>CM060469.1:12642016-18184516 GCA_030544235.1 Lepturacanthus savala | reverse complement strand
ATTTTTGTCGGCTTACGGCCATACCACCCTGAACACGCCCGATCTCGTCTGATCTCGGAAGCTAAGCAGGGTCGGGCCTGGTTAGTACTTGGATGGGAGACCGCCTGGGAATACCAGGTGCTGTAAGCTTTTTCATTTCTCTCACTGTCTCAAACCAGACATCTGTAAAACATAATTTTATGATCCCTACGGTTAGAGTTAGAGTTAGAACTTTGATGGGAGACCGCCTGGGATTACCAGGTGCTGTAAGCTTTTTCATGTCTCTCTGCAGACGTCTATAAAAGGCCCGTTTGTGGTGTTTTTGTCGGCTTACGGCCATACCACCCTGAACACGCCCGATCTCGTCTGATCTCGGAAGCTAAGCAGGGTCGGGCCTGGTTAGTACTTGGATGGGAGACCGCCTGGGAATACCAGGTGCTGTAAGCTTTTTCATTTCTCTCACTGTCTCAAACCAGACATCTGTAAAACGTCATTTTATGATCCCTACGGTTAGAGTTAGGGTTAGTACTTGGATGGGAGACCGCCTGGGAATACCAGGTGCTGTAAGCTTTTTCATTTCTCTCACTGTCTGAAACCAGACATCTGTAAAACGTCATTTTATGATCCCTACGGTTAGAGTTAGAGTTAGAACTTTGATGGGAGACCGCCTGGGATTACCAGGTGCTGTAAGCTTTTTCATGTCTCTCTGCAGACGTCTATAAAAGGCCCATTTGTGGTATTTTTGTCAGCTTACGGCCATACCACCCTGAACACGCCCGATCTCGTCTGATCTCGGAAGCTAAGCAGGGTCGGGCCTGGTTAGTACTTGGATGGGAGACCGCCTGGGAATACCAGGTGCTGTAAGCTCTTTCATTTCTCTCACTGTATGAAACCAGACATTTGTAAAGGGTCATTTTATGATCCCTACGGTTAGAGTTAGAGTTAGAACTTTGATGGGAGACCGCCTGGGATTACCAGGTGCTGTAAGCTTTTTCATGTCTCTCTGCAGACGTCTATAAAAGGCCCATTTGTGGTCTTTTTGTGGGCTTACGGCCATACCACCCTGAACACGCCCGATCTCGTCTGATCTCGGAAGCTAAGCAGGGTCGGGCCTGGTTAGTACTTGGATGGGAGACCGCCTGGGAATGGCGCATGACCCCCCCAAGTCCCTATCCTGGGGTTGAGCAGAGATCAGACTGAGATCAGCAGAGATCGGCCGGCCTCTGGCATTTGGCGGCCTCTGCTGGCCTGATGAGGTATCAGCAACAAGCATGTTTTGTTTTGATTATTGGCAGGGATTCCACTTAAAATTAAAACTGGCACTATACTGTGTTTGTATAAATGTTGTATTTCACATAGCACTTAACAAGATAATGCTTCGAATAAGTGTTTTAAATTCCCAGTTCTATTCAGGCTAAGCAGATACCAGTGCAACTATTTCTCACCTGAATGGACACCTATTCATTTCTGTGTTGCCACATTTTACTCCAAAAATTATTTTCAGATAATCAGTTCATCACATGTATTTACATCTATACTTTCTAAAACTGTTTTGTGTTATTATAATATTTACCATGCTTTTGTATGTATGTTACATTCCAAAGGTCAATAAATGAACAGACAACTGGTTGTATAAAATCTGGAAATTCTATTTTATTATTAAAATATCAAACTGTAAAATGGTAAATAAAACATAAAATCTTATCAACAGTTATAGAAAAAATTTAAATAACAACAGCAATATAATTAAAGAACAATCAGTGGTTCTAAGTGTGTGTGTATGTGTCATATATAATAACATAGTATGTGTAATATAACGTATATAACAACAACAACCAGTAAAGTAATTACAACAACATCATCGTCAACATCAACAATAACAACATCAACAACAAATTCATATAAATAATAATAAACGTATATTTTCCTCTCCACTTAGTCAACTGAATTTAATAAATGTAGTGTGTGTGTGTGTTTGTATGAATATATTGATATAACTATTTACACTTCATTGGATAAATGATTAATTTCTCTTTTCTAGTTCCTCATCCACCACACATTTGAAATGTTCAAAATCATTATAAACAATGCCCTCAAAACCAGACGTGGTGGACCTTCTCGTCGTGGGGCAGAAGGTAAATATCTTCTGGCTGCTCCCAGCAGCTTTGTCTTTGGAGGGTGTGTATCTTTTGCGCTTACCACCACACCGAGGTACCAGACAAGCCCCACATGGCCTCGAGGACTTGTTGAGCATAATTGGTTTCCTGGGGATTGCTCGTGGAGGTGCCACTGGAATGAAGCATGGTCCCTGACTGCTTGATGGTGCCTGAAATGTAAGCGATGGACCCTGTGGCTGTGCAGGCACCACCAGCAGAACAGGTGCTGCTGACGCTGCTGCGGTCAGCTTGTTGGTGGAAGCCGATGTGGAGGGCTTTGGCTGAGTGGGCCGGTTAGAGACAGGTGTTGCTTCTTCAAAATCTAACCGTCGCTTCTCACCACGTCTTTTCCCCGCAACATGAGGAGACTGCTCATACTGCACTTGTGGTCGATTCGGTGGTTGCAGGGATGTTGGCAGGATAGGAGCGTCTGGCAGAGATTCCTCCGACAGCACCCTCTGGTGAGGCTTGGATGTAGGCATGGCTGTTGCCCTGTAGTTTGCCTTCTTCTCCTCTTTTGTAATAAACATGGAGAGGGATTTGTTGTTGATGTTGGGCAAAGGGATGGGGAGGTGGCAGAGGATGGGATCATCTGACGGCTGAGGTTGGACTTCTCTGTGAAAGTGTTGTTGCAGACCCTGCATCTGTGTCTTCTGTCCATGGGTGATATACTTACATGGGAAAAAAATAAAGGATTTATTGATATCTGATAGATTATGGCTCATTTTTTAAAAAATAAGGTAGATTATTTAGGATGACATGAGTTAAAATATGAAATAGACACTACATACAGGTCATAACAACAACATAAATGTTGCTATGGGAAACATAAAATGATTTTACCCATTGATATTTAACAGACTGGCTCATTTTAAAAGTAAAACAGATTATTAAAGATGTCTTGAGGTAAAATATGAAACAGAGATCATATACAGGTCCCATCATCAACAACAACATAGGAGCTATAATGAAATATAACAGAAGCCATTACACGCAGCTGATAACGTCGCAGTCTCATCTCATATCACATTATTTCACCCAGAATAGGGATGTTTTCTTGTTCTTTTTCAGTGTTTTACCTCCCGTTTTCACCGTGATGTGTGTATCATTAACTAGACAGTAATAACCGGACACCGCTCGCTAGGCTAGTAACCCGCTGCTAACGCGTTACTGGACCAAAACAAACGTCTGTCATACTAACTAAGGAGCGAACTAAACCAGCACAAACTCAGAGACATCCTCCGTACGTTAACCGGACAGATCCCAGACACTGACAGCGGATAAACAATCCGTGTTTGGAGGCAGCGAGTGGCCGATGTATCGCAGCGGTTTACGTGAGTTACGTAATTTTAAGCGATTTACTTTTTTTTTTCTCTAAAGCAGCCGATGTGTTGTCACGTATGAAAACACATTAAAAGCAGAAATAATTAAACTTACCACACAACGGTAACGTGAATGAAAACTCCGCTACGAGTCCCGCCGCGTCTCCGCTGTGGAGGAGGAGCCCGCTGCCTCGACGGTGCTCAACCATTGGTTGTATGAAATTGAGGGTCGGGATTGGTCCGTTGAGCGCTGAGCCGTGCTTAACGACGCTTAACCATTGGTCCGTTGAGCGCTGGACTCGCTTAACGACGCTTAACCATTGGCCGCTCGCGGATCGGATAGGGACTTGGAGGAGAATTCGCCTGGGAATACCAGGTGCTGTAAGCTTTTTCATTTCTCTCACTGTCTCAAACCAGACATCTGTAAAAGGTCATTTTATGATCCCTACGGTTAGAGTTAGGGATGGTACTTTGATGAGGTGTTAAAAGTTATTGAAGTTCTCACCTTGCCAACCATTATTAGTCACTGACCCATATAAGCATATACACACGCAAATATGTAGCCGATACAGCAAACAGAACAAATCGAAAAATAGCTATCAACTATGAAATACTATGCATAAGTTTCTTTCTTTCTTTAGGCATATGTGTTTTTTGGCTTGGCACAATTAAATATAAGCTACAAAAATACTAATAGCCTATATATTTACAATTATCCTGCTCAGGTGTTTCTGTGTCTCCTCCGCTATTTATCTTGAAATTAATGCAGAATAGATGGGCACGTCATACATGCAGTGTGTAGATTTAACCTAAGGTTAACCTTAAGGTTTTTGTTCCAAGCAAGTAGTAACACACCTGATTCTTCCTGATGCTTGGTTGGAACAAAAACCTGCACCCACAGCAGCTCTCGAGGACCAGGGTTGGAGACCCCCAGATTATGATGTCAATTTCTAGGTCAGAGAAATTTCTTTTCTTGGCTGTATTTTGCATCTCCATGTTCTAAACTCTAGGGATGAGGCTTCTAAAACCAGGGTGTGTATATATACAGGTTATATTGGCAAGATACACGAGTTTAATAAATCACATGTGAACTACTGTTTCCAGTCTTTATGCTAAGATAGACCTAACTAACTGCTTCCTTACTTTAGTTCAAAACTGAATACATGAAATGGGAATTGGACGTCTTCCTGGTCTATTTCAAAATTGCTGAGAAATTGTAAAGAAATAAATAAAAAAGCCCATGTTTTGAGAAATTAATATCTATAATGCATAATGTGATATTTTAATGTTGGTCTGCCTAGAGATGGCATGTTAGGTACTGTATGCAAAGTTTAGGTGTAGATCAATTAAACTTGCATTAAGCACAGCTGAGGCCAACAGGAATCAACTCAGTTTGAGAAATATTCTTGTTTGCTACAATGTTAAACACATTTAAAGTTTTAACCCACTCATGGCACTAGATGAAGTCAGTGGTTTACCATACCATAACTCTATTGTGTTATTAGGCTACTGTTCTTTAATTTAAACACTTGCCACGATATATCACAACCAGTCCACAAACCAAAAAAGGAATGAAATGTTTACTGCACCACAATATCTGCTCTGCATCTGCAGAGATCGATCAAAACAGGATAAGAATGAGAAAGCTATGTTTGCCAAAACACATTTATTGAAATCACAAAACATATATATTTATATATTGTACACAAATTTGTTACACAAAACCGTCTCTAATTCCTGAACATTATACATTGCACTTGCACATTACTTGTCCATTTCACTTGCGTCTCCCCTGCCGGCCAGTCTGCTCTTGGTGCATAACATCTGCTTGAACTGTGTCTCAAACTGCAGTCTCACCTACAGTCGGAAAGAAAGGAGAGATGTGTATTTTCAGTAAAAGGCATTTGGATTTATTAATCGTATTCTGTGATTCCTGTCTGGGTTTTAAGTAAATTAACAAGACTAGGGTCAAATCCTATGATATGACTGGACCCTGAGTAGCACTATGCATTTCACAGTTGAAAGATCAGTGGTTCAACGTCCTACACGGGCAGCAGACCAATGTTGTTTAGGACGTCATGCCAGCTGGTACCATCTTCAGGCCAAACTTAACAGCTTAGATTCCTCAAGGGGGAAAAACTAGTCTTTCAACAGTTGTCTGTGAATAATCTCATTCCTCCAGGTCATTGTTTTCTCTCTCAAATTGAATCGTAGGCAACTGGACTTTATTTGTCTAGGAAGACGTTAAAGAAGCCATCTATGTAAAGGTTAACAGGACTGGGGGTCTGTGACACCATCTATCTCCCCAATATTATGTCGCCCATTCATCTGTACCCAGGAGGATCAACGACTTAACCTCAGACCACTCAAGACTCAATGGTCATTGTTCACCAGGGTTACACCCAACCCCAACAACTGTTGTTCACATGAGATATTTAATTCTGATAATGGTCGGTGACCTGGATGACTCCTCTATGGTAGGTGGCGCTGTAGCTCTTTCAACAGGTGGTGTTAGAACTACTTCCCGTTGACAGCTACTTAACTATAACAATAAACTGCAGGAAATCATCTCTGTCTAAAATGAGTTTTCTTCACAGCCATGGTATCATTTGACTCTTCCGGCAACAACATTGGTATTTAGGATGTAGTCGACGCCTCCTCCTACTTTTGGGTGAAATCCCCAACAGAAATACAATACAATACCGTACAAAACGTCTTAAGTATTCTTATAATACTCGTATAGTCCCTATACGATTTGTAATTTGATACAGTTTCAAGTCTATATTACAAATAAAGGTCACCCATGTGCATGCGGTGAACAGTTAAGTAACATCAGTACTGGTTTAATACTTGGGTCTCACTGTACTGTCTCGTCCGACTAGTCAGAATGAAGTCTATGAACTGAGGAAGAATTATACACACTAATCAAGCTCATATGTTTCTGTCTTACCTCAGAAATGGTTTCCTTGAGAGGCTTCATGTCAAATACGAATGTGGACGCTTTCACCATCGAACAGCTGTTGAGGATGTAACTGCACAGGAAAATTTGTATATCATTATAAAGTACAAACAATGCACATATCTACATAATTTCTCACTTACAATTCTCACAATAACTTTACAACAGCATGTTTCTCAGATGCACAACATCCTAATATTAGGTGAACTTAGTCAGCACTTTATTATAGCTTCTCTGGACTTTACACATTAAGTCAACATGCTTGTATGCTCAGCGGAAGTGGCAGGACTTACCAACTGATGTTTAATTTGTGCAGAAGAAACACAGAGCGAATCATGACCAAATGTGAAGGTGCTGAGTGGATGATTTTCCCAACAGCACAGCAGCAGCGACGACATCTTAGAGAGCTGAAAATGCTGAAAGTAAGCATGAACACGTGATAAGAAATATAACACTGGCACATTCCCTGACTGTCAAACTGTCAAATAGACGACTAAGAAGATCATTTTGTTAAACAGACGGTGTTAATTAGAGTTTAACAGAGGTGAACACATCTGGAATCTGTTCTCTAATCTGACACCAGGTTCAAGCGCCAATTCAAAGAACCTCAATTTGACCACGATGCATTTTCTGGCAATTCCTGTTGCCCTTTAGAGCACATTTTTATGTTTTAAACTGAACTTGGATTGAATTATATGGTATTAGTTATATTATGCAGTTTATTGTATGCTCCTTGGGTGGGTGTCACCTGAGTGTAGAACATACAACCAGTTTCTCTACAAGAAAATGACATTTTGTCCGGACTTGCTGCATTCACTCACCAATCAGTCATTCTCCCTTCATGTTCTAATTGCATTTCACCACTGATGACCACATCACTGGTTACTCCTGAAGAAAGACAAGCATATATATATATATATATCTGCCTGCCTAGTACTGTACACCTGGGGAAAATCCTACCAGCAGAAATATAGTATGTTAGGTACATTTTATTATACTATTTTATGCATATGATGGCACCAAATATCAGTATCTATGAAATCAGAAAAAATAACTAAAAAATTTGGTGTTTGTCACTTAAGCAGCAATGGTTGCCTCAAAAGCAAACAATGGGGTATGTTAAGGTACATTGTAGGAATTATGGTTAAACATTGGTGAAAAATACAAAATAAAAGCAAACTCCTGGTTAAGTTGATCAGTTTGACAATAATGAATAAGTGAACGAATAATTGAATTAATGTTCCAAGAAAGAAATAATACAGTGAGCTACTGTAACTGTCATTTAAAATGTTTAATCTGCAACAAATTAAGTGTCCTGGTTTGAAAACGTATACATGTCAATATTAAGTCCATAGCGACAATCTGATGTAGACATGAGAAACAGTAAAATATGTTTTAATAACAAACTGAAATTTGAGGACCCACAGTTCATATGGTGGCTTTTATTTTAAAATTATACATTAGATTGTCCTAAAATTTTCTGAGGGACACTGAGGTCGACTACCATCAATCTGATTTGAAATAGTCCTGTGGAAATAAGGAAATATGTTTTTTTTTAAAAAAGCAATCTGCAATCAGGAGGAACACATGTGACATTTAGAGGGCTTTTATTTTAAAATTCTACATCAGATTGTCCTATAGCTATGACTTAATAATAATATGATATGCATGTGTGTTCAGATCATGCATTAGGCATTTGGTGCAGATTGAAAAATATAAATTAGTTATTAGTCTGTAGTATGTTATCTGTGTATTATTCTTTATTTGCATATTAATTCAGTTATGCATTCGTTATTGTCAGATTGACTGAATGGTATGAAATCACCTTCACCCGAAGTTTGCTTTTATTTTGAAATCACATTTTTTTACCCGCTTTTACTTGATTGTACTGTCGGCTCACAGAAAATGCTCTGCCACATTACATTGAATTGTCCGTTTCTTGTCATTTTATGTAACTTTGTGCTGCTGTTAAAATTCTCTTAAATGAACTTACCCGTACAAATGATTGAGTCCATGACCTCCCCACAGACGCTTCGAGAGTCTCCTAGAACTGTTCTGCACCGCTCGCAGTGGAGAGTCACCCACTTTTGTCGTTTAGGGTCTGTGGCCAGTTTAACATCATTGACACGAGTTGATAAAAGACTTGTATTAAATTCCATGTTAATGAAGCTTCACACAGAGGCACACTAGCTAGCTGTGTGAGTCCCGCTTCAACAGCGCAGCTAAACCAAGTAGCTCATACTTTGCGGCAAAAACTGAGGCTTCGCTCTGATTGGCTGGTGGGTAGTGACGTTCACAGCCAGCAGCCAATAAAACGGTTCCCGCTGCTGTGTTTTGAATCTGAGTGTTTTAACCGTTCACTCCGCTGCTGCTGCACTGAGACTAACTGATACTCTGGAGCAGAAGATCTATTAAAATACAAATAAAACCACCTGAAACGTGTGTGTATTCTTACGGCCGTCATGGATCTGGATGCCATGAAATATGCAGAGTTACAACGCCTTGCGAAGGAGCTCGGACTTAAAGCCAACGTGAAGGTAAATAACTTGTTTTAAGTTAGCTCCTCAGTAGTAGGGAGGGGTAACGTTATCCTGTGTATATTGACGCTGGGGTTAGTTACCTAATCCACTATCCTTATGTGCAATAATATATTTAAACGTTTATATGAGGCTATAAAAGCTAAAATCCCTCTTTGTGACGACGCTGAAGTTGGCATCTGGTTCCACAGTTTACGTTATAACACGTGTATTCATTTTGAAGGAGGAGATTTCACTGCTACACCCCCTCCCCATCCAGACCACAATAGATCAGAACTGGATTAAAGAAAAGACAGTTTCCTTCACATTTTAAATCTGCAATAGTTTAGTAAAGAGACTCATTACAAATGAGTGCAAAAAATAAACACTACACTTAACAGATGTCAAATCGATTAGATCAGATTACCCATAGATCTGGGAAAAAGCAGTGAAATCACTCTTTTCAAATAGAATGCTATTTTTTTTTTACTTTTAACATATATGAAGCACTGTTTTAATGAGTCTCTTGGGGTATCCATGTTAATGTATTTAGTTGTGTATAGTAATGTATTTAGAGATTTAGTTGTGACCCCATCTAATGTGGTGTGTAGAAAAGCTGTTTTCATGAATTGCTTGAAAATGACTGAACAGCACCACCTACATCTGGATCTGTGGAAATTCCAATAAGAAGCTGTTACTAAGATGCCAACTTCAGCGTTGACTCCTTGTGTTCTTATACTTAAACCAAACTTCAGTGGGGAAACTGAGGGGATTTGATGCTAAAGAGACTGTAAATGTGGCAGATATCCACTTGATCCGACCAATCCAAGACTGCTGAAACACCAAGCTTCATTTCTACTGCTTAATGGCCGTGTGGACACATTGGATTTTGTCCTCCATCACTTACATTGAAAGGACTTGACTGTTGTTTTAATAGAATTGTAAACTTGTTCTTCTACTAAATGGCCAACAATTTTTGTCTGTACTCAGGCTGATAAACTCCTGAAAGCAATCAAGCAGCATTATGAAAAGAAGGCCATGGAAGAGGAGGTAAGCAAATTAATTCTTGATCAATATTGCAGATTAGCTGCATTGATAAATTTCATGCTAGTGAGGTTCTGTGGTCTTTGCCAGGGACAGAAGGATGCTCCTGTGCAAGAAGAGGCTCAGGGAAGCAAAGAAGCAAGTTGCAAGGAAGACGTTACCAAGCCCTCAGTGTTTGTCAACACTCGTAGGGGGAAAGGAAACGGGACCAAGAGGAAGATGTCAGATCCTGCAACAGTGACTGAATGTGACGAGTTCCCACCCAGCGCATTAGAAGTATGTATAGCACATCATAACATTACCAACAATACACCAATACTCACTGCTACAACTACTCCATATCTAATAAGCAGCTCCTATCTGAAGTAAAATCCAAGTTTGTGTGCACATGTTTCTGTAAAAATGTCCTCATTGACTAAACATAACAATGCACTACATACACTGTTAGGGTTTGAATATCTTCTATTCAGCAGGATTAGTCCCTTAAACGACTGTTTCTTTTAGGGTGACGCTGAAGTCGCTGCACCTGGTCCAGTCTGTGGTGCTAAAAAGACACAAGAGTCCTCAATCAGCGACTCTGAAGAAATGGACACGGAGCCTTCTACTGAACCACCAGTCACCAGCAGCGAGCAGCAGCCTGGCGACACGGATAAACTGCCCTTGCCTTGTGATACAGGTCAGTATAATTTAACAACCTATGATGTTGAATTTTGATGTCGTTAAGATGGCCTTGATTAAATATTTCTTTTTTATTTGACATGTATATTAAACTGTCCAGGAAATGCACCCAAAGTTGCCAAAGCTGGTAAAATTCCTCGCTACAAAGGAGGACAGAAGAAGACTGCTTTGTTGAAGGCAGTCACTCCCAGTAAGTTCTTTCCCTGTTCCTGTCCTCTCTCCAGCCAGTTGAACCAAACTTTATTTTTGGAGGACTCCTCAAAAACGCTTTAAATCATTTTTTTTTTTCTCTTGCAGACTTCAAAAAAATCCATGAGGCACATTTCAACAAGATGGAGTCCCTTGACTCCTATGTCCATCGCAAGACCAAGAAGATAGAGACCTACAAAAAGCCAGTTAGAGAGCTGAAGGTACTCCCCAGCTTCTAGACGGTCTGGATTTACTGAAAGCATTGGGAACATTTTAAATGACTGTATGCATTTGTTTGATTTTTTTTTTTTAGAGGCCTTCAGACAAGAAGAAATCGAGGGTGAGCGGCGGCAAAACTCAAGCGGTGAGTCTCACATGTTGCACCATCCGTAATTGTCTAGACTGTTCTGTTTCAGTATATTGATCACTATGAGTGCAGTGAAGGTGCTAAGATGTATGTTCATTCTCCAGAAGGCAAATGTGAGTCGTGTCTCCATGTTCAGCCCTGTCCCGGTGAATAAGAGACCAGCTGAGGACAAACACAAAGGCACTTTGCTCCCGGCAAGTAAAGCTCCCCCTACTAAACTTCCTCGGAAGGACAACGCTGCGTTCAAACCGTCTGTCATCTCCACGCGCAGGATCAACGTTCGGTGAGTTACTCCTCCTTACTGGGATAAACGTGTTTCACCAGCCGTAGACTGTCACATTTCTGCTGTTCATTGTAGAATGAACTTGGCAGTTTAGAAAGCAATAAGCTGTTGCTGTCAGGTTTTCGGTCTCTCGGCATCTTTTGTTCAGGAGCAAGTTTATTCATGTCTCGACCCTCTTTCATCAATGACAGTCTTGGAGTAATCTCTTGGATGTTAAATTAAATAATCATATTTTTCATATGTGCAGGTTCTCTGAAGCCACTCACGACAATGAGCATAAGAAATCCTTGTTGAAAACACCAGCACGCATGTCCCTCTGTGTGACCACGAGTACCCCAAAAAACCATGCTGGAGATGGAGCAAAGCCCGGCAATGTCAAGACTTCAGCTTTCTCTGCTACAAAGACTCCAGGTACCTTTTTAACTTTATTGTTATTTTTGAACTTTCTTAACGGTAGGGCTGCTCGACTATGGAAAAAATCGTGGTGCTTTTGTTTGAGATGATTGAACAGATTTGTTGTGTTGCCAAGAGTCTCATTTAAAACCTTATAGCAAATGTTCCACATTATGTGCTTTTGTTCCTCGTCGTATTCTTGGAACCCTAAATGTACCCAGACAAGAGAACTTTTCACGCTCTTTTTCTCAACGAAAGGACTCTGCCCTCCCTCCCTCTCTCGCTCGTACACTGTGAATGTATTGTGCATTTGTCTCTTTCAGAAACTGTGTAAAGAAAAATGTCAAATCCTTTCAAAAGATTATGAGTTTGGAGATTGTTTGAAAGAAATTGAAATAAAATGAAATTATTTGCATGGTATAGGTATAGATAGACTAAGATATATATGTATTTTGTTTAATCTGAAGGGCCATTCATTTTCACTGGCAACACAAGCTTCACCCCAGGAACCCAGAAGAAGCCAAACTTTGACCTGAAGGCAAGTCTTTCTCGTCCCCTCAACTACCAGCCTCATACAGGTACAAAACCCATTTCAGTTTTCTTGCTTTATTTCTGAAGTAAACCGCAGCATCAGTTCATTAAATAACCTGACGTTTTTTTTCCTCCATTACAAGGTAAACTGAAACCGTTTGGAGCGGCCAAAGAAAATGCAACAGGAAACAAGTCGCTGATCTCAAACTCTCGTCAGAAAAATTACAAACAGCACCAAGTGGAGACAAGGTATTTTCCAAAATGAAAGGCGTATTGACACAGATTATTCTCATAAAACAATTTAACTGACATTTAATTACTTATTTCTTTATCTTTTTAGGGAGGTAAGGAGAGAAAAACACATTGAGGACCGGAAGCAGAAGAAAGCGAATGTGCTCGGTGCAAGAAGAGGCCTCGTCATGATGTGAATATATTACGCTTGTTGGTAGAAGTCGTATGTACAGCTTGTTGTTCCCCTGTAAATATTTTGTTGTTTGCAAGTTGATACATTCATGTCTGCGTTTTCATTCCAGTCTCTGGCTAAAAAGAGGATGAGCTCACTTTAACTGTTTTTAGATATTACGCATGGAATAATTAATAGGTTTTATAGCTCTAAATGATGCATTTTGATGGGTAGAGAATTGATATCCTCTTTTTCTGCATTGAACTTTTGTAAATTTGTTCTTTAAAAAATGCCATGTGTGTTTTTTTGGTAATTATTATTATATAAATATCATCTCTTGCAGTTTTCCAAAGGGTAGCGATTAATATAATTTGGGATTTTTTTTTTTTTTACTACAACAACACACTCTGTCTGGACATTTTAAATAAATTGAGTTTTTCAGGTTGAAAACCGATGGACTGTAAACCTAGTCATCATGGCAGTATTTCTCTTCTTTTACAGTTTTTCTCCAATGATTTGGCTCATTTCTTGAAGCTGAAATATGACAAAACAACAAACCATCTATCACCTCTTTGAAAAATTATTAAGTACAGTTAGCCTGCAGTTAACACGATTTCCTGGTGAATAGACCTTGTTGATCTAATGGTTCTCTACAAAGCATCCCAGCATCATTTCATTGCACATCAGTCTGTTTTTAAAACAGAAAAACAAATTGTCATTTTGAAATTGAACAATGAAAATGTACCATACAAGGAGTATTCAGGCACGGTGAATGGAGGAGAAAAAAGTTTGAGTTAGCTAGACTGAAGTGTAGAAAAGTGAAACATTTACTTCACTCATTATTCAGCTATAAATTTGTATCCTCTACATCCATACCTTAGTGAAAGCATCTGTTGCTACTGAACAAGTAAAGGGCACTTTAAACAGGCTAGAATTAGCTTCTTCAAATGCTCCCAAATGACTTATAGGTGACCTTAACCACTGTTCACTTGACAAATGCTTGGAAATGGAAATCAAAGTTGCCCCAAGTATCTTGTTCACAAGTGAGGGAAGAATGGAGGGAGATTGACAAACAGATCAGTGTCCTGACCTGTATAACTCTGGCATTATACTGATAATTTATTGGTCAGCACATCTGTAAGGAGGTTGACCACAATCATTCTCCCTGCACCATCTAATCCAGGGATCTCCAACCCTGGTCCTGGAGGTCTACTGTGGGTGCAGGTTTTTGTTCCAACCTTTTTTTGTTCTGTTCTACTCTGAAGGGAAATGGGAAAAAAAATATGATTCTAAGAAGTTTCTTAGAATATCATCTCTAGGAGGAACTCTATTAATTTTCTTATGAACACAGCCCCACATGTACAATGTCTTACAGGAAGCGTTACTGAGACAGATGAGGTGTAATTGGTCGTCTGCCACCAGAAGGTGGTGCGTTTAATGATGGCAACAATATAACGAAGCTCTTATCCAACCAGCAATTCCATCTGTAGCATTGAAGTCACTGTCAAACTTCAGGGTTCCTCTTGTAATTCTCATAAGCAAACTCTTCAGTGTGTGCAGTGTCTTTGCAGATACCGATGAAGTCGATCTCCAGCTGGAATGGACCGTCTACTTTATCTCCTAAGGTGAATCCAATGGTGTTGATCTGAAGATCAGATAAAGTGAATATGGATTTAGAAGCATGTATAAGGAGAACGCACTCATCAGAATGCTGCTTGTGGGGTTGAGGGGGCAAATCGTACAGTGTCCATACTTAAATACACCTAAATTTGTCATAAGAAGATAACTTTTCTGTGCTGTACCTTGTCCAGCCAGAGAGGATGCTGGTCATCTTGTATCCTTCCTCGATGTGTGATGAAAAACTTTGAAAAAGGTATCTGTGAGTGACAGTGACACTGCAGTATTAGAATCATGCGTGGCAAAAAAAAGCTGCAAAACAAAACATTTGAACTTATTTTTTTAAGACATTAGACCTTGACGTCTTGCCAGTAGGGTCCTCCTCTGGTGTACAGGAAATAACTGTATAGGTCGTCTTTCTGGTGACTGAAGTATGTTTCTGCTGCAATGTTGATCATCCACGGACGGCCGTCACCTCGAATGCGCAAATGTAGAGTGTTGAAACTGGACCAGTCATGATGCTTCTTTCTATCAAACGAAGCCTGGGGAGAAAAACAAACTATTTTAGAGCTTAACTTTTGTTTCATAATAACTTTGTTAGCTCTCCTGCCACAAATTCCATCGCAAAATAGAAGATGAGGAAATAAGTGTGTATATTTACACTGGTGTGTTGCTTATTTTTTAACGGAAAACAAGTACCAACTGGCCCACAGATACTCTAGTCTGTTCCTGATCTTTGGTTTCTTATCAAAGTGGCTGATCAGAGGGTTTAGCAACATCCTACCAAAGAAAATTAACGTGTCTCAATAGCCCTTCACTTGTAAAAAAAAAAAGGAACCAGTGAATTTTTTTTTTTTTTTTAGCATTTTATAAATCATTGTAAGAGGAATTTATTGTAGCACCTGCTTTATTTAGATACCACACACAGAGCAGGGACAGAAAAGTGAGACGGGTCAAAACAGAGACAGACAAAATAACATTAACTGGATGACTGTGATAAATAATGTAGAACAACTTTCCATTTACATGTAAGAGGAACTTCATATAGCAGGTAGGTACTATTAACTTTCCAAACTGATAAAAACACTGACCAGTGGTTGTTTTGAGCGCATGGAGCAGTAGCCGCTGTAGCGCGTTTCTCCATCTCTTGGAGGAGTACAGCTCAGCGTCCCATACAGAAAACAGGTGTTGTTGTTTTTGCCAAGCTTCAAGTAAATTTCACTCTGGCCTCCTATCTCCTGATCCGAGGACACCGTCCACTGCTCCAGACTCTCTGCACCTCTGAACTCCCATACGACCCGGTTCAGTTCCAGCATGTGCTCAATAATTGGTTTCCCCTCTGGACCAATCAAGGGGTTGGAAAGCTCATTTTTCATCAGTTTGAAATGCTTCTTTATGCCCTCCAACCCCTTTGAGAAGCTAAAGTTAATCTTCTGCCATGGAAACTTGTATTCTCTGGGCTGGCCGGGCCGTCTGTATTCACCCCGAGTCACAGCTCTTTTGGGCACAGAGAGAGGACCGAGAGAGGGGAGAAGCAGCTGCTGTAGGTGGATGGAGCTCAGCAGCCTCAATGGAGGGTGACTGATGATCTTCGGCAGGGACATTTCCACGTTGATCTGGATGATTCACTGCTGGGATACATCACATAGGAAAGTGGCATAACTACACTTGAATTATAGGGTAATAATGGATTTTCAAGATTAAATACCTTGTATTTATATCGATATGAAGCTTTAAATTCATATGCATCTTACTTGACAGGCTGCAACTAATATCAATTGTTTTCTTGATTTATTGATTGTCTGGTTGATCAAATGAAAATGTATATTAAAATGTCTATCACTAGCTCACAAAGCTAAAGATGCAACAAAATGTGTTGTGGTTTGTTGTCACGGTGTATTTAAAAAATGGAATTATTCAAATTACTGAGCTAGAATAAGGTAATTTTTAAGTTTAAAAATATATTCAAAACTAATACATAATTATTGAAACAGTAGACATTTTTTCCAATCAACGAAAATTGCAGCTCTATAACATCTTTACGTTGTTTTCTGGTATCATATTCATGTTAAACTCGTTCTAAAATGTCAGTCATTTTCTATACCTGCTTATTCCTCACTTCAATTAAATGCCAAAGCTAACTTTAGCGTCGTAATGAAACTGTACTATTAAAACTGATGTTTGTTGCTGGCCTGATAAAATGAGATAAATACATAAAGTTACAATCAATTAGTAGTAAATACATACAGTGAATGCACGTTAACGTTAGCTTAATCCGTTTCTACTTACTCAGAATATGTCGCAAAACGAGCCTGATAGAAACATCACCGACGATTTCAGATCGTGTCTTAGCTTGACTTTTCTCTTTTTACCAGATTTACAGATTACAAACAACTAATAAACTGCTCTGTTACATTCATGCCCATATCAAGGTTACATGTTCCACATATGGAGCAGTAGAGCTGCATTCAGCAGCACTCATTCAGCTGTGAATGCAACACAGAAAAGCGAGTGAAACATGTGACAGCAGCTTTGTTTGCCTCGGCAGAACGTTGAGAACCTTGAACGTACCTCTTGTGCATCACATATTTCTGTCCCGACCGACACACTCATTGTCAATATATAGTTCCTATTTCTACCTTGTTTTCCTTAATTATATAAACAGTAAAATACATTATTCGGAACCGTGCCTTTATCTATTTCAACCATATACTTAAAACCAATTGTTAAAGTCATCTGAAAAACAAAGACATATATGTAATTTTTATCTATCACACAGACAATGATTTGTTATGATTTTTTTTGTTTACTTATTTTTTACCAATTTCAATACACCTACATTACATCATTGACGAAATCTAAAATAGATACATAAATACACTTTAAAAGATGAATGAATAAGTATATGTGCCTAATAAAAAATAAATATACTGTGGCGGTATCAATGTGAGCGCGCATGCGCTGTAGTACCTTTGTGTGGCTGACAAGCTAGTTAGCAGCAGCGGCTAACCTCAAACATTTAGACGACACAGGTTAGCCGTGCAGCTAATCATGGTGAATGTAAAGAAGCGGAAAGGTCGAGTCGTGATTGACTCGGACTCTGAAGACAGTGCTAGCGACGATAATTTAGACCAGGTACGTGAGCATTTCCCACAGATTCCTCCCCACTGAGAACTTACTAGGCTGTCAACACTCTGAGGTGAAGCTAATGTGCTAACTACTGCGCTGTGTTTGGCCTCGTTTTGGAGAAGCTGAGTGCGGGGCCTGTTATATTTACTACACATGCTAAACACGTCTTTCTTTGAAGTCACACGCGTTCTCACGGTCCCATCACGACTTTTTCCAAAGTAGCTTCCACCTGTAAAAAGCGTTTTGTGTCCGACTGAAAGCAGCATCAGTGGGCTAAGTACCCTTAAAGCTAATGTTAAGGTTAGCGTTACATGCCGAGAGAATCCTGCAGCAGCGGTCTAATGTTCCCTCGGAAATGCCGCGCCACGGACGCTTTGGCTTGTTAAACTGCACATGGAACTGGTCATTGGTGTTAACTGCTGGAGTTTTGTGTTCATGGCTCTCCGACTGAATGTGAATGTGGTAGCTTTTAAACTGACGCCGTGCTGGAGTCTAGGAGCCTTATCTCCTGAATGACATCATGGGCGCTGAGCTGGATATCTATTTCGGTGTTGTTGTCAAACAAGCTGACGGACGAGCTTCCCGGTGTGGACAGTCTCAAGATATGTGCAGGACTGCTGCTTCCAAAAGGGAACACCAGCCCTCAGAGAAACATTCAGGGCACATAAAATACACATAATGTTAAGCAGAGTGGAGTTGTGAGAAATCTGAACTAGGTTTATTGCCAGATAGGTTTGCACATACAGAGTTTCCCTCGGTTTTATGCAGTCTAACAGTAACAGACGTACACTAAATTGCGTAGTTGAAAATAATACGAAAAAGAGACATTCACAATAAAATATGCAAAATATATCCTTTACATTTAATTTAAATTAAGAGACTGAGATTGATTGTACTAAATAAGCAAGAATTAACAGCATACGCAGTGTTCAATGAGTAATAATAATATTAGAGTTGCAGATGTGTAAATATAAAATGGATATTAATATACACCGGAGGGGCTATCAGGCTACAAATGCATTATGCTCTTTGCTCAGTTGCACTGTATTAGGTGCACCTGTGCCAACTTATGTTGTCAATAGTTGTCAAAAAATTTCAGGAAAGTTGAATGAAGAGCTTTACATTCTCCTCATGGCAATCTCTAGAGTTGTGCAGGGCTGCTGCTATGATAACCTTAACTATTCTAGTATACTCATAGATTAACAAAGAGTAGGGTCTTACTGAACTTGGCAGCTCAAACACAGGTAGCAAATAGTAGCTGCTTTTCAGAGTTAAGAGAAGTTTGTCGTTCATCAGTAAGTTTTCAGCAGAGTGGCGTCTTGAGAGCTGATGTCTCCTTAATCATGAAGGCAGCCATGCAGATCAGTTGTTTGCAGGATTGAATACATTTCTGCATTGAGTTATGAGTCACTTCTTATGGACGAACTGCAGCTGCCCCATCTTCTTACGGTAAAGGAGTAAAACTGATATGTGCACATGTATTTTCATTGTTTTGTTACTTTGGTAAGTGATGCAAATAACTATTACAACTGTGGATTCATTTGGCAAATATTTTAACAATCAATCTTAGATGAGTTGTGACCCTTGAAATGTCAGAAATGAGAGATCAATGTTACCCGACGTGAGGTCTTCAAATGTCTAGTTTTGTCCCAATGAAAATCAGTTTACTATCATAGAGGAGTCAAGAAACCAGAAAATATTTACATTTGAGAAGCTGGAATCAGAAAATGTGGAAGTTTTCTGCTACAATTACACAAACCGATTAATTAAGTATTAATATGTTTGCAATTCAATCTAAATATATTTAGTGTGTGACACATGAGACAAAGAAAAGTTTCAAATAATAGTAAATGGACTGCATTTATATAGTGCTTGAATAGTGGCTAACAGCCATTCAAGACAAAGATTTTAACATTTAGCCATTCACCAACACATTTATACAGTAATGACCAAGGCTGCTTTACAAGCTGTCAACCTGATCAGGAGAGATAGTTTTTTTTTTTTAATTCAATGCAATGTAGCCAATGATTGGTCCATCGCATTTCTGATTTAGTGGATGGCTACTCTACTTCCTGAGAGCCACAGCTTATGCAAATCATCACATAGAACTAGGAGTTGCATGAAAAAACAAAACAAGAATAAAACGTGAAATGTTGAAATGAATGAAACACATTCAGCAAAATCTGTTATATCATGAAACTGATTTTGATTAAAATTAAAACCATGTACCACTGACGAAGTCTTGACCAAAATCAGTAAAATGTTATTTTAACTAAATATAATGTTATGTAAGTGACTAAGACTAAATTAAAAATCTTTTTCCAAATTAAGGCAGATCAGAGGATAGTAGAATTCATTTGGAAGCATGCTTGTCTCATTAGGTTTGTCTTTTTAGTGAGCTTTGTCCTCATATATGCACGCTACAAAGTGGACAAGTCAATCCTTGGATAAGTCATCCCAATGCCTCCTTAACTGTGTTTTGATGTAATTGTCTGCATTTGTATATGTTGACTTCTTACTGGAACATCCAAGGTTTTTTATTATTTTAGTGCCAATATGAACGGGGCTATGCACCTCGCCTGTGAATCACATCAAGTGTCCTCTTGTTTTCAGGAGCTGTTATCTTTGGCAAAGAGGAAGAGGGTTGATTCCGGTGAGCAGGAAGAGCCGGTTAGCAAACCTGCAGCTTCTACAGACTCTGAGACATCTGACAGTGATGATGAGGTGGGGCAGTCTTTTGGTTGCACTAAAAGACTATGTTTATTCAGTGAAAGAGAAAGCAACATTTTTAAAATGTTGTTTAGACATACCAGAATGCGACCTGGACAATGGACACTTTAGTGTTAATAGAATTACAAATTTTTAAACCATTATTCTCTGTTTATGATGCTTTAATAACAAAAACAACATTTTCACTGCTTTGTCTAGTGGACTGTGGGTGGCACTAAAGGCAAAAAGAAGGTTAAGCCAGGGAAGGGCTCGGAGAAGAAGAACGCTACGAAGAAGAAAGTTAATAAAGCGACGGCGTCTGGCAGTTCAGATGGAGACAGCTCAGCTGAGAGCTCTGCACCAGAGGAGGGTATGTTTTTCTGCACAGGGACAAGATGCCCTAAAAAAGCGCTTTCACAAGCTTCTCCAAAGTCCCAGAATACTTTTTCTGTCAACAAGTACAATAATTGATTTGGAACTCCATGAACAGTAAATTACACACATCACCAGGGTGCCATGACTGCAGGTATTTAAGGTGGCAGGAATTAGTTGACTCACTCATCCCTTTTATCCCGGCGTCCATAAGCATCTAAGCTGCTGTTTGTTTATTGGTGTGTTGTTGTCATTGTCCTGCTGGACACTGCTCACCCACAGTTATGGAAAACCTGGAATGGTCTGTGGGGAAAAAATCTGGAAACTTGCTCAGTGTGTTCTATCTAAATCTAGTGAATGTGTCTTGTGTATAATGAGTTAATGCAAAATATCCTTGGCAGTCAATAAGTGCTGCAGTATGAACAAAACAGCCTACTGTAAATTCCCAAATAGCAGAGTTTCAGGTCCCCTTTAAATGCTGGGTGCAGGTGTATATATTGATAAATAACTGCTGGTTCCAAATTAACATGGAGTCTAGTTTATTTAAAAAATCAATGAAGAAGTACGTTTTTTTTGCAAGCTCCTTGTTCCCGACCGCATCGCTGTCATGCTCAAATGACGTTAAAGAACACCTTGCGTACCTGGTAGCCCAGGTATATTATACAGATTCTACCACCAAAGTAGGGCTGGGTGATAATTCAATGATGATATAAATCTATTGATAGACGTGATGAACAGTATAAAAACAGATTTATAAAAGGTTTGATAGAAAAAGACAGTTTCCCTTCCCTTTTCATTTTAGCCTATCATGTCCCTTTATACAAAAGTCATTCCTTCCTTATAGCCAATCACAAACACAGACCCAGGCATTCTCTATCAGCAACCTCCTACCCTGCTGCCCCGATAGATAACAATTACACAGCAACATGTGCATGCGTAAACATGTCGAGCTTCACTGAGACCCAACAAGAACCAGCTCACTGGCATGGTAGTATATGTATTACAGTAAATCTGACAAACAGCAGAGCACTAATGCGTGGACACTATTTTTAAGGACATGATACAGAACAAGTGCAATAATACAATGGACATATTCTGTCATTTGAGTCACTCACACCTATCGGCGCCATCAGTGCTTTACTGTCATCGTCAGATTTTTCTGGAAACACTACCCTGAAGCAAATCAAAATGTTTGGCATAAGAAACATCTGCATGAGAAGTGATATGCAAAAAAATAAAAAAAGCTGTCATCTGTGTCCTGCTTCACCACGACCTCTGACCCCTGGTCAAGTCGCATGTCTGAACCCTACCTCAGCCTTACTATTCACTACATAGACAGGGAATGGAACCTCTAGGGGAAATGCTTGGACATCGCTGACTACAGAGATAATTGCACAAGGCTTGGCAAAATATTAATTAATATGAATTTTTTTTGATTGATATGCTTTTTTTTTTTATACTGCCCGGCCCTTTGTCAAAGCATTCAGTATAACCCTAGTTAGAACATACAGCCCAACTTCCTCACTGATTTTCTTCCTAACTCACCAGCCTGTAAGATGTGATGGTAGCAGCTGAGGGATGTGTGACTCTGTTGGTCCTGCTGGTTCAGACATGAAAGTGAAGGGAAATCCATGTATTAATCCCATAAGTTACAAAAATAAACTTCTTGACGGGTAGTCTTGTGATACCCAGGCGACCTGCATACCAAATCATCTGTGGATTTCTAAATGGAAGATAGTTGCTTGGATGGCCTCCAAAAAAAAGACGGACCTTATAATACATCAAGATCATGCCCTTTCCCCCCTTCTCCTCTGTAGTGATAACGCCACGTCACCTAATGTCATTGAACATCTACAGTCTCTAGTTGAGTGAAACATTTAGACACTGACTTGTGAACCTCTGACATTAAACAGTTCTATTTATCCAGCATGGCAGACTGGACTGGTCTGTGTTAATTTCTCCACAAAGAGAGCTGCAGCTCAATCCCTCACTGAGGGCAGAGGGCACTCTGGGAGCTAATGTGCCTCTTTCCACCTGCCACCTGGTGGATTAGAGGCATTTTAACCATCACAAGAAACTGTTGGGCCTCTTTTACAATTTAAAATATTTCCATGTCACAGACAGTTTAGCTAAAAATTATCCATAACATCTTTTTACTTGATGTGATCATTTTGATAAAAAATGAATGAAATAATTGAACTTGGTCATTCCTAGGTACTGATTAACTTAATTTTGAGAACACCGGTCAGATGTGTCCAGCACATCTGTCTGTACTGTTGTTTGTGTTCATTTAATCAGACTTTGACACCATTGAACCATTCTTTTTCAGGCGAGGTGTCCGATTCAGAGAGCAACAGTTCATCCTCCAGCTCAGACTCGGACTCTTCTGAGGACGATGTTTTCAGGGACGGCTATGATGATGACTTGATGGGAGATGCAGAAGACAGAGCTCGACTAGAGCAGATGACGGAGAAGGAGAGAGAACAAGAGCTGTTCAACAGAATCGAGAAGAGAGAAGTGCTGAAGAGACGGTGAGTGGTGGTGATATGAAAAATTGTTACATTAAAAGAGGACTAGATGGCAATATTTCTATATACCTTTTGTTATCATATTTACACATTGATGGTAAACCATTAATTATGTCTGTAAAAGGAAACCACCAAAATCCATAATAGATTAGGGGTACAGGAAGAAATTGAATTAGAATCCATCATAGCAATAGCTATCAATAGCTGCCCAGTAGAGCGGCAGTCTGCATAAACATCCAGGAGAAAAATATAGGCGGCTTTCTGCCTATCTTTATAGTCAGCTTTCATGTCTCTGTGGTTCTCTTATGTTCCGAAATGATCCAAATGTTAGATGCAAAAACGATGATCCAACTTCTCCAAGTTTTTATCCATCTTGCGTACAAGTCCAATCAGTTCGCAGACTGATTCCACTAACGCATGAGTGTTGGAAGCACGGCTCCAATCTTCCAGAACCGGGAATGCCAACAGTATCTGGTTTTGTCCCTCGATGGCCGGTAGCTTATCCGATGCTGGGAGTGCTGCCAGTATCTGCAGGGCTTGACCCTCGACGACCGGCAGCTTGTCCAGAACTCGAAGAGCCGTCGGCATCGTCAGGGGATGTCCCCATAAGAGCTGCCAGCGTCCACCGGACTTTGCGATAAAGCAGGAATCCACCAATGCCAAACAACAGAAATCCTACTATCATAAATCCAATTATGTAGGCGTTTTCGACGTCCTCCACAGAAAGAATGGGCAGACACATCACTCTCCATGTGCCCATGGAGTCCATGGTGTAGCAAACGTTCCGTCAGGGCAGGAGGGCTCCCCTTTGCCCGATTTCTGTGTAGAGAAAATTTGATCGATTGCATTGAGAGACCAGCTGATCAGACCCATTGTTAGGGTTTTTTCGGAGAGAAATACTGAGAGAGGCTCTGAGACAGGTGACACAGACAGAACAAGACACAGCAAAGCAGGGATGATAAGGCGGGAGGGAGCTAGAGAAAAAGCATCTGCCTTCGCCGAGAGCCGAGAAGGAGAAGAAAAAAAAACTGTGTTGCACCGGGTGTTCGCTGTGTGTTAATACGCGGTAATAAACCATGCTGTAATATTAAGGGTGCTGGCTGTGTTAACCATGAAATAGAGATCCAGCTGGAGCTTCTGTAGTTCAAAACATTGCATTCATGTTTGAGGCGAGTATTCTGTTGAAGTTTAATGCTTCATGATAAATCGTAGGTGACACCTACACATGTAAATCCACTGTACTTGCTTTTCCCAATACATTTAGGTGCATTAAATAAAATTCCAACCAACCATCTGCAGTGTGATCAGGTGACTACTGGTCCAAGATTAATCTGAAACCTTTGTAGGAGTATAAATGTTGATTTTTTTTTTTTTTTTTTTTTGCTGTATGGATCAGTTTAAAAAAAAACAAAAAAAAACAGTGAATCAATCTATATCCATGTAACACACAAAAAAAGATTTTTACATTCACTTCTGGAAACACAATAGAGCAATATAATGGCTATTAATGGCCAGCTACACTGTTTAAACAAACAGCATGAAATTTTCTGCTGCTCGGGTGCTCTCAATCAAAACACTAACAAAAGGTGGAATTGTTGTCATGAAGTAGCGTGGGCTCATGGGAGCTGGCGCTAACATTAGCTCCACTTGCTTCTCTGATAACTTCAGATCCAGGCATTCATGAGGTTTTTACTGGTAGCTGAATTATCTGGACAGGTTTCCTCCTCCAGGTGATTCCAACCAGTTAAAACACTAGATAAAGCAGTTAGTTTTGCTCATGTTTGCTCAGTTTGATTCTGTCTAGTCATTCAAGCTTACATTTGTTTTTGACAGGTTTGAAATAAAGAAGAAGCTGAAAACGGCAAAAAAGAAGGAGAAAGAGGAGAAGAAAAAGAAGCAGGAAGAAGAACAAGAAAAAAGAAAGTTATCTCAGGTTCAAGACACGCAAGTGGTGAGTTAAGTTGTATCGAAAATATACACCACGTTTTGTTTATGTAGGTAATGTCAAAATTTTTGCCTTTTGAACAAAAAAAGAGGAAAAGAATTCTGGTGCATCATAATGACTTTACAACAATTAATTAAAGTTTGGGTTAACCCCTTCTAATTGGTAATATCTTGCACTTGCGCTTTCAGTGTTCTTTCTGAAAAAACATTCAATTTCCGAGCTAATGAAATATCAATCATGCATTAATACAGTGGTATATGTTTGTCTCTAGGTCATGTCACACAATAAAGAGAGACGATCCAAACGTGATGAAAAACTTGACAAAAAGTCCCAGGCCATGGAAGAACTCAAGGCAGAACGTGAAAAGAAGAAAAACAAAACAGGTTTGCACAGTTGATGTCTTCGGGCCCAGACACACGGTCTAAATACAACTGCCAGTTTGGATTTCATGGGGCTGTCCAAGTCATTTTGCTGTTTAGATGACACACATAATGGCTACACACCACTAAGCAGGTTGTCTTGGGATCCTTAATTATTCATAGTTATTGATGGGTCTAATTACTAATCATTCCCAATTCAACATTGGATTCATATATTTTACAAATCAAAACTTGCTACAAAGTCGGGTTGTGCTTGGTTTACTTTAACAGTGGTTGGCTGGCTTTGCTAACATTAGCCTCCTGAGTCGTACTAATTTTAGCCACTTTGCTGAAGCAGTCAAACATAGAAGTGTTTTATGACAGGACAGTAAACACACTGTCATTGACTGCCTCCTCACTATTAGAGTGTGGTTGATATTACATAAACTATATTGATGTAATATTATTGCATAACTATAATAGAGATTACATAAATTATATTTATTGTGTGATATTACATTAACAGGCAATGATTATGGTCTCAAACTTGTTTTTTTTTTTTAATCAATTGACACCATATACAAGCCAATCAAAGCATGCGGTCGGGAGGTAGTCAGCTTGAAAGCCAATGATTACTGACTACAGAAGTTTGACCACCTTTGGTTTGATGGACAGCAGTGATACCCAATGGAAATTTCCCATGAGGAGACCATCCTGATAGCCAATAGTCAGGGCTTTAGTACCACACTTAACATGTGAGAAATGGGCGTACCATTTTCACAAAGAGGGTATGTCTTAAGAGGTTAAATATAATTTCAATCATTTAATGACCAACCATGGTTTGTTGACCACTTACTCTCGAAAAAGTTTGGTTTTTATACTTTTTTTTTTTTTTTTACTTTTTCTGTCGAGCAGTAACACGTGCGCAATAAAACGCTCTCACATTGTTATTTTTCTTCGGACAGTTTTTGCTCTGCCCTGTGTGCAGAGTGAATGTGGTTTGTGCACCTGTCAACACATCTTCAAATGTGCTCATCAAATAGCATAAGGTGAAGTAATTGCATGTGAGACCTGCCTTTGGTCTTAAAGCAGAGACTTAAACTGCTTCTAAGATTATGTATATGTCTGAAAGCAGAGAAAACCTGCAGCTCACCCGCTAGCAAGGATGAGCATTACTGTATTTGCTATTTACAATGTGTGCTCTGGGCATGCTGCTCTCTCTCTACGGGATTGTTCAATTTAGTCCATTCTAAATACTGATGATGATGCTGATGTTTCATCCCTTCAGCGGAACTGCTGGCCAAACGTCAGCCCCTCAAGACGAGCGAGGTTTACTCCGACGACGAAGAGGAAGAGGAGGAAGATGACGACAAGTCATCAGTCAAAAGTGACCGGAGTTCGCGTTCATCGTCTTACGATGATGATGAGTAAGTCTAATTTTTTTTCCATAGTATTTTAATCATTATAAAAACTGACCAGACTTCTCTTTGCTTCAAAGTAACCATGGCTTTTTGTGCTTTTTCTGTTTGTGCTACACTGACAGAAAAGAGGAGACTCCACCGAAGTCGCAACCTGTTTCACTCCCGGATGAGCTCAACAGGATCCGTCTCTCCAGACACAAACTGGAGCGCTGGTGCCACATGCCCTTCTTCGCTAAGACAGTGACCGGCTGCTTTGTGAGGATAGGGATCGGGAACAGCAGCAGTAAACCAGTTTATAGGGTGAGCTTGGTGTCTACTTATCAGTTCTTATGCAGTGTTCAAGACTGAACAGGGTTGTGACTTTATATGTGATGTGGATGATCCGTGGCAGGATGCATCATGGTTTCTGGTTGTCTGTAACCACTTTGTCAGGATATCCCAGGAAAACCTGGAGGGAATTTGGCACAAACATCCACTTGGACTCAAGGATGAACTGATTTGAGTTTTGTGGTCAAAAGCTCAAGGTCACTGTGACCTCCGATGCATGCTCTCATTAACGCAATCTCAGGAATGCCTGGGTTGAATTTCATTACATCTGGCACATCTGGTAACAAGTATAAACTGATTTTGGTGGTCAAAGTTGGGTCAAAAACACGTTTTTGGTCGTAACTCAAGAATTTCTTCACTAATTGTGATTATTAGGACATAAACTGCAACTTGATTGGATGGTGGGGCATAAAGCTTTATTTATAACTATATTATATTTTTCAGAATGGATGCAGAGTTTAACCAAAGGCTTAAAGCTGAAATAGGCCGTATCATTTCATTTTTGTAGACATTTTTGTAGAAATAACAAACTTTGTCCATTACTTGTCACTAGCATTTCATTGTAATGAAAT
Source organism: Lepturacanthus savala (assembly GCA_030544235.1). Lineage (NCBI taxonomy): Eukaryota > Metazoa > Chordata > Actinopteri > Scombriformes > Trichiuridae > Lepturacanthus > Lepturacanthus savala. The sequence goes on along the minus strand of CM060469.1, from coordinate 18,156,717 downwards.
GAGTGGCCACTCTTTTGTATTTACCGTTAGTTACCAAATAATAACCCACTTTCAATTAACCATCGGGTCCCCTTTAAACACCAGGTGTAGGTGTATATTTTGATAAATAACTGCTGGTTACAAATAAATGTTTGTCTAATTTATTTTAAAAAAAACATCAACCTCCCCTCTCGGGTAATGTTGACTTTTCAATTGCCGTGGCTCAAAATTGTTGTGAAATATACAGAGAAAAAGCAGCTGTGAGACGAGTACAGTACTGTAATTTTGCTTTTGAAAAATGTAAGTTATACAGTACTCATACTGGTTTAATAAAAGAATTTTAGGAAATGTCCATATTTTTCCAGTTTTGTAAGGAAGGAATTAATCTCCTGCCCCAAATTGCTGCCTGGCCTCCAATAAATGCCTGATCTGTTAAGTGAGTGAAACAAATAAACACTCCGGCTGTTATTTGGTCATTTTTGGTCCTTTACTTTTTACGCCTGGGACGGACTGACTCAAACAACCGATCATTAGGCTAGAACGCAACTAGCCAATCATAACTCTGTACAACAAAGGGTATGTGTATGTGCAGCTTTCTCATCACACATACAAAGGTGAAAGGAGCAGCTTGGAGAGCAGAGAAACTGACAGGAACCATACAAGACAACCAATCACAGCAGGGACTCTCTTGCTCAGCTGAAATGAAACAAGTGCAGATAAATAATATCAATATGAATAGAAACAGTCTCTACCAAGCTTTGCTTCCCGCTTCTCTTTTTCTCTCCCCTTGTTCTCAGTGAGGGCAGAGATGTGAAGATACTTGAGTTGTGAACTACTATTAACCATGATAAGTTGCTGTAAATACAATAAAAGAGACATTCCTTTGGCAGCTAGTTACAAGTCGGCATTTTTGATGTTCCACTTCAAGTCGAGCAACATGCAGTGACGCAAAGCCACAGAGAGGCAGAAGGTTTTGGATTATTGATGTTCAACCTGCGTATTGGGCTAGGATTGTTGCCTGGTTCAGCTTTAATGGTGAAGTGTTCCTTAACTTTAATCCTCTTTGTTATTGAAAGGTTGCTGAAATTGTAGACGTGGTGGAGACGGCAAAGGTTTATCAACTCGGATCAACACGAACGAACAAAGGATTACAATTAAGGTAGGTATACAGCTTACAGGTCCATTCTACATATTAAGGGTGGAGTCAGATCTGAAGTTTCATTAACTGTGCTCCCAAAAGATTTGATCTTTCTGACGAAAAATGTCTTCCTCAGGCATGGTGGTGACACACGGGTTTTCAGGCTCGAGTTTGTATCAAATCAGGAGTTCACAGAAAGCGAGTTCATGAAGTGGAAAGAGGCGGTAAGTGGAATTTAGAGCAAGAATACAGTCCTCTTTATATGAGATTAATGAGGAAAGGTCTTAAAGGGACAGTAGTCTATACAAGTTTTGTGTTGATTTTTCTCTGCAGATGATGGTTGCTGCGATGCAAGTCCCAACTCTTGATGAAATCACCAAAAAGGAGCAGTCCATCAAAGAAGCTCTGAACTACAAGTTCAATGACAAAGACATAGAAGATGTATGTCATTTATCTCCAGATGTTCATTGATTTCCCTCATCTTATATAATATTCAGTGCAACATAAACTGTTTTTTTTGTCTTTTTTAGATCGTTAAAGAGAAGGACAGATTCCGAAAAGCACCACCAAATTATGCCATGAAGAAAACACAATTACTCAAAGATAAGGTAATGGAAATTATGGAAGAGTTATTGGATTATAAAGCCGTCAGAAAAGGCTACAAAAGATTATTCCTTTCGTTTGATCTGATTTTAGGCCATGGCAGAAGAAAGTGGTGATGGTGAAAAGGTGAAAGTGATCCAGGATGAGCTGAATGAGCTTGAGGAGAGGGCGGAAGCACTTGACCGACAGAGGACAAAGAACATCTCTGCAATCAGGTTTGCAAGCAGTTCTTTATAAATCAGGGGTTATACAGTAGCGTACTGCCTTAAGGGTGTAAAGTGTTGTTTGTGTTTCTTTCTTCCACTTATTGATAATCGTACTTATCAAGTTGCTGGGAAGAAAATGAAGAAAATTCTAATTGTTATAAACAATACTCAAAACCTGACCAAAGAAATTACAGAAGAATGCACTAAATATGGAGTTGCAAAATAAATCTGAGGACTCTGCGTATCTCATGCTTTTAAATAGTGTACCCAATATCACTCTATGGAGAGTTGTGATATATTGTAGAAATATGACAGAATTCCATCTAACTCTGGCTCTTATGTTCTTTTTATTATCCAGTTACATTAATCAGAGGAACAGAAGCTGGAACATTGTTGAATCTGAGAAAGCTCTTGTGGTAAGTTTTCTCCTTTGTACAGCTACTGTGGTTGACTGCTGATTTTTAACATTATTTAGTTACATAGTAGTGTTTTTATAATTTAGAGAAAACTGCTGGGAGGAAACCTTAAATCTTATATTTATTCTTAAATGATCAGTCTGCATCAAGAGGCCTAGTTGTTTTCCTACTGGGGCTTTTTGTCTTGAAAGTTCCTGAACAAAACACAGTTTATAGTTATATATGCATATATGCAAAAGAAAAAAACAATAACAACATTGCACGATGAAATGACTTTGTGCTGTATAACAGTGAAGTTTATGTTCCTACACTAACATCCTACAGTATAAGTGAGGGAAACTATTGATCCGAGTGTGGTTAACTATCTTTAATTTAATCCTATTTCTACATCCAACCAGACCATAGCTGTGTTGTGTTCTTGTCGTAGAATCTCTGGTCGTTAGATCATGACACCTTCCAGCGGTGTTTATGGCTTTAGTTGTGTGGGTTCTGCCAGGAGTGGCGGCAAAACGGGTGAAGAAGAGTCTTGGTAACACAGGAAAGAAAGTCTGAGTCTGACTTTCACTCTCAGGTCGCTTCAAATAGGCCAGAGTTTGTTTCATCAGATAGTCGCTTCCTTTGTACAGGTGTGAAAACTCATACCAACTGTGGTGCAGGCCAAACAAACAAACTCTGGTCCACTTGAAAACAGGGGTCTTGGTTCGCTTGCAAGTGAACTCTGGTACGTTTTCTATGCAGTCTGATCGCTCACCAGATCAAATCTACATTTTATGTCTATTAAAATTTCAGAACCAGTATTTGTATGGAGGAAGAGATTACCCTGATCCACTGTTTTTTTTTTCTTTCTTTCTCTTTGAGCGTCTGATATACTACAGTCTCTGGACACCACTAAAAAAAGTGTGCTCCACAAAGGCAGATAATCAGATGGATAAACCGTAAAGTTATTAATTTCATTTTGATATGGCAGAGAATGAACCATTTTGGCCTGTTTTACTCATATTGAATATATCAACACTATTCTAAAAGGTCTTTGTTGTCTTTGTACAGTGAGAATATAATCTATGATATCTCGTTATTGTCAGTCTTTTCCTCTGGTGCCGATTCTCTCATCATCACAGTAGGAGCTAAATGCTCTGTGCCTTGTTGCCTTACATACATACTGGTTGTATTGCACAGCTCGCTGAGTCATGTACGACTGATAAAGAAAGGAAACATCATCCCAACAGATGGTTCCCATTAATTGTGTGTTTTTTGACTTCTGTTTACTAGATCACACAATGTGTATTAATATTGTTATTACACTTTCAATGAATATGATATAAGCATACTGTGAATAAATGGACATATTAAACATTCTTTAAACTGGTTCAAATATATTTAGACATTAAACAAGTGTTGTGTGTTTCTTATATCTTTACTTGAACCCTTCAAACTTTTTATTGTTTTCAGGCATCCTGAAAATCAAACCAATGTTAAGTTATATCATTATTTTATTGTAATTAACAGTCAGAAAAAAAAAACATTTTATAAGATTGGCTATTCACTAAGCCATAGGATATATAAATGAAAAGTGTTTCTTTGACATTATATTTACTGTTAATTTTATGGGAATAAAATAGCAATGATTATAAACAGCCTGACAGGCAGGAAGTGTTTTAATCATTTCAAGTTGTTTTGAAATTTGATGATTTCCTTTTACACCAGTTGCCATCTTCCAACTTCTTTCGATGCTGCCACACTTCAAATGTTTTCTTAATATAGTGGTACTTCAATTTGCTCAGTCACTCTGCGGTTCACTTCAGGCCAGTCAAAGCCGTTTATTTTAGGAGAAAAGATTTAGTTTCACAGTAATATTAGCCCTCGAATGTTCCTATAACACAGCAGTTCTAGCAGTGCATCAAACTAAATGTCAGACAAGTGATGTGCAGAATTTTTAGCCCCATGATTAATATGCTAGTATGTCAATTGGTAGTTTAATCCATAACTGGTGTTTAATTTGCCCTGTTTTATCTATTTTTTCTCACAGGCTGAAGGGCAAAATGCCAAAAACCAACAAATGGACCCTTTCACACGGAGACAGTGCAAACCCACCATGGTGTCGAATGTAAGACTTAGAATTATGCTGCGTAGCATTTTCTGTATCTGAAGTGCAATTTCACAACTCCAGCGCTAAATCTAATTGTGATTAATCTGCTTGTCTTGGTTCTTTAGGCCAGAGACCCATCAGTCCACGCAGCTATTCTTGCTCATTTAAACCAGAAGTACGGCTCTGGATCAACGCCAGATCCTTCTAGTGCAGAAAAGAACAAACTGGTGAGCAGAAAGAGCACAATCAATCAAACAGGTCCTTTAATGTCACACCAAAGATGTTGAGGGTAAACTTTAAGGTGTTCACTTCTTTCCAAGATGCAGTGTGAATGAGTGTAAATGATCCTGGATGTAGTTCTTTTCTTAGTAAAATGTTCTGCAAACAGAAAATTGCATGCTTGTCACAACAATTTATGCTTTTCAGTCATCAGAAGGTGTAAATGTGACGGAGAAAGTAGCATTCTCCTTTTACAGAGTGAAATGCTCTTTTTATGTTGGGTATCTAAACAAATAATGGTACAACACTGACTGGACTTGAATCATGAACTTTAACCCTGATGCGTTTTAATTGTTCCTTTGTTCACTTTAGGGTCAAGTCGACCCGAAAGACAAAGATGTCCCCAAGCCAACCACTGACCTCTCAGAGGACTTGTTTAAAGTTCATGATTTTGACGTAAAGATCGACCTGCAGGTTCCCAATGCAGGTGAGATGATTTTCATTGTTCTGGGCAGATTGGACAGAAGGATGAATGTTTGATTTAGTTGGAATACAAATGTGGTTTCGCTAGTCAACGAGGCTGATTCATTTTGTTGCTGGTGTGCCCCGCAGAGGCGAAGTCTCTGTCCGTGAGCTCCAACGCGCTGCCGGTGAAGGACGGAGCCCCCCGTAGGTCCCTCAACCTGGAGGACTACAAGAAGAGGAGGGGCCTGATCTGATCAGGCTCTCAATTAGAAACCACATTGCATGAGTAATTGGCTGTGAAAGTGTGTGTGCGTGCGTGCGTGCCTGTGTGCGTATGCGTGCCTGTGTGCGTATGCGTGCCTGTGTGTGTATGCGTGCCTGTGTGTGCGCGAGTGTGTGTGTGTGAGTGTGTGCGTGTGTCAGACTTTTTATCCCCAAACAGAGGAAATACTGATTGAGCTACATTTTTTTTCTCAAAGGATCTCTTGAAGAAACTTGTCCAGATATTTGATGTTTTGTTATTTTTGCATTATCACACAAACTTGTATATTGAGTTGTGTGTGTATGTTTTTTTTAAACATGTATTTAACTTCTCTCCCCTCTGTTGGATCCTCTGTTTTGTTTTGTTTTTCCAAAGGACTCCGCGCTTGTGGATTATTACCTTGAACAAGGACACTATGTTAGAAAACATTGTTGAGGTATTTTTAAATTGAGGGACTGGACATCTAAAGGAGTTGACCAGCTTTTTCAGCACCAACGATGAATAACTGTTGTAAATCTTTTTCTCCTCCAAATGTGTGATCATCGACCCATCGACTCTAGCCTCATGATCTTATCCAGAGTGTAGATGATCTCTGACTCGTGACGCTAGCCCTTCCATGTCAAATGTAAAAATAAATGCAGAAACTTGGAAATAAAACGGTTGGTACATGTCAACTGGACATTTATCACTTTTTAAGTATTTCAAACAACCTGATTTAAGAGGAAACATTTTCTATGGATGGTTATAACTGTTGCTTAATTTCTGTTATCTCTTGTTTGATTGTTTAGGGGATGTAACTCCCTTGCCCACGACTCCCAGAGCAGATTCTACATGTTATCGATTGTTCATAGTCAGTTCCTGTATTGATGTGGCATGCCATGTAAATATGCATTTTGGAGTGAGTGCAGGAAAAATAAAGAGGCACTGTTTCATAAATTTTATGTCTGTCTGTGTCTCTTCTATCTAATGGTTAGCATCGTATTTGATTAATAGTTCTGTGATTAAGAAGTTCTTCATGGTAATCTAGTTACATTTAACTACTAATATAAATTAACTGAATATTAATTAGGGCTGTCAGTTTATTGTGTTAAATAGATTAATTACACTACAAGTTGGTATATTATAAAAGTTACTGCAAAGATTCATTCTAACACTAGACAAATTAGCAGTTCACTGTGCACTACCAACATTTATTTTCCACTTTCTCTTTCACTAATTGCAAACATGCATCATCTTGAGACTTTAAAATAAAAGTATTTAACTTTTCAACCCGAAATAAGCTATTTTAATATATTCTCCAGACTTGCGCTTAAAGCATTGAACTAATTTACATTAAAATAGTTCAGATGTGTGTTCAATGTTTGTGTCAATTTATTGTATTACATTTCCATTTCGGGTGACACGGTGGCGCAGGAGTTAGCGCTGTTGCCTCACAGCAAGAAGGTCGCAGGTTCAAGACCTCCTTGGTCCGGGGTCTGGGACCTTTCTGTGTGGAGTTTGCATGTTCTCCCCGTGTCTGCGTGGGTTTTCACCGGGTACTCCGGCTTCCTCCCACAGTCCAAAAACATGCTCAGGTTAATTGGCAACTCTAAATTGCCCATAGGTGTGAGTGTGTGAGTGAATGGTGTGTGTGCCCCACGATTGGCTGGCGACCATCTGGGGTGTATCCCTGCCTCTCGCCGTAACGCGCTGGGATAGGCTCCAGCAGACCCCTGCGACCCTAATGAGGAATAAGCAGGTATAGAAAATGACTGACTGACATTTCCATTTCATTATAATATTCAAATGTGTCACAAAAATTGAAAATGCATTTTGAATTATGTTAAAGATGAAGGAAGTTCTTTGACAAATTGAACATTCGTTACATGTATTGCATTTTACATAATGTGTTTGGAACCAGGGGATTTGATTAAAGGGGAGCCAGGTCTTCAATTTGGAAAGAATCCACACCAGCTCAGCAACACAATCAAGACATCTCATTACAGACATGATTTGTCTAAGTATTTATAAATGGGACACACTTTCACAAACCCTTTTCGTTATGTTTCCTTTTATTTTTTGTAACTAGTCAGCAATAAGCCACAAGGTAATGCGAGGCAAGTAAGTTTGTTTGTCTTCTTCTTTATTCTCCTCTACCAGGCAACTTCTGGCCTTACAAGAGACTGTAAAGCAGCCGTCCTGTTCTGTATGAGACTAAGTCTCATGAAATGAAAGAGGACGGCTTTGATCCCTTTTCCCCCTGTAAATGTTTTTTCCTGCAGATTTTAAATCGTTGGCTGTTGAGGGACCAGACTGCTCATCGTTCTTATTGTTTCACAGATGGAGATTGTAGTTCTACAGATGGAGGCTGCAAACTCTGAGGAAGAGAAGTGTCGACACAATAGTGTCTGGTGGTGTACTGCCAACCACCAAATATTTCAGCCATTTGCTCTAAGGACACAGCATTTTTGTCAAAATCAAACGGTATTATGATATTTTGTTGTGATAAACCCCCCCACCAAGGCTGTAATCTCATGGTCCTAAGTCATGCTGGCACTGTTTCATTGTGGGTAGCAAAATACTGAACAGGACAAAGATTGATCGATACTCTCAACAAATCCAACTAAACTGTTTCTATCGGACAGTTTTCCTCATGCCTGCATTACATGTGAAGTTCCCCAGGGGTCTATACTTGGTCTATTACTCTTTTCCTTATATTCCCTTGCTAAGATATGAGCTCATTTCCTGTTAACATGCTTTGCTGTAAATTTCGATTACCTGTTATGGACAAGCAGTTTTAGTTCTTAAGATAAAAAAGTTGGTTTATTTATAAACCTTTTGTAAACCAAATGCACGGTTCAAAAGTTCCATCTAGAAATTTACCTCCAGTTTTGACCAGTTCGTGGCGCTATAGAGTTTGAGGTGGCAAAATGAAACTTGGTGACATTAATCAGTGACTGTCCTCAACCAGTCAGACAAATTTCACAACTTTTAACCAGACGTTTCTATGGGATGCCATAAGAAAAAAATGAAAATTATGGGGCTTCGATATTTGGCAAAAAATACTCAAGTACTACAATAATAAATTAAAAGTATCTCAGATATTTATTCGAATACAGTACTAAGTTATTTAGGTATTACTCACCACCGTGTATATATGCATACGACTATACAAACATTAATTTTCCATCAGGCTCCGCTGGAGACAGTCTGTTGTGGGGTCCTTCCGCGCAAAACTTCCTGGTCCACGTAGAGAACATAATAATCATCACATCTTTATTGACAGATAATGACATTTGACAGTGAATATCCAAACGGTATTTCTTATTCCTGTCCTTCAGTTACACCTCGGCGGTAGCCAGGTGGCCTGAGTCGTTCTGACATCTGGACGTCGTTTAAAAGGTGAGTTAGAAGTAATGGAGTAACCTTCCTGAGCTGGCCAGCTAGCCTGTTAGCTTTAGCAGAGATGAGGTCGAAACGTCGTTGCATCAGTGTCAGTCCCGATCCTTTTGAGTTATTGGTTTAGCATGCTGTCCTCTCCCTCAGCTATAATCTGCGTGTATTTATCAGCCTTAACCTGAAGTATGCCGTAAAAACTAAACATGTTGCAGATTGCCTGTGATGCTCAGCTCATCCGTGTTTCCATCATATGCTCCTCCACTACATTTATTTGGCAGTTTTAGTTACTTTTTCAAGTGGAGATTTGACACAATGATTAATCCAACAAGCCTTTATATAAAATACAATACATTATTAAAGATCAATCTAGTGGTTTACAACCTTTTTGCCGATTGAGATCTTAAAAAAACTCAGTATGTAACGTTTCAGATGTATATGAGTTAGTTGACTGTTCCCGCTAAGCTTCTCACATGGTTTTGTCAGTAAGTATTCAAATAATCCAATATTTAATCTGAAATCAGGCATTGTTTTTATTAAGAGGTTTTCATATCAGATTGTTTTACTTATTTTATCTCTCATTAATCGTTTCATAACCCCTCAGATTTTTCTGGTGACCATCTAAAGGGGCCAAATCCTAGGTTGGGGTCAACTGGATTTAAACTAGCTACTGTGTAAAGTAATTGAAACTAGCTCCAGCAGCTACAACAGTAATAAGATGCTTACACGATGTCTCACTAATAATAATCTAACAAAGTAATATATTACTAGAAAAACACTCTGAGAGCACAGATGTCAAGCAAGCATTGTGACTCCCACCCAACATTGTTGTTGGAGGCGTAATCAAAGTCCTTAATCCCTCTGGCATGGTTTGCAAAGAAAACAAACTATGCAGGTACAAAATATCACCACCAGGTGGCTCAAACAATGATTCCTGTTCAAAGATCAAGAGACTCCAATGTTACCAAACAGTAAAAAATTCAACTTGATCCAGAAATCATTCTGAATCATTACCAAAAGTTAATGAGCTGTTAATGGTACCGTACCCAACAAATGATGAAAATTTGCTCATAATCCAGCCAAAACTTTTTGAGGTATCTTGCTAATAGACAAGCCTCCTTGGTGGAGGTAATAATATATGTCAGAGGGACCAAACTACTACTACTTCTACTGCAATACTTTAACTACATCAAGCTCATAATACTTTTGTAGGATTATTTAAGTAGTATTTAAGATTTTATGCAGGACTTTTACTTGTGTTGGATTATTTTACATTGTTATATTGGTAATTTTACTTAAACAAAGGATCTAATTCTTCCTTTAGGATACAAAATGTCTTGGTTTGCTGAGTTTGCTGGGAGAGCTGAAGACTTCCTGAATAAAGTGGACCAGGGAGCTGCCACCGCCCTTAAAATCCAGGACAGAACATCCTCCTTTACGTCATCCTATGAAAACGATGCAACTGTGAAACCTGAGTACAACACCGAGGCGGCTGTGACACATCATACCTATGCATCGTCTCATGACGCACCGAGCTACATCTCTGCAGCAGCGGGCAACATCAAGAGATCCAACACGAGCCTGGTGGCGGGCACGGCCGGTGTGTCCAGTAGCAGCTCTGGTTCAGCAGGCGGTCTTCCCAGCTCTGCCAAGACCTCCTCAGGCTTCGTGAGGCCCAAAAAGAGCGAGCAGGATGTGGACGATGACATGCTGTTTGACTTTCTGAATAGCTCGGAACCCGCAGACAGCAGCAGGAGGGATTCAAGAAGAGAACTTGCTAAAGTGGTGGTTCCATTGACAGAGGCCAAAAACCCAACACCGCCCCCCTCCACCACTCCTCACAGCATCCCCTCAGCCCCGTCCACACCCCCCTCACCGCGTGGTGTGTCCCACGCCTCAAGCCTCAGCTCGCTGTCTTCTCATAGCATCAAAATGTCAGAGGAGAGTTCTGGTAAAGATCAAAGTCAAGGTATGAACACCATAGGCCACTCCAAGTAGTAGTAGTAAGTAGTTGTTTTAAGTGTTTTACTTAAAAAGGTTTTTAGAATGATAAACTTATCTTCCAGATTCTTAAATGTGAACATTTTCTGAATTTGAATGAATGAATTGAATAGCGTTGTGTTGTGGACTCTTTGTCGGGGCAATACAAGACATTTTAGTTCGTAACATGGACTTTGGGAAGCAGAGGCCATTATTGTCACAAGTCTGTGACATTCTACAGACAGTTAATCAAGAAAAGAATCGTCAGATTAATCAATAATGTAAAATATTTTTCGTTACTGCTGTAATCTTAATATTACAGTTCCGACAGTCCAGCTGTAGAAGCCAACAACTATTGCCAAATATTTTTCATCACAATGTTACAGTATATTAATTCCAGACTTTACGTGATGTTCCTTAGACACACCTGAGAGTTCAGACTCAGGCATGGCCGTTCCTCAGGAGTCCAGCAGACAGGAGCTTCCTCTGGAGGAGCCGCAGAGCCACGTGCTGTCCAGCCTGCGTCTGGAGAACCAGCTGCTGCGCAGTGAGGTGGCCTCCCTCAACCAAGAAATGGCTTCAGTCATCCAGAGAGCAAAAGACCTGCAAGACGGTAAGAGAAAACACACTAAACATGGACGATGCTGGCCTACATTTATGCACCTCTCCATGTGTTTATTAAATCGTTTTCTAATCCCGTAGATTTGAACCACACCAGACTACGTGCAGACAAATGGAACTCAGAGCAGTCTCAGACCGATCGCACGTTACGACAACTTCGGTCGCAGGTTGACGACCTGACGGAGGCCCTGTCTGCCAAAGACGGTCAACTCGCAGTCCTGAAAATCAGACTCGATGAAGCTGATCAGCTGTTGAAGTCCCGCTGTGCCGCACTAGAGGAGGCACAGAAGGAAACCTCAAGGTGCAACACCCCCCCCTCACCTGCACATTGTAGGAATACTGCTGCTACAATTACATAATATTTTTCACTGTCATATGTATATATTATATATTATATTATTATATATATATTTTATTCTTTTATTCTATATTATTGCCTATTGTATTTTATTGCCTTTTTATTGTTTTTATTGTCTTATTGCCTTATTACTGTCTTATTTTTATGCAAGTCTGCTAAGGGATTGAACGGAGTAAGAATTTCATTGTGTAGTGTAACTATGCATATATCAATAAAATTCTTGAATCTTGAATCTTTATCCGCCATTTTGAAGTCAAAATCAAATACAGCTTTTTAGAAGTTGTTTTGGACACTAATTTACTGTTTGTTTCAGAATTATGCAAAACCACAGTGAAGGGAGCAGCATACAGACACAAGCTCTCGAGACAATACAGGAGCGGCTGCGAGAGGCTGAGCAGGCTGTTCGGAGGGAGCAGGACAGCTATCGACAGATGCAGGTGCACCACTACTTATACGGATTTCAATTCATGTACACAATGGAAAAACTCAAGTCTAGAGTGAACATGGAAATTCTAATCCCCTTCTCTTCCCTTGTTTAGAGTGAGTACGCTGGCTGCCTGTCCAGGCTGGAGGCCGAGAGACAGACCCTCGCTGAGACGGTGACGGCAGCAGAGCGGCGAGCAGCAGAGGAGAAGCTCAAAGTGGTCGACCTCCAACAGCAACTGAAAAGTGCCAAAGCTGCAGCTGAGACTGCTAAGCAGGAGTTACAAGACTACAAGCACAAAGCCTCAAGAATCCTACAAGTAAAGTTCTCAGCCACAGGCTTTCATCAGAACTATATGCCAGGCTTAAACTAACTCTCTGAAGATTAGAAACACTTTTTTTTTTTTTTTTACAGATTTGTAGTTTTTACATGTTTTTACCATAAATTCTCTAATACAGGCCCGGACCTTTATTTACTCAAGCACATCGAGGCCCAGGCCTTTATTAGAATGGGGCCACAATTAGAGACCGGCCTTTATTTATATTTGAGCAAAAGACTACCAGTAGAATGAAGAAAAACAAGATTTTGTGTCTATGTGGACCTATAAAATATGAGGTTAATTTTTTGAAAAAGTCAACTTAAAGGCAACTTACTGGTTTAGGCGGCTTACCGCTCCAAACGTTAACCATCCTTCAAAAAAATCCTTCAATTGTATTAAATCCTCCTCCTCAGTTTCCTCCTTCTCTTCCTGTGTTGCTTGATATTTGAAGTTCTCTGGTGTGTCTAATGGGCTAACCAGTCTTATCTGGATATTTTTGCATCTAATTAGACATTTAAAAACATTGGTTCTAACAACAGCCCTGGCCTGTATTAGAGACCGGTCAAAGTGAGACCGGACAATGTTAGAGACCCAGCAACTGATAGAATACCGGCCTATATTAGACAATTTATGGTTTGCTGCTTCGGATCATAGTATTGTTGTTGATTATTTAGTTTTCTTGTTGGTGTCATTAAGCTGTTTTGTATAATGTTTCTTTAGTCCAAAGAAAAGCTCATCAGCAGCCTGAAGGAGGGATCTGGTCTGGACACACTGGACGGCAGCGGGGCCATGGCTCTGGAAATGGAAGAGCTGCGTCATGAGAAGGATCTGCAGAGGGAAGAAATCCAAAAACTACAGGGTCAAGTCCACACGTTACGGACAGAAATACAGGTGAGCTGTTGTAAAATGATTGGAGGGTTACATGTTCAATGGCTAAAACGTATGAACGGATGTGTAAACAAAAAATAATGTGACACTATATTGTGGATGGTGTTGGGTGATTGCTCTATTGGGAGGTTTCCATTTCTAAATGCATTTGCAGGCCGAACGAGATGAATCTCTCATAGAGACCTCCACCCTAACTCTATCTTTGATTGATTTAAAATATGACATGACTGCTGGTCTTGTCTGGCACTGCAAAAACTGAAATCTAGTTAGTTTAGTTTATTTCCATTTTCTTTCCTGATTTTGGTTCAATTTAGTTTTGTTTTAAGAAAACAAGAGTAACATGTTCTTAAAAAAGATTAAATTGACTGAAATCAAGAAGAAAACTTGAAATAAGGTAAATTATCTGCCAGTGGAATTAAGATAATTCTACTTATTATTGGAATAATTGTACTAAATATAAGATATTTTCACCTGTTGAGATTTCAGTTTTTGCAGCATATACAAAATGTTTTCAATTATTTAAGGTACCATATGGAGTTTTTGACTTACACAATGAGTCACCTTTTAACAAACCACACCAATGTGAGTATACAAATAATCTGTACATGTTTAACTTTGGTTTGACCTTGTTCTTAGCATGAAAAGATGTTGATTCAAATGTACAGCTTAGACATGTTTTCTCTTCCAGGACTTGGAGAATCAGGCCCTGACGGAGACGGAGACGTGGCGGGAGCAGCAGCTGCAGCTACAGGAGCAGCAGGCTTTACAGAACAGGGCCAAGCAGGAGGTGGAGGCTGAAGTGGAGCGTTACAAACAGGTAACAGTGACTCATAATGTCCTGAAACTGCAGCTATGTCACAAACATATTCTTCTTGAAATTACATGCATTTCACGAATTGCCAAACTCCTTAGTAATGTGAAATATGTTTTTATTTTGTAAATCAGGAGCTGCAGTACATAGAGGAAGAGCAGCATCGGGCCAAAACAACTCTGCAGAACCGAATCAAGGACCGAGAAGATGAAATCCAAAAACTCAGGAATCAGGTCAGACTAGACTATGAGACTAATGGAATCTTATTTATGACGTTGTTGTAAATGACACCTTTTTATACACACTGCATCCTTGGTCAAGGCACTGTGACAGATAAAAAGTGTGATTCATGAGGAACATGGTGTTGGTTCTAGTATTAGTAGTAACAATGCACATATCACCTCTAACACAACATATTCTAACATGTCTTCACTCTTCCAGTTGACCAACAAGACTCTTAGCAGCAGCAGCCAAACAGAGCTGGAGAATCGGCTCCATCAGCTGACGGAGACGCTGATCCAGAAGCAGACGATGCTGGAGGCTCTGGGCACAGAGAAAAGTTCCCTGGTCTTCCAGCTGGAAAGACTGGAGCAGCAGCTGAAGAACGCCCAGGGAGGTCAGAGCGGAGGTCAAGCCATCAATATGAGCAGCCTCGATGGGCCAGGTAACTTCAGTTCAAGTCGAGTTGCAGTCAGTCAAAGATCCTGAATCACGTTTAGGTAATAGCAGTGCTGTCATGACACCACAATTTTGACTTGACTACTTTTTTATTCTTATATGATGGAAAAGCAAAAAAATAAAATAAAAATGATGACCATCAAGCATTCTTGAGGATTCAATGTTGAAATCAGCTTTGGGTAAAAAATCGATTTATCTTCACAGTTGATTCAGATCCTGTTTTGTTCTTTTTTATTCTACCAACTTCTTTGCATTTCAAGAGTCATTAATTTCACTCTGTCAAATATGGACACTAAATCTACGGAATACTTATATATATATATATATATATATATATATATATATATATATATATATATATATATATATATATATATATATATATATATATATATATATATATATATATATATATATATATATATATATATATATATATATATATATATATATATATATATATATATATATATATATATATATATATATATATATATATATATATATATATATATATATATATAAATAAATAAATAAATAAATAATCGGGGCAGCAAATGTTTTATGCATTGAACAGGGTGAAGCACGGACTCGCCTCTACCAAATCCAGTATAAACATTGCACGAGAAAAGTCTCAAATATTTTTATCTGTAGTAAGCACAATTCAGTCTGGTACATGAAAAAGGTCAAATGGCATACTAGGTGTTCTAATGCCACAAAATGTAGGTGTTCCTGGTTACACGAGTTCTAAAAACCTTCTAAAATTGCGCTGGTTCAGGTTACATACATGTATGTTGGCATAAATACTGATCATACATTTAAACTACTGATTCCTTGATTATTGAGCTACTAACTAATAGATTGAACTAATAGATGATATTCACTATGTACAAAGCGGAGAGTTTCCATATTTATTGTGGGTACATCATTTCGAGCATGAAACCTGGAAACCCTGGAAACTGTTAACTTCCTTACTTTTGATGTCTTCTGAACTTTCAGGCGCACGACAAAGAAACCCACCAATCCTCTTCAGTGATCAGGAGAGTCCAGGGATGTATGGCAAGGTGCGCAAGGCAGCTAGCACCATCGACCGTTTCAGGTAAGTTTTTAAGGTTTTGTCTTCAACTATAATTAAACTTTTTTTTCTCCACTTATGTGGTCCACAATGATAAATGGAACATTTTGTAATTTTAGCATACGGCTGGGGATCTTCCTGAGGCGCTACCCTATGGCCAGAGTCTTTGTTATATTGTACATGGTGAGTATTTGAGTTGGTGGCTATTTCTATTCCATCTATCATTTACTCAAGAGGTGAACATGAAATAAATGGACAACTGAACACCTTTTCACAGGCTGTCCTGCATCTGTGGGTCATGATTGTTCTCCTCACCTACACACCAGAAATGCACCACAGCCATCCTGATGGAAGATAGAACATTTAGATTTTCCAGGTTACTGTTTAAGGATGATTGCTCTGTATAAGCTGCTGGAGAACGGGCTTGGGGACCTGACTCTCCCTGACTCTTTTGCACAGATATGTAATGAATTGAAGACATTTTCTCTGATTTATTCTTTGTTTCCAACTGAAGAAATATTACTGACAACCGCGTTAAGTTTTAAAATAATTATGGAGTGATATACTGTATTGGTGGTCTCATGAAAGGACATTAATTAGAACCTGATCTTGCATCTCTTGTTCTTTCAACTGCTTTCAGACCTCTGTTCTCTTGAGAGATTGTATTTAACACTGTGTAAAAAAGAATCTTTTAATAAAGAAATTAGGAGAAAAAACACTGCCTGGTGACATTTTTATTGTTCTGGGGACAAAAAGTCAGGATATCTTGGCTTTAACTGCTTTGATTTTTAGTACTCTTGTTTTAATCGGTCTCAAAAATCTGCCAAAACTAATGGAAGGAAAATACTTAACTGCTAGAGTGTCCCTTTTAAAGAAAGCTTAGGGAGGCACACTTAATATAACAATATCAATAAAAATATCCTTTAAACAGTTATGATTTAGCTCATTCTTGAGCAATCTTATGAGTACTATTCATTATTTTATTATTATTTTTCCTATTATTTAAAATCACCAATTATCAATTTGTGAATTCATTTGTGAATTCTGTTATTTGTCTTTTTAAACTGCACATTCAAATAAATTGTAAAATTTATTCATTAAGTTATTGTATGAATATTTTATTTATAACTCATTTGTAATGCCCATTAATATATAAATTCAGTAATTTGTGAAATAATGTATTAATTCATGTTTCCTTGACTAATTATATATTAGTTACTGAAATACTTATATATTCTGGTCCATATTTTTGTTATTAATACATGTTTAAAATTGTTATTTTTTTTTTTACATTTATTTACCTTTTTTAAGGCTTAAAATGTTAAAGTTTTCTCAGTTTTTCTGCTTTTGACCAACTTTCAGGGATTTAAAACAAGTCCTGTTTGTCGTGTTTTCTCTGAATCTGAACAGCAGCTCATGAAACAAGTATCAGTTAAACATTGATTATATAAGGAGCTGATCAAAAAAGCTCCTGTGTGTATGTACTGCAGTACGGCTACACATGGGGTGTAGATGAGGGTGATTCAGGGAGGTTTTGACTGGTAACTGTAGGTTTTGGTGTGGGGCAGAGCACTCTGGGTGTCCTCCAGCCAGGCTCCCACCCTCTTCCCCCACCAGTTTTCTACAGAAAACTCATTGTACAAAATCCTAAATCACTAATGTACTGCATTAATATCTGGTATAACTACTGTAAAATGTTATATACGTGAGGCTGAGAGCATGTGTTTCCTCGAATAATTTCATATTTTTTTGCAAGTACTGTTGTATAATGAAGCAAAGACAAAGATAATGCTGTTTTTGCCCTTTCATCAATCAAAGAGTATAAAATAGAGATGTGAGTGCTGCTGTGGAGCAGCGCCTCCTGCTGGTTCATTACAGTAAAGCAGCTCAACTCATTTCTTGCTGCATTGATTAAAGAGTAAATGAAGTGATGTTGATAGAGTACAGTCAACGTTTTAGTGTTATCATTATACACGGTATGCCAATATTAATGTTTCTCTCTTTTTGACCAGATATTGATAAATGTTGCTATGGTTACGGCCAACAGCTGTATGCCAACGTGTCTGGCCCTTACTCCCGTAGATGTCTACTGCTGCTCCTGCAGCCCAGGCTTCATCCTCAACACACATTTCAGGCATTTCATCAGCAAAAACATCTCATTTACATAAAATTTTGCGTTTGAGTTGAGTATCTAATTTTTGTTTTAAATTAACCAAAAGTCAGACTCAAAGATACCATCCCTAATATATTTTTTTAAGAAATCTGATTTCATTGTCTACCTTTCTTGATATTTTTCGTAATTTAAAATTTGGTACAGTTGCTTCTCAACCTTTTTCACAGACCCCCATCTGATTTGTTGTATTAATGTTGATATTGATTTAGTGTATTGATTTATATGAAACCTGGAACCAAAATGGTCCCATGTTCTGACGAGGGAGTAGTGTTGACATTAAACAGTAGGTGAACACAGGTGATATCAATTATTCTAATTAAAGCCATAATGACTCCTGTGGTTCTCCAGATGTCACTTCTCTGGCACATTTTTTTTTACTCTTTGGATATATTTTTTTAATTTGTCTTACAAATAAAAAAGACCTGTTTCTTTTCCATAACAAAACATCAGTTCTCCCAGAAGTAACTGAGCACATTATAAAAAATATAAAAAATAATATAACAGAACAGTGACAGAAAAGGAACAGAGCCTAATAATTGCAATGACGGACTCTCAGTTGTAGCTCCTGAACGCACCTTCAAACTGTTGGTCCTCCAGCATCCCACAATGCACCGCGGCTGCTTGTGTGTCCACGTCAAAGCTGACAGCCATCAGCAGGCTGAGCCGATAATGGCTGAGGTTGAGGTGGCACTCGGGTGTTGTGTTGGTCAGACTGGCTCCGAAACTGCGAGAAAACACCGTTCACCTTCACCGCAGACGAAACAGTCTTCGGTATAAACTCGTCATCTATCGTATTAGCAGCCTGGTTGTGATATAATGCTGCTCAGCTCGCTAGCTTTGACAAATTCCTCCAGGCAGCTGGTCAGCTGTTATTATCCGGTGTCTCAGCTAAATGAGCGTCTGTCAACTTGAACACCGACTTCTTGACGTGGGAACAAAGACGGTTTTAAAGGTGGATTCCGTCTCTGTGTTTACAGCTGAGCTCCATGACGAGTTGACTTTATTAGCTCTCGGGTCAAAGCTAAGCTAGCACCTCCTCTCTCCTCCTGGGCCCTGCTTTGTTTTTTGTTTTTGTTGTTTTTTCCGTCTTGAAGATGTCATCGTGGCTAGGTGGACTTGGTTCCGGCCTCGGCCAGTCCCTGGGTCAGGTCAGCGGGAGCCTGTCGTCCTTCACCGGTCAGATATCAAACTTCACCAAAGACATGTTACTGGAAGGGGTGGAAGAAGTCGGAGGTGAGTCTCACCATCATAAATGAAGCGCACAAAGAGATTTAGATTTACTCACCTGTACCAGTAGACATGCTTTCTGGAACTAGTCTTTTAGGTAATTTAAACAGATGATCTAGTGGGTCTGTTATTTATTTTAAAACGTCTTTCTAAAATTCTTTGAAGACAAAGCAAACAACACTGTTTAACTAAAGCAGGAGAATCCTGAAATAACTACATTTAGGTATGAAGGAACACTTCAAGATACTCAGTTGACAACATATGAGGCAAATATCATCGGGCAGTTACGATACGATACGAGACAAAGGTGTCTACATATGTATAAAATAAAAAAAAATTATACATGTATACATAAGACAATGCAGAAAAATCATACAAGATATCTAAGAGTAAAATGAGCCTCTCTAGTCACTGAAAAATAAACTTGTACGGCAGAGAAACTAATAATTGAAAGCACTGTAACTTATATCATTACTGTGTAGTAATGTTAGTAGTTTGGAAAATTCCAACAGGAGGTCTGGCCGACCAAATGTTCAGAACGGACATAAAACAACCATAAAGCATACACTGGCAGCTTATTAAAGTTTAAATGAAGGGTTTTGAATCACAATGTCTGTTAAGAAAATGGTGCCTTAGGAATGTAAACATTTCTGGAATTTTTGGAAGTGGTCCAGTAGTGGTTTCAAAAACAGCATAAATGTGATATTAAGTTCCTATTTGCTCAACGTGGAGGTAAGGATGTGAGCTTAAAGACATTCTGATTCCCCAGATGTACATTTTAACAATCTGGTCCACACATTTTTGATTTTTTTTTATAATCAATAGCATAAAAGGGGTGTAATGTTCCAAACAGAATGAAGGCAGCAAGCTGTTTCCTGTCACTTTGTGACTCATTTGATGTCAAACACATCACGTTATAGTTATATAAAGTTGCAGAGAAGAGTTTTTGGTCTCAAGTTCAATGGAAACATCCTTAAAATAAGGTTTAATATCCAAAAACCTTCATTTCAACTTTTAGTACATCTAGCAAGAACTAATAAATGCAATAAATCCACCTTCATGAAGTGTTAGTTCTTTGTTAAAACTGTTTAAGACAAGGGGTTAACTTGACCTGTTAAAATCAGCATTGAGTTTTATTCATATATCACAGGAGAAAACCTCCGCTACAAACCTAATAAGTATTTTTTTATCTGTATTAAAGCAAGTTACTTAACTACTGTTACTTTAAATGTTACTTTTACAGTATCAATATATATCAACAATCAATATCCACATCATCAATACAATAAGAGATAGTTTAATATAATATCAGCAGTAGGGCTGCAACTAAGGATTTTTTTTTTATATTTAAGATGTCAAAGGAAGATTTGAGCTAATAATTTAATTGCATGCTTTATAATCTCCTTTTAACCCATCTTACAAAATAATTCTTTCTGTAATGATCCTCAGTCTGATTTCTATGATTTTATTGACAAATAATTGATCTTTGAACTCTTATCTTATTAATGTGCAAATTTGTGAACTTTGCCTTGCAGATAATTTAGTTTATTTCAGGTTTGTTTTTCCTAATTTGGGCCAGTTTGGATATAGTTTTATCTGTGAAATTCAATGTTAGATTTTTTTTTTTGCAACATTCTTGTTTGTGCTCTGTATCAGCAACATACATCAATGTATACATCACTTGTGTAGTCTCTCGTCTGTAATGTGCTGGGATTGGCTCCAGCTGACACCCTAGACCCTGATGAGGAATAATCAGGTATAGACACTGACTGACTGACTGTAATCACTTCACATGTTATTGCAGGGTGTGTGTATGTATGTATATATATATATGTGTGTGTATGTATGTATATATATATATGTGTGTATGTATGTATGTGTGTATATATATATATGTATGTGTGTGTATGTGTATATATATGTGTGTGTATGTGTATATATATGTGTGTGTATGTGTATATATGTGTGTGTATGTATGTATATATATATGTGTGTATGTATGTATGTGTGTATATATATGTATGTGTATATATATGTATGTGTATATATATGTGTGTGTATGTGTATATATATGTGTGTGTATGTATATATATATGTGTGTGTATGTATATATATATATGTGTATATATATATGTATATATATATGTATATATATATGTATATATATATATGTGTATATATATATATATATGTGTGTGTATGTATATATATATATATATACATACATACATACACACAGTAGGTTTAATGCTACATGTGAATATTAGAAGTAATCGCTATCCATGTCTAATTTAGTCATACATAATTTCTGAAGAAATCGGTTAAAACATTTCTTAATTCTAGAGTATTTCCCATAAAGTTATTATACATATTGGCAGTTTTTTTAGCTTGTGTGTCTCTGTGACTATGATTATAATCAGGAACTGATTCTGTTAAAGGGGAAACAAACTTAACTAATTAGTGATGCACTGAATTGGTTAATGTGCCACACTGCTGCTTTGCCTGTCCGAAGTCTTAAAAATATCCCCGTTTTCATGGATTAGTGAGGATCTTATAAACATTATACCAGTGAGAAGTCCCTCTTCCTGCTCTGTAGCTACTGAGTGAACCACTGTCTGGCCGCTTGTAGAACAAGAATGTTTGAGGTTTGCATCTAAACGGAATCTTCAGCGGTAAACTGGAAAATGTAGCTCAACATATTCAAATGTCTGTGACTCTTTAAGTGATTCGTGTCTTACGATAAAACACTATGGACTGAAGCTGAGATCAATTACTGTTCTCTTTACTGTTTAAATTACAGTAGGTCTTAGTCCCTTTGAATACTCCTCCCTTGTCATTCCACCACTACCTTAACCACACTGTAACTCACTATTAGCTTTAAATGGACACATTACAGATGTTCAAAAGAAGGCCACATATTTTCAGTTAATTCTATTTTTATGTTTATTGCTAACTGGACACATACAGATTTACGCACAATTCTCTGTTAATTGTAGGAGAGACAAACTACCACTAAAATCAAGCATTTCTTTTTTCCAAGTCAGTTTTTCCCTTCCTGCCATCATCACTTTGTAGAACCAGGGAATGAACTTGTCACAAAGCACAAACTATGTGTTGAGATGCTCCTAAAAGTAGCACATAAACAGTTCTTGGTTTTACTTTTAGTAAACATGCTTTAGTTGAACTTCTACATATCAAAACAGTTTCCAAGTTCACATGTCGAGACTTTATCATCTCTAATCTAAAGAAGTAATCAAAGTTAGTTTGGGTAGAAATTCTCAAGCAAATATTCTCATTCCATGCAGTTACTCATTCACAGCGAGCATTCAGGTAAAAATCTCATGGCAACACAGATAATGGCCTTTATTATCAGGTTTTCAGGTTGTGGACAGGAAATTTGTCATTATGAGAAATTGTAAACTGCTCTTTCTTTTAATATACTGATGCCGTATTCTGACTTAAATAGTAAGTACAGTAAGTTATATATGTGTTGTTAGCACCAGATCTAGACTATTCTGTATAAAGATTATATCAAAGGTGCTCCATCACATTGAGCTGGTCCTTCTGTCAAGTTAATCCCAGAAACAGCATCAGTCTAGAAGTAAACATGCAATGAGTGACGAAAGAAAGAACTTTGGCCACACATCTCCAACTCACAGCTCCAGTTAGAAAGCCGAGGTGTAAGTTATTATGACCCTGTAGTGAAAGGAGGACCCAGCCGGCTGTGATTCCTCATATCAGGACTGAAGTCCATCTTTAAAATACATTTTAAAAAGGGGATAATTCCTGGAGGTGTATCTATCTACAGTTGAGTTTGTGTATTTATTCATGTGTTGGCCAAGCTGTGTCCAAGCTGTTCACAGCCTGACAAGATATCAATAAACGCTGACCTGCTCAGCTATGCCTGTTTGTTTGTCATGTGAGCTCGGTTAATCTGATCTGTGTGTGTGTGAGTGTGACTAAGAAACAGAAGGTACAACAAGTCACAAGTTGGTATCTTGAATTTGCTCCATGCCATTGTAGAGAAATCATCTCCCATTGTGGAAGTGGTTTGTTTTACTGTTTTTATGTGAAAAAAAACATCAAGCTCTTTTGTTGAATATACTTAAACTTTATAAGTATGCTAAACTGCTGTTCAGTTTAGCATCGACAGTTTCAGGTCAAAAGATTTGAAAGTGTGAATTCTTACTCTCTTTATGTTTTTGATATGTTCAATGCTGTTTTATTTCCATGTGACTGCAGATGCTGCTACAGAACTGCAGGTGTCCAATTCCAAGTTGGCTGAAGTGGAGGCTTCATTCACCACTCAGAAATCTGAGGTTAGATTGTGTTTTTTTTGTTGTTCTTTACAGTAGTTTCTGTTCCTGTGGTGCTTACAGTACCAGAGTTGGGAAGAGTGACCCTAATCATAGCACTTTCATCCTCCAACTCTGTTTGAGTTTGTATATCCTGAGCCGTTTAAAACAATAATGCAATTATAAATATAGATTCATGTCCTGCTTTTTATAGGTCTGTTATGCAAAATGTTTCCAACAGTTTTCAAACTTAGAGAAACCTTTAATTTTCACATTATCTAAAGTAGAGATATTACATAGTATACTGTTAATGTCCCTTCTGTTATTTTTGAAGCTGAAAATGTCATTAGTCAGCTTTTTATTATTAGTTGGTTGTTTTTTTAGATCTGATGAAAGTCTTTAGTCACCAGATCTCTGGTTTTGAAGTAAACAGAAAACATGCAATGTTAAATAGCATCAGAGAAACACTGTTTTAATGTGAAACTGCTTTGTTCAGTGTTTTTACTGGTTTTAATCACTGTCTGTTTGAAAGAAGATGTCTAACTCAGCTCCTGGTGAAAACCATCCTTGAATAGAAAAACATTACGATATTATCCTTAAAACATTGTGCAGATCCCTTTGTTAATAAGCAAACATTCTGACTCTCTAAATTGCCAGCAGCCTACTCAACCATCCTGTAAAGAAGGAATGCAGATGTTGTGTAATATTACTGACAAACTGTCCTCTCTTCTTCTTTTTCGGTCACAGCATGACAGATTAAAGAAGCTCCACATGGAGCTTGAGGAGAAGCTGGAGGCGTCGGAGCTCCAGATTAAACAACAGTCTGCTGAGTACAGAACCCTTCTGCAACAGAAAGATGTATGTACATTTGTGGATGTTCCAGTGAAAGCATTACATTGCCATATGTTTCTGACATCTTCAAGAGGAGTGGTCATATAGCTTTGAGTTATAATTGGGTAAATCAGTGACACATGCTGTGTGACAAACTTTAAATGTGAAACTTTAAATTTTGTTATTGAATGAAAGAATAGCATAAACATAGCCTAGTAGAGAATAACCCTATTTCTACAAACTCTTGCATTTTAAGTCATCAGAGTCGATATTTGAAGAAAAAGCAAATGCATTTCAAGTATAAAGATGCTCTTTACTCTGGATATACATTCACAGCTGGATGATATGACTTCAAATTAATATGATTATTTCAAAATTTTACCTCAAATAGCTTTTTTGTCATTTATGACATAAATCAAACAAGATCAAAAGATCTTAATCCTCGACACGTGTTTCCTTCCAGGTTGAGATCAGTCACTTCAAAGCTCGGCAGAGCGCCCTCCAAGAAGAAATCCAGAACCTGCAGCAGTCGGCCCAGTCTGCCTCTGCTGGTCTGGCGGTGCTTCCTGTCACTACGACGTCCTCCACCACTACCTCCTCCTCTGCTTCCTCCTTCCTGACACGCCCCTCAGGGTCCCACCAGGGCTTCCATGGCGACGAAATGGACCTCAGCGACGTCATCTGGTCGCAGCAGGAGATCAACCGGCTGTCGACAGAAGTCATGCGTTTGGAGGCAGAGGTGGCACACTGGAGGAGAATGTCTCAGGTAACAACGATAATATTCAATAATCATAAGAAGGAGCATGATGAGAATATAGTACAGGCCAAATCATCACTATTTACCTTGTAGATCCTTGCTGAAGGCATCAACACATGTTTATGGTGTTATGTACTTAACAAAAACAGGTGAAATAACTGAAAACATGTTTTATATTCTAGTTTCTTCAAAATAGCCACCCTTTGATTTGATTACTGCTTTGCACACGCTTGGCATTCTCTTGATGAACGACCATTTCAGATAGTCACCTGAAATGGTTTTCACTTCATAGTTGTGCCTTATCACGGTTAATTAGTGGAATTTCTTGCTTTATCAATCAGAGCAAAGGGTGGCTGTTTTGAAGAAACTAGAATATAAAACATGTTTTCAGTTATTTCACCTGTTTTTTGTTAAGTACATAACTCTGGTTCATTCATAGTTTTGATGCCTTCAGTGAGAATCTACAATGTAAATAGTCATGAAAATAAAGAAAACACATTGATGAGAAGGTGTGTCCAAACTTTTGGTACTGTATGTTAATGTGGAAGGACAGATGGGTTCTGATACAGGGAGAACCAGAGTCATCCAGGTAAAACATAATCTCTTTATTGTCAGGCCACCTTGATGCCCTGAAAGTATCACAATAATCAATCTATTTTATATTCGGTTTGGCTCCTAATTTAAATTCTTTTTTATTAAAATCCATCTTTTACATTCACTGAACAAGAGCCGTCCAGTCTTCATGTCGACATAAATTAAAATAAACGTTATAGTATATTATAGTAACGTTTTTTTTTCCCCTTTCAGGATTCAACAGGAGCTGGTAACAGCGACCAGAGCGAGATTCTCAAACTTCAAAAGACTATAAAGGTGAATGTTTCATCGTTGCTGGAATAGATTTAATTCATAGTCATCTGAATCTCCAAAACTCTACAACTTGGCCAGACAATAGTCACAACAAGATGCTAACGGCGACGTAATTCCACAGGATCTGCGAGAGGAAATGAGTCGTGAGGTGGATGAACACCAGCATGAACTGACCGCTCTTCAGGACGTCCAGCGGCAGAAGACGGCTGATATCATCCGGCGGCACAGAGAGGAGCTCGCAGAATACGAGGAGAGGATAGAGGAGCTGGAGGAACAGATTCAGAGTGGTCGGTCTATCTTTGGCATTTCTTAACTTTAAATTTGGAAAAGGCAGAAAAAGGAATTCAAAGAATTTTCTCTCCTAATCCTTGTCTCCAGGTGGTGGTCAAGCCACTTCTGCATCAGATGCCTCCAAGCTGCTTGAGCTCCAGAACTCCAGGAAGTCCCTGCAGGAAGCAGCAGCGAAACGGGAGCAGCAGCTGTCCGAGCTGTCTGCCAGCCTGGAGGAGGCCCAGAGGAAACAGGCCTTGCTGCAGCTGGAGAGAGACGATGCCCAGGAAGAGAACGCTGGGCTGCTGCAGAACTACACCCGACTGCAGGCCTCCGTTGCCGAGCTCCAGACTCGAGTACAGGAACAGGAAGGGAAGGCTCTGCAAAAAGCCCAGCTAGACCAAGAGATCCAAGATTTAAGGAAAAACCTTGCAGGTATGGATTCATGTTGAATACAGCTGCTTCTCATCTCCTAAAATTATTTTAGATGTTTCCATAGTTTTCTTGTGGTTCTTTTGTGTTCAACTCTTGAAAATACAATGAAATAGTTGAAGAAATATTTGTTGAATGTCATACCGAGGTTTTAGTAACTACTATCGGTCTTGCATATTTACAGACTAACACTATGGCTTACGAAAAGCTTGATATTTACAATAACTTCAAATTTCCTATTTCCAGCTGCAGAAAAAGAAATAGAGAGACTGAAAACTCTGGATGAGGTAAGTGTGAATAAAAAACAATTGTAACAAAGTTGTTGTAAAGTAAAACATGTATTTCAATTGTTGGATATCACACTGTGTGACATTAAATAGTAAGTTGTATCCATGGAGAGAAGTGGAGCGCTCTAGCCTTGTGATTGGCTAAAATGGCTTTCCTGTTAGGAGTAGCATCGCCACCGATTGCTTCGGCGTGTGAATGACATTGTTTGAGGAGGATTTCGCTGCTTCATGTGGCCAGAAATATTTTTTATCACACCAGTGGTGTGAACAGGATTTTTTTTTTAACCGGGAGCCATAAAAATTCGGTTTCAAAACTACCTCTGTTTCTGTGGACTAGGTCTTAAGTGCAAAGACACTTTTTTTATAAAGCAAACCATTTCACACACAGCTGTTCTCTGGAGCTTCTTCCTCCATCCAGGACTAATTTGCTACTGTACAGGCACAGGAAGCAGAAGTGATTGATTAGACAAACTGACACCATCTGTGCCCAATCAGCCGTTCTAACACCTGTGAGCCAATCTCCACGCCAACTCTCCCCTGCAGACTCCATCCTGTTAAATATTTCTACTGTATGAATCTGTATGATTAGTTGTTTTTTTATATATATTTTCACCCTTGTGAATGTTCTGACTTTTTTTTTTAAATCAATCAGGTGGAACCAAAGGAAGAAGTTGAGCATGCAGACATCTTAGAGCTGAACACCATTATTGGGACATTGAGACAAGAAAAAGAGGCTCTAGAACAAGAAATGGTTAGTTCCTCTGCTGCAGAAAATTATATTAACAGCAGGCAGTCCTACATATCTAATATCTTTATTAATACAATTATTTAAAGGTAAACGTGTCACTTGTGACATACACAGCAGCTGTATAGACAATGGTACTACATTTTTATTTGTATGTACATTTTCACAGTATGTTTTAAATTATTGATAAAGATCTCCAGAGTAGCCAATGTTTGACCTCATTTTTTGCTGAAGTAAAATATAGGTTTTACAGACCAAGTGAAAACATGAAATCCTTTTCTTTGATTTATTTACATACTGGCTCTTGATGTAATTATATCAAATAATTGTGTATGAAAGAACAGAAGGTAACAACAGAGCTCTAATTTGAAGTGTGATTCTTGATTTTTGGGTTTTCTCTTCACAGGCTAAGCTGCAAGAGAAACCAAAAAAGGCAGAGGATCAAATGGGTGACAATAATGGAGTTGAACCTGCTGAATCTGAATTACTGGAAGATCTAAAGGCAGAGCTGGAGAGGAGAGAAAAGGCCCTGAGAGCCACCACGGAAGAACGTGACACCCTGATGTCCGAGCTGGAGGAACTAGACCAGCAAAACCAGGAAGCAACACAGGTATGACTGACCACACTGGCTTTTTTGATGTTACATACTATTGTGTAATTTGTAAGGTTCTGAAAACAGCCCAAATATTTTCTCATGTACAAAGAAGTAATATTTTTAGATGGTTATGTTTAACTGTGGATATATAATCCACCTAACTCAGCCAACCAAGTGTTTATAGTCATTTAATACAAAGCAACAATGAGCAAGATCTTCAAATCAAGCAAAAGCACTGGGTTTTAGAAAACAGGTTTTAGAAAAATAGAAAACCCAGCACAATGCAGCATATTGGGGGAAAATATGAACATTTAAAAACATATTTTGATGCACACTTTGAAGTAAAAATTGTTCTTGTGTTAATGTGACTTGTTTAACTCTAGGTCCATTTCATATCCCATGGTATTATTTAGGGTATTTCTTACCTAAAGTCATATTATACCTAGACTGGGGGCTAAAGTGAGCTAGCATATTTCATACCCCAAATATATACTGGACTACTACATTTAAGGCAATATTTCTTTTTATATTTTAACCAGACATTTTTACCATCACTTCAGGCATTTTACTAATCATTTTAGCACAAACCACAATATTTCCCTAAACCTAATCAGATCGTAACCACAGCGTTGTCAAATGATTTGGATGCTTGGAAAACGCATGTAATGAGTAGAGAGTTTCCCAGGGGTTCTCAGACACAACCAGTACTTTTCCTCCAGACAATCAATGTTATCAAAAAAAGAGAGAAAGAGATGATCCACTCACAATATTACTGTGTATCAATAATAAATTAATCCGGGTCGGTGACCCCTGATATAGACCTACAAATGTTTTGAAATAACACTCTCTGTAACCCAGGTGGGGGGCTACAAATTGGACTAAAGGTATTAAAATATACTCATGGATATAAAATAACCTGGGATATTTATAAAATTAAAATACTCCAAACTAGCTGATATGAAAGATCTATTACAACTTGCCCTTTCATTTTCCCTTGTATATGGTGTTGTTTCCATACTGGGCAGCTTATACCACCAGTTAATGAAAACAAAGCTAATTTGCATTTTCTTGAGATTTCAATTTTTCTTAAAATTACCTGATGGAAACAGATGTAGGTTTTATTTCTTGCTTTTGTTTCCGTTCGTCTCTAGCATCTGATCTCTGTGAAGGAGCAACTCTCCGGACAGCTGAAGGAGGCAGAGGCAGAACTGTCAAGACTGACTGCAGAGCTCAACACAACCAAAGACCAGAAAAAGGCAGTGGAGCAAGAGCTGGAGACCCAAAAAGAAAAAATAAGCCAGAGCGCATTCACCCTTAATGACCTGCATATGGGCAAACAGCAGCTGGAGCAGACAGTGAAGGAGCTGAAAGATAAACTGGGACATGCACAGGAGCAGAGCAGGAAGGCTGGCAGGGAAATCTCACAACTAAAGAAGACTTTGCAGGAGAGAGAGGAGCAGCTGTCTGTCGCTCAAAAAGAGATGGGTCACACGGAGGAGAGCGGAGCTGAGGCACAGGGACTTAAAGAGGAGCTAGCAGGGAAGAAGAAGGAGCTGTCCGACCTCAGGAGTGAACTGGAAGGGATGAGGAGCTCTCAGGAGAAGGTGATGTCGGAGGACTATGATTTGAAGATGGAGATAAGGAGGTTGAAGGAGGAGAGTAAGCAGGCTCTGGGTAAAGTGGAGGAAGTTAACAGGCAGATGAAGGAAAGCCAGACGGCTCTGAACAGGACAGTGCGGGAAAAAGAAACCCGCATCGAAGCTCTAAAACTGGAAAAAAATCAGCTTGAAGGTGAATTGAGGCAGACTGAGAGGACGCTATCGGAGCAGGGGAAACAGTACCAGCAGACCATCGAGGAGCTGACCAGAGCCCGGTCCATGGACGCCTCGGCTCTACAGACAGAGCTGGAGCGCACCATTAAACTCAACCAGGAGAAGGACATGGAGATCGCTCAGCTGAAGAGAGACATGGAGCAGCTGGCATCTGATCACAGAGACACCAACGAGATGCTTTCAATCACAGTGTCAGGGCAGAAGCAGCTGACAGATTTACTTCAAGAGAAGGATGTCTTCATGGAGACGGTAAAACAAAATGCTGCAGAATTGCAGATGGAGATGGAAAAAAGCATTTTAGTGGCAACAAAGGAAACTGAAACCCTCAGACAGGCACTAGAGGAAAAAGACAAACAGCTGGGGGGCATGAAGGAGGAGAACAGCCATTTGAAAGAAGAGATTGACCGGATCAGAGATCAGCAGAGCAAACCGCAACCGCTGACCGAGCCCAGGACTCTGGACATCATCACAGAACTGGAAACGGAGATCACCCAGCTCAAGTCCTCCAGGAACGGGCTGGACGAGGAGGTCCAGACTCTGAGGAGAACAGTGGAGGAACAGCAGGCATCTCAGCTCCTGCTGCAGCAGTCTCTTCAGGCTCAGCAGACTGAACTGGAGCAGGCCCACGCTCGCCACCAGCAGACCACGCTCAACTACGACAGGCTCATCCATGCCAGAGATGAAGAGATAGCTCGGCTTCAGCAAGGTCGGACTGACCCCCCGCCTGTGCAGGGAGAGGTCATCCTGCAGGAGGACAAGACCCAGTCCCTGAATCAGGAGAACGGCAATGAGAAGCACGACTTTTCCAAGGTAGAAATCGAGAGGCTGGTGAAGGGCATAAAAGAGAAAGAGACTGAGATCAGCCAGCTAAACGAAAAGAACTCTTCACTGACCAAGCAGCTTGACCAGCTGGTGGTGTCTCGCGATGAGGTTGGCAAACTGTCCCAGTTGATCCTGCAGAAGGATCTGGAGATCCAGGCACTTCATGCAAGGGTCTCCATGGGCGGCGGTGGTGGACATAGCCAGGACGTCATGTTCCTGCAGCAGCAGCTGCAGGCCTACGCTGTGGAGAGAGAGCAGGTGTTAGCCGTGCTCAACGAGAAGACCAGAGAGAACAGCCAGCTTCGCTCCGACTACCACCGCCTCATGGACATCATGTCGGGGAAGGAAGCCGCCCTGCTGAAGCTCCAGCAGGAGAACCAGCGCCTCTCCACCATGAGCGACCCCTCAGGAAGCCAGGAGATGTTCAAGGAGACCATCCAGAACCTGTCCCGCATCATCCGGGAGAAGGACATTGAGATTGACGCGCTAACCCAGAAGTGCCAAACGCTGGTGACCGTCCTGCAGTCCTCGGGAGGGGAGCCCGGCGCTGGCGGAGGCGTCAGCAGCAACCAGTTTGAGGAGCTGCTGCAGGAGCGGGACACGCTGAAGCAGCAGGTGAAGAAGATGGAGGAGTGGAAGCAGCAGGTGATCACCACGGTCAAGAACATGCAGCACGAGTCGGCCCAGCTGCAGGAAGAGCTGATCAAACTGCAGGGCCAGGTCTCCGCCGACAGCGACTGCAGCTCCAAGCTGTCGGTGGATTACTCCCGACTCATCCAGAGCTACGAGCTGAAGGAGAGGAGGCTGGGGAGCCTGAGTCAGGAGCTGGCTCAGGTCCAGCAGACCATCACCCAGCTGAGCACCACCAAGGATGTGCTGCTGGGTAAACTGGACAGCGTGGCACACACTCCTGAAGTTTTAGCTGCCCAGTCGAGTTCGTCTCCTCTCACGTCTGATTCTCCAATTCGGCAGGTGGCTACACCTGTAAGTAGCGTAAACAAGCAGGAAGACTGCGGATTATTGCGATTACAGCTGGCCGAGAAGGAAAGCATGATCCGGACTCTTCAGGAGAACAACCACCGACTTGCCAATTCAGCATCAGCCTCAGAGGGCGAACAGAGAAGTCAGGCCGCCGAAGTCCAGCAGATCAGAGAAAAGCTGGACGCCCTGCAGAAAGCTGTGAGGGAAAAAGACTTACTCATCAAAACCAAAGGAGACCAACTAGGCCACGTCAGCGAGACACTACGGAACAGGGAGAATGACAACGAGGTGCTGAAGCAGGCCGTGACCAACCTGAAAGAGCGAGCGCTCATCCTGGAAATGGAAGCGAAGAAGCTGAAGGAGGACAACGAGCTGGTGGCCGCACGCTCTCGGGAGAAAGAGTCTGAGTTCAGAGCGCTGCAAGAAACCAACATGCAGGTGTCTCTGCTGCTCAGGGAGAAGGAGTTTGAGTTGAGTGCAATGAGTGATAAAGCTGCAACTGTGGAGAGGATGCTCAAGGACAAAGAACAGGTGAGTTGGCAGCAAAAACTTAATATATTTCATGCATTCAGATTTATTCTGGAAAAAGACATTCTTAACATAAAAGGATTTGTGGTTTTCTCTGTTGATGATGTGTTACAGGGTAAATCTGGTGAGCTCAATCAACTCCTGAACGAAATCAAATCAATGCAGGAGAAAGCTGTGGCATTCCAGCAGGAGAGAGATCAAGTGATGATGGCACTCAAGCAAAAACAAATGGAGACCACAGCTTTACAGAGTGAGGTAGGAAGGCTCACTGCTTTGATCACGTTTGGTTTGATGGACAGTCAATGGACACCCAATCTGACCATCCAAATCTGAGCCAATAGCCGAGGATAGCTTGGCGTAGCTTCCCTGTGATTTGCATTTTGTCAAGAATCTGTTTGATGGATAGTCAGTTGTATGAGATTTCATCCACCATATATCCACCCTGCGGAGGAAACTCGTTTCAGCCATTTCTACCCATGAATGTTTGAAACAAACTGATTCTAGTTATTTGGTCTAGTGAAATGTGTGTGTGGAGCCAACAGCCCTCTGCAGATCCCTATCGTGTCAAACACTAAGCACAGCCCACTTTTTCATCAAATGTGAGGATTTTATTTAAATCCTTCTTCTAACCATACTTGTTTCCTAGGGAAATACATCACAACAAACACTCTAACTTCTGTTTCCCTCAAAATTCTACACATGAAAGCTTCAATATGTGTATCACAATCTATAAAAACAACTAGGTTGGTCTTTATTACCAAATATAGCAAGGAAAAATTCCATTTTCTCAAACTTCACCTGTTCCACAACCATGAGTAATGCTTCATCACACTGCTCATATTACACAGTATATCAACACCTTTAAATCCAGTGAATAATTAGTATGAAGAGAGTATGAAATGATGTAATGTAATTCTGTACTCTCTTCTAAGTTGAAGAAAGTTGTTGTGGTGTTATGCAGATCTGACAGCGTTTTCTCTTTTCTTCGCAGCTGCAGCATATGAGAGACAAAGAACAGCGGCTTAACTTGGAGCTGGAACGACTGCGTAATCACCTCTTGGAGATCGAGGACTCGTACACGAGAGAAGCCCTCGCTGCAGAGGATAGGGAGACCGAACTCCGCAAGAGAGTCGCCCTGCTGGACGGAAAACTTGCTACGTCCTCGAGTGCTGTGGAGAATGCCAGGTAACATAAAGTAAAACGGCCAGTCTCTTTATTAAACATGAAATACACTGTTAGTGCATGAAGTAGATTATATCTGCACTGTGGTTTGGATAACATGTCAGGTTTGTCTGTCAATAGACCTGCATTAATTAAAGTAGCTAAACATTTCAAAGAAACAATAACCATAGAATGGAAATATATGTGTATATAGTACTTTAGTACTTACAGGTACTACTATAGTACTTGTAAGTTTCTAAAACCAAACTTGTCTTATTATCTTAAATAAATACATGTATTTATTTATAGCCGCTCTGACACCTTTGAGGATCACACACACTTTCCAGACAGTCAGATCTTGTTGTTCTCTCTTTGCTTTGGTTTCCTTGGCTTTGACTTTATGTATTTTAATAAAATGTTTCAAAAACAGGTCTTACTTTGTTACCTATAATGCTGGCCAACTCTCTTGTGGGGTCTTAGGGTGGTAACCAGGTTACACGGATAATGTGGGAATGTGTTTATATACACTGTAGTAACCCAGTTACTGTAAATTTGATTATCTATGCAGCCAGATCTATAACCAGATTATTCCTCTACCCCCAGCCTTATTTTGGAAGGCTTGCTGACTCCATTCTCCAGGAGGAATCTCCCTGGTAAAATTAATTAATTACCAAGCCCAGTTACAGAAAACAGGTTTTCTCTGACAGTGAAGAAATCCACTTCATGTACTTACTTTCTTCAAAGCATGTAAAGGCATTTTCTGTTTATCTGCTCCCTTTGGGGCATGTCACACAAAATCTAATTCCGCTGTTGCTCAGACATGCAGCTGTATGTCCCCATAAAGGTGCTATCATGTGTCCTGTATTGTCATCTGTCATTGATATAAACAAAGTACTGGATGTCAAGAATGATTTTCTTCTTAGACTTTATTTCTATGTAAATCCCTCTGTAACAGTGCAGAGCTGAGATGCCCTTATTTAGTAAAAATGTTTAATTGTTAACGTCTTTTTTCTGCTGCCTCCAGCCAACAGGCCAGCATGCAGGTGGAGTCTCTGCAGGAGCAGCTGAGCGGGGTGGTGAAGCAGAGAGACGATGCTCTCATCCAGCTCCGGACCTCCCAGGAGCAGGTCAACCAGTACGCAGTTTCCCTCTCAAACCTGCAGATGGTGCTAGAGCAATTTCAACAAGGCAAGTCGGTTGCTTCCTTTTCTGTCTGAACTTGCATCCTCAGTGTAGATATCTGTTTTATATCTGTCTAAAATCATGGAACTTTGGATTTTTTTTTAAAATGCAGTTTATGGCTGCAAGTATGATAAGTGAATTACCTGTAATATAAATTTTCTTCTGTTCTGTTTCTTCTCCCATTCAGAGGAGAAAGCCATGTACTCGGCAGAGCTTGACAAGCTCAGGAGGGAGAAGGAGGATTGGAGAATAAAAGCTCAGAGACTGGAAGACCAAGCATCAGCCCTCCAGGTAAATCAGCAATCAATAACTGATCGGTTAATTTATTTATATCTGACGCATGCCTTCAACAGCAAAACCTTTAGGTGAAATATATTCGATGTTTTTGATGAGAGCGGACATTGCAGCTTGTGTGGAAGCCATAATAACTGAGAGTATATTCTGCTCCGTCAGATAAACCTAGACGAAGCAAACGCTGCGCTGGACTCCGCATCTCGCCTCACCGATCAGCTCGATCTGAAGGAAGAGCTAATCGAAGAGCTGAAAACACAAGGTAAGGTTCAGCTGCACACGTTCATCAACCGAGTTCCCTATATGGTGTCTGATAGTTGTTTTTTTTTCCTCAACAAAGGTTATACAAAGGAAACAATTAGAATATCAGACAAAATGCACAAGCCTTTCATTTATACACCAGAATAAAGGTGTCTTTATAATATCGCTGCAACGATTAGTTAATTGATTTTAGTCATTTTTAATAAGAAATGTCCATATATTCTTGTTCTAGCTTATTAAATCTGATTATTTTCTGGTTTCTTTAGTCTTCTATAATAGTAACTTGATGACCTTTGGGTTGTGGACTGTTGTTCTGGACAATAAAAAAAGACATTTTAGGTTGAATCTTCAGCTTTGAAAAACGAACCATTTTATGAACCAAACAATTAATCATTACAATCATGGATAGCGTAATCAACTATCAGTATAGCCGTTAGTTGTATCGCTACTTTATAAGGATATAATGAAAATAAATGTCTTTTAAAGTGTTTTATATCTGCTTGGCCTAAAGACTACAGACACTTTCTGGTTGTAATTAAGGTTTTATAGAAGGCTACGATGACTGTCTAGCCTTTCTTTTCTTTTTTCTGTCTCCCATGCTCATACCTCTACTTAAGTGTTCTCATGTCCTTATCATAGTTTGAATAACTGAGCACAGACAAAATAAGTAAATCTGCTTATCTCTGAAATTTTAAGTGGTATATTCTCATATATTATTTTTTGTCTGTCACACATCTCATTCTACTCTTATCTATCTTAGATATGGCCATTACATCACAGCAAATTCTCAGACGATTTATTTTTTCACCCCTCTCTGTCCAATAATCAGTCACTGTGTTTATCTAGACCTGATATATGAGGCCATATGTTTGCTGTACAAGTCAGACCCCTATGGGAAGTTTACATCACTTTTAATAATATTTGTGACAATGTTCTGATCTTAGAAATGACAGGCGACCTCTGGTAATTCACTTTGTGTGTGTGTGTGTTTGCAGTGGATGTAAGACAGGAGATGTTGGAGGAGGCACAGAAGAAACTGATGAACCTTCTGAACAGCACGGAGGGAAAGATAGACAAGTATGCTCATTCCTGTTTGGTTTAAATCATACATTCCTTCTTTGAGCTAAATGAGATCAGGATTTAAAAAGTCATGGTTTCCATTGGGTTGAGAAAAAACAACTTCCACAGTTTAAAGCAATTGTAGAAAGGCACACTGCAATGAACACACAGTAAGGACTTGTCCTTTAAAGCGGTAGTAAGACACTTAGCTTATGCACTAAGACGCAAACTATGATAGTTTAGTAGATATGTGAAAAAGTTAAACTGTACCAATAGAGTGGGAACCTTTCTATAAATTACATCTGTAGCTATTAGATGATGATTGTTATAAAAATCAATGGGGTACAAATTTAACAAAAAGAGACATGATGATATCTGGTGCTCTGATACCATGATGGACATTTTTGTATTGGCTGTTTTCTGGTGTTTACAGGTGTTTACAGATATAGTGTCTAGTTTTAGCAGCCTCTAGTGAAGTTGAGCATCAAATCAGTTATGGTGGCTGCAAAACTTGGTGCAAAACATGAAAGCCCATCTCTAGAACCTGCGTTTAGTTTGTCCGTTCTGGGCTACTGTAGAAACATGGTCGGCTCAGCGGGGGGAGACCCACTCCCCATGTAGATAAAAACAGCTCCATCTAATAAAAACACAATAATTAATATTTAGATTGAATTTTGTACTAATTCAAATATACTTACATAGCATGTTCCATTTTTGCCATTTTTCGTTAATTAAAATTAAGAGTCAAGTATAGCAAAAAGGGCAGCAAATCATCACATTTGAGCAGCTTGAACTAAATAATATTTGCCATTTGTATTTAAGAAATGATTTAAATGATCATTCCATTAGCAAAATAGCCTGCATTTAATTTTCTATTGAACAATTATCAATTAGACGACTAATCTGACAAACAATAGAGTACTTTTATAATCCTAAAGGGAAAGCGTTATAACTCAAAATAAATTATTACATTATTGATAAATATTGAACATGAGAACATCTAGGATGTTGTAACATTACACAGAAACAACATTAATAATGTGGAGTTATGATACAGCTGCTATCAAAGATCCAGCCACGCTAAACTCTTCTTTTTCCCTTCATTTGGGAAAGCCAGCAGTTATCACCACACTCCACATTTTGGGAAATTCATCACACCCTCTGGTAAAGTCACTTGTTGAATGAAATATGTGGCGAGGAGCTTCATTTGTCTCGTCTGTTAAAGACATTTTTGTGGTTAATAATCCGACTGTAGAGGGCGCAAAAGAGATATACTCTGCTATCTCTCACTAACTAGAAATATCTGTTTTCTGTTTGCAGAGTCCTGATGCGTAACCTGTTCTTGGGATACTTCCACACAACTAGGAATAAGCGTTGTGATGTGCTGAGGCTCATGGGAAGTGTCCTGGGTCTGAACCGTGAGGATGTTGATAAGGTGAGTTATTTCTTGACCTGTTGTTACGGCCCAGGTTGTGTCGAGGGACTGAACAACGTAAAAATAAAATCCTGTGTGTCTAAACTTACCTGTCAAACCAAAACACAAAAGCAGACACCTGTAAATCTTACTAATGAACTTAAAAACCAGGGTTGAAGACAGGGTGAATAAACTCTTAACTTTTTCACCCGGCAATGCTTCCAAACACACACAGAGATCTAGACAATCTCTCCCTCCAGCAAACTCTGACAGCACTTGTCACATTAAAAATCTTCTTTTCCTTTTCCCATCAGCATGGCTTTGTACACTGACAAAATTGTAGCTAATATTTCCCCAGAGCTGCCAGGTTCACCAGTAAATCCACGATCAGCTGTTGAGTGTCAGCTGTTGCCATGGATACAGCCACACGCTCTTATGTCATCTCACAGCGAACTCTCCCTCTCCCAATAATCGCAATAATGAATAACAAATCTTTTTGAAACCCAGTTATTTTCACCAAGTATTCACTTTAAACTTGCATAAGTGTTTTCAAGCCGCAATTGAAATTAAGAAGTAATATTAATATTATAATATTTGGAATAAACATAGGTCACATTACCAGACTCATAAATACTAAAGTTTAGTGTGTGTGTGTGTGTGTGTGTGTGTGTGTGTGTGTGTGTGTGTGTGTGTGTGTGTGTGTGTGTGTGTGTGTGTGTGTGTGTGTGTGTGTGTGTGTGTGTGTGTGTGTGTGTGTGTATATATGTATATATATATATGTATATATATATATATATATGTATATATGTATATGTGTATATATATATATATATATATATATATATATATACATATATATATATATATATATATATATGTATATATATATATGTATATATATATATATATGTATATATATATATGTATATATATATATATATATATATATAGTTTGAAACTTACTCCGCTTTATGAAGCACTAATCGTAGAGTGTAAGTTCCACCCGTGATGTTTTGGCAGGGAGAACTGGTTTGTAGCATACTCCTGACAGCATTTAGCCTGGAGCCCGGTTGTCCTGTAGCGTTGCTGCCATCAGAATGAGAAAAGAGACTCCTAACACTCACCGATTGCAACACTATTGTTAAAATATGCTCCTTTTATCTCCATAATGAGACAATATCACATGTCCCTGTTCCCTTCCTCTGTGACCCTCGGCTTCTCACTCTGCCGGACTGAAGCCAACAATAAAAACATTTTATTTCCTACGTGGTCTAACAAAATGCTTCTCTCTCAGATCTGGCTCTAACCAAATGATGTCAGAGTATTGCAGTAAAAGTAGTGGTTTGGTCCCTTATTTTTTTGGTCTCTAGAGCCACTTCAAAGACAGCTTGACGCAGGCTGACAAAACACTGGCTAAGTGAGCATCAACACGGTGGCAGCGTGTCTGAGGAGGAGCACACACGTTCATTACTTGACACTTTCAAATCATTCAAGCCCACAGGCTGTCCATTCAGTAGCTAACACTTTATTTAGGCCATGTCTTACATCTAATGCTGTTCTCTCACCCACACTTGCTTTACTTTTCTGCACTGATCGTAAACACTAAATTTCATCAGAGCTCGTATGGGTCCTCTCTAACAGGCCTTTATATTCCCCTTATTCCTCATTAGTTAGCTCAGATTTTAGTTTTTGATACTCATCTTCTGACTTATTTGACGTGTCTTTCCTTACCCGACACCTCACCACATCATACATATTCATGTTATACTGGAACCCTGATCCACTTGAACTCTCTTGCACCGCAGGGTTTGTCCCTGTCATCACAGCCTCAGCACAATAGTGTGGACCTGGATTTAGTTTATTTAGTTTGATACTTAGTATTTAGTATTGTTGTTTAAAAAAGAAAAAAAAAATCACAATCCTGCATCTGCTGCCTGTTGTATGTGTTTGTATACAATATGTGTGATCCCTAATCTACTTGAAACCTGAATTTCACCCTGGGAATGAATGAGGATTATATCTATCTATGTATGTATCTATCTATCTAAATTCATTGTGGAATGATGATGAAGCCAGTTTCCCTTTTTATAACTGGCAATGCACTTTTTTTTAGGATCATCAACAGCACTTGTAAAATGCTTTTTCCTCTTATTTCTTAGCAAGCCATGCAGATATCTGCACATTTAAGACAGAAATTTAATTTAACAATATGTTTATAATTCCAGTGTCATTGTTGTGGGGTGTAACTGTGTAATGTGTAACACTGTAGTGTTTCACCCCGAATAAATACAGCCTTTACTCTATATCTGCTATGTCATAACAATCAAATGTTCCCTTGTGTTTTTGAGATGAAATGTCCTGTAGGAGGTTTGCATGAGTTATGAGTGGTATCGATTTCCGTGGGTGTGTGTGTGTGAACTATGAAGCTACAGCCAACAAAGGCTTAGCTCATCATAGAGACTGGAACTGGGAGAAAACACTGAGCATTCCTATGGCAAAAGGTAAAAAATATAGATATCCCTACTATTATCTTTAATGTTTACTAATTAATCCACTATATCAGTACAAGAACCAAAGTGTAAGATTAATAAATACTACAAATTTAAATAACATGTTATATCAAGAGCTTCATAAAGCTGGATTTTATATATGTCCCTGTTGTCCCCATTGGTCGTCTATCACAACGACAGGTTTTTCTGACACTATAGACAATAAGAATAAATACTTGCAGAACAATTCTACCATGTCCTCTAAAAGGTAAGTACACTATTTGTCTTGTTTAAAGGCAAATATGTCCTTGAGAGAGACATAAGTCACCTCTGAAACTCGCTGTTCAACGGTTACTTTTAACTCTGGCAGCCTGTGAAAATCCATTCCGAGCTCAGCCCTTAAAAAGAAAGCCTTTCTTTATCCATTTTCTGGCAGCATCCCTGTGGGACCCAATCCAACGATTCCAAAGAATATTGCCTAATACTCTTAAAGAAAAAGAGGGTCGAGGGGCAAATACGATTACAACTCCTCATAAGACTTTTTTTTTTCTTTTTAATTGTTTTGGTGGTCCTTCCACTTTTCTTTTTTCATGTCTCTCTCATCTCCTGTTAATGCTATTTAAAATTTCCACTCTACTCATATTTACAGCAGCCAAGTGTTCCACAAAAGCAGCTGTTTTTTGTTTTTTCACACGGCCTCAGTGGAGCAGCTATCTACCTTCTTGTGCCTTTTAAGCCTAATCGAGTCATCAGAACACTATACGTGTATATAACTCCACTGTTCCACATCCTGCCAAGCAAACAGCAAAGGGAATATGAATGACATTATAATAAAACTGTAGGAATATTCTTGAAGTGTAAGCTGTTGGCAAAGAAACAGAGCTTCACAATCAGTTTATCTAGTGAGTGGATTCACAAAGTAGTTTTCCAGAAAGCGGTGGCGAGCAAAGAGGAAACCGAGAGGAATTAAAACTCAAATCATCTTACCAATTCTGTAAAAACTCCTGTATCAGAACTCAAACAAGACATCGTTCACGTTTCTTGGTCTAGTGATCCGTTTATATCGGTGTTCCAGGTATCCAGTAATCTTAGCCTGATCTTCCCTGTTTGTGCAGATGTTGGAAGAGGATGGACGGCGTGGTGTTACTGGCTGGATGTCGGGCTGGCTGGGAGGAAGAGGAGCACAGAGTGTCCCAAACACTCCACAGAGGCCCACCAGTGGCCAAACTCTCAACTCTGTAAGTAACGCCACATTAAGTTGTTTTGGTACAGAGACACATTCATATTGTGTATATATTCTACTTGTAGTGGGTCAATCTGCTTTATGTTGTGTAGTAGACAAGGATGACCTTTCTCTGGAGCATATCAATACATTCAGTCCTCAAAAAACAGGAGCTAAAAGGGCCAGTATTAGATAAGTAATAAGATTTTGGCTGCATCCATAACCAGCAACTACCCGCCAATGTAGTAGGAAAAAATAAGGAATGTACTATCTAGAACAGGGGTAGGCAACCTTGGTCTTGGAGAGCTACTGTGGGTGTAGGTGTTTGTTCCAACCAAGCAGGAACACACCTGATTCTACTAATGAAGCTGCATAGCAAGGGTTTATTAGTAGAATCAGGTGTGTCACTGCTTGGTTGGAACAAAAACCTGCACCCACAGTGGCTCTCTAGGACCAGGATTGCCTTCCCCTCATGTAGAACGTCCAAATACCTTAGTAGACAGGTAGATAAAACGCTACCCGGGTGATTTTCTACATCCGGTCATTTTGCAGCGTGCAAGCGAACCACACTACGATATGCCAGAAGTCACTGGGAGGAGAAGATGGCGGTGCTGTCTGAATTGTGCCTTCTACTGGTTAATTTTCTACATAGAAGCTACTACTATGGCGGAGTAGTAGCTACCTGTTCGTAGGCAGAAGTGTTGGGCAAGTTACTTTAAAACTGTAATGTTTTAAAGTAAACTGGAACTGTAATTTATTTATTGCTTGTTCCAAGTAATTTATTAGATTACAATATTACTACATTTAAAATGTAAGGCATTACACTACCTTTGCATTACTTTTAAGTTGCTCTCACCAAAATAACTGGAAATATGGATTCGGCGATCTTAATCTAGCTCACCTTGTTAGTATTGCTGCTAGTCACAACACGGATCTTGCTGACAAGTTTCTGAAAAGCTGACGGACAGTTCCCCCGTTGAAAGTGGTTAGCTTATCTATCGCAACACACTCTGACACAAGTCTCCTAACCTCTTGAGGTGAAGAATCTCAGAGCAGGACTATGTTAATTTTGTTTTATGGTTTTATCGCTCTGCTTGCTTCCTTGCTACCGTCATGCTACTATGTTACCTCTGTAAATGTTAAATTACTGCTGCTATTTCAGGAAGTGGACAGATCTTTAGGTGTAGGACACAAAGTGCGTTTGACTTCAAATCCCTATTTTTCACAAACGTAAAGTAATGAGTGTGTATCCATCTGGAGAATGTGCTATCCAATGTTTTCTGCAGGTTCACTCATCTCTATCTTCTGTCTGATGAGCCAAAAGGAAAAGGAAGTGAAACATTTTGGGCGTTTCACTGCTGCTGCTGCTAAAAACATAAAATTACTACTTCAATTACAGGTTAAAAACACATTGTAATGCACGTTACTCACATTTGTACCAAGTATTTTTTTTTTATAATGTATTACATTACTGCATTACAGGAAACAGCAGTGCATTACAGTAATTTATTACTTTATTACTCTCAACACTGGTAGGCTGTGATACTAAGATTTCAAATCAACCAAGCAAACTCACATTGTTTTAACACAGAAATCGGTTGATAATATTTGCAAGGTCTGATTTCATGCATGGCACAGCTCAATGTAGCGCTCCCTTAGATTCCATTTCCTCACTGCAGAAATTAACATGAGCTGATGAAACTGCAGAAAACTACCGTTGTCTTGTTTTGTAGACACATTGTTGAATAATAATCACTGTCCATATCAACCTCAATGACACTCGGTAACTCAATGACTGTTTCTCAATAAAAGCCACACTGTTTTGTCAGTTAAATGCTTTTAATGTGCAGTAATTAAATACATCTGATACAGGATGTAAGGAAATTGACCTGTTAACAATGAGGTTGATACCAATTAGATAAAAGTACAACAGTAATGCTGATTTACATTCAGGCAGCAGAAATGATTTGTCTTTTTACTGTTGCCCCTAGACCAGGGGTGGGCAATCCTGGTCCTGGAGGGCCGGTGTGGGTGCAGGATTTTGTTCCAACCAAGAAGTTACACACCTGATTCTACTAATCAACCTCTAGAGCCATTGCCAAGGCCTTCATTAGTAGAATCAGGTGTGTAACTTCTTGGTTGGAACAAAATCCTGCACCCACACCGGCCCTCCAGGACCAGGATTGCCCACCCCTCCCCTAGACTGTGAAATCTCCTCCCTGACCTTTAATGGAAAAACAATTGATCTTTGAGCTCTTATCTTATTCATCATTGAACTTAGAACAAGACATTGACATTGATTATTTTTTAAAAACAACTTGCATTAATTCACATTGTCTCACTTTGAGACTTGCATTACAAATTTAAAAAAATTACTTATTAGAAATGATAGACTCATAATACATTACTGTAAATAGATTGAATGGCTTTTGATCAGAATTAAGTTTACTTACATGCTAACTTTAATAATTATTCATTTAAATTGACAAAGCCTCCTTTTTATACAGCAAAAACACAGAGTAAAGAGGGAAAAAATGCTCTACAGGTAAAAGTGTGAAGCAATCACATTTAACATCTCCACTTTATCCACAAAGGATTTAACAGAAATTTACACGGGCCTGTTTTTAATTTTGTGAAACACACACAGACTTCATTAAACCATTATCTCAACCTGTTAGAGACCGTTCTTCAAATAACGATCATGTGTCCTTGATAAAGACACTTCTTCTTCTTCTTTACCAGGATTCTGTTCTGCAGCGAGCTCTTGGCTCCTTTTTTTGGCTTTAAGGAGAATTTGCTTGCTTGGACTA
This sequence comes from Lepturacanthus savala, assembly GCA_030544235.1. Classification (NCBI taxonomy): domain Eukaryota; kingdom Metazoa; phylum Chordata; class Actinopteri; order Scombriformes; family Trichiuridae; genus Lepturacanthus; species Lepturacanthus savala. Next base: position 18,112,283 of record CM060469.1, on the reverse strand, counting down.
GTAAAATATTTAAATAACTCAGCCCTGCCTCTTTTTGTGTTGCAGTCCTTCTCAGAGATGTTTGTAAAATTCCTGGAGATTGAGTCAACCCCTTCGCTGCCCGCACCAGTCCTTCCAGTCCATGACATCAAGCCTCTGAGCGCCCCGCCTCCAAGAAGAACCACCACTGCTGCTTCCAGCGCTGCCACAGGTAAAAACCAGGTTTCCTTCTCTCCAGGCCTAATTAATAATACCAAACAGGTAGCGTTGTTCTTTCTTTTTCTTCCCCAAACAAGTAAAAACCTGAAGCCTCTCTCCTCACAGCGGCTGCTGGAGCCAGTAAGCGGGCCGGAGAAGCCAACCCGTTCCTGGCCCCCCGCTCTGCCGCGGTGCCGCTGCTGGCCGGGTCCGGTCCCGGCAGCTCGGGGGGTCACCTGCTGATGAAGCCCATCTCAGACGCCCTGCCCACCTTCACACCCGTGCCGGTCTCAGCCGAGGCCAGTGGTGGAGCCGTGCTCAAAGACTTGTTGAAGCAGTGATCGGCCACATCGCGAGTGGCAGGAGTTTGACACTAAATAGAGATATTTAAGCACTTCTCATACATACTTTTAGTTTCTGTTTTTTTTTTTTTTATTATTCGTCACAGATGGGTGATTCATTTGAACATAAATTCCCTTTTTATGGGAGGGGAGTGAACCTAAAATTTTTTTTTTAATCACTTTTACTTGCAAATACTGTTCTATGCAACAGACTTTCCCTTTACACATGAGTGAAAGCTTTATTTTAATAGGTGTTGATCCACGAGATAGACTTTATCAGCAAAGAGTCCAGATAAAACCTGTCGGATTAAAGGACATTTTTACTGTGTGGATGTGTGTGGAGTGTAAGCAATGCAGCACGTTTTCATCAAAGCTGTCCTTTTGATTCAGAATTATTTCTTAATTTGTTTTTTTTTGGTTTTTTTGTTCTTTTTTTGCCTATCGCACCAGTTCTGGACACAAGTGACCTAGACGATCTGTGTGCACTACGATACATGTGGGTTGAGTGTAATCATTGCCTCTGTTTACAAAAGAAAACCTCTCACATCCTTGAGTTTTATCCTTTAACTTTTATTTTCTTGTCTTTTTTCTTCTTCTTCTTTTCAACAATGCAGTGAACTGTTTGTGATCCAAGACTTGCCTAAAAGCTCTCTGGCAGCAGTGGCCTGCATGGAGATTTATGTGGTTCAGTACATCTGTTAAAACCATAAAGACATTTTCCAAAACCTTGTCTTTTCCAGACGGCCAGACTGTGATATGCAACAAGCATTGTAATTATGGCTGCAACTGCTGACTGTGGTTGATCAGAGGCTTGACTGCTCTTATGTTTAAGTGCTATTATATAGTTATATATATGTAAATGGTCTGGGATTTTTCCTATTTATAGGCACTAAGTTCTGAAAGTAAAGTGCCTGCATTTTTTGCTAATTAGATAATTGTATAATCAGGATTGTAAATGGTTATTATAAATATATATATTTACAAAATGTAAAAACTTCACATTTAAAAAGTTTTACCTGACCAGAGCTGGCCAACATGAATGTGCTGCTCTACGTTTTTGTATTGGCATCGATCGGCCGCTGCAGGAAGAATGTTACAGGGTTCCAGGTGTATTAATGATAAAATGTATAAACTGTAAATGATTTTTTTTTGTAGATCTGAAACTCAGTGGTGTCAAAAATGGCGTTTCAAGGTAATCACCTTGAAACGTGGATGATCCTTGGCTGCGGTTAGTGCCGGTGATTCAATTGGGATTTCAAATCAAATAAAGATACTATACTGACCCAAATCTCGTGTGCGTATTGTCCGTTGTTTTCCCCTCTAACACGCATTCCAGATGTGACTACTACAGCGCGGATACCTTGTGTTGGCCGCGCCAGATGTGCAATGTCATTCAGCCAAAGGAGAAGCAGCCTCGGGGCGGGATGGACAGATGGGGGGGGGGGGGTGTTTGTGTCTCTTGGAAAACAAGACACCCACTGTTTTATTCGTTTTCGACCTTCTCGCTCCCCAGCATTGCAGGAGTAGCGCGTTATTGGAGTGACTGCGCCGCTGTGGGGCCGCCGTCTCCCTGTGCGCCCTGACTGGAGGGGGCTGGCTCTCCCTGATTGAATCCAGCTGTTGCGAAAGTACCGGAGGGGGGGCGGCAGTCAATTTGCATCGCTAAGTAAGCTGTAGAGTTGACAGTGTGGGGTAGAAATAGATCAGTCCGTTTTGGGGAGGAAAAAAAAAGGCATTCCTGCAACAATTGGTCAATGCACCGGAGCTTCAGCTCGACCAGACAACGGTTAATGAGAACCTGGTGTCGGCTTTCGCGTAAAGACGCATAGTTTGGGCTAGTTCGGGGGGGTGGTGAGAGGATTTGCAGGGTCGCCTGATTCTTTCCTTTTACAAATCTCAATAGAAAAAAAAACTTAATCAAAATCTTAATCATGCAAATTGAAATACGTGGCTTCAAGTTTTCTTCTTCTACAAGGTCAGTAAAACTTTTTTTAAACCCTACTGTAGGCTGGATACCCCCTTTTGCGCAATCGATTTTAGTTGCTTTCCCGTTTGAATGAATATGTAACGGGAAGCACGCGTCGAGATCCTGTCTTTTCAACGGGTTGTTTGTGAGAGGTCGTCTAAGAACTCTGGATTCTCTCTTTTGCAGGATGTTGGCAGCTCTGCTATTTATCCTGCTTTGTATCCAGCCTGGACGCGGGCAGGTAAACCCAGCAACTTTCCTTCTCTTGAAGTCACGTTTCCAGGGGGATTTCATTCATTTAACCTTACGATCGCAGCTCTAGACGTTGCTGAGCCTTCTCATTTAAACGCGTTTATTGGCTTTAATGACGCAATGAAAACTGTGATTAATTTACCAGAAATGCATGTGTGGGACTATTAGTTGCATCAGAATTGTCAAGAACTTCACCTCTGCAAATTACAACAGCACCAGATAGATGAACTGTACTTTTGACACCAAACACAAACCTCTTGATCATCTTTCCTCAGATCTGTACAGAAGGTTTTGCATATGACCATAGTGCAAGGCAGTGTGTAGGTGAGTACCAGGACTTCTACAGTCTGATGGATTCACACGTTGGACATGTAACCCACAACCTTTTCTTAAGTAGAAACTAAAGTGTGAAGAAAATCAAGTTCCTAAACCATCCTTCTTATTGAAAACTGAATGGATTGTATGACAGGAGATGTTCTGGATGCAGGAATGTCCTCATGAGTGTACTGTCTTCCAGATGTGGACGAGTGCCGTACTCTGGCGGATGCCTGCAGAGGAGACATGCGCTGCGTCAACCAGAACGGTGGCTATCTTTGCATCCCCAGGAGCTTGTACAACCAGCCGTACCAGCGAGAAGTCCCGGCTGTGCCGGAGCCAGTGTACCCAGACACATCTGTTGGATTTTCGGACCCGTTCGCCCCGCCGCCTCCGAGATCCGTGGAGCCCAGCTACCCCAGGGTGAGGGGCACCGCTCCCTGCACCCTGGGATACACTCTAGCAGAGGACGGCACCTGTAATGGTGAGTCAACATCTGTAGGTTGTCCTCGGACGACTGGGAGCATCTGGATTAATTGTTTGACAGCTTACCAGTCTCAAGATAAAAACATCTTTTTGCGGTCTTCAAGTCAGATTTGAACATGTGCAGGAAATGCCACTTGAGCCAAGTCTGCTGGTCTTATTCATCCAAAGTGTTTTTCCCCCCAAATGTTCTGCTCATTGTTTTCCATTGTTTGCTTATACAAGCTGCACTAAAAGCCTTGTTTGGTTACTGGCAGTGGGGTCAGCATATAACCCTATTCATCACAGTTTGCTATTCCTGCACCTACAGTGGGAGACTAGTTGGTTTTGAGCAGCAGTTCCCATCCTTTTTTTGGGATGGGGGGTTTGGGGGCTTGTGGCCCCTTAAAATGAAGCTATGTCAACTTTTCATGAATTGCATATGTCAAGCTGGCAGCCAGGTCAAAGAAAGGGTCATAAACAGAGAAGTTTGTGGTGAAATTTGACAACTATTTAGCAGCCAAATATGCAAAACTAATTCAAATCTGTAGGTGTAAAAAAAACTAAAAAGGAAATTTGTTTTTTCTGCATTCCTTCTGTTTCTCTCCTCTCAACCCCTCAGATTACCTTGCGATCTGATTCTCTCGTAGGTTGGGGACCTCTTTTTGAAAGAAGTTCAACTTATCTCTTTTCCAACATTTACATCAAGGAGATCTAGTTTCTTACTGGCCCTCTACACATCACTTTCTAAGAACTCATCATTGTCCAATTGTTTCCCAGAGATGCCGTGGATGGACTCTGTATCTTCTGCTCCAGCTGTTTGCATTCTTTCAGTGGAAATTCTGTAGCGACGGTGGTTGAAAGATGTGTCTGATCTGATGTACGTATTCTGCCTGTTCCTGTCAGAGTGGGATTAGTTGGAGGAGGTGATGTGAAGGAAAGGAATGAGATGTCAGAGATTTAATTTAAATCTGTAAAGAACTCCAGGGAATGCATTAATTCATCAAATTAATCCTTCAGATCACAGGCGACTTCCAACTCCTCACAATGAGGAATTTTCATCTTTTTGGTTGATTCTGTTGATATCTCACAATCGCAGGAGATTCCAGCTGTCAGATAAACCTCAAATGTCAGATTTTCTCCTCCCAGCTGTCTGAAATGCATCTCACTATAATGGCCAGAGTGTTTCCAACTGGTACAAGCTGTTGAAAATGGCCTACTTAAAGTCCATTTGGGGAGTTTTTCCCTGTCATTTCAGATAAATCAGCCGTGACCTTGTAATGAGTGGAAAATGTACACATACAGTACAGTACTCTTTCTCTTAAGAGAGCTTTAGCTCATGCACAAATATGGACTTTTTTCTCTTTGTAGGGGAGAAAGTCTGTCAAAGAATCAGCCCACAACCTTGTTTGGGTAAACTACACCATCACGGTGCCAAGGATGAGGTCATTTGTTACCAAATCTGTGCCCTTAGCCGAGGCTGGAGAACAGGCATGCCTCTGTGGAGGCCAATTCTAACATGTCTTCACACCCCTCCAGGCTGGTGTGTGAGTGATGTAATGGGCTGGTGATTGATGCCCGCGGGGCAGACTGTCACTTCCTGTCTGAACCTGTAACAAACATGGCTTTGTCTTTAATTTAATGGCACTGTGCTCCATCACTGTAACTAATGGAACCAGTCTGGGGGAACAATAGAACAGATAAGCCTGAGAACGGATTTGCCTTTATGCTTTTTCTCAGCTTGTTTTTACAAAGTCAGACGGCGCAAGAAGTGTGTTAACTGTGTGCCACAGAACTGTGCATATCTCAGCTGATGGAGCGGAGTTCACCCAAAGTTTATCTATCCATGCAGATATATTTCATAAGGAAAAGTATGCGTATATCAGAGCATCTCATTTAATCTGCACTCTTCTGTGAAGGCTTTCTGTGTGATTTGTGAAATTGGCTGCAGGGATCTGTTTCGATTTCGCCACATTACCGTCAGTGCGGTTGGCCACTGATGTTGGGTAATGAGGCAGCTTATGCTCCAATTGATCCCAAAGGTGTTGAATGGGGTTGAGATCATGGATCTCTGCAGAGTTTTACACACAAAACCAGGAAACCATTTCTGTCAGTCTTCCCCAAGTTTGTCTAAAATATTATATTCACGTCCAGGTAGATGCAGTGGTGTGAAAAAGTGTTTGCTCCTTTCCTCATTTCTTATTTTTTGCACATTTTGTCACACTTATATGTTCAGATCTATAATAAAATGTAAATATTAGTCCAATATAACATGTGCAATATAGGGATATGTATTTTTTAAATGAAGGTTTTTATAATCAAGGGAGAAAAAATCCAAACTTCTGATTCTTGATTGAGAACAGTATAACGGTGTAATCAGACCTGGGTGTGGATAGATAAACTGAACTCAGGTCTGATAAATTACAGTTATGTTTTAACAGGAGGGCAATCACTTTGTCACACAGGGCCATCTAGTGTGATGCATGCATGTCCAATACATCACTATTATCAACCAATGGAATTAAGGTTGCTGGCTCTTCCTGGCCCTGTGAGAAAAGCAAGATCTATTCCTAAAGTAAAAGCCCAATTTTGCCTTAAGTTTAAACACTAGACACATATAAACTAGAAATATGCTGGAAAACAGCAAAACAGCATGGCTTTTGTCTCATCAGAGTTCAAAACCAATTTCAGCTTTTGCAAAGCAGGACTTGCACAACAGATGATGCAGAACAATAAATAATTGCATCATCTGCATAAAAATGATACAAAACATCTGACAGATTGTTGCAAAGGTCATTTTTGTAAATTGAAAACAAAATTGACCCTAACACCATATTCATCAGTATTTCAAGGTTTCCAACTCATTAGGAGCAGGCCTCACTGACAGTTACTAAGGCAACATGACCTCTTCAAGTATTTTGATATATGCAAACTGATCCATGATCCCTGGCATGCTTGCTTCACTGTCTTCAGAGTGAACTGTGGCTTGAATTCAGAGTTTAGGGGTCATCTCACAAACTGTCTGCAGTCGTTGGACCCAGAAAGAACAATTTTACTCTCATCAGTCCACAAAATGTTCCTCCATTTCTCTTTAGGCCAGTTGATTGGTCAAATTGGAATCTCTTCTGCAGATGCATTTTTTTAAACAGAGGGGCTTTGCAGGTGATTCTTGTAAATAGATTAGCTTCTCACAGACGTTTTCTAACTGTCACAGCACTTGCAGGTAACTCCAGACTGTCTCTGATCATCCTGGAGCTGATCATCGGCTGAGTCTTTGCCATTTTGGTTATTCTTCACTCCATTCCGATGGTTGTCTCCTATTTTCTGCCACGTGTCTCTGGTTTTGCTCTCCATTTTAAGGTATTGGAGATCAATGTAGCTGAACAGCTTATACATTTTTGAATCTCTTTAGAAGTTTTCCCCTCTCCAGTCAACGTTTTAATCAAAGTATGCTGTTCTTCTGAACAATGTCTTGAACGACCCGTTTTCCTCAGGCTTTCAAATAGAAATGTATGATCAACAAGTGCTGGTTTCATTCTTAAACAGGGGCCACCTGATTCACACCTGTTTTTTCACAAAATTGATGAGCTCACTGGTTGAATGCCACGCTGCTATTTATTTGAACATACTCATTTCAACTAATTGCCCAATTGCGCAGCTTTAAGAGCATGATCTCATGAATGCTGGGTCTTGTTGGTTTTCTGAGAATCTACTGCACCTACTGGTAAATTGTTTGCCATGTAGTGATACAAATTATATTAAACACCTGGATTAATGTAGTTTGTCACATTGGATTGCTATTATTTTTAACACTACTTTATTTTAATGATTCCGATGAAGGTGACACCCCTGCAGAGAATCCAGGCAGACTACAAATAATTGCTGTGCAGACTGGAAGTTTTGTGCATTGGGGTAATATGTCCCTATGAAGTGTTTGCACCAGTTGACAGCAGCTTTGTTAGTGTAGCAGTGTGTGCATAGGTCCTAAGCAACCATGGTACCACTACTTCACCAATGATAACTTCCAGTGTACAGTGTATTTTCCATGTGGTTTGAGAGTAGATGAGTACAGTTGACATGTTAATCTTTTATGTAACCAACAGGGCCTTGCTTTGCAACACTTAATACTCCTGGGGATTATTTTTAATCAGTCAGTGTACAAATTTGGTGTCATAGTGCTTAAACTGTTAAGTTTTCTCAGTTTTTCTGCTTGTTCAGGATTTGACAAAAATCTAATCTGTCAGGTTGTCTCTGTCAGTGGTAAACCCCAACACTTGTAAGAATGAGCAGCTCATGAAACCTTCTATATAAGGAGCTGATCTGAAAAGCTCCTGCGGACTTAGTGTGTGTACGTTGGAGATCTGCAGTACGGCTACACATGGGGTGCAGATGAAGGCGATTCAGAGAGGTTTCGGCTGGTAAGTGCAAGCAGGTGCTGGAGCTGTGTAGCTTTTGGCGGGAGGCCGAGCACTCCGGGTCTCCTCCACCCCCCTGGAGAACCAGTGGTCCAAGTTGGCAGAACAGGGCAGCGGTCCCACTGACAGACGTTATCGCTTATCATAGCTGCCTGACCAAACAGAAAGCCAGGCTCCCACCCTCTTCCCCCACCAGTTTTCTACAGATCGGTGACATCATGGTCTGAGAACCATAAACAGAGGTTGGAATTTTTGATTTGTCATATCCTCATAAGGAAATGTGGCTATTAGGGTGTAATGTGCGAGCTGCTCCAGGGGCGTCAATGGAATTCAGATTGTAATCACTAATCCTGTGCAGAAACAATTGTAAATTGATACCGTATTGAAGTGATAACTGTTGTGTGTAAAGAGTTTTTAAAAGGCAGACAGGGTGGTGAAAACCTGAGTGTCGGAGAAACAGACTTTTGAAATGGCAGCAGAGAATGCGCTTTAGGGAAATCACTTTAAGGACGCGGTTCTGAATTTTTCAAGTCTGTTTTAAACAGGTTAATTCTTTATGTGAACATTGGAAGAGGATTTGCTCCATTAATCATTCCCCCTGTTCATAGTGAATATTAAGATCCCATCATAATGTATAATAATTCCAATGTAAGTGATAGGGGGCGAAATCCACTGTCCTCATTCTGTGTAAGAATGTTTTAAAAAGTTTATCTGAAGAAAACATGAAGCTTCAGAATTTGGTTATTAGATTAAAATAAAGTTGATTTCATCCACAGTTACAATCTTTCAGTCCCTTGTTTTGCCTTGTTTAACCTTGTTTTCATGTTGAGCTGCATTAGATGAATCGTAACAAAAAGAAATATTTTGGCACTAAGATGATGAGATTTGAAAGACTTGATTCTCTATTGACTTGAAATGACTCATTTAGAATGTGAAAGCCTCATATTATCTTCAACTAGACCTTCAAATACAGTTTTGCACAAATCAAGGACTGTGGAATTTGTCCCTCATTGAAAAGCATGATTTCTTCAGGTCAGTATGAGCAGTATTCAATATTCATTGAAAATAGTACTTGACTATTGTTTTAAGGTAAACTTGTAGAAATGTGAACCTATGGGAACCTGGAAGAATGCACAGATGTTTTATGGACTAACTGCCAAACTTAAATATAATAGGAATGAAAGCAGTATAATGCTAATTAATTAATTGAACTGTTTCACAAAAAAATAAACTAGAAAATCTGTCCCACCATTTGTAATTTTCTGGAGAACAATGATTTAGTGATTTCTACACGGTACTGGATATAATATTTACTGATACTGGACTGATACTATATACTACTATGAAATGGAATGATAGTTTGACAATTTAAGTTGAATAAGAAAAAAGCATTTATTATACTAATGATCTTTTATCATATAATTTTCTATATGTGGCTTTATTGTTGTCTGTAGTTGTGCCAATCTGTAAACTTTTTTATTACATTTAATTAGCTATTAAAAATCAACCTGTCATCAAAGGTGTCCAAGTTTAATGTCAGCAGTGTTCTGTTACAAACTTTGACCTCTGACCTCCCTGTTAATTCTTCACTCAGGAATCAGCTAAGTTATACAATAAAAAAAAAAATTGACAGAATGATGTCCTTTCTGTTTCAGACATTGATGAATGTGCGGCAAACTCTCATCACTGTAACCCCACCCAGGTCTGCATCAACACAGCAGGCGGCTACACCTGCTCCTGCACTGAAGGCTACTGGCTCATTGGTGGACAGTGTCAGGGTGAGTGAGCTGCAGCGTTAGCAACCATCAACACATCACTGTTAAATCAGCATCTGCAGGCCGACATGTTTGCAACACAGATTCCCTGTCCTGCCACAGGCACTTCTTTCAGGTTGCGGAAGCTTATGAATATTACATGATGCAGTGACGTGATATTAGAACCTTTTATTGCTTTTTCATATTAAGAAAGTTACTAACACAGACTCGCAAACAAATACTCCATGCTGGATCAACTGATGAACGAATAGACAACCAAAACTAACCAAAAACCTGATGAATGTGGAGAATGGGGGGAAAAAAGTTGAAGATTATTTTCTTGAAATAAAAATATGTACCACTGTAATATAACTAAATAAACAGTAAAATGGCGAAATGGGTGTATATATTCCTTTTAAGAAATATTCACACATTTTGATAGGCAGTGAATCCAGTGGTAAAAATGCTATTTAAAGACAGTTGTCTTTATACAAAATCCAAAACCACCAATGTACTGCATTAATATCTGATGTGAGTACTGTAAAAATGTTAAAAATGAGGCTGAGCATGTGTTTCCTCAAATAATTTCATATTTATTGTAAGTACTGTTGTATAATGTAACAAAGACACCGGGGGGTCCCCTGGAGGACCAGTGTGGGTGCAGGTTTTTATTCCAACCAAGCAGTAACACCTGATTCTACTAATCAACCACTAGTGCCCTTGCTGTGGACCTTCATTAGTAGAATCACGTGTGTTACTGCTTGGTTGGAACAAAAGCCTGCTCCCACACTGGTCCTCCAGGACCAGGGTTGGAGACCCCTGCCTTTTATCAACCAAAGACGATAAACATGTAGATGATGTGAATGAGTTTGCCTTTTTATGCTGGTTTAAACTTCTTAAGAAGCTCTGCTGTAGAGCAGCGCCCCCTTCTGGTTCATTACAGTAAAGCAGCTCAACTCATTTCTTGCTGCATTGATGAATTGTCAAGTAAATGAAGTACAGTCAATGTTTTAGTGTTATCATTATACACAGTTTGTCAATATTAATGTTCATAACCAGTTTGTTTCTCTCTTTTTGACCAGATATTGATGAATGTCGCTATGGTTACTGCCAACAGCTGTGTGCCAATGTGCCTGGCTCTTACTCCTGCTCCTGCAACCCAGGCTTCATCCTCAATGAAAACAGCAGGACCTGTGAAGGTACACACACACGCACACACACACACACACACACACACACACACACACACACACACACACACACACAGCTGCCCCCTCCTATCTTACCCTTTCCGCATCTCCAACTTTAATTTAGTAGAAGTAGTAAAAATTCGTATAATTCTGCTTTTTATTCAATCCTGCAATTTTTGTTCTATTCTGTACATGCATCTACTACATTTCTGTCTTTCCTGGAAGAGGATTACCTCCTCTCTTATTATTCCTGATGTTTCTTATAAATTTAATTATGTTTTTTTTCCCTGGATTTTTCTTTATTCAGTTTGAGGGCTGGGGACGATGTATCGATTTACAGACTGTAAAACCCCTGAGTAGAATCTGTGATTTGTCATTTTGGGCTATACGAATAAAATTGACTGGACACACACACACACACACACACACACACACACACACACACACACACACTTTATATTATATATATTTACTCTCTTTGATTTTACACGGACAACTTCATTTCATTCCATTGTTGTATCACTGTAACACTGTCCATGATTTCTCCTCCAGACATAGATGAGTGTGAAGACGAGCCATGCTCTCACGGCTGCTTCAACACCTACGGGTCCTTTATGTGCAACTGCAACGAGGGATTTGAGTTGGCCTCTGACGGTACTTCTTGCATTGGTAAGCAGAGATAACTGCTGCTGTCAGCTTAAGGACTGAAGTCATTGCTGCAGAGTGAGTACAGCAAGAGCTCCAGTGTAGTTGTAGAGCATCTGTCAAACTACAAATGCAATTATCCAGTGATGGAGAGAACATACATACACAAAATATGACATAAAGGGTCTAAAAGGTAGATTATTAAAATAGTAATATTTTTAATCAGTTAACACACGTTGATCATTTGTCAAAAATCCTTTTCATTTGTTAAAGTTACAAATAAACTGATGCACCATTCAGTTTGGTGGCAGGTTAGATGGATTATTTTCCAGTTCAGAAACACTCATGCAGCCTCTCTCTGGTAAAAGAACCATCTTCACCTGATGCTGCCACCCTCACTGCAATATAAGAAAAGTTTGGTCAACTCAAAATTTCAAGGCAACAAACTTGGATAAAATTTTAAGTTGGACAATTAAACTAAATATTTAAAAATTTTCCTTTTGAGTTTTCTTGACTCTAAATTCAGATTTTTGTCAACTCAACAGTAAGTTCTTCAAACTTCTAATTTTACATCTTTAAATAAATTATTTTCTCATTAGAAGAGAAATATCATAAAGAGAATGTGTGGCACATTAGTTCATTTATGACAATAAAAATATTACCGTAATTTCCAGACTATTGAGTGCACCTGAATTAAAGCTGCACGAACTTGGAAAATGTGTACATATACAGCCCACACTCGATTTTAATGTGTGCCTTAATAGTTTTTATTCATTACTATGTACCTCTATTCTGTTCTACTTATCATTCTATTGTACGTAAGCCGCAGATCCATCAAATACATTGTACTAACTTTTAATCCTTACTAACTTTCCCCAAAATTGGACTAATCTATCATTTTACATTGTAATAATTTTGTAATAATAAATTGCTATTGCAATTACTAATGGAATCATGACGATGGGTGAATTTTCAGAAATGTTGAACTATCCCTTTAACACAACACCAACTAGTCAGAAGACAACATACCATCCTATTTGAATAAGATTTGTACACACAAGCTAATGTTAGCGGCTAACAGCTGCAGCCCTGCTAGAATCAGTTAGCCGCTAACTGCTAAGGACTGAAAAACTTTGTGTTTAAATGTTGAAAATGTGTAGGTTGCCTTCTCCATTATGACACAATTCAAAATAAAAATTCCTGTATTATTTCATGTTAAAAATAAATTGAATTAAAGGTTGTTTAAAACTTCCCTGTGTGGAGTCCAGCTCCAATAGCAGCACAACCACAAAGTTATCAGGACTGTTGTCCCTTGTATTAAACTACAACTTAAGGATTTAAGTATTAACAACTCACCAACATTGTTTTGGAACATACAACTGTCTTACTTTGTTGTGCTAACTTACATTATTTCCATTATTGGAGCCCAAAATTCTCTTCCTGAAAGGCGACACTGCTGACGTCTTTATTCGATGAGTACTATTAATCTTTGTTTTTTCTACATAATTCCTCCTAGACTTGGATGAGTGCAGCTTCTCTGAGTTTCTGTGTCAGTACAGATGTGTGAACACACCTGGCTCATTCTCCTGCATCTGTCCACCTGGATATTATGTGTATGAGGATGGCCGGAGTTGTGAAGGTAAAGTTCACGACAAAAACTGTCCAATCATTCACAGTATTCCAGTGACTGGACTGAATAAAACTGAATAAATGTTGATTCTAAATGTTTATTTGACTGTTTAATGATTATACTTCAACCCTGTTTTACTATGATCCATTTTGTCCATTTTGATTCTTGTATTTCTTATTTAATGGCTAACATTGTTAATTTTCACATTACATCATTAGAATTAGTTTTAACACCAGCTAATGTATAAAAACCTAGTATTATTCTTGGCTCTATTCATATATTATCTGTTCATGTTTCCCACAATCCTCATTTTCACGAACTGTTTTATTAATGTTTTGTCAATTTTGTTTGATGATGATGATGATTTAACTGACTTTGATTGTTGTGTGTTTGATTTTGAAGATATCAATGAATGTGACACTGGTAGCAACAACTGTACAACAGCACAAGTGTGTTTCAATTTCCAGGGAGGCTTTAAATGCCTGGATCCTTTACAGTGTCACCCGCCTTACAACGAAGTTAATGACAAGTGAGTGTTTCTGCTCTTACCTCCCTGTCGATTGTGTCCCATTATATTTCTGCTCATCAGTCTCTGCATTGTGATTAAACAACAGCTGACCTACCTCCATGTCTCCTCCCTTCCAGTCAGTGCATGTGTTCAGCTGAAAACCCTGCCTGCAGGGAAAAGCCCTTCACCATTCTGTACCGCCACATGGACTTGTCCTCGGGCCGCAGTGTGCCCGCAGACATCTTCCAGATGCAGGCGACCACGCGCTACCCCGGCGCCTTCTACATCTTCCAGATAAAGTCGGGCAATGAGGGACGAGAGTTTTACATGAGAGTAAGTACTCGATTAACGAGGAGCTGCGATAACGTCACACTGAAATGTCACAACAACAAATTGGCACCTTATAGACATTAAAGGCATACACAGGTTGTCAAATACTTTTTGGTGCACCTTTTTATAAAAACAATCTATTAGTATAGAGAAAGTGTTGGATGTTAGGTTTCTGACTGCAGCAACTATGTTTTGTAATAAAAACAGCAAGGTCAACGACGCCACCTACAGAAACTCTACAAACGGGGAAGGGGAATCCAATTCAAAGAAAATTCAATTCAATATGTGTTATATATGTGATAATTATTCTTGTTCCTCAAAATGTCTAATGATTTTTTTGGAGAATGAACATATACATTTATGTCTTAAAATTGCATTAACCACTTAAGCCCCAGGCCTATGTTTCAGTTTTCCTGCTCAAAATGATAATAAATGTGGAATATCTCTACAACCACAATGGTTATGGACTTAAACCTGGTAAATCTACAGAAGTAGAAGAACTCATTTATGTTGTTGTTATAGAGCAAATATAGTTAGTTCTTTAAAAATAAAACATAATCTTTCACTACAGATAAAATACTTTATAGAAAACTTAAAAGAAAATCAAACTGACCCAAAATCTGTAAAAAAAAAAATAAGATAAATTATCTGCATTACAAAGTTTAATGATTAATAAAGATAGATCAAAGATCAATTATTTGTCCATACAATCATAGAAATCACAGTCATTCCAGAACATGAAGATTATATTTTATAAGATGTTTTAAGGGGATTATAAAGGACTCAATTAAATAATCACACAAACTGCTTAAACCTAAACTAAATATCAAAATAGCCGTTAGTTTCAGCCCTATTGATTATTATGTGAAACTATTTTCTTATTGTATTGATTATGTGGATATTGACAATATATATTGATAATGTAACAGTATCATTGTGTTTGACTACAGATTTTATTTAGTGCTGTAGCTGATGTTTTCTTATGTGATATATGAATAAATTCAATGCCCTGATACAGGGTTTAGGATTTTAACAGGTTAAAATATGCAGTAAAATATAACAATTATTTCTTGCTTCCTAAACCAAACATTGAACAAACTAGCGTTGTTTTATTGGTGGCTGTTAACTATTGGTTGATACACCCATGAACAAGACCTTTCAATATGTCACAGTAGGAAAAGCATTTGTAACTATAATTTATGGAATTATTAATAACATATTAATGGTTATGTTACATCTAGGTGAGTCAGTTCCAGAAGCTGTGTTATTAAAGTGTGTGGTAAAGTTAATATTTACTCATGTATTTTCCTGTGCCAAGTTAGGTCAAACACACACAGGGTACATTGACTGAATGTTAAACATAAATCACCTGTGCCTTCAGTGCAGTATTTAACCAGTAGATGGAGCACTAGGTGTGTGTGTGTGTGTGTGTGTGTGTGCGTGCGCGTGTGTGCGTGCGCGTGTGTGCGTGCGCGTGTGTGTGTGTGCGCGCGTGTGTGTGTTATGTGAGTGCTGGGATTTTCTTCTTCTTCAAAAAATGTGTTAAATACAGACCCAGCAGGAACCATTGAAAAGGTCTCGCTGCCTTCTGGTATCATTGTTTAAACAAACCCTGATCTGACCTTATGTAATGTGGAAAATGTATCAACTTTCCATGACTTTGCGCTCCTGTTTACTTAAATGATAGGACAAGGCCTCGGGGCTTTGGATTTCCTCCACCGTTCACAGCTGTAAGATTCCCTCCCGTTTCCTGCGCTTCATTCCTCAAATCCTCTCGTCTTCTTCGTCTTGCAGCAAACGAGCAACGTGAGCGCGACGCTTGTCCTGTCGCGCCCCATCAAGGGACCAAAAGAGATCGTTCTGGACCTGGAGATGGTTACGGTCAACAACGTCATCAACTTCCGAGGCAGCTCCATCATACGTCTGACGATATTCGTATCGGAGCACCCGTTCTGAGTGTCACCAAATGAACTTCATCACTGAGACTGAGCTTTGATGGCTGCGACATGGACTTTTGACACAGAGGGATATTTCTGGTGTACAATTTCTGAAATCCTCTATATAGAAAATGACCTGAGAAGTATCTAAAACACCCTGCACTGAAAAAAAGTGCATCCTCAATCCAGTTGTCTGTAAATCTCCATCCCTTCAGATAAGCTGTGAAAGTGACGTTCATGTGTCTGATAAGAACCGCACCATGAGCGCCACCTGAGCATTTTAACGTCTTTTTTTGAGACAGGAGGAGAACAGAACATACGTGTAATTGTGTATTTGTGGTCATTAACTGTAAGTATTGATCCCAGTTTATTTCAGACAAATGTCTTAACCACACAACTGCCCCCTGTATGAGCAGGCTCCTGAACTCAGTGATGCTTTTATTCCTGTTTTAATTGTTTTTTTGTCTCAATGAGAAGCTGTAAGTGAGCCTGGTCAGTAAATAAAGATATACTGGACATGTATGGTGGCCACAGCTGTGCCTAGATCACCGATCTTAAAGATTACGTAAAGTGAACGGAGTTTGGTTTTGATTTAGTTGCTCAGTGATGCAGGAAGCCAAAATAGCCACTTCCTACTCTGAAAAAATATCTGGATGAAATGTCTGCTGGCTCCTCTGGTTTAGCCCTCTAACTGACTTGAATGGAGTTCAATTACCTACATTTTGAGGCTCTTTTAGACATCCCCAGAACAAATTCTGATCATTTCACATGGGGTCATGCACTCAGAAAAATGTATTCATTTCATAGCCATGAAAAGTGGTTTATAGTGTATTTTTTCCATATTTAATAAGTCAGTGATTGAAATGAACGTACATATGGGGCCAAAACTAGTTTTAAAAGTCAATAGAAGGGTTGAGACCCAGTTAAATACGGGGGGTGGGTTGTCTGCTGTGACTGGGTGAAGCTGATCCTCTCACTCCATGAAAACTACTGTACCATTTTTGTACTATTTGGTGTTCAAGAGCTGGGTGGTTTCACATCTGCATGAAACATCTGGGAGGTTTTTCAGGTCGGCTCCCATTCAGAACCCAGTAAAGTTCCCATCAACGGTATTGCTCCAACCAACAGCACAAAAACATACTCACCACTGTTCACATGAGGAGAAACACCAAAAAACGGCACCAACAGGACACAGAATATACACACCCAGATGTCAGTTGAAGAGATTTAATAACTTAAGTCAAATCTATAACTGTTCACATGAGGAGAAACCAAAAACTGATGGCGTCTACAGCGTGGCTGTACTGTCAGGTCATAGGAAACCCCCATGCACACCATCAGTGCAAGTCACCCCACACATGCAAACACTCACTGCAAACTAAAATAGAAGTGGTACAGGTCCACCCTGTTAGACCAGAGATTCTAGAAACCTGATAAGGTTTTTCCCATTATCTTCTTCATAGCATCTCTGTCATTTCTTTACAGATCCTCAATCAGGAACCTGATGGTTGTTTAATGCCAGTTCCATCGTTGTAGTGTCCTTAGCCTCATAGGACATCATGTATATGCTAATATATTTCATTTTACAGAAGCAGTGTTGGAACTTTAGGATTCTTTATTAACCCTCTATTGCATAGGGTTGCCATATGGCAACTCCATGCAAATTCTTTTGTATCTTTCGTATTTCTAATTTTGGCCCAGAATGCACTGCAGTATTTGGGTTTGCTGCAACAAATGGGCCCTGGGGGTTCATAAGATTGTTTTAGCAGTCTTTGTAAAGGGGAGTGAAAACAGGATTTCCTGGTCATGTGATGTGATTATTTTTTTTGTCCTTAAAAGTACAAGACACAATTTTTACAACTAAACATGGATTTTATATATCTGCTATTTAGTAATATTGGCCAAAGCCATTTGGCAAAGCGATGCAATAGAGGGTTAATTTTAAAAGATAACTGAATAATTTCATAGAATTTAAAGGATAATGCATTGATTTCCTACTGATTTGGTATCAATTCCTACACTAAGTGTTATCAGAGTAATTTAGTTTTCATTTGTAATTGCTCTGTGTAATTACTATCACCGCCAAGAGGGGGAGACAAAAGTTCCACACTACGGTTTTAAAATTACTGGACTTCCTAAGAAATTCACCTCTACCATAGTATCAGCAGCATTAAAAATGTTATTTATTTAGTAGGAAACAATGGTGCCATGTCAGAGCCTTCAAATGATCAGAGAAACTATCAATCAATCATTCAATCAATCAATCAAATGTATTTATAGAGCACTTTTAAAAACAACTTGCAACTGATCAAAGTTTTTCACATGTACCATCAAACATGTTGAAAACATTTAAATTAAAATAAAACATGTAAAGGAGACAACAAATATTTACAATGATAATATCAAAAGGAGGGCAAAACACAAATGGATGATATCAGGGCTAAAAACACAGGTAATTTATGTCATGGTGGTCGGAAAGCTTTTCCATACAGGTACGTTTTGAGCAAGGATTTGAATGTGATGACAGATGGGGCGAGAGGGATGGATGGAGGGATGGATGGATGGATGGGGGATTCTGTTCCAAAGTGTGGTTGCTACAACTGAGAAAGCATGGTCAAATCTGTGTTTAAAATTGCTGTGTTTTGCTGCTAAAAGGTTGTTGTTGGCCGACCTGAGGGATCTGACAGTGATGTAGGGGGTTAAGAGTTCAGTAAGGTAAGTGAGGGTCAGTCTATTCAGGGATTTATGAGTGAAGAGAACCAACCAGTAACCAGTGGAGAGAGGCTAGAACGGGGTGATGTTAGAAGTCTGGCTGCAGCGTTCTGTACTATTTGTAGGTGAGTGAGTGATGATTGATTGAGTTTTACAATGGTATGGAGTTGGAAGAAACAGATTTTTACTACGGAATTTACCTGTTTTTATCTAACCTTACTTCCGAACTGAAAATAAAGCCGAGGCTTTTAACATGTGGTTTGATGGAGGTGGATACGTTAAGATTGTTTGATATCAACTTTATGTTGTCAGGGGGGGCCAAAAATAATGATCTCTGTTTGAGTTGAAATATTTTATTTCATTCATGCAATTTATGTTGTAGATGTTGGAATTCTCTGCGTTTAAGGAGAAGATGGAGCTGGGTGTCTTCAGCATAACAGTGGAAAAAATGTGATGTTTTTTTGAATAATTTGACCAAGGGGGGTAGCTTGTATACGGAGAACAGGATGGGACCTAGGACTGAGCCTTGGGGGACACGGAAGGACAGGGTAGCTGAGGGAAATACCAGAAAACAGGAATTCCTGAGTACAGCAGTATTTATTTAGAAGTGTAGCTACTTAATCTTCCCCCAAGGCCTGAGCTTGAGATGCTGTCCAACTTCCTGGGCTTTGCTGAGTGGTGGATCAGTCATTTCAGTAGGTGAGTCCATGCTCATGATGCCATTGAGGGAGTCCCAACTCCGGTTGTCAAGTTTTATATATTTATTATAATCAATACTTAATCAGATAGTAATTATGTGTCATATATTCATTCACTAAATCAGACTATGCACTGCAAAAACTGAAATCTTAACAAGTGAAAGGTTTGTTTTTGGTACAATTTTTTAATGAAAATGTTAGTTTTGTTTTCTTAAAACAAGACTAATTTGGCACAAATCCGTAAAAAAATGATGATTTGACTAGATGTAGATATATTCAATGAATTAGGCCACACATCATACAGATGTATTTTTATCATGATTTACTGTTTCATCTTCTTTTAGATACTGTGAAAACTACAAAAAAATACAAAAAACAATGAACCAAAAGGTACGTTAGTCCCAGCAACAAGCATCAAAAGCACATATAAAAAACACAACATGCACAAATATGACCCAAATATAAGCTGAGTTACTGTGTGTGCCTCATAAACCACAGAGAATATTAATTTATTAATATTTAACTCTCTTCTTGCACTAATACACGTCTGGTCTCTATTTCTCTCTGCTGCCTGATGTTTATTTGACCCATGATGCCTCAGGTGTGAACTACGGACACTTGACCCACGACACTGAACATCAAAATTCATTGCCATCAGAACTTTCTACCAAAAACATTTTTGAGGTATTTTAGTTCAGTTTAGATTAAACATACTCTATTAAACAGATTGTTTATCACATTTTAATGATTATATGAATTTAAACCTATTTCAATTATTACTGAAATATAAAATAAACACTCCAATAAAATATCTGTCTCTCAGACTCGTTACAGTACTGGACTAATTGACCCCAAAACAACATCTTCACCTGTTAACAGTTCAGTTTTTGCAATGTGTTTCCTTGTGAGAAATAACCATACATTCAATTATGTTGTTGTTTATGGGAGATAAATTACTGGTAAATCATTTTACTAAATTGTTTCTTTTAAAGAGTTGGATATTACTTGGAGAAGAGAGATTTTAATCATCAGTTACACTGTGTGCAGAGCTGAAACTTAATAGAAGAACAGAGCAAGTCATGTGAAAAGTCCTGTGCAGCTCAAATGCAGACAAGCAGACACACCCAGGGTCGTAGATGCACCATAATTTGACAAATAAATTAGTATGACAGCCCCAGGAAGGTAGGCATGGGAGAGGGTGTTTTTAATGTCTGATTTTTTGTTTCTGTTCACACTCTCTCTGTATTTGATGTTTGGGTGATGCCATCTAAATCCTGTATGAGTCCAGCAAACATATGCATCATAGGACTGTTTTTTGCTGTTGGACCCAGTAGCAAAATCAATATATAAGCGTTAATGTTTTAACATGTTTTAACTGCATTTTAGCTAGTTTAACAGATGGCAGAGAGTTCTTTATTGATTTATGAGTTTATTTGACTGGAAGTGACCAACACACTGACCATGTCACAGAAATGAAACCACATACCTTCATGATGGAATATACAACTCACATGCTGAGTGGCAAAAACTACATGTGACCAGTTTCAAACTCATTTGGGCCAGAAGTGAGTTACACACCTGGACCAAGTCAGCTCTATGTCTAATCCAGGCATTGAAACAGCAGCTAGTGTTTGCTGGGGTGTTTCCTCACACAAGGCCTGTTTAAATCATGTATTGTTAGCGTGAGCCAAGCTATTTAGTCGTATGTTCATCACATATCCCCAATGTTACAGAACAGAGAATACCGATTGTTTTTTCATGAATTTTCAACTTGATTTCACACACTTTTTTTTTTACACAATTTTCAAATTATTCAATTTTATTTAGCTATTATTATTATTATTTAATGTCACATTTTTCTTCATGTCTATCTCAGAGAATATTTAGTTAATTATTTTACACAGACTTTAAGAGGAAAGGAGAATGAAAGAGAATTCATTGATTAGGAACAACTCAAAAGAGAAAGTGCTGTTCGGGGAAGGAGAGAGAGAGAGAGAGAGAGAGAGAGAGAGAGAGAGAGAGAGAGAGAGAGAGAGAGAGAGAGAGAGAGAGAGAGAGAGAGACTATGACTAGTGCAGCATAACCCTGAGCTCCTGGAATTTCTCAGCACTCGGCTGCATGTGAACTGCGCCGCTGGATGTACAGAAGTTTCTCTTCTTTCAATGAAAACACCTCATAGGTAAGATCCTTCTCTACTAAATGACTTAATTAGGCTGTTGCCGCTTTATGCAGCCTGTTGTAACACCTGTTACACAGCAGCGAGGTGGATTACTTTTTGTATGGAGTTATATTCAAATATATATTATATATTCTTCAAATGACTCCAAATTGTTCTCAGAATTAAACAAGCCTCTTCAAAAGATGTTATTATATTTCGTAGGGCTCTTACATACCAACATATCCTCTCACTAATGATACACGTGGGTTTGAGGGCGCTTGGTCTGCAGAACTAACGATCATTTTCTTCATTAATGTTCATTAATGTAGCGTTTTTTTTCCTGGATTAATTGAATATCCGTGATGATATGCCTATATTTATTGTCTTAGGAATAAATAAACATAATTCAAATTGGGTAATTTGGAACTAGTGAAGCGTTGGCATTGTGATTGTCGATCAATCCACTAATCGATTAATTGACTAATCATTATCATTGTCAAAAGTAAATAATTTAGCACTTTAACTCCACCCACGTGGTCTGATTATTATGAAGAATTCATAGTCTTGTCTTTGAGAATTATGTATTAAACACATTTAGGAATTATCTGCACATTTCTGTAGTACGAAACCAAAATCTTTATATATAACAAAGCTATTGTAAATGTAACACACCAAACAAGCTTAATATTAACTTCAGGGTATCTGGGTGCACTCTAAAAAAATAGGACTATAACAGGACACTTTTGGGGCTATATACCAAATTTGGCAGAATTGGGGGCTCTAGCAATTTTTTTTAGGATTATTACAACAGGAGCATTTAACTAAATTTGGAGGCATTTGGGTACACTGTTATGAAATGTGGGATTTGGGCTCTGATAATACAATTGGATCGTGTGTGTGTGTGTGTGTGTGTGTGTGTGTGTGTGTGTCTGTCTGTGTGTGTCTGTCTGTGTGTGTCTGTCTGTGTGTGTCTGTCTGTGTGTGTGTGTGCACGCCGGAGTCTGTGTTCATGGGGGAATAATTGAAAAAGGTTTGGGTTGTAAACTGGTAACAACACTGTTGTGGAGAACTAAATCTGGTGATGGGGCACATGGAGTCTTATGACTTTATGACAGACTCTGCATTTATATGGGTTAATTTACAGTATTTGCAACATTATGGGCATCATAATAGTTTTTGGGGGATTTGGAGCATAAGCTGTTCCTGATAAGGTCCCTAGAAATACCTGTTCCCTCATGGTATCACTGTGCAAACTGTAATTTCCACTTACTGTTTCAACAAATATTTCCAGTTGCAACCATGGAGTGCTTGAAAGACTGCTGCAAGAACCTCATCAAGAAGAAGGGGAAGGAGTCAGAGACACAAGGTATCACGGCCTCACGGTGCATCAAATGGCTTTGACGAGCTTCGTTTCTGAATGTGGGATTTTTATTGGATTTTCAGTGATCACCTTGAAGATGCCTCCTAACAAGTCAGCAGGACTGGACCCAGATGAAGGTCAGGGGGTCACAGAGGACTACCTCCTGTCCAAGCTGCCCAGGGACGGCAAAGAGGTGCCGTTTGTTCTGCCGACCTTCAAGGCCTCCTACATCCAGCCCAGAGGCTCCCGCTACCCGGATTTAGAGTCCGGGCTACAGAGTACGTACCACCTGAAAAATAACATCTTTCATTAAGGATGCAGCACTTTCTTATCGTCTCGATGGATTCATTTATCTAAGTATCAATCTAGAAATTCTGTGGTGAGCAACAGTGAAGAAATCCTTTTTTCCTGTTATCCTCTTCTTCCTGGCTGTGACATTCCTCTACCGTTCATTTCCTCAACCTGCTGGTAGTGTTGACTTAAAGGTTTGGCTGGTAAATAATCCATTCCCATCACTGTCGTATCACAAAGAACACACATCATGTACAGTAATAGGATTCATTTACCAGAAACCATGATGAACTTTTGGTTTCTTTATTCCTCTGCAAACTTTTTCTTATGTTTCAAAGATCTGTGTCCAATTTTATAGAATTTAAAGGACCAATTTTTCATTTCTGTCTTCAATCGTCAGACTAAGATGTTCAGCAGCACTGACACAAGCAAAAGTATCAAACTGAAAGGATTGGTTCACATGGTCCATGTGAACACAGCAGGAGGTTTCTTTGCTGTAATCATTCCTCTTTTTCATATTTCATTCGTTATTGAAAGAAACTTCAGATGAGCTTTCAAGTGATAAAATCAACTTTATGCAGAAATGCATTTAATAGTTGATCCATAACTTATGGCTTCAGCAATATGAGTTAATCATATTAAGTGGATATCTGCCACATTTATCATCAAATTCTGTGTTTCCCTCTCGATTTGTGGTAAAAGTGCAATAAGAGGAACTAAAAACACTGTGATGTTGAAAGATATCTAATTTATTTGGATGCTGAAACTTCATATTAGCTTCAGATAAACATTTTAATACAGACAGAAAGAGAAGTTTGGATTTTGTCCCATATTGTACGTGCAACTCTTTATGTTAATCTGAGCTCATGACTGTTGTTTTAAGACGAAGATGTTTTACAACCGAAAAGCTTTTCTTTTAAATTACTTCAATTAGGCCTGAGCTGGTTCACATTTGGTCCCCCATTGCTGGAATGCAACTTGATGTACAATCGCAGACAGACCAGAAACACTTTCTCACAAACAGATTCTCTGTAGTATAGTTAATTGATGTGTAATGACTGCTAAAAGTGTGTGTGAATTACTTCTTATAAGACCTCAAAAGTATTCCATTTATTATACTATGTACCCCACCACACTGCACCTTGAAGCACAATGGCTGTTAAATCAGGGTAGAAAAACACACAATCTCATCCCTTTATAGGGTTAGGTTAAAGATAAGAGTTCTGGTGACTAATACATTGAACTCAAGCCTGCGGTGTTAACTGCCATGCTGCCTCCTGCATCTAAGTTTCATTAAAATCAGCTCAGAGATTACTGAGGTGTGACCTGAAACTTGATTGCACAGGAGAGCAGCACCAGGATATCCTGTTTTTGAATGAATAGCTGTGGTCTCTTGGTTTTACCGACTGAAGAGAACAATTTGGTCAAAGTGGAATCGTGCTGATTCTTAGCGTCTGCTGTCTGTCCGAAGGTTCAGCCAGATGTACGTACGCGGACAGGAAGGCAGAGTTGCTGGGCACCGGTCACGCCACCTACAGCGCTGAGTCCAGCTTCCATCAGGATCAGATGGCGGACTACATTTCCCCTGGCTCGACCCGCCGTGATACGCTGAAGAACAGGAACTCCATCCCCCAAAGTCTAGGTCTGCAACCCCCAATCAGTACACAGTATCAAAAACATCATATAATCCAAATAATTATTCTTTTATACGTACAAACGGTCAACAACATAAGTATATTCATTGACCCAGAATTCACATCTATCTACATTCTGACAAAGAATGACGTACCTATGACGTTTTGACTAATCACTGATTAAACTACCTCATTTTGGTTCCAGGTTGGACTGTAAAGCCCGGCCAGCAGCGACTGAGCAGCTCCATGTACGATCTGTCCGCCCCTCAGACTCGAATGCAGGTGGGGCTGTTCTCTATCTAATCTGAATTCACACAGCATTTCTCACCCTGTGTCAACTAAGACTAAATATAGTTTTATACTTTTCACTGTACTTGGCAGCATAGGGAAACAAATGAGTCTCACGAGCTGATATTTTGATTTAATTTGGGGAAAACTGAGGGGGCCAGAGAGTCAAAACAGAAGCAGGCGTGCATTCTTATTTGAAGTGTTATTTAGTAATCTTAATAGGTGCTGGTTGGTGGATTTTGCTAGCTTTAGGCAAGCTTTCCCCCATGTTTCTAGTCTTTATCTGGTAAGCTAAACCAGACCTGACAGTGGTCTTGTTCTTCTCTTGGCAAAAAAAGTATTGTCATTTAAAGATACACAAAGTAGACTAGTAAAATACATTAAAGTTCCCCTCCAGACATGTTTTAAATTATATAAACAATACTTGACAATAACTGTTATTACCTCTGCCTGTTTTTGCCGGTGTTGTCTGTCTGTTTGTTAGCAAGATACCTCAAAAAGTTTTGGCCGGATTTTCATCAAATTTTCAGCAAATGTTAGGAATTGTACCATGAAGCAATGGGTAAATTTTGGTAATGATCTGCAAGAAATCCTGGTTTCTGGATCATTTTAATTTGCTGTTGTTTGGTAACATTGTGGTAAATGGACTTTCAAACAGGTGCTATCATTGGGGCCACCTGGTGGTGATATCTGGCTCTTGCCCCCACAGACGCAGCTTCTGCATTTGTCTCTGGACTGGGTGTATTCAATAAGAATGGGAATGAATGGGTGGGAGTCACAATATGTGTGAACGAGGTCTGCACTCCCCAAAGTGCTTTTCTAGTTTAACATGGTTTCCCCCCATAAACAGAGGCTTTGTAGCATTTTTTTTTCATCTCCCAACCTCAATGTTAAATTCTGTGATCATAAAGCCCTGCCTACCACTACTGCATGCCTCCTTATTAGATCCCTAAAACTCTATTAGCTTAGCTGTTAGTGCCATTATATAAACACATAGTTGGATCTGCTACCATTCTGTCAGTCGGAGAGGAAACAGCAGAGTGGATAATCCCATGCTGTTTATTCTGTTAATCAATGGTGTTGGCGGGGGGCCGGTTACTCACATCATTGGGTGGGGCAGTGATAGCAGGTTACAACTAGAGAATGACTCTGTCTGCTCTGCGGCTGTGCTGGAGGTAGACCATGGATGTATTATAAGTTATATAATAAATCCATTCGTATGCATCAGGCCAGCAACTTCCATTGAAATGAGGTAGACAGCGAATGTCTTTGTGTATTTGTGATGTCCTAATTCTATCTTGCCCAGGGTATCTAGTGCCTTTTTTCCACATATTCAAGTCCGTACAGTCAAAGTAAGACAGTTTAGGGGACATAAATATAAGAAAAAAAAACATTTTTGAGTGGAGGTGAACTTAACATTGTAATTTAAAGCTGTAGTACAGGACTTTTGTCGCCCTCTATTGGTGGTGAGAAAAAAATGACACAAACACACATGCTTATATCATAGGCTCTGCTGGAGCTGACAACCCCCGAAAAATTACTCATTTCACTATCAGAATCCTATCACTATACTTTTGCTTTGATAAGACTTGGTGGATCTAGGTCAGGGGTCACCACTCCTGGTCCTAGAGAGCCGCTGTGGGTGCAAGTTCTTGTTCCAACCAAGCAGTAACACTCCTGATTCTACCAATCAGCCATTAGAGCTCTTGCTATAGACCTTCATTAGTAGAATCAGGTGTGTTACTGCTTGGTTAGAACAAAAGCCTGCACTCACAGCAGCACTAATGGACCTGGGTTGGTGACCCCTGGTTTACAATTCACCATGAACAAAGTAATAATAATAAAGCTGCACAAACACCATTCACTGAAAGAGGATATCCTACAACTCAGCTCCTATTTCACAGTAAGTGTAAGTGTGTTGAATCAAATCCAAGAGAAAGTCAAAATAAAGGAAAGTATGAGCTCAGAGTTCCATGGATGTAAAAGAGTCTCAGAAGTTCAGAGTTCCAGAGGAAATAGGCAAGTGTGTGTGGGGATGGATGAACAAGCGGGAAATGTACGTTAGAGCTGAGTTTGAGGTTGTCTACACAGATTGCTTCCTATGACATTTGTGGTTCAGAGTGAAATATCTTAGCAAATATGAAATTTTACCACAGATATTCAAGGATACATTTAAAAAACAACAACAACAACAAAAAACGATGATGAACCTCTACGACCTACCTGAACTGGATTTCTGCAAAACTTGATACATACTTCCATATACCCCAGAGAATGAATTGTATTCATTTTGGTCTTGCCTTTTCTACTCTTCTGACTATCTCCATATGTGTTGGCTACACTTGCAGCGCTTCGACTCTGTATCCAGTGTCCTCAGCAGCACTTCCTCCATGATGAGCTCCATTGAAAGTAGCCTAGGTAGGACTCTTACACTCTTACAGGTTTATCTCTTGGCTTTCAAAATCTCTGTTTGAATCAACTTAGCTGCCATTCATGAGATATATAAAAAAATCAAATAAAATGACACACCCCTCCCCACAGATACATTTCAAGGGGACATGACTAAGTCTGATTAAAATCACTCTTCACTGTGTAATCATGAAAACCCAGAGCTATCGCTTCCAAATATTTTTACTACAATCAACCGTTCAGTAACAGAGAAAAGCTTTCTAAAATAAAATTATTCAAAAAAGAAAATCAGCTTTGTTACAATGAATGATAAATCATGTAGTTTTTTGTTTAATTGCAGCCCAGAAATTGAAAATAGCCACTTTTATTAATATTATGTTAACCTTATCTATATACAATGTAATAATATAAGCATAATATGCAGAATCAGAGGTAGCTTGTCTTGCTTCAGCAATCTCTAGATAATCTCTGTTCAGAAACAAGCACGTTTACATTCACTAACAACAATGAAATAAAGGGGAGGGTTTAAATTTCCTTCTGAATGTTCTGGAAACACTGATCAACACCACGTTTACCATACGAGCTCACATTAACTTAGTAACATATCTTGTAAATGGTGATTTGTTCCTGATTTTCTGCTGTCTGATGGCCAAACGCTACAGAATCTATCGCTCTGTCGGGGGATGAGCGTGAGCTGGGGAAGGTTTGTGTTCGTCTGAACTACCAAGAGGCTCTGGAGCAGGTGTGGATCACCCTAGTCCAGGTAAGGTTACATGCTGTGAGGAGAGGACACAAAAAGCTCCATTGTGGCATTCTGCTGCTTTGCATAATGGACCCTCTGTGTCCAGACTGCAGGTCTCTGTTAGCGCTGCTCAGTGCTCTTTTAACTTTGGCTCAGACACTCAGGAGGAATGGCTTGTTTGTTAACGAACAGGAACTCGATGAGATTGATGTTAAAACACAGCTCTCAGTGTATCTGTTCACTCAACAGTGTGCAATGCTCATTTAATCTTTATTCACATACAGCATCTGGATTAAAATGAAAAGTCCTCCCTCCTCTGGTTTGAGTTTGGGTTTCACTTCTAGTCAAGGTCACAGTAGTGCAGCACTTTTAATAAAAAATATGGATATTTTGGCTGAACAGGGGAAAATTGATGTCATTCAAATTTCTACAAAAACCTCACATACGTGCACAAAATAGCACAGTAACTGGATAAACAGTTTATTCAAGGTTTGTGCGTATGTCATTTATTTTTTTCAGAGGCGAGCACATGTTTGCTTAAGAGTACTTTAGTCCATAAATAGATTTGACCTGTTTCTACAAACACTTTCTTTCCTCTTTCCTGACCAGTGTTCAGAACTCAACCTGCCTCTGGATGGATTGGAACAGCAAAAGATTGGATTTAAAGGGATCATCACCCTCCCCAAACCAATACAGTTCAAGAGCTCAATCAAGGACTTCAGTCAGGTACAAGCAGAGCAAAATTTGATACGTGTTTAGAAAGCAGAAAATTCAGTTTTATGACAAGATAGAAATATTGGAGATGTTGTGATGTACGTTTGAGTAACTTTGTAGAAAAAACGACACTGTTTGCATCCACTCTGGTTTGTTTTAATCATGGCTCATCTAAAGTATTACCATAAACCTTTTTGATCTTTATTTTTGCTTCCTCTGACTTAGGAGGCATCCTTCATGGAGACCTATGTGTTTGCGCTGCGTCTCCAGCTGCTGCGATGTAGTGCCCTGGTGCTGCGGCTGCAGACACAAAACCCTAAAAAACGTACGGTGGCAGAGTGTGTTCTCTCCCTGCGACAGCTCGGCCCTCAGGAGACGGAACACTGGCTGGACCTCAACCTTCCTTCTAAATCTTCTGTGAGTGTTAACTTCATGTGTCCATTTTGTGTGTATATATACATACACACACACACATACTGTATATATATATATATATATATATATATATATATATATATATATATATATATATATATATATATATATATATATATACTTACAACTGACTTTCAATATGAGAGTTGACAGCAACCTATTCTAGCAACCTAACCTGGCCAAGGAACAGCTGAGCAGCCCATTGTCCAACTACTTCTGATCTCTTAAAAAGCATGAGGAACATATAGAACCGTCTATAGTTGCAATGCTGCTCACCTGATTTGTATGTAAAAAACCCTCAAATTAAAGCAGAACGTCTGTACTTACAGCATATCGTATTTGTTTCATTTCAAATCCATTGTAGTCATGTACTGAGCCAGAAAGATGAAAATTGCATTGATGTCCAACTATTTATGGACCTGACTGTATGTGTGCGTATATGTACGTATGAAAGTATATATGTATGTATGTATGATACAGTTCACATGTCCCCTGCATGTCTGTGTGGGTTCTCTCCACAATCCAAAAAACATGCTTAAGTTAATTTGAGAGTCTAAACTGCCCATAGGTGTGAGTGTGTGAGTGAATGAACATGATTGGCTGGTGACCTGTCTGGAGAGTATCCCTGTCTCTTGCCTGAAGTACGCTGGGATCGGCTCCAGCAAAAACCCCTATGACCCTAGTGAGGAATAAGCGGGTATAGAAAATGAACAAATATATTTTTATATTATACTTCTGATATTGACTTCATTTCCATGGAGACAGTGTTGATTGTTGCTTGTTATTAGATATTGATGCTTGCTTTTGACTGTGCTCTCAGTCAGACATCAGTAAGTTTCAGCCTAACTAAAGACTGCAGGTTGTGCTCCTGTCTAACCACAGCTGCTTGAGTCTGTCATTGTAATTCATTCCCATAATGAAATAAAATGACATCAGTTCAAAGTTGTCCATGTGTAGGAACCTGTTGTTTATTATGATGACGTCACTAACAGGGTTTGTCATTTGACCTGTCACATACGGGTGCTTCAGTGATGGTATAGTAATCATTAATTAGCTTGGTTGACCTGTCTGCATGTTTATGAATGAAGAGAGGCTGAGTCTGACTTTGCTGACACTTTACTAATGTTTGTATTTTGATTAGATCACTATTTGCAGTTAATTGTAGATGATTACTGTCATATTTTACCTGCAATAAATATGAAAACCATATTTCTTTGGATCTTCTTAGTTAGGAGCCAGGGTGTCAGGCCTGGTCAGTCACTCTCATTAGCTTCTTAGTGAATTATTATGTTTTATTACACTTTAATTATGCAATTAACAGCATTTTTTTCAACCATTTGTCTCTTTCACATGACTGCAGTAGCATATTGATCTCTCTCTTTTCTTTCTCTCGCTGCTGCAGTTTTTACTCTGTTTCACTTTCATCTCTTTTAGAAATGTTACACTCATGTCAATGAAAACAAAATGTTGTCTTCTTAAAACCGTTGCAACAATATTATATAGTAATATTCCACTCATTTTTGCCTACATCGTTCAACCAACTTCACCTCTCCACATTATTTGGTTGGAAGAGAAAATCCATGCCTCCATTTTCTTCAGATTGGTTCAGGATTCCATCTTGTTTGTCCTTTTGTCAGCACTTAAAGAGTCTTGGTGTCTGTTGCAGTTGCAGCACCACATCTTTAATCAACAGACTTTTCCACACCATGCTTGAGTCCTTGCTTCTTGGGTTATAAGCATTTGCCTCACATACATTCTCATACATTGTCTGTCGCATCTATAATTAAAATATTTACTATTAAAACAGGGATTCCATTCCCGGAATAATGTTGTCTCTGAATTTTCAGATCTCCTCTGCCATCTTTTGACGCTTCATGCATGCATCCAGTGATAAACTCTTATTTTATTAGGTTTATCAGTACATGTTTTTTTTCTTTTTTGGATCTGCCGTCAACTACTCTGCACTATTTACTGGCTGGTCTGTTAAAAATGGTCTCTTTTAAATGTTGTGTATAGATATCTGATAAATCTGGTTTGTCAGAGTCTATTGTTTATTTGATCTCTGTTGAACATCAGTGGAGCAACATTTCTTGTACCATTCCTTGTGTGTGAGGGTTTAAGGACAGGGGATGTTGTGTTGCTGTTGTACAAACTGTAAAACCCATTGAGGCAAATCTATGATTTGTGATTTTGTGCTATACAAATGAAAAATGACTTGACTTGATTTGACATACAGCTTGTCACTCGATTTGCCATTCAGATTAATAAAATAACTTTATTTGTCCCCAGGGGGCAATGTATATGAGCAGCATGACATAAAACAGTGCAGTATGAATAAAATGTATAAAAACAAGGCACTTCTTAAAGATCTAAGTAGAAAATAAATGAAATGTAATAAACAGTACAAATACAACCTGTTGCTACCACAGCTATACTGAGATTGACTTGCTAAGCTAGCTTGTTCTCTTTGCTCTTTGCACCGCACAAAGTTCTTATTCGAATTCTCAACTGGGCCCATGACCTGATGAAGAAATACTTAGCAGTTCCTTAGGATATAATGATTTGAAGCAAGTGTGACATTTACTCTTTAGCCAGCTGGCCTATTTATTCAGTTGGATTACATGAACTTTGCCGTTATAACAACAAGTCTCTTTCTCACAGTAAAGTTTTGGAATTAATGGCACTATTTGTGTATAGGACTTGAAAATGTGCCGCTCCCAAACCCCCAAACTAAAGTGCCTCAGGTTTCAAACTGTAAAGTCATTTTCACAGAGGTTGTAAAAAGTTTTATTCAACTAAACTGATTATTCCATGATTTCAAATATGCTTTAGTCATAACATTATTTCAATTCAGCACATAGTGGGTTAGTCTATTCTTAGTTTTAGTCTAATGCTGATTTAACACAGTTGGACCTGATCATGGAAGATATTCTTGACTAAAATGAGAATTTAGGTGTGATCATGGCAATGTTACAACTAAAAGCAACAAGAGTGATGTAACAAGAGACATAAAGTTCGTAATACTTGCTGATTAGAAGTCTGAGTCAACCAGGCTCAATAATCAGTGCTCTGTTTGATGTCTGGATGATTTATGAATGTACCTGATATATTCTCGGTTGTTGCAATTAGCTAATAGTTCCTAACCTGATGTCCAGCTGCTATGACAAAGAGAAAAAACTGGGTGTGGGAATATCCGAGACTTTTATTACTTATTGTCTAGCGTTTCCTCTGTTGGCTACTGTCTTTTATCACTCCTTTGTATGTGCACAGTAAATAAGACCAAAGAACGGTGTGTCGCTTGTAAATCTGTCCACATGATGCATTGCAGTCCACTGGTATGTACCGTACTCTTGGCTCTAACAGGCCAATGTTGACACTGAGGCAGACTTCTCAGTTGTTGCATAATCACATGAAGAAGAGAAAGGGGATTCATTAAGGAGAAATCAGAGAAACAGGCTTTTTGTTGAGAGAAAAGAAAGCCATAGCGCAGATTGTGGAAATAAAAGTAGGTCAAACCTCAGATTTTAACAACACAGAGTGATTTTCATAGATAAATGGATGCATGCCTGGCCAGTGACAGTAAAATGTGAACTGTTTCTGCACTTAGAGGCATCAGAAAGTGAATCATCCCCACATTGTCAGGGACGCAGCGTGATTCATTGAGTGATTTCACCTACCTCGTAGACACAAAGGAACAATTTTGTCTAAATCACTGTTACTCAGAAAAGGCTCTTAGGGGCCATGATAACTGAATTCATTGACATCTCAAATGGGAAAAATATCAGCAGAAGGTTTAAAGCAGGACAGCTGGCTGTCTAAAACAGAACAATATACTGTAAGCTGTCTGTGAGCAATATAAATTAATAAGTTAAGGCATGGCTCAAATTTCTAAAACTGAAATTCACCAGAAAAATGCAATTTTCCAGCTCAACATTTGTTATACTATAGAATATACATTTAATAGTCATTACAGTATTATTATCAGTTTAAAAATCAAACAGAATATCCCAGACATCATCAGTTGTTGTTGGCTGGACACATTTCTCCACTTTGGTCTGGTCAATTGAATTGAATTAGTATTAAAAAACACAAATTTGGTCTGGTGGAGAAACTGTACTGTATTTTGACTGTAATTAAAAGTCAAATTGCAGCACCTGAGATCGAACAACCCTGCTGACAATTTATACTGACAATATGTTTTTGTATTACAACTGTTATAAGAGATGAAAGCCAAAGATGAAAGCCTAATTATTTCAACAACTGATAATAATACCACTTTCAGGTGTGTCTCTCTGAGCTGCATCTCACCACCTGCTTTCAGCCGGTCAGCGGACGCATCCAGCTCCAAATCCTCGCTGCCCAAAACCTCCCAGCGTCCTCCTCGCCACTCACCCAAGGTATCAACAGAGGATCTGGAATGCTTGACAAGTAAAAGAAATATGTGAATTTGATGGAAGCATAACTGTGTGACTCGCGTTAGTAACCGTACATGTATTTCAACCCTGTGAAGCCTTTTTCGTCAAGATGGAGATGCAGCAGTTGGGGGAGGCGGTGGTGAAGAAGAAGACTCGCGTGCTGAAAGCTCTGGGGGCTCAATGTCAGTGGGAGGAGACGTTTCATTTCCTGCTGTCTGACTTAAACCA
Source organism: Lepturacanthus savala (assembly GCA_030544235.1). Classification (NCBI taxonomy): domain Eukaryota; kingdom Metazoa; phylum Chordata; class Actinopteri; order Scombriformes; family Trichiuridae; genus Lepturacanthus; species Lepturacanthus savala. The sequence goes on along the minus strand of CM060469.1, from coordinate 18,078,277 downwards.
GGCCTGCTCGCTGTTGGTCAAACTCTACAGCCGCAGCTCGGTTAGGAGGAAACAGTGTCTCGGACAGGTGGGTTAATCTGACTGAACAGGATTTCATTAACAGAATACAAATTTGACCCTGCATTTTCTTTCAGTGAGGATGTACCTTGCCATTAGATGCCTCTTGAAACTACACACTGAACCTTTAAACAAGCCGATTTACCTCCTAGGAGTTTTAACATCTACCAAAGTATTAGCAGCATTATCGATCTATAAAACAAGGAGCGTCTCTGTGTTTTTGGCTCGTGTGTCTCATTGACTGTTTGTCAGATCAATTTCAGCTCTCGGGTGTGGCTTATGCATGTCACAATGGTGTATAGCCTTTTTTGTGGAAATTGATTGATGAATACTCAAAACATTATTATTATCATTAAAAGTTAAAATCCCATAGACGTACGTATCACAGCGCTATCCTGCAGCAGCACTTTTATTACAGTGTAATGTTTCTCCTCATGATGGTTCCCAGCACTTTCATTACAATTTAAAGCTCTGATCTTCCTGCACCCATTGTGCAGCCAACGTAACGACAGTATTCTACAATAATGTCTCTCAAAAAACAACAAAACAACAGATTTTGTTAGAAAAGATCATGAGTGCTGCCATCATCTTTCAGAGGAGAACCACCCTCTACACCAGGGGTCTCCAACCCTGGTCCTGGAGATCTACTGTGGGTGCAGGTTTTTGTTCCAACCAAGCAGGAACACACCTGATTCTACTAATCAACCATTAGGGCCCTTGCCATGGAGCTTCATTAGTAGAATCAGGTGTGTTCCTGCTTGGTTGGAACAAAAACCTGCACGCACAGTAGATCTCCAGGACCAGGGTTGGAGACCCCTGCTCTACACACTAGCTGCAGCGTTCACAGACCCTCAGAAAATCCCAGCACTATCACCTGACAGAACAGAATCTGGACGTAAACTCAATTATTAATAAACAAATATAATAGTAATAATAATAACAACAATAATAATAATAATCAGGTCCTTATACTATACAGAAAAAAGTAAGTAAAGTAAAAGTACAAAGTAAGAGATTTATCATACGTCGGCCAAACATGAAAAATCTACATAAGCTTCTACTTTCCACTGAACATTTTATATATGTGTTTACAATTTAAATGATGGGGCACAAAATCCACAGTCCCTCTTTTTTTTAAAAAAAAGGTCATCTGAAGATAGTATAAGGCTATCTACACACAAACAGGCTCTGAAATTAGAGATGTTGTTTTCTCAACTTTCTGGCAGGTTCAGCTGGGATTCGACAGCCCTGTACCAGAAGCTGTGGAGCAGTGGAGAGACACGATTGCTCATCCAGAGAAAGTGGTGGCAGCGTGGCACAGGCTGAGCCCTTCTTAAACCTCGTCTCCTCAATACTCACCGTGGATGTACAGTAATGATCTTGTACCGCAGGTCCAGCTGTGCCCACTTGCTTTCCCAGCGGACCGCCGGCTGCAGTCTGGCACGCTGATATGTGGTCTACTCTGATGGGCTGGACTTGAAACTACTCAATCTGCTCTGAATGCCCTGGAAACCAGGTTTTCATAATGATGCTTCAGGTGCTCAGTGAACGGTTGTAATTATGGGATTTGAACAAAGCGTACGTGCTGGAATTGAAGGATTTTTGTTTTAGAAACAATAGATAATTTACTTAACTAACAACTAAAATTATGCTGAATAGAATTTAAGTGTATATAATGCTGCATTTTGTATATAAATGTTTTTTTTTTCAGTGCAGAAAGACAGGAAACAAGGGAATCAAACTGTGGATGTTATATGGTATATACCTTAACCATTAAGCCACCAAGGCGCCCATGTAACAGATTTTGCAGTGTGAATACTCTCACTACACTTTGCTGCAGTTGGATATAAAGTTTACAAGCAGGGTGAGTGACAATAAAGCAACAATTCTTTTAGTAAAAACTTTGTGTCATCATCATAATAAGGGATTTTATCTCTAATTTAACAACATAGGACATGATGTTACTGTACAATACATCAGCACCTGTAACGAACCTTAGTTGTATGCTTAAAAGCACTTTAATTTTATATGTATTTAATGTTTTGCTGTTAAATGTTCAGTATGATTAAAGCCAGGTGGCGTTTGAAAAAGTTAGGGTGTGTGTGATTATTGAAAGAAGTGGAGAGAATGGAATGTCAAATAATTGAATAGCGGTCTGTAGTCATATGTATATGTATATATATATGTATATGTATTTGAGTTGCTGTCTTATGCGACATTGTGACAAAGTAAACAGGCCAACCTTCTGATTGCAGACCCTGTAAAACAGGTCAACAGTTGTACACTGTCACCATTTCACTTTTTATTATAGATGCCACTGATTGAGAAACCTCAAAGCAAACAGCCAGAGAATCTGACTCACTGTGTTAATCCTCCTGACATAAAGGTCCCGTTTTCCCATTTGACCTTTTTTTTTTTTTTTTACAGAGGCAATTTAACATCACTATATAGGCTGTTTCAGTCCCATCCTTGAGATTTGAAGAGTAACTATAAAAAAGAACGTTTGTAGTTTGTGGGAAAAAAAACAATTTATTTTCAGCTGCAGCCCTTTGAAAAGTTTAATTTCAATTAACTGTCTACATACAAAAAATGCACAAATTGTACACGTCATTGTTACAGGGAATATGTAAAATCTTTAATCCTTTTTCATAAAAATGCCAATTTTGGAATTTGTAACCCACCTGTGCTTTTCAAATAACATTTTGGCAGGTGAACTCATCCCATGCAGATCTACTGTCCTTTGGTCTGTCATCCCCAATGAGAATCCTGTCCCTGTTACAGTCTCATAAAAGCATGAGATTGACCAGTGACGTGCTCTGTGTAACCAGCTGTGGATGTGGACACACAAACACACACCCAGCAAACACAAGTCTGTGGACCTAGAAAACAGAATCCGGTGATTGTTTGCGTTTTAAGTACATGTGACCAGGACAACCCGGTACTCCACGTGAGTTGACCTGCGTCAGAGCCCTCCATATCCCAGCAGGCCAAAACGCCTCCGACGTTTAAGAAAATGTAATAAATGTTTGATTTATGGTTAATGTTATACCGAGAGCATTCCAGACACACCTTAAACTCTGACTTGACTGACTGACTGCGACTCAGAGGAGGATGTTTGACTGCGACTCGAAAAAGGTGCTTGACTCTTACAAGCAGGATTTGGGGTCATTGTTCCTTTATGTGCTTAACAGATTCTTTTCTTGGCTTGAAGCTGGCTGGTTGCCACACGGAGTCGGCTGCAAATTCCAGTTGTCTCAGAGGTGCATGCTTGTATGGACAGGTACTTTCACTTTGGAGACACAATGAGTCCTGCAGCAGAGAGGAGGGCTGAAAGATTCATGTCTCAGTCATTAAATAAATAATAAAAAAAAAACACCTGGTGGTTTTCATCAAAAAGCAAGTTACACAACATTAAATATCCATCATGTATATTATAAATCCCTATAATTCTGTTAATCTTTTCCAGGCTGCATTCTTACATTTGTTGTCTATTCTGCAGACACAACACCTATTGTGTGTCCGTCCTGGAATAGAATCCCTCTGTTGAGAAGCTTTCTTTTTTAATCAAGGGTCTAAGGACAAGTGACTTTGTATTGGTGTACAGGCTGTAAAGCCATAAGAGGTGAATCTGCGATTTGTGATTTGGACTATACAAATAAAATAGACTTCAATTGACAGAAATATCACTTATTAAACTTAGTGGAAACTTATTGGAAGAAAGCCAAAAATGTCATGAAGAAAAACGATATCAAAACTTATTTAAAATCCTTCATATTAAAATGTCCAGTAACAGCAGAAGAAGTTATAGTGGTAATGATATAAATATTGATTACATTAATACATTACATAATCACATGTTTTGGTGGATAATTTATGTAGAGGAGACACCATACCTCAAATACATCTTCTAATTGTTTGTTTCTTATTTACTGACCAACAATACACTGATATCAATATATCTTCCATAGGCTAAAGTTAGGTGATGTTATGGCTAAGCCCTAGAACAGGGATGAGCAATCCTGATCCTGGAGAGATGGTGTGGGTGCAGGTTTTTGTTCCAACCAAACAGTTACACACCAATTCTACTAATCAACCACTAGAGCCGTTGCTGAGAATCTTCATTAGTAGAATCTGCTTGGTTGGAACAAAAGTTCTGTGGTAACAGTTGTCAACAAGCTGCTCTCCACATTCAGTCTGTTCTTCTGCTAGGTTCTGATGTGACTGAAAGCTGAGGAGATGCGTGACATAGAAGACCAGGTCTTGGTAGGTAGCTGTGTCCTTGTAGACATAAGCCCTGTAATAAAAATGTACATCCCTTTCAGCAACTGACAAACTGAAACTTAATGTTTAAGTTTAAAGTACCTGGTACCCAACTTGCAGGATTTGGGTCCAATTTGGAACTGAGTTAGGCAGGGAAACCCTGTTTCTAGCTTTAAAATGACCAACCATAGTGTTAGTCATATCCGTCAGCAGCATAAATTAGTGTGTTGTCTTCAGGTATTTGGTGTCAATTAAGGTGCAAGTCAGAGGCAACAACAGAGACTTTGAGAGGAGCCTGACTGACCAGCAGCAAGTTTCCTCATGTGATTGAGAGCCACTGGTGATTAGCATAATCCCAAATGTATCATCTGTCCTTAGACAATCACATTGTACAGATAAAAGCTCCCTAAAAAACTTTAAGAGGGAAAAAATAGCGGAAGAATTCTCAGGAAGAGTAACAGAGGAGGGAACCCTCTTCCTCTTTCCCCTGGACTGAAACAGGAAGAAGTTTCCTCAGGAGTGGAGCCTGGTAGTTCAAAACTTGTTGTGCTTTGGTTCTGCTTTCTTGAGCGGTTGAAGGAGGTTATTTCAGCTGTGATGTTCATTTTGGCCATTTTGCTTCTTGTTGCTGGTTTGAAGAACCAGGCCTGTTTCTTGGGATCAGAGGTATTCTCTTGCAGGTCCTTGAGACGCTGAAGGTGCAGTGTTCTGAGAGATGCCTTGAGAGTTGGGAAGCTGCTGATGGGTTCTGGCCTACAGCATCTTCTGTGAGAAGACTCCAGAGAAGAGTCTCCCAGAAAAAGAAAGAAAGAAGGTCAGTGACCTGCCTTTATATCTCTGGTGACATCACGGTTGAAGGTGTGACGAAGGGGTTTTCCTAGAGGTTTTAGTTCACAAGGTCCAGCCTCAGTCAGGTGGAGCTGAGCAGTCTTTATTACATACAGCATAATGTCACATAGTCCATATGTCTATATATATATCATCTCTCTGGCCACAACATACATATATGTTATACATGTTGAGTAGATGAAAGAGTCAGTGCGCCCTCCTGTGATTATCAGCAGGAACTGCAGGATTGGCTGACTCACTGTGGGTGTGAACAGACTGACGCATTTAATGAGCCAACAAACACTCCCTGTACATTCAAAACCTGAGCATGCAGGAACAGGTATAGCTCATTTAGCAAATCCCACCAAACAGAATGGATACAGAAAAGACAAACACAACTCTAAGGGAAGGCTTCCTAGTGAAAAGGGTGAGTTGTTTTTGTCAAACATAGAAGATTTCAATTGTTGATTTCACTGACTATGGCATTCAATGACAGACAAAACTCATCCATTTATATTGTGGAAGATGTAATTGTAATATAAGCGATAAAATGACAAGAGAAAATAGTTAATATTCTGTCTGTAAATACAAGATGCGTAATCAGTTTTAATCACCCGTTCACAGGGTCATCTTGTACACAACTGGAAGGCACGTTGGTTCATTTTGAAGCCAGACAAGCTGCTGTATTACAAGTATGAAGGAGGAAGAAGGGACTCATGTCAGCGAGGGGAAATCCTGCTGAAGGACTGTGTGATAACTTGTCCTTTTCTGGAGCACGAAAATCGCCCGGTGAGTGTTTTTAATGCAACAAACAGATGGTTAGACAGATGATTTTGAAGGTTACACATGACTGATACTAAAAAAGTCTTTTGTAGAAAAGTTCAGTGTATTCACAGTTAAGGTTTTTTCTCTTTGGGTGATTAAAATATTCCCCTTGTGAATTATATAGATTGAAATTCAGGATTTCTGATGTCTTCACTCGCAATCTCAGCAGTTAACCCCCAAAGGAGGCGGAATGATGTAACTTTTATAATAAAGGAAATGAACAACATCTTTTATCTTTATCTAAACCCATAAATTAACATTCTTTAATAATTCACCAGCTGCTCTTTGATTCTTTCACATTTCGTTTAATGAGCGAATTCATTGCCTCAGGTTACTGTTCTGTTAGGACCTGATTCCTGTCCAACCCTAACATAGCATCCATCAGTCACTGTCTGCTTTCTTTCTTAGTTGGTGTTCAAGCTTCAGACAATGAATTCGGTGGATCATTTTCTGGAAGCTTGTTCTCGGGAGGAGCGAGATGAGTGGGTCGCTGACATCACTGCTGCAGTTGAAGAACTGCAGACAGGTCACCGCTCAAGTGAGACAGAGACCAGCCAGCAAGAGCCTGCTGGATCACACAACATCGATCTGAGGTAAGCCTTGTGAACAAAACGGCTCCAATATGAATATGTCAGTAACTTAAAACTCATGGTGTCTTCACTGCTTTGTTCTGTTTGTTAATCTTAATTGTCTCCGGTCCTTTTTTAGCAAGGTGTTGGACTCCATGTACGATGTTCACAGTGGAATCAAGATGAGCAACCATGTGGAGCAGGGCAGCACTTACAGCAACTGTTTCTCAGGTGAGCTTTGAATCTGCAACTTTTCACTTTGATTTAATTGTGTATAAAACTATTTCAGGTCTATTTAATATGATTTGCTGCAACTAATGCTATTATAATACTAGTATTACTAATACTACTATACAACTACCTTCATTATGATTTAAACACTGACAATTTGTTTTGTTTTTTAATGGCATACTGTCGTTTTAGATGTGGCAAGTTTATTTTATATCACCGTCCAGATGCAGATGCTTTTACATGTGTTTTATTATTACTATTACATACTATTACATAGACAATGAGGAGGAGGAATAATAAATTAAAGAAAAATACAATAGAATTTATATGAAGAATACAAATAGATTCCTTTTAAGAATTCAATATGCAAGTTGAAAATGTTTGAATATGATGTTGATTCAAGAAAGAGAAAAAAAAAATGCTTGACTAGTTTGGCTATTGTTAGCTTCACTAACAAAGATTATTAAAGGAACAGTTAAAACACTCTTGCTACAAGTCAACTTCCATGTACAACCAGTTATTAGAGCAAGTAAATACACACATTATTCCTCAAAAAAAAATCGCTGTTGGCGTCCTTACTTCCATTGAAAATAAGGTGAATACCTTTGGGAAAAAGACAACATAAAAACAGTTGCATTCAACTTGACCTAATTTAATTCGATTTTCTGCTTTTCTATATGTGTGTCTTTCTCTTTGTCTATAGTTAAACTGTATAATAATAAGCCATATAACTTCATTCATATATTACTTTTGCAAAACAGGTACATACTGCTTTACATGCTTTACAAAGACATAGAATACCAGATAAATGTAGAATAAATAGCAAAGATATTTTTACTTTTTCTATATTATATGCAAACTCATTTACATCTATGTTTAGAACAATATATCTTTTAAATGTATAATATTCTACAATATTTACATTTTTATTGTTAAATGAAATGTCTGTTCTATACCAAAGCATGTCTTTTTGCTGTATTAATGTGTATTTGTCTGATTTCATGTGTGATGCTGATGCAGGCTCGGCGGTGGTGGACTGGCTGGTGTTCATGCAGCTAGCTCTGACCCGTGTGGAGGCGGTGATGCTTGCCTCCGCCCTGCTGGAGGAGGGGTCCCTGAGAACCGTCGGCTTGAAGAGTGTGGAGGCCCTCCGCACCTGCAGCCTCGGAGAGCAGTTCATGGACGACTCCACTGCACTCTACAGCTTCGTAAGTACACAAAGTGTGTGTGTAAGCATCATCAGAAAGGAGGGTCCTCACAACAACCTTTGGGGTCATGGTCCTCACAAGTGTAGCAAAACATGTATGTGTGTGTTTTGATCATAGTCATCTAAATGTGTTCTTCTTTCAGACAAGCTCAAGTGATCTTAACAAACATCTATATACATTACACAGATTTTTTTAGTGTTCAGTAAATGGATTTTTTAATTCCAGCCGGAGAGCTTGAAGAAAAGAGGCAGTGTGAAGGCAGAGACGTCGCTGTCTGCAGTGGCTCTCAGTGGAAAAGTGATAAAAAGAGGTTACCTGCTGAAACAGGGACACAGGAGGAAGAACTGGAAGGTGCGACTGTTTGTGCTGCGTACAGAGCCTGCGTTCCTTCATTACTATGATCCCACAAAGGTGAGTTCATGAGCCTCATTGTTATGCAACCAGGCCATAGAAAATATAACAACGGCACAAAAACATAAGAATGATGACACAACTGAGGAGAGTTGCTATGGCACCAAACCAAACATTGTTGTTTGTCTGTCTCAGCTGGCGATGACTCTAAAGTCGTTATTAGTCACAGAAATCAATGCGGTCTACTTCCTGTCTTGTATCGTTATCAGGATGACATCACCCCCGTGGGCGGGTTCTCACTCCGAAGCTGTCTGGTATCTTCTCTTGATGATAACGGAGTTCCCTCAGGTGAGTCAGTGTCTCAAACTCCACTGACCTCAGAAAAGAGGCAACAAATGAATAGATATTTTTTTGTCTTTTGACTGACTCCTCAGACACTGAGGAGTTTAGAAAGTTGAATGGTATGATGAGGAAGCCAAGAATATCTCACTAATACTGCAAAGTTGATTTTTGTATTTCAGATACATTTAACAAAGTCTGGTGATATTCTATGGTTTCTTAACATCTCATAATAAAAACAAAACTAACAATGAACTAATCATCAAAAATGATTAATAACAATCAATGAGCCACACCATTACACTGGCATGATGCTTTATTATGGAGCTTTTCTTATTAATTAATTATTAATTAATCTTATTATTCATCTTTGATAGTAGTAAAACATAGGAATGAATTTAGACTTAAGTAAAATGTGTGTAGAATGGGCCATCAGTACAGTCCTTGACCTCATTTTAAGATGTTTGTTTGTTAAAAGTGAGAATAAATTATTCAAATAAAGGCAATAGAATCAGTGGCTGCAGTGTTATGATTTATATTTCACTGTGAGTCAAGAAGAAAATTCTCAACCTCGTAAAGGTTGAGAATTTTAAAAGAAGTTCAAAAGAACAGGTCATGACAAGCTCTGCTACAGAGAGGGTAGTAAAGTCAGAAATGTGTTGAAAGATGGATTCATACATTGATGGAATTGCATTTGTTGGCAATGAGAAAAACAGAGTAACATTTAAAGTTTTATTCTTTATCCTTAATCTGGATCCCTTTAAAACTCCCAGGTTATTCTACACTTTGATGAAATGTGCTTCACTTTTTATGTCATTTAACACTGAGGAGACTATAGGAAGATCAGTGAAGAACAAAAGCTTTGAAATCTTTTATCCTTTTCATTTTAATGTTTAAATTTGTTAAATTCTGTGATACGAATTTGTTATTCAGCTTTTCAAATCTACCCTTTTGTCTGTCAAATCAGCCTGATTCTGAAAACCTAATGAAGTGTTATTAACCACGTCCCCAATTGCTTCTCTCAGGTGTAAAAGGCAACATTCAAGGCAACCTGTTTAAAATCATCACTCAGTCAGACACAGGTTATTTCATCCAGGCCCCGACTCACCAGGAGAAGATGGAGTGGATCGAGGCGATCAGAGAGCAGACATAGAGCATAGAGTCAGGCTCAAACTGCTATTTTAAACATATCAGGCTGTTCATTTGGCCAGTCGTGAAAAAGACTGAATTATCACATTCCATGAATGCACCGTACCAACAAACCAGGAACATGTAATCAAATGAGTGTTTCCATTCATCTCCAAAAAGCCTATTTTCCAGAAGAAAACAGCCTTGTTTTTAGCTGAAACGTTTGAAAGGATTTGAAAAACTCAACATTTGCATGGCAATTTCTTTGTAATCGCTCAAAAGTATTTTTTTCATGTGTTTTTACAAGATTTTTTTGTTTATTAAACATAGTAATTTGTACTATATTATGCAACTTGTATTCTTTTTCCAAACGCAGGGGCCAAAGGTAAGTACAAGTAGAGACCTAGAACAGCTTCAGGGTGATTTTTCAGTCAAAACTAGAGGTGGTTGCAGCAATTAGACAATCAAGCTGATACCAGCCTTTATCTGAATGACTCAGCATGAGTTCTCATGCTAATGCTCATTGTATGTGCTATATACAGTATATATAAAGAAAGAAATCCTGAGTGACACAATGCCTTATAACAACAAAAGTGATTTATTGCAGGGATATGAAACATTCAAATACAAAGTGCTAGTGGTAAATGAAAAATACACAAACCATTGGGCGTTAGTAGCTTTTTCAAAGCTGACTATACAGTAAGTTGATAAAGGTACATTAAGAAAGTTTGACCTAACCAAATACTTCCAACTTTGGGTTTAATCTGGAGTAAAAGGGAGAAGAATGAAACATACTTCCTAATACTGGCATGCACTAATGTACTTATATAGTTTTTAATTATTACACTGTTGCAGTGTAATATAATCGGGGACGGAAGGAAATCTTGCTTTTAAACTGATTTCCGAAACATTCATCTTCGTGCGTAAATTAAAGACAAATGTCTGAAACTGCTTTTTAGAGGCTGATGCCCCCCTTTTTTCGCAGTGGCACATATTTATTTTACATATGTTAATCGAAGGAAAATATTTGCTTAAAACTTAATTCACGTCAGATTAAATCACATTCCTCGGTTAATTTAAAACACTGATGAATTGTTTCATTCAGTCAGCATCTTCAAGTCCCAAAACAGGTAATCTAGTGAAGGCACTTTGTCATATCACGTGATTACGAGGCAGGTGTAACTTTGTTTGAAACACAACATCCCCCACGATGGATTAATTTATGCATTCAAGAAGTAGCTCTATCCTAATCCAATGTATTGTACACTCATGGTAGTTTATCTGTGAGGGAGTTACGGAGTTAGGCCACCTTGGTGAGCTGTAGATCTCCAAAGACTCGTAAAGCAGTGAGCGAGGCGAGCGTGGGGAGTCGGTGGGTGAAGCCACACAGAGGCTGTCCATCCACCAAGATACGAAACTGCTGGTGCTCACAAACAATCTCCATCTAAGAATCAGAGAGAATACAGAGGAGGTCAAAGTGGTATTTTTACACTTAAAACTCCCTGTTTTACATAAGATAAGCTTGAACTTTCTGGTCTCAAGAGGGAAATTAGCTATTTAAAGGAAGCCCCATCCATGCTAAATAAGTCAAAGATTTGACTTATTTGCTATTGAAATATTTACATTGAACCAGTCATAAAGGAGCATTGTCTCTAGACCTGCTACATCCTGTCCAGCATTCAGGAAACTAATAGTCCAAGAAGTGCACATTTAATGGCAGAATAAGCAGAAGACACAGTTATTCAACAGTAATAAATGTACAAAAAACAGTTTAAAGGGACCTGGGGGCCTCTTTTCTTTTTTCTGTGACACATGCTGTTACTTGTTTGTTTTAGACCTGCTTGATCTGGAATCCTGGAATACTTGAACACTGTGTATTGCCAACCAGGATGGGGGGTTAAAATGTAGGTAAAGGAAGGAATTCTTAATCTGTTTTCACTGAAAGGGATGGGAGACAAATTCCTATTTCATGGCACCCGAGTATTAAGTATTATTCATTTTTAAATTATTAGGTTTTATTTATGTATTTTGGCCATTTTGGCACTTAACAGGTACATTGCATACATTGCAGTGAAAAATAAATTAATTAATAAAAAGAGACTGGAAAGGTGTAGACTGAAGCAAAATCTTATGTCATCTACCCTTTTAACATGAAATGTGAAACTATCCTCTAAAATGTGAAGATGAAGTATGCTCTGACTCTTCCATCACTTTCAATTAGATTAGATTAGATTAGAAACTTTATTGATCCCGCATCGGGGAAATTTGTGCGTTGTCACAGCTCAGATACAGAGAAGCAATGACATAGAAGATAACAGTTTTATAAAAATATTAAAATTTCTAGAGGCAGAAAAAGAATACATATTATACACATTATATACCGTACAAATGTACCAGTATAAGCATACACATGCATTAATTTAACAAATTAATATTTGTATACACTTTGTATCTATCTTTAATGTACAATGGGTAAAATTTCCCCATAATTATAGTTTAAAACATGCAAGAATTACTTATTATGATAAGGAAGTGGATAAAGCGCAGGGTTGACTTTAAGTCACAGACCTCTATCTATCCGCTGTGTTGCAGTACCACCTAGTGCAGTTAGCATTAGCATCATTAGCCCATCCTGTCCTTTAATGCCTCTTCTCCTCAGCTCCTTTCCCAGGAGCCAATGGAGCATCCAGACTGCCCTCAGTCAACATGAGAGGAAGTGCAAAAAAGCTAAAATGTTGATGCAGGACTCTAAATATTAAGTATTAAGTTATAACCGGTTCAAAGTTGACCCATTTGACAGCTGTCTGTTGTTTTTGCCTGAAATTGTGTGACTTTTCATAAAGTGATCCAAAATACACAAAACTGAAAATATTTTAAACTGTTATAGTTTTACTGCTACAAATTTTTGTACACTTAGGCTGTTCCAAGTCCAATTTGACCCATATTTATATTGTGTTTTTTAATATATTAATATGTGCTCATGCAAGAAAAAAAAAATTAATTCTCAACATCAATATCCAAACTGTGGGCTTTCCTTTGTGTGTTAGTTTGGAGAAGGTAAGAGGCCCCATACTGTAAAAAGGATGATTTTAATTGTTTATTATAAGATCTTGTGGTTAATACTGTCCCGTGTTTCAAACGCTCAATGCACACAGTCTATATTCAGATACCATGCTCTCTGGATTTCTGTATGGTTATGATGTCAGAACCGCCCATGGCCATTCAAATCAGACAAAAAGAGGAGACTCATTATTATTAATGAAACAGACACAAAAGAGTCTCATATTTCTAGAGCTCCACAGCGAAACTTAAAAGAGGAGATCTAAAACTATAGAAGAAGATGTTTGGTTATTAAAACAACTTGTTACTTATTAATAAAGTCCAGGAAACATATAAAATATGGGACCTTTAAATACATTTTTTATAAAGGAAAGAAACTTGCACTGATAACCAATAAAGCAAAAATAAAATAAATGATAATAATGAAATAATGAACCAGACACTTGTAAAACTACAAGTTGAGTGTTTTTATTGATGTAGTTCAAAGCTGTGACTGTGACTCAGCATAAAATCTCGATCCACAATGTCAGAGAATTAAAAAAATGTACCTTGAAGGCCTCTCCGGCTGCAAAAGGAAAGAAGGAGAGGGTGTTTTCATCAGGACCCCACTTTCCAGCCAGACGGGCGTTCCGCTGGACGGCTTTATCCATGAAGCTGACCTTTAGGTGAAGACCCACATCTCCCTCTGTGTCCTCCTCCTCAGGTTTACTGGACACAGTCACCTCGATGCTGTAAAACACACAGCAGAGAGATCAGGGATACGGGTAATGTTGAACAAATAAGCTGCTTTTCTGCCTGTCTTGTCTTCTTTTCTTAATGGAGTTATACACCTTTACAGATTAAATTAAGAACAGTGACATCTTCTGGTCTTTATAGCAACTGCATTGTAGTAATGACGAGTAGAATGAAGCTTCAATACATAAGAATTGGTCATAATAATTGGTATTTATGTACATAACTGTGACTGGAAACAACCTGGATGAAAACATGTGACAGACATGTTCACTCACTGGTGTAGCAGAATTTATGATACTCATGCTGTTTGCCTTGATAGAAAATAACTTTTATTCAACTATTGGGTGTTTGCATTTGATGTTATTTACCCCCTCTATTCCACTAGATTGATTTACCAGCTACAGTTACTTTGCAGATTAAGATTTTACAAACAAACTGTTTGATTAGTTTATAAAACATTATACAGTTTTGTAACTACAGTAGGATATATGTATATCAAATTTGCATAACTGTGACCAGCCACTACATAAAAATATTGGTTTATTGTTAATGCAACAATAATAAAACTAATATAACATTAAAATGAGCCATCCTCCTTAATAAGTACTTTTAATTTTGATACTTTAATTCACATTTTGTTGCCAGTTCTTTTTCTCTACTTAACACTTTGAAATCAGGAGTAGCCAACTACTGAAAATCAGATCTCACCTCTATTTCCATGGTTTCCAGGATAATTGAATATTGCCTTGGACTGCTTTTTCATTAGTTTTTGAAAGATTGTTTGGACCTTATCTGTCTCATTATTTTAGTTGATTTTCTTCTTGTTTCTTTTTTTTTTTTAATTTGTTAATGTCTACCTTTTGTATGTACTGATGTATATTGTATTTGTGTTAATGTTGAAGGTTATGTATGCTAATCGGGATTCTTTTAATAAACAATTAACAGTCTGGTATTTACGTCTTTCACCACTGCCATGGTTCTATCTTTGGCGTGATTGCATGCAAAAATATCAAAGGCAATATAAAATTCTTCAATTTGTTTGTTTTGTAATTAGGCTGTTGGCCTGGAATTTGAGTAATTTATTTTTTACACACACACACACACACACATACACACGTATATATATATATATATATATATATATATATATATATATATATATATATATATATATATATATATATATATTTTTTTTTTTTTTTTTCCTCTGAACCAAAGTAATGAATCATACATTTTTGGCAGACATAATCTGGAAAATAATAGTGGCTTTGGTGTTAAAATAATGTAATGCAACACCATATTTTCATTAAAACTATGTCATCTGGCTGCCGTGTTTATACAATAATGGCATTAAATAAATACAGTCAGCCAGTCATGGGTTTTTTTGGAGCACATTGTCTTTTAAACCCTAAGGTTTTTTTTGCTTTTAAAAAATAAGGGAAAAAATGTCAGTTGACAGTCATCAGTTTATTTTGGCACAATAATGTTTTATTGTGTGTGTGTGTGTGTGTGTGTGTGTGTGTGTGTGTGTGTGTGTGTGTGTGTGTGTGTGTGTGTGTGCGTGTGTGTGTGTGTGTGTGTGTGTGTGTGTGTGTGTGCAGCCTAAGTGTGATCTTTTACTGGAGATAATTGAAGTCTAAATGAATCAATGACCAGCTGATGTTATCAACCGACAGAAATTCCACAGTGACTTAAGATTTCATGGGATTTGGAGCTCTCCCACACATATCCACAGACTGAAACCTATAATTAGGAACACACTGGCATTACAAAAATATTTTTCCAAAACAGGCGAAACGGGCTCTAGCTGGGTGGTTGGCATGTGGCCCTCGAACAGACACAACAGCTGTCTATCTGCTTTCAGATGTTATTCTATTGTACACCAGGGCATCTACATTACCGACTGTAATTGTCTGCCACGTCACGTGCTCAACAGTAGACTACATTAATAATGCATAGCTCGCTTTTTGTCATAAAAAGAAAACAGGTGTGTGTGTGTGTGTGTGCGCACTAACCTCTTGGGTTTTTTGTTAACAATTCCCATAACAACCAGTTTCATTGAAGGCCGCAGCCCACCTTTTATCTCTCCGATATACTCCCCCTGTGAAACAATGGAAGTGTATGATGAGCGGTCACACTGGAAAAAGGTATTAGCTTATCGCTAAACAAGCTAAACATTTCTATTCCTATCAGGAGGATATAGCTGCCGGTGCCTTAGCATGAAACCTGCCGGAGTCTTCTGCTACAACCTCTGGCACATAGAGGATACAATAGCAACAATAGCGTTATTGATCCGGATTTCAAACAATCAATGACTCAGCTGCACAAACTCCTCAGTCGGCTGTAGCCTACATATATATATATACACCTTTAAATAAAATAGCAGTGTTGAAGATAGGCTATATCTTATTGAATGCCGCGCCAAACGGAACAAAAAGCAGCTACATACATTTTGTTGCTTGTTCTTTTCTTCCATTCCACTCAGGGCGTGATGCGGTGTGGAGGTTTGGAGGGTGATGTTTGACTGACTCTGCCTCCAGCTGGAAACCCCGCCCGCTACGCGTTGTCATGGAGACAGGCTCCCAAAGATGGTGGTGGGTCACAGACCAGGTAGCGGTATTAATATTAATAATAATAATAAATGCTGTGTTTCCCCCGCTGTCATCACCCCATCCACGTTTAACCTAAAAATGCTTCTCTCGGTATCCTTAAAAAGTATTTTGCTTCTCGTTCTTGTTTTCTCCACACTGCGATGTGTCGGTCGCGAAGGAGCCGTCAGTCAGCTCGGCGTTTTTTTTTATTTTTCTTTTTTTAATTTAATTTAGAACTTATGACTTTTGAAGTTAATTTTGAAGTTTACTGTTTTTTTTATTTTAAATTTGAATCAGTGCTTTTAATGTTTTTATTCTAATTCTGAATCAGTGGTTTTAGTGTTGTTTTGTTTTTTACAAATATCTTTATTGATTTTTCCTTGATTAACAAACACACATACAAAAACCAAAGCAAGAGGAACAAGAAGGCACGTTAATAGACACAATCACCAAAGACCACAGTAAGTAAATATAATCTGGAAATTAACAAAATAAAAATAAACTACACAGTCCCATACAAGACCCTTCCCTTCAAAAACTCCATAAACGAATCCCAGATCTTAACAAATCTGTTATATTTACCCTTGATTATGTGTGTCAATTTCTCCATAGCTATACTGTGCAGTAGTCCTTCAGCCCACATTTGCTTATACATAGATCTCCATGACAGAGCAATTTTATCTTTTGCTTCAAGTATACAATATATGACCATTGACCAGTGATATTTATATATTCTCATCAGCCATTTGTACTGAAGTAACTTAAACCGTGTATTTATCGTTTGAACTTGGCTCTGTAAGCGTGCATACTTCCATTCTTCAACACTAATTTCTTCCTTAAGATCTAGACATCATGCATGTCTTTTATCATCTGAGGATTCTTTGGATTTTGTAGTGATAGTTTGGTACAACCGGTACAACCGAGTCCAGGTGTGCCACAATGATTCATGGTTTTAGTGTTTAGTTTTTATTTTAATTTTGAGTCACTGGTTTCACTGTGGGCGACACGGTGGAGCAGGGGTTAGCGCTGTTGCCTCACAGCAAGAAGGTCACAGGTTCAAGACCTCCTTGGTCCGGGGTCTGGGACCTTTCTGTGTGGAGTTTGCATGTTCTCCACGTGTCTGTGTGGGTTTTCACCAGGTACTCCGGCTTCCTCCCACAGTCCAAAAACATGCTGAGGTTAATTGGAGACTCTAAATTGCCCGTAGGTGTGAGTGTGTGAGTGAATGGTGTGTGTGCCCCACGATTGGCTGGCGACCATCTGGGGTGTATCCCTGCCTCTCGCTGTAATGCGCTGGGATTGGCTCCAGCAGACCCCTGCGACCCTAATGAGGAATAAGCAGGTATAGAAAATGACTGACTGACTGGTTTCAGTGTTTTAATTTGTATTTTAATTTATAACCAGAGGATTTAGTGTTTTAATACAAATCACAAGTCGAAATAGTGCTAAATTTAACTGAGTTACAAAAGGTATAAGTGCTAAAATACAGAGCTGTTTGAGAGCCTAAAGAGCCGGCTCAGTGAGCTGAGCCAAATGATCCAGCTCAGTAAAAAGAGACGAAATTCCCATCACTACTGCTCCAGATATCTTGCTTAATCAACCTGATGCTGCCTTCACTGCTCCTCGTCCAGTCGTATATTTTTATTAAAGAAAGACACTTATTCTGGCTTATTTTTGTATTTATCAATCATTTAAGATATCTTAGGGCTAAATACTGATTCACTCGTGTCCCATGTGCAATATTATTTCAAAATAAGCACCACAATTAAGAAATAGCAACTTAAATATGAATGGTTGATTGCAACAAAAGGTCGCTCTGCATCAGTGCACCTTTTCATGTCAACAACCCTTAAACTCACAAAAACTAAACCATGCTTCAGATGTTTTATAACAGAAAGTGTAGGACACACATGTCCAAAATTATTAAGAATGAAACTGAACAAAAAAAACAAATGAAAGATCTAGTTCATGAATGAACATGACACTGAATGCACATAATTTATTTTCCATTTAATTTATTAAATTATGTATTTGTCTAAGGTTTCCTTTTGCAAATAATGTGCATTTATTTGATTTTCCATTTTATTTATTATTTTTTAAAATGTATTTATTTACTTATATACCCCCCCAATTTATTTCTTTTGACATTTAATATAAAAAATGGAAAATAAAATGTGAAATTAAATGAATGTATGTGCAAAATGAAAATAATATACAAATAACAGGAAATAAATATGTTCATAGAATATTTTAAAAAGTTTTTTAATATGTCAGTCCTTATATTGTGTCATTGTTTTACTCATAGATGGAATTGTATTGAAAATAAATTATTTACCTTTTTTGTGGGGACCCCTTGATTTTCCCTCAAGTATTAGTAATCCCTGGATCCCACTTTCAGAACCACTGCTCTACAGTGTCCCTCATTGTAAAGTGTTACATTATTTTTAAGTGCAGAAACCACATCAAAGAAAGCTGTGGTTGTCCTACAGACCAAATAGAAGTCAACTACAAAACATAGGCTATACTTTGTAAGTTTATATGTAAGTTTAGCACAGGACATTATAGTAAAGTAGCTTTGAAGGCACATATAACAATGACAAAACTATAAAAGAAAAGCTTAACTTCAATGAAATGCCAAGTTGCTCTGCAAGATAAAGCACAATATAACATAACATAACATAATATAGTCTCCTTCTGCCACTTAGGCTTCAATTTAGCACATAGCACATGATTGGCATGGGCATGTGGCCCCTTTGAGATGTCACCATTTCATCTAACCACAGCAGGGCAGTGAGCCAGACAGGAGGTGTTCAAAGTCTTCCTGCCAGCGAGTAAGAAAGAATTTTAGCTAATTATTTTGCTCACTGTGACAGGAGGAATGAATCTGGGATTTGCTTTGGACACACAAAGCGACTTCCTTACCCTAATTTTTCTCCTGATCAGGAAGAAGGGCACACGCACCACATTCAGTGTCTATGTAGGGTTGCATGTTGGTCCGTTTTCTTTCAACTGTGCAGCAAACAAAAGGCATCCAGCTTGGTATGCATTTTTAAGTAGAGGTCATGGCACCTGGTGTTGCTATGTACACTCAAAGCCAGTTCATTACAGTCCCTTTCCATGGTTGGGACTGTTGGATTGGAGTTGAAACG
Organism: Lepturacanthus savala; assembly: GCA_030544235.1. Lineage (NCBI taxonomy): Eukaryota > Metazoa > Chordata > Actinopteri > Scombriformes > Trichiuridae > Lepturacanthus > Lepturacanthus savala. Next base: position 18,058,946 of record CM060469.1, on the reverse strand, counting down.
CAGCTTCTGAGAGCCTGATGAAACCTCTTGATGGCTCCAATAGTGGCAGGGTGATATTTTACTGTGAGATATACCTCAGTTATGACAGAATGAGGAAAAAGCTATGTAACGGAACTATGAGCCATCTTTGTGACAACATTTTCAGGGTTGCCATGACGACCGAAGACAACAGTGAGAAATGGAATACATTACCAGAAGTGGCGGTGCGAGAATAGGCAAACTGGAGTCACTTGGAATAATAATCAGTCCATGTAATGACATACCTGCAGGCAGGAACAGCTGTGCTGAAAACTCCCATAACATCAAGTCCAGGTTTTTCATGAGGCATCGGGGAGTGGCACTGGTTGAAGGATGGGTAGAGGCACTTTTTACATTAGAGTGGCAGAGAACACATGAAGCTACGCAAGCTTGTACTTGCGAGTCCATTTTTGGCCACCAGTAGAAAACATCAGCCAAAAATTGGTAAATTGTACTCTTGTTTTAGAATAATTATCATGCTCAGCTGTCATTTTATTTGTAGCTGAGGCTGAGGCTGATTTGGAGTTAAGAGCTATGGGACAAAAGAAGCTTTTACACATAAACTGTATATGTCTTATTTATCACACATGGGCATAACTTAAACCATTAACTTACATAATGAATGCATATGAAAGGCAAGAAACTTAGCCTCACAGTGAAGTAACATACACACCTGGTTACTAGATGCTACTGTTAACACAGCTGTTTCTTCCCCATTCTTCTCCAGAGAGTTGACCAATGTTAGATGGAGCATCTGGTCACCAAAATAAAAACCCGACAATATTTTTAAAAAGAGGCACTACCACAATAGAGTGTTATAAGAAGTGATTAACGTATTCCAACATTTTTAAGAGTCTTTTTCAAGTGTGATCAGAGTCCTACAGAGAGCGATGCAATGAGTCTCAGGCCTCTTGAGGATTAGATTAGTCATCTCTGATCTGGTAATGTGGGGTCAATGTAGCACTCACTGATTTAACAGATGACAGCCAACCAGTCTCCATTTGTGAGGGCAGGGCTGGCTGTTTGGAGCAGGTGCAGCAAGCAGAGTCACTAGGTTCTAATGAATTAGCTTCAGAATGTCACTTCAAATTAAATCATAAAGTTATATTTGTCACTATATGGTTCCGTTACATATCTGTTCTTCCACCCATAACTCCTGGTAAACAACAGTCCAGGCAGTGATGTCACAGACCACAAGTATCCCCTTCCATTTTCAATTTCTTTTGAATGTCTGATATCATGGACTCTTCTGGGTTTTATTTGAAGTTTTGATAACCTCAACATGATATATTTGCAATTTAATGTAAAAAATATCAACTCACTGCAGTTTAACAGAGCTCTTTTAAGTACCTTGCTGGAGCTTCAGAAGCCTCTCATCTGATTGGCTGATGAAAAGTGACAGTGGAGGCAGGTGGGCCATGCTGGAATTATTTACAGGCAGACAGAGCTACTGCATGACGTCACAAAGTCAAGGAAGTACAAACGAGGCTTTAAATACATCAAGGCTGGGTGTATTTCTCTGTTCTTCTTCTCTATGAAAAAAAAATAACAATAATATGAAAAAGCACAGTTTTTTTGTATTCCCTGGACCTTTTCTAGAGAAAAAATAATGAAATTGTCTATTTGTGTGAACCTTTAGAAAATAAAGAAAATACACAAAGAAATACACAATATTCACTCGTACATTGTTGATATTTTGAACATAAACTTGTTATCACTCTGGGAATAAATGTATTTAGTGTCATAAATGGTCTCTCTTTGTTAGAAAGCTAAAACAATCACACATAAAAATATTTGTCACTATATTACAAACGACTTTCTGTTCCTTTCTCATTCCTGTTGGAATGATGTCTCTTTATTTCAGTGCATTGATTCGTTAGTGGGCCTGGTAGTAGGGGGTGAAGGTGGACCTGACCACCCAGGGCCCAAATAATCAAAGAAAATACAAATTATTTGGATTTACTCTGATTATTTGGGTTCTTTGTAGTCAAAATAAGAGATTCAGAAAAAATCCAGATTTTTTTGATGAATGAATGAATGAATTGGGCCCTGTCATAATTTATTGTGGTATGAAATATATTGAATGAACATCATGAGAAAACAAAAAACTTTGTTTTTTCATGTTTTTTGCTCTCATGCTTTGTGCATTGGCACAGATAGGGGCCCACTAACATTTAGAGTACCGGGCCCAGGATTTAATGCTACGCCCCTGACCAGCGCTCTTCGACACAGATTTTGATGCTATCATCTGAAACTGACCTGCTCAGGAGCAGATTAGCTGTTCAGCATAAATTGCCATGGTTTATAGCAATGACCATGATAAAAACTAAACCATCCTTGTGATGTCTGATGTTGCTAACTCACATTTTTTTTCTCAATTTAATTCATGCCTCGGTATTAGAAGAACTCAGAATCATGGAACATGTATCTGTACTTTCATGGCGACTGAAGAAATGCTGATGTTTGCAATTTTGGTAGAAAGCGGATCTTGGGTTGAGGCTTTCTGTTTCTATGGTTACGAATTAACCGTAAAGCACCACCGCTAACGTAATCCCGTTACAGTCCCGCCTGCAGATACAGAAAGGCTCGTCTAAAATAGGTATTCTTAATTAAATAATATGCCATTGTTTCTTAGTGGTTTGATTCCTGTATTTCCGACAGTACTGGAAAGCAGCAGCGAAAACCGACTGGTCGCCTGCCTTTGACCAACCAGCGCTGGGGAATCAGCTGATTATGTCACATGACCAATGGTAACGCACACATAGCCGCCTAGCATAACAGATCCACAGAAGGAAGCCTGGGAGGATAAATAACCCCCCAATTCAGGGAGGAAACCACACAGAGCGATGAGTAAGTAACTTTTAGTTAATATCAGCTATGGCCGTACTGCTTATGTTGTTACGAGACGCACGTGCTGGCTGTTACGGAAGTTAAGGTAAGTTAACCTACAGTTTCAGTTGCAGCAAGATAGCACACTGCGGCTAACGCTAACTTGATTGAACGCAAACAGGAATTTAAAAGCGTGTTTTTTTGTCGCTGGTTGAACACAGAAACTCACTGGACCGTCGTTTTATGTCATGTTTCTTATTCAACGTGCACGTTTTGTTGTACAGATAATCAAAATGTAACGCCGAAGTTACTACATGATGTAAATAAACGATGTTATAGTTCATATAGAGGAAGCATGAGTTAGGAAATACGGTATGTAATCCCCTATCTCCTCATTAATGACGACGTGATCAATTTGTCTTATGGACAGCCGAAAAACTACAACCACAAACATTAAATACATTTACATTTAAATAGGTGTCATGCCTACTATAAATCAAAGTGACGCGTCTAGAAAACAGTATTAAGTGAAAAGAGGAACAACTTTCTATTCTAAACAGACAGAGCTGTCATATATATATATTAGGCTATAACGTTACTTGACTTTAAGATTTACAGCAACAGCTTACGGAAATCAAATATAATTATATATTTGATCTTAAATAATAAGTTCATCATATGCATATTTTTTAAAATAATAAATATCTCTAATAAATATCTATTTAGGTGATATGAGGGTGCGTCTGAAAATAATGCATTGTCAATAAGTGACATCAACCACCAATCAATGGTTAAATCCGGTTGTTTCATCACACTGTCGGACCCCATCGTCATAGACTTTAATGAAGTTCTGCGCACTGATTTTGTCATAAAACCCAGTTGAACTGAATTGCACGTGTCTCGGGCCGCTAGTAATAGTAGGAAATATGGGATAACGAAGTTTAAACTAATAAGCATGACTCTATGACTTTGACTTACATTATCTTATCCATAATTTAGGCCATAGAGATATAGTCCCAATACCGTTTTAAAGCTATTTTCCAGCTCCATGTTTAGGTTAACCTCAAAATAAAATGTAACGGAGATATGAGGAATTATTATACACCAAAAAAAACAATCCAATTTCCACCAAAGTTAGTGTATAAGGTCATCAACAATTTACAGAAAGTTTGATCTTTGATTTTTGCATAGTTGCCCAAATGTAATGTATCTGTATATAAGTTATGTATCACTAATCTTTACAATGTTGTTGAACAGCAGTTACTGATCAGTGTAAAGACTTATGCAAAATCACAACACACTACTTTCTTGATGAGCTCATAATAGAGCCATGAATCTGAAGACAAATATTAATTCTGTTTAATTTAAGAGTTTGAATGTAGAGGTGGTAATAAAGGTAAGAAGCAGTGGCTAAACTTAATTTTTGCTCCTTCAGAACTTTTGATGCAAAAAGTGTCTCTGCTCTACATTGTGTATGTCCTTCCTGTTGTGGTCACAGGTTCAACTCACATTAACACATCCTCGGGGGTATGGGGACGTATACACTGTAGATGGCCCATGCAGGAGGTTCAGTCTAAATTCTCCACTGCTAGGCATCATCTCTTCAAGGCATTCCAATTGATTATATATCTAGTTGTTGCATTTCTAAGCAAAATATTAGCCATTAACAGCCATTTTCTTCAATACATATACTTTGCAATTGCCTTATCTTGTTTAAAATATTCTGTTTATTTGTGTTATTACAAGTAATAAAACACTTTTATTACAAGTAAATCCCATAAACAATACCGTTTTTGTTTCTGTTTCAGGTGAAGAAACTCAAGAATCCTCCTTGGCTACATGGTCATGACCACTAAGCAGAGGAGTGTCACGGTGAAAGTGGCCATGCATCCCTTCGGCTGTGAGGCTGAGACCTCCCTTCAGGAGCTGTTTGAGTACTTCAAGCGGTGCCTGCAGCATGGAGAGTGGGAGCTGGCCACTGCTTGTGTGCCGCAGCTGGTTAACGCCACAGGAAGACTTTCAGAAGGCTTACAGGACATAATCAAAGCTACTGTTCGCCATCCTTACATTCTAAAGTGAGTCACATGGGTTCTTCTTTGACAAATGAAATGTAGAATATGTGCTTATCTTTCTTTGATATATTTAGATATAGCATCTGCCACATAATTGGTCATGTGAGGCACTGAATGAAAAATAAATATATATCTTTTGCTGTTGCTCTCATTTTTCATGTGTTGAAAGACATCTAAGATGTTTATTTTATCTCAGATTTTGTCCACAAGTTTGTTAAAATCAATCTTAGAGAACACTTCTTTTTCCAAAATAATTCATCCGCCTGACAGATGTGATCATATAAAGATGTTGATTAAACATTCAGTCATTCAGTATCTGGTGTCACCACCATTTGTTTTACACATCACTTTCACATAGAGTTGATCAGGTTGGTCCACTCCTCTTTAGCGCTTTATTGAGAATTTACTGGTTATTGGCAGGAAATGGAACAGTAAAATTCATCTTTTGTTGTCCTTAGCCTAAACATAACCCAGAGCATGCAGGTGAGCTTCCCTCAGACAGTTTCTGACAGTTTGTGCAGAAAATCTTCAGTTCTACAAACCAGCCGTTGCATCATCTGTCTGGGCGGCTGGCCTCAGATGATCTTGCAGATAAAGTTGCTGGATGTGGAAGTCCTGGTTACATTTCCTTTGCGGTTGTGACATTGGTTAAATGTACTGTAGATTTTTTTTTGGAAACATTGTAGAGATGGCTTATGGTCGCAAATCTGGTCTTTTATTTTAACTTGTTTAAAACAGGAACAAAAAACAGGAACAAAAACAACCAACCTTTCTATTCATGTTATCACCACCTAATCAGGAATTTTGTGGATACAGTTGTGTGTATGTAATTGCTGATTTTTGCAGATGGGAGGCTGTGGGCAGTCCCCACAAACTGGCATGGTTTTGGCTTCAGGTCTTGGAGAAATGGACAGAAGAGCAGGTAAGATCATGTGAATATAATAGAATATATGTACATAGCAACTTTCCAAGGTTTCTTAAACTTGTCTGCTGCACAGGGAAACGCTACACATTAACCAGGATTTTTGAGATGGATATTCTTAAGCAATATTTGAGAACACATTTGTTTCTTTGAATCTTTTAAAGTTTAAAAAGTTCAAAAACTGGACTGTCTTCTTTCACAACTAGTTCTGACTTTTAAAATTGAATGAAACCCCACAGACCCACTCTGACTTTTTAAAATAAAAAGTTTATTCTCCACTGCAGGTTTCTCCCGGTGTGAGAAGAGAGCTGGAGTTCCTGCTACTCCTGGAGGAGCTGGGGTCAGAGGGCATACTGGAGACTGTTCTCAAGGTTACTGTGATTTTTACTTTTGTCTGTAATCAAATGCACAGTTGATAAAGTAGTTAATAGCAAAAGCTGTTTACCCAACAAACAAATGAATCAAATAGAGCTGTTAACAGATTAATAAGTTGTGTTTATACCTATAATCAAGATGATAGATTTGATCTGTTTTGTTTTGCCTCGTGTTTCATACTTTGCCTGTTAATACACAGAAAGCAGGACTGAGATGAATTCTCTTTCAGCAGGAGCTGCATCAGGCTTTCTTGGACACACAGTCTGAGCAAAAGGCTTCAGAGGGTTTGAAAGCGACGGCTGCTGCTGTTGAGTCTTGTCTCCAAACCTTGTTGGAGAAAAAGAAGCCCAGACTGGCCCAGGCACTGGCACATTTCTTACAGGTAGAATCAAGCAGAAAATTACAACAAAGAAACATTTGAGTATGCTACACATTAAGTATGATTTTCCATTTTGTCAAAAATTGGGTTCCTAAACTTCTCAAAAAAATGTTAGACAGCATCAGCAACCACTAATTCTTCTCCTCGGCTAGAGCCACTGTTTGGTTTGTCCTTTCTGGGCTACCGTAGAAACATGATGGCGCAACATATAAAGGGTTTATTATTGCCTAATTATAACAATATTAAATTTCTGTTAATCAGTCATAAATTCATCTTATATTAATCATAACTAGGGTTGCAAAGGGGTGGAACATTTCTGGTAAATTTCCCAAAACTTTCCATGGGAAGTTAAGGTGAGGATTTTTTAAAATATTTATATTTATCTGACTCTGATACAGCAGATTCATTTTCCCCTGCAGTGGAACTCTGCTGAATGTTTTGACCCTTAAGGACATTTTTTTAGCACTTTATATTATACTACTGTATATTTGTAGCATTCTTCACATATGTCTTTCCACAATACTCACACACATACAAAGACTTTCCTTCAACATTAGTTTGTGAGAAATGCTTCCATGCATCAGATGGTGCATATGGCATTTTTCCCGAGAATAATTAACACTTATGTAATGGCATGAACAGAAACATAGTAAACAACTGGAATGGTCTTCAAAATACTTAACAATTGATCGATAAATTATTGTATAGTTACAGGAAAAAAAAGGTCAATGAAAATGGCTTACATTTAGCACCTAACTTACCAGCTAGCTACTATATGAACACGTTTTTATTGTTAAACATTAATTAATTCACAGTTAAACATTAACACCATTATAGATCAAACATATTTACCCCATAATATTATCATAACTTACTTGACTTTATATTGTTCATGGGCTCCAACGTGAGGCTCCAATGCTTTGTGCTGTGGCTGTGCTGTGTGCATGTGATTGAGGACTTTACTTGCATTACATCTGCTTCTTTTAGCCAAGATTACGCTACATATTTTGCCCACTATAATTAAGTTCACTGTTGAGGGCCAACCTTCAATTTTGTAAATGATGTGTTATTCCAGTTTATTCCCATTAATTCACATAAATTTCTGTTAATTCGTGGAATTTTGCAACACTAATTAGAACACAGTCTCGCTCCAGTTCACTCACGTTCAACCATGTTGTGCAGGCCCAGCCGTGCCCAGAGGACCGTACCATCCAGCACACGTTCATCCAGCACCTGATGAGGAAACTAGGGAAGCCGGACAGGCAGCCTGAGAAGAGAGAGGACTGGGTGGAGGAGATATATGCCGTGTTGGCTGTGATTCCGTGGAGCCCACATAAAAGTGGCGGGCAGTTCGAGGCTCTGTGTGAAGCTCTGTGGGCGGCCAGAGACGGGCCGCTGAAAGAGGAGAGAGTCCTGAGTTCACTGCTTCGCCCGGGATGCAACGCCCTGGTCTCTGCCTACTGCTCTACAGCTTTGAGGCTTCAGAGGGATCAGCTGCTACGGAGCGCACCTGACACACAAGGTAGCATTCAGTCTGTTTAATGTAGCTCTGATATCATGAAATGTCGAGAGGTCACCACTGTTTTTCATCTACTGTATTCAAATTAAACTACAGATTTCAGTTAGAATGCAAAGCTGTTTGTTCCCAAAAATCAGTTCCTCCTCAGTGCTGTTTCATTCTGATCAATCTTTGTAGTATTGGAGGTTAAAATATAGCCTCAGCTCTTTCCCCTTTTTATCACACTTCTGCTTTGTAGTTACAAACACTGGGGAGTTTTATTTATTTTTTTTGTCTGAGTGTCATGAAAATTGAAAGTGGCAGCTTTTCTTGCTTTTATCCAGCTTTGTAAATCTTACAGACTTTTTTTCCCTCTTTTTTAAAACCAAAAAGATTTAGAGTTTTATATTAGGTCTGCAATTAATGAATATTGTCATAACCAATTAATCTCTTGGTTATTTTCTCCAATTATTATTTTTTAGCCTATAACAGTAGAAAACAATGAAACAGCAAAAAACATTTCAAAACCCCAAAATACTTTTTTTACAATAATGTAAGACCATGAAAATAAACAGATGTGTGGAAGAAATAAATGTTAACGATAGACGACTATCACAGTTCGTTGCTTATTAATTTCTGGTGATCACCTATTTTATTAAATGATTCACTGTTGCAGCTCCATTTTATATTTGTGTGAAAATGATAATCCCAGAGATTGCTTAGTTTACGGTTCACCCTACATACATACATTATGTTACAAACCAGGTTTATATAAGGGGGAAAAGCTCAAAAGAGACACACAAAGTTTTCCTCTAAATGCCTCTCTTCACTCACTAAAAGGACAGTATGAGATTCTTTTGCAATTTCCCCACAATACTTTTCTATTCACTTGCCTAACTTTAGTTTTCCTTGCAAAATTTAGCATTCCTTTGCAACACTATCATTTTTTTTAAAAATAGTATGGTATTTTGGGATGGTTTTTTTCTTATTGGTGTTTTTTTTTTCCTTTCTAGTGGACCTCCCTGAAGCAGAGAAGCTGTCCCTCAGTTTATGTTGCCACAAGGATCGTCCATCCATCTGGAAGACCATCTATTTTGAGTGCCTTAGTAGCGGAAAGCACTTCCTCGAGCAGGTCTTGGTAAGTGTAACCTGAGCCGCTGCGAGAAATGGCAATACATTGTTTTGTAACGAGATTTAAATTCCCTGCGAGAAGTAATAAAGCGTACACACACAGTCCTCTTTCAGCAGTTTTATATCTTTGTATTTTGCATAATTTCTACAAGATCCACTTGGTCAAGTAAAGTTCGTTAGCAACCACATGTGATGAAATTCAATAATGTAATAAGCTCGGTTCTTCCTGTAGGTTACTGGGCTCGATCTGATTAAACACGAGGAGTTTTCTCAGCTGAAGGACTTGCTGCAGCTGGAGTTCCAGCCCCTGTCACGGCTGCTGTTGCTGCTGGGATGGACCCAGTGTCGCAGTCTGAGTTCAGCTCAGATGCTGCTCAACATCCTTCACTGTGACCAGGTCAGGACCGGAATCATTCACCTGTCCATATTTCTAATCTGACCTGCAGCAGTGTAAGCATGATTTAAACCTGTAGTGTGGAACTTTTCTATATTGAATTGTGAAACAAGTGATCCCTTTAAGCCCTTGTCAAACATGTTCATTTTAAGCCTAAGAATGCCTCTGAATTTCAGAGTAGACAGTGTTTTAATCTTGTGTCTGAAGACATTCCCTGCTTCCAAATGAATACATTCAGTGTCCATGCATGTTCTATGGAGAGCATGCCCACCAGAGACTTCCACCAGAGGACTTCAGGGTAGTCCTCTGCTAAATTAAATATGGTTAAAATAATTTATTTGTGTGAGTCTTCTAGATTGTTCAAGTGTCATTAGATCAAATGGATCAAATTCTTATTTTCCACCATCTTGGGCAGAAAAACAGCTTAAAAAGCACTTATGCAACTGGTAGTGTTGGATATTTTCAGTCAAAAATAACCACAGAGCCTGAATGGTTTTAAAGAGTAAAGTGTTGTTTTTCTTTTTTTTTTAACTTGCAAGGAGACGGGTAGAAATACAGAGTTGACTGCCAAACTCCAAAGCCTAATCTGAATATACCATTGAGGTATAAAGAGTCAAGTTTATCTCAGTCCAAGCTTATCTTCATTCCATGCTTGTGGATCTTGGTAGATACCAGGTCTTGCAGGCTGAATGTCTTTAAAGATGATGCACATTCTAGTTATATGCTGATGTGCTTTATTCAAGGGGTTATTGATAAAATAATTACAATTATGCTATTATTTTTTTTCAGAAGCTAAAGATGACACTATATTCCTAGCTGGAAAAAGGCAAATAAATGGAAGATAATTCGTTCTGTAGGTTACTACATTTTAAAAGGTAAGTTACCTTTTAAAATGTAGTTACCTACAGAATGAATTATGGTTATCATGCTGAGTTGTTAGCTGTGAGGATGACTTTTTTTTCCAAGCGGTGTAGCTGAAACGGTTGGACCTGACAGCGCATGTGCGACTCCCATCGGGTAATGACAGGGTTATGCGACCTCTACTTAATTAATGTCTACTGTTTTACAGCTGCAACATTAATGGAGTTGGCTACAGCAGAGTCTGACAGGGGTCTCCAACCCTGGTCCTAGAGAGCCGCTGTAGGTGCAGTTTTTTATTCCATCCAAGCTGCAACACACCTGATTCTACTAAATCACCATCAGGGTCCTTGATATGTATATTTATTAGCAGAATCAGGTGTGTTACTACTCACTTGGAACAAGAGCCTGCATCCACAGTGGTTCTCCAGGACCAGGGTTGAAGACCTGTGGCCTATGATGAAAGCACATTTGGACATGTTACTACAGAAGGAGACAAAAGTTCTGCACTACAACTTTAAGTCAAATACTAATCAGAAATCAATAAACCATCATTCTACTGCAGCCATTTTCTTATACGCAATTCATTTTCTTTTTAGGCATCAGCCAGTGACTCTGTTCTGCAGGAGTTTGCCAACCTTTTGTCCTCTCAGCTTGGTATACTTGAATGGTGTAAAAACAGCAATCCGTAAGTATATGTTTTTTCTGCTTTTATAAATGTGGCCAGGATATAATTCCACTGTCCAGTAATAATTTATCAAGATTTTTTTTCTCCTCATAACTTTTATATCTTGTTTCTATGTTTGCAGAGGGATTTCAAAGGAGGCATTGCTGGCGCAACTTCACACTCTTGACAATCACTCAGCCCTCTATATTCTACATTCCTTGACTCCTTTAGCTCAGTTTGAAGAAAACAGGATACTGGATCTGCTACAGCAGCTGTCAAATTCTCCAGGAACAGGTCAATTTAATATTTTATCCTCTCTCTCTCTCTCTCTCTCTCTCTCTCTCTTTCTCATTTAAGATTCTAAATTTAATTTGCGGTTTTAACTGACAAAAGCATGATGTACGGTATGTTTTGTAGTAATGTCACCTTGCTCAATCTCCTCTTTTTTTTTTCTTCTTGCAGAAGACACAGATACCATTAATACTCTCAGTCCTGGTGTCCAAAGGAACATAACTTTGTTCCAGGGTTTTTGTGCCATGAAGTATGCCATGTACGCTCTCTGCGTAAATGCACATAAATACTCAAGTTGCAGTGAGTGTGAGTCCATGCAGCAGCAGCAGCCGTCTGAAACAGATATGGACCAAAATCAAACTTCAACTTCAGAAGGTTTGGAGGATGTCTACAATGAACCTTTTCTGCTAATATTAGCTGATATTAACAGTAGATGATGTTATGTTAGATGAATAGACTGTTTTAACACGGGTTGGTGGGTTTTGGTAGTGTGCTAGACAGTTCAGTTACGGATTTTTTTTTTTTTTTAAGCAAAATACATTGCAAGAAATTATAACTCATTGCTTGTATAGTTAAATTCTCACAAAAACATTCACATTCCCACCAAAAATAGATAGCCAAGCAGTTATTTAATTTGTTTTTACTGCCCTCTTAAACATGGTTTTCTTATTTATGTTAGAACCTTGTTTGTCTCTTTTGTTTTCCAGGTTGCAATTTGCAGTTGCAGCACTACCTGTCAGGGTGCCAGCTCTATCTGGAGGCCGTGCCTGCCGCGTTCCGCCTGGAGCTCCTGGAGAACATCTTCTCCCTCCTCTTCCTCTCCAGCGTGGATTTTGCTCCACAAACCCAAAAGGACACAAGTTCAAATTTAAACGCAAGGAACACCACTAATCCAGTATCTTCAGAACCAGGAATCAAAGCCCACTGCATTCAGCTGGACCTGGGACACTTCACCAAGGGCTGCAGGGGTTTTCTGGTGGACGTTGCGGCCATGGAGGGCTTCCTGAAGCTGCTGAAGGAAGCATTGGAGAGCATGTGCGCGGTGGGCCAGCAGGAGGGACCGGAGGCCGGAGGAGGAGCGGCTTCCCGAGAGGCGGAGGTGGCGGAGAGCCTCGGCTGCTCAGTGACGGCTGAAACGTTTGGGGCTCGCCTGCAAAGGCTATCCAAACGCACCGCAGAGGCCCAGTGGAGGCTGCAGATCATCACCAGCAATCAGGGCTGTGGCAGCGGTGAGACACACAAGCTAATTATGACTTTCAATTAGATTTTTTGATAAATTTTTCAATGTGGAATATATAAGGGACCTTTCCTTGCCAGAGCCACTGGAGGGATTCCGATCACTATTTTGAAATTTCCCTCCACAATACTTGTCTGAAAATGTCTGAAAAATAAACATTGCACTCGAAAACTCAACAAAGGACATGGAAACATATGCACCAAACAAGCCACCACTAAGATTCATGAATACAAGTTTCATGAAAACAAAAGTTGGATGACACTTCCCTTTAGACAAAAAGGCCACAAATGTTGTGTGGCCCTCGCTTCAATAAAGGAAAAAAAAACAACCCTCCCCTATTTTCCTTTATTGGCCCCTTCCATAAACACAGAACAGTCCCGAAACCTAGCCAGAAAATCAATGACCATCATAACCAAGGAGCTGAGCTCATTACCACATCACTGAGAAAGTTACTCCCACTAAAAATGTAGACAAAATAATCACTGTTGAACCACTGTCTTCCATGTCCAAGGCCTTCTGGAAAAATCTTTTAACTGTCACTCTTAGTTAGACTTCAGCTTTTTGACCTTCAGAATAACTAACCAATGATAATTATTTGTATATTCTATAGCAGACAATAACAATTCTGTAACTTTCCCTGTTAAAGTGCTTTTTAGGGAGTTTTTCCTTATTTGAATGAGGGCTGTAAGTACAGAGAATGTTTTATTTCTGTACAGACTGTAAAACACCATGAGGTGAATCTGTGATTTTTGATTTTGGGCTATACAAATAAAACTGTCTTGACACAGCTAGCATATATTTTTTAATAATACAAAAAGGCCAAGCGTGTCTCATTACAGAGATTAAAAAAATAGATCCTTGTAGTCACAGCCCTACTTAATGCCCTATCTTGATTTTTGCCTTAATTGCAATCTTGATGGTGAACTCACTTGCAGGTTGTGACAGTCCTGTCCAGATGTCAGCGGTCAACTACTCTGCCAGTTCTTTAGGACGCAGCAAAAGCTCCAGTCTGAGGAGGAGGAGGAGGATGGGGAGACTTGCTGCAGAAAGACAAACCTCCATAGAGAAACACAACGGAGAAGTCAGCACAAGTGCATCAGGTGAGGAATAAATATCTATTCTATACCTTTTATGATTTTGTCTGTTGATCACATCAGATCAGTTTTAAGTTTATATTTGTTATAAATATACATGACTTACAAATTAAACCACAGTGAGAGAGGACATATTTTTGAAAAATTTACTTTGAAAATGTAAGAAATTAATTGTAGAACCTTTATTTGTATATTAGTTTTTTTTAAAGCTTGATTTAGTTTCAAATCACGTTCTCTAAATAAATTGTTTGCCTTTATATTTTTTGAGAAAAATATCTGGGTTTTCCTTATGGGATGTAAAATAAACTCTTAAAAATCTCACTAAGGGAAGCCGAGGACACACAAACAACCTACACTACTTTAATTCATTTCTCACTGTTATTTATCCTGTCATCGAAGAAGTTGATCACAATTATGGACAGAAGCTACACAGACTGGATGGCAGCAATGCTCTTCCATGTCTAATCTGCCAATTGTCAGTTGAGTAGGCAACTCTTCAATGTAACTCAGGACAGAATGCATACACACCCATGTATTAGATGTTAATACCAACTGTACCAAGGGCCTTAGTCCTTGTTAGAGTCTAATTATGTTTTAAACGTTTACCTTTGAAGACATTTTCTAAGTTTTTTGTGGAGTTTCTAACCTTATTTTTTTGGTTGTTAGATGGCGGGGGAGGGGTGGCTGGAGGCTTCAGTGAATTGGAGGTTTGCCCCTGTGGTGGCCCCCATAGCTGGTTGGTCCCCGCCATGTTGTCCCCTCCTGAGTCTCTTCTCATGTCCTGCATCCGAAGAGGAAATTTCATGGAAGCACATCAGGTCTGTATCTCCGCTGGAATAAAAAAACTATTAATAGATAAAACTATTAATAGATAGTTTCTCATCTTGATATTTCTTGGGCAATTAATGTTTTTTTTTTTTTACTACGATTTGTTTGGCATTAATCAATGTGTTTAATATTGAAAACCTTTTACAATAAAGAGTGATTAATATGAATAAGTCACCATGACATTTTAGTAAAGTCCTGTGTATTTTATGGCTGTTTTCCAGGTGTCTCTGGTGTTTGATCTGGAGGCGTCCGCCTGCTGTGGTGAGCTGATGTTCATGGAGAGCTACAAAGAGGTTCTTGTGGAGCTCTATCGGGTGGAGCAGAAGATGGAGAGCCAGTCTATGTCTTCATCCTCCTCCTCCTCAGAGGGCTTGGTGTCGACGGCGGGGTCTGGGACAGGGAGGAGTCGGCTGGGCAGCAGCGGGCGGTCCACCCTGCAGGCCATCGGGAGTGCTGCTGCTGCAGGTTTCTCACCTCCTGTGTTACTGTTTTCCTGCTGTTCTCTTAGGTTGCCATGTTGCACTTAATTTAAGGAATAAAAGTGTGTAACATGTTTTTGCAGAAAATTGCACATTACAAATTTAGCAACTTTTTGAAAGACATTTTTATTTAGTTATCACAGCATGTAGAAAATAAACTGATATTTCTTTGTGTGGATTGTTCAGTGTCTTATTGCTGAACAAGAAAAGAGTATAGCTTTGATTTTAAGCAGCCATCACTGGAAGCTGACATTTACTTATGTGGGCAGGAGAAATATATTATAAAATCCTATTGTGTCTATCTCTGATGTAATATTGTACAATATATTGTAGAGCTGACCCAAAAAAAACAAAGCTTCAAAGCATGAATCATTGCCATGGTAATCGATCCTGAACTCTGTGATCATTTTTTTTTAAATAGTGTGCATGCATTATAGACTTGACACCAGTTCTTATCAACAACAGATATGTCAAAGAAGTGTCTGGAACAATTTTAACTTAACTTGCTTAAGCTGAGTTGTGCTTAGCTTGGTAGAAAACAGCCAGAGTAGATGTTCCCCCATTAACTCTGTGTGTATGAGTGAGAATGACAGAATAGTGTCAGGCAGAATCAGTTTTCACTTCTGATTGGCTACCTACATGATAATTATACACTGCTCACAATAAGTTAGGGATATTGTTATTTAGAGTGTTTCCTATTTGGTCAGAATTTTAATGAAATAACTAAAAGTGCCCTTTGATGTTATATTATGTTGTTACTGATAATGAATGAGAAGAAATACCATTTTCATTAGAGTAATTAATTTCTTACCCCCTAAATGTACAGTAGATGGTTTAACAGTTGAAGTGGTTTCTGTGTGCAGGTGTGGCTTTCTACTCCATCTCAGACATAGCGGACCGGCTCCTCAGCACCCCCGCTCGCCCGATGCCCTCTCTGGAGGAAGGCTACTGGCTGAGCCGCTGTTCTGAGCCCTCTGGTCTGCTTCACACGCTGCTGGAGGAGCTCAGCCCAGCGGCCATGGCCGCCTTTGACCTGGCTTGTTGTCACTGTCAACTCTGGAAAACATCCCGGCAGCTGCTGGACACAGCAGAGCGCCGACTCAACAGCAGCCTGGAGGCCCGAGGTACGCAACCTGCATTTAAGGATGCAGTTCATAAACGAGATCCATTCTGACATGGAGATTGAGAAAATACTAATTGCATTTTAATGTGTTTTGCACAGTTTGTAGTTTTTGATTTCATCTGTGATCGATGTTTGCTTCCCCAGGAGTAAGAGTGGACCCAAAGGTTCCTCATTCTGAGAGTATCTGTGGCTTTCCCATGGTATTACAGCAGATCAACAAGATCCTGAACCATTCTTCCACTAATAAGAGCTCTGTCAAAGCAGGTAATTACAAATGCTCAACATTGGGGAAAATGGAATTTGCACACATACCATTTTTAACGCAGGTTTTGTTTTCATCAACTATTACTACACGTGTATGTTGCCTCCCTGACCTTCACTACTTTAAGTTAAAAGACTTTTTGCTCTACTTTAAGTTAAGACATAGATGCTCTTTTAGTTCTTCAGTTGTAATAACTGCAGATGCTCAAGCTCTTGATATAGCCTATGTATAGTGTGATTCTTGTTAATAAATAGGAGTACATTTCAATCAATTCTTGAGTTTAGTTTTCATTCTTGCATTAGAGTTATGGCATTTGTTGGTATGATGGTGCACTGAAACTTAATTTGAAGAAAATTGTGAATGAAATCTGTCAGAAAAATCACAATTGAAAATTGAATAATTTTCTTAAAATAGTTCAGCCCTATGCACCAGCTACATTTACAAGCAGTCCATATTCTAATATTCAAATAATGAAAATTAGATTTTCTATTTGTTAATAGAAATTATAGACACAGGCTCCTAACCAGAAGTTTGAAATGAAAAATGCACAGAATATACAGAATAGTTCCCTTCTCATTCATAGAAGCTGTTGGGGAAGACCAGGTGTTTTCCAGCCCATTTGGTTACTGCATCCAGGAGGTGCTGCTCTGTTGCCACCCAACTCTGAGTGAAGAGTGCATCACCGCTCGGCTCCGTCTGGCTCAACGCTTGGAGAACACCTTGCACATATTGAGCACTGCTACAGATGGAACAGGTCAGTCCAGTAACCATGACTTTGTAGATGAACAGATACAGTTAAACTTCATGTATCAGATCAGATCAACCTCAGCTTTTAGATATAGCTGTGCATGTCACAATGGTGACAATATCCCTTTTTGTGGATTTTTTTGGATAGATATTCAAAACATCATTATTAAAAGTTAAAATCCCATAGACTTGTGTATCAAAGCGCTATCCTGCAGCAGCACTTACAGTGTAAAGCTCAGAATCATGGTGCTCCTCTTCATGTTGCTTCCCAGCACTTTTTTTACAATTCAAAGCTCAGTTGTCCTGTTTCTTCCTACACTGATCAGTGCACCTAATGTAACAAAAGTCTCTAACGTCTCTCAAAAACCACATGCTAAGACGTTAGTCGGTTTAGTTCCTACTTTATTTATCACACTAACACAGGTCTTACTCCAAGACATGTTCACAGACCCTCAGGAAATCCCAGCACTATCACCTAACGGAACAGAATCTGGGCCTAAACTGATTTATTTCTAAATACTTAAAATGGTAACATGCCCATGTTGTTACACTATACAGGAAAAATGATGTCGAGAAAGACATTTATCATAAGACTGGTTTTACTTGGTCTATCAACACAATTTCAAAACTGATATGTAGATTGACATCCGCACTTTTAACATAATTTGTAGCTTTTAATTTTTTTTTTTTTTTTTTACAATAACCGTATTTGCATGTCTCTCCTCATCTCACTATATGTCCATGTCTTACCCATTGAACAGTTTGTCTATTAAGACTATTATTACCCAAATGAGGGTTTGTTGCACTGTTTTCTATAGGAATACATAATTCCTATGGCACTGTACTATTATCAATAAAAGTATTTTCTAACACCTGAGCTATGTTTTATGTTGCAAAACACTGGTGTAAAAAGATTGACAATTTGGATACTTTTAAAATGCCAGAAAATCAATTGCAGTATTGAAGAGTTAACAATGATAGTGTGTTTATTTTTTTCTATTTTGAAAAAGTCTGAATGTTATGTATGTTTCATTCTGTGTAACAGAAGGCAGCGTGGGCAGTGCTCTTCTGGCGCTACTGGTGGAGCAGGCCAGTCTGAAGCAGTCCGAGTTGGATGCCCACCCCGTCCGCTCCAGCATGAAGCAGCTGCTTCGATCTCTGGACCAGCTCTGTCCCTTCGAGCCAGAGGGAGACCTCACCAGACCAGATTTTGTGCGCAGCTTCCTCGATTATGTCAACACATTGGCATCTATACTGGTGCGCAGCCTTAGTTCAGAAGGTAAAAAAAAAAAAGTTGTTAACGAGTATGCAATCATGTGCTTTTCCTTGGGCCTCCCAGGAAATAGGTTGCTGATTATAAAAAGAGAAACAGGACTTTTTCCTGATTGCATTTCCTTTTTGATTTCCAGGTTTGACAATTAATATAGTGTATAGTTCTTTCATTAAAATTTCAGATTCAGACATCACCATCTCTAAGTAGAGCTAGTTTTATTCTGACTTGCCTCTCTGGTTTCTTCTCTCAGACCAGAGCAGTGAAGTGAAGCTGGGGAATCCACTGCTGGTGTTGCTTCAGGCTCCGTCTCAGATCATCTCCCACCTGCTGTTTGACAGACAGGTGTCACCTGACAGGTACGCACAGTCATTAAGCCTCATCAATGAGAATATCGTGAATTGCCAATTACTTCAATTTTAAATGGCATGTATCCCATTGTATGTGTAGGGTGCTGTCACTGCTGCAGCAGGGCGGCCTGCAGCTGAGCGTCCAGCAGGTGATCGTCCAGCGCTGCTGCCAGACTCTGCCTGTGTGGGTTTCCTGTCCAGATGTTGAGCGAGACACCGGTCAGACCAGGATCTGTGACGGATTGTTCAATGTTGCCAGTTTGTCCGTCCTGCTCCAACACTGCGCTCAAGAGCACATGTCAACTCTGGGGATCACGGAACCTCAATCGTCCCTGAAGTCTGAGTCCGAGGCGTCAGTGGAAGATGCCTCAGCTGCGCCCACCAACCCCTCCTCTCTACCTTCTCAACCTTCTCAATCATGTTCCTCCTCCTCTTTTCTTCTCACATCTTCGGCCCTGTCTTTCCTAAAATCTCGCTTCCCCTTACTGGCCACCTTGGCCTGTTTGAGCACCTGTAAAGGAGAAGCCGGCCGGACACAGTCCTCGGGATGGTCCGGATATTTCCGCAGCGGACGTAAAGAGGTCATCCTGGATGCAGAGCAGATTTCCCGTGAGGCCGACAGCCTCCTGAAGCAGTTCCCCATTCTCCAGGCCTACCTGCACACCATGGCCGAGCCGGTGCTCGGTACCCGGTTAAATGAGGACGAGGAAGCCTCCACTGGACTAGGGCCGCTCGTCTGTGGGAAACCCCTCGTGAGTCTCCTGCTGTCTGGACCTCAGGAAGAAGTTGCCCAGGCTGTGGCGGCTGAGGCCTTCCAGCAGGCTCTGGCCTTTAAAGACCTGGGCCGAGCCCTGAGCCTGCTGGAGCTGTACGCACAGGACTGCAGCCAGGAGGGGGCACTAAGAGACCATCTACTGGCCTGTGCTGCTGTAGAAGGTGAGAAATGCTGCTAAAAGGCAGCGCATAAAGGTTCCTGAAATAGCTTATTTATATGCCTCCAATTAATACATTAGAACCTACTTCCCAGTCACATGTACATATATGTGCACTTGTTGATTAATAAAATCATAATGAAATATCAAAGCTGTATGCAGCTTCAGAAATGAATGATTTGCTGCTTTTCATTGTAAATTTATGTCATTGTTCAGAAAAGACATTTTAAGATGATACATTTTATTTTACTCATAACAATTTACTTATAAAATAATTTTAATAATTATTTTGACAATTATGTAAACATGTAGGTCTGCAAATAACAATTATTTTCTTAATTAATTGTTTTCTTTATAAAATGTCAGTAAACGGTCACTAAGCCCAGAAAATATTCCAGCATCTGGAATCAGAGAAGTTGGGAATTCTTGTTTTTAAAAAAAAAAAAAAAAAAAAAAAAAAAAAAAAAAAACCCTTTAAAATAAGTAATTGATTATCAAAATAAAAGCTTAAATGTTCTTTATGTGGTCTTCTGTGTTCAGGTGGATCTGAAGGTATAGGCCAGCTGTTTCGCGTGCAGAGCGCTAACCTGCGAGCCCGCGTTGCTCTTCAGGCCCTGGAGCGCTGGCCTCTGCTGGCCTCACTGGAGCTGCTGGAGTTCTGCCTCAATGACCCAAGTACAGACGCCTCACTGAGAACAGACTTGGAGCTTAAGAAAAAAGAACTGGACATCTATCGCTGGGTATTATGATTACTATTATTATTGTTTAAGGCTGAATTCAGATGATTTTGATTACAGACACAAAGATTGACTGTGTTATAACACCAAAGGGGTCACTCAGAAAGAAGTGATAAGATAGTAAAGGAGGTAAGGGACAAAAATGGCTTTTTACTGCAAGTTCTGACACAAATGTCTGCTTTGGTGTAGAAGTACCTTAGGACCATAAG
This sequence comes from Lepturacanthus savala, assembly GCA_030544235.1. Taxonomy (NCBI): domain Eukaryota; kingdom Metazoa; phylum Chordata; class Actinopteri; order Scombriformes; family Trichiuridae; genus Lepturacanthus; species Lepturacanthus savala. The sequence continues at coordinate 18,038,244 of CM060469.1, read as the reverse complement.
AATAAATTTATCCAAAGAGACAAGTTAGATCACCCTTTGTTTCAGAGATATACTTTTTTCAAAATGTTCAGCAAAACATTAAATACACTAAACCAATAATTCTTCACATGTAGATAAACATACATATAAAATACCGTTGATCAGAAACATTTGTCTTATTAAAATTTGTCATTGTTTAATACAACTGTAAAATTGTTATGATTTTTTTATCTTATCACTCAATACCTTTGCATCCAAAATACTTCCCATGTTGCACATTCAGTTGTTATTTCAATCCACCTTTAATTTTTTTTAATAGAAATGCGCATAATTTGCTGCTAAAATCTTGTAATGGATGAACCATTTGAAGATTTTTTAGACTTGATAACTGTTTATTTTGACTCTGTGACCTTAATAATGTACAGTTGCATATCAACTATTTTAATTATAGTTTTAAAAGGAGAAGCACAGTTATGGGCTTTATTGTATTGTTGCCATTAAAAAATGTAGATCTGTGAAAGAAAGACTGATCTGACTTGTCTCTCTGGATACATTTATTCCTATGGCCCTTAGGTACTTTCACACCAAAGCAGACATTTCTGTCAGAACTTGCAGTAAAATGTCCTTTAACTGCTCTAAGATAACTAAAAGGTTGAGAGAGCCTTCCTAGAGATGGTGTCACTTCACAAGTCAATGCATACTTGAGGAAAATTACCTTACGGCCTGAGGCCTAGTATGTACAGTACTGCACATATTATACAAAGGAAAAATATGTACAGTATGTACTGTACAAAGAGAAAATATGTACAGTATGTAGATTACCTATGCACTTGTTGTGGACATGGACAAAAGATATCTGTATCTTTTTGTATTCATGTTTTTTTGTCCTGATAGATGTTAAATTTGGAGCCTCCATTGCCGTGGACTGTTTGGCAGGAGCTCAGGACTCAGTCGAAGACAAACTCTGAGTCCATGTTGTCAATGATGATGGAAGCAAAGGTGGGAGCAGGAGTCATTCAGTAGTTTACTTCTCACACACATCTGAATCAGACACTGTCTATATATTTATTCATTCAATGTAATTTTATTATTAATTTGAATTGAATACATTTTTTTGCAGGAGTTTACGCTTTGTGCACAGTGGGTGGAACTGTATCCTGTTTCCGAGCAGTTGAAACTACAGCTGCAGGCTGAGCATTTACTTCATCTGCTGGAGAAGGGACAGACAGACGAAGCTTTCCAGGTTTACCTTTCAACTTCTGGTTACATTTATATTGAAACCAGTTCTTTAACTTGTATAGACCACTGGCAGATTTGTCAGAGAAAACAACCAGGAATTCACAACGTCACTGATTCAAACCCCATTTGCTTCTGTGCAAATACCTTTTTTATAACAAAAGAAATATAGTCCTTTAAAGCCTAATCCTTGTAAATATGTACTACTTTTTGTAGATCCTATTTTTTTAAGACCTTCAACATTTAAAGACACTTTTCAATTGTGATTCAGTTAATCAGCATGAACATTTCTCTCTCAACCATTTAGATTCATGACTATCTTCTTGATTTCCTTTGTCACTATCCCTCATTTATTTAGCTACTTGAGGGCCTCTCAGATTTTGTGGTTGGCCTGGATGTTTGTGAATGTGCCCTGGACCGACGCCCCGGATTGGCGGCCTGCCACTTCCTGGCCGACTACCTTACTTTGCATTTCCAGAGGCAGGTGTCTCCAGCACGTCGGCGACACATTCATGCCCTTCATCTGGGCTCGAAGGCAAGTAAATGTGAAGAGATGCACCGATGCAATCTTTTAACAAGTTCATTAACAGTAGTGGGGCTCTTCTTTATGTTTCACTGTGGTTTAACAGAAAGGGGGGGGGTTTCTTGGGATTCAATTTATGTTTTTTTAGCATTAAAACTTTGTTTTGCAGCAGCTAAATATCTGCATGTTGTGTTAATATCAGTGCATGTGTTTATTCTTGCAGGTGTTGTTGACTCTTCCTCCCGTGGCCAGGCAGGACTATTTCCCACTGCTGTCGGAGCCTCTGCTAATGCTGGAGCAGCTGCTGATGAACCTGAAGGTGGATTGGGCAGACGTGGCGATCCGGACCCTGAGGAGTCTTCTGGTCGGACAGGAGGCCGGCTTTGGTGCCGAAGACATCGATAAACTTCTGGCAGAATACGCTTGCAAGGCACTAGACTTCCCCTGCGCCCCCAGAGAGAGGTCTAGATCTGGTCAGTGCCATTTCTGTTAATGGGGAGTATGGGGAAACGACTAAAGTATGTTTTATTAGACATTTAGTCTTGTATTCTTATACTTTGATCAAATTGTAAGTCAGCAGCTGTATAAGCATAAGTTCTTGTACAGCTGCTTCATGCTGAGGCAAACACTCATTCACATTATATTTTGAAGTATCATTTAGCATTGGCTCTCTTTACATTAATTTTTCACATTTTACAAACCATGGGACATAAAGTACTCTTCACAGTATTGACACAAGTTTGATAAAACACATTGACACAAATCCACACTTACTTTAACTCATTTTTTTTTTTACTTTGTTGTGCTCAGTTTGTTACCAGTAAAAATATTCCCGAAGTACCTAAACACAGGACTACTTTTCTTTTTGTTTTTCAGACTCTGTAATCAGCCTCCAGGATTCACTGATGCAGTGTCCTGCTCAAGAAAGCAGCTCCTTATCATCCAGTCGAATGGAATCCCCAACAAACTCGACAAGTGAGATGGACTAATAGTGATATTTTGATTAAAATTCATAACTCAGCCACATAGAAGCACTGTTGGAGGTTATATTTTTGCCCAACTTAGTCCGTTTGAGTTTGTTTGAACTTGTTTGTTTGAGTTTACCATCCTCATATTAACTGTTACATAAGTAGTTATGTGTCTCAACAATGTCTTGTTAAATGACATTTATTAACTTTAAGTAAATGAAAATAGTTTCAACTTTAGAATAAAGTCTTGATAACATATAGAAACTATTAACTGATACTTAAGTCATTAGTACTTAATTCACTAATAGCTTGTTCATGGTATAATACTAATTCAAGGTGTAGTTATAAATCATTAACATATGGTTAACAAGTAATTTATAATTTGTTATTAAAATGTAAGTTAACTATTGGCTATCTATAAGCCACAGTTAAGTCTTTTATAATTAACAGTTTACTGATTGTCTATTAACTATCTATAAGGCATCATTATCATTAACAAGTCATTAATACCTCATTAATAGTGTACAGATGATCTATTAACTGGTAACACTTTACTAAATAACTATCTGTTATAACAAAACATTCTCATATGGCACAATGGACTTATGCAAATTAACTAACTCAATTTAGAAAGGCGCAAATGAGCTGGTTTATAATATTGTGCTCTTGTTGAGTTTTTTTAAAGTAGTTGTTTTCTAATCCATTTTTAACTCATTTTACAGACAGCACACCTATACACACACCCTCCTCCAACAGCTCAGAGAGGGATGGAGGTGCAGCTGGTAGAAAACGTTTACCTGCCAAGTTCCAACCTCCAGACCAACCCCCGGCCCGTAAGGACTGGGTTCCTGACACGATGCAGCATGTTTGCATGGTCTGCCAGCGTGAGAGGTTCACCATGGTGAGTGGCCAAGACAAGTGTCGATCTCTGTTGTCACTGAATTATTAGAGCCCAAACCCATTGACATCTTTATATATGCATGTATACATATGTATGTATGTCTATATATTTTCATTCTCTACAAATTACGCCCATTGTTTTTCCTCTCATAGTTCAACAGACGGCATCACTGTCGGAGATGTGGCCGCCTGGTTTGTCACGCGTGTTCTGAAAAGAAAATGCCTGTGGAGGGCTGCCTAGGAGATGAAGTCAGAGTCTGTGACCAGTGTTACACCTACTTTCACCCAGAGTAAGTTGCTGATTCAAATGATGAGTTTTAGTCTGATGCGACTTTCATTTTGAGGCATTCCTGTTTAGTTTAGAGGCATAATATGTGGGAGGAGGGAATGGAATAGATACACAAATGCAGTGCAGTGGCAATACAGTGCCACTGCACTGTACTGCGCCACAGGAACCGTACAGGAGAAAAAGGCACAAAAAGACTGATATGAAATGTATGTTTTTCTTTGTTTCCATGTGCAGTTCACATGACCAGATGGAACCAGTTGAAGGTAAATGGAGTCACATATTTTAACTATAAAAGCAAGATTGATAATGTGTAAAATCCTGATATATGCATTTTGAAAAAGCATGAACAATGTTTGAGAAATGATTAAGAAAGTGCTTCCGAACTTTTGACTGGTACAAATCATCAATGTAAAGAATCTCCACTGATGAGCTTTCACTCCATCTCTCTCTGCCGGTTTGTGCAGTGGCTGGAAACCCAGTGGTGTCCGTGGAAGCTCTTGATGGGATGCTGCATCTGCCAGAAGTGGTGCACAGGCAGATTCAACTATGCACAACACCCGCAGAAAACCAGCTGCTGCGGAGCGAGTTCTACTATGAACAGGTTTGGATTTTAATGTTTGTCATTATACAGGATCTGATGCAACTGACTTACGGTTTGGAAATAATATCTTAAACAAACTTGAAAAAGAATCTTAGTGTTGTTGCTATGCATGTATGAGCCAAGATAATTTAACTCTGAAATGACTTTTCCTACTCTTTGTTGTAGTATATAATATTCACAATCCCCTAAATACTATAGGTGAGGTATTAGGGAAAACGTATTTTATATGGACGTAGTATGCATTTAATAACTGAAAATATTCACTAAAAACTCATTTTCATTGGTATTTATTGTTCACAATTGTTTGGGAAACAAATTTAAAAAAAAAATATTTTTTGCCATTAGGTTCTATGATTAAGGCTGTGAAATAGGTATTAAGTTTTATATAAATCATCTTAAAAAGACTTCAATTTAACTTGAAGAAGCTCTTGTAGGAACTCTGTACAGTTTTACCCATTTCCAGCTTGATAAAGATGAGTACCGCTTCCAGTATGGTTCACAACCCATGTCCCATTTATTTTATTATCTTAAACTGTAAATTAAAGTTATGTTTTAATACAGTAAAGCAAATCTATAGTCTCGCTCTATATTTCCTGCATCCTAATAGATGAAACAGTTGTCTATGAACTGCTCACTCGGTTGTTGAACCCAGTGTGAAAACTCAATGATTCATTTTAATTTGCAGTGTGAATCCATCATGATAACTTTTGCTCTCTGCTAAAACCCAAAGGCTCCCAGTGCGTACCTGTGCGTGGCCATCCTGTCTCTGCACAGCGACCAGACGGCATGCGGCCATCAGCTCATCAGCCACTGCCGCTCCCTGTCCCGGAAGCTGACCAACCCAGAGGTGGACGCCTGCCTTCTCACCGACATCATTCGCCAGCTGCTGTTCAGCGCTAAGCTGATGTTCGTCAAAGTCGGCCGCAGCCAGGATCTTGCCTTATGTGACAGGTGAGATACAACCCTGGGTGGTAATGTAAGCTATTATTATAAGAAAATACAAATAATTTAGACAGTGGGAGAGTGAGACTATTTAGGAGGTGCTATAGAGAAAGAGGTGCGTAGGATGTGATCTATGATTGGCAGAGGAGTAATTTATTTAAAAAATTATGCTTCAGAAACAAAGAAACAACCAATTGACTATTTCTAGGCTTTCTTACATCTTGCATTAATCCTTTTTTAGCCACTAAATTGCAAAAAAACCCTTAAACAAGCTGATAGACACATGTCACTGGCATATTAGCACTTTATACATTTGCTATTGCCAACATGTTGGCAAATAGTTGGTACAGAGCAATAATGTCATGTCATTGGAGTTGGGTTTTTATCTGGTATGCAAACTTTCAAACTTGATGATCCCTGTCTCTTCCTCTGTGTCTTATATTTATCTCACATACACACAGATTGTTCACTGCTTTCTTACCGTTCTGTTTCCACAGTTACATCAGCAAAGTGGATGTGCTTAAGATTCTAGTGATGGCTAATTACAAATACGTTCCTTCTCTTGACGATATCCTGGAGACCCCCGCTGTCACACGCCTCCGTAACCAGTTGTTGGAAGCGGAGCATTACCAGCTGGCAGTGGAGGTGAGGCAAAGGGTGGTTTATATTTTGAATATTATTTTATCACATTTCTTTTGGCAGGGAACGTTTTACAAAAAAATACAAATCTTAAAAAAAGACATTAGCTACCAGCTACTTTGAAACAAATACAAAAGATAGTCACAGATAGTCACATTTCAATCATAAACCCTACCACATGCAATATTAACATCCTTCCTTGCAAAACATACACTTGCAGCTCACTGGTTCTCAAATTTCACTCAACATACTGGTGTTATTTACATTGCATCATTGTGTGACTGCGTTGGTAGGTGTCCACCAAGAGCGGCCTGGACCCCGGCGGTGTGTGGCAGGCCTGGGGCATGGCCTCTCTGAAGGCAGGGAATCTATCAGGGGCTCGGGAGAAGTTCGCCCGCTGCCTGAAGGCCCCGGTAGACCGAAACCAGCTCAACCTGGGTCCCTTACTGCTGCAGGAGATCGTTCAGCACCTGGAGACGACTGTGCGACCCACTCTGGCAACGGTAAGAAAACGTGTCATGACAGGATGGTCTTATCTCTAATAATAGGCCTCTATTGTAGCCTATACAAAAGCAGGCCTTCGTAAATACTGTAATTATATCTTGCCTAACTATTACGTCTCCTAACATGAATCTGTTCTGCAGTTTTTGTTTAGTCATTTGACTCCAGCCTTTGTGAAGAAAACTGCTAAATACTTCCTCCTTCAGAGGGATTTACCTGGATGTGTGTCTTGTTTTGTAAATTGATTTAGAGATAATGAGCCATGGGTACACACAACTGACTAGAACATGAACCTGAAATCATGATTGACAAATCAGAATAGCATGAAAACATAGGTATGTAGGTATCTCTGTCCTACAGAGATGTACATATTAGGGCTGAACAATTTTAAGAATACATTTAATTGTGATTTTTCTGGCAGATATTGATATAGATATTTTTTTCAAATAAAGTTTCAGTGCACAAAAACATTTACAAGCATCACAAGACTTGCATCATACCACTAAAACAATAATTGCCATAACTCTAATGCAAAAATGAAAACTAAAGTCAAGAATCGATTTAAAAAGTAGTCATATTTATTAACATAAAACATGCTCTACATAGGCTGCATAGTGCTTGAGCAACATCAGTTATTACAATTGAAGAACTAGAGATGTCTATGTCTTAACAAAAACTGGGTTAGGTAAACAGCAAAATAAAATACAGATTTGTCTGAAATTATGTTTTTCAATCTAAAACAATAGATCATTCCAGCCTCATACAAAACTACTTTAATGAGCTCTGCTCCTACGGGAATTTCAGGTTCACTCGGATAATGGAGCTGAACAATTAATCAATGATTTGTTTAAACAGCAATATGACCTCCTGCAATTTGGAATTTGCAGGACACACAATATCTGTTAAAAATGAAAAGTGTATTAAAAATGTAATTTTTAAATTAAATATTGTCATGCTGTAGAGATGTCCTTACATGTCTCTGGAATGTATATCTCATATTCCAGGGAAACCATTCACAAGGCCGGTTGTAACATGATACATTTACACACAAGATTCAAGAGTTCATTATCTTTGGGGGTCTATAGGGTCGGAGGTGGAGGGAAACTATAGCACGGGCCTTCCTTAATAATTGTTTTATATAATGTATGTTGTTTGTTTCTTATTATTACTACTATGAAGGCAGCTACATAACATGATTATATCATGTTTGCAGTACAGGGGCACAAAAGTATGTTATCATAAACCCCCCTCCCCCAAACTAGTATATGATACTGGGGCTGCAACTAATGATTCTTTTGGTAGTCGATCAAACTGATTATTGAAACAATCAGTTCTTTGTTTGGTTCATAAAATGGTCTTTAAAGATCTTTAGTTTACCGTTACAAAAGACTCAATTAACCAGAAAATAATCCGATTTCAGAAGCTGGAACGAGAAAACATTATCTTCTTAAAGATGACTCAAATCGATTATCAAAATAGTTGTCAACTAATCGATTAATCTAGTAATTGGTGCAGCTCTATTTGAATCTCCTGCTATATCGCTTAATGCCGAGGGCTCGTTCACTTTGAGAAAAAGCCACTACGTTGTAGCATGAGTGACACTTGCACTAACACGCGTGGTGTGTTGGCCTGGATTAAAGCGGGAGTTTGCAGTGAGAGAACTTTGATACGCTTGTGTGGTTCTTTATTCTTCACAGACTACTGGTTGTGACTCAGTGACACTAAACTCTATCTGAGCCTGTCAGTTGAATAAAAAGCACCCAAATACGACTTATGTCGTGTGCTGTTTAAATTGTATTGAATTACATCCGCAGGGTTTGGATACACACATTAATGACCCATTTTTTTTGTGCTGTCTTTGTGTTTCTGTGTGCATCAAGTCATCGGGGGAGGACATCTTAGCATCCATACGGGAGCTGGAGGAGGCCCTGGGTGATGCGGGTCCTGTGGAGCGCCCCAACACTCAGAACCAGAACAGCAGCCTCCACCAGGAGTGTCTGTACTACCTGAACACCTACGGCACCCACCTGGCACTCATCAGCTTCTATATGCATCACGACTGCATGTCAGAGGCCCTGACTTACCTTCTCAACAAGGTGAGGAGGAGTTTATCAATTTAGACTTTAAGTATTTTATAGGATAATGTAAAAAATGTCATGTGGTGTAACCCTAAAAGCTTGGTACAAGATAGTTTAACTCTCTTAAAAAGGTTTTAAAAAATGAAAAACATATGTTATCAGCTAGTTTTATATTCTATGCGGATTAAATATTTAAAATGTATCACTCTTTTTTTGGTTACACTTTTTGATATTTTGTGTCAATTTCATGAAAAATGGTACAAATGGACGTTCAAATGAAACCAACATGAACACAAAATGCACATGTTGAGAGACCTTATAAATGCTTTTAAAACTGTATTTTAAAAGGTTTTTGACTTTCACATCTTTTTGACCATTTCTGATCACTGACCCATATTCAGCTGACACTCATATTCAATGAAACTTCAAGGTCATTTAAACCAAGTATTTTCAGGGCGGTCAAGTCAATTTTATTCATAAAGCCCCAAATCACAGATTCTCCTTAGGGTGCTTTACAGTCTGTACAGCACTAAAACATCCACATTTCTTAGACCCTTGATTCAAACGAAGAAAAACTCACTAAACAAATCTGCCAGTCAGTTTTGCCAGTGAAAGTATCTTCAGTTTATCGTATCCATCTGCTGGTCTCTTTTTATGCATCCTACAACACAGGATCCCTCTCCCAGGACCAGTTGATGTGCAGTAGGATTTATGTGTACAGAAAAGGTCACATGAATTAGAATGCAGCATTAAACAGGATAAAAAATGCTGACGAGGACACCTCCATCAGCAGCCATCCGGTCTGCAGGATGAGGAAACATAGGGCAGGACTCTGGGAAAGATGCAAGTTTTAAAGCGTATATTAGTGGGACAAAGTGTATAGAGGAAGGGAAGGAAAGGCAAAGCTCTGTGTCCCATTCTACTTTGAAGGACTCTAACCTCTAGTATGTCTGCATCCTTTGGGAGCTTTGTGAACTATGAGCTCTTAAAGATAGGATAGCACCTGACCATTAAGAGCTTTTTAGGTGAAAAGAATTTTAAATTCTATTAAATTGTAGATAATGTTGGTAAAATATGATCTCTCTGTCTAGTACTTGTCAGGGCACATGCACCAACATTCTGGATCATTTGGAGAGTCTTTACAGACTTTGTCTGAGCATCCTTTAAAGAAATTGCATTGATAAGAAATGTGTGGACTAGCTTTTCTGCATCTTTTTATATGTGTAGGTGAAAGGTGGCTGTGATGCAGTTTGATCAAAGATTACTCCCAGAGTCAATGCAGCGATGCTGCTGTCCAGAGTAGCTCTATCATTGGATAGAGGAGTTCAGTGGTAGAATATTGCAGGTCATCCAGGTCCTGAAGATAATCTGCTATCATCTGCATATATACCAATAAAAATGAATGTAGCATTTCCTAAAAAATAAAAAATAATTAAAAAACGACACAAGGCATGTGTCTGAAAACTGAAAGTCACTGAGTTAAATTTGATCTTACTATCTGTTGCAATGTCTAATCCAGCAGTATTCAGCAGTTAACAAGGTGCATGTGGCTTCATGTGACTTTGGGTTTTATAATCTCTGGCTCACTATAAATTGGATATGAAATGTATACAAAAATAAACTGTAGGTTGATTGAAAACTTAAGAAAGGACGAGAGTTGCTCAAGTATATATATTATGACACTAGATTTTCTTCTCAGGAGTGCCCAGAGGACGTGTTTCTAGAGGGTTTGTTGCAGCCCAGTCTGGAGCGGGGGTGTTTCGGCATGCTGCAGGGGATCCTGGAAAAACTGGACCCCAGCCTGGAAACCTGCAGCCGCTACCTCATTGCCTCCTGTCAGTTCCTGCAGCGGCGGGGATACTACCACACTCTCTACCAGCTACAGCAGTTCATGATGGTTAGTGCTTTTTTTCAGGTTTTTTAAAAAGATTTGTTGTGAGCATTTCAAATATTTATCATGTAAATGACAGCAATGTTTCTACCAAGTTACTTGGCTTGATTAACAATAATTAATAACTCTTTAATCAAATTGTACATTTTATTCACTTGGACAGGATCACGTGCGTGCGGCCATGACCTGCATCCGATTCTTCACACACGGAGCCAGTTCCTACCTACAACTGGGAGAGCAGCAGGTTTGGCATTCATTTTTTTTTGTTCAGTTTGTAAAATACATTAACACTTTCCGTGAGAGAAAATGAAACCTGTGCGTTATGTTGAAATTGATCTTGTGCAGAGCTGGTTGGTCAGAGCCAAAGAACACTTGAGGACATACCTGCAGGAGCTGCAGGGCCGGGGCGCTGGCAAGAGAAAGACCCAAGTCAACTCATTCAGGAAGATGATGTCGTCCAGTGACGTGTCCAGGTGATTTAATACAGTGGGTCTCAAAGTGGGATCCAGGGCTCCTTGAGGGAGGGCCAGCGGATCCCCAGAATAAAGGGGAATTATTTATTTTTCACTAGAATTCATTCCATAACTACACAATGACAGAATGTAAGAGCCTTTGTATGAACTACAGAAAGTGCCACAATTAAAAGTAAATATATTAGTTTATTTCTATTAACATATTTAATTTAAAATCTTATCAGATAGGGTCCATGGTCTAGTTTTTATGAGTTTAAGGATCCTTAATGTGAAAAAAAGTTTTAGAACCACAGATTTAGGATGCTTTAACACTGAGAAGACTAGACCAAGGTCCAAACCAAAGCTCATGTTTTTAAATATACATTTGATCTGTTAGGTTGTCTTTCACACTGCATTTATACATAGAATCCATATGTATGTCCTGTCCTCACCTACAGTGCTGCGTATCACTGTACCGCTCCCTGTACTCATCATAGAAAGCACATGCAGTCGATGCACCACTCTTTAATGACATTGTTCACTAGATTCACACAGAATCAGTGTAGAGAAAACAGAGACCACGCTGTGCTAGTCCATTTGTTGTGAAGGAAAAATGCATCACACAGGGTGACGAAATAAAAGAAGTTTTTGACATTGTACAGAACTCTCCTCTCATTTTTATCAGACACATGAATACGATTGAGCTCCAGCTCGAGGTGACGCGTTTTCTGTACCGCTGTGAGACGGCGGCTTCCTCCAAGGCTCCACAGACCAGTACGGCTCTCTCCAAGTCCCCTGGATCCAGTTCACCACCTACACTGTTTGGAGGAAGCCCCATGAAGGTGGAGGTTGCCTGCAAGGTGAGGTTCCATTTGTATACATTAAAATGTTGATTAAAATTCCCTGAACAAATAAAAAAAAAAATCTAATTGCAATAATTTTCATTTTTTTATATTTGACTGAATTTGAATCTGAATTTTTCAACATGAGTCATCATTCTTATTTTCATTCAAAAAGCATGGTCCAAGTAAAATATGAAGCGTAACCCTGGATATCTCTGCAGCACGACAAGGTTGAATATAAAATTTAAATATATTTTTGACACATTTAGTCTTTTACAAATATTGTAGCTGCAAGGCCATATCATTAATTATGCTAATCATAATTCTGGTTAATTTTTTGACTTTATTTATTGTATGTGTTTTTTGTAATCCAAATGTCTAAATTGCTGATATAAGAGGTGTTGAGGTATGTGGAAGATAAACATCAGTTTTACATACACAGTACCATCAGAATTTGGACACACTTTCTCATTTAAGTGAATAAGAAGGTGTATTGTAATTACTGTATATGTGGAATAATATAAAGTATAAAATACCTTTTTGAGACTGTGCTCTGTATTTAATGTATATTTTATATATTATATATATCCAAATTCTATAATGAATTTGTATTATTGCAGGTGATGCTTGGAGGAAAAAATATTGAAGAAGGTTTTGGCATTGCATACAGAGTCATACAGGTAGGTTCACACGACATGTTCTGTTTTGATGTGATTTTAAGTCACAAATTCAGACTTCTTTTAAGTCTACGTTCAGACTGCAGCCTGAAGCAACCCAGATCCATTTTTTTCACCCCATGTGACCTTTATCTGATCCTAAATTCCCTTCATAAACACTGAGAATGAGCATTAATTAACTAACGCAAACAATTACAGTACAACAGTAACAATATTTAGACACAAGGAAGATTTTCCCCTGGTTTTCCATTCGAAGGTTGAGATAACAGTCGTGTGTTTCTCCCTCCCCTCCTGCTGCAGGACTTCCAGCTGGAGGCTCAGGCCGTCTATGTTCGGGCCGGACAGAGGCTGGTCCGTCAGAGGCAGTACGGAGCCATGCGGCAGCTGCTCAAATGTGTCGGAGAGTCGGGCACTGCCACCAAAAATGACTGCGATGCCCTGATCCTCAGCTGCATGTCGGTCGCAGATAAGGGACCAGCAGATGTGAGTGACAGAAACATCTTGAAGATAGCAAAAATGATTACAGATGCATATCTCGACATGATTTGCCTCCACGTTTTCTGTTTTTCAACCTCCCTTGTGCTTTATCTGATTTAGGCTAAGGAGCTGGAAATTCTCATTCTGGAGACTAAGAGCACAGAGAGCAAGGTAGTTAAAAACTGACTGCAAATCATGTTATTGGTTGTTTCACTTGCCTCAGGATGTCTTTTACAGAAACCCCAATGATCCCGTTTTAAGTTCACCTCCATTGAGTGCCAGCTTTTCTACTTGTGAAAGTTATCCATTATTCCCTTTTACATTGATATCACTGAGCCTGTTGTTGTACTAAATTAAACTAAACCAGTGTTGAACTCTGAGCGTCGCTGTCCCTCTGCAGATCAAAGCGTACCTGCAGTGCAGCAAACTGAGGCCAGCGTACCTGCTGGCAGTGAAACTGGAGTCGAGCCGGGCCGGCCCGTTGGTCCAGGACGTCCTTCAGGCTGCCGAAGGAGCACAAGACCTAGTGATGCGGAACATTTGCTGCCAGTGGTTGTCTGAACACCACAACAAGTCATCGCCACAGCGCCATGGCCGAGCCAACGACAGGTAAAGGCACAACAAGGGATTACACAGACGATATTTAAGACTCAAAAAAAAACCAACAGATGAGGTTGAGAAATGTGAGGGGGTGAAATGATGAGTTGGCCCTCAGGTACATATATGACTGTTATGAGAGGGCGCCTGTGGTCATCAGATACTGAATATTGTAGCTGATAATTGTCATAAACCACCCCTCATCCCAACCAGGTTATTTGGTCATCTCATCCAGAATATGATGAGATTATAGACACCAAAATGGATCCTGTACTCCTTTTTCTTTATGGGTGGTTCCAGTGCTTTACACCACTTTACACTTTGTAGGTAGAATTTTGAATCATCCAAAGTAGAAAAGCTCTTCACAAATATGTGTTTTAATAGTTTATATTAAAACTCATTCATAACTTTTTTTCCCCCACATTATGGCTGCTTTTTGCTAGTAGGGCTGCAAATAAGTATTCTTTCATTAGAGATAAATATGTTTGTTATTTTCTCAATTAATCAATCGGGTTTTTTGTCTATAACATGTCAAACAGTTGTGAAAAGGCAAATATTGTTTCTCAAAGCCCAAGATGTCCTTAAATGGAAAGAACCTATATAAACATAAAGGTATTGGATATATGTGACATATATATAAAAATATATGACATATATAAAATTGGCCGTGTTCCTATTATATTATACATGTGTGTATGTACATATGTACATATAAAATAGGAAAACTGTTTATTTATATATATTTCTTTTCTCAGATAAAACCCAACCCAGCATTTTCTCACAGAGCACTGGAGTCCAAATGACAGATTTTGGTGTCTATGTTCAAGTCAATTAATGTGGTAAATTTGACTAATCTGGTAGGATATTATCATTAGAAAACCTTCTACCTGCCATTTAATGTCTGGAACTTTCACAATGATCACTTGTTTTTCTCCTGTGTCTGTGAAGCTAAAACAAATCACCACTGTGCTTTTTCTATTCTGGAAACGTTTCACTTTTATCTCCCATATGTACAGTGTTTGATACAGAGGGAACAAGGTTACAGCACTGGAATGACGACGATTACATAACCATTAACTGCAATGTATACATACCGTATACAGTGGTTCTTACATAATAGAAGCATATCTGACTCAATATTTGACTAAGATTAATCTCCTACCTCAGCCAAAAGGGAAAATATCTTTAAACTGACGGGAAAGACTCTGACAACGTGTTGCTTGTTAAATCTATTTTTTTTTCTGTGCATTTAATGTCTTTATTGTATGTGTCAGTGTGTGTTTTCAAGCAAATGTAATGAGGTGTCATCCAGTGAGAACCGGTACATGTTCAGTTCTTGAAGACACTGAAAAATGTTGTATTTGCAATCCCGGTGTTGATCCATTTTACCTGATATTTTAGAGCCCACTTCCTGGCCAGATTTCAGCATATATTCCCTTTTGATAAGGGAAAGTAATAGAATTTGAAGTATTTAAGGGCATTTAAGATGATGACAAGAAATTTTCAAGAGACATCGAAATTGGATACAGAAAGGGAAGCGCTTAGGATCATGTGATCGCAACAAAATTTAATTCTCTATCAAGAAAATCTCCTCGTCTTTTGCTCTGAACGTCTCACCTCGTGTCTCACGCTCTTTGATATATTTAATGATTACCCCAAGTGCCACTAATTTTAAATCATGCTTTCCACTGTTCTCATGGGAGACCTGACCCATATAATTTAAATAATGTGTAAAAAAAAATGTGATCATCAATACTTTTTTTAGTCCCTATACATGACATTCTCCCACCTTGCTGATGCTGCCTTTTCAATAATACTAGATTGTGTATTTCAGAGCTATTCTGATGAACATGATCAAGTAATACATCTACGGTATATTTACAGGAGATGCTATGTTGTGCTTTTTGTGATATCGAGTGTTGATCGGCAAGAGATGAAAAGAAGCAAGCCAGTTTTAACTTCTGAGATGCACATGTATGACATTCTTGCACTCTAACCCTCCTTAACTCTGTCTCATCACTGCCGCACTTTATACTTTGTGAGTAAAAAAAAATTGTTAGGGAAAAATTGTAAACTATGTAATTGAGTGACTGCTTTTTAATGATGCAGGGACTAATGATTTTCAATTGTACTGGTAATTGTTTTCTCCATCCCTTGTAAAATAAAATGAAATAAAAAAAGGTAATATATGATTCATTATATATATGTTTGTGTTTATGGGTGTGTGTGTGACAGATCAATTCTTTGTATTGATGATGGAATTTGAAAGACAAGTGGAAGCCGAAGACATAATCTTTCTGCATCTTGCAATGCTCTCCTCGGGAAACTTAAAACTCGTTCACACCTGGGAGAATGTGACACCCATTTATATTTGGGAGTGTGGTCAAATAAAATTAGATTCACAACCACTCTGGGCTTTAAATCCCCAGGTTCCCTGCATGAAATCTCAGAATTGAAGAAGCCTCTTAGATAAGAGGTAAAACATCTTTAAACAAAAAAGAAGTCCATTTACATATTTTTGTGTCTGGCCAAATGAAGGTGTAGTGGACTGTTCCATAGTCTTAATAGACAAATTGTACATGGGCATGCATTGAGATACGGATAGACATGCAAATACATTTGTTGTAAAGAAAAAGAGGCTTCAATTTATATTTTAAGTGTGGATGTCAATCTACATATCAGTTTTGAAATTGTGTTGATAGGCCAAGTAAAACTTTAATCTCATAATATGTTTGCATTTTACTGTTATACATATTTATAAATTAATGGGTTTAGGCACAGATTCTGTTCTGTTGGGTTATAGTGCTGGGATTTCCTGAAGGTCTGTGAATGCATCTTGGAGTAAGATTAAGGCCCACAGTAGCCTGTGTTAGCATGAACAAAAAGTAGTAGCTAAACCAGCTAACGTATGAACATGTGTTTTTTCAGAGCTTTATAATTCTTTTGTTCTGTTGGCTGCACGATGATCGATGCAGGAGGAAACAGGACAACAGAGCTTTGAATTATGATGAAAGTTCTGGGAAGCTGCGGGAGGAGGAGCTGTGATAAACAGCTTTACACTGTAATGAAAGTGCTGCTGCAGGATAGCACTGTGATATGAAAGTCTATGGGATTTTAACTTTTAATGATATTAATGATGTTTTGAATATCCATCAAAAGAATCCACAAAAAGGGATGACACCAATGTGTCATATGCAGCTATATCTGAAAGCTGAGGTTGACTTGACAAACTCCTTGCTTTTATAGATAGATTACTGAGATTTTAAAGCATTGATACAAGCAGCCTTCTAGTAATATTTCTGTTTATTTACATAAAATGTAAACATTCAACTCTTAACATGAATGTAAGTGTAGTAAAAGGCATGTTTCACTTGTATAAAACACAATGTAAACTCTTGGCAACTTTGTATGTGAATGCTAAGAAGTAAATATGAGAGAAATCCTTATAAATGTAAAACAGTAGTTTCTGCAGGAATGTGCAGTTTTGGCAATTCTCATGGGGGAAAGAATGTCTGCAAACATTGCAATGACATGATTCTAACTTTGTCAAAATATAAAACCTTTATATAACATGTATTACAGTTATCACAAAATACATTTATGCAATTTAAGCTGAAATCGCGGCTCAGATTGAAGCAAATTTTCGATAGTTTACAATTATTATTTTTTTAAACTCTGTAGGAACCCCTGCAATATTTTTCAAATACTGGCACAAAAGTCAAGCAATTTAGCTGCAAATTTACAATATTCAATAAAGTTGCTGGTCATTTACCCTGGCTTGACCATTCACAGATCCTACAGCATCGGAATACATCAAGTTGCTTTTTTGCCTACATTGTATTCACATTGTGTCACAAAAATATAGTTAAAAGGTCTTTGTGTTTACATGATACAACAGAGTACTTTTGGTTTGTGAGGCACCAAAATACTCATCATGTAATTACTGCATTGTTACACAAAAAAGCAACTTCACATTATAGTACCTTTTACATTGTTACCTGACTGCTGATATCTCTTTAGGTAAGAAACGTCCAAAGTAGAGAACAAAACCATAGTGAACGATGAAATGAATGATAAACCAAAGATATAAGGACTCCTTTGAGAACTGAGATAGATGGCGGTTAAAAGTTGAATCAGTCCCACTCAATACCAAGAAGCTCGCAGCTGGCGTCCCATAGTCTTCTCGCTGTGTCTTCACTCCGGCCCTGTGGGGCCACGAAGGCAGGGGCACAGTCGCTGAAATGAAAGAGGGGTCGTATTATATAAAGACTAATGATGGTGTGAATCATCACTCTGGATGCAGCAATCTCATTTCTCTTTGATGTTGTAAATGACAGTAAGGGTTGTTATCATCTTATTTTATCCTGGCCAGAAACAGGAAACTGCCTTTTAAATGTTTGAGCTCTTGAAGATATGCGATTGATTGTAGAAAAAGAGGTACTTTAAAGGATGAGGCTGGAAGTTTTCTATATTGGCTAATGAAACCAACAATCAACTCGTCCTAATTACACATTGTGTGTGTTTCAAAAGCCTGATATGTCTGATTCTTCTACACCATAAACTGTCATTGAAAAAAAAAATAGAAGCCTGTCACAGTTTTGTACTGCTTGACATGTTCCTTCATCTCAAAGACAATGGACCTGGTAGTTTTTGGACTTTGTTCTGAGATTCTATGAGATATTTGCAAAGTATTTGTAAAGAGAAATACGTCCTGTATGCACATTGGCATCTGCCTTATAGGGAACTGCTCCCTTCAACCTGAAAAGTTGATCATTTTTAAAGTCTTTGGAACTGTGGAATATGAACTAACCCATCCATAACCTGGCTCCAGATTTAAAGCGCAAGTGACGGGTTGTGAATCGAAATGTAGAAAATCAGGCCTTACTATATACTACAAAACATTTGGAGTTTTCTGTCCTTGTCCCAGTTTACATGCAACAGAGAAAACCAATTTACTGATGGGAACATGTCCATCCCCAAACACTAGGGGGCGATAAGTGTTGTTCCAATGGGTTAATACAGCCCCCGTCACGTTGTAAACAAACAACTATAAACAAATATTTAGCTCCTTCAGAAGGGTAAATATGAGCGTAGACTCATCAACTTTTCCAAAATTTCTCTGACCTTTTCCTTTGTTGCTGCTCTGGTTGTTTCTTATACTGTGATTTTTTTTTATTCTACCATCTTTCTTGGGTGTTTTTGTTCTGGGATCATATGTTAGAGCAGGAGGTGTGGAGCATGCGAACATGCAGGTTTAACTCTGATTAAGTGTAATGTTAGTCCATGTTGGTGTAATGTTCCAAATGGAGCGAAGCATACTCTATTTAATAGATTGTATTAATATGCATGTTAAAATGGCTATGTAGTGGCCCCTGGGGAAAAAAAATGTCTACAATAATGTATACAAACAAATTTCACTACACATGTACAAAGGGTCAGTGTTCTGTCTCTTGGACCAATACAGGAAGTCAGCCATCTTGAATCAAAAGACCAATTCTTTGCGATTTTCACACACCATATTTGAATAAATTAGTCGTATGGATTTTATCACAACAACTTTAAAGTCACTCTGAATCATCTTCAGACATCGGAGATGACAAGTCATCAAAAGATTTTTCCTACGTTATTCCTGGTTGCAGTGATGCTGCCACCGTTTTTCATGTCCTGCTATGAAACAGGAAGCTGCTGCATTTTCAGCTTAGTTTGTCCGATCTGCACCAAATGTCTTATGTTTCATAAGTAACCTGCCCTGAAGACGCCTACACAACCATAATAACCCAGTCAAATCCACTTGACCACATTAAAAGACCACATCTCACCCTGACTAAACATCATTTTCACCTTAAATGTCTGAATAATAAGTTTATTTGAGGTCTATATTTCTTCTTGGACCTCTCGGAGGTGAACTCTTGAGCTTGTTGTCACCTACCTGAAGTGTTTCCCAGAGATAGAGTGTAGCTCCTCGGCCACAGCACAGTAGATGCTGGTCTGTGCTCCTTCTCGTGGAGTTTTCAGGAACATGGAAAAGACGGTGAAAAGTATCGTCATCAGGGTTGAGTGTCTGGTCAGGTCAGAATTCACTGTCCCAGGATGGACTGAGTTCACTGTCACGTTGGTTCCTGTGAAGACAAAAGACAAATGTCACTATTGGACACATTTTACATTTTTAAACCTTTTAACCGATAGACTGATCATTGAAAGGTAATGTTATTCCAGTAGTAATCGTGGAATGACAAGAATTACGATTTTAATTGTTTAAAATTCAGTAAAGTTTTGCTTCCCCTATTATATTTCCTGCTATATTTAAAGACTTTTCTCTAACAGAATGCTGAAAATGCACAGTTGAAGTGGAATTTAGACGTTTCTGTGCACTATATACACGCTAATATTGTCGAGACATGGCTGATTGTAACCAAATGCGTTTCTTTGATTGGTTTTATATCCTCACTCCTACTGAAAACAATGCAATTAATTTAGCTGTTCTATTGCATGGAGGCAGGGCCATATAACTCACCATGTAGATGTAATCTGTGCCGCTAACCTGTTCTAGACCAAGCTAACAGCCAGACTAGATTAGTCCTGGAGCCTTATCTGGTCAGTCAGCAGTCCAATCGAAAATAAATGTTACTTTACAGTTAATCTATGATCTCTATATGTATCTTGATGGTTTATTAGACCACATTAAAATACCTATAGCCAACATTTCCATTCAGCCAAGTATGATTCAAGGCCTACATCTTTTGTACATTGTTATCAATGATCAAGAGACTTAGCATCTTGCAAATTGTTCTTATACTTAATCTTTTTTTTGTTTTTATGATTTCTGTGCCTTTATTTGATTGTGGAGAGACAGTAAAATGTGGGGAAAATAAGTAGGGGCCAACCTTGAATTGAAGTGGGGTCTCGTCCTCAGAGCAGATTTGCACCTATGATATGAAACTGAACAACTTGACTATCTAGTGACCTCTTAATAGACAGTCATGACTTACCACCTGTTTTAGTCTGGTCATGTTTGTTCTGAACAAATAAATACAAATTTGCATTGGGTTGAATGCATATTTATCCGAATTACTTGCACCTGGTTTCACATGGTTTCACCTCCTCATCCTGATTTGGCAAT
Source organism: Lepturacanthus savala (assembly GCA_030544235.1). Lineage (NCBI taxonomy): Eukaryota > Metazoa > Chordata > Actinopteri > Scombriformes > Trichiuridae > Lepturacanthus > Lepturacanthus savala. The sequence goes on along the minus strand of CM060469.1, from coordinate 18,017,532 downwards.
CATGCAATTGATTAAACCACAATGCATAGATTAAACTAGGTCAAGTTTGGCTTTTTCAGTTATCCTGGATTTCTTAATTCTGCTCTTGAACAACCCCCTGGTCATCGGTCCTTTCTCCCACGTTTTGCATGTGTTTGTGTACCTTTGAGTCTCCGTGCCAACTCCCTGGCAAAGAGCACGTTTGCCAGCTTGCTCTGGCAGTATGCTAATCCACTGTTGTAGCTGCCCTGGCTGTGAAGGTCGTGGAACCGGATCCAGCCGAAGTTATGAGCCAGAGATGAGACCACGACGATCCGGGCTGGTGCACTGCGCTTCAACAGCCCGATCAGGAGGGACGTCAACAGGAAGTGACCTACCCCATGTGAGACACATGTGGTTAGCAATGAGAACACACAGTTTGTGATTTTGACTCAGTCTTAACTGTAAAAACAAGATTTCAGATTTTAAATTCTTATAATTTACACGTATTTACAACCTTATCAATGATCCAGTCAGTTAATCTTGTTCAAGGTTTGATCGACTCATCGCTTGCCTTAGATTTCAGTGGAGTCTTACCCAAGTGATTAACTCCTATATGCATCTCAAAGCCATCAATTGTTTTCATGTAGGGGCACATCATCACCCCGGCGTTATTGATGAGGATATGAAGACTGGTGACTTCTGAAGAATAAACATCAAGAGAGAAAAAAAAGAAGACGACAGCTGTGATACCTGTTAAACAACAATAAACCAGGGCTTTTGGGGTAAACGTGAATATCAACCAGCTACTGCATACCTCTCAGGAATTTCTGCGCAAAGGCTCGTACGGAGCAGGTATCGGCCAAATCTAGCTCTCGAACCTCCACGTCTGCTTTGGGGTACGAAGCTCGTATACTGGCCACAGCCTCCTCACCTTTTTCTAGGTCTCGGCACGCCATGATCACCCGAGCCCCTGTTGTGGGAAAAAATATATAAAAATAAGCAGCAGCAAAGTTATTAACAACACAGAAAATATGGTAGTATGTAAGTAAACGTTCCTGGAGTTTGGAGCAATTAAGTCATTGTGTCAAGCAAAGTACTTTTGCATGTATGCAGTGGTGTGCCCAGACTATTTGAAGGCCAGAGGTGAAAATGAAAAAGAAGGACACATATAGTGTGTCTTCACCTCTGAAAAGGGGAATTCGGCAGACATTTTGGTTCCTTGAGGGCACTTTAGGACACATTTTGGCACCCACATTTTTCAACAACTGAGCCATGAGGAGGCATCAACCACCTTCAGAAGTGGTACTTGCAGTGTTGGTGATAACCGCTCACCCAGTGTTTCCCACACATAGACCATTGTGTGGCGCTGCGCCACAGAATGAAAACTGAGCGCCGTCAATTCACGCTTCTTTTTTGTAAATATATGATTCTGTCAATACACAGATAGAAATCAGTGGTTCGCTAAATTTGGTGCAGCCATCTTTTCTTTTATGTTAAATTATCAATGTGCTTGCATGTTGTCCTTTTATAAACCAAACAAAACACGTGTCAAGTATGAAGTTGATCGGATGAGCGGTTCTCGACATATGTGAACAATAATCATATTTACATTCATTCATGAACATCAAACAAAAAGTCCAGGAATTTGTGTTTGGTAGATTATTTCTCTGCTGTAACGACGCTTCTTCACAATACATTTCACATTTATTATTATTATTCAATCAGATCTGGATTGACACCTTATTGCTACAAAAGCAAGTTGCAGCATCATCTGGAGTGAGGGCAACTGTCATCTCCATACTGAAGGCTGAGTTCCATGAAACAGTATGTCAGACACAGACCGGGAAGAGGGCGTCCTGAGAGCATGACACCCCAAGGAGACCGCACCCCCACCCACACTTCAGCACTGGAAGTAATCTCAATGCAGAGAGGGATCGAATGAGTGACCAGTGACCATCCCATATCTCCACAGTCTGGGACTGAACTCCATCCTCCAAAGCTCTCCCCCACAGAGCAGGTTTATCTGAGATTACCTCCAGAATTTGCCTGCCAACAGGTCTGACCTTAACCTTAATGAACATTTTGGACATGCTGTTTATGCTAGAGTGGCCAACATGACCACGATGGCTGACTTGTGCCAAATCCTGGTTGAGGATTGGAATGCCATCCCGCAGCAGTGTGTGAGCAGGCTGGTGACCAGCATGAGGCGGAAGTGCCAGGCTGTTGTGGCTGCGTAGGTTCTTCCACACACTACTGAGGCTTTTCACTGTTAAACTGTCAATATGTCCTGGCTTGTTCCTTCCTAATGATAAACGTCAATCATCCAATCAACCAAAGAATGAAACCCACACACTCGGCTCTACTGCTCATCCCACACTTTACAAATGGGGCACCATTTCAAAGAAAAATGAAGAGGCTTCCCAACAGTGTTAAATTCATTGCCAAGAAGTGTTGTTACAATGAAAAATAGTCTACGAAACACAAATTTTCGATTTTTTTTTGTGCGATTAGATGATGCTGCTACCTTCTACCCTGGCCAAATAGCATCAAATGTGTTATGGTCACTCAGACATCAGACTTTTTTTCCCTTAATTTTTCACAAGTTGAAATAATATATCCAAGATTTTTTTAATACATGCTCAAGCCCATTTCTCTCAAATGTATTTAAATCCATGTTAATGTGCACTTCTCCTATTTCCAAGAGAATTCATTCACTTCATGGACATGTCATATCAAGATGCTGATTAAACAGCTCAATTATTGCCAAGACCACTCTAATATGCAGTTTTTTTAATAGGTACTGAACTATGGATTTCATAGGTCTCAACATGAGCAGATGGTGGCGGTGAATGCCACAAAACTTGGCTTCAGGAAATCATCATGGTATCATTTTATATGCATCGAAGAAGTCAGATGTTTCAATTCAGCACTTTAGGAGCTTTCAGGAGATATATATTTTTGTCACCAGTATTTGAGCACACTTTGACGACCAGCTATAGTAAAACCGTATGGATTATCGAAATCCTGTTTTTCTGGCCTGGTCCAGAAATGTTCTGAACCAAATTTGGGAATGTTTGCTCAAACATTTTTAACAGGATAGGTGAAAAAAGATGACTTTTTGTTTAAATAAAATATGCGCAGAATATATGGTACATAAATGGTTGTGGCTTATATGGAAATATTTGTCTCGATTCACAGAATCCAGGAAAAAAACATTGAAACACATGGTTCAAAGGTTGCAGTCCATAAGTAAAGTTTGTAGTTACACCACCATGGACATATTCCATCGATTCAACTCTAATTTTAGGGTTAAAATCCAAAAGTCACCTCGCATTGCCAGGTCCAGGGCGGTTTCCTTCCCAATCCCTGTGTTGGCTCCAGTGATGAGGACCGTCTTCCCGTCCAGACGAGCTGTAGATTTACACACTCCTCCTGCTGCATACTGTCTGTTAATGGGCAACAACCACTTATTAATACTTAATATCAGAGACTCTATTGCTGTATTATGGTAACTGGTGGGAAAAAGGGAAGTAGGCTACATTTACTCAAATACTGTACTTAAACCAATTTTGAGGACGTTTGACTTCCACTGTTTCAGAGGCAAATATTGTATTGTATGTATTGTACTCCACTATATATACCTGACAACTTCAGTTGCTTTTCAGAAGAAGATATGACACAAATTAAAGATAAACACCATCCTCTCCAGTTTTTGATGCCTTATAAAAAACTCTGTAGTTAGGGTCAGATTCCAATGTCTCACTTGTTAACAGCTCCAACAAGTAGTGATTTGTGCTTTTCACATTTATTTATTGATATATTCATTGATCCAATATTTCACTAAAAAGCAAAGATTAGATTTTCTCTTCCATTAATCGTGTAAGGACCCCTCAAATTTAACTGGTGAGCCTTTGGCGGGGCTCAACCCATAGGGGGGTCAGGTCAGAACCACTGGACTAAACTACAGCAACTACAGCTCTGGAAAGAAATAAGAAACCACTGCAAATGTATCCGTTTTTCTGATTTTACTACTTATACGTATGTGTTTGGACAAAAGTAACATTTTTGTTTGAGTCTATAAACTACTGACAACATCTCAGCCCTAATTCTAAAAAAAATATATTATCATTTAGAGCATTTATTTGCAGAAAGACCTCAAATAATTCAAAGAAACAAGATGAAAAAATAATAAAAAAAACAAAACATAATACTAATATTTACACTTAAGAAGAGTTCAGAAATCAATATTTGGTGCAATAAGCGTTATTTTTAATCCCAGCTTCCATACGTCTTGACATGCTCTCCACTAGTCTTTACCATTTTTCTTGGGTGACTTTATTCCACAGCTTTTTCCTCTTTAAGCAGAATGAGGTGTGTATGTGTTGGAAAAAATGCTGTGGTCTCTTGTTTGTTTCCAGAGCTGTATCTATAAAGTAGTTACAACTGACTCCATCTCCAACAGCTCCAACATTCTATAATATCTATTATTCTATCCATTATTGCTGTTATAATACCTATACTAACATAGTTTGGCCGCCAATACTGTACTTTTACTTTAGGATTTACATGCAGGAGTTTCACTTGCAATGGAGTATTTTTGCATTGCTGTATCTGAATACTTGGACTGCTGATCATGGATCACTATTGGGATGACTACAGCCGCTTTTGCAGTTTTTATACAGGAACTTGGATAACGAACAGTCCTGGGCGTCAAGTCGTACGACCCACGCCACTGAGAAGAGCCGCCCTCCGACCAATAGCGCTGCTGGAGTAAAGCATCCAGATACAAGTCAGCCCACGCTCAGTCTGCTGATAGGCCCAGATGTAGGAGACACCCGCTGCTTCTATATGCAAATACTCCCACTGCTCCATCATTCTGTTTCATTGATTTTTCTTGGAGATTTAAAGCGGAATCGCGTAAAATAAATGGCGATAAAGAATACACACTTTAAAAGTAACGATCGGCATTATTTTCATAACATAGATGGAGCTCGTCGTAATAATTAACACAGTGGTGTACTGTCAAACCGTAGAACAAGCTCCCCGGATTCGTATAAATGTGAATCGGTCGCCGCTTACCGTATGTGCGGTGCGAATGAAATCACCAGTAGCGACACCACTCCGAGGCCTGCGATAATTAATAAAAGCAACATCATAACACGGATTCTCGATGCGTTTGTCCTTCTCTTCCAGCAGGACGCCGCTGCTGTGGAGCAGAACAGCTGATGTCAACGCATTAAAGGGTGTAGATGTAGACAGGAGGGGGTGAACGATGCAGCTCGAATGGAATCATGGGATTGTAGTTTCAGGAGATGGCCACAGAGGAATTTAGAATACTGGTCGTTTTTTTGATAATTAAATTATCATTTGGATAGATGCATATTATTCTATGTGAACATGGCTTCTGTTTCTCTTGAGTGAAAAGGAAGAATTAAGAGCTTTTATTATTAGGCAAGGCAAAATTTATTTGTATAGCACATTTCAACAAAATAGATAAGTGCTTTACATAAAACATTAAAAGCATCAAGATACAATTAGGAACAATTTAAAATGAATTCCAATGAATAATATTAAAAATCAAGAAATTGAAATAAAAACAAAAAATTAATTACAACAGCAACAGGCAGCAGCAAACGGAAAAGTCTTCAGCTCTGACTTAAAAACGGTATTAATTTAAAATCACACACACACGTATATGTGTGTGTGTATCACACAACTTATATGATAAATATGATAAAAAATAGTTTGTATCAAGTGTAGTCCTTAGGAGGACAGATAAAATAATCATAGTAGGCCTATGTTTTAATATTCAATGCTATATAATTATCTTTATTTAATATAATGTTTTACATCATGACGTTTTGCTTACAATCACTTACTAACCAAGCCGCATAATAATTACAGTGACTATCTTATAATTATCAAAAACATTTTCTTACGTCTAGCTATTTTTTCAAAACTACATTTCCCAGAAGGCGCTAGTAAAAGCTGTCTGTCATGTGCCTGAATGCAATTGTTTTCTGTCGCGTTTTAAAGTCGTTTTCACCTCGGTTTGACATTATTTTTCGTTCTCTGTTAGTTGTATTGTTTCTATGCGGGATGTAACCTCGTGTATTTAATTTATTTTTATCTTTTGTATGTAATGTATTTGTTTTTTTAGTTTGGAGTTTCGGGCAATTGATCACGAGGCCCATCATGAGGAAGTGTCCCGGGGTTCTTATTATTATCATCAGAGCCCAGAACTAGCTTAATGTTCATTTTCGGTTTGTTGCCATTACTATCTTTTAGCGGAAAAGGCTAATTATTTTCCAGCTGAGATAAAGTTACAGATCCTTCAAAATGTCGTCGGAGGAATTCGAGAAGCTGCACGATATCTACAAATCTCTGTATGATGAGTTGAAGCTGATACCGGAGAGAATCCTGAAGAGCCACGGAGGTAAACACGTCGTCTTGTTGTAGCAGCCAAAGTTGAAGCCTCCTAAATAACCAAAAACACGACGAGAAACTCACAGAATGTTTTATGTGCAGTAAAATGAATCGTGTGTTATATCTGCAGAGGAGAGGAAGAAGCTGGTGAGAAGCTTCGACGAGAGGCAGGGGGAGGCGGAGGAAGTGGTGAGCTGCTGTCATACTATACATGTTTGGAATAATTAAATATGATCACAAGGAAGCTGATTATAATTATATACAAATATTGTATGTATGTAAATAACGTATTTTATGTACTTTAACAATCGCAGTAGAATATTCGTTTCGGATATTGACAAGATACACCGGTTATTTTTATAGAGCTGCACCATTTAGACGATAAATCAGTCAATTATAAACTATTACATTCATTTTAAATAATCCACAAAATATACAAAGTGTTTGATTCCATCTTCTCAATTGTGAATTGTGAATGTAATATCTTTGTGTTTTGGACTGTTGGTTAGAACAGAATCAGATATTTGAGGATGTCACCTTGGGGTTTGGAAAAGAGGCATTGACATGTTCCACCATTTTCTGACGTTTTTGATCAATTAATTTGGAAAGTAATCAACAGATTAATCAATAATAAAGTGAATGCAGCAGCAGTTTCCACATAGACCAGTTGTAACTCATTAAAATGTCCCACTTACAATCAAGATGAAGATCAAAGAAGACGCTCTGCTGTTAGAAATAGAAACATATTTGTGTAATAAAGCATTTGCCATAAAAAGCTTTGAGTAATGAGTATTTTCAGTAGTTGTTAACCTGTTGATTATTTTCTTAAATAATCATAGTGAATAAAACATCAGTCAAAGATGCCAAGTAAAATGTTGATGTTCCAAAAGGTGTTCAGTTTACTATCATATTAGAATAAAGAAACAGAAAATAATCTATTTTGAGAAGATGGGACCTGAAGAATATTTATATTTGACCTCAAAATTCTAATTAATCATTTAATGGCACATTAACAATTAATCAGCATGTTTTTTGCTGTTTTTTAACAACTTTAAATATGGTTGGTAGTGACATTTTTTAATCATAGTTACCAGCAACTATATTTTTAAAATAAATACAGAATAAAATAAATATTTATAAAATAAATAAAGTGGAGATCAATGCTGCAGTATTGCATAATGAAGAGAAGAAGAAACATAAAGTCAGTAAGATGTAAATACTGTAAGTATTTAATTTTATTCTGTATTTACATACAGACTTTGAATACATGTGCTGGTTTATAAACTAGTAAGAAACCAACAGGAATATACTTACTACTTTAGTATCAAAAGATTTAAATGCTTTTCATATTTCTTTCCATTTAGTTCTCTGGAAATAGCAAGAACCTGATTTGACATGTCATGGTGTATCATTTTTGTTTGTCAAGATATTCTAATAATACATAATCCAGTGATTCTTTTGGCTGTGCAGTGTGCGCTATGGATAGAAATACCAGAGGAAAGATCTTACCTCTTTCTGGAATAAGACAATGCATTTTTCTTGTCCATCTCCAGTTACAGGGAATGGAAGAAGAGCTGCGTGCGGCTCCGTCCTCGTACCGAAACGCTATGAGCACAAAGCTGCGTCTGTACCGCAGGGACCTGGGCAAACTGCAGAGGGACATTAAAATCGCAGCTCCAGGGTTTGGCTCTTCCTCCCAGTCAGCGGAAGGAAGTCATGGCATCTATTCATCACAAAACCAGCACAGTGTGAGTGTTTACACTGTATTCTGTTACAAAAAGTAAGAATCAACCCTTCTAGAGACATTATCAGCTGGTGTAGCTCTGAACTAAAGCAGACTTCCTGCAGTGTCTTAAAAAGCCTTAATAGAATTGAACTTTACCTTAAAAGACTTGGAAAAGACTTTTTATATCTGGTCCTTAAAATTTGTCCAATAGGTAACCTCTCCGTATCGCATTCTCCTCAAAAGTTTCTGTTGTCAACCACTATTATTTTGATTATATATAACGTAGCCTAAATAAAAAGTGGCAGAACTGTTATGACGAAATTGTGGCTTGCCAAAAGTTGCGTTCTAGAGTCTTATTGTTGTTGTCAGGGTGGTTGCTATGCACATCTGCGGTGAAGTTATTGGATATTGTCTTGATGTTTGGCTTTATCTTTATTGCTGTTAATCAGAGACCAAAGCAGTGTCCAGGTAAATAAAGAGTGTAGAATAGAACATCATCATGCTCTGTAATACTATAGTATTGCTGTCAGCTTTCCTCATGATTTAACGTTTTACCAGAAAAAGGCGTCTCCACATTAACAATTATAGTCATTGGCTGTGGTCCATGTTAGGGACCGTCTATATGTTTCAGTATGAATTGATTGATTGATTGATGAAAAATCTTTTTCCTACTCTTCCTGCAAATTCATCAGATGAGACTAAAATCCAAAAAGTGCCTTTACTGGATGTTCTTCACTTGTATTTCTCCTATTTTTCTGCTGCTGCTGCGTGCATGCGTGTGTGTATGTGTGTGTTGACGCTAAATGCAGCAACGCCTGTTACTTCATCATGTTACTGTTTTAACCTGCTGGGTTACACACTTTATTAAACTTTCAGCGTGTAGGGAACATTCATTTTGGTCCAGTAACTCCGGTGGTGTCACTCCCAAACATGTTTGTGTGTCACACTGAACTAAACAAAGGTTCCTAACAATAAATTCCTATTGTTTCACATACCTGCCTAGATTAATTTTGATTAACATGACTATTAACCTGCTCTCAAAGACTAAAGAAAGACTATTGACTGAAACTAGACTGAAATACTTCGAATTTTAGTCGACTACAACTAGATTTTTCAGTGAGTAAAATGTGACTTAAAAAAGGGATACCAGTTGACTTAATGTGACTAAAATGGGCATTTGACATAAGACTAACGCTAAAACTAAATTGAAAAGTAGCCGACAAAATTAACCCTGCTCTGTAGCTGTCACCGTCTGAGGCTGCTTTCATCTATTCTCTGCAGCTCGTAAAAAAGTATTTCATAAAATCACAATAAAGAGTTGGAAAGCTCTAAATCAATGAGGTTGATCAATTTCAGGGAAAGTATGGAACACTAGAAATGGACTTGTATAGAATTTCATCATCTTATCTCCTGAAATGCATTCAACAGGACAAACTAATATCTGAGGATTCATTATATTATCTTAAAAATGTTATTTTCTTGTTTTTCTGTCTGACTTTGCACTTTCCGTGCACCCATGCAGACACACGTGCAGTCCCAGAGAGCCTTGCTGCTGCAAGGTACGGAGGCTCTGAACAACGCCAGCCACAGCATCGAACGGAGCCAGCGCATCGCAGCCGAGACGGAGAACATCGGCACAGATATCATCGAGGAGCTGGGGGAGCAGAGGGAGCAGCTGGACCGCACCAGGAACAGGGTACTGCTGCTTGTTGGGTTGTTAACTCCAGTAGACTGCTGCTGTCACTTTTTTAACGCCTTTAATCCTGCCCTGAAGATAGAGAGTCACGTTAATATGCTTTACATCTGAGATATCATTGGACAACCGGACCCCTAAATATTTCCTACCAGCTGAGATCTTCTAGAGATCACTTAAATTAGCTACAACAGCTGGATGATATTCCTTGAATACAGGCACAACCTGGGATTCATTCCAGTTGAGTTATCATTCTGTAGATTCTTTTTTACCTGACTGTACTCCTGTACTTCTTGGCTCTTTTCTCATATCTATAGCTGTTTTTTTAAATAATGTGAGTGAATAAATAAATATGAAAAAATAAAATAAATGTGAAAATAATACACAAAGAATTAATTTATGAGTTAAATTAATGGGAAATTAAATAAATATGGACTTTTACTGGCATATTTATTTATATACAGAGTCATTTATTTATTCTTGATGATGGCAGTTTCAATTCTCCATACTTTTGGTCTTGGAATTCTGACATTTTCTTTTATAAAACATCTTAAAGCACAAATATTATCAGATGGGCTCCATGGGTCTAGTTTTTGTGAATTTAAAGGTCTTTGATGTGAAAAAAAATTGAGGACCACTGCTCTAGATGGCACAAAAAACGAAAGTCAGGCTATATGTGAAAATGGCTGCACTAGTTTCCCATAGATTAACATAGGACTGTTACCTGATTTCTGAGACGCTGAATAAAATTTAAAAAACACACTCATCAGGTCATCAGAAGGCCTCCCTTTAATTAGCACCATTAGTTTACAGGCGTTCAGGCCAGACTCAGCTCATCTACTAATGTTTTGTTCTTTTTCACATCAAACCATGGCGTTATTACTGGGCTCTATCAATATTGTAGGCTTTGGATCACATCTCACTGAATTTGACAAATCCCTACATTCTTAATCTTAGTCTAAGTATTAGAGCCAAACCTCATATGCATCTTACAGTCAACATTCCCCAAACTAACACCTTCTGTTTTTGTTTTTTTCATAGTTGGTAAATACTGGAGAGAACCTCAGTCGAAGCCGAAAAATCCTTCGCGCCATGTCACGCCGGTAAGACTCATTTGTTTCTCTTTATTTCCTGTTAGTGTTTTTTTTTAAATATATATATATATAATTAATGTGCTCAGAGATTAATTGCAAACAATTTTATTGCTGGAATTTGATGTATCCCATGTTTTTTGTATTTCTTCCATTTACATAAGATCATATTTTCCCTGGTGTGTAGTAGTCCTATCAACAATAACAGGAGGAAATGCTGGACATTAATTAGTGTTATTTTTGCTTCAAATAGCATTACTCAGAATTGTGTTGTTTAGAAAAGCTTGTAAAGAAAAAATGTGTAATAAATGTGTAATAAATAATAATATAATATATAATAATAATCAATGAAAATCATCATCATTTCATATTCCATTATTAAAACCTCTCCTGTTTACTGTTTTGTTTTTCTGTCTCAGGCTTGTGACGAATAAGTTGCTGTTAGGTGTCATCATTTTAATGGAGTTGGCTATTCTGGGTGCTGTCATTTACCTGAAGTTCTTCCGGTGATGAGCAGACTTCCATCTAATAGTCTTAAAACCGTGGATCCGGGGAAAACCTGACTCTCCATCTGTTTTCATGACTCTCTGGTAGCAATAATGCTGTTCTGCTGCATTCATCCAGTCATGAGTACAAATGACCACAGTAAGATTGTTCAGTCTATAAAGGGGGGGGGGCTTCTATCTCTAGAACTTTAACTGAGGGGGGACTTCTCTCTCTCTACAGGAGTCAATAGGTGAAGTTCAACATGAATGACACAATTTTGAACTATTTAATGGACCAAGCCCCAGGAACTCCATGGAAAAACTGAGATTTGCACTGTTTTAATAAACTGTCAACATCTATAAATCCCTGTGGAAGGATTTTCTGGACTTGGCTACAGACTCCACAGAGGATTTATGACAAAGTTGTATTCAAGTCAGAGTATCAACTACTTATGTGACAGTACCTGTGAAGTTAGTGATAAAAGCTACTTTGCATTTATCACTAACATAACATGGTTTATACCTTCTCAGACTGGGATACTTTATCATTAGTATTGAACACAATGGTAATGTTCTGTTACATTTGTTAAACTAAACGACAGTATGCAATGAAATGGCACCCCTGAATCTATTTTTGTATTGTGTATCCAACTGGTTGTATTGAATCTTTCTTTCCAATTCTAAAGGCTGAGACCTGATGCGTCTCAGACCTGTGAATGTGAAAATGGATGGAAACTCTACAGATGCAATGCTCTCCACATTAAATAATGTCTACTCACTGTATAATACAAAAAACAAATCACTGAAAGACGGTACGGTTGTCCTCATCTGACTGTGTATTATTAAAGTTAATGATTAACCTCAGTTTGCATTGTATGTGATAATTCTAGTGACGGTAGCCAAATAAAGGTTAGTGCTGGATAAACATGTTAGTATAGTCCTGTTAGTAAAGCCCTGTCCCCACTACGCGTTACAGGTTGGAATGAAACTGTACGCTTATTTTAACATTTGCGTTACCATGGAAACGTACCAGTCCCGTGGTACCCGTTACCGTTTTTTTACCTACCTCACAGGACCGGTACTCTAGGGGAGGAGCTCCTGTGTAAGTGTAAGGTCCCCTTAGACCACATGTGTCAAGCTCCAGTCCTGGAGGGCCGGTGTGGGTGCAGGTTTTTGTTCCAACCAAGGAGCTACACACCTGTTTCTACTAATCAGCCAATACAGCCCTTGCTAAGGACCTTCATTAGTAGAATCAGGTGTGGTACTGCTTGGTTTGAACAAAAGCCTGCACCCACACCGGCCCTCCAGGACTGCAGTTTGACACCCCTGCCTTAGACAGTGGAAATGCACAGCTGTCGATTACTGACCCAAACTCTACTGACAGTGTAAACAAGCCTGAAGTAGTACATCATTTACACTTTTGTTTTTTTTCCTCATTGTTTACATGTACTGATATGTGTAAGCATCTTCAAAACACAGTCAACAACACCGCAGGAGGCTCCACCCTTTTTGTGTCCATTTCTGTGGGTGCCGCCTCATAGTTTAGAGGTTGTGAGTTAAGTTAAAGTCCCAATGATCGTCACTTCCCAAAGGAGGTGAAATTTGCTGTCTGCCTTTGCTCTGAGGAAGCGGTGGGCAGCAGCAGTACCACACCTGGGAATCATTGGCTGATTTAACCCTGAATACTGAGTACCCAGCAGGGAGGCAGTGGGTACCGTTCTAACAGTCTTTTTGCTGTTTAAACCTCACCCCTCCCAGTCTCAGGGAAGACATCTTACCACAAGGCCACTGAGCCGCTGTGGTTTCATCCACCGTAGCCTTTACAATTCAGAACGCACATGCCACCTCCACTTTCAAGGGCTTGCTCCACTTGGCTGATTTTTGCAGACTGGTGTGAGAAAAGGGGCCTTGTGGTAATTGTTATCACAGGCTGAGACCACCCACTTGTTGGTTGGGTCCTCAGGGCGACCTTCAGATGACCTTAGAGGTGCTGTCTATCAAGACATTTGTTCCTCTTAGCTCCAACACTGATAAATGGTTATATAGCTTCATAATAGAGTGTAAATGTTAAAAAATGATCAAGTGGATAAATGTGAAAAATATTAAATAATTAAATAAGAATTCAGAATATTTCCATCAGGTGACTAGAATATATTCACATACTAACGTGACTGTTCCAGTCTGTACAAATGTGACCCTTGCCCTGAGAGTGTGATGACTGCGAGGTGGCATACTTGTGGATGCAGTTAGGGTTTGTTTTCATGACTCAGCTAGTGACGTGGCAGTTTTATCTTTTTGCACTAATGCCAAATTGACTCGGCATTTCGCTGTCAGGAATGAGACTCGTGATCAAATCACTGACAATATTTAATTTGTTTGCATCAAATAGATTGTACTTATCTGTGTCGAGAGTCTAGACCATAGATTAACAGGTGGGTCCTATCACACTGACCCACTTCACTTGTGAGATAATGGGAGCAATGACCCTATTCCCCCCAAAACCTGATGATAATATAAGAAAATATTGTAATAATTGAAGAAAGAGTGTCAACTCATAGCCTATAACAAAAAAAGCTGCTACACTGCTGAGTAGGTGTTTATCAACCCAATAGATAAGAACTAATATGGCAGTCCTTTAAAAAAAATAAAAATTATGGTGTAACAATGCTGTGGTTAAGGCCTGGTTAGGTTTAGACACAAAAGCACTTGGTTAGGATTAGGCAAATAATGGTTAAATTAACATCATTTCAATATGAGTGACATGACAAGACAAATACCTGGTCAAATTTCTAATGTGGCCATAAAATGTGCAGGGGAGTGTCATTAAAATGATCATTAATATGATGCTAGAAAATGAAAATTAAACTGGCAACAACCTATTTAACCCCAAATGGTGCAAAAAGTATTTCCTTGTTTCTTAAATAATATCAAAAGACACATCCTTTGATGTTGGAAAAGATGTTAGTCTGTTTGAGAAGAGTCAAATTATTGGCATGCATCAAGCAGAGAAAACATCTAGAGATTACAGAAACGATGAAAACTGGGTTAAGAACTGTCCAATGCATTGCTAAATACTGGAAGGATAGAAGGGAACCAGTGATGGGTGCAACAGGGTAAGAAGAGAGGCCGACACATACAGTGAAGAAAGTGAAAGTAAAGCTTAAAAAGACACAGACCGGGTGAGAACAGTGCAACAAGAACAAAAAAACAGCATAAATGCAAATTCTAGTTCCTAATTACTCAGACCAGAGTGGAGTTGACGAGACAAATTCCTCCGTTAGCAAAGAGGAGGCCAGGCAGAGAGGTGTACCTGTTAGGCATTGGTTCATTTTTTCTTTTACTGCTGCCAAATTAACATCCAGCTATTAAGAAGCAGCCTCTCAGCCAACTTACTGTCAATAGTTAACTCGTTTGTACAGAATTTATTGTACCCGATGGTATTTTCTATCTGCTATGCCGTCTTATTAATCTACAGTGTGCTGATACTGTATTCATTGCTGCTGTTAAATTCCAATGATAATTGTTTTTATTATATGTATGACTTTATTTCTCAAACTGTTTGTGCAAACTGCCGCCCCCCTTAGAGTGTAAAGATTGCAGGGTGACGTGGTCTTAAGTTCAGTTAAGGTCCATATATTGGACTCAACTCTAGCTTTTTTTCAATGCTGTCAAATTAACATCAGGAAGGAGATTCACAATTAAATCACTGCCTTTAAATTTAGCAGACTGAGGACATTTTTCAACCATTGATTTTAAGTTAAAAAATCAGCAATGTGCATGAAACAAAAATAAAATGTTGTAAAATAAAAATCTGCTTAGAAAAAGAGATCTATCTCTGCGTTTAGCTTCACTACATGGTCATAACTGATATGATTTCCAATCCAGATATGTTTTCTAGAGTCTATGATAGCTTTTTGCATATATATATATATATATATATATATATATATATACAGTGGGGAAAACAAGTATTTGAACACCCTGCTATTTTGCTATTTCTCCCACTTAGAAATCATGGAGGGGTCTGAAATTTTCATCGTAGGTGCATGTCCACTGTGAGAGAGATAAACTAAAAAGAAAAATCCAGAAATCACAATGCATGATTTTTTAACAATTTATTTGTGTGATATAGCGGCAAATAAGTATTTGAACACCTGAGAAAATGAATGTTAATATTTGGTACAGTAGCCTTTGTTTGCTATTACAGAGGTCAAACGTTTCCTGTATTTTTTCACCAGGTTTGCACATACTGCAGGAGGGATCCTGGCCCACTCCTCCACACAGATCTTCTCTAGATCAGTCAGGTTTCTGGGTTGTCGCTGAGAAACACAGAGTTTGAGCTCCTTCCAAAGATTTTCGATTGGGTTCAGGTCTGGAGACTGGCTGGGCCATGCTAGAACCTTGATATGCTTCTTACGGAGCCAGTCCTTGGTTTTCCTGGCTGTGCTTTGGGTCGTTGTCGTGTTGGAAGACCCAGCCACGACCCATCTTCAATGCTCTGACTGAGGGAAGGAGGTTGTTCCCCAAAATCTCACAATACACGGCCCCAGTCATCCTCTCTTTAATGCAGTGCACTCGTCCTGTCCCATGTGCAGAAAAACACCCCCAAAGCATGATGCTACCACCCCCATGCTTCACAGTAGGGATGGTGTTCTTCGGATTGTACTCTTCATTCTT
Source organism: Lepturacanthus savala (assembly GCA_030544235.1). Classification (NCBI taxonomy): domain Eukaryota; kingdom Metazoa; phylum Chordata; class Actinopteri; order Scombriformes; family Trichiuridae; genus Lepturacanthus; species Lepturacanthus savala. Next base: position 18,001,473 of record CM060469.1, on the reverse strand, counting down.
CTTCCTCCAAACACGCTTAGTGGAATTATGACCAAAAAGTTCTATTTTGGTCTCATCTGACCACAAAACTTTCTCCCATGACTCCTCTGTATCATCCAAATGGTCATATGCAAACTTAAGACGGGCCTTGACATGTGCTGATTTAAGCAGGGGAACCTTTCGTGCCATGCATGATTTCAAATCATGACGTCTTAGTGTATTACCTACAGTAACCTTGGAAACGTTGGTCCCAGTTCTTTTCAGGTCATTGACCAACTCCTGTCGTGTAGTTCCGGGCTGATTCCTCACCTTTCTTAGAATCATTGAGACCCCACGAGGTGATATCTTGCATGGGGCTCCACTCCGACTGAGATTGACTGATTGAGATTGCTTGGCAATTGCTCCGTAGCCCTTTCCAGCCTTGTGGAGGTGTACAATTTGCTCTCTTGTGTCGTTGGACAGCTCTTTGGTCTTCGCCATGTTACAAGTTAAAGTCTTGCTGATTGTATGGGGTGGACAGGTGTCTTTATGCAGCTAACGACTTCAAACAGGTGCATCTGATTAAGGATGATACATGGAGTGCAGGTGGACTTCTAATGGGCGGACTAACAGGTCCTTCAGGGTCAGAATTCTAGATGACACATAGGTGTTCAAATACTTATTTGCCACTATATCACACAAATAAATTGTTAAAAAAAATCATGCATTGTGATTTCTGGATTTTTCTTTTTAGTTTATCTCTCTCACAGTGGACATGCACCTACGATGAAAATTTCAGACCCCTCCATGATTTCTAAGTGGGAGAAATAGCAAAATAGCAGGGTGTTCAAATACTTGTTTTCCCCACTGTATATATATATATATATATATATATATATATATATATATATATATATATATATATACACACACACACACATATTCATTTAATTAATTTCACATTCTTTTATTCAAGGAAATTAAATAAATTAAAAAATAGAGCACTGTGTATTAAACAAAATATGTTTTTTTCTTTCTGCTGATAATTTAGCTCTACTGATTGATTTTTTTAAAACCCCAGGAGCGCATTGAACCCTGAAACCAGACTTGTACCATTATTATTATTATTTACATTTTTACATTTTAATTCATTTATAAGACTACTTAAGGACAAGGCTGAGATCAAAATATGAAAATGTAAAGGTGACGTATGGAGTGTCACAATAAGTTGCTGATTTCATGAACACGCAGAGTTTGGCTGTCCGTCAAATCAACACTAAGCATTTGCTGATATCTAATTGGCCTCTGCCACAATTATAGATCAATTGCAGGATATAAAATCATTTCCCAAGAGGATGGAGGTAATAGATAATGTAATATGAAAAAGAAATCACCACCTGACACGTGGTGGCACTTCTCTTGCTCAACTAGATTATAACAATAAGACCCACATTCGACATGACATTTGATTTTACAAGACAGAAAATGATGAAAAATACACATTACAAAAGGTCTATAAGTGAAATTGTCACGGATGGAATTATAGTAAACATAAATTATTGCTTTTTGCTGCCCCTGGAACCACCTCAAGGACCCCACTTTGAGTGCTTTACTTCACTCAGCCACTGCTCTCTCATCTTTTTTAAATGAGTTGGGAAGCCAACAACAAAAGTAAAATAGGTTCTTCTTCCTGTGGGAATGCTTACACAGGGTACAAGTTGTAAAATTATAATGTCTCCTTACTACTCTCCAAGCTCGACATCTGTCCATTGTAGCCTGCACCAGGTCCCTACATCCAGAAGAAAAATAGAAATGGGAGTTTTACAGCATGCAGCAAACCTGATTATTCCAGTGTTTTGGTGTAGTATTAAGTATTAATAGTGTACCAACACATGGCCTACAAATACATGCAGACAACAGGGAACAGATGTGAAGTTATGGAACAAGTGGGTAACAACTTGGGAACTTAAAAAGATCAGTAATTATTTTGTAACTACAGGCTACCTACAATTTTATAGGGTATATACAACTAATAATTTATTATTATATGGTATAGCAGGAACATGGTATGAACAGTATGAACATCAAGCTATTGATGTGATGTTTTATTTCAAAATGACTATTGCCAACAATACCATAAATACATTAATAATATACCTAAATAATATGAGCTAAATGTAACATATGTAAGGTGAATAGAATTAATCCCAACACAGAACCTTGGGGGACTCCATGTATATTATTTGTTCACATGAAGGATTCATTGTTAACATGGACAAACCAAAATTGATGTGAAAAATAGGATTTAAACCATCTTAATGCAATACCTTTTATAAAATATGCACTAATCTGTAGTAGGATCTGATGGTCAATGGTGTCAAACACAGCTGATAAGAAAATGAGACACCTGTACACACATACAAACATAATGTAATGACATTTATTAAGAAACAAAAATATAAACTCTTTATTACAAGGATAGTAGTCATTTAGTGGCCACATTAAGTTGCTATGCTAATAGTTGCCAGCCTTAGAATAAAAGCAGGATGTTAATTATGTTCAAGCCAATTTATAGTGATGTAGTCCGTAAATGTTTTTACATCCAAACATTTTAGCACATGTAGTAGTCGTTTCCTTGTGAAAATATAAAAGTAAGCTAAAAAAAAATATAGTAACCACAATTTGTCCTAAAGTGCAAATACATCATTACTTACCCTTTTTTCTAACTGGCACAGGTTTTAGAGTCTCGAGACTCTGTATTCTGCCTCTGAGGCATGTTAATTCTTACAGAATCCCTTTAATACATTTTTTAGAAATCACTCATTCATGATCTTGTGATAACAGCATTAAAATATAATTGCAACCATGGCTGCTTGCCCTTCTATACATTCTCTTTTAAACCAAACACATAATAAATATGTGGCAGCCGTGTCCTCTAAAGCTTACTACATACAAGAGTAATACAAGTTAGTATTGCATAATGAATAATGAAGTATTCCCATCAGTAAGTGTAGTCATGACTATCACTAACATCAGCATAGCTTTATAAAACCATACACTATACTATACTATTTAAATTTCATGGTTACATAACATTATAGTACTTTTACAAAACTGCAGAATTCCGAGCAGTAGATTGAGTTCATAGCTTTTCTTTACACTCTCAGATGCGTAACTGCTCTGTGTCACCCTTCACTGAGGGAATCTCATGCATTGATACATGAGCGCCTTCTCTTGTTTGTCCAAGAGCTGATGCAATGACATCAACAGCCAGAGAGGCAGTGGTCTCCACAGCTTCACGGCTCGCCCCCAGGACAGGGTTCACCTCTACCAGGTCCATGGCTGACAGCAGACCTGCACATCAACGCATTCACATGTTAGATTAAAAAAACATGATGATAAAACCACATCTTAGTGTTTTTTTGAGAAACCAAAAAGTCACACAAGGCTGCCACCATATGTGTACCTGTGTTATGAATTTCCTCTGTGATGTAGATGCCCTCCCTGTAGGTCAAACCGCCGTTGACTGGTGTTCCTGTGGCAGGAGCCAGAGATGGGTCGAACGCATCGATGTCGAAGCTCAAATGGATCGGTCTTTGTTTTCTGTTCAAAGGTGGGAAAGTTATTTACAGTTCACTTTGGATTCAATCAAAGGAAAAAAAGCATTTAATTTGTTTAAAAATAATCATACTATCATGTTAAATCAGTGATATTCAACAGGAGGTCCGCGACCCCTAGGAGGTCCGTGGAGGTACTGCAGGGGGTCCTCCAAATGAAAAAGACATTATTTTTATTTTTACCAAAATAATAATTTGTTAAGAATATATATATTTATAATATGATTGAGAAAATTTCATTAACAGGCGATAATAATCTACTTTTGACAGAAACTATTTTAGTCTATTAACACAGACATGATTCCCATCACGTCATTCTTAGCGCTACGTGACTAACGTCAACTTCAGAGCCGAAAAATAAGCTAGTTAGCGACCATAGTTGTTGTTGGCTAAAGACACATTGAGACCTGAGACCTGATGGATAAATTCCTAATTATTAATCATACAATTACTACTACTACTACTACTATTAATTATAATAATAAAATGAGAATTTTAAGTGGGGGTCCCCTGTGTTAAATAGAGAATACATACTGTAACAAACCTCACTAATCAGCCAGTGAGATTAGTTTCGTTGTAGAGTTAGTTTCAACTAACACAGGCTAGTCTGGGCCATAGCCACCACCAAAATAATAAAAGTGCTGCTGTTAGCTCTGCTGAGCCTACTCCCATGTCCCACTAGCAGAAAACAACATCCCCCACCGCTGAATTTACCTTGCCAGAAGATGGTCTAGGGTGACTTCCATGACCTTTTGGATGCCAAGTCTGTCGATATCCCTCATGGTGAAGGACTGGATACCCAGGTCCTTCAGGATGAGGCTGCAATGAACAAAATAAAAAACATCAAGGCCTAGTTTTTACAGTCCTTATGTAATCAGTAGGACCAAGCATAGGCCCCTATTGGTGTATATGCATGGTATGTTGTGTCTCTGTTATAGAGGCATGTGTAGGAGCCTCCGACAACCACTGCCAGTGTACTTCTTTCTTTACCAGCATCAGCCGTCCGGGGTACGTGGCTTTTTCATGTATTCTTATTCCATACTGTTTTGTATGCATTTTTGCTATGAGTATGTACAAGATGGCTTTTTATGAGAACTTTTATGCATTTCATTACAGAAATCAAAGAAATGTGTGTAGCGCATTGTTCAGCTGCTGTTTAACACTGTGTTTGTGTGTGTTTTTTAAATTATTTCCTGCTTTTATCATTTGTAGAGCAGCCGTCCAATCAGTTGTCTAAAGTTGGGCCCATATACTCGGGAGTGAGACTTCTAGTAGGTCTTACTTTTTTGCAGTGTGTACGGCTGTAATCCTTCAGTGTTTCTTCAGTGATTCTTTGAAGTTTCATGTGTACGCTCCTTTCTCCCTAAAACTTGTCTATTTTTGCATGCTTTTGTTCTTGAGTACCAGGCTTTCCCAGCTACCTCAGGTCTGCCCCTCTATAGTGGCCAAGTTAGTAATGCAATATGAGTTCTGGTCCCACTTACGCTTTGGAAAATTATATTCACATAAACCACATATTGTAGAAGTTAAAATATGGTCAAGATGGTATTATCTACTTACTACTCTCCGGGGTCAACATCCCGTAATCCAATGTACACCAGATCCCTGGAAGAGAGGAATGGCTTGATCCAGGAGAACCCGGGGATATCTGGCATCTGTGGTGGATAGACAGTTGATGTAATATGGAATTCATAGGTATGTAGGAACAGGAAGAAAAGTCTCATAATTTTGCCTACACAAAGGTTATTACCGCCTCCAAGTATTGGCTGGATTTTCCTCAAATTTCTAGTTAATTTTGGGAATGGTACAATGAACAGATGATGATCTGGAAGAAATCCTGGATTTTCAATTTGTAGTTGTTTGGTAACATTAAGGTAAATGGACCTTCAAACAGGTTCCATTGTTTTGGAGCCACCTGGTGGTGATATCTGGAACCTGCACAGCTTGTTTGCTTTGCTCACTTCGCCAGACTCAGAGGACTTTGACTACACCTAGGACAAAAATGTTGGGTGGGAGTCACAAGATGTCAGTCAAGTAAATGTATTTTACTTATATCTTAGAAATTGATGGGGGAAATTGATGGGTGTCCCTAGATGACTACATGCACCTATCTGTTCAGTTAGGTTCTTAATTAATGGAATGAATAGACACCTACTACTTAATTATATTCACATTGAAACTGGCATAGGTGTAGTTTGTGCATCTTGCATTTGTTTTAGTGAATCTCTACTCAAACACTCTTTGTTTTTCTGTTTGCCGCCATACTGACAACGTTAGGAAAGTTTCTCTGTGCTCAAAATGAATCGGAATTTAGCGTTGTACCTTCAAGCATGATTTATGACATTGCAACTTGCCTGGAGCTAAACTTATGTAACTTGTGTATGATGTAAGAAGTTTGAAGTCTTAGTGCAGACACTGAGAATTGACTTCACAGAGAGGTCGACATGTTCAGCAGTTCAATCTTTGAAATTCACACTCTTTGTATATTTATGGATTCAGTTGTTTGTTTTAATAAGGATGGAATAGCTATAATCTTAACAGGTTTACTAAGATTTTTATGTGGAAAGCCCATATCAGATCCAAACACATCAAAACAGTATTTTTACATATAATATTTTCACCTTGTCTTGCAGCTCTTTGAGCATGAAGGACAAAGGCTGACCGTGGAGGTTTCCTGAAGGTGACGTCAAGGGCGTGTTCACATCTGCATGAGCATCGACCCAGATGACACACAGGTCAGGACACTGGTCAGCATGGCCTCCCACTGACCCAATAGCAAGACTGTGAAAGGAGAGGAGCAGTCGTATGAATTTCTCGTTTTAATGGGAGTTGTTCGTTGCGTTGCGTGATGTCATGGATCTTACCTGTGATCGCCCCCTAGCATGACCAGCGTGTGCCCAGCACCGATAGCTTTGCTAGCAGCGCCCGCCAGCAGCTTATTGGCTGCTCCCACTGTGCGAGGGAACCTCACGTCCATGTAGGGTTCGTCTCTCTCAAAGTGTTTAAAGCTGAGGTCTCCAAAGTCATGGACAGAGTAGTCTGAAATGTATAAGAGGAATCTGCCTTGTATTTAGGCACTTTGATGCTTTTAAGACAATTAAACACAATTGTGGGCATCTTTTGCAATTCAAACAGTTCAAAGAAGTCTGTTTTACATATTTACATACCAGCGACAGGCTGCAGGTTCTTCTTCTATTTACTTTAAAATAGAGTATGATAGCTGCAAAGTATACTGCTCTCATTGCTGTAGTCAAATTTCAGTGATTATTGGCTTGCATGCTTAAATTTCTTTTTGAAACTATAAAATGTGACACCTGCCATGAAAGTGTTAAGCCTGCAGAATGATGTGGTAGTAAATTCATTTAGGGTTTGTTTTCATGACTCAGTGACATGGCAGCTTTATTTGTTTGCACTGATGCCAAATCGACTGGCATCAGAAGGGAGAATCCAGGTCAACGCACTGCAAATAGTTTGTATCAAATTGATTGTACGGTGAGTTATCTGTGTCTAAACAATACAAAGATTTCCTAAAAGGGAAAACACTAAGGTACTTCTGAATAAATCTTAAGGATAACCAAAACAATAGGGATCCTGCAGCTTTTGTTTTTGATCTATTTTGCAAGCTGATACGGTATTAAGTTCAGTTCAGGTTTGTTCATGACTCATCTAGTGATATGGCAGCTTTATCTTTTTTTTCACACTGACAAATTGACATCCGGCCTTTAGGAAGGAGTCTCTCAGCCAACTTACTGTCAATAGTTAACTTTTGTATCTGCTATGCCATCTTATTAATCTACATATGCTGATACTGTATTCATTGCTGTAGTAAAATCCCAATGATAATCAGAGTTAATATATGTTTGTCATATATATGTTTTTCAAAGTGTTTGTACAGACTGCCACCACCCTTGAGACTGTAGAGATTGCAAGGTGACGTGGTTTTAAGTTCAGTTAAGATCCATAAATTGAACTCAACTAACTTGAATAGTGTATATAAAAGATTTAAAGCAAGATACAATTGATCTTAAATTATATTAAGTTCAAAATCACCTTGTTATTAGAAGAAAAACACAATAATAATATATGATTTCCATGTGTAAACATACATACACACATATTAATATTCATTTAATTAATTTCACCCTCTTTTATTCAAGGAGAGCTAAGTGAGAGCAAGCTCTCTTTTCCAACAACGCCCATGACATATTTAAGGAGACAATTGTTTGAACTAACATGTAACAGACACGTATCATTGTCAATATTAAAGTGATATTAAAACTGATGAATTATTAATTAATTTATAGCCTTCATTGTCTTAATTGTACCCAAAGGTATTTAGTGGCACTTTTTCTTCTTTGTTATCTAGGCATGGGATTTCACCCACAATGCAAACCTCGGGAGTCTAATCATAAGGAAAGGAAAAGCTTATCAAGGTTTCAGCTTGTTGGCTTTTTACAGCCGAAAATATGGGAGGCGTCTTCTTTAAGACTCATAAATCACAAGGTTGTTGTTATTACCATAGTTCATCCTCCAAATATTTCAGCAGGGGGGTTACTGGTTTTATTCTGCAACCAAACTACTTGCAAAAAATACAAAACTGAGGTTATTCAGATGAGTTTGTGGCCATTATCATATTCTGTTATATCTCCAGAATGACTATAAAGATATTATTGAACTCACAAAAATGCTTTAAACCACATCACATTATGATTTTTTAATAATTGTGATATATACCCTGAATTATCATAAAGATGTCACAAGTTGTTTGAAAAAATCTTAAATGGGTGTCGAATCAATTCAACCTATGGTTTATACACTGTAAAACTTTGCTGTGAAATCTGCAGTCATTTACTGTATTAATTACAGTAACGTTACTGTAAATGGTTATTACAGTAGATTGCCGTGCATTTTACTATTAATCACTGTAGTCAATGTGTTACTGTAGAAAATCACAGTAGTGACTGTTATAACATAGTTATCTATAACTGTAAATACACAGTATTTACTTTTTTTTATTTCACAGTAAACAGACAGTACTGTAATAACATCAGTGCAGTAAGTTTCCTGATCATTTCTACCACTCTGCTAACACTTTGACAGTGTGAGGACTGTTTTAAAGTGGATTTAAGCAGATTGTTCGCACTTTAATAACCTTTCCTAAGCCTCATGTGTGATGCTCATCTTATTTACTGCCAACGTTAAAGCTGCGTAAACGCTGCCCAGCAGGAGAACATTACACCACCCAGTGTTACATAACCTCCTCATCCCCTCTCTCCTCACCCACCTTTACCGGACAGCCTGTCAATGAGACCCGCATCTCTGATGGTTTTAGGACCGTGTTCCACACCTCGCCTTTTCTGTCAAAAGATAAGAAAAAAAATATGAAATAGTTTTAAGAAACGGGGTGAGGTGGTATATATTCCCCCCAAAAAAATCTTTTCTCACCTGCCCTCTTGAAAACGGAGCCCCAAGCACCGCCACGGAGTGAGCTCTGCTCTGCTGTGGGTTGAGATGAGTCCTTAGAAGACGACAAATAGAGCCTCTCAAAGCCATTCTCCTTCCTAAAAGTCTGCTTGCTTCGAATGAGACGGAGCCAGCGGCTGAACAGAAGGTGTTACGAAACCTCAGAGATGTTGATCTGGATGCTGAATGTGGCGGGGAGGGTGAGGAGGGCCGGTCTTATTTCTGTAAATCTACTTAATATTAATGAGCTGGTGGGCAGGAAGACGGGAAAGAGGAGCGGAGATGACCGCGCCCTCATTTATTCATTTAAATCTGAACGCTACTCTCTGCTTCTGGCTAATTAGTAACAGGTTATAAAGGATATAAATTGTGTTTCCCGGCAGAACGCGGTGTCCCGGGCTGCGTGGGGTCTGACGTCAGGTTGGATGACACACCTGCGGCTTGGCCAATAGGAAGCGGCTAAATAAGTGGGCTCGTTAAGGGGGCGTGGCCTGGACGTTTTTTTTCACACGGGTCCCAAAACATACAGGCTATATATAATTTTCAGGTCAGACGAAAACAATCTGTAGGGCCTACATCTTTCTAGGATATAAAGTTCCAGGGTCCTTCAAGTACAGAGACAAGGAGCCTATAGGTCTATTCAGACGTTTTACATAAGCAGGCGTGTAAGTAGGTAGTTGTATCAGACACATGCCCAGCCCACATGGATAAGACCAGAAAAACAACTCCCTACATTGTAAACAAAGAAGTTAATCATGGGCTCAGGCAACAGGTAACAGTCTCAGCAACTAAAATGAACCAAACAAACACACACACATGTTTTCCTCCTGATATAATCACCCTAGATGTAGCCTACTCTACTCTACGTGACGTTATTTAATGTATATTTAAATGATCTTGCTCTTCAGTTGGGTCAATGTGAATCCAATCTGGATGACTGGACAAATGTAATGGACCAGTTCCTGTTTCATCACAGAAATGTGAGGCAGTTGAACATCTTTTAGAGCTCAGGGGATAAAATATTTGCAGATTTGGTTTGTAAAACTAAATATGTTCAATGCACTGCAAAAAAGAAAACGTATCAGGGGGAAATATCTTGAATTTAATAATATAAGTCCAACATTGAATAGAATTGGCAGGTATTTTGCTTATTTCATGTTTGTTCCAAAATATGAGATAAAAAAACGGTTTAATCTTATTTAAAGAAAACAAGAATTGACCAAACTCATGAAAATAACTAGAAAGAAAATTAGCAAAATTATCTGCCAATGGAATATGATAAATGCACGCTAATCTCACTCAATATTTTACCAAAACAAGACATTTTCATTCATTTCAATAATGTGACATATTTTTTCTTATGTCATCTCTTCTGCTTTGTTATTTGAAGGTACAATAATGCTTCATATTCCTTCATAATCCTTCATTTAATCACAGTTTTAGCAGATTCTGTGAGTATAGAAGTAATATGTATCAATCATAATGATAGTGTTATTATGATTTTGTTTAATTGATTATTGATGCTTTGGCAATAGTGTTGTTGTGACATTCATGTGAATAAAGTAACTAAGAAGAGGAAAGAATCCTAGACTATAAATAAAGGTATAGATACACCAGCTGTGGAAGTCATTGGAGGTGAAGGCGTCAACAAAATAAACCTTTGAATCTGTCGCCACCAAGTGTTAGAAAATGGAATGAGAATTTAAAATAAATGTTTACATTCAGGTCACACTTTCCTCCAGCACGTGTATAAATCCTGCCCTCAATCAAACCAAGAAAAATCATGTAAAACATATATGAAAAACAATTTAAACATTAGCAGCTTTTCTCACTTAACATTATTTTTATTTAGTTTAAATTGTAAATGTATTTCTTTCTGTATTATAATATAAAAATAAATTAAATTCAAATAAAATTGGAAACACAAAACACCCAGATGTCTTCTCCTTAAGATTTCCTTAAAATGTTTATAGTTACTTAAACTAAAATTGTTACATAAGTACCTGAGCAACCACAGTAAAATTTAAGGCAACTCTGGCTCTGTCTCAGTTTTAACTTCAAACATGACAAATGATATATTCAGACATGATAAATGAATGAATGAATGTATAGTTGATATTTCCTCCCACATTAGTTGTTGTTGTTCTTTTTTGCTGTTATTTGCAGACCAAAATATATGTTTTCTTTTATTGTCTTCCTCCAAAAGCACTGCTTTTTTCTTATTTCTTTCTTTCATTTTCTTTCCTCTGCCATTTCTTTCCATCAGATTCAATTTTAGAGAGTGAATCAGTGATTTATTAGCAGTAATTACAAGTGCAAAATGATCTCCATGAACACTAAAATGTAACTGCTGCTAAAGTCTTAATTTTAATGTGGTAAAGTCCTTAATGATTTTCTTTAGCTAATGAAATTGTTTAAGGTATTCTGTGCATTAGGTCATTTCCTCAACTAAAGAAAACGTAAGCCCAAGTCTCATACTAAAGGATGAAACTTAAGGTGCGTCATGCATCTGGCCCCTAGTTTTTATTTTGAAATTAACTTGCAATAAATCCAAATGAAATAATTTATGTTAATATTTACATAGTTAATAAGCCATGATTGGGATTTTTAATATCTTCTGGACAGTAATTTTACTGTGGATTTGTGAGAATTTTTCCATTCTAGTGAAAAATGATGTCCTCTGTTTTTGTCTGCATGCTCTTGATTTTTATGTCTGTAATAAAGTATGATGGAAAAATTATGTGCATTGGCAAAAATAAAAATTGAGACATGTTGAGTAGTGAAGGAATGCAACCAACTAGGATTCTTCATGTATGTGTGTGTGTGTGTGTGTGTGTGTGTGTGTGTGTGTGTGTGTGTGTGTGTGTGTGTGTTTAGCTGTCCATCATGTTTCAGATTAATTAATTATTAAAACTAAAATGTACCACAACATGACATGACCCAGCCCAGAGTTACAGCACACGTGTTAACAAATATTCATCTAGTTTCCTTATTTCTTTGTGCTGAGATAAACTAACTGGGATTAAGCTTCATTTTAAGTGTGTGTGATGTGCGTGAAAGTGTGAAACCTCAATGGCAAGACTACTGTAAATGGACTTTTCAGTGAAATTGGAGACATTATATGTCGAGCAGTTAACCTTCTGAAATCAAGAATATTCACAATATATAACTAGATATTTCCTTAAGAAATATTATCATATTATTATTATTAAAAACACACACAACTGACACAAATTATTATAAGAATGAGTTTATTAGGGGCAACATGGTGGGACAGTGGTTAAGGCTGTTGTCTCACAGCAAGAATGTCACAGGTTCAAGACCTTATACTGGGACATTTCTGTGTAGAGTTTCTCTATGTGTCTGTATGGTTTTTCTCCAGCTTCCTCCCACAGTCCAAAAACATGCTGTGGTTAATTGGAGACTCTAAATTGCCACTGTGACTCTAAACAGTGAGTATAGAAACTGACTGACTGGTCAGTTAATTACTATGCAGGCATAATATACAAAGAATATGTCTAAGCATTTACAACCACAAATGCAAATTATCAGAATAAAGAATTAAAATAAAGCAAATGTAAGGCAATAATAATAATAATAATAAATTGATGTATTTCATTTAATCTAAATAATATATAAAATTTATTTTTATCACAGAATAGAAATCACTACTGTTTCCACTGCTGTTTCCTTCTTGCTACTTCTGCTGGTACTTGCTATGAGACAGTATGTCCAGACATGTATTATAAGATGCGTTGTAAGGTCTTAAATCAAATAAAACCTCTTTAAGGACCAATCAGGAGCCGCCACAGTGGTTTCATCGCTGCCTGACAGACTGAACTCCGGGAATCAAACCTGCCGCGGCTGCTGTGATATCCCATGATTCCCTTCGAACAGAAAAGGTCCAGTTATTTGTATCCAGGGTTCTTGAAAGTACCCGTTGACAATTTTAACGTTAACCTCTAGCGTTACGTTTCCCGTCTGTTGTATTTAATGGACTTGTATTGGGATAACCCACAGTATTAGTAGCTGCTACTTTTTTTTTTAATTCTAGCTTGACGGCACTGGTGAGTAAATTCGTACATGACCGCTCTAGCTAAAGGAAACTAGCAAGGCCACAGTATGCGCTCGCTAGCTTGAGCTAATATAGGAAGCTAACGTGGCTAATGATGTCTATTTTTTAGACTGAGCAGGTGTAGCTGGCCACAGTAGGACTAGTTTGTGATATCTGTGTTTAAATTCAACAATATAATAAATATTATACATACAGTGTGTGTATATATCTGTGTGTGTGTATATATGTATGTATATGTATCTATATATCTATCTGTGTGTGTGTGTGTGTGTGTGTGTGTGTGTGTGTGTGTGTGTGTGTGTACCACCCACTGAACATCCTCTCCACCACAGGTTCCTGTATTCTCCAAGATGTCATACCCTCCTCCGCTGAACCGCCAGCAGATTGGAATCCCCCAGTTACCCCCCAGGATCCCACCACCCCAGTATGGAGGGTTTGCACAAGCAGTGCCACCAGGTATTGAATGTACTGGTGCGGCAACAACAGCTGTGACAGCCGTGTGTGTGTGTGTGTGTGTGTGTGTGTGTGTGTGTGTGTGTGTGTGTGTGTGTGTGTGTGTGTGTGTGTGTGTGTGTGATGGCAAACACCCTTAGGACCACAGGGCTAATTTACAGTTTGAATTAATACTGTTAGTTTCTGTGTGCCGTCTCGAACTACTTCCCTCGGTGGTAAAATCAGAAGCAATAAGATCTTGAATGATGAGCTCTTGTAGTCATTCTTGTTTTGTTTAAATGTTTTGAGTTATCTTTTAAGAAAAAAATGTACAATTCTCTTGTTGCAGCTTCTTAAATCAGACTATTTTGGATTCTTTAGTTCGCTATGACAGTGAACTGTATATCTTTACGTTATTGACTGTTTAGTTTTTGACATTTTATACAAATTATTCGATTGATACAATATTTGCCAGTTTAAAAGAAAACACATTTTGCTTCCCACAATATCATAAATTAATATCTGATTAAATGCTGTAAAGTCACAACAGTTACTTATTACATTGGACTTGGTCAGTAACACCCAATAGTTTTTTTTCATGACTGAGTTGTCTAATTGAGTTATTGATTGATCATCTACAGGATGACAGAAAAACAGTTATTCTGTAAAAGTAAATCAAGATGAACATTCAGTCATTTCAGTGGTGTATGAGACTTGAATATTTAATTTTTTCTCATTCCAGGTACTCCCATGATCCCGGTTCACATGGGTGTAGTGACCCCCACCCCCACAGTGAGTTAGAAACAGTAGATCCTGACGCTTGCCAATTAAAGCATCAGCTGCGCTGCATGACCTGCGACTAGATGCACAATCCTTCTACACGTTAGAGTTCAATTCAGTTCAACAGTCATTATTAGTTTCTTGGAATGTTTGCACATGTTCCTCTGTTTCAATCGAATCTTCTGAATAAGTGATACTTAAAATGTGAAATGTAATTTTTGCAGGTTCTTGTCCCGACCACAGTCACTATAGCTCAGAAGCCTATGGCTCCAAAGAAGGAGCCTGGCAACAACCGAGCCAAGGACCCAGAGGACAGCAGTGGTCCCACCACCACTGTCTTTGTAGGGAACATCTCTGAAAAGGCATCTGACATGCTGGTCAGACAGCTTTTAGCGGTGAGTTAAAGTGACGTTTGAAGCAAATTCCCAGCTACTTGTATCAGTGGGGATTCTATGACAGGAAATGCCTACGATAAGGTAAAAAATAAAAATGAGCTCTTTTTGGTTTTAAAAAAGTGGTCTACCTATATTGGAGGATCAACTTTGAATATTGCAAGTGAGGAAATATAAAATAAGAAGAAGCAGCAATGAGCTGTATAGAATAAAAGTTGGAAATGGCAATCACTGCTTACAATGTCTTCAGACATTCACCACAGGGGTCTTTACAGTTTGTACAGCAATACAACATCCTGTGTCTCTGTACCCTTGATTCGAATAAGGAAAAAGTGGTTCTTTCTTCTAGTTCAGCAAAGCGTTTGTCAGTGTAGAAGCAGTTTTTCTGGCCAAAAGCTGGTGCTTTGGCTGTTTATTAAAGAAAAAAACTAGTTCTAAATTAGAGACTGGCTGGGAACCTGCACTTGAACTGCTTTGGTTGAAAAAGGGTAACAGGAAGGAAAGAGGAGATAAATTAGAGCATATTACTTATATAAGGATTCTCTTTTTCTTGCCTGCACATGGTGTGGAGCAGAGGAAAGATGAACAAACTACACTGCTGTCATTTATTTCTTGATTAATGACGATGGTTATTGACAAGTGTTTTTACAGTGAGTGTTAGTTCATTGCTGCTACAGGTCTAACTAGGTGCTTTGGACCATAAAAGCATGTTCATTTTTATCAGTAGACCACAAAAATTCAAATATGAAACTGGAAAACAGGTGTGAACAAAGCCAGAGATACCACTGCACCGACTTTGTTCATTGATGAATATGGTCTCAATTAACCCATTTCTTATAATAACAAATGGATCATTGATTATTCATTAACATCTGTATAGTGATATTAAACAGATTTTGTTCTGGCCTCTTTCAATATAGAAATGTGGTATTGTTCTAAGCTGGAAGAGGGTCCAAGGTGCCTCAGGGAAACTTCAAGGTAAATACAAAATGGAGATACATTTAAACCACTTTTTAAAGGTCACAACTTTCCTGGATTTTATTTTAAGTTTTAACATCCCTAACAAGACATATTGGTGGTTTTAACTATGAAAATCATCTCGATATAGTTTTACATCTTCTATCTCAAGCTTCTCCCTGGAGATTTTAAAAGAACAGGGTGTTTTATAATATTTGTGACATCATGAGTCCAATAGCTCATTTTAAAGAACAATTTCTGTCTATAGTTTAATTTCTCTGTGTATTATAAATTTCTTTGTGTATTATAAATAAGGGACGGCCTTTACATATCACCTAGACATTCTTATAATCAAGTATTTAAAAATCTCATTTTTTATGATATGGAATTTAAGCCTCCCTTTGAGAGTTCTATTTAGAATTAATTTTGATTTGCATTGGGACTCCAGATACTATACTAGTATACTAAAATTATTTAACATCAACAACTTCAGTTACAGTAAACCTAAATACACTAGTATAAGGTATTCAAATGAAAATCAAAATTTGGTCTGTATTTAATTTTTTTATTAACTGCAAATATTGTAAGTACTCAAATGTTTTGTATTTGATTTGAACTTCTCTTTTACTCCTGGAAGCTTTTGGGTTCTGTGAGTATAAGGAGCCTGAATCGACGCTGCGAGCCCTAAGACTTCTGCACGAGTTGCTGTTAGGTGACAAGAAGCTGTTGGTCAAGGTCGACGCCAAAACCAAAGCCCAACTAGATGAGTGGAAGGCCAAGAAGAAGAGTGCCAATGGCGTATGTAACCCCCAGTATTTCTGTATTGATAATTGTGTTAAAATTGGTTAAATAAGATTGTTTCTCCCATTCCCTTACCCTTTTTTGTGTAGGGAGCCAGCAGTGGGTCAAAGAACGGGGACAATGATGAGGAGGAGGTTCTTGATGAAGAAACCCTGCGTCGGGACCAGGTTGTAAAGGGGGCAATAGACGTCCTCATCCGAGAGTATGCAAGTGAGCTCAATGCTCCCTCGCAGGATCCTGACAGTCAACCTCGCAACAAGAAGCGGAAAGAGAAGAAAGAGGAGGTATTGTTTGTAGAATTAATGAAGTTGAGGTATTGTGTGGAACAATATTTTTATTCCCTGTGCCCACCTGGTATTAACATGCATCCTGAGTAATCCAATCACAAGTAGACTACTCTAAGTGGATCTGTTGCTCTTGTGAACAGAGCCCACTTCCCTGCTTTATATGTAAACATGTAACAGAATTTCTGTAACCCGGTCTTAAGCATTTATTATACAGTCACTATTTGTGTGCGCATGCCCTCGTCGAAACAAAGATATCCCTTATTAACTGATGAGTGCTGGTGTTGGGATACTGTTGATCCTGGTTAGAATTACCTTTACTCTAAACATAATCAAAGAAGATAAATGATTTTTTTGGCTGTTGACATTAGAATAACAAATTCTAAATAAGAAAAAACACCTGCTCCAAGCAAAGAGGACAGAAATTGGATAATTTCAGCTCGGTGAGTTTCTCACCTGCGTTTTGCTGTAGTTGTAAGTCCCCATGGAGCGGTGAAGATGTCACCGTTATTTATTACAAGTTGAACAAAGCAGTGGGTGGAGGTTACCTTGACCGGGACACAGACTACCCATTTCCATGGCTGGTGCTGGACACAGAATGTGGTCACAAGTAGCCTAGACCACCTCTGAATGTGGTTTGAGTAGAGGTGGGAACTGAAAGCGCCCCTGAGAAACACAGATTGTTAACGTGAAACAGCTTCATGCAATTGGTTTACATGACTCTCAAAAAAAAAAAATCTAATTATTATGTTAATCTGACTAAGTTTTGACCAAATTTGACTTCTCATAGTCATATTGACACCTAGATAATGCGATTGGAATTCGATTTTCTCTGGCATGTATATGCTTTAGTCGGACTGACAGCATTGGTGCCAATTCAATATATTTTCACCCAGTGTGACTAACAAGTCTGATTAATTAAAGAGAGAGAGAGACAAAAGGAAAGCTGTATCCTATTCTTACATAGCATCTGAAAATTATATATTGTGTGTTTAACACATAAAAGAATAAAGACATTTGTTATCTAAAAATTTGTTTCCGATGGATCACATCTCAAGCCGTCCTCAGGTGTTAGAGTGGTCCATTTGTGATGGGATCACTCAGGATGGATGTTAATAGCATGTGTGCACAGGGCCTTAGTGTGTTTGTGTCCTGTCTTTCTCTCCTTTGTGTAAGGAGGATATCAATGCCATGGAGATGGAGGACGACAAGAGAGACTTGATTTCCAGAGAGATCAGTAAATTCCGGGACACACACAAGGTAATGTATCAAACTGCTGTTATTTTTCTCTAGATTAGGTTTTTGGAGAAGAACTCCTTATTGTGTACGTAGAAAACCAGGAAAATAAGAAATGCACCTTTCTCCAAATTTCTATATTTAATGGCGATAATTCCTCCATAAGACCTTTCTATTACTGTCAGATATAGCATATACATAGCATAGAGGTTCTCTATTTATTGATAGATCAGCTAGTGAAGTTCAAAAAGTACAGAAATGGGAAGTAGTTGATATTGATTCATGCATTTATTGTACCTGTTAAAGCCTAAATCATTATGTTAATGTGTCAGCCATTCATAGATGGCTGTATATCTGTCAGTACTTCTGAATTGGGCAAAGGTTTTCACTGTTCATGAAACTGATTTGAGACTAAAAGGTTTAAGCTCTTCACAAGCTAAATTCATCACACAGAGTGCATGGTCGCAATGTAAAATTCTATCTAAAGCTAATCTATTGATTAAACCCCACCAATATGGTAGAGTTCATTTGGTGACTAGAGCAAGATGAATCTCAGAATCTCAGCTTTGGGAAAAAGTTGCGAGGATAGGATGTAAGTATGATCTTTCATTTTTTCTTAATTCATGTTGGGCGCTCCCTTCTGGAGGGTTTGCAGAGAGGCAACTGGCTCTCAGTTCACATTCATCATTTGTATTTAGGAAGATATTCGCATATACATGTAGAGTTGGGAAAGAAATGACCACTGATTATAGTGCTGGGAGTAGAATGGACAAATTGCCCGTGATGATGTCCAGATTGTCACCCTCATTTGGGTCTGAAAAGGCTGAGCAGCTCAGTCAACCTCTGCAGGTCCTCAGATGATAAATTGTGTTTTGGAGAACAAACACAGAGTGAATAATCCTAACCACTGCAGTAGTTTGAACTGCAGCCTCTAGTATTAAAGCAGGGAGCGCCCCTTCACAGCACTCTGTGGTCTGAAGACTAACCAGGTAAGTTCTTATTATATTCATTTATTTTTTCCTCTATTTTTTCCCCAAACCTTTTAGTTTCTTTCTTCTGTTCTGTCTTTGTGACTCCACCCCCATCCTCTAGTCTTAACACTGAAAGGAGGCTATAAATGAAATGGCAATAATCAATCACAGTATCACAATCACAGGTAGACATACTAATGTAAATGCCTCATTAATCCAGACTTTACCTCTAAAAATATTCACACTACTACACAGGAGGATCACATCAGGTTGAATACCAATTGGTGTTAAAACTATTACGGTACCAAAATACCACAGTAAAACTGTCATCCTCAAACTGGAACAACACACAGAAACCTAGCAACAAGGATATTAAACTCTGCAGCTATTTGCCAGTTGGTATGTGACTCAATTTAGTCCACCACCAAAACAATGATGCAACAAAATTAACAACAAGAGGTAAGTTTGGGCTTGATTTGAGAGAGTTGATTTTGTTAGAAACAGAGCTACACAGTTGATATACAAGTTAACAAGCTGCTTTATGAATAATAGTAAATATGTACAGCTACATTACTAAACTGAACCAAATAGCTCATGTAGAAGAATAGTAGTTAGTAGGTAGTTCAGGCCACTTTCCACCTTTTGTCTTTTATGTTGCTGATCATTCATCAGCTCTTAGACCCACATTTCCAACAGAGCTCTTTATATTGTAAACATGGTTTTTAACAACTGGCTATTTGTTAAATCAGTCTGAGGACTGTTCGAAATGTGGGCCTGAGATTTTTTTTTTAACATTTAATGGGTTGGAGAGGCCAGAGAGACACAAGACGACCTACAGGTAAGACCGCTTCACTAATTTCCTTGTGCCAAAATTAAATGCAGTGTCTGTTTTTTTTTTTTTCTTTTTCAATTTGAAAACACGTTGTTGTTGATGTTTAGATGAATTGCTTCACAGGTATCATTTGGACATTTTTATTTTGACTTTACATTTGACCTGCTTTTCCTCCCACACATAGCCTGTAGGATGTGTAGGGGCAGAGAAGCACTGAAACCGTAGTTCATCACCTGTAAGTTGCAAACCAATAGCTCCAAAATGGTCTGTTTTAAATGCCATGATTGTGTATGTCAGCTAGAAGAATGTGGACAAAAAGGTAGCTGTTTCGTGTTTATGTAGATTCACCGTATGTACAGATCTTGAAGTTTTTTTTTTTAATCAAGTTCATTCCAGATATGCTTGCATACACATTTGAATAAAAAAACTATTGGAGACGGCACATAGCCATAGCCATAACACATAGCTACGGTTATTTTTGCACATGGTGACTGGTGCTTTACAGAATCTCTGGTGTCAAAAAGTATCGCTGGCCACCTCTTTGTAAATAATTCAAATTCCAAATATAAGTATGTTTTTCCCATTTCTCAACCTACACGTGTTTTATGATGTATGAAAATATGTATGAAAAATCCATGTATTTCAACTAAATATTATACACCAAAAATCACAATATAAGTGTAAAAAAAGTCCCAGCAGTATAATGTAATTCTAGTTTCTGAATCTGTCACCCTGCATCTCAGACGACCATGTGTAAAACACATGGGACATGGTCGCTGATTATGTAATTCACTTAGTTGGACCATTTGCTGCGTTAATCTTTGGCTTGTTTTAATCCACTTGGCACAGAGTTAAAACCAAACCAGGGAGTTATATAGTCCTAATCTCGAGTGTATAGTTAGAACCTGGTAAATCTGTTCACCTAATCGCTTAAAACTAACTTAGCGTTTAGTGGATGCTTTTATCTTGGGTGTCTTGTACAGTGCATTTTATTAAGTTACTAGACCAAATTTGCGTTAGACTATTAATCTGAAGGAAGCACGTGAAGAGGTGTAAATAAAGTTTAAATCTCTTTTGTAGTGTGAGAGGTAGTTTGGAACCAGCTCTATGAAGTGCTGCTACATTAGCTTAAACATTATGCATTTTTACAAAAAGTAGCTCTTGCTATATGTCAAGTCACATTTCATCATTTGCCTGAGTCCAAATTGATTCGGCAAGTAGCCGGATATGAGCTTGTCCAATATTTGCCTACAGCTGAGTTTCTATTGTAATGGCTTATTACATCATAGTATAATCTAATATCACCATAGACTGCAGAGGATGAGTTGTCCTATCGCATATGAAAATAGCTCATTCAATATCAATATATGTTAGAGGATGATGTAGCCAGGACAGGAGAAGATCTGTCTACACTGATTTAACAAGAATACAATATTATAACTGTTAAGAGCCCATAAATATCTGGTCAAATGCCAGAAATGTTTAAGTGGTGGCTGGTTTAAACCCACAGTCTCTGGTTTAAACTTCTACTCCTGCTGTGTCCCCTTCTATAAGTGCGGGTAGCCTTACATTTGTAGGTGTCTTTCAAGATTGAACTGCAATTTGTGGTTTTAAGTGTGTCCAGAATTGAGCAGTATCTTCATTAAACTTGCTCAAGCAGCAGACCACTCGTCCTGGAGGAAACATCAGGGCTAGGAGGACGTCCTCACTTGCCGCAACCAGCCACTCCAAAGCAATGATTCATGGCAGTATGTGAGCATGTCTGGCCCAGGGAGTCTACTAAACCATTATTCACTATCATGTGCTGATAACCTGTGTATTTCTGTATTTTAGTGTGAGTGTGATGATATTTTAAATGTAGTAACACATTTCCCCCTTTCTTCCTGTTGGGCTCCTGCAGAAACTGGAGGAGGAAAAAGGAAAGAAAGAAAAAGAGCGGCTGGAGATCGAGAGGGAAAGAAGAGAGAGGGACAAGGAGCGCGAGCGTGAGAGGGAGCGCCGTGACCGCGAGAAAGAGAAGGAGAGGGAGAAGGACAAGGAGCGGGAAAGAGACCGGGATCGCGACCGGGAACGGGAGAGAGACCGCGAACGGGAGAGGACAAAGGAGCGAGAGAGGGAGCGGGAAAGAGACAGGAGTCGAGACGTCAGTGAAGACCGCAGCAGGTCAAGGTCAGCGGGAGGCCAGCGAGGCCATAATTTAACAGAATCTCAGTTGCCCTCCTCATGCAGTTCAAAACACAGGGTTTTAACACTGCTGTAAGTCATGTTTAAAATCATGGTAATTAGTCTGAGACAACCTGTGATTACAGGTCAAAATCCTGCCATAAAATACAGAATGGGTATTGAGCACAGGCATAAGCAGGGACTGGTAAAGATGAGTGTACTACATTTCACCTATTTGCATTAGCATTTTTGTTAATTTATTTTAGTTCAGTCTTTAGATTGGCCAGAGTTACTATGGCTACGCATCTCCAACAGGCAATCTGGCTCTCAGGAACTGACTTCTACTATTACTGTTTATTTTCACAAAAGCACATATGACGTACATTGTATTTATTTATTCATCTCATTTCAAAATAACAATAGAGTTCAATGGTCTGCTGTGGATCATTTATCATAATCTTAGAAAGCTGCAGTAGAGCTGCTGAAAAAGAACTTTGAAACTCAATATATAAAGGTAACATTCATTCCATTGCTGTTGTATTGGAATGTGTTAGATTTAGCAAATTCATGAGACTCAGAATATCCAAGTGTGGCCACTCATTGAACTGTAATAATGTAACTTGACACTGTATTAAAATGGAAAAGGAACCAGATTAATGCCAAACTACAGAATACTAGAGCAACAAGATAAATAAATGCATGACTTTCTTATTATGTATTTTCATTACAACTTCACAATGATGTTTAAATCAGATGTAACATAAATAATGTCTCGTGCAGAGAGCGGACCAGAGAGGATAAAAAACGTGACCGGGAAGAAGATGAGGAAGACGTGTATGAACGGAGGAGACTTGAGAGGAGGCTCCGAGACAAGGAGGCTGCCTACCAGGAGGTACCTGTAGCATCTCAAACCTGTTGGGTCTTATGAAATCCACATCAAGTTTCACTAATGGTTGTCTGATTCATGTGTCATTCAGTGATGGTTAAGTTGTTTTTCTATGTCCTCCTGAAGCGCCTAAAAAACTGGGAGATCCGGGAGAGGAAAAAGGCTCGTGATTACAGCAAAGAAATGGAAAGGGAAGATGAAAGGCGTCGTGAAATGGTAAATGTATATGAAAACATACCTGGATTATATTGGTGTGTGATTAAAGATGTTATATAGGGGACCATGGATTTTGTTTTGATAAAAACATTTTAACACTCCACTCTTAACTGCATGTGGGTCAAATAGATACTAGGAAAATAATTCTTAATTTTTGTTAACTTTGTTAACTATAACTTTCTTAATTAAATATAACTCAATTGATGGGAGAAAAACCCCAAGATATGAACATCCTTTCAAGCATTCGAAGATACAAACAATTGTGGACTGATGTCCATAAATGTTTGTAAAATCACATATTGCGTTTGTATTTTGAACCGTATGCCACATCCAACTAGTTGATGATGTTGTTGTTATTATTATATACTGTATAATTATGTTTATGTTGTTTTATATGGCCTGTAATTGTTTCTGGTAAGTCTTAAGGAGTAGTAATGGCATTAAATGACCTCAAATGGAAATTATCGATTGAAATGTAATATATAATGACTTACAGACATTTTAACTTGCAAACAGACTCACGGAAACTGTTGTGTTCGTAAGTTGATCTGTCTGTACTGTGATTTATATAAACCTGTAGTATGGATAAATATTTCCTTACAGGATTTATAGGTAAATAAATATCTTGTTTTTAAATTCAGATGAAAGAAGCCAAAAGACTGAAAGAATTTCTTGAAGATTATGACGATGACAGAGATGACCCAAAGTACTACAGGTGACTATCGTTATCCTCATCTGTGCGTGCAGAGAATTCTTTTTTGTTCCTTTCTTTTTTTTTTTCCATTTTTCATTACATCATTTGTTGTTGGTCTCTCAGGGGCAGCGCGTTACAGAAGCGACTTCGAGACAGAGAAAAGGAAACAGAATTGGACGAGCGAGACCGGAAGAGGGAGAAGGAGGAGCTGGAGGAGATCAGACAGAGGCTTCTGGCTGAGGGACACCCCGACCCTGATGCTGAGCTGCAGAGGGTGAGTCCACCTGAATAACAACATTATCTCACTTAGAAAAGCTTTATTTATATAAAGGACAAATGTTTTTTTTTCTATTGTCTCTTTCCATGTTGCCTGTCTTCCTTTTTGTGCAGTGATGTGCAAAAAGGAAGGAAAATCCCAAATAATTTAAGCAGTTTGTCAGACTGGTGTTTTTGTCCATGTTTTTTTAAAGATGGAGGAGGAGGCAGAACGGAGAGGCCAGCCCCCTCTGAAACTGGAACCCGAGGAGGATGTAACCCAGGAGAAATCTCACAGGGATTGGGATCGGGAGAAGAGAGGGTCGGGGAGGCCCTCTGAGCCAACGACTCGAGGCCCCCAGCCGCATTCAGACAATGACGTAGAGGAAGGGGAGGAGGATGACTACCATGATGGGGAGGACTCCCAGGAGGCCAAGCCACACCTAAAACCAATCATGCGACCAATCACCACCGCTCCCTCAGTGTCCTCCGCCAGCGGGAACGCGACCCCCAACACACCCGGCAACGAGTCGCCCTGCGGCATCATCATTCCAGGCGAGAACACTCCTGAAGTCCAACCTCCTGAGGAACATCGACCCAAGATCGGACTCAGTCTTAAACTGGGTGAGTACGGCAGCAAAACGAAAATCGTAAAATACTTTTAGCATCATCATCACCACTTCGTGCTGGAATCACCGGTTTTCCCTGCTGATTCTAATCCAGGCGCTACCAACAGCCCCAGCCAGCTCAACGTTGGGAAGCGAAAGAAACTGGCAAATGTGGAAAGTGTTTTTAACAAGTTCGATGACGAGGAGGCTGACGAGCAGCCTCGCAAAAGGAAACTGGTTCCACTGGACTACGGCGACGACGACAAGAGTCTGGGGCTGGACGGGGCAGAAATCCCAGGGGCCAAAGGCAGCATCAACACAGAAGAGAAACGCAAGCACATTAAGAGTCTTATAGAGAAGATCCCCACCGCCAGGCCAGAGCTCTTCTCCTACCCTCTGGACTGGACTATGGTGGACTCGGTAAACAATTTGGATTTGTAGCATTTATTAACTTCCTTCCTACATATTTTTTTGTCGTATGGTCATGGAGTAATAAAAGTTAAAACTTTTTTCCTCTGTAATGTTGTTCCTGCAGACTCTAATGGATCGCCGCATCAAACCATGGATCAATAAGAAGATTATAGAATACATTGGCGAAGAAGAACCCACGCTGGTTGATTTTGTCTGTTCAAAGGTTAGTGATGATTTGTCTTATATGGCGGGGAAAAAATAGGAAATGTTCTCGATTTTTAAGACTGCGTTTAATTCCAAATGCTGATGCCTTTAGAAGAATAATAATTAAATAAAAATAACAAAAATAATGGTTCTGAATATATTCATTCATAACTATTTGAATTTTCTCTGCCTCCTGAAGTTTATGGCACTGCACTGTTGGCCATTTAATTGAATATTTTATTTTCTCCTCAGGTGATGGCACACAGCACTCCTCAAGGTATTCTTGATGATGTTGCTATGGTAAGTTCAATCTGGTCATGTCACACATTCAATGTATGTTGAATTTATATTTCTTTTAATCTGATGTACTGACTTATCCAGCTTTATTTAAATGTATAATTCCTTTTTACACAAGTAGCTACATATCATACTTAATACAACACACATGAAAAACCCTCATTTTTTATCATTTGACATTGAGCCATATAAAGATGTGCTCACAGTGGAGCAGATATTTAATTTAAAAGAGGGATCACTGGTCTTAACATTTAGGTGACCAGAAACACAGCTGCTAGCGAATAATTCTGCTCCATATATATATATATATATATATATATATATATATATATATATATATATATATATATATATATATATATATATATATATATATATATATATATATATATATATATATATATATATATATATATATATATATATATATATATATATATATAAAATTTGCTTGTCTATTCCCAATAAAGTAAAAATGGTAAAGATATTTTAGGAAAAAGTTACTGACTGATGCAGCTTCAATAGTAATCAACATCATTTACAGTTGATCAAACCTAATTCCTCTCTTTCATGTATAACATGTCAGATTTATTCCTTGAGCTGTTTGATACAACATTTGTCTAACCTAACCTGTTTGTGTTTAGGTTCTTGATGAAGAAGCAGAAGTATTCATAGTAAAAATGTGGAGGCTGTTGATATATGAAACAGAAGCTAAGAAGATTGGATTGGTGAAATAAAGACTTCTCTCTGACTGACTTGGCTCCCAGTTTCTGGTCCAGCAGACTGTAAACATGTGCTCATACACCCCTCCATTCCATCAGCAAGGAGCTGCTTGACTTATGTGTGTGTGAGTGTGTGGAAGATGAAATGAGCTGTGAACAGAAGGGGTTTACAAAAACATACTGCATGATAAAACTTTGGTTGGATGTTTTCCTTTGTTGAGGCAAAAGTCAAGAATTGTTTTTACCCATCTGTTCTCCAATACGTTGGGCACATTCTGCTTTGATTTACTGTTGTCATGTTGGGGCACTGCTTCATTGTGTGAACTAATAAATATGCTTTTTTAGAAAACGTGTTAGTTGTTAATGTGCATTCTATTTTTATTTTATTTCCAAGCATTTGGCTGGTTTACTTGCAACAGAATAATCATATGCACATCCACAAAATCTCAAAGCATTGAAGCCAAGCCACTAAGCCTTGAAGATGCATTTAAAAAAGCCTTTTTAGTAAAATAATAATGTATTTACATAAAGCTTTTATTCTTTCAGGAAAAAAATATTGAGTCACCAGTTATGCACATATTGAAAGTCCACTGTAAAATATGTTAAACGTCACTGCAGAAAAGAGGGAAGTTTCTCTGTGATCACCACAAAATCTGAGTCTACAAGCACAATTTGACATAAAGAATTTAAAACCAATCCTAATCCAATATTCAATTTACACAAATGGGATGTGGAAACCTGAAGCAAATATGATTACATATATTAATAATAATAATGAATACAGGAAAAAATGACTTTATAATGTAGAACAGACCCAAAATATTTAGAAAATATAAACTTTATCAGACAATCCTTAAAGGATAGGTTCACACAAAGTATGAACAGTCATAGTGACAGTGAGTATTTCCTGAGAAACAGACAGGAAATACTCTCACTGTCACTGACTGTTCATACTACTTCCTCCTTTTCATACCACTTATTAAAAGATTCTTCAATTTTTTTCCTTGGAAGCGTATTTAATCATTCAGCACTCTAAGATAATACCAAGTGCCACACTTTATTTCAATTCACTTTTTATTTCAGTGTTTACTTGCTGAACCATGTGGGAGTATAATAACACAATAAAGAACAGTGAAACTACAAAGACTACAGCCTGACCTTGAAAGATTTCTATGATTTGACTAATTTAGACCTTTTTTCTCAATCTTTTTCTGTTAACTGACAAATTAGATTATCTAATTAGATTTTTGCTTTTAGATGTTAAATAAAGTGTATAGACCCATGACAAAAATGTAATTTTGTTACTTTTTGATGGAGTTTTAATTAAAATAAATGATTCCCCTTTTTGCTAGGGACCCACTGAAACGACCTCAAGGACCCTAGGGGGTCCCTGGACCCCAGTTTGAGAACCACTGATTGAAACTTCATCTTAGCTTCTGATCAACTTAACATACATGTTGTCTTACTTATATTTACTTATACAATTACTTATATTGTAAGTGCATTATGAAGGGATCATCTAATAACCAATATAGAAACATTATTTCAATGTTGATTTGCACACCTGTTAAAAAATCCTAAGAAGCATTGTTAATATTTCCTTATTAACTCCATTGCTGACTATTCTGTCAGTATTTAATATAATGGTGTTCCTTACTTCTAACAGGTAATGGTTTAATTAGGATAAGTCACAAGTTTTTTTTGTAAAAAATGCATGTTCAAACTTTTTCCTAGTGTTTCACCACTTGAATGCTTTTAATCGAGTTTCTCTCAACATATTTTACATTTAAATTTAGTTTGTGAGTGTGTAATATTCCAGAGTTGCAAAGAAATAAATATTCCGACATTTCTGACACACTTTTTCCTCAAGTTTGATGCTGGGTCAAATTAACCTGATCATTATGAACCGTTTTCATTTTATACGTTGATTACACTAATTAAGGCAAGATGAAGAGGTTTCATCCTGGAAAAAAAACACTTTTAACTATTTTTCCTAGATCTTCAAACTTTAAAGGGCGTCAATTTGACCCATAACGTAACAGGAGGGTTAAGATATACTTGAAAAAATGTGAAATTATCCTTTAAACTGGATACTCTGTCAATTACCTAATGTTTATTTTTTTCTTTGTTTTATTCGGGATCACACCATAGATTGTATATATAAGGATCGCACATATATGGTGTGACATCCTGCATGGACATAAGAATATACAGTTACATTCAGTAAAAAGGGGGAAACGATACACCATGTCCTCTCTTGCCTTCAGATACGTGGCAGAACAGCGTCGACAGGTTGAGCAGATGAAGCGTGACCCGGAAGCGCTTTGATCGGCACCAAACAACAAGGCAGTGCAGGTAGCCAGGTCCTCCCCGCGTCGGAAAGTTGCGATATTATTAATGACAGCAAAAACTGGGAGAAATTATGCGAGGTTTCGGCCGCGTGGACGCGAAGGCTGACGTGTCGCGGTGCTTTATTTAGTGAATACTGAGACAGCGTTACCGAAGCTAGTTAGCTTAGCTCGGCTAACGTTTTCCAGGCCAGAGGCTGCGGACGCTTGTTGAGTTAACGTGGATGTTTGATGCTGATCTGCTGCAAAAACGCAGGGACCTGACGCTGGACTGCTCCTGTGAGCTAAAGGCTAATAGTTCGGGGGTATGTTGTGTGTAACTTGACGAGCATATATAAAAGTCCGTGTTAACAGAGGCTTTAGGTGGTGGTTGATGGTTTAGCTTTAGCGGTGTTATTAGTCGAAGAGGAAAAAAGTGCAGCAATGGACGATTTTAGCTCGATCAGCCTGCTGTCTCTGGCGATGTTGGTGGGATGTTATGTGGCCGGGACGATACCTTTAGCAGTCAACTTTTCAGAGGTAAGTTCCTAACCTGTTAAACCAGCATGTGTGTTTTACTGGGAGCCTGCACAGTTAAAGGACAAGTTCAGGTTTTTCTCCTAAGTCTGTTAATTAAATCAAAAGCCCAAAATGAGAATTGAAATTAGTTTATAATGCTGCTATTCACATAGACCATTACAAGATCCCATAATAATGCACATACACTGTAAGTGATGGAGGACAACATCCACAGTCGCAGAAATGTATTTGAAAGTTTATTTGAAGCTAACATGAAACTCATTTCACCAAATGAGTCAATTCACCTAATTCAGCGTTAGTGTCTTTTATTTTTTTGTAAGTGCCAAAGTTCCTCTTTTTGTTTCTATAATTCCCCCACAGCTCAACAGCAAAACATCTGTCTGAGGAAACGAATAGTCAGTCAGGCTGACAGCCAAGTAGGTTTACATATATAAGAAATATGCCTTGTTGGCATTTTACAATAAAAACGTCAAATATATTCTGAATGAAAGGGTGAATTTGATGCTAAAAAGACTAAATGTTCCAGATATTCATACAATACGACTTAATCAGACTGATGAAGCCGCCTATGAACCTATAAACCTTCACAGAATTAGGGCTGAATGACTTTAGAATCTTGGTTTCATTCATGATTTTCTTCCAAAAAAGTCTTATATTAAGTCAATATTTACAAGCATCACAGATACTTAACTCCACCATTAAATCCATTAATTCCATTAAAACAATAAATGCCGTAACTCTTATGCAAGAATGAAAACTCAAGTCAGGATTTGACATCAAATGTCGTCCTATTTATTTACAAGAAATATGTGGTACATAGGCTACATTGAGTGCTTGAGTAACCACAGTTATTACAACTAAAGAACTAAAAGAGCATCTATGTCTTAATGTAAAGTAGTGAAGGTCAGGGAGGTGGCATACATGTGTAAAATAGTTGACAAAACAAAACCTGGGTTAGGAAAACAGCAAAAAAAAAAACCAAACGCAGCTTTGATGATCTGAAGATTGCGTTGCCTGAAATCTCGGTTTTTGATCTAAAACAATAGTTTGTTCAGGCCTGCACAGGCACACTGTAGATTTTCTCCTCTACAACTTACAGCGCAAACACATTGTTTTAATAGCCAGTATGAACAGGATGAATTATCACAGAGAGGAAAACTTCTTTCACGGTTCACATCGGCAGTAGCTGTGTTTCCAACTCTACAGAGAAGTGACAGTTCATCCTGACCAGTGCTTTGATCAGAAATAGGGATTGCGTCATGAACTCTTTGATGTTATCAGATAATTGCTTCAGTGCCTTGTGTTAAATATGTGACGTTTTGTTTGCTCAGGAGAAACTGAAGCTGGTCACGGTGCTGGGAGCGGGGCTGCTCTGTGGGACTGCTCTGGCTGTCATCATTCCTGAAGGGGTCCACGCACTTTATGAAGAAATCCTTGAAGGTAGAGTTCACCAGTGTCATGTATTTATCCCCAGAACTTTGCTCAACACTGTCTGATGGATGACACCCGCCTGGTTTGTGTTCACATTCGAAGGTGCCCTTTTTATAACCTTGAAACCGATGAGTCAGTGAAAAGACTCTGCCTGCTAATATCTTGCTGATTAATCTATAAAATGTTAATACTGAACATTTTCACAATTTCCAATTTCCATTATAAAACAGCAAATAATTACGTTTGAGAAGCTAGAATTAGAGCATTTTTAGTTGTTTTGTTTCATAAGTGTCATGATCAGTTTCATGTGGTTTCTCAGTTACTCAACAAGTGACAGGTCTTGGGAAATTTATGGCACTGGTTTGTAATTTAAAATAATTTGAAGGCAGGAAGAGCTGGAGCTGAAATAAGACATTTTCTATCAATTAACTAATGGATTGATCTGCAAATATTTTCAGAGTAACATTTAATTGTTAGTCATTTATCAAGCTTCTTCGATGGGGAATGCTTAATTTCTCTGTTTTTATTTAAGTTTTAGGTTGTTTTCTAACAAATTTTTTTGAAGCTCTCACCTTAAACACAGAGAAATTGTGTTCACCCCTTTTCAGTATTTACTGACATTTGATAGACTAGATCAGGTTTAGGAAAGCAAATGAATTAAGGTGGAATAATCAACTAATTCTAGTGATTTAATTTATCCCTCTCACTTTCCTCATTCCCTGTCCAGTCTCTACTGTCAGTCAGTTTTGTCCAAACTATTATTAAGTCTTTAGATCTTTAGAGATTTAGAGCATGTAGACAACATGCAGTAATTTGGCAGAAAATGATTGACAGTCTGAATCCTGTTCAAACAGATCAAAGTACGACTACCAGCACCGAACTACAGATAGCTGAAACATTTCTGTTATGCAACAGACTTTGTCAAACACAACTCTTTGCTCCATGATCAATTACACACAACACGTCTCACAGAAGAGTTCTATGCTTTATGTTTATCTTAGGTGTTTTTACCCGAATATACGATCTCTGTGCCAGGAATAAGAATACGTGTCTTAAACGTCTCGTGACCTGTGTGCTCATAGGTGGACACCACAGTCATGGCCAGGTCGGGGTTTTGGAGGTGTCCGAGTCGAAGGGTGAAGCCGAGGCGGCCGAGAGCGGGAAACATGAGCACAGTCACGAGCAGCTCCACGCCTGCATCGGGGTGTCTCTGGTCCTGGGCTTCGTCTTCATGCTGCTCGTGGACCAGATCGGTAGCTCTCATGTACATAACACTGAAGGTGGGTGCTCCAAGGGAAATATAAGCTCAAAGAATTAAGCATCCAGATCCTGAGTGTCTTTTTTTTTTTTTTTTAGCAACTAGTCTTCCACAAACTGTCTGCTAATATACATTGCTGTACATTTTGACTCAGCGGGCAGTATTGGTGTGGTGATGCTCTGCCTTATCACTCATGTACTATTGTATTTTGCCTGGTTTAGATCCAGAGTCTGCAAGGGCCACCAACTCAAAAATTACCACTACCCTGGGTCTCGTGGTCCATGCTGCAGGTGAGTTTGACACTTTCATGCAGAAGTCTGTCTAAATCACAAATTGTTGCCATGTTTGAGTGTGTGTGTGATATTATGAGAGACGCGGTGGATTTCATACATTTTTGGAGTCATAAATATTAAACAAAATGTTTTTTCACTTGAAATGCCTGGCCAGTAGTGGCTGATAAGTTAAATTTCAAACACCTGCATGAAAGAATGTTTTGAACATGCACAGTGCAACACGCTAGTGATTCAAAAACACAGGCAGATCTATGTGGATTATACAATATGCGGATGTACTTACTTCATACAGTAATCTTAAATTCAGCTTTAAAGCTTTGAATGATAGCAAAAGTATCAGGAGCACAGGCTTAACCTGAGACATGAACATGCAAGTACGACCAAAGCTTTGTCTGTGATGGCATGAATCTGAAAAAGACCCGGATTGGAGTCGCTACAAAAATTGACTCGATCTGATTTTTGAATCTCTCCACTTGTTCTATAAAAACAAGCAAAAACTAGATTCATGTAGTTAGAGCCCTGAAATTACCTGCAGATTATTTGATAGGAAATATTTTTTGCTCTTGCTGCTGGTCTGTTGCTCTCTTCAGTCGTCTACAGCCTCTCTCTCTCTCTCTGTTTTGCTCTCAGCTCACTCCACTCTCTCTCTTTTTCTCACATCTTATTTAACCTCCTAGGACCTGGCGTCCACATATATGTACTCCACGCATGCACATATGCTCTGCAAGTTTGGGTCTTAGGAGGTTAACATGAGTCAGGAAGCCATCAGCAAGCCTGATGTTACTTTAGAGCAGTGTCCTTCCCTCTTCCTGTATCTATGAGTCTGTCAATGGCCCATCAGTGGCCCTGCAAAACTGGCCCCAGGCAAGTGCCCCCCTGCTTTTTCCAAATTTTACCGATCCTAACAAATCAGTGTTCACCTTAATTTAATTCAAAAAGGTGCTTCTGAAGCATAAATCCAGTGTTTCACCTGCTCAGCACTGAAACAGGGGGGTGGTGCTGTTGAGCAGCAGATGGCATAATGAGCTATGTCAAGCCAAGAAATGTGGATTTTACAGACAGAAACTCATCAACTCTTTCTTTTGTCTCCAGCTGATGGAGTGGCACTAGGAGCTGCTGCCTCAACCTCTCAGACCAGCGTTCAACTCATCGTCTTTGTAGCAATTATGCTGCATAAGGTAATAATGATTTATATTTTTAGTTGAAAACGTAATGTAGGTCTATGATATGCATATATTCAAATTAAAGCCGTGTAGCTGGATTCTGTTGTAAATGTGGATCTATGAAGACTTTGCCACTCTCTGATCTTCAGGCTCCCGCTGCGTTCGGCCTGGTGTCGTTCCTGATGCACGCTGGACTGGAGAGGAACCGCATCCGCAAACACCTCCTGGTCTTCGCCCTGGCAGCGCCCGTCCTCGCAATGCTCACCTTTCTAGGTCTCAGTCAGGTAACTGCTGGATATTATAATGACTGGAAAGCATTTGGAACAGGCTTTTATCGTAAAATAAGAATATTTTCATAATTTCCTTGTTTGATAGGCATTACAGCTTGTTCAGAGCAGCAAAATACAATGCAGTTCCTCAAAGTACAGTGCATGTAACTTCACCTGTTATCCTGAGGATCTGTATATTACGAGCATCCAGTAGGGCTGCACCTAACGATTCTTTTGGATTAATATTTTTTTATTCCTTGATTAATATAACATTTTAAAACTATTATTCCAGTCTTAAGTGGTAATCTGTCTTTTACAGTCCCATATCAAATCTCCAAAATAGCTTGTTCTAATCAAGTAAAAGGAATGTAGTGCAGTCTTCTACATTTAGTGACCCAACTAGAATGAGCCAGTGAGCGGCTACAGTGACTTATACTGGGTAGGTTGAGAGAACTCTGGCAGGCTGCTGCTAAATGCTCTGTTTTTAAAAAAATGAAACCCTCTGTTCTGAGTTAAATCAGCTGTGCCGGTCATCGGTTTATTTGACAATTAGACACAATATGTGGCAACACTGAGAAGCGCCACACTCCGTTTGTTGTTGCAGTATTTCACCGATTGGCAATGTTGTAGAACGCTTTGTGTTTGTCATATTACTAGTGATGTGTATCTGGTAAAGAAGTAAACATTTGAAGATAAACTGAAGAGAAGTGCGTAGCACCCACACAGAGCATGTCGTTAGCGCTGTCTGGAGAAATCACCCTGAGATGCTTCCACTTCAAGTGGCTGCTGTGATGAGCCATTTATAATTTGCGGAGCACCATGTTCTGTTTCTGCTTAAAATACTCCCACACTTTAGACGATTATGGCTGAGTTTTTTTTTTTTTTTCCTTACTTCAGCTTGTGTTCAGTGTAATCCGTGCTCTGAGTAGGTGCAGCCATCTTATATCTACCTTGTGAAGAGTCAATGTACGTTATGTAAATCAACGTTTTTATGTTTATGTCATCCACACTGGCTGCTGCCCTCCCCTTAGGTGCCTTTACACCAACAGCAGTTGGTTCACACCAAACACCAAAAGTCCATTCAAACTAAAGGTGCTTAGTTCGCTTTGTTTTTGTTGGTGTGAAACAATCAGTCACACTAAATCACCTTTGGTGTGGTCCGTCTCGTGAGAACGTGAACTTGGGTCCAAATGAGGGGAATCTAATTATTTCGTAGCTTCCTTGTGGGTCTGAAACAATGTTTGTCCTATATGACCTCATTCATTCACGAAAATAGCCTGTCTCCTCTGCCTGAAATGACACGCTATGCATCTTCTGTGTCTCCAGTGCATCTGCTGTTTTTTTTCCAGACGCAGCTATGATTCATTCTGGAATTTGATACTGTGCTAAAACAGCCAATACAGAGAATGTAATACACGAAGATAAGAGCAAGTAGCAATGTGTGGACGTGTTGCTCCACAATGAGTCAGAATTGGCGCTTATTTCTATTGGAAGATGCACATTAATGAAATGTCAATTAGTTTTTTCTGTAGGTGTGAAAGCAGATCATGCCAGAGTCCATATTATTCTCTGGTGCAGACCAAATAATCAAACTAGGTGGTGTGAAGGTGCCCTGAGATAAGTTTGAACAATAAACAATGCTTTAGTCAAACACAAGCAGGGTTTTCAGTTCCATTAGTTGTTTAAAAAAAAAAGTCAGAATGAATTTAAATAAAGGTTGCATTTCATCGACAGGTTCCCCATCAGAAATAAAATGTTTTTTTGTTTTGGTCAAATCTTCAGCCATACGTTTTGCCCGACAGTTTTTGTGTGTCTCTTCCACCCTCAGAGCAGCAAGGAGGCCCTGTCAGACATCAACGCCACCGGCGTGGCCATGCTCTTCTCCGCCGGCACCTTCCTGTACGTGGCCACCGTCCACGTCCTCCCTGAGGTCGGCGGCACGGGCCACAGCCACTCTCCCACGGGAGGGAACGGAGGGAAGGGACTGAGCAAGGTGGAGGTGGGAGCTCTGGTGCTGGGCTGCCTCATCCCTCTGGTGCTGTCCGTCGGCCACCACCACTAGACTCGGTCCGGAGGAGAGAGGAGAGAAGCAGAGATGAGGACTTCAAACGTTGTGGATCTAAATATCTTATTGCTTGTTGTTTACTGATGGACCTCATGGATCGGACTGGCGGACGTCTTAAGACTTTGGGATGGACTTGAAACAGGAAATGAACGATGATGGGGAAATCACAGTCGCTGCCGTGACAACCAAGGCGCACAGTGATGTATTTTTTCTTTCCTGCTGACACTGACGACACGATGCTTCACAGTTTGTGTCCATCCGGAATTTCTTTTTAGTTTTCTTTTAAGAGTGGTGGACCCAGTGGCTCAGTTTATTTAGATCACTGTGAAGTTTTCAGTGTTGCGTTATTGTGTTTGTCCAAAGTCAAAGAACCACCCATGATTTCATTACAGCGGTGTTTTACCAGACGGCAGTAGCACAGCGCGATTCAAAAAAGATCTCGGATGAGGTTCCGATACCAAGAAAGAAATCACTCTCTCTTTTTATATAATTGTACAGGTTGTAAATCTCTTAGCGAAACCCAGATTGATTTAAACCGATTTTTTCAAAGTGCCATATTAGTGAGCTGAAGGAGATTCCCGAAGAGATGGCGCCGTGAGGACTTTACAGTTTGTAGAAGACGTTCCTAACTTATTTTCTTACCAACAAAGGTTTTGTTCTGGCTGACAGCTGTGAGGCTGGACATGACGTTAGGTCGACGAGCCAGACGCCTGCTACAACTTCTGCTTTGGCTTGTGATTTTTGTCTACTGAGTGAGGTCCTGTCTTGTTACAAAAATCTGAAAAAAAAAGCTGTTTTTGGCCTGATCGGAAGCATCAACAGATTCATCGACGCGGTTTTGAAGTTAAACACCCAGTCAGTCGGAGGCCGATGAGACGCAAACCAGCCTCAACGAATCATGTGAACCTTTGTCATTTTTTATTTTTATCGATTTATAGTTTCTGTTTTCTTTCTGTTCTTTTTTTTTCTTGAGGTATAATTATAAATAGAAATAACGGGGGAAAAGTCTGTATAGAATTGTCTTAAGTAATTGTATAGAATGTTACTAAGCTTATTTTAAGGTGGAGGGTTATTTCAGCAGTCACTGAATGAATGAATGGATGAATGAATAAATGAATTGCCTTGTAAAGGGCATTAACTTGCAACAGCTCACACTGAGGGACCATTGAAGAAATATGAAGTCACCACAGTTTGGTGAGGAGATATTGTACAAATCTTTTTGTTTTTTTTTTCTTAATTTTTAAAAAGCCCTTTAGTTCTTTTTCTCCTCATGTAGTAACTCATTACTCCGACCTGAGCAATAATCATACACATGCAGTCACTTCTTCTCTCAGGAGTGCAGCTGATCTTTTGCCTTCATTGACAAAATATTTCCTATGTGACTCGCATATCTGTCAGATCGAAGGCCTCGGTAAGCAGCCCCGCCCCCTGACGGTTGCATCACTGCTGCGGCAGCATTACAACTTTAAAAACAGAACTGCTCTATCAGGACATTAGGAACGTGTCACTGTGCCTACTCACAGCAGAGCTGGTGTGTATATGTGTAAGTAAACTGTGCTGAGGAACTTCTTCCTTCCACAATCATCACCGTTTCTTGGCGTGAGACAGAACCGCTGCATACTTTGTGTACATTTTTTTTTGTTATGAGTTTCTGGACATAGACGGACTTTTCAGCTTTGTTTCATGTACAAATGTAACAGTTTACACACGACTTAATTACAACTTAAATGATGAAAAAAAAAAAGAGACCTACCGTGATGATTTAAGCTTCAGACGAGGAGGAGGAAGGAGTGGGGCTGCATGCAGACCAGCGGCTGCATGACTTTTTTTTTTTTTTTTCTTTTATATGGGAAACTATGTGTCTACAAAAGGGAAAACACACACAGACACAGCTGCTTTTGGGCATGTTGGAGGACGGACCCGTTATGTTTCTATTAATGTTGCATCAAAAGCATCCCTGCGGAGCTTTGACATTTATGTTACTCATCCTTTTAAAAAAAGTCATTTTAAAAACTTTTCAGGGTTCACTGATAGATTAAATGATTAAAGTAATTGCATTCATTTAGGACTCTATTCAAATCAAATGCCTTCTTTTAAGGACGAGGACGATAGAGTTGCTTGGAAATGGTTATAAAGATTTTAGAGAAACCCAATATTATGGGTGTTTATCATTTAGGATTTATGTTGCTGTCCATTGAAAACCATGCACCAAATTATCACGTGTAAATTTCATGCTCAAGTTTTCAGACAAATTGAATTTATGAGAAAAAAAAAACGTCTGCTCTACAGTGATAGTGGGTACCTTTTTAAGATCCATAATTTGTTTTTATTTATTTTTTATGAATTATCTGATAAGACACAGAAGCTGAAAACGATTTGGTCTCATTAGCCCATGGAAAGATGTTCTTGGAGTTTTGTTTTTCACTGAACAGACCGGGTAATTACTCAGGACAGAAATAATGTTTGGTTTGTTTTGCAACATACAACTTCTTCTACAATAAATATAAAGGTGCGTCTTCACCTCATATCATTTCACTGGTCTCTGATTGGCTGAAAGAATCCGCTCCTCTTCAAATTACAGTGATAGGCAAATCTTTTAGACTTGGTGGTTGTATGACCGGTCATAATCGAGCCCATGGTGTTAGTCTAGAGCATCCTAAAAATGCAATAATGTCATTTACATTTAATCCTGCACGGCAGAATCATATTTTGACCACGTAACATCCTTGATCACGTGTGTGTAGAAGAAATCGAAGAAACCCTTTAAACTGTCAGGTGAAGATTTGATGCTGGACGGGACGTTTTCACATGTACAGAGTTTTCAGTGTGAATCAGGAGAGTTTTAGGATGATTATTTGTTATAGCGTGTGTGTGCACATGTGGGGTTTGGGGGGAGGGGGGTCGGTGTCTTTATTTTTCATTCCATTATGGGTCTGCCTTATTTCCAGATTGTGAAAATCGGTTGTAAAGTAATGTGTTTTGACATCTAAATTAAAGTTTTTTAACTGGTGAAAATGTGTTTTTGTATGTTAAAGTTAAAATTGACTTTCTTTAATAGTTTCTTTTTCCCTCCAGGTGAGACTGAACTTCATCAAAATGGTTAATTTATCAAAATTAGCACTTTTGAGATACAGAGATTAAATCGTGTGACAGGACATTTTTTTCTCACGGAAACTTACCTTAATGTCTCCAGGCTTGTGCTCATTTCTCTTTCTTGGAATGTCGAGGCCAAGCTGTCAAGATCTTTACAATCTGCTGTCCATGGTCTCTGGATGGACAGCTGGACGACACGCTCTGACAGTTAATCTAATACCGATGACGCTGAGCCGGACTTTAACCACTAACTCTCTGTCCTCGGCCACATATGTTGTCCTAATTCACAGCTGGAAGGACGGATGGATGGTTCTTACCTGCCAGAAGCTAAAGACTTGCTTGCTGCAAGTGCAGTAATCTGAATAATGGCTTTTACTGGCTGGAATATATTGACCCGTCTTCATATTTAGAATCTCATTACTAAAGCTTCTCTTTCCCTCTCCACCCAGTATCCCTCCCTCCTCCCCCTCCCTCTATCGCTCCTGTTCTCATCTCTGCTTGTGCCGTCAGTCTGACTCCAGCTGATGAGCCTATTGGCAGCTGCATCATTCCACCCTGCTGTGTTATTGGGATTTCTCTGCACCGTTTCAGCCGCAGCTACACGCACCTCTACGAGTGTTATCGGCTGTTATTGGGCTATTTGTAATTGACTCACTCGTTGCTGCCTCACCTCCCAGAGCATGGGGCAGCAGTAGAGGATGTTCTCGTCTTCTTCCAGAAACTCTGTGTCCTTGCCGTGGTCGTCCATGGAGCAGTCGGACTCCGAGGTGTTGGACATCAGCACCAAAGTGCAGCTGCACAGCTTGCTGTGGAAGAGGCCCTTCGGACGCCCGTCGGCTAAGTGGTCCCGCAGGTGAGGTGTGACTGGTCTGGTCTTAGGTGCTTGTTTTACCTGCATCTAGAGCTTTATGTTCTTCTTTCTGCAGTTACTACACGAGTCCCCAGGCCTAATTTTTAAGTTTTCCTGCTCGAAATGAGCCCACAATTAATATAAAATGTCTCTACATCCACTAAAGATATGTACTTAAACCTGGTATCAAAAGAAAACTATATGTGGGGTGACTACAGAAGTGACGGAATGAATTTATGTCACTGTGACAGTAAATATAGCTCGAATATTACAAAAAAAGGAACATTACAGATAAAAAAAAAGACTTTATTTAGTGTTGTAGTTGAGGTGTTAAGTCACTGTGACAGAGCAAATGAAGCTAGAATATTACATGAAATTGAACATTGTGTTTTACTACAGATGAAAATACTTACTAAAAAATACTAAAAAATACTTTTAGGTGTTGTAGCTGTGGTTTTCTTATGTGATTTATAAATCAGATGTGATGATTTGATATATATATGTATATATATATATATGTATATATATATATGTATATGTATATATATATATATATATATATATATATATATATATATATATGTGTATATATATATATGTATATGTATATATATATATATATATATGTGTATATATATATATATGTATATGTATATATATATATATATATATATATATATATATATATATATATATATATATATATATATATATATATATATATATATCAAGAAAACAACAATGAACACAGAGTCATGATGGTGCTGGATGCTAACTGTCTTTCACATATAAGATAAGATAAATCCTTATAATTATATTATCCTATTTAATGCTGCACTCTGCAGTTTCTTCCCTGTTCTAAATGTATTGGATTCCATCCTGTGCACACAATATCTGTTGCAAGCTTCTGTCCTGGAAGAGGGATCCCTCCTCTGTTACTCTTCCTGAGATTTCTTCCTTTTTTCCCTTGTTTAAAGGGCTTTTCTTGGTAGTTTTCTTTGTATGATGTGAGTGTCTAAGGGCCGAACAATGCTGCTGTACAAAGTGACAAAGTGTAAAGCTAAAAGCAAATCTGTGATTTGTATTCTATACAAATACAAGTTGATTTGATTTGACTAATAAATAATAAAATTAATGTGACAGTGGCACTGTGAATTGATAAATATATATATATATTAATGAATTAATATATATATTATTAATATATATAAATCTATGGCAGTGTCTTACAGCAGATAATTATAGCCTATGTCAGTGATATTATTGATGTCCCTGACCCCCTGTCTGTTACAGCAGATAATTTGCTCTATACTGGTGATGATATTGATGTTCTATGAAGTTGTTAAGTAACAACTATACAGTCACTGCTCATCCCCTTTTACAGTCATTCAAATCAGGCAATCAGAGGAGAGGCTCGTTAATATTCATGAGAGAGACACAAAGCAACTTCTTTCTAGAGCTCTGGAAAATAGCTTAAGAGAGGAGATGTAAAACTATATTGAGTTACTTATTATATTGACATATACTCACAAATATATCTTGTTAGGGAAAACAAAATTTCAAATAGAATACATGTACAATACTAAACCTTTAATCACTATTAAAACAGTTAATCTCATGCCAGAGATCCATCACCTCTACTTTATTATGATCAGACTAATGATTACTGGTGATCAGAAAAAGTCAAATTGCAACAATGTTAGAGAAAACTGCAGCTTGTGTACAGAACTGTACAGATCCCTTCTTATTTAAGCCTAAATAACTATATCTCTTATCAAGCAAGGAATATTCAAATACTGTTTTTTGTAATAATAAACTACATTGGTTTCATTATGAAGTAATCCAAAAAGTGACATTAGTACTCACTAATGAGCTTGTCTTCCTCTGTACAAAGATTCTTCATCATCAAAGACAGCTTCTTACTCTACTATGCAGAGAGCGAGAAGAGGAACTTTGAGACCAACAGGTTCTTCAACATACACCCTAAGGTGAGTCACTGCATCCCGTCTGAACCCTCGTAAGCTTATGAAGGAGATCGTGGTGTTTGGAGTCACTTTTTTTAGCGAACAGACAGTCAATAAGTTGTAATGTGTTTCTGTTCTCAGGGAGTGATTCCTTTGGAAGGATGTGTGGTGTCAGCTCACGAGGACATGGGCATGCCCTTTGCTATAGGGATCAACCTGGAAGACTTCTCTGTAAGAAAATGATCCTGTTACACTCACTGCAAAGACTCTTAACTATTAATCATTTTAAGATGGTCATGTATAGAAGTGTATTGCATTCACTTTGGACAAAAAATCTCATTTTTGTCGGGGTGATTATTTATATTTTTCTGGGTAATAAAAAAATACCCAGAAAAACAGATGTTTTTTAAAGCAATACGCTTCTGTAGTCGTGGATGTATGAATATGTGTAAAAGTGGCATTGTATTTCAGTTGTACTCCTGTCAGTCCTGCAGAGCCAAGTCTTAACAGATTGTGCCGTAATCACTGTAATGATGAGAGAGAGAAATTAGTCTCTAGCTCAGCAGCTCAAAGATGGAAATTGACATGATCTTCCCACCAGGGTACCATAGTCCTGGCTGCTGAGTCTGAGGATGAACAGCTCCAGTGGATGGAGATGCTCCAGAAGTCAGGAAAAGTGTGAGTATATAAAGTAGTATATAAAGAGTATATAAAGTAGTTAATGTTAAAGATAAATGAACCCAGACCTGGCACAATTACATTTAATTTGTACTCAAAAGTAGTTTCACACAAATTAGTGATAGATTTAATTGTACGGATTTGTAATTTGTATGTATTAAATGATGATTTTTTAGGAGAAGACATCCAATGTATTAATAATATAATAATATTATTATTATACTAATATTTACTTTGAAACACAATAAAACACGTATTTATTGCCTATTAAAGAAATATGAGTGTACGGAGCCCCTAAAGAGACAAAAAGACGAACGTTTTTTAAAAAAATAAATATTTCCGGTGCTCACGCGAAAGTTTCACGTTCTCACGTGAAATTTTCGGATACTCGCGCGCGGTGGGGAAACGAAACGGTCCGTATTTTCATGCTCCCGGTTATCATTACAACATGCCAGAAGAACAGGACTTGGTGTGTTTTCTAAGAGGTCGAAATATAGCAGAGAGTGTCATAAACCAACTGAGAGACGATGAGGTGAATATAATTATTAATTTTTAGACATGTGTGCTTTCTAGGCTGCAGCAGGGAGTTGCTAGCTTGCGGTTTCAAAAGGGCTAACTCTTGTACTGTCATTTTATGCAGAAGAAACCTGGCACACGTGACAGTTTCTGCTGCTCACCTTAAATGTTTAATATTTAATGTCCCTTTAAAGGCTCCGTATAAGTGCAAACCTACCAACTAATGACAAGTTCAGCTTTGCCATAAAAAGCAACCGTCAACTGCAGAGTTTTAAAAAATATATTTACTTATTTACAACCAATCCTTTGTCACTAAAATGAGTTTTTCTCTCCAACAGCACGTGGAAGAACGCCCAGCTGGGGGAGGCCATGATCGAGACTCTGGAGGCTCAGGGGCTGCAGCTGGCCAAAGAAAAACAGGAGTACCTGGGTAAACGAGTGGGGGGCCACCTGACTAAATGAGATATTTTTACGTTTAACATTAAAAGGCAGATTACGTGAAATCATTTTCTTTTTCCAGATAAATTGATGGAAGAGACTGAGGAGCTCAGCCACCAGAGAGCACAGACAGAGGTTTGACCTTTGCCCACCATTACAAACAATTGTATTTTTGTGTTTTCTGTGGCCATGGATTTAAGAAAGCAAATGAATGTTGGATATCTATTCACAAATAAACTATGATGTCACTGTCAGATGCTGAAATTAAGGCTGCAACTAATGATTATGATCGTTCTGAGCTATAAAACATCATCAAACAATCTCAGACCCTGAAATCATTACATTTTTGCTTTCAAAAGGATCCCAATGATTAATCAA
The DNA here is from genome assembly GCA_030544235.1 of Lepturacanthus savala. Classification (NCBI taxonomy): domain Eukaryota; kingdom Metazoa; phylum Chordata; class Actinopteri; order Scombriformes; family Trichiuridae; genus Lepturacanthus; species Lepturacanthus savala. The sequence goes on along the minus strand of CM060469.1, from coordinate 17,957,956 downwards.
TAGTCCAATAAATATGGACTAATTGATTAATCATTGCAGGTCTAATTAAAATAAAGGATTTTCCACTGTGCTTTTGTGCACTGAAACATTTTTTCTAGCCATGGAACATTTGTGTGTGTGCAGGAGCTGGAGCGTCTGAACCAGATTCTCGAGGAGGAGAAGATGAAGTTTGAGGAGGTGGTGATGGAGCTGAAGGCAGAGCAAGAGCAAATTAAACTGTAAAAAAAAAGCTATACTATTTTCCATTAAAGTTCACGACTAAATGAATATATTGTACCAGACTGTAAATGACATCAAGACCTTTTGCGTGTATGTTGTTTGCAGAGACCTGGACGGTACGGCTCGGTCCCTGAAAGGTGTAGAGACTGAAAAAGCAGAGCTGAGCAGTTTAACTATTACGCTGCAGAAATCCATTGAGGTGAGTAAAAACCATTTGAGAAATTAAAAAGATAGCACTCATCCACCAACTCCTGTGCACATGTTATTTGTGACATGTGACATTGTGTGTCACTTATGTAACATTAAAGAATAAATTGACTCATGACATTTTCTGAACAGAGTTTCTAGTGTGGCTTTAGGCAACTTTAAACTGTCCTTTCATTCCATAGTGCAAACTCAAAACTTACATTACCTGGAATTAAAATAAACAAACGTCAGGTAAATCAAATTCATCAGGAGGCAGTTTCCTTATTCATCACTTTTCCCAGATCTTTTTTTTTTATTGAACCAAACTTATTTCCAAAATCCAGTTTTGATGACTTTTTGAAACCTGAGATGTGGCAAACTTTCAATGAAGTGACGACACTCAACTGGCATCAATATGTTTAATGGACTGAAGATCCTGGAACTTCCTTTCTTTCTTTATATTTGGCTAAATATTTATTTAATTTATTGATGTGCATAGCACTTTATATAATATAATTAAAGTATAACTTGTGAAATATAGTCTAAATTACTATAAAACATTATAGCCTTTATCCCTTGCCATTAAAATTTGATTAAAGAATTGTTTAGAGCTGCTTCTGCACCATAGATTCTTGCTTCTTGAAGCAGCTGCCATCACAAAAGCTTGTTAAATTGGCATTTTAACCCGACTTAGACAAAATATAAAATGGCTTCAGTAAAATGGCCATTGTCCTATAGGGCATAAAGAGTATGATTCTTTCAACTCAGCATTAAGGTGATTTTAACAGATGTGGCAGCATCATCGACCATAGGCCATTATTTTAATAGAGCAATGATTTGCACTAAACACTAAAACTCCTCTCTAATGAAACCCTTTCAGGCCGAGTAGATGTATTATTTTCGTATGTTCTCATCCTGCAGGTGCTCTCTCAGGAGAAACAGAGAACCCTGGAGCTGCTGGGGGTGAAGGAGCAAGAGAAGAAGGAGGAGGAGAAGGTGACCTGTCAGAAGTCTAATGCTGGAAATGAAGACCTGCTGCAGGACCTGCAGCACATTGAGCAGCAAATGAAGATCCTGCTGAATGAGAAGGAGCAAGCTGACGATAAGTGAGTGAGACCTCAGAAACAGATGTAAGATGGTTGTGTTTGTATTTCTTTACATTATAGGAAAGGTGACATACACGTTAACACTGTCTTACCGAAAACAAGACTGTTTTTTTTTACTTTGATTGCAAAATTTATCTGTAAGAAAATAACAATCCAGAAATAAGTTCACTGTAATTTTTTGGACCCAAAGTGTCAAACACTCTGACCTTTCTAGGAATCCTTTATGCTAATGGAACAGAGGATGTAACCACTAGTGGAAATGTGTATTGATCCTTAAACAACCAGCACATTGATCAGCACCAGTAAGTGGAATATTACAGGCAGCTGCTATTGACTGTGCAGCACTAACACGTGGCAACCCTAACGTTATGTTTCTATGAGGTCTGCCCTGACCCTCTTCCTCTCGGCCATCTGACAGATACAGCTGTACGGTGGCTGACAAGGCTTAAAACAGCAAAATGCTGCAAACGCAGAAATGATACAAAACAAAAAACACATAAAACAAATGCACCAAAGAAAAGAAAGAGGAAAAAAAATGCTGCAGGAGAAAAATGCTGCAATCACAGAAACAAAGCCATAACATAGACGCAAAAGGAGGGTAAAGAGGGAAGTAATGACATACTACATTTACTAGTGTATTAACAATAATTAAATCAGAGGACAACACATTATAAAAATCATTAATAGAAATCTCCCAGTACTCATCTAAATTAAAAACTGATTTAAATGAATCTCGGTTTTTAACAGAAAGAGAAACTATTTTACAGAACCATCTGATGGCTGAAGCTTTTATTCTGCAACAAAAACACCATTGCCTTTTTTTTTTTTTTTAAGGGGGTTTTAAAAGATAAAAATAGGACAGCGTTAAGTACACTGTTGTTGTTTTTTATTTTGAGTGTGTAGTTTGTTGATGATGTTTCTGCGGTTCAGGCTCAAAGAGAAGGAGCAGAGATCCAGAATCCTGCAGCAGGAGAAGGAGTTCTACTCGTCTCAGGCTCGGACGCTGCAGCAGTCGCTCTCTCAGCTCACCGCTGACAAGCGGCAGACCGAGGCCGAGCTCAAGGTAACACGGCATGACTCAGCTACTTTTAGCCTGCAGTCACACAGCAATGAAACACCCAAACAAGCCCAGAGAAAGGTCAGCACATTATTCAGCTTTTAAATACAGTGGTAGGAGAAAACCTGTGAAAGAGGATGGATTAGTGAAAATGTCCTACTTTATTTCTGATCCCTCAAAAAGTGTTGTTTAAAAAGTCATCATGTGAGCATATAAATACAGACGGGCAATTTTGAAAGAGCTTTTAATGACACACTGTCTCCCTGCTCTTAACTCTGCTGGATAGTGATTTAAATGGACTGAAAGTAACTGCAATTCACTGCATTACCAGTGTCTATAATAATAGAATGGAAATTGAAGAATCTTCAAATAGATTAACACAGACAGACCTGAAATGTGTTCCATTTTATTACTCCATAATAGAGGGTAAGAAAAGCCCCTAAGGTCCCATATTGGAGAAAGTGAAATTCTAATATATTTTTTAAATATAGCAGGTAGCCCCTTTTAATTCCTAGCCCCCCTTAATAAAGCCCAGAGCGAAGCCACCCTAATTAATAAGATCACTAACTTTGTAATATACACTCACTGGCCACTTTATTAGGTCCACCATGCTAGTAACGGGTTGGACCCCCTTTTGCCTTCAGAACTGCCTCAATTCTTCGTGGCATAGATTCAACAAGGTGCTGGAAGCATTCCTCAGAGAGTTTGGTCCATATTGACATGATGGCATCACACAGTTGGTGCAGATTTGTCGGCTGCACATCCATGATGCAAATCTCCCGTTCCACCACATCCCAAAGATGCTCTATTGGATTGAGATCTGGTGACTGTGGAGGCCATTTGAGTACAGTGAACTCATTGTCATGTTCAAGAAACCAGTCTGAGATGATTCCAGCTTTATGACATGGAGCATTATCCTGCTGAAAGTAGCATCAGAAGTTGGGTACATTGTGGTCATAAAGGGATGGACATGGTCAGCAACAATACTCAGGTAGGCTGTGGCGTTGCAACGATGCTCAATTGGTACCAAGGGGCCCAAAGAGTGCCAAGAAAATATTCCCCACACCATTACACCACCACCACCAGCCTGAACCGTTGATACAAGGCAGGATGGATCCATGCTTTCATGTTGTTGACGCCAAATTCTGACCCTACCATCCGAATGTCGCAGCAGAAATCGAGACTCATCAGACCAGGCAACGTTTTTCCAATCTTCTATTGTCCAATTTCGATGAACTTGTGCAAATTGTAGCCTCAGTTTCCTGTTCTTAGCTGAAAGGAGTGGCACCCGGCGTGGTCTTTTGCTGCTGTAGTCCATCTGCCTCAAAGTTGGACATACTGTGCGTTCAGAGATGCTCTTCTGCCTACCTTGGTTGTAACGGGTGGTTATTTGAGTCACTGTTGCCTTTCTATCAGCTCGAACCAGTCTGGCCATTCTCCTCTGACCTCTGGCATCAACAAGGCATTTCTGCTCACTGGATATTTTTTCTTTTTCGGACCATTCTCTGTAAACCCTAGAGATGGTTGTGTGTGAAAATCCCAGTAGACCAGCCCTTCTGGCACCAACAACCATGCCACGTTCAAAGTCACTCAAATCACCTTTCTTCCCCAAACTGATGCTCGGTTTGAACTGCAGGAGATTGTCTTGACCATGTCTACATGCCTAAATGCACTGAGTTGTCGCCATGTGATTGGCTGATTAGAAATTAAGTGTTAACAAGCAGTTGGACAGGTGTACCTAATAAAGTGGCCGGTGAGTGTATATGGTCATGGTATCAAAGAGCAAGACTTTGTAAGAACCAAATTCTTGTCTTACTGAAAGTGCCATTGACCAAATATCAAAGCATCAACTGACTAGTTTAACCAAGTATTTTCTCTACAGAATGTTACTGTAAATACTGTGTTAGCAGTATTTTAGAAGGTGATAATAGGCTACTGTGCAAGGCATTTTTTTAGTGTTTTCTCTGGAGTATTTTTGCTTGTCAGATGTGTAAGCTTTATGCCGAATTTTATCCACATTATATATAAATTAACCTTCTTCTTAGTCATCTTATTTGCTCAAACATTGTTTTACATACATCTGTTTCTTGTGTGTGTCTGTCAGGTGGAAATAGAGTCTCGGGTGCAGCTGGAGAAGAGGCTGAAACAAGCTGAGGAAGCTCTGAAGGACCTGGAGAAAGGCCTTAACTCAATGGAGCGAACCAAAGAAAGAGACGAGAAGATGAAGGGGGATGTCAGTCACCTGAAGAGTGAGTGTACTCTATGATACACGGGTTTATCTGTGGCTGTTAGACTCTCTATTTGCTGCAGGATTATGTTTAGTTTACTGCAAGATGTAAAATTCAAGTAATAATGTGAGGAGTCTGAATCCAGCTGTGAGTGGATCATATTCTATGGATTAAGAGGTTGAGTCATGTTTTCGCCCACATACTGATCTTTAACATATATAGACAGATGGACACACACTTAAACACACACACATTAGTGGCGCTCTGCAGTGCATAATCTGATCTGATGCGTCACCTCTGATGCCTCTGAGCCTGCTGTCCTCTGGGTACAATTTGTGTCACATGATGATTCCCTAAGAAACAATATCAGATAGTCTGTCAGCTTGTTTTATGCTCTCAATCATGAATCCTTCAGTCCAGAAAACGTCCATGCCTTTATACAATTATGCATTTACTATTGAAGTAGTGATTTTATAATTTTCTTTCATGGTTTCTCATGTCAGAATTGACCAAAATCTGTCACACCCTGACTTAAAATTAGACGTATTGTGTTGTTTTTAATAAGTAGTTTTGTTCCAGGAAAACCCCACACAAGTGTAAAATATGGGTCAAATGCACACCAGTTGTGTAGAGATGGTGACAGGGGAAAACGAGTATGAAAACATGAAGGTCACTCATACACTTTAATGTACTGGTTTATTGTGAAATATATTACCAACGTTTTAACAACAAGCTGTAGACTGTGAGACTAATCCTGTGTGTGGCTGCACTTCATTTTTTTTTAATTCTTGTAACATATTCTAATAATATTTTTTTGTGTCACTATTAGTGTTCTTCACAGCATAGCACCAAAAGTGTGTGTGTGTGTCTTTTATTCCCAAATACTTGCATTATAAAAATTTGTTGGGAAAACTAGTTGGATGAGTGACTGACAATTTCTGTAAAGTTTAGACTTTGTTATCTTTGTTATTCAGAATAAAGCAATGTGCAGCACAAATGTGTTTACGTAGCTGGAAGTTCAAAATCTCTTGTTCAGTTTGTGCCACTTATAATCACTTGGCTGCACCTTTGAGCTCAACTATATGTCATCCTGCACCACAATGTGATGAAGGAATAGTGGCAAAATATAAATGGACAATAATCATCAATACATTTGAGTATCCATGATGTGTGTGTGTTTAAGCAGAATTCTTCGAGGAGTGTATCTGTGCAGCAGAGATCGAGGCGAAGCTTCCAGCGATAATGAAGAACGCTGTGTATCTCCACAAAGCTGCTGCACGCAGGATTAAGAGCTGCAGAATCCAGAGGAGAGCCTCCAGAAGCCACTGGTGTAAGTTTACTCATCAAAACACAAACACTCCATGAACATATGCATATTTTATGCTGGAATCCATTCCCTCAGTCGGTTTATAGCTAAACTTGCTATATAGAATTGTATCCACAGTTTGGAGAGCGTTGATTGAACTGTTTGCAAGCATGCTGTACATATGAAGTTTAGATTATTGTTTTCATCATGGATGGTTAATAATAACATTTATCTATATAGTGCTTTTCTTAACAATGTTCCCAGGTGCTTAACAAGTAAAGTAAACCACAACACAGTTATGTGATGACAGCAAATGACACCAAAATGACAGCTTAAGACAGTCGGTTAATATACATAGAACTGCACCAAGCTGGTGCATTAAGGAGTTAAACGGCTTCTTGGTATAAATTGTTTTTTAAAAAGGATTTAAAAATGTTTTTGAAGGGTGGCAAGTAGCACAGTGGGTAGAGCCGGCTGGAATTCCACATCAGGCAGTCCATTCCTGCATGTCATTCCCCTTCTCTCTGCCTCGCTGTTCCAGAGTCCAGGGTCCATGATGGCAAAGGCCCTGTCCCCTTTGGTCACCATCCTAGACTCAGGACCAATCAGTAGAGGTGAATCAGAGGTCCTCAGGCTGTGAACAGCAGGTGCCTCAGTATTAGAATGAATAACCATAGTTGTACTAACAGTAGCCTAATGTATTACAAGTAGTTGACTTGATTTTTTCCCCTCAGATTTATTTATCTAATGAAAGCAAGCAAACAAAAGAACAAAGACGTATTACTGCCTCTCTTACTCTGGTTAAAAAGAAAAACAAACAAAAAAACACAGACCCTCCCAGGTGCATGCTGGTCCTATACCTGCTCACCTACCTATAGGGGTCGATGGGGTCAGTGTGAACTCAGTAGAGGAATACAAGAACTAAGGGGTGCACCTGGATAGTAAACTGGACTGGACTAAAAACACTGGCACCCTCTACAGGAAGGTGCCAAAGCCGTCTCTATTTTCTGAGGCGGCTGAGGTCCTTCAACATCTGCCAGACAATACTGCAGATGTTTTATGAGTCTAGGGTGGCCAGTGGCATCCTCTGTGCTTTTATGTGCTCGGGCAGCAGACTGAGGGTGAGTGACGCTAACAAGCTCAGAAGGATTTTGTCCAGAATAAAAGCCGTACTGGACAACTCCTCAGATCCTCTACATGAGGGCCGGCTGTCTATTTAGTAACAGACTCATCCCACCTCACTGCATCGACTCCTCACTTTAAATGTGAAACTACCAGCCCCCTGGATATTCTATGTAGTTTATATTTTCAATTGAATTTTATGCTTATATTTTTGCACATCATTTTTGTCTTTTTAGAATTTGTAATTCTTGACATATTTAATCTTTGTAATGTTTAATATTTAATTAGTTTTTTTTTAATTTTATTTCTGTAAACTGGAAGGCTGTGGTGAAAGATTTTCCTGCAAGGGATTGATAAATTATTTTTTTAATCTGGGATGCCCATACCTAATTTTCAAAAGTTAACAGTCATAAAAAATAAAATGCTAGTAATCTTATTAAAAACAAACTGCAGACTGCTCAAAAGACCTTCTCTTGGACACACTTGTACACATGAAGAGCCAGTGCATTTTTAAAAACTTTAATATTGTAGAAGAATAATATTTCAAACCAAGTTATGTCTCACTGAGAAAATAAAAAAATACAGCTGCCAGTTACTAAAATAACTACTTTTAGTAACCATTATTTTAATAGAGTGAGGAATGATGTAAAATTAAAAGGCTGGTGATATTCTATAGTTTTTATTAATCCACATCTCTCAATACTTTGACTTCCTTTGCTGGTTAGTATTAGTTGTCAATCCATGTCTTCTCACTGAATATGTGAATCTTTAATAATGCATCATGAATATATAGCTGTTTATGTGCACACACACACACACACACACACACACACCCATATATATATATATATATATATATATATATATATATATATATATATATATATATATATATATATAGTTGTTTTTTAAAGTCCACTTTATTTTTAGCAAAGTGATGCACAACCAGGTTAGTTGTACTACTGTAATACTTCAAATATATATCAAATTCAGATTTGAGAAAGTTTAGGTATTATAATGAAGTATAATTTTACTTTTACATTTCATGTATATTGAGAATAGATGTTCTCTTATTAAAGTATCAGTGTGCTACTACTCATTTTATTTGTTTTACTTTTGGGACTCGAGACAGACCTGATAAGATACCACATAGATTCTATGAAACACACACACTACAAAAACTGAAATCTGAAAATGTCTTGTTTTTTGTACAATTAGTCCAATATTGAGTAGAATTATCTTATTCCACTGGCAGATAATTTCTCTTATTTTCTTAAAAAGACAAAAATCAAGATAAATAAGATAATTATCTGCCAGTGGAATATATTAATTCTACTCAATATTGGACTAATCATACCAGAAATATGTTACCTGTAGCTTTGTTTTAGGCATACAAAATCAAAAACAACAAATAAAATAAAGGTATTCCAGAAGAGATGGGTTTCAAAGTCTTGGTGAAGAAATTGTTGATAAAAAGTCAATCATGAGTTTGTTTTGCTTGTTGTTTATTGGTTTGTTTGTTTGTATTGTTATAGTTTGTGCTTTAACTGTTTTTTCCTTTGTCAAATCAGCCATCTTAACCTTTTCCCCTTAGAGGAGCTTTTGTCTTTGGCTAATTATTATTCATTGCACATTTATCTTTTTTAATAATTATATTATTATGTTTTCTTGCTTGTATTAGTCTATTTTTTTTCCTTTGATATGTTTTCCACATTTTAACTCCTACAGTGAAACACTCCAAGTCGTTTGCTGTAGCAAACAGTGACGACAGCAGCATGGAGGAGCTGAGGGAGACTGCGAGGCAGCTGACGTCTGACAGCAACTTCAGAGAGGGTGTGTACAAGATCATCGCTCGCACGGACACAACAAACCAGGAATGAGTGGAGAGCGACTGAGAGATAATACACACAGACAGAGACAGAAGGAAGAGAGAATGAGGAAAAGGTAAAATATACAGAGAGAGTTAAAACAAAGAGAGAGAGAGAGAGAGCATCCTACCAGAGGATAAATGGTCCTTACTTCAGTCCACACAGACAGCCTGACCCCATCCAACATTAAAATAGACGAATGTACAGTTATCTACTTGATAGCATTTATAGATGCAATCATTAAGTTAAGTTAATAAATATACTAATGAAGTTTAGAGGAGAATCATGGACTGGCTAAGATATCACGCTCTATTAAAAAAATGGCCTAAGTCATATTTTGATAAAAGTGAGTTTTTGACCTAAATCATCTCGATGATGCTGCCACATCTGGTAAAATCATCTTAAGACTTAATTGAAAGGATCCTACTCTTTATGTCCTATAGGACAACGTCCATTTTAATTAGGTCGTTTTATTTTTTGTGAAAGTTGAGGTTTTTTGCCCAAGTCCAAGATAAAGTTAAGTTTTCATGATGGCGGCTGCTTCAAGATGTAACAATCTGCAGATGAAGCTCAAAAATGATTCTTTATTCATTTTCTACTGGTGAAGGATAAACGCTATAGGTTATAAAGTTTTATAGTAATTATTACTTTTATTTTATTTTTATTCCTTAATGTTACATAAGTGACACACAACGTTCTATGTATGTCCACAGTCATCCACTGTCAAGGCCTTTTTAATTTAAATGATTCATAATACTGTCTGTTTTCTGTTTTTTCTGTTTTCCCAAAAACTTGAAAAATGACATAGGCCATTATTTTAATAGAGTGAGGAATGATGTAAAATTAAAAGGCTGGTGATATTCTATAGTTTTTATTAATCCACATCTCTCAATACTTTGACTTCCTTTGCTGGTTAGTATTAGTTGTCAATCCATGTCTTCTCACTGAATATGTGAATCTTTAATAATGCATCATGAATATATAGCTGTTTATGTGCACACACACACACACACACACACACACACACACACACACACATATATATATATATATATATAGTTGTTTTTTAAAGTCCACTTTATTTTTAGCAAAGTGATGCACAACCAGGTTAGTTGTACTACTGTAATACTTCAAATATATATCAAATTCAGATTTGAGAAAGTTTAGGTATTATAATGAAGTATAATTTTACTTTTACATTTCATGTATATTGAGAATAGATGTTCTCTTATTAAAGTATCAGTGTGCTACTACTCATTTTATTTGTTTTACTTTTGGGACTCGAGACAGACCTGATAAGATACCACATAGATTCTATGAAACACACACACTACAAAAACTGAAATCTGAAAATGTCTTGTTTTTTGTACAATTAGTCCAATATCGAGTAGAATTATCTTATTCCACTGGCAGATAATTTCTCTTATTTTCTTAAAAAGACAAAAATCAAGATAAATAAGATAAATTATCTGCCAGTGGAATATGTTAATTCTACTCAATATTGGACTAATCATACAAGAAATACGTTACCTGTTAGGATTTTAGGTTTCACAGTGTAGCAGACTGTAGCTTTGTAGATGGAGTTTGTGGTGCGTTTAGATGACAGATAGTGCAAACCCATCTTGAAAAATGTTTGTTTTTATTATTCTGGTTTTGATTGTATGCACAGACTGTGTCATTTTCTTAACAGAGGGTTTGATGAAAACAATGAACTCACAAATGTGTCCGATATCAACCTTGACTCTTTCATTATTGCTACATCTGAAAATCTGTCCACCACCTTGATGAAGCAACTCAATGTCATTTACTGAAGCAAGCAGTTTATGATAATGTACAAATGTTAACAAAAAAAGAGCTGAAGTGTCAGGGTAAGGTAATAAGGAACTGAATATAGATCTAATGTGGACTGAACATGCCTTGAAGCTAATAAAGCTGTATTTGAACCTTATACATTTCGTTTCATTAATGTAGGCTTTAGGCTCATATGCGAGTCAAATGTCTTGATTCTTCTCCTCAGCAGCACAACAGACGGCACTGTGACGCAACATGAAAATAAAATGTTGATATGGGTGTTTTTTTTTTCATCAGAGGAGGATTTTTGACAAACACTTTGATAAAGCCCAGTGTGTGAAGAAGAGTTTCTGTTGGGGAAGATTGTGGGTGACGTCACCAGCTCTCAATTCAGCTCCAGGACCTGCAACACAAAATTAAAAAAAGTGATGAATGTTGGTATAAATATTTAGGTGAAATCTTAATTCAACTTTGCCATGGCCGTTAGGTGAGACGCAGTCAGTTTCCTGTTACGGGATTACGTTACTTGTCGTTGTGGTGGTGTTTTGTAATGAAACGTGTGGTGGTCAACGTAGGCTGCTAGCAGCCTCATTAGCTGGAGAGTTAATATCTGCTGCCAGTGTTGCCAGATTGGACGGTTTTCCGCCCAATTGGGCTACTTTTGATTACATCTGGCGGAGGAAAAATGCATTGGGCGGGTATATACAATTTGGGCTGCTTTTACCAACAACTGGCGGTTTTTGAATATTGTAAAAACAAACCGTTATTTTATGATTTAAAAACAATACAAATACAAAATTTAGTATACATCACTCACTCGTATTATGGTCATTGCAGTGAGAGTTATTCAGTCGCTATAACAACGTGACGTCACATCAACAAACTAGCATAGTGCGATGTGCTGTGTTGAAGTTCAGAATGCTGTTTAGTTGGTATATTAAACCGTATAAACTTTCCACACATGTGTGTTATTAACAGGCCTAAGAAAATAGTGTGATTTAAATTGTCTCGGGCTTCGGTCTGATTTTTTAAATTCATACCGGGCTCGGGTCGGATTCGGGAACTAATCTGTTGGATGCAGGCCGGTCTCGGACAGAAAAAAATGGCCCGAGCCACACTCTACTACGCATGTATGACTAATAAACGCAAATACCGTTGAGATCTGGCAACTTAAGCCTTTGGGCGGGATTTTATTGGATTGGGCGGGTTGCAAACTGCGATTGGGCTGGAAACTGTCACTCTCATCTGGCAACACTGTCTGCTGCATGCTTCCAGTCAGATAGCAGTATGTTTGTTATATACCCTTTTCTGGAAAGACCATAGGCTGTTATAGTTAACTGAGAACATCTGGGAACGTCTTATCTGCGTTAAATACATCCTGTTCATTCACAGGCATTAAGAACATTTATTACATGTAAATTGACAATTCACAAAATCTCTTTGAAAGTTACACATACACAATGAAACAACAAAATAGTTACCAACCTAATTGAATTGTATTCAGTGTAGCCTCTTTAAGGTTGTGCTTTAAAGCCACTTTAAACTTACATTATCAAATATTTTGGCGCCTTCATTTACATATTTTTTAACCAATTAAATTAATAAATTGAACCTGTTAGCAAACCATTTGTTTACTTGCATTTGGCAAACGTTTTTATCCAAAGTGATATACATAAAATTTCAGCATAAATAAAACATGATCAACATCAATATAACTGCATAATTAAGGTATGAGTGACACATTCACATTACATGTGATCACTTCAGCCCAATACATTTTTTTAACCACAATAGGATTTTAGTTCTTAATTTGTTTAGATAATTGAACACTAGACAAGAAAGGAAGATGATGCACTTCCGATATTGTCTAGTGTAGTATTGTTAGGCACTAATGATGTGTATTATTAGGTTTTTGACCGCAGCTCTAATACACTGGGGGAACAGGATTTAAGTCAAAGTTCTGCAGGTTAGATGCTCCTCATAAACCTCGGATCTAATGTTTTCCATTTTCATTCAAACTTTTCTTTTACATGCAATGTGGATTTATACTGCAGTTATTACTGCTGTTACCTTATCAGTTCTAATCATATAAATATTAATACAATTCATTCATTTGTGAAATTGGTATATGTGCATATCTGTTGTGTGAGGCAGCGGACCCCACTGTTGCTATGGGAACAACAACGTGAGTATGATTGCCATAAGCCATTTTTTGTATTAAGTGTAACAAAATCTGACAACTAGCTAATGTGAAGTTTGTGGAGTTTTTTTTTTTAAATGAACCACATAGACTTTTGGTCGACTGTGTGCTGTAAGACTTAAGCTTGGCTCCTGCTTCAGGCTGGAGATAAAGTTACTTGTGCATTTAGGGGTTGGATGCACAGAGGAGGGTTTCAGCAGGAAAGTCATCAAGAAGTCTGCTCAGACAAACAATCACAGCATTATACATTCCTATTCAAGAGAGCTACATTTTGTGAGTCAATCTCAAAATAGCCTCATGCAACTGTTTAACTAGTCAACATACTCTGTTCTTCTGACTAGTCAAAGACTGAATTTGTTCATATTTGTCAAATCACTGAGTGATAAAATCACAGCCTGTAATATAATATATGCATGCCTGCATAGACTAATTGGCTACCTTTATTTTGTGATGGAGAGTGACATGACATCATAAAAACAGGCCTTCTAGGAATGCCACGCTAAAATTGCCACTGCTACTATTAGAACATTGTTTTTCAGTCACCTTCAGCTAAAAATCTGCTGCCTCATGCCTCCGACCTTACCTCACCTACCTATGATTATCTAGTGGGAACGACGTGGCTGGAGTCAGGGCCGTAAGCCTGTCGGTCCCCTCTATCTAATGCTGCATTTCGAATGTATTCGTATTTTTATCTCAGTAGTTAGAGACATCAGCTGGTAGCAGACACGTGGCTGTCTGAAATGCTCGGATTAGATTACCGACTCTCGGGACAGCGGCTGACTCTGTAGGTCAAATATTTCCCTATGAATGAGTGAAGAGGAGTGGTGCACAGTTAGCAGCCTAGCACAGATGTTGATATGACAAATTGACATGCATGTTTTTTTTTCTGATAATGCCTAGTGTAGAAGCTGCCAGAATGAGCTGGTGTCCATTGCCAAAGAGCCCGCTCCTCACAGGCAGCCCCCTCATATTCCCACGCATTCTCTCTGCTCAGTCATTCACCTCCCGCTGCTCCATCCCAATGGCTATCACTATGGCAACAGCTCTATCTGAGGCTGAAAACTCATGTGTATCTGTCTTTCTTTTTTTTTAATTTAAGAGATTGACGGATTAACAGAGCCAGAGGCCTTTAAAGCCTGTTTTTGGCTCACAAGTATAGGCGTTGCTTTCCACTTCCTGTATTGTCAAGATGTGGTCAGTGTGATCCAGAGTGTGTCTTTTTGATTTGCAAACGCTGAAAGGCGACAGTTCATAACATAATAGAAGGCGTTGCATAACCTGTAAAAGCAATAACGACTTGTACCTGTTGACCTTGACACTTCAGCAGGCGGCTGTGTTGAGCAGATGGGCTGCAGGGGGAGTCGGGTGACGACCGTCTCTCTGAGCACTTCGCTGTTTACTGCAATTGGACATGACGCAGAGAGACAGAGGAAGTCTGTGAGGCGAATTAGAGGGAGGTAGTGTCCCTGCTGCAGAAAACTGACGTCCCTCTGATGCTTCATCAGCACAGGGCTTGTGCACGCAGCCCTCCCACGCCGCGCTGTCAGCGTTTATTTACAGACAAGTGTCCAGCTCGGGGCTTTAGATCCATGCTTTATCTCGCTTTGTGTGTTACAAAAAGGTCCCTCATTTGCTCATGGGGTCTTAGAAACATTTCTGCCTTTTTTTTCTTGCTGTATAATGCTCAGTTTTCTCTTACTGGAGGAGTGCTCCCTTAAAAGCCTCTGCAGTTGTCATGGAGTTGTGCTTCCTGTTGAACAATGACTCTTTTCATTCCAGCACAGCTTTCAGTCCAGTAGCTGAGATCCATGGAGCGGAGGGCAAAGACAAAGAGAGAGGAGCGGGTGCATTGCTACACAAGGCAGCTCTCTCTGGCTCTTAACTAGCATGAAGTCTACTGCATGTCCCACACAGGCTTACTGTTCATTTATCACATCTGATAAAGTTTGTCTCGTTTCATGACACAACACAATATCTTGATTTGGTTTGCTTAGATAGGATCTTTAATAAAAAATAACTGATGGCCAGAAATGCAATCAAAGGAGACTGGTGGGTAAAGATATGTAAGGAAATATGAGAAGAAGGGTAGAATTGTTGATTGATGAGGGCCAGGATGAAGGCAAGAGCCAAGCACATGACCAGAAGTATGGAGTCCACTATAAAGCCATGGGGTTTTTATTTCTCATCCAGGCTGGCTTTGAGCTGAGCCTCCAGGGCCATCTTATCAAATGTACGCATGTTGGTCTCCTCCCGCACTTTGTCTCGCACGTGGAAAGACGCTCGCGCCACGGAGCGAGCGCTCTCCAGCACCGCCCTCTTCTCCTTGAAGATCTGCTCGCTTTTCTCCAGCTTCCTCTCGATGGACTGCAGCAGCTCCAGACGCCGCTGCTTCTCCTCCTCCTCCACGCGCTGCCTGTTGAGCCTCTGGAGTTTTTCCTTCTCCTGCCGGCTCTGGACGGCCCGCTGGGCCTTCTCCTTGGCCTTCTCCTCGGCCACCAGAGCCGCCTGTTGGGCTCGTTTCTCCGCCTCCTTCACCCGAGCCACCAGCTGCTGCTGCTGCTGCCTCTCACGCTTCTCGGCCGCCTTCCGTGCTTTCTGGATCTGTTTCTCCTCACGCTTTGCTTTCTCCTTCAGCTCCTGGCCCCGACGCTCTACGATCTGCTCGTAGTTCTCCAGGGAGCGGCTGAGCTTCTCCTCTGCCGCCCTCCTGGCCTCCTCTCGCTCCTCCTGCTCTCGACGGGCGATCTCCTGGATAAGAGCGGCGTGACGCCTCTTCTCGGCTTTGTTCAGACCCCGTCTCTCCTCCTGAGCCTGGTGTTCCTTCTCCTGCCTCTTCAGTTCGGCCATAGTGAGCTTCTCCTTCAGCAGCAGCCTCTCCTGCTCCAGCATGGCCGACCTCTCTTCCTCGAGGGCCTTCCGGTTCTGTTCCTGGAGGGCCTTCTTATGCTTCTCCTCCCGTGCGGCCTGCTGTAACCTCTGCAAACGGCTGCGCTCCTGCTGCTCTGCGAGCTCCCTCCACCGCTCCCCACTCTCTTCGGCCTGTCGGAGTTTCGCAGCTGCCGAATCGCGCTCCTGCTGGCTGAGTCGCCGCTGGCGCTTTGACACCTGTGTCTGCCACACCCGCTGGCACTCCAGCACGGCACGCTGCTTCTCTCGGTCCTCCTGTTCCCGCCGCAGCTCCTCCATCCTGCGTTCGCTGTCCCACTGAAGGTGAGCCACGTAGCGGGTCTGACTCATGATGTCCTCTTCCTGGTACCTGGCGAGCATCAGCGCCGCGATCTTGCGGTCACGCTCGGATACGGCGTTTAGTCCTCTGCGTTTCACTTCCCTCACTATGCGCTCCACCTTCTGTGTCGTCTGAGGAGAGTGGCTCAGGTCACCGAGACTGAGGCTGCGGCCCATCAGGGAGTTGAAAGTGGCCAGGGTCCGAGCTCTGGGGCTGGAGACTTTAGCCCAGTGATCACGTGCTCCATCCCAACTGTATGAGGAGGAAGCGCCCGATTCTGACGAGGTACATGTGGTGGTAGTTGTGGTGTTGGAGGTGGATGAGCAGACAGGATCCATCCTTCGCTGTAAGGACTCCAGCGAATGGCTTTTTCCTTGCACCTTGGAATATAATCCAAGATGCCCGTTGTGCTGAGAGAATAGTCCTCCTGTTACACCATTAATCGGTGTCCCGGAGGTCTGAACTGCAGGCTTTGACACCGATGGTGTTAATGTAGATTTGGCTCTGGGGAACGATGGGGGTTTTGGCGTTGATCTGGGGAAAGTATTTGAAGATTTGCCACCAGATGATTTCCTGACTATCGGAGGGCCAGAGACCGGCCGTGTGGCTTTTACTTGTTCGGACGATGAGGACAGAGGATGCTTGCTAGATCCCAGGAGAGTACTCTTGGAGGATGTGATGGAGCTGGTAGATTTAGGGGAGGTACTAAGACTGGAGGCAGCGGCTTTAGATACAAGAGCTGGGCCTGCTTTAGAGGTTGCACAAGATGCTGTGGCTCTAGAGATTGCTCCGAAATCAGGACCTGAGCTGGAGGTCACTGGCCCAGATTTTGGAGGCTGAGTAGAACCAGAAGTGACTTTGTGCTGCTGCTCCACTGAGGAGGGTGATACGCTGCTGCTGCTGTTGACTGCCGCCTGCAGAACTCTTCTTTTTTCCTCCCTAACAATTCTCTCCCTCTCCTCCCTGCATTGCCTCAGTTTGGCGTGCCTATCCCTCTCGTAGACTTCAAACAGGCCCGTTGCGACACGCATGGAGCGGCCAGGAGCCTCCCGGGCGAAGTCGGACAGAGGGCGGGGCAGGAGCTCCACTGGTTTGACCCCACATCGAGCACACGCCTCCAGAGAGCGGGGGCTCGTCAGCACATAGCGGCTGCCCTCTGCCGCCGATGAGTCAAAGTTGTACAGGTCCAGGTGCAGTTTGGACTCAGCCTGAGGCTGTGGTTGCTGAGGCGGGACCCCCTGAGCGGAGGCGTCCGGCCCCACAGGGGTCGCAGCATGGCAGGGGCTTGGCTCAGAACTGCCCGTGGGTGGCGTCTCAAAACCGCCATCCCCTTCCTCCTCCGTCGTGCCATCGGCTTGGTCTGGTAACCGTGGGTCTTCAGTGGCCACCGTTGGTGCGTCGAGCTGTGGGCCTTTACACTTATTCTGCTCCTCAGCCTCCGAGGGGTCGACCATAGTTGGCTAATACTGCAGGTAGAGAGAGGGAGGGGCGGGGATCGATGGGAGGGGGAGGGGTCGTATGATACATGAGGGGAAGTGAATAAAATAGTAGGAAGAGGTTTCAATTAGAGGATTATAGCATTCAGACCACAGCTTAAAAGAGATGCAGTCTGTGGGGGAGGGTCATAAGAGTAGCATGCATGCATGAACACATATTCATACACTCAATGATTTTACACCAGATGAGACATTTTCCCTTCAGGGAAGTGACATAACCCATGAAAAAAAAGCCACAGTCCTTTAATAGAGAATCTATTTTTGGCAGAGTTACTAGGCTGAGAGAATTTGATTACTCATAGAAATATGTTTCACTCTACATCACACAATAAACCTTTACCTTAGAAATGGAGTCTTAATATATTAACCAACTGATAGCGTAAGTCTGATTTAAGCAACCTGCATGAGATCCTATCTGGTAAACAAGCACTGAGCAGATCTATTATTCTCATGGACTCACACCTACAAACAGACTAGGCCTAGACTTTTCAGCAAGGGCAGAAAATATCTGCACATTATCATCAAAAAACAATCAGGGTCACGGTTTGATATCAGATATTGCATCAAAGACGTGGCTGCTGTTACAAAGACAACATATACATTTATTTTATACTCATATATAATGAATGGACGGGGTGAATTTCAGTCGGTGGCGCAGCGCGCAAACATCCACTAACCTGCCAGTTTGCAAAACGTGTTCTAAACCGGTGCTTTGTTCCCCTTCGATCCGTCCAGTCCGCCTTGTTCCCCGCATAATATCAGGTTTCAGGGGAAAAGGCTTCGGCCGTCGACCCAGCGATGGAGCATCATATCACATCGTCGCAAATCTCCAGCGACACGACACAGACGGAGCCTTTCTCAGCCTCGCAGCTGCCGAACAGCAGATCTGCGTCCTCCGCGATACGAAATAAATACCAAACGCTCCCCGGAGTGAAACTCACTTTCACTTTAGGCCTGCTATGTTAAAAAAAAAAAAATCTCCGATTCAGCTTCCTCCCATCCAGTAGACATCAGCGGTCTCCACCTGCTATTCAGCAGCATCCCTCCATCTCAGCCTCCTTAAGCTCCGCCCGCTTGTAGCACACAGGTTAAAAAAAACACAGCCTGCAATGAACCAAGCGCCTCTCTGTCAACTCCAGCTATTTGCTTAGAACATTGAACAAAAGCTGATGGGAATGATTCGCCTAGGGCAAAGTTCCTCCTACTAGAGACACACACGTCTGTCGAAAGTGTCCTAATTGAATGCTATTTTAATCAATTTACAAATTATTTTATAATGAAAATATAATACAACTCGAGGCAATCTAAAAAATATATAGTTTTTAAATCTGCAGACAGCTCCATCAAAACTCACATCATCGTTTATATCAAATGTCCTCCAACATGGCATGAAATAGACTGTGATCACTCACATTAAACACTAGGTGGCGCTGCAACACCAACATGTTGTATTATTTCTACTAGTCAGCATCAAAGATGCATTAAAAATGCCTCCAAAACTCAACTACATCTGAGTTTATCGTGTCTCTAAGAGCTCATGCACATCATACAATTATCACATATTTTCTTTTACTCAACTTAGAAAAAATACATTTAACAGAGCATGACGCAATTAAATGTAATTTAAATGTATTTACTACAATTTGGAAGATATTTCAAACTTTGATAATTTTACTACTTATTTTCATTTATAATTTTCTTTTTTTTTTATGTTTATAAGCTACAATCGCATCTTTCATCCCAATTTCTCAACATTAGTTTAATATGGCAATAATTTGGTCAGAAATGTTAAAACAAAATATCAAGTCATATATAAAAGTAATAGTAATAACGTGTTGTAACTCTTTGGCTGCAAAATTATCTGTATGTTTGTCCAAGATGAGTAAGTCATGTCATTTGTGTCCGTTTAGGGGTCCTTGATATCTATAAGTTTCCGAAGCACTGCTCTACATATTCTAGTCAGCGTATGTTTGGATGAAATGTGGGGATTCTTCTCAGAGAAAATATTTTAAACATTAAATTAAGATTTCTCAAGTCTAAAAATGATTTATTTAAATGTTCTAAGTTTTCTAAAAAAGAAAGAAAATCACAGGTTTGCCACAGCCTTCCACTGTATCTCAATATGAATAAAGTGGAAAAGACAATGAGTCACTAAATTAAAGTGGATGCCTGGAAAAAAGGATTTGTAACTAAATTTAATGTGAGGTGAAAGGGAAGAGTCAGGACAGCTGCTATGGAGCTGGAGACATTTCAGAGTGGAATCATCATTGGGTTTGATGCCTCTGATATAGAGACACACATAATCCAGGATACTCCTTTACTCAGCCTACATGTCTTCTCCACAAAAAACACTAAACATTACAGTGATATTTGTGTTTTGGGAAGTTCCAGGAATATAGTAGCTGCAGTGGTCAAACGACCCCTATTACACTTTACTACAAGTGTATCTGTCACCACTAGAATATAATGCTGCTGCTACTACTACTGGTGCAACAACCAACTACTATTGCTGCAGTTATTTATTATTATTATTATTGTTATCTAACCTGTGTCATAATTTAATATTCTGTCATACTTAACATAATGAGAGAATGACTTTGTGCCCGAGTACTGTAGTGGACATTCTGGGGGCCTCCCCTTGGAGGCATGAAATGGTTTAGTCCACCCACAGACGGCGGCTGGTGACACTTCAGTTTGAAAAGAGGCCAAATGCATCAAGTGGTGAATGAAACAACCAGTCATCAATATAATCTGATCTGATTGCAGCTTAAAACCCACATTTTGTTGCTTGTTCATTTTAAAGTATTCTTTTTGCTCACATGCTTCGATGGGGGCCTACTGACATTAAGAGTGTACAGGGCCCAGAATTTGGTGCTAAGCTCCTGGTTGTTGTTATCAAAATAAGTTCCAGCAATAGCAATAGTACAGTTCGTGTTAGCATCATTAATAATGAGCCTACTCATAGTGGTAGAAGAACCAACAGCACCAGCTGTCTCTGTTGTGTATTTCTGTGACAACTTCTTAACCACACACCATTACTAAATGAATGGTTGGATTGTGTTCGTCGAAAGCAACTTCCCTGAGAGAGACCAGTCTGGTTTGGTCCAGTCCGTGCGATTGAATCGGGATTAGATAACTCTTGGGTGAAAATCGCAGCGATGATGACCCACTAAACTCCTGACCCGGTGCGGGGAACAGTGCGAGTTTAATTGGCCCCGCCCGTTAGCCGTCTCAGAAGGACAGCAGGGTAACGAGTGACAACAGGGAACGTGCTGGCTGGCTTGTTAACAGGGGCCACGGGGTCTGGGATGGGGCAAAAGGGGAGCGGGGAATGGTGTGGTTGCTTGCACAGTTCACTGGTGCAGGGTTACGCCTGACAGACATTTTTGTGTTTTTTGATTCTGTTTTTGGGAGGGCATGCTCCCCGCCCAAACTGGACTGGGGGGTTCATTGAGAGGTGAGCCGCTCCACAGCCCAATGCTGCTGGTGAGGGCCGGGAGCAATGAGGAACGACCATCAGATTCATTCAAATGTAGGAAATATGCACAGAAATGTACCGGGTGGTATGCAGGGCCATGAATACTTTATACTAAGTATAAATATAATATATAAGTATAAATACTTCATAACTAAGTAACATATATATATCATTTACACCCTGAATCACAGGTCAACCAAACCAAAACATGTTAGTTTCATGGTAAAGATATTCTTTACACTACAAGTGTTGCTGGAGTTTTAACTGTATTTTCTATTCCTTCATGGGTAAGAAACAAAAACATACAGTTTATCTATTGTATTACAGACAGAACTGTGAGTGTAATTATGATGTCTATAGGTATATACTGTACATCTGTTCTCGAAATGGAAAACTATTGCAATCCGTATAAAATCTTATGCTAATTTGGATTTAATTGAATGATTGATATGATTTATAATGTGGTCATTTTGCACATCTAACATTGTCTCGGTACAGATGCAGGACAAAAAGCAGCACTGAGGAAAAGGAGAGGCTGCCTTCATCAAACGTTGTTTGACTGATGAAGACCTTGCAGGTTGGACAACTTCTTCTTTTCCTTAATGAAGTAATGAAGTACATTGATTTGAAATTTTAGCGTATTAGCTGCCTGACAGATTTAGCTAAATGTACTGCATGTTAATAGAAAATATGATAACTGGAGACAGGTTAATGGGCCGTTAAAAGAGTAATGGAGTGCAGAGCTTAGAGAAGAAAAATGCAGTATGTTGATGCAGAGCAGCAACGTGCTCAGTAAAAGCATAAATAGTTCATCCTGCATGATTATTAAGTATTTTAAAGATTTTCCTTATGATGTCCTGAGCCTACAAACTGATTATATATCAGCTCTCATACTTTGGAGCTTCACCAGCAGATGATTGAATGGGAAGTATACTTATACTTAGAATAACATAGTTGAGGCAGTATCAGTGCAGTTAAAAGGATCTATGTGCCGTCTACTCTGTTTCAGAATGCTTATTTTACACAGATTTAACCCATGAACCAGCCCAAAGATAGAGAAAAAAATCAGGGAATTCAGACAATAACCACTTTTGGCTCCATGACTCCGACAGTCAGCAGCCGTGGTTGAGATGAATTCACCCATTTTATTTTTGTTCAAGAGGCAGATCTGATTTATTTATTTTTTTTAACCCTGACAAGTATGAATAAAGACATGGCAAAGTCTTTTTACAGACCTGGAAATAAAGAGGATACAGTTGGTCTCAGAACATTTCCACCTCTCCAGAGGGCTCCTGATTTTCCACATTATTATATTTTACTACTATTGTAGTGGGTTGTGCCAAGAGGAAACTGTAGGGTGTTAAGCGCTCAGAGCGGAACATTTTTAGTGTGAAACCAAATGTGTTGACACCACTTTGATATCCTCCTAAGACTTCACCATTGTTATTAATACCAGTTTAAAGAAATCAAACTCTTTCTGCTAATTAAAATATGAATAACTTTAAATGATCTCTTTAATCAATCTCTTCAAATATGTATCTCCCAGACTCCTTCACTAGGGAACACCAATGTTTTCTTTCTTTTAAACATTTTCTTTTATGTTTTGTCGAAACATGAATTGTTCAAATAAAGTTTTTGTAAATTAATTCTTCATTTAAATACTTTACCTTGGAATTGTGACAGTGACTTTTTATTGTCAAATAATAATGTAAATGTCATCAATTGTGTTGCTTGCTTTTATTTATGATGGCTCCATTAAGAATATAATTATTTGGATGATTTGTACTTATACAGTACACATATAAGCTTACGTATGTGGACCTCTTCATACAGGCTCCCAAGACAAATTTTAAGATGAATAACTGAGTAGGAAAACAGTAAAACAAGATGCTTGTATTTATTTTGTCAGGTTTTTTTTTGTTTTTTGCTTTTCTTGTGTAAATAACTGCATAATCTTACAGTTGAAAATAATTGATATGCTCACATCACCTTCTAGTTAAATATGTCTACTGGGCAAGCAGCAGACATATGAAACCTGTGATAAGGGGTCGTAAAGTAATTTAGGTTCATTTTAAGCAGTCCTGGGCCAAAAAGGTTGCGAAACGCAGGATTTCTGGAACAATAATTTTATCTTTCAGAACTGCACAAGTATCCAAAGCTGAACATCTGCGCCGCAAACCCTGCACGGACTACTAGCGTGATTTCGAGACAGTTAGAAGCACCGCTGCGTGCACAGCACTGTATATGCTAATGTCGCGTTATGTTCTCAACAATCCGGCCTTTTCACTCGCTCTGCGCTGCACACTCGCTGCCCTCCTGGACCTTACTGGTCCTGTGAAGACTGAGACCTTTCGTTGCCCCCGGTTCACATTTCCAGCTTCAGTTTGCCAACAGAAAAGGGACACGTTTTCTGGACAGTTTCAACAATTTCCCCTCCTGACCCTTTTGCTTTCTCCAGCCACCAACCCCAACCCCCCCCATCCTCCTCCCCTCTTCCCTCTGCTCTGTCTTCTGTGTGTGATGGTACAGGGGTCCCATGCCGGTGTGGAATTGTCCCCCCCCCCACCCTCCTCGGTGAAAAGGGGAAAAGGTCCCAGAGACAGAGCTGTTAATTCAATCAGGAGAGCGGTATGCTCAATTAGGCATCCATAAGGGCTCTGGATGGGTCCGGGGGCCCTGTAGAGGGCAGGCAGCCCAGTCCCCAGGAGGTATTAATTGTGGATGACAGTGTGTAAACAGTGGGGTGAATAGACAGCGCAGGTGCGGGACACCCCAGTCCAGACTCAATAGCTCTTTTCACACCCGTGGCTCTGTGTTGCCACTTTCCCTTTCATCCTCCCGCTATGTAAAAATCTCTCAGAACCCTGATTAATGTCACGGATAATTCGCCTTTGTGGGCTTATTTATTTGTTGCTGTGCGTTTCCGTCACCGGGCATGCTTCTGCATCAGCCTCAGTGTGTGTGTGTGTGAAGAGGGTAATAAGAGGCCAGGTTCTGCTGCTGTCCGGCCAAGCGCTCGACACGGCTCCCCTTTTTTCAGGAGCTAGTGAAAATTGCGGCCAGTACATGTAAAAATATGTGGAATTTATGAAATGAAATCCAGATGACACTTTAAAAGCAGAGGGCCTTCTATCTGACCTCCGATTTTTCCGTTCAGCATGCCGCCCAGCCCCCTTCCCTCTGTCTGTCTTTCATGCAGCTCTGTGATTGTGTTGGGTCGTATCTGACAGTTCTAACCTTCTCAAGCGCTATCATACAGGGTGTTCTGAAAGGACCCGCTGGTGAAAGCTGGTACTGTACAAGTTCTACTGCTGTATATGTACTTATGGTACATTAGTGGTGGAACAAGTATTCAGATCCTTTACTTTAAGTAAAGTATATATGCTTAAAGTATCAAAACTAAAACTATTTATCATGCAGAATGATCATTTTGCTGAATTTGGTATCATGTGTTGTCGATGAATTAACAGAACAGCAATTTAATATGAAGCTTATTTAACTACTTAATATATGGCTGGGTAGTTTACCTGGAAACAATGCATCATATTTTATGTTTTGTAGAAAGATAAAAACTTACACTGATGAGAAAACAGTTAACTATAGTTTTGAAAGAAATTTATTGGATTAAAAAGGAATATTTCACTCTTAAATATTGTGGATTAAAAATTCAAAGTAACATAAAAGTAAGTATTTATAATTAATTATATACAGGACAGTATAAGTACATAGACTTATTAACCACTACAGATTAATGCATGACATTATATTTTTGAGTTACTTACACTTGCACTATAAATATCCAGTATGCACATTAATAGCAAAAATGACATAAGCTACATTTAATAATGTAATCAAATTCAAAAACAACTAATCAATATATAACTACAAGAGTCTATAGAGTAAAACAAGCATTATATGAAGAATTACAACTATTAAAATTCATGAGCAACAAGAATATATTTAACCTAACTATAAATGTAAAGACGGCTTTTATTTAGAAAAGAATGTAGTTATTTTACTATTATATTCATCAATTGTCCCATTATAATTACAGTTATTCAAAGTATAACTTCCTTTTCACCCATATCATCTTTCAGCATACCACATCTGAACACTGTGTGCATCTAAATAGTTTTTTCTTTGTACATGTGACATCACGGTTGAACATCTGTGCTAACCCCCTCCTCCCCAGACCTCTGGGTGGCCTCCGTCCTGCTCCGTCTGTTTCTGTGTCTACAGACACCTGCTAATTTTCGGCCGTATGTGCTTGGTGTTAGCCGGCGGGGGGACAAACGGCCGGGGCATCTTTGGAAGGGCCGCCGCAGTAATTGGGAAGTACATTCCCTTTCAGCATGCCCATTCATTCCTTCTTTCTTTCTTTTTTTTTTTTTTGTTTTTGTCATCGGAGCTTTTTCTTTCATGCTCGGCCAAATGACAACAGAATTAAAGTGTCGAGCCATGCTTTCCCTACAACAGCTTTGCACCCCAGAGAAACCTGGGACTTCTTTGTTAGAGGTGGAGGGTTGAGCCGAGAGGGAAGAGCAGATTTTCAACTGATCTCGTTAACATTCCAAGAGACGCTCCTGTCCACCCCCCCCCCACCCACCTCGTCCTCACCCCCTGCAGCATTTTTAGGGTGAGGGTCCTCCACCGGTACCTGAGTGGACCCTGCAGCTCCAGAGCCTGGAGGTTGAATGGGGAACGGCTCTGATAATGATACTACAGGGGTGCTTTACTGAGTCTCTACAGAGGTCCATTAAACAAGAATTTAGATAATTCTCTGTGTTGCGTTTGCCATCTTCTCTCCCTTTATATCCACCTGCCCCTTTCCTTTCTCTTCTTTCCCGTTTGGCCCTGACCCTCTTCATGAATTCTCTCCGTCCTCTCTGAGAAAATACTGAAACCGGTGCGCACACACACACAAATCATTATTGCTTACCGTAATTGTGCCAATTCGGGCAATTCAATAGCTCTAATTACAAGGCTCTTCACTGAGGCACTCAAAAAGCCGCTGAACTGTCATAGCAAACAATTAAAAAATATCTATAGGGACAAAGAGTGAGAATTGGGGATTTTTTTTTTTTTTTGGGGGGGGGGGTGTACCCACTCCAGCAAAGGGTGACCGGATGGCCCTTTTCAGCTCTTAAAAGCCCAGTTTCTGAGGATTGGAGCTGGACACCTGCACCCAACACTCTGCCTCCCTCTCTGCTCTCTCCTCCTTCCTTTTAACTCGCTCTCAATGGGCCACACAAAGTATCTGAAAGGGGGAAAAGATGGAGAAAGAGAGAAAGAGGACGTGGGAGCCACGGGTTGAGAGTCTGTAGGACTCGACAGACGACAGTGTGGGACCAGTTTTTCCTTAATTACTATATTAATAACTATGTAATTACTTTCTTGATTACTGAATTACAACTATTTTCTTAATTAATTGATTCAATGTGAGATAATAGTGAATAATGAACATCACAGTTACCAAGATCCTAATATGACATCATAAAATGTTTACTTGTCTGGTTAATTTTATGTTAATAATCTAATTAATCAACTATTGATTGCAGCTTGTTCTAAATCATAAGCTATATTGTAACTTAAAATCAGTTGCTAATTGTTTTATTAGTGTCCAGTGTAACCGTTCAATGCACAGATCGCCATCTGATAAGACATCAGATAAATTTCTTCTGGATAGTTGTGTATTCGTTTTAACCTTTTAATGCATTATAAGCAACTGCAAACAAGTTTATTGAACATTTATGACACTATTGTGTCACTGTGAGGCAAGAAAACAACAAAATAAGTTAAACTATGGAGAATAATTAGACATGAAGCAGGCACAGACAGATGTTTTTGCCCAATCAACCACTGAATCCTCAACACACACACACACCTACACACACACACACACACACCCTGCAGTGCTTGTGACAGCTATTGACTTGACTCAATAGATGTTTTCCATTGTAACCCAAGTACACAGGCTAAATGTCACGGCAGCAGGATTCGAGGCTATTATAGAGCATTATATGTCTCTGAATGGGGATGAGAACCTAAAATTTGACCTCACAATTGCTTGGCCATTGTCCCTGCTCTCAAAGACTGACGATAATACACCGAGTGTCCCGGCAGCTGCTCTCTCTCTCTTTCTCTCCTCTGCAGAGTTAATCTTGGACCATTTCAAGGTGGGCGTGGCTTAGCGCGCCCCCCTCCGGCTGCCATTGGCCAGCTGCGGGTTCAGTCAGCGCCGCTCGGGCCCTCCTCCGCTTTTAAAATGAAGTTGCAATGGATACAAGAGGCAACTCCAACCTGTGTGGAAGCCGCGATGAACAGCTGATCCTCCCGCTAGTGGATAAAAAACAATCTCAATGGTCCCCGCCAGGTCATTGTCTCTCATCCCACGCATGGCACTAAAAGTTTCTGGAGGAGCAGACAAAGGAAAAAGCTCAAAGAGGAAAACAGAGAGAGAGTGAAGGAGGGTTTTTTTTGTTGTTTGTTTCTTTTTATTTGTTTTTTTTCCCCCTGTTTTCCCCGTGTGGACCTGTTGATCATCAGTCTGATAGAAGAGTCTACCTGCTGCTTCCTGCTCGCCGCTTCAACGACGCTCAATTATGCTATTGCCGACATTCCTGCTTCTCATCTTCTCGCACTTTTTGGCGCCGCTGTTTCTCTGTCACCTGCCGCAAGTCTCCGCTCAGAAACCTGGCTCACGGGTGAGTGCATGCATAGTCTACCTGTGTGTGTGTGTGCGTGTGCGTGTGTGTGTGTGACGTCTCACTTTCACCGTTTCACGTGCACTGTGTTAAAAAAATAAAATAAAAGTGAAAAGTCACGGGCAAATTAATTATATATGATTTTAAACGAACAAAGAAACCAATGATTCAGGCAAATCTTCAGATTCTATTCGCATATACATCACACCTACATTTTTATAGCATTATTATCTTATTGCAAATATTCTTATAATGTAATTCCAAATTTGTCCTGAAATGTGAACCTAATGGTTTTGCGGTGTAATAAAAGTTTTATAGAAGCAACAAGAAGAAGAAGAACAGTAGCTACATCAAGGACTTATTGTGGGGCAAACCTCAAAGACTCCACATGTAGGGTAATAAATCAATGTTATGTGACTTAGATGCTATATTTAGGCTATTTCAATAAGTGTTAATTCAAGAAACCCAGCTGGTGAATCTGTGGTCTTGATGTCTTTTTCAAGCTCTTCCAGAGCAACCTGTTCCTTTCAAATGCATTGAGGTACTTTTTCATGAGCTTGATTGACTTTCCAGTTTACACACTTACTTTGTGCATTAGTCTCTACAACTCTTCCAGAGAGAAACTCCCATTTGAAATCTTGAGCCACGACTCTGGTCCCAATGACTCTTTTTTTATTTTTGTCCAAATGGAATAGAAAATCTATACCCACCACATGCAATTCTCACTCTTGTTATAACAAGAGTGAGAATTGTGTGAATTGTGATACACACACACACACACCAAGTCCAAGCCTGTAATGAATCTCCATCTGTGCATGCAAAAGCCTTTATCGTGGCTCTGTGGAGGCAGAAAGGGAAGAAGTGATGGGAGGTGGAGCATTGTTTAATTCACATATGCAGTGTAATATTTGTGGTCGGGGGGTAATACTCTGCATATTGGAACTATTTCACAACGTCTTCCGATACACAAGACACTGTGGTCGAGGCTTTTCTATGGAAAGAGTCACAGTGAATTAATACTTTGCGTACTCTGCTCTGTTACTCACTTTATAATTGCTTTCCTATGAGCCAAATATTGAAAAGATCCAGGTGTTTCACAATACAAGTGCTCGGAGCTTTAGGGAATCAATTTGAAACTTGATTTGTTTTTTCCTCTTCTGAGTCCATGCCGTTCCTTTGTTAAAATGTTTTTACGCTCCTCTAACACATCCCTTCAAAAACCAGACTGGATGAACTCCAAAAGCTAAATTCAAGGCTGCTTCTTTTAAAGACAAAAGCTTTTCACATCAGCAGTGATGAAATCCAGGGAATTTCTCCCAAGTTCAGTGAGCATTCGTAGCATCTTAGTCACCTTAATCATCTCTCAAAACTCTCCCTGCATCCGCTTCATCCTCCTCCTGGCTTGGATTGGGCGTTTGAGGAGAAAGCGTCACACTCCGCCTGCTGCACACACCCACTCACACCGCACCAGATACTTTCAACATTGCTCACAGCTGCCGTTACACCAGAATTCACACCCCCACTCTCCACGGTGATATCAGGGGTGATAGCCTGCGCCGGCCACACTGCAGAGCTCCGTTCTCGTTTCCCCGGAGGCTCCATGATGCAATAGGTGCAAACCAAGTGCAGCATTTCTCCATACTGGGAAGTACAAGTTACTGGGAGATAAACAAAGCTTTTAGACAACAAGAACTTCTTGTCTTGCCATTGTGCGTGCAGTTCAGATCAGTACGTCCTACCCGATGTGAAGAATGCCCGCTCCCTCCTGGTTTCAGTTTGAGGCAGCTGGGACTTTAACTTTGATGTCTCCCTTATTTATTTTAGTAATTTGTTAATGCACCAGCACCACTCCAAAGTTAAGGATGTGTGATAATGGCTCAGGGATCATTTTCCTATGATGTAAACAGCACACTCTGCATAATCTACCAAGGCAAAGTCACAGGCTGAAAGTTAGATTAAAAACAACAAAAAAAAAGTTGTGGCTGAAAAACACTTAAATTTAAATATTTTTGCAGTCGAAAGGGCTTAAATTTAGCAGTTTTCCTGCTATAAATGACATATGGAATAGTTTTACAGCCACAAGGCATATGCAGATGTTCTGGTATCAAAAGGAATCTACAACATGTCTACAACATACAGACGTGTCAGGATCAATTTATGTAGCTGTTAAAGAGCAAATATAGTTAGAATATAGCAAAAAAAAAAATCTAAAATTGTGTGTTTTACTACAGATAAAAACTTTATTTAAAACTTAAAACAAGACCAAGCTAACCCAAATCAGGAAAACAAGACTTTAAATGAGTTAAATTATCTGCACTGCAGGGTTCAATGATTAATAAGAGTTCAAAGATCAATTATTTGTCCATAAAATCATAGAGATCACACCAAGGATCAATACAGAACATAAATATATTCTTTGAAATGTTTAAAAATGAGATTATAAAGGACACAATTAAATAATCACACAATCAGCTCAAATCTAAATTTAATATCAAAATAGTGGTTAGTTGCAACTCTACTACTGATATTATACTATTTCCTTATTGTATTGATGATGTGGATTTTGATGATATATATTGATACTGTAACATTGAGTTTTAATACACATAAAAATACTTTATTTCATGTTGTAGCTGAGGTTTTCTCATGTGATACATGAATAAAACTCAATGCTGCCCCCTGTATCAGGGATTTTTGTATTTTAACAGCTTAATGAGTACAACAAGATCTTTTTGGGTCCACCAGGAATGATGTGTCTGAGAAGGCAGGTGGCGAGCAGGCATGCAAGGTCTTGTTTCCATAACATTTTCATTTACTAAGAAATCTGTTTCCCAGGAGGGTGTGTGTGAGTGTGTGTGAGGGGTGTGTGTATGTGTGTGTGTGTGAGGGGTGTGTGTTCGGAAATTAGCTCTAACAAATGACCTCGCCTTCCACTGTTACCCCTGTATCCTTAATCCCCTGTCATCATATCCTTAATCTTCTTCATCAAGTCAACCTGCGGTGCCAGGGATGGGATGGGATGAGCAGTCAACTCACA
Source organism: Lepturacanthus savala (assembly GCA_030544235.1). NCBI lineage: Eukaryota > Metazoa > Chordata > Actinopteri > Scombriformes > Trichiuridae > Lepturacanthus > Lepturacanthus savala. The sequence continues at coordinate 17,926,932 of CM060469.1, read as the reverse complement.
TACTTTGATGACAGCATCAGTGAGGAACCGTAAGCTCATTGAAAAACAAACATAAACAGCCGGGTATTGGCGCTGATCTGGACAAGACCGCATACCTTCATCCTGGGGAGAACTAGAGCTCTCGTTCGAACGCAGGAAAGACTTCTTTATTTTTGTTTTTATTGGTGTGAGGTAGATCACAGACGTGCTGCAGGTGTGAGAGTGGCCCACGTGTGTGTGTGTGTGTGTGTGTGAGTGCAGTTGCATGTGTGTGACTGTCGTGTGACGAGGCACTGACTCTTAATTCTGCTTAGAAAATGGATGTCAGGAATATGACTGTTGCTGGATGACAGAGAAAAATCGACTATGGAAAGATTTTAACAAGCGTATGAATAAATCCACTGTAAAACAGGGATTAATAGGTGTATCATCCATTTTAGGCTAATTCTGTCAACAGTAAATAACGGATGAAGTTTTGAACCATTTTTCACTGATGTAAAATTATATTATGATTTAACTGAAGAGGAGGCAAAGATATCATTTTTTTTCCAGGTAGCTGCAGGATGACATATTATAGAGTGGAAAAATGTGCTGCTTATATTACTCTATGCTGCACACTAGATAAAGCACCAAGTTTAAATAAGAAATTGGTAACTCAGATTTACAGAAAATGGGAACACCACCCAAGTTAAATGTCTAAAAAATGTGTGGAATGTAAATAAGCATCAGAAGTTTAGCTTTTTCCTAAAGTATTCGTCTGGATGAAGATATTAATCTTACTTCTATTAAGTTGGGAGACAATTTATAATGTTTCCCAACAGCGTTACCATAGCATTCATAATATTTGACCCTTGTATCTGGCAAAATGCCTCATTTTTCAAATATCCATGCCACCGATCAGGCTTTTTATTTCTGTTGTGAATTTCATCCTAAACTGAGAAAAACTCGATTTCTTCTGACTTTAGAAAGAAAGTTCCTCCAGAGCCACAGAAGATGCTGCTTTTTGTTCACAGGCTCAATATGAGGAGTGAGCTGACCTTTACTTGTAAAAAGCTGTAATTTATAATTTATTACTTCAGGGAGGTGATTCGATTTATATCAAACTGCCTTCATCTGAAGCATCTTACAGATATTGTCAACTCAGCAGGGCTGTTGTCATGGTTGTCCTGTTGACAGGACGGCAGCCAAATAAAACAATAAGGAACAAATTCCAACAAATGGACTGGACTTTTAAGGAATCCGAACCATTCCTGCAATGTGCAGGGAATGTGTTTGTCAGTACTAGGGACAGCTGTTCAAATGAGAGCTGTCCAGAACATTTGAGATATTAGTCAGGAGTTGAATGGGTAGAATATCACACTTAAGTAGAAGTAGAGTTAGTTAAATCAAATACTACTCATTAATAGAAGTAATATTAGGGTGACACTATGTTGCCTCACAGCAAGAAGGTCGCAGGTTCAAGACCTCCTTGGTCCTGGGTCTGGGACCTTTCTGTGTGGAGTTTGCATGTTCTCCCCGTGTCTGCGTGGGTTTTCAGCAGGTACTCCGGCTTCCTCCCACAGTCCAAAAACATGCTGAGGTTAATTGGAGACTCTAAATTGCCGGTAGGTGTGAGTGAATGGTGTGTGTGCCCCACGATTGGCTGGCGACTATCTGGGGTGTATCCCTGCCTCTCGCCGTAACGCGCTGGGATAGGCTCCAGCAGACCCATGTGACCCTAATGAGGAATAAGCAGGTATATGAGATGAGAAGTAATATTACCTAATACTAATATTGCCTGTACCTTGTAATCAATGCCTTTCCAAAAGAAGCTGAATACAATATTTACATACATAATTGTAAGCAGAATTACTGATTGAGTATATGTGTGCATAGATTTATATACATATATATATATACAATTACAGGAATAAAATAACTTTTAATAACACATTGTGTCAATGAAGAACAAAAACATTTTTTTAAATTCCTCCCAAAGAGGTTTTATAGAGAAAGATTGAAAAAATAGACAAAAACAATAAATGAACCATGTGACGCTTAAAACTTTTGGAGCGCGATTGTGCGATTAAGTAGAGCCTAACAGCTTAATATTACATCAGTAGAGACAATTGTGTGTGTGAGTATGGGAAGAGCGATAAAGTAGCACAGCATGGAAGCCTTGTCCCCTCACCATCCAACCACTGGGACGCATAGAAGACGAGCTGCTGACCATAATCACACAGATGTGCAGTGCAATTTTCTCTGTTTAGTCTTTATGGGGAAAACCATTCTTGGCAAAGTCATAAGGTCACAGTTTGACATCACTGTTTTCTGTGAAAAGTAATCACGAAATACAAACCTCTCAAATTAACTTTGTCCTGAATTGTTTTTCAGCAGCAGTTTCTGATTAAGCACTTAAAAGGAAAAAAATCCCTAAAAACAGTGATGAAGCTTGTGGTCTGGGTCTCTTATTGTTGAACGGTGTGAGTTTGCAGATTGATATCAAATATGAACATGACTTTGCTGTTCTTTCAACTTTGCTGCTGAGAAGTAAAGTACCTACCTTCAAGATGGTGCTACACAGATCTGATGATGGAAACACAAAATCCACAGAAAGGGTTCTTCCTCTTGGGATCAGTAACATGCTCAAAAAATATTGTGACAATTAATGTAAATGTTTTGTTTAGAAAAAAATCAATATCGCTAAAAGAAAACTATTTATCTTTCAGGGGCCATGAATATTGATAGAAATTTGAATGGTTATCTGCTATTATATTTTGATGGTTCTTGTTTAGATAAATTGAAAGTTTGGTCTGATGGTGGAAGAAAATCAGGTTGTCAAATACAGAATAATCTTCCAGGGACTATGAATATCTGCAGGAAACTGACATTTAGGTTTTGGCATTTTTGCCTGAGTGCGGTGCTGAAGGAAAGCTCATAAACCATAACGTCTAAAATTAGAATGTTTTATCATCTGGGGATCACTATTTTTCTCAGTAGATTTAAAAGGTTCCCTTTTTATTCTATGTGTACAGGTGCTTATTTAGGCAAAATTGTTGCTCTAGAGGAAACGTTTTAGTTTTTTTTTCCAAAACATCTCTTCTGGAGACCATGAATATCAATTCCTACTATAAAGTAAGCTATTACTATGTTATAGTATATTATTATATTACCTATATTCACTTGAGGAGTTATGCTAGACAAGTATCAACAGACTAAATAGGAAACATCCTCTGAGGATCACAAATATTCATACCAGATCATGTAGAAATCTATAGAATATCTTGATCTGAAACAATGTTCTGGATTAGCAGAATGTGACTGACTGTGAGTTGTGGCCCCTTTAATATAGGCAGAAATAATATTCACCTACATGTACATCTCGCATGTTAATTTGTACAGTCAATCATGGCCCCCAGAGGATGAATCTGAATGCCTTTGGTGATCTACTGACTCCACCACCATGAGTTTGTCATTTGTGCAAATTTCAGACATTCATGCAACTTTGGTGAATTCCTGGGTTTTCATCTCACACCATCATCAGGTTAGAATCAAAACATTTTGTCCAGTGTGCTGGTTTATCTTTCTACAGTTTGGTTTTCTTAACAATGAGCCTGACAACCTCAGAGCCAGCTAGGATGACTGTTGACCCACCATCCGGTTAGTTTCACATTCTGCCCCAGCGTTACACAATCGTAGTGAGAAATCCACCATAGGAAAATCGAATGCAATAAAAGTCATGTCTATTCCGCGGAGGTCGGTGATGGGCATTTTCTAAAATGTAGGAAATCTAGTTTAATTAGAAATTACTGTGGAATCCCGTTATAAATATCTGCAAATTGATTTTTATTTGACTTCTGGTCCAAAACACACACAGGCTCACAAGCCAAGGCCTTTACATAACTAGACGCCCAGACTCCACTTACACTTCACAGGCCGCTGACAGATGGCTTTAGGGGTGAATCCACAAGCAACCAATCAAATTGCTTACATATGTCGATACCCTCTGATGATTGCACGATCAGCAAAAGCATTTCATGCTCAATTTCTGAGCTTTCTAATCAGTGTAATGAAACACAGTCAAAGTCCAGCTCTGTGATTTCAGGCCAGTGAATAATTGCCACGCCACTCCGTGTTTCCTTCTCCCTCGCTGATCTTCCTGATATTTGCAATTTGTGCGGTGCATTTTGCATTCATGCAATTGTCTGGTCCACTATGTGTCTCTATTGTATGTAAATTCTGTGGGTTTTAGTGACATGCACCAGCTCTTGTCTAAGCGGAATGCTGCCCGTGGGAAAAAAAAGTTGCGGCTCTATAATCATTCAAATTTTCTGGACGACAGAAACACTTCCACTCCTCTATTAAACTACGATAGCTCAGCAGATTAGCCTCTGTTTTTATTTATTTTTATTTTTTTTATATGAACAAGTTGTCTCAGTTTAAGTTCAGCACACACGGCACCGACCTAACTACAAGCACGTCATAAAAAACAAAGCAGATCATAAAAACAAAGTAAGCAAATAAAAGTAATTACAGTGTCGCCAGCAATAGGGGCACTCAATAAAAATCAAGTTAAATCGGGAAAGTCTCCCAGATAAAAGTGTATTTTAAGAAGAGATTTAAAAGAGGTCAGTGATTCTGCTGACCTGATTTCCCCAGGCAGCTCCTTCCGTAGCTTTGAGGCTCCGATCGAGAATGCTCTGTCACCTCTAGTTTTCAGCAGCGCCTCGGGAACAGATGAAAGACCTAATGTGGGTTATGTTGGGTGGACACACACATACGCGCACACACACATATATATGCACACACACACTTCTCGGCTTCCTGGGAACAGCAGAGACAGCTGACTGTTCTGTAGCCAGGATGTAGCATTAGTGACAAACAAGGAATGTTGTTAATCAGATTTAGAGCCATTTCCGAAAAGGAAGAACGCCCCCCTCTCCCTCCCGTATACTCACACTTTCATTTAGACTTTTTTTTTTAATCCACTTCACAAGAAAAATAAGGAGGTAATCCTTCACATCAATCTAGTATTTATTTCCTTTTTATAAAGACCATTCATAACTTCACGATGTCACACGATTTTATCAAGGGATTACGAGTTTCCGGAAGATAGGATTTGTAAGTGAACAGAGCAGTTTCTGTAAATATTTCATTCAATATTTTCAAATATTTAACAATTTCTTTGAGCAGGTAATACCAGGTAACGTGAGGCATTCGGGGTAATCAGGGCCATAGCCACCATTGAGGACACCAAGGTCATGACCTCTGTAGTTTCTTTTCATTTAATTTTTTTCCCCCCTTAATCTACATTTCAGCAAATAAAAATGTTAACACTAACCTGAAAAACCAAATCCATAAAGACCAAGTAATTATTAGGACATCAACGTGATCTCATGTGATAGAGACACCGTTGCAACGTTACTGTGACCGCAGGTCTATTTTTAGAAGCATTTGAATGAATCAGAGGATGCAACGTAAGAGGCTGCATCATCAATCAAAGTTAGCATCTCTTCCAATAAGAAAGGCAGAGGATGTCCAAGCAAAGAGGAGGAAAGGTGAACATTGTAATATTCTAAGAGAATGAGAGAAAAGTAGTAAAGTAACCTATAGATGCGTGCAACTGTAAAAGGACATGCAATGAATATGAATATTCTAACATCATGGCCATGATTTGGATGCTTGGATGGATAGAAATAATAAATACTTTTGATGCGGGCACAGTATGGCAGTAGAGAACACCAACTGTTTTCCACATGATGTTGGTTTATATCATCTGTAGACTGCATTGTGTAAACTTCATGAAACTGGATGTTCGCCATATTAGACAAATTTTCTGTTGCCAGCAGGTGGCGCTGTGACTGTGAGGCAGTATTAACCTGGCATGTTGCTGTATATCATGTGTAGACTACACTGTGTAAAGTTCAGGTAAATTGGATGTTTGTCACATTGGAGATATTTCCTGTTGCCAGTAGGGGGCGCTATGAGTTAGAGTCAATATAATTGTGCAGGTGTGTTCTGGGCAGTTCACTTGTGCAGCATGGTACATTTGGTGCAGGTTGGACAAAGTATGCAGAAATTATAGCAAGTTCCTGTTTCATGGCGAGAATAGGAAATCCGCTGAGTCATCAGAAAACCAGGAATATCGTCATCTCCAATGTCTGAAGCTGATTCAGAGCAAGTTTGAAGTCAGTCTGATGAAATTTGTTTGCCCAAATATGATGTGAAAAATCAGTCATTTGATTAAAGATGACCGACTTCCTGTTAGTGTTAGGATAAGAGCCAAGAGGCTTTTGGTGCATCTTGACATATTGTACATGTGTAGCAAACCTTTGTTTTCTGTCAATCTGGGGTGAAAAAAATGATAAACACAAATTACAGGGGGCTCTACATAGCCGTGTTGCCATGTATATTAATGCAAACCATAAAATATATATATTTTTTGCCAAGTATAGGTTGTTTGCAAAACTTGGTGACTTTTGTGGCATGTTTAGGGGAGCAAAAACAACATCAGTTTAAGAAGAAAGAAAGAAGATGAATCCTTACAGATACAAGGTCTTTACCCTCTGTCAGTGGCCTTCGGCTCTAACAACAATCTGTTTGTCTATCAATACTTTGACTTGTTGCATTTTTTTGTAATGAGAGTCCATTTTTTCCGCTGATGCCGGAGTTTTCAAAATGTTTTACTGTATTTTTCCACCAATTCCTTACTGTGAAGAATATACAAATTCTCCTGTAAAAAGCATAGAAGCCAAACAAGATTCCAAACAAATTAAATTCCAACAAATAACACTTTCAACACTTTCCATGTTGTTTTTTACTTCATTATTATGATTCTATAATTATCTAATTATTAATTGTTATTTTTTCCACTATGAAATATCTAAATATTGTAAGATATAAGAATACTAAATATGAGTTTTATGTTAAGCAAGACTCAGTGGATTTCATACATTTTTGGGGTAGTAAATAGCAATATCAAAGGGAACTTTTACTTATCTCATTCAAATTCAGACCAAACAACAACATCCCTAACTTATTGTGAGTAGTTTCTATATATATATAGTTAACCAACATGACTCAATGATGTGTTTTTAATAGTTTTTGACAACAACAGAAATATAGTAAGCTATATCAGGCTTTAAATAGACAGACGTTTATAGATGGGACCAATTCATAGATGGTTTAGCTCTTTCCTCAGATTTGTTGACTATGAACATATGAAATATCACCAGACTTATCCTTAATGGATGCTGAATGTGCGACAACTCAACAGTTCACTTGTTTTTCCGGGTGTTAACTGACGCCTTTTGTACAAACTCAATGACAAAAGGTTCTTCACATTATGCAATTGTGTGTTTGTGATAGAAAAACTGTACTTTAAACTATGAAATCCAGATACTACCATACATACAAAATCTAAGGCATGTGGTAGGATTCATTCAATAAAAACCTCCCTGTTCGTCTATTATCAAAGTTAGTTTATAAAATGTACTAAAAGCAGCGCAACTTTACTGCAAAAATAACAGTTATTACATAGGGGTTGAATTAAAGTATAGTGGAGTTGGGGACTACATTTGTTTTTAATCCCAAGCCCCGCCCTCCCTCTGTGAGTGGCACCTCCTGTGTGAAAGTTGCCCAGCTCCGTTTTGTGTTCGCGCCATTTTGCTTTTTAACGGTTACTTTGGGGAAAAAAACAAGTTAAATTACAGGTTTCATTTCGAGACAAAACCCAATTAGAAATCTAAGGGGGGAGAATGGGCACGGCTTTTTCTTACATTCCTTTTTATTTTCTCCACTTCTTTTTATAACACGGTTAGGTTAAGTGTGTTAAATGAAACAGCATGAGGGATGGCATTCACTTTATGGATTTCCTGAAAGTTAAATGCTAATTATGGGACAAAAGCGATTACCAGGGCCCCGTTAAAAGCACACAACAGTACACAATCAGCCCCGACTTTGGTGGACAACCTTCCTTGGCTTGTTACCTCTGTGGTTGGCTCACTTTCATCCTTTCCCTCCAGTTGATTTATCTACTCTTTGGCAAGTGAGGGAACGCCAAACGTGTTGATTAATGACACAGGGAAGCATTAGATGACTGTGTATGAATGGATTTATGTATCTTGTTATGTATGTTGCTCCGTGTGTTGTTTGTTTGTTGTTGTGCCCAAGGGGATAATGAGCCCATCACACGTTAGCATGGAGCTGGCACACAATGAACCCCTCCCCCCACCCTCACACACACACACACACACACACACCAAGCCCAGCCCGTAATGAATCTCCATCTGTGCATGCAAAAGCCTTCTTCCTTCAAAGCGATGATGTCATTCATGTCAAGGTGCATGTTCCTGTGAGTTAAATAGAACAGACAGACCCCCCCCCCCCCCCCCCCCAGTACACTGTATCTGATTTAATCATCCTCACGCATCCGTGGTATTTATACAAGCGTGCAAAATATTAACGCTGTGCCAGTCGGCAAATGTTAAAACTAACCGACAGTTCTTCGACAGGACAGAAGACTCCCAAAATATGTGAGTGAAGATCATCTGCATTTAAAGGTGGTTTATCATATTGCTTAAATTATTGCAACCAATTAAATGTTCAAACTTCAATTGTAACCGCAGGACTGAATAAACTCCATCTGATCATTGTAATCTTCACATTGAACATTATTGGATGGGGATTTGTCAACTGCTGCTCTGGAGGCGTGAAGTCTGAAGAAAGGGGTTTGGAATTTTGACTTTTTTTTTTTTTTCTAAATGCTGCCCGCTCAAACCGTTTTTCCAGACTCCTCCACCCTACCTTTAACAGCTTTCACAGATTATAAATTGGCCATAATGCTAAATGATGGCAGTAATCACTTTGAAAATGATTTTATGCATGCGCTGCAAACGATCTCGCAAGTAACGGCGTGTTCGGTAATGAAAGGTCCGAGCTCGAGCAGTGACATTTAACGCTGTCCAGAGGTACATTATGTATAAAAATGACAGCGCTACATATGTTTGACATAACACTGACAGCAACGCAGCTCCATAGCTGCAAAAATAGAAACATTTTAAAATCTCTAAAACACAGAATCATATGAAAAAGAAGTTGCCTCCGATATAAAAAAAATGAACTGCATCTGATGAACTAGATACATTATTATGAGCTAATGTCAATATATTCAGGGGAAAAAAAAGATTTAGTGTTGTGTTCATTCCAGAAACAGGACTCCCCCCCCCCCCCCCCCCCCCAAGTTAAGTGTAATCATTTCTGTCACCACAGATTTGTATCTTGGGACATAAATACCTAACATGTTAAGCAAAACTTTAGCCTAATTTATTTCCAAACAAATCAGGAGCTGATTACAGTAATAAGGGCGAAAATGGAATCAACTCACATGTTACATGTTTAGCTTTAAGCTAAAATCTCTCCAAATAAATGAGCTCTATGTGATGCACATAAAGCCAGTCGGAAAGTTGAACTTAATTGCATTTGGTGCGGTAACGTATTCCGCAGATTTGTTTATTTACCACCTTTTTTCTGTTTCACATGGCCTGCTTTTTGTTTTTTCTTTTTTTCCCCCTGTTTCGACCTTTTAAGTGAAGCATATATGAAAAATGATTATTTTTGAATCATATTCTTTCTTCTTGTTCCACTGCTGGAACAGATTCCCCTGCCAGTGATGGTAAAAAAAAGGCCATTTTTGCTAATGCTGTAATGGTTGCACAATGGTGGTTGCGTTTCACTTGTTTTATGAGCGGTGGTGAGAGAGCTCAGGGCTTCGTATGCTTCTGGCTGCGGTGTGTGTGTGTGTGTGTGTGTGCGTGTGTGTGTGTGTGTGGGTGTAAGGGGAATTTGGCTTGTTAAATGTGAGAATCTTGGTGCTCATTGTTTCCCGTTCATGATATCTGCACCAAAACTCTGCGTCACCTCCATCCTCTCTGGTAGGCTGTCAGACAGAGGGCGATGCCGTGTGCTTGTAACATTTACACAGGATTTATATCTAAGCTGTTGAAGATAAAAAAATATCTATTCTCCTTTGAACATTAAGGAAAAGGTCTCTGAGTGGTTGTTAAAGTGAGATTATTCCCCTAGAGGTGCATTCAATACTCAAATATGTTGTTTGGCGCTGTGGCTTCCTGTAAATCTTTGATGTGCTGCCTGTTGCATGTGTAAATGTAACGTAAAACTCTGTGTAATGACATTCAGCAAAGCCAGTTTCTCCGCACAGATAATTAATATGATTTTTTTTGAGCAGCACGTGTTCTGAGCAGATCCAGCAAACAGCTCCTGTTACATGTTATTCTGTTTAATTTGGATGTGTTTGTTTGGTTTTGATTAAGGAACTTCGGGTGGGTCTTTAACCTCAGCTGTTACTGGCCTTACAGGAGGGGCTGCTTTCCCTCAGGAGATAATGCCAGGTCCCGTCATCCTGGCTAATACCGTAGCATCTGATCGCTGTCAAACCGCCCTGGGTCACGGTAACTGAGAAATAACCCTCGGCGTTTGTTTTTCGCCAGCTTAAGGTGCCAGATGGGTGGGGTTTACCACATCGGGACCGTTTGGATAGTATTTAGTGAGCTGGAAAACACGGAAAAGTGTAAAAGGTGTCGAGTGTTGTAAAAAAAAGCCTTGCTGATAGATTGAGAGATCGTTTGTATGGTGCTAAAAGACAAACCTCAGTCATCTGGTTACTCCTGCTGGTTACAGAGAGTTGATCCAGGCTCACTGTCATTCACTGCTTGTGTGTCTTTATTTGAGCACTTTTTTTAAAAATGTGAACCACATGGACATTTATTGTAGTGAGGAACTAATATAAAGCAATGGTCCCATAGAAGCCATTATTAGATACAGCATGGAGGTAGCTGTGATGCTGCAGAGTCTGAGTCAGCAGATTACATCGTGAACATGTTAGCAGGCCGCTGTTAACATTTTGCTAAATGCACGTGGAGAACAGAGCAATAGAGCCTCTGGTGTGGCTGTTGTTAATCTTATGGTCTTTTTTGGATTCTGTTCTGTTTCTAAACGTTGCTGTGAAATAACATGAAGCCAAAAACATTATGCAGTTACATATAATCTATTAGAGACTGTCCAATTAACCTGTTAAAATCTTAAATCCCCTGATACAGGGTCAACAATGAGTTTCATACATATATCGCATGAGAAAACCTCAGTGTAAACAGTGTTTTATTTGTATTAAAACACAATGTTACTGTTACAGCATCCATATATATCATCAATATCCACATCATCAATACAATAAGAAAATGGTTTAATATGATATCAGTAGTAGGGACTAGCAACTATTTTAATATTTCATTTAAATTTCAACAGTTTGTGTGATAATTTAATTAGGTCCTTAATAATCTTACAGAATATATTCATGTTCTGTAATGATCCTCAGTGTGAATTCTATGATTTTATGGACAAATAATTGACCTTTGAACTCTTATCTTATTAATCACTGACATTCAAAGTTTGGTCTTGTTTAAAGTTTTAAATAAAGTATTTTTATTTGTAGTAAAACACAATGTTATTTATTTTTTGCAATATTCTAACGATATTAAGCAACATAAATTGATTCTGACACTTCTGTAGTCACGTCACATGTTGTAGATTTATTACCAGACATATATTTAACCCTTGTGGTTGTAGAGATATTCCATATTTATTCTCATTCATAGCAGGAAAACTGCTAATTAAGCCTGGGGCATAAGTGGTTAAACAGCATATCACTATTTGCATACCTTGATGATACTAAATAATACTTTGCTACTTTGATCGTGGAAGAAAAAAATAAAATCAAATGACCAGTTGCCACGACATCATTTACTTGAGAAGAAAATGGGTCATTAATGTCATTCAATTACTCTTGTTTGTGTTTTGTTTTATGGGTTTTTAATAACAAGAATCTGGTAAAATCTTTACATTGCTCTTTGTTGTGAAATTCCACACATAATATTAGCGGAAGTTGTTTAAGTTGAGCCTCTTTTCAAGAAGATTTTCAGCAAAGTTATTTCCACAGTATTTCACTGAATAATAAATTACTTTCAACGACCATTTTACAAGCTTTTGCTTTTCCTGCATGTTTTTTTTTTTAGTTCTCAACGACCATAAACTGAGTTTTTTGTTTTTTTTGTTACTGATCCCCACTTTTATCTTTCAGAGTCTCTGGTTTCACCTTTGTGGGACAAGAATCTGTGGGTGGGACAGTGTGACTAAGACATGACTGTGTGGGAGACTTGTGGGGGGACTTATGGCTGTTTATTTCCATTTACTGGACAATGCTGTCTCAAGATCTTTGATTTACTGCTTTATTATGACAGCGGAGGGCCACATCCATTAAGGCTGTGAGTCAGGGACGGGGAGGACGGGTCGGCCTGTGGGCAGAGGCCAGACTCTGTGGCTCTTAACCTGAAGGAGACACTGGAGAGACCTGAATCACTTTTTAACGAGTAGCTTGGTTTGGATGCTGATTCACCGATTTAACAGTTCATCACATAGACAAATTGCTTTCCATTCACAGTACATTACTCTTTATATCATCTGCTGTGGAAGAAACCCGTAACTGCAGTGCTGATGTTTCTTTTCTACTCATAATTAAACCAAAATCTTATATTATGGTTCTCTCCACTACCTATATAACAAAAGAAATGGAAAAGAAATATACACGTACTCGGGGACAAAACCCCAGATATGATGCAGATACACGTTTGTTTTTTTCCAACTACTGAATTATTCCGGCCGTTCGCCACAGCCAAGAGGAGGACAGAGGAGGTTAAAAATCCAATGATGTATTGTGTTTTTCTCCTTGTCTGCATGTCGTAAAAATGCACGTCAAGATGCAGTTTTACTCTGAGCCGTCTGACAAGAGCTTTTCTGCTGTGCTTCGACGCCAGGGCTGAAATCACGTTCAGTTCTTCAATTCTGCTTGACACATTGTTATAGTGACGCAAGTTGGATTTGTCTCTCCTGTATCTTTTAAAGTATTATTCCCTGTTGTTTAACTTTTATATTACCTCGCTACACAAGGGGCCTTTGTATCAATTTGGGGGAAGAATCAACATTTCACTGGAAACGTCTCTTTGTGTTCACTGCTCGGATTAAGGGACTTTTTTTAAAAGCAACATTATTTTATGCGGGGATCAAACCTGTGACCCTGCAGTTTCAGGACAAAGCCTGGACCACCCTGCCATGTTACCTCCCCTCCTGATTCTATCTGGCAGATACTGAAGCTCCAGTGTCTTTGCTATTTTAGGAAAGGCCTAATCTCTCTCACTTTGCTCTTTACAGCGTATCCGCCAGTGCTGACAGCTGTGACAGCCATGATAATTACCATGATTATTTATTCGCTGAAGGAAACAATCTACACATTCTACTCCATGTTATATTTATTGTTAAAATCTTATATTTCACAGCAATTTCAAATATCCTGCCTTTGGGGGGTGTAATAATTCCAAATGTTTCCAGTGATGCTTCATAAGTATTACAACAAACCAAAAAGGCGTTTCACCATTATGAAGAGAATCATTACATATAAATCTTGAAACCAGTTAATTTGCATTCGCACATAAATAATATTAGCTCATCGAGTTGGCGGAACTCTCCCTTTGTGAATTTTGGATTAAATTGCAAGGATTTAGAAATTAATGATTATGACTGTCATAACTGTCAGTGCTTGTAGATATTATCTGGTATCTGTGAAGCTAGAAAACCACAGAGGACTGTAAATATATTATTATCTGACCTGTGTCTCATTTTCCTCACCACATTTTGGATTTGTAACTCATGCTATAACAAGTTTAAAGTCCTCTGTTGTTTTCACATTGTCAGAGAGAGAGAGAGACGTTTGCCAGAATATGACAAAGGATATTAAATTCAAGTAGCGAAGCTATGCTGCTGCTGTGGCTTTTTTTTTTCTTCTATTTTTTTTTTAACTATGCCAGCGGGGTGATGTCGGGATGACAGCGTTAGTCTGTCCACCACTTTGGTCCAGATTGAAATCTCTCAGCAACTTTTTGATGGATTACCATGGCGTTTTTACAGACATTACCGCAAGTGCTCCAAATTAAAGTGGAAGCAGACAACTGTTTTGCTTTAACTTATTATGAAGGAAATGTTGACTGTAGTGTAATGGCTATAGAATAATGACACCGTCATGGTTCAGAGTGGTGCCCTATAAGCCTCGCTGTCATTGTGCAGTTCTGGCTGTCAATAGACTAAATACAAAGAACAAACTCACACTTCTTTTCTAAACTTTTCTTCTAAGGTCATTCCCCCTCCACCTCTACAGCACCCCCTGCTTAAGGTTCTAAGAAATAACAATACTCAAACTCATTTTATTAGGGGTCAGGACTTAGTTTATAGTCATGGTTGAGTATAGCACAGATAACTGGTTGGGATTAGGATTTAGAGTATGATTATGATTAGGTAGGCCTGCTCGATTATAGAAAAAGTCATTATCACCATTATTTTGTCAATACTGAGACAATTATTCAAACCATTATTTTTTTAGTTGCACAATACATTTATTTCACCCTGAATGACTTTATGCTTTTGTTTGAGATGGTTAAACAGATTTGTTATGTTGCCAAGCGTTGTGGATATTAACTTATAGCAAATCTTCTCATTCTTCTGCTCCTCATTGGATTTTTGGAATCTGAAGTGTTCCTATATAAGAGAACTTTTCTGACGCTTTTTCTCAACCAAATGGCTCTGTCCTCCCTCTGCCATTTCTCTTGCTCTTACTCATGCTGTTTTTTGAACACTTATCACACCTCCTTGTCTTTTGGGCTGCGTGTGTGTAACCTGGCACGGAACAGTGAAACTGTTATTTCAGGCTAAAAAACATTAACAGTGTAAAGGTCAACAGGGCTGTGTGGAAGGGAATCTATTGTGCATGTGAGTCTCTTTCAGAAATTGTGTAAAGAAAAATACCAAATGAATAGTTTTAACTCAATTATTATATATATCAGAGATCGTTGGACATGTAAATCAAAATTGCGATCAAAATTCACTTAATTGCACGGAGGTATGGGTAGGTGTAGCGAAGATAACTGTAATGAAGTACATAGATCCTTTACTTGATTCTTTACTTGAGTAAAAGTAGAAATAGTTACTCAAGTAAAAGTAAAAGTCCTGAATTGGAAATGTTACTTTTGTGAAAGTACAGAAGCATTTTCAGCAAAAAATACATCTCAAAAGAAAAAGTACTCATTTGCAGACTGTTTTGTAATAAATACATGTGAGTTCATTTTAAAGTAGTGGAGTGAGAGAAAAAGGAAAAAAATGAGCCAACTTAACTGAATTGTTTCAATTGGTGACACTTAAATGAATTAAGTTCATTGAAGTTAATAAGTTGGAGTAACTTAACTGCATCCACTCCAGAGGCCGGATATCTTGAGTACCTTTGACTTGGACCTGATCTTTTCTGTTCATTTTAGCAAAATCACCAGGACTGCAATTTATCAAATCAGGAACACTGCCATAATCAACTCATTTCTCTCATTCAGTGATGCCCAAAACCTTATTGCAACTCATTATTTGCAGGTCTGCCACAAAAATATATAAATCGTGTTCAACTGGTACAAAACACTGCAGCTATTATCTGTGAATACACCTCTCTTCTATTCTTGCTTCACTGGACTGGTTAATACAGTTCATAATTTATATATATATATATTTTTTTTTTAACCTTTTTTTTGTTTGTTTTTATAAATTGCTGAACAATCTTGCCCCATCCTACATAAAAGAACGTCTCAGCCATTAAACACTTTCTCACACTCAGATCTGATGCAGCTGTTGCTGGAGGCAGGAGGTGGTAGACTGGTAGGACATTTGCCGCGTGGGCTCCACGACTGCACTGAATAAAATGTTTTATTGAAATTATGTTTAAAAACTAAGTTAATTATGTCAGGTAGATGTGTAAAATTAATTTATCTAACTCTAGATATATTTCTTTTTTGTACTAGATTTGTCATTAGTTGCAGAATAACTATTTTGAGTAGAATTTACTTAATTTTAAAAATATTTTTTTATAGGTTGCCATTCAAATATAATAATGAGCACATTACAATTAATACTTTTGCTATTTGCATTATTTTTATGTGTATTTATGTCTGTAAAGTGCTTTGTAACTTTGCTTTTTATTAAAAGGTGCTATATAAATGAAGGTTATGAAAGTTAGATTTCTATTGGCATCTGGAAATGGGTAGAAAGACAAATAAGACAGACTGTGAAGGTTTAATTTTGTTATATTAACAATATTCCAATGCAACGGCATGGATGGAGTTACAGTTAATGTGTTACAGAGAACAAATAGGATTGCCATGCATTTAATTTGCATAGAGCACATTAGATGAAAAATCCTGTGACTTATTTGTACTTGGGATCCAGTTGTACCGCGACTCATTCATGACATCAGTGGTTTGGCTTCGTTACCATCTACACTTTGTTCAGGTCTGTCTGATTGCTCTTTATATGTTCGGAGGAAATCAGTCTCCAGGCAACATTGTTGATGTTATTCAAAATACGGTTTTCTTTTTTTTTGTTTTAGTTGGGCATTTGGAATGAGAATGGAGAGAGAGAGAGAATGACAAAGAGAGAAATCAGAATGAATCAGCAGAGTGCTTGTGTTCATGCAAGCTGCACATAATGCATTCCTACTGTGGATCATTTTGAAAATGACGTCAGGTTGTCTGATAGGAGTTGGCAAGTGAAAGATGGAAACTGTGCCCCCTGTTTTTCTGGCTGCATCTCATTTTCCACCACCTTCTTCACTCTATACACACCCCAAATGAGGTCTCCCGTATCAGATTTAGAGCCACAACTAGCAGCCTGGTAGCTGCTTGGGTGAAAAATGCATTTGAGAACATTCTCTATTGTATACACTGTATTTGTCTCCTTGAGAAATTCCTGATTTTCATTTGTCTTTCATGAAACAAGTGTTTGAGCAGCCACAAAAGTTCATGCATCACTTTGCAAGATCTGACAAATCAAGTGCTCCATGTTGAAACGCATTCAATAACCTTTCACCATAGAGGGTTCTGGTGCTGCTCAGTAGACACCTAGTTTCTTTTTGGCAAAGTTTGTGCTCCCCTGAAATCCTTTAGCTCTGCAAAATATTTTGAGGCAGCTGTAAAGCCAAGAACCATTTCTGCCTTTAGAGAGAAGGCTGTCTTGCAACAGCGGAGTAGAATAAACTTACTAATAGATCACAACTAAAGAGCTCATTGCTCTGAGTGTGGTTTGGCTCCTTCAAACTTAGTCGAGGTTTAACTTGTCTACAGCCAAAGATCAATTAGATAAATTAGCCTCTAGGTTGAGCTTCAGTGCCAAGCAGCTTACACCCTTATTACAGTAACCTGAACAATGGAAGGCATCAGCCGACAAGTGTTTGAGGAACTTAGAACTGTTTTGAGCAAAATGGGCAAATGACCCATGAATCTAATTTGTACGTTAGTTTGGCATAAACTCAGGTTCTGCTGAATGAGCCCTTTGTTCAACACAGGGAAACCAGAAAGAAAGATAGAAAAGGAGCCAGAAGGAAAGAACAGACCAATTTATCAAGGAATGGAACAAAAAAAAAATCCTATAAATTCAATAATCTTAAAAAGTATCAATCGTGTTATATAAAACCTGAAAAGAGTAGGACGTCTCATGTTTTGCACCATTTTCACGCTAACACGTCGCTGTGTTTCCTGTTGCAGTGGCTTATTGGCGACAGAGACAGTCACTGTGCGGTCATCTGCTCTCGGACGCAGGGGAAGCCGGTGTGCGGCTCGGACGGGCGGAGCTATGAGACTGGCTGTGAACTGCAGAGGGCGCGCTGCAAAGATAAGACGCTGACGCTGGCACACCGGGGCCGGTGTAGAGGTGAGACTGTGACAAGGCACAAAGACGATCAACCCAGAGGCTCGGAACTTGTTTGTAATCTTCTTAGATGCATTCAAGGAGCTACACGTTTTAGATTGTCTCTTTTTAATGGAACTGTGATATTTATGTTAATCTGCTAATAGTGTAAGTACATGTTCGACATACCCTTTGAGTACAATGTTTGGTGACCCGAGAATTTTGGAGTTTCCTAGAATGCCCCAATAAAGGCATTTTCCAGTCTGTGCTTCATTACTAAATGACAACAGTATGACTCTGGGGAAAAAAAGGAAAACTTGATGCATGTGCTAGTTAAAACTTTAAATCTAAATGTTAACGACAATATTAAATATAGGTGCAAGCAGCAATGAGGGACCAAGCAGTGAATAAGGCCTAAGTTACCATGGCAACAGATTCATGTTAGGCCAGAGAAATGGCCATAAGCACCCACAAGAAGTTTGCACAGCAAAGTTTGGCTAAGATATTAGGCCACTTCCTGTTTGGTGGATTTGCCATTAAATTTGATTGGTTCTGATGGTTGAAAGCTTTGACAGACAATAAAATCACATCATTACACGTGTCAGGCTCTAAACATCATCTGTGTCAAGTTTAGTGGCAATTGACTAAAATATGTGGTCAGTGGAATATGTTTGCTGATTTTGATATAATCCAATAAGGCGGTCAAATACTTATGCTGACCATAGTGGGCAAAGACCATTAATGTGACTTAATGTAACTCCCAGTATGGCATCTGAATTTTGTCCCTAAACCCGAAAACATCATGAGATATTAGCTAAAATACATTGTGCCAATTACAGTGCCCAGTAGAGGCCAAAGGTCACCAAAAAGTGTCCTCCCAATGGGGTCTTAAGTACATGTACTATGTTCAGTTTTGATGCATGAAATTGTTGCTGAGATATGAGCTCACCTCCTTTTTGGCCGCTTAGCCTCAAAATTTGATCGGCTGCTACGGGCGGACGGTTTTAGTCCAGAAGACAAAAAATGATGTGTTTATGAATCTTCGACTGAAGATGATGTGTTTCAAGTTTGATGCCAATCAGACAAAATCTGTAATCTGCATTTTTGATCAAATCCAAAATGGCGTCATATACCAAGCTTTTTAAAATCAGATGCACAGTTCAAAATTCCATCCAGAAATGTTCCTACAACTTTGACCAGTTGGAGGCGCTAGAGAGTTTGAGGTGGCGACATGAAACTTGGTGGCAGTAATCAGAGGACCGTCCCCAACCGGTTTTACCTGACTGTTCTAAGACATCCCATATGGAAGAAAGATGTGTAATAAGAAGAAGAAGAAACCATAGAAACACTACGGGGCTTTGCTGCTTTGCCCTGTAGGACACCACATATACACCACACACGTATGGTAAACCTCAGACAGTAAAATGGACGGTAATGAAATTTGTACACAGAAATTCAATTTAATTGCCTAAATCTCTATCCATTACATGATTCTACCATTGCTGTTACTAAGGGCTGCTTTTGACCTTTTTGCTTTCAGGTAAAAACTGGGTGAGAATCGATCAGTTGCCAGTGGCTCCAGTAACTTCCCCGTCTGAGGGGAGAGACTTGGAGCTGAAAGGTAAACACAGCGACCTTGGACACTTAACATGTTTAAATGGACGACTATGAGGAGATGAGTTTGACTGATAGATTTAACTTTTATTACAAAGATTTTTCTCTGTGGCCTTCTCTTTTTTTAAATAAAATTTTCATTGCAAGTAAATAACTATATAATTTGTAAACTTGCAAAACACAAGAGAATACAGCCCGTTATCTTAAGATTCAAAGAGTGCGTTTCAAGATGTTGCAGCTTGGTTTCAAAGCAAACACTGGAAAAGTGGAACTGAATGAGAAGATGTCTTTCATTTTCCGCCTCCCTGTAGGCGTGTAAGTTCTTACAGATCAGGATCAGACACTTCCTCAGTCTCTGGATGCCAGCCACTCAACAACAGCAGAGATTGATAGGTCTAGAGTCAAGGTTGAACTTGGCATTCCCCCCTCATCTGTCTACTGGGAAAGCAGCAGCCCCGACCAAATCCATTTTTGGAATGGATTTCCCCCCCCCCCCCTTTGTATGGTAATACGTGGTTTTCGTTTCATAATATCAGTGGTATGGCAAGGAAAGGAAAGCTGGGCAGGGGCAGGCCTGTTTTGTTGTAATGAAACTGCTGCTTTATTTAAGCAGGCAGTTCATGAACCAATCTGTGTTTACGCTGTCAAAGCCTGGCGCAGCCTCATTGAGGTGTGCGTGAGAATCAAATTAAACACAACAGATAAATTTGTCTAAAGAGACGCTAAAAATTGCTAACGGGTATAACAAACAACCGCAAACAACAATATACGCAGCGCTACGCACTATTACGACAGGTGGATCAGTTTATTCCCCATTTAGATGTATTCAAAAAACATGTGTGAGTTAACACACCATCATGAACCATCTCAAAATCCCCAAATCTCCGAAGCAGAGACAATGAAGTCTGTGTAAGTGATGTCTTTTTCCGTCAGATGAGTTACTACGTGTTTCTTGCAATTAATCCAACGTCTTCAAATGATGGATATATGTTTAAATTGAAACAAATGAAAGCAGCGAACCTCTGGATGCGCCTAGCGTTTCTAACAACTACAAGAGGCACTGGGGAAGATATGATGTAGAAAACAGACCCTGATTATGAAGTTGTTTTTACATTTCCATAAATCAGAGTTTCCATAAATCAGAGTTATTTAAATGAGTAGTTGGAGACCTCAGTAGGACACGTTGGACTGTTGCTGCTTTGTCTCCTTCAGAAACAAGTGCTAGGATGTTAAATGAGCCTTGTTTCTAAATTAGGACCAAACATACTCAAAAGTACAGGTTCATGGATCCATGTGACCGTGCCTGTCCTTCTCGGTGACGTCGTCAAGCTCGTCTGCGCTCAGACAACACGTCTGTCTCCTCTCGGGTCTGGAAACAACTAGAAAACTGTTATTTATCCAGGGAGAATGTTTTTCCAAGAGTGGAGGACTGCGGTCACGCCGGTCATATCCCTGGTGTGAATGTAGCTCGGATCCTCGGTGGCTGCGAGCGCAATAAAAACAGTAGCTGCTGATGGGAATTTGTACCAGTGACCAGTGGTGAAGTGAAGCGAAGCCCACGTTATTCTCTGACCTTTCAGATGCTTCCATCGCTGTCCCCCCGAGAACAGGTCTGGCTCATCAGAGCTGCAGGAGCACAAGCTCAGTTTCCACTGACATTTTCAGAAATATCAATGAACAGTACATGACACACTTTCCCAGGACTTTACTGTACAATGTGATGCTTATGGCTGACGTCTGGTACCGCTAATGGTCAGTGGAAGTGTAATTTGTTCAGGAATGTGTTGTTTTAGCATTTCGGAGCAGCATAGTAAAAGGTCTCTGACTTGTCTGTGCACGGCGTGCACCATGCACAGACAAGTCAGAACCACCTTTTGCTTGGTACAGTTTTACACACTGCAAACACTGAAATCTTGACAGGTAAAAATGTCTTGTTTTTGCCACAATTATCCCGATATTAAGTAGAATTATCTTATTCCACTGGTAGATAATTTCTATTACTATCTATTCTATTACTTTCTTATTTTTGAAAGAAAAGCTCTGTTTTTTCAATGAAGGTATCTTTAAACTAATCAGAAATACACTCTATACATTGCTAATGTAGCTCTGTTGCCTCACAGCAAGAAGGTCGCAGGTTCAAGACCTCCTTGGTCCTGGGTCTGGGACCTTTCTGTGTGGAGTTTGCATGTTCTCCCCGTGTCTGTGTGGGTTTTCACCGGGTACTCCGGCTTCCTCCCACAGTCCAAAAACATGCTCAGGTTAATTGGAGACTCTAAATTGCCTGTAGGTGTGAGTGTGTGAGTGAATGGTGTGTGTGCCCCACGATTGGCTGGCGACCATCTGGGGTGTATCCCTGCCTCTTACTGTAACGTGCTGGGATAGGCTCCAGCAGACCCCTGTGACCCTAATGAGGAATAAGCAGGTATAGAAAATGACTGACTGACTGACATTGCTAATGTGGCAAATGTCTGTTTTTTGGTGCAATATCTACATAGGTGTATTGAGGCCCATTTCCAGCAACTATCACTCCAGTGTTCTAATGGTACAATGTGTTTGCTCATTGCATCAGAAGGCTAACGGAATAAAATTTTCTATTTATTTTACAACTGGAAAACACTACATTGTCTGGGTGACCCCGGACTTTTCAACGGTAGTTCATGTGTTTCTTGTTTTTAGTTTTAGGGAAAAAAATAAGCTAAATTATCTGCCAGTGGAATTAGATAATTCTACTCAATACTGAAACAATTATACCAAATACAAGACATTTTGACATTTTGGAGTGCACTGTAACAAATATTTTCAATGGAGAGGCTTTTGAGCATATTATGTTTTGGGCAGGCATCACTTGGTTAAAACATTTTACAGGCAGCTTGTTAACAGCACTAAAAATAGTGGTGGAAGATTGGAAAAAATGTCTCAAAACACTGACAAGAACAAAAAAAATGGTTGGTAAATATGTAATAGGCTTTCCTCCCTATGCGACGATCAAATATTTGCGCTTAAGGAAAACCGCTCAACCGCTCAGTGGCCAACAGTAGTAAAGTGTGTTGAAGTGTGTTAAAGTGTGTTAAAGTGTGCTGGGCAGCAGCTCCAGGGTATGAAGCGGGTGATGTTGAAAAAGAACACACGTCTTCAGTAAGAAAACAAAACTGTCCCGTCAAAACGTTGCAGATGCGGGTCAGTCCAAGTGTCGCGTTGAGAGGAACCAGGCTTTGGAACAAGCCAGGAGACCTCAGGAGTCCATGTTTGTCCCAGAATGCAATGAGGATGGGACGTTTGCGCAGGTTTGTGATACATCATCCATAGATTGCTGCCCTGTCGATTCTTCTACTCTTCGCCTTTCTCTTGTGCTTCTCTTGTGGCGTACTTCTTTAAATCATCCAACTTCACAGATGCAAATCTTTGATGTCTTTGATTTATACTTAGTTTAGTTCATGGGATCACATACAGGGCAATTTGTTCTCAATGGGCTCTTTGCACATATCTCAATGTTCATACTTATATATATAACCAACATTGCATTTGTAAGGCATCCTCCAAGGCATATCCACAGATAAAACTTTGTGGCTAACATTAGCAAAAGGTTTGCTAATAAATTGTGACCGTACATGTATGTGGTAATGTATTACTGGTTGTATGCATGTTCCTAGTCATTTAAAGGGATTCTCCACCTCTGTGTGAAACTTAGTCGTTCCTTGCAGTCCCAAAAGTTAAATAAGTTAGGAAAATCCTTTTTTTCTGGCTTGGCCATTCCTCCATTGCCCCATACATTGCTGTAATGTAGAGTTGCCAGCTAGAACGTTGTTGCAACTCTACCTTACGGTGCCTATGCAATGCTAAGTTAACTGCAGTTTAGTCGTTCCTCTGGAGACTGTGAGAAATGACAAAATTTCACATGGGGGTGGAGAATCCTTTTAAATGACTAAGTACATGTATAGAAACAGTAATACATTATCACATGTATATAATCACAGACAATTTATTAGTGAATCTTTTGCTAATGTACCAAAGTCTTTAAGAATAGAGACTTACCCTCATATCCGTGGATATATGGAGATGCGTACAACCCGAAGCCCTTGTCAGGTAACCTGGTTGGTGCCCTGAGGGACGCCTTACTAAACGTGATGTACGTTGCTAATTGGGATTCTTGGTTTTGTAAGAGTTGCATATAGAAAAGCTCCATTGTTTCTATGACCAGAAAAGACCAGGCCACATTTCCAGCATGGTAAAAGTTAAATGTGCAAAGAGGCCATAAATAATAACACCTATAAAATTCTCCCCTCCTTTTCATGGAACAAATTATATCATACACATTTATGCAATTAATTAACCTTAAATTTACAAAACATGAGAGATGTCTTATGAAAAAAAAGTGCAATTTCAACAATATGATGCCTCAGTTATTACATATTCAATCTAATGCTGGATGTGTTTAATTTCAAAACAATTACTCACTGAAATATATTTAGTTTTTTAATCTCCTGCCTTACAAGCTATTTATGAATCAAAACTGTAAATATTGTGTTGACAATGTACAGTCCTCCAGTGGACAGGATCGAACCCTTTAGCAGGCCCCCGAGCCACGTGTTTGACGCCTTCTGTTGAATTTACACATCAATATAATAACCACATTGTTTATGTATAGTGCTGTTGTATCATCAGTGTGTTTTACCTGTTTTGTGTCCGCTTGCCTCTGCAGGTGCAGTGCCATACTCTGACAGGTTACTGCTGGTGTGTCACCAGCGACGGAAAGCCAGTGAGTGGCTCCTCTGTGCACAACAGGACCCCGGTGTGTTCAGGTACTGGGGGGGGGGGGCAAACGGTGTGGAAGGCTGTGGACGAAAACATCCTAAAACATTTAGCCCCAACAAGGGCTCATTAGTCTTAGACAACCAGAATGGCTCTACTCAAGAGCAATATTTAGCAGGTTGTCCTAATAATAGTAAGATCTGGTCGAAGAATAAGAGGGTTCCCGGCAATTCTGTCAGAAGATGGAAGAGCAGCGTAGCGAGCATGGTTAGGGACAATTAGACTTCACAACAACAACTGGAAATGATTTGCTGTTTTTCTGTTCCTTGTCAAGGAAATGGCTGAGGCTAGATGCAGTATGCTGGACAGCAGAATTTAAACTGAGAACATTATCAGTAAATTAACCCTATATCTGACATACTGTAAAATGGCTTTCAGGAAGAGTGGCCGCTGATGAGAGATACAGAGTCAGTACCTTTGGATTCTTAGACCTTTGGAAAGGGGCTCTGTGTGAGGACATGTGTAGTACTTGTCAGGTGGGGTACAGCAGGTGTGAGGTCAATGAGGAGGCTAATGGCCGTACATCCAGGGGCCTCACGGCGCCCCCCCGGCCCCGCGGGGAGGAGTCCCCCCTGTCAGTAGGCCTGGAGGAGAGAGAGCAGGCCTCAGCGAACTCATCCTGGATGGGAACACTTTATGATAATCACCAACATTTTCCCTCAGAAGATAATACACAGGGGTCTTTGCCAGAATCAGATTGCACAGCCGCTGGAGCATATGGTGCAAATTTTGTGTGGAGAGTGTGGTGAGAGTTGTCGCATGCCCCTCTGAAGCTGCCAGAGACGGACCGCCAGAGGCTTCCTGCTCTCCTTCTGTATCTCCTTCTCTCACTTTCTTTATCTCTCTCTCTCTTTGCCTCTTTGAGAAGTCTTTTCTTCCCTTTTTCCTGCATTTCTCACTTGTGTAACTAATCACCCGTATGGCTGCCCTCAGCACCTGACAGAATTGTTAAAAATTCGCAAATGAAGAATGGTCACGTGTCCATTCATACCCAAAAAACACAGCGTTTCCATTAAAAAAGTTCCTCAATGCATGGGGATGTATTGATCCCCAGAGGGAAATTAATTTGGTAGTACTAGTCCAGTATTAAGTAGAATTATCTTATTCCACTGGCAGATAATTTAGCTTATTTCACATTTTCTTTTCTTGATTTTAGTTTATTTAATCATTTTTTTAATAAAATGTTAATCTTGTTTTCTTAAAACAAGACCAACCTGTTTTCTTTAAACAAGACAATAAATCAGGGAGAAAATATTTTCACTTTTTAAGATTTCAGTTTTTGGATTGTTTTTTTTTTGTTTTTTGAAGAAGAAACGATCAGTGTTTTCTGATGTAAAACCTCTGTTATAGCAAAAACTGAAATCTTAAAATGTAATCTTAGGTAAAATTATCCAGTTTTTGGTACAATTAATCCAATATTGATTAGAATTATCATATTCCACTGGCAGATAATTTATCTTATTTCACGTTTTTTTTTCCTGATTCAGGTCAATTTGGTTTTGTTTTAAGAATACAAGACTAACATTTTCTTAAAAAAAGGTTGAATAAAATCAAGAAAATTAAGTAAAAAAAAAAAAAAGTAAATTATCTGCCAGTGGAATAACAGAATTCTACTCAATATTAGACTAATTGTACCAAAAACAAGATATTTTCACGTGTTAATATTTCAGTTTGACCTCTTAGCCTATTGGTTAAAACACACTACGTCACGATATCAGTGTTCAGTTGCAGCCGCTGACCACTCTCTCAACCCCTGGCTGTTTCCTGTCCCTCTGCACTTTGAGCCACAAATATGTTGTTTTAAACAATCAAAGGTCACCACTGTTAGGATGGTTTACAATTGGTCAACACTACTTTCGCGTCAAAATTCCTCAGACTTGCATGCGCTAAAACTCTGTTCGCAATAAACTTTCTTCTGTGAGCTGATGTCTGAAATAATATGCTGGTCTGATCAGAGCAGCTGACTGTTCCACTTGTAGTGTAAAGTGATTTGAGCGATCAAAAAGACTCAAAAGCAGCCAAAATCAAAAATCACACTTCTTCAATTTAAATCATCAGTAGCAGAATCAGGTTGTTTGCTCCAAAACAACTCTTCTCTCACATAGAAATTATAAATAACTTTTGTAGATCTGGCTGACGTTGTGAGCTCTGAGTATTTATTTCTTCTTACCTCACGGGACTCTAATAAAACCCACACTCAAATGCAATAAAGTTCACAAATGACAAGCAGTTTATAAGTTTAGGTTCAGGAGTTTGTATATACATGTAACAAAATCCAAATATATATATATATAGAGAGATATAGATAGAAAATAGTAAGCACATTATAAATATATATATACAGTATATATATATATGTGTGTATATATATATATATATGTGTGTATATATATATATATATGTGTATATATATATATGTATGTATATATGTGTATATATATATATATATATATATATATATATGTATATATGTGTATATATATATGTATATATATATATATATATATATATATATATATATATACATATAATATATATATGTATATATATATATATAATATATATATAAATGTATATATATTATCAACACATTTTTACTTGTATATCAGAAATACATTTGTGAACCTTGTTTTAAAATTTAAAAATAGTTTTGTGGAGACAGTTATTTATATGTAAATTCAGAAACTCATTTGTAGATCCTGTGTGCATTCATTCACAATGAGACTGATACTCCACAGATAAAAACCTTTTCGGTTGCACGTTAAACTAAATATTGTAACGTGATGTCCAGCACCTGTCTCCTTTCTGTCCTGCATAAGATCCGATATCTTCATTGTTTCTTGCAAAGGTATTTGAGACACCGGAACCATAATCTGGCCACAATATGCCGCTAGTCAGACCGGAACGTGCCAAACTCTCTCCTTTCCCTCTCAGCTACAATGAATGACCTTTGCTGACATGCTCAGACGCTCTTACACGAATCAATCACCTTGCATACATTTGCAGGAAACTTCCGTGAATTTATGGGAACTCATGCTGGGGCAAATGGATTGTCAGGTAGTAAATTTCCTTCTAGTTGCATTCAATCTGATGTTCCTACCGTTTGCCTTGATTCTCTACACTGTCTAATTTCCGCTCTTTCCCTCCATGCATCCGCGCATGATCCCAGCTATCTGCATGCACCAAACAAGAATGATATTTGGAAAACTACGAGTTAGATTTTTTTTTTCTCATAATAGTTTCCCACAGATGGTGCAGATCACTCAGGTTTGCATTAGTCAGTGTGAAGATAATGAAACAAGCCCCGTGTTCCAGTGTGTTCTAAAGTACTAACAGAATGTACTCATCAGACTCTGATAAACCCCAGCATCTAACTCAAGACATCAGTGGGTTGGGTAATCGGGGGGAGTGTTGGGTTGTTGTTGTTTTTTTGGCTTGTGTGCTGTTGGGAAAATCAGTTTTCATTCTAAGCCAAAAGATAGCCATGGAATTCAGTTATTAATTGACTCAAAATAATTTTTCTGCGGTCACTTTCGAGTATTTGTTTTCTTTCTAAAACGGATAAACAGGATTTCGGAATCAGATCCTTTAAATGTTCCCCGGGAATTCCTGGTTTCTAGGCTTTGTAAATGTAATTTTTTTTTGTTTTTTCCTTCACTGCAGGGTCAGTAACCGATAAACCGCCTGGGCCACCGAACTCTGGTAGAAAAGGTGAGTTGAGATCTGCTGTTACGTGTGTGTGTGTGTGTGTGTGTGTGTGTGTGTGTGTGTGTGTGTGTGTGTGTGTGTGTGTGTGTGTGTGTGTGTGTGTGTGTGTGTGTGTGTGTGTGTGTGTGTGTGTGTGTGTGTGTGTGAGTGTTTCTGTTTGTGTGAGAATGTGGTCAAATGGGTTTTGACCTGATTATGTTCCGTCTGATCTGGGCAAAGTCCATATTTGTGCAGAGCAGAAAGACACACGACTTCTGATTGTAAGAAGAGGATTGGGATGTTTTAAAACTAGCTGTTTAAGCCCTTTTAAATGAACATATAAGACCTCAAAAACAAACACGACCCTATAATTAACCTTTACATGTCTGTTAGGCTTTAGTTTATATGTGGCAGCACCCTACACTATTATATTTTACTCCAAGTTTGCCATTCTTTACCGTTTTAACATGTATAATCATTTGAGCAGATATGAAGAAAATAAATACTTTCTGTGTTCCGGTTTCTTCAAAGTAATTAAATCAAAGCAAAAATGTAAAGTAAAGCTTATGCAAGGATCAGCTTGCATCATCAGGCAAACAGCTGCTTCATTGATCTCACTGAACAGAAAGATGGGCAGCAGCCTCTCAGGATTTTTTTTTCTTCTTGTTAAGTGCTTTTGTTGTTTCTCGGCCCCCGAGGGTGTTATAGTTTCTGCTGGGGACTGGTGCACACATGATAGTCAAGGGAAAGTTTTGCTGTTAATGCTTGCAATAATTGTTTTTTTTCCCCCCTCACACTTTGTAGCTCACAGTCGAGACCTGGGTCAAATGGTAATTGACAAAGACTGTAAGTTACTGAATTTGTTTTAAAGTGCTAAATTTCAGAGGAAGTACCAGTTATCATCATGAAATCCGTAGCAGATTAGCAGCAGGTTGCAAATCAGTGCCGACATATTTCTTATTTGACCCAGATATGTCTGAGATCAATCTAGTAACCATTGTGTCTGATTTACAGTTTGACCAGATCAATTCAGATTCAATTTTCTGACATGCCATCTGAATTAAAGGCTTTTTTCCCTTTTATTTGTAAACTAAATCCAATCAAAGTTCTCTGTGGTTTGCTTTTGATTGAATTATTTCCCCAAGGAATGTTCCAGATGCCACAAACCTGCACATGGGTGAGTATTCTAGGTAGCTGAATTCACAGCATTATATAAAATGTACTTATCAGTTTATTACACGGGACCTTGACTCCTTTAGCTTTGTTTTAATTTTCATCACAGTTCTATATCTGCCTTAAGATTACAAGGAAATACATTTGAATTATTTAAAGACAATTTCTCTCATCACACAGCATTATAGCTGCGAAAAGACTAGACAGTAATTATATGCTGTTTTTTTATTTACCACAAGTGTGAAATGCCAGTAGCACATATTCTTACTAAACTATTCAGACCACTTCATTTCACTTTATAAGTAGATGTAGCTATGTAATGATCACTACTTTGGTTGCCAACATATAACATTTATAAAGATTACTTTCATATAGTTTGATGGTGATGAATATTTATGAACAGGCTGATACATCAATGGGTTACTATGCAGCCAAATAAAACCGACAAATACAATATAAGAGGTACAAGCTGTTCATGCTCATTGAGAGAACCAGGAGCTGTTATTCATCCAGTGCTTACAATACAGTGTGTAAAATATTAACACAGAAAATCATCTGTGAAATATCATATTCATACTGTTCAAATGTAAAAACTTTGGCTGATGGCATATTGTTAACCCCATAGCATAATTGAAAAATCATTTTGTGGCCAGATTGAGATATTTGCATAAATTTATTTTTCTCTCCTACTACATCTCGATCATCCTGTCTTTTTATCCATGTCACTGGCCAATCACAACACTTATTAGAATCCAAAAACACCTACCTCAGTCATTCATTTTTTTTTTATTGGTAGTTTTGATACAAGCAAACTGGCAGAGAGGAATATATTTCTATATTTCTTCAGTTTTCTAGAAACTAAATGGAATTTCAGTCAATCAAATGGATTATGAACTGTTTATGTAAACTTAGAATTATCAAGGTATGATAGATATAATTTGCAATAACCATGCTTAAGTCAAGGCACAATTCTGTCTAAGTCAATTTTTATTTGTTAGACAAGTGATGCATATTTGTTCACACATCTGGTTAAAATATCAATAAAATACCAATACATATTTTTTAAAAATCCCAATGTGGTTTCTAAAAATTGTGTTTTTTCTTGTTGTCCAAAAACATTGAAATATGACTTAGGCAATTATGCTAATGATAAGAGGAATGATCCAAACCAAAAATCTGAACCAAAAACAACAGTACTTATTAATATATCAATGACAAATTTGTATCAAAGTGGGTCAAGGGGAATGTTTAACCTGACAGTGGTGCTATGATAACAGTTGGAGCCTTCACCAAAATCATTCTCTAGGGACCGTTTTTATCAATACAAAGCGTCATCGCAATCTGGCGATTTTTTCGTACTTTGGATCAGCGTAGGTTTTAGCGGCCAATAGTTCAACTGACCCCCGAACAACAAAATGCCTTTTTTCCACAGTCAAGAATGATGAAGTTCAACTTCCTTTGTTTCCTCAGAGATCTGTTTACCTCTGTGTTCGGATCAGTAGTGGGTGGAACTTTCTGTTCCTACACACACACACACACACACACACACACACACACACACACACACACACACACACACACACACGCCTGCACTGCACTCATGTCAGCAGGAGTAAAGGGATTCCTGATTGGGAGAGTGCCTTATAATGTGAGTGTATGCCTGTGTATGCTTGTAGTCAGGTGTTTTTTTAATTATTTTTTGCTTTTTTCTTTTTTTGCAGTATGATTGTGAGAGTGCGTGAGAATGTCAGTGTGAGAAGTTGGTTTGTTGGTGTGTGTGAGACATGTAGAGCCACGTGTATGTGGTCGTCCTCTTGTTTTTTCTATTCTGTCTATCTGTCTGTTTTTTTTCTATCTATCTTGGCCGGGCCATGTGCAAATCCCAACCATTCAACAGTTCTGGAGAGTAGATTGTATTAACCTCAATAATGGTAGTCTCTTTCCGTTTCTTTCTCACCCTCAACCCAGATGATGGCTCCAAGCCCACGCCCACTATGGAGACTCATGTCCCGCCTGAGGGTGATGGTAAGTCTCCCATCAGGACTGGCCAATCAGGGGTTAAAAATCAGGCTGGTGACATTTCTGATCTGCTCTAGTTCTGAAAGCTACCGTACAGTGTGTCATGATTTTATAATTCAAACCCAAGACGCCATTTCTTAAAAATGCGCCATTACATCACACGGAAAAGTCTCTGATATTTTTAGAAAGACTGGGATCTAAGATGCTATTTTAAGTTTGGTTTTGTGGGCAAAGCTTTGGCTGTGCAAGTTGGATTTGAAATTTGCAGCTACTGCTTAATCTGCTAAAATCCAAAACCTCCTGATGTGGGGGCAGCATCGAGATTTATGTATAAGTTGCATGAGAAAATCTCAGCTACAACACTAAGTATTTGTATCTGTAGTAAAACACAATGTTACTGTTAGAGTATCAATATATATCGTCAATATCCACATCATCAATACAATAAGAAAATGGTTTAATATAATATCAGTAGTAGGCTTACAATTAAAAACTATTTTGATATTTAATTTAGATTTAAGCTTTTTCTTATTGGGTCTTATATAATCTCATTTTCCCTGTTTTAAATTTTAAATTAAGTATTTTTATCTCTAGTAAAACACAATTTTAGACCTTTTTTTTCAATATTCTAGCTATAGTTGCTCTGTAACAGCAACATAAATTGATTCTGACACTTTTGTAGTCATCTCACATTTAAATTTTGTTTGATACCAGAACATGTACATAACCTTTGTGGTTGTAGAGATATTCTATACATACATAAATATATATTCAATTACCATTTCGAGCAGGAAACTTGAAAAATAATCCTGGGGTTAAGTGGTTAAATAAAGACAAACTAGTCAATTCTTGTGGGATCATCTAAGAGTGTGAAATCTATTGATCTCTGGCATATTCTGTCCTCCTGTCTTTGCAGAGATAACAGCTCCAACACTGTGGATCAAACAGCTGGTCTATAAGGAGAATAAGCAGAACAGCTCCACTTCCAGGAAGCAAGGTCAGACAAAGAAACTCCTCATTCTGAGAACTGAAGGCACATATTCTTCCCCGACATACATCATAAATAAAAGCCTAAAACTGTTAAAAAACAATAGTCTGTTGCAATAACTGCCAGGAGTTTGTAATTAATATGATGTGGCACACTTTCAACACACGGTATTGCTGTGAATCCAACTCTCTCATTCAACACTCACCCATGTGTAAGTTTGTGACATGTGGAACATTCCTTAGGAAATAATTCAATCAAAATCAAAGCACAGAGCACATTGATTGGATTTAGTTTGCAATGCACTCATACATTTGGCACACGCAATTGGCATCGACCACTGATATGCCCGCCTCCCCTCAGAGTATAAGCACTCCCTCAAGTATCACGATTCCACTGGTCTCAGGATGCAATTATTAGCTACATATTGATCTGGAGATGACTGAAAACAAGATCAGATAAGTAGCTCGCACCATAAATCAAGTGTAGAGATTGAATAACTTGGCTCCAGTGGAACCGGTTTCAAAGCCGCCAGTCTGAGATGAAATGTAAAACATTTCCAGTCTGAAGACATCCCTACACCGGCAGGATTATGTTTCTTGGTTTCTTTCCTTTGGTGTAATTTGTTTAGCTTTATCTGTCTCCTTTTCAATTAGGCCTCAGCATGTTCACTACCCTCTGGGCAGCTGGACTGCTTTCATGCTTCTGCACCAAGTCGAGGAGTGACTGTAGCGGGGGGTTGTGTGTCTGAGTGTGTGTGTAGGGGTTGGATGGATATATTGGTTAGCTGTGATCTTTTCTTCTATTAACCTCTTAAAACACACTGCACTGAGCATACAGGAGAGCAGCACAGGGGTCTATTACAGCAATACTACGCTACAGCTGTTGGTTTCTATGCTCAAATACCACAAACTTATGGTCTTGTTTTGCATCAATTGACACCATTCACGAGCCAATCGATAGCCAGCTTGAAAGCCAATAGACACAGACTATGAAAGTTTGACCCCTTTTGGTTTGATGGTCAGCAGTGCGATCCAATGGAAAGCTTCCGTGATGAGACCATCCAAATCTGATAGCCAATAGCCAGGGCTTTAGAACGACATGTGACATGTAGGAACTGTGCTACTTCCAATTTCGGCATACTATTTTCATAAATAAGTCTCAAGTGGGTGCGTCTTAAGAGGTTCAGTAATTGCAAAATGTGCATTTTATTTATGTATATTTTATTTTCAGGATTTAATTTTCATTTTAGGACTTTTTGTTTTTAGGACTAATTGTTGATTGTCGATCGTCTAAATCATAATGTCAGCCTTCAAACACACACCTGTCTTTTAGTGCATATGTTTGTAGTCCTCTCACAGAGACCTCACCTAAAAATATAACCAAAATCTTCTCAATAGTGAATATAGTGAGTAGTATTGTACAACAATAAAGAGACAGCTTGTATTACTTCAACATATTGTATTCTGATCAGAAAGAAGTAATGCACAATCAGTAATCAGAACTAAATGGCATTCTATACAATGTGGATATGTCATGTGTATGCATGCATAGGAAAAACTACAAAGATGGCTGCTGTGACTATGCATTAATTTGTTCTATAGGAAAGACAATATGGCTGACCCACCATATAAAGGCTTTAGGTCAATTTGTGTATGTGCTCAAAAGGTGCAGTTAAAAGATGGAACATACGAAGATCAGACTTAACCATGAACAAATTTAATGCCCTGAACAACAGCAGCTTAAATCAGTGCACATTTATAAAGTTAAACATCTTAGCCATGTGTTCTGTTAATACTAAATTATGCCCAGTCAGTTACATTACTAATCCATGCAACATCAAGTAGCTTTGCTTCCTTCTTTGAATTGTAGGACTGAAATACTTGGAAATAGGAAATTACACGTAACCGCTTACTGAGATGGGAGCCGTTACACAACAAGCTTCCTACCAGTGTTTATAGGATTCAAATCTGCCCTGTGTCCTTCCATTATACTGACAATCCGGTTGCTACAAAACCTAATTCTGGATGGATCAGTGAGATTATGGTCTCCATGCTTCAGATATTATGCCAGGAACTTGAGAAATGAGTCTAGATGTCCAAAATACCAAACTACCCCTTTAGTCTTGAGCAGGCCACCGAGGTAGTTTAATGTGTACATCACATTATATTGACATGATGGCATATTAAACTATCCAGGTGGTAATATCTGTATTTTGGGGGCAAGCAGGTGACGTATTGATTAAGCACATATCACAGAACCGCAATGTCCATGGTTTGACTCCTGGCTGATGGACATATGTTGCATGTCAGACCCTATTTCTCTCAAAAACATTTTTCAAATATATTTTTTCAATTATATTTGCTGTAAGTGTATTGACACATAACACATTGTAAGGAAAAATATCATGACATATTCAATATCAATATTTTTTCACACCCGTAATATAATAACATTTGTACTGATGTATGTGATACATCGATACTTTTACTTGTACTTCAGTGCAGTTTGAGGGTTTTGAGCATTTGTGCATTTTCATTTTGAGAGTAAATCGGACCCTTTCCATCCTTTTCCCCCCATACATGCTGGAAAAAGTGCTCACAAAGCATTCCTCCGGTGTGCTCATAAACTGTGTTATTCATTCACCGTCTCTCTGTCTCTGGATACCCCGTAATTATGATTTAGAGTGATGCGGAGATTGTGTTAGTGAAACGTGTTTGCTTAGGCGAAGCAATGCAAAGTCCATTCTTCAAACGGATGCTTTGTTGCCAGACAACGCTGTTGTTCGACTGTTGCGAGGAGGGGGGGCCCTCTGTCATACAGCTCATTTATTAGAAAGTGTGTGATAGAACCACAAACCCGCAAATGGCTTGCAGCGAACACACAAAAGGATATGAAATTTTGAAGGCGTGTAAAGGTCATCTAAGAGCATGATTTCATACATCTTAAAACAACTTTTTTTCCTTTTAATCATACTTGCATGTGTAGTCTGAGGCGGCCTGTGAACGATGTGCTGAGAAGTAACACGATTACCGAATTTTATATATCGATTTTATGAATGAACTTTCGTCTTCTGCCTGTTTTCATTGCTCTCCAGGTCATAAACACACACATGTATGCCTACTCAAGTTCCCCTATTACTAACATTTCCGCTATTTTAACTGCAGAGAAGGCTCGCAAGAGACAATATTGCAGTGATTACCCCACAGCTGAAAGCCATTGGAGTGAAGTGAAGAGGAGAGAGAGAGGGCTGGGTGGGGGGTGAAGTCCAGAGAGGAAGGTATTAGGATGAAGGGAATCGGAGAAAGAAAAGCAGGGGGGGAGGAGGCCTGAGAGAGAAAGGACTTCAGGTTTGATGGAAGGTGTGTGATAAAGGGAGAGAAGGAGAGAAATTAAGATAGAGGAAAGGACAAAAGGATTCAAAAATAGTTTCACTTGGCCGTGAGCCTGGAGGACGCAGGCCAAAGTCAAAGGCTTAAACGGGGTGAGCCCGTTCTCATCAAAGACGCTCGTCTCGTCCCGTTATTAGTTTACCCCGGAGAAAGTCGCCACGACAACAAGCAAATTGCTACAACTGTTCCTGACATCTTCTCGTGCGTGCGTGTGTTTTCTTAAGGACCGTATTTGTTTTCTGTGGATTTTTGTTTCTCGTGATCCGGTTCCTGCCAAGGGAAGAGAATTAAGTTGAAAAAGAAACAAAAAACAAAAAAATAAATAGAGGGAAACGGAGATATCCAAGGCAGGCAGAGAAGCCGATCGTAGATTGAATTTCATGTCCACATAAAACTAAGAGGATTGCGTTGCAAGCACCCGGCCTTTTTTTTTTCCATTCTTATGTATAAAAAACAATTTTCTTTTGGGAATCCTAGCGCCTGGCGCCAGCATAACCTCTGTATAATAAACAGTGCTAAATAATTTGGATGTGAAGGAACCTTGGCGAGGGCCAGAGCCACGGCACAACGCTAAGAACACTTGAGTGTGAGTCTTCGCAGGAGGAAAAAGTTCTTTGGTGCAGGGACACGTTTAATTCTCTGCTGGCAGCTACGTTCAAGAAACATGAGCAACCCTCAGGCCTGCTGCTGAAGCTGCCAACGCCGTCATCTCCATCTGACGACTGTCATCCCTTAATCCGTCCTGATTCAAAACCAATTATCATTTAACAGGAGCTCATCATTTTTTTTTAAACATTGTTATGCTGCTAATTAAACCTGTATTGACTAATTTTCTCATATAAAGTAGTTATGGTGAACATTTTAACAAAGATATTTAGTGTTATTTTTGGCGACCCGGTGCCTCTTTGAGCTTTTTTTTTTCACCGCTACCCAACTCTTAAAGGAAATAACTTTTTTTTTAGCTGCTGCTTTGTCTGTCTTCCCTTTGGCAAGACAGTTTTATTTATATAGCACATTGCATTACATGGAACTCAATGTGCTTTACATTATAACAAAACAAAAAAAAACACAGAGACGCATCAGCCAGAGACCTGAGAGATCTTCTGTAGTGAGCGATGGTGCTGGGCAAGTTTTTGCTGCTTGGAAAAATGACGTCTGTGAGACATAAAACCAAAACAATGAGCTGAAAGCTCTAATAGAATCACACAGCCGGTGATTATTCTCTGTGGGATTGTCACTGTAACACCGACTCTTTTCACATTACAAGTAGTTTTCTTGATTTTTTCATGTTGATGTAATTCATATTGATTATAGCAAATACTGGGAACAAAAACTGTTTTCGTAGGGTAAAGGATATACTCAGATGTCTGTATAAGAGAAGTCCCATATGGTCGCCCTATTCAAATAATGGCTTGAGTCATTTATTTATGAAAGTGAGTTTTTGGGCTAAATCTTCATCTCTTGGTGATGCTGCCACGTCTGGTAAAATCACTCTAATAATTTATTTAGGCCATTTTATATTGTTTTTTGTCCAAGGCATGATAAAATGCCAATTTAATAAGCTCTCATGATGGTGCCTTGAATCAATTTCTACTGGTGAGTGATAAAGGCTTTAGGCTATAATTTATTTTTTATAGTATTTTAGTCTACATTCCACAGTTATAGTTTAATAATAATATAATATGAAGTGCTGTGCATATGACTAAATTCAATAAATATGTAGCCAAATATAAAGAAAGGAAGGAAGTTCCAGGATCGTAAGTGTCGTCACTTCATTGAAAATTTGCCACGTCAGGTTTCGAAAAGTTGTCAAAACTGGACGTTGGAAATGAGTTTAATAAAAAACAGGCAACGACCTGGGAAAGTGATGAAAAAGAGAACTGTTTCCTGATTTACCTGATTTGTTTAGTTTAACTAATTTAATATAAGTTTTGAGTTTGCACTATGGAATGAAAGGACAGTTTAAGCCAGGTTTAAAGTTAACTTAAGTCCTACTAGAATGTTCAACAATTAGCCTGAGACACTTTATTCTTTAATCCTAAATAAGTGACACACAACGTTCCGTGTATGTCCACAGTCGTCCACAGCCAACCTTTTTGATTGAAACGATAAATATAACAAGTTCTGCATTTGATGAAGTTTTGTGTTTTCCCAAAAAAACTTGAAAAAATGACTTCGGACATTATTTTAATAGGGTGATGATATCTAATTAGCTTCTTGCCCGATGCTGCCTTGCATAAGGTGGAAATTGTGCTTTTTCCTGATTATGGTTTGGTTTCTGGAGACCACCAGCTCTGCTGTGGCAGTAGTCGGCTTCATAATGTGAACGTCCCGCGCATCATGACCACCTGGAAGGAAAAGTTCCAAACTGTGACCCGGTTATTGGAGGTTAATGCTTCATAGATCATTCAAATGGAAAATGAAGAACGGCTCAGGAGTGGTGAGAGCAGACCAAATCTCCTCTGTAACAAGCTCGGCCTGCGGCTCTGTTGTACTTGACTTAAGAGTGAGCGATGGACTAAATGGATGTGAATGTAAATACAGTGTTTTCGGACAAGGTGTTGCAGGAGCATTTCAAGGGCTGAGGCCTGTTGTTGAACTCGTATGAAAGATTGTGGTGGATGAAAACGTCTTGATACAGGTGGGTCTGACTGGAAGCTACACCGGTACATTTAGTGGGAGCAGTGTCTTCATGGTGAAGTCAAATAGCCAGAACTAGAAAGTAACCTGAAATGCCCAAATGCTACAGATATGCTGTAGCACAGGGGTTCTCCAACCCTGGTCCTAGAGAGCCACCGTGGGTGCAGGTTTTTGATCCAACCAAGTAGTAACACACCTGATTCTACTGATCAACCACTGGGGACCTTCATTACTAGAATCAGGTGTGTTACTGCTTGGTTGGATCAAAAACCTGCACCCACAAAGGCCCTCCAGGACCAGGGTTGGAGACCCATGCTGTATCATCATCTACAAAGAGCTGACCACTCATCCTCCAAATAAAGACCTTCACTCAATACAAGACATGAAGGCAGGTCACCATGAATGACTCGTTTAATGATTTGTGAATTTTTTGATATTTTGGATTTAAACTGTGGATAAATTGTCAGCTCTGGATAAATAATGAGTCCTGTGGTCTCCCTAAATCAGACATCTATTGATAACCAGATGGTTTAGAAACATTTCCTAATGTGCAACTTCATGACATCAACCTTGTGCCAGATCATCTTTTTTTATTGTTTCTGTGTGTTCCTCGACCGTGTCTCCGTATTGAGTGTGTTTCTCATGGTTTTAGAGAAAGTTCCCTCTTGTGACCAGGAGAGACAGAGCGCCCTGGATGAAGCTCGGCTGAATCCTCGCGAGGCCATTTTCATCCCGGACTGTGGGCCCGGAGGCCTTTATAAACCGGTTCAGTGCCATCAGTCCACAGGTTATTGCTGGTGTGTTCTGGTGGACACTGGACGGCCCATTCCTGGAACCTCCACCAGGTAATATATGCACCTTTATATGAATCAGTGCTTGGTTTAAACCATTTTTATTAGGCGTAGCACTATTAATTTGATGCTTACATTCTTTGCCATTAATTTTTCACAATGTGGGGATTCTGAAACTAGTGTTGCATTCAGATACCCACTGGAAAATATGATTGAAATGCTAAAGCAGACTCTGGCGTGCTTCAGTATAACTGAAACCATTTTTCATTTTTATTCTTGGAATTTGGTGCCAACTTAAAACAAATTCTTTGTTTCAAATTGTGTATATTACATTCATTTTATTGCCTTTGTTTATTTTTCCACCAAGATATGTGTTGCTGTTCAGTCCTGCTGGCATCCAGTCCAGTGCATTAACACCTGTTGTAACAAATGTATTACGCAATTGATTTGTGTTCATGCATATGGCCTATGACCTTGTTCATTTCAACCCTCTCACGTACCCTCAACATGTTTGTGTTCATTGACTTTCATTAAAACCACAATGGTTTGTCTCTTCAGCCTGTAGCAGGTGCTGCACAGCTGTTCTAATTTTTGTTGTTTAGATGGTTAATGTGCCAGCCTCTGTGCATGACTCTACGCAAATGCAGTATCCGCTAAAGGAAACTGGGGCAGGGTGATGATGGAGCTCCTTTTCTCCACTCATGCTGGTTTCTGCCAGCTCTCTGTGATATTAGTTCAAGCTGGAGTTGCTGTCTGTCGTTTCAGCTGCTTCTAGACAGAAACACGCCACTGGTGTTGTCCTCATTTTGTGGGTGGATGCGTATAAACCGATGCAGTGTGGAGTAAATTTCCAAATAGTTTTTAAATTGTTAATGAACTGAATATTAGGAATATGTGGTTACTTAATTTCCTGAACAAATATTACAATTTGATAATGTGACATATTTACTGTCCTAAACATTTGATGTATATTTTTCTTAAAAATCTCCACTACTGGTGCTGGTTGATACAAAATGCATTCTGGGATATTATTATTTATTTATATTTGATTCAAGAAAATTCAGCAGAGATAGTGTTCAATACTAATATAATAGATTATTGAAAAGACAAGTAGGGGAAAAGAAAAGAAAGGAACAAAAATAAATAGATAAATAAAATAAAAAAAACTTAAAAACCTAGAAAAATACAAAGAGACAGAGCTAAATAAGCTAAACAAGCTAAATATATACAAAAAATACAAAATATGTAGGTGCAGGAGTAGGTGCCAATTTTTACAGAAATTTACAAACAATTATATTACAAAAATATTACAAAAGAGCTCAATTATGTATAAGAAATAAAAAAGGCACAAAGGAATTAATAAATAAAACAGGAATATGTACGGAGAAGTGAGTTTGACAAAATGTTGATAAAATTCAAATAGAGGAATAAATAAAAAATAGAAAATAAAAACTGAAACAAATAAATGCCTGAGTAATAAACATTACTATGAGAGCCACCACCTTCTGTCACCCATCGCCACACCCGTATGTAAGTTGGTGTTGGTGCAATCTGGGATATTCTTCTATATGCTGCAGTGGGAAGAGTCTGCTGATCATTACATGCTGAATTATTAATTTAGTAATATGCAGTATGCAGTACATAGTATATATTATGCAGTACGATGGTGTACAGTTACGAATACAGGTATAATAAATCCCACATTGTCTCAAAAACAACTCAGAAAACACTATTGAATGACTACTGTGAAATATCTCATTTAAATGTGTTTAATGAGGTGTTGTAACATACACTACCACTAATTGTCTCTGTAACAAAGTTGTTTTTATTCATCTCCAGTCTTGATCACGAAAGTCATCACCATTTAAAGGATTTTAACCCGTTAAATGTCTTTTTTTCAAGATGCCACTGTTTTTAAATGAAAAAAAAAATGAAATAATATACTCAATTACAAGGGATTTGTTGAGAGCTTTTATCAAAGTCTAGTGTATAAATTGCACTGCAAGTTTATAGCTAAGAATTTCCTCTTAAAAACTATTCACAGAGCTGCTGAGACCAATGTTTTACTTAAGGAGTGTGAGAATGTGTGAGAATTCTTAAACTAAAGGCGGGTTGACCTTGTTGCTGTGGATGATGTCATGTTTCATCCAACTGTGACTGGCTGTCTTGAGCCTTGTGCTATAGGGGTATCATG
Source organism: Lepturacanthus savala (assembly GCA_030544235.1). Lineage (NCBI taxonomy): Eukaryota > Metazoa > Chordata > Actinopteri > Scombriformes > Trichiuridae > Lepturacanthus > Lepturacanthus savala. The sequence continues at coordinate 17,885,832 of CM060469.1, read as the reverse complement.
ATTCTCCAAAAAATGGTTTACAGGATAAAACATAGAAAACAAATATCTTAATGTTCAGGTTTCATCTCAAATCAATGAGGTTCCTTTTTTATTTTAACATTTATTAAATATAACTGAAAGTGACTGAAATAATTCACATGCACAGTAGTAACACACACACAGACCAAAAGTCTCATCTGCATTTCATAGATATTGAATGACAACCAGGATGCCATTATTTCTTCACATAAGAATTTACTGCACAAAACCTCATGTCATTCATCACAATTTCTTTCCTCTGGACAGCGATGTGCAGTCATGCATCAGACATCCCATTTTGGATCAGTGGCCCTGCAGACTGTGAAAAAAGAAATGACAACTTGCCTTTACTTGAGAAAAAAAAAAAAAAGGCAAATGAGACACACATGCTCAATTTTCCATCCTATTCGAGAAGCACAGACACAATAGCCAGGAGAAAACGAGTCATGCCACACGTAATGCCGAACAGTTTGTTATGGCGCTGAAACAAAGCTTTGTAGAAGACAAATCATAATTTATTTATTGAGTGTTTACAAAAGATGTTAATCAATTTTTTATATTTTTTTTTACAGATAAAGCTATAACATGCATATGTGTGTAACATATGCTTTCTGTAAAGAAATTATGGACTGGATCTGAATCACGCTGCATTCCTAATAAGAAGCTCCAAATCAGATTGCACTGTCCTGAGAGAAAAAAACAATCAAATCTTTTGTCAAGTCTTGAGTTACCGGCCATGTTTGATTTTTTACGGCCCAAACAAACGTGTCGACACTTCTCCAGACGCTTCAGGGCTTTTCACACATTGTTCGGGGCGGTTTATTCTTTCCGTCTGCAGTCTGGTCTCCTGTTTCTGTCTCCTGCAGCCGTTTTCACGTGCTGTCCTCTCCTCTTTGTGTAACAGGTACCAGACGCCGGAGTGCGACGGCGCTGCACGTTCTCGCGTCTCCGACACAGAGGATCCCTTCCAAGGCCGAGACCTGACAGGTTTTCTTCACTTTTTCACTGCAACACAGATTCACAGATTGGGTTTGCGGCACCGTTCTCGGATTAAATCATTGTCTTGCAGAAAAACGTATGTTTTAGCAGCTGTAGGAAGTTAAAAATATCCCCCAGCGCGCCTACAAATGAATTAATAGCACTGCAGCTGTACGAGAAAGCTTGTTCAGTTCCACTTCCCTTTGTCAATTTCATGGCAAATGACCAGATAGAACATTTTGAATGAGAATTGACCGAAGCACATTTTGTGGTGTAGGATTCCCCGGCAGCAAAGATCACAGACTCTCCTCTTAACTGGAGGTCACAACCTTGGCTCACGGTCCTCGGCCCTTGTTACTGCTCACTTACTTTTGTTTCCCCATCATTTCAGATTGCATTGTAACTCTTATTTAATTCCCCATCTGGTGGGTTTACAGAGTCGAGCGTGACTCCTGACTGCGCAGCAGATGTGTGGCGTGTTTTATGGAAGGTGTGAGTGTTGCTGGTGTGGTGGGGAGCTGCTGTGGGTGTTGGGAGACCGTGGGGTGCTGAGTGGAGATATTTTTATGTACTGTAGAGGGATGTTCTGAACCGCCACAACAAAGCACAATAATTCATGACCATCACATCAAGGCGGGAAGAGAAAAGAATACCAGAGAGGGTAGTCTATTAACAGCAGGCAGCTACAGGTTCAGACCTACCTTGCTCAAAGTGCCACAACACCATGTCTGTCAAGTAGACAAGTGGCTCCCCCCTGAGAGCATCTGTTAACTTCCAGTTCAATCAGCCCAGGAACTGTGGATTGTTCACGACTCAAATACCACAAGCCTTTGAAGAAAATAGTTCGGTCTTTGTCAGGGGCAGACTAGGACAAAAAAAACCAGCTCTGGCATTTTTGGACTGGACCGGCCTTCCACATTCAATAAAGCGCAGCTTTTTAGGGTCTTTTTGGTGTCTTGAATGTGCATATCAACCGTGCATCTCTTAAAATCAAGTAACTTAAGTCATGCAAAGAGAGAGAAGAACGGGAATCAGTGATTCCTCAGTTATTACAAAATTAAATTATCCTACAAATGAATTAATTAATCCATCAATAAGTAGTTAAAATTCAGAATGGGATTGACAAACAATGATAAAACGGTAAATAAGTACATCACAGAAGCAGCAGGAGAATTAGAATGGGACAACAATGTTAAAAAAAGCTCTATGATTGGTTAGAAACCCGTAAACTCCACCACATATTAGTTTTTGGATGGAAGTCATAACCTGCTTTACCCAATAAATATTATAATCAAATATTGAAAACAATTTATTACAGTAATCATGACACATTATAAAACGTTTTATAATGACTTATAAGGTCACATGTCTGGTCACTCATTGACATTTTTTTACAATATCTTTTACATGATAACTTTTAACTTTTAATCTCTTAAATATTGAACATGCATTCCACATGTATTTTAAGTTCCGTTGAAGAGGAGTAGTAGTAGCGTCCAAATGTGTCCAAACACATTTGAGCATTTAAAAATGTATTTTTAGGAGCAGTAATTAGTAGATTAACTATTACTTTTTTAAAGTAACTTGCCCAACACTGATTATAAATGTCATAAATGTAGTTATGGAATTACATACTTGTAATTTTAAATAATGGACTTTCATATAAAAGTAAAATTATGCAGATATTAAAAGTAAATATATCCTGACATGCATCATCATGTAGCCCTATCCTCCCCCTTGGATGTACTACAAGACTCTTTCACTTTCACTCTCTTACAATGCAGTGGACGTTAACTTTTGGATCGAAAACTCATGTCAGAGGACAATGGAAATGCATGAGCAGAATTACAAGTATGGATGTCGATTTTGTCGAGGTTTTCGATAAGAAAATGTTGTTTGGAGACGAGGCAGAGCCGCTCCTGTGGGTCGTACACCCTGGTCACTGATCGGTCATGAAGTAGGAAAAGCACAAAAATCTCAACATTCCTGATCACATGCAGAGAGTCGTGCAGTGGGAACAGTGTGGCGATTTGACAACTTTGAAAGTGGTGTAGTCTGCACCAGCCATTCAGAGCTCTTTGAGAGTATTCTCAGAAAGTTTATGAAAATTGCCCCAGGGACTTAAGAGATGAATCCAGCTCCATTCATTATTAATAATAGTAATAATAATAATAAGAAGAAGAATCCACATTACTGTACAGAGTGGACCCTGAACAAGATGTTCAGCAAAACGTTTAATTTTTGTTTCATCATTTTCTTCAGCTGGAGTGAAATTTAGGGTCCAGAGTGATGAATAATAATACAAAACCAAAAAAAAACTTTGTCTAGAAGCTAAAAATAATTCAGATAAAACAGTCTGAGAGGAGGAAATCTTAACATTCTTGGATAGATAGATTATATAAACTGTGAAAAGATGCTGCAGGTGGACACTGGTGATAAAAAGTTCATCAATGTGTTTTCTTTATTTTCATGACTATTTACATTGTAGATTCTCACTGAAGGCATCAAAACTATGAATGAACACATGTGGAGTTATGTACTTAACAAAAAAAGGTGAAATAACTGAAAACATGTTTTATATTCTAGTTTCTTCAAAATAGCCTCCCTTTGGTTCTGATTGATAAACCAAGAAATTCCACTAATTAACCCTGATAAGGCACAACTATGAAGTGAAAACCATTTCAGGTGATGACCTCTTGAAGTTCATCAAGAGAATGCCAAGCGTGTGCAAAGCAGTAATCAGAGCAAAGGGTGGCTATTTAGAAGGAACTAGAATATAAAACGTGTTTTCAGTTATTTCACTTTTTTGTTAAGTACATAAACATATGTTCATTCATAGTTTTGATGCCTTCATTGAGAATCTACAATGTAAATAGTCATGAAAATAAAGAAGGTGTGTCCGAACTTTTGGTCTTTACTGTACAATGGGAAATTCTTCTTTATTGTGCACCCTCTCTCTTTCCACAGCTGATAAATCTAATTTTATCCTTGTTTGGTGCAGCTTTAACGAGTTTCAAAGCCTTCAGATTAGCAGGATCTAAGTGGTCCAGGGCCTGTTTTCCCCTGCCAGAGGTCCTGCACCACACTGTGCCCTTGACACCTCGCCACATAAGCTGCATACACCATAACAGTTTGCGCTTCGTAACACCCCAATTTAACAGTTGGATTAAGGCACAGCAAGGCAGTGCTTCTCCGAGCTTGTTGCATGGTAGGAAATGCTAATTGGATTCACCTGGCGGGGGCAGCGGACCGCCTCCCGCAGAACGAGCCCTGAGCCGGCACCAGCACAAAAGGAAAAGAGAAGTGAGCAGAGCAAAGGACAAGGAGGCCACAATCGCTCAGAGGAAGGGGAAGGGGGGGGGTCGGCTGAGAAAGCTCGAGAGAGAAAAAGAGAGATTGGGAAAAAAAAAAAAGACAGAATGAGAAGATTAGTTTACTATGCAGCTGCGTTTGAAGTTTCCCTTTGAGAGACACAATTAGGAGGGAAAAATTTGCACCGGTTTGGCGTGCTATTAAAACCATACATCTGGACAATTACAAAGAGCTACCCAAGGTGTTCAGAATTGTGTCATAAAAGTTAACAGGTCTGCACCGCTCAACAAAGCCCTCTCATCACCACACACTTCTGTTCCACCTCTGGCCATGTGTCCCGGCTCTGTTTTTCTGAAGTCCTGCAAAACTTCCAAGCAATGCATTTCACCTCAGTTGAAAATATATTCGTAATCATTCAACAATGATTGATGAAACGTCTGCTATTTAACAGACAGCACAATGGTTTGTCAATAAACTTTGAATATGGTTTGGATTCTTTGGTTTTTTTACTGCTTAACGGTTTATGCTTGACATGTATCATACTGGTTCATTGGTGCTGAGGCACTTCAGCTTCACTGCAATGACTCAAACTACTTGCGGAAGGTGATTTTGCTGTATTTGTCTTTTGATTTGCACTAGGTTGCCCAGAGGGGAAGAAAGTGGAATTCATTACAAGCTTGTTAGATGCCCTCACAACAGACATGGTCCAAGCCATAAACTCACCAGCCCCCCCTGGTGGTGGGAGGTAAGTACAGTCGTGTCCTGCACCATAGGAGACTCAGGAGGGTTGACACTTGAGTCTCTAGAATCAGTTCCCCGAAAAAGATCAGTTCATCACCTTCCAGAGATGCTGCTGCTGGTGTTTGACAAAAAAGCCAAACTCCCGAAAAATCTTAGTGTTCCTGAAAGGTTCTTGCTGAATTTCAGAGACGAGCGCTATTTTTTCTTCATTGATTTTCAAACCGGGCGACACAGGGGTTAGCACTGTTGCCTCACAGCAAGAAGGTCGCAGGTTCAAGACCTCCTTGGGTCCTCAGTCTGGGACCTTTCTGTGTGGAGTTTGCGTGTTCTCCCCGTGTCTGCGTGGGTTTTCACTGGGTACTCCAGCAACCATCTGGGGTGTATCCCTGCCTCTCACTGTAATGCACTGGGATTGGCTCCAGCAGACCCGCGACCCTAATGAGGAATAAATGGGTATAGAAGATGAGATGATTTTCAAACCTTGAACATTTAGGATTGACATTCATCATGTGTTATGCACTTTGACAACTTAAATCTCAAAAGGTGACGATATCTTGTTTTTTTGGTACAATTAGTCCAATAAAAGATAAAAGTACAGAGTCAAGCATGACTAAATAAAAAAATAAATAAAATAAAATGCTAATCAGCAATTCCTGATTATTTTTTCATTTACTCTCACCACAGTTTGTGGTGAATAGGAGAACTGTCCTTTCAAAGCGAGGGAATGGTGTTAATTTGTGATTCACCCTAGTGAACACATTGAAAAAACGGAAATATTAACAGATGAAAATCTCTTGTTTTTGGTACAATAGTTTAATGTTGTGTAGAATTATCTTATTCCATTGGCAGATAATTTAGCTTGTTCAATTTTTTTTCCTGATTCCTGTCATTTTGGACTCGTTTTAAGAAAACAAGACTAACATTTTCTTAAAAAAAAAAAAAATCAGGAATTGCTGATTAATATCAGACTAACAGTTTCCTTGACTTGACTCAGTCTCTTCTCATCACAGCTGCAGCTGCAGCACCTGAATCTGCATTATACTCATTAACATGTTAAGGGTTTTTTTTGTCGTGAAGGTCCGTTAAAACTAAGGGAACTAGATGGTGTGATTTTGTGTCTATGTGGGTTTGTAAAAGTAACTATCTGGTGTGCACTCCCAGCTACACTAGCTATTAGAGAGAGAGAGACTCTCACTCAATGATTGATTCATGTTCTTTCTTGCTACGCGTGCACTGGCCTTGTTTATAAAGCTCTATAGAGGATGATACTTCATTGCTGACTCTTCATGGAAAATTTCAACCTCTTCTGTGTTTTTTTCTCAAATAGTCGTTTCCTCTGGTGTTCTGAACCCCCATGGTAATAATTCATTTTAATTTGTATTTACTCTGCATCATGGAAACAATATTTCAGTAATCAGTCACAATTGTGTTACATTTCTTTCATTCTATGTAATACATAGATCTTGGCATGAAAACTGACAGGGTTTGATGTTCACTTCCCACAAATGCTTTTAAAAAAAGTATAAACACAGACTAAATAAAACTGCAAAATAAATTTTGTTGCAGAAGATAAAGTGATTTCAGTTTATCCTACCAGACATCAGCAAAACAGTTTAGTTTAAAGTGACAGGATAACATGTCATATGGACAGGATTAGGAATTTGTTCCAGGGATGCACATTTTTGATGTCATTTCTGACTGATAGCTGAAGGCCCTTAACTGATCGTTAATCTTCACCAAGGGGATTAAAATGCACTATTTAGATGGACCAGTGTCTGTTACCTATTACAAGCATTCTATGAAAATATTATGTATATGTGCATATAGCAGCATAACAACAAATGAGATTATTCAGAATCACACACACACACCTGCAATGCTGCTGCGAACAGAGTAAAACAGACAGAATAAAAAAGACTAATTGGGTTAAACAGAAAACAAATACATATTTAAGTCAATTGCATATATTATTCAGACTTTCTAAAAATAATAATAAAAAAAACAGGTTAACAAAATGAAACACACTGTTTTACCCATTATAATAGCCTTTATCTCCCTAAAATATTTTACAACATATTAATATAAATAGCAAATAGTACTCAGATTATCTGAGATTGTCTCTCAGCTTAAAAATAACTGACATGTTAACAAAACTTTTTCACACCTCAAAATATAATAATATAATAAAACATTTAATGGCCAGGCCATGCTGTGGGGTTCATCTGCAGCTGAGAATCAGATGGTACAGATGTCATGGATGATTTCCTATGACACATGGTTAAAGTGGCCTGGTCATATCTCACGTTTCTTTTATCTGTTGATTTCAATCCCCAAATGTTAAAAATGAAAAATCATTATCGAGATTGGTAAAAGTCACTATTAAAATAACATAGGTGCTGTAAAATGTTGCACAACAACACTAAATCCATCCTGTCAGACAGGTCGCATCTATTGCATCAACAACTTGAGCTTCTTCCATCAGGTTCCCACGTCAGACTCCCACCAATCAAAAGAGAGATCAATCATCAATCAATCAACAAATAATTAGCTTCAAAGCATAATTGCCTAAGTCATATTTCAAAAATAAAAAAACACAATTTTCAAAAATCACATTGGTATTTTTTATATTTATTGGTGTTTTTGTTGATATTGTAACAATACATTCAACCAGATGTGTGAACAGATGTGCAAAAAGAAATAGAATAAAATATAAAATAATAACTTAGGCACATATGCTATGAGGCTAGCAAAATGCTCTTCTATCCCCATTGCTTTTGCATTTATTTTATGATTCTTGGCTCATTGATTTTCTGTTTTTGTGACACTGTGGTCTGGTGGCAGTGTGATTTTCGTCATCTAATTTATTAATTATCTATTGGTGTTTTAATTTGGTGTTTAGTGTCTTATGTGTTTCTATACTATGCACGCGGTGTTATGCTCATCACTCTTGCACAACGAATATCTTATCTTTATTTGTCCCAGTTGGGGACAAATAAAGATAAAGTTTGCGCTGCTCGTTTTGCATGACTGAATGAGTTGTATCTGTTCATGTTTGGCCTCCAGTGCCTTGCATGCAGGTGTGCTGTGGTTGTAACATGTGACAAGCTGCTCTGATAAATCAATGTACAAAGACATTACATCCATCATTTACTTGCCAGCTGCAGAGATTGAGTGAAACGTGTCAACATGCCTATATAAGTTGATTTTAGCTTTTTTTTAAAAACCATTTAATTATTAATCAGTCCAAATTCTTATCATTGGTTAAACAGTTAGACAGTTGTGCATTCCTGATTTGTTCATCATAAAATGCATGTTCAATGCATGTTAGCTTTCCATATAGTATATGTGAACTTGCTTTATTGTATCTCTTTTATTCGATTTGATGTGAATATCAAGCTGGGTCATTGCAAACATTACATGAAGACGTGATATTACAATTATATTACTTCATCATTTCTTTGCCACTTCTTGTTATTTCCATAATTTTAGGTTTTAACGGCTTTGTTTTCCTCTGGCCCTTCCTCACAAGGTTTGTGGAGCCTGACCCCAGTCACACTTTAGAGGAGCGGGTGGTGCACTGGTACTTTGCCCAGTTGGATAACAACGGCAGCCAGGACATCAACAAGAAGGAGCTCAAGCCTTTTAAGAGGTACCTGAAGAAGAAAGCCAAACCCAAGAAATGCGCCCGCAAGTTCACCGACTACTGTGACCTGAATAAGGACAGGGCCATTTCCCTGCAGGAGCTGAAAGGCTGCCTCGGCGTCAGCAAGGAGGGTAAGAAAGAGGAGGGAAGCCAGGGGGAAAAACTGAGTGAGGGTGGGTTGTGGCAGGGTCATGGATTAGGGTCATGACCCTGGTATGAACTTCACACCACCTGGAAAAATGTTATCCCAAGGTCCCCCATAAGGCCTAAACCCTGAACCCTCACTGACTTAATTCATGTCCCCTGGTAAATGCTTCAGTGCGAAAGGCAGCAAGAGTTCGAAATTATGTTCACCATTTTTAAAATTTTATTTTAAATGCTTCAGGGCTCTCCCTGGTAACCCTGTATGTAATGCCACAATGCTATGAACTGTTGGTAATTCCCTCAACTCTCAAAGTCTTCAGAAGTGCAGACTTGCAGAAAGTGTGCATAAAAAATTCAAAAAGTCGGCCCATATGCACTTGATGATTTGACAGTGAAACAGCCTTAAACCCTCATTTACCATATGTCACAGCCTGTAAGTCTATGGAAATAGTGTTTGGGTCATAGAGTAATGTTGTGGTCACACCAAAAGCACCTTTATGTACGTGAAAATAATTGTATTCAGTCATGCATGCTGTCTAAGGCGATTCCACTGGGAAAGCCAGCGTTGCATGTTAATGCTATGGTAGCACTAATTTGGTTCATATTAAAGCAACACAACAACTAGGGATGCACCAATAACACCTTTCTCCAAAATGGGTACTGTGTGAGAACTTGCAATAGGTACTCTCTGATACCGATACAGATATTGTGCCGTGTCTATGATGTGGCTACAGCTGGGAATCTCATACCTCAGCTGGGAAGACGCTCGAAGTCTAAATTATCGACCATGTACAGTGGCTGGTCATCCAGGGCAATATAGTTGGGAAGAGCATCTGCAATTTTGACTGCACGTGGGTTATCTCTGGATATTTTCTCCTGGTTAGTCAATGGGTGCTACAGAGATGGTTGTCTCTTGTCTCTGTGGTGAGTAAACTCCCTTTATTCTGCATCATGGTCAGATTTTAACTGTTTAATGAAGTTGCTTGTGTTGTAAACTGTAGATTTTGTACATTCTTTTGAGATTTTTTTTCTGGACATAATTTGCATTCTGCATTGTTTTTGTCACTCTCATTCACTTTAAAGTGGTTCCACACTACTGACATGATTCCTCCCTCCGGCACCTTGCAGCCAAGCATGTAAATCTTGCATTGCCTTAAAGTGGTATCGGTGTCGTGGTATCAATGGCGTGGTATCAAACTTTATGAGTACTCATGCCCAGTATTGAACCGATACCCAATTATATTGTGTCCGAGAATTGGTATCGGGGCATCCCTAAATACAATGTCCGGCGGTTTAAACTCAAAAGTGAAGTGAAGTCAGTTTTAATCCCAAAAGTTACCAATACAAACTCCTGTCATTAATGGGATGCCACTAAGCACTGTATTTTCTGGTCTGACTGGTGTTGTGGTCCAGTGTCTCTGACTCTGTGAGTCTATAAACTGTCTCTCTCTCATTCAAAGCAACTCTCAGGCCCTGCTTATTGCTCCCAAAGAGAATCACCCCGAATTTCCCGTGACTACTCGTGTCTTATCGCATCTTTCCTGTAAAAATATTTTGTGTCTTTTGGTGTGAACAGAGAATAAGAGTCTCCGCCAATGACCAGCTCAAGATGCTCTTTGGCACACACAGAACTCATTTTCTAAAGTAAAGCTAAGGAACGTCTTGAACCAAAGCAAAAGATTTAAAAAACAGAACAAATTCCAACAGAAATGCCAAGTCAAATTATTTTTTTATGAGAGAAAAAAAGAGAGAAAAATAAGATGACACGTTTCAACGCGTTTAAAACAGCCAAATATACTTGACACGTGTAAACTGCAATAAAAAGATTACTATCAACATAAAGAGCATTTGATTTTCATCATGTCAAAGTTCACCTTAAGTCAATCAAAGTCATTCAGTCAATCAGAGGAAGGGTTGACTTAATTACGCATGTGTTGGCTGTCTAAACGAGGTGCACTCGCTGACTAATATTTATACAAGGCTAAAGTATTAGTGGATTCTAGACACCGTCTGGGCCGGAAAACTGTAACTACTCGTCAAGATTTCACAGAGCGGTTCTAATAGAGATCATTAACAACCGTCAGACTGAGATACTGACAAGCTAAATGTCACACAGCAAAGACTAAAACAACTGAACAAATGTTTAGAAATGATGTAAGAAGAAGCTTTTAAATAGCTGCAGTTTTAGTGATTTATCTCATTACAGTGGGATAAAAACACTTTTTTCAGGTATAGCTGCAGTGATGCAGCCGGTTTAAAAATTAAAATATATATAGATTTTAAATGTATAATAATTATTATATATAGTCCTTTTTGTAGTAAATTACAAACGGGACGTCTTCCTTAATATTGTTTTTTTTTTCTCATTTGCAGGAAGCTCAACGACAAGCGGCAACCAAGGGACAAGGCAAGGGACAAATTTGTTCAGTAAGGCAAACTAATCTGCTTTTACTAACTGCCTCTGGCTTGGAGTGTTGAGTGCTGTCCTTAGCTTGTTGTATATAATCCATTAACATCCTCACTGGTGAAATGTGCCATTTGTATAAGTCAGAGCTAGTTCACACAGAAGCTTCATATGCTTGTGCAATGCTTTCAATGATTTCTACAGAATACTTTATTATTATAATATTAATCATTCTGTCCTTGCGTATCTGTATGCATGTGCACTTATGTGTGTAGCGTGTATGTTCATGGCTGTATGATCGAGCAAATTACTGGTGGTTTATCTATTCTGTTGGTATTTTAGAGAGTTGATCATTAAGTTCAGTGCCACATAGTAATGAGGTCATATACCCTGGCATTGCTCTGCTTGCTCTGCTCAGAGCAGAAATAACATCAGACGACTTGGACCCTGGGCACTGATGCCAAGATAAACAGCGTTGGTATTGGAGGAGCAGGGATGGAGGCTTGGGCTTGGGCTGTTCATGCTTAAGTGTAAGTGAAGGGTTGTGAATTGTGTTAAGACAATGGTGCCTAACCTTCACATTCCACCACATGTGGATCTGTTTCCATCATAATCGATGCTTGCACTTCCACCAAGTCTGCTTGACTTCTGGCTGCAGACAGGCTGTGGATCAGCTCCAGCAGTTTTGAGGCCTCCGGAGTAGATACACAGACCTTTATATTTGCCGGATGCCACAGCACGGCGCAGCGGGACAGGAAGTTGAACAAAGATACAAAATAAAACCTCTAGGTTTTGTTTCCAAAATCAATACACCGTGGTTACTGCGGATGATATTTCAAAGCATCAGATTGTCATAATGGGTGGAGCCAGAACTGAAGTCATGGTTTTAGGTATCATTTCACCCCGCTTGACCATGGATGAGGAGCTTTTGATTTTGGACATGATTTTGCTTATTTATTTAGTTTTCATTTTATATTAAGTAGGCCTGCAGGATTACAAAAATTGCACAGTTGAGGTTGAATTACAGTTGTCTGACAAGGTAGTTCAACAGGTCAGCACCGAGATGTTTTAATACCCCCTCAATGGATAAATCGAGTTTGCGAGTTCTTGTGGGTCCCGGTGCCGTTCCCTCGAATCCACATGTGGTGGAATTTGGGCATCCAACATTTTGGAATTTTGACCACTGGTGCCTCTGCTCCAGTTCTCTATAAGATGAAAAAAAACATTCTGATTCACCAGCTTTTGCTTACACGTTAAGAATATGAAATCTCTGGAGTTCACACGTTTTGGAATTTTTTGAAATCGGTCCAATAATGGCTTCCAAAACAGTATAAATGCGGTGTGATGTTCCAGGTGGAGTGGAGGCAGACAGCACTACATCTGTACGCTTTGTGAGGCGTTTGACATCAAACTCATATGGAAGCTGCAGAGAAGACCCAATGCATTGGACTGATTTCTGATATTTTGATCTTATGTTTACTAGTTGTTACTAGTTATGCTCGGGATAGAGAGAGCCTGCATATAAATAGCAGGAGTCCACTAGAACATATGGCACCATTCTGCCTTGACTAAGATAGACGCCCATTGTGTTCAGCCGTGCTTTGCTCACCCTCAATGGCCTGGATCCCTTTAAGTCAGGCTGCATCACCATACATTAAATCTCTCTGTCTGTCACAGAACGGACCATCACTGAGTTGTTGTGGGACATATTTACAGTTTACTGTATGTGCTTATTTGAGGGAGGATTGTGAGCATGTGGGGCAGCGAGGAGCACATCTGCATGAGGCTCCTCACTTCCGACACGCAAAGGAAAACATCTGAATAGCTCGGGGTAGTTTTGAACCGCTGGAGAGGGCAACATCCATCCTCTAAAGAAGATGAGAGTAATTCAGGAACCCAAGACAACCCATTTGCAACCCATGTGCCCACTATGTGCCATCTAACAGGCAAAATTACTCCGACAGCTTCCAGCTTCCACAACTTCGCATGCCTTGGTGCCGCCTAAATAGGATCCTGTGCAAAAAAGACAGTTATCAGTTTGTTACAGCAGCTTTTGCGCTGACATTTGTATTGCACATAATCTTAAATTTAAAGAATTTCATTAAAGAGTTTCACATCATGGTTCATCAGATGAGAGTACAGAGTTTGTTGATCACCGCTTTCTGAAATAGATCCCTCAAAAGAGAAGGTTGTGCACACCTTGGCTGAGGACAGGTGTGTAGAAGGTGCAAAAAACGCACTGGAACAGGAAAACAGAAAAGAACTCCTGCGATTAGTGATTGCCAGTGTGCGGGAGTTCTTTTCTCTTTTCCTGAAAAAATAAAAAAGTAGCACTGTCTTGCGAATACAGACAAAAATGTGTCCTTTTTTTTGGTGAAAATGGGACATGAGGAAATCACTGAGAGACATTTGAATTCTCAGATATTTTAGTTTTAAGATTTATTTGTTTTTATTTGAGGTGTTTATGGAGTTTTAGTTTATTGCCGCTAAGGAACTATTTCCTACATTCAGCGTAAATTATGCTTCTCTGCCAGAAACACTTAATGGCAGCAGTAGCATGTTCCACCTGCTGAACCTGTGCAGCCCCACAATATTTCGCGATGCCTCTTTCCAGTGAAGCCATGCTGTTCCTCTCTTATAAAGGATAAATGTCTCTGTTGTAAGGAGCCCGAGCTGCAAAGCTGAGGAATCAGCCTTGCAATTACCAGGCTCCAGGGCAGCGAATGGTTCTCTCCCTCCGCTCCTCACAGTCACTGAGGACTCTTGTCTGTGCCATTAACAACACAAAGCTCCCCTGCCTCTCCCCGGACACCTTGGCCCCACTTGTGATAAAGAGCTGAAAGCAGATCCCGTCTAGCTGTGAATCGCATCGCCTCACCTGGGACCGGCCGATAAAGACGCTTGACTCAAGAGCTGGGAATCATGGTATACTTGTACGCGGCGGCGACTGGGGAAAAAAAGGACTCGGCTGAGTGGATAGATACACAGGTCTGAGTTTACCGTTAGCCTCGTAGAACGGCCTGAAATAAGGAAGGTGGCCCACTCATCTCCATAGTAACAGGTAGAGAGTGTAAAGATCCTTATCTAACTGTTACGGCCCTCTGTGTTGACCTCCGTTACCTTTAACACAGAACAGTGTGTTGAGCTGATGTCACAGTAATTAAAATACAAGTGCTGTGGAGTAATTGCTGTTGGCTCTGAGAGGACGGGGCTCTGGGCTCTCTAATGGTCCTGCAGCCCCGGTGCCAGGTCTGCCTCATAATGCCCTCCTTTCATTCCTGGCTAATGACGGACACAGCCAGGACAAGCGGGAGAGGAAGAGAGGAGACAGCAGGAAGGGAGACAAGGGAGGAAGAGGAGTTTGTCATTAAACAGGAGACAAAATGTGAAAAAAGCATATCTCTACGTGTGCATCTACCTCTGCTGTTCAGCCCTGAAGTCATGGCCTTTAAATTCCCATCTGTTCTTACTGATGTCAGTACTGATGCGTAGACGGTCATTTATTTTATTTATAGGATTATAATCGGAACACACCATCAAAAACAAAGTCAAAAATATTTATTTGAAAAGTCACATCTGTCTTCTGCCTGCTTCCAATTTGTTTGGACAGTCAGTTTCCTGACGCACGGTTTAAGAACACCCAACGTTTCCGATCATCCGTCCATTCATCCAAATGGATTTGATTGCAACACAGTGGCACTAGTTTGTTATTTGAGCTCCACTAAGTGAATTCTATAACTGATGCCAGAGCATCGAATGTTTCCTTTTTGTTAAGTCCCTCGGCTTCGCGTCCCTCGGCATCTGATTCTAACGCACGGGTGTGTTTGGATGAGACGCACCCCAGGGAAACTTCCTCAGCACTTTTAAACACATGTTTTAACCATTACAAATCATGTGACAATGCTGTGGTTAAAGTCTGGTTAGGATTAGGAACAAATACACATGTACTCACATGTACTCATTCTCAACAACAGCAAGAGCTTCCTGCATCCCAAACCCTATAAACTATATATACACTTTGACTATAACTATAAATACACTTTATTTAAGTCATTACTGCAGAAAAGCTGTATGTCTAAGTTGTTAACTATTACTTGATTACTGAAATTTGATATCTCTCTTTTTTGGGTTGGGTAGTTAACTGCTTATTTTTGTACCATTTAAATGTCCCATATTATACATGTTACTGTTTTTTATTTGGAATTTTGACATCCTGAAGATTTTAAGTAGCAAAGATCATCTCAGTATAGTTTTACACTTCTTTTCTCCAGCTTCTTTCTAAGCCTCTCCTCCTCCTCTTTAAATGGCTGTGGGGGGTGTTCATGGTGACTGTATAGTAGTGACATCACAACTTCATGTAAGTCACGACTGCTTGTTTTAAGGCAGTTTCTGAATACAGGCTGTGTATGTTTCTCTGTGGATTGAGTGTTTTTTTAAACATGGGACAGTATTAATACACTCTCTCCTGTCATATATACAGTAAAATATATATAGGGATCTAATAAATCTATAAGGTATTCATTGGAATTAAACTGCTTAATTTTCAATAAAAATGTATAAATGTATGTTCTAAAACTTTTGAACCGTAGTGTGTGTGTGTGTGTATATATATATATATATATATATATACTAACTTAAAAATATGTGAAGCTTGTGGACCTAATGGCTAAATCTAAATCTGTCCATGGATTAATTTTTGTAACAGAGATTGAACTTACAAGGCAGTTTTGTGTTCATTAATTAAACAAAATATTTTAAGATTTGCTTCTGAGTTTGCTCAACTCTGAAATCTCAACTTACTGTTGAGTTTTGTCAACTCAACAGTAAGTTCTACTAACTTTTACTTTTATACAAAATAACGTCAAATTAATGTTGCGCTAACTCTTGAAATCACTGTTGCTATGACTGCTGCATCCCCGCTAGCATCAGTTAGCCGCTAACTGCTAAGTACCGAAAGGCTTTGTGTTTAAATCTTGAAAATGTGTAGGTCGCTTTCTCCATTACAGCACAACTAAAACTAAAATTCCTGTAACATTTAATGTTAAAACTAATGAAATTAAAGGTTACCTGTGTGGACTCCCGCAGCAGCAACAGCACATCCGCAACAAGACTTGAAGTAAAAAATGGTAACTTGGAAAGTACTAAACAACAAAGAAAAAAGTGTTAGCAGAACTGTTGTCGCTTGTATTGATCCACATCTTAATGAATTCAGTATTAACAACTCACCAAATTATTTTAGAGCATACAACTGCTAACTTTCATTATTGCCTTTAACTTCAATTATTTATATTTTTTAAGTTTTTCTAATATAAATTACTGTTTTAGGTCAAAAAATCCAACTTAGCTTTTTTTGCAGTGCATGGTATTCATTGAGTTTTGGAAATCCTGCTGTAGGAAACATTAGTGTAGGTTGGCTGATCAACTCAACAGGCTTTTTTCTCAGACTCAGAGTGATACTGAATTGTGTAAAGAACCAAATCAGATTGAAATAGAACCAAATCAGATTGCTTGATTTGACCCATTTTATAATGCATGTTTATTCACTGACAGAGACCCAAGACCCAAGGCAACAAATCACAGTTTCATGAAACATGGCATCATTCATAACATCATTGGATCAAACGTGATCCAAATTCCTTGGTAAATGTTGCTCTCTTAGCTGGGACCTTTTAGTGCTATGTAGGAGTCCTCCTAGTGCTAGTGCTAAGTGGTAACCCATTTTGCGTAAAAAGCAAATGCAGTTGCTCTTATTCTTGCACCAGTGGGTGTGGCATGGTTCAACGCCAAAACAAGCACAGTGGTAATTTGAGGAAAAATTAAAGTATAGCTGAAAGTTTTGAATGTTAAACCTTTTTTAAAGATTTTCTCCAATGAATTAGAAACATAAGACCGAAAACTCAGTTCTCAACTTTCTCTGCAAATTCCTTCATTTTGTGACGCATTTGACATCAAGCGACTCTCAAAATGTCTTCAGCACTGTGTGCTGTTTAGAGGACGTATTAGAAGATGCACCGACTCTTGTCAGCACAACATATATTAACTCTGTACACATACCAGGGCAGAAACATACCCATGAAATTAAAAAAACATGTCAGAGTACTATTGTATATGTGTTAGAAATGTCGGAATAAATCTGGGTTCTAGATGTGCTAGCCTGGCAGGGTAAATATGGTTTACGTCAAACATTTAAAAAAAAAATGTTTAGATGTAATCCCATCTGAAATTCACAATATATTTTTATCAAAATATGGGAAACTACTCAACTACAATATTTTGGTGTAAGAACCCCCCTTCACATCAGTAGCAATGCCCAAAAGTATTTAAGATTGGACTAAGTTAATCATAATTATCTTTTTATCTCTGTATTATCTTAGTGTTTTTACTGGTTTTAATCAGTCTGCTTTGGAGAGGAGGACACATCTGCACATGACTCGGCCGCCGGTAAAAACCTCCGGAACGTCTGGATAAATTATCAAAGAAACCAGCTGCAATGCAAAAACTGAAGTCTTCTGCTGAAGATATCTTGTTTTTGGTACAATTAGTCCAATATTGACTAGAATTATCTTATTCCACTGGCAGATAATTCATCTTGTTCCACTAAATATTGGGCTAATTGTATAAAAATATTGTATTCTCACCTGTGAATATGTCAGTTGTGGTGGTGTGAGCTATAAAGGTTGATTGATATGATAGAAGAAATCAACATTTCTATGCTTACAAATGTCACAGTTTAAACTGGAAACTGTAGTTGCCTGGATCCAACAAATCCATGCATCCATAGTGTGAATGGTTGGCAATAACATCTGATTTGATGTATTTATAGTATAGATAGAAGTATGTAATACTGGACTTGTGTGTGTAGGTGTAACCTGTGATTTATGGAACTATGTAGAGATTGTAAAGCATTACGCTTTGAACAGAATACAAATGAAATGCATTTTTTAGTCTACAGAAGCTTCAGCTGGATTTCTATTTCATGGTTAACCTAATCAGCACTGACGGAGTGCACACCTGCACATTCCCACCCCCACCGCCTGCTACTCTCACACACACACAAGCTGGTAGAAAATCTAGATACACACACACACACACACACACACACACAAACACACACACACACACACACACACATAATGCATGTACACATAACTTCAAGCATTGCCTTCACAGATAGACACAAATACGCACAAGCACATGTCCACACACACACTTCCATGCCATGCACACTAACAAATATACATTACAGGAATGTGCACACACACACACACACACGCACGCACAGACTGAGCTCTGTCAGGGCTCAGGAGGACCTCTGCTCTGTCTGACAGCCATCTGTAAGCAATCAAAGCTCTTAACCCATCTCTTTTTCTCCAAGGCCTCTCCTTCTCTCCCTTCTTCTTCTTCTTCTTCTTTTTCTTCTTCTTCTCTCTGTGCCCTGTCACCCGTCCGTCTGATTGATGAGTGAGGAGTCCGTCCCTCTTGCAGCACATTGTCTCATGCAATTTCAGCACAGATGCAACGCAACAGACACAAAAGCTGAGAGTCCTGTTGAGTTATAGCTGGGTCGTAACATGACGTCAACACATGTGATGGAGCAACATGGACAGTCGGGATGTAGGTGGCGAACAGCTGCGAAACAGCCCATCTTTAACCTAGTAACCACTGACTGAGCGAGTTGGTTTAGAATCTGCTGCATGTCCTCAAACAAACTAGTAATACAATGTTAACTTGCACTTGAAAGCAGAGGCCATGATGCAAAGTTGCATTTATTCAATTTACAAGCCCTGTTTTCCATATTTGGTATGGATGTCCAATAGATCTCAGACGAAAATATGTGTTTGACTTAAGTCTACTGAACCGATATGACTGATATTAATTTCTAAACTTGAAAAAATATTTCCCTCCCATTTGTCAAAACTGTAGAAGTGTAATACATATTGTGATGAGTGGAATTTTTAAACATTTATTTGTTTATGAAAAGAAAACATTTTTCTCTCTTCAGTTTTTAGATTCCCTTACAAACTCTGTTGTGTCATTGCTGAAAAATGGAAATTATCAGCGTATGAGGTTGCATTCACTGCGTTTTGCCAGGAATAAAACAAAAAAAACAACAACAACAATTTGGACTCAGAAATAAAACACATGCGTGCATTCTGCATGTGTGTGTGTTTAGGATGCTACACTCGTCTCTTATATGTCTCTTATATGTCTCTTATACTCGTCTGCATATATTTTTTTTCTCCTTCCCACCCCCTCCCTCCCCTGTCTGCCTGCCTTTCTGTTCCCAGTAGGTCGTCTGGTTTGAGAAGAGAAGGTTCCAGGAGCTGAGACGAAAAAAAAAACGAGAGTACAGAGGGGAGGCATCTGTACGCTTACCGACAAGAAAGAGGAAGACGGAGCAGAAAAATTAAGAAGTACCTGAGCTGTTAAAAAAAAAAAAAAAAAAAAAAAACAACCGAAAAAAAATGAGAAAAGAAAACGAAGCGGCGCCAAAATATTTGCACTTTCTCCTCCCTATGTTTGACATTTTATCTGTTTGTATGTTGTTGTTTTTTTTTTTTCTCTCTTGGAAAAGGTCTAGGTAAGAATGAGAATATATTTGTAAAGAGATGACAGGCTCACCACTGGAAGAGCGAGTATGTTGTATTTTACCACGTTTCCCTTTCGTGTTCAGTCTGCTGTTGCGATCCGTTCTGACCGCGGATAACGAGAAGAGGGTCCCTGGCACAATTTGTGACTGTTGACGAAAAAATTTCCCCCTTTTTTTGCATATAACAGCATACAGGCTAGTGGCAACCTGCTAAAGAGAAACTTCCAGTGAGTCACATTCAGAACCAATACACTCATACTCTTAAAATAAGAGCCACAGCGGCGTAGCACCATCTTTTTATTCAAATGGTTGTTTTGTGTTGTTGGTTAATTTTATGTCAAGATACAAGTCATTAAGTCTAGTTTTATTACTCTGCTGAGGTAAGGTTAGAATAAATTTTTCTACACGCTAGAACTTGGAAAACAGTGGAAGAGTAACAGGACTCTGGTGTTTCCAGTGTGCTTATGTTGAATTTTAGTGCTGTTGAGTTATTTGTGAAGTGTTTGGCGATCATAACTTAATTGGTTTCTGCTGGTTACTATGACATGTTACAACAACATCATCGTCTCAGACAAAGACCCCCTGGTGGGGATTCTATTATTTCCAAACTTTTGTTTGCTTTCCAGAAAATGAAGTTTCTAGTGTTACCAGGAAAAACGAGGTCACACAGATGACTAAACCCGACCAGTAAATGGAATAAGATGTTTACACGGCTGAGTATCCCATTAATATCAGCCCATATTCACGTTTGTCCTGGTTAATGTAAGCAGGATAGATTTTTAAAATAAATATTTGAGTCTCCCGAGTAATTTCAGAGCACGTTTTGCATATGCAAACACAATCGTTTGTCTGTCCTCCGGTTGATGTCACTGAAACATTTACCACCACACATGCTTGGAGCTTTGCCACCTTATGTAAGACAATGCAATGTATCTTGAGAAAAAATGAAAAAAAAAAAAAAAAAAACATTTCTTCCTCACATTTGGGAACAATTGAGTTTGATAATTAGAGAATTATGAGTTGCCGTTGTGGTCTGAATGCTTGTGTATTTGTTTTTGTTTTTTTTAGTTGTGAACATATTCCCAAGAGAGTGACTACAGTGGCTAATGAACATGAGGCAAAAAAAAGAAGGCTCCTGTTGTAAATATGTACAATAATCGTTATTTGTTTGTTTTACTAAAATTCATTGGCGGGAACATGGTTGTTCACTTACTTCACTGTCATTCTGGCTCATTGTAAAGAAAATATATACTTTTCACTGTGTTTACATCATGTCAAACTTTAGGCTATTAGAGTAGCTAATTCACAACATTGAAATTCTTAGACCAGACTGTACTGTATGTTATCAACTCTGAACGCTGTTTATTTTGTCTGTGGTCAGCTTATTTTACTATTCTGCTCCTGTTTTCTTTTCTTTTTTTGTTGTTTTTTACAATTCCTGTCACCATCACAATGCATGGTCAAGAATGTACATAGCATCTGGTGCATAATCCACCTCCAAGTCTAGTTGTTGTGCCTAATTTGATCTGGACTGTTACACCAAGAAGAAACCTCTCTTTCTTGTGCTGTGGAGTCTCTCTTGAGCGCCTGCTCCTGTCCAGGATGGAACACTGAGCTGTGTGTGTGTGTGTGTGTGTGTGTGTGTGTGTGTGTGTGTGCGTGTGCGTGTGCGTGTGTGTGTGTGTGTCGGCTGAAGTGCTTCCAGACGCCGCACGGCCACATGCGAGATCTAAAACAACCTACCAGGCTAGTAATCATTGCTAATCATGATGAGGGATTCATAGTTAAGGAGGATTATAAATGACTGTCAATCCGAAAAGGGAGAAGCCAAGATCGTCCCGCTTCCCCACCGGACAATTTCCACACAAACAGGATGGTCAAGATCTTGACGTGTTTTGACAATATTTCTTATTCATAGCTGGAGAAATTAGATCTGCTGGAAAAACAAAGCACCCAGGGTTATGTTGCTTCCCATCTGAATTGTGACATGAATTAATTTGCCTGCCCTTGATTTATGACAATGATTTATAACGTGAGAAAATCTGAATCCAATTTGGCTACCAGAGCTCCAAAACATTGGATAAAGCTGTCATTCATTTATTAAAGTTCATATACAGTAGGGCTAACCATGCAAGTATCTGGGTGTTTTGAGTAAAGTTGAAAAGTCTATAAATGGACTCGTGAAAGCATTTTCAAAAGCTTGTTCCTTCTGAAATAGAACCGTGTTCAGATGAAAGTTTCTCAGTTGTTGTTTTTTTTTCTCAGATTGTACATCACATACTGTTTTATGTCACAGCTACTCAAACTGTGCTCAGTTTGGACTCAGTGCACCTCTTGGAAAAGCATTCAGATGGAGATGGAGTTCAACACTGACCCCTACTGGTGAAGATGGATCACTGCTGGACGTTCACTCATACAGTATCAGCCCAAGCCAATTGAATTTCATGATCTGACAATAAATATTTTTAAAGAAGATTCATCTCATGCATATTTTTTTTAGCATGCAGCTTTTGAATTTGTTTGTTTCAAGTTTGTATTGAACAAAATCTCACAAACATTGGCAGCTACCATTGTTTGAACTTTTTACATCCGGTCAGAAGGTGCACTCTCATAATCAGGGGTAATTGTTCCCATGTTTGAATGTTGAAACTCGACTAGGAAGATGCACTCTATTTGGCCTGTTGATTTGTGTGCGGTGTGAGATTTTCTGATTTAGTGATGAGACTTCAAAGGTGCGGATGTTGTCAGTGTACGATGTGAGGCGGAGGGCTTCGGGGGTGAGGTCGCTGGTGATTGGGGTGGTTTGGAAAAAGGGGGTTGTATCACAGATGAAATTGGAGCCAAGAGGCAGCTGCAGTACATCTGTCTTGTACTGACACATGTGGCATTTGACTTCCAGTGTGAAGTTCAAAAGAGTTTTATAATGACGCAGCTGCTTAGGGATGTACGTATGTGTGTGTGCATGTGGGTTTTCTCCTTTGTTGAGGGTGGGGTAGAGGGTAGGTGATTTACCAAAAGGGGTTTCATAGGTGAAGACTGGAATTTGGGGTTCTGAAAGTGATGTGTGGGCTGTACAGGTGCTGCATGATGTTGTTCCAGGATGTTAGTAACTTCCTGAAGCTTTCTGAACTTTTTTTGCTACCCACTCACCCAATGTGTGAGGAACTTGATGGTACTTCTAAAAAAATTAATTGGGGAAAAAAAAAGTATAAAACCATTCTCATTTAACATGTGGATCGTACATCACTTGCTATTCTCTTTAACCACATTCTTCTAGTCTTTTGTCTTTTGTTTTGTCCCCATATCGTAGCTTTAAGACTCTTAGGTCACTGTCTGATGCAATTGCAACCATGATCGTAAACAGGTCAGCAAGAACCAACATCAGATCAGCTGTTGCTTGTTAATGACAAAATATGGTAATTTACTCGTCATATACTAAAAAAGCAACAGGGATCACTCAGTGAAGTATGAACCATCAGACTATGTAGGAGTTTGTCCAATATAATGACCTGTTATTTAAAATTGTCCACATGTTTTGAGGGTGATGAGTACTCGGCAGTGAGTTTTTTTTCTTCTCCTCGGTGTGCATTGAAACACTTAAAAACAGATCAAACATCATTAGAAGTAATTAGAAAGGGCTATTAGTTTGTGTGATAGCTAAACATTAGCGGTGGGGGATGATGGTGCACACTGTGAACCATTTGTGCCTGATGCCCTCTGTGCCTTCAGCAGCACCTGCCCTGGGTGCAGGGTCAGGGAAGTTGCCCGCCAGGAGGCCAGGGGTCAAAGGTCACGTTCCAGACAGGCGTATCCATATGGTGATTGAGAACTCAGCTGCAGGAACAGAAGTTGCAGGTAAACAAAGCGTTTTGCCTTATAATGCAAATTATTCCTTCCTGTCTTTTTCCGAGCTGATTCTCACTCCAACGGGCTACAAAAACTTAATTTTAAAATGGAATTACCTGCTTTGCAGGTGGGTTTGTGGGTGAGCAGGGTGCAAATATCAAGCTCTAATACATTTCAGTTTAATTTCTCAATTACTCACACTCTTCTGTTTAAGGTCAGACAATAAATTACACAAATCAGTACACAGGAAATTAGATTGATATTTGAACAAAAGTACATCTACTGAGAGTAAATTACACCTATTCTTTCCAAATAATGAAAAAGGGGCACTTTTCAGGTGTACTTTTGTATGGGAGGCCTTTTGGTTTCTGTTTCTATCAACACAAATTGAGTATTTCAGATATGAGTCGGTGCATGTTTTTCTGTGGATTAAAGTTATCACCTCCAGGCCTCAAGGGCACACTAATTATTTTAGGTTTTATGATAGAATATTATTTTCATACACAGATTATGTGGTTTCAGTGAGGCTGGGGAATGTTTTCACTTCAACTTCATTTTGCTTCTATAAATTTTTAATTATTTGGCTCGTGCGTCTCCGCTCTGAAAAACTGATACCACCCATTTGGATTGGCTCAAGAGACAGGTGTGTGTACCCAACATCATGATTTCATTTAGCATTTCTAACCTTATTACACTAGTGGAACATGTGCACACATATAGCCTATAGCTTAGAGGCTAATAAGGACAACTGCAGCGAAAACATGAAAACCATAAAACTGAAGTAATAAGCAAAATAATCATCAAAAGCTGTACCGTGTAACTTCAAATTGCCTCCAAAACATAAAATCATTGGAACAAACATTAGTTAAAGTAACAGCAACACGAATCCAAAGCACCAAATCTATAGAAAATCCAAGCATGCACACACATAAATGCCCCCATATGAATAAAAGTATGAGGATGCAAAGTAAAGCGAAGGTCATTGGAGAAAGATAGCACATCTTTGCCAGGAAAATCAGCACTGTTTATTTAAAGCTGTTTCAAATATTTTACAAATATATGTACATGTGTGTGTGTGTGTGTGAGAGAGAACGAGTGAGTGAATGAGTGTGTGAGTGTGTTACACTGGACTGGACAGGTTGTAGACTTATGGACTAGTCCATTTCATTCTTAAAGTAGGTGTGTGTGCAGGGACAGAATGAACTGAGCATTTTAATTAATACTATGTTGCAACATATTTCTTAACTTTTTTCATTCTATTTTTTTTAAAGTTTTAAAGGCTACTATGGCCACTGGTGGGGGGGCCCAAGCAGCCGCTTACTTATACCTTTATGTTAATTCGGCCTATGATGCTGCCTCTGTCATAGCTCTAGATAGACTGACACCTAGAACTTCCATGTGAGAATATAGGAGGACAGATTTTAGTAAACAATGTTAGACTAATGCCAAGATCTGGGAAGAGGAGAAGGAGAGAAAACGCACTTGCACACACACATGCTACCCACATTCACTGAGGTGCTGCCTGTTAAATCCTTTGAGGGTCTAAATTGTCACAGCATTGTGAGATGGGTGCCGCCTTTTATGACTTTCCTAGAAAACACCATACTGTATGTCAGCCAGTAAATCTTGACCAACACCGTGCACTTCGGTATACACTTGTTGACATGCAGCTCTCATTTCATGGCAAAGATCTTCTGGTTGTGGATCGTTCCCCTTCACTGCATGAGTGAACAAGGCACATGGTCACAAACTCATTAGTGTCATAACAACTATTAACATGCACAGATATTTGTCACATTTCACTCACATGTAAGATCGATAGAGGGAAAAAAACTGACAAGGGTGTTTAAATATGTATCAACAGGAGTAGAACAGCAGAACTGGAAGTAAACCTCATAAAGATCACAGAGAGACACGCTAGTCTTATAAAAATGGTTATTAAAACGTGGAAGTAAAATGTTGAATTGGTGCGTCGTTCTCAAACTTGTCTATAAAATGTGTCACAAGGTCCATAGTTGCTAAACACATTTTATTGTTTGAGTGAAAACACAGCACCAGAATCTCAATTATTTTGCCAGTTTCCTACAGGTATATGTAGGTATAGATTGGGAAAGTCGTAGGTTTATAATATAACATCTGTATCGGTTGGATAAAATCAGAAATTATCAATATGAAAATTTTCCTTGAATGACATTTAAACATATGATGACCTCCCACTTATATAACCTGATGGTGGTCAGACTCTCTGGACTTTTCCATTCTGCTTGATCTTCATCACAAGACATAGACAAGTTACTCACAAGTCACACACACACAGATGAAATTAACGCATGTGTTTGTGTTATTGCCAACATGCCTACTCAGTAGTCCAAGGACGAGAAGATCAGACCTTCTGCTGTGATCTGGGGACGGTTGTGTGCAGCTTCTGCCAGTCGTTTTGTTTTGTTTTGTAGCGAGTAAACTGATCCCCAGTCAGCCAACATGAAGGACGTCTGTCAGCTGGTCCATGAGAACCAGAGAAGGCCCGTGGCTGCCATTCTGTCAGGCCTGCCCCAAATTCACCAGATGGGTGCGACTTCATCAGTGGATCCCAACTGTGTGTGTGAGTATGTGTGTGTGTGTGTGTGTGTGTGTGTGTGTGTGTGTGTGTGTGTGTGTGTGTGCTTGTGTGTGTGTGCTTGTGTGTGTATAGTTTTCAGTGATGGTGTGTTCACTTAGGAACATTTACACAGTCATACCCCAAACTCAGGGATGAAGACAGGACGTACAGTCTGCTTCACTCTACAGCACAGGTAAGTGGACATACAGAGGAATGAAAAAGCATAGGCAGGAAGTGTATCATGAAATGTGTCATTGCATTGATGTCTATTAAATACTGTTTAAACTATACTCTATATGCACAACTAATCTTTATACAAATTTCTCTAGAAAATCTGTTATATATCCTGGAGCATACAGTACAGACACATCTCTGCCCGGATTTAAAAAAATGAGCTTTCATGTCATGCAGTTGGGTCAATATTGTAAAATTATATCTGAAAATGAACACCAGGGGAAAGAATGACAGTTTATGACATTATGAATGTGGGTGAAATGTGTTTTTTATGGCTACAGATGGGAAATCTGTTTTTGTCATTATAATAATTATAATAATTTTCTTTTCCACAGCAGAGGAATAAATGCACCTACATCCTGAGGGAGTGATACCCCATCGCACCCAAACTAATGGCGCCCCAGGAGGTTTGTTTGTTTGTGCCCTTCTACCACATGTGAAGTATTACATCAATAATCAGCATTAACATTAACATCATTAACATCACAATAACTTGTGGTCATTAAAATTCTATATATCTTATAACACCAGCATGTGAAAATTGTGTCATTTTTGCCATCCTTGACCTGATCTTATGGTTGCATATCATTAGCCTCATAGCATAATTGCCTAAGTCAGTTTTTGGCCAAATTTGCATACCTTTATTCTTCTACCACTGCTATATATAGCTATATTTCTTCAGTTTTCTAGACACTAAATTAATATCAATCATTCAAATGGATTATATGTCTATTTAAACTTAAAATTGATACATACAAGGTATGATAGATGTAGTTTTCATTTATGTAAGAAAAAATTCTTTAGTCAAGGCACAATTCTGTCTAAGTCATTTTTAATTTGTTAGACAAATGATGGTGGGCCTATTTCTTTTTGCATACTTGTTCACAAATCTGGTTGAATATACTATTAAAATATCAATAAAAATACCAATAAATAAAAAAAATACCAATGTGATTCTAAATTTTTTTTTTTCTTGTTTTCCAAAAACATTGAAATATGACTCAGACAATTATACAATGAGTCTACCGTTATGTTGGTCTCCATGGCAACATTTCAGCATGTGTGCAAGTAATGTGTAATCTACTTCTTTTCAACTGTTCGTTTTACCTTATAACATTTTTATAACAATAAAAAAGTGGAAATCTTATAAAATATATCGCTAATTTAAAAGACTTTAATCTTGAATTTGCATGATACACATAGGAATTACATAGGAATTTGAGGCATTAAACTTAGTTTTTTTTAATTTATTTAAGCTATGTAATAAATGTCATTTACCTTTCCACAGAGCTATATGACAGCCACGCTCCTGACCTCCATTCTGGCAGCGGTGCTCGGCTCCCTGCAGATTGGATACCACACAGGCAACGTCAACGCTCCAGCCAAGGTGATTCATCTGGACTATCGGGACAGACAGGTGATCTGTCATATCGCTGAGGGGGTGATATGACATGCTTCAAATCCACGATTCAGTTACAAAATATTTTCATGTCAGCACCAGTAGCTTTATGCATTTGATAAGAATTCACAGCAAAAGTGTCCAGGATGTCTCTAACAGTGAAGTAGAGTGCAGTTGGAGCACAGCACTGCCTTCAGTTGTCGAACTGCGGCACAAAAACATCATCATGTAAACGGGGGCATCCCAAGTCTGACTAACACCCAGACAGAGGCCCCTGTGTCAGTCACATGGTGGGAATGTGGGAAAACCTGCTAACAGTGAATATCACACAGCTTCTATAAAACACTGAATAAACTTTTACAATTCCCTGAACTTCTCTGGCTCAGCTCCAGGCCTGGCTCCACTGGGTTGGCAGGGTTTTGCTTTTTCTCTGGTTGTGCACTAAACTTTTGCAGAAGTCAGAAGGATCTTTGTCCAAATGTGTTTTTTTTCTTTTGTTAACTTCCAAAATTTTTTTGCCTGGATTAACCTGTTAAAATCCTAAACGACCCTGATACAGGGGGCAGCATTGAGTTTTATGCATATATTACATGAGAAAACCTCAGCTACAACAATAATAAAGTATTTTTATTTGTAGTAAAACACAATGTTACTGTTACTGTATCAGTCTATATCATTGAAATCCACATAATCAATACAGGAAGAAAATAGTTTAACATAATATCAGCAGTAGGGCTGCAACCAACAACTGTTTTATTCATGTTCATTCATATTCATGTTGTGTAATGATCCTCAGTGTGATTTCTATGATTTTATGGACAAATAATTGATCTTTGAACTCTTGTCTTATTAATTATTGAACATTGGATTGCCAATAATTTATCTTATTCACATTTGGGTCATTCAAATATGTTTATATATAGTAAAACACAATTCAATTATATATTTGCATGTATTTGTATTTGTATTGATTCTGACACTTCTATAGTCACCTCACATGTTGTAGATTTATTTTGATACCAGGTGTAAGTACATAACCTTTGTGGTTGTAGAGATATTCCATATATATTATCATTTATAGCAGGAAAACTGAAAAATAGCCCTGGTTCAATATATTAATATTAATTAAACCACAGTTTTAAGGTGAATTATTCACCTAATATTTTAAATAAATCTTTCTCTGCTTTTCATTCATTGTAAGTAATATAAATGGTCTGTGAATAGAGAACACCCATTGTTGTATTCATACTGTACTGCTTCTGATCCTCTTTTGCTTTTTACAATTAATGAGATCATTGAAGAATTTTTCAACCATACCTGGAGAGCCAGACACAACCAGTCCATGCCCCATCACAGCCTGACTCTCCTGTGGTCGCTCTCTGTCAGCATCAAGGACTTTGGAGCCTTGCTGGGCTCACTGGGAGTCAAATACCTGGCAGATTCTTATGGCAGGTAACAAGGGCATGAAATATATATTCCTCCTATAGTTTCAATTATGTTTATATTCTTTTGTCCTTGTCAGGCGTAACTCCATCCTAATAGTAAACATTCTGTCTGTGGTGGGAGCGTGTCTGATGGTCGGCTCCAAAGCCAGCGAGTCGTTTGAGGTTCTCATCGTGGGACGGTTGGTGTTTGGTCTATTCTGCGGGCTGGTGATGAGTCTCAATCCGCTCTACATCCAGGAAGTCTCCCCCATGGACCTGAGGGGAGCCTTTGCAACACTCAACCAGGTCTCTTTTGCTTCAGGCATCCTGGTGGGAATGGTAAGGATGGTGATGGAGATCGTCTCTTTTGACTGAAGGTTGTAAGCCTGGCTAACACCAGACCTCATCTCAATATAGATTGAGATGAGGTCTGAGAACCTTCCATTCATTGTTTGTATTGGAGGTTTATGAAAGTCCATAGCCATTTATTGGGGGGTTACAAATGTCTGTGAAATGCGTTGTATATTTGTATCAAATATACCTGAAGACATACCCAATACCCCAATGATTATGAAATAGTTTACTGCTAAAGGTTGCTCATTTTTCAAAAAAAAGGCTGCATTGAAAGGTAAATCACTGTTTTCCACCATATTGGATCCACAGTTATCAACAGTTACTTCAGTGTTTCGTTATTGTCTTGCTGCACCCTCCCCCATTCTGTGATTGCCTCCCTATATGATTGGAAAATTGGGTCCTTGGTGTCCAGACTAGATTTCACAGTAAAGTGAGTCAGAGTGCAAGATTAGACAATGACCTGTTTGTCACCCATACATAATATGCCTTGACTTGTGCTGGTCAAATTTCTTCACATTTTTCTTTTTCCTGATTAAACACACAAATCTGGATTAATGCAGTTTCAGTATAGCCTTCAGTACCTGTTGTACAAGCAGTAGCCACTGCAGTTCAACAGGCCTTCTACATGAACCATGAAACAATGAAAGACAAGTGTTCCTGATTGCTGCAGGTGGCTGGTCTGGAGACGGTGTTGGGTACAGAGCATTACTGGGCCACGATGCTGTCCCTGTCCCTCATCCCGGCTCTGGCGCAGTACTTGGTGCTGCCTTTCTGCCCCGAGAGCCCTCGATATCTGCTCATCAACCGTGGAGAGGAGAGCAAAGCAGAGGCCGGTGGGTACAATAGACTCCAGTGTTTTTACTGCAAGCTTTTACATTTATTTTGTTCGATATGCACAACAAGAGCAACAGTTCTGTTGATCGTAGTCCATTAGATTACTGGCTGACTTCCAGGAATAAAGCATGGAATTGCTTTTAATGCAGTCTAGCGTTGTGTCTTTGTAAATGAAAAGCAACTCCTTTATGCCAGACGTTGTCTTAACCCTGCAGCCCTGCTGAGGCTGAGAGGCAGCTCAGACAAGGTGTTTGCTGAGCTGGAAGAGATGAAAGAAGAGGCTGCCCATACTCTGAGCGGCGTCACCACCCGCGAGTTCTTCAAGAAGCGCAGCTACCGACAGCCCATCATTATCGTCCTCTTTGTCAATTTGGGCAGCCAGCTGTCTGGATTCAACGCGGTCAGTTGCATGAAATGCGAGTCTTTAATATTTTACATAATTTTGATACGCTCATCCAAAAAATGAGTTTGTTTTTTATGTTTATACTTTTGCAGTTGTAAATTCATGGCAGTATTTGTTCAATGACTTATTCAGGCTATTTTTTCTGATTTTATCCTGAAACTCAGCACTCTCTGGCTCCTACCCAGGTTCTTGGTCAGTGTGTCAGGAAGGCATGAAACAGAAACATGTCTCAGTAACCCACTAAGCTCAAACAAGTGCTCTTTTCTTCCAGATCATCAATTATTCCACCAAAATGTTTCAGGCCAAATTTGACCAGGCCACGTACCTGACTCTGGGTGTGGGGGCTGTCAATGTGACTTTCACTTTGGTCGCAGTGAGTACTTCACATTACATCTATACATTTTACTTATAGAATGGTTTGTTAGCCTCATAGCATGATTGCATATATAATTGTTGGCCAAATTGAGATATTTGCATAACACCACTGCTGCATTAGCCTCCAAAAACACTGTCTGTCTAAGTCATTCATTTCGTTTATAAGCAGTTTTGATACAAGCAAATCGTCAGAGAGGAAGAAGTGACCGACACTAAATGTAATTTCAATCAATCAAGGCAGTGATGTGCACAGACTTTTTGAAGGGCAGGGGTGCAAAGGAAAAAAAGGGCACATATAGCGTGTCTTAGGCACTGAAGAGGGTTTGGCTCCAAGAGGGCAAGTGGGCCACAAGCACGCCACTGATCTAAAGGATTATGAACTGTGTATTTAAACTTAAAATGACCTTTATGATTCAAGGTATGATAGATATAGTTTACATTTATGTAAGACAAAAATGCTTAAGTCAAGGCTCAATTCTGCTTAATTATTTTTTTTCTTTCATGATGATTTTTGATGATTGGTCTATTTTTTTTCAAATATAACTTTCAAATATGAATAAAATATGCCTAAGGCAACTATGCTATGAGGGTAAAGATATATATTACTATACTACTTCTTATATTCAACACAAGAGAAGCAATTATTCTGTAAACATTTAAAATGTTCCATCCACTAACAGCACAAGTAGCTGTTAGTAGCACAAGTAGCACAACAGCCTGATAGGAAAGTATTGCTTTTTTTTTAAAGAGTGATGAAATATAAGAAGTCACCACTGTGTTGTTTTCCCTCTCCAGTTCTTCCTGATGGAAAGGGCAGGAAGGAGGAAATTACTCCTGACTGGTTTCATCTCCATAGCCGTGTGCAACTTACTCATGACTATAGTAGATTCTGTCCTGGTAAGATCATTTTTTTCTCACGATTATTATTATTTTCATCTATTTCAATCTTGGATAGATTGATTTATCCGACTCTTGTTCACTCGTGTTATAAAAACATTGGTCTTGACACATTTCTTCATGGAATAACACAAAAAACCCTAAAACTCATGAGCCAAAGCCACCCTTCCAAGAGACATGTGTCTATCCACTGTGCAGCACCTGGTCCCAGAGCTGCGGAGCCTGCAGGTCCTGCTGGTTTTCTGCCTGATCTCAGCCTACGAGCTGGGCCCTGGCCCCATCTCCTGGTTCATCGCTGCCGAGCTGTTCGACCAGCCCGGAAGACCCATCGCCATGGCCTTCACCAGCATGCTGAACTGGGGAGGGAAGTTTGTTCTGGCGCTTGTCTTCCCTCCGTTACTGGTGGGTTCAAGCTGTTGGCTCGTGTGATGTGAAGTATGAGCAAGCTGAGCTTCAGAGGAAACGTTAGAGGTGGATTTATTGTTTGCTTCTGCCAGTTCCTTTGCACCTTAGAGACATTGCTGTTGAATGAAAGCCATAAATCTTTTCAATGTGTTATATACATATGTATTTGTGTACTGTAACATAGACATAAATGTTTAATGTTATTGATGAATACATTGCCAAATCCTTTAAAATCAGATTAACAATGATATATTTAATAGTATTTCAATTAATAGTTTACTAGGGACTAGTGCAGCACAAATGGCAGCAAGAAAAGGAGCCAATTTAAGTCACCTTGTTTCTTGCTCTTCTTTTTCTCAACTCATTATAAAGCTCTTCTTCTCCTCTCTTGTTTTAACCAACTAAGCCCCAGGGATATTTTTACGTTTTACTGCTATAAATGATAATAAATATGACATAGCTCCACAACCACAGGGGTTATGCACTTAAATCTGCTATTGAAAAGAAATCTACAACATGTGAAGTGACTACAGAAGCATCAGATTCAATTTATATTGCTGTTACAGAGCAAATACAGTTAATATATTGCAAAGAAAAATCCACAATTGTGCTTTATTAGAAATACAAATACTAGTTAGTTGCTAGTTATTAAACTATTTTCTTATTGTATTGAGGATATTGATATTATAACAGTAATATTGATTTTACTACAGATAAAAATACTTTATTTAGTGTTGAAGCTGAGGTTTCCTCATGCAATATATGCATAAAACTTAATTCTGTCCCCGTATCAGGGGGTTTACTGTAGGAATTAAACAGGTTAAAACATGCAGCAATTTATAACAAAATCTTGATTAAATAAATAACACTCTCATTCATTTCTCTCACATACAGAAAGTGTGTGGTGAGTATGTCTACCTGCTCTTCATGACCGTGGCTCTGCTCGCCTTCATCTTCACCTGGATTCGCCTTCCAGAGACAAAAGGTCGCACATTTGATGACATTGCGGAGGAGTTCAGAGGAGCGGAGGGCATTCCTTTGCACAATAAGACTGGATTCAACACGTTCACCTGACCTTTTATACCTTTACTGAATCTGATCGTGATGCAGTTAAAAGGATCAGTTGACCCAATTTATAACGACAATGTTTTTGCATTTATCATGATTGGTGTATAGCCAGATAGCGGATAGTGGTTTTATCCGCTTATGTTTTGAGTTTGTTTGCACAGCTTACAGCATTGAAAAATGACTGAACAACTCAAAGGCATATTTTTTGTGGATAATCCACAAATCTCGCTGCCAACAGTTTTCGTTCAGAAAAATCGGACTGGGGGTAAAACCTGCCAAAAACTGTCATCGATTCAATCTGGAAGTTATTCTGAGTAACCACATTATGGTTTCTGGAAAGACATTTTCCAAATTTTACAAAGGAGCTCCAAAAATGAAATTCTACTCACATCCATTCAATGGGGGATTTGGTATAAAGATCTCTAATGTATTGGCAAATAAAACTGATACTACATGTTCATGGCTAGATACCACTACAGATTATAGATAAAATATTGTTTTTGTAATATGGGATAATTGCCCCTTTAACCTCCTTAATCCTCAGGCCAAAGGATGAACTATTCTTTCATCTCAAAGGCATCATTGAGTGCAAAGTGAAGGCTGTGTGTGTCTTGAAGAGGCTGGCATGGCCTCAATTAATATGGTTTTCCAAAATATTTGTTCTGAACATCAGAAGCTGGAGTGTAAACTGATACTTATACTGCATGTTTTGAGGCATTTTGTAACCATTGTGTTGTCCAGACGCACATAAACCGAATTTCACTATATTCCTCTGGTTCAAAAGATGGGAACTGAACAGAAAAAGCCAAAGTATCTTTACTTTGCCAAGTGAACTGGTGGCAGCCCATTAAACAAATGTCAAGACAAACAAAAAGAGGCCACAAAACTACTGAGACAGTAAATCAGTAAAGCAGTAATAATGCAGAGGCTATGATCTTTGTTTAGGTTTCAAGCAATGAAATTGGATTTTTCTCCCACTTAACCAGGATTGCATACTTTTTACTGACAGAAGGGTTTGTTTTGAACAAAAAACACAATATGACGCACTGTGATGCAGATTTCATGGAAATGTTAGGAGCCTATTTAGATGGTGCAAATACATGGGCTTAATGCAAGCGTGAGTACGGTTTTGGGGGCATATCCAGGTCATTTTGCTCGTTAGATGGTGCACATAGTGGATGCGAAGAACAAACCATTGAATTTGTGCAGCCTTAAAGGGATAGTTCATCATTATTTAAAATTCACCTATTGTCATGATTCCCATAGTCATAGCTATAGATGCTCTACCTTTTTTTTTTGAGCCGCGAGCTGCTCAGATACTACTACATGGTTAATGGTATTTTTTGGTTCTCCTCATCAAACTCATCAAATACACAATCCAGTAACTCCCAAACTCAGTGGTGTATGAGTTGTGACCCACAAGCGGGTCAATATAAGTCCAGTTTTACATTTACCAGGTGAATGTGCAGGTCACAATTTGTCCACTACAGCACATTTGTGTGAGTTTGATGACAAAAAACAAAAAAATGCTGTTAGCTGGTAGCTAATAGTAGAAGCTGAGCAGCTCGTGGCTCTGCTCCGCTGTCTGGAAACAGCTTGTATTGACAAAAAAATTAAAGGACCTATTGCTAAGACTATGGGCATCATGATAATGGATACATTTTCAAAAATGTTGAACTATCTCTTCAAACTGCTCTTAAGTTACCAGACCACACCTGCAACACATCCAGCAGCTCAAGAATAAGCGTAACTGCATTTGCTGCAATGGACACTTACATCGGTGCAAACTAGCAATTACAGTTGTGTTTGGGCTCGACGACCTTTTTGTCTAAATAGATTTCAGCTCAGCTTAAAGATGGTTTTAAAGATGCTTCAGAAATACTTCTTTGTGTCACAACCACTTTTGTGTAAATACTGTATATCATGGGTCAAGATGTTCAGTGACTTTTTTTTTATAAAACTAAACAAAATAAGTTTTGGATAGAATAAAAAGCCAATTATAATGATTTTTTTTAAATCACTTTTATTATTTTTACTATTGCTGTTGTTTATTATGGTTAGATAGTGCATATAAACATGATTATATTAAACAGTTATGCTGTTAACATGATCATATGTACCTGTTCAGTGGCAGGTGAGGCCAGCGGCTGTTCCTGATCTCCACTTTGACCAGTGACACCAAAAAACTAATTTTCTTTGAATTTAGGTTTTGTTTTATCACACATGCAGCAGCCTTCCTGTTCATTATTGGGCTGTGAGTTCTCACATGTCTTTGAACTGTGTACACTTGTAAGATGACTGTGAAAGCCAACCACAGCTGTGTGAATAAATATTTCAGCCAATATGATCTACTGTGACTTGCAGGAACAGCGGAGAGAGGAGAGCCAAGAGATCAGAGGCAAGTTGGGTTTTTAAAACCTCAACAGGCGGAATTAAATTAAAATGTAAATTATAGTCCTTGTTGATTCAAAGTTAGCTTCTAATAACTCATCTTACAGGCTCAAGTCCACAAGTCTGTGCGGAGCTCTTCTAAACATGTTTTATCATTTAATATTCATCATTTAAGTTGACAGCATGGGAACTCATTAAATACACAGGCTTGGAGTTTATCAACACTGAAAAAAATGTAGTTCTTTTTCTTTAACAATGCAGCGATTCAGTTACAATGAAGGGAAGAATTGCTTACACCACTGTTCAAAAGTTTGGGGTCATCCAGACAATTTAGTGTTTTCCATGAAAAGTCAAAACAAGATTTAAAGCTGCCTGAGTTGCCAGATTTCGCTCTGTGCAAGTAGTGCCATCTACTGGACCAAACCGTAGTAGGAGATGGTTTTAATCTGTTCAACTTCAATACAATTCGGTACTATATCAACTATGGTTATGAAAATTTAACTTATAAGCAGTCAGACTGAAAGAGAAGACAGATTTCCATATGTGGATGCTGTTTTGTTGTTTTGAACAGCTCAGTGAGTTACGACTAGCAGCTGGTCAGCTTTAGAGACAGTCAATTTATGGCAGTGATTGGAAACCGTAAGTCACTGTGAACAATATGGTTTCCTTGCCAGCTGTGCTACTCATCTTCAATACATTTATATGAAAGATAGGGCCCTATTTTAATCAGGCAACAAAAACTGCTAGGAGGTGGGCCTTTGGCTGTGTGGGCTGCTCCATGCATAGGCTCCATGTGCACCAACTAGTTTTGGTTCATGTATGCACTGAAACACAAGGTGCAAAAGGCCCGGGTGTATTATAACTGGGAGGATATGGTGATTATTAATATATACACTGTCATCCTGCTAGTTCACCAGTCCCATATAGCTTTAAAACAGCTGAGTCAATTACAGTGAGCTCAAAATTTCAAATTTTCTTTGTCATTTCTCAGTTTTCATGGATTTACATTGAAAAAAAAGGTATGGTACTCCCAAAAAACAGTGCAATTTCAGAATAAACTATTTAAACAAACTTAACCAGTAAAAATATACTTACTGTAATAACCAGCAGGGGGAGACAACCATTATGGAATGCCATTTAAACATTTTCCACATCCTTCATGGGAGCCAAATGCTCACTTGTTGTTTGTTTTAATGTAGGGTCATTATTAAAAGCAAATCTTTTGTGAAGGAAAACAAATGTTTGTCACAAGCTTGTGCTTGCTGTAAATATAAGAATCCAGATTCCTAATTAAAGATAACAGAGATAACAGGGAAGTTTCAGTACACCATTTTTTGTTTGTTTTTGCAGATTGCAAAAACAACTTTAAGGTGCATACTGCCACCTACTGTACCAGGGTATATAGAAAAAGAGCAAATTCACATTAATCTAGTATTTAGAAAAACAAACACACACACACACACACACATACATAAAAAAAACTCTCCTCTCTCCTCTCTTTGAAATCCACCCCTGACACAAACTTTTTTTCCAGGTTCTTCCAGGTTCCATTCCCATCCAGTCTCTTAATGGTCAGGCTCCATCCTATCTTAAGGTTCTCATAGTTCATCGTATCATCCACCAAGAACACTGTGCTCCCAAAATGCAGCTTATTAGTGGTTTCCAGAATTTTTTAAATTAAAATGGGAGGCAAACAACCTTTAAATGACCAGTTTCCTCTCCTGTGAAATTGTCTTCCCATTTCAGTCCAGGGGCAAACACCCTCCCTAAGAACAGGTTAAAAACTTTCATTTTTAAAGAAACTTACTGAGGTTTCTTCCTCTTTTTTCCCCGTTAAAGGGGTTTTTAGGGAGTTTTTCCTACAATGTGAGGGGATGTTGTATGATTTTTGGATTTTGTGCTTTACAAATAAAATTGACTTGACACTTGGTAGTATCATCTGTCTTTAGGCTGACTAAGGACATAATAATCAAAAACCTCTACAGCATCAATCTGCTGCTTCTCTCATTCTCCTGTAGGTTGGAATTCAAACTGTTAAATAAATATTTTATAACTAGTTCTGTTTTATTCATGCCCCCCCCCCCCCCCCCCTTTAACTAGTGTTCCTGTCAGTTCCACCATCAAAATTAGGAAGTCCTCAGTAAGTTCAGCAACAAGCAGCTGCAGAAATTCTGGTCTTAAACTCATTAGAAATACTCAGTGTACTTGCCAAAACCTCGAGGGTCCCGTTCAAACAGCATTTTAATGTAACAACAAATGGGTCAGTGAAATCTTAACTGCATGTTGTTAGCCTCATTGCTTAATTGCCTAAGTCTAGGCTGATGATGTACTAAAGCTCAGAGAGGCACAGGGGAGTGGCATGTTTTACGATGCAAGAACTCACAGAGACACAATTAGGCAAGGCCAGTTTATTACTGCATAGGGGCGTCAAACTCAGTTACATCCTGGGCCACATCAGTGTAGTGGTTTCCCTTAAAGAGCTAGTTGTAAGGATCAGATAAATGTATCTACTCATTACTACATTAGGTAAATTGCCTCTCCAATTATAACTAATTATGAATTAGTTGCTGACAATTTTCTTAGCCTTTAAATAGAATTTAAAAAATATGCTGACGAAGAAATAATGTTGTATTGTTGTGGTATGATTTTAGTGTCTAATTATTAAAAATCCTGCAGCAGAACATGGAAAATGATCTGTATCTAGAGACTCATACAGGAACATGCTGCTGACCATTATTAACAATTTTATGTTGTGATTTTATCACAGAGGCCTCTTGTGTGAAGAGGATCAAAATCCAGAAGACTAATTGGGCCAAAGAATACTATGACAAATTATTTTTGAAATTAATTTTAGGTTGTATATATATATATATATATATATATATATATATATATATATATATATATATATATATATATATATATAGTGGTTTCTTCTCGCTTAATAGGCCTCTATACACCTATGTAGATATTACAACAAAAACAGACTTTACCATATTAGCAATGTATAGAGTGTTTTTCTGATTAGTTAAAAGTTGATTGACACATGCAAAGTTGACACATGCTATATATATATATATATATATATATATATATATATATATATATATATATATATATATATATATATATATATATATATATATATATATATATATATATATATAGCATGTGTATTTTCATCCAATGGGTGCGGTTGTAAAAACCAAAACACTCCGCTCTGCCTAGAACACCATGTGAAATCAGATCTGCGCTCTGATTGGTCGAGCCCGCTGTCAGTGACGCCAGGAGGCGTGTCCAGACGGGAGTAGTCTCTGTTGTGCTGTACAGGACAAACCGCCGCCGAAGGAAAATGTCTTCAGTGCCTGACGGGAAGAAGCTGGTCCGCAGCCCCAGTGGCCTTCGCATGGTGCCAGAAAACGGCGCCTTCCACAGCCCCTTCTCCCTCAACGAGCCGCAGTGGGTCCCGGATAAAGAGGTAAGTTAAATGTCAGGTTAGGCTTTCCGCACGGACGGTCGCGCGGACATTACTGACGTGGACTCGTGCCGAACGAAACGTCTGGAGCTTTCGTGCTCCGCGTGGGTTTCTCCTCGTGGAAACCCGAGTTCGACATTGTTTCCGCACGTCCTGCATAGTTCTAAAATGTTTAATGTGCAAGGATATAGACGAGACAGGCGTGGGGTTTTTACTATATAGCGAAGGTAGGAGTGAGCTGTTCCGGTTGCGATTTTCAAAATAAACCAGCCATTTGCAAAGCGTTCAATTGCGTTCTGAAACTGTTAGATGTTTTATGTTGGAGCTGGAAACAATGTGTGGTATATTTTGTACGCAAAATAAGTAAAGTTATTTTGTTAAACCACGAATTTACATCCTCTCCTGTTTCATTTTACTTTCCTAAATGGACTGAAGAAACCAGAAAGTATTCACACAAGCCTGGAACAAGGAAATCATGACGTTTTCCTTTGATTTTAAAATTACTTGAATTAATAATTTGATCAAAAATACTTTCATGGTAACCCATTAATTAACTGACATAAACTTGTTGCTATTACTATAGCAGACAACAAATGTACTTCTTTTTCTTAAACTTTGGCACAGGGTCACCTATACTTTTTCAAAATGCACTAGGCTACTATAAAAAAGAGAGATCACGTGATATACAACAGGCCTTTAAATTGAAAGTCAAATCTTGCAATCATTCAGCCACACTACTAGTTAATAAAATATTACAGTATAAAATGTGTAACAATAGGAAGATATATTTCCCATTCAGTAAACTGTGTTAATTATGTTGCAGGGTTCCTCTGGAGCCAGCATTTTATAATTTTATTTTTACTTGCCATGCTAATCTTCAAAATATGGATGTAACTTTCATTCAGACCTTTTGGGAATATTTATGGATTGCTTTTATTTTGGAGGTGAAGCCGCCGTACATCCGGCCTTCTCCGCTGAGAACCAGGGGAACTTGACTCGCCGCTGCCAGGCTGGGCGTTGCAGGCAGCCGCGGCCAGGCTGGCAGCCTGCAGGAGCCAGCTGGAGAACAGCCATTTAACTCCAGAAACTCGCTGTCAGACGCGGTTTTGATCTTTTTCTACAACAGGGATCGACAAAGTGATAAAACAGACATTGTTTTTTATGTTACGTCCACACGTAGCTCGTCATATTTGAGCTATGTGGTGGAGATGCTAGCTAGCGGCAGTCTGACCCTTCAGAGTAAAAGCCTCTCTGCGTGTCTATGATCGGCCTGGTAATGTCAGTGCGGTAAAACTACTGCAAGACAAACAACTATCTGCTGAATGCACGATCACGGAAGCACTTTGCCCTGAGTGACAGTGAGCTTCAGCCAGAAATGTTAATCATTTCTTATCTACCTTCCTGCTTCATTCTAAACCTGTTAGCAGTTGACAGGAAGAATAACTGGGATAATGATGGATCCCCGGATTACAGTTCATTTATTCTTAGTAATCCTTCCCATTCTTAGTGATTGTAAAAGAGCCTCAGACTGAAAGGCATCCAAACACACACTTTGCTGGACCATATTGTCCAATATTTCTGATCCCAGTTTAGTTATTTAGTCTTTATTTTTCACATAGCAGCAAGTATGACAAGAACAGATCAAAACAGTAACTAACCATTATTTTCCTGTGAGTTATTTTCTTGATCAGACATCTAATTCTTAAGTCTATGAAATGTAATAGAAATATTATATAAATGGTGTTCACAATTTCCAAGAGGACATGTTTTATTCATATGAACAGTATAAGATGTATGCAATTAACTGTCACATATGAAATGGAAAAACAGAAAACATTCCCATGTGAGGAGCTGGAACCATCGAATATTTTTGATGATACATATTTTTGCTTAGAATTTTGCTTAGAAGAAAGAATTACAGAAACTGTTAGTTGATGATCAAAACAGATTGACAGAAAATTAATCAAGAACTGTTTTCATAATTGACAGATTACCTGGTTCCCTAAAGGAAATACATATTGAAAAGGAACTTAAACATTTAAAGTAAAACTGAAGCAGGGTACCATGTATCATAGTGACTTGAACTACATTTACATTCTGGGCTGTTGGTTGGACATATAACACGACTTAAACTCCTCTTTGTCTTTTTCCTTCCTCTTTAAATCAGAATTAATAGATTGTAGCTTTAAAATACTTAAAAAAAAACGTTTTAATATTAGAATGATGAAATGTAAAGAAACATGAGGCAGAACCTTTAAAAGTTCAGGTTTTGGGAAGCTCCAGGTTACA
Organism: Lepturacanthus savala; assembly: GCA_030544235.1. Taxonomy (NCBI): domain Eukaryota; kingdom Metazoa; phylum Chordata; class Actinopteri; order Scombriformes; family Trichiuridae; genus Lepturacanthus; species Lepturacanthus savala. The sequence goes on along the minus strand of CM060469.1, from coordinate 17,844,009 downwards.
TGTTGTTTATTCCTACTAGAGGAGAAAACACACTGTCTGTACCTAGAATAAAATCCAGATCTGTTCTGTCTGTATTTAAACCTGCTCTTTTTAACAGTGAGCTTTTTTAACATGAGTGCTGTCTGTCGCTTAAAGTTACAATTCAGCACCTTAAACTGGCTATGCATCACTAGATTAAGTAGTTAATGGATAATATTAATTAGATACCTTATTTTTATAGCATCAAACCAGAGATATGAGGAACATCGCAAAATACAATTCCATAAAATGTACAGTAAATCTTCTAATACAGGCTGTCATTCCATTAGCGCCTGGGGTGCTAATATTATCTCTGTTGGCGGGTAAATAAAGGCCTGTGTTATATTATTACAGCAAATTATTTTATTATCGCTATCCCTCAGGTAAATTTGCTTTATCCCACAATGTAAATTATCTAACAGGAACCACGGTTGCACTATGTTCGCTGTGTTTTTCTTATCATATTTCTAGACTGGAATTTAGCCTGAATAATAAATTAGAGATAGTTGTTAATGTTCTGTATGCATATCATAATGTTATGGTAACTGTACATTTTCCATAAATTATCCTCATATTTTATAGATTCAAACATGCACAATATCAAATTTTTCTTCATTCAGCTGGTAGTCCATTCTGCTCTAATAGAAATAGAGGCCTGTCTCTAATTTTGGCCTCATTCCTTCATTTCCTTCCCTGTGAAACAGCAAGTGACGACAGTAATTAGAAACTACAAAATAATTTAAACTACAAAAATATTTTAAAAGAGATTTTTCAAAGAATAAACTTCATCTGGGTTCAGGTATAAAAGAGAATCTGCCACATTACGTGATAATCGCACAGCAAAAACCTGCCCTGTGCTTGTGTTATCGATGACGCACTTTTAAAAAAGCTGAACTGACGTTGAGTTTTATTCATATCATTTGTACAGCTGCTGTTGAACTTGAATCCACCCAGCTCAGCATGTTGTGTAACATCCTGTTTTTCCTCTGTCCCGTCTTCCAGTGCCCGAGATGTATGCAGTGTGACACCAAGTTTGACTTCATCAGAAGAAAGGTCTGTTCTGTTTTGCAACATGACTTCAGCAACAGCAAATCACAGCTTCATCCAACTCTGTGGAAAGAGCGTCGGGTTGGAAAGCTAGTAAAGTTTTCCATTAGTATTTGACGATTTGGTTTTGGCTGTGTTGTGAATACTTTACTTTTTATTCCCTCCCACTTGGCTTCCATTCCTTTATTTTGGCACAGAGAAACACACTAATGTCTCTGTGGTAGCAGTATTTTTTTTTTTTTACAAAGACACTACTGACACAGTAATACTGCTGATTTAGGTCACAATTTCCTTTCAGATTTGTCAGAAAAATTTTTTGTGGTAACTTCAGCTGAGAAAACTTTGTGCAATGGCCACAGTAGTTGGTGTCACCCGCCACCTTCATTATTAAATATTTTATAAGAAATGTAGCTGCCACAACGGTGAGGCCTAATTCTGAGTGTTGAAATGCACAATTCATGTCTTTCATTAGTCACTTCTTTGGTATCTTAATCTTGTTGAGCCAGTGATTCTGTGCTTCTTCAACTGTTGCAGATTCAAAAAGAAAAACACTTCCTGGCTCGAAATGTTTTTGGAACAAAGCATTTGACAAATGCTGCAGTTTCCACTGACAGACTTACTGTCACTACTGTCATTGTGCATCATGTATCTTGTATTTTATGTTCTGGGACTTTACTGGAGTTTATTTGCATGATTTCCAGTTAGAACCCCTTATTTATCCTATACTGGCCCTTTATGCCTCTGCTCAGTTCAGCGTTTAGCTCCTGACTCTTTAAGGTCCTTTAAGGTATGACTGGTCAGCTTCAGGAAGCCTCCTCTATTCTGATTGGTCAGCTTCAGGAAGCCTCCTCTATTCTGATTGGTCAGCTTCAGGAAGCCTCCTCTACTCTGATCAGCTTCAGGAAGCCTCCTTTACTCTGATTGATCAGCTTCAGGAAGCCGCCTCCTACTCTGATTGATCAGCTTCAGGAAGCCTCCTCTACTCTGATTGATCAGCTTCAGGAAGCCTCCTCTACTCTGATTGGTCAGATTCAGGAAGCCTCCTCTACTCTGATTGGTCAGATTCAGGAAGCCTCCTTTACTCTGGTCAGATTCAGGAGGCCTCCTTAACTCTGATTGGTCAGTTGTGCCTCTGGAGGCTACATAAACAAACTTTAGTAGTAGGATTTCTCTATTTGTTACTCAAATTTTAACTTTTCAAATACATTCATACAACTTCATGATGACTTGATGTCATTTTGTCAGGAAAGTAAAACAAAAAACATGCAAACAACTAAATGTTCAGAGCAGAATAAAACCCTTGATTTAGTCTTACTGGGAACATTTTTCATGGACAGAATATAAATTTCTCAACAAAAAGTTTGGAAATCTGATTGATCTTATTATATTGGTAATTGTACGTACTACACCTCAATAATTTTTTTTTTTCATAGATCAAATATTGTGATAGTATTGTATTACAACCTACCCTGTGATTCCCACCTCCACTCACATGATCCCAATTGAAGCCACAGAAAATAAATAATATTAGGGCCCAATACGATCAATTCACTTAATTTTAGGATGCACAATTTTCAAAAGCGTGCGTGCGTTACAAATAATTACAAACACACACATTACAAATAATCACAGAAAGCAGAATGCGTCTTTTAAGTTGTTGTTTTGACCTTTAATTGACATCATTTACTTTTCTGCTGCTTGTTGCTGATGCTGTGACAGAACAAAGAAAACAAGAATATTTCCACACATTTATTGTAGGCTGACGACATGTTTGCTGCATAAAATGTACTGTAACATGTATATATTGGCTGCATCACAGTGTCAGTATCACATGTTGCATTAGAGCCTCCAGCCAATATCACTGCAGGGTGTTGGGTGTCAATGCACTAGTCCCTGTAATCCAGAGGGATAGTGAAACACAGTGGTTGCATCTTCTGCAGTGTTGGAGTTATGGGTCACTGTATCTGTGCTTAAAAACCAAACCACTGTTGGAGAATAAACATTTTATTTCTCTGTTTCACAGCATTGTTCTCAACTGGTCTTTCTCTTTTTTAAAGTTTAATTTTCACTCTCCTCTGGGAGATGGGGCCAGCTGTGTTTACAGCAAACGACAAATCCATAAACGTTTTTACTATAAAAAAGCTGTAAAGACGATTTGTCACATTGAATGGATTTACTGTCAAATGTACACACAGAAAAGTAGAAAAAGAAAACTTCCTAACTCAGGGATCAGGACCCCTTCAATCTGTCCAAAGATCACTCTGAGGCACAGAAAAAGGGAGAAAAGGAAAAAAAAATCACAGTTTGGTTGAACTTCTTACAGCATACTACAGTAAAGTACAGTAAACACACTGACCCCCACCTGTGTTATTTCCAATCAAGAAAAAAATCCTGTTTGAATAACAAGTAATTTTGAGTCAAATTTTGCCAGTGCTATGAGTAATTTCAGACTTGATTGTATACATGTACAACATGATGCAATACAATAGGTCTGTGATGAATTTGACTTGTATAAATCACAGTACTTGTTTTCCTTATCATACACTACATACAGAGAATGTTATATACGTCCTCTGATGTTCAACCCACACACTTTAAAAAAACTGATATGTATTCTAATTATTTTGACTCTACTTCCAATAGACCAATCTGCGGTACAGCTGTCATTTCAGTAAAACTGATTAAAACCGAGCTTCATTTGTCTTGCAGCACCACTGTCGGCGGTGCGGCCGGTGTTTCTGTGACAAGTGCTGCAGCAAGAAGGTGGTGCTGCCCCGCATGTGTTTCGTTGATCCGGTACGACAGTGTGCGGAGTGCAGCCTGGTCTCTCAGAAGGAGATGGAGTTCTACGAGAAGCAACTCAAAGTGCTGCTCGGAGGTGAGAAGAGCTGAAACATAAATCAATTAGTTGATTATTTTAAAAGCATTTGCTTTCTTATCCCATGTGAGGATTTTCTCTGTTTTATGTAAGCTAAATATCTTGATTATGAACTGAATGACAAACAAAACGGATTGTGAAGCAATCAACTTACACTGTAGGAAATTGTGTTTCTCTTTTCTGGCGTTAAAAAATAGAACATATCAGCTACATTTATCAACAGCTGAAATATGAAAGACAAATTCAGTTTTACGACATATTCAAAGATTATTTTACAATTATTCTGCCAAATGTATGATCCCTTAATTTAATGTAAGTAGTAAAATAAAGAACAGGAGTTACACATCTTCAAGATTTGAAATAAGCTACAATCACTGTTTTTTTGTTTGTTTCTTTTTTCATAATTATGAGATTTTGGACTTGTATTTCTTTTAAACTGCCCACATATGAAAAATCATCAATATCAGGATATGTATTTGTGACCTCACATCCCTGTCACTCACATACATGAAGCAGAATTAATCTCGTCCTTTGCTGCGCTGATAATCCATTGTGCTGTTGTTCAGCGTGGGTCAGTGTGCAGCTATAAATATGCAGCCAGGCTCTTGATGAAAAATCCATCAGTGGTTCCGGAACTGCAGGGCGGTGACCAGGCTCAATGCCTGTGATGGACAGCCTGCAGCATGTTGAGGTCTCATGCTTTATTGATGGTGAAGTTATTAATATTTCAGCATGAGAACAGCGACAAAATATGGACACATAAAGCGATAATCTGGGGCAGCTTCCTATAAATATTTGTCTGTTCTTCTGCAGTTACTCTTTTATACTCAGCACTGACCTGGGGAGTTTCGAAACATTATTTCATCATTTATCATCCAATTGTATGTCAGGGAGACAGTAAGAAAGGAAAAAAATGATTTGGGTTCTTTTTGTTCACAGATACCGTTTTCCACTAACTGAAAACAAGTCTTAAAATTGGGCACATTGTTAATTGTACTTGATTAGTGAATGTGTTTTTTTCTTCAGTCAGTCATTCTGTTATCAGTATTAACAGATGCACCTTAAATTATGTATTTTAGAATAGAATAGAATAGTTTATTGGCATTTGTACAGGTTTAAACAAGTACATTGGAATTATTGTGTGTCTGAGTCATTTGTAGCTAAAAGAAATCTTAACTTAAAAACAAAAGAGACAGAACAACAGCATGTTACATATAATAAGCTAAATATATACAAAACAATACAAAATATGTAGGTGCAAGAGTTGCCATTTTACAGAAATGTACAGACAATTATATTACAAAATATATTACAAAAGTATTACAAAAGAGCTGCACAATAATAAATAAGCAATACAAAATAACACTAAGGAAATAAGGCAAAATAAATAAAATATGTACGGAGAAGTGAGTGAGAATCTATAAATCTCTAAATATTTGTCATTTCAAACGTTTTGTTGCTGAACACCAGATATCTCCTACAGCTTCACTGTTTTTTGCTCTGGAAGTTTCAAGTCTGAGGTGGTAAAAACAAGGAGGAACATTTATTAACTTCTTCTTTATTCAGCAGCATTTTGCTGAATCAAAGGCCAGAGTCTCAGCTTCCGCCTTCACCAGGGGTCAAACAAGAGAAAACAGAAACACTTTTTGTATGTTTTCAGACATTACACAAGGTCTCCTGCTAGATTATTTCATAATTCAGTAATCAAGCCGTGATCTATGTCATCTGTGTTGTTACCCATTTGTTCTACACATTGCAGCACCATCTGGTGGTTAAATTGAGACACATCAAACTAAACAAAATCTAAACTAAACTAAATCTAACCACTAAAATTCCCAACCAAGTATCAAAACCAATAATAACATTCAGCTTGTTGTCAGCTCTTCATTTAGTCCAGGAGGTAATTATGTATTGATTTATGTACCGTAAATTACCAAATAACAGCCGGGGCATTTATTTTTTTCAATCACTTAACAGACCAGGCATTTATTTGAGACCAATTCGGGACAGGAGATTAATTCCTTCATTTACTCATTTTTTTTTTTAATCAAACCACTATGATTAGCGTGTAACTTACATTTTTCATAAATAAGATTACAGTGTTGTAGTTAAACGTCTCACGGCTGCTGAACAGGTGAGGTTTTCAAAACACATTTTTTGTTGATGCTGAGTTTTAAAGAATGATGCTGGAGATATTCTCTGTTTTTCTGATAGTCAGGGAGATGTTTGGAGTGTTTAGTTTGTGTTTATTACATGATTAGTTTTCTGTTTCCAGGCGGCACCTTCGTCGTCACTTTGGGAGCGCCAGAGAAGTCTGAAACCATGACGTGTCGCCTCTCCAACAACCACAGGTAAGCTTTTAAAATGTCGACCTGCATGAGGGCCGGGCGATGAGGGTCAGCTGGTGAAGGAGGACACGTCTATTGAAACGGATGATGTCACGGTTTGACAAGATTCTGGAAATAAAATGGCTTACATTTATCACTGAGTACTATTTTCACCTCACTGGCTCATCTTCACCCCCTGCACTCATATATGGACTGTGTGTGATTTAGAGAAACACCTGTATGCTGTATTTTGTAGAAAATATAAATGAATACAGTGTTTATTGTATTTGAATTATTCAGTGTGTGATGTAGAAACTACTCTCACTGCAGGTTGCAGGAAGAACTTAACAAAATGTCTGAGTTTATTAAAAAGTTACTATGCTACTATGTGTGCAGCTCTTTGGTAATGTCTTTTTGACTGTAATGTCTCTGTAGCATTTTGATATCTAAGAATGCCATAGCACAGATTCTTTGTAAACAGTGAGATTTGCTCTATATTTGGTGAGTGACACACACACTGTCCCCTTTTTGTTTAAATCAGTTGGCCAGTTCTTATTTATTGTACCTTTTTGAACCGATATCTTGTGGAAAATAATAGTGTTTATTGGTTTGTCAGATATTTTAAGCAAGAATAAAAGTAGTTGTAAAAACTACTGTTGAGATTCCATCTCTCAGATTCACAATGCCGTCATTTGTCAAGTTACTTTTTTATGTATGAATAAATGTTGTGTCTTGTTTTTTTTTTCAGGTATCTGTTCCTTGACGGTGAAAGTCACTTTGAGGTGGAGTTGTCTCGGATCTCCAGCATGCAGATTTTGACAGACGGAACAAGTCCAGGAGGTGAGATTAATAATGAGAAACCCCTGAAAAACCAATGTGTTACAAGTGCACGTTGCTGACAACTTTGTCATGCTTGTATACATTTTGAACCGAGGTCTCCTTACTCCTGTGTTTTCTTCTTGAGACGGATCCAAACAACCAACTGAGAAGTTTCTTGATTAACACTAAAGCCTGTTTGTCTTTTATTTCTACACTAACATTAACACACTCTTTCTCCTCTGCTGGTTTTATGCCTGGCTCTTCATCCTCTCGGCTCAGAGAATGACATTCACACTTATACCAGCCTACTGGACAGTCACTGTATCTCTGAAGGTTAGCTTTCTGCAGAGCCTCCATCTGTTGTTATCATCCTCTCCCTCCTTTTTTATCTTGTTTTGCATCTGTCTGCATGAAGCTACCTGAAAATTAAACTACTGAAACCCTTCTGCTTAAGTTTTACACCCCTTTTTTTCCTCATTTAACCTGTATTTATACATGTAAACTCATTGAGACAGGGCGCCTCATTCTCAATGAGTCTCAAAACCATCTCGGTGGAAAATGAAACCCTGCGTAGTGTAATGTGGTATTCCTGTGGTGCAGCACATGCCATATAGTGATTTGACTTGTACAGTATGAGCCTGTTATTACTTTTAAAAAGGAGGGCTTGTTATATTTGGACCAATATGGTATTGTTTTTTCTGGAGCTTTGAGAAAGTTAATTAGAGCTGAAACGATTAGTGAGTTAATCAGATTTGCTTTTCCAGCATAAAGGCCAAGAATTATTTGCTGGTTCCAGCTGCATTTTTATATTACTTGTAGATTGAACCATTTTTAACCTACCTGGGGAGTGGGCCCCCCTCCATGAAGCCCACCATAAACAGTAGTTTAGAGTAGACAGAATGCAGTTTTACTGTGTGTTTTAGTCTTCATATACTATTAAGTTTGAGGAAACTGAGGAGAGGGGAGCTCAAGGAGACGGTAGTGATGGTGCATAGGAGAAAAGGGTCAAGGAAGTGAAGAGGGAGAGAGAGAAGATGGAGGAAGGTGGTGGAGAAGCAGCCATGCTGCAGCTGCCTTCCTTCATAATAAAACTAATTTCAAAATAAAACACACATGAGCCAACACAAAGAGAAAGGTTGCTATATAAGGTGGAACTGCCTAGTCCGGCACAACTATAGGTGTGTGTGCAGTGTTTTCCACAGACCAAGTAGCATTGTGTGGTGGGCTCTGAACCCCTCCACCAGTAGAGTTTGCTTATACAAGTATAGTTTGTACTGTAGTTTCAGGTCAACAATTAATTACCAAAATTGATTTTAAAGGTTAGTTTTTATGATTATTGGATGAATGACTTGCACAAAGCTTTCCCGGATAGTTTAAATTAGACATCCCTGTGAGTAAGTGTTCATGCATTATGTGTAGGCTAGTGGGAAAATCATATTAATTATAAATGTTAAGCTAGGCTATTATTAACTTTCACATAAATGCTGGCAGGATAAAATACGCTAATGTAAAAAGGAAGGTCCCTCACAACTGTGGGTATGCATCAACATTGTTTGATGCGACTGTTGATCCTTATCTCTATGCCACTGTGCGTGTGAGCAAGAATGAGAATTGCATTGGAGAAAAAAAAGAGGCGGAATCAATTTTTGTTAATCGGTTTTCATTCTGTGGCGCTGCACCCCAGATTGGTCTATGTGTGGGAAACACTGGTCTGTGTGGGATAAAATATCAATACACAAAATACCAAAGGCTAACAAATAAAAGCAACGTTTAAGAAGTGATTTTAGAGAAAAAGACCTTTTTATGCACATAAAAGACCAATAGCTTAGCAGGTGACTTGTAGATATCATTTGTAGTAGCATTGTACTTTCCCAGTTAATCATTTGAGCTTATAATTATTATCCTTTTAATCTTTTAGCCTTAAATTATGTGTGATGTGGAGTGGTTAGTCACAAATCACTAGTCACAATTTCTAACATTGGCGCAGCACAATGCCATCAACCAGATAAAGAGGCTTTTTCAGATGTGAGTTCTTAAGACTTTTTGTTGTGATTATCACCACATTTCAGCTGTTAATTAATAAAGATATACCTTTTAATATCATTATTCTAATTAATTTTTGATCAGTGTTGAGTATAGTACTAACATATCTTAAACACCATTTCCTTCACCATGATTCATTCTTCATTAGAAAGCATGATTTTGATGCTCAGGCCTTTTTTATGTTTTCCTCCTCTTTTAAACTCCATGTGTGTCCCAAAGAATTGAAATGATTTGACAGCAGACTCATCATGTTATTTGAGCCTGTTCACACCTCCTGACTAAGCTCTGTCACTCTCACTGTGTGTTTGCATTCATTCTCCCTTCATCTTCTATTGAAAAGCATGAAGTAGAGATTTTTCTGTTCTCATTTGTTTCATTCCTCCAGTTCCAGTTAATTTCTTGATTCTTTCTTTTAATTTTTAGTCCTCCAATGTCTGTCTGTTATTGCATCTGTGTTTGCAGTTTTGTGCGTTAATAGTTTTTAACTGATTGTTATCGATATTATCGAGAACCCTTTGCCTGTGGTCATATACAGGAGGACAAATAAGATCTCAAAGGAAAAAGGATCTATAGTGTAATGATATTTTGATTTTTTTAGGTTTTGGTTCTGTTTCATTTTCATAATTTAACGACTTTAATGAGCAAGTGGAAACATTTTGTTATCTTGTTCTCTCAACTTTTCCTAAACGTCCCATATCCTGTAAATTGCCGTTACTATAGAGGTCAAGTAAAGTCAATTTTTATTTGTATAGCCTAAAAATCACACATTTGCCCCAGGGGGCTTTACAGTTTGTATAGCAGCAATAAAAGAGCATCAAAACAACATCCCTTGACCTTATCTAGATTCATAAACTTTCCCTTGTACTTCTGTGATAATAAATGGTATTAGACCAATACAGTTTCCATCCATCCACCCCCATTCAAAGCTATTCAAGTCAGCCAATCAGAGGACCTGTTAATGAATATTAATTTGGCAGACCAAAATGCTTTCTAGAGCTCCAGAGAGAACCTTGAGAGAGATGTAAAACTATACAGAGTGAATTTTTGGTACGTTAAACCATAAATATACTATGTGATATCAATGGATTCAAATAAAATCCAGAAAATTGCATAATATGGGACCTTTAAGACAGCAGACACAAAGTAAATGGAAATGGAAGGTTCAAAAAAGGCTCAATCTGTATGTGTGTGTGTGTGTGTATGTGTGCAGGAGGGACATCACGGGCCAGCGGCATGCTGCTCCACTACAAACCGATGGGCTCTCAGGATGCCCAGGAGCTCCGCATGGAGGCAGCAGATGACAAGAAGGTGGCCTCACTATGGTTGGCTGCAATGCACAAGGTAGAATACACAGGACACAGAAACCCATACAGTCAGCACTCTGCAAAAACCTACATGTGTTGTACTTCATTCCATTCACTACACGTGTGTAAAGCACATTTTTCACCAAAAAAATATGGCTAAAAATTGTGTTTAGCCGAGAAGTCTCATGTTTCTGCTGCCAGAAATACTCACTATAACATCAAATGTGGATTCCCCCACTGCTGAAAAATAGTCCCCTATCAAATGTACTATTTCCTCCTGTTTATCTCAGTGGGCAGTTGTTTTAGGAAAATCAGAAACCATATATTTGTGCAGGTTTTTTTTAACATCTTCAGTAGGAACAACTGAGATTGGTGCAGAGTGCCACAGAGGGCATAGAAAGGTAGAAAGCACTGAGAGGCAGACGATTTTGGTGATTTCATAGGATTTGATGATGAGGGAAAAAAAGTAGAATACCATCACTCTTTACAGAAGATATAAACTGTGTCTTTTCTCTGGTGCAACCCTCAGTGTATTTTTTAAAATTTTTTAACCCAATCAAAATGTTTCTGTGTAGTGAACACTACAGCCTCATGGGGTTACTTTAGAATTGTGTTTTTATTCTCTGCTAACAAATCTAATAGTGTGCACAGACCACAGTAGAACAACCGAACATCAATAGAAGCTGTAGGGACATTGACATCTGCAAAAGTTTTAATTAATGGAATGCTACTGTACATTTTAAAAAATTCACCCATCGTCCAGAATCCCATAGTTATATTAAGAGGTGCTTTACCATTTTTTGTGGATACAAGCTGTTTGGAAACCACTATGCCGAGTAGCGATGTCTGGAGTGTTAAGTCCGGCTTTACTTTTACCTTGACAACGGTTCCGGCTCCTAGTGTTCTGTTATTATCTCATAGTGTGGTGAATGTGCACATCACTATTTGTCCAACACAGCGGTCGGGAGTTGCTGGATTGTGTATTTGCAGAGTTTGTTGAGGGAAACCAAAAAATACCATTAACTTAATTATTTTAACAAAATAAGGTAAAGTACCTGTTTCTATGATGATGGGTGAATTTTCAAAAATGTTGAACTATCCCTTTAAAAATCTTGGAATTTTATAGAACATTGAAATGTTTTGGAACTTTCAGTGTGCCGGCACCCTTTGAGTTCATAGCCAGCACTAACTCCTGTTTCTCCATCTCCTCCACAGGCGGCCAAACTTCTGTACGAAGCTCGGGACCAGTGACGTGAAGACCGATCCACAGATAGCACACACCCAAGTGTTCCCCCCCCCCTCTCTCTGGGGTTTGGTATCGTTTTGGATTTTTATTAATGCCAGTTGCCTGATTCTGCTTTTTCCGTCTGATCCAGTTTCCTCATCAGTTCTTGATACCAGTTCTTATCATGGTAATTTTTGCAAGAAAGAAATGTTTATAGAAAAAAAAAAACTTTATTACCTCTATAACAAGTACTTTGTACATCATGTTTACTACAACTACTGTAGGCTGGTTGTTGTAATTTTTTTTTTTGACATTTACATCTCAGAGAGCTGTTTAATTTTCTTTGATCTATCACATAAATCAGGGCATGCAGCATTAATGTTTCTAAACCGAGAAGGAAAACATCTTTTACAACATTGGTCCATATCAGTTGATATTTGGGGCGCCCCTAATTCAAATCCTGTTCTTTTACTTTTTCCACATTTGAGATTTGGACTTTGTTTTTGTTAGCCAGATGATCCTTTTATGGTAACGGTTAGATATTTCTGTGCAGATGTTGAACTGATTTTAACATCCATTAAATGTGATGACTGACATCATACCTTCCATAAACCATTTTCACAACTTCAGATCAAAGGCACAGTTGTTTCATTGCAACACAATAATTTAAGTATGCTGCAGTCTCGTTTACGTGTCAGCAGAGATTTTATTTCCTGTTTTCCTGAACACTTTATATATCCCTGCAGGGGCTAAACACCACTAAGTAGGGACTTGGTGTCCAGATTTGAATCCAGATCTTCCAAATGAAGCTTAGGGCTTCCTCTATAGGAAACTTTTCCGATCCCGTAAGGCTATCCAAGGTTCTGCTTTGTGTTTCCACTGTGTTTTATGGCGACACAGGAACAAGTATTTATATGTATGTGCGTCTGTATTGACAAATTCAATAGAAACGTATCCATCGGGTTTCATATGAAACAAACTGAAAAACAAAGCTGGATCACCTTACGTGTAGATTCTACCATGTGTTTTTTTTTTCCATTTTTTTTTAAACATCAGCATTAATATATTCGTGGAACATCCCCACCTGTAGTAGGTGTTTGGCTGAATGGAGCAAACAAAGAGTTCTGGAACCAGCACCAGAACCAGTTCTAGTTAGTCACTGCTGGATTCTGCTGGAGAACAGACTGCTGGATGCAGCAAAATCTTTGGCAGGTGGGCGTTCTGCATTTTGAAGTAGTCGCAGTCACAGTTCATCTCTCTTAGGATTTAGGCATCTCACTTGCTTCCTTCCTGCTGCAGAATAAATTTGGGACCAATCAGATACCTCCCTGATAGTGGAAAAACTAATCTGTACAAGTGCCTTAAACTTTTGTACTGTATATAATAATGTAGGATTTAATAGTGTTATCCTGCTACTTAGTAAGGGGAGGGGAAAAAAAAAACATTAACAATTAGAAATATTACAAGATTTAGAAAATTCCCACGCAACCCAAACGTTACAGGAAAATATATTTAGAGTAGTAGCATACTCTGCAACACTGTATAAATGCATAACAAAGCAGCAAAACACCTGTCAAAGATTGTGTATTAAACAGGCCTGAGGGAGGAGTGTGTTTACCTACATAGACAAGTTGTACTCCGCTAAACACAAATTTAGTAATATTTGTTTTTGCGATGTTTGATCCAAAAGAGCTGTTGCATTGTGATAGATTAGTTTAGGTTTAGAAATGCATCCACAAAGCTGTGCAGTGGAAACAAAAGCAGAAACTATAACCACACATTCATTAGTGAAATAGGCCTGTCTCACACAGGTTAAAGGACAAATCCGCCTTAAAACCCCTTCATCACAGGTAGATAACGTAGCTATTTGTGATGAGCTCTGCATGTCAGGGACAGCTATGTTTGGTGTAACTGTTTCAAGCAACCTTAAACATAAAAATCTGTCACAAAAGAGGCATTTTATACACCCACAGTAGTCAGAAAAAGGACCAGAACGCAATGCTGCAACGCTGTAATGTAAAGAATATCATAGAACCAGTTTCTATGAGAATGATGTCACCTGCTGGATTTTCCTTTAACAGATCAGTAATAGGGCGTTCAGTGTCATTTGCTTCAAGTGATATGTTTCTCTTTCTTCTTAAGCCTTGTTTATAACTCTGCTCTCTAGTATTTACAGATTTAAGTCTTTAGATGAAGTATTAACATAGAGACATAAATAAATGCTTTAAATGTAGTTTCATGTATTGGAAGTTTTTGTATGAGCTAAATTTGTTAAATATTCCTACTTTAACACAAGCCATGTACATACCTACATACTTCTTAAAGCTGAATTGCAACTAGTTTTTCTATGACACTTATATACAGCATTTAGTAATCTTTCAGCTTGTGGTGCATCAAAATCTGCCCCACCTACCGCAGCTAAATGATTTCTGAAAGCTCAGTTTGTGCAACTCAATATTAATTGAGTCTTAGAAAAATACATACACGACTTATAAAACCAACACTAACAGGTGTTCTGAAGGTATTTCCCAGGATCCTGAAAGATTATTTTAATAATCTGGATGGGAAAAAAAATATTCAGTTCACTGTATGATAGAAAGGTTTTATTTTTTAAACCAATTTTCTAAGATAATATAAAATAGCATCAATATACTTCTGAAACTGATATTAAAAAAACAAGGTAGGTCACAAAATATACTTCCTCAATATGTTTTATTCTCAGTTTTGTTTTGTCAGTCTATATTCATTTTTTTTGTTATATTTTCCAGTAAAATAATGTGTCTCTAAACAAAGAAATCCTATTATTTTATTTCGGTAAGGAATTAGAGTAAACTATAGAACTCGGAACAAACAAAGGCATTTTTTTTCTTTTAACCACTGTTGGACATTTTATGCATCAAATTGATCATCAAATCAGCAGATTCAATTGATAATGAAAACCGTTATTTGCAGTCCTGTAAAATGTTAAGTTGTGTTTGAGTTGCTAACACTATACTAAGTGCTAAGTGTCAATGACGTCCCAGTAAATTTTCACTGTTAATATTTGTCTGTCACCTGTCTGTCTTCCCTATATTTCTCAGCTGGGCGACAAGACCTTAAGGTAGTTTAGTTCCCTCTTCGCTGGGAATTTCTGACACTTAACAGAGCACAGAATTGTTTGGACGTCCGTCGCCTTTTTTATGACCTTCGTGTCACATCTGAAGAAAACATTCACCTCCTCACCTCCACCTTGTGACATAAAGTTTATTTTTTATACGCTGCTCACCTAAGAATTGAAATCATGAGTTGTAATCTGATGTAAGGCTTCCAAAACCAAGACGGAGAAGGATTGCAAGGTTTCGTGTTAAGAGGTCTATGTGTGTGTGTGTGTGTGTGGTCTGTTAATGTTGTGTCAGAGTTTCACATTCACGAGTTTATCCAGTTACGTTATCACTGTCCCATTTTGCATAATGCTTGTGGTGATGTATAGATGTGAGGACTGCACAGTTGTGAACAAATCTATTATCTTTATTTTATCGTTAGTTTGTAGCCTCGGTAATTGATAGCCAAAAATAATATCCAATAAATTATCATTTTGTTGACCAACTACATAATTTCTTGCACGATTAGGATGCTAAAACTGCTTCATCCTTACAGACAGAGTCTAAATAACCAAATCATTGGCCATATTAGCAGTTGCGTTCATTTATGGTTTGAAAATCAGAAAATTTTGCCCCATTTTTTTAAAATCGTAATGACATGTTGCCAAAATTATTTATTCGAATGCTATCAAAAATACACACCTTTCTGCATTTCTGCAGGTAACTTATTGCAGGATTTTTTGTTATATTTAATATAATAGTGTCAGTCCATGCTTTACTAGCTGTCACTAAGTGCAGTTTACTTATGCGACTTTAAATGTTTTTAAATTACAGATATGCCAACATGTTTAAGATACACATTGCATTACACCACAATGTAATTGAGCCGAGAATAGGTTCTGTGATCATTGAAATTCACTGTGCAGCCCTTCCACTCTGTCCTCAGTTTAAATGTAATGATGAGATTGTGTTGTAAGTTTGAACTTTGTGAAATGTCACCAAGTCATGACTCAGCCAGTATTTGTACCTGCACTTTATGGCCACCCCGATTACAGTCATTTTTATCCCAGTGCTTCGTTTATTACGCTGAAAATGATGATATACTGCTCCCTTTCTGTTGAGAATAAAATCAAGTGTTTATACATTTATGGTGTTGTTTGTGTCATTAAGAAATAAAAGAAATTCCTCAGTGAAATGAAGTGGAAACCATAACTGGTTTTAAAATTGTGATTATCAAATTATGTTGCAGCTTTAGGTCTGATTTTTTTTTTTTAATTTTACTTTACACATGTAGGATTATTATAAACACCCCAGTATCATCCATAATCAAAGTAATACTTTAATTGCTTTGATTAACAAAAATAAAAAAGAAAAGTATTTTCTCATTGAGTAGAACACACTATATATAGTAGAATACACCATCAACTGCTGTTTTAATACTGCAATATTCACAAACAATGTTTTACATCATAGACCAATCCAAAGTTTCCAGGATGCCAGAATAGACACTTTACCTGAAGTTTACATAAAAGGAGCAAACAAGGTACTAAGGTGCTTATTACCAAACCAGTTCACTGTTTCTACTAAAGGATGTCTTTGTAATTAAAAGCAACTCTATATATAATATTTACTTTATGCTGGTGATTAATTCACCCTGATTGTTTTTATTCTTTTTATTTGCCTTATGCAGTGATTCATCCGAATTCCAAAACTGAATTATACAATGTATAATTGTCTAGATATTACACTATTTATAATATCTGTATACTTGTAATTTATTTAGTAATAAATAGATGCACAATTGAGCAAAAACAAATGTAAAATCTCCAAATGAATGCAAACTTTCATGTGTGGCATCATCTAGGCTGTAATTAACTATCAAGTGAGACACATACTATATCCAATGTTCACACCTTTCTCTGTCTTATAATAGAAAAATATAGGAAATAATAATAGGAATAATAGGAAAATCTGCTTTCTTTATATCACTGAGTAGCACAAACAGAGGTGGTGAGTTACTGAAGGGAATTCAAAAATTAAAAGTGAACTGTAGAGAAACAATTCATCAGTCCACCCCTGGAAAAAAATAGTGTGACTCTACTGTTGAATTCATGAGAAGTTTAGATTTATTTTTTCCTTGGGTCTGACATTAGACATGTTTGTTATTATGGCCTGTAGGCCTCAATCCCCTGGTTCAATATAACTTGTTTTGAGTAAAAACCAAAGTATGGATTATTTTGACCATAAATAAAAGTCAGATGAACCATATTGTGCTATTTATCACAGACTATTGGTGAATGAACTCAATTTTATAGTAGACATTATTCTAAATAATAAAACGACAAACATATTTAATGAAAACAATGAATATGTAGGTGTATTCAGATTAAAACGTTTTATCTCAACAGGAGGGTTGATATAATTTAAATCAGGTGTCATGGCAACAGAATGGTGACGTTTGTGACCCCCGATGATTTAAGCAGTTGCGACCTTTAAACTTCCCCCTTTTTGCCCTTGGATTCGACCCGATAGCAAAAGCCCGTTTGCTACAAAGCGATATTTTAGCTAGCTTGATAACTAACTGTTAATCTACCATTAGCTACATTTAGCCTATCATAACCTAAATTTAAACCAGCATCTGGATTTTTGATCACCAGTAAAACATCTGTTGGTAAGTCATTGTTGTTTTTATTCATAGCTTATCAGTCTATATAGGCTCTGTCACTGCTAAACACTAACGTTATTTGTGTTATTAGCTTTTTAGAGGGGAAACTTTGTGTCTGCACGTGCCAGGTGACCGCCGGAGAGATGCCGCCGCGTCGACGCCCCAGCAGGACCGACCTGGACCCCCAACCCGGTAAGACACCTTTTGATGTTCACTTAATATGCTTCATTACGGAATTATAACTTGATTCATGTAAACTGTTGAATGTAGAAAATGAAGTTAATCCACTTTTAGAAAAACTGCTTCGGTGTAAAGTGAATATTTTCTATAATTATGCACATGCTAATGTAATGTTAGGTAATATTGTTGCTAATGTATCTATTATAGGTAATTGTTAAGCGAACTGTTTGTTGCACACATTGAAGAACCGTGATTTTATTTTTCTGTGCTGACACTTAGTTATTAATTAAATGGTTAATTAATTAAATGGTTGTTATATTGATTAGATGAGAAGCATGTGCGGATTTCCCGGTAAAGTTGACGTGATGAATAAGATGACGTGATGTAAAACGCTGTTCATTTTCACATGAAAATATCCAAACTTGTCATCGACCATTTTGTAGGGAAAGAAATATTGGAAAACAATGGTGACGGAGCCATTTTTAAACAATGCCTAAAAGAAATTATTATTCGTTGTCACCATGGAGACGAGCGTTTAGGGACTCGATGTGACGTAGGCTCGTTACCTTGCGTAGCGTACAGCTACAGGTAGAGCTACGTTTAGAGCTACATTTTCTAAAGCTCGACTTCTTTCCCGTGTTTGAAACTGAATTAAAGAACTATATTGAATGTATTAATGGTTGATAATAAGAAATATTTACATACTATTAACATACTTGAAGAACTATGTAGAGTGTATTTTACCTGGCCTGTTTTTCCTGCTTTTACTATGCTACATGTTTTCATAGGGTGATATGAGGTAAATTGTGCCACTTTTTGGTAAAATGCTTGGGACAATAACACAATGCCAAATATGCCTTTTCCATGTATATTTATAATTACTAATGACTGTTTCTGATCATGTTGTGGTGGTATTATGTGATAAATGTAATTGTTTAGGCCCTATTAATCTTGAAACATCCTCTGTGCCACTTTTTTTTGTATGAACTGTTTCAGGTAAAATGGGCCATCTTATCAGGTAAAATGGGCCAGTCAAATGACAAAGAGAAATTCAAATTGAAATTTAATTCATCATCAGTTTTAATGATAAAACATACTTGCTTAAAACCACATAACTTTTAAAATGAATGAAACAAACTCAGATTGCACCTATTAAAACAAGAACACATTAATAATGTGTTGTACACACGCTAACACACCTATGTATACATATAAGCTAGCACTGCATAAAAGCTAGCACCCAGTCATATGTAACAAGCTTAGTCACATAAAGACAGCATAGTATTTCATGACAATTAACATACTGTACATGTTTTATTTGAAACAAATGTTGTACACGTGTGTTTGTGAGGGACACAGAGGATTAGGCCCATTTTAGCTAAAACCATGTGGCCCATTTTAGCTTAGGGGGTTAAGGTAAATTGGGCCACCAAGATAATCATCCAAGAAATATGTTAATATATGAAACTAACATTTTTATTTCTGATGGATGCCATCAAGACAAATATCATGCATAGTTTTTTATGTGCATGTTTGTTTGTTTTTTAAATAGATTTATCATCCTTATAGTAGTTTAGTTAGATTTGATATGCCAGGCTACTTACCATGCACATTTCTGGTTTTGAAGTATTGTCTCACCCATTATAAAAACCACAGACTAATCAAATCACCTGTTACTTGTCAAGAACAGTTATGTCAAAAGTCTGAAATCCTTTGTAGTTATTGGCTCTAATTTCAGAGGGACTGGGACCCCCAAACACTAAATGGCCCATTTTACCTGATGGCTCGTTTTATATCACCCTACATGTACGCATTTTGTTATGCTTTATTTATATTAATAATTATATATTTTCTCATTTATGTATATATGAAATGCCAAATGTTCAATTGTAAAATTGCTGAATGTATTGATTGTTTCACATCCTGAATTCAAAGTCATAAAAATACAAAAGTATCATCAGCAAAATGTACATAAAGTGTCTAAAGTAAAAGTACTCATTATGCAGACTGTTGTGTTGTTATAGTAGGTTTTATTGGTTTTATTGTCATTTCAATGATAATTTTCAGCTATATAATGTTATAGATTCCATATTATTGCTGTGGTCTTGGGTCAAATAGATTAAAGAGTGGTGGACTAGAACTATTTACTCAATACTCTTCTGTGCTGTAATACATATTTAATGCCATATTTTTGCCATATTTATATATATTTATGTGCAATAAACCACATTTAGTGCCATATTTAGTATAGTACAATGAATCCTGTCCATGCTTGTACTTGTACATATTTTCTAAATTTTTATATATATTTAAATTAATATTTACTGTATTGTACTTTCTTGCCTTGTATACTTTTTAACTTGTACACTTGAGTTGGAGACGTAATAGCAATTTTACCTTGGGCATTAATAAAATATTCTGATTCTAAATCTGATTCTCATTGTGATTCTGAAACCCAATACTCGATTACAACTTACCACATACTGACTTACTTACCACATATGTGCAGTTTACAAAACATAATGCTACGGATTAAACCCTAAGTTTTAAAAAGGTATTTTAATGTCCCTTGTGCTTCAGTATAACAAACATCAGCACCTTAGGGACCCATAAAAATCAATACACACAGATTTTAGATGAATATGAAGTATTTTATATCAGTAGAATTTAATGTATCTAATTAATAATCTAATATTATATTTTATTTTTTTAAATATATATCACATATATAATATACATAAGATATTATTAAATACTTCTCTTATTTAATAGGATTTCAAATGCAGAACAGACCTAAATACTTATAAAATCATATTAATATCTCAGTAATTTACAAATGTTAAAATCTTTGAACTATATGAATGAAATAAGCTTTGTCTTATTGTTCTCACAGGTCAGAATGATGTAAACCTTTATCTATGTTCAGTCAGTTAGGCCACAGCAAACAAATCCTCTTCAATGTCAAATGTTATATCTGACACATCAAAAAAGAACTAGAATCTGACTATTTTATATAATTTTCTCTCCACAGTTCCCGTGGTCACAGGACCTGACCCAAATTTTTTGGGGTTTGCTGTTCCCCTTGTTTGTCATTGTACTCCACAGCCTACTCTTTGGCTTGTTCCTCTGCCTGCTGCTCCTCTGCCTGCTCCTCTGCCTGCTTGTTGGCTTGCTCCTCTGCCTTCTGCTCCTCTGCCTGCTGCTCCTCTGCCTGCTCCTCTGCCTGCTGCTCCTCTGCCTGCTCCTCTGCCTGCTGCTCCTCTGCCTGCTCCTCTGCCTGCTTGTTGGCTTGCTCCTCTGCCTGCTGCTCCTCTGTCTGCTCCTCTGCCTGCTGCTCCGCTTTCTCCTCTGCCCGCTCCTCTGCCTGCTCCTCCGCTTTCTCCTCCGCCCGCTCCTCCGCTTTCTCCTCCGCCCGCTCCTCTGTCCGCTCCTCCGCTTTCTCCTCCGCCCGCTCCTCTGCCCGCTCCTCCGCTTTCTCCGCTCCCTGCTCCTGTGCTTGCTACTCCTCCTCCTGTGCTTGCTACTCCTCCTCCTGTGCTTGCTACTCCTCCTCCTATGCTTGCTACTCCTCCTCCTGTGCTTGCTACTCCTCCTCCTTCACCTCCACATTCTCCTCTTTCCCCCCAGCTTCCTGAGCTTGATCCTGCTCCTGCGTTGGACCCAGATACTGATGGCTACATTGACCATTTACTTGCTCTCCCTGAATCTTTTTTCGATTACTCTGATGACCACATTCTTGACTATTTTCTGGACGAGGCCCCTGACTCTTTTCTTGATAATATCCTGAACAGTAACGCTGATCCTTTCATTGATCAGCTTCCAAGCCTTTTTGCTCCTCCTCCTTCTCCTCCTCAGTCTGCTCTTGCTCCTCAGCCTCCTCCTTCTACAAGTGTGTCCACATCGCCACCATGTCTTCATGGTTTGTCTCAGTCTTCTCATTTCAGGCACAGGAGGAGGACCCGGGAGGAGACCAACGACGAGGAGCCCGTCGACATGGAGGCCGCTCGGAAGCGGCCCAGGTGGGTCTAATTCCAAAGGTGAGCACTAACTCTCTGCAGGGCTTTTCTTTGTGTCTGGTTGGGTAAACAATTAGCGGTTAGCCTTAGCGTCTGGCGGGGTAGATTCCTTCTGATTGTCTATCCTCAGCTGACATGCCCTACAGGAGCAGTTTAGAGTTCAGTCAATCACAGAATGTTGATTGAAATGTAAAATTGTATAGGTGAAGCGATCGTTTTTTTTCTTTCTTTCCCGCTTCATGTATTTTAGTTAAGTTTAGTATTATTTTAGTTGTATGTTTGATTGTTGAAAAAAATACATAAAAACAACAACAACTGTTTTAATTTAAAAATAATTCAATGTTAGAAATAACCCTGACCCCTAAAAACCTATTTTGAATGGCAGAAGTAAAGACACACCACACATCTCATTGAACTTAAAAAAGACATCTGTGTCATCTGTGTTAATGTTGATTTTGTCAAGTCAATCAATTTTTTTGTATAGCCACATCAGATTGGTCTCAATGACCTTTACAGTTGGACAACAGCAAGACAACATCCCCTGTCAAATATTACATTTTACAAGGGAAAAAAAACCCTAAACCCCCTTTAACCTCCCTATATCCCTAAAACCCCCTTTAACCTCCCTATATCCCTAAAACCCCCTTTAACCTCCCTATATCCCTAAAACCCCCTTCTACCCCCACCCCCCCACCCCCTACCCCCTACCCCCAAGGAAGAAACCTCAGTACAACAAACAACACAGTAGAACAGGAAAAGAGTCATCTATTGTAAACCTGTTCTTTCTGGAAGAATGATCCCCTTCTTCCTGGAGTTTCTTCCTTTCCCTTCCCTGTTAAAGGGTTTTTTTAGGGAGTCTTTCCTTGTATAATGTGAGAGTCCATCGACAGGGGATGTTGTGTTGCTGCTGCACATCTTATCCTGCAAATCCTTGTGGAGTTGGAGAAAAAAAGCAACTGGACTTCCTTGTTTGAAGACATTTCAGCTGTCATCCAAGAGGCGTCTTCTTCGGCTGTGTGCTGTTGTACAAAGTATAAAGCCATCTGAGGCAAATTTGTAATTTGGACTATACAACTAAAATTGACTTGACTTGACATTTAAAAAAATGTAATTCTAAAGATTAGAGTTCAAATCTGTCTCTCCTCAAACACTCGTTTTGTTCCCAGAATCCTGTTCCGTGTTTTTTTTTTCTCATTTACAGACCATGCTGCAGTGTAGCTGCCCACACGGAGCATTTTCTGTTGGAGATGATGTGGTCCCGGTCTTAACTCTGTCCTGATGACACCTGGAAGCTGCCATGGATCCTTGACACCTTATCGTTCACATACAATATTTCACAAAAGTGAGTTTAAAACTGTTGCTTTAAAGGTGAATTGTTAGTAATTTAACAATGATGATCTATTAATCACTGACATATTCTATATTATTTGAACCTGTGGTCATTGTGTAAATGGTTAATGAAGCTTGTGATTGGTTACATGACTGATATTGTTGTCTTGCAGGTGTGGGCTCTGCCTTTGTGGACAACTCCATCTAAGTGGTGGGTGGTCTCTCTGGGTCAACCTACCTGAACGTTGTCCAGCGCTATGACCCTCTCCAGCTAGCAAGGACCCAAGAAGACAACAACCACTGGACTACAATGATGACAGACATTCCTGAGAAGACTATGGGAGAAAATCAACACTTTTGTCTCAAAATATTGTATTTTCTTTATGCAATTAATTATTAAATCTTGTTTGTTCTTCATCAAATCTTGTATGAATATGTGGGAGGCAGCCATGTGTGTAAGGTCCAATAGGAGCTTGTTTTGTTTCATGTTTGCATAAAAGAACTGATGCTCAGGCTCAGTGACACAGGAGTTGTGCATCGATATCAGTGTTTCACAAAACAAGAGAAAAGTTGAAAAGTTGGAATCTTTATATTTTCTCAAAAGGGAAGTCTGCCCTAAGATTTAGAGTACTGGTAGAAATGATCCAGATACTGTATACTGTAATTATTGTTTTGTTTGTTTTTACAGTAGAAGAACTGTACGTCTGTTTACGATATTGTGTCTTTACCGTAAATTCAAAAAAACAATAATTCAATACTATGATTTCAGTTTTATTTACAGTATTGGGTGGTTATCTGTATTACAATTCAGTAACTGATCACATAATAGAGTAATTCTTCACTACTGTGAGTTTCTAAAGTAATACTTGGACTACTGTGATTTATTTCATTTAACACAGTAAATAATTGCAGATTTCACAGTGTATAGTGTATACAAGTGTATATATGAATATATCTTCTATGCCATTGGCTGTACATGTTTTACTGTACTGGGTCACTAGTGTTTGTATATTATGTGTAATGTGATTCCAGTGGATAACATAGAGGTTGAATGACAAATCTGCCTGAGAGTGTTTGCCACTAGTCTCCAATTCATGCTGGGTGCCATTTAAAAAGCAAAAATGTTGCCACTGTTACAGTTTCCTCAAGTCAGATCGTGTATTTTCTATTCTCCACAACTGTTGAAACCAGTTTTGGCTTTAGATTAGTGGTTTTACCATACCAACCAGTGCTATATTTATGATACAGGATGTGTCTAGTTAATATGATGCCTCTGTGGATTAGGTGTAGGGTATCTGTTGCCTGGGGCTTAGCAATAGAGCGGCACTAGAGGGGGCACTAGACCAGGAAAGGCTTGGTGTGGTGAGTCTGGCTGAGTCACTCTTCACATTCCAAGTCTAGTTTGAGTTTGATTTGTGCACTGTTGTTTGCACACAAGTGGAAACTTTAACCAGGCTCTACATTGAACTTACCAAATTGATTTCATACAAATCTTTTAATTTAGGCTAATAGCATTTGGATGTAATCTAATTATATGTAATACTGATATTTCCTCTCTGGATCACTGTGTTTGGTGTTTGTCTCTTTAATAAGCCAAGCCTCTAATACTTGTGTAACAGAACCCCACATGGCATTTGTGGTGACTCACACTGTTGGCAGGTACCGTGCTCTGCTAATGACACATCAAATTGACTTTGCCTCCTCCTAGAAGACATCTTGTGTTGTCATTTTGTTTCATGTTGATTTATTTAGGGCAGGTTTAAACGGGTAGTCCACAATTATTTAATACGGGGGGTGTACACATTTACAAAACACAGCTGTTTTTCACCATGAAGAAGTATTGTAAGCTTTGACATTACCATTGTACTCTGAGCATGATGTACTTGTTAAACTATTACTGAGCATTACTTCTTCTGTACCATTACTAACAATGAGAATTTTAGCCTTGCGTTTAAGTCAGGGTGTCACCGATGAGACATCTAGATTGTTGCTTGATTATTTTTTGCATCAACATTCTTTTCCTGTTTAATTTTCTGTTCATTGTGAATGTGTAACACACATGAATGGAGCTCAAAGGATTATGCAAAATGCAAATATATATTGTATTTATTTTGTTTTAGAAATAAGTGAATTTTCTTTTTTATATTTAAAATTCTAATTTGTATTTATATCCTGAAACCTAGTCTAGGCTTATTTTGTTTACTAGTTCATGTTCTATACACAAATCATGGGCTTATGTGCTGCTACATCACCATATTTCATCGTTTCTGATGTATCATGTTTTGATTAGACACTTATGTGACTCTTGTTATACTCTCCATGCAATGCACACACGCAACAAAATAAAGCAGAACAAGTGTACTCCAAAATGTATTTGTATTTGCATTAAGAGATAGTGTCTGCATAGAAAACAGGAATAGGAAACTTTACCAAGGATTCACTTTCAGTCTTTCCTCGGCAGAGGCACTATGTGATATTCTTAAATTTGAACACTATGACAACATGTAGATTACTGTATTTCCTGTGGCAGAGTTTTACATTTTTGAATTATACAGTGTAGATATGCTGCCATTTTACTGTCCTGGAAAAAAACAGGCAATACGTGTACTAGTTCTGTAAGAAAAGACATATTATAGACAGCCTTGAACATTTATATGATAATGATGTTGTAATTTAACATTCATTCATTCATTGGCTACATTTTTTACGAAACAAAGTTACCCAACATGGACGTTGACATTGTATGGTTTTATCTTAACCTCAAACCAGTGCAAATAGAAAAAGCACCAGTTCAATTATATGAAAGGGTTGATATGCAGACTTGTAATTGATTATGATAGAAATGTGTCATATCATCAATGGTAACCCCCAACAACCATTTATAAAAGGCTGCTTTATAGAAAATGCACCAGGTGTATGCTTAAACTATACTGAGAATTATCCACTAGTATTTTCATATATGCATATCAACCCAGAACTAATATAGTTCATTATAGTTCATTGTTTTCTTGGATTCCAAGCATGCACGGTAAGCTTTCTGCAAGCATTGAGTGGAATGGAGTCTGTTACTCAGCACTCTTAAAGCTCATGAAGAAAACAACAGACCTTTTTTTCATGACAGACATATTGACATGAAATAGAGGGGGGAAAAACACAGATGTTACCAATGGTACTGATTAAAAGTTCTGTTCCATTTAGTGTAGCATAACCTTTCAAGTCAGCCAACAGCAGCACCCTGACTCTGTTTGTTGGATCAGAACTTTAAATAGTTTACCTCCTATTTCATGTCGATATAGCTATTGTAAAAAAAAAGCTCTACTGCCGCTCTAATACACAATTCTTATAGGAAGAGAAACTTGATTAACATTAATATAATAGCAGGAAGGGAATGAATGCTTTCACTTATACTTGGTGTGACTCCTGCTCATCTGCGTGTCTGGTTGTCACTTGTTCACTTGTCCGAGGCACGGATGTAGACCAGAGAGGACAGCAGCAGCAGCTCTGGTGGCTTGTGCAACAGGATCAGATTGTCACTCCTCAGCCCGTCATAGTGCATCCAGCAGCCACCGATCTGGAAGGCTGCGGAGTAGTGATGCTCCTCCCTGTTGAACAGTGTCGCGCCCTCTAGTAAATACCTGTGGAGAATAAACGTATTAATACAATTTTCTTTATACTTTCCAGAAATCTCCAAGTGTAACGATGAGTAAAAAAAAACATTTTATATTGAAATGAAGATCATCAGTAAGTGAGTGTAGATATATTAGGAAAAGAACAACAGTTTTCACTGCATACTTCAATATGGTGTAAATTCTGTAGGAAAAAAGTTAGTTTAAATTAGTTTGGGTAGACTACTTGGGATTTAAGGAGGCAGTTTTGCCCTTTTAGTTTTAGCAGCAAATATTTATTACAAAATTGCTAAACAGTTAAATTATTGCCCAGATACATGATGTGATTATTGCTTGGCTGTTGTTTCTGACAGTATCACTGTTACTGCTGATTTTAACAGACGCTCTTATGTGAACGCTATGATTAATAAATGTGTTCTTTGATTTTTGAACAAAAAGCGTATGCTCTTGTTATTTACCCCTTCAGAGGATACTGCATTAATAGCAATTCATTGTATGAGAAAAAAATGCCCCCCTCACATTTTTTTGGACTATAACCGAGACATTAAACAAACATTGGCTGCCACCCATGTTTGTGTAATGCCTCAGTTGTAGCTCTCTTATCAAATTTCTACATACAAAACACAGTGGCTGAGATTCTTCCTGTGATAGCAAACAGGGTCAGATTTAGTCGCTTTATAAAGTTTAAACTTCACTTGATAATTGGTTTGATTTGTGGAGTCAAGGCCCTGTGCTGAAGCCATAATACTGCTGGTCATTGCAGAGGAAACACGTGCAGTGTAATGGTGACTTGCTCCCCTGTGTGGTGAAATCATGCTACTACTGTGCTCCACCCAAAACATGCACACAGTTTGTTTTTCAAACACCTGCACATGCTAATGCAAATAAGAAGGTGCAGCTATTAGTTAAAAACCTTCATTCTCTACATAAAACGGTGTCCTCTGCCCTCATTTCTACTGGCAGGATGCATTTATATTGTTTATATGCTTCTGGATTTATTTATACTTTAAGGTCATTATTTAATAACCCATTTTACAATCAGGGTGTATTTTTGAACTCTCGAAATGATCCATTAGGCTAAATGTTTGAGGGAGAGTAGAAATGATGAAACTAATATCAAACCCATCCCTCAGGAATCTTATAGATGAAGAAAGTTACAATGGTTATAATTAACACACTATTTTTCCATGGACTGGCTGTCCACTCTGTTGTGATGTAGCCAAGCAGTCTGATCAGTTTCAGCGTTCAATCAGTTCTTCTCAGAAGTCAAAGGTCAAGGCCGAGGAATGATCAAACGATGGAATCGGGATGTAGCTGTTGTGGAATCGTCTCACCTGTGCTGGCAGAGAGCTAGATGGTAAGGGACGTAGGATAGTTCCTCCGACTTCCACTGCTGCATGTTGAGAATGAAAAAGGGCGGGGGTCCATGGCAGAAAACCCTCTGAGAGAACTCTCTTAAGCCGTCACACCTGTCGTTGCAAAAATAATCACTCTGTCAAGACAGTGGAATGACGCTGGACTGAATTAAACATTGATGAACATTCCTCATTACGACTCACCCCAGTTCTGCACAGAGTAGGAGCTTGGGGCAGAAGAACTCGTCCACGGCTGACTGAATAGGGTCTCTGTGGGGCAGCTCATGAGGAGGGCTGGAGGAAAAATGAACAGGAAATAAGAAGGATGGTGAATAGCATTCTTTCAGTACAGTACAGCCTGAAATATGTTAACTGAAGACATACACTACCATTCAAAAGTGTGGAGTCATTCAGAAATGTCCTTATTTTTGAAGGAAAAGCATTTTTTTTCAATGAAGATATCTTTAAACTAATCAGAAATACATGTTATACACTGATAATGTGATAAATGACTATTTTAGCTGCAAATGTCTGTTTTTTGGTGCAATATCTACATAGATGTATAGAGGCCCATTTCCAGCAACTATCACTAATGTAATAAAATGTTCTATTCATTTTACAACTCATGGTGGTAAATAAAAGTGTGAGTTTTTATGGAAATAGAATAGAATAGTATAGAATACAATGCCTTTATTGTCATTATACAAGGTACAATGAGATTTAAAGCTTCACCATAAAGTGCACACATAAATAAACATAGGAATAATAAATACAATACAACTAATATAAAACTACTAACAACTATACACAAGGCAGATTGATGGTGAAAATAGTAAATTGCCTGGGTGACCCCAAAGTTTTGAAGGGTAGTATATCAAATTGTAAGTCAGGTTGAACTGGTTTCATCAGGATATGATTAAACCTGCCTGTGTGCAACATACCTGATGCTTATTGTGGTCTTGATGAATTCCTGGAAGCGGGACGGGCAGCTCCAGTTGGTGCACAGGCTCTCCTGTATGGTGGACATGAGGTTCTCCAGGTTCTCCGTGAAGTTCTCGTGCTCGTTGCCGAACAGGTCGATCTCCAGCGCCGCCTGGTAGATCTCGGAGCGGTACTGCCGCTTCGACATCCTGCTCCAGATCCACAGCATCTTCACCGTGGTGTAGTCACAGGAATCCATCAGGTAGAGGAAACGCTCCACGAAGTGTTTCCCCAGGAAGACGGCCAGCTCCCGGGGGAAGCCCTGGTTGTCCCGCAGGATCACGTACAGGATCATGAGGAAGCCGTCGATGGTGCAGGTGTTCTTCAGGCTGATTTTCACGTACAGGGGGGTGCATGATATCGCCTTCCGTCCTGCTTTGATGGTGAAGACGCCGCCCCATGGGAGCACGGGCCTCCAGAAGGAGCGGTCCTCCTCGTCGATGTTGTTGATGGAGGCGCGGATTTCCTCAAACAGCGTCTTCGACCTGGAGGGACAAGGGCGTAATGGACAAGAGACGACATAGGATGAGACAGTGAACGAGGTTCATCCAGTTTAAGGGGCGGCTACGCTAGCACCGACGTTAGCAGAGGCTATTTAAATGCATATGAGACGCCTCAAAGTGACGAATGATGTATAATTACTACCGAGGAATAGACAGAGCACTAAAAGGCTGCTCGCTTATTAAATGAGTAGCAGGTATCGATTTACCTTTCGAAGAGGAGTTTGTTCTCGCTGTTTGGAATTTGCGTTTGGATGTCTTCTGAGTCGTTTAAAACAGAGAATCTACTCTCCATAGCTCTCCGTGTTTCTTCATGTCTTACAACAGACTCAAACCCCTGATATCAAATTGTAGTAGTTTCTACCACTTTCTGGTGAATTCGTAAATGATAGCACCTTCGAGTTAATTACGAATCGAACTCGTATGGTTGCTTACGGCTTTTGTTTATCTTTTTTTTTTGGCCAGAGAAGCTAAGCTGTGGGCAGTGCTGCCACCTCCTGACTCACAATTATTTGACTGGATTCCCGCCCATTCCTCCGCCCCCCGGGCGGGTCAACACGTAGATCACGTACACGGAGATGGCGCCTTCGCCACTGGTTCATTGGAATTATGTGTCCACGCGGCCGCCATCTTATGTCAGGGGAAAGCGTGCCTACTTATGGCATGACTCCATTGAAGCAGCTGGTCTACCAGTACCTAAGTCATAGAATATACCTAACTCATTGAATATTATACGTGTAAGTGAGAACGCAATTATACCTGTTTACAATATCTGAATACACTTTATAGAACAGTCTATAGAAAAATATATAGAAATGAATAAACATAAATGAACCCTGTTGCTTAGTTTTGGTCATTTTCTAATGTGGACATCCAAAAGCACAAATGTCTTGCATTTTAGTGTCTATGGAAAGACATTTCACCTTTAAAAGTCAGTCTGGATATGTGTTGCAGTTTTGACTAGGAAAAATGATGTTGTAGATACCTATATCTTGAGTTATGACTAGTCCAAAAATATTAGGATTTATGACTAGCTGAAAAGGTAATTTTAGATACATATTATCAAGTTACAGATATCTATAACTGAATTTAGATTTGAGATATCTGTAATGGGCGATATCCGTAACTACTGGCAGAACGGTCAGAACCCCGACACAAGATGGCGACCGTCTTAACGCGGCTGACAAGTGTGGATATGCGGTGTCTGACTGAAGCCCCGCCCATTTCTTCCTTCCGCCTGCTGTCTTGTTTGTGGCGTTGTATCAAAACGGAGAATTCTATTGGTCGATAGATGGCCTCAACGTGTTACAGCAAGTCTATGATTGGCTGTCAGGGTTGACAGTTTGTCGATAGTCCCCGCCCTCTCCGGAGCCTCTACGCTACGTTTTGTCTCCGTCGCTATTCATGAAAGTTAAATACGGCATCTTTTCTGCCAGCGCTGTATTTTTGAAAGGAGCCTGCGCCAATCCCCCTTTCGACTTCTCACGCGTTTTTTTCCCCATAAAACTTAAGTTTTTGGAAGCCACCGTGGTCTCTCTCTTGTTGTCAGGCGGTTGACCAAGTAGCAGCCACGAGTGCTAACATAACACCATCTGAACACGGACTACCAGGCCCGAAGATGTCAGCTCAAATCATTAGCGGGAAAGAGGTTTCAGCGTAAGTATACGATTTTATTCAGTTCAGTTTTATGGATGCACGTGCATCCAGCAGACGCAGCCAGGCTGAAGCTGGGCAACTTGTGTGCACTCTGCCAACCTATGCACATTTTACAGCCGTTTTACAGCTAACTTGGTATAAATTGGTTGTACATTGTGTTGGTCACGTGAATTAAGTTAGCATTTTTAACGGGTTGGCTAACCTAATCATTGAAGAAATCACAATGTACTGCCCTCTTATGGTGTACGTGATGTTTCCTGACAGTGCAATATTGGTATGTCAAAATCTGGCATTCATCCATTAGGTTTAGTAATACTCGGTGGCGTGAATCACAAGTCAAGATTAATGCAATGTTTTGTAACTTTAAAAAAAAATGCAGTGCTACCTGTGATATGATCTTTGCCCTATTGCACTCCAGTGAAATCAGGTGTAGAGGCTGACAAACGTCAGAGAGTAAACTCACAATCTGTTTAAAAAAATGCCATTCTTTTAACATGTGAGTGCATCCTGAATATTTAATCAGTTCAAAGTTTGACTGAATCCAACCAGGTGGACATTTGGTTGCATGTGCCTGTCACAAGACATGACAGCCTGCACCCTGTTAACGGCCCCTCACACGACTCATTAGGTGATTATTTCATGAAACACAAAGGGACTGTGCAGCCCTGTCCCTTCAGTTGGAGGGATTACATTCATTATCTCTGGAGCCGGCATGCCACCGACTGTACTGGACGATTGGCCCCTATGGATTCAAGTTTATTGATGAGTCTTGAAGGGTAGAGTTTACTACAGTCTTGTTATACAAACGTGCGTTCAATAAAGAGATGTCATAATCACAGCACAACTAGTAGAGTACTCTATATTGTATGATTTTTTTTTTTTTTATTGGAGAATGACCCTAGTTGATCAGTGACTAGGAACTTAGACGTTTCAAAGGCCATTTTATCAGCTGTCAGTGTGATGAATTACATTCTTTGTTTTTCCTCTTCTCCTGATTTAATAAATATAAAGAAATCTTGATTCATATCAAAACTGTCCTGAGGTCATATTGTGTTTGCCTAATACACAAAGTCGCACTAAATCACTATATTGTCTAGTTGTCTCCTCTCCATTATAGCCTTAAGAGAGGCTAATGCTATTCCTTTGGGATGCCTCTTATAATTGAGGCTTGTAGACCTAAAGATGGTTTGGATCAACACTGCACCGTATGGACCTTTTATAAACAAGACTACGTGAAACCTAGTTTATATAAATCACTTGTGTAGGTTAGAGTTTCAAACATGATCATCGGTCCTGCTTTAGACCTTTTTGAGCGACTTGGCTCTCGTTCTCATCCATTTTTGCTTTGGTCAGACACATGATAGATAAAGATTGATTTTAATTGCTGTGAGAGCTAAAGTCCAGCTAAAGTCCAGGTAACTTGGCATCACTGCTATCTGTCTTCTGTTTAATCCGTTCAGTTGATTTTGCCTTATCATTAGCTCAGGTGCGACTCATTTGTTCCCTCAACACAAAATACTGTAATGTTTCCAATGCCCCAAAACAATTAAAAGAAATAGATAGAGCAGTACAAAGACTAAAGATAAGATCACTCTCTTGGAGTGACTCTGATAGCCTGGATTTATTGATGCAGCCGGGTTTGATGACTGGAAAATGATAACCAATATAGCAATGAAATAGCCGGATCAGAAAATCTATGACCACTGTAAGGAAATGGAATGGGTGAAGCCTGAATGATCTATTGTTTTACACCCAAAACCCTAATTTCAGGCAATGCAATCTTAAGATTGTCAAAGCTGTGATTTTTACTTTTTAACACAGGTTTTGTTTTCATCAACTATTTTACACCTGTATGCCGTTTCCCTGATCTTTTACTTCTTTAAGTTAAAAAACTTTTTTGCTCTGTTTTAAGTTAAGACGGCCCTTTTAGTTCTGCAGTTGTAATAACTACTGTTGCTCAAACACTCAATGTAGCCTGTGTATAGCATGTTTATTAATAATAAATATATTAATAAATAGGACTACATTTGAAGTCATTTCTTGACTTTAATTTTCATTCTTGCATTAGATTTATGGCATTCATTGTTTTAACGGTGTGATGTAAGTTTCTGTGCCTGTAAATGTTGATCACTGAAACTTGATTTGAAGAAAATCGTGAATGAAATAGTAAAAAAAAAATGTGATTTCATTTTTTCTTAAAGTCGTTCAGCCATAGATAGGCATCTGGCATTTGCAGCACTACATGAATGGTACAACACAATATTATTTAAATCTTCATTATGTTTTTTTATTGTTCAGGCAAGTGAGGGAGCGCTTGAAGAAAGAGGTCGCACAGATGAAGCTGCAGGACCCCAACTTCAAACCTGGTCTGGTGGTTTTACAGGTGAGTGCAAGATGGAACATTTGGGGGGGGGGGGACTTATTTTGCATTGTACACAATATAAATGTGTATTGTCGACTAAAATTCCCCTTCGTGGATGTCTGTAATACAGACAAAGTGATGCTCTTTATCTTTGCAGGTTGGAGATCGTGATGATTCAAATCTTTATATCAGCATGAAGATGAAGGCAGCAGCAGAGGTGAACTACTTTTTTTATATTTTCACTTCAATTCTACTACAAATGGTTTGCAGCCACTTCTGACCTGAGGCCTAATCTCTTTGTGCAGATCGGAATGAACGCCATGCATGTGAGACTTCCCAAAACTGCGACGGAGGAGGAGGTGAGGAGGATGCTTCGAAAATAGGAGGGCACAGTAAAAGGACACATGTATCTGAAAGTGTAAAGGTTTCCGTCTGTCCATAGGTTCTCCACAGTATCAACGAGGTGAACGAGAACTCGTCTGTCCACGGCCTCATCGTCCAGCTGCCCTTGGACTCCATCCATAAGATGGACACTGAGAAGGTCACCAACGCCGTGGCCCCAGAGAAGGATGTAGACGGGTAAGCAAACATATAGTTATCAGACTTTTGAATAAAGCCAATTTGTTTCTCTCCTTCCTTTTATTCTTGTTAAAAGGCGACTCTTATTTGGATACTTTTAGATTTTTTAATATTTAATTAGTGTGGGTGTTGGTGCATTTACAGACTGACCAGCATAAATGCAGGGAAGCTGTCTCGTGGAGACCTGGGTGATTGCTTCATCCCCTGCACACCAAACGGCTGCATGGAACTAATCCGACAGACCGGTAAAACACAACAACCCCATGTTCTCAAAGCTGCAATGCAAAGTAAACCGAGGTTGATTAACCAGCAGAACTTGTGGCACTTGTAGGAAATGTTTGGATCAACTTTTGAAATATTGACATCCCTAACTTTTAAGGCACAGTTTCTGAATACAGGCTGTGCATGTTTCTCTGTGGATTGAGTGTTTTTGAAACATGGGACAGTATTAATACACTCTCTCCTGTCATATCTACAGTAAAAAAAATAATATATATATAGGGATCTAATACCTAATAAGATATTTGTTGGAATTAAACTGCTTAAATTTTAATAAAAATGTAAAAAAAAAAATGTGTGTTTTGACCTGTAGTGTATATGTTGAGTGAATTGACGGTTCGTCCTCTTCTCTACAGGCGTGTCCGTGGCGGGTAAGAGAGCGGTTGTGGTTGGTCGCAGCAAAATTGTTGGAGCACCGATGCATGACCTGCTGCTGTGGAACCACGCCACCGTCACCACCTGTCACTCTAAAACCGCTGATCTTGCAGAGGAGGTAAAAGCAACTTGAGCCACATGTCTGGTTTGTGTCGTTTTACAAGCAAACTGATGCATTTCTCTAACAACAAGTAGCAGTTACTCAAAATCCCAAAGTGATATGTTGGATGAATTGTGAGATTCACAAATTCCTGATAAAATTCACTAGTGGAAAAAAAAAAATCCAAAACAATAAGCGAAAAAAACAAGAGTGATTCTCCATTAGCCTGGAGACTGAGTTACAAAATTGTAATTCTAAATAATAAATTTAGAATTAAAAAAAATAATTTCACTTTTCTAGGTAGGTTTGATACTCCAAATATGATATATATTGTGATTGTTATATTTATTTTATTTTAAAGTATGATAATTTAACCCATTGTAGTTTTACAGCGCCTCTCTCAAGCTCCTTGCTGGAGAACTGGAAAACACCCGTTGTTTTTGGCCAATCTCATTAATATTCATGAGCCTCTGTTCTGATTGGCTGACTGTGTGTGATGCAGGGCCCAGGCAAACTACAGCTAACTGTAGCTTGACCTTATCAATAATCAAAAAAAGCCTTGAAAAGGCCGATATACATGAAGAAGTGCAAAACCCTGTTGGAAAATGTATATATATGAAGATATAATAAAGCATAAACAAATCAAAATGTTGAATAAACTCACAAATCCAGACATTATTGATGAAAGAATTAATATCCATCAAGACAGAATTGGTGATATTCTTTTTTTCAGTAAGACTCGTTACTGTCTTCATCCAGGTGGGCAGAGCAGATATTCTGGTTGTCGGCATCGGGAAGGCAGAGATGGTGAAAGGAGAGTGGATCAAGAAGGGAGCAGTGGTCATCGACTGTGGCATCAACCATGTTCCAGGTTTGATTCCTCAGGTGTATTTTTTTTTTCAGAAGTTATTATATAGTTTTTTACCTCAAAGTTTCTCTCTGTGTTTTTCAGATGAAACTAAAGCGAGTGGGAAGCGAGTGGTGGGTGATGTCCAATATGCTGCAGCCAAGGAGAAGGCTGGCTTCATCACCCCGGTGCCTGGTGGTGTGGGACCCATGACTGTGGCTATGCTGATGGCGGTAAGGTCCATCTGTGGAATCTGAACTTCATGTCAGTGTAGCATTCATTTGGGGAGAATTTTCATGACAGCGCCAGGTGTTTGTTGAAAATTAAATGTTTATATCAGCCTTATTAATGTTATTTAAAGATCCAATATTCTACACTTTTCCTTTCTCTAAAAGTGTTTACCACAGACAAAGCAGCACTGAGTGTTGCTAGGGGCTTAACTTGAGGTCTGAGTTGTATGCACAGATGTTGATCTCTCACTCTGTGTGTGTGAGCGAGAATGACAGAATAATGCTGGAAAAAAAAAGCAACTGGCTATTACAAAAATGTAATTTTAACAGAGAGAAATAGAAAGTCAAAAATCAAATTATGAATTGTCTTTCACAAGCACTTGCTACATGCCTGCAAAAGAGTTGCCCCCCACACACACACAGAACTTTTTTATTATTATATGTCAGAACTGATAAGAAGACACCAGTGTCTATATAATCTGGCCACATTTGGCATAAACCTCAGCACAGTCAAAACATTACCTATCAACAAGGACTCCTGAAAGAGTCTTACCAGAGCACTAGATGCCAAGTGATTAACCAAGAAAAAGCAAAGGTCATTTACTCATGGTTTGAGGTTTACTCATGTAGTGGCACAGCACAGAAACACATGCATTAGCAAATGACCACATTTTCACACAAGGAGCATCTGACAGCTCGTATTAAGACATGGTTTATGAAAACAGGCTCTATGCATTTCTCTGTGGATTGAACGTTTTGAAACACAGAACTATTATATATTACCTAGACCTTCCCTAGTGTAAAAAAAGCAATTAAAATCTCACTTTCTACCATATAGAAATGTTTGTTGAACCTGCCGGTTTTATACAGGACACACGTTGCTCTTTGAGATTATTTTTTTCTTAACAATATTCTAATAGTAGTGTTTTCATGGATAACTGTTTAGGTGGGAGCAGTATGTAAGTTTACAAAATGTCTTTTGTTCTTTGGTTTCACATATCTTAGATAATGAAAGTCTGTGTGTGTGTGTGTGTGTGCGTGTGTGTTTAGAACACAGTGCTCAGTGCAAAGCGTTTCCTGGAGAACCACCAACCAGGAAAGTGGAACATTTCTTACACCACGCTCAATCTCCTGAAGCCTGTGCCGAGGTTTGTCTCCTCCCTTACTATGTCACGTGTTCCCCCGCTTTTAAATTCCATTTGCTTTTAAATTCTCGTGAAGGTTTTTGTTAAAATTAATAACCAACACCCAAGACGAGGAGGTTTAAACCTTTGCCTCCCGTTAGGATTCTTCTGCTGTGTTCTTTCTCTCCCGGTCTGTGCTGTTCATGCCGTTGCAAAAATTGATTTTTATTTGTCGTCTTTCGTCCGACAGTGACATCGTGATTTCTCGCTCCTGTGTGCCCAAGTCCGTTGGCGTTATAGCCAGGGAGGTGGGACTGCTCTCTGACGAGGTCGAGCTCTATGGCAAAACCAAGGCCAAGGTCCAACTGAATATCCTCAAACGGCTGCAGGGCCAACCAGACGGCAAATATGTGGTGGTCACTGGGTACGCTGTCAGCACTTTTATCTACTGTACTGTTTGTTTTCTCTGATTGTAGGGTTTAAGGGGTTATTCCCTATATTTTAGTATTTGGCGTGAGGTAATACTACAGTGAATGTGCCATACTTTGGACCCTATAGGTAAATAGTACATGCGATATTGACAAGAACCTCTCTGCCTGCAGCATTACACCCACTCCACTGGGGGAGGGGAAGAGCACCACCACCATCGGCCTGGTCCAGGCGCTGGGAGCTCACATGAAGCTCAACGTGTTCGCTTGTGTCCGGCAGCCTTCACAGGGACCCACCTTTGGCATTAAAGGTGACCTTTGGTAAAATGTACATCAGCGAGAGGACACACATGTTACAAATGGCTGTGTTCAAAATAATAACAGGGTAATAACAAAATAACAAGCCTAAATCCTTGGGAACACTGCATTTTATATCCTAAATCAAAATGTCAATTTTTTAATTACTTTACAAATCATGGGGAAAAAAAAGTATTGCTCAATCCTGAAGATAATTCAGTTTATACAGTAAATATTTGAGTTTGTAAAGAAAAACACAGACAAAGGTGTTTCTTTAAACAGACAAATATTTTTTCTTCATTTTCTGTAAAGAAATTAAAAAATTGACACATTTTTCTTTAGGATAGATTTTTTTAGGATCGATCTTTATAGATTTAGGATATAAAATGCAGTGTTCCCAATGCATCGAAATAAAAATTATTATAAGGATTATAAGGGTTTTACTCATGTTTTTAAACACACTGCTTATATTGTTAAAATATTATTATTAAATAATAATAAATATTATTTCTATTATTAAATTTCTTTTTATTCTGTCTAGTTTAACATAAATATAAAATTGATATGACAGGTGTCTATATTTTAGTCTCTATCCAATCAGACAAAGATAAGTCATTCAAATAAAAAGACCAAAGACTCAAATGACTGGCTTGATGCAAACATTTTGTTGTGTGTCTGCAGGTGGTGCTGCAGGAGGTGGATATTCTCAAGTCATTCCAATGGAAGAGGTACTGCATTGAAAATCATTTAAATCAGAAACTACGCTGTTAGTATAAAATTACAATGGGATAGTTGCATTGAATTAACGAGTCCGTCCGTTTTAGTTCAACCTCCATCTCACTGGTGACATTCACGCCATCACGGCTGCCAACAACCTGGTGGCTGCTGCCATCGACGCCCGCATGTTCCACGAGGCCACACAAACTGACAAGGTGGGTGCTCTCGTTTGTCAGTGGTTTCCTAAAAAAAACAAACACTTTTTACCAGTTAATCACGAAGAGCATCACCTCCATCTACATCTTTAGGCCCTGTACAATCGCTTGGTTCCTCTCAGTGGAGGGCAGAGGAAGTTCTCCCCTGTCCAGATCAACAGACTAAGAGTAGGTGTCATAGACTTTAGACCATAGATTTTGACTTATGTCACAGTTAATAGTACAAAGCGTCGCTGACATTTAGGTTTTCTATTTGTTTTTTCCAAGAACCTGGGTATAGATAAGACTGATCCCTCTACTTTGACCGAGGAAGAGATCTCCCGCTTTTCCCGTCTGGACATTGACCCAAGCTCTGTCACCTGGCAGAGAGGTATGAACACCTCTTAATCCTGAGTAGATCTGCTGTCTGTATATAATCAACACGTACAAATTCTGATTCTAGTGCTATGGAATCTGAAAGCATCCATTCAATACCTAGAAAATATTCACTAACGATCAATAAATGGACTTTTTATCATTCTGTTTGCTGTAGTACATCATATTCACAATACCATACGTAGTATGCATTTATTACTTGACAATATGCACTAAAAAAATCAATAAATAAACTTGTTCATATAAAATAACTTGTCCATGTAAAATATTTTTTCAGAAAACCCTCACCTGTAGCTGTTAAGAAATGATGAATTATGATGTATTACAGAATGATTAAAAAGTCTAAAACCTCACCTGTAGTAGTTAAAGCATGTGAATATGATGTACTACAGCAAACAGGATGATGTGTGGTTTTAATAAAAGTGTAAAAATAAAGTCATTGTGTGTAATGGCTGCATCACACCATGCTGTTGCTGCATTGTGCTATGGGTCTAAATAGTTTCCTTCTTTTTTGTCCTGAGACAATCACATCGCTGGTATATGTATGTTTTGATCAAGCTTCATATACGCTTTTAAATATGCTTTTGTCGTCTTTGTGTGTCAATTCAGTGATGGACACCAATGATCGATTCCTGAGGAAGATCACAATCGGCCAGTCACCTACAGAAAAAGGATACACAAGAGAGGTGACAGAAAACATCAACAGAGCTGCTGCTTAGTCTCAAAATGTAAAGCTTTAGCCGACTAAACCTGAACAAAGTAGACAATGTTTACTTCTGTTTCTTGTCTCCTAGGCCCAGTTTGACATCACGGTGGCCAGTGAAATCATGGCAGTTCTCGCCCTCACCAGCAGCCTGGAGGACATGCGGCAGCGTCTCGCCAAGATGGTCGTAGCCACCAGCCGCAGCGGCCAGCCCATCACCACCGAGGATCTGGTAGGTGCTCTAGGCTCTCCTTCCAACTGGGGCTTTCTAAATAAATAAAAAAAAGGTTTGTATACTGTGCATGATATTCCACTTGCAATGATGCTGTGTTTTATCATATTTTCCTCTACAGGGAGTGTGTGGGGCTCTAACCGTCCTAATGAAAGATGCCATCAAGCCAAACCTGATGCAGACTTTGGAGGTAGGTTAAACTCACCACACACGCTCTGAAGTTCAGTTCTTTTACAGATGCTGTGTGTCATTGGTGTGTTGTTATAAGGGGTCGGAGAAAAAAAATGTAAGAATCATAAATCTTATTCTCTACGATTCTGGCTTGATTCATGATTGATAATAATTCCTCTGTCTTGATTAGTGGAGAGTGAGAGAAGGACAGGCAGCAAAAGCACTTCATTATTACCGTCGCTGCTTCATTATTACCGTCGCTGCTTCATTATTACCGTCGCTGCTTCATTATTACCGTCGCTGCTTCATTATTACCGTCGCTGCTTCATTATTACCGTCGCTGCTTCATTATTACCGTCGCTGCTTCATTATTACTGTCGCTGCTTCATTATTACCGTCGCTGCTTCATTATTACCGTCGCTGCTTCATTATTACCGTCGCTGCTTCATTATTACCGTCGCTGCTTCATTATTACCGTCGCTGCTTCATTATTACCGTCGCTGCTTCATTATTACCGTCGCTGCTTCATTATTACCGTCGCTGCTTCATTATTACCGTCGCTGCTTCATTATTACCGTCGCTGCTTCATTATTACCGTCGCTGCTTCATTATTAGCGTCGCTGCTTCATTATTACTGTCGCTGCTTCATTATTACTGTCGCTGCTTCATTATTACTGTCGCTGCTTCATTATTACTGTCGCTGCTTCATTATTACTGTTGCTGCTTCATTATTACCGTCGCTGCTTCATTATTACCGTCGCTGCTTCATTATTACCGTCGCTGCTTCATTATTACTGTTGCTGCTTCATTATTAGCGTCGCTGCTTCATTATTACTGTCGCTGCTTCATTATTACTGTTGCTGCTTCATTATTACCGTCACTGCTTCATTATTACTGTTGCTGCTTCATTATTACCGTCACTGCTTCATTATTACCGTCACTGCTTCATTATTACCGTCGCTGCTTCATTATTACCGTCGCTGCTTCATTATTACCGTCGCTGCTTCATTATTACTGTTGCTGCTTCATTATTAGCGTCGCTGCTTCATTATTACTGTCGCTGCTTCATTATTACTGTTGCTGCTTCATTATTACCGTCACTGCTTCATTATTACTGTTGCTGCTTCATTATTACCGTCACTGCTTCATTATTACTGTCGCTGCTTCATTATTACTGTTGCTGCTTCATTATTAGCGTCGCTGCTTCATTATTACTGTCGCTGCTTCATTATTACTGTTGCTGCTTCATTATTACCGTCGCTGCTTCATTATTACCGTCGCTGCTTCATTATTACCGTCGCTGCTTCATTATTACCGTCGCTGCTTCATTATTACCGTCGCTGCTTCATTATTACTGTTGCTGCTTTGGAGTTGAGGCACGATAATAATCAGCTGTTACTGTTCCATAGTGATGAGCTGACGTGTCTTTTTTTTTTTTTACTTTATAATCTATAATACTTTATAATACTTTTACTTTATAATCTCCTCTCCTGTTGTCCTGGTGCACACAATAAATAATTATTGCTATATGTTAAAGTGTAGAACTGGACATGTAGGTCCAGTTTACAGTGAGCCTTGTGTTATAGGCTTATCACTACTTAACTTTTCTGTTAAAATAATTACATTGTTGAACAAAAAGGATTTAACTTACACTTAAATTACACATCGTCTGTTGTTAAAAAAGCACTAACTAAAAATCCAGCATAGTTTTGAATCACCGACACCCACAAATTCATGTAGATTTCTCTATTTGTTATAACTGTCGCAAGCAAAGATATTTTTCACATCTTTTAGACAAAGTGTTTTAGTTAAATCTTTTGTTGTTATCCAAACTGAAGAGAGATTATATTGTCTGGAGTTTGTCTCAAATATGAATCCTCTTCATCCACAGGGAACTCCTGTTTTCGTCCATGCGGGCCCCTTTGCCAACATCGCCCATGGCAACTCCTCCATCCTGGCTGATAAGATTGCTTTGAAACTGGTTGGACCAGAGGGCTTTGTAGGTGAGTGGATTTTAGAAAATGGCTTAATGGTAGCTCTTATTTAATCAAGGTTTCATTTTTGTTTCTGAAACACTGTTGTGTTTCCCTGTTTAAAATGCTTGTATTGCTTCTATTTTGTACACACATCTATTGCAACTTGTCTGGAAGCGGGATTGTTCTTTGTTGCTCTTCTGAAAGTGTCTTCCATTATGCAACAGTAAATGTTTGGCTTATATTGGATGTGTTGATTCTACAATGTGAGTAGCAGATATTAGAGCTGTGGTTATGTCCCTGTTCTCTTTGTATCACAACTGCTGTTGATTGGTCCAAACAGTGACGGAGGCCGGCTTTGGTGCTGACATCGGCATGGAGAAGTTCTTCAACATCAAGTGCCGCTACTCAGGCCTGAGGCCCCATGTGGTTGTGTTAGTGGCCACCGTCCGAGCCCTGAAGATGCACGGAGGAGGACCAACGGTGAGTTTGCAGTGATTTAGGGCTCTCACAATAATTATATATTCATCACATTCTGTTATTATCTATTATTCTTCCATATCGTCACCATATTATGTCAATTTTTAGGAAAACACAAAAAACTTTGTGTTTTTTGAAATGATGTCCTTCAGTGAATGACGTTGCAATCCTGGGAGTGTTATTACATTTCCTGCTGAGTAACCACCATGTCTTAATAATTCTGACGCAAACAGTTGAACAGCTGAAGCAGTCATAAAAAAAGCCTAAGAATGGTTTCTGTTATGTAAGATTTGAGGAATTCAGTTTTTCTACATATTACCTGAATATTAAGTTACATGTGCTTTTAATTTCTCAAGAAGTTTTTGTTAAATTCAATAAACAACATGCAAGGTGAGTCAGTTTAATTCATTGCCTCAGGTTAGGAATCTCGTAATGTGTTCTTTGTCTTACGACCCGCACTGTTTACTCCTTTGCTCAGATGAAGAAGTGATTTTGTTTATGAATCATTTTATTTGACTTATTTTTTCTGCAGGTCACTGCTGGGATGCCACTGCCTAAGGAATATGTCGAGGAGGTAATGAAGAAAAGCCAAATGCCAAAAATATAATTTTCTGTTGAGGAGCTATATATTTACAGCTTTATGTGTCAACATTTTTTTTGCTTATATATTATTTTATTCATATCATAGGTATAGTGTAAAAGAGAGAGTGAAATAGAAAATAATAATGAAAAATAAAGAAAATGCATACCTAAAACATACCTAAGAATTACTGCTCATAACTAGTTTTTCATAAACCAATTTATACATTATGTTTGTGCTCCTGCTGTAGAACCTGGAGTTGCTGGAGAAGGGTTGCAGCAACATGAAGAAGCAGATAGAGAATGCAAAGCACTTCGGCGTGCCGGTGGTGGTGGCCGTCAATGGTTTCAAGTAAGTGAAGGATGATGAGATAGCAGGAGAAGTACGTAAAACAAATATACAACCACAAACATTGATATAGAGAACTTTATTTCACTTAAAGCTTCCTTAATCAATATTTTTATGTTAACAAAGGACAAAATGGCCATGTGATGTAAAAAGCAGTTGCTTGTAGTGACAAACCAAGAGGATGATTTATGGTGTATTGGTTATTACGTGTATTAGGTTGAATGGAACAGTTACTAATTCCACAGTGTCTTAACCCTATGAAATATTACTTAGACATGGTTTTTATTACTTAAATGGCTTAAATAATAGATATAATAAAAATGTACGAAAAAGTTGTAAACATAGTTTCATGCTATTTAAGTCAATATAACCCCATTAAGTTGTGAGCACTAGGGATATTCCATATTTGCATATCGTTGCCATATGGCAACAAATCTATTTTAGCATATTAAAAAAACTCAAAATTGAAAATAATGTAAAATAATAATGTTTACTAACCCCAGATCGTGAGTTCAATTTTAT
Source organism: Lepturacanthus savala (assembly GCA_030544235.1). Lineage (NCBI taxonomy): Eukaryota > Metazoa > Chordata > Actinopteri > Scombriformes > Trichiuridae > Lepturacanthus > Lepturacanthus savala. Next base: position 17,800,023 of record CM060469.1, on the reverse strand, counting down.
ATTTGGTGAAAATTTTCAAAAATTCTGAATAAAAGACAATCTTCAGGATCCCCAGACAATGATGCTCACATGTCAAAGCTTAAAAATATTTTCCTTGTTGGAGGTAGAAATAAATTCAGCAATATATAAATAAGAAAAAGCAGTGTGTCATATATTGACTTTTTTAGTACATACATTCTTTTTGTGTTCTTTCTTCAATAACTGTCTTCTTTCTTGGAAGCCTCTTCATTTCCTTGAACCTTTGATAGGAACATTCTCCCTGTGTGTTTATCTGCAGGACAGACACTGCTGCTGAGTTGGAGTTGGTGTGTAACGTGGCTAAAGCCGCCGGAGCCTTTGACGCTGTGCGTTGCTCCCACTGGGCCGAGGGCGGAGCCGGTGCTGTAGCCCTGGGTCAGGCTGTCCAGAGAGCCTCTGAGGCCCCCAGCAACTTCAAGTTCCTCTATGATTTGGAGGTATGTGCCCGGTGGGGGTTCTAGGAGTTTTCTGAAACAGGGGCCATAGGTTACATTAAGGGGCCGAGTACAGGGTACATCCAAATGATGAATTCAGTACGGTGCAAAACAGCCATACAGTAGCCTTTTCAAACACAAAAAATATTACATAACGCTGTAAAGTTCGTAATAATTTTCTCATTTATTCATACTGTGTGCATACAGGACACAATGAGTAAAACACAGCAAACGCAAACATACACACAGTACAGCAAAGCAAATTCAGAACAAAAACAAATAACAAAAAAGCATTTTAACAAGCATGGACGTTACCATAACACTTTACTAAATACAATTTACAGTGTGGTTAGTTGGTATTTACCTAAACATTTATGTCTTATTTCTCATCTTTTCCACTCTATTTAACATATGAGCTCTATCTTAGCCGTAGCAAATTGTCAACTCAATATTGCTAAAAAGTTCAGTAGTTTAGAAGTTTAGAAAAGTTTAACACCTTTTAGTTGTTTTGTCTTCCTTCCACAGTTTAGTTGACAAACCTAAACTTAGTGAGAGCAGTAGCTAAAATTCTTTCTCTGTCATTATTCTCTGTCTTCAAGTTGGACAGGGATTTTTTTTCTCACGCCTACTCACACACTTCTGAGTCAGGCTCTAGTAGCATTCAAGCATTTCAAGATAGTTAAAAAAAAACCTCCACAGCTCTGTTTTTTTTCTCCAATTAAGTTGCATTGACACCTACTGTTGCCTACAGTTTGGGGGTGGAATCGTATCAGTGACCATTGAATTCTCTGGTTCATCTGGTCAGATGATTGGCAGCACAGGGGCACTTGAGGGGCCAATAGGAGATGCCTGTGGCCGCCCCCTGTACAGTACTGTTACCATTTATGACGCCGTCTGTGCCTCCTTCCACTTCCGGGTGAAATCTCCGGCAGAAATTCTTGAACAGAACACAAATACGATATGATAGCGTACAGAAACAGGAACAAAGCAGATTAACACCATTTACGCCAGGGGTTCTTATTATATTTACCAATCCAGTCCCTATATGATCCTTAGCCTGTGCACATGAATTTGATACATTTTTGATGCCTTTTTTATCCGATAAAGCTCATCCATGTGCACACTGCGACTGTGTATGCTTTCAATTCCATTTTAGCTGCCTATCGCTGATAAGATCCGAATAATCGCTCAGAAGATCTACGGAGCGGATGATATTGAGCTTCTCCCAGAGGCCCAGCACAAGGTGGAGCTCTACACTAAACAGGTAAGCATCTCTCCTAGTCTATAGGCTTTTTGTAAAAGATCCATTACATACATTTTATGGTGTACTTGTCCTCCCTCAGGGTTTCGGCAACCTGCCAATCTGTATGGCCAAGACTCACCTGTCGCTCTCTCACGATGCAGAGAAGAAAGGTGTCCCCACAGGTTTCATCGTGCCAATCAGAGACATCCGAGCCAGCGTGGGCGCTGGCTTCCTCTTCCCGCTAGTCGGCACGGTAAGTTATAGAGTAGAATTACCTTGGCTAAAGATTATTTAGCTTATTCCCATTTTATTTCTTGATGTTGTTTGATTTATTCTTGTTTTAAGAAAATGTTGGTCTTGAATTCTTAAAACTCGATCAAATTGACCCAAATCAGGAAAATAACTTTAATATAAGAAAAATGATCTGCCAATGGAATAAGAGAATGCTACTCAATATTGGACTAACTGCACCAACCAAATACAAGATATTTTCACTTATTTTTTGCAGTACTGTACACACATAATCTCTTTGTGTTTTTCTTCCAGATGCCCACAATCCCAGGTCTGCCAACCAGACCCTGTTTCTATGATATTGACTTGGATCCTGAGACTGAGCAGGTCAATGGGCTCTTTTAAGACAGGGCTCTATTCTGTATGATGGTAAGGAGCAAAGATATATGTGAATGTTACACAGGACTTGGCAGGAATATCTTCTAACGATTTATATGTTGCTCCTTTTTCTTTCCTTTGTTTCAGTGTATAGAGATGGACCAGCTTCTGAGCCTTAATGAAATGTGATGGACCAATAATGGGAAGCACTTTGATCTAATCCGCTGATGCTGTTTGTTGTTTTTCACTGAGCCACTGACCTTTGTAAATAATCGATTTGCTTTATCCAGAAAGCTTTTGACGGGTAAATCAAGGGAAGCAATGTGTCCTATTGAAATTTATTTCAGCTACATAACTGAACTAGATCTGGACTTGTATTACCTACTTTTTGTTTCTTTCTATTTTGTGTTCATTACATCAGGAACATCTACTCCAGTCCACTCTCATTAATAATCAACTAAAGTCTGCTTTGTAATAAATTCTCTATTTTAAAATGAGACTTAACATAAAAATAACACTGCCTTACAAAACTGTTTTGTAATTTATATGGGTGACCTCGTCAAATCTTTTGTCAAAAATACTGTTTTGTCTGTCATGGATCCTAATTAAATATTCCTAACATTGCATTTTTTTTAAACCAATCTGCACTGATGGGAAAATACACTGTCATGAAGTAAATCTGCGGTTTACATTTTCCTGGTAAATAAATCTCCTTGAGCGGAAAGTCATATGTCTCTTTATTTTTTAATTCTTTATTTATTATAGCTGTTCTTAAACATTAGAATTTGTATGCTACTCTGCACTCATAGTTATACGTATTGATATTAGCTATCTTAAAGTGGTTGGAAAAATGAAACCCTATCTCTCCAGACACAGTGATCCCTGCCGATAGAAATTAAAGTGTTTGCCATTATTACATTCTTTCACCACAGCCAAATTAATAATGCAAATGAATTAGGAAATTGTTTCTCAAATGCAATTCAAGACAACATCATGCTGTCATATTTGTTCATAAATATCCTGTTATCTTTTTATATGTTTATATTGTGTGCATCATTTTTAGAGGGGCGCAGACAAAAAAGTGCCACTTGCAGTAGCTATTATGTACAGGAATAAGAGGAATAAACAAATATAACTGACGTATACAGCTGATTTTAATATTGTTCACCTGAAGTATGTCAATTGATATAAACTGTCAAAAATGTTCCTCAAATAGAGTGAATGTGATTAAGGTATTTTATCGATAATACATACAGGCTACGCTGGACTGTTTTGAAAATATGTATTAAAACAACAATAATGATGTTATACCAGTGTGACAAACTGCATAACACACATGAATCGTGTATAGACTGACCTTCCCGTAGTAAACATGTACTCAGTCACTTATTTTACGTGTCGCTGCATCAGTGGCATTTTCGCATTTTCTGTCCCCCTCTCTCTCTCTTTCTCTCTCTCTTTCCTTTTCTTCTGTTTCTCTCAACTAGAAACAGCATGAGACAGAAGAGTTAATTGATTGCTGTGTGTGCAGCAAGCAGCCTGATTACATAACAAGTTAAATGTCCAGTAACTCTGATTTCAAGTCAAACCAGCACCGAAGAGCTGACTGTTTTGAAGCAAATTTTCGACTTTAAAACTGACCCCAGTGAAGGTGACCCTTCACTAAGGTCAGTAGAGGTCAACCAATCCCTCCTTATGACATGTTACATAAGATGTGTTACATAAGATATAACATCAGAGATGAGTAATGAAGACAGTGAAGCTTTCAATACATCACATGCAAGTTATAAGAAGAATGAGGGTATAATTGGTAGCAAACAGCAGCAGATTATCCCACATTCTTCAGAGAAGTCCTCCATAGTTCAGAATAGCACAGTGAGCAGGATTGTGGCCAATTTACACCATCAACAAAGCATAAACACCCATAAGGTAGCAGAAATGTTGCAGTTGCAGAAAGATTTTGACAATTTTGGTGGAAAGGATTTAAAAGTACATTCAGTCAACTACTGTACTTAAGTACAGCTTTGAAGTACTTGTACTTTAATTGTACTTTAACTATTTTTCATGCTACTTCACCACTATTTAGAGGGAAAACATACTTTCTACTTCAATGCATTTATTGTCAGCATTTGATCAATTTGTTCTATGTGTATTTATTATATTTTGGGCTTTTTAACAGTATGAGGTGTGAACTTCATATTAAAAATCTTTAGTGAATAATTCTGAAAGTACAGAGATTGGCATTGATGTGCTCTGAACATGACCTTTGTACGATGTTTCAGCCTTTCTCAGAATAATCAAATCAAAACAAACCTGTCTCCAATGTACCGTCCTTTTAGGTTCACATTTCTTAAGAAAATTTGAACGAGATCCCGAGTCATCTCAAGTCATCTTTATTTATTATGTAAAGCCTCAGATTGTTTACAAATCCAACATAACTCAAAGATTTCATGTATAGATTCATTCCATCCACACAACCAGTTTGTTTAACCCAGAACGTCAAAATGTACAAGAACATAATAAATGATCTCCTCGTTGATTAATATCATGATAATTACGGTTTGAATATGCTCCTTTATGAATTTATAAAGTGGTGAGAACAAACTATCTACAGTGACAGGTTCTGCTCTTTTTGTTGTTTAATTCACTGTAAGAGAAGTGAAAGAGAAACAACAGCATACAGTACAAAAAACATGAAAAGAAGAAATAAAAAGAATCTCACAAATCACTAGCTTCATAGTATAATTGTCTAAGTCGTTTTTTTTTTGGGCTAAATTGAAATATTTGCATAACGTCACTCTGCCTATTGGTCAATTGTCGGTGACCAATCACAATGCTTATTAAAATCCCAAAACATTAGCTGCTAAGTCATTCATTTGACTTTAAGCAGTTTTGATACAAGCAAAATGGCAGAAAGGAAGAAGCAGCTATTTTTCTTCAATTTTCTTTCAGTCAATGAAAGGTATGATAGATATAGTTCACATTAATGTAAGACAAAAATGCTTAAATCAAGGTACAGTTCTGCCTTGGTAATTTTTTTTGTTTGTTAGACGATTCCCAGACAGCAAAAAGGTCCGGATAGGATTCGGCCACTTCCGCCATACGTCCGTTTACCAGTCAGACCCGTTGAACGCACCTGCAACGTATTTGGTAGATGCCAGATCGCCTGACACTCTCTGATTGGTCTGCAGCAGACTCGGCGCCTATCAGCCAAAAAGACGCGCTCTTTTTGCCCTTCAGCTGCATCACAGCACCCTGGAAGCAACATCTAAAGCAGGAGCTGGACAGTTTTTGGTAAGTGCATATTGAAACGTTACAGTTTTATGATTCTGTTCATTTGAAGCGATTAATTAGAATTTTGTTAAACGTGAGTTGAGTGTGTTGGGGCTAGCTAACGTATCATTTAGCTAGTGTGTGAAGCAATTGTGGCTTGCTAACGTTAGCTTTGGCCTATCTTCATTATTTAACATTAAAACAAAACTTGTAGCCACGACCTAACAGGGTATTAAAACATTGCAGTTAGGTAGTTAGGGCTGTTTGTTGAGACAACTGCATGGTGATAAGTTTATTTGATAAAGTGTTCAATCTCGGCTATTAGTATATTAGCATGTCTCTCTAACATGGGGTTCGCATACTCCTTAAGTTAAGCAAATGTATCTATACTCGGCATTAGCGGGTTTAGGACATCATGAACTACGCGTCGACATCCAGATTTATTGTTTTAGAACAATAAATCTTAAGGTAACTTAAGCGTCTCGTTAGCCTAGTGCTAGCATAACGTTAGCTTCTCGTTAGCATATTATCGGAGTTAACCGCCCCTGAAAACCCCTTTCTACATGAAAATAAATGAGTGTGGAGTGTGTTAGTTTGTGGGAGAGGATACTGTCTCGTGATGTAATTATTTGTGAAGGGAACACAATGGAAGAATAGGTTAGCAGGGCTTTCCACAAGTACCGGCCATATAACATTAGCCAACTACACAGTTAAGTGCAGCCGGCTTTTTTAATGCCGGCTGGCAACGTATTGTAATGAATGTTATGTTGCCGCCTTTTCTGTTGAGTTGAGTTGGAGTGTTGTGTTTTCCAGAGTGCAAGTGAACGCCTCAGGGCGCAGTGAGACGTTGTAGCTACGTGTGTCTGCTGTTGCGGGTTGGAGACGGTGGCTAAGAGAGGCTAGCTTATCTCGTGAGCAGTTTGTTTTACTGTTTGGCGTTTGGGCGCTCAGCGGAGATAATGGCAAGGATCAGAGCTCATCAGATGCGTCATTTGCCACCATAGAAACGGTACGCCTTTATTTACACCAGCTATCCACTGCGATATTTAATCAGTTAATTCAGTGCGCATTAGAAGTAGAGATCCTAACCGCAGCTACTTATTATGGCTTGCTAGTCTGTGCCTTAGTGGAAATCCCTGGGTCAGTCCCACATAACTATAAAGAGTGTAAACAACCGATGTTTTTCTCAACAATCCGTGTAAGGAATGCAAACCAATACCTTTCTGTATACCATGTTGCGTATATACCCCAGCTATAATTATGCAATTAAACAGTTTTTTTTAAGTTTTGTTTTAGCAAGTTTAATGTTTCTGACATGACGTTTCACAAAGGTAAATCTTTTTTCTTCTTGCAATTCATAGGTTCAAAAGTTGCAAACAATAGATGTTGAAAAAAAGAAACATTGTACTGTCACCAATAGTAATAATTATATGATGATGAATAACCATAACAATATGGAGGTGGGATTTAAAAGGCAAATCTTATATAAAAATGACTTTTCTTTTTCCCTTCTTTCCTATTCCTGAGTTATAGGATGCCCTAGGCCCCTACCAGCCTGCAGCCCCCAACACCTCCTGACCACCCCCACGTGCCTGAGAGTGCATGCGGCAAAAGGTGTGTTCATTAATAGCACAGTACTTGGGGTGTACCTACCTTGCAAGAAGCAGTACCAGTAAGTACGGTTGGTTTGTATGTTTTGTATACAGGTGCTGTACGCAAAAACCACGTGGCAAAGCAAGCCACAGACGTTGACATCAACAAACATATCATGAAGTGGTTCCATTTGGGCTCGGACAACAGCCGCAGGGGAAGTCACCGGAGTCGAGCACAGGTAACTCACTGGAAGCAGCTGATGTTTAAATGAACATTTTTCTACTAGGGCTGCAATGATTGACTATTGAATTAATCGCCAACTATTTTGATAATCAACTAATTGTTTTGAGCCTTTGTTTTAAAGAATAAAAAGTCCAAATTCTCTGGGTCCAACTTTTAAAGATGCATATTTTCTGATTTCTTTTGTCTGACAGTAAAGTGAATATCTTTGGGTTGTGGAATGTTGGTTTGTATAAAATAAGACCTTTGAGGATGTTTTCTTGGGCTTTGGGGTACAGTTTTCAACACTTTTCATCATTTTATAGACCAAAAGCTGAACACAATCATTTACTTCTTGTATCAGTAGCAGCCAAATGGCAGCAAAGTTAATTAAAAGATGTAATTTTCAATTTTATTTTCTTTGTGTTAATTTGCACATAATTAAAGCAACATTGTGCTAAATTCAAGAGTAATTTAATGATAAAAGTATGCCATCATAATATGATTACTCGACTAATCGTTCCAATCATGACAAATGACTCAAAATAGTCGTTATTTTCTACAATGATGTCTGCTTATGTACAGTATGCTGGTGCACAGCACAAGGGACCTCTAGTCCTCAAGTTGATCATTTTGGCACCCAAAAATCTGAGGTTGCCACACTGTATAAAAAAGCGTTACAGCCCCACACACCTAACACCCTCAAGTATGGATTGTCTTATGATCAGCTTTCATACAATATCATAATTTACTGCATACAGTAAATTCACTGCCATAAAATTTGACCATTTACACCAAACGCACAGGGAAGGATTAAGGGTATAAAATTATTTCAGCACAAACAAGGGAAACTGGAAAACAAGTGATTTTGAAACAATTGAGTTTAGAAAAGTGACAAGATTTTTCTTTTCCAGGTCCAAAGCGCCGACCAAGAGACTGAGGATGACCACTGATGTCTCACTTAAGTTCCGCCTGGATGAGCTACCCTGTTAGCTGGTTAAATGGTGTCTGCCTTGTTCTCATGTTTAAAAATCAAAATTTGTTCCCTTGTACATTTGGAGGGGGAAATTGTTCAGTTCAAAACAAAATGCCATGTGCCTTTCTTTGTGTACTCTATTCAAGGACTGTTCACTTTCTGGATGCAAAAAATTCAGTGTACTCTATTTGATTTGACTATATTTAGATTACAATTGTCAGGTTCAGATTGCCTTTAAGTCGTTGTGTATGGGATAAGGGAACTCAATTGAATTTGTGCACATAAATCAAATCTGTGCATATTCTGCAGTTGTGCATAAATACAAATTTTAAACATTTGTTTAAGTCAAATCATACATAGAATATGTAGTGTGTATTTTCTGTGTGAATACAACTCATAAAGTTACAATTATAGAAGATTATGAATACAGATTGCAGTTTTATGGGTGAGTTTTTTTCATTGTGAATACGAACCTGAAAGCCACATAACTGTCAAAACTACGTCACAGGGTCACAGCACATAGATGCTGCATTCAACAGAGGCAGAAATCTATCAACCATTAACATCATCAATGGAAGATGTGTATTAGTCAAAACAGCTTCCCCCAGCCCAAGCTGGCGGCCGTGTTGACGCCACTGACAACCCCGAATGCAGCATCTATATGTATATATCTATGCGCTGTGTCCTGTGGTGCAGTTTTGACAGTTATGTGGCGATTTCAGGTGCATATTCACAATGTCAGATTCGTATTCACAATGAAGAAAATTCACCCATAAAACTGCAATCTGTATAATTGTAACTGAGCTGTATTCACACAGAAAATACACACTACATATTCTATGTATGATTTGACTTAAACAAATGTTTACACTTTTTATTTATGCACAACTGTAGTGTAATATGCACCCATTTTTATGTGCACAAATCCATCCATTGACAGTTCCCTTACCCCATAGTTGTGTGTTTACATGTTTTAAATACTGTCAGCCATTCATTAACATATTTTTGTGCCTAGGGATGTTGGGGCTGGGCAATATGTCATTTTATAAGGTGTGCCAATGTAGGGTGCCATGTGAACATGTGCAGTATATGTGCAATAAAGAGCACTTTGTTGAAAGCAAAGCATTGTTGTTGTTTTATCACTCATAATAGACAACTTAATTAGCCATTAAAACACATTGGTGTGATAATATTTCACACTTCAGTGTGTTTTATTGGCAAACTAAGATCTTTTTAATCTACAAGAGATTTTGTTAAAATGTGGACCACATCTGTCCCGGATCCGGACCACATCTGTGCCAGATATGGGCTGTAAACAGTTGGTCTTTTGTGGATCCGTTTCAGATGTGGTCCGGATCTGTTACTGAACTATAAAGTGGATCTGGGCCGGATCTGGGCCAGGGTGCAAAAATTGTCTGGAGCGGATCCGTTTTCAGAATTAGTACCGGAAGTTGGACTACATCCGGCACGGATCTGGCCCGGATTAATTTGCTGTCTGGGTTGATGATGGGGTTATTTCTTTTTGCATACTTGTTCACACATCTGGTTCATTGTACTGTTAAAATATCAATAAAAAACACCAATAAATATAAAAAATACAATGTGATACAAATGGGCAACTGTAGATTGCCAGTAGGTGTGAGTGTGTGAGTGAATGGTGTGTGTGCCCCACGATTGGCTGGCGACCATCTGGGGTGTATCCCTGCCTCTCGCTGTAATGCGCTGGGATAGGCTCCAGCAGACCCCTGCGACCCTAATGAGGAATAAGCAGGTATAGAAGATGACTGACAATATGATAAAAGTCTATTTTTTTCTTTTTTTCCAAAAACACTGAAATATGACTTCTGCGATTTTTGCCCTGACGCTAAAGAAATGAAGTCTGAAATGACATCTGTCTATTTGAGTTTACAGAACTCAGCTGTGACTCCAGGGTAAAGATAAAGTCCAGCGTAGAGGGGCTGAGTGAAGGTGGTCTGGACTCTGTGGAGCAGAGTCATGGTGTCAGAGACGCTGTAGAAGGCCATGACGCCTGCCGTGTGATCCAGGAACACTCCGATCCTGGACGAGTGAGGCCCCGTCACGGGCGTTGAGACGCTATTGTTAAAAAACGTGTTACTTTTAGTGTCGCAATCTAGCATCCAAGATTTATTATTGCATCCGAATCCGCATTTCCTGGAGCGACCTGCTCTGCTGATGTCCTGGTAGGCGACGGCTATGTAAATCCTTCCTCTCCTCTCCACCTCCCAGTAGCATCTCCCGGTCAGACTCTCCCTGCTCAGGACCTGAGGCCACACGGTGAATCTGTCCGGGTGACTGGAGTAGGACTGGTGCCGGGTCGTTCTCTCTGCTCTTCTGTTCCCCTCGGTTAGCAGCAGCAGCTTGTACGCTGTGTTCGGATCCAGTGTGATCTCACACGAGTATTTTAGGAACCCATCTCTGGTCTTGGGCTCTGCTTCGAACAGAAAATCATCCATTTCAGTCCCTATGAGTGACCTGTTGGTCCAACTGTCCATCAGGACATCCTGTAGTTTGTCCACGAGCTCCAACACGGCTGTTGTCACGTCCTCGAAGTAGCACGTTGGACGGATATTGACCCTGGATGATTCCTTTGGTGTACCGAGCTGTGCCATTGAGGGATAGTTCTGTAGAAACTGGTTGTGGTTCTCTATGAGTGAGATCTGCTTCAGCTCTCCATCTTCCCTCCTCAAATCGCTGAGTTCCTGCTCCAGCTTGGCCTGAAGCTCCCTGACCCGACTCACCTCGGTTTCCTGCTGGGAGCTGATCAGCTGCTTCACATCGGAGCTCCTCTTCTGGATGAGGTGGACCAGCTCGTTGAAGATCTTGTCGCTGTCCTCCGCAGCTTTGTCGGCGGCATGATCGATGGCCTCCACCTCTTGCTCAAGCAGCCTCATGTCTTCCTCTCCGTCCTGGATCCTCTGCTGGACGTCACGCCGGCTCGCCTCCAGCTCTCTCTGCCTCTCGGTCATTTCCGCCGCGGCCGAGACCGTGTCGTGGCCCTTGTGGTCGACCAAGGAGCAGAGGTAGCAGATGCACCGCTGATCGGTGCGGCAGAACATCTTCTTCACCTCGCCGTGGCACGAGCAGATGTTCTCCTGCAGCTGCTCCGAGGGGTCGACCAGCCTGTGTTTTCTGAAAGCGGGCAATTCATAATGAAGCTGGAGGTGCTCCTCGCAGTAAGAGATCAAACATACCAGACAGGACTTGTGGGCTTTCAGCTTCCTCCCGGTGCAGACATCACAGTCCAGGTCTTCAGGTCCGGCGTAGCAGTGGTCAGCGGGACCATCATGGATCCCAGACTTCTTCAGCTGCTCCACTAGAGCCGATAACACAGTGTTTTTCACCAGGTTGGGCCTCAGCGTGAAGGTCTGTCGGCACTGAGGGCAGCTGTAGATCTTCCTGTGGTCCTCCCCATCCCAGAAGCTTCTGATACAGCTCATGCAGTAGCTGTGTCCACAGGGAATGGCCACCGGATGCTTCAGCAGATCCAGACATATCGAACAAGAGAAGGTTTCCCGGTCCAGCTGAGATTCTTGCTCCATTTCAACCCTCAGTGGTGACGACGAAGTTTGATCTCTAGCTGGAATATCGTGTTCTGCGGTGAGTTGAAGCAGACAGCTCCCTGCACTTCATCACATGTCCGTCACGCCCATCTTCAAAATTATACATGTGAAGGGAAGGGAACAAGGAAATATGTGGAGAGAGTGTAGCTTGTTGTCTTGGAGAGCAGGCAGGGGGAGGGATTCTTGGCTGGCTGAAGGCCTGCCTACCAAAATACAGGCAGATTGTAATGAAATGCACTGAGCACATGCTCACTCTTTTATATTTTAGACACCACCTTTAACTCAGTAAGTATTACAATCAAAAACAGAGGTTACCATGAAGTTTAACCAAACCGTTTTTTGATTTAAAAAGAACCAAAATCTTTTCTTTGAGCACCACCTTCAGGACAATTGTTCACCCCAAACACTGGTAGGATTGAAAAGACAACAGTGACACTGTTGTCTTTTCAATATTTGGTGGAGTCACCAATGAAAACGTGGCTTACATATAGCCGACTCTGTTATGTTGGCTGCATTATCTTTCCAGTGCATGAAGTAGATGTTTTAAAAGAATTAAATTAAAGATACAATTTATAAACTCTAGTTTTGTGGTTCAGTTTATGTGAATCTCAATGGGAACGATTAACAACAAAATAATTTAATTAGGACACTAAAAGCCCCATTATCTATTAAGATAATTCATATATCCTTATGTTTATGTCATTGTTATTAATTATCATAGTCATATCCATCAATGAATATTTCATCTAATTTACTTAACAGTGAGTTTATATTATTTTCCTAATATTTGTGTTTGATTGTATTTTATTACATTAACTTAATTTGAGCTCCACATGGAGAGGTTCTCAATATGAAGGTGAAGATATCTGTGTCTCACTTGACATGTCTTGACTTGACTGCCACTCACTTTTAAGCAATTTGAATAAACAATAAAGCTTTTCTTCGAATTGTTTGATAATTAGGATAATTCATATTCTTTAAAATGTGATTGGGTTAGATTATATTAGAATTAATTTCATTAAATTAGATTAGATTCTACTTTTACTTTTGTCATTACATATGTGAATGCAGAGTAATGAAATGCAGTTTAACATCTAATCAGAGGTGCAAAGAGCAGCAAGTGCAGTATGGACAGTACAGAAGAGAGCAGTTTGTATAGTTAAATGCAGTAAAGTGGGTTTAAGTTAGCAGTAATGGAAAATAAAGTGGAAAATAAATTAGCAATAATATACAGACAATATAAGTGTGCTATGAGCAAATATACAATGGACTATACTAATATACAGGTAGGTGAATGAAACTGTAAGATGAGCAATATGTACTGTCACTGATATTTGGGCTAATTTATTTATTATCATTCCATCATTGCATATTAGATCTAATAGAGGTTAATAGTGAGTTTATGCTACTTTCCTAATATTTATGTTTTTTTTTTGTTTCACTTGTATTGCATTTTTTTATACCCTCAGTTTGTGCACTTCTCGAAATAAAGGAGAAGGTGTTTGTGTGCCGCTTGACATCACTGTCATGGCTGACATGTTCATAACAAACCCATCAGTGCAACATTGCTCTATGGTTGTTATCTATAAAAGATTACATGCAAATCTTTTGGATAAATGTGTCAATATGGAGACAGTCACTCACTCTGATCTGAATAAACAATAAAGCCATCTTTTTGTTTCCTTCGATTTGTTTATTAGGCATGTACTTAATGCTTCAAATTCTTTATAACAGAAGGGTTTGTCTAAGATTTGATAATATTTATTCTGGACCACCACCATGTTTTCCTGTTTTTTCCACATCTCTCCTTTACCTGTTTTCCTTTCCTCTGTGCCATAAACAATCGTAAGGACACCAAGTGATTATTTGAAAACTGACAGATAAATGTGTAACAGTATGGTTGTAATTCAAAGTTCAACCTTTCCACCCTTTCCTCTTTCCTGTGTAATGTGAAATCAACACATGGGACATCCATCCATACATCAGTATCTTTTTATGCAAGATACTTAACCCCAGATTGCTCCTGATGGCTGTACCATCAGTGTATGAATGATGAGACTCTTCATCGTCAGAAGCTGGGTTCTATATTATTGGCAATGATAACAAGTTGCTCTGCTTTCATGAACTAAAAAAAAGCACTGTACAAGTTGTAAATAAAACAAAAACTTAATATTATGGCCTGACGCAAGGCTCAATTTAAGTCGCTACTGTAGATAGAAGCATAGAGTGTAATAAAAACAAGCTCACTATAAAACCTTGTAAAATCTTGGGTTACTGAATTACTCATAGGTGTGGTTTGGGCGTAACATGAACTCAACAAATCTCATCAGTGTCATCTTCCATCCCCTTCAAGCCAATCCAATGAAAACAACTGGGATTTCAACTTTGATTTCTGAGTGACACCAGAGTGATATAACTTCTTTTCACCTTCTTTTCAACGGGCTAAATTAGCTATAACATCAGCATGTCGCACAACTCATATTCATTTAATCATTTTGATAATAAGTTGTAGAGAAAAAATATTGATTAATGTGAAGGCATCAACATATTTCAGTGTCTGAATAATTTCAACAAATTTCATATAAAATGCCATAAATGTGGCTGTGCTACCAAGTAGCTGCTTCTAGGACATCATATTGGAATGTCCTGGAAAGCATCATAATGTAAAATAAGAAAGTGCCTTTACTTGCTGTAACATATATTTTAGTGTTTACAGTTGGCTGTGGTCTCGGGGTTTGGAGTTCAAGACCTCTCCTCACATTATTATTGATGTCCCCTCCAAAAATACTCTTGGAAAAATGTCAAGTTTTTGGTTGTAATGAGATCTGCAGCCTTGGATATGCTACTAAGTACTCAGCAGCTAAATGCACTACAGAACAGATGGAGATGTCCTTTATTAATGATGAATTATCTGTGAGTCATTCATGCCTCCACTTTCTTCACCAGTCAATCATTCCTGATTGACTGTGAACAAAACTAGTACTAATAGCTTACATATTAATTACTGAGTAATTATGACGTAGTCCTTCATTACTTACACTTATTGTAGTTGTTAATAAAATGTGATGCATCATCCTGGGTAATTACTAGAGTACTGAATCATTACTTAATGAGTCCCTATCAAATAGCTAACTAATCACTAGTTAATCTTTAATATTTGACATTAGTCATTCATTAACTAATAGTTAACTAACCATTACTACCTTATTTGTTACTCATTCATTTTTAATTAACCAAGCATTAGCTAATCTCTCAAATTTGATAAATTAACTAATGATAATGATCATAACCTCATTTGTTCCCTAGTCCATAATTAAACTGAATGTAACATGGAATCTTACAACAAAACTGGAGTGCACTATATCATAGGCCCTCATCTTATTCCTCATTAGGGTCACAGGGGTCTGCTGGAGCCAATCCCAGCGCATTACAGCGAGAGACAGGGATACACCCCAGATGGTCGCCGGCCAATCATGGGTAACACACACCATTCACACTTTAGACAATTTAGAGTCGCCAATTAACCTCAGCATGTTTTTGGACTGTGGGAGGAAGCCGGAGTACCTGGTGAAAACCCACACAGAGATGGGGAGAACATGCAAACTCCACACAGAAAGGTCCCAGACCCAGGACCAAGGAGGTCTTGAACCTGTGACCTCTGTCCTCCTGTAAAATAATTTAAAAAAACATGCACATTTGAAATGCAAAATGTGAGTAAAGCAGAAAATATGTTTAGAGTTTTGGAGACTTGAGAAGAAGCTGTGTCTGCCTGTCACTTTAAATATTCAAGCTACGCATGTCATTTTACTGAGTTAGAAATTGGAACAAACTGTAATTTTTGACTGGAGTTAATACAGGCTCGTGTTTCAAAAATTTATCATACACTTGGTATGTAAAATATATAATAATGTGACATAACCAATTCTTCAATGTAAGAAAGAGCAGAAGAGCATACATACATTCCTACGGCCTGACCTAGCAGGACATCAATGGTGGACAAAGGACGACACCTAGCGGCTACATACCGGAAACGACATTTTATCTCTACTACTGTTAGCTTGATGACGGTGAATTTGGCTAACCTGGGTGTGAGTATTGCCTACAAGTGTTACTTTATCTATCTTTCTATCTATCTATCTATCTATCTATCTATCTATCTATCTATCTATCTATCTATCTATCTATCTATCTATCTATCTATCTATCTATCTATCTATCTATCTATCTATCTATCTATCTATCTATCTATCTATCTATCTAGTCTGCCTGTTATGTATGTTTTAGCAAATATTAGCAGTTGTGACCTATTAGTAGTGTTATAGTACTATACTGTATGCTGTGTATACTGTATACTGTATACTATACTATATAGTAGTATACTGTTACTGCTGTTTCTGTCCAGTTCATGCAGGGAGAGGCGTTGGTTACATTTATGTGATGAATACAGTGATTTTAAAAATGTTATAGTAATATTTGTGTTTATAATTCATAATGCCGCTATTCACTTAACCATACTATTCACTTCCATAGTAATTTTGTTTGATTTCATAGGTGATCATAAACATCAAAGGACACTGACATGTCAGGGGCCTACACAATATTTTTGTGACTTTTTTTCAGCCTAGAAGCATTTGACTTGATTTCAGTCAAATGCTTCTAGGCTAAAAATATTTAGTTAGGAGCTTTTGCTCATTAGCAGGATTACTCTGTGTAGAATGCATGCTATGTGACCTCGAGTATGCTAAAAATGTAGCTCAGACTGCAACTTTTCAATGATGTGTTTGTTTCCATAATTCTCTGGAAATTGCAGAGCAGTGACACCGAGCCTCAAGTGACTGACTCTGCTGCTGCTGCAGTCCATGGCCACATGTGGCATTTGTTTGCAATGGCTTTCGTGCCATTAGCCGTTATTCTTCAGCCAGCATTCATTGTGCATAAAGAACTTTAGGTAATTTGGGAGAACACCCCCCCTCCTTCCAATCTTTAGGCAGCTTCTTTAGTACTCTAAACATGTAGTCTGGAGCTTGTAGGCGACACAGCTGTTTGAAATCACAGTGGGAACAAGCAAAACATGCATCTCATTTGTAATGTCTGGATTTCTGTCATGATAGTTTCTATATAATAGCGATTCAAGATGTTTTTAAAAGACGTGTTGTAAGATATTTAATCAGGACACAAGGAAACAATGTAAAAAAACATTCAGAAGAATTTACTCTAATGATTTAATCTATCAGTAATAGACATAAAAAACAACATCTCTTTTGAACATTTTTACAAAAAAGATTTTGTATTATTATTGTAGATTCAATTGAGTAAAAAAACGTGCTAATTTACTTTAAAATTCACAATGTGTGAAGGTGGATGACCAGATTTAACTAACATGCTTTGAGTAGAGGATAAGTGAGGAGGGGAAAGAGCAAGTGCTTTAAAGAGGGAGCGAGAGAGCATATGTGCAGGAGGGGTTGGAGAGAGAGAGGAGAGAGAGAGGAGAGAGAGAGAGAGAGAGAGGGGAAGAGAGATAGAGGGAGAGGGAGGACAAGTGGGTGGGTGCTGTGAAATCCGTTAACAGGGGAGCTCTGTGCATTTGTTAGACGTCTTGGCCGCTTGCCCAACTTGGCTCATTGTAATCAAGGCATGATCGTCGACTCCAGGCAGCCCTCTCTGCCGCCTCGGCTGCCTCGCGCCTGGACCCAGCCCAGCTCTCACCGCTGACATGGAAAGACCCGTAAGTGCCTTCTCTCATTCCCTCCCTCCCTCCCTCCCTCCATCCCCTCCATCCCCTCCCACCTACCCACCCACCCTCTTTTCTCATCCCACACTCTCTCCGGCTCTCCCTGGTATTAGGTTCTGCTCTGTCGCAGATTTTTAGCTGTGGCTACACGCAGTGCTTCAGCTGTGGCTCTGCCTCTCTTTTCCCCTCTCTCTCTCTCTCTCTCTCTCTCTCTCTCCCCCTGTTTGTAGCTCCTGTAGGTGGCAGGAACGCTGGGTAGGGAGGAAGCTTTTGGCAGCGTTCTCTCTCTCCGCAGGCCCCCCTCCCCTTCTGTCCGCCTGCCTGCCTGTCCGGGCATGGGTGCCGTCCGCTGGCAGCCCCACAGCGTCTCTGTGTGTTCTGTGATTGTGTGCATGTAAGCCTCGCTGCAGCACAAGCACAGGACCGGCCGGGCCAAACCCAGAGGGGTAGCGTCAACCACACAGAGTCTCCCCACTTTTGGTTTTGCGAAGGCCAGTGTTCTCCACTCGCCGACATTAGCCTTGCTGGGACTCAAGAGTCCGCAGCATATCTATCCCATTGCGCCTATTCCTGGTCGCATGTCCTCACTGTCTGTTATGTTTGGATACCCTGACAACTAGAAGCCGTGAGGTAACCACTTTCCAACTGACGCCTTTCTGAGTGAGTCCCCAACTTTTTTTTTCCTTCTTTGCAGGTTTTGACGCAGCTTGGAGTCACACAGCTGGATTTAGGATGTGGTAGCCTTTGTTGTTTTTTCTTTGCAGGCACCTCACAGGAATAATAAAAAAGTAGGCAGTTGACCGTTCAGCAACATCTCAGTGGCAGCCATTCTTTGCGGATGTAACACTGGCGGAGCTGAAAAAAAAAAAAAAGCACTGAAGAATTTCTTACAATCCAAAGGCGATAGTCTTTGTGCGCTCACGAGCTGTGAGTCATCACTCTGTGCTTTTTAATATCACACTGAAGTAGCCATGACTCTTTTGTCGTCACTGAGGCAACAGTAGAGGATGCCTGACTGACTGACTCACAATGCTTTTGTGAGTATACTTCCTTGAGTCTGTCAAGGTTTGACCTCTGTTAATAATAATTCATACCAGGTGTGGAGAATTAGGATACTTTTTGTAGTCTCGACCACCTGCAAAAGCAACTTTTCTGTTTGACAGTTATTGCCCCTTGTCTTTAGTTGAGTGAATAACGACAGATGATGGCAGCAGTGATTCAAAGTTTTTTTGTATTAGCTAATTAAGTTGAGAGCTCCCTTTTGGCCGTGGCACGTCATTCATTGAGTATTGTCTGAGCACCCATGCTGAATGAAATCTGACTGAGGATGTGAGGAAGGAAAAATGCCTCCCACTCTTCTAGGAAGGATGAGAGCTTTGGCGTATATTTGTGTATCGCACCTTCGTTCTGTCATGAATCCCCCATTCTTATTACTGCAAATTTTGTTTTTAATTCAGTATAATCGTGGATTTGAAACAACACATTACTTTTTACATGGAGCAGAAGCTGCCTTGTGAGCGGTCCTCGTGACAGTATGGTGCATGAATTTAAAGAAATGGGATGACATTTAAGGGAATATGCTTATTCACTTTCTCGTGGATAGTTGGATAAGAAGATTATACCACACTTGTTTGCATCAATCTTCTCGTCTACCTCTTGGCAAGAAAGTGATGCAAACAGCTTATATAGCAGATTTATTGCCGTGCTAACTGACATAAAAAAGCTGATTATTATTAGTGATTATTTGCAGTTTGCAAATTTGACATTTGCTTCTTTTCGCCTGGGCGTTTAAGACAGTAATCTGCTCTCCTAAACAGCTTGCTGATATTGAGTATTTCTGAGATCTAAAGCTGGTTGAATAGACCACTTTGACCACTCACATATCTTGTCACCTCAAAAAGAATAGCTAGACATGATTGAGAGGGAACGTTAAGTTACTGTTGACCTCTGTACTGGATATAGTTAATGGCTCTTCACTTATAGGTTTTGACATTGGTGTAGCAGTATAAAGAAAGAGTTTCTTGGAAAGCAGTGATAACATACTGTACAGCTAGTTGCTGTTAAATGAGAGCACATGGAAGACTGCCTCTTGTCGTGTGAGAAGGTGTGTCCTGCTGAGCACATCGGGATGTTTAGGATGCTTTGCATATGCATTCTCCCTGTGTCACTGAGCTGCATAATGAATGCTCCATCTGTTGGAGTGAGTACAGGCTACTCTGCCTTGTGTGTTATCATAGTGGTGTGGACACAGCAGCATTTTCCCACTGATTGTCCATCCATCACTGATTAGTCGAGCATCTCTTTGTTGTAATCTGTTTATATGTGGACCACATTATATGTTTAGTATTGCTTTGGTGAATTGTTTTCTTTTTATTCTAGAGTTCATTAAATTCAAGATTTGTAATTATGTTACTATATTCTTTGATCAGATATTTAAAGCACTCTGAGAGTGCAGACCTCCGCCAAGCATATTGTGACTCCCACTCAACATTGTCATCCTATACCTATTGAATACAAACACTATCGTGGAATGAAAACTAGGCATAGTCAAAGTCCTCAGTGTCTCTGATGTAGTGTGAAAAGAAAACAAGCTATACAGGTGCAATGTATCACCACCAGGTGGCCCAAACTATGGCACCTGTTTGAAGGCCCATTGATCACAGTGTTACAAAACAACAAAAACGTCAAATACAGAAACCAGGATCCTTACTAAAATGTAATCATCTGTTCATGGTACCATTTCCAGGAATTGCTGAAAATTTGATAAAATCTGACCAATACTTTTTGAGATATTTTGCCAAAAAACAGACAAACACTGGCTAAAACAACATTTTTGGCGGGGGGACCTTTGTTGCATGTAACACACGCCTCTCTCTCTCTCCTTGCTTTCTATCCTGCTACACTGATTCTCAAAAAAAAAAAAGCCAAAAACGGCCAAACAATAATCCTATCTTTGACTCCGACCAGGTCGGGGGTTGCAAGTTAACGTTAGCAGTGCTGCTAATAACGCTGTCTCGATCCATGGTGATGGAGTGGTGTTACTGTGGTAGCAAAACATCTGTGTCCTAGATTTTCTTTTTGCCCATATCACATCAGTGTCATGTCTCGATTGAATGCACGAATGAAGCATTCCTCAAGGATCATTTTTGGACTACTTTTATTTAATATTTACATCTTGCCCCTTGCTTGTATTTTAGAATACCACAAGACCTTTTATGATACTTATGCTAATGACACCAAACTTTATATTTCAGTGTCACCACATGACTACAGTTTTCAGTGAATAATTGCATTCACCAAATTAATGAGTGGATGTACCTGAAAAAATATAAGGTCAAAGATCAGTGCTTACCTAAATTCTATGTCACTTAAAGCCACCAATCAAGTCATAAATCTTGGTGTGGTTACTGACTCAGACCTGAACTTCAAAAAAACATTTAAAGTCATTACTAAATCAGCCTGTTTACATCTAAAAACATTGTCAGAATTAAGGGTTTTCTGTTTAAACTAGACTCAGAAAAACTTTTTCATGCTTTTATTATTCGTAGGTGTCCTTACACGTGACAAAAAAACAATTAAGCAATTGCAGCAAAGTCAAAACGCTGCTGCCAGCGTCCACATCATAAACAACATATCACACTGGCCCTAAATCATTAGGCTGGCTTCCTGTGAGTCAAATAATAGATTTTAAAATATTGAAACACTATTGTTCACTGTGGCATTTTTTTATTATTATTATTACTATCTTTTCGACTTTGTAATCTGCTTTGGTTTTTAAACATTTTATTGTCTTAATATATTTTATGATTTCATCTTAATGTAATGTAATATTTTATTATTAACTGAATGTATTTTGCTGTCCCTGTAAAGCACCATGAATTACCTTGTGTTTGAATAGTGCTATATAAATAAACTTGCCTCGCCTCTAGGGGCCTGTGAGTTTGACAGTGAACTGTGGTCGGCCTGGGCCATGTGTCACTCAACCAATCAGGAGAGAAGCTGAGACAGCTGGAGAGAAAACTGTAAAACTACATTGGGTTAAACATGTGAACTTCAAACTGCAAATATGTTATCTTAGGGGTAACAAAACATAAAACCCAGAAAAGTGCACTATATGGAGCCTTTAAAAGAAGCTAAGTAAAAAATAGAGTCTACTCTGTCCCTTCCTGTAGACGGCATCTGTGTTGCATTTCCAGTCCAGTCGATTGTCAAGGTGGACCAAGATATCTCTATCCCTCCACCGACCTCCTCTCAAAGATTGGAAACGGTGTTATCCTAACCCTGGCCCTCCAAAGAAACACAACCATCTCCTTGGTCTTGGCCACATTCATACCATGCCACAAGGCGGTCCACTGTGTCTCTGTACTCCTGCCCACCACTGACGCACCCCACAACTGCAGAGTCATTTAAAGACTTTGGCAGATGGCTGGACTCCGAATAGTACTGACAGTACTGAAAGTGAGAGGTGTACATGAGAAGAGGAAAGTGGAGAGGACTGTGCTCCTGTGCTACTAACCACTGTTCAGACGTACATCTGCACATGTACTTGAACTGTGGTCTGTCAGGTGGCCAATAATCCAGGAGGTTATGAACGCATCTGCCTCCATCCTCTGTAAGCTGCTCTCTCAGCAATTCAGGGTGGATTGTGTTAAAGGTGCAGGACAAATCAGAGATTGTGATTCTCACAATGTTCCATGCATTGTCCAGGTGAAAGAGGGCTTGATGAAGCAGGTAGATGATGGCATCTCTCCAACCTGAGGATGATAGGCAAAATGTAGCATGTCCAGAGAGGTTCTCAGCTGAGGATACCCAGCCCTAAATTAAAAAGAGCAATGAAGAAAAATAGTGTACAATTTATTTTAACTACTTAAGATGCACCCTCCTTTTCAGCCTTGTTTGTGAAATTGGTATG
Organism: Lepturacanthus savala; assembly: GCA_030544235.1. Lineage (NCBI taxonomy): Eukaryota > Metazoa > Chordata > Actinopteri > Scombriformes > Trichiuridae > Lepturacanthus > Lepturacanthus savala. The sequence goes on along the minus strand of CM060469.1, from coordinate 17,777,434 downwards.
CCCAAGTTGTAAGCAGCACAGTTCGTGTCACATGTTGTTTGAAAGCCCTGGCTATTGGCTGTCGGGTTTGGATGGTCTCGTCATGGGAAACTTCCATTGGGTCACACTGCTGTCCATCAAACCAAAGGTGGTCAAACTTTTGTGGTCCGGACCTCATTGGCTTTCAAGCTAGCTATCTCCCAACCCCATGCTTTGATTGGCTTGTGCAGTGTCAATCGATGCAAAACAACTTTGCAACCATAAAAACTGCATTATTTGCGCATAGAAACCAATGGCTGAAGTGTAGTATTGTTGTAAATGACACTCTGTCTCTCCCCTGTCTTAAGAGGTTGAAGGAGCAGTTGGTGGTGCCCGTTTCTTCCAAACACTTTGCCCTTTTTTTCGAATGGAATTTGATTCATAAGCCCTCCCTTCGCTCACCCTCAATATTACTGCAGATAGAAAGCATAGTGTTACCTGCCTAACAGAATTGCTGCTACAGTACAAGAGTGATTCACTTACACTCAGAGCAAACTGGGGTGAGCAAACGAAATGCTCACTCAGTTGGAAATAAGTCCAAAGAACCGGACCAATCATCATTTTTTCACCTAATACCTTTTCTACTTTTTCCGCTGAGTTTTCTGGTGTTTTTTCTGGGCCATGCTCACTCAACACAGTATCTGCCAACTCGGTCTTGTTTATATGCAGCGGCCCAGCCTTTTGATGGACAGCTAGGCTGCTCCAATCAGGTAGATTGAATCTGGTTCAGTTGTTGACAAGCAGCTATGCAAGCCAATCAATCCTAATGGTCGGAGGTTTTAATTGCTTGGAGGTAAAACTGCTCCTGTACCCCTAGTCTAATATGGATTTTGGTGATTTCTTTTTTACCATCAATACATAGTAACAACTGAAAATACTATAACAAAAAGTACATAGAAATCTCACAGCGTAGTGATCCACTTGATTAATGATCTGATGTGTCTCCTTACCAGACCCCCAGTGACATGATGCCCAAAAGGGATCATGAGAGGGACCTGGAGCTGGACAAGAAGATCGAGGCTCTCCGTAGGAAGAATGAAGTGCTCATGAAGAGGTACAAGGTAAGAACAAAAACATGGAATCAGGGAGGGCTCTGGCTATCATCAGGTATAGAAATGCATGATGGCTGGGGGCATGTTTCTTTCCCTTTAAGAGCTTGGAGCTCTTACACCCTTCCTGATTAGTTCTCTGTTTTCCTTGAGTTTCATTTAGGAGGTTGAGGAGGACAAGAAAAGGGCAGAAGAGGATGGAATGGCTCCGCAGATCCGCAAGGGCAAGGCTGATGACCTTACTATCACAATCAGCAAGTCCACCAGTGTAGGTGTCCATGATGTGAGGACATGACAACTGGATTTTAATGATTTTGACAAATATATCACAATACTGTCAGTGTTGCCTTTTCTTCTTATCCTTTTTTATTCTCAGAAAATTCTGCTGTGAGCTCTATAAATATTTAATAACGCTCTTTTCTTTGGAGCAGGAGAGTCGAGTGGTGGTGACTAAGCCATTCAGCGGTGGTTCACCAGCTGGGAAAGGACAACAGGAGGCTGGGACTGACCAGGGGAGTGAAGGTCCTGTGCTGGGCACTGGCAAAGGCCACAAGAAGCAGCTAATGGTCACAATGGCTGGAAAAAAGGTAAAAGCTCAGGGACAGGGATTATGCATTATCTAAGTCAAATGACAAGAGTAGAAAAACAGGTGAAACGAAAATCCCTGTAGTTCCATTGTAATGAAAGAAAAACAGTTACAAAATAATTCCACTTTGAATCAATAAGATAAGCTAACTGAAAGCAATATAATAAGAATCCAAACAAAAGCCTTTAGTCTGGCAACAAATGTTCAATAGTAACTTGCAAAGAAAGCAGGAGCACTTTATAGTGACTGATATTACAGACTAACGTTTGGTGCTTCTTTCACAGGTAGAATTGCAAATTATTTTAAAATAAAAATCATTAATAAGACCGGTATATATGTCAGTTTTATAATTTTTGCACCTTTAGATTCCAGAGTCAGAGCTTCTGCAGTTTAGATAACTGTACTTATTTTTGTTTTTTGTTTTTTACAAAAAGGCTATTTAATGTTTAGTGAATATACATTACAATTTTTTTTACGCATGGTAGCAGCATGTGGCTGTAGCGATGTTGGCCAGGTTAGTTGGTCCACTACTGTCATCAGGCTAAAATATTATAGTAGGTTTATGATCAAATACCTACAGAAGCAGTGTGAAGGTACATGAAAAGTACAGGGATCACCAAAAGTCATTAGAACTACATTTTCTGTGCACTTTGAATATGTGTAAGACATAACATAGTTACCCATTCAATAACTGTTGAGATATTTCACAAATAAATGTGTAGCTGTGAGGTAGAATATGTTTTCTTGTTTCAGTCAGAAAGCCTGCTACTCATGAATAATCTGTACTGATGCCGGCAGGTATTTGTGCACATTACCGTAAATTATCAATTATTCGCTGTTACTAATATAAGTGTTTATTTGTTTCAATCACTTACCAAATCAGGCGTTTATTTGAGACCAGGCAGTAATTTGGGACAGGGGATTAATTCCTTCCTGACAAAAATCTTCCTCAGCAAAACTGAAAGAATATGGTAATGGTAAAAAATATGGTAACTCTCTTTTATTAAAGCGGTATGACTACCGTATAACCTACATTTTTCAAAAGTAAGATTACAGTTCTGTAGTTAAATGTCACAAGTTTTCTTCTACATATTTTAAGATAGAAACTTTGAATTTTATGTCATACATTTTATTTTTTAACTGCACCAGAGTCATGGCGATCGTCAATTAAGCAATATTACCCAGGACCTATTTGCAACAGTGGTTATTTATCAAAATATACACCTGCAACCAGTGTTTAAAGCAGACCTGATGGTTAATTGAAACTCTGATGTTATTTGGTAATTTACAGTGATTATAAGTATTATGACTATGTAAGCTCCATTCAATATTTCTTTTTGGATGACTTTTTGGCTCTCTGCTGCAGTTTTGGTACTCCAATACAAATAACTGTCTTTCCAGGGTAAGAGGGTGGTGAGTGAGAGGCCAGAGAAGAGGCTGGGCCCAGCAGAGGTCAAGAGCCCTGCTGAGGAGGGCCAGGCGCGACGTGTGGAGTCAGCCGGGCGGGGGAAGCAGCCACCTCAAACAACCAAGAAAGACACGTCGGCTCAGGTTCGGATAAGACGCCCCTTTGAACACGTTCAGTGATCGCACGCATTTCAAAGCCCAGTCCTGTCTGCTCCCACTCCCACATCCCGCTTTGTTCCCTGCACTCGCTCTGCACCCAAGCTGTTTTACATAGATGTTAGACATGTGGACCGGCCACACCCCTCCACTGTTGGAGCACAAAGGCTGGCGGACAGGAGGTGGACCACGGCTATGACTGACTGGAGGATTAGGGGGGGTGCTAATAGAGCTGTTAAGTAGATGCTCTGTAAAAATACCACAAACGGAGAAAATCTTCAGAAAGGCTTGGACTTTTCTTAGTCCAATCCTTCTTGACAGTTATTTATCTCCTTTTTCTCCCTCTGAGGAGCTTTTGCTGTATTTTTAGCTAAAGAAAAATCACTCCACCCCTGGCTGCGGATGCCTTTGGCGCTGTTCACCGAGATGAACGATAAGTAGGTGCTTGTGAGACTTCTGTCTGAACAACAGGCCTCGTTGTTGATAACATGACACATTGCCGCATGTTGTTGTTAGACCTCATGTTTAACATATGCACATACAGTACCTCCGGCTGGACTGGGAAATGTCACACTGTCAACTAGCCCTCCACCACCAGAGTATGTAGAAACTCTGAAACAGCTGCTCTGCCTCAGTCTGAAGCCTGACACACACACACACACGCTCACAAGCTGCCCAATCAATACGCTGAAGCACAGCACAGACAGCTGATCCTCGCCACTGTAAACACAGACACCGTCTGGTCTCATGAGGGGTCTCTCTGGACACAAAAAACCAGGGAGGAACAGCAGCCGAGGCTCAGTCTAAATGTGTATTTATATGTGCGCGTCCGATTGGTCGACACGCCGGCTGCTGCTGCTCACTGGCCCCGTCCGAGAGTTAATGTGCGCTAAATCTATGGGCTTGAACATGCTGTTCTCCTGTCTGTATTTCTGGCCCTCTCATTCTGTCCCCTTTATTTATCATGTGGACTGAATCAGCACTTGAACAGCAGCCAGAGCTCCGGTGCACCAGTCAACTGTGAATCTGAGAGACCTGGTCTCCATGTGGCCACTGTTTACATAACCGGTATCGTTGGAGGGGGGGTAAGAGAGAATGTCGCGTATTTATTTGGCAAGCATTGGAAAAATATTTATATGTAAAAGAGCCGTGATTTACTGTGCCACGCCGCAGCTCTGCCGCGCCTCTGAAATATTTTTTCTAATGCGTGTGTGTGCGGAAATAAATAATGACTGTGAGAGGGGTGTGGTCGTCTGGCAGTATCTTAGGCAGATTATAGCTAATGCATGGAAGCAGAAGTACCTCATGACTAGACTGTCAGTTCACACTCATGGGAGAGAGAGAGAGAGAGAGACAGGAGAAAGGAAATGGAGAAGGAGAGAGAGAGAGAGGGATAAAAAAAAACAAGGGGAAGAAAGAGGGGGAGACTCCTGGCAGCCCACCGTCTGTTTCCAGCCGAAAACCTTAAGTGGTCCGTGCTCCTCTGGCACGATTGTTTTGCCATTCCCACCATCCTGAAAGGGCCGATTTGATCTAATTAACATTCGGCTGCCTTCTCACTCTGAAAAGGCTCATTATGCTGCCAAAGAGACGGGCCTGGCGAGGTGCCAGGAGAGGGTCTGGGAGAGAGAGGGAGAGAGAGAATAGGAGGAGGAAGAAGAAGTGTGAGACAGAAAAGAAGGTAGTCAAGGGTGTTTAGTGTTTGCGTATGTGTCAGGCTGCGTTTGGATGTTTGCAGGAGAGTGTGTATGTGGGTGCAATTGACCATTCTTTCCAGCCTTTATCCTTTATTGTACACCCCCCCCCCCCCCCCCCCCCCCCCCCCCCCCCCCCCCCAGGCTGTTTGTGCGAATGTGCCATTAATGGCAACATGACTCATCTAGCTGAGTTCACTGGAGCACAACCAGGCAGTCAGAGAAACCACCCGGACCAAAAATTCACACAGTTCTCCTGCAATAAGGATCAGTTTCATGTTTCAAGCCGCCCGAGGTCCAACCCACCTGCAGATTTCACTCCATTGCAGTGTGCATTTATAATTGGGCCTCTATTGTTACATTGCACTATTGCGCTGTTAGTCCACTTAGGGGCAGTATAGGCCTCTAAATCGCCCTCAGCAGATGAGCCACCCGCTTGTCGCTACTATTTATGGCAGCGATAATGTGACTCTTTGCGGCCATGTTTAATTGGCTGGCAACAAGTTGCTGTGTCATTATTATTGTTGTTGTTTTCACCTTCCTTTTTTTCTCTCTCTCTCTCTTTGACAGGATGAGATTAAACAAGGGCAGAAGCACACAGAGGAGCAGCACAGACTACATCATTTCCAGGTTGACAGGCACACATCTACATTAATGCAAATAACGTGAACATGCATGCTGTCACTGTCCCTTCTCAACGTTTTGTAGGAAAAACTCATAAGACAGAGCGCACAAAAACATGGAGAGATGCAAAGCCGCGGCGTCCCCTCCTCATGCTAAACGCTGACATAAAGACAGACACATCATGTAGATCAGCAATGCACATACCCCCCTTTATCCTAGTGCTTGTCCCCATCTGCCTCCCGCTGGTTTGTGTGTTAACGTTGCTGCAGTAGCTCAGGGCTGTCTCACAGATCAGGCATGTGATAAGGTGGCTGAGTGGGGAGGCAGGGAGGATGGGCTTCAAAGACCCACCGAATACATCACACAACAAGCCATCATGAGCCTCTGCCTCCCTGAACCTCGCCTAGTGAGCGCTCAAGGACAATTTTTTTTTTAATGGTGTTGCATAATGGGTGAAGGTCAGACAGTCCCTGGCTTTGTGAACTGTTTTGGTTAACAAATATTCTTCAGGCCTCATGTATTTCAGGCCTGAACCAGTGCAGCCTCTGCAGGATGAGAAGTAGCAGTTTAGCAGTCCAGAACAAAAGACAATCATTCTTTTTTTTTCTGCCAGTTACTTTTCTTTCTTTAAAGGTCCCATATCATGCACTTTTTGGGTTTTTATTTGAAGTTTCGATACCCCTTAAATAATATATTTGCAATTTAAAAAATTAAACTCTATGTAGTTTTACAAGTGCTCTCTCCAATGCTGCACTGAAGCTCAAGAAAGAGTGGCTAGTTTTTGGTCTATATCATAAATATTCTTCCAATTGATTCCAATTGATTTTATCTTGGAAGACTGATACTGATACAGTGCTACTACACGACATAATAAAGTAAAAGAAGTACAAACAAGCCGCGAAACGCCAAGTTTCCAAATCCAGGCTGTGTGTGTATCTTTTTCTGAGTGTTTGATGCAATGGATTTTCTTATATTTTTTTATAACCCCTAGACCAGCGGTTCTCAAACTTTTTCACATCAAAGACCCTTAAACTCACAAAAATTAAACCACAGACCCCATCTAATAGGGTTTTTGCATTAGGTGTTTTATAACAGAAATGTAGGAAACCTAAGGCCAAAATTATACTCAAACTGCAATGATCAAAAGTAAATAAATAAATAAATTACTCTAAATGAATTTATTCATGTATTATTTTCCCATTTATTTGATTTTCCATTTAATGTATTCATTTATTAATATATCATTGTAATTCATTTATGTACTCAGTCCCCCCCAATCATTTTCACCTATATAAAATGGATAGTAAAATTTGAAATCAAAATAGAAAAATTAGATAACCTGAAAATAATACACAAATAATCTTAAATATATACTTTATATAATTATATAAAGTAATATTTGTTTTTGATTAAGATAGCAAAACAAGTGTTCCTACATTCTGTCATTGTGTTACCTATGGGTGGAGTTAATTTGATTTGATTAATATTTGTCTCAAACATATGTAATAGGAAAAACAAATAATGACACACTAAGATAATGCACAAAGCAAAGTTCATTATGTTCAGCCTCCCCTTACATTGTCATATGCACATATGAAATGGATAAATGTATAAAGTCTTAGAAATTTAAAAACCCTGGTTTCAAACATACAAGGCTAAATCAAAATCCTTTCCCAGAAAGTATAAAGTATCAAATTAGGATTCCAGTTCTTTATAGCTGAGAAAGAGTGACTCTGTGTACTTGTGTTTAAATAATATAATTATAAAATAATTACAGTTATTATAAATGATTCCCCTTTTTTGCTGGGGACTCGCTGGCACCCCTCAAGGACCCCTGGGGGTCCCTAGACCCCGCTTTGAGAACCACTGCCTTAGATCAAATCTAGAGTAATAAAAAGGACATATGAAATTGCCTGTTTGCATGATATGAGACCTTTAATCAAAATTTGCATACACAGCGTGAAACCAAACCCTGCTCTCTCTCAGCATCATGCGACATCCACTCTACCTGCTCCGGCCTATGAAAATCCTCCCTGCGGAAGAAATTGAAAAGTGGTAATTAGCGGGGCAGCTGGAGATGGCCTGTTGGAACACGCGAGAAGCACCTTCCCTCGCGGCGCCCGACGTCCTCCGGGGCCTTAAGGAGAAGGGAGGGGGTGAGCAGGTTGAAAACAGAAGGACGAATACATAACGGCGTGTTCTCCAGTAACTGAACCCAACACGGCAACATGTTTACTCGTCTCTGATTGGTACGCACCTGAGGGGAAAACACAACCCAACACTGTGCTGCTTCTCTGTCTCTCTGCAGAACGTACTGTCGATTTTTAGAATCCCAAGATTAAAATTTTTCTCTAGACAATAACACTCCTACTCCTCTGCTTTGTAAAAAAAAAAAAAAAAAAAAAAAAAACACGCACAATGACAAGCACTTTTTGTTTTACGTGAGTTCCCAGGGCCTTGTTCACTCCAGGGCTTTGTGACGAGAGCACAGGGCCTCTGTCCCCTTTGATGTGTTAAGGAGCCTGCATCAGATCTCCCTCCAGTATTAACAAGCAACCCCTCTCTCCGCTTTCATCGCCGTAATCAATAAACAGGTTAAGCGGGGACAGGAGGAAGAAGGAGACGTAATTGCGTTTCCTGTACGCTGTGCTTTTCTGGGAATATTATCAGAAAAAAAAGATTGTGTCGCTTCGCAGTCATCGTGTTAGACAGACAAGACAAAAAGCTTTTTGTGATCCAATGGGAGCCGACTGCAATGATGAGATGACCAGAGGCAAACATTAATGTTTAAAGGGGCATTAACTGTAATGCAGAGTGTATAAAAATACCACAGAAGTCCTTGTTTGGTTCCTTGTTAATCGTTTAGAGATAAAGGGCTTTTTCCTGGTTTATGACCACCCAGGTTTCATGTTGAGCCGGCTCCATCCACTGCTCGAACTGGTGTGTTGAGTGATGCTTCGATACAGGCTCTGGAAAAAAAAATACAAAGAAACAAGATCCAATTAAATTTAAAACAATATAATACTAATATTTACACTTAAGAAGAGTTTAGAAATCAGTATTTGGTGCAATAACAGCATGCTCTCCACAAGTCTTTACCATTGTTCTTGGTTGACTTTATTCTACTCCTGGAACCTCTTTAAGCAGAATGAGGTGTGTATGTGTTGGAATTCAACAGACGCTGAAATGGAATGGCTGGAATACACATAGAGATGCTAATTTCAGGAAAAAAAATGAAATGGTCTCTTATTATTTTTTTCCAGAGCTCTGTATTGTATTGTGGTGTTTAATTTAGTCATGTTTCAATAAACGAGAGAACTATCACTGATGAGAAGAATCTACATCAAGGAAGCTTCTTTTTTATGTGTTAAAAGCATGTTGTTCATCTGCCCAGGATGTAGAGAGCCTGCAGGCCAGCACAGACCTCAATGTCCCCACGTCGAGAGAGGAGCAGGAGGAGTACCTGCGGTGGAAGAAAGAGCGTGAACAGATCGACAGGGAGCGAGTGGCACGCCACAAGAACGCCAAGGGCCAGTGGAGGCGCGCATGGGACATGGACAAAACAGAGAACATGTAAGTTCCCATGACTAAATCCATGGAAAAGGCTGTTTTGTCTGCTGCTGTCTTCTTACAGATTTTGTTCCACCCGATATTTAATCGGTCTATTCCATATTATTTATTCTTACCTTACATACAGTTGTGTTTTAAATAATAGCAGTGTGTTGAAAAACGTGAGTAAAGCCAAAATCCTTAACAATAATTTTTAATGCGATGCATTGGGGACACTGCATTTTATATCCTAAATCAAAATGTAAAGAAAAATGTGCAAATTTTCTAATTACTTTACAGAAAATGAAGAAAAATTCAAAGAAATAGCTGTGTCAGAGCTTTTCTTTACAATCTCAACTATGTGCTGTATGAACTGAAAAATCTTCAGGATTTAACATTGCTATGAATCAGCAGAGTAATCTTTAGTTGTATAACCATGGTTTCTGATGCTGCTACACATCTGTGTTGCATGGAGTTGCATGCACTAACTCTGGCTCCTACAAACAGGTATTTCAGCTTCATAAATCTTGTGCTTTTCTTGGTTTTGTCTCAGAAACAGCATTTTTGATGTCACCCCACAAGTTTTCAATAGGATTAAGGTTTGGGGATTGGGTTGGCCACTCCATATTGACCAGCAGCTATATTGACTTGAACATTAGGGTTAACACGGGTGTTACATGATAGTGATTGAGATTCTGTTCCATGTAGAGTAATAGAGTCTTTCCTATGAGCAAACATGCACAATAACAGCATCCTCACTCTGTTTGACCTGAATGAATAAATGGAAACCAATCCGTATAGATTTTAAACATTATACACAATGCAATATTACATGATCTGACTTGGGGTTATAGAATTAAAAAAAGTTGGGCAAATTATGTGCAGAAGTAATGGTTCTGGTTAATGTAGCTATAAATATATATGGTATGTATATGTGATATGGGTGAAATAGCGAATATGAAATACATTCAGTATACAGAAGTTTTATCTACACACTAGAGGATTATCGCTGTAACAATCATTCAATTAATCGATTAATTGATTAGTTGCCAACTATTACATTAATCGCCACTTAGATTGATAATTTATTTGAGTTTGATTTTTAAGAAGCAAAGGTCTAAATTCTCTGGTTCCAGCTTCTCAAATCTGATTATTTTCTGGTTTCTTTAGTCTTCTATAATAGTAAATAGATGATCTTTGGGTTGTGGATTGGTGGTCTGGACAAAAAAATACACATTTCACACCATTTTATGAATCAAACAAATAATCAATTAATCATTTCAATAATTAATAATAATCACTAATCAATCGCTTCAATAATCAATACATTAATGGACTATCAAAACAGTTGTTAGTTGCAACCCTATACAGGATATACAGTACACAGTAAAATCACCAGTGGTAAAATAACAAGTCAACACCAATAGACACTAATAAACTAATAATTTCAATGTTATATTAACACTGGCAATTTTACTGTGTACCATTCAAAAGTCTGGTACTGTCCAAACCCTCTGCACCATACTGTACTGTAATATACATACATACATTGGAATTGGTCTTTGGTGAAATTAGTGAAATTTGGTGGAATTAGTCCATTTGCCACAGCTGACCTGGTTGAGAAGTGTTGTCCAACAATGGTTCTGGTCTTGTCCCTCATCTTCCTTTCTGCCATCGCCTTCAGATCATCCAGTTCTAGGATGGATCCATTCACTTGTGTTGCGATGTAGAGAACAACAGCTGGTGTCTTCCCACTTTCTTTCTGAACAAACCCATGTTCCCAAGACTAGATCTCATCAGATCACAGGATGTTGCAAAATAATTGAATTTCCAAATAATGCATGTCAGACAAATTGTATTGTCATTGTGTGAGCAACATGTGAAGGTGTGTTAACAGAACTTTTGAAGACTCAACATCTTGAATCATAGAATGTGGTGGCTGGTTTATAAGTTGGGATTTCAACAAGTGAACAGAGTGAACGAGTTGCAGAGTAAATTAATGTGCTGCTTAAGGAAGCATCAAAATGTAAAGAGACAAGGGAAAAGTGGCTATTTTTAGCCAGGGATAAGGGATGGAATGCCTTGCCTTATTTGGTGAAGCTTAAACAAGGCCCTCCAGTAAGAATAGAACAGGAAATGTGTTTTCGAATCAACAATTGAGACCATTTCTGTGTGAAACGTGGGGGTGTGAAACAAGGACGATCACTTCTCAAGAACTGGTCAATAATAAATGCACAATGAAGACACTTGAATTTCAGAATGACCTGTTGATGTTGACGTAGACGGGCTGTTCCTAAACAATCACTGTAAATAAATGCTCTAACACCGACCAAGACGGCATCTAAATTCAACTTCTGCTTTTAGGTTTTCAGACAAATCCCATCCGGATCGAGAGTGGGGAACACCCAGCAGAGGTGACAGCATATACAATTCTAATGGCTTTTATTAGTATCCTGTTCTTCATCATCGTTATCATTACTATTTTATTTTTTTGTTTATTTCCAGGTGGACGAAACGCCAGAAGAGGACAACCCAGGTCAAACGCTGACGCACGAGGTATCTCTTGGGGTTATGCACAGACATATTTGAACCAGTTCAGTGGCTTGAAGTTAATACACACAATACACACTGGGTTCTGACACAGTAGTGTCAAAAGATGGTCTCAAGACCACTTTTTGAAGGTCTTGGTCTCATCTCAGAATCACACTTTGCACTTTTACTCAGTCTCAGGAGTTTGTTTTTTTATTTTTAGACCATTCAAGACCACAACATATCAACATCATTCCTGCGATTGGATGTAAAATGCCTTGCTGTAAATGCAACCAGTAATGTGATTGATTTTTTTTTATATTAAATAATTTGAACTATTGCTAACATCTGTCACTTCTCCTCATACACACTCACAAAGTGCATGTGGGGAGACTGCTCCCCGGCTGCTGGAAGCAACGTGTTGGCCAAATCTACTGGATTTACTGGGTCTCACCTTACCTTGGTCTTGGTCTGGACTTGGTCTTAATGTCTTGGCCTTTTTTAAGTCTCAATACAAAAAAAGCTTATTGATGAAAATTTGTTTATATTGATCTATATCAATAATTATCGATGATTTTCTTTTAAATATGTATCATAAATGACCAAATAATAGCCACTTATTTGTTTGAATCACTGAACAGATCAGTCGTAATTATTATTTGGTAATTTACTGTATTTTTTTCTATTTTCTATTTCTTTATTCTATTTTAATGACCAGGAGAAAAAGAACTGAATGTATCCACTTTATACTAAACTTGATTTGTTGTTTGTATGTTAAATGACTGGTTGTTTGATTCAATGATTAATTATCAAGGGAAATATGATGTTTATGGAGGGAGCCCCTTAAGCGAAACTATCAATATAATATCTTTTTATTGCACTAATGATGTGGATATTGATGATATATTCAAATATTGTTTTATTGCCCAGTCCCAGCCTGGACTGCAACACTAATACACACTCTTTAGAAAAGCCTAGAAGCCAAAATATTTTCAAACTATTAGTTCAATATTTAATTAAAAAATGTTTTTCTGGGAAAATAATTTTATGCATTTTTGCTCAAACAGGGTATTTTGTAGACTGTAAATCAGTGTTTTTCCTTATCGGTCTATTCTGTACAAACAGCATCTACCACATGTCTGACCATCCTTGAAGAGGAATTCCTCTTCTATTGCTCTTGCTGAGGTTTTTTTCATTGGGGGAAGCTCTGATTTAACACATTAAGATCAGCTTATTACATCTGAGTAGTCCTACTAAGCCTGTGTACCAGTTGTATAAAGTCCCTGATGGCAGATATGGACTAGTACAAACAGGGAGTGACACTGCCATATTATTAATATTATTTGCATTGGATATGATCCAGTGTTTTCGTATCTTGACATACGTAGTACTAGGGGCTAAAAGTCTGTCTAAAGTTACACTATTTTTAGAAGACAGTAATGTTTTTGTGTGTGTGTGTTTTTTTTTAACTAAAATGTGATTTCATTGTGACTCACAGTATTTTTCTGTCCTAGGTCATGAGAAAAAAGGAAAAGACAAGGGAGCTAAAAATGTGTTAGTGATGAGCAGTAAAGCAAAAGGCAAAGATCGTCTGACTGGCAGAGCCCGGAGGTCAGTAACAGCTGAACATTTATCTACTTTGGTAGCACACACGCAAAAGCCTGATGTCACAACGTCATGATCAGCAACAGGATTTAACTATCGGGATGCTGAATATGTCTCAACACAGCCTCAATTAATTGTCACGAGAAGACAGCGCTGAATGAAATATTTAAAACAGATGTGGGAAAGCATGTTGTTTTTCCTGCACTGTGGCCTAATGTACAAATTCCCCCAGATGTCATGAGACCTGATTTAAATGTTGTGGCAGCTGACTAAATTACCCAGAAGACCTTATGTTTATGTCTCGACGCCTTAAAGTTTTCCCTTCTAGCTTTCCTCAGTATGTATCGTTGCTCATAATCTCAAAAAACCACAAGTCTACAAACCTGGAAATACGGCAATATGTACAAGATGATTTGCTTGTTTCCATCAATGTATTTTGATGTGGATTTTAAAGCATTGCATTAGAAAAGGTTGATGGAAATGGAAATTTTTGAAAAAAAAGTTAATACAGTAAATGAGAGATGGAAACAGCTGTGTCATTAGATCTGATGCAGCGAACATTTAACTCACTTCACCAGCTCTTTCCACTTTGTGCGTTTTAATGGATATTCCTATAATACACATAATATGGGTTCAAGCAGCAAAGCTGCAAAGCCCCATAGTGTTTGTATGGTTTCTTATTATTTCACATCTTTCTTGAAATCTCTATGCCAACTCATAGAACTGTATGGTAAAAATCAAATTTGATTGTGTTACCATGGAACTCCGGTACAGGAACACCAGGCCAGCCACACCTTAAAGCGGTTTGAACCCAGCCTGCTTGGAGACACATGGATAGGATTCTGATTTATTAACTCTTGGCTGGGGAGGAAGAATTCGCCCAGCCTGCTAACTGCCTACCTCCTAAGGATTTCCCTCTACCTTAACACCTGCACCCCTATTGCCTGATAATAGAAATACTTGGTGAAAACCCCTTAGTTAACGACAGCTTCTTCCTAAATGGTAACAGTTGTTATAATTGTTGGTAATTTATTTAAACATTAAGTATACTTTTATTGTTAAGAGAATATTAATTTCAGAGTCTAGATCAACCTACAAGAGCCTTCATCTATGGACTTGGCTTAGGCACACAGAACTGATTGTTCTTACATCAATGAGGCTTGTAACCCTTTAAAAATACCCAAGTAATCAAACAAGAAAGCTAGTAGGCTTTTACTTTAAATGCAGAAAGAGTGCTTTATTCAAGATATGCAAGAGCTCAGAGCAATTATAAAATAAGTAAAAAGGGTTATAAAATCAAAAAATCAATCAACAAAAATATCTCTTTCCCTAACCTATCTCTAAATTCCCTAACCTGTACTACTCACAAATCCCCTTGATCTGGAAGACAGCTTTGTCAGGGGTTAGCGTGATGTCGCAGATGTTAGAAGAAAAGTTTTGAGTTCAGAGTCTTTGGAATGGCATTTGGTATATGAGCTCCATGAACCACCAAACAGGAAATAGCCTAATGTCTCATCCAAACTTTGGTGTGTCAACATTAAACTTCTTGTTGTCTTTCGGCCATCTCTCTGGGCCAACTTCGTTATGTTGCCATGGCAACCTAGGCCTTATTCACTGCTCGTCCCCTCTTTTCTGCTTGTTGCTATATTTTTTGTGTTTGTCTTGGGACAGCATGAAACTTACTCAATACTCAATGTCATGAAAGAACTACAACTTCTTCTACTCTGGTTATTACAGCCAAGCGTAACATATACTACTTTCCCCCTTTCTGTTAAAACTTTGCATGATTGCATCAAGTTTATTTGCTCCAAAACAGCTGATGGAAGATTTGCATCTTTTTTTGGCAAGATTTAAAAAGTTTGCTTAGAATTTGCATATAGATGGAAACACAATTTATATCTGTCACCTATCAGTGTCTTTTGATCTTATTTGTTTACTCATTATAACTTGTGTGTTCAATGTGTGCAAAAAATGGGGATCATTATTATAGGACTATTTCTTTGATGTATACCGTGACCTGCTTCCTTGTTTTTTGTGCTTATAAAACAAATAAGATGAAATGTGTGAATTAGTCATCTTTAGTCTACTGTCATCAGACAGTACCAGGCTAGCTTTTTCTAGTCTTTATGCTAAGGTGAAGTTACTGTACCTTCATATTTACCATACAGGCAAACGAACAGGTAGCTCCTTTTTAATTCAATTCCTTAATTTTTCAGGTGGCAGGCAGATGAAGAAGGAGGTCACCTACAGGTGAGTGCATCAAACTTGAATGAATATAAACTTTGCATTACTAGATCAAATGTCAGAGGCGAGGAAGTGAACTTCTGTTCTAATCTCATCCCCTAGACTTCTGACACAACACTGGAGGAATTCCTGGAAGAACTCGATGCCCTCACCGATGCAGATGTAGAAAATTCAACAGATCAGGACTCAAAGCCAAAGTCACCCCCCACCCCCGATTCTTCGAATACAGCCGACGAAGTGAGTGGAACGGCGGGTTCTGCCTCATCCGTCATCCTGACAGAGGACGCTCCGGCTCGGGGGAAGGCAGATGCCCCGTCCCCTCGGAGTTCGGAGAAGAAAGTGCGCTTCTCAGAGGAACTCGTCCAGGGTTCTCATTCACGGCAAACCACGAGCTCTCAGGAGTCTGCCGGCTCCGAATCGAGTGAGATCAAATGCGAGGCACAGGGGCCGCAGCAGCCTCTTGAGAGAGCTTCAGAGGATTGTGGTAGTCCTCAGGATCAGGTTTCTGAATCTGAATGTACTAAAAAAGATAGCAGCCTCCCTACAGCTCCCAGATCCCCCCCAGCTGAAAAAGCTTGCACCTCTCTACAGGAGGAGAGCCCTGTCCAGCCTGTAGAGCTGGCCAAGTGCAACATTAGCAACACAAACACAGGTAAGCTATAGCTGCCTCACAGTGCATCCAGATAGTATATACATTGGTGTAAAAAAGTGTTGCCCCTTCTAGCTTTCTTATTTTTTTGCATTTTTGTGACGCTTATTTTGTGACACTTGTTTACACAAGTAAACACAAAGATTTTGAATAAAAGTTTTTTTATTATTAAGGGAAAAGAAATCCAAACCTACATGTCCCTGTGTGGACAAAGTGATTGCCCCCTAAACCAAACAACTGCAATTAAGCGTTGAGGTCACAAACAGATGGCTGGACATTCTCCATCAGGATTTATTTGTTAGACAGCAGAAATCATGGTTCCATTTATCACAGCAGGTCTTCCAGGTTCTGAAGCAGCAAAACAGCCTCAGACCATCACACTACCATCATCATATTCTGCTGTTGGTATGATGTTCTTTTCCTGAAACGCAGCATCACTTTTTCAGCACACACCTTTTAAAAAGTTCAACGTTTGTCTCATCAGACCACAGCCCAAAGGTCTCGGGGATCATCAAGATGTCTTCTGGCTAAATTGAGACAAGCCTTAATGTTCTTTTTGCTCAGCAGTAGTTTTCATGTTGGAACTCTGCCATGCAGCCATTTTTACCTAGTTTCTTTTTTATGGTGGAGTCATGAACACTGACCTTAACTGAAGCAAGTGGGGCCTGCAGTTCTTTGGATGTTGTTGTGGATAAGTCGTCACTGCTCTCATGGGAAGGTTTTCACCATTTGTGGATAATGACTCTCAGTGTTGTTCATGGTGCCAATGTCTCAGTCCCAAACCTTTAGAAATGGCTTTATAACCAGACTGGTAGGATCTCAATAACTTTCATCATTTGTTCCTAAATTTCTTTACATCTCAGCATGATATATCACTTTTAAGGATCTTTTAGTTTACTTCACTTTGTCAGGCATGTCATATTTAGTTTGATAATCTGAAACATTTAAGTGTGTGAAACATGCAAAAATAAATGAATCAGGAAAACACTTCTTCACACCAGTGTAACGCTACCAATGTTGCTTTTCTTCCACAGAGGAGCTAATAGACTCTGGTCTGTCTGTCCTGAGCCTGGAGGCAGGAGAGACACACCCAGCACACTCCACCAACAGCGACAAGGTCAGTGCGAGAGACAGGAAGAGGAATGGGAGAATCGATAGATGTGTAAATGCACTAATGGAGGAAAGTGGAAATGGTTGATGAATTGAATGGATGGAGAGCGATGCTGTCAGTATAGCTGCACTGCAGCTGCGTGATATCCTATTTCAGTTTAAAATGCGAGGGCCTGCTGGAGTACAAATGATCTCATATAAAAAGGCCTCTTCATGTCATCCACCACTAGAACTGCCTGAAAATATACGACTGCTTATATCATTCATATACTGTAGAGAAGTGGTTAACATGAGATGCATAAATTATCTATGCAAATTATAGAAAAAGAAATTGCTGCTTTAACAATTACTGTCTGTTTCTCTCTTATTTTGTTTTGCAGGCAAGAGAGCATGGGAAGATTGTTTGACATTTTCAGGATGTGAACACTGAAACCAAAACGCAGCGACACAGAGCCTCGCCTCTTTGTATTTGAATGCACCGTTTTGCTGCAGGTAGCTCATTCAAGATATCATGTTTAAGGCTTACACACAAAACCATGGTTTCATTTTTGCTGTGGCAAGTCCCGCCTGGTGAGGTTTTATTCTAAAACGTGGCGTGAAGACGGTAAGGAGCGTTTCAGAACTTTTTTCCCTGTTCAAATAATTTTTTTTTACATCCAAGCACTTTATGAGTATAAAAAGCACGCGTGCTGACACGCGGTTATGTCGGTATGCTGCTTGAGTGCAATATCATTGAATGTTTACATTTGTATGAAATTTTTCAAGGTACATATCAGGAGGCTAGCTAACGAGTTTGACTTAGCTAGTTTAACTTAGTTTATCTGAGACCTTGACAATAAACTTCAGCCACAGTCCAATTATTTAGTGCCTGATTCTGCCTTCGAGGTATTTTCAATAACGGAATGAAGTCTGTATTATATGACAATATAGTAGTTGCAGACCGACAGTAGAGTCTGTATTTCTACACTCAAAACTGTGTGATTAGATCTTATTTATTAACTGCTTGCAGCATTAGATAATGGCCTTTTATGAATCAGTTATCAATACACGTACACTACTAAAGGGCAAATTTGAGACTTGAGACACATTTGCAAAGTGCAACTACTGACAAATTATCTGATTCTGTATGTGTTTTTGTTTCTGTGGAAATCGAAACCACCGAGGAATAGAAGAGACTCTGCAAGCACATCTCACATATAAATAGCAAAAATTGGCAGCATCACGTTTCACAATTCACGGTCGCTCGGAAACCGCGTATGAATCCGCAATTCCTACAGGGCTCCGGCACGTAGAGTCCTGCAGGATTTGCCCCCGTTGGAAGTATGACGTTTGTTGTGTTCAGCGAAACTTATCGAAATGAGCAAGAGGGTATTTCAAGTTGCAGCTTACATGTTGAAAATTTGGCAAAAATGAGTCCCAGGTAGCAGTGGGTTTACAGCAAAAAGACACACAACTGGTATTAAAACCTCCGGGTGTTTCAAAAGAAAAAGAAATGCATCAGTAGCACAACTTGAGTAAAATCTCAAATTTGTCCTTTAACACATGGCTGTTGTGTTCCTTGAAATAAGCACAGTTTTACAGCTGAATCCCAGTTATCTGGTCTTCCTCAGACTCTTTAAATGTTTTAAGGCACTTAATATGAAATTGTAACATTACAAACTTAAGCAATGGACAGGCAGCAAAAAAAAAAGTCTTCTTTTTTATGGTTTGTTACTACTGTATTTTTAACACAGTGTTAACAACAAGTAAAGGGTGGAACAGTCTTTTTTTTTCACATTTTTCACCATTGCGGCTTTTAGCACCTTTGGGGTCGACTGACTTGAGACGTTGAATCATCCGGTTCACTGAGGATTCAGCGTTTATTCAGCAGTCAAAATGCTGGGATTCAGCTGTAATGCACTTTTTTGGTCATTTGTTCAGTTTTATAAATGTAAAAGACATTTAAAAGACATGTTTTTAGAGAATCCCGTCAGTCGTTGTGCCTTGCATATTGGCCTCTTCCAGTATTGGTGTTGTACCCTTATTTGGTGGTTTGTATCACTGCATAGTGTAACATTGCATGTACTGAACTAACAGTGCAGCATCAGTATCGACTTTATTTATTTGCCTCTCCTTTTTCGGACAACAGAATGTTAACTAGGTAGGTTTTTGAAAATCTAAAAACTGTTTAAAAATAATGTTTGTGTGCATTATAGCAGCTGTTTTTTTCCTCTGACATTTTTATTTATTTATTGCAATTCTATTAAGAAGCCTTGTAAGAACTCTGTCATCAAAGAGAAAAAAAAAGTTTTTTGGCTTTTGTCAATGCTACAGTGTAGTAAACAGTTATGTAATCATTAGTAGAGAACATGGTGGACGTGCTCTGAGCAGCAGCGTCCTTTCAGCTTCTAACTGTGGTTACATAAAACACAATTCATCAGGAATCTATAGAAGCACACTGGGCAAACTGAGAAAAAGGCTGCAATATTTGAGGCCAGTGCAAACAATCAAGAAAGAAAATGCGTTTTTGAGTCGGGGCCTTATTCTGTATTCTATATTATATATGGAATTTGAACTCTTGGTAAAGTAGACATCTGTTTGAAAAGCAGGTCAAATTGCTTACC
The DNA here is from genome assembly GCA_030544235.1 of Lepturacanthus savala. Lineage (NCBI taxonomy): Eukaryota > Metazoa > Chordata > Actinopteri > Scombriformes > Trichiuridae > Lepturacanthus > Lepturacanthus savala. Next base: position 17,757,611 of record CM060469.1, on the reverse strand, counting down.
TCTGAAGTATTAAAAAAAAATTCCCTGTGGGATTCAACTTAGTGGAATGACATTTAAGGATTTAGAATGACCCACAACCATAGAGAAATCTGTCCTTTATTAATCATCACTTGTTCATTTCATTATTAAAACATGATCTCCTCGATTAAATGACAAATTTAAGAGGTGGTTATGATTGTCTTGGTCCATCTGGCTGTCCTCCATGTTGCTTTCCTCACATACACTCATAAGGAAGGAATAATTACGTGTGATCCCAGCTTTTTACTGTTCAGAGTGCTCATGCTAATTTTAATCAATGTGCAACATAGCCAAACTGACTGTAGAACCATTTGGAAGGAGGCATACAGAATATCAATAAAGTTGTTTTTTTCTGTATTTCAGACCCTAATCATGACTGGCATCATTTTGTTGTTACACTCTCTTTCACCTTCTCTACCGATCACAGACGTATATGAATCACATCTCTGGAGAGTTTTTATATCTCCCGATGAAAAGAAAAAAATCATTTTAGTTAGCCTCAGAGGAAAAAAAAGGGGCACATGTGACAGAAATGTGGAGCACAATGTGGCATCAAACAGCCCATGAAGTTTGACCTCGGTCCAGCGCCTTCGTGTTGTATTTGATTAATTTCAGATGAGCTCTCTGCAGAGCGGTAGAATTGGAAACGGCTCCCTCTCCGCCGTACAGGTGGGACCTCCCATAGGTGCTACTATTTTAATTATCTCCTCCCAAGGCTATCTCCATAGCAGCCTTCTGTCACTGAGGCCACAGAGACTTGGTGTACGGTGTGCACAGCAGCTCTCTTTTTAAAAATGAACTGACAAAACTTAATCTTTTTTTTTCTTTTTTTTGACACATGCCCTAAAGTTCTTGATTCCTCTAAATGAGATGATAAATCCCAGCATTTCAACCCATAACAGTCCTGGTTGACTTAAGTGCTAATCTAGCTAACAGTTTGAAGGGTCTGACGCAATAGTACACCACAGTGGGGGTGTTGGTATTATGGAAATAAATCCTGTAGGCTGGGTTAGAGGATTGAAGTGCAATGTAGGATTATGGCAGCTGCACTCTGCAACAGAGAGAAGCTTTACAAGCCTTTCTGAGGATGAAAAAAATAACAGAGTTCAGTGCAAGCGAAAGGAGCAGTGCTTTGGTCCATATCTGTGTTTGTGTTAGACTTTTTGTTTCACCTGTTAAAATCCTAAACCCTGTGATAGGAGGGCAGCTTTGAATTTTATGCATATATTGTCTCAGGTCCACATCAATAATACAATAAGAAAGTAGTTTAATATAACATCAATAGTAGGGCTGCAACTAACAACTATTTGGATGTTTAATTTAGATTCAAGCCATTTGTGCAATTATTTCATTTGGTCTCTTTTAATCTAAAAGTTTTAGAGAATTTATTCATCTTCTGTAATAATCATCAGTGTGATTTCTATGATTTTATGGACAAATAATTGATCTCAACTCCTTTCTTATCAATCATTGAACTTTGCAGATAATTTATCTCAATTCATTTTTTCCCTGATTTCACTCAGTTTGGTTTTGTTTTAAGTTTTAAATAAAGTCTTTTTTTCTGTAGTAAAACACAATATTAGGTATTTTTTGTGTAATATTCTAAACATATTTGCACATGTCGTAGTTTTCTTTTGATACCAGGTTTAAGTCCATAACCTTTGTGGTTGTAGAGATATTCCACATTTATTATCATTTATAAAAATGAAAAAAAAAGGCCCGGGTCTTGCATTGTTAAATGCTGGGTTTGAAATGTGTGGATTAGAGCTCCCTGTCACATCCATACCTTCAAAATACCTTCAATGAATCAAGTCAATGTTGAGTCACGCTCGGTTTGTGAATCGTCCTTTAAGCTGTGACACCTGGCTGCTGTGGGGAACCGTTAGTGAAAAATCTCCGGTCCTACCTGCGCTTGTGATGCCTAAACTCTATAAGGCGTGTTTTAAACACAGCGAGGTAACAGTCGGAGGCTCTCGAGGTGTTTCATTACCGTTGATGGATGTAGGTTAAGTGGAGGCGAGGTCTGTGACCCGGACACAGCCCCACACGGACAGGTCGGCAGTGCCCACTGAGAGGCGTGCGTCATTCTGCCCCGGCCCTGGCGGGATTCTGGATGTAACAACCACACCTTAGACCTTTTTTTAAATATAATTATCTGATTATCTAATAAACTCAGTCATAAGCATGCAAGTGCAACACAAACAGAGCTAAATTGCAGCCAGCTTGTGACCTAATTTTGAATAATGGTGCAAATTTTAATTACTAGATGGTTCTTTGTTCAGCTCTCTTAAAGATCCAATGGGGCTTGGCTTGACCTTTGACATTATCTATCTTGAACATCTCCATCAAAGGATCTGAGAAAAACACATTTTCTTTTTTAATCTGATTGCCATGTATTTTTTTTTGATTATTTTTATGATTATTCACCTCCCTGAAAGATAACATGATGCCTATGTATACACACGTCCATTATTACACTCAGTCCATATTCATTTGCCCTTTTATTCGTTGAAACAGCTATTGTTGCCTGCCTTTGTACATTGCATGACCACATGCACAGCGATATTTCAGACCCTGTGACAGCGTGTTACTTAAACAGAGCTACGCTGAAAGGCCTTTAATTCCACCGGCTTTGTTAGGAGCTTCTCACCGGTTGCAGCGTGGCAGCCTCACGCTTGTCAAATCCGATGAGGAAAACACTTTGCCAGAAAGTAGAAATTGAATCACGCTTTTATAATGCCTCGCTCATTCTCCAAAAAGCCTTCATCTATCAGATTGTCTTATGTTATCCTAAATCTTGCTTACAATCTTATTTATGGATCCAAACTGGATCTGGTGGATGGTTTCTTTTTTTTTTTTGCTTGATAAATCTAGCATTTAAGTGGCCAGTGCAGCTGCACTTCCCACCATACAAAGACAATTACTGATAGAAAAAGGCCGGCATGACAACCAGCTTTTATATATCAGTGTGATTTGGTCTAGTTGTTCCTGATCCATTCCCTGACTTTAACCTGTAACTGTCTTTGTTCTAGAGTCGTGGGGTCAGATGCCACATCCTAATTTCCCTGCACTAACTGTCAGCGATGATAAACTCATTCATCAATAGCTGGGCCGTTACTCCTCTCATATATCACAAGCCATAAGTGGCTGTGGAAGCACATCTGTCAAGGCCCGACCCTGATTACAGAGTCCACCGCAGCATCGTATAATGTACACTCAGCTGCATCATTCCAGTGAACATGGATTTGTGCTGATGGGACTGACTTCCTGTTTGGCTTCGGCTGTCATCACATCATCACACGCATGTCGTCATGTGGCAAACAATACTGAGGTGCTGTGTGCTGGGGTTTTTATTTTCAGCGTGATAGTGAATGATGCTCGTCACCAGCAAAAGAAGCAAAAAAAAAAAAAAGCTTTGAGCCAAACAGTCCTGCTCGGAGAGAGAGAGCTGGATCAAAATAGCAGCAAAGCAGTAGGCTATTGTGTTGTGTGTGCCTCTCTGTTTTGTACGGAGCTCTCAGATCGATACGCCTCCCTCACACGCTGCTGAGAGGTCGTATGGGGTGGTCACTCATGTTTCCACTTCACCACAATGTGGCTGTGTGAAGTGGGTCTCAGTGAGAGCTGCAACGACCAACCTGTGGCAGACCGGGACAAGGACGCCTCTCTTTCCATTAAAACAAAAGAAATGGCCCCTCCGACGTGACACTTGATGGCCCCACACGGGTGTCCAAGCTGTAATTGTTTTCGATTTGATTGAATTAAATCTAAATCCCAACATAAACCGATCAAGTGCCCTCTGCACTGGCGTGGTTGTTATTTTGGTTGAACCAAATGTGGGCTTTAGCACGTTATAATTACTCTCTAATAATCTGGAGTGAGCCACAATTCATTTTACTGTTCTTTTTGGAAACCAGAGGAAAAAAAATAAAAAAATAAGTGAGATATTAGGAAAAACCTAACATTTATTTGAATATATATATTCTGACTCTGAATAAATAAAATAGTATTAACATACATAACCATGGCAGTGATTAAATCATGATTTACATAGATCTATTGTTTAAAAAAAGGAACCATTTTCCTAGGGATGTTTATTTGTACCTTGTGATATAGTTCTACCTATTATACATACTGTACCTTTAATAAAAATCATCTAATTACACTAAAAGTTCATCGAGGCCAAAAAAGATGTATGCCTGTCCTATATGTACATAACCAAATACACAATACATTTACATGGTTATATGCACATACCTGAGCATAACTCAATAATGCAGGTTCTTCTACTAGAATCCAGGTTTGATCCATGAAAAGAAAACACAGCCTATGTTAAAACAACTGCAGTAAGTGACTTAGACACGTCCGATGAATGGCAGTGATGGAAAAAGCGCCTTGTGAGACTATGCTCATGTCCTGATGAAGCGTCTCTGGAGGCTGCGTGGCGCTGTCCACGTACAGGGCAGTGGCCTCAAAAGCTTGTCCGAGGTAAAGTAGACACACATGGATTTAAGGCATAGTACAAATGGCCTAAAAAGAGGGAAAAAAACGAAAAAAAGCATAGTTGAATAGGGGAACAGAGCGAGGTCTCCTCTTATAGATATCAGTTCATATTTTTGCAGTCCGCTCTGCAAAAAAATGAGTTCTCAGAAGATGTGTTTTATCCGACCTGCGGCACTGTCTGTAAAACACTACTTGTTGGAATCAGTGTGTGTGTGTGTGTGTGTGTGTGTGTGTGTGTGTGTGTGTGTTGGTGTGGTTGTGGTTTTGAGGCCCGATCATCATCATCATCAGTCTTCTCTCCGGACATCTCGGCCCGACGTCGGGGGAACGGCGGCCGCGTCCGCGTCCTCCCGCGCGGGATCGCGTTTCTCCTCCTGTCCGCGCGCCACCTGCGGCGTGTAGCCGGTAAACGCGTGCGTCTCCCGGTCCGAAGTGTCCGATCTCGTGCTACCGTGGGAAGCCCGGTACAGTCTCCCCTCCTCCTCCTCGTCCTCCTCCCGCCGCTGCTCCCGCTCCTGCTGCGAGTGCGCAATCTCTGCTCCGGCCGTACTCTCGGTCCTGTCGACCCACTGAAATACGCCACCGGGGCGCGGGGTTGCGCCCTGCGTGCTCTGGTTGAGGGACGGCGGCCGCGTCTGTGCGGAGTCCCACTCCGCGGACACGTTGCCGCCCGTGGAGTCGTTAGTTGAGACGTTCGCGGCGGGGGTGACCCCTCCGGGTAGCGGCCCCCCCGGCTTCGCCGCAGAAGAGGACGCGCTCGTCGGCTTCCAGATCAGGCTGTAGTAAATGGCCAGGATAATGGCTGCTAAGGACACGGACAATACATATGCAAAAACAGTGGCCAGTCTCACCCACTTCTTATTAGTCTTAGCAGCCATCTTAGCCTTTTTGTCCCCCGTGTAAGTGGCAGGTTTCCCCCTCTCCATATTGGGCATGAAGTCCCGCTCTCTCATATTGCCCCTGTTTTTCCCTCGATGCTCCACCACCCCCTCCGTCTTGAAGGCTTTTTGTTATCCACAATCCAAGAGAAGACAGGAGGCGGAGGGCTGAGGAGAGAGATGCTGGCGCACCTTGGACCGTCCCGGAGCGTTTTCCGCTACGTGGATTTCTCGCGATTCATGCGAGGCGATCAGAAACGCTGCGCCCGACGAGCGGCGCCCAGTACACGAGCGGCAGCGGCAGCATTGCGTTTCATGGTGAGCGTCGAGCATCCACGGGCTGACTGGCGCGTCTCAGCATCCGACGTGCGACGGGACGAACGTCTGATCCCCCCACCCCCCTCCGTTCCAGGCTACGACATTTCCCGCGGAACAGCTGGGATGTAGGTCCCCGTGGAGATTACGCAGCGTATACCGATTGATGTCATTTATTTCAAAAAGAAAAAACAGAAAAGGCGAGTCAAGTAAAATCACACGGGCGCGCAACTGTCTTGTCTTATCCGGCGAATGAAGTGGCTGAGCTCAGCTAAAAATACAGGAGAGGGGGCGGGCGGCGGCTCTTAAAGAAGCAGCGGCAGCAGCTGTGCAGCAACCAAAAGAAGAACACACACACACACACACACACACACACACACACACACACACACACACACACACACACACCTCCGTACTTTTGCTGCTCATGGAAAGCAGGATGTTGTAGGGAGGGATGATCAAGTGACGCTGTGAAGTGTTTACCTTGGCTACACTTAGTGGAAAGAATCATGATAAATAACAGCAACGAGTGGAGGAAATGATACTTAAGGTTTTTTTTTTGTTTTTTTTTTTAAATTATGTAATGTTATAGCCTGTCAATAAAAACGTGGATCAATTCAATTTCGGATCTGATTTGGACCTGTTGGCTGGTTGATTAACAGCACGTCATTTCAGGACGATGGACAGCGACAGTTTTTTTATATATATTTTTTAACACATGGCTTCTGCGGACCTGATGAGGTGAAACAGCTGATGAGGAACACACATCTCGCACCTGAAGCAGAGTCTGGTTTTAGAGGTGCTGAGCGTTCAGAGCAGACCAGGCAGGATACATTCACCGATTTGTACATTTTGTTGCAATTTCATCCCCACATTTGAAGCATCACATTTTTGTGAAAGGTTGTGATTAAATCATCAAATCTGATTAATTATCAGATTTAATTAATTAAGATTTAATTATTAATTAAAAGGTTATTTAAACGCTGAGTCACAGCAAAAAAAATCCTAATTTCTAGGGGAAGACAAACTTATTTTGATACAACAGCTCCTCAACATCCACATCCACCAGCTGTGACGACCAGAAATACAAAAAATAGACCTTGGATACATTTTTTGGACTTTTATTTTGAAATGCAATGCACAAAATGTGCAAAAGTGGTTGAAATCTACAAGCTGATGCATATTTGTTATTAAGACATTACATTTCAACCCAGTGCTGTATGTTTTGATATTTTCTAGATGTTTTTTATTTTCAAAAACAACAATAAAGCAGCTTGTAGATTTCAGGAACTTTTTTTTTTTTTATTTCTAAGTGTGTTTTTATTCATGTATTTGCATTATGCATACAAGAAGGAAAATGCCAGAGTCGAACATTCATTCATTCATCTTCTATACCCGCTTAGTCCTCATTAGGGTCGCAGGGCTTCTCTGGAGCCAATTCAATTCAATTTTATTTATATAGCCCAATATCACAATACAGTTGTCTCAAAGTGCTTCACAAAATTCAGTCCAAAGGGGCTCAGACATCCCCCGTCCTTAGACCCTCCTTCTCGGCAAGGAAAAACTCCAAAACCCAGTGGGGAAGAAGAAACCTCGGGGAGAACCACAGTGAAGGAGAGATCCACTCCCATGGACAGACAGGATATAGAATGCCAATCCCAGCACATTACAGGCGAGAGGCAGGGATACACCCCAGATGGTTGCCAGCCTATCATGGGGCACACACCATTCACTCACACACAAATTTAGTGTCTCCAATTAACCTCAGCATGTTTTTTGGACTGTGGGAGGAAGGGGAACACGGGGACAACATGCAAACTCCACATAGAAAGGCCCCAGACCAAGGAGGTGAACTTGAACCTGCGACTTTCCTGCTGTGAGGCAACAGCGTGAACCACTGCGACATTGTGTTGCCCCATAGTCAAACATAGAACATAAATAAATAAAATACCTGTTAAGGTATTGTATGTATCTTTACTGGTCTGCTCTGGGTGATCCTGATCCCAGCTGTCATAAAAAAAAATCCAATAATGCAATGCAGTGCTACAAACAGGACTCTCAGCCTAATGTCAATAATGTCAGGAGGACGATGGTTGATTAGCTGTGATTTTGGTTTTCTGCCAGTTATTTCTACATCGACAGTGCAGCGATCTCTTTTCATTCACAAAGGGATCCAGATTTCACAAAGGTCACTCCTCTGGCTCCTCGCTGGTTGACCATTTGCATTAGATATTGGGAGGTATGAAGGATTATTTGAATAATATCCAAATGACCGGGAATTCTTTGTTGAAACAGCTGCAGCCGGTGTTCTGGCCTGACTAATAGATGATTAAACCCTGGGCAGGTGGTTACTGTGTAATATATAGCTAATAAATAAATAAATAATACCTTAATGAGTATTGAGGTTATTAGGTAAGTGGAGCCGTTTATTTACATTGAACACATAAAACAACCAAATAAACTAATTGAACTTTCACATCAAATGGTATTTGCATTAGTCAAAGTTCTGACTGCAATGCATCTACATTTTTTTATTATTTTGCAGCTATAATCTTGAAACACCTCAGAATTAAAAAAAAAAAAACTTAATAAAAAGGATCAGTTCACCCAAATTACAAACAGAAATAGCTTAAACGTGGTCTCCTTTCTTCTTTTTTCTGATGCTCTCATCATCTTTATCAGCAGGTGGAGTTGCTTTGTTGTCATGGAGATAGATTATTTACTTGGGTGAACCAACCATATAGCATTTTATTTTTCAGTAGTGTAAAAACACAATTTTTTATCATATAGTCTGCTCTAGAGCTTTGACCGGAGACACTTTGAAATTTGTTTTTCGTCAACTTCATTTGCAATGCATATTTCACAGGGTGCGTCCACCTGAGGACTGACAGAGTCTAACCAGTAAACTCCCCTTTATTGCATGTTTTGGATGCAGATGGAGGGTTAAGGCAGGCGATGGTACATCTAGATAGTGGATATTGATAATAGTGCTATTGGAAAATCGGGTAGTTAAAAGGATAAAATGATTAAGAAAAGGTACTTTCTGGAGCCTCCAGAGATCAAAGACTACATGGTCAAGGGAGAAAGATTCACCAAATGGTCAGAGGTGAGTGAATATTTCAAGAAAATCAGAGCTGGTGATTATTTAATACCACGTAAAAGGATATATTTAAATCAAATATACATAATTCCAACAGTGACTCTTTTTTTCCTGATGAGGAATATGTAAGTTTAATTTTAATTGTAAGTACCATTATAATCATGTTTGATAAACTTGCATGTCCAATTAATAAACCAGTCCTTTGGTATAAATTATACTGCATGACTTAAAATGAAACTGTCATATAAATAACGTATAAATGCTGATCACCTTGTCTCCATCAAGGACTCAACGAAGACTGTTCCTGTCACCATGAAGATGGATCTGAAAGGGTTTTACCTCTACTGGGTCAACCAAAGCAAGGTGATCAATATCTAGTGTCTGTAAAAAAATACACCCTTGCTCAATATGTCATGAGATGAATGTGTGTTATGTGTGTGTGTGTGTGTGTGTGTGTGTGTGTGTGTGTGTGTGTTTGCATGTAATATAACTAAGAGCATCCTCCAGTCCCAGCAGCCTTGTGGACATTATTGATTGGAGCTGATGTGGACTCTCCATCAGGCTGAACTGTGACACGTGTGATGGAGAAGACTATCTGTCCTTCCTTCTCCATTTCAAGGGTTTTTTTCTCTCTCTCTCTCTCTCTCTTTGCCACCTTTTGGTTTTTTGCCACATCAGAAAACCAGTGAATCCTACGTCCAAATATGTTCTGCAATCATCCTGGCATGCTGTTGTGGATTATAAACATGCTCATGTGTATTTTTAAATGAAAAAGCACCACTGTGTTCAAAGACAATGCAGTCCCGTATTCTTCTCACAAGTTTTTGCACTTTGCCAAAGGATGACTTGTATCTCAATCCATATTTGGACCCAAGCCTACATATTCATATAATTCTCTGCCTCTTGTTTCTAGGAGACAACATTCCTGGATGTCACTACCATCAGAGATACCAGAACAGGAAAATATGCAAAACTTCCCAAAGTGAGTACAGTGTTATTTTATTTTTTTAATTAATGAAATTGTTTTTTTTTTATGTAACCACCTCTCTGATCTGAGTGAAGTCACACTAGTGTTCATTGGTGCAACAAGAATCTGTAAACACACGCCACACCACACATTGAGTCACGCTCTGAAATATCCATGCGTGAGCTTGCATTTGTTTTTTTTGTTTTTTTCATGTCCAGAGCTGACAGTTGCGATTTCATGTCAGTTCTGCTTCCCGCCAGCGTCCGCGGGGAGCAGCCGTATGCCCACCACATCATCATCATCTCTCACTGCTAGGGTTCAAAGGTGAAATCTGAAATCTGTTACCCTCAGGGAGGGAGAAGACCATTGCTTTATTGCTTTCAGCAGAGCTGTTGGAAGATAGCACGTCCTACTCTTGAGTCCCAGGAGTTTTGGGACGCTGTCCTCAGCGCTGGCGTCAGCTCTGTGGAAGTAGTATAGAAGTGATGGAATTATACAATAGCAGATACAAGAATATACATGCATTACTGTTCCAATGTTTGGGGTCATCCAGATAATTTTGTGTTTTCTTTTATTTACCGCCATGAGTTGTAAAATGTGAAAATATAGTCAAGACATTGACAAGGTTAGAAATAATGATTTATATTTTAAATATTTTGTTTTTCTTTCAAATTTTCAAATAACTTCTCTAACCAGCTAAACTGTTTTCAGTTGTGCTAACATGGTTGCACAAGGGTTTTCTTATCATCCATCAGCCTTCTGATGTAATGAGCAAACATTACATCACATTGTACCATTAGAACACTGGAGTGATAGTTGCTGGAAATGGGCCTCTATACACCTATGTAGATATTACTCTAAAAACAGACATTTGCAGCTGGAATAGTCATTTACCACATTAGCAATGTATAGAGTGTATTTCTGATTAGTTTAAAGTTATCTTCATTGAAAAAAACAGTGCTTTTCTTTCAAAAATAAATACATTTCTAAGTACCCCTAACTTTTGAATGTTGTGTTCCTCCTGCTGCTGTTTGTGTTGTATATGACATCCTGTATGTGTGTGTGTGTGTGTGTGTGTGTGTGTGTGTGTGTGTGTGTGTGTGTGTGTGTGTGTGTGTGTGTGTGTGTGTGTGTGTGTGTGTGTGTGTGTGTGTGAAAGAGAGAGAACATCTCTGTGCGTTTGTGAATATGTTTGCATGTCCTGATCAGAAAATTTGCCTTGTGCTCACAGGTGTCCAATCAGTGCAGAGAACAAGAGTTGCAGACGTTATTTGTTCTTCTTTTAAGCAAACAAATAACAAAAAAAGGATCAAAAACTAAAAAAAAGGAATTAAGCAAATACCCGACAAAAGTTATAATCGCACCATATTATGAGCCAAAGACATTTAATGTACGCTCTTCTTTCCTTTCCTTGCTTTTCACAGCACCCGAAGGTCCGGAATGTGTTCAACCTGGATTTCCCTGAGAGCAACCACCTCGCCAAAACCCTGACCATCGTCTCAGGTCCGGACACAGTGAATCTGACCTATCATAACTTCTTTGCATCCAAGGAAAAAGTGACACAGGTAATAAACTACTGTGCAAACACTGACTGTGTGTTGTTGGTCCTTCCCCTTTGCTGTTTACAACTCTCTCCCTCTCTGTCACTGATCCCCTTCTGATGGTCCAAACACAGCCCGCAGGCCATTAGCTGTTAGACAATGAGCCTTTGCTTCCTCCAATAAGGCGCCCTCCATTTCCCTTTTATTCCTTAGCAGACTTTATGGCTCCAATATCCGGATATAATCAGCTACAATGAAATCACAATTGTGCTCTGCTCAAACTCCACAAGCACTACTCATTTCCTGAGCTACTATTGTGTTAATGCCCTCTTGTGGTGAATGTGTGTTCCTTTAAAAGCCTTTATAATAGTAACATTTCAAGCACAACTTGTTGACAATGAGCGTAATAATTGTCTTTATTGGCAAATACAAACAGAACTGGGCGAATGACATTTTTACAATTGCCTACAACGCTGCAAGAAACAATGCATGCAGACAAGTCCTCCTTGATAAAATGTAAGTGGACATCATGACATCACGTCTGAGTGAATACAATAGCCTGTCATTTAATTTAATTGGGCCTGAACGTGGCATTGGATTAACATGTGGTAATGGTGAGCTTTTGTGTTTTCAATCTGGCAGATACACCCGGATTTCTCTCCAGACCAACAAGGATGGCAAGATCCCTGTGAAGAAGTAGGTTGCAACCTGGAACACAGTAGCTTCCTTGTACAATAGATTTCTATATTTCCTTCTTAATGTTTTACTGTGCATATTCTCAGCATTTACAGGATGTTCCCTGCGGATAAGAAGAGGGTGGAGAGCGCCCTAGCGTCAGCACATCTCCCCAAAGGAAAGGTTGGAAATTAGGCCTTTTGGCTGTTTATTTGCCATTTTAGATGTACTATATGCCCTGAAGTGTGCTGTGACTCTTGACTGTCTGATTTATCCCAGTGATAAAATTGACATTTCAGCATGACACCATGAAGCCTGATGTCTTCACTGAGTCCAGCTTCAAGACCTTCCTGACACATCTCTGCCCCCGGCCAGAAATCTATGAGATCTTCACTTCTTAGTGAGTCAGTCAATAATCATTGATTTATGGTTAAATAATAATCTGATGGGTTTTTTTCTGTTTAATAACATAGAATTGATTAAATTATTGATCTGAATTATACCATTATCTTGTGTTTGATTCAAATGTACAAAGTATTAGGGAAAAATATCTGTTGGGTTTTGTCGTTCTATCTTCATCATCCTTATTTTTCTTTTTGTGAGGAACCCTTCCATCTGGCATCTAATTAACATACTCTAAAAGGCTCAGGTAATTTCGTACCTAATGGCTGAGGAGCTCAGGAACACGCTGCTTTGCATATTCTAATTTGGTCGCAGAAAGCCAGAGATGCCTGCTGTAAATTACATTATTGCTGGAATCATGCTTGACTGAACCCTCGGTTCGTGCGATTGCTGTCTGGCATGGGCTCAGGTGGCAGATAGTGGGGCTGTCGTGGGGCACGGGCGGCGTCACGTGCGGCCACGACGTGACCGCGCGTGCCTCGCCGTGTCCCGCAGCTCCACCAAACCCACCATGACAAAGGAGAACTTCGCCAAGTTCCTCAATGAGAAGCAGAGGGACTCCCGCCTCAACGAGGAGCTGTTTCCACGTCTGCGGCAGGAACAGATCAAGGCTTTAATCGACAAATATGAACCTTGCGCCGCTAATTCGAACAGAGGTAAGATTCTGTTATATGGAGCCGCTGCCAAGCTTGACAATGCTTCGGTACTTTTGTTTGGAATCACTATTATTTCTTTTTTCATCTGCAGGTCTGATTTCTCCAGAGGGCCTTTTATGCTTCCTGATGGGGCCGGAGACATCAGTGGTGATGCAGGACAAGCTGGCAAAGTGTCAGGACATGACCCAGCCCTTACCCCACTACTTCATCAAGTCCTCCCACAACACATACCTGACAGGTCGCATACAACACTTTTAGCGTTTCACTCATAAATTCACATACCTGATCATTACTGGCAAGAACCCGTCAGAACTCGTCTTTTCCCCTGCAGCTGGTCAGTTTTCCGGCGTGTCCTCTCCGGAGATGTATCGCCAGTGTCTGCTGGCCGGCTGCCGGTGTCTGGAGCTGGACTGCTGGAAGGGAAAACCTCTAGATGAAGAGCCTATCATCACCCATGGCTTCACCATGACGACTGAGATCCTCTTCAAGGTGGTTACATATAGTTTGGGTCTTTTTCACACTTTATTCAGTGGTTTTCACAATTGAAAATGTAACAGAAACGAAGAACAAAGTTTCTCCCCCCACACTAGGAGACAAGTGAAAGAATACTGTAGTAGACATTGTATCATTGCCAAAAACAATCAAAAAAGGGAACATAGTGTATGTGTGAGAGAACAAACCTGATTTTAGTAATAGTAGAAATAAACAATATATACAGTACGTAGATGATATATAGGACAAATTCTCACATTTGTTTGAACAGATATGTAATAAAAGGTTAACATATCCTGTTGAAATTATCTTTAGGATGTCATAGAGCTGATCTAATCTTCTCTGGCTTCAGGAGTATTGTATCTCTGACCCAGTGTTTGTAGGAGAGTGGTGCAGTCTGCTTCCAATTCAATAAAATCAATCTTCTCCCTAAGAGGCTGAGAAAAGCAGATGATCATTTTCACATTGAATACCAAATATGGCCATAAAAGGGTTTGGGTTTATTGGTCTGTTAAGTATCTTTAAATAGGACATTGTAGGACATTGAATATAGATAACCAGTAACCCGAGAGCCTTGGATGGTTACATATAGTTCTGGGCACAACGTTAGAGGGGTCTCATCAAAAAGTCGCACATTTTACTGTAAAATTTTACACAATTACAATTTTGTTCTACTTTCATACATTACTTATTATTCTCTGAAAACTGGCTCTTTCAAAGGACATAAGATAAATACATTATTTATGTACTTTACACTGATTTTTGAAGTAATATTCATGCAATTTTTACTTTATGATCGGAGGAAAATTCTTGTCACTCTATTTCTGGAAATGTCTGTGAGAGATATTTCCAACTAATTTCACATTCATCTGGACCTTCTCATTTTTATATAAATAACTTTTTTTTTTTTTAATAAAATCATGCATATTGTCATAATACTATTTTGACTTTGACAGTATTTGACACACCCTGTGTTCTATTTGCAATAGTTTTAGAGCTTTTAATTAAAACTCAGTTTAGACTTAGCTATTTTTTCAAGATGGGGTTCAAATATAAAACATGATTATTAAAATAAGTGTATAATCTGTGGACAGCTAAACTTACACATACTTTTTAAGGGGTGTGATTGGCAGTAGAAAACAATTCAACCTAGAAAATGAAGCCATACAGATAATTACTTCCAACACGAGTCCCACCCATGTCTGGTAAATCTTCCCTTGCCGCTGTCTCGTAAATCCCAGGTCTTTTCTAGTAAATGGCCAAACGCTAACTTCCTGGCTTCCTGTGAGCACAGTTTGCATTGTCTCAATATGACATCTTAGTACACACTTGCCAGTAGATGACTCCAGAGTATCATAATATCATAATAAGACTGATAACCATTTATTCATGGACACATTAGCGGCAAAGAGCAAAACAGTGTGAAGGCTTTAAAGTACACAGTCACACACAAACACACACACACACACACACACACACACACACACACACACACACACACACACACACACACACACACACACACACACATACACACACAGATGGGCCACCCCGTCATCCTCTCACATTCAACACTTCCATTTAAGGGCAGCCAGTGCTCTGCAGTCCCAAAGGCACAGACAGAACACCTCAGTTCAGTTTACTGTCAGCCTCTAGATGTCATAGGTTTGGAGCAGATTGCTGGGCCTCTGCATACAGGCAATAGCTCTGCAGTTTGTCATGTTGTCTCTCTTCATGTTTTGGAAAAAGAATCAAGATTGGCTCAGTCTGTTGGTCTTTTTTTGTACTTTTTTTTATTATTAAGTATGGATTCTCTATCGTTACATGAAAGCATTAGGTTTCAGCTCCTCAACAATACAGGAAACAAAAAAACACTAAACTAGAAAAGATGTCTGAGAGTCAGACCTCCGTCAAGAATATTGTGACTCCCATCCAACAATGTTGTCTTATACTTTTTGAATACACACACTGTCATTATTGAATGAAAAGTATCAAAGCGTGAAAAGTGTTTTAGGTGTAGTCAAAGTCCTCCCAGAGTGTCTATGGTGTAGTTTGCAAGATATTTATTTATTTATATTTAATCATGTGTTCATGGTACCATTCCCAACATTCGCTAATAATTTGACGAAAATCCGGCCCAAACTTTTTGAGGTATCTTGCTAACAAACAGATAAACAAACAAAATCTGGGGAAAACATAACTTCCTTGGCAGAGGTAAATATATAAAATAGTGAAAGAAATAGTTATATACAAGAAATGACAATAGTATAAAACATATGAATACATGGCATCATATGTATATAAGCTCTTTGCCGTGGCTTCATTGGCTTAATTTTGTTTTCTGTATCTTCTCTTCTTCCCTTATCTCAGTCAAACTAAAAGTCTGGATAAATACATATAAAAAACAAAGGAAAATGCCTGTCTTTGTGTGTGATGTGTGACAGGATGTAATTGAGGCCATTGCTGAGAGTGCCTTCAAGACCTCACAGTATCCCATTATCCTCTCATTCGAGAACCACGTTGACTCGTAAGTTCCATGACCTCCTGCCATGTAATGCTAATACAGTGTAATAACCTTCTAATGCCATTTTCACAGATGGAATATTGATGTAACAGATCTGGGATATAATTGAACCTTTTCTTTTTCCTTCTGGCAGCAGCAGTAGACAGTAACAAGTGTTACTGTGCTTTGTTCCAGAGTGAAACAGCAGGAGAAGATGGCCAACTACTGCAAAACCATATTTGGTGATGCCCTGCTGACAGAGCCACTGGACAAATACCCTGTGAGTATGCTGCCACAACACAGCTCCCTCTCAATATAACAGAGAGATCAAGTTTATACGTGGCAGATTTGTCTGAAAAATTAAATAAAACATTATCATATTACATCCTATCCCTGTGACTCAGCTGAGGTCTTGCAGTCTAACCACATTAGCATGAAGCCAATAAATGCAAGGTTCAAGATTCATGTTTGTCCTCTTTCTTATGCCTGCTAGCTATGGACCTCATGGGCTCCTGTAGGATTTGGAGTGCAATAACTCTGTAAAAAAATAATGAAATATTAAAATAGCCGAGAACATGACCTTGTTGTGCTCAAGGATAGTTTTTGTTCTGTTCACCTCAGTTGAAGATAGTTGATAGTTTATACACGTATTTCTGTTAAATATTTAGCTGAAGGCTGGCCAACAGCTTCCCAGCCCATCTGAGCTCATGGGCAAGATCCTAATCAAGAACAAAAAGGGCAGCCAGGAGAAGCCAAACCAGACTAAGAAAATTTACACTGCAGCCAGTAACCAATCCACAGCCACAACCACAGCCACCCTGGACACAGACACCGGCACCCAAGGTGAACCAGGTGAACCTCAAGCTGAATCAGATTAAGTTCTAAAAATAGCCTTGGTTTAGTAATTTCAAATATTGTTCTGCTGACATAATGTTTATACGTTTAATCAGAAGGGGACACAGCTGTGGAGGACAATGAGGAGCAAGAGGAAACAGAGGAACAGGACGAGGAGAAAATGAAGACATCCGACGAGGTTGAGAAATGACGATCGTGGTCTCACGTCATTTGTGTCAAGCCGGAACCGTTCGGACATCAGTAAACTTCTTGTCAAATCCCCCACAGGGCACAGCTGGTCAAGAAGTAACAGCATATGAGGAAATGTCAGCCCTGGTCAACTACATCCAGCCCATCAAATTCATCTCTTTTGACAATGCCAGGAGTACATCTTTTTGCCAAATAGATTTCGCAACATATACCTTGAAAAGAGAAGCGCAGGTAAACAAATCAAAGTCAATGTGAGTTAGGCAACTCTCCCCTCCCGTTCTTCTCCTCCTCCACAGAGAAAAACAAGAGTTACGTCATCTCATCATTTGTGGAGACCAAAGGGGAGGCGATGATTTCCAAGACCGCCGTTGAGTTCGTTGAGTATCCTTTGTTGAGTTTCCACAGACATCGTCACTGCCCCGGAATATATCAACCTGTGTTTAAGTGGGGTGAATTTGTTCCAGAAGCAAATTCATCTGAAATATGTTGTGTTACACAACCAGACAAGTATATGCTGCGTTTCCATTCACCACAGAGCTCAGAGCTGAGAGTGAACTACTTTAACCACTTTTTTCCAAGATACAACAAGAGGCAGATGAGTAGGATTTACCCCAAAGGAACAAGAATGGACTCATCTAACTACAGCCCCCAGCCATTTTGGAATGTCGGCTGCCAGATGGTGGCACTCAACTACCAGACAATGGGTATAAATAGACACGGACCCTGATAACCTCCTTCTGTAATGTAAAATAGGACATGACTGCAAGGATGTAACCATTCATCTGTTTAGTCACAGTTTAAGTCTGACATATTCAATATTCTGTTGTATTTTTTTTTAAAAAACTGAGCTTCTGTTTTTCACCACAGCAGGTCAGTGTTGCACCTTTAAGAGAAGCTCAGGCCTCTGCTGTCTGTTCTCATGCAGAAGAGGGAGAGGGGGTAGGTGAATATGAACGGGGCTGTCTATACTTTCAGATTTCCCCATGCAGCTGAACATGGGTCTGTTTGAATTCAACGGGAGGACGGGTTATCTGCTCAAGCATGACGTTCTGCGTCGCAGCGACAAGAAGTTTGACCCTTTCTGTGACAGGATTGACACCGTTGTGGCAAGCACGCTCACTATAAAGGCAGGTTCAGAGCCTTGTTTTTTATGGCCTGGTGTGTAAAGTCCGAGAAAAAAAAATGGAAAAAACATGAAAATATACTGGACATATTGTGGATGTATCACATTATGATTGAATTGCCATATTGCCAGCTGTTTCAGTTTTTTCACATATTGCTGTTTCACATATGCTATTCCATTGTAAGTATGAATACAAAAATGCAAGACAGCCGACAGCTGTTTTTGCTCTTTTATATTGAGAAATAAATTAGCCTAGACAGTCTTGGGAAATCTTTGTTTGTGTGAAGCCACGTTTGCTTCTAGTCTGTAATAATACAAGCCTCCTGCTGTGACTGATACATGGTTCCTGGTATTCGGCAGACTCTGCATGAGTGAAAAACTGAGCTCTATTTTTATCCACTGTGTCCTGAACATGGATCCGTGGGGCACATCCATCCTGTTGATCAGTTGGTACATGTAGGTCATCGAGCCTTGCTTACCTGTTTTTCGCCAGATCTATTCGGGCCAGTTTCTGTCGGATAAGAATGTCAGGACAGGAGTTGAGGTGGAAGTGATCGGGCTCCCGGGGGACCCCAAGAAGAAATATCGCACCAAGTGGTCCACCATGCCCAACTCCATTAACCCTGTGTGGTATGAGGAGCCTTTTGTCTTTGAGAAGGTGTGTGTCCAAAGTGCACCGAAACTAATGGCGCTTTCATACTAGTAGTTTGATCATTTGGTCTGCACCAGGAAATAACATATACACTAATTAGCATACAGACAGTGTGGTCCACTATAATTCCTGCAAACGAACCAGAATTGGTCAGCTATAATTGATGTTTCATCAGTGTTTATCTTCCTGCAGAAAGCGCCAATTCTGATGCATTATATTATCACATTGCTACTTGCACTTATCTTCATGTATTACATCCTCTGTATTGACCATTTTTGACAAATTATGGAATTCCAAAATGAGCTGCTTTGGAGAACAGATCTGTGGATGCACTGGAGTCACCGAAGACACATAGGACATCATTTCATACAGAGGTGCTATGTTCATGAGTGAGGTCATAAGGGATGAACATTGTTCCAAAGATCAACAATATAGACTATGAATCAAGAGTGACGTAAGGGTGCTTTCACACCAACAGCAGTTGGTTCACACCAAATGGTCCATTTGAACCAAAGGTGCAATTCGGTTCATTTTCATTGGTGTGAAAGCATCAGTCACCCTCGGGTGCACTAAATCAAGCAGACCGAGACCTCCAAAAGGAGGGGGTCTCTGTCCATTTGACTCTGTTTGTCCCTCTGTTGAGAAGGTGAACTTAAGACCAAATAAGGGGATACTAATTATTTCCTAGCTTATCTTGTGGGTCTTTGGAACAATGTTCACCTCATATGACCTCATTCATGAAAATAGCATGTCTCCTCTCCCTGAAATGACGCCTTATGCATCTTCGGCGACTCCACTGCATCCACAGATTGATGCAGCTGCAACTCATTTTGGAATTGGATATGTTGCCAACATGTGGCCAATACAGAGGATAAGCACAAGTAGCAAAGTGCGTTTTGCTCCATAATGAGTCAGAATTGACGCTTATTTCTAATGGAAGATAAACATTGATAAAACGTCAATCAGACCAATTTTGTTTTTGTTTGCAGGTGTTAAAGTGGACCGTGCTAGAGACTATATGCTAATTAGTAACAATTTTATTGTCTCGTGCGGGCCAAATAATCAAACTAGTGGTGTGAAAGTGCCCTAAAAACAAATATATACAAGTGCATATGAGATGTACATGAATGTGTTTGTGTGAGCGTGTCCCTCCATGACACGCTGCTGTGCTGCTGCCGTTGGTCTTATCTGTTGTTGTTGTTGTGTTGCTATTACTGATAGATTCTGCTCCCAGAAATGGCCTCTCTGAGAATTGTAGTCCACGAAGAAAACGGTAAATTCGTGGGACACCGGATCATCCCTCTTGACGCTATCCAATCAGGTCAGTAAAGTGGGGAGAGAGAGAGAGAGAGAGAGAGAGAGATTGAGAGAGAGCGAGAGAGAGAGAGAGAGAGAGAGAGAGAAACCCTTCATGCTTCATCTAATCTACATAATTTAAAACATCACTGAGTCATCCAAGGCCACAGGATGTTTGCCAGCTTGTCGATCAGAGGAGCTGCTGCCTTGTTTTTTTAATTCACAGAGGTTTTATGCCCCGCAGGCTTCCATCACATCTGCCTGCACAGCGAGAGCAACATGCTGCTCACTCTGCCTGCTCTCTTTGTGTACATCGAGGTCAAGGACTACATCCCTGCTGCCTTCGCAGGTGTTTGGCTTTTCATTTTGTTATTTTGGAAAAAAAAACTCCTGCAGTTGAATTTATTTTGCTGGAGTGACTTTCAGTAACAAGAATCTGATTTAGTTTGGTTGTGTTGTGTTTTTTTCACATACCTTTCAATTTGGTAAATAGTTTAATTATGATTTATGATGCGCTGACATATTGCATTATGTCTCAGACTTCACAGATGCCTTATTTAACCCAACAAAAGGTACAGAGAAGATGTCAAAGACCCCAAAGGAGGTAACAAATCATAGCTAAAGCAAACTTAACTATGAACCATCATCTACTGTTGATTGGTTGATCGATTTGACAGTTTCATTTTAAAAACGCCAGCTCTGCCAGGGCATTGTATACTCACATAAAAAGAACCATCAACATAATATAGCCCTGACGTTTATTTCATCCCATGAAATCTTAACAGCATGAATTGTCTTCTTGGAAGACAACCAGCTTTGCTAGAATGTGATGTTCCTGTCCATTTTGTGCCCACACAGTCATCTTCTGACTACATTTCTCCTTATGAGCTTCCGCTCGTGGCCCAAGCACCCGCTGAGAAGGCTAAGGAAATAGAAATCGCTACTACAGGTAATGATGCTTGTGAAAGGAAAGATATTGAACTTTAAAATTACTTTTGAAGCAGGTTTCTGAAACGTAACTTTAGAGCAGGGGTGGGCAATCCTGGTTTTGGAGGGCTGGTGTAGGTGCAGGTTTTTTTTCCAACCAAGCAGTAACACACCTGATTCTACTAATCACCCTCTAGAGCCCTTGCTAAGGCCTTCATTAGTGGAATCATCTTAGTTGGAACAAAAACCTGCACCCACACTGGGCCTCCAAGACCAGGATTGCCCACCCCTGGTTCAGAGGCTGTCTTTGATCACTGATTCGCTTGAACCTTCTACATTAAGGAGAAACTGCATCATCTGAACCAGCACCACCCATTGAGGCCAGAGAACAATCATTGCTATGTTTACCTGAAGAGGCTAAAGAAGAGAGTCCAAAACCTGCAGCAGAGCATCTTCTTCAAAGCACTGATACCCCTCCTGCTGGAGATGCAGCACCAGATGCAGGAAACACCACATCTGAAACTCCGCCTGGAGAAATTCCACCTGAAAAGGAAGCACTCCCAGAACCTGAGGCAAATCCTGATGACAAAGATGAGCCAACCACTGATTCCAGTGCAAATCCTGAGTCTGTTTCAGATAAAATAACATGCACAGACACTGTTGAGGAGGTTCAAGGAGAGTCTGACACTGTGTCTGAGCCCTGTCCAGCAAGTGCCTCACCTGATTCTACAGGATCAAATGACTTATATCAGCTGGCGACATGTAGCGAAGGTAAATAATGAAGGTTTCAAGTGGTGCACTCAATGCAGTTTCCCTCCTGTCATCATTACACTGTAGGCAAGGACCCCGAAAGGAAAATACAAACCAATTCAGAGTTTTGAGTAGATTTATAAATGCATCTTCCAACACACGTTTTGGAGGATTGGCACAACAAAGCCCTGTGTTGTTTATGCCGCAGAGCCTTCAACTGTGAGTACTGAAGAACTGACACAGCACAAGAACTATCTGAAGGTCATCAAGCATCAGGAGAGAGAGATGAAACAAGCAGAAAAGAAGTATCAGAAAAAAGGCGAGGATCTGATTCAGAAATACTTGGACTCCTTCAAGGCCATCAAGAAGAAGGCCTCGGTGAAGAAAAAACAGTAAGGCACCTTCTTTTTTCTTTGTTTATTCTCATTATTCATTTCAAATCAGCATCTCGCTGAAATATTGGACAATGTTTTAATGAACTTGAACAATGCACTTTTCACCATGCACTAGCTTTATGTTTTAATTCATTTTTTAAAATCTATTAATTCATTTTTATTCTATCATTCATGCAAAATGTGTCTTGATGGGAATGTGTGAATGTGTCTATGAACCCTGTCAAAGAAGAATTTCTGTCACCATTTAAGGAAAGAATTCTGTTCTGTTCTATTCTATGACAAAAGAGAGAGAGAGAGCGCAGAGTAACCATTTATGAGTACTTCTGACCAATTATTATTTTTGTCACCAAAGGCTGCTGTATTTCTGAATTAGAAGACATATTAATACTTGATCAGTGTCATAAATAATGTTATATTTAGAGCACAGAGAGTTCCAGAGAGTTTCCACAGTTAATGCATTTTGCTATTTTGGCCTTTAATGCTGTTCATGGTCCACACTAAGCTCTCAGGAAACAAAGCATGTGCTATTTAAGGCCACGTGAACCTTTCTGTAGGATTTCCACGTGCATTTACTTTTCTATACAGCAAGGGACACATGACTGTCAGTCGATAAACTCCATTCTCCTTGTATGTGTCCTTTTGTGATGAATTATCTTGTGTGTCCTCCAGGGGAGGGGGGAACGCGTCTGACTCCAATGTGAAGATGGACTGGGTGCAGGAACAGAAGGAAAAAATGCATGCTGAGCTGCAAGCTTTCTGGCAAGAGCAGTGTGATCAGCAGAAGAAGATGAAAGAGCAGTGTGCTATAGAGGTTGGTGGGACCAGGTTCATATTTGGAACTGCACTTAGCAGTGGCTAAAATGTGCTTTTACATTCAAAAACAGAAAACAGACATCAATGGTGTAAAGCAACTCAATGCGTTTACTTTAAAGCTGCTATAATATATATGTTATGGTGATGAAACAACAGAGAAAAGCATTATTGATAATTATAATATTAATAATGATAATACGATTTATAACACCTTATTTATAGCACCTTTTAAAAAATAACTTTATTTTTTGATTACTTGAAGATCAAACTTTAGAAGTGACTTTTAAACAAGGACAGTCAAGTAGCTTATCTAATTTGGAATGGAAGTGTGTTTCACAGTTGTGAAGCCCTCACAGCAAATGTCCTCTCACCTTCTGTCTCCAGACTTGTTCTGGAAACCAAGAGCAGCAGCTACTCAGCAGATCTGGGCGTGTGAGAAGGGGTGTAATGGTTGAGATGTTCTGGATGGAGCAAGATTATTCAGCAATTTCAAACCAAGCAGTAACATTTTACAATATTTTTTTATCAGAACAGGAAACAAACCAGTGCAGTGAAGCAAAAATTGGAAAGATCTGCTCCAGCTGCAGTGATTTGTAGCAGTTGAAGACGATTTATAGATTTTTGTGCCAGGCCCACAATTAATGGGTATCAATGAGACCAAAGCATGAATACGATTTTGGTCATCACTGAATGAATGAAATTAGATTTTGCAATGCTCCTAATTTGATAAATTACAGTCCTGGTGTTGCTAAATTGATGAGAAAAACTTAGGTCTGACTCAAAGAGTATCCCAAGATTTCTGGCCTCTTGGGTGCAGTGTAAATAGACATCCAGGCTTTAATGTTAGAGAGGCAGGATGTGAGTATGTAAATAGAGGTGATGTCTGTAGGAATTATGGATAAGTAGATTTGAGAATTATCCCCATAAAGATAATAAAACATGTTCAAACTACAGAAAACCTGACCCAATTATAACATGTATACTGAAAACAGTATAGGGCCAAGAACGGACCCTTGGGGAGTGCCACATGGTGATGTTTGCGTAGCTAGAGAGGAACTTGATGACTTGAACCAATCAAAAGCAACCTCTGTTATGTCTACCTAGTTTTTGAGTTGATGAATTAACATGTCATGATCAACAGCACAAAGACAGTGCAGCAACCAGCATCTGAGTTCATCATAATGTAATTTACAATCTTAAACAGTTCAATTTCTACACTATAATGACCACAGAAGCCTGACTCAATTTTTTCAAAAAGTGAGTGATCACCCAAAAGTGACATGAGCCATGAACATACCACTTTCTCTAATACTTTGGCAAGAAAGGCTAATTCAGATATAGGTCTTAAATTAGTCCAATTAAGCGTCATTTTGGCTCTTTTCAGTTGCACAATAACCGCAGAATGTTGAATGATACTGATGATACAGACTGTTAAAACTGTTAAAATGTCCAAAGATAAAAAGGCAGAAACCATAAACCTCTTTAGGAAATCTTGCAGGTAGAACATCTGAAGGTATAAAATGTATTCTGTGTGGTGGAGTAAACAGGGAAGGCAGAATTTGAGCACTAATAATCAAAACATTATCGACAAAAAAGTCATTAGGGGCCTATATCTCTGATTTTAAAGTGGAAAACAATTTCAGAAAACAGTTTCTCAAATTGTCTCAAATGTCTGTTATTATTAATCTTTTCCATAAATGCGTAATCCATTCCTTTTATTTTTTACTTTCTATATATCTATATATATCTTTACTTTTCTATATATCTATAAATGAAGGTTTTCAGTAAGTCAAGATTTACTCCTTGTCCTGTTGTGATCCGCTCCCTGTGCTCCTTATCCTCTTTATGCTTGTTAATACTCAGCTCTTGGCTGTCTTTAGTAAATCTAACGATTTGCCTCAAAAATAGGATTAATTTCCATGGCTTTTGGATGCATTCACATCTAATTTGACCTCTCTGCACTGTGTGTCTGGGATCATGGGCAAGCAGCCAGTACTTTAGAGGCCCTATTGATTAAACATCAGACCCAGGTGCTCTGGGGTGCTCTTAGCATAAGCTCTGAATCTGCATGAGTCTGAAAGGTCAATCAGGTAATTTTTCAAAGGTTGCCACCTCAGTACGCAGAGTATAGGCTGTAAGTGCTATGGAGTGGGGTGACAGCATCTTGTATATTACAGGTCTTGGGCCAAGTGCTCTGATCAAATGTAAAGCCAGAATTTATGCAAATTAATAACAGACTAATGAGCTTAAGGGAAATTAATCGCACATACTGTGATTGTGTCAATTCCTTCTTCTGTTGTAACAGAGACTCGCCAAACTGTTGGAAATGGCCACAGAGAGACACGCTGGTGAACTAAAGACCCTGGAGAGGTGTGATCAGCTGCATATATAACACATTTGTGACTAGCTGAATACACTATCAATGCAATCTGTGCTTTGAGATTTTGATGTGACACCGCCTGTGTGTGTATGAGTGTGCACATGTTTGCATGTGTCTGTCATCTGACATTTTGCAAAGAGAAGTCCTCAAATAATGAATTAATCACCTCAACGTGTGGGTCTTCCAGTGTCCTTTGGCTGGCTTATGGGGTGCTGAGTCTGTGTCTGTGTGTTATCCCAAAAACCCAGCTGGCAGATGGTTAGCTCAGGACAACCATTATCCAACAGGTGTTTAAACAGCAGTGGGGAAGAGAAGGCAGCCCTGGCCATCTACCTGTACACACAGACACTATAACATCGTATTAAAGCCTTCCTTTCACTGTAAAGAAAAGGTCACGTCAGACACACACAGCCCTGCACGGGCCTTGATTAAAGGAAAAATGTTTTTATTTAAAAAACTATAATCAGATAAGGATCCTCACTGCCTGTCTTTGTCTTATTTGCAGTGAAACCAAAGAAAATAAGAAGAAATCATTCTCAAAATTTTCATCCTCGCAGAAAGCAAAGTGAGTTTTCAGCATGACCTTGCCTTTGGTTACTTTATACATTTGCATGTTTTGGTGTCCTCACACTGTTTGGAGAGGATTAAGTGAGGGGGAGCAGTTTCTTTCTCCTCTGCCACATGGCATTGCAAATTTTGACTAGCTTGATTTGATGAACTGTAAAACGTTAGCCTATGTAAATCATAATTATGTTTTCAGGCTAAAAAGAGCAGCGAGCACAGAGCTGTTGGATGAGAAAAGTCCTTCTGATGTTGGAGTAAGTATAAACCCTGTCTCCTAAATGCACATTGAAAGTTGTTGACGTAGAAATTTTGGGAAATACACTAATTTCTTTCTTTCTTGCTAAAACTTAGATGATATTATTTTTTGTAGCCTCCCATAAATCAGCCAGCGGGTGGTTAATTTAACTTAGCATATAGAATAGAAACAGGGGTAAAGAGCTAGTCTGGGTCTGTCCAAGTAAAAAAAAAAATGCAAACTGCATATTCAGAAACTGTGCCTTAAAATGAGCTGCCAGGCCTTCCATGAAGTTGTAATGTCAGACAGATATAAATCAACCAGGGCTGTTTCTGTTACAATGTACCATA
This sequence comes from Lepturacanthus savala, assembly GCA_030544235.1. Classification (NCBI taxonomy): domain Eukaryota; kingdom Metazoa; phylum Chordata; class Actinopteri; order Scombriformes; family Trichiuridae; genus Lepturacanthus; species Lepturacanthus savala. Next base: position 17,731,032 of record CM060469.1, on the reverse strand, counting down.
ACACCCTATAAAGTCAGTCAGTCATTTTCTATACCTGCTTGTTCCTCATTAGGGTCGCAGGGGTCTGCACATTACAGTGAGAGGCAGGGATACACCCCAGATGGTCGCCAGCCAATCATGGGGCACACACACCATTCACTCACACCTATGGGCAATTTAGAGTTGCCAATTAACCTGAGCATGTTTTTGGACTGGAGTACCCGGTGAAAACCCACGCAGACACGGGGAGAACATGCAAACTCCACACAGAAAGGTCCCAGACCCCAGACCAAGGAGGTCTTGAACCTGCGACCTTCTTGCTGTGAGGCAACAGCGCTAACCCCTGCGCCACCGTGTCGCCCACAATGACAGAGTTTACAATAAAATAGTGCATAAGAGACACCAGACAAACAGAAAGTTAAAATCCACAATACAGCAGTTATTCTGTAAAATGTTCACACAACCAATAATGGTAGGTAACACACCTTCTTGGCCTGAGCCACACTAGTCCCTCCAAGAGGACTGGAAGGACGAGGTACAGGGGTCTCGACCTCCACAGACACTCCTGGTGAGACCGGTGTGGCTGCAGGCGGGGGGAGGAGGCGTCCGGGTTTTTTATATTAGACAAATGAATGAGATAAGGATAACAAATGCATGCACTAGCTTTTCTGCACCTTTTAGAGACACAAAGTACTCAATCTTTGCTATGTCGCGCAGGTGAAAAAAATCAGTCTTTGAAATTTGTTAATGTGGGCAATGAAGGACAAAAGGAAGAATAAGAAGAAGAGGAAGAAAACTCCCAGCTTCTCTGACGCTGGAGGCCAAGGAGATGCTATACAAAGTAGCTTTATCACTGGATAGTGACCTTCACAGGCATTCAGGCCCAAGCAGAATAATGTAAATTCTGTCTGACTTTAGTAGTAGAAAGTTGCAGGTAATCCAGGAATTTCTGTCCTTAAAACATGCTTTTTTTTCAAGTTTTGCTAGCTAGTTGGCTCCATTTGGCTTAATTGAGGGATACAGTTGGGTACCATCTGTAAAACAGTGGAAATTAATACAATGTTTCCAAATAATATTAACTAAAGGAAAGCATATACAAGTTGAAAAGTATCAGTCCAGAACCTTGTGGAACTCCATGTCTAACTTTTATACTGATAAGATGCTTAAATATCTGTAGTATCTGTAGGATTTGATTGTTGATGGTGTCAATCGCATCCTTAAGGGGTAGAATTATAAGTCTTGTCTGAAGCATTAAGAATGTAATTTGAAACCACCACCAGTGCCGTCTCTGTGCTATGATGCAGTATATATCCTAAAGTTATAAGTCGTAATGTTAAATTAAAGCTATGTTTGTTCTAGAGCTTCAGAAAGAAGATCTAAATCTATATTGAGATGTTGTTACTTATATCCACAAAAATATACTGTTAGGGCTATCAAAATAGCAAATAAAACCCAGGAAAAGTGTGTAATATGGGACCTTTAAGAAAATACCTATTCACATTGGCATTCCCCATATTATTTGAAATTAAATCTGCGGTACAAACATGTACCATGTGTATTTGAAACAGTATTACAGTCACAGCTCACATTTAACATCCACTGTTCTTTCCAACACATATTATTTTTAACAGAGTATCTATGGTTACACAGAGGCAGCAAATGTCTAAAGATCTGGAAAAAAAAAAACATAAAAAAATCACCTTATAGTAGCAGCGCTTTCCTTTCATGCATCTGCGCACACAAACACACTCCTTTTGATCTACTTAATCAGCATTTGCCCATTAATTACAGGAACTATTTATAACACAATCAGTTGTTTAATCAGCATGGCCTCAGTATTGAACAGCCCGGTGCAATAAGGGTAACTGAACTGGACAAGCCCAACCTGCTGTGGTTTAGCAGTATTGATTCTCTTGCTTTGGTTGCATCCCATGGGTGCATTCCTCTCTAGACATACACACACATACAGCCGCTCAGAGAGAAAAACAAGCAGATGAACTGCTTACAGACTACAAATCAATAGTGTTTTTGAGTGGCAGCGCGTTGCATTGAACTTCATTGTCTTGTTACAGTGTTCAGATTACAGTCCGCAGCAAGAGGCTCTGATGAAGAAACAGGCTGCTACACTGGAGGAGATCAAGGCTCTGACTAATCAGGTGCACACACTGACAGCAGGACAAACTGTTTTTTTTCCACTTGGAAGGAAACATAAAATTAAGAGACTACAAACTGCATCCTTACCTTCACCAAAAGAAATTCCTCGTCCACAAACATGATTAATACAAGACATGTAAACTCAATCAATCTTTGCAGTTCATGCCATCGGATCTATGTTTTTCAATTACACTGTCAATGGCCATCTGTCCCTTTAGTGACTGCAAGTGTAACACATTCTGTTAAGGCGATTGAGAATGTAGTGGTAAATCTACTGTAATGGAGAAATGGAGAAAAGATGTGATTTTAGACATTGACACATGAATGCCAGAATGATGGTGTGTTTTTATGTTTCACCAGTAGTGTGAATTCACAAATTTTGTTATTGAGAGAGGACTAAGAGATAAAGCAGTCTTGCATTTCCTAAACTAAACTAATACTAAACACTATGATGTTGGGCACTGCATGGATGCATTGAATATGTTTTTGCAAAAATAGTGTGTGGAGAACTTCTTTGAGCCCTGGCATTAAAATGGCTAAAATCCCCACAAAAGAAAACGCCACTTAATACAGTAAGCCCAGAGACTATTTTCAGCGTGTAGGTTGCTAAGAGACTAAAGACACCAGACCGTAGAAGCTGCCGTAGAATCAAGAAGCCTCGGCTCAGGAAAAATTCTCTTGTCCATACAGGTTGTGACAGACAGGTTTTAACTGAAGAAACCGCTGTAGAATCAGAGTCTCATCACCACACGGGGTCAGATGTGTTAACAGGGCAAGTCTTAGACTACGTTCAGACTGCAGGGCTTAATTCTCAATACAGATTTTTTTTTTCATAATATCCCTTGTTGGTTTGTCCCTTGTTGATGACGTGTAGGTCGGATGAACACGACCTGGCCGTTCAGACTGAAGTTATATGTCAAAAGATCAGATATTTATTTGTTTTAGGACCAAATACCCAAATGACCTGTGTTACATTTGAAAAAAATAGATCTAAGATCTAAGACCACTCCTATTAAAAAAAAAACAAAAATCGAGTTGTCTTTTTAAGTGATAATTCTGAAATAAAGTAATGGGTACGCACTGTTTTTTTTACTTTATTTTTCCTTTGCCCTCTACATATTTTTCCATCCCCATCTTAAATAGATCTTAATTGTCTCCTAATGTTTTCCTTACTTTTTTTAAACCTCTTTGAGTTGTATTTCACAAATACATTTTCTTAATATTATTACTTAAATATTACTTGATTCAATTCCCTAGCTTAATGATGGCATTGATCTATATTTTTACTCATACCAATAACTAATTCTATTGTCTATTTTGAGATGATGATGATTATTTTTATTATGATGACGTGGTGAGAAAAAGAACCTTCATAAACGTCAACCTGTGAATAACCTTTGGACCCTGTGTCTGCAGCTCAATCAGGAGGCCCTGAAGGAACACGAGCAGAAAATGAGGCTTCTCCCAGTGGAGGTGAGGGAGGCCGTCAATGCCTGTGTGGGGGTTCACTTCCCAGAGCTTGTCGACCAGGCTGGGGACAATAAGGTGGAAGGAGTGGGTGTCTATGGAGACGTGTTCTTGGGTTAGAGATGCCTTTGTCATCCCTGAACCCTCAGTTATACCTTTTAAACCCTTTTATGCTGTTCAGTGTATTCTTTGGGAGTTTAAAACTATAATATTTTAATAGACGACCTTGTAGACTAAAGGTCAGATGAATTGGAAATGATAGTACAAACTAAACTAGAAAAGCACAAAGAGCGCAGACCAAGCATATTTGTGACTCCAACATTGTTATCCTATACTGGAATACACACACTATTGTGGAATGAAAAGTGTAAATTTTCATCAATGTTGTCTGTAAAACATGGTTATAGATCACTCAAAAATAAGTTAAATAAATAAAGTTGCTATTCTGACGAGATTTCATCTGCACCTTTGTGACTGCATAGTGATAATGGTCATATTCTAAGCATGTAATCCTCTCTTAATGTCTGTGGCAAAGAAAACAAGCCATGCAGGTGCCAGATATGACCACCAGGTGGCCACAAGTGACGGTGCTTGTTTGAAGGTCCATCTACCGCAATGTCACCAAAAAACAAAAATTTTAAAGTGATCCAGAAACCAGGATTTCTTCCGGATCATTACCAAAATTTAGTCATCTGTTCATGGTACCATTCCCAACATTCGCTGAATCCTAAAGTAAATGTTCAATTATCTATGTTGGCCAAGACATAATGTCCTTGGTGAAGGTAAAACTTAAATAAAACACCATAAATAAAGCTACAAACCAAGTGGCAAACCCCAGTTATGAGCAGTGAGTCCAATTGGGAAAGTGCCAAAAATCTGCAGTTCCATGAATGGCCAAGTGAGTCTGGCTCAAGAATTGTGTCAATCCTCATAGAACCACATGTTAAAATGTTCAACTTTTCAGCAGAAGTAAACATGTTTACAGCCTGGTGCAAAAATGGTTTTGGTTTTCCAAATTGTTATGGCTTAAAATTAATTATGGAGTTAGAGCTTTGAGTGGCAGGTGGTCAAAGCTCTAAAATGCCTTTTTGTCTGACCTAACGTGCCCTTAAATGCCCTCTTCAGTAAAAGATGCTGTCGGTGCCATTTTTTTTTCACCGCTGCCCTTCTGTCTGTTCACACCAATGACTCTGGCAGTATATTATTCACAGTATATGAAGGTAACCTTATACAATAGCCAAAGATAACAATTAGACTATGTCTTATCAAAATATAAAGGAATACAATTACATAACTCTGAAAAAAAGGTTATGTTTTCCGGCAAGTTAAATTATTTCTTCTTCCCACCACATAATAAGACACAATACCACATAACAGAAATCAAAGCAGTATTTTTTCTCCAACTATAACTGTGATGAATCAAGTCCTTTTCTCAAAAAAGAGCCAAAACAGAGCCACAGAGGATGCAGGGGGAAAAGGTATGTTATTTGAATTAATAATTCTCAGAAAGTGAGATATATTTGAATAAAGTTTCAGCTCTGGTTCATTAAATGACAGGGACCAAACAGTCTGTTACTCATATATTAAATGAGTGGCACTTATTCTTTGTGAATGCATGCACATGTGTTTACTTATTACACACGTGCACAAACACGTGTGCACATCCATTAATGAAGCTTTTGTCTGACTCACCATCCAAAGCAATCTGTCTGTTTCTCTTATTTTTTTTTACCTCACCACATCCTTCTTCTGAATCAAATGACATTTCCATCAGGGGGAACAAGTGAATGAACTACTGAGTGAGTGAATGAACTGAGTAAGTCTATTAAAGGGGGATGTGGGCGACAAGCCCCGCCCCTTGAGAGGCGAAAGATGAGAGAGGCGAAAGAAAATCTATAGCTATAGCTCTAAATTTCTTTTGATCAAAAATCATTTACTCTACTCAACGCTCTGTTTTTCATTTTCAGGTCACAGAATGATTGTCCAAAACCTTTCTGCTTTGTAACTGGTTTATTAGAATAGGGGGCGTGTTAGTCAGTGCCTTTTCCTTTCAAGTAACAAGGATGATGTTATGCAGCTCCCTTATAGTACATATGGATCAGTAGATAGCTGCTTCAACCTTCTTTAACCCAATAAAACTACCTAATAACTTTCCTAAAAATAGTTAATAAAAATAATAATAAGAAGCACTCCAAAAAAATTCTCCCTTGTTATTATTTCCTTGACAAGGTGGGAAGGCTTGTGGTTCCCGATTGATAGAGATGCTTATACATGACTAAGAATTTACCTTTGGGTGTGTTTTTGGGCATATTTGATTAGTGTATAGCTAAATTGCATATTCAGATTCATTTTCAAAGAAGCTTCTGTTAAAAAATGTAACTTTTCATGGACACTTTCATTGTGTAAAGTTGAATTTTGATAGGAGTAAAGGGAAAAAAAACTCATTGCGGTGTTTTGTTGCCAGGCCATATTGACACATATCTCAGAATGATAATTTAATCCATTTCATAGATTTTTTTTACTGTGTTGTTCAGAACACCTCATACAAATGATCTAGATTAAAAAATTATTAAAATGAATTATATTTTTGACTCCAAGATGAGTTACTTTGCCTGGACTAATAGTGCAACCTCCCACCTTCCAACAAATCCAACTTTTTAAGGCCTGGCTATGCTGATTAGGGCTTTAATGCTATCACTTAAAAGGTTTGGATGCATCACGTACCTGTTGTTGTTGTTATTATTAATATTAGGCCATTAGTAGGCCTAGTAGGAGTAGAAAGTGGTGCCTTTGACATATTTTGCAGGTACTTTTTATTCTGCCCCCCCAAATGAGATAAATACCCACCCACACACGACATTGTGGTTACAGCTCTGGCATAATCCCTGAGCAGCAACAAGAGATGACTCTGCTGAGCCTGATAGGATGATGATGAGGTCGAAGAACGGCAAAGCTGGTGAATTGCAAAGATTGAGCGGTGATGGCGGCGGTGTGCACATAACCATGACTTAAACCCGCTTAAGCTGAGAGGGAGAGAATTGTTTTAAAAAAAGACAGCAGCGAGATGATAGGCTAAGAAGTAAGGTACATCGCGGTGCTATTGGACGGAGGAGACCAGCTGATTGCGAACAGCTGATATCGATTGACGACCGGGGAAATGACGGCAAGGAAATGAGAGATGTCGATGTAGAGTGAGAAATACATATATGGCCTAAGCACGCAAAAGAGAGTCTTCCTGTCTGAACTTTCACTAAGCTTCATGACTGACATTTAAAAGTGGAGGATGTGTGGAACATACAGTTTGTGCCTTAGACTCCTGCTATCTCATGCACAACACAGATGAGCTGTGAGCTTCCAGAGTGTGAAACCAGTCAGCCCTGAATCAACACGGCTGATGATCTTACATATGAAGACAACTCCGGCAGCTCTGTCACATACCAGCTGGCGAGGGATGGCCCGAGAAGGATCTTTAACCACCAGTCAACACTTGGCTGCTCACAGACACCAGAGGGAAAGCCAAAAAGGAAGGAGGAAGTGCTTCTGATCACAAGTCCTTGGATCACATACACACACAGAGTAAGCCGAAAGCAGTTATTTGCATGGAAAATTCAATTCAATTCAATGTTTTTTGCAAAGAATTGGAAATTCAGGAACCATACAACATGATATTAATTTAAAGGTTGATGAAATTAATTATATATTAAAATATGGAATGAATGGAGCATGGCTCTTTCTGAAAAATGAAATGCTTCACAAACCTCAATAAAGTGCTGTAAAATGTAGATTTTTCTACCATGCAATTTACCTAAAAGGAGGTTACATTCATCTCAACAGAAAACATTTACTTAGAAAAAATATCACAAATGAAAAGCATAAAAGCTGCTAAGAGCCAGTGGCTGTCAGCCATCAGTGCAACAGAATCTTGGCAACGGCTGAAAATACTTGTTTTTTGTTCAGTCAAATCTATTTTAATCCCACAAAACAACTGAGAAACTAAACTCTGCAATTCAAAAGAATAAAATCTGCAGAATGTTCTAGTTGCAATGTGAAGTGCAAGATTAGAAGTATATTTCACAGAAACTAGAAATTGTGTAGTTTTGGTCAGATATGCACAAAGGTACATACATGAGGACACATTTCTTTTGCTGTTCTTGTTTCCTGTGTGAGAAAAAGTCAGGATCTATAGTCCATCTTGCTTTGAAGTGGGTGCCATCCTGGATGAATATGCCTGTAAGCACCCACACCACCCACATATACACCAGCTGCTGAGGCTGTACTGTGAAAAGCTGTGTGTGTGTGTGTGTGTGTGTGTGTGTGTGTGTGTGTGTGTGTGTGTGTGTGTGTGTGTGTGTGTGTGTGTAGGATTGTTCTACTTATTTATTTATTCATTTTTTTTTTTTTTTTGAGGGGGCATCGCAGGACAGGACAATGGCACCATGTGCAAAACAGAAATGATGAGTGACATTACAGAAATAATATAAAAAGAAATTAAAAAGAAATAACTCAGCAGCCAAATTTAACCATTTTATCTCTTACATTTCATTTCACGTTATATGTCACCTTATAGAGTTGACCACATGCCATTGCGTGGAATTAGGATTTTGTACTTTGTTGTTTCTTTGGGAGAAATTCTGAAATCTGGTCCAGGAACCACTTAAAAGTGGAAGATAATTCTTATCTGATGGGAGTTGAGAATAACACTGGGCGTAGACACAAGCAAATAATGGCTAGCAACTTTTAAACTTCTATTTATTTATAGTTTTTATTGCATATTTAATTGATGCCTAGAATTTTTTAAGTTTTGCACATTCCCAAAAGATATAAATAAAGGTCCCAATTTCGGTTTTGCATAAAGTGGAATTGTCCGGGGAAGTTTTGAGCACTTCCTCATCTGATTGACTGATACCACTTGGAAGACTGATAAAAGTTGGTGGCAGGTGTGGTGTAGACAGGTAAGCTTATCTCGCCAAGATGTGAAAACAAAATGGTCAATTTATAATTTGTTGGAAAGATTTGGGATGGTGAAAACACGCAACTCAACAAAATATATAACACAGGCTTATTTCTTTGTAGACATTTTAATTGGACAAATTACATATTGTGCCTTTAATGTTCATGTCCAGGTCTCTTTCCCAAGAATGTTTGATTTACAAAACCTATTTTTTTTCTATTGAAAAGTCCTGTACAAGGTTATCAAATTACATAATTTGTTTGTATCCCTACAAAACCCTTTGTATCCCTGTACAGCTTAAGTTCCAACAAATGCCACTTATGTTGGCCCAAACAGGTAGAGTTGTTGGACAAATCTGGGTTAGAAGGTTGTTGTATGGAGTATTTTCTTGTCTTTCTTTTGTGATATCTTACATAATGCCACTAAATTCATGATTATGGCATGGGATTAGCAGCTTAATGAGCATTCTGTAGTCTATCATGCTCCTCTGCATATCACACGGGCACTGAGGGCCTGTGAGAGGAGCCTCTACCTTCTCAGAGATGCAAATGATAAGGATACACAGCTGATATTTAGACAAACACTGCCACACAGACGCATTGAGTTACACACACACACCCACATAAGCATTTACCAGACAGCACTCTAACGGCTACTTGAATTTAGATTTTGTCGTGTTCGGCATGGCTCTAGTATTTGGATGCACTGATGTCCCTGTTATGGAGCCGACCTCTCTGTGGTGAACGCATCTGTCTCACTGTGAGTTCAAGAAGATGAAGATACGAGATTCACATCAAAAGGCTGGCAGCTGATTGCTCTATAATTGTAAAGATGGGTGATTTGTACTGTAAATGACTTTACATAATTATTCACACAGTAAGGTGAGACATGACTGTTCAATTTTTATAAATGGTGAGGAAAGTCAAACAAGGGAACCTGTCTTATTTAACAGCGCTGGTAATCTGCTACTAACAAAAAACACATTTTTTGTATCGATTTGTTTTTATTATTATTATTGATTTCATGCTTAGGGAAAAGCTGTTTTTCAGAATCAAATCTTTTTCATGTCAAAAGGAGAATATACATATGTGTTTTTCAATTATTTGGTAGATAAAGTAAAAAAAAAAAAAAGTATAAAAGAAGTAATTACTCCCAGTGCTGATAGCAAACATAATTATTCATTAATTATGTAAGAAGTTGCTCCATAATGTGCACTGACAATACATTGTTATATATTCATTCATTTTACTACAGGTGGCTGCAGCATCACTTCAAGCTTGCTCAGCTCATATATTCAAACCTGTTGGTTTATTGAATTTCCTGTCCATGAGGCAGCAGCTGAGGTGGGTGTGAAATATATTAGGTCATGAGCTGGCGTGAAACCCACGATGCCAACATGCACAATGTAATGCTCTTAAGACAGGTGATTCACCAAGTGTTTTTATTTATTTATTTAAAGTAATAACAGTCTCATTTTACTTTTACTTTCAGTCACATACTTCTTCTTCTCCAACAGATTACAGTGTGTAAAAATAAATGATGTTCAATCTGACTTCTCTAATATTTTAAAAGGTGTTCCACAAGGCTCAATGTTAGTGCCAATTATATTCTCTATTTTCATCAATGATAGCATCCCCTCCTCAGAATCCGGCAAATCCCATCTTTACACTGACAACATAGTTATATGTTGCACGCCACCTACTCCCCAGTCAGCCACTGCAGGTCTCCAATCCTCATTCAATTCACTCCCGCTTCAGTTAAATTAGTAGCACTGAACACAGACAAAATGGATGCTCTTCACTAAAAGTATAGATTCTAAGTCTTGTAATATTATTCTACCGTGGGTACAGGCATAGAGAAAGTGTCACAGTATAAAACCCTTCTTTACCAAATAAAAAGACTTATTGAATTACTATTCTTATCTGTTTTGGACTATGGAGATGTAATTAATGGAAGAGCAGCCGTCTCTACACTGACTTCACTAGATGCTGTTTACCACTCAGCCTTAAGATTCATAACCACTGATCCAAAGATCCATACTCTACCCACCACTGTACTCTCTACTAAAATGTTGGCTGCTTATCCTTGGCAGTGAGGAGAGATCAGCACTAGTTTTTATTTATATATAAACCTTTTTCACATTTACTGCCTCCTTGTATATCATCTCTAAAATCACACAGTATTGGCAACTGAAAACTTTTTTCATATAATTTCATTATATGTTCAAAAGCCGTATCTCAAATTTCACTGTATCTGATTGTAACTACTTTTATTTGTTTTATCATGCATTTCCTGTATTGTCGTCTCGACATCATTGTAAATGAGGATCTTTTTTGGGTCTTTTGAGCTAAAATAAAGGTTCTTATTTTAACTTCACATACTTACCACATATTATTTTGACAAACAAAAGTCACAAGAGTCAGTTGGAGGAGTAAGAAGGTGGATGCTGAGCAACTAGAGTGGCAGAGCATGTGGGAACGAATGAATAGCCGAGGGCTTCAGGGCCATTAGTTCATTTAAAAGAAGTGATTTTCCTCCAGGGAGCAGAGAGAGTTACCATTAATAGAACTTTTTTTTTGCCTTGAGTTAAGATTTGAGTGATATGGTCTTTCTGTCGTTCAGGGTGTTATCCTTCAGCATTCTGTATGAAACGTGAAATCATTATTTTAAAAAATGCACGTGAAGTTGAAGTTGGCTTCTTTATACTTAAAATGGCGGTGGACTGAGGGCATATGGACAAGAAATGTGACACATTAGAAGCCAAGACGCCTCATGAAATCAAACCTGGTATCTGTTATTGTCTAAAAGCCTCCCGGTGCTTTTTTTCCCCTATTTTTTATTTCTCCTCTGACCCAGCCAAACCTGCCGTTTGCCGCAGCTTTCTTTGTGGATATGACTGTGTCTGAGACCTTAACTCCAGGTGTGACTGAGTGTTACCCATCACCGCACAATGTGGCCATCAAACAAATCCATTTGTTATCCATTTGTACAATTTATTGAGCTGTCAGAGGTGAGAGCGCCCGCGAGGCCACAAATAGAGCCTGTCAGACGGGAGATGAAGAGGGAGCGCTCAGGCCCTCCGTCTCCTCCGCATCATTGCAGGATAGGAATGTCCATCAGGCCTGATGGCTTGAGGAGGGGGTACAGGTGGTTCAGCACCGAGGCTCAGTGTGGTGAAAGACAGATTCAAGTCCTCTTGTTCAACAGGAAACCCGGCAGCGAACGTGAATACCTGACAACTCAGACACATTATGTTCTGTGTTTACAGGTACACTTCATAAAAGAACACATTTCTTTCAGAGTTTTCTTGAAGTTCTCCTGAAATAAAAATGTCTTTGTAATCTCCGGTCAACTTGTTCACTTGTTTAACTGTATTTGAAGAAAAAGAAACACTTTGTGCTATGCACCACGCACCATTTGTTGTCCTCCAGACCACCTCTCGGCCAGTTTTATTGCATAGACTTTTAACACAGTTGCCTATGCTACCTATAGCAATGACAGTGTGAATGTGGAATTGACTCTTGTGCTGGTGGGACACTAGCTGTATTTCATTGCTTGGACATCTTTTTCACCGTCTAAAAAGGTCCCTAAAAGTTAAGAAATTAGGGCCCAGGTTGAAAAATGCTGAAATTCTCCTTCAATAAATCAAAGCCTTTATGACTTATATAAATTCTGTTTAAGCAAGAAATTAGCTGCACGCAGACAAGTTACCAGTGTCTTCAGATGTATACCACAATGTTGCAGTGTAATTCCTGAGCTGTGGTGAAACCTCTTCCTTTTTTAGAGTGAGCCAGGCTGGCTGTTTTCTTTATTGCTAAACCAAAGCTAATGACTCCCAGCTCTGCCACACTCCATGAAAGTGAGTATTTGACATTTCCCAAAATGTCAAATATTCCTTTAACATGCTGACATTTAGCAGGCATAGGATTCATCATTTTGCACACACTAAACACTAAAGTTGATGCCAAATGACAAATTGAATTTCTTTTTTTCTTTATTTTTTTTTTTAACTGATAATGGTGTTAAAGAAAAAGTAAGGGGATCACAAGGGGAGGTCATTAGGCTTAATCCTCCGGGGAATACATACAAATGCAAACAAATTCAATCAATTAAGGTCCAGGTTTAGGGTTTATGAGCACCCAGGAAAGATAAATCTAAGTGTTTTGTACATTTTATCCCAATTTTACTCCCACATTTACAAAAGAAAAGCATCACAGCTTTTGGGAAATATCTATAGCCCCTTATAGTAAGGACCAAAAATAGCACAAAATTGCACAAAAAATGCACAAAATTTAAAATGAATTAGCAGAAATTTGTCTCTGCTTTGTTTTTTCTTGTCTGCATTATAAAATACAAATACATAAATAAAAATACACTTCAAAATACGAAAAGAGACTATAGCAACCCCCCACAATGGCCTATGGCTGTCATTCCAAGAATTTTGCCGTGTAGTATGCGGGTAAAACATGTCTATTAGTGTATGAAAAAAAAAAGATCATATTATCCAGCATGTGGATACACTGAGCCTTTCTTTAAATGAGTCATTTAATCTCTAATCTACGATCCTCTTAAAAATTCAAGCTTTCCCTCTTGTGCTTTAAAGTTAAAAGTTAAAAGAGCTGCAATTCATTGCAAGTCGGTATTTGCTAATTCTCCGTTGTCCAAAATGTCTCCGCCTGAGAACTGATATTAGAATCCCTCTAAATCCGCCGGCTGAGGGAGCAGCCTACTGTACACCATCTGGCTGAGGCAGCCTGGCAGGTCTGAGTCAGGGTGATAATTAATGAGAGCAGAGGGAGCAAAGACTCTGAGGGGCCCGCCCACCTCATGGCCAATAACATATCAGTGGCCCCTGTGACTGGCAGCTCCTGGCGTGTTGTCAGGGGCTTCAGCTGCAACCCTGTGTCAGTGTAATTGTCCTCTCTCCTTCAGCGTTGCCTTGATATGTCCTCACTCTGTCTTCTTATCTGTCCTCAGAAACGGGAAAAAAAGTCCCCCTTTGGTATATTTATATCCTTTGGAAACAAAGTCTTAACACACCTCTAAAGTGACTTTCATTGAGGTTTGGAGTTTGTTTAAAGCGATTCTGCTGTTTATGTATTTTCTTCTATGGGACATCTGCAGTAACCTTGTCTTTAACCTTTGAGACAACATACACACACACCATGGTTACAGTGTGACAGCAGGCCAGCTGCTGCCTTTTTCCAGGAACGGCAGGTGTGTGAAATCTCCGTTCAACCTAAGGGTTCTATTATTCCCTGTATCAAATCAAAGTGCAACAGAAGAACTGAATGGACACACATATACAATACAATACAAGTGCATCAATTTCGTTTTTTGTCCTTGTATAAGTCATTACCCCCCCGCTGTTCAGATGACAAAGCTGCCTATGTAAAATTGTTATGTAACTGCAAGGAAACAAAGTCTGTGTTTTTCTGTGATTTGATATGAGTCGGAAATAAGAAATCTGGGGCAAAAATGGTCTGTGTCAGGCTAGAGATTATATAACTTTATTTACGCTGATCGTGCCTATAGCTGCACGCTATTTTTCCACAGCGCATGGCAGGCGATAGCCTTCATCACGTCATTCTCAGGTGTGCTTAATTAACAGGGAGAAGATGAAGTAGTCCGTGGAGGATGAGGGCATGTTGAGTCACTGATAAGAAAACATTTTTAGTTACAATGAATGGGCCTCGTTGAACCTGGTCCCACATGAGCTCATGAACATTTCCTGTCTTGCGCTTATACAATAATCTAGTCCCAGGTGTTAGTAGCTAACTGGAGTTACCGAGGGAGTTTAGCACAGTGTTTTTTTCTTGAGGAACCTTGAGAGGTGTGTTGATTCTGTCGCACTGGAAGTGCATTCTCCCCAATGACTAATTAAGACATTTAGGGCTGCGGATAACACTTAACTTGACACAAGCTTTAATTTCTAATCAGGCATTCAAAGTGGCTCCTGCCTGGGCCTGGTCCGCAATGAATGGGAGATCAGGTATTTACCATGATATCTCTGCTTTATTGCATACATCTGTCCAATTAGCACGTCTCATGGCGGCAACTCATTCACATTCAGAAAATTTCATCCATATTTCATTCATTTCTGTTCAGTCCATTTAGAAGGTAAAGGGGTTTTATACACATGTTATTCACTATTCATGACTTCTATAGGTCTTGACAGTGTGTTATTAATGTGACGAAACACTGTTACTGAACACAAATCAAATAGATTATACAAGAAAATCATTAAAAAAAATCACTTTGTTTGTGCTGTAAAATCAATGCTCAGCAACTTATCCTAATTACAAATGTGCATGCATGCATCCAAATGTTAAACCCTTTACAAAATGTAATTATTCTCTTTTCATATAGATAAATGATAGAGAAGACAATAGTATATGGTGATATCAATATTATATTAACTTGTGTTATGTGATACTAGTTTATATTTTACTATTCAGTCTCCATTATATCAATGTATTACACGAGGTCATATATATATGTGTGAAATATATTACTATTTGTTTTATTTTTCTACATGATTATGCAAAATATGTATTGATGTAGTTTTCTTTAAAATATTGACAGTTATTTATTTTGTATTATTATGATATACAATTGGATATAATAACAATTTTATTGCAGCCTTATACCACCTTTATTACAGACAGACATACACTGTATAGTTTCTCAGTTTCAGTCTCAGTTTGCCACACTGTGAATTACAGTATTTCTGAACTAAACAGTCTATTAAATCTGCCCTGTACCTTATAACAGCTCGAACACTTGTAGTGCCCAGACAGTTTTTATTGGTAGTTTCCATCTCCACAAGTATCCCTTTGATGCCAATGTTAATGCACATTAATGGCAACTTCAGGACAGGTCAACCTTGTGAGCTGAGACCAACCAAAAATCAAGTCTGAGGCACAAACACAACACCTTGTGCTTTTAGAAGATGGCTGACAGGCAGATGCACAATACATGTTCACTCTGCTCCTTAAACACACTGGGGTTTTGCAGCAGGGGAGAAACATTGCCAAGAAAGTAAAAACATTGTCTTCCAGTACAACTGTGTATGTACCAAGAGTGGAAAAGATAGAATTTAAGCCTTTTTTCAAGCTGCAGATGAGTGACTAGTGCACAAATAATAATGTAATTCTGTTTCCTCTGTAAAGTTTAATCAGTCCTGTTTATAATTACATTTGTTCCGCTACTTAAATGTCCCATGATATTTACTGCAGTAATGACAAGAGAGACAAGATTTGGCTCTCCCATTTTAGCTTTGAAATTGAAATGTAAATCGAGTCGGTTGTGGGAACAGCGCACCACAGCAGCCTGCTGGTGTCCTGGTGTTGGAGCCTGGTGAGCCTACATTCTCACTTGTCTATTCAGGCCCGCCTACACCACACACTGACAAGCACCAGCACCTCATGGATCCAGACAGGGAGAATTATTCTGGTTTGAGTACAAATTTACTGAAAAAGCGTAGAAGTAATCACGCCTTCAACTCAGAATGGACTTTTACCAAACAAAATAAAGGCTTTTAAAGGGGATGGGAGATGTCAATGTGATTGGTTGAGTTCATGTTACACCCAAAACACAGCTATGAATAATTCAGGAAACCAAACAACCTTTGTACATCATGTGCTCCATCTGTCCGCTGTCTAACTAACAAAATTACTTGGATGCCCCACTAAAACCACACTTTTGCTTGTGTTACTGTAAGACCATGCATTTGTGTCATCTGAATAGGACCCTAATGTCTGCCTCCGAAACGCTGTGTAGTTGCCTCGCAGCACTGAGGTGATCTTAGAGTGTTCAGTATGGACCTCTGAAATTATTTTACACAGCATTATCTCGTTAAATTTAAACCATGGTGTAGGAGGCAGACAAAGAGGTAGCCATCAGTGTGGTCTCATAGAAAGTGTGCTACAGTTAATTATTGAAGAGGGGACCAGAGAGACATCTGCACGGTCACAATCAAAAACCAGACTGCACTTGCATGCACGTTTGAAATGAAAGATCACATCACCTGTAATACAATGCAAACTCTTGAGATTAAAGAGTGAAAGATACTTTACTTAACTAAAAAGTCCAAATAGTGTCATCTAAAAATAATCAATTTCAAGTAAAAGACCTGAATTAGTAAAATAAAGAAGTATGATTTGCAACATGTACTTAAAGTATCAAAAGTAAAAGTACTCATTATACAGTGTATTATATTATTTGTTTTTATCACTAACAAACACATGATAACATTTAAATGTTATATTGGAGTCCATTTTATATACTTTGGGTGGAAACCTGTTACACAAATAAAAAATAATAATTATATTATAATTATATTAAAATAATAATAATAATAATAAAAGAATGACAATTTAAACAGTAAGAATATTAAAATAGATTTTGTGTAAAATCATGACATGAAAAGTAACGTAAAGTAAGTAAAGCTTCAGATAAAATAGATAGTCGAGTAAAATGTCCCCCTGAAATGGAGTGTAAATATAAAGTAGCATCAAATAGAAAAACTCAAGTAAATTACAAGTAGCTCAAAACTGTACTACTTACAGTACTTGAGTTAATGTACCATTTCCTCCCTCCGCAACTAACAGGGATTGAGGCTGAAGCTAAAAAGTCAGGTAATTTTTCGAGTCATTATGGTCTCAATCCATAAATTCAAGCCCTCTAAAATGTGGGCTGGTGGTTATAGTAGGTTACTATAACACAGTACATAACAATTTATACACTATGATTTTTTTTGTTATTGCCAAATCATTATTAAAATAAGAATCTGTAACTCTCATTTTACGAATATCTGCCCTCAGATAAACCCCCAAACCTGTTTTAAGAATCAATTTAATTCTTGAATGAATAAAATATTAAAACATACTGTTTTTTTCCACACCTGTATAGCATTTTCCCTCCAATAAATAGTGCTGAAAAAGAGCTGGTCCATTGTTGCATCTGATTGCTGGCCCCCCTGCCTTAATACATCCCTGCTTCAAAAAAAGGAGATTCTATTTTTGTTTGTGACTTTGAATGTGACATGACTGCTGGTTCAATTTGTTTAGAAACTAATTTCCCAGAGTTCTGTGAACCAAACACATTTAAAATGAAAGGGAGATTAAAAAAAAAGGAAAAGCCAACACCACAAACAATGTAATGAACAGATCAGAGCAAAGAGAGTGTGTGTTGAATGTCATCTCTGAAAACACAACTCATCAGATCAGAAGTGGACAAACAACAATGGCACCAGACAAGGTTCTTCTTCTAAAACCAGAAACATGAATGAAGAGTGATCATCCACATGGGATAACTGCAAAGTGAAAAAAATATATATATGGTCCATCAAATCCTGACTTAGCTTTGATAAGCTAGAGGTACAGGGTCAGAATTTGGCATTATGAATATGTGGCTCCATCTTTGTGAAGAGGTACATGGTGATTAATAGCTCAGCACAGCATGGATCTCTTCAAGGCCAAGGTCTATTATTTTTTTATTATTATTTTTCAATAAGAAAATGCACAATTTAACAAAGCCTGCATCACTAAAATGAACAGCGATTTCATTTCAGGCTCCAGATTTCAACCCAGGTGCTGTATACAGCATGAATGTTTTCCAGAAAGCGGTATAGAAAATGAAAGAAATTTACTAATTGATTTATTTAAAAAATCTGCATCTCTTGTGGAATAGATTACATGGAGAAAATAGTTCCTACTGCCGAGCAGTTATATGAATCCTATTCCAAGCTTTATGTTCCATTCAACTTGCAGGCCTTCTATCGGTAATTCATTTTTATGGTTTTATTATTTTAGCTGAGTTATGACTTCCTTTCCATTGATAATATATATTCGCTTTGAAAGCAGATCATAAATGAGGACATAACACCTGTGGATCGGGGCATTGTGAAGCTAAATCCAGAGTGGCATCTCTGGCATTATAAGAACTTAAACCTATTGAGATGTTGCCATGAAATGACCCCGTTGTTATAAAAAGATGTGGCAATATGATATGACTTTATAATGAAAAAGATATATCTGTTTTCAGAGAATAGCTTCCATCCAATGAAAAAGGGAAGTGTCAGTCCGCTGATGAATTTCCTCCATGTTTTGGGTGAGTGAATGAGGCGGACCTGCTGAGGGTTTGATGAAGCCGGATAGTGAACAGCGCGAAAGGTGCCAATGTTCCTCTCCCGTCCACTGTTTGGCACAGTTTTTGGTCCTGCTGAGATTTATATTAGCAATTAAAATCAAAGTCTGGTCTTGTGGAGTAGAAACAGTTGCTCGACTAAGCAGGCAAAAGTGTTTAAATTTAGTGCTTTTGACGTAAATGGTGGTAAATTTAGTAAATCCAAAACAAGCTACAGCTATACTAAGAGGAAATTGAAGAAATGAGGGCAAGAGTGAATCATTTCATTAAATCTGATCTGAAAATAGTCCAATAGAGCAGAATTACCTGTGTGTTTAACAAGAAGGGGGACTACTTTTTTTTTAGAGCTGTTATGATTTATGCTGTGAACAGTTATATTTAGAGGGACAGTCCATAATTACAAGGGCATTTGACATTTATGTTCTGTGTTGCTCAGAAGGCAACAGATAATCATGCTGATATTATCATCCAAACAGCGGTCTTGCAAATAGCATATATTTCTCTCTAGGCAGAGAGTGCTTGGGCTGAATGGATGCTGCCACTGCATAATGGTCTTCAGACATTTGTTTCCTAGGCAACTTGGGGAGGGCATGTGGAGAGGGAGGTATAAAAACACTGGCAGCGTCTCTCTTGAGTCTTACTCTGAGGTAAATGCACTCGCTGTCAACACGGAGAGCTTCGGCGAACTTGCTGCACACTTGTGGAGCCCCTTGTTTCACACTTTCTTTTTTCTGCACACTTGAAAGTCCAGCTCCACGTCCGGCTTCCTGGCAATGATGCGACCGAAAGATTTGCGCCAGGGCTCTGGCACCAAGACGTTCCTGGACGCCATGCACAGCGGCAAAATCCACCTCGCACGCTTCATACTGGACGCCTTGGACGGACGCATCATCAACTCGAAGACAGAAAACAGCAGAACGCCTCTCATGTACGCCGCCTGCCTGCAAGACCAGGGGACCAGGGCCAAGTTCACCCGGCTGCTGCTCGAGAAAGGGGCCAATGTCAACTGTCAGGACGAGGACGGACGCACGGCCCTCAGCCACGCCTGTGAGATGGGTCACCTGGACGTCGTCAAACTTCTGGTGCAGTTCAACGCCGATCCGGACATCCCCGACACCTGGGGTAACAGTGCTCTGATGTATGCTGCCTTTTCCGGGCATAGCCAGATTCTGGAGTTCCTGGTCCGGGCTTTCAAAAGACTTGGACTGAGGCTGGACAGAACCAACAACGCCGGTCACTCGGCCATCGAGGTGGCAAACTTCTTTGGACACAACCAATGTGTGCAGATTCTGAACTTCCCTTGCAGAAGGAGCGTGGGCACCGACGACCCACTCGCGGACATGGGCGCCAACGGAGACGTGGAGGTCAGGCTCCCCAACAGGCTGCCCAGGCACATCCTGGAGAAATTCTCCAAGCAGCTGAGTAGCAACGAAGACCAGCTGCCCGGGGTGTTTCCGAGACAGATGAAGGCGGGGGACAGCAGCGGGCTGTGGAACCGCTTCAGGTATCCCAGGAGCCAGTCTCAGGACGACAACCACCGCACCGGCTTGGCTCTGCCTACTCAGCTCGACAAGAGCCAGACCGAGGGGGATCCCGGTCTCCTCTTCACTGCCAAACAACTGCAAAACTGCCAGCTCAGAGAGATAAGAGGGGCTAAAACACTGAACTCTCTGCCTGAGCCGAGCCAAAAAGATGTCAGCCGAGACGCCAGGCTCCAAGAGAAAGGACCCGAGAGTTTTCCTCTCTGGGGAAAAGCAAAGTCATTTAACCTGGACCTTCTGAGCAGCAGAAAGCAGTCCTATCAGGGCGACGTGCGCGACATAAGCCTGTCAGCCAGCAAATTAAAGCGAGCTTCGCTGCAGGACGAGAGATGCCTAATAGACAAGCTGAAATGTCAAGGGAGCACCTGGGACATGGCAAACAACGCAGACAAAACTGTATCAGTGCCAAAACCTCTTTTGAACGGTAAGAGCCAGCCTGTGAGAGCACTCGAGGAGAATGTGAAATCACAGAAAGAAGAGGCTAATGACATGGCCCCATCGAGTAGGAGGGAGCAGCAGAAGAGGGGAAGCTTCGCCCCGACCGGCAGACACAGCAAACTGCTGTTTGCCAGAGGGGAGATGGAGTCAGGGACCATCCCTGGCCACGCTCCAGGGTTCATGGGTCTGGGGACGAGACTGCTGCGTCGATTCACCGCACCGGAGTTCATGAGGATGGTGATAGACTGCTCCCCAGGCTCCTCCAATGGCAGAGGGCGGATGTGCCGCTCCGAAACCTTCCCGCTCTCACACACACACCAGCAGGTCAACAGCCAGCCGAGCGTCGACAGCATCAGTGGAGTGAAGTGTGAGTTTGAAAGCTGCTCATCTCAGTCCACCCTCGATTAGAACGAGGATAAATGTCCAGTAGTGATGCGTTTACAGCACTTATTTAATTCTGACAAATGCAGTTTGATAGTTTGATGATAAATTCTATATACTGACAGAAATAACAATACTTTGCTTATGTTTTGGTTTATTGGTGATTGTAATGTTCCTTAATGAAAATTTTGATGTTTCAAGCTAAGTTGCATACAATCATTTTGCTATTCTATCTTTGAAATGATGTATAAATTATCACTCTGCGAGCTACTGAATATAATTATTTTAGTTTCCCATATATGAGATTTATATTGTACAAAATGGTCGTATTTGATATTGCTTCTGTGCTTATATAAGAAATATTGGATGTATTTTGCTTAAATATATTCAGTGACTGTTCACTGTATGATTCATGCTGAATACCTAATAAATGCCTTAAAACAGGAGCTCATTCAACTTGTATTTGTGTGTGCGTGGTTTGTGTGTGTGTGTAAAACGCAGGACTAAAAGAATTCCTATCAAGCTGAGATTAAATATGCATCATTTATTAATTTATACAAAATTAAAATAATGTGTAATTCTCTTTTTCATGAATGATCCACATAGAGATAGAAATACATGAAAAAACATGTCAACATGTATCCGTGTCAGAATACAAAGACTATGTGCAAAGTGTTTCTCAGCAGGTGGACGTCCTGCAGCATCACATGCCAGGCCTGTGTGCTTTATCTAGGCAAACAAATGCAAATACAGTCATACACATTTTGAGGAGCAACACACACACACACACACACACACACACACATCTTGTGGTATTTTTTTTTTAAAAAAAAGTCTGTCACAATACAAAGAGGGTTGTATCAGAAGCAAACACTGAGATGTCATCACACACACACACACACCACACACACACCTCATGTGCTCACAGACGCGTGCGCACACATGCACAAACTTTACACTCACATTTCAGTAAAAGAAAGTAAAATTCGGAACTCATCTCATATAATTTACTGCAATAGATCAGCAGGTATAAGGACCTAATATTCAGTGTCTTATTTACATTATTAATTCATCTGCTTTGTCTATAATTAATAATGAAACCTTATTTGCAACTTCACATCATACAAACAACCCACAACACCTTTTTTTAAATAAAGAATAAACATGAAAAAGAGGAATATGGTACTGGTGGTTTTCCAATAGCCCAATAGTAGCAGCTGGGCTTTTATCTACCCATTTATTATGCTAATAAAGGAAAATTGTCTTTCACGACCCAGTTTGGTACATATTCAAGCATTCACATCAGGCCAGGTGTGCCTCCATTTGGCCATGCAAAGAGTTTACTGTCTGTGTTTGTTGTGTGTACTGACAGGGTTTCTGTCCGTTTTCCACGACAGGGAGTGTGACTGCAGAGGTAACTTTATCTTTCCTTAATGTTGTCACAATGAGCTACTGTGGTTTGAGCCTAACTCTTTAAGCTTTTACACGGCTATCAATAATGCCCACTATGAACACTATAAAGGACCTTTAGAGTAGCACGAGTTCGTTACATATAGAGTTTGTGGATTATTGACTTTCGGTTGATATGCACCATGTTGTGTTGTATTGAATCACACTGAATGTAACCGGAAGCCAATCAGTATTCTGATCGATCCAAGTTGAGGGGTGAGGAACTGCATGCTGCCTTTGACTCACTCCTAAAGTGCTTCTCTCATGCCCGAGACCATGCGGTGTCTGTCATCCAAACTTGCCGTCCTCGCCGCCGTGACTCTGGCGGCAACATGCTGTCTGGGTCTGCTTCTCTGGAGCCGATTGCCCATTTACTAGGGTGTTAGAGGGGTGAGACCCCCGGTGCTGGTCCTCATCTGAGGCCTGGACAGGTCAGGCTGAAGTCGACCTACGGGGTCAGCAGCGGGACATGCGCTTGCGGTACTGCTCCACCAGTGGGACCAGGCACTGAGGTGAGCCGCTCTGCAGTAGGAAGGGATGCTCCAGCAGGTCAGTGGCACTGGCCCGCTCTAGGGGGTCCCGAGTCAGCATACGGTCCAGGAAGTCTTTAAGAACTGGGGAGATCTGTAACAGGGAAACATTTCTTTTACCCAAAATAACCTGAAACTTAGTCACTATGACATGATAATCAACTACACGATATCTTGGTTATTATATCAAAATAACTTTAAAGGGTCAATTCACCAAAATTAGACTTAAATCATATATTGCCATGCACCACCAATGTAGAAATTATTGGTTTAATTTTGCCAGGTTTTAAGATATCGTCCTCCCTTTCACCAAAATGAAAGGTTTTATCTGTCTGTCTTTATTAGTCTGGATAATCTACATATTGTGACAACAGCTTTCCTAGAGACAATCCTCTTCTTTAAATGTTAAAATGCTAGGAGTTCCACAAGAAAAATTGCATTAATGTCCCTAGTATATCTGGGTGTGAGTGATACATATAATAAATCCCTGGCAAACAATTCCTAAACCAAACCCATTTACATGGCAACTACAATAATGAAGTGAGAAACTATGTTGCTGACCCTTTAAAGCAGTATTTCCCCAACTTAGGGTCATAACTCATTTAAACTTTTTTTTTTGTTTTGATTTTTTTAAGGCATTTCTGATGGGCATTTCAAACCCATACAAGGGAAGGAAATATTTTTTTAAATGATACAAATAAACAAAATACATACATCAGAGACAGGTGAAACAAACATACACACTTATACGCACACAATTGTAAGAGTAAAATGCATAACAATTCTATGCAAATGAATTACTCAATCATAATAAAGGAAGAGCGTTCTGTTTTGCTCGGCTCGTCCGTTTACCCGACACAGACGGCAGGGGAGAGTAAGTTACTGTGAAGCTGACACCTCCTCTTCTACTGGCTACATTTCACTTACATTTTTTATTCATAGTATGTTGTGTTCTTTGTTGGTAGTTAATGTATGTAGATGTTATGACACTTAGTAACAGTTTAGTTCCCGAGGGAGAATTTCTCTTTTGGGTTTTATTTTTACAATATATCTCTCTTGCTATATCAATTTTTGGATTCTTAATCTTACAGCATTTTAAATATTTTAATTAGCCCTTAACTTCTTATTGTTCTTATATTTGATTTTAAATTTGTGATTCTTCACCATTTAATCAACACTTTTTAAATTGTATCTTGATGCTTTAAATGTTTTATATAAAGCACTTTGAATTACCTTGTTGTTGAAATGTGATATACAAATAAACTTGCCTAAAAGAAGTGCTTTTAGCGTGTGAATGCATGTCTGCTCCTAACCCTCTGTGTGTCCACATACCTGGCTGATATTTCGAACAGTGGGAGCCAGCTCGTCCCTCAATCTTTTCATAGCTGCAACAGGAGTTTCACTGAAGTACGGGGGCTCTCCATCCACCATCTCCACCACCATGATGCCCATCGACCAAACATCCACCTGGTGCACCACCACGCCGTAAGAAATCAGGCACCAGACGTTATAGCACAGATTGTCACTGCTTGGCATTAGTGCTATGTGACAGATCTCACCACTGTGAGTGGGTTTGAACATGCATCTCCTCACCTCAGTGCCATATGGTGATTTAGAGATGACCTCGGGGGCCATCCAATAGGGCGTCCCCACCAGAGACTTCCTCTTTGGGATGTCCTTACTGATCTGGGCACAGAAGCCAAAGTCTGAAAGCTTGACCTGAAGGGGGAACAGGAGAGATACCGTCTTACATCGAGAAAGTAGGAAAATAATGAAAGAAAGAAATCAATAAAGAGTAATAACATCACACCCTTCCATCTAATGTGAGTAGTATAGAGTCGCTCTTGATGTCTCTGTGGATGACTCCCTGTGAATGGAGATAGGCCAGGGCTTGCAGGACAGCTTCACACACTGTGGCAATCTGCTCTTCGCTCAGCCTGGAGGACATCACACACACGCACGCGTGCACACACACACGCATACATGCACGCACAGGTTTTACATTAACATTTCATCATTTTGCAGCCATACTTTTCCATCGTGAATTAGGACATCTCGGAATTAATGAGTCACTGCACATTAAAGGCAGTAATAAAGAATGCAGGGTTCAAAACAACAACTCCCACACTGCAGGCAGACTAACAAAACATGTTCATTCACTATTTCACAAGTGCAACATACAGACATGCTGCATTTTGTAATTTAAGTGTAATATAAGTGTTCAAATGCTTGTATTCTATTGTTTTTATTCTATTCGTCTATTGCAAGTCTGTACATCCCAGAAGAGGGATCTTTTGATTTTTTTTTTTTTAGGGAGTGTTTCCTTATTCTATTAAAGGCTCTAAGGACAGGTGAAGTTGTATTGCTGTACAGACTGTAAAACCCCTGAGGTGAATCTTTGATTTTTGATTTTGGGCTATAAAAGTAAATTTGACTTGATTTGACTTGACCAGCCAGGAGACAAAAAGCCACTGTCAGACAGATAGCACGGTTCAGCTGGTGCCCACTGAAAACCAAGATGACACAGGACAACAATTACCCACTAGAATGCTGTATTCTCACACAACACTCATTGTAGAAAAAAACATACGCCGCATCTTTTTAGGCAGATATACTGTTTCTAAATTTAGATTGTTAATGAGTCTAAAATATTTATATAACACCAGATTTCAGCCAGAAAAAGCAACGAAGCAAAAAGAGTGTTATTTCTAATTGTACTGTCAATATCCTGATTATATGAGTCCTTGGCAAGCAGTGGCTGTGGCAGCTGGCGCTTTTTATATCTCGTCTGGCTTGAGAGAAAATTCTTCATCCCTTTGAGTCAATAGATCTGACCCTGGGAGCACCCTATGGAGATAGAGCCAGCCATCATGTAATAGTATAAAATACATTGACAGCTCAAAACAAAAAACAGAATTTAACTCCATGCTGGTATTTAATATGTTTATGATCGGCACGTCCTTGGTCGACACACTCAATATGCCTTTATTATCCAGTTATGTCCTACAGTCCTTCAAAAGAGCTGAAATTAAACCTCTTCTCAAAAATCTGTGTTTGATTCAGGGGATTTAGCAAACTATAGACCTATATCCAACCTTCACTTTACCTCTAAAATCCTAAAGAAAGAAGTCGCCAAGGCGTGACTTCCTACACAACAGTGGTTTATACTAGGAATTCAGAATTTAGAGTGCATCACAGCACAGAGACGCCACTGGTGAAGTTTTCAAATTTTTCTCAAAGACTTTCTCAATGCATCAAACAAAGGACTGATCTCCAGACTACATACTGCAGGCTTTTATTCCAACCAGGCATTTATACACCTGATTCTACTAATCAACCACTAGAGCCCTTGCTAAGGACCTTCATTAGTAGAATCAGGTGCACCCACACCAGGCCCTAAAGGAGCAGGATTGGACACCCCTGTCTTAGTTCCTCAGTGCTTCCCATCGTTATTCAGATGACAGAGCCAACCAACTAGCCAACTAACTCTTAAGATTTTTTTAAGGACATAAAGTCCTGGATGACCTGCTGAATTCATTTCACTTGGGTCTGAACATCTCAGAAGCACACTTTCCAGTGATCTAGCTACTTTGGATGACATTTCCTTAGCCTCCTGCACCACCATAAGGATCAAGATATGTCCTTTAGTGCCCACATTAAACACATTTCTAGGACTGCCTTCTTTCACCTATGTAACACAGCAAAGGTCAACCACTTACTGTCTCTAAAATATGCAGAAAAGCTACTCCACACATTTTTTTTTTAACTTTCAGACTGGACTACTGAAATTCTTTATTGTCTAAGTACTCTCCAGCTAATCCAGAATGCTGCTGTGCACATATTAACAAGCACTAGAAAAAGAGCTCATATCTCACCAGTATTAGCCTCTCTCCACTGGCTCCTAGTGAAATCAAGAATAGAATTCTAAATCCTCTTCCTCACCTATAATGCTCTTAATGGCCAGGCTCCATCCTAACTTAAAGAGCTCATAGTTCCCCATCACCCGTCAAGAATTCTGCGCTCCCAGGATACAGGCATATTAGACGTTCCCAGAGTCTCTAGAAGTAGAATGGGGGACAGAGCCTTCAACTGTCAGGCCCCTCTCTTGTGGAACCATCTTCCTATCTCAGTCCAGAGGACAGACAACCTCTCTATTTTAAGAATAGACTTTAAGCTTACAGTTAGGGCTGGCCTAGCCTTGCCTAGAATCTACTTGTGCTGCTATAATTATAGATTGCCGGAGACCCAATTAGATACTCTGAGCTTCTCCGTCTATCTCCTTCCCCCTATAAACACTCGTGTCCCACTGGTGTACCTCACAAACCTGTTTTTCCCTGTGTTTCCCAGGTCTTTCCCAGTCGCATATCGAAGCTCCTTTCTCTTATTTATATAATATTTAATGCTATATTCTCTAATTTCCTTCCTGTGTTTACGCTATCCTGTGCACACAACATCTATTGCAAGCATGTCCATCCTAGAAGAGAGATCCCTCCCTTGTTACTCATCGTTTTTTTTCCTCCCTATTTATGTGGTTTGTTGGGAGTTATTCCTAAAGACAGGAGATGTCATATTGCTGTATAAACTGTAAAGCCCCCCTTAGGCAACACTGTGATTTTGTGCTACGCAAATAAAATTGACTTGACATGTTTCCTTCGTCTTTGATGTGTGCGTTGCTGAACAATGTGTCAGTGTTGGTAAATCATATTTTCACCCGAAATGTTTACATTGCATCTGAACACACGCAAATTTGATTATGTTATTGAATTATTTATTTTTTCCTGGGGAAATGCATCAAGCTTGTATTGTGAAAGTCAAGAGTGTGGAGTAACAGCCTGAGTCTTTGTGCTGCTTGGATCAACGCTGATCATTCCCAACTCTATACCACACTACCCCCTTGTGGTTGAATTAGTTATGAAAGATGATCTCATAACCAGACAGAATGCAGAGGACTGAGATGACTTTTCTCTCTGTGGTGCATACCTGGTTTCAGACACAATATTGGTTAGTGCTCCACCCTGCAGGTACTCCATGATAACCCAGAGCTCCTCTTCCACAAGGGCAGACTTAAACATCTCTACCACATTTCTGTGCTGATAGTCCCTCATGATTACCACCTGCAGGGCACAAAATTTCAATGTTAGGACAAAAACTTTGACATAATCAAACACAGTCAAGATATTTTGTTCTGCAACAACAATTTTTTATGAAGTGTGTCATGGTCAAAATGAA
This sequence comes from Lepturacanthus savala, assembly GCA_030544235.1. Taxonomy (NCBI): domain Eukaryota; kingdom Metazoa; phylum Chordata; class Actinopteri; order Scombriformes; family Trichiuridae; genus Lepturacanthus; species Lepturacanthus savala. The sequence continues at coordinate 17,702,764 of CM060469.1, read as the reverse complement.
AACTGTGACATAATCAAACACAGTCAAGATATTTTGTTCTGCAACAACAATTTTTTATGAAGTGTGTCATGGTCAAAATGAGTGTAGCACATTTGACTTTTAGTCCATAGAAGATTTCATGCCATAAACATGACATAGCAGATCTTACAGTCAAACTTTAAAATGACATCCTAATGAAAAGCGCAACACTTAGTACACAGCCATCATGGTCACTGTGACAGCTAATGTCAAAAAGAAACCATATATGATAGTTTGATGTCAGTGTAAGATGTAAACACAATAGATTTTTAAAGTTTGACAGTAAGGTCTGATATGTCATGTTTATGACAGGTTATTTTGTCTTAGTTTATGTCAATTTGCTGTAACAAAGACATGTCAAACAATGTCATCTTTATATCAAGTGACATAATTTACCAAGAGACTCTAAACGACAACTGTCATAAGCATTCATTAATGTTCATGGCAGGTGTCATGTCATGATTATGACAGTGTTATGATAGTCTTATGAACCTCCATTCAAGTACAGTGTTACTGTTATTTGTGTTTGTTGCATACAGAACCTCATTAAAGAGCAGCTCCCTCCTCTGCTGCCGCCGCAGGTCCATCATCTTCACCGCCACCTGCCTGCCGCTGTGCTTCTCTGTAGCTATACACACCACCCCCGTCGAGCCCTCCCCGATCTTTACAAAATTCTCCAGGTAAGAGCGTGGGTCGCCCTTGTCTACCACCATTTGCAGGGCAGCTTTGAACTGTTCATGGGTCACCTTTGGTGGGTCTGGCGGGGGTCTCGGTGAAGGGTGTGGTGGAGGTCTGAAGGCAGGGGAACAAGTGCCTGGAGGACTGGTGGCTAGTGAGCCTGTAGGGGAGGGTCTGGGTTGGGATGGGCTGTCCTGCCGGGGGTAAGGAGGATTTGGGCACCCGGAGTGTCTGAGGAAAGGGTCTGGCCCATTGGGTCTCAGTCCAATGTTGGGCGATAGGCCCAGGGTGTAGCTAGCTGAGGAGCGCACGGTCCGCTGGGGTCTGATGACGCTCACGAGAGGACTGCTGGTGCCAGTGGGCAGGAAGCCGGAGTGGTACCTCACTGCCGACTCTGCCTGCACGATAAGAGAAAAAGGGTGAGGAATGCAGAGAGAGAGCTGAAAGGGAGTTGGCTGTCTGCCTAGGGTTCAGGACCTGCTCTGAAACTGAATGTAAATCAAGTCCTTCCCACTCACTCTGCATCCACTTTCAATTGATATAACCCATGTAAACATGTTGCTATAGGGACCCGACTATCCCGAAGAGATCCTGCCAAACACCTCTCTCAACATTTACAACCACACTGGCACCATAAGCCCACATTTCATATTCTAACACGAGAATTAGATAGAATACCCGACGCCAGAATTTTAATCACCTTTAGTGTAATACGCTGCTTCTATAACGTTTTCACAACCTAAGCAGGAAAATGATGCCCAATGATTTCTTGACAAAAAAAAAAAACAACTTGCATTTAATGGATTCACAGCTCATGCAAAAACAGGCCAAGCGCTAATAATATCATGTACATAGCATTAGCAGAAATATGCATATATTGAGTGTTCTATGAATAATGTATTATCAGTGCATTTCATGGCCACTAAGATGTGCAAAGAAACTGCTGTAAGTTTTAGTCTTACTTTCAGGTCATAGGAGGAGAACGGCCTCCCTGGGCTGTTCTGGGGATGCATGTACATCGGTAGATTGGGTCGTAACTCCGTAGCGACCGTCCCGTGATCCCCGTGTGGCTGCTGTATGGTCATAGCTGGGCTGTAGAAACACGCTATGGGTCTCTGATTCGGCGGCATTCCCCTGGGAAGCTGGAAATCCCTCTTCCATATCACTCTCTCCTGAGGGCTGCCGACCTCGCTGCTCATATAAGACCCGTGGCTCGGCACCTGGATGCTCTGGTGCTGAGCCGGTTGTGGGGGTCCCTCCAGGGAGCTGACACTGACTTCGTAGGTGGACTTGGCCTTTGGCAAGATCCCGTTGAGTTGCAGAGTGATGCTCTTCTTCATGCCCAAGTAGGGGGTGTTGGTCTCGCTGTGGATGTTCCTGGCTTTGTCCCGCCACCTGTCCTGAGCCGCGTCCTCGTCCTCCTCCTCGTCGTCCTGAGTCAGGCCCTCATACTGGTAGTTGTCTCCCTCGTTCACCTCTCCCAGCCTTCCCAGAGACTGGGCCCTCTTCCTGGCCGAGGGGCTGCTCTTCCTCAAAGAGTTGGAACTGGTCACAGACAGACGGCTCATATCATTGATCATGGCTGCGATGTAGTCTCCATGACCAATCATGCTCCCACGCACAATGGTCTGAAAAGAGGAGAAGCGTTTGTCTTTATCTCATTGCACATGCCATGATTACATTATGGAAAGAAAGAATTCAGACGGAGGAATAATGAGGGTGATATAATCATTGCTCAGAACCAAATTAAATTTAGACTTGAGAACCTGTAAAGGACATCTTTGTCATTCTTCAAAAGACAGCAACTCAAATAATTTCCACAGTATTCTGACAATACACTGAGAAATATACTACAGGCACACTACAACGAATTTAAATTTTAGAAAATTCATATATACCAGTGAAAAGCTCCTAGGATCTTTTACATGGTGTGCATGTTAAGCAGGCATTTAAAGGCAAAGGGCCTAAACCCGCACCGAAGGAAAATGATAAGAAAAAACTTCAGATGTTTTGCCATTACGGAGTTTTACTGTAGCAACACTAAGAGAGAGTGCATGGTGCCTCATTAGTCAGTCTCAGGGTAGAGTCATGTTCGGTTCACAGCCAGTCAACAGCCTCTCTTGTTTCTTTGGTTCTGTGCCATTACAGCTGCATGGGAGGTAGAGGTCAGATGACATCTCACCTAGCACCTCTCAAAGAGAAGAGAATGGCAGGTGATAATGGCCTTGATGAGATGTCCCATTTTAGAAGATGATGTATTAATAGTTTTGTTGAATTTTTTTTTCTCTTGAATAGGAGCTAATCTAAAACCTGAAACAATTTTTTTTGTTTTATTTTTTTGCGTTACACAGGTGTTGAATACCACATTTTGATAACAATATTTAAATCAGTAATCTGACCTAAATGCTGACGCGGTGGCATTTAGGTCAGATTGGTGGCATTTTGCATAGTGCCAATCATATCAAGCCAATTTGTGTTTCCTCTATTAATTTATTCTTCTGGATGGCCATAAACAGCATTAACAGTACGCTTTGTGAAGTGGAGAAATCCTGAGATTTTCAGGCTTTATCACTCATTGGCATTTCCTTTGCTGTACCTGCACTTTTTATCCCTCCTGCGTGACACCTGTGGGAAAGGCACATGGACTGTTATTAATTGCCTGCGTGGAGTAATAAATCTTGTGGCCCCTCTGAGTATTCAACATTGTACAGTCAGTGTACACAGCAGGGTCATTAGGCCAGCCCCATGATAGAAAAGAAGGCAAAAAGAAGGGGAGGGAAGCACGTTGTCATCACTGGATCAGGGCATTTTCTGAGACAGCAGAATCCCTCTGCAGCAACGTAGGACACTTCCACTGCATCAAAACAACAAGCAGCTACAGTATCTCTATGCCTCAATCTCTAGTTAGTTCAAGGTACAAGGGGAGAGAATCAATCAGGAGTTCAATAGATGGTGTGCTGTACCTTCTTTGGCCTCAGTTCCACCTCTGTGATCCTGGAAGGGTCCACCATGGGTCTGGGCCTGCGCAGGTTCTCTATCAGGCTTTGCCATTGGGTCGGCAGGCCAACAAAGCAGCCACGCTTGGCGTCGAAAGAAGTGTGGACACGGTGCTCAAAGTTCTTGGGCGCTGAGATCTCAGGCCTCTTCTTTTTCTTCTTGCGAAACATTCTCAGGTCCACAAGGGAGGCAGCCTGCCCACTTCAAAAAGCCCCTGTAGAGAAATGCATGCAGCTTTTAATTAACTGCACCCAACGACTGTAACTGTAATCTTCAAGTTGGAGTGTATACAAATTCCCTCTGCCCCAGCGATCAAAAAGATGTTGCCTCTCTCTTCTTTATGCTCCAATTTCTGACCTGGTGTATTCAACTGAAATCCGCCAACAGATGATCCTTCTACATGGGAACACCAGAGAAAATATTCAAATGCCTCCTCTAAAAGCTGTTTCATATCTGGGATGTGTTTGTCCGCGCTGCCTCACAGACCATCATGAGCTTGTGCCTCGGAGAAAGGCTCCAAGGCGAGTGGATGGATTTGTAAGCATGTGTGTAATGAAGGATATCTGGTCAATTAAGGCTTATTCATTCTCTGTGCCCTTTTACAGATGAGCATGTGGCTGGGCTGGCCAGCGCCCACAGGCTTTCAGTGCATTAGCAGGACAACACACATACATAAGCCCCTTTCACATATTGTTCCCAGAAAATTCCAGGCACCACTAGTGATTCTGACCATTCATACATGCAACTCTATTCCAGAACATTCCTTTCTTCTTGCACCTGTTTACACATGGCATGGCAATGCTGGTAATAGGCCAAGTATGTAGCCAAGCATCGATAAAAACAGCACTTGTTAGCATAACAAAGTCAACATCTTGTCTGATATTTCACATCTGTGAATCACAAATCGCAACTCTATATGCCCTTTAGCTATGCACTCAGTATGTTTACACCTAAGAAAATATTTTAGACACCTAAGAAAATTTGATTATTGTGTTAGTCTAACTAAAACCGGACATGTTAGCTAGACTGAAACTAAACATGCAACGTTGGACACACCCAGAGAATACGATTGAAATCGGACTGGAGCTGCGGGAAGTGATCGACACATGCGCTAAAGGTCTGCACCAAGCTCTGGACCGGAAGCTGAACAGTATGTAAAATATATACAGAGTAACTCCAACAAGAAGTAGCCAGTAACTTGGTAAGTACAGCGATCAGAGAGCATTGCGCATTGAAAGATTGTCCATCCTGCCAGTTTACCGCTGGGTTGCTAATTTACTAATTTACTGGTCTTTAGACTTTTCGACCAATAGCAGTGCAACCTAAAGAGGAGGTATTATCACCTATCATAGCGAAGGCAACATGATTTCATCAATTAATCTATTTACCGCCCAGACATGTAGACTGGGAGAAGGACAGTAGCCCGAGTATACCGGCTAATTGAGCTATTGTCATAGCTGGACTTAACTGTGTGTGTAAATGTGACTCTTTCAGTCAGTTTAGTCAGTTAGTACAGAAAGGGGCTTACAAACGAAAGCCCATTTCACACACTTCCCAGAAACTTTCCAGCATTTTTGCTGTAAGGGTTAATGTGTGAACATGAGCCAGAGTCAGAGCCAGAGAGTCATCTCCTCTGGTGATTTCCCACACCAATACCTACCGGTAGTAACATTACAGGAAATATGCAGGGAGAATGCTATGTGAACCCAAGAAGGACCATTACTGGGACGATCACTTAAAAATAGTTGTCATACTTTGACAGGATTCTCTTTGTCTGCTAATCACTGCTGTTTTTATTGAGGCTGTTTTTATTACTGACCAGAGGTGTCAAACGTATTTACATTAATTACTCTGGTAGAATTATAGATACTACAGTTTAAAAAGACATCTGTAGAAATTGAAGTATCAACCCTTCAAAACTACCTAAAGTATAAAAGTAAAAGTTATGTAAGGGGAAAAAATGCCATTAAGAACACAGGCTTAGGCCACAGGGGCCTATAGTCACTACCCCACCTCCTCCCCAACATTTTTCTAAAGGCCATAATGACTATGATGTTAAATTTAAATGTTAATGTTGAAACATTTGGGATGCACCTGTTTCAGCCCATTTAAAATGATGCATTTTAGTACAATGCAAATGCATTAAAAACCATTGATGTGAACTACTGAGCATTAACGCCTGTTTCATGGAGCAGAAGATATGATGACTACTTGCCTATAACTATTGTAATGGTGGAAAAAGTCAATATGGTGTCGCAATGGGATATCTACTGCTCATCGTATTCACTCAATCCAGATGGCACGATTTATTTGGATAGGGCTTTTTTGTGTGTGTTTTTGAATGATGACGAGCCAAAACGAATACAAGTCCAAATGAAATGGGAGTAACGAGGCTTTTTTTCCAATTTAAAAAGAAGAAACTACATACCCCAAATCCCCAAATTTCTACTTAAGTAAGGTAACAAAGTATTTGTACTTAGCTACTTGACACCTCTGTTACCAGCATCACCATGTCATGTGTGAACAGGCGCAAGAAGACTGGAATGTTCTGAAATGGAGCTGCATGTGTGAGTAGTCAGAATCCATAGTGTACCCTATAATTTACTGGGGACAACGTGTGAAAGGGGCTATACATACAAACAAAAATATACTATGGCAGGATATCCTTCATAACCCTTTCATATTCCATCCTAATTAGTAGCTTGCATGCTCTTGATTGCAGGGAGAGTAACCACTTAATCCTTGGATGGTCCTGCGTTTGGCAAGCCACTAACATGGGTTTACTGTATGGTCAGCTTTATTTTCCATTCAAGTGCGGTGAAATAATTAAATACATTACATCTCATTTCCTTCAGCCGCACAGCTGTACTGGGAGATAATCACTCACATCTAAGTCGCATGATTAGTATTAATATGGTTTCATGTAGCTCGCAGTATGGAGGTCGCCCTGGCATTTTAGCAGAGTGTAGAGAAACAAGCTGCCATGCGAGAAAAAAAAAAACATGTACGCCGACGATGCAGAAGGGCGACATGGTGCCTTGAGCGGACCGTACACGATCTCCCATCATGCACTGTGAAATGATGGGAGTAGAGGAAATGAGTTTCGCAGCCATCCGCAGCTCAGCAGGCCATCACACCAACAGCCTCTCCTCTCCCCACCTCCACTCTCAGACCAGCATGACTCTAATCGGCATCAACGACGCCTGTTATGAGCTGCGTCGGTGACTAACAACGCCGCTCGTCGCACAACATCACCAGAGGGTATAAAGAGGTCAGGGCTACCGGTCGCATCGGCCATACCTGCACCCTTTGGAAAAAAAGGGGGTAGGGGGAAGGGGAAAAAACAGTGGTTGGAGAGCCATATCACCCTCCAAGGATAATTCAATCATGAGGCTAATATGCTAAGTGTTTCATAAGTGTATCGCTCTGTGCTCTCCCTATGTACATATTGTGGTGCTTGGAAGGACTTTAATTCTATCTGACAGGGACATTATGGTGTGAGGGCTCTCGGGAGGTGGAGGAGCAGGGCCAAGATTACAGTCAGACCTGGATGTATCAGAGAGACAGGGACCCAGTTTCCTCTTTGCAGACGCAGAAAGGCTTTTAACCTAAGGTTGTGGCTCCTCTTTGGTTAACGAATGCCTGAGAAAACAAAGCTGCAAGCAGAGGATTACGATCTTTTCTGCTGCATAAGGGACTATCTGCTTAGATAGTCCAACTTGCAGATGCCGGTATTGCCTGAGCAAATATTTACACACAGTGCTCATGTAACCTTCTACAAGAAGATCAATCAATATTTACTCATGAGTGAAATGCAAACTGCTACGGTTCTCCACTGCCAGCAATAATGGGGCGATACCAACACAAATAGGACGAGTGCTTTGTCTGCTACTTTATCAAGCTTCAGCAGTTCAAAGCAGCAGAGAATAGATCATTTCACAGTATTCATTATTCATTTCTGGACCACTTTTCCCTCTGAAGACTCTTGAAATACAAACTAACCACTGGGAAACTAGAGACAAGTAGAAACACACACTCATATTCACTTTGTTGATTCATACCCGGGCAAAATGAATTGAAAAGTTGATGCAATTATTGACTTACAAGCTGTAATCACATGCAACTGGCCCTATATTGACCCCTCCAGCTCTGCCAAGCTTATGACCGTCTTGATAACTATATGCTATCGATTTCTGAGCCCGTCGTATAATGCACAGAGCTGAACTTACACAGCGCATAATCACACTTTCTGGTCACATCCCTCGAAACTGCAGGGAGTTGACCCTATGCCTCAGTGGCTCGTCTTGAATCTATCAAAGTGCTGAGGCAAAACTCAGCCAGCTGCTGTCAGGGATATCCAGGAGATGAGGTCACACCGAAATTGTGCAACATTGGGTATTTCCATCTCGGCGACTGTGTGCGGGAGCAAAAATAAATAAATAAATAAATAAAGATCCAAACGCATGACCTGGAAACGCGCAAACTGCACAATTACAGAAAATTACAAACAAAAAAGTATGTTTCTGTAGTTTTACCAAAGATGTAAAAAAAAATAAACAAAAAAAAAACTAAGCATGCAAATTGTGTGGGTCCAATCACACCCCTTTAACCCCAGACGGATAAAGCTTCTTCACCTTTGCAGTGCAGCCGGGCCTCTCATGCCGTGGAGAAACGCAACCGGGCAATCCATACGTTTCCCTCAAACAGCACGACACGAGGCGGAGAGGGCACGTTCGCCTTCCCCTCATGTTCAAATCACTCCGAGCAGGAGTTGTGGATGAGTGGGAGAGGAATCGAGAGATAAGAGAGATATTGGATTTGCTGGATGTTAGTGCTCCCAGCTCTGTTGAATGATTTTTTTTTTCTATTTGCCCTAATTTCTGCTTCTATCTCTCTCGTGTTTTTTTTTTTTGGCGTGCATACAGTAATGGAGTGAGTGTGCAGGTGACTGTGCTTGCAGGATTAGTACGGTGTTCAGTCCTTCACTGATCTAATTTTAGGACGCATCAACCCACCCCCCAGCACCAGACACGGGCTTATTTTTTTTACAGGATTCATGTCAAATGGTGAGATGAGGGTGGGAGACGATGGAAATGAAGTAATCCTCTTTTTGTGTTTGTCAATGCATGTGTGGGCATAATCCAGCTATACTGAATCACAGGGGCCACGTCTATTTCATAGCGCCATAGATAGCATCAAGGTCTTAACTGCTGTTTTTGGACTCTGCAGTGCAGTGGTGAAGGCTCCTTTATCAGCTTCATTATGATGACCGTTTTGCCCTTTGAGTGTAATGAGACTGCCTCTAAAGGGGGAGGGTGGGGGTCTTGGTTGGTCATCTTTTCTTTGTGCTTTGTAAAACACACACACACACACACACACACACACACACGCGCACACACACACACACACCATCTGAGTGCATTCAAAAAGGTACACAAGTGCCGGACGTGACTGGACAGTCCAATAGCGGCGTTTATGATTTAAGTTGATGTCTGCTTTCTCTTTGAAGTCACCTCTGCAGACACGGAAGGATTGTCAATAGGAGACAAGTGATGTAATCAGCTGCGTTCAATGACGTGGAATAACACGTCGCTTCCATGAATATTTCATGCAAGCGGTTCTGATATATCATGCACGCACAAAGTGCCTTGGATATATAGGGATGCCGGAGAGAGGCACGCTTCCACCACCTCTGTAAAGTCACACGTTGCGGAAACGGGACCACAGATGCGTGCGGGGTCTCGTAAATGGAACATTGTAAAAGCGAGTCGTTCCAAACAGAGGACACGCATGAAATCGAAGGAGCCGGTCGGGGGGGGGGGGGGGGGGGGGGGGGGTTCAGGCGCTGAGGGAAAAGATGCACTGTGCCAGTTTTTAACAACAACTTTTTTTTCCCCGGTCTTTTGATGAATTTGTACCTCTGATAAAAGCACTGCTAAGAGGTAAGGACACAATCTAGAGCATACCCAAGGGCATGTGCAGTGACTGTTATGGACTACTTTCAGTATATAGCTCATGACAAGCAGAGTACCACAGGAAGTTAAAGAGCGCGGAAAGTGTGCAAATCATGATGTTAATAAATGGTCAGAGGCAAATCACATTCAACGAACTTGCCAAACACTCCGGTTCTATTTCAGTCTGCAGCATTAGCGCTTAAGCTGGGATGACCCATATTCCTGCAGCGAGTTCACTGATAGTGACATATCTTGGTGTATTTCAAATGTCACATAACTCACAGCGATGCGTCATGTGTAGGCCTTCACTCAAACCCTGCGTGAAGGAAGTCAGAAAGGCTTTTGAACGGGGCAATGCGATTCTGAGAAAGTCAACAATCAAACTTGTCTGTCATTTTTCTCATGTTCTGAATGAGTAAGAAAAGATCACAGGATTGAGAGTTTAAGTGTAGTGTATATGTGGGCAGGACTGCACATCACTCCTGTGTTAACCCGTTTAAGCCAAGATTTTTTTTATATGCATATAATTATATAAGTTGAGTCACAACAATCATGTTATTTATTTTTTTTTTCCCATTTTGTCATCTTTTCTTTGCAGAAAATAGCATTTTAAGGGCTATTATAGTTGCAGCTTGCACAAATATGCCCATAAACAAAAACGTATTTATCCCATGTGCAGAATTCTTTTGGGGGAATTATTCTAGACTTGAATGATTGAATAGATATCTACATGTCAGGGTTGGAACGAGTGATCTAAATAAAATGACTCTTTCTGGGAGGGTTTGTTCTCAGGAGAAAGTTGATGACGTCATATGAAAGGAAGCACTTGGAAACTTTTTGCTTAAAGCCTTTTGTCTACATTGTCTACTATCATGTCATTAGAAAAAAAAGATGTAAGATGTATGGTTTTTTAGTATAAAGTGACAGTCAGTCTTAAAGGCTCATAGGCTTAAATGGGTTAATATTTACAGGAGGAAATAAGAAATAAGTGTTAAAGGCAGGGGGAGAAATAATATGAAAGGGAGGAAAGCAAAGTGTGGACCCTCTGGGTGTAGGCACCGAAAAGGGGAAAATAAATGAACTAATAAAAAGCTATCAAATAACACATGCTTTCATTTTGTCAACGTTGTTGCCCTCCTTCTGAAAGATGGAACCTCTTTCGTCCGTCATCTTTTCCAGCGTCAGCCGCTGTAAACAAGCCACAGTAAAAAAAAAAAAAGGGGGGATTTGAGGACAGGACAACTGCATCAGCAGAGGCGCATACATCATTCTGTCACCTGACATATTGACACTGATTCTCCAGAATGAGAAACTGGACAAGAAAACTGGCTTGTCCTGCCCCGCAGTGAAGAGCGCCGACGCTAATGTGCGGTAAAAGCTATAGTCTCTGTCTTCTCCGAATTCTTTAACATGATGACATTGTAAAAAAAAGCAACACTTCCAACGTCCCGGGGCTTTTATTGGATGTTCTATTGATGCTGACACATCACTGGGAGAAAAAAAAAAAAGCACTCTTAACTCAGGAAGTATGCTTGTCCGTGCAGCGTAACAATATGTATGCTAAAGGGCCAGAGTCAGTGGGGAATCGCAAAAATGCAGCACTGACCAACACTCTGTTTAATTAAAGATCCTCTTGGCTCTCGCGAGTGCGTTGAACAATTTGACACGATGCTGATAGAGATGTATGATCAGCCTGGACCGATGGTACCAGCCCAGCTCTCCTCTACTGGGTCTAATTTATTGATGCGCCTCATGCCAGCTTCGCTGTGGCCTACACACGTGTTATGAAAAGCGTTTTGATTTATAATTTCTCAGCGTGTCTCTCCGTGGGACAAAGCGGCGACATTTTTCACCTCAGATTCCTTTTTTTTTTGGCGGTATCAATCTACACCAACTGGGCCTCGTCCTTACCCGTCACCCAGCGTGGGTGACTGTACCGGCCCCAGAGAAGAGACCCGAGGCGACACTGTCCTCGTTTGGACTCGGAGCCTGTTTTTTTTTTAATCCTCTGCGGGCCGACATCTCATGGATGTGGCTATGCTAAGCTGGTAATGGACACTGTCCCCGTCCTTCAGCTGACATGAGCGTGACCTGCACGCCCTGAAAACGAGCACGGTGTGAAAAGGATGCGCCGCCTACACCTGGGCGCCATGTTCAAATGTCAAGGCCCCATCGCTTCCTGTCGGCCTCCCAGCACATGGACTTATGCGAGTGTTTGCTACCGGTTTGGACTCTGCTGTGAGGAGGACACAGGAGTTCACCCTCAAATGAAGCCGATGACCAACTGTGTGTGTGTGTGTTTGTTTATCTATCTTGATGGGGACATTGGCCTGAAAGATTTTTTTGAGTTATCTCATTTAGAAAGGGTGGTCCCCAGGGTGTAGGTATTTGACGGATGACCCCATGGGGTCAGATAAATGAGAGAGTGTGTGTGTGTATGTGCACCAAAGAGACCTAATCTGTCCCCTCCTTTCTACCCTTTCCCTCGTCCTTACCCTTGAATATCAATGAGCGACCTGAGACACGTGGTCATTTTTCGACTTGCAGAGCTGCAGTTACGTCATCATTATCATCGTGAAATCCAGACATGAAAACCCAAAATCTGAGAATGTAGTTTGATCACCTCTGAATCCGTGACTCCTTGGTTCAAAAAAGGTCACGGAGCAACTAATCCCTGATGTGTTGTTGGTATGGATAACCGCCCCCAGTGCCCGACAAGAGGTCAAAGCATCATTTTTCGTAGCAATTGCACTAATCTTGTAAAGCTGTTGTGAAGAATGACAGCAATGGTTTGGAAAATTAAAATCTATAGCTACACTTCTTCTAAAACACCTCTGTCCTACTGCAGATTCAGCATTTAACGGCGAGACTTTATGAAACTTTGATTCCCACGAAACCAAGCAGATTTCTTGCCTTTTTGTATGTCTTAAAAAGTCATAGACAAACGGAAACGCGGTTCAAACGTCACATCCCAACAGGTCTCCGAGCCATTGAATTCACTTGATCGGCCTAAACATTGTAAAGGAAAACCTATCACACGTCTCCTCTGCTGTGAAGTGTCCACACAGAGCAGCTGGAAAACCCTTGTGCGCCGGTAGACCGGAAACATCACCTGAGAACTCGAGTGTCCACACACCACAACAACACAATGATTGAAAAATAGAATAAAACAGGAAGCTTCTATCCACGTCGCCCCGTTGGCGATAGCAACACAGTCTGCATTTATCATGTGTGATCCATCTCGGGCAAGACGACCTCTGCGTTTCAGAGGGATTGTTAGTGGCCGTTTCTCCCTTCAAATAGAGGTTGAGGACAGTGTAGCGACAGTAGAGACAGAATGGGAAAGAGGATGTTGTAGGGTTTTTTTTGCGTGAGGAGGAGGAGGAGGAGGGGTGAGCAGAAGGTGAAGGCTCTTCTTCAGAGAGGCAGTCAATCACTAAACACAGCAGTCTTCTCTGCCCCCCCCCTTTTTTTTCCTCCTCTGTCTCTCCCAGCCCCACATCAACACCTGGCTGCAGCTGCATTCTGCTCTCAGCCTCTCTCCTCCTCCCTTCTCCCTCCCTCTGATGCCTACCAACGACACATATACACATAGCCTGCTCTTTATCAATGACGTTAAGCCTCTTTTCTATCTCTACCCTCCCACCCCCAACACACACACACACACACACACCGCTGTGAGGAGAGAGGGATAAATCATCGTTATAGGGGAGAGAGAGAGAGGAGAGAGAGAGAAAAAAAAGCTGTCATCCCCCTTACCTTGTCGTCCAGTGAAGAGGACGACAGCCTTTCCTCCGAGAAGGATTGGAAGTGAGAGTGCGCATATACACACTCGCGTACACTATTAATACGTTCACATTCACACACACATGGACACACACGCTCTCTCGCTCTCTCTCTTCCCTCCCTCCCTCTCTCGCGCACACACGACGACGGAGCGAGCAGGGCTGGCTCTTTCAAGCGAGCGAGAAGCACCGCAGGCTGCCGCTTGCCTGGGAAAGCCTGATGCGTTCCTCCCTGCGGGCAGAAGCACACGCTGCCATCTCAAAGGCTCTTTTTTTGTTGGGGCTGATTCATCTCCAGGCTCCGCCGCTGACGCCGCCGCCGCCGCCGCGCTGGTCCACGTACCGGTGCCCGCTCGCGGGGACGCGGGGTGACCGTCGCCTACAAAGGAGGGACAAAGCCATGGAGGAGAAAGGCAGCATCCAGGAGTGAATATCGCGGCCCCATTCAGCTCCTTCCATCCCTCCCTCCCCCTTATTTCTCTATCTATCTCTCTCTCTCCCTCTTCTTCTATGTGTCGCTCGCTCTTTCTCTCTATCTCTCTCCCTCCCTCATTTCTCTCTCTCTCTTTATCTCTCCCCTCCTTCTCTGCCTCCTCCCACTCTCAATGGGCTGTCTTTGCAAAAGAATTGATAGCAGCAGCGCGCGCGTGCGTCCCTATCTCTTGTGTGTGTGTGTGTGTGTGCGCGCGCGCGTGTACACGTGGGTTCCAGTGACTGTAAGGAGAGGAGGAGAGCTCTACACCTTATCACCTGGGTTACGTTTCATCTGTGGCCCCGCCCTCCGTCTCACGCGCACGCACGCACGCGCGCAAACGCAGCTCTGTCTCCTTTTTAACGTGGTTGACACATTAACACACAACGCATTGAGGGCGCTGAATTTTTAGGCCCAGTGCGCTGCTGTTCCAGGCGAAATGCATTATATCCATGCAATGATAGGGTTTGGTTGGGGGTGTAATCCTCATCCTTTGCAAATCTCTTTTGAGACAACTACTGTGACCTAAAAAGAACAAAAATTCTTAAGGGGTGAAAGACACAAGAGAAACTGAAGTTGCAAAACGCTGCCCCGGCCTTATATCTGATCCAGCATCCTCATTACTTGAGTAAAACATTCCCTCCTCCTTCCACCACAATCATTTCCTGAATAATTTATATAGCAGCTACGACCAGACACAAAGCAGGAAAATGTATTAGGGTCAAGTCATGCAGATATTGCTAGCAGAGTGAGCCAGATTTAGGGCATACATGTAATACACAGCGTTTTTTTTTTTTTTTTTGATGCGCTTGCTAAATGGAAATATAACAGGCTTAAATAACGATGTTCCTACTTACACATCAAATAAACTCAAGTGAAAAAAAAGGCTCCACTGAACCGATCTGCATAACAATGACAGATTTGGCTGCTGGGGGGTATGGCAGGCGGGACCCCTCCCTCTATTTCACTCTTTCTTGTCAGCATTAGAGATATTTATTGGCTATATTTTACTCCCTCGGATGACACGTTTTCCCTGATTTCCCTTTTCGATTGTGGAGAAACAGCCATTCTGCCGTTTGCTCTGGCTTTGTCAGAGCTGTGCCATTTTTATGTGCTTACACTTGTATCTCTGCCTGGCCAGTATGAAGTAAAGCTCAATTAAGGAAAGGTCAATTAGTGAAACACTTCCATCTGATTTTATGATACTTGGCCTGTTTTCAATAAATACAACGAATGCATTGTTAAATATATACTTTTACCAGTTTATTGTCTCTGTAATTAAAGTTTTTTTAATTGTCACACTGGGGAGATATTATAATACTACATTAAGTAAAATTTATATTTCCATAATCGCAGGCTTAATGGTTTATTTAAATGTATTGTCGGCTTTAGTGTCAGACTTGATGACCCTGCTAAATCCTCTGTGGCAAACACGTGGTTGACTAGAATTAAGTGAACTGGCTTGTAATGTAAAAATAAATGGGTTTAAAATGACAATAGCAGTCTTAAACCACAATGCCATTAATAAGAAAGCCCAGGCTGCATAATGTGATACCACCTTCATTTTTTTGCATTTCAATTAATTCTATTGTTTAGAATAAACCTTTAAGGATTACACGAGCCTATAGAGCTAAAGCAAATGTAATTCTATGTCTGAGACCAGGTGACCTATAAATCAATTTTTATTCCCTCATGTCAGTTCCATGCTTGGTTAGCAACAGAGTTGGAAAATGTGGAAATGCATTTCCATCAGGGAACGAAAAGAAAGAGAAGTTCAGAAGTTGAAGATTCCTTTTTTTTTTTAAAAGTGAGAAATATAACAGTAAATCAGGATTATTGTGTAATAAGTCTGAATAATAAGAAGTTTCTCAGGATTATGATGTTAAAAAATCTGAATTATGAGATAGTCAATTTAAATTATGAGATAAAAGGTTGGTAAGAGGCAAATTTGCATCTTACCAACTCAGAAATATGAACTAGTAAGTCGGAATTATGACATAGTAAGTCAGATGTTATGATGTAAATGTAAATTGTATCTTACTAAGCCAAAAATATGAGATAAGCTCAGTAGCCAAGCACGCCATTTATGAGATAGAAAGTCAAAGTCTCGAGATAAAAGAGCAGAATTATGAGATTTCTACATTAAATTTATAAGCGAGTAAAGAAGGAGTATTTAAGATTTGAAATTATGAGACAATAAACCAAAAAATGTATTTACTATTTGTAAGTATAGTAAGTAGGTCAAAGTATATTCATTTTTATTGGGACATCTCCTCACAAATTATTTTTTTTCCTGGCAGAAATGAACTTCCATAGTTACAGAATTTGGCAATAAATTGCACTAATGACATGCTGCAGCACTTTTGGAATATTTTCCCCCTCCACGCCAGACTGTCCAAGTCCTTTCACCTCAGTGCTTAGACAAAATATCTGCTATAGTGAGTTCTAAAAGTGAGGCAGACTTGGGCAAAGAACATGCTGTTAACTGGTGCATATAAACACAAGCCAAACAAATAGGTTAAGAGCACTGACTGTAAAACCCATAGACCCATACAGAGTCTGAGTGGTCGTGTCTGTCAAAGTACAAAAGCTCTTCTCTAAGGGCCTGTCTGAAGCACATTAAGGAAAGGTAGCTCGTTTGTAACATCTCCCCCCATTGCAGTAAGAAAGGGAGCTATGGATTTTCTGTCTGAGGAGCTGCTTGCTTTCATGGGATGAGCTTTTAATAAGTCCTGCCAAATAGCCAGCCATAGAGGATGCATTATGATGTGGTTATGCTGTGTTATTATGACGGGAATGCATCATGTTGCCTATCATTTATCACTGAATTTCAGCTGCTCTCAGTGCTAAGCCAAAATTCAAAGTAGACAGTTTGGGAACTCACCAGTTGAGAGGATCTTGGCGGGCAGTGTCATATTTCCAGTATGCGAATAAAGTCAGTTCTTCCAGTGCTCCGTGTGGACATAAAAAGCAGCAACACTCACTGTGCCATAGAGCTTCGGTGTAGGGGGCTCTGGGGGATAACCAAAGCCCCGCTCTGCCCACAACTGCAAAGGGTGGATTTCACTTGCTAATGAGCCGACCACCGATCTTCCAGCCATTCATCAAAGCCTGCCCTGCAAGCTGCCAGTGTGTGAAGTGGATCCCATCATCACAGTAGATTAGGTTTACTCCCACCACTTTAGTCAGTGGGCTTCTGGGTAAGCTCTCCTGGACAATGATTAATATTTGGCTAACCGAAGCAAATGTTTGCTTATTAAGGTTGGATTCATTAAAAGGTACAAGAGCCACATGCTGTAAGAAAGTTAATTTAATTCATTACGATAAGTAGCACTGGTGTGTGTGTGTGTATATATATATATATGAGTGACATTGTAACATATGTATGTACGGTAATAGTTGTAGTTTGTACTCATGCTGGCCAGTGTTGAACATTTAAACCACAGCAACAGATAACAGCACACACTCAACTGCTCTTGCTTCCAATTAGTAATCCAAACACCATTAGCAGGAATACAATTCATGGTTTCCCTCCCATGCCCTTTTTGCTGACAGTGCATTACTACAATCCCCCTCAGTCCAAAAAAGTAGGAGTGAAAAAAAAAAAAAAAACACACACACTAGTCATCAGACAAACAAGTTTACCATTTTTATTGAAGATCAATGATACGTAGCAAAAGGGTCATTTCATTTTGACTGTGAATCAACTTTCTCTCTGCCACTGGATCTATAAAAAACATCTGCTTACAAAAAAGACAAAATCAACTTAAGGAATCATAAAAAAAACACTGTTCTTAAGAACAATAGGTTTAAGAAAAATTAGTGTGGAAGTAGGAATAAATGCCAGCAGGTTTTTAGTAGAGAGGCAATATAAGCAGTGATAAACAAACATGTTCACACGTGGCTATAACAATAAAGTATAATCCAGTAGCTCTATAAATACTACTGTGAAGCCTATATAGATAACATTGCTTGTTATATTATAGATGTTTATTTAGCTCTACTATCTTTTTTGTTGGCTGTAGCTTTTTGCTTTTTTTTTTTACTAGATTACAATTAATGTACCTGTATTTTTAATGAATACTATCCTAATGTATCGTGTCTTTACAATTGTATTCCAACACCTTATTTTTCACTGTCCACTCCATGGACAGAATGTTAACAGCAGGATAACAAACGGGATGTAACAATAATTACATGATACGTCTTGCATCAGTTTTCACCGCTGCCACTGGCTTGATCCTCATGACCTCTGACCTCCTGTGATTCCTGAGCCATCTTTTTGAAAAAGCGCTCGGCCCGAAGTTCCTCAAAGCAGAATTCTGTGGCACCGCTGTGCAGCAGCTCTTTACAGTACATGCTCTGTTCCTGCGTTTTTCCTGATTCGGCCACTTTCTGTTGCTGATGGTGCTCCTGTAGTCTCTTCAGAGGAGTCTCCTCTCTGCAGGGCTTGCGGACTGATAAAACGGTGTTCACTGCTGGGTTGATCTTACACGGAGTCCTAAGGGAAGTAAGATTCCAGAGCAAATTAAATGAACCTTACTCACGTAGGCCAAGTATAAACTTACATCACAGGAATAACATTTTGATTTGTTCATAAGAAATTAGTCACGGATAGAGTTACAACTAACATCTACAATAGTTTAATTTGAGATGATCTTTTTTTTTAAGATGTAGCTGGAAAAAAGTATAAAGTATAAAATGCCAAGTTACAACAAATCAAAGTGATATACTATTTTTTAATCCAGTAATCTTACAAAAAATATATCATTTGTGTTTAAGTAACACACAACTGCAGCAAATCCTCACATTTGAGATGTTGTAACCAGCAACTGTTTGTTATATTTGTGTCAGTTGGTCAATTGTTCAGCAAAGATTTGATTCTTGTAACCACTCACATTGTTGGAGGTGGGTCTGACTCCTCAACAAATGGTTGGAAGGCAGGTTTTGAAGGTGGTGGGGCCATAACAGTATGTCCATATTTGGACTTCTGGGGTAACTGTGATGAACACAAATCAATGAGACATTTTAAACTGACCATATTTTGTTACAATACGCAAATTTAAATCAATTTTACATAGGTGCTGTATTTCTTACCTTGACATTACACCATTTTTCAGGCCTCTGCTCATTCTCCTTTGCCCTTCCAGTAGGAGGGGCTACCCAGGGCTCAGTTTTTGGCTCTGAAGGACCAGCAGTTTGAGTCTTGGTCTCGTCAAAGATGACCAACCGACTGTTGCTGGCATTGCCCAGGACTGGGGCACCCTGTGACTGCAGGCCTCCAGAGATACCTGTCCAAAACCCCAGCAAACACCAAAATTAAAAACACCCTTTTAGAAATACCTTCTGTTGTAATGTCACAACAGGAGCCATTTATAAATGGCTCGTGTCCAGCCAGGTTTCAGCAACATTACAGAGGAAGCCAGACCACAACAGAATGAGTGGGTGGTATTATTTCACAGTTTGTGCATTAGCAGAAACACCAGAGACCTAAAGTTTTACACGCAAGCAATGAAAAAGTGTTGTATTCAGAATAAGGCTCCTTTAAACATTTGCAAATAATGCTTACAAAGCCATTTCTAAAACTAAATACATAAATTTATGCTCTGTTTATATTAATGTTTACTTGCCATTATCATCTGGCTCACTACTTTTGCTGCTGAAATTCAATATTTCTTTGGACGTTACCCCCACCAACTGTCAATTTGCAGATTAATATGAAACCAACGGCAGGTTGTGAATCAAGTTGCCCATTTGTTCATGCAGGATACAAATAAAATGTTGTTCTACAGTGCTTCTTGAGGCCAAATACTCCACATGGTACCTTTAATCTGTATATTTATGCGCTTACTTTTGATTGCAGCCCCAGTCCTCTTGATGGGAGCAACAGCCTTTTTCTTCCCTCTGTGTTTAAGATCAGCTAGAGAAATCCTCTCTGGTTGTTTGGGCTCCTCATCGCTGTCGTCTTCGTCCACATTCATCAAAACCTGCCGGGACACACGTGCCTGCAGAGCCCTACAAATATCACCACAGAAATTTAGGATTATAGCAAAATGTCGAGAGCAGAAAAACACTTTCTTTTCAAACTGAGATTTTCTATTATCAGTGTATTTCAAACTGTAATGGATGGATCCGTACTTGTGAAACTGCTGAAGTTTATCATGTGGCTCGGCGAACTTCTTGAGTCCTTCCTGATAGACGAGGTCTGCTTTGCGACAGTTGCCTTGATTCTCATATTCCTCGGACCAGGAAATGTAGAAGGATGCTTGTGTCGTCCCGATTTCCTGAGCTTTCATGTACCTGTAAATGTCCAAGGGCTCCGAGCAGTTCTCTGCCTAATTAGACATAATAACATTCATGGCAAAAAGTTATGCTTTGCTTGCAGCAGTTATGCAGCGACTTCTTCAAGTAGAAAAATTGTGTTTAAAATATCGCACATACAAATTTGATCCAGAGGTCAATGTAGCGAGGGTCGTTGTGATATTTCTTTTCCTCTGTGAATCTAGTCACAACTTGTTCCAACAGTGTGGAAAGGTTGCTCTCTTTTCCTCCCTGAGGGAAGGTCTGCTCTGTCCATTTAATATACCTGTTAAACACAGAGACATGTCAGGATTGTATAGTTAAACTCAGATTTCAGAGCTTCATACACACAATCTACTGTTTCAATCTATACATTTCACTTACCGATCCCATACATCAAGTGGATCATCTCCGTCGTACATTCGCAGTTCAGATTCGAAGGCCCTGGTGAAAAAGAAGCCACAAAACCTCCATCAACATGTAAAAACTGCTGGGTTGTATTCTGAAATTGATACCACAATAAAGGGGCAATGTTTTAGTGCTCATCCGTACTGTCTCTGTTGGTTGATGGCAGAACTGAGTCCATCTTGCTGTTGGCTGAGCGCCTGGTGTAAGGCTGATATGGCTCTTCCCCGCCTCAGCGGCTGAATGTTCTCTTTGCTCAACTCCCAATCCACATCGCCTCCTTCTGCCATCGTGGAAACTAACACAATGAGATGCCTAAAGACAGAGACAGACATAGATAAAGGTGTATCAGTTAGTTTTGAGGATCAGTGTGAAGTACAGTCCATCCATTTGTTTAAAATCTATTCTTCCACTTTCTGTCTACATTAACAATTTACTGTATTAACTGAATGTATTGTTTTTATAACTGTATAGTAGATATCCGTGGATTTTGGACTGTTGTCTAAAAACACACACGCACGTTTACAGACCTAACCTTGGTGTCTGAGAAATTGTACTGTAAGTGTAGTAATATTAAAAGTAAATAACATTTAAAATGTAAAACCCATAATTGAATAATAAAAGCTTTTTAAATGGGATATTAAACTAAATATTGACCGTTCAAAGGAAACGGACTGCAGTGCAATAAGTAAACTGAAAAGTAAAGTTACTATGAAATTAAATGCACATTATGAGATGTATGACAGTGGCAAGTTAAAATAAATATGGTATTTATAATTAGATAATAAAACGTCAGCGGACGTTGACTGCAATGTACTTATATTTTATTCAAGGAAATGTAGGAAATAAGTAACCAATGCAGCGATTAACGTAAACTTCAAAGACTGTCACACCATGTGTGAATTGTTCTTTAGATCTGATTAATAGATGTCAAAATTCAAGAGGTGCGCATTTCTAAGTTTACATTAAATGAAATTTAACAGCAGAAACAAGTATCTTTATCTCAACAAATTACCGTCAGTGAGTGCTTGACGTGGTTAGCTAGCACGCGTTACGTATTAGCCAACATTAGCTTTAGCGCCGTCGTTTTTGTCGTTGTTCACAATATTCGTAAAATGAACCGGCCGAATGTTAAAAGAACAAACAACGTGTCGATAATATAACATGATTCATACCGTTTACACGCCTCCTTTTTGTCTTTTTCTGGTTATTCCAGGTTCACACTTGACGGTTCTGTGTTTTGAACTGGGACCGCGAGACAATTTGTAGGAAGCTGATTGGAGGAATCATAAACCGGAAAACGTAAACCGACGTCACTTCACTTCCGGGATGTTTCCTTGTTTGGGTTGTATCAACGCTGAGAGGTAGAAAATAGGTAGCTAGCTACCAAGTTAATGTTGAAATATTCGATGCCTTCACGCATTCACGCATTATAACAATAACTATTAAGTTATAACAACGTGTCTCATGACTTTTGGCAAGTGTTGGTATGGACAACCGTTGTTATTGCTGTGCGTCAAAGTTCAGCCTCTTCAAGAAGGAGGTAAGTTAATAAGTTGCTGGCAATAACTATTAATTATACCTGGACACGTAAAACGGTTTTACGGGTAGTGTGACATGTGTTCACAGCTGGGCTGTAAGAACTGCGGCCGCTCCTTCTGCTCCAGCTGTTTGACTTTCAGTGCTGTGGTGCCTCGCAGTGGCAACACCCAGCAGAAGGTCTGCAAGCAATGTCATGATAATCTGACAAGGTAAAAGTCAATCCATGCCAGGGAGGTTAAATTTAAAAATTATTTAATAGCATTTATACACATGAGTTTCTTTCTTGTTTTTGATTTATGTGTTCTCAGTGGGGGTCCTCCCAACAACAGTGGAAAATGGTCCCCTCCTGAAAATTATAAAAGGTCAGCATGATTACATAGACGCAGCAAATGTCACGCACAGCAGTTTTGTGATATCAAAAAGCATGTATGCCTCCTTCCACAGACGAGTCGCCGCATTCGAGGCCAAACAGCAAGGGCCGGCAACGCAGCCCCTCGCACAGGGAGGCAGCAGAAATGCCAAAACCTGTCCTCTCCCGGCCAAAGGCCTGAGTAAAGAAGATCAAGCTATCGCTGAACGTCTCCAGAGGCTCAAAGAGGACACTGCACCAAGTAATTGCATCATATTTTTAGCACTCACCCATTTGATCTTACAAATAATAGCATGTTTTCCCTTTGCTGATGTCGTCATGAACTTTTTACCCCTTGTACAGAGTCCATCCCCTCTGAGAAAGACATTGAGTCTCGCCTCACTGCTCTAAAAGGTCCCAGCCGGCCGGTGCCTTCTGCAGAGGAGATGGAAGATCGTCTGGCAGCTTTAAAGGGTCAACCCCCACCTTCACAAGCCCCTCCAACTGTGAGCCAATCCCCTGCCAACTTGTTTTCCATGTCCTTGGCTTAACAGTGCAGCTGCTTCAGAGCAGAACATATTTGCAGCTGATTAGAGGGAACTGCATGCTAAACATGCTACGTTTTTGCTATTGCTTGTGAGTATATTTGCTTATTGTGTTGATCTCTACAGGTGCACAAACCTCCAGATAACAGGACTCAGACTGAAAAAGTCAATGATTTGTTAACCCAGATGACAGACGAAGTTGCCATAGACAACCAGCAATCAAATCCTGAATGCAGTAAGATCTTACTTCTGCCATTTATTTCCTCTACATTCAATTAATTAATGACACAGATATACCATAGTTAACAATATCAATAGAAATCATGTTATGATATTCCCATTGCAGGTGTCGATGCCCGTATGAATGATCTCAACAAGGGGGAGGAGGGGACATTGGAGGAGAATTTGGAGGAGTACCAGGATGCAAGTAAGCAGCTTGAGGCTGAGAAGGATCGTGTCCTCGAGGAGGCGATGGAGGAGCTCAGGAAGGAGAACCACACCCAAGATCAGATTCTCCACATGGCAAAGAGGTTGGCACAGTTGAAAGGGCAGGACCCAGACAAAGGTACCACATATTTCAGTTATACTTGATGCTGTATGTATGCAATCAGTGTTTTAGAAGCTCATGTCCATACACATACTTTTTTTTATCAGTGCACAAAAAAAGTAAAAGAAGGTGGCCTTATAAAAATGTAAATAAGATATTTACAATAGTAAAATATATAAATGTATAATAGCACAATACGCAGCCACGAATGCTGTGTGTAGCCAAAAACAGTACTGTGATACACATAGTACATCCACATCATAGTAATAGATAGTAATAGTTATAAAACAGATGTATAATATTGCACATCCCTTGTGAGTTAAAATATATACAACTAAAAGGAAATGAGGAATGAAATCGTAATGATGAATGATCATCATCAATACTCAGTGTGTCATTGCTTTATTTGTCATTTTTAGTTACTATGGAGGACTTTGAGCATCCTGACAGTGATGAGGAGACCGAGGAAGAAGCTGTGAGAAGAGTATTAAAACAGGTCTGGGATTTATGGCTAAATAAACCCCTCACTGCAATGTAGCTAATAGTACATCTTACATAATGCATTTGTTTGAAGTACATTTAACACAGGTAAAGATGATCTTGAGACTACATAAGGTTACCACAAGGGGCTGCTATTTTGTCATTTTAATAAATTGTAAGGTCATTAAAGACCTTGTGCTGAAGTTTCTTTTTTTTGTAGCTCTCAGAGGAAGCTGCACTGGATGAGGCCAGTGGCTACAACATCCCTTTAGAACAGAGTGGACCAAGGAATACGGAACAGAAGAAAAAAACCTCTAAGAAAACGGTACTAAACAATAATCAAAAAATGTATGAGTTTTATTTTTTTTATTTTTTTTTACTAAAACTAAAAATTATAATGCCCTGTTGATCTAATGTGTTTAAAAGACTCAAGCTCCAGCAGCCAAGAATAGGATTTCATTAGCGGCCGTCGCACATCATTCATCAGACAGTGATGAGGATGAGCTTCCATGGTGCTGCATCTGTAACCAGGACGCCACCCTTCGGTGTCACACCTGTGATGGAGACCTGTACTGCAACCGGTGCTTCAGGTAGCACGCCATAATCAAAAACGCTAATGTGGTTTCCCATTCATAGAGGAGCTTTGCATGGAAGCCTTGGCTCCGATGCCCAATAAAGATGCTTGTGATTTGGAATGCATACCATGACCCAGATACATTGTAGGCAAGCTGCTGCCTAACTGTTAAGCAGCATGAATATAAAGTATTAAGTGTGATGAATTATCAATCCACGCTCCGTTATCTCCCCAGGGAAGGCCATGATAAATGTGACAGGATGGAACATCGCACCACTAAGTACACGACACCGAAGAGGAAGACATGATATTCGGACTGTGCCGTTGGCGTTGGTCAGTCATCACCGTTAAACTTGTGCTTTTAGCCTAAAGTGAACACTTACTGTTAATATAACCGTGTCACATTTACATGCTTCATCTTCTAAGCGAGCCAGACGACCTCATTTTAACCTGTAACTTATCTTATCCAATCATTCACGGGAAGAGTATCTTTCTTTTCTGTCATTACAAATGCAGATCTAGATGATCCTAATAAATTAAGAAATGATAGGTAATGTTTACGGCAGCACAAACACTAGGCATAGACATAAACAGTAATGTAAATGTATTACTATATATGTAAACCCTAGTTCTTTTTGTTCTTTAACGTACGAAATGGGATCTCTGTACATTTAGCAGACAATGTAACAATATTGATACTTGGCTTGAAATAACTAAATAAGAAGGTTGTTGTCTTTTTGTCACTTGTCCTACTTGCCAAAAGCAACAAAGCCTCATCTTAGAAGCACTTTGCACTTGTCACCTTTTCAGTATTTAACCAGTTTTGACAACATATAGAGAAAAGCAGACGCATCCTGAAATCATGTGGGATGATGTATGAGCCCAGACTACGGCCAGCTCTAGACTGACGGAGTACAGAGGTGTCAGTATAAAAGGATTAGCGAGGCCTCTGTTTTCTTTTGGCAGCACTACAGTCACTCTTGTAATCTATGTTTGGCTGCGAGTCTGACACGACTATTTCCTTTTTTGTAATTTCATTACAACCGGATTCAGTAGCGCGATGCAGTATGTCACATCTTTGAGGGGAGTGTAAGGTATTTTTTTTTATCTATTTTTAACTCCCGAAGCCCTTTTGTTTTTAAATCACAGATACCATCGCCTGAGAATTATGTTGCAGTCCAGCAAGCCTTGTCGGAAATGTAGTTTTACAGTTTAGATGGTATCCGTGTCAAGGAGACAAGAGTGGAAGTGGGGGCAAACCAAGCAATTTACTATAATGGAGCCCTTAGCTAGAAGACCCTCAGTGTATGACAGACAGAAGACCAAAGTGCAGTTACATCAGTGTGCATTACTGTCTAGCCAACAGAGGGGAAAGCATAATTACTCTTCTCTGGGGGTTTGCTCCATTAAGGTTTGTATGGAGGCCGTTACTGTATTTGCCTTTTTTTTTTCTGGCCGTGTCATACACGGACCACAGACAGGAAATGGAAAGGGGTAATGGATGCATACTTAATGGCCTTCCCGCTGCTGATTTTCACTGTGTTTACTCTTCGACACGACATGTCAACATCTCCTTTGTTTCCAACACTCTGTTGAAAAATGTATGCTAGTAAACAGAAGCTGGCTTTCAGGCAACAATATCCTGACAGCCGTTCTACAGGAAGTTCTCACAGTTGTCTCCGAGCAGTAGGACATCGTCGTTCTATAAAGGCAAATTGGTTTATTAGAGCAGAAATAAAGGGCAGTTGAGGTAACAGTGGTTTAATTGCTACTGTAAATTGATGAGTAAAATACAGATGTCAATATTTACGCGTGGATTGAATGAATAATACCTGACAGAACCGGATGTAAGTTAACCCTTTTAATAACACATCAACGCTCTTGTCTTGAAAATGTTTAATTTTATTTTGATGTACAACACTGTTATTAGAACAAAAATATTTATGTACATAAATATGCAACCGAAAATGTACAGTCTTACATAAAACAAACAACAACAAAAAAAACAGTCCGTCTGAGTAATAGAACATCTCTTTTATCACATGTGCGTTATTGATATTTTTAGGGGAGACAAAATGTTGAAGCAGTCCATCATATTAAATTGAAGTACAACAAAATAAAAATAAAAAAACAACATTCAAAACCTAACAGCTTTGGTGTTAGACTGTTGCTGAATGAGAAAGAGGTCAAGGAGAAAGTCCTGCTGACATACAGCAGGCATCCAAACAGTTAACGCGTGGGAAATCGGAAGATGAGTGGATCCACATTGTCTCAATTCTTTATTTGACCTATTATTTCTTCAAGGGTCCTGACATTTTGCGTAGACCCTTTATCCTGTAGAGCAGCCCGTTGATAAACTCCTACAGAGGATATGGACATAATAAGAATATTTTTTTTTCTTCTGCATGCAGCTTTTACAAGAGAAGACAATCGTAGTAATACGATTTTTTTTTTCTGTTAAAACATATTGTAAAATCATGATCATCAATCAAAATCAATCATCTCTTTTAAGCATATGTTTAGCATCTCATTAATAATTTAATGTCTCACCTCTTTTGGCTTTCCGCATTCCTGCAACAACTCCTAACGATTATGGGGGGGGAAAGATGAACAAGACAAAAAGGAGTGATTATAACACTGATTATTGCATCTTCCCTTAAACACTGTAACACTGGATTCCAGCAAGTGCTTGTTAAGTTATTGGCTCACATAGCAAATAGTCAGTATGTAACTAGGTCAAGTAGGATGTGTGTTAAGATGTTCAGCTTGTTTTTTGCAGAGATGCAGTTTTTGGGTTCCATGAAGTAAATAAATTCACCAAAATAAATATCTGAATGCATAAACACAGGTTGGTGTAAAAGGAAATTGTTTTTGCATACAAACTCACATGCAGTCGGGTTCTTTGCCCCTCGTCTGACAGCTCCAGGAGTTCATCTATATCAATCTCTAACTCCGGGATCTCTTCCTCCTGTAAGAACAGAGAAAACACACAGTTTAATCAAATGAAAGGAATAAAAATTCATCACCATATTGCTCATATTTGTATTCCTGCACGATACAAACACTGTACTATGGAGGTTACTTGCCATCCATGCTTATAGTGATGATAAGACTTTCCACACCACTGAGCAGAATCATTTAGATGGGGGGGAGAATGTGAGATGTGATCTAGGACGTGATGCGACATGGCATGGATCCTTCCTGATTAATTTCTCATAATAATGTGATTGATAATGTGCTGTGCACACGAGCAAAGCTGAGGAGTAGTGATGCATAAAGGAACAGTGCACCAGGAGGCCACACTTGCTACCATCTGATGTTATGGATGCTTCATCCAGCTGGCATTTAACTCCGCTATTACTGAGAGATTATTACCAGTTTAAATGTGCTCTAATGAATATATTCATCTCAGCTTCTCAGAAAAGTTTTCACACATTGCGTCCGTGAATTAAAACGCAAACCTAGGGACACCATTAACTGTAGTATAGTTAATTAGCTAAAGAGTTGCTGGCAGCACGATTAAAGATTAATGCCAATCTAATGTAAAGATTGTAAAAAAAAAAAAAAAAAAAAAAAGGTAAGTCTCCAGTTATAAACAGCAAATATACCAAAGAAATGGATGTATATCATGGGCTCTATTCCACGGCCTTCAGCTACTATTTCTGAAATAAGCAACGCTCACCACAGGGATCATGAAACTGAGATATCTGGAGTCAGCAGGTGTAAACTCATATCTGACAAGCTGGGCCATTTTTTAAGAGGAATATTTTCCAGTTGGGAAGTTTTCATGGCTAGTCGGGATGGGGCTTGCAGAGTTTTCGAGATGTGGAGAGAGCTAATCAATGTGGAAATGCTGAGTGGCGGAATACATGGACCCACCTTCACAGTCCCCCGTGGCCACTCTAATTGATACATGCTGCCAGCTTGGACCCCATGTGATTCTGCTAAAGTCTGCGTTAGCAGTTGTTTTTTTTTTTTCTTCAGTCGGTGCTGTTCATATATATTGCGGTGTTTGAGTTTTGCTTTACCAGCTCAATATTAGGACGTGGATGGTCTATATGGTTGAGGTTTTTGTACTTGACCTAGAAGTGTGGTATTCTATTCGTTTTTTGGACTGTATGCAGTAATCCATTGTAATACATTCAGTTTGCCATACATTCACTGCAAAATCTGAATGAAATTAAGTGAGAAATGTCATTTCGGCTGCCAAATTAGGTGTATTTTCTTTAACCTCTTGGCATTCACTTGTAAATTTTTAATAACAACTACTCTGACCGCTGCAGCACTGTCTTTGGCTGAGCTTAGTAGCTCTTATTTTTATTAAAGGAGGCCTACATCCTCAATTAATTGCATACAGCTCTGAGTGACCAGCTAGGGCTCCATGTACAGTAAGTAAATCAGTTATTCACTTACTGAAAATGAAATCTACATGTGTACTACATCAGCTTTGACTATGAAACAGGGAATAGTCTGAACTACTCCACTAGTACTGATTTTAAACATTTTCTGAATGTCGGCGGAATGACTGACAAATGGTGTTGAGCAGTGAGAGAATGTGCATTTATTATGACAAAGCTCTATTAACGTTTTATGTTATTAACAACTTCCAGCTCCATATTTACCTTCATTGTCAAAGGAAAACAGCATTTTAATGAGGCCTCTGGGCAGAAATGTCTCAGCAGCACTTTTTGAGGTTAAAAGCAATAGCAGCTAAAATGAATGTTGGCACTTACATGGGAATTCATGAATATCAAAGTAGTTCTCGGTAGCAGCTTCAGACAGCAATATGGATGCAGCCTTGATATGTTTTGTCAAGATAACATGACCTCCACTAGAATTTATAATTCAGAAACTTTCATTGAAATCATGGGTTGACCTGGTTTTTCCTGTTAGAACTCAGCGTGGAATTCAATTTCCAGAGTAGTAGCAAGTGTCTGTTCAAATTGTTCTGTTATGTGAAAGATGTTATTGCACTAAATTGATTGCACTGTGATATTGTAGGATTCTATTTTTTTCCCCAAGAAATACTTGTTTAGTAACGTGTATTATATATCAGTCCATCAATCAACAGTGTTATCCTAACTACTTAACTAAAAGTGAAGTACCGACTTCCATTGTCATTGGTAAATAGGTTTTAGTGATCCCTTGACCTCTACGGCAAGGCCACCATCAGGTCAACATTTGCGCTCAATCAGCATTTCAATCAATAGCTGCAGATGAATTTGATGTCTTGCCGTGATGATGTTGCTGAAGTTAAATTATTTATTTATTTATTTTTTTGTCCGATAGCCTTTTTATATCTGTTATTATTTAGTGGGGTTCCAATACCCACATGGTGTTTTGGCTGTTATGATGATAAGGAAGCCATGCCCAGGAAATCTAGCTGGTTTGCGAAGATGTCGGTGAGTGTTTAACTTATCACACCCTTCCCTTCTTCCTGTTAGAGGCACAAGCTATATTCATTAACTGGAGTTTAAAGAGGGCTTTGGAGAAGAGGGATTTGTCTGAATGTCCAAAAAAGGGCCAAATAAGAACCAAAACTTAAAGTCAAGTTTGCTATTACTACTTCTACAACTCATCTTAAGCAATTGTACCCTTCTGTTAGTTACGATACTGTTTATTTAAATTAAACTATCAGTCATTGACAAAAGCAATCAACAAAACATTGATCTGTGTTCTACACACACACACACACACACACAGGCCTAAATGTTGCCGACCAAGCTGTAAACTGTTTTTTCACACACCTTTCTTTAGTTTACTATTTCTCAAAAGGTGTGAAGTTTGCAAAAGAAGGTGGCCACTTCAGACAGAGGCAGCACTTGTATGAATTAGAGATGCGGCTAAATAATTCAAGGTGGTGACACAGGGGACGCATGGTAAATGCTTCCACGCGGAAGACTCGGAGAATCAACAGAGTAACCTTCCCCTGAGCCCATGTAAAATTCATTAGATCGGCCAGTGCACATGGACAGGCCAAGCCTAATTCCACACAAGTGGCTAATGCAAATACTCTGGCCTGTCCTAACTAGAAAGTAGCACCTTCATTTTCATATAGCAAGAACACAATCTAGCTTGCTATCATCAAGGTAAATGTGCAGATGAGGAACCTCAGATAGTTTCAGTACCTGATGATGGGCGTTACCATGATTGATTCAAATAAATATCCAGTAATATTGCTGCTCTCATCAAATAGACTGAGATCCCATCCTTCAGTGAGCTGGGGAAAACACGCACATCCGCTATCGTGTTCTACATGTTAATCTTATTGTTAAACTACGTTCAAACCGGAACATGAAAGGTAACATGCTGCAAATAACTGAGATAATCATATTTTTCTGGGACAAGATCAAACGAGCAGACAGAGACACAAAAAGACTTGAGATGTTGTTTTGGTTATCCGGATGTCCTGGTTTCTGCTAATGTGATTTATTCCACCCTCAGCTTCACAGGCATATTATCGTATATTACCACAGGGAAGACGGCTCAGGGTGTAGATGGAAGAAGCTCGCAATAATGATTTAAAAAAAACTCTAAGCTAAGATGAGACAAGATAAGATAAAATAAGCTTTAGTTATCCCACAGTGACGAAATTGTATTAGCAACAGCAGTAGAGACAGTAGAAGTGACATGCAAGAAAAAAAAAAGATTGCACACAGCCTATATACAAAAAATAAATACAATATAATATAAGATAGATGTGCTACAGTGAGTAGGGTAGATTATTGCACATTATTTGCACAGTAGGGTAAATTAGTGCACATGAATGGCACATGATGCCTTGTGAATATGATGCCCTGTGATGAGGAAAACAAATAAAATAAATTATAAAAATATATATATATGTATAAAAAAAACAGCGCTGTGACTGAAGTGTTTTTAAATGACACAGACTGTGCCCTGCTCACACTGTCTGCTGGTTTAGAGAATGCTGTTTGTCTATGAATGTGGACACATGGTAGCATGAGCCATATGCAAAGGGCTGCTTGGCAGTGAAAGGAGGATGCCACACCGTGAGGTTGGGGCGGCTAAAGGCCGTCTACAGTCGAGGGTCTCGGTGTGCTTATAGAATAAAATGCAAAAATGCTTTGTCTCTGCCTTCACTAGCATGAAGAGCAGAGACGGGGTTGTATCTGATCTGCATCGTCATTTGGATGCCCCCCCCCCCGCTCCCGTACAGACACCCTTGATTCTACTGTGCCATGCTGCCTCATGTGGGCGATGAGACATCTGTTGCCATGGTTTCCCCTCGGAGACTACCAAGCAAATCAATATGGAGCCGCTGACATAATTGGGTTGTAGCCCACCGAACAGGATAGGTGTTCTGAAGGTTATGTTTGTGTGTGTGTGTGTGTGTGTGGTAGGTAGATAGATAGATATTAAACATAACCATCTATGCAATGTGGCCATTAATTAGGTACACAATGAAAATTACGAGCCCACATGTTCATCTTATAACTCCTGTTGTCAGACATGCACAGTAAACCCACATTAAAGCACAAATGGTTGCCTGGGTTTTCTAATCTCCGTCCACCATCACCATTAATCATCATCTATATATTTATGTTTCTATCATGCAAAGTTAGGGAGTCTGTGTTTTCATGAGAACAGACCCATACAATGACTACATAATGCTGTCATGATAGCAGGATATAAAAACTGCAACAGTTAGAGAGCATTTAATGAATAAAAATGTCTTCCTTTACCCTGCCCTTGTTCAGTTTTATAACTATCTCTGATAATGATTTATAATGTATCACATCAGTTACAGGAATATATTTCCATATTCTGTTCTGTTTCCTCATTCTGTTTCCTTATTCTACATCTAAGCATTTGAAATCCAACCTGTTTAAAATCATCTTCTAAATGCCTCAATTGTAAATGTGGGCATATGGCAACCATATGTTTCATGAGCTTGAGGAGTTTCGCTGTCAGGGTTACAACATGTTAACAATTACCTCATACCAACTTCAATCATACATCATATTAGGGCTGAAACTTACAATTACCCTCATTTATCGATTAATTGACTGGATGGTTGCTCTATAAAATGTCAGAAAATGGTACAACATGGTGATTGTAGTTTTCCAAACCACAAGGTGATGCCCTCAAATGTCTTTCTTTTGTCCTGACCAAGTCTTCCATGCGTATATACAGTTTACTGCCATAGAAGACTAATGAAACCAGAAAATATTCATATTTGAGAAGCTGGATTAGAGACATTACTCCAGACAATTACTCGTCTGTGAGTACTTTAATATTTCAAAACGAATCAATTAACCTTATCATTGCAGCGCCGCATCCTATTATGAAATGTAATCTTATCACTGTTGGAATACCACGGTGCACCCTGCAAAGCTGATACTGCAGTCAGTTTAATGACACATGAAGGCTGCAAAAATTGCAGCCACGAAGCAATGCCACTTTCTCCCCTCCCACCCACCCACTCCCTTTTTAGGTTGCTCTAATCTTTTTTCCTCCTCTCGCATATGATGGATAGCCCACCACAGGCACTTATGGACCAGTTCGGCGCCTCCTTCGCCACCTCCTCCTCCTTCACGGGCAGCCAAGACAGCATGTGTCTGCGTCTGTGTGAGTGTGTGTGTGTGTATGAGCCAACCTTGCCCTTACCTCACAGTCAAACAGCATTTGCAGCTGCCCGTCGATCCACTCTTCGATATCCAGCCTCCTCTGCAGGTCCTTGCGGTTGTACTTGACCGTCAGCTTACCCAGCTTGCGGTGCGCCGGCTCCTCTGTTTTATCATTCGCCTGGAACATCACCCTGGACTGGGTGCTTGGCTCTGACGCCATGGCTGCCACGGCCTCAGGAGAACCGTGGAAACACACTGAGATCTCTCACACACACTCACTCACACACTCACGTACACGTCTGACACTCTGGCTTTATTTCTGTCTCTATCTCTGATTCTGCTTTCCAGTGGGCTGATGTTCCCATGCGTATCTCCCGTATGTTGTTGAATGTTTTTTTTTGCTCTCCTTCTCTATAACGCCGGCTCTGGTTCTCTGCCTGTCCTCGTCCCCTCTCTCTCTCTCTCTCTCTTTCTCTCTCTCTCTCTAAATCTCTCTGTCTTGCTCTCCCTCCCTCCCTCCTCCTCCTTGTTGCACCACCCACCGCTTGCACTATCAGGAGGAATGGTAATGAGATATGCCTCTGTGTTTATGTGCGCCCGTGCATGCGCCTGTGTGTACATGCACCTTAAAGGGAGTGTGCTTGCTGTTTGCTCTCTGTCTCTCGGTGTTATAGCAGGTTGGAGAGCATAGGTCAATTACAGCAATAAAAGGGTGAGAGGGCAACAGCGTCAATCATATCGGGATTATTACACAAACACGACACTGTTGGCATCACAAAACACCCTCAAATCTTAACGCAGACCTGTTTTTATTCTCTTATCGCAGATCTTTTCATTTCTAGACTTCCCCACAATCAGAAACGTCTACATACCAACACCTATTCACGTTATTATTTAGTCAGTAAGAGTATCTAAAGTATTTATCCGCTCACAAAGTCAAAAGGGGTTTGATGTGATCAGGGCTCTTGTGTTCCCAGTCACTAGCAACAATAGCTGGGTCCCCCTGACAGGTGAGCCAGGGTTCCTCCTGCCTCGTCTTTTATGCCAGACATCGCCAGGTGTACGTTCAATAAGCCTTGAAGTCAAATTGGCATCCTCTGTTACCATAAATAATGAATGTATGATTGCGCTACTTATGGCTGTTTAGCAGTCAAAATATCAAATAAAAGTCCTGAAACCTGCTTGTGAAGTAAAATACCAACAGTCGCAAACAAACCAAGGTCAATAATTGACAAAGTGGTAATTGCAGCTGATACAACAGAGACGACGGGCCACAGAGTTTCCATGGATCATATTACAATATTACAATTTTTTTTTTTTTTGCAGGGACTATCAATCAGCCATAGCTGCTGAGCATGTTCACCCGCTGATGCCCTGTCTGTTACAAACCCTAAATTATTGAGTGGCCTCCAGCAGCTCACCTATCCGGGTATAGAAATTCATTCATCTCAACTTTTGCTACTTGGTTCTGCACCAGCAGCTTGTCTAATAGAAGGGGATGTGCTAGGCCTTCCCACCTCAGACCTCAGACTTTGTCTAAGAAGGAAGGAAAGGCAGAATTAGTAAATATTGGCTACTTTGTTCTATCTTCACCGTACAAGGATAAAAAAAATAAAATAAATTTTAAAAAAAAATGATCTCTTGCTTAATTTAGCTGGAATTATAAATCCTGTTTTTCCAGTTGTGAATAGGTTCATATGTGGTTTCATGACTCATCACATACTGTAATTAGATTAACTCAGTGCATGAATCAGAACACTATCATTACGTTGATTCAAAGAGGACTGAGGGTCCTGTGCTTTTTAAATGTCATGTTACTTATTATCTGAGAATGAATTTGAGACAGAAATTACAATGACACATTCTACAGTACTTCATAAAAGACTCATAAGCCATAACCTTCTTCATATGTAAGTAGGGTTATACTACCACCTACTGGATCAAAGCTAAACATGTTTGATAGCATTGAAGTCCAGAACTCACATCATGAGAGATGTTTGTATCAACAAGATAAATGCAATTTTGACATTTTTAAAAACGATATTAGGTTTGTTCTATATTATATTTGTAATTGTTAATGTAAAAATACTTTCAAGTATGTTAATTTATACACAGGTCTAAAAAGAAACATCCTTTCCTAATGGGAAAAACATTTCTGTTGTCTTCCAATAGGCATATCATTTTTGAATTCATATGTATACGATTTCTTTCAGACTTGTTTGGTGGAAATAATGATTTGTCACTTTATTTGCAGTAGTGGAATGCTATTATTTCAAAGTTAAGAGAAATGCTCACTGTAGAAGTAGAAGGTAAAATTTTCCTGATTTTAGCAGCCAATAAATGGAGCTTATGTAAGAGTTCCTTAAGGTAAAAAAACACACAATTTGAACAAAATTATGTTTTAATGAACAAGGAAAATATTTTATGAAAAAAATGTCACATAATGGGAAACTTCACACCTTGATCCTAAACTATGAAGTAGGTGGTGTCAGGTAATTTGAGAAACTTTTTTGGTAGATTACCATCTCTCTATAGTTCTACATGTCTCATAGGACATGATGACATTATCGCCTTTCTTATAAAAGAAAAAAAACCTGCAATCCATTACCCATATTTTTCTATCTCTGTGTATATAGGTAAAAACCATTCGTGCTCTAAAGTTGATGAAGGTCATTCATCTTTATAAAGACCTATATCAATACTATCCTGTTATCAATCTTGGAAAAGCTTGTCTACAAAAGAATCTCTCAGTATCAGGATTGGAATATTATATTATACACACATATGGTTTCAGGAAAAAAACACTCTTCCTACATGGCCCTGTTGCAACTGGTTAACAAAATCATATCAGCACAAGTTCAAAATGAATATGCATTGGGTATATTTATAGACCTCTCAAAAGCATCAGATATCGTTAACCACAGTATTTAACTGTCAAATTTAGATAGATAGGCCATGTTTTTGACTGGCTAGGTTAGCTCATAAACAGACAGCAGTAGTATACATACCTTAATATAAACCTTAATGAGTGTGTATCTTGTAAAGTGATGTTTCAATGTTCTGTCAATATTTAAGAACAATTAAAAGAAACCATTTAGATTATGGGTAAATTGTTTTTTTTTTCTTTTTTGTACGTGAATTATCTCTGTAGTGTTTCTTGTCATGTTATTTGATTGCTCTTGCTCACAATTCAACAGCTGTTGATCATTGATTTCATTTGTGAAGCGTGTAGTTTGGAACCAACATTATTATTTCTATCATAATTTGATGAAAGAAACTGATTATCTATTATATAAACTGATTAAATTTCTGATAGCTTATAAAATATATGAAAATGGGATTTAACCAGAGAACAACAGGAGGATTAACGGAAATACTCAAGTAGAAATATGAATATCTTAACTTAAAATTACAGTATGAAACAATCTCAATATTACAGAAGAGTATTAGGGCCACTGGGGAAAAAAACAAAAAGGATAAAAACTGTTTTATTCATTGAAAATTGAAAAAAAAATGATGGGTATGTTTATTTCATTTGTTCTAGAAAAAAGTCAGCATTCTGACTTTAATCTCAAAGATTAAAGTCAGAATTCAGTTTTTTTTTACTTTTGTATCTACCTAGTGGCCCTAGTGGGTGTGGTAGTGGAGGAAAAGTGGATCTGAGTAGAGAGAGGGCCCATGAAAATCCTTATTATTATTATTATTATTATTTTGATGAATTGGGCCCTCCATTTAATTGACGTCATAATTCAATAGGATGTGAAATATATTGATAACATAATGAAAGGATGAACTTTGTGCCACAGTACTATAATATTGAACATTCCCATATTGGCTCCTTTTGGAGATGCAAAATAGAGTCCACCCACAGACAGAGGCCAAACCAGTCATCAATATAATCTAATCTGATTGTATCTTAAAATCCTATTTATGCTTGTTCATTTTTAAATATTCTTTTTGCTCACGTGCTAAATGCACTGGCACAGATGGAGGCCCTTTAACATTAAGAGGGTACAGGGTCCAGACTTTGGTGGCCCTAATAGTCTTCCGTACAATATTGTTCTCAGATGCTTTACATTCACACACACACACACACACACACAGCTTGTTTTGTTTAGAAGCTCAGAAGGGAGTGGCATCTCACTTCCTGTATCTCAGGTGAGTCACCTGGGCACTGTCGTCTATTGCACTTTTTTCTGTTTGTCGTCATCCAACGAGCAGCCTCACGCTCCTGTGAGAGTTTCAGTGTTATAGATCAACCCGGGGAACCTTTGAGGAAGGTTGAAACCTGTTTTTTTCCCGAGCGCTTATGAGGAAGTCAGGTGCTTATTAACTTCGGTCTTTTGAAAGAGCAGAAGCGGAGCGCGTTTTGGGTCATTTTGCGGCCTAAACACCTAAGACTTTTTGACCTATCGTTGTTCGTATCGTGTTTTTTTTTAATTTCCCACGTCGCTGCCTTTTCATGTGACCGGTTGTTTTATGTGCGGTGATATCAACAGGACTTTTAGTCTTATAATGAATTCCTCGGGAGCGCTGCTGTCCCTGTTGCTGTTTCTCCACTCCGCCGCTGGCCAGGAGTCCGGAGAGCAATGCCTGGCCCGGTTCAAGAAAGGTATGGACGACTTCGTCCTCGACGCCGACGAGTCCGTGAAAGAAGGAGCGACGTTCCTCTCTTCTCCGAGGTTGGACCGACACAGGGACTGCGTGGTCGCCTGCTGCAAAGAGCCCAAGTGCAATGTGGCCTTCATGGAGCGAGGGGACGAGGGCGCCATCAAGTCCTGCTTTCTGTTCAACTGTCTCTACAAGCAGAAATATGTCTGCCGCTTCTTCAGGAAGAAAGGATACGCCAGTTACATCCTAGACTCCCTTTATGAGAGTCACCTTGAAACACCTCCAAGTAAGACCATAGCTTTTTTTTTTTATAAGCCTCACATTGTTGTTTTTTTCCTTTTTGAATATTCATACACGCGTCTACGTAGTATTAGAACTGTATCATCATATAGAAAGTTCACAGAGAATAAGATTCATGGCCTGGATGTTCTGAGATTCCACTTTGATATACTAACTGTAACATATAAGGTAATTATCATGATAATTTATTAACAGTGGTATTCAAAAACCTACATGACCTTTAAATAATTAGTTTTTTTCATGTTCTGGAATTTCCTACTCAGGATATGTGGACACAGGTTTAGGGCAGAAAGGAAAAAAAAATCACTTCAGCATGTTCACACACGCCTAATCGTATTCTGGCCCCTGGTGTTGGCTTAAGGTTTCGGTTTCTATCTCAGATATATCAGAGCCTCTTATTTCTAGCTGGAATATGCTCAAGAAGTACTGTATATAGATGAAAAGTTTATTTGTCCTTTTAAAGGGAACTGAAACAAATCCCTGGTTTCAATTTTGCCACATACACCCACCTAGAATTTGTGTTCATGTGACTTTTTTTTATAAACCGATACCGATGTGTCACTTTAGATGAAGCTGACCGTCCACCGGTGGCCAACGGGGGCCAGGACCGGGTGGTCCAGCCTCAGGAGAGCGTGACGCTGGACGGCATGGCGAGCAAAGATGACAATCAGATTGCGTCCTTCCAGTGGCAAATGCTCACCGAATATCCACATGCTATCATCGAGGTATACAGTCTTATTACAATCCTTTCGATCCAGACTCCAGAAACGGGGCCTGAATCTCCTCTATCATGGTATTTATTTGTCCGTGTCACTTTGATTATTCATTAGTTTATATAATAAGTCACGATTGCTGATAATAAGAACAGTGCGTCTTTCTTTGCCTTGCAGAAAACAAATTTTCCCGACCAGATTATCGTATCCAATCTGACGTCTGGCATATACAAGTTCCAGCTGACTGTCACAGACAACGTCGGCCAGTCGGACTCAACCAAAGTCACCGTGCTGGTCCTTACCCCTGAGCAGTCCGAGCGTGAGTATCTGCACCGTATCTTATAGTGAAAAGTGAGAATCTCCTCAAACGAGTTCTGATTTAAGACCTCGGCATCATCTAAACATATTATTGTACTCTGAAAATCTATTTTTCACTCCAGTTTGTTGAATTCATACACAACATTGCATCCTGTAAGCCAATTATTTCATAATGTTATCACGTTATGTCATATTATCAGTTAATAAGCTTTGGGAGTTAGCCGCTGTAGGTTAAAGTATCATTGAAGAGTTTCACCCAGACGTGACTCATATTTGTTTTGGCTTACTCACTGACATATATAAAGAATGGGATGATGCCAGTCAGGTTGTGTGTTTTTTTTTTAAATGCACTCTACTACATTCAATAAATCCTTTTCACATCGTTGCTCTTTTATTTTTGCTTTTCACACAAAAAGCTCCAACTGGAAATATCAATTTCTAAACGGGTTGTGCTTCCTCGTGTCGTCATATCTTACACCAGACCTAAGAGGATAAAAGGAGCTTAACTTTGGTTGCTTCACCATTGTTTCTCAAGAACAAGCCTTTCCATCGAAGTTGTGTGATCAAACCTGTCACGGCATGTCCGCCTAATTCCTGTTGACGGAAAAACAGCACGAAGATAAACAGATAAAAGCTCACGTTGAGTGAATGGACGCGGTTTGAGGTTGGAGTTTGTGGAACTATTTTTTTTCTGTAGTTTTTCCCCTGGTGTCATGTCGAGTATCCGGTTTGCCTCCTTGTAGTGAGAGTCTCTTTCCACTGGCACCTTTTTATGTGTGGAGTTTCTTTAGAAAACGGTGAAGTGCGGCTGTGCCGTGGATTTTACTGCTCCAGTGCTACCAACCCACTCTCTCCACCCCCGACTCATTGAAACCCGTCAGTCTGGTTTCAGCTTAGGTTACACAAGAAGGCTCCAGACGCCATTGGGATCCTCCTCCGTATTGATTAAAAGTGATTAATGGTCTTAAAGTTCTATCCTTTGATACTATCTGTGTTTGCTCATGGCTCTTTCTATGTTGTTGGTAAGTTTGTAGTATGAAGGACGGAGGAAAGACTTTTAACCATTCAGTGGTTGAGTTACTCATTTACAGCATTTCTGAATAGTGTAAGGAATGTGCTCCATGGAATATGCATGGGCATGGCAGTGACTCTACATGTCAATGCTGCAGTTTTACAACACAATAATGAACTGGATTGAATAACAACATAACAATGTCATGAATAACAACAAGAACTTGTTAATGACAGTGTAGCTTTCAAGTTTCTTAGGTGATTTTGCAGTTAGGGCACTTTTTTGTAATGTAATATCTCTCTCTTTTTTTTTTTTTTACACTTGTCTGCAATGGTGACCTTTTGTTTAAATATAACCAACCAAGGGCAGACAACCGACATCACCGTCTCTTACCTATTGAAACAGGCCATTTTTGTTTTCCTCCCCTAGACTTCAGTATAAATGACGACCTAATGTGTAATTAAGTGTCTGCTTCTCATGAGACAGACGGCTAAAATGGGAAGTTATGACAAACCACACAATAATCCCCCCCAGACCTGGTCAGATCAGACGAAAGAGCTATTAATGGTTAGTCAAACTGGTTTATGGATTTGAAACAACTGTTTTATTGTTAATTTTCCGTATTGCCAGTGGTTGCACAGTAAATCTGTGTTCTCCAAACAATTGGTGTAATTACTTCAAAAGGAGTATGCAGAGTACTTATGACAACTTTGATCATTTAGAAGTAGAATTCGCCTTTAGCACGCTTACACAAGGAGTTTGCTGTTTTTACTGAACAGTATTTGTTCCACCAAAGCATGTCGATGCGGGGGGTGAAAACTAAATGATTAACCCTTTTACCTTTCAAAAATTGCCACAATGGTTGAAGATCTGTGACCTTGCTTGGGTTGTGTCACTCCTTGAATGAAGAAGTGGGTACATTTCCTTATTTAATTCGCAAAGAAATATAAATAGGGAATTGTGGGTTTTCCGAAAGTATACGCAAAATGACTGTTATTGTGACTCAAACCTAACGCTCATTTGTGTGTCCCACCAGACCACTGTATGGCTCCTATGAAGATCGGGCCGTGTCGCGGGGCTTTCCCTCGCTGGCATTACAATGCTGCCTCAGAGGAGTGTGAGCAGTTCACGTTTGGGGGCTGCAGGGAAAATCTCAACAACTATCTGTCCAAGGATGAATGCAACAAAGCCTGCTATGGCACAGGTATCTGTGTTATTTGCTTCTATACTTCACTTTTTATGATGTTTTCTTTTGTTCAACATGAATATGTATGTTTTGAAAATGGTAACTTTATTGAAGGAGACCTATAACCTTACCACAGAATGTAAGAAAATAACTGACGTATAAAATAACTGCTGATGTATGAGTGTGTGTGTGTGTATGTATATATATATATATATATATATATATATATATATATATATATATATATATATATATATATATATATATATATATATATATATATATATATATATATATATATATATATATATATATATAGTGATTACAGCACCATTTCTTTAAAAAAAAAAAAAAAGGTAATACCAGTCAACGTTTCAATACTAACTGGATCTATGCTATATGTGAATGTTTCAAGTGTGGTTAAAGTGAAGGGTTATGAATTGCAATGCAGAGAAGATCCCAGGCAGATAAAGCTGTGAGCTGATGTCTGAGGTTTTGGTTCCATGTTCAATGTTTACTAGCTCATTGGAAAAAAAATACTTAACTAGGACGGTGTTTCCCTCAGACCCCCGGGGGAACGATGATGAATGACTTGTGCAGAGCTTTCCAGGATACTATCAATTAGTCATCCTCATGAGTAACTGTTCATGCATTGCATGTAAGCTAGTGGGAAAATGGTATTAATTGTAAATGTTAAGCTAGGCTATTATTAAATTTTGCATGAATGCTGCTAATGCAATAAGGCAGGTTTCCCACTACTGTACAATTTGAGATATGCATCAACTTGTTGTGGAAACTGGTTGGTTGAAAATGTTTGACCAGTGCAAGTGTACCCCTATTGACATGTATGTGCTACTGATTCTCTCTCTCACTCTCTCACTCTCTCCCTCACTCTCTGTGTGAGTGACAATGGCAGAATTACATTTTTGGTGCAGAATCAGTTTTTGGTGCTCAGTTTTACACATAGATAGACCATTCTGTGGTGCTGCACCACAGAATGGTCTATCTACATGTGGGAAACGCTATAGGATTTAATATTCAAAGGAATTCACTTACACATTAACCATCCTGCCCACCTATCTCAAAGAAATTAATAATTCAGTAAAGTACAGAGAAAAGAGCAGGCAAACAAAGGCCAAACTTCAAAATATAGCATCTGTGGAAATTTTCAATGTAAAAGCTTATACAGCTATGGTGAAAATTGGTGTAGGTTACAGTAATCAGTAGCCACAGTAATGTGGCCAGTGCAACATTAGCTGAAAAAGCTCAGTAGCTGAATTATAACATAAAACTCCATCCATTAAATTATAGTTTGACATTTGGGGAAATAGGCTTATTCACGTTCTTGTAGTGTTAATTTTGTCGGCTACTTTTCGGTTTTGTCTTAGTCTTGTGTCAGATGCTAAGTATTTTAGTCTAGTTTAGTCTTTTTTAGTCTCTAGTCTAACCAATAGATGTCATTTTAGGATCGCTCATCTAACAAAGTTGAAGTCATTATTTCCTGATGAAGCAGCTCCACATGTTTAATGATTAGGAATGCTACGTTGCTAATGGTGCCTGGTCCAATAGTCACAGAAATGTTCCAATTTGCATGTTTTATTATATACCAACATGATTCAACAGCTGAGGCTATAAAACAGGTTTGTATTCGATTAACTTAGTATAGCTCACCCAGCTCTTTATGATGGTTAAAAAAAAAAAAGAATCATATGAAGTGTGAAAACAACACAGGATTTATTGGGAGTTATATTCTAGATTACTTCTCGGCCAGGCTGAATAACAAATGATTGAATATTAATTGTATTATTGTCTTTCAGAAAAAAGGGGAGGTACTGGTAGAGGTTTGCCCGTTCCAACACCAGGTGTGTAAATACTGATCGTTACTGATAGAAATACCTATTTGATCTGTTGTATGTATTTGATTTTCCATCTCTGTTTCTTTGGCTCCATTAAACGCTTGATATTTGTCATGACCTCTTTTTTGAACAAGTAGAAATGTAAATAATGAAACTAGTAGTATTACTGGTTGTATAATGAAACTGCTAGTATTGTCATTTCAAATGACATTCTCCTGTGTTCATTGTGCAGGAGAAAAATGCAGCGAGCCGTGCACCGCGGAGCAGTTCACCTGCGCAAACGGTTGCTGTTTGGATCCAGGCCTGGAGTGTGATTCAGTCCA
This sequence comes from Lepturacanthus savala, assembly GCA_030544235.1. NCBI lineage: Eukaryota > Metazoa > Chordata > Actinopteri > Scombriformes > Trichiuridae > Lepturacanthus > Lepturacanthus savala. The sequence continues at coordinate 17,659,208 of CM060469.1, read as the reverse complement.
ACAATGTAGCGATGGATCGGATGAGCAGAAATGCGATGACCGTAAGCACTGACTTGGCAAACTAGGCTTCATTTTAATAGAAACTCTTGGAATTATGCATGGTACTATATGTTATATAAACTTGTCCACTTGAATTATGTCTTGTGTGTAGCGACTGTTGTACAAATTCTAATTTTGCCAAATTCCTAGGCCACTTCATCTACAGGATCACCTTTTCCTTATTTTGACTCATGTATACTTTACTTGTGAGATAAAATGACTTTGCTTAAATGTAAGTAATGTTAGAACTAGAGCTGGGTGGTATGACCATGACATTTTTTTTTCATGCATGACTAGATGTTAACCCCATTTTCTAATAATTTAAAGAATAATAATTGCAGCAAATTGGCTTAGAATTGCTTTTCTTGTCGTAGGCAGTCCCCTTAGCAAACGCATCTTTGAGTGACTGAATCACGTTTAGTGTGCCAGTTTTAACGTTACCTGTGAACGTGAAAGAGGAAGCACATCTAAGTGTCGTGCATTATTTATATTCGTTATTCGTTATACTGTATACATTATTTATATATTTATATTCTAGGGCGTTTGTGGCGGAGGTAGTGAAGCTAATTTCTCCTGTTGCCTCCTGCGGTTATAACATCAGTGGATCTTCCACACAAACGACACAGCTCCTCTTTTTGGTAGAAGTTCCGCTATGTCTGTGACGTTTCCTCCGTCCATGTTGTTCACTGGTCAACACACACAGGCTGTGATCCCACATGAAGCCGCATGCAGCTTGTTTGGTGCAACTGCAAAACAGTCCCCCTCTGAAACAATGTTCCGCTGCTCTATGTTCCCAACATTTTATACGCTACATACTCCCCAGTATAGGGGTATATGAAAAAGTTATATCAATAAAATATAGTTAGAACTATATGACATTAACTATAGTAAAAAAAATTATATAGTTTTAATTGCACTTTTGCTTCGTGTCCTTCAGTGAACAAGAAGTTTCGGATTCTGCTGCAGATTCCAGTGGACGAACAAAAAGGTGACTTGAAATTTGTTTTATAGATTTTTTTTTTTTGCTTCCCAACCCTTTGGATGTTATGATATTCGTTGATTTCAGCGTGTTTGTAATTGTATCATCAACCTGCTCGTTTCTGTTGTTCACAGTGCGCTGCACGGAGCCTCCCGACTCGGGAACATGTAGGGAAAGCCTCTCCAGGTGGTACTACGTCCCTGCCAAGCAGCAATGTTTCCGCTTCCACTATCGCGGCTGCCATGGAAACGAGAACCGGTTCGACTCCCAGGAGACCTGCATGAAAGTCTGCCGAGGTGTAACAGGTGGGTTGATGCTGACGTTGAGGGAGCGTTTTATAGACATTTGCATTTAGACATCTACTTTTGTTGGAAAGGTGCCAGCGTTTTCTACCACCATAGGCTGTTCCTCAGGTTGGTTTTAAATCAAATATCACCTTCCTTAGCTCAGGGTGAACAGTTGAAAGGAGTTTTAAAAAAATGGGTAAAATACAAATGTGGGATTTCTTAAATTCTGATTACCTATTTATGTCTAAAACTGACGAAATCAGTACCTGTTTAAAATGTGTGCGATGTTCCAAGGAGATTTATGGTAAATAAAATGTATAAGTGTAATAAGAAATGAATACTTAAAGCTGATATATTTTTTAATTACAATGGATCAAATGGAATACTTGTAAAGGGAGAGGCCTAGTTTGCAGCCCCGCATAGGTTTGTCAGCCAGATCTGCCGCTCCACTCAGCTCTTTTGAGCTTTTTATGTCCCATAACTATAACAAACCGTTCAAATGTCCAATATTTCCCTCAGAAGTTAATGGAGAACGGAAACTAAATGGAGACTGAATCTTCTTGTTCTTCAGCTTTAGAGAAAGATGACTCTAAATAAATGTTGTTTGCTGGACATGCTGGACATGCTGGTCCTGTTTGCGATCATTTTTAAGGACTCTTTAGCACTCCTTTCACTCCTATCCACCTCAGGTATATAAGTTACCTGTACATAACTTTCCCTAATTTATAACAGCATCTTTGCACATTATTATTGCACTATTAAGCACTATTTTCCTCTAGTCCCTCATTTTATTTGTCAACTGTACATGGCTGTTAAATGTTTCCTGTCCTTGTCTACTCCGGTGTTAACTTGTTGGCTATTTATCAATTTATTTTTAGACTTGGTCTTGTGTCAAATACCAATATTGATTTTAGTCATATTTAGTCAACTTTTATTCTAGCAGTTTAATACAGTTTTAGTCAAAGGAAATTCAAAGTAGTTTAGTCTAGTTTTAGTCACTAGTCTTTCTTTAGCCTTTCACAGCAGGTTGATCGTAATCTTAACCAAAATTATTCCAAGTAGTCAAACCAATGGATTAATTTTAGTCTTTTCTCTTGACATTTATTATGTCATTATTACATGATGAACTAGCTCCATGTTCTATGATTAGGAATGCTACATTGCTAAAGGAGCCTGGTCGGATATTCACAGAAACACAAAGAATCAATGCTGCCGATGTGATGTCTAAAATAAGACGGGTAACTTGCTAATGCCAAAGATCGCATGACGTATTATTTTTTTAATCAAGCAGGTAAATCTAAACATATTGACCCGGATGCAGCTATGACCTCTAAAATGAGACATAATACATTTTTATCTTCTATTTTTCAGTATGTTTCAGGCAGGAATATAGTTATTGGCACATGGATCAACACATGAAATGACTATTGATTGGCAGCATGTTTTACCAAGAGAATCTGTGGATGCTCCTCACTCAGGCGCGCGCACGCACACACACACACACACACACACACACACACACACACACACACACACACTCTCGTGGCAGCAACGCTGGAGGAGAAATACAAATGACGCATATCCAGTGAAGAGACATTTTTATTTTATCTTGTCTTTTTTTTTCATCATCAAACATAATGTGAGGACATTGAGTTTGTCTTGTTTTTGTCTCGTTTTTGTTATGAAAAAAAAAAACATTTCAGCTTTGGTAATCAGCTTGTTTCTACTGCCTCAACGTGGCTAAAAACCTAAAAAGTGATTACAGGTTTAGTTTCCCTTCATAGCAGAGTGCAGATTTATAACAGACAGTTTTCATGTTTTTTGCATGTAAACCACATTGGAAATTCTAAAACAATATCATGTGTTTTTCTTGATTTCAGAAAGGGATGTGTTTGTAATAAATCAGAAGCGGGATGGCAGCACGGCTAAAGGCCATACAGGTATGTAACGCCTATTTTTTCCAGTCTCGACCCATAAAAGTTGAATATAAAGTTCAGTAATATGATTGAAGCAGCAAGGTTTTCCAGTCCGTTGAGTTGCTGAGAGCAGGGTTTTGATTTGGTAATCTACTTTCTCAGCTTTATAGCCTTTCCTGTGTTTGAATATTTTTTGACAGAAATAGTGATAGCTGCAATCCTGGGCCTAGCTATTCTTATCCTTCTGTGCGTCCTGGTCTACTGCTGCATGAAGCGGAGGAAGAAGCCCGCACAACACCACCGCGTGCCCATCAACACCGTCCCGGTCAACTCGATGGAGGACAGAGAACATCTGGTCTACAACAGCACCACCAAGCCCATCTGACCCCGCAGCCCCTCACCTTTGACCCTCATCCGGACGGTGAACGCCACCATTCGCCAGAGCTGTGTTGTTCGTTGAATAAACTCAGATTGATGAGAGGGGAAACAATGTCCGTTCACTTAGTCTGAATGCTGGAGGGGATTTGTTTTTATTGTGTCTGTAACACAGTTTTGAGGGTGGAATTCACAGAAGGCAGAATGCCTTCAATGCTGAAATGTCATCCTACGATTTTTAGCTTGTTTTAAATTCAGTGGTGTTTGCAGTTTGTACTCAGGTTAAAGAGGGAGCTAATTTCCTTAGTGTGGAGGTAGATTACCACTGGATTTCATCCACATTGTTCCCTTTGGATCAGTGTATGTTCATGAATATTTTCTATTTTTTTGTACAGGTTTCCATTAAATTAGATTAGTTCTTAGAGAACAGCTCTCTATAAATAAAGCCTGGGCTCTTACTTCAAAATAAGAGTCTCCATTCTTCAAACTGAACTCTCGGAAACATCATGGATATGTAATGTCATATAGCGATCGCTTCAATTTACTCAACAGCAACTTCTTCATCCTGTCAGAGGTGTTTTCATCTGGTTTTGTGCACCATTGTTACATATTCAATTGGATTACAAGTACATGCACAGGGTTGTACATAATCTTAGTATTTTGAGATAGAAATATTGTACTTTTATTTTGTCAATGATTTCCAAAGTGTGTGCCTTATTATAAAGCGGCATGTAACAGATCTTTGTACATATTATTTGACACAGGTTTCTGTCACTTTATTGGTATTGTGATGTTTATAATTAATAAAAAATTATAACTCACTGTTTTTGAGAATGTGATTTTTGTTGTGTAACCTACTTTCACATTTTAATTCAAACTACTCAACTTTTTAACAAAAAAAAAAAACCTTGAGTTGTGCCATCTTCTGTTCAAGGCATTCCTAACACATAATAATAATGCAATAAATACCTTAATAGACAACGAAAGAGTGAATATACATGGACAAAAAATAATACATGAATAAGTAGATTAAGAATTACATTATTTCTCTAAATAAAAAAGAAACGGATAAAGGTATAAGGATTGCTTGTTCAGATAACCAATGCACCACCTGCTGCCAAAAGAATGAATCAAGGTTGTTGCTATTAAATGACATATCCCAGACTGTTGTGACCCTCAACCCCAAGACTGATGGCCTTTACATCCCCAAAAATAAAAGAAAAATAGTTTAAAAAAAAACAAACTCTGAGGACAATTAATTATTGCCTAAGTCAAAGTTTTGCCCAAGTCAGGATAATAATTTAACAAGCTTTCATGATGTGTGCAGAAGAAGCTGAATCACTTTCTACTGGTCAGTGATGGAAGCTATAGGCTATAATGCTTTATAGCAATTTAGTCCAAATTGCACATTATATTTTTATAATAATTTAATATATAAAATGCTGTGCTCACAATAAATTCAATAAATACGTAGCCAAATATGAAGAAAGAAAGGAAGTTCCAGCATGTTCAGTCCATTAAACATGATGATGCCTGTTGAGTGTCATCACTTTCCTGCCACATCTCAGGTTTCAAAGTCGTCAAACCCAGATGTTGGAAATGAGTTACGTTCAGGAAAAAACAGGCAAAGAAGAAGAGCTGGAAAAGTGATGAAAAATGGACCTGACATTTGTGTAATTTAACACCAGGTAATGTAGGTTTTGTGTTTGCACTATGGAATTAAAGGACAGTTAAAGACAGGTTTAAAGTTGACTAAAGTCACACTAGAATGCCCCAAAATTGGCCTGAATTACTTTATTCTTTAATGTTACATAAGTGACACAATGTCCACGGTCATACACTGTCAAGGCCTTTTAAGTAGAAATGATACATATATATATATATATATATATATTTTATATTTTATATATATATATGTAATAGTTATAATCATTTTCTTAAGAGATTTTACAAAAAAAAATTATATTCAAACCTGATACTGGATTATAACTGATTTTCCAAAATAAGAAATAGAGCTGTCCTATAGACAGGGGCTTTTTCCCTTTATCACCTACAGATGGCAGCATTAGTTTGTCAGAGGTTCAATTGAGCTGCATTGTGCAGTCAGTTAATATAGGTTACATGCACTCACTTTTAAAATTCTAAAACCTTTGTCTTATTCAGAATCACTAGAACATCTCTTACTTTGTAACATTCAATGCAGTAAAGCTGCACTTTGTGTTGGAACAATTCAGCTTTTCAAACCACTGTAGCCTGTATATGACAACAAGAGCGGCATTTTCACATCGCGTTAACTCTGTCACCGAAGTCGTCCAGCATATTGTTTTCTTTGGAGCCTGTATGGGGATCTTGAGATCATCAGGGAAAGCAGAGAGGGGGGCGGGCTGAAGAAAAAGCACTCTTTTTCTATTTCATCACCCTCACATAAATTAGCACCCACCCGATTGATTCAGTAAAGCCAGCTTTTGTGAGCCACTCTTTCTACTGACCTGACCCTCATAAATGTAATTGGCAGGGTTACAATTTGTTTTGTCCGTTCACAAGCCTGTCATCTGCCAAATAGCATGTATCCCATGTGTGAAAAGTGAAAGTTAAGATTTTTTTTTCTGTAGAAAGTTCAACATTTGGAATCAGTTTTAGTTTTTCTTTAATATTAAGTATGTCCAAAGAAGCAGACATTTTACACAAGTAAATGAACTAGTACAACAATTTGAAAAGTAAAAGCCCTTCATCCAGATCCTACTTTAGTAAAAGTGCAGATGTTTTAGTAGCAATATAAACCTCAAGAATCAAAAGCATACATACTCAATTTGCCATAAAATGGCTCCTTAGGCTGATATATTATAATATCTGACATATTTAGATTGTTTATACTGATTTACTAATACATAAGCAGCATGTTCTTTAATCTTAGTAATTATTGATACCTCCTCGTGATTGGTTATTTAAATAAGACTGCCTAAGAAAGGAATGTCGGAACTGCTAAGAATTCCTAGGCTATATATCTGAAACATGACAAGAGGCCCCAACCACACATTGCTTTTTTTTGTAAGGTGTCACAAGCCAAAATACTTGGAACAATCTGTTGCAATTTAGTGCTTTTCAAAAGCGTATTAAAGTCATTTGTTTGTTTGTTTGTTTTTTCCCGACCAAATAAAACTAAAATACAGTACTTGAGCATGTGTAATTTAGCTGCTTTCCCCCACTACAAGCCAGATGTTGAGATGTAGGAAAACTGACACCAGACTGTCAAAAGCAGGCGGTCCTTTGCTGCGTTCATAGATCGTCGTAAATTGGAAACACTTTAGACGGGGTGGGCTTTGCGATTGACAAATTTCCTGTCCTTATTCCATTATTATGATTTTTTTTTTGATGAGGTGAGGTTTTATTTTGTTACTTTAAAGTCCGTATCAATTGCTTTTGTCTAGGAGACAGAAAAAATCCAGAATTATCTGCAAATTTGTGGAACATATGTTCCGTATTAAATTAAATCGCTAATCATTTACCTCTAAAGGGAATTAAATAACATTACCGTCTCTAGTTTCATGTGATTTTATCTATCTGTTCGTATCTATCCGTTCTTGTCAGGCAGCTCGGTTTCACAGTATCCGTAATTCCGATAATTCCCACAGTCCGGGAACGCAGCATTAGCTCTCTTCAAAGATGCAGCAGAGTTCGGTGGTCGGACGCAGATCGAGTGTTGACCTGCGCTAGGATGAGTGTGACTGTGACTTTTAACATGTGAACAGACGAAACTAAACGGACTAACCACGTTAAGATTCTCAACAAGAAGCTACCGAGACGAGTTTGACATCTGACAAGCGCTGTTGGAAGGAAAAGAAGAAGAAGTTGTCGAATTCGGTACGTGAACTGCTTTTTTTGACAACTTTACCAAATCCTTGCTAACGCGAAATTTACGCTAAACCTTACATGTCATGATGATTTATATTCTGGTGTTATTCTGTCGATATTGGTGGCTGTGTTGGTGAAACATGGCGGTAAACAAAATAATCTTTCACTTTTTTTTTGCTTTTTTTTACCACGTTTTGAGCTGTCGATAAAAACGTGGAATTCACCAGTTTCGGCTCAGTTTTACATATTGATTAATCGTACACGTTACTCAACATCTGCATTCATGTATTTGGTTCTACTCCGGATTTTAGCCGAGTAAGGAGTCATCATCTAAAAACACTGCTGCACATTCCTCCGCATATGACGTGCATTGCTTGTGCAGACATTGCATAAAGAATTTTAGGCACATTTGTGTAATTTATTTCACAATCTCGAAGCTTAGAAGCTCTACATAAGGGGGCGGGAGTTTCAGCAAGATAAGTCATGTTTGTCTTTGGAAGAAAGAACTTTCAGTTGAGTGAACTTTGATCAGCTGTTCGAATCTGGGATTTTTTTCCCCCCTTCTTTATTTAAGGAGTGAGCTTTAACTTGTGAGTAAAAACTCCCCTCCATGCCGGGTCTGAATCATTTGCCATTTCCTCTTTCCTCTCATCCTATTTCCCCCTCCTATGGGGCCCATACTTGGCCCCAGCAAATCCTAATTGTCTTTTCTAATGAGCACCCCAGCGAGACACAGTGAGGTGTTTTTAAATGCAGGCTGTTTATAGGTCAATGACTTTCCCCCCACCAGCTGTTCAAGAACAATGGGGCAAAAATCAATCAGTTACCAAGTGAAAAGTTCCATCTTCTGCTTCGTTGACCTCACTTGACCTCTCGGACAATAACGTCTCGACTTCGTTTCAAGATAAATGTTCCCTCGACGTGATTAGACGGCGGCTGTATTCCAGGTGGTCCAGACAGGAAACTGCCTGAGTGTGTCCAGGAACTCGGAGTTGGCACTTGACTCCTTTCCTCCCGAGTCTTGGCACGCCGCAGCTGTGATAAAAATTACCAGAGCTGCAGAATGCAAAGGGTGGTTTCAGGTGTTACTTTGCATCTGAGCTTTTCAGTAGCCGCTTTCTATGTTTTGTTTGTCGCTGCTCTCAAGACGGCTCAGGCTCTCACGAGACCCCAGAGTACCATTTTTTTTTTTTTTTGCAAGTTCCAGCTAGAGTTACACCGGTCCAACTTTAAACCAGACCTGACAACAAGGTGTTCAGTCATTTCAGACTCTTGACAATACGTGGTGTAATGCACCTTTAAATGGGCACTGTCCAATTCTATTTATTTCTAAACTTGCCGTCTAATTTTAACCAGCCGTCCTTTTCGTCGCAACCGCTGCAAGTCGTTATGGAGGACTACTTACCGTCTTGCCGTCTACCGATTAAAATTTTCAAGAGCTGGAAATCTTCACTCGTCAGTCGCCAGTTGAGATGGCATTTGCCAGCTTCACTTGCCAGGTATGCGTTTCAACGTCTGTGGTCATAGGTCATTGGCGGGGAGGTGAAAATTGCTGTTTCTCCTTTTTCACCACAGCGGGGAATGATTATTCTCCCATTAAGGCCTATTTCGCCCAGGTTCTACATGCAGCATATGTGAAGCTCTTCACAGTGTTCAGTGGGGTGTTCATTGAGACGGATCTGGATCTATCATATTGCTGTGCATGCTCAAAAATGTGCTGTCTTCTGGGAAGCGACGGGTCAGGACTGCTTTCTTTTTTTTTTCTTGAAGCTGTGGATTTGATTGAGGTGAAGAGCAACTGTCAGAGTTTATTGTTTTGCTCCATTGAATGAAGAGCTGTTAGTCTCTTAAGGGCTATGTGTCAGGGGACAAACTGCCGGAGTAATGTGGGAAAGAGGGCACACACACAGAGGCTGTTTGTCAGGGGGGTATTTTCTGCTGGGGCAGACAGGGTAAGAGGGGAAGAGAGAGGTCATGCAAGATAAACATAGCACCAATGCTGAAATAATAAAGTCTCTGTCTCAGTTGGACTCCCGGACCTCTGTCCGGCATGCCAGGTTGGATTTTTTTTTTTTTATTTGTTCTGACTGTAAACATCCGTCCTGAACGATGGGGTCTTAAAGAGGCTCGCACCACCATGTCTGACTGAAGACATCCCGTGGGGCTTATGTCATACTTCCACATTCTCCCGGGCCTTGTTGGGGCAGACAGCGAATGCAACGTGATGCGGTATGTCTCCGACTGTGAGAGAGCAGGGCGGCAGGAATTCACTAAACTATGTTTAGCTTCTCCTCCCGTCAACTTCTCTTGCCCAAGGAAAAAAAAGAAAAAGGAAAAAAAACATTTATGTTAATTTTGCTCAAAGGGCTGATTACTGTAAATTGCCTTTTAGAATCAGATGCTCGTCCAAACCCGTATGTCATCAGTTGTCCGCGGTGTCAATTGGCCCATGGATTGGCAGCGGTCTTGGTATCCAATTAGGGCTGCAACTAACAATTATTGTCATTATTGCTTTAATCTTCCTCCGTTCGTTTCCTTGATTATTTGATTCGTCCTTTAATCTATGAAATGGTGAAAAATGCCAAACACAATTTCCTAAAGCCCAAGACGATGCCAGCAAATAGTTTGTTCTGTATAAACAGAAAAAGTTGAGCAGCGTATTCAAACCGCTAATCGGTTCAAAAAATCGTCAGCTCTCTATACAAAAAGGTCCGCAATCTTTTCTGGGTTTTATTGAAGTTTCAGTCTCCCCAGCAAGATATATTTGTGATTTTAGCTCAACTCATCTCAATATAGTTTATCTCTCTGAGGCCTCTTTCTGGAGCTCTATAGAGAACAGGTCGTTTTGTGTCTGTCTCATTAATATCAATGAGCCTCTTTTCTGAATGGCTGTGAATGGGGGGGGGTTGGCAGTGACTGTATAGTTATGACATCACAACTCGGGAATCCTGATGCTTGTTTTAACTTTCTGCCATATGGGACCTTTTAATATTAATATCATTGACTGTGCCTCCTGTAACTCTTCTGAAGATAGTGACAGCAGCGAGTTTCATTTTCCTCTGGTGACCTTCACCGGTTTTACTTCTCTCATAATCTTGACAGGCTGTCAATGGTGAAAAATCCTCCAGATAGTCATCACCCCCAAGGGACAGTTTTTTCTTTGACATGACAGGCCTGAAGTCTCTGTCCAAGGTATATGTTTGTCTATGTGTGTTTCTTCAAGAGCGAGGCTCTTAACACATTTGTGACGATGACTCAGTATAAATTTCCTCTTTATTTGCATGATCGCTGTATCTCGGCCAGCATCTGTCCCCCTTAATCGTCTGTTTGTTGTGCTTTAAAGAAAAGAATTCAGGCTTTGACTGCGTGGATCAGTGTAAAGCCTGGCGATTAGAGGAACAAGGAAGTTTATCAGCCCATCTGAAGAAGTGATCCATTGCAGGTCTTTTCTTTTAATAACCATCAGATTGGCTCTTGTAGCATCTGTCTTCCATTAAAGGGGCAAATTGCAGATTCCCATGTGGGGAGGTTCATGCTGCGGGTAATGCAGTCATCAGCTGTGGGAACCAAATGCTCTCCATTTGTGTGAAAGGGCAGCTAGTTCGAGCACAGGTGGCCAGTTTAGCATGAATGTTGGCCTGTATGTAGTGTTTTCTTTAAGATTTGAAAATAGGCCGGTGCCCACAAGGATAATACAAGATTTAGAATCTCCATATGTCAGCAAACAGGAGGTGGAAGTTAATGAGTTACGATTGTTGAATTCTGTCCACATTGTGGATTACACTGATTTACAGTGTCCTGTAAGATGTTTTCAGACATTTTTTCTTACCCAAAACAGCTTACTACGCCTACAGACAGCCTTTAAAAAGACATTGTAAAACCCCAGACATCTATATTATATCTAGGTTTTGTGCCTATTAATTGTCTCGTCTAGCCTTTTCATTGGCCAAAGACAGATTATCATAGTTCTGGTCATTAAATGCAGGGTCAGCTCAGAGGTCGTAGTCAGTGGGATTATCAGAAGTTTTATTAGTTCACTCTTCACAAGGACAAGTTCAAAGCCTGCCCCTCAACATGAACGCCACTTCTGCAGGTTTTCGCAAACCAACCCACCACTTCAAACTCAATTTGCCAAGCTTGCTCAAGTCTGAGAAAGTTTGATTGTGAAGGATGACGTTGACCACGAATAAATCCGCATGTGTTACAGCATTTGCTATCTGTTGTTGCTCTCAAAGTTGCAACAAGATTATTGTTCCAAAGACAGAAAATGTTTTCATGTTTTCAGGTTCCATCCTGTCATTGCTGACGTGTGCATTTTTTTTTTCAAACTGAAATGTTTCCCAGTTATTTTCGTCCCTTCAGTACAGCCTGCAGCTGCAGGGATGTTACAGTGAAGCGGTAATCTTAATGCGCGGATCCAGCGCTGTGAATTTTCTCCTTGCATTCCTGCACATCTTAATTGGCCAACCTCCGGGCAGTGGGCCTCGGTTTGGCCTCGGCTGGCCTGGCTGTCAGCTCGGCACAGTGGAGAGCGAATGCGCCATGAACAATGCTCCATCTTAATCCCTGAATAATTCCCGCTCCTCTGATCTAGCTGGCCCAAGAATGCGATGTTTAAAAAAGCCGGAGGCTCACCAGGAATCACAGGGAGAAGTTCTCATGCACAGTCTTCCATGATAATTTGCTGTAAGGAGCCAGAGAGGCAGTGATGTGAGAAACTGGCAGCGCAGTGGCTCTGAAGGGACGCACCTCATCATTAAGAACACCACAGCCTGGCATGAGGGATTAGAAAATCCATGCCACCAGGGGTGAACCTGTAATCCCAGTGGATGGTTGCACTGATAATGAGACACCTGTTTTGACGAATCAAAAGATTTATTTGTAACACTTAGCAAGTTGTTTCAAACAGATTTATATAACCTGTTTGTGTAGGGCTCTCTTGTTTCATTCTGTAGTTATTTTACAAGTATTCATGATATATTTGCACAACTGGAGCAGTTTGAGGCACTGGTTTTAAGGCAATATTATTGCATTTCAAAACACACTCGCAGAGATTCTCAGATCCTTTCACATTTGCTTTGTAGCATCCATTGTTTTTCTCCTGCTCTTTCCCTTCCAATTAGCAGGAGCTCATATCACAGTCGTCCCTACATACCTCCTCAACCCCGGTTACACTTTACATTACCAAATGGCGGCCGTGAGCTAACCCAGAGCAGCGGGCGGGGGAATGGGAAGCATTTCACTTTCATATACAGAAAGACATGATTAGACTCTGGCTAGTTTTCCTCACTCTAGTAAGCCAGGCCAGTAGAGAAGGAATGATAATAAAAGACTTTAGTGTTTTATAATAAGAACAATCTAAGAAGAATCAACATTTCTCCTTTTATGTTTTGTTTTGTCAGCTCCGGAGGCCTGAGTGCCATGCCAGAGGGGTCCCATTCTGCTCTCCACCAGGGCCCAATGGGGGAAGGTAAGACCAATGCAATTGTGTTTGGTATGACTCATTCTCCAGTAATTGCTGCCTATGAATTGACCAGTTGTACACTATAGAGCTGTAATATGTGAGTTTACTCCTACTGGTATATCTAGTTACCTGGGATAGTGTTCTAACAATAATACTGTAGAAGGAAATGGAAGTGTAGAGGAAACGAGGAGGCTTTAGACCCTTTTACACGGCCTATTCAAGGTGGGAGTATTGCGGCATCATTTCGCCACAGCATTACTCTGCTTCACCATTCTGCGTAGGAATGGGGAATCAGAGTTCAACAATAGCCTGGGAAGAATGAAGAAAGGTAGTATCAGTGTATTGACTATGTTACACCATCTCTGTAAAAGTGATAGCACACAGCAACAAACTGAGTATGAAGCACTTCTTACTGTCGCTAAATATTATGCCTGTTGTCAAATAAACTCTTGACTGACACAACTTATTTCACTCAGAATGAGCAGAAATTTGGCAACTCTAAATTGCCCCTAGGTGTGAGTGTGTGAAGGAATGGTGTATGTGCCCCACGATTGGCTGGCGACCATCTGGGGTGTATCCCTGCCTCTCGCCGTAACGCGCTTGGATAGGCTCCAGCAGACCCCTGCGACCCTAATGAGGAATAAGCAGGTATAGAAAATGACTGACTGACTGAGCAGAAATTTACTCCTCTCAAACTACCTTACTGTACGTTACTGTGTAATGCTCATTGGCTCATTCTAGCTCTCTGATTGGTTACATTGTATATCTGTCTACTTGTATTACCCAATGTGTTACAGCTGTCAGCAAGTACATTTACACAGTTAAGTCAACCTAAGATTGTAGCTCTGTTAGTCCTTCAACTCGGACTACTGTCCTTGTCCAAGTCTACATGCACAGGAGGTAAATCCATTTATTGACACAATCGTGTCGCCTCCGCTACGATAGGTGGCGATATGCCTGTTAGTATTGCATTGTTACCTGTTGACCTTTTTTGACAACAAATGTCAGAAGACGGGTAAATTAGCAACTTAGCAACCCAGAGGTAAACTGGCACAGTAGACAAGTAGTTTTACATACTATACAGCTATTGAATGAAATCATGTAATCTAGGTGTTATCCTGACTTTCCAAGTTTGATTTCAGTCAATCTGCAAGGATTATTTTGAGTCGATTAATCTATCGATTATTGAAATGATTAATTGTTTCTTAATTAGTGGTTTGGTCGATAAAATGTATGTCACTGTTTCCCAAAGCTGAAATAGCTGGAAACCACAGAATTTGCACATTCTCTTCCTAAAAATGACTCAACCAGCAGTTGAGCCAACTAATACTTGGACTAATTGATTAATCAACTCATCGTGGCGGGGTCTTCTCTGTGCTGCTATTGCGGGATCTCTTCGTAAAAAGGCCCTTTGAGAGGCTGAGCTGAGAGAGCAATGAACTCTCCTCCTACAGTTGCGGCTGGCAGAGAGGCTCTTTGTGTGGCTGTGGAGCTCGGCCAAGTCCCTTCGTACAGCTGAAACCTCTGTAGGCTCACACATCAAACCAGAATCTGCCCGAGTCACCAACAGCTAAGATGGTTGGTCTAGCCAGCGGTGCTGACCTTGTATGCCGGGGGCCACTCGAATTACATATTATTTTAGTGTTCTTGATCTTCAGTCACAGAGCCACAGCAATGACACAGGGGCCTCTTTGTGTCTGTTTGCCTGTTTTGTCCCTCAACCCTCACCGCCACCGCACCCCCTCCATGCCTCCTCTTCTCTGTGCTGAACGCATTTGGCACCAGGCTTCCACTTTGGCTAAAAGAATACCAGTGTGTCAATGATTCCCTTTTTTCTTCTGTGCCTGTCCCTTTGGTTCAGCCTTGCCAGAGGAGACTCTTGGCTGAGGCAAGACGTGTGCCGCCCTCGTGAAGATTTGTCTCTTCATTTCCTCAAAAGGCCACTCTGCATTGACTACACATAGCTCAGATGTCTAGCGCGAAACCACTTTTGGCACAACAGGACGGGCCCACATGCAGTTGAAACATTTCCAGACTGATTTTTTGTTTGTGCTACCAGTTGGAGTTAAACTGTGACTGACCTACACCCCCCCACGCACACACAACCACCACCACCGCCACCAGCTGTGGATGGATAGATGGTAATTAAAGGGCAGGGCAGCTGGTAATGTGCTATCTGTGTGAGGTGATGATTGGATATGGTTAACGGGCAGGAGGAATGCACAAGATGAAGGAACACCCCCCCCCCCCCCCCCCCCCCCCCCCCCCGTCTGTCTGTCTGGTCAAGGTTAACAACAAAACAATCTTGTGTTGACCGTCCGATTGCTCTAAAAGGTCAAAGGGTCATGAACTGAATAGAAGCCGTGTTCTTTATTTCCTCTGCTAGTAGGCTTGGGATGGCACCAGCATAAAGCCAAATATGTTGGCTCTTCTCCAAGGAGCATCCAGATGTTCTTTTTCGTATTTGTTCATGAATTCTTTTTCCAGACAACTTGGGTGAACCGGAAACCACGTAAGAGCCCTCCTAACTCCCTCCTGACTTTCATCACCGAGGTGGAACGTGAAGCAGCATGTCTGCGATCATTGTATCCCGTATACGAAACGTCTCATTAAAAAGCTAGCGGACGTCACACAGGCTGTCAATCCGAAGGCATCTGGCATAAACAGGCTTGAGGCGGTGCGGAGCGGCTCCCTCAAAGATAAGGACTCCCTCTGACCTACTTAACCCCTGGCAGGAATGTAGCTATGTGTGCAGAATGTACAGCTTTAAAGGGGTTCTGGGGGGACAGGATGGATCATCTCCATTCTCTGCAGCTTTTCCAGACCAGTGGGCATAGGGTTGTGGACGTAGATAGATGATGGCAGGGATGGCTGCGTCTCTGAGTGGGCGTTCTAATGGAGCTTCTGGACTGGAACTCTTTCAATGCCTTTCAATGGCGTTAAATCTTCACCGGCCTCAGGTGAGCAGCGAAGTTT
This sequence comes from Lepturacanthus savala, assembly GCA_030544235.1. Taxonomy (NCBI): domain Eukaryota; kingdom Metazoa; phylum Chordata; class Actinopteri; order Scombriformes; family Trichiuridae; genus Lepturacanthus; species Lepturacanthus savala. The sequence goes on along the minus strand of CM060469.1, from coordinate 17,643,320 downwards.
TGAAGTCGCTGACACTCCTAGAAACGTCAGACAGTTTCTAACTCTCAGTTTCACATGTTTATGTAAATCATTACATAATCATAGCCACCATTGTATTTATACTGGGTTCATAAAATGGTGTGAAATAACAATCCCTTCTTCCCAAAGCGCAAGATTCAACCTAAAATGAAAGTTTTTGTCCAGACCAACAGTCCACAACCAAAAGATCATCAGTTTACTATTATAGAAGACTAAAGAAACCAGAAAATAAAACCAGAAAAAAAAATGAAGAAGCTGGAACCAGGGAATTTGCACTTTAAAACCGACTCAAACGAATTTAATCGATTATCAAAATAGTTGGCGATTAACATAATAGTCAGCAACTAATCGATTAATCGTTGCAGCTCTACCTTATTTTATTTCACCATTCAGCTCAGTCTCCCGGACTCCTCACGAAATAATTCATTTTAATGTAAATCATTTTACAGCCCCTACAATAGCATTCCTCCTATAGAGCTCTTCCACTGCTACCCACATTAGTTACAGGCTCTCTGCTTTGGTTGTTCCTGTTAGACGGCATCTTAAAAAAATCATTTAAATAAAAAAAAAAAAAGTATCAGCTTTTTTTTCTATAAAGCACAGCATTCACTTGAGGTTTGGTATGCAAACATGCAGCACAATCAATTATTTTAATCTGTTTGCAGATATGGTGCCAAACTAGTAATGGCTTAGTAATGTTTAATGCGATTTTGTTATCGCGTGAAAAAAAAAAAAGCTACTCTGTATTCATTGCTGTACAAAAAAAACGCATAAAACTAAGTCCCGAAGCAAGATGTCAAATGCTGTGTGCATTAAATGGCTGAAATGAAAAAAAAAATAAAACAGCTTCACACCCTTTTATTTTGCTGCGTGTCTTTAACAGTTCGATATGAAGTCAATGACCTTCTCTCATTCACACTTCACGCTAGTGTGGATGAGAGTCACGCTAACGGGGGACAGGGGTTTGGTTGCAGACCGTCAAGCTGGTGGTAAATTTTACAATAGACTTTACACCTCTGGCCCTCCGTCAGGCCCAGATGGCCTGTGTTGTCCAGAGGAAGCGGTCGTCCTGAATAGACGAGGGCTCGCTGTGTGCTAGAGCCTGAAGGGCTCTTGGAGGGGGTGCTTGTTGATGGAGGAGTTTCCTAAGTGGCTCATCACATGCCTATGCACTGAGGTCAGCTGGCACGGCCGGATCCTTTCAGGGCCAGAGGAGGTGTACAGGCTTATATTTCAGCTTTTTGAGGAGTTTTGTACTGTTTCGAGAAACCGCAATCATCAAATCTCTCATCCTCACATCCAGTTTTTATCTGCATATTACAAGGTCAAATCCATTTTCATGTGGTTTTCAGCTTTCTAAGAGTCTGAAGAAAGATAACGCAGTATTGTGAAATTACAATCACAATGTTTTGTCTAAGTATTTAGGGAACATATATATATATTTCATTTTTTGTAAAGTTACTCAAGTATCAAGGTGCTAAACGTCACTTGGTAAATGAGTGAAAGCACGGTTAGTTTCTCTTTTAAACACCAGAATCCCCCCTACCAAAAAAAAAAAAAAAAAAAAAAAAAAAACCTTCCCAGCAGCACAACATTTTGACCTTGACTGTCGCTGTGGAATGCAAGTTCAGTTTACGTGTGTGTACTCAGCCTCTTGTCGTCCGCTGACATTTATTTGCTGACCTTCGGGCTTAATTATTAACACAGCATTAAAAGCTCCTTGTGAAGCCGTACGCAGACGTGAATCAAACAAAATCTCACGTATTTTCATTCTCATGCTGTTTAAAGCAGATGTGACCTAGAATTATTTTCTCCATCGAGGAATAAGGAATCAAATAAGGCCGACGTGAGTGTGTAATCACCAGTGTTCTGCTCATGCTGTTCAATAATGGCCTGTGAAGACTCGGGCCTAATCCCTGGAGGCACCCTCTATGCTTGTTTCTCCTGCCCTCCCGACGGGCAGCCATTCACTGTTGCCAGGTGGGGAGGAGTTTTACCCATGAGGATCAGCAAAAGTCCACCTCCACTGTCCCCAAACAGCCCCTGGGGGAGGAGCTGGATGCCAGAAGTTGTGGACGGGTGTTAAAGGAGGAAGTTCCAAGTGGGTCTTGAGGGGCGGCGGAAGGGTCAGATTAAGATGTAACACAGACCACCATTCTCTCTCTGTCCCCCAAGGAAAACTTGCCTCTGTAAGATGAGTTCACAGATTAGCAGTTGTCTCAGAGGCGGGTTTGTGTGTGAGGTAACCGCTGTTTTTACGGCCAGTTGGAATGTCCGCGATTTGTAAAGACAACCGGGAAGGAAAAAAAAAACTGTTTTGAGTCTGACTTATCCCAAATTACTGGAACTTGTAAAAGCCATTTGTGTCTTAAGGGTGTGGATATGAGGAAAGGACAAGATGGTGCAAGGAATAATGAATCCAATAATATAAATCGCGTGCCATTCTAGAATATCGCAAGGGCACTTTAGATATGATTCACTGTCCACTGTGTTCAGCATCATCAGCATTTCAATTGACGTGAGTCATTATGAATCAAGCAGGAGCGGCTGTATGACACATTACTAACGGAGCAGGTAGGGGCCTGTTTTTGTTCAACGCGTTGTTCTGTATGTGATGTTTTCACTCATCCTCTGTGCTTAGGTAAAAGCTTAACACTAAAACAAATGACAGACAGGCAGTGAATTTACTTTTCCTGGGTTTTATTTGAAGTTTTGATATCCCTAATAGTATTTATTATTACCAAAAAAAATATGTCAATATAATTTTACATCTCCTTTCTCAAGCATCTTACTGGAGTTCTAGAAAACACGGGACATTTTGTATCACAAATACACCAATATTAAGCCTGATTGGCTGATCTGATTGGCTTTAAATGCCGGGGATGACTATATACTTGTAACATCACAACTTCACAGAAGTGCTGGTGGCTTGATTGATTGTTTTAGACCCGGGACATTATTTATAGAAGTTAACACCTAGCCCTTCCTTATGATTAAAACACAATTACAATCTCACTGTCTATCATATGGGACCTTTAAGAGGAGTTAATGTGGTGTCTGTTAGCCGCATTTCCAGTGGTAAGAGCCAGTTCTTCCTAATTCTGCATTACTGCAGCTTTAGACTGAGGATTTGCATGCTGAACATAGATATAGACTGTGTTGTTCCTGTTTCTCTATCCCTAATTTGGTTAGAAAGCAAAACCCCACAAGCCAGACAGGAGTTTAACTTGGGGTCATAACAAGATTGTCAAAAAACGGCGAAGGTGTTTCTCAGTGGGAGACAGCACCTCTCTTTTTTTCTTTCTTTTTTTTATTACTTTATAAGTCATAAGCTCAGTTATATCCAGTTGGATAATTATACGGTTCCCTGCTCACTCATCATTTATCACATTAAAGTGATAAATGGAGTGTAGGAAGGGATAGAAGAATCATCCTGGACTTTTACACCTTCTCCATTCAGCTTCTTGTTTTGGTGGATGAATTTCATCACTCCTGTCTCTTAAGGTATGTAAAGATTGGCACATTAGAACATGTATCAATGAAAATAATCAATGCAGTTCTATGATTTGCTTCATAGATATATATTATGAACAGGTGTTTTTCATCCATCGTGAACACTGTTACGCAACACGTTTTATACCAGGATCTTTCCGTCCAGGTGTGAGTGCAAAACGGACAACTATGTGGACGTTGGAGGAAAGAAAACTAGAGTACATCTTTAGTAGGATTTGCATGGTTATCTGCGTTGAGGCAGGTTTGCATGTGAGAATGTGCCGCATCATCAGACATTCGCAGGCAACGGCTAACATCACAGCGACATGCTGCGGCTCCTTGTGTCCTCAGAGGAGGTGGTAATATTCAGCTGGAAATAATTCTGCTATGCCAGATTATGTCTTTGGACGTCATGACTCCTTCCAAACGTGTCTGTCATTAACCAAGTATGCTATCATTGTACTTTTACGCAAGCCAGAAGAGGTTCTATATAAAGGAATGCTTTGTACTAAAAAACCTCAAACAGATAAGCGAACATTTCTGTCATTCAAGTGACTGTTGCCTTTTAGAAAAGTTAATAACCAGGTGCTGGGGGTATTCATTTCAGCCTTTCTGTTCGCCTCTTGCACCACCTTATTAGGCACCACAAGTCATTCATCTAGCCGTGATGTCAGAGGGGGAATAGTTTATGAATTGTCTGCATTGTTAAGTCTCTGATAACCTCTGACTGAAACAGCAACAAATGCAGACAGGATTAGTTCTTTCTAGACTCATTAGTCATCAAGCCCCCTCGGTGAGTGAATGTCTTGACTGCTTTTTGCAGTGAAACCGGCTGATAAAAGCATTTATCTGCAATCACCTGTCAATAATCCTCACACTCACCTGTTTCTCATCAAGTGAATATTCGTGGACAAGGAGGATATGTTTTGTTCGTCGTTCAAAATCACTTTACTTCAAATTCGCGTGGTAACCTGGTAACTAGTTGTATCCGTCTATGGTGGAACCGCATCAAAGCGAGCTGTCCAGGGGGATTTGGGTTCAGGGAAGCAACAAAAGAGAGAGGAAGGTCGTGCCTGTAGCATTAACACACCTTTGTCTGTAAATGTTAACCTCGGCTTAACAGCCAGGAAACTGGAATTCAAAGAATTACAATGAGGGGTAGGGAGTTGTTATTTATTTATTTTTTTATTATTATTTTTGGGGGCAGAGGGGAATTTCAAGCATTTCCTTTTAGCAGTAACATTTGTAATTTGTAATTGTTCTTTAAATGCAATTTATTAAGGATCACAAAGAGACTGCACACTTTCTGGTGTATTTGTCGAGACTAATGGAATTTGGGAAAACTCCTGTCAGATATTGAGGTTAGAAGGCTGTCTGAAATGTAGCCCAAATATTATACTATCTCTTTAGCCTCGCCTTGGTTAATGGTTATGTCTGTGAGTTGACAAGTGCATCGTGCATGCAGTGCTGAAACAAAGCGTTAGTGTTGTGTGTTGTTGGGGTTGTATACTCTGTGAAGTTGTGGTGTGTGTGTGTGTGTGTGTGAGAATAAATGTGGAAACCTGTGGCACTGGCCCGTATCCCTGACTGTGACTTAACAGGTCAGACCACTGAGCTGTTTAGACAAAAGGGACAGGATAAGTATTTAAAATTCTGAATAGGGCTGAGAAACTATTATTTTTTTAAATGATTAATCTATCAATTTTTTTTTGACGCATCAACTAACATTTCATTTTTTTTAGTTTGATTTGATTATCTTCTGATTAACTGATCAATAGCAATATATATTTGTGGATTTGCATATCTGGCTAATCTCTCTAATGACTGCCTTTATGATATGTTAGCTGCTGTCGATGCACAGATTTATGTATGATGTATGTGCATTATCCTGTTTTAGAACTTTATCCCTTTCTTAAATGCACAAAACAGTTTGAAAGAGTGTGTTTGCTGATGTTATATTTGACCACTGAACGACCACTTGACGTCAAATGGTAGTTTTGCAGAAAACAAATGGTTTCAACTAGTCTTCACTGCTCATTGCTCTTGTTACAGCGGTTTCCTTTTATAGACCTTTCCCTGCATTTTTTTGTGCCAAAACACCATTGGCGTTTGCTTTTGAAGTAGGAATTCCAACACTTATTTTTTCCTTCCAATAAAGATAATGGCAACAAATTTGGTGCTAAAGTGGCCAGAAAGCTGACTGTGCTTATCTTTGCACAGTTTCAGCTGCTGAAGAGAAAAATGATGTTTATTCATTCCCAACAATTACTAGCCACCGTGGCAACAGCTATAAAATAGCAAATTCAACAAAATGGAACACATAAATACACTATATAGATATAGATCACATTCAAATATGACGAATGTAAGAAAGAACACTGTACAGAAATAGATTCAATCATTCTCTTTCATGTTTTTTTATATACTGCATGTTTTCAACTTAAATTAAAGATAAATATGATCCTAGCTTTGCAGTGCTCCTCATCTGACGACAGGGCGTATGGAGGCATAGTAATGGGCATGGCCTCGTCACTGCGGCTGCAGATCCCTCAGAGATTAGCCATAAATGTTTGCAGATGCCGAGGAGAGTCCTGTGGCACCGTTTAGTATATGGAGAGCTCTACATGCACATGCGACTGTCTGTAAACACTTGATGAATCGGAGCCACAGAGGATGCAGACGACAAAGCAGATCATAAGTCGTCTTTGTCCGGAGCGGCGGGGCCGAATGGAAACACTTTTCGCTGGATGGCGTCGGGGGCCTGGGCTTATCATAGACCTGCATGCTCACCAGGTCATTTGCATTCCTCTACATGATCTGTTTCAACAAAGTCCATAGTGAGCAGCCCCACTGTGGCTGAAACATGTGGCGTGCGTTATCAGCCGCAGATAACGCGTGCATGTGGAGTCCATACTTTAGACGGCCAGTCAAAGCCAAGCTCGTGTTGGAGTCAAGTATGTCCTCAAGTCTTACAAGATAAGTCAAATGTTATCCCAACACTACAATGTGCGCTATAGCTCAGGCAGATCCATCCTGTTGAGAGTACCTCTGGATTTGATTCTTAACAATAATATATTAACTAGAAAAGTGTGCACGCATGGTGTTGATTTTGGGCTACCCACATTACCCTCATTGTGCCGTTCCTCTCCTCCCTTTTTAAACTTGGCACGGGCCCGCAATCCGCATCACAGATGCTTTATTCTAAAGGGATACTGGGTGGGAGGAAGAGAAAGGAAGGAGGAAGGGAGGTTCGCATGCCAGACGTGGCGCGGGGCAAAAAACCAAAAGTGAAGACAGCGGTGGCAAACAAAGCAAATGCCTCGTTTTTAATTCGCCATGGTGTGGTGCAGCGAGTGTAATAGCTCGCCACTACACTCCCCTTTACACCATCAACCCTGTGATTTGTCACGGGGGTGTAAACAGAATTTCCTCTGGTGGTCAGCTCCCGCTTTGCCAGCTGATCTGTTTCTCCCAGTGAGGTTTTCTGCATGGGAACTGTGCTGTTGGGTCGGCTCAGAGCAGATCGTGGAGCGAGTAGTGTAGCGTAAACGACGCTCTCATGAGCTCAGTACTGACTAATGGAAAGTTTGAGAGCGCCAGAAGCTGTGTGTGTGTGTGCGTGTGTGCGCGCGTGCACACCCCTGTGTGTATAAAATAAGGCAGTTTGAGTCTTCATGTGAAACCCATCATCCAGCTGGCTGTCGCACATCTTTCAGGGCTTCATGAATCAGACTCCAGGCACTTCCCAGACTCTTATGTGAAATGTTTTTGCTTGTTTAACATAATTAATTCCAAGGAGAACAGTAAAAGGTTGTATGGTCTCTATAAAACTGTATAAAGGAGATAAGTCAAGTGAATCTGTTTGTTAAGCGGTGAGCCGGTCCGCCTCCTAGCAGAATACTGAAATGCCCTTTTCTCTACAGCATCAGGTTTGCGTTATCAGCTCTGAGCAATTATGCACATCTAATGATGAACATATTTAAATTTGAGCTTGTCAACACTGGAGCAGGGGAGCGTATTACAGGCTCATGACATAAGCTACATCTGTAGGATATCAGTATCGAATCGTGCTCTCCATCCCCACTTGGCAATATCCCTACCGGAGTCGTTTCACTTAATGTTTTGCTTAATGACAGTTTGTGCCTCACACGATCCCGTTTACTGGTCTGAAGTCAAATTACACGACAAAGCTTCATTTCTTCAGCTCAGCAAAATGGTTTTGACCCCTTTGCCCTCCATATATTTCAGGAAATGGAGCTCCATGCATAGTGGCCACTTGGTGGCCCATTCTCACACCGCCCATGACTTCATATATTTAGGAAACCTTTGTGAGGAAAATTCCCCATCTGGCCAGGAAGGATGTGAAACTGAATATGGATTCCATTTCTCTTAAATTCAAACGTAGCCCAATAAAGACATATAAACAAACCTCCTGGTCCCTTTCCCTTTTTTTCTCTCTTCTCATCAGTTTTCCCTCTCTCTCTCTGTTTTTCCAAGGTTAGGCCTTCAGCAGTCAGGAGAACAAGAGGAAATGGCTGGGTTTTCCATAGAATATGCAGTGTTGTAATTGGGCAGTGTCAGTAATGATTTCAGCAAACCTTTTTACTGTAAGCCACTCGCTCGCTTTCTGGGGCTGGGAGTAGAAATGCAGAGCCTTGAGGTTTTCGCTGTGTATTATTGATTTCTAGATATAATTCTGTTCAATGTGGTTGGAACGTTTACACACTTATCTGACATTCCCAGACTGCTGGCATTCTCCCTGATGGAATGCATGACACCAGCAAATAAATATGATAAAAAATTTAAATTACACCGATTAAAAAAAAAAATAGCAGTTGATTTAAAGTGAAACACAAACCAAACTGTAACTTTTTGAAATATGAAATCTCTCAACCTCTTAAAGGTAGAGTTGAGGATCCTGAAAAAACAGTTGGCGCATGCAGTATTTAGAACAAAAACAAAAAAAATTCAACAGGTCCAAACCCTGTAGTGTTATCTTCCCTATAAAGTAGAAATTCAGTCACTGTGGCGTGGTTTTGCAGCCCTCTCTGTTGCTTCAGTTGCCGCCACCTTTCATTTGCTGCTACACCGATGCTAACTCTTGTTTCACTCTCTGTCAGCCTTTTTCTTGGCGGTAGCCTTCTTAAATACAGTTTTACGCTTTCAGCCAGTTGTTGGGCCTTTTTCTGCCGTGATGTCACGAACATTTCCACCATATTTACTTTCAGCAGCCTGCATCTGTTAGCTATAGCTATATAGCTAACTAACCGCACCTCTGACATTCGCAACAAGTGAATGTCTTGACTGTTTTTTGCAGTGAAATCTGTAAATCGCCATCCAATTATGTACTATTGGATGGAGTTTATTCAGTTCTGCCCATCCCACAGGTGAATATTTTTTTGTATGTGTCGCAGCATTAATTGGTTGGGATTTTAAGCAATATGATAAAAAAATGCTATGGGAAAACAACAACCATCCCACCTTTTAAGATTTGAAAAGTTAAGCATAATACAACTGTAGTGTCTGCTTTATTAATATCAAGGTCAGTTTGGTGCACTGTTTTACTGTCTGTGTCTAATTTCTGACACTTTCCCTCTGTCTGTGTTGCTCTCACCTGTTCCAGAATCTCCTCAGCTGTCCTCGCCCCTCTTCGCCGCTGAACATGACCGGGGAAACCTGGACCTGGGACCAGAATGTTTCAACCGGATATGCATGGAGCCGCCGGACGGAGAAGGCGAGCGTCCAGTGAGCCTGGTGTCCACCCTGTCCTCTGGCTCATCCCGTGATAGTCACAGCCTTTTCGGGAGTACCGTTGCCCTTCCTTCCTCAGGCACTCCACCCATACCGAGCGAGGAGGACATAGACCTGGAGCTGAGCCCGGCCGAGGGCCCTCTAGACCAGCAGCGGGACCACAGCCCGACCCTCGCGGGCACCAGGAGCCACTGGCGGGAGCGGCTGGAGCACCGAGTGATCAGCAACCAGTGGAACAACAACAACGTCACCTCCAGTAAGAAAGCACGCTGCAAAATACTTCACTTCCCTGCCTCTCCCGTTGTCGCGGACGCCATGGCACCCAACCCAAAGCTGACCTACGTGGACCGAGTTGTCATGGAGATCATCGAGACAGAGCGCATGTACGTCAAGGACCTGCGGAGTATTGTGGAGGTGAGTGGATGTCGGCAGGTTCTGCTGACTCTACCTTGAATTTCCTGTTCCAGTGACTTTTCCCGCTTTGAGCCAAGTATTCACTGTCAGCCAACCATTGAATATTATACAGCGTAAATCGTCAGTATTGTGCGCCTTTGAAGCATATGTTTGACTTGGATTTATTTGCAACCATGACTTAATGTCTGCAGCACTCTGCGGAGGTGATTTACTGAATTCGGCAAGCTGGGAGCCAAAAGTAGGGGAATGGGACTCGATGACTATTGAGACCAAATAATGGCTCCTATGTTCCAAAAGCAGCTGTTTATGACCACAATTGATTCTGGTACTCATAAAATATGCAATGGATTTTGCTTTCTTTTTTTTTTTTTACCGGGCTCTATTCAGATCTCCCGCTCTCTAAACAAATCAGTCAGTTGACAAAAATGCATGTCAGACATCTGGCAGTTGTGTGCACTGTTTATGGATTCCCAGCTTATACAGATCAAGGCTGCCGAGCGGTTTATGATCTAGTCGTAGTGTTGTGTATACACCGTTTTGTATATTTACAGACGGTGCAGTGAAAGTTTATAGCCTGTAGCCTAGTATCGGAGGTCGTGCTTATAGCTTGAGTTGAAACGCAGAGTCAGAACTGGGACACAGTGCAGGTCTTTCATGGCAGCTTTGTGATCTTAGTCAGCGATCGCAGGAATCTCATCTCGGAGATGTGAAGCATGGAAAATGGGGCCAGGGATGATATGAGCACTCAACGGGCCACTTTTCAATCTTTTGAGTCTTTGAAACAACTTGCAGAGAGAGGGAAAACCTCCTTTCAATCTTTCATGGTCTCGAATAGAAACAAGAGCGCTCCGCTGTCAAAGCAGTCCCCGCCGCGCTGACAGTAATGTCTTTAACACGTGACACTGCAACAGACCTCTCCTCACCTTGTCTCTGGCCGCGCTGGCGTCTGCCAGTTGCTACGGGAGGAGGAGGGAGGGCTCCCTTCGCCTCCCCAAAGCTTGAGTAGCGGCTCGCTCCTGGCAAACACTTTCAGGACTTCTAAGTATTTCAGTTGACAGGCACAGCAGCCCTCGCCCTGCTGGCCCTGCAGCGAGCTCCAGCCCAGCCTGAACTCTCAGGCTGGGCCTGGCCAACACAAACACCCCCATCTTTGCGCCAACTGGAGAAATAACACAGATGAAAGAGGAGCGATGGGGTTTTTTTCCATAGAATACCATATGGGAACCTAAGTCTCCTACAGATATCTGCACGTGATTGCAAGATGGCTTCAGTGAATTGATTCTATGCGATTTGTTTTTAATTTTACGCTAAAGACTTAAATCTCACAAAGATGTGTGAAACTGTTTTTTTCAGCAAACTAAGAGTTTCAACTTGATATTGACCCCGAGCAGCTGTTGAAGATGTGTCCATTTTTTTTTTTTTTTAACGTATTCTATTACTCACTCGCAGATCCCTCACTCTCAACCGTCTATCCATGGAGTAAAGTTTTGAGAACAGCTGTTCGACCCAGTTGGTCCCACATGTCTAAAAACATCCCCAACACCTGGCCTGAACACACCCACAGCAACCGCACTATACACTTTGCGAAAGCAAGAATGTGACCCGCGCTCATGAGCTCAGAAAGATTCGATCTAAAATATCACTTGTCAGATAACTCTTCATAAATCTTTATAAGAGTTTTTGATTATCCAGTTTGACCCATAAAGGTCATGCTGTCTCTGTAAGTGAGGCGGCTCCATACACAGCAGTATATCTCTCTATAGGAGACTATGAGACACCCTGCTGACTGCAAGTCAGCATTGCTCTCACTGCACTGGAATTCTCCATCTGTGACCAGCTGTGGTTCATCCATTAGTGCATTGCGATGACTTCACTCTTAACCTGTTTTGTGTGTGTGTGTGTGTGTGTGTGTGTGTGTGCGTGTGTGTGCGTGTGTGCGTGTGTACCACATCACTGCGGTGACTGGGTGTGTGTGTGTACAAGCTGATTACTGGGATGTTCTTTATTTAGTTGCTGCTTCTGTACAAAGTTTGTCTCTCGTCAACAGACTCCTCCCACTTGTTTCGTGTTGTTTGTATGACACATGAGTGTGTAATTGGGCACGAGGCAGGGCGATCATCCAGATGTCGGCATATTCAGCTTCTGTGTTTTTTAAGATATGTTTATCTCTGCTACTCCTGGGGTCCGCAGGGAGTCTGGCACTGGGAGGGGAACACACTGCAGTGACATTTATAGTCTGCCTACAACACAACTTCAGAGTTTTTTAGTCAATTGAAAAAGTCCTTAAAAGGATTCTTTTGAAGGTCGCATCACTTACATCCTTTTTTTTAAATCTGAAAATCCTTGAAATCCTGATATACTTACTTATTTACTTATAAATTGTGCACATTAAATGATAAAAGTCAACGTGATTACAGACAACTAATCATAGAGAATATGAGGAGGAATAAAGAGGGAAACTGTCTCTAGTATTATTATTATTATTATTATTATTATTATACTCCCTCTATTGGGAAGAATGTGCAAGTGCTTGTGAAACACATGTCACCAAATATTAAAATGTTTCACGGCTGTTTTTTTTTCAGGACTATTTGGCTCACATTATAGATACGAGTAACCTTCTCATACGGCCAGAGCAAGTGTGTGCTCTGTTTGGAAACATAGAGGACATCTATGAGTTCAACAGGTAAGTGCCCCCCAACTCCAAAAAAAAAATCCTTTTTTTTTTGTTAGATGCACTGTTTCAGGGAAGGAGACATCCCTGTTTCCCTGTACACTTTGACCTGTGACTTTAATCAAGAAATACTTTCACACACTTTACAGTTAAAATAGAGGATATGAGGAATGCTATGAATGCAGGCCGCTTATTTCACTCACTGCTGATATTTCCTCCAGTGACTCGAAGCGGATGTAGTGAGCACAAAAGAACAGCACACACCACAGTACACTTTTTTTTTTTTTGCACATATCTAAACAGCCAGCTAACTTTACATTCAATCATATTATGTCAGCAAGTGCTTGTTTCTGACCACACTGTTGCCAAAACACACATTAACATTCCTCTCTCCTCTCACAGCGAGGAGCCTGCCTGGTAATGCCGAGGTTATCTTACAACACTGATGCCCATATAGGGAAGATTTTATAAGATGGATAGAGAAATATTATGGATTTTTGATCCAAAAGTGCATGTAATGCTGTTATGGTCAAAGGACTGCATCGCAGTTGGAGGGTTTTTAAGTGTCGTTTGTGGCATGCTTGTGTCGGCTTGTGAACAGGTCCCACATGTTTGCTTAATTTTGCAACACAGTTTTGTTAATCTGCACATTTTTGTTGTGCGAGAGATATATCTCTCTTATGTTCACGTGGACCATCTGCTGTACACACTATGTATGTACAGTAGATGTCACTATACTGTAAATCAAACCCTTGAACAGCAAATGATTAACTGCTCAACTACTTTGCTTTTATCTAGGAATTTCTGCTCTTTACAAAACTGAAACCCTCTCCCACCATTAAATATTGTTCAAATAATCATGTGGCATGAAAACATATTGACACTGTGTCCAAAAAACAAATCTCAACTCAGAGGTTTTCGTCACGTTGAATTGAACACGTTGAATTGAACACGTTGAATTGAACACGTTGACATAATTGTAGTCGGGCATACATTCACGTACTCTTTGATCTAGGTCATTGGACATGGTGGGATGAATTGTGTTTTGATTCTCATAGTTTGATCTGTTTTGTTAACGACTACGGCTTTCGTGCCAAGTGCTATTTTTCCGTGTATCCACCCTTCATTTGTACGGTGATGTCACACTTTATAAAACACCAGAGTACCGAATAACTTCAGACTCGCTTTCCCAAGCACGGAGTAAATCTTGTTTTCAATGGGACTGCAAGCGTGGAATTCGTGCATGTTTTTGATGCTCAGTATTGACATGCAATAGGGCTGGTTTTTAACATGTATGCGTTCTGCCCTCTAGTGGTAATATTTCTTAACACGGGTCAAATCCCACAGACTCCTAGTTTGTTCTATAAAAAGAGGTATTTGTATTGATTTACTGATTATTCCCTCTTTTCTTTTGTGGTTCATTTCTGTTTTGTTTTCCTTCTTAGTCATGACTATTAGCACATTCATTAACGCTCAACTTTCTCTGTTTGTTTTTGTTGTTGTTTTAGTGAACTACTGCAGTCCTTGGACATGTGCGAGAACGACCCTGTGGCCATCGCCCGATGCTTTGTAGATAAAGTGAGTATGACACATCTTGCTCACTGCAACATCAACTACTGAAGGAAATAAAAATCTTCTTTTTTTTTTGTTTCCCCAGAGCGAATACTTTGAAATATACACTCAGTATTGCACCAATTATCCCAAGTAAGTGTCGAGGAGACATTTGTTGAAGTATCCTGTTACCAGACATAAAGTGTCTTCAAATGTCATTCTCTGCTCCTCCAGCTCAGTGGCAGCGCTGACCGACTGCATGAGGAGTAAAACTTTGGCCAAGTTCTTCAGGGAGCGTCAAGCCGCTCTGAAGCGCTCTCTCCCTCTGGGTTCCTACCTGCTCAAACCGGTCCAGAGGATCCTGAAGTATCACCTGCTGCTTCAGGTACAGAATTTGCTTTTTTTCCCTCCAGGGCTGAATTAAGTTCTGATTCTGCAGTTATCAGTCATTTTGAACACAAAGCTATGTCAAGTAATGTTTTTTTTTTGTCTAGAGATTTAAAAATATATATATGTAAATATTTTACAAGGCAAAAATAACATTTCATATTGCCTGATCTCTTTTAAAGGAAATTGCAAAGCACTTTGACCCATATGAGGAGGGGTATGACGTGGTTCAGGAGGCCATAGACACTATGACAGGGGTGGCCTGGTACATCAATGATATGAAGAGGAAACATGAGCATGCAGTCAGAGTCCAGGTCAGCTGGGATTCCCACACGAAAACACACACACACATCATACTATGTGTTTGTGTCTTTCCTATTATCTCCTTTCACAATCGTGCGTTTTCATTCTCCAAGTCCATTTGGCTTCTGTCGTCCTCTTGACCTCCCTCAGTGCTGCTATAACTCTTTCTGCTCCCATGGGAGTCTGGTGGGCCAAGGTCATTTCTGTTTTGTTATTCCACATATTTATTCCTCTTCATGAAGCAGCCTTGTGGGACTTGCATCTCATTATTATTATTATTATTATATATGTTTTACAGCTACAAATCTCATAGTAGATATTGCCTGAAGCAAATCCATGACCTTGATAATTTATCAGTTTTGGTTGCGTGTTAAAGTGAAGACTACAGCTTTTTTAATGAGTTCCTTGGTTTGAGTCATTGACTGAGTGGCTGGTTCACCTTTCTGATCTTCCTCTGTGGGGATGTTTTAGTTTAAAATAAAAGCCGACACTGGGACGACACCTGTTTTATTTAAAGTTGAAGGAACACGGCTAAGAGTGTGTGTGCGTGCGTGTGCGTGCGTGCGTGCTTTCATGTGCATCTGCAGGAGATCCAGTCTCTTCTGATCAACTGGAAGGGTCCTGACCTCACCACCTATGGAGAACTGGTGCTGGAGGGCACTTTTCATGTCCTACGGGCGAAGAACACCCGCACGCTATTCCTTTTTGAAAAGATGCTCCTCATTACAAAGAAAAGAGGGGAACACTATGTCTACAAGATCCACATCTCAGTATGTTTGTTTATTTTTTATTAATCAGTGTTTTGTTTTTGTTTTGTTTTTTTATGTAGACGAGGAATAAAGGTGACATCTGTGTATGTCAGAAAACCAAATAAGATCCTATTTTCTGGGATTTCTATTATAAAGGCACATTTCTTATTATAGTAGCAAAAGAACAGCTACCTCAACTGGGTTTAATCTCCACTGTGTTTATTGTGGTTTCAGTGTTCCACCTTAATGCTGCTTGATAATGCCAAGGATCCCCTGCTCTTCAGTATCATCCATTTCAAGCATCCAAAGCAACCCCATACAGTGCAGGTAAATGTGAACTGTAGAACACCAGTGATTCTCAGCCTTTTTCACTCTGCAGCACTTTCACTCTTGTCCGTATGTGTTACACAACAAATAATTGCATTTTAGTCTGGAAGTTCAGGATGATCAGTCATTTAAGCAACGACTTCTCATTTATTGTTCATATTTATATCTTCAAATAATTGAAGGGAATATATTTGATATGTGGGTTTTATACTAGGGCTGAGTGACATTTTAAAAAAGCCTATTGATTTAAATGTATTTATATTAATCAATATCAATAATTATTGATTGTTTTCTTTTAAAAAAAGGGGGGGGGGGGCATTTTATGCTGAATGACCACATTTTAATCCATAAATAGGTCTGAATGATGTCTTTAGAACTTATATAGATATAACATATTTCTTATTGTGATCATTTTTAATTATCTATTTTTAATAATGATCAGGAGAAAAAGGCTGAATGTATCCACTTTATATTAAACTTTATTTGTCATTTGTCTGTTAAATGATTGGCTCTTTGAGTCAATCGTTTAATGATTCCTCCATTATCATCCTATTCATATCATTATTATGAATATTTTTTATTGTATTGATGATGTGAATATTAGACGATATATACTGATATTATTTTATTGCCCAGGCCTCAGTTGGTTCCAATCTGCAACCTCACTACTAGATGCCACTAAATCTTACACTGTATCTAAGAGCCACTGGTTTTGCCAGTTGTAGATAAATTGATGACTTTATTCGTCCCCGAAGAGAAATTAAGTTGTGATAACAGCAGTCACATATATTTAAATACAAAAAAGCACATTGGCATAAAACACTGAAGTAGAAAAAAAATGAATAGAAATAGATATTAGTGGCAAGATGTAATTGGATTTTATGTCTCTTCCATGTGTGCTTTTTTGTATTTAAATATATGTGTCTTTATTAATTTGAATAACTCTAACTGACAAATGCTTGTTGCTTGCAGGCCAAGTCGGTTGAAGAGAAGCGTCACTGGGCCCATCACATCAAGAGGCTCATTCTTGAGAACCACAACACCATTGTCCCACCGAAAGTAAGCAACTTTGTTGCCTCACACAGGATTTCTCTCTCTTTAGGTGGTGTAGGATTACCTCATATTCATAACACACCGTCTCCTTTCTTTTTAAAGACTAAAGAAGCCATCCTGGACAATTCTAACTGTAAGTGTTACACAAGTTCATATAAATACAGTAAGCGTAATTATGCTGGGACTAATTAAACTCTTGGTGTCGCTCACAAATGAGAAGGTGGTTAATTTACAGAGGCATATTTTCACTATAATTCCACAATGACAGAATGTAGAACCATTTGTATAGCAGACGGCCATCATTTCCAAAAAATATGTTTATTTAATTTAGTAGTATTTATTCCCTATTATGTGTGTATCATTTTCCCTTTGCACAATAATTGTATTTTAAATTTTATTGTCCATTTTATATAGTGAGGTGAAAATTAATGGGAGAAAAAATACCTATGTATATTTTTAAATGAATAAATACAATGTAAAATCAGATAAATGGGAAAACAATACACTAAATTAATTTTATGAATGAATTAAATGGAAATTTAAATAAATATGAAAATTTACTGGTATATTAATTCTTGTACTGAATCATTATTTACTTATTCTTGATTATGTCTGTTTCAGTCCTCCATAACATCTAAAAGAAACCTTATCAGATGCGTTCCGAGGTCTAGTTTTTGTGAGTTTAAGGGTCCTTGATGTTAAATAGTTTGACAACCACTGGTTTAAATTACCAGGCTTGGACAGCTATGCCATTTGTGTGAGATCTTACAGATTGATGTCACCTCGTCAAAAAAACAGAACACAATTATTTATTAGGAGCTTAACTCATTTGAATCCTACAATGAAAAACCTCTTTGTTGTCCAGATTCTGGGAAGTACCACTATAGTCCTGAGAGGCTGAAGAGAGCCGGGTCCTGTCAAGCTGAAGACTTCCAACTTGCAGGACGAAACGAGAGGAGGAGATCAGGTAAAAGACAAACATTTCAGCCTGAATCTAATTGTAATAGTAATTGGGGTTAAAAAATATTTGTAATGGAAAAGTATTGTCCCATTTTCAAATTTCTCTTTTTAGAGCCTGCAAAACAAATCATGAGGAGTACAAAAGGTTGGTACATTGTTTGGATTTTGGCAGACAAAAAAGGGCAGTTTGGTTATTTTCTATCTGTCGAATACACGTCTCTTTGTTCTCCCACAAAAACACCTGGAACTGTTGATCAAAAGACACACACTCCACCAGGCCTCACCCATAATGAAGCTGTTTATATACTAAATTAGTCAAAGGCTTTGACTAGCTCTTTTTTCTATAGTCAAATTCAGCCGTTGCCTTCAAATCTGGGCATCTGCCCGCAATCATCTATTCTGATTGTCCTTTATGAAAGATCTATTCTAATTGTCCATTATGAAAGAGAATACCTCTGTATTGTATTCCTGTTTTCCTTTGGGCCCGGTCCAAATCAGTGTTTCAAATAAATGTAATGAAGAAGCAATTTTCATGTCAACCTTCCCATCTCGGCGAGGGAGCGAGTCATCACATCCCGGCTAATTGCATCATGTCTTGTTTGAGTCTGTGAGGGGAAGATGTTTCTAATTGGTATTTATCTAATCACAAGGCCTTAAGTCTGGCCCAGACGACCTACTGCCTCATAACTCCCTGTTTATGGAGGCAGAGATTGTGTCCTGACCGTTAATGTACAAGATGCATGTGTATTCAGGTTATTTCGTCATACAATATATTGACTTGAGAATACTTTTTCAAAGTTATTGACAATCTTTTTTTTTTTATTTCATCTCCTCTTTTTCATCTTTCTACTCCATTCAGCAGTTTTAAAGGTAAGAGTATGATATCAAAATGTTAAACCTTGATCATCCATTTCATTTTGTGGTAGAAAGTAGTTTATATAGCTCATTGTGCTGTGGTGAGATGTGGTTTTGATTCAGTAGTTTAAAATTTCTATTCCAATTGCAAAAATCATGATAAAGTGCAAATCGAATCTCCACAGAATATACTTTGACCTGCTCTGGATTACAAAGCTATATCTCACCCTAAAGCATATATGAGTATTCCATCGCATTTACAGCCTTGCAATCACAACATGGCTCTAGCACCGGCCTTGCAATAACAAACCACATGTCTATGACTTCACGCTACAGCATGCAGACAGTGAGGGTGCACTGCTGGGGGATAGGTGCTCCCTTCAGCCGGCCACTAGCGTCAGTACGCTGGCCTCCAGTCTAGACGAGCCCCAGGCTGAGGGGCCGTGTGTGGAGGATCTGATTCCTGGAAGGGAGTCTCTGGAGCAGCTAAGTCCTACTGACAGTCACCCAAAACTGGGCTCTTCCCCCAGTGAGGTGGGGCTGGAGCTGCAGAAGGCAGAGGAGGAGGAGGAGGGAGAGAGTTACAAGGAAGATATACTGATGGGAGAAGACCAGGTAGCCGACTTTGCCAGCTCAGTGCTGGCAGCCATCTCCTGCTGGCACTATAGAAGCAGGGCTTTGCTTTCTACTCACTTCACAACGGTGAGGGTTTCTGCCAACCACGGGTTTCCCCCTTTCTCGCTCGTTTTCACCAACTCACCAACTCTGCCACTCTTTGTGCCATGCTGGCTCTCAACCCTCTCCTCACCCCCTTTCATAAACCAACTAACACCTGCTACCATTCGCACAGTGCATGATGAATGCCTTAGGTTGTGCTCATGTTATTGAAATCGCAACAGTGAGCTCTAAAACAATATGGATAAAACCTACAAGTCCTACTTGCATGGCTTTGCTTCTGTGGTTTTCATTTGGAGTTAAATGTCATCCCACCATGCATGCAGTGTTGTACATTTCCCTCATCTGTGTGGTTACGTTGGGCAATGTTTTAATAATCATGGGTAATGAAGCTAACGCTGTTTAAATGTGGCCTGATTTGCATTAAAACCAGTGGCTCAATGTGCCCTATTAAATGTTGTTTGACTTCAAAGGTTAATGTAGGCATCTAATTAAATGATCATTATAATAGCTCCTTTGATTATCATATACTTCCTTTGAATTTTCATAATTACAAAGTCTTTGTTAAGGTTAATTGTTATACCCATTTTTTCAGAATATGAATGAATACTTGTCATTTCAATTGGAAGATTTGCATTAAGCCATTGTGGGTTTTTCAAGCATGTCTTGAACATACACATTATGGGCCCTATTTGGACATGGCAAACGAACGGCCTTAGCATAATCGTGGTTTTGGGGGAAGTGTCCTTGTCATTTCATGGGCATAAAGTGGAGTCACACGGTGCAAGAAAGCGCTCAGCACAAAGGAGTTGTTTTAGGGTTCCCAAATTATTCATAGGTGTGTTTTTGGTGTAACATGAGCTGAATCAATCACAGTGTTATCTCCCCTTCCCCTTTAAAAGCCAGGTTGCCCTCGGTAAAAAAGGTAAAAAAAAAAAAAAAGATGTTAGGAACTTTCAAAATGACTACATCTGTGTTTTTGTGAAATTTGAAACCGGTTTCTAGCAATTACAGTTGCGTTTCAGCGCTATGACCATCTTTGCGCCATATAAATAGGGCCCAAAGTGTGTAGTAAATGTTTTGTTCACTCTAGCATCCTGCCCTGCTGTGTAAAACGAAAACTAATTTAAATGCCATGATTTGCCCTTTCAGGATGATCAGAGCAGAGATACTACACCAAGGGAGGAGGCAGAAACGCTCTGCCATGAGGAAAAATATGAGGATGTGGCTATGAAGGAAACTGTCAGCACACAGGTAACATAGTACACACAACATTTAAGTTGTTTCATTTTCAGGCTTTGTTGACACGTCTATGATGGTACTTGTGAATTGTATTCACTCCACATCTATCCTCATGCCTGTAGGATTGCTTAGTTTCTCGCTAAGCCTATTTTCTAAGCTCTGTATAATTTAAATGACATTCTTTCTGTGCTCGCTGCTGTTGTAATCAATCTGTAAACAAGAGCAAGCTCATTCAGTTCTGTAACAGCCTAGGAAATATGTTTCCTACCTAATAGGTTGCACAAGCACAGCATTTCTCCTGCGGCCATTTAACCCTTACAGACTGTTGGTGCTCATTGAGACCTCTCGTGGTTTTGTATTAAGTGGCACTTTCTCTGTGATCAGGCTACAGAAAAATCCTTTTTCTAATAAATGTTAAAATAAAACATTGCCTGACCTCAGATGGCGATAATCACAACAAAAGAAAATAACCACCAGACATTTTTAATGAAAATATTACCATATTTTTGTATATTTTTGTATGACAACAAGTGGCACATCAAAGAAACAGGCCTGTAAAGGATTAATTTATCAATTCTGTTGATTTGAATCATAACTGAAATGGTGGAAAGGAAGTTCAGAAACATACCAAAGAAAATCTGAAAATATTAAACCATTAAAACTTATTCCCGCAATGACGTCAATGACTCATTAATTTTTTTTCTGTGAAGGTTAAATCATGCCTGAAGCTACAGTGTATTAGTACCTTCTGCATTAATTCAAATTGAAATGGGTCGGTGTAATAAAGCTTGGGTGGACTTCATACGATAAAACGCATGCATCGGTTATGGATGCTCCACATGAAACTGCCCAGTTGGCTTTGAAAGGTTCCATTAAGTTTATGGTAAATGAAAAGTGCTCGCCATCATGTTTCTTTTACTCATTTCATCCCACTTTGCAAACCCTCCTATCATGTTTCAGGTTAACGTGGAGGTGTGCTCTGTAGACATTGTCCCTCAAGCAAAGAGCGGCGATCAGCTGGAGACGCATTATTCTCAATCCCCAGAGTCTCCTGTCTCCCCTTTACAAATGCAAGAAGCCGTTACCCCAGAACCCGTGGATACGTCTAGAGAAACTGAAGAAGAAGAAGCAGGGAGCGACTGTTCAGGTCTCCAAGCAGAGGACACCAGCGTACTGACGAATGGGGAGCTCTCAGAAGAGGAAGAGGAGATGTGTTCCACGAATAAAAGCATCCTACCTTCCTCTGTCTTGGACCAGGCAAGTGTGATTGCAGAGCGCTTCATCAGCAGCCTCTCCAGACAGAGCAGCCTGGTTTCAGAGGACCTGGGTTCCCTGGCCTGCCCTTCGCCCCTCACAGACGACGACGCCTTCAAAAGCACCTCGGCCTCCGTGGATTTGGAACAAAAGAGCCAGGTGTCGACCACCGCTTCCCCAGAGCCACAGGTGGCGCCTTCGGAGGCGAATCCGTCAACACTTTCGTCTGAACCTGTACTTGGTGCGCTCATCGAAGGGGAGCGCACCTCCACGCTCTCCAAACGGGATCGCCTCCTCATCCACAAAATCAGAAGATACTACGAGCATGCAGAGGACCAAGATGCAAACTTCAGCATCAAGCGCAGGGAAAGCCTCTCCTATATTCCGGCGGGTCTAGTCAGGCACCTGAGCCAACAGCTGAGCAGCGTTCCTCAGGAGCAGGCCGTTCCCGCCATCAGGAAAAGCCCGTCAAGGAACCGGCCCACTTCCTGGTCTGTGTTTGACCTTCCCGGCTTAGACAAGCGTCCAAAGAACGAAACATGTCAAAAGACTCCACCGCAGAGATTAGCGGAAGCCAAAGAAAGATCTCAGAGTTTCACCGATTCCTCTACGACAGAGGAAGATTTCACACCATCGTCGGACATGCTCAAGATTTGGCAAGACATGGAGATGGAGGAGGAGGGCCAGGAAGTCCAGCGGATTGTAGAGGAGGAAGCGAATGACTCAACATTACAAGTAACCCAGGACATAAGCTTGGACACTTCAGACATTGAAACCAGTAAGCAAGCGCCTCAGGTTTCAGAAGAGTCTGAAATCAGCACTGCCTCAGACGGGTCCTCCATCTCATCACCTACTACAAACTTTCCAGTGGTGGAAGGGGGATCCGGTCAGGACTCGAAGCCATGCAACCCCCCCGTGTCTCACAGGAAGAACCAAAACACCCACGGCCAACTGCCGAGGATCATCAGCTTCAGAACAAGCGTGGATGAAGACCAGATCCTACAAGACATGGGGAAGATGAAAAACAAGGTGTTCCAGCTGGCGCGTCAGTACAGCCAGCGCATCAAAAACAACAGACCTCTGGTCTGGCAGAGGAACCGGGAAACGAGCGGTCAACAAGGATTCAGGAACATGCCCCCTGTCCACGAGGAGAAAATACAAATGAGGAAAAAGGGTAAATAAAACACAAATGATTGCCATATTGCTTTCTTTTGCACTAACCCACCTAATATATGGAGAAAACCGAGTATTTTCTGTATGTTGTTTTTTTTTTTTGTATGTACACAGGTAAACCCAACCTGAGATTGGCCTTGAACACTTGCGATCAGGCAGTTATCCACGAACTGCGTTCACCGAGTCCGGTCCAGACCCCCAGCTCTGGAGCCAGCTCCCATAGCACAGTAACCTGCCCACAGAGCCCACAGCCAGACGCCTTCCACTGGCCCGACGTACAGGGGCTGCGCTCCAAGTACACGCCGTTCACCCTGGAGACCGGGACATCCCACCCAAAAGTCACCCACAGCTGCTCGGTACCCAACGGGGTGCTGGAATGCTGCATGAACCGCTGTAACTCCCACAGCTCCTTGGACCTTCATAAAGAGCTGACGGACTCTCCCGCTTCCGCGGTAGAGGACTGGACCCGGTCCCGGTCCCGGCCTCGGCTTCAGCCCCTGCTGTGCAGGTGGAGCTCCGTGGACCACATGCTCGGGTCGCTTCCCCTCAACGAAGTGCAAAACCTGCAGGACCCCATGAGGAGCTGCTACTCCTCCAGCCAGTCATCTCTGGTGACGAGAGAAACTGGCAAACTCCAAGACGGAGACAACCTCCTCCCGGAGGGCCTAGACTGTCCCACGACTTCCACCGTCCTGAGTTCAGGGAAAGTGGCAGAAAGTAATTTAGTGAAGAGCTTACGGGAGAAGTTCCAGAGTTTAAGCACAAGCTCCTGATTATGTGCATTTTATAAATTGTTTTTATTATCAGGAACTATCCCATGGAAAATGTACATGCCGGTTATCTGACCTTCTCAACATGTTTTATCCTCCCAAAATCCAATTTGTTGTCTGCACAATATTTTCAGTAGAAGGGTCACTGGATGATGAAAGAAACATAAAAGGGATATTCCTGGTCATTTGTTCAGGCCATGAGGGTTAAAGCATTTTGTCTTTTAAAAAGGTGTATTGCAATATTTGTACATTGGGTATATTTTCTGCACTGTATGATACAAAGTTGATGTAAATGTGTAAATAGTCCCATGTTATCAGGTCTTACTTTTAATATCATATGCATCTATTTGGTTCCCATGCATTCTTGCTATAAGGACTATAGCACAATTCTCTTTTAACCGTGTAAACTGCCAGCTGGAGTTTTACAGAAAAGCTAAACTAAATTTAACAGACTGTACCTACCACAGTGATTACAGCAGTCTCTCAGCAAAGTCTCTGAACATATACCAAAGAGTTTCTTTTTTTCAATCGTTGACAACCATTAATGCGAGTGGTCACAGCAATAATTTGCTTCTGCACCGTCTGTTGCTGCTTCTAAAACGTGTCTTCACACATCACTGGAGCTTTATTTTTCCTCAATAGTTTGTATATTTTTCTTAAATAATATTTATGAAACGTGGATGAGATTGGCTTTGTGTAAATACTGAGCAGTAGCAAACCCTTTTTACTTTTGCATTCCGAAAAATATATTGTTTCATACTTGAAGTTGACCATATTTTCAATAAAAACAGAAATGGTAAGTGTCCACGGGCGCCTCGTTTACTCCTGCCGCGCATCTACCGTCACTTAAACATCGCTTGAGAGAATATATCTTCTAGCTTAATGATCCACTGGATAAGAGGAAGGAAGAATGCGTTCACACCTTAATTGGTTTTAGAAGATTGAATTGAAAGGACTGTGTATTCTTGCTGTGATGCTGCGTTGTGTAATGACAGGAAGGCTAAGCAGGGAGCCAGAAGACCTCAGAAATACTGAGGTCGTAAGTTCTCGTCCCAATCAATCCATCTTTATTTGTCACATGCTATCACTGTAATTACAGTGAAACGGCTTCCTGTCAGCTCCTTCAGTTGTGCAATAAATAATAGTAATGATGAGTAAAATAATGATTAATATTTCCTTTTTCATAAAAAAAAAAAAAAATTCCAGTAATTAAAAAAATATATTATTCTATTCTGGAGAAGCAGAAAGTTGCAATGCAGTAAAAATGTATTTCAGAACAATTAAATATTATAAGGCATATTTTCTTATTAGGATTGAATGAGTTGATCATTGCCCTTTCAGTCAAAACACGAGGCAGTGATATTACTATTAGTTTGTCTTCATTAATTAATCACAGGTAATGAATCCATGCGCCTTGTTTGGCTCTAAACTGAATCAGCTTTGCGTCAAGCCAACTGGAAACGGATGGGTTCATACCGGAAGTCAACGGGGATGTCCTTAAAAAAATAAAACGGCGCTCAGCATCGCTGGGGGCTTTTATTTTGAAGCTGCATGGTGTCTTTCTGCTTATGTAATTGCCACTGATCCTAGACACCAAACAGAGGAGAGGCCACCAGATGCCAGCAACACACTGCTTCTCCGCCACAGGTTAACTACGCTGTTTTACTCCACGTAATTAAAAGAAAAATAAAGATTTTTTTTTAGATTGGTGCAAAACGTTCTTATCTCAGTTTTTTATGAAGAATGGGCTGCGCAATATCTGGTCTGGCAGCACAAGCAGAGTTTGGAGACAAGAACCCAGATGCTGCTGCTGCTGCTGATGCGCATCTCAGCGACGTCCAGATCCAGATGATCAAGGAGTCATGGAAAGTTATCCGGGACGATATAGCCAAAGTTGGGATTATTATGTTTGTCAGGTGAGATCTACTTTAATACTTTTATGTGCGTGTTGTTGTATGAATAACGAAAACAAATAAATATGCTTACATATTCCTATAGTAATGTATGAATTTATATAGACTATTTAAGGGTTGGTACATAAGCACATACTTTTGTGGATATAAACTATGTAGTGGAAGTAGTTTTCTAAAAGTAGCGTACATGATGCAGCTGAAGTAAAAAAAAAATAAAATATAAAGTTAATTAACATCATTTACTTACAACTTTGGCCATAATTTGACGCCTCCAAGACACCACAGCAATACACTGCAAACTAAATGTTAACAGTTGAAGATATCTAGATTTTGGTATAATTAGTCCAATATTGAGTAGAATTATCATATTCAGCTGGCATGGCAGATTTTTTTTTTTCATTTTTTTCAGATTTGTCTCATTTTTTCTTCTTTTAGGAAAACAATCCTAATATTTTCTTTAAAAAAAGATTAAATTGACTAAAATCAAGAAAAAAATTGAAATAAGCTAAGTTATCTACCAGTTGAATAAGATAATTCGACTTACTATTGGACTAATTGTACCAAAAACAAGATATTTTCACCTGTTAAGATTTCACCAGGTTAGGGTGGATGGAGGAAAGGAAGAGAGGATCAAAAAGGGATATTCCACCGTGTCTTCTTCAATTTCCTGAATTTAAAGATGCTTTAATTTACTCTTCTTTTTCTTTCTTTTTTTTCTTTTTTTTGGTTTGTCGTTGCTATAAAGATGCTTCCTCCTCCGTTCTGTAAAGAATAAATAATGAATGAATTTTTAAAAAATCACAAAATAAATAATAAAACAAAATAGAAACAATACAAATAGGAAATACATAAGCAATATTGCATTGATATTATTATTAATAGCAATATCCACAATAACAGATATTTGTATTTTACATATGACAATTGAACGTGATGCACAGCAAAGCAGTCAAATGTTTCAGTTCAGCTTTAGTGAAGCGTGTGACGACCTGCTGGTCCAAGACACAGAAGTCTCAGAAGGTCTCCTGGATCCTCTGTGGGGTGATTACGCAGCGCCAGACCTTATCATATCAGAACCTGAACATCCAGCATCCCCCTCACCTCCACCACGACCCTCTGCTCTGCTGTTGTGACCAACAGCTCGGAGCTGAATACCCCTCCTCCCTTCTTATCACTTCACATCACGTCCAAACAGCATTACATATAATACACGGCTCCAGGTCTGTCATATTACTATACGATTAAAGGCCTCTCCCATCAGGGAAATGCATTTGATCAATGATAATGATGAGCAGCATCAGGGGAAAACATATTTGGCCCTTTGGCAGTGGGATGATCAAATGAGAGAATATGGTGATAAAGGCTAGCGGATGTTCAATCAGCTGGATCTAGATTAAAGAAACTGCCAGCCATGTGTCTCTAGGTCAGGGCCACCCCAGGGCCCAGCCTGTCAGAGCTCGTATTTCATGACCAAACTGTTATTATTACAGTAAAACTGCAAACAGATGAATTTATCTCTACTTGTAGAATATGGTCTTCTGTCACAATGTGTATACAACGAGACTCACTAAAGACTTCAGTGGGCTCTATTCCTGAGTGCCAAGGTAATTAGGGATAAAACATCCAAGCAGCCCCAATTAAAATTCCACTTGAGCCATATACATTGTTTGCATATGTTATGCATGGTTGCGTGCTGACCCACGTTCAAACAAGACAGAAGAAAACCAGCAGCCAGTTTCTCCTGTCAGCGAAGCTGGTGAGCAGAAGGACGTTTCATCGACGAATCCTGTTATTTCTTCTTTCTGAATAATAAGACAATAAGACGTTTTTACCAAATGATAAGCACAGAACATGCTAAATTGGAGATTCTACGAGTTTTAAATGGTCCTACATAAGCAATAATCCAGTGGGTGGTTGTGGCAGAAAAAAAGAAGCACATGTGAAACTAAACACCATATATATATATATATATATATATATATATATATATATATATATATATATATATATATATATATATATATATATATATATATATATATATATATAAACATTGAGTTGAGTTGCTCAGGTCACTCAGAAGCGTGGTGGTGGTCATATCAATATATTGCATTTCAATATCCCTCTCTGCATTATGATCTGCTTGTCAGAGGTCACAGAGCTACTGATTTTTTTTCTGTATTTTTTTTTTTTTTTACAGAAGCCATTAGAGACACCATCACTTCTCTAACACATCTACAAACACCTATATTCATCTAGCTATAATGAGTAGGTCTTAGAGGTTTAAAAACAGATCTCATAACCAGTGCTAGAGACCACTGTCCTTGACCTTTCACACCCTTAAATTATATATATATATATATATATATATATATATATATATATATATATATATATATATATATATATATATATATATATATATATATATTAATGCATGATCAGGTGTTTTTAGAGTAGAAGTACTGCACTCCTGTATTATAAATACAGTAACTCTTTGACTACTGTGACTTACTACAGTAGTACTTAGACTGCTGTGATTTATGGCAAAATATACTGTAAGTATTGAGTCACATAGAAATTTACTTATTTTTGAAAGAAAAGCACTGTTTTTTTATACTATACATTGCTAATGCGGTAAATGACTATTCTAGTTGCAATATCTGGGTTTTGGTGCAATATCTACATAGGTGTATAGAGGTCCATTTCCAGCAACTATCACTCCAGTGTTCTAATGGAAGTATGTGTATATATATATATATATATATATATATATATATATATATATATATATATATATATATATATATATATATATATATATATATATATATATATATATATATATATATATATATACACACACACATACTAGAGTTTCCCATTAAATGTCACACTATGATTTCAAGTTCCTGATTAAATCAAGTTTGAATTAAAAAGCTACATGCTCATGTTTTCCTTTGATACCGATCATTATCCTTTTTTTACTCTCTTTTTTTTCTTACTGAAAAAGCAGAATCACCAGGATGGTTGCGTCTCAGCGTGAGCGCAGCATAACTCACGTTCAGAAGCGGGTGACTGTGTTTTCTGGTTGTGTGGCTGATCACAGGTAGCCCAGCTGGAGACTGGAAGCAGCTCTGATTGGGCAGCAGCTCTGCAGACACTCTGGTTCAGGAAATTGATTGAGGTCATATCAGAAAAGGAAAAGTCACGGTTGAAGCTCACACAGGTTTGCGTTGGTGTGGGAATGAGTACGACCGGCTGTTCTCTCAGAGGCTCATAGATGGATGGTTGCTTATGCTGTCGTCTTGGTAACAGGTTGTTTGAGACCCATCCGGAATGCAAGGACGTCTTCTTCCTGTTCAGAGATGTGGAGGACCTGGAGAGGTTGAGGACCAGCCGTGAACTCCGGGCCCACGGCCTACGGTCAGTCACGGGACTCTATACACCACTGATGCAGCTAATGTCCAGCAGCCTGTAACTTAACAAATCAATCTATCAATATCGTTATGATCAAACCATCCCAGAGGAAATTTAGATTTTCCAGAACGAGCCTGTGGTAGGTTCTTAATCTTTCAAAACAGTCCACAAATATATAGTTTCCTTTCTTTAACCTGATGTCGCAATTCCTAAAACAGCTGGGCACTATAGTTTTTTTTTTTTTTATTGTAAATTAATTAAACAAAGGTAAAAAACATATTAGTTCAGGACTATTTTCATTTCTATTTGCAACACTTTGGTGATCCTGGTATTATTAATGCTAAGCTTTGGGCTGTTTGTTTCTTTCTTTTTTATTCCTTTTGATCTAATCTCAGGTTCTTATTAGTGCTTCTACCACTTATAGTGGCTGAAGGTGGACATTTGAATTTATCTTAGTTTTATCTGTGTCTTGTCAACAACTTGAGATATTCTGTGCACAACTAATAGTTGTCATCATGACAATAAAGATCAGCCGCACAGCATATCATCACCATATTAAATAATGGCCTAAATCAATTAGTAAGGAAAAGTAAGGAAAAACACAAAAAACTTTGTCAAATGCAGAGAATATTATATTTTTTTAAATTATTTCAATCAAAAAGGCCCAGGCAGTGGACCAGTGTGGACATGCATAGAATGTTATGTCACTTATGTAACATTAAAGAATAAAACTCAAAAAACTCAAAACTTACATTACCTGGAGTTAAATAAACAAATGTCAGGTCTCTTTTGTATCACGCTCCCAGGTCTTTGCCTGTTTTTTATTGAACATAACTCATTTTCAACATCCAGTTTTGACTTTTTGAAACCTGAGAGGAGGTAATTTATTAACAACATGATGAAACTCAACAGGCATCAACATGTTTAATGGATCCTGGAACTTCCTTTCCTTCTTTATATGTGGCTACATATTTATTGAATTTATTGATATGCACAGCACTTCATATTATATTATTATTAAACTATAACTTGTGAACATTAGACTAAATTACTATAAAACATTATAACCTAAAGCCTTAATCACTCACCAGTAGAAATTTATTCAAGAATCATGTTTAGAGCTTCTTCTGCAACATAGAACTTCTTGTGAAAGCTTGTTCAATTGCCGTTGTTAAGTAATTAAGGTGTAATTAAGGCCAAAAACTCACTTTTGTCAAAAAATGACTCAGGCCATTATTTTAATAGGATGATATGGACACTTTTTTTTTTCAAAATGATGCATCATCAATCATCAGATCTACTCCATAAACGTTCCAGGTAGAACCTTGGCGAGTACCCACTAGAATACAAGTGGTTATAAATCACTGATCTCCATTTGTGTGTTTTTAATAGTTTTTGGGCAACAACAGAGGCCTATGGCACAGAAGAACAAGTTAAACCAGGCTTTGGCTGAAAGGAAAAACTTGTTTTTAATTTATTGTGTTTATTTGATCGCGTTGTTGGATTTGAAGAATGAATATCAGCGTTTTATTTGTCTCCGGGCACTACATTTCATTTCAAGTCACTGGAACAACAATACATGATGAAGCACCATATGCGTGCAGCGCAGCGCGAGACACAAATCATGAGATAAATAGCAGCGCAAATCACCTCAGGTAGCCAGATTATTATAAGGTTGCTTTCCACTCCAACGCTCCAGCATTTGTGTGTCGTTTTCCCAGCATGCACCAGGCCTCTCCCTGTTCCTCTACTACACACAAGGCCAAAGGAGCCAATTAACTGTCTGAGGACCTGGAGGTACAGAGGCTAGCGTGGCATTGGAAATTCAGTGATAAGACCGAATGGCCCTTCAGTCGCACTCAGGAACATTATTACAAATATGCATGAGTGAGCTAAACCAACTCTATATCCATATTCAAAAGCTGTCACACGCACATGCTGCAGCAATGTCTGACACACCTGAAAGCAACAAAGGAGGTTGATCCTGAAAACAAAAAATCGGGCGGATAAATTATTGGGCAATCAGTCGCATCAAGTGTGAGCTACATAGACAATCACACAATCAGTTGCGTTTGTTTTTCTTGGCATTTGAGTTGCTGAAACTAAAAATGTCACCTGCTGCTAATTCATGATTAAAAACGGTTCATCCAGAGTCTCTTTTTTCTTTTTTTTCCCTGCCTCTTCTAGGGTGATGTCTTTTATCGAGAAAAGCGTGGCCAGGTTGGACCAGATGGAGCGACTGGAGGCTCTGGCTCTGGATCTGGGAAAAAAACATTATCATTACAACGCCCCACCTAAGTACTACAGCGTAAGATCCTCATGATACCGGCAGTGCTGTTTGGTTTAAAAGAGAATGCATGTGTTCTGATTTCCACTAATGACGAAGCCGTTTATTCTTTTCTGCCACGAGACTCCTAAAATCAATGCAGCTGAATGAATTGACCCGAAAAAAGGAAACACAACCTACGCTTGCAAATAACAGCGTTAACAACGGGAGTGATGCATCAAATTGCCTCCCAGCCTAATGACCGAGGCATGAGTACATCAGTAAGTATCTCCCATAATTATTTTCCAGTATGTGGGAGCAGAATTCATCTGTGCCGTGCAGCCCATCCTGAAGGAGAGGTGGACAGTTGACCTGGAGAAAGCCTGGGAGGTAAGGCCTCAGCGACGGAAAGTGGCCGTGTATATTTACCCAAGTACTCTACTTAAAGACAACTCTGAAGTACTTGTACTTTACCCGAGTATTTCCGTTCAATGCTTCAATCCACTGCATTTATTTTACTGTCCAGGGCCTGTATTCACAAAACATGAAAACCTGTTAAACCCACTGCTACAGGGGCAGCATCCAATGAGAAAACCTCAGCTCTAATACTGAATAAACTATTTTCATCTGTAGTAAAACACAAGGCTAGATTTTTTTTTTTTGCAATATTCTAGTTATATTTGCTCTGTCACAGCAACATAAATTGATTCCGACACTTCTGTAATCACATGTCATAGTTTTCTTTTGATACCAAGTACATAACCTTTCTGTACCTTAATAACCTTGTTGTAAAGTGATCCATGTTTATTATTATTATTTGCAACAGGAAAACTGAAAAATAGGCAAAGGGTTTAAATAGTTAAAGTTAAAAGTAGCTCCTAACTTGCCAATTTAAGGGTAACTGTTGAGAAAAATTGAGAATTCAGGAATCCTACATTTTTTGTGTGTTTTTAGCACTAAAATCAGCTCCTAAATCTGTGAAAATAGGATTTCTAAGCCACCAACCGTCATTAAAATGGCTGCCGCCAGCAATCCACCTCATAATTGCCAACGGTTTAGAAACCTCTAAGGGTATTAACTCTCTCTTTGGATAAAAGCATCGGCTAATAAGATAAATTGAACTGTAAATTGGAAGAATACTGAGCTTTTAAAAAAAGGTATCGTCTTAATCAAGGAAGCAGACCATGATTTGCAACTGTTGACCCTCAAAAGAGAGTTCATTCTATTTTGTATGTGTGTCTTTTTGAGGCATATAAACAATTATCAGTTTGTTTTAATACTATTATCATTATTAGTAGTAGTTGTGGTAATAGTAGATTTGGTTGTATTACTATCATTATTAGTAGTGGTTTTAATATTATAAGTATTATTATTTGTAGTAGTATTACTATTTTCATTGTAGTATTATTATAATTATTATAATTAGCAGTATTATTTTGAAAGTGATTGTCATGTTATTTTATGATAGTGAATAAACAGCTGTGAATCATTATAATTATGAGGCAACTCACTCACTTCCTTATCAAGTTCATTCAGCAGCTGCATTATAGGGTCAGTGCTCCCCTCCAGCCATGTCATGTGTTTTATATTAAATCAGTGACACAGCATTTTATTTTAAAATGTTTCTTTGGATATGTCCTGCGGTATTTTTATCATGAATTCACTGACAGACTGCATCTATAGCAACAACAACAACAACAACCCTTCTCTCAGCTGAAGAGATTTCCCAGTTCTTTAGTAAAAGACAGCATCAGGAGCTTTAAATGCACATTCAACCTTCTTCCTCTTCTTCCTCTCTCCATGAGATCCTGATGGGGGGGTCTGTCGTTGCACGGGGCGACGGTGGATTCCCCATTAAATGCTCCACAACGCAGAAAGAAATCAATCCCACGCTCATCCATTCATTTCAATAAATCATCAAACACATCTTGTTGGTGTGGTCCTTCAAATTAAATGTCTTGTAAATATGGGCCCTGATGAAGATTGGCAACACAATGGATGATATAACAACTTTTAAACGCAACAGGCTGCTGTTAAAGACGAAACCAGTGGTTTACGACGTGTGATCAGGTCACATGTCATGAGTCGACAGGGACATTTTCCATCCAAATTTCTCACATAGTCGCAATTAAATAAACATTAAATGATACAATATTCCGCTAAAAAAATCACAGATAAGACAAGAAGATCGAAAACTGAAAATGGATTTGTGTATCAGAGCTTTGTTTACTCATTTAATCATGATCAGATTTATCTGGGGACCCTTTGGAGGGACCTGAACCGTAGGTTGGGAACCCCGGCATTTGTAACTGAAACTAGCTCCAGCAGCTACAACAGTAACATGCTGCTCTAACATTGCTGCTTATATATTAATAATCTAATGATGTCATATATAATAATATATAAATAAATAATAAACAGCAATACTTCATTTAGTGTCCATTACTTACATACTTTTACTTAAGCAGGATTTTACACGCAGGACTTTTATTTATAATGGATCATACATTTTTGTATTGGTTCTATTACTTAACCTGTTAAAGTCCAAAAAAACCCTGATGCACTGATTCATTGAGTTTTATACATAAATCACACGAGGAAACTTCAACTACAAACCTAAATTAAGTACTTTTATTTGTATTAAAACATGTTAGTTTTACAGTATCAATATATATCATCAATACTCACATCATCGATACAACAAGAAAATAGATTAATATAATATCAGTAGTAGAGTTGTAACTAAACACTATTGATGTTTAATTTAGATTTAAGATGTTTGTGTGATTATTTATTTGGGTCTTTTATAATCTGCTTTTTAAACATCTTACAGAATATATTCTTGATCTTTGAACTCTTACATTATTAATTATTGAACTTTGCATTCCAGATAATTTAGCTCTAGCTCTACCTGATTAGGGTCCGTTATTTTTTATTTTTATCTGCAGTAAAACACAATTTTCTATTTTTTTTCAATATTCTAACTATATTTGCTCTTTAACAGCAACATAAATTGATCCTGACACTTATCACCTCACACGTTGATAATTTCTTTTATACATGTACATAACCCTTGTGGTAACGGTTTGCATCCAGCACACATCGGCATAGAAATTCAAGGTAGAAACTAGTGCAACACAAGCTTGATTGACATGAAAACGTACATCCCTCTGACCCATAGACGGGCATATTGGATAAATGGGACGTGGCCGTGTCACATCATGTTATGTCACACTGAGAGCCCTTGTGTTCTAAATAAAAAAAAAAAGACACTTCAAAATAATGCTGTTGCTACCCAGTATTTATACACCAGATACAGCCTTAAGCCTTTACTTGATAGAATCCTTAGATTCAGACAGTGAACTTTTGATTAAAATAAATAAATAAAATTGTAACACAACTTGTTTTAGACTGTTTATGTGTAGTTTCATGTTAGATTCCAGTCCTGAGAATAGAAAAATATCCTGAGAATACAAATGATTACATTTAACGTTGCATTTATGTCCCTCTGCATTTTCAACGAATGGCCTCTGCTGCTCTCTTGTGGCTGAAAGATTGTGTTTGAACTGGTTTGATACTGGATATTCAACATATTCAAAGATGCTCATTTAACTTGACAATAGACAATAATTATAATAATAATAATTACTGTTTTTGATCATTACTGTCATAGTATGAGCTGATTTAACACTCATTTAACTTGTGATGATTAGTACTGATTCTTTTCTACAACTTGTGACATCTTCAGTGTTTTTAATATATTAAATCAGCTCATAGGACTTTTTTTAACAGCTACTGTTTTGTGATATGAACCCTGGATCGTTATGAAGAAATCTCAAATTTGAAAAAAATCTGTGATATGTATCACAAGTTAAATGAGTGAATCTCTTGAATGTGTGTTGAATATCCAATATTAAACCAGTTTAATCTCAGTGGTTGAAGCTTGTCCTGATCCCAGATGTGTGCCGTTTGTGATCCAGACCATGTTCCAGTACGTGACGGGCCTGATGAAGCAGGGATACCAGGCGGAGAGCAGCCGGCAGCGGCACCCAGCAGCCTCCCCGAAGGAGCGTTTAGACAAGAGGTACACGGCCCTATGAGACCTGCACCAAACCCAACTCAAGACTGTTGTCACGAGTACAAGCACAGGAACGTGCTGAAGTACCGACTGTCTCATTCTCTGTGTCGCTCATGTTTGGTGTTTTATCAGAACAGACAAAAGTAATGTCGTGACTTAACAAAGC
Organism: Lepturacanthus savala; assembly: GCA_030544235.1. Classification (NCBI taxonomy): domain Eukaryota; kingdom Metazoa; phylum Chordata; class Actinopteri; order Scombriformes; family Trichiuridae; genus Lepturacanthus; species Lepturacanthus savala. Next base: position 17,607,829 of record CM060469.1, on the reverse strand, counting down.
ACTTTATTTCTGAACTTAAATTCCACCCTCGTCATCTCCCACAAGGATGAAGACCGACATGACGGGACAACACAAATGTTGACAAAATATGCGATAATTGTGATGAACAGAAATGACAGTTAAGACTTACAGCAAATACTTTGTCTCTGTATTCATAACTCATGCAGCTACAACTTTTAATTATTTTGTGCAAGTTGTGACATGTAGAAACTGTCATTTACATTTGAATGAACCAAAGCCACATTAACCGAAGCTATACATTTTATTCATGTTTCAACAATTTGACTGTTTTTGACAGCTTGTTCTGGACAAGGGGGAAACGTAATCGTCATTGTACTTCAGAGGGTAAAATAAAAAAAAATAAAAAAAGTTTTATCCCCAATATTGACCAAGTTAAAAGTGAAATTGGTTAAAAATATATCAAACCAGACATGATTTAGTTCCTTTTCCAAGCACCTCTGCTGAACTTTCAACACTTGGGAAAATAAAAAAAAAAGAAAATTAAACATCCCTCTTAACACACAGGCAATTTTAAACGAGCCTCAAAAACTCATTGGTCAGCCGTAAATGTAACATAAATAGGGACTAACAATTAAATAGTAAGAAAGGCAGATAATCATTGGGCTCCATGGATTTAGCTCCAGAGGCGACGTGGCTATTGATGACCCGTTTCTGAAGAAGAAGCGGCAGAGATTCGATAAAGTTGGCTCCTCAGGTTTGCTGTTCCAAATCACTGATGGCACCAAGCGGCCAGGGATGAGACATTACCATGCAACATAATGGCAAATTATCAAAGCGATCACCAGGTGGATGAACAGTGATTCTGAGGCCTCAGGTGAACTGGGGGGGAGGGGAGGGGGACTACAGACATGAGTGAAGCCCCCTCTCCCATTCCCTCAGATGGTACAGGCCAGGTTTAGGTACCCACGGTTATGTTAACTTAAAGAGTCCATTGCTCATTGGGTGGCTTTGGTTTTCTTGCTTTTGCTTTTCTTATCTTTCTTCTTAAGTCCGTCCATGTGGGCTCTAAGCAGGTTGGAGTACGCCTGTAAGAGGAGTTCATGATAAGTCACAGATCAAAAGAACATGGATACAGTGACCAGGGTAATAGCAACCTACCATCTGAAACTTGATTACTTCTTTGGTGCTGACCTAAAAAACAGATAAAAGAAAAGAGAGGTCAGCATTAACAGTCTGACAGCTAAACAGCAGCCTTTGTAATCCTAACATCATACTCACCACTGTGCTAATTTTTTTCTTGCCCTCAGACGCTCTGATGAGACATTTGTTGTCTGCTGGGTCAAACGACTCTGAGTGGCCCTTTCTGGGCACAGGCTTGGTCCTTCCATCATCTGATAAAGAGGAAAAATGCATCACATTAGCACGTTTAAAGCTTAACCACCTGATTTACAATTAAGGATCAGAAAAAAATAACTGGAAAGGTGCCTGCTTACATTTCTTTAATGTGATGACAACACTGCCAGAGGTTCTGCATTTCTGGAACAGCCGTGTGAGCTCTGTGAGGAACTAGAGGGAAAACACAGATCTTAATGCAGCAACAATGACACTTGCTGCTGCAGATCTCTGAACTACTGTATTTAACACAAACACGTTTCCCACAGATACTGGTTCATTATACACCCATTAGAGTGTAAAGCTAATGAAGTCCTCCAAAGAATCATTCCCTATGAAGGTTATTCATTATTTTTCCCCCAATTGAAGCTGCTCAAGATGTGTTAATTACATGTTTCTTAAACATTTTATTGTAAGAGTGAAGAGGGTACAAACACTTGTATGATTTTGTTCACATTTATGTGCTCATTCTTATACTATGTAATACGTTTTGTAGTGAAAAATAAAAAGTGAACAAGGAAAGAATTGTGGGTAAAGAATGTGTTAATTTTACTCGATAGTAGTAGTTTGTGTTGAATTATTGTTTTACACTGAAGAGAACTTAAAATAGTGTCATGTTACTTTCGTTTGAATTGGGGGCTACGCGTATTAAACTGAATTGATGTTTACTATAGAATTAGCTGGTTGTTGTAATGTTAAGGAGAATCTGGCAGTTTATCTGTATTTTAGAGAAATCATTAACTTGCAAGGTTCTAAGTTAGAAAGGTACACGACGTTAAGTTCCCAGTTCTACCTTCAAAAATGAATTCCTTACATTTAATAACTTAAGTTAAATGTTACTAAGTTTGAGCTTTTGTAATGTTAATCTTCTGATTTTAAGAAAATAATGGAACATTTCTGGCAGGATTTACGTTGCAAAAGACAGTTTATCGCTGTCAAAACGCCCGCATGTATCAAAACTGAACACAGCCACTTAAGCAGTGCTAGCCGGCTAAGTTAGCTCATGAGTCAGTTTGACGACTAGCTTGTTTAATGTTGAGGCGAATGAAACACGGACGGCTTCGGTTTTATAATCGATAACGACAACACGCAAGTTCCGCGTGAAGTCATTTTTGGACTTACCGAATCGTTTTCAAGCAGCACCATGGTTTACGGTAGCGTGGCGTTAGTTGCTTTAACTAGCTCACTGGCCACTTGTGTCTGTGAAGCACACGTACTACAACAGCCGGGCCCCGGAGCCCCGTAGCCCCGCCCTGCGAGAGCCGCGCTGTACGCGCACTGCCGCCTGCTGTCTGGGAGTGGAACTACACCCACAGACAAGGGGGCGGAGCTAGAGGGCTACGTAACGGCGTCCCTCAGCGGCGGCCATATTGTGACGGTCCAGATCGGCACACAAAATATACTCATATTTTGAACCGATTTCCAAACGGTTTTCCTTGTTCCACGTGTTAATAGTTATGATACGGCTATGATACAGGATGATTGAATATGAAGGTTCTTCTATTGTGATCGTGTGTAAAACACTGTGTGTATATGTATAGATATTACTGCATAATTACTTTTATATGAAAGTTAATTATAATTATTCATAATCATAAATATATGGCGCCATCCATGATGTTTATAACAAACCGAGACCGACACAAGATGGCGGCTGAGTGAGGACGCCGACTCATTGGTCAGCAGCATTCAAAGAGTCATCTAGTGTTTTCTATCTAGGGCGCAACTACCAAACTACTAAATGGAAAATACATGATGGGTCAGGGATGTCAAACATACGGCCCAGGGGGTCAGAAGCGGCCCTCTGACGGGTTCAATCCGGCCCACTAGATTACTGTAATGGACCAGCTCCTATTTCTTAACAGAAATGGGTCAGTAAGCATCTTCCAGGGCATATGCATGCAATATGCATTCATGTTTACATGTAAATATTTATAATTTATCATATTTCTTTACATAAAAAGGAGGGGAGAAATTTGTAGACATTATCTATAGGTTTATTTTTACTGATCCAGCCCAATTGAGATCAGATTTGCATTGTATGTGCCCCATGAACTAAACTGAGTTTGACATCACTGACATGGGCCGTTGTTCAGTGTTTCACTTTCAGTAATTTTTAGAATGGTTTATTATATATATTTAACATTAGACAGTCATTTTATTTTGTCTTTTTAATGTTCGGTTTTATTGGTGAATAAACAGGCAAAGTACAATTGTGCTATATACAACACTTTTATGATACTGCTAAAAAAAAGAAGGAATAAAATATATATAGAGAGATAATAGAAAAAAAATATTTGAGTGTCAGTCTTTAGCTTGCTGACATTAAAATTAAAAACTTGCATAATGCACACCTCTTTATAATAGCAACAGCTGCACACAAACACAAACACATTAAGTCATTGATCCAATGTCTTCGTGAAGAAGGGAAGTCAGATTTACACTTTATCAAACTGAACTGACTCAAAAATCAAAAAATATCCTATTCAATGAACATGGTGGTGGTTTGCTCCGGGTTCTCTGACTTCCTTCCCCAGTCCAGAAACATGTTAAGGTTAATTGGAGACTCTAAATAGCCCATAGGTGTGAGTGAATGGTGTGTGTACCCCACGATAGACTGGTGACCTGTCTGGGGTGTATCCCTGATCCTCACCTGAAGTACGCTGGGATTAGCTCCAGCCGACCCCTGTGATCCTAGTGACGAATAAACGGGTATAGAAGATGGATGGATGAACATGGTGGTGACTGGCACTTATTTGTTCAGTCTTATTATCTACAGTGAGATAAAGGGTAGAAGCCTCATCCATAGCCACATCAGGCTACATGATCCTGAACCCACCTGCACTTTTCACAGCTGTTGGAACTCTGACTTTCTCCTTATAGATTTATCACAGTGAATTAGTGACTGACTCTTTGTCTCTCTTTTTGCGAATAAAAAATATCAGAAATGCTGCCATACATCTAATAATCACAGAATGTGTATGATAATCATCATTTCAGATGATCAACCTAACTAGTGTCAATGAGCACAACATTAAATTACAGGTGCGTTACATTACGACAACTGCTGATGTCACACCTCTTTTGATATCTCCAGTTTCATTCATAAAGAACTTTATCCTCACTTTCAGTTATTTGGTATTCATACCTTGGCCTAATAAACAAACAAGCCGTTATCTTCTATCATCCCGATAGTGCACAGTCTGCGTGGTGGCCCAGGTCAGCGAGGTGCACGGCAAACTCAGAGTGCCAGTCTCGGTCAAACACGGCCCTGAGCTGGCTCTGCAGGGTCTCGCTCTGCCACACAGGGCGTGGTGCACGCTGGGAAATCACCAAACCCACTCCAGCTGTGGTCATAAAGTAGTCCCCGGACCAATTGGAGGTACCTGCGTACAATAAATTAATTGTTAACTGACTCATGTGCTCAAAATGCCCCTCTAAACACTTCATTGCACCAGATTTTACAGGCTTTTACTTTTTATGCCCTATAGGACAACAGCCATTTTACTTAGGGCATTTTATTTTTTGCTATGAAGTGCTGTGCAAATCAATAAATTCAAAATATATGTAGCCAAATATAAAGAAAGAAAGGAAGTTCCAGGATCTTCTGTCCATTAAACATGTTGATGCCTGTTGAGTTATCATGTCATGAAAAAATTGTCACATCTAAGGTTTCAAAAAGATGTCAACACTGGATGTTGGAAATGAGTTACGTTCAATAAAAACAGGCAAAGAAGAGCTGGGAAAGTTCTGAAAAAGGGAAATGATATTTGTTTAATTCAACTAAAGGTAAAACTTACCTTTAAATTTGCATTTTGCAATATGCAAAATTTGCATTTTGCAGAATTTGCATTATGGACTGAAAAGGAAGTTTAAGCCAGGTTTAAAGGTGACGATATGCGTAAACTGGAAAGCAATCTGTTACTCACCAATGTAGGCTTCTTTATCAGTCACCATGTATTTATTATGGTTGACGCGGCTATATGGAATTTCAGTCCGGTTTCCCACAGGCACTATGTACAGTTTCTATAAAGAGAATGATACATAAAACACAAAAAAAGACAAATCAAAACATGTGTTTTCATCCGTCTCATTTTCCGTCTTACTACTTGAATGCTGACACGATTCCGGGGACTGTCCATCGAGGCCAGCGATTGGAGGAAGGGCAGCATCGCTGGATCAGAGTCCCGCCCGCAGCTGATGAGCATCCGGACCTTCAGCTTCTTCTCGAACGCAGCCGTCCTGATGGTGTCGTCTATGATCGGCCAATATCTGTGGAATCAAAAGGTTTCCAGAGTGGGAAAAATAAAGCAAAAGAGGTGAATATACACTACCATTTGTATTGTATTGTATTTGTATTTTTTTATTAAGGAAAGCACTGTTTTTTTAAATGAAGATAACTTTAAACTAATCAGAAATAAACTCTATACATTGCTAATGTGGTAAATGACTATTCTAGCTGCAAATGTCTGGTTTTTGGTGCAATATCTACATAGGTGTATAGAGGCCCATTTCCAGCAACTATCACTCCAGTGTTCTAATGGTACAATGTGTTTGCTCATTGCATCAGAAGGCTAATGGATGATTAGAAAACACTTGTGCAACCATGTTAGCACGGCTGTTCAGCTGGTTAGAGAAGCTATAAAACTCAAAGCAAAGTTTGAAGGAAAAAAATATTATTCCATATACAAATCATTATTTCTAACCTTATCAATGACTATATTTTCTATTCATTTTACAACTCATGGTGGTAAATAAAAGTGTGACTTTTCATGGAAAACACTAAGTTGTCAGGGTGACCCCAAAGTTTTGAACAGTAGTGTAGCCAGATGGAAACTAAATTGAGTTAGGTTCACCTCCGAGGCTTTTCAAAACGCGTGGTGGGGAAGTATTCCATGACGGCTATGTGCACAAAGTGTTTAGCCTCTGAGATGATGGAGAGAATCGCCTCCAGGTCCTGAGTCCTCGATGGAGGGCAGAATGATGGTGGAGAAGCCTTGTGCAAAAAAAAAAAAAGAAAATAACTCAAATATGGAATAACACCATCTTTGACAGATAAAAATGTTATTTTCAACAATTGGTCAGACTACTGGTGCTCTGTAAATAGAAATAACAAAAATTTAAAAAGGGAACAGAGACAGAAATTGTGAAAGGAGCTCACAGCGAGGTAGAGACTAGTGGAGACGTTGTCCTCTTTCACCAGCAGGGGCTGATGTTTGTTGATGGACGTGTCGTACTTTGAGGGCCAGTGCTGCGGCAGGGAGCTGTTGGGCTGTCCCATCACCCAGTAAGACTGGAAGATCTTATGGAGGTCCTTCGCGAGGCTGGAGCAGTTAGAGATGACCACTCCCAGTTCCTTCACCTACAAGGTACAAAAATTAACTATTACATTTTAAGACCTGTGGTTAAAAGTTGAAAACAAACCCTGACATCTTGTAGATGTGTGGTGGTTACCTGTGTGATAGCCCTCCAGTCCATGTTGGCGCTGCCGATAAACAGGTGTTTCCTGTCGACTATCCAGAACTTGCTGTGCAGGACGCCCTTCGTTAGGCGGCCAAAGTTTACCTCCCTTACCTGGACTCCTGCAGAAAACCAGAGAAAAGCAGTAATACAAATAAAAACAAAGCGTAGGGGGAAAAAAGAGAGTGTGTTCCAAACCTTTCTTTTTCAAGACGTTTAAATCGGTGGAGTTTGTTCTCACACTGGGGACACTGGTCACCACTCGGACAGACACGTTCCTAGAGGGCAATGTTTCAAGTTGCTCCAAGATTTCCCTCCCCTGCAAACAGCAGAGTGAGAGTATTTATCCTCCTGCATTTCTATGCACTGTATTACATGTTTCGTCAGTGCTAATATCTCCCTGATGCTTCCTGATGCTCCTAAGAGAGAACAACTATGGCTTAAAAAAAAAAAAAAAAAAGGCATCACATTTGGTGGGTGTGGCCTTTGAAACTTCCCTCTCCTACTCCCTTCAAAACAGAAAGAAGAAGCAGCATGTTTCATGGAAAGATGAGACGTAAGCATGACTTTCATAATTCAAATGTTTTTTTTTTAATTTGATTAATTTAGTTAGTAATCATCTCATTTGTGATCTCTATATTTTTGCAGAACAAAGCTCATTTATGTTTATAGGGAACAGCTACTGTACATACCAGAAATTGGTAGTTATATTTTATTCCAATTTCTTATAATGTTGCTTTCTGTTTTATATCAGTTAAGTCCTGACATGTACTACAATACATAACTTTAAAAAAAATGTTTACACACACAAAACCTTATAATATAATTAAAAAACACAAATCTAAATCTACTTTTTTCCTTATAGGGTCTCATGAGGATATAGAGATTTTCATCAGTCAACAAATATTTGTCAAGGAGGTGCAGATGTTCTGGAGTAACGTGTGTTGAAAACGTACGGGTGCGTCAGAGGAAGAGTTAACGTTGATGTCTTCCCCGGTTAGAGTCCAGTAGAAAGACACCACTTCCACTCGCTCCGTTGCCATGGAGAGAAGGTCTTTCCAGGCTTTTTCCAAAGGGATCCCAAACGTTGCATTGGCTTTATATTTCACATATTGAGGAATGCTCTCCACCAGGGCCATGCTATGAGATAAACAAAGACATGTGCTGACTTTCAGTTCTCTGGAAAATGAAACTCGGAACATAATGGTGCAATTTTGAAAAATTCCAGAATCATCAAGTCAATAGAAGATGTGTGGTTTATGATTTCACTTCCAAATTTTTGGGTAATAACAGTCCAATCGTGGCCACAATGCATTTATTAAGATGATCATGTATGTTGGAAAAATTATAAACTGGTATCATATTATCCAATCATGACAGATTATCATGACAGAGACATGAATCATATATATAAAAACAATAGGTCTGGCATAATAGTCATTTGTTTGAGTGTCAAATAACTGCAGTTGACATTTTAACATAAAGTCAAACTGTCAATTAAACACATTCAAACTAATTTTATAGTTCCAGTTGATGAGGTTGGTGAGCTCAAGTCTTTTTTACTAATCTGCAACAATTAGAAACATAAGCAATGTCTTTTTAATTAATTTCTTTATGGTATTTTGTTGTTTTTATTTAACCAGTAGAATTAACATTAACAACATGCAGCATTTAGACTAAATAAATGAGAATCTAAAATTAAACATAAACACAAATATAAAAATCATGAATACAATTTCTAAAAAATGACATTGATAATTATGACACAATAGAATGAACCCCCGTACCAATGTATATTATAACTAAGGACACCACAAAAGCAGCCAGAGGTAAGAACACAGTTTCTGTGTGTTGCATTTGGATCCATAACATTAGAGAAGGTTCGACTTCTTATTACTCTGTGGAGACTAATGAGCTCATCCATCCATGTCAGAAACCGGAGCTCTTAAAGATTATTACCTGCACTGTTCTGTAGTGAAATTGCCATCAGTGACCTCTGGGAGTGTTTCAGGCTCTTTGGGGGCCGGTGGCCTCTCCAGCACAGCGATGGCGAGTAGGATCCCCAGGACTGTCAGACAGCCCAGAACCACAGCTAACATCACACAGCTGGTTGGCCTCTAGCGGTAAGTCAGGATATAAATAACAACTCAGAGAGTAAGACGGCAAACAAATCTGAGTTAATAGCCTGGTTAATGTTTGATGAAATCCTACCGGTTTGTTTGAGACATCACTGTCATTAAGGCTTCTGTACGTAGACGGCATTTTTCCTTGCAGTGTTCCCCTATTAAAATTTAAAAAGCAGGAAAATATTCATTTAGACAGAACATGAACACTTTTAAAATCGGTCCTGAAAATTCTGAATAAGAGAACATATGATTTTAAGATTTCAAAATGTTTAAAACAAATTTGTGTTTAATAAAAAATGGATTAAAAGCAACTCACACAAAGTGGGCAGTTTTCCACTGATAAGAGATCACAGCAAACGTGGTTCCCCTCCTGTTTTCACCAGAAAGTGAATCAAATGATGTTTCTGCCACTGAATATATCACAGCAGAGTTCCTGATTTTACTTTCGTTTTAGGTTTTTTGAGACATGTAATTGTAGTGTGGCTCACACTCACTTTCTGTTCACTACAGAATGACAAACTCAAAACGGCTTTGTGAATCAAATTTATTTGAAAACAAAAAAAAAATGAAATCATCATTTATCATTGTACAAAGACCAACTAATAAGACATCAAGAGAAAACATAACTGCATGAAAGAGTGAAACAGAAATCAAATATCACAGATTTGACATGCTAGTTATATTTCAGCTCTCTCACTTTCTGTAGCTTTGTCTTGAGTAAAGCAAATAAACAAAAATGAAAATGAAAATTAATAGCAGCAACACTTTGAGCAACAGGAGTCAAAGGGACATTCAATTTGTTGCTTGTAAACAACCACTGTGCTTGACTGCATGAAACATTATCCCACACAGCTCTGTGGCACTTAATAGGAAATTCCCGATTACAATCACATGTACAACCTGGAGGAGGGAGGGGGGACTTGCTGGTGCACTAGGTCACTTTCTTTCCTGCTTCATCCTCGATAGGATCAACATTTTTACAATCTTCCACAGGAGAGGAAAGGCTTTGAGTTTGCAGCATATAAGGAGTGAGGGGATAATGTTGTACTACATTAGTGCAAAAGTCAAGATTGAGAGGTAATCTGTAGGACAAATAGATATCTCTACATATTTACATACAACATTTACAATGTCACACCTCAATGGTACATTTGCATGACTTCCCGTGTCATGCGACGACTCATCAGAAGTGACCTTGTGACTTAAAAGGAAATGTCAAACACTTATCACAGTGCTCCGATTGCTCTTAGTGTTTGACAACAAAAGGTTTAAAGTGTGGTTTGATGTGCTCAGTAGCAAAACACTGTCAGACACAGATAAAGGAGTCTCATTTCCTGTCAGTTGTTCAATGATTGTCTTTAACCAAACTTCAGAGCTTACGGTGCACGTGGAAAACAACAAAAAAAAACAAAGAAAAAAAAGCTTATTTGTGCTTAAATAAAAACATTTTTTTTAGTGTAGTGTAGATCAGTGGATAGTGTGTAGTGTAGTGGAATCATAAGGAATGATTGAAAACTCAATAGTAGTGTTTTATAGCCACTTGCATTTCTGGTTGCCAGGTGACTGAACTCTGGACTGAGGCCCTCCCCCTCGGACCACACATTCCTGAGGGATTTTCACTTCCAGTTGGACAAAATAGATCAAGTCAATGTACCTGGAAGGGCCCGAACAGAGTCGCTATGGTGGGAAATGTTACCAGAATAAATACACATGATAGTGAATACAACACTACTTGGTCTGGCACTTAAGTCTACCAACTCTCTCCCAAAGTTACCGTCTCATTTACAAAATACCACGGCACCTCACAAAACACCCTTAATAAATACTTCGTACATTCTTGGCTAAATCGGGTCTAAAAAGTAGGAAGTGGCAAACGAAGCCTTTAACATGAAAAAATTAAGGAAATGAAACGTTTTCGGGGTTTCTGTAAATAAAGTGTGACCACTGCAAGCTGTTAACTGCAGTTCTTCGACTGAAAACAAATATCTATTAATAAAAATGTTTGTCACAGAACACAGACATCATTATAGGATTTCCCTGAGTTGATTATGCTCAGGCTGGTTTTTAATTAAACCAAGTGATTTCATTAAGCTTTTGTTGGGCAAAATCATTGGCAAATAACAAGGTTGCTATCGAACACACAGAAAATCAAGTATAGTTTTGAGGTCCGTTCAGAGGTGAAAAACATTACAAAGTTATGGTTCTTCCTTAAATCACCTCACACCGAGTAGATTTTAAGAGCTTTTAGTGCAGGACTGCCTGTGTATTACACTACTGAGTGGGTGCAGTGCTCATAGTGGAGCAATGTGCATGTTTGGATGTGCAGGAGGCTTCTGTTTCACTTCTCCCCTCCGGTTTTCATTTTTCTGCACCTGCGTTTGAAGCAGAAGTTCAGAATCGGTGGAACCTGTGTGTTTGTGTCAGATCTCAAACCAAATATCCGTCTCGGACTTCATCTGGAGCCACAGCTGCTCTCTTCACACTCTCGCCGGGCCTCAAGGCACCACCTCGTTTAGAGATGGACTGGACTGTCCTCCAGTCTCGCGAGGCAGGCGCCCTGGAGCGCCGAACACCTGCAGATGAGGAGGAGACTGCAGATCCTGAGGCCTTGGTCTCCTCAGGCTGCCCACCGGGCTCCACCACTGTGTTAATCACTACAAAGAAAAAGACAATGGAGTTGTTAGTAATTTTGTTTGGGTTCACAATACAGTATTATGAAGATTACTGTCTATAATTGAGCAGAGTGACTTACCCTCAAGTTGTCTTTGAACCCTCCTGAGTTCCTTCAAAATAGATGTGATTTCCTGAAATACAGACGACTGATTTAGCTCAAACTGATAAAGATAACTGGAATATATTCAGCTTGAAAATGTAAGAAAAAGTCAACACCAACTTTGTTGGAAGTTTTGACGACTGGGACATCATTGTCAGAATTAACTTTGGACTCAATTTCTTCCCAAACATCCATTCTGTCCTGGAACAGTACCCTGCATGAAAAATGCCAAATTCAATTGTGAGACTTCTGTGTTCCTTCAAGGGGCAATTTACATGGTTGGATCCAAAATATTGTTGTCGTCTAGAAAACAGAGAATCTCTTGGATTTTTTGAATTGTGGCAACTGTAAATTTAAATCCCATCAAGACATGCTATAATGTATGGGTTTCTCCTTTTTTAATTAAATCAAGGACCAAAACTTAATCCCAGAACAGGAACCTTCAAGCACCAATGTTTATTCTTAACCTAATCTATTTAAAAACCAAAATGTTTGCCCACTTAGTTCCACATTGTAAGACAATACATATTGTCAGAAAGACAATATGTCTCTGTTGACTTACTTAGTTAAACTAATTTAATTTAAAAGATGATTATTACCTCTGCAGTCTAGATGCCAGACAGGATAAATAAACTTTTTCACTAAATCCTGATTAAACATGTAAAGGAAGGATGTTTACAAATGGGTGTGAAGCCTCTTTTCTAAACATCTTACTTAATTTTCTCAGCGAGTTGCTCGGTGTTCTCTCTGATGGCCCCGATGACCTGAGACACTGGATTCAGTATCAGATTGTCCGCAGTGACCTGGAGGAAAAATAAAAATAATCATAACAATTTCCAAACATTTTTTTTTACACCAGTGCTTTTAAACATTATATTATGTCAAACCTCTTCTCTGCTCCGAGCCTGCTGCCTGGAGTTCTGTTCATGGTCACTTGAGTTCTGGTCAGAGTCTATTGTTGCAGAATTTGGTGGGACTCTCTGGTAGTTTAACCCAGCCTCTGGTATATGCTGAACCAGCTGCAACACAATTAGACTTCAGAAGTTAGTTTAAGCGGACAGTCTTCATTATGGACTTTTATATGACTGTGCCAGTTGTGGGTAGCAAAAGTAGAATAATGTACTAAATAAGAACCTGCATCGAAAGCAAAGACAGACACTTCCTCTTGCAACAATACAGGGTAGTATGTAATGAAGAGGAACAACAAATTAATCTGTGTTGTAGATTAAGCAGAAGTTGAATTTTGTTTGATGTACCTGTTCGTGAGTCGTCACCGTGGAAACGGGCGTGTTGCTCTCCAGTGCGGAGTTCTGCGGATCACCCTCACCTGCCACGTCATGGATCTCTCTGGCCAAAATGGCTAGGTCTTTAGCCAGATCTTGACTCAACCTACCAGAGAGGGAACATGTTAAAATGGCTAAAATAAAATAAGAAAAAATACAAAAAATACAAATTTCTTGTATTTGTTACAATTAGTCCAAAATTGAGTATAATTATCTCATTCCATTGACAGATAATTTTGCTTACATTTGTTTGTTTTTTCTCTTGATTATAGGCAATTTAGACTTAGAAAATGTTTAAGAAAATGTTTTCTTAAAACAAGATCAAATCAGGAAAAATAATGATAATTCTATTCAATACTGGACTAACTGTACTAAATGCATGACATTTTCAATTGTTAAGAATTAGTTTTTTTGCAGTATACTGAACATATCTCGTGCTTTCTTTACACCTTTATGTAGATGATCCATAACAGATTAACATTTCCCAGGAGAGACAGCAGCTTCTGTCACATACACACACCGGTGCCATTACTGCTTTTTCTTTTGCAAGAAATTAGAAGCACTGTAATCACTGTGGTGTTTATTGTATCAATGCAGTAATGTGTAATGCTTCTGCGGATCCAATATTCCAGTAATAAACTTATTGGCAGTGAATCGGTAATGGTAATTTGACAGTGTGTTTTTGACTGGGGTATTGGTTACCTAGTGACCAGTGGCATATGAAGCATCTGAAAGCCACAGTAGAGCAAAAGTACAGATATCCAACAAGAAAATGATTTTGTCAGAAGTTAAAGTCACTTAATAGAATATTACATGAGTTAATGTAATGAGTTAATGTTTAGTGTACCCAAATATCAAAATTATGAATTATTAATAAATACATTTTGTATATTAAGTTGAAAGTAAATGTAGATGTAAATGTTGTTTGTACAAAAGCATATATTTTATTCTAAGCATGTGCCCTTAATGGTGAAATGCTGTCAAATAAATACTAATGGCTGCATGAAAATATAAGTGACGCTCTGGTAAACAGATGTAACCATCTGTAATATTCAACCAAACATGTCTCTTTTCTTACCGTGCGATCTCAGCACTGTGGGAGGACCAACTCTGGAAGGCGTCTCCCTCGTGGTTCTCGTCCTCGGAATCTCTGCTTCGTGGTTTCGGACGGAGTGCGACCACCGGCTGGTTCCGTGGATGATTGCGTGGGCTGTGGGAAGCTGAGGAAGGTTGGGAGCGTTTGTGTTTAGGAGTGCTCTGGTTTGAGTCGTACTCCTCGTCTGAGGTAGATGTATAGTCAGAGCCTTTCTGTCGTCTTCTGGAGCCTTGGCAGGGTGAATTGGTTTGAGTTAGAGAGGATGAGGATAGAGAAGTGAGGAAGATGGGAGAGAAAGAAATACTATCAAAGTACACCGCTGAGAAAAAGAGCAGTTTTTCACCTATCAAGTCACAACTCTCCCCAAAACAAGAGGCAGAAAAGATGCTGTGGAAGTGCTCACTTCTGTACTTTACACAGAAAAATGGTTCAAATTATTTTTTTAACCTTACTCATATTAAAACACTTTTTACAAAGTCAAATGAGCAAGCTAAGGGTCCCATATTGTAGATGATTGATAATAAGTAAGGTAGTAGTAGGTGAGGGTCATTATCCCATCTCAACATTAATAATACAGACACAAAAGTATATGTTCTTTATTGAGTGTCAGAGAGAAGCTTGAGAGAAGAGATGTAAACCTATATTGAGATGATTTTTGTCAGGAATATCAAAACTTAAAAATAAAACCCAGAATAAGTGTAACATATGAGACCTTTAACTTCCACAGCATAGTACTAGACAAGAACCACAGAACAATGCTATGCACCATTAGGTATGTTAGTAGCCCAAGTACAGGGCCGGCATTGTAATCATCATGGAACAATATCCTCATATAGCATGACCATAAAGAAGACAAATTGGAAATTGACAAACGCTGTATGAGAACACTGTGCAGATGAATGAAAATCTAACTTCATCAAAAAGGTCTAGTATTATGAATGTAGGTGTTATAGCGTTAGGATTAGTAATAATCATGAGTCAGTTCCCTTCACACATAAAATTGGAATAAAAATGAAAAAAAGTCATTAGAGGCCTATGAATGTATCAAACCAATTTACCACTGTGGCTGATTGACAGACCTCATAACGACTCATTCCAGGCACACAGTTGTTTCTTTTCGAGGTTTGAATAAGACACAAGTAAATAGTTATAGCAGTCAGAAGACTCTACACGCAGTGAAATAATAAGCTATACGTGTGTGTATTACTTACTTGCTGTGCTACTGGCGTATTTGGCACTACTGGAACGTACACGAGTGACTGGCATCTTGTTGAGTGCTGCTTTCTGCGGCCGTTCTACGGGTTTCGGCCCGGGTGCAGAGGCCCTGCGAACCGAGCTGCTGCCGGACTCCGTGCTGCGGTTGGAGAACCCTGTGCTCTTGCCTGTCCACTGTGGAGTGGACGAGGCCTCGTTGTCGCTGGTTGTGTTGAAGGAGCTTGTCCGCTTGCGAGGCATCGCCAGCAAATCCAGCCTAGAGAGTTTCTTGTTTTCCTGGGGCTGCTTAACTGGAAGGCTACCTGCCTCCTGGGACAGCCGGTCTGTCTCAGTGCCCTCGTTGTCCGAGGCCTCGCCAAGGCGAGCCCGCCGGAGCATGGACGCCCTGGTGGGTCTTGGTGCTGACAGGCTGTTGGCACGACTCAAGCCCTGGGAAGCTCTGGAACCCTTGGTGTCCTCCTTTTGAAGGGGAACAGTGTATTTCTTGCGTATTTGGCGGGTATTTGACTCATGATCAGAGAAAGGTAAACCGGCGGTCTGAGGGTCGTCACTTAGGTCTGTGGAACCACATTTCCCAACACTGTGTCTAAGTCCAAGTGGTCTTCTCACAGACTCTGTCTTACTGTTGCCGTCTGTCCTCTGAGAGTGCCACTTTTCTGACAGGCGCTCAGAAACTGAGGACTGGTAATTGGAGTCCTGGCTGGCTATACTGGCTGAAGACTTCTCCCTCTGGAGGCCACTAATCAAAGGCTTTTTATTCAGGGTGTTTTGCTTTGTCTTATTGCTATGTTGGCTGACTGTGCTGGAGGTATCCACATCAGACTCCCCAGAAAGAGAGTCCACTATAGGAGACGGAGTAGTTTCTGATTGTCCTGCTTGGATCTTGGCCTCTAGAGCAGCCAGAACATCCTCTGTCTGTCTGAGGTAAGACTGAGTATCCTGAATGCAGGATCCCTGGATTAAATCGGGGTCTGGGTCTTTTTGAGGAGGCTCGCTGGAAATGTTGGGCAACCTGGCACTGCTTGGCCGCTCCTTGGTGAAGCTTTCTTGTCTAATTAATGGGGATACTGCACCTTCTTTAGAGTCGGGGCTTGGTGTCACCTGGTCCAGGATAGGAGCTGACATAGTGTGCTTGACTTTCCCAGAGTCCTGGTTACCTCTCTGTTTGGTCAAGGTGGCCGTTGAGAAACTTTTGGTTGGATTTTTTCTTTCAGTCTTAGGAGAGTTTGGGCTTGAGCCTCCACATTCTAGTTGAGACACAGCCTCTTCTGACCCGATGTAGAATGATGTAGACTTGGCCGGGAGGTTGGGGAGTTGCTCATTTTTCTTTTCTTCTGTGTCTGACAGCGGTTTCTTCCTCCTCTGTTCTATGATGGAACCATCATCTGACTTGCTGGCATCACTCAGGCTGTCAGGCTCTACGTCATCTTGCGTTGATAAGCCACGAATGCCTTCATGAGATCCATTGGCCATTAATCTATTCTCGTCTACATCAAAGGTTGAATGCGGATCGTAATGAACACGAATGGTGGGAGTTTGCATGTCATTCTTCTCCCCCAGCGGGAGCTGGGGCAGGATACGGCGGGCTCTTGAACCTTCAGAGTCGATGCTGTCATGGTTTCTGTTAAACGTCTTGTAGACAGTTGTACCTCGTGCTGAAATGAAACAGTTTTAATGCATATTAACCACACGTACTAAAACGGAATATCATTCATATTCATCAGGGCGTCTCATTATCATTTCAAATAGACTAATGTCTCGTCAGGTGGCTTACCCCCTCTTGACAGCTCCATCTGGGAAGAGATGTCAAAGAGGCCAGACGAAGGGCCAGATTCTGTGTAGCTGTCTGCCAAGCTGGCCCAGCAAGACATCCATTTAGGAGCCCCCTGTAACACTGCACCTGCTGGCTGAACCTGCAGGAGAAAACATACAGCCTATTCAGTAACCATAAAAAATAAATATTTTGAAGAAAGTATAGTAGATAATTATACATTATACAGTATGAAACTAAATTAATACAGAAGAATGTAGTACAAATGCCAAAAATGTATAGATTATTTCTATTTAAATTTGGTTAGAAGAAAAAGCTATACAATGAAGACCCCAGAATCAGTGACAATGACACAAATTTATAAATCAAAAGAGAGATACACCAACAAAAAAGAGGAAACACCAAGAAGCCAAATGAAAACTGCAATGCATGCCGATTTACCCATTTAACTGTTGATAGTTTACTGACCCATCACATTTATTAATACAGTGGTTCTACAACTTTTTGACTTCAAGGACCCTCTAAACTGACACAAATTAGGCCACAAACTCCGAATTATTAAAATTTTGTGCCAGGTTCTCCCTTATGATACAATTTTTGCTTTTAGATTTTTTATTCCAAAAAGTGTATGACATTAATGACCATATATCTGCCATTGTGTTACAATGGATGGAATTATAGTGAAAGAAATTATTCCCATTTTTGGGAGGGACCCTGTAGAGCCCTCTCAAGTACTCCTGGGGGGTCCCAGGACCCCACTTTGAGAACCACTGCATTGATAGACCTTTTTCACATCAGCCATATTGACATGAAATACTAGGGTAAACAGGTGTTACCAATGATACTACCTAAGGTTCAGTTCCATTCAAACAGAGTCAGGATGCTGCTATTATGCATGTTGGCTCACTGGAGCTCATATGTTTACTCTACTAGTTGACATCAATATGGCTGCTATTAAAAGGGTCTATTGCTTTAGGAACTGGTGTTAAAACTATTGATTTTTCCATCCATTTATTGATCCCATCTTGAGCAGAAGGTTTACCTTTACCAGACTCTGTCCCTGTTCTGGAGCTGGCCTCATCTCCCCACAGCTACTCTGCCTACGCTGCTCTCTGCCCTGACCAATAACAGCCTTAAATGTTGCTGATGTTTCTGCTTCAGTGTGGTTGGTTTGCTCGGGAGTCTCAGCAACACCAAACACCTGTCGGGGAAAAAAAGCATCGCAAGTGGATAAGTGCAGGAATGGAGAAGTTTGGACCGCTTGTCGGATGTCCATGGCTCATTCTGAAACAGGACTTTGCGAGAGACCAATGAAACTGGTGAACTGCAAAGCCAACATGTTCACGTTGTGTCTAAATCTACAGATAACCCACAGCAACAATTCACGAAGAATGATGAACATTAAATGCAGAAAGAATCTTGCCTGGTCAATCTTGCTCCGTGCTTCTTCTAGCTCTTTATCTTCAGCTTCAATAGTGTAGGTCCCTGCGTCACTCAGACTGTCCTCCTCTTCATTTCTGGGGCCGCCATGGGAGGTCTTGACGTCCATGCTCGGAGTTGCTGGTGGCATCACAGGAGCCTTGAGGGGAACAGGCTGGTGGATAGGGGAGGACGTCTGGGGCTGATAGGGAGCATTTGATGGAGGAGAACTTGGGGACCTTTGATCAGACAGTGATACAAACTTTGCCCCTGTTTTAGCTTTTGTTGGGGGACTAGATGTATTTTTCTCCCAGCTGGCAGTAGAGGCCTGCTTTTTCTGTTTGAGCAATTCCACAGTAAATTCCTGGGCCAGTTTGGATCTCCGTCCCACACTGCTAAACGGCCTTACAGAAACAGAGGACGAAGAGCGGGATGAAAAGGTGGTGCTGATCCGGTCGTCTGTCTTCTCTCTTCGTAGAGAGCCAGCTCTTTGGGGACCTATGGAACCAGAGCCCTTTAAGGGGACAGTGTATCGCTGGGTTGGGGGAGTAGTGGAGGCTGGAGACGGGACATTTCTCTCCCCAGTCGGGCTGGAGTTTTTCCTTGCCTTCTCTAGCTGGACCCGGAGGCTTGATGGCTCAGGTGGACTAGCGTTATTGGTGAAGGACTGGGAACGCTTCTTTCTTGAATTATCGTTAAGGAACTCAATGACATAGGCTTGTTGAGGATTGCCAAGACTTGAAAGTGACTGAGACTCTGGAGGAGAGTAGGATGAAGGCTCCTTAAAGTCAGAGGAGGCGAAGCGTTGTGGTGGGGAAGTTCTCAGAGGTTGCGGAGACACCTGGGACCCAATCTGAGGTTCTGATGGTGGAAAATCTTTTCCACTGATTGCAGGATTTCCTGATTCACTGTGAGTGCCATCCTCACCGTGGTTTACTGAGGATGGAAGGACAAGTTAGCTTGAGACGTGGAACATTATTGCATTAATGTGAAGATTAAAAAAATCCATTTCCCCAAGTTTGATTTAGTTTTTTTGAGTTGTCGATTTATCTCATGGAACATGCCAAATACATGTATACAAATTTTAGTTTTTTTTCCATAAGTGTCAATGTCTTTTCTCTACACGTAAAAACGTGCTGCTTCCAATGTTCGAAGCAGTGTTCGACTCCTGGCTGGACCGTTTCTGCATGTCATTCCCCTACTCTTTTCCCTTTTCCTGTCTCACTACTTTTGACTATAAATAATAGCACGAAATGCCCCAAAATAATCTTTAAAAGAACAAATCCTTCTTGTAACTGTATACACCTAAAATATTTCATTTCACTTGAAAATCCATCCTCCTTTAAAGATAAAAATAAACATTGATGGACACAAAGTGATTTTGTATAAAAGGACTCACGCTTGGTAATCTTTGAATGTGACGGGTCACTTCTGGTGCTAAACAGGTCTTCAGCCTGTGACCTCCTCCTCCTCATGCTAGCATTGCTTTGGACCAGCCAATCTGCAACTTTGCTTTCTGCCGACATCACCTCAGTGGGAGCGGTAACGTCAGTGGAAGGTAGCTTACGCTGCTGGCGGGCAGAGAACTTGGTCACATGGTCCTTTATCTTCATTTTTCCTGGTGTGCAGTCATCAAATTCAATGGTGAAGGAGGCGTGGCTTTGGACCACAGGAGGTGTTGGGGTAGAGGGGACACACTGAGAAGGATCGGGAATGTCTTTAGTTGGAACCTCATGAAACTGCGACTCCTTCTTGGGAGATCGCTGTTGGAGCTCCTTTGTTGGGATCTCAAAGTAGCTGGGCTCCCGCCGGTAGGAGAAGATGGACTTGGCCTGACTGTCAGACAGAGAACCGTTGACCTCAGTTGACACATCTTTAGCAGGCTCTGTTAGCAATAAAGAATGATGAGATTCCATTAATTACACAGATACACAGGAACTATAGAAGCTATAGAAGCATCAAGTCTAATACATTTTTGTTTCATGTTCCTAAAGCTCAAAACTTCAGGAGAAAGTAAAGAAGTTTGATTTGATCTGGATGCCACAGTTACACAATCCTCAAAACTAGGAGCCACAAATAACACAAAAGTTCAGCTGTAAGGCTGACAAAACAAATCAGCGAATTGCTCTATGGGTGCCAGCAGGATGTGGCCAAATATCACTTCACAAGCTCAGAGTCCAGTGAAGGGAAGCTGAGCAGGAATAATCTGTTTCAGCCCAGGCAACATGAAGCAAACAATCACCCTCCCTCCCCCTCCTGCAGCTTAGTGGATCATAATCCATCACGAGCAGGACAGGCACAGCCCACTGGCCTGGCAAGGCATCATCTGGCTGTCAGTCGGTTTTGTGAATTCCATGTTTTACGATTTAAGCACTTTTTTTTCCACACATTGAATAAAACGTATAAATATCCATGAATTTGTGATGATACAACAAAACATTGGATCATTTTTAAATCAAACAAAATGCTTCAATACACAGCACACACTAAGACATAAGCTACTTTTGTTTTGTATTATTGTTGTTTAATAATGTATTTTACTCAAACATCAATAAAATAAATAATACTCCTGTAATCAAAATAGTTGAAGTTTAGAAAGGATGAAGAACACAGACATCAGTCATTCATCTTTTCCTCTGTACTCCTCCCTCTGCTGCTGGTAAACAGAGGAGGGGCTGAATTTTCCACATTTTTATATTTCTAGCTTTAGGTATTGATAGCCTTTCTTTTAGCTTGTTCATAATAATTGGCTACAGACAAAACAGTTGAAAATATTGATTTTCTGTTCTTGTCAGTGTTTTTGATAAATTACTTTCTGTTTTTTTGTTTTTTTACCATCAACGCTTTTATTTCCCTTTAAATAACAAGCAGCAGTTACTCAAATAAAACTTAAATCTTTCAGTTCATCTGGTTCACTGTTGTCTGCCTGTGTGTGTGTGTGTGTGTGTGTATGCTGAGCCATGCTCTTGGTAACACACCAACACAGCAGAGGACAGAAGCATTGAGCCTTTAAATTACATCCAAACTGGTAGAGATGCTCAGCAGATTTTTTGGTTCATTTGGCTCAGGCCTGTCTTATAATATTAGGGAAAGTTTTCTGATTTTTATAAATTGCATCCACATTTTGCAAATGCCCCAACACAGAAATCATAAGTCCACACTGTACATATAAATGAACTTATCAAGATCCCTTGCCAAACAAATTCACACAATGCCGATCAAGCCTATCAACATCAGGTAAATCTCTGTGTTTCACAGCAGACTGAGATTTTTAAATTTGTGTCTATTTTGACATTCTCCGTGGCCAGATGAATGCTAACGTGCAAGCTTTAGCACTAGAGATTTCCACATGTTACAACCTCTAAAGAGAAGTTTTTGGGGAGGCATCCTTATCAAACACTTAAACCACCTCAACCAAGTCCTTTCAACACAAAGATGCAGTAGCTCCACTGAGCTCCTCCCCCCATTGCACCCTATCTCGATTTATTGGTCCCTGTTTGTGCCAACCCTCACCCATGGCCCCGAGCTTTGTTAGTGACGTAAAGTACAAGATCACAGATACAAGCGGCCAAAAAAGATATAAAGACTTCAGTATAAATTCAGCCATAATAAAGCCAGTGGGTTGTAAACATTAATAAAAATATAAGACTTTTTCCTCTGACCTGAAGACTCTTGTTCTGGCGATTTTCCACCTCCGTACTGCTTTTTGTTGGCTGGGTCCTCATCCTCCCCCCACCAGGAGGGCTGGCCATACAGAGGAGTAGGTTTGGATATCGGAGAATCTGTGGAGGCTAAAAGAAAAGCGCACACAAACAGACACACACAAACACACATACACATAATCAGGCACATTACCACAATTGAGAACAGGGAGGAAAGGCAAAAGAATGGCAAAGAACTCAAGTTTTTCAGTCTCCTGTATTAACGAGGCAACGTGTTTCATGTCATGTGATATTGTTGCACAATATGGAAAAAGTATTATACAACCCATGACTTGTTTTTTTTTTTAATTCCCACACAATCCCACATTATACTACTTACAAGTAAAAAATCATATCAATAAATACATTTAAAAACTGAACAAAAGAATAAAACATTGTCAATAAAAAATGCCATAGAGTCATGACAAAGAGTGTAGGATCATACTGTGATATCAACCGTATCACTGAAGCCAACAAAACATAATCCGTCTTATGCAAGTCCGGACTGGACTAATCCTATTCTTCAAAGGAAAAGAAACAAACAATAGTTGATATAGTATAACCACCACTTCTATGGCCAGGCTTCTTGCAGATGATTGATTCTCATTGCTTGCCCACTGACCTATACATTTACTCTGTATACAAGTGAAACCCAGGTGATTTCCCTCCTGCTGTAGCTCAACTGGTGTTAAGACTCTGGTTTGCCAGTCCACACATGCCAGTCAGCCTCTATGGCACTAATCAGATTATCTACATGCTGGTTGTCATCCTGATAGATAAACTAAACAAGCGCTCTGGGGTTTAATGTGGAAGCCTCACAATCCCAAACATCAGAAGCACTTGGCCACTGTTGCCTGGGACACACACACAATAAGACATCAACACAGGGACGAGAGAAGCAGAAGGGCATGTGACCAATTCCTTTCCCCTCAACCAATCCTCCACTTTTAGCTGTAGGAAAACACAGACGAGTGTAATAACTAAAGTGGGCTGAGCAAAGCGATGAGCCATGTTGAATTTATTATTTTAAATCAGTGAAGCAAAAGTACACAAGAGAGAAGGGTAAAAAGAAAAGACTATTGGTAATTGGTGTATTATTTCAGATGTTGGATTGTTAAATCAGCAGTTCTCCAACTTTTTCAGGTCAAGGACCCTTAAACCACTTAAAACTAGACCATGGACCTCTTCTGATGAGATTTTTGCTTTAGAATCGTTTTATAACAAAACATGCACAGAATATGGAGAAAAATAATAAATAATATATATAAATAATAATAAATTAATGACTGACTCAGTACATGGATGAATATACCAGTAAATGCCTATTTAATGAATTAATTAAATTGTGTGTCATTTTCCTTTTGGATATACACTTAATCTTCCTTTTTATTCATTAATACTCTGCATTTTTACTTCAATATATACAATGAAAAATAGAATTTGAATTAAAATAAATTCAAGTATAAAGGGAAAATAATAGGAAATAAATATGTTAATTAAATAAAGTAGTTTATTTTTAATTCTGGCAGTTCAGTCATCCAAACACTCATACATTCAGTCATTGTGTAGTTATGGATAAAATTATAGTGAAAATAAATGATTTCCCTTTATTCCAGGACCCCCTGGCCCACCCCTCAAGGACCCCTGGGAATCCCCAGACCCCACTTTGAGAACCACTGTGTTAAAATGTGTATTGCTGATGTGTGCTGCATCGAGGAACATTGAACTTGAACTCCTGTCAGAGTAAAGTAGGCTGAGTCACACACAAGTGAAGGGTCCTGCCCTGCAGACAGCTGGAGGATTGGACACACTCCACATCCTGTACAGCTGCAGGGGAAAACCAGCAACAACACACAGTAAAACATGCACACGGCTCTCTGAGCACTCGTGTAGGAGGCAGAATTATACATTATTAAAAGAAAATCAATATGAAACCACCAATCCAGGGTTGACAAAAAGGAAATTACCTTTAAATCAAGGCCTCCAGTCAAACAAATGTAGCCAAAGAGAAACCATTTACATGTTGGTTTGTCAACAGAGATATGCATGCTCAGACTGGTTGAGGAAATGGAACTATGAGGAAAACAGTAATGGACTTTATAACATGTTCCCTTAAATAAACAAAGAGAACAAATAAGAAGTTGTGAGTGATAGAGTGCATTTTGTTGTTATCTACAAAAAAATTATTGTGTACTAAAATGTAAAACAAGCTTTTTAACACTGTGAAATACTGTCTTTATCTTCTGTAGTTTAGTTATCTCAGTGGTGAACTGGGTCACAACAACACAGGGCAAAGTTGCTCTCACACTGCAGCCAGTAAACATGGTCTGGGTGACCATGTTCAGCAAAGAGTCTGCAGCCATGGCTTTAGCTTCTCTATTGTTAGCTTTTAGTAGCAGGAGATACAGCCACCCCCTACTAGTAGGGAGACTAAAAAAAATCCTGAAGCTCAATGACACATTTGTACAGCAATTTAAAAGGAAATGAGCCCCGTGCTGAAATAAAAGTCCTATTTTAAGCTCTAGTTGTAATTTTTCCCCTCCAAACTCACAGGGCTGATTATGGAGCAGAAAGCACGAGAAATGCTAAATCAACAACAGCTGGAATAGGTTTTGTCAGTGTGAATGAAGTTCATTCACAGAGTGCTTCTCTAGGACGAACAATTCTGTTACTGTTTCACCGATGCCTGTACTGTAAGTCAGGATTGGCTCAGTATACCTCAGGCCAGATAGTGTACTAGTGTGCTTAGCACAAAAATTTGAAACACCTTTCTGATTCCTCTATGACACGTGTTGAACAATCAGCACCCCACCTCTTGTCAGCAGACAGGCATGGCAGGCAGAGATAAGGCTGCTTGTCCTTAACTTTTCACCGCCTTTCACTTGTGTACATTCCCTCTGCCAATGCTACGATGTCGAGTTTTTTATTCTTTACGCACACCATGGAGATTGTGGCTTCAGCTTCTCAGCTCACATGGCGGCCTAATCTCACGCCAGGGAAGGTCTTAATAAGAGAATCCACAGCGGCCTTATCAGGGGATATATGGCCAAAGTCATACAGCACGTGTGGACACAAATACTTCCTTTTCCTCATGTGTGGGAACACGGTATTCAAATCCATTTTAGTTTTAACACTTCCTCCCAGGCAACAAGTACAATTAACCTACTTCTGTTATCGCTAAACCTGCCACCTTCCTGGTCCTATCTGTTCTGCATGTGTGGACCGAGTTGTTTACCTGTGAAGGATTGTGCTCTTCGCTCTACCCTGTCCTGCAGCTTGATGTTGGAAAGGGCATCTTTGCTCTTCTCTGAGCTGTGGAGCTGCTGTTTTTCCTTCACCTTGGCCTCCAGGGCTTTCATACCAAGCTGCAGCTGGCTGGTGTACTTCTCATGCTGCACGCAGAGACAGGGGGGAAAACAGGATGTAAGAACCCTTCTGCCAACAATCAGTACAGAAGTAACTGTCCTCTCACACATACAGGGCCTTCTCCTCAGTGTTAGCTCCTAGTTCACATTGTTAACTATGGATATTATACAATAATATATATATTTCCAGCTTCAACTGGTAGAAATGAGTACACTAAATTAAAATATGCCTTGTTTAAATTGAATTGGCTTTCGGAGTCCTGTGTTATGTCTATCAATTTCCTCTAAGTCAAAGGAGGTTGAGTAACAAAGCACTTGATGATTTATATTGAAAGTTGCATAAGCTTTTTGTGGTGAATTGATTAGTTAATAGTTTGTTAACAGACAGAATATTATTAGGTTACATACTAAACATTTCTTATGTGTGCTTTCTTTTCTGCTGGTTTCAATGTAAATTGAAAGAATTGCTAGAGTTCTGACTGAAAGCAAACATTTTAAAGAAAGTTAGCAATTTAAAGATATTACAAAGGTATCCGATAGTTTAATAGAAATAAGGAGTTGTAATAATTCCTGATGAATAATGGCGAAAGGGATCATTTTAAAAACATATGCACTGATATTGAGAACAGAACTGCACAGGGATCCATGTGAAACATTTCCCCCCAAAAGTCTTTCCAGCACTGCTACAAAGGTTTTACTTACTTTAAGAGCTTCCTCTGGGACTTTGTGTTGACTCTTCTCCAGGATATATACATGAGCATGTGCAGGAGAAGTTAAAGTACAAACATACACAGATTATTGTCGATAATACATCTATTTATAACAGAAACCGTAAACTCATAGTCTGGCTCAAGCACAAATAACCAGGAGGATGATTGTTGGCACAGAGACTGCAGTTACTGCTCTTCTGTTGAACTTCCATTCATGTCTAGATTTCACCTAAGGAGATGCAAAGTAAAGAGGGAAACACAAGCAAACACATCTTCAGCGAACCACTTGAAATGTGTAACATTACATGTCGTATGCAGCGGGTTTGGTCCCGGTGAAAAATTTCCCTTATGTCTCTACATGACATGTCAGCTTCCCCCCTGTTTTCTAAACTAAATTTCACAATTCGTGGGTTTTCTGCTCTTGGGGTCAAAGGGTCCACATTTGACCATAATCTGAAACCCCTGACTGAAAAACCACAGGGGATTAACATGCCGATGGAGCCAAAGACCACAGAGGGAAAAGAAAATGTAAAATATTTGTGACTGAGCAGCTGCCAATTGCTCACTCATTTCAGTGTGGCTTACTAATCACCAACTTCAACTGAAGAGCAGAAAGTATGTATTGTATACATTACAAAGGATACATGACTAAAAAACGTACAAGCAATATTAAAAAAAAAGGATATCATAACCGAAGCGAATGACATCTGAGAGCTTGAGGGTGATGTACGTCTGGTCTGGGATTCTTAGGTCATTCACAAATGTCTGCAACAGAGGAAAAAAATGAAATCAAAGCACATGTTTTACTCGTTATTAATGAAGCAAAGGTATTGACTCGCAGGTGACCGGCTCGATAATTCCTCGTGGCACGCATTCAGCTAGTGTAAGGTGCTTTGCAACCAGCCTTTCTCCCGCTGGCGGTTAATCCACCAACCCATTACAACTGATGAGATTATGCTGTTATGCAATGACTGCCTCTGCTTTTGTAGACCACTTAAAAGAGCAGGTGGATGTGTGGGGAGAAACAGAAAAATAAATACATCCAAATTCAAGTGCAACAGTACTACCTGTTGATCAAAAAAATGTGTTTTCTTCAGAAACAACTGGTGAGTCAGTGGGTTCAGAGTTGATCTTCAGATTATTGAATATGGAAACAAAAAGAGAAAATGGAAGAGCAGAACTTCTTCAATCCAAACTAAATGTAAAAAAAAAAAAAATAGGCAAAAACATAGTCATGTTGAATTTCAGTTTCAGATCTGTTGAGTTTCAGATCTGTTCACTCTTCTCTGATTAGTCTGGCAAAAAAAAAAAAAGAGAGAGAGAACAATGAACGGTTTCTCCTACTGCTCAACTCTGGACTTCATTGGGATAATGTGCAGTGAAGTGGCAACAGAGCGATGAAGGGAGAGGGAGAGAGAAAGAGAGAGAGATGCTACAGAGAGAGATGACATAGAAAAAAATGTGCAGGAAAAAAAAGGGGGGGATCCAGGTCAGCAGGAACATAGCGTCTCCTGATTACCACTGTTCTACAAATCATCCCCATCCCTGGCACACAGAGACGCACTTTGTGCTGGGGAGAACTGCTGTGAACTTGAGGCCGGAGCCTTGAGGGAGCGGCTCGTCTGACACCAAAGATGGACTCACTCACCCCGTTCAAACTGCCCAGGTCCTTCACCATATGTTCATCCGTGTTCAGGTCATAGTTGATCACAGCGTGCTGCTTGTCTACGCTCCGAGACTGTGGAGGAAAGAGAGAGTAAAGAAAACGTTATCATCGTTTCCTGCAGCGTGATTGTAATCTAGTGTCAGCCTTTTGTTCGGGGTTTGAGAACAGATACAAAACTTGTTTCTCCTCATAATGATTTTTCCCAATCTGCCAGTGTCTTTGTGCACATGGTCAACCTGCCATGAACGAGGGGGAAAATATGCTTAGATCATCAATTAGGCACAAACTGAGCGAGTGATTCAGACAGTCACTCGCTCTCCCTTCTCTCCGCTCATTAGCCACTCTGGGCCTTCTCATCAGAAAAATAGGGTCGCAAAAAGACCACCATCCTTCATCGGGTCATTTATAAGGCTGTAATAACGTCTCCCACACCAGTCACACACTGTGATGAGATTGAGAATAATCTATGTCCTCAATCGCAAGCTTACACAAAGCCTCTGTGTTGTCCTATCTACTCTTTTAAATAACTTGTGAATACTGCACCACCCCTTAATTAACCAGTTTACCTGCTTGATTAGGTTAACAAAGCTGCAGCACTAACAGCTACAACATTCCTAACTCCCCGACCAACAGCCCCTGGCTGCTGGACAACAATTTGCTTCACTTTGCCCCCCTTATCAAAAAGAAAACGGTCACTCCGGCGCTAGGAAACAATAAATACACCACCGAACTCGAGACAAAACACAGCAACACTAATAATCTAGGAGGCATATGGTGTAATTACTGGCCACAGAGAAACAGGCATTCACCAGGCACCAGTTGTTATGGAAAGTCCAAACATTCAAGTCCCTCAGCAATGCTATTTGATATGACTTCACTTCACATATTCAATCTCTGCTTTTCAAGCCAAACAGGATCGTCACAGACATTCGACTGTGGTAAGAATGGGAAAAGTAAACAAAAAAAAGAAAAAAGAAAAACACAGGATTAAAGGGTTTAAGATAGTTTCGCGGCAGAATCTCATTGTGTGCCAAAGTAAGGAAAGCAGCCCTGATCGCTTAAGCAGAGCAACAGAGGAGTCTGTATCGACTGGGAGAAGCTGAGGTTTTTTTCTAGGATACGGCGACGCCTAAATGTGGACACAAGCAACTTTTCAATCTAACCAGGCCTCTGTGGCTTTTCTGAGCATAACTTACTCTGACTAAGAAAAGTATAAACAACTTCTTCTGAGGCAGCATTCCTCCTTTCAGTGGTCTAAATACAGAGGGAGGAGGATAAAACGGGAGGGAGAATATTATACAAAAAAACCTCACAAAGAAATTGTGTGTTTTTTAACAGAGACACAAAACGGGGGGAAAAAAAACACAACATAGCTTGGAAGTCATTGTTTGAAAGGCTGTCAGGGGAAACTTTGTCACCAGGTTACACACATGAAACATGCTGGGAACCTCCCGCTGCTGCCTCACATACTTGTGTGACGAGCCGTCCTGTCGGACATGAGTGAGGGGCGGTTAAACACAAGGGCATTTCTGAAAAACTTTGGTGAAGAGCAGTCAGGATTCATACAAGACACTATGCTGGTGTTTGCTGTGTCAACACGGGCTCGCTAAAGGCCACACACCTGCAGCATAAGCTCGCAATCGTCACGGCCGACGAAGATCATCTCCCGTGGCAACCGGTGGCGTGTGCCAGAGCTGCTGACCAGAAACCATGATGTCACACTCATGTTGGAGCCACGAGTCAGGAACTTCTTTGCATCCTGGAAAACAGTGTTAAAAAAAGAGGAAAAAAAATTGAGAAAGCGGAGGGTTAAATGACTGGACTATGTGAGGTTGCATGATCATTATTTCAATGCAGAGTGACTATTTTCTAAATGCTACATTACTGAGTGGAAATCACCATCTCACCTGAGCAACACCTGTTTATCCAACCATTCATTTGTCTGGCTGTTTCACTCAATGAAATCACCTCTGAACATATTTTGAGTGAGTCAGCCAAGTTAAGGACAGACAGGTTTCCTTGTGTCAATAACTTAGATAATATGTGTGTGTATCCATATATACACACATACGTCACAAATGCAGAGGAAATGGAAAAAAACAACAGGAGTCTTCTGCTTTTATAAACACTCTTTATAACTAATTAGCATGCCGGGGAAACCTGTTGCAATGTGGCGTCTCCGATTAGCTAACAACACTTCCTGTACGTTAACTAACTTTACACGAATGGCAAATGAATAATATCCACACAACGATTATTATATTTTAATTGAAACACATGTATTGTATATTTTTTTACATTACACAGCAGAATGTGGTGACATTGAGGTTGTTTAGCTAACGTTAATGAGTCTCCCAGTAGACCGAAACACGCGTTTATTCCCAACGATTTGCTGCTAACAAGGATGCAACGTTACCTTTAGCGCTTTTTCCGTCTTACTCCTAAGTGAAGCCAGTGTTTAACTTTCGAGAGAAACGGCGATTCGACGACTGACATGTACAAGAAGAGCGGCCAGGTAGCAGCGGACAGGTAGACACACCGAGCACACCCTCCTCTTCCTCGGGGAACGTCAACCGGGCGAAACTCTCCGACGTCTCTTCTCCCGCACGGTGACGTAGCTGCCGGGATCCATCAAACGCTTCTACTGGTTTGACCTGAGAGGCGGCGCGGGGAAGGAAGAGCGCTCACTCTGACTGTTTTCCGAGTGCAGAAAAACTTTGTAAAAAACGGTGGTGGGAGAAATAAAAGATGAGCAGCACCGCCCTCTAGTTGTGTTTTAGAACTATGTTGGTCGCAACGAAAGAAGAAAGTGATAGATTTTTGCATGAATAAATGAATTCATTATTTATTTTAGTATCGTGCCACCTACGGGACCATCTCCCTAATTTTATGAAACCTTTACAAAATAAAAAAAAAATGGGGACATGATTTCCGATTTTCTATTTAATTAGGTTACATTATTTGATAAATCCAAAGGGGAAGATGAATAATAATAATAGCAGCAGTAATAATAATAATAATAATAATAATAATAATAATAATAACAACTGGGTTAACAATAATTTATTTCTTTTTACATTTTTTAATAGACACAGCCACATATGATATTGCTCTAATGAATAAATGTAACATTATTCATAATTATGTTGTATTTGGACTATATAATGAATTATTAATATATAATTCTTTATTTAGTTTTTAGTACTATTTCATTCTTTATCTATGATTCACTTGATCTCCAAAAGTCAGTAGGATAGCAGTTTTGAACCAGTGTCCAGTATTAATTAATTTAATTTATTATTATTATTAGTAGTAGTAGTAGTAGTAGTAGTAATAATAATAATAAGTTATCAGTTTCTTAAGGTCAATTAACATAAATGACATTACAAGAATAAAGTGAATCCAAATCACAAAAAAACAAACACAATAACAATCAATCAATCATCAGAATGTGATTATGAGGAGTAAATGGTGTGTAAAAGATTGTTTATGACACTTAAATTAAATATTGCAGTAGTAGAACTCATGTGGAGATTTAATAAAAATAAATAAAGCCACGGTAGACTTTTAATCACCGGGTGATGCATCTTATTTATAAACGATCTTTGGTTCTAATCGTGTGGCGAGGACTTTGTTCACACTGTGTTTCAGGGGCAACAGAGAAAAATATCCGAGCTAAAAGTGAAAAATCAGATAAAGATTCATGTTTAGACAACGCAACGAGCTCAAACTGCTCCAATAAGTAACTGCACCGCGTTAGTGTCTGACGGGAATTTGATAATGAATGAAATATGAATGATACTGAAATATGCAGAGCAAATGCCTCAATAATTAGGTCATTACAGTTAACTGTGAAATTACGGAGCGTAGTCAGTTTATGTAAGTATTTGCACCCAATTACAATAAAATAAAACCTCTGGTGATGTTCTTCATGTGTTTGAAAGTTGTTTTACATCGACACAGTAACCGCTAGGTGGCGCCTTAAAGTTTTGTTCACCTCCCTGGAACAGGACATGTTCACTGAGGAAATAAATTATTATTATTATTATTATTATTATTATTGATGATATTATTATCACTATCACTATTATTAGTAGTAGCATCAATTTGACTTATATAGTACCTTTTACAACAGCATTTTATCAGCTCAAAGAGCTTTACAAAGGGTATGTAACAGGAATATTTAATAAGAACAAACAAAATCCTAAAAATAAATAATAACAGAAATAATAAAAAACAATAGAAAGTTGAATTTATTAAAAGAAAGTCCATTGAATTAAGGATTTCATCTGTTTCTCAAATTGTCAAAAGATTCTGTTGGTTTCTATTCATTAAATATGAATTAATTAAGGGAAATGCTTATGAAGTGATAACGGCACATCTCCACCAAAGTGAATTGGGAGTATAGGCTATGTAAAGAAGGCAGGAAACTGTGATTTCCGGTCTGTATTATGCATCTTTACTCCATACTCTTAAATAATCTGTGCACATATTACACAAATATATTACTGACAATATAGACATTGGGCTTGTAGTGGATAGTATGAACCTGTTTCTAACTCTGATCTCTGTCGCCCTCATGAAAAGAAACTTTCTCAGCGAACCATGACAAGAAATTCCCCTTCCATAAACATCAACAAGACTGACTCTAACTTTTCTCTCTATTGTTTGGATTCGACAATACCAATGGTAAAAAGCCTAAAGAATTAGAATATGAATCTAAATTTGGCGTTTGGAGTTTTTTCTTAGTCATTTTTCTGATCGCAGATGACTTGAAACAATGAGAAAATCAGAGGTAAAACTAATTAAATTAATGATGGCTGTATGCCATGTAGATGCATCTGTTTTATATGTTAAAGAGTTACATTACCTTGAACTGCATAGTTTTAAAATTGAAGAAATCAACCTGTGCCTGACACCACATTGAGTGAGTTTATGAACCAGATAACAGTTTATGAATCACCTTGCCCAGTGAGCTTCTAAGGCTTTTACCATCTTCTTCAGTTGGTATGTTTTTTTGTTATTATTATTGTCTCCTTTCTTATGCGGTTGCAGCAAGGCTTAAGAGTCAACAAGGAGAATACAAGTTCGAGCAAGTGTCTGCTCTGTAGTTGGTCTTGTACTCTTACCTCTGTGAGTAGTAAATAATAAAATAATTTACTTAAAAAAGAAAGAAAACAGAAAGTACAGTTTTCTGATTCAGAGTTGCAGGGCCTTTTTCATTAGAAATATCTCATGTTACACATATGAGATATTTCTAATGAAAAAAAAAGTCTTACACAATGTTTGTTTTACTGTGGAACAGTACAGCAGCTCTGGTGGGTCATTGGGCAGGAAATAAATGATTCTACACATTAACAGAAATATCAACCCCTTACATCTACTACCTGGCATATCTGACCTGTTCATCGCAACAAAGTTAACAAGGAGTTAAAAGGTAACTTCACCAGATACTTGCTTTTTGTGCTAGTAAGTGTATTCTTCTGGACAATGGATAATCTATCTAAAGCTCAATCTAAAGCTCATCTTGCTCTAGATCAGTGGAGTCAAACTCAATTTAGTTCAGGTGCCACATAGAGCAAGATCTCAAGTGGGGCAGAACAACAAAACAATGTCTTCCTTCCTTTTTATGTAAAGAAATACATTATAAATATTATTGCGATTATTAACCTAAATTTTACCTAAAACAGGAGCGATGACTTAAGGAAAAAAAATGGGTTAGTTAGTCCATATTCAGTCAGTCTGTAGTTGTTGTCACTTAATTATATTTAGTTTTTTAAGCAGCAGGTGAAGTTTACTCCTGCCTTACAAACCATTTCATCAAAGCTGTACATATTTTATCCCCTGAGCCCTGAAGGATGCTCACTGGCTTCTCATTTCTGTGAAGAAATTAAAACTAGTCCATTATTTGTCACACTTTGTACGGTCCTCCAGTGGGTTGGATAAAACCCTTTAGCGTGCCGGTTCTGGCCCCTGGGCCTCATGTTTGACACCCCTGCTCTAGATTATCTGACACGTAAACTGCACAGCAAAGATGAGTTTTATTTCTTAAAGCAGGGAACCCTTTTGGGTATATCTTGGTTTGAATATCTCTACTATTTTTTTTTTAAAGACACACTTAATTGATGCTTTTTGTTTCTGTGTTTCTCTCTCTGAACACGTGAATGTATTATGCCCACATAGCAGAGTATTCTTTATCTTATGTCCTTATTTTTATTGAATGATTCCTGAATCTCTCACCTGTACAAATTCATATCTGAGTGTATCTGAGTCAGTATCTGAGTTTATTCTACAATTATCCTCTATAATTTCTGCAGATTCGTGAACTAATTCATCATGGGATACTGGCTTTATCTGTATTCACACGCCTTATATCTTACATTTACCTGATATTTCCCACATTGAGTCTATCAGTGCCG
This sequence comes from Lepturacanthus savala, assembly GCA_030544235.1. Classification (NCBI taxonomy): domain Eukaryota; kingdom Metazoa; phylum Chordata; class Actinopteri; order Scombriformes; family Trichiuridae; genus Lepturacanthus; species Lepturacanthus savala. The sequence continues at coordinate 17,573,472 of CM060469.1, read as the reverse complement.
TCCTCTTCCTACTGTGACACCATACAGTAACAGGGAATATTTGTGCCTCTAGTACAAAGCAGAAAAGACCTCTGGCTTGCAGCGCGTGTGTGTGTGAGTGACACGTTCCTCACACAGCACAACACTACATCACCCGGGGGAGGCTCGCCGGTGGAGCCGCAGCCGCAGCACACTGTGTTTTAGGGCAGTGCAGCTGGAGTCAGGTGAAGGATGGTTGTCAGGTGGGCCAAGCCTCGGTCTCGCTGTGTGGCGCTGTGCATTGCAGCTGGCCAAAGACAGACTGTGAGCTCTGGCTGTCAACATCTGCTCCAGAGACTGTACCATCTGGCCAAGGCCCGGGGGGAGCACCTTCCCTGTCTCAGACCAGCTGCAGAGCCCCAGACTTGGACCTGAGCAGTCCTGCGGAGGCAGAGAACACGGCCAAGACACAGTCAGGGATGCTGAGTGCTGGAACATTTGTCTCACAAACTTAGCCGTGTTTTGTCTGTGGGGTGTGATCACAGCATGCTTTTGGATAAACAAGAATTCCTGATTCATTTACATTTTTTTTAACCTGCTTTAAATGCAGCCGATAAGGATGGTAAAATCAAGATATAAAGAGTCCAGTTTGTTTACAAATGAATGCAAGGAAGGAGATTAAAGAAAGAAATATGCTTAAGGAAAAAGATGGAAAAAGTAATGATTTTCATTATAATTCCCGCAAAACAATCAATGTATCACAATTCTTCTAATATGGACAAACATAATAATTTGACTTCTGGATTCTTCAAAGCGAAGAGCAGGAGTGTAAGATTTCACAATAAAATATGCACGGCTCATTGTTAAGATCTTTTATTTCATCAATTTGAAAGAAACAAGTAAAAACAGTGTACAAAGTTTATATTATTTGTTTACTAAAGCTGGTGTCCTCAGTCTCAGGAATATGGGAGGGCAGGTACAAAAAAAAAAGTTGAAATAAAAAACAAAAAGTATAAAATGAATTTCCCTATTTTCAGAAGGTGACAGCAAAGGGTGAGTGTGCATAGGAATAAGTAACAATCAAATAAAAATAATAAAAAAAAATAACAGAACAAAAAAGGTTTGCAAAAAACGATTGAAGTGAAAACAATACCATAAAAACCATTACATTCAATAACGTATGATGCACTTTTGAAAAGTGATTATCTGTCATCATAAAAACACAGAGGCCTTTTTCGGAAACCTCTTAGCACACTTTGAAATAAGAGTTTGCGGCTCCCAAGAGTCTCAGTTTAGCCTCAGCCATCTGTAAAAGGGGAGTAATCATACAAACAAGCAATTCTTATTTTATTTGTATCCATAGCATTTGAACTTACACCATAAACAGAAACTAATTTAGTCTTTACCAACCATAAAATACAAATAAAGAGTCCAGATACAATCATTTTGGGGCAGCAAAGTGCATATCATTGGCACAGTAAAACTCATTTTAGTCAATGCTGGTCTCATATAAATAACTAAGAAGCTTGCGAAGGGACAAAGTCCCCTAAAGTAGCAAATCAAAGATGTCTCTTTGTGTTTTTTCCCCTGAAGCCCAGTTTGCTTGCAATGTTTTCCTAAAGAAATGTATTATGTTAAAGTGACCTCATTGAGGCTGCAGCGAAATGCACTGGGTGGAAAGCACCCAATACAGTACATAGAGGAAAAACCCTAAATGAGAGAAGAGTTTCTGAAGGGTCAGAGGCCTGGGATGCCTGACTGATCCGGATCAGAGAGAAACCAGGAGGCGTTTGCAGCACAGCATTGAGATAGGAAGGCATCAGGAACTATAAGCACTTACTTCAGGGGGGTCTGGAGGAGCGAATTTATTATCTGAACAGGAAACCAGGGTGTTCTCAGTGACTCTGATGTGCAAACAGGAATCCACTGCAAGCCAGCTTTTACTTTTAATGATTAATCACTCTGCACTCTTGTGCATGTCTGCCATTTTCTCTCACATCAGGCTGCATTGCACAATCGATTCATCAGACTCGTCATGGTGTTGCATGATAATAATATAACAGACCGATCGGTGTCAGTTTTGCATCAGGGTTATAGAAAAGTCATACAAATCCTGTCCAGAAGATTTCATTTCAGTCCTAGGAGAATCAACCATGTGTTAAAACACAAATATGCAGAAAGATTGACTTTATTTGATATGATACATTCACTTTGGAAGCCCAAAAAAAAATGTCTTGAAGACTTGATCTGAATGGTATTTGAATTGTTCAGAAGTCTTTGAGAGGACAACATGGTTTTTTATCACCCGATCAACAAACAACACACTCTCTGCTCACATGATGTTTTGGTCCACAGTATGCCTACTTCTATTTGAAATGGTCGATTCATATTCGATCATATGTTTTCAATACAAAATGGCCCTTTTCAAAAAAAAAATTCATAGCAGTGGCCTAATTTGTGCATAACATGACTACATTTCCCCATTCATTATGGTGTATGGATGCCTGCTCGGTATACAACGTAACGACCAGGAAATGCAGGGTAGTGTTAACTCTCTCCGTGGTCAGTCTTCAAAGGCCAACACAGAACAACCACAGTTATCTTTGTTTTGTCTTGTATTTCCTCCTTCCTTGTAAAAACACAACTTGCAGATTGTAATGTTGCATCCACCGACAGCATCTGCGCACGATGCTGGGAGGACGGGGAGCATGTCCCCGGGTCTTTTTTTTTTTTTTTTTTTTTTTGAGAGTGCAGTCGGGTGGGGAGAGGGGAGATGGTGGGACCAGAGGAATGTATGGGAGTCATTTTAGGCCGTCCCACTGGCAGAGTAGGAGAACTGGGGGAAGTGGGGTCTCCGCTCGCTGTCAAAGGACTCCATACTGTCATCTGGGGATTGAGGGCAAAGAGTCTGTTAGTTGAAATGTAGAAGGTATGGGCGGATGAGATGATTGTAATTTGTCTATCATCAAAGTATGATACCACCTGCGTGGACAAAGTTGTAAATCAATATGACTTAGCACCTTGATTTTCTCAGTTAATATCCCAGAAAATATACTATATTTTGGTATTATATGACATTACATATACTGTGATTTACCAGATTATATCCATATCCCCCACACAGAGGTACATTTAACTATTTCTACAGATGGGAGATGCAATGTAACATTATGATGTCACTATAGTCAAGTAAAGTAAATTTTATTTGTATACAAATTTGCCTCAATGGGCTTTATAGTTTGTATAAGAGCAAGACAACATCCTGTGTCCTTAGACCCTCATGTTGTACAAGGAAAAAAATCCCAAAAAAAGAAATCCATTTATTATCTTATAATGTCTTAGACTGAGCTCTTCAGAAGATCCATTAGAATGAGGTGTTTTTGTCATCGTAAAAGCTGCACTAAAATAAAAGTCTGAGTTTTGCCAATTAAAATTAAAAGTGAGTTCCCTACCTCCATGACCATCACATAATAATCTTGTGTGTCAAAAGAAAGCACTAAAGTGCACCAAAATATTACATTTAAAAAGCCCTTTATCCCTTATCCCATAATAAAGCCTTTATTTAATCAAAGAATATTTTCTGCACAGTGTATGATATCTGCAATCATACTGGCTGTCATTAACATGCATGTGATGACTGTCAAGTACGATCCTCTGTTTTTAACTGCACTGGCTTTCCAGAAGAGGGCAGGCTACTCTCAGGGGAGCCTGCAGGATAGTTTCTTAACTCACTTTACTAATGAAGTTTCTGAGTTTCTCACCCAAAACAATTTATTTCTTAGTTGCACAGTTGCACAGGGGAGGATGGGAATAATTCAGATCAGTTAATCTCCTCTCCAGCAGTGTTCATCACATCAAACACTGGACCATTAAACTCCATGTTGTAGGGAACAGTCTGATGATTTTATTATACATAAGCAAGGTACTACCGACTATATTTCATGTATAGGTGTGTCAGTGTGTGGTAAGGTGTTACCTTGTCCAGGTGGTGTAATAGTGATGGTCTGTCCCGTGAACTCCTCGTCAAAATATCGTGTGTCCGTCTCCGAGGTAACTTGGGGTTTAAACGGCGGGACCAGCTGTTTGAGGGAAGAGACACACACATAGCAGCACATCAGCACTAGCAGTCGGTTTGGTAACAGTTGTGCGTCTGATGACGTCTTTTTCTAGATAGCGGGGCTCCAAATGCTGCAACTTTACCGGTCCCTGGGGGTGGCAATTACGCACTTGAGGGTGATGAGGGTGAAACATTGCAATGTGAACATCTTAGAAACTGACCTTCTTCTCGTAAACGTCCTGCCATTCAATCCCAGCAAAGAACTTGTGCTGCATGATTTCCTTGGCATCGTCTGGACCGCCACCTAACCTGGAGATCAGCAGAAAAAGGAGATGTGGTATGATGAGTTAAATATCAGTAAATTTGGTCACTTTGAATAAGTCTGTTCTTTTTTTGACAAATATAAAAAAAAAAAATGATGAGCCCATACTAGAAATAAGTTTTTGATAGATACAGTTGCAGGGGCCTCACCTCTGCATTGGATCTTTCTTGAGAAGGCCGGAGAGCAATGAGCGTGCTTCGGGGCCGAGTGTCCGCGGGAAGCGAATGTCTTCCATGAGGATGAGCTCAAACAGCTTCTCATGGTCCTGGTTGTAGAAGGGCAGTCTGCCACACATCATCTCGTACATCACCACCCCCAGACCCCACCAGTCCACAGCGCGGCCATAGTCGTTGTCTTCTAGCACCTGGGGGGGTTGGGAGTGGGGTAAAAGTTTAATTAGAATGGGCCTTATTCATTTCAATATTTTTAATTACATGATCTATTTATTAAAAATCATCATGCTTGGTCCACAAGCACATAGATGGACCAGATGTTTTTATGGCAGAATCCTGAGCCGCTATACACATACACATATACATAAACCTGTACCAGATTGATGCACAGCTCTCAATATCTATCTCAATATTAGTGTTCCAAATGTTTTTATTTACTTGAGGGAGAGGAGTGTAGGAGTAGGTTCAATTCTGCCCTCTACTAGTTAGGAGCTGGGCTGGGAGTATTACAGATTGCTCCTTTAATTTACGGTAACAAAATTTAGCCCTTTTAACGCCATATTTATACAACAAGCTGACGAAAAGGCTCACTTATTACGGGTTCGTAGCTGCACATTATGTTTCAACCAATACATTTTGCATTTGGACTCTTTTGTTTGTCTCTTGTTTGTCTTTTGTTGCTTGTATAAATCCTGAAGCAACCAAGTTGCCCCATCACCCCACCCCCACCAAAATCACCTGCTCTCCCCCCTGGTCTGAGGTTTTGAGGCAGCCCCGGCCAACACTGACTCACATCTCACATTAGGAGCATGGATAGTGTTTCCCCTGGAGCCCTGCATATTTAATCACCACAGGGCCTTCCACACATACACAAACACACAAACACACACACACACACACACACACACACACACACACACACACACACACACACACACACACACACACACACACACACACACACACACACACACACACACACACACACACACACACACACACACACACACACACACACACACACACACACACACACACACACACACACACACACACACACACACACACACACACACACACACACACACACACACACACACACACACACACACACGTACATACAGATCAACAAGCAGCAGAGGTGTGGGTTGCTTAAATAAGCAAATGTGGAGCAACAAACATGAACTGGGGTCCTACAAACAAACTGCTCAATGAACACAACTGTGCTCAGAGAGAGAAACACTAAGTAATTTATTATTTCCATAAAATTACTTTTCTGGACAGTTCTTAATGAGACAAACTCCTTCAGTGTTGTGCTTACTGAACAGCACAACCTGTTGCATGACTAATGTGCTGCTGAGTGGAGTTGTTCCAAGGTCTCTGGGGACATGTACTGGATTCTACCTCTCCAGGCGGATGTTGAAGGTGAAATCAAGACAAGGAGAACAGTCTGTTCTCTTAAACAAGCAGTGTGATGCTAGGAGGTTCGGAACCTAAGAATAGCAACTTCGGTAAAAGACGTGGGCGGATTAATAGAATTAGATATGGACACAACGGTGCAAAGGGCCAGGAGAGAGGGTCCTGGAAAACAGATGGGACGGATGTGTCCGTAAAAGGAACAAAACTACAGTGCATGTGTGTGTGTCTGTGTGCGCGAGCACGAATGCAGCCCCGCGTATGTGTCTGTGGGCACGCCGCCTGGTGCTGCGGTGAGCGGCGAACATCGAGGAGGAAGACTGGGAGGGCAGGGGGGGAGTAACGTGAAGCCGGTGCGGGGCTAGGATTACTGGGCCGTCTCTATTTCCAGCGCTGCTGTCGTGTGATTCACACCGTGCGACAGCTGGGCCCGCAGCTGCCCCATATATGTAGAAGAGCGCCACAGCTGTGAAGCTGCCAGGAGCGCAGGAGCCAAGCTCATCCCTCATATACGTAACCAGGACTGCCTGCCTGCTTGCTTGCTTGGGCCCCAACCCCAAACTAATACTGTTACACTGCCCCAAAGGAGCAAAGATGGGCAGGTGGGGGGGTGGGGTGGTGGTGGTGGTGGTGGTGGTGGGGAGGAAGGAGATGGGAGGATAAAAGGAGGATGGAGGTACAAACACTTGCTGCTGTTCCAGGGCAATATTTTGTAACTTCGGCTCTGACAGTCTTGTGCATCCACATCCGCTTTATTGGCGAGATTAAACCCATCCACTTTTTTCTTAGTAGATATCCCCTGAAATCCAATTCCCCCAGTCGATAATGTTTCCTTCTTCTTGTAACCACTTTAATAAAAGTAAATTTGTCCCACTCCTTACTCCAGAGACAAACTGGTCCGGGCTCTGCAGATTGGGTATCTCCCTCCTTTCCCTCCCTCCCCTCCTCCTCCTCCTCCTCTCCTGCTCGCGGTGGAATATTCCCAGACGTTACAGCATTCCTGTGCAGCTCGCACAACAAGGTCATTGTTTACTGCAGAACAACCTGTAACACTGCCTGGCCTGCACTCCATAGAGACGCTCGCCAGCGACCTTGTTGCCACGGTAACGCCCCCTGATGTCTCCCCTGCGCTCTCTCCGCTGACGAGGCTGGAGCTGTCATACACTGTGGAAGGGGAGAGCCGGGGGCCTTGGGAAGAGCTCGGGACGGACAGCTGGGGGCTGGGAGGAATTTGTTTAAACTGTTTATGAATGTGCAGATAATATACAGTTCTTTATGCTTATACAGGTGCAAGGCAGCACATATTCAGATACTAAGTCAGCCCGGGCCTTTGTCTTGACATCCTGGTACCAGAGGGACGTTCGGTCTGACAGATGAAAACGACAGACGTGTGTTCCAATGCGGCAAGACTGCAGGATCGCGTGCTCACTGCCGGCTCCGGATCTGCCCAGGTCAGCAGAGGCATCCCGGCAGCAGTGGGTCTGCTGCTCTCCCAGTGCCACACAACAGCTGTAGACCAATGTGGTCTTTTTTTTTTTTTTTTCCCCCTGTCCCAGGGGCGGAAGCTCACGTTTCCTGAGGGGGGCTGTCAGCCAATCACCCATCCTACTCCCCTCCTAAACAGAAAATTCCAAATGGAGGCTAAAAACAACGATACGGCAACTGTGTAAACATGGACACCCTTCTCCCGGAAAACATTTTTACGGCAACAGGCGAGAGGGGGTTAGAGCAAACACCCGCTCACTGTGTACGCGCTCACTCACGCGTACACGTTGCCCCTGCGCTCGCACAATTGCGATATCGGGTTACATGGCCTCCTCCAACACTTGTCATACCTGCACGCAACAGGGAGTAGCCACACCCCTCCTCATACAGCAAATATGAGAGCAGGCTGCCCTGCCCTGGGCACACAGCACACTCATTAACTCACAGACTTCAGCTGAAGATTAGAAAGGCATTTTGGGACAGCTGCCCTTTCTCCCACATGCTTCTTATTCACTGATGTCCAACAACACACGCCGAATTTCTGTTTGGAGTCTACCCGCGTTGCTTACTTTTGTCACGCTCCATTGCTATCGTTCTTCTCATACAAAGAGGTAGAGTGAATCGTTTCTTACCTCAGGTGCCAGGTACTCCGGTGTCCCGCAGAAGGTTTTCATGGTGGCGCCATCTTTGATCCCCTCCTTGCACAGGCCAAAGTCTGTGATTTTTATGTGTCCATCTTTATCCAGCATGAGGTTTTCCAGCTGAGGGGGAAGTAGACAGAAGAAGGAAGTTAACTTAAAAGTTCCATATCTTAGAAAGTGAGAGCTAAGTTGTTTTGATTGTGTCTAAATGTTGCATAAATACTGTCACATGTTTCAAAAATGCTCAATCCACAGGGAAATGCACACACCCTGTATTTGGACAGCATTCTGACTTCTGTGAAGTTGTGATGTCACAACTGTACAGTCGCCCCTCCCAATTCGCAGATATTCAAGTCAGCCATTCAGAGCTGCTCAGTAATATTAATGACCCGTTCATTCTAGAGCTCCAGAGAGGGATATAAAACTATATCACTATATATAACTATATGGTTTATGTTACTTAAAATGACAAATATATCTTGTTAGGGACATCAGAACTTCAAATAAAAAGTTGAAAAATCGTACGGTATGGGACCTTTAATTTTAAAATGACTCACTTTTTAACGGGGATCACCAAGAACATAAATCTGAGCAGTGCTATGAATATTAATTCATAAATGTACAAAGCCATGGGAAAGGTGATGTTACACTGTCTGTCTGTATATTGGAATTTCTTTTCCAATATGCCAACTTTTTATACTTTAGCTTAGTATTAATTCTATTGCAAATTTATGATTTCTTCTGGCATTTAAGATGAAGTTTTAAAATGCACAAATTGAAAACGCTGTGCAAAATGTGCAGGTTATATGACCTAAGGGCCTACACAGTGTGTGCATGATGCATTGTCATGACTTGACGTTGCATGGCCTTTTAATATCAGCATGTCCTCTCCCTCCCTCCCTCTCTCTCAGTTAAAGTCACCTGGCAGCTGTAGCTCACACGTGGCCAGCAGTGCCCGGCCAGAGTCAGCACATCCTCCAATCCTGCAACCCCGGCATTTTCAGGAGAACCCTAGCAGGCTGGGAGCCTGCCTCATAAAAACCCAAGGGATAGAAGGAGGGAAGGAGAGAGAGGGGGAAGGAGGGAGGGAAGGAGGGAGGAAGTGCTATGCTGACCTGGCTGGTATAGTTTTATCAGCTGGAAGTAGTAGGGCTACAGATGCCAACTGCAACACTGAGAACCGCCCACAGTCCTCCTAAACCCAAACATGTTGTATCAGTCCACAGCATCTGCCACTGATCTCATCTTTAGAGCATTAAAATTCTGTTTAGCTTTTGAACTCAGCAGCTGAGACTCTGAAACTCCCTGGCAACTGCAGTGCTATGCCGCCCGTATATAAAATTATGTCAGTCACACACAAAAGTGCACAAATATCAGTGACTACAAACACTGCATGTGTTCTAAAACGGGAGGCGGCGGCGATCTGTTCAAAAAGGACTGGTGGTTATTCCAGTCTAGCAGCAGTAAGCGTATGGACCGAGCCTCCAGCTGCAGTGAGGTCTGGAGACTGATCCGGGGGAGGCGGATCAATAGGCCCCGGCCACTGCCGCTGCTCTGGAGGGAGGCAAATCCTATTTATATCCTGCCAGGGAAGGGAATGGGGGGGGGGGGGGGGGAGGAGAAAGAGGCGAGAGACTGACAATGAGGATGAGAGAGAGAGAGAAAGCATGTTTTCACGCCTACCTTTAGATCTCGATACACCACATTTCTTTCGGCGTGCAGGTAGTCCAGGGCAGACACTATCTCTGCACCGTAAAACCGTGCCCGTTCCTCTGAGAACACCCGGTCCCTTGACAAATGGAAGAAAAGCTGAAAAGGAAACAATGAAGGTTGACAGCAAGGAGGCGGAGGACAGGTGAAGACAAGAGTTGGTTAGCCCGGGGGGGGGGGAATAAGAACAATACCGATGTTTGAATTTTACAAGTATTGTGTCACAGGCTACAGGTGCACATTTACTAATGATTAAGGTGGTTTACCTCACCGCCGTTAGCATACTCCATGACAAAGCATAAGCGGTCATGCGTCTGGAAGGAGTATTTCAGGCCCTGTGGACACAAAAGAACAAAACTACTAAAAGCAGAACCTGGTGATGTTTCCAGCTAAGTCAAGGGGAAGCTGGTATTTAAACAGCTGGTTGTAAAACGAAGCGTCACAATCATGCAACAGTGCAGCGTTTCCCCTTGAGCTACATTTTGAAACAAAAATCAGATAAGAAGAGAATTAGAAAAAAAAAGCAGAGCATAATAAATCCAGTGTGTTGAAGCTTTTTTAACAACTATTGTGAGGCAAACATTGGTTCTATTCATTGCGATGAGCATGTTGCATTATGCGCTTTACCCCACCCACCACTTATTTTGAAGGAGCTTTTCAATGCAACCCACCTCAGACTTATAGGGAAAGGGTTAACTGATAGAAAGGACATTCGTTGTTGCTATTAAAGAAAAAAAAAGCCTTGCTTGACTGCAGGCTTTGTTAAGCACAGCTCTTCAAAACATTCCTGGTAAAATGACCCCCCCCCCTCCCTTTTTGAATGTATGCTGCTGGGTTGGATTGAAGAGGCTACTGAAGATCTCTGCAAGTTAAAATAAGGTTTGGTATAGGTATATGGAGGGGATCCTTACTGTCAAGAAGGGATGCTTTGAATTCTGGAGGACTCTGTTCTCTGTGAGTGTGTGCGCCACTTCATCCTGAAGAAGGAAAAAAAGAAAAAGCCACAAAGAGTGTTTGTGTGCGACTCTCACAATGCCTAACCATTTAGGTATCAGTCATTGCTCCAATGCCCTCCCCCCACTGTATTTTTTCTCCCCCTTTACTTGCCCACTGGCAACCACTCACTTTTGCTACGATCACCTCCTTTTTCAGGATCTTCATGGCGTAGTAACGTCCTGTGGCCTTCTCCTTTACCAGGATAACTTTGCCAAAAGTGCCTTTTCCCAGGAGTTTGAGGTATTCAAAGTCGTGCATAGTCTGGAGAGCCAGAGGAGAGAAAGTGGCGTCTGGTTACAAACAGAAGCATTAACAAACTCATGCTTTAACAAGTCAGGACACACAATCCCACTGACAACAACATAGATGCATTTAAGGCGCCATTTCGACCACCACGTAATTTCCACTCTGCTAAGAGTTCGGCCTATATGTAGCTGTGTCTCTGTTAACCTTTTACCCCGGTGTTAAGGGGAATGCTGGAAGTGGTTGTTTGTGGGACATCCAATCCAGTGGTCTTGGACCTGTTATATCATGACACATGTGGGGGTTGTGAAACCCATGGACATGCTATATGGTGCTAAGTTACCCACGAATGATGTTGGGAAAGTAAAATAAGCTGGGGGAGAAGTGAAGGAAGCCGGGCTGAAGTGGTGTAAGTGCAAAAAAGGCAGGAAAGAGGAGATAAGACGTAGGATGGGTTCATAATGATATGTTCATATGGATTCAGGCAGACGGCAAACCAGATGAAGAAGGTAAAATATTTTACTTTTTCCCATCCTTCGTGACAGACAAGTGGACTATCTCGCACAAGAAGACAACATGGGTGATGATAATTTCTAAAATAATAATTCCCCATTCTATTCTGTGCTCTTGCAGAACAGGATGAACCCAGATGCCCTTTTATTTTTGATGTCTCTTTTCAGATAAATACACTGTGTGCAGTTACTTTCACCACCCTCATGTAAGACAGGCAACCTTAGCTGACAGTTTTAAGAAGCAGCTAAAAACCTACTTTTATGACCTTGCTTTTAATTGGTTCTTTTACCAGAGTTTTATCTATACGAATGTATCCCCTTCACCAGGATTTTAGTGTTTTTTTACTCTTTTTACTGTGTCATAAAGGTCTGATATCATGCACTGGGTTTCATTTAAGGTTTCGATAGGCCTAGCAGGATGTAATTGCAATTTTAATTCAAAACTTCAACTCAGTATAGTTTTTCAGTGCTCTCTCAAGCACCTCACTGGTGCTCCAGAAAGCAAAGGACATTTTTTGTGCGTCTCTTCTGATTAGTTGATTTTCACTTTTCACATTTTCACAAGACAAAATAGAGGGTGGTGGTAGGGACGGGGGGGGGGTCTATGCTGGCTTCCTCTACAGGTGGAAGGCGCTACATCTGACATCAGAAAATGAAGGAAGTACAAACAAGTCAGAAAAACTGCAAAGTTTCTAAATCCAGACTGTGCATTTCTCATTTTTTGCTTCATGGGACACTTTTTATATAACCCCTGGACCATCTCGTGTATAAAGATGAAAGTGGCTAATTGCATGATATGGGACCTTAAATTTGTACTTGCCTCATGTTTTCAACATGTCTATAGTAAAGCACCTTGAGCTGCATTGTATGCTATTAAAGGTGCTCTATAAATAGTAATAATAGTAATAAATAATGTTTATTACTATTATTAGAATCCAGGTTGACAATGAATGAATGGCCTTACATTTTGGAGTAAATTTAACATGAATTTTACGTTTGCTATAGAATATTAAGATAAAGCTGCATTTCATAGCCTGTGATTAAAAAAATAACTACATACAATATAAAACACTAAATAATTTCATTATTTTATTGTATATTCTTCAATAATTAATATTCTTCAAAACATTACAACATCACTATAGCATTATATCAACATGCAGGTGTCATTTTTGCTGTCTTGCCACAGCATTGCTTGTTTGTTTTTTTTTTCCCTGCCATCCTGCCCAGGTCCATGTGAACTCAGCATGAAGGTGATCGAGCTAAACACAACACACAGCAGAGTGCAAATGGGCCGTACCACTTTTTGTCTGGGTTTGGTCAGGTAGACCTCCATGTCCATGGGGTCTGGAGAGGAGTCCATCATCTCCTCCTCTTGTTTCTGTAGACCCTCAGCCACTGCCTGGATGGCTTTAGTCCATTCTTCCCTGAGGGAGGAACAGGCAGCAGAAAGATTACATCAGCCCATTTACCATCATGCAAGCCCAGCAGCCCAATCACATAATTGTCTTCTTATCAACAGGAAGGCAATTTCAAGTGTGAGTTCTGCCAATAGCCAGTGGACCTTGTGCGAGAACATAACAATGATTAAATGTGTATATTTGTGTGTGTATGTGCGCATCTACGCGCTAGAAAAACACAGCTCTTAAACTGCTTTTGAGCAACAGGGGCAAATTCTCCGCATGTAAATGATTTGTCTTTCACCGCTCCGCAAGTTTAAGCGGTGTGTGCTTTTCGCTTGCCTCTCCTCAGGGGTCTCCACGTGGAAGGTGCGCTCGATGACAGTGGTCCACTGCAGGCAGCGAATGATAAATGTGTTGGGCCTGGGCCGTTCCGTCTTCATCAGCTGGCACTCTGACCACGGCCAGGGAGGGAGGGGAGAGAGACGGAGAGAAGGGCCAGTGTGTAGGGGAGCGGAGGGGAGAGACAGACACACAGTTATAGCCATTTATCTTTATCGCCACCCTAACAGACACTGTTGGCCAATTTGAAGAAGAACAGGTGCACTTTGGTGGAGGAAAAAACAACTTGGATCTCTAACTTGTCAACCCCTTGAAACTTCACATTTGCTGATATGGTTCTTGCTAGTGGTTTGATATATGTAGTATTGAATACAAAAAATTGTATTATTTAGAATTAGGATTGAATTAACATCTATTTTTTTTAATTCAATCCAATTTCTCAAAATCTTTACTGGCAAAAAGTGCCACGCTTTAAAGCCCACCAAAAAAATGACAGTACCTAACGTCTGTAACATGACATCTTATTTGAGGGATTTGATTGGAACATTGAAAGGTGGACGCATCCTAATATAAGTAGAATGAATCCAGCTGCAGGTAATATTCAGCTTATGTTCCATCATGGAGGACCACTCGCCTGAATGACAGGGGGATGTAATGATACTATTTGTGGAAATTGCTCTGGGCAAGACGACGATTGTCACGTGAAATAGGTTTTACCGGAAGAAGATGTAACTGAACTGTGATCAGATTTTGATCAAAAAATACAAAAACTTTTTTTCTTTTTTTTTTTTTTGGTTGGGGGAGGGGCAAATATAGTAAAATAAGTGAACAATATTCCCAGGGATGTGCTGATGTGCTCTAAAAGGATTTAAAAGGCATTTATCATTTCAAGAGGTGTTTTTCACAAATTACTGAAATTAACTTTTTCTCTTAATGAAACAAATCCCCTATTTAGAGCAAATGATTGTCTCATAAGCAGTTTGCAACAACAATCACTCACAATGGTCTGATCATGGAATTAAGAAAGCAGAGATTTCCATCTGCACCTCGTTCGCATTAACATCTGTTCCCAAATGAGACATGTCAGCATATATGTCAGAATGTGACACAAAATGGCCTCTGCCTGATAGATGGAGGACAGGGGAGTGGACCACCACTGAGATCCAACATGGCTCCATCGGGGTGAATATGTAATCCAGCTGCAGCAGCCTCGTCAGCAGAGGCACGCCATGTGTCCTCTGTGGCGGGGTCGCAGCGGTGACAAAAACCAAAGCTGCCGCTGATGGAGGCGCGCGCCTCACAGCAGAGCCCAGATAAATACTCGAAATCAGCCGACTAATAGCCATGATAACTCAAGAGTGTCGGAGAGGAAACATTTTGTTAAACAAACAGTATGCCGTCTAATTGCTGTGTTCAGTCATTTGTGCAGCTTATCACAGCAACTTTCACTGATGTGAAGATGGAGTGGAGCGGCACTGCTCTGGGCATTTTTGCTGCTGTTATTTTCTGTCACCGTGTAATAACAGGGAGCCAAGGGTGATGCATACAGAGAGGAGGCGTCTGACGTGTTAACGTCGGGAGCCAGACGTCTGGCATGCATGTTCAGGTCGCTTCTCGTCTCGGAGAGGTGCCCGTGTTGGAAGAAACTTGCAGTGATGCTGCAGAAATCATGCGACAGCCAAATGTCTTATGTTTTTATTCACAATCAATTAAAAAAAAAAAAAAAAAAGGTGGCATGCAATGACAAACAGATGTGCTCATATTATTAGGGACTTTACCTCAGGCACATTGACAAGTTTTAAATAAAAAAAACATTTTAAAGCAGGTATCCAGCTGAGGTAAGTGTAAAACAAGTATGTACCCATACTGGTTACAACAATGCAAGTGAAAACAAGAAAGCAGCAAACAAAGCTGCCAAGAAAGAGAGGGGGAAAAATGCAGTGGTTTCTCTGAAGAGGCAGATACTCACGTGCTACGGAGAAGTTATTTAAGGGGGTTTCCAGCTGGTCAACATCTTGCGGTCGCTCTTTGTAGCCAATGAATGTACCATCACTCTTCAGGAGAAAATACCTTGGCCTCCAGGTCTTGATGTATTCTCCTGATATGAGAAACAGATCGAAAGGGACCGTTAGTAATCACACGGGAGCACTCTCGTGATGAAGTAATAAAGAATTTCAGTTTCAGCCCCCCAAAAAAAACAATTCATGACGATGCACATTGAGAAACACATAGGCACTTCCATGCTCAAAATGCTGACGAAGGTACGGCTGTTTTTTTTTACATTGTGGTTTCATGATTAATGACAAGACTGTGTCGTCCTTTCTCTTTTTGTTCAATTCCCAGAGGTGCGACCCGTTTCCTACGATCTAATTACTATGCTGTTCACTCGGACCATCCTGTCACCGTCGTTCTTTTAGTGTAGGTCAGCTGCAGGACAAATGGTGGTTTTAGTAGGAGTCAGGACCCTTTTCCCCTGCCCCGTATGTCCCCTTTCCAGCAGTCATTTTCACTTTATAGAGACTGTCAGGGAATATTCAAATGGTCTTTAAAATTTCTCCTGCCACTTCCTTGAGCTGGCGAAAAATCAGGAGTCAAAAGCTGCTACCAGGAAAGAAGAACAGTTAATATTCAATAGACACTGGAGTCTGTAAACGCAGTTTAACGTGACATCGACCGCAGCCACTTTTCTTTCTCTTTGCTATAAATCTCCCTGTAACACCAGAATCATCTCTGAGCCCAAACCTCAATTTGACTTTCAAATAAAACTTCCCGCAATTCCCATTTTCTAGACAACACCCATACATAACCCTAGGCCATGCATGTCCATCCTGGGCGCAAGCATCACACAAATGAATCTCTCGTAGGCGGACAAAACTCAATTTATTCCGGTGATGCTTCAGGAAATGTTGTGCCAGATGTTGTGCAGACGGGGGGAAAAATAGCTTATATACCATAACAAGGCAACGGCACACAGTAGAGTGGGACTTGAATATTTATACAGGAAATGTGTAATTTATTTTTAATTACGGAGCCACATATTAACCCCATGCAGAGCTGTAGCAAGCTGTCCTTAATTGCCCCATTTCCTTCATCACAGAAGTGTGGCATGCGTATGAAAGAGAAAGTATGTGTGTGTGTGTGTGTGTGTGTGTGTGTGTGTGTGTGTGTGTGTGTGTGTGTGTGTGTGTGTGTGTGTGTGTCAGGAGAGTGGTAGGAGATCTGTCAATAAGAGCTTCTGTTGCCCTCTTTCAAACTCACACTTCTGACTGATGAAACTGATAGCAGATCAGTTCGTGACAGCGCAGAACAAACAGCAACTAGTAATGTCGCCTCGGTTTCGAGTCCTTATAAAATATTTAAGTAGAGGAGAATAATTGAATTGGACTAAATATCACTTTCTGAGATTTGTCACTTTTGATGCCTCAAAAACAACAAACTTCCTCTTGTAGCTTTTTTCAACATTGTTTGGAAAAAAGCAATGCCACGAGCAGTCGACGTTAATAGGACATCCTCTGTAGCACTTTTCTCAATGAAGATAAAAAAAAAGTGGGAGAGGAAAGGAGAAAGGACGCTTTTGAAAAGTGCAGCCATTCTGGCAAAGATGACCGCATACAGCCTTGTAAAACACTCCTTACATCCACCTTCCAGCAGAGTATCAAATCGTTAAACCCAAAGCAAACATCAGAGTGTAAAAACACTTGATTTATGGCGACTGGCGAGGTGGTGGCTCCAATCACCACTCTAGAGGAAACATCTGCCCCAGAGCATGATATACTTTAGTCTTCAATCCACAGCAGATGTCCAATTACATTTTTCATCATGGCACAGGAGGAGATTTTTCATCCACTTTTCTGCAGAGTAAGTGTTTTCACACCAAAAACGAAGCTCATTTAGAAATTAGCTCGACTCCCGTCAGCCATCGGAACGCCATCCTTGCCGCTTTCCAACAAAGCCGCTCTCGTGCTGGATGCACCACCTTAATTGAAACACACACTGGCAGGAATCTGTTTTGGTGGATTTCCCCTCATTTCTGTTCCAATGCAACACAATTACCGAGATGAGTCGTTTGTCTATTTTAAACTACGAGCCTCACCAATTTGCCTCCACATCAGTCACCCACACGTGCGTGCCGGTCTCCGGGGAATACACATGCGTGGTGTTATTTATCACGAGCCTCGGAGACAACCAGGACTCCCTTAATTCAGCACATCGGCGCTTACGGACGTGGGTACCGCAGGAATCTAAATCATCAAAGCGCACAACAGGGGCCATTTAAGAGTACATGCACTCATACAAGTATCTGCTGGGAATTGCACCGAGAGCCAGCTCAACACAAACAGAAATTGCCTCAATCTTTCACACTGCGGCCAGAAAAGTCTCCCGAGCCCTCCACACCGAGCCTTGTTTTCCTCAGCTGGGCCCCAGCTGGTGCCTCAACTCTGTGGTCAGGTTTTGGCTGACCCATATCCCCGAGCGTAGCCCATGCCAGCCCACACTGAGGACAGTATGTGCACAATGCAGGGCCAACATAATGAGCCCCCCTACCTGACACCGCAGCACCGGGGCGAAAGGCTCACGACGCACCTCGTTCGTCTCACCGGCAGAGTCTAAAACTTTTTCGAAGTTTTGGGGGTTTTGGCAGCAGGAACGCAGAAAATCACATCCAGGCCAGAGTGAAGCTTTTTTCCTTACATTATGGCGTTCAGACCCTGATGGGCACGGGCAGGTGTTTATGCGTACATATGTATCTGCTTGTGTTTGAATAACTGCCTGTAAACACTGGAAAGGTATTTGTTTGTAGCGGATCGCCACGACATTCAGTCCGGGCCGGCTCTCTTGGCTTCTCCTGCCAGCCCCACTGACGCACGGTGCCCACCAGAAGCAGCGCGGGCGGACATACATGACGCAGCGGTGCATGGCTTGGCATGTGTCAGCTTGTCATTCTCCAACGCTGAGGTGGACACGGTGTCGCGTAGACGTCAGCGAGATGCCGCCGCCCGGCTCACCATTCCTAGTCACAAGACCCTTCTGACCACCATCACTATATCGTAGTTATGTAATTGTGATAGAAAGGGCATTGTGACAAGTGTGTCACTATGGGGAGAGCACACAAGGGAATGTGACACTTAGTGAAACAGCTACTGTGACTGTACGAATGGAACAACCCCCCCCCCCCCCACACACACACACACACACACACATACACACACACACACACACACACATAGATATAGAAAAGAAAATTGCTCATGCATGTCTTTTGTCATCTTCTTATACATCAAAAGAACAAGTAGGGATGCGGCACCAAGAAAAGCCACCTATTGAGAAATTCCCCCCATTAGCAAGGCACTTCTTTAACTACAAAACGCACTGTTTTTAGAGAGCAACTTCCTCGTCTGTAACCACACTAACCTGGTCACATGACAATAGTGGAAGCAACCATATCCGTTTGTCTGTGTATGTGTGTGTGTATATGCGTCTCCGCCACTCTGCAGTGCACCCCCCAACCCCCCACCCCCTGCAAACAGTCTGCACAACAAAGATGACCCTTGTCAGCTTCCTATTTACACATATTTCCTCCTCTACTCTTATTCACTTCTACTTTTCACTCTCCTTCTTAAGCACCGACAGTGAAACTGACAGTTATACCTCTTGCATATTTTTTTTTCCATTTTTATTGTTGACTCATACACACATTTAAGAGAGCAAATGTAGGGGAAAAGGTGAAAACATGTGTCAATGACAAATAATTGCTGGCAAAATGAGAAAGTCAAAAACTTTTTAAAATACAGTTGTAAAAGCATTCATCATGTCATGGTGTAACCGAAAAAAATAAAAAAAATATTTAATCCACCTAGAATATAAAACTATATGGCATGTTGATGGCATGATTTAAAATTTTTTTTAAAACCCTTGTATGAGTTTTTAAAACCCTTGTATGAGAGTTAATCTATCTGGTGCCAAATTTTTAGGGTTACACCACGTGATATTTTTGACATTGTCCCTCATACAGTTACCAGGTATGAGGAGTGTAATGCAGCTATAAAGACCAGCAAAATAAATCAAAACTAAATCTTTTCACTTGTTATCTAAATTATTATTATCTAAATTTTCTGATGGTAGATTTCATATCTTGACACACACTTGACTTCATTGCCTTGCAGCGTAGACCCTAAATACATCCTGTATACAGTAAGAAACACAGTGCAGACTGCTGACAAAGGACAATGGGCCTCATAACAACATAGGAGAGCCTTCTGCTTTTAAGTCAGTTCATCATCACAGCGTTCCAGTAAACTAAACCCGTTTGATGTCAACATGTTCTCCAAAACAGGAAACTGGCCAACAGACAGACTGACCACAACCTAGATAAGATAAAACCTGCTTCCAGTGTCTGAGCGCAACTGCCGAGACGAGAGGCACACAGACACAGTTAGATATGGAGGAAACGCACTAAATGGACCATGTCCCGGCCTCAAAAGTTTTCTAGCAAGCGTACGGTGTGGCAGCAGACATGTGGCTGATCACGGCAAAACTGGGGGAAGGACAGAGAAAGACGGATTTGACACCAGATGAGAGATGAGAGAACTAGAGGGGATGAGAAAGCGACACAGTGTGCATAGTGAGACAGATCACTACATATGTTCCCCACATATGTAGGACTGCAAGTAGGGGGTGTGAGCACAAGTCAAGTGTGAGTTTCTCTGTGTGTGTGTGTGTGTGTGTGTGTGTGTGTGTGTGTGTGTGTGTGTGTATTGGAGGAGCTGTCAAGGCCTGATAGAGTGTCTTTACATGACAAGCAGCTGCTGAGGTCTGGGATGCGCGCTGGGCAAAGTGGAAAATAATGAAGGGAGAACCGCTGCCAAACACAACAGAATTCATCTTTATTTGCCAACTGCTGCACGGCCCTGTGTGTTGTGTGTGGACAGCTCCAGGCTGCCACTGCCACACCCTCTATACCCAAACACACACATCAAGGTATGGTGTTGGGGGGTGCAGGTTTCGCCAAAGTTTCACATGGTGGAACATTGTCTTGTGCTTATGCATGCATGTGTGACAAATGCAGAAAAAAAGTAGAGAATAATGGTTTATGAACCAACAAGGTTTTGACGAATCTAAATTTCTATAAGCGAGGGGGGAGAGGGGTGCTTATTTTTAACACTAAAGCCATTTACAACTTTGTTGACCATTGAGGGGGTTGAACAATAAAATGAAAAAAGGGAAAAAATACAAACGGCTCTAGACACAAGAGGGAGAGAGAGGGGAAGAAAACAGAGAGTGACAGAGGTTAGTGCCCGTTTCCGAGGAGCATCCTGCTCTGCTCGTCTCTACATGACAACGACAGGAATGTCGAGCCGAGCTGCTGTGGCTTGTTGGCTTTTAATAAGACACATCAAGCGGCATTCATCCCCCACTAGAAACCCCCCCCCCAAAAAACAGCTCTGCTGCATATCATCCCTTTCTCTCCCTGCTCCTGTTTTCTAATTTGAGGGGTTTTAATGAAATTTTCAACAACAATCATCAGAGGGACCCGCCTTAGCCAGCCATACACATGTGTGTTATGTATTCACACACACGCGTGCGTGCATCTCACACACGGAAAGTGAACCAAGAGAGCGTCAGACAAAATGCGCCTCTCAGTGCCCAAACCCAGTGGTTGGACTTCCTGAGGGGGGCTGCTGTTGGGTTTTGTCCCTGTCTGGCCATTCATGGCTAGGGGATGAGAGGAAGGGAGCCAGTGGTAACTGCATGAACTGTGCATGTTTGTGTGTGTGTATGTGTGTGTGTGTTTGAGTGGTGAGAATCGGATGAGGGGGCGAGGGGTGGTGGGGGGTGTAGGCGGAGGTTGAGGATTAGGGAATTAGAACTCCAAAGCGAGGGAGGAGGATGGTGGGGGGGGAGGGGGCCGCGTCTTTTGTTGGTTTTTCCTCAGCCGCCCCCGCCATCCCCTTTCGGCCCTTTTCTGCCGGGGTTCTGCCTGTAGGCTGCAGCTGCGGCCTGCCACCCTGTGCCCTGCATCTCAATGAGCCACGGGCCGCCAGCTCCAGAGGAGGGGTGGCGGGTGGGGAGGGGGGAGGGAGCGAGAGGGCTCCCTGATGCGGGGGGTCACCATTGAGCCCCAGCAACCGCAAACCCCGCCTTTCGTGCTGCCCGGGCACCCGGCCACCCATTCGCCCATCTCGCTGTGCCCATATAAGGCGATGCCGGGCTCACATGCCATCCTAAACTGTCCAGGAGTTTGGTCTCCCTCATTTTTTTTTCTCCCCCCCACCCACCCACCCTTCTCTTTATGTCTTCCTGACATCCACACCCCCCCCCCCTCCCCTCTTTCCCAAACCTCTTTTGTTGGCCCTTCTCTCTCCCATGCAGCTGGATGGGGGAATCCATTGCCAGGGCATTGGCAGCAGCATCAACAGGTTGTGGGGAAGGGCCACCCCGGCCTCCAATGTAGCCCTCTCTGTCTCTTCCCCTTATCCCTCTCTCTTTCTCTCTGTCACTGCGTTGCTGCTGCTACCCCAACAGGGGGAAAAAAAAGCAGGGGGGGCTGCCCCTCTTTCTCACGCTTGTAAGAAAGCCCTCACTTCTTCTCCGTGGTGAGTGACACCTGCTGATTACCATAGAGACACTGTGGGAAGTTCCCCCCCTACCACACTGGGGCTGAGATTTGCCCCCTCTCCCTGGGTAAACAAGCAGTCCATGGATTAGTTAACTGGGTTACTGCATGGCAAACAAATAAACACACATTATTTAGAGCAAATTACTGCCAATGAACTCTCAATGACCACTGTACGATCTGAAACTCTCAAACAACCAAGCAAGCGATAATAAACTGAAAAGCATCCTTTTTTTTTTTTTTTTAAATTTAATTTTCCCCAGGTCCTCTCAGCTGTTGATACCATCGTCAACTTCCTTTCAAAAGTAAGCTGCAACTCTTTGTCCTGGCATGCGTTTAGCTCAGAATAAATTTGCAAAATATGTTCCCGATATCCAAATAAGCTGATGCGGAGGGGATGCACCCGCTCACACATCTGAGCATACAGTCGACTCTTAGTCTGCAGACAGCTGAGCATCCCCTTCATCTCTCCGTCCCCCCCCCCCACCCTCCCTGAACTGGAGAGAGGTGCCAGTGATGTGATTGATGTCGGAGACTGGGAGCTTTTTCGCTGGTCCATAGCCGCTTCCGCCATGGGTCTGAGTTGTCAGCAGGGTCATTATCCTAGCAACAGGGTGGTGGGGTGGTGGTGGTGGGAGGGTAGCATGCGCTGGAAGTGGGGGGAGGACTGAGAGGCGTTTGGAGCTGGAGGGGGCAGGCAGAGGCCAAGAAGAAGGAGGAGGAGGAGGAGGAGGAGGAGGGGAGGGCGGGTGTTAATAGAGACTAGGAGAAGAGGAAGAATGTGGGAGTAAGAATGAAAGATGGCAAGAGAAAGGGACAGAGATGGAAAGAAACAAAAAAAAGGAGGAGAGCGCTGCCGAGCACCACAGTTGTAGCGAGCAGGCGGACTCTGCACAGCAAAGTAAGCACACAGCAGGCTCGCAGCAAGAGGAGGCGAGCGGCGGAGGTGCCACCTCCTCACAGCAGCCTCCTGGTCCCCCCCCACCCCCCAACCCCCCACCATGCCAGCCAGCCTGCCTGCCGACAGCTGCACCCCAGTAATTTACTTCTCTCCACCACATTTAGCAGGAAGACTGTTTCCCATTACCCGGAGCAGGGGGTCTGCGCTGACGGCCAGACACCCGGCCAGAGCATCGGCTTCCCGGTGTGACACCCTCTGCTGCTGGACTCTGCCTACGGGGGCCCTGCACCCCCGATCTGTCTGGCACCTCCACTTCCACTGCTGTTGATCGATTGGGTTGCGTCTGAGCATTTAGTGCTTCCGGTGTTGGAAAGTTATCTCCAGAGCTCCAAATTAAAATGTAACACACGCTAGGTGGTTGTTACCTTTGAACTAAGCATTACACCATCACCAAATCATATCATCTGATTGACAATTTTTTTTTATTTTGTTTTCTTATTGATATTACTTAATTGCCTTTATCTGACAGTTGAAAGACAGGAAACATGGGTAGTGAGATGTGTAGCGCATTGAACTTTATATAATGAAAATCTACAACCGCAAATTTGCTGAATTGATTATTAATCATTTAATGTTTAATGGCCATTGATCAGTTAAGAAATTACAGCAAACAAAAGGGGTGAACAGTATATGTTAAATTATGTATAAAGCACTGCACAACTTTGTTAATTAGATGTGAAATTTTGATTGATTTTTGAAACCATGCCTTAAACCGAGCTGTCAGGACCTCTGTGAAAACAAAAATAACAGGGACATTTCATAGTAATTTCATAACTGTAAGACATTATCCACAAGCTTCAGGATGACAGAATTATTTTGGGATGCACAGAGAAGGACTTGCGCACTTTATGTACACTGGAGACTTTTGAGAGTTCTGCAGTACATAATGTGTGTGTGTGGCCCATGTCAGCCATAATGAGGGGATGTGTAGAAGCCCAGACGAGCCTAGCAACAGAGCTGGCAGCTGCTCAAAATCCCGAAGTCCTGAGACAAGTCAGCATTGCAGCATCATGAGACATTCTTAATCAGGTGGGTCAGTTCCTTTGAAGAGCTTTTATCAGTGCAGAAACGCCACATTCCCTCGCTGAGCTCTTACAGCAAAAAAAAAAAAAAAACTAATACAAATGTGGAAAACACTGGCTGAATCGCTGCAAGGCCTGCTCACCAGATGCACGGGGCTCAGATATTCAAAAGATGAAGAAAGAAAAAAAAAAGTTTCAGCAACACTGACTACTGTGTCTGGTGTTTCACAAAACCCCATGCATTCTTTTTCTCCCGTTTCCCTCCCTCCCATTCCGTCTCTGTGTCTCATGCACTATTTTTCCCGGACCACCAACAAAGGCCTCGCCTGGGAGGAGCGGCTCATGGTCGTCCTTCGGCCGCATGACCGGCAAAAAAAGGACCCGATCAGCTGATGGGGCTCCCGACCTGAAAACCCACGAGAGAGGGGGGGTCTTCGTGGCACGTCGCGCGCCGACATCCATCCGCTCTCCTGAGGCCGACCGGGTCACTGAGCAATGTTCTGGGAACATCACAAAGACGCTGAGCAACTCCCGCACCCCCTCCTCTACTATCTCTACCCCGCTTCCCCCCCTCCTCTCTCGCTCCGACCCTCCTCTCATGAGACGGGAGCCAGCTGAGCGTGCTACCCAAACCCAACAGTTGTTGCGGCCTTCGTTAGCCTAACGAGGGGGCCGGCTCTTTATACTTGTCAGGGAGCAAATGAGTCAAACAAACAAGGGCCGCGGAAGAGGGGAGGACAAGCGAATGCTGTTTCTGTCGAGCTTCACTGGGTTCTTGGCCGCAGCGCTTCCCTTGGAAACTAGGGAACCCACAATCTGCCTCCTTTGATGTCTGATGATGCTCGGGCTTTGATGGAAACTTTTGGAAAAACACACTCGCAAAAAAAAAAGAAAAAAAAGAAGAGAAATAACATGCTGCTCGGCCTCTGCGGCCACTAGAGGCCGTAGGCTCATTCAAGGCGTGTGGGTGCACTCTGTGAAGGATCTAAAAGGGAAGTATCATTTGGGGACGCGTAACGACTGGTTATGATAGCAACAACAAAGTTACAGTGTTTTTTTGCAAGCGTGTACTTGTGATGCGGTCTGCGCGTAAGAGCGCTGGGTAATGTCCTGCTGCTGGCAACTTCTAAATAAACACGCTCCATGCCATCCCCCCCAACCCCCCAGACGCTAGTACGTCCAGGCGCACGTTCTGCCCTCCTCCTGTCCCGCCGCTCTGCCTCACATTCCAACGTCATCCTTCCAAAAAAACAGATAACCGAGATAACAGCCACAACAACGCATTGCAGGCGGTGTCCGCGATCCAGACGCTTCACTACAGCGCGAGGCTTACAGGAGAAAGTATGAAGGTGTGTCCTTCAGAATGAGATCATCTCGCTAAGTGCAGCCTGGAACAAATGCACAGAGGGCTCCAAGGCTGAGAATCTGGAGCTCTCCAGATTAGCTCTACTGTGGAGGGGGGGGGGGCTTTTTTTACAAGGTACTAAAAGCACAACGTTTGTTCCAGTTTCTTTCAGGAGCCTCCGCACAGTTCACATGTGCACGCTGAACATGACTAATCGGACAGGAATCAAAAGAGCGAGAGAGTGAGCGGCTGTGGATGCGTTTTAGCCGAGGTGCCAGAGGTACCGCGCTCTGCGCATGTGAGTGCCCCCACCATGAAATCCATGTGGCAGCACCATTAAAAAGGCATTACTGGAGGACGAGGCCTTTAAACTGTACCTCGTTTTGTTAGGAACCATGAGGGCGCGTCTCGGGCGCTAGACAGGGGTCTGCGGAACACACGCATCAAAATGTTGATGGAAACATGAAGGGCTATCTTTTTGTAAAACGTCAAATTGGTGTTTTGAGCGCACACATGGGAGTAATGAGCACGCTGAACACACTTGGAAGCGGCATAAGCCATTTATTATTACGCCCACATAGAGATGTGAGTCACTTGGGTGGCGCCACCACACACACACACACAGACACACACACACACACACACACACACACACACACACACACACACACACACACACACACACGGGAGGATAGTGGTTGAACAGGGGCTGCCCGGCTGAGGTGATGGACAGCGAGACGGGGGCAACTGCAGGTTCACCTTCTGTGCGGTGGCTCTGGGGCAAAGAATGCGTGACAGTGACGTGACACCAAAAGCCTTCCTGTCAGGAGGCCAGCGGACGCCCTCCAATCAAAACACGGAGGCTCTCTTGGTGACATTTCATAGGGCACAGCTGCCGGGATGCGACGGCATGCCAACTCACTATTCCTGAAGGGTGTCACTGCGAGAACTCGTGCGAGAGTGCATCCGCTGCAAAACAACCTGAGTGTTTTCTTACGAGTCACGGCTACCGCTGTTATAGTTACAGTCTACCCTGGCTCTCTACCGGCATCCTTTGTGGTGACCGGTGCTGCAAAGGGAACATGAACCTGGGCCAGGTTTGCGGTTCAGATGATACACAGAGAACCACACTCATACCAAAAATAAATGAGCATGCAAACTTACAGAACATGACACTTACAGCCTTAGTGTTTGAGGCACGGCATAAAACAAATGTGATTTTACATATTCCCTTCCAAGGAAAAGATGTTCCTGTTCTCTATTCCCCCCCCCGAATATACATGACACCACAATTTGACTCTTAAAACCTTCCGATACGTAACAAAAATCCAATTCATGACATGAACTCTGCTTGTACGCATAGCTGCAGGAAATCATGAATGAAACACCGATGACTTTGTGTCACCTACACTACCATTCAAAAGGTTGAGGTCACTTAGAAATGTCCTTATTTTTGAAAGAAAATCACTGTTTTTTTCAATGAAAATAACTTTAAACTAATCAGAAATACACATTATACATTGCTAATGTGGCAAATGACTGTTCTAGCTCCAAATGTCTGTTTTTTGGTGCTATATATCTACATAGGTGTGTAGAGGCTCATTTCCAGCAACTATCACTTCAATGTTGTAATGGTACAATGTGTTTGCTCATTGCGTCAGAAGGCTAATAAAAGGGTAATTAAATTTTCTATACATTTTATAACTCATGGTGGTAATTAAAAGTGTGACTTTCAATGGAAAACACTAAATTGTCTGGATGACCCCAAACTTTTGAACTTTTGAAATGTATTTCCTAACTTTGCAGCATCTATTTACACTAATAGCAGCTAACGTTTTATCCTTATGGGAAGGACCGGGGTGTGTCTGGCGGAGACCGAGTGAGTCGGACCAAGCTGACCCTTTTTCTAAAACAGCAGCCTGTTGTGCTCTTAGCCCAAGCCTTGAGGAGGGGGAGCACTGGGCGGGCTACAGCACCACAGCAGCACTCTGTTCACCCCCCAAAGTCCCAGGAACTCTCCTGAGTGACCTGCTCCCATCACCTTATCCCTTGAGTCAGAGTCTTACTTCCCCCCACCCCTTCCAGTAAATCCAGGATCCTTGGCAACGGGCCCCCAGATCCTTCAGTGGATTTGGAGAGGTTTCTTATCCTATTCTGACCCCGGTGTTGTTGGTGGTGGTGGTGTTGTTGTTGGTGGTGGTGGAGCGACTCAGTGAGGCAGCCGCAGTTTGAAGGCAGAGTCAGTATGCACACATAAAGCGCTCAAAGCCAGCAGGTATGTGAGGAATGCCTCTTCATCCAAACAACAGGACTCACGGCCGACACACACAGCCACGCCACGCAGCGCTGTCAGAGCAGCTCAGTGGGGCCCGCCGGGGACTCCGCAACTAAACGACCCTTTATATGAGATTTTGACTCGTTAAAATTTAACCACCACCCAGTTATCAATCACTTGAAAAGTTTGTCATTCGGTTCTTAACATATCATGTTAATATACAATATTATATTACTGCGCATTCATGCTACTACCAGTACCTCGAGTGAAATATTTGTATTATTAAAGTAAGTCAATTATTGGTTATTCCTGTTTATTTACATTATATTACTTGTTAATATATTACATGAAAACTGACATATGCCCGTAATCCCTAAAAAACGAGTTCAGTTTGTTTTGCAGACTTTGCAGCATTTCCTCTCACATTTATCGACAAGGGATTTTGAAATCTTTGTATAATGACTAGATTTTAGGGCCTCTGCACATTTCTCCGCTCTGCGCTAGCTCGGTTATCCCCTGACTTTGGTGACAGGGTGACAAGGTGATGATGACGAGGTGATGATTGGTGACAAGGTGATGACTAAATTACATAATAGAAACCAAGGAACATAAATGATGAGCGGAAAATAATAGAGATGCACAGATATGAAAATTTGAAAATGAAACAAATTAAATGCTATGCCAGAATACCAAACACTGAATATTAAATGCGGTTAAGTTTTTCACTATTTTTCTTTAATATCGCATTAATAGCCTAGAATAAATTTTTAGACATTTTTTTCAAAGAAATATCTTCAGTAAGCAAATGATCTGCTCAGGATATGCTTGTAATAGGGTCAATGTGCTCCACAAGCCCTCGGAAAACCAAAGTCTTGCAGAACATGAAACCATTGATCATCCAAGTCATGATCTCCATCACCTTCTTTGTGATTCCATTTGCGAACTTTTTCAACTTTTCAAAGATATCGGCCAGGGACGGAGAGGGCGTGCTGTGACCAGTTTTCCTTTTAGCTGCTGCAGCATCTCTCTCTCGTACTCAGCCTGCTGTTGAGGGTGGACTTAAGGACTTAATTAAAGCCGTATTGTTTAAGTTCTTTATGTAGTTTGGTTATTGCACTTGTTGCAAACTGCAATTCTATTCTTGCTTTCCAACGCTTTAAAATATCTTCACACTGCACAAACTCTAACAAAAGCGCAGGTCACCGTGTCACTGAACGATGTTTTACTGCGTCATTATGTCACGCGCCACTATTCAGCCTTTCTGTTATCTCCCTCCACCAAAGATAGAATATGGGATTTTTTTGCAATATTCGGCGGAATATAAGTAGTTACAGAATATTCGGTGCATCCTTAGGAAAAATTCAGGAATTACCCTAAAGAGAAAGCACAGAAAAGCTTCAAGTGTACTTACATTTGAATGAAAATAAAAAAAAAAAACTCATTACTGCTGATCTTAAAGCCAACTTTATAGTAAAATGAATCTGTGCATTTACTTACCTCTTTTATGCAGCCATCCCTCCTTGACGATTACCACATTGGTCATGTTGGTGGGCAGGATGGAGGATCCAGGATTCCCACAGGGAGAGTCACCACTTTGTTTCCCAAGTTTCCTTCACTCAGCCCTGTGCGGGAGCCTGGAGATGGAGTCCTGGCGTTTACAGCCGCCTTCTCAATTGTGGTTACCTATTAGTCAGAGAAAAGTAAAAATTAGCCCCGTATTAAGGGGAAAGATGCTTTTGACTTGTCTGAATATTAACCCTCAGGTCAACAGTGGAGTGGCAGCGGAATCAACAACATCCAAGCACTTTATGGCGCAGATAGTGGAGGACAAGCTTAAACCATATCCCAGTTTAAACGAATATGGAACCTCCAACAGTGCAAATATTTGTGAATGTCATGTTTTTCTACTTTTTTCCTACTTGTGATCAGAATAGTAGTTGTAGTAGAATTGCAACATTATGACCATAAACAGTTTTCTGCATAAACTATTAAACTTAATTTGACATTAAATGGCCGTTTCTTCTTACGATTTCACCAAAACTACATTTCTTGCTTAAATTACATTTCTAAAATGCTGCCACGTCAACTTCGTAAACATACATATTTTTCAGATTATTATCCTTTGAGCAGCCAGTGAGAAAAGTACAAAATTTAAGGGATCCTTGTTTCGTGGTTTGATAATTTGTGATGGTGGGGGAGGCAGGGATTATTATCCCACTTACAGATCTGTGTTTTGTATAAAACTTGATGACAAACTATAAAAGGGTCTGACAGCACATGTGGAATCCAACAGGATAAGATTTTCACATCTACTTGAAACAGAGTTTAGTTACTAAATTAATTACAGACTATTACGATTATCATGCAACATTTGTACTATTTTTTTTTCTTCACAAAACACAAACATGTTTATTATGTTTCAAATATGCTATCATGCTGTATAAAGCTAGTTTGATTGGAGATGACATTGATTTGTCAACTGCTCGTGTCCATCTTACATCACCTGATTCAAGTCTTCAGTGGCTGCTAAAATATTTATCTCCTACAATTCCATGACAACTGGCCAAACTTGGCCTGCTGATGAAGATCAATCTCATATGACTGAAAGCTCTAGAATAGCTACCATACGGAGCTTTATTGCGGTGTCAATAAAACAACGAGAAAGCACATGAGTCACAGCGAGTATAGAAACTATCTGTTGAAAAATGAAGATAACTTTTTGTGCGCTGCGTCTGTATGTGTTGTTGACTGCTGTTCGCATGAGGAAACGTTACTAGGTACCGACCAGAAAAAAAAAAAAAAAAAAAAAGATGTTGACACATTTACAGCGTCAATTTATGTGCAATACAGAATCTAAAAATGAAACTAACAACATCAAGCTACAGCAGGAGCCTCACCTGCTCAGACTCGGAGTATGATTGTAAGGTTTATGATGAGGATTAAAGTGACTTACTAAACCCATCATGTTTGTTATCAGTTCTATAGCAGCTGCTCATTAACATAACAAAAACACTTGACCTTTTTCGTTAAATCGGTACTTCTTTATGATGTGAGGAAAAAAAAAAACAGCTTTGAACACAGGACAGAAGCAAAAAAGAATGATCAATCACCACACTCGTTCACACAAACGCCACACACTGCGCCGGGCAATATCTGACCCTCAGACTGAAATCAATTTGCCTGCCGCTGCTCTGTCAGGGTGAGGCCATCAAAAGAGAGCTCTGTTTGAGTGGCCTCATCCAGCTTCACTGGTGGGGGACAACAACAGGAAGTGGATGTGACTATTGACAGACTACGAGTCCTATCAGCACGGCCCCAGGCTCCAGCACATGTGTCGGCCAAAGTGTGATCAACGCGCCTTTTTTTTTTTTTTCTTCTTTTTTACTGCCATTCTGCTCACTTCCATCAATGAGCGAAATGCGAGTTTATGAAAGCGGGGTTTATTTTTGCTCTGTGTTTTTGTTTATTGCTCTGGGGTTGTGGTGCTTGTGTCACACAGTTGATGTTGGACGGACCTCGGGAGAGGGATTCGAAAAAGCACACTGAGTGCAATTCAAACTGGAGATCACACAAACCGTTGGATCCCTTCGGCATCTTGTGTGTGTGTGTGTGTGTGTGTGTGTACTCCGTGACACAGGCACGCACAGATTATATACACATCGGAATACATCACACAAACAAACTTTCGGCAACGCACACACACCGCAGCCAAAAAAGCAACACATGCACAAGACCCGGCTCTGGAGCCACAACAGAGCGCTGCTGTTTTAATGGGAGCGACCTGTTGCTACTGCGGCCTGTGTGGAAAAGCTGGGCCGCTGCCAGCGCTGCAGCCAGCAGCCACTGAATGAACCCAGTACCCTGACAGCGGGTCACATGGTCCTCAGGCCTCTGGGCCACCGCCTGCCTGCCTGCCCAGCCTGCCCCGCTGTCAGTGCAGCTTTCAATCATTCATCTTTCTGGCTCCGGCTCCGGGGGCCACTTCATTCAATGCAAATCAGCGTCACGCAGCAAAGATGCCACACACCGAGACCCGTCACCGGGCCAGGGGGAGGACAGTCCCACGTGTTTTATGGCAGGAAGCAGAAAAAAAAAAATCAGGCCGACATCGCCACCACATTACTTCCTTCATCATCACAGATCGATAGACACAAGACTGTTCTTTTTTTTCTTTTTGCCCCATTTTCTGTAGCAACTCGGGTAAACAAGATACTCATCTGCCGGTTCACGGTTACAAAAACACGATTAAAAAATATCACTCCACACATTCGAAACCTTTTCAAAGAAATGAGAACAATCGACAACGCTCACCTGTCGCTGGAAACAGCTCCTAACGTGTGTTTGAACCGGTGCTGGTCTGACCTACAACACTATACCAAGTTCCTCTTTCAAGTTCCCTGAAAACACATCACTGATGACAAGAATATGGGCAGATGTAGTTTGAATACCAAGCCACAGCTACTGAAAACCGAGCAGACTCTGGTTTAATCCTGGGAGGACATGAAGAGCAAACCCCCTTTATGACTCATTTTAATGTGCTTCTACTGTATTCCTTTTAATGCGGCTTCAAACAAACCAACAGAAACTAAGAAAAGTGCCGTTATGGGACTCTGACAGCGACTGCCATCATAAGAGGCGCATCTTCCTCATTGATGAACATGTTTAACTCCTGCGGGGTGACGGGGCACAATGAGCCCGACTGTGTACAGGGGCAAAATTTTTTAAACAACATTCCTCAGATTCTGCATGCCACCGGCGGCATATTTTACGTCAACGGAGTTGCGAGGGGATTGGGTGGGAGGTGACTGCGATTTTCTTTTTTCTAAATAGCACAGGGAGAGCCAAGCAGTCACTGGGCTGCATCATTACGCCAGCTTGTTGCGTCTTCCCCCGGTCACATGCCATGCCCCCCCCCCATACACACACACACACACCCTGCCTACACACAGTGGACACACACACAGTCCCATGACAGACACAAACATTTCTGACACTAAAGGCGTATGGGGTACAATATGGCCGGGGACAGTGTGCTCAAGGGAGAGCGTGTGTCAACCCTGGCAAATGTGGGGATCAGGGGTTAAAGTTGCTCGTTAAATCTGCATTACACATCCATTAAACTTTTTTTCACCCGCCACATCAGTATGCTTTGCATCACTCCGCCATTTTTGGATTCCAAAATAAAGCCCACATGACAAAATTCCTGTAGTTAGTTAACAACTGATTTAGCACAGCCATGCATAGCTGTCATCACTGTAGGTGGCTTTATAACAGAGAGGACAGTGAAACATACCACCATGTTACAGCTAACCACATGCATTCTCCAGTTGTGCTGATTACAAGGGAGGAAGAATCAGAAAATAACACTACAACACCCTGTTCTTAGGAGGTCCTGCAGGGATCCCTTTTCTTTTTTTTAGAAGCAATAGAGAGAGGTGGAGAAGGAGGGAGGGGGAGACACAACCAGTCACAACAAAGACATTTTAGCATTAAAAGTGGTTAAAAGTGGGAGCTGCAGCAGTGTTACAGCACAACAAGCAGCAGGGCACAGCTAAATGACTCCAAACTATTGTCTGGCAGCAAATACAAACGCAGTGGTAGTTCAACAATGAATGAGCTGCTTCTCCCTGTTGAGCTCATTTGTTTTCATTTGCCTCCCTGGTGCCACAAAAGTAACAAACAACCCCCCAGAAAACAACAACAACAACAAAAGACAAAACAACCTTCTCGTTTTAAAGTAACGTGACTGCAGATGTGTTGGCTGCTGTGTGTCTCAAACCAGAAGAAAAAGTGGTCATTGTCAAAAAAGAACAAGAAAAAAAAAAACAACAAAGAATGGTTAACATATGAGGAGAGATTCACTGTTTGTTGGTGGAAAAATACAACAACGCGTTGTAATTCACTTGAAAAAAGGCGTATGTGCCCTTGACTTCAGGGCTCAGTAAGTTGTACGGCGGTCTGGAGCGAGGAAAGTACCTCATTTCAGGTTTGCATTTAGCGATAGAAAGGATATGGGGCCTAGCAGGGCAGCTTGGGTGAGAATAACCGCATCCCATGTAAGTACAATGGGGACCTACCCTGTCTAGCTGTCGACCTCTTGTAGTTAACCATGCGAAGGAAACGCGGACATTTACCTGGACAGGAAATTCAACAATGTGTCCGTCTCATTATAGTGAGCTGTTTCGGCGGGTTATTAAGTTGGTAAGTCCTTCAACAATCTGGACAAAAGTGCTCTCATTTACTCCGTTTCTCTTTGCCTTTCTTCCACTACACCTCCCAAACGCGCTGTCTGCAATGCCTCTGTGGCAGCGCTCGCTCTCCCGGGTCCTAAAGCCGACCTGTTTCGACGATTCACACACAGGAGGCTGTCAGCGGTCCCATTGAAAAAAAAAATCCTGCAGCGTTTATACGGGCTTATTCTGCATGGCCTTGTTGAACCCTGTGGTCGCTCTTGTCTGCGGCGGTTTCCAAAAAAAAAAAAAAAAAAAAAAAGGGGTCCACGGCCCCTACAGAGGGCCCTGCGTGAGGCGTTCAGGGGATGATGGAGGGATATCACTGTTTTTTCCACTTCCTGGAACAAATATCACATACGATAATGTGTAAAAGTGAATGTTTTTGATTGTGATTTATTTATTTTGGATAATTTACCACCTGCTGTACAATAGGCTATTGGATGTGTACAGTAGGGCTGCAAATAATCTATTTTGATAGTCGATTATAGGCCTGAAAGATCTGTTTTTAAATATAAAACCGCGATTTCAGGTAATGCGATCTTCAGATCGTCAAAGCTGCGATTTGTTTTACTGTTTTCCTAACCCAAGTTCTGTGTCAACTATTTTACACGTGTATGTTGTCTCCCTGACCTTCACTACTTTAAGGTAAAATATTTTTCTCTATTTTAAGATAAGACATAGGTGTTCTTCAGTTGTAATAACTGATGTTGCTCAACCACTTGATGTAGCCTATGTATAGCATGTTTCTTTATCCTGACTTTAGTTTTCATTCTTGCATTACATTGCGTTACAGCATTTATTTATTTATTTTAATAGTATAAGTTTCTGTGATCCTTGTAAATGTGTAAATTTGATTTGAAGAAAATCGTGAATGAAATTGAAATCACAATATCTGGCAGAAAAATGACATACAATTGGTTCTTAAAATCCTTCAGCTCTAGACGATTAATCTATTTATTATTTAAACGATGAATTTATTAGTTGTTTGGTTCATGAAATTGGGTAAAATGTTGATCACTGTTTCCCAAAGCTGAAAGTTGAATCCCAAAGATTCACCCCAAAATGTCTTTGTTTTTGTTCAGATCAACAGTCCACAACCTAAATATCATCAGTTTACTATTATAGAAGACTAAAGAAACCAGGAAATAATCAGCTTTGAGAATCCGGAACCAGAGAATTTGGGCATTTTTCTTCTTAAAAATGACTCAAATCAATTAATCAATTATCAAAATAGTTGGCGATTAATGTAATTGTTTAGTCTGAATAACACCAGACCTTGTCTCGATGTAGTTTGAGATTTGAATTGCAGAGCGAAGTGAATTCACGTGCAAGGAAACATGAATCAAACCAGGGTAGTAATATTTGCCAACTAATCGATTAATTTACTAATCATTGCAGCAAGTTGCATTGTCATTGCATGACAAATTAACCATTGGTTTATATAAATGTTTAAAACACTTAAAAACATGGTTTCTCAGTGACCTAGTTCAGTGGCTCCTTGGGTCCAGGGATCCTCAGGGGGCTTGAAGGGGTCCCCAGCAAAAAGGAGACTCATATATGTTTAAATCCATGCAAAAGTAACACAATGACACAACGTATGACTGTTTTAATAAAAGCAAATATGTTATCAGATGGGGACCCTAGGACAGAATCTAATCAAATAGGGAGCGGGGCTGTCTAGGGGTCCTTGGGAACCAGATTGCCCTAGTTGACATATTCTCTGTTTTATTTAATCAACAGATAAAAACCTACAAATCTTACTACTTATTAAGAAAAAAACAGCAAAAAATTTGTGTCGCTAAAACCAGTGACATTTTAGCATTTTCTGCATTTAAATTGACTTAAACAATTATGACTACTCATTTCATCTCTAACCTATAGACCTTTTTATACTCCTTAAATCATATTATAACAAAATATCACCAAATGCCATTTAATTATGTAACAGTAATGATGTAAGAAATACTCCAAGCAACAACAAAAGCTCAAATCTGCGCTTAAATATCAAAAGGAAAAATGTTTTTGAAGAGTGGTCCCCTTTGAGAATGGTAAATTATTTATGTGATAAGATGTAAGATGCTGCAGCTGAAGCCTACGGCAAATGACTTGATTATTTTGTAGGTTGTGAGATATTTCAGAAGCTTATTACATGTTTCATTTGGACTTTTTATGTGCAAGGTAACAGTCAGAAATTTAAATATATTCATTTAACTAAGAAACATAAAGAATGCAAAGAGAGATTTATATTTGTGGCGATGCAATCGGTGACATTTGAATATTTTTTTGAACAAGTTTTGGTAATTTGGCTAATTGATTATAACTAATCATTTCAATTCTGACTTATATACAGTTTTTGTTATACTCCTTAAAGTCCTGTTACAACAAAGTACTATCAAAAGTCATTGTAATGTAAAAGTCGGGGTGTAAAAATAGTCCAAGCTCAAGTTTGTGCTTATATATCAAAAGGAAAAGTGCTTTTGAAGAGCGGTCCCCTTTGAGACTGTTTAATTATGTATGTGATAAGATGTAAGACGTTGCAGCTGAAGCCTATGGCAAATGACGTGTTGATTGTTTTGTAGGTTGGTTGATCTAGATCTTCATTTGGACTTTTTTATTTGCAAAAACTAGTAATGAATGTAATGAAATTTAGTGGTGAAAAAGTACGATATGTCCCTCAGAAATGTAACAGACCGGAATAAGGCTAAATAAATGTGTAGTTCAATAAATCAAACAAATGTTATCAATGAAGTATCTAATTTCAATTTAGCTCAAAGCTTCAAAGTAAAAGGAAAGTAACTGATGCTAAAAGATTTCAAGTAGGTTAAAAACAGTATATCAATGTAGTTATAAAACGATAAATGACATGTGACAAATAAACATATCCACTCTGAATGAGAGGTTAAAAAAAGGAAAAGTCTGAACAGTAGCTGCTATTGTGTGAACTGCATACTGTATATCAAGACGTTTTTTGTGTTCTATGCATGAAAATATTATTTTGGAGACGTCTAAGCAATTAGCAATGTTTATGTTATCTGTTTAAGAAATGCAAACCTATAAGGTGTAAACATTAAAACTCAAAATAAAGAAGAAAAAACAAGACGTGCCAGACAAATGGCAGGCTTTGGTTAGTTAAAGCATTACAGACATGCAGCTCTTCATACTCTAGTAAAATAATATGAAAATCAATTTGGAAGAAACCTAACAGGTAATCATTGTAAGAATAGGAATAGATACAATTCTGCATTCCTTCTGTTGCTTTTCATCACTTGAGCAGCAGTGCTGATTTGTCTGTTAATGACTTTTTATTTTGGGGGGGGTCACATGATTTGGGAGAATTACAGTAGTAGTAGTAGTCTTTTCTTGTCCAAGATGTACTTTTGCAACAGTGCTCTTCAGTATTTCTTGTCCCCAATGCATTTAAAGATTTTACTCACTGGACTTGTGCCACTAATAAATGCAGGCACACAAAGTTCTGTAACATCAGGAAAGCTATGTGTCCTGATGAAACTGCCACAATAAATATAAAGACAGGACAGGTCAGTCTGTTCAAAGCAGTCATGCATGCTTTTTTATCCGATGAAACCCTCAAATGACACGGTCTACTTGGTCAATAAATCAAAAATGTTTCTACATCCAGGTTTCTACAGAAATTCACAGAAAATGTGTTTATTTGCTGTGATATTTATATATTTTAAAACAGGGGTGTCAAATTCATATTAATTCATGGGGCAAGATACAGCAACATTTGATCTCAAGTGGGCCTGATTAGTGAAAATGAATGTATAAAAAACCACACCTAAAATTTCTACCCTAATTTTTATGTAAAGAAATACATTATAAATATTTACACTCTTAATTAACCTTCAGCTTACAAAACAGGAGCGATGACATCAAAGAAAGTGCAATTTCAACAATGTGATGTCTCAGTTATTCCATATTCTATTCTATCTATACTATCTTTGCATGCATTCAAATCATTCGCTCACTGAACAACATTTCCTCCTTTGAAGCAGCCGGTGAAGTTATCTCCTGCATTACGAACCGTTTACAAATCAAAACTTTAAATATTTTATGCTCACTGACTTCAGATTTTCTGTGTAGGGACTGGTCTGTTTTTTGTCACACTTTGTACAGTGAGACGGATAGGACCCTTTAGCCGGCCTCCGGGCTGCATATTTGGCACCCGTGGTACAGCATATTCTAAGTTATCATGTGATATTCAGCACGATGCAGTATATAAAAATGTGTATGATAGAGAAATGCATTGATTGTTGCACAATAATGTTGCAAGAAGTGGATAACAGGGACAGCTGTTAGTGTTCTCCCAGCGATGAAAAACTTATTGGCCTCTGCCCTGTGTCTCTCAGCCTCCTCTGTTGTCATTTCCCCTCTTTG
Source organism: Lepturacanthus savala (assembly GCA_030544235.1). Taxonomy (NCBI): domain Eukaryota; kingdom Metazoa; phylum Chordata; class Actinopteri; order Scombriformes; family Trichiuridae; genus Lepturacanthus; species Lepturacanthus savala. The sequence goes on along the minus strand of CM060469.1, from coordinate 17,535,372 downwards.
TCACTTACACTGTAATGTGTTGCCCAGTGCTACTATGCGTCAGCCTTGCCAAGCTGTTCCTGTCATACAAACAGAGCTGACTGAGGGGATCCCATATCTTCTGCTGTTATTCAGCCGTGGCTGTGGCCTCCTCCTCCTCCTGTCCCTGGTCCGGTGATGGGAATGTCTACCCTGCGCTTGTGTAAAGGTTCAAAGCAACAAGTAACCAGTTCAAAGTCCTCTCTTAGACCCGCTCTGTTTAGCTTGTGAGTTAATAAGGGTCTTTCCCGTCAAAGACGCATCTGATCTCCTCTCTTTTCTTCTTGCAGTTTTACAGAACGTGACAAACCGCAGCATGTAATGGGTTGTTGAAGGAGAATGGATAGTGTGCAATGGCAACAATTTGACTGAGAAGGGCAGGAGGGCCATAATAGGGAGGGGGTGGGGGTGGAGGGGGGGTTGTCTCACCAGCGCAGCATCTCCTGGCAACTGCAGTGCAACGTTGCTAGCACTGTCACATTATTTTCCAGGACCTTTAATCCACCTATTATATGGTGTAAAGGCGGCTTCACTTTACAGCCGTAAAGATTCAAAGCTCTACTGTCGTTTACATATAAAATAAGACCCATTGTGCATTTCCATTCACAGGGATTGCCATATTTAAAAAAAAAAATCAAAAGTCAGGTTAAGTCGCTTTTCAGTCAGTACAATACAGGAAACCCTCTATCTTTAAATCCTTGATTTGACTGATTGAAAAGGGTTAGCTGTGAAATTTGTGTAGTTTTGTAGTCCAAAAGTGCAAATCTTTATCATAACCAGTGGTAGTAGATGTGCTCAAATCCTTTACTTAAATACTACTTAAGTAATACCACATTATACAAATTCCCTGTTACAAGAAGGCTACACAGCCAATTACCACCCAGATGTACTAATGAAGTAATGGCCCATGTTTGAATACTGTATTGTTGTTGACACATTAATGAGTGAGCAGTAATGTGATGTTGTAGTAGATCGAGGTGGAACTAATTTTATGACTTTGTTAGTACTCAAATTTCTACGTTGGCATCACATCTAAAAAAAAAATGCAACTGCAAATACAAATTGTGTTTTATGTAAAATCTTGATTTTTAAAGTAATTGTCAGTCCAAGGCACTCTTCTGACAAAAAGTTGAAAAAAATGGATTCAGATGACTATTTTATGCTATAGAATGCAAGTAACAATCGAGTAATAACCCACATGTAGTGGCACAAACAGCCATTTTCAGGATGTAAATCAATTTCATTAACGGGTATAAATCAATCATAACTCGCTGCGGGTGATTTTTTTTTTTTTTTTTAATCAGGCGCAAGCGTCCTCAGACAAACACCTACGACTCCAGCTCCGGCTCAGTCCTCGGTGATGAGATTCCGGTCCAGTGGGAAGAGTGATGAGGCTCGGCTGTGGCTGGATGGCTGGCTGGTTGGCCGGTCAGGCTACACTGGAATGCGGGGTCTTTTGTTTGTCTGAGAGAGGAGTGGGTCAGGGGAAGAATGCCATTGATGATCGCAGAGAGGAAGAATGAACCTCCAGGAAGTGTTCTCTCCCTCTGCCCGCTCCCCCACTCTCCCACTCTCATTCTCTCTCCCTCTTTCTCTATCTTTTTTTTTTTTTTTTTCTGTGTGTGAGAACCTTCGCCGCGCTGAGCCTCTCTCTCTCTGAGGCCACGGTCCCAGGCACAACCACTGCTTTGTCTTGCCCTGTGAACACACACCCCTCCTCTACTGGGTGCCTGCGTTTGCCAGCGCCAGAGAAACACAGGGCCACTGCTCCTATTCTTATCCACATCGCTGCTCCTGCATGGATGATGTGCGTGCGTGTGTGTGTGTGCGTCAGCGCTGAATGATAAATTGTTTTTCATGTGGCACACACATCAGTATAAACATTTAGCCCACCGGCTGAAGCAGGAAATAATTCACCATTTCTGCTTGACGTGCCGCTATTTACAAGGATCCAATTAAACTTTTCGGGCCGAATAAAAAGGAAGTGCCTGGTTTTATTTAGAGAGCGTGACACTGCCTTGATCATCTGGACATGAACAGAGTGAAGATATCCGCCCTCTGTAACAGTTACAGCCGGACTAAAAATGGAATAAAGCAGTAACTGGATAAGAATCTATCCAGTGGCCCCTTTCCGACCAGTGGCTGCCGCCTCCCGTCACATTGCTCATTCCCCTCTGTGTCAGAAGGGCTGCGAGGAGCTGCAAATGGCCCTTTCAAAACACACGACAGCTGGAACACAGGGCAAAGGTGACCGTGGCAGTTGGGGGAGCACAGGGAGGGACAGGGGGGGAGGAGGTGGGGAGGGGGTGTGGTGGGTGAGGGGGGGGGTGGGGGGCACGGGATGAGCAGCTGCAACCCCGAGCCTGTTTCTTCTCCGCTGTGCCGCCATCTCTGGCTTTTTAAACAATTACCGAAGAGGCTCAGCCGGAAAATTACAAAAAAAAAAAAAAAAGATGGTTGAAGGATGATGATGATGATGATGAAAAGTTACGCCCTTTTCACCTTTCTCCATATAAATCTGCATCATTCCTTGCCTTAAGACAATTTGGGTCTAAATAAATCCCAGCCAAGGGACGTGGTGTGGTCTGGGAAAACAAAGGCACTGGGGTGGTTCGGTGCCAGGGAATTCCACGACTCAAAGACGGATTAGAAAGAACAGACCTTTAAAAGTTCCCAAAAAGCACCGACACTCCAAATCACAATGCGTGATTTATAACGCTTTTTTTCTCCCTCCCCTCCCCAAATTGAGATACCTTTGATACAAAAACATGTTTTCTATCTTCCACAGCTGATGAGATAGACCTAAGACAGGCAACATGTTGGGAAGCCTGTTAAGGATTTTGAATTTTGAATAATATAAATCCCATTATTTTATGAGAAAACTGAAAATAATAATAATTTTGTTGATTCAAACATAAAGAAAACATAAGCAAAATAGCCACATAAGCTATAATCACGTCCAATTTCCTAAAAAAAAATAAAAATAAATGACCAGTTTTTAATCTAAAACTTGCAATAGCAGTTGCACATTTTTTTTTCCTCTATTGACCCCCCCTCCTCCCCATCCCCCCATCCCCCCTCCCCCTCGTTCACGAGACAGGTGTTGTAATAAGGCAGCCAATTGATGTTCCCAGTGTACGCTGCTACTTGCTGCCGCTGTGTGAATTCACCGAGTAGTACATAACTTATTGTGGTCGGCTGATATCGCGAGACTTGTGCCATTATCAACCTGCTTGACACACAGCAGCGCTGAGTGCAGCCTGCCTTGCCAGGGTCGGACTGAAGCTCAAGAAACGACAAGGAGAAGCGAACATCTGGCCGCACATCATGAAAGGACGCCGGGGCTTCTAGCGAGGGGGAAAACACGACGAACTGCGTGGAAATAAATGTAAGTACGCCGCGTTTGTGCTTTGAAACGATAGAGGTAAAAGGGGGGGGTGGTGGTTGGTGGTGGTTGGTGGAAGCGAAAGTTAAAAGAGTGTCCCCCCTCGCCGCTTTCGTTCAGCGCAATTGGGTTTTTTTTTCTTGCTGCGAGTTCCTCCGCTGTTTAAAAGGCTCCCAGCAATGCGTTTCCCAACACGGACATGGAGCTCGGTTTACTGCGCCCTTGGCCCTTGCTTGTCTCCTTACTTGCACTTTTTTTTTCCTCCTCTTCCCCCTTTTTTTTTTCCTCTCCTTTAAAATTAATCCTAACTGCCGCGCGCAGGATTAAGGCGACAAACCGCTGCACCCGGGCAGCGCCAAACTTTAATATCCAATTGACTCGAGTTTAAAAAAAATAATAATAATAAAAATAAACATCTGCATTTTTTTCCTGTTGCGAGTTAACCCCCGTTTAAAAGAGATATTCAGTCGTGCGCGTGAAGCTTTTTATTCACACATCCACGGTTTGTCGGTTTTCTTTCTTTCTTTTTTGGATTATTTTATTTATTTATTTTTTTTTGGTGATAAATGAGTACTCGAGGAAAAAAAAAGTTACAGATGCGGTTTAGCAGCCTTATCGCGACGATAAGGGAAATCGTCTGTTTATGTGTTTTATTTATTTAGTGCAGGTCGGGGTGTCTTTTTGTGGACTGCGTCCCTCAGAGTTAACATATGGCATAAAGGGGAGCACAGCTGGAGGTAGCGTTTCCATTGCGGTGATGTCAGAGCAGCTGACTCCACAGCTTGCAGTGTAATTAGCAAACAGAGCAGCAGTTTACTCACTCTGCGCTGCTCTTATTTTTTTCTTTTTTTTTTTTTGTTCACGTTAGCCTCCTTTTCCTCCCTGAAGTGGTATCAATCCCCGGTCCCACTTTGCTTGTCCTGTAAACACCGCTGTTTTGTGTGCGCTTCGAAACGCGCCGGTGCGTCACTTTTGTGTGTGTGTGTGTGTACATGTGTGTCTGTGTGTATGCAAATTTTTGGACGCTAGAAGTAGACTTGAGTACTACGAACTGCGTGTGTGTGTGTTACTTTGGATAAGAGTGCATACCGTTTTACGCCGGAATATACATAGGTGGGTGAGCGCAGCGTAGCGTGTCCTGCACCACTGGAAATAATGTAAATGTGTTTTCAAGTTGGATAAACTTAACGTAACGCACTTTGAGAACCACTCCCACAACGTGAAACTGTCTTTGTGAACTTGTGATTTTTAAAAAAAAAATCATTAAAGTTTTAACGTGGGCTGTAGTTTTTGTTGACACTTTTAAAAAAGCCGTTTGCGCCACATTGATTTAAGTCGTTTCCTCGTTTTAATAACGCTCTGCCGCCGCAGCAGCCTTGTAAACCCTCTTAAACGGCTTCGTTTCGTTCACCCAGTATCCTGTTTTTCCTGTTTTCCATCAGGTTATGAAGGAAGAATGGAGTTCCCAGACCATAGCCGCCAGTTGCTGCAGTGTCTGAGTCAGCAGCGTCACCAAGGTTTCCTCTGTGACTGCACTGTTCTCGTCGGGGAGGCTCGATTCAAAGCGCACAGAGCGGTGCTGGCCTCCTGCAGCATGTACTTCCATCTCTTCTACAGGGACCAGCTGGACAAAAGGGACGTTGTGCATCTCAACAGTGACATTGTGACAGCCCCGGCTTTCAGCCTGCTCCTTGAATTTATGTATGAGGGGAAGTTGGAGTTCAGCACTCTGCCGGTGGAGGATGTCCTGGCGGCGGCCAGCTACCTCCACATGTACGACATCGTCAAAGTGTGCAAGGGCAAGCTGAAAGACAAGGAGCTCTCGCCGCTCGACGACAAGCTCGTCGAGGGCTTTGGCCTCGGCTGCTTGACCAGGGAGGGCTCCCTGGACGGCGAGCTGCTGCTGCTGCACGGCAAGCAGCTCGGCCGGCGACAGCCACCGCCGCCGCTGTTATCCCAGGGGCTCCACAGGGCCCCCTCCTCGGCGGAGGAGTTTGACATGGACAACGGCGAGCTGGGGCTGGCTGTCACAGATTGTGAGAGGTCCACGCAGAGCAGGCAGAAGGCGAACGGTCACTCCGGCAGGTCCCCGGACCTTGTAGGTGTCAATTATGTGTCAGCCGAGGCCAAGCCCTGCATCCAAACAGCTGGAAAAACAAAAGCTGATGTCAGTGGTTCTGCCGTATCGCTGTCCCTGAGGTCCCGGGCTTCGGATGACATGGACTGCGCACTGGATTTGTCTTTCAAGCCTCTGTCTAGCAGAGATCCCTTACACCCCTCCTACGTCTCGGGACAGCTGGCCCTCGACAGCCAGCAGCAGGGCACTGAGCCACTTGTTAAAGACGAACACGACTTGCTGTCAGAGCAGGAGGACAGTGAGCCGATGAGCCCTGAGAGCCAGCGCTTTGGGAATAGCGCCAGGAGCTCAGTGGTGACAGGGTTCGCTGCCCTCTTCCCAGGCAACAACGGCTCCACGGCCGCCCTGCTCTCCCAGGAGGAGGACCTGATGGACGAGGAGGGGGGCGGGGGGAGGGAGGGCGCGGCGGGCAGGGAGGCGGCGGAGGAGCGGCGGGGGCGGCTGCTGGGGGACAGCGAGGAGGAGGAGGAGGACGACCTGGCCTCCTCGGACATCTCCACCTCCAGCGGGGTGCTCCTGCCCCCGGGGCAGCAGGTGTGTGTGTGCCCCCTGTGCAGCAAGGTCTTCCCCAGCCCCCACGTGCTGCAGCTGCACCTCAGCTCGCACTTCCGCGAGAAGGACGGCGCCCGCTCCAAGCTGTCGCCCGACGGCTCGGTGCCGACGTGTGTGCAGTGCAACAAGACCTTCTCATGCATGTACACGCTCAAGCGTCACGAGCGCACGCACTCGGGCGAGAAGCCGTACACGTGCGGCCAGTGCGGCAAGAGCTTCCAGTACTCGCACAACCTGAGCCGGCACGCCGTGGTGCACACGCGCGAGAAGCCGCACGCCTGCAAGTGGTGTGAGCGGCGCTTCACCCAGTCCGGGGACCTGTACCGCCACATCAGGAAGTTTCACTGTGGCCTTGTCAAGACTCTCGCCATTGGATAGTAAAAAAAACTAAAAAAGAAAACACCTTTTCACCAGTGCCATGACATAAGACAGAATGTCTTTTCATCCACTGAATACTACTACTACTGAACAATCTTTCCCATTAGTACACACACACACGTTGGCAGACGTATCTTTTTTTGGATTCTACCCCATGTGGTATCTCTCATGTTAAAAGATGTAGCAACTTAAGGAAAAAAAAAACACATAAACCGGAGCTGTTTTTTAATTTTTTTCTCCAAGAGTGACTGTGTCATAGACGTCACACGATGGTCAGAGGCAGACGGTAGAAGGCGCGCAGGTTGTTCAGCTCGAGCTGGGACCTGTGGTGTCGGAAAAAGGTGAACAAATCGGATGATGCACTTGTTTGTTTCTGTCTTGTTTGTGAGGTTTAGTCGAGCGTGCTGAAGGAAAGGCATCCTATGTTCATACCCTATGGGAGGGGAAGGAGGGATAGCTAATGCTAACATATGTTAATACAATCGTCAGAGTGAGTGAGACTTTATTTGTGCACATGGGAGATCCGAACCGTCCGTGAGTAGCAATATATGATTTTTTTTTTTTAACTCCTACATTATTATTATTTTATTATTATAATTATTATTATTTATTTTTCTGGGATTTGGTTAGTCCTTAACAAGTAAACTATCATAAGGCAGCAAAACTAATGAAGTTTGACTACTGGAAGTATGATTATTTTTTTCATGGAAGTAGAATTTTTGTTTGGTTGAAATGAAGTTGGTTACAGTTTTCTTTTTTTTTTTTAATGAAAGGCAAGACACCCATCATATCACAGACATTTATCGTTATTTTTTTTTGCCTTGGGGAGAAATACCAGCTCTATAGTTCTTATGTGAGCAGCAGGCGCATATCCACGGAATGACCTTCTAATTGCTACTTAAAAAAAAAAAAAAAAAGTTGTATAACCAGAGGAGGGATGAGAGTGGTGAAAAGCTACAGCTAATGCCTGTAACACTGGTGCCTACTGAAATTCTTAACACTTCACCTAGTGTACTTACTTAAAGCAAGAACAGGACACACTCTGCCATGCCTTCTTGTCAAAATGAGTTTTTCAGGCCTTGAAAATGAGAAAAAAAATCTGGATTACACTCCACATACCAGGTGGTAACAAAGGTAATTGTCTACTCTGGAATGCTAATTGATCCATGAGTGGCCTTAATTAAATCATTTACAAGAATGTAATAAAAAGTATAAATCACGCTCCTATCAATTAAATCTTTATTGACTCGTTTAGTTTAAAAGGAAATGATCGCCAGTAAATTACCTTGTTATTCCCTGGTATAAACAAAAGGGTGCACTGACTCAGTGTTGAGGGTGAGGCGGGGGGGGGCTTGGTTCGTGTCATCTCATCTGGTCACTGTCCGTTCATCAAAAGCCGTGCTCCACGTGCCATTCTGCTGAATCTACTCACTCTCTTTCTTTGAATGAATCCCCCCCCCCCGACATGATCAAATCTTCTTACTGTATCCATTACTACTGATGAAGTTGGGAGACCTTTCAGCGACACTGTCCTCAAAAAAACAAAAAACTAGTCTTTTGGACGAGGGAGGAGCGTTGAAGGAGCTGAGCTCCCCTGTCCCGAGTAGTCGCTGAGTGGATTCTTAACAGGCGTGTAGCGCTAAAAGTTTATATTTGTCTAATCTGTCCTGAGAAGACTTGATCAGAATTGTATTTATTAGTTTGACTTGGTTCAGGGTTTACTCTAGGTCGTAGTTCTTATTTCTATAAGCTTGAAAGACGTCGCGTCTTGCCTAGCTGTCTTGGTACTCATTAACTGGTATTTGGGGCTGTCTGTTCATTTTTATTTTATTTTTTTCTCTGTGCAAATCGACGTTACTGTAATTGTATGTAGAAATCTCCACTGAGCATTCAAGATTTGTCACATGGAACATAGAGAAGCACTTGTTTTTAGCATGCGTATAGTTTCAACACTATTGTCTAGGCTGCTATTTCTTACTATTTGTATATTTAATGTAAATATATATTCTATTTATCAAAACTGTTTTTTTTTTCGTGTTACAACACACATATGGTTGAGAGAGAGTCGGGTGTCTTATTTAAGCCTGCGGCCTCTGAAAGTGTCACGTCTTCCCCAGGGAGTTTTGTTTCCTTTTTTTTTTTTTTTCCTTTCCTCCCCATATCCAAGACTTGACTGAATTCTGCCTCACTACAAATCGGAACAGTTAATACCGCTCCGAACCACTGTTCCGCCACACGAAACTGTTGTTTCACAAGCACAGCCACTCTGATACGGCGTAGGCTACCTATAGAAAGGAGACAATACAGGCATTGTACCCCGCCCCCCGAGTCCCAGGTAGTTCTCAAGGGATCATTGTGTATCTCTCTCCCCTGGCTGTGGGGAGGGAAAAAAAGGCAGCGGCAAGTCTCTCTTTGCACTTTTCTGTATTGAATGGAGCCGCTGGAATGTGAGAAATGTATTTAGCAAAGGGAGACCAAGGAGACTGTAAACAGGTGTATTGTTTGGAAGCATCAAAGAGCAGCCCCCCCTCCTCTATCCCAGCATGCAGCAGATAAACGCCTCATTGTTCTGCTACGTGGAGGAGATACCGCCGCGATTTGATTGGACAACCATCACCAGAATATCAGAATTATCAGAGTAGTTTTTTTTTTTTCTCTTTCTTTCTTCCAAGTGCTAGATTTAGGAACATAAGTTGCAACTGTGATATTTTCTTTTAGAAGTCAGATGTAGGGGTTGATTATCTGTTCATTTCAGCATCTTAAGGTGTTCTTTTTCACTCTTTTTTTTTTTTTTTTTTTTACCAAGGCTTCTTTCAGGACAAAGAAATGAATTTTACATGCAATTTCTTGGTATTGGCAGTGGTTGGTTGCCCCCAAAGTTGAAATTTAATTCTGTTCCTTTACCTGGGAAGGGATGAACAGGGCTTCTGTCATTTTAAAAGAAATGTGATCTTCTGGTCCCCCCTTTTTTTTTTTACTGGCACAAACACTCCTATTGCTTAAAAAAAAAAATAACCATGAGTTTATTCGCTTTGGTTAAACCAACAAAACAACAGATACATTTCAGATACGTAGTCGTCATGTGTAGCATTGATATTGTACATTTCAATCAGAACACACAGGAATGTATTTTATTTTTCCTCACAATTTCATTTTTCTTTTAAAGGAACATTTATAATGTGGTGCAAATTACATTGCTCGGTTCTATAAAGTACATATGTACAAAGGTAGGAAAACTAACAATATGTAAAGATTTTTTTCTTTTCTTTTTATTGTTTATAGTCTTTATTTATACCTCCAGGATGGTCACCAAATGTGCCTTGTAGACACACTAACAGGTGTTGCATCTGGAGAAGACCCCCTTTTCTATATTCCATTTTTCTATCGTACATTTTTGCCCTTTAACGCAGCGGTATAAGTTCACATCAGGCATCCGCTGCCCACTGATATGAAACAATTCACAACTGCTGCTCCTGGGTTGTTGTTTTATCGAAAATGTTCAAATCCCACAAACTAAAAGTTTGAAGTCCATTTATTGTTGCTGCTTTGCGGGAGATTACATTGAGGTTTTGAGATTTATTTGACCATTTCTTTTTTTTTTTTTGTGAATAAATCAGTTTTGGACACGTTAAACTGAAGACAAGCATTTTTTTGTGTGTGTTTTGGCTTGCATTAGCCAATACAATTGGGAACTAAATGCCTGTTCCTTGGTTAATGTCACTGTTGAATGTGAAACACTGAGATTTTGATTGTTGACTGTTATGGAAACAGCGCTACTCTTGATCGAGGGCTATGTTTGCCTAACCCATGCTGTATGATCTTTTAAGTCGAAAAATGACTTTACTGATACTGGAATTTTTTTGTCCTCTGCAGGTTACAACTGTGAAATTGTGTATAATCATGAGAAATATTTATTATTGCATTTGCTTCTTGTGCAACATTTGACTGTCTCAGTTTTAATTTGGTTAAAAAAAATGGAGAAAAAAAGCTAAATGTCAAATGAAAATCTTTTTAATAGAATTTGTAGAAGTGCCATTAGAATTTAATATAATTTTTTAATAAGAAAGGTATATTTTATAGTAAACAATTGCTTCAGTGTTAGTGATGTAGAGATTAGAGGACAATCTTTATGCATAATTGACATTGCTTAGATATCAAGACATTTTACTTTGATCTATAACTGTATGTGCATTTCATTTGTTTGCGCTTTTGGAGTGTGCGTGTGTGTGTGTGTGTGTGTGCTGTGGAAATGTGACAATCTTGATTTAGGTCTTTATTAAGATTATGCATAGAATTAAATGGAACAACTTTCTTCCTTTGTGTGGATCTCAATCATTTCTCTCACGCTCTTTTCACACTTCAGTAGATTATTTTTTTTGTGTGTCTAATATCGATAGCAGACAAAACACCTGATTAAAGGCACAAGATGAGTTTTTAATTTGATTTATGTAGACTCTGATACACTAACAACCTAAGAATGTTACAGAAGGGCCCTTGTCTGAGACCCAGCAGCAACAAGCAGCCAGACAGTGTGTGTGGGCAGCACTACAATGTGTACAGAGACAACAGAATGTGATAATACTGCTGGTCTTACAAACCCTATCTCTCTGAAACCATAAACTTAGCTCAAGGACGGACCGATTTCAAGACGGGGCCTTCCTAACCCTAACACTATCCGAAAGGAGATAAACCCGGGATAACAAAGCCGATTGACATCTAATTATTACTTAAACTCATCTCGAATGTATCGGCTACAACAAGCTAACACACATACATGCATATATCTATTTAGATGTAAACACATGAATAGCAAATATGTGTGTCTAACTGAGTAACTTCATGCTAATTTCCCGGACACATTCAATGGCGAGAACTTTTAATTATTTCCCCACTGCACCATGAAAGAAATCCAGCTGCTCTGCTCCGTGATCCCAATGGGGATGGACTCTGGTTCCCACCCCCCACCCCCCTCAATCTCTGTACACCCTATTCCGCACAGACAAGGGCCGCATCCAACCGCCCCCTGCCCCCCCATCATCTATCCTATCCCCCCACCCCAAAACCACGGCCCCCCAAACCTCGGCCTCATCCCACCGCTCCATTGTGTGTGCGTGGGTAGCAGCTCAGCCAGGCTATTGTCTGGCCCCGGCTCCCCTAGCACGTACTTTATGCACAAACAGACGACACAGCGGCGCTGCCTAGCCAGCGCCCGACATAAAGAAAACAATGTCCTCCCAAGATCATTCATAAACACCCTGAAACAGCCCCGGCCAGCTCCACGGTAAATAAGGGCCCTCCGTGCACGCCGTGGCCGCCTCGCACTGCAAACATGCACAGCAGCAGCAGCAGCAGCAGCAGCAGGCCCCCAGAGCAGTCGCTGGCACCAAACACCTCACATCTGCCTAACAGGATCCAGGGCTTAGGCTGCCTGGTGTGTGTGTGTGCGTGCGTGTGTTTCTTATGGACCAAAAACCTTCACATGGAAAGTAAGGGGCCATGTGATAGGGCTTAGCTGCAGGGTGACGAGCTGGGATATGTGCAGTGTAACTCGATGGTGTAATAAAGCATTCCTCTCCGAAGGCTCAAAGCCTGGCTCGTTTGGATGCGAATAGGTTTTCTTTCTGTGTGTGTGTGTGTGTGTGTGTGTGTGTGTGTGTGTTTAGAGGTACTTGAGAGAAGTTGAGAGGAAAGTTGTAAGTGTCCACCACCTCAACAAGGCCAGCGGTGGGAGCCCTTGACCTCTGAAGGGGACGGACTGCCAGGGACAGCTGGTGTGGCCCTGCGCTTATTTATTTATTTCTTAACAAAAGACAGGTGGTCACACTTGAAAAGGGCACACAAACACAGACACACATGCGCTTGTGTACAGACAATGCCCACACACACACACACACACACATGCTCGGGTAGTTTTCTTTTTCTCTCTCCATATTAAACGCACACGCATATGGTTATCATCCACTTAATTTTTGAGGAGCCAATTCTTTTGACTTTCAACCACACTGCTCCCAAGAATAAACAGTATTTATTGAATTCTTAATTAATACAATGACGCCTGATGTAAAACCAAAAAATAAGTAAAAAAAATCTATTTTGTAACTCTACATCCGCATTCCATTCAGTGTTTTAGTTCTTAATCACAACTGAAATAGTTAAATGCAACTTTTTGATTTATTTTTTTGATGTCGTAACAAGTGCCAGAAGTGCATAAATACATATCAACTAGTGTGCTCACACTGGGTTTGCCTTTTTTGGAGTGGCTCGCCCTGACAGTGCCAAGACAGTGTGTCCTTGGTCCACTGTACAGCTGTCACTTACTCACACTCGTTGACGCATATTTATAGCAGCAGCATCACTGGGCTCGACGCTCGCCACACTCAGACCACAGCTGGTCCCCAAAAGAATGGGTGAAAGACAAAGCCACGTGCTCCCGCTGGCCCGACTGCAGTTGGTCCTGTCTGGAGCGCTGTGGGTGATTATGTGGCCCCTTCTCCGTGCAGACACCCAGCCGTACCAGGGAAAAGATGAAGACCATTCTTTGATTCTTTTTTTTTTTGGGAAGGGGGGGGGGGGGTATCAATATCCGCCCCTCTCATAAGTCTACAATGAACATAATGAATATTTTAGATGTCAGACGAACACGTCATGCCTAACCCCTTCTGAATCATCGTAAAAGCAAAAGTGTGACTCATGAGATCGTCATGTCCTTTTTTTTTCATTTCCTCCTGATACAAGAATGATATTTGCTGAAACAATTGGATAGATAAATCTGAGTGTTTCAGGTATTTGCGAAATAACTTTGACTCACAAGTGTTACTCAGTTTAACAATGAATTCATCTCCCAGGAGTAGGGTGTTTGCACCATCTGACAATAACAGAGAGAGCTGGAGTGACTGGTTTTGTGCTCTAACTATAAACTTCCTCCTTATTTTGAGGCTCAAAACAAAAGTCTAAAGTGAGAGAAAAGTCAAGTGTGGGTGTATGGCTTCTATTCATTTCAGATGTTATCACTAGGCTGCAGGGTTAAGAATTCTGGTATCATGGATCAAATCAACCACATGTGCAGAAAGGATGGGTCATGCGTTATTTTATTGTCTTTGGCAATAGAAATAATCAACTTTATGTTGAGAAGTTTTGGGCTACTTGGTCATTTTATGTTTTAAAAGAAGAAACCCCAAAAATAAGAATCAGGGAATTAAAGACTATTTTATAAATGTAGTTTTAGGGAGCTCCTGTACTAATACCAGCAATTATTGCAGTTTGTACATTGCAGCACTTTATGCTTTATAAATTTGAGAAAGATTGATTGATTATTTCTATCAGTTATCTCTACAATGATTAGATTAATCGTGACATCTTAAAATGTCATTGTTTTCCTGACAAAAAGTCTACACATACATTCAAGAATCTTACATTCAAAAAGAATATTTAGCACATTTTCTTGATAAATAACTTTAACTAATCAATTGATTCTCAGGATTCTCTGTTATCTTTCTGTCAGTCAGCTAGTCCTTCCAGTTTCTTTATAGAGCCTCTATAATTCACAATATTATAGAGTACAAACCACATCTACCTGATTTAGAGCAGTGGACACGTAGGTTGCATTTCATGAGTTAAGGATATGCAATTTCAAAAGTTGTTTTCCTTAAAAAAAAAGTGTGAAAGTGTTCACCTTTGAGTTCCTTATCAAGAAACGTGCAGACAAGTCGACGCCTCACTTGCCAGCAGCTGCCTGTTCACTCAGCCAGAAATGAAGTGGCGCCCTCGGACACCAACTGCAGAGCTCCCCAATGACCGGAGCCACAACTGGCCCCCGATGAGCAGGGGATGTGACTCAACAGCTCACAGGCACATTTGCAATAAGCTCCAGGAAGTGCACTCATCCAAGCTAATATCTAAAACACAATGTCATGTGATTGATTTCTATAAAGCAGTGCTGAGGACTTCTGCCACCAAGAACAATTACTCACAGTGTACAATACCTGACCCTGAAACCAGTCATCACTGATGAGCCGGAGCCAAGAGAAAGTGATGAGTCACCTCAAGGTCATGTCCAGCAGGGATAATTGTAGCCAATTGTCTGCTGGTTGCGTGTAACCTCTGGGTCTTCTAGTTTAATAAATACATTTGGTAGCAGATTCTCAAGGTCAGTCGAGGCAGGCCGGATTGGAATGTCATTATCATAACTGAGCAAAGACAAAACTTTCATACTTACCCTAAATACGGTTAAATATGCGTTTTTTAGCAGCATCCATGAGATAGGAATGAAAGGAGGGCTTACCTTGAATACAGCCCAGTCTGAATCAACTTCATCATTCAACTGAGTTCTTGAAGTGTGCTGCCATCTGCTGATATGCCTCTACAACACATGAAGACAGTTGGGTAATTGGGTAACCTCTGAGGTAATTAAGCAGGTATCTGTTCACTCTGTTTTCAATGTTTTATATGGTGATGTGGCTAGATGTGATGATTGTACAATATGTATTGTGTAATTATTGTAGGATTGCACAAGTATTGCTTGTGTTGTATTTTATATTTATGTCCAGCAAGAATCTGGTGCAAAGCATTGATGTTCTTCTTTTGCACATTGTCTAATATAGTATAAAATGGGGTCACCATCCCGAGTGCCCTTACTACCACGGGGACCACTCAAGCTTTGACCTTCCACATCTGTTCCAGCTATTCTTTGAACCCTTGGTGCTTGTCAATCTTTCCATGTTCCTTCCTCTTGATGTTGCTGTCAGCTGGTACCGCCACATCTATCACCACTGCACTTTTATGCACATCCACCGACACTATGTCCAGTTAGTGAGCCAGCAGCCAGTTTGCCTGGAAGCTGAACTCCCACAGCACCTTAGCCCTGTTGTTCTCATCTTCTGTTGTATCTCCCTTTGGGATTTGGGTACTTCTAGTCTATACTGGGCACGGCTGTTCCTGTACACGTTTTCAGCCACTTGGCCGTGTCGCTCTATCTATGCATTCCCAGCTAGCATCCTACACCCTGCTACTAGGTGCTGGACTGTCTCTGGGGCATCTTTGCATAGCCTGCATCTTGGATCTGATCTATTCTGGTAGATCCTGGCCTCTATGGTTCTTGTGCTGCCATGATTAGTGCATCTGTTAGTCTAGAGTTTTATTGATACCAGCTCCTTCCTCTATCTGACAGCAGTACTGGACGTGTCGAGGCTTGTCCCACTGTGTTTTCTGTTACTTTTCCTTCTCACTCTCATCAGTGATCTAGTCCTCATCCTCCTTCTGCTTAGTGTATAGCTTCAGGGTGTATGGTATATGCCACACTTGATGCTAACTTGGCCATCAGCTTCAAGTTGGCCTCTAGGGTTCTTTTCACATTCCCATGGAATTCTTAATGAAGGCGCTCAATGTTCAGTTGAACAGTTCCAAACATTCCAGTAGTGTGTGGTATCAATGTATAGGCTTTCTTATAATCAATATACATATAATCCAGGTACGTCTGTCCTTACAGTCTCTAGTAACTGCTATGTCAACCAGTACCTGTTGCTAGGCTCCTCCCCTCATGTGCCTACTCGTCTTAGTTGCTATGATCCCTGAATCCTGGGATTCAGGTTGTCGGCTGACAGTCGAATAGAATGGGTTTCTTCAGGGGTCCTTCAGGATTAGAACCATCCTACCCTGGGTTAACTACTCAGAGCAGGTCTCATCCTTTAGCAGCTGGTTCTTCGGTGATTCTAGGTATTTATGAAGTGCAGTTAACTTCTTCAGTATGGATGTGTGGACCTTATTGGAGCCCAGTGCTGTCTGTCTATTCATCTTTGACACTCTTTCTTGGATGTTTGCCATTGAGATGGTTACTGGTTCTTGTTCTGGAAGGTTCCTGTGGTCAGTTCTGTGGTCCACAAGCCATTGGGCATTGGGATTGTGCTATGCTTCTCCTTCCTGTATGTTCTTCCAGTAGTTTTTCATCTCAGCTCTTGGTGGGTCTGCCTGTTATATCCCTGCTATTGAGAGCAGTCTTTGGCTGGTTTGGTGGAGAACATCTTGCTTATTCTCCTGGCTTCTCCCTCATTGGTGTATCTCCTCAGCCAGGTTGCAGGGCTGTTAGCCTCTTTTTGGTAGTTTTGAGTCCCTCTAGTATAGAGTTATTTTTCCTGGGTACCCCTTTATTCAGGTTGTCTTCCTGCAGCTCTGCTAGCTGGCTATCTCTTCTCCTTGTTGCCTTTATCTTGACCCCCAACCATCTCTTCCATTAATAGTACTGCTTTTTGTTGTTTGTGTTCATCATATACCTAAACATCTCTGAGGTTACTGTTGTTCTGCTGTATATCAGCTTGTTTGTGTCAGCGATGCCCCAGGGACTGTCCAGCACATAATTGCAGGGTATAATATACTAGCTGAAACCATACATGGAGAGGCACAACCCTTTGCACAGGAACATCTGTACCCATTATGAACTAGAAGTACCCACATCCTAACGGGACATACTGCCAAAGGTGGTTTGGAACAACACTGCTAAGGTGCTATGGAACTTCAGCTTCCAGACTGACAGCTGCTGGCTAACCAACCTAATATAGTGGTGGTGGATAAAGTGCAGAGGTGATACCAGCTGACAGCAACATCAGGCAAAAGGAGCATGAAAGGATCGACAAGTACCAAGGGTTGAAAAAACAGCTGGAACAGATGTGGAAGGTCAAAGCCAACGTGATCCCCATGATAGGAGCATTCAAATCAGTAATCCCCATACTGGAGAGTAGCTCCTACAGGATATATTACTATTACTTACTATATATACACACATACATTCATCAGGCCCTACTTTTTGCGCTTAAGGCCATTTTAGGTTGATAAATGATTTTCATAATTTTAATATTCTATGACAAAATAATTTACCATTTTCTATTTGATGAATGCAAAATAATTTGGTGATATTAGTCTGGAAAATGTCACTGACTAGCAGCACTTATTTTTAAAGATTACTTTATGCAATTAGAAAAAAATACAAAGAAGTCAATACAGAAATAGCTCTTCCTCAATACAGGAATATTAGTTTACTCTGATTTTTATTTCAGTGCGTTTTAGCTTCACCTACACACTCATACACCAACTTTTCAATACTCACACACACCCCACTGAATGACATCCATAGAACACACCCAAAATAGTTTTGGTCTAAATAATTTTTTCCCCACAGGCTTACAGTCCTATCAGTCCAAACAAGGTAATTATCTCCCACAATGCCTCTCTGCAAACATGGGAAAATGCAACATCTGGGAGTGATTTTGTTTGTGTGCAATTTTTTAGCCTCTGAATGACAGGGATACAGAGGAATTAGCAGGATTTCACATTTATGTATTGCAATGGTAGTAGAATGAATACAAGTTTTAAAGATAGTCAATAGAGATAAAGAGGACTCCAGGGAGAGGAAAGAGTTTTTTTTCTACATAATTTAACAATTCACCATCAGTGTTGATGGTGGAAATTCCAAAATTCATTAAAATGTATTGCTCTATCCGCAGTGTCTTGAAGGAACTTGTTTCTCAACTCATTCTCACATTTTTTTTTTAAATTATTGTGATGTTTACCACTCTGATAAGTAGTGCTTGGGTAGATTTAGATGCAAAGCATAGAATAGCTGCTGAGATCAGTGTATGACACACTCCCCACCTCAACAAACTTGAACAAATGGGGCATGAGAGGATCCATTACAAGAGCTTTATATAAATGAAAAGCCCTAAATGGGTCCCAGGACAGTCAGAGATATACATACACAAACATGTGCTAATGAGGAAAAAAAAGGTCACAACATTTAGTTTATACAAAACCATTCAAGTTTATTTCAGTTAGAAATTACATATATACAAGAAATCATCTGGATCACATTAAAAACATGTATAAAATGCAGTCTTAGTAATATCTCATATGAGGCAACCATTTAATGTCCAAGCATAAGTTTCAGATCACTCTTTAAACTCCCTTTATGTCGAACAACTGCAGCAAAATATTTCCTCGTATGGTCCACTGTAACTGTGGGACAAAAAGAAAAAAAAGGTTTAAAAAGTCAAAATAATTAAAAAAAAAAAGAAAAAATCGGTTTCACCTAGGCAAAATGTGTATTCAGAGGCAACCATTTCAACCCTACCAAGCAAAATTAGGGTTGAAATGGTTGATTGTTCTTCAAAAGACAAATAAGGAGCAATATTGCTTCCTGCAACCAATGCTTTCTGATTTTTTAAATATGCAGCATATTCACCTTCAAGATGTCTATTGCAACTTTGCAGGTACTTGCAGCCACAGCTGATTAGAATGTTTACGTTTTGGTGTAAGTGGGGTCACGGTTTTGGGCCGCCAATCAATAATTTAAGTGTTCCAAATTACTTTATGTCAAACGCAATAAATCTAAAGGCTGTTTTTCGGTCCAGTGACATTGATGTACACAACCCTGCACTACTGCAGTCTGCAGTTCAGAGTGTACCCGTAGTATACAGCAGCACAAGAGGAATGCCTTTCACAGAGAAGATAAAACACCCCCCCCCCCCACCTCACATAAACACATCTTTAAATGCTATAGCAAGTGATTTTCCAACTGCCACCTAATTAACCTCAGCATGCACACTCTGTTTAACAGGATGCACATACTTTGAAGCGAGGACTACTTGGGGGAGGGGGGCTACCTGCCAACATTAGCTGATAGAAATATGTCTTTTAATTAATAGACATGAATGCAAGTGCAGAATAGGTGAAGCTTTGCAGGCATACCTACTCTTTGAAGACCTTTGTGCTTAAAAAGAAAAAAAAGGAAAGGGAAATGAGAAATATGACCTACTCTATGATGCTGCAGACCGAGCAGCAGAGGCTGGAGCAGCTGGAGCACTGTCGGGTACAGGAGGAACAGGCTAGACGGTCACATTGAGAACATGGTGTCCGGGACCCCAGGCTCTTCTGACACACGCCGCAGCCTGTAGGAGCTGCAGGTTCACCTAGAAACAGCAAGGAAACATGCAGCACAACGGATGAGCATTTTCAAAGCACTTCAGTTAAAAAGAAGATAAACCATACATCTGAGTGTCTCAACACTGACATCTACTGGTGATAGGCATGAACTGAGCCAACCAAGTACCAAATGCAGGTAGCTTTCAGTTTGCTGAGTAAATCTCAGAATGCCATCTGCCACACTGGTGGGTAAACGCACATTCATATCATGTAATAAAATATCTTGATAGCTTGGTGGATATGACTCATGTTTATCTCTAAAAAGCATAGACAAATACACCATACCACCAACTTAACATTGCCACAATACTGTAGGGGCACCCGAGACAATCTGAGACACAGATTTGCTGCCGGTTAATAGCCATATTACATGACACAGAAAGGCATTTTTTTTTATTTTCACCAGTAAAAATACACTTTCATTTTCCTGCCCTCTCAGTTGTGAGACAGAAAGTTAAATTTAGAAACTTCTGATAACACATGACTAAGAAACCCTGTACTCTTTTACAAGTTGCAGAAAATAAGTGATCCATTCTTTTGTGCCATTTTGAACAATACAAATGTGTGCTTAATTCACTCAATATACATTAATCTAGAGCTGGGCAATTAATCCAATCGAATTGAAACTAACATTTAGAACCTCTGACTGTCTTTGGTCATGTTTTAATACTTTTTCCAGTGTCCCTGCATCACAGCTGCATTGCTCCTCCTGCCAACTCCATTTTTCTACAGTTTGCCTTTCAAAACTGCCTTCACAATAAGAGGCTTGTTGAGAAATTACTGAAGGTTTCTTTGCACAGAAAACGCTAGAGGGCCTTTAATTTGAAACGGGTACCTGCGTGAAACCAGAAGTGTTGAGTGAAAAGTGGTTTTGTGCTTCTCTCATGTCGGTGACTCATGTCTTCCCAGCGATAGACATCGAGACTAAAGTGATTTCTGCTGGAGTGATGCCAATCGAGTATCAACAGATCATTTTCACTCTTAACTGCTCACAGGAAAAAAATAGGCGAGACCCCTCTTCTATAAATGACACACTGCTGCAGCTCGTGTAAATAATACCAGTGTGGCTTATAGCTAAAAGGAATTATTTATCAGTTGATTGAACACATTCTAGCTTCAGTGAATGAGATGGACAAAAAGTGAAATGTAAGCACAGAAAAATCTTCCCTCAGGTACAAAAGTTATCAACCTGAGAGCAGTGTAAAATAGAAACAAGTGCATGAAATGATGCATAACTGTAATCAAGGTAAGAGTTTGAAATAATAGGGGTATTGATATTAAATATGGTCAAAATCTACAATAATCAATGTTTCCCCACCAACTTTTAAATTCAGGATCATGCAAACACTTACGGCTTTAGGCAGTAAATGTATCACATTAAAGGGACAAGTTCACAATGTTTCCCCAAGTTTGACCTAAAACAGACAAGTGTCCAAATGAACATATTTTTTTCACTTTAACCATTCCTTCTCTTCATACGGACCAAAAATGGTTATAAAACACTAAAAATGGAATTGATGGGCAACAAATTCCAAAGCCTTGCTCCTTCTGTGCAAAAGTTAAAGATAATTTGTGGCTTCAGTCAGCCAAATTAGTTAAATTAGGTCAATTTTTTTTTCAAAATTTGTCTTGTTAGTACCAAATTCCATCTTTTGGTTAATAACCTTGCAGTGCAGCTGAATATACAAACACTGTCATTGAGACAAACATGTTTATGCTGTAGAAGAGACCCACTTTATTCAATTTACTCAAGTGAATGCAGTCTCATTTTATCTTGAAGTTTATTTTAAAAGAGGGACAACATAACGTACGTTTAGATGTACATATGCAAGCTCGTAGCAAAAGCTGAACAGTAAAACATGGGAGAAATATTAAAATAAGAGATTAGAAAAACTAGATGTGCTCTAGTGATTATAAAGTGCTTGGTGCAGGTATTATTGTGTGTTGCTGATTTATCATTTTAAAGTACAGAGTGAATTGCGCAATGATCAGATATTTAAGTATATTTTTGTTCAAAACCAGGGCTGGATTTTGTCCCCTCTCACTGATATACTATGGATTTTTAGAGGTCATTAAATGGCCAATACAAACAGGCAGAATAATTACAACAAGCAAAAGCTGTTTCAGTGTTTTTAAATGGACAACCAATTGTGGTTTTAAGACAGACTTAAAAAGAGTTGTGAACCTGTCCTTTCCTATACTAAAAAATCCATTGCAAGATGTAAGTAAATTAAGGGAGGTTGAAGCTTTATAGTTTAACAGCATAGTGGCACAACTCTCTCCTGGTATAACATTATGTTATAGAAGCCATTAGGCTTGATATCACTAATGTTTTTGTTGAGCTCAGACCTTATTGATTTTTTTTAACATTAAAGCAAGTCCTTAATAGATCAGATGGAGGCTTCTACTCTCTTCTCTCCTGTGATCTTCTTTTCTCTCCTTGTTTAAAAAAAACTCATGTGTTTGTCTGCAGCACAAGCACTAAAGGTGAACACCGGAAGTGACACTTTTTCTGGGTTTTATCTGAAGTTTTGATATCCAGAAGTGTCAAGTATAAATACTGCGTTACCGTTCTTAAGTACAAATTTGGGGTATCAACACTTTACTGGAGTAATTACTTTTCAGCCAATTTTTTTTTCTTCTACTATACATTTTCACGCAATTATCTGTACTTTCTACTCTTTACATTTTAAAAATATCCTCATTACTCCCATTTTATTCTGGCTTGTTTTCATGACAAGTGTCGATCAAAAAAGTCATTTTCTGCTACAAATTGCTTATTTTGACCTGCTCCATGCTCTGATATATGCTCAAATATTTGGAGTTAAAAGTTGATTTTCACTCACTATTACCCATTTAAATCATTTTAAATAGGGACAATACAACAAAAACTGAAATATCTCTGCCAAGGTGATTACAGTTCATTTTTTGACTGACAGGCAACCGATTTCATTACTTTTTCTTTTACATTTTAAAACCAGTACTTTACAACTTTACTTGAGTAAAAAGTTTGAGTTGATACTTCAAATCTTGTCTTTTTAACCCCTAGTATCTATACTTCTACCCGAGTAATGAAAGTGAATACTTTGACAACTGTTGCTTTACCTACCAAAATCATCTCAATATAGTTTTACATCCCTCTAAAACTCCAAAGTTCCTTATAATCAAAACGCAATTAAAACCTCACTTTCTTTTATATGGGACCTTTAACATTTCATAAGCCAAACGAATAATCAGCTAATCCAGGATTTAAATTGACAGATTGATCCAATAGTTGCAGCTCTGTTTCAATTCCGCTGTTTCAGCCAGCAGATGTCACCGTTGTCACCTATATGGATTCATTAAATTGGCACTGTTGATGCTTCTGGTGTCAAACGTCATCGATTGAAGAGGAAGTGTTCCAGGTTTACCTTGGATCTGGCCCAATGTGTTTTTTAGGGTTAGAGTTCATCTTTATTCCTAGGAGAGGCTCACCTTGTGTGCTGGTTGCTTTTGTCAGTCTGCCATTAAGTCCAATCAGTGTCTGTCCTCGCAGCAGCAGCGTCTGTCTGCTCGCCAGCTTCTCTTCTTGTCCCGCGGACTTCTCCTCTCCGGTCCATATTGTGCCCACCACCGCCTTGGCACCATTGAAAAGAAGGCTCTTTGTTTTCTCTGTGAGGAGAATGAAGCCTTTATTAAGCATAGAAACAACGTGACACACTAGGAGAAATGTGGCAGTGGAAGCTGTTTATTCCTTAACATCCAGTCTCTGATGTTTCACACTAGCGGGAAGTAAACAAACATGAAGGCTTTAGCTCAACTATCCGGGTTCGTTATGAGCTCAAACGACACGCGAACTCTACACAGCTAACATTAATGTCAAACATGTTGTGAGCATTATTAAATGCTTCAACGACATAATATTCGTGTAGCTGTTTATGGAGACGTATTTCATCCAGCTACAAAGCTTCGTACCCACGAAGCTAACCCCGCAATGCAGCGACGTTGCCCGCTAACATTCACTCACCGTAGATTTCTAGCTTGTATTTGTTGCCAAACACGCTGTGGTGGTTCAGCTCCTGCTGGCCGACGTGTATTTTGTATTGCGAAGAGAAGGTTTCCGAGAAAGGACAAGCTCGTTTCGGCATTTTTTAGGCTTTGGAAAAATTCAGAGGAGCCGCTGCTGCTTACCCGCGGAAAAAAGCAATGGTGCAATCAACAAGCCAATGACACGAATCATTTATTGTCACGTGAAAGTTTACAGCCAATCAGACAACTGTTTTGCTGTCACGTGGTTTGGGGAAGCTCTAAATAGGGAAAAAAGGGATTAAGGTTAAATTACCTAACATTTAAAACAACTGGGATGGATCCATGGGTGCGACCTGTTGGTATGTAAATAGCAGAAACAATATACTTCTGCTTTGCTGTGAATAAACCATTGAAAACTGATGATTCATATGGTCAATGGTTCAAAGCAAGATACATTTCACTAAATGTTTTGTGATATAATTTGGGGAGAATTTATTTAGTTCAGTTTGTGGAGTGTATTTGTGGAATAGGTTGGTCGATGGGTTTTAAAAAAATCAACTGAAAAAACTACAACAAAAAGATAATTCTCGATTCATGAGGTGAATATTTGGATCATAAATAAATTTGTAATAATTATTTTTAAATTATATATGGTTGTTAATACATTTGGGGAATAGTTTAAAGGATGTATGAGTTAATAGAGGAGAAAGGGATGGATACATTTTAGTTTTACTTGCACCTTTTCAGACATTATTACCCTTTTTTGATTGTTTTTTAATCTGTTTTTATTTATACATTCAAAATAAAATGCACCCATTCATTACTCAAAGAGGAGGCAAAAGGGGGCTTTCTATGTCCTCAAGAATTCAAATTGGGGTGTGGCTTGAATTATTTAAATCACTTATAGAAAATATTGCATTGTATGGCAGTGAGGTATAGGGGCCCCCTTCCTACATAATGGAACAAAAATTGGATAAAAATCCAATTTTAACCCTCCATGCAGAGTTCGTAGGCCAATATCCTTTACCTCTAATTATTAAGAAAAGATATATCAAATTATGGACCTATATAACAAATAGTGACGCTGCCTGTCACTGTTGTAAAGTCCTTGCCTGCCAAGAGCTGAACATAGGGAGGAGTCCCCTCAGCCAAATTGAATGGCTGACCTTTCACCTACTGACATCACACACACCAGCCAGTCTCAGAGCAGTTATATTATCACACACATAATTAGACCGAACGAAATTCTAACCAAAATAAAGGAAAATACATGACTTATTGGAATGATAATGCACATCCACAACACAAACTATAGACACGCCTGGTCCTGCACAGACAGCAAAGTGGTGCAGACAAACTAACCATGGTAACTCTATGTAGCCTGTCAATAGAGAAGGGCAGAAACAGGCAGACTTGGATGTCTAGAGCTGTGCTGTCATTATAATGAGGGAGCTGGAGAGACAGGTAGACAGATAACATATTCTAACCAAATGTCAAAACTAGAGAAATATTATGGAGGAATACCTTCCAAAATATGAAAAGCAATCGCCCTGAATTATGACAGAATGGGAAAAACATGACATGAAATTGTAGGTAACTACATATGTTACTAATGGTACCAATTAAGGTTCCATTCCATTTAGTGTAGTGCACACTATTGTGCACTTTCCAGTGAACAATAGCATCACCATGATTCTGTTTGACCTCAAGAAAAACATGATATAACTTGAATAATTTATTTATTTCATTTTCTATTTTATTGATGTTAACATTATTTTCTGTTAATTTCATTCCTAAATATTGTCTTACATCATTGTAATTGTGCTTTGGCCTACTAATAGCTTTGGACCTAAGTAGACTATCTTTCATCCTCCTGACTTCTTGCTGGAGGCTCATCAGGATTGGTCATACAGCCAATAGGTTCTCTCAAGTCTGCTGCAAGGCTCCATGGTGGTAGTGATCGTGGGAGTTTCTATAAAAAGCTTTCCCACCATGACTAGGAAAGCAGCAAAAGGAGAAGAGCAGTACAAGGGGAAGAAATGTTCATTTAGCTTGAAAAAGTGATCGTTACACATTTTTCATGAAGTGTTGAATCAGTTGATCATGTTTACTTGCATATAGTCAAACTTGGCTCAACAAATCAAAACAATATGTTAAGAGGATATACGGAGTGACCACTATGAATTTATTCATTTTCTTTGAAATCATTTGTGCTGGTTTAATTAACAGATTTACATATTAAAATGAAACCTTAGAATTCTAATAACCAAAGAATAGGAACATTAAACTGCAACAACAAAACAAATCAAAAGTCTTAGCCACTGCTGCTAAAAGGTTACACAGATGTTTTGGTTATCAACTGATGAGGGAGAGATAATTTTAGGTGGTGAAAATATGCAGCGTCATTTGCGTTTCCATCAATAGGACGGCCATTTCCCTCTAGAACATCTGGATCATGCACTCTCTGGACTTTCCAACGCCGACCCACTTGACTGAAGAGAAAGAGAAAGATGTTAGAATAATAATAATTGCCATTAACCCATTGTAAGTCATAATAACCATCTTAACTGTCTGAGAAAGGAAATTGTGACATCTAATGGAAATGCTCATTCTGCCTTGGGAACAGCTGACAATTGTTCTATCCATTCTGGCATATTAATGTTTATCTGTTGTGAAAGGTAAACATATACCTATACTATAAAGTATAGTGGTCTAAGACTTTTGGACCGCTGTAGGTGTTTGGTACAGTGTGTTAAACCTACTGGGAACTCCAATGTGGTTCTCAATGAAGCGGATGTAGTTCTGTGCCTTGGCTGGGAGGTCGTTCCACTTCCTGGCTGCAGATGTGTCCGTCTTCCAACCAGGGAAGGTTTCATACTCAACCTCCACTTTCTGCAAAACGTCCATGTTGGCTATGATTAAAATAAAAATCATTATTAATTCAATACTGGGTATTAAAGGCCACCCCCACATACATATAGCTTATTCTCGATCCATCAAAGCAGATTCGCTTTTGAGTTGTTATGTTGCCTATCGTTAAGATACCTGGGAAATGGGGAATTCTTTTTCCATTGAGTTTGTAGGCGACTCCGACTTTGATTTCGTCCAACACGTCCAGAATGTCAAGTTTTGTCAAAGCGATGCTGCGGGACAGGCAACATGTTATAGGAGAAACACCAGCCTCATCATGTGGTTTATTGTATGATGATGCAGGACAGACACAATAACCACGCTACACCTGTCGATTGCATTCAGTTAAACTAGCCACTCACGCGGTGAAACCGTTGATCATGTGAGCATATCTCACAATAACAAGATCCAACCAGCCGCAACGCCGCTTCCTTCCTGTGGTCACGCCCACCTCGTGACCCCTCGTCTGCAGCAGCTCACCCACCGCCTACAAACAACAGGAGAATGAAGTGTTCCCATCACCTCGGTGCTTATGTACTCAAATGATATGGGACATAAAACAATCCTATAAAAACTTCAAAATATGCTAAAAGTACATTATATGATTACAAGAGCAAAGTTCTGATATTACAGCCATAAAACACACTGGCGAGGATCCACCTCATATTGAGCTGCTCTTATGAGCAGAGGTGATAAATAAAGAAGTAAAAAGTTATATAACTGAAGTTGTTTTTTTTTCTTACTTCATGTTGCTTACTTCCTGTTTCTTTACCACATGTTTTCTTCTTACTTCATGTTATCTGCTCCTTCTTTCACTCTAACTCCACTACAATTATTAAGTTTCTGTTTGCGTTTTACTAAAATACATTTCAACCACGCCTCCTCCCAGTATTCGTTACATTTCCAATCCAATGGAAAAGTTTTACCTATATTGCGCTAAGATACCTGTCAGATTCTAGCCATAGCAAGATATTTCAACTTAAAAGGAGGCAGAGGTTACCCTCATTGTACAAGTCTTGTAATAGTTGTCTTATATTCTCTTATGGTTGCAAATCATCATCGTATGCGTTAGGATCTTATGGCTTAGTTTATTCACAGTGTTCTGATCTGCAGGATTGTACTACTGTTGGGATTCATGCATTCATGTCAATGCACTCCTGCACACACACACATTTTCATAAAGTTGGTCATATTTTTTTGTTGAGATAACTTATCCCAGACCCCTAAGAATTTTGGCAAAGTTGGGAGACAATTGGAGCAACCATGTGTCATGAAACTCTGCACAAAAATCCAGAGACAGACAGACATGCCACCAATTTTAGTAGTAGTAGAAGACTCAATGACAGCATTAACACTTAGGAAATGTCAAGCTGAATGTCAACCCTATATATAGTCTATGTCATATATATATATACACAAAACACATAATATATAGTCTATATCCTATATATACATAATATGTAATACATAATAGAGAGAGAGAGAGAGAGAGAGAGAGGCACATGCGCACACAAACACACACAGCAGTGTACATTCAAAAACGTCACAGAGTGTAGGATACAAAGTTTTAACATCCTGGCTTACATCCCTACAGTATGGTCAGTTCTCGTGACAAGTAACATGACGCCGGCTCATACAGTTGGAGACTCTGGCCCTAAATTTATCCCTGTGACCATGTGACCTGCATAAGAGGTAAAGAGTGTTTGAGCCAGTCTCTCACAAAATTTGACAGCTGCTCTCAGTCAGTAAAACACCCATGCCACCTCCCCTTTCCCTCCCCTCCGCCTGCCCCCCGTTCGCCCGTGTGTCAGCCACATGACCAGAAACAAAATATACACGTCAAGCCCGACATCATCGCGTTACATAACGCATCATGTGTTTCTTCTTCATACGAATGAGACACGGCAGGCCGAACCGAGCCATGTGACAGCGTCTCGCTCACACGTGCCAAACGCTCTCATGGATTTACATGAAGAGGTATCAAGGTCTTACGTTGAGTTGTTCTGTGGGGAAGGCTCCGATTCCCACCCTGGTGGTGTAGGCCTTCGCTACACCGAACACATCACCGATGTTCAGTGGTGGGATGCCAAGACCGGTGCACGCCCCTCCGACGGTGCAGTTTGATGATGTCACAAAAGGATATGTGCCTAAAAAAAAGAGAACATGTAGTTTGTTGCTTTGTAGCTCAATTTCTTAACATATCCGAAACATCATGTATACACTGCAGATTAAAAATCCTACCAAAGTCAATGTCGAGGAGAGCAGCATTGGCCCCTTCAACCAGAATTTTCTTGGGGGGTCCATGAAGAGCTTCATACATGTAATAGACCCCGTCTCTAACCATCGGCCGCAACCTCTCAGCGTAGTCCTGCACGGAACAGGGAAACAGAAGTATGATTTCCTGCCACAGACGGCGATGGCAAATCACTCTTTTTCAGTTTGATCAGTGTCTACCTTGAGTTTTTTCAGCTGGTCTTCGATGTCAACTGTCAGTGATGGATACATGGACTGATACTGGTGGACAAGGTTCCTGAATCTGAAAGGATCCAATAAGAAAACTCAAGAATCGCCACATCCCGTGAATAAGGGTTGAATCATTCAGGGTTTATTTCCCTACCTGGTAGAGAAGTCCTTAAAGTCGCCCAGAAGGTCACAAACACGGAGGCCAGTGCGAGACGCTTTGCTGGAGTACGCCGGTCCGATGCCCTTCTTGGTTGTTCCAATGCTGTCACAGTAAAAGATTGTAGAAACACATTGCTTCGTTTAAAAGCAACATTTTTTTGAAAGTCTGAACCTTTTTCCCACCATCCCTGCCCTTACTTCTTTCCCTCTTGTGCCTGTCTTTCCGTTTCCTGCAAGCCATCGACAACCTGGTGGAAATCAAACACTGCGGAAAGATGCGAAACATTTTTTTTAAAATATCCAACCCTTCCCCCAGAAAAAAAACAACTAACTACACAAGTGTACTTACCGATGTGAGCTCTGTCTGAAACAATTAGCCTCTTCTCCCAACCTCTCAGACCTGACCAGAGCAAACAACATTTATGAGAGTTTGCGCCAATGCTATTGGGGATCAGGTGTATTTTTCACACAAAAATACCTTTCTTCTCATTTTTATCGCCCTCCTCAAACAAGCCAGGTAAATGTATGACCACACCGTTACCTGTAAGAGCAAGAAGAGGAGATATTAGGAGGTGATTGTGGACTTATTACTGCTTCATTACAAACAATGATTCTAATTTTTTTTTTTTACCGATTAGTGATATGCTTTTGGTGTTGATGATTCCACTGGGGAGAAGGTGGAAGTCATACTCCTTGCCGTCCACCACCACTGTATGCCCTGCATTGTTTCCCCCCTGCAAATCAAAGCCAGCACTCTCAATGTCGAAACAGATATAATCAAACAGAGCACAATGTCAACGCCACAGGAGACACGGTCGCATGCTTATGTCGCCTCTTATTTTCATGAGGTGCTAGCAATAAGCCACCTCTTCCCACTTCTGCAGCACCTATTTTAACCAGGCTTGGCCGGTGCTGGCGGATCTTCCCACTCTGTTCCACACTGGGTAAGACCTGGCCTTCTCACATATCCAGCCACCCTGAGAATGTGACCTCTCTCTCGCCCAGTGGGTGGGGCTCTCAAGCCTCCAGGACACAGGGTACTCGGGGCCTGTCAGTGGAGAAAAGCAGCTACAACACAGCAACTGTTGGCAGGTCTCACTCTGACCCAGTGTCTGTGACCAGCCGACTTCTGGACATAGTGTTATGTTCCCTGTCTTATGTAAGTGGACAGCTGACCTGTCTGGAGGTGTTTTTATTATTCAAATTATACTAAATGAGAGAGAACCGTTTAATAATTCCATGCATCTCGGAGTCATTTAATTTTTAGAATCAGAAATTCACACCTGATTTAGAAAGGTGATAAAAGGCATCAACAGGTTATTCAGGCCCCATAAATCACACTAGCTCGTGCTCAAAATGATAAATAGTGGTGTTGGCATTCTAAACAGGCGACATGTTTTTGCTTTAAACTGGCTCTGTTCCCATTTTCCATCAATTATATTCTTAAGTGCACAGAATTACACGCGCAACATGGTTTATAGCTAATAAATATGATGTTCAGTGTTCTCCATATCAGTGTTTCCACTCAGTGCACCTGTTACAGTCCGTAAATTCCCCTTTCGACGTTGATATATGCAGAATACAGTTCACGAGAGAAATACCACAAGTACGCGCACGTGAATGATTTTTTTCCCCCTAAAATCACGACTCCGAAGATTTACCTGACATCTGCAGACATAGTCGGCTTCGGTCGCCAACAAGTCGACGACTTTCCCTTTGCCCTCATCGCCCCACTGCGCACCGAGGACCACCGTCACTTTGTTCCCGGAGTCGCTGCGCGGCCGCTTCAGTCCCGCCGCGGCGGACTGATTCGTGTTCTTGTGGTCTTTCGCCGACCAGGTGAGCGACATGGTGCCGGTGCCTTTAGTCCGTCCGTCTCAAGAAGACTAAACCGTCTCCAAGAGTGGCATTGCCATATCTGTAACACCATGGCCGATGATGTCAGAGCGAGACGCGCAGGAGTGCGTGGCCGTGTTTCAGGGCGAGACGACCCGCGGGGCTTTTTAAGCGTAGGGATATCGCTTTATGCAACAGGCGCCGCGTTCAATCACGCGTTTTAATTCACGTCTTAAAAAAAAAAATCTCGTTTCGACATTTATTATACATAGGCTGCGTAAATGGCTTTTCTGGAGGATTCAGTTCGCCTCAACACTGCCACCCATCTGCGCGAAGATGTTAAAACACGTGACCGAACACTCGAATCTGTAAATTTTACTTTTATTAAAATATATCCAACATTAAAAGTTACAGTCCAATATACAGTCATTAGCCGTTTCCAGTTAGATCAATTGAATAATGCAAGGAATTAAGACAAAAGATTCAAGCAGTTTCTTTTTGATAAGTGAAATTATAGCATATATAGGTTTTTTTTGCCTAACACTGCATCTCTTCTACAGGTGCTGCATGATAATGTTGCTTATAATAAAACACATTCACTGCATATTACAACAATTATACAAAAACAAAGCATATTCAACTTTTTTTAAACATTTTCTATAATCAAAAACCTCTTATTTACACACACAAAAGACAATTCATTTACATAAAGTGACGTGTTTAGATCCATGCCATGGAAATCCCAGCCAGAACAGATGTCTTTACTTTGTCTAGAAAAAACAATCATTGCAAAAAGGAAGGCGCTCATCTCCTCCTAAAGGAATAAATGTTATGGCCCCACAAAATAAAATATTAGTTAGTCCTTCCAGTTCAAAACGCCAGTGAAGTTAACATTTTCTTTTTCCTCTTGTTTTCCTTTTTCTGGAGTCACCTGGGGAAACAAAGATTAAAATGAATAAGCAGAATTGAAATATGTCAAATATTTTAATACCATTTTAAAATAATTATAGTTGCAGCATTTAAAAAAAAAAAAGTCTCTTTATTCACATACTTGCTTAGTAGAGACTGTTGGCTTTCAAACATAATTTAATCTGCTTTGAAAAAAAATGTTTTCTTCTTTTTAGAAGTATTTAATATATTTACATCTTTAAACATCTTTCAGCGAAGTCACAACAGAGTACAGTTTACAGGAAGCAAACAAATTGTCATTAGTAGATTTTGGAAAAAAAAAAAAAAGTCTCAGGTGCAGCTTCAGGGAATGGACAAGAAAATATGGAAGGAGAGACACAAAAGTGACAGCTTTCATGAAATTACTCAGTCCACAATGATATCACATTGACTTCAAGCTGCAAGGATGATTGATAAGAAAAAATTAGATTTTATAAAAAATTAATTAAAAGCTGTAGTTTAGAAATAGTTAAGCCCAGATTTCATAGATATTAGAATCACCTCAAGACAAATATGCGTTTGTTAAAGATTCAGGCCAACATTGAAAATTGTTATAGAGAGAGCAAGTGTTAAAAGCTGGACAACACAGATAAATGGAACCCAGATTCCAGTTAGACCGACACAAATGACATGTTATTTGGAACAAAGCTTCGACGGTGATTGAGTTCTGTAGGATGGCAGTCCTGCTTACAGCGGGCCACCCCATCGATTGACCTACCTCACTGCAACACGCAGCCTTTTTTATGTTTAGTGTGTCCTGTCCCATTGTTACCTTGTGTTTTAGAGAGTCAGAATGGAAAACAGAACATTCAAATAAACTGGCCATAGATCTTCAGTCCATTCAACAATTAATGCACGTCAATTGTTGCAAATGGCATCCATCCCGTTTAATAATAGAAAAAAATGCCTGTTTTCATGCAGAATACTTACGCACAACTTAAAATAGCCCGTACATCAAATACAAAATATAACATGCGCTAAAAACAAATAAGGATGTTCCTTTAAGACATGCGACGACACTAGCGTAACAAACAGGGTCTTTATTCAAGTTAATGGACAGATTACCTTGGTTACTCTTCCTTTTGTTTCGTTTAAAGAAGCTGGGCTGTTTCTTTGGTAGGTTCCCTGCCTCAGACACGGATGGATCTTCTGACTCCAGTCCGTCTGGGACATCGCACACCTCGATGCTCTCGTCGGGTGTTTTCTCATCGCTTTTAGGATCCGAAAGCTTGTGACTGTCAATCTCATCTTGGCCGGACGTCCTTGTGGTGATGCATTCTTGCACATCTAGACCTGTTGTCTCTTTTAAATGGCTTGTTTTATTATTATTGGTAGTTCCGCCATCCTCACCTCCCGTTATATTACTTTCACTACTCTCTGGAACATCAACGTCTGTGTCGGGGAGTCCCTCCACCTGAACGTTCACTCTAATGTCTGCTGGCTCCTTAGGTGTCAACTCCTCAGATTCAAGACCGGAAGTGCCGTTTAACACGGCCGCTAGCAAGTCAGAATCTGAGAGGGAGGCTGGGCTGAGGATGCTGCTGGTCTCAGGTGAATCTACTGAAAAGCCGTTTGTGGGGAGATACGGCTCAGGATCCCCTTCTGCCGCAGCTTTAGCTTGCCTCACATCTGTGGCCGATACCACAGATTTCTCTGGATGTCGCTCCTCCTGCGGCATTGGAGGCTTTTCCAGGGGTGCCAGCGTTGTGGTGGCAGGCGTTCTGGGGGCTGCTCTGTCTTGAGTTGCACTCGGATGCGCTTCTGGATGGTTGGTGAGGCCATTTGCTTGGCCTGTGTTGGCTTGGTGACCCCCTGACCCCTCCTGAGTTTTGGTGGGAGCGGAAATGGTGTCCACTTCTACGGTTTCTCCGCCTGCAGGTTTCACACTTGATCCTGAGGGAGGGAGATGTAGGTAGTGTGGGTTAAGACGAATGTATTTGAAATGGGCCGATTTCAGAGCATGCAAAGATGAATCTTAAAAAGGCTAATGTAGCTTAGAGAGATGTGAGCGGTGCAAAAAGCACAATTAAAAAAAAAAATAGCAGCTTAGAGAAGGCAGCAAAGCTGTGTCTTGCAGTGAGGTGGCTTAGGAGCGGAGCTAGGAACTGCGGATGGAGGCCACAGTCTCTTGTCCTTACCAGGTGGGCAGGTATCCCTACGCATTTCACCTGAAGGAACGCTTTCCGAATCGCACCTTGGCCTGGTCTTTCTTAGGCTGAAACCTTTCCTTATATCCGCCAGGAGGTGGTCAATGATGCAGCCGTCGTCCTGTGGCACGAAGCCTTTCTTGACTGGTGATAATAAAAAAAGGACAGGTGACAACCTGGTCCATTTAATTATCCAAACTATTAATTATTGTAGTTGGGGATTTTCTAGCACAGCAGAAGAAACAGGCATCACCACTTACTTATTTTTCCATTCTCACCCTTCTGTCTCTTGGACTCTTCCTCTGCCAGTTTCTTCTTTCTCTTCTCGGCTTTGGCTGCCTGCTCTTTTCTGGTCTTATTTTCCTGTTATTGTTGAAGAAAGAGTGTCACTCACTTCCAGACATGAAAGACACAGAAATTTGTCTCCATTGTTTAGACAGACATTAAATGTTAGTTGTTTTTTTTTTAAATAGTATATGCATACACACACACACACACACACACACACACACACACTAACAGCACATATAATACAAAAAAGAAAGAAAAAAATCCAATATACTGTGCTGTTAGAGAACCAAAAAAAAAATAAATCAAAGTCCGTGAGTCTGTGAATGTGGACATTGGAATTGGGCCAATGACTAAAATCAACAAAAGGGTCACTCCTGACCTTCAGTGCCTTGATAAAAAGTCCCCGAAAAGTCCTGATTGTTACGAAGAGTTCCTCAAGCGAAAGCTTATCATCTTCACATAAGTAAACAGCCAGTTCACTCCTCTTCTTGTCGATGTCTGTGAACCTTGCACTTAAAGCCTGACATGTCTCCAGACTCTCCTGCAGCAGAGGGACACATTGGAATTTGATCCAGTTTCTAAAGCAGTTTTTAGTCATCTATTTGTTTTATTAAAAAAAAAAAAAAGAATCATCTTACCTTAAGCACGCTTTCATATTGATCCTTCACCTCTTCCACCACAGAACTGGAGACCTTCTTGGTTATTTCATTCAGCCGTTTTAATAAGGCACTGGATTCTGTCTGAATAGAGTCCAGATTCACTCTGGAGTAAAAAAGTAGAAACAATTTTAAGTGTCTTATAGATCCATTGAGAATTGATTAAAAAAAGATAAGCAAGTGTAGATGTGAGAGGTCACTGTACCCTGCTGCTTTTTCACAGATTTCTATATCATCTGCCAGCTCCAACAGCTCCGGGTGGCTCACCTCTGCTTCCTTTGCAAAACAAGCCACACAGTAGGTAATTAAAAAAGGTTCATGGCTAAAGGGGGGGGAGATAATGACGGTCGTGAGCCAGTTTGTGCACCTCCAGGATGTGATGGAGCAGTGTAATTCGGCTCTTGTTGGCCTTGGTCTCCGTAAGCTTGAGCAGAGAGCTGATCTTGAACCCCTCGGCGTTCCCTGTGTGACTTCCCTGGAAGTAGAGCAGCGATTAAAAATTCAGACTCCCTCTTAATGTCAGATTGAATCAAATATAAATGAGAATGGTGGAGAATTCTTACATAGTTGAGAAAATTTCCCACATCGAGGATGAGCCTGCAGAAACTAGGCAGGAGCGTGCTCATCTTGAGAGCTGAGAAAGATTACAGCTCCTTGAATTTATTATAAAAGTAGCTTGAATTGGGACATGTTGGAGAGAAACACAGCGGGGTTTACTTACACTGGCAGGCATCCTCCACCAGCTTGACTTTCGGTTTGAGCATGTCCAACACTGATGCAGTTTCCTCACACAACAACATGCACTCAATCCTTAGCTGATAGCTGGAGACAAGTGAGAATCAGAGTAAATAAATGGGTCATGTATTTTAATATATGTTCAATTGAGAATAGCGTGCACATCATTACCGTTCAACCAGAATTTAAAAAGAATTACCATGGCACAGTGAGGAGAGAGGTGTAGAAGCGGTCAACATTCGCCAATTTGTCTTTTTCTCCTTGGAAGGACTTCAAATTCTCAATCTAAATGAAGACAACACTGTGACTCAGACGCAGTTATTTTAAAGCGCCCTAAATAACAAACATTTGTGCATAATCCTGTACAGAAGAGGATACAGATTGTACAAACCTCATGCTTCTCTGGCAGGAGCTTCAGAAGCTGCTTTAGCACCTCTACATCAAACTTTGTTCGATCACCATTCTCAATCATAGCCACAAAGTCCTCATTTGTGCTGGAGAAAGAAAATTTTAAATGTGGTTGGAAAACCCAAATAAAATATTATTTTTTGAAGTCTTTTTTTTAAAGTCTTACCATCTGAACTGCTTCAGAAATATGTTCAAATTCAAGCTTTTCTTTGGATCAATGAATGTTATCTAAAGAGCAAAAAGGGAACAATGTTAAAAAGGCATATTGATTAATTCGGTTTGATAATCAGGTTTGTTGTGGTGAGGGGAGGGGTGTCGTCGAGTGTTGACCAAGCACACCTCTTTAGGCTCCTTCTTGACAGGAGCAGCTGCCCCCTTGTCTTTGTGTTCGGTCACCGGGAGACAGAACAGCTGCTCGATACTGCTGTAGTCCGGCTCCCGAGGAGGCAGCTCTTTCTGAACTGAAGCCCACATGGAGTGACCATCTGTGTGTGTACAGGAGAGAGAATAATCCGTCATGAGCTTGTGTAGCTTCACTTTGCATCATCAAAATCCAAGCTGAGGATCATTTAAAAAATGATGTTCTTTCCTGTTTTGAACCTGGGGGAATCCCGTATTGGTTCACACCCAGTTTTTTGGACAGTGCTTAGGTTCATTTTCATGTCAACTTTCCATCCCTGTCAGCCAATGTGTTCATTCGCATTTTGAATTTTCAAGTTCTTTTTCATTTGAAAAAAAATACAAAAACCAGAAGGGGTTAATATAGATGGAGGCGAAACTTTCATAAATTGTTCTATTGCTTATAAGTCTGATCTTAAATTGATGTTGGCATTGACAGTCTTGAAATTAGGTTCAGTCAAGGAATGCTGCCTTCACTAAATAAATGACACATTGGTGCTGATATAATTTTTGCCTTCACAAGAAACATTTCCACACTCACCAGTAACAGTACGGAGTTTCTGCCAATTAAGCTTTTTCATCCTCAGAGTGGGGCAGCGGTTTGCCTTCACGGGTGCCATGCACCCCAAGGTGTTGCTGCTCTGAGCAACTATCATGCCTGGGGGAGGAGGTGGTGGTCCACCTCCCATCCCTGGTAGGGGAGGCGGCGGTGGTGGTGCGCCTCCCATCCCTGGGAGGGGTGGTGGTGGTGGTGGTGCGCCTCCCATCCCTGGTAGGGGAGGCGGCGGTGGTGGTGCGCCTCCCATCCCTGGGAGGGGAGGTGGTGGTGGTGCGCCTCCCATCCCTGGGAGGGGAGGTGGTGGCGGTGGAGACATGCCTGGACCGCCGGGCAGTGGTGGTGGCGGCGCCATTCCAGGCAAGGGAGGAGGCGGTGGAGGGCCACCAATTCCTCCAGGTAGCGGAGGAGGTGGCGGAGGAGGCGGCGGCGGGCACTGGTTAGCACCTTTGAGTAAAAGCCCGTTCATACTTGGCGGTAGAGGAGGAGCGGGTGGAGGTGGAGGAACAGCACACAGCGGCATCCGAGAGGAAGTTGTGCTTTTGTTCGGCGTCTCTTTCTCCCAAATATCCAGGTCTGTCTGCACGGATTTGTCCACCCTGACCAGATGCGTGTCCACTTCATGGTGACCTTGGCAGCTCTTGCTTTTAGAGAACATCAGACGCTGCATGATTTTCTCGCAGGACTCCATCTGAGCTGTAGCACAAATGCAAAACAAAGACACTGATTTTGAATATTTGGTCACTGAAACAAACAAACAAAAAAAAAAATCAGCCATTTAGTCATTATCCACAGTACACTATGCATTTTTTCTGGACAACCACTTCCCTTTAGTCATTAATCACTGAGGAGGCCATTAGCTAGTGGTTTCGCTCTTCAGAAGTTAATTTATACCTTTACTTTTCAATACCATTTTTTTTTTTTAAAGACCCACTCAATAGATATTTCTGGCAGTCATCAGGAACATAATGTTAAATTACTAAATGGTTGCAATTAAATCTATAGAACAGAACTCAAAATTAAAACTATGATAAAATAATTAAAATTGTTTGGGGATCAATATTGGAATCATGATAATTTAACACCAGTATTCATATTTAATGATTTTTTACTTCATCTTTTTAACTCTAGATTTCCTTTAAATATAATTCAACTGAAAAATAAATGAAACCCAAGGCTCTCTCCCCATCATCTTAAACCTACTACAGAACGTCTTCAAATCTCTAATCTGCTCCAGAACCTCCAAAACTGAACAAAAAGCTGGAAAGACTAAACAAACCAAAGACAAAATTTAATACCTCCTAAACTCATGATCAAGACATTTTCAATTTTCCCAAAAATTGATCAACATTTAATACTTTTTAGGACCCAGCAGACACCCTGGTTGACCCAAGTTGAATTTATTGCTGCAGTGCTGACTTACAATCCTGCGCCACCAGTATGGCTCTGTTAGTGATGACCTCCAGAGCCAGCCAGATATCAGAGCGGCCTGGCCCCAGCAGCAACAGCGTCTGTAGAATGGACAGCAGCTGGAGAGAGGCCGGGGAGCTGCTCACCTGCACACATGCAAACACATTTTTATGTATTGTGCACAATTGTAACAAAATGTTAATTTCATTCAATCTCAGGTTTACAGTGACTGTTTACATAGGGGCGGATGATTAAAGCGTCGTGCTCTCACCTTGTTGAAAAGCGTAGTGAAAACCTCTAGGTGATCACTCATATCAATGCCCCCACACACTCGGAGCAGCTCCTCCTCATCTTCAGCCATTGCCTCTTCAAAAGCTTCACATTGAATAATCAGGTCTTCATCCTCCTGCTCCCTGCACACCCACACACATACAGATCACTGACAGGGAGAGGTGCACTTCCCTTCTCTTTTTGCATTTAAAAAGCTATTTCAGAATCTTCTTGCAAAATCCTGTCATCAATGCAAGCAATGGCTTTGTTTCTTTTTATAAAATCTGATTCAGAAATGCGGCGACTTACTGCACCAAAAGTGAACAACAGAAAACGAAGGCTCACCTTAACTTCGGAAGAATATCAAGTAACTGAAGCCCTGGAAAACAACAAAACATTATCACAACACTCAAATGTCAACTTTTAAGCAAGTACATCTTAAAAGGGACCACTCCTGTCATGTTATCGCGGGGGTAGTGAGCCGGGGAACTGGAAGGGAGACACAGGTGAGCAATCACTAAAGAGGAGTGGCTAATCAAATTGGCTGATTGATCAAAGGTGGTGGTGGGCAGCAACAACAAAGGCATGATCTACTACAGAGAACACGTCTATGGCTGAACAGTGAGTTTTATTCAGTTGTTCCACTTTATTTTAAACATATCATTCAAGTCTCATTAGGGTATATACTATGTATTTATATTGTTTAGAAATATCAGGGAATGCATATCCTACCCACACAAAACACTTCTAGAAAGAGCTGTAAGGATGAAAATCAAACAATGGAGAACCTTCAAATGGATCATTTATTCAAATAAGGGAGCTTAAATTAAAAGAAAATTACTACATTGATAATGTACAAAGTGAACGACCATTTCTTTACCAAGGAAAATAGTGAGAATGTTCAAGAAATGCATATGTAGATATGAACTCAGAGGGAAAGCTAAGATGGGAAAAAACCCTACTAAATTAATGTGCTTCTGCAGAAGGTGAGCTTGATGATGAATTGAAGATGTGTCAAATGCAGTGATGGGAATGACGGCGTTAAAATAAACGCCGTTACTAACTGCGTTACTTTTTTCAGTAACGGGTAATCTAATTATTACCTCTTCTATCGTTACCAAAATGCCGTTATTAGCGTTACTGGCCCGCTGCCCAGTTAAAAGTTATAAGCACCTGGCGACAGGTCAGAGAGTCATATGATTGTAAAGCAGCGACTTACCGGAGAAAAGGAAGAGTTAAGTTAAAACCTTTCCGGTTTAGCTGCTACTTTATTCCTCACGCTAACACAGGCTACTGCGTCCGTAGCCAAAACAACAAACTTCGTAAGACAAGTTCACGAGTGCTGCGTTTTTAGTCCAAGACGCGTTCACAGACCTTTAGGAAATTCCAGTACATTTTTAAACCTAAAGTAACGCAATAGTTACTTTCCCTGGTAATTAGTTACTTTTATTGGAGTAACTCAGTTACTTTTTGGGAGAAGTAACTATAACTAATTATTTTTTCAAAGTAACGTGCCCAACACTGGTCAAATGATTTATAAGGTTTATTCAAAAAGAAGACGACTGAAAATGATCTGAAAAATGTATGATTTTGTTGAAATTTGTTTTCCGGGATATTTGTTTTTGATGAAATCTTTTATCATGTCTTATTTTTTTTTCTTTTATTTTTTTTTATTTACAAAAAAATATTTTTTGTTCTGAAAAGGTTTATTTGAGTTTGTTTCAGTATTGGTAGGAAGGGCAGGCGTAAATAAGCTTCTGGTAATAAGCCTATGCTTTTTTCGTTTGATTTATTTATTGTCCTTAACTATAAAATCTGAGTCAAGTCAAATGCATTACTTATAATGCAAAATACATGAGTGTGCAATGTTTTACACACTTGAGGTTTGCTTCGTTCTCAGGCGTTTTGTAAAATGAGGCCATTAGACCTATTCTTGGACGGACCCAGAGTTATTTGTAATACAACGGCCTGTTTTCCCCTTTGGTATTCATTTTCAGCACAGACAGAAGAGCACAGCCGTGCCAACAATTTACCACAGGAGTGACCTCACTTGTGATGTGATCCCACACTCCTGATTAACTGCCACATAGCAACTCAAGCTGAAGACCTACCGATGAACTCCTTTCTCATCTTATCTCTCTGCCTGATTTCGTCTGTTCCGAAGATGAGGGCGTTGATGACACTAAGGAGTGTGACCATGTAAGGGACGTTATCTGTGGCCTGCAGCTCGTTCATGATCACGCTGAAGCGATACTGCTGTGTCTTCACACCCTGAAGGAGAAATCAAAGTCAGCCCAAGTAATTGGCTCTGTTATTAAGGGAGGCTGTGAGCCTTTCAAACACTTGTGCATGCAACTCTCCACTAGATGGCATCGTTATGTTAAGGGCTTCATTATATGAAGTTGGATCATATGAGGCAAATCCCACAGCAGCTTAACTTTTCACCTCAGCATGTTCCTCTACTTGCCTTGTAGTGCTCCAATGCATCCAGAGACAGGCGATGGCCATGTGAAGAAAACATGCTGAGGGCGGCGAGTAGCTCAAACACCTGCTTCTTCACCATGATGTTGGAAGTGTCCAGAGCTGCAGAGCATTAAGATCACATACATCAAATGGGGTAAGACTGCTTGTATATCCAGGATGCTTTGTTTTCGATGCAGCACTGCTCATAGAGTAAGACTCTCAATTTTGCCTTCTAAAGACTTTATTGTGCTGGATGTATTTGTGTGTTTAAATTCTTATATCCACTACACACATTATGACACTACATTTGTACAGTTGTCTTAAAGCAACCTTTAATGATTCATCTGTGTATAAAATGATGAGCACATGACTGGAAAGTCCAGCACAGCATTGTGAGTCATAGACCAATGTAAATCACATGAATTATGATAGTTATTATATCTTAAGCATCCGGGCTACTCTTTCAAGTGTGAGGCTTGCTTAATTAGACAATCTGAGACAAAAATGTAATAAACGCTATAAAATTCAGGTGACCTTGGGAGAGCTTCCGGATGTATCCCTCGTTGTCTATGATGAAGTGGATCCCTGCTGAGGAGTTCATGACGGCCCGGACGCAGCTGACACAGGTGAGCTGCAGGAGGGCGTCGGCGATGCGGGAGCACCCTCGCCCCGACAGCCGGTCCAGGGCCTCCAGGAGGAGGTCCAGGCCGCTCAGCTCCAGGAACTGCACCATCCATGTCTGGTCACTGCCCTCCAGGCGCCGCTTCAGCCCGGAATAGTTGACCACGGTGGGGACCTGCAGCAGCCTGATGCACAGCTCCGGATCGGCACTCTCCAGATTGGCCTCCTGCTGGGTGTCGGAGTCCTGCGAGGAGCCCAGGCGACCCCGGACCGCCGCCCACTTCTTTTTCACGTCTGCCTTCACCGACATGATTGCTGGTAGGAGCTGCGGAGGAGAGAAGGAACAAGAGTTCACAGTCGTGTCAGTATGAGTGTGGGCAGATGAAAAGCGACATTTTTTTTTTTCCTCCAGCAATTATATTTCAAGGCAAAAATTAAGCTATATCTCAGGCTTGCAGATGCATCTGTTTCTGCCCAGATATGTAATGATTACATCCTGTAAACAAAAGTGGCGTTGTTATCCAAAGCAGGAGGAAGCAGGCCAAAAACAAGGCCTTATCTGAGAGGAAAAGCGAATAGGAAACGATAGCTCTGCACTTTGCCGATGAGTAAAAGATATGTCAGCAGTTCAGTCAGCGCCAGCTCTGCCAAACATTCCAAGTTAAGCCTACATGAGCCTGTCAAAACTCTCCACAAAGGTAGGCTCAGCACTGTCTGGACAACACGTGTCGTAATTTTCAATATGAATAAATGCATTTTCAAGTGATCAAGGATCCTACCTTTAATAACATGGACAAGGCCCAATTATGGAAAAAGTACTATATATAAACAACTGTGGCTGAAGCACGCTTCACAAACATTGTTCCAACATATCTAACATTGCCATGAATAGACACATTGATCCCACAAGTACCCTTTTCTGGCATTACGCCAGAGCCCAATCTCCTCTTTTTACCAAAATCACCGCAATGCATGTGCGAGGTATTAACATATTCCCACACTAACAAAATCAACAGGATAAGGGTTTTGATTAAGAAAAAATGGGGGGGGGGGGAACCTTCTACAAAAGTTTATAAATACATTCTTTGTACTGGCAAGGATAAGATATACAGATGAGACATTGAGCCATGAGCACGAACAAACAAGACAGGAGAAATGCAAAAGACATGAACCCTTTTCTCCTTTGCATTTCTACTCTCTTGATATGTAGAGAACATTCTCTGGAATCTTGCTTTTTCACACCATTCCTCTTCTGGAGCCATTTGTTATGAACTCAGTAAATTAAACACCGCTACAAGCATTCGGATTTCTATCATTTCTAAAGATAACTCCCAGGGAACAGAAATAATGACTTGTGAAATATCAGACAAACTGGATTTCCATTGCCCACGCAGTGTCAAGGTGAACTGATGCTCACATTATTCTGGTCGGGCATTTGTCGGGCTGTAGCTGCAGTGAGTGCTGCCAGTGTGAGTGTTACCATGGCGGCAAGCAAGCAGAGAAGTAATAGAAGGCCTATTGTAAAACACCATTGATTTACAATTGCAAAACACTATTGTAATAGACTATTGTTTTACAATAGTTCTTCTCAATACTTCACAAGAATTGTGTTATCAAAATGGATGGAATGTGCCCTGCCCCCTTTCAGGCTGGGAAGATCCAAGACTTCAGCACTTTCTTAGTCACATGTACTTTTTACTTTCATGTCCAGGTTAGGTGAGGGAACAAAATTTGCAAGTTTTCACTTGTATTCTGAACAATTCTAAGAACACTTACCAAGCAATTATGATTCACTGGAAATGTACCGTTTTGTTAAATGGATTTTACCAACAGCAAATGGCAACGTTCTGGGATATGAGTAATACTTCAAAGTGTGTGTCATGTGTGCTTCACACTGGGTTACCCAACACGGCTCTGGAACTTTTCGGGAGGAAGGAAAGGACTTTCCCGAGACAGGAAACTGACCTCAAGATAAACATGCCACTGTGACAGCTTGTGTTCCTCTTTTTGCTTTTGAAATTTAACTTTCATTCCGAAAGATATCGATTTGATTTCATGGAATGGGAAATTGCTTGTTCCGCCTGACAAAACCAGACATTCCTATGTCGAGTTAATGCATCGAAGGTTTGGCTGGTTCCATTTTTTTTTTCCCTCGACCTCTGTCTGCCAGAGCTCCCACATGCACCGCTAATAGCAGGCTGATTCACTGCACACAGGACAAGCCTACGATCTCTCCTCTTTTTCCAGCTGCCCACACAGCAGCAGCCCACTGTATACTGCACAGCCACATGTACAAATACAACAAATTATTAGCAAATAGTTTTAGGATGTATGATGTCATGCAGTTTAAACAGTTTTCCACATTTTGTTTTTCTCCCACTGCAATGACAGATTTATCAAGAAGATATAAGACATGGAAACTGTGGATAAAGTGGATTGCACCTTTATGATCACTAACATCTCCATCCACCTTAAAAAAACCTAAACACACAGATCGTGTAGTGGAGAAATGGGGTACTAATGGGTAACTAATCACGTTTTAAGAAAGCCTAGGCATCTTATAGAGTATTTATGGTTAATATGAAGATCATCTGGTTCTCATTTAGCCGACATCCTAACCTCTTCTTCTCCTCTTCTCTGCTATTTAAGGGAGTGACCGACATGCTTGCGGGCT
This sequence comes from Lepturacanthus savala, assembly GCA_030544235.1. NCBI lineage: Eukaryota > Metazoa > Chordata > Actinopteri > Scombriformes > Trichiuridae > Lepturacanthus > Lepturacanthus savala. Next base: position 17,490,982 of record CM060469.1, on the reverse strand, counting down.
ACACAAGTACATTTTGGAGTTGCAATGCACTGTAATCTCCTGAAGTAGGCCAATGTACTTTATTCCAGGACTATTTTGGGGATTTATTCGGCATTAGTGCCAGATTGATTCAACATCTGTATCACTGACAACAAACAACAGCGACAATCCGCGTTGTCCAAATTGCCGCCTTAAAACTGCAACAACAAAAGTGGATGTTGGCAATACAACCTCCCTCCTTTCGTACTATTCAAGTCAATGCACATTCAGAATAATACTGTTAAGGCTTTCAACCCGCGTTATCACTATAACTAAAATCAAAACGTTAAATCGCTGCATTAACCGTGCAACATTACGTTACTTTGCCCCGCGATTTCTCCACAAACCACAAGGCATAACGGGTCCGTCTCCTTTATTGTGGATGGAACACACCGGGGGGGGCGATAACGCTGATCACTGTCGCTATTACACATGTCACATCTTATTGATAACGTTATAGATCACCTATAGACTGCTTATTGATGCCTTACTCACCTGGCTTTAGTCCATAAATAGACACTTGATGAAATCGCTGTATTTCAGATGGGAGAGCGCTCAGCAGTCATCCGGGAAACCCATTTTTTTCCCTCAAAAAAAAAAAAGTTAGAACATGGACCCCAGCAACAATCAGCACCGGATGGCAGGTCAGAACTGAATGGCATGCGAAGGGTATCGCTTTTAAATCGCTACAGCCCCGGAGCTTTCACTCACTCACATGTGAGAAGATACAAAGCAACACGGAGATACAGCATCCGGTCAGAACCTTCACAATAAAAGGCATGCTAACTACAACTGACGTTAGCTGCTGACTTGAAGTAACTGTGAAGCTACTGTAACATAAAAAATATAAAACAGGGAATTCAATAACGCTTTCGAATAAAGAAAATAACGGAAGTTAACTTGGACCAAAGATAACATTAGCCTAGCCTAGCGACTGTTGGTGACTATCGGCGACGGTAATGTTAGCTTTACTTTCACAAAAGGCTAAGTTAATTCAGCTGTTGCAGTTAAGATATTGTATTATATTACCTCACTTCCATTTTTACAACTTTCTTAAAAGATACGAATATAAATGTAACTTGCTGTTCTTTCAGTTGTCACTTAAATTGACTACAAAATTGTAAAATGCGTGTTAAACTGCTGGAATTGTGGGGTTGCTAATAGCAACTGGAATTTGGAATTTATTCGTTAAAACCATAAAATGTCTTTCTGGTTGTACATTAATATCACAAAAAGAACACCAATAATAAACCAAGTTTGGAATTAGAATAAAATAAATAAATAAAATTGATAAAAAAATGAGGAGAAATAAAACGACCAATAAAAAATTAGTACACTTAAATGTACTTTAGGCATTGATTAAATGATTAAAATTAAATACAGCGAAAGGGTAGATTATTTGTTTTTTTGTCTAACAGAATGTAAGGAAAACATTTCTATCATTACAGCAGAAACTATAATGGTACATTTAATTACATTGTAGAGCAGTTTATTTATTATCCTGTTTTGTCATATTTTTAAATTGGCCTGTGAAATGTTTTTATCATATTAAGTAGGCCTTAAAAATGACAAAAGTTTGAGAACCCCCTCAAATATTTTTCATAGGCACTCACAGGGGGTTTCGATTGTTTTTACTTTGAAAGGACAGTTGCTTGGTTTCCGTTTTGATATTGCTGTCGTTGTCTGACTTACAGCTGGCTGTGATGCTGAATGCAGCCAGTGGCCGGGCCCTCCTCCTACACTCCCCATATATCCATCACCAGCTGGACAGGTCCTCAGGCGGCCAGTCTTATGTTGAAGGAAAATTAACTTGATTCCTCAAGTAAATGAATGTATCCTAACAGCACAGGATCCTATTTTACTCAAAGGTAATCAAAGGTAAAGCTTCATCAACAGGTGAACAGCCAATGTGTGTACTGCTCTTTTTTTTATGGATCTGGCTGCCCTGCAGAGGATAGTGGGACAATGATTCATGCTCCAACCTTTTTTTTCTCCATTTTTTTTCTCTTCAGAGAAATGTACTTGCGTACATTATCATTTCCTCCTTATCTACTATATTCAAATTTGACCTTTGACTAATTGAGATCAGAATCCAGTATCCCGAAACAACCTGGAGACACCGAGATGCAATCTTTCCTTTACAATTTGAGTACATAGCTTCAGGGGTTAAGAATTTAAAATCATCCATAACGAACACATTCTTTGTGGATGCACATTGCTGATTTAAAAAAAATGAGGATGGATAAAGGGGCATGAGATAACATGTAGTCTATTTCAACAGAGCATGAATAATCCAGTCATAATGGCCCTGGATAAAATCTTCCTGTATGTATGAACAAAAAATGAAATGAAGAGATAGGCAAGTCAGGATGCCTGGTTCTTGTGACTTTTGTCACCCATATATAAACTTTTTTTTTTTATTTCATATATATATAGACACAGTGTACTTGCTGAGCTTTGTGCACTATATATGGACTATTCTACTCAAGTGTTTTGAGCTCCTACTTGTCACTGCATGATTGTGCAAAACACAAAGGAATTTACAATATATCTTTTTCATTTAGTATTTAATTCAGAATCAGTCACAGTAATTTAGGATTAAATTTAGTCAGGATCTGGACTGGATTCTGTTGAAAAATTGTGTGTATTATTCCCCCTGTGACTTGAGGCAGGGGCTTGAGTTTCACTGCCTCAGAGAAGGGTAGCTATACAGGAATCATATTGTACTGCTTTAGATCCCCTGTGCCACGGTGTTATCGGCATGAAATTAGTTAATTTAGTAGAAAACAAGGCTCTTATCAGAGAGACCATTGAGAAACCAACAGCATGCACCTGGAGGTACAAAACCATACAGAATACAGGACCACTGCATTTGCAGCCTGTTAGTGGACATACTGGTTATACCTGAGCATTTAAAATAGCTTTTAAACTGAGAACCAAAAGCTATTGAGCAAATATTATCAGGTGTCATGTAAGTACAAATACTTTGTTACTTATCTATATTTTACTGGAGTAGTTATTTATTCAGCCGTCTTTGTACTTCTACTCACGTTTTCACAGAATTACCCATATTTTCTACTCAACATTTTAAAAATATCCTTGTTACTTCTCTTTCATTTCAGCTTGTTTTCATGAAAACTGTTGAGACAAAAAGTGATTTTTCTGCCAGAAATGGAAACATTTTGACCTGCCCTGTGCCCTAATTTATTTATTTTTTAAAAGGACAATACAAAGCATAAAACACATTTGACAGCTGATATATTGGGAGTTAACGGTTGTTTTTCAATTACTTGTTCTCATTCTTGAGTGTTATATTTATTAGATTTTAGCTCACTCACTCACTTATTATAACCTGTTCAAATAGATTTAAAGTGACAATCCAACACAAACCTCAATATCTCTGCCAAAAAAGTGATTGCAGCACAAAAAAAGACATTAGGTGTGCACCAGCAAATACTGGATTTGCCAAATCTATTTTCAATAGACCTCCACAAACATTCGAAAGAATTTAGTTATCTCAAAACAACATATTACCACAAAACAAACGTTTTGCCTATTCGGTCAGTAACAGTCAACCATGGTATCACAAGACAGTTATTATTAAAAGATAATACTATGAGCTGATTATTGCACTTTTGTGAATTTAAAACTCTTAAGTTTCTTAGTTTTTTTGTTAAACATTACATATTACATAACATAATTAGCTCATCATAGATTTAATAATTACTATCTTGAGATAATGCCTGGAAGATTGTGAAGACCTCACAAGTTTAAAAAGAATCAGTAATATGCATCACAAGTTAAATGAGTGTTTTCATTGCAAAATGCATTAAAAAGCTCATAGTATTTGTTTTTTAAATAATCACTGTTTTGTGATGGATACCCTAGATGATTATGAAGATGTCATGAATTATATGAAAAATTCTGATACATATTACACAGTTCTGGGTGAGTGTCTTTGAATCTGTCAAATATATATCGCTATTGGCAGCAGTTAACACGCCTGTAATGCTTGCTGGGAGATGGGTAACAGTCAGGTCGGTAGGTTGCCAGGTGCAGGTATTGCAACACAGTAATTTTGGTGTGCCAGAGACAGCTGGCACACCCGTGCCACCTGTGCAAGCGGCACACCTCTGGCTATGCCATTGGATTACAGGCAACAGATTTTTTTTCATTACTTTTTACTTATATACTTGGAGTTGATGCTTCAACTTCTGTGGAAGTCTTTTTAAACCCTGATATCTATACTACATGAGTTTTGACACCTGTAAATCATTATGAATAGTACAATCTAAATGAGCTTGTTGAACATGACTCAAACGCATCAACTGCATTCAAGTTCATAAAACTTCAAAGTCAGCTTCTTGTCACATCATTTATATATCTGTACAAAATAAGCAATGATTTTTGTCAACTATTTACAAGTTAGAGGAGGATGAGCTAAAGGAGAATTAACAAAAAACAATTGGAACGGTTCATTTTCAAATTACTCTCTATAGGAAACCTTATAAGTACGGCAAATATACACTACATGTAAATGCATGTGTTCCATCCTACATTGGATGTAAAAGGGTATCTGGTGACAGAACCTGATCCCAAACCCCCAAAAGCTGCTGCAAATCTTTCCATCCTGAGGTAAACATTAAGGGTGTGTCCTTCATCATAGGATCTGTCTGCGTCCTGGAAGGAAAGAGGTTATCATGGGACCTGACCGGCTTAACATTCCTATGAGGCAGTAACAGCCATTCAGGATGGACATCAATCCTGAGTTGACAGTGTAATCATAGTATTTCAGTTTGCAAATAACAAATCACATAGGTTTTTAATAACCTTTAATTTTCCCACTAACTGACAAAAACGACAAAAAAAAAATTATAAAAGGAAAATATCAATAAAATAACAAAACAGGAATAGTAATATTTTCCAATACAGGTCTGGAAAACAATAAGATCTCATTTGTGTCTACCCAGAGATAGACCTGATAACTTAGGGGTGAAACCAAACACAGCAGCTAGTGATTGATGATAGAAGTATTGAGAATCCTACCGCCTTCCAATACAAATTTATGGAAGGGCAGAAGCAGAACATGTGATAACATAAGGTGTTTTGGCCACTTTATATAGAGTATTGTGTCTTTAAAGCTCACAGATGTCACATTTTCATGTTGAGTAAGGAAAGGGCAGCACCCTGATTTTTATCAATAGTTTAGTCAAACCGCTTCACCTCATGAAGAACATGTCAGGACATGTTCTTAATGTTCTTAATCCTGAATCACCATCCATCCACAACTTGCCTTCACTTATCATTGATCCATATGTGGAAAAGATTTTATCTCTTTTTTTGGGCAATTTCATTATCTTAATAAATAAAAAATACTCCTAGACATTTTTTAACATAATTAAGAAAAACTTGAGAATCCACATATTGCTGTGGTTTTAGACAGAACAGCTGACACAGTGGAGGTCTTTCAGTCAGATTGTCTTGGGAACTCTTTTGCCACTGAAAACATTTTTTATATATGTTTCCTCAATCAAAGCAATATTAATTTTAATATTGAACTAAATGATTCCTCATTTGAATGGAGGTCCTCTAGAGCCTATCAAGAGTCTATATAGATCCACACATATAAGGTTGAATAAATACATGTGTTAATGTACACACATTTTTTACTAAGGGATTTGTGATGAATGTCATTGTGCATCAAGCGCATGTACCAATTCATCAGTAAAAATGGATTATTGCATAAGGCTGGATTCAGTCTTGAGTCAAAGTTTTCTGGCACTGGTATTGGAAATGAAGCTAGGGAGGGTACAGCACTCTGTTTTTATTTTTTAAAGAGTCTACTTTTCTTTTGCATTTTCTTGCTCATCCTTCAGATATTTCTTCATGGGTGTGTCCGTCGGAATGTTTGTTTTCATTTTCCGCCCAACAGCACCTCCCACTTCCCTAGGCCCAGCTTTGATGAAAGGCTGCAGCTCTCTCCCTCCCAGTGCTGCTGAGACCATGTAGACACAGCATTGTGCATGTGAGTGTGCAATGCAGGGATCAGGTTTAACTGTGATGTAGAACGGGTAAAAATCCTTGTCAGAAAAGATGTCGGTTTATGCTTTTGCCTCTGGAGCAATGTGCAGAGTGCAGGGACCAAACTGACAGAGCACTGACACCTGACACCCTGCACTGTTTTTGACAACATGGAAAGACAAACCGAACATTAGACTTAACGTGCAATGTGCAAAATATAAGAGATGTGGTATTAGAGCTGCAAATAATTGTTTGGTTGGGCAACTTAAAATGTCCTTTTTGTCCAGACCAACAGTCCACAACCCAACGATCATTGTTTATTATGATAGAAGACTAAAGAACCCAGGAAATAATTAGATTTAAGAAGCTGGAACAAGAGAATTTAGACAATTTCTTCTTAAAAATGGCTCAAATTGATTATCAAAATAGTTGGTGAAACGTGATAGTTGATAACTAGCTGCCTGGGCAGTGCAGCCTGCAGCCTGATGCAAACCATGCAAACCAACCAAAATGTGTGAGGGGTCCTGTAGGGGTCCTGTGAGCAGTACTGACCATTTGTTGACCACAAAGGGCAGCCAGAGCTCTAATAGGGTGTCCAGTGATTTTTGAGCATAGCATTGATGTTTCAACATAGATAATGTAATATGTGTAATGTTATACACATAGACAATTGTGTACTTAGTTGAAATGTAATATTTTAGGAACCTAAAAATATAAGATTTCAAGTATGTGTCTTATTTTGATGATGTATTTGTGTAATATAACACAGACAAGAAGGGAAAAGGCAGAGACAATAAGAAAAATGAAATGAAAAAATGTATTTATTGTGCCACAATGCGGAAATTCACATTATTACAGCAGCCAAGTAGATAGTGGAAAAAAACAGATGCAGGCATTCAATAATGAAATAATTTACATAGCTAAGTATTGGAAAAAGAAGCAACATATATATCATAGAAATAAGAATAGTAATTTAATATAAACACTATGTACAGGAGAAAAAAACAAAAATAATAGCAATTGCACATAGGCTAATATGTTGTACAGTGGAATACTGATTATTGCACATTGATTATTGAACATTATGAATTATTGCAGAAATGTCTTTACAACATTAGGTGACTGGGCCCTTAAGTGTGTGTGTGGTCTACTTGGGGGCAGTGCTGGTTGTTGACAGCAGCAGGAAGGAACGTTAAACCAAACATTGAAAAAGTCAATTTCTGTTAATGTGTTTTACATTTCGTGCATTACATTTAAAATAAAATGCAAAAATAAGCCCAAGGTCCGTTTTTCTTATTTTCTGTTATATTTCCCCCCAAAATGTGGTGCTTTTCTTTCATAAATGTGGGAATGAACTAATTGAACTTGACCATATCTTACTGAGACTTCATAGTGGGTGACAGTTCTGGTGAGCACGATCACATGAGGGGTTCACAGGGAATGAGTTTGTGAGAAAAAAAAAAGCTGTGAAGAGAGGAAACACTGGAAATATGGCAGAAATTATATGTAATGATTACTGTCTATATGGTAAGTTTCATATTTGCAACACAAGAGTTCTGCAGTTTATCCCAGACTGTGTGTAAAACAAAAAAAAAGTTTTCAAAACATCCTGCTGAATGATTTTGTAAACTATACTACCAGATGTTGCTCCTGCAATTATATTATTCCTACTCCTATGTATATATCTATACACTCCCTGTACTGTTAATGTTACGACCATCTACGTTGTATTGTATTGTAAAATGAACCCGAGTGAGCTGACACACCCGTAGACAGTAGGTGGCGGCACCGTGAAGTTGTTGAGAATAGAAGACTAACTACGGCCCCCAGCTAACGCAGCTGCTCCCTGAACCTACATTTCCCAGGTTGCAGTGCATGTCTGATGTGAAAGGTCGAAGAGTGTACGTCAAATTCACGCTGCCAGTCCATCAGTGATATCAACAAACAGTTGGATTCGCCAAAACGTCAACTTTGCGTTTGTAGAATTCTTTCTTGTATCGTTAGTCTCGAAGGTCATAGCAGACAGAAATGTCAGGCAAAGGAAAGGCAAAGGATATCCTACAGCTGGACCTGTATGGTTTGCTCGGTATTGAAAGCACTGCTACAACGAAAGAGGTGTGTATATATGCTAGCTGTGAAGCTAGGTACCGTAAAATAAAACCTGTTAAATGCTGTTTGTAGTACTGTACCCCCTTTACACGCTCGGTTTTATTAACTTTTGTTTTTATTTAACATTTTAAATGTAGCTGTGTTTGAACAATGAGAAACTGTATGTATGTAAAGGACGCTTTTTTTGCAAACGATGAGGTTAAATGCTGCTAGCATGGAGCTAGCCGCGCGCGTACTATTTTACACGAGTAACACGGACATAAAGCGAGGAAAGGTATTTTTTTGAGCAGCGACACTAGCAAAACAATGAAACCGGCTAATGGCTAACTTTATTACGAAGGTGTGATGCGCGTAAACGGACACTAGATGGCGACGTTACATCAGTTCAGTCTTTATATCGTCATGTGTTCCACAAGAATTAATGCTATTAAATATTAATATTTGAATTCGTTGTACATCTCAGAATTTGAGAGTATGAAAAAGCCTTAGGGCATCAAAGATACAAAAAAATGATCAAACATAAATGGTCACATAAGGACCGAGTGGCAATATAATTATAATACTACACTCAACTCATTCAGTTTTAGGCGCCAAATATGCTCTAATACCTTTACAAAACCATTACATTTGTTTACCTAGTGCTCACCTGTGCATATTGCATATATAAGTCTCTTTATTAGCAATCGATTCATTGATTTGAGTCATTTTTAAGAAAAAAAAAATATCTGGATCCAGATTCTCAAATCTGTTTATTTTCTAGTTTCTTTAGACTTCTTGAATAGTAAATTGATTATGGACTTTGGGTTACGGACTGTTGGTCTGGAGAAAAAATAATATTTTCGGTTACATCTTCATTTTGGGGAACAATGATTGACATTGTACACCATTTTATATACCAAACTAAACGTTCCAAAAACAGATTGACTATTAAAATAGTTATTTGCACCACTACAAGAAAATATGTCTTGCAGTTTGTACCCATAAATGCATCCTAGATGAATACTAATATGACAAGAGATTATAATAATTATGAAATGATAAAATAAACAAAGTAGTTGTAAATTAAAATGAATAATGGGTTTACAGAATGGAATAATAGTTTTGAAATGGGATAAAACTTGAAATAAAATGTGGACTGTGCTATAGGCAACAAATGGTGATGAATGCAAACAAGATCTAAATTTTTCCAGAATAACACTGTGCTTGTATAGATTCTCCGGAAAGTTTCCTCCGTTGTCTCCATCTAATTTCTCAGCATAGAGTGGTTCACCATGATGTCCTGAATCTAGCCTTTTTTCCTCCCCTACAACCGCTCCTCCTCACAGTTTCCATTTTATCTCAAATCCACAGGCCAGAAGGGAAATTAAAATCGCTGCCAAAATAAGAGCGGATGTTAATTTCTTAATTAGATTTCAGAGTCGTCTTTCCCTGGAGGATTACGCTGCAGGAAGTTAGCGGTTGAAGCTCGGGCAGAAATAAGTCTCCGAGATGCAGAAGGTTGCTTCTGTGAGGTCTGTTGATGGTCGAGAGAGATAGCGGGGGTTTGTGTATATTGCGTTGAGTCTCGGGGGCTCAAAAATCAATCAAGTGTGTGAAGACAGATGTCAGCAGCTGGGCTACTTATCCACAATGTTTGGACCAGTGCTCCACCACCGCTATCAGACGTTTTGTTTATCATAGAGAAGGGAAGAGGTGCATCCTGAAACCTGTTTATGTGGGCTCTGCCACAGCTTGTAAAACATTGCCTTCGACGAAAGGGATTTATGTTCTGCATCTCCCGCCTGGTTCTATTCAGCATCTAATGCTATTATCACCATTGTTGACCTTCCCCTGAGCGAGGCTGGCCTGATAAATGCTGGTATGTCAGAGCCTGTGATTTAAGGACTATGGATGACTGTGAGTTTGCTTCATCCTTGTGCTGCTAAGGGAGGCTGTTGCTGAAGGCCAAGCCACCCATTTAAGGAGTTGTGCTCATGCATATCAACAGTCGGTACTTGGGTAATAATTGCCTAAGTGAGTGTTTTACCTACCACAGATTGCTTAGTGAGACAATGTCAACAGCCAAGACCACACAACATTTCTTGTGGTTTACTTAGCTTCTTAAATATATCGGCATACCTGATGTGCTGCAGTCGTTGCACCAGCTACATGCCTGGGAGGTTTACTTGCGGACAGAAAACATCTGAGGAAAGGTGATCTTATTACACAGTAATATCAACAAGTTAGTTGTTGCCTGCTTGGGCATGGATTGCAAAAGAGTTGCTCCATGCTGTGCTGACTAGCTTTATTGTATTTTATTGTACTGCTAATGAACTTGTCTTTTTCCAGGTGCAGGTAGTTTAGACCCCTCTCATACTCCATTATAGACCCAAACAAATGGTATGGACATCCAATATTCCTTGTGGAGAAGGCAAGTGGGTCACATCACAGGTGTTCTAAGTATTTACTTTCTTTACTCAGGTGGAAGTATAGATACTACTTCTATTCGCCTCAAGCTTTTTACTCCAGGAAAAGTGGAAAAGCACTGGTTTCAAAACTACTTAAAATAACATAAAGTAAATAATGAAAAACCTATCTGTTGCCTGTAAATCAAAATATATAAGCTGTTGACAGAAATGGCAGTTTATGTGTTGTGTGTTAGTGGCCTAAATATATTGAATACAACACTCAAGAATGAAAATAATTGAAACCCTTTACCTCCAAATATATAAGATGTCAATCACTTTTTGGCAAATAATTCTTTTTGGAAAGAATGTGTTTTTTGTGTTTATATTGACCTTTTAAATGTATTTTTAACATAGAAAAAATGCCAGATTGTTTATAATTTATGGCGCAGAGCAGGTCAAATAATGCACTGTTTGGCATAAAAATCACTTTTTGGCAGAACAGTTGTCATTAAAACAAGCCTTGGCGAAATAGGATTAATGAGGATAATTTTAAAATGTAAGGAGTAGAAAGTATAGATAACTGTATTAAAATGTAAGAAATAGAAGTAAAAAGTCGTCTCAAAAATAATTACTCCAATAAAGTATAGATACCCCAAATTTCTACTTATGTAAGGGAAAGAAGTATTTGTACTTTGGTACTTGACACTTCTGGTATACATTCTGGAGCTTAAGGTTAGGTGATTTTGCTGAAATCAGTATCACAATATTAATGAGAATATTTGACTGATATCAAAACATTGAAAAATCACATTAAAGAGCATCAAATTGATGTTTAATGCAATGATCTATTCCTAAGAACCCCATGTCCTGCACCTTACTTGGGCCTTGGGGAATATTATCAGTGATGTATGAGATGTCATGAGATGTTTCTGGTGTTTTAAACCAGACACCCTTGTCCAGCTGATGTTTAATCGTCTGTCTTTGACGTATATGTATTACCAGGCAAAGCTCTTTACAGGTGAGGTAAGCATAGTCATTTTTTCTTAGTTGTTCATTGAAATTTTCTTAGATTTCTGATCAGCAACATTTTGTAAAATTCTCTATATACATCCCATTTCAATACAAACTAATTCAAAGTTAACATGGTGTAATTTAGGGCTGTATTTAACAACTATTTTGATCGATTGATTTATTCATTTATTTTTTTTGTCAAGACCAACCGTCCGCAATCCAAAGATAATCAGTTTACTATTATAGAAGACTAAAGAAACCAGCAAATATTCAGATATGAGAAGCTGGAACCACAGAACATCTTAGTAAAAAAAAGTTCAAAAACACTCAAAATCAATTATCAAAATAGTTGGCCGATCAGTGTGATAGTTGACAACTAAGTGACTAATCAACTAATCATTGCAGCTCTAGTGTAATTATTAGCATGCAAGTATCCAGCTATAGAGTTTTTTGGCCAGGTTCACAACATAGGGTCACAGCAACAGTCTTTCATTATATCTCATTGTAACAAAAAGAAAAAAAAAGTTTCTTTGTCATCCCAGTTGTCATGTTCTCTTTGCCCCTCTCCCTGCTTTTCTCTTTACGTCTCCCTGCTGTGCCTGTTAATATTTTCCTCCAGCTGATAATGTCTTTTAAATGGCAGAACATTGTAATTAAGGAGGATGGGCCCATGGCAGATCAGGCAGCTAATCAGCCACACAGGCTAGGGGCCCTACTGAGGTAGCGCTGCGGCTGCACTGGGACCAGTTTGTCAACTATAATTGGCACCAAAGGCTGGTGTAACGAGGACAAGATGTGGGCACGCAGTTCCGACTGAATCGGGCGGGATATCAGGGAGTCACAGAGAGTCACAGAGAGTCGCAGAGACTCTCGGTCTGGTGCTGCAGCACTAGCAGTTGGTTTTAGCAAAAGCGTTTTCACATTTGTCTTCGTCATAATTCATTCAAGAGCCAAACTGAAAAGGTCATGGTGAACTGCACAAAGACAATTGCTACAGTAATTGACTAGATTAGTATCCTCCAGGAAGATGCCACTTGATCTGAGAGCTTTTATCTACACACCTATGCTAATCTCTTTGTAAATTCACCTGCTTTGACTGACTCACTCTAACCTGTAGGACAAACGCGGTTTGATTGTTAATTAAGGGTTGTGTGTTACGGGGGAAATCCATTATAATTTAACCAACCAGCACTGGACGAACAGTAGAGACAAAATACAGTAGTAGTGCTGAAAAGAACAAGAAAGGAAGGTCAGATAAAGGGAAAATCATGAGAGAAAATGAGTTAGGATAATGAACTGAAATGCAGACAAGCATGTGTGTTAACGGGACCTTTCGTCCGAAGTAAGTGAGACAAATATGATGATGTGCAACATGTCTGTTCTTCACCAAAGCAGCATCAGCGATGACAAGTACTTGTCAAACAGCACAGCTGGCCAGACATTTGTCCTGGCAATGTCAAACATCTGGCATCTTTAGAGCAGCTGTGGAGACATGTTTATCTTGTCAGCTGGCTGCAGGTGATGAAGGACATGAGAAGTAGAGTATGAGTAATCTAAGGGCACGAGAGGAGTTCTTAAAGGACCATACCACTGGATTTGCATGTTTTAGCCAAGTTACTTTAAGTCACACACTTATTGTAGCATCACAGCTTGTCTTTTTTTAATATGCATCCATAAGTTTTAATGGTTTTGTTGTTTTCAATGGTTTTGTACTACATGGAAACCTGTTAGTACACTTAATAAGTAATAATAAATATTGTTTGTATCCTCACAGTGAACAACAAGTTTGCTTTAATTGTTTGTCCAAAAAAACAAAAAGACTTTGTTTGGAATCCTGTTTATATTTAATATATAACATAATGTAAAGAATAATGCTAAAATCATATTTATCAGTTTGAAGTGTAAGTAAATCATATAACTTGTAAAAATTAAAAAAATCAGAATTAAAATGATTTGAAAGGGGAAAAAAAAAGACTGTCTGCCATAAGATTACCGTAACACATTACAAAAACAGTTTAAAACTGGTATTATCAGTGTATTTATAGCAGACAAAACTGTCTGTGCTACTTTAGGATGCTCCAAGGACTAAATTCACATCTTCTGGATGGTAAAATTCTAAAATAAAAAAATAGATTTATGAATCCATAAATAAACTGTACTGCATAGCATGCATATTTTTTAAAAATATATTTGTGGGCCTTATTGCCTTTATTTAATAGTACAGTAGAGAGAGAGAGAGAGAGAGAATAGAGAGAGGGGGAATAACGTGCAGGACATGTGCAGGCTCTGGATGCAGGAATCGAACTATAGCCTCTCTATATGGGGCGGCTGCTTTACCCACTGCACCACTCACTGCCCTAATATGCATATATTTGGAAATATTTAGTGAAAACTTTGAATCATGAAAGGAATAAAACTTGCAAAAACAACAATATAGCCCTTTTAAAATACTCCCTGTCCTGTGTGCTTCTGAGGCACTGATTGGGTTGTTTAAGTCTGGAACCCCTTATTCTATTATTGCTGCCTGCCCATTGCTCAGCGGTTTCCATAATGCTTCTCTGTTTCACCTTGGTCCCAGAGAGGAACATTGTCTTTGTTTTTTTTTTAAAGTCTGTATATGGATGAAAGACAATAAATTTGAATTTGAATTTTTATTTCCTTTTTTTGCCTGTTTTTAGAACATCTTCGCAGAGAAGTAGGGAAAGCTGTACTAGGGAGCACAGAGAAAAGAAAAAAGGAAGAAACAGACAGAAGGAGGCTGAAAGGGGGAACTAGGTTTTCAGGCCAACAGTGAGCATAATGTGTTTGGAGTCGATCCACAGCTCTGCGTGTCAGTCTGGATCTGTAGGAAGGGTCCGTGTGCCAAGCAGCAAGACTAAATATCCCATAATGATGTCTAGTCTCTCAAAGACCTCTCAACGAACCAACTTCTCTATTATTGGAACTATAAAGAAATAAAATTGGATGCCAACCAAGAGATAGAAGAAAACACTTGTGACATTTAGGAGCTGTCTAAATCACGGTGCTCTCTAGAGGTTTCGTTGGAGGCTCGTTACACTTTCCTATAATCATGCACATTGTACTTTTGACAATGGGCATTCAGCCTAATGTGTCTAAGTTGACTGTCACAGAGACTCATTGGAGTTGCCAGCGACACTGATGAATTACACCATTCTGCTGCGTTCCCCTCAGAGCTGAGTTGAGTTCCTACCCCCAGTAAAGTCGGCCCTGTGTGCTTTGGCGTGTGTTTCTCGAGACACAATTGTGCAAAACAACACAGGGAAACATTGTGCATTATACAACAGCGCGTTAATGCCAGAACACAAGGCATCCAATGCAAACATTTCCCAGACATGAAAAGAGGAGCTCCCACTTTCTGTGGCTTGTAGCATGCTGGCAGGAGTCTGATTTGCGCTGCAGGGAGGGTGTTCAAAAACATGCAGAACAGTGGCATGGTTGATTTAAGGATGTATATGTGTATTTGTGTGTCATGTGTGTGTCGTGTGTGTCGTGTGTGTCGTGTGTGTGTGTGTCTGTGTGTGTGTGTGTGTGTGTGTGTGTGTGTGTGTGTGTGTGTGTGTGTGTGTGTGTGTGTGTGTGTGTGTGTGTGTGTGTGTGTGTGTGTGTGTGTGTGTGTGTGTGTGTGTGTGTGTGTGTGTGTGTGTGTATATATGTGTATATATATATATATATGTGTGTGTATATATATATGTGTGTGTATATATGTATATATATGTGTATATGTATATGTGTATATATATATATGTGTATATATATATATGTATATGTGTATATATATATATATGTGTGTGTATATGTGTATATATGTATGTATATATATGTATGTGTGTATATATATATATATATGTGTATATATATGTATATATATGTATATGTATGTATGTATGTATATATATATATATATATATGTGTTTTTGCGTGCAGAGTTGCGCTCTAAAGCCCCCCTCTGATCTCAACAGAACGTTTCTCTGCTTCCCTTCTTTCTCCAGAGGAGCGGCGATCTAATGAAAACCACCTTGTCATTAACTGGTCCCTAGTAGGATCAATGAATGGTTAACATTCCAAGCAGTGACTCAGAGTAAAAAAAAAAAAAAAAAGAACTTTAACTTAAGCCTCATATGACATTGCAATACACAAAGTATTGTTTAGTTTTTCCAGTTTGCTTCTCTGACCCCCCCCCCCCCCCCCACCGCCCCTCCAAAAAGAGTCTTGGCTACCAGCCTAAGATATTAATGGCAGCCTTCTCAGATTTGTTATAGACAATGGCACTCTGTTTGTGTATGTTATTGTAGCATTTTTTCCGAAGTTTGAATAAAGATGGACTAATACGGGGCTCCAACTCACTCCAACTCGCATTTATCTTGCAAACTTGGCAATGGGCCTCCGAATATTTTGGAATTCTGGCGCAGGTAATTCACTGTGCAGTATGTGATTCGGTGGTTAGATTCCATTAACAGAATGTCAAGAAGGACACAAAGCAGAGGATCATCTCAGGTGTTGATTTGATCCAAACAACACAGTCCCTTGTTTTCAAATATTTTTATTTAAACACGGACTACATTTCACCTCCTGTGCTTTCATGTCAAGACTGTTGCCATTTGTGTCATCATTTCAACAACAACATTATTTTCTTATTTTTCTCTCTAGATCAAGAAAGCGTATAGACAGAAAGCCTTGACATGCCATCCTGACAAGAACCCAGACAACCCAGACGCAGGTCAGTGAATAAATGAACATGCTTGATCTTCCTGATTTAGTCTCTATTTGTGTCACCGGCTTGCTGTAAATGCTCAGCAGAACTGCGGTATTTATCCTATGTTAATGCAAGTTCTACAATGTTTTCTGAGTTAATCTCCTCACCAAACAGCTATTAAGCTTGGAACCAAAGTTAAGTGATTCCTTAATGTGACATTGAGCACCGCCAGACAGTGGAGCTGCAGCTATCTGTAGGAAGTCCAGCGCCCGTCTTTCCCACCAAGCACAGAACACGCGGCCAATCGCCAACCAGCATGTCTACAATTAGACCAGGAAATCTCAATGTAGCGTTTTTTTTTTGTTTTTTTTTTTTTTTTTTGTCGGAGGAGGCAGGGAAAAGAATGCACCTTGGACAAAAGGCTGGTCATGAAGGCATGTTTTTGAGTGAGGTTTGTGCGGTTTCTGGACGGTTCAGACAATTCCTGATTATGTCAGGAGAAAAAAAAAAACTTGGGAAATTGGTGGGGTTGGGGGGTTGAGAGGGATAATACAAAAGCAGGGGGTCGGTTTCCCAGAAATGGAAAAGAAGTGGTTTGGAGGGCCTCAACACTTGAACCCGCACATGGATAGACTCTGTCTCTATCGCACGAGAGTGGAGCAAGTCTTGGGATTTGCATTTCCCTCAGGGGAGGGTTGTATGCATGTAATAGGTGAGTTTGGGGTCATGATTTCTCAGTGAAAACACCGCCCACTATCCCTCTTTTTCCTCAACCCCCCATGTTGCGACACTCTTGAGCTGCCTAGTGGACATGGCAAGTCCCCCCCTTCCTGCAAGTTGGATTTCATTCCGGTCCATTATATGTGTGGAGGTAACCTGACCACCTCTGCTGGCAGCGTGATCTCCAGAGCCTTCTGTTAGTGTGCACTGCCAGTCCCCACAGGGAGTAACAGTATCTGCCTGTTAGGCCTCCCATAAGTGAATGATTAAGCCTGGCTAGTATAGTGCAGTAGTGTGGCAGCTGTGTGATTGGGAGTGGGATTGTGGTCTCCCCTGTGTACTTTAGTGTGTGCGCTAGATGACAACTGGGGAGGTAGGAGTCTTGTGTGGTAGCGGTGATTGCGCCCACCCCCCCTCGAGGTGCGTTAATGGAAGATAGACGGGGGAGGCCCAGGGTTTGTGTGGGAATGTAGGTCCGTGTCACTGGAGGAAACGGGTTTCCGTGAGACTTGTGGCACCTTTTAAAACATATAATCGCTCCATTTTTCTCAACCCCCATGTCCCAACGTCAGTTTGAAGGCGCTATGCTGAGCACCTAATGCCTCTTTTGGCACAAAACCCACGGTTGATGTCATGTTCTCCTCCTTCTTTTCAAATCAACATCAAATTTGCCTCAGTTTCTTGTGTAAAATGTAGAGTTGCAAATATTAGTCGGTTAATTCATGAGTTGCCAACTATTAGGTTAATCAAATATAAACCAAATATTTTGATATCATTGATTAATGGATTTGAGTAATTTTTAAGAAGAAAATGTCCAAATTCTTTGGTTCCAGCTTCTCAAATCTGATTATTTTCTGGTTTCTTTAATCTTCTATAATAGTAAAGAGATGATCTGTCATTTATAGACTGTTGGTTTGGGAAAAAAAATATGTTGCATCTTCAGCTTTGGAAAACAGTGATCAACACCTTACACCATTTTATGAACGAAACAACTAATCGATTAATCATTTCATTAATCTATAGATTAATTGACTATGAAAATAGTCGTTAGTTGCCACCCTAGTAAAATGGTTAAAATGTACACATTTATCAGTTTTATTTGAGAATTGCTACTTTTTTTTTTTTTTAAAGCTCCAGGACTAAGCATACAAATAAAATCTTGTTTTTTGTGTGTGTGTGTTGTCAGTCGTCTCAACACTTCTCTTGTCTCTTTGTCCTAGCTGAGCGCTTCCACCAGCTGTCTCAGGCTCTCGAGGTGCTAACTGATGCTGCTGCCAAGGTAAGGCCACTCATGCCTTTAAACTTGCTATAAAGATGCCGCTGATACAGTCACACAGACAGGAACACAATTCATGTTGATGTTTAAATGCTGTTTTCAGGCTGCCTATGACAAGATTGTTGCTGCCAAGAAACAAGCGGAAGAAAGAAACAGGAAGCTAGATGACAAGAGGAAGAAGATTAAGCTAGGTGAGTTCCCTCCTCTGTCAGTAGCCTCACCTGAACTTCTATCTACCAGTATAGCAATGGATACTCGCTTCAAATCGCATCACTCCAGTTCGGCGATCTTTACACTGGCTCTCTGTCTGTCAAAGAATCGATTTCAAAATTCGACTGTTGATTTATAAAGCGTGCAGTGCCAAAATACATTTCTGATCTTCTGCTCCGTTACGAATCATTCAGACCTCTCGGATCATCCAGCACAGGTCTGCTTTCTGTCCCCAGAGTCAAAACTAAACTTGGGAGAGGCAGCTTTCAGTATTTGTGCAAGACATATCTGGAACAAAACCCCAGAAAACTTGAGGTCTGCTGCTCTGCTCCAACTCTGTTCCTTTAAATCAAGACTGAAGCCTTTTCTTGTTTAGCCTAGGCTTGGGCGGTATCTATTTTTTTATACCGTCATGCCTTCCTCACAGTTCATTGAGGTATACAGGATATGACAGTATTGGTATAAAAAACAACACAAAAAATGGTGCCTTATGTTGCTATTTAATTTTTTCTTCATGCCTTATGTTTATATAAAACACTGTAAATCATCTTGTTGTTGAAATTGCAAATAAAGTTGTGTATGTGTTACTCTGACAGACCTAGAAACCAGAGAGCGACAAGCGGAATCCCAGAACCAAGAGGAAGTGCAAATCACCAGAACACTTGAAGAAGAGGTAGGAGGAGGAAGACGATTTATTTAAAAAAAAAAAAAAAAAAAATACAAATGCAAGAGAAAATCAAATGCAGAGAATATATTTATGAATCATTTCAATCATCAATATCATCAGTTAGGGTGATATTGGCTGTGACCATACATAGAACATTATGTGTCATTAAAGAATAAAGTGACTCATTTCTAACATTGAGTTTTGAAACCTGAGATGTTTTAAAAATTTCAGTGACATTCCTCAACATGTTTAATGGACTGAAGATCCTGGAACTTCCTTTCTTTCTTTATATTTGGCTATATAATCATTAAATTTATTAATATGCCCAGAACATGCTCCAATTAATACTTAAAGTAAACTTGTGAAATTTGGACTAAATTACTAGAAGACATATAGTCTATACCCTTTATCATTTATCAGTACAAATTGATTTAAATATTATGTTTAGAGCTTCTTCTGCAATATAGATTATTGCTTCTTGGATCAGCTGCCATAGTGAAAGATTCTTAAATTGCCCAAATCAGGCTTATTTTTTATCCTGACTTGGGCAAAAAACTGCAAAAAAATGGTCTAAGCAAAATGGCCATTGCCCTATACTAGGTCATAAAGAGTATGATCCTTTCAACTCAGGTTCAGGCCTTTATTTCAATAGGGCGACGATATGACAGATGATGCTGCACCTACACAGCGACTTTTAAAAGATGCAAAGTGTTGTAGATGGATTTCACCGCACTACAGGCATCTCCACTTCATCCAGGAAAACTCTAAAGCACGCCCAGGTGCTTTTATTCTGTTTTTCATCAAACGCTCCCTTCTGATTGAGTTGAAATCCCCCAAAGACTTGGGTCAGGAACAAAGGCGCTATTTCTTTTTCACTGCTGTATCATAATTATCAGTAAACCCATTAGGTGATATTGCATGACTTGGTGCACTTTGTTCAGGAAGCCAATGATAAATAAAAATGGTGCGCATGCTTCCAAAGTGAGTCATGGCATGTGCTCAATGTGCTTTACTGCATGTATACATAATAGTTATGCCTTCGGGAGAATGAGGTAACCAGTAGGTGGCACTGTACCATTTTCAGTCTCATCTCAAGGTGTTCGAGCCTTCACTGATCGTATGAGGTGGTCTGCACATGCTCCTGGAAACACAGACTATCGGACTTGAAGTTATGTCTTAGAAAAAGAGAGCGATCCAGGTCTGTTAATGCGACATCGCTCTATTCTGTGTGTCTCTTTCCCCCCAGATTGCTCGTTTGAGGGAGGAGGGATCCAGACAGCTTGAGGAGGAACAGCGCCTCATCAGAGATCAGATCCGGAGAGAGAAAGAAGCGCAGCAGCAGACAGGAGACTACACTCAGAGAAGTACTTCCAGTCAAGCTTCAGCCTATAGTTCAGTCTGCTTCACTCCAGGTTAAAGCAAAGCAGTTCAGCCCCCCCCATCGTGACTAAATGACTTCAGTTTGATTCAGCGCAGTATTTTTAATATCCAGAAAGCCTCAGTTTAGTGATCTCCTGTCATCAATCTGTCATTCTAACCAGAGCAGTCACCAGGCAGCCTGTGGTTCGCCAAATATTATTCACATAGAAACAATAACAATAAATTGAATATATGTTTGAATTCTTTTGTGCTTGAAAACAAAAAAAAAACAACTTTGTAGAAAGCTATTTTGGTTGTTTGGCAGCAGGGCAACTTGGCACAATCGCATAGAAATGCCAAACCTTCTGCATGCACAAAGATTAAACGTCAAACTTTTAACCTCTTGATAATATTTTTGCATTAAATCCTCTGTGTCTGCATGCTGGAGACATGAGAAAATGATGTCTAGTAAATCAGTTCTATGGAAGTGTGGGTATTTAATGGAAGTGCTGCGTCTTGGCCCTAGACTAGACCTCTTTTTGTGGCTTGACAATTACTCATGCATAGTCAGCACATCTTTGGAGTCTCTTGTGTTTGCACGCAGTCAGGCCTCCCCAGCCCTCCCCTGGACCATCGCTCTGTCTATTCCATCTCAGGGGGAATTCGGTGGCTCACAAGGCTGTAACAAGAGCCATACATTTATATTTTAAATAGCTGTCTAACTGAATGAGTCCCGTGACTCCTATCTTGAATCCCATTTTTCTCCCCCCAACAAGACAATTGTTTCTTTGTCTTCTCACTTCATTGTCTCATCTCTATCTTCCTCATCCTTTCTTTCAGAATCAGAAGTGGTGCGATGCTCCAAGAGCAATGTGACCCCCAAACTGAAGGTACAGCAAGTCTTTCACCTATGGGGTTTTAGCCATAAGACAAACTTGAGGGGGGGGAAAGTGGAGAATAATGCAAAAATGCACAAGACGTACATTCAGGAGGAACATGCTCCATCATTGTGAAAGTACAAGCAGAACCTCAGTGGGGATTTTGATAGAACCTTAGACATTTGTAATTCATTATTCAGAGACCACATATGCTGTCTCACTACTGCGCACTTGGGCTCTTCTAACGCCTATTCTTCCAGAGCTGGCCGATCATCGTCAGGAGACCTGTAACTGTGCCAAGAGAGGGTTTATTATATTTCCTCCTGGAAACGGCCTAGCCTGCTCATATTATCAGACACTGGGGATGTTAGCTAATGTGTTTAGACATGAAACCTGGCTTTAAAAATTGATAGCCGTCCAGCGCAGCAGTATATTCCCTGACGTTTGTGTGTTCAGTTAGAAAAACAAACAGCAGCCACAAGTCTGATAGGATCACGGGTCATGTTCACAGACATGGGAACATTACTGCATGTATCTCAATGGCTTTTGCTATGGTTTAAATAATATCAAATTAATTGCAAATTGAATTGCGCCTGATCAAAAAATAATAATAATTGGATAGGGGATAGGGCAGTGGGTAGAGCTGGTGCCCCATGTACAACTGCTACAGTTTTCAGTGCATCCAGTTCAGTTCATCCCGACTGTGCTATCAAACAAAGCCAAGAAGACAAAAAATAAACTTAAACAAAAAACACTAATAATTTTATATCTAGAAACAAATATTGAGCTGATTTTTCCAGCCTATAGATCACCAATATTGGCAGTATGTTTTGATAGAAAAAAAAGTAACTTGTAACATGAGCATAACATGACAAGAAAATGAAAAATACTATGGAAAACGGGGACAGTGCTCGATAAATTTCAGCTTCTCCTGCTTCCCTTTCAGCCATGTTTGATGTCTATGGAGACTATAATTATGTATGATGTAAACTGATGAATAGACATGCCCGAAATAAATAAACAATAAATAAAATGGCATAATTGTGCTGCATGCTATCGGTACTAGGAAGTTGGGAATTCCGTGTTCCGAGTAGAAAATTTCATCTGGAACGGCCATCTGACTCAGAAAGTCGGAGATCCTAAACAAAATAATAAATAAATAAAATATTTATTGTATTTACCATTATTACTGTAGGAGGCAGAGCAACTGCTAAAAATGAGTGTTAAATTCACAATCATACAAACAAAAGTAAACACTAAGAATGTCTGAAATGTCTTTGAGCCCATATCCATCAGTTGCGATCACTGACTGATCAATCACAGAATTACTATACAAATAAAAATCGCTATAATTGAACAGAGAAAAATGTAACCTTTACCTGTACTATACTGGTAGATTGCTGTTAGATTTCATTACAGGAACCTCTAACTGTCAATAAACTTCACTAGACTACACTTAAACTAAGCTGTCCAGCCATATGCTAGATTTCATGTAGTCTTTAGTTTCTTTAGTTTTCCTTATTGATAGGAGTCATAATATGCCTTTAACTTGGTTTCAAAATGATTAATAATTCAGAGTTAAACCAGATTCTTTGGATTGGCAAATATTTTTTGGAAATGAGCTTCAGCAAAATGAGTCTTGTGAGTCACAGAATAATATTATTAATGAAATCAACAATGAACCACATTTGACCTTTTACAAGGCTTTGAAATCTTATTGTCTGTTTTTCTTCCCTTAATATGTCATATTGTGCATTTATCATGCACAAGGTACCAGAATATCAAACACGAAGCCAATTTGCATTGGTTTCACTAATATTTATTTTATCTGTATATGTATTTAAATAAGCAGCCAGGGAAAACTGTAATTAATCAGTATTGTCTGCTGAAACACTAGACAGCACCTCTTATACCGCGATTAATGGGTAAGAAGGTTATCAGCGGTTATAAGAGACAGATCTTGGATGGAGGTTGCACTGTTTTCCGTAATGTTTGGTGAAAGAGTTTATGTAGACATTCCCAGAAATCTTCTGTTTCTCCTCGGACAGTGAGCAGAATGCTGGAGCCGAATCAACACTTAGTACTTTCCATTTATAATTCTATGTCGAACAGTTAAGGTGATATTGCCTTTGCTTTGTAAATGGATATGAATAAGTTGCACAATATCTCTTGTTAGGAATCTAGAATTTCGCTTTAGTTTTTTGTAAGAGGACTCCAAGCAAGCTGAAAAAAAAATCAAATGAATCATCAAATCAAAATCTATGCAGAAATAGTTGAACGTAATCTCAGATAGCATTTACTTAATGCATCATGGCAAGTATCAAGGCTGAAGTAAAGACGGACACTGTTTCACAAGCAAATAAGTTAAACACAGAAAAAAAAACCCTCAACACACACACAGACTGCCTATATTTTTGCACCTTGGGCATCGATCTGCTTTTGATTAGTCCGTCATTACTGCGTCCGGTTTTGTGCCTTAATACTGAGCAGCGATAGTTAAGCAGGTGACTCACTGGCTATTCTCTGGGGCAGGTACTAATTTTCTTCTTTTCTAGCTGTCCGGTATTTCTGGTATTAATAGAAATTGATTGCAGATATCACAGTTGGTGCTGGAGTGATGTTCCAAGAACTCAACGCAATGTCTTTTTCCCGTAGCTCCAGTCTGGCATGCTTTGCCTCCTCGTCATAGCTGACTATAATCAATTGCGCACTGCTGATTAGAGCTTATCATGCACTGCTTATATTCTCCAGTCTTCCTGATCCACCTCTTCTCTTTTTCTTTCTCTTCTCAGTTGAAATGGAAGTGTAAAAAAGATGACGACACGAACGGAGGCTACAGTCGAGACACTCTTCTCAGACTTCTACAAAAGGTAGATCTCCTGAAAATCTAGAAAGTAGTTCCTCATAATTCCTACAATACACCTACACAGTCAAAGTTACAGCAATGTACTATATATATATATATATATATATATATATATATATATATATATATATATAAAACGCGATCTTGAGATCGTCAAAGCTCCCTGACCTTTCACTACTTTAAATAAAAACAAAAGAAAACTTTTTTGCCCTTAAGTTAACACATCAATGGCTCTTTTAGTTATTTAGTTGCCGATGCTCAAGCACTATGTAGCCTACAGTGTAGGACTACATTTGAAATCAATTCTTGACTTTAGTTTTCATTCTTGCATTAATGTTTGGGCATTTATTGTTTTAATGGTATGATGCAAGTTTCTGTGATGCTTGTAAATGTTCGCTGAAACTTGATTTGAAGGAAATCTGGAAATTAATTGAAATCACAATATCAGCCAGAAAAATCTAAATAAAACATGGGTAACATAGGGGACAAAGTGGGATAATAATACTGCAATAAGGTTATTATATCCCATAGTATAACATCCTAATACAAGATAAATGTAGAGATGTATCTATATTTTAAAGAAAAATACATAAAGAATGTGGCATAATCATATTTGTTATATAATTGTACATATCTTTGTCCCAAAGCAGAACACCAAACCTGCCAGTCCAGCCGTACGAGGTCTGCATGACATCAGCACTGTAGATTGTTTTATTCTCCCACTTAAACAAGGCCCATTAAGTTTTGTTGCAGTGAAAGTGCTGAGGGCAATGTTGTAGTGCCCTTTTAAAGTCATGCACGCCATTGTTTGTGCCCCTCTTACCAGGTGATTACGCAGTGCCAAGGGAGGCATTAGGAAATGTGCTCTTCTCATGCAACCCAGTACCACCTTATGCTGCGATCCAGTCACGAGGGCTTTCGGTGGGGCAGGGGTTGGCCTGAAATTGGGATAGTGCAAGTGTCACTGACGTCAAGCCGCCCGGAAAAAGGCGTTTGAATTTCTCCTCCACACGCACTCAATCAATATGATCCCAGCCAGGAGGGCTGTGTTGGAGTCAAGACTGTGGAAAAAAAAATTACTGTTGTTGCTTTTTAAATTCTTAAGAAAAGGGAGTGAATTTGAGGAAAGAGAATTTTTTTTGTTTGACATGGCAAGCTTTAATGAGTGACAGTTAATGGTTTTGGGGAAGTAGAAATAGCCATCGCTGTGTGGGAAAGTAAGCATGGTACGTGTATACTAGTACATGTGTACGTGTGCAGATTTGTGTGCTTTGGCCGATTCAAGTAATACATCTTCGTTTAGGAGGGGAAAAACATGTTAAGATATTTATATTTTATGAAAGAGAGGCCTTTTGAGAGTCTCCTTTGTCACTGTTGGCTTGCTCCAGTGTCCTTAGTAAGCATTCGCATTCCTGGACTTTCCGTTTCCCAGAAAGCTACATTTTCACAGAATGAGATTCTCAAAGGCCACATCCTTCTTCCTCTTTACTCCCATGCCTCTACTTTTGGCGGAGGAGAGGTTAATGACAAAGGGCCTTGGTTACAGGTGATATAAACCCCCTGAATAACAAAAATACAAAAAAATACAACCTTTGCTCTGTTAATGACTGTATTCAATAGGGATCTGGTTTGAGTATCTCCTTCTAAAACAGCCTTCTTCTCCTCTTTTCCATCTCACTCCGAGACCAGGGAATGGTTGAGATGCTCTTTCCCTACTCTCCTTTTTGGACATCATTTCCTTCTTGTGCTTCGTTTCTGTGTCAGGGATTTGGATGAGAGACTCACATTTCAGCCTCTAGGCAAAATGATTATTTATCAAATATAATGTCTGCATAAGGAGTAGCTAAAAGTAAGACATCTAGCATTGCCTCTATCTCTTGTGAGAATCCCATAGAGGTTCCACTTAAGTATATGATGGGGCTTGAATGTTCTTTGCATTATTACTGGCTCAGTCCCAAGCATATGAGCCCTATAATTAGAGATTAGGTTTAATAACCAAACACATATTGAATCCTGACTTTTATTGCAGAAGTCTGCTATAATCAACTGTGTTTTGAGTCTTTTTGTGCACACACTAGTATGTTTTGTGTTTTCGTGGTAATGGGTAATGGTGCTGTGAAAGGAAATTACTAATTTGAATCTTTTGTATCTTCTCCATTTGACTTTGTTTTTTTTTTCTTGTCTTACCTCTAGTATGGGGATGTTTTGAATGTGATTTTATCGACCAAGAAGAAAGGAAGCGCTGTGGTTGAATTTTCAACTGTGAGAGCAGCTGTAAGTACCCGACTCTTCCTCAATCGACGCTCTTATTTCATTTGCTCTTTTCCAAAGCAGACGGTTTTATAGAATCACATTGCTTTACCGCTCGCTCGCCTCAAAATGCCAGGTCAACTGCTGAGTTTGATTATTAAGAATGACACCTGTCATCATAGACTTCCCAGCCCTCGGGACTGTCTCCGCGACCCAAACTGATGATTTATTCATCCCGTATAATCGAGATCTCTGCGCTGATGGGAACCAGCGGACGGAAGGACTTGAACCTCCTTATTGTTCCAAACTGTCTGGATCCTCAGGGCCTCTATTGAGATGGTGTACTTTGTTGTTGTGGTTTCCTCACCACGGGTGTGTGGTTTTCCTCCAAAGACATGTCTGCCAGTCTGCCGGGATCTGGGCACAGGTTCTTTTGTCTCCGCCCACCCAACCCCAGGTTCCTGCCACTTACAATCCACCTTTGTCCTTGTCTACATGTGCTTTTCATATGTTTGTTTCGCAAACTGACTCTGCGCAAACACGCAGGTGGAAGATAGATGTGACAGTAATACATGTCAGATAAGGAGGATTAGCTTTGCTGTTTTGTGTTATTTCCCTAAGGTCATTATTAAGCCTATCCATTATACCTATTGAAAAAAAAATATTTGGCATTTTCATTTTCAAGCTTGATCCACTGATACATTATATTTTGTCTTTAGGAGTTGGCAGTTAAGAATGAAAGTGGCCTGAGTGACAACCCACTGAAGATTTCATGGCTTGAAGGACAACCAGAGGTGGTTTTTCCAGCATCGCAGCCCGGCCAGTTCATGTCTACACAGGTACCACATAACCTGATAACGCATTGGTGGAATTCCCTCCTCCTCTCATAAAGCACTCCGCTACAAAACCTTCCTGTGCACACTGCTTCCAGTATAAATACTACTTCCTGAACCCTGTCCCACAAAAAGAGTTATATAAATCTTCTGAGGTTTTATTTTCGTGCACATATTGCACCATTGCTTGCATTCCTCTCGTCTGGCCCAGAACAATGTGTTTGGTTAAATGGAATGATAAAAAAAGATGCACATTCCCAATAGGATCAGCGCTAGCCTAGCAAATACCTTTGCAGAGTTGAACAGGGAGTCCCATTTAAAGGACTTTTATTTTCTGCTGTGACGTTTTTTTTTAGCACAAGGCTCTTCCCCCAGTATACTCCAGTTAAACGGGCCTCAGTTTATTTTCTTTGGAGTGGCAAGGCGCTGGCCCGGCACTGGCCCACAGCCCCTGGTTGGCCGCTCATTAGTGGGCTTGACTTGGAACATCCCAGGAATGCTGTGTTTCACATAGCAATCCAGGAGAAGCTGTGTGCAGTAATGGCGTCCTGGCACGTGAGACTGACTTAAAAACGGCACTGGTGTCAAGGCAGCCTGTGTCCCAATAGATCCTGAAAATAATACAAAATGTTTTATCTGTAATTTTCTTTGCCTTTTTTAAAATTATTTACATTTTAATATTAATTATTTATTATTATATTTCTTACCTCTGACAATAATAATTGTAATACAGAAATCGCAGTATTCGTATTGTGAAATATTTCTCATGGCTAATATTTTCACTTAAAACACACATGCAGACACATTAAATCCTTTCCTGTCCAAAGATAATCTTATTTCAGATATATCCTCTGAGAATATACGTCTTTTCTTTCTTGTCAATGAATTTTATATCTTGTCATATAAAGTATTGTTCCTTTTTCTTTTTACACATACCCTTTACAACTCCAGTGTTGTGATCTTTACCTGTGTGAGATTGCAGATCGACAGACTCTCTCCTCTGGGCTTATTCATGTCTCCAGAGCTGCTGCTGAACTGGGTTTCACCCCTCAACCAGCACAGTGTCTCAGACCTCCCGGTGAAAGCTGTAAGACTCAGCCTGCACACTGGGACTTGTCACACTAATCTCTTTAAATGTTATTATGGTAACCCGGTTTTGCCTTACAGATATCCAAAGCTGATTGCTTCATTTTCTTTTTTCTTTTTTTTTCTGCCCTGCACCCGGGAATGAAAACATTACCATGGCGGGGTAATTTTCAAATTAGCCCTCAGCGAGAATACTTCTCGCTAAAGAGGCCCCCATGACATAATGGCAGTCTGAACCAGTGTGGATAGTAATGTTGATCCACATCTGGCCCGGGATCAGTGGACAAGGGGCGGGGGCATTTGAGAAAGAGAGATAGCCGGTAATAAGAAGCCAGCCTCGGCGGTCCTTCTCCTTGGACTCTTATCGTAAAATCTAAAAATCAGATCCCTCTCCTGTCGTCTATCCCTCCATCACACCTCTACAACAGCCAGCTGCAAACACACAGGAGAAAATTTGGGTGAGGACTTGCTTCTTTAACCTCATCAATCCAAACACAGTGCTCAGAACATTAGGGTCTCAGGAGGGCCAAGAGACGCACACCTATGACTTCAGCCTCAGCTTCAGTTCCAACTCTATGGGGCTTAATAAATGACTCTGGGGCCAAATGTGAGGAACCTAATAGACAGAGGGCTGCAAATTCCCCTTGAAGAACCCCCCACCCCCCCCTCAGGGTCCAAAGACCTTGAACCATGGTGTTTTAGATTTTCACTGCTCCCACACAGAGACGCTGTGGAGACTTGTTGCATCTGTTATTGTTTTGCTTATCCAGAAAGCAGATATGACATGATTTATAATGGATCCTGCAGTCACCCAGTTTTTCTCGCCATGAATATTACAAATTTCTAAACGGGGAAGGACCACATCTTCCACACTCTGTGGAATTGCTCCCTTTGCTTTTAACTTAATTCAGACCCATCTTTCAGAATGATATCTAGTTTCATCTCTGTTCTTTGTTTTGTCTTTTACCCCTTGACATAATAAATTTCCAGAGTAAGACAATTTAGAAGTTCTTCAAGCTCTCATAAGTGCAAGCATTTGTTTTCGCATTGTCGTGTACACAGTTGCAAGTCTCAGGGAATCCTGGATGAGTCACAATGCCTGAATGAGCCTGGAGTAAAATAATAAACAGTTGTTTTATATCAATTGTGGCCTGTGTGGTAAGAAAGACCACGAAGGGCTCAAACACTGTACATATACGTGCAGTGTTTTTTCTGAGAGCTGTAAATAGTTTGCACATCACAATACGACCTCACATGTGTGGCCAACTATATGGTTTCCACAGAGTATGACTAATAATTCATATCTCACCTCCCAGATTGCCACGGATATGGAATCACTATCCAACCATCTGCTTCGTCGCTGCCAGATGTAATGTTTTCATCTCTGGAGATGCGATGCCATCATTAATCATCTATGAACCTCGATTCACCATTTATTGTGTAGTTTAGCATACCGTATTATTTAAACTGAATCTATTGTTAAGGTTTTTTAAATTTGAGCCCTCCATGCCTGCTTCTTCCATCTCGAGCCGGAGAGTCACTGCAGGCTTGTCACGACACAAACCAGATGCAGCAGATCAGCTATTCTGGGATTGTTTTTCCAGCCTGCCGGTTTGCAAGTGCTTGAAAAGAGCACTCTCACCTAAAATAGCCCCTGAGTCTGGAAGAGATGCGCTGGATGTGGCCATAATGTTGGCATATTCAACCCTGGCATGACCTCTCCCTGGATGGAGATAATGGACATCTAGGAAGTAGACAAATGTGCTGAATTATTCAAAGGGTTGTGATATATTAAAATTCATCCATACCTGACCCAATTTTCTGTTTCAGGTAAATGAAAAGATAGAGCAGGGAGGTAGACATTGAAAAGTTCTTAGTTGCTGGTGAGAGATTGTCCGTGTATAACAGGAGTAACAAAAGCAGAGACCTCACAGTTTATAGAAAATATACACTGGTTTAGGAAAGCTTGGAGAACAAAGACATGTTTGCATTTTCTCATTAGACATGGCATGAATTGCTCAGCGTGATTACGGTGCGGTCAGAATTACAAAATGAATATGTTACACCCAAATACGCCCACTTCATCGTCCGTATCACGAGAAGGGATGGCTGTTGTATATTGGCTTGGCACTGACTGTCTAAAGCTTGATAATATGTTCTGACATGATACAGACAGCATAAACAATATCAGTTTCACAAAATCCCCATTTGTAAGAGAATCCATACGAAAACCATGCTGCATATTTCAGTAGCATCAGGTTGTGCTGGGAGATGCAATTACAGTCGAAGGACATATCTCTTATTTGCCAAAACAATATTTTTAGTTTTTTAGTTAGTACCTGACAAAATAAATAAATCATAAGAACTACACTTTAGTGAGATGATAGGGTTTCTTGCTATTCTGTATGACAGCGAGTTTAGATTTTTGGAGCAAGAGAAGTGGTACCAGATGTGATTGGGATACTTCACAGCTCGGCCAGTTTGTACAGCGCAGACAAGATAATTTGTCTACAATTATAGGCCCTTTCTTCTCATATCAGTCATGTGGCTGAATTCTTGTTGAGCACAAGTTTATGTGATTCTTCACACTATGGGCTCTTGTGCAGACAGTGTAGTCATAGGGGACAAGGATTTGTGTGATTTTTCTCTCTTTTTTTTCTCTTTTTCTCTCTCTCCACAGAGTAACTGTTAAAATGATAATTATTCAAGATTATAATGAATCAGGACTTTGTGTTATAACAAAATTAGTTTGTAGATTTCTTTGTTAAATCAAATTGTAGCACATGAAATAACAAGATATGTTCTACTTTGTAGTATTCGTATGGTCAAAATCTGCCATAAAAACATTATGTAAGGATAGAGCGAACCGGTCATTATTGTGAAAAGAATCCTGGCAGGGGGCTGGCATTAGCCCGGAGGGTTTCTTTTCACAATAATGAGCTCGCTCTCAATTATCCTGCTTATTATTATTATTTTCCAGATTTACTGAGTTATAGGTTTAAACCAACATCAGTCCTAGCTATTGATTTTTAAAATATTAGCCCTTTAAATGATACTTCTTTTGATGATGACCACTAGAAATAATGTGAATAAATTTGCTACAATGGCTTGCAAAATTCCATTACGCACACAAAGCCCCTAGTGAAAACTAAGCAAATAGCATATATTCATTCTTTAAAAATGGCTGTAAAATAGTAAAAAAAAAAACTAATTTGGAAACCAGGATTTCAGTTTAAAACCTTGTTAAATACAATGATTTTATACTGAAGTATCTGTGACATGTTTTTTAATGGGTTTCAATTGAACATGAGAGGATTGTAATAGGCTGAAAGTTTATAGTTTATAGACCGTTTATTATAGACTTTGTATAGGAGCTGTGGTTGAGCTTTAATCAGAAAAAAATACCAAATAAAAAATAATGACACATTCTGTGGCTATTAGCATAAGCCAAAATGGTCCTTGTGAAGCGTAATGGTTAAATATTGTTTTTATTTGGTTAAAGTTGTCTTCCCTCATGTTCTTTTTCAATAATTTGTTTTCACAGTGCCTGTCTAACATTGCACAATTCATCCTTCTCTTGTGGACAAATAAGGCTTTGGTTTCTCTTTCCTGCTCATAATAAAAAAAGTGGCCTTTATACCAAACATTGGAAAATTGCCGACATACCCTGGTCTCCACTTTGAGACACAGGTGTGCCGCAGAGCAGTTGTTTCAGAGTCCAGGTTACTGAAATACATTATTTGTGGCTCTACACAAAACCCTGCTCGCCATGCCTGTCTAATTTAGGCTTGTGTGTCTCTCCACCTTGAAATAATATTGTGCTGCTTGTTGTGTTGGATAATCCAAAGCTATAATTGTGTTGTTGGGTATATGTGACACAAGGCTTATTGCTTCCACAGTGGATTCCTATTAAAAAAGGTTAAAAAGCCAAATATATGTCAATTCATCATAAACAATCTCTAAAAATTTGATGTGAGAACTTCTATTCACAAAACCATCAATCTTGAAATTTGAGATATTTTTCTTTACTTCCCCCAAGAATACAATACAGAACAATTCAATACAGTACATCTTTCAATGCAAAAAAGAGGTTTCACAATGTGGTGTTGTCATGGAATACAGTATACAAGAAACAAGAGCAATGATAATTTTAAAACAGGAGATGCCAGAACAGATATGCAGTGCAGACATACCCACAGACATTGCTATTTCTGTTTGGAAATAAATAGAATTTCTAAATATATTGCTAGAAGCAGGATACTTGTGGTTCCTATATTTTGCAGCATGACCCGTGAGGCACTTAAGAATTTGACTGGTTTGCCCCGCAGCCTTTCCTGGCAACCTCCCACTAAGACACAGACTGAGGCTCTGTCCTAACTCTCTCTTCTCCTCAGAGGCTCAGGGCAGATGACTGTCAGGAGTAGTATGCACAAATCTCAATTGAACCATGTGTGTTTCTCTGTGCTCATGGGTGTAAGTCTATGTGAGATGCGAGCATGTATTTTTCACGTGTCAGGGGGGGGTCTGTTTGGTCAGAAGGTAGTGTTTAAACCCTCATCAGGACTTTTGCTGCAGCAATGGATGTCTCTGGTCCTCCTCCCTCGACACCCCCTGCATATGTGGAAGTATCATGTTACTCTTTACCACTTTCTGTCTCGTGCGCCACTCACCAGAGCATTGCACTCTTGATTTGCAGCTAAGAAAACAGCCTGCTCTGGCATTTTTTTTTTCTTCTGAGGTATTGGACCTGTGGCCTGGCTTGGTCTGCAGCCCAACCTGCCACCACTGGCTGGCTTTTATTGGAAACAGAGCTAAGTGTTTGTTTTCACTGCATTGTTGGGAACGAGAGATGGGGGGTACCTTGGTCTACAGTACCTTTGAGTGGGGCCTCTGGGATGCGTGCGGAGGAAAAATTGCCCTCTGCACACAATAGATTGGCAAGCACGCCAAGAGCCAAGACATCACAGCTCGAGGACCTTGGATTCTAGCCGCAGCTTTCCTTTTCTTAAACACAACACTCTTAAGTCTTAACAGCCGTCTTCAGTAGTGTGCTGTGTGGTTTTGGGGATTGCAATAGCAAAAAGAGGAATGCAAAAAGAAGGTGAAAATGATCAGCTTCAAGTCTGACATCAGACAGAGTTCAGTTATTAACTTAATCATTGTGTCTCTCGTCAAGGTGTGAATCTGCAGAGAATAATAATCATGCTTGCTGTTCATCTTAGACGTTTTCTATAGTATCTGATTAAAAAGTACTTTTTTTTTTTTTTTACTCAAATGCAGAAGAAAGGCAACATTTTTCATTCTGTGTATCCGTCTTTCCAGCATAGTAGTTTGCCTCCATTGCCTCCAAGGTCTCTCCACATAGGCACAGACAAATTACCATGTCTTAAGGATACTGGTTTGTCCATACAATCAGAAGTGTCACTAGAGTTGGATCTCTCCACCATTTTCCAATTTCTTAGTAATGCTCGGCCAATATATTATTCATTGTTGGTGTTTGTCCATCACCTGGAGAACGTCATCCAGGATTGAAGGACCCAGATCAAGGCTAAAGGAAAAGCCACTGTCCTCTTCCCTCTGCTGTCCGGTGGGTTTGTCACAGGAGTCTCCATCCCTGTCAGACCTCAGGCTGCCCCGCTCAAAGCTGCGAGTGTGACTTGGACCAACGTTTGTCCCTCTTTGGTACTCGTCCACCTTTTCTAGATCGCCTTCGTCGCTATCCAGCAGTGGCATAGAGCTGCATTTCTTCCTCTTCTGAGGGGCATTGTGGTGACGGCCCACAGACCAGTCAGGGCTTTCTGAACCCTCCGCTTCGTCCAAATTCAGACGAGGGGGTTTGGGTGGCGGAGAGCATGCCAGAAAGAGGTTCTGCTCACTCTGGGAGCTTTGCAGGAGCAGGCCGTGGCCCATCTCGAGGAATGACAGGTCTCCAAAGCTGTCCGTATGGGCATCGTTTCCAATATGCGAGATGTGGCGGAAATCAGCCAATGGTAGGCTGATCATGTTGACAGACAGCACGTCCCTGCGTTTTGAGTTTCTGCTGGACCAACGCCCAGTCGATTGCTTTCTGTACAAGGATGTTCTAAGAGGCATCTTGGTAGATCTTTTTAATATAAGCTCAAATCTCCTTTTTATATACCCTCAAAAGTCTTTTTTATCTTTTTGTATTTCCTCCTTTGTT
This sequence comes from Lepturacanthus savala, assembly GCA_030544235.1. Lineage (NCBI taxonomy): Eukaryota > Metazoa > Chordata > Actinopteri > Scombriformes > Trichiuridae > Lepturacanthus > Lepturacanthus savala. The sequence continues at coordinate 17,456,396 of CM060469.1, read as the reverse complement.
CAACAATAAATCCTTAGGAAGTGGTGAGGCTTAAAAATGTAATGCCATCTGCAAGAAAACACAAGAAAAGACAATTATTAATAAAAAACAGTTTGCTTTGAAATATTTTAATAGTTCAGGTCTCTGCTTGTGCTTGTCCCTTAATTCCAGTGCCATATATAATTACTAGACTGCATCTCTCAGTGTGTATCAGCAGCCATGGTTAAGACATTGCACCTGCTCCACTGGATTTTGATTTAATGAAATTCGGGATTATTTGGAAGAGGAGGAATGTTGCTATACTGGTTTGAAGCTTTAATCTCTTAAATATTTACTCTTCAAATCCCCTTTTTTTTAAACATAAATGCAGGTGTGGCCTGCTGTCTATCCTCAGAAGGAGGTCTATTAGCCTACTTATGACTTTCAGTAAGAAAAATAACACAAATGCGCATTGCCCAGGAGGAATTGCTAATGAATAATACGTAACATCACATTTTACCTAAAAACCAAAATGCAACTGCAAAATGCAAATGTAAATTCTTTCTGAAATCATGATGTTAGCATGACTATGGAACACATTTTAATGTTATTCATATAAATGCTCTTAGATAAGATGCAGTCTGTTTATTTTAGTGCGGTATAAGAGTTTAGTGACTTTGGATTGGAAAATGAATAAAAGTAATGTTGTATTCCATAAACAACATCTGACTTTAGGTACTATATTTATTAAAAAGGAAAAATTCTGTCTAATAGTTTGTAGATTTTATATATAAAACTGACAAAACTTAAAACTGTTGAACTTAAACAATACAGTAACCAAGTTTTTTTTTTTTAATGCAACACTTTTTTGCATTCCGTGACCTGTAATCATTTCATTGAGTAACTCAGTTCATCAACGTAGGCATGCTGATTAGATAATCTGCTCAGTGTCTGCGATTTTACGGTCTCCCAAACAGCTTTGCTCACATTAGATCTGCGTTCGTGACTTGAAACACTCACTCTGTAAATTTGTACGCCACTACAGCAAACAGGATTTGTTGGCCTGTAAAGGTTTTATCGGTACTTTAGTAGCAGCGGGAGATTGGAGAGCATGGACACAACAGCATTCCTTTCCAAACATGTCAGTTTGGCCAAGGAGGAGTCTTAGGATTTCAGCCATGAGTATTGAGTGCAGGAAACACTTCATTGCCAAGTAAAAATAAAAGAAGCCTCATTAAAACAGATTGGCCAAGAAACACTTTTCAAATGATCTGTCTAATGAAAAGATTAACTTTACTTTAAAAGTAATTGATTTAAAGTTTTTTTTTACTTTTTTCATGTGGCTTTCTGTCTAGTCATATAGTTAACAATAGAATATATAAAGATTGATTAGTTTGATCTTACCTGTCTTCCTGAGCAAATACAGGACGTTTGAGTCCCACACATGCACACACGTCTCTGTCAGGAAACTAGGTTATGCCTCATACCTGCACACCCTCACAAAACTCTGCCTTGACATGATGGGACTTGTTCAACGGTAAAAGAGAAGACCTGGTTGTACTGCCCTGAGACAGAAACAGAGTGAGGTAAAAGAGTATTTTTCCTCAGTGACACAATGGGCTTATAGACCAAATTGTTGCATTAAAGACACAACATCCTCACTGCAAAGAGATTGCCTCTCTTACCTTTGTCTCTGCTTGCTGTCTTTAGTGATTGTTCTCAGTCCTTGGAAATTTGATCCTTATTTTGCAAAATGTTCCCAGGGCAAACTCCCATTTGCATTGCAGGACACTCCAGGTGTGTTGTGAAGGAAAAGTCTTCTTGCCCAAGAGATAAGCCAGGTGAGGTCAGAGTACAAGAGCATTAAGGCAACCAGGTGGAAGCTTTCTTTTTTTTTTTCCTCCTAAGGCTTTGTGTAGTTTATATTTGCACTCATTCCACTCTAGAATGGTTGCCATCCGTCAGATGATATCATCCTGATTGCGACGTGATTTGGGCTTTTAGTCATAAGTGTTAAAGGAAGTCCTGCTTGTTGGTTGGCTGCACCCATAACCTAAGGAAGAGTGGGTGCAGGGCGGGAGCTGCCGATTTAATTCCTGTGATACTGAGAAAGATTGATCGGTGGCAGAAACCACAGCACCACAACTCATTTCAACCGCTCTATTGTGTGTGAATGTGTTTGAGAGAGGGGAAGGGTGTTTGAATAGGTTAGTGAGTGTACAACAAGTTGTGTTTGTGTGCTTCATGTGTGTGTGCGCTTTGTTTAAAAAAAAAAAAAAAAAAAAAGGGGAAGTCGTAGTCAGCTGCCCAGAGGAGGGGGTCACCGATCTCTAATCCCCATGTCATTGTCACTCTGCTCTGCTGATTTCCTGATTTCCTGGCTCCTGTTGGCTTGTGTAAAGCCCCCGGGGTCCAGCCCACTCTACAGGCCCTTCTGCCTGACTGGAGGCTTACTGCTTCGCTATATAATCAAAGTACACTGTCACACACAGACATGTATGTACAAGCTTGCTGGGTTGCACAATAGAGATAAAGTGTTGCATTTCTAATTCTCACGCCTCCAGCATGCTGCCTTTGCCTTTGGAATTCCATACCCTATATAACTATATGCTGTACGCATATGGTTCTATAGGAAAATGTTACTGATATAGTGTGCTATATGGTTATATGAATATATAGGTGTATGTGTAGATATAGTGGGCTGCGCACAGGTGGGAGGAAATTAAGCCAAAAAAAAAAAGTAAAGAATGCATTGATATTACAGACAGGTGTTACAGAAACAAACAAAAAAAAGGAATGACACGGCAGCAGAATCCTTTTGTCTCACTGCTTTCCTCTTGTTTAGTAAACTTTTTCATGCAGAGGAAATGGACAAATTGTATCTTTCACTAACCTCGTGATCTCATGAATCCAGCTGCCTTGCAAAGGTAAATCTTTCACTACTTCTCCGGTCCTTTCAAATCGATCCAATAAACAATAGGCGTGCCGCTTGATCCTCTCTTGTTCTCCGGCTCCGCACTCCGATGCCAGAACCGTCTGAAAGACCAGACACAATTACTCACGCAAATGAAATTATCATAACATTTACTCAAGACTGAAACAGAAAAAAAGAACCCCCCCTCCACCTACGACCACAAAAAACAGCTTTCATGCTAGTAGACAATCAGGGTGAAGAGCTGGTGTTTGCGGCATTCAGGAATGACCTCACAAGACCTGCCGTTTGACCAAGGGTGAGATTGCTCTGTTAGTTGTCTTGTCATGCTATGTAGCCTCTGGGCTGATGCGTTTAGCCCAAGCAGGATTTCTGTATAAGCCTCTTCTCTAAGGCCTAACCATAGTGGGCAGTGTGGTTGATGCAGCTATGCTGGGCCTGAAATCTGGGATGTTGCGTGTTTTTGTTGTTGCAGGATAAAAAGTGTTTCCAGATATTGCTTTGACTGACTCAACCGACGCTTTTGGTGGATATACTTCTTGGCCTTTGTTGTGTGTTCTCCAGCTTCCGCTGTATCGTGGCCCTGAAACAGACAGCATTTAAGATTTTCAGCCAGCGCTGTGTTAGATTCTTTCATATTAAAAAACAAGACAACAAATATAGGACATACCGTTCTGCCTGTGGCACGTCAATGATATACTCAAGAGTACGATAAGCACATTGTTAGATATTTAACTTTTGCTGTGGCAGTAATTCTTTTTATCAATCTCTAAAACTATATTCTAGCGGCCACTTACTGTAATTTCCTTTCATCAGTTTTGTCAAGAAACATACTTAAATTTCTTTACTTAAGCCTTTTACTTTGCTGAACATAGGCCATTAATTAACAGTTTGAAGCAATGCTGCATTTGTCAGCATCCTTGTAATGTTTTTTTGACAGCGTTCCAATAGAAACTCAGGTGTCTGTCTGGCTGCTAAGAGGAAGGGATGATACTGAAATTTGCATGGCTGCTTCATGACAGCGGTCTCTGACACCAGTCAACATCCAGGTGTTACATTATTGAGTTTCAAGTACAGGCTTATCAGCGCATGACAAAGCTTTCAGTAGCCTTTAATCACATCAGTCTTGTCAGAGACAACACCGTAAGAGGATGAATAGGCTGGATAATGAGTGTTACGGAGTGATTAGTTCATGTACTATACGTAATGTAACAATAGAAAACTACTGAATGAATTGTCATACTGACATACTGTATATTACAGACGTTTAGGTGCATTCTGGTAAGCTAGATACATACTATGGAGTATAGTAATCAGGGACGATTCTAAGATCAGAGGTTTAGGGGAGCCCCCACAGACCAGACTGGACTTGCCTGGCAGGATACATTTCAATATCTCACTAAATATTTACTTCTACACTAAGTTAGGATAAGTTAAGTTATGGATTTCATGCATTTTTTGGGGGGAATAAATATTAAACTAATATAAATAGTGTTTCCTCTCATTCATTATTAGTAATATTAAAGGGAACTTTTACTTATTTCATTAAAACTCAGACCAAATAGGAAAAACAGTCATGTAAATAACAATATCCTAACTTATTGTGAGTAGTGTATATATCAGACAGTGCCTAACTTATGAACACAATATCATCCGAGAGGCTGTTTGTAAGCTGAATTGTTCATAAGTGGTTATATAATAGCATATTGGCATCTTTGTTTCCATGTGTGGTACAATAAATAAAGAGTCATGCTAACATGGGAATGCAGATATACACAGAGAAAACAGGCTTTTTTGTTTGTCTCTTTGGAACCTTCATTTAATTTTTAATTTTTCCTCCTCTCTCAATGCCCAAGGGCCATTCCATACAAACTCGGTAGGAGGGTAGGCCTTCCTAGTTCATGTCATGGCTTTTCTTGAAAATAACCATGTGAAACCTTCTATTAAATTCATGGGATCTTGCAAAAATCCTAAAACTCTATTTCAAATACTTTTTTAGTTATGAATTTTTGAAGTTTGACCTGCGAACTGAATGTAATCTTTTTTTGGGCTTCTTCATATGTGTATTGTAAGCCTCACCAATTGCTTATTTTCCACTGGATTGGGATAAAATTTGATCTGAACATCCAAGAAATGCTCAGGTTTATTTATGTAACTACTTGTTGCTGAATGTTTAGGGTAATAAAATTCAATAAAAAATACTATTGAATTCATTTTCAAAAATGAATATCTCCACTAGTTTTCACTTTTTTGCAACCCAGTTTTGATTGTATTTAGTATTATTATTGTTACAGCAAATCTAGTTATTAAGTTAAATTATTTGCTCCTGCATAACAAAATGAGTGACACAGATTTTGCTATATGTATCTTTGGATCTTTAAAAAACACACTTTTTAAAGATAATTTTTAATTTATCTTTAATAATTTATCATTTTGTTAATGATCTCACTATTGCATCAAACTTATTAATGATGAAATTAATTAGTCTGTACACATCGGTTTTCAGGTCTGTTTTTCCTGCAAATGTTGCTATGTTGCTCTTCCTTAGGTTTCTATTATTTTTTTCCTCCATTAAAGGCTATTTTAAGGAGTTTTAACTTATTCAATTTTAGCATCTAAGGACGGGATGTTAGTCTGTAAAGCTCCACAGTGGTAAATCTGTGATTTGTGATTTTGGGCTATACAAATAAAACTGACTTGACATGACTTAATGCCAGAAATTAGTCCAGAAAATTGCCAAAAATATACGTATTGAGCAAAGGAAGATTAAGATTAATATCTTGTCCAGACAAACGGAACAGATGACATCATCTCGTATGCAACGAAACAGTTGCAAGCTGTAACTTGTAAATTTCCTGAATCCAATGAAAAACATGTTCAGTTGGTATCACACAGGGATAGAAAACCTTGAAGTCATCATAATACAAATATCAACCTATAAAATAAAAATACTGAATGTAGTATTACAGCCAGGAACAAATACCTATTTTTGTTATATCTGCAATGAACGTTAACACTTTCCCATTAAAAGTAGTTCAAAGGAAATAATTGTTTTAGATTGTTGTATAATTGTTCTAGATGTGATCGAACCTTATTAATACTATGCAGAATCAAAGTTGAGTTTTTTAAATATATTTTTTTTGAAAACTAAAGATTCTTTGAGTTAAAAAATATGTATTTTCATTTGATTACAGTAAAACATTCAGAAACAAATGTATTCAGTTACAACTATGCATAAGCTATTTTCATAGATACATGTAAACCCAATCCAGTAGAAAATAAGCAAGTGGTGATGCTTAGAATGTAATAACAATAATAACAATAATAATTAATAATAATAATAATTTGGAGAAGAGTTATAAAATAAATCTAATAGGTTTTACATGTTTGTTTTTCCTTTTTTTTGAGAAAATCCATGACATTAATGGGAGAAGTTGTAAATTCTGGGTGAGTTGGCATGGAATGACCCCCAAGCTCTTTTTTTGACATCTCTGAGGTTTAGACTACATTCTTACAGTCCCATGGCCCCTTTTGTTTTAATAGGAAGTCTGCTGCAATCAGAGAACTTTCCCCGGAACATTAAGACGTGAAAGACATAATTTTCCTTTTACAATGAAGTATTGTTGGATATTAAAGACGCCAAACCCCCACATCTCCCTTTTCTGGGATCCCTGGGCTCATCCATCATAAAGAGAAATGCCAGGGCACCAGGAGTTCAGGTCTTTGCTGCCATTTCCCTTTTCACTGTTTATTTCCTTTGCTTGAAGATTTTCCAAAGGCGCTCTCCATCTCTGTCCAACAGGCCTCTGTTCTGTCCAATACCGTGACCGCGTATGACCACATGCATTCACGTCCACACATATACACCTATTATAAAGCACCTCGTATTCGTTCCTGGACTTTTCCTTCACTTTGAAAGTTATGGGCTAAATTTGATATCCTCATGCAATTGTAACTACCTATACACAGTGTTCATTAAGGTACATTTCTCTAAATATACAGTGTCTATTCTATCGTATCCTGACTGAGATTTAGATTTTTAAAATAGCTGGATTCTTTTTCAAGGATGTCACTTTCATAGCTCAGTTCACCTGGCATTGAATCAGTTCAAACCATGAAAGTACAAGTATGGTGTCCGTCACATGATGCTCTTGGGCCCAAAAAGATTACAGATTCACTAACCTGTAAAACAGTGGATAATCTTTTCTCTGTTTCACACCCTTCAAATGACCCGCTTCACTGTGAGCCATTAATCCATCCGGTTTGTTAATATTTGGAAAGCTAGAAGAACTGCTACACTGTTGATTTTTTTTTTTATTCTATTATGTAATTATTGTATTAATCGATATTGATAATTGTTGATTTTTTTTTTTTTAATATTTGGGTGGCATTTTATGCTTAATGACCACTTTTAATATGTAAATGTTGGGCCATATAGGACAATATAGATAGAACATACATTGATTCAATGATTGATCCATTATCCAGGGAAATATGTTTATGATCAAAGGAGAGATCAACATTGGTTTGTTTTTTATGCATATGCAAGTGAAACAATTAATATTATATTTAACTGTTTTCTTATTGTGTTGTTAATGTGGATATTGATGATTATACATTGATATTGCTCTATTGCCCATGCCTAATATCAACCCCATTCAAGTTAACAGAGGGATAAACTAGAAATAGCTGGAAGAGGTCTATAGTGCACCAGGGTCCATAGGGCTGTGGGCCCATGCGCTGTATGATTTCATGTGGGTATTTCTAGTGGGAGCTGGTCATTTTATTTTCACGTGCCTATGAGCAACCCTCATAGCAACGAACGGCGTCCCAAATCCAATGCTATAGCTAGATAATAGTCTAGATCTATGGTTTAGTTCAAGGATGTAATTTCTGCAGCGTGCATATAAAATAATTGCCTTGTATAATTGTGGTTGTCACAGTCAATGATCTGTAGATGTATTCGCTAGCACGGCATCTGCAGAGTTACTCTATTGGCTTTTTCCTGTCCAATCAAAGGCTGTCCCATGCCGGTGTTCTGTTCAGAAACCAGATGTTGCCAGGACACGTGCATGTAAAGGGTTAAATACAGGAAGTAGATTTGGGCCTTAATCTCTATGTAGTGTTTGTTCTTCACTAACAAAAACATTATAATAGACCAGACCTTTGGGGTTTCATGTCTGCCGAGTCTTATAATGAATGATGATTAATCCTCTACCATTTATAAAGCTTAGGTTTTGTCTGCAGAGGAATTTCACCTTGGCTCCAGTGTTGCATGTGCAGTACCCCTGCCTGTTTATTTGAGTTAGCAGGAGTGCTCAGACATGGACACACATACGCACACATACACACATGCACACAAATGTCTTCACCTCTCATAAATCACCTACTCCAAACCTCATTGATGCACACGCATAGAAACCAATACTACGCTACCACGCCACACGCACGCACACACAGCAGATAAATAGTTCTTGATTAACTTCACCAGAGTGCATTAGAGGCCAGAAGTGTTAGTCTCAACCACAGAGCAGGCTTGTTAAAGAAAAAAGCAATTTCTTCACTTGGCAGTAAAGTCTGTAAAGTTCCTTCTTGGCTCAGTGATTCTCTAGTTAGAAATATCTGATGGCTGGTGGCATTAATGAATAATTCAGTTAATAATCCACTTTGTACCCTCTCAGGCTGCAATGCTATGAGATATATATATATTCTGAGGGACTGTATCATAACAGCTTCTAGTGTCACAGAATGTGTTACTTATTATACTGATATAACCCTATTTCCTAATGTAGCCATGGTATTTTCCAGGACAGATGCAGCAGTGGATCTGCATCAATAACAGAAGCAGGGTTTTGTCTTCATGTTTATCAACAGACCGGTGACTAAGTAAGGTGTGATGAATATGAAAATTATGTAAATCAATTCAGCCACAACAACTCAACCCAACTGAACATTTGGACCAACGTGTTATGTGGAATAATAATGTTCATCTTTAGCTTTTGATAGTTAATGAAAATATCATGTTCCTGTTTTTTGTAGATATATTGCACCGTGTTATACTTACAGTATCCCAGAGCTGCAGCAATTAGTCAATTAATCTGTTGTTAACTTTCACAATAATCTATTACTATTTTGATAATTGATTTGAGTCATTTTTGAGAAGATGATGTCCAAATTATCTGTCTCTAGCCTATCAAATCTGATTATTTTTTTAGTTTTTATTTTTAGTCTTCTATAATAATGAGAACATCAGAATAATAATCTGATGTTCTTTAAGTTGACGATTGTTGCTCTGGACAAGATTTTAGGTTGAATCTTAAGTTTTGGGAAACCGTGATTGAAATTCTAAACCATTTAATGAGTCAAATAACTAATTGATTAATCATTTCATTAATTAATAGATTAATTTACTATCAAAATATCCATTAGTTGTAGCCCTACACTATTCATAAAATGGCTTCCTCACAAATTCATGCTCACATATTCACACAAATCTCACACATACTGCAATGCTGTGATGCTCATCGGATCTGACAATTCGTGCCGGGAGAAAACAGTGGCCACCTGCACTGCTTGGGTACCTCCTGCAATGTGTGGGAAAAGTGTGTGTGTGTTTCTCTTTGTGTGTGTACGCCACCTGACTCACAGCGCTGGTGGTATTCATGATGTCATTACTGGCCTGGGGTCAGACTGGGGTGTGCTGTTCAGAGGCCTAGCCATGTACTGATGTCACACAGCTAATCCTTTGGCTTGTTTGTATGTGTGCATGCATGCGTGTGAGGTTTTTACTACCATCCTACCTCCGCAGTGGCGCCCTCCCCTCTTAAGTGGGGGGGGGTTGTTTGTGTTCTGTGGTCTCCTACTCACCCAGGGCCCCACTGTTTTTGCAACACACATACAAACACATGTATGTATGTACACACTTAATTGTTTAGTTACTAAGTGATGCACTGGCTAAACATGTACATTCTAAATTAGCACCTCGGGCAAGGAAGCATCTCTCATCCTGACAAGAAATGCGTCACGCCGCCTTCAAAGCACATGTTAATGCTCAGAATTCCTATGCATTATTAGCACCCCTGACCACACCGGATAGGGAAGAGGTCATACCAATTATGACTTCTCAGCTGTATTTCAGTATTGTGGCCAGTAGAGGGCAGGGCAGAGCGGCCATATATATTTGCTGATGAGGAGGGAGTATTTTCACCATCCTGCTTGTATACTTGCTTGTGTTTTGTTTAATTTGAAGATAGAAGAGTTGTTTATTTACCTAATGGCGTTCGCGTGATATTTCATAGTTGCGTGCCAGACAAGGGCTTGAGCTCACGTTACTGGAATGATAATAGCAGCTTTCCTCAATCCAGGGGTGGGGGGTGCAGCGGCTGGTGGGGATGGGGTGGTGTAACTTCCTTCCCTCACCGACCCTCTCTTCTTCCTCCACACTCTTTACCCTCTTTCTCTCAGCACATGGACGCTGGAGTCCCCCCGTGATGTTTTCCAGATGCCTTAGCTCAGCGAGAGCACTGACAAAAACCCACCTCTCCTCTTCAAATCTCACTCTCTCTCTCTCCCAGTGCTCCATGCACACGCTCACTTGCTCGCTGTCCTGCAACCCCACTATCTTGTTAAAGAGACACTTCCTTGGCCCGGCAAACTTCCTGGATATAATCTTATAAAACAATGGCTTGCTCTGTGGACACATGGTCTTCTCCCCCTTATAAAAAGAAAAAAAAGGAATGATGGCGTTTGTGAGTGCATGTGCATGTTTTAAATATGCACATAAAAGCATTATCATACTTCCCTGCTTGATTATCCATTAGCCAGAGGCTGCCCGAACCATTCCCCACCCCCACAGTGTCTCTCATCATCCTCGTCCGAGCCAGAGCCACTCAAACGCACAGACACACAGAGCCGAGGCCGGGTGACTGCCAGGCCTAATCCCAGCCCTCATTTTGGGGGTGTAATGACCTCAGGCGGCAGAATTACCCTGTCACACTCTCTCTGCGTGCTGCCGTCTCATGCATGTTCATGGCTGACGATGGTAACTGAGATGAGAGAATCTCTCCGTGTCTGCCACTCATCTGCTCTGCACCTGCAGACTCGGTCATGAGGGCAGACAGTCGGCGGCCAGGGACAGCGGAGTTCACTCGCTCCATGTGCTGCTGTTGTTGCTATAATATAAAATGCAGATACAGTTGATTAAGCCCTGACATCACCCACCTGTGGTTTTGATATTATAGTTTTAAATATTTGCTGTGCCCTTCATATGGTTTATTTGACTTTCTTTCTTTTTTTTTTAACATGTTTTCTACATTTTATTGCTCTATATGCATGTTTTTACTTGTACATATAAAGCACTCCGTTCAATTGCAGCCAATTGCAGTTGTTTTTAAGTGTGCTCTATACATAAATAGATTTTTTTCCTTTCTGCCGATGTAATGGCTTATCATTAAAAGTAGGATAAAAGATTGTTAATCTCTAAGAAATTGCATTAAGTGTAAAGTAGAGCTCAAATAGCATAAAAACTTTAAAAAACAGATTCATATTATCTTAAAGAGAAATACAGATTGTTTCTCTTCTTGTCTCTCTGTGTTGCCCCTTTTTGACGTTTTATATATCTCTTCTCTAGGGCTCCCTGACAAATGAACGTGACTATGAGAGCGTGGTGATGATGAAGATGAGGCAGGCTGCAGAGCGACAGAGACTCATAGAACAAATGCAGAAAGAGGACGAGGACGAAGCTTGAAGTCGTAGCACAGGAGGATCCGGTTTGGGTGCCAACCTTTAAACAAAAACCTGTTTCAGGCTTTAGTTTCATAAAGCCTCTTATTTGTTTTGTTATTTTTGTATGTGATACACTGTGTACTAAAATAAATCTTTAATAACTAAAGTGAGACATTTTGTGGTCTGTCCCTTTTTTATCATGAACATAGGATAACTGAGGAAGATGGAGAGTAGAGAAGAACTGAGGGCCTGTATGATTCAGAGATAGATGTCCTAATACTCAAGGTGCAGGGATGCAGAAAATAAGGTACAGTATGTTATGTGAGCATATTGTATCAATATATGAATGCTAAAATTGGATTTAACTGGACTATGTTACCTTTTAAACTGTCAGGTGCATATCATATTAAACACAGTTAATGTTTAATATTAATATGTTGTAGTCTAAAGATAATGAGATTAATGAGATTAACATTTATAGATAAAAAATGTGATACATTTCAATATAAATAAAAAATACTCAAATCATTAGGAATCACAAAAATATTGCAATGAGGCTCATTATGCCTTGATTGTTACACCTGATCAATGCACTATCACTGAGCACTACTCACATTTGGCAGTAAATCATTAGACCTTTAGGGATTGTGTCAACTTTGTTGTTGTTCATTGGTTTGTAAAATAGCCAGAGGAGATTGGCTGTCCAGCACTGCATGCAATCAAAACATATGATGTAATTTTCATCTGTCAGCCGTTGTCTGGTTATCTGTGACAACTCATTACCTCATTATTGTAGCCAATGATGTGTAATGTAAAAATCATTCTTCTGTTGTCTGCATACTCATTCAAGAGAAATGAGTTGGCGCGGTGCAGTCCATCCAAACCGCAGATCGTGCGATATGTGACTACGTGGAAATCATTTCTCCCCCATGTTAAACCAGTAATCAGGCTGAGATTGGAACACTAGGTAGGCTTTTATGAGAATTCTTGTGGGCTCATGTGATGAAAAGTGAACATACTCTGGAGGCCCTCTATTATAGATCTAGTGGTTTAGATGATTGTTTCCTGGGCTTTGTATACAATATCTCTAAAGCTCTCTTCCAGACTGAAGAGGCCTTGTGGACTGCACAATTTTAAGGCTGAACAATGCTGTTCATTCATCTTGTGGTCTCTGTTGAGGTAGATGTGTGACTGAATATTTGTATGTAATCCAATCTAACCTATACAAACCATTTATTGCAATATTGTGTATAGATCAGTCGTTCCAACTCTTGGGGTCATGACATTCTCACTCTAAGGGGTCACTGAACAATTTAAATCATTCCCTGCCACTCGATATCTTGTCAATTGTTTTTTTTCCCTGTTATATTGTTACGAATCATTTTGACAAATTTTGGTCAGCAGGAAGTAGATAAAGCAGTGTTTTAGCTTGGGTTATGCTACATGATAGCGTGGTATAATGCCCGGAGAGCATCATGAACCAGCCATACCCAGAAAAATGCTCATCAAAAGGCTCATGGCTGAACAAAGGTGATGGGACTCAGATTCCCATCACCCATCCCACAATCAAGAAATGGGTAACGAAGAGCCGCTGGAGCTGGGCCACAGACCACCAGAGATTAAAGAACCCGCCCCCCCACAAGTCAATATTCTCCTGAAAGTGTAAGTGAAGGGTTTTGGATGTTAGGACCAAAAACCCAGACATCAGCCCAGTATTTATCTGCCTATATTTATCTGGGATCTTCTCTGTGAGGTCTCATACACTTTGTGATGTGTTTGACGTCAAACGCGTCAGGCTCCATATTCTTCAAGTGTAAGTCAAATCTGGTGAATCTGAATGTGTCTTAAGAATGTGTCTCCTCCAGTTTGAGCAAATGGGAACTTGATATCACATTCACTTTATTATTATTTTTTTTAAGTCATGACTGAACCGATTTTTTAAAATTCTAACACGTGTGTACTCTAAGGCAGCATTCTCTCAACAGACGTTGCGTTTCACAACCCTTCACTTACACTTAAAAAATTGTCTGAAAAGTGGATTTTTGGATAAAAAGATTGAAAGAATGAATCTGGGACAAAATGTTTATCTAAAGCATGAAAATCGTTTAATATAGTCCCTGTTTACATATTCACAGGACTGAATATCCTGGAGGTGTTGAAAGATCGGTGACTTTGGTAAAAAAAAATGCTGGCGGGGAAAAGGTTAGGGGTTGGGAGGACAAATTATATTTCTACACAGAATTATGTTCATTTTTTTCATGCTTTCTTTCCAATACTTGTGAAATACTGGATATTACCTCTTCAGGACTCCAAAAATCTTTCAAATGAAACAATCTGAAGAGGAAAAGTCATTTCAGAAAAAAAAAGAAAATGTGGAAAAGACAAGTCAGTGTACCTTCATATTTAAGGAGCTACAAGCCAAAAAAAAAAAGGTTTGGAACCACTGTTGTGATTTTTCAATATCTGATCTGACCTGAAAAAGGATCTTATAGGTGAGTTAATATTGCACCATATTTATACATTTTCAAATCGAATCCAGGAGGCCCTTAGCATAGCTATCGTAAAGCTTGGAGACAGTTCGGAACAGCTGGCCTAGCTCAAAGATCTATATAAAAAAATCCTCCTGCCAGGAGAACAAAAAGCGTAAAGATGACAAGTTGGAACCTGGGCAACTTCTTCACCTCAGGGTTTCCATTTCACATGCTGCGTAGGCCAGCTTGAACTGATGTACATGCCACACTTAGAAAATGTCTGTGTTCTGTCCTATGATACTGACATCAAATTTCCTCAAGTTATTCTATTACTGTTTTAGGCTGTTTCACAATAGTCTTACGTAACAGCTATCTCAGAGATACTTCATATTCCTTATTTGTGTTCTCCAAAGTGACACGCTGTGACCCACAATGAATCAGACCTCACAGTGCCAGAGTATTGTGGTCACCCTGCGATTTGTAACAGCGTCTTTTGTCTGTGGAACATCTATCCATCCAAATAGTCTCATTTCCCTGTCCCTTGAGGAGCTATGGCGTAATGGTGTGTCTGTATTTGTGGGCCTGCGTGGCGGCGCTTTCTCCTGTCATTCAGCTATTTAGGAGCCACATGGCAGCTCTGCAGCATCCGACCCGTCATCCATCTCCCTGCCACTCCCGTGCTGCCCCGCCGCGGCTCTTGTTGCACAACGTGGAGCGTTGGCGATGTGGAAGAACATCTGCACCGCTCCTCCTGCAAAATCCCCTCATCACATGGTTTTGTTTATGCATAGCCTTTTTTTTAATATCCTGGCAATGTGAAAAAAAGCCCAGAAACACACAAACTGTACAAATGACAACAGAGGAAATACAATTACAGGAAACACATTCACCGCCAACCCTGCCCTGAGCCCACAGTGGCTTGCGCTGCATGCGAGAACCAGGATGGGAGGATGAGCTTTTCGTACAGTCTCCTATCAACAGATTACAGCAGAACCTTGGTATCTTCGCAGTACCTTCTTCCTCCCCGTCTTCCTCGCATTGTCTGCGCTGAGGGTTGTCACGTCAATGAATATAAACGGCGTCTGGAAACCTACATGCTGAACGGGGCTGGGCAGCACCAGCACCTTTTGATCTTTGGAACAGAGGTGGAGGCTGAAGTCACATGCGAAGCAGCGGGTCTGGTAAAGAGTTTGGCTGCGAGCTGGAAGGCGAAGGCTCTGGTTTGCGGGTTAGTGATGGGGGGTTGGACCCATACATGGGCTGGCTGACCTGGGGCTGTAATGAAACCACCCAGCATGTTTTTTTTTTTTTTAAAAGCTCTTGCAGGCAGACTCCTGTGCCCAGTGCATGCAGCATCCCTGTAAGGTCCCTCAGAGTTAGCCACTCACAATTAAGAGTACTGCAAATGACCAAATAATAGCAGAGTTTCTTTTAACCGCTTGGTCTTCTTTAAATGCCGGGTGCAGGTGTAGCTTTTTCAGGAGAAGCAGTCGTGAGACGTTTAACTACGGTATCGTACTGGTCTAGGAAAAGAATGGAAAACTGGACAAATTTGGCAATTTACTCCAGTAAATAAACTAATAAAAACCCAGAATATTATTTGGTAATTTAGATTTTTTTCATGTGTGGTGTTTATTTAGGATCTGTTCAAAGGTTTATCAGAAGGCAAATGTTTGATCTGTGGTAAATCTAAAAAAAGACTGCAAATTGCTTCATTTCATTAATAAGTACACAAGCAGGACACATTGTTTCATCATTTAATTATAAGCATATTGATACACTTTGATACAAAAAAAAAAAAAAACTTAACACATTGCTGTAAGTACAAACAGTAGCATCGTGGTTTATAGGGGAACTGGGTGAGGCTTTTTGTACCCGCTTTTCAGATTTGCTTTTAAATCCGGTTTTAATGCCAAATGATGTTAACAGTAAAACTGTTCATCACTCCCTACTAGTATATAGGAGAGCTGCAACAATTTGCCAATAATCAATTAGTTGCCAACTTTTGCCTTAATCACCATCTATTTTGATCATTGATTAAATTGATCTGAGGCATTTTTAAGGTTTAAAGATCCAACATCTCTGGTTCCAGCTTCTCAAATCTGATTATTTTCTTGTTTATTTAGTCATCTATAATAGTACAGTGATGATCTTTGGATTTTGGACTGTTGGTCTTAAAAGGAACCAAACAAGTAATCAATTAATAGTTTCAATAATCAATAGATTAATCTACTATTGAATAGTTGTTAGTTGCAGCCCTAACCAAACAATATTGGAATGTGGTTTGTAAATCGATTATTTATAACCTAAACAGTATAATCTGAAACCTCTCTTCTGGGATAATCTCAATTTTTAAAATAAACATTTTAATTTGACAATATATTTAATTTACAGAGAAGCAAAGGAAGCAAAAACAAAAACAAAAAAAGTTGATTAACTTCATTCAGCTTTTAAAGGCATATAAAGGTATTTGGATACAGTCAAAACTTTACTTCATGATCAATCACTCTCCTTATGAAGGCACCACACCAGCGTCTGTCCCACCCCCGTCATCGTTATTACACGGAAACCAATCTTCTCCAGCTTGTCCAACACCAAGCAAGGTGGGTCGTCCACATGGTACTCGGAACTAAATGAGTATAAACACAAAGTAATTCCAATTTCCACAGATGTGGGATTTCTCTGTCTTTCAGTAAACTTTGCTCGGAGAGTAGAATGCTGTTAATTGTTCTGGTGCTTGTTCACTTCCTTCCACACCTTGGTTCATTTCCCAGCAGCATTTGAATCAGATTGCCAATGACAACACTTCCCTGATCTGTATTCCATCAGCTTGAATGGTTTATTCCAAATCTGCAAAGCAGCAGGCTTCCTCAACCACAATGGAGGGGTTTTTTTTCCCTCCATGTGACCTGATCTCAGCTCTGTTGTCAATATGTACACGATAACTTCCAAAATGAAAGAAACACCAGTGTTAAGTTCCTAAATATGGCCCAGTGTGAGCACATTTACAGTACACCAGGGACTCCAGTGGATTTCAGCATTGGAAAAGGGCCGGCACAGTTTATTATTTTGCGGTTGGGCAATGGTATTGGAGATAGATTCCCAAATATCAAAGGAGAGAAATTCTTAATCTTTAAAACTGGACAAAATCAAATATAATATTTTTTACCAAATACCCCAATACCGATATTGCAAGATAAATAAAGGTTTGAATGACTAGCAGTGTCTTCACAAAATATATAGACAATGATATATATATATATATGTGTGTGTGTGTGTGTGTGTGTGTGTGTGTATAAAATTATCAATAATGTTGATTAAGTGGGTAAAACCTAGAACAATAAAATAATATAGATGAATATCAACTTGTTGTATCTATTAGCCCTGCCAATTCAGTTATTGTAGCCTAAGGTTTAGACAGATTACATTAGATTACAATATATTTTTGCATACCTGCTTTATCTTATGAGCTCTGCTAATCCAGTTATTCTAAACCTAGAACCAAGAACAGTCTGCTAAACTTGTAAATGTGCATAATTGTTTTGTATTGGAGCCTTTAATACCACGAATAGGCAACATAATATCTATTACCTAGTCTTATATTACAATATCGATAAAATATCGATATATTACACAGCCCTAAATCGCCCTCCATGTCCACCCACAACAATAAGTGACTCTCCACGTTTACAATACTCACAAATTGTTTCCCAGCATGGTTATTTTCCTTGCTCCCAAGTAATTCATGATTGCCGGATCCGAATATTCATGTCCAACATTTGTTGGACCACTCTCCTGAAAGACAGGTTCACAGGGGACAGTTGACTTTGAGACATGGTTTCTTTGCTTCAACAATATCTGTTTGTGTTGTTTTTTTCCTGCTGCAAAATGGCCATGCGCAAGGAGATGCCGACGACCGGGCAACAGGTGTTTTTAATTTAAGGTACCAAAAAAAAAGAAGAAGAAGAAGAAACAAGCACACGCACGCTGCTCAGTCTGTAGCCTTAATTGTTTGTTGTTACCACCATGCAGAATATTACACACCGGTACATAATTGTAATCTGCGAGTGGTGATTTTGATTAGTGCGCAATGTTGCTCAGCCAAACAAATAATCCCCTTTTCTAAACTCGAGCGCGCGCGCCTTCCCCTCCGTAAAAGCGTAAGAGGACTCGTGCACAGATGGAAGATACACACCAGTCTGATCTGCGTGCTGATGAGGATGTAAGGCATCCCTCCTCCCTGGCGTTGGAGCGCTATTCCTCTGGGTATGACTGAGGAGGTTTGTTCTTAGACGTGACGATCCTCGATCCAATTTTGCGCTTGTGCTGCTGACAGCTCTCCGCGGAATGCGGAAACACCCACCGCCACGGGCCAATCACAGCGCCCCACTCAACATCTGTCAACAGCGGTGCTGGCTCACGACAGCGTTGCTCAACTGATGTAATCGGTAGTTTGCTCACATGAGATATTCTGCTCAATGTGCATTCACCAGAAGAAGATGGTTCTGCTGTAGTTTATCAGCCATTAACCTGCATATACCAGCCATGAATTTTAAGATATTAAAGTGTCAACAATGCTCGGTTGAAAAGTAATATTTTTTTTTTACAGCAAAACTACAGCAGCTTGTAGATTTCAAGAACTTTGCTTACTTTACTTACTTTTTTTTACTTTAACTTACTTTTAACTGAGCTTATTTTGAGGAGTATTTTTCATATAAGTATTTGGATAATATAATACAGACAAGTAGGGAAAATGCAGAGGCAAACATCAAAAAACAGGAAAGCAGCATGATGGTGAAGGCATGCTGCAATAAAACCGTCTCCTCTGGAGAATACACACGTGTGTGTGTGTGTGTGTGTGTGTGTGTGTACATAGGTGTTTCTAGTCCATTTTTGCCCCTCGCCCCTAAATAGAACCGTACTTACATTTTAGAAAATGGAGACTTCTGCCGTTTAAAAAAATATCAGTCTGCATTTTTCCTTACAAACTTAAATATTTACTGTATGAATGGAAATATCTTCAGGATTTAGCATTCCTATGAATCATTAAAGTAATATTTAGTTATTATGACCATGGTTTCTGAGACCTGCTTCACATCTGTGTTGCATGGAGTTGACCAACTTCTGGCACCTATGAATGGGTGTTTCAGCCTCACAAATCTTTTGAATTTCTTGGTTTTGCCTCAGAAACATAGTTTTTGATGTCAGCCCATGGGTTTTTAATGGGATTAAGGTTTTGGGATTGGGTTGGCCACTCCAGAACCTTACTTTGTTGGTCTGGAACCAAGATGCTGCTCATTTACTGGTGTGTTTAGGGTTGTTGTCTTGTTGAAACTCATATTTCAAGGGCATTTCCTCTTCAGGCATAAGGCAACATGACCTGTTCAAGTATTCTGATATAGGCAAAATATATATAGCAAAATTGAAATTCATTTCATACTTCCCCCCCAATGTGACACACCAAAGTATATAAGACAAGAAGCCCATATCCTATGGAAAATAACTGATAAAATCTAAAAAACAATTAATAAAATGTGAGCAAATTGATCCCATATGTTGTAGATGTGATGTATTATATGATAATGTGCTTAAATATAACAATATGAGAAATAAATTTAAATATTACATAGGTAAGTTTGTGCATATTGCAGTGTGCATGTGATTATTTAATAGGCCACTCAGAGGAGCCGCTGTCAGCCTCCACTCCTGCCTCCCGGTACCATGAAATAATCTGAAATCAACTTGGTCCAATTGTCATCAGATGTAGCACATCCAACTGGAATTTAATAAAAATTCTGAGCAATCTTTTCCTTACCTGAATTCAATTATCAGCTGCTGATCCTCTGTCAGTCTCCATTCAGCCTGTTGTCACTCTGTCTAAACTTTTTTGCCGCATAAAAACTCTGCAATGTCACAGACTTTAAGAGTTTTAAAACTATACTTAACGTTTGATTTTTACATTAATGTTGATATTTTATTGAAGCTGAGACTTCAGGAACTCTGAAGTCTCAGGAAACCGGAGTATGAGTCATTATACTGTTATACATCACTCCAGCTGTGCTGCCTGCTACTCAACAAATAGTACTAACTGTACTAACTATATATACACGCATATATATATATACATATATATATATATGTCATATAGTATATATATTATATTTTGTATTGTCTTGTATAATAAGCTTATAAGATTCAAGTTTATAAAATTGACAATAAAAGGCGATTGTATTGAGAATTTTACTTTTATCATTCCTTTGTGCAAGAAACATTTTAAAAATGAATTTCAACTGTCCCCTCAAGTCCACAAGGATTCAGTTCAAGCATTTGAACAAAAAAAAAAGAAAAAAAAAAAAAGAAATATATATATATATAATGTGTGCATGCATGCATGTATTAAATTGGACCTACACTGTCTGGAACTCTAATTTCCTCCTCAAGGATTTATTAATTTCCTCCTCAGCAGCAGTAATAATTTTGGATCAGTCTTGTGAATCAGAGGGAAATGAAAGACATAGACCAAAGGCAAACAACAATGGCGGGGACCCTGATAAAATCAGCAATATGAATGTAATGTCCCGCTGAGACCAGAAGAGCCCATCGGACATTCACTTAGGCTTTGCATGTTATGCACGGTGGGAAGGGTAATTTAAAGCCTGATTACAGCTTGATATTTTGATGGTAGGCAGACATGAATCTGAGCAAACCAACACACATCCAGACATGCCCGGCCTGTACTGCAATCAATAATACTCATCAAGGACTTTATTTGCAATCATTTAAAAAAGAAAATCTGTTTTTTGGGTCTGAATGGTGACTGTTTACTGCCAAAAAGGATGTCATCACCACCTCCAGAAATGATCCAGACCCTGTAATCTGTACTGCCTTCATTCAGAGGGACACAGGTGCTTATCGAGCCTTGCTGGGAAGTTTGCCACCTACTGGCTTCCAAGGTCATTATCGTCCACACTTTCTTCTTTAGAGTTCAACCATAACCACCAAGTCGACTGATTGCAATTTTCCATCAAATGATACAGCATCCCCTTTTGGAAAACCACTTTTTGTTGTTTTACCAATTGGTGGTTTCAGTAAGAAAAGGGGTAGTTACTGAAGAATGTGTCTCTTCTTGCGTTTTATCTGTCCCTGTTAACCTGAGACCTAGCTCAGGAAATAAAAACAGGAAAGCAGCAGGGTTGTCACCGAGGCCCCCCAAACAACAAACCCGAGACCACCCCCCACCCTCCTTGCCGAAAAGAACACTCTCTCCAAACATGTTCCTACCCGAGCTGCTTCCTGTACTCCCACTGTGTCTTCCAGCGCTCGGCTCATCTGCTGCTGGTTATTGGAGCCCGAGGTCACCGCCTCCGTGACCTGTGGTGACAGTGGAGTGTGTCCCTGGTGGGTCCACAGGAAACAGTTTGATCTTTTGATGAGGCCTTTGCCTTCACCTTTCCAGCTTAAGTGTGACGGCTTGTTGCAGAAAGGCTTCTGTCAAATAATCTACAAGTATTATAAAAGAGTCATCTGCAACCCCGACCAACCAAAAAAAAAATCTTTCATATATTATGATATAGCAGAGTGTAGGTTGATAATAGGCAGTTGTCCTTAGGTTGCTGGTTTAACTCTGGCTCGAAGCAGATGTTTTCATTTGTGATAAGTCACTGGACATATGGATATTATGAAATAATCATTGGAATAAAAGTTATTTCCTGAAGAAAATTTCAGAACAAAAAATATCCCTCACTTTTTTCCACATACACTACAGATCTGTTTATTGGATCAATTACAGCTTTCCAATATAATTTGCACATGGCACAGTGGTGTATATCCTTCCTTTGAATTTGTTTGGTGAAAATTTAGGTTTTCAAAACATAATTTTTATCATGCAAATTTAGACTGTAGGTGTGGTGTAGAGGTAGAATGCTTGCCTCATAAGCAGCAGACCTGGGTTTGAATCTCTTCCTGTCTGGTTACTATATAATAAAAATATCTACATCACAGGCATTTTTTGCGAAAAAACAAAACTCAAATCCCATAGACGTATGTATTTACAGTTCTATCCTGCATCCTGCATGTATCCCGCTACAGCGTAAAGCTCCGTATCATGACTCCTCCTCATGTTGCTTCACAGTGATAATTCAAAGCTTTGTGTCCTGTTTCTTCCTGCACCGGTTGTGCAGCTGACATCATGAAAGTATTGTAATGTCTCTCAAAACCACATGCTAAGATGTTAGCTGCTAGCTGCTAATTTATTTCTCACACTAACACGGGTCTCACTCCAAGACACATTCATAGACCGTCGGGAAATCCCAGCACTATCACCTAACAGAACAGAATCTGAGCCTAAACTCATTTATTTATAAACATATATATACATATACATAACAGTAACATGCCCATGTTGTTAGGACTATACAGGAAATATTACAAAGTGAGACATTTATCATAGGTCTTGTTTTGCTTGGCCTATGAACACAATTTGAGAACTGATGTGGAGGTTGACACCACACTTTCAACATAAATTTCAACATAATCTTTTCTTACATTTACTGTATTTGCATGTCTCTCCTTATCTCGATGTATGTCCATGTCTTACACAATGTACAGTTTCTATATTAAGAAACTGTACAATCTTCATTTAGCCAAACATAAAAAAATAATGAAACCTCCACTTTTCTATAGGAATACATACTATACAGATACTGCACTAGTCATAAAAAGAGGGATTTTAGTTGGTCTACAGTATGTGCTCTATTAACACTGTGCCATGTTTCAAAAATTCAATCCACAGAGAAATGCACACAGACTGTATTCAGAAGCTGTGCCTAAAAATTTGGTTTCAGGACTTCCATGAAGTTGTGATGTCACAGACAATATTTATTAATTTGAATGAGGCAATCCCAAAATGCACAGTTCTTTCTCAAGCTCCAGAGAGGAGCTTGAGGGAGGGAATATATGAATATATTAAGATAATTATTGGTACTTATAAACACAACTATACATTGTTAGTGGTATCAAAAAAAGTGATATCAAATAAAATTCAGGAAAAGTGTATGGGACCTTAAAAAAACAAACAAACATTATGTCTGATCATTTTTACTGCCTCAGATGTTCCACACACAACATCCAGCTTCTTAAGATGAATGTTCCGGACTGATTTACTTGCTGTGAATATGTGTGGGTGAGCTCCAATGGATAACTGTGCTGCTAAAGCAATCGCTTTAAATCACAGAGCGGGGACTGAGCAAGGGGGTTGGATTATACAGCAGGCAGTGTGAGCATATAATGATTTACTGTAGGTGTACATTTGTTGGAGTGATAGTCCAATATTCAGGAGACAGATTTAAACTGGGAGAGCAGAGGCAACAGGCAGCTTTTTGATATATTGGGTGTTAGGGTTATACACCATATAGGTTTACATCTCCTTAATTGTGATGAATCGCTGCATTGTTGAGCCATGTATTTCTTCTCGAGACGTTTATTCTTGTGTGTTTATTCTTGCGTGTGTGTGTCTGCGTCCGCCTGTGTTCCCCTCCGAGGAGCTTCACGGTCCCTCCTCTGCAAGGTGATACATCACTGACCTCCTTTCCTTTGCTGTTTTCCAGATTACACCCAGCATATTACATAAAGTGTCTCCGTTATATTACCCAGCAGCCTCAGCAAGGTTGAATTCTCCTGTCCTCCTCCTCTTTCTGTTTCTCCTTTTTCACCTTACCTCACCTCTCCTCTTTTTGTTTCTTCGCGCTCGCTGACAAATGATATCTCTGGTTTTATAGGAATTACACAACAAAATAATAGCTGCACGTACCAATGCTGTGAAGCATTTCAAGCGCTGTCACCAGGTTAATGTTTTTTTTTTTAGAAAAGCCAGGATGCGGTTTCGGCGGTTGTGCATGCTGCAGGGATTTGTTTAGGGAGACTTTCTCTCACTGACTAAGAATAATATCATCAGAAAGACATGTTCTTGTGCACTGCGCCGTTTTGCTCATCACCTCAGCTCGGAGCTTGATTTTGTGCGAGCACCATGTCCCTATGGGCGACTGCAAATAGGATTGATTAGCAACACGGAACGATATGATGCATAATAAACACAGAGGAGAGATTTAAGATGGCTCGGATGTGGCTTTGCAGTACTTGGTGTGCTTTTGTGGGACTGATTATTATATGTGTCAAAAGTTTTCACTTTCATTACTTACATAGAAGTGTGGATACTAGGGTTTAAAAAGACTTCTGTAGAAGTTGAAGTATCAACTAAAGCTTTTTACTCAAGTAAAAAGTGTAAAACTACTGGCCTCAAAGCTACTTAAATATAAAAATATAAGTAATGAAAAAAGTCAAGTGCCTGTCAGTTAAAATATATGAGCTGTGATCAATTTTTGGCAGAGATTTATATGCAGTTCATGTGATGTATTGTCCCTTTAAATGTATTTGAACAGGTAAGAGTGAGTGAATGAGAATCCTAATATTTGAACTGTCATCACTTTTTGGCAAAAGAAAAAAATATATATTTTATGTGTTATATTTTCCTTTTAAAGATATTTTAACAGGGAAAAGGGGCTGGATTGGTTAGGATTTAGGGCACAGAACAGGTCAAATAATGTACTTTCTGGAAAAATCACTTTTTAGCATGACAGTTGAAAACAAGCTGGAATGAAAGTAACAAGGATATTTTCAAAATGTAAGTAGAAAATACGGATAATTGCCTGAAAATAAGGAATAGCAGTAAAAAGTCGCCTTATTCCTACTTCATAAAGTAACAAAGTATTGGTACTTTGTTGCTTGACACCTCTGCTTATTTTCACTTCTTTGTCTAAGCTGCTTGCTTAACAAAGAGAAAAAGAGAAATAGGCAGAACTGTTCTAATGGTCTTTGTTAAACGGAAATGTTTTTAAAGCAGGAGTGCTTTCGGCCCATCTATAAAAGATCCAGAAACACTTTTAGCTTTGAGCCTGTCTGAGTAGAAACTCTGTACAAATCATATTACGATAGGGTTCATTTAATAGAGACATAAGATTTTAGTCTTCCTCTCCCCACATGTTTAACAAGAGTGTAGGTTTTGGATAGAATGAAAGCACTCTCCGTTCTTGGTAAATTTCCTAAAAAATCTGAACCATCTCATTTTTAAGACCCTAGTCTGACCACCATTTTTTAGCTCATTCATTAATTTTTATTTCCTCTCATTACCAGATCATAAAAGTATTTATTGCCATATACCCCCCCCCCCTCAAGTCATCCTTCGACTGAAATGTGATAGAATCCAAAGAAAACTATAAGTGAACGATAATGATGCTGTTAAACGCTATACGTTTATTACTATTGAAGGTTGCTCAAAAAACAGTCCATTACTATGGCTAAGGTTTAAATTTAGTGATTCCTGAAGAATGACTCCTTACATAGAGTCAGCTTTAGCTTTGATTTACTCATTTTATTAAAACCTAATATTATTTGTGTTCAATAGACATTAGGAGACATGAATTTAAAATTCAAGGGATATTTTAGAAGATTGATAGAAGATATTTTATAATATTTTTCCAAAACATGTAATGTGATTACATGATTATTTAAAATCACACTTCACTGTCACTAATAGTGTTCACCATGAACACCAGAACATGCCATGAATAAAGATATTATGTGATGATTTAAAAAAAAAAATAGCAATGTGATTCCTTGAAAGGTGTGTTATTTAAAGACACAGTTCATTGCAATTGTAATAACTGAGTCTTCACCATCAGAACATGCCAATATCTTCACTAAGCAGCGTTCATAGGGACAAAAAAAAGACAAAAAGATGGATGATTGGACAAAGAGAGAGAAGAATGACAACATGGATACATACCAGGGGACGGAGTCACATCGTGATTCACATCAGGCCTGTGGTTATTATTATGTTTTTTATTATATGTTGCAACATTTGGTTGTTGTTTATGATCAAGTCCGGCAAAGGTAATCTGCTCAGTGTATCGTTGCAGCCTCACTGGAGGGAGGAATGGCTGCTCTTTTTAGAGAAACAACTACGACAATGAGCTTGGCAAGAGCCGAGAGACAGCTTGAATTTGTTTAACGCATTACAACAAGACAGCACAATAACTGCCCTGGCAGTTGCCCCTCCTCGTACAGGAGGAAGCTCTGAGAACTTTTGCTGTTTTTTTTACACTGAAACATGTCTTTAGCAGCTGTACAGCAGTTCCGTGACATGTGTTAAGCTGATATTTTGAATAGCAGCTGCTTCATTGTAGCCCTTGATGTCATAGACGGGCAGGATTCAGATGTACCTCTTCACCCGCTCTCTGTTGACATCTTCTGGCAATCGCCCGTTTCCATGGTTACTCGTTATCTAATTCCAAACCTCTCAAAACCAATACGGGGGTCTGAAGTGTTTGTGATTTATTAGGACTGTTAAATCCTTAAAATAGTGTGCTTCAGCTACAGAAGCAGACGTTATATTGTCCCATTCAAGGCCCTACATGTTTTTCCATTAATAAATCAGCAAATCCTTGAAAGGAAGAGCCCGGCTGTCTGTTAAATATCCGGCTGGAAGGATCTGCATGTGCAGAATATCCAGATGCATGGCGGCCTTTAATATTGCAGCCCACAGTCAACAGCATAATCACGTGAAACTTCAATAGCCGCGGCCTTCCTTTCCTCTGACAACAAAGACGGAAATGACGTGATGGACGACGAGAGTCAATTATGTGACAGTGATGTCACTGTCTTTGATCAGCCCCATATGTCTTATAGGGTTCCTGTGTTTTGGTGCCCAGCATCCTTCACATCAGAGTCGGGAATATTTTGTCTGAGCGTAATTGGAAGTGCAGGTGACGTGTACAAATCACGTAAAAAACCACCAAACTTCAGACTTATCAGGAAGTTATACGCAAATCAAGCTATCACCAGAATCGCTGCAAATACACCCCTTCAATGCAGGGAGACAATAAATTATCATCTTGTCTCATTGTGACAGATAACAAAGAAATTACTGTCGTGGGTCTGAAGCCATAAAGGTTAGAATGCGTCTGGAATCTGACCAATCGGCACGTTTTTTGGGGGGTTTTGAGGTACATTTAAAGACTATCGTGACTGGCTCAATGGAAGTTCTTGGCAGTGTCCGTGTGTACTCACTAGATGATAGATGAAGTTGAGGGCAGAAAGTCACATTCTCAAATGTAGTGTGGTGGGGATTGTTGCTGTGTTTCCAGACCAATAGATCACTGACACTTATCTAATTCATAATTTGCTGCTTTATTACAAGCTTCCACCGTAGCACAGGGTCACTGGGGAGACACAGACATCCACACTGCTACACACACACACACACACACACATAATATATACTCTGTGCTATTTGTGTTTGCATTTTCCCTCTATTTCTTTGTCCTTATCTATCCTTTACTTTATTAAACTGAGTGGGAGGTTGAGTAATGAGGCTTAAAATATAATCCCCTTCTTATCTTTTTCTCTTCTTCATTGTCACTCTGAACCACCCCCCACCCCTGCCCCAACACACACACTTCTTCTGGGAAAAAGTCTGGTTTATCTTCAGTATTCCGCTCACAGTTGAAGCCACATTGCATTCCTCATCGCACTAAGTTGGCGCCTCCTTATCTCCTATCAGCACGCATGTCAGTGGGTCACTTTAGTATGTTATAGTGCCACAGCACGCCTCCAGCATTTCTCAGGAGTCCAGAGGTGCACAAGCTCGGAGCATTTTGCAAAAAAAAATTATAACACAAGGATATATATTTAATTTTCAAAATCGCCAAATTAGTAGATGGTTGGAACATCTGGAGTGATGGCAGTTTCCTGAGAGCTCGACAATGACCCTGTGTTTCCAGACGACTTGGACAGATGCGGCGTGTAGTATCCTCCTACTGAGAAAAAAGGCAATGAAACACCATTAAGTGTTGGATCCGAAACAGAATGTTACAGAGCGGTCTAACATTGCACAAATGTGGATGTACTGAGTTCAAAAGAGCGCTGTTGCGAGGGTAAATTCTGTAAACGAGCATGTTCCTGCAGATCTGATTAGGTAGAAGGATGCAAAGGTACTGTAGATTCATAAAGAGTCATAATAAATATGCACGATAACAAAAACCTTCATGCACTGCAGCATGTAACAGAAGTGCAGTCAGTAGTTGCAATTTTTGTCCAGTGTTTTTTTCTAATTTTATCTTCTATCAATCATAATAAGCACAAGTTTCCCAATTGTTGCAGTACTGAGGCGGGACAGTAAATCTCTTGACAAATTCGTGTGTAAGTTGACCTCAGAAGGATTAGTACATTGCATTATTCTCTTCCGTGCTGAGTGGTCCTGTGGTGTTCCAGGAAAGACAAGCTTGTCTGGGAGCTGTTGTACCGTTGACTCAAAGCCACAGAGACTCCCCTTTTACCCCCCCTCCCCTCTCCGTCCTTTCCATCTTGTCCCCTCCCATCTTCATTCCAAACCCTCCTCTTCTCCTCCAGCTCTGCCCTCTTATTCCTCTGCTCTCCATCCATCCTTGCCTACTTTTTAAACCCTCCCGTCACGGCCTTCGCGGCAGCTTCCCCCGTCCTCCTTTTTTTCTGTCCCCGTGCGCACTTCGAATGCACCAGCCTAGGGGGACCTGCTTCTTATTCCATGTCAGAGTGATCTCAAACAGTCTAATGAATCATTTCCTCTAAGATACGGTGAGAAAATCACTTTCAGAAATTGGGACGAGCGACGGATGCAGCGTGGAGCTCACATTGCCCTCTCCTCTCTCTCTCTCTCTCTCTCTCTCTCTCTCTCTCTCTCTCTCTCTCTCTCTCTCTCTCTCCTCCTGACTCTGGCGGTCGAAGCCAAGAACATTCTGTAAACACGTCACACACACACACACACGAACCAAATCAGAGAGGACGGTTCTTGTTGCACTCTTCGCTTTAAAGGCAGCTACTTAGCCTCCATAAAGCCGTGGACTAGATCAGATGGTTTTCGCCAAACGAACATATGGATATCAGATGTTATGCCCTCTGTCTTATTGTGCTGTTCCTCCTGTCCTTTTCCCTTCCGCAAAAACAAGCGTAATTGTCAAAACACGCTGCCACTCATCACGGTCAGCAAGCTATACATTCATGCGAGCGCACAGACTTTTTCGAGAGCATTCGGTAAATATTCACTTTGGCCCCTGTAACCGGACACACACACACATTCATGCACAGCCTGCTCTCTGTCACGTACCATCTCCCTCTGGGTTTCTGGACCTCCCTGCTGCTCAAGCTGTGCGACTTGGCAGTACACGCCGTTGTGCGGAACACACAGCACCCAGGAGGTCATTGAGTGTGTGTTGTGTATGCAAGAAAGATGGAGGGTGGGGGCGTTTGGGGGCAGCGTGCACTGAGACACCGCATGCACACTGTGCGATGTACCGTATATGTTCACATAAAGGGGGGGGGTGCAGTCATGTGTGCACCGTGTTTGTGTTTTTGTGCTGCATGTTAAGCACCATTAAACAGGTGGCTCCATATGCTGGACCCGATCCCCTCCTACAACTCCCTAGCTCCCTCCTAGCTTTTTTTTTTTTTTTTCATTTTTGTACTGTAATGGCAATTGTCTCACCTTGTCCTTTCCACCCTCTATATACTTTATTTGAACCCCCCCACCCCCCTTCCCTGGTTTTCGCTTACCCCCCCCTCGGGCTGTTTGGCTTGGCCACTTGCCCAGATCAGTACACATTTCTGTCCCCCCAGTTATCACGGTCATTTGGGAGGAGTATTTTCCTTCATGCATGTTCAGTGTTCTCCCCCTGAAGTTCCTCCATTTATCCCCCCCCCCCAACCCTCGTTCTCCTTGTACCACTCCATTAAACAGATGTCTCTGGCAACCGGGGCGAAGGAATGAGCCAGAAAAAGAACATGCCACATGGAAAGCTTTATCTGTTTCCTCCCAACACTTATCTGAAAGAGATGTCATAAGCTTATCCAAAAAAAAAAAAAAAATATGTTGCTGAGTTGCTGCTCCCCTCCCTACATCAGAGACTTAAGCCATTTTTCTTAATGCCTCGAAATACCCTATTCACACGTTAATGTTGGATAATCACACACAACAATGTGTTCATTGCATGTGACCGACCACATTTGATGGCACGTAGCGACTGGCAGCCATATCCAAGGTATTTTAAATTTCACTCCAAATCTGAGGTGAATGCCAACAAAAGCCTTGTTGGCCTTCTCGCCAGATTCCTGAAAACCATGCGTATTACTGCTGGTTCAGCATTCTTATATTACCAAGGTGAGGACCTGCCAAAGTGGACTTTACGCATCAAGAATGTTCCTTTCCTTTTACGCTTTTTGAAGTGAGTTACTTCCTTGTCCTGTTCCACAAACCATTGCCTTCTCAATCAACAGTTTTGGCTTTGCTGGATTCTTGCGTTGGCATCAAGCTGCTTTTGTGTTGAGCTGTTTCTACATCCAGTGATAAATGTCCTTGGCTTTTATGGAATCGCATCAATCTAGTGCAGTCATTTCCTCAGGGTGAGTGTACGGTTTCCCATGTATGTTGTCATTGGCATGCCGAGCAACGAGGTCTGCTTACATCTAATTAGCACTCTGACAAATTAACACTCCCCGCGCTAAACAAACGTCTGCCTCATTTCCAATCACAGCATGTATGAGCGCAAATTCCCGCAAACCTAACGCATCCCTCTTTTTTCTGGCTTATTTCATGAAAAAAAACATATATTCCTCTTCTTCTCAGCCTGCTATTTGTTAATGCCTTAGTTTCTGGCAAATTCTCCAGAAAACAAATGGCATTATCTTCACCAAACTCATTAAGCAATGGTAAACTGCCAGATGTCAAACCCAAGTGTCCCAAAAGCAAGAATGGCGGTTTGCTTGTAAGGTTGTGTGGTGAATTACAGAAATGCTTTTGCTCTCACTCCAGTTTTCCTGTAGTGTATCACTCCCATTTAGCTCCTAATCCCTCCTAAATAGGCTAAATTGACACAAGTCTAAATATTAGACTGTGAGAAAAATAAACACTCTGTTTAAATGCTTCCATCTGCAATTGTGGCCTTATTTTTGCTATTTGTTGTTGAATCTATTCTCTATATTTCTACATTGTTTGTACTATACGTATTGTTTAAATCCTGGTATGTTTGCTCATTGTATATGTTGTGTAAATGATTAGCTGTAATTTGTCTGTTCTTCTTGAACTTGCGTGTGATCTGCATGATAGAGTGTTTCATAAAAGCTAAAATCTTCAAATCATGCATGGCCAGTGGATAATGGTTTACAACATAGTCATGCTATTAAAACCACTTGGTGACCACACAAGCTTTATGAGTAGGGACATGGTCATCCACAAGTCACCACAGCCATCAGGAGAACACAGATGCATTATGGGATGAAAGCGAAGGACCAGTGCCAGTAGTGATTAACATATGGAGTTCACTTAGACATGATTGCGATATGTTAATTCTGTTGAAGTGTTTGTACTTTTGATTCAGTTCTATTATATCTCGTGTCCTATTCTTTAGCAGTAATGATAATTATAGTCTTTGTGCACTAGGCTGGAAATATTGTTTATAATATCCCGGGAGCTGTAGCAAAAGACACCTAACTGTCTCTCCCTGTCATTTTAAGGACAGGGAGAGCAGGGCTGTAAAGCCCTGCAAGTTTAAAATCAAAAGGCATTTGAATGCAAGTTTTAATTTAACTTAATCCTTAAAACTACAATTCCCTTGCATGCTAAAAACAAATAATGAAGGAAAGAAGTACCTAGAAGTCACTGAAACTGCCCAGTAAGAATATTCCCTTTTAACTGTGCAAAATATGCCTGGAAATAATCTTACTTTTATCTTAACCTTTCTTAACCCAAGTCTATGTCATTTTATACTTAAAATAGAATATTGAAATGTTACTCATACAGCTTTTAGTGTCTTTTCTAATGAGATGATAGTAGACAACTTAAACAAAAAGTTTCCTAGTGCCTTCTTTCATATGATGTCATCAACTTCCTGCTTGTTCCTCCCAAGAACATGAACAAACCCTCGCAGGAAGAGGGAATATTATTTAGAGTTTTATGATTTGTCAACCCTGACATGTATATATCTATTTAATCATTCAAGTCTCTAGAATAATCCTCCGAAAAAGAATTTTGTACGTGGAATAAATATTTTTGGGTTTATGGGCATATTTGTGCATATGGCAACTATAATAGCCATTAAAATACTATTTTTGATTGTTGATATATTTATATGCATGAAATCTTTAAAAAAAATTGGCTTAAATGGGTTAAAAAGATGAGGTCTGTTTATGTATCAAAATGTTTCCTCCACACCCGTAATTCTGCAGAGGTTTAGGTTGAAAGGTGCTAAAATACGAAGGGCACAGCAGAACTGGGTGATAATTATTTGCAAGGTTGTGTTACACATAGAAATTATATTATAAAAGATGAATTAGTAAAGACTTAATATTTACTTTGAATACATATATACATATCTCAAATGTTATGAGAGGAGGAATTAATCATTTGGGGCCCTGAGTTTGTCCTGTCATGTGTTGCACTCTATTGCACCACACTGCATTTTCCCATGTCATCCACCTTACATGATGGAATTGGCTATGACCGAAGCTGCAGCGTTAAGTATGTTTTTCCTATAAAATCGACTGACGTCCTTCTTATTCTCACTCAAACCTCACATGCTACACTAGGACTACCTTTTATGACTCACCATAAATCAGCCCCGTGATGTACTGCACGTTAAACTCTTCTCTTGCAGCCTGTTATGAAATAAGAAGTGTGATGTCAGCTCCGGGCCAAACTGAATGGGCGCCGTGGGATGTGTGTGAGCAAATGGAATTCGATTTTTTTTTTTCAAAATTTTATTTTATTTAATTAATTTATTTATTTTTTTGAGATTGTAAGTTGCGGGCTGTGCAGAGGAGTGTTTTCTCAGCTGGTCCGCACAGGAGGATGCAGGCAGCCCTCCCTTTGCGCTCAAATGTCACCGGACCTAAAATACAGATGTATCCATTACGTAAGTGAACAGTCACGCTTCGATACGTTCACGTTGGCCTGCCTCAATATTGGGGACCTATCACAACAACTTAGGCAGATGTCAAACATGCAAACATGTCCATTAGCCGGTACCAAAAGAGCCAAATAAGTGCATTTTTAGATCTTTTATAAGGGAAGCTGCTCACTGGCTTTCTGTAAAATTTGTAGACAGAGGAGACAAAGGCAATGACATTGATGTGGTGTTTTTCTTCTTTTTATTCAATCTGTGTGACGTTCAAATTTTCCCAAGAAGAGTAATACTAATATTCTCTAAAATTAGAAGGTATTGGCTACCAGGGATTATGGGTTTAGAATGGAGTTATTGGGGTAAGGATTACCGTAGAGCATTTCATTGTTACGGTTACAATTAGTGCCTGGGGTTACATCTTGACCTTGACCTCAATTACATGTCCCTGTAGCTGAGTTTTTGTGCGCGAGTAGGTCTCTGTCTGTCTCATAGCATGTTTCTGCACTTATTTTACCCATATTATCTTTGTGCTAAAATACATTGGCTGGCTATTTCCTTTTTTTTGCAAAGTGCTGTCTTGGACTTGATTCTGTCTGTTTTAAAACATGGCCAAATCCAGATACTCTACAGCCCATGTAATTCCCAATTTCCAAGCGAACAACAATAAACGCAACAAGTGGTCTGCTCCAGTGTGTACATAGTAACCTATCTCAGAGAACACACATCGCCTCTCAAACTGGCAGCCCCCTATCTACATAAATTTTCCCGGGCAAAGTAAATTTCTCTTGGAAACCGGAGGGAATAAAGGAGGGGTGGGGGGGGGCAAAGCTGAGTGTAGCTGTTGGCCGTGGCTTCTGGCAGCTTTCAGACCGCTGTGATACAGAGGGACTTGTGTTGCTTTGACAGGATGGGGAGGTGGGAGGGCGAGAGAGAGCAGAACGTCTTATTTTTGCTGGCAGAAGGGAGAAGTGCTACCTTGGAGGTGGTTCTCTGCAGAGGCCTATACATCTTAGTTGCTGGCAGCCGAGCCGGCAGGGGGTGGGAGTGCGCGTGGGAGGAGTAAAAAGAGAGGAGAGAAAGTGAGGGGGAGGGATGGCGGGGGGTATGAGGAGAAGCCTATGCTGCTCGGGGGAGTCAGCCAAAGTCCAGGGCTTGCTTAATGGCTTCTCCTCTGCTATGTGATCCCGGGTTTGGAGAATTGGAACAGACACCCCGACTCCTGTCTCCCTCGCTCTGCCCGCCGAAATTGGGGGTTGGCTCTGGAACGGTGGTGGCGGGGATGAGATGATCTCTTTTAGTGTCTCCCGGTAACAGGAAAGCAAAAACCAAAGCCACCTGTGAGCGTGCGCAGCAATCTGAGTCACGAGCTGTCATTCATTCCTGAGCTCCCCCTTCCTCTGAGTCATCAAGTGCTGCTTTACAGATTTTAAGCTATACGTGTCCCGAGCAAAACTGCACTAGGCAGGGTTTTTTTTTAAAGTGTGAGACTGTGGGCATCCCCTCAGTCAAAGCTTAGAAAAAGGTGCCCCCCACACCTGCCATTACTTTACTTCCTTAGTTTCACTCAATTCCTGAATCCCTATGGGATAATTATGTTATTTGACACCATAGATCAGAGGTGTCAGACAGGCGGCCTGAGGGACAGAACCGACCCACCATAGGATCCAATCTGGCTCCTGGATGACTGAAGAGTGTGGAAAAAAAGTGGACACAGAGTTTTGTAATTTCTAAGAAAAAGTGGTTCCTATTTCTTCACAGAAATGTGAGGTCTCGGTGCTTGTTTTAATCACGGCAGCTTTCAGTGCTCAGGGAATATAAAATAGAAATAAATACAATAATATTTTTGAAATTGCACTTGTTTTCTGAAGACACAAAGGCTGTTTATCACCTATTTGTAAATGGATAGTCAGATAGATAGATAGATAGATAGATAGATAAATAGATACATAGATAGATACATAGATAGATAGATAGATAGATAGATAGATAGATAGATAGAGAGATAGATAGATAGATAGATAAATAGATAGATAGAGTCAATATGCAATACATATTCTGACTCCAGGAACTATATCAACTAAATGATAATAACATGATAATGACATGTTGATCATAAATTTCCTGTCAATTATTAGTCAATCGTGGTCCATTGGACAAAAATGTGCCAAGGCGTAAAGTTTCTCACTTACTCACCAGATGCCTCAATTTTACTTTCATAAAGTTTTTGCAAGTGGGTACAATTTGCATGAACATGTAATTGCATTCGAAAGCTGAGCCGTAGCCCCATGCGAATTGAACTATGGTTCAGACTGAGGTAGCTCGCTGCACATGTGTTAACTTCTTCTCTGCCTGAAGTGAATTATGTAATCACCAGGCGCTACCGTTCTGATGCAGAATTGTCCGGATAGTGTGGTGATTTGCATGGTTTAAAGTGTATGTTTTAATTTAAACATGAAAGCTGTAATCTCGAAAAACATATTTTACTACCCACTCACTTTCAAAGTCTTGGCTTAGGATTATTATTGGGGTAATCAAGTTGAACGAGCTCGACCAACTATTTCCAAGTATGGCAAGCAAAGAAGAGAACAGCGTTGCACCTGAATATTTACCCCGCACTCTGTCTGAGGGTCTGGCACGGGCACAGCTGTCTTACATAATGCTATGAGATCACCCACCAAAGATTAAACGCTGTAATATGTGTGTGTTGCGATCACTTACATTGAATGGCTTCGCACAGCAGTTAACAGCTTTCTCCAAGGATCCATTCAAGTCAGTTTTACCAATATACAGAAAATACCCCTATTCTTACAAATCTAAAATATTGACAAACCCATCCCAGTGAGCAATTTTCTATTGAAAAGACGCTGAAACTTGGGCCCCCTGGTAGCTATATTACTCCATAATATAAAAAACAAACACAATGGTTGAATCTGGCCTAATACAGTAAAAATATCAAATATTACTACTTTTATTCAATATGCTTTAATGACTATTAGACTTACCCACAATGTCAAAATAGTTGCAATACAGAAACTATGACATTAAACTAAATGTAAATGACCCCAATACAGTGCAATTTATATCTCTAAAGCCATTATTTGTTATATTGTTTTTTTTATTGACCCTTCAGTTCCATCAAGTACTTTATTTTGAAAATATACTAGAGCCAAGTTCATTGGCTGCACTGCAATTGATAAATGAAAACTCATTATCAAGAAAAAACAAGTGGTTTTATTTTAAGATAATGAAAAAATGAACATGTGATATCAGAATGATGGTAAATTATAATAATTGCAACAGGGCTGTGCTTCCAAGAGTATTTTGGAGGGGATACCAGTAATAATTTAATGATGGATGGGGAGTGTTTTTAAACACTGAACTCCCAGACTGTAACCAACTGCTAACCACTCAGTTATATGTTTAAATGCTGAATCTTGGCTAGTGAGTCTGTGATCAATCATGATTGTTACATTATCTCCTTGATGCACATGTGCTGTACTTGCTTAGTTTATATTGTGATGTTTTCCAGAACATCGTAAAGGAAGCAGATGTCCAGGAAGCTTCTTGTTGGCAGCACATTGCCTGAATAGTTCCATATTTATGGCATTTTATATGAAACAATAAATGTGTTGAAATTACATCTTTGTGCCGAATATTGTATATTTTGCCTATTAGCGCAATATGACTCAGGATAAAGTCACATAATTCCATATCATCTCTTTTTTTAGGCTATGACTTAACAAATTACTGGAATTATTAAAGAAATTTGTGTTTTGTGTTTTAACCGTGTAAAAAGAGGGTGAAAAAAATCCTGGTTTGTGCTCAGTGGGATGAGTGACAGATTAGTGTCTCTCTGGAATACTAAGTGGATATGATGCCACTGCGTAAACAGTTGGGACATGATTGGCTTCTGGGTCTCTCTTGGTTTTCCCTCTGTGGATTCAAACTGTGCATTCAAAGGAAGAGAGAAACTGCCCGCCAAGTCCTCTAATGCTGGCGGGCTGAGTAAACGGTGTCTCCGGAACTTCGTGTTAGCCCCAGCATTTCCATAAGCACCCTTCATCCCCGCTGTGTTATTCTTTATGATCCACACCTCCGCTCCAGCTCAAGCGGTCTTCCGGGACCTCTCTCCCTCTGCGCGTCCCGCGTGGTCCCTCTTTTTGCACCCTTTACGGCATCAAAGCCCCACAAACGGGCCCACCGGATGCACTGTCTTGCAAACCCAGCTGATGTTGCACTGAGTCGATGCTTGTGCACACATATACAATCAAACACACACTCACACATACTAGACGAGACATGCTGGATGTTTGTCTAACTGAAAATTAATATGTGTCCCCCAATAAATGACTGGACTCTGTTTGCCTCGGATCAAGTGTTATGCCTAATTTCCATTTGTTTTATACAGTATTAAAGTTTATGTACCATGTGGGCCATCAACACCCACATAGCGTCATGATCCACTGGAAAAGAACAGCTTCGGAGGGAACTTAGCTGGTTATGACACATGGATTAGCCAGAAAGAGATGAACCTGACATCAACTTCTCCTTGTACACGTGAACCGCTTCACTGCTTATGTCCCACTGGTACCATGTGCTGTCATGGAGTTAATGAGTGCTGAATAAATCATAGGGCACATCATGTCTTAGCATGTCCATGTGTGTGTGTGTGCGCGATGAACTCCAAGAACCAGCTCCTTGTTTTTTAAAAAGTTGTTGCTTTTATCAATCGTTTTTTAAAAAAAAGTAGTTTTCATGCATATAATCAGTTAAGTCACTAACAATCATGTTATGTATGTGTTTTTTTATATTTGTATTTGTACTCTGCTTTGTAGAAAATAAATATGCCCATAAACAAAAAAAAATATTTATCCCAGGTACAAAATTATTTTTGTGGTAGAGACTAGTATCATAATAATTTAAATAAAATGATCTCTTTCTGGGAGGGTTTGTTTTCACCATGTTCTTGGGAGGAAGGGGCAGGAAGTTGATGCACTTGGAAACTTGATTTTTTTTGTTGTTGTTGTTTAAAACCTTTGAAAAAAGTTGTCTACTATCATGTCATTGAAAAAATGGTATTAGTAACATTTAGATTTTTTTATTATAAGCACAATAGACTACTATAGTTTCTAGTTTGCTTAAATGGGTTAAAATACACTTTTTATTGTTTGCACTGCCTGCATACCCATTCTTTCTTCTTTCAGTGAAAGCAAAGCCCCTCCAAATAGATAATAGGAACTGAAAGTGTTACATCACATGTTCCAAGCATGGACAGTTCCAAGTCCTAAACAGAGCAACATATTTTTAGTAGAATCGGTCATTTCCAGCAAAATCCTTATTCTCTCAGTGAGTGGGGAAATTCTGACAGGCAATCAGAGCCCACTACAAAAGGAGAATACAAAAATAAATGAATAAATAAATAAATAAAAAAACACAACTGAAATGAATCCTTACGAATGCAAATAGCTTATTGTTAAATTGTTTTGGTCTGGCTTTGAGCATTGCCAAGAAGAGGGCTTGAAGTGGGATGGCATGAAAAGAGAAGGATGGAAGGAGAAGGGTTTCTGTAGCGAGCAAGCAGAGAGGGGAATTATGGGTAGCTCATTTGACTCCGGGAGCATGTGGCAATTTTTTTTTTCTTTTGGGCCAGACGGTTACAAGACGTTTCATACCCAAATACATCCGCTAGAATTTCAACTCTAGACACCATGAAACTGAA
Organism: Lepturacanthus savala; assembly: GCA_030544235.1. Lineage (NCBI taxonomy): Eukaryota > Metazoa > Chordata > Actinopteri > Scombriformes > Trichiuridae > Lepturacanthus > Lepturacanthus savala. The sequence goes on along the minus strand of CM060469.1, from coordinate 17,417,609 downwards.
GTGGCTCATGGCAGACGCGGAGGGAAATTACTCTTTCTTCACTCGATCACTGTTGATCACGAATAATGACAATTACGCAAAGACAATTGAGCCTTACATTGGTTAATCCCTGTCGAAACACTGGATATGAAAGACCACATCTCGATTGGTCTTGAAGTCTATGATAACAACATGTTGCTCTCACTTACCATTGATTATAAAATATCACATATTCATTGTGGATTCAGATGATTACACTAAGTGCACCGTGCCAAGGCCACTGTTTCAGACCACAGGCATAGACTCTTGGACTGGTATTCTTTTTCGGCTGAGGTTAACTATTTATTGCCTGTCATACAGTATACGGCTACTGTCTATGTATCTTTGTGTATTTTTGCTCTGAGGCTATGTTTTATTCCTGGATTGCAAATATATATATGACAATTTTAATGTTACAATTTCCAGGAAAGCAATGAAAAAATGCCCCACGAAGCTCTTAAATGCAATGAACACGCACTGTTACTTTAAAAGTCTAATGATTTTCTCCCTCAGTTGAAAAACGCTCTCTAAGTGCCTCAGTATTTATTTTGTTGTTATGTTTTGCTAGCCTGGTAACGTGCCAGATTGTCCGCAAGGTCTAATTTGATGATGATCTGTGGTGCGTGCTAAAGAGCGTTTGCCTCGCCAAGAGGACATGGTTCGACTTTGTCTGGCATGTGCCATGCCTCGTTTTCTCTCTCGTTATCTACAGAGTGCAATGTCTAGTCATTTGAAAAAGCAAACCAGAATCAATATCAGATACACTATCAGGTACTTTTTCTTTGTTCTTTACAAATACATCCTTTATATGGTCTATTTTTTTTTTTTTAGTAAGTCAAAAGTGGCACTTATCTGCATGTCTTCCAGTTATCCTTAAGACTCTCTCACACTCTTTGCATGACACATCCCCTCTGTTGAGCTTTTCCAACATGATCATGTTACTTGAGAAAATACACAGAGCAATAATCTGATTTATTTCCTCCCTTTTTCAAAACAAATCAGATATGTCTGCTCCTCTGAGACGCATCCATGTGCCTCATGAAGAAGGTTCCCGTCTGGGTTAGGAGAGTGGTGCCAGTGGTTCCTTATTGCCTGAGCAGACGCTGCTATCGCTGACGCTGTGTGAAGATTGATGGCGTCTCGAAGGTGCTCGGACCTACAGGGAAGCCTCAGATACTCACTCTTTAAAAGGTCCACCAGGACTGATTTATCATGAGATAAATGAGATCATGAGTTATTTGCAGGAGACATACTATAGTAATCTAATTTGCTTTCTAGGTTTGGCAAGTGAAGAGGGAGTTTTTTTTTTTTTTTTTGCGTTTACTTGAGTTAAATCCTGCCAGGTCATGTTGTCCTTAATAAAGAATAAGGAAGTGCAGCTGTTTAGACAAAGACACTGGAGAATGTGAAGGATGCAAATGTGGTTTTGTTAGCGTTCTTAGCCACATCAACGGTGCAGCGCCTACAAAAAGTGGAGAACTTATGTTGTAAATCCTGACGTGGCCTCTGCCCCCCATAGGTCTCATTGATGGAAAGACAATCTGCGAGAGGAGGCGAGGAGGTGCAAACTTCTCCACCACAACAGCCTCCACACCCATTTCACTCCGCTCTGGGAACACCGCACTTACAGAGCTTCCTCCAGTGTCGAATTTGCCATTTAACGTAAATCACAGGCGTCAGGGTTACTCAGTTTCCATATCAAACAACACCGCCCATTCAAAACGCAGTTAATATGTGACCATCAGACCATGATGTGGACTCCCATCCGTGAACGAAAACCACATGCTTGCCGCCTTTGCTCTCTACGGACCAACATGAATCACTTCCTCCTGCACTTCCTAAAAATAAGTGTTTGTTTTATGGAAAGAAATGTGGCAAATGGAACTGCACGACGTGTCAATTTATATCAAAGGTCCTCTCCTTGCCACCGCTCCAAAACACAATCCTAGCATGGACAAAACAGCACGCGCTAGCCGTCCCGCCCTATAATAATGAGCTGTGTAATTGTTTACTGAAAAGGGTCAGTTCACATGTCTTTGTGATGGTTTCCTGAGGTTCTATTCCAAACCAATGAACTGATCACTATTTTTTTTTTTTTTTTTTTTGTCAGTGATGTGTCAGAATATAGATTGCGTAGAGCCAGACGCACCAAAAACTTAAAGGTGGCACAAATCGATTATGATGTCAACTGGAACAATATTATGTGCTGCTCAGTGTTTATGATTATGACATAATTCCACAGGGGGTGGAGGGGTTTCAAAAGAGGGGAAACATTTTTTTCTGAGCTAACCAGCGGGAACATCACGCAAAAAAGCTGTGGAACATATTACATGCAAATCAAATCTTTTTCCATTTTTTTTTTCGTACACAATTAAGTTCTTTCTGTGTTGCGAAGCGCTCAGATGACAGGATAGCGGCCTTTGAAAAGAAACAAAAAAAAGGGGGAGCATCGGTTTTATTAAAGTGTCAGGCAGAAGCTGTCAATTTCCTCCTTGGTGTCACATTACCACAGCAGGGTTTCTGTAGACTGAGGCAAAATATCTTCTTGTATAAATATGCTGCTGTGAATAGAGAGATGTGAGTATGAGTTGACCTCGACCGCGGTTATTTGACTTGTTGGAAATGTCACGTTTATCCAGTGTGTGCTCTTGGAAAAAAAAAAAAAAAAAAAGTTTATGTATAGTTACTTTGCATGAGTTTCTTCCCCTTCCAGACGCTACTTTTTTCACTTATTATTCGAATAAGAATGTTTACTTACTTTCATTTTTTATTTTTTTTGGTAACTGAATGATTTATGATCTGCTTGATTGAAGGGCCTGCAAGTTGTATTATTTGTCTGCAACATTTTTTGGATTGGGGAGTGAGGCTGTGTTCGGCGTGTTGGTGTTGAGGGTGGTGTTATAGGAAAGACTGGCTGAATGAGAACTCCGGCCAACGCTCAGACACAATGATCCGCTGTGTTTCATCAGATGATGGCAAAGGACAGGGGAAGAGATTTTCTGGAGAAATGCACCTCTCCTGCTTCCAAGTAACTCTACCTTACTGCATCTCATCTGACAAACAGCAACTGGAGCTTGCATGTAGAAAACCTCCAGGAGAGCGCTGAGCTGTATCTGGCGGTAGCCGAGAGAGAACCTTGTGGGAGGTCACTCTGTGGCTCTGCGTACGTGCAGAATGTGAATAAGCTCAGAGCTGAAAAACTGTCAGCCCGCACACATTTTTTATTTTTTTTTATTCCTTCAAGGGGTGAAACTCGTCAGGTCGAGGGGCTGTGGGGTATGCAGAGGGGAGCGGAGAGAGCGAGTGACTTTGGGGTGAAAGGGAGTCTTTCTGTTGGACGGATTTCATGGTTGTTTTGGGAAAGCAGTGATGGAAATACAGGGGAGGTCAGGCGGCCCATTCCTCCATTTGAGGTCCTTGCGGTGGCAGAGCAAAGAGAGAGAGAGGGAGAGAGAGAGAGAGAGCTTGTACAGTACAGAATGTCTCGCGCCTGTTCTGTATAAAGCTAAGTGAAAACAAGCCTCCTTTTTTAGAGTTCACCCACAGTGCTGCTCCTGCAAGCACTCAGGTGGACTCCAAAGCAGTCACTGAGAAAATGCACCCATGGGAAAGAGAAGGGGGGATAAAACACGAATGGCTAACACAAATTTACATGTATGTACCATACTTACAGCAAGGACAAGATCTGAGTTTGGTTGGTTTTGAATTTTGTGAAATAAAGAAAGTGGGAGGAAACTGTTACCACATCTGCTTGACCTATGTCAGCCAGGACTTTTAGTCAGGTTTCTTGACTTATTGGAATAGATATAAATATCATGTGAGTGTTATTACAAATCCTGCAATACACTAAAGAGAATATACAGGCGGTAGACAGATAGATGGGAATTACCATTGCAGACAGTTTTACAAACATATGTGGGTCATGGCAGGTTGTTCTTATATACAACTCCACTGAAACATGACAGAACCACAACTATATGTACTTTTTGTCCCCAGCCAAAAAGATTGTGAAACACTGCTTTGATCCTTAACAATGCATTGAAATGAACACGGTTATCATTTTTAAATTATATTTTATGTGCAATTTTAATCTGAAGCTGTCAGATAAATGTAAAATAGAATAATTTCACTGAAATGTAGTAGAACAAATGTAGTTAAAAATGATAATATTCAAGTAAAGTAAAAGTACTGTACATATTTAACCTAAATACATTATTCAAGCAAATGTACTTTTAAAAACTAATTTCCATCACTTCCAGTGGTCCATTAAAGGCCAAGTGGCCAGTGCTTATGTTGCATGTTAAATCATAACAAACAACATACAGTACCAGTCAAAAGTTCGGAAACACTTTCTCATTCAAATAAATGGGAAAGTGTGTCCAAACTTTTGACTGGTACTGCCAAACCCAAACCACACAAAAAAGTAGCAACATGGGCTGCAGAATGAAACCATTCAAGGGATATGACACACGCATGGGCTGACAAATATTTCTTATTGGCATACAAGAACTTAAAGTGGTTGTTCGTGATTTGCTCTGAGTGCCAAAATGGTAATATTTTATCTCTTTTCTGTCTCCCACCTTTATGATTTCAGCTCAAGCAATGAAAAGCAACTCAGTGGTTTTGTAAAAGCATTTGCACTGACTTGACTGAATCTGAGGTGGCTTGGCTGATGTGTTTGATAAGAAAAACAAAATGACACTGCAGTCAAAAGTACAGAGTGATCCATGTTAATCATTGATGAGTGAAGCTTGTGGCTGCTTACTGCTGCCTATACTGATGTAGTGAGTCACAGCCAGCTTGTTAGGAGTTCAGAAGGACAGCATCCTGGGCCTGTAACCTACATTAATCTTTCACAACATCAGGATCTATTATTATCTCCTTGACCTCTTTGGCCCGTGTTTCTAAACACTTTAGTTGTTCTGACTGATGCAATCCACACATTCGGTTATAAATCAGCACAAATGTTTATTGTACATTACAGCTTTAGTCACACTGTAGAGTACACATATACCACAAAACTGTCATGTGCAGTACAAATACATTATTTAGCTATTCTATACAGCTTATTACTCAGACAATGTGGTATTCATTACAAATCAAGTTGTTCAATGATGTAAATGTGTAGTGAAGAAACAAGACAGTATAACCAATGATTGAGATTAGTAGCTTTTAGACATGTGACATGCCTCATTATCAGAATTAGGCATTTAAAGAACATTATTGTACATGTTTTATTTATATTAAGCTTAAACATTAAAAGTTCATTACATACAAGGATAAATGAGTGTCTTCGATGACTAATTGTTCAATTGAGACAAAACAGCTTGCACATGAAAAAAGCGGAAAAAAAGCACTTAAAGTGAAATCTATTCCTCACCATTGGTTTATATTACAATTAAGGGCAACTCCACTAAATACCCTCATATAAATAACAATACACAATTATGGTTTATTTCTTTTGCGGTCACTACATCAAAGCTTTTATGACCCCACCACCCTCCACCACCCTCACCCCAGTCCATTTCTTACAAGATGTAGCACAGTCACTAAAAGTAGGTTTTCTCAATCTGCAGTCACAAATTAGGGTACGTGTTTGGGAGTGAAATAACAGTATTGTCTTTGGTTAAATTTTAAATGTCAGCACAAATAAAAAGCTTATCATTTGATCCTTGCTATGCACAGCAGTTTTGAAGTTGATAAAAGCTTATTACATAAAAATCCTCTGATACAAGACAAACATGTTTTAGAACACATACCTTATTTTACATTGCTGTTGAAGAAAAAAAAAAAAAGCTTTTATTGGTCTTTAAGTAATTCTCCCCTGAGTTTGGCAGTGATCTTGTAATCTAAAGGTTTTAGGGTTAAACCATAGGAGCAGTTTAGAGACAGGTCCTCATCAGGGCATTTGTCAAAGCTACACTGGTGAAGAAGAATTGCAAAGAACAAAAATATCTCTACTTTGGCAATCTGGTCCCCAATACATCTTCTCTTCCCCGCTGAGAAGATCATAACATTGTTGGTGAGATCTTTGTCCAGGGAGCCATTTTCGTCAAGGAAGCGTGAAGGGTCAAAGACATGTGGATCCTTCCACTTCAGGGGGTCGTGATTGATGGACCACTGATTGATGAAGACCACCGTGTCTTTGGGGATGTGGAGACCTTCAATAGTGACCCCTGACGTTGTGGAGTGGGGGATGGTGACTGGCACAAAGCTGGTGAATCGCATTGTTTCATAGATGAAGGCGTCTAGGTAGGCCAAGCAGCTCCTGTCCTCCACGGATGGCAGCCTGTTTCTCCCCACCACCTTGTCGATGAGCATGTGGAGTTCCGTTTGGAGTTCAGGGTGTTTTGCCAAAAGCAGGAGGATCCAGTGAAGAGCAGTGGAAACAGTATCCAGACCTGCACCAATCAGATCTGCTACAGTTCCCTCTGCGTGGGCTTTGGTGAACCCATTGTCACTGTCAGCCTCTTCAGTCACACCAATAAAGGCATCACTCATATCCCTTGTTACCTCTGGATCAAAGGTCTCCCTGTGCTCTTCCACCTTACTCTGAATAAACTCAAAGAACTCTTGGTTCAGGTCTTTGAAATTCTTGAAGATTCTGCGGACCGGATTGGGGAATGACTGAAGCCATGGCATCACGTCCACCAAGCTGCCAGCCCCAACTGTTTGTCCAAACTTATCAACCTTGTGTAACAGGGCTCTAAACTCAGTATCATCATGTCCATAACGTTTTCCAAAGCACAAGGCACAAATTACATTAGCTGCAGCTACTGTCAGCTCATGAGCAGGGTTGAAATACTGGCCCTGAGCACCGAGTTTAAGGAAAATCTCAACTAGCTCTGTGGCTTCAGCCACAATTTGCTGCTCAAAGCCTTTCTTGGTCTGGCTGTTGGCAGATGAGAATGCTCTGATCGTTGATTGAGCAATTTTCCTGTGCATCTTCCACTGTTTGCTGTAATTGGTGAAAGTCATACTTTTCCCTCCTGAGACAGACTGAAAAGACACAAAGTTGGGTCTGCCTGCAAACTCTTTGCTGTGCTGTATCAGAGCCTGACGTATCGCCCGGTCTCCGTTCAGAACCACAATGTCGCTGCAGCCCAGTCGTATCTGGTACACGTTGCCGTATTTTTTGGCTAGTTTGGCGAAGGTGATGTGAGGCATCTGGCCCAGCTGCATGGCGTTGCCCACCACGGGCCAGGCGAAGGGTCCCGGCAGTCGTTTCTTGAGCCGCAGGTTCCTGACCCACAGGCAGGCCTCCAGACAGACAAGAAAAATAAAGGAGGCAACCAAAGCAGGCTGGATCTGTCCACTCAACTCCCTAATGATGCTGCTGCCCTTCACCCCAAAGTCAGCGTCCACTTGAGCCATTATTGTAGTCTTGTAGTTTTAATCCACTGTGTCCAAGAAAAAGGTAACTTAAATACTGAAATAAAAAAAAAAGTTGTATATTATAATCAGATGACAGCCATATAAAAAAACAGGACTCTGAGCAGCATTCACATGCTGTCTCACCCCTCCTGCGCAGAAGTCAGTGACGAGAGCTCGATCAGGTTGAGTGGTTAGCTGTAGTGCACGTCTTCAGATGACCACTTTAGAAGAATGCAGATTCAAGCCATAACACTTCGCTTATATGTATCTCTATGGTGGGAGGGGTCAGCGACTCAGGTTTTTTATTATCTTTCCCCTCCCATTTTTGACCACAGCCTGCAGACCTTAGTCCTATTCCCACTCAGGCCCGTTTCCAGCAGCGTCCCTTGTAGGATGACGGAAAAGGAGAGCAGCTACTTAATAGGCCCTGTTGCCAAAAACTACAGATTTACAGCTTTATTGCCAAAGAACATAATAGAGATTACCATGACACTTTAAAAAGACAAACAACTCCACATACCACATGTGACCGAAAAGATATTTGTCAAAAAAATATCAAATGGAAATGAGTATATGTTTGGAAATTATGCACTTTTGCAATATGATGGAATGGATAGAAGTTTACTATTGTAGCATAAAGGGTAATTAATGGACAAATACTGAAGCTGTTTTTTCTTCTGGGGTTAGATGGCTTTACTGTTTGCACTTTCCGTGGCCATTTTAAACATGATTAAGTGCCTGTTATTCACAACCAAGCTGTTAATTATAACCATCCAGGGAAAAGGGCTTTAGGATGTGAAAGCTGTGGGTTTTCTGATCCAAACACTGAACATATACATAAACAGCAGAATTTATTATGCTCCATAAAACACTTCTAGTGTAAACAGTGCAGTGTTATTGTTGGCATATTAGCTTTTTAAAAGAAAGGTCACTGAGATAACGTAGCTGTTAGGGTTGTGGCTGCATCTAAATAGAATTAAGAACAGAGGTCTTCAGCTATAAATCTCTGGGGGTTTGTGCTACAAAATGAAGAACTTAAAAAAAAAATCACCCGTGGGTTTTAGAAAATTAAATCTGCTATATGTCAACTATTCCAGAGCTCTCTATTTTTATAAAAATTAGTAATGACAAACAACTAAAAAAATGGTGATCCCACATGTCATTTTGTTGGCACGTATCTCGCAGTGCTGACACTGGCTAAATAATGCATTAAGACTGAAAAACTCATTCCATATTGTAGTCAGAGATGTACAGTTCACTGTAGAAAACCGGTGAATAAATGTAAAAAAAAATGTAGACATTTTATACTGACCATTGACAATTCATTTTATTCATTTCAGATATAGCTTATTTTCATTTTCCATCATATGAAGCCAACACATAACAAAGAACAAAGTATTCTCTATCATGACATTCAAGACCCACTGAGTAGTTGCCTTGACACAGACAGCAAAACACATCCATTGGTTACTATAGCATCAATTCTTGAATGAGAGAGTGTAGTGACATCTATGTAGCTTTGAAAATCTTATTTTGTAAACTCTGTAAACAAACATGGTTATGATAATGCCTCATAAGTGAAAAAAATGCTGCACATCTGCATTGTGTGTACTGGTGAGACTTGTGTTTGGCATTGGGCAGACTCAGTGCTTGTACAGTAAAACAGAACCCTGGATACATAAAGTTTGGGAAGTGTTCATGGTTCATGGCAATGTGTCTTCTTCACTGATGGACACTCCTTGATGAAAGACTTCCTCTTCGCTTCCCAGCTTCTCTTTTTTCCCCTTTCATCAACATTCTTTGTTTAACGTGTTCATATGCTTTGAGTACAGTAGATAGTGAAATAGAATAAACATCATTACATTTGTTTCCATACCTGAAATATGAAATTATAAAAAAATATTTTGTAACTGCTTTAAGGTAGCAAAGGTTAAATATATACTTTACATATTACAATTGAGAACAATTAGTGATCAAGGGACTTCATCAACATTCATAAGCATTTCATATACAGTTATGTTAGTTAAAAAAATGACATTTGTAGCTAGTTCCTGCCCATGTACATGCTCAATGTAGGATGCAAAACAAGCACATAACTCAGACTTACAACTATGTACACACTCAAATCAAGTATAGAGTATTTTTGTGAAGCAGAAATGTAATACTTGCACTGATCCCAACAGTCCATGAGCTTGTATTCTACGTGTAACTCTACCTGTATATCTTTGAAATCGTATTCTCAATCCCACATCAACAATAATTCAAATACAGACCATGTTAAAGATATTCATTAAATATCATCATTAAATATGAAAGTCTTACAACAATAGGATTTAGTGCATGTATGCTGATACTCACTGTTAAATGTTATTGGTGGGGAAAGTGTTTAGTCTTTGCTGGCCTTGAGTCACAGTATTGGGATGTTCATGCTGGGGAAACTAAGCCAAGCAGCTTCCCCCTGAGCTTGGCGCTGACACAGAATCGAAGGGGCTTCAGCGTGAGCCCGTAGGAGCAGTCAAGAGTGAGGGGCTCAGAGGGGTTGCTCTCAAAACTACACTGGTGCAGCAAGACTGCCGCGAATAAAAACACTTGCACCTTGGCGATCTGGTCACCGATGCATCGCCTTTTGCCCATTGAAAAAATCATGACACTGTTGGTCATGTCTTTATCGAGGGCCCCGTTCTCATCGAGGAAGCGCGTGGGGTCAAAGACATGAGGGTCCTTCCATTTCAGGGGGTCGTGGTTGACAGACCACTGGTTAATGAAGACCACTGTGTCTCTGGGGATGTGGAGACCTTCAATAGTGACGTCTGCGGTGGTGGAATGCGGGATGGTGACTGGGACGAAGCTGGTAAAACGCATTGTCTCATAGATGAAGGCGTCCAGGTATGCCAGGTTGCCTCTGTCCTCGATTGACGGCAACCTGTCTTGGCCGACCACTTTATCTATGAGCTCCTGTAGTTTGGCTTGCATGTCTGGGTACTTAACCAGGAGCAGGACAATCCACTGCATGACAGTTGATGCCGTGTCTTGACCCGCTCCGATTAAATCTGTGACTGTTGCTTCTACAAACTCTTTGGTCAGTCCATTGTCCTTCCCGTGCTCGATCACGTTGATGATGGCGTCGCTCATGTCCCGGGTCACGTTGGGGTTGAAGGACTCTCTGTGCTGCACCACTTTATCTTTCACAAAGGCAAAAAACTCCTCGTTGAGGTTTTTAAAGTTTTCATAGACACTGCGGACCGGGTTTGGGAAGGACTGGAGCCAGGGCATGACGTCAACCAAGCTACCTGCCCCTACTGTCTCTCCAAACTTGTCTACCCGCCGCAACAGGGTCCTGAACTCCAGGTCCTCATGTCCATACCGCTTACCAAAGCAGAGGGCACACATCACATTAGCAGCAGCTACTTTAAATTCATTAGCAGGGTCAAAATACCGTCCCTCAGTGCTGTGGCGCAAGAATACCCGCACCAGTTCCATGGCTTCAGCCGTGACGTGCTGCTCGAAGCCTTTTTTGGTCTGGCTGTTTGCAGAGGAGAAGGCTCTCAGGCTGGACTGGGCAATTTTCCTGTGTGTTTTCCACTGTTTGCTGTAATTAGTAAATGTCATGCTCCTGCCTCCAGAGATCATCTGGAAAGAGGCAAAATTGGGTCTGCCTGCAAACTCTTTGCTGTGCTGTATCAGAGCCTGACGTATCGCCCGGTCTCCGTTCAGAACCACAATGTCGCTGCAGCCCAGCCGTATCTGGTACACGTTGCCATATTTTTTGGCTAGTTTGGCGAAGGTGATGTGAGGCATCTGGCCCAGCTGCATGGCGTTGCCCACCACGGGCCAGGCGAAGGGTCCCGGTAGTCGTTTCTTGAGCCTCAGGTTCCTGACCCACAGGCAAGCCTCCAGACAGAAGAGGAAGATGAAGGAGGCAACCAGAGCAGGCTGGACCTGTCCACTCCACTCCCTGATGATGCTGCTGCCCTTCACACCAAACTCAGTGTCCAGTGCCATTGTGATAAATTTTCAGCTCACTTAATTTTCAAAAAAAAAAATCAGGGCTATTCAATGATTATATCTTTAAAAAATTAATAAAGCTCTTGTATATCCATGTCAGATGAGAAAAAATATTTCAGAAGTGTATTCATATGCCCGTGAGGTCATTATGATGAAGACTTAATGCAGAAAAATAGAAAGGATGGCGAGTTTAGGGTGAAAGTTTCTGCCTTTCTGCCTTTTCATCAAGATTTAAAGTTTAAGAGCCTGCTTTTTGCTTCACTGCAGCATCTTATATGTTTTTGCAGTTGGTGGGCAGGGCTCGGGATAACTTTCATACTCCTCCCATTGTGGTAGCCCTTGCAGACCCCACTACATTATCTCTCTGCTGATGCGGCCGCTCTCTCGGAGGCGCGCGTCTTTCTTGCGCGTCGAGGGGACAGACCGTGAGCGTGCAGCGACCCGACCGCCGTCCGCTTCAGAGAAAAGACTCCAGCAACTAGTGACCGATACAGTAGGAAAAAAAACGTGTCGAGCCAATTTGTTTTACTAATTGGAGGACTGGCAGCGTTTGCATATTTCAAAGTGTATCTTTCTAACATGATTTATCGTCTGGATTGAAGAAGACTCAACGGGCCAGAATAAAAAAAAAAAAAAAGTTTGTATATAATTTATCCAACTCTAGACCTGAGTTTTTACGACTGAATTGAATTTGTGCGAAATCTTTTCACATGTCATTTTATTTTCAGCTACGTGACCGTTTTTGTTTTGGTCTGCTTGAAACTTAGTTTGCATGTTACGAGATCAAAAGAGTTTAATACTCTGCAAAGAAAGTTGGAGTCGTCATGTAGAAACGTTTCTTTCGATCATATGTTTTAATATATGTTTAGTCTGTAACAAGAAAATCGTGAATCTTGAAAACCGTTATGTTTGTTCTGTCAGTTTGTAATAAAAATACCATTTATGCTGCTATATAAAAATATATTTTAAGGCTATTTGATCTATTCGGAAAATGGATCCTCCTAATCCTAATCCCCCTGATCAAAAGTAATTTATTTCAATTGTTTAAAAATAACATTGAATAATTTTTAAAAGACTGACAAACATCAAATATCAGAGCTAAATCTGTAGATCACATATATAAAAAGACAAATTCTACAGAAGCTAAAATTTATAGAAATATTGCAGTATATATATATATATATATATATATATATATATATATATATATATATATATATATATATATATATATATATATATATATATATATAGTGTCTTTCTATAAGTAGTGGAATGTAACTTGTCTGAAAGGCTCAAATAATAAATTGGCACGTTGAATTCTGACAAGCTATAAAAACCTGATAATTGATTCATGTTACATCATAACAGAAAAAAATCTGCTTTATCAGTGGCGCCCTCCTTTCAAACTACAGTCAAATATCAAATAGCAAAATCTGAAGGGGAAGTGCATTGAACTCACAAACAATTAAAAGTTTTGTGTTTTTTTTATCTAATTTTTTTCATAGATGCACATTTATCTTCAGACATTTTACTGTATACAATCCATCATCTGTAATCTTCTTCTGATCTGTTTTATTCATTTATTATATTCATTAATGAAAATGTGCCTCTTTATTTGTTTCTTTCTGTTTTCCCATGACCGTGAGGCTTATTTTTGCAGGGAGGTAATGAGACTAATTAAAGGTACTGTCAGAGGGATAGAAACTTCAGTACCACACAAGCACAGACAGTCGTTATCAACATGAGAAGAGGAGGAGGAGGAGTGAGGAGGAGGAGTGAGGAATGGGAGAGATCACTAGCAGCTATGGGTGATGAAAGTGATATCAAATTAATATTTAGAAATATGTTTCACAAAATAAATTATAAAAATAAATGTTACCACCTATGTATTTTTCCCATCATAAAAAACAAATGATAAAGGTAAATTCATTTTTTACATCTACAGTCAGAGGTAAAGTCAAAGCACAGCCTATATATTTGGTAAAATGAGTCAAATAAAACATTAATTACATTTATCCATGAAGATGAATGAGATTTTAAGTGCTTCTGTGCCCCATTGTACAGCCAGTATTAAGTGACTTTAAGTGAAACTTTTTTTATTGGCTACCAGCTTCACTCACAAACTGTTACATTGTATAACACTATCTCATTTAATAAGGGAATGACTAACAAGTTTTAATAGACATCGTATGCCTGTGTTGTGACAATAAACAGAAAGACAACAATAAAGTAACTTAAGTGTAACTACATTATGTGTTATGTGTCATTCTTTCACAATAATGGTCCTTAAACACGCTTTTACAGATGTCGAGAGTTTTGCTGGTTCACGAGCTCTGCCTGAGAGCTGTTTGTCTTGAGAAATGTGGTGTGGCTGAGCACCAAAGCCTCCAGAATGATTCCTCGGTTAACCAGAGACATAGCAATGTCTTCGAAATGCACTGCCTGTACTGGGGATGACTGTTTCTTCTCCCCCCTTCTATTCCTATAGGGGGAATCCCACCCCCCCCTTCCTTCCACTTCCATCTCCATCTCCACCACCTCCTCCTCCTCCTCGCCTGCGTCTGCTCCTCATACACATGTGGCCACTTGCATCCCCATCACGCTAATTAGAGCCAGGTTTGCGGCTGAGGGAGGGGATGGTTAGGAGAGGAGGGGTGTGTGTGTGTGTGTGTGGGAGGGTTGAGGCGGGGAGGGGGGGGGGGGTGTCGTGTGTGCATTTTGCGTGTGGCTGCTGTGTTTGCCTGTGATTACCCCTTGTAACCTGGCTGTGAAAGGTTGGCCCTGACCCTGCATTGACTCTGGCTGAGGGGAGGGGGGGGCTGCCGGGGGCGAGGGGGGGGGGTCCGCATGTCATGTGCTAGCGGGTGGGCGCTCACTGTTGCGGAGACAGGACCAATGGTAGGCCGGGCCGCTCCGGCTCTGGAGCTAATCATTGTTTACTAGTCTCATTTCCACTTCTCAGTGAGCTACTGTCACGCACACCACCGACAGGGAGGAAGGAAAAGGGAAAGGGGGTAGTATGGGTTTTTGGGGGTGTGAGGCGGGGAGGGGTGGGGGGGTGGGGGGTGCAACAGGGAGAAGAAAGCCAGGGGTCCAACAGGCAGTTGGGGAGCTGTTGGGACTTAGGGAAGGGAAGAGCTAGGGGAAAACACAGGAATCTGAATGAAGATTAAGCTTCTTCTTCTTTTTTTTCTTGAGAGAACAAAGGTGAGCCAAGAAAAAAAAACTACAGCCAAAAACAACCCAGACAAACCAGTAAACAGAACCAACGAAAACATCTTCTGGGTCAACGCCATCTCGGGCAGCCAGGAGGTAACCACCGGACATTGCTAGTTAGAAATGGTGATGTTTTGAAATGAGCGTGTTTTCATTCGCCAGACCGCAATATTCAGAGAGAGAACGAGAGAAAGAGAGAGATGCTTGGAAAAAATTGTCACTGTCTGACCTGATTGTTGTTTGTTGTGTTAAAAAAAAAGCCTGAGAAAAGACCAGCAAAAAGGCACAATTCACTTCAGTGGGTTGAAACCTGCCTGGTGGCTAAAGTGGTGTAAGTAAGCAGTATTTTTGACATACTGTATGTGCAAGAACAACCCTGCACTGTTGAATTTAACTCTCACTCATATTTTCACATGGTCTTGATTATGTTAAAAATAGGAGGCAAATGTATTTGTCATATTTGGTCTTTGTTCTAAACAATGTCCATTGTACCATTCCCTTGTAACAACAATGTAACATTGTTGGAATATTACTTATTACTTTCTAACTATTTCAAAAGCACCCCAGTGGATGATGTCTGTTTATAAATGCCTTCATAAAGTAAAAATAATTATGGCCCTGTGTACCATGATCATTCTACAGACAGTTTGTATTAAACACTGTTCACTCATAACAAAAAAGTATGTAATTATTGAAAATTCCTTGTTTGTATTCTTGTCAAAACCTTGCTTATCCGAGAGGTTTTACAACAAAAGGAAACTATAGGAGCAAGTGGGAAAAAAACAACAGCTGTGCACACAACATAATGTAAACTGAAGTTTAAAAAAAATTACTTTCATTTGGAATTATGAAATGCCATTCCATGGAATCCTGTTATCCGTTGTGTTAGACCTGCTGTGCTCAAAGACGTGTCCCTGTAGGGAATATCTAACCACCCGCATAAGTGAGGAGAGCACTATTTTTGGAGAATGCTTTCCTGGAATGATTTAAGGTCTTTCAGTAAAATCATGAAACGCACTCAGAAGTCTTCCAGAAGTATGTGGCTCGGCTGCAGGCACACTGAACATTACGTGCAGTATGGATACTACCAGCGGGTCGCTCTTCTCATTGTGTAATTGGGCGGATAATATTCCGTGATTCCCTCTCTTTTTGCACCTCCGTATGTTCCACTTGAGCAGCTTGGTTCATTTTAGTATCCTGAAAACGAAGCCGGGTCAACGAGCGGTCGGGTTACCCCCCTTCACTGCTCCAATTCTGCGGATGAGTCGATGGTATCGTCCCAGCGTGGCAGAGGGCAGAGTTCATTCACTGTCCTGGGCCTGCATAGCAATGCTGTGGTGACACTGGTGCACATATAACAATGCAATATTAAGGTTGCAAAAAGCTTACCTTGCAATTTAGTTTAACAATACTGTCATACTCAATAACAATGTTACAAAAAACTATATCTAAGGCAGACGAAGCTATGAAATGATTGTGTGTGGGTGGCCTTACGTGTAGACACCATAGCCTGGTGTATTTGGGATTGTAATTTGTGAGGCACTGTAATAAGATTGGGTAATTCACTTAAATCCATTTAAATCATGACTATTGAAGACTGCTTTCCTGTTTTTCTGACCTTTTTTATTGTGGAGGTATCTCTAAAGGTAAAAGTCTACATGTGATTTATAGTCAATACAGCTTTCTTCATACTTTAGTACAAGACAAAATTATCCTTCACAACAGCTTTAAATACGTTTCGCCCTTGGCTGACAGTTTGTAAGAACTTATTTACAAATAGGCCATGGCAATATATCAATATCAATATATATAGTTAATATCCACATTGTCAATGTATAAAGAACATAATTCCATATAATATTAATAGATAGGCTCATAAACATCATATATCCCTTGATAATGGATCAATCATTAAATCAAACAGCCAGTCATTAAACAGGTGAATGTCAAATCAAGTTTAATATAAATTTATTTCATTCAGCCCTTTTGTCTACCAGTCATTACTAAAAATAGATAATTAAAAATGATCAATCACTGCTATCAACTGATATGAAATATCTTATATAAATATATGTGGTACCTATATCACCCAACCCTACATTTACATATTACAAGTAGGTGATGGAAGTAGGTATGATAACATCAGATTAATGCTAGGTTGCTCTTTTTTGTAAATTGTAGATTATAAATCATCAATTATACGTTTAGGAATTATAATCTTGCAAATGTAAAAAATCATTAAAGCTGCACCACTAAATAATGAAGTTATGAACTTTGCAGTTTCACCTTTGATATACACTTGAATGTGAAACTTTTTCATTGCAGCCCTGGAACCAATTGACATTTAAATTGTCTCAAAATGTAAAAATCTCTCTTTAGCCATCTGCTTCCGCTTATCTACGCCACCTAATTTGTGATTTGTGATCGAGACTCTGTGAGGGTAAACTGTGTTTTCAAAAATCGTTTGAAGATTGTCAACCCGGTCGTCATATTTATTGATTCACTTTAAGTCTTCGCTTACTTAGGAGACAGAATTTCTTATTTGAACCGCAGACATTCAATCGCCCAGCCACTCCGCTGCTTGGAGGAGTGGGGAGATCTCTCGAACAAGCTGCTGAAGTGTTTATACTTATGTCCACAGACACAAAGAGAGTGATTACAGCTCTTAAAAAGCAAGCTGACGTGAAATAACACTGTGATCCCCGGAGATGACACAACTCCAGCAGCCTCTTGCCCTTTGCTGCTCTTCAAAAGGGAGCATTGTCATATTTGGCTTGGGCTGACAGATGGCCATGACTGCTTTACGTTTCCAAGGGTCAGGCCCTCTCTTTAGCAGAGAGCATTTTTGTGCTGCAGGAAGGCAGAAGAGTAGCTCTCAGAGGATTTATTTCATGAAAAATGCCTATATAAATATATATAATGCCTATATAGAGATTTGCACAAATGATGATAAAGAATATAACAAATGAACCTTGTAAAATTTCTTTTTGTGTTGTGTTGTTGCTGGTTACTAGTTGGTTACTAGATTCTAGGTTTTCAAGCAGTACCATAAGAGGGAAACAAAGAAATAAATATATACAGCTCTAGAAAAAATATGAGACCGCTGCATTTTTTTCCCCCAAAATCAGCATATCTACTTGTATTACAGCCGTTCCATTCTAGCGTCTGTTGAATTCCAACACATACACACCTCATTCTGTTTAAAAAGTTACTGATTAGGTGAACACCTGGACCAAGAATAATGTGAAAGGCTTGTGGAGAGCATGCCAAGACACATGAAAACTGTGATTAAAAACAAGTATTATGTTGTTTAAAAATGAATTTGATCTTGTTTTTGCAAGATGAAATTTCTCTGAGATTTTCTGCAAATAAATGCTCTAAATGATAATATTTTTGAAATATATTTGAAATTTGGGATAAATGCTGTTAGCAGTTTATAGACTCAAACAAATTTGTTAATTTTGCCAAACACACACACACACACACACACACACACACACACATATATATATATATATATATATATATATATATATATATATATATATATATATATATATATATGGACAAATTAGATGACTCTTCACAGACAGGTTTGAGGTCAATAAGTCCATTAAGTCTCTTGAAGCTCTTGAAGAGAAATGAGAATGAGCACTGACATCTGTCTATTGTTTGGAGTGAACCTACGGTGCAACAGAGAGTGCCAAGAAATCTATTAACTTATTAAATTTGATTTCCCATAACACATGCATCCTGTAGCATCATTTGATACAAATTACCAGTCAGTTTTCTGGCTTTCTCTTACTTTCTCTTCCAGCTGCGCCTGAAGTCCACCGCGTCTTTTTGTGCCGGCCTGCGAACACGCCCCTACGGTCTGGGTGTGTTGGAAATAGCATGGAACCGTCGGTACAGCGTGTCTCGGCTGTTTGGCTGAAACGAGCTGTGCTCATATATGCATGTATGCGGCAGTGCAAGCGGGCGTAATGATGCTTTCAAGCAACAACCCATGCGAGTGCACTGTTTGTGTAACAACTTCACTCAGGTCGGCCCGAGAGTCTCATAGAGTTACATATCAGGCAGGAATTTCAGGTTTAGAGAGGAAAAAAAAAATTTCCAGTGATTGTATCTCGCCAAATCTCCCCTGTTTAGGTATGGGACAAGTTCAAATGCTACACTCAGTGGATTTTGTCTATATAAGGCATGTTCTTTTCGGTGCTACAGACATTTATGTGGGAATGTAAACACACAGCTGTTGGCAGACTAATACCCATTAGCTCGCAGCACTATTGTGATGCAGGGGACAAGGAGACTCAGAAAATGATTAGATTTACTGCCGACCATTTGTTTGATATGGTTGATTTCAGGCCTGAGAAATGGTATGCATCACGTATTCTCATCCTCTTGCCTGGACTCTAGCTTCCAGTTGGACACTTCTTCTTCTTCTTCTTCTTTTTTTACTTTCTTCACATTTCGCCTCATTTTCCTGTGTGCAAGGGGTGGAAGGAGGCATAGAAAGCAGTCGTAAATTATCACTGAAGACAAGAATTTTTGTTTAAACTTACAAACCTTGAAAAAATTCCATCAGAATTTTTTTGCTGTTTTGAAATGAGCTCTGCAGGCAGAGCTGGAGCGATTGGCGCTCTCTCATTGTTTGGGAACAATTTCACAGATATGTGCAATGAAGACCAATGACAGCCCTGCTTTTCCGAGGTGATGATATGCCTTTTTCTTCCCCATTCGATATGCTTTGGTAATTCATTGACATTATTATAGCAATCTCAGGGAGGAGCTGTATTTGAGCCAGATGTGATGACCAATTCCATATTTGTTAAAAACACAGACGGCCAAAAATAAAAAGGCCACATAAAATGTCTAATTAAAGCTCTTTTAATCCTCAGTTAGGTATGTGACTTTTGTAAAATGTCAGCCTACTGATAAATTCATGAGTCGTGTAATCTGAGACATCCCCAGGTTTCCCATGGAGGCAGTCCCAGACACAAACAACCCCATGGTTTGACCTTCTTACCGTGTACCCCTGCTCTGCTGCCCCCTCTTCCTCGTTGCACCCTCTGCCAAAGGTGACACATTTCGAAATCCCACAGTTTCTGTAGGGAAAAGAGGGGGCTGCCTCAAAAACCCAAATAGCTTAAGAGAGAACAGTCTCGGAGGAGTCCCTCACACACAATGTATTCCATATGCTCTCTCAGAGGCCAAGAGGCACCCTATACTTCACATCTGGCACGGACCACCTATGCTAGCTGACATATTCCTCCTCAGACCATCAGACTGGCTGCCTCTCAGTGGAAGGAGGCTGGCCTCATCAATGATCTCCTCCTTCTTTGATGTTTGTATTTTTTTCTGAGCCAGACAGCAAAAGGAGTAGTGGGTTTCTGCAACTAAGACTAATGAAAACTATATAGCCAAAACTATATATATGTATATATATATTACTTTATATATATACTGGTGGTAAAATTTTCATTCAATAAGTGTTCATTTAAGGCCAGACACCACTACAGAATATGCATTCTTTGTTCTAATCCTAATGAAACTTAACATCTCATCTCATCTTCTATACCCACTTATTCCTCATTAGGGTCACAGGGGTCTGCTGGAGCCTATCCCAGCACATTATGGCGAGAGGCAGGGATACACCCCAGATGGTCGCCAGCCAATCGTGGGGCACACACACCATTCACTCACACACTCACACTTACGGGCAAATTTAGAGTCGCCAATTAACCTCAGCATGTTTTTGGACTGTGGGAGGAAGCCGGAGTACCCGGTGAAAACCCACGCAGACACAGGGAGAACATGCAAACTCCACACAGAAAGGTCCCAGACCCAGGACCAAGGAGGTCTTGAACTTGCGACCTTCTTGCTGTGAGGCAACAGCGCTAACCCCTGCTCATCGTGTCGCCCAAAACTTAACATAGTGAGAGTAAACATAGAAAAAAGTCTTTTTCTTTGTGATACAAGTTTTTATTATTAATTAATTCAAATATGCAGATGGAGTAAAAAAAACTATAAATATGCACTCATTTGCATATCTTGATGAATTTTTGCAAAATTCACCATATATTCTTTATGCATAATTCAAAAAAATACTCTAGAAAAAAAAACTTCATAAAATTCTGGATATAAGTCCTATAAACCCTTAAAATTAGGGTTAAATTCTATGTGCCTCCTTTGGAGAAAAATGATTAGGCTAAATAAAAAAAAATAAAAGTGAAAGGGTCATTTTGCAAAAATGGCCTTCTTTGAAGATTGAAATATATGCTAGCTGTAGATAGAATAAATGTATTTGTAATGATAGTTTGCAGTATACTTGTAGATTTTATGAAATATAGTAGTTATTGATAAAAACTACTTTTAAACAATCACAAAATTTATGTAAAAATGGCAATTCTGGAGTGGTGGCTGGCCTTAAGGAACTCAACAGTTTGCACTGTCACCAAAGCAACAGGTCTTTGGTTTGTGTGGATTTTAAATGGATTAGATTTTTCTCCCTGTGAAAGTGAGTCTTCTTGTTCTCTGTTTTATCAGTAGACTGGTGGTTGTCTTCTCTGGGGCTGGGAGGTTATGACATCAACTCCCAATTGAGTCATATCACACCAATACCATTGTATTGTATACTGTCATTCCTCTTGGTTGGCAAAGTAAGAATTTCACTGTCCAAAGAACCTGTTTCTTATGTGCATATAACAATTAATGCTTTGAATCAAAGACTGAACCCACTACCTCCCTGCTGGGCTCTTAGCATCAAAGGGGTTGTATTTGGGGGGTGAGATCACGGCTGCAGTTCACCGCTCCCACATGGGATAGGTTAAATGCAGGGAACAAATTTCACACACTCAAGTGTGGGACGTTAACCTTTAACCTTTATATTGCAACCAAGAACGATGATATTGGATCGTTCTGCAAAACCCTGTATTATTTTCACAACTGTTTTCTGACTGATTTCTCTACAATATCTGGTTGGGGAAATATCATATTCATTAAAGTGAATCTATGTAGTCAACTGACAACAATACAGCCCCTCATATTCTCAATAATCTCTGGTTTTCATTGAAGGTTAACTGAGGACATGGTGTGTGTGTGTGTGCATGTGTGTGTGTGAGTAAGACAGATCTGACTGTTGTGGCTTCACCATGCAGAGAGCCTGTCACTCTGAGGTACAGCGAGGTAACCAGAGTTGTTTTGTGAGAGTCCTCTGAAAGGTGAACACTATATCCTCCCCTCTCACTTTTACACTCTCCGGAGAGAAGGAGGGGATCGCTCCTCTCTGTCTCCTTTGCTCCCTCGCTTTATTACCTCCGTCAGCCCTAATTTAGGTTGATGGGGTGGCTGTTGTATGACAAGACACATGTCTGGGCCCCTGCGTGAGAAGGCTGGCTCGCTCTTGTTGGGCTTGTTTTCTTTGCGTGACTGTGTCCCTCCCTCTGTCACTCCTGGCACCTCCCGGCAAGCCCCCCCCTGACCCTGTTCATGCCCTCGTTAGCTGGCATGCTGCTGGTTTATTTGCTTTGGCCGGCCGCCCGTGTGAAAGGCACATTCTGACCACACTCAGGGAGGGGTCATTTTAGAATGGAGCAATGGCAGAGGTGTTGGGTGTGCGTGTGTGGGGAGGTGGAGACAATCCAGGATGACCGGCTGAAAGAGCCGCGGCTTTGTAATGTGCGTGGTAATGTGTGCCCGGGTATGTTTGAGTGTGTGACCTCCCTGCCTGGTCAAAGGGAAATATGCCCCACTGTAGGACAGTGGGGACAGTGACATGCACAGGCAGGTCACTCAGAGTTTACCGTCCCAGTTGCTGTCCACACAGAGAGCGGCAGGGAGAAGGGAGCGCAGGGATCGTGGCAATGTTTGGAGATTTCCCTTGTTCCCACTGATGTAATCCAACAAATGCTCACGCTAACGTTCATCTGCGCATTCTCCCTTCTGCCAAATTTCCTCTATTGTGTTCTGAGTGCGAATACAAATATAGACAGGGCGCAATGGGACAGGACGAACACAAATCTGCAAAGTAGGTTCATGCGAGGCGTGTGCATTTCAAAGGGTTCTCGCTCCGGGGATCTGTTCTGATGCACAATATGAGGATCCAGAGGGGAGAAAAACGTATGGAGACATGAAATACAACTTCTTATACAACAATTTTACATTACTTTATCATATTACAAAACCACTCTCACAGTGGATCATTATTAAAGTCTTACATTTGGTTACAGTTGTGCTGGACCCAAATATTGGATATCAGTTCAGGTATCAGGTATTACATTTTTAATTCTGCTATTCAGATTTTTGTGTTTGTGTGTTTGTTCCATTTTGTTTCTAAATGTAGGCTCTCAAAGCCAAACTGTGAAACACATTTTCTTAGCACATTTTTGTCATATACTTTTGAATTGGCAGGGTGGGCCAGTAATACATGGAATTTATCCCACTCACAGCTGTCACTGAACGTCATAGGTCATGCTTCAGTTCACGCTGGCCAAGAAGAGACAAAATGACGACGACCTCGGCTGTGCGGGAACACTTCAAATTGAGTGATGATGAACAGAACAAAGGGCAGAATACCAAATATTTAACTTCAACTGGGCAACCACAGTGGCAAAAGACCATGAACAATCACCTAAAAGCTGTAAGCAGTAGCCTACGCTATTGTTGGACTGTTTAAAAAAATTCTTGTCCACCCCCTTGGTCAAATCTTGGAATATTCACTGTTGATTAATTCATGAGCTCTGGAGCCCAAAATATGGTATTTGGGACAGCCCTGGATGACTTTGTCACTTATGTGAAAACTTGCAAGAACTTCCCTCCAATTTCTGTTTTAGAATTGTTGTTTATTGTTTAATATGTCCTGCAAGGCAATAGCAAAATTTGGTGGACAATGGTGTTTATAAGTGATTTTTCCTTGAAAAGACATTTACATTGTTTTAAAAGTGAACATTTTTGCACTGACTATTTTAAGATGATGAAACATTTAAAATTAAATTTTATATCTAAGAAATACATAATAAAATATCCAAACACCAAACCTCCAAAACCATAACCAACTGTGGTCACCACTCAACAGGGAAACCTTCAGAGAGACTAAGTACGATACTTGTGCCTTCATGTTATAGCAGTTAGTGCCCTTTCTTATTATATAATGTAATGTTTACCAGGACATTATAATGTGAGTAGATGTCCAGGAAGCTTCTTGTTGACAGACACAGCCTATATAGTTTCATATAAACAACATTAAGCAGCATTAATTGCATTGAAATTATGTCTTTGTGTAGATTACATTTCGCTTTATCAGTGCAATATCATTGGAGAAATACCTCCACACTAACCAATATTGTCTATTTTTGATACAACCTAATACATCAACAACATTAAAAAAAAAAAGGTTTTTAAAGGGTGAAAAAAGGTCTAAATTTTCAGACCTGGCATCACCCAGATTTCAGCCAGAACATTGAAACCCTGGTTCGTGTTAATTGGATGCCAAGTGTCCTTAAGTGACCTGAAAACCTAAAATTAGCCTTATATAGACAAAGAAGGGACACTTTTAGTTTTTTAGTAGTCTGTTCTATTAACCATGTATCCAAAAAAGAATGGTTCCAATTACATTCAATGCCAACTTTTTTCATGCAATGCATATCATCTTATTTTCTATAACATCTACATAAAAATGGTGGTTATGGAAAACAGAATCAAAAAAGATCATGAATACAGTTGAGAGAGTGTTGTGATGAGACACAAATTCCAGTCTCCTAGAAAGCAAATGAACTGTACTGCACTTCCATTCATTACTCCAACCATGTTCGTTCTTAGAAAGGCACACCATTGGGTATAATCTCCAAGGTGCAGAATCATCTAATAGAGGCTGAAAATCTCTCTAGATATTCAGCTGGTTCTAATATCTCTATGGTTTTATTTTTGACCGACTAACCTGGAGTTGCCTCCTATTGGCAGCCGATGCAAAACCCACAACGTCAAAAAGTGAAACCCTCGAGTAGACACAAAATCATTCGTCATAGCTATTTTAAAATTCCATAATAACTATATAAGATAAAGATTTAAATCGAGAGCGGGCGGAATGAGCACATATGCACATGTGGTCTTAATTCCCTGGATGAGGACTGGGTTTCACTGGCTGTGTTGATCTTACTCTCCACAGTGTTTAGTGAACTATCATTAGACTCAACACAACAATGAAATGAGATTGGAACAGATACTCCGGGGGGGGGGGGGGGGGGGGGTTGTACTGGAGTCACCACACGATAATTCCACCTGGTTAAAGCTCACACACACACACACACTTACAAACACTCGCACGAACATCTTGACACACAGACCTCTTTAAAAATTATGAGCATAGGCAGAGAAGCAGGGAACTCCAGGTGATGTCACTTCCCACTAATCCTTTAAGTCAAAGAAGAGACATGGTGAACAGCAGCGAGATGAGGCCCATAAATCAGGCAGGATGTCAGGACAGCAGGATAACACAGTCCGACATAGTCTAAAGTATGTTCCAGATTAACCTCTGCCACCGCTTCAGTCAATACCTCTGCTGGGATGGAATCACTTGGAGCTGTCTGGCTCTGGAGGCTGGAAGTCATGCTTTGGCTATAAACACAGACACTGGTCTCTAACGAGAAGCTACGCAACAGGAAGGAGCCTACCAAATCCGATTGGTCTCGGAGTCCTTTAAAAAACGTACATTCCCGGCACTGAATTGTAAAATTTTCACATCATGTTTCTTAAAAAATGTTACTACTGACCGACTGCTGCCTGACAGGGGGAGAAATCCATTTTTCATTTTTATGTGTTTAATGGGCACATTCAAAGCGAAAATGTTTTGGATGAAGATTTATTCGCTCCAAATGAACACTCATCAAGTCCAAATCGCGCGGTTTGTCCAATGCCATATAGTAAAAAAGAGCCGGACCACATATTGGGACAATACAGGAATTACTTAGAAGAGCCACATCCTTATGTTCTGAGGCTGCCATAAATGACAATCAAAAGACACTAAAAACAGAGCCACGGAGAAGATGAAAACACAAGCATCCTCCGCTTTTCCAGGAAACAAACTTTTCTGGTGGTCCCTCGCATTATACTGCCACTAGCCCAAATACAAACAAACAGATGCAAACAAGATTTGAATAGGACTGGCACGAATGGATGTTCTCCATATTTGTCTTCTCATGTGATCTTAGTTCATTTATTTATACAGAAGGATATATTCTCACACTTGGAGAGGAGAACACTATGGGGAGATGAATGGCTCCCAGAGGAGAGTGAGAAAGAGTTTATCATGCTTTAGCAATGAGTGTAGCTGAACTGAAATCACATGCGGACTGGGGGTGCACACATGTCATAGACATATACACGCACACGCGTGTGCACTATACTGTGTCAAAGAAACACACGCTCATGGATTAAACTCGACTCAACTCTTTATTTATAGAGCACTTTAAAAACAACCACAGCTGAAACAAAGCGCTGCATAAATAATCATAAAAATATAAAGGATAAAAAACACAACAACATAAAAAAAATTAAACATAAAATGAACAAAAGCAAAATCCATAGCCAAGTAATAAAAAAATGGGTTTTAAAAATAGTTTTGAAATTGGACGTTGAGAAAGCCTGCGTAATGTGCAAAGGTAAGTCAGTCCAATTTTTTTTTTTTTTTAGACACGCTAACTCGTTTACAACACGAGATGGCTTTTTCTTTCTTTGGGATTTAAAGAACAACAGAAAACAGGGGAATAAAATTTAAACTACACTACCATGTAGTGTATGAATGAATGAAGATAACTTTAAACTAATCAGAAATACACTCCATATGTTACTAATGTGGTAAATGACTATTCTAGCTGCAAATGTCTGTTTTTTTAGGTGTATAGAGGCCCATTTCCAGAAACCATCACTCCGGTGTTCTAATGATACAATGTGTTTGCTCATTAAGGCTAATGGGTGATTAGATTGTGTAATCATGTTAGCACAACTGAAAACAGGTTAGCTGTTAGAGAAGCTAGAAAACTGACCTTTCTTTGACAAAAGCAAAGTTTAAAGGGAAAAAAAAATATTATTTCAAATGCAAATCATTATTTCTAACCTTGTCCGTGTCTTGACTATATTTTTTATTAATTTTACAACTCATGGTGGTAAATAAAAGTGTGACTTTTCATGGGGACCCCAAACGTCTGAGAGCGCAGACCAAGCATCAATGGAGCAATACAGGTAAGGCAAGTTTATTTGTATAGCACATGTATAGCACAACAACGAGGTAATTCAAAGTGCTTTACATAAAACATTAAAAGCATCAAAATACAATTTAAGACAGTTGATTAAAATAAAAATAAAAATTAAGAATTAAAATTTAAAATGTTTAAATTAAAACAATACAATTTAAAACAGTTGATTAAAATAAAAAAATAAAAATAAAAAAATATATAAAAATAAAAAAAAAATAAATAAATAAAAAAAAATAATAATAAATAAATAAAAAATAAAAATTAAGAATTAAAATGTATAACTTTGAAATTAAAACAAAGAACAAGTTACAGTACAGTGCAGAGTAATTAAGAATGATATTAGCAGTAGGCAGCATTGAACAGAAAAGTCTTCAACTGTGATTTAAAAGCAGTGAGAGTTGCGGCAGACCTGCAGGTCTCTGGGAGTTTGTTCCAGATCTGTGGGGCATAGAAACTGAACGCTGCTTCTCCATGTTTAGTTCTGACTCTAGGAACAGAGAGCAGACCTGATCCAGATGATCTAAGAGGTCTGGATGGTTCATAAGGGATCAGCAGATCTGCAATATACCTAGGCCCTAGACCATTCAGGGCTTTATAAACCAGTAAGAGTATTTTAAAGTGAATTCTTTGGCAGACAGGAAGCCAGTGCAAGGACCTTAGAACTGGACTGATGTGGTCTACTTTTTTAGTCCTAGTCAGGACTCGAGCGGCAGCATTTTGAATCAGCTGCAGCTGTCTGATTGACTTTTTAGAGAAGCCTGTAAAGCCCCCGTTGCAGTAGTCTAGTCTACTGAAAATAAAAGCATGGACAAGCTTTTCCAAATCTTGCTGAGACATAAGGCCTTTAATCCTTGATATATTCTTCAGGTGGTAGTAGGCTGACTTTGTAACGTTTTTTATGTGACTATTGAAATTCAATTCTGAGTCCATAACTACACCCAGATTTCTAGCTTGGTTTGTAGGCTTTAACATTGCTGATTGAAGATGAGCACTGACTTTCAATCGTTCTGCCTTGGCTCCAAAAACAATTACCTCAGTTTTATCTTTGTTTAATTGGAGGAAGTTCTGGCACATCCAATCATATCAGGTGCAAGATATGACCACCAGGTGGCCCCAAATGATGGCGCCTGCTTGAAAGTCCATTTACTGCAATTTTACCAAAAAAGAGAAAATTCAAAGCAATATAGAAACCAGGATTTCTTCCAGATTCTTCCAAATTGTAATCATCTGTTCGTGGTACCATTACAAATATTTGCTGAAACTTTGGTAAACACCTGGCCTAAGTCTTGTTATCTTGCTAAAACAGACAAACAAACAGACAAATATCAGCAAAAACATAACTTGGTGGTGGTAATAACTGTATTACTTAATTTAATCATGCCTTTATTGCTTGTTTTTGGCCACTTTGGAGCCTGCGAATACATCTGATTGCTGCTGATGTGATGCAGCAAACATCTAATAGACATGCAAAATTTGACTTTTAGCTTAGGTTTGGTCTCCACCAGCTCCTGAGAGAAATATGTGTCTCTTTGGTTTATTTACCTGATAATACATCACTATGTTCCCTGGTTCTAGTCACTAACTATATTATTATTTTTATTTATTTATTTTTACAAGAAAGTCACATTGAGATTAAAATGTCTTTTATAAGTGAGCCCTAGCCCACACACAGTCATGAAGCAGCATCTAAACATATAATATAACATAAAATCTTTAAAAAACAACCACTGGTATGTTAAAATTCCACATATCAAGTCACAACAGCACTGACAACTAAACACATTACATACATGGTGCATGGATAAATAATAATAATTGCATGTACAGTAAGTAAGTTGCCTGTAGTTGGGGGCTTATCAGGTAAAGCATGAAAAGTCACAATGTCAAAAAATTCCTTGGGGAGAGCAGTTAGTGTGAACCAAAACAGTAAAGTTGGGTGCCAAACCAACAAACAATGTGTTGACAGGCTCTTAGTTGTGCCCTACAGCTGAAGGAAACTCGAGAGTTGGATGATGATTCTTTGTGGGTTTGTTACTACAAGCAAGCCACATTACAAATGTCTTTTGGTAACCCTTTACTTCACAGATGCTTAACAACATGCGAACATGTGAAAAAAAATAAACAAAGTTAAGTAACATGGAAATAGATATGAATTACAAACATAAATGCAACATTTTGTTTTTGCTTATTTTTTTGCAAGTTGAAATAAAGATTTTTTGGATGCACACAAAATATTTATTTATTAATTAATTATATTTATTTATTTATATTGTTTTTTTTGTTTTTTTTTTACAAATTTGTTGAACTGCAGTGGGTGAGTCTAGGATTAGAGACAGGAGACATTTTGCTGTTTTGTATATTTTAGCACAATTTTTTTCCTGTGTTTATGAAAGAAAAGCATTCGATTTTGGTGGGAATATATATATAGCCCCCTATAGTGAGGATGAAAAATAACAAAAACAGACCTTGGACTTATATTTTTAGATTTTATTTTGAAATGCAATGCACAAATATATTAACAGAAATTGACTTTTTCAGCTTTAGTTTGTCTTTTTCCTTATTGTTTGTATTACATCATAAAAATACATTTAGAAAAATACATTACATACAGCTCAATATTGTATGTTATTAACACTTTTCTAGCTTGTTAAAAAAAGATCCATCCAACTTACAGGTGTGGCATATCAGCCTCCTCTTTAGTAGAGCATGATTCTGAGTGACCTTTTATTGTGACCAGCCCAAGGCAGACCTGAGAACTATACTGTTTAATCAGGATCTTGATATGCCAAATCTGTCAGGTGGATGGATTAACTTTGAAAAAAGAAATGTTCTAATTCAACAAATCTGTGATAAGAAATAAGCTTTTTTTATGCAGAGAACCATTCTGAACAGACCTGGAAACATATACAGTACAGGCCAAACACTATGGACACTTGGACCCTCTCATTCAATGTGTTTTCTTAATTTTCATGACTATTTACATTGTAGATTCTCACTGAAGGCATCAAAACTATGAATGAATGAGTGTTATGTACTTAACAAAAAATGTGAAATTACTGAAAACATGTTTTATATTCTAGTTTTCTTCAAAACAGCCACCCTTTGCTCTGATTACTGCTTTGCACACTTTTGGCATTCTCTTGATGAACTACCGTTTCAGGTAGTTCTCCCTTATCAGGGTTAATTAGTGGTATTTCTTGCTAATTAGTCAGTCAGTCAATCATTTTCTATACCTGCTTATTCCTCATTAGGGTCACAGGGGTCTGTTGGAGCCAATCCCAGCGCGTTACGGCGAGAGGCAGGGATACACCCCAGATGGTCGCCAGCCAATCGTGGGGCACACACACCATTCACTCACACCTACGGGCAATTTAGAGTCACCAATTCACCTCAGCATGTTTTTGGACTGTGGGAGGAAGCCGGAGTACCCGGTGAAAACCCACGCAGACACAGGGAGAACATGCAAACTCCACACAGAAAGGTCCCAGACCCAGGACCAAGGAGGTCTTGAACCTGCGACCTTCTTGCTGTGAGGCAACAGAGCTAAGCCCTGCGCCACCGTGTCGCCCTCTTGCTAATTATTTTCTTTCTGTTTTATTTATGTTTCTTCTATGAAGGTAAACTGATGATCTTTGGGTTGTGGACTGTTGGTCTGGACAAAAAATGATATTTTAGGTTGAATCTTCACCTTTGGGAACCAAACAACTAATTGATTAATTGTTTCAATAATTGTTAGATTAATCAACTATCAAAATTTGTCATTAGTTGCAGCCCTATTCATATATGTTATGTTCAAGGACCTGTAAAAGGAAGTGTTTCCATAAACGGTATCTAGCAGGCAAATCAAATGTTCAGTTTCTACCTGTGAAGATTTTGTAATTCTGCAGCACTAAAGCAGGAGATGAATCAGTCCTTCATCATTGTGGGAATGTCTGCACCGTTGTGTGAAGCAAATACCACAACTTCACTAAGTGTGAGTTTTAAAGGCCGTACGACAGCCAAGTCAATAGCAAGCAAACTAGGCGCAGTATGAGTGAATCCAGGCGGCTTTAGCCTCTTAACCATGAGCTTTCATGTCTCTGAAGTGTGGGACCAAACTGGTAGTTATGAGGTCTGCTTAAATCCTGCTTGAATGAGGAAATAAAGTAGAGTGGAATGCTGGCAGCAGCGTGCACTAAAAGAAGGATGATATAATGACATGCATACCGGAGTATTACAAACAAATTACTGCGAAGATTTTAAGATCAATTACATTTTTCAGCAATATTTGATGCTGACAATGTTTTTTAATTTTTTTCTTTCTTTCCTCCCCGGGCTGCTATTAAAGCTCAGCAGGCAACTGTGAATTACAACTTTCCTCACTGCCACTGAAAGTTACATTGCAAAAGTGGTTTTATTGAACGTGTACAGTGACAAACATCACAAATCCACTCATCCGTTTTCAATTATTATTTGTCCTCTCCGCCGAACAAAATGTACCAGCCGGAATTGTTGCTGCATGCGAAATTCTGCAGCGAAAAAAAACCCTCGTGCTTCCACGGCGTCGGCTGTGTGACTGATTGTGATGAACCTGGTGATAGTTGATGGACCCTTTGCTTTGCAACAGAGTGATGAGGAGCCAAAGATCACGCCGGAAACCCCATTACGTGACGTGAAGGGGAACGATCCTTCCTGCTGTTGCACATGACGTGCGAAGGGGAGACAGGCGGCCATAGGGAGGGCAAGTTTGAAATGCAGAGGTCGAGTTTCCAATCTGAATGTTTCAGCAGGTCGTGCCCTCAGCCGACTCCCCCTCCCTTCTGCCTCTTCCCTTTCTCGACCCCTCCTCACCCTCTGCTCTCACCGCATTACTTCTCCACCTCGTGAAAGATTCGACAAAGACAGAGTCAGTACGGTTCATCCACGACTGTAATCTGGCCACCTCTCCCGAAGTTGTTTGGAGCTTAGGCCACTAACCTGAATGCACCTTGTTTTTTTCTCTCTCTCTCTCTTCTCCCTCTGTTTTCCTATCGGCCTCGAGGCCTCATTTCGTGCTCCCTGCAAAAGTAACACAGTTCCTCTCACGCGCTCGCGGACCGCCGATCATAAATCTGCACACTTAACTATGGGCCCTCGAATCTATGAGTCTGAGCGCTTTGGGTCCGGGGGCCGGCGAGGAGGCGGGGCACTTCACAGGTGCCTCCACGCTGAGACTTATGACCGACGCTCCCCCTCTCCGCAGTCACGCAAGCGCTGCCCCTCGCCTGGACCTCAGCCTGATTTTACTGCAGCCAGCAGGGAAACCAGACGCTACAAAGGCCCCGGGTCCACATCAATTTCATGAGCAAAGTTACTAGGAAATAAATCATTTGGAGTATTTATGAAAAAGGAGAAGGGAGAGAGGGGGGTGCTAGGAAGTCTGCTGTCTAGACCCCCCCCCCCCCCCCAGAAAAAAAAGAGTCAAAACAGGAGTGCATAAAATAAAATCCAGTTAGAGTTACTTTGTGTTTTCATACATTTGTCTGCAAGAAGGGTCACATTTCCATTTCAATGTTCACTGCAAGTTGATGAAAGCCAGTTATATAAGTATTTGTACATTATTATCAAATTAAGTAAAAGATACAACCAAGTGCATTGGTAGTTATATTTGACTAATCATATTTCCTGCAGACACGCAAAGTTCCAGGAACAAGACCTCGGGGGCTTTATAGGTCATTCGAGATCGGCAATTTGGCTTTTACGGGACGGGATTGAGTCCAGACGGCATTTAATAAAATACACGCAAAGCCGATGTCTCTCTTCCTGCACCTGAAATATGCTACTCATAAAACCAATCCTATTCACACTTTGGCTGTGATTAGGAACAAAGTTATTATTGTTGTTTCTGTTATATTAGAGACTAAGGAAACTGAGGTTTAAAAGTACAGCTTTGGAATAGATTACTTGAGTCAATCATTTGCGATTAGAAGAAGAATTGTGATCCATCCGTGATGTTCCAGAGTTACATTTTTTTTTTTTTTTATGGAGATGCATGCCAGTGTGTTGGTGCTTATCCAAGCCACTACTGTACAAATGGTTTAAGGCTGAGAACAATTTAAAAAAAGTTTCCTCAGTTTCCCTCCACTAAAAGGAAACACTTCTGCACGTGTTAGTTTTTACTCTGACGGCCACATTTTCACTAACAGACAGTTTTATGGGATGGTGTGAAAATTGAATGTTCTTCACCCTTCTTATTTTGAGGTCATTTAGATTGACATATTTATTCAAACGTTCCACGAATGTCTCAACACTCAGGGATTCTTCCGTACATTTCTTAGAGATGTCTGGATTTATGTTTTCAGGAGAAGCAGTAAAACAACACTTTAAATCGTGATCTATCAGGGTAACATTGCATTACTGGTCTATTGCTCACTCAAAAACCCACAGCGTGCTTCACAATCATTTACTCAGAGCTGTGATTTGTAATCATGCAGTATGTTCACATGCAAAGGATCTGTACCCAGTGAGCCCAGTTACGGACACACATAGGTTCACCATAGAAACTTAGAAACCTGCTGTGCTTTACATGAAAGAAGGGGGGGATATAAATTAGATGTGTATGGCAGTAATTATCCTTGAATTTAACTGGCATGCTGTGGTCATTCAGAAGATTAATCAGTTATAGGTAAGTAAACAGGCTTCATTTGCTTCAGTAAAGAATACTCCAGTGTCCACAAAAGATATCGTAAGACTTTATTGTACAACTCTCTTACAGCTGTTTCTTCTAACGAACACCACATCAAATGTCAATTAATATCAGTTACTACACACTCTTTTGATTAAAGCAATTTTATAAGGTACAACATTTCAATAGACAGCAGATCACTGAATACGTGAAGGAAACTATTCAAGAAGACACTATATAACACTATATAACACCTCTACATACATCTAATGACCTAATGTATGGATTATAACTGTAGAAATGAAAATAAAACCTAAAATAAGCCCTTTTAAATAAAGAATTGATTGGAATTTATTAACAAACCTCCATTTGGCCCTCCTTTAATTGTAATTCTAATTTATCCCACTCTTTTCTTCCACCCTCTCATCTGTCCTTGAACCCCCTCACTCCCCCTCCCCAGTGACCTTCATAGGTATATATACCATATATATACAATGTTTTTTTAATTTAGTTTTCTCTATTGTGTACAAAAATGAGAAGGAAAATAAAATAATTAACGGACTATAACAAAAAAATCTTAACACCATTTACTAAGACACACTTAACTTATGTAAATGCTCTAAATTTTAGTTAAATACAGTCATATTTTAGAGAATAGCTGAAGCCCTTAAGCCTCTTATCACTATAGGTAGCCATGAGCTCATTACTTTTCAGCCAGTAAGTGCTCCTTGTGCAGTGGATACTGCTCTCTGCAGGCATATGGTAATTATCTCCAGTCACGCAAAGCATGAGCTTACTAACTCTGCCCCCAACACTGTGTAGTGCATGTCAGGGAGACTTCAACTACAAGAATTCCCTTAAACTTTTTTTTTCTGGGTTTCGCCATTTCCAGTCCATGACAACAGCATCAGTCATAAAGGTTTGTTTACGCTTTCCAGTGAATGACTGAATCTACATTCCGACTGAGATAAATTCTGATTGAATCACAACATTTTTTACAAGTTTCAAAGTGAGAAAGATGATTCTTACTCACTGTGTCATCAGCACAAATGACTTCCAGGAGGCCACATATTCCTCCTTCAGTGCTCAATTCATTGGCTATTTCACTCAGTGAAGGTATGCCAAATGAGCCATTTCAGGTCAGGGTAGTCATTCAATCAAGAACACAAGTCATTTCATGGAAAGGAAGGCCAGTGTTCGAGAATACTTTTTTTTAACTGACTTTAAATAAAACAGTACATCTTTCAGCCATTGTTTCCATTTTTAAAACTGCAGGAAACAAAAAGCATGATGCATAAGCAAATGCTGTCTACTTATTCAACAGGGATCTGTATTCTAGCTGTTCTTTGTACTCTGGGATGCAAATGGAATAAATAAATTATTGCCATGGCATGCAAGGAAAGCACACAGCCTGTTGGTGTGGAATAATATTTACATGTTTTAAGCTGATTTCTTCAATGAAGGCAAGCCAAAACTAGTCATTTCAGGTCAGGGCAGTCAATCCATCAAAAACATTCTGCATTTCACGGCATTTCAAGGAAAGTCAGGAAAAATTTGATTTTTCTTTTTCACAACAGCTTTCCAGTGCCTCATTCAGCAGAGGATCTACTTGACTATCTAAAATAAAATGCTGCCCTCTTGTGTCAAAAATAATAATAATAATAATGAAATCAGTCATTTTACATTTTCTCTCTCCTGTTTGAAAAAGCACTTAGACACTTCATTGATATGGAGATGTCATGACTGTATCTGATCCTATCGTGCTGCTGCTGCTGCTGCTGCTGGTGGTCGAAGGGATGGCAGTCTTGCTGGAATTGTAATAGTAGATGAACAGGAAGAAACCTGGAAGACATACCACACAAATATTTGACTCCATAAAAAAGAAATTCTGTCCTTTTTTGGTGTAGCTCAAATTGTCAGTGTGTGTGTTTGGAGTCTACCTTGGAAGGAGTTGAGGATGGTGAAGATATAGTAGGACGGTATGAGCAGAGGTCCATGGCTGAAGAAAGCAAAGGCCCAGGTGAGGCCCAGCAGGAAGAACAGGGCCAGAATGGAGAAAGCGTTCGCCTTGGTGGAGCTCTTGTCTTGGGTTTTCGCTGTCGTGCGCCTTAACACTGCAAACCTTTGCACGGTTACAATGAATATGCTGAAGGTGCAGATGAAAACTATGGCATAATAACTGATGTTCACCCACTGGAGAACAGCTGCATCAATAATCCAGCACCTAAAATCAAAAATAAGACAATAATCAGGAACAACGTGAATGCCTTTGTGTGAATAAATGAGGCATTATCAAACTTGTCTCGGAGAGTTGCTTACATGCTTGCTGAATTCCCATTATTGATCCTAATGACCAGTGGACCATATTCTTTCAAGGCAAGTAGAGTGACCACCACTGTAGCTGGTGTAACTAAAGAGACAGATAATTGTATGTATAATACATTGTGTTATGTCAAATAGTGGATATATAATCATACAAATATGATACATTATTGTCCTCGTAATAGGCTTTTTTAAAAATATGTAATAAGTCCTTACTAACATTATTAAGCATTAACAAGACTATGCAAGTGTTAATAATAGCATTATAGAAACAGGTATAATTAGATAGCTCATTTATAGGAACTCTGGAGAAACATGTTAACAGTTTTGGGACAATTTATAATGTATGAGTTTCTTATAGTTGAACATAATAGTTAGTAATTATGTCATTGTTCATACATTCTATTACATCTGTTATCCATGCACTTAGTAAGCACAGTTAAATTTGCTTTTTGTTATCAGATCTAAAGTGAAAATAATGCCTAATTAAGTATTTATTAATCTTATTAAGGTGTTGGTAAGCTTTTTGCAAACTTTTAATACATTTCTGTCTCATTATTTAACAATAAATTGGTTTACAATGCTTATATAGTCTCATGAATCATTTTAATAAGCACCTTATAAAGACTTATTACAGGTTAACTAATTCTTATTACAAGCACCTTAATATAAATTGTTTCCCAATATTTCTTCGGCTACTTCTCTTACCCCATCCTGCAATGCAAATCTTGGTCATGTAGCGTTTGATTTCACTTGGGAGCTTCCATAGATTAATATACAAGTGTAGAGCCTCTATGAAAAACCAGCTGAAAGTGGCCAACAACGCGTAGTGCATCACCGCCGCCATGACCACACATGCACCGAAGTTGTCTAAATCTGCGATGCTCTCATTTATGAGGAAGGACAGGTTCATGGTGAACATGGCAACGAAGAGGTTGATCATGATCGTAGTTGCTTGGTTCGCTTTCCCTTTCCTGTGGATTGAGATAGTTTAGTGTCAGCAAAAGCCTCTTGTACATTACGTTCAGATTAAAAACTCCTATTACATGAGATCATGCATGTACTATATGTATGTGTGTGCATACCTATACATATATAGAAAGTATTTCTTTATTAAAGTCCTTTATTTTGTTTCTCTCCTTTTTCTTAGCAAATAAATTAATATTGTAATAGCAATCTTATTACAGTATTGTACCATTTTATTACACACACTGTAAATATTTTGTGTTGTTGATGCAGTTTTACTTATAAATAAAAAAAAATACAAATTAAAAATATCTTACCTGATAACAAAATGCATGAACATAGCTACTCCCAAGAAAAACATGGACAAGCCACAGCCGATTGACGTGATGTAGGACAGAGAGTTATATTCTGCCGCTGTGATGTTGGTAGGTGGAGGTGACTGATTCATAAGGAAGAGAGAGACATGGTAGATCATGTGTTTGATGTCACCGGTAGCCACAGTAAAACTGAGATTGCTTGTAACACTTATCAATATGTTTATCTTACCATCAGTATTGCAAAAAACGTTAGATGAGAGCACTGGCACACGATGCTGTCACTGACCTCCTTTGTCTGACAGCCGTCTGTGATCCAGGTCTGTCTTCCTACAAAGACCAAGATCATGTTACTGGATGCTTTTTTTTTCCTTCTGTCACTCAATAAGGCTTGTGAACTTGAAAGCAACATTTATTTGCTAAAACAAAAAAAAATAAAGACAACAAGGGGGGAAATAAATCTGACAAACACCATCAGTGGTGGAAACATATTGTGGCAGTTTTAATGATTTATCCACTACAATGGATGATTTTGAATAATTATGTCTTGCCATTTTCAGTCATCTGTTTTTTTCTAGCAACTTTAAAATATTGAATATATACCTATAAATATATACACACATGCTTATGCCTACATATGCATCATTTACATTTTCCCAGTACCTTTGCCATCCCATGACCTACAAGAAGCAACATTTCCTGTCTGTATTTGAGAGAAATAGAAAAATTAGTTCACTCATTCTTACCATAATCATCTATCATCCATCATCTATTTCAATCAATCAATCAATCAATCAATCAATCAGGTGCATGTTTAGAGGGGGGGCAGCCTTCTACATTACCTTATCCACATTTGCATAAACAATGTCTATGGAATGTGAGAGATTGGATATCCCAACTCCCATTTCAATTCCCAGCATCTCATTATTGATTAAATAACTGTCTGGATCGTCCTGTTGAGAGTGGAATACTGTATTTATTTATACTAGCAATCATTATATTTTTATTAAAGTCATTATTCCAAAATCACAAATTGTTATTATTAGGTCAGCTTTACTTTGTTTTGTGTTTGCTTTACCTGATGGATTCCTGGAAAACTAAAAATTGCAGTAAACGTAGCATTTTTTTTTACTGCCATGTCATAGGCCTCTTCAGGGATGTGTACATCTCGTGAGTAGCCTGTTTCCAATTCCATGCTATTCTCAAATAGCTACAAAAAAATTAAGATAAAAATGAAGATTCAGCCTTATTTAATATTGTATTTTAATCTTGTATGATGGCAGACTACATACACTCATATCACCAGTTTCTGAAATGCCAATAGTGAGGTTGGTTGGAGTTTCCAAAGAGAGTTTAACGAGCATCCCTCTAATATCACCGATCGTGACGCCTGCTGTGCTGTGATTGCCCATCTTTTCCACCATTGAGTTGAGACTATTCAAGACCTTTCTATAATAGAAACACAAATTCTTCTAGAATAGCAAACCACATTGATGATTACTTATTGGCACTCCTGCTATAAATTATTTAGATACTTACTTTATGTTCTCTTGGCTATTGTTCCCATAGGAGGGTTCAATAATAGACATCTCCGGTTTATTTCCTGGTGGCTTACATGACAAACACTTGCTCTTGCTCTTCCGATTTAAATCTATGATGATGTACTCTTCTTCTGATAGATCTGCACATTAAAACACAAACACACGTCCAGTCACTGTCACGCTCTAGGAAGAGACAGTATATGCTAGATAATATAATCTGATAATACCTTTGCAGTCATTTTCGTTATAGTGATGATTTCCTTCACAGTCCATCAGTGCAACGCTTTTGACATCTTAAACATATTAAAACATTACATTAGTAACAGACTTTATTAATGGTGATACCAGTGCTGTTTCTGTTAAATGTATGCTGAAATGGAAATTAAGTAACTGTTTTAGGTTTGTGACTATACCTTTATTCAAGCAATATTGAAGATTTAAAAGAAAATCTGCAACAGAAATAATGTTAAGTTAATCAATTACAGTAAAGGAGACAAATGCTCCATATGGGTCAGATTTTTTTGAGTTAAAACCCTTCTGACCAATAGAGGGCAATCTCTCACTGCTTCTGTGTGCAAACATGAAATCCCTAACCAATGAACTCCCTGGTAAACAGCCACCAATTGTAATAATACCAGTAGCCACATTTAGTTTAGCATCAATATCTGTATATATATTCAAAAAAAATACAACTGTAAAGGATAAGCAGACTATGATCTAAATCTATTTGGTTCATTTCAGAGATGACATAATGTTGTGAGTGGTATATTAGTCCTACCTGATGAATTGAACAGCCTTGATGGTGTACAATTGAAATTCTGATTTGGTGTAGGCATCAGTACAACATGTTGGTTGTGTAGAGTGCATTCATTGATAGCTATGTAGTATCTTTGTTTACGTTCCATCACGTTAACCAAACAGTGGTTGCAGTCGGCTGAAAATACAAACCATAATTCACACAAATCCTTAAAATGACCAAGAGAAATGATGAAGGGAGGGGAGGGGGACATCATAATTCGCTCTTTACCATAATGCCAAACAGTTTCTAATGCAAAAAGTTGATTTACAGTAGAATCCCTTATTGCTGTGCATGTAACTTGGACAGGCTATGAGCTCAGGTTTCTAAAGCACATTTTAAAACGTGTCCTGGAACTGGAAAAGCATGAGCCACTCTGAGAAAAAGAGTAGCAAGAAGAAAAGATCTTTTTTTTTGTCACAAATTACAGTGGACTTGCTGTCAAATTGAAGTGTATTATGAGGTGTAAAATATATGCTTACATGTCCACTTACAGTTCCACTTAAAGGGACAGTTCACCCAAAACTCACATTACAGTTCACATTTCCACCCTCTTACCTATAGTAGCTTGACTAGATGAAATTGGACTACATTCCACACCCTCCACATGGATGAAGGAATATTTTCTCTCTAGTTGTAGTAAATTCTAGTGATCCTAATGATACTTAATAAAGATGTCATACAGTACCTGAGAATTCTCCATTTTGACTGAAACAGATTTCAAGGCCATTGCTTTCCAGGGGCACTGAAATAAGATGTGAAATAACTGTTTATGCTGATTAAAAAAAAAACAAAAAAACAACAACAATCTTACTACATTGCGGTCAAGCTTACTTGATTGAAAATCACAGTGGCCTTGAATGGGACTTCCATAAATAATAAATATCCTTGTTATCTTTGTATCGTCTTTGCACAACTCTGTATGAAGAATTTACAAAATTAAAACAATACATAGAGTTTAATTGATTTAACAGACACTAAATATTTCTGAGAAATACAGATTCAGACTACAATGTACCAGTCTAATGTATCTAATGCAAAATGCATATTTTGGCAAAGGTCGAAACAATGAAAATGTTTCAACTGTCGTTAGATTTACTCACCCTCGGCACCGCATACTTGATTTTGCAGGAACAAGACGATTGCTAGGTTCACAGCAAACATCCAGCCATGCTTTACATCCAATGGAAACATTATTCTAAAGAGTAACAACAACATTCATTGACCATAACCTGAAGATATGTCTAATTATACAGTAGGTGCCATCTGTCTGTACAGGAGCCTGCATTACCTGAGTGAGGTGATTTTCTGCATGGCCACTCTCCTCAGTGGTTTGCATCCAACTGAAATTCATTTCATTGTATCGAATGGTGATTTTCATATCTGATTTACCTTGCAAATGAGCCTGGTGTCCTTCTTTTCACAATCGTGTCTTGTATGTGGTCTTCAGCAAACAGTTATGCTATATGTGATATGGCCTTTTGTGTGTCTGAGCTGATCTCAGTTACAGTTTTTCTCAGTGGCTTTGGCCTTTCTCATGTCACTGTTAACATTTGCACAATAGTTAGTTCAACTTCCAGAACATTTAGTTATTTGCGCACATTATAACAGCAGTTTGTCATTCCTTCCAACAAATTATGATGCTTTTGGACATGCATCAGTCCCTTTTATACAACTCTGTGCTGTTTTATTATCATTGTAAAATGCTTTGGTGCATTTCTAAATAACCCTATTCACATTTGCCCAACAGTAAATGCGTTTCTAATTTTTTTTTTTTTAAATGTACAAACAGAGGAACCCAGTTGTGAACCTGCAAAAGTGCGTCATGGATAGTTCTTTCCTCAAAAGTAAGGATTCCTTGTCATGTTTTCTTCATGTCTATATCTTTTATCTGTTTATATCTTTATCTTTATGTTCATCTTTATTTACTCTGCAAATGATTTGCAAATGCAAACTATTTGAATATGTATGGTTCACACATTTTTTTAATGTCACTATATGCAGTAAATTATTCTATTTTTCATGGAGACCACATTATTTGTGTTGGTTGGGAAGTACACTGTGTACATTGTTATTGTGGGGGAAATAAAATATATATATGTTACAGTGTATTTCTGTGTTCTGAGTATAAAAAATATATTTTAAAGATCTTTGATAACACAATTAACAGATAATACAATAGTATTATCTGTAGTAAGTGTATCACCTAACACAAAAAAGTCTAAGTCATCATAATGGATAGAGAAGTGTTTTCCATTCATCATTATGTTTTACACTGAGCACATCATTATTATTATTATCATTATATTATTATTATACACTATATAATGGTTTGTGTTTATCATTTGAAAAACTGCCATTTTGAAAAGAATTGGCATTGTTTTGAATGTATGGTTTAATTTTGTTTGCCCATAGTGTTTTTAGATTTGTGTGTAGAGTTCTGAAAGTATGAATCATCCTTTTAGAAAATGTGTGTAAACAATCAAGAACAGCTGCAATGCTTAACACACCAGTGAAAGCTGAGGTTCACCTCAGGGAAATTGTTCAATTTAAGAGATTTTAAGGAAAAAAAAGAATTTGCTAATTCCTTGACAGATTTTGACTAACTTAGTTTTGTATGTAATGACTCAAGAAATGTTACGAGGACTATTAGTTTTATAGGGAATGATTATTCATTCATGATCTAAAATATTTAAGAGTGAGATAGATAGATAGATAGATAGATCGATCGATAGATAGATCGATCGATAGATAGATAGATAGATCCCTGTTTTCAGCCTTTGTTCCAAGCTAAGCTAATTGTGGAATTGTACACAATATATTATTACGTAATATATTTTTTATTTATGTATTTTCTGCGCATTTATCATTTCTTTTTGCATTTGATTTGATTATTGTATCTGTTGAGTGTCAGGTTCATTTTGTACTGTCAAAAAACAATGTAATAGTATAATATTTAAATATATATAAAAATATTTTTACAGCTCAAATTACATTCTACAAACTTAAAGAAGTTGATTTATAGT
Organism: Lepturacanthus savala; assembly: GCA_030544235.1. Taxonomy (NCBI): domain Eukaryota; kingdom Metazoa; phylum Chordata; class Actinopteri; order Scombriformes; family Trichiuridae; genus Lepturacanthus; species Lepturacanthus savala. The sequence goes on along the minus strand of CM060469.1, from coordinate 17,375,137 downwards.
CAAAATATTACAGGATATGAATTATTACACTTAAGTTGAAACATTGCTCATGATGCAATATATATATTTAAAAATCATATTGAGTGAAATAATTCACATGATGCATTATTTTCATCATTCATCTTCCTGGCTAAAAATAATCTTCAGGCTATGTATCAGCAGATATGCATGTAACTTTTGTAGTGATACAACAAAACAGCCGCTATATAAACCGAAAGAAACATTTCTATTCTCTCGTTGCAGCATGAGGGCGGCACCGTGCTTCCGCCCCGTGTCTGCAACAGTTCATTCAGATTGGTATCAGATATCAGCTGTTATGGAAATAGGAGGATTGTATTGTATTTTTTAATCCTCAAAATAAAAATAAATAAACTAAAAATAAGATTTCCTTATTATATTTCTATCATTTCATCAATGCAACAAAACATGATATATTATGGAAGTTAAAGTTAAAGCAGCAAACAGCAGAGTAGTCACGTGGTGCGTCATTCTCACCAGGATGCCTGCAGGGACACTAAACATTTAATTATGAATGCTCATTATGTATTTGTAGCCTATTATCATTTTGATAGTAGGCTAATATAGCTAATATATAGTTACAGCCTGTATTGATTTCATATAAGGCTTATATAAGGCTTTTTACTATTTGTGGCTCCAGACAGATTTGTTTTTTGTTCTTTTGGTCCAATATGGCTCTTTGAACACTTTGGGTTGCCGACCCCTGAGCTAAGCTGACAATGAGGAAACTTTATTGTTTTCTCCACAGAGGTGGGACATCAGCGAAGCATGAGGCCACAAGCACAGGTCGAGGACAATCAGGCCACCGCTCCGTACACGCAGACTACGCAGCCTCCCTACAAGCTGAGCTTAGGGCATTCAAACCCTTAGCAGTGGCCCTGAGGACGAGAGTTAGGATATAGTAAAGAACCCCATGTCTTTTAGATCGGAACGACGGTGCAAAGCAGCATGAGATTTCCCAGGTTAGCTGGTCGGTGCAGCGATTTTTTTTTTTTAAGTTATGTGTGCCCCCCTACCCCGCCAGCCCCTCCCGTTTGCCTTTCTCTCACGGTGTCTGATGAGAATCTGAATGATTGACTCAGTCGGACGACTTTATTTTAGGAAATTTCTGAAAATTACGAATTATAGAAAAAAATCATGTTGAAATCTGAAATCCTTTAGATTATATTTTTCCTCAGAAGGGCAACATCAGCCGAGGAGGGTAAAACGGCAGTTGCCCAGACAACCAGGGCCATATAGCTGTGCATCTCCATGACTTTCTATTTATTCACACACTAACAAGATAGGCATCTGTACTAATACTATACTGTTTTAATACTCGTGATACTTGTGTTGTTCCATCTTGTAGCATTAGGACGATGTCCTGGGTTTGAATATTTCAATCTACTGTATATACTGCCGGTGTGATCTAGTGTCAAAAAGTGCTGGAACAAGGTAAAGCGGAATATTTATGGGTACAAAAGGTGTTTTTTTTTTCAATTTTACTGTACTATTCCTATTTCCATGACCCTTTTAGTAGTTGGTCCCATGCAGAAGTGGCAAAAAGTTCCTCAAAGAGCCACTTGAGGCAGGCTACAGAGAAAAGTCAATCCCCATAGACCCCAATGTTAAAAAGCCCAACTTCACAGCAGAAATAAATATGTTTGTATTGTGTGTATTGTGAGAGAGAAGAAAAGTGTGTGAGAAGCAGAGAAGGAGGGAATGTGCTGCTACAGGTCTAACAAGGTGCTTTTTGGTCAATAAAACATGCAATTTTTTATAAATAGACCACAAAAAATTTAATAATAAACTGAGAAATTGTCAAAATAGGCCCCTTTGAATGAAAAATACTTTCTCCTGAGCTACCAACCAAAAATATTTCAACATTGGACAGGAGTAAAAAGGACAGAAGGGTTTTTTTTTTACTTAATTTTGGTGTAATGAATAGCCTCATTCAAGCAATTCCCCCCATTTCTCTTGTGTGATATCCTTTGTTTCCTGTAGGATTCTATACAATTTAGAAATGTTAATCTCACTATTTCTGTTTCTTTTTTATACATTTTAGTAATCCAAGCAATCTCTGACTCTGTTATTCTCTTTGCCTTTTCAGGAGATACTTCCTTATTTGTAGATCTTTTAATAAATTATTGTTGCCTAAATTGAATGTAGTCGCTAATGTTTTAAATGAGTTTACCATGTTATTTGTAATCATCTGTTTTTTTCAAAACAACACGTCTGGATCATTAATTATGTTTCTCAAATAGATACAATCTTGTTCAAATTTATATATGTTTTGTATTAGTTTCCAGTTTATTTATGTATTTTCTACACATTTATCAGTTCTTTTTTCATTTATAATTGATTATTGTGTCTATTTGAGTGGCATGAAAGTAGATCCTTAAACATGGTAAGCTAAGCCCACCTATTACTTTTGGTTGAATTACTGAGTTTTTTTTTTTTCTGTTCCTTGGTTATTTTTAAATGAAAAACAACCAAGTATATACGAGTGTAGTGATAAGCCTAAGCAAATGGTTTCTATTTATTTGCACAGTAACAAAGTGTGGATCAGTACAGATGTGTTTATTCAAATGAAAAAAACAAATTGTCCTATGAAAACATGATCCACGTCATAGTATTTGCCTTTTAATGCTCATGTGGAAGCTACTTGAGGTCAATGTCCACAGCATCAGCGTCTGTTTGATATCTCATTATTTTAGGCAAATAACATCAGAGGGCCGACGAGGAGAGGGATGAATGAGGTGGAATGAATATGAGCTTGATGTTTGAAAAATGTGTTGGTACTGCCCCCTTGTGAAAATTCTGAAATCTATTCACAAGCTTTTCTTGTCTTGATAAACGGCCATTAAAACATTTGCCCTTTGTACACATTTTGTGAAACATTCTGTAGAGGCTATCAACTGATTATTAAGGCAATCTTTGAGAGACCCCCAAAAAATAGCACTATGGCAATATAAATAGATAATCAGCAGTGTAACGTGACTGTAAATTGATGGATGACAGAGCCTTTAGAGGAACAACTCGAGCTCCTCTGTGGTTGTTAACAGGTTGATAATGTCATTAAAGTCATCCTGTTATCCTGCTGAGGCAATTACCGCCCCACCAGCAGCACTAAATATATTTAAAACCCGATCACAGCCTGGATAAGCCTGGTGGGCTTCATTGATGGAGTTTTTATTATCAGTTTAGAGTTAATTCAACATATTGAAGTCAGTGGTCCTTCTGGTGATGTCATTGTTAGCCTCATTAATAGCCGTGCGGTCACTTTCTTGTTAACGCTGCATAATGTGTGAAAAAGCAAACTTTACATTCTACATCATATCATGGTATTATGTAAATTATACAGCTGTTAAGTTATTGATGCTCATAGTTGGTGCATTAACTGATTTTATTTCTCTTAGCTTTGCCATCATATATCAGTGAAAAATATCAGTATCACCCAGTGTGAGGTCAAACATAATTATTTTCTACATGATTTCCATTATATACTCTTGCAATATTGTTTTTCTTTCTTCTTTTTTTTACATCCAATGATCCACAGAAAATAGAGATACCTATATTTATAAAGGTGTAATTACAAATTTTGTGTCCATATTGCATTGCTTTAATTATGCTTTGTTTCTTCATTTCTGAGCCTATATATTTTTCTCTCCATTTCTGAGAGTTCCTGTATTGTAATTAAAGCTGCACTGCAGACTCTTCTCTGTGTTTGTTGCTGTTTTCACCAGCATTTTTTTTTGTGATTTGTTCCATGATGCTGTGGGGAGAGAGAGCCCAGGGCTCAGTGCCATATGGCGGATGAATATTTGATGGCCCTTAATGGAACCCTCACCCTTATGCCATAGCACCATTTTCTTTTACCCACCACGCGTGGAAGAAGACTCTGGTGGAGCTGTGTTGTCGGCATTCTTTTTTTTGTGGGGGCTTCCCTGGTGAAATTCAGTTTCCTGTCTGGTCATGCCGCAGAGCAGCTGCCGTGACTTCATCATACTGGTTGTGGGGCCCATGGCAATAAAGCTCACCAGGCGGACAACTGGTAGTGATGCCCAAAACTCTGTGGTACACAATGTACCACATTCACAGCTCTGGTCACCCAACCCTAACATGCAGCTGTATCCCTCGCCCTGTCCCCTGTGCCCCGTGCATGAACTTGTCATCACCGAGGTCAGCAGATCACCTACCATCTATGACAGAGGGACGGCCTCATGTTACATATATATACATCTGGATACACATGTCAATACTTATGTCCACCGAGTATAAAACATTGTCAGCATCAATCCTGTTGAGGAGATTAGGATCTTAACTTAGGAGAGATATGACCCGGCCTGTCGTTTCAATTAGGAAAGTGACAGTGAAACAGTGCAGCTATGTGTTTGCTTGGTGACCTCATCCTCTATATAACACAATCCATAACTGTGATGGGAGGCACCTCCCACTAATTTTTGCTGCTATTGGGTTGGAAGTGTAAATGGATCTTGCAATCAAAGTGTTTAGGAGTCTTAAGAGTTTCGGATGAAGGGTGTGAGGAAAAGGAGGAGCGGGCTTAGCCTTGTGCTGGAATGTGGGTTATCAGGGGTTATGTGTGTGTGTGTGTGTGTGTGTGTGTGTGTGTGTGTGTGTGTGCTCCAAAGCACCTGTTTAGGCTGTCTTTGCATGTTTAAGCCTGTACACACACACGCGCAATCACAGCTGCCCCTCACATTACACAGCTATTTCTGACCTGCTCAGTCAGACACATGAGGGGTGGTAAATAAAACAAACACACTCCCCCAGACATGTACAGTAACTACATCAAAGCTCATGTTTTTTTTGGGTTTTTTTGCGGTACCTTTAAATGTAAAATAGATTGTCCTCAAGTGTGTGTGACTCCTTGTCCAGCTCAAGTGTGCATGTGTCTCCCGGCACATCCACGACTGATGTGGCGGAGCGCTCAGGGATTGATTTAAAACCTCGACGTAAAACCTGACTGGCATGCTGCTAGAATATCTCACCCTAGCAGATATAAATCAACTTAATGCAGGTTGGGCTTGCACTTGGGTTACCTAACTACAACCACATGCGAGCACTTTGTGTTACATAGAGTGTGAAGACGAAATATTGAGCAAATGTAATTTATGAACTGTGGAGATACTGAATAAAAAAACAAAACAAAAAACAACAACAACAGGTGGTCAAATTTCTCACATTAATATTTCATCACTTCTCTTTTACAAGGTCACAGGTGGCACCCTATACTGGCCAGAGCTGTGCCTCCCAGACCTCCACTGACCAACCAAACAAACAAACAGAAACATGGACAGGCGTCTTTGTGGTTGACAGAAATGCATTCGTCACCATCCTAGAATTACATCGGGGCTCACTCAAGGTCACCTTGGCAAGCAGAGAGACTTTTTTGATTTCAGATCTTTATTGCTTTTTGTCTGCGTTGCCAATCAGTGTCAGAGAGGGGATAAATAGACAGATGACGAAGATGTCGGAGGATAATGTCATTTGTCAGTAATTCATACTTGATCATTCATAGCTACACACAGTAGGGTGGACACTATCTAGAGAAGGGGTGTTAAACATGAGGCCCGGGGGGCCAGAACCGGCCCACTAAAGGGTCGATCGGGTTCACTGGATATAGTTATATAATGTTTTGAAATGAAATGACTGAACAGGGAATAACTGAGACATCATACTGTCATCGCTCCCGTAAATTAACGGTTCATTTATTGTGTTAATATTAATATAGCATTTCTTTATACAAAAAGAAGAGGATAAATTTGTAGGCGCATTCATTTATATGTTATTTTTAATGGTCCAGCACATTGAGATCAGATTTCGCTGTATGTGGCCCAGGAACTAAAATGAGTTTGACAGCTCTGATCGAAACACACTGCCCGACCTGTCATCTGCAAACATTTTCAGCACATTCCATGCTTCCGATCTTCCGCCACCCACCCACCAACCAACCAGATTTTTAAGCATACCATGACATCACCAATTTACAGCCGGTCCCTGAGGGGTCTCGCCAATATTATCAGCATCCTTCCACTGACCCAATAACTTACCTCTCCTTTTGGACCGACACCCCCCACGGCAGTAACCTTATCCTGGACTTTAGACTCGACACAGACCGGTCAGCGGGGGAGCAATGAGGAGATGTCGCGACACTGGAGGAAGGTGAGGAGTGAGAAGAAATGAGGGCCAAACTGGGGGGGGGCTAAGCGATGATCAGCTAATCTCTTTTCTATTGATGGGGCAATGAGGCCAGGTGTTATGGGCCTTGGAGGGAGCAAGGAGGACCAAGATAACAAACCTTGTCACAATAGAGGTGTGAACTAGAAGATGAATATCAAAGGAGTGTGAAAAAGTAAGGAATAATAGGAAGGGAATGTGGAAGTGGGAGGTGAGAAACATGTTTGGTGAGGTTAAAGGAGGAAAAACGGGTTTCCCTTGAGGTTTCACATGCACATGAACATATGTAAGATAAAAATGTTACAACAAACGCTGAGTTGAGCCCGATCCATTCTATTCTCTCAAATTTCACGATTGTCAATTTATTCAAGCACACTCTACCACATCCCTTCATCCTGTCTCCAGAATACACCCCCCACCCCTTCCCCCAGGTTAGTCCGAGGGGAAAATAAAGAAAGGAATGATCTCACTGCAGGAGACGCCTTTAGATCCACTTTCATTATGAATTGACGATTTCATCACACAGGGGTAGAGTTACGTACATGTGGCAGACGGGAGGGTTCAGGGCAATTTGATTGAAATGATAGATTCTTTGTGGTGTGGATCTTCCTTACAGTGCCTTTGTTACAGGTACTTTGTGGTTTGTCTTTCAAATGAGCATTTTTTTTTTTATCCAGATTGTTCTTTTAATAGCAGTAATATTGAGAGGGAAGTGCCACCACTGCCAGGCAGGAGACAGCATGACATCATTCCCTTTGTGTTGAGGTATTGGGTTGGTGACTGTCTGCTGCTTGTCTGAAAAGCTGCCAGCTGCTTGATTTGTCTGTCTGCCTGATGTTTGCCAGGAATCCCTGCCTGGCATAGCGCCAGTGGACAAAAAAGCAGGATAGTCTTTCATCCAGCAGGATACACAGGCTTTCTTAAGGTGGTATCATTAAAAAATGTCAAATTGTCTTGAAAATGAACCACTGGCTTATACATTACTGCGCTCAAATTTGCTGGCATATGCTCATCGCAACTTCAGAGAGTGAAAAAACACTAATGCGTTTGGATTTTCCCTAGCTTCCTCAGGCAATGAATAATCAATACCACTTTAATATGCCACCATATTTACATTGTGATGTGTCCCAAGCTGCGTTTTCCACTGCCAGTGACAATCAGCATGCCCAGTGTTGTGATATGTGTGTGTAGGCATTTTTGAAGTAGACAGAGATTCATTCTGAAAACAATTGTGTGGACAGAGATGGTTTTTAATATGAAAAAAACATCTTTGTTTGGGGTAGAAACATAGAAGTGGTGATGTAGCCTGAGCCTTTGCCACCACTATTATGATGAGTTCAGCTCATAAGTAGAAAATGAAAATGAAAAAATGCGTGAATCACTGAATCATTCATTGATTCTTTCATTGGAGATCCACACTGACTTTACAAAGCTCCAATGGCCAACAGAGCAGCATGATTAAACATAGAAACCAATAAAAATTGTGAGTTCAACCTGTACCTATATATATATATATATATATATATATATATATATATATATATATATATATATATATATATATATATATATATGAATATAATATTGTAGATTAAGTGAACATTTAGTTCACAGAATGAACAACATGAATTCTAAAACCTTGTGGCAGTGGAATATTGCCATTTTTAGACATTGGCTAAGTTGTTTCCATTAACAATCACTGCTAACATTGTCCTAGTATTCATTAAATAGAACATCTTATTAACAGCTTTTATGCAAATAAACCATAGGAATTTACAATAGTCCCATTTATATTTCAATAGTGTGTTACTTTTCTGTCCACTGTGGCTATGTTTGAATGGCTTTGATGACTGAAAGCAACCCTTCACTCCCCTGGGATCACTGTATAAAGGCTTGTTCTGGCCACTGCCCTGGTGTGGGGAACAAAAATAGCCATCCCCAGCTTGACCTTTAAGAGGTCCCTTTGTTGAAAGCAATGATGTGATCATTCCTGGGCTGTCCTCGGCTGCAGGTGGTCAGGACCTTCCTGCTGAGTGCTGGAGAATCCCAGAGTAGACAACATTAGCCTGTCAAAAGGAGCAGATTTGGCAACCAGGGAGTGCTGGAGGGAGAGACCCCCACTGAGTCACTGCACCCCCTGACCTCAGCTTTACTTGTGTCAACATTGTTTTTTAATTAATAGCAACTATAATATGCTGTGTTGCATGAATAATTAATTAATACATTAATGTATAGTTACATGATTTTCTAACATGTCTTGACACTTGTCAAGGATCATTAGCTTCAAATGAATGCATTCTCAGCCATATATTTCGAGTAGAACCGCATTATGTACATTGTATTGTTAATCTGTACAGAAAAATCTAATTAATATTCAAAGAGGAGTCAAGGAGTTCACCAAGCAATCTTCAGCGCTAACAATGAGACAAACAGAACAGTGCTCTTGCTGGAGAATAATTTCTCCGGCCAGTCGGATGAAATAAACAAACATGACCCTCTGCGAGCTCGCTCAGGCTCCACCAGAAGAGGCAGGGGGTACAAGGCTTGAGGTGGGAGTAGAGAGAAAACTTCACAGCACACTTGTCTGGTCTGAGAAATCTATAAAGCTGCTTTCATGTGAACTTCACGGGAAAGAATGACCCAGTAACACTCACACAGGTTCATTAGTGATTAGACTTGTATTTTTTTTTTTTTTTAACTACAGCAGGGTAGAAACTGCAAGCTGTTGCCTATGGGCAAAGTGAAAGGGCAAGAAGACAGATATTGTGGAGATTCTTTTTTATTATTGCTTTTATTCACCTTATGGGACCAGCAACATAAAATATGCATGTTAATCCATACGTTCAGTCTTTTCTTTTCATGAATATTTAACATTCCAGCCACATAGAGGTATATAACATGAAGCTTTACATTTTCTAATAACAGCGGAGAGGTCCTAAGTGCAATGCCAGTCTCTTTCTTTCCTCTGGTAACGGGAGGCGTTCCAATCAATAAATCATAGGTCCTGACAAGCTGAATCAAGAGACATGAATTAAAAAAAAACTATGTTGGCCACCTGACTCAAACATGAAAGAACAAAGCCAATATGGGAGTTGCTGTATTGATCGAGAGCCACAGACGAGGTGTGTGGAGTTCAGGTGCATGTGAATACATAGTTTATGGATCTGTGCATCCCTGCTTTGGTGGGACAGATGTTGGGGTTATACGGAGGTGAGGTTCACACGTTCAACGATGTCCCACAGCTGTGAGCTGAAGGTTGCCGCAAGGTTACGTCCAGTCGCATCTTTTCATATCAATCTATAAAATTCTCATTCAACCAGCACATGGACTGACAATAGGATTAGTTCTACATGAGACTTAGTTTAAAAAAAAAAAAAGAGTGTGAATTTTAAAAGGTTGTTAATACCTTGAGGATGTTATTTGTGGACGATGGATTTAGTTTGATTTTCTTTATCTAAATTCTCTCCCACTTGAAAGGGGACCCTTCCCCTCTATTAATAATTGATATTTTATTACCCCCTCCCTCCCCCTCGTCATGGCATAGTGTGCTTTGATGTGAGCCGTGTATGTATTGATCGCCGAGCAGATAAGAGCACAATCAAAGGGATTCCTCGTGGGGCAGTCAACAACGGGTCACCTCATACTCCCGGAATGTGGTCAAAACCATCTCACTTGCACCATCGCATCTCTTCGCATCTATCCCTTTTCGGCCCGACTTGTCCAATAGTCGCTTATCTGGGTTTAGATATTCACTCGGAATAACAAAGCTGTTGAAAATGACATCATCCTAAGTGGAAGGAGAAATATGCGTAAGTCGCCAAAAGGGGGGTTTCCACCAGAAGAAACTGTCAGTGCTGGGCAGACTGGCTTTTCTCCATTATCTGCTCCGGCTGAACATCACAGCGGATGATGATCTCATTCATAATGCTCATTACAGTTCACTGGAGATGCTTATCATCAACGGGCTAACAAACAACTGCAGACAGTATAAACAGTATAAATTACAGTAGGCTGCAGTGTTTTAGACAAATATGGTTTCTTATCGATAGAAAAACACATGCGAGTGCAGATATTGGATCGTGATGACTGGGATTGGCCCATTATACCAAAACAACCCACCATAACAAAAGAGCATATCAGTCACACGTAAGCTGCAGGGAAGAATCACGCAAGAGTGTTGAGAGAATGATAAATGCTGCCCGGCTACACGTGAGACAGATTATAATTTCATGAGATTTATATAATCCATCCATATCGGCAAATACAGAACCACTTGTATTATGATATCGGACACTCTCTCTTCTAAATACATTCATACATTTAAATCTAATATGCAGTTGCAGCTTTGAAAGCCAGGCATTGATTGTTATCCGACACTTGGAGACCAATCGTCAAAAGCACTTACAACGAAACACAGAGCGCAGCCATAATGTGCATATCCTATTTAACCAAACAAATATTTTGATGGCTACCTATGAAAATGCATCGTCCATTTTCACTAGTGAACACTTAGAGACCATTAGCAGTAGTGTAAGAGCCAGGCGTCTTTCCCATCATCGATATCCCATAAGTGGACCCGTGCATGTACGCCGAGGGCCCGGGGCCTGCTGAAAAATCTCCCAGGCTGCCGGTACTGCTGTTGTTGATGACTCGTCCGGCTCTGACTGACAGCACTTTTGTTTTCCGTGGATTAGGCAATCTGACTTCATCAAGGTCCGCGAGGGGGTTCACGTAACGCCGCCTGTAGGTCACTACACCAACGTAACCCCTCCTGTCTACCCTGATGACAGACTGTCAGCCCTCCAGACTGAGACTAGACGGGTGGACGTAGTGACCCCACCCCACTCACTGTCTCGCACCACACACGCACACACGCGCACACACGCGCACACACACCCATATACTTGACACATTCTCAGGTCCTCTTGACCAGCGTGTAAATTTTTAATGAAATATACATTAAGAGGCATTCATGGGCTGCTACACGGCGTTTCCCTACAGCTAATATTTCAGCAGACTGCGCATCAGATCGGGATTGAATGATTGATTTACTATCAGGCTGCTTTTCTTGGATTAATAATTCAGGGTTATAGCTTGTGACACCTTCGGCATATTCCATTACATGAGTTTCATCACGAGTTTCTATTTTAAAATGATCACTGCAAAAACAGTAGAAATGGATAAAAGGCGAGTGTCACATAAAACAGGATTCTACTGGTATGTCTTTAGGAATTATATAGTCATAATACAGGAACTATGGATAAATTTGTCTGTGAATGCATGCTTATGCTTCTTTGTGCATGTTTGGGGAGTTTGAGGGGTTAGTGTACGTGCCTGTTGACGACTTTCTCTCTTGGCCTGCTGTCTGTGATGAGAAATGAGAGACAGCAGTGTCTGAGGTCACACTGATTACTTGTCCCCACATGGGGTCAAATGACTCCTAAATGTTTTGTTTACACTTCTACGACAATGTCTAGGCTCTGAACCAAGTATAGCGAACCAGATGGCATACAAATCTAGATAATGAGTTCTCAGATTTGGTGATAAGCGGAAGTTATAATTCAGTTGTCAACCTATAATTTACATACAAAAGACAAAAATGCCACAAATTTATTTTTCAAAATCTGCGAAATCATTTATTTTTACCTAGATATTCTATTGTTGTATATGTATGTAAAGAAAGATCAACACAAAAACACGTAATTTTCTCACCCAGATTCATAAAATCATAAAGGAAAAGTTCTGATGTGGCGGACTAGATTTATGTGTTGATTCACAGTTTCAAGAAAGGGGATAGCGCAGTGTTTTTTGTTTAATAGCTCCTGCATCTTTCAGGAGCATCTCCGGTTTCAGTCCTCAAGCTGGACGAGCAAGTGCTGGATAATTATCCTCACCAGTGTTAAGTACAAATTGCACTGACCGGCTCTTGAAAGGACTTGCTGAAGCACATCAGATACGATGGCTCTCCAGCTGGCTGCTAACTCGCATTTGGCAACCTTGTTCTTGTGTAATTACAAATGAATAAAGAAGACATGAGGGGACTGGTGAACATGTGTGCACATACAGCCTAATCACAAGGAGAAAAAAACTTGACATTTGATCACTTATCATGAAACTGTCTCTGTTGCCTAAGTCAAAGAGTCATGACTCAATTTGTTCTGTTTCACCTGCATGACAATAACAAGGACAGGTGCCCCGAGGAGACCAAAGTCGTATTTGATGTCCAACATCAGACTACTTACACCTGAAGAGTGTGACATCATGATGACTCTAAGCTGATAACCCAACAACACGCCAGTAGTTGTTGTGAGGATAAAGGATTAGCCTCTGTTTGCTTTTGCCGCTCTTTGAACCAGAAAAAGAAAGGAAAGGATCTCACATGAAAGGCGCTACTTGCTGAGAAAGCACAGAATTGGGGTGCTAGCTCTCATCAAAGGGGTTGAGTCACTTCAAGCGTGGCTGGAGAACTCTTTCCAAACACCCATTGACAGGGGGCGCTTGTGTGTCGCCGCTATTTGTGTCTGCGGACGACGGCTTGTGTGAGATTTTCTTTTTTTTTGTCTGTATGTTGACCATGTCTGTCTGGCATATCAGGTAAGGTCTCTGTCTCCTTTTCGACATTGTTGGGGTGGATAATGAGGTGTGATTAAATATGAATGCTAAGTGTTTGGTGGCTGGAGCCCAAAGCTGAAACCAGATCCAGTCGGGGCCCACAGGCAGCATAATTAGTAGCTGATGATAGATGCCATTAATGGTGCTTTTCCACACAGTGCTTCCAGGCCTCTAAGCTGGACCTCCACGCAGCAGCAGGTCACCTTTGAGCCATCCACAGTTAATTAAGCCGCAAATAAATAAATCCTCATCCAGCCGTGGCGGTTCTGTATGAGAACCATGAGCGGGGATTGTAATCAGCTTTATTCAAATTGTTTAATGAACACCAGTGATTAAATATTAAGCCATTTATTAGGTTTATTTGATCTTTTTTTTATAGGTGCCTCTGGGGGATTTTAATGTTGAAAGCATGATGAAAATGCAGAAAACAATATCAGCATTTCAAAGTGTTGGGAGGACCAGTATGACGCCTTTAATGGTAGAGAAAGGCTTCTTTGTGCATGCTTGATAGGCAGTGAGTTTTGAGGCTCTTTGGATTGTCATAACCCTGGTGTGAGATTGACTCATTCATGGTGAGCGGCCTCCGAGTCTTCATCTTCTGTCTCTCTGCCGTGCGGCTGTGGACCCTGCTGTGCCGCCTCACTTCAGAGGGAGAGAAGGAGTCATGTCCACAGCTGTTAGGACATGCCTGCTTTGAGGTGTCCGTGGCAGCTTTAATGTGTGGAGCAGATTAAACACAGTGTCTTTGTGCGGGCTGGATAACTGGTCATCTCCAAAACAGTCATCCAATTTTATCTACAGTGTTCCCGAGCTTCTGTGCATGATTGTGCATGAGCGTTTTTCTGCTGTTGCCGCATATACACCCTCATATTCTCAAAAGGGCGAGCAAAACAGCTTGACATGCCAGTGAGTCTCATTAAGCGAAGCCCAAAGTGTTTGAGAAGACGCCTGCCTATGAGTAGCCGACGGGCAAAATACAGAGTGAAACTTGAAGTCATGCCTCCGTATTTCAAGTGATGATTGTTGCTTGACATGAAAGCATCACCTGCAGTCAGCGAATTTGCTGGACTTCAGTGTACCTCAGTTATAATATAAATGGTAATGTATCATACGGGGCTGCGCTACGTGAGGGCAGCGGTTGCCTGCAGTGAACATAAAATGGTGGTCGGTTCAGCTAAGGGTCAACATATGTGGAGCAGTTAAACATGCCAGAATAGTTTCAAGTTTTGGTTTTCCTCTTTTTTTCCCACAGAGGAGGACTTCCCTGAGCTGGGATTAATGGAGGAATGAAATAAACATGTCTAAAGCTGCAGACCTGTACATGGGCATAGCAACTGCGGTTCTGTTACAGGTGAAAATATGAGTGATTAATTCCCTCATGGGATTTTTGTGAACCTAAATTCATTATCTTAGTATTTCCCAGATGTAATGCCAAGAAACACTTTGAAGGGATAAATTAAAACAAGCAGCGGCTTACATTACATAATTTATATTAAACCACAAGCATCCTTCCATAAGGCTTGTACACTGCAAAAAATTAAATCTTATCAGGGGGAAATATCTTGTATTTAGTACAATGAGTCCAATATTGACTGGAATTATCTTGAATTATTGTATTCCATTAGCAGATAATTTTACTAATTTCATGTTGTTCAAAGAATTTGAGATAAAAAGTGAGAATTATGGGATAAAATGTCAATAATATGGGATAAAAAAGACATTAAGAAAACAACTAGATTTATCAAAATCAAGAAAAACTTGAAATAATCAATAATCTGACAATGAAATAAGATATGTCAAGATAATTCTACTCAATATTTGACTAGGTGTACAAACAAGATATTTTTCATTTAAATCCCTATTATGAAAAAAAAACACTTTTTAAGCTGCTAATATACAAACTGTGAATTAATACCACCAACTCATTCTGTTGTGTTCCGGCCTCCTCTGTAGTGTTGCTGAAACCTGGCTGAACACAAGCCGTTTAGAAATGGCGCCTGTTGTAATGTCACAACACGAGTGGCAGTTAATAGTAATCGCCTTTGGATCCATGTAGAAGACCCCTACCTCTGGAGTGCTTATACTTGACATCAGTTTTTTCTAGCTGACCCCAGCTACTGGGTGTTTCGGTGCAGAAACAGGGTTTTTCCAGAGCGAGTGTGTGAGAAGGCAGACTGCATTGCTCCTACAGGTCTACCTAGGTCCATTTAGACCATAAAAGCATCCACATTTTTATAACTAGACCATAAAAATCTAAATATAAAACTGAGGAAATGACCCATTTTTATTTCATTTTTTTGCAGTGTAATATTCTATATTTTTCTAGATGAAATCTCATGAAAATACAACACCAAAACACATTTAGAGAAACAGGTCACCAACACATTTTACAGCTGTACTTGCTGTACTCCCAAACTTTGTTTTATAGGAAATTTCAGAGTGACGGTGCCTTCACTTATTCAAACTACTGGAAACAAAGACACTGGATGTTCCTTATGGGTTACTCTGATCTGATAACATTCTGGTATTTTTACACCAAACATATTTGGCGATTTCTATTTCTGATTCTCTTGGGAATCAGCACTAATGTGGGTGATATGATCCTCCACAATAACAAAGGCCATCCTTGAGAGTGTGAGGTTTGGCCAGTAGTCTGCAGCCAGACAGGAATCTATGATTACCAGACAGCACATACAAAGGTGGCAGTTTGTGTCAGTGCTCTCAGTTACTAGGCTCAGATTAGGTGTCATTGCTTGAATAACTAGGCCGCACTCCTCACCTTCACAATTTATAAAAGAGGTACAAAATTACCCCCACTCCATCTCTCCACGCTTGCTACATTACTCATTCACGTCTTCACCTGAAAGGACCTGTGAGGGGTTTTAGGCACAGACAAAAAAAATATGACAGAATAATGGACACACTTTTACCCTCTGACTTCTCTTCATTTAGCTGTCACCTCTTGACTGTTGTGACGATAACAAATGCAAATCCATCTTTCTCCATCTGTGTGTGATATACAATATATAGTGCATTGCATATTATATGCAATGCACTATGTATATCATTTTGCTTAACCCATTGAAGCCTATGAGCCTTTAGGTTAGTAGTAGACAAATTTCTATATTTGAAGCAAAAAAAAAGTTTTCAAGTGCTGTCATATGACCATATCAACTCAAAACCCTCCCAGAAAGAGGTCATTTTATTGAGATTATTGTGATTTTAACCCTGACATGTATATATATTATTCATGTCTCTAGATTAATTCCCCCAAAAAGAAATTTGTACATGGGATAAATAGATTTTGGTTTATGGGTATATTGTTGCAAGCAGCAACTATAGCAGTTATTAAAATGCTATTTTCTGTAAAGAAAAATTTATAAAATAGATACATAGCATGATTGCTAGTGACTCAACTGATATAATTATATGCATGAAATCTTTGAAATCTCTCTGGTCTTAAATGGGTTAAGAAAAACAACAGATCACTTTGATGATATAATAACCATCCTAATCCTATGGGAGGTTATCATATGCCTACATGGATACATGTGTGTGCAAACATATAGGCAAACATGGTGTCATCTCTTTTTGTTCTCATCAGACTGACTCCTGACTCTGATTTTTGATAGCATTTAAAGGGATATTCACCAAAATACCACTTGAATTATATGATACAGTGGAAAAGAGATCACTCTGTCTTCCAGGCTTTCATTAGCTCAAGGTGACAAGAGGAATGGCAAAAGCCCCCTTTTATTATCAGGTCACTGCACCAGTATGATCTCTGCCATTGGGTCAGTGTGCCACACATGCCTCATCTAACTGGCTAGCAGCCAGGATGCTGTGGTTGCCATGGAACATGTCCAGTTAGAGCAAATGAAATCCTCTCTTTCCAGTTTCCAGGCAGGATTCACATGCTGAGAATGTTTTGGTGAGAAACTGCACGTGTGTGTGTGTTCATCTTGATTGTGTGTGCACATGCATATAGAGAATGAGATATCAAGAGGGAGAATGGGCTTTTGAGGTTATAGAGGAAGTAGGGCATGTGATTGTGCAGCCATGTGTGTTTGTGCTTGTTTGCGTGCATGGGTATGTGCACACATACTTCTGCAAGTGTGTGTGTGTGTGTGTGTATTTTTGTGTATGTGTGTGGGGGGAGTGTGCATGCATTGCTCTTCAGAAGCAGCGTACTGATGTAACATAAACTGATGACCGCCTTTGCTCTCTCAGGGTTCTCAGGCGTCTGTGGGAACTTGTTTATGAACACTTGCTTTTCACAATGCAAACACTGGTCAATAATATTAATACTGTAAACATTAGAGACAGAGAAAGAGACAGTAACATATATTTTCCAGATATATTGTGTTAACATACATCCTCATTTCAGTGATACTCTTTAAAGCTTTTCTTTCACCAGACCAACGTTCACATAGCCTACTGACCCATTCTCAATTAGTTCAGTCAACGAAGTGCTGAATGTAAAATTTATGTTACTAGACAGTGGTAAGAGCTGCAATGAATTCCTCCATATTCATTATTGATGCTATAGAGGCCTGTCTTTTAGTCCCACTGAGAGTTGCCTTATGGCCTCAATGATTTGTGCAGCTTCTAATACATCACAACTAATGTATGCTAATGAATAACTTAAGTGTGTTTTCTTATGATATATGTATTTCCATCAATATTGCATGCTTATGTTTTTCACTAATATTTGATTTCAGGATGTTTGAATAATAAATAAACAGTAACAAATTTGCATAACCAATAAACTGACATAACAGTGCATTTTAAGTCTTTACCGTTTACGCTCTGTGTCAATTGGCAGTGACCTGTTCAAAAGACTTGCTTTGTAGTAATTGACAGTCTCTTAAGTCAGGGAGAAGCTCCTTTGTTTGGCTGAGGCACAAAAGGAAGCTGCAACTAACGCTCCCACATCTTTGAGCTTTTTCTTGTTTACAGTGGTCACTCATGCAATCAAGTAATCAAGTTTCCAATATCACATATCGTGAGTGTGGAAACCAATCCCTCTCTTCCACAGCGCATCCCCATCTCTTGGGATTGGGCCACAGGTGGAACAAACCCTTCGAGGTCTGTCCAATTCAAGTGGGACAGAGGAAACGCTTCTCACACTGCTCAATGGTAGGGCACCACAGCTGAATGATGGGAAAAGAGGAGTTGGGGGAAGGGCAATTCTCTGTGAGAGAATGCAGAGGGCCTGCTTCAGCTCCAGCTGTCCATCGGGGTTATTGATCAGTGATAGACCCTAGGGGAGGGGGCAGATCACCAGCACCTGCCCTGCCCTCCATAACAAGAGGCTGAGTAGAATCAGCACAGGACATGATTAACTGCATCACTGCAAATAACCTACAAGTATGGTATGTATCCAATTCTGTGTATTTGCGATGTGTATGTAGGGTGAATTATAAGTAACAGCAGCCTCTTTTTGCAGCTGACACATATTTTAATATTAGGTATATCCTCACTCAATAATATACTTATTATCCAAGGTGTTTTCTAGTCATAACAGAAAAAAGAATGCAAATATCACAAGTATGATATGACCTCCATTATAACAAGAAATAGCAAACATAATGCATATTTCACATTGTCCCACATTTGCACCACATTTTCTATAGTGGGACAGTGAACAATTGACTGAAATAAATATATAAAACGTGCTTTCATCATAGTGTAGCATATTTTAAAGCAGGGATATATCATAAACATAATCTGATTTACAGTTAGCAACATTGCTTCATTTATGACTTTGAAACTGACCTTTGCTTGGACTTCACAGCAGGTACTTCCTTTTTGGAAGATTGCCCTGCCCTAATCTAGGCAATCACGTGCGTTAAGTCATGTGGCTTCAATTATATGACAGGTTTAATTAAACAAAAAAAAATCCTAATCTGTAGCACCTGCTAAAAGAATCATGTGTACTCATTGTTTTCCACTTTATTGCATACTTTCACCTCGATACAGGGCTTATGGGGTCAGGTTTTACAGACTGACAGATATTGTTATAGGTTTGTGATCGGATGAGTGCGGGTAGTATCGTAAAAAGCGGTCTTGTGCTACGGGGAATTTCCCGTCCACGTGTCTGCATACGCGATGCAGAAGGCGGATAAAAACAAACGCGGCGATTGGTTGCAGCAGCCTAAGGTAACGCCCTCTTAAAGCGACATGCACCGCTGCTGCTCGGATGCAGCGGAGTTACCCGAGAGATGTGCTCACATATGGTGGGGGTTTATTTACCAGCCGCATCACCACGCCCCGGCGGCGGAGTCAGTGTGGAGCTGAGGTCGGCGAAATTAAATCGCTCTGGTGCCGTTTTCCTCACAGAATGGAAGTAGCCGCGGAGGTGATACGGACTTAACTTGCCTGACTTGGCAGGATATTGACTCGGTGTCCGCTTTTTTCTTTTTTTTTCTTTGTTTCGAAGTTTAAGAGACAGACATAACTACGAAGCCAATCTTTGTGGTAAGTTCTCGAGGAAAAAAAACATTTAAATGCGTGTATTCCACGCGCTCTGCAGCGAGTTGTAGCTTCACGTTACAGAAACGAGGGCAACAAAACAACTTGCCGCCGCCGCCGTCGTTGTTGTTATTGTTGAAACAGCTGCGGAAAATGAACTTAATTCGGACATTTCATCGTGTAAATTAAGCTCGCCGGCTTCAAAAAGAAGTCAAAACCACTTCAATTAGAAATTATATTTAACACAATCTGTCATTCATACAACGGATTTGAATTATACCGGCTTTCCCGGTTTCACGAGGCTTCGGCGGTGAATGGACTACAAAGCGGCCGCTTTTACCGCAAGCTTCGGTCTGGTGTTACAAACCTTTATCGAAACCTATTGGCAACCGCTTTCTCCATAATATATTCGAATGACTCATGTGTATAAACGTATAGTTACATATTTTAAAAATGTGTGAACATTTCTTTTCCATAATGTGTTCATTTGTGTTTCTTTGCGCATGCTACCGAATTACATTTGATCAAATAATGATTGTAACATATACATATGTTTAATTTGAACTATTTTTAAAGCATGTTGGGTGATATATTTCTGGAGACTGGCTGTTGCTTTAAGCTTGAACAGATACATGTGTCACTTGCAGCTTCACCATAGCTGCATAATGTTACATTGAGTGGAAATGGTGTGATGTGAGTCTCTTGATGTCGTTGGATGAAAACGTTGTCGGTATGATCTGCATAAACCACCCCCTCCCCCTATTCTATGCCTCCTTCCCTTTTGTTAGGTTTAGTTCTTTAGATTGCAGCAGGGGGAGCCACTGTCTGCCACAAACAGCCTGGTCAGTAGAGCTGTGTAGAGAGCAGCTCAGGATATCTGAAAGTTGAGCTTAGGTTTTTTTCCCCCCTTAGACTTCATGTTCTTACTCTATGTTTGTCAAAACAAAGCATTAAGTGGTTTTACACACAGGGTTTATTGCAAAGGCACACAGTATATCGTGAGGTCTGGGCAAAGAGACAGGCCAATCTGCTTATATGGGGTGAATAAATGAAAACTCCCTCTCAGGGAGCTGGCAAGCTGACAGACCAGGGTAAGGAGAGAGTGGCTTAGGATTTTCCTCGGAGACTGTCATTACCCTTTTTCTTTGGACCCTAATTTGGAAGTGTGGTAGTAGCCTAACCCTGTATTACAACTCGATGGTGACTCGGGGGTTAGCTGGTGAGGCAACACGAATTCAATCCATGTTTTGATAACTCTTTGACCCACTCAAATGATTCAGGGTTGAGTGCACGGTGCATCATTGACACGGTGTGATCCCTGAATGCTTCTTAAGATTCTTGCCACACAGCAACACAGATACTTGCAGCACAGATACTTTAATTTGTAATCTTGCTCAAAAATAATTTACATACTGTGTAAATATCAGGTATTTTGCTGTAAAAGTACTGGATATTAGTGATTTAACCTGTTGCAACGTTGGAAGACTCCTCGTTACCTCTCATTTAACCTTGTCAGCCAAAACTCTCATTTATGTAAATGTAACTCAACCAAGTCTTCTAACTGCAGTGGTTTGTGTGGTTTCATCACTCAGATGAACAGAGCCATTTGTCTAAATAAGTACTGAGGCTCTTTGCCACAAATGAAGGCGGATCGTTGCTCATTTTCTCTTCCCCAACTTGTCCAATGCGGCTTTATCGATTTGAGGGCACTCATTATACACCAGACAGGTTGTCTATAATGATAATGAATGCTGTGGAATAATGAATGTGTCTGAGATCATCTCATCAGGCCTAATGCGGACCAAGGTTACCGCCATTAGCCACAGTGAAGGAAACCCGGGATGTCTTTGATTTATTTCCTCGCTGGAGGATAAATCTCTGTCATTCAGTTGCTGTATAATGACCTCTCTTTCTCATTTTACTCTGAAGGCTGGTCATCGTATAGCGCCCCCGTATGGACGATGAGGAGGATGATGTGTTTGAGCCGGACCCACACTGCTGGCGCACCACATTCAGGGAGATAAAGTGCGAAGACCGGGGCACACAGACACCTGGCCCTGTCCTGGCACCGATCAACGGCATGCTGCCCTGTGGAGTCGCAGAGGAGCCCAGACCACTCTTCTACGGTGAGGCTGGTGACACACAGTGTTTCAAAAGTGAAAAAACAGCATATGGTTATAAAAACTCTAGTATGAGGCTCACTGTGAGAAACGGGTAGCGACATTGAAATGCTAATCTTGCCTGTTGGCGCCTGATAGTCGCGATCGCAGTGGCTTTTATGGTCCGTATAGTGTACCCAGCTGCCGTGCTGTTAAAAAGGCGGCAGACTGGCATTGTGACTGAAAGGGACGTGACAGAAGTGCTCACCTGCATAAGCCACAGCTGATAATCAGTGACGCCAAAGTGCAAAGTTACAGTGGCATCAAGTAATCACTGCAGAGTAGCTCCATAACAGCTTCAGTAACTGACATCAAATCATTGTCACCTGTGTTTGTGACTATTGAAATTTCTGGTTGAAACCAAGCAATCAAAATTTTTGGTCGAAACAAAGCATTCTGATTTTGTGAAAGACACATTCAGAAGTACCCAGCTGCTCTTTGTACCTGTTGCATCATCCACATAGACATAGATTTGTGGTGCAGAAGACCCTGTCTAGGTGTCATTGCTCTGCCTACGTTCTTTTTTACAGAGCACTTGTGATGTTTAATAAATTTAATGAGCACCCGCCTCGCCACTCAACAGGCAACGCAGGTTTTCGATTGCACTTCCCGGCACACTTTGAGCTCGTCAGGGATCAGGAAGCGCAGTGGCAAGATAGCGAAGAGGACCGAAACGGGATGGAGCAGCGGCCCCCACAGCAGCAACCTGCAGCACGCAGCATGGAGACCTGCATTGGCCAGAAACTCCAGCTAATAGGAGACCAGTTTCATCGGGAACATCTGCAACTGGTGAGGGGGAAAAGACGCACCTTTCCTGGTATTGCAAACTCAAGACAGGCACATTGGCCTCTAGTTTGATGGCAGCGTGGTTGTAGCTGTGACTAAACACTGCCAATGTGACTGCCAACAGGCAAAAAAGTATCTTAAAACCTCTGAGTGTGACAAACAAGCTGAGTCGGCAAGATACAATGCACTTAATAGCCTGGCGGTTCCACTAGTATACAAATCAAACCGTTCCTTTAAAACACAATGAGAAAAACACAACAAAATCCTTGGTTCTTGGCTTCCATAATATAGAAATAATGATGAAATAGTGATGAATTTCACACCCAATTATTTTTCAAGCGAGGGGGAAATGAAATGAAACATGAGTCAACTGCAGTATTTCTTTTTATTCCAGTGTTTTAGGAGCCGTCTGCTCAAGTAAATGTGAGCTCTGCAGTGTTGACTGACACTTTATGTCAACGTTAAACTGATGATCGTTGGGTTGTGGACTGTTGGTCTGAACAAAAAAACATTTTATGTTACATCTTCTGCTTCGGGAAAAAAGCGATTGACATTTTACACTATTTTATAAACCAAAGAACGAATAATTGTTTCAATAACTGACAGATTAGTTGCACCCCTCATCAGTAGTTTTAATGGATCTCACAACAACCCTTACAGCTCATTATTTTAATCTATAACAGCCTTTTTTTCTTAGTTTTCACTGGCTTTATGGTAGTGCCATGCTACAGATGACTACCATAAAGCCAGAGGATGTTCTGTGTGTGTGTGTGTGTGTTTCTCTTAGTGTAGCCATGTTTTACCAGCAGAAAAAAAGAGCTGCCTACAACATTAGCAACTCCATTGACACTCTTTTTTAAAAATAGTTTGGATCACACAATGATCTAGCAAAGATTAATGGTGGGTCAAAAGTTTGCTCTCTTTTATTGTATTGCACAGTATTTGTTTTGGAGAGGCTGCCCGTGCAGAACTTTAAGCCCAGCGTCTCACCCCCCCTTCCTCTCTCTTCCCTTAAGCCAGAGACATTGCTGAAGCAGGGCAGCCCTTCCCCCACCTCCTCACCAACCCTAGGCCCTCCCCCTGCCTCCTCTTCCTGTTTATTTCTGTCTCTCTTTTCTCCTGTTTCCTCAGTATGATATGGAGGCAAGTGGCAACGAAGGGATGCCTGGCCGCAAACGGCACACGACACTGTGGTCAGGGTGACACTGTATTCCGAGTCCACATGCCGCGCAGCGTCGCTTATATGTGGGCGTGTTGTAAAAACCGTGACACGCTGTTGGGTTTGCCGGCCGCACCAGCAAAAACATACATAGCACCGTTTCGGGAGATTTTTTTTTCTTTTTCTTTCACACATACGAGTGTCAGGTTGCGCAAGCGGGTAACAGTCCAACACACACACCTACATGTAATTTCCCACATGTACATTTTAGCACACACATACTAATGAGTCCAGAAAAAAAGGAGAAGTGGCGGGAGTCTGTAAACATGTTGTAACCTGAAGCTCGACGTGTGAGCCCCGAGGGGAACAGCTGTGGTTCCAGGGAGTCTCCAGTCAGCCCCTTCCCTGGGCGACGGGTGGCCACAGGAGACACCCAAATAAGAGGTCTATGTGGCTATAAGAAGGGGGGATGGGATCCATTATGGTAAAAGCAAGTAGATGAAGCAATGAGGTTTGGAAATTAACCTCAAATGATCAAGTAACCATCTTTAGTTGGTTTCAAAAACTCCCCTTGGAGTAATGCTACCCTCTCTTGTCTTGCACGTTTTTTGTTTTTTTTTAACTATTCAACAAGGTGCAAGACGGTCTCTGATTTTCTCATGCGCTTATCAAACTGAAGTTATTTATACACCCGGTGGCTCAGCATGACTCACGACACCAGCAGACATACAGACAACCAGACGGTCAGGCAGGAGACTTGCATGGGTGTGTTTTTGCGGCTGGGGATCTGACGCACGACAACAGCAGACTGGGGTCAGGGGATGAGGAAGTGGCTTGCGCTGCCGTCGTTGTTGGTTGAGTAAACACAAGAGAGGGGACAGTCAGAGCGAGAATGGGCTCATGAGGTGACATCCTGAAGGTACAAGTTTCACAGCCGAGAGATCCAAGTTGTGATAGTGAAAGAGCAACAATGACTTTGACTTTCAAGTCTGCACAATGAAGAGTTTTGTTACAGAAAACTACTGTCGACACGTCATAATGACATTGCTTTCCCCATGTGTTGAGTGTTTGAGGTTCAGTGTTCTCATCGCAGCGGGATGTATTTACAACCCAACTGCCGATGTGCGGTTAGACGCGTGATTCCACTGCAGCCTGTACTATTCTATTTGTGGCTCTGCCGTACAGTTGTGCAATTAATTGTATCGAACGTGCGTGTGCACATGCTCAACACATGAATGCACCCTTACTTGTTTTTCTGCTTCTTTGCTATCTGTCACTTCTATCACCACGGTCTGACAGTCAGCACTAAAAACTCTCACTCAATAATAGTTTTTGTCAGATCCCCTAACTCCCCCCCCCCCCCACACACATACACACTCCTGTCAGTGGGCAATTGCGTTTATTCAGCGCTCACACTTGTCCCCAAGTGTCTTCTGACCACTGTCCCGTCTCTGCGATGGCGTCGGGAGCGATGTGGCTTGTGAGTGTTCTCCGTGGGAGCCTGTCGGCCCCCCTGGCAAAAAAAGAAAAAGCAGGATTAGGTGGCGAGGGAGCGCTGGCGGTGGATGCTGACAGATAAATTGCTCTCTCAGTTAGAGAGGACTGGAGGGGACGTCGAGGTCCCTGGAGGATTTGCTGACGTTAGCCCGGCCCCCGCCATTTGAGATGCAGCAGTAATGACAGTCACAATGGCAGGAAGACTGCGCCGGCCTGCACAGGGCAAAGGAACGGAGTCAGGTTTCATCTCCCATGTTTTTTTAAGAGAAACGACTCATGGTGCTTTTCGATAGGAGGTGTTGAAAGCAGGGTTAAATATCGTACATGCGTGAGTAAGCGTGTGCACATGCAGGCGTGCGCCGTGTTTGTGGCTTTATCTCCTGTGAGGGCACAGCACTCTCTCCTTTCAACACTTGAAGAGAGGGAAGCAGAGGATCTGTGCTTGGAAATAAAAACACATGCAGCTGCATTTGGATATTTAAAAGTCATCCTCTTGGTATCTGTAATGGATTTTGTTGATGCTAATATCCGGTTGCACTGTCCTCTTATTTATTTAGCACCACAATCCTTTGTTTGACCCCCCCCCCCCCTCTTGGCTTCTTGTCTCCTCCCCTGAATGTGATTAATCCAGAGTTTCTTGCCATCACCACCGGCCTGTTTGCCTAAGAGATAAGGGGGGAGCTTCTGCGCAGCTGCCTTGACAGACAGCCCGCATGGGACACTGATAAAGCACATCAGGCTGGTGTCAGAGTGACGACACCGAGCATCTGGCGAGACTCTGCCCTCCACCGCCGTGGCTAAATTTAGAGTCCGTGTCTCACTTTGACAGTTGGTGGCATGAGTCATGACTAAGTTGCGACAGGCCCGTGCGCACCTCTTTTTTTCTCACTCTCTCTTTTCCTTCACTGTTTGTCTCCGTGTCGCTCTCCCAGCTTGATAGAATAGAGGGCAAAAGGTCACTGTCACAGGATCGCTCTGTTTCAGTTTATAAAGATTGATAGCTTCTCATGTAGCTTGTAGTAAACAAAGCTTTGCGATAAATCCTTCAGTTTTCTGGTTTTATCAGGACTCTTGGATATAGTGACATACTATATACAGTATATATAACTACAAAAATGCGCTCGTTTTCGCTCATTGTATTTTGGTTTGAAATTTAATAGGCTGTCAGTGTTTAACTCCAGCTGGCTGGCAACAGCACCTTAGATGTATCAGGATGAGCTCATCCTTTCTGTGTCGTATATCCAGAGCAGACATTATGCTCCTCATCAAAATATCTCGAGGCAAAATTCAGATGTCATATAAGAGAGAACTGGTTTTATCAAGATTCAGATTTTTTTTTATACCTTTCCATTTTCTTTTGAAAAAAAAACAGTAAGTGAGTAGTAAGTAAGATGCACACATGCTGGTTGGAAGCTGACAACGCTTATGCAACACCCTGCAATATGCCAGGGTGGTAAAACAATAGCAGTGATAGAAGACCAGGTTGGGAAAGGTAGATTTCAGACACAAAATAATGGTTTACTATTAACTAACTAGTGAATGTGAAGGTGTATCTGTCTGGCTCTTAGATGTTTACAATTTAAAAAGTTCACTTCTCACCCAGCTAAAGACATTTCATCAAAACCAATAAGGAAGTTGTTGATAGTTGATAGTTTCACTCAAACGCATTACGTGCAAAGCTGCTGTGAAAGCACATAATATGCAAAGTTCAACTGCATGAACAAATTTCCCATCAAATCCCATGTGACGACAAGTGACACGCAAGCAGCCAATTATTTAAAATTGTTTTGTTCATAAACAGTGTGAAGGAAAAGAAAATGAGTATAGACAGTGAGGACATTGTTTATTTAGAATACAAAAAAAGGTAATTGAAAATGTTCATTAATTAGCAATGTTGACCAAAATGAAACTATTTACTGTGATAAACTTGTCATCTATATCACCCCAGCCCTACCCTGCAATGGTCGCCACAAACTGATAAGTATATAGAAAACCAGAGGCGTTTCACAATAGCAGTTCTAACTAGGTCAACATTTGGACACCACCTTAACAGTCATGTAAATATGGCATATCTAATCTCTGCCTTCAGATATTTCGTCTTAAGTAAACAGCAGAACGCTGCCATGGCAAGGTAGTACACTTTCGTGCATTGTCATGACAAACTAATCTTAAGTCTCCTTAGTTTACGACCCTCGTGGTCTGAAAATAGCTGTAGCATTATCAGGCTCGGTGGAGTCTGCCTTTCGTCTGCAGATGAGCTGTTGATGTGCAGAGCTCGGCTACTGTACCTCTCTCTCCTGCAGATATATTCTTTTTCAGAGCCCCCCCCCCCCCCTCGTCAAGAGCTCCTTAATCCCATTTGGTGCAATTATCTTATCTCGGCTTCTCAATGGCAGAGATAGCATTATCCCCCCGCCTAATCGCACACAATCCAATTGGCTCGCAAAACCTGAAGCGAGTCTCCTCCTGCACCGCCGCTGCTGGTTGGTCTCTGCCAGAAAGATTAGAAAAAGTGTGACCGTGTGATGAATCTCTGCGGTTTGGAATGTCTGGTCGGGAAGCCCGGATTGCGTCGGGATCCCATACACAAAAGGAGGCCTCTTTAATAAGTGCTGTTGGGGACAGAAGCAGACTGTTGTGGAAACATCAGCGTCGTTACGGCGTCTGGTTTTGTCTTATCCTCTTTTTGAGTTGACCCTCTTCACTCTGCTGCTCACTGCCAATCAGCACACATCACAGAAAGTATAAACTGAAGATTTACACTGAACACACAACTAATGACTATTCCTAGCCCTGCATTTTGTGGTTATTTCTGAATGGTTGGGTTTGTGTAGTGGCCCTGACTTTCCGTCTTTGTCGTTGCAGTATCATCGAAACCAAAGGAACCAGGGGCCGCTGTTGTGGCGTCTGGCCACAGCTCTGCTCAGCCTTCTGTTTGACAGAGGCTTCATCGCTGGAGGAGGTGGCGCCGGACGGAGGTGAGAGGGTCTTCCACCCATGTCCGTTTTTCATCATCTCCATGAGGAACTGGACTCCTAATGGCACTGTCAAAATCTAACACGGGTCTGTCGTGGCGCAAAAAAAAGACAAAGGTCACCGCGGGACGGAGACAAATAACTTTTATACAAGGACGTGTTTTTTTGTTTTTTTTTCTTTCCAAGAAGATGCCATGATGCCCCGAGATTCCTCCACAGGACAATGTTCATATTTTTGGTATACGTGTGGTGTAGTAGTTTTGTACAGTACATTGTTCTTGTTAAAAAAGATTTTTTGC
Organism: Lepturacanthus savala; assembly: GCA_030544235.1. Classification (NCBI taxonomy): domain Eukaryota; kingdom Metazoa; phylum Chordata; class Actinopteri; order Scombriformes; family Trichiuridae; genus Lepturacanthus; species Lepturacanthus savala. The sequence continues at coordinate 17,346,978 of CM060469.1, read as the reverse complement.
ACTTCACAATGTATCCATCTTTAATGACCTCCACAGACCCTGGGAATGCCTTATTCAATGTTTTTCTGCCAGAATGAGTATTGTGCATTTTTTTTTTTTTTAACAGATGAGATGAGATGGTTAGGAAATGAAAAGGAAATGTGAGGTTTTCTTTTCTGAAGTTTCCAGGGTAACCAGTCAAGTTGATTTACTAATTTCCAAAGAGGCAACTTCTCAGAACAAAGCATTTTGCACCTCACCTCTTTTTTTTCTTGTTGTTTTCATTTATTGTTTTAATTTTTTTACCGCCTCCATTTTTCTCTGTTGTGGTGTTAACTTTGAACACGATCCCTTATTATCATCTGAAAAAGGTTACGTTTCTGCACATGAAAAAGTCTGCACACCACTACACACACATCTCAATATCTTTGAATATGCACATAATATTTGATTCATGCTACAATTATGTCTTTGTTTAGCTCAGTAAGTATCAGGGTGGCATTTACAGTTCCAAACATCACTTACTGGCAAAACAAGCCTGACGACTGCCAACATATCTGTGTATAGCAGTATTATTCTGCTCAATGCTGTTATCAACATTAGTAATGAATGAAGGACTATTGACAATGTAACCAACTTCAAATAAGAAAGATAGACTATCACACCACATGCAGTCAGGTGTATTAAACGGTTTTAATCTTGAGACCATAGAGCAGTAACAAAAGACCCAAGAGTGGATAATAAAGAGTAAACTAATGAGTCAAAATGCAGAATTAAGGGTGTGTTAAACCTTTTTTTTAACATTTGAACAAATGCATTTTTTAGCATACAAATCCCTCAGAATCATAAACTTATGACACCCAAGTGTGTGATGTTTTATGTGCAGTTGCCCTTTGTATTTTCTATTTTCCTCATCGTTTTGGTGGATAGGGACATCATAAAACACACCAAAAACAAAAAGAAAGTAGAAAATATGGGCAGAGATTACATTAACATGAGGTTATATATTGTTTTTTTTTTTAAAGCTGCCTGCATGTCTGCAATGTAGCACAAAAAAAAAATATTTAGATGGAAGTTGTGGTGTGCTGACTATAATTATGTAGAATATTTATATATTTGAAGGTTACATTACAACATTAGTGAAGCACATTGTTTATTAGACAGAGCAAAGTATCTTTTTTCCCCAACTGTAACTAGTCTAGTCTGCCCTGACCTCATTTTTGACCTTGTTTCCAGTTTTAGTCGCTTTTTACAAGGTATCCCTGTGTTTTCGATGTGTTCTTTCCATGTGATTGTTTTCGGACCTCCATGCCCTTGAAGTGGAGCTGTGGATCCACTGTTTTTGCACTAGACTACACCCTTCAAGAGTTCAGATTGTTACCAAGTTAACCTCTGTCTTGTATGAAGGTTTTCAGTTGTTTTCTTACCACACCATTTTAGTTTTGTTTTTTTCTTTCTTTTTTTAAATTTGCGTCCAAGACAAATAATCAATGTCGAGACCTGACTGAGCACAGTCTGGAATCTGGATTGGATATGGGTTCTGGAAATTTCATGTACCAATGTTTCAGGCTACAAAATGTCCCAGGCGTGTGTTCTGAACACCAAACAATACTGCATAATCAATCTGTGAAACAGAATCTCCTCCTCTCATGCTACCTTTGTGGGTTTTTTACACCATTTCATATTCTGCGGGGTGCTCCTGTATTGTCTTTGGTGCTCAGATCCAGTTTAGGGACATTTTTAGCACACATAAACACCACTGACTCAGCAGACAAACAGTCTCTGAAATTAAACAAAAGTGAAAAAGACTGTAATTACTGTTGAAATATGAACATGTTTAAAGACACTGTTGAAGATGCTGTTTTGTTATATTTTCCATTGCTGAACCCAGGCCAACTTTTGGACCCAAGGAGCAATACATATCAGGGGTCTGTAATTACTTGCTCCTTACAATGTGTCAAGTTTATCACTGCATAATTAGGGTTTCCTCGCATTTTTTTTTTCTTAAAGATGTCTCAGGGACAGACTTTGTGGGCTACTGGTAACCTTGAGAATCTGTTACTTGGTTAGAGGAAGAGCAGTGTTGTTACCCATTTATTTATGATGAAACCTCTCAAGGTGTTTGTCAAGTCTTTTATTCAGTAAAAAAAAATATCTCGGCCAATCTCTCAGCACACACATAAAGGTACAGTTTGAGCAGTCCAGAGGCTGACTTGCTGACTGTGGTGGTGACGGGGGCTACCGAGCGTGTAGTAGTAGGCGTGTGAGGTGCACTGAATGTGGTTGTGGTTATAGTTTCCTGCGGATCCTGAACGCTGAGCCAGTCCCCGTAGCGCCCTGTCTCACCATTGGCTCTTGACTTCCTCTTTGCGCTGCTCCTTCATTACATGGGTATTGCTCATTGTTTTGTTTTCCTTTTGTAATTTATTTTTTTTCCTCTTTATTTATTTTTGTATATTTGCCCATTTCTACTGTATACACTTGTGTGTGCAATTACTTCTAATTTTCCCTTTTCGTTACGTTCTGGTCTTGGACTTGTGTATGCTTTAGTTGTTTGACTCTGTGCAGAGCAGGTTGGTCCCTGACCGTGCTTTGTGTGATACTCAACCCAAATTCTATCATCTTATCCATGAAGAACTGCGGCTGAGTTCACTTTGAATTCATGTGGGTTTAAAATGGAATTCAATAGTGAAACAGTGCAACTAAACATTCCACATGGCCATGAAAATATGACTATGAAAATATTGAATCGTCAATATTCCCCAAGTAGTTCTTGTAGCCAACATGTATACATGATGACCACAGTTGCCGCTCTCCATGAGGACAAAAAAAATAAAAATACAAACCTCTTACAGTCACCTTTCAAGCCTAAAGGGGTGGGCGTATGATCCTCAAAAAATAGATTTTTGGGTGGAGTATTACCTCAAGGTTGTGATTTTCCAGGGATGGGCCCAACCATTTTTCATTGTCATTAACAAACCAATTCACCCAAGTCCTGGTTAGATTCTCAATCCGTGGTTTGGAAAAGCAGCAGCTTCAATGCAAGTTTTGATGTTAAAACCTTTTAAACAGTACATGACCTTCCCTCTATAATTAATGAGTCATTGCCCATCCCACCCGTTGCTAATCATACAAATTGCATTAGAGAGGCTTCAAAACACATGTAAAAAAAAAAAAAGAAAGGTTGCCTTCATATTCCTTTCAAGTCACAAGGTGTTGGTTTTATGTGTTTGATTCCTTAATCTTGATCATTGTGTTGTAATCAACATGCACTGGAAAGTACTTTGTTTCTGTAGATCCCAAGGGTCCCTTATCTCTTGTGTGTTCATGTATAGTATATACTCTGGATTGTTCTCTTGGGCTAATCTTGCCACATGTCAGCTGTATATCTGTGCATCGACCAAGTAGGCTCAGAAGGATGGCCTGTTTGATTTATTGGAAAGGGAAACAATCTACCATGGTGCCCTGTAAAATGTCGTTAGAATGAGGTTCCCAAGCTGCACCCATCACCGTATGTGCAAGCGTAGAGTATCCCTAGAAGTGGGACATGTATTTTACAGAAACCGTCAGTGTCTTGAATTTTGTAGTCCGATTTATATAAATTTGAAGTTTGGATTTTGATTTTTTTTTTTTTAAAATAACATTTGTTCTTCATGGTCTTTCTTAACTTTTTAAAATGTATTTTCTTAAGAAAAATGGGTCTGCTTTTATAAGGACAGTTAATGTTGTAAAATAATTTTTAATACGAGTAGGATCCTTTTGAAGTCCGTGAGATCAAGGGCATTTTTTAAATATAAAAAATGAACTTGCAACATTCCTTGCACATCTTATTGTGGTGTATAAACAAAACTAAGCAAACCAAAATAATTCATCGTTGTGGTTAATTGTGCTCATTAGCTTATAACTATGAAATATTTGCCCTTATATTCAGAACAGATAAAGTGTACATGTATTTCCTGGAATATGCCTTTAACTGCTCAGTTTCAAACAAAGTCTTGATTATCACACACTCTCTGTAAACCAAGAAATGAGACCCAGCGAAAATGTAGCATTTTTGTAAACATTGACTGTGTGTTTTCGAGACTATACTGTGCACTCATTTTTTTTTTGTGTTTATACATATTTTTTGGTTGTTGATATAATATGGAAGTAAAGACAATTTGTTATGTAGTGCAATATGCTGTACATATGGAGCTTTGCTCTACAAATCTTTTTTTTCTGGATTTCTTGTTGTTTATTGGTACTTTTTTTTCAATAAAATTTTATTGAAGGTGTCAAGTTGAGTCTTTGGATTAAATACAAAACAAATCAGCACAAGTTCTTAAAACTTACCTGGATCTGCATTTCGAGAGCATTTCCAAATTGCATAACCGTATATACAGGCAGGGCAAAATGAGGCATTTGATTGGATCGTTGAAAATTGGACGTATAATAGCATGTGTAGGTTAAATCAGGTAGCAGCTAACATTCAGCTAATGTTCAAACATGGAGGAACACTCACCTTGATTGAGAGGTGAATGTAATGTTACTATTGGTTGACACTGCTCTCTGTCATATGTTACTATAAGAAAGTATGATTGAATTTTGATCTGATTTTGATAATTCAGAGCAGAGCAGTAGTTGTACACTACCATTCAAAAGTTTGGGGTCACTTAGAGATTTCCTTATTTTTTAGAAGAAAAGCACTATTTTTTTCAATGAAGATAACTTTAAACTAATTAGAAATGCACTGTATTCATTGCTAATGTGGTAAATGATTATTCTAGGTAGAAAGTCTGGTTTTTGGTGCAATATCAACATAGGTGTATAGAGGCCCATTTCCAGCAACTATCAGTCCAGTGTTCTAATGGTATAACATATTTGCTCAGAAGGCTCATATAATAAAAACTTCTATTCATTTTACAGCTCATGGTGGTAAATAAAAGTGTGACTTTTCATTTTTCAATTGTCTGGGTGACCCCAAACTTTGAACAGTAATGTATAGGTACAGAAATAAAATTCATGATTAAAGATACAGGTATAGTATTAACGGGGCCCTATTATGAAAAAAAAAAAAAAAAAGTTTAGTGCTTGTGTGTAAATATTTCGGTCTCTGTTGTTGCTTAACGCACAGACGCCACTCATCCCACTCATTCTGTTGTAGTTTGACTTCCTCTGTAATATTGTTGAACTTTGGCTGAACACGGACCATTTAATAAAACACCTCAGTTTGTGATGTTACAACAGGAGTAGCAGTTAATAGTAACCATCCCTGGGTCCATATAGCTGCCTCCATCTTTCTGGAGTGCTTATACCTGACATTTTGTTTCTCCGATTGATGCCAGCTCTCTGAAGGGATGAGATATTTCCAACACAATCACAACTGAGTGAGGGGAGGAGATTGGGGGTAACAGAATGAGTGATTGCTGCTACAGGTCTAATATGTGCTTTTGGACCATAATAACATGTTCATTTTTAAAATCAGACCTTAAAAAATTTGAATATTAAACTGTGAAAATGAAAACTTATAAATCCAGAATTTCCCAAAACATGTTACTGTTTTTCTCTCTACTAAACCAACTTGAATGGCATTCTCTCAGAGAGCAGCCAGGCATTTGAAGCTACCCAGGCGTTTTGGCAGAGACTGTGCCCATCACCTCCCTCCTGGTGTTAGGTCATTAATTTAGTGGGAGCAGCAGGGCTTCCAAACCTCTCTTAACAACTTCATCCCCCACCACACACACACACACACACACACACACACAGGCAAGTGTTGCATGACAACTGAATGAGCCCACATATAATAAAGTAAATGAGAAGAGTTACCTCACAGCGTATTACTGTCACTTCCTAAGAGGTTAAGGCCGGCGCTGCTGAGCCTGCAGATTAGTTACACCGCGGCGTGGATGCCCTCGAGGAATGGGAATGATTGATTACATTTGACGTGTATAAACATGAAAGTTTAGATTGCATTACTGGTATTTGTAAAGCACATAAAGTGCATTATTCTCACAAGGTTTCTTAAAAGTTTTCTTTCAATTGTGCATAGGATAACCTTTGATATCCATTCAACATGCGTTTCTATGTAAGCTACTTTTCTTTTAGGGAGATTTTCTTTCCTTCTGCAGACCAGACAAGTCGAAGCGGTTGCCCGTGCTTCACAGTCTCCTCCCCCCCCGGGGGCCGACGCGTGGCACTTCTATTGTCGTACATGCCAGGTACAGTTTCACGCTTCACAGACGACTGACTCACCTGTTTGGCCACTCACAGCAGAAGAGTACACACCCCCCCCTATTGTGGCCTCCTCCCTTCCCTGCACAAAAAAAAAAAACGTGCACACGGCGATGGTGTGTGTCGGGGGATATGGTCGAGACAGAACAACAGCTTCTACCCAAGTCATGGTTGATGTAGCATACACAACTGTTCGGCGCTCCCTTCCTAATCCTGTGTCTTAGGATTTTTTTTTTAAGTGCAGGAATTTTCAGACTTAATAGGAGCTAATTAACAGTGCTATTTATACAACTGTCAAAACACATGAAGCTCATATGACTGCAGACCTCAGTGTCATCTCCGCAGAGATGTGTTTGCTTGCTTTTGGTGCGAGTCAGAGTGATATTTTCCTAGATTTGAACCCTAATAGGCAGCCATGTGCCAAGGATGTCTCCCTGGCTGTTTACCTCGGCTTCGTGGCTCCTACAGTCCTCTCCTTTTGGCCTCAGCACTTTTAATAGGGAGAGCATTAGCTTCCCCCACCCCTCCCGGCTCAAACAATGGCTCCTCTGTTTCCCCCCGGCCCGGCCGCCCACTGAAAGAGACCCCCATTAGAGGAGCGTCTATCTCTGGGGTCAGGCCCAGGGGTCACGCACAAGTACGGCTCTTGTTTATGTCTGCGAAGCCAATCAAAACACGGCAGCCTACGTTGTTAACTCCTTGCCCGGCTCTCTCTCTCTCTCCGGCCAGGACCCGAGGAGGCAGTTTCTGCTCGAGCTCCGACCGCAGCTTCAATTTGTCCTTCTTAACGCGAAGCTAAAGTGGTGCGCTGTGTCACTAAGTGAATAAAGTGGCTGCGTTAGAGGGAATAATGGCAAATTAGAGTTGACAGGCACCTCAGCACCTGCTCCACGCCACCAGCACACCGCAGATTCACCCCCAAGCCCAGAGAACTCTTCAAGTAGCTCTTCACCGCAGCACACACATGCAATTACGTAATTATCACCTCACCCACGCCTGTGTTAATTAATATTCTCATGATTAAAGGAAAAAGACTGTGAGTGTCTTTCAATGTGTCTATGGTGGAAAAGTCAAGTTTATTTCTATAGCCAAAAATTACAAATCACATATTCTTCTATTCTAAGGATGGGGGAATACAACTTCCCCCATCCTTAGAATAGAATTGCACAATGTTTTTAATCAATATGAGTATTTTTTAAAGAAAAAAACGTCCTGTTCTCTGGTTTCAGCTGCTCAAATCTTGCTTCATTTCTTGTTTGAAGAAAACAAGACATGACTTTTTATCATAATGTTGTCTCTTTATCTCTCATTTTTGTTTTTTTATCTCATATTTTTGTCTTTTCATCGAATAATTTTGTCTTTTTTCTTATTTTTTATAACAATAATGAGAAATAAAACAAGATTAAATTGGCTGGAATCAAGAAATAAAACTTGAAATGAGCAAAACTGTCTGTCAATGAAATATGATGATTCAAAATAATTTGACTCAATCTTGGACTATTTGTGCCTAAAACAAGCTATTTTCACCTGATCGGATTTAATGTTTTTGCAGTGTACAGCTTTAGGAAACAATGATCGACATTTTACACCATTTTATGAACTAATCAATTAATTGTTTCCATAATCAATAGATTAATTGACTATCAAATTAGTCGTTAGTTGCAGCTGTACCCATTATTGAGCCTGTGGCCGTTAGCGTCAAAAGAGAAAGAGCTACACAGAAAAAAGTTACAAATGTATGAACTGTTTTCAGCTTCTGTTACTTCAGTGAGGAAGCTGAGTCACATCCCACATTATGCCTCAGAGTGTAATTGATGTGGTGTGTATCTGTGGTTTCGGCCCAAAATAAGAGCGGGAAGAATCTTCTGAGAATGAGCCACATTTATGAAAAACTTTCTATGGTAATGGAAAAATTGGTTTGGTTTGTCACTGTCTCGCTCGCTCAAGTTGGACAATAAAGATGAACGAGATGTTCCAACTTTATGGCCATAAATCACCTCTAAACCTCATTTCAGAGCATATAAATGTCAAGAAAGAATGTCAAAGAAAAGCAATAAGCGGATAAATAAAAGAGTTAGTAAATGGCAACAGAAGATGCAATTAATAATGAATTAAACTCTATTCTGATGATTAGATGATGTGTTTATATTATACTTTATAATATTGTTCTTCTCTTGCCATTTGTTTCTCCATTTATTCTATTTATGGTTGTCCCAAGTGACAAAACCTACACTTTCACTCTTTAGGCAAAATAGCCCTCACCCCTTGTCTCGTTTAGCCTCATCATGGATCAGTTTAGTTTTTTTGCAAAATTATGCAAAGAAAACACCAGAATTTACACATTACACACTCAATAGTTGGGTAGTAGATCACAATGTTGTGAGGTAATTGAGGTTTTAAGCCTCATATGAGAGAATATAGAGGGTCGAAAATGTGATACAGTCTCTTTTCATTTCACCCCTCAGTGATCAATGTTGCAGTTTCTTTCTTCCCACAGTCGTGCAATGGCGTGCGACAACTCCAGATATAGGCCCAACACCAGACATGCATGCAGACACGCCGCCAATTATAGGAGTGAGATACTTTCTATCAGCCACCAGCAGAAGCAAAACCGCTCCAACCACCCGTTACTTTCCTACAGCAGCGGTGTCAAACTCAGTTTAGTTCCTGGGCCACATACAAGAACTCAAAGTGAGTCAGACCAGTAAGAATTTACATATGAATAACAACACCTACGTATTCCTCCCCTCTTTTTTTACATGATTAATTTACCTATTTTCAAGGAGAGATGTCTTTTACTCACTGACCAATATTGCAGGTGAAGTTTTCTCCTGAAACTATTTACAAACTATTTACAAATCAAAACTGTAAATATTGTATCCCTTGAGCTCTGAAAAATGCTAACAGACTTCATATTTCTGTGGAGAAATAGGAACTAGTACATTTCTTGTCAATCTTTGTACAGTCATCCAGTGGATTGGGTTGGACCCTTAGCGGGCTGTTTCTGGCCCCTGGGCCCCATGTTTGACACCTCTGCTCTACAGCAAACACCCCATTCACACACCTAATAATCACTGATAACACTGAATCAGACAGATAACATCACTCTGAATTAATCCCCCAAATACATAAATCTAGATTGGTTTTTTTTTGTATCCACACACTTTTCTATCCGATTCGGGCACTGAACCGCACCATCACAGCATCTGTTCGGAGATTTGTCAAACCAGATAAACAACTGGAAGATTTTAAAATATCCGATTGAGTAGATTAGCGTAGTGAACCACATTAGGATATTTTTCGGACTCATGGTGTCAAAGAACGGTTCACGCATGCTCACAAACAAAGCGTTGGTCACACTTGCACATTCTGTTCAGAACAACAGCAATGGCGGCCATGTTTGAGGTTATGTCTGCACTCCTGATACTCTGGTGTCATTTGCAGCTTTACTGCTGAATCTAAGATTACTGCATTTAAGTGAAAGTACATCTGTATAATCCGCGTAGATCCCCTGTGTTTTTGAATCACTACAATGTTGTGCTCTGCATGTTCAAAACATTCTTTAATGCAGGTATTTGAAACTTTTTCAGTGGGAGTAACTCATTACAAAAGTAATAAATTATTGTCATGCATTGTTTTTTTTTTCTGTAACATCATAATGTAAGGCATTGCAGGGGGAAAAATGGTAATATTTTACTCGGTACAAATGTGAGTAACGTGCATTACAATTGTTTTTAACCTGGCTTTAAGTGGTCATTTTCATACAAATTTGCTAAAATCACCACAATAGAGCAACTTTAACAAGGATTTGAAGAACATCGTAGTCAAATGCACTTTATGTGGCTAAAGAATTCTCCACTTCCTGAGCACCGGTAATGTAACTTTTACAGAGGTACCATGGAAACATGAAGTTAGCAAGGAAGCAAGTGGAGCATGAGAGTAGAGATAAAACCACAAAACAGCAGAAATTAACATTCTCCTGCTTGTTTTGGAGGATGTTGTTGAAGACGTGAGAACCACTTTCAACAGTGGAATCACCAGCTTTTTGAAAACTTGTCAGCAAGATCCCTGTTGTGACTTGCAGCAATAATGATTAAGGTGCGCTATATTTAGATCAACAAATCCATATTTCCAGTTATTTTGAAATGACAGTAACAACTAATAAATAACGCATTGCAGTCTTGAAGTAACTTGTCAGCCATTACTGGCATGGTATCTCAGGCTTTTAGGCAGATCATGTTTGTGTTGAGGTTTCTGTGTAGTCTGACAGATTTGTCAGATCAGTGTGTGGAAGGAGATTTTTTTTAACTACCAAATGAAATTATCCAGATAAAAAAAAAAGGTCTAGACTAGTAATGCAGGGGCCTAAATAAAACGGTGAATCTTTTGTGCAAATTGAAGCGTGCGCTTGAACATTTCAGATTTATGTTGAATTTGCTACTAGCTTCTGTTACCTAATTGCTAGAAATCTGCAAATATCATAGCAGAAAGGATTAAAACATCAGACCTAAACAGAACGCCAGTTCCTACAGGTATCAATGGAGGCAACAAGGATTAGATATATTTGTAGGCTCTCCGTTCTTCTTTCCCCCCCCTTCTTTTCACATCTGGTGGTGCATATATGGGGCAGTTAAATAGGCAGCAAAGCCAACAGTGCTGCGTGTAGCTGTTCGGGAGAGTGGGGCTGACCCTGGTTCAGCTGGGCAACCCCCAACCCCCCCTCCCTGCTGTGACTGAACACAGCTGACCTCCTCTGGCAACCCCTCGGCCAGTAGCCCAGACGTGCAGAAACTGGGGGAAAAAAACAGCAAAAGCAACAACAAAAAAAAAAAAAATTTTTATTTTGGTGACAACAATGCTCTTTTTCTCAGTATAAAAACTCCCTACTCTTATATGCGACTTCTCCTTTAATCCGCTCTGCTCGACCGGCTCTTTTCTTTACTTTCCCTGACAAGGAGAGGTTGGGCAATCCACCATACAAGCGCTGTGAGTTCTCTTTGTTTACCAAAGAGCAACCCAGCAGAGCTCAGTGCTTTGTTGAGCTGCAGTCACTCCCGGCCTCACAGCTGTGACACACACACAAGCACACACACACACACACACACACACACACACAACAGAAAATCTCTGACTCACAAACACTAGCAGTATCCTGTGGTCAAGGGGAGGGATTTAAATCCCCGGAGCAGCGCAGCACATGAACCTGCTGAACTTGTCTTCTCCTTCTCCTGCTGGCTATTGCCCCCCCCCCTTCTCCCCAGCTATATTTTCCAACTTTATCACTTTTTTAAAAAAATAAAACAACTCTTTATACTTTATCCACCGCTACTTTGGACCCAATTTAAAAATACACCCTGCAAAGCCTTTCCACTCTCTCTCCACATGTGTGAAAATCCATGCACTTGGCATGTAACTGAGAAAAGACATATGCCCCGGCTAATTATGATAAGGTGGAGGTGGGGGATGGGATGTCACTCAATAGACAAGTACATAAACAATTCGGGTCATTGTTGGAAACTAATTGGCGGGGGGGTGCAAAGGTTCCTGTAGCAGGATAAAAATAAGGAGCCAGCGTGGTTTCCTGAGGACACGCGAGAAAACGCTGGCAACGGCCTGAGGTGCTCGGTAATGAGAGAAGAGCTCGCCTCGTGCTGCCCACTTTCCAGACGCACTTCACGTCTTCCCCGGGCTGGACAGACGGATGGACGGGAGGCCTATCTTCGCTATAGGTGGAAGACCAGTCCAGCGTCTAGGGCAGGTCGGCGGGGGCGCCGGGAGACGTCGGGGGGCCCCGTCTCGTTAGCGCGCCTCACCTTCGATAACAGGAGTGTGGAGAGAGGGATGAGGCCGGGGGAAGGAAAAAAAACAACCAGAGCACCAGGGGTGGGGCTCTGGGACAATTGTGTGCATGTGTGTGTGTGTGTGTCAGCTCACGCAATGTACCTCCTCCAAACAGTAACAACTGCAAAAACATTGGGTAGAGTGTTAAACTCGGAGCAGTTTTTCCGAGCTCATGTTTCACAACAGAGCACCGGGCCCTCTCTCTCTCTCTCTCTCTCTCTCTCTCTGTCTTTTTCTCTCTCGCTCCATCTTTCTCTGCCCCTCCTCTTTCTCTCCGTCTGAGTTTTTTTTTTGTTCGTTCTCTTTCCTCCCATCCCCCACTTTCCTGGTACTCTTTCCCTCCTCTTCTATTGCTCATTTTTCCTCCACTCCTTCACTATCTGTAGGTCTATCACATACACAAACACACACACACACACACACGCACACACATACAAAACACCCCCTCCTGCCCCTCCTCCTCCCCCCTCCTCTTGCTGGCTGTTGTTGCTGACTGACAGTGCTGATTTACTCCAGGCTTGGCAGGCTGCCAGCTCATCTCAAACAATTGCACGAGCTGCAGGGCCGGCTGGCTTGGATGGCAATAAACAAAGTCATGGATTCGCTTCTCTCCTCCTCTGCCCCAGGGGGGAGAACCTTCGCGATCAGTGCGAAACTTGATTTCACTTTGTTCTTCAGATTTTATTTTTGCAATTAGATTGTTTTTTTTTTAATGCCCCAGGAGACTCCTTGAAAAGGATTTCAAGCCGGTACTTTCTCCAGTGTTGCTATTTGCATTATGTCGGTTTCTGTCTTTTCCTTCTGTCCCTAATTTTCCCTCAGAGAGGACATGTCCAGACATTCACCTAGACCCTTTAAACGCAGATGTCTCGCCAGTGGCCACCTCAGCCTACCGTCGCCATCCCTGCACAAAGATTCCCCTGCATTTTGATTGCCCAGAGGATTGTGGGTAAACTCCTGAACCCACGCTTCTCAAAGAGAAGAGCCCGAGACATCTGGAATCGTGAACCACTCTGGGTTTAAGCTCAGAGAACGGAACACACTCCAATCGTCTCTTTTCTGGCTGCTCATCATTAACCTCTGATCTCCTCCGTCCCACCACGGGATGACATGAAAACCCAGTTTAAGACAAATAAAACAACAGATACACAGAGTCTCACTAATAACTTCAGGGAAATGGGGACTGGTGGGTATTTTGGATTATTATAATATCCGTAAAGGAAGATTTAATTATATCCCCCATGTTTGGAAAAACAGTAAACTTTTTGTTTTTATTTGCAATGTTTTGGCGCAATGGCTCTATTTAAGAAAAAAAAAAAAGTCGATTCTGACAGGGGGTCCCAGCAGAACAGAGTCTGGGGAGCGAGCGGCAAAGCAAAACAAGACGAGCCATTCCAATGAACAGATTTGCTCATAAATAATTCTCTTCCAAGACAGCTGAATGAATTTCAAATGTAGACAGATGAGGGTTAGGGCTGCAAAACAAAACTAGCTGCATAATGTGCAGTTGTGTGTAACATTCGTGTTTGACAAGCCCTGATTTATGGTAAACGTTCAGCGCAGTGACAATAAAAATAGCTGGCAGCGTCTATTCTAACGCTGTACAATAACTCACCTACAAACGCTATTATGACCTCAAGAATCGACCTCAATTGCATGATTTTTTTTTTTTTGTACTCATTGCTCCACTCCGAGCTGTAAACCATCACATAAACTCGCTACATTGTGATGCGGTTGAGTAGACATTTAAATCAGCCTCTGATCCTTTCAAAAACTCAAAGTCACGAATACAGTTATTATTTCAGTAAATGCAGCATCTTCCGCTGAAATTCATATGAAACTCATACAGGCTTGTGAAAGTGTCAGCGTGGTGCACTCCCATCCCCTGGCACGCACTAGTGCGCCTCTTTTGAGGGCAGACAGAAAACATGCAGCCCTGCAGACTCTCAGATGGGTGTCAGAGTTTCATGTGACTGTGGCTGCGCGCTGTGTTGTGGTGTGGTGAGGTGTGGTGAGGATGGGCCCTGCCTACCGAACGGCTCGCGACGCCGGAGAGAGACGGCGGCGAGGCCCTGTGGTCACGAGACAGACCCAGAACTCACCACACGGGACGAAAACCCAGGCAGGGGCCCTCGACTGCAGCCTGACCGCTCAGAAAGCCGCCGTGGTACCATGTTATTACATCTTATTGAGCATTCTAACATGGCCGATCGTTCGGGGTTTGACATGTGTGGAGCTGCCAGGCTTTGTCAGGAGAAGTCTCCACGCCGCAAGCTCCCTCCTGCCTTGTTAATGTTTATGTAAAAGCCAGGTTTGTTTTGCAGAGAAGGAGGAGGATGCCTTCTGATGCTGTTTCCTGGGCGTGCGCTGATCTGGCTCAGAGCAGATAACGCGGCCGTAAACAACACCTCGTCTCCAGCTTCGGCGATAACAAGGGGACTAACGCCATTGTTTTTTTTCGGCGCGCCCTGACCTGTGACAGTCGTCCACGTTTTGACAGGATCACAGTCCCTCTGATAAATGCCAAGAAGTTGGAGAACGTTTTCTATCATCTCCCCTGCTGTTATCTTCCCTCCAGCATGTCCCCTAATGGGTTTACACTGAAAATCATGCAGATTAACAGCATTAGGCTTAATAAATCCAGCCACGGGTGCGATAAAGACGGGGATGAGGGAATCTAAACTGTAGCCAGTCCCTCCCCACTGAGCTAACATGAGAGCGGCGCTCTAATCTGGTTACCAGCGGAGGGATTTTACGCAAAAGGGGGAAAAAAATGACATCAGTTCTTCTGTTAAGGTGAAAAAGAGATGCAATACCGGATGAAGTTAATATTTATACCACACAGAGCAGAGTGCTGCATGGAGAGTTTGTAATGAGATGTAAATATGGTGCAATGCAAATTCCGAGGTCTATGTGGAAATTATGTTTGCAATTACTGTAATAACAGTGACAGTATCAATGCTAAACCATCTCTTACTTTAAAGGGACTGTATTTTTGGTAACTATTTACATTTTTGTGGTCTATTTATAAAAATGATCATGTTTTTATGGTTTAGTCGCAGCTTGTTAGTCCTGTAGCAGCAATACAGTCTGCCTTCTCACACACTCACTCTGAAAAATACTGTTTCCCACCTCCCCTCACTACTGAAATGCCCACTAGTGTCAGAGACACAGAAGTCCTACACAAGCAGGAGGATCCAAGGGCAGCTCCTATTTACTCCTGTTGTGATATCACAAACAAAGCCAAAAACAGCTTGTGTTCAAAAGTTTGGTGTCACTTAGAAATTTCCCTGTTTTTGAAAGAAAAGCATTTTTTTTCAATGAAGATAACTTTAAACTAATCAGAAATACACTCTGTACATTGCTAATGTGGTGCAATATCTACATAGGTGTACAGAGGCCCATTTCTAGCAACTGTCACTGCAGTGTTCTAATGGTACGATGCGTTTGCTCATTGCGTCAGAAGGCTAATGAATGATTAGAAAACCCTTGTGCAATCATGTTAGCACAACTGAAAACAGTTTAGCTGTTAGATAGGTTATAATACTAACCTTTCTTTGAGCAGGTTGAGTATCTGGAACATCATATTTGTGGGGTCGATTCAAAACTCATCAATGTCTTGACTATATTTTCTATTCATTTTACAACACACAAAATTGTCTGGGTGACCCCCAAACCTTTGAACAATAGTGTAAATAGGTTAAGTTTCATTATAATAGGAGCAAAGGAAAAAAAATCACCCAATTCTTTAGTGGTGTCTGGCTTTAAGGAAAGAGCCTTAGCAACTTTGTAGCTACGTGGACTTTGTGTCAGACCGAACCGTGGTTGGTCTCATTTAGACTGGTTACCTAATTAAACACGCCGACACACCGTCACACTGTATCATTCAGCCGACTCGTCTCAGGCCGCCTCATTGGAAAATTTGTTGTTCTCCAAAACGGATCCCTTGTATAGGCCGTTCCACCTCAGTAAATAGAGGGCACCCAGGGGATGAATGGTGACCGCTCTCATGGGCCTCCGCACAATACTGATTCCTACAATGCCTTTAGCTGGCACACAGATTTCAGTAATTAGACTGTGACTGTTGCTGGCAGGGGGCCAGGGTCAGAGCCAGAGGAAAGGGGTTAAAGGCAATGTTGCGTGTGTGCACGCACAAACGCGTGCACAGGAACAGGCACTGAACGCCCCATGCAATCTCCCACTGCTGCAATGCCATGTTTGCCCCTATAAGCTACGATCCCACAACCCCTTCCCCCCTTCCTCTATTCTCTCTTGTTGTGTTTTTATGGGTCTGGGTCAGGGTCCCGGGGTTTGTTGGGTCTGTTTACCACTGGGTAGTTTTGGGCTTTTTTGGGGGGGGTGGGGGGTGGGGAAGGGTAATTACAATGGTGGGGAAAACAAACAGAGGACAGGGCGAAATGGGACTCGGCCAGTGGTCACATGGGAGTTATTTATTCATTATTTGTCCAGTGGGAGCTTTTGTTTGCTTTGCTTTAGGATGTTTAGATGAGGAGGTGCAGACAACAAATATATTGTCAACTGGTAGATCAGCTGATTCATTAAGTGGGTAATAAAAAAGTGGAGTCCTCTTGTCCCATAATGTAGTAAATGTGGAGAATTACCATGTAGTTCTTTGCTTGTTTTTTTAGTTTCTAAAAACAGATCAGTGTGCAGGAGATGTGGCGTTTAACAGTCGTCTGTGAGGATTGGTGCGGTGCTGCTGGCTTGATATAACCTCTCCCCTCCTTTTTTTACTCTCACTGTTCTCTCTCTTTCTCTCAGACTACCTCCAATGAACTCGGGCTGAACCGTCCCCGTACGGCAGAGCTTTTTACGATCTACGTATCATGGTCAGTCGCCCCAAACCAGTGCTGGTTGGCAGAGTGGCGTCGAGTGGTTAGCAGCGCAAGACAAACTACCCAGATACGATCTTGAACTCTTGAACCTTATCGCAAAATATATGGTGAGAGAGTGGGCAATCAGTCTCAGTCCGTCTCTCTAAACCTGTCTCTCTTTCGCTCTCTATCTTTCTTTTCTGCCTTTCCGGGCTCACTGCAATTTTAAGCTTGGCAGTCCAGTTTCCAAGTCCAAGACTCCAGGGACCTTCATGTCTCTGTCGTTGCAGTGGTTCATTGCCTCTCATGATGGTTTTTTTTTACGAGTTTGAAGTTTTCAAGTCCAAGACTCTAGAGACCTTTACGTCTATGTCGTTGCAGTGTTTCGTTGCCTCTCATGATGGTTGTTTTTACGAGTTTGAGCGTGGAGAGTCTGGACATTGTCTTACCCACTCCAACCCTAGCGTAGCTCCCGAGTTTTCCCCTGAGGGGGGCAAGGGGCGGAGGGGGGAGGGAGGGAAGTTGGCAATCCCCTGCTCTCACGCACCCCCTAGATTAGACCATTAGGAATCACAAGTAGGGAAAGGAGACAGAAATACCCTCGCAGTGCCTACAGAGCCCCCCCCCTCCTTCCACCGCCCTCCATGACCCCTGGTGATCATCTGCTTGGTAGTGACCTCTGCTCGCCCACAAGGATCTGCTTGCAGTTTGAGGCAGGAAAAATACGAGCAGGAAAAAAATGCAGCTATTAATCAGCAAGGAAATTAAGTTAACAGGGAACACTGCAAGCATTGAGGGAGTTCAACGTGGAATTGAACAATGATTCATTTTTATGAAAATTACTTAAAAATACAACCTCAAACAACACAACTGGGAAGGTTTACTATGTAAAGCATTAAGTTTGTGTTTTAACAGCTTAAAATTCAGATTTTAGCCGGTTTCTAACAGTTTTTTTTGTATCATGTTCATACTCTGGGTAAACAAGCAACCATGCGATTGCTGACAGTGTGTGTAATGTGCCCGGCCTTTATCTCTTGCTTGGATCTGTCTTCGCTATGTCTCTCACACGGCCTGATCGTGTCGCTCGCTCCGAGCTAATGTTGGTGTGGCCGGCCCGCATGTGAGCGGTGTTTACCAGTGGCTGTATCAATGCAGTGTCATGCTGCAGCGTTTGAATAATGAAAGCTGCAGCAGCTGGGCCCCTCTGAGAGAGAAGGAAACAAGAGACCTCGTCTCCCTTTTTCTCCAACTCTCTCTCTCTCGCTCTCTGTTTTTTGTCCTCTCGACAACTTCTCTCACGTGGTCTTCACACCCTCGAAAACCTCACGCTTTCTATCACGCCCGTGAGGTTTGAGTATTACAATGGCTCCCACCGATTCTCCGGACTCCGTAGAAGCCAAGTCATGCTCATGTTGCCGCATGGGACAAGGAGGTTTGTGTTGTCAATTAACATTATAATCAGCACAGAGGATGCACTTTACTATCGTTATATATATTTTTGTGCTCACCGTGACTTTAATGCTTATAAATAAGTCATCACACAAGTCATGCACATATGGGTATTAAACTGCATAATTTGCTTGGATGTGCCTAAACTTTCGATGCATGGTCCTTAAACCTGATGGTTTTATTTACATGTGACACATTAGGCAGTTTGATCCACAGTAATAATCCTGTTTATTGGGACTGCATGACTGTTTGTTGATGCCAGAGGCCTGAACTTCTAAGAATTATCAATGAAGGGTTAATGACTTGACCTTTAGCTACTCTCTGGGTAAATCATGCTCGGAAATCCCCAGCAAAGAGTGGCACTCCGTCTACACAGCTTAGACTCGTCCCCTTAGCCTATTAACTTTCAGTCAACCCAACATCCATCCGAACCCCCCGTATCAGCTGTTGTGCTGCAAACACCTTCACGGTCTTGGTCCATAAGCTGACCTCAATCCCTCAATGCCCAGAGGCCTGTGGGGATATGTCAACCAGAGTTCAATCACATGCCGAAGCTGTGGTGGTTACCAAAGCCGAGAAGCCAACATAAAAGAGCTACCGTGTGTTCCTTGAAGAATTTTCTCATTTTGTGTACTAAACAAGAATGAAGTGAGACTTTCTGCAGCAACAATACCAGCTGTAAGATACCGAGGTTGTATTTACACTTACACGGTAATATATGTGTGTTATGATCTCTTTTGCCAGTTTAGAAAGTCTACCTCCTATTATCATGATCACAGCAGCTATGTCTGGTGCCTTCAGCAGAGTGCAACATGCCAATGTGAATTGATTACTAAATCAATTTTGATCATATGAGAAAATAAATACCATTACTTTGGGTTTGTTTCCCTTTGAGGCAACAAAATGAATAAACTCAAGCCCGACAGATGATTAACTCGTTTAAGCCCACCTGCGACTATAGTTGCAAAAGCCTATGACTGTCATTTTCCACTCAAAACAAAAAAAAAATCGAAATGCTACTCATATTTTTTCTGTGTCATGATAGTAGACAACTTAGACAAACAGTTGACCCCCCCCCCCCCCGATACATAGTTTTTGGGCATATATTTATTTTTCGGGCATATTCATTTTTCTTCAAATCAGATTACAAAATGGACAAAAAATATGTAGGTAGAATATGTTTGTTTGTGACTCAACTGATGTAATTATATTCATGATAATTTGGAAAAGCTATTTGGGCTTAAATAGGTCAATGATGATAAAGATGATGTTGAGGGCCACTAGATCCGATGGTGATTTCCCACACTGGAGTTAATTATCTTGACTGAACCGAGAAAAGATCGGCAGATTAGGTTCAGTTCTGATAACAGCTCCGTACTTGAATTGACCGAGTTTCCAACATTTACTGGCTTTACCATCTGCATTGACCTTTTGCCTAAAGTTTTTTTTTCTATGCTCAAGCATCTGCTTATAGTGGAAATACTGCAAAACACATTATATTTCTTACTCGCTCTGGCCTTCTTTCTCTCTTTCTGCCTCCCCTTTGTTATCCTCTGGTGTGTCCGACCCTGATTTTGTAAACGTTAAACTAAACAAGCTGATGTCTTCCCGGCCAGCTATTATTGCTGGAGGAAGCTAGCAGAGGCTCCGGTCTGAGGTAATCACGCCACCAGGATAATTACACTCTGTAAAACGCTAACTGGATGTTTATGTCCAGGCCCAGAGGGAAGTCATTAATGCCATCTTAATTAAGGGTAATAAAGCTTTTTTTTCTGCCTTGTGAGATGGAGCAATCTTGACTTGCTCTCTGTCATGCTGTATGGGTCAATTAAAAGACTCTATCATTCTCCAAACATGCTTTCACAGCTACACGGAGGATTAGGTTTCACCCTTACCACCATGTCTTGATCCATAGTACAGAGGAAATAAGATGATGGGTTTTGTCCACCCTCTGTGTGTCTGCGTGCATGCTTATTCTGGCATATATGCACGGTTATGTGTGTTTTCTTATGATGGTTAATCTTTTCTTTGCCAAACCACAAACTCCACCCACCCACCTACACACACACAAAAACACTCACACGGTTGCACACACGCACAGTCCTGGTTCACCGTGGCAACATCTATACACGACTAAGTGGAGGCCAATGAATAATTTAACAGGTCCTGTGTAACTTTTCCCTCAGCTCTCTGTTATATGATTACAAATTCTGGGCACAGGGATCGGGGGAAATAATTAAGCCAGACAAGCATTTTCAAATTAGTTGCTTCAACTGCTGCGGCAGGGAAAACAGGCTGCCAGGGTTAGGCTAACACAGTCATACAGTGACTGTAGCTCCGGTGGCTTAGAAAGAATAACACTGGGTCAGAGAGGGAGAGAAGGAGCACACACTGATATGAGTAATGGCAAACAGCTGCTGAGGCTGTCCACTGCAAAACACTCACACACATGTGTGACAGGTGTGCATGTGTGCATAGTAAATTATGTGCTGCCAGGTTCATTTCATAGATGAAAAGATAGATTGCAATAAATACTGTAGATGATAAAATGAATGCTGAATTAGCACCACAGATTTACCATGAATTATTGTGTAAGACTATATTTCAGCGGTGGAAGAATGACTCACCTCCTAACAGTATATGTAGCAATATCGTGTAAAAATATTCCTTGTAAATCTCCTGCATTCAAAGTCTTACTTGTATGGAAGTATTAGGAGCAGAACTTAAAGTATCAAAAGTACATGCATGTAAATGTTTTATTATCATATAACATAGCTATTTTTGGTGCATACTCCGGAGCAGTAGATTCTCAAAATACTACTTGACCTTTTCTTCATCCTTGACCTTGAAAAAACAACATTTAAACCAGACCAGTTACTTGCTGGTTTAATTGTCAAAAAAGCTGTAAAATCTCAAAATAATAGAAATTTTGGAAACTGGGCAAACTTCATCTGCTGATGAGAATTAGGTGAAATAGTTGAAAGCTACAGCAAAACAACAGACGAGTGGAGATAGATTCATCAACTACTATGTTGTTGAGTAGTTTAATCGAGAATTAGCCAACAATAGATTGTCTTTTACATGGGTCATACTGTTTAACATCATATGCAAGATTACTAGTAAACATAACTCTTAAATTCAATACAGCAGAGTTAAATGGGTTGTGGAATAGAAGTTTAAAGTAGCAAAAAGTCTATTTAAAAATGGTGAAAATTATAGAAATGTTGGGGCTTTGGGATTCAGTTTGATCTCTCTCCCTCTTTTTGAAAACATCCACAGTCCCAGTAACAGGATCTAGAAAGGTAGGATCTGGACCCCAGGCAGCAAAAACAATCATCTGGCTTCTACTGGGAGTTAGGAGCAGGCCCTCCGCCAGTAATAACAACTCTCTCATCAACCCAGAGAGAGAGAGAGGAGAGAGCGACAGAGAAAGAAAGAGCAGCGAGGGGGAGTAGAAGTGTTTATCTAGTAGAAATGTTGTGTAGGTGGCTATGAGCGTTTTCGGCGATGCCTCACTCGTGGAATTGAAACGTCAGGGACTCATGCGCGACCACAGAGGCTGGCTCATGACCTTTTGTTATGTCACACGCACAAACACAAGCACAAACTGTCAAACAATAAGAGCAGCAACAGGAGGTACCTCTCACTGCCACCATGCTCCAACACACACACACACACACGACCCATATGAAAAACATATAAGCTCCCGAGTACATAGTGTTTTATTTCTGGAATGGTGAACTTTGAATGTGCAACCTCACCCACCATCATGCAGTTTACGACTGACAAGCATGTGGTTGTCAACCACATGCATGTCTGTCTGTCTGTCTGTCTGTCTGTCTGTCTTTGCATCATATTATCTGTCTGTCTGCTAATATATAAAAATCAATGATGAGGTCAACACATGCTACATGCTATAAAAGCTATCAAAATTTTTAAATGGCTGTAGTGACTATAGTGATATTTCGGGACTAAAACCTGCTCATAGTTATGTCCTCTTGAATGCACAATTGTTTTGGAAATTCTCAAGTGGAAATATAACGAAAGAATAACAATGCATACACACACACACACACACACACACACACACACACACACACACACACACACACACACACACACACACACACACACACACACACACACACACACACAGTAAAACAAACAGATGTGAGCAGGCAAACAAATTCGGTGATATCCTGTTTTCTTTTGAGTCCACTGCTCTAAATATAGTGTCTGTGTGTGTATGTGTGTGCGTGTGTTTCTGTGTGTACGTGCATGTGTGTGCATGGTTTCAGTCTAACTAAAGGGATTAGGGAGGCCTGTCTTAAATATTCTGTCTGCTGTCCCCTGAGGCCTACTGGTGAGGACAGATCCCTGCTGGAGACTGACTCTGCCTGCCTATGAATCACAGTATGTGTGTGTATGTGTGTGTGTGTGTGTGTGTGTGTGTGTGTGTGTGTGTGTGTGTGTGTGTGTGTGAGATCTTGCATGTTTATATATATCAGACTTTGTTTGTGCCTGTCCGGTTGCTTTGCTGTCCATCTTATCCCTATTCCCCAGACTTCTCCCCCTCGCTTTTATCATCATTTTCTGCCTGATGACTGTCATAGGACCCATAAGCTGCAGTCAAAAATTAAAAAATGGTACCTCAGTTAGTCAGTCAGTCATTTTCTATACCCACTTATTCTTCATTAGGGTCACGGGGGTCACATTCAAAGCTGGCTGTAAAAGACCCCCATTAATGCACACCTGTGACCACACACCAGTATTCATGTGTCATTTAGCAAACGGTGTTCAGCTACTGTTGAAATTGTGCAAGCACATTCACAGCAGTTTGGTTGACGTTCGCCCGAGTCATCACAGGAGACAGCTGTTTGAATTCTTTGAAAGTTGAAAGGACTTGATTAGCCAGAAATCAGCGACGTCAACACCGCTTTTTCCTAAAAGCCTGTCAGTTAACAGCTGATGGGCGGGCGGGGGGGGGGGTCTTTCACTGGCATGTTCACATGTTGCAGAGTCCAATATCCGCTGGACGGATCGCTGTGTTTTCCTTCTAAGATTTTGATTTGTCACATTCTTCAGCACAAAAGAAAACCCATCGGCGTTGCCATGGGCTGTAAATGCAATTAAGTCACACACACACACCCCCATTGTCGAAGTCCCACTTGGAGATTTACAGTCTGATTTTAAAATAAACATTTACGTGGAGAACATTTCTATTCTTTCTTTTTAATAAAACACTCACCCTTTCAGCCACTAATGAATATTAGTGACTTTAAAAGCATCTAAAAGTGCATCATATTTCGATCGTCCTCATAATCACTATGAAACACAGCTTCTAATGGTTTTCCTACTCAAGGGTAGCTGACACTAATAACATTATTATTCTACTTGAGACGGGCTCTGCTCCTGGCCACTGGA
Organism: Lepturacanthus savala; assembly: GCA_030544235.1. NCBI lineage: Eukaryota > Metazoa > Chordata > Actinopteri > Scombriformes > Trichiuridae > Lepturacanthus > Lepturacanthus savala. Next base: position 17,323,240 of record CM060469.1, on the reverse strand, counting down.
TGCCAGGGTTTAAAAGTTCAGCAGTCAGACAGATAGTGGTTGAAACTGGGTGGAGCTGTGAGAGATCTCTGTGGCCAAGTCAACTGCATGTGCTTATCCTTTGCAGAGGCAACTGCGACCCAGTTAACTCGCGCTGACACGACAGTTCAAAAGGTTCAAAGATCCTTATCGCCTCCGTGCATCTCCGGGGTCTCTGTTGAAGATGTGAGGTGGTAAAGTATGAGGTGATTCGCATCTCTCTTGGTGTTGCAGCAGTTGGCGTTAAAGATCATTCACCAATCTTGACAGATCTTATTGTCCTAGGGGTTGGGGGCGGGGTCATGATTCATGCTGAATCACGACTCAAATCCACCTCAGAAACACTGTAGCACAGTGTACCTGTAACATCACAGCAACAGTGACTTTCCAAATACAGCAAATTAATAAGTCAGTCATTTTCTATACCCGTTTATTCCTCATTAGGGTCACAGAGGTCTGCTGGAACCAATCCCAGCACATTGGAGGCGAGGGAAGAGGCATGATAGGCTGACATTCACTGACACCTCTTGGCAATTTAGAGTCTTCAATTAACCTCAGCATGTCTTTGGAGGAGAACCCACGCAGACACTGGGAGAACATGCAAATTCCACACAGAAAGGTCCCCGATCAAGGTCTTGAACCTGCTGTGAGGCAACAGCGCTACCCACTGCCCACTGTGTCGCCCCAAATGAATAAGAATGTGACTTATTAACGCAAATTAGTGACGCATGGCGCAGAGGGAAGGGGAATTGAATTTAATTTGTGGAAACAGCTAAATTAAGTCAGCAGGATGTGTCAGCAGGATGCGTCCCTGCAATGGTGACAGATCCTCTCTGATTTAACTGGAACACTGTGACCTTCCACTCATCAAATAACCAGAAACAGACCACAGGTGTTGTAAGAGAAGGGCTGTGTCGCTCTAAATCTGAGCTTGATCCACAGAATGCCTTTACAATGGTTGCAAGAAAGTTTCACTGACTGATTGTTGTGAGCTATTCTGCAGTAATACTCAGTGAAATCCATTTTTTTCCCACGAGGATATAATGTAAAGTAGCAATTTAAGCATTTTAGGGATATGATTTATCAATACACAAAATGAGTTTAAAACAAATAATTAGTCTAACTTTTGTCCAGAGTGCTGATATATTGCATTTACCTGCTTGGAATAAAAAGTTGTTTGTTTAGGGAAATAGTACGTTTAGTTTGACCTGAAATGTGGCAAATTTTCACTCATATTTATTGCAAATTAGAAAAGGCAAGGGAAGAAAATGTATGTCTGTGCACACTCCATAAATCGAGGGGAGGAAAGTGTGCATTTGTTACAGGTTATTTTCTCTTCTTCTCTCCCACAGCCCCGCCACCCCCACCTCTCTCTCTCTCTCTCTCTCTCTCTCTCTCTCTCTCTCTCTCTCTCTCTCTCTCTCTATCTATCTCTCTCTTCTTCTTCTTCTTCTTCTTCTTCTTCTTCTTCCTCAGGACCCTGCAGCATCTGCCCAGGCTGTTTTGATTTCGCAGCGGGTGAGTGGCAGCCTCGACCCCACCTGACCCCCAGCCCGGCTTCTGCTGATGTCAGCATCTTGCAGCAGATTGGAGCATGCAGTTTTTAAACAAAGCCCCAGTTTTGGCCCCCGAGGGGGGCTCATCCTCTCCAGCTCCTTAAAGGGGCCGTACACCTCTTCAGCTGGCTGCTTTTTTGGCATACTCAAGGTCTTTCTCTCTTCCCCTCTTCTCTCTCACAGCGAATTATTCTTTTTTTTTTTCATTTCTTATTTACTCTGTAGATCCTGCACTCTTCACTTAGGTGGATAGTTACTGCTTGTTGCATAAGCAGGGATCATCTCGAGGCAAAACATTGCAAGAGAAGCCAGTGATAGTGAATGGCTTGATGCCGCTGCCTGGTCAGGATATCCTGCCATGCTCCCCTCCTTGTTTGAATGAGTTTGTTCTGGAGGAGGGACAGACCTTATGGAACCTACTCATAATATCACCACTTTCTGTTTTCTGTTCCATTTTAGACACACTTCTCAACACTCATCATATTCAGGAGATTATTAAAGCCACACAGCGTCTTTGGTAAACATTTTTTTTCAGTTTTATCTGGGCTGGAACATTCTCGAAAAGCAGATGATTTTTTAATATCAATAAAACCTTCCCGGTTGAAATACAGGTTTAAAATTTCCATTCAAATCCGTGATGTGAAGCAGCCAACAGGCCCGTGCAGAGACATGCTGATGACCATGCCGTGACTGAGTTGCAACAGTTTGCCGTGTGTCTCAATAGCGAGACGCAACACAAGTGTACGAGTTTGACACTGTTGTTGTGTGCCTGAACATTTGTGGTTATTGCACGCTGCACTTCGTGTCTGTGGTCGGCTCGCAGTTGGAAAAAATAAAATAGACACAAACACTGTGTCATGGTGATTCATAACAGATATCAGTGCATCAGATTTTGCTATAATCCAAAGGAGGTTTATTAGACAGTCGGCACAAAAAACATAACAGGGTGAGTGTCTGCACACAGAGGAGATCAGCTTTATTAGGTCAGTGTAAACATTCCAAAAAAAAACCTACGTCCATGCACACACACACACACATATTGAAGTCATAGTGCTGGCATGTCGCCTGCACCTGACCCAACTTTATTGCCCCTGCGTGCCCTCTTTGGCTGAATGTGTTGTGTGTGTGAAGGTTTTGTGTGAACAGCTGGGTTGAAGACTCCAGGCTCCAGAGCCCAATCGTCTAATATCTCCTGGCTGGCCCTGAGGTCTCCAGTCCTAGGGAAACACCATCCATAAAGAACCTCTTATCTGGATGGGGGCCCCTTTACATTGTGCTGCTAATAAAACACCACAGAGGCTCTTTGACTGTATTCGAAATCCGAGCCATTTTTTCTTTTTCTTTTTTTTTAAGATAACAGCCCCAGATCAAAAGAGTGAATCACCGAGGGTTTTGCCATCTTAATCTTTCTGTTATTTGTTCGTTGGGCCACACTCTCATTCCTCAAAATGAAATTACACACGATGAATCAGCTGGTTTACAGACAACTGTCCCTGGCAACTAAACAGGGTCTAAATCCCCACTTGATAGCTTTGATAGCATCAGAGTTATTTCAGGCTTTTAAATGCAGAAACCTCCACACGCTTTATGCTCTTTCAAATTCAGCCAATCATGTGCAAGGGTGATTTAAGAGGCCTCCATTTAAACATAATGTTGACGTTATATATTCGTGAATACACAAGAAGTCATTATCTATTGGCGGCGCCACGGTCTGTGAAGCCACACAACACTGCTGACCATCTCATCATGCGATTCACATTAGGTTTTGATTTGAACACTCTGGCTCAGTGCACGTGTATTGTAAAGGGGAGGAGAGTCAGCAAATATCACTAGTAGAGATTTGAAGGGATTCAATAAAGTTACAAACCCTTGGGATTAAGTTGCAATCAATTGTAATTGCTTCCCAATTTTTGCTTCTCACTGTTTCTAGTGGACTCTGACTTCCCTGAACACAGTTCAAACTGTTTAGCTGTACACAACAGATTCACAGTAAACAATGCATGCACGCATTAATACATAACGCAGAATATTTAATCCAGAGTTTAGGATTCAAGTGTCTATTTTCGTCAGTCTTTTTTTGATGATACACTTATATTATTTCAAAATGTATATATATGTCTGTCTTTATTTTGTGATTTTAATGGCTTGTGTGAAGTAAATTGAAATGTTCTGCATAAATAAAGCTTTGCAATGCTTTACACTAGCTTCTCTTCTTCTGTTTCTGCCAGAGTATAACATATGTAAACCTCTGGGACCTTTATTATTATTAAAGAGGCCTTATTTTCCATTTTCAAAGCACAGTATTTTAATTTTGGTGGTCTATTTATAAAGTGTACAAGCTTTTATGGTCCAAAATGACCTAGTTAGACCTATAACACCAATACACTCTGCCTTCTCACACACTCACTCTAAATAACCCTGTTTCTTCCCTCCCCTTCTTAAAACGCCCACTCCGTTGTGATTGGTCTATTGCTATCAGAAATGTCCCACCCCTTAGAGGGCTGGGGTTAGTCAGTGACAAGGAAGTCAAGTTCATGATCTTCTGAAAGGAGGGGGGCAGCTACATGGATCCAACAGCGGTTACTATTAACTTCCACTCCTGTTGTGACATCATGACAGGAGCCATTTCTAAATGGCTTGTTTTGTGACAGGTTTCAGCAACACTACAAAGGGGACCAGGCCAGAACAGAATGAGTGAAGGGGCTTATTTCACAGTTTGTAGGTTAGCAGGAACACCTAAATATTTACACACAATCACTGAAAATGTGTTAAGGCCCCTTTAAAGGTCCCATAATCTATGAAGTGAGATTTTAATTGTTTATATATATATATATATATATATATATATAAGGAAGGTGTATGTGATAAATAAATTCTGTCCTATGTTTCTGAAAGCTCAGTCCACAGAGAAATACACACAGCCTATATTCAAAAAACTGTGCTTTAAAAAGAGCTGCAAGGACTTCTTGTGAAGTGATGTCACAAGTGCACATTCACTGGTCACCCACCCCCTATTCACAACTATTCAAATCAGCCAGAGGAGAGGCTCGTTAATATTAATAAGCCAGACACAAAATTGAACTGTTCTTTCTTTCAGAGAGAAGCCTGAGAGATGAGATGTAAAACTATATTAATGTTGATTTTTTTTTGGTATTTAATATTATAAATATATCTTCCCAGGGAAATCAAAGCTTCAAATAAAACCCAGGAAAAGTGAATATAATAATAATATGGGACCTTTAAAACGCATTTGTCGTTACCACCAGTAACCGCAGGTGTCGCCAAATCAAACAGTGGTTTGGCGAATCCTTTCACAGCTACATGTGAAAGGATTATAACTTACAGACAAACACCTCTGGGCATTGTTGAGTTAAGTCTCTGCTGTTTGGACCACTGAAGTCTGAATCCACCGGAGGATCTCTGGCTGACATGCTTCCCATGGCAGCCGTTATGGAGTTAAAAGAGTGACACTTGACCTTGTGGTCTCAAGCTTGTTTTTCTAGCCTCCAGGCCACTGCTGCCTCATATACAATACATAACTCTTCTGTCTCGTCTGCCTTTTCCCCTCCTGGCATCTGTCCAGTGCCTCGAACCATCTGAATAGTCACAGGAGATGACTCTGTCAACCAGATTAATCACAGCCAAGGGCTGGCCAATTGTTTTAGGTCCTAATGAGCTGCTTATAAAAGCTCATAAAAAGTTTATAAAAGCAACTCATTATTAACGCAGCACATCCTGCCCTGTCTTTTTCTTCCCACATTGTTATGACTGCGTACGGTGTAAAATAGATTCCACAAGACAATTTATATGGACAAGATTCTCATAAAGTTAAGGCTATTTCCTTCTGAAAACGTTTTTTTTTTTTTTTTTTTTTACTTAAGTTGTTCTTAAATTTCTACAATGCGTTGCCTTACCAAAGAGCTTCAGGGGAACAGAGGGTGAATTAGAACGGGGATATGAGGGGAAGTTTGGTTGGGGAAGGTGATCTTGGCACAGGTCAGACAAATCTAATCTAAGATTGCAAACATGCCTGTGACAGTAACACAGATCCACTGTGTCATTTTAGGACAAAAGGAGCTGCCTGCTCACTTAACTTGTACACACTGAAAGACTGCTTAATTAAAAACATATGAACATGTACAGGCTTTTGATTTTAGAACATAACTTTATTGTCACATTTAAGCATTTTGGGTGTACCTACTGCTTTTTTGGAGTGCTTATCCTGCTGCTGTGATGTTTTATTAGCAAAACAAGCTGGGCCTAAAACATCCTGTCACTGTCTGAGCGCAATTAACATAATAAGTGTAATATTGAAAGCCATTACAAGGGGGCTATTAAATGGCAGAGGTGGTAACCGCAATGTGACTCAGCTCAGACAGATTGAGTACACACACACACACAAACACACAAACACACAGCAATAATTAATTCTAATCCCAGTATAGAAAGCAGTCCTACTGTTAGATTCATGTCCTGACATGTACCCTGACCTCGGCAGAGAGGGAAGCAGCCTGCGGCACGAATCTAAACTTTAATAAGTTTTGTAATTCTGACGTGCATGGGCTGCAACCTGCTGCTGCCAGCAATTACTTGAGTGTGATTTTATGGAGAATAAAAAAAAAAGATTCAATCCAATTTTCTAAGTTACAAACAGACACAACCTTTTTTTTTTGGAGGGGGGGGGGGGGGGTGACATATGCTGATTTTGAAATAAATTTGTCTTTTTTTGGGCCAGCGGCTACTTTTCCTCCGGCTACAGCACAATGTGCAACATAAAAGCCGGCCACTTCAGAGAGCTCGTTGAGCTTTCAACTCCAACATGCGCCTCCTGAGACCTCGACTCACTGTCAGAGCGCTCAGAACAAAGCGCAGCGTACACACGGCAGCCGCTGGAAACATTAGGTTGCAGTGTTTGCGTGTGTGTGTGTGAAATTAAGAGAAAGATACTACAGTGTGGATTGCACTAATGCATGGCAATATTGTTTGATAAGGTTGCTGTTTATCCTTGTTTGTGTTGTAACTTGACTGGCATTGATTTGGGTTGCTGTATTACCATTTAAATGCCTTGACACACAGCTTGCTATTTATACACCATCCCATGAGATCAAATGAGTCATAGGTGCTTGTAAGAAACTGCTTCTAACATGGGGCTCATCCATTTGACATGGACTGGATGCTTGTGGTATTGCAATGATGTATAACATTACATCTTAAAATAAACAAAACCTGCACAGATTTGCAAACCTCAGACGTTGCATTCTTTATTAAAGTCAGACAAAACACACTGTGCCATACAGGGATAAAATATGGATCGTCAAATGCGCACAACATCCATGTGTTTCCTGTAAATAAAATGTGTTTGTGGGGTTTAAGTAGAAGAAGAATGAGCGAAGAAGGAGAAAAAAGAAAGTAACACATGGCGTGCACTTATGTTCCTGCTGTGACAACCTCCTCACAAACACACATGTCAGTCGTTGTGCATAATGTACATAGCAAAATGTTTCCTCCACATCATACACACTGACTGTGCATTGTTTGTACTAACTATAAATTATACAGTAAACTATGGACAGTTGGAAGAGCAAACATTTCTATGGCAAAGCTTGAAAGCAAAAATGACCAGGATGACTATGCACACCTAACTAAACTAATCCATGCACATTCACTCTAATTTGTCTCTTCCTTTTATGCTGTCCTTGGCTTGGATGCAAACACATCTTCAAAGGGAGCAGTTGACCCATGTCCTGCATCTCTCCACCCAACAAACCCACCCACCCACACACACACACACACATGCATACACACTCTTCTATCCCTGGCCAACACACTATGGTTTTGCAAAGTTTCCTTGAAGCAGGACACATCAAAGACATTTGGCAACAGTGACCTGGTTTGACCACTATGACTGCAGCCTAGTTTCAGTGACTCTGCAGGTCACCTGTCTCACCACAGCCTGGGGGGAAGAGGATGGAGAAAAGGGTGGAGAGGGGGGAGTAGGGCGCTGCCCCCCCCTTTTCTCACACACCTGCAGTGCTGCAATTTCCTCCACACTCAGGATCCTGTAAGCCTGTCTCTTTTAGACATGCAGCCTTCTTCTCACGTCTCCACATCCCCCTCCTCCACTATTCACCCCCCTCCCCCTCTCTCTCTTCACCTCATCTGGGCAGCATTAGTGGGGCCACTGACACGCAGGGCTCTGATAGGAGAGCGGCGGTGTGCAGACATGCTAAGTGTGCCAGTGGAAAAATTCTAGCCTCAACCTAAAACAAGCAAAGCCCCAAAAGCCTCGGCCACAAACAATGCTGCCACCTGGTTCAAGCTTGGTTGGGATTTGGGGGGGAGGAAGAGCATGATGAGAGAAGCCAAAAAAGAAAGAAGGGAAAATAGCAAAAGATAAACTTGCCCCCCCCTGCACAACACGGGGTGCTGTGGGCAGGGGAGTGAGTTTACGAGAGGTGGGTCTTGACCTGTCACTCATACTGATGCATTAATCTGTTGACAAGCCCAGCTGCTCCCACAGCTCAAGCCTTCCCAGAGACTCTCCGCTCAGAGCAAATTGACCGTCCTCTCCAGTCAGAGCTGCCTGACTCAGATCTACGGGCTTAGCTGTTACCTGAGGCGAGTCAGGCCAAGAAGCCACCTCCCTCTCAGCCTGCCTTTTCTAAATTATAGCCTTGCTCTGCTCGTAGCGCCCGAGGCCATTTGTGTGTGTGTGTACAATTGTGCTGGCTAGTTCATTGCTTTACACATAAACACGAGTGCAAGCACCAGCACACTCGTACAAAAAGAAGGGGAAAAAAAAACAAAAAGAGAGACAGGGGCCCTTTCTCATCCACTTATTTTTGAACAGAGTGTTCCAGATTAGCAGTTCCAGCGGCCTTGAACGTCCTCCCCTCCAGACAAAACTGTATGCTGTAATTATCCTGTAATATGGCTGCAGGCTGTTCTCTGCTATTGTCTGTTGCTCAAGGAAAGCTCCTGAGGCATTCCCAAAATCAGTATACTGCACATTCAGGTAACAGTATAACTATAACAATGAGATACTGTGTGAGGTAGCAGAATAGGTGTAAAAGCTAGCGAAGCCCACATTAACTCTCAGGATATCACTCAATACATACAACTGGCTATAACCTAATAGTGCCAAATAAGAGGAAGCCACATGACTCCTTGATAAAAAAAAACAAATTCTCTGCACATAAATGACAACAGTTAAGCTTTTCTCCACATTTCGGCACCTGCATTCTGCAGGTCTATAAACATCACAAAGAGATGAACAAGCCTTCATTTTACTTGGTGGAGGCGGACACAGGCCTCTTTCATATGGAGTCGCGTGAGCTTTGCCTCTTTCACTCTTATCTTTGATTTCACATCGATCACAGCCTGAAACAACTTCAAACGCAAGTCATGAAATCTCTGTCATGGATTAGAATAATACAAATTATGCCTTCCACACATCATCAAATATCATCCAATGCTATAACGAGGAATGTAACATTATTTGATTAATGCTTGTAGTAAGCCGGGACACTACAGTTGCTGCTACTTTTCCAACTGTTCAAATAAACTTCAGCATGTAATATTGTGAAAACAAATGAACTGTAGATTAGATAATGTCCAGGAAAAATCATGAATATGTTTTTACAGGTCCTATATAGGTATAGTATTTCTGGATTTCATTGAAGGTTTGATATCACAAACAAGATATATTTGTGGTTTTATTATCTACCATAAAATCAATATAGTTTTACATCTCATCTCTCAAACTTCTCTCTGTCTCGCTCTAGAAAGACCAGGTTGTTTTGTGTTGGTCTCATTAATATAATCTAACCTCTCTAATCTACTTTTGATAGATTTGAATGGCTGTGAATCGTGTTTCTTTAGAAATCACAACTTTGTGTAAATCCCAGTGGCTCATTTTGAGAGTTTCTGAATACAGGCTGTGCCCTCAATAAAAATCTCACTTCTAAGTTAATGGTACATTGGAAGGTGTTTAAGTGGCAGACAGAGTAGTTTTACAATGGCTTGTGTAACAGGGTGTATAATCACATTTTTACAACAGGGGCCTAATTGGCAGCTAGGTGAAAAATAGTTATTGTTCAGAAATGATCTATACGTGTTATAATTACAACATTGCAAATAATAATTGGTCAGATAACCTTCATTTTGGAATCAGCACATTCAAAACTCAGTTAAAGGCAGAGTATCCAGGATTTTCCTAAAAACAATCCCTCTCAATCATCACTTATGACCCACTAAAAGCGTGTGGTGGTGTGTTTATCTGCAGACCATGCCCTCTGCTTTTACTGTACTTTCTGATTTTCTGATTGTTTTGTTGCCTCCAGAATGTTCCACAGAGCTAGTAAGCAGCCAAAACTATCACTTTCACATCACGTCACAATGATAAGAAACACTGTGTTTCAGTTTCTATAACGTCACTGTAGGCAACATTGTTTTTCAAAATGACAAGACATCCATTCAGACTTTAAATTTGTATTGTAGTACACTTTGTACTGTGTCTGTAATTTTTAGTCTTGTGTACAATACAGGTACAATGGAAACAACCTTTTCCAAATAATTTGATACACATTCCATTGCAACAGAGAAACCAATTTGCAGCAACACTGAAAACCAGCCATGGCTGTGATGTGAATTATGGAGCTTACTGACCCTGGTACATAACAGATCCACCTGTAATATATACCATGTTCAGCAACACATTGCACTGCCTGTAGCCACATGATGATACCTTTGAAGCTATGTTTACAGCAGGCTTTTATATCTCATCAAGTATTTCTGATTGTGCACTGATTACTGGCATATAACAAAAGCCGCAATGTTGATTGGATACCACACGCCGAAAAGTTTCCATTGTGTAATTTCTCTCTCGCATTAGTTTTCTCTGCTATCACCCCAGGTTGATTAAAAAGGAACTTCTCGTGATCTGCTTTCTCTTGTCCGAACCATAGTAAAACTGGACTGTTGCATTTTAATATGTGGATTTCACAGTTACTGCCTTCACAGTGCTCGTGCCAAACCATTATAAGTGAACTGAAGGTCATGTGATAGTCTTGCTAGAGATTAGAGATTTGATTGGAGGCAAATGTCAAGGCAGAGAGATGAGTTAAACCAAATCTTGTCCTTATGACTTATGGGTCTAAATTATACTTAATGTTGAAGCCTGATTAAATATGTGTTACATAGCTCAATAAGCTTCCAGACTACAGATGTAATGTTGCTTTTTGGAATCAATGTAGTGTTTAAGTCATATAAAGTATAGCTAGTTTAAAGTTGAAAAGGTTAATGATTACATGTTGCAAATCTGTTTGTTAAATATTAAATCATGTTTGGTTTAGCTATGAAAATTGCATCTGCTGCAATTAAAAGCTACTCAAATAGCATCTGTAGCAATTAAAGAGCTAGATATTTACAGTGAATAGGCTAGCTACGTTACTTTATTAAACAATCATGCATAATCTTTTAAATTGGTCTGATACCTTTGTGGTTTGCTACAAATTCTGTAGAAGCAAGAGTCTGAATACTGTCACGGTCAGTTAGCAGCTAGTTATCATGTAATCATGTAGCTATCAATGCTAATTCTTCTAGGGTCACTACGGGGCTTCCAGATTACTGCAAACACAGCCAGTCCTAAACTAAACAGCCTGTGTCTGAGCTTTGACGTCAGCTCCTCTTGGACAAGACCTACAACCTGCTCTTCAGACAGGACAGCTGTTGCTTCCAGTTTTGCTGGGCAGAGCTTTTTATGCTCCTCAAATGTTGTGATTAATAATGGAGGTTGATTGATTGTTTCCATCAGCAGGCAGGAGTGTTAAGAGTTGAGAAGGTTATACATCTTAGCTTATGCTAATCACCAGTTGCTCTCGGTTGAGCAAACAATTCACAGCACAAGGATGACCCTCCTCCCCATCGGTCAGGCTCCTAGACTCTGTTATCACCCCTGACCTCTGCTACACCTTTTGGCAAGGTCCGCTACACACAATAACTACGCAGCACACTACTTTGCATTAATGTACAATATATGCCAGTACATAGCAATTCACCACAAACATGGAAACCCAGGCCAATCTTAGTTAAAAGTTATTCGTTAAGGATGTAAATAAGCTATATAGCATTATAAGATATATAGTTATTTAAGAGTGTGTCATAAGAGATAAATATGGTATGTGTTGACACACAGTACTCAGATATTATTTATTGTTTTCTTTGTTACTTGGCAACATGCTGCACTATCGTGATTGATGAAGCAACTGATCCTTTCACCTCCACATGAGCAAAAGATGAAAAGGGAAGTGAAGTACTAGTAACCAAAGCAAAATTGCTTTTACACAAAAAAGTTCCCATTAAAACTCTTTTCACTTCCAAATCCTATTTAACTTTCTCATTGATTTCACTTTTAAAATATTTCTTTGAAAATATTTCCTTAGGGGCTATAAATAAATGCAAAATCCTCAAATATAGGCATATTGTATATTTGAGCAAGAGAAACAAAAATGGGAGAGGGTGTAAAAGACAGATAAGAAAAGAAAGATGTCACAGAGACAGAAAGAGTGTGTGTACTGTCAGTGTTCTCGAGGACTGCTGTCTTTGATGTCAGCCGAGTAGTGCCCACATGTCCAACCCCTCTCTGCCAGGAAATTACAACTCCGTCCCCCCGGAGCCCCGCTGACTGCTGGGAGAAACACTCTCTGTTTGATGTTCTAAAGAGGGATCTCCAATGCAATTTAGCCTTTCATCTCTTCTCTTCTCTTTTGTCTGTGATTCATCCAAACTCTGGCAAAGTTACCAACATTTTCACAAGTCATAAGTAATATTCTTTATGTAAACTGCTTTGTAAAATAAACAGTGGGACAAAGAGGGAAATGAATGTACGAATGATAGAATGATAGGGTAGTATGTTTAACGTGGATCGTCAGTAGATCACTGATTGTTATTTATGTCATTAACCTGTCTATTAAAAATCATGTTACAAAACAGTCTCACTTCAAGGTCCATGTAGAGGCAGTTTTGAGATTTCAACCATGCTACATGATCTTCATCAGCAGATGGAATTGACTCAGTTGCTTAAATTTATTTAATTTTTCAATATTTTTTACACTAGATCAGATGACTTATGTGAAAGTGGTAGATTGTAGTGATAAATTCAGTCATGGTTTTGGCTGAGCATGGTTTTCACTTTCCAGACACAGCAGCAATTTCTGCAAAGAAACAGCTGTTAAACTCTGAGTTAGAGGTACTGTTCGCTGCCTCAAATGACAGACACACAAAGATAGTGACTTCCTGGTGGTGAAGCAGTTAGTCGCTAAAGAGCAAAATAGAGCTAACTTGGCATCACCACACTGATTTATAGATTAGTCTGCAACCCCTTGGTTAATTTTCAATTTCAAAAGGAGTCAAAACTCATTTGTGTGAGGTGGTGTATATACAGTATTTTGTTAATATCAATCAATCTTTATTTATAAAGCACAAAAAGAAGCACAAAGTGCTATACAAATAAAACCACCCCAACCACCCCCCACCCCAACCCACTGATCCCCACGCTGTGACTCTCTCTCACTCACACTCGCACACACACACACATACACACAGGCTAAGTACACACACACTGGCTGAGTACGGAGGAACCATGTCAGGAAACGCTGCCGTCTGTGCTGGGGAATACCCACGGCCCGGGCCAGAACACCACAGCTTGGGTGCCATCAAACCACAAGCAGGCAGAGGACCTGCGGCACTGTAGCGCCACAGAACCACTGTGCACCCAACCCACTCCAGCTGGTGTCCCCACAAGAAGTGTCATTGCCAACCCCAACTGATAACAGTCCCCAGCACAGAAAGCCCTCACTGAGGCAACACTTTCATGGCTTTTCTGACTATAGAAAATCAAGAAGTGTTATATATAGTATAGTATATAGTATATATAGTAAGTATATATATATATATATATATATATATATATATATATATATATATATATATATATATACTCTCCCATGCATCAATTAAAGTCATTTGAAATGCACACAGCCTGGATTCAGAAACTCTGCCTTTTCACGGCTCATTTGTACTTCTATGAATTTATGAGGTCATTCATTAACACTCACCACCCGCAGCCAATCGCAGCACAGCCCACCTGGCTCCTTCTTCCCACCATCCCACAGGCTTTTTTTCAGACTGATCTTTCAGTTGGTGATCTACAAGAAATGGTGAGGAAATGGAGAAAGCATGGTCCTGGCAGTGCAGGTCACTTCAGGCCTGCTCCGCTGCCTCCTCCCCACGAATATGTTATTCAAACATTTTATTGGTTTATGGTCCATTTCATAGTCAGCACCAGCTCAACTCACCATGACTCAATGACTTTTTTTTGGTTTCAGGTAGGGTTGTCCCGATCCGATCACGTGGTCGGAAATCGGGCTGATCTCACGGTTTCAGACTCGATCGGAATCGGACGTTACCTCCCGATCAGGACTTGGAAATATTTATAGTGTACGTAGTTTCAAGCGAGGGCACGAAGTGGGTGGAGTTGCCTCGACACTGCACTGTGGCTTGTTGTCAGTGAAAACGCCAAAAAACCATAGACAGTAGGAGAAGAAAAAAACAGGTATCGGCAGATATTGAAAATCAAATGAGTCAGACTCGGACTCGAGGGCAAAAAAACCTGATCGGGACATGCTTAGTTTCAGGAGTGTTGTGTTTCCATCAAGAATTTTTGTGGACAGGGTCATCTTAATACACAATCGTGAATCATCATATTTAAGTGCGACACATCCATGTTTGTTTAGATCCACATGGCTTGGTGCTATAGGTAGGAATCAAGTCTATTTCTTGCACGAACCAGCGAATTCAAAGTTGAACAAAGCTAGAAATAGCATAGCACATAGCACAAAAAATAATTTCAAATAAAAAAAATTATACATATTTGTCAATTGTGAGAGAGCAAGGGAGCAAGAAAGACACGTGATCACTAACACACACAGACACACACACACACACACACACACACACACACACTCGAACATCATGCTCATCATGCCTCATCCTGTGATGTTAATCTCTGGTCAATCAGTGGCCACTGGTTTAGTCACACTAAAGTAACTGCTCACCTCAGAACCTCAAAGGACGTGATACCAAAAATAGTACCAGATACCAGGATCCAGATTTTGGTAATTGAAACACAAAAAGGCAAGCTAATTCGAGTCAAGTTAATATCTTCCACTTAGTCTGGTCATGGGGGCAGCGGCCTTGCAGAGAAACCCTGACTTCTCTTTCCCCAACCACTTTATCCAGCTCCTCCAGGGAATTTCGACGGCAGTTTGTGTCTTGGGTCTCCCCCAGGTGAGCCTATACTGTCTGGTTGCCATGATTTGCAATAGCGAAACATCATTGTTTCCCCCCCCTACATCTAACATCTTTAAAGAGCGTATTTCAGGTTAGAACCCCTCTTAAACCAATGCTTGGAAAAATTATGTCTTTTGGAGCAGTTTTTATGACAAATTTTTACTTCCAAATTTGAAAACGCTTGACCAGACATAGAGAGTCCGGTCAAGCTTAACAATAGGATGAACAATGGATCCTGGTGTAAATTCTGACCCAGAGGAAACTGTGCATGTGTACAATTACACATATGACGGTCTGCAGCCGTACAATTATGAGCCATTTTTGCACCCCAGAGTGCAGGGAGAGACAACAAGGGGAAGAATTAATGGCCAGAGAAGAAAGGTTGAACAGTGGTGCTCGGAGAATCGGTGGTGAGTAGGGCAGGTGTCTTGATGAAAGACGGGTGTTTCCTTACACGCATTAGCTACGGATATGAAACACTATGCTCACATCACTGTACTATACAGATTACTATCATGTATCAGGCAATAAAAACTGGTATTGGTAATCTAATTATTAGGCCAGAGTATTGCTACTTACCAGGAACAGATACTTAAAAGCTTGTTTTCATCTTGTCTCATACTCATTGATGTTTGCCCACAATACATGGTAAGATTAGTGCTTTACCATAACCTCTGTGAGAGAGAAAGGCAAGATAAACACTGTCCTGGGTATTATAATAGTCTGTTTATTTATGTTTTATTTGTTTTCTCCCTGTGACTATCCACCAATCGCTGAATATGAATTAGTACTACATTTACATTTATGGCTACTAAGCATTGTTTGGGATCGTCATGTTCCTTCACCAGGCACATTTTGCATGTATCAACCGAATATTAAGTGCTGCTCCACTCCCTTCACTGGACAAAACACACCCACGCAAAGAAGACAGCACCGTTTTTTGTTTTTTTTTTTAGTGAGGAAACGGGTGGACTTGTTATCCTGACAGGCTGAAGTTTGTGAAACCTCCACAGATGCAATAATGTACAATGTTTATGATAAATTTTTGCAATCCAAAACTCCTATGAACACACTAACTTACTAAAACACAACCACTGACCGATAATTTACCTACTCCCACACTGAGCTACAGCAGCTGCTAGTTGTGATATGATATGATACGTTGTTGCCGTTATAGGCATATGCTCAAAATCGTCACTTTTTACATGAAATTCAATACATTCAATAACCCCAGTGAGGAGCTGAGGAGCGTTTTTTGTCATTTTCAGGACTGCATTTTTCAATACAACAACTTGCCCTACTGATTGGTTGAAGGAGTTTGTCTGTCAAGGCAAGTACTCCTGTCCACTGATAGCATTTATTAACAGAGAGAAGTCCAGACTGACACATAGAGCAAATAGAAATGGCTACTGTAAATCTACATGGGGTTGAATTTTTGTACTTACATATGTACAACATATTATGGTAGAGGTATCACAACTTATAAATAAAACCAAGATATGTGCACGATATTGGACCTTTTACGTATCTCATCCATTTCATGTGAGTTTACTTATTTTTAAGTAAAATAAGATATATTAAATAAGATATATTATCTAGTTGGTTTAATAGGCTACTGTTTGCAATAGTGAAATCAACAGATCATTCCACACCAGCGGTAACCATCTTGCTTGTTTACTTGCTTTCTGACAGTCAGTCTTACTCTGTCACTCACCATATCAAACCCGCCTAATATTAGATCCTGTACATCAGGTTTGAATCTATGAACAGATATGGGGAGCCAGACACATCTGCCAGAGCAATGTTAACATGATTTGTCTGTTTCCCAGGCTAAAACAGAGCTCGAAGGAGAGCGAATATTGGATATACATTGATAGAATGAACAAAAACATGACTCCAGATAAATGCCAAGGCTGCCAAATTCTCTTCATTAGGTGATATGTGCTTACAGCTTGTTAGGCTCCCATAAGTGGCCAAAAAATAAATGAATGCAGGTTTTAGCTGCTCTAGAAAAACTGAAACATGAACATCTAATTCTTTCCATCTAAACGACCCAAATCCTAACCCGACCATCATCATTTAGATGAAAATGTTTTGTGTCAAGATCAAGAGCTTTAAACTTCAACTATGTTACTTTCATT
Source organism: Lepturacanthus savala (assembly GCA_030544235.1). Lineage (NCBI taxonomy): Eukaryota > Metazoa > Chordata > Actinopteri > Scombriformes > Trichiuridae > Lepturacanthus > Lepturacanthus savala. Next base: position 17,306,175 of record CM060469.1, on the reverse strand, counting down.
TTTGAGAGAGTCACAGAGTCACTCTTGGTGATTTATTGGTGAACTGAAAGACTTTATGATTGAGCTTTATAACTATAGTGCTTGCAATATTATTGACTGACCATATTGAACTAGAGGCCAATAGGTTTTTTTTGACAAGTGCAGCTCTGAGCCTCTGTTTGGACCGTAACTCAGCTGATCAGCCATTGAACAAACTCAAGATCCAGCATCTGTCTTATTACTGTTGTGGAAAGAGCCTGGCACTGCTGTCCTTTGGAAAGGGTTTCGGGCTCAGATTCTTAACCCAAATAGAATCTGGCTTCTCAGGATTCATAAGCCATCACTGATGGGTTCATGCAGGCGCAAACAGCTGTTTTGCGTTGCCCTCCATTTGCTCTGAGTTTTTATTAATCAGTTCTTGGTTCACCCGGGTGATTTATGAAACAGAAACAGTCATGCATTGGACTGAACAAGAAGGGAATAGACTGCAGGCCCATTTGGGAGTGATTGCCTTCGCACTGAGTAATGTTCAACAGACTGTTGTTTAGCTAAAAAGAAGATTGCTTTTTAAATGTGGCACCACCCCTCCTCCACTTTGTATCACTGCTGCATCACTCTGCCCACTTTTCCAACTTGTGTTGCTGTAGCCACATTCATGAAGTTGAGTGGGAGGGCCAGGTGATAAAAAAAACCCAACTGTTTTCTCACAGTTAAACTTTTTTTTTTCTGGTTGAGTTTATTTCTTCTAATGTGACTGAGTGAAATCCTTTTAGCAACGAGGAAAAATAAATAAATGTGACCGAAGCAGATCATCTGATTGTTTTGGAGAAAAAGGAGACCTTTCATGACACGACCACAATGTCATCACCACTGTTGACGATGTTTTATTCTGAGACCCAACTTTTTCTTTTACCACCAGCCCTCAGCTGGGAGTCCAAGAGTTAAGTGAATAACAGCCTGGCTCTGTTTGACCCTGGCAGGCATTAGACTACTCCACAGAGAAGGTTAAATAGCCTCTTTGTAACTCCACAACCCATATAAAAGATTAATAGTAGTGATGGACAATTGCGTTCTCTGAGGTAGGACGACTGCCTTTGACTTCAAATACACACACACAAAAAAAATCAGAGCAAAAGTGGCTTGGTTGTGAACACAATCACAACAAATAATGTAATTAGCAGGTTTTAGAGGTCAGTGAGGGTACTGATGAATGATGATCGGACTGACAATATTTGACAGCATGCAGGTATATCATCATTACCTAAGCCAAATAACACCAGTCTATCTATAAGTGAGTTGAACCTTTCCTAATTGTATACGATTGAATTGTGCAGTCAGGGGATTTGTTTTGAGTTAGTCTCAACCTGAAACATATGGAGCACTATAATTTCTTGGCAGGCATGCATGGCAAGTGCTTGACCTCTTCCTGTGGTTCTTTTGTTCTGAGAGGGCCGGGAGGTATCAAGGGATTGCTTATCACTCTGACACAGGATGCCAGTAGGGGTTCATGGTGCAAGAGGGGAAGTGACAGTGTGGCACTTACTTGTTTTCATAGGGAATGAGGCAGTATTGTGACACACGGCTGTGCACCTCAACGAAAACAGGAACCATAATGACGTCCCCAAAGATTGTCACCCGCAAAAAGCTGCCACTATTTTCTTCTGCATATTTGTTAATTTTAGCAACAGTGTACTAGCTGCATTTTGTTAAACCTTGTATATTGCACTTTGTTTGTCCTCATGTGAGTTTGAGGTTTTCGTTGTGTTGCACAAATGCGTAAGACACTTGTGCAGTCAGGTGGAATGGGGCAGACACTGGTGTTGGGTGTATGTGTCTGATGAGGGGATGTGGTTCTCGGGTCAGACAGGGAGGGGATATTCTCACTCTGTCACAGGTGCATTTACCTCAAGTGTCTGTGGCTTTTACACGCAAGTCACACAGCTGTCTTTTTCCAAAGCGACAACAACTGCCTGAGTTTCAGTAAGAAAACTGCAATGATATAGTGACCAAACTCTTTTCTATAGTTTGTGTGGATGTGCACTGCTGACTTTTGCTCACAAGTGTGGCTATAAACTGTTACATTGCCTTGGGTGTCTATTGTCTTTTGATTAACACATTGTATTTTATGTGAAAGCTTTAGTGTGTACAACACTGAAAACAGCTAATTTACAATGCCTATAAAAATGATTTTTATACTACCTACTTAAATAATTAAGTATAGTACTGTTCTTATTATCTGACAAATATGTCTGTTCATATTATCTGTGCATACGACACAATTATAGCAGCAGCTGCATGGATTTTCAGTCAGTCATTTTCTATACCTGCTTATTCCTCATTAGGGTCACAGGTCACAGGGGTCTGCTGGAGCCTATCCCAGCACGTTACGGCGAGAGGCAGGGATACACCCCAGATGGTCGCCAGCCAATCATTTTGCACACACACCATTCACTCACACACTCACACCTACGGGCAATTTAGAGTCGCCAATTAACCTCAGCATGTTTTTGGACTGTGCGAGGACGCCGGAGTACCCAGTGAAAACCCACACAGACACGGGGAGAACATGCAAACTCCACACAGAAAGGTCCCAGACCCAGGACCGAGGAGGTCTTGAACCTGCGACCTTCTTGCTGTGAGGCAACAACACTAATCCTGTGAGGAAACAGCGCCACCATGTTGCCCTTGCATGGATTGTATTACTATATATTGTATATAACATATAATTCAATTCACTTTTATTTATATAGTATATTACAATACAGTTGTCTCAAAAGTGCTTCACAAAATTCAGTCCAAAGTGACTCAGACATCCCCCGTCAAACCCAGTGGGAAAGAAGAAACCTCGGGGAGAACCACAGTGAAGGAGAGATCCACTCCCATGGACAGACAGGGTATAGATGAACTGGGACCGACCGATCCATCTGATGATGATGTATCAGTCTGTAAAGATGTTTCAGTCTGTAGAGATGCCGTAGGGTGGGGGCAGAAGGGTGGGTCCAACCAGGCAGGTGAAGGAGTAATCGTTAGGTTCATCAGGGGCCTCGTTGAGTCGCATCAGGAGTCGTCATCATTGGGCCTCATGTGGTTGAACTGAAACAGTAGCCACTCCCCCAAAGGGGAGTGGGGAGAGGGACTCTGGGTGAATAGTGATGAAAAGACCAAGTATAGATGCTGTTTATTAATGATGGACTTTGGTACATGGTACCAGAAAGAGATGATAGGGCTCAGTGCACTGTACTTCCCCCAGCATTCTCACTCCTAGGGCAGCTTAGACTGAACTGTGGGTTTAAGTCTACCTCTAGCTACCCTGACCATAGGCCTTTTGGAATAGAAATGTTTTCAGTCTAACCTTAAATGTACAGACTGTGTCGGCCTCTTTAATATTAGTTGGGAGTTGGTTCTATAAAACAGGGGCTTGGTAACTAAAGGCTCTAGCTCCTACTGTACTTTTATGGACCCGTGGAACTACCAGTAGACCTGCATTCTGAGAGCGAAGTGTTCTGTTTGGATGGTACGGGACCAGAGCATCTTTAAGATAAGAGGGGCCCATACCATTAATGGTTTTATAAGTGAGGAGTAGGATTTTAAATTTAATTCTGAACTCAACAGGAAACCAATGAAGGGCTTGGAGTATGGGGCTGATGTGCTCTCTTCTATTAGTTCCTGTTAGTAAACGAGCTGCTGCATTTTGAATCAGCTGAAATAATAATAACAGTAAAGTCTTTGTCATCTTTTCTATAGTTTTGCACAGAAGAATTTTTGACAAAGGTTAAACTTGTAAATGTCCAGCCAGATAAAAAAAGACGGCCAAGAATAAACGTATTCTTATAAGTATACTTCATGTATCTTTTTTTTTTCTTTTTAAAAAGTCAAAGTCACAAGTCCATTAGCTCATAAATCATAGTTGAACATGTTTGTCTTGTGACTGGTCTCCACAGAATAGAGACCAGAGGTTAGAGCTGGTCAAACGTCTCTACCCCCCCGTGACCTTGTGAACTCTGATCCCTGGGCCCCAGACTTGGGGGTCAGGGGTTACCACTCACCCGCTTTAGCTCAGCAGGGTAATGGCCTGCCACTGTCACTGCCTGCCACATTTTGACAGCTCTATGTGGCCTTGTCACACTGGGCAAAGTGGAGTGGCGGCCCATGTTCTTCAGATCTCTATATGCATTAGGGTGACATAACACTGATTTCTGTTATGCTTGAAACACACATGGCCACAAAAGCAATAGTTATAGACATGAAGACAGGGGCATTGTGTGTTTAGCCAGTGGAAGCATGTGGAAGCATGTAACCCACAGAATATTAAAACAAGGGTGACTCTGGTGGTTACACGAATGGCGAGGCAGAAGGAGAATTGTGAGTGTCTGTATTAAGGTCCTGTGATGCCAAACAATGGTTCCTCTTCATCTGGTCATGTGGTGTGTGTATGTGCACGTGTGATTTTGTATGCAACTGTTTGAAAGTGTGTGTGTGTGTGTGTGTGTGTGTGTGTGTGTGTGTGTGTGTGTGCATGCGTGTCTGTGTGTGTGTTTGTGGGTGTGTGCTGCGTGTGTGTATATGTGTGTCCTTTGCGGTGCAGCTTGGTCACATGAAAATAGTGCTAATGAGGGACTACTGTTCACAGCTGGCACCAGTGGTCAGACCTCTGCTGTACACACACATAGTGCCAGAGATTAGAAAGTCTAATGACAGTGGGCAAGATTTTCACCAGGCCATATGGAGCATGTCCATCTTGTCATCATGTGACAGAGGTCACAGGTTTTGTGATTTAATGCTTCAACAAAGACACAGAGGAACAGCAACAAAGCTGTAACTGTAAAGCTAATACCTGCAAATAATAGAATTGTAAAAGTGGTCACATTAGTAAGTACTTCTAAACCTAATGTGATCTAGCGTAGACTACATAGCTAGGTAATTTAATTGAGCATTGAGTATGAGTTTTTTTTTTAATAACAAAAAGAGAAAAAGACTGTTTGAAAGATTGTTTGCTGACAGGTTATCACTAACAATTTTATTAGCCCATTGTGTATTTATTAGCCCATTTTAATGGTTCTCTGCCCCCTCGTAGCCAAGTCAATCATGTTTAAGGCTCGAAAATCTAAAATTTCAATATGAAATGACTACAGAGTGATATTAATAGTGCCTAAGTCCCTCCCCACACTGGGACCATATTTTGGAAAAAAAATGTACAGTAATCAACAGTGAGAGATCAATATCGTTTTGATGAAGGTTGAATTGTGCCATGATGTTTGTCAATTTAAAATATATTTTGAGGTCAGTTTGTTGTAAAACAGTAGGTTATAAATGGGTTTCTTGTACACAAACATCACTGAGTGCTTCTGAAAGCCAGAGGCAAAACAGCTTTGGTAGTCAACCATAAATCAATGTACGGTTTACATTCTACATTCATAATAAAATGCCACAGTTTAGGCAGTGATCATATTTAGAATCCTAGTGGCCTGAGGATAGAATCTCTTCCAGAGCCTCTCAGTGTATGTGTCTCCAGTACCTTCTTCCTGACCACAGCTAGTTCCTATTGTGTGACTGGAGAACAATCCTATGGTCCTTGGGTGCTATGTTTCTCACTATTCCTCTACCAACCCTAACCCCTAACCCTTAACCCTAATCCATAACCCTAACTCGAACCCCTAACCATAACATCTTATCTGTGTCAAACTCCAGTCCTGGAGGGCCTGTGTGGATGCAGGCGTTTGTTCCAACCAAGGAGTCACACAACTGATTCTACTAATCAACACTAGAACACCAACACACCTTGGACCTTCATTAGTAGAATCAGGTGTCTTACTGCTTGGTTGGAACAAATGCCTTCACCCACACACAGGACCGCAGTTTGACACCCCTGCCCTAATCCCTAACATAATTCCTTTTCTGAAAAAGGGTCTTAGAACAAAGTGGGAAACCGCTTTATATATATAAATAGGAATGGCTGTTCCCAAATAACCTTTCTTCCAATACCATCCACATCAATAACATAGATCAATAACATTTCTGTTGTTTCTGGATTTTTCTCAGCTGTTAGTTTGTATAAGCCATTTTGTCTAATGGTTGAGCCTGTTGCAGGCTGGGAGATTGTTTTAGCCAATGCTCTAGCAAGACGCTGAAGTAGAAGTAGGACATGAGCCTGTTGACGGTATGTTTTGACAGGTTCTGTTGAGTGCAGCATTAACAAGGGTATGCACCAGTTTTGAAGTTGGTTTAGGGTAAATTATGGAATAGGTTTGACAAGGGTCTGAAACCATACAAACTCTGAGATTGTCTTTTTCTGTTTGAAAGAGGTTTCTAAATAGGGTTATGAGGTACCCCTCAGACATTTTAGATTAATAGGAAAAAGAGGGATTTATATAAAGGATAAAAACAGTAGTTATTGTGCTGCTCCAGCCAATTTATTTGCTGATATTGGCCTGTCGCCAGTATATCAGTTTCGGTATATATTGGCCAATATGGAAATCTATTTTATAGAAATAAATAATATTGAGAAAATGTTTGGAGTGTCTTAGTTTGTCCAGCAGAGCATAGTCCAAATCCATACAATTCTAACACAACAGAGCAGACTGTGGTGCAGACTCAGATTCAGATGTTTAGTTTCTAGTCTGTGAAATATATGACACATGAGTAATTAAAAATTATCCCATCATTTTCACTTTTCAATATAAAATAAATTCCCTCAAATATAAACCTATTCCCTGACAAGCGCTGTGTAACCCACGCTTGACATGTTTGCTATGTTAGCAGGTAGCTTGTTAGCCAACAATGGTTTGTCAGTATATAAGCATCAGATTGAAAGGTAGCAGCTCAACAAACAACAGCATGTGCAACATTGGTGGAGTCTGTTGAGTGTTGGCTTTGTTGTTACCTAGTTAGTGAGATGCAATGCTGTAAAGTGAATGAACATAATCCTTGTCTGACAATATTTGGAGTTAATGGTAATAGTATTCACAATAAACTGTTTTGATGAGGACCTACAATTTGATGTGTACACCAAACCTACTGTTTCGGTTGCATATACAAAAGTTAAAATGTATAAGTCTGGTTTTCCACTGGATATGTTGAATATTTCCTCAAAATGTTCACAGCAAAGAAACAGTTCTCTTGACTCTGCTGCAGTGAAACAGAGGTAAGGTGAAATGAGTTGGCGTTGGCTGACTTTGGAAGGTGAGAGACTCAGGAAAGTGAGGAAGAGACTCTAATAAACCTTGAATGTTATTTTAGCACAGCTACCTAGCTGGATTGCAGAGTGCATTGTAAATGACAGCATAAATTCAACACTGTGGATTGCATTAAATCCACTCATTACACTTCACAGAAGCATTTCAATAAACCGCCAAATAGGTTTGTTCACATAAGGCATATATTGAGTCATGAATTCGTTGCTACGAGAGTTTAACAAATTGCCTCCGGCCCTATTGCTAATGAACTGGCAAATTTTCGGCTCGCACAGCTTTAATCCATTACAGTTCAACTAAATCATCACACACAGACTCTTATGCAAATTCTTGTGCACATTTTGAATTTCTTTTTATTTAAAGAAAAAAATTGTACTTTTGTGTGAAATTGTTAGTGGTACCTGCAGGGCACCACGGTGAAGGATTTCAGGTGCTGACCAAGAACTACAGCATTACTGGTTTGAATTCAGTTGAGGGCATTTATTGTATCTCTATTTCCTGTCATCTTTCTATTCTTGATTTACAGTTCCCCCTAACAGTTTGATGCAGAAAAATTGCATTTTTTGACAAATCTTAGGTATAGGGATTTAATTAGGGCATAGCTCACACTGAGTAAATACACAAGTATTCACACATATTCACATGTGAACGTGTCTATTGTACCAGTCAGTAATCACTGTCCCATTAGGGGGCTTTTTTCATAGGAGGTTGTTTTAAAAATGTTAATCCCTTATCCCAACGGGGTTCTTTTTCTGGCTACTGCCCAGCGTCCAGGTGATACATTATAGGAGGGCAGTGGATGTTATTTAGTGTGTATGTGTGTTTAAATGTGTGTATAAATGAGTTCCTTAATGGAAACTATCCAGCATTTGGCAGCGCCTGTTGAGTCTTTGTGTGAAAACTTTCGTCAGCCAGGGAACTAAACACACTGTGTAATTGTTGTGTCAGACACAATCCACTACAATGTGCAGTTTACCGCCAGATGAAGATGGATCTCATTCTTTGGAAAACAAAAGCTTCTTTTTTTCTGTCTTTGTTTGCTCTTCTGGTGCCTAATTAGAGAGTTAGATTAAAGCGGGCAGCATGACTCAAGAGAAGCCATCTCATCTTGGCTCCTTTTGATGGAGGATACCCACCACTCTAATTACTGGTCTTCATTCATTCATGTTTCACTCAAATTGCTCCATGGTCACATGACGGGGATTAGCTGCTACTCACGGCCATGGTTAATTGTCTGAAGATCACACAGTTCTGCAGCACTAATAACACACACAAAGCAAACACTTTCCCTCATCAACACATTACACTGCCTGATGCAACATACAATCTTTCAGAAAGCAAGACAGACTTTTTAAAGCTTTTTGCCATTATCAAAGTGCATAATCATGAATCCCAGGCTTGTAAATCAGTGTAGAGAGAATCAGAATAAATGCAGAAGAGGAAATTGATTCTGCTTAGAATAATTCATTTACTCACAATCCTGAACTCTGGATTGGATCTCTGGATCCGTATGTGCTCATGCTATAACTCTGTTTTTCTGCATGCAAAGGGAGACAGATGTAGTTAGTCTGTGTAGTATGCTGGTCAATACTCGGGGAGCGTAAGAGAATGATTGCTCCTTGGCAGTATTTCTGCTAATGAAAACCATACACAATTCCTCCAGCCAGAGGAAAGATCAGATGTGCAGTGGAAACAGTAGATGAGCCTGAGGCCATGAGTGATACATTACTGTCTAACCTTGAGGGACTGCTTGGCTGACAGTGGGATCAGAATAGTGCAATCAATGCCACATGCCGTAAGAAGCGAACGCATGCACAGCAGGAATCCATCACATCCCGGTGACAAGACAACCATAAAGTAATGTTTCTGTTAAGAAATGTCTTGATACGGGGGTTACTGCGTGTGAATGTGCACATGTGCACCAAAAAACAGAGATGCAAAACAAGTGATTTAAAAAAAAAAAAAAAAAGAGGGAGTGAAGGGAGACTATTAAAACCATGTGGTTGGGGCAGTGCCATGCAGCCGTGGGTGCTGCCAGGAAGGAGAGACAGCCCAGAGAGTTTTTCAAGCCTGCATGTTGGCTCAGGTTCTCAATCAGGGAGAAAAGTGACAAAGGATTAAAGTTTGAGGATGTATGGGGAGATGTATGGGGGGAGGGAAGTGGGGTGGTTTTGGTCATGGGGATGTGGAATAAAGTTTTACATGCTCAGCTGTTTTATAGTGCCATTTACTAGAGAGCAGGTGCAAGGCTATTAAAAATCTCTCTCTCTCTCTCTTTTTTTTTTTTTACTGGTAAAAATCGCGTCAGAATGAATAGCACAGCCGGTCCGTGTGACGACAAAAAAGGGAGTTGACGCTGGGCAGTAGCAACAGAAGATGAGAAACAGAGGAGCAGCGTAGGAGTAGACGCTGAGGGTTAGAGGTTAGCGCTGCGAGAGTTGAATCACCTCGGGTTCATAAACATATGTGTCATTAAGCTACTTTTTAAAAGTTTGAGTGTGATTTTTTTTTTTTTTTTTTTGCAGTATGGGGATGTGTATGCATAATTAAATAGGCTTCCTCAATTTCATACGCAAATGCACGTGTACGTCCTTGCAGGCTCTCACGCGAAGAGCCGTGATTGTGTCAGAGCAATCGGGCGCCCCGCCAAAAGGGAGAGGGGTGGGGGTGGGGGGGGGTGAAAAAGTTTAGGTGGGGGAGGGGTACACAGGTGCTGAGCCTTAAGCCTGGAGGAGGACTAGAGGGAGGAGGAAAAAAAAATAAGGAGCGGCAAGTGGACGCATTAGGAGAAAAAAGAGAGGAGAAGAAGGGAGGGAGGGAGCTGAGAGAAGCCGTTCCTCTTGTCTGTTATTCTCCTGAGAGGATGGGCAAATGAGGGCCAAAGCGTTTCTGTGGCTCCGTAACAGTGGACAGCCTCAAACAGGAGGACAGCTCGCCAAAGGTTTGTGACAGAGAAGGGCTAAAAGGGGATAGCGTGACATCCCAGTGTGTCAACAAAAGGAACCGAAGCATTTTTTTTTTGAAGATATCTGAGCCATGACATATGCTCGCCCACTGCATGATAAATGCTTTCCGTGAGCTTTTCCAAAATGTCCCCCCCCATACACACACACGCACACACACACTACACACTTTGCACACATTAAATTAGCTCCTTCTCAAAAAGCACGAGAGAAGAAGAAAGAAAAAAAAACTTTGCTATATTGTATTTGCTCAGCAGAATTTAATATGAGCAGAGGCTGGAGGTGCTTTTTTTTTCTTCTGGGGCCAATTCCCTGGAGACGCATCCATCTCTTAGAAGATGGTTGGAAGGACAAAGGAGGACTGCCCCCAAGGCTCAGCCCAGGCATGCTTAAACACACATGCACAGACACACACGTACACACACACAGGAGCATGCTCACGCACAGATATCAACAGTTGCAAAACTCACACATATACATGCACACACACAGATGCACATATTCACACAAGTCCTCAGACAGAGACCGCCTTGTCTGACTACAACTAGCCTACAGACTTGGTCAAACAGGGGAAGGAGGAGGGAGCTGGGCGGGAAAAAAAAGAGTTGAAAGGGACACAGAGAGGTAGAGGCGTATACTACAAAATAAATCTAAAGGAGAAGGCATTTAATAGAAAGTGACATGCTGCATGGATGGACTTAAAAGTGAGCGGGTGTTTCTTTGGTGCTGGTCAGGGAACAGAAAATGGGAGAAATAAGAGCAAAATGTGAGAGGAGATTGTAGTAAGCAGTAATGTCCACTGACAGCCCTGTCAGACTGAGGAAACCACACGGGAGATGTGTTAAACTATGGAGCCTTTTGCTGCATTTCTGCACCACAGCATTTCACCAAAATTCTCTGGCTGTTGGCTGTCATCATCTTTAGTGTCTCTCTGACCGCTGACAGCCTGGGTGATAATGTCACATTCTCTGAAGTATCAGAAATCCTTCTCCTGTTCTCACAGAAAGGATCTCTGACATTGTTTCATAATACTTGGGATTCCCTTCTGTCCTATATTAGCAATAATCTCACTATTATTCCTGATGAGGCCCCCTTCAATATTTTGTATTTAAATTAAATCTATCTTTAGGTTTAATTTTTTTTTATTTTTCATTTTGTCCTTTTCTTTTTTATTTTTGATTGCTACTTGATTATCATATTATATAGCTATTTAATTGTTAACCCTCTCTGGAACAACGTTGCCATCATGGATGACTTATAAAATCTGGATAGGGTAGCGCCTCTCAGCAGGCACGCAACAAAAAAATCCCATGCAATCCAAAAAGCATTTTTCCCATAGACCGCAATAGTAAAAGACTATAACCCCTGTTATTTACAAATCTTTGGATTCCTTTTAAGTCATGGACTTTTTATCCATCAAAAACCTTTCAAAAACAGCTCGAAAAGCTCTGGAAAAGTCTATAATCCCAGGGTGATGTCACAGCTGTGTGATGCAAATCTATTTATTTTTCTTCAAACGTTTTTTAATGTGGTCAGAAAGTGAACTAAATGACTCAAATGTAAGTTTTTCTTTGTTTTGTTTTTTGCAATTTACACATTCTCATCGTAACAGGGCATGATTTGAGGCGCCAGAGCATCATGGGGGGGTGACTCTACTGTGCACTCTCTATGGGTAACATAACATGGAAATAAACCAGGAAGCCAGGAATGTTTTCAGCGTATGCACCAGGTGAGCAACTTCTATTGAAATGAATGGTGGCCATTTTTCATTCTATTATCCAGTTTTATAATACATCCATTATTGCCATATGACAAGGAACCCATTTTGTAGCTACCACACACACACACACACACAGTACATCACCAGGTATGATTCCATGTATTAAAAAGAAGCAGGGCCATGAGAGAATGAATAGTAGTGTTTAAATGTGTTATTAAAATTGTTATTTAAGGCATTTTCCTTAACATTTAGCTCCTCAAATATCACCCAAAAAACTATTTGGATGACATTATTCACCTGGGTAAAATATATACCGAAGAATATGTGAGTTAAGTTCATTATTATGTAATTTATTGTATTTGATCTTTTAATAATGGAATTTGCATTTGGCAACACTGTACCATTGCTAGCCTAGCATGTTAGCATATGTGTTTAGTTATAGGCCGACATTATCCAAAAACAAATTGTTAGTTTATAGACCCAGACTCATCTTACAATTCATACTTACACTCAAGTATTTTAACGAATACAATAACACATAGAAAGTTATGTTATCATATTCTTTATAAATGTTCATGCAATTGAAGTGCAAAGCAACATAATATACTTGATTTGTTTTGTTGCAGATCTTAATGTATTGTCCTTTTAGCATCCTCTAGTTCAGCTTCATATCAAACATGGGGCTACGTGACTTTTTTATTTACTTGTTCCTTCTTGCATTGTTTTTCGTATTCCTCTTCTTCGTCTTCTTCTTCTTCGCTCACATAAAAAACTACAGGTGCGCTGCCAATAATAGTCCCCCCGGTAATTCACTTCCGTTGTTGAGTTTTCTTTTATTTGCAGCGAAGGAAAAAAAGTTAAGTTAATATTCAATTGTATATTATGTGCATGTTTCAAATGAACCAATAGACATGTTTAAGATTGTTGAAATTGAAATAAAAAAGCAAATGTGAAACACAGAATGGCTTGCTAAAATTTGTTTAAATATATTATTGTTCTATGTAGAGAACATCAACCAAGGTCAGCCCCCTTCATTTTTAACACCAAATCTGGCCCCCTTTGCAAAAAGTTTGGACACCCCTGGTGTAGAGGCTTAAAGTGACCACAAGTGATTTGGGTTGCTGAGAGGGATCCTGGTTGGGGTTTTCTTTCACGCAAAGCAGGCACATGAATGTGATGCAAAGCTTGTATAATTTCATTTATTGTCTGCTGCAAAATTAATAAATAAATTTGGTAAAAAAAAAAATGGAAAGAAATCCATCTCCTTTTATTAAAAAACGCCCCTCCACTAACTTACATCAGCATTATCAAAACCAACTGCAAGCTATTAGTGTTATATGTAGTTTAGGGAATTGGGTAATTGTGTTTTGGTTAGTTGGTACAAAAAGTCACATAATCACTGTAGTGCGAACCCCTTGGAGAATAGATGCCTTGGAACAGCCCCCAGTCCCGCTTAGTTCATTTCCTGCTCCTAGTGGAGGCAATGAGGGATAATAAGCTCCACGCTACGCTTACTGCTCTTGATGATGTGGTCACACAGCTCTTCTCGTTGCAGCAATCAGAGGGGAGTTAGAGGGAAAGGGCAAGACAGAAAACTGTCTCGCTGAATCCCCGTCTCAAGTGATGGATGCGAGAGCGTTCCCCTGGAGATAACTAGAAAGGCCGCGTTGAAAACATGTCATCAAGGCCACAAAATGTGATGTAACGAGAGGGAGAGCCACTCGTCTTCTTGTCTGACGCGACGGCTGGGGTGTACAGTGATGTGGTGTAGAGTGGCATGGCCTGCCAGACAGAATATAAGAAAAGACGGTCCCCTGAGGAATATTGGCAAGACGGACTGTTCTCAACAGAAACCTGCACAGATCATATTTCTGGCCAAGGGGTCTATACAATGTTGTCAGATAATTGTGGCGGGTTATGAAGAGAGATACACACTGTCACTTAAATTGTATGCACCATAAAGTAACAATAGTACAACTCTCCCACTTTCATTTTTTCATTATTTACAATTACAATTTTATATACATGTATATATATGGAATCAACGCACAGTCCCCCCTTTAGCGCAGATGGTAAGGTGGATGATTCAGCTAAAATCATATGTAAAGCTCCAGCAAACCTTATTTTCCATGTCTACTAAAGAGGTGAAATATGCTTTTGCTTCTTTTATTATACCAAGATGAATAATTTGACAACAATGACTTTTTGGAACAGTGCCAACAATTCTTTATCAAAGTGATCATTAGTTTACTATGTGCTGTTATTCTTTATTCTTAATAGAGAAATGGAGTGCATTTATTAAAGTGATATAAATGGGAAATCGGGCGCATTTAAAAATGTGAAAAAAAAATCAGGCAAAAGGAAAAAAAAGTCTGTTACATCCAGTCCTGAATATGTCTTATTTAGGTGTTTTTTGCCTGTTTTTTTTTCTTTTTTGTGCCGGACATTCTTTAGTTTTTTACCTGGTGTTCGGTTGCTACTGTGAAGAGGAAGACCAGACCAGATCAGACCAACAGGTTCCATCTACTCAGAACTTCTCACTGTGATAAACATCCTTCATTAGCGGCTTGTCAGCGGGTCGTTCAGCGTCTGGGACACACGTCGGAGTTGTTGTTTGTGGTGTTTATTTAACAACATTATTACCTCCTCTCACAATTTTCATGTTGTTGATACGGCACACAGCGGTGGGATTTGTTATCTTATTAAGTTTAAAATGTTTCCAAATGACTTGGTCCAGTGGTGGCTCCATGTTACTGTTAGCTTGAATGCTGTGCTGCTCTGTGTGATGACGTAACCAACAGCAAACATAGAATCAAAGTAACTAGATGCGTGACTGGATCGGAACACTGGATTGGCATTTTTCATCCGATATCCGATCCAGCCGATTGGCCAGTATCAGAGCTGATATCCCCAGGTCTGATCAGTGCATCTCGAATTATAAGCCTCCTTTCTTACATCACCAGTGCAATTATTTTATTGTAATCTTTCCATGTGAATGACATGTTCTATGTATTTGTATTTGTCTAGTATAAATCAATAAATTTTAACTTCCAAAAATAAATAAATAAATATATATATATACTATAAATAACAACACCTACAAAATTGTCCTATTACATTAATCACTATTTATATTGATAAATAATTTGAATCATTTTTAAGAAGAAATGTCCAAATTCTCCAGTTCCAGCTTCTCAAATATCATTATTTTCCAGTTTATTTAGACTTCTATGACAGTAAACTAATGATCTTTGGGTTTTGGAAAAAAAAGACATTTTTAAGTTGCATCTTCTGCTTCAGCAAACAGTGAGTGACATTTTACGCCATTTTATGAACCAAACATCTAATTGACTCGTCGTTATCTATGATCAAAATAGTCACTAGTTGCAGCCCTAATTTTGTCACCACACTTTGTGCAGTCATCCTTCAGCGGGTTGGTTCTAGACCCGGCTCTGCATGTTTGACACTCCTGCTATAGGGCGTAAAAATGCAGCAGAGTCTGTTAAATACTCCCAACAAATAGTGATTATGCAGAAGAAACAATAAAGGGAGAGATGTGAGCGATTCATATTACAGTCCTGCAGCAAAACTTAAACGTGATTGCTACGGCAGCTCACGTCCTCCCCTTCCCCCAACAAGCACTCCCCGAAAATCATAAACAGATCCTTGGTTTATTCTGCAAACGGTGCCGCTGCCTGGGTCACGTTTACCCCGGCCTGGTCGCAGATACCCATGACCAACCTTATTATACACTTACCCAATTACCTAGTGATACCCGGGGCAGAGTGGAGGGGAGGTGGGGCACACACACATAGATGTACTGTATGCAGGAGCATGCACACACACACGGACACACACACATACACGCACACACAGTTTGGGTTAACAGGAGGCTACTGGGGGGGGGGGGGGGGGGGGGGGTCGTCAAGTGCAGCACAGAGTGTGAATGGATATGGACAAAAGTCCATCGGGTTGCGTCCAGGCCTGGCCTCCTCCCAGCTGGCTTTAGGCCACGATACAGGTGCCGCACTAGATCACCACACAGCGCCCCCCCTCCCCCCCATATCCCTCTCCAGCTAACGTGAGGCTCCACAACAGGTGCAGTAGGTTAGGCTGCAGGCCCCGACATGCGAGGAAACAGGCTGTTATTGTCGGCCTTCCCTCCATCATCATCTCCTCTTTTTTTGCCCTTTTTTTTCCTCTTCCCCCCACCTCTCCTTTTTTTTTTCCCGAACAGCCCCGGGGGAGCAATCGAGAGGTCCAACCTGTAACGTGTAACCTGAGTGCGCGCGACTCCTCAGTGTTGTGCAAGGATGTTGAAGAGAAGGAGGGTGGGGGTGGGAGGGGAGAGGATATGTTGCGCATGCAGCTTGCCAGTGAGTTTGTGTGTAGTTTTGTGTGTGTGTGTGCATGTGAGTGTGTATCTGGTGTATTTTGGAAGCAGTAAATACGCATTAAGACTGTGAAATGATAGATTCCCATCCCTATGGCTGGCACCGGCGCGGTCGGTCGCAGGGACGCACCGCTCCCACTTGCTGACAGTCAGATGGTAATTCATCCATCTGCCGGTGTCAGATACACAACCGCCCGCTTGCGTGTGCTCCAACAGGTCGTGAAGTCCAACAAACTAACACAACTGACATTCGCAGCGATTGCTCTTTCTACTGTATCTTTGCACAGGAAAAAAAAACTTTTGCAGCCTACTGCGTTTCATTATGAGAAATCCAGATGTGCTTCTTGGCAGCCAGTGAATGTCTTCAGCTGTGTATGACACTGTTGTTGGCCTCACTGCACCAAGCGCAGACAGAGAAACGATGCCTCAGGGCAAGGCTTTCTGCTCCCTCTTTCTGTCTCTCTTTCTCTCTCTCTCTCTCTCTCTCTCTCTCTCTCTCTGTCTGTCTCTTTCAGCCATCACTCCTTTTTTTGCTGATCCCCCTCTCCTTTGTCTCCGTCTTTCACTCTTATCCACTTGCTCACACTTTTGCACCCTCTTGCCTTGTCTCAGCTATCATCTTTTTCCCCTCCCCATGTCCAATCTTGCTTTTCACTCATATCCCTTTCTCTCTCTCTCTCTCTCTCTCTCTCTCTCTCTCTCTATCTATTCCCTTTTCTTCTTCTCTTTGCCACTCTTATCACATCGTCTGCTCTAGGAGACGAGGTTGGGTTGACCAGCAACAGGTAGTTAGAGGGCATGTGGGAGCTGGCTCCAGAAAGTCTGCCCCTATACCTACTTTGACGCTGGCTTTCCCTCTCTTTCTTTCACCCTCAATCACACACACACATGCACACGTATGCGCACACACACACACACACACAGCCATTTGCAGCCTGCACGATAAAAAAAAGCCATGTCAAAAGCCTACAAAGAAATTAGTCAGAGGAGTCTTCAGGGTTCAGAGAGAGTGAAGTGTTAGTATCTGTCAAATCAAACACCACATCAAGTTAGTCATTGTTTTGAAAGAACAACACGTCTCAAATCTTCAGTCACGTGTGTGCAGGTTCTGCTTCAGTGCTTCTTTCTTTTTTGTGTGTGCTGAGGGATACACAGATTAATAATAATACAAGGGCAAAGGTCGAGGTGCAATAAATTCACATCAGTTTCTTGTTTTCCTACTGTGTACACAAAACCAACAAGTGTTGCCGTTTCTGCTTTATTGGCCATAACCAATCAATAATCTCACTGTGGCATTAAATTAGATACTTATTCACTTCTTTGTGGTTGACTGTGACCTAAAACAAACCCTGGAGATTTGATAGTTGTGTCACTCTGCCCTCTATTGAACAAAAACTGCATGCAGCATCCGGCAAGATGAAATGATTCTATAATGGCTATTTTCTTCTAAGTATATCATTATCTGAAATGTTTGTGAACATTTCAGTGCAAGACTAGCTTATCATTTTGACCTCCCAGTTAAAACAATAGAATGATGGCCTGTTACAAAAAAGACAGCAGACAAATCCACATGTTCCTCAGCGGATTAGATGATGGGAAATGCAGGATGCACCAAATTTCACCTACTGGAAATCGGTCTGTACGCCATTATTCTCAGTGACCCCAGCCAGTCAGGTCAGTTATCATGGTTGTTGTTGGGCTGCACACTGAATCGGATCAGACACGGCTTACAGTCTGCCGTCTAGACAAAAGAGCGGACCCCTTCCTAGTATTGTTTGTTGGTGGTTAGTGGTGAGAGAAAAACAGGAAGAGTGTGTGATGAAGCCAGTAAAAACCTGGGCCCAGGAGGAAGAAAGACTTCCTGCCTTTAGATGTTCCTCCTCACATGATCTGAGCAGCAGGCAGGCAGATTTATCATTGGGTTTATGCTAAGTGCGATAAACTGAGTCTTGAAAACTGTGATGGTGTCATTGGTGTCTACCTGCACCTCCTTTGTTCTACCACACAGTGGCAGCATTACATTAGGCAACAAAAATGTGTTGTTTTCTCACTGTTATTCATGTCAACATCCTCTCAGACCATATCTCCATCAAATTCAAATTGGACATATATGCTGTCTTAATTTTGCATAGTTAAGATTAAATACATGTGCACACAGAACCATAATATAACTGATGTCATGTATGGCTTGTCCACAAAAAATTGAGATATATTGTTAGACATTTCTTAAAATTACATACCATCCGTTTCCCTCATTAATAAATCCAGAGTCTACAGATTGTGAAACTAGTCTACTAGTGTCAAATGTTGCATGAGCACAATTCCACACAGAGGCGCTCAAACATCCAAGTGGAGAAACAATTAGCAAATAATAATTTCAGGGGCATTTTGAGCTTATATGTTGACGAGAGATGAGGGGAAAGAGATGAAGAATGACTTTCAAAATGCTGCCAAAGGAAAGACATTGCTACAACAAAGCGACTAAAGCTGAAGCCGATTAATTAACACATTATATCTTGTTTCTTTGATCTATGAAAAAAATATCCAGTCCACAAGGTCAATTAGTGAGCTTTCGAGGTGCTGGTATGCTGATTTTAGCCAACTGTTCCCTCTGTTTCCAGATTTTATGCTAAGATAAGCTAACAATCTGCTGCCTGGAGCTTCATATTGACAGTGGTGGTAGTATCTACCTTCTCATCTAACAATCAGCAATAAAGCTAATAAGGGTATTTCCTAAAATGTTGAATTACTAATTTAAAAACCTGGGGCACTGTAGTTTTTCTTACCCCCCCCCCCCCCAAAAAAAAAAAAAACCTTTTAGTGGAAGAATTTGTATTCACATAGAATACATTATCACTAATTATCCTTACGCTAATCCTCTTGCCAGGAAGTGATAGTTAAACAATTTGCATCTCTGACTTGTGTTCTACATGTCTGATGAAAAACACGTTCATGGATTCGCAGAAGTATTTGTACAGCACATACCTTGCACACTCTCCCCTTCATTTAACCTGCATCTACTTTCCTTTGGTCCGCTCGCGCTGCAAGCAGGCACATGCCAGCTATGGTAATGATGTCAACTCATAGCTTCACCTTCATAAAAGGTCAAAGAACTTGAGCATTTCTCACATTCTTTCTCCTGCCACCTGTCTCCCCCTACCCCCCTTTTCGCTCTACCCCGCCCCACCAACCCCCTCCAAGACAAGAGTAAATCTGTGTCCCAGACATAACATTAAGCAGTGATCATTTTCCCCTTGCAAGGTGGTTGTTTCACCTCGATGTTTGGGTGAGTGGCACTGTAATTATGTGAGAATTTACAGCCGAAACACAGGTTGTGACATTCCGCTGCCAGCTGGAGGTCTGCCTGTAAATCTGGCACCTTTACCTGAGGATCCTTCCCCCCTCAGAAGCCCACAGAAGCCACTAGAACCATCTGTGTATCGTCACAGGTTGATGTTTATGCAGACCCGGATTTTATATGATTTAATTAAGAGGATGGGCAGCACAAGTTCACTGAGTTCTTTATGTTTTATTAATTCACAATAAGCCCCATGAGCTTGATTAATCCGCACTACAGGAACACTGCTGAATTTTTAAGATAATGAGTTAATATTTGATGAGATGGTGTAGATTACTTTTGGGAGTTTAGAATTCTCCTCACTAGGTCAACTGTGCAAGGCCTGGAGAGCTTTGGCATATAAAACATTTGATAACTGTTCATAAAACTGGAAATTGAGGTGCAACCATGGAAACTAAAAGTAAAACAGAATGCTGTATATTTCCTAAATAAATAGGGTTCTTTTTGAGAATGACGCAAAACATTACAACATGAAACAGAAAAAATCACAGAAAAAAACAGCCCCACCATTTGTTTCATTTTTTTTTTCAATCTGTTTCTCTGTTTTTCCTTCTAAGTTGCTCCATTGTCAAAGACAAAGCTCTCTGTAAAAAAAAAGACCCCATCTAAGAACCATGTCCATTTCCAACAAGGAGCAGAGCAAAACGATTTAGATGGTCGGCTAACATCAGTGACACATGAAGTGAACCAGACTCAGTCTGCTGGATGTGTAAATAAGCAACTGTTTTCCAAAAAACTTAGTCATGACAACTTCAAAGAGTGTTGTGTTTACAGCTTGTTGCGCTGCTACCAAGCACAAAAGCAAACCATAATGTTTTACAGTAATGAGAAAGTGATTTGTTCTACAAGTGTTTGGTTTTTACAATGACTGCGACAGTTTCAGGTCATTCATCTATGTGACAAATACATCCAGCTCCACCCACTCAAAGTACTTTATGACTGGGCAGAAAAATCTAGGTTGCAGCCTCGCCCTCCACCCATTTACTGTAATTGTAGACCCTCTGAGGCTCTCTAGTTCAATAATCTCAATGATCCCATGTATGAAAGGGAAGACGCACCAGGCAGGTGTTGCGGGAATGGGACACAATGGCTCTTTATGGTTCCAATCCACTGAGGAATTCCCCATCATCACATAGATTTGCAGATTAAAACTTCTGAGAGGTCCACTTAACGTTCCGACAGGGGTGAGCAAGTATGCCACTTATAATTGTCAAACAAGCTGGTGGCCATTCCTCACTCAAGGTCACAGGATCTCCCAGTTTGGGGAGATGCCAGAGGGGAGAGCCAGAGGCCCAGAGTTGGGCATAATTTTCAGCAGGAGGATATGAGCCATGGTAAGTGGTGGAATGGTCTGGGACTGAGTCATAATGACTCAGGGTGCCAATCGAACCCAGAAACCCCTATGTGTCATTACAGCTCTTTGAGAAAGTGTTGATGCAAAGGGTAACAGAACATGTTACAAGTCAACACTGTCTCAACTAAGACGTTTCATTATAGCCCAATACAGCTGGTTTGGACTTTATTATTTTATCCATGGCTGACCTGCTCAGAGCTGCTACACTTGAGAATCTTTGAGAATGTACATAGGCACAATAAAGCTAAACGTTAATGTCAGTATGCTAGCACTCACAATGACAATGCTAACATGCTAACAGGTGAAATATTTATCACATTAGTTTAGAAAGTTAACATGAATATTCACTCTTGGCCCTGAACATATAGAACAGCTTGAGGCTTACAATAAATGCGTTAGTTAGTCTGTTAGTTCATATCAAGGTTATTGTAATTTATACTAAGAGGGACATGAATCCAATTCCATCCAATATTTGTTGAAACCTTTCACTCAAACCCTGCCAATTTCATGGTGGCATAAGAATAAAGTCAGGGTATACCAAAAGTCTTTGGTCCAAAAATTTGCTATGTTACTATTCCTCATCTGTGCACTATGGATTTCTTAAAAATATCAGGGCATTCCAGACAGTAGCTATTGAAATATTTCAGTCGCGAACAAAATGGCGAACCAACCAACAGACTGTCAGACCACCATTGCATGACCATGACCAATCGTAGAACACCTCGTCTTGTCTTTTCTACCGGATCAAAACAAGTTCAAAGACATTCATGGAACTTCACAAAGCCGTGGTTTACATGTCAAATTCATGACATACCACAAACTAGGTGACCAGACATCTGCTTAGATTTACGTCCTCACCCCATTAGCTCAAAGAAAACATCCAATTCACCGATTACAAAGCCCGAGTGGCGCACTTCACCCTCAGGGCTGCTTAAACTCACTGAACCCTTCTATGTTCTGGCAAAGACGGTTTACTGCCAGAACATAGAAGGTCGTTTCTACTCTGCTGCTGTGATGAATCTGGGGATTCTGCGAGACAGAGACAGAAGAAGACTGCAGGAGACCCGATGGTGTCAAAACACATCATTACAGTCCCCGCACGAAAACAGCAACCGGACCAGACCTCACAGAGAGAAAGAGAAAACAAAGATGGGGAGAGCAAAGTCAAGGACAAGAGGAAACGAAGGGTCATAGAAAGAGAGAAGGACAAGGAAATAATGTGCAGTGTTTTTATAAGATGGACGAGAATACGCCCTTATCTGCTGCAGGATGAATTACTCTTTCTATTGGACTCCTTTGAGTGTTTCCAACCAAGGTCTAAACAAATATTCAGTTCAAAGTGGGAAACAAAAACACTGTGAGTCTCTCTTGATGTAAGTAATGGAAAAGAAGTAATCACCTCTGTTGATTATTAACTCAATATGCTTTACATCTGTCTGTTTCAAAACCAAATCATTGTTTGACATCTGATAATCTTTCCATTTCAGTTTTTTTTTTTTTTTATTGTTCACACCTCTTTTCCATGTATATTGACAGCTTGTATAAAAGACAGATGAAATTGTCTGTTCTTGGTTTGAAACAAGAGATTTATTAGTGTATGTGTTGCTTAACCTCCACACTTAAATGCCCCATGTTTCCGCTATTTAGTAGATCTCTGAATGGCTTTGAAACTCTTTCAACTGTCAGTATGCATTTCCGTTATGCCCCTGGGCCCCCCACTCCTTACCATGGCTCCCCACCCTTTGGCCTGGATCCACAAAGTGTGGCTCAGCCCGGCAACCGGCGCTCAAAAGATAAGCAAAGCAAGAGGCGATAAACCGGCCTGTAGACTGATCCATAGGGGAAAAACTCCTGGAGCACATCCTGAGGACTTGTAATCAGGTGTCTCACAAGCTGTCCACTCCACATGCGGTCAACACTCCGTGGCACACCCGTGTCGCCATCGGCCATGAGCTGCTGCCGCCAGTTAGCTCAGCTCCAGACCATCATTCACACCCATCTACATCCCGAAAACACCAGATCTGGCACCTCCACACCACCAGGGTGTAAGTCAGTTGTGACGAGAAGCAACAGGAGTGGCTGACACACAGAGAGAGAGAGAGGTCATCCGATTTCTAGGTCAGAGTCCATGCTCTGCCCCCCCCCCCTTCCATAATCTGGACCACCTAAAACTGTGTCCACATTCATCTCACCAGGGACCTCTGTGTAGGAGAGTGGGAAGCTGGCACCCTCTACTGCTGTATTTTCCCAGAGTTCCGTGACTCAGAACATCATTAGCACACAC
The DNA here is from genome assembly GCA_030544235.1 of Lepturacanthus savala. Lineage (NCBI taxonomy): Eukaryota > Metazoa > Chordata > Actinopteri > Scombriformes > Trichiuridae > Lepturacanthus > Lepturacanthus savala. The sequence goes on along the minus strand of CM060469.1, from coordinate 17,282,934 downwards.
ACACTACAGTTATTCAAGTCCTGCAAAACGCCCTTCGCTGCCCCACCTTTTCCCCTCTCTTTTCCATTGGGAGACTCGCATATAAACGCAAAGCACCATCACCCAGACACATGGCGCGGTGGATAACACAGCACTCACAAGTGTAATTAGCTTTGTCGGCATATAACTTGGCAATTATTTGAAATGGAACCCATTGATCATCAATGGACTGTGGTGTTTGATGCCAAACTTAACAAGACGGGGAAGTTTTCCAAATGCCATGTTCATGCAACATTTGACACTCAGAGTGACTCTAATGAGGGTGTATCCTACTTTGGTTCCAGTTATTGTATTGTTGCCTGCTGCTCTCTCTGAATGAGAAATGCCCCAGTGGAGCATTTATAGGCATACACTGAATTACTAGCATGATAGAACGAAAACTAGAAGGTGCTGTGACCATTCGGTTGGCCAAAAGTAAACCTGCTATCGTAGACCAGGGGTTTCAGAGTGGCCAGCTGGCCCCAGTTGAAAGCCCATCACTCAGCCAAATAGGTCAATGCCGTTGGGTTGCAATCTTTGCAAGTCAATGGAAACCGAGGCTCTCCAAGGTCCCGGTCTGATCTGTTGTCAACCAGCAGTTGGGTGTCCGGCCAGCGGTCAGCGGGTCGGCCTATTTGACAAGAGCTTTTAAGGAGGGATGGAGTGAGGGAGGGCGAAGGGAGAGCCAGAGGACAAGAGCCGAGTTGTGTTGCAAGGGCTTATTATGCATGCTGCGGGGTTGGTTTCCTGGATGTTGTGTTTGTGTTGGAGCGGGTGGCTCCAGGCAGATGTTGCAAATGAAGGAGGTGCTGTTGTGTGTGTTGACATTGTGGATAAAACCCTCTCAGATGACAACTGATTGGTGTTTCAAGACAAAATCTTTCCGATGACAGCTAGAAAAAAAAAAAACCCAATATAAGACCAACCTCTCACTTTTTATTATTAGTTACTCAGATTTGGAGGCTTCAGGTTATATAAAGCAGAGCTCAGAGTTATTCTCGCACTTGACTGGTTCAGAGGTCTAAAAGATCTGTGACCCCGGAGAAAAAGAAAAAAAACCTCTAGAAATAAAGAAATAAGCGTGGATGGTGTTCTTATATATTATATTATAATTATTTTCTCGTCAAATGACAGTAACTGCTTTAGATATCCAGTGCCTGTGGCATCATCACATACAGCTTCCAGCTGTGCCCGCTGCCCACACACACACACACCATCCATCTGCCGAATCAAGCGCACAAACATGGCTTCAACAAACATCCGATGACCTTTTACCATGCCAAAGCCACCTGGATACACAACCAGACGCATTCAAATACAAGCAAACACTCACTCATCAACAAACAAAAGATAAAGCTGTACAATGATATGGCCCTCATCATGTCTGATATGTTTGATTAAGGCTTTGATAGACTTATGGCTGTATTGTTGAACACAGAATTGGTTGCTGACAAAAACCTTACTGGAACTGCACTTTTTGGCATAAAATATAGGCTGGAATAGAATAGAATGATGCCCAGCTGTAGCTTGTAGTTTTTTATTTTATATATATATATATATATATATATATATATATATATATATATATAGAAAGAGAGAGGCATTTTTTTTAAGTTTTTTATTAGTGTGTGAATGTAGCATCGTAATTAAGCATCACAATGTACGCTATATAACAGTATGATAAAATGATTCATTAAAAAAAGGGAGAATATTCATGATTTTCCTACAGGTAGGCTGCAGCGGATCTATTTCTTCCTATCTACATTTATTGTCATTTTTAGGAGAACCAAATTTCAGATTAGTAGAAGGTGAAGCAGTAAAATCGAAACTACTTGCATTCAAGATGTTCAAAGTTGCATCATTGCGCAACACGGAGACGATTTGTGGGGATAAATCAGTTCAAATCCTCCCCCCTTTCGCTCCCTGTGACTGGTCCGCGCCTGTGTCAGTCAGTGGGAGGGGTGCACCAGCTAATTTCTATATGCCTGTATGTCAATTTAGGTCTCAGATTGCGTTCCCGTGTGTCGCTGACAGCAGCGAGGAGCAGATCTCAGCGGACGTCCAGAGTCTCGGTGTGGGATTTTTTTTTCTTTTCGCTAACGTGCGCCTGATCATCCGGAGACGCCCGGGACGCGCGCGTCTACCTGCTTGTGGTGAACCTTGTCGGATATTGCCGCGATTGAAAACGCACACTTCCAGGCTCGTGGTTTCCCCTTTTCCTCCTTTCCCCCCTTTTTGCTTTTTAAAGTGAATCTGTGCGTAATACAATAAGCCGCCAGAGAGGAAGACTCTAAAAAAGTTTAAAAGAAGACCAACTTTTTTTTTTTTTTTTGGAGATATCAGTGCGCACCGTGGTGAGTTCATGTGGCTTTTCATTTGACAGAAGCGGAGTGATTTGTCTTGGGGGGGGGACAAACTTGGAAGAGAAAAGGGGCTTTTTTTCTCCAAACATGTTCAGCAAGTGCTCCGTTGTGTTATTATCGAGTGTCCTTTTTCTGGCGCGGGCGGTCTCGGCCCACGAGTGCACGTCCTGTGCTCTCCGGACTTGTCCCGTCAAAGCGCCGCACGGCTGCGAGGGTGGACGGACCTTGGCCAGGGACCCGTGCGGATGCTGCGACCAGTGCACCCGGCTGGAATGGGAGCCCTGCGGCGGGGAGGACTGGGTGCACGGCTACTGCGCACTGGGGCTGACCTGCGCCTCCGTCAACCAAACAGGAGCTGCTACTATACCTGAAATTGGAGTATGTAAAGGTGGGTAATTGTCTATAATATAAATTAAAAAAGTATTATCCTAACAGAATTTGAGGAGAAACAGAGAAAAATAGTGCTTTGGAGAATGCAAAGATAGGTAGTTGTATAAAATATAATTAAAATAATCCTACAAAATAGCACTACAATACATGCATTAATAAATATGTACATGATATGTAAATATATATCCTTATAGAATTTGTGGCAGCACAGAGGATATAGTGCTTTGGGGCTTTAATAAACGGATGTAGGATAGCCTGTGTATTCTCCTGGTTAGAAAAACCATCCTATTCCCATTTTAGTGGCTTGAGGGCATCGCCATTCAAATGTCAGTTGAGTCCTGACTGCAGCGACTGTGTGAGTGTTTACCTTGTCTCTTGCTCCCTTAGAGCAGCACACCGAGTCTAAAGGGGCTCTTGACTGCCAAAGCAGAGGCAATAAGTTTGGCAGCAGTGAATTGGCATCCGGGTTACACTTCAGCTCTAGTAGGAGTCCTGTTGAACTGAATCGAGATGGGACAAAAATGACTTGTGTTGAATGGAATGTGTTTTTTTTTTTGTAAACTTGGAATGCACTGTAATTTAGGTGATGAATCACTGTTTGTTGTCTGTATATCCTTTGAGCTGTAATGGTTTTGTCCACTCGACTGCGAATCCACACTGCTCTGCTGTCCCCCTGCCAAGCAGAGCTGTGTTGCACCGTGGATGTGCTTATTTTACGCACAATTTGAGCAACTTTCTGAACTTCAAAGACGTGTGTTAGGGTGTCAGGTTCCTCACACAGTGAATGAGGTAAGTAGCAATGCTCTTGCCCCTGAGAAACAAATATCCCCCCCCCCCCCCCCCTCATTCCTGCCCCTCCACCTGCAGTCTGTCCAGCCAGTTTCATGATGATTGAAGAGGACTGACGGCACTGTAGGAGAGAGTAAGCAGCTCTCAGTGGGTGTCTGGATCCCTCTGACCCTGCCCTCCCATCATCCCTATGTGGGGTGGTCTAAGCAAGGGCTTCACAAGGGTTTCCAAGGGTCTCTGTAGCTCCAGGCCATCCCAGGAGACGCTACTGCTGATTGTGCCTCGTGTACAGGTTAGGCCAGTGTCTGGAGGACATCTCCTCCATAAATTAACAGCTTTGAAAAGAGCGGAAGACCTAATGGCTCCTCTGATTGAATCGTGCCTCTGGTCCTGTGGCTCCAGGGCCCTCAGAGCATGCTGCTGACCCTTAAATCACACACACATATACACACACATACACACGATATCCCAGAGGGTCTAGGTGGGGGTAAATCAACACCTCCCAGTGTGTTTTCAGGGGCCACAGTAGGCAGGCTGCTGGAGGCTGATCCCAGATTTCCCTCCTCAAGCTACAAGGGTCTTAAAGTGATTAGACTTGCAATCAGGAGTAGGAGGTAAATGCTTCCGCTTTCTGATCCTGTGCCTTTCTGCCCACAGTTTTTGGTTTTCTGGGTGGTCAAGCTTCATTAGTGTGGAAAAACATCAACCTTAAAGCACAGGTGACATGTTGCATATTACAGGAGAGGTATACAATACCTTGGTAAAGCATCACTCAGTTTTAAAACTTAAGTTATTGTTCAGTGGCTTGACAAGTTTTACATAAAGGATTAACCGTTGATTATAAACACTCCTGTGGTCAATCTGGAATGTGCTTGAAATTAATTGTTAACCTTGTTTTTTTTGTTGGGGTTGGGTTTTTTGAGGTATGAAAACCAAATATAACTGCTTAAGCCCACAAAAGTTGCAGCTTGCCAAAAGAAAGGAGTTTGGATGTGTGTGCATGTTGAGTCTCGTCCAGTGAGTATTCAGCCACCTGCTCTGGAGAAAAGTCATTCTGGTCCTCTCAACGCATCATATCTGGTTCAGTAATCAACCTGTCAGGTGAAATCGTCCAGTCTCGCCAGGTAAATGGTTTGGTTTTAAGGTTCTCATTGAATTCTTGTGTCTGCCCTCCCACGCCGAGTTTCCCACTGAGGTGAACGAGGTGAACGTTATGTTCACTGCGCCCCCTTCTTTACATGCCTTCTGCTTCTCCCTTCCTCTGGTATTATCTAATGTTTGAAGGACTTCCTTTTTAGCTCGCTATCAGCCAGAGGGCCTCTAGAGGTCAGCTTTCCCATCCCAACTCTGGATGCCAAGACAAGCAGTCTGAGTGGCTGAGAGAGGAATCCCTCCGGGATGAAGCCATAGACCCAGGCAAGAGTCATGCCAGGCCAGAGATAACAAGGCCAGACTAGACCAGGGTCAGGCTATAGGGAGCTATAGGCTGAATCAAAATGGCTTAGTACAACTGGTATCAAGCTAATTCATCAGCAAGACAATGTTCTCAGTGTCCAGCCTTTTACTAAACGTTTTGACGTCTACTTCCTTCTTTCTATGCGGAAGATTTAGCACCCCACACAGACAGGCACCGCTGCCACTGCCATCTTAAAATGAAAAGCCCCTCCCAGGCACAGGAAAAAGCCATGGGATGGAAAAATGCAGAGGTGAGGATCATTTTAAGGTGAGAGGAAATCACAGGGAAAGTTTTCGGTTTGGTTTATTGAAAAGGCTGCTTGTGCTTTGCCAGTCTCTCTCCTGGCTGTCTGGGAGAGCTTTTAACAGCACAGACTGGCTCAGGTTAATATTACCTTCACCTCTATTGGCTGCTGTTTGCCATAGAGCTTGGGACCATCCACCATTACCCGGGAGTCATCATCACCTTGGTCATCATCAACCAAGGCATAATTTCAGAGAAAGTGATTTACATTGATTCCAAAGTATGTAGAACACCTGAAGCAACCAGTCGGTTAGTCATTTTGTATTCCTCACTAGGGTCGCAGGGGTCTGCTGGAGCCAATCCCAGCGCATTACAGACAACACCCCAGACCAAGGACTTGAACCTGTGACCTTCTTGCTGTGAGGCAACAGTGCTAACCATTGCTCCATGTGTTGCCCCATCTGAAAATGTATTATAGCAACGAGTGACTTTCTCCCATAGTGGAATACCTGTTTTTAATCAACACAGATTGACATGTGTTTTAGTATAACTGAGAGCATTTAAAATTAAAGCCATGGCATTCCATTTTTTCGTCCAGTCACCTTGGGTCATCCCATTATTGCTTCTCCGACCCCTAACCGAGAATTAATAGAATTCTCATCATATGAGGCTTTATTTCAGGTGCTGTAGGACTGCTACAGTAGTCAGGAAGAAAGAAACACAATGAGGTGCTCATGTTTATATTTGACAGCCTTTTCACCTTTACCTCTAGTTTGCATTGTTCATAGCTTGTTTGGAGAAGAAAGCCAGAGTATTATGATAAGCTCCAATCACGCTTCCACATTGTTGATTGAGGCATGGGAGCCAAATGCTTGGGAAAGGGGTTACTCTGTGTTACAGTTGGTCCCATCCTGTTTACTCTGCTCCTTTTACTAATCTTGAACAACTATGAAGTAGGGTGATTCTGCATATGTGCATATGTTTATTCATGCAAGCATGTGAATAGAACAGTGTCGCTGAAATAAATGTTGAGAAGGTTGCTTTCAAAATTAAATAGTTTACAGATTATTAGTTTCCCTATTAAATATGTTAAAAGTAATACAAATATTTTAATTTCCTTATCAAAGCAATGAAACTTATTACATTCGATTACTTTTTGATTATTTATTAACAAATATACTAAACTGGGTGATAAAGCTGGAAAGTCCGAAAAACATTTATTTGAATCAGGCCTGGCCTACTCTATCTTAGAGCAATGTGTATTGATATGACTGGTAGAAGAGAGGTGGCTCAAATTCAAACAAGGAATGAAAAAAATACTCAAACTTTACCACCAAATGAATTTTTTCCTCGTCAGCTGAAATATGCCAAAATAAATAATCCTGTTTAGCAAACAAGATGCAAAGCAACAGAAGCACTGCTGATGTATAAGCGGGGGTTCTTTAATACAAGGGTTTTAGTGGTTGTTCAGCTACAGGGCACTAACAGGACACATCAATCCCTCCCACTGTGCTTCCTATCATTAAGTTACATCCAAGTGGGGCTAAGGTGCCATCTCAGGGGGTATGGCTTAGTAGGCATAATGAGTATGGTGTAAGTGGCCTTAGTACAAGAGAGGCGTTCCAGCAGCCAGCAGAGATGCAAACCCTGGGAGGGCCCCATGCTGTGGAACAAAAGCAAACAAATGGGCTCAATGGCTGAAGTAGTGTGGCACGATGAGGAGGGAGGAGGGACAGCAGCCCAGAAATACACTGGTCACTTCAGTTAACGGTTGTGCCAGGCCAGTGTGTTACAACGGGGCTGGAAGCCAACCGGCCCCTACGGCGCTTCGGCTACATCCCGCTTTCTGGCACGTTTTGCCTTGCGATGACTCTTTTACCTGTGGCCCTGGTCAGTGTTGGGTCCATTCCCCGATGTAAAAATAGAGAGCACAAGCAACACAGTCCAAGTGAGAAGTTCACACTCTGTCTCTAATGTCCTCTGTACTCGTTTCTGTCCCCCTCCCCTCCCCCCACAGTGTTTCCTGACCATCCAGAGGCTGGCCTGGAGGACGAGCGCTGTCCCCTGATGACAGGCTGTGACAGGGCAGGAGGCCAGTGTGTGTGTGACGCCCGACACTCCTGCTTGGGCTCATTCACCTACCCAGACCAAGAAACCTGCATGAAGGCTGGCAATTCAGGTGAGCCCTCGCCTTCCATCACACGCGTATGTTGAAAAACAGATGCACGGATGGAGACAGGATGAGGAAAGGGGGGGAATAATGCCGTCTTTTGGGAAGAGATAATCTATAACAGATGTTGCTCTGAGGTGACTAATGCTACTTACATATCATAGCGATGACACACATGCTAAGAATTTGTCTGGTGGTCCACCCCCCTCCCCCCACTCTTTAGTTGTGCCATTGTCTGTGACTCATTGATGACTGGTTTGTGTGTGTGTCCACTTGTGGTTTTCAGAGAGTCGGCGGCACGAGCACCGGGAAAGACACAGAGAGAAGTATGTGGGGCCATCCAATCCGGCCTGCATGTTCTCCGGGTGTAACCTGACCACAGAGGGCTGCGTGTGCGAGTCTCAGAGCTGCCACCACCACTTCTCATACATCAATCGCAGCCAGTGCCAGGAAGCCGCAGGTAACCTTCAAATGACCCGCGACTAGAGCTGGAACCCAAACCCAACCAGTAGCTTTTCTCACTTTGACTCATTTTGGGTGAAGATATGGGGATTACTCCAAAGGTTCTGCCCTACACTTCACAAGTAGCATTCCTGATGTCTCAGCTCATTATGTGTGAGGGGAAGCATATTGTCTCTGACTGATGAATGTTTTGGCACTTGACATTTTGGGTACTTTTAATTTGAAGCATAGACCCGTTAAACTTCACGTCCTCAAAATGGGATGTCTTGCAACATTCTACTTAGACATTTTCGTGGGGTGTTTGTGAAAATATGATAGACAGGTGGCATAATGTGCAGCTCTTCAGGAGTATGAAAAATGTTAAGTAGGAAAAGGTGGGATAGAAAGATAAAGACAGTAAGACTGATGAAGTCGTGATGCAAGCAAAAAGGAGATGTGGATATAACCGACAAGAGGCTGTTGATGGAAATATGGATTGTTTGAAATCCTTTAGTTTTAGGGTGTAAATGCATAGAGTGTGGGAGATAATAAAATAAACTACAAGAATGTGATCACGTCCACTCTTAGCAGTTTTTTAGGACCTTTTGTCCCAGTCAATTTAGTTTTCCTATTTAGATTGTGAGCCGTCTGAGGTCTGGGACATAGATAGGTGCTAAGTGGCGGCTGACTGACATTTGCAAAACTGGACATGAGTGCGTTTGTCTTTGTTGGGTGGACTCTATCTCACTCAACAAGCTTTTCAAAGTCAGAAAATAACTGAGAAACTAGTGCAAGTGAGCACATTAAATAGAAAGCATGTGACCTGTCACAGGTAGTGTTTTTATTCTGCATGTTTTTTTCTTTTGATACTCAAGGTTCTTCATATCTTTACAATTTTCAGACAATTCACAGCATTTTAGAGTGGAAATTCTGTGGCACTGTGCAAAAACATTCTTAAAGGTGCTATATTGCACATTTTCCTGTTTTATTATACTGTTTTGATACCTATAACAACACAATCTGTGAATGGGGAGTGGACAGTGACTGTGAAAGTGATGACCTATGCACATTTTTCTGTGAGCGTTAAGCGTTTAGCGTTAAGCATATTTATACACTACTTAGACTTTCCTTATAATGAAAAGGCAATTAAACATGTCACATCAAAAAGTCCCATATCACTTTCTATGATATGGGACCTCACGAGTCACAGTACAGCTGTGTGGATGTTTATGTTGAGCCATTTTCAGGGTAAATCCCACAGGAAGCGTGTTTATCAAACATGCTGTTTTCATGTTTCATCATTAAAGTATAGTAAAACAATGAAAAATGTACTGTCAGTCTTCTGTTTTTTCGTACATCCCCCATCTCAAAGCCCAAGCCCAATGGATGACAGTTTAAACTCACGCCAGTGAAAACTGTAAACAACATTTTTCAGCAGCTTATGAGTTCTCACCGCAACACACACCCACCCTTCTGATGGCCCCTCATTAAGTAAGAGGCCAGGATATGTGTGTGTGCGTGTGTGTGATTGTTTGTGTCTGTTGTGTCTTTGCTGTAAGTATGCATGTGCATGCGGAAAGATGCACACATGCTTGGAAGTGTTTATATGTCATCACGTGTGTGCGATGAGCCTGTGTATGTGACCATCTGAGCCTGTGTGCCTGCATCTGTGTTTGTGCCTGTGTCTGTGCGAGATAATTATCTTGTTTGTCTAGATGTCTCGGCAGAGATTTTCTTTTGTCTGTCATCAGCAGGAGTTTCCTCTGTGACCAGACCGGGACTCTGTGGTTGGAATATATATATATGTTTTAATTCTGTCATCAACTCCTAGTTTTCTTTAGATACAAGCGGTTATTAAGATCTGTGTTAGCATGCCCTGCCAGTGACAGCAGAGCCTTTAAACTTGCTATTTGCTCCCATGGCACAAAAGTTCCACCAATTGCCTTTATCTTCACAGGCATTAGAGTAGACCTTGTGTCACGCCACTTCAGGAAACCCAGTCAAGAACATAGCTTCTTCTTAGGATCTGTGAACTAACACATGGTAGCAGTTTGGCCCTGGCTTTCCCTCACTTTCACTCTGACTCACTCAGTGGTCTCGTCAGTCCGTCCCCTCCGCTGCGATCTGTTTACATTCAACATCTTTTGTCCTGCTTTTGATCACCCGATGTTGCGTCTCTTGGTTTTTGTCGGGTCTTCTTCTCCTGCTGATGTAATTGGGTTGCAAATATTCAGTCAGATGAAACATGGCGAAGGGGGGGGGAGATAGGAAGTCATGACTGAAGCCAACTATTTTGTTGAGGTATTTCTGTCAAGTACAGGCCCTGGGGTCTTAGTAGGGTGGTGTTTGGTGATTTTATACTCCAGGATGGTTTACATATTTCATTCATGATAAGGTCACTAACTGCAGTCTTGCTGGCAGGAACAAGAAACGGCAGCCTCTGTAAGCGGTTAAGTGATTCATACAACTGGCATCGCTTCATATTAACAAAAATAACTAGGAATAGTGATATTTGAAATCCTTAAGATACAATTAAGCAACTAGGTAATGTGTTCCTCATAGGTGTGTGGAAGTTCACAAGCAGTTCGTCAGACTGGGAGGCGCCGCTGAGGTGCCATCATGGTACAAGTTTGCTTTGCTCCCACAGATCAACCTGCCCACCTATTGCCACCTCCGTCCAGCCTCTCTTGCCCCTGTGAAAGGACTGTTAGTTCTGCTTGGCTTCAGCCTCTTTGTGGCAGGGCTATTACTGACCGAGCCAGACTGCCGCAGGCTGGCAGGGGCACGAGACGTCTCAGCGTTGCGTGTTTGTGTGCTTGTCTGCAGGAGCCACGGCCCGTGTTTTGTGCCTTGTGACCTGCTTGTTTCCTAGTGTATGTGTGTGGGCGTACATGTAAAGCGATTTCATAGAGGAAACAAAAAAATCTTGTGTGGCGATTTGAGACAAAGAGGCTCACTTAAAGCCTACTGGGATCGCTGTCAGCCCACTCACTGCTCTCGGTCAGCCGCTAACCAAACCCGCCGGCATTAGACCAGCAGGACAAGCCAAGACACACACATGAAGTCTTAGACAATTCCTGCATGTCTAGCTCCAACCCTCACTCCATTCAATAAATCTATGGCTAAAACCGCAGCTCATTGACCGAACCATAATCATTAACAAATCAAAGCGCTGTAAGCCAACTCCTGTTCTTCCCAGGCTTATTTCTGTCAGCCATTCTTTTCCCCCTTTTTTCCCCTAAAAGGGAACTGATTGTCGGGGCCAAAATCCATACATAACTCAACTGCCTCTTCCACAATTGATTCAACAGCTGTCTACACCCTAGGGATCCCATATACTGTACTTGTTTTCTGCATTTTCTACAGATGAGGGCTGAGTTATTTCTTTTTAAGGCATGGCCTCCACTGAGGGACAGTACACGTGACAGCTGTTCAGCGTTGTTTTCCACTGCTTTATGTTGGAGTATGTTCATCCAGTTCATACACATTTTGTTCCAGGTATTGTGATAGACCATTTTTGTGGTGCTATTCTTTGTCTGAGGAGCCCTTGATAGAAGTCCCTCTCGCTCGCTGTTGTTGGGCTAATCTTACTGGCCATCTGATGGCAAGGAAAGGGTGTGTTTCCATGGAATGCACACATGCTGTCTACACTTGCTATGCGAACACACAAACACATACATGAACACATCTACGTGCGCGTCTACACGTGGACTTTCTCATTACGTCACCCACGAACATTTCACAGCTGTGGCGGCGTGGCTTAGGACACCGGGATCACGTTTTTTTTTTTTTTTTTTTCATCTGCAAATATTTAGCCAAAGCGTGAGAGAGCGAGGCCGCGCAAGCAGCAGACGCAGGCCGTGCTGGCTTCTGCGTGCCCACCTCAAGCTTTCTGACCAGGGTGCGAAGTTCCCACCAAAGGTTTCTTCCTGGTGAACCCGTCTGTGCCTTTTGGCCTGGACACCCTCCCAGACCTGCTCCGTGGTCCTTGCACATACACGCACGCACACGCTGATGGGACAATGCTGACTTTCTCAGCTGTTAACTGCTGGCGGGGCACGAGGCCAGGCCCCCGCAGCTCTGTGAGGGAGACGGACCTGATGTGTCCCTTCGCGGAGCAACTTTATAAAACCTGAGGACAGACCAGAATACCCACGGAGGGGCAGCTGGACTGAGACAGCTTTGTTCTCCGCTGACTTGCTTCCAAAGTCAGTCAGTGAACAGAACTCACATTGTGCGCTTTTTTTTTCCATGAGTAAACTCAGGCTGTCAACACAGCCTCCTCTGCCTGGTCGAGCCGCTCCAGTTCGGGGGGAAAGACTGCGCTCCTTGTACCCTGGCTTGAAGTGAAGAAAAACCCCATTTAGAAAGGAGGTGTTATTCTTTCTTCAATGAGCTTGCCGAGATGCCAGAAATATGCATTGTTTACAAAAGCGCTTATTCTGTGGTAATGAAGCAATTTCCGTATCCCAACGTCTTCCAGACCAGCATCAGGTGTGTGTGTGTGTGTATGTGACTGTATATTTAGCAGATTGTGTGTCGAGGTCAAAGGTTTTCTATTATTTGCTATCTTACAATTGTACCAGTGCACATGTTGCCTAATCTGCTGAGAGAATTTATCAAGCATACTAAATCAGGCCTTTTGTGTTTGTGCAAGCTGGAGTATGGCCACCATTGTGATACAAAAATTGGTTTTGTGGTTGCTGACTCACTAATTACAGCCATTTATGCTCAGAGATAGAACACAAACAGCTCAGGATAAAAATCCATTTGCTGTCGACCTTTTTTCCTGCTATCTATTCTGCTTATAAATGTGCCAACGAGAAAATTATATTAATTGGACCTGCAAAGGTTGGACCTTTTCCATAGATGGATACAATTCTGTTCATTTGAATAACAATGGTATGTCTACCAGCTGCTTTTCCCAGCGCACTCTAACCCCAGCCATTATCACAACTGAAAGAGTAATCAGCCTTCTCTGGGATGCATACAATACATTGAAAGTGTTTTTCGGTGCAGAACGTCGTGCAAGATCGCCCCGGGCTAATTTCTATGGGTTTTTCAACAGTGTGAGGTTTTCATATGCAAAGCCAGTCTTCAACTGAGCAGCAGCAGACAGCGTTAGACTTCATTTGAAGTAAAACATTCGCCAATCAGCGCTTTCAACTGGAGTTTATTTAACTCCAGCATAGGAATTAGGCCAAAAAACGTTAAAAGGGTTGTAGCCTCCGTTAAATTAAGGGTTTTCCCCCCCTCATTTTCTATGACACTATTCAGCCTCAAGGTTTATCAATGAGAGCTTTGTGGCAGTCCTCACTGTTCCCAGGTTGCTTGAATAAACAGTACAGTACAAGATACCTCACACCCCTGCTCTATTTATCTGGAGCCAGAAAAATTCAACATTTCCCTTATCCTCAATTTCAACTGTCAGAAATGTTACCCCCACCCAACTAAACACAGCGGTCACAGTCTCTGTGTTTATTCTAGGTCAGGTAGACATCAAACCAGTACTTAAATGCAATGCCAGCATCAGATCAGACCAGAGTTGATCTGAGAGAGCTAGATTGGATGAGGATTTGTAGTCTGATTTGGAAGGTCCAGCTCAAGGACTCAAGGGCTGATAGAGCTGCACCATCAATCAGGGGATCAGGGGTCTGGACCCCAAACTGCTCACTGGTTCAGTTTTCCCATCTGTTGGCAAAACCCAGACGGATCCACTTACAGGTCTCCAAATGTCAGGGATGAGGCACATCCTCTGAGAGAATCGCGTTGCACCGCGGAGACCGAGAGACAGCACCAGTCTGGGAAGAGCATCAATAGCTGCTTCTGGAAATGCTACCAAAACCCCATCGCTGTTACACAACCTCAGCTTGAATCATTTCTTCTCCCCCCCAAAGAAAAAAAAACAGATGTACACAAAGATTGTCAAGCATTCCTCATAGTTGACTCGTAAGCCACTTAACATAATTTCTTTTTAAAGCAGCCGTTTGTTGGCATGTTTCCTCCTTTAAATGTCAAAAGAGGAATTAAATTTGATGTGCAATTACCAGATTTTCCTCATTCTCATCCATCACCCCCCCCCCCCCCCCCCCCCATGTGCTAGTTAAGCCGCCTTTCCAGCCTCCCTCTCAACTGTCAACGGTGCTACAAAGCATTTATCTACCGTGCTGTCAGCAGGGGATCTGGGAAATTACTTGGTGATTGACAATTATAGGACAACGCATGAGTCCGTGGTCCCCAACCCCTCTCTTCTGTCTGAGCTGTATACATTACAGTGGCACTGAGAACCAAAATAAACATGTCCCTTTGGTTTGGGTAATCCAATCTTTGTAAGGTAGCTACTGTTCTCATACAATGTCCGTACAGAGGGGCCTTCCACTTTTCTTTTCCTGAACAGGCTCCAAAATACACCCATGAGCCCATTTGCCCAGATTTCCAGTGCCCCTGCACCCCCCCTCCCAACAAGGGGGTATCAGAGCTATTATGCTGGCTCTGGAAAATGTATAGACAAACACATGCTGGCACGCCAAGAGAAGGGGAGATTCTACGCTGACAAGAAGAGAAGCTCTGTTGGAGGTTGGCTGGTATTAATGGCTGGTTTTTTAGGAATGTGAGGAGCTGTTTGGATTGTGAGGCAGGCTGGGTGGGATCAGAGCCCCGTAGACAGGATACGCGGCGTGCCTTGTCGTGTCTAGAGCGCCACTCTCACTTCTCTGACAGGATGCTGTAAAGCTGTCATGGGCTGAAGTGGGGATCTGATGACTTGCGCGCAGGGTTTGTATTGGGCGACTGTGTGAACGCTTTTAAAACTGTAACGCGAGTAGCGCCCTTCCAAAGTGGCTTCCACTGACAAGATGAGAAGGCAGTCTTTACGCAAATACATGCACAGAAAAAAACTCCTTCCTTTAAGAGAACACTGTAATGGAGTAGAAGGTGGTGTTATAGAATTCAATCAAAAGAGTTGTACCTGGGTGACATGATGGTTAGCGCTGTTGCCTCACAGCAAGAAGGTCGCACCTTCAAGACCTTTGTTCTTCCCGTGTCTGCATGGGTTCTCTCCGTGTTCTCTGGATTCCAAAAACATGCTGAGGTTAATTGGAGACTCTAAATTGGCCATAGGTGTGAGTGTGTGAGTGAATGGTGTGTGTGCCCCAGGATAGGCTGGCGACCATATGGGGTGTATCCTTGCCTCTCACCTGTAACTAACTAACTGTATTTGAATATGCATATCCATGTCTGTGTGTTTCAGAGGAGCTGAGGTGTGCCGGGGTGATGTGTCCTGATCTACAGGTGCCATCCTGCCCCAAGGGCTCAATCCTGACGAAGAGTTACACCCCCCCTGCCAGTTGCTGCCCCTCCCTACCGCCACAGTGCACTTGCGACCTTCGCGCATGCCGCAAGCCTCAATGCCCAAGCGGACAGCGTGCCGTGCCACTCAGCCAGGCCAGCGGCCAGCCAGGAGACTGCTGCGACGTCTTCGAGTGCCAGAAAGGTGATTGCGCCCAAACCACACGCCGCACAATCTGTTTCGATTGGTCTCCCGCTGGGGTTAGCTGTGGCACAGTTGGTGTGAGATTCGTCGCCTTTGAGGAGGCAATTATTTTCCTCGGAGTAAATGCTTTCCTCCCTGCTGGCTAAATGACCATAGATGAAAAGGAAAGTCACTGATTGGATAATTACCATTGGGCTGTTTATCAGGGTGGGCTGATGCCTTCCAGGGTTAAGAGCATGGTTCAAAGACATTTTTTCAGGGGTGTATCCGCGAATATTTCTATTGCCCGAAAGGAGATTAAATACAGGGTCTTTTAAAACAAACTGTCTGTTGAAGTATACTCATGCCATCTTCTTACCTGGAGACAAGAAATGAGGGGAAGGAAACACATACTCACATACAGAGAGACTTCAGTGCTCTCTGTTGTGGGCCAAAGGCAACCAGGAGAGTCAGGAAGGACAGGGAGGGGACCTGTGGTATTGCTCTGTTTACTCTGCTCTCCCAACAAATATTCACTGTTTTACCAACAGAACAAATTCCCATTCTGGCCCCTCTACATCTATAAATGAGTGCCATGTCCCGGAATTAATGGACTTAACAAGCCCAGTGACCAGAAAAGTGCTTAGGCTAAGAATTTGCTCAACAGAAGTGCAGTGTCAAAGGGTTCCTGTCTGGTCACACGTCCAAAGGGAAAAGGTTCAACAGTTCATTGATGGGAATGCTTTTTATGTGCTCCATTCTGCCAGTGGGGAGGGTAATCGAGTCCGGCAGGCCGGCGGGGGCTGAATGGCAGCCGTGGGGGCCATGGGATCAGTGTTTTGATAACAAGTGTCTGCTGCTCTTTGGGCCTGGGGCTTGATGCCTTTTGTGCTGCCCCTACCGTCCGTTAGACCTGCATGACTGCTCGCCGTGTCAGAACGCTCCACAGACAGGGACAAGGACATGCGCTGTCCATTCTTGCAGAGGCCTCTAATGTACTTGCTGCAAATGCTGTAACTTCTGCGTCTAAAGTTTCATTCATATAACACACCTATCCTCTAACGGACCACACTTTAACATGCCCCCCGTTTGTGTCTGTGTCAGACTTTGACTGATTAACTTGTTACCATTGTCCACTTGGCTGTGTGTTCAAATATGAGTCAGGGTCAGCGTGCGCAGTGACAATACGCCCCACCTGTGTGTTTTGGCCTCCGCCAATGAAAGACTCTTTCCACTGTTGGCCGGAGAAGGGCAGTATCTGGGTGGCAGAATAAACCTGGCAGCGCCTTCCTGACCTGATGTCATCTGATGTTACAGATTGATCCCCTTTGATTCTGTTTAGCTGCGGTCTGCTGTTTATCAACACTTCATGCTGGCTCATATTCTGCATATGTTCCCTCATAGTTAGCCCTGGACACAGAGTACACTCTTTTTGAGACTGACACCACCGTTAAGCCTGAGGGCTGAGATCATCACCGTAATGGTTCTCAGGGAATTCTGAGTCTGTTGTAAACATGCAGCAACCACGTCCTCAGAAGTTGATGAGTGGTTATGTTGGTTACATAAGTCAAACTCATATTTCCAAATTTACATTTGGTACGCTGAGCTGATCAAAAGTATCACTGTAAAGTTGATTATGGTAAATCCTGTCATGTCTTCTCTGGGAAAAGGTCATGTTTACCGCTGTGGTTTGCTTTATTCGCCTGCAAACCACAAGAAGCATCAGTATGATTCATGATTTAGACAGACTTAAGTCCAATGTTTTATGGCCTGTCCATCTCATCCATCCAATCCTCACCTCAATTTAGAGAAGGCTGAACATCACAAAGCACGACTGGAATTTAGACTCTGTGCCGCAAGTTGTTTTAGGGATTACCATTAACAAACACTGCGGAAATCACATGTGAACATCCCCTCATGTGACTTCCTATTGCTTCTGTGAGCGTTAAAAAGACGTTGCCCTGCCTTTTTGATTTTGGCCAGCTGAAGTGCTCATTGCATTTTCTCTGCATGGTTTTGCTGCGCGCAAAGGCAGAACGGCAGGTAAACTGAATGGGAGAAGGGGGAAAAAG
This sequence comes from Lepturacanthus savala, assembly GCA_030544235.1. Classification (NCBI taxonomy): domain Eukaryota; kingdom Metazoa; phylum Chordata; class Actinopteri; order Scombriformes; family Trichiuridae; genus Lepturacanthus; species Lepturacanthus savala. Next base: position 17,265,521 of record CM060469.1, on the reverse strand, counting down.
CTGAAAGAAGAGGACAGAAAAGATGGCATGGAAGAGAATAAAAGATCAACAAATCCCCCGCTCTACTTTTCTACTCGGGTTAGCCCACCTGCTTTGTATTAGAGAGCAGCGCTGGTTGCTGGTAGGCATGGGGTCATTGGCGCAGACACTTTTGAGTCTGCACTCAAAGGTATGGTGTACAGATGCAGATACTCATGTATAGAAATGTGTAGCTACTCCTCATTGAGTCTGCAGGCTTTCTTACATAACCGCATTACCTCACTTTTGCTCATGTTGAAGTGTGTTTGATGAGAAGTTCCTGTGTGGTTAGGTACAGTAAGATCTTATAATGAAGAGTCACCCAAACCACTGAAGCAGCCTACATTTGAACAAGTAATCCAGTATTACCACTGAAATGTTGTGCTGTAATCTTCCTGTTCTCCCTGGCCACAAGCTAGTGTCATTATTTCTATGGTTCTTTGTTTCTTTTTTCTTTTCTTTTTTTTAGAAATTGCAACTTAAGTGTCATATTTAGAAGAATTTTGCTGCTTTTGTCAGTACACACAGACTCACACATGTTACTCACACACACACATTCATGTCAGAGGTCACACACTTTCAAGTTAATGTTTTCCGGTTTGTATCTGGACTATACTGGACTATATTTTGACTGTACACAAGTCTGGTAGCCTGTATCACAGATCAGGTTTCACATATCCATGAAATGTTTGAATTTGCTGGGTGTTATGCTGGTGATTCAGGATAACCAGTATCACAAAGTAATCAACTAGTGCTGTGAATCCAGGAATTCCCTATCCAGAAATGAGCATCAGAACCATGGCTGATACACCTTATAAGATATGGTCTGAAAAGGAATTGTGTTTTAGAGGCAGGAAAAGTCCTATTCAAAGAAGTGAAACCTAAACAATATATCACACAACAGATTAAGAGGATTTTTAAACCCTAGATAATTTAGTAATACTGAAAGAAGGCTAAGGGCCTAAAATACATCTAAGCACAAGAGTGACTATTTTACAATATTTAGATGAATGATGAAGAAACTATTTTAAATATGTCCTCCACATGAAAAAAACTTAGCAGCAGAAACAGTCTGACATTATTAACTAGTTAATAACTGATGCTATCTGGCTAAAATGTTGCATTTCTAATCACAAGGGCCAATGAACTTTGTGGATTATCATTCTAATAGGAGACAACAGCAAATTTTCTTTTTATTTCCAGGTATCACACAGTTGTCTTGTGTTATTCTCAACTGTAGTGAACCAGAGTCAAACTAAACTCATATCTGGGGAAAAAAATAAACAGTTACGTTGCAGCTAAAATCACCAGGTCATGTTTAGTGTTATTAAAAATCTCTGTTAATTAGAAGCTCTGTTTTAAAACCAGAGTGGAAATAGAAAGCTGGAGTAATCAAACATTTCTACTGATCTATTAAAAATATATACTGACCTTTTTTTTACCTTATGGCATATCAGTCTTTTGTCCACATTGGGATCCTGTAGGACTGATGACTCCTTTTTTTCACAGTAAATCAATTCAGTGTCAGTGGAGCAGGTTTGCTGTTCAGCAGGCGTGCCATGGTGATACAGCTTTGTGGTACTGAAAATCCATGGTTACACCTGAAGTTAGTGTGATAACCCCTTAATTCTGCTTTGTGATACAGACTCCAGACCTTGTTTTTTTTTTTTTCCCAAAGACGGTGTAACTAAGCTCATTTTATTTGGTAGTAGGGGGAGAACAGAGCTAACGCGGTTATAAGGGCTTGGATGCTTCAGGGGAAAGGCAGGCCAGAGCATTGATTCACTCCACCTGCCATAAGCAGACCGAGCCCAGATTCTGCCAAAGCCTCAGACCCACTACTGTTTTCTTTTACTCCTGCACTGCAAGAGTCCAACGCCTTTTCAAGGCTTGATAGATCCCTGTGAAATTCCTCCTCATCGACTTGGCTTCATTGTCTGATAAATGCCATTCCACCCCACAGGCGTAACCTCAGCCATCAACGTCTACCTCAGCGCCATTTGGTTCCAATAAACATTTCCGTCAATAGCAGGAAATGAATGGATGTTTACACATTTGTGTTCGACTGTATACAGTCAGAACATTCTTACACTGATCGAGGTTGACATTTGCGCATTTTTGGTCGTACAAGTCACGAGTGCAAAACTCTGGTGTTAATTCCTACCAAATGTGATAGACACCTGACAGAGCCCAGCGCCCTCTTTCATAACCTGAGTGTGTGAGGCATTATCGTCCCCACATGGTGTTCATTTTAAAATTGACGGCATCTGTCTTGATTCTTCTTTTCCTTCTCCTCCTCCATCCTCAGTCTCTCCCAAATGTGTCCACAACGGGAAGGAGTTCTCAGAAGGGGAAGTGTATCGCATGGACCCCTGCTGGCTGTGTCAGTGTCGGGGAGGAATCTCCTTCTGCTCCAAGGCAGAGTGCGCCGAGCTGGACTGCGAAAACTTCTACATTCCTGAGGGCGAGTGTTGCCCCGTCTGCATAGGTACACTCCTTCACCTTTATTTCTATGCTGTGATGCTTGTACATTTTTATTTAGATCAGACATATATGGCGTTATCTTGCCATGTCTGTTAACTAAAAATATTTAGATTTACACTTTGAGGTTTAAGCACCTGGGGATGTGACAAGGCCTGTGTTGCCAGCTGGGAGGGAGAGTGGAAAGCAGGAGCAGTAGAGAAGATATCAAAATCCACCTTGACTGCCACTTACCTCCGATGACCCTACCTTAATGGCTTCCTCATATAACCGCTTTCCACAGTTGTTAACATACCTGGCATTCAAGAGGTGCAACAGAGAGCCAACCAGGGATTCATTTCCTCTGGGGAGACTTAGGAACATAAAAACCTTCTTTCTTTCAGTGTCCTGCTTGGCTTTGTGATATCTGGCTCTGGTTTGATGGGTTGGGGGAGAGCTCTGATATGTGCACCTGGAATTGTAAAAAAAAATAAATAAAACAATGGGGTTGCAGCGCATATGGCAACCGCATTATAATCTGATGTGAGACAGTGACCAGTCATGGCCACTGCCAGCGTGGCTGCAGTCATGAGAAAGGGGGCCGACGACTGCAGAGGAAATCTGGCTAGGTCGGTGTTGGAGGTACACCTGGAATGTGCAAGCATTTAGATGGAGTGGAATGCTTTCATCTTTTTGCTTATTGAAATCTGCTCTTACCTACCACTATGGAGAATTTAAACTGTACACGTGGATTCAGAGATGTATAGGTTACCTTTGATCGAAATGATCAAACGCAAAAAAAGGGTAAATTTTTGTGACAAACACACAGGGCATCATCAACCCGGCTGGTGCAGTCTCCCTCAGCTCAGCATTTAGCAACTTTAGCATCTTCTGGCTCAGCATCCAGTTGTGGTTTTATAAGCCGCAGCTTAACAGGTTTATTACACTCTCACCTCCCTCAGTAACTATGTTGGCAGCAGCATCAGCAGGATACAGGTTTTGCTGTTTTCAGCAAAAAAAAAAAAAAAAATCTGATAAACTTACTGCATGCCCAGCACTCAGTGGTAAAAGGATTCAAATCCTTTACTTAAATAAAAGTACAGATACAGTAATGTAAAAATACTCCATTACAGGTAAAAGTTCTGCTTGCAAAATCCTACTTAAGTAAAAGCCCATAGGTATAAGCAATAGAATGTACTTAAAGTGAAAGTACTCATTATATTACTCTGATATATTATTATATATGAGGATATTAGCTTCTTAAAACTGATTCATCAATATGTAAGCAGCATGTTACTGTTGTAGCCGGAGAGAAGAAAACAGACTTGGATGTTGGATCATTTGGACATTTTCTGAAATGAAACTATGTGAGAAGCTTGGATGGAAAATCATTATTTGTTTGGAAACCAGGTTTCTTGTTATCTTCTTATAAAGTTGTTGTCACAATGCGCTATGGAAAGTGTAGGATCCAAGGTCTTTGGAGCTTTATCTCTACCAGGAATGTACCTCATGTCTTTGTTTGTTGTGTCTCTTATGATTCCTTCCTAGAAGTGAAATATTAAAATCCTGAAATGACCCTTCACCACTGGGATAATGTAGCATGCATAAGGTGTAAGCAGTAGGGAGGGAACAGAGAAAAAAGATGAGGCTGTTCAGGTAATCGCAGCCAGATGGATGGAACCTCAGCAGTTAAAAACTCAGCTGGGATCAGATAGGGCACATTGTACACAGTACACTGCACCTTTTCTCCCTCTGACACACATTCACTAATCCGTACTGAATACAAAAACACACAGAAATATGTACACACCTTTGTTTCACACTGACACATGGAGAAAATGCTGAGACCACCCTCTAACTTAACTTCTGCCTCTGTTCCCAATAAACAGTGTAACAAAAACAATTAAAACTGTTTATAGTGAATGTTTAAAACATGAAAAAAAAGGTTTCCCGGAACGGGACTCGGGCATCATACATCACCTCAAGCTTCCCAGATAGGCTCTTAAACTGGAAACTTTATGGGCCCTACTTACAACCAGCTACTGGCTACAAATCCCAAATGTAGTTTCTTGTGGCTTTGGAGGGAAATTTATGGTATCAAACTCTGACCTGACCTTTGACCTTTAAGGTCACAGCGGAAACTCCCATGGAAGGAGTCACGCTTCTGAGTCACCATTCATAGGGACAGGCACTTATAAACGCCAACGCCATCAATGTGCTTCAGTTCACAAATTCCAAACCTTGTCCATCCCTTCATATGTCGTCACTAAGTCACGAACCTCTACTAGTATCCTCCTTCATCCAGCTCTGCTCTCCTGTAACTCAATTACAGAAGCACATGTAGTATAAGATACATCAGACTGATGCTCTGGGTTTGACATGGCTCTTCTCTCCCACTTCCCTCCCTAGCCCTAACATTTATGCGTCTTTCTTTATCTGCTTTATCAGATGTGGAGTTACTTTCGATGGACAGCACCAAGGCCAGCTGCTGGGTGAATAATAAGCTGCGAGCCCATGAGGAGCAGTGGAAAGAGGACGACTGCACCTTCTGCCAGTGCGTGGACGGGGAACCACACTGCACAGCAATGGCCTGCAAACAGAGCTGCCAGAACCCCGTCAAGATCCCTGGAGAGTGTTGTCCCTTCTGCGAAGGTATAGATAACTAAAAGATTTTTTTTTTTTAATGAAATGCACTCGTTTTATGCTAAACGTTAGCCCACATACACACACGTAGGAGGAGGCTCCCGTGGCCCCCGCGAGCTCTGTCACAGAGGCCATGTCGGCATGGGCTCATTAAAGGGGAGGCCACAGAGCATTCTTCAAGCTGCGGGGTCCTTTGTGTTCCTTTATTACCCTTGCCCGCCAAAATGAGACCCACCTGTGTGTGCGAGGCCGTGGCATGCTTTTAATATGGGAGGCTGCGTAATTTAAGTGGATCCTTTTTTTTTCCGAGCGTAATTAGTTACAGCTCGTTGGGCTGCTCCTCCCACCGAACGTGGCAGAGGTTTTTTACGGTAAACAGCTACGGCGGCGTGCGTGCGTGTCTTTTTCCGAGAGATCTTAAAATTGTGGGGTTTCACGATTAAAAAGGTGCCTGTGATTCAAGAGGAACTAGCCGTTCCCAAAGCCTGACTTCAATCAGGCTCCTGTAGGACTTCGGGGACACTATTATATTCACTAAAGATGCTCTTTATACACAACCTATTAATGGGAGACCGATCGGCACAATAAGACACAGAGGTACAATACCTCTTACAGTGCGACCCACCCTGGTGTAATTGCTCTACATTTATCTGTAATTACTATTTACTGCGAAATAAAAAGCAGTGTGAATAGGTGGCTATTACATTTGGCACAAAAAGGCACAGATGAGGTATTACACCTGAGGGGATCTCAGCACACATAAAAAAATAGAGACATTTCATGTCTATTTTTTCCTTTGAATGTTGCTGTCATGTAACAAGTCCCTAACCCCTCTGTTTTTTGTCCTCCAGAACCTTCTTATGAGACAGTTAGCCCCATGCTGTGTCCTCCCTTGGAAAACTGCTCCCTGTCAGGAAGTGACTGCCCGTATGGCTTCCATCAAGACAAAAACGGATGTCTGCTCTGCCAGTGTCTCAACAGTAAGATCACTTTCATCAGTTAAAATATCAAGGGCTGACCTGCAGAAGCATGAGAGAAATCTGTGATCTGTGGCATTGCATACTTCCATCGGCACATTTGGGGCTAAAATGGTGGACATGCATTGATCTAGCAACTGCTTGGTTTTGACAGCTGCGTGCACACATTTGTATTTATCACAGCATATTTGTGTCCATGGTTACGGTCTTTGCAAAGGTCCCGTGTCACAGGAATGTTCCCCGTGGCAACTTATGCCTCAGCCCTTTTGACAAATGGTTCTGCCTGTGATCTGATGACCTCTCCCTCAACTCTTTCAGATGACTCCTGCCCTGACCTGGGAAAATATTGTTCCCTGCAATGCCCGATGGGATATGAGAGGGACGACTTTGGCTGTGAAGTGTGCGAGTGCAGCATCCCCATGCCCAAGTGCAGACCTTTGACCTGCACTAAGACCTGCCCCTATGGCTATGTGTAAGTACACTTAGTGACCCCCCCCCCAAAGTCCAGGTCCTCTCATTCATCATCAGTGTTTCATGCCTGTTCAAATGCCTGTCAGTGATGTAACATACTGATGTCAGATGGAAAGTCGATAATAATATTTGTAAATTCCATTATATCAGTGAAAGGGGATACATTTCGTAATAAATTGTGTACAATACTGGAGCTTTACTCCTGGAAAAATGATTATGCGCTTAAATCTGTATTAAAGGGTTCTGATTACTTTCTCCTGGCCACCACTTGTATGGAAATTTCTATGGTAAACTAGATCTTTATTATATTATTGAGTGATACCCAGAGGCCTGTTTGGTCCTGGTCAAATTTAAATAAAGCAAACTATTGCAATAGTGGTTTGGCACCATAATCAAAGAACCTACCTTGGTGGCCAGGTTTCTGAATCTTTGTGTGTGAGAGTGCATGTGCATATTTGTGTGAGAGCCATTCACTGTGAGGTCCACGCAACCCCTCTCGTCTTAATCCTATTTAACCCAATCAAACATCTGGAAGCGCTCTCTACCGGGACTCTCGGTCCCCAGGCACTACTCTCATTTCATAAATCATCGTCCCGTCTCAAAACAACGATCAAAAACACATCAGGACAAAAGTGGCCTTTATGAAATGTATACAGTTGGGATTCCTCTGGTAGCTTAGCCATGCTCTTTTCAGAGCTGTGGCTCAAGATGGGCCTGATATGTCTCTGCGGAGGATGCCAGAGGAGAAGGAGAAAGGATGAGGGGGCACCCTGTGGGAAAAAAAAAAAAAAGAGGAGCAGGAAGTCCTGGCTTCAACCTTCATAAGCGGCCGTTCAGAACTCAGAAGTCTAAAATCCCTTTAGAGAGCTTGCCAGCCGTACAAATGGCGATTGATCTTCCCACACGGGACCCCTGCGCGCAGTCGCCACAATGAAACAAAAGGCACAGCGGATCTTTCTGTTTATACTGGTGGTGTTGATGACATCCTGTGAGGACCGTAACGTACGTATCCAAAAATCGAAAAAGCTCTGGCCTCACAAAATGCGGGATGAATGTAAACCTTGTAAACTATGCGAAACCATGTGCCGAACGCTTCTCCTTTGTGTAAACAGTTGAGATGAAGGGCGTTGGGGGCGTTTTCTTACGAGTTTTTTTTTTTCCAGAGATGAGACTCCAGGCAGCTTTTTATAGGTGCGTTTTCCATCCTTAATATCATCAGCGTGACCAGTCATGAATGACATTCCTCCTGGACATTGCAGTTTTTTGGAAATTGTGCCGAGCCAGCAGTCCCGAGGCTGGGGCCTCCCGATGCCTCCCAAAAGCCCCTCGATCCCCCCGGAGCCCGGAGCGCTGCTTGGCATTCCACACACCATCTTTAAACAAAGACCTCGCTCTGGAGGTCGCCGTGCTCTCTGTCTCTGTATTTGTACAGTGAGGCACTGGCCCGAGCCCTCACCATGTTGTTTCAATAGCGGTTATTGCTGTTTCAGCATAGATAGGCTCCTCTGTTTGCTGAGCCCCGACATACTCTGTCCGCTTTATGAGACGCCGCAGCGTGCTTGGGGTGCGGGGGTCCGGCGCCCCGGCGGATGAAGATTAATGGAGTAATTACCCGGACCTAACGAGGCCAGCTGCATCGTGAAATAGGTATCATCGCTTACCTGGAAGGGGGAGAGACAGAGAGGGAGCCTAGCTGGTTGGGAGAAGATGAAAGAGACAGGAGAGAGATAGAGGAGTCAAGAACGAGAGAAATGCAGATAAAGGTAATTCTTTCATCTCGGGGTCTGACGATATATCACCTGCAGCTCATCCATGTTTTATTAGGCAGATAATTTGATCCAACTGGTCTATTTTCTGGCCTCCGCATCTTCTGCATTTACCTCCCCACTCTATGTGTGAAGGTATCCTGTTAATGTTGCTTTGCTCGAACTCACCGTTTAGTAAAATTGCCTCAATTTGTAAATGATCCATCAGCTATTTATCTGACCGTACCTTTCCTTCCCTGCAATCACCTCGCCTACGTTACATAGCCCTCATCTGGCTGCCGCTTTCCTCTGGCTCTTATATGTCTGCCAAAGGCTTTCGGAGCAATAAGGATGCAACAGGGTAAATTGAAAGCATCTGAATTGGCTTTAGAATGCTCCCTCGGCTGGTATGATGTGCAAACCGCAGGGATCGTCTCTGTGGCCTTTTATTTGGCCTTCTTCAAAGGCGGCTAATATAGAGACGGGAAAGCAGGTCCAGATGTTGATTATACTAGACTCGATGCGGCGTTCCACAACACTGTACCACAACATCATCATGTGGCTCCCCAGACTTCTGTTCATCTTAGAGATATCCTCAATGTGAAGTGATTTTGAACTCCACTCAAGCTTCAAAAGAGCAGCATTGTTTCTTTTCCTGCATGCTCTTCAGGTAAATCAGTGGTATACAGTATGTGAGTGATTGGTATAATGTGGATTTATTGGGACGACCCAATAGCCGAGTGGCCGAACACTACATGAGCATAGTTTGCTCTGAGCATTAAGTTCCTTTGCAGCATGTCTCTTCCCCACTCCCTTTCCCCCTTTCCTGTCTCTTTGTTATTCTATCAATAAAGGCAAAAAGCTCCAAAAATTATCTTAAAAAACAAAAAAAATAATAATAATATGCGTTTGTGGTCCCATAGGAGGAACAAGCACGGCTGCGAGATGTGCCGCTGTGTCAAGTGTCCCCCCTTCACCTGTGACAAACACTGCAGCGATGGCTACCGTCAGAACAGGAAAGGCTGCTCCATCTGCATGTGTAAAGGTAAAAAAATCAATACTGTACCTGTATCAATACAGATGGGTCATTTAACTCAACAGAACAGTTTCCAAGTTGAATCAATTCAGAGATGGAACACAGAAGCAAATTCATTTGAAGTTGTAGAAAAACTGATGTTTTACATTACATCTGTCTGTTTTTTCCACTAAACATCTTGAGGGTTATAAACTGTACTGTTCTATAGATTAAATATTATAATCTAATCAGCAGATTCATCGTCCCCAGAGGAGAAACCCTTTTTTATTCTGGCCTCAACTTGATGTGGTTATTCACGGTCCCCAGAGCATGAACACTGCTTATTGCAGCTAATATTGAGCTTTCTTGTGCTGCAAGTACATGCAATTTAAAAATATTTAGGAAGGAAGGTATAATTGTTATGTAAATACTGTCCTATGTATAAAAATTCTCAATCCACATAAACATGCAAATAGCCCATCTTCAGAAAGTATAATTTAAAACAAGGAGTCAGGATTTCTGTGAAGTTGTGATGTCACAACTATACAGTCACTGCCCACAGCTATTTAAATCAGCTAATCAGAGTAGAGGCTCATTAATATTAATGAGACAGGACAGACACAAAAAAAACTATTCTTTCTAGAGCTCGAGAGGAAAGCTCATGAAAGATGTAAAATATATTGAGATGATTTTTGGTTTGGATTTATATTTGGTACCATAAAAATATCTTATTATGAATATCAGAATTTTAAATAAAGTCCAGGCAAAGTGTACAGTACGGGACCTTTATATATCAAGTACTGTAGGGATAGTAATTTATTAAAGTATAATTTCCTGAACGTGGAATTTTAACCCATATCTCAATATGATTTATTATATTCAGAAATTACCCACACTTTAACCCTGAGAGAAAAAACAAACTTATAACATCAAAATTGAATTAAATTATATTAATAATAATAATAATAATAATAATAATAATAATAATAATAAATCTTACTTATCCCAGATAGTGAGTTAAATTTTTTTATTTGGTGAAAATGTTCCAAAATTCTGAATAAAAGACAAATAGGATGTCCTCATAAATTGTATATCCTTCAAAATAAAAGCCCCCTTTTCACACCTAGCTGTGAAAACACAGACTTTATATCACAGCTTTTTAGAGAAATGGAGATAAAGTACAGATTCAATAAAGGGTCTTAATGCCCACAGTATAAAGCTGGAGGAGAGACGGAAATGGATGATCTCTGTTAGCATAGTTGAGTTCCTGCCACTGAGCTGCAGTTTTGATTTCCTGTGACCTTTTTCTGCTCTGCTGTGGAGACTTTACTGTTTGCTTGTTTTGGTTCTTGTTGGTATTTACCTTTATCCTGGAGCTCTGTGTGCAACTCAGATTTAGATTCCCTCAACCTCAGAGTTTAAAGCATGTGCACACATGCCATATTTGTGCCGTGCTGCGCTTTATGTGATGTTTATTTTGCCAATTTAGCTGTATTATAAATATTTCAGCCTCAAATATGCTGAGGTAGGGTGATCAGTGTGACTGGCTCCTCATCTTCACAAACAGAGGGACACACATAGACCCACACCTACTGCAAATAAACCGCTGTTTACAGGATTTTGAAAGTCTGTGGACTTTTAAAATACAGGAAACTGTTTTTGGAAACATATTTTTTTCACGTGTGTTTTTAAGCTTGAAATGAAAGAGACGAGACATTTAAACCTCAACCTGAACCGAACAGAAACATCATGTTGTTTTTGATCCCAGTGAATTCAGTGAACCCTACAAGCTGCAAACGTTTTACAGAGGAATTGACAGCTTGGGCTCTTTTTAATGTGTATGTGTCTCTGAGCAATAAGATTTTAGTTTAGGAGCATATTTAGCTTAGTAAAGTTGCTCCATTTCTCCAATTACCTTTGTCATTAAAAATGCTTGGTGCAAAAAGAAAGGGAGGAGATATGTAATTCTGGAATTTAGTTACTATTATGAATAATTATAATTATGAACTTTCATATGAAAGTAATATTGTGCAGGTAGATCAAATAATAGTTCTACACAGACATTAAAAATGTTTACACAATCATAGTAGAAAATCACCATCATAGCAAAAGAAGAAAAAATATAACATATTCATTATTACAATTATTTACATTGCAATGACAATTGAGCATGATTGGACATTTACACTACTGTTAAGGTTTGGGGTCACCCCGACAATTTTGTGTCTTCTATGAAAAGCCACACTTTTATTTACAACCATGAGTTGTAAAATGAATAGAAAATATAGTCAAGACATTGACTATATTTTAGAAATAATTTGTAATTGAAATAATGTTTTTTTTTCCTTTGCTTTAGTTAAAGGAAGGTCAGTTGTCTAGCTTCTCTAACCAGATAAACTGTTTTCAGCTGTGCTAACATTATTGCACAAGGGTTTTCTAATCATCCATTAACCTTAATGAGCAAACACATTGTACCATTAGAACACTGGAGTGATAGTTGCTGGCAATGGGCCTCTATACACCTATGTAGGTATTGCACCAAAAAACAGATTTGCAGCTAGAATAGTCATTTACCACATTAGCCATGTATGGAGTTTATTTCTGATTAGTTTAAAGTTATCTTCATTAAAAAACAGTGCTTTTCTTTCAGAAATAAGGAAGTAACCCCAAACTTTTAATCAGTAGTGTAACATGTCCAATAATCCTCTATCATAGACCGCAACACTGGCCTTTTTTACTATAAAGTGCTGAATGAAATTTCCAAATTTGATTTACAAGGTTCCCTGCCAAAGCACACAAAGCAGCTTTCTGAATGTTCCCATTGCTATTTCACAAGGTCTTGGTACCCCTAGTAATGGTTTTGCTTTTCATTTTTGTGTCTCTAGAAAGTGGCCATGTCCCAAGCACCACCGTCCCCACCCCCATGCCCAGCTATTGCCTCACCTCCAATGGCCACCGGTACGAGGAAGGCGACAGCTGGCATGACGGCTGTCGCGACTGTTACTGCCACTTCGGACGGGAGATGTGTGTGCTCATTTCCTGTCCTGTGCCCAGCTGTTCCCATCCAGTTGTGCGGCCTGACCAGTGTTGTCCTACGTGTGAGGGTATGTCTTTGCAATTGACAAGAGATTTTATTTTATATCCAGTATTATAGGGTAATTCCCCAATGAATAGAACATGTTTTGGCCACCATACCTATAGCATCCTTCATTTATAATTGCTGACATCTGGAAATTAAAATACTGCAAGAAAGCAAGATGATAAGACCCTAGGTTAGCTGAATGTAATTAGAAAAAAAATTAGAGCCGATCTGTAAACTGTGAAATTATTCGACTTTTGACTATAAGTGGTTTGACTATAAATGCTCAGTTCACAGTAGAGCTGCAGATTAAAACGATTAGTCGATTAACCGATTAGTTGCAACTATTTTGATATACGATTGATAGATTTAAGTCATTTTTAAGTAGAAAATGTCCAAATTCTCTGGTTGTCGCTTCTCAAATCTGATTATTTTCTGGTTTCTGGTTTCTGAGGATCTTTGGGTTGTGGACTGTTGGTCTGGACAAAAAAGACATTTCAGGTTGCACCATTTTTATGAACCAGAAAACTTCTTGATTAATCTTTTAAATAATGATAAATTAATCATCAAAATAGTCGTTAGTTGCAGCCCTAGTCCACAGAGAACCAACCTGTTTTCAGACACTATATTTTAAAACAAACTATGAGGACTTCTGCAAAGCTTTGATCTCACAAATCTAAAGTCACCTCCCATTCAAAGCTTTTCACATGAGCCAATCAGAGGAGACGGTCATTAATATTAATGAGACAGACCTGTTCTTTTTAGAGTTCCAGAGCGATGCTTGAGAGAGGAGAGGTAAAAGTATATTGAGTATAACTAAGTTTAACTATAACATTTATGGGTTTTGGTAAGTAAAACCACAAATAAATCATGTTAGGGATCTCAAAAAGTCTAATAAATCCTAGGAAAAGTGTACAATTTGGAAAAAGACACCAATATATGACAAACTTAATTCTTTTATTATATTTAATTGGTTTTAATTAGGACTTACTTGATACATAATTATCTTACTTAAGAATTAACCAGTTATTTCACATGCTTGCTTGCAAATTTGGCAATATACATTACATAGTCCCATGAGAGCTTTGGATCATTACCTACCTTTAGGCTGTTAAACTCACAATGTCAGAGTCTCTCTCTGTTTCTTCAAAAATGGAACGTGGACTTTTTTATCCACAACCCTCTGACCTCACGCAGGATATTTATGGAGGAGTGACTCAGTTGGCTCTTCAAATATTTAGGAGTGAAAGAATGTCTACAACTTTCAGAAGCTACGCACACTTTGCAGTCGGGGGACTGCGGGCTTAACTTTTTGCAGATGTCGACTACTCTGCTGGACAGAAAGATGTTTTCAACTAAACCGGTGTCAAAACACGACTAGGACACCGCCCTTCACTGCCCCCGAGGCTTCTTTTTAATGGATAGAGGTCTCTCATACATTCTTCATTCTTACATCCCTTATTCTAGTCACCTATAGCTTAGTTTACACCCTGAAGGTCGTTGTTTCACTTCATCATGTAACACTTATTGTTATAGGTTGAATGAATTGTTAGGTGCTGAAACCCAGACCAGAATTTGATAGCAGGAAAGACACAACTATTTTTTTTTCCTTTCTCATCTTTCCTCTATCCTGCTGTAGATGAGTCAGGCAGTGGTCAGCCTGAAGGGATGGACATGGTGGTGTGCAGAGCCCCCGGAGGGGAGTTTTACGTGGAGGGGGAGATCTGGAACCTGGACGAGTGCACACGCTGCACCTGCAGGAAGGGGCGTGTCCTGTGCGACACTGAAATTTGTCCTCCGGCCCTTTGCCAGACACCCATCAAGAACAAGGACACCTGTTGCCATGTATGCCCAGGTAAGGTGGGAAAAAAAACAAAACAGGGATGCTGGGGGTAATCTCAGAACAGAAAGGAGCTGAGTAATTACAGGAGGGTTTATAGGTAGAGTAGTATAAATCTATTTTGGACGTACTATCAGCATGTGGTTTTTGGAAGTTCTTGCATGTCGGGCAGTTTTATGTCAGGCACACAGGCTCATAAAGAAACCAGCCAAGACCGGTTGGGTTTACATAGTGATCCTCCACGGCAGGCTGCAGCACATTTGGACTGTTTTCACCCAGCAGCCCACACTGGAGGTTCATCTATCTCACCGTTGGCTCCTGGAAAGGGCGCGAATATATCTAATCTCGACAAATCTCGCTACTTTCTTCGGTTATGGGAAATATACAAACGCGAAACCGCACGCGCATGTTTTATTTACAGCTTGCACCCAAACACTCAAGTCTCTCCCATACACTCAGAAACAACATATCCCAAGCACTCCCGAGCATGAGGCCCACAAATCAGCAATGCATGACTGCGTCTGTGAGCCGCTCCTCGAGAATGTCGGCCCGCCTTATCGCTGCATCTCCCCCCTTTTTTTTCACAAAAGCAGATTGTCAGAAGCTGGTCTTTGATATATATATGGACCCGGTCACCAGGAATGTGGGAATAATACACATCTCACTGACAAGGCCCTATGATGTACAGTAGGGTGTGTGCGGTGTGCGCGCATGCTAATGAAGGCTTTGGTCATGAGAAAGCTGTAGATCTCAGGCCTCCGGGAGGCTGAAGAAACGGAGCGATAAGGTCCACGACTCAAATGACATTCGCCATATGGAATCACTTGTTTGTGTCGAACAGTAAAGCAGCTTATCTCAAATGCAATCATAAAGACCTAATAACATTTGTGGATTGAGATGTTATACAGCAAGGGATAAATGCTCTTATACAGCTCTGGGGAAAAATAAGAGACCACTGCAAAATTATGAGTTTTCTGATTTTTACTTATAGGTATGTGTTTGGGCAAAAGGAACATTTTTGTTTGGGTCTATAAAGTACTGGTAACATTTCCTCCAACTTAGGAAGAAAAAAATGATTGTTTAAACAACATAATACCATTGTTAATAACCAGCTTTCATGTGCCTTGGCATGCTCTCCACACGTCTTTACCATTGTTCTTGGGTGACTTTATTCCACTCCTGGTACCTCTTTAAGCAGAATGAGCTGTGTATGTGTTGGAATTCTACAGACTCTGGAATGGCTGTAATGTATGTAGATGCTGATTTCAGGAAAAAAAAATGCAGAGGTCTCTTACTTTTTTTTCCATAGCTGTATACAACTCAGACTAAATTAGGTCTTTTCCCTGAAAGTTGCATTTATCTACGAGCTAAACGTCAACTCTGACCTTACATTAAGTAACGAATGAAGCTGGAACATATCCTACGATGCACCCCATGCATCAGCTTTGTTTATTCTAACACTATTTATAACTGTGTGCAAACCACAGACGAGACGCTGAGCCCCTTGCTGCCGGTGAACAACAGCCAGCAGGAGTACTGCATAACCAGCGACGGGGACGTGCTGCTGGCCGGAGACTCCTGGAAGGCCAATGCCTGCACCAGCTGCACCTGCAACAACAGCACCATTCAGTGTTTCTCGCAGCGCTGTCCGGCTGCCAACTGCAGGGTGCCCGTGTTACGCAAGGGCCAGTGCTGTCCACACTGTCTTGGTGAGTATGGAGGTGGATCTAAAGAAGAGAAAGCTGCTTTCCCAGCGACAAAAAAGTGCCTAGAGTTTGTTTTTTTTGCGCAAAAATCTTAGTTTAGACATAATAAATATGGTTTATATACCATACACTACCGTTCAAAAGTTTGGGGTCACCCACACAATTTTGTGTTTTTCATGACACACTTTTATTTACCACCATGAGTTGTAAAATGAATAGAAATATAGTCAAGACATTGACAAGATTAGAATTGACCTTTCAAATGTGATGCTCCAGATACACAACGTAAGTTTTCTAGTTTCTCTAACCAACTAAACTGTTTTCAGCTGTGCTAACATGATCACACAAGGGTTTTCTAATCATCCATTAACCTTAATGAGCAAACACATTGTACCATTAAAACACTGGAGTGAACACTGGAAATAGGCCTCTATACACCTATGTAGATATTGCACCAAAAAACAAACATTTGCAGCTAGAATAGTCATTTACCACATTAGCAATGTATCGAGTGTATTTCTGATTAGTTTAAAGCTGTCTTCATTAAAAAAAACAGTGCTTTTTCTTTCAAAAATAAGGAAATTTCTACGTGACCCCAAACTTTTGAACAGTAGTTAACGTCTTGGGTAACGCTTCCTGTATACTAAGGAGAAGTATCAAAAGTCGTGAGAAACCACCGTCGTTTCTATAATCGGCTGTGCCACGGGAACAAGACGCAGTTTGTCAGTGAGGGAAAGTTGTAATTCATAACGTCACTTAAAAAAAAAGAGGGAGTAACTGCAGGGAATGGTGGGTTCCAGACTTGAACGTTCTGTGTATGTTTGTTCATTAGTCCTAGCCACCCTGGCGCTACATAGGCAAACACGACCATTCATGACAACATTCCATGTGACATGCACCCATACACACACACACACACACAGTCCGCGCCGAGCAAAAACATTCCTCGAGCATCCGCACATTCACACGTGTTTCCTGTCCCCCGGCTGAATCGGCCCGGCAACACTCTCTCTGTGGCTGCACAGGAAGGGAAAGCTCGACGTCAGCTTTTCCTATAGAGGAAAACCTCAGCATAGGCTCCCATTGTTCACCCTGATATGTAGCCCTTCCACCAGGCCTTTTGTTTTTGTTATTTGCCCACGGGAAAACTGATCTTTTTACGTAATGCCTATACAAAAGCGGTACAGTGGAAGTTAAGAGGACAGTTCCTATAAACACAGTTTGTCAACCGAGACACCAAGGGGGTGATACACTAACTCACAGTTATAGATTTCTTTGTCTGAGATGTTTTGTATTACACCGGTGCTATCGGTAATGGATCTTATTCCTGTACAAACAGAAATGACGACATCAGTGCCAGTGATGGTGTCCACCAACGCCCCCAAGATTACACTTACTACCACAGTGGACAGTGTATCGTGGATCACCACTGTCACTGTTCCACCCATCATTGCTGAAACAGGTAACAACCTACCCACCCATCCCTGTCTACATCATTATCTTCCTTACTCCCTTTATTTCTAAGTGTATACTACAAAAGTTTGGGGTCACTTCAAAATGTCCTTATTCTTTAAAAAAGAAAAGCACCTTTTTCACTAATCTAATCACTAATAACTTTAACCTAATCAGAAATACACTCTATATATTGCTAATGTGATAAATAAATATTCTAGCAATATCTACATAGGTGTATAGAGGCCCATTTCCAGCAACTATCGCTCCAGTGTTCCAATGATACAATGTGTTTGCTGATTGCATAAGAAAGCTAATGTAATAATCTTTATGTATATCTATGGCTGTATTAAAGGGGCGCACACATGAAGCCTGCAGGGGCTTGCTTGGTGTTCAATTACCATTGAAGTAAATCTGAATTTGCAGTTCTAGTTAGTAAATAATGAGGATTAAATTCAATATAAATAAAGAATAACAAAATCGCATATAGGTAAGTGGAACCATATACGTAAGGAAAAGACTTCCATTTATTGAGCTAAATTTTACAATCTGCACAAGCGTAATAGAAGAAGTAAGAAGTTTAAAAACAACTAACAATGCACAAATCTACCAAGCGCATTAATAAGAGATATTAGTTATTTATGCTTATTTTTAGTTTTAATATTTTCCAAAATCCCTGGGAATTTTGGTAAGAATGTGATGGTCTGCTAACTCAGCCAGGTTAGCCACGGCCAGGTGTTACTGACTTAGCGGCTTTGCCACTATATTTAGTGACTATTTAGACCCAACACGTTTTTCAAAAAAGCAACTAGCTACAAATATAGTGACTTTTTCTCATGTATTCTGAGACTTTTTGAAACTCTGATGTGAAAGCACATTAGCATGAAAGTCCTCCCCCCATCGCAAAGCATTTACAGGTGGCTCCGTCCTAACACAACAGTCCTTCCCCCCTTGTAGAAGAAGTAAGAAGAAAAAACAACTAACGATGCACAAACTTTCCAAGGCCATTAATAAGTGAGATCAGTTATTTATACTTATTTTTAGGTTTTATATTTTCCAAAATCCCAGAGAATTTTTGTAAGTATGTAATGGTTTGCTAACTTAGCCAGGTTAGCCATGGCTAAGACTTAGCGGCTTTGCCACTATATTTAGTGACTATTTAGACCCCTCTAGAAACGTTTTTTAAAAAAGCAACTAGCTACAAATCTAGTGACTATTCCTGTGTATTTTGAAACTGATGTGAAAGCACATTAGCATGAAAGTCCTCCCCATCGCAAAGCACTCAGAGGTGGCTTACAATACTTTTAACGCACTCTAGACCCATAAATATATCATGTTGGTGTATCAAAACTTAAAAATAATACATGATATGGGACCTTTAAGATGACTTGAACTGTTTTTGTTTTAGATCTAGTAATTGGGAGGTTTCATTATTGTGGGGGAGCTTTTTGTGGCAAGTCTGACGTCCAATATAAATGTTGTCCGTGTTCAAACAGACGAGCCCGGTCTGGGTGAGAACTACCCCAGCCAAACAGAGATGGCCCTCATCTACCAGTCAGCAGCCTGGATCCTGGCAGGCCTCCTCCTGGCCATCATCATCTTCCTCATCGTGGCACTGCTCATCAACAAGAAGAAGAAGTGGGTGCAGATGTCCTGCTACAGTGCACCGAAGAAGGTGAGCGGCTATCACATAAATCTGCTCGTTATTTCGAAGCACCGGCGTAAAATTGTATGCTAAATTACACACGTGCCCTCTCATACAAATAGCTGCAGCATTAATCTGTCGATGGCTGCGGTGGGGATTTCCTTGATCTTCCAGGCTCTGCTACAGACTGTACAGCTTTAGAGCTGTCATTCAGTTAGGATTAATTAGCGTCCCCCATGCTTACTTCTGAACCCGCACTTTGAACTGGAAACAAGGTCATGTCAGCCCTGACGTAGAAGACTCCTTCTGATGAATGCCGTGTGACAAATGCAGATTTTCTCACACTACAGGCTCATTTCATGGTAGATTTTTTATGACAAACTAGTGTGTGATGACATAAACTAGGCAGCCAAGAATCACTCTGAAAACTAACTATTTAAAAAAAAATGTTCCTCCCCAGACGGTGATTCTGAAGAAACATGTGAACAAGAACTCGGTGGTCTACATGGAGCCCTCCAAGGAGAATAAGTTTCAGAACGTGAAAAACGACTGCGGGATCATCCACTTCTCTCCAGAAATGAGCTCCCCCTGTGGGGACAAGATGACCATCCCCAGGGCCAAGTTGAGCATGGGCAACGACTGGACGCCACGCTAAAAAAAGAAAAAAAAAAAAAAAAAACACCCAAACTCAGCCAATCTGAGCTGTCCGGCACCTCCCACTCTCTCTTACTGCTGTGTATCCATGGCGATCCGTGCATCATTACACGTACCTTTGGGCGCCGTCTCTCTCCCACCCTTCTCTCTGCAGGACAGTACAACTGAGGACGTTCCACAAGAGACACAAGTGACGTCTGTTTCTTTTTATAATGTGTCCGTGTTCTCTTGTGTTTGGACCTTTGTACCAATAGCCACTGGGTGGATTGAGATGCTGAGAGGCGGACGGACAAGTGGACTGATTAAAAAATAAATAAATGAATAAATAAAAACCAGACACAGCCACGCTCTACTTTACCACAGAGGAGGAGGAGGAGGCAGCCGGAGAGGCTCCTAAGTCAGAATCAGACTTTTTGACCTGTGAACATTGTAATATCGTTGCTTTTCTATTGCCTCCTTTTAAAACTGGAACTCTTAAGGCAAGAAGAGGAAGATACAAAGCTTTAGGACAGAGGTTTGGGATGTAGTTTGAAGGGGATGTACAGGATGCTGCCCCCTTTTCAATGCAGCAGTGCTTCATGGATGTATAATCATTATCTTCAGCAGGGAGGCCAAAGGACCCGAAAATCCAGCCGGATCATATTCTGTTCTGCAGCCAAATCGTAACACGAGCAGCGCTTTATGGACCCCGCAGATCCGAAACCCCTGCTTTTTAGAATGTGTGGTTTCCATCTTAGTTTTTTTTTTTTTTGTATATTGCTACAGTATTTGTACTAGTTGTAGTGTTGTTCTCGGCCACCTCTTGTGTGTTTTTTTTATTATGGGTGTCTATATGGGGCCAGATTAAAAGATTTTTTTTAAAAATGCCAGCCTAAAACATTCCCCGTCATGTTCAAGGAAAGGACCGCTTTCCAAATAATAGACTTGACCCGAGTCATTCCATTCAGAAAACTCCTCGACAACAAACCCGCAATTCCCAAAATGAAATATGTGAATTTCCTCTTTAAATGTGTCTGAAATACAGTAGCCGACATGGTCTTTCCACTCCACCTAGGCTCTTCCAGAAGGAATCGGTTGTACTCCGTTGTCTCAAAATCTCAGAGTTGAAGTGGTGATGTTCATCCAGAAAGAATGTCTTTTTTTATTGCAGAGGAGACTAAATGATGCCAGATGCTTTATCTGGACCTACGAGCAGTGTCTTTGATACCAAGCCTCGCTTCATAACTTCATTCACAGCTTGTGTGCGTGCACCTGTGTGTGTGTAGCTACTGTTCACACCGAATGTTAGTGATGGTTTGTAATCGTTTCTTTTTAAAGCCTTAATTCTATAGCCTTAACTCGACAAAATTGTAATATATTCTGATTGTTGGTCATACAGTTGTCACTGACGGTTCTTTCTCATCAACTCTTCATATAACTAGTGAAATATGTGACACAGGGGACATGAGCATTTAAAGGGGAGCTTGCGAGTAATTGTACATAATTGTACACATTACAGCATCAGAGCACGATAAAGAGACGTAGCATTTTTCCTTTGGAGCCAGTGTTTTTTAAGAAAGCCCACTGCTAGGATTCTTGGAGGGATAAAGACCCTAATCAGGGATTTGATTTGGCATATTAAGCACACGGAGATGTTAAACCACTCAAGTGGATATGCTGTTGCAGCTGGAGGCTTCGTACCAATCTGATCGGTAGGAGAGACTCGAGGAGCATTACAAAATGACCCGAAGTTTCACAAGTAAGGTTTTTGGATCGGAATCCTCACTCCTTTGCCAATTTCCTCAACACAAAGGCCATTCTGATGCCAAAATTGGTTGGAGACCAATTTATATTGAAGTGTTTTAGTAACTCAGTAGACTTCTGTCGGTTTGAATCATGACCATGTGCTTTAAGATGAAGAGGTGACTGTAAAAGCTTACGCAATTCTTTGTTCTTCTATGTGTTAAAAAAAAAAAGGAAAAAAAGTAGTTTAAATTAGTAGGACAGAAGAGTACCTTATTTATTTTTTCACATAGATTTATTTATTAATACTAAACTATAGTTTGAGTTTTTTTTTTTTTGGAAAAATGAACTTTTAGACCATTTACCATTTCTATCTGCTATATTCTATACAACCTTATTTATTTCACTGTTGCAAACCTTGTAAATATGTTTCCTAGATGATGAACTGTAACATTTACACTTATTTTGAAAAATAAATGTGTGAACCAAAGCAACCCGCGCTGATGATACTTAAACAGGTCTTGGAGGAACAATCCTCTGAAGTGCAGTGATGTCATCCCTGATGGTATCTGTTGGTGGTTTTTACCTCAAATTGCAGTATTGCAGGCTCATCTGGTCCTCGGCTCCTGCTCCAAATGGGAGATTTGTCTTCACTCGGTTCCTTTGAATCCGATTGTTTTCTCTTACTTACCATAGTTGTTCTCTTATCTCGTTAGCACAAACAGATGTGTCGGGTTGTTTCTGAGGAAAAGGAGGAGGGGGGGTCCCTCTGAGATTTGACTACTTGCAAAAGGAAAGTAGACCCTCTCATCTATCCAAAGGCCTAATAAAACACCGGAAAACACTGAGTCATGCAAGCCAGACCTGGAAACCTGGATAATCCTCAGTGCAGACTGCGCTGTTTTGACTTGTCCGTCAAAGCTTGCTCATAAACTTCAAGGTGAGGAAGCTTCTCCGGAAGGATCAATAAAGCAAACATTAGGGTCAGGTTCCCAGGCCTTGAATGCATCAAAAACTGCAGACTACCAATTCGGATTCTAGATATTTATCAAATTTACAGAACTGTTCAATTTTAAGTGACCGAATCCATCAGGGTGACTTTTAAATAAGAATAAGCTTTAGCTTATGAGGTGTTATTCACTATCCAGGTAGTTAATCATGAGGGGACTCTGGAGGAAAATTTGTAATGTTGTACACATAAAGCACATTACAACATGTGGGGGGGGAAAAGTGATTTATTTCAACTTTCTGTCCCATTTTACATTAGAAATGTAACATTTGTAACACAATCTTCAGTAAAAAGCCCTTTCTCTCAAATTCTACAGTTCTAAGAAGGTAATGAAGTCAAAGGTCCACAAAGAAACACTGAAAATAATGGCATTTGGGTAAGAGTTCAGTTACCATTGAAACATGGTAAAGAAAGGAAAAAAAAAAAAAAATCACACTGTCTTTTGGGTTCACACTTTCCAAACGGAAAACTATGCATCTGTCACATGTTCAAGCAGATTCTTTAGTCCAAGGGTGGAAACAGTGTAAGGGTTTACTGAGCCTGAAGTGGGATATATCCCAGGTCAGTGGAGCACCTTGGTCTCATAGAAGGATCTTGTAATAGTCGTCCCTGTAGCTGTATAAAACCAACACAGCCACCCTGTAAGAGGACAAAATCTGTCATTTATATGATTTTAAAAACAAACAAAAAAAATGTCACAGATGTCCAAATGGGACAGCTCAATATCAAGACATTAAAGTTCATTCAGGAAGGTTTTGAAAAATCTTAGATTTCCTTAGATTAACTAATCCCGTTATGAATACTAGAGATTTAAAGGCAGCTAAAATGAAAGTTTTGGCTGAATGCTCATCAACTGTAAAGCCCTTAGGAAAAGTTTAGTTTCTGGTCGTGGTGCAGCCAGGTGACTGCTGCGTGAGCCTTTTGACCCACTCATCTGGCCTCACTTGCTTGTACCCAACATTCAAATGAAAACAACAAAAAAACACCAAACACCCCCTGAATACTTCCATTGTTGCCTCTGTGAGGCTCATTTATCAAGACTTTTTTTCTCTCCCCCTAAATGGCAAATCAAACACACAGCAGAGACAGGAAATGAAAACCAACTGCTCTGGTGAGGCAGACGGGAAGCCAGAAAGAGTGGCTTTGATTTTGCTACGATCTCATTCATGAAAGGGAAAATCCGCCGAATCCTTCCACGGGGCTGATCTCTACGGGAATTCACAAGCGTCTCTATGCTAGGAGCTCAAACACTTAGGATTTAGCCCCGGCTTTGAAAAAAAAAATATTCTGCTGCAGAGTTTTTTGGGAATAATACCCGGATGGAGTTAAACCCACCCCCATGCGCTGCAATCTCGGTGTCAATCAACTGGGGTGTTAAGAGCCAGACATCAGAAGACCAAACAAGGCAAATCCTTCTCCAGATTTCACCTCAGGAAATGGGATCAGCTGAGGATTTAATGTTCTTCAAGGCAGTAGTTATCTGTCTAATAGCTCCCTTTGAAGGCCTGACTGTCACTGTTACACCTGGAGTGTGTGGGCTTGGTTGAAGCTTTAGGGTGGCAGCTGCCCATAAAAGGAAGTCTGCCTTTTTTAGCCTTTATGCAAGTGATCTTAATTGCATTCCACTATTTGCCTTAGGTTGGAAACATGTGGAAGTGGGTTGGGAGGTGAGGCCGTGGGGTCTCCGGCTCATCTTCCGCAGGGGTTCCTACTGTCTGTACTGTATTGAGTTCCTGTTGTATCTTTACCCTTGAGGGGGGAAGAGTTCAATAAAAAAATCTTTTAACACTATGTTTAACACGATGCTGTGCAAATAAAATGGGAGTTTTAAAAATAAAGAGTTTACACAAATTCCCTAAGAACTACTACTATTGGTAGTATCAGTCTGTCCACTCAGGTCCAAACTTTGACAATTTTTTGATGAAATTTTGTACTCATTCATGGTTCCTAGGTAATTGTTGGAGATCTTGTACCAGTAGTTGTTGGTAGAGGATCCCAAGTAATTAGTCAAGGCAATTACTGGTACAGAAATCCATGGTGGGAATGGGATATAAAATACATTTTTCTTTGTCTGTGAGCATATTTGTGGAAGCGGAAACTTTAGTTGCCAGTCATTAAAATGGAATTTTCTTCAAAGCAGACATAACATGACTGTTTACAACTTAATTGATATAATTATATGCATGAAAACATCTGAAATGGGTTAAACAGTCAGGGATTAAAGACCATTTTTATCTGACCTTACCTCTAGCACCAGCATGAGGCTGTCTTGAAAACTATTGGTTCAGACACTTATGGATTAATTATTTTTAATTTGGTGTTCCTCTGACTTTTCATACAACAACATCATCGAGTTCAAATTAATAATAAAATTAAAACAAATTAATAATAAATAATTTGTCCAATAATTGTGACTTACCTTTGTTAAGATGATTAACTAGGGGTGCCAACAATGACAATTCTGATTGATTAATCTATTGATTATTGAAAATGGTTAATTCATTAGTTGTTTTGTTCATAAAATGCTGTAAAATGTCAATCACTGTTTCCCAAAGCTGAAGATACAACCTAAATGTATTTTTTTTTCCAGACCAACAGTCCACAACCCAAAAGTGTTAACAGTTAACGATTATTGAACACTAAAGAAACCAGAAAATAATCAGATTTGAGAAGCTGGAACCAGAGAGTTTGGACATTTTCTTCTTAAAAATGACTCAAATCTATTGTTGGTGATTAATCTAATAGTTGGCAACTACTGGTAATTAACCGCCCCCCCCCCATGCACCTTTTTGCAATTTTATAATGGTGAATCTCATCGCAGATGGACTTGAGGTACCGCTGCTTAGGGAGGTGAGATAGCAGCGTCTTCACACTGCTGTTGAACTGCTCCTCGCTGTCAAACTGGGGAGAGAGATAAAGGACAAGTTACAAAGAGAAGAATGGAAAGAGTCAAGTTCAGGTAACAAAATGTTACAAAACCATAATAAAGTCTGGTACATCTTCCATTTACCATGGCAGACATCGTGGAGCCTCTTTTCTTGTTAGGAATTAATAAGCAGAAGACATTTTGGGGGAATGAATGGGGTTTTTCATCTGCAGACTTCGAGTATATTTTCGCATGTCAAGTGTAGACGTTGAAAAAGCTACATCAGGTTTTATAGATTTCCTCGGTTCCTCCTGTGACTTGGGGTAATTTACCCTATTTTAA
Source organism: Lepturacanthus savala (assembly GCA_030544235.1). Lineage (NCBI taxonomy): Eukaryota > Metazoa > Chordata > Actinopteri > Scombriformes > Trichiuridae > Lepturacanthus > Lepturacanthus savala. Next base: position 17,239,877 of record CM060469.1, on the reverse strand, counting down.
AAAAACAGGCCTTTCCTGCTCGCCTGGCCTACTTACACACTCAGTATTGTCATGACTTTTATACACTAATGTGTTTTCTTTGACACATGTGCTGCGAGGGGCTTGGCTGTACAGTATAGGTGGCCCATTCATTTATGGAGTGGAGGCTCTTTTGCTTATATAACAGCGGTGTTAAGAGCATTTTTCATCCTTCATCATGTTTCATAGCACAATATAATCAGTTTTTTTTTTTTAAAAACCTCAGCTCTTGGAGAACAAGGGCTTTTATGAGTCCTGGTCAGGAGTCTGGAATGTGAATATTAACACCTCTTAAGTATGCGTTTTGTGAACTCTCGTGTGTGCCTGTCTGTGTGTGAGGCTTATTATAGGAGTGCAAGTTGGAAAAAGACATGAGGGTGTTCCCTCGCTTGCGAGCCTCATCAGACACGACTGTAAAAGGAAGGAGATGGGATCCCCTCTTCCTGTCTAGGATCTTGACCTCTATTGGCCATTCTTTCCTTCCCCTCCCTCCCTCCCGCGCGCCTTTCATTAGGCTGCAGCCTTTTATTAACTCTGCAATGTTCTCCGGTTAGGAACCAACCTCCAGAGACAGGAAGTTGATCAGGGTTTCCTTCTGCAGGTCCACCTGGGAGAATAAAGAAAAGACAAAAAAAACAATCAGGGTAACAAAAACACAATAGGGCCTTTATCTGACAAGTACAGACATATTGTATTGCACACATCATTTGTAATCTAGGTAAAAAGAAATATCATCTGATGTACTTTTTCCAATCCGCTGTGGCAGGTTACATAATTCTTTTTTACGCAAGAAAATCTGGCCAACTCCGACTTAAGAAAATTACTTAAAAATCCACATCCAATAAAAGAACTCCATATCCCTTTCACAGGAAAGGACCAAGTGGCCTCTTGGGTATATCCTTGGAAAAATGAGTTGTGTTCTATTCTGACTGATAGACAAGCAGGCAGATGACATGCAATACTGAAGACTCACAGGCCTGCGCAACAGCTTACTGGAATCAAAGGTGATTATGCTGTTATGTTTCAATAACTCAGTATTGTTTGTTTCGATGCTGATGTAAACCAGACAGAAACAGGAATAACAAACGTATTTGGGATATGCAATGACGTGGTCAATAGGACAAAGCGGGGGTGATTTACTTTAGGAATATCTGGCTGTAAATCTACAACGTGACCACAAATAAACTCAATATGGCAGCATTTACATCCCCCCCGAAAATGACACGCTGGCTGCCTTCTGTTTAGTGTTCATTGTTCTGTAGCGGCCCCGGGTGGATTCGCGGCCATCTTACCTCCAGCGAGGGGATTTTAATGCTAGGCGTGCAACTATAAAAGGACTGCTTCCCTGTGATGTTTGCTGTTTCAGTTATCAGAAGCCCTGTCCGACCTCTGTGATTTCACACATGAATTCAAGAGATAAGGTGGGAGAGGAAAATAGAAAAACAACAACAAAAAAAAGGGGGTAGCGTGGGGACTGGAAGGGATGAAGGGGTAAACAAACAAATTACTTACCGCCAGAACCTCTATGTCATTGCTCTTGTTCTGCAAATTGCTGCCAAGACTCTGTAATCTGGTTTGGATCTGAAAGAGAAAAAAAAAAAGAGACTTTGATTTGATCCTGCTTGACTTTGCATGAACACTGTTCCCATCCATTCACCATCACTGACCCTGAATAGACAGACACTTTCTACTGAGAGAATTATTTCTACTATTTGTGTGTGTATCACAAACTGACTTGGGTCTCATAGCGTCGTCGTGCGCTGGCAGAGACTTTCTCCATGCTGATGACGTTCACGTTCACCGTGCCGCTGCTCCCGTGCTGCTCTGACGAGCCTGCAGGACACATTTTATTTATGAGGTTTGTTTTACATTTCCAACAGTTGGTCACACCTGTTAATTCTCATGAGGCAACAGGTGAAGTTTTAACACAAATGAACAATCTTACATTTTCTGTCTCTCAATCAAACCATCAAAAGTTGATGTCACGCAGTAGTACAGAGAGTTGCTACTAACATTAAACACAAATTTGCCCGATCTTGCCTTGATTTCCAACCCTTCCTCTTAATTAAAAACAGTACAGTATCAAACTTATTGGTCATTATGAAACCTTTTTCCAATCCTCTGATTAAAATATGTTGCCTATTGTTAATATTTTATCATTATAAATGTATTATTATGTTATACTGTCTGTATGCCTGTATGTTTTTTTTTTGCATCGTCTCTCTGTGGGATGGTAGCCTGTTAGCACTTTACTCAAAAAATGTTACTAACATTAGCTCAGCTTCTCTAACAACTTAAGATCCAGATGTCCAGGAGTTTTTTACCTGCAGCTGAATTATTTTAAGTCGTCTTCTCCTCTCCAAAACTGATTAAAACTGGTAGAAGACTAAGCAAACTAGTTCCATGGTAAAAATCAGCATTTCATTTCGCTATCTGAGCTAATGCTAAGGTTTTCTCAGTTTATTTGTTATTTAAGATGTCCAGATGACTGAGGACTAAAATCATTTATCATCTGATTAAAGATAATGACCAAGATGTGAGAAAAGAAATGTATCATCAAACTGTGGCTTAAAGGAGCTCCGTTATGAAAAAAAAACACTTGTTTAGTGTTGGTAAATATTTACAAACCGTGAAATAGGAGCCCCCATTCACTCTGTGGTGGTCTGGCCTCCACTGTAATGTTTCTGAACACAAGCCACTTAGAACTGGCTCCTGTCGGCTTCCAGACCGACCCCTGCTCTGAGGGGTGGGACCTCTCTAAGAGCGCTAGACCAGTCACAACAGAGTCAGTTGTTTCGATGGGAAACAGGGTTTTGAGGGTGTAAGAAGGCAGACTGTATTGCTGCTACATGTCTAACTAGCTGCTTTTGGACCTTAAAGGCAGCAAACTTTTTAAAAATAAACCATGAAAATTTAAATATTAAACAGAGAAAATAGCAAAATGGGGCCCCTTTAAAACTGAATGAAATAAGTTGTTTTTGTTTAAAATTATTGTTTAATCACCAATCTCTGCAGCTTTGAAAAATGCTGAAAACATTTGGAATAATGAATAAAAAAAAAATGAATAAAAATAAATACAAATAAAAAAAATAAAAATGAATAAAATAGAAATGTCCAGGAAAGGTAAATATTGGGGCTTTAAGCTTATTATTCTGTCACGGGAACTGTATGTCATTCTGGACAACAAAACGGTTTGATGCCAAAATGCTGTAGATGTAACACTTAGATTGATCATTCTTTGCAGTTTAGTGGCAAAGCGCAACTGTAGGAAAACACAGTGACCGTTTAATGCTACACTGATACTTTAAAAATACAGTTTCCACTGCACATAGGAGCAGCCAGTGAAGAGGACAGTGGTAACCAGACAGGGCTGAACACAGTACCTGTGATGTTGGGCTGTGATCCTTTGGGATTCTGAAGAGACATGCTTTCAGATATTTCCCTGTGAGAGCACAAGGGCAACGTTGTGAAAAAAAACAAAACAAAAAAACAACACTTCACATCGCTCACAAACATCCAAGCGGCACATTAAACCACAATGTCTTTACCTCAGGCTTCTGTCCTCAAATTTGGTCCGACATTTCTGAATGATGTGGTCCACCAAGTCCAACTCTGGAATCCGTTTCTCTGACTGTCTATCCTTCTCAAAGGATTTCACCTAAAGTCAAGAGAAGGAGTTTAAATATGACGTTGTGCTGCCAAGAATGTGCCACGCTACAGATAATCTGCTGCACTGTAAGTCTGAGTTACCTTCACATAGTTGCCTTCCTTGTCAGATACCAAGACCATACAGGTGATGCCGGCCAGCCTGCAGTGGTCCAACGACGTCTCCTGAGACTGAAATGACAAAACACTGAATTACTCTGTTGTGGTTTAAGAGGAATTTGTCATCCATTAAAGGTCCCATATTATAGAAAGTGAGATTTGAATTGCTTTTTTGATTATAAATACCAAAAAGCTTGGTAGAGATGTAAAACCATATTGATATTAAAATATGGTAGGGTATAACATTTCTCTCAGCACAAAAAGAATTCTGTAAGCCTGCCAATGATCGTACTGAAAAAAAAAAAAGTGGAGTTTTGTTTGGAACAAGAAGAGTGTTGCGCTGCACTTTGACTCATGACAGAAAACCAAAGTGTATTCAAGTAGTGCATTCAACCGTGACGGTATGTATGTGTATGTACTGGATGTATGCATGTGGGTGTCAAACCCAACGTAGTTTCATAGAGCTAATGGCAAAGCGGAATAAACCCCAAGTGTATGTGTGTTTGTATTTGTCACTTCCTCTTCTCTTGAAACTTTCTCATTGACAGAACAAATCATATCAAAACGTGAGCCGTCAACTGGAGGCAGATGGGCAGCTCAGGGCCACATGCTGAAACTGACCACTGCATGTGGACGGGGGGTGAGTTTGCCATATTTGACGAATAAGAAGCCGTAAAGACGGAAACGGTCTCCTGGGGTTGAATTAAAGCTGCAGATTTAGACTGTTAAGAGGCCAGCATGTGAAAGGTGTTAAAAAAAAGTCCAGCGAGGGCGAGCGAAGCGTGAGAAGATCTGAATAAGGCATTTCTCAACGTCTCTCGCCACTTGTAGAGTGCATGGTCAACAAAAAAAACACACACACACAAACACTCTTGATGATTTGGAACGTATTCCAGCTCATTTCCAGCCAAGCCCAAACTTTCCTAATTGCTACTAAGGTCTAAGGTGGCCAATTACTTCTATGTTCAATGCCAGTACAGAAGACAATAAACACCATTAAAACACAACAATAGGTTATAAATAGTAAAGGAAAAAAACATGGGCAAAGTGCTATGCCGGGGAGGTCATATACACATGTACACAGAGCACACACACAGCACAGATCAGTTTGTAAGCAGTGTATAAACATGAAGAATGTGACAGAGGCGTGACATCAGGCGTTTTCTGGAAGATAAATAACTTCACTGTTGAGGGGACAGATCTCAGCTTGACTGTAGTCTAACTACTTTACAGTTTTTCCTCTGATAGTAAAGTATCAGAACTAGTGATGTACCGATCCAGGTTTTTCACATCCAATCCAATATCGATCCATGGGCTGAACATATCGGCCGATATCCGATACCGATCCAATACTACTGTTGAAGTTCAGCCGTGGCGCTACATCCGGTTGACTGAAGGAGGATCAGGACCAGGAAAAAAAAGTCTGGTACAAGGAAAAAAAACGGTGAAAAAGTCCGGTACAAAACCAAAAGAAAAAATAGGCAAAAGGAAAAAAAAGTCAGCTACATACAGTCCGGAATACGTTTTATTTTGTACTTATACATACATATGCAGTAAAAGCATTTGCTCTGTGATATTGATAAGCTCCAAACCCACACGCTGCATCCTGATACAAGAATGAAAGAAAAAAAAGCCTGTTACATACAGTCCTGAATGTCTTATTTAGGTGTTTTTTTCCCTGTAGCCTGTTTGCCGAACTTTCTTTAGTGTTCGGTTGCTGGTGTTCGGTTGCTACTGTGAAGAGGAAGCATTGATCAGACCAACACGTTCCCTCTACTCAGAAATTCTCACTGTGATAAACATCCTTGTTTAGTGGCTTGTGAGCGGGTCGTTCAGAGTCTGGGACACACGTCGGAGTTGTTTGTGATGTTTATTTAGCAACATTATTACCTCCCCTCACAATTTTCACGTTGTAGATACGGCACACAGCGGTGGGATTTGTTATCTTATTAAGTTTAAAATGTTTCCTAATGACTTGGTCCGGTGGTGGCTCCATGTTACTGTTTGCTTGACTGCTGTGCTGCTCTGTGTGATGACGTAACCAGCAGCAAACATAGAATCAAAGTAACTAGATGCGTGACTGGATCGGAATACTGGATCGGCATCTTTCATCCGATATCTGAATTCAGCTGGGTATCGAATCGGCCCATCTCTAATCAGAACACTATTGGAAACATGTTTAACATATGACAGAAGTGACTATTATCACCTAGTGCTGGGTGATAAAACAATATTGATACATATTGTCAATATCTACAATATTAATACAATAAGAAAACTGTTTAATATCGATAGTTTCAATCAAGGTTTGCCTAAGAATTCCTTGAAAATGGAGGAATCCTTGAATCTAACAGCCAGTCATTTAACGCCAAATCATGTTTAGTATAAAGTGGATATAATCAACCTTTTTTCTCCTGGTCATTTATATTTTATATCAAAATATGTTCTACCGATATTGCCTACTTCTACATTTACATATTAAAAGTAGCTCATTAAGCATATAAAAATGCCAAATATTTAAGACAAAGTCATTAATAATTGTTAATATTGATAAATATAAGCAATTTTTTAATCAATAGGGTTTTTTTTGTAGTTTTTAAATATCGCCCAGCCATTATATATTGTTTTGTCCCTGTATGTCCAGTAAGACTTTCTCATGTGACCATAGAGTGCAGCTCATTCTCTGGGATGTTTACTATTCCTGATCCTGTTATGATAAGTCTGTTGCTGACAGATAAGGGGCATTTTCCACATTGGGGGGGGGGCAGGTTGTGCCCTCTGTAGGGCGGGTGAGGTTACAGCAAGACAAGAAGCACAGGAAATCTCCCATTCTGCGCAATTGCTGTTCGGAACAGGACGATTTCTAGGCCTCTGGTATTGTTCTAGATCTAGGTAGATCTTTTGCTTCATGAGCATTACATGAGTGTGTGTGAAGTTGATCAGATGACAGACGACTTTAGACAAACAGCAACATGAGGGTCCAGGTTCATACATGGAAACCTGGATGACCACAAACTGCAAAATTCCAACTCCAACTTAAGCTTCTAAATGTACAGTGCTGTTTGTCAGATTTTTTCCTATCTCAGGTCCGGAAGCAGCAGAAAGGGAGTGACTTACTGAGGAGTGGACTCCGCTTCCTTTGGCTGAGATATATTTAGACGTGGGTCTTCTGTGTACTTGTTTATGTATTTTACTGTACAACTTGTTAATATACTGTATATGTATGTAGATTGTATGTCTGTGGTACTTTTTTTTTGCAGTGCTACTTTTGCAGTGCAGTGCACTTCTTTTTTGCAGTGCTACAATATGTAAAAAAAAATGTGAGATACAGTTAGGTTCATATATTTTTGGACACTACCACAAGTTTCGTCATTTTAGCCGTTTACTAAAACATATTTAAACTACATATTAAATGATGAGTAAAACGGACAGACTCTCCGCTTTAATAAGACATTGTTCATATCCAAAATGATGGAAGGATTTCGGTATTACAACTCTTATGTAGCTCCCTGTTTTTGGACAATTGGCTCAAAAGCTCTTTTATTCAATTTCAAAAATAATTTATTTGTCCCTGAGGGGCAAATTAAAAAGGTAAGAGGAGCAGCATTAAAAGACAAACAAAACATCAACCATAGAAAAACATAAAATTCTGCAGTTAAAATGTCCCAGCTACTGATAAGTAAAAGTTGTTAAAGTGCTATGTGCATTCAGTCGTTTCATGGCTATTCCTTCATTATTTCATCATATCCTACGCAATTACGGATATGGTCTGGGGTTGATTCCAGGGGTGGCATTTTTATTTAGAAGCTGTTCTTTTAGTATTAGTATTGAGATTTCAAGCGGTCCTTAAAGCCCAGCTGCTCGGGTGGGCCACTGACCTGTAAAACATCATAGGCGAGGTCTGCCGAGACGCCATTGCTCCACAGCTTCTGGACAACATTAATGGCCCTTGACATTGAGGATTGCCCCACTGGGACCACCAACACATCGCACGAGCTCACCTGTGGCTGATAACAAGAACAGAGATTAATCAGGTTGCTTCCACCAAGCATCGATGGGGGAAAAAAGCAGTCAAATGATAAGAAAAACAGATCCATTTTTCCCTTATACTAAATAATTTAATAATGCATCATTTCAATGCTTTGGACTGTCTTTAGACTCACTTTGCGTGTGCAGAGCACATCATTTTACACTGTGAATCTTAAATATAGGAAATAATGCACCTCCAAATATAACTCCATGGCATCAAGCGTCACAGTGATCATAGTTATTAACATGTTTCTAAAAGTGGCTGTGTGGCGGCCGACTGCTGCAATAAGGCATCATTAAATATGAAAGTCTGTCTGCTGCTCCTTCATTACAATAATTAGGAATGTCAGATCGCAGTATGTGTGTGTGTGTGTGTGTGTGCGCGTGTGTCTCTCACTGGCTCCTCCATGTTGGCCATGGCAGCACAGACTTTGTCCAGGGCCACACTGGCCCCTACTGCTGAGGGGACCGGTGCTGTGGAAGCTGGACCTCGAAATTCCAGGATCTAGTAGCACAGAGAAAAAAAATACATAAAAAGGATAAAAAAAAAAAAAAAAGTACCACATAGACTACATTGCCAACACTGCATCATGTGGAATTAATGAAATACAGACAGGAGATTTGGACTTGGGGATGGGAAAAAAAAATGTGGTACACATCCATGTGTATGTGCCCACATTTTTTAAAAGTACCAGCTACAGACTTTGTTCATGACTTTGGCCAGTTTATTTATTGGTTGCGTGGAATGTGGATGGTGCTCTTATAGCAATGGTAGGCAAACAGCGGTTGGGGCGAAAAATCTGGCACTTGGACAAAAATGTTTGGCACCGTGATGAAAACTGAAGTTTTTATAGATTGCATCAAGTCTTTATTGCTCTATAAATCTACACTAGATAACGATGTATACAAAAAAGGCTCATGTAAATCCAATACAACGTTAAAATTGTATCAAAAGTGGTATCAAAAACACATGTTCACCGCGCCTGTACAACATTAGCCCTTGGATAAATCTGGCCCGCGGTTGAACTTTATTCCTGTGAAACAAACCTACCAAGTGGTCGTAGCGTCCTCCGGCCGCCACGATATCCGGCACGTTCCGCTTGCGTTTCTTGATGAAGGCCACAAACTGGAAGATGACCCCGGAGTGGTGCTGCACCTTGTACACTAAACCCAGGTTGACAACCACCTGTAAAGAGGATACGTTTGCATTAGAAGAAAAGTGGAAAACATGCACAGGGTTTTCTTTTACAAGGGAATGTTGACAGCTCTACATCATCTTTGCTCTGGAGAATTGCAGCAAAGCACCTGCAGTTTCACTCCCAGCCTGCGCAGCAGCACAGTCAGCTCCTCCAGGTCTTTGAGGCCCTGCTTGGCAAGCTGGGTGACCGCCGTCTTCTGTTTGGTGAGCGATGTCAGCAGTGACGCCATGTCCTTCAGATCCCCCTTCTGGTCTATGTATTTGTACAATGTCTGCAACTGGACAAAACAGAGGAGGAGGAGAAAGATAGATACTGATGAGAAAAAAAAGTGTGCTGCTGCAGGATTGATTGGTTTTAGAGAAGGTTCATAGACTCAAAGTTCAATGTCCAGCGGACACTTACGCTGTTGGTTGACAGCGAAAAGTTGCAGAATTTTGCCTCTACCTCCCGTTTGGTCAGCTTTTCAGTCTGGTGGGAAAAAATACAGAGCACTGCTATATTTGGAAGTAAACGTTGTATATGTTCATATGGTGATCGACCATCAACGGTCAATGTGGAGAACATCTGCGATGCATCTGTGTGACCTGCACTGACCATGGCATCGCATAGTATGTTGGAGGCCTGGCTCAGTTTGTCCTCTGGGACGCCGCTGTGGAGCAGGATGGCCTTCAACAAGCTGGTGTGGTTCAAGTAAATGTTATAGTTCCTTTCCTGTGGTCACACACACACACACACAAAAAAAACATTTGAGGACACCTTTAACCCTCTTGGGCTGCAAATTAAAGTCAAAAGCATGAGAAGTACTGTACAATGAGCGCCTCGGTGAATAATGACTGTTGTGTCGGGCTGCCCTCTCATTCTGTCTGACTCACGTATTCTTAAAAGCTTTCACACAAAGAGCTGGTTGGTGGAGAGGATCAGAAACAGGATCTGTGAGGGATGAAGCGGAGGCCAGACCCTGGGTTGACTGGGTTAATGTGACATGCGAGGAGAACTGTGACTGGAGATTGACACGCTTGGGATGTGTGGACAGGAAGCGGTTTGTACTGGCTGGGGAGGAAAGGAAGTGGACCGGGCTGCGTGGAACACATTTATAACAAACAGTGCAAGTCTGTAGCGCTTACACATACGTTGGTATGTTTGGAATGTGAGTGGGAAGTAAAAAGGGGAAAAAACATCATCAGTACAGGTTAAGAAAACGGCATTCCGAGGAAAATAAAAGGACAATGAGGCATCCGGCCAATCAACAAACTGTTCTGACTGTGAATGTGTATGGGGCAGCGCAGCACAAACTGTCACTTTGAGTGGGTTATTTAAAAATACAGGCGGTTCAAAGTGTGCAACCTGAAGTGCCGGGAATTCCTGGACTATTTCAGAGATGGTGTAAATGATCTCAGCATCTGGGAGCAGGCTGCTGGTGGCAGGCGTGATGATGTCAAAGGCACATTCCAGAAGCTCCCTTGGGTGCGCGCGATCCAGCTTCCTCGGGCGAAACACGCGCTCAATGCTGTATCTTGAGAAAGAATAGACATAAAATAAACAGAGGAAAATTTGTCTGTGGGAGTAACAAATGGTACGTTTAGTTTCAATATGTGAAACATAATGACATTTAAGTGCTCTTTTTCTTGGTTCAGAAAGAGGAATAAACAATTCTAAACTGAAATACTCCACTGCTACAGTGAATTTACTTCACTGTTTATGTTCAAAATCGTCTAAATAGCACCACAGCTGAATGATTTAAAAAAAAAAAAAAATCGATTGCTGTTAATGTGACTGATGTTGCAATTGCAATATGGTTTGCGATATAAAAAAGGAATGATAATTTGTACATCATTATTCTCATTTTCATTGAAAAACATTAAAATGATTATGACCTGATTTTTCTTAGTAAACTAATAAAACTTAATAGTAAACTAAAGATATTTGAGTTGCGGACTGTTGGTCTGGATAAGAAAAGGGACATTTTAGGTTGCATCTTCAGCTTTAGGAAACAATGATTAATATTTTCAATAATCAATAGATTAATCGAATAAATAAAATTAATTAATCAAAATAGTTGCAGCCCTATATTAGTTATATGTGTATTAGTTATTAAAGGTAGCCTGCTGATTGATGTTACAAGACTAAGTCAAGGTCTGTCCTTTAAAATGTAGGAATTCAACATGAATTGAGTCTATTAAAATAATGATTGCTTTTGCCCTTACAGACACAGGTAAGAAAAATTTCAATAATCGACAGATTAATCGACTGTCAAAGCAGTCATTGGTTGCGGCCCTAGTTCACTTTTAAGCAAAAAGAAAAACACACAGGAGAGTAATTTGTAGAACCATTTTGTGCTCACAATGATCATTATTACTGCTGACGTATAATGTACAAAGATTACTGGTATAAAGATGTTAAATCCTTCAACTTTACCTCTTCAGATGTGTTATATTATTGCGAGCCACAAATCTTGCAAACGCCATCTAAAGTGAAAAAGAGAGTTGAGACATTGGCTGCACATGTATAATGACAGTGAAGTCATACCAGGCTGTAATCAACCACAGTGTACCATTTAGTAGGATCTTAAGGCGGCTGCTGATTGCAGCCTCACACTGTGCGTTTGCATGTGCTGATGCAATAGTTGTATAATTAGCGTTTTGTGTGCGAGCGCAGACTTGCACGCCCCACGTGTGCTGTGTGTGTGTGTGTTGTGCTTACGCGAAGGTCATAGGGCAGTGTGACCAGCATTCCACTGTGATCCATAAAGCAAGCCGGCTCGCAGCCCTCGTACAGCTTCCGGTTTCTGGGGAGCAGCATCGGGGTTTGGAGACGCACCGCTCCTGATGGCAAACGTTGTGTATTATTGTATCTACATAAGATAACATAACCCTCGCCCTGAAAGAACCGATGCGTGCGAGCAGATACACGGTGAGCATAAACAAATAACAGCTGGATATCATCAGTGGTGCGCGCAAGAATAACACCGGCACCTGTGCAGGGGCCTTGTGCTGCCCAACAGTGAATGTATTGTTTAGTCGCCATTCGCAGGAGCAGATGTTGGGGTCCAGAAAACAAGCTTCGCGCACCGTGTCGGGAGTCCAAGTGGTTCGCGGTGGAGAGCCACATGCACACATACACAAAACACACACACACGAGTGCAGTGTACTTACCATGCTTCTTGAAGACCCTGGTGATTGCTTCATACACATGTTGCTGCAATTTGGCGCTGCTGAAGCTGAAGCTGCCCTGGAGAGAGACCAAACAAACAGCCTCTGTTAGGGATCAGGAGACACCGATTAAGCGCTCGCAGGCCTTCTGCTGCTCTGCAGATGAGTCAAGTAGCACGTAAGGAGCTGAGGGGTTGGTGCTGCCGCTCATATGTCTGCAGTGACATCTAAAGGGAGAGAGGGGAATGGTTTCCCCGGGTTTGGTAGTCAATCCCAATTTTAACTACGATTACTTAGAACTAAGAGAGTTCTCGAGTTGTTTGAATTTACAAATTCGCTGCATGAATTAAGTTTTTTTCTACATATTGTCTATGTGTGAGATTTCTTAGTCAGACGGGCTCATTGTGAAAACACACTTTTCCTGTACACTGTAGCAAAATGTATTTGTATATAATGCTACAAATACATGTTGCTACTGGTCAAAAGCATGAATAGATTCAACCATCAATCAACTGGCCACCCTTAATAACTAATACACTTATAGTGCTGTGTCCAACATCTATTTTGATAGACAATTATTCCATCAATAAGTTATTTGGTTCATAAAATGGTGTAAAATATCAATCAGTCTTTCTCAAAAGCCTAAGATGTAACCTAAAATATATATTTTTTTGTCCAGACCAACAGTCCACAACACGAAGATCATCAGTTTACTATTACAGAAGACTAAATAAACTAAAAAATAATTAAATTTGAGAAGCTGGAACCAGGGGATTTGAACATTTTCTTCTTAAAATTATTATGAAAATAATTATAAATCGAAATTATTAATCAATTATAAAAAACATAATAGTTGGCAACTCATTGATTAATCGACTAATCGCTGCAGCTTTAAATGAATATAATGTGTTCAATCCTGTGCATACAACATCTATTGAAAGCCTGTCCAGCCTGGAAGAGGGTTCCCTCTTCTGTTACTCTTCCTGAAGTTTCTTTCTCTTTTTTTCCCCCACTCGATAAAGTTTTTCCTTGTACATTGTGAGGGTCTAAGGACGGGGGATGTTGTGTTGCTGTTGTACAAACTATAAAGCCTGTTGAGGCCAATCTGTGATCTGTTATTTTGGGCTTCTTGTGTCTGGCACAGGACTTGTAAACCATCGCAGAAGGAAGTGAGCGGAAGCTGTACCTTGTGAAGGTCTATGTCGTAGGTGAAGTCCATGACTGGTGTGGTGTTCTGAGCGAACAGCTGGCCCACCATGTTGCGGTAAGCCTTGCCATTGACATTAGCCATGGTGTGCTGCAGCACCTCGTGCAGCTCCGATTCCTCCATCTGGGGCGGAGGCAGCAGCTCACTCTTCAGCAGCTCCTGGGCGGTGGGCCGTCGGGCCGGGTCGTGGGTCAGCAGCCACTCTATCACCTTGGCCTTACTCTGAAATGAGGAACAGACACAAAGAAAATCAGTGTTCGTTTCTGTTCAATTTGTCAAATTGCGAATTCATAACGAGGAAAAACAGCCGGTCCTCACCTGTGTTCCTTGCTCATATGCAGCAAAGTCCTCAGGGAAGCAGATGGGCTCCTGCAGCATGAAGAGAGACGGATGAGGTCAGTATTAAACCAGTTTCAAATGCCCCACATGACATTGCATGCCCGGAACCTGGACGTACCACACGCAGCTGGCCGAGGACAGAGATGCGCTCAGCCCCGGTGGTCATTGGCCGGTAGGACATCTCAAATAGGATGATTCCCAGGCTGAACAGATCTACTTTCTAAGGACAGATAGAGGAGGAATGATACATAAGGAGGTGCTAAAAGCTCACCCCAGAATTCAGACTTTAAAAAAAAAAAAAAAAAAAAAAAAAACAAGTGACACAGAAACAAGGTTTTATTATAGCCAGCAGAGCTACAACGAAAAATCCATCAATTAGTTGTCAACTATTATATCAATCGTCAACTATTTTTATAATAGATTAATTGAGGCTTGAGGCTTATTTAGGAAGAAAATGTGCAAAATATCTGATTCTTGTTTCTTTTGGCTATAATAGTAAAATGACTATTTTTAGGTTATGAACTGTTGACACTGGTCTGGACAAAAAAACAACTAAAAAACTAATCTATTAATCACTTAAATAGTCAATAGTTAAATTGATTATCAAAATAATTGTTAGTTGCAGCCTTAATAGTCAGATAACTCTATGGCTAAAAACTGAAATCTTGGAAATATTAATTTTCGAAAAACATAACCGTGGTTATATTTTCCATAAATTTTAATCTCCATTATTTTCAAAATTGGCGAATTATTCTAGGAGACTTGATTATCTTTAAAATCCAAACTGTGCCCTACAGAGAGATGATATTTAAGTATGCATACATACTAATAATAATTGATAATTGTTGTTGCCACTTTTAAATGTTTTGCTTATTTTTGTTTTCCTTTATTTTCTTGTGTGTGTCTTTTTCCCCAACAGACTATATGAAGGTTAGGAATGTGCGTGTAAAAAAAAGAAAAGGAAAATAAAAAATTACAATTTACAGTCAATGATCTTGTATCAGGGCAGACATTTTTTGTTGTTAATAAAAAGGTTTGAATCTTACTTGGTTGTAGGTGGCTTTGGTATTTCCTTGAACTTCTGGACTGACATAGAGGGCAGTACCAACCATACCCGTCATGTTACCTGACAGTAACAGGGATGGAAAAGAGCCCAAAGTGTCAAGTGCATGTACATTAAACCAAATAGTGTTACACAGTATAAAAATGTTGAAACTCTTTGCACCTGTTGGGTCCATTTTGGGAATCACTGCAGAGCCACACTCCTCCACTTCAAATAAACCTGCCGCCTGGGACAAATAAACAGTTTGTTCGCAGGTTCATAACAGCTTTATAACTGGCTTCATACATATTTAACTGTATCATAAAATTACCATTGTTGGTATTTAATTATTGTAATATGAAGTGTGCAATTCTGTCAGTCTATGATTAGGCAGTAGAACAACCACTTTATATTTCTATACAACAATTCCTGGTATCATAAATTACCATTGTTGGTATTTAATTATTGTAATATGCATTTAGTATTGTGCAATTAAAATAGCACTTTATATTTATTGTGCAATTGGGCCAGATGCAATACAATTACACACTCAACACTTTGGCAACTGCGTGTGCAGTTAGGTCCCCCAAACCTTGGCCTATATTTTTTACTTGAGTTTATTGTGTTTTATTAATAATGCAGACACTGTGGACAACACCAACCAGACTAGAGGTGGAAATTAGCCACATGGCTAAAATATCATGCATGTGCATTAACATGTATTGTCTCATTATTTTTAAAAATAAGTAAATCTACAAATCTACTTTACAGTTAAACAGCTAATAATAAATGAAATGAGACACAGCTGGTTATAAGGAAAGCATAGGTGCTGTATAAATACTGTCCCCACCGCCCATTCACAGCCATTACAATGCACCAATCAGAGAAGAGGTTAATTGATATTATTAACGAAACAGAAACAAAATGACCCTTTTTTTTTTAGAGCTGCAGAGAAGAGCCTGAGAGAGGAGATGTCTAATAACTGTAAACTGAGTGGATTTTTGGCACTAATTTCTCTTGTTAGAGTTATCAAAACTTCAGTAAAATCCAGGAAAATTGTACAATACAGAATCTTAAAAGCCACAACACAAGCATCCAGGGAGCAGGCTGAAGCAGTTAACTGCTTGCTGACAGTAATGCATACCACATTAGCAGGATGGTCCGTAGCGAGGCCAAAGTCTCCAATCTTCACATGGTCCTGCGAGTCGAGGAAGATGTTGACAGGCTTCAAGTCCCTATGAATCATCCCCTAAAGCAGAGAAGAAAACATTGGCTCAGCTATGGGTGATTGATGTTACACTTTAGGCTATAGAAAAAGAAATTAAAGCGTGAATAACATGGCTGATTGTTGCCATTCTGAGTTACTTCTGTAAAAAGGTGGGTTTTGTGAAAAATCCAGCAAAGTGCAGAGAGAGAAACACCTGCTCGTGGATGTAAGCGAGGCCGTCTAGGATTTCCCTGAAGAGCCGCCATAATCGGTTTTGGTCCTCATGCAGGCCCTGGTCTATTGTGTCTCTTAAAGTGCTCTTTTCACAGTATTCCATCTGTCAGGAACAGTGAACATGTTACACAGGAAGGCGGCGGCCTCTAGTGGCAAATACAGGGCACTGCTATGAAGAGGAAGCTTACTTGTATGTACAAGTAATGTGCTATGAGAGGTCGCTCCGAGTCCGTGCTCTCCATTGTGTCGGCCACCGGCCTCTTGCTTGGCTCAACCTGCTGAAGGAGATGCCAGCTGTTAGTTGCAGATTTAGCCGCACGCGAAAACCAAGGCGGATAAAAAGAAAGGAATCAGAAACATTCAAACCTGCGACATCTCTTCTGTGCTTTCGTCGCCGTTGTCAAAGATGATGTCATTCCCCGAGTCACTGTCTGACGGCCTGAATGAATACAATTAAATGAATAACTGAACAGATCACAGAGGTTCAGGTCTTCCTGGAGTTGCTGCAACTTACATAAAAGAGGCACCGAACACATCTTCGTCATCATCGTCCTCATCGCTCGACTGCTGCCCGCTACACTTGGCGCTGGAGGACTTCTCGATCGAGGTGGACCACTCCACCGAGCTGGACAGGGCCGGCGGCGGCGCGATGGCCTCCACGTTGTCGAGGAGGCCGAGTTCGTTGAGGTGCTGTGGAGGGTGTCTGCCATGCGCTGCCTTGTCAGCCGTGCTCGGCGGCTCTGAGCTGTCCGTGATGCTCAGCGCGCCCCCGGAGGTCACGTTGCGCTCGATCCACGCGTTGTAGTAGCGCACGATGTTCTCATGATTGAGGCGCGACAGCAGGGTCACCTCGCCTTTGATCCGCCGGAACTGCTTACTGGCCGGGTTCACCTGGATGCGCTTCACGGCGTAGTAGCAGCCGTCTAGTTTGTTCTGAACCTGGAGAGGATTCAAAAAAAGATGGAAGCGACACAGAACCACAAGGGGCAAGATTGAGACTTTAAAAAAAAAATGCCTACCTTAATCACAGCACCAAAGGCTCCTTTCCCCAGAAGCTGCAGTTCCTCAAACTCATCCAGGTAGCGAGAAAACTGTCTCTGCACCCCAGAGCTAAACGGAGCTTTCAGGATGTGGCTTCTTGGGATGACTGAAGATGCAAAGTCCACAGCAAGATCTGAGAAAGGACCAAAAAAGTATGAGGCAATGTTGTGGATTGTCATCCCCTCAATTCTCTCAATTATGACGTGTAATAAACTTACATTTAAATTGGTATAAATAAATTATCTAGTGTTTAAAGCAAAGGCAAAATCATTTGATTTAATGGGAAATAAGATGTTTATGAGCCAAGAAGGGAGCAGCATTTGTTTTATTCTATTGATGATGTGGATATTGATAATATATATTGATATCCTGTTATTGCCCAGGCCTATGAGTTATTTTTAACTAGATAAAAGGGACATGTCTGTAAAACATTGACGTTGAGACTAGAAGCCTAGAAAGAGAAGTAGAAGAACGACTTCCTCTGATTTTGGTGTTGTCATTGCTGCAGTAGATATCATGAAGCTGGTTGATTTTAACATAAGATAAAATGGACTGTAAGCAACATATATTGCTTCACTCTGGTTTAGAATTGTGCAAATAAAGAATCTGAAATTTATACAACAGCCCAGTGTCGGCTGGAGTCTCTGGCTGCAACACAGGACTATTTTTGTACAAAAAAAGAAACAAACAACTTAATGCTAAACAGTACCCTGGTGGTGACTGAAAGTAGTTTTGTAATGACCTGTATTGAATAAAATAAATTAGATTGCTTAAAATAATGTTTCTCTTATCTTATTGCAAGATTGTAGGCACTATAAAGACAGACTGACATTAGGACATTGCATTCAGTGAAATTCACACATTTGCTTATTGAATTTGTTATTTTTTGAAGCATGGATATCCATAGAAATTTTTTTGCAGTGTTCACTAATGTATTTTTATATAATAGTTAATTGGGCATCTTCAGATCTTGGATTGTTTGGGCATTACAACCAATTAAAAGGCATCACCTTTATTTTCTGATAAATATTTTATTATATGAAAATATTAAACAATTTGATTCATAGATTTTTTTTGGAAATCTATACTTGACATTATATTTTGTTGTTTTTTTTTTATTTCTATTTCTATTTTATTTATATGTCAA
The DNA here is from genome assembly GCA_030544235.1 of Lepturacanthus savala. NCBI lineage: Eukaryota > Metazoa > Chordata > Actinopteri > Scombriformes > Trichiuridae > Lepturacanthus > Lepturacanthus savala. The sequence continues at coordinate 17,221,500 of CM060469.1, read as the reverse complement.
ATTCTTAAGATATATTGATCTCAGTGGTTTTGCTATGCTGGATTTTCAAAGGTGGTTCTAATATTTGTGTCCAGTTTTATATACATATAGTATATATATGTAAAAAGTGCATCACCATCTGGGCTGGCATCCAGGTACTGTGGCAGGTTTTTAGGTGATGGGGGCTTGAGGAAGGGATGGTCCAAAAGCTGCTGGGTGGTCCAGCGTTCAACATCAATCATGCACAAACACCTATAACACACACACACACACACAAAGTAATCTGGCATTGAGCTAGAACCATTGACTCCATTGTGTTATTCAACATCACGCTAGTGGTCTGCTGACAACAAAAAGGGGACATAATGAGAGCAAAGAAAAGGGTTGAATAAACTAAACAAAATTACTTAATTTTCTTTTTACTACCGGTAAGTACAATCAGACATTTTCAAAACTTTTACATATAAAAGTCATGAATGAAAAATGTTAATTCAGTGAAAGTACAGAATTATTATCAAAAATGCACCTAAAATATCAAAGTAGAAGTACTCATTGTTAAGTTATTATAGTAATTACTACTACTCGTTTTAATCACTAAAGATGTCTTGATTGGATTAATAATAAGAGTACTGAATACTATGTAAGAAATAAAGTATTCATGTAACTTTTGCTCAAAATACATGATTTTAAAACAGCTAATCTAAGCATTTTATAAGAAATGTAACTAGTAACTAAAGCTCTCAGAAAAATGTAGTGGAGTCAAAGTACAATATTTCCCTCTGAAATGTAGTAAAGTAAAATATAAATCATCACATGGAAATAGTCAAGTACCTCAAAATTACTTAGTACTTAGTTACTTTCTACCACTGCAATCTGTTAGTTGGAAATCTCTGTTAGAAAGGAATCCTTATATATTACTTTAATCTGACAACCACATTTACTGCACTGTCAAATCATTTAACGCAACCAGGCAGCTAATAAAACATGAAAGGAACAAAACAAGTTGTGTTGTGGGTTTCTTTTCCTTCCTTCTAGGCAGCCGCTGGCTTTATATAAATAGACTGATACTATTGCCAGACAACAGCGTTGGTGGTAATTGTTTGATACAGCATGGTAGCTCAGTGTTACTGCAAAAGAAAGAACAAAACAAGCATTTATATACATTTAGTAGCCTGGAGGTGAGTCACAATAAATTATTTTGGAGCCTTTAGTATCATCTGCACCAGATTCCTCTTGGTGTGTCCAAGCTCCCAGACCAGACACAGAGAGATGTTCGTTACGTTACAATGGTCTCTACCATGGCTTTAAGATGATTTGGCTACTTTTGTATTTACAAATGTCACTGATGAAGGTGCTGGGTATTTTTTGAAGGGGTGAGGGGTTAGTGTTAGGTTTTAAGAGATATTGCATAAGAGGTGTTATTCTTGCATCACCCTACAGCCTACTTCATCTAACATATTTTGCTTGAGCTAGGGTAAGATAATACAGAAGCGTATTGTTGCCACTCCAGAAAAAAAACAAACTTGTTCTTCTTCTTTTTTCATGTTTTAGCGAAATAGTTTCACACTATTATGATGTACAAAGATATAACATTGTAACAAAAAGCATTTTTTTCATATTACGTCATAACTTAGATTGATATCTTCTACAAGAAAAGTTTCTTGTTAAAACGTGAAACGTTTGTTTGCCATTATAAATTGAATCTATCTTGTTATGTGATACTACCTTGTTAAAATGTGGAAAACAACTTGTAACAAACGTTTCACATAACGTGATACTGATCTATTTTTTTTTCTGGGTCTGTAAAATATGAACTCATTAGTGTAGATCTAAAAAAGCAGGGGGGATAACACGCAGCCTTGTGGTGCACCAGTAGAGGATCAGATGGTGTGATGTACCTGTATTAACAGATTTAATTGTGTTTCTAAGAAAATAGTATCCAGTATCACAGTTGTTTTAATGTATATGTCTTGAAAACTTAAAGTATGTGTGAGGATTAATGGGATTGAAACCTGAGCTGAAATCTATGAACAGGTTGGAAACATTGTGTAGATGTTTACATTGATTTATGTACAGTATAAAAAAAATGTTTGTAGATACAATGAACTTCACATCTGCACTAATATTACTATGCAACAACATAACTTTGCCAACAATGAAAGCAGCAGTGATGTCCACCTCAATAATTTTCTTTAGAATGTAGTTAAATTAAAAGTCAGTGCCAAAATAGCAAGAAATTCAGCACTCAGCAGAGTGCAGATCTCTGCCAGAAGTTCCTCCCTCACAGTCAAGATGGCAGCGAAGATAATAAATCACAGGTATTTATTCATCTCATATCGTGCCAAACTTCAGTGGATCATGACATATTGGTTGCGGAATTTGTTTGAAGATACTCGAGTTCAAGATGCGACCAAATATTTTCTATGGATGTCAGTTTTGGAGCTAAGGCCAAAACCTGGCTTACAATTGACTATTTGATTGCCAGAAAAACAAGATTCCAAACTGAAGCAGGTGTTGATCACTTTCTATCCCTACGAGCAGGTTAAGTGGAGTGAGGAGTCAGTAGTCAATGGCTTTATAAAACAGAGCAGTCAATGGTGTTATAAAGCAGCGGAAAATTGGTGGTGTGAAATTTGTTTTGTTTTTTTTATAAAATTGTTGCAGGTTCCAATCTGCTAGGAGACCTTTGTTGCATGCTGATTCCTTCTGTTACGCTGACTTGTTTCCTGTTTGCTTCATCACTGTTAAATAAGGCAAAAAATTGACCCATAATATCATCATATCCTAACTTTTAGGTCATATATACATATATATGTGATGTACATGAATACCTGTTCCACCTCACTGCATAAACTGGATGCCACCTATCATTTTGCTTTAAGATTCATTACTGGTTGTAAATCACTCACTCATCACTGTACTCTGTATGCTAAAGTAAGCTGGGCTGTCCCTGTCTGCCTGTAGACTTCTTTACTGGTATGCCTTCATTTATAAAGCAATTATTGGACTACTCTCCCTCCTTATACCTTCGCACTTACCTCACTTTCACATCAAAAATGATGCCATCATACAGACTGTACTCGCTGGACTTTTTAACTGCCTGACTCTCTGAGTCTGACCCGCTGTTCTATTGTTTGTTCTGTCCTTCTGAGCTTTCTGTATGTTTTTTTAGTTTTTAAAACACTGCCATATTGGTTAGGCCTTGCTTGAAAACAGATCATTTGATCTCAAGCAACATGCCTCTTCAAATAAAGGTAAAACACTATGAATCGATACATACTTGTGGAGGAAGTCCTGGAAGTCAGCAGGCAGGTTGGTTGGCACCGTGACCGGATATTCCTTCACCTCGCTGCCCTGACTCAGGGCGAGCAGCATCAGCCCCAGGTTCCACACGTCGCCCTTCTTGCCCGTTTTGCTCGGCATCACGGCGTCCTCGGAGAAACGCACGTGGGCCTGCTCGAAAATGTCTTCTTTGCAGACGTCGGCGAACTTCTTCGACAAGCTGTAGTCGGTCAGCCGGACGTTCCCCTCGGAGTCCAGCAGCACGCTGGAGGCGCCCAGCTGCTTGTGCACCACGGAGTTGGAGTGTAAGTAGTCGAGAGCTGCCAGCAGCTGAGCCGTGTGGTGGCAGAGTTTGTCCAGAGGGACGGGAGTGTGACTGAGCAGGCTTTGGTTCAGGTTGGTCCCGGCCACATGTTCCACCAGCAGGTTAACCACAAGGCAGTCCTCCTTCTCAACACACCTCAGCGCCGTGTAGTGCACCAGGTTTGGGTGCACCAGTCTCATGAGGGAGTTGAACTCATTTTCTGCCCCGTGGATCTATACAGGAAAGTATTAACTTGTAAGCAAGAATATTGGACATAGCTTTCATAAGTATGGTGGCAACTAACAAATACTTTGACAGTCGATTAATCATTGTTGAAACAATTAATTGATTACTTGTTTGGTTTATAAAACGGTGTAAATCACTATTTTCCAAATCTGAAGATCCAACCTAAAAAAAAAATGTCTTTTTTTGTCCAGTCCAACAGTCCACAACCCAAACATAATTGGGTTGCTATTATAGAAAACTAGAAAAAAAAAAAAAAAAAAAAGAAATCCAATCAGATTTGGAAAGCTGACATTTGGACATTTTTGTTAAAAATAATAGTTGGGGCGATTAACGCAATATTTGGTAACCATTCTATTAATCAACCAATTGTTGCAGTTCTATTAAGTATTAAATCTGATTTAAGTGTTCTAAAAGATTTTTAAAAATCTTCATAATATTAGTTGATTAGTTGCCATCAATAACAGTAATCGCCAACTATTTTGCTAATCGATTTTAGTCTTTTTTTAAGAAGAAAATGTACAAATTCTCAAATTTGATTATTATCTGTTTTCTTTTGTCTTTCATAACAGTAAACTAATGATCTTTGGATTGTGGACTGTGGACAAAGAAATATGACATTTTAGGTTAAATCTTTAACTTTGGAAAACAGTGATTGACATTTTACAGCATTTTATTAACCAAATAATCAGTTATTTGTATCAATAATCAATTATTTGATCTAATAGCCTCCTTTCCCACTTGCCTGCTTTTTACAGTTTTCAATCTTCCCTTTCTCCTGGCTGGTGAAGAACTTGCTCATCTTCTTGTTCCAGCGCAGCGACCACTCATAGATCACAGCAAAGTCTCCTGAGTTTGCCTCAAATCCGTAATAAACGCTGCGTCCGAGCCTCTCGCTTACGCCTGTCAGAATAACAGATGCAAAACTGTTTTAAAAATCGCTTTACTCTGCTACATGTTGAGCTGATCAAGCATCATCTCATTAAGTTTCACCTAAACTTTTCCCTCTGTGGACGACAAGTTCTCCAAACGTGCTGCTGTTGAAGTGAAGAAGCTCCTGTGGGCGGTGGTTTTCTTCATTAAACGTGTCTCGTCTGGTGAAAGGAAACATACAACTGAAACCATTATTTCATCATCTCTTTAAGATTAGAGACATGCCATCGTTAGTGAAAGAGTGTGTTGCATACCTGTGGCGTGTGTTCGAGGTCGTCCGATGCCTGTTACCCTTCTTGGCTTCAATCAGTTCGGGTGGAGCTGTGACCGGGCTGGGTGGGCTCTTTCCATACAGGGAGTTGGCATGGTTTGGGTTTGGTTGCTCCATATTCTCACGGCGCTCCTGTGAACATCAGAGTCACACAAAAGGTGCTTTGAGGCACAATTTTCCACCTCCAGACTATATATATAACATACACAGTGGATGTTTTTACTGCTTTCATATGGAGGTCAGTAGAAAAAAATGCGGCTTCAGCACCTGTTTGGCAATTTCCTTTTTTCTCTTTTCCTCCCTCTTCTCCTCCTCTCTTCTTTGGATTTCAGCAATAATTTCCTTTTCCTGCAAGGATGGAAATACCTCAGTCAACATTCTGTTCCAATACAAGCGCCTGTCAGGAATTCAGTCATTTGAGCGAAATACAAACAGGGAAGTACAAACAAATCTATTACTTCTTAGGGTTTTGAAAGGAAAATGGTTATGGAGTGAGTAACCAAAGTATCCTAATCTGTATTTTTGTGAGTGGTTACACTGTAGATGTGTAGAATTGCAGAATGTTGACTTAACTAGATATACTAGATATGAGATAAGCCTCATTCCCACAAGAGGAAATTGAATGTCAGAGGGACAAATCACGATTACATAACACAAATAATGTTTTTTTTTTGGTCTCCTTTTCTAACCATCTCCTCCTCGTGCTTGCGCCGCTGGTCCATCCTCCGCTGCTCCTCCAGGTCTCGTTTCTCCTGCTGCCGCCGCTGGTTCTTCAGCATCTCCTCATGGAAAGAGCGCGACGGGGGCTTGTTGTGCTCACTCAAGAAGCCCTGGATATGGTCTGCGAGCTCATAAATCATCACCTGGGTGGAAAAGACATGTGCACAGAGGTCTGAGTAAAATGTTTGCGTGCATTTCTTTGTGTGTGTGTTTGTTTCCATTCTCACCTCTCCACACCGCCCCTCTGCCAGCTTGGTGAGTTCCCTCTGAAGGGTCTGGAGGTTTTCATTCGAGAGGCCTTTGGCATTCTTCAGCTCCAGCTCTGGAGGCCTGTCAGTGACCAAAGATAACAGTAGCTCATAAAACACTCAGGTGACATTTAGAACTCCACACTGGATCTCTGTACTGACTGGTCATGCCGAGATTACAATCAGGCACGTGGGACAATGTCCCTGTCGCCCTAGAAAGCCAAAACATTTTTCCAGTGTCTTTCTAATCATGTGGGCTCCTGCGGATAATTCGGTTTCAGGCTGTAAGTAGATTAGAATACTATTTAATAAAAAAAAAAAGTAGTCTTCTTTTAGTTTTACAAAAAGCAGTGTGTTCATTCCTGCTGGTTATCCATTAGTTCCAATGTTCAAATCTGTAAAATCTTGAAAATTAAACAATGTTTACAATAGAGCATCATTACTTCCTGACAGTTACAAGGATTAGGGTTAGAAAGGTGGAGATTTTGGCAGTAGACCCATTAAAGTAGATTTTTGACAAGATCTGTCATACAAGAACTTCAGTTGCATAAAATAATGTATTATTTCTCTCAAAATTTGCTCACAGACTTGTTTAAATACATGTTAGCGCGCACTTCTGCTCTGCGGAGTGATCCCATTCCACCTGACAGCTGTCGCATACCGAGATGCTGATTAAACAGCATGAGTGCACAGATGCATTGATATTCATATCTATTTGAATGCACAGAGATACCTTGATGAGATCCTGAGGCCCATTGTCATGCCCATTCATTCACCTCCATCAACTCATGTTGCAGGGATCTGTGCACAATTCCTGGAAGCTGAAAACATACCAGTTCTTGCATTGCCTTCATACTAAATACACTGAGCATGTGAGGGATGCTCTGGAATGTGGATATCCAGCAAATTGACAGAGCCATTGAACAAGAGTTGACAGCAACAACCTTGTCAATGCAAACACCATATATATCAATTGGTTTTCCAACCCTACGCCCCCAAAAACTGTGGTTCTGTAACCCAGACCTGTGAAATCAGTGAAATTAATGAAATCAGTGAAATCAGTTCAGTGCCTAGTAAATGTATTTCGATCCAAATAAAAAAACATTAGTTGTGTGTATAGAAAAATGAGAGCAACAAACATGTTACATATATATTTTTGTTCAGTGCAGTTTATTGTAAGTAGGGCTGCAACTAATGACTATTTTGAAAATTGATTATTGAAACGATTAGTTATTTGGTTCATAAAATGCTGTAAAATGACGATTACTGTCGATGCACTGAAGAAGCAATGTAAAATGTCTTTTTTTTGTTCAGATCAACAGTGCACAACCCAAAGATCATCAGTTTACTACTATAAAAGACTAAAGAAACCATTAAAAAAATCAGATTTGAGGAGCTGGAACCAGATCATTTGGACATTTACTTCTTAAAAATGATTCAAATCGATTAATCAATTAACAAGATAGTTGGTGATTAATATCATAGTTAGAAACTAATGACTAATTTTTGCAGCTCTACTGTAAAGTGATTGTCATCTTAGTGTTATGTGCACTGGAGGTTTCATGTTCCCACATCACACTTTTGTAAGTTGAATATTGGATCAAGATTGGCTTCCAAACTATTTGCGATGTCGCAAATCACCCTCGTTAGCACAGAGAGACTTTCCCCCTTTCAGCTGATAAATGTGAAAACTGCCACCTTGAGTCAAATTCAGCACACATCATTATATAAAGTCTCAAAAGACCCAACTGAAAAACATTTGTTGGTGTGGAGGTTTTAACCATGTAAAGAACTTTGGAAAAGTGCTGTATAAATAAAGATTTTTATTATTCTTAAGGGATGCAGTGACAATACAATAGGGGAAAAAAGGTCAGAGATCAGTACTCACACGTCCGGGTATGTGGGTCTACATTTGACCCGCAAGTCCACAGTAGCAAAGCAATCCTGACCATTGTTCAGCCCGTTGGGTCGCAGGCAGAGATGCACCTCTGGAGGCCTTTTAACCTTTAAAAAAATCAATTTATTTCACTTGATCACTTCGACTTCCCATAAGTTACACTACTGATAACTTTTACCCATCATCAACCCACTACAAACATCTGCGGTTACCTTCCACGAGTCTTGGTTCCGCAGATCCTGGAAGTCATCCCCAAAGATAGATGCGAGAGCCTCTAGTTCATTTTCCTGTTGGACCGTGTAGTCGTCTGTCTCATCTGTTGGAGTGTGCTGGCTGCTCATATCTTCTGCCTCACTTCTACATGTCTGCCTCACTCACAGCACCGTCAGCAAGAAGAAGAAGAAGAAAGAGGAGGAGGAAGAGGATCCACTCCGTACGTCGCCGCCACCGCCTTTTGTTCTTCGGTTACTTTGTAAGCTCGAACTTGAGCAAATACGGAGCTCGCTGCGGTCAACTACTCGGTATTTGCTAACTTACTATCGCACGCAGGCGAAGGTAACAAGCTGCAGCATGAGTGTTGATGCAGGCTGCGCTGCCTGCTACGTCATCACGTCAGCCTTCTGTTTCTTCTTCGTCTATTTCTTCTTCTGGTTCGTCTTTTTCTTCGTTCTCTGTTTAGTGGCGGTTGTCGCCATGTTAGAGTCGCGTTACCGCCACTAAGAGGGCCGGAATGTGAAACAGGAGTTTATGCAGACTAATAAACAAAAAATAAATAAATATAATAATACATAAAGACAACTGCGTCACGGTGTATGGTGGCGCGTGCGCAGTGGCTAGCGAACGTTAACTACAACAGCGGCTTTGATAACTGTGTTGTACATAGCTATTTATTGACTTTTTTTTATCTAAAGTCACTTTTTATGTCAACGAGGGCAGTTGAAGTGTATATTTTTATATTTTTTTTGGTTTGTTACCTTTTAACCCATTTAAAGGGATAGTTCGGGATTTTTGACACGAATCTGTATGGCATCTTATCATCAGTGTCGTATACTGACACTGACTTACCCCCGACAGTGTCCCGTGAGCCGAGTTGTTGTGTGTAGATATGTGTGGACAGTGTTATGATCTCTGGACCTATTAAATGTTCTTTATAATGTTCGTCCTCAATAGAGTCAAACAGACAGAGGGACACACAAACATGTTTTGATACCTGATTGATTGATTCTTATGTCGTAAATGTGAATAAAAAGTGAAAAATGAACATATCAAAAATTAAATGATGTTGAACAAAATCAATCATCTCTAACCAGAGTGAAAGCAATGTCTTGTTTATTACATAAAATGCATTGATTTAATTGGCCATTTTTGAAAGAATAGGGTAATGATACAAAAACTGCAATTTCTTAAAATGAATGAAAAACATAAATAAAAACGCAAATGGCCTCATGTCACATGTCTTTAAATTACAGAGTTTCAAAGCATCCCTTTTCTTCATTAATTTCAGTGATAATAAATAATGAAACAGCTCGTCATCTTTTCAGGAATACTGTAAAAATATATTCGCACAATAACTATTTTGTTAATTGCAAAGTATTCAAGCTTTCATAAACATAACAAAAATACACTGGAAATTTGCCTTAAAAACTATATTCTGTTATTTAAGTGTTCATCATATAATGAGCAGTTATAATCTATACCACATCAACGTCTTAAGCATTCTCCAGAAGAATGTTAAAGTGGACTTCCTACACTTAGTGTCAACTGTTTCTGGTTCATCATGGTGCTTTCTCAAAAATGACCTCAAGAGGGCAGTACGTATCCTGAACTAATGGCAAGAGAAGCAACTTTTCATTCAGAAAATTAGCAGTAGTGGAAGTTAATTCAGTTCCAATACCACACTATAACACAGCATATCAGTTAAGTGAAAGTAATAATGCTTTGGTTATAAAACACACTTAGTATTATAAAGTATGAAAATGTAAAGTACTCCCCCTCTGACTTTTATAATATTACAATACTTAATTATTACGAATACATTCATCTATATATAGCATTTTGAAATTGCAGCAGGCCAAGATCAAGCTAATTTTAAATGTATTTGTATTTTAAACATTTACATATTCTTTTAATTAATAGTTTAATGTAGAATAATGTGTTGAAATAATGTGTATATATATATATATATATATATATATATATATATATATATATATATATATATATATATATATATATATATATATATATATATATATATATATATATATATTACATTTGCATAAAAGCATATCATCCCCTCTTAGATAAATTAGAGAACTGTTGATTAAAAAGACTTACACATTATATCATTGATAGGAAATAAATTCATATCAAGATGATAATTCAAAAATTAGTTTAGAATAAAATGCCTTATGCTTAATTTATTATTATTAATCTATAGTCTAGGATGCTAAAACAAGATAACAACTGATAACTGACTACTAAACTGGCCTTTATGTGTAGAATTGGTATAAGTAACCTTTAATACTCTCTAGTTTATATATTTTTCCAATGTGAAACCTAGATTAAACATTGTATCTCACTGCTGCTTGGCAGAAAAGTTTGATTATGATATTCCTCTCTCTATGTTTCAAAGCACAACTCGTACAATCTATTAAAGTTGTCTTTGTCATGCAAATATCTATGCGATGCTTCAGCTGCATCCAGCTCCTATCTGTGGAGAGAGGAAATACAGCTATAAATAAGAGGCTCTATCTAGCAGGGCTGGAGTAGAAGAATGCTCCTGCATACCTCCAGCTATGTTATAATCTCACACAACTGCCCTTTGACATCAGTCTTCCCACTTGACAGCCTGAATCAAAATATTTCCTTTATGGGCCGAATTACAAAAACGTCACGCATGACATTTCCTGGGGTCTGACCATATATGATATTTTCCTTGGGAAAGACGGTGTATGAATGATTTCTGTTTGTATCATTGCTGCTGAAGTGAGAGTATGTCCTCATAAGGTAGAGTGTACATCAAGGAAAATATATGGTAAAATGGGTGGTACAAATATGGAGCTCCTCTTTGCGAGCCTGTGGCCCAGGAACCACGGTGGCTCCGTTGCTTACCATAACCCTACAAGGAGACAGCCTGGCCAATCAGAACGGAGCACCGATACTGACAGGCCACTCAGACAGCCAGATCAGACACAGAGCCCGGCTGGTATTAACATCAGCTGTTACACGCGCTGCGGAGGCTCAGTGCGCATACCAGCAGCATGGTTCACAGACATATACAATGTTTTCATCTCCTTAACAAGACACCGATGACGCTATCCTGACCGGGTCATTATAGTGAGCCTTCTGGGTGGCTATGAGAGTAGCAAAAAGATATGAGAGGTGTGTCCATGCAGTAATGTAGTGCATTATGTATCAGAATAACTGAAAATACAGCATTTAAATCACTGATTGCATAATATTCACACTAATTCTTGTCTCCTTTAAATATATTTTAGAACCATAAAGAAATTATCACATTCATTCACAGTAGCCTATGCATTGAATAAAAGGATGAAGTTATATATATCATAAAATTCATGACATCTTCATACATGTACAGATTACTTTTATTGTTATTTTCAGAAATTGTGCTTGAAGTCATATTATTGTGTTATAATGCAATAAATGTATATATGTATATTATATATGTATATAATGCATATAATGTATATAATGCAATAAATAATCCAAATGGAGACAGATGCTTCTTCATCCTTTTCTTTTTTTTTCAGACCTACTGAAAGTTTTGTATCACCTTTATGAGCCTGTTTATTCACTAGAAACATTTCATTCAAAACCGGTCAGTCAAATCACTTCATTGTAATGCAGTCCCATCCTTCTATGTAAAACACACTTTCCTCCGGCTTGTTGATTTTTCGCTGGCAGCTCATATTTGGACTTCTGTGAACTCCGAGCTCCGCCCCTGGTCCCCAGACCTAGTCTGGGTCTTATTTAAGGGGGCTCTTCTCGCCTTCAGCTTTTGTCCCAGTGGAAGCATCTGCCTACAAGTGCACCTTGGTGAGTACGCAGCTCGAGATGATTTGTCTTATTAGCTTCATGAAGTCCAGTAGTTTGCTTTGAGTTGATGATACTTGGATCAATGGATGATGTAACTTCATCTAAATAATGGTTTTCAATATAAGTGGAGTACAAGTGGACATTGCCATTGGATGCTTAACTGTATTTAGATGATATCTGAGGAATACATTCCATGATATGGGAAGGTTTTGTGGGAAATCAAAAGACAGGACGGTATAAAGTACATTCTCATTCAAGTGGGGAAGATTAACCCAACTTTTAGTTGGGACTGTATATTTCAAATGTATGACATACGTGTTTTCCTGTAGGAGTAGTGCACAGAAGTTTTGAAGAAGTCTGCTAAACACATTATGTTTCCATGAATGATGGTAGGCAGCTGAGGCATGGACCCATGTAGTAAAACAAAAGTGTCACAGTTCAGTGACAGATGGGAGCTGGCCTGGCTCTGAGACCACCTCTCGCAGACCTGAAATAGCAGAAGATCCAAAGTGTCACTTGTTTCACCCTGTTAGTGTGAGGGGGTGCTTAGCTTAAAATAGATCACAGGTCCCTCTGTTATGCCCCTTTTTGGTGCTACCTCAGCAGCTCTGAGATGTCCCAGGAACAATCATAGCTGTGGAGATACGGTATCAGTAGTTGTACAAGAAAGCTAGGACCGAAATAGCATCCAAAGGCATGTCTAATTAGCACTCTATACAGCACTCATTGAGGTGGACTGTATTAGTGTTTGGAAGTAATAATAACTTAAGAACAGTTATGAGATAGTGCTGGCAGGTCTTCAAAGTCCCACTGAATGACAGCTGATATATTAATCATCTGAGTGCTTGATTTACAATGTCACAGACTGTCTAGATATAGCAGGTCTAGTCACTTTGTCACATCGTCAACCTCTCCGGTGATAAAGCCTCTGTGATTGTTCAATTATAACAGGCCTTCGTGCTATGCATCCTGGCAGTTTACACAGCTGCCCTTAACACCGCCTAAGCCTTGTCTTTCTTCCTTGTGCTTCCACGCTGCCACTCTGCAATTTTTAGACCACCCCAGCAAAGCCTAAATCATGTGTGACGACGACGAGACTACCGCCCTTGTGTGCGACAACGGTTCAGGCTTGGTCAAGGCTGGATTTGCCGGAGATGACGCTCCCCGTGCTGTCTTCCCTTCCATTGTTGGAAGGCCCCGCCACCAGGTTAGACTTATCTCCACATTTATTTAGTGAGATGAGAGCTAAAAAGTGTGAATGCCTTGTATCTCATGTTCCTCTCTTGCTTTTTTCTTCTCAGGGTGTGATGGTGGGTATGGGTCAGAAGGACAGCTATGTAGGTGATGAGGCCCAGAGCAAGAGGGGTATCCTCACCCTGAAGTACCCCATTGAGCATGGCATCATCACTAACTGGGATGACATGGAGAAGGTGTGTGTTGACAGCAAAAATCATTTATGACATTTATAGGAGCTGACCTACCACATCCATGAGATTTCACAGGCTGGACACTGTATTGTAAAGCCCTGTTTTTTTTTAAGACCTGGTGCTTTATTCAGAAAGCCTGGCTGTTTATTTAGCCAACAGTTGTCTCTTGCCACCACATCAATTGCTCTTTGTTCTCTCTCAGATCTGGCACCACACCTTTTACAATGAGCTCCGTGTGGCCCCTGAGGAGCACCCCACCCTGCTCACTGAAGCCCCCCTGAACCCCAAAGCCAACAGAGAGAAGATGACCCAGGTAATTTAATTTCTATGCCCTTCTAGGTGTTTAATTTGTCCTTTGGTCTGAGACAAACCTTTTACATTCTGCGCGCTTCTTCTCACAGATCATGTTTGAGACCTTCAACGTCCCCGCCATGTATGTGGCCATCCAGGCCGTGCTGTCCCTGTACGCCTCTGGCCGTACCACTGGTTAGTTCACTGTAACTTTGCCGCATGTACTCAAGTTAATCTGTGGTCAATTTTGCAATCCTCTAATATTGTACGGATCCAGCACTTATTTATAAAAAATGAACCACAAGAAAGATACACTGATGTATATTCACACTTTAAAGTTGTCTGATATCTGTAAGAATTCTTGTCTTGTTGTCAAGTAGAGGTGTTAATCCCTCTCAGGCTGAGTGTGAGTCCCTTGATATCAGCAGCATTATATCATTCATGTTGTAGATACACTTGAAGAGGTCAGACTTTTATTTGGCTGCCAATACTCAACATCACAAAGAGGCATAGTTGATTTACTGAGTGTCTTTTCTGTTTGCTAAAGGTATTGTGCTGGATTCTGGTGATGGCGTGACCCACAACGTGCCCATCTATGAGGGTTACGCTCTGCCACATGCCATCATGCGTCTGGATCTGGCTGGTCGTGACCTGACCGACTACCTGATGAAGATCCTGACCGAGCGTGGCTACTCTTTTGTCACAACCGGTGAGACTATGTTATCATTGTAAGGGATTAAATAAGATAACGAGAGGTGCACCAGTGTTGTTGAACAATACAAATACCTTCTGCTCCTCAGCTGAGCGTGAGATCGTGCGTGACATCAAGGAAAAGCTGTGCTATGTGGCCCTTGACTTTGAGAATGAGATGGCCACCGCTGCCTCCTCCTCCTCCCTGGAAAAGAGCTACGAGCTGCCCGATGGTCAGGTCATCACCATTGGTAACGAGCGTTTCCGTTGCCCAGAGACCCTGTTCCAGCCCTCTTTCATCGGTGAGTCACGGGAATCACTTATCAGTTGCATTTGTCTTCATTGAGGATGTAAGACTTACAGTCTTCTGTCTCTGTTACAAAAACTCATAATTTGCATTCGTCCTTTACTAGGTATGGAGTCTGCTGGTATCCATGAGACCGCCTACAACAGCATCATGAAATGTGACATTGACATCCGTAAGGACCTTTATGCCAACAACGTGTTGTCTGGTGGTACCACCATGTACCCTGGTATTGCTGACCGTATGCAGAAGGAGATTACAGCTCTGGCCCCAAGCACCATGAAGATCAAGGTAAGAGAACTGCAAAGGTTTTTAATTATCAAGTTCAATGACATGGTCACTAAACATTCAATTAAACTAAAACGGTCTTTATTTTGTGCCTAGATCATTGCTCCTCCTGAGAGGAAGTACTCTGTCTGGATCGGTGGCTCCATCCTGGCGTCCCTGTCCACCTTCCAGCAGATGTGGATCAGCAAGCAGGAATACGATGAGGCCGGCCCCTCCATTGTCCACAGGAAATGCTTCTAAACACACAACCAACCTCCTTCCATCCATTCATGCATTTTACGTTGTTGTCTCTTGTACATATATGTATGTTCTGTTGTAATAAAAGATAAGACCTTGCAAGAGTATGTGATACTGTTATTAAAAACATGGCGTATTAATGCAAGGGCCTGTTTCTTAAGAAACTTTATAATCTGGGGAAACTTTGTTGAGTAAAACCCAAATCAAAAGAGGAAAGTGGTTACAGACCACAAAACATAGTCACAATCGACCTTGAATGTGCATAGCATATTATTAAATTCAGAAATAGCATTACTGTAAAACATGCAATACTTTTTGCAGCTGATGAACATTCAACTAAAAATTATTGCTTTAATAAAAAAATCTGCTACTGTGACATAAAGATGTTAGTAGTCTGTCTGTGCGCTGCAGATTAACATCATAATGAATGACATTGTCATTAAGTACACTAGACAATGGCAGTGTAATCATGTGCATACACCACATAGCCTCATGTAATTCTGACTTTGCATTACATACTTAAATAGATGATCGATAATTTGCAGAAATAGTAATGAGACTTGCACACATAAAGACAGAATTTAAAATATTAATTTGAAAACAACTTGTGTTTTAAGTTACATAATCATTTTTTAAAGCCAGTCCAGATGAACGGATGCAAGTCCCCATGTTTATTTGGATGCATATTTTATACTTTATTATTTATATTCATTACTGTGTGCACTTTATGGGAAAGCGGAAATCTCATTGTACTTGTATAATGACAATAAAGGCTTTCTATTCTATTCTATTCTATATTGTGAAAGACAGCCTCAGCTTGCTATCATTTTCTTATTTTACAAGTTGCTTCACACTAGGTACTGTTGCAACAATTTTAACTTTTGGCCTTGTACGTATTATGAATGCTGAGCTGAACGTACATGGGCGTTTACCCATCACAAGGTAGGTTAAGTTATGTAAAACGTACAGACCATAGGTACAAACGCGGCTTTGTGCTTTTTTTCCACATTAAAATGTGAAAGTGCAATTGATATTAACACGAGAGTCTGCCGGTCGTCTTCCACTTAAACGTTCATCTGGCGCAACAGAAACCGCCCCGCACAGCCAGGGTGCCCTGGGTAATAAACCACGCGCCCCTTGGTGGACGTTATTCGAACCGTTTCCAGCCAATCGCAGCGTCGAGCGTAGCGAGTCGCGTCTGTTTGAATACTCAGTCTGCGGAAACAGACCACGACTTCCCAACCGACTGAAGGATAGTCACTAACACAATGCAGTTAGCTAGCTAATTAATTAACTCCGCCGTGTTTTAAGCCTTTAACGGTTTGAGAAGAGGTAACGTTTTACGGCGAATTCGGTTCCGAGTGAGGCTTGTTGGATAGCTGGAAGCTAGCTAACTGCATTGCAACCGTAGCATGAAGCTAGCTGATAGAAAGGCTCTCTGTGTGTAGCTAGCGTTATCTCGGTAAGGTCGTTAAAACACTGCTCGGAGCCGAGAAACTTCGTGCTTTACGGTCGAGGTTACGATTAGTAGAGTTAGGATGAGTTAGAGAGTAGCATCTCAACCAGTTAGAAAGTGTCCGTTCGCTTACGTAACGTAACGTCAACGTTACTGACTGAGCGGCTTGTTTGAAAGTAAACCAACGTGTAAAATGAAGGTTATGGAGAAAAGTGTGATGCGTCTCGTGGCTGTGCAGCATCTCCGCACAGTCTACGGGATAAAGACCAAGAACTGGAACAAAAACAAAGCAGCCAGCTGTAAGACAACAGTAACCTCGGTGAGTTAACAAATCAATTAACATTACCAACGTCTGGTATGATTAACTTGCCTTTTATTTATAGTGACTGAAACTCTGTTTCATCTTAAAAAACTGTTATGGAAGAGCACGAATCAACAACTTCAGAGTATCACCATGACCAGACTATTGTTAAGGCAGTTGGATGTAATTTGCATATTATTGAAAGCACACCCCTACTGTTGAGACCCATTTGTTGTCTAGCTGCCAGTTAGTGCAGATGCTTTGTTTGGCTGTTCCGTGATTATTCACACCGTAAACTTCTTCACCACCAAATAAAAGCCAAGCCCAGAGAGACAAAGCAAGGCCAAAGTATTCTAGTAAATCTTGATGGAAATTTTCAGTAGCAAAATAGCCTTAACTGAACCTAATGGGAGTGGATTTGAAGATGTGTCGCAAGAGTCACAAGGTTTGCATGGGACTTTGTGACTTTTCAAATGGACATTGAACTTCTCCGTTTGTTAGATTATGCTCTAAAATCAAGTCAAGAAGACAAACGACATATTGAGGTTAAAACTTAATTTATCTCAAACATGTTGGAATGTTTGGCAGCCATCAAACTGACTGACAAATGGAATTTGAAGTGTGGCTGGAGAAAGCTTCTGTGTTTTTAATCAATTAGAGCTGCAACTATTAATTGATTAGTTGCCAACTATTACATTAATTGACAGGTATTTTAATGTAATAGTTGGGAACTGATAGATAAATCAATGAATCATTGCAGTTTTATTCATAATTATTCAATCTTTTTTTACCACTCTTGAAGATCAAATAATTCTAAAAAAATAATAATTATTAGAGCAATTGCAATAATCCTTTTTAACCCATTAGTTGCCAACTATTGTCAACCTTAATCAGCAACTATTTCAATAATCAGTTAATCAATTTTAGTCATTTTTAAGAAGAAAATGTCCAAATTATCTGGTTCCAGCTTCTCAAATCTAATTATTTTCTGTGTTGTTTAGTCTCCTATAATAGTAAACTGATGGATTGTGCACTGTTGGTCTGAACTAAAAAAGATATTTTAGGCTGAATCTTTAGCTTTGGAAAACAATGAGTGACATTTTACACAATTTTAAGAAGCAAACAATTTATTGATTTATTAGCTGCAGCCCTAATCAATATTACTGCCTTATATTTTTATTTTTGGATTGTCCTCCCAGGCTAAGGTCTTCGGGGTACCTTTGGAGAGCTTACCATACTATAATATGGAATGTGGGAGTGTGCCAAGGCAAGTTGACATATTCTTATGATTACATTTGTTATAGCATGTTTTTTTTTCTGTTTTTGTATACTATTTGTTGACATGTCACTGGCTTTTCCAGCTTTCTGGTCGACGCATGTATGAAACTGCTGGCACATGTGGACACAGAGGGCCTGTTCAGGAAATCAGGCTCAGTTGTTCGCCTGAAAGCACTCCGGGTGAGTGATGCCTGAAGTTGACCTTGCTTGCACTGAGAGCCCTTGACCCCAGGGATTGTCTGACACAACAATGCTGTGTTTTTGTCTGACCAGGCAAAGCTGGATGTGGGTGAGGAGTGCCTGTCTGCTGCTCTCCCCTGTGACGTGGCTGGTTTGGTGAAGCAGTTTTTTAGGGAGCTACCAGAGCCAGTGCTGCCCACAGAGCTGCAGGAGGCCTTCCTCAAGGCCCAGCAGCTCCCCACCGAGGAGGAGAGGACCTCTGCCACCATGCTGCTGTCCTGCGTGCTGCCTGACAGAAATCTAAGCGCCCTGCGTCACTTTTTTGACTTCCTTAGCCATGTGTCTCAGAGGTGCCATAATTATATTGATTGGGATTACTTTATTATAACAACTTCTTCTTTGGATTATTTACAAATAGACATTTTCTCTCTTTTTACTTTTGGATTCATATATTTATTACTGCTGTTTTTATTTTATTTTTTTTGCTTGCAGGAGTGCGGAGAATAAGATGGATAGCAGTAACTTGTCTTTGATCTTGGCTCCCAATCTCCTTCACTCTGGAGACGGTACAGAGAAGATGAACGCCAACACGGAGAAACGCCTCAAACTACAGGCAGCTGTAGTACACTGCTTCATAGAGAATGTCCAGAACTTTGGTGCGATTTAAATTCCCCTCTTGGCATGCGTGTCTTGTCAGTCTTTAATGTTTCATTTTTAGTATTAACTGATTTACTTTGTGCGGCAGGTGTGTTACCACAGTTCCTTCAGGAGAAGGTTCCGGCCATGATGGGCTGTGAGGCAGGTGTTCTGTCCCCATCTCATGATGAACTTGCTGAGCTGGACTTGAACTCGGGAATGAAGAGGAGACCCAGACGCAGCTTTGGTGGTAAGATGGATGTTATTTCTTGGTGAAAGCTGCAACTTACACTGTCAGACATATTGGTCATGAGACCACATAGTGATTAATTTAATAAAGCTGACCTTTTACTGTAAAGTAATCTTTGCATACCTGAATACTCATGCCTACATGGATTGATTATGTTATTGATATTGACTTTTTTTATTACTTTAATGGACAGCATAAGCTGGAAACAAGGAATTCAGAAATAAGTAGCCATATAAGGACCCAAAGCCTTTAAATTATGGTTTGAAATGGTAAAAAGTGTATAGATGATATTAAAGTTGAGAAAACACAAACATTTAGGTTTTCCTATTAGGAAAACAATTTAAATGTGACACACCAAGGAAGGGGAGCTTCTCCTGGTCAGGTTTCCTTTAATATTCATCATTCAGGAGGTGTATTATCCACACAGGTGTCTTTCTCCAAAACACATGGCCCCGGTGAAACATCCCTTGATTTAAATGGATTTCTGTTGGGTTGAATATTTTTGAAACATTTGGGAACGATAAAATATGTATAACATGTCTATTAATTTCTTTAGACATTTTAATGGAGAAAAGTTACATGTTTGACCTTAAAAATGTAATGAATGTATAATTTGGTCTCTAAAGCTGTTTAAGAGGGAGAGGCAGACTCATGAACACACAGCAGAGAATGAAATCAAACAACTCATTCAAGTATAACAGAATTTTCCTGAAATCCTGTCCTGTCTGGAGCATACGTTTTCAGAAAACAATGTTTTTAAATGCTTTGGTTTATGTCACATTTCAGATATGGTCAATGGTGCTCTGAATAAAATAAAAACTAATAGAACACCCACAAATGCCACCCAAACAGACAGTCTTGGTATGTACTATGGTCAGTGAGGTTGTGTTGCTTGTCATGTAGCATGACCATCTGCATCGTCTATGAAACAATGAGCTTCCTATCCTTCCAGCAGAAATCCAGCTCTATATTGCATTTCACTTTACATTTGCAGTATGCTTCATTGATTCACCTTTGGCTTGATAATGAATAAATATGATCTGAATAAGCCTGTCTTAATTCACTTTCATTATCTTTGCCTGCCTGTTTAGTTGCATGGAGCATCCTCCACTCATTTCAGTGCTTTTGGTTGAGAATCATCTTCAAAATAAAAAAAGGCAATCACACATATACATACATTCTTTTGTTATTAAGTTATCTACTTATTATTTTTACAGTCTTTTCCTCTGCAACTCCCGTGATTGGAACACCAGCCTCCAAGAGGAAACTTCCAGTGGAATCTGGTCACACTTTTGGATTCTCAAACAAGAAATGTAAATCCATCAAAAAGAACCTCGGGATAGAATTACTTCCCAATACTCTGTTCAGTGGGACCTCTACTCCAGGATCAGGTATTTGATTATTTGATTAAATGGACATCAACAAGTAGACTGTCTCTAAAGTGTGTGTTTAAGTTGAGGTGTTTTTTTTTCATATATATCTTCTAGCTTACAGTGCTTCAGGGGTCTTGGACTCTTCCCAAACCACGCTGTCCTCAGCAGGAAGGTCTAGAAGACAATCAGCTACTTCTGTGAGAAGGAAGAGTCGACGACTTAGCAACAGACATGCGGTAAACAGGTATGTGTCTTCCAGTTATTCAAAAAACTTAGACAAAGTGAAAACATATTTTCCACTCCCCTTGCCTTTTGTATGTCGTTTGTAAATTCTGAGAAAATGTCAAATGTAAACCTCAGAACTAAATGGCATTCCTGGCTTATGTTACATTGATAATTGTTTGAATATATATCCTTTTTTTTCAGGGTTGAATCTGGAAAAGCTGGCTGCTTTTCTCCCAAAGTCTCCAAAAAAGAAGCTCCACGCAAGTCTCTGCGCTTGCGTTTTAGCCTGGGGAAGAGCAGCAAAGATGCTGTAAGTGTGGTTGCTCGACAGACACAGAAACTTTGAAAGATTGTATTAATAAAGCGCGTTCAGGCATCTTCTATTATTAATTGTATTCAAATAATATTATACACATGGGGTGTGATGTTGAGGTAAATTCTTGCACAGCAGCACTTTTTATTGTGACCTTCTATGTTTACTCTTTTCTTCTATAAGAAGAACATGGATTGTTTTTTCACTACCTTTTACATTTACAATGCTAAAACATACATTTTTTGCTTTATGTTAAGCAGTTGGGTGAAAGAGTGGTCGTATATATGGAAAATACATTGTAACAAGACTTGTGGTATGCTGAGTGAAAGATTTATGGTGCATTCATATTTCAAGTGCTCTAACAGTAACATGTATATGATTGACTTAATAAAAAGCTGCTGACCAACAAATCCAATATCTTGTTTCTTCTGAGTGATTTTTATCATCCTCTGAAGAACTAACCGCAAAAGTCATGAAATTAACATATTAATGTTGCATTTTGGGTAACATCTATGGGGTCCTTTTTAATAAACAATTACTAAAAGGCTTAATCCTCTTCTGAAGCTTCTTTCATCTTTCATTTCTCATTCCATTCTGGTGACAAAGGGATCTGAGTCCATTGGCTGGCGACTCGCCACGCAGGAGAGCACCACCAGCTTCCGTTTCACCAAAGAGACAGAGTTCAGCCCATCAGCTCTGCCTAGAAACACTGAATCCAAGAGTGAGTAGCAATTCTGAATTTAAAAAACAAAAGATGAGCACATTTTTGAAATTGTATTGTTATGTAACACTTGCTGCTTTTCCCCACTTATACAGATTCTAAATACATTAGCAAGTCTGAAAACAACTTGCTGACCCCCCAATGTGACTCAAAGGCCCACCAGACCTCGTGGAGCGGGGAGACACCTGTCGGAGCCCAGGCTTTTAGTGGAGGCTCCTTCACTGATACGCCAATGAGCATGTGCCTGAAGAAGAACAGCTACGTGTCCGAGCCCACCATCGTTGTATCCAAGCCCTCAGCGGTGACCGGCCTCCCCAAGAAGCTGTGTTGCGCTTCCAGTGCCGAGAGCCTAGAGAGCGAGAGCCCCGTCGCCGACACGGTGAGCCAAGCTAGACCCACCTTGCTGAAAATCAAGGGATCCTTCGCAGAAACGATCAGCGACGCTCAAACCGTCTTACAGGAAACAAAAGCTTCAGACGATGTCGTCCTCCCTCCACCTCAGACTCCTGCAGCCAAAGTTCTGTCTGTGGACACGGAGGCATCCAAAAGTCCAAACTTTCAGGCTACGGAACAGAACGTTACGTTCGGACAGATTGAAATAGCCGCTTTGTCCCCTTTGCATATCGATAGTGTAGTTTTTGAGTCTGGTGTGTATCGTAGTACAGCGGCAAATGCCGACCAAGGTTCTTTTTGTGTCGCCGCGTCTGTCAGTGACCATGAAAGCTCCACGGCGGGAGAAAGAGAAAAGGAAGTGGAGCTGGTGAACTGCAGCAGGTTGATCGATGCCCTGGACATCGAGAATCCCGCTCAGTTCAAACTGGGCGTCTCCTCCGGGCTGCAGTCCACACCGTACAAACCAGGTCTGGAACTCAAGCACGGCACGCCTTCGAGAGTCGATACAGCAGTCAGTATGGTACAGGAGAGTCATCAGTCCTCCCTAGAGATCGGTGCCAAAGTCCAAACCCAGCAACAGCTCTCCCCACGCAGCCAGGAAGTCCAAAAGCACCGAGTGGCCGACCACATCCAACACTTCAACAAGCTCACTCTTTACTCCCCCAGAGCCTCAAAGGTCCAACAAACCAGGTCCCCACTCAGGTTCCAGCGCACCCCCGTGCGTCAGACTGTCCGGAGAATCAATTCTCTGCTGGGAGAGAACAGGAGACCCGCTCAACACCTGGAGCTCCCTGCAGGCCAGAGGGGTCTGATGGGGAAGGCGGTGAGCCTGGAGAGCGGCCTCTCCCCTCACACTCAGGCGGGACAGTCCAACGTCGCCAATCCCAGAAAGAAACCACCCCCGGTTCCTCCCAGAAAGCCGAGCACCTCATCCCGCAAGTCTACACTCTGCGCTTTAGGTGACGTCACCAACAAGGTCCAACCGAAGACCAAAGTGGACTCGGATCCATCAGGTCAGAAGCCTCGAGTGCAGCAGGAAGTAGAAAAGGACCCTCAGCATTACAGAGGTTCACCTCGGAACCCGCTGAACCAAGCACGACTTCTGTCTGCTACCAAACCCGTAGACTTATAGCTGCTACTCTTTATGCCTTATTGTTCCCTTTTTACTATGCAGGTGTGTCTGTTAAAACCAGAGACAGAGACCTGCACTACATTAAACAAGCCAACGTATATAATCCATACTGCAGGGGTTTAATTTATTCTTAGCTATAATAGGTGCTATTTGTGTTTGTTTAGGGCCTTAATGGAATCATGTTTATTTGCCTTACAATTGTTTTTTGCTGTGTTTAGCTGTTGAAACATTTCAGCCTAAAAGATTAAGTCTAGTAGTATTGAGATTGTAGCGTGCAGGTCAAATTATGTGATCGATGGTATGATTGGGAACGTTTAGATCAAGTCTTACGCTTTTATTTATGCATTTTATATCTAATCCTTTAGGTAGAGTTTTTTTTTTTTTTTTTAAACGAACTGTTTACTGAAGTCAAATCTATTTTCTAAAGATACAAAATATTTTCTTACTGTTTTTTATGTGCAAAAAAAGAAAAAATGCACCTTTTTGTTGAAATTGTAAGGGCGGAAGAAAAGCCAACAAGTATTGATCAACTCATGTTATTTGCAGTCAGTTAATTTCAAAACCATAAAAATCCTTTGCTATGTGAACCGCTTCAGACAAATAAAATCAAACCACATACGCTTCTCTCCAGTTTGTATCCTCCAGTTGCAGAAATGAGTCACAAGGGGGAGCCAGAGAACTACTTTAGACTACATGTCCACAGTTAAACTAAACCTGTATTGACATGCGCATGTTTTGTATGCATTACTTAAATATGTTTTCTGTTCTGCGTCTCTTGCGATATCTTTACAAGAATAATGTTGTCTTTCTACACATTGTCAAATCTGATCCGAGGCCACCAAAAGCTGTCAAGTAAATCTCATCGCACACACACACACACACACACACACACACATCACATCAACTAGTTTAAAAAGTTACGGCGTCATGAAAAAGGTGAACGACCGGTGCATTTTTCATCTTGTAAAGAATCTGAAGAGTTGCCAGTGATCGGGCGAAGGTCAAAATAATTCCTCTAGATTTATTCCCCACATCCCGCAGGGAGGCTCCCGCAGCCTGTTTCATGTCTACGATCGATTTGACTTTGACAAAAAAAAAACCGTTTTGTGGTCAAATGGTTCCTCGTTACCGCAGCAACAGCTTGTTCCTGTAGGCCGCCGCCGCCGTCCGGTAGCTGCTGCGTTTCCTCTGGTCGCTGCGTTACAGCAGATGCGGGGCCGAAGCCTAATGTGTGGAGCAGATGCTTCACGGTGGAAGACGATGTTAGATCACGTTTATAAAAACAGCGATTACCAGTGTTTACTGGGAACATACAGGTAAATCACGTGCCTTGGAATTAAACGTAGAATTAAGATTTACAAACCTGAACATTTACTTTTGCAGCATCTTCTTCCCCCTCCCAGAAACCAGGGCTGAAAATATGTTTGCCACGATTGTTTCCCCCCTTCATCAAATTTCTATTGTAAAATTAAATAACGGGTCAATCTAATAAAAAAACTAGTCCTTTAAATATCACAAAGTGGAATTCCAGATTTGCATAATCATTTGAGAATTCGTGTCCGAATAAAGATTCGTTGGGGACGCATAAAAACCTATTAAATCAAAGCAGCAGTTCATATTGAACATCGACCAGATATCACAATAATCTATTAAACAGGTTTATGGGGGATTGCGCCTTGTTTTTAGTACTTCTTTCTTTTTTTCTTACAATGAACTTTCGTTGCCTTTATTCTACTTTGATTCATTTCCCCCTTTGTAACATGATAGTTTTTTCTTTTTGACTACATTCTTAGACGCATGTGTGTTTGTAATTTTCTTAAAGACCTTTGAACTCCTCATTTTTGAATATTTCAATTTTTTTTGCATGTTATTTTCATCACGATCCTTTGAATGAAAAATAATCAGCTATTCTTTTACTTTTTTTGAGAGGGAGGGGGGTAGTTTCCCCAATATGCGCAGGAACTTCACCCTGTCCTCCTCCTCCTCCTCCTCCTGCTGCCCTCCGCTGTTCCCGGTTGTCTGTTTTTCTTGAAGTCGGGTTCAGGGGAAGTGTTGAGGGGCGGATAGTTTTGATTTTTCTCTACGTCGCGCTTTAGCCAATAAATGTAGAGGGGAAACTGTTGTGCACATCTCAGCTGGCAGACATTTAAAAGGGAGACAGTCCGGCGCTGGAGCAATTTGTATTAAACCCCCCCTCCCTCGACCCCCCCACCCACCTCCTCCCTTCGCCCCCCCCCCCCCCTTGTCTATGGAGTGGTTACTCTCCCACCCATCCAGAGTCCCACCAGTGTGCAGCCGACAGTAGTAGGTGCCTATCACCTCCTCGGAAGGTGCCGCGAGAGAAGACTTTGACAGCGCTTCAACGTCGCAACTCGAGGCTGCGGAGGCTTCGCAGGTGAGTGGATTTCCAACATTTCCCATCATAAGGGGAAAGAATCCACGTGTTAATGTTTAACTTTGTTGTGTTTGAAAATAAGCAAACCGCAAGTTAATGGATACGGTTTTTTGTTGCTTTTTTGTATTTGTAACTCGTACGTTTTAGACTCGTGGAGTTAAATCCTGATATAATTTGAAGCTTTCGAGTTTCGCTTTTACGCGCAGCTGCCAAAATCCAAAATGTGGTTTTTACGCAGCGTAAACGCTTTGACAGCTGTGCGTCACCCCCTCTATGTACGTGACACTGGCGCGAGTGATGAGTTATTCCTTTCTTCTTCTTCTTCTTCCCCAACCCTCCCCCCCGCCAAAAAAAGGATGGCCAACTCCACGCGCATCCTCTGCGGTATGGTTTTCATCATGGGGCTGCTCTCCTCTCCCGCGGATTCCAAAAGGAACCGGAGTTCACAAGGCGCCATCCCTCATCCTGACAAAAGCAACCCGAACGAATCGGAGCAGCACCCGCCGCAGCCGCCGCATCCTCCTCCTCCTCCACAGCAGCAGCAGCAGCAACAAGCCGCCGCCGCCGCGGCGGGGTCCTCCGCGTCCCGCCACAGGCACGGGTCCACCTCGCCGGCCGACGAGGTGCTGGAGTCCAGCCAGGAGGCGCTGCACGTGACGGAGCGCCAGTACCTGAAGCGCGACTGGTGCAAGACGCAGCCGCTGAAGCAGACGATCCACGAGGAGGGCTGCGTCAGCCGCACCATCATCAACCGCTTCTGCTACGGACAGTGCAACTCCTTCTACATCCCGCGGCACATCCGCCGCGAGGAGGGCGCCTTCCAGTCGTGCTCCTTCTGCAAACCGAAGCGCTTCACCACCATGACGTTCACGTTGAACTGTCCCGAGCAGCAGCCGCCCACCAAGAAGAAGCGCATCCAGCGCGTCAAGCAGTGCCGCTGCATATCCATAGACCTGGACTAAAAGCGCTACAGACAAGCATGTGTGCGCGCGCGCGTGCGTGTGTGTCTTCATATTCGTCTGCTACTTTGGGAGAAAAAGAAGAAAGGCTGTCACACAGCCAAGAAACACGTGCCTGTCTCCACTTGGAGACGCGCCTCCAATATACTGACGTTTTTTTTCCTCTACGTGTACTATGAATCTCAATCTTGCACAATCGTGTGAACGGACAACGCAACTCGCATCGAACATTTTTACTCTTCACAGATTTTTTTTTGTTGTTGCCGATTTTGAGCGTCACTGCACGGGAACGTTGGCTTGGAATGGGCACGTTTTTTGATTTTTTTTTTTTTTTTAATTTTACGCACGACTTTCTCACACCAAGTAGGACAGAATGACCCCGGTTTATTTAATAAAGTCAGCAACTCACAGTTCCTTAAAAAAGAAAAGAATAGAAAGAAAAAACACTCACTTGTGCGACAAGAGAACATTCCTGTCCGATTTTGTTGCATTTTTTTATGTGATTATGTGTTTGTTAAACTGGATGTTTCCACTGTGTGGAATTTTAAGCGGATGGCGATATTTGTAAATGGACAAAAAAAGGCAAATCTTATTTCGATATTTCAAGAATCTTTCAAGGTTAACCTAAATGATTTCTGCGAATTTCGATTTTTCTTGTAAGTTGGGTGCCTACTCTAACGTAGAGACACTAGGATTCTCTGTTAGTTAACAACGTGACAATGTACAGCGGTGGTTTATACACTATCGAGATTAAATAGTTGTAACATGTAAAAAAAAGAAAAAAAAAAGAAGAAGCCTTATTTGATGTAACCGGTTTGTTTATTCCTTTGGATTCAATTATCCACGTCAAACGTCAAATAAAACGGACGCTGGCATTATTTGTGCGCATTATTTGAACATTTACACCCAAACCTGGGGGTTTTATTTTGAAATGATCCTGTTTCTCTCGTCCTTCCGTGAGCCAGCATCTTTGCTGAGATAGATAGAAGTTTATATAGATATTAACTCGTTTCAATCGTAAAAGTAGTCAGATTTATGAGAAAAGATGAGGTTTACTGCTCCAAAATGATGTAATTTAACTTTATTTTGGTATATCTTAAAAATCTGATGATTGGAAAAAAGGGGGGGGGGGGGTATTCAAGTGCAAGTGATGAGGGATTTCAACATTTAGTATAAAGGTCCCAATTTCTGACACTTATTTTAGAAGTAGAAATGTTATTCCTTATTGTCATTTTGTTATATAAATATACTGATTTTTGAATAAGAATTTTCATCAAACCAGCTCCTATAAATTCACATTGTAAAGCAATAAATGTTCACTCTAGGTGCTGTCAATCTATCTCATTGAATTCCAGTGTATTCAAACTTCCTATTCCATCCGCTAATCACTTCATTCCATGACCCTCCAAGTGTTAATATCTTAAAACGAGGCCTGATTGACTTTGTTCTGGCTCACAGCTTATTGAACAGTTGAATTATGAGTCATCAAATGTGTTTGATGACTCAGGGTTCCTTACGTAAATATCACATTTTCTCACTGCACTTGTTTAGACTCCCGAAAGCAAAGCTTTTGCTGGAAGCGTTGACAGCGCCCGACTCTCTCGAGTCAGAAATTCGCTTCAACACGTCTTTCCAAAGGTCAAATAAAGCCCGGGTTTGTTCAGCATCCAGGAGTTTTTTTTTTATTCTTGAAATTTAAAACAATTCCATAAAATTACAGAGCACCCTACTGCACACGAGAACTACTGAGGGTTACATACAGTCAGAGGCTTCAACAATCCCTTGATCAGTATCAGTTCGCTTTTCTTTTTTCAAACTCTCCGGAGTTGCAGTGTAGATTTCTGAAATTATTTATATAGATTTTTTTTATATACAAAATAAATGGCACACGTGAAAGACTTTAGAGGGTACGAAAAAAAGAAGTAATTCAAGGTGCAGTTTTTATAGATAAAATGGAAGTTCGTCTGAGGTATTAACAACTCACATGGCTTTAGGTGATATGCTTGAATATTTGGAACTACCCAAAAAAAAAAAAAACTAGAAAAAAAACCGGGACTGCCTTCAATTCTTCACAATTCCATACAACTGACATTCATGTGAAAATATATCTTTCATCTGTCTTATCAGGCAACTCATAAAAATACAGCCTCAAAGTTGTTAGTTCTTTTTTTTTGGCATAAAATAAATCTTTTCCTTTACATAAATAGACTTTTCCTGAACGACACAGACGCTCGGTTCCATATTACATTTGTGAAAATAAAACTTAATCCACTTTCTTAGTTAAAAAAAAACAAACACGCAGTATTTCTGTGGCTTAAAGCGAGCTGCAACACAGCAGGAAAAGTGCTTCACTGTGTGATTGAACGGCAATCGATAAGGGATCAATAGCTTTGAGTAAAATATATTTCATATCTCAGGGTGAGCGGGTTTACGGCCAAGACCTGTTGCGTTCTTCAGGACATTTGTGTGTATGTGTGTGTGTGTGTGTGTGTGTGAGGGGGCTGAGGTTAGGGTGGCGGGGTGGGGTGGGGGGTTCTGCTCTTCTCTGGATATCACCCAGGGTATCACACACACACACACGTATAGTGAAAATCATTATTATATTCCTCAGAACTCAAACCTGCAACGGTCCCATGCTCAACACGTATTTACAGGAGTTTTTTTTTTTTTTAAATGAGCCGTGGTGAATGCGAAAAGCTGTTTGCTACAAACAGAGGACGCGGCTTTGAGATTCTTGTGTGACTGATTCTTGTGAGCAGAGATACTGTGAGTGCTCGGGGACGATAGTGAAACACATGCTGTCTGCCGTTACATGCTACATTCTCGGCATGTGTAAGACCCGGGGAGAACCTTCCGGGGACGTGTCAGCTGGGCTCTGTTGCGGATCCCGCTGACCCCTCGAGACCTTTCGCAAGCCGGGGACTCGGGGGGTCACGCCGCGCTGGATGAATGAGGTCGACCTCTGGCCTTTCAGACTTTCATCACTTCGGCTTGTGTCAGCCACGCATCCTCGCCGGCGGAGAGGGCTCAACGCGAGGGTGGCGGAGCGTAAAGTAAGGGTGGGGGGGGGGTGTGTGCTGTTAGTAGGTGTTATGGCAGTGGGAGTAGTTAGTGAGAGTCCCGGTGTGAGGTTTTTAGTCGTGAGAACGTCCAAAAGTGCGAGAGAGGCGAGGCCGTTGCTCAGCTGGAGGACACGCCGGCTTCCTTCTGCCGCAGCCGCTCTTTCTGTTGGTGGGAAATGGCGAGAAATGTCAGCGAATTGAGAAAAAAAGGCTATTGGGTGGAGGGGGACGACTTTTCTCTAGAGCGGTCCTTACCAAGCTGTTGGCGTTGATCTTCTTGGTTTCGACTCTCTTCTCCGCCGTGATCTTCTTGATGTTTTCTTGAGCTTCCTTCAACCTATGGTGGAGGGGAGAAAAAAAACATGATGGGACATGATGTATGTAGGGCCTTTAAAAGCAGAAGCACACTGCTCCAAAAGCACTGGAGCTAAATCACATAGATAAGCACTTAGATAAGTTTTTGAAAACAATATCTAAACACTCCTTCCTTGTGAAAGTTGTTTGTAAGACCCGAGACGTGTAGGCATCTCCCTGGGGCACGCCACACACACACACACATTCATGCACGACAACCCTCCTTGGGTTTGTGGCCGGGATGTGGCGGAGAAAGACAGTGGGCTTGATGAGATAATGAGGCAGCCTTTAAAAAAAACACTTGGCTTTTATGAGCACGCCAACTGTATTTAAAATAAAGTTAATTGTGCATAAGCACAATCAGCTGTGAGCAGTGTGGCGACACGATCGCCTAGTAAACAATTAAGGGGAGTACCACATGGATCCGTGTTGGGGCCGTGAGAACATTAACTCCTCCGTCTCACACAGGGAGACGAGCTCGGGTTCCATGATGCGGCTGGGCTCCAGTAAAGCCAGGCGGCCTCCAGGAGGGTCTGCAGTTGCCCCCCCACCACCACCCAAACGACCCCTCCCCCCAACATGACGCCTCAGGTCAGAGGAAACATCATAAATCCAGGCCCAAGTCCTTCAAGACCCAGGACCGAAGCTACTCAGCTACTCATGCTCGCTTCCTCCCTCTCTCTCTCTGCTTTAATTACAGCTTGCCATCAGTGCTAATTTGACGCGATGATGCCTCGAGGTTAAAGCAGAGAAGATGATGGAGGCACAAGGTCTGAATATGATAAGGAGCGGATGCCAGGTTTGTGTTTTTTGAGAGTCAAGAGGCTGGTGGCATCATTTCAGTGTTAAGGCAAGGAACAGATGGGGATTAGGGTTAGAAAAATTTGGAAATTGTAAATTTAGACCCGGTGTGATTTAAGAGCAAAATTACGAAGCTATAGACTACCGATAATCACTATTAATGCATAATATCAGCTTTCAGATTTGGATAATAGCAAATCTCAAATTAATTGCACATTTTTATCTGCTGTAAAAGTACCATAAGGGGATATTTTTCAAATATTTAACACTCTTAACCTGTGAGTGGACAAAGTGGATTCAGGCAAGTGTCTGATTATTGGAACAATGAGAGATAGTCTTAATAAGGTCAAACCTCAGTTCTGCTTTTCTGCTTTCCTACTCGCATAACTTGTAAATGCAGTGATACACAACTAGGACTGCTGATAGATCTGTGATGTTTTTCTCAAAAGTTCTAACTATAATTAAAAAAGTGTCTACTATAGTCGAGGTATGGGGACGCTTCTCGACGGGAGTGCTCACCTCTCCTTGGAGATGTTCTTGCTCTGTCGTTTCCAGGTGTTCTTGAAGTCGTTGCAGAACTCGTACCAGAACATGAAGACGTAATTCGGGGCCACTTCTTTGTCCCCGGGCTTCGGCTTGAGCCCAAAGTAGCTCACCATGTCCTGGAAACTGTAGAGGTTGAGGAGTTTTATTACACATAAACACTTATAAATGAAATCAGACAAATAAGATAAATAATCATCTGTTTTATTGAACTATTCCAGATCGAAATGTCAACGTGAACTAAAAGCAGAGGTGTCAAGTAAGGAAGTACAAAATGAAAGTAGAAATACAAGTAGAAATTTCTGGTATATATACTTTACTGGAGTATATATTTTTTATTTTTCAGCTGATTTTTTACTTCAACTCCATAGACTGTTGAACTGAAGTGAATTTTCTGACAGAAAGTGCATCATTTGACCTGCTCTGTTCTCTAAATGATAACATTTTTTCCCTGTTAAAATTTAAAAAGAAAAGAAAAGAAAATTTACCGGGACAATACAACACAGAAAACACATTTTTGCCAAAAAGTGATTGTAGCTCATATATTGGGTTGTTAAAGGTTGTTTCTGCCTAAAAACAATCATTTGTTCTCATCGTTATTATATGATATTTAATTAGCTAATATGATTAGACATTATCTCACTCACTTTAACCTGTTTGAATACATTTAAAGGGACAATACCACACATAGACTGCAATATCTGCCAAAAAGTGATTACAGAGCATATATTCTGACTGACAAAACATTGCTTTTACCTTTGAGTAAAAAGCTATAGTTGATACGTCAACTTCTACAGAAGTTTTTTTAAACCCTAACCTGAGTAATGAATGTAAAGACTTCTGACACCTCTGACCAAAAGGAAGGTCAGAAAGTACAAAAAGGCAAAGGAAACAGTAACAGCAAAAAAAATGTCTGTGATAGATGGCGAGTCGGACGGAAACGGCGAGTAACAGAGATGGAAAGGGGAGCATCTGCCCTGCTGGGCCGCGGCGTGAGCGCCAGCAGCAGTGGCGGCTCCATTATCACATTGACCTCCACAGCCTTACAGGGGGAAGTCTGCCAGAGGGGAGACGGATAACGGCCAAGAACAGGAGCTCGCACATACACCTCCGCAAACATATTTATTGGCAGACAATCAAAGATGTGAACAAGATATGATATACGCGCATACGAGCTCAATCGAGACAGGTGCGCGCACATAAAACACACAGACATCAGATCTACGGGAATAAATGGATTCTCTTCTTTTTTCCCCCCGTTCTGTCATAGGCCCTTCGCTCTAATTCAGTTGGAGCCAAATCTCAAACTCTTTTTGAAGGCTCTCAGCAGCACACACCAGACATGAAAAGCAGCCCGCTGCTTCAGATCCTCTCTCCAACCCAGACATGAAAAACATTTTCTAGCTGTGCCTGTACAGGGGACTTGTTAAAAAAAAAAAGGGGGGGGGTCTATGATTATAGAGATGGTCCCTGTCCCCATCAACAACCTTGATCTCCAGATGCTAGGTTGCATTAGCGATCACTAATCGAAGATGCATGATGTGGTGTCCAGACCAAAAAGGTTGTAAAGGCTACGTGCCGACATCCCTCAGCGGTGGCCATATTGTGAAGGTCCAGATCTGCACACACCAACACACTCATAACTCGCTGAGATTTTGATGGATTTCCAGTTTGCTTTGTTATCGCATGTTATTAGCTTAGCAACGATGGATAGATAGGATGATTAGTTATTTTGATATTGCAACTTTTCATTTATTTGTCATTGCAATAATGACACATTTTCACATGATGGTAATTCTGCTTTTGCTTATGTGAAGGTTCTTTTATTGTGATCATGTGTATTGCATATTGTTATTTTTTCATGATAGTTCATGATTATAATTTTTTGTAATTTTAAGCATCCAGTTCCATAACTACACCACAGAAGTTCCAGGATTTGATTCAATTCGATTGCACAGGTGCACATGCGTGCGAGAGAGAGACCCTCCCGGTCTTGACCCGACATCTCCCTGAAATGACTTGGGATGTCTGTAAACGTGTCGGTCTAATTCTCTCAAACTAGCTCGTTAGCGATGATGATATCAACACACGAACACCGCCAAACAACTGAAAAAAGTTGTTGACTAGTGCGCAGCAGGATGACAGCGCGCGCTATCAATATCAAGGAGACTCCCAGGAGACTTGGGATGATACAAGCTATAAACATAATATACATATGTGTAAAAATGGGCCGCACTTGTGACTACCCAGGCTGTAGCAACAAAGATGTGCTTGAATCTCCTCACAGATTTTATCGCTTTTCTGTGACGGACGAGATACAAAGGGAGAGAAAGTAGGGCCAAGTGATAAGAGCTGGGACTTTTTTGTGGATATTGATTTTGTGATGCATATAAATCACTCTTTTGAACACATGCTGTATGAGAAGAAAGACGTTTTATTTTAGTGTCCCCCGGAAACCTGCCGGACTACTTTCGTTTTGACCAGAACCGGACCAGAACTCGGCTCACAGGACACTGTTGGGGGTACATCAGTGTGAGTGTACGACACTGATGAAAGGGATGCTATACAGATTTGTGTCAAAAATACTGAACTATCCCTTTAATGATGTTTATAACAAATCTAGTCGTTTTAAAATCAATTGCGTAGATTCTGGTTATTTTCACAGTTTATCCACCATAAGCTTAATGCTCTAAGGGAGTGAGCGGACCGACGCGAGATGGTTTGGGTAGCAGTGTCCTATAGATACCTATGGTCCAGACAAGCCTTGCTGGTGATGTGCCATTTTGCTGGGATGCCCAAAACCGTCATTCCATCATCTAGCACGCCTTGGAAAAAAAAGGCTCAAGGGGGCGGATTGACAAAACAGACGAGCCCAGGTAGCCGTTGTTGTTAGAGCCACCCCGATCTTCTGACCTCCCCGGGGTCATCATGTCAAAGCTGAGCACAAATCAAGCAATGGTAGCTCCGTGGACGCCTTCACTTCAAAACAGACGCACGCGACTATACCTGAGAAACGTTAAGCAAAAACCAAAGCAGGGCTTTCAACCGTTTGCAAGTGCAGCACAACCACACGCGCCTATAGGCTGCTGTGATCTATGCTATGATGCCATTGCCGTGAGAGGGGTTTAGTGCGGCGCCCGTAGCCGGCATTCCTCACTGACAGCTATAAAAAAAGACCCATTACAAAACCATGAGCAGCCATGAGAATCAGAGAAATATTTGGACAGGCAACTACATTCCTTTTTGTTTCTCCAGTTAAAATAAAATAAAAAAAAAACAAAAAAACACAGACAACAATTCTGTGTTTCTGAGTCATTTTTGCGCCGCTGTCGTCATTTTTTTGCGTCCGGGTGAAATAATATACCGGCTTAGCATCAACGACAAAAGAAAAACCAAAAGCTGCATGGTGACTCGAGAGTTGCGCCAGATGAAATTGAGCATGATGTGGTGGAAGGGGGTTTAATGATACGGAACTGTGGACAGAAATAGAGAAACCTCAGAGGAACCAAAACAAGGAGCAGATAAATTAGGACTGCATGTTGAGGGGGAAAAAAAAGGCCTTGTCTCTCACAACAGATGGGGCCATACTGGCCAAATAACCTCAGCTTTACAATTACGCTCAATGAAAATATCACCTCGCGTGTCACTAGACGCTTCCACACAAGCAAGGTGGTGGTTTTGTGTTATAATGATATCGCTAAACCACGTTATTCTGTCATCCAGGAGGTTGGTATTTCCGAAAAAAAAAATTGTGGTGATTAAAATACTTTGTGTGAAAAGCCACTTCCACTGTGGATAATTTCCTATTGATCTGTCATACTTTTGCCATATGCATTAGATATACATTGATATGAGAATGTCTATACTATGTATTTTTGAATTCTATGGCCAGTATGATGCTGGAGTTTTCAAAATGTTTTACTATATTTTTCCACCAATTCCTTACTGTGAAGAATATACAAATTCTCCTGTAAAAAGCATAGAAGCCTAACAAGATTCTTAAATTCCAACAAATAACACTTTTATTTCACTCTCCATGTTGTTTTTTACTTCATTATTATGATTCTATAATTATCTAATTATTGTTATTTTTCCACTATGAAATATATAAATATTGTAAGATATAAGAATACTAAATATGAGTTTTATGTTAAGCAAGACTCAGTGAATTTCATACATTTTTGGGGTAGTAAATAGCAATATCAAAGGGAACTTTTACTTATCTCATTCAAATTCAGACCAAACAACAACATCCCTAACTTACTGTGAGTAGTTTATATATATCATAATTTAATGCCTGATCAAATAAGCCATCTTTATTGATGTAGCCCAAAATCATAAAAATTTAATAAGAATACAAATCTTAACCTACATTTGGTTGCAACCTTTGGTACATTTCAGGTACCAAGGAAGTACAGAGGACTGAATATGAGGTTCACTTTGACTCCCAGGCCTCTAAACTCACTGACTCGTCATGTGGCAGAGTGGGCTATTAGGTAGCACTAAGGATGTGTTGTCTATTTCCTTTATTAACAGCCATAATGTTGCCACTGCCGCTGCTGCTGTGTGTTTTGTGTGAGGATCCCTCATCCAGCACAGATGTGCAAGCCCACCCAGGGCCCGGTGAGCCCGCTGACGCCCATATTCATCAACAGCGTGTCACTTTTATGAGGTGGCTCTGTGGGAACCTGAGAGCGAGAGAGAGAGAGAGAGCCCCCTCCTCTCTCTCTTTCTCACTCTACCTAGCACCAGTCATCCAGCCCCCTCTTTAGATGAAATTAAAGGAAAAACTTAATTAAAAGGCAATGGCGCTGTTAGCTGCGAGGCCCTTTTGATCAATATTCCCCTCCAAGTTCAACGCCTTCATTACAGTGGTGTCACTCATGCACAAGAGGGTACATGCGCACACGCAGCACACGTGTCCTACGTGGAGAAGGGGGGGGGGACAGAGTGCGAGAGTCTCAGCTGTCCCCACGCTGATTTTCTTGGCTTAAAAGCATCAACATGAAACAGACCAGTTTGGAACCCATTCGCTGAGTTATAGGATCGTCCAAAGCAATCAACTTCCTGGTTGTTTACAGTTTTCCATTTTCTCGCGTCCGGCGTCTCTCACGTTGTTCTCCCTTTATGTGCGTTTGGTGATTTATTCGGGGAGTGGGAGAGTTACGATTTAAGGCAAACAAACTCTGCTCGCTGTCCAAACAAGGCCAAAATAATCTGTTTGCTTTGTTTGTCGGCCCTCGCCATCTTTTTCCAATATGAAATGTTCCAGATATGATTTCGGCCTGAGCTAGGCGAGCTAAGCGGCTGCCAGTGCGTTTCACGCCCATAAATCAGACGTCTCGGGAGACTCTCGGGAGTCTTCTGCGCGGAAAAACACGGCAGATAAGACTGATAGGAACTGCAAAGGGGAGGAAGCAGAGGGCCGCTCGGCTTTAAAACACGCCATGCTGAACTTTGTGTACGGATCCATTGCTGTTCTCGCGAAACATATGTATCTTATTCTCTATATTTCATTAAGATGAATCACAAATGGCTTCGCGCAGGTGTAAAGGTCTCCACGTGCATAAAAAACCTGTGGCTTAATCCTTTAAAATAAGTCACTTCTAGTCCTAGTCTGAAGTTTCAGACAGTAAAGTACTGAGAAGCTCCTGCATCTTACCAGAAACCTTATCAGCTGCTGCTTATATTACTGTATACAAGTATAGAAAAAAGCAAGCATTAGTGCCATCAGATACCAGCTACCAGTTATCTAAATAACTCCACGCTGCTATGTGATGTATGCAATCCTTTGGCAGAATTCCCTTGTGTTTTTTCCAGGAATTTTTCTATTTTTTTTTTAACACAGACAATGCTGACGCACTGCTGAGAGAGAGATGAGACCCTCTCCAAATGGATATATTGGTCCATTATAATTTTGAAAGCAGTTTTCTCGCTCCTACCTTTTCTGCGCTGCGTTGAGTCGGTCTTCTTCTGCAGAATGCTCCTTTTGAGCTGTTAAAAAAGAGGAAAGAGGAAAATATTGATTTGAGCAGATTGTGATGTATTTTTTTTTCAGATTACCAATGACAGCCACGTAAAAACAGAGATCCTGGGTAACAGGTGGGGTCCAGAAGGTGGCGCTGTGTTCGGTAGCTGCACATGTAGCTGTTGGGGAGAGGGGAGTAGAGGTAGAGCAGCTGATTGGTTGAGATGTCACCGACACAGCGAGCGTGTTATCCAAGTGACAGTTGAACACATTGTAAAGTTTGACCTGCCTCCGTTGTGGAAGTGTGAGCCTGCGACGCCTGGTGTCGGACCGGGGAGTGGTGGTCTGCTCATGGAGGTGTATGTGTGTGTGTGTGTGGACCTACGCATACATGCTCTACACGGAGCCGGAGCAGGGGCGCAGGGTTGAGTGGAGAGGCCTGAGAACTGGAGGCTCCTGTGGACTCCTGCCATGTAAAAGTGTCTAAATGCAAGGCAGATGTGTGCGGCAGGGCCAGGCCGAGGTGCAAAGAATTTATCTAGGGCCAGAGAGTGCCTGTGATCTCAGATTTATTGCATTTTTCCAGATTCATCCCTTTTTTTTTTTTTTTTTTTTTTTACAATGATGAGGGGGACCTTTCCTACTTGAAGATTTAAGAGGGGGAAGTCTCCAAAAAATTGTTCAAAGGCAGGTTTTGGGGGTCTTTTGGGAGAAGGTGAGCTTAAAGCCTCAGACCAACCACCCCTTTTAGTTTTTTGTTTTTTTTTAACATGTATGTGGGCAATGGGGCTGAGGTAAACCTAATGAAGGGAGGGGGGCGACTGTGTCTGGGATGGAGGGAGGTGGGGGAAGAAGAGAGGGGCCGTGACCAATGGCGTTAGTCTCAGTGGGGGTCAGGCTGGCGCCTGAGGTACCCCTCTGGTGCGACTGTGCAGAGGTGGCACTGGAGCCAAGAGGGAGAGAGAGAGAGAGAGAGAGAGAGAGAGAGAGTGGCCCAAAGAGTGAGAGGATGTGTGAAGTTTTCTCTTCCTCCACTCCCTGCGTAAACATGAAACCAGTAGTCGCTAACTAGAAAGTTATGAGACGTGCATGCTGAGAGGTACAATAAATTAGGGCTTTAAAACTCTGACACACTTTTCTAAAAACCACCGCTTTACTGAGTGGCAAAAAAAAAAAAAAGACCAAGAGACCTGGGAGTGTATGAGGAGGAGAGGGATGCTGAGTAAAAGCATCACATTCTGCCTCCCTCACCTCCGCCTAATTAGGACATACGGATACATCACAAAAAGAGACGGGCCTCCTCGGTTATCTGATAATTCTGCAAGTTTTACGTAATTCACACCCAATCTGAACAAGTGGAATCTGGGTTACTGGGTTCTGAGTCACCGGCGAAGTCCGAGGATGCGATGGCACGCACACGTTTTCCTCCTCGCACGGAAGCAGGGGAATGAGACTGGTGGGCTGTGATTTAACAAAGCAGGAATTTGTTTTCAATTAGCCGCGGTGCATATTCAACATGAAAAATATGCCCAGAGGTTTCAAAGAGATCCTATTAAATAAAAAAGGGGGAAAAGGTGGTTGATTAGAGATGTTCAAACTGCCTATAACAGTCTGATCTGGAATTCTTTTACCTCACTCTTGAAAAAATAACTGAAGAGATAGGTTTAATACTATGTAAATTCCAGAGAACACAAATGAATGACAGGACTTGGCTCCAAAGAAGAGTTGAAACAGTGACAGGTCAAGGGCAGGACCTTAAAGGAGAATGGATCACTGGGTTTCCTGATGCAACCCCCTTTCAGACCTGGTAGAGATCACACAGGCGAGTTTAAGAGGCAGAGAGCAGGGCGTTTGGGTTCACCTGCAGGCCCCGCTGAGAGCGTCTCCACGAGCTGGGATATGGGTCAGTGCCACTCAGAAACACAACTCTCACTACAAAGTAGTACTAAACCGGCTAAAGTCTTAGCGTGTGTTTTTTTGAGAGGCGTTACAACACTTTCGTTATGTTGGCTGCACGACTGGTGCAGGAAGTAACGGGCCAATGAAGCTTTGAATTGTCTCCGTGAAGCAGCATGAGGAGGAGACATGATGCAAAGATTTACACTGCAGCGGGATACACACTGCTGCAGGATAGCGCTGTGATACAAAAGTCTATGGGATTTGAACTTTTTTTTATTATACAGTAGCCAGACAGGGAGGGATGGGAGAGACTTGCAGCAAAGGAATGCTTCTGCCAGGATTTAAACCCGGGTCTGCTGCTTATGAGGCAGTACACCTATGGGATTTTAATGATAATAATGATGTTTTGAATATCCATCCAAAAATTAATAAAAAAGGATACACACCATTGTGCCATGTGCAAGCTGTATCTGAAAGCTGAGGTTCATCTGACAAACAGTCAGAAGCTGATACAGCAGATACCTGAGCCACAGACACACAGATGTTCCTTGCTTTATAGATAAATAATACAGATAGGAAGGAAAAAGTCAACTTTTGCTAATATATTTACTTTTTTCCCTCAAAATAAGTCCAAGGTCTATTTTTGGTATTTTTTTGGTACTCACTATAGGTGGCTATATATATCCCATGCAGTTCTTTCAGAAATGTAGGGATGAAATTGCCATAAAATCTATCTAATCTATAAAAACTACAACAGTGAAATTTATCTTGCCTGGCCAGTCTGGTCTGGTCTCTTGGTGTTCAAACCCCTAAAGCTCTGATCCTAGAATCACCCCTGTTTGATTGGTTTGCAGGTATGCATCAATAAGTCACATCTGTGACTTATTGATGCATACAGCAGGGCATACAGAAAGAAATTATATCTGTTTTTTTCCTTTCCTTTACTAAATAAATGCATAACTTAAATATACCGTATATAAATATCATAGGATGTACTGTCCTATGTTTCAAGACCCTCAATCCACAGTAAGAGAGAGAGAGAAATACATACAGCTTGTATTTAGAAACTGAGCAGTATGGACTTCTGTGAGATAATCAGAGGAGAGTCTCAATAATATTCATGAGACAGACACCCTGTTCATTAGCGCTCCAGTGAGAAGAAGAAATATTGAAATAATTTTTGGTGCTTAAAACTACAAATATATCTTGCTAAACTTCAAATAAAGCCCAGAAAACATACACCTGCAGCTCTGACCACTCCTTAACCCTGACCTAACCTGCACTTGGATGACAATTTGTTTCCTTCAAATCTCAAAAGCATCTTAAATCAGTATCATTCATGTCTCCTGAGCTATGAATAGCTTAAATATACCATTAAGGTTTAATTTGATCCCACAGACACTCAACAATTGAGCCATGAGAGGTCTATATTGTTGTTTGAAATAATTTCAGACTGCACCAAATGCATACAAAAATCCATCCTAAGCCATGTTAGAATCACAACATAAAAACATGTTTTGAGGAACTGTAATAACTATTACATTAGCAGCAGGTTTAATTAATTACAACTGGTGATTAAGGACAATATGTGGGAGGAAAGGAAAGACTTTAAGGCCTTTATTTTGAAGGGGTAAAAACAGTTGTAGTGCTGAAGCGCAATTACAATTAATGACAATTAAGCCTATTATTTAAAGAGGGCATATTTTGCCATTTTCTCAGTTTAATATTTAAATTTATGGTCTATTTCTTAAAAATAGTATGCTTTTATGGTCCAAAATCACCTAGTTAGACTTATAGCAGCAATGCGGTCTGCCTTCTCAAACACACACTCTAAGACCCTTTTCTCCCTCCCCTCATTTCCAAAATGTCCACTCTGTTGAGATGACTGTATCACTGTAGGAAATGTCCCGCCCCTCAGAGACCTGGGGTCGGTTAGTGGAAAAACAAGCTTTGGAAGAAAGGGACAGCGACAGGGACCCAGGGGTGGTCACTATTAACTTCCACTCCTATTGTGACATCACAACTACAGCCATTTCTAAATTGCTTGTCTTTGGTAAGGCCAGACCACAACAGAATGATTGGGTGGTCCTATTTCACAGTTAGTGTGTTAGCAGGAACCCAGAGACCTAAATATTTACACAAAAGCACTGAAGAAGTGTTTTTTTCATACCAGGGCCCCTTTAAGGTGCAGAGAAATTAGTCTGTAAATGTGCACCAGATGAATCCTCAGAATTATTTCAGAAGCTAAAAGCTTCCCCTGGAGCAGCATCGAGCTTTTAGCTTCTCATGGTTAAAATTTTTTTGGTTTTACTGTCTCAATGTCAGTATTAGGTTTTGTTAAGGAAATAAGATCCTTTATTATTTTAGCTCGAAAGACCATTGAGGAGGCATCCTCATTTACAATGATGTCGAGACAACAATAGAGGAAATGTTTGCTATAACAGGTAAAAAACAAACAAAAAAACATATAAACCAACACAAATAAAGAAACAAACAACAAACCAGAGTTAGATCAGAAACAGTCACAATCAGATAGAGTGAAATTTGAGGCTTTTGACCATCTGTAGTGATCGTGAAGACTCTAATTTTATGTTTTTTGCGGGTTGTTCCAAGTGTGAGATGCATTATATGAAAATATTTTTCCCATTTCAGTGACTAATGGAGTGTTAACTGAGCTGATGTATAAGGAGGCAGTAAATGTAACAAAGCTTTATATATATATAAAAACAGTGCTTATGTCTCTTCAGCCAACTTTTTGGTAGAGTATACAGTGGTGGGTAGAGTATGGATCATTACAGACACAGCTTAATCCAGCTATGCTCAAAATTCAGTTTTGGCATCTACTGGGACTTCTGTCCTTGCTCCAGTTTACGTGCAACGGAGAAAACCAAATGAAATGAAACGTGTCCTCCCCCCAACATTAGGGGGCGATATGTGTTGCTTGAATGGGTTAATATGGCCCCCTTTCTATAAAACTGACATGAAATCTGACAGCCAATAGCCAGGGGATTTCAAATGACATGTGACACGTAGGAGCTGTGCTACTTGGAACTTGGCCATACCGTTTTCGCAAATAAGACCGAAAAAGGTAGTTCTGAAAGTTAACTCCGATTAAGGTGTATACATGCTGGAGAAAACTGAAGTCCAATCGTATTATTTGGGTATCTGAATTTCATTGAGTTTTTGTGTGAAATCACTGGACTGAACAGACTGCTGTCAGATGCACAGAGCCACTGTGGAGGTTGCCATAAACTCTTCTTCTCCAGTCTCCTCACCAGCTCACCTTCCTCGCCTGCACTCATATATGGACTGTGTGTAAATTTGAGATACATGCGTACTTTGGACACTACTTAGCACTGAAAAGCCTCTAAAATGAATGATGCACTACTGCAACATGACACATGTCTCTACAATTAATTCACTTTAATTGTCAAAAAAAAGACACACACAGATCTGTGCTGCTGCCTGATCCATTCTTCCTATATATGAATGCACACTTTTCAATGGTAGTCCTCCTAATGTTATATTCCACCTCTTTATACCTGAAAGACATCACATATATAGATATCTTAATATCCTTGTTTGATAAAGACAGGGGATGGTAGTCAGAACAGTTGGTTGGTTGGATCC
Organism: Lepturacanthus savala; assembly: GCA_030544235.1. NCBI lineage: Eukaryota > Metazoa > Chordata > Actinopteri > Scombriformes > Trichiuridae > Lepturacanthus > Lepturacanthus savala. The sequence continues at coordinate 17,178,455 of CM060469.1, read as the reverse complement.
TTGTCCTTCTTCAAGAAGATCATTTCTGAATAGATGTTTTAAACATCTCAAACAGCTGTGGTACTAAAAGGGTCCAACATTTTTAATAGAGAGATGAATGCCGTACATTTTCCTCATTTATTTTTGCTAAAGGTCATTTAATTTCATCAAGAGATAAAGGGACCCCTAATGTAGAAAAACTTCTCTCTGTTGGTAGTGAAATCAGACGATTGTCTGATGCTGAGGAATTACAGCTGTTTATAGAAGATAGAAAAACTTTGAGTCACAATTTCTGGTTTCTAAAAGTTTCTATATTTACAATTGAACATTCTTTTTTTACTTTAATTTATTAGCTGGAAGACAACAAGAGTGATTGCCATGAAAGTAATGATTAATTCTAGCATAAAGTATGACAAATTCGGCTCTGTGTTAGTCATAAATTAAGTTCTATTTTTATTATAGGTTTGTTCAGTGATTTATTTGCTGAGATCTCTCTAGGCCAGATGTCGACGTTTTTTAATTTATGTATTCTTTGAAGTTGCTGTATTCAATCTAGAGGAGTATAAAGTTGCATTAAATGACTGAATTCCAGAGATACTCAGCATCATCCAGTAACCATCTATTAATCTTTAAAAATGACGCTAATTCCAAATTATTATTTATTATTTAACTTATTATTTATTATTTAATGTATTCCTTTTTTTTATACTGTAGATCAACTGTGATTTCTAAAACTCCAAATATGTCAAAGACGTGCCTCCGTGGTGAGCCGCCTGAGCTTTTACATAGAAATTCATTTGTTCACTGATGAGTCAGAGTCTAAGAGCCTTAGCGACACTTTGATGTGAGAACTGTTGCTTTGTTTGCCTTTTGAAGTCATGGAATCATCACGAACAATGATTACACACCGCTCCTCCCAAAGCATGGGCAACAGCTGGAGGAATTCTGTTTATGAAAGGAAGGTTTACAAGTATTCCACTGGAGAGTTTATGTTCAAGATGTGCTTTTGCGAATCGATGCCATTTTGTACCCAGTGGCAACCACAGGGACTTTCACATACCTGTATATTCTGTCACATTGGATGAACCTCTATGGACAGCCACGGACTTGGTGCAACATCTTTTAAGGAACTGTATTCAAAACAAGGACTCCCTGCAAATGTTCTGTTTGTGGTGCTCATTGCAATTATATATATATATATATATATATATATATATATATATATATATATATATACAGTATATTAAATTGAATAAACTTGTGTCTTACAGTACTCCTGAAAAAATATTGTTTTCTGTCAGAAAAAAAGCTCAGAAACTTGTATTTGTGGACCTTTTTGGATTTTTTTTTAAACTTTGCTAGGCCATCTGTCTGTCTAAGTTAGTTATCAAAGAACTTTTGTACTTCTGGACATCATTATTTATTATATATTTATTAATATTTAAAATAAAATCAATAGAGTTTGAGATATGCAAAATATTGATTATATCAGGGTGGTGTTGTTTGTCTTTTGTTGTGAAGAACTCAAAAAAGTAGAATATACGGTTTTATTAATTATTAAAAAAAATATATATATACATTTTAGGGATGCGTCTGTTGATGATCTGTCCATTAGTTTTTGAAATTGTGAAAAACTGACATCACATTCAAAGGTCATATATCTTCAGTAGTTAAAATGTGAAGATATTGTCAAGAACCTCCAGAATGATTGATGACTGACTTAAAATGATAAATTAATTATCAAAAACAAAAACACAAAAAACAACAAAAACAAAACAAAATCAACAGATACTGAATTGGTTGATCCCCAGTAAAAGCACTAATGTATTTTAATAATCAATTTCCCACATAACTCTGAATAATCCACTGACCTGGATGAATAGTTTTCGTTAGAATTACTTTGTACCAAAGTTATTGGTAGTGTGTTCTCGGGATTATCCAGATAGGGACAATGTTTCTGAAAAATGTTGCTTTTGAACTTTACAAATGTAATATTTCAAAGCCGTGAGAACCAAGAACTGAATTCTGTTCACCGCCACTGTATCAAAGTGAAGGCAGAAGTCTGAATCTTAGACAGATCATAATGAAACCAAATTTAAGTATTTGCAAGGCTAGATACCACTAGAAGTGGAGTAAAATGTATTTTTATGTACGTGTGTGTGTGTCACTGACCCCTAGACACACTGACTTATGAACAGAGTTGCAGCATAAGACACAATCCCGTGTCATATCTGTACCCTCATTAAGATAAAAGGGTGATTTTTGCCCAGTTTTATGAAGGACAGTGGGTGGAAGCAAGTGGAAAACTGGCCAGTGTCTATTGTTTACCAAGGAACAAATAGATCTAATGATGTGACTGTAGAAGAAAAATCAGAGGCCTCAAAGGCATTCACTTGCATGCGGAGGACGGTTTGTGTATAATAAAGCTTTGGTGAAACAAGCACGTGGAGCAGCGTGCTGGTGTTTAACGCCTGGCTTGGACCATCACTTAAATGAAAAGTGAGCAATAACTTATGGGGATGTGTATACAGTCATCTTCAATACTTAACCCACCAAAGTACTTGTGTTGTAAATTCTTACCACTCCCCTCCTGCTGAACAAAAGGTTTGAAAGGGACTTCGCATCAGATGTGGTGGGATTCTGTGTGTCTTTCTCTCTTTTTTTCCCTCCCTTCCCAGGAATACTACTCATCACTCTATCATCTCAGGGTGCACTTCGTGATTCTCCTAAATCAGGGGCGTCAAACTCAATTTAATTCAAGCGCCACATTACAGCACAAGTTGATCTCAAGTGGACCAGTATAAATAAATGTATAAACAATCACACATACAGATTCAAAAGTTTGGGTTCACTTAGAAATTTCCTTATTTTTGAAAGAAAAAGCACTGTTTTTTTCAATGAAGATAACTTTAAACTAATCTGAAATACACTCTATACATTACTAATGTGCTAAATGGCTATTCTAGCTCAAAATGTCTGGTTTTGGTGCAATATCTACATAGGTGTATAGAGGCCCATTTCCAGTAACTATCACTCCAGTGTTCTAATGATACAATGTGTTTGCTCATTGCGTCATGATTAGAAAACCCTTGTTCAATGATGTTAGCACAGCTGAAAACAGTTTAGCTGGTTAGAGAAGCCATAAAACTGACCTGCCTTTGATGAAAGCAAAGTTTGAAGGAAAAAAAATCAAATACAAATCATTATTTCTAACCTTGTCAATATCTTGATTATATTTTCTATTTATTTAACAACTAATGTTGCTAAATAAAAGTGTGACTTTTCATGGAAAACACAAATTTGTCTGGGTGACCCTAAACTTTTGAACAGTAGCGTAAAGAAATATGCTAATAAATATTTACACTTACAGGTGGGACATTAAGACGTTATATAGGATTAATTAATTACAAAGAAAATAAGGCGTTAGTTTGCATGCCAAACAACGTAGAACGTTTTTCAGTGCACCGTCGTGCGTGGTGGTTCACGCCAATTATACTGACACACACAGCGATGAAAGCGTTCTGCTGGATGGTAAATGGATGGAAATGTTGGCAACCGTGTTGTTTATCGCAAACTGGGCAGAAAAGAGTTTGCATATCACAGAAGCACCAACCCTACGATATTTAAATGCAAAACATGTCACAGTGGGCACAGAAAATCTGGAGCTGCTGGCGATGCTGGTTCTGGTTCAAAAACAAGCGGCCCAAACCCGAACAAATGAATGGCTTCATCAAAAAGAAAATGAGGAAATCAACATCGGAAACACTGACGAATTTCCCAGGACTGTAGACCACTGTCAGTGGTTGAAGATAAGGGTTTCAAAATTTGCTACGGATGGCGGTTAAAATTCATTTACATAAAATAAATGTTGCTTTTGTGGCAAATATTGTAATGCAATTAATTGCGATAACTGTAATTAGATTTTTTTTATCAAGTCTCACCTCTATTTACACTATTAATTAACCTTCAATTTGCGATTTGAGAGATGATATGAGGGAAAAAAAAAGTTTCATCAATATGTCTCAATTATTCCAGATTGAATCTACTGTTACGCTGGAGTATTTCTGCCTTTCAAACCATTTACAGATCGAAACTTTAAATATTTTATCCCTTGAGCCCTGAAAGATGCTTCTCTGACTTCATCATTAGATTAGATTAGATTAGATATGACTTTATTGATCCCTTTGGGAGGTTCCATTCTCGAAATTAAAGACATTTTCTGTGCAAAACAGGAACTGGTTGCTATTTTTTCTATTTCACACTTTTGTACAGTCGTCCAGTGGGCCTGTTTGGATCCGTTAGCGGGCTGCATGTTTGACACCCCATGTCATAAATGACATTTCACCAGCAAGTTACTAGAAGTGGCAGGCAACTACAGCAATAACTCAGCAATAATAGTGTGAGAAAGATGGAGAGTATGCGCGGGTCAGAAAGGGGACACGCGGCGACAGGATCAGAATCTGCTCCTGTCACGGTGGTCCCGGGGCCTGATCCGCTGAGGCCAGTCTTTACAAGGCCGAGGCCAGAGATGCCCCGCCAGCTTTATGGTAGCCCGGAGTACATGAGAACCATGTTAGAGGCAATGTGATCCCTTCTACAGCCCTGTAGACTCCTGTCCTCATGCTGTCTTATAGAGCACCGAGACGCCCTCTCCCAGCAAGAACAAAAACACACTTTCTCTCTCTCACACACACACACACACACACACACACACACACACACACACACACACACACACACACACACACACACACACACACACACACACACACACACACACACACACACACACACACACACACACACACACACACACACACACACACACACACACACACACACACTAATAGACAGATCCTGCACCACCCAGCTGACGGTCTGACATGGCAAAAAAACATAATTATACCTTCCTCTTTTTTTTATTATTTTTTTTTATTATTTTCTTTTTTAAAGGACCCATGCTGCGCGTCTGGGAGAAAAATGGGGCTTTTCTATCTCTGTAAGCTGGGTTTCATGACCGCCTTTTGGCTGTAAATCCTCCGTCTAAATGAATGTTTCATCTTTGAAGATGCAGGGAATTTTATTTGGTGTCTTTCACCACTTAACACGAGACAGGCCGGCTTACGAGCGGGGCTGCGAGCGAGGCCTCCATTATCGCTGTCAGTGTCTGAGTGTGTCATTACGCGCGATTTGGAAGGAGTGGGAGCAGAATAAACAGCCCATGCCTCATCGTGACTGACACCGCTCTAATTGTCTCAGATGCAAAGGTGGAAAATATTTTGTGATTACGATCTGTAGAGGAGCCAACGATTACACATTCAAGCATAGTTTATAGCCCTGGGCCAGCACACATCAGAATTAGTGCAACTCTATCCGCTGTGTTTAAGGACTAATCTGTAATTTTGTTGTGTGTTTCTACATCATTTAAGGTTGTTTTTTTTGCCATAGAGAAATACCTGCTTGACACCAGGTGTTGGAAGTACAAAACATACGTTTTTTATAGATAAATTGAATTAGAATTTGGACAATCATCTTTCATTAGACCACACTGCTGAACGCTGATATACACTACTGTTCGGGTGTGGTTCCAGTTTGGGGTGGAACAGTCATTTACCACATTAGCAATGTATAGAGTGTATTTTTGAGTTATCTTCGTTAAAAAACAGTGCTTCTTTCAAAAATAAGGAAATTTCTAAGTGAACTTCTTGAACGGTAGTGTATCAAGTATTCATAATCAGGATATCATACGTAGGACAATAGTTCCACAGTGAGATTTCTCTCAGGTTTTGCTGCATACAAGTAACTTAACTCACCATCAGAGATAAATCCCTCCATCTTCTCCTTGAAGGGCTGGAGGTGTTCCTCTGATGAATTAGCACACACCTTCTGCACGTCCTTCTCACAAGCTGGGGGGATAGAAGAGAGGGGATAAAAAAGGTAGGTAAAGAGGTATATGACACACATGATGTTGTACATATCAAAAGAAGGAATGGAGGATTTGAAGCAGCAGGAGAAACTAATGTGCTCAAATTTAAAAGCCATTCAAGGGTAATTCAGAACAAAAACTGATTTAATACCCTGAAATTAGGTCTCCTAAAATGTGGTGAGAAGAAACAGCTAATTGAAAGAAGCTTTGGTTTCAATTTGAGACTGCAGTTCCTTAGAGGGGCCCTACTTTACTTTGTCATTTTCCCAGTTTAATATTTAAATTTTCAAATTGAAAATAAAAAAAAAAATTATGTTTTTACGGTCGATTAACTTCTGACATCACAACCAGACCCATTTGTAAATGCCTTGTATTTAGCCAGGTTTCAGCATCAATAGAACTAGAGCAGGCCAGACCACAACAGAATGAGTGGGTGGTCTTATTTCAAAATTGTTCGCATACATAGGAGACCTAAATATATGCACACTAGCACTGAGAAGTGTCCTTAATATGGTCCCTTTAAAATGGAAGGTTAAAATACAAAAAAGGCTCAAATATGTATCTGACTTTATATCTAACCCTAAATACATGAAATGGAATGTCTCATTGAAAAGCATCTGACACTCTTCTAAATAAATTAAGGGAGAAGGATTAAGGAGGCCTAACAGAGGATTGAAAGAGAAATGTCACTTGGCTCCAGTTATAAATAGCAGCAGTAAGCTTATTCTGCTCCTCAGAAATGAGGAACTTTGACACATTTGTCCAACCTGTGAGTCATTAATAGCTGCATTAAATACTATATCTTGCTTATGTCTACATAGCTAAACAGTTCTGCAACAAAATAAGAGCATTAATGGGTCTGGCTGCTGTCTAATTCAACCGCATCACAGCCTTTTAGATTGGAATTTTTGGAGCTGTTGCACCTGCAGCTTGGTAATTCAGTCTGTTACATTTCTCATTTATTGACTTCTTAATAAGAAATCAAAGAGGAGCCGTCTGCATAGCTGTGAGCAGCCACACAGTCTGGATTCCAAGACCTTTTTTTTTTCTTTTTTTTTTTTTTTTAAACGGTTATCAAAATCAGAAACAGAAATCAGCAACCATACAAACATGACAACCCAAATATCCTGTTTGGACAAACCGCATTTCCTTACCAGAAATCCCCCCGACTCAAAAGGAGCCATTAAAACAGTGTTCAAAACAGCAAGTCTACAATTTAGCGGTGGCTCTCTTCCAAATGTGGTCCAGACAGCAAAGGCTGCAAGGAGGAAGCCCACAAAACACAGCAGCTGTAAAGAATAAAAACTAAACGCTGGTTTGGGACATTGTCTTGGAGTGATAACACCGTTTTGGAGGAGTGTGTGTGGGTTTTCCTGCAAGAGAATGACTAAGACCTTAGACCTTATGGACCTTTGGTTGAGAAATCCAAAGCCAAATGTGTGTTAATAGAGCAGCGGTTAGGTAATGTGTTAACAGAACTTTGTTGGGATGAGACAAATCAAGAATATCATGTCATACATTTTTAAATATGTAAAAATCTTTGAATTTCACTTTTTTCCCCCATGTCATCTGAGTGACCAGTCCTGTCTTCTTTTACGCTAAAATCATTTCATGATGTAGTTTTATTCAAAATCAAATAATTGCAACTTTGAAAGTCTTAAACGGAAAAAGTATGAATCAAATTTAACAATTAAAAAAACAAAGATAGACAAACATATGAATTATTATAACATTCAAACTAATCAGTGTTATAAGAATAAACAGGTGAATATTTGAAAAATGACTCAATGATTGACGACTTGTCAAAATTGAATGGATTAATGGATTATTAAGTTTATATTTGGACTAGTGAGATATTATTATACAATATAGAAAAATCTAATTATTATATGAAAAGATACCAAAGGTAACAATTTCTGTACAGTAATTCATATATTCAATCTATAATCTGCAGACAAAAACAGATTTTAGATTTCCCTGTTAAAAAGAGTATTTAAGCAAATCCTGATTTATGTAACATTAATTTGAGGCATATTGTTTTGCACACACATACAAATTAGCAGCAACTGTAGCTGTCACTTTACTATTTTGCCTCCTCTGAGATGCAAGGCTAAAGAATGACTAAGTGTATATGTCTAAACAAGGAAAAAACATGTATTTCCTGTTTGTTACTACTTGAGGAGAGATGATGCAGTTTAATGAGGCGGCTGATTTTCCAGTTCACAAAAACCACTGCGCTACAGTCCGAATCCTGTGCTGCTGAATATGGCGCGGTTTGTCCGATCAGGCTCTCTACAGCTACACTGGGGACTGTTTTTTTTTCCCACCACAGACAGACTGGATCATGATGGGAGCCACAGCACCGATCTTTAAAGCCCTTCCACTGTTACTACAAAGGGAAAAACAGATGAGATTACAGGTGGTCGACTCAGCATCTTTGCAACCAGGGATGCTAAAGTGGTCTGCATGAAGACATTATTCAAACACACAGACAGCGCTTTTAGTTCTTTGGTTGTAATAACAAATATATCGAACAACACGTTGTGGAGTTGACAGAGAATGCCTGACTGATTAAATGGTTCATGCATTAAAACAGGAGTTTTTCCTTCGCCGGTTTTCAGCAACTTGAGTGACAGATAGAGATGGCCACACAATCGAGATAAACGGGCAGAATCAGAGGTGATATCCTGGGTCAACACTTACAAACATGCATCTACATTTCTTGAGGAATATTGCAGGAATATCATCTGAATGGGAGAGTCGACTAGCTCGCTGTTGTGTAAAAACAAGGTGACTTGACAACAGATGTGGGTTAAGGGGGTGGCGGTGAAGTAAATGGGAAGGAAAACAAACAACCGATCCAAAGTGTTTTACCCTGTGTGGTTTGCAGAATGGTCGTCTTTGATGTGTGTGTGTGCGCGCGTGTGTCTGTGTGCGTGCGCTTATGATTTCTAAGGCACGGCGCAAAACAATTTTCGGTCTGAGAAACGTGAGCAAATGTTGCCCCAACCCCCCAACCCCCACCCCCTTCTACCCCCGCACCCCATAGGCCTGATGAACACTGAGGGAGCAAACAAATGAGAGAGAGAGAGACATGGAAATGATGTGATGTCACAAAGGGGTAGACGAAACCTTCTTCATTGTTTTCTCCATAGAGGCTTTGTTGTGTGGCTTCACGATGTCTTTGTCTTTAGTTTTACACGTATTTAATAAGTCTCAAGACATTACAGATAACAAAAGTTACTCCTCCAACAGCCTGAAAACACAACTGAAATATCCGAGTGCACTTGAAATAACCGTCACTCTCATTTTCATATCAAGCAATCAGAAGACAGTACTTGAAATACTCCCTAGCAACTAGATAATTTAGCTTATTTAAAGTTTTATTTCCAGTATTGAGTAGAATTATCTTATTCCATTAGCAGATAATTTATCTTGGTATTTTTCTTGATTTTAGTCAATTTCATCTTATTTACAAGAAAATATAGTCTTGTTTTCTTAAAACAAGACTAAATTGACCTAAATTACAAAAAAGAAAACAAAAAAATATAAGAATTGTAACTTGTACCAATATACATATTCCTCCACAATATATTTATGTCATCGGTTGATTGTTGTTTCAAATTCCAATATACCAGACGCTCAGTCTTCAAAGACTTTTTGTTCTTGTGCATTTTTTTGTTAAACAACATCACAGGTAGCTGAACTTCAGTTCCAACTCTCCACAAACACCTGCACATAGATTCAGACAGTAATTCTTGCATGCTGTGTTGTAAAAAAAAAAAAATTGTAAAAATAATTTATGTTTTCCAGTCTTTGTACCTTTCATCAAAGCTTAAGCCGGTACAACGCTCCCTGGCCTTGGCGTATTCCAGTTATTTATACCTGGAAAGAGAATTCTTCCATGATCCCCAATTATATACAATCGCAAGCTGACTGTGAGACTTTCAGCTCCCTTTTCTGCGAGATGAAACTTGCTATTCCAGCCTGGGAACGGAAAGGTGAGGTCTCTCCCCTTTCCATTCCTCATAAATCAGCTTTTATCCTTCTCCTACATTTTTTTTTTTTTTGGTGTGCTGACAGGTCGACACATCAGGCGAGAATTAAGAAGAGAAGGCGGAGCATTAATCCGGGCTTGTTCAGGTTTGGAAGTAGCGAGCAGAATCGGTCACATGCTGCCTCATGAGGGAATGACAGTCATTCTTGCGCATGTGAGTGTGAATCTGAGTAGAATTATCCCATTACATTTGTAGATAATTCATAGTTTTTTGTCTTGATTTTAGACTATTTATTTTTTTAAGAAAATGCCAGTCTTGTTTTCTTAAAACAAGACCAAATTGATCTGAATCTATCTGCCAATAATAAGATAATTCTAATCAATAATTAGACAATTGGACTAATTGTACCAAGACATTTTAATTTCAGTGTATTGATTTAAAAACAATTTCCAGCCTGTTCATTTGCAGTCAATTGATCGACAAAAAAAACACCCAAATTCAGCGTTTCCGCCTTAGTCTCATTTGTGGCAGATGAGTCGCTGCAGTGCCTCGTCGCGTCGGCTTCGCACGTGGCATCCCGAGCGGAGTCTCCGTCGTAAAACGGGCCTCAGGCTAAAGGCCCTGTCTGAAGCTGACGTTAAAGGCCATTTAAAATCAGGACACTGTCTGATTTGCCACAGTGATAAATGTCTAACCTGGGCCAGGCCTTCTGTGAAACACTAAACTCCCCTGAGCAGCAAATGAGCTCTGACTGTTTCTTTTTATTTGATCCTATTTCATTTGGTAGCGCCCCTGCCTCTCTGTCCGTTGCAATTACACAGCTCTTAAAGGGATCTTTATGCAGGCGCTCGCCGGTCTGAAAGTGCTCATCTGAAAAGCACAATGAGCTGTGACGAAGAATAGCTTTCTACCAAACTTTTTTTGTAAATTAAATCTAATCTCGAAATTCAGGTGCAAATTTGAATGCTATAACCCGATAACTGTGGGTGATATTGGAGGAAGTGGGAGCTGAGAGCTCTACAGTAGGTTCAGATCCTTGTGGCCTCCCCACTCATCCCTCTCCCCCCTGAGAGGAGCACAGAGAGAGGTCATCACCCTCTCCCCAAACAGGAAGCCCCATCAAAAGCGGATCATGTTTCTGCACAAGCATGAGGGGCAGCCGAGCGGACGGGGTCCCGCTCCCGACCATCGCTTCTGACTAGACGCCGCGCACGCATGTGCGCACACACGCAGTGAGGGCCCGTGAAAGTCATTTCCTACTCTGGTTCACACACTTGTACAGTTTAAATAGGGTATTTATACGAGATTTGTATAATTCACCCGGCACCTCGGAGAAGCTATCGGCATAGACGAAGGGGCCAAAACTGGGAGAGATGGTGATTTCTGTCTGGCGTTTTAGCACCGAGTCTCCTGACCTTTGACCCGAGGCCGGAGGGCGAGACACCGCCGCAGTCGCCACCTTGGGATCAGGTGAGGGGCAAGTCAAAATGGCCGGAGACTAAACCCCGAGGTGTGACTCGGCCTCTCTCTCTCAGAAACAATCCACGATGTGGATGGAAGCGATCTGCGTCTGCTTCATAATTAGGACCAGTCGCTTTTCTTTAGGCCGGTTTATAATAGCCAGGCATAAATATTTATTTCGGGCGGCTGGAGAGGATAAAAATGATGGGGAGTCATAGGTGGAGCTCGCCAAACATCCAGAGTCCGATGTTCGACCTGGGATTCCAATACCCCCGAGGACTACCACCGTGCCAGACCGTGCCGCAGCCGAGATCAAATACGAGGGCCCTCGTGTTGCATTTATTGTCTTGAGGTCTTCCATTTTTTCCTAATAAATGAGTGACAGCTTGAGGTGGGCCTGGGTACTTTAGCAGACTCTTTGTATTTTTCCCTTTGGGTCAGGGAGGAGAGGGCTTTAACTACGATCTAAAACAAAAAAAAAAAAGAAAAGTAAGGGGAGAACTGCGGAGCATATCTAATTGCTTTCATATGCCGTATTATTGGTTGATTTAAATAACCACAGACACCGGGGGCACCGGGGGGCATTGCCTTTAACCTGCACGTGGCCCCGGCTGACTGGCTCGGTCACAGAGCGGTTCGCGTCCACACCACCTTTGAAAGTGTGTTTTACTTATTTACCTGCCAATTGTTACTTCAATATTTGGTCAATGAGCTGGACATGATTGTGTTTTTTGGGATATTTCTGTTTTTAAGTGTTCACGGAGATGCTTTTTCAGCTATCCGTTCTGAAAAAAACAGAGAGGTTGCGTCGTTACAGCCGGGAAAAGGTCCAGAACGTGCCCATAAATCTTTCCTCACGGGGCAAGAGGAGGACTTTTAAACTACTACGCTAGAAGATGTTAATGTGTAGAATTACACTGACCTGAGTAATAAAAATGCAATGTGGTGCTGTGAGGTTTAAGTCACAGAGGGAACGAACAGACTCGTCCAACTCGGCCATGTCCTTACCAGTCAGATCTCTCTTCAGCTTCCTGATGTCCTTGGTGAGATCCTCGAATTTGACCTGGGAAGCCTGGAAGAAATCCTGAGGCTCTGGCAGAGGGAACTCACTCTTCTCCGTACCGGCATACTGGGAAAAAAAATAATTAAAAAAATATATACAAGTGTCGACGAACAAATGATTTAAGTTCTTGTATGAAAGCACCTTACCTTGTCAAAATAACGTAGGTAGTATAAAACCACATAATCCACCAGATTGATACGGTTATCCTGAAGAGGAAATTATAAGTGAGTAACTTATTTTTATAGCGTAAAATAAGGAATTTATGAGCAAAATTAGCTGATATTGTACTCTGTATATAATCTGTATTTATTTTTTATCTCTCTCTCTCTCTCTCTATGTCTCTCTCTCTCTATGTATATATATATATATATATATATATATATATATATACACACACACACACACACACATACATACAGTATATATATTATTTTTTCTTTTCTTCTTTCCTTTGCTTCTTTGTATCTGAGCTGCGGCAACGCACAAATCTCCCCGATGTGGGATCAATAAAGTTTATAATCTAATCTAATAAACTAATCTAATCTTACTAGGATATCACTGCATTTTGGCAACACTTTGAGTGTAAAACCGGTAAGACGTGTTACCCTGCTCTTGACGTCCTTTAATTTGGGGAGGATCTCCAGTCCAAAGCCATCAGCCTGACCTCTGGTCCTGTTCCCTCCGTTCATATAGTTTCCGAAGGCCAGAACCAGACCCATCACATCCCGCAAACTGTTGCACTCTAGCAGCGCCTGATCGAGACACACACACACACAGGCATAGCTTATAGGTCAGTAAACCCTGAGGTAGCATGGTGACACTTTTTTCTGAAGTACTGACGTTCTTACTTTGCAGACATCGGAGATAATGTCCACCTTGCGACGGATGGAGGAGATGGTATCGAGGAACACTGACTGGAAGATGATGCAGTGAGCCCGGCCCGCGAAGTCGGGAATCTGGGAGAGCTCATAGAGAAACCTGGAAAACAGGAGGGGAGGAGGAACGGAGGGAGGAGGAGGCGGAATAGAACGGGGTGTGATGTGTTATGACAGAATTAAACAAAATGTCTAACAGGAAGAACTATTTCGGGTCCTTGGCAGGCCGCGCTTCCCCATGCGGGGCGGCTGAGTCGATGTTGCTGCTCGCAGGCAGCTGATAGTCATGAGTGGTGCTGCTCGGCCGGGCTTGAAAGGTCCGCGGGGTCGGGGCGGAGGGAAAGCAGCGAGTGGCGCTCAGGGGCTGATCAAAGGTAGCTCTGGCCTGATGCGGGACGACTTGTGTAAACAGCGCCGTGTCGGAGGGGAGCGGAGCGGTAACATCCTGTGTGATTAGGCCCCGCTGAGGTAGACACTGAGTAGGGATGACTCAGGCAGCCGTAGTGACAGCTCTGGTCAAACATGGAAATAGGAAAGGCCAGGCTGAGCGGCACCGCGGGGTCCGGGGCCTCGTTAACCGGCCCGGACTACTTAACCCCGACAGGATGAAACTACTGGAGCAATTTTCACCAATGCACATGTTCGCAGACACACACGATGCAGGAAAAAATATACAGCTCTGGGGAAAAAAAATAAGAGGCCACTGTATTTTTTTTCTGAAATCAGCATCTCTACATGTACATATAATAGCAGCATGTTTAAAAACATGAGTAAAGCCAAAGTCCTGAAAATAATTTTTATTTCGATGCATTGGGAACACTGCATTTTACATCCTTAATTTAAAATGTGAAGAAAAAATGTTTTAATTACTTTACAGCAAATGAGGAAAATTAATATTAGGCTGTTCAAAGAAATAGCAGTGTCTGAGTTATTCTTTACAAACTCACTAAACTCATACTGTATAAACTGAAAATTCTTCAGGATTTAGCATTCCTGTGAATCACTAAAGTAATTTTCAGCTGTTCCTCTGTATTTCTTGTTTTTTTTTGTCTCAGAAACAGCATTATTTGATGTCAGCTGACACGGTGTCAATGGGATTAAGGTTTGGGGATTGGGTTGGCCACTCCAGAACTTTAATTTTTTGGTCTGGAACCAAGATGCTGCTGGTTCACTGGTGTATTTGGGGTCGTTGTCCTGTTGAAACTCACATTTCAAGTGTATTTCCTCTTCAGCAAAAGGCAACGTGACCTCTTCAAGCATTTAGATATAGACGAACTGATCCATGATCCCTTGTAGGCCATAAAAAGGCCTGACACCAGAGTAAGATAAATATCCCCTTATCATGATCATGATCTTCATTTCTTTGCATTGTTTGAGATCTGAATAAATTGTACTTTATTTTTTTGTTATTTTGACCATTTATCATTTTCTACAAATAAATGTTATTATAATATTTTTATTGAGAATTTGGGGGAAATGTTTATTGACTCAAACAAAATGTTTCTTTTGCCCAAACACATATCTGACACACTGATCATTTTGCAATCGTCTCTTATTTTTTTCATTTTTTTCACATTTGTCATACTGGAATCATTTCATGGGGTTTGCAATGATTGATCTGTCCTGTGAAATCTCAGAAATCTCAAGCTAATTCATTTGATTTAATTGATTAATCAGGCAAAATTTTTCTAAATAGCTTCACCTTTATTTCTTTGATAAGTTTATCATGATTCGGGATTATGTCACTTTCTTCATGGAGTATTATTGGTAGAAGTGATCTTACTGTTCAGGCTTGTCCAGCAGTTTGACCTCATCTTCTTTGGAATTCTCATAATGTCTCTTTATCTTCTCCATCTCATCGGTGGTGGCCCTCTATAGCAAAATATAACATACAGATGCACCGTTAATACAGGTAAATGTGTTCATATGCTGCACAGTAACAAAACCAATGTTTTAGCACTATTAATAATATCTGTAAAACTCATTTGGAGCAACACAAATAACTTTAAACATGTTAAAATACTTTACAGACTCATCCTTTTTTGTTACTTCATTATGTGGGACAGACTTTTCCTTCACACTTACGTTTTCATATAACGCCTCGATGGTCTCCAAATCCACAACAGAGTTGTCCACAGTAAGAACAGCTGGAACAGTGAAGGCGATATTCATTATAAGCAGTCAGTCGTATAAATGGACAGTCTTTAGCCAAATCCTGCTCTCTTTTAAGTGCTGCAAGTGCTTGGAGAACAGATTTGTTTTTCCGACTAGGGATGTAAACTTGTGGTAACCCTGTAATTTGGTTAAATGTCGGTTAAAATCTATTTATATTCGTGGCAAACTATAATATAAGACCTCCTACATAGTACAGAATGAAAACATAATGGCAACACAGAAAATGACCTTTGTGATGACCTTAGGTTTGTGCCTCACCCTGAGCCTTGCACTACGAAGCAAATTCAACAATCCCAGGAATCATTTTCATTAACTGGCTTCACTTATCTAAACATTGTGATCCAGGATAACCAGTGCTACAAAGCTGGTTATCAACTATAAACTCTGGGTTCTACTTTCCCCGCTATGAGCATATTCATGTGACAGAGGTTGTTAATTACCTATGACATTATCAGAACCATGATTGACGTACTCTCATATGATAGAAGATGAAATGGCAATACCACCAGAAATTGTACTTTATAAAAAAGTCATATTCAACAAAGTGAACCTGTAATCATGCAACAGAAAAAGACAATGTAGAAATAAGTAATGTTGAAAGAAGCCCAGCTAGGTAATGCTACACATACCCATTCAAAAATTCAGGGTCACCCAGACAATTTTAGCACATTAGCCTTCTGAGGCAATGAGCAAACACATTGTACCATTAGAGTGATAGCTGCTGGAAATGAGCCTCTATAAACTGATGTAGGTATTGCACCAGAACCCAGACATTTTCAGCGATTAGAATAGTCAGTTACCACATTTTTGTGCAAAGTTTTGTATTCATTTTATCAGTCCTTTGCAGCCACGGCCCAAAACAGAAACGCTGAAATTCCACAGCTAAAACCAACACAGCCCACTAATGATGTTTTTTTTTTTTGATTGAGGCAGGAGAAGATGAGCTGAAACAGAGGATGAACAGGACATTAAAGGAAGAGGAAAAACAAAGGTTGGGAGACGTCCATAATTTGGACATGAGGAATTGTCTCAAAGGATTAAGAAATGGCTCGAAGGAGAAAGACGATGCTTTACTTTCTTTGCCTAGGCTGCATGTTTGTTTAGCCTGACTCAAACAGTAAAAAAAAAAAAAAAATCAAAGGGTGCACGGAGGGCAGTGTGCGGGGGGGGCGGCACGAAAGGAGAAAGGGACTCCTGTTCTGTGTCTGAGGTGTCACAGGTTTATGGCTCCGTGGGGGAGGAGGAGGACACGGTGGGAGGCTCCACTGCCTGGATCCCGGATCAGCTGACGGTCTGTCTGGTTGGTGTCAGCCTGAAGAATGGACTTGTGCCACCCACTTCTCTCAAACTCGTCACACCTATGCAATAAGCCACCGCCATCACTAAACCACCATGATCATCAACGAGACCCATCGCACCTCAGGATTTCTAGCCATGACAGAAAGTTGATGCAACAACATTCAATTTGCATCAAATTACATTAAATGTATTTGGTGTTTTAAAAGGCTTGGGGGCAAAACTCCATACTTTGAGTTCTTTATGTATTCTTTATTTCTATGAATATTTTATCCATTTTTTCTGTATTATGAGATAGAATAATTTATCAATAATGCTTTATGAATCATGTTTACTCCTTCGTTAAATGTTTTCACCAAGAAAGTCAGTAAACTGCAGAAATCAGATGCAGGGCAGCTTCCAGACCATAACATAACAATCTCCAAGGGAAACAATAAGACGGCTGTGGGACCAAGGTTCAAGTCCCTAGAAATGCATCACGTGGAATCTTCTACCCGTCTCCCACATCCTGGTTGCCGTGGAAACCGGGATATGCTACTGTATCGGTTCAGTGTGTGAACCGATAAGTTTTGTTTAGACTTTAGGCCTGTCTCCTTGCAAGCAAAAGATAGCTTTATTCACTTTCAATTATTCTGCTCTGTGTGATTTGTCCTGTAAGTTCTGAAAAATATCTGACAGAGTAAATTTCAAAAACTAAAAAATTATTTTTTAATGGTACTTCAATCAGTTAGGTGTTTGATTTTGAAATTGTTTTATTTTTTTTGTTTTTTTGGGTGGGTGGGGGTGGGGGGTGCAAATTTGGCCTCAGCGCCAGCACTCTCATATCGTACTGGCACAGGTCAACATGAAACATTTCTAACGCTATGCTACCGCTTCCCCCCTAACAAGTTAATACTTTGCATTCTGGTTCCCAGCTGTTTCTGTTGCAGTGAAGCTGTCAATGTGGTCCCTATGTCTGGATCAGAGGGAGCGCTTGGAAGTCCATTTCCTACATCTTATTAGAGTGGATTATTCGGTCCCTCAGCCATGCAGCCGTCAATCACACACCAAAGGGGGGCCTGGCCCCAGTGTGCACAGGAGCACTCTGATCCGAGGGGAGCCGGATATCTCTCCACACCGACAGATCAAAGCCTGCCTGCCAACCGCCTCACACCCTCTCCTTCCACTTTTCACTCATCGGCTTTGGTGTGGAAGGGCATGTGTGGCGTGTGAACATGTGTATGTGTGTGTGTGTGTGTGTGTCTGTGTGTGTTTGTGTGCAGTGCGGTGAGGCAGTGTGTGCGGGGAAGGGGGGGGGGGGGGGGGGGGCCTCCCTTTGCCCTTGAACCATGGTGGCCCTTGAGGTCCCCCAGTCACTCCGGCGGGTGCAGTTGACCCCCTCTCCCCTTAAACCAGACTGCTGCTTTCTCTCTCTCCCTCCCTAGTAGTTCTAATTACATTACATGTCCCATGTCCTTTTAATTTGGCAACAAAGGGGAGGCAAGCAGGCGAGGCCTGTGACCAGAAGCCCTTAGAAGTGCTTATTAAGGCGCTGTCCTTCATTGTCAGATTCAAATTGTCCATATTACCTACACCTCCCATTAAGGCGCAAGGAAGCAGGCTCACACTGGGTGTAAGTGGGTCTTTTTTTTCTTCTTCTTTTTTTAACCAAACCATCTATACAATCTGACTGAAAGGGTGAAAGGGAAGTAAAAAAATCTAAACAAAATGTGCCGTTTGGCTTGTGTTTGAGGCGGTTTTATGTGGTAGCTCGGTGTCTGCTAACTGTGGAAGGTGGTTTTGTACATGCTTAGATCATTAGTGGGGTGTCAGTCCCATTAGGCTTGTGGAAACCGTCACTGGCTACAATAAACAGATCCGCTGGCCGCATGCTCAGACTCGCAGGCGGCAGGCCCTCTCCTCTCCGCTACAGTCCCAGGACAGGACCAATTCCTTGGCCCATCTATGCTGTCCCCAACACACATATTACGTGTTTACACACATATACAACCGCCTCATACACACACTTGGGCGCGCGTGCCGGCATTTTCCACAGAGCGACCGAGCGTGCAATCAGTCCGTCTACGTTCTTTGCATGAAGAGGAGATGGCAATTTGATTTTAACCAGTGCATGAGGGACAGAAAAAAAAAAAAAACTGAAAGGCTACTTTCATCCCAGCATTGCCGTCTCACATTCTGACAGATTGAACCATTAGCTTCCCCACCGTGGTAACTGGAAAAATCATCCACGTTCCACTTGAAACAGAAATTAATCAAAAAAAAGGAGGAAAAAAAAAGTGTCTCTAGTTACAAATTAGTAGCTGTCAAGGGTAGGAAATTATTCTCTGCCGCAGAACTCGCTATCTCATCTCTAAAAATACCTCCGTCTGCATTTCATCACGAGTTATACTCAATCTATTGGTAAATGGGACAGTAAATTCAGTTTATTGCTGCAGAATCTAAATAAAAACTCCTTCTTCGAAAGAAATTATGATGATATACTCCCCCACAAGCTTCTGGACATCAGAACATATATTTTACCTTGTTGAATATCCTTCATCTCAAGGTGCAGGCTCGATATGAGGATGCCAACTGTTTGTGAACGCTTCCCATCCAGCAGCTTGATTATCTGGGAAAAACAGAGAGCAAATTAATTGATTATTAATATTTAAGCTTCAAGAGTTGTAATAGGATTCAGTGCAAGATTCACAACATAGATTTTGGTTCATGAACTGAATATTTTGTGTTTTTTTTGTTCTTTTTTCTTATTTCTTCTTAATGACTTTATTCAGATTTTTCCATTTGGAGGATTGGGTACAGTCACATTTGACATCACTTATTCTAAGTCCCTTTCCAAGGACAATATATTTAAATATAGGCATGTAAGCACATGTACAATTATACATATATGGACATCTTGAATATATTAGACCAACATACTGATCTAAATAGAATAAACATATTTGAGAAGATATGGAGAAGAACAGACAACAGCTGCAACAATTAATTGATTATTTGCCAACTATTACTTTGATTTTCACTATTTGATAAGCGATTAATTAATTTGATTCACTTTTAAGATGAAAGTGTCCAAATTTCTTTGGTTCCAGCTTCTCAAATCTGATTATTTTTCTGATTTCTTTAGACTTCTATAATAATAAACTAATGATCTTTGGGTTGTGTACTGTTGGTCTGGGTTGTTGTAGGTTGAATATTTAATTTTGGGAAAGAGTAATAGATATTTTACACCATTTCATGAACCAAATAATTAAAAATTAATTGTTTCAATAATCAATAGATTATTCAACTATCAAAACATTTGTTAGTTGCAGCCCTAGTTTTAGCAATTAAATTTCACAGAGAAATAAGGAAAAATAGAAAAAACACGACACCTGGTTAGTTTATTAAAGCAAGAAAATACTTAATACAGGTAGGGAGGCAATGTTTCTATGTATCTTATAAAAGAAATCAACTTGTTTGGAACTTTTTCTGAGATCCATATATTGAGTATCTGATTTTTTCTAATTACAAAGAAATCATCAACTCTTTGACATGTTGTATTCATAAATGGGGTTTTGTTAAGAAGAATGACACATTTGTATGCCCATTTTTCTTTAGGGTGACAGGGTGACAGGACATTGACTCATTATTTAGAAGACAACAACATAAATACTGATTTTTAAATTTCATCTAAGATCCGTCTTAAACTGCTTCATATATCACCTTGATTCTTGACTCTAAATTACATTATCATCAATTCTATTATTAATATTGAGGAACATGTGTCATTTCTGTGATAAGAGGTCAAGTAAAAAACACTTAGATAGATGATGAGCTACACAGGACACCCGGTGAAGCCCTGGTTAGTCTAAGTAGCTTGAAAAATCATCTGGATTCACCCAAAATGCACAGGCGAATCAACACATGTTTTCATAACCCGTCATCGCGATGCAAACGACGGGGGCATGGTTTGTTGAGTTGCATCCGTGAGACGCGAGCGTTAAAACGGGGCTGAAAAAAAAGCACCTCCTCCGTGTTTGCCGAGGAACATGTGCGAGATATAATCCAAAAAATATCAAGTCGCAGTGAAAGTACAAAGGCAAAAGTGGCACCATAAAAGGACAGTCTCGAAGAGCAAGGCAGAGAGACGCGGGACCTTTTTATAACAAACTATAAATTCACAGGATTTTTATTTGTGCCTACACATGGTCACAATTACTTATGACTGAATTAGCTGTAAAGCCGCAGAGAGATTTGGCAAGGTAAAGCCCCGCTCTAAAAGTTAATGTGTCAGGCTTCTTCATTAGGTATTATGGCGTTGTCGGCTACTGGGCTGTCCAGTGGGAGCTGGAGAGCAGAAGCCTTAGAAGTAGGTATTGCATTACAGGGCGTTAGTGGGTGCCATGCTGCTTCCAGCTCTATTACCTGGATCACTGGGGATCTCCCACTCTGGGGACTTTGGGGGGCTGAGGACCAGGCTTTCCCAACACCTCTAATTAACCGCTTTGGACGGGCCACACTAAAAGCAGCCCGGGAACCCTTCCCTGCTCACTGTGGCTGCAGAACTTGCCAATTAGCCTAAACAGTTAACTTAATGAGAAAAGACAACTAACGCTGGATGCTTGGGGTTTTCAGACATGCAAACAAGCTTTCGGGGTAAAGCGGAGGGGAAGCGTGTGTGTGTGTGTGTGTGTGTGTGTGTGTGTGTGTGTGTGTGTGTGTGTGTGATGCTGATGCTGAGACAGGTAGGACATCAACAGCACCAGCTGCTCCCTCCTGTGGATGAAAAAGACAAGTGTTCGTCTCTCAGGACGAGACTTTCGTTCGACGTTCGAGACGCAGAGATGTCAGAAGCAAAAAAATAACAAGAGGAGAAGGGGAGAGGGAAAAAAAAGCGAGCGGGGCTAAGAAAAATAAATAAAATGATGGAAGGAGACGCTGGGGAGTGACTTGTGGTTTGAGCCGAAGCAGGTGGCCGGTGTTAGGCGCGGTGGGCAGGGGGAAGCGGGTCCAGAGCCGAGCGGATAGTTTACACAAGCGGCGGGCCCGAGCAGCGGCCCAGTGACTGTCTGTCTGCCTATCTGTCTGGAATCACCCGGGCAGATGTTACAATAACAACTGGATCAAGGCTTCCCATCAATAACCACCTACGGAACACTCAGCAACCCCGTCTCAGCCTCCCCCCGTCTCACCCGGTGGTGTTAATCTTACACCCACCTCTCCCCGTGTGATAGCCAGGCCTTCAAATATGTCTTTAATAAACGCACCATGATTGCTCATAAGTCATCCCATAAACCGGTTAAAGTCGCTGTTTGTTTAAAGCAGATCTGCTCTGTATAAACTTGATACAGGTTTGATTTATGAGGGCAGAGAAAATCGCCCGTTTTGCATCGAGTGTTTTTACGTCTCATGAGCACCTTTGAGCTCCATCTCTCCCCTTTCCCGCTTCATCCCTCAATCAAGAATGCACCGACATGCCCATCCTCTGCTCCCCCCATACCGTCTTCAATGCCTCCTCCAGCCAGTGGAGTGAAGCCACATGCCTGCAATTATACCCCTGGTCCAGTCCGGTCCGGTCCGCTCGGGCAGCCGGGGAGAGAGAGAGATCTTTCTTCCATGTCATCTCCTCCACTTTGATATGCTAATCAGCGGAGAGGGAGAGCGAGAAGGGCTCCAGAATAAACAAGAGCTTTGATTTTTTTCTCCGTGGCACACATGATAAAGATTAACTCACTCATGTAGGCATCGGCTACATCCCCCGAGTTGAAACTTTTTATCGTGCAGAGTTGTCGGAAAAAAAAACAAAAAAAACGGGGAAGTGGCTCATATGCATAATGTACACACACATTCCATTCCCTCCCACTCATCTCCTCTCGCTGAGCGGAGGCCCCCCGGGGCTGTGGTGTTAGCATGATCTGGCAACACTTTCTGAGCAAGTGCATAATGACTCCGTGAGGATATGCTGTCATCATCGCGCGCACACACACACACACACATACACACAGAAAGGAAGAATGCTGCACACGCCGGTGCATATGCAGACACAAACAAACATACAGACACAAACCGGGTAACTGAAACACATTTTGCATTATGAAGTGCACGTGCAGTTGCTGACAGAGATAGGTTGTTTGCATTAAAGTGTTTACCGGTGTTTGGAGTCACACAGAGAGACAGCAGAGACCTGCAAAGCAATGTTGAGGCCCTCGACCTCTGACCCGAGTCCAAATTCATTTATAAAACACAATAATATTCCATGCAAAAAGTTTCTCAAATTTGATCTTCTTTTCCAAGTATAGCAAGAATGTATCATACTTTTATTCCAAAGTTTGCAAATTGTGTAAAAGGATTTTTACATTCAGTTTACTCCAAAATTTTTACCTGACGGTTCTCGTGCCTACACATCCTCCCAATTTATTTGTCCTTATTCACTTTCTCCTCCATTTAGTCCATCTCAATGTTCCATTCCTCCTTAAAAATCAGTAGTGCCTGCTTTCGACCCCACTTTTATCCCTTTTCTCTTAGTTCTGTGTGTCCTCCCTTCCTTCTTTTCCCGCCCATTGACCAGCTGAACTTCTTGGAAGCCACCGTCAGCTTGTGATTCAGATGATTTCTTACTCAAATGATTTCTCTCCCTTTAGCTCGGAACATAAACTTTCCGGGATAAAAAATGATTAAGTAAACAAGTTTCTTCTATTTTGACGACCTTTCCAGTGAGCTGGCCTCCGAGGCGGGGTGAAAACAACCATGCCTTCACGTGTTCATGTTCCCTCTTTAATCGCAGAATCGGAGTGTGAGCGCTCTAGCTGGCTCCAAGCACAGACTTTTATATTAAATATAAGGCTCCTGTATATTAAAATGTCTAAACATAGATATAAACTCTCGCCAGTGTGCGGTATCTAAACTAAAGACCATGCGGGTCCTTTCTCTTCAAAAAAAAAAAAAAAAAAAGCCCCAATGTTATGTTCGAAAGAAAGTTTTTTTTGATTGATATGAATGTGTTTCAACAGTGTTTCCATTAGTGGGGTCAAACCTCTTCCAGGCTGATGTAAGCCCAGACAGGAGACAGTTGGCAGGATTTGTGTCTGGATGTGGCTGTCTGAGTTGGATCAAATGTTGGACAGTTTAGAGTGACCAGACTGAACGGAGAGATCTAAGGATGGAGGACAGAAGAACACACACACATGCACACACACACGCACATGCACGCACACACACACACACACACACACACACACTGTGGCCCTCTGGAGAAGAGTGGAGCCTTGACAAATTGATCAGAATAGGGGGATGTGTATGGATTTAGGGGGGACAGTCTGAGGCAGTGGCCGATTTTTTTTAACCGCTTGGACGCCACGGCAAGGACCACAAGGCGGCCAGAATGCTGACACGGCGCTGGCTGCAGCAGAGGTGCAGAGCTGCAGCATTTGACATGACATCAGTGTCTACGGTGGGTAGGGGAATGCTAGATCAATCTGGCCACAAAAGAACATCTTCTAGTTTCATATCCAGTATAAACTTACACAGATGGGGGTGAGGGAACAAAAATCATCATCCAATATCTACATTAAAATTCTTCAAAGAAGAAAAAAAAAAAGACGAAAACACAATGGATAGCACAGCGCATTATCAGGCAACATTCCAGAGGAAGACCTGGGATTAAGCACCTCGCTGTGCATGCGGATCCTTGACTTCCTGAAAGGCACGTCCCAGGTGGTAAGGGGAGGCGGAAACCTCTAACCCTCATCCTTAACACCGGGGCAACCCAGGCTCGCGTTTTACAATGTTTTTTTTTCAGAAGAAACCAGGGGAGGATTGAGACATGTACTGAGTTGATCGTTAGCAGTTTACCAATGCAGCGTTCTGAAGGATATTCCATTCCTGTGGGTTGGACGGATCACAATATTGTGACGACGATAACTAAAAACATCAGAGTTCCCATGAAACCACCACGTATTGTTGTCAGGAGAGGTTTTAAAAACGTCAACCAGTGTGAGTTTCAGAAGGATTTAGCTGCGGTTCCTTGGGATTTGGTGTATCTTAAAGGATAATTTGGATCATGCAACATCACGGAGCATCAGGCTCAAGGAAAAGGACTTGACCTTATTTGTTCGTATTGTCATGTTATGTATTTCCCTCTTTTTGTTGTTGTTAGTTGTTATTAATGTATGCACGCACCAAGTCAAATTCCTTGTGTGTGTGTTTTTTTTTTTTTATCCCATGCAGAGTAATTCGAGCGATTCAAAGTGATTCTAATTTTGATTGTTAAAGCACATCCAGCCCCCTGGATAGACGATGAGTAAAACAAGATTATTACGGAAAGAAACAAGGCAAAAGGGCAGAAGGCAGAACTGTAAAAAGTGCCATAATTATGGCAAATTAAATCACAATAAGAAGGTTTCAGAGATTGTAAAAATCATACAGATAATACTTGGAATATTATAGAAAGGCAGTTTGGAACATCCATCATCTAAGAGGACTAAATGATGTGCAAATTACTTTGGTATAAGTGAATATGTTGAGAGAAAAGGTTAAACTCTAATTTTCTGTGTAAACAATTGTGCAGTCTATTGCTGATATCACAAATAACAATTAAACAGTTTGCATTACATGGAGAATAATGATTAAGTCACTATTCATCAACATGTACATTCACATTCTACTGCTCAAGGCCTTGTGGATATGACAGAGTAGTGGCTAAAACAGATGGACAAAGGTAATATAGCTGGAGCTTCATTAATTTATTTTAGTGCTGCATTTGATCTGCTTGATTATAATGAATTGGTAAGAGACTTTTCTATTATGGTTTCCAAGAAACGCCACTAAACTAGGTGAAATCCTACCCAGATAGAATATACTAGACATTCCCAAGTGGGTCTTTTTCCATTTCACATTTTGGAATGCATGGTGTACTGCAAGGCAAATGCCTCGGTCCACTGCTTTACTTAATTTATACAAATGACTTCCCACACATAGTAAGTAAGACCAGCACTATATTATTTGCTGATACTACTGTTTATATAGCTGGATGTTCAGCAGCACAAATAGAGGATAACCTCCAAATGGACCTACTAAATATTAATCACTGGGTCTGCAGTAACACACTTGTTATAAATGTCATGAAGACCAACTTTATGGTACTTTGATCAAGGAAAAGGGGTAATAATAATAATTTGATGGTAAAATTATAACAACGACACCATAAATAATTTAAAGACAGTTGATGTTTTTACAACCGTGTGTGTCAATCTGAAATACTAATAATGAGGTTACAATAAAAATGTACTCAGCAAAATTTCTGTTTGGGATGGCATCTCATCATTTCATTTGGTATTTATAAAATGTGCCTATGTATA
The DNA here is from genome assembly GCA_030544235.1 of Lepturacanthus savala. Classification (NCBI taxonomy): domain Eukaryota; kingdom Metazoa; phylum Chordata; class Actinopteri; order Scombriformes; family Trichiuridae; genus Lepturacanthus; species Lepturacanthus savala. Next base: position 17,152,347 of record CM060469.1, on the reverse strand, counting down.
AATAAATTGGGTATTTTTTTTTTTTTATTTTAGTTTAGTTTGCTGCTAACAATTTGATTTGATTATTTTATGGACTTGGAGATTGGAATCTTACACTTTAAATCTTGCTGTGCTTATGTTGCTGTAATGAAAGAACAAGAAAGTAATGAAAGCTATATGTATTATTAAGCAAGGAAAATAAGTAAGTTTCTAATATTAGGAAACCTTTGTGGCCATTTAAGTAAATATTTCAGAGTTTATGAAGTGCAAGTGGTTCACAAAGTTACACCATTTGCTGCAAGAATAAGACTCAATCACCAAGGATCGCAACCACTTGGATTATGGCCTTTTCTCCCTGCTGTGGTCTTCAAGAATGTACCAGATACAGCACTGACAGAATAAGAACACGCTTCTACCTTACATTTCACTGTGATTGTACCGTAAATGATTATATTTATTCATTCTTTCTTTCTTCATGATCCAATATGACAGCAGACAAAAAGCCTCTTTTAAACAAAGCTAGATAAGAAACACAGCTAGTAATGGTGGCAGTTTAAAGAGACACAGGTGTGTGAGGATAAAGTGATAAGTATACCTTCTTAGTTTTGGCTTTCTTCTCATAGGTGTCGGACAGCGGCTTCTTTTTAGGCTGAAGTGTGGCCTTGGAAAAAAGCTCTTCAAACTCCTTGGTGTTGGCAATGTTTGGTTCCTCCAGAGAACCCCACAGTGTGTTGTTGCTGGGAAAAGAAGTGAAGATTTTAGTATATGATTTCACACACACACACACACACACACACACACACACACACACACACACACACACACACACACACACACACACACACACACACACACACACACACACACACACACACACACACACACACACACACACACATACACACATACACACACACACACACACACACACACATACACACACAAAGAAAAGGTTGATTTAGATAAGTAATTCCATTCAAAAGTGAAACTTGAAACTTGTATATTATATTCATTCATTACAACCAGACTGATATATTTCAAATGTTTATTTCTTTTAATTTTGACTTAATTTTTTAGCACTGCTCTGGGATTATAAAAACCCAGGTTGCTCTAATAGTGGCTTTTAGCTGTTTTGCATTGTTGGGACTGGCCTATTGCATCTTCCTCTTCCCAATATCCCATAGCTTTTCTATGGGGTTAAGATCAGGTGAGTTTGCTAGTCAATTAAGAAGAGGGATACCATGGTCCTTAAACCAGGGACTGTTAGCTTTGGCATTGAGTGCAGGTACCCTACAGATGACATAGCACCCTAAACCATCACTGACTCTACACTCTACCTCAAGCAATGTGGATTCTGTGCCTCTCCTCTCTTCCTCCAGACTCTGAGACCTTGATTTTCAAAGGACATGCAAAATTTATTTTCATCAGAGAACATAACTTTGGACCACTCAGCAGCAGTCCAGTCCTTTTTTGTCTTTAGTCCATACAAGATGCTTCTGATGCTGTCTCTTGTTCAAGCCTGCCTTGACACAAGGAAAGCAACAGCAGAAACCCATGTCCTGCATACATCTGTGCGTGATGGTTCTTGAAGCACTGACTCCAGCTGCAGTCCACTCTTTCACTCTCCCCTACATTTTTGAATGTTTTTTTTTACAATCCTCTCCAGGGTGTGGTTATCCCTATTGCTTGTACATTTATTTTCTATGACATCTTTTCCTTTCCTTCTCCTCTCTATTAATGTGCTTGGACACAGATTTCTGTCAACAGTCAGCCTCTTTAGTAATGACCTTCTTTATCTTGCTCTGGTGTAAATGCTCATCTTTTAGACAACTGTCAGGTCAGCAGTCTTCCCCATGTGTAGCCTACAGAACGAGACTGAGAGACCAAGGCCCTTGCAGGTACACACACACACACACACACACACACACACGCACGCACACACACACACACACACACACACACACACACACACACACACACACACACACACACACACACACACACACACACACACACACACACACACACACACACACACTTACACACACTTACACACACACAAAATAGTGTATCTGGTACATTCTTCCAGACCAGTCAACTCTATGTCGCTCATAGAGTTGATTTCTAGGCAGGGTAGAAACATCTAGGTTATTTTCCAGAAGCTAAACAAATTGTGTGTTCTATTTGTGGCTTATTTGATGTTTATTCGACCTTCCCAGTTTTTTTTTCATTTTCCATTTCACTGTCTGACAAAAACTTGGCAATAATAGCCCTCAAACCAAACCTGTACTTTAAAAAGCACTGTTTATGAGCTAAGTGATAAAAATAACACAAGGTCAAGACACCCTAGTTTCTGTAATTAAATATCATTTCCAGCAAATGTAGTAGAATACAGGAGGCAATGCTTTGTTTCAGAAGTTGCTGAGTAACATGGAAAAAACAAACAAGAACAAGAGGTGTCTTAAGTCAAGAGGATGTTCAGAAGTGAAGCACTCCACTGTTACCAACACATCCACTTTTGTGCTCGCTAAAACACAACACATGTCTGATTTCCCTCCCTAAACTGTTAATCTAATGGACATCGAGATATACAGTAAGGAACAAATACACTTAATCAGAGAAAGATTTTGCAATGATGACATCTCTAATATGCTGCATTAATTACACATTGCAAATATCGTAGCAGGTCATAGTTTAATGACATAGCGGCTCATCTCTGAAATCACAACAATGCCAGATCTCATGAGTACAAAGTCAAAGCACATTTAAAATAAGAAAGACTGGACACCATATACTAACACAAGCACTGGCAGGCTTGGGACTCAATTATTTGTCAAGTAAGTCTAATAGCTTCTTCATGCATTTGGCTTCCTCTTGCAGTGGTGAGAATATTTATCTGGAGGAGCCAAAGGCTTTTCTTACTTCTGTTGAGGACATAATGAACCTGTCCCCAAATCCTTTTTTGATTTTACGCTTCTTTCTGAGAGTCTGAGAAAAATAATTTCAGTGACAGTGTCTGACTCTGAACTCAACAGTGCAGGAAATTAGCTTGGAAAAGAAAATTACATCCAAACCTCCAAAAGTATTTCCATGGAAGACAACTTTCTAATTGACCGGATTATTACTATAATTGAATTTGAATCCCCTTCAAATTTCCCTTTTCTTATTGCACCTTCCAAGGAAGTCTGTCCTGTATATGCTGCCAACTGTACTTTGTGTCACGGCTTACATTTAGACCTGGCAACATTTCAAACCTTGCACTGTTCCCCCCTCACACCATTAACAGAGATCACACAACTGATCCAGTTATAGTTAAACATCTGACCCATTTAATGCCCCTTAACTTGCCCCTTTATAGTTAGATTTATGGCTGACATGAAACTGCTGTAGTGTAGTGAGTCAGTCCTACAGCATTGGCCAACACCAGAGAGAGAGTGCGAACCACAACTCAGCTTCCCCCACTAATCCATCCATGGAAATACAAGGCCATAAAGTTGAAAGCCTGGCACTTGGAGGCAACAACCACGGCCACAGTAAATGGGCTGGATAATCCACTTACAATTACAGAGTATCTCAGTAGGGCCCTTGGACGAGGGAATGGTGGTGCAGAAAATGATATCTCTATGGATAGGAGAGTTCAATGAGATGTACGGCCATATTATTCTGTAGTAATCCCCCAAAATAGGCAGTTTAGAACATGAAGATAAAACTAAAAGCTTCAAATATCAGCCAGCCCAACCTTATGAGAATTTATTCAGATTTTCTTGTCTGAATCCTCAATCCCAGTGTTTACTACAATTATAAATACAATTGAGAACTAAGTTTTGACTAGTTTTGACTTTCTTTTTCCTTGGGTTGGATTGGTTCAGGGTTAAGAAATACAAGTATGTTGTGTAAGTAAGTTAAAGCATAAGCCATGATTTTTGTGTGCTTCATCAGTACATGTACCGCAACACTGGATGCTGACCCTAAGTCTAAAAAAGTCATCACAAACACCTTGTTCTAACTTAAGAACAAACTCAAGACCTCCTGGCAACACCCTCTCACCCTCCTGGTTTACATCATTGTCTGCCAAGCTGACAGTAAGGCAGTTCAAACCATTAATAGAGTTGACTGTCACACAGATCGTCGCCTGATCAGAGCCAAACTAACCCTGGAACTATGTCCTCCACTGAGGAAAACACCACCATATAGGAAGCTCAACTGCAGTGCACTGAAATCTATGCACTTAGTCAACCAGCTCAGGTTACAGATTGCAGTCCAGCTGTCTAGGATTGCTGAAACTCCAGCTGATCCCAACATCAGTTCTACCTAGAGCACCCTACATACTACCATTCATCAGGCACCAGTAAACTCTATCATGTACACCAGGCAGAGACACCAACACTAGTTTGACCAAAGCACACCAGGTATTCATAACCTGCTTTAGGCAAAAAGGCCCTTGACGCCCACCTCTCTACAGTAACCTCAATCCACCTCACTGAAGGCCTGCTTTAACACCATCAGGGCTAAACTCAGCACACCTTCAGAGTAATGGAGAATGACTGGTGGACAAAGAAAGCCAGCGAAATTCAACATAATGTTGACAACAACTTTCACACTTTTAGGACACCATTCAGTCAGATCCTGGACTGATGGGCTGAGCATACCTTACTGAATACCTCATACCCAGCCTATACAAACATGATCTTCAAACCTCCTGTGCCTGCCACTTACCAATGACCCCCCTCACTTCTTTAAGGAATACATAGCCATTTTGAGCCTCAAGAACAAGACCCAGAGCCTTGATGGCATCCTGGCAGGAATGCTAAAGCATCGTGGATACAACCTTATCCACAGACTACACAAAATGATTCCAACCATCTGGTTGAGTACCAGAAAAACTGGGAGCTGGTATCGAAGTACTGGGAAAACTGTGGGTTCCACCAAAGTTCAGAAACAACATGATGGGATATAAGCCTGTAATGGAGTCATTGGCCAACAATCTCCATTCTTCATGGATCCCACTGATGGGGTGCAGATATAGTACAGAGGGCAACTGCTTTAATATCTGGTGCCTTCAAGCTTCCACCAAATGGGACCTGGACAGCATGCGGATGACTGTGCTCTTCTTCCCCACTCACCAGAATCCCTACAGTATGCACTAAATGTGGTCACCTTCAAAAACAGTGCCATTTGTCTTCAAATCAACATCAACAAAATGCAGATAGTTGTACAAGGGTCCACTCCCCAACCACATGTGACTACCTCCATCCTTGATGGTCATCTAATTGCCATCATCCCACATTTCACTTACCATGGCTGCATTCTGTGTTCCTCCTGCATCAATGACACCTAGATTCACATCTGCTTGGTCTCTACTGGCTTTAGCAGGCTCAGATGTGGGGTTTTCCAGAACAGGAACCTAGCCATCTCCACCAAAGCAGATGTGTACAAGGCAGTTTGCCTTTCCTAACTATTGTATGACTCAGAAACATGGACCCCTATCAAAGTCACATATGAACCGAAGAGGCCTTCCATATCTGCTGCCTGCAAAGGATCCTTGGTGAATCCTGGGAAGACAAGGTGCCCTATATTGAAGTCTATGACTGGACCACACATCCAGCATTGCTGTGCTTTTTGAGCAGAAACATCTGCGCTGGGTCAGGCATGTGATCCATGTGTGCTCAACACATCCCATAGTCAGATCTCCTATGGCCAACATGACATGGCAGGAAAAAGTGCTTCAAGGATCACTTAAAATGCTCCTGAAGAAATGCAACATCATTCCTATAGCAGTCTAGTTTCTGGCTGTTGATCACTTAGAGTTCCACCTGCCAGGGAATCATGCACCTTCAGGAGCAGGCCACAGACCACAGAGAGGAGAATATAGTGACATGCACACAGGCATCAACATGCTACAGGGCCCACAGTGACCTGTGCTATACACCTGGTCCCTCATGTGGCAAGACCTGCTTATCATGCATCAATATAGCCATAATACAAACCAATGAATGCCAAACGAACACTATTTTAAGCAATGTCATCGTCGGGATCGATGGACTGCCATAGGCAAGCTATGATTTTGTGTATGTGCTAAATTGAACTTTGCACGGCATAATTTAATCATAACATCTTAAAGTATAATTCTAGTTTGTCTACTTTTGCCCCATATTTCTGCTGGTCTACAATAACATTGTCTTACCCAAAGTAATCTGAGGATTTGTTTAAAAGCTGTTTGAACACCTGAATGTGCCTGGTTCTTTCCTAGTTGGATTTTTTAGCAATGTGGCTACATTCCCAGAATTCTCTTCAATTATTTTGGTAAATACAATATTATTATGACCAATAGAAATGAGGCTCCAAATTATAGTCAGAGCAATGTAGGGTTCATTTTAAGCAACGATATACATACTTATTGTCCTGTATCTGTATCCTGGTCCAGTACAGAGGCTTCATAGGACAGGCTGGCTCAATGGCTGACTTCCGTGGAGGCTTCTCCACCTTCTGGCCAAAACCGAATACCCCCATGGGAGGAGGAGGTGGGGGGCCACAGCCTGGAGGAGGGGGAGGAGGTGGTGGACCAGCTCCAGGTAGACCAGGAGGAGGAGGTGGAGGTGGTGGGGGTGGCGGGCCACCTCCAGGGAGCGGTGGAGGGGGGGGGCGGTGGCGGTGCTCCCATATTGCCTGGCAGAGGGGGTGGAGGAGGAGGAGGAGGGGGTGGTGGTGGTCCTGAGAGGCCTGGTGGGGGAGGGGGAGGAGGTGGTGGGGGCGGGGGGGGTCCAGGAGGCCCTGGGGCCGTTCCAGCTTTAACCCCCGGATTCATGCCGATAGAGTCCAAGTTAAGTTTTTTCGGCAAGTTCTGGGTGGGGCTTTGAGCGAGCCCACCGCTATCACCCTCAGGGCTCTTAATGAAGGTTTCCCGGTCAGTCTGGATACCCACAGTGCGGCACATCTTGGGTGTCGGGTCATCTGCAGTCGACACAGCAACATCACGGACCTCACCTCGCTCCTGACTTGTATTGTATGCCTTGTCCCTCTGGAACCTGGCGAGGAGCCCCTCCAGGTGCGATATTGAGACCGCATGCTCACCTCGAAGCTGGAAGATCTGGAGCTCAAAATCTGACTACAAGGGGACAAGAGCAGAATACCAGAAACAGAACAGATCCAAAATATCAGAAATTTCTGTCATTTCAGTTTATTAAATTTAATGCTATTTAGACTTAGAATGATTTTTTGTCAAATTCACAAGGATTCCGGGTAAATTATTCTGCCGTGGGGCCTGAATGAATGTGATCCTTTGTTTGAAATGTACAGTTGTCTTGATTTCTTTTCAGCTTTATTTTTATCCTTATTCCCATCAACTTCTTCTCCAAACTGTGCCTAATGGCTAAGTCCAGGTTTCAATTGACATTTCAAACAATGAAAAACAATCCAACCAAAGCAATGTATTGATTTGAGAAAGAAAGGAAATTGTTTTGCAATGAATCTTACACATGTCCCCTATTAACTTGTGTCCATTTAGAAATACAATTAGGCACGTTCCCTCCTTTCTTGTGGGCTGGCTGTGGTACATGTTTCCCAGTGTCAGCATTAGTCCTCGAAAAATCAACATCAAATTAAATGTTTTAAACAGACAGACTGAAAAAAAGTCAATTCTGAGGGCAGATTTTTCATGGAAATGGTCCATAAAGCAATTTATCAGTTGTACAAATATTGTACAATGGCCAGAACTATGAGCTTTTGGTCTGGTTTGACTCTTGATTAAGCTTGCATATATATATATATATATATATATATATATATATATATATATATATATATATATATATATATATATATATATATATATATATATATATATATATATATATATATATATATATATATATATATATATATATATATATATATATATATATACACACACACCTGTAAGACACTGTTCCAAACCTCTGCTTTCAATGAGTGAAACACTGATACCTTTAGTTTGTTTGTTGGAGTGTGTGTGTAGGCTGATCATTTGGCTTGGCTCTAAAATGGTTGTTACATTCATCGGCTAAAAGTGGAAATTTCTCTGAACTCCTTGAAATTCCAATTTTAAGAGATAACATCATAAATAAATTGGAAGCCAACTGTTGTCCAATATTCTATTTAATTTGTAAACAAGAAACTTGAAGCTTTCAGACACAAACGCTGAGAATATACTCTACAGTAAGGGAGGAAACCACTTATGTCCAGTAGTGAAAACATCAGAAACAGATATTTCCATTTATAATTTACAAATTCTGTTTATGGAAAAACATATCAGTGTATTTTAAATCTGCTAAAGAGTACTAAAGATCCTATTAAAGACTCATCATAACATTACACCTTTATACTATCATATATATATAAAGAATATATTGTATCTCTCCTTATCAAAAAGACAACTATTGATTTTCTCTGATTTACTTTAGTTGTTTTATTATGCACCATTTTATACTATTTCTATGCATAAGTATGATATACAAACTACAGATTTTGAGGGGAAATTAACATTGAACTTTTTAAAATAACTTGACAGGGTTGACTGTGTACATGATGTGAAATTTTCTAGTATTATGAGTAAGTGCTCACTATTTTGCACTAGTTAAGCTGCTGTGCTGGTGCATTTCATGCTTACTTAGTGCCATCTTGTGGTCAGGACACTGAAATGCTGTAACAGAGTTGAGGTGCCAAAAGGATCTTAGAAATTTGCCATTAATTATTGACACAAATAAACTGCTTCCTTTCAGAAATCTGATACTTTTATAGCTTACAATTAACATTGCTCACCAGAATATATTTACATTTGCACTTTCTTCAAATACAGTATTTTGCCCTCACAGATGCCTAGAGAATAGAATTTGCCTAGAACAGAGGCATCACACATGTGGCCAGGCCATTAAAGGGTCCAATCCGCCCCACTGGATAGCCGCACAAAAGTGTGACAGAAAATGGACCAGTTCCTGTTTCTTCAAAGAAATATGAGGTCAGTGAGAATCTTTCAGGACTCAAGAGATAAAACATTGACAGTTTTGATTTATAAATGGTTTGTATGGCAGGAGATAACTTCACCTGCTGCTTAAAATACTAAATATTGATCAGTGACTAAATGTTTTCAATTGAAATGCAACAATAAGCTGACCTAATATGGAAAAATGTACTTTTTTTTCTCATGTCATCCCTCCTGTTTTGTAAATTGAAGGTTGATTAATCTTATAAATATTTATAACCATATTTCTTCATATAAAAAGATTTATTTTTAGTGGTCCACTTGAGAATAAACTGTGCTGTATGTGACCCATCAACACAATTGAGTTTGACAACCCTAGCCTAGAATTTTCCCTGGTGCAAAATATTTCAGTCAGTGTTGTTGTAACATGTCTGAAAAATTCATTTGATAACTTACATGCATCCTCTCCAAGTCTTCTTTGCATTCTCTCTTCAGCTGCAAGAGGGCAGCCTGGTGCTCTGAAAGAAAGCAGAACAACTTGTACTGTATGTCAACACAAATTCATTTTCCTAGGAATTCTGATCGAATGAATGTACACTAATCACAGTTCATTTTTCCCAATTTATTTGCAGATTGAGAGAAAGGACTTATTGTGTTAGAACCACGTTTTTTCCCCCCAACAAGACGTATCACTGCTGTCATTATTGGTAAAATTCTACAGATGGGTAGGTCATCTTCTGTATAAAGGGCCATGTTTACTAACGTAACCAAGCAGTTTTAAATTATATAATTGGCAGAAATGAAAGCTGAAACAAAAATATTTTGTCAGGTCAATTCTCCTAAAATATGCTGGTATGCTTTGCAGGAATAGGATCAAGGCAGGGAAATGAAAGGAGTCATTTACATGCCAAAAATTCATCTCATTTCCAACAACGTAAACTAGGATTTGAGAACATGTACGATTTCAAATTTGACAAATTCCAGAATTTTTGGTTTATGTCATTCACAGTCTAGACGATCCACATGCTCTCCTCTTGGATAACAGCGATGCCCAAATCCGGGAGAGAAAATCTAATCCGCTCTCGCTAGTCTTAATCTATTTTAAGGGATGAAGATCTGCCGCCGACAACATCCAAACAGCTGTTGCACTCCTGCGCTATACGCTTTTAGTCAACAAAGTTGCACTGAACCCAAAATATGAAAAGAGACCTTTTTACTCCGTAATTCAATCATTGACAGCCATGTGTGCTTTCAACCTATTTGTGTGTTATTGCGCTTACAGACTGCAAGATGGGCTGAACACGTGGGCTCTAAAAACTTCTAAAATATGTTTATATCTTCGCTAACAGCCACACATGATACCAGACACAGCCTCCCTGTGTTCTTACATGGATTTAAAGGATGTCTTTCACCCTGTCTCAGTGTAAAGTGTAAATGTTGCATTCAGGGCTCCCTAATTCGGTGCGTGGATCTTTCCTTTGTTGTGGTACAACACCTGAAGAAGCTTTGTGGATGTATCATACTTTGTCTCTGGTACTTTTTGGTGCAACAATTATTGAAGCGAAATTACTGTACGTTACTAGTAATGCTTGGTGCGGAATCACTTTATACCAATGTATAATGGAGGCTGATTTTAATTCAAGGTCCTCTCAAGTAGCTCTGAATCTATTAAATTACAAAAAATATCCAAATTGTTCTTAAAAACCTTCCTGTCCAAACATTCTTTCTACTTGCAGTTGAAAGCCTCAGCTATGGGTGTCGCAACGGCCACAAACTATTCTTCCTTATATGTTCGACACTTTGAATATGAGTTTGGGTCGAGTCCTTTGTATAATCCGTTCTTTCACCATATAAGTCTTTTGCAAAAGTACACTGATGATGTATTCCTCCTTTCGGTCAGACACTAAAGAAGAATTACAGGGTTTTACAGGTTTTCTAAATGCAAGCAGGCATTTTAAATTTCATTTTCATCACTCAAAATAAATGTTCTAGACATTCTAGGGAGACAGTAACACTTTGAAAAGAAGGGCATTCCATAATATATAATTGATATAATTTATCAGCGAAGAGTTTAGATTTTGAGCCCAATCAATTTTTGTCAAAGATAGATAATGAATGAACCTTTCATCTGAGGTATTACTGTAGTTCTACAAGTCGGTTTGAATCTAATAGCTTCCCACAGGAGTTTCCTGTTTTTCACCTTATTTTGTTTGTGTTGCTGCAATGATAAGTTGATAGGTGCCAACTATTACATTAATTGCCAATTATTTTGATAATCAATTAATTGATTCAAGTCATGTATATCTAAACTAAAAAAAATCTGATTCCAGCTTCTCAAATCTGATTGTTTTCTGGTTTCTTTAGTGTTCTATAATTGTAAACTGATGATCTTTGGATTGTGGACTGTTGGTTTGGATAAAAAAAAAATAATTTTTAAGGTTACATGTTCAGCTTTGGGAAACAGTGATTTTACATTTTACAGCCTTTTATGAACCAAGCAACTAAATGATTAATAGTTTCAATAATCAACAGAATCGACTATTAAAATGCTCATTAGTCACAGCCATATTTGTATTGTAGGTTATAATGCATATTTTGTCTAGACTGAATTTAGCTTTATTTTTGGTTTCCTTTTAAATGGAAAATGTTATTTGCTCTATTTCTCTATTTCTTTAAATCGTCGCTGTATTTTCTATAGAGGAGCTTTCATGTTTTTAACTTTGCATTTAGGAGTGTTACATTTAATATAAAGGTGTAGATTCTGTCCAACTGCTGGACTAAGCATGCCTCCTAATACAGATATTAATTAATGGTGTTAACTATATTTCTATTTTGTTATTCATTACTCTTTTCTACAGTCTTTAGACATTTTTTTTCTTGGATGTTGTAAGAATGATATATATCAATATAACTTGATTATAAAATGTATCAATGTTGATTTGTACGCCAATGTAGAAATATAGTGTCATTCAAGAACTTACTGACTGGTCCAGCCTCTCAATTATATGGATCACAATCACCAGTGTGATGTTTTTACCTATCCTATATACTCGTTGTTTTTTTGCCTTAGTTTGTAATTTGACAATGTTTGGAAAAGATCTTTTAAATGAAACAATGAGAGCTCTCTAACTTAGTGTGTGGATCTTTCCTTTAATTTAGAAAATTAGAGCTAGAACAAGTGACAGCATCTAAAGCAAAGAACTTGAGGTTCCTACCTGCTTCAGTGTACTTGAGCCCCACCTTCTCTTCCTCATCTTTTGGTTTGGGTGGGGGCCACACAGCCTGAAGACGCCCTGGAGTCCGGTCCTCACTGTCTGCAGGGGACGTGAGCTCTGTCTAAAAGGGAGACAACAAATGCACATATGCATATGAATTTGAGGATCAGTTTTTTTTCCTCAGAGCTTTCTAGTCAACACAACACCAATTTCTACTTAGAAAATATGTGGCACAAAGTTTTAAAAAGATATTGGGTTGAAGACACATACTTCCTCCTCTGTGGGGCTTTTGAGCTCCTTGCCGGGTGATTTGGAGGCTCTCTCAAAAATTGACCTTAGATTTTCCTTGTCACTCTTGATTTTCTTTTTCACTGCCTCCAGATCCATGTTTTCCGATTTTTCCTTTTTGACAGTTTTGGGGCCAAAGATGCTCCTGAAGGTGTCATAGGCCAAGTCTGCAGTTTTCCTTATTTCCGGTGGGCACGCGGTGCTCTCTGCCTCTTCTCCATTCTCAGACTGGTTTTGTCTGTCATGCCCAGGATCAGCCTCCTGCTCGTCGTCTGACTTTTTGGTCTCTTTGTGGTTGTCTAGGTTGAGGAGGTGACTGAGATGACCCATTACAGTGCTTTTAGTATCCATAATGGGTTTAGGATCTGCATGTTTTTTGACCGGAGTGGTGGCCTTCTGGTCAGGGGAGAGCTTGACCTTGTTCACTGTCTTCTTCAGGCTGAGCAGAGCCAGGTCTGCGTCCTTCTCGCTCTGCTTGATCTCTGACAGTGTCTCCCTATCATCCCCCACTGCTCCTTTCTTCAGCACCCGCAAACCACTGAAAAGAGCCGGCATCTGGAAGGACGGTGTTGAAGGGAAGGACGTGCCCCTGGGTGGGGATGAGTCGGAAGAGCTAGCAGCGGATGCTGCTGGATGTGGTGTATTTGTTCCTGGTGTCTTTGGATCAGTTGGGTGCTGTGAGGCAAAGCTGGTACTTGTCTGGGTGTCACCTTCAGACCCGTCAAGTATAGATGGTGTCAACGGAGGTTTTGTGAAATCTGAATTTGTCATTGCATCAGTGAGTGACTGCTTCTCTGGACTAGAATAGACTAAGTCTTTGGGAGTCCTAGAGCTAAAGGGAACAGGCGAAGACACCTGGCTGAAGTGAAGCTCCTCAGCCATTTGTGTACTAGTGAAGTCATGCTGCTTTAACGGAGAGGCCACTGCAGCATTACGATCTGCAGCCCCTAAAGCCACATGTCTGGAGATGATAGAGGGAACTGGCAGAGAACAATCTATGCCTTCATAATCGTCGCTTTCATCTGTTGTCACATTTTCACCACATGTTTTTACATCTTTAAACACAGTGTTGGTATTTTCATGAGGATCATTTTCCTGTTTAGAAAGTGATGAGGCCAGAACGGTAGAGTAAAGAATAGATTCTTTGCGAGATTGCTCCTTAAGTTGGTGTGTTCTAAACATAGGCACTTGGAAATCTGCCTCAGAACCTTCTTTTAGCTCATCTCCATCACCACTATCCACTGTATCATCCTCCCCCTCAGGTAGCTTGGGCTTTCTGCTCCTGCGTAGCTTCTCTGACAAGCTATTACTGCGTTGGCCTGCCTCCTCCTCATTTTCTGTATCACTATACGTTTCCACCCTGGTGACCAGGACTAGATCAGGGTCAGCTGACCCTCCAGGCTCCGGCCTACCTTGGTTGCTGGACTCCTTGCCAACTTCCCATTTTTCAACACACTTGTCCTTAAAAGACATCAGCACGGCCGACTCTGCATCTGAGGGGGACCCGTTCCTGTTGAAGAGGTCGCTGAAGACATTTGAGAGAGAACTCGTGTGGCGCTTCCCCTGCCCGTCTGAGGTATTCCATGAACTGTACATTTTTATCCAGAATGTCACCCCCACTGAAAGTGAAAGAGAGCGAAACCAAACCAGGAAGCAGCTCTAGCCAAGTGTCCATTGACAGTGTCACAAAAGGTTCATCTCACACCCTCTAGATATCCAAGCTGCTCCTATTCCACTTTGACCATTCGCTGGGAACAAAGGGCCTTTGTATGGAAAAATCTCCCCAGCTCCTCTTACCTTCTCCAGGAGGGCACGAACAACGCTATCGTACAATTCTGTTTAGTGACACAAAAACAGGTTTCATATAGCAGACTGTCTTTCTATCCGACATAGAAGACTATTGACTGTATATTATCAGTAATTCAGTATCGCGTCAGATGAGCGAGCAAGATTCCCATGACGCTGCGAGATAAGTCAAGCTGTTCAGCGGCTGGAAGCATGTTCTGCTGTAATCTCCCTGGGAGAGAACAGAGTTCACCTGCCTTTCACAAAGCATTTCCAGCTATTCCAACAAACGGAGCAGCGTTGTCCATATAGGTGTGGGTTATCCTTCTCTATGCGCTGGTATTCGGTCTGGAATCCATGGCTCAACCGTTCTCCTAGTTTTAGTCTCTTTTTGTGGTTGTCTGTCTCAGTTTACAGGAAAGCTGTGTGAGCTGTTGTGTGCGAGAAGAAAAAAACCCTCAGGTTGGAAAAATGTGTCTCACTGGTCTACCCAGTCCGGGGACGCCTCTCTTCAGATCCCTCCCTTCCTGGGAGGGGACCTGCAGCACCCAGCACCACAGGTGTCTGATTACCTCTGCTCACTTCCGTAAAATGGCTAGTGAGGTAAAAGAGTAAACATGAAGGGAAAGTCAGTCTCTCAGGTGGAGAGCTGTAGAATTTCAGTAACCAAGAATTGCACATTAAGCAGTGAGGTACTGCAATATAGGGCTTAGGATGGTGTGATTACTGAGCATGGCTATAGACAGCTCTAGCTAACATAAAACCTTCTATGATTAGCAGCTCAAGAACACTCTAGCTAAACAGTATACATTTGGGAAAATATAATTTTCATTCACTTACCGTCTCTATGAATACCAACATACTATTGAAAAAAAATATAATAAATACTGTGCAATGAAGCATCAGAAGTTCGGATTTTAAGATACTGTTTCATTATAAAAGTTCATAAAGTTTACAAGCTAATGTTAGCTTAATTTTACAAACTTGCTATAGGCAATACAATACCTACACCTAAATAGTTTGACTGAATAAATAAAAATAGCAGAGAGAGACATCCTCTGTGGTGTTTCAACCATCTTTTTAACATATTTTTAGAAGATATAGCTCTAACTTTTAAATGCATATTTCTATTAAGTTCCTTAGCTAAGCTAAATGTCAGGAACAAAACATTCTTCAAACTGTGGTTGCCTGGAGCAACCAAAGGTCACCCTTTATAAACGTGTTCCTTCAGACCACCTCATGCCTCATCGAGCACAGTATAAGCAAGTGATTTTTAATCCAGGTTTTATGACAATACCAAATTAAACTTTTAAAAATAAATAACGTTCTTATACTTATCATTCCATTTTTTTTTACAGTATCAGTTATTGTTTTTTTCCTTCATCTCAAAGAGCCACACAAAGAGCAGGGATTTCTCATGTGGAATTAAGTTATGTAAGAGCAGTTGTGTCTCATACACACTGTAAATCCCCTGAGAGGTTGCATTAGAAAGAGGCAGCACTATACCACCACTGATAGACAAGACAAATGTGATTTCTGAGATGTGATGCGTATAGTATCATATCGAGAAAAGACTCCTTACAAGTTGCAGATGTAAATACTGAACATTTAAAATACCCTCAAGTCTGGCCTATAGAACACTGTTGGCACCACGTCCATTCCTTTGTCAGCTCACTTGTTGAGAACACATTGTGAGGCATGTATTTTTGGTGACTTAAAAATGGATAAGAGCGATAATGCAGTCGTATGATGACATCTAGATAACAATACAAGGTGCCTATTTATGTCTACTTGTCCTTCATACTGGTATGTTAACCGATTATTCTCACAACTGAGCCAGTTGTGTCTTGTGCTGATACCCGTCTGCAACCACACCCAGGTAATCTGCCTCATTAACCACAGGAATGAATTTGTCAGCCACATAGCAAAGCGTGGTAGGATCTGAAGACTTGTAACCGAGGTGGAAATGTTTTCAACACAACTCTGCAAGATGAAACACAAGTGCACTTAAGTAGAGGCTTTAATCGCACTTCTTATTTACCTAACTATATCCATTATCAAACTGGAAATAAACACTGATACTTTTTTATAGACGTGCAATAGTCTATACTGCAAAAACTGAAATCTTAACAAGTGAAAATATCTTGTATATTGTAATGTCTTTCCTGATTTAGGTCAATTTATTCTTGTTTTAAGAAAAAAAAAGACTAATATTTCCTATAAAAAAGATTAAATTGGCTAAAATCCCCCAAACAAGATCTAATAAAGGATAAATTATCTCCTAATGGAATAAAATAATTCTACTCAATATGGGAATAATTGTAACAATAAGAAGATTTGATTTATTTTTTTTGCAGTGTAAGGTACATAAATCAGATGCCCAGGGGAAAACTGCAGATGTTTTGTTGCAGGCCTCCTTTGGTTAAGATGGTATATATAGTACCATAATAGCCTACACTATAGAAAATAAAGTAAAAAAAATGTCTGAAAACACGGGAGACACGGGAGAATGTGAGATATTTCTGTGTTTGCGCTGAACAAGAAAGGTTTTTGAGTAGAATGATCTCAGTCAGTTTTGGCTTAGGACCCCAGTCTGCAGATTAGAATCCATGACCCTTTAATCCACTTCGAAGAATTCATGATCAGGTGGTTAAATGCCCGAGTGGAGAGAAATCCTCATGTGTGCTCCGAGGGGGAAAAAAAAGAAAAGTGCCACGGTACACTGCTCTGGGTGTGAATACAGGCATTAACAGATAATGCTAAGTGCTTGTGCTATTCATTTTTAAGGACCCTCTCACCGTGCACTCCAGTTTAGGAATGTAGGGTGAATCCCCGATGATGTCATCCTCGGGTGGCGTGATGCGTAGGAAGTCCAGGTGATCAGGGCGTGGAACACGGGAGGAGAGGGGCTCCTGAGGTTCGTCGCCGTCCAGCATCCAGATTTCATCCTGGCGCAAGAGGGAGTCCTCTACAGAAACACACAAACACAGGAAACCTGTAATTAACGCCCTGTGTTGTGCAAGGAATCATAGCATGGAATAATTACAAAAACACCAAACATGACATATTTAGTGTGATTATGTGCGACAAGGCTAAACAAGCATTGACTGTGTTTGTGTGTAACCTGGTGGAACGAGGTAGGAAGCAGGCGAGTCTTTTAGCATTAAAACAGGCAGCAAGAGAGAGCCCCCTGTTTTGCTGCAGGCCCGCCGACACACAGCTATTTTTATCTGCACTTAGCCATCCCTGTTCCCATCGTCAACGCCGGCAGCGAGCCACGCTGATCCAATAAGGAAATGCAGCTGCACGGCGATGGTCTCAAAATTGCATTCAGGACATTCGCTGAAACAGAACCGTGAAACGGCATGACTCAGCACTAACCGCTGTGCCACAACAGTCACCCGCAGACAGGTGCGGGTAATATGCATGTGCATGTCCATCCATAGGCCCAGAAAAAAAGGTGGAAATGCAAGACTTCACCTTATTTTAGATTGGGAGAGGCTGCCCTCTCCTGACTGGACAGTCTTGTGTATTCTGCAATTTAGAAAACAAAGCTTACTGTGGGAGGTATATTTAAATATAGGAAATGCACAAAAATATTTTGTGCATTTCAGAGCACCCGGCCTTTTATATTTACAGTTCAGTGACCCACTGCATACACATTATAAAACTGAGGAACCTCCCTCATGTGATATTTCACACAGTGTCATATTATTATTATTATTACACAGTCACAGTGTATTACCTTCAAAAGCCTATAGGCTCGTCCTGAGAGAATAGCTTCCTGAGCTATTGCAACGGTTTCCTTTATACCAGGGTTGTCAAAGTCAATTTAGTTCATGGGCACATAAGGTGCAATTTGATCTCTAGTGGCCAGACCAATAAAATAAACCCATAAATAACATAGAAAAATTTCTCCAATTTATTTTATGTAAAGAAATACAATATTATGTCTCAGTTATTCCATATTCATGCATTTCTATGAAAATATATACTCACTGAGCATTATTTACTTTTTTAAGAAGCAGGTGAAGTTACCTCCTGCTTTAAAAAATATTCACAAAAGCAAACATGTATATATTTTTATCCCGTGAGCCTCTCAATGATGCTCACTGGTTTCCCATTTCTGTGAAGAAACAGGAACTGGTCTAGGTTTTTGTCATACTTTGTACTGTCATCCTGTGGGCAGGACTGGACCCTTTATTGGGCCGATTCTGGCCCTCAGGCCAGATGTTTGTCACCCTGCTCTACATCATGCCTTGATGTGTGCATTCACCATCTCAAGAGAGTTGCGAGAAAAGGATGAGATAGAATCAGATTCAGCAAACATGTAAAATACAATAGAGAAATAAACAAAAAAAAGCATAATCACTATATCAAGAAAACAGATATAGGGCAGTTAAAGTGAGGTGAAAGAATAAGGGGAGAAAGACGTTGGAGAAAGAGGGGGAAGGGTACAGATCCTGAACCTTGGTAACCTCAGTTTCCTCTGGCTGTAAGACAACACCTTGGCTTGTTCTCGCAGAATTATGATGTGGAAGCTGAGAAACGCAAATCACTTCCTGTTCAATAAACCCCTAAAATATCCCGTAATTCACCTTGAGCAGGGCGTGCAGTGTATCTGTATTACTGCCCTGCAGTCACTTCGAAATAAGCGGAGGGCCCCTTGAATGGATCCACAGAGCCTAAGCACGTTATGAGAGTCCATACACACACACAATGAACTGAGGGGTTTTCTGCAGTCCCTCCAGTTATCTGGGATTTGGGAAGCAGAAAAAAGGAGGATTATATTAATAAGTTTTCATGATGATAATGCGGCATTGCACGGTTCTGCAGCAAGAAATGCTGACTGCGGCCTGGGACGCTTTCCAAAGCGAGGCCGAGCCAGGAAAGCACTGATCAGAAACAGCTCTCTCCACAAAGCCTGGTTCGTTTAAATGCAGGTGGATGGACTGTGTGTATGTGTGCAGTATTGTTCTTCTACCAACGCTTAGGTGAACAAAAAAAAGAAATCTATTGACATACGTGTTCTGCAGTCTTTTTGTCCTTCAAAAGACATTAATATTTATGGTTGAATTTATGGCTGCATGCAGTCAGTCAGTTGATTAATTAAATTTGTATAAGGTGGCCCATACTGCCACCATCTGGACAGGAACAGAAAAGAACACGTCAAACACTGCAGTGAAGCTCTGGTGACAGAGCTGTGGTAGAAATAAGACAAATAATGCACAACGCTGCAATATAGGGACTGTAAACACATATGGAGCAGGTACTCTTAAGACGCATTAGGTAATGAACAACCTGCCGCATCAGTTGATTTATTGCTTTCAAACATGCACACGGTGAACTTAAGTTCACTGGCCCTGAGGGAGAACAGTGCGCTTATTGCCATTTAATCTCCCTCCCGCTGCTCTAAAACCTGAGACAGAATCACAGTGTCCATAACTGAGGGAACACAGGCTGCAGATTGGATTGTGTTTGGCTCTCGGGCGAACGTACAGCTTAGTTTGACGGCAACTGGTAACTGGATCACACCAGGACAACACCAGTCCAGTACTGCAAAAAGTTCAATTTTATTTAATTAACCCATTTAATTCTACCGGTCCCACAATTGCCAGCTCATGATTTTTTTTTCTCCAAAGTGATTTAGTTTGGGCAAGAAATTTTGCTTTTAAATAAAAAAAAAATAGATTGTCTTGATTTAAAATCAATTGATGTCACCTGACTAGTGTGAAAGGTCACATGACCAGATCAGTTTACTTCCTGCTTTTGCCTCTGGAAGAACATTCTTTTTCAGGCTTCTAAGTAAATAATACACCTTTAATTAACAGATAGATCTATCACCGCCACCACTGTTCTCATTTCTCCTGCATGTATGTACTCCTGCATGTATATTTTGCTCATAAGAGGTGTAATATTTTTTTTTCTATTTGTTTAAGTCAGCATGGACCATAGTAATACAGAAGTAAATCCTAACCATATATCATTCATATTATACTGGTTTATATTTGTTTTACAATTTCTATTTGTATGAATTCTGACTACACTGTTTACCACTAGTCACTATTGTGACCAAGAATAATACCTAATATTTTACCTGAACTGAACCAAAAAAAAAACCCTAAAAGGGCATGAAGTTTGTATGTTAGAGAGGGCTAAGTAGTAAATGCATGTGTTAAAACTGCAAAAAATGGGATAAAATGGGTTAACAAGTGAAAATGTCTTGTATTTGGTACAATTATTCCCAAATTGAGTTGTATTGTCTTATTTTATTGGCAGATAAATTATCTTATTTCCAGTTTTTTTCCACTGATTTGGATATAAAATCAAGAAAAAAAACTTGAAATAAGTGAAATGATTTGCCAATCCTCAAGTTTGAACTAATAGTACCAAATATAAAACGTTTTCACCCGGAAAGATTGAATTTTTTGCAGTGAACACATACCGTCTCTACTCCACACATGATCCACCGCCCTTTGGCAAAGTCAGTGTACTTCAACAAAGACTTACAGTATTTCAGACATCTACAATACACACTGTGACCCTGTTTCCTTTAGGGAAAGCCTATAGCTGGTGACTGATAGGTGCAGTCGTTTAACAGTGAAAGTCACAGCGTGTGTGTGAGCGAGCAGCTGTCTGCCTGGATGTTCATTATCATTTTTTAACGAAAAAAGCATCTGTGTTTTGGCATGGTACGGAGATCATCTACCGTCAGATCCTGACAGGTGAGGCATCGCCGGCGGCAATGGATTAATCCGCCCGCTGTTTCGGCAGCTCGTCACTCATCCTGTGCTCAGCAGGAGCTTTGCTGACGCCGTATTGAGCACTCCAAAGAAGACATGGAACCGTTAAAAGAAACACTTTTCTTCTCATCCTTATCTGCAACTGACTGTCTTGCACAGTTAACAAGCAGCAATTGGTGAATTTATCATTTCTGATATTATCAAAGATTACTGCAGGCCAGGAAAAAAATAGTACCACTGCAAAATTATCATTTTTTTCTGATTTTACTACTTATAGGTATGTGTTTGGGCAAAAGGAACATTTTTGTTTGAGTTTATAAACTACTGACAAAATTTGCCCCAAATTCTGAATAAAAATATTATCATTTAGAGCATTTATTTGCAGAAAATGACAAATAATCAAAAAAACAATGTTTTCAGAACTCAAACAATGCAAAGAAACAACATCAAATTCAGTTTAAAACAACATAATACTAATGTTTGCACCAAAGAAGAGTTCAGAAATCAATACTTGGTGCAATAACCCTTTTTAAAAAAAAAAAAAAAATCCACCTTTTTTACACAGCTTTTATGTGTCTTGGCGTGCTCTCCACAGATGCTGGAATGGAATGGCTGGAATACATATAGAGATGCTGATATTAGAAAAAAAATTGCAGTGGTCTCTTATTTTTTTTCCCCCAGAGCTGTATCTATGCATATCTATAAATACACAGCTTTCACTAATTAGCAAACATGACTCTCCCTCGCTCATTCTTATTAAAGACACTAAAAACAGCTTTGGCCAGCGTACCCTCGTTCATCCACTAAAATCTATAACCTCATCATTCTAAGTAAAATAACTGGGACACGTGGCATGGTGAAAGCATCTGGCAGCCTCAGTCCCCTCCATCACTTTTTACCCAGGAAGGAGGATCATAGACTTTTATATAAATCATGAAAAATGCAGGACTTAAATAAATCACCCAGCTCCTTTTTTTTTTGCGCCCGTCACAGCTGTTTTTCCACATGGGCTTGTTGGCTGCCAGGCTGGCTGATTGACTGACTGACTGCTTCTGGCTGCTGCTACTAAGATGCGAGGGGCGGCTACGGCTGAAAACTCAGATGGAGTGCTGTGTTATCCCGAGGGCCACAGCAGAAATGCAGCATGACACGATGCTCGCAGAAGACGTCGTTGTCGATTTGATCTCCAGTTCTGGAGGCTGATGGGATATTTGGAATTGAGCAAGACGGAAAAGTTCTTTCACTGGGGATGGCAGACTGTTGAAATTTGGTTAACTCCACTTCCCTTCACTGCCGTGTACCTATACATTTAAATAGCTGAGAAGCTAAAGCTGATTGCACCAACCTCCCAAGAGCAAGATGATGATCGTGGCTAAAATTCGCCCGGTGCTGCTGCAGCAGTCATTTAGATTACGCTTTATAAGAGAGAGACCTTTGTGCCCTGTTTCCCCACACGAATTATGCAGTTCACAACAACACTGCAAGACAGACTAAGAGAGAGGGAGCTCTCTCTTTAGCCTGATTTGGCAGAATCTGCTTCATTATCTGAATAGAGTTGGTCCTTGTTCTCGCGGGGAGGAACAATGCCGCATGGCAGCATGTTTTCTGTTGAATTACAGCGAGCGGGGAGAGCAGGGGGAAGCATTCGTGCTCGGGACTGATCAGATTCTTATGACAGCGCTGGAACGTATAGGCTAATCTGATTATAGTATTGCAGGCCATATGTTGGACAATAAAATAGGGAAGGCATTTGAAAGGGACAGAGAGACAGAGATAGAGAGAGATTGGCCTGAAATGTGATTTTTTTTTTTTTTATAAAGCACAATCAATAATTTAATAACAGCAATGGATGTCAAGTTTAATGCAAAGAGATCGCCTGTGGCAAGAAACCTGCAGAATCCTGACTCTGCAGCTTTATTGACTCTAAACTCATCCTTGTTGGTTTTCTGGGCCCACAATTTTAGTGACTGGTCCACTTTTGCTGCCACAGTAAAAAAAAAATGCATAAAAACCCACTGTAAGCTACCTGGCCAGCTCCAAGTCAGTGGCTAGATGATAAATAAAGTGCAGCTATATATATAATAGGAATTTCATATTGGACTTTCATGTGCCAGGTGGTCAGAAGCATGATTCCAAATGAGCGCTATTGTTGCGGCATATCAGCTAGATGTGTAAATAGGGAACATTTTGCCAACATAATCACCATTTCCACTTAAAAGGTGATAATATATGCACACACATCTGTTCACAATGCAAAGAAATAATTGCAGGTTTAATGATTCTTGTGTAGCATTAAAATGGTGTTTGGATCGACTGTCTTTATCCAAATGGATAATACTCTATAAGAAACCAAACAACATAATATTAACATGAAGAAAATACATAGATATTAAGAAAATAATATCAGCAAGTGATAATATATTCTGTTACGCAGTCTGCAGTACAACTGCATTAGCACATGAAGTAAGAAAAAATGAATTTGGTCCTAAAGTACCACTCCTGTCTGCATAATGACACTCATTAATAAGCACCAAGCTTCACTAAGAGAGTAGAGATTAAAGAGCCTGGGTCATAATTAGTTCGACATTGGCAAACAATGAAGGGCCAGCTTCACACTGACCCACTTAGCCATTTTAGCTGGGGCCTCTGATGTTCATTTATTTGTGTTAGCATTTGAAGCATATTTAATTATCAGGCAGCACAGTGTTGATATAGTGAACAGCTAAAGTGTAGAAAAATCCACACAGAGCTTTTGTTTCAGATTAAAAATTCCTAATAATTATAATAATGATAACACATTTTATTAGTATTCACCTTTCAGGACACCCAGGGTCACCTTACAGAGCAATTTAAAGGAACAGTCACTGATTATTTGTCCTTTAAGCCTTCATTGTGGTTGTAGCGTGTGTATAGCACGATGTAGGCAATTTACTTATTTACTAGTTTTAAAACCAGACCCATGAGAGTTCCTACACCAATAAACATACACACTGACTCAATGTAGTATTTGAGTCTGAAGAGAGACTGCTTATTTACTAATGGTTAATAGTTATAACAGCACATTTTAAGGAGTTTTTTTCCTTGTTTTTCCTTGTATGATGTGAGGATCCAAGGACCTGGGGATGTTGCTGTGATTTTGATACAAACTGTGACTTTTAGGCTATACAAATGAAATTGACCTGACTTGACATAGTCAAATCTGATGATGGATAACAAAATTTAGCAAATTTCCTACTTAAGAAGCGGAAACTAAGCTCACACTATGTTTAAAGGCAAAGGTTGATTTTGGCATTGGAAAGTATATTAAAGAGACAAAAATAAAAAAAATCTGTTGAGTTTATTGCCGGACGATGCGGATTATGCGGCATCTTCTTGAATGCCGAAGTACTGTATGAGAGGACACACACACACTCATTTCAGTGAGAATTGATCCAAATCATCTCCACATGAGTAAAGCTGGGTTATTTATACCCTACCCACCAGATAGCTTAGCTCCGCACAGCTCAGCTCAATCCTCCAGCAGCCACTGATGAGCTGAGCACTGTGGATTGTATTGGTCGAACTAGGACCGGTCGGTCTATAATATGTATGAACTCATATTGAACTCAATAAACTGCAGCAAACAGGAGTAAACAATAATCAGGAGTTTTGTTACAGATGTGGCAACATTTTTGAAATAACTCCACAAGGACAATTTAAAAAAAAGTCCAACCATTATCCACAGGGTATTAGTAAATTACATAATTGATGGAAGGCCATCTGGTTGCTGCTGCAGATTAAAGCAAAGATTGTATTACACTGGCTGAAAGGCATGATTAACCATGTTAAAGAGAGAGCTGATGTAATAATGAAGAGACCTCTTCAAAGTATCAGACTGTGACAGCTTGGATTATACAGTCTGAAGTGGCTTCAGGAAAGATGAATAAACTTTAAACCAACGCGGACACCTCCTTTCTGATCAAAGGGCAAGTGATGATGAAGTAGCCTTGCTATATAAAGTACCGGTATGCTAAAATGCAACTGGTATGAAGTGATGACCACACTGAAAAAACCCTGAACTGAGCTTGTGACATTATTATAGCTTCGCCAAATTAATTGATTAGTTGCCAACTATTATATTATTCACCACCTATTTTCATAATCTATTAATCGATTTGAGCCATTTGCCATTTTCAGAAGAAAATATACAAAATCTCTGTCTTCAGCTTTTCAAATCTGAATGTTCTTCTGGTTTATTTAGCTTCTACTATTTCCATAGGTTATATTGTTTGGAATCATGTAAATAAGCAAACACTGAATATAATAGTTCTTAAAATAACCAAAAAAGAAAGTTGAAAGTTCTATTTGAAAGCCTGCATTGTAAAATAAGGTATAAAAACAACCGACTGTAAAAAGAAGGTAAAAGTAAAGAGTACTGCTGCAATGATTAGTCGATTAACCAATTAGTTGCCAAATATTATATTAATTATCAACTACACTGATAATAGATTAATCATTTCATTAATCATTTTTTAAGAGGAAAATGTCCAAATTCTCTGGTTCCAGCCTCTCAAATCTGATTATATTCTGGTTTTCTGGTTTGGTCTTCTTTAAAAGTAAACTGATGATCTTTGGGTTGCGGACTGTTGGTCTGGACAAAACACCTTTTTAGGTTGCATCTTCAGATTTTGAAACAGTGTTTTAAAAAAAAAATCTATAGACTGATCGACTTTCAAAATAGACGTTAGCAGCAGCCCTATTTGCAAATATCATGTATGATTCATGTTTAAATCAAGGCAATACAATGCCGGTTTATGAAAATAATATAAGGATATCCTAATTTTCTATAACCCTTGGATTCTGATCCTTTAGTTTCCTGTGAACTTGGTAGGATATGTGTTTAGAGAGGGAGGGACAGCACATCCCTCAAAGTCCAAATTGGCAATGCTTCAGTTAACACCATGCTCACAAGAACCCTGGGCAGGTCGAACTTCGTGTCAACTTTGAGCCTTTGATCTGGGACACTCCCCCACTAATCTCTGGCTTCCCTGCGGCACAGAGAGAGTTAAAATGAATCATCAGCCGAACGATTCTCAGGCCCCGCTTGCCCCTTGTACGACTCTGTTGGGTAGTTTTTAATTTGCGGTCACACGTCAAAAAAGCCGAGACCAGAACACGGCAGACAAAAAAAAGCTAACTGAACTAACAGAGGCGGGTTTGAAAGTCAAGTCCACCCTCTGGTTCATGTAGTTTATTCTGCTGGAAATGAAGTTGACTAGAGTGACAAAGTAAAACTCCCTGTGAGGAAAATCTTTGGCAGTTTCAGTGCTGCAAAGTAATTGCCGCAACAACCTCAGACAGCGGGTATGACACACACCCACACACACACACACACACACACACACACACCCTCTCTCCCATGGCATCTTCTCTTGTTCTTCTTTGAAATGAGTAATAACCAGATGAAAGGTATATATTCTGACAAACGCACAATGTTGCTAAGATGATAAAAGCAGCAAGTGTCAACAGTAACATCAAGGCAGGGAGGCTTCAACATGAGCCTTTCTGTAAAGCAGCAGCGGGGGATTTCTAATAACTCACCTGTTGTTGTGGAGTTGCTGGAGGAATTCCACTTGAAGTTGTTGGGCTGCCTGCTGAGGTTCAGATCCAGGCGTGTGACGGTCCGCTTGTTGCCGTTCTTGTCGATGACCTCGGTGAAGACTTTGGGCTCGTCCATGTTACAGGATCTGTAGCTGTCTTGGTCCACGTCCTTGTCTGACAGCAACACGATACGGTGGTTGAACTGCGGGCTCATCTGCTTGGAGGACAGCGGGGACAGGACTGGGGACATGCTCTGGAGGACGTTTGAGGCAGGGAAGGATGTGTTGAAGACTCCGGCGAGAGAAGGTGAAACTGGGCTCCTTTTGTGAGGTTTTGTTGGGGGAAAAGGTTCGGCGGTATGGGACAGGGGTAACCGTAGCCCTTCGGAGCGCTTGTTACCTGTCTTTTCTCTACTGGCTGCCAGCAGATGATCTGTGTTTGATCCCCTCCACTCTCCGCACCCCTGTGGGCAGGTGCTAGTCCCCAGATATGATGTGGCGGGCCTTTCCCTGTCCGGGCTTGTGCGGCTTACATGTTGCACTCTCCCTTCCACATCCTGGACTTTTGCCACCACCCGTACCCCCGTGTTCCTCTGGTTGACTTCCCCATACAGCTGCTGAGTGGATTTGACCGTTGACCCATCCTCCGCCAAAGTCTCAACCAAGGAATCGACCCTCTTAAGAGGCCGAAGGTTGCTCCCACTTTCCCTTCGATTCAGGCCTTCAATCAGGCTGCAAGAAGACGACTCGAAGCCCAGCTCGCTGTCGTACTCAGAGAAGTCATTACAGAAGTCGATGTCAGGGTCGAATGTCCGATTGTCCTCGTTGAAGTCCCAGACGTCACGGGCGATCTTGAAGGGTTCCACTGTGGGCAGTGTTGAGCTACTGATAGCACTGTCATAAGAGTTGGTCACTGGGCTGTCAAAGATATGGACAGGGGCTGTAGTAGCCTGGACCTGCTCCGCCACTGAGGTTGAAGATATGGACATGCTATTCTTGGAAGGAAGCTCACAAGTCGTTCTACTTATGAATTTCTTCTTCACTTGACTGTGTAGGAAATCCTCGGAGCTGTCAAGCTTCTTGCCGATCAACTTCTTTACCTTTCGGCTTTTAGATGTCGCTCTCTTAGGCTCTGGAGACACTACAATGGACTTACTGCTTCTTCTGCCGGGAACCTGACCTCCAGGTTCCTGGCCCTCTATGTAATCCTGAATTTTTCCATCTTGGTTACCCATCTTGACTTTTTTGGCGCAATCCCTGCACAAGGATAAGAGATCCGCCAGAAACTGGTGGTGCTCCGCCGCCAGCAAGCAGAGCTCCGCAACAGCTTCCTTTGTTGCGTGCTGGGAGCTGAGTATTCTGCCTGAGGAGTCGGAAGACTGGCTTCTTTGTTCGGACACTGCGAGATCCTCCTTTCTCCAGTCATGGTCATTACAGACCAGTTCCGTGCGAGGGGCGCGGCTCTTGTACTTGAAACGCGGGGCCCGCCTCTTGGGGAAATACAGGCTGATGTTGCTTAACTCACGGATGGGTGCATACAGGACCAAAACCGTGTGCGTGCCCTCCATGGCGAGCGCCACGTTTATCACGCAAGCACTCTGAGTAAGTGGTCAACCCCCTCCAGACAGAGTGAGGTAAGGTGGGCTTGGATTGTAGTTCATCACCTGGCCTGTCCAGAAGCTGTCAATGAGAAAGTAGCACACAGCTATAAATCTGACTATGCACATGTGTCCAACAAAAAAAATACATGTGAGTTTAAAGCTTTAAATGAAATCTTTTAAATATAAAAGATATACTGTTATATCTGGTGTTTTAAAGCCAATTGGCAGTACTGCTCCTCTCACAATAGTGGATTCATACCTCAGTGTCAATACCAATTATGTTTTTTTATATTGACAACTGAATACAATCCAAACCACTGCAGAGGTTAAACTACTAGACATTCATTATATTTTAGTATCTTTTCAACGTGACGTCCTAACCCATTCATCTTCGCCCTTATTACATAAGGAGATGAAACATTCCCAAACCGCAATTTCATCAACATTTCACAAGCTGCCGCATAAAACGCGCGTGAGTGTCACACAAGGTGACGACACACGTCAGAACCCCGATGCCAGGGCTGCCATTACAGATGTTTACGAGCAAAAACACGCACGTTTTTGGGGTTATTCCCCGTGCTTCGAATGCTTACTTCAGCATTTCGCAACAGATTCCAACTGTTCACATCATAAGAGAAGCCAGTGGGCGATTGTCACCTTGAAGTGCGTTGGCCTGTGTTAAAATCGCAGCATAATTAAGATTACCCATTGCTATCAAAGGGGGTTTTACACAAACTTGCGACTGCAATTCCGATGTATCTACCCAAATTTATTCTAAATGATAATTTAACACATTAAAAGCTCGTATAGACACGTATCGGATCCATTTGGATGCATATATTCAATTAGAATTTTGCTTCTAATGTTTGCTACAGTAAACTGCGCCCGCAAAAGCTGACCAGTTTTGTAAATAGATAAACACTTACTTACCCGGTTTACTTGCATGGCAAATACATCTTCGCATCTCAGTGCTGCAGCCAGCCAGTGCTCACCGCTGCTTCGCCTGGGATTGTCCGCCGTGATTGACGGGAGCTTCGTCCAATAGCGACGCTCAGCGCTGGCTTCCCACTCTGTGATTGGCTCCTCGTCTTATATACACACACACATACACGTTTTGAGGCAGTGCAGCTGCAGCTAGAAGGCAGGTAGGCCTTGTGATGTGTTTCGGTTGATTTACCCGAACCCGCGCTGCACTTTTACAGAATTTTACCAACAGACCGACTTAAGTTGCACGTGCAGAACGATACGTGCCTAGAAAGGTGGCGTGATAGTAATTTAGTGATGCTATTCCTTACTTAACGGAGACACCTAGTGGCTAAAAAGTCAAGCGTTTTCTTATTTGTCCCAATAAATTAAACGATATATTTGTCTTTACTAGGGCTGCAGGTAATGACTGAATTCTGATTAATCTCTCGATTATTGAAACGATTATTATATTAGTTGTTTGGTTCATAAAATGGTGTGCAATGTCGATTACTCTTTCCCAAAGGTGCAACCAGAACAGTCCACAACCAAAAGATCACCAGCTTACTATTACAGAAGACTAAAGAAACCAGAAAATAATCAGATTTGAGAAGCTGGAACCAGATAATTTCGGCATTTTCTTGAATGAATCAAATTTATTAATCGATTATCAAAAATAGTTTGCGATTAATATAATAGTTGGCACCTAATTGATTAATCACTGCAGCTCTAAACCACTTGTTTGAAACTATGAACCTAGAAGGGTGTTCAGACACAAAACAAAGAAAACAAATAATAAAGGATACCATTGTTATGTTTCATGATCATATAAAGGTGACTTTTTCAGCACAGTTTGGTTGAATGTACCTGCAAGAGTAATAATACTCAGGCTACAACTAATGATTACTTTGATAGCCGATTAATCTGTCAATTATTGAGGCGATTCATTGATTACTTTTGGTTCACTGTTTCCCAAAGCTGCAGATGCAACCTAAACAGTTCAAAGGTCAAAGATCATCACTTTCAGTTTCATCAATTCAGAGTGGTGGTTGTATTGGTTGAAGTGCTACATGATTACTATATATATATATATATATATATATATATATATAGAGAGAGAGAGATCTGTTATTTCTAATCAAGAAAAAAAATTCTGGTTGACTAAAAGTAATTTTAAATAAAAATTTTCTAGAGGTATGACTTCAGGCTTAACTGTATGTAGTCTACCAGCTTTAAAATACACATTTTAATATAGGTTGGTTCGAAAATTGAGATTTGAGAATTAGAGATGGTGATAAATGCAATCAGGTGAAAGTAGATGTGACACTCTCCCTAATTTACTTTCACCTTCACAATGTCCAAGGGCCCAGAAGATATTTACCTAAATTGTTATTTATGGAATCTATAATGGCTTTTTGTGGAGTCACTTTTATAAGGCGTCTGAAATGTTATAGGGAGTTAGTTGGAATAAGGATCATGTGCTAAAAAAAGACTAAATAAAAAAAGAAAGTTAAAAAAAAGAGGAAAAAATGTGGAAGGTATTAGGAAGGATATATTAGTGGAGCAGGTTTGTAGGTCACTGCATTAACGCTAGAGGGCAGCATTGTTTTTTGTAAAAGGGTCCACACGTTTTATTTACTGTTTTGTGGAGATGAGTATGTTTCAGGGGTCAAAAATGTGGCCCATCTTTGGATAACCAAAGCCCACGCAGAACCGTATTATTATAACAGAATAAAGAGACCTTGTATTATAGGTTTTTTACTGAGTCTAATCTCATTCAATAAATAATTGAATGGTGATTCATCCAATATAAATGTCTTTAATAATTTATTACATACAACTTGTCGCTTTTCCAGGCTAAATGTGCTCTACATCTTTTCTCTTTTTCTTTTTTATAGGCTCTGTTCCCACTATATCCACCAAAAGTAAATTTACTCTCATATTTACTGACATTTTTGCCTCACAGCAAGAAGGTTGCAGGTTTAAAGACTTGGGTTGGGGCCGTTCTGTCTGGAGTTTGCATGTTTTCTCCAGCTTCCTCTCACAGTCCAAAAACATGCCTAGAATAATGGGCAACTCTAAGCCGGGGTTGTACGCTGGGGTTGACTCCAGCATATGTATACAGTCCCCTACAGTGAGGACCAAAAATGGACTCTGGACTTATTTTTTTGACTTGCATTTTGAAATGCGATGCATAAAATGTAACACATTTTTTCAATGTTTGTCTCTACCCTTTTTGTTCTTGTCTATATTATGTTATAAAAATACACTTCAAAATGATATTTTTGACATTTAGTTTAAAAATGACATACACTAAAAAAAGAAATGGATCATATTTTCGACTTTGATTTTTTAAAACACATGAGCAGAATTGTTTCTTATCAGTATTATATAAAACAAATAGATAAATAAAAATACACTAAAAATTTAAATTGGTTAGTAAAATGTTTCAATCAATTACTGTATTATGATTATGATGATTATTATTATTAATAATAATAATAATACATTTAATTATTTATTTTTTCACTTTTCTAGATTGTTAAAAAAGGCCATAAAACAGAAGAAAGTGGATCATTTTTTTTACTTTTATTTTGAAATGCAATGCACAAAATGTAAAACATTAAAAGGAAATTACCTTTTCATTGTTTGCCTCTGCCTTCTTGCTTCTTGTCTGCATCATATAATACAAATACATAAATAAAGATGCACTTCAAAAAAAGAAAAGGTCTTGAAATCTTGAAATTTAGGGGTGCTGGGATTCAATTTAGGGTGCTACAGCACCTTCCCAATGGGCTAGAAACACTTGTTATTGAAGCATTGTGACGTCTCCCCATCACAAACAGCATGCGTGAGCTGCGGGGCGCTGACCGTGGTCCTGATCTGGTCCAGCACTGGAAACCAGCAGCTTACTGTAGCATAACATCCCGCTTTTCCCCCTCCCTCCATTTCATTTTCCTTCCCGTACGTCTCCCGAGAACCTTGAACGCAACACACGCGGCACGAGCGCCTCGTTTAACACTGCGGTTATTTCGCTCGCTTTAAAAAAAAAAAAGAAAAACGTTCGAATTTTCGCGCCTTCGCGCTTGTATCGATAAGGTCCGTGCGGTGACGTCGAAGATAAAGACCCCGCCGCTGCCGTAGCTCGGCTGCACACACGACTTTGGCTTCTCTCCGGTTCCCCCCGCCTCTAACGCACCCCCACCCACCCCCCGCACCCTCAGTTCCTCCAGCTCCTCCGGTGCCACCGCCGCCGCTGCTGCTGACACACACTCCTCTCCTCCGGGGCGGTGAGCGGGGCTCGAACACACGGCACAGAGAGAAGAGGGGGGGCCGCTTGACTGACACATGCTGCGGTAGTCTCCCTCCCCGCTGTATGGCCGCGGATTAGCCATATATGCTAATATCGACAGGAGAGCGGAGCCAGCGGAGGCTTCCCGAGTCCGAACAGGCTCCTTCGCAGCCATGGCTGAAGGTGGAGAAGGAGAGGACGAAATCCAGTTCCTCAGAACTGTGAGTACATTTCCTGAAGCGCGGCGCCGGCAGCTGTGGAATTATGTGTAACGCGCTCTCTTTCTCTTCTTTCCCCCCTCGTTTTGCGAGTGAAATTGTCTATTTCTGACGTTTTCTTTTTCTTTTTTTTAAGCTATCTTGACAGATGTTATTTTGATCCCGTAACCTTTGATAACCCCTTTTTACGGCTTGTTGCAGATCTTGGAGGCGGGTGATAGGTGCCCTATTGTTTTGCGCATCGCTCCCTAAAAGCTATTGGCTTCTTTTTTTAATTTCTGCAGTCTCCGTATCAAGAAGTTAACACTATTCCCCTTTTCCATGCGAAACTTACCTATGATACATTGCTGCACCGCTGGAAGCTGTGAATTGTCTAGAATTTGACAGAGGTCGAATGTGTGTGTGGGGGGAAAACACACAAACACACTAAAATGACTTGTTCCTGTAGAATCATATGGTCGAATCACTTAAATCTCGTTTAGGGGGAAATGAATGGAGTTCTGAGCCAAAGCGCACGTTGTATCTTAATATATTCTAGCGTCTGTCCAGACAGTAGCCTCAGGGTTCCTGTGCAGCAGCAATGATCTATGCAAATGAACCGAGGAGACAACATTTTTTAATAAGCAGATTATTGTTGCGCCGAGGCTAAATTACAGCTAATTTAGACAGCCTGCAAAAGGCATGTTTTGATCTCGTATTAAACGAGGGTGTAGACTAATTGCCGTCTCCCAGCGCTAACTACAGTCAAAATGTATTTCCTGAGCCGAATGCGAGTGTTGAAGCTTAGAAATGTCTGGCAGCGCTCGAGGGCAGAGGAATACTTTCCACTGTTGACAAGTATAGAGGATGACATAATATACACGCTCGTCTGGGGGAGATGAAGGAGATGAGGGCTGGAGGTCTTCCACAGAGACACGGAGACAGCAGGAGGTGTTTGGTTGCACATATCAGTGGAGCTGCTGCTGCTGCTGCTGCTGCAGGTTTCCCCTTTATTAAGCTGCTCACAGATGCGGAACCTGCTGTACTTGAAGCAAACGGAGATGCTAGTCTTTTTATAGTTTTAATTGAGAAATTTCAGATTTTTTTTTAAATTTAGAAACAAATAATTTTTTTGTTGTTTTTACAAAATGTTCTTTATAAATGTCAAAATGCCAGGTCCAATTAATTGATTAATCCGATGATGGTTGTTGACTATGACATCCTGTTTTCATAGTCGTTTTTGCGATTTGAGTCGAAAATGTCCAAGTTCTTTGGTTCCAACTTCTCAAATCTAATTATCTCTGGTTTTCTTTAGTCTTCTATGAAAGTAAACGGGTGATCTTTGGGTTGTGGATTGTTGATCTGGACAAAAAAAACTGTTTTAATAATTTGTTTCAATAATTGATAAACTGATCGACTATCAAAATAGCCATTAGCAGCAGCGCTATTTGCAGATATGTATAATTTAAGTGTTTAAATGAAGGCAATACAATACCGGTTTATGAAAATAGGTAACTGATGATCTTTGGGTTGTGGACTGTGAGTCTGGACAAAAAATAGAGAAATTTTTTGTTGCATCTTCAACTTTGGGGACAGTGATCAACATTTTTACTCCATTTATTGAACCAAACAACTAATCGCTTTCATCTTTTCAGTAATTCATATCTTAAATAACTATCAAAGTAATCATTAGTTGTAGCTCTAGTACTATTACAGGTTCAGTCCACCAAGTAATAGCTGAAAACGTCACCTTTATATGACCATGAAACATAATGATGTGTGTGAGCCGTTGTTAATTTTATCAGACGGCAATTCAAAATGCGACTGTTAAAAAAAGAAAAGTCCATTTGGATATTCTTTATTATCTGTGGTGTTTGTTTTGTGTGTGAACGCCTTTCTAGGTTCATCGCTTCAAACAAGTGGTTTAGAGGTGCAATGATTAATCGATTAGTTGCCAACTATTACGATAATTGCCATTTTCTGGTTACTGTAGTCTTCTATAATAATAAACCAATGATCTTAGGGTTTTTCTTATCTTACAGTACTTCCTTTGATTCTACAGGATGTTTGAGTCATGATGGATAAAGAAATAATGGAGATAAAAGGGAATATGCATTTTTCAGTTAGGTTCTATTATGAGGTCAAGTTCACCAATCAATGCTGAAAAAGTCACCTCTATTATTATGATACACAATAGGCAAATCTTCATGTGAAAGGAAGTGAGCCATTGTTCATTTTATCAGTTCTATGACAATTCAAAATGTAAAAAAAACAAACTATTTGGATATCCTTTATTATTTGTTTTGTTTGTTTCATGTGTGAACGGCCTTCTATGTTCATATTTTCAAACAAGTGGTTTAGTGTTGCAATGATTCATCAATTAGCTGCTAACTATTACATTATTCGCCATCCATTTTGATAATCAATTCATTGATTTGAGTCATTTTTAAGAAGAAAGTGTCCAAATTCTTATGTTCCAGCTTCTCAAATCTAATTATTTTCTAGTTTCTTTAGTCTTCTATAATATAAAACTGATGATCTTTGGGTTATGAACTGTTAGTTTGGACACATTTTAGGGTGTATCAAACAGTGATCGATGTTTTACCCTGTTTCATGAACTAAACAGCTAATTGATTAATCATTTAGATAATCAAAAGATTAATCAGAATCAGAATAATCATTAGCTGCAGCCCTAGTCAGGTCCACACAGCCCCATAGGCACAAATGACGTAGGCAACAGAACCTTGAATAAATCTTGTGTTTTTGCACCTGAAAGGCTTTCTCCTCCAGGAATGACGGCCGTGATCTTTAAAATGTCTCTTTTCCTTCCACTCGATAAAAGGCTGACACCTCCTGCTCATTTGTCCCCCCCCCTCCTCCCCCCTTCCCTCCAACCTTTTAACCACAGCACATAGAGGTCACCACATCAGCATGCCTGCCACTCCTCTCTTTTTTTTCTGGGCTGGAACCTAAAATGCCAATCAAATCCACAACTGGGATTTCTGTTTTTAAGCGAATTTAGTACTTTTTGCTTCTTTGATTGTTTTGGACCATTTGTTGGATTGTTTCTCCCCAGATGTGAGTCCCCTGAGAGAAGAAGTGAGATGACATTGACTAATAGAAAACTGCTGTTGCTTTAAAAAAAAAAAAAAAAGGCTTAGCAGCTTGTTGCATCCCTCTACACAGGGAAGCAGCTGACAGGCTGGATGGTGCTGGGATGGGGGGAGCACTGAGCGATCTCGGTGCTCATGAGTGTAAAAGTGTATGTGTGGCTTGCGTGCGTGCGCGTGTGTGTGTGTGTGCGTTGAATGCAAATGCGGAGCTTAAGCTACGTGGTGCAGTCGGGCTGCACCAGACGTGCCACGGCAGAGCACAGTGCAGAAATTATTCATCAGTTCAAGCAAGACACAGCTGAACTACTCGGCATAGAGGAACAGAACAGTATGTAGATGCCCACACATACATGCATACACGCCCACGTTTATCTAGGGTGCACGCTTGAGTCATTCCTGCAGAAACAAACACTCAATTTGGTTTCACATATGCATTTTCAGACACACAACTCGCCTTCACATCAGTGGCCAGGAGGATACATAGAGGCTGTATATTTCCGAACGCTGTTATTGGAGTCAAGGTGTTTGACAAAGCAGTTCACAAACTGCCTTTTTTTCCCTAACAACACAAAGTAATTTCCCTGGAGTGGGAGTAGAAATTCCCCCAGCCGGACCGCTGCCTATAAAAAACAAACTCGGTGGGAGGAATGGAGAGAGAAAGTGGAGGGGAAGAGAGAGGTATGTCTCCGCCATGGGTAATTTGATGTTACAGGAAAGAGGAACAGTAGCGATTGCGAGCCAGGAGACTCGAGAGAAACTGCTGTTTAATGCCAGAGGGGGCACAAAGGGGGCCACGGGGAGTTTAATAAGGCTACGTGTTCGACAGGAACTTTGTTCGCCCTGTTCGTAAATCGGAAGAAATGTCCTCAGATGCACCAGCTCCAGCAGCACTCGCTTCATAATAAGCAGTACAGTGAAGAGTATGAATAAAATATCAGCTTAGGGTAACATGCATACATACAACATTGCTCCAGCTGCCACTTTTGCAAGAGTAGTTTTCTAAATGAATCGGTAGCCCGTTGTGTGCTGTTGTGTCATTAGAGCAGACAGTGAGTGGAGGAAGAAGAGGGAATCCTGACAAACCTTTGTCATATACCATAAAAACATGGTACAGGGTGCTGCTGGGATCCATGTGTGCAGAAAGTGTGAACATATGATATGTTGCCCCAACATGGGGTAAGTCATTGTACGATACAGGAGAAAATGTCTTGCTGGATTTCGCAACAAATAAAACAAGGACACTTCTTTTTTACTTAAAAGTGAACGCTATAATCAGGCACAACATATATATATATATATATATATTTATCATTGAGCCTGAAAACGTCATTGAACATGGCTAAATGAACAAACTGTCCCACAAAATAAAATGCAACATGCACTGGATTGAAGTCCTCATATATCCTTTTTACCTATAAACCTCCAGATTGAACTAAAAGAAGAAAGCATTGACACACTCATGTGACAACTAACCCCAAAAAGACATGTTGCCCCTTTGCTAAAGGTAGCTCAAAGTTAGCTTAAAACAGGATAATGACTGAGGTATAACAGGATGCCTTAGTCCACATGTACCACTGTTAGGATTCATATCTGAAAGAAGCTCACAGTATTTTGAAATATCCACTCACTCTTAAATAAAAGCACTTTTTCAATGAAGATAATTTTAAACTAATCAGAAATACACTATACATTGCTAATGTGGTAAATGACTATTCTAGCTGCAAATGTCTGGTTTTTGGTTCAATATCTACATAGGCGTAGGCCCATTTCCAACAACTATCACTCCAGTTCTAATGGTACAATGTGTTTGCTCATTGTGTCAGAAGGCTAATGGATGATTAGAAAACCCTACCCCTAACCCACAGTAAGAAGGTTGCGGGTTCAAGTCCTTGGTCTGGGACCTTTCTGTGTGGACTTTGCATGTTCTCCCCATGTCTGCGTGGGTTTTCACTGTGTTCTCTAGCTTCCATCCACAGTCCAAAGACACGCTGAGGTTAATTGGATACTCTAAATTGTCCATAGAATTTTGTTAAGAATGTGATGGTCTGCTAACTCAGCCACGTTAGCCATGGCCTAGTGTTACTGACTTATTGGCTTTGCCACTATATTAAATGACTATTTAGACCCCTCTAGAGACACGTTTTTCAAAAAAGCAACTAGCAACAAATATAGCAATTTTTTTCTAATGTATTCTGAGACTTTTTGAAACTCTGATGTGAAAACACATTAGCATAAAAGCCCTCCCCCACGATGAAGCACTCTCAGGTGGCTCCCCCTTGTAGAAGTAAGTAACTTCTACAATTAACAATGTACAAACTTTCCAAGGACTGCAATAAGAGAGGTCAGTTATTTATGCTTATTTTGAGGTTTTATATTTTCTGAAAGGGGCAACACAGTGGCGCAGTGGTTAGCGGTATTGCTTTACAGCAAGAAGGTCACAGGTTCTAGGCCTTGGTCTGGGACCTTTCTGTGTGGAGTTTGCATGTTCCCTCCATGTCTGCATGGGTTCTCCAGCTTCCTCCCACAGTCCAAAAACAGGGTGAGGTTAATTGGGGACTCTTAATTGTCCAAAGGTGTGAGTGAATGGTGTGTGTGGCCCACGATAGGCTGGTGACCATCTGGGATGTATCTCTGCCTCTTGCTTGTAACGCGCTGGGATTGGCTCCAGCAGACCCCTGCGAGTGGGGGTTAAGCAGGTATAGAAGATGAATGAATGAATGGTTAGAGAAGCTACAATACCGACCTTCCTTTGACAAAAGCAAAGTTTTAAGGAAAAAAATATTATTTCAAATACAAATCATTATTTCTAACCTTGTCAATGTCTTGACTATATTTTCTTTTCATTTTACAACTCATGTATGAGTTGTATCACATATGTCATATGAGACTTTTCATGGAAAACACAAAATTGTCTGGGTGACTCCAAACGTTTGAACGGTAGTATATCAAGTTGTTATTTTCGACTTTGGGTTGTGCAAAATGGTCAATTGGTACTCACCTCAGTTCACAACAAGCTACTCTTCACTTGCGGCCTCTGGCGGTGGAGATAACTGCAAACGTGAGGACTTACCCATGGGACAACAAGCCCTGATCTCCCCTTCAAGGATCCCTGCACGGCGAAGATCAAATTCCGGTGAATTATTAGCAGTTTGAGTGGGAGTAGCGACTTTGTAAAGGCCAGACCGGAGCTGTGACTGATGCACTGTGGCAGCATTTTGGCTTGTTTACATGAAGCCACCGGCCTCACTTTTGTGTGCCTGGGCGATCTGTCAGTGTGGCAACACAAATCAGTGGAAAAAAATGAAAAAAAAAGAATAAATAATCCTGTGAAGCAGCAAAGTATTCATTTTGGCTGAGCCGTGTGCCCCTGACACCGGCGCCAGAGCTCGCCGCCTCCTCACCCACTCATGTCTCTGTGAACACCCCGTCTCGTTTTCATTCCTCTGCTGCTGCTGCTGCTGCTTCCAGTATCTGTTGTGATACTAATGCGGCCTGGGCTTGTTATAATCTGTATGCGGTGGAGGATGTTACCTGCAGTTCCAAACGGCACTCCGACAGATCCTGGGAGGGTGGAGGTTGTATATCTAGCAGGTCCACGCTGGCCCAGAAGGAAACTAAAGGTGCCCTTGATCTGCGGTGAACAGTCACAGATACAGTATTTCTCCATATAAAACTGCATAGAATAATCTGACCTTCCAGTACCCTGAAATCAATCAATCTATCCATTATTGACACAATTAATTGTTTGGTGTAAAATGTTGATTATTGTTTCCCAAAGCTGAAGATGCAACATAGAATGTCTTCTTTGACCTGACCAACAGGCCACAAGACAAAGATCATTACTATGGCAATTAACATAATAGTTGGCGACTAATTGATTAATCATTGCACCTCTAAACCACTTGTTAGAAGCCATGAATGTAGAAAGGTGTTCACACAAAAAACAAACATCACAAATAATGAAGAATATCCAGCAGACATTTAGAATTGTCACCTGATGAAATGAACTCACACACATCATTATGTTTCATGATCATATAAAGGTAACGTTTCGGGTTTCGATTATCAAAACAGTTGGTGTAGTAGTTGGCAACTTATAAATGAATCCACTAATTCCTTATCTTTCAGTGTGTCCTCTATCTAAGCCGATACTTGTTTGCACCGATTTTCTGCCCACAAGTGTCCCTCGCTTGCTTTTCATATCTGGCTCCCCCTGTTACCCTGTCAGTTGCCCTGTGTATAATTATTGGAGATTACCATGAAATTGTTCCCACTGATGGGAATTCAGTTCAGCACATCATCGCATTCTACTTGACACTAAGGAGGGTAGCTCTAATGTTATTATGATGAGGTTTTGCTGTCATTTCATGCTTGGATTAAAAAAAGTAATAGCTCAGTTTCATTAGCAAACTGAGAGGCATTTTGAGCATAATGGTGCAGATTTGAGCGCAGAGATTCACTCCGGAATTGCTTCGTGAAGAAGTGGACTCACCAAGAAAATATTCATTTTTTAAAAAGTGTAAATTCTCAGTATTTCCCATGTAATGTTCTTTGTCCTATGTTGCATTCACCAGTGAGATGCAGGAAATTGAAGCTGTGTGTGAAAACTTGACTTTCTTTATCTCTATGAATGATTTATTCCTAACATACATGTGTGAAATCAAATTGATTTTTTGTGGTCCTTCCCCTCGATAAGTTGCATTTGAACTACACAAGATGCAAAGTCGTCATGCGCAGAGGCATAGTATTGATCAAATAGATCCCCCCCCCTTTTCTGCACTGCATATGAACATGTATGTACGACCCTGTTGCAGTATCGATCTCGCTCATATATCCCGTTAAAATTACCAGAGGCAATGTCACAATCCCCAATTTTACACTTTTCAAAAAACTCCACTTGCAGAAAAGAAGGCCAGTGTCTCTCCCGTTGCATGATGAAGACGGACGGATGAGATAGGCCTCCGATGTAGAGGGAATTAAGCGAGCGGGCCTGCCCAGAGACAACCCCAGTGAAAAGCTGCTGTAATGAGCTATTGATCGTGCCACCAAATGAAGAAATTTCCTCAGCAATGTCAGTGGCATGCAGTAAGCGGGCCTGATTGATCTGGTGTTTCAGAGCATGAATATTTAATGAGGCGGTATAGCTTCCTTCCAAAGAAGAGCCCGATGTTCTTTTCTTTTGGTGAAAGACCTCCAACGTGTCTGCCATTTATGTTTTCAACTATAGTATCAAAGGGCTGCGAGCCCTGATATGACAGCACTGCCTACTGGGGACTTGTCTGATATGTATTCATTACTGATATGCTGCTGTGGTCCTTAATATACATACTGTAGATGTACTTTGTGATAAAACTGCAGGGTTGCAATGAATCTTTTACATTTCTTAAAATTATTGATACATATATCTTTTATTTCATGTATTAATTCACTCTTTATTGTATTACACCACTTCTCGACCGATGATTAAGACGCCTTTGGGAAACACTTGAATATAATAATTTATCTCTTACACTGTCGTTTTAAATATCTAATTAGGGCCTAATGAAAACAATAACCTTTTATCTGTGTTAAATTGTTCACATAATGAGAAGTAGAAAATTTCAAATGAGACTCACTCGATTGGTCCTTTCACCAAAATCATATGCAGAGAAAACTTCATACCTCATCAATAGTAAAATAAAATCTTAGAAAATCTTCTAGTATATAAATATATTTTTTTGCATTATTATATTCTTTTCATCTCTCTCCCTTTTTTGCCTATCTTCATTGGGCACCTTGAAAAGTGCTTATAAGTAAAATATATTATTATTATTAATGTACCGTATGATTCTCTTTAAATTAAAAACATACCCTATTACCATCCCCTGCTCAATAACCTAATTGTTGTCTCTGCTTAGGTCAGTTATTATTCACACTAGTAACAAAATACCTATCTTTAACCCTTTTTAGGTCCCCAAAAAGAAAAAAAAGCAATGGAAAAATGTTTTCTTTGCATTTTTTATTCTCTTAGGATAACAATAACAACAATCAACTGTTTCCCCCCCCAAAAAAAATCAAAAAGCATATTGCTCAAAGATACAGTGCCATTTAGAGGAATGTTTTAGCATAGCGCAACTAAACCAATTGGCAGCTATGGCTCATTCAGGTTGAGTTAAGCTCAATGCATTATTCAATAAGATATAGTGACTCAAAGTGTGGTCTACCAAACGGTTGCACAGAACCTTTAAGGGTTAAAGCAGAGAGCATCTGTGTGTCTGTGACTCACGCATCTCTCTGACTGTTTGACAGATCAAGCTCAGCTTTCAAATGGAGCTTATGCATGGCACAATGGTGTGCAGCCTTATTTTGTGGAATTTCAAAATAATAATCATTAAAATCTGATATGTAGATTGACATCCGGACTTTCAACATAAATTATAGCCTGGCTCGCTCTTTTTGGAAGTGGATCTTTATGCTGGATGTCCTCCATGTTACAGTAATCTCATTAGTAAGGAGTATTGCTCAAGTTTCACCATGCTGTTCTCATCTGCTTTGAAGTATCAGCACCTAACTTCTGTGTTTGCATAGGAAAGCATCTTTTGGGGAGTCAATATCAATATAGGGTGCCTTGGCATTCTACAGACCATGTAACAGTCCAACACACCCTCATTTGGCCAAACATTAAAAATCTACTTAAGCTTCCACTTTTCTATAGGAATACATACTTCCAGGGGAATTGCACTAATCTAATAAACCCTGACTCTACTTGTGCAGTTCACTGCATCCACAGACCAAATAATCCCCCCCTTTTTCTTTCCAAATGGCACTTATGTTGATGAGTCATAGGCCTTTTGATTTTCTGTAACTTTTCCAACAAAAATGCAGTGCAATTAATCCACTGATACCATACAAAAAACAAGAAAAATATACAGACATAAGGTTGTTGCCTATAACTTCTGCTACTTTAAACACGGCTGCTTATTTTACTGCGATGTGGTTCACAGCTTTAGTGCTCTTCTCTATTTCCTTTCCCCTACTGCCATCTTGTTTAAATTGAATCCTCCCTAACCCTCACTACCCCCCCAAAAAAGAAAAAAAAGACTTAAGCACCATACTTGCACCACAGAAGCACTGCCACCAGCCACTGTTAGCCTGTTGTTAGCTGCCACCTCCTCCATAGCTAGCAGGGCCATCTCTGCATCTCCATCTCTGCTTCTTGGCAGTTAGTGTTGGCTCGCATGTATGAGACTGTACTTCCAAATGCGTGATATTCCAAAAGGCTGACACGATGCATTACATCGTTGTGAGAGATGCAGTATCACACTGATTGTAGCAGATCTGAGCCATGCACACATTTTTACTTGTATGTCCTTTTCTCACCCCTCCCTACACCACCCAAACAACAACTACTCAGTGATATCCTACAAATATATGACATGGACTCAACCTATTTAGGTTTGATGTGTTAATTTCACAATACATTCCTCTTTAAATAAAAAAAAAACATCTTGACAAATAAGACGTCTGTACCACACAATGTATACAATACATAGTATGTGGGATTAGGCCTGGCCAATAAAACAGTATCAATATATTTCATCAACATCCACAACATCAATACAATAAGACAATAGTTTCGATAGTTTCATTAAAGGTTTGCATAAAAAAAAAAAAAAAAAAATGCTGCATGAACATCATATATCTCTTGATAATGAATCAATCATTGAATCAGACAAATCAAGTTTAATATAAAGTGATCAAAATCATTATTGCCCACTGACATGAAATATGATATTACAATATATGTTCTAGTTGTATTGTCTGCCCCTACATTTACATATTAAAAGTAGCTCATTGAGCCCTCCAAATAATAATAAAAAAAATCAATAATTATTGATATGGATCAATATATACACATTTTTATGAATAGGCTTTTTTATCACCAAGTCCTATATGAAAACATAGTGGTTCTAATTGATCAAGAAAAAAAACAGGGAATGATTGGAGTGTTTGTGCACATGTGTGTATATGAATAATCCACATGTTGTCAAGCTGTTTTATCTTTGTTTTCTCAATCATTCAATGATGATTCTCTTCCCAGCAGGACAGGGCGTGCCACTTCAATTGCATCCTTCTCCAAGGTGTCAACGTTCCGTGGTGTTTTACCCAAAACAAGCTGAGACGTTTTAGCTGTAATTAGCTGCAAAGATGGCACCAAATCCAACCATCTAGGAAGGTTTGGCTCGTTTAAAACTTTCTGAGGCTGATTGCAGCCTCTGCCAAACACTGTACTGCTTTCGTTGAAAATGAATTCAGCTTTCTTGAACAAACAGACTCATCTATGAATGTAGATTCCTGCTAATGAACAGCTACAGAGTTTGGTTCGTGGAGTAAACAAGAAAAGGCATTATAGTTTGCTTCCGACGAACATACGTTTCTTGAGTAAAACCAAAAGCACGCCTAGCGTTTTTCTTACCAATGGAGCCAGCCATTTATTTTACCACAGAAACAATGACTGTTTCTAACATGCACCGCGGCTAAAAAAAATCATTAAAACTCTTCCCACTTTTGGCCACGCTTCATGAATCATTCCCCTCCTACATAAAGCAGCTCTGGTATCTGCCATAATTGTGTCCAATGTTCTGTCTCCCCGCCGTGCCTCTAATAAGCCATCTAGAGTGTTTACTGCTGCAATCTGCTGCTGTCGAGGCTCACTTCACCCTCCTTCTTTAAGGAAAAAAGTTGAGCTTATGGAGTTTTTTAAATCTTTTTTAACGGGGCCCTTTTATGCAGAAAAATACTTTTTTTCAGTATTTGTATATAAATATTTAGGTCTCTTTAGGTTCCTGCGAACACAGAAATGTAAAATAGAAATAGAAACGTTCACTCATTTATCAAACCTGGCTGAATACAAGCCATTTAGAAACATCTCCTTTTGTGATGTCACAACAGGAGTGGAGTTAACCGTAATTGCCCCTGGACCCATGTAGCTGCCCCCTCCTTCAGGGATGCTTGTACTCGATTCTTAGTCTCTGACTGACCCCGGGTCGCTAAAGGGTGCTAGGTGCTTTTGGACCATAAAAACATGGTAATCTTTATAAATAGCCTACAGAAATAAAAAAATAAAATAAACAGTAAATAGGCAAAATAGGGCTCCTTTAAAATTTGACAGCCCCCTCTGAAAACGCAATCCCAGATCGTTACAATTTCACTAAGGCACTTCCACTGCCGTCAGTGCACATTAAGCGAATGATCTAATTGACACGACCCTTCACTGAGGGTG
Organism: Lepturacanthus savala; assembly: GCA_030544235.1. NCBI lineage: Eukaryota > Metazoa > Chordata > Actinopteri > Scombriformes > Trichiuridae > Lepturacanthus > Lepturacanthus savala. The sequence continues at coordinate 17,107,374 of CM060469.1, read as the reverse complement.
TGTAATTGAGCAATTTACAGGATCTTCACACATAGATGACATCTGGTTGAACAGCGATTGCTATGTCAAGACTGTGTTGCTAACTTAGCGACTCCAGTGACTCTTTTATAAAAACGTAAAAAAAAAATTGAAGTGACCTTGACATTTAGAGACTCTGACGTGAAAACACATTATCGCTCTTCTTAACAAGCAGCAGGTGCTGCCGTGGACGCCTCCCCCATCATTAAGCACTCACAGACAGCCCAGTCAGAACAAGTTGTGTACCTTTCCATGTCCAGACTACAAATGAACTGTGCATGTGTGGCCACAGGTAGCTGATCCTGCTGTGGCGGGGTTGGGTGTATATAATAAATTTATGGAAAAAAACTATGTAAAAATCATATATAGAGTGTTTTTTGCTCACTTTTTTAACTCATACAACATTATTCCTCTCTCCTATGGTCCTAGAGTGTCCATTACAATTATTTACACATGCCAAATTATGCAAATAATCAATGACATCATTAAGTGACTTCTAGTGACTTTTAGGACGGCTACTTTCCTTACTGAGTAGTTGGCTGTGTCAAGGAAACACTGTCTCAGGAAAATTCGATGGGTGCCAAAGTCTTGGCCTTTTTCATCTGATATTGACAACGGTGGCGTTTCCTCCCTCATAAAAGATTCATACCTCTTTAACAACCTCCTTGTCGCACCACGCCAGCACAGACGAGGAGCTATCACTTTCTTTATTGGGGCTTGTTGCAGCAGAGTCAATGATGGGGCGCTATCCAGCAAAGCGAGGCTGGAGATTCCATGGGGTTTGCAAGAATGGTAACATAAGTTATTTGATTTCGAGAACATTTGCTGCTAAATGGTAGCTTTTTGTTGTTTGCTTTATTGACAACTGTCATAGTTAGTAAGAGATGGTGGAGGATTTTTGTTTTAATCCCTCCACAGAGCTGAGTATCTCTGCAGAATGGCAGCCCCCCCCCCCCCTCCCCAGTAACACTCCCTCCTCCTGTGTGGCAGTATAGCTAAGGAGCTGACACTTTAAAAGTAACTTACCGAGCTCTTAATGGCCTCTTCCCGAAATGTATGACAGATCAGAGTGCCGCAGGTTGCTGTTTGATGCAGTAAAAATTACCCTACAAGAGTCTGCCTTCCAACTCTCAGCCATGCTTTTTCATGTTTCACATGTTGCTTAGTCAAACTTTTCCCTGTGCAGCGCATTTGCTGCTGCCTTCCTATTCTCTCCTTGTGATCCCCTTATCTGAGTCTCGGCTGTGTGAACATGTGAACCCTTCACCTGGGCCGTCACCATCACTAGCCGCCAAACAAACAGAGTCTGACACGGCGGTGTCTCAGCTGTCGTTCAATCTGGGCCTGTCCTCTGTGCCAGGGGCCCTAAAGCAGCCGCACTCGTGAGCATGTGGACGAGCACTCTGAAGAATTTAAGTCAGGTCAGGCCTTAAAGGACAATGGATATTTTTATCCAACAGAAGCTGACACTGCGATCACTGTTATTATTGCATTTGTAGGGAATAAGCGCATTACACTGCCCAGGTCTCTGAAGAACAGGGTAAGAGAACATAATTTGAAAGTATTTCAACAATGTCTGAACAAGTAATCCTGTTGAAGTTAGAATATATATATATATATATATATATATATATATATATATATATATATATATATATATATATATATATATATATATATATATATATATAAGCTTTGAGGGCAGTTTTCCTTTTAGTGCTTTGGAATTGTAGGTTATCACCCTGAGATATGGAGAATCTTTGGACAGAATATTTGGACACTTGGACAGAAATATGCTTTCTTGCGGAGTCAGATGAGACAATTTGTACCTTTCTCATGTCTGTTTAGTATGAAGCCGTTGCCAACAGCGGGTTAGCTTAGCTTAGCTTAGTTTAACAAACAGCTGTCCAAAGGTCTAAAAAAGAAAAATAGCCTGCCCTCCAACACCTTTGAGTCCATTAATTACCACTTGTTCATTTGATTTAATACAAAAAACTGTACTGTGTAGTCGCCGCATGTCGTCTGGCACCCTCACAGTGACATCGCAGCCAAAAAAAAATAGCTTGGCGCATACCCCCAAATACGAGTTTTTACACTTTATTTAGTGTGTGAATTGAACAAATGAGATAAATTTGAATGTGTTAATTAATGAGCTTTGGATATGCTGGTAGGAAGATTTTTGAATCTCTGAACAGGGACAGGTTCTGTTTTGCCTTAGTCTTTATGCTAAGCTAGGCTAACCCAATCACTAGCTCTGGCCTCATATATAAATTGAATGAGCTTATTTCCCCAAAACTATTCTGAAACAATGGCAAATATACATAGCACATAGTGGAAAGATAACAGCATAATATCCGTTCCTTGTGGTGGTTAGGCGCCACCATGGCATTCCTCAAATACCCCGCAGCCACTGCTCGCTTTGATATTTTAGGTCACATATACTACTTCTTCTACATTCGTGACCTGAAAGTAAAGTGCAATTTACCATCCCCGCACCACCTGGGTCTTTCTCTGGCCTCATACTTTTGAAGTGAAGTTTAGTGAGTCAAAATTCACGCTTGGCTTCCCGGACACAGGAAGGTTACAAATGCATCTTAGTGCTGCCTTTCCGCCGGGCCTCCAGAAAGCCTCTTTTCGCTAAAAATACAACCCGATGCTTGTCAGAAAGTGGAAGCAGCCTCTTTTCCCTTCTCTGTGTCCTTCCTGTCCACGAAAAAAAAAACTCAATCCCCTCGGTAAATGAGCCTACTTTGTGCAGAGGGGGAAAGCAGAGGGAGAAGAAAGTAGTTTGTTTCTTTTGTTCCCTGGTGTAAGGCCCAGCTATAGAGCTGTCACATATTCCTACTGAGCATCGCCAATGCGATCCTGTTGGGGGGGGGTTGAATTGGGCGGAGGGGGATTGCAATACTGCACCAATCTTCTCCCATAGTCACTCTTATTGCCTCATCACCAGGCACTTAAAACATATTACAGAGATGTTCAATTCTTTTCATGTTTTTTGTTCAATAGCCTAAAAGCATAAAAGCGAGGATGTGAAAATGTTGACTTAGCCTTTCACATTAAAGCCACCACTGGGGGAGAAGAAGCGGCACTGAGAGGTGCAATGAAACACTTTACAGCCCCTCCACCCCCCCTCTACCTTCTGTACTGAAGCGTGCAGACAAGCTTAATACCTCTAGACCTGGGAGGGGTTTGATTTGCCTGCAGGGCTCACTTAGCAGCACTCTTCATAAACCGCTGCAGAACTTCTTAGCAGACGTCACTGACAAAGGACAGAACCTTTTGACTTATTTCTAACAATGTCCATACTGTGTCCTCCATCAACAGCAAGCTACTAACACTGTGTCAGTTACAAATGTGGCTATTTTTCACCCCAAGCTATTTGGTTCATGCTGATCGCAATATCTGTCCAATCCCTGAGACGGATTGCCTTGGTCCATATGGTTGGTGCTGTTCACAGCTGTATGTATGGTGATTGGGTAATTAGAGTGATAAGACAGTCTGGTTCTAAAATGCAATATGTGCCAGATAACTGTTACTCCCACAGACATAACCTGGGAGGATCAAATATCGATGGCACTATTGAACCACCTTAGAAGTATTTTCACATTTATTTATTTATTCTTGAAATGTCGACTATGCATCCATGCTCCTTTCAACCAAGCTAAAATGGACGTGATAGTGGTTAATGCATTATTTCTACACACAAATTTACGACGTGAACGTGTGACCTCCATTGATACATCACATCCAAGTAAGCTTGCTTTCAGCTGATGCAGTGCAGATCCCGAGGTTTGATTTTGTGCAAATGGTGTTCAAATGGGAAATATGCTTACAGATTCTCCAATCTATTTGTAGTCCTGCCAATGCAGCTCTGGATGCAGCTGTGTGCATTTTTGTGCTAGGGACTGGCCACTGGCACTTTTCAGTAACAAGCTGTAAGGCTGTGATCCCCAGCACCCTTAGCAAAGCCTTTAAAGGAGGCAGAAATTTTAGCGGATGTCCAGATTAATTTATAGTGTCACTCTGGGTCTGGGGATTTTAATGATGTATATATGTGTGTTGAAAGTTCCTTGTGCTTTCTGTTGCTTTTCCATGCTGTCTGTGCTCTGGGGGTCAGCGTGTTCAGCAGTTCGCCTGAAGATGAGCATTAGCACTCCCATTTACACAGCAACACTGAGTCATGAGAACAAAGCACCCGCTCCACTAGTCAGGCTGCTTTTTCCCCTCTTTCTCTTTCAATTTTTGTTGGTGTCATGCCATAGTGTGAGAGAGTGCGTTACACTACAAGTCTATGAATCACTCCAACAGTAAGCCAGCAGAGTGTAATCACCAGCAGAATATTCTGGAACACAACATCTGTTATCTTACAGAGCTCACTTTGATACTACAGGACCTTTAAGCAATGATGGATAAGAACATTTTGATAATCGATTATTTGATCTGAGTCATTTTTAAGAAGCAAATTCTCTGGTTCCAGCTTCTCAAATCTTATTATTTTATGTTTTCTTTTGTCTTCGATAATGGTAAACTGATGATCTTTGGGTTGCGGACTGTTGGTCTAGACAAAAAAAAGACATTTTAGATTGCATCTTCAGCTTTAGGAAACAATAATTGACATTTTACTCCATTTTATAAACTAAACAACTAATTGATTAATTGTTTCAATAATCGATAGATTAATAGACTATCAAAGTAGTCATCAATAGTGTTTTACTTATCCGTTTCACCATTGCAACTAAAAAATTGTCAAAGCTAGTAAGAGCTTAGTAATGTGTAAATTGAGGCACTATCCAGTCAAAAGCAGTAGCATGTAAAACTTAACGTTTAAAGGGAGATTATGTATTAAATTTAATTGGTATCACTCTAAAGTAGTGATAAGGCTGGTTGGGTCGCAAACATGCTATCAATATTGTCTCTGTGCTCCAAATTAGGCTACTGGGAAATTAAATTCTGGGCTTCATTCACATCTTGATGATTTCAGAGGTTCTCACTGATAATTAAGTGTCTGCACAGAAATATGTGGAAAACCTTTATTGTTATAAAGCTTTGTGTGTTGTTGTGTCAAATCGGCTGACCAAGTTTACCTGCGCTTGTTCGTTTTGCCGTTAGCTTTTGTGTTAACGCCAACGCCTTCACTGGTTAGTTTGCTGTTAGTCCTAGCTGCCATGTTGAAGTTTTGTTCTACACTGTAAATAGCTCAGGCTTTGCAGATAATACCATTTCCTTTTGAACACTGACATCTTGAGCTAGTTTTATTTCGTTCATTGTTTTGGTCTTGGTTTGTCCAGCTTCATAGATTGTAAGTCTAACGTGGTTATAGCTTTATTAGTCTTTCAACTCAGACTATTGTCCTTGTTCCAGTCTACATGTATGGGAAGTAAATTAATTTATTGACAAAGTCATGTTGCCTCCTTTTGTGACTTGTTCTTCATGTCTAATTACTCAATAAACTATACTTTGAAATAAGTTTCATACCTATATCAATAAGTTGAAGATGAGAAGTCATGAAGAATCAGTGATGAGACAGGATCAGCTGGTGCACTTCTTTGGCTACAATAGCATTTACTAATCTTAAGTCATGTACTAGTCTGTATTCATCAACATTTGGCTTTATGGTGGGAAAGATTGGGGTGTTGCATGCACTCTATGTTTTTACTAGAAGTCCTGCATCCACTAATCCTGTTATGATGGGTGGGATTTATACCTTCAATGGCATCCTATCTAAGGGGACATTGCCTTTGGTGAGGTAATCTAATACCTGGCTTTATGTGGAACTTCTGGGGTTCTGCTGATTTCACTAACCCTACATCTGTCTTGTGTTGGGACCATACTTGTGATGGGACCTGTTCTAACAGTGCTAAGTATTCTTCAGCTATTACCATGTGCCTAACTCTTTCCCTAGAGACTTTAACCCTTTCTGCTATTACCTCATGTGCATGTGTGAATGTGATTTTGAAAAATAGTCCTTCTGAGGAAATACTGACTTGGTGGCAATCTGTGGGAGTCCAATCTTTGACCTATCTTCCAGCTTTGACCATGGGTCCTAGGTCATGTGATTCATATTTGTCAGCAATCAATAGAGTGACATGAGGTGTTGAGTTGGGTACTTGGAACCAGTCTTCAACGTTTTCCTGTACGGTTGGTCTTCTGCTACATCAAAATAGATACCATCTGGTGTACATTTGATTTTTGCATTGAGTTGGCATAGCACATCTCTTCCCAGGAGATTAATTGGTGTGTCTGCTGAATATAAAACGGATGTATGAATTGTCTTGTTTCCTATTTGCAAAGGAACCGGCTCAGTCATTGGTATTATTTGTGTTTTCCCAGAGAAACCTACTGTCCGAATCTTTGAAGCTGAGAGGGGAAGGCTGGCTCCTATACAGGAGCAGGTATTGTTTGCTGAGCAGGAGGTGGAGACATTGTGGGTGTGATCATGGGTGCTTGTGTTACCTTTCCTTCTGCAGGTCCTCCCTCTGGCTCTGGAGCGGCACTTACTGCTACTTGAGGCTTGGGTCTCTCTCGTTCCTTCCTCTGCTTTGGCAGTTCACCTATTTGCAACTGGGTTAGTTTATTAGCCAGCATCTTACTCTGATAATCAAGGGCCTGTTTTTCAGCCATGTGTGGATTTACATAGCTAGAGATTATAGATTATTATAGATTATATGCTCAGAGAAGACAGGCTAGTTCATTTTCATCAGTCCCACTACCCCATTTAACTTGTTTTGTACTTCTTTTGGCATGGCATTTTTCACATATAACATGAATATGGCTTTTGTTGATTCATTGTTATCCCATTCACTCCCAGTCTCAGTCCTCCACATTCTCTGGGTGTTGTACAAAAACTGTGAGGGATTATCACTATCCGTCAAACATTCTTTCTCCAGTTTAGCTGGATGCATATGTGAGGGGTACTTATCTCTTAGGGCCTTCCACACGTCGGGCTGTATCATGTCGAAGGGTACATTATCGTGGTGGTGCGTTGCTGTCACCCCAGTGAGTTTGGCCATTCTGAATATTTCTCTGATAGCTGTTTGTCCTGCTGTCTTTATTAGCAGTGCCTTGATGCCACCACTCTCCAGCTTGATTCCTCCAGTGATCTCCTCGAGCTTCTCGATCCATTTGTCAGCTCCACCTTGCAGCACCATCGTCTCTTTCTGGTCTTCGTCTTCCATCCTGTATTTTGAAGCCAAAGGTCTTTGTTAACTTGCCCATACCTTGTGAGGATGTGGACCCAGGCGGACAACCGCCCTTGCTCTTGAGGTCTTCCAGCTCTTCCTCTTCCTCCTCTTCCTCCTCTAGGCCTTTTTCCCATCCCTCTGTAAGATAAACTGAATGCCTTTCGTCATCTTCCTCAATTCTTTCCCTTCTGAGTCAATGCTCGCATTGTCGGGCGGTGTAGGTGATTTAATATCCTTTTTTTGTTTTCCTAAGGTTCTTGGTGGTGAAGGCGGAGGCTTACGACGCAGGTCATAGTTTTTCAATTTTCTTTATTGCTGCTCTTCTTTTTAATTCCTTTATTCTCTCACTTTCCCTGTGTCCTCCACTTGCACTCTTATGTGTTGTGTGTGTTTTCCTATGTGTTTTCTTTTTTGAGTGTGATTTTGATGTTGAGCCGCATGCATCCCTCTGTCTGTCACATGATCCTTTGCCTGTTTTCTCACCTTCCTCATTTACTTCTATCTTTATTCTCCCTGTAATTATCCCTTCCACTTCATCTTCGTCTAATACTGCAAATTGTCCTGCTCTGCCTGAGTGGTAGGGAGGCGGTCTGGGGTCTGTGTCCCTATGCATCATTGGGTTTCTGTTGGCTTCTAATCTGAAGTACTGCAGGATATCCCTCTGCTCTGCATTTTTCTGTTTTTTCCTTATGTGTGTCATTTCATACTTTTTGTCTTTATTTCTTAACCCTTCCTCCACTTCATCACAACATCTAGGATCAAAACTGCCTTCAAGGCGTTATCTCTTTCGTTTGTTTGCTTTTGTTGGCACCCATGTTCTATGGCAGTCTACAGCGACCTTCTGCGACCTTGTGGTTACTTATTAATTTTTCCCCTTAACACCTGTCCCTTTTTTCCTTACTGCCTCAGCTCCGGTCAATACAGAGCTGATTGCCATTCTTTGGTAATGGTATTTTTAATTTTTTGTGTATTTTTACTTTTATAGCAATACTCTTAGTTATTTTATGTGTGTTTTTATACTTAATGATGATTTTAATTATTTTGATTTATGCGTTTACACTAGTACTTTTAATAGCCATATTTTACTTATCTTATGCAGGTGCACTACATTCTAACAGTGAGTCAGTCAGTTATTTTCTATACCTGCTTATTCCTCATTAGGGTTGCATCCCAGCGTGTTACGGTGAGAGGCAGGGATACACCCCAGATGGTCGCCAGCCAATCGTGGGGCACACACACCATTCACTCACACACTCACACCTAGGGGAAATTTAGAGTCGCCAATTAACCTCAGCATGTTTTTTGGACTGTGGGAGGAAGCCGGAGTACCCGGTGAAAACCCACGCAGACACGGGGAGAACATGCAAACTCCACACAGAAAGGTCCCAGAGCCAGGACCCAAGGAGGTCTTGAACCCCTGGAAAAAGCATGGTGGTTGACTTTTTAACCTTATACTGACTTTATCTCTTAGTCCTTAATACATCAATACTTCAGCAAATACATAAAAAATATATGGCTATCCCGCAAAAGTCTCAACCCTACCTACTCTTATTCTTGTCTATACCTCTGACTTCCTTCCCTTTACTCACTTCCTGTGTGACTTTCATTCCAGCTAATGCTGGCTGTCTGATTAAACTTGCCCTTTCCATCGTTCACATATATTACCAACACATAAATTATTCCTCCAAGACCCATAAGTGACATAGCAATCCATAAACAACTCAACAGATTAAACATGCACTTTTCAATCTTATCCATCCCATATTCATCATACCTTCAAACAAACATTCAAGCCTGGACCTGATCACCAGCTGTCACTGCTTATATACGCTTAGTGTTCTTTTTTAATACTAGGTTGTTTAGGATAGTTTTTACCGATACCTTCTGACCACTGGTGCCAGGTGGAGGCTGGATCCACATAAATTTGGAAAAAAAGAAAAAGAAATTGGTATCTCACCTGTCCTTGGTGGATATGTGGGCTCTTGGGGTTCCTGGCCTCCAACCAGCTCCCATGGCCGTCCGGCCTGGTCACTTCCTCCTGAAAGCTGGCTCTCCAATTGTTGTGATTTGTTCTTGATGTCTAATTACTCAATAAATTATACTTTGAAATAAGCCTAATGCCTATAAGTTGAAGAGGAGAAGTCACGAAGAATCAGTGATGAGACAGGATCAGCTGGTTCAAGGTCCAATGACGGTTTATTGCAGAGTTACAATATCACCATACATGAGAAGTAGCCCAGGCTAAGTCTGAAATCTAACTGAAAGTTTCCATCTTTTATACAGTTGGGGCCTGAGGAGGAGCAACCTCAGGACCAAACTGTATAAAAGATGGAAACTTTCAGTTGATCCTGTCTGATGAAGAATCAGTGATGAGACAGGATGCTGGTTCATGGTCCAATGATGATTTATTGCGGAGTTACAATATCACCATACATGAGAAGGAGAAGAATGAGCTAGGCTAAGTCTGAAATCTAACTGAAAGTTTCCCTCTTTTATACAGTTGGGGCCTGAGGTTGCTCCTCCCCAGGCCCCTCCTATCATTTGGCGTATTTTCCCTAACTTTCGACAATTATACATTATTAATCAGTTCTATCTGAGGTTGGACATGTCATTCTATGTTGACTAAGGAAAGTCCCTCCCTCGGTATGGGTGGGACTTTCCTATACTGCTAGACCATTTGAGAACAATATCAGAATGCAAACAGATAGATGACCATAGACAGATGTCCTATGGATACACACAAAGTTACCATTGTTCCAGTGGAATGCGGATGAACAAACAACCTGAGGTTATACCTGTAATTACCATGATGTCAATGTTGGACTTATGGACAGTACTGGGGTTTGCAGACCTGCAACGTGATTCAAATTACATTATCTGGCTGTTAGTCTGACTTTGCAAGTTTGATTTTAGTCAAGCTATCATTTTCATTTGTGCTTTAATAACCGTTTTAGTTGGACAAACGCAATAATTTATTTTTTTAGGTGTCATGTAAACATACTGTACATTACAGCACATATTTAATCAGATATTGGCTTATTGTATATTTAACATATCATTTCAATTAACTTGGGAAGTTTTATGGTGACAACTGTTGGGGTTCAAAAAGGGATTTTTTTTTCTTTTAGTATGTTATGTAGTATGAGCAATGGTACCAGAATCCATTACAAAAAAACTTGTGTTGAATCTTTTTCTTTTTTATTTTATATATTAAACTATATTGACCCATCTAACAAGGAATTTCTGAAAGTATAACCTTTAAATCTGATTGCTGTTTCTTACAATAGCATTACCTTGCAAGTGAAAAATAGAGATTCAGATTCAGGTCCGAAACCATTTGATGCCTATCATAGAAAGAATGCTGTATGCAAATTCTATGTAACGTGTAGTCTACATCTCACCAGAGGGAAATTATAACATGTTTATGTTTTAGAAGTGCATCATTATTGTCTGTAGTCTCATCTCTCCTTGTCTCTGCTCTCCTCCTGCTGTGGACAGCCTACTAATAAGCCTGGGAAACACCTGGCATTGTTCTGCACCTCTGCTGCGAGAGGAGAGAGAGAATGAGCGGACGCTCGTAGGGGGTGAAACTGTTGCCCAGCTGTATTTTGTTCTGCAGTGTCCGACCAGCTGTATCAATCTGTCCAGAACAAAAGTCTTGGTGCGTGAGTCAGCCTCTAGATAGCGTTGACTGGCAGCAAGCCCCTGGTGATGATGGAGATGTGGAGAGAGCAGTGTCACACGAGGGGTGGGAGGGGGAACAAACAAGTGCTGCGTATGCATTGGGGTTTGTTTGTGCCTGTGGGCAGAAATCTTTTCCATCACCTCTCTACCTCCCGTTTCCTTTCTTCCCCCCCCTTCACCTGCGCTGCTCCAACCTTCACCCTCCTCCCCAAGGGCTGCAGGGTGCCACCCTCGCATCAGTTCGCTGCTGATCAACCAAATTCTTCTGCACCAGATTGAGCTGAAGAAGTCAGATTGAATCTGACCTCACAAGGTGGATTTTATCACCACAAGTCTTTACTTTGACAGTGGCAATTTCATCTTAACAGGAGGTGTAATTACCTTTCCTCTATGAATGCATTTACACATTTAAATATCCTTTCACACCAATAAATTTTTGTAAAACACCCACATCAAATCGGTTGCCAGATGGATGCATTTTTTGCAAATCCAGATTTGGACCGGGGGTATCGTCTACTAAGAGGTTCATAGGCTTCATAATAAAAGAATGACTGTCCAATCTCTTTTTTCAATGTATTGTTGTTTCTTTGTTGTTTGTATTTCTTCTTTTCTCACATACTTCTTGATAAACGAGACCCCAGTCTATTATCTGAGCTTTATGCGCATTGAATTGTTAAAGAGGAGACAAAACATGTCGGTGACATGGCTTCTTGGCCCGTGGGTCTGTGAAGTGTCAAAGCATCTTCCGGGCCAAAATCCGTCTCGTGGATTTTAACTGGAGACACGTTAACAATGACACCACTTGTCATGTTGTTCCCGTCTAAGTGTTTATTATGCAGTGTTTGTTATTTCCCCCATGGCCCCGACGCTTTAAAGTTGAGATAGTGTCTCAAATGAAAGGAGCTAATAATGTTGTGAGCATAGAGTGCTGGGTGCAGCACAGAGCGAGCAGGGGAAGTACAAGCCTTATGGGAGGCATTGGAGCAACACATGAAATACTGGCGCAATTCAGTTGCCATCGCAGTGCTCTAAAAAAAAGGAGGAAACATTCGAATATTTTGCTCTTTTTCTCTGTTGCTGCAGCTCATTTGTGTCTCTAAGATGTTTTGTGACTTCAGCTTTACAGGTGTTATTGTATCGCCTCTAGGGTCTACTTGAAGGTTTTTTTTTTTAGTTTTTTTTCCCTTTTCCTTGTACAATGTTTGCTTGTCTTTATTTTTTTAGAACATGTAAGCGATAAAAAAGTAAAAAAAAAAATAAAAGAAACATGCTCGAAAGACTGTAGGAGGAAGTAAAAATTGATCTTATCCTACCCCATAACCCAGATCCATTAAGGCAATATAGTCAGTCTTGAATTATAAACATGCCAGTATATATAATAAAAAGCTACAATAATAATTACTCAGTACTACCACAGGTAGTACTGATTTATATACTACAAGTATATAAATCTGAATAATGTTCGTACATATAAGTATTATAAATATTACACAGTCATGTCATACTAAAAGCTTATAAACAGATTACACAGTTCCATCAAAAATGTATGTATGTATATATATATATATATATATATATATATATATATATATAGAGAGAGAGAGAGAGAGAGAGAGAGAGATACAGTATATATATATATATATATAGAGAGAGAGAGAGAGAGAGAGATACAGTATATATATATATATATATATATATATATATATATATATATATATATATATATAGAGAGAGAGAGAGAGAGAGAGAGAGAGAGAGAAAGAGATATAAATAGTACAATTACATATAAATATTAATTCAAATACCATGTATATTACAAAAGTATATATTTCATTCATATATTTTTATATACAAAGATATAGATAAAAAATAAAATGAAAGCTGTATAATACTTTCTCTATGTAAAATTGAGACACTACTGACACTGAGACATTGACCCCTGAGACAAATCTGTGATATTGGGCTCGGTCTTCAGAGTCTCTTTCTATGAGCTGATGTGCACGTTGGCATGTTGTGCACTCTGCTACCTGCTGAAACGCTGTGGAAACCTCTTCAAACAAAAGGCCTGAGTGCTCCTCTTGAGATCATTTTAGTTCAGATACGTTTTGTTAAGAGGAACATAATAATTTACAACTCCACAAACCCTTGACTTTTCATTCTTGACATCTGAAGGGCTGGAATTAATAAAAAAAAACTACATATGCAGCAGTGTACAGTAAAGTAAGTGGAGAGAAAGAGATGGTCTTTAAATAATTGGACACTTACTTAGGGTCCTAATGCCAGGATTGTATTTTCTTGAGCCATAACAACCCATTACTTGCTTCTAAAACCCTGTAATCTTTCACTATTATTAATAACGGTCATTTATTTAAAAGCAGTATTGTCAGAAGTCCAAATGCAGGACTCTGAAATTCCAGAATTTCATCACTTTACGGTCCAAATCATGGTTTGGCTTACCTCAGCGTTGTTGAGTAGATCTTTGGTGTGCCAACCTGTCACTATGCAAAAGTCTCCACCAATGTGATCGTTCCACTGCACGTCAGTAGCATGTGATTGGTTGACACCATGAAGATAAGCTACTGTCATCATGGCTTTCTCATTGATATGCTCCAGCGTTACTCACACGTCTCATGGGAGAAAGGTGGAATTTTATGCTATTGTTTGGTGGGTGCGCGAGCACACACACACACACAGTACACAGTGGAGATGACAAATGCATGGGTTTACACAGAACAAAAGAATAAGAATGAGAGCGAGAGGGAGTATTATGTTAGAGTCAAATTCAATCTCAAGGTGCCCTTGGGAGACTCAACTCACTTCTCACATGATTTATGTTCGCTTTGATGACATTTATGGAGACCTGAGAGTCCTGACGGCACATTTTGGCTCGCTGTTGCTCCAGTCGCTTCTATAACTCATTCTTTCACTAACTCATTCATGTTTTCTTAGCCACACAAGGGATAGAGGTGTCCGCCATTGGTCCACTACCTTGGGTCCAGACTGCAGGCCTGACCCAGTGGGTTTTGAACCACATATGTCAAACTGCGGTCCGGGTGGGCTGGTGTGGTTGCAGGCTTTTGTTCCAACCAAGGAGTTACACAAATGGTTCTACTAATCAACCATTAAAGCCATTACTAAGGACTTTTATTAGTAGAACCAGGTGTGTTACTGCTTGGTTGAAACAAAAGTCTGCACCCACACCGGGTCCCTCCAGGACTGCAGATTGACACCCCTGATTTGAACAAACCCCTCCTCCTTATGGCAAAAGAGCCACAATTTTGAAGGAACTCTATCTTGGCATTTTCCCAGTTTAATATTTGAATTTTTGTGGTCTATGTATAATCCTTATATTTTTATGGTCTAAATGCAAGTAGTTAGTCTTGAAGCAGCAATACATTTTACCTTTTCATACACTCACTCTGAAAAACCCTGTTTTCCCCCTTCCCTCCTTACGTAAACATGTCCCGTCCCTCAGAGAACTGGGGTCCTCGCCATTTCTAAACGGTTTGTGTTCAGCCAGGTTTCAGCAGCAGTATAGAGGAGGCCAGACCACAAAACAATGAGTGGGTGGTCTTATTTCACAGTTTGTATGTGACTGCATGTACCAGACTTTTTTTTTTTTCTTTTGCCGTTTTTTTTCTTTCGTTCTTGTACCCGGAGGCAGCGTGTGTGTTTGGGGTTTATTGATGTTAAAGACCAAATGCTTTTATTGCAAATGTTGAAGTGGACCACCATGGCTGAGCTGACCAATCACAGCCTTTGCAGTCTGCGTCGACGCAGCGTGTAGTCAGGTTTTTTTGTGGTGCATGCCAGCATACGGTGTAGCGGTGTGCGTCAATGCCATAGCTACGTACACAGAAGTATAAACTAGCCTTAAGCTATTTTCTTTCTACTAAATCAGTGGAGCCAACGCCGCTGGTTTCAGTTTCAAAACGGGTTAGAAGATGGTCTGAAAAACCTAAAAATACCTTCATCAGATTTGGTGTTATAGTCATAGACTTTCCCAAAAACTGTGATGCTTCTCTTTCACAAATGTGGGAATGGAATTGTGAATTAGTTAAATAAATAGTTGAGGTAGTTAACCAACCGCTGATAAGCTACTAGCGATGTTAGTTAGCTGTTTGCTTGCAGGAAATGAATTGTTTGAGGCTGAACATTTACTCCCAGCTTGATGTATTCCCTGAATTTCAAAAACAAAAGAAAAGAAAGAAAAGAAAAAAAGAAACTGCATAATATCCATAAGCGATCTCTCTTTTTTTTTTTTTATCTTTTTACTGTAGCTGTCTAAATTCCCCATATACTCAAATAGCCACAATCTGTCAAATCGGTTTAATCTACGACAGATTTTTTTTTTGTCGTTGTACTTTGCATTATTTATGTTACATCATTTTGAATTAGGCTTTATTCTGGATCATCACATAGAAGTCCTGGTTTCTCGGTGCTTTTCTGATTCATCTTGTTCCTATAGAGGAACAATGCAGACATCTTTGCAAATGAACACCATCCCATCCAGTCCCCGAAACCTGATGGTCAACGTTTTCTTCAGATTTTGTAAACTGACCGTTTCCAAATCGAGAAGAGCATGTTCTTTCCTTGCGGCCTGTGGCTGACATCACTTAGTGTTTCACTTTATGAATGATTGATAGCAGCAAGTACCCCTCCTAGTCTGTAGCAGACAGGTACAACAGGGGATGAGTGAGTAAGTGGGGTTGGTGACAGTGAGAGAAAGAAAAAGAGAAAGACAATGTCAGATATTTAATTGTACTTCAGTTGGTGAGATGGGGGGAACAGGGCCAATTCTGAGACTGGAGAGATAGCCATTCAGATTAAAGAGATACTTGTGTATCTGTTTGTTTGTGTGTGTGTGTGTGTGTGTGTGTGTGTGTGTGTGTGTGTGTGTGCGCCTGCTGGCACTGACAGGCAGAAATATGATCAATACTGTCCTTATATGGCCCAAACTGCACACTCAATCCCTCAACAGGGAGGCCGATAGCATGTTCCAGTCCAGCCAAGTGTTGACTCGCCATATACTGTTCATTTCAGTCTGAGTTGAATAATATTTTCATATCGATCCCCTCCAGAGTCTCTTCACTCCCATGAGTAGCACAATCAATTCCAGCAATCAGTGTTATCTCAAGCCTACGTCTCCTTCCTGCAAACACATGTATCTCATTTAAACTGTATATTATAATGATAGATCATGTATTGCGCATCTGTGACTTTTATTTGCTGATTCTTTTTGGTTTTTGCTTATTTTCAATTTTCTATTCCTTTTTTGGATTTGTCTCTTAATTTTTTTCAATCACTGTTGGTGATTATACTTATATGTCTTTCATATTGTTATCTGTATAATGTGTTGCACATTGCCTGATGCTTTTAATGTTTTTTCAGTTTAGGGCTATAGAAATAAACCTGCCTTGTCTAAACAAAGATTACAATGGCTATTTAAGTGATGATATGACTAAATATTGAGCAGTTCTTTATTATTAATTATTTTACTGGTTATACAATGGATATAATGGGCAACAAGAAGAGATCCCATGCTGCAAAAAGGTTTAAATTATTCAAAGATGGGTTTTGCAACAGATCTTTATCCATTCAAACTCTACTCTAAAATCGCCAATTCTTTTTTTTTTAAGGTTTTATTACTTCATTTTTCAGTCTTTGAAGAACAAACATCTCAGATTTACAATTTTCAACTGAGTACTTGGATTCAACTTTCCATGTGATCAGAAAAGCCTGACCGTCACCTTCACCTGCCACCACAGTGGAAAATGATTCCCCAATGGAACCCAGTGGTGCAAGAATTTGTGCTATATTTGCGATTAACATGACGTGCGTTTGAAATCGACACTTCACTTTGCCAGTGAAGCTAGCACTGTAACCTTTTTAGCGCTGTCTAAAAAGGGTTGTTTCTCTTTGCTTTTGCATATTTCTTTCTTACTATTCAAAGGTGGTTTCACATAGTTGGTGACCTCACCTCTGGCAGGGTACTTTTGCCTGTTTTGTTGTTTTACATTAGCTCACATGATGATGAATGGTGCATTTACTGTATGCTGGAGATGGAAGAATAAGATTGTTTGAGAATAACCATAAAATAATCAGATTTGAGAAGCTGCTCTACAAATTACAATGTGCTCAGAGTTAGAACCTCTGCTCAAAAAGATGTGTCATGCATACATTTCAGGGCCCTGAGGCTTGGGATATTGATTTTCAGGCAGTGCTTCCAAACAAATGTAAAAAAAGATTAGTATGTACATGCATTCAGACACATGAAGATGCTCCTTAATTCTCTGTCCCGTTGTACTGCATTAATGCCGTGCTTTACTGTTAGTACTGTACTACTGCACTCTGCTCTCAGCACATTAAATAATGCAGCGGGCTATTGTGCAAAATCCCCCCTACTCCTCATTGTCCCACAGCAGCTCATATCAGCAGATTTCCGCTTTCTCTATCGTGGAGACTAACTATATCCAATTCAGCTTTTTACAGGGCCAACGCTACAAACACAATCAACATTTTCACACAAAAGCAGCACTGAATGTTTGTTTTCAGCCATTGTGCTAAAAGAATGAAGCCTACAGCACACCTGCCTTTTCTGAAGTATACTGCACAACTGATATAATTGATACGTGAAGGAAGAAAGTGGGCTGGATGTATATTTATTTTTGCTTATCTGCATTCAGGATTTAAGCATTTAAGTTATATTTTTGCTCCCTTTATGACTTTATTTAACACTAACTTATTAAAAATATTGTTAATTATTAGTGATAATGCTTACTGATTCCCTTAAAAACGATGTTCGCTCTCCCTGTGGCAAAGCCTTTCTGGTCTGATGCTGATATATGACAGCTAAAATCGACAGAAACAAATATTGATTCAGACTGTTTGAGCAGTGCATTTAGATTCTTATAAAACTCAGTTTATTCGACTCAGACATTGGACATGTCAAAGAACTAGACATCTGACAATTTCTACATTTCTTTACTAGATATATAACTAGAAAAGCACTCTGAGAGCAAGAGCACAGACTTCTGCCAAGCATATTGTGACTCCTACCTAACATTGTTCTATACATTTTAAATACATACATGTATGCTATCATGTAATGAAAAGTATCAAAGCATGGAAAGTCTTTTAGGTTGCCAAAGTCCTCTCTTTGTGGCTTTGCAAAGAAGATAAGCTATGCAGGTGCAAGATATCACCACCAGGTGGCCCCAAACGATGGTGCCTGTGTGAAAGTCCATTTACAGCAAAGTTACCAAACAACAAACAATTCAAAGTGATCCAGAAACCAGGGTTAAATCTAGATCATTACCAAAATCTAATCATCTGTTCATGGTACTGTTCCTAACATTTGCTAAAAATTTGATGCAAATCCAACCAAAACTTTTAAAGATATTTTGCTAAATTAAACACAGACAAACGCTGGCTAAAACATATCATCCTTGGTGGAGGTAACTAATAGAAGCGTGTTACACATTTAAATAGATGCACACACCATCTCACACATAACTAATGCAAGACACTAAGCTTACATATATACCTAAATGTTTGCGATCAATTGTACCAACCTCATTTGTACCATATAAAGAGAGTAAATAGCCTAAAGTGGATTCAAAGGGATCAGCCATGGCTGTGTTTGATCATCACATTTAGAGGGGAAAACCCCCCAATTAGCTGTGCAGAGGCAGAGACAAAAGGATAATTCTGTGTAGAGAAGTGGGGGGTATATTATTCATAGGATTTAACTCCTTGTGGTGTACTTTAGTGCTTAGTTTGCTTCTTTTTTTAAACACAGCACTATATGCTGAATGTTAAATGGTCATGTGTCCTTATAGAAATGTTCAGGATAAACTGCAGAAACTCCTGGAAGAGTATTTTTCTTACTGACAGCAAATCTTTGAAAAGACCAAAACCAGCAAATGTTTCTGAACAATAGTGCATTGTTATAGACCATTATATAACCACCATTATATATAAAGTATAAATGAGATACATATTTGTTGTTATTTTCAGATTTATGGATTCTTGTGGGTGATTATGGCAGCAAGGATTGACCCAAAATAAACTATCGTTTTTTTTACAGTCAGAAATGCTATAAACTGAACAATTATTCAGTTTATAGCATTTAAAAAAAACAAATATTATAGGAGCTTCTACTACTCTACAGCTGGAGCAGCAATCCTGGGGCTGTGTCTGAAACCTTAGAATGCACTGCTGCCAGTAATTACTTCTCAAACGCCACAGTAGTAGCTTCTATGTAGGACGTTAGCCAGTAGAAAGCACAATTTGGACGTACTACATCACTGCTATCTTGCCCTCTGGGTGACTTCTGAGATAGTGTAATGTGGTTTACTTGATTGGATGTCGAAAACCATCCAGGAACCATTCACCTACTAAGGTAGTTGGAGGTTCTAGATAGTGGATTCCTCATTTTTGCCTACTACGTAGGCGGGAAGTTGCTGCTCTAGGACACGGCCTGGGTGTTGCGTATCTCTGACTTTCAGAGTCATAAATACAACTTCAGGGGGGTATGACAATTAAAATTTACCACTTGAACTTGAAAATGCCAACTTTCCAGCTTATTTCCTTTTATTAAATATACTACTGTGCGGTCAGCTGTAGGAAATGAGAGGTGAGCGATTTGTGTTACAAAAGAAAGGAATCCGCTTTTCACAAATTGAGTTGCAGAGTTTGATTGACAGGTCTTAGAAGTGTGGCTGGCACGAAGGGAAGCGACAAGGCCTTTCTGATGACATGAAAAGTTCAATCGGATTAATCAGTTGAAGATCGTGGGTTTGAGAGTCTGAATGGATGGAGATCTATTACTTTTATGTTGATTTTACGTACCAACTCTCAGCTCTGCCGTTTAAATGGCTTGTTTAACATAGAAATGTTATCTGTAACTATTAGATGACTAATGGATGGTAATCATAAGAGAAAGAAATTATTCGTATCCTTTATCTATCTTATCCGATGCTGGGAAAATGGATGACAGAGCATTGTAAAATTCTTCCAGTGACCCCTCATTTCTAAATAATGTGCAACCTCTTAAGGTATTTAATCACACCTACCATCAGAGCTATTTTTGCCAAATATTCCTACTATAACAATGAGACATATCTTGCTGAATGTGCCTTCTAAATAGCAATGTGTTGGTGTACTATATATAGACCATATGTTTGCCCCATGCAAATAGGGCCCATATAGTTACACTATACACAGCCTGTTTCTGTCCAGAGTTGACCTCAGTTCCACTGCTGGGGGGGAGGGACTAGAGAGGGAATACTTCTAAGGCCTCAGCCTCCTCTGATTAATGGAGCAGGACACACATGCAGCATCTATACTCACACACGCAAACACACACATGCACATGCACGGATACACAGAGACTTAAGTCCGTTTTGTCTTGACAGGATGATGAAGTGGTGCTCCAGTGTGTGGCTTGCATCCAGAAGGAGAACCGCAAGTTCTGCCTGGCTGCCGAGGGGCTGGGCAATCGACTGTGTTACCTGGAGCCCACGTCTGAGGCGAAGGTACGTTTGATTCTTTCTCATCTGGAAAAAAAAGGAGATTCATGTTATCGGCGTGAGATGTCTCAGGTCCACAAGTCCAGATACCACTCCAGAATAAGATCATTTATTCCCTTTGCCCCAATTATTTAAAAAAAAAAACTTAACTTAGTGAAAATACACAGAAAAAAAATGTAAAAAAGTTAAGTATGCAAATTTCGACATCCCACTGAATAATTTTTCATAAAATATTATAACAATTTTCATGTATTTTGTTACAGCACATTCATCATACTTTTATAAAGGGATTTGTCGAAATCTTGCTATTTTAATTCATTATGACAAACACCATACATGTGCATATTTGATGCATGATTATCATTCAAACATAAAATATAAAATACTTGAGCTATTCAAAAAAAGCCCCCATAAAAGTCTGGATCTAAGACCTAAGAACCGTCCTGTAAAATTCTGTTGTCTCCTTTGTAGTCTGAGAAAAATGATTTGGTGCAGATGGTCAAAAGGTTATTTTGAGAAAATGGTCTTTAAAGATTGAAATGTTTATTTACATTTATATAGGTATAGTAGGTATTGATGCAAAATGTACAAAAAAATGCCAATTCTGTAGTGGGTCTGGCCTTGATGTGAGAAAGCAAGTTTATTTGTCTCTGCAGTTACATAAATGAAATGTATTTCACTGCACAGGTAATCTAATCAATGTGTGGCATGAAGCAGTTTGTAGAAAAGCGAACAGGATGAAACGAAGCACTCGCCCAGCAGAGGAAATCAAAGGTGGAAAAAGGCCAGGTGGAAATCAAACACTACATTTAGTTCAACCTCGTTTAGGCCCAGAAAACAATCAGAAAAGTAGCTCAGCGCATCATTAAAGCAGGAATAACAGCTCACATCCACCGCAGTCCTCTTAATGAACTTTTCTTCCGTGGGTTCAGGGACGATGTCGGCATCTCTGTGGGCCTACCACCCACCCACCGTGAAACAATAATGTCCTGAAATTATGTCCCTGGATGAATTGATGGATTGTTTCATAAACAGTGCTGTCATCACTTTAATTGCCTACAGCTTTTATGTATCTGAGCATTTTCTGTTTTTTGAAACTGAATGCAGAGTTTTAATTTGAAATCAGTGGGTTTTCATGTGATAAGATCCAAATTGTAAAGAGCAACCTTGAACTTTACCAAACCAAAAAACAACTCCAAAGAGTTTTACATCTCCTTTTGCAAGTTCCTGTCTGGAACTCTAGAAAGAACAGATGGGCTTGTGTCATTAATATTAATGAATAGGGGTCTGGGCAGTGACTGTATAGTTGTTACATCACAAGTCCTGATGCTCGTTGAAAGTTATTGTTATTAAATAGGGGCTGTGTGTGTTTCTCTGTGTATTGAGCATTTTGAAACGTGGGACAATATTCATATAACTTTGTGATCACAAAGCTATTAAAATTTTTTTCGAAAAAAAAAATCAACACAATTCAGAAAGAGTCATCACAATCTCAGCATTAGAGCTGCAACGATTAGTCGGTTAATTGATGTTACATGAATCCGCAACAAATTTTGACCATAATCGACCTGTCATTTTTAAGAAGAAAACGTCCAAACTTTGGTTCCAGCTTCTCAAATCTGATGATATTCTGGTTTCTTTAGTGTTCTCTAATAGTAAACTGATGACCTTTGCGTTGCTGACTGTTGGTCTGGACAAAAAAAAGACATTTTACACGATTTTATGAACTAAACAACTAATCGATTAATCATTTTAATAATCAATAGATCCATTGACTATCAAAACAGTCGTTTGTTGGTTATTCTCACTTTTCACCGACTGTTTGTAATCTGGCAGTAATGCCTTCCTGCCTGTTGACATTAGGCAGGTTTTTCCAAATTTATTGTCTTTTAATCATAATCCATTAGTACTGTCTGAGGTTCATTTTGAAGCCAAGTCACTGTGAATATCCAAAGTGTGTAAGTGTGCACGACAAATTTGATTCGGTAGATCGGAAAAAACGTGAGCAAAGATCCATGTATGCCTGACATTTAGTATGTTTCTCTCTCTTTTCAACAACCCCTGCCTGCCCTCTAACAGCTCACACCAAGAGTGTGTGTGCATATGGGGGGTGGAGGGGGGGTGGTCATTATTGCGCACAAAGGGAGGTGAGGCTTTCACTCCATATTGGACGGTAATTACACCTGACAGGTGTGATGGATGTTCGCCGTATCTGGCACTTTGTCTTCATTGCTTGCCGCTTTTATGAAAAGGCACCAACCCCGCCTTTGGGATCGATGACTGTCAGGTTAAAAAAAAAAACAAAAAAAAAACAGGGCAGTTCAGAAGCGGCCCCGACGCCCAATGGCTGAATACAATGCCTTCTTTTCGTGGCAAACCAGTCTAATAATGGGGACCCAGAACCAGCACTGGCAGGCCGAGGTTGATTTAAACTGTGCGCAGTTTAAACGGCAACATCAATCAGCCGTGTGAAAAGCTGGTTGATTGTGATATACGAGCGGCAGATCTCAACTGTCAGTGACTCAATATAATGACCAGTGGCAGGTAGATGCCACCCGTCCGTAATGGAAGTGACGCTGTGTCTTTGTATGTGACTCAAGACAGCTCTCTTCATACATGCCTACACCACCACTGACCAATCGGTGCTTGCAATTTGTATTAGTTCCTTTATTCATCTCCTCAATTAGCAGATTTAGCAGGTCTCCAATTTAGCTGAAGCATATCTCCACAGGCCGATCAGTTATGACCACATTTCTGGAGATAGAAACAGAGATGCGATCCATCCTCACCTGCCATCTAGCCACACTAGCCATTCCCTCACCAACCGATTGGTGATAAACCAAACAGACAACCTGACAGTCATCATCCGCTCTCTTTTAGACCTTCATTTGACTGCCTCGTTCTCCCCAGGCAGTGCCCTCCCCACCAAATTTTACAGTCCTGAACATGGGGAGGCTAAAGGTCAGCTGTTAGTCACCCACCATAGAAAATAAGAGTGTGTGGATGGGGGGGAGTGGATTGCTTCTCGGAAGAGCTTTTATTATAATATCTTTGACAGGTGCTAGAGAAACGGCTGGCTAGTGCAGAGATATCACCGGCCCCAAAAGGCATGAAGCAACACTGTAATTCTGCTTATAGAAAAGAGATGAAGGATATGGCTCTAAAAGCTCACTGATAAACATGTTTTATCTTATTTGTTCAGTCTTAACTAACAATTATCTGACTGTAGCTTCAAATTTAGAGGCCCTATTATAGAAAAAAAAAATCCCGCTAACAGACAAACTGTGAAATAAGACCACCTTCTCATTCTGTTGTGGTCTGGCCCCTTCTGTAGTTTTGCTGAACACAAGCTGTTTAGAAATGGCTCTTGTTGTGACATCACAACACAAATGGACATTGATAGTAACCACCTTTGGATCCATGTAGCCGTACCCCTCCTTCTGAAGTGCTTGACTTCTGTTTGTTCGACTGACCCTAGCTCTCTTAGGAGTGGGCCATTTCCAACAGAGCTAGACCAATCACAACAGAGTTGGTGTTTCGGTAAATAGGGGAGATAAGGAAGCAGGGTTTTTCAGAGTGAGTGTATGAGAAGGCAGACTGCATTGCTGCTACAGGTCTAACTAGGTCCTTATGGACCATTAAATCATTCACAGCTTTATAAATAGACCATGCAAATTAAAATAACAAGCTAGGAAATAGGGAAATATGGCCCCTTTAAGAAGATAAGAACCATGTCAATGTTCTCGTCTAACTCAGACAAGAAAGAGTGTAAAAAAAGTGTAGTTCCTAAAATGTTATTATTCTTCCAATAAGTGCACTTATTGGAGGGTTGTGTGTGTATGTTTTTTTGCATGTCTTTACAACAAGAAAATAAATGAGACATTAAGGATTAAAATAAATAAATAAAGCTATTCACTCAAACTGATGTTTAAATTAATAGATTTGGGCATTTGGCAGTGTGTCTGTTGTCTGCAGCTGGCCAGCGAGACTGTCTGGAGAGCAGGGTTGTTGGATGTCAACATGCTGACATGTGCCGCTATAAATCAAGTCATTGCTGTTGCCGCCTGGAGCGTTCCATACCACAACATAGATTTTATTAATCCAGTTACTGTGTTTTTTTGCACAGCAGCAGCTATTTTAATCGCAGTGGTTCTTATATGTGAATCTATTGTTTCTTTCCATCTGAAACTGGGCTATGTGAAGTTTGCAAATGAGGTTAGAATGAACCACTTTAGAAGTTGTTGAGATGTTCAGTAAGGAGGCCAGGGAGGATGTTTAGGTTGGTATAATTTATCTTCTAGCTATACACTAAAATATCTCCATCCCTGCTTCCCTAATTCTGTCAGTGGTTATCCTCCCTGAGTAAAGTGCACACTGTACTTTATTACCCTGTGTTATTTACACCAAGTCCAGTCCGACATCCACAAAGGTTTAAAAAAAAGAGATGGTGAATAAGAAAGTTATATTATTATGTACCTTTTCAGTTTGTATGTTAATGAACAGCTATGGTATTAACATCCATTTTACATCCATTTGCCTCAAAGGGCAGCATGAGATAACATTTTAAAGGATTTCATTACCCAGAAATGGATAAATGGCATACTCCTTGTACTTAAGAGCCCTTGTCTTTTCTTTCCTTAAAGGTTACAGAAAGGGGAGATGGTGTAAAAGACATTTCTTATATTATGTCCAACATATATATGTTAAGTTTGATTTATTTAGTTTGACATGGACATCACATAGTATTGGATCTGCAACATACAACTATGTACAGGCACCAGATGCATTGTATTTAGTGTTTGCCACTTGTTTATTGAACCTCATTGTGATTATAACATGATTCCTAAGAATTTGACATTGTCAACCTTACTGATGACCTCATTCTTTATTTTAACTATAAATTTTTAATTCACTTCCCTACAATTAAATTAAAAACACTTGGGGCAATTAGGCGGCACAGAGAGCAGCAAGGACAACAGGACATTAGACATAATGTGGAAAGTACAAAAGATAAAAGAGATACACCGTAATCCTGGCAACACTGGCAAGTCTCAATGCCAAAGTGCTACATGTCAGTACAATATTTGTGTTATCTTATAGAAAGAAAATATATTTTACATCCAGTGTTAATTGAGAGGACTCAGCCCATTAAGGATTGAGTAAACTGCTCAGCAACGTTGCTAGATGTTCTGGCAGTTGTATAAATCACTGTATCGTCAGTATGTATTTGGCAGTAAAGCACAGGACATCTCTCAAGTAGGTTATTATTATAAATGCTGAATAGCAATAGGCCTCGAACAGACCCCTGGGGTATCCCCATGTTATTGGCATGGAGGATGGACTTTTCCCCATTAACACACACACTGTACTCTTCCCCTGTATAATTTATGTTGACCATATCCACTAATGGTTCCTGCTTGCTTGATTGGCTTTAAAAATTATATTTTATTAATCACTTCCAGATCTCAAAACCCAGGTGACAATACTCGGGTACTTTTTCATATGCTGTAAAAGTCTGCAACGAGCAGCTTCAAACTAATGAGAACACAATGCCACATGTAAAGGAATTGGAAAGCAACCCTATATGAGAATTTTTATTTTTATTTTTTTTTTAAACTAAAGATGTATTTTTCTGTAATTGCAGTATATTCCTCCAGACCTGTGCATATGTACCTTTGTGTTGGAGCAGTCTCTGTCAGTACGGGCCCTGCAGGAGATGCTGGCTAAAAGTGGACAGAACAGTGAAGGGGTGAGTAACGACTACACACACACTTGCTAACACACAGATAAGAAATACTCCGTCACACCACACTTAAACTCTTCATAAACCACCCTGAGTCATATACAGTATGTCGAAAAGAGGAGGTTGTAAAAGAATGTATTGTAGTGAATTCAGTCAGCTAAATTGAATACTCTTAACTTGTTCAGTAGCCATAAAGAATGGGCAAGATAGGCCCATTAAGGTGGCCTGGGGACCCCTGCTGCAGAGAAGCCTGGGTCCTCATGAATATTGATGCAGATGAAGGGGATGCCCTGGCAGTACTGCAGCTTTTCTCCAAGTGCCTCATGTCCGTTCGCTCATTCGATTAACACCTTTGAAGAAAAGCCATTAAGCTGCAGAATATCCTTTGTTAAAAAACAAAAATAGGTTGATGCTTTTCCAAATGTCCTACTTGCAAGTGTGTTTCCTTCTCGTTCTCATTGCTATGACAGACGTGTAATTCTCCTATCTTTATCTTCTATTTTCTGTGTATAATCTCCCGCATGATAGACACGCGGCCCGGATCGATGGGTATGTTCGCCACTCATGCCATCCCCCGTCATCCCTCATGCATGACGCAGTAGATTAGTCGAAGACACTATTTCCCCTCCTTATTTAACCTTCTATGGTTGGTCTCACCGTTAACACCTCACCACTTGACATATTTGTCAAGTCGCGTTCAGAGATCGTGGTTTATGCAAACGCCCGAGCCAATGCTTTTGACATAAATGATGATCATATGGATTTGGTTGTGCACACCAGGTAAGTAGATTGTGCCTGAGCTCCAACCAACTTGACAGAGACAAATAGAGTTTTGTATAGATTTCCCCCAATAAGGTTCCCCACACTTCACTTCATACAATTCACTTTTCCGCTGCTGGAGAACTAGAGCGGCACCAATGGCGGATTAGCGTCAGATTAACATTAGTCCTGTCCTCAGGGGACTCAGATGGATGGTCCTTGCATTATCATTTGTTTCATGCACCCACCCCCCATCCTCCATCTCCTTCCCCCATATATGATAAGCTTTCATTTGTCACAGTGTCTTCTTTTACTCATATTGGATACAAACATCTGAGATTGAGATTTTCCTGAAATAGGAAAGAATACAAAAAAAGAAAGAAGCTCCCAGCATCTACTCAGAATCACTTGAGAGTCTTTTCAGCCCTTTGCTAGTTCACCTTTTAACGCCACATTGCTAA
Organism: Lepturacanthus savala; assembly: GCA_030544235.1. Classification (NCBI taxonomy): domain Eukaryota; kingdom Metazoa; phylum Chordata; class Actinopteri; order Scombriformes; family Trichiuridae; genus Lepturacanthus; species Lepturacanthus savala. The sequence goes on along the minus strand of CM060469.1, from coordinate 17,079,992 downwards.
TGATGGTGAGAATCTTCTGTAAATCCTCAGCCTTTACGGCTCATACTTATTCAACTGAATTCGTCAATAAATGGACGTGTTGGGGGCCGGAACTTTGCGGGCCATCTTCGGAGGAAAAAACATTTCAAAGTCAAGACCATTTGTTCCACTGCTGCTGTGGGGGAGAATATGAGCTACACTGTAGCTGGCAGGGAATTATGAGCTGCAGCAGACGGGTGGGAAAAAAAAGGCTGCTCAAAATATTAAACGCTAAATTAACGCTCAAATGGGCATGTTTAACTGCTAGTCCAGCCTTACTCCTTTTGCATCAGCGCCTCTTTAAGGCCTTAACCCAACACTTAATCGCATCAGGTTTCTAGTTTTCTCATCTCATATCTTTGGGCCATGCGCCTTTGCAGCAAACACCCCAGAGACTTTTCGATAGCCCGGACGGCCATTTGGGCTGTGTTAGTGTGTTCTCTCCACTCACGTTCATCTGTTTTCGATACTGTCCACCTATTCATCATTCCTCCGCCTGCGCTCAAATGTGACTGGAGGAAGCACCATTAAAGGGGAAATGGAGGTTGAATGTGTCTCGGCTGAGGCCCCGGGATCGATACGTCTTTGAACAGATGGGCTTATCAATAGACAGCGGCTGGAGCAAATCGGTAGTCTGGCCTGATTTAGCTGGAAGCCACCGAGACACACGGCTGGGGGTGGGGGTCATGGGGGGGGCCCGCGACGACAGCAGATTAACAGTTAGTGTAAATGCCCCCCCCCCCCCCCCCCCCCCTTCCTTCGCCGTTTAGCGCAATAACCACCCGCGAGCGCTGTGTGTAACTTTGTCCTCCCTTCATCAAAAAACGCGCTGACCCGTTTAATTTGGGGGGTGGGGTCGCCAAAGGGCAAACGATGAAATCAGTCAAAGAGACACAGAGCCGCTCTGACGACCTCTGGCATGCTGGCGTTTTCTTTTCCTCTGCCACCTCCTTTTTTTTCTATTAGCTCGGCGTTAGCTTGTGGGTCTTCTCACCCCACCCCCTCACCCCTTTGTGGAGACACGCACACACTGTTGCAGAGCTCACACACACCAGGGAGGCTGCGTCCTGCTAAATGTCATCGCTTCTAAATTGATAGGAGGATGTCACTTGTGGTCAACAGCTGGACGAGAGATACAGTACAGTGCTTGTTTATCCCTTGATCCAATAGTCTTTTTTTTCCTTTCTTTTTTCCTCCTTCATGGTTGAACGAGCTGAGGGTAATGCAGTTTTGCTCATTTTCAATTGCCCACAGGCGTATTCAGTTTGCTGCAATGTCTCCAGGTGGAGAAGATTCTTTTTTTTTCTAAGTGATACGAGCAAAAGTTCCCCCTCCCTGTATCTGTATATAACGTTGCCCATCTATCGTGTAAGTGGGGGGGGGGGGGGGGGGGGGGGGTGTTGAGCGAGAGACTTAGGTTTATTGGTCGGTGGTGATTGCAGCTGGATGTGCCTCGCCGCATTAAGCTCAGTACCTCAGCCAGCAGCAACAGAAGAAGCCCTGAAGCCACTGCTGCAGCCTGCACGAAATAACTGCATCAAATCACTGGGCCGGCTATTGTTCCCAGTGGCCAATCGAGCGGGATAGAGAGAGATAGAAGGAAAAAAGAAGAAGAATCGGAATGAGAGAGAAAGAGAGAGAGGAGGTGTTTTCAAGAAACACTGCCCCAATTCGTGTATCTTGCCAACAACTCTATCAATGTGATTTTAAAATAAAAAAAAATTGTTAGTAGATACACAATATAACTATCCTGCTGTGATTGCATCTTTTTGTGTGATGAAACCATTGGTGTTGCTTCGGTAATGAATTCCTGATCTTGCTGATCCCCGATTGGTATTGGAATGGAATTCATTCAAAAAAAAAATGGATTGATTGACAATCTCATTTGATTTAGGACATTGGTGCTCGAGAATAAAAAACAAAAATAAGGCAGAAAGGCTCAGAACACGAGTTGTTTTTCCCCAATAATGACCCTGTTTCTTGCCTTAATGCTACCTAGAGGCTCATAAGGAAGGTGAGTAACATGGGAGTCGTTTGCTGAACAGAAATGGCAACCAGAAAATCCCACTTTGCATCTCTACCAGTAGAGATATCATTTGTCCCCCAAATCTCCCTCCACCCCTTTCCCCTTCCTGCATCTTAACACAAACCCCCATAAGCTGCAGGAGTCATTTCCCTGCTGATGTTAAACTTTGCACCGGAGACTGACAGTAGCTGTTGCATCCTTCCCACATTCCTGTAGCTGGAGTGCTGGTAAAGATGATCCCGTATCCTGTTCGTACACGGATACAGGAGCCAGATGCGCCAATTTCTCGTGGCAACAATTTAGTTTGCATGTCTTCATTGGCGAGACAGGGGGCAGCAAACCCTCAAACCCTCCCCCTCCCCCACCCGCCACACCCCCCCTGGGAGATACGTGGCCCCAGCTTGAGGTCATCGCCGCCGGCCAGTGGTCGACATTTAGTGCTGGAGGTCGAGCGTAGGTTGAAGCGGTCAGAAGGAGACCAGGTGGAGCTGATACGTAACTGTGTATCTGTGCGTGTGTTTTTTTTCTGATTTAGGCGGCACAGAGTGGTGGACACAAGACCCTCCTGTATGGACATGCCATCCTCCTGCGGCATTCCTTCAGCTCCATGGTAAGAGTTCGCACACAGTTGCCCTAAGAAAAGTCCACCGTCACACAAATTCAAATCTGATTAACACAGAAGCAGGATGTCAAATGTCACTGGCAATTAGAAGTACAGTAAATTCTCTAATATAGGCCAGTTTTGCATTAGTGACCAGATCTCTAACATTGTCCGGGGGCAATTAAAGACCTGTCTCTAATACAGGACCAGGCTATTATTAAAAGCATAGTTTTTAAATGTCTAACTGAATGCTAAGTATTCAGACCATGACAAGCGTTCGCACACCGTTTAGTTTAGCTCCTTAGAGCCACCAGAGCCTTAAAATATCAAGCCATGGCCTGTTAATGTAACATGTACAGTGTCCGACAGGGGAAAATGCAAACGTTGTTACCATGGCAACTGCTGACCTTGTTGTAGAGATTGGCGCAATTGATAAGAAAATTACAGAGAGAGATGAAGAGGAGGAAAAGGATTAAACAGATTTGGATGATTTTTTTTTAAAGGATGGTTAAATTTTGGAGCGGTTTACTATCTAAACCAATAAGTTGCCTCCTGTTATGATTAGCTGTACTTTTTCAATAAATGAACCTTGTATTTTATAGCTTCAATAAGACACAAAATATTGTTTTTCTCCATTCTACTCATATTCTGGTTTCCAAATAGAAATAGAGACATGTCTATAACTGTGGCCTGGTTCCAATAAAGGCCTCAGTGCGCTTGAGCAAATAAAGGCCTGGGCCTGTATTAGAGAACGGTATATGACAGTCACATGAATGGCGGCGTGTGGGCATGATGGCTCTGTCTTGTGTGGTTTTCTGTTGTGTCCACAGTACCTGGCCTGTTTGAAGACATCAAGGTCACAGACGGATAAGCTGTCCTTTGATGTCGGCCTGCAGGAGGATTCAACAGGTACAAATAAAAGTGCTTTCATCCACCTCTTCCTCTTATTGTATCCTCACTGGCTCTGTCTCTTTTTTGTCTCCATTTGTGTCTGTCAGTTTCTTTCACTACTGTCTGTTCATTCTCTCTACTGTTATTTCTGCTTTCCACAAGCCCCCTCCTTCTCTTCATCTCTCTCTCTCTCTCTCTCTCTGCACTTTATTTGTTCATGAGCAAATATATATAGTGTATGTCTTTTCAGGATCTCAGATAATATTCTCTGTGGAGAAGAGCACACACACAGCTTGGTACTTTTGTCAGTGCTGATTACATTTCCCCAGAACATTTGATCGTCCTGTTGTATCTTGATACCTGGATCCAGTTCTTATTTCTGCACTATTATTTACATATTAGCAGCAAACAAGAAGTTGCTTCATTGTGACTGAAAAGGATTCTCATTTCGCATTTGTGCATTGACAGTAATCTTTTTTTTAAAACTGTTCAGATTAAAACAGAGACAGGTTACATATGTGTGTGTGTGTGTGTGTGTGTGTGTGTGTGTGTGTTGTGTGTGTGTGTGTGTGTGTGTGTGGGTGTGGGTGTGGGTGTGTGTGCCATTATAGGTGAGGCTTGCTGGTGGACGATCCACCCTGCCTCCAAGCAGAGGTCTGAAGGAGAAAAGGTGCGCATCGGCGATGACCTCATCCTAGTCAGCGTGTCCTCTGAGCGATACCTTGTAAGTTTATATTTTTCGTTCCTTTTTTTTACCATTCCATCCTTGAGGCAGAGACATGACAGAAGTGTCAAGTATCTAAGTACCAAAACTTTTCTACTTTCTTAAAAATAAATTTTGGGTATCTATGTTTCACTGGTGTAATTATTTTTCAGCGCGATTTTACTTCTACTCCTTACAGTTTAAAAACAGCCTTGTTACTCCCCTTTCATTCTGGCTTGTTTTCATGACAATTTTGAGCCATAAACTTCAATATCTCTGCCAAAAATAGATTACAGCTCATACATTTTGACTGACAGGCAACTGATTTATACTTTAAGCAGTGTTAAAACAATACACTTTCTCTTGAGTAACAATTTGAGTTGATATTTTAACTTGTAACAGAAGTATTTTTAAACTGATATCTACACTTCTACCCTAATGAATGTGAATACTTTTGACACCTCTGGTCACAGAGTGTGTGTGTGTGACGCATGCATAATATAGAGGTCTTAGTAGGCACTTTTCCCCTGATGTGACAAAATTTCAGATTATCCCAATCCTGTTACCACATACTGCACTTTCCCCATGACCTCTCCCTCCTGCAGGAAGATTACAGTAAATCCTACTGAATGTTAAGAGCAACAACTTTTTTTTCTCCCCTTCTGGATGCTAACAATTACATTAAGCAAAATGTGATCTTCTCTGGAAACGTCTGGTTGGTGGGATTATGATAACAGTGTTGTTGTGATTCCTGCTACTGAGCCTCTCCTGTTATCATCCTCGTCCCATCCCCCACACCCTGCTGCCATTAATAATGATTATGTCCATGCTGCACCACGGAACTGGCTTCTTCAGCTCTTTTTACTATTAGACCATCCTCGCACTGTGCGATGTAAAACCCCGGGACGCATGTTCCATGTGATCGTTGGAGATGGTTGACAGCAGCCAGGCTGTGTTTGACCCCCCCGCGGCAATGGGGGCACGGCCAGATGACCATGGCTCTCGCCTTACAGTCACCAATGTCAATCTGGTCGTCTGTGGGGCCATGCAGCACCCAAGGGCTCCAGAGGGTCTTTAGGGGAGAGAGGGTGATCAGGACACAGCTGCCACAATATATAAATCTGGGCTTATCTTTTACAGTATGTTGGACATAATACATTCTTGCACACACATATTTCTAAGTTTGAGTCTCATCAGGTTTATGCCACCCTCGTTAGGGCTGCAAAATACTAACTATTTTGACAATTAATCTAAAATTAAAAATCAATGAGTTGTTGGTTCATAAAATGGTGTAAAATGTTCATTGCTGTTTCCTGAAAGCTGAATATGCCTGAAATGTCTTTTTTCATTCACAACAACAGTCCACAAACGAAAGATCATCAGTTTACTATTGTAGAAGACTAAAGAAATCATTTTCTTCTTAAAATGATGATCGGTTATCAAAATAGATAGTGATTAATGCAATAGTTGGCAACTAATCAATTAATTGTTGCAGCTCAAATCCTGGAATTTCCATAGTTATTTTACTCTTAAAGAATCAGATTTGAGAAGCTGGCTCAAATCAATTAATCAGTTAATTTAATCGTCGACTGATTAATTGACTAATTGTTGCAGCTCTACTCCACCTGATTTATCAGTTTCCCTCCGCACCAGTGATTATACAGAGAGTTTCAAGCTTCAACTGAACCTGCCAAAAAAATGTCAACATCCTTTCATTTTCAAGTTTGAGTTGTTTTTTTTTAATTGTAAATCCAGCCAAACAATCAGCATTTGTTTGCTGTCAGGTGATTGCAGAGATTCATCTGCTGTATTTTATCATTCGATCTCTTCTTGGATCCATTTTTAATTTATCTGACTTTTTGTTACTTGCAATCAGAAGAATTCAATGGCTGCACGTATTGTAAAGTAACCACTGTGCGTGATGTTTCCCTGTGTCCCGCAGCATTTATCCATTTCCAACGGCAACATCCAGGTGGACGCCTCCTTCATGCAGACACTGTGGAACGTCCATCCCATCTGCTCCGGTAGCAACATAGAGGAAGGTAGAGACTTCACGCAAAATGATTTCTTCATTTCCACTTTTCATTCAGCAGCTCTCCCCTAACATTACTCCGCCTCAGTTTGCACCGACTGAGCTGAGGAGTTTTCTTCCACCAATCAGCAGCTCCCTACCTTTGCCCCAGTTGCTTAATCCCTCAGGTTCATGCCATCAATTCATATAAATAAATAAATACAATCAAAGTAGCAATCAAAGCTGCGAATGAAAAAAACACACAATAGCACGTATTTAAGTGCCATTCCTTTTAAATACAACAACAGCAACTGTTTAATGAGTCTGTTTCCTAATGTTTTAATCATCTGGCCTGAGTGTTCATGGAGTCTAGTCGTGTAATATACAACTCTGTACAATTCGAAAACAATTACTGGGATCCAGGGCCGACTCAAGGTAGTCAGTAGGCAAAAATAAGGCACATGCACAGAGTACAAACTCCTACAAACACAGAGAGTCTGAGTACTGTATTCAGTCCATACTGCATTTGTGTACACAATTTGAACAATTTTCATAAATGTCTGAAGAAAGGAAAATTCACATTTACTGAGAATAAAAAGTATAATCTATACTTATAAGAAAAAAAATACCAAAAAATCTCACTTAAAAGCCCAATATGTAACTTTTACAGATTTAAAATGTCAAATGACAAAACCACTTTGAGTTGTGTACTGTCATTATCCCAGATGTTACCGATCACAAGATGTTTGTCAAGTTTAGTTTAATCTTCACTAATTATGATTAGTCACTTGAAATGTTTCAGATTTAATATTTCATTAATTTTTTTTTAGAGGAGACTTTATTGTTAGTGTAATTTCTTCAGCTCCGACCATGCCCAGCATGAATGCTTGTTAGTGACCATGTTTCTTATCCAGATCAGGTCTCTTTCCAGATGCTATCTCTGAGATGGCACATTCTCAACATAAGATAAGATAGGCTAGGTCTGTATGGTCCTTGTACAGTGTGCAATGAAATTGAGACACAACTCAAGTGCAAGATAAAAACACATGGTAAAAACATATACTAGGATAAAACTAAATAAATAAATAACATAAATACCAAGCACACACTTCACATGATTTTTTTGCACAGTCACCATATTATTGCACAGTCAGTAACACCATTTCCCTCGGGTAGAAACTGTTTTTGAGTCTGTTTGCCCTGCATTTTATTGTCCTGTATCTTCTGCCAGAGGGCAGCAGATCAAAGAGTTTATGTTTATGGGTCCCTGATGATGTTTTTAAGGCACCTTGCACTGTAAAGGTCATCTGAAGGTAGAAGAGGCAACAAAACAGAAAGTGAAACATCATAATATCTTAATTTTCTGTTTGTTCCTCTCCCGCATCAACAGGCTACCTGCTAGGGGGTCATGTGTTGCGGCTGTTCCACGGACATGACGAAGTAGTGACCATCCCGGGATCGGACCAGAGCGAGGAGCAGCAGAGGTGCGGCACACAGTCGACGAGCGTTGCATAACCTAGATTACACTGCAGCGTCAGGGTCACGCGACCAGTTACGAAGCTTCAGGAGACAGGAAGTGACCTGTGATTTAGCCATGATGCAAATGCTTGTGAACGGTGTGACACTTGGCTATCTTGGGAGCAAAAATGGCTGCCATGTTATTTTTATCTACAGTATAGCTGCCAACACAGATAAGGTAGGTCACAGTAAAATAGCACACCGGACTTGAAGTGGGTCAAAATAGCGGGCGAGGCCCAAGATCACTCAGCCAGGTGCCAGGAATGTCTTCCTCCTGGGCAGGCATACACACCATGGATGTATTATAAAGGGCTGAACTGAAAACGGCACCTATTCACTGTAAAAACAATTGCTCACCTGGTGCATACGTCCAAAAACATTAAAGCTTTTGAGTTTACTTTGTATGTAGCCCAGTGTTTATAGGCAGTAGTGTTTCTCCCACTCATAGTCTTTACAATTTGTGTAATTGTAATCCTTTGTCTCGGCTCAAATATAAAACCTCCATAAATCAAACATTCAAGAGTCATAATTGACATTGACCTTTTCTGCCATTATAGGCATTTCAAGCCTGCACCCCTAAAATGTAAAAATACAGAAGCTTGTATATTTCAAGAGCTTTTCTTATTTTGAAATGTATTTTTATTGCTGCATTTGTATAATATAATGCAAACAATAAGGAAACATTGAAAAAGTCCATTTCTGTTAATGTCTTTATGTTTTGCAAGTTGCATTTTAAAAAAAAGTCCAAAAAAAAGCTTTTGGTCCTCACTATATATATTTCCCTAAAAACCAAGCTTTCCTTTCATAAAGTTGCGAATGAAACTGCAATAAAATATACAAAACAGTGGAATTTATTTTGCCTGGCTGATCTGGTCTGGTGTCTGGGCGCTTAGCACTTAACACTCCTAAACCTCTGATCCTAGAACTGCCCCTGTGACAAGATGACAATAAAATCTGTTATTACAATGCTAGTCTATGGGGAAAAAAAGCTTTTTCGGCCCGCAGAGAAATTTTTTTTGCTGCAATAACCACGAGTGGCCACTGGGATAATTGGCTGAGCGACATCGCCTTATCCAGCTATGATAATACTCCCATGATACATGCACATGCACACACACAGGCTTGAGTCTATTTTTAGAACCTGGCATGGCAGGGGGCAGGATAAGATAGTAATTTCCAGCTTTCCTCTAGCGTTGTCCTTGAAATGAGGAGGGAAAGGAGCACGCCATTCAGAGGTCTTACCTTTTTCATGGGACTGATCAAATGTGCTCCAAGCGCACTCCAAGCCAAGGGGGGGTTGATGAGTGATTTCTTTTATCTTTTGACCCAGTCACCCATATCGCTGATAGACAGTGTAGCTATGGGTTATCAGGGAGCACACGTCTCCTCTTTTGAAGGATGTGATGCTTGCAGTCGGCAGAGTAAACACACATGCTGCAGTGTTTATGTGTCTGAGACGCACACAGCGATTATCAGTTTGACAAATGACAGTAAAGAGGCGGCGTTCTTATGAGCCAGAAAGAACGACCTTGACGATATCAGCGGTTTCTAGACGTTTGAACCATCTGCGGGCAGACCACCTACTCATGTGTCTCTGGCATCCCCAGGATAGTCAACTATGAGACGGGCAAAGCTGGTGCCAAGGCCAGGTCCTTGTGGAGGATGGAGCCGCTCCGAATCAGGTGGGTTGAGTTGAGTCTTATGTGATATACTATCTGTTGCCTTCCCTCCTCTTTCTCACTGTCTACTCGGTTCTTTTATTTCCTTCTTGTTTCTTCGGTCTTCGTTTTGCCAGTGTTTTCTTCCATTGTTTTTTTTCCACCTTGTCCTGTCTGATTCTCGTGTCTGCCTGCTGTTTCTTCTTCTATTTTGTTTGATGCTCAGGATCCATTTGTCCCTTCCTCCCTCTCCCTACCTATGATTTAAAGCTGCACTATGGCCTCTCTGCCTTTTCAGTCCTCAACCCCCCTGCCTCTTTCTCTTTTTTTTTCTAAAATTACACTACTGTTCAAAAGTTTAGGGTCACTTAGAAATGTCCTTATTTTTGAAAGAAAAGCACAGTTTTTTTCAATGAAGATAACATTACACTAATCAGAAATACACTCTATACATTGCTAATGTGGTAAATGACTATTCTAGCTGCAAATGTCTGGTTTTTACTGCAATATCTACATAGGTGTATAGAGGCCCATTTCCAGCAACTATCACTCCAGTGTTCTAATGGTACAATGTGTTTGCTCATTGCATCAGAAGGCTAATGGATGATTAGAAAACCCTTGTGCAACCATGTTAGCACGGCTGTTCAGCTGGTTAGAGAAGCTATAAAACTAAAAGCAAAGTTTGAAGGAAAAAAATATTATTCCATATACAAATCATTATTTCTAACCTTATCAATGACTATATTTTCTATTCATTTTACAACTCATGGTTTTAAATAAAAGTGTGACTTTTCATGGAAAACACAAAATTGCCTGGGTGACCCCAAGCTTTTGAATTGTAGTGTTTTTGTTTTCAGCTATTTTCTAATTATTCTACACCGCAGCATGGTGCAGTAGATAAATAACAGCTGCAGCAATGTTTAGATCAACTAATGGTAATTAATAGTGCATATTACTAGTAATATTAATAAGTATCTAGTGCCAAAAAAAGTTGACTTTTGAGCTTTTTTTTTAATGTTTGTGTGTGTGTGTGTGTGTGTGTGTGTGTGTGTGTGTGTGTGTGTGTGTGTGTGTGTGTGTGTGTGTGTGTGTGTGTGTGTGTGTGTGTGTGTGTGTGTGACCTCGACAGTTGGAGCGGGAGCCACATCCGCTGGGGCCAGCCCTTCCGGCTGCGGCACCTGACCACTGGCCACTACCTGGCCCTAACTGAGGACAGGGGCTTGGTGCTGCAGGACCGAGAGAGGTCCGACACCGCCGCCACCACCTTCTGCTTCAGAGCTTCCAAGGCAAGGACACTCTCGTACGAGACTCTGACCCCTTTGCTTTTTCCTCAAGGTGACCCTGTGTTGCCTCTACTGGCTGGGGCTTGGGGGGTCTCAAACACAAACTAATCGTTTATATATATGTGCTATTAACCACATGCTCCCTCACCAAATGCTGCAGAGAAGGCGCTAGAAAGGTTCACCCCTAAACCTTTACATAAAAAGCGACCCCACTATCCTTGGAGTGGAAAACAGACATTTTTTGAAGGACAATGATAATTACAAGAATTATTGCACAAGCAAAAGCTGCACGCAAGAGCAGTGGTTCTCTAAATTTATCAGGTCAAGGACTCTTAAAGTCACAAAAATTAGACCACAGTCCCAATCTCATAAGATATTTGCTTTAAAATGCTTTATAATAGAAAGTGTAAGAAATCCAAGGTCAGTCTATGGAGGACTGAAACTGTCCTAATCAAAAATAAATAAACTGCCATATTTATTTAATTCTCCATTTAATAATTCATAAGATAAATGTATTTGTGTGTTATTTTTTTCTTTATTTTTTAATTTACTTATATTTAAATGTATTTGTTCACTCCATTCATTTTCACCTAATTATATAAAATCAAACAAAAATTGGAAATCAAATAAATTCTTATGCAAAGGCAAAACAATACACAAATAATAGGAAATACTAAATACTAGTAAATTAAATAAATCTAATAAATGAATACTTATAAATTAAATAAATCCTTAAGGACCCCCTTGGACCCTACTTTGAGAACCACTGTGCTAGAGGTTAATTTAGCTGAACCGTGACTGTACCAACCAAGTAGCTTGACTCTGTGTGAGTAATGGAGTTTAGATCTGGCCAGCGATTTCAAGCCAATTAGCGACCCTCCAAATGAGGATTTAAAGCATGTGTGACGAGGAGTATTTCATCATTGGACTCTTCATGTCAATTATGGGCTGCAGTTATATCCGATCCTCATAGCCAAACGGTTACAATCCTACATTTCTGTCATGGAACGTGTGTTAAGCAGCAGATGCATCTGACATTTGGTCGGTGGTTTGATCAAGAACAAATCTGCATCCAGGGCGTCTGTACTCGCATGTGTTCTTTTTTTTTTTTTTTCTTTTGCCGGCGTTTCACAGCTTTGACGTGTTCATTTTCTCCTCCCCCCACGCAGGAGAAGCTGGAGCAGAGCCCCAAGCGGGACATCGACGGCATGGGGGTGGCAGAGATTAAATACGGGGACTCGCTCTGCTTCATCATGCACGTGGCCACGGGACTCTGGCTCTCCTACCAGGCACCTGATGTCAAATCTGCCCGTCTGGGTCCCCTCAAGAGACGAGTGAGCGAAGCACTGACCGTTTTTTTCCTTCTTCAACTTAGAATGCAAAGCGTGTACAAAACCAAAACAAACAAAAAAAACATTAATAAATGAGCGGGATTCCTCCGAGAGCATAATCATTTTCAGGGTAATGAAGTTAATTAAGAAAAAGATCATCGTCCATTAGTTTGTGTCTCCGCCTCAACTAAATATAAACCATCTTCCTTGGCTACTGTCACAGAAGTGATCGAGGCATGCGCCATTACGTGAAAATGTAAACACAGCCAGATAGCCTGTAGTGTCAGCACCTGTGTTCCAGACATTGTGTCATAGTGCTGCCCGAGGACAGGCGGAGACATTCATTCTTTTTTTTCCCAGCTCCATTTCTCTTATATGGCCTTAATGGCTGGCGTCTCACATTCTCCTTCCTCTCTCTCCAAGGCTTGCCTCCATTCTGAAGGTCACATGGACGACGGGTTGACCCTGCAGCGCTGCCAACACGAGGAGTCCCGAGCGGCGCGCATCATCCGCAACACCATGCTACTCTTTAAACGATTCATCAGGTACACTAAACACCGCAAATTATGCCGCTATTCCCTTGGTGATGTGATCGGAATCGCCCGATTAAACCAAATCACAGCCCTCATTTGTCTTATTTGACTTTATTAGGGTAAAAGGCGAAATGTTCTGTGAAAGGTACAAGTTACTTAAGTGTCACGCTAAGGGTGATAGTAATTTGAACCCTCTTTCCTTTCTGTTCATGTAGAAAGTGTGGACCTCAGACTATATATCAGTTTTTAAACTGTGTTGATAGGCCAAGTAAATCCATACTTACGCCATATATTTTCTGAATATTTTCATTATGTTCTGTGCCCCTTCGCTGTGGGAAAAGAATGGAAAAAAGACAAGTAAATGTATTGGGGAAAAAAAAAGCCTTCACTATTGTCAGAAAATCACACCACATCAACTAATCAAAAATCGAAACTAGGCATTTTGTTGCTGGGAAAACCAGAGAGATTAGTGAAATTTAGCATATTTTAAGTCTTTAATAAGTGTGTGTTTTTTTTTATAATTTGTGTGTCACCGGTAAGATATTCCATTGTTTTGTAAATATTGTACCAAAAACACGTAAAGCATTGCCTGTATTTTAGTGTAAATTGTTCTAAATTACTTTGCTTTGGGCTAAAATTGTACATAGGTGTTAAAGTTTACAACTAATATTTGTGATTTTCACAGTAAAAAATACAATGGATTTTATGTTTTGTATGATTTTAGGTCCGCTGTGTTATTATAGTATGTCAAAATGTAAAAATAAGTTTATATTCACATGTGAGGTTGTGTAAAAGTGACACATCACTAGATTACAGACATTCAACGGACATTTCAGCCCTGCTTGTGTTGTGATGTAATGTTGCTTCATACCCGCCGCAGAGAGATAAGGTGTGGGTTTTGACTGGGGGGCGTCACAGCCCTGGACAGCCCACCCAGTGGTCCGGCCGTGCGTTTCAATGCATCACGGTTACGCACAGGCCATTGTACGAGAGAGAAAAGCAGCAGGGTAAGCGGAACGCTTACTGTTACCTGTTATCAAACAGCCCCATTGGGCCCCCTTGGTCGGCTTCAGTGCTGAACTCACGGAGCAAAAACATGTGAGCGTCTGTCAGCCTCCCCGTGTAGCTGTGACACATACATTACCCCCCTCCCTCTCCCTCCCGCACCCTTCCCACGCATTTGACAGGAGCTATTTTTAGCAAGCCAGCGGAAATCAGCATTTCAGCATGGATGAACCTGTGGGCTCAACATTGTATTAGTCATCACAGCCGCTCAAGTCTGTTCAGCCTCCCAGTCGGAGTGTCTGCATCAAAGGTTCACTGTGTTGTGTCATAGCGGGACATGTTTTGCCGTGAAATGGTAGTATTTTTAAAACTGATCACGAAAATCTGCTGTCGTCACCGAAAGAAGTTTTTTTCGTTCCCAGTTTTTCTGCTTGCTGACGTTTCTGTGCTTCCCCCCCCCCAGAGACCTGGACAGTCTGGGCGCAAAGAACAGGGCCCTGGTCTCCCTGCCCGTTGAGGAGGTTCTCCAGACCCTCAACGACCTCATCACCTACTTCCAGCTCCCTGACGCCGAGCTGGAGCACGAAGAGAGGCAGATCAAGCTGCGGTCGCTCAAGAACAGGCAGAATCTGTTCAAACAGGAAGTGAGTTCCAGAAATGCCACAGAAACGTCAGTTAATAACACCCAGGAGCCATTCTGCAGTGCAGCAAAAAAAAAACATTAGTTGGAAAGAGTTTTTGACTCGCGATTGAGGCAATTCTAGTAAGTGACCGCACGTGAGCCGAAAGCGGCGGCAGGCGTGCAGAAGACAAAGTGTGTGAAAGGCTAAAGCAATTTATTTTTTGTGGCGTTTTTCAATGCCATCTCGTATTTAGAGGCAGCGCGTTTGACGGCGTCAGCAGTTTCGGCGTTATAAGTTTTCCCGAGGCTGGCTCCAACGCGCCGAAGCTTTCCCGCTAAGCCTCCAGGACCTTAATTGCTTCCATCAATTACGAAATGTCAGCTGCTTTGCTATGATGTCACCCGTCCAAAACTCCCCATGGCTCTAACAGGCTACGACGACAAAATATGTGTCAACGTAGCCTCAAGCCATCGTTAATAAATATTTAATAGGATATATTCTGTATGAGCAATTATCATATCACACAGAACTTTTGATATCTGCAAATTATGCACATTTCATCAATTCATCTTTCACATTATTTACCTGTCGTCCTATAATAACACACTATAAAAGCACACCCCTGTCCCACCCCTAATACATCACATTTAGAAGGTCAATTTGTCACCATAGACAGCTGACTCATGACTTTTTTTCCCCTTGCATTATAAATCATCAGCAATTTCCATTTTGTCTTTTTACGTCCTCCATTTAGCATATCTGATCACTATAGATATTTCTCTGTAGAATAAATCACCATGACATGACTAATGGAACAGAGGGTTTGTGTTCGTGATGGGCAACTGATTGAATACTGCAGATTTCACCATATTAAGCTATAGCTTGGTATTCATACCGGCGCTTTGGATATTAACGTTTAAAATTTGCACGTTATATTTGTTGTGCACATGTTGATGAATTGGGTCACTCACTATGTGTTTTTTTTAGGGCATGCTGACTCTGGTGTCCAACTGCATCGACCGTCTGAATGTGTACAACAGCGTGGCCCACTTTGGGGAGTGTGCTGGTCCAGAGGCCGGAGCAGCCTGGAAAGACATCCTCAACCTGCTGTATGAGCTGCTGGGTATGAAGCCCGTCTACCGTGCTGTAATCTATCTTAGTTAGAAAGTCCTCTGAGGATAAACTACCTCTGAGCTCTAGATCAGCTTTTTCAACGCTTTCCTTGATGCACTGTGGTAGCGCCATGGTGTATTGTGAGCGAATCGGTCACTCTGCGTTTTCATAAAGTTGAGCTCTGGTCTACTTTTATGCAAATCAGGAGCTACTACCATAACTCCTCACTGCTGGATCGTAGCCTTCAAACTTAACACTTTAATAATTGGTCCACTTTGAAATAGTGTGATCGTTTATCCAATCAGGCGCATCCAGGAAGTGTTGTAGCAAGCGGAATTTTAATCTGATTTTACCAGAAACCAGACAGCCTTCATACACGAAAACACACCAGACATATAGAACCCCCGTCTCTAATGGACACACACACACACACTCCCATTGTGGGAGAAAAGACTTGGTGGCATGTGGCCCACTGTATACAATACAAAGAAGCTTTTCCCGATTATGTGATGTGCTTCCAGGGCATCAGTCCAATGAGATCAGTCATCAAATACACACACGCATTGAGAAGCGAGCACACACATGCACACACACTCTTTTCATGTTGTTCTTTTGTTCGTTTTCATAGCCCTGCCTTTTCCAAAAAAAACCCACTTTGATCTTATGCACTGCTACCATTATGCTTTTTCACATATAGACGTATCTTTTACTAAAGTGACAAGCCAAAGTTATATATATACAGTACAGGCCAGGTTTGGACACACCTTCTCAATAAATGTGTTTTCTTTATTTTCATGACTATTTACATTGTAGATTCTCAATGAAGGCATCAAAACTATGAATGAACACATGTGGAGTTATTTACTTAGCAAAAAAGGAAAATAGCATGTTTTATATTCTAGTTTCTTCAAAATAGCCACCCTTTGCTCTGATTGATAAAGCAAGAAATTCCACTAATTAACCCTGATAAGGCACAAGTATGAAGTGAAAACCATTTCAGGTGACTACCTTTTGAAGCTCATCAAGAGTGTGCAAAGCAGTAATCAAGTAATCAGAGCAAAGGGTGGCTATTTTGAAGGAACTAGAATATAAAAAGTGTTTTCAGTTGTTTCACCTTTTTTTGTTAAGTACATACAGTAACACCATAAACATGGGTTTTGATGTCTTCAGTGAGAATCTACAATGTAAATAGTCATGAAAATAAAGATGAGAAGGTGTCTCCAAAATTTTGACTTCTACTGTGTGTGTGTGTGTGTGTGTGTGTGTGTATATATATATATATATATATATATATATATATATACACAATACAATTTTTCACCAACTAAGCCATAAAAATGCATCTCTGGGCAAAAAAAGAATTGTAAGCAGGCATGATTTTCTTGAGGAGAGAATGTTGCATTCTGGTGAGCTCATCCTGCCACACCAAAGCCCCTTTGCCCTCCAAGTGTGTCCTTCACACTCTTATTTACACTGATTTCACCTCTCGGCTTGGATTAGTGTTCCAGACACGTCTCCTTCTTCCCACTGTTCCCTCCTCCACACACCTGCTCCGGCGCAGTGTTAAGTGGATTTGAGATGCCCCCCCCCCCCCTCCTTTCTTCCTTGTCTTGTCTGCGTCGGGTGACCCTGTCTTTCTTTGCTAGGACATATGTGGGTGTGTATCTGTGCTTACACCTTTTCTCTCCTTGTGTTGTTCCCTCCCTCTATCTTAGACATCTTCCAAATTAATATGTATAAGAGTGTCAAAGCTGCTTTAGCTTTGGGGCGTGCATTTAAGATGTCCACCTTTGGGTGACATTGTTTTTTGCTGTTGTGTTAGTAGTAAAGTTTGACAATGCATTTTGCAAAAACAAATAAATAAACAAAGTTCATCTTTCCTATAAGATTTGATAGTTTGACACACTTTGCTTGTGCCCTGCAGCGGCCTTAATTAGAGGAAACAGAAACAACTGCACCCAGTTCTCCAACAACTTGGACTGGCTGGTTAGCAAGCTGGAGAGACTGGAGTCTTCTTCTGGTAGGCTCATTATTATACTTACACATCCTCAGCTTACTGTGAAACAGCAATGTGAAATACCTTGGCTTTTTCTGATGTGGTCTACATGTCTCTTTGAGGTATGTCCTTCAGCTTTCTCCTTGGATGTTCAATAAACTGACGAATTTGTGGTTGTGCAGGCATTCTGGAAGTTCTCCACTGCATTCTAATTGAGAGCCCCGAGGCCCTCAACATCATCCAGAGAAGCCACATCAAGTCCATCATATCACTGCTCTACAAGCACGGACGCAATCACAAGGTGAGCGGCACAGAGGTCAGACCTGTGGCGTATAAAGAGAACATCCAAATTGCAAATAAAGGTTGGCTACACATAGGTTAGATGTCTTGTTGAGAAACCAGACAGTACTGCAGAGGATTTTTTTCCACTTTCAGGCTACATGTGCATTGCTAGAGAATGTGGTGGACTTTTCAAATCAGTACAAGGCAATAAAGCAACAGAATACACTACTGTTCAAAAGGTTGGGGTCACCCAGATAATTATGTTATGTGTTTTCTTTGAAAAGTCACATTTTTATTTACTACCATTAAAATGAATAGAATAGACCACAAGTAAAATGATTAGAAAATATAGTCAGGATATTGACAAGGTTAGAAATAATGATATGTATATGAAATGATATTTTTTTTCCCTTCAAATTTTGCTTTCATCAAAGGAAGGTCAGTTTTATAGCTTCTCTAACCAACTGTTTCCAGCTGTGCTAACATGATTGCACAATGGTTTTCTAATCATCCATTAGCCTTCTGATGCAACGAGCAAACTCATTGTAGCATTAGAACACTGGACTGATAGTTGCTGGAATAGAATAGTCATTTACCACATTTGCAATGTATAGACTTAGCTTGCTTAGCTTGGGGTGACGTGGTGGCGCAATGGTTAGCACTGTTGACTCACAGCAAGAAGGCCACAAGTTCAAGACCTCCTTGGTCCTGGGTCTGGAACCTTTCTGTGTGGACTTTGCATGTTCTCCCCGTGTCTGTGTGGGTTTTCACCAAGGTGTATCCCTGCCTCTCGCCGTTATCCGCTGGGATTGGCTCCAGCAGACCCCTCCGACCCTAATGAGGAATAAGCGGGTATAGAAGATGAGATGAAGTTCTTAGCTAGGCTAGTCTTGTTTCATGTGTTTGTGCGAACGGTTGCTGGCTCCAGCTACATATTAGCCTAAATATTGATTCTTAATAAACTCTGCAAGAGAGCAGAGTTTCATTGAGCAAGAAAGCACATAACAACCACTGAAAGCATTCACCACCTCTTTATCTTGCATCCAGTCATATTCCATTTTTCCCTCATTAAGTTCACCAAAGTCGTTAACTGGATGCGAAAACATTTCCATAACAGTCCCCTCTGGGGCTGTTTGTCACCTCTTCATCTTTTTAGCTCCTAATTCATTGTGCTTAACACCTTTCCACCAGCATACAAAGTTCCATCCCCAACAGGCGGTTATGGTGTTTGGTCACAGTCCCCTATCAGGAATCAATCTCTTTAATAGTGAACTGAGGGCCACAAACCAGCCTGAATGTAACATTTAGCTGTGCAAGGAGGCAAAAAGGGCCAGCGGTAATGCGTAGGAGCTCTGGTCTGTCACCCTTGGCTGAGCTCCGTGGCCCATTTAATTCCACAGCTTTGTTAAGCTTGCATCAAAGGAATATTATTGGACATGTTTTTGCGCCTAATAAGCATCTAGTAATTATGCGGCGGTTGCTTGAAAAGAAGCTGTCAGACCAGCCAGTAATAGTTACACCGATTATTAGTCATCTCTAGAAAGGTTGTTGGGGAGCTATTATACTCTTCCTTGTGATGTGGTTGCTTATATTCATTCCTGGTGCCGCCGCTTCTCTCTTCAGATTCTGGATGTGCTCTGCTCGCTGTGTGTGTGTAACGGCGTAGCCGTGCGAACCAATCAGAACCTTATCTGTGATCATTTGCTGCCCAAGAGAGATCTGCTGCTGCAAACCCAGCTGGTCAATGATGTCCAAAGGTTAGAGAAGCACTGGCGCACCATTTCCTTTCAACGCTACACTTCGCTGATCCAATTTTAGATTTCAGTTTGTTTGTTTCTTCCCATTTCAATATTACCAAATCAAATGGTTTACGTAAGGAAGTAATTTAGTCCTACACAAGAAAAAAAAAAGTCATTACACCTCCTGTCTCTGATTGATGTGCACTGATTTTTAATCTCAGATGTAATCTCATCAGTCTGACCAATAGTGAAGTGATCTGCTTTGCTCTGCCTTGTTTCAAGTTATCAACACAGTTTTTAGGAACCAAATGACTCTGAAACTAAATGAGTTAGCTCGTCCTTAGGGCAACATTTTAATTGGTTTTAAGAAAGAAATAAAAAAAAAAGTCATTACAACCAAATTATTACAACAAAATATTTGAGAATATTCTCCTTCCACTGTGGGGCATTTATTAACTCTGCACTTTTTACTTCATTTGCCAGCATGAGACCGAACATCTTCCTCGGGGTCAGCGAGGGCTCGGCTCAGTATAAGAAGTGGTACTACGAGCTGATGATTGACCACGTGGACCACTTTGTGACCGGCGAGCCCTCCCACCTCAGGGTGGGCTGGGCCAACTCCAAAGGTTACGCCCCATACCCCGGGGGCGGCGAGGGCTGGGGGGGCAACGGCGTCGGAGACGATCTATATTCCTTTGGTTTTGATGGACTCCACCTCTGGTCAGGTTAGTGTGTCGGAGAAAAAAACGATTGTGTGTGTGCATGTGCGGGTGTGTAACTGAGATCATAACAAGGTGATGTCTTAAACATGAGCAGTAACCCTGGGCTACAGCCAGGTTGAGTCTAGACAGCATCAGTGCCCTGCAGGGACCATCTCCTTGCCCAGAGTGTGTATATCCGTGTGCATTTGTGAGTGCAAATTGAATCTGCATCCAGTTTATGTGTCTGTGTGTGTGTGTGTGTGTGTGTGTGTGTGTGTGTGTGTGTGTGTGTGTGTGTGTGTGTGTGTGTGCGTGCATGTGTGTCTGAGTCTGAGAGAGACATGATCCATGCCAGCATCACTCACCGGGTTGTACAGCTCTGGAAGAAAATTATAGACCACTACAAAATAGTCAATTTTCTGATTTTATTACTTATATGTATGTGTTTGGGAAAAAGGAACATTTTTGTTTGAGTCTATAAACTACTGACACCATCTCCCCCAAATTCCAAATACAAATTTAGAGCATTTATTTGCAGAAAATGACAAATGGTCAAAATAACAAAAAAGACTAGGCTAGCGACCATCTGGGGTGTATCCCTGCCTCTTGCCTGTTACGCGCTGGGATTGGCTCCAGCAGACCCCTGTGACCCTAATGAGGGTCTGTAGAGCTGTATTTCACATGACTGTGTGTGTTTTTCAACAGGTCGTATCCCGCGGGCGGTCGCGTCCATGAACCAGCACATTCTGACCTCGGAGGACGTGGTGAGCTGCTGTCTGGACCTGGGAGCTCCTAGTATCTCTTTCAGGATCAACGGGCAGCCTGTCCAGGGCATGTTTGAGAATTTCAACACAGACGGACTCTTCTTCCCCGTCGTCAGCTTCTCCGCGGGGGTCAAGTGAGCATTCGTTCGTTTCTTCTGTGCGAATTCTCAGTGGTGGAATTGGCAAGAAAGAATCAGATATGTACTTCACACACTGTGCGCATGAAATCCATCCAATCCACCGTTCCCATTCAAAAATGGCTGGCTTCATATTCATCTCTGTTGCCATGGCGACCACAGACAGTGTGATTGACAAGACTTTAAAATGAATTTCAAGCTCCAGCAGTTTTTCCGTGATTCCATGATTGAGTGTGTGGAGCACAACAGCCGTCTGCATTACAACTTTCACTCTTTGAAGCCCATAGACTCTAGGAGAATAATTTTATTTGGTCGTGTAAGGCATCAGAAAGCAAATTCAATCAAAGAACACTTTCTCAACAAGTATTACCATATCAGATAGTGGAAAAACAGTGGCAAGGGAATTAAGAGTTGCTTGTGACTCACCATACTTTCCTTCATAAAGGAAGAGTGTAGGAGAAAGATTTTATTCAGACATGTTAAAACAGTGCTGAAAAAAGTGTTTTAATCATCTTTGACATTTCGGAGATTTGTTATTTTCTCTTTTATTAGAGAGATTATGTAATATAGAATAAACTGAATAACAATAAAAAGCTATAAATTATTTTCTTTTTTGTATCAATTTACAGGTCCTGTATCATTCAATTTTCTGTTTTTCTGTTTTTTTTTGACACCCCTAAAATGATATACTGTATTTGCATTTTAATGCACAATAATTCAACTCTGTAGTTTTAGAGCTTTTTCAAGTGCCTCGCTGAAGCTCCAGAAAGCACAGATTATTTTTGATCTGATCATAAATATTCATGAGCCTGCCTCCTGATTGGCTAACATCACTTGGAAGATTGGTAAAAAGTTGGTAGACCAGTGGCTATGTTCGGAACCTGGCCAGACAGAGGGAGTCACTTCATGACATCACAAAGTCAAGGAAGTCATTAGTGAATCTTCTGCATAAAAAAAAATGTGAATCTTTTATGAAATATCACATAACTGACGATAAGAAACAAATTATTTTGTGTGTTTTTTTCAACTTACCGTAATCAAAAGTACTCTAGGCTTCCCACTTCTGTGTTTATTGACACTATTGATAGAAACAAACCTTTAAAAGACTCTTGCCGAGAGTTAGATGAGATGATCGATAGCACAGCAAGAGCCAGGAGAAGATTAGTTTAGCTCACCATAAAGACTGGAGCCTGGCTCTTCTCAAAAATAATAAAAAAAATACTGCTAACACCTAGAGAAAAAACAAAACAAAATGTGGTCATGGCTATTTGTATGCTATGGGACCTTTAATGCTCTTTTTTTCACATTTAATATCATCATTGTTCTGTTAGAATGTGACTTTATATTTATAAATAAATATTTTATATTATGCAAAATGAACTTCTTGGCTTTTTTGCAGAGTCTCCATGTTTATACATAAAGCTACAGTCTGAACACATTAGCTTAGTGTAGCTGGTAGCTGTTTGGATAGCTAGTCTCTACCTGCAATCCAAAAAGGTAAAAAAGCAATGTAATGTTGAAGTACTATTGTAAAAGGTCTTGTTAAGTGCAATCTAAGTTCTCTCACAAATCATAGCTTTAGCATTTTTAGATAGTTCATTCCTCTTTTCACAAGTCAATAAATAAAACCAATGGCTGTTTTAAAATTCAAACTTCAAATTTACTTTATCTTTATGCTTTACCCATCTCTTACTGTATAGCTTATGGTTTTCAAAGTGGGACCTTCTGATCTCTTTATTGTAGATTCTGAAACCTTCAAGCTTACGAAATGAACCTGACCCACTGAACAGAGTCAACATCTCTGTGGACATAAATGTGCCAGAAAATGACAGGCACACATCTTCACTATTCAATAATTGAGGAAAAAGGACTCGGTTGCGTCACCACTACTACTTGAGTAGCTATTCTGGGCAGCCTCAGGAGAGCCTCTTTACAGTGATGGCCTTGGATGTTTTTTTTTCCCTCTCAGAGCTAAAGTTCCTGCTAGAGCACCACCTATAACTGATTGAAGTGGACTAAGAGGAGCTGTGTGTGTTTTTTTTGTTTTTTTTTTTCACGGGCTGCTTCTGTCATTTTTTTTAAGCTGTGTAATTATCAGGGTTGTTCATTTATACTCACATTTTTCCCCTGATGACCAACGTTTTATCTCCTTAGGGTACGTTTCCTGTTGGGTGGCCGACATGGGGACTTTAAATTTCTGCCCCCGTCGAGTTATGCACCGTGTTACGAGGCTCTGCTGCCGAAAGAGAAGATGAAGGTGGAGCCGGTGAAAGAGTACAAGAGAGATGTGGACGGAGTCCGAGACTTGCTGGGCACGCCCCAGTTCATGTCACAGGCCTCCTTCATTCCCACACCTGTGGAAACCAGCCAGGTAAAGTCAAGACATGATTTTTGGTTAGAGTGGGGTCCCCTGTAGTTTTGCAGCTGATCTACTTTTGTCATGTGTTTCTACAGGATTCCAACAAGTGAAAAACTACATAAATCTGTGTTGATCAAGTACAATATGTTTTAAAATGATTAAAACAAGTCTGTAGTTATACCAAAGGTAATACATGGTAATGCAGTATTGAAATTTACTGTACTCATTTTACATCATGCACATATGAAAGCATGTAGAAGTCGAATAGATATGGAGATAAGTCTAAAAACTACACAAAACTGTGTTGAAAATAAATAAAATAAGAAGAAAATATGAAGTTGTACTAAAGGTATAACAGCGTGAATGGAAAATGCTTTAATTCACACATTTTCCTCAAAATCTCCACAGATAATTTTTTTTCTCCAAAACTTTATTTAGGAAATGTAGATTTACAAAGAGCAGGAGTTTGCAGAAAATACTTTTTATAATAATTTTTTTCATCAAAATATTTTTTTGCTGCAAAAGAAATCGTTTATTTAAAACCATACTGTTTTTCTTAGATTGTTATGCCACATCATTTGGAAAAAGTTCGAGACAAGCTGGCTGAAAACATCCACGAGCTGTGGGGCATGAATAAGATTGAGCTGGGCTGGTCGTACGGCAAGGTGAGAAAATTGAGATTGTGTCTTTGCTCATACTCATACTCAATACTCTCTGGACCAAAAGATAAAAAAAAAAGCATAATCCATAATCACAATTACACTTTTTTCTATACAAATTTGAGTTTAACAGAAAAAAAAACATGCATTAGTTGTTATAGTGTTAGAATTTAACCATCAAAAAAGCCTGTACGTCATCTTGCTTTCTCTTTTATGATTTGCGGTTCACACCAAAAAAGAGGGTAAGTGGAAACAACACTCATTTTCCATATTTTTATCACTTTTCATGTCATTTCATTTAGATGCTTCATTTAAGTTTGTTATAGGTTCATTGTGTCTGTGTTTTAGTACACAATAAGTCATAAATATAAAGTATTGTTTCACCCAAGGGCAGAACAGGATATTTTGTCAATTTAATTGCAACAATAAACCAAGAGAAAACAAATTTAGTTTAGTTTAGAAAAAGGGGGTATTTAATTGATTGGTGTCACTATACCATACCAAAGAGTTAGAAATGAAGATTGATATCACTATCCTGTCTGTGTGTTAATTATGAAGCAACAGCCAGGGGACAATTAGCTTAGCATAAAGTCTGGAAGCAAAGGGAAACAGCTAGCCTGACTCTGTACAAATTGGAGCTTCCTGGAGTCTCACTTTCCTTTTTTTCCATTTGTGCATGAAATAAACCAACAAGAAACAAGGGGTTTATTACTTAGCTCTAGATGTGTAGGTGTGTAGAAGAGCCAGGCTCCAGTCTTTATGGTGAGCTAAACTAACACTTACCTGGCTCTTGCTGTGTTATCGATCTTCTCATCTAACTCTTCCTTTAAAGGTCCTTTAAAGGTTTGTCCCTGTCAATCGTGTCAATAAACACAAAAGTAGAAAGTCTTCAGTGTTTTTCATTACAATTAGCTGAAAACGCACAAAATGAAGAGTTTCTTATCTTCTCTTTTTTATATGTGATAAAATTTCCAAAAGATTCATAATTGGTCTTTTTTTAAATACAAAAGATTCACTAATGACTTTCTTGGTTTATTGATCATTTGCTAATGAATAACAAAAGTGACCTGTTTTGCCCTTAAAGGTCCCATATTACGCTAATAGAGACTTTCCTGTTTTTTTTCTGTAGATAAGGTCTAGGGGTAATATAAAAATAGTCCCATGCATAAAACATCTCCCAAAAAAACAGAGAAGTGCACACAGCCAGGCTTCAGAAACTTTGCTGTTTTATGGATCGTTTGTACTTCCTTGATTTTGTGATGTCACACAGTAGCTCCCTCCACCTGTAGAGGTTCCGAGCACACCTACCTGCCCCCACTGTCCACCCATGTTTTTCAGTCTTCCAAGTGAAAATCAGCAGAGAGGCTCACACATATTAATGAGATAAAGTTTAAAAAAGCAACCTGTGCTTTCTGGAGCTCTAGTGAGGTGTTTGAGAGAGCTCTGTATAACTACATTTAGTTGAATTTATGTACTTTGAATTACAGCTGGACTCTGAGAGCACGGACCTCCACCAAGCATATTGTGACTCCCATTTACCAAATGTTGCCAAACAACAAAAACATCTAAGTGATCCAGAAAGCAGGATTTCTTCTGGATCATTACCAAAATATAATCATCTGTTCATGGTACCATTGCTAACATTTGCTGAAAACTTGACGAAAATCTGGCAAAAACTTTTTGAGATATTTTGCTAACAATCAGACAGACAGACCAATGCCAGCTAAAACATAACCTCCTTGGCAGAGGTAAATATAGAATGTCAGGGGTATAAACTTTAAATAAACTTAACAGAAAAGTGCATGATATGGGACCTTTAAAGGAACAGATGACAACAACAGTATGGAATATGGTTCTTATTTCTATAATACAAACCCTCTATTACTAATACATACTTATATGCAGGAAACACCTTAACAGAAACTTTATTTGGGATGTTTGTTAAAACAGAAATGTATATTTTGTAATTGGCAACATAGGCATTTCTAGCCCCTTTTTACTTTATATCCTTTTTCACAAGCTAGAAGAGTGGCAAAATCATCCAGTAGGTGATTAAAACATAGTATTTTAA
The DNA here is from genome assembly GCA_030544235.1 of Lepturacanthus savala. Lineage (NCBI taxonomy): Eukaryota > Metazoa > Chordata > Actinopteri > Scombriformes > Trichiuridae > Lepturacanthus > Lepturacanthus savala. Next base: position 17,053,970 of record CM060469.1, on the reverse strand, counting down.
CAACAAAAATACTGCAGCTTGTAGATTTCAAGCTGTGTACATATCTATGTATTCGTATAATATAATATCGACAAGGAAAAAAGAACAAGAGAGAAAGTCAATTTCTGTTAATGTCTTTCACATTTTGTGTGTTCCAAAGTCCCAAAAATAGGTCCAAGGTCCATTTTTGGTATTTTTGGTCCTCACTATAAAGGGCTATACATATTTCCCCAAAAATGCAACGCTTTTCTTTCATAAATGTGGGACTGAAAATTGCGTTAAATGTACAAAACAGTGAAATTTTTCTTGCCTGGCCGGTCTGGTCTGATCCTAGAATCACCCCTGATCGTCAAGAACTGCTTTATCTCAGGGAGTCAAAACACACGACCGATGTGTCAGCAGTGGTAAACTTTGTTTAATGATAGCCAAGATGCACATATAATTAGATGTAATTGTGTGGTTCTGCTGCAGTTGTCAGTCAGTGTGTTTAATTACAGGAGCACTCACAATAGCTGCAGCAAAGCAGAGAGAGTAAGCATAATATTGTTTGTTGTTTACCTCTGGTTGCGTAGAATACATTTTTTTTCAGTTGTTGTTAGTTGTTGTTTGTTCCACAATAATAATTAAGTACGGGGAAGAACTGCCAGAGAAGAGATTTCCTGCAGAGTTTTGGCTGCTGTTCATTGGACCCACACACACACACATACATACAAAACACACACACACACACACACACACATACACAGCTGCATATCTGTACGCAACCCTGCATGTTTTCTAAACAGCAACCATTGCCATGCCGTCTTCTCTGAGCAGCAGCGCCGGAGGGATTATTTGGTATGAAGTGCAGCCTCATGAGAGGCATTACACCTCTCACTTGGTATTCCAGTCATATACCTTTCTATCTCTCCCAAGAAAACATGCTCCCTTGTTCCTCTTTCATAACATGTTCACTGGAGTAGACTTATCCCCGCAACCAGCAGCAAGCACCCTATATTTAGCATTCCTGTTTCCTTGTTAGTTTACAATGACATTAAGTGGCAAGGCTGTGTATTTCATATGCATACAGTAGGTTTGGTAAACCTTCCCACACGGCGCGCATACACATAACTGTAGACTTACTGTGTTGCGATATTGCAAGCAACAGAAGTTGAATTTTCTTTTTTTTCCCCCTCATAGATAAGGGATGATAATAAGCGGCAGCATCCGTGCCTGGTGGATTTCTCCAAGCTGCCAGAAACGGAAAAAAACTACAATCTGCAGATGTCAACAGAAACTTTGAAGTATGTTGAGCATTATATATTGTTTTTTATTCCCCCACAGTCATACTGTTGTTTTTGAAGAGAAGTGTGCTGAAAGTGTTTTTTTTTGTTTTGTTATTTTAAGAGGTTTCTGAACTTTAAAGGGGCTCTATTATGAAAAAAAAAATGTTGCTTATGCTTATGTGTAATTATTTAGGTCTATTGTGTCCCTGATTCTGTTGTGATCTGACCCCTCTTTGCAATGTTACTGAAACAACAGGAGTATAATTTAATAGGGTAACACTTTATAATAACTATCCATTATAACTAGCTGATAGAACATTATTATTCTGTTTATTAATGAGTTATTAGTCATTTGTTAAGTGTTTGTTTACAGTTTGTTAAGGATTTATAATGATTCCTTATAGACAGATAATAAACATTAATAAACTGTTGGTTAATTATTTACAAATGACTTATTAAATAACAATTTAAGAATTTATAACTGTGCCTTATAGATAGCCAATAGATAATGTAAAAGCTGTTAGTTAACAAGTTATAAATTACTTGTTAACTGAATGATTTGTAAATTTTCCCTATAAATTAATAATGGATCATGCATAAGCTATTACCAAATTACTTACTAATGACTTGTTAAATATCAGTGAATAGTTTATATATGTTATGTACATCCCAATAACATATATAAACTGTTAACTATTATTTAACAAGTTATTTATAACTAATTATCTAAGAGTTTATTGAAGGTCAGTGAACTAGGCATCATCATATCCTTAACACATCATTAATAACTTATTAACATTTTAATAATGATTATTACTATTAACTACGTATAGTGGCTTGTTATTATTAAGTGTTACCATTAATAGTAACCGCTCTTGGATCCATCACTCCCTTCTTCTCGGAGAGCTTCAACTTCATTTCTGTTTCTCAGACCGAACCCAGCTCTCATTTCCTACAGCACTAGGCCAATCACAACAGAGTGGGCCTATAAGTAGTGAGGGGAGGAGGGAAACAGGAATTTTCAAAGTGAGTGTGTGGGAAGGCAGACTGTATTGCTGCTAGAGGTCTAACTAGGACCATAAAGCATGCTAATTTGTATAAACAACATGAAAAATAAATATTAAATTGTAAAAATAGCTAAACATGGCCCCTTTAAAACATCAATGGACTTTAGTTAAACTAATTATGATTTTTTTAATGTTTTATTTTGAAATACATTATTGCACTTCCTATTATTCAGTGTGGTGGTATATATTAATCACTTATGTGTGTAACCCATTATTGCAAAACCAAACAAGTCTTGCTGGTTGTCAGTCTGTGGTTCTTTTCCCACTTGTCAGTGCTCCGCACAACACGTGCTTCCGCTTCCTACAGTCCCAGTGAGACCTATTACAAGTGCTTTACATAAACGCTCCTTAAATGATAAAGGAGAACGCTATGGTTTATTAATTTTGATCAGTGGCGGTGGCAGACACATCTGGGTGACACTGATGGGTTTTTGAGTGACATCAAAGTAATTTAAAATGTCACTTTGCCGTTTCGTAACGTGCGAAGAGAATTTGTCAAGAGCACTTTGCACCCGGCGCATTGGCCTTTTTTCCCATTTTGACAGATAAGGACATGCACAATTTAACCCAGCACTGCTCAGTGTGAACACTCCCCCACCCTATCTATTACCCCTGTTGGATCTACATGGACTATCAATGCAGACGTAATATTAAGATTAAACATCCTCTGCATAAAAAGCTTCATTAATTCCATCTCCATATGTTGTTTTTTCCCCCCACAGGACGCTGCTGGCATTGGGCTGTCGCGTAGTTCAGGTCAATGCAAATGCGGAGGACTCCCTCAAAAAGATAAAACTCCCAAAGAAGTGAGATTGATTGATTCACTGTTTAAAAAAAATAATTTTCTTCACTAAATTGTGTTCGAAAGTTGTCATATGATTGCATGTACAGATTATGATTTCCCCAACAATTAAGAAAAATACAATATTTGAGGATAAGATGTCAGCATTAAACAATTAGGCCCAAATATATTAAATCCAGAAATGAAATTGAAAATCAAATCAAATCCAGCCAACAATCATCGGATATATATACACAGTCATGGGATTTTTTTTTCCATTATGTTTTATTTCTGTAGTTGAAGAACACACAGTTCACATCTTCAATTATGTGATACTGTTTATTAATGATTCCAAATTTTTAAAGGTCCCATATTTTGCCAATATTGTACTCAAAAAGATAAAATAAGTGAGATTATTGTGAAAGACTATTTCAGTGTAAAACAAATCCTGATCATCCAAATTGTGTTAGAAAGTTAGCCATATGATAACCAACTAATACTAAAAAAAAACAGTAGTTGTGAATAAGATATCGAAATCAAACAATACTTTGAGACTTATTTGCCTTAAATTTAAAATGAAATTGACAGTCAAATCAAAGCCAGCCAACAGGTACAGATATTCAGTCATGACTGAGAGAAATGTACATTTTTTCCATCTTTTCTTTTTGTCTGTAGCTATATGATGTCAAATGGATTCAAGCCGTCCCCGCTGGATCTGTCTGACATAAAACTGACCCCAAGTCAGGAGCTGCTGGTCGACAAACTGGCAGAAAATGCACACAATGTGTGGGCCAAGGACCGCATCAAACAGGGATGGACCTACGGCATACAGCAGGTATTATAGTCTTAGCTTTAGTTTTAAATTACATAGAAGGAAACAACCCTCCTTCTTTTCTGTAAAAAGAAAAGGAGGCAAGTTTTTCCTCCTGTTTCCAGTTGTGTCTTCTTTATGTGCTCAGTTTCCCCTTCATGGTTCCTTAATTTATCTCCCATACAGTCTATAAATTTCTACCGTTTACCAGTGCACATAACGGATAGTTTGTTTAGCCTGACATTTCACAGCACCACTGCAGTGAAGGGCAACAAGCCGTGGATATAGCATCGTGCTAAAACTGCACACATGCACACACACACAGACTGCTGCAGAAACTGGCTAATTCTGTTGATTAGTTTTTCTAAGTGTATTTTAGTTCTGCTGCCAACACACTTTATCGATTTTTTTTCTCCCTTTATATAGAATGTGTCACCAGTGGTGTTTGACTCATGAAAACAGCCATTTTGACGCAATACGAAATTCATCCTTATCTAAACCAGACATGTTTAAGCTTACATGGTTAATTGCAAATTGTGAATAAAATATATGGATGTAAAAATATAAAAATAAATTATTTGAAAGCATATGAATATGATATCAGTTACCATCTGTAAATAATCCAGTCTAGATTCAGTCTAATTGACACGGAAGTACTCAAAATAAAATCTGTAGTACAGCTTGGTGAAACAGCTGCAGAATTAATTGATCAACATCTAAAACTCAATTAAACTTAAAAAGGAACAAAACATTTTCTTTTGCAGTTTTTTTTAACCTTCGCAACAGCACATACATAAAACCTCAGCTGATCAGCACATTCCACACCTAAATATTTAGAAGTGTGAACTCTTTGAGTGTGCTTGTCATTAGCAGCAGCATTAGCAGCTTTTTTGTTTTACTTATATTTACCAAAAAGAAAATTATCAGAGCGCCAATTAGTGAAGTTTACTGCCTCCTCCTCAAAAAAGCTTAAGAACCTGTCACAGTGCACCACACATACACACACATAAATCACAGGATTTCCACTGAATCCCTTTGGTAATACCAGGAAAAGCAATAATACCAGACCAAACAAATAGTTTCCATTTGAGCTGCGTAATCAGCAGAAGATCCCCAATTAATCCCCAAAAATCTGTTTTTGCAACTTTCATATGATACTTCTATGGTTACACTCTGATCTATGGGAAATGCCACAGGAAAGATAAAGGACTGATGGCAATAAATGGCCAATTACTTCTCAATTACAGTCGTAACAAACACAAACGGTTGTAAATTGATCTGGCTCCATTGAGCTGGTCTACAATTGATGGGGTAAGCAGGGCTACTTTTTTTTTTTTTTTTTTGCAAAAGGTCATATAAAATCATCTCCCTCTGTTCCCTGCAGGATCTGAAGAGTAAGCGCAACCCTCGCCTGGTTCCCTACGCTCTGCTCGATGAGCGCACCAAGAAGTCCAACCGTGACAGCCTGCGGGAAGCGATCCGCACTCTGATTGGCTACGGATATAACATCGAGCCCTCGGACCAGGAAGGTGGTACGTTCCGAGCTACGAACTTTTCAAATTACACAGGATGAAATGAATTACAGAATCCCTCCACCGACACTGTGGCCGTCCCTCCCGCCCTGCAGGACAAGTGGCTGAGCGCATCAGCATCGACAAAGTCCGCTTCTTCAGGGTGGAGAGGACGTGCGCGGTGAAGGCCGGCAAATGGTACTTTGAATTTGACGCCGTGACGGGGGGAGACATGAAAGTTGGCTGGGCCAGGCCTGGGTGTAAGCCAGACGTCGAGCTCGGCACAGACGAGCTGGCTTTTGTCTTTGATGGATACAGGGTAAGCTGTCAATCAAACCTAAATCAATCCCTAAATAGCCATTTACAGTGTGTGGAGGAATTGCATCTTGATTATTGAATTCAACCCTAACCTGTCAGGTCGGAAAACTGTACTTGTGTTGATTAAGAACAAAAAAAACATAAAAAACATAATGTTACACTCTCTTTCTGTGTGTTGGGCTTTACATAGGGCCACTGTCTGAACATGGGCAGCCGTTTGTTTGGCCGCTGCTGGCATGCCGGGGACGTGGTTGGATGTATGATCAATATGGAGGACAAGTCCATGATCTTCACACTTAACGGAGAGATACTCATCACCACCAAGGGCTCTGAGCTTTGTTTCACTGACTTTGAAACTGAGGATGGTGAGAAAATATGTGTGAAGCTTTAGAGCTTCAATGATTAGTTGATTAATCAATTGATAATGGCCAACTATTACATTAATCTAGTCTTCAACTATCAGAATATGTTTAATCATTTGAGTCATTTTTAAAAGAAAATTCTCTAGTTCTAGAGAAGAATCTGATTATGCAACCTAAAAAAGCATTTTTTTGTTGTCCAGACAAATAGTCCACAACCCAAAGATCATCAGTTTACTATTACAGAAGACTAAAAATACCAGAAAATAATCTGATTTGAGAAGCTGGAATCTGAGTGTTTGGACATTTTCTTCTTAAAAATAATTCAAATTGATTAATTGATTATCAAAATAGCTGCAGATGAATGTAATAGTTGGCAACTAAACAATTAATCGACCAATCATTGCAGCTCTGGTCTGAACAAAAAAAAGCTTTGGGAAAACAGTGGTTTTGCATCATTTTATCAACCAAATAACCGATCACTTAATAAATTTCAATAATCGATAGATTAATTAACTATCGAAATAGCTGTTAGTTGCAGCCCTGTGTGTGTGTGTGTGTGTGTGTGTGGTATAGAAGTTTAAGGTCTGAGAGTGTACAATAAAGACTGTGATAAGGTGACCGGAGTACAGTTATCATCACACGCCTCAACATCTTCCTCACATCTTTTAATAAATCCCTCACATGCGGAGAGGAAGGTGCTAACCGAGAATGATCATGCTGGGATATAAGTGAAAAATATGACTCCCCTGTAATGAAATCACCCTTATTTGACACTTCCAAATAACCTTTTTTTAACAAAAGCTACATTGATCTCCCCTCCTGCCGTGTGTGTCCTCAGAGGCATTATCCTCTCTTCCTCTTATTTCCTCTGGCCGTCCTGCAGGGTTCATCCCGGTGTGCAGCCTCGGCCTGGCCCAGGTGGGCCGCATGAATCTGGGGAAAGACGCCAGCACCTTCAAGTACTACACCATGTGTGGCCTTCAGGAAGGATTTGAGCCCTTTGCCGTCAACATGAACCGCGAGCTCACCATGTGGTTCAGTAAGCGTCTGCCCACCTTCGTCAACGTGCCCAAGGACCACAACCACGTCGCAGTAGGAGCTGACACAGTCAGACATTTGCTATTAGTGACATCGGTCATCTGATGAATGCAAAAAAGACTTTTTTTCTCAATTCTTTACAGGTGAGCAGGATCGACGGCACTGTCGACAGCCCCCCGTGTCTTAAGGTCACCCACAAGACGTTCGGCACCCAGAACAGCAACGGCGACATGGTGTTTTGCCGTCTCAGCATGCCGGTAGAGTTCTGCTCCTTCTTCAAGACTAGTCCTGTTGTAGACATGAACGGAGTGCATGAAGAGGAGTCCCTGAAAGTCAAACACAGGTGCTCACCTCCCACTAATCTCAGCTTTGAATGAGTGAATGACTTTATTTTTAAGAACAGGGACAGTGCACAGCGAACATTAGCCCTGTAAAATAATAAAAAATGTCTTGTACCAGGTTCTAGCATAAAATACATATACAGTTTTAAAAACAGGGGATGAAAAGGATCTAAAAAATAGCAGGAAAAAAGATAAGGAAGAAAGATACATATTGGTGCATTTCCTGACCTATAGAAAGTCTGCAAAGTCAATTTTTTGTAACCTGAATTGTTTACATCCATATTTAAATCAGGTAGCAGTTGGCTGCACTGCATTTTATGGCAGATTGCTTGGTGTCTGTCCTCAGTTGAGCAGTGTAATGAAGTGTGTCATCAAAACTATTGCTAATCAAAACCTGCACTGGATATTTTTAAAGGCATAGTAATATACATGGCATCTACTGTTGTACCTTTGTTCTAGTTATTTTTCTACTTTTGACACTTAGTCTTTGTAATTTTTTTTTTCATTCCAACATGAAGCTGATAGATTCAACCAGGTTTAGGGTTAGGTTAATTTACTGTTAAAATATTGAAAGTCATTACTTTGAATAAATCCTTCAAATTTAGTTTCAGTTAGTTTGAAATAATTAATTATGACGTGTTTTATCTAAACTAAAATCCCAAAGTGTACTGATTTCCATCAAATGTATTGTACTTGATTAAAGCCTGTTGAAAATGATTTGTGACAGATATCCACTGAGATCTGTGAGGCACAGCGATGAAAGTAGACGAGTGGACTACGGCAGCATCACCACGGTATTGACTCTTCTTTTAAACATTTTTTTTTGTTAAATATATTTGGTTGCAACACCTACAGTATTGGCTCACTACTTGTGTGTGTCATCATAGTACTATCACTCAGTGAGGATTTTCGCTGGCCAGGACCCTGCCGGTGTGTGGGTTGGCTGGGTTACTCCGGACTACCATTACTATAGCAACAACTTCAACCTTAGCAAGAACCGGACGGTGACTGTAACCCTGGGCGACGAGCGGGGACGGGTCCACGAGACGTGAGGCTGTTTTTCGAGAAACTCTCCTTGTTGAATACTGTATTTCATAACCCCTAAACGCATAATAAATTGCTGATATCTCCATTCTGACAGCTTGAAGAGGAGTAACTGCTACATGGTGTGGGGCGGTGACGTGACCAACGCTGCTCATGGCTCGAGTCGCAGCAACGTGAACCTGGAGATCGGTTGTCTGATAGATCTGGCCACCGGCTTAGTGGCATTCACTGTCAACGGCAAAGAGATATCAACATCCTACCAGGTAATGAACAGATATAATGTCTATAAGCTACATACACCAGGCCAAATATGACAATTTCTGACTGAATATAGCTCAAAATTTTGAAAGTATAAGAAGAAAACTGAATCTAGAGCCTTCAATGATCAAACGATGTAGATACCGTTAATAAGTTCAAAAGACATACACAGCAGATATTTGCTGCAGTACCATTTACTTTAAAGATTAGAAAGCTGCTTTCAGCAATTGTAAATGTTTCTGAGTGCAGTAGTGCCACTGCAGCAAATATTGTGGGACATTTAAAGGGCGAGTTCACCCCAAAATCAAAGATATGTATTTTTCCATGCACCTGGCTTCCTATTTGTCCATCTAGATCATTTTTTGGGGTGGTTGCCAGGTTTTGTAGATATTGGCCATAGAGATGTCTGCCTTTTCTGAAATATAATGGAACTGGATGCTGAAGGAACGGCATGTCTACTTATGGACTAGAGTGTAGTGAGACACTTGGGAGGAAGAAAATAGTTTCTTCTTGAAACTTTGGATTATCTCCAGTAACCGGGTCATGGTTTCTGGAAACATTGATTGAGACATTGCTGTTGATTTTTTTTTTCAATGCATTCTTTTGGCAATTCGAACACAACATGCTGAGTGCCATCCAGCTCCAAGGTAGATATCTCTACAGCTGATGTCTCCGAAACACTGCACCTCACACCAAAACAATCTAGATGGATCAATAGCAGCACAGGTGAGAGGGATAATCTGTACTGTCCCTTTAAGCAGCACAACTAAAAAATGTAGTCATACACCTGACAGGAGAGAGGAAACTCCCCAGGTCTAAAACAGAAATTCATTTTTCAGACAGTTTAGATGGAGTTAAAGATTTATCAGGTGGGCAGCTACTCAAATACAATTTCACTGGATGAACCTGGACTGTGTGTGCACCCGCTGACCTTTTGGATGTGTAGAAGAACACAAAGCATTCATTGCTGTTAGATCCTGACTGAACCTGTCAGCATGTCTCAAGATTTAAATGATCAGCAACGATACCCGGGAAAGCACACTATCAGGGGTATCTGCAGGTATTTGATGAACACAAAAACATGTGATGTGGGGGAGGGGAAGTGTAAATAACTGTATTCCCAATACTGTGGATACTTGTGTGATTCAAACAGCAGTCTGTCAAACACTTAATTGAACAGGACTCTGAGTATAAAGACCTAGCAGGGGGTCGTCTTGGGTTCAGTGTGGATTGATGCATTTAATTTATAGAAGCGTATCTGTTCCATGAGACGCGTGGGTTACGGATGTCAAAAACACTTAAAAAAAAAAAAACGCCTTCTGTGAATGTGTCCCTGTTTGTTCAGATATATACTGTGAGAACTAAATCTCACAGAACCTTTTCAAGGGGGTATAATCTTCTTATGCTCCCTTTCACAGAAATTCTGTGTGCCTTCACTTAGCGCTGAGTCATCTCCGCCAGCTGACACTTTTGAATGATCATGCGTACCCACTTCCCCACACACAGAGACACACACGCACACACTAAGTAGTGGAGTTTCATGATGCATCATTAAGCTGCTTTTTCTACGAGTCATGCTCTCTCGCTGCTGCTGCTTGAGTTTCCTGTTTATTAACTCTGTGGTCTTTTAACTGCTCCAGGTGGAACCCAACACCAAGCTTTTCCCTGCTGTGTTTGTGCGACCCACCAGCCCCAACCTCTTCCAGTTCGAGCTGGCTAAAATAAAGGTAGAGTTCCAAAATCGTTCCTTTGCAAGAGCCTTATTTTTTGATTTACCAGCTTAACTTTATACTCTACTGATCAGAGATGCAACCCCTTACAAAACATTTAAAACACTTCTTCCTCCTCCAAAGAATTGTCATTTGTTTGCCCTCTCCAGAACGCCATGCCGCTGTCGTCAGCCATCTTTAAGAGTGAACATAAAAACCCAGTCCCCCAGTGTCCACCCCGTCTTGACGTCCAGACCATCAACGCAGTGCTATGGAGCCGCATGCCAAACATCTTCCTCAAGGTGGAAACGGTGAGGGTCAATGAGAGACACGGCTGGGTCGTCCAGTGTGTTGAACCTCTGCAGATGTTGGCTGTGCACATACCTGAGGAGAACAGGTACGGGACATGTCTCATATGCTATATTCAGATGTTTTCCTCAAGAAATTGATACAAAATAACTTGAATTCTAATTAGAAATAAAGACTTACTTTTATAAGTTAGTTGTAACCATTTTATGAACCAAACAACTGATCAATTTATTATTTGAAAAATCATCGTCCTCCCTGCTTTCAAAAGGTGCGTGGACATCATGGAGCTGTCAGAGCAGGAGGACATGAGGAAGTTCCACTACCACACCTTAAAGCTCTACTGCGCCCTCTGCGCCCTGGGTAACACCCGCGTGGCCCATGCACTCTGCAGCCATCTTGACCAATCGCAGCTCTTGTACACCATTGACAACCAGTACCTGTCGGGAATGCTGCGCGAGGGCTTCTACAACGTCCTGATCAGCATCCACCTGGAGACGGCCAAAGAGGCACGGCTCATGATGAAGGACGAGTTCATCATCCCGGTCACGGCCGAGACACGCTCCATCCGCCTCTTTTCCGATGCCTCCAAGAAGCACCTCCCACCGGGGGTGGGACTCAGCACCTCGCTCAAGCCCCGCCTCAACTTCACTCCCCCTTGTTTCATCAGCACCAAACGGGAACACCTGTACAGTCCCCAGATCCCTCTGGACGCGCTGAAGGAGAAGGCGATCTCCATGTTGACAGAGGCCGTCCAGGGCGGCGGGCATCACATCCGTGACCCCGTCGGAGGAGGCGTGGAGTACCAGTTCGTGCCGATCCTGAAGCTCATCAGCACCTTGCTGACAATGGGCGTGCTGGGCAGCGAGGACGTGCACAAGATCCTGCTGCTCATCGAGCCCAATGTGTTCCGGGAGACACGCGAGGAAGGGGCCGCCGGCACCACGGACAAGGAAGGACTGACGGGGACGGAGGACAAAGCCGTGGAAGCTGGAGAAGAGGAGGCGGCCAAGGAGGCTAAACAGCCAATTAAAGGACTCCTGGAGAAGAGGCTGCCCGAGCCTGTCAAACGACAGGTAATGACGTGCATGAACAGATCAGGAATTATCTTATGTGTGTTAAGCCGTAATGTAAACCACTGTAGGTAAATTGACAAAACGTGTAAAATCAATGAACATCTACAGGTGCCAGTTCAGCGCTAAACTAACACAGCTGTGCTCTCAGTCACATGCTCTACAACTGCTGCACTGTAATAGACCCATTCAGAAGTCAGTCAAACATGAAATGGCTCTGTCTCCTATTGAACAAAACCGTCTCTCGAGTAAAAAGAGAAAAAAAAAATCCTCTTTAAAAAGTGGGACGATGTGAAGCCATACGGCTGTTTGTGTGTATTCTTCGTGGACTTGCTCCCAAACAGCTGCCGTCAAGGTGTGCGACAGTGATGCAAACAGCATTTTTTTTTTTGTTCTGTGCACATGCACTCCCCTTGTCTGTTTCCCCCCAGATGTGCGAGCTGCTTCACTATTTCTGCGACTGTGAGCTGAAGCACCGTATCGAGGCCATTGTGTCCTTTTCTGACAGCTTCGTCTCCAAGCTGCAGTACAACCAGAAGTTCCGCTACAACGAGCTGATGCTGGCCCTCAACATGTCCGCAGCTATTACCGCCAAGAAGACCAAGGAGTTCCGCTCACCCCCTCAGGAACAGGTGAGACAGGGCCAGAATCCACACTGACGTATCTGATACATAAAATTAAATTTAATAAATTTGTTTGTTTGGAATTAAAGGGGAGTAATGATGTTATTTTTTTAAATGTAAGGAATTAAGTAGAGATAATTGCATGAAAATGTAAGGATTAGAAGTAAAAAGTTGGCTGAAAACAAATTATTCCAAGGAAGTATAGATACCCAAAATTTCTACTTAAGTAAAGTCGCAAAGTTGTTTATATTTCATTCAATCAACACCTCTGCGTATATATAGTAATTCACGTACATATTGCAGCAGTTGTGCAGACCTTAACCTTAAATCAACCTTAAATGTCCTAAATCATTACTTTTGAAATAGAAAAACAACTGTGCTTTTAAAATAGGTAGGTGATTGAACACTGCATTGCCAAAGTTGACATTGTGTCTTTATAGGACAGATACTTGCATGATGGAGACAGAGTGGAGCTGTGAGGTTTTTGCCGAAGGGTTGAGGATCCAGTGATGGTTACCAAATTCAGCCTCTTTTCATTGGTAAAATATGTGTAAAGGCAGACTGATTGAAAGACTGAAATAGAGAATGTATCATAGCACCAACAGCATTGATTTGTGAAAAAAAATGCCTGACAGTGATGATATGTGCCTTCTGCATGCCACAAACTATGTGAAAACCATCCACCCCTCTACTTTTGTAATTAAAAGTTACATATTCAATTTGAAATATGTGTTTCCCAGGATTGCAGCAGGTCTGAGATACTGATTAAGTCTTCTGCTGCAAACTGGGGTAACACCACATTTGTCCTTGCAGTGCCATTGTGACATCTTTCAAGAATCCACACCTCTGTTCACGCAGCTCACATGTCTGCCATGTGACCTGTGGTGATGCTTGTGTGACGTAAAACATGCAGATCAGCCACAGAGGGTCAGTGCCAGGAAGCGCGCAGCTGTTGGAAGCGATAAATCTTCTAATAAAGCACACGTTAATCTATAACTGTCCTGTGAAGAAAGCCTACAGGCTCTCCCCTTCACATGATGGATGTAACTAGATGATTCATGCGAGACATTTTTATGTAATTTATGTAAGTTTCCACATACGTAGCCAGTTTCTCTCTGAGAATTCCTTTTTGGATTTTTTCGTTGAATTCCCTCAGTTAGGCTCCCGTGGCCCAGAGTGAATTAGAGCTGCTCCAAATGTTTCCCCCAAAGCGCTTTCTTCAATGTGTGGATGTGTGTGTTTAAAAAAAATAAAACAAAAGCCTCAAGGCAAATTCATCCTCCTTGTCTTGCTCCAGTGAGAGTGCACACTCAATCGTACACGCACACACATGCACACATACACATATCCTCCCCCATTGGGTCACAGCTGGATATGGAGTTCAGCGCTTCACAGTTACTTTAATGACTTGTCACGGTGTCCTTGGGTCTGTGAGAGCCGCAGGGGAGATTGGGTCCCTTTTCTTTTTTCCTGTGAATCCTTCAATAAGATCAAATCATGTTCAGATGGTCCACGAGACTAAAGAAGGGGAAGAATTCAGAGATTGACAGTGTTAACTGATGACTTTTGGCCGAATGCATGCGTGGCGATGGCGGCTGTTGAAAATTTGATCAGAACGCACAGATATAGTCATTAAAGCCTTGAATATTCCTCTTGAATTGAACATTCAATAAAATGAACTTTTGTCTGGTCCTTATCATTTTGAAATCTTAACAAGTGAAAACATCTTTTTGGTGCAGTTAGTCCAATATTGAGTAGAATTACCTCATTCCATTGGTAGATAATTTAGCTCATTTCTTTTTTTCCCCCTCTGATTTGGGTCAATTTGGTCTTGTTTTAAGAAATAAAGACTAACGTTTTCCTTAAAAATAAATAAATAAATAGACTAAAATCAAGAAACAAACTTGAAATAAGGTAAATCATCTGCCAACGGAATAAGATAATTATTCTAATTGTTACAAATACAAGACAGTTCATTTTTTTTCTTATAGTTATTTTTATGTGGGGGAAAATATAGGCTAGCAGAGCAACTAACATCTAATGAGGAATCTTACACTATTACACAGGTCAGTTGGATGACTATGAGCCATTTGAAGCTAATATAAATTCCCAAGATAGACTATAACATTAGCTGCACTGCCGTAGCTTATATGCTACGTATAGTTGACAAACATGTATGAGTATGTATTTAAAATAGTGCTTTTAAGTGCTTAAAAATGTATCTAATTAATTACATGCTTTATGATTAATGAATCCAAATAATCTAAATGAATCGCATATATATACAATTTTCCGAGAGAAGCATTTAATATCTCTATTCAAATGGTTTTGGATTGGAAACTTATAGGATTTGCTGGTTGCTAGCCACATTTGTATTCATGCATATGTGTTAATTCATATTCATATTTTAGATCAACATGCTGCTGACCTTCAGTATGGGTGAGGACTGTCCATGTCCAACAGACATCCAGGAGGAACTCTATGATTTTCACAACCAGCTGCAGCTCCACTGTGGTGAGATTGATGGTCTATTTACAACAATTGTATTTAATATGATAAAATAATGTGATTTTTTTTTTTTAGAATTTATTTCAGACATTTTTTGAGTAAAACAACCCAGACGCATACTCTGAATGAGGCAAGAAAGAGAAAAAAAAGATTAGTTTAGATTCTTTTCAAATGGAAAAAGGACGAAAAACATATAGAGTAATTGTGTATTTTATGCTGTTATTGCCTGAGCTGTCAACAGCAGCTGAATAGTATCAGCACCATGAAATGTCCCTCCACCCTCTCTCTGCATCTCTCTTTCTGCCTCAGCAGAGAAATCACGGTTCAGTGCATCTCCGATTGCTCTGACATCTTGATGTTTTGATAAATAATTGTTTTGCCCAGCCCTCCGTGGCACTACCATTCATACGGCAGCCTCAGCCCTGTGGCAATAGCAAAGGAACTGTCATGGCGCCTGCTGCAAAGAGAATAAAAGAGTGAAGGTGCCAGGAAGTAGGAGAAACTGTACGTTCTGTAACCAACAGGAGCCTGACAGAGATATTGCTTTAATATGCTTTGCACTCCATGTATGTAGTTCTTTTTAAATCAGTGGTGTCAAACATGAGGCCCATGGCCCAGAACCAGCCTGTTAAAGGGTCTAATCCAGCCCACTGGATGACTGTATGAAGTAAGACAAACAAATGGACCAGTTCTTATTTCTTCACAGAAATGTGAAGTCAGTTCAGGGTTCAGGGGATAAAGTATTTACACTTTTGATTTGTAAATCGTTTGTAGCTCGGGCTGCAACTAATGATTATTCTGATAGTGGATTCATCTGTTGATTATTGAAATTATTATAGAAATTGATTAGTTTATAAAATTGTGTAAAATATTGTAAATATATATCACTGTTTTCTCAAAGTTGAAGAAAACAACCCAAAGATCATCACTTTACTATTATAAAAGACAAAAAAAAGACTGGAAAAATGTAAAATAATAATAATAATAAAATAATGATAAATCATTTATTAAAATGATATAATTGTTGGCAATTAATCAATTAATTAATTAATCATTGCAGCTCTACTCAGTACTAAAGCTGTATTGTATTTTTTTAAGAAGAAAATGTCCAAATTCTCTGGTTCCAGCTTCTGGTCTCTTTATTCTTCTATAATAATAAATTTATGATCAGAAAATAATCAAATTTGAGAAGCTGGAACCAGAAAACATCTTCACCTTGTCAAATAAAAATGACTTAAATCTATTATCAAAATAGGCAGGAGATAATTTCACCTACCTCCTAAAAAAAGCAAATATTGGAATAATTGTTGAAATTCTACTTTTTTCTCTCCTGCATTGTAAATTGAAAGTTTATCAATAGTGTGCATATTCATAATGTATCTCTTTCCATAAAAAAGAAGATATTTATTTTTACCCACCCACTTGAGATCAAACTGCACTAAACGTGGCCCATGCACTCAATTGAGTTTGACTCCCCTGTTCTATCTGTTTATGTTGTGTAGGAATCCCTATGGAGGAAGATGAAGACGAGCAGGACACATCTATAACAGGTCGCCTCCTCACCCTGGTCTACA
This sequence comes from Lepturacanthus savala, assembly GCA_030544235.1. Lineage (NCBI taxonomy): Eukaryota > Metazoa > Chordata > Actinopteri > Scombriformes > Trichiuridae > Lepturacanthus > Lepturacanthus savala. The sequence continues at coordinate 17,037,402 of CM060469.1, read as the reverse complement.
AGATCAAAGGACAGTCGCACAAAACTGAGGAACCTGCAGAGAAAGAGCAAGCAGCACCATGTGAGCAAAATCTCTGCTTTTACTTAATAATATTAGTGATACGACTGTATCATCTGGGTGAAACACTTAATTAATTTATTTGTTTTTTATTTTATTTTTGTTTTAGTTTTCACAGTTTAAAATATACAAAAATAAAAAAGAGTGCTTGAAAAAGCACAAAAGACCCAGTGGGCTCCATCTAAATATTAAACCTTTACACAAAACACAACATTATTCGTTTACCATTGCATCTGAATGAAAATTCACCTCTGCAGCTAAGAATGTTAGAAAGATGAAGATGTGAAGTATAACTAGTTGAAAATATGAGTCTGTTAGATAAAACTGTTTGATATTCCCTTCCTTGCTTGACAGTATCTTATAAATAAATACACATATCTGAAAATTATTAACCCCACTTTTTGTGATTGTTGGCGATATTTAGCTATTGTAAATTGAAAAATGTTGTTTTAAATGATTTAAATTCAATTAATGTCCAACATTTTGAAAAGAAAAGTGTCCCTGGAAGTTACATTTAAGTTACATTCCTTTTAGCAGCAGCAGACACTCTCCCAGCACATGCTATCCATTTACTCCCCGCTACATTCTGGTTGTTTATGATGTGTTTTGCCTCATCTTCTCTCTCTCTCTCTCTCGCTCTCTCTGTCTGTGTCTCTGGCTCAGAGGGAGGCAGAGAATTAAAAGCAGGGGGCTCCTGTCTATTGCTGCTGGAGAACCCGGAGTCCCGCTTCACCGGGTGGCAGTCATTTCCATTTCAATTTCTTTCCAATTTCATTATGGTAATACGTAGCCGGTGGAGGAGAGGTCTCCGCCTGTGAAGGGCATCTTCCGCGAGACCAGGGATGAGAGAAGAGAGAAAAGAGAGAAAGAAAATAAAAGATGATAAAACCTGATCTTTCACCTGATTAAACCAATAGACACATACGTGCGTGCGCGGGCACAACTGCACAAAAAACATTCAATCACCGGGCCCAATAACCGGGGATTGCCGTGGAAGTATAACAGCATAACAAGTTGTAATTTTCTATCTCAAGTGCCACTTTTGTTGTTGACCAGTGATCAAGTCGCCAGATTGCACATTATTGCTCAACTGGTACAGATTCAACCTTGTCCTGATGGCCTCTCGGTGTAGAACGAAGCCAGCGTTCACTGTCTGATATTTCTAGTTTTATTTATTGCCTCTTGTATGTATGACCTTTTTTTCTGAGAATCGCCCGATAAAACCAGACGTGTTTGCCTTTTTTTGCCAAGATAAGGAAGAACTAATGTGAAATTCGCCACATCTGAAAAGCTTCCAGAGAATCTGTTAGAAGTCGTGCCATCGCCATGCCACCCCTGTCTATTCTTGAAAGTGATGCTGGCAGCAAGAAGTGGCCAAATTGCAGATGGGTAAATTTAGGATGAAATATGTGTTGCTGACTGCAGACGCTGAAAGGCAATCTCTCCGCTGGGATTTGGTTTGACCCTGAAGACGCGAAGCACAGGAGGCCGCGGTGACCAGTCTCTGAGGGAGCGGGGCAGGATGAGAATAGAGGAGTGTGTATTCTTTCTTAAAAGACTTGTTGTGGGCGGCGGTGGTGGTCTCTGCAGAGTGCTGTGTAAGCGGCTGATTGATTAGAGGCGAGGCTTTCGGTGGCAGCTGCAGTTCAGGAGCATCACTTCTACTTCTGCAACAGCTGGAGGTGTCAGAAAGGGAGAATTAAATCCCTGCTGGCAAATTCTGTTATCTAAGGGTTTTTCCTAGAATAATTTTCTGATTAGATACAGCTGCATCTCAAATAATTAAAGTATCGTGAAAAGGTTAGATATTTTTTGTCACAGAAAGTGAACCGCATATACAGTATTATAGAGATTCATCATTACGCAAGTATATAAAGTCTATTGAACTTTTTCACAATGTTCTAATTACGTATTTGAGATATACCTGTATGTTGGTAGTAAGTTTTTAAAAACTTTCATAGTGGGGCTGATATGATAATGCTAATATGATTAATCTTTTACAAGAAGATCCAAACAAGATAAAAAAAAAAACCAACAGGCAACAGTCATGCCAATAAATAATGATGCTAACGTGTTAATGTTTAGCATAAAGTTTATCAGAGTTAGGTAGTTTATTGTGTTAGCATGCTAACATTTGATGGCTTTATATGAAAAGTCAGTAAATCACCGTCATGTTAATGGTAACAATATTTAGCATGTTTATCCTCTTCACCATCTTAATTTATTGTGTTGATGAAAACATTTGAGTTGGACTTTTTTAACTTGACCCATAGATTAGTTAGTTAGTAATTTTTTTTTTGTACATGGCGGCTCAATCTAAGGTCATAGATATGCAACAATTCTTATTTTGGTCGAATTCTACACTTATAGAAGCTTGATGTTGATAAATTCCACTAAATCTGACACATTGTACCTTTACGTGAGTCATCATGAGGCAGGAGCATTACATGAACACAGAAATACAACTATATGCTTATGTTAAATTGAATGTTTCATATTCATTTTGTTTGGCATTGGTTGAACTAATGAACTGTGTATGTTTGTGTGAAAAAGTGCATGCAGCTTTTTTGGTGTATGTTTTTGAAGCCCGAGTGAAGACACCATCATCTTTTTTGCGCAGTGACCCCCTCCAGCTGTAACCTTTCCTCCCCACTGTCATCTTGCTCCATGACACCCATGAAGATACTTTGGCATTGTTTCAATATAGATGAAATTAAAGAAGAGCAGAGCAGTCATTTTCCACCTCTGATGAGTGGTTTATACACCGTAATCACTGAATGTGCAGAAATGATGACTTGCCTGGAAGAGATCGTTGTATCTGGGTGTGAGAGAGGAAACACGGGGATCGTTTTTGATCTCTCATACCATGGCAACAGCTGGCTTCCATCAGTGTAACATTAGACAGGCTGGGTTTGTTTGCTGGGGTGTAGTGAGAGTGAAAGTGCCGGAGGACTGTGTTGAAGTGACAGACAGACAGAATTGGGGGGGGGGGCGACCATGCAACGATAGTGTGACAGAATGAGAGTCAGGTGTTGTGAAGTAATGTTGGCCAAGACGGAGAAATGCTGCTTCCCATTTCGGAGCGAACTGCTGCTCCTTGCCCTTTCTCCTGACACCCACGCAACACGCGGCAGTAGGATCGGTTATCACCAAGTGCAACATTCCGCTGGCTCGGCCTTCCCAACCATCGCACAAAACACACCCTCGCATTGATTGATTGATTGGCTGTCAAACACGCGTCATAAAACCGACAGATCCAATCAAGTGGGGGTCTTAAAAAAACTCAATCACCTAATTGCTCAAGGAAATCAATCCTGAAAATGGCTCCGTCTTTTATGGCTCTGAATGCGGTTTAATTGATGTCTGTGTCTTCTTTGCGTTCTTATATCCCAATAACAAACATACAAATATACCCATTCACCCTTTTGATCCAGCTTTAAAGACCCTATTGTGAAAAAAATGAGTGCTTGTGTGTAAATATAACACACTTCACTCACTCATTCTGTTGTGATCTGACCTCCTCTAAAACCTGGCTGATCACAAGCCATTTAGAAACAGTTCCTGTCGTATATTATATAATAATAATAATGAGTGTGTGAGAAGGTAGACTGTATTGCTGCTACAGATCTTACTGTAAAAAAAACAACTATTAACTATAAACTGGTAAAATAGCGGCCTTTTATTGAAGCCTTTACTATAACCCACATATCTCAATTGAACCACAGAAGCAGAATATTGTCCACAACTTCAAATACCTGGTCCTCTATTCTTTACATGCTTCACCGTGCTAACTGTGGCTTTTCATGAATGAACACTCCAAGTGTGTTTTCTTTTCCACAGAATAGAAGGAAATAACTGACACCACTGAAATGCAGCTGATTACCTCTCCTTTAGAAGCGGTGGCCTGTAGAGGCGGTTGAGACATGCATGCAGTTCTTTCAGCTCAACTGGAGCCATGTGAAAGACTTTGGAGACTCCCTTTTGTGTTCTGTGTTCAAGTGCTTATTTGCATCATTGAACTGGTTTGGGAATGCAGCCTTTGATTCGTGTCTCTTTTTGTGTTGTGATCCCCAGTGCGAGTTGTATAGAAACGGGAGCAGCCAGTCAAGTGGGAGGTCTTTTAGACTAATAGACCCATGTGTGTGCACAGTGTGTTGTGTGTTTAATGGTGACATGCTTTATGTGTCCAGCACCAAACAGCAGACAGACAATGTTTGCAATGGATTTTGAACATGGAAGGGCATTTAGCTGCTAAAGAACCAGATCAAGCGTTCATCCACCAATTTTGGATGACTGTCGGTTCAATTCAGGGCTCCTACAGTGTGCATTTTGTTGTGTACTTCCGCCACAAGTGTGTAAATGTGTGTCAATTATTAGCTCCTTATGATGAGCTGCTGGCACCTTGAAAGGCAGCCACCACCATTAGTGTATGAATGTGCATGAATGCTTGAATGAAAATCACTTTGACTGCATTTACTATTTTCTTCAATAATTTGGTGGTGACCAAAAACATAGCAAGAAGGGGGCCTGAATTTTACGGGAACCATGATGAGAAAAAAACTGTAGCATATAGATTGATTTGCAACATTGGATGATTTACACTAATGCTAATAACTTGCTAATAACTTGTGTCAGCTGGATGTATAGATAGACTGCTCAGCACAGAACTTTATAATCTCATAACATGTAATTATTGTGTTTACAGCTTTTTTCACAGGTACCGGGCAGGCAAAAAAAGGAAAATAATAGTCAGTCTCCTGTTACTTAGGGAGCTTGTTCAAAACAGGAGGAAATGAGGATTTTTTCCCCCCCAAAATATACTAAATGCAATGGAAAAATAATGGTATTTGATACATTAATTTTTTATTATAGTTTATTCTGTTCTGATTATTTCAACAAACAAGCAGTACAAGTCTTAGAATATTAAAGGAAAACAATAATAAATAATCAAAGCCGAATGCGCAGAGGCTGAAGCTATAAGCTTTTTTACTCCTATCACTCCTACCAATCTGTTGGTGTCTGTTGGAGTATTGGTACTCCTACCACTCAAACTACTCCAAAGGACTCAAACAAACGTTTTTAGATCAAAACCTAATCAAATTTATAACAAAACAACAATAAAAAGTCGACCATTTCCTACGGAATTTTCAATCATTTTCCTTTTAAAAAATGTTTAAATCATTGTCTTCCCTCTGAGCTCATATCTACATTCCCTTTATTTTTTAAACATTCTCACAATTTTCCATGGTAACATTCAACAGTCTGCTAGTTCCTTAAATTGGACTGTCTTTGATTGCATAAATCACCTATTATATTTTCTTGCAGCCAATCTAAAGGAGTTGATCTCCCAGACCATGGTTAGCTGGGCCCAGGAGTGTCACATCCAGGACCCGGAGCTGGTCCGTAAGATGTTCAGTCTGCTGAGGAGGCAGTACGACAGCATCGGAGAGCTCCTCCGGGCCATGAGGAAGACTTACACCATCAGCGCCGCATCCGTCCAGGATACCATCAACCTCTTAGCCTCTCTTGGTCAGATCAGATCTCTGCTGTCTGTCCGTATGGGGAAAGAGGAGGAGAAGCTCATGATTGATGGACTCGGGTAGGTTGTGGCCACCTCAGCCGAGCTGTGCATTGGTTATATGATTTATTGGCTAAACTTAAATCATTTGTAAGCACCGAGTCATTAAATGTCTGTTTTTTTTTTTCCCTGTATCCAGTGACATCATGAACAATAAGGTGTTCTACCAGCACCCCAACCTAATGAGAATACTGGGTATGCACGAGACTGTCATGGAGGTTATGGTCAATGTCCTCGGAGGAGACAAATCCCAGGTTTTAAAAACTTCTACTTCTATATTTGTATCTGCTTTTGAAGGTTGTTTGTCTCTTGCAGGGAAAGTTTGTGTTTCAATTTGGTTTTGTGTGGTATCTTTTGTGTGCGGACTGCGGCAGCGAGGGCGAGTGAACGTTAATAAAGACATGGTCCCAGTAGGTGGGCTTTCCCTTTTTTTTTCCTTAGGCTGACAGCTCTAAAGGACAGAAAGGGCAGAATGTGGCTTGCTTGTGAAGATGTGAGGCCTTTAAGGCATTAATTAGGAGTGAAGACATGCAGGGACATTCTTTAGTAAGAAGCTCGGAGGAAGGTATTACAATAAGGTCAGTACTAGAGCTGGAACTAACTATTTTAGATATTTGATTAATCTTTGGTTCATAAAATGATCGATCACTGTTCCCCGAATCTAAAGATGCAACCTAAAATATCTTTTATTTATTCAGACCAACAGTCCACAACCAAAAGATCATCAGTTTACTATCATAGAAGACTAAAGAAACCAGAAAATAATCAGATTTGAGAAGCTGGAACCAGAGACTTGGACATTTTCCTCTTAAAAATGACAAATTTACATCCCATCCAAGATACACATGAAAGATGAAAACATACACAGTGGGGATCAGTCGAAGGCGTTGAATTAGAGTAGTGTGTGTGTGTGTTACCTGCCCTGAGAGTGTGTGAATGTGTAAGTCCAAGGTCCTTTATCGCTACTCAGTCTCAACATTGTCTCTGCCATCTGATAACAATGAAACCCGGCCGTTGCCGGGGAGACGACCTCATGATCTCCAAACAGAGGTAAAGTTCCCAGGAGGATGGTGGTAGGGAGGGAGGCGGGGGCCAAACCACTGTCTGCATGAACATCCAGGAGAAAAAGTAGAGATATCAACCTTCCAAGGTGGATGAGGTCGATGAGGGGGTCGCCGAAGGTGAAGGTTGTTTTGGGTCAGGCTGAATCTGCAGTCTTCCATCAGCTTTAGAGTCTGTCTTGTTCGCTATATAATGCCGAAAATATTCACATTTATGGCCCAAATCATTCGAGCCGAGCTGACAACTTCTCCAATAGTTCGCAATTAATCGATTGACTAACCATTGCAACTCTATTAAGTACTGATTAACTAGTTTCCATTTATTACAATAATCAGCAATGACTTTGATAATCGATTTGACTAATTTTAATAAGAAAATGTCCAAATTACTACTTTAATATAATTACTTTCTTCTTTTCTTTCGTCTTCTATAATAGTAAACTGATGATCATTAGGTTTGTGGACTATTGGTATGGACAAAAAAAGAAGACCTTTGACATTTTATGCCATTTTATGAAGCAAACAGCTAATTGATTATTTGTTTCAATAAATTGATAGATTTATTTGACTATCAAAATAGTCATTAATTATTTGCAGCCCTGATCAGTACCCTTATATAAAGAAATATCCTCTCCAAAGATAGTATCAAACATGTCTACAAAAACACATCTGCTATGCACAGCAAACTCAGTTGTTATTCTACTACAATTCCTGTTTCAAAATACAAACCAGGGTGGCTCTTTGAGCCTACTTATACTCCATGTGTCACCCTACAGGAAATCGCCTTCCCTAAGATGGTCGCCAGCTGTTGCCGCTTCCTGTGCTACTTCTGCCGGATCAGCCGCCAGAACCAGAAAGCCATGTTCGACCACCTGAGCTACCTGCTAGAGAACAGCAGCGTGGGCCTCGGTGGGTCCAGCTCACCGCTGCTACTCTCACTTCTATCTAACATCATGCTTTGAGATTATCTCAATGGCTACTATACTATTTTACAGGGTGAAGACCACACAACTTAGCCCAAATGTTCAGACTGTAGGACGTGATACTAAATGATCTTGGACATTGGTCATTCTCTATGAAACAAGGGTGGCACATACAGTCAACAATTTTGACGCAAATTCCTGTTCACCTGAGTAAGAAAGCGTGTCCAAACTTTGAACTGGTACTGTACCTTTAAGACACACAACTTCTTAAAAAAAAAAAAAAAACTCATTAAAGTGGATGCGACACTGTATTCGCCTATTTTTTCCATCACAGGACTTATTCCGCACCTCTGAGCTCACTTATATATTAGCATCACACCTGAGAGCGCGACTCATCTCCCATTCCCTTAGAAGATGGCAATGCCACAGTAGAAGAGAGCACCCTGCTGGGTCCAGAGAGTGTCTCACACACACACACACAGGCACACACTGCTCATTTAACAGGTGAACATAAGTTATATGATTGTACTCTGCACAAGCAACATGAACGTTTTTATTCCTGCACTCACAAGAGCAGACAAGAAAGTGTGGACAGGTAATGTGTGAATATACATAATATACGTGCAAACTGTTCTCTGTAAACCCTGTAAAGCATAATGTGTTTACCTGCAGTAAGCAGATTAGCTGCGGGTGGAGATTTTGGAAAGAGTGAAACACTCCCCCCTGCTGTTTGCTGCAGGCGGCTCTAACCAGTAGAAGTCATATTCAGCAGACTAAAATACAGGAAAAAAAAAAAAGCGCATAGTAACAGCTGATTCTTAAGAGATATACAGTAAAATATACAATAGAACAGACAGTAAGTTTGTGCTTTTCTTTTTTCATGTAGCTTCACCAGCTATGAGGGGCTCCACTCCTCTAGATGTGGCTGCTTCCTCTGTGATGGACAACAACGGCTTGGCTCTGGCTCTGGAGGAGCCTGATCTGGACAAGGTAAGATTTACAGTAGTCTTCTTTTCCTGCTCTTTTTTCTGAATTAACAGTCTCAGGGGTTATTCTAAGATCAGAGGTTTAGGGGTACTGAGCATCCAGAGACCAGACCAGTTCGGCTAGGCAAGATAAATGTTATTGTTTTTGAACCTTTTAATGCAGTTTCATTCTCACAAGCATAACATTTTTTGAGAAATATATTGTACCAAAAATGGACCATGGACATTTTTTTTGGACTTTTTTTTTAATGCAATGCACAGTTTAGAAAGAAGAGAGAGTTCTGAAGTGAGGTTGTATGTGTGTGTCCCACGTGTAGGTGGTCACCTACCTGGCGGGCTGTGGCCTCCAGAGTTGTCCAATGCTGCTGGCTAAAGGTTATCCAGACATCGGCTGGAACCCCATCGAGGGAGAGCGTTACCTCTCCTTCCTGCGGTTCGCCGTCTTCGTCAATGGTAGGACAGCATGTACCGTACCCCCTAGTTTTTCTCTCTGCCTGTCTCTTTCTGTTTCTTCTTCCACTACATGCTAGCAAAGGTCTGGCTATGTTTCAAGCAGCTTCAAAAATTCTGCTTGAAACATGGGCACAACCCAAGGAAAAGGCTAACTAAAGATTTGCCCGAGGCTTAGACATACACTACCGTTCAAAACTTTCAGGTCATCCAGACAATTTAGTGTTTTCCATGAAAACTCCACCATAAGTTGTAAAATAGATCGAAAATTTGATTACATTCTGACGCAATGAGCAAACACATTGTACCATTAGAACACTGCAGTCATAGTTGCTGGAAATAGATCTCTATACACCTAGAATAGTCATTTACCACATTATCAGTGTATAGAGTGTATTTCTGATTAGTTTAAAATTATCTTCATTGAAAAAAACAGTGCTTTTCTTTCAAAAAAATACCCCAAACCTTTTGCATGACATCTGAAATAAATCCAAACATCTTTTTTAAATACATGTAAACATGTTAGCTCAACTGTAAAAATGCTATTGATATCAAGCTTTTCAGATGCTCTGCCTGCCCGATCAAATCTCCACATACCGAACATTAGGTAAAACATAAACAGATTAACTCAAAGCAGAAGTAGAGTGTACAGAAAGTACACTTTGCGCATATTTGTCCATCGTGCCAGGTTATCTCTGGGTTAACCTAGTACTACCAAGCTAAAGAGTGCATTTGTTAATAAATCAATTTCCCTCCAGTGCACTCTCTCTGCACTTTCTTTAAGGACCAATCGAGCTATATATACATGTTTATGTGTATTTTTCCAGGTGAGAGCGTGGAGGAGAACTCCAGCGTTGTGGTCAAGCTGCTCATCCGTCGTCCAGAGTGTTTCGGACCCGCCCTGAGGGGAGAGGGAGGGAACGGCCTGCTGGCCGCCATGAAGGAGGCCATCAAGATCTCTGAGATGCCAGCTTTGGACCTGCCGGGCTCCGTCCAGGGAGTCAGCTCGGACGTGTAAGCCCCGAAGATCAAGCAAAGCTTATCAAATCAATACCCAGCACTTGGCCTTAAGATCAGCTGATCATCCCTTTTCCCTGACATGTTTTAACTGGGCCTTGATGTCCTTTAAAGCATTTCTGTTTCTGTTTATCCCCCGACTTTAGGTCCGCAGATGGTGATGATGAAGAGGAGGTTGTTCACATGGGCAACGCCATCATGTCCTTTTACTCTGCACTCATCGACCTGTTGGGACGTTGTGCCCCAGAGATGCATGTATGTTGCAAGAAATCAGAGCTATATAAGAAAAATGTGATTAAAAAAATATTACAGATGGAATTACAACTACATTTTATAAAATACTACTGAACACAAACCCTTGTTATAAGAATCAATGAGTCAATAAGTATCAATACAATACAACACTTGATATCTACAATGATATCTGTAAATTACTTTAAATCTGTAAATTATTTTAATTGTTTGGATTTCTCACTTAGGACATGAAACATATTGTTAAAAAATATTGATAAAAATGTATTTATATTGATTAGTATAAATATTTTTAAATATTTGGGGAGCATTTTATGCTTAATGGTCTGCTACATAAATGTAGAGACAAGGATACAGCTAGAACATATATTGATGTAAAATATTTCATATCCGTGGATAACAATGATTTTTGATTTGTAATCTATTTTTAATAATGGCTTTATATTAAACTCGATTAGGCATCTGATTGCTTTATCATCAATGGAAAAATTATGTTTATGTGCCGAGGAGGGAGCAGCGTTGGTTTCATGAAACTATCAATATTATATTGAGCTATTTTCTTATTGAATTGACGATGCGGATATTGACTTTATATATTGATATTATTTTATTGCCCAGGCCTATGAGAAATTGTGCTTTTTTATTTCTCATTGATTTTCTTGAACCCTGTACCTGCTCTGATATTTCCCATTTATATTTCTCCTCTCGTCTTCAGCTCATCAACAAGGGGAAAGGTGAAGCTCTGCGTATCCGTGCCATCTTGCGCTCCCTGGTGCCTACGGAGGACCTTGTGGGAATCATCAGCATACCGCTCAAAATGCCCGTCACCAACAAAGGTGCTGTATTCAGGATGTTCCCTCTGATAACGCTCACCTTTACACCTCCAATCAGGACACATCTTATTCATTTACTCCACACAACAGCACGTTGAACTCACACGAGAAAGTACAATGGTTATGAAACTCTCCACATTTAGTGCAAGGCGAAAGGTTATCGATTTCATTTCACTGCTCATTCCTTTTTAATCAGTACGACGTTTCACCGCACGCTCCCATAGCTCAGAGTGAGCCAGATCATTTCTATAGAGAGCTGTCCTGCACTATTGATTGATCTGCATAAGCGCAGAGCGACTTGCCGTTTGAATTTGCTGCTGTGAGCACTGCCGCGCAGACGCCGTCAGAAAGTGAAAACGGCGAGCCGTGACCTGAAACTTTCCCACTGCCTAATGAATACACATGAGTGTTTGAGCCTGAGAGCTGCTCTTCAAGGTGTTTCTTTGTCCCGATCGCTCTCAGATGGTTCGGTGACGGAGCCGGACATGTCGGCTAGCTTCTGTCCGGACCACAAGGCCCCCATGGTGCTGTTTCTGGACAGGGTGTACGGCATCGAGGACCAGTGCTTCCTGCTCCACCTGCTCGAAGTTGGATTCCTCTCTGACCTGAGGGCTGCTACCTCTCTGGACACGGTAGGTAGGAGGGATGAACGATTTAAGAAAAAATGTAACTGTTAGTTTTCTGGCAGGTGTTTTTATTCACGATTTTGTTTGGGTTTGGGTTCATAGGGTGGGTTTATGAATGCATTATATTCATATGACCAATGAATAATAATGCAATGTGTCCAGGAATGGGTTGTGGAATGGGTTTGTTTTTTTAACTTGCATCACTGAATGTCACCTTTTTTAATTCCGTTGTACATGTTATGTTCAATGACAATAAAGAACTATAATATATTACTATTTTTATTATATTAAAACCTTTGACTCGGCTTCTAGTCCCACTGAAGCCATTTTAGGAATTGATGAACAGGTTACACTGATTGGACTCCAGAAAACACATGTCCACCTCGTGCAATAAGCCGTTTCTAAGTGGGAGGCAGCATACACATGTAAAATAGTCAACTAAACAATCTATTTGCCTGAAATTGTGGTTTTTGATATAAAGTGATAGATTGTTCAGGCCTAGTAGATAGAGCTGGTAGCAACGTGGATGACAAGCAAGAGCGATTGTTCTTGTTAAAATGACACCAATGACACCAAACACAAAAGTAAAAGTATTTTTTTTTTTGCCATTTGGCTTTCTGTACAAAGTCAGGAAGAACCCTTGATAAATGCTGGAATATCTGTGACTTGTTTTTCTTTTCGCCTGCAGTCCCTTAGGCCGTCTGTTCATGTGGCAGCAGCTAAGAATATCACTCAACCTGTGGCATCACTCGTCTGTGACATCTGACAGGATCACACTGTTCACACTGACAGATACTAATTTAATCTAGGCGGCAGGCGTGACAATCTGACATCTGTGTGCTGTGGACGTTTGTGGGTGTGGAATTTAAGGGTATCCGGGGGTGTATTTAGACATTACACTGGAAGAAGTGTGCGCAGGACAATGGTCAACATCTTTTATCAGTCAATAGTAGCCAGTGCTCTCCTTCACGCTGTTGTTTGCTAGGTGAGTGCAACAGTGAAATCAAATTAAGAGGCTGAACAAGCTTATTAAAAAGGCTGCTGGCCTTGGTGTAACGCTGGACTCAGTGGAGGAGATGGCGGAGAGAAGGATGAAATTACTTTTAATCATGGACAGTCCCTCCTATCCGCTGCATTTAATTGTGGCACAGCAGAAAAAGCACTTTCACCAGCACTCGTCTAACTATGCTGCTCTATGAAGCGGTGCAGTAGGTCGCCATTAGATACCGCTGAATGTGTTTTTCTCTTTTTTAGTAGGAGCCAGAGGTATTATATTCGTCATTCAGGTAGATGTATAGATACTAGGGTTTAAAATACTTCTGTAGAAGTTTAAGCATCATCTCAAGCTTGTTACTCAAGTAAAAGTATAAAAGTACTGGTTTCAAAACTACTTAAATTATAAAAGTAGAGAAAATCAGTTGCCAGAGTTGTATGTATATGTATATGTTGTATTATCTCTATTTGAACAGGTAATAGTGAGCGGATGAGATAAAATCTATTAAATTGAACACCAAGAATAAGAACAAGTTATTTTAGGTAAAAAACAACCTTTAACTCCCAATATATGTTATTACCACTTTCTGGCATAAGACAAGAATGTGTTTTATTTTCCTTTTAAATTTATTTTAACAAGGAAAAAAATGGATAAACTGATTATAACTTTTGGCAGAAACATCATTTTTTTTGGTTGAGTTGTCAACATAATTTAATGTAAGGAGTAGAAAATACAGACATGAAAATGGAAAGAGTAGAAGTAAAAAGTCGGCTGAAATATAATTACTGCAGTAAAGTATGGATACTCAAAATTTCTTAACCTTAATTACCTTAACTAAGGTAATAAAGTATTTGGTAGTAGTACTTTTTTTCCTTAGTATTTGAAATGTCTGCTTGGATCTGTTGTTGACTATTGGCTATTTGATTGACAATTAACAATTATTTATTTTATTGATGACTTTTCATTGACTGATTTCCCCTTGTGGGCCATTGTTATTACTCTTTTAAGCTAAGTTTGCTAACTTGTTTTGCAGTAAATAATAATTCATGTTCTTTGTTCAAATGTTTTTTTAATACATCACTTTAAATCAAGTCTGTAAATATTAACCAGTCTGTGACTGACCTCCTTTCTCTACAGGAGGGTCTGTGCACCACAGAGACGGCTCTGGCCATGAACCGCTACATCGGCTCGGCCATGCTTCCCCTCCTCACTCGCTGCGCTCCTCTCTTCGCCGGCACCGAGCACTACGCCACCCTCATCGACTCCACGCTGCACACCATCTACCGCCTCTCCAAGGGCCGTTCACTCACCAAGGCCCAGCGAGACGCCATAGAGGAGTGTCTGCTGTCCGTCTGCAAGTGAGAAAGTTTTTATTTTTTTTTTGAATAGTGATAATACTTGTTTGTTAATTTTTTTTTCCATTTTATTTTTCCAAGGAGATATTTGCAACTCAGATACAGGTGTCTTGGAAAGTATGGTTTAGGGTTTTGTTGACTGAAACGTTACTACGGGATCTTCCTTTCTCAAGACTACCGATAATATATAAAAGACATACTTTTATCTCGTCTGAGAGGAATAGAATTATTTCATTCCATTGGCTCAATTTGGTTTTGTTTTCAAGAAAACAAGACCAGCATTTTTTATATAAAAAAAGAGATCAAATCAATTTAAAGATTAAATTGACTAAAATCCAAAAAAACAGCTTGCCAACAAAATTCTGTTACACTGCAAACAATGAAATGAAATCTTAACAAGTGTAAATGTCTTGTATTTGGTACAATTAGTCCAATATTGAGTTGACTCATCTTATTCCATTGACAGATAATTTAGCTTATTTCAAGTTTTTTCTCTTGATTTTATTTTCTTTTTAAATAAAAAAACAAGATAAAATTGACCCACATCAGGAAGAAAAAACTTGCAATAAGCTCAAATTAAAAACACAGTGGTACCCATAGTCATTAAGATGATTCTACTCAATATTAGAGTAATTGTACCAAATACAAGACATTTTCAACTGATAAAATTTCATTTTTTCTTGCGATGTATAGCTCAAAATCTGGTTTCCCTAAAAAACCCTCAAAGTCAGTGTAACAAAAGTGGTCAGAGTCACTGCTGTGGTTAAAGGGCGACGCTCTTGTCTCTCTCTCGCCTTTTTCTGCAGGCACCTTCGTCCCTCTATGCTGCAGCAGCTTCTGCGCCGCCTCGTCTTTGACGTGCCCTTGCTGACTGATTACTGCAAGATGCCTCTCAGGGTGGGCAAGATTTTTCTTCACTTTTTCTCTTGCCATTCTCCACATTGCCTTTTATCTGCTTTTTCCACTGCGCCCTACCTGCAAGCCTCAGTTCTAGTCATTTCCTGTCTGTTGTACACATTATCAGTCATTGTGCTGTTTTCTGTTTTTTATTACCTCTGGTTATTAAATTGTTAGCTTTGGGGGAAGCTTGTTTCAACAGCCTCCAGTGAAGGTCTATTTTTAATATAACGTTACCGGTGTACACCTCCATCTCACACACGGTCACTCAAATGTACTCGGATGCAACGCAGCCATGGCGTTAATCGTGTGGCGTGGAAGAAGCGGGCAGCTAGAAGGAGGGGAAACAAGTGTTAGACTGTGTGATTACGGGCCTGTTGGCTCCGCTGCTACGCTCCATCCATCTGGCCACAGGAGAGAAATACTGAAGATGTAATAGAATGTGACTGGCCTGTGAACCAGTCGACACACTTATTCTTTTCATTTTTCACGATTTTCGTTCGTACGCGCAAGTGCGGGAGAGCTGATTTCCTAAATGAATAAATAAAATAAAAGACCTCGCTAGCAGTTGTCACATTTAAAGAGACTCTCTGCCGCCACCCACTGTTGCGTAGGGTGAATTACTCAGGGCATTTGCAAATCTGCTGACTCCAACGTACAAGTAGATCACGGTGGAAAATTAGTCCCACATGTTTTTTTGTACTTGAAACATTTTGTTTTGTACTTGGTGGAAAAAAAGTTTGTACTTAATAGATATATTTTCCTTTATGTGCTACTAGATTTTTTTTTACAATTACAAGACATTCTTTATTTGTTTAACAAGTATTGATCACACCATCCTCCTCCACCATCTATAGTCAATATGCATCTCTGGAACAGCACTTCTTTGGTTCATCTCCTACTTCTCGTCCTCACTTTGTCTCTATAAATAACTCAAAGTCGCATACTTCCCCTGTCAGCCATGGTGTTCCCCAGGGTTTGGTGCTTGGCCCCCTTCTATTCATAATCTACATGTTTCCTCTCGGACATATCACAGTGGACTTTATTTCCACTGCTATGCTGGAGACAACTATACATCTTCACCAAATCCATAAGCCCCATCATCCTTTTCCACCATCACCAATTGCCTGTTGGCTATCAAAACCTGAATGGAGAATGACTTTCTAAAACTCAACAGCAATAAAACAGAGGTTGACATCTTTGGACACAAATTTCTTCTTCCCTCTGTGCAGAACTTTACCCTTATCCTTATCGACGGTCATCATGTCACCCCCTCCTCCAATCTACCTTATATGGCGTCCATTATATCACAATGGATGCCACCCTCTTCTACCTTTCAATCATTAATCACATCACTAAAACATCCTTTTTTCACCTCTGCGACATCGAATGTCTTCGTCCCTCCCTCTCCCAGACCACAGCTGAAATCCTCATACAGGCCTTCGTCACCTCCAGACTCAACTACAGCCTTGTCCTTCGTCTTCCTTTCATTCATCTACAAAAATTACAATACATCCAGAACTCTGCTGCCTACCTCCTCATTCAAACCTGCTACAGGGACCACATCACCCCAATCCTCAAACAGCTCTCGCTGGCTCCCACAACCCATCAGGAACTCAGACTCTGCTGTTCAGACTGGCTTTTGCTTAATCCCTTTTTCTGTTTTCTTTATCCTGTTTTCTGTGTGTGTCCAAAAAAACACTGTATAGGTCTAATTTATCATAATGATTATATTATCAAGTATTGTTTACATTTTAAAAACAAGCTGCATTCATTTGTGAACCACATATTTATTTTTGAATCATGCAACATTCATAAAACATGTTTCATTTGTTTACAACAAACAGAAACTCACTCTGCCAACAAATAATTCCATCATTTCCTTTGAGGCTCTGTTTACTCTACATGCAGTGTATGTGCACTAGCTGCTTATTACTGCCACAGTTAGCTGTCCCGTCCTGCTATTCACAATATTTATTCATCCCCAGGTACTCACCTTTTGCTCTTTGTATGTTTCCCAGTTGTTAACCAACCACTATGAGCAGAACTGGAAGTATTACTGCCTGCCGTCGGGCTGGGGCAGCTACGGTACTGCATCCGAGGAGGAATTACAGCTCACCAAGAAGATTTTCTGGGGCGTGTTTGATTCGTTGTCACAGAGGGTGAGGGGTCACTCATCTCTTTCATTTTTATTTTTAGTATACTATTTGTTTCAGTATTTTTTTTCCAGATTTCAAATTTCATTCTGTATAATCAATTGGTACTGGAATGATACAAGAAACACAAGGAGAGTTTAGGCCAGAGGTGTCAAACATGCGGTCCAGGGGCCAGAATTGGACGCTAAATGGTCCGATCTGGCCAAAGTGACGAGTTCCAATTTCTTCACAGAAATGTGAAGTCAGTGAGCATCTTTCGGCACTCAAAGGATAAAATATTTACAGTTTTGATTTGTAAATGGTTTGTAATGTAGGAGATGACTTTAAAAAATATTGTTCAGTGAGTAAATATTATTATTATGTTATAATATAATATACTGAGACAACATATTGTTGCAATTGCACTTTTTTTCTTGACATCTTTTGTAAATTGAAGATTAATTTATCTTGTAAATATTTACAATATAAATATTTCTTTACATAAAAAGGAGGGAGAAATTTGTAGTTGTTGTTAATTTAAGATTTTTTTTTTTTTTTTACTGGTCTGGCTCAATTGAGCTCAAGTTGCGCTGTATGCAGACCATGAACTAAATTGAGTTTGACTCCCCTAGTTTAGGCAATGGTAACAATTGATTTTAATTTAATTAAAAGAAAAAAATACATTTAAAGACAAAAACAGTCAAAATAATAATAATACATTTAAAAAAATAATTAAAATATTTAAAACAAAATTAGAAAAATAAACAACTGTACTACAAAGCACGTTTAAGATAATAATGTAGTAGTTATTTTGTGCCCTATTGGCCTAAGGGAAGCAAGAAACAAATCTTTAGATGGAAAACAGCAGCAGTTTTTTTTGCAATTTGGTTGTGACTTGTTTTTTGACTTTATAGACATTTACCGTACATGTGTTTGGCAAAAGCTATGACTCTACTGCATATTAACAAATAAAGGTGCTGTGCATGCCTGTGCAACGGTATGAGAGGATCACAAAACAATTTCTTTTCATACAAGTGGTTCGACAAAAGTCATCCCAGTGTTTGATTAACACGTATGTATGCGGAGCACACATTGGCACCAATAAGTGAGAGCTGTTCGTGACACGGATGGCTGGACTCAGCACATCTCTCTAAATTGCACAATCACAAAAAGGAGGTTGTGTAAAGAGGCCGGCCTGAAAACATCAATATCTGGACGGCCATCATTGATCCAAAAGCTTCTAGTGTGCCGGTTCTTCGGCTTTTAGAATAATTCTTCATTAACGTCCCTTCCGCTGGCAGTTTGACTGGAGCCAATTTATGGCTTTATTTAAGTCCCGATTTAAATGAACAATCAAACACATTACTCTCACTAAAAACACAATTTGCGTGAACGTATTCTCTGTACAAACAGACTTAAATTATGCATAACACTGTAACTTGCGTTGGTTTCTCAATGCAGAAATATGACCCGGAGCTATTCAAGATGGCCATGCCTTGCCTCAGCGCCATAGCTGGAGCTTTGCCACCTGACTACGTGGATGCCTCCATTAACACCGCCGCGGAGAAGCCTGTTTCCGTAGACGCTCAGGGCAACTTTGACCCCAAACCCATCAATACCGCTAAGTGAGCCACACTGGAGCCGATGAGACATACAGTACCAGTCTGACTTTCTGCATCTCACCTCGTTTTAAATTGCAGCAACGACCGACACATACAGTAAGATTCATCCTCCCCAACACGCTTAACTGATCCGTTGTCACGCTTTGTTTTCCAGCATTGCTCTTCCGGAGAAGCTCGAGCACTTTGCCAACAAATATGCGGAGCATTCTCATGAGAAGTGGTCGGCAGAGAAGGTAAAGACAAAAAAAAAAAAAAAAAACAGTTGATAACCCATTTATCAAGTTAAGTCAATTTTATTTGTATAGCCCAAAATCACAGATTGGCCTTAATGGGCCAATCTGTGATTTTCAGTTTGTACCACAGCAAGACAACATTCCCCTAACACTGTGCAAGGTAAAGCTCCCTAAAAAAAACTTAAACAAGAAAAAGGAGGATTAAAAATCACGAAGATTAACAGAAGAGTGAATGAACAGGCATACAATGTGTTCACAGGATGGAAACAATATGTTTAGAACAGGAAAAGAGATTCATAGTGTATGTGGAGGATGAGGTGACAGGATCCATTGCAGCTTCCAGGTGAACCAGGACAGCATCAGACCCTCCAACAACTGAAAGCTCCTTCAGTGGCTGCACTGCAGCATGGTCTGTGGATGAGTCACTAACAATCATGTTATGGATCTATTTTTCATTTTGTACTCTGCTTTGAAGAAAATAACATTTTAATGGCTCACAAATATAGTTGTTACTTGCACAAATATACCCATAAACAAAAAACTGTTTATCCCAAGTACAAAATTATTTTTTTTTAGTTATTCTAGAGACTTCAACGATTAAAAGCATGTATATGTATCAGGGTTGAAAATCAATAATTTAAATAAATTTACCTCTTTCTGGGAGGGTTTGTCTTCACCATTTGTTTTAGGTGAAAGGGGTAGAAAATTGATAACGTCATATGACACATTGTTTTGCTTCAAAACTCTGTCAATGTTGTCTAATATGTATTTGAAAGGAACTGAATGAGTAACATTTAGATTCTTTATTTTGAGTAAAAGAAACACAGTCATAGACTCAGCTAATTAACACTGCAGCATTTAACCCATTTAAGTTTAGTAAGTAAAGAACATAAGGCCAGGATAGGGTGATGAAACTTAACATAGTGTGACTAAACTTAGAATAAACATTTTTTATTAAAAGTTTCCTAAATGAACAAATATGCAGAAGAGGTAAAAACTTGTTAAATATGCACTAAATGTGCATAACTATGTACTTGCATATATCACAGAATCATTTTTCAATAAAATCTATTATAACCTAACAGTTTTTATGTGTTTTTTCTGTTGTTGTGCCTCCGTTGGAGAAAATGATTTGGTGCGAATGGTTAAAAGGTCATTTAAAAAAAATTGCCTTTAAAAATGAAATGTAAGTTACCTGTAGTGAATGATCATGAGCTAAAGTGATAAAATAAAAGCATTTGTAACATTTTATTTGTACATTTTGTGAACATATAGTAGTTATTGAAGCAAAAATATAAAAAAGATTGCCAATTCTGGGATAGTGTCTGGCATTAAAATTCTTCTCCTCAAAGAAATACAGAGCACAATATAATCAGACTGAAACATCATTTCAACTACATGAAAAAGGAAGATACAAATTCAGCTCAATATCTTGTTTTTTTTTCCAATATCATAACATTGTTCCGTTTGGTGGTGATGCCTCCTTTTTGTTATTACTCTGGGCACGCTGACAGTAACTGTGCTGCTCTCTGTGTAGAGGACCCGTTGATTTTTTTGTGCCAAATGCTTAGCCTGCATCTGTCAAAAAATTTTACAGCTGAGAACAGCAAGAACCGAATGTAGCATGACTCCTTATTGTGTAATGCATACTTAATCTCTCCTCTGTTTTTTTTAAATAACAAATCATGTCCTCGAGGGGCTCTGAAAGCAGCAATGATGTCGCTTTCACGCTTGTACATCCCCACTTTTTTCCTCAGGTGCTGCTGGGGTGGAAATATGGAGAGTCTGTGGACGAGAAGGCCAAGACTCACCCTCAGCTCAGGAGCTACAAAGCCCTGACAGAAAAGGTACAGAATAACAAATTCATGCGGCTGAACACACATTGAAGGCATAAAGATTTATTTTTCACCCCTTTCTCCTTCATTTGCACCTCAAGGAGAAGGAGATTTACAGATGGCCGATCAGGGAGTCTCTGAAGAGCATGCTGGCAATGGGATGGTGCACCGACAGGACCAAGGATGGAGAGAGCATGTCCCAACAGAGGGAGAGCGAGAAAATGCGAAAGATCTCTCAGGCCTCACAGGTACAGTACAAAAGACCAAAGAACGTATGATAAAAACATATAATCATATAGTTCATAGCTAATACATCTGCATTCTGTTGAACACTGCAGGCAAATGGATTCCATCCAAGCCCGATAGACACCAGCAACGTGGTTCTGTCTAGAGAATTGCAGGTAGGTGCATGTGTTTTGTTGTCCTTGTGTGTGTGTGTGTGTGTGTGTGTGTGTGTGTGTGTGTGTGAGAGAGAGAGAGAGAGAGAGAAAGTGATAGAGTGGTTTAATCCTGTAATATATAATTGCTAAGGTATTGTACAATAAGATTATAATTGTGTAGTATAATATAATATAACATAATATATATATTATATATATAAAATTTCTTTTTTTTTTTTTTAGTCTGAACGTGCATGAAAATCAATGTTTTTTGAACGCTGAAAGGTAATGTGGGCGGAAACACGTTCTGCCCTGACACGTGCCATTTTGTCTCTTTTGTCTTTGGTCTAAGGGGATGGTGGAGGTGCTGGCTGAGAATTACCATAACATCTGGGCCAAGAAGAAGAAGAGCGACCTTGGAAGCAGAGGTGATTCGATAATGAAGTCGACCACAGGCCCTGTTCATGCGCAGATAGAAAACAGAGAAGGAAGGTTGTGTTTTTTTTTTTTTTGTTTGAGCGGGTGTGTGGGTGGTTTGAGAGTCATTATGCACCTGTGACTCACTGATCTTGACTAAATAGGTTCAGTTAAGAGGTGCGTCCACTCCATGTCACTTCAGACAGACACTCAACACTCACAGCAGATAACATTCATTGAACAATGGCTTGTCTGTGGTTTCAGGTGGAGGAACACACCCTCTGCTGGTGCCCTACGACACGCTGACAGCCAAGGAGAAGGCCCGCGACCGAGAGAAGGCCCAGGACCTTTTCCGCTTCCTGCAAATCAACGGCTTTAGCATTATAAGGTCAAAACATTCTGCACAGGATGTGTCCCTGAACGTATCATATAGGACTTGTCACGTTTACCAGGGTACTTAAAGTAAATAGTACTTTGTATGTAGTCACCTTTTTGCTGTACATTGGCACCTTTTTCACTACGCCAGAGTTTGCAGGTCTGATATATGATCATGTTGATCATATATCAAAAATGAAATTTTTATACATAGAGGGCTGGATCTACTAAAGGTCTACATGTGTGTAAACTGCTCCTGCAAATAAACGTAGAAACTGATCAACTAATGGTGTGCACTGAGGATTGCGCAATGTGCAAAATAAAACTCCTAATCCAGTTAGTAATTTTCCTCACGATGAGGCACCTACACACTATAACGCAAAATACTGGGAGAAAATGTAAATAGATTCTAGCAGCACATGCACTGTGATCTACCAAACTGGAACGATATTTCTGTGATGAAGACAGTGTCTGAATTTAGAAGGTGTGGTCAGCCGTGCAGAATTAATGTACACAGCAGGAAAGTCGGTGAATCACTCTGTGCTGATCTATACATAAATGTGGGTGAGTCTGCTGTCTACAGTTGCTTTATACTGTATGAAAAGCTTCTTCTGCAGCATCTGAAGGCTCGGTGCAGTGTCACAGCACAGGACTGATATGTTGATAGATCTGCTGCATTTGAAGCCAGAGGGCAGTGCTGTTACTCACTGTTTTAACCGTCATTATATCACATTAAATCGCCTGAAAACAACCCATATATACTGGTAGGTTATGGCTTCATATTCAACTTTTGGAACAAAAGGAGGGTATTTTATCCTTGAAACACACTGCAGTGAAAATGCTGTTGTGAAACATTAAATATTATACTACTTATTAGATACGTTATAATTATTGCTGGGATATCATTTGTCCGATGTAATTATATAAACAGCTTTCACAAATCAGTCATTTTCTATACCCGCTTGTTCCTCATTGGGGTCGCAGGGGTCTGCTGGAGCCAATCCCAGCACATTATGGCGAGAGGCAGGGATACACCCCAGATGGTCGCCAACCTATCATGGGGCACACACAACATTCACTCACACCTACGGGCAATTTAGAGTCTCCAATTAACCTCAGCATGTTTTTGGACTGTGGGAGGAAGCTGGAGAACCCGGTGAAAACATGCAAACTCCACACAGAAAGGTCCCAGACCCAGGAGGTCGTGAACCTGCGACCTTCTTGCTGTGAGGCAACAGCCCTGCACCACAAAGCTCATCCTGCGCATGTAAACACAACTATTTTCTGTCCTAACTATCCATTAAAACATATAAAACCCTAATTTAAACACTCTGCTTGCACTTGTTGCCATTAATGAATTTATTCTGAGTAAATCAGCTGCAAAACCCCATATCAACCACAAGCGCAATCTTTTAGAATGCACACACAAGTTAGTACCTTTTATTTCAGAGCTTAGTAGATCTGGCCCATAGTTACCATCAAGGCTATTAATAAAGAAATTACTCATCATGAAATCCTTATTGTGTTGCAGAGGTCTGAAGGATTTCGAGCAGGACTCATCCTCAATGGAGAAAAGGTTTGCCTATAAATTCCTCAAGAAGCTGCTCAAATATGTGGACTCAGCCCAGGAGTTCATCGCCCATTTGGGTATGATAATTCAACATAGGACATGGCGACAAGAGACATGTTATTTTATTAGTTTAGTTATTTAATGTGGAATAATATTCGTATGTATTTAATCCAGAGGCCATGGCTGCCAGTGGGAAGACAGACAGATCACCTCACGAACAAGAAATCAAGTTTTTTGCCAAAGTAAGGATGTGAGGCATTTATAAAACAATTGCACATATAAAGAAGTGACAATTTCAATGTTTTGATTCTCTTTTGCTGTCCTTCATGTCCTCCTTCAGGTTCTCCTCCCTCTCATTGACCAGTACTTCAAGAACCACTCCCTTTACTTCCTCTCCTCGCCCAATAAGAACCTGAGCAGCAGCGGTTACGCCTCAAACAAGGAGAAGGAGATGGTCACCAGGTATTTATTTCTCATTCAGTGTCATTTACATGCAGCACCATAGCATGCCAGTAACTCTTCACCATTCTGTACTTAAAAGATCTGACACTCTCTGTATTTCCTAATCTTCTCCTCCTGACTCATTGTAATTATCTGATTTCCTTCCCTTTTCTAACTTTCACTCCACCAGCCTGTTTTGTAAACTGGCAGCTCTTGTCAGACATAGGATTTCACTCTTTGGTAAGCTGATTAATACTGACTGATCATCCATATATCCGTATTTCTATATGTGTTGTGTATGTCCTTTTATCTCTTATGTCACTAACTTTATTTTTCTCTTTGGTGACTTTAATGGACTGTAGTGTCTTGTCTTAAGGAGTATATTAGCTTAATTAAGATATACATATAAAAATATATTATACATTATATTGTTGTCAAATATATATATAAAGAATTTTTTTGTAAATTACAGAAATAAATGTACTATTGAGAGTCAGCCCTTAAACAAAACACACTAAAATTGTTGATTATTTACATTTTCACTTACATTATATGGGTTTTTCAAAGAAGTTAAAAGTTCAATTGAATCTACATTCAAAATAAATATTTGTCTTTAGTCAGTTCTAAACACTGCTTTTTATGATTTATTTGGCTAACAATATTATATCAAAATATATCACATAAGTCTTTATTTGTTATAGTATATGTGTAACTACTGTTTTGTTACCTTTAGGTCCCATGTCATGCACTTTTCATGTATTTTAAGTTGTGATATCCATAACAAGGTATATTTGGGATTTTACGTACAAAAAATCATCTCTCAAGCCTCTCTCTGGTGGTCTAGAAAGAAGACAGGGCCTGTTAACAAGCCTCCGCTGTGCTTGTTATTTTGACCATTTGCCATTTTCTGCAAAAAAATGCTCTAAATAATAATATTTTTATTTAGAATTTGGGGGCTAAGTTGTCTGTAGTTTATAGACTCCTTTTGCCCAAACACATTCCTATAAATAATAAAATCTGAAAAACTGATCATTTTGCAGTGGTCTTATTTTTTTCCAGGGCTGTAATTTCTGGACCTTCCTTATCATCAAAAAACAATTGAAATCTCACTTTCTATGATATGGGACCTTTAATTATTAAAGATTTCGAACCCTTAACCATGACGACATCTAACGGGATCTAAACATAATGATGTAATTTGATTGGTATCTCTTGTTGGTACATAATTAAAGTCCTTAGTCATCATAATGATTGCTTTTGTGCATGTGGTGTCTTGTAGGGAGTGACTCCACCACCATGGTGAGCTGTCTACACATCCTGGCACACACCCTGGACACCAGGTGGGTACTAATTTGACAGAACATGAAACCTACAATGAAAATGGTTTCTCCTTGAAATGTAAAGTTTAGTAAATGTCAACACAAGCCCCACAAGTTCAATAATAGAAGCCACTTGTGCTTTTCCAATGTAAAGCTACAAACTCAAAAGAAGCACACACTATATGTCATTTTATTTACACAGCTATTACTCCAGCGTCTTGTGGAAGGCGCCGACATTAACACAGAACGTCCTCTGCTATTTAAATAAGCAAAAAACCAATTCTGTGCAGCACATGTTGCCCTAGGCATTCCATGTTCTTCAGAGACAATGGCAGTGTTTGTTAATGCAGCTCACACATAACGAGGCGTAAATCAGCAGCGTATTATCGTGTCTTTTGTGCTGAAGAGCTTCAGCTGATGCCCACAGAGTCTGTCTTTCATCTCTCCTTCATAGCCAGACACATCAAGGTTTAGTAATTAATGATTAATTCAGCTTCATTATGAACTGTGAAATGCTGAAAATTGACAGGCTAATTATATTAACCCATTTAAGACCACCAGCAACTCAAAAGAATTTGAGTTGCTGGTGGTCTTCTCAAATTAAAAAATCTAAATTGTACTCATACAGTTGTTGTTTTTTCAATGTCATTATAGTAGACGACTTAGTTTTAAGGAAAAAAATAAAGTTTCCAACTGCTTCCTGTCATATGACGTCATCAACTTCCTTTTCCTTTCCTCCCGAGAACATGACGAAGACAAACCCTCCCAGAAAGAGGTCATTTTATTTGAATTATTAGGATTTTCAACCTTGACATGTATGTATCTATTTAATCATTGAAGTCCCTACACTAACCCCAAAAAAAGAATGTTGTACCTCGGATAAATAGCTTTTTGTTTTTTCATTTTTTTTTTCAGAGTACAAAATGGAAAAAAAAGTTTTTTTTTTAAATTGGGCTTAAATGGGTTAATGCATTGTGCTCTTTCAGTGTTATACAGTTTTTCTGAGCTCCCACAACTTTCACCTTAGATTTAAATATCCAGTCCACGAAATGAATCATTCATGTTTCAGTGTAAGGTTGATACACATGTCACACATTTTATGACTAAAACCTTTAAAGACTGAGAATCAAGTACCGTAGGTAAACCGTGCTGTCGTCTGCATATCAAGAGCTATCCCTCGGTTTATTACAACCTTCTTCTTGCATGGCTCCAACTTCAGTTCCACTCATTCAGTTTTTACTCCAACAGGACAGTGATGAAGTCAGGGTCGGAGCAGGTGAGGGTGGGGCTGCGGACGTTCTTCGAGAACGCTGCCGAGGACCTGGAGAAGACTTTTGAGAATTTAAAGCTGGGGAAGTTCACTCACTCCCGCTCGCAAATGAAAGGGGTGTCGCAGAACATCAACTACACCACCGTGGCTCTGCTGCCCATCCTCACCGCACTGTTCGAGCACATCACTCAGCACCACTTTGGAGTTGACCTGCTTCGTGAGTTCCTGACGTTAAAGTAACTGGTCAAACGTGTTGTTTGGAGAGGCTGATGGAAAAACTAGAGCCAAGTGTCAATTTGGAGTCTACACACATCTAAATGGGATATTTGTCAAAAATGTTTTTTACTTTCTCATCTTGCCAACTATTGTTTGTCAGTGACCCAAATATTTGTCAGTTTAATAATGAAACCCTTGTTTAGTTAAATTAGCTTTAGCTTGGTGTGAAACTAGTAAACTAGCATCAACAAATCCCTACAAACAACAAATTCAAACTCAGATAAAAAGAAAAAAAGTTATAAACCTCCAAATATATTTAGTCAAAGTTATTTTCAGACTGTAAAATACAGGCGGGCTAATCAGCTGTTAGCATAGTTTAGCTTTAGCTATAGATTTCTGTTGTTTTTTTTTTCTTGTGTTTTAACTGTTTTTCCTGTATAACGTCCTTGAGTTCCAGAAAGGCTCCTTTAAATAGGCAAGATAAATTTCACTGTTTAGTACATTTTGTTATTTAAATGCTGAGCCATAACAGGAGGAATGCATTTTTGTTGTTTAATTATTTATATATGTTTCAATCAAATACTGAATGGTTCTGACACTTTTATAGCTTGTTAAAAAGATCCCAAATTTTAGGAGTGCTGAGATTCAATTTTATCCCAAAATGGGCTAGAAACACCTATGCATAATAATGAGGGATTTTCCATGTATATGTTCATATCAGCCAGTATGCAGTACTTATTTGGTAAGCTAATCATCTTTTACCACTGATAACTGCTCCTCTTTATACCATGGTTATTATAGTAGAAACAGAGCTCAGGTTAATTATCATTTCTGTTTATTGTTATTTATTTTTTTTAGTGGATGATGTCCAAGTGTCCTGCTATCGAATCCTGACGAGCCTCTATGCACTGGGCACCGGGAAAAACATCTATGTGGAAAGGTATCCCAGCTTTAAACTTGTGTTCCAACATCCCAGTGGCTAAATTCTTCAGTATTCAGTGCAGCCTTCACCCACTCTCACCCTCATTGTGTCCCTCAGACAGCTGCCAGCTCTCGGTCAGTGTCTGGCAACCCTGGCCGGGGCCATTCCCGTAGCGTTCCTGGAGCCGCTGCTCAACACATACAACCCCTGCTCCATCTTCAACACCAAGAGTGCACGTGAACGAGCCAGTAAGTCCCTACATGTCGTTGTGGAACAGTCTGGTGTCAAACTAAATTTAGTTCATAGGCCACAAGCACAATTTGACCTTAAGTTGGCCGGACCAGTAAAAATCAAGGTATCAATAACAACACCTAAAATTTATATATATATATATATATATATATATATATATATATATATATATATATATATATATATATATATATATATATATATATATATATATATATATATATATATATATATATATATATATTAACAATATAATGTTATTATAAGTTATTCCATATCATTCATTGTGCATTTAGTCCCTGAACAATATTTACTTTACATTTTTCAAGACGTGGGTGAAGTCATTTCCTGCCTTACAAACCATTTATAAATCGAAACTGTGAATACTTAATCCTTTGAGCCCTGACAGTTGCTCACTGACTTCCCATTTCTATGAAGAAACAGAAACTGGTCCATTTGTACAGTCATCCAGTGGGCCAGATTGAACCCTTTAGTTAGTGAGCCAATTCATGTTTGTCACCCCTGTTTTAGAATGAAAGAGGTCACCAATTCAGATCAGTCAGTTATAAATATATGGGAAAAAACACATGTTGAACATATAGGCGTAGCTGTAATCACACGTTAAACCTGTGATGTTTCTAGTCCTCGGCATTCCAGACTCAGTGGAAGAGATGTGTCCTGGGATGCCGCGCTTGGACGGCCTGATGAAGGACATCAATGACATGGCGGAGTCTGGGGCGCGGTACACAGAGATGCCCCATGTGATCGAGGTGGTGCTGCCCATGCTGTGCAACTGCCTGTCCTACTGGTGGGAGCGGGGACCCGAGAACCAGCCGGCCAGTGGCGGCAGCGTCTGCTGCACCACCGTCACCTCGGAGCACCTCAGCCTCATTCTCGGAAACATCCTCAAAATCCTCAACAACAACTTGGGCATCGATGAGGCCTCCTGGATGAAGAGGATTGCAGGTGGGCCTTGGGTTATCCCATATTGTACACTTTTCCTGTGTTTTGTTTGAAAAAAAATATATAGTGGACATCTCCTCCCATATCATTTCTGGATTTTATTGGAAGTTTTGATACCACTGGGATCCTTTCCAGGTAGAGGATGCGACTATGAACCAAAGTCGAGGAAGTACAAAGGAGCTGTGAAGTGGCAAAGTTTCCAAATCCAGACTGTGTTCATTACTTAGTTTTTCTGTTTTTCTGTTTACAGTGTATGTGCAACCCATCATCAGCAAAGCCCGTGCAGACCTGCTCAAAAGCCACTTCCTGCCTACGCTGGAGAAGCTGAAGAAGAAGACAGTGAAGGTGGTGGCCGAGGAGGAGCTGTTGAAGGCTGACAGTAAAGGAGACACGCAGGAGGCCGAGCTGCTCATCCTGGACGAGTTTGCTGTCCTCTGCAGGGACCTGTACGCCTTTTACCCCATGCTCATCCGCTATGTGGACAACAACAGGTTAGCTCACAGACTAGTGGATGACAATATTCTTTTTAACAGAGGTATCAAATAACCAGGTAAAAGTAAGCCATTACTTTACTTAAGTCATTTTTTTCAGACAACTTTATACTTTCACTCCTTACATTTTCACACAATTATCTTTACTTTCTACTCCTTGCATTTAAAAAAATATCCTTGTTACTTATTACTTATTTCATTCAGACTTGTTTTCATGAACTATCATGCCAAAAAGTATTTTTCTACCAGAAAGTGCATTGTTTGACCTAAATATAACCAGTCCAGCCTTTTGTTCACTGCTAAGATACCTTCAAAATACAACACAATGATAGATTTTTTTCTCTTGCCAAAAAGTGATTACATGTTTTACAATGGGAGTTGAAGTTTTTTTTGCCTCAAAACACTTGTTTTAGATTTTAACTCGCTCACTCACTATTAAAATATATTTAAAGAGAAAATATAACACATAAATTGCAATATCTCTTGCCAACATGCGAATACAGTTTATACATGTTTGACTGCTTTTAAGTAGTTTACACAAGTAAAAAGCTTGATTTGATTCTTTAACACTTCTGCAGAAGTATTTTTAAACCCTAGTATCTATACTTTTACCTCTTCCCTCTACTACAGGTCCAGGTGGCTGAAAGAACCGGACACTGACTCCAATGAACTCTTCAGGATGGTCGCCGAAATCTTTATCCTCTGGTGCAAGTCCCATGTAAGCTCACTGACCTCCACCACACTACATGTTGTAGTAAGAAGCAATGACCCTCATAAATTAGGCCATTGATACAGCATAAACCAAGTTAATTTAGCATTTATCTTTCTCCAGAATTTCAAAAGAGAAGAGCAGAACTTTGTGGTCCAGAATGAAATCAATAACCTTTCCTTCCTGACTGGAGATAGTAAAACTAAGATGGCTAAGGTAGGTTTTATCTCTACCAACTACTTCTAACATCTCTTTAGTCTTCACCCATTATGTCAAGATTTGAAAAATTGTGTGATATTCATCATGAAAAATGTGCAAAATGTCACAAATTTGTTCATATTTTCTCTTCAATGCATACATATTTTGTGTACATGTGTTATTACAGTATATTAATATATATATAATTGAAAAGGGCTTACATAAACAGTGCAGTACACACATAAGAAACATCTCTTATTGTTGTCTGATGATGATTTCTCATCGCTTGTCTGGATTGAACTTGTGAATGAGAGAAAGAGTAGAAAACCCCTTGCTAATAATATGACTAATAAATGTGACTTTTACTTCTGTAAATAAGACTGAGCGTGTAAGTGTGTGAGTGTGTGAGTGTGTGTGTGTGTGTGAGTGTGTGTGTGTGTGTGTGTATGCGTGCGTGATTGTCACAGTAGATGACAGAAACTAACACTCATCCTTCAAAACTAATTTTCCTCCATACCTGCACTCTTCGTTAGTATTAAATGGGTTTTCTTTTCTTGAAGTTATTTCAAGGTGCCATATTGTAAAAAGTGAGATTTTAATTGCTTTTTGATTAATAGAAATCTAGTTGTTATGAACCGCCTATCACACAGCCCATATTCACAAAATGTGCCTTAAAATGAAACATCAGAAACTTGCCCCAACAATTCACTCATTCAAATTAGCCAATCAGAGGAGAGGCTTATTAATATTAATGAGAGAGGCACACAACAACCTATTCTTTCTAGAGCTTCAGAAAAAAGCTTGAGATTTCGATGAGTATGATTTTTGTTGCTTAATACCACACTTCTATCTAGATTATCACTTTTATAAAGATTATCACAACTTTAAATAAAACCCTGGACAAGCATAAAATATGGGACATTACGGGTCTAATGCACACCTTTTTTTTAATGCAGCCCCTATTTATGAATACAGGCTGTTTTTAAACATGGGGCAGTATTTGTAGAGCACCTTATAATCGTTATAACCAAGAAGCAATTAAAATGTCACTTTCTATGACATGGGATGTTTAAAAGGCAAACAAACATTTTTCATTGCAGTGCATGCCCGTGTGAGGACTATGCGCCTCCATTAATTGCCCTTTCACTCTTTTCTTCTATCTGCCTTTCTCTTTCTGTCTCTCTTGCTATCCCTCTATCTTGCACAGTCCTTTAAGGAAAAGGTAGAGTGATGCAGTGCATGAGCTGTTTACCTGCCGCCTTATTGGCTTACTGTTAATGCTCCGGTCATGAAGCAGAAAAGCCAATAGCTTGTGCTGTATAGTATATAGTGTAATTATACTGTATATTATATCACCTGATTATTTGTAGCCTTTGCTCCATCCATCACCATGTGTGACATGGTCATTACTCATTGCCTTTAAGGGCGGGTCACCTCTCATGTGGAGTAATGAAGCCGGGGCCCTTCTGTAGCAAATCATGTGATCACATGGCAGTGGTGTGTTTGCAGTTGATGGATTATGGTAGCCCCGGTCTGTTTGGTCAATAGTTACAGTACAGTCAAGCTATTTACTTTATATTGTAGTCAGTGTGTGTGTGTGTGTTTGTGTGTGTGTGACAGCGTGTGTCAGTGTGTATTTTCATAAACGTGGAATATTTTCACTGAGCCAGCTGCTTTGCTGCAGTTCAATAATGCAGTTTCCCTTCACTGGTAACATCTTGCCACTGTAACAGCATTTTTGCTTTTCAGCTGAGGTGTTATACTTCTAAATGCTTCAGTGGCACAGATTTACTCTGGTCGCGGATTTTTTTTTCAAGACTGAAAAATAATCTCAGTTGCCTCTGGCTTTTGTTCAAATACAATATCAGCGCGCTCACTGTGAAATAAGCTCCAATAAAGTACTCTCTTCAGATATCAGATTAATTGCTGAAAGGAGGGGCTTTAGTGCAGCATTATTCAAAACAAAAGGGAGAGCTATTACTTCTTTTTATATATTTTGCATTAAGAGATTAGCTTATCATACCACATTAGCACTTTTCTTTACATCCGTGTGTTATGTGAGATTAATATCGTGATTTTTTTTAAGTCTGGAGGACAAGACCAGGAGAGGAAGCACAAAAAAAGGCGCGGCGAGTTCTACTCTATCCAGACATCGCTGATTGTGGCTGCTCTGAAGAAAATGTTGCCGATTGGCCTCAACATGTGTACTCCAGGCGACCAAGAGCTCATCTCCCTGGCAAAGACTCGCTACCTCCTGGTGAGGTGGCTAGGATTTAAGATCTGTCTTTTAAAAAAAGAAAGGGGTGTAAACAGCTGCGTTTCAAAAATGAGAAAACTCTACATTTGTGTCTTGTTCAACAGAGAGACACAGATGACGAAGTCAAGGACCATATTCGGCAGAATCTTCACCTTCGGGAAAAGGTGAGCGTGTTGAAATGAATGTCGTTAGCAGAAGTGGTTTATATTTAGGCCGTAATCTATTAAATGCTGCTTGACATCGTTCTCTAAAACAGTCTGAGGACCCTGCAGTGAGGTGGCAGCTAAACCTTTACAAGGACATAGTGATGAGAAGCGAGGGCCCTCCAGACCCTGAGAGGGTGGTGGACCGGATCCAGAGGATCTCTGCTGCTGTCTTCAACCTGGAGCAGGTCAAATATATGCACATTCCCAACCATAATTTCAGCCAAAGCTGACACTCAGTATATGCTGGTGGATATAAACAAGTGTGTCATGGTCATCATCACTAAACACATCAACACACAGTCAGATATGCTCCCTAAGACTGATGTTTTTCAGGGTTATTTAAAGGGGTCCTATTTTTTCATATTCACAGTTTAATATTTTAATTTCGGTGGTTATATAAATAGGCATGTTTTTATGGTCCAGAAGCTCCTAGTTGCACCTGTAGCAGCAATGCAGTCACACACACTCACTCTGAAAATCCCTGTTCCCTCCATGACTAAATATGACTAGAACTACTGGGCATTTAAAACTTAAACTAAAAATAAATTGAAAAATAGTCGGCAAAATTAACACTGGTACAAGCTTTCCTGAAGGAGACAAATAGACCATCCAGGGGTGGTTACTATTAATTCCCACTCCCATTGTGACATCACAACAGGAGATGCTTCTAAATGGTTTGTGTTCAGCCAGGTATCAGCAATACAAAAGAGGAGGCCAGACCACAATAGTACGAGTGGGTGGCACCTAAATATTTACACACCAGCACCGAAAGAGTGTTTTTCTTGATAATAGGGCCCCTTTAAGAGTATTTTAAGCTTCTGGAGAACTTTTGTTCAATGTGGACATTTATAAGTCAGTCCCTGTGTCAGAGTATTGTGAGAATATTTGAACTATGATTGGGACATACAGCCACAAAAAAGCTTTGAATTTACTGCCTGTTACAACTTGTACTTATGTGGCGAAACAAAAACTGCTATGATCCTTGATCGCAAAAGTACCAAAACACTAGCAGCGAGGAAAAACGTCCATGCCTGATGAAAATGCCAGCGCTCAGCAGTGAGGTTTTGCCTAGTAGTGAATGCACTGATGATCTATGTGGCCTTGATCTCAAATGCTGACACTTTTTCTCCCATTAGGTGGAGCAGCCACTGAGATCCAAGAAGTGTGTGTGGCAGAAGCTGCTGTCCAAGCAGAGGAAGCGAGCCGTTGTCGCCTGTTTCCGCATGGCTCCGCTTTACAATCTGCCGAGGTACTGCTGTATACTTTTACAGCATTTACACGTCTCCAAACGGGCTTATAATTATGAAATATTCCCAGTAGTGTAGAGCTCCCTGTGGTTCTGGTAGCAGAAGGGGATTTGTGGAGCAGTCATTGCAGCATCAGCTCTATATTTCCTGGCCAAAAAGACCCCCCACCCCCACACTTTCTTCTTCTTCTTCTTTCTAACTCCCCACTCCCATTTTCTCCCTTCCTGGGTTGTGACCCCGCATTAATGCGCAGCCTCCTCCAGTAGGACGAATGTCTGCCCTGCAGCTGTTATCAAGGAATAGGAGAAAAAAAAAAAACGGGACACTAGCAATTTCATGCGCCGCTACTCTGTAACTCAATCATAGGAAGTCAGGCAGACAGCTACAGTAGGGAGGAAAACAATTACAACGGCCAACCTGGGGGTGGCCATCTTCAGTATGTACTCAGACGATGCCACCTACCTGCCTGACAGCATGACTCATTTATTCAGAGTTGTTGACAGTGAAATATGTCCCAGCATGGCGATTAATAATTAAACAGCATTTTCAATGCAGGCATATGTTTGTTTGGAAGTAAGTCTTCCTGTTTAAGGGATATATGTGAAGCTTCTGGATAATATTGACTCTCAGATGTGTCAAGTAACTAAGTATAAAT
This sequence comes from Lepturacanthus savala, assembly GCA_030544235.1. Classification (NCBI taxonomy): domain Eukaryota; kingdom Metazoa; phylum Chordata; class Actinopteri; order Scombriformes; family Trichiuridae; genus Lepturacanthus; species Lepturacanthus savala. Next base: position 17,002,660 of record CM060469.1, on the reverse strand, counting down.
ACTTTGTTACCTTACTTAAATAGACATTTTGGATATCTATACATACACTAGTAATTATTTTTACTCCTTATATTTTCACAGTTATCTGTGCTTTGTATTTATTACATTAAACCATTTAAATTACATTTAACCATTCCTGCCCTTTTTTCCTGTTAACAATATAACGCAATTGTTTCCTCTCACCAACAAGTGATGACAGCTCATTAAAGCTGTTTTTGGTTTGGTTAAAGCTGTTAAAGTTAAAGCTAAAAGTCAGTTGTTGTAAATGGATTTTAGCTCATTCATTCACTTACTATTTTTTTTCAATACTTTTAAAGGGGCAGTACATCTCATAAACTGCAAGAACTGCCAAAAAATGACCACAGCTCATATATTTATTCTGATTAATCATTCTTTAACACGTTAAACTAATATATAGCAAAAGGCCGAAGCTGATACTTCAGCTTCTACAGAAGTCTTTTTAACCAGTATTTATATTTCTACCTGGTTAATGAATGTAAATTTTTTGACACCTCTGGAGATGCTCCTCGAGTTTCATTCTGATGTCTTGTTTTCTTTCTTGTCTCTATTCAATCTTTGCTCTCTCCTCAATGTCACACTGTATTGTACCTCCTCCCCTCCCCTCCCTCCCTCAGGCACACAAACAATAATTACTTCCTGAATGCCTACCGACACATTTGGCTGGAGATAATGCATGAGAGCTCAGACTATGACAGTCTGCTCTCCATGCTAACGGTAATGTAGTGTTGATCCAATGAATGTTGCATACCTTTTTTCTGATTCCCCCCACCCCCCTGCTTTCCCTCCAGGCACGGTTTTTATGCTGCAAGTCTTAACTCCCATTCAAGTATTCCCGCTGGTTTTTTCCACTGGTCTATTATGTTGGTTGGACACTTAAGCTGGAACAGATCTAACTTATTCATCTAGTGTTTGAATCAAATTTTTTTAGATTTTTCAGATTCGATCAACACTCTGTATTTATATCCTGTTTCCTCTGAGGTGACCAGTTGGATGTGCCAGCACCCTACACTAACCAGTATTAACCTCTCCTTTAAGGGGCTTCCTCCCACCTTTGCTGTGCTCCTCTTTAACCCGGGCTAATCTCCTCTCACCCCTCCCCAGGCATCGCTCTATTAACCTCTTCCTCCTGGCCTATCAGAGAATATGGATAGAAACAGAGGAGTACTCTTTTGAGGAGAAGCTAGTGCAGGACCTTGCAGTAAGTACTTGTGTCGTCCCACCAGTGCTCTCATGTCGGGGCCCATGTGCCGTGACGGGCTGAACCCCCCCCAATACACACACACACCAGCACCACCACTCTCCTTTCCATGTGTCATTGTCTAAAGTGCTTGAAAGCGCCCAGCACCCACCATGTACCACCGGGTCACACTTTCACAGCTCAGAGGCTCATTTTTAGAAAGCATGACATCACCGCTGATGTCAGAGCCACCGTCGTACCGTTCCGTAGGCCGAGAGCATCCAGCCACGATGCTCTTACCACTGAAATTTATGAAAGTTGTTGTGTCTTTCCTAAATTTTCACAAACATAAAACTCCACTACCATACGTTGAGTTTGTTGTAATGAAAGCAACAACAGAACGTCCCTGCTTTTTTTGTAGACTCACAAAAAGTGCTTTATAAAAATAGGTTTTGACCTTGTAGCCCATGAGAATCTATGATCTACATAGATGGATTAAAAAAGCGCTTACAGACTTGAGTTCAATGAATGTCCGAAAAACGAGGCTTTTCGTTAAGAGGCTATCATACAGGCACTTTGGAACCAGTGGAACTGTGCTGACAGGCATGTTTTTTTTTCTTTGTCTTTTTCAATAATGAAATGAAGATAAAAAAAATTGAATTAACAACTTTTGAAAATCTAATCTCCCTTTCGCCCCCTTTTTTAATAGTCATATCTTTATTTTTTAGAATTAAAGCCATGGGGCATCACAAAAGAAATTAAGAGCAGAAAATTTATCGCTATACAGAAAGAAATATTTGTGACAATCCCTCAAAAACTAGTTCCAATGTGTCTGATATGAGTGCCCTCTGCTCCTTGATAATGATAGTCTGGTTAAAGATAAGAGTATAAACAGGGCTCATGGAGAATCATGCTTAACTACATTTTACACCCTTAAACGCTGCTTAACATCACTCTTTGTGTCCATGTGTGCATGGATGTGCCTGTGACTGGGTACACGTTTTTGTGCTTGTAGTTTATCATCTGTATGCGAACAATGTATCCAGTCGATGTCTTTTCTTTTTCTTTCCCCTGATATAACTCGATTCTTTTGAGGTAAGTGGTGTATAGCGACATCACACGCCTGAGCTCCAGTATTGACTTATGGATTTGTCCAGAAAACGCAGCCTAAAGTGGAGGAGGAGGAAGAGGAGGAGGTCAGAAAGCAGCCGGACCCGCTGCACCAGCTCATTCTGCATTTCAGCCACAACGCCCTGACTGAGTGCAGGTAAACACACACACACACGCTGTTACACGCACACACCTGGCCACCTGGTGCCAGGACATTTGGCTTCATCTGTACTGGATAATAGTTTTGGCCTGTCACTTCTTTCAGGTAATAAAGCATTGAGCTCCATCATTGCCATATATTTCATACTTGAGAGAAACACAAGCACCTTTTTTTTTGTTCTTTGCTGCTAATAAATGCTTATAAATATGAGTGTTTGTGATTGTGTTCTATACAGCTTTTAATCAGCATATATTTATCTCCCTTTTTTGTTAGTTCTTTGGAAGAGGATCCCTTGTATATCGCATATGCAGATATGATGGCAAAGGTACCTCATCCTCTGAATTGCTTAAACCGAAATATGTGCCGTTTAGCGGAATGTGCACCTTTTATATTCTGTTCTCTTTTTACAGAGTTGTGCAGAAGGTGAAGAGGAAGAAGATGAGGAGGGAAAAGAGAAAACATTTGAGGTGCTGTTGATGTCTCAGGAATACTGTTCTCTTTCTTTTTATTATTTTTTTAATCATACACAGCATTGATGCATATCATGGCGTCCTACAGGAAAAAGAAATGGAGAAACAAAAGATGTTGTACCAGCAGGCCAGGCTCCACGACCGAGGGGCGGCAGAGATGGTGCTGCAGATGATTGGCGCTAGCAAAGGTAAGAGAACACACGTCCACGTATCCACCTTCATATGATCCGAGCTGTGATATAACTATGATGTATGACGTGGTCATCAGGTCGACTCGGTGCTATGGTGACGTTCACCCTCAAACTGGGCATCTCCATTCTCAACGGTGGAAACATACTGGTCCAGCAGGTACCGAAGCTCTTCATGTAGATACTGTCCTGTAGCATCAGCCTATTTACTGTACTTAGATTTCTTTGTGTGTGATAAACTTTTATGTCGATGCAGAAAATGCTGGACTACCTGAAGGAAAAAAGAGACGTAGGCTTTTTCAAAAGCTTATCTGGATTGATGATGTCTTGCAGGTAACAGAGCCAAATGTAATTAGAATTCCTCAACCGCAACATAAAACAGGGGATATAAAAATGCAGCTTGACATTTTTCAATTTTGTTGTTTGCTCATCTCTGTCAGTGTCCTGGACTTGAATGCTTTTGAGAGGCAAAACAAAGCAGAGGGTCTGGGGATGGTTACTGAAGAAGGATCAAGTAAGTGAGGAGAAAAAACAAGGACAACTAAACTGTCCACCTGCAACACCTCGAGTTAGTTAATGTTTTCATACTCAAGAACTCTTGATTATGTCAATATAAGGATACTGAATATTTCTTACCCAGTACAAAATGTATTATTTGTACTTATATCACTTTAACGAAAGGACAACATAGGTTAGACCTCAATGGTGAAGGATTATCAAATGATTGACTAAGTATCTTAAAGCGAGACACTGCATGTGAATTGAATAAACATTTTAAACTAATAGATATCACCATGAAACTTCCCCAGTTGATTTCTTACATAACAATTGTTTTCTTTGTACTACAGTGACGTAAATGTGTACTAATTTGCACAGGCTTGTGGAACAGAATTCAAAAAATGGAGAATCTTTCATTTTGGTGCCATATTAGCATCAACGTTTTTTACAGAGGGAAGTTTTTAATGCAGTGGGTTGTTTTTAGGAATAAAAGGTAAAAAGAAATAAATTATTTTGAGAATATGTTGTCAGAAATCGATAGCAGCTAAAGTGATTGATGCCTGGGTGATATCAGGTCTGAGCATTGAAGAGCTCTTTTCACCCTCTTTTCAAAAGGCTAAAATGCACTTACAGCATCAATGTGGCATTAAATACATTTTTTCTATATATTTTTGTTAATTTGTTAAGTTGTAGCTTGAAAGAGAGATGATACTGATTAGTTTGAAGGTTCAGTATTTTTCCAAAATCATATTGCACGGGAAGCAAAATATACAATAGTCTGCATCAAGACATTTAATGCTTCATATAAAATGTCATAAATATGAAACTACATAGGATGTGCGCTGCCAACAAGAAGCTTCTAGGACATCTGCTTCCATTATAATGTCCTGGAAAACATTACAATATGAAACATGAAAGTGCACTTAACTGCTTTAACACACATGTACACGTACTTAGGCTGTACAGCTTCTCATCAGTTTGTGACAGCATATAGATAGATATACATAGAGAACTCACTAGCCTCAATTTCCTAGTTAAACACATAGCTCAGTGGTTAGTATAGTTACGGCCTGGGAGTTTGATGTTTTAGACCTCTCCCCACCCATCATTACATTATTGTCCCCTGTAACACTTTTTTGGTCCTCTTCAAATGAGATCTGTTCTCTTGGATATGCTAACCTGAAAATATGGTTTAAACATGACTATTTAATCAACCTCTTCAAATACTCATTGAAAAAATGCTCACTGGGTCCACAGACACTGCTACTGGTGCTGCATGCTGCATTACACAGATGAATTTAATGAATTTAGGAAACATACAGATGCAACATGGACAAATTTAAGTAAAATAAATGTCCAGTAGTGAATTTTAAACTTTTTATTTTTCACTAGTCTGAAAGAAACATATGGTATGGAAGAAAAATAGCCCTATATATATATATATATATATATATATATATATATATATATATATATATATATATATATATATATATATATATATATATATATATATATATATATATATATATATATATATATATATATCAGTGTGTGAAATAACTGTGTTTTTCCTGCTGTGTCTCGCCTTAAGATGAAATAGATATTTAGAAATTCATAGTTTGTTTTGTGTAGCATAAAGACCATTTTCTACAGCAACACTAAAAGGCCTGATCTACTAAGATCCCAAATAAAGAGTAATAAGTTGCATGTGCATTCTGACAGATGTGTGCAAGCAGTTAATAGACAACAGGCAACAAAAGGAAAACAGCCGAGCATAACACCACTGCATTCTAAAGCTGCAGTCAGGTAATCGACTAGGTGCAAACTATCACATTAATCGCAAACTATTTTGATAAACTAATAATCTATTTGAGTCGATCAAGAAAATGTCCAAATTCTCTGGTTCCAGCTTCTCAATTATGAATATTTTCAGTTTTCTTTGGTTTTCTGTAATAGTAAACAAATGGGGTTGTAGAATGTTGCTCTGGACAAAAAAAGAGGTTGCATCTTCAGCTTTAGGAGCAGTGATCAACATTTTACACCATTATATGAAGCAAACAACTATTTGATTACCGGTAATTGTTTCAATAATCAATAGATGAGTTGTCAGTTGTAGCCCTGCTACGCAGTCATGCTGCCATCAGATGCTGCAGAAGATTCAAAACAGTAGGAAGCAGCTGTGGACAGCAGATACATTTATTTATACATCAATGCAGACTGATTTAGTGACTTTCCTGCTTTGCATGTTAATTGTGTGCATTACGCACAGCCGTTTGCACCTTCCCTTGTTTAAAATTCTGGTTCAGTCTATAGATCGCAGTGTGTGTGCCACAATAAACTATTTACATTTGTCTCCTCCCACTATACTGCACAATAGCATATAAATGCCCCATCTTGCATATTCATTGAGGCAAAAGTACTGAGTGGATAAAGCGTTTACTTTGCACATGTGAAAGATGCAATCCACGGTGCGCACCGTTAGTAGATGAGTTTGTACATTTATTTGCACATGCTATGAGTTTTCACATGTTTTTTTTTTTGTTTTTTTTTTACACATGCAGATCTTTAGTAGATCAGGCCCCAAGAGTTTCGGTCGCTCTGCGTTATGCGGTCCAAAGGATTTGTTTCTTCTTCCCTCCCTCAGCTGTAGGTTATATCAGGTGTCTCATTCAGGCTCATGCTGTCATCGCCCCAAACAAATGAAGCTTGTGATTTTCTACAGGACGCAATGTTTCTCCATTAGCTTGACAAAACTCTCTTTTGCTCTTCAGTTGTTGTACAAGCCCATGTCCATTATCATGTACTGTATGTATCCTGTGCATCATGCAGAATACCACTGTGTCTTAATATATCCATCAATGCAGGTAAACTTGTGCTACTGTTTGTCCAAGTCCTGTTCCGGTCTTGTCTACCAATGAAAAGCACCCACCGCATCCATATTAAAGTCCACTTCTTCTTAATCCCTATTTGGGCCAATGGGTTGCATACAGTATATAATATGTTTTTTATCATGCATATTCCAGCTCATTCTCATATCATAATCTCAGGCATAAGTGATGGTGACTGTCTAACCTGTAGTCTAAACACCTGCCTAGCGAGCAGACTGTACTTTTTTTAACACTTTATGTGACTGTATCCGCATGTCAGCGTCGCAAATCAATGTGAGTATGTTAAGATATATCTATAGCGCTATCATTCTCTCCTGTTCCTACTCCTTCTGATTAAATCTCAATGTCTTCTCCTTTGCTTATGTCTGCTTTTTGTTTTTTTGTTTGTTTTCTTCTGATCATGTTTTTTATGTCATCGGTCGCAGTCAACGTGAGTGAGCGGGGTAAATACATGGTTCAGATTCTACTCACCCTCTATGCAATGCTGACATCCTGATTGCCCTCCGTTCATCCACTCTTCTTCTGTTCCTCGTCATCCTCACCCCCCCCCCCCCACCCCTCCCCTCCCTGTTCCTCCTTTCCCTTTACCCCGAATGCACTATGACCACTTTCTTTATGCCCCTGGACTGAAGGAACACATGCATGCTTCTATGACATCTGGATAGATTGTTGAGTCCGCGGTCAGGTGACCAAAAGCAGACTCAAAATTTCCACATTTTATTCTTTTTACAAGAAGCTTGTCATTTGTGTGGGATTTTTTTTTTTTTTCATTTTAATGATACTAACCAGCGTGTACTAAGAATTAAATCTCCCAAAGCTTTGTTAATAAAAACAACAAAGCTTTGCTGGTATTAAACAACATAGCTCTGTTGCATTCCTATTATTAACTGTCTGTGCACATAATTTGATGCTGTTTGACAATTTGACAGCAGCTTTATAACAGAAATGAAAGCTACTGTATGTGAGCTGCTATGCCTGTACTGACATTTAAATGACGGCTTCTTATCATGGAAAGGAACAGTTAATCTAATTTCCCATTCCCCCAGGTTCCAAGGTGCTGCAGAACGATGAGTTCACTAAGGATCTTTTTAGGTTTCTGCAGCTTCTCTGCGAGGGCCACAACAACGGTAGGTTTTTGCTTTCCCCATCGACCAAACATAAAGAAGTTGCAATGAGCTGCATGTCCATGTGAAGCACTGTTTCACCTGACTGCATTATCTGTTTTTAGATTTTCAGAACTTCCTAAGGACTCAGACAGGAAACACAACCACAGTCAACATCATCATTAGTACTGTAGATTACCTACTAAGACTTCAGGTGGGATTTTGCTACAAAAATAGATTAGATAGAATCATACATTCATTCACGCTCTGCTCTGCATTAAATATATTTCTGTTACCATTAGGAGTCCATCAGTGATTTCTACTGGTACTACTCTGGTAAGGATGTAATTGATGAAGCTGGTCAGAGGAACTTCTCCAAAGCACTGGCAGTAGCCAAGCAGGTCTTCAACTCTTTGACCGAGTATATACAGGTACAGCACAATATCAGAACATTACACACATCAACAAGAATACAGTCAAACCTCAATAATCTGAATTTAACATGCAATGATCCTGTGTCTGTTTTTTCTGTGTATAATCTGTGCTGTTTGCATCAGGGTCCATGTATTGGGAACCAGCAGAGTCTGGCTCACAGCAGGCTGTGGGATGCAGTGGTGGGCTTCCTCCATGTCTTTGCAAACATGCAGATGAAGTTATCCCAGGTAACTGCATAAATATTTTAATGAATAATCAATCCATCGTTTGGTCAATAGGAAAGAAAAGGTCCTATAACATTCGGTGTCCAAGATAATTAAATGTCTTTTTTTTTGGTTTGAACAAGTAGTACAAAAACCCTAAAATGTCAAATTCAAAGTAATTTATGCTTGAAATATCACTTTTTGATCATGATCACAGTTAATTAATTATCAAATTTTGTTTCTACTACATATAGAGGTAAATAATGTTGTTTTGACTAAAACTATACAATAGTTACTGGTTACATTTCAGATTAAAATTATCATCTCACAAAATCTGATACAATATAAAATATAATAAAATATTTGTATTATTTGTAATATTATTAAAACATTTAAAATATTATCAAATGCTTGTTATGATAAAGGGAATATTTGGTAATAATATTACTATTAATAGTAATAGTAATAGTAGTAATAATATGATAATAATAATAATCATATATATCATATATTATTTTACTTTTGGTATTAAAGTACATTTCCTTGAAAATACAACTTTAATTGCTGGATTTTACTTGTGATATATGTTTATATTGTGCTATTGCAACTTTTACTTAAACTTTTAGTAAGACTGCATACAGTATACTTCATCTTGCACTCATATTTGTCTCCATCAACAAAGGCTTCTTTTGCCACTAGGGGTCTCTCCAGGCTCAAGAATTTCCTCAGGCTACTGCAGTACTATTCCACATGTCATTCCACTCTGCTGTATGATATATGACTTCATCTATTATATTTCTTCCGTGCCCAATAAGCCCAGAGTGGGGTGAAATCCAAGCGCCTAACCTTATCTGATAGTCATCAGAAAGGGTTCAGCCTGACAGTAGAAGCCAGGATGAAGGAGAGCACAGGTGGAGTGGTTAGCAAATCAAAGTGTGCCTCAGATTCATGGCATACTGAATACAGGCTCCTCAGAGACCCTAAATGAGTCAGACTGACCTAGCCATCTGCTCCTGGACAGTAAAATAACATTAACCCTGATGCTGATGGATCGTTGTTACCTAAGCGGGCCTTCTGGGCCTCAGCGGGGCCATCGCAGGTCCCCACAAATGTGAGGCAGCCTTGATCTCACCAAATTCAACTTTAGACATTATCCTTACAGGGAGGCCACCGGTCGTCTGTGTGATAAATTGTACTGCGTCATGAAAAGTTTCCTTTTTTTTCTGTGCTTTACCTCCAGGACTCCAGTCAGATTGAATTATTGAAGGAGCTGCTGGACCTGCAGAAGGACATGATCGTCATGATGCTGTCTCTTCTCGAAGGTAAATGATTCACTGTTTTAGTTTGCAAGGATATTGTCCCTTTTTAGGACATTTATCAAACAGGCAAAACATTTTTTGCTTTGAATTTAATATTTTTCTAATATTAACCAAAGGATTTTGTATAATCAGTTTGGAGGCTGCTGTTTTTTACTGTGTGTTGACACACTTTTGCTTTGGCCACCTCTTATGGTCACTCTGCAGGTAACGTTGTCAATGGCACCATTGGGAAACAAATGGTTGATACCTTGGTGGAGTCTTCCAGCAACGTGGAGATGATCCTCAAGTTCTTCGATATGTTCCTCAAGTTGAAGGACTTGACCACGTCGGACAGCTTCAAGGAGTACGACCCTGAGAGCAAAGGGGTCATCTCAAAGAAGGATTTCCAGAAGTCCATGGAGAACCAGAAGCAGTATTCCCAGTCTGAGATCGAGTTTCTCCTCTCCTGCGCTGAGGCCGACGAGAACGACATGTTCAACTACGAGCAATTTGTGGAGCGATTCCACGAGCCCGCCAAGGACATCGGCTTCAATGTAGCCGTGTTGCTGACCAACCTCTCGGAGCACATGCCTCATGACGCTCGCCTGTCTACGTTCCTCGACCTGGCTGAGAGCGTCCTCAGCTACTTCGAGCCGTATTTGGGCCGCATTGAGATTATGGGCGGGGCCAAGCGCATCGAGAGAGTCTACTTCGAGATCAGTGAGTCGAGCCGCACCCAGTGGGAGAAGCCTCAGGTCAAGGAGTCCAAGAGGCAATTCATCTTTGATGTGGTCAACGAGGGCGGGGAGAGCGAGAAGATGGAGCTGTTCGTCAACTTCTGTGAGGACACCATCTTTGAGATGCAGCTGGCGTCTCAAATCTCAGAGCCCGACCCGGTGGAGCGTCCAGAGGAAGACGAGGACGACAAGCAGAGCGTGGCAGAGAACCAGGAGGAGGAAGAGGAGGAGAGCGTGATGCTGGAGTCTTCCTCAGCCTTCACCATCGCCTGCATCTCTGTAAAAAAGAGCCTTGGCCACTTCCGCCAGCTGCTCACCCTCAAGAGCATGAGGCGGCAGTACAGGAAGTTCAGGAAGATGACCGTGAGGGAGATGGTGCGCGGCTTCTTCTCTTTCTTCTGGATGATCATCACAGGCCTCCTCCACTTTGTCTACAGCCTCATTTGGGGGTTCTTCCACATCTTGTGGACCACCATGTTCGGCGGCGGCCTCGTCGAAGGCGCCAAGAACATGAAGGTGACAGACATTTTGGGAAACATGCCCGACCCCACTCAGTTTGGGATCCACGGGGACGTGTTGGAGACGGAGAAGATGGAGGCCAATGAGGCGGCGGCGCTGGCCGAGATGGGGCAGATAGCTCAGGGTGACGCGGCGGAGGCGGACCTGATGGCCGAGTTGCTCAACATCCAGCCGAAGAAGGAAGGAAAGCACGGGGCCGAGCCAGGTCTGGGGGATGTGTCGGAGGTGGTGGTGGGGGACGCTCCGTCAATAGCCAGCGCTGTCAGGCAGAAGAAGGCAGAGGTCAGTGCTCATGTCCTGCACCGTACAATTTTCCTTAGATTTTTTTTTACGATTTGATTTCCCTAGCATGATATTTTGATATATTTTTGGTTTTAAGTCACAAAAATCATCTCTATATAGTTTACATGATACATTTTAAACAATACAAAATTCTCTCTGGAGCTTAAGAAAGAACAGGTCCTTTCTTCTCTGATTGGCTTACTTTCAGAGGCGTTAAAAGTATTCACATTCATTTCTCAGAAGTATAGATACTAGAAGTATCAACTGTTAATCTAAATGTAAATGTTCTGGTTTCAAACTACTTAAAAAGTAAAAGTAATTTTAAAAAATCTGTTAACTGTTAGTCAAAGTATATGATCTGTAATCACTTTATGGCTGAGATATTGGAGTTTACAGATTGTATTGTCTCTTTTAAAAGTATTTGAACAGGGAATAGAATAGAGTGAACTAAAATCTATTAAATATAACAGTTAAGAATGAGAACAAGTGAATTTTATGCAAAACAACCTTTAACTCCCAATATATGAGCTGTCATCACTTTTTTGGCAAGTGAAAGGAATGTGTTTTCTGTATAAAGGAAATAGAATTATAAGGGGGAAAATGTCATTAAGGGTAAAAGCATAGTACAATACAAATACATTAAAGAACTCTTTCTAATAATATCATCATTTTACGTAATATTTGAGTTTTTGTCTCATTTTGCAGGTATTATCTATAACAATAATGAAAAAAAACAAGATTAAATTGAGTGAAATTAAGACATAAATGTGAAAAAAGCAAAACTACTCTGCCAATGGAATGAGAAAATTCTACTAAATATTGGATTACTTATATAAAAAAAAACAAGATAGTTTCACCCGATCAGATTTGATGAGCACGATTTATCTGGATAGTTTTTGGAGCAAGGCTATTTTTTAAAATGTAAGAAATAGAAAGTGCAGATAATTGAAAATGTAAGGAACAGAAGTAAAAAGTCAGCTGAAAAATAATTACTCCAGTAAAATAAAGACACTGAAAATTTCTACTTAAGGTAACAAAGTTACTTAGTTACTTGACACCTATGCTTACATGAATGGCTTGAATTGACTTTCTCAGCACTTTTTATTTACCAAGCTAATAAAGTCATTGATGGACACCACAATAATCCCTTTTGTTGTAGATGGCTGCAAAAAAGAAGGCTTCAAACGGAGACTACAAGTCAGAGTCAGAAAAAGGAGAGTGAGTGCTTTTATTTGTTCACTGTTCATTCTCACATCAATTTGCAATTGATATTATTCTTAAAATCCCTCTGAATTGAATATTTATCAGATTATAGCATTTTTGCATTTTCTGTCAGCCATCTTAACAAGATCTTAGTTAATCCCTGATGTGAATTGAGATTTAAGAATACACTCTTAAGCATGTATACATCCTTCTAAGTGTGTTTGCATCTCTTAAGTGATTGTATGGTTGTATTCTTGACTTATGCATGTGAAACCTTGTAGCTGTCTAACAGAGAGTATGTTTTTTGCAGTTCAGACGAGGGTGAGAAGAAAGACCATGACAAAGCCAAAGACGAAGCCCCTCCGGAGCCTTCTGTGGAGGAGAAGAAAGCCCCAAAGAAAAGGCTTGGGCAGAAGAAAGAACCACCAGAGGCCTTCATGGCCAGCTTCTTCGCTGGCTTGGAAATCTACCAGACCAAGATGCTGGTCAGCTATCTCCCTATGACGGTTGATTTTTATGAAGGCCCCATATTGTACACATTTTGTGACTGTTTGAAGTTTTGATATCCCTAAAAATATATATCTTTGGTTTTAAGTAATGTCACATCTCCTCTCACAAGCTTCTCTCTGGAGCTCCATATAACATTTTATATACCACCGAGACCAGGGGTGTCTAATCCTGGTCCTGAAGGGGCGGTGTGGGTGCAGGTTTTTGTTCCAACCAAGCAGTAACACACCTGATTCTACTAATCAACCACTAGAGCCCTTGCGATGTACCTTCAATAGTAAAATCAGGTGTGTTACTGCTTGGTTGGAACAAAAGCCTGAAACTAGGATTGGACACGGCTGGCCTTGACCATATGGGACCTTTAAAACAAGTTGTCACAGTTAACTTGTATTTGCTAGAAATAACATATGATGTTCTGATTTTTTACAGAACTACCTGGCCAGAAACTTCTACAACCTCCGCTTCTTGGCACTTTTTGTCGCCTTCGCTATCAACTTTATTCTTCTTTTCTACAAAGTAAGCTCATTATATTGCACAGTAAAACAGTAAAACATCACTGTTAGTCTCTGTTTTCAGTAAATACTCATAAATATCTTTCCTGTTCAGGTGACCGGTGATTACTCGGACGACGAGGACCCTTGGAACGGTCGAGGAAGAGCTGGGGAGGAGGAAGAGGAAGGCGCCCTTGAGTATTTTGTCCTGCAGGAGAGCACAGGTTACATGGCTCCGACACTTCGCTGCCTCGCAATACTCCACACGCTCATATCTTTCCTGTGTGTGGTGGGATACTATTACCTGAAGGTACAGTAACAGTAACGTAGAAGTAACAATAAATCACATGTTTGAATGCATTTATTTCACCTATTAATATCGAAAGAAAGGTTTATTAATAATCTCTTTCTTTTCCCCCCTCTTTAATGTCTCTGTTACACAACTTCTGAAAATGCAAATCCAGAAAAGAAATGTATTGTTTTTGACTAATCAAATCTTAGGATCTCATGGAAAATCTTAGGATGGTAGTTAACTACTAATGTGAATTGAGACCTAAGAATACACTGTGTATTCTCAATTTAGGCATATGAAAAGTTGTTGTTGTATGAAAAGCAGAAAAGATGTTCTACATAATTTTATAAACATTAATCAACACTTTCACTGACACAGCAATGTGATGGCTGTATATAACTGTATGTAATTTCCTTTATTACACTGATGAAGCAGCCAAATTCCCTGTCTGTCCAAGGTGCCTCTTGTAGTCTTCAAGCGGGAGAAGGAGATCGCGAGGAAGCTGGAGTTCGCCGGCCTCTACATCACAGAGCAGCCGTCTGATGATGACATCAAAGGACAGTGGGACAGACTCGTCATTAACACGCCGTAAGTCAGCTAAAGTGATTTAATCTGACTCATTATCTTTTCCAAACAAAAGTTTAATCCTGAGTTGTTTTTTTACGTTGTGTTTACCAGCTCTTTTCCCAACAACTACTGGGATAAATTTGTCAAGCGTAAAGTAAGTGGCTTATGTTATTTCAGTGTAATCAAACCATGAGCTGAATCTTGTAATGTTCACTGTATGAACCGTCTCTTCAGTTGCTTGTTTTGCTACTTTTCTTTTCCATAGGTGATCAAAAAATACGGTGACCTGTATGGAGCGGAGAGGATAGCAGAGCTGCTGGGGTTGGACAAAAGTGCTCTGGATTTCAACCCTACGGAGGAAACTGTTGCCAAAGAGGCCTCACTGGTGGCTTGGTGAGAGATAAAGCAGATAAGAAGCAAAGCAATACAAGTCAAATAAAAAATACATGAGTCCTCATGTCAACCATTCTCTATTGACAGGTTGAGCTCAATTGATACAAAGTATCATATCTGGAAACTGGGAGTGGTGTTTACAGACAACGTAAGTTTGAGTTTATTTGGGGATTAATAGTTCTGCTTCATGGTTTTATGGACGACTGAGCGAATGGTTTAATAGATAATGGGTTTGACTAATAATATTATGATTATGATCGATTTCTCTTTCCCACACCAGTCGTTCCTGTATCTAGTATGGTACACCACCATGTCCATTCTGGGCCACTACAACAACTTCTTCTTTGCCGCCCATCTGCTGGACATCGCCATGGGCTTCAAGACCCTGCGCACCATCCTCTCCTCCGTCACCCATAATGGCAAACAGGTGAGGAAGAGGAGGAGGATGTAGGTCTCGTTCAGAGCAGCAGGGGTCACTGCAGAGTTAGTTGTTGCAGCCACAAGCCAGACTCATCACTATTTCCATGCTCTTTGGTAGTCGTCATTGTTTCTGTCTCAGTGATTGCATGACAGAAATGAAATCCAAGCCTCTTAAAAAGAAAAAAAAGAAAATGAATGCGACATTTTATAAGCATCAAGATTTAACTTTCTGTACCCACCAAGGTACAGAAATACAATTTTTACAAACTAAGCCCTTACCTGCTACTAGCCTCTAATCATTTTTCAAACAGACAGGAGACAGGAGTGAATAAGACCATTCACTCATCTCATTCTGTTGTGGTCTGGCCTCACTTGTGTTGCTAAAACCTGGCTGAAAATAAGCTCCTGCTGTGATGTCGTACCAGGAGCAGAAGTCCTCCTTCCAGAGTGTTTGCACTCGACTTCTGTTTTTCGACAGCGCGAGACCAATCACAACAGAGTGGGCGTGTTGGTAGGGAGGTGAGTGGGCGAACAGGGTTTTGTAGAGTAAGTGTGTAAGAAGGCCGAATGTATTGCTGCTACAGGTCTAACTAGCTGCTTTTAGACCATAAAATCAGCCAGTTTTATTTAAATAGACCTTGAAATTTAGAATATTTATCTGTGAAAATGATAAAATAGGGCCCCTTTAATAAAAGGCCCACATAATTTAAAATAATTATTGTTTTCCTCAATAGAGTAACTCTTTTTTTAAGAGTCTATTTTTGGTAGTTCTATCATCTGCTTGCATGTCATTTGCTTGCAACAGACATAGATTTAATACTTTTCATACTTATATTATGCTCTTTGTGAAAACAAGCCAATAAGAATATCTTGGGCTCCATAGCTGATTTGGTCCACAGCTACACTTTCGTCAGCAGCCGCAACATGTTACAATGAATAATGGATGTTTCACTAAAATGATGCTTGTCCGAGCACGGATGTGTCATCCTATAAATATTGCATGTGCTGTG
Source organism: Lepturacanthus savala (assembly GCA_030544235.1). Classification (NCBI taxonomy): domain Eukaryota; kingdom Metazoa; phylum Chordata; class Actinopteri; order Scombriformes; family Trichiuridae; genus Lepturacanthus; species Lepturacanthus savala. The sequence goes on along the minus strand of CM060469.1, from coordinate 16,986,685 downwards.
TCAATTCCTGTCCCTTTGCATGTCTCCCTCATGAAAAACAATTTGGAGGGGATGCAAGTGAAAGAAGCAGGGATGTATAAATGGCAAATTAGATGTTTTGAGTATCCGCCGACATTTAAGTTCACAGGTAGTGAGGCCTTCATTTAATTCCCACCTCTGACTGTGAGCCACTGCAGGGCTTCTCGTGGCAACCGGCTGCAGGCACAAATCAAAATTGAATGTCACTACAGTCTCCAAGGGTGGAAATACAATAAAATAGCGAGGCCGGCAGGGATTGGACACGCCTCCTGCATTCTTAGCCCCACAGGGCAGATCAATCGTGCCGTCAATCTAAATGCAGTTTACTGTTGTTGCTGCTTGGGTTTCACAAGTAAACCCATGCAACTTCTGGATCTGTTTGCATTCATTTCCAATCAAATACAACTGAGTGATTGGTTAGCATTTTCCTGCTAACCAACAATCTGTGTGTTAGCGACTCATACTGTTGTAGTCTGGCCTGTGTTGCTGAAAACCAGGCTGAACACAAGCCATATAGATACATATCCTGTTGTGATGTCGCAGCAGGATACGGGAGGGAGGAACAGGGTTTTTCAGAGTGAGTGTGTGAGAAGTCAGACTGCATTGCTGCTACAATTTTAACAAGGTGGACCGCAAAACCATGCCATTTTTTATAAATAGACCACAGAAATCTAGCCCCTTTTAAAGTTTCTCAGACGGCGTTTCTATCATATTCCTTGCAAAAAAGTCAATGATGCATTTGGGGAGTTTCTACCACAAGTAGGAAAATGCAGACGTGTTTTTGGTAATGAAGCTTTACTTAGTGACGCTGTGTTTTTTTCCCCAGCTGGTGCTGACAGTCGGCCTGCTGGCTGTCGTGGTCTATCTCTACACGGTTGTGGCCTTCAACTTTTTCAGGAAGTTCTACAACAAGAGCGGGGATGAGGATGAGCCGGATATGAAGTGTGACGACATGATGACCGTAAGGATCCATCACACATACCCCCACAAACTGACACCAGAACTGTTGCTATCTTCTTTGAACTGTAGATATGTTTAGCCTAGAAGTAATCTCCCCTTAAACTTTTTTTCCACAGTGCTACCTGTTCCACATGTATGTTGGAGTAAGAGCAGGAGGGGGCATCGGGGACGAGATTGAGGACCCAGCCGGTGACCCCTATGAGCTCTACCGGATCCTTTTTGACATCACCTTCTTCTTCTTTGTCATCGTCATCCTCCTGGCCATCATCCAGGGTGAGGCTCAGTATTCTAGTGATCAACCGATGGCCTGAATGACTAAAATAATCAAATCAATGAATAGAGTTAGTTATCTATCTATATAAAGCAAAGAATCTGTCTGTTTTGTGGCTGCATTGATTGGACACAACATACAGCATATGATCTGCTCACAGCACTTCCTTTGTGGTTACAGGTTTGATTATTGACGCCTTTGGAGAACTGAGAGACCAGCAGGAACAAGTCAAAGAGGACATGGAGGTGAGAGTCCATTAAATGCAACTCAACATACAACTGCAATAATTCATTTGCAGATAACCAATAAAAACCATTTGGGAAAAAGAATGAGCTAAGGCTTGTAATTTGAAATCGAGCCATATTACTATCGTATCAAATAATATGAATTTTTCTAAGACAAAGCACCGTATGAATTCACCAAAACTAGAGACTTTTGATTAAGATCAACCTATAACAAGGACGAAGCAAATAAAAGGAGGAATTGATCTTGATCAAGCAGAAATGTTTCTTTAATTTACAGGGAGAATGTCCTTTAACATTAAAAATCGAAAAATGAAAAGGTCCAAAATTTGAGGTCTTAATCCCGCCATCATTAGTGTTAAAGTCAGAGATGTTTTCTCAGATTTCAGAAAGCTCCCTCCAGAGCAGTTCATGGACTGATAAGACTGTGTCATGAAATCTGAGCACACGTAAAATCGGTGAAATTCCCCCTTTAGGAATAATGCAAATGCACATGCTCATAATCCTCTTTCCTTTTCTGTCCACAGACCAAGTGTTTCATTTGTGGGATCGGTAATGACTATTTCGACACAACACCTCATGGTTTTGAGACTCACACCTTACAAGAGCACAATTTGGCCAACTACCTGTGAGTATCCCTCTTTTAAGCATATAATATTTAATTTTCTTTAAAAAATTGACGACACATCCATGTATTGCATTTTTCTGCGTAATTTAAGCACAAGATTGACTCCCATTCTGACAGAGTTAGGGCCAAAGTCACTAATAGCCGCAGTGATCCAGAACACGAGAGCCCTTCAGGTATTCGTTCCATCTGCACTCGCCTGTGTTTCTGTATAAAGCCTGTGACAATAGCAATTCTCCAGTCCATTTGCGCTCAGTCAGCTGGCCTGGAGGATATGAGAGAGACCTCATTAGGTTGCTTCATTAGTATTTAATGCCGCGAACTTTATTGGAAAATAGGTTTGCGATAACATGCTCTCATACACTATTCATCAGGCCGTGATGCCAACAGAGATACAGCAGCCCGTTGCCAGGCCAGGAGATGGGATGGTGTTACTTTTTTCAGACATTTGCATCAGAAATACACAAAGAAGCCTAGAAACACAGAATACCAGCACCAAGCAAATACCTAGCTGTAGCAGTTGATCTCAGCAACACCCTTTACCCGTTCTACTATTGTTTTTTTTGTTTTTTTTTTTGTGATTTTCTTTGATAGGATAATGTGAAAGTGAAAATGGCATGTGTGACATTTATTGTTTTGTCTCATTGGGCTGGCTTTATTCTAAAGGTTCTTCCTGATGTACCTCATCAACAAGGATGAAACAGAGCACACCGGCCAGGTACAGCAGGATTCTACACTGAGACATGACCTTTTTTCTGAGGAATCTTCAACCAATCGCAAAACAATTAGACAATTATGAGCCTGTCACTGATAGAGATACAGATGTGGTGTGTCTGTGTTATTACATCACTATTTTCTACAAAACCAGCTTTCACGATTATAGCACACACACAGGCAGAGAGTTGGCATAACGACCAGCCATTGTTGTTTTTTGTTTTGTTTTTTTTAATTTTATTTTTATTCAAGTTAATAACCACTTAAGTAGTAATGAGGATGATGAGAATGTTATTATAGCTGGTAAAATCTTCAGCTTAAACTTTTCACTTCCAACATCTTATTAAGACAGTGGTTGTTATTGATATTAATTGATATATCAATTAAAATCTCAGTTCTTCCAATTAAAAAAAAATCTTTTAAATTTCACAATTTCATGAAATGCTAAATTATTCATCCCTAGTTTGTGCATGTTTTAGATTAGATAGGACTTTTAATGGGATGTTCCCTCAGGGAAATTGAAACTCCAAAAGGTCACATACAGCACTGTTATAAACTTATAAACACACAAACAGAAGAGCAATATGTCAAAACACTCTAAATACCAACACCAAGATAATAACAAATGAAAGTAAATACCTATACACACCTTGTTATTCCTACACGGTTATTGTAAAGTGTATATGGTATGAAGTAGAGGAGTAGAATATTACACACGGAATTATTGGAAAAATAGAAATAAATAAATTATACAGTTACCAATTCTGTATAAATTATTATATACATTATTATGAATTATATAAATAAGTATATAAGAATACAAGTAAGTATATACAATATACTGTATATAAGCTTTAAGATATTGAATAGAAAGGATATAATAAAAATTCAATATGCAAGGATAGTCTATACATTCATATACACATAGACACACATACATACAATAATTTAATAATATATTATTGAAAATATGTAATATTCTATAAGACAGAAGTTATATTTTATATGTTTTTGTACAGTATCAGTCAAAATTGTATTTGTGAGTAACTCTTGGATGTTTTTTTCCACGTCATGTCTACATCCAGGAGTCATACGTGTGGAAGATGTACCAGGAGCGCTGCTGGGATTTCTTCCCAGCTGGAGACTGCTTCCGCAAACAATACGAAGATCAGCTTGGATAGAAGCGGTGCATCCTCTTTACCTCTATCCACAGCATGTGGGCTGCTGGAGTGTGTAGTCCGACACACAGCTACTGGACTCAACGCCACACAGACATCAACGCTTTGATCCGACAAGGCCAAACTACTTTTTTAATCTAAAACAACCTGAAACCCATGCCAGATGTACCTTTTTATTTCACCGTTGGTACAAGTGCGGGTCGACTACAACAGCAACCTGTAATTTGCCCAGACGTTTTGGTTCTTTAGTTTCGGGACTCGTTATTTTTCTTTTTTTTTTTCTTTTGACAGCGTGTTGCCTTTTACTCCACATAACCCCGAATCATTGCACAATTTTGTTTTTGTCTTTTTGAGAAACACTGGGTTGTGTGGGGTTATGGACAATGTGTCAGTCATATTATGCACAAGAACCCAATTTCAATATTTTGAGAATGTTGAACTTGAGACTTAATGCCAAAAGAAAAGTGGAGTACAGTAGATTTACATAGTGCGCAAAATGTGATTTGAGAAGTTTTATTCTTTTTTTTTCAGATGTTGTAACCTTGCATATCGAAGATGTTTTAGAATGAAGAGGCAAAAAGGTTTATTATGTAGGATTTTAAAAAAAAGCCTATTTTTTTCATGAAGTGCCTTACAGTACTGTATCTACATTACAATGAAGCTATGCAAAACTTTTGTTTTTTCTTTATTGTATGTAAGTACAGTAGATTTCCTGGAGCAGTAACAAGTATCTGTCAAGATATGTAGTTTGTGGCTGAACTTGTTCATTCGAACACGGGAGAACAACAACGGTTTGATTTATTTTTTTCTGCTGAATGCAGCATAACTGCAAATGTTCAAGGTACAAAGTGTATAAATGACACATCAGAATTTACTGAACACCTTCAAACAAGAACAAAAGTGAAATTGCTATTGTATGGCCATTTGTATGTAGTAGCTTTGCTGATCTGTGCATTTCTTTTGATGGAGAAAAATAAAGAAATCAATGCCAGATATGTTCCCGTTTGAACTGTTCCTTTGATATTATTAACACATCGTATATTTTTTAGAACTTTCTTCACCATGTCCACTCATTAGTTCCAATACTCCGTGACAGTGAGTCATCAAAGATGCAACATCTGTCCTTGCTGCTAATCCAAATCATTTCAAAATAAGCACCTACTGTGCGTATGCAACCTTTAGCTTTAGCCGTGAGTTAATTTAATAAGCAGTGACTGTGGGCTGCTGGTTGGTCAGCGAGGTAGGCCGAGTCCCCAGCAGGCCGCATGAAGGGAGTCTTAGCCATATTACCCATGGTGCCACCTGTCAGCTCACATCATGTCACCACACCTCAGGCACCACACAGTGCTGCAGCCCGCAGCTGAGAGCAGCTCTGGCTCAACTTCACTCATTGCTCATCTTTGCCTCCCAGAAAAGATTTTTAAACAATGGCAATAATTGTTAAATAAAAGTGACAATTTAGTAGATATTTTTTTAGAAATATTGTTTTGAGTGCACTGTATAAAGCAGAGGAAATATATTACACAAGACTCATTGTAAAGTTTATTGATTCTGTGTTATACTGCATTATTTATCATATTATGTGGCCATTAAAGCAAAGGGAGAAAAACTGTCTCTATAAGTTGCCACAATACATGTTTTTGGAAGCCATTCTTAACATAAAATAGCAACACTTAACCTATTGAATTACCATAGACATTATACCTGCGACACAGTGGAACAGGGGTCACGGGTTCAAGTCCTTGGTCTGGGACCTTTCTATTCAACAAATATTACAAATATCTGACTTCTCTTGCTTTTAAAATCATGTCAACATTATTTCAATAAAGAGATGTGATTGAAAATTATGTTTATTTCAAAATTGAATTGCGAAATGAAGGTCTTTGGTGCTTGGACGATGGGGATGTCTGGAGCTAAAAGGGGCCTCATCCTTGCAGATAGATCCCCTCCGTCCTGACTGGTGGATGACCTGAAGGCGGTGATGGAGAGATGGTGGGATGCTGGAGCAGGGAGAGAGAGCCGGTGACTCTAAAGCGATAGGCTGATATGGAGGATGTGTAGCTATGCCATTGGTTGGATGAGACCAGCAGATGTGATCAGCTGTTTAACACGTGATATCCCAAAAATACCATTCGGATAAATACTGTGCATGGGAGAGCGAAGCGGTAACAAAGGGATTGTCTGATTGAACATTTGCTAAGCTCCATATTATGTTGCCAATGAACCAAACAAGCCCAAAATATTATCAACAGAATGTACAAGTGGCTAACACAATTAGGCTTGTGTAAAGCCTTGTTTCTACTGGCAATATGGGACTTAAAAAGTAATGTGTTTAAATCAATCAAAGCATGTCAGGATAAAGGCAATAAAGCACTGACAGAGTAACATGACACACGGTAAAGTGTCTTTAACTCCATTACATTATTTGTAGAATAAAAAGAACAAGGTAAGGAAAAGGTTCATTAAGCAGCTTGTTGCTATGGGATCTATACACATAGAGGCCTATTTTCAGTACGCTAAGACAGTTGTAGCACCAAATGTAACTGTAATTATAGTGTCAATGTGTAATTCACGGCAAAGCATCACATTGTGCTACTTAAGCAGCGAATTAGACGTCGTGTTGACAGGCACGATCGTGATGCACAAAACGTGTAGTTTATTATTTTGTATGTAATAAGAGGAGAGAAACGACTGGAGCACAGCAGTTAAAGCCTTATATTTGAGATGCAGAAGAGTGTCATGGGTCTTCCAGTAGATCTGGTTTAAGTCGAAATTTACAAAACAAAAATTATAGATGCAACTACCTCTAATTCCCATTATATTTAGCAACTCTCAATTGTTATTATATATAAATTTGAAAGTTATTAAGTTAAGTTTAGGATAAGAAATTATCCTAAAAATGTTACCTGTTATAACTTTAGGCAACTAATGGTTGATGATCATGAAAGATTATAGGGTGACACTCTTTGGTAAATCGCTTGGGACAATAACACAATACCAAGTATGCCTTTGTCATGTATATTTATGATAAATGACTGTTTCTGATAATTTTGTGTTGGAATTATGTGATAAAATATAATTATTTAGGCCCTAGAAATCTTGAAATGTCTGCTGTGCTAATTTTTATCTTTGCATGAGCTGTTTCAGGTAAAATGGGCCAGTCAAATGACAAGGGGGAAATTCAAATACAAAACTAATTCTTCAACAGTATTAATGTTAAAACATATTGCTTAGAACCACACAACTTTTAAAATGAATTAAACAAACATATTGCTGCTATTACACACACATGCTAACACACACCTATACAAGCTAAGCTAGCATTGCACAAAAGCTACCACCCAGTCATGTCTAACAAGCTTAGCTACATAAAGACAGCAAAGGTAGAGCACTACTTTGAGTTGCACTAATTTCACATGGCAATAAATATACTGTACATGTTTTAGTTGAACCAAATATCATACACATATGTGTTTGTGAGGGACACAGAGGGTTAGGCCCTCTTCCTGATACCGTGTTGCCCATTTTAGCATAGGGGGTTAAGATAAACTAGGCCACAAATTAAATGATGCTGATGAATATCATCAAGGTGAATATTATGGATAGTTTTTATGTGCATGTGCATTTCTGATGCAGTCTAGTTTTCAAGTATTGTCCCACCCACCATGGCAACCATAAACTGATCACAACTGATTCACATTTTACCTGTCAAACACAGTTATGTAAACAGTCTGAAATCATTTGTAGTCATTGGCTATAACTTCCAGAGAAGCCAGAATCCCTAAACCTTAAATGGTGCACTTTTATCTGATGGATCATTTTAACTGATATCACCCTACTTATGCAAAATCAAGAAAATTGCACTTGTGCTTGCATTAGGACCATGCATTTGTGTCATCGAAATAGGGCCCATTACACTTTATTCCACTGTAGAAGATCTGACAGCATTTCATTGTTAAAATGACAGCAAATTTTAAATTCCACTAATGTTTCCTTCTGTTCTGTAACATCTGTGGTTGAAAATGACTATTCAATTGAACATGGAGTGCTAATTTAGAGACATTGGCCCCCTATCTGCATTGAATTCAGTATCCATTATCTTTTGTGTAATCCCACAACAAACGTTACAGGCTGACAAATGATTTGCTGGCTGTAATGGCTGATCCCTGTTCTTCTCTCCCCATGATCCCTGCAAGTCACCTATTGTAATTTAGATGAAAGTTGTATGCGGCCCAGGCCTCGCATGGCGCACATCGCTGTGGAGTGACAGATCGGTTGTAGAGAGAAGAAGAGAGCAGCATGAGCCGCAATCTGTGCTGTCACCTGCTGCTGGTAACCTGCAGAGAAAACTCCAACTGGTGACAAGACACTACATATGGTCCCATTGTTGCATCCTGTCAGTCTGTGAGGTTTTATGCTACATCACACACCAAACCCCTTCGCAGCTAAACAAGATATGTAGGGGGAAATTGGCAAATTGGGGTGGATTCCCTCTTCATTAAACAAGCTAGATAAACTCTAATGGCCTTTACAACACCATTAACTGATAATTAAATTCAGCTGTCTTTTAGATTTATTGAGCTCTGTGCTGTTATCCTTCAACATGGCTTATTGTAAGCCATCAACATTGATGAGCTGCCTCTGTCATTTATAAACATACCAAATGGTTTGTGTGTCATCTGCATAAAACGTGTGTAATTGGTCATTTTCACTGTGGTTCAATTAATGCTTATGTTTTTATTAGAGTTGCAGTAGATTAGATAGAGAAAATGTAAAAGTTCTTGACCTTGGTAATAGTTTGATGAAATAATAGACTACAGAAATAAAGACATAACCAGTGTGACATCAGCCATTGGTGTGTGGACTCCCGTTTGCCTCATATTTGGTATTTTGGATGTTTGGAGCCAGAAAAGACCATATTTGATTGTGGAGCTGGGGAGGAGTTAAAGCTACTATGTAGTAGCTAGCCACCTGTCATTGTATAACAAAGTGGGTGAGACTCCCCATTTGTCCCATTTATACTTCATATTTTGTTTGTGTATTTTTTCCAGCATTTAATTTGTAATATATACTGCAGACACATCCTATCCCGGGTTTGGTTGAGTTTGTATTTTATATTTCAGTTAGATTATTTGCAACAAGGATAAAACACACATACAGTGAATGTTTAGTTTATTGGATTAGTTTATCAGTTAGTATCAGTCTTTTCTTTCAAATCAGTTATATTATTATTTTTTTTCTTCTACCTACCACATGGTCCCTGGTCAAAAGCAGGAAATGTGTTTGACTATCTGCTTTTGTACCCTTGAAGGCATCATCAGACGCTGATTGGGTGATACCAATAGTGGGAGGATGAACAATTAAATTAAGTTGGTTATGTCTATTGTCTTGAGATTTTTACCTTAATTTCTTAAGGATAGATTGGGTTGAGTCTCTAATAATGATAACTTGAAACAATGATACTTGGAGAAATGAATGACTATTATCTGCTTATTTGCAGAAAAGTGAATCTCCCCTGCATTGTGGAGGAGTCCAGGTGTTTTCCTGTCATAAGCTCCCAGCAGGGAGGAGAAGCAGTGCACTTTAGTTGATTGTCTGCCTTCAGTCTGTGACAAAGTCATTTGTGCAGCAGAGTCTGCTTTAGTTTGAGTCTGTTAAGTTGAGTTAACTGTTTCAGTTTTTTTTTTCTTTTTGTAAGCACCTTTGTTCTTGGAATGTGCATCTTTTTGGTGGCACCTGTAAAAAATAATACACTTTTCTTTTGGTATGGCAATTCTGAGTCTGCCACCTAAATCTCTTTCGCTTTGGCCAGGTCTACCACACACTGAAAGTGCAAAAGTTTAAGCCTTAATAACATTTAAACAGGTCAGATATATCAAAATTCACCTCCCTGTACAATTGTCATGAAATTAGCTACTGAGACCAAAACCGTTCTTGTACCAAATTGTGAACATTTATTTGAGCTATAAATTCAGCCATTTGGAGGTAGCTTTAAGTGGCCATTCAATGAACTACAGTCATTTTTCAGCACTGGAGGTTGCCACAAAATTCAAGGTCCACTTGCTAGCTTTTTCTGGAGCTTAAACCAAATCACACATCAACAGACCGTTTGCTCACCTGACATAAAGATGGAAGTTGACATGGGTTCAGTAGCTGTGGTTTCATCCATAGCTTTTTCTGTCAATCAAATATTCATTTTAATAACAACATTGTAAATGAGACTGTTTCGAAAGGTTCAGCAAAAACTAATAAATTGACCTTATGTAGGAATTTCTGGCAAGTGAAGAAGACTGGATGGTATGCAATTAGATATGAATTTAAAGATTTCTTTTTAAAAATCCTTACATATGACTTCTGACTTATAAGGGGTTCCACAAGGGTCAATTATTAGACCTCTCCTTTTTAATTTATACAGGATCCACTTGGTAAAATTATAAGAAACATAGTGTGTCTTATAAACTTAAACTTAGTGCATCATATATCTTATTTATCTTATAATATGCAGATGATGCACAGATGTATTTAGTAATAAGCAAACACAGAAGGCTTAATCTGTGCAGAACCTGAACAGATAGAAAAAGCAACGCATCGTAAGATATACTTAAAAATGTGTTCCTTTCTAAAATAAACACGGAATGTGATTTTTACCGAAAATGAAATTAAAGTTTCTGTGTCAAAAGAGTTTGTGTGTGGTATTGTGTGGTGTGTGTGTGTGTGTGTGTGTGTGTGTGTGTGTGTGTGTGTGTGTGTGTGTGTGTGTGTGTGTGTGTGTGTGTGTGTGTGTGTGTGTGTGTGTGTGTGTGTGAATACAGTAAGCACTCTCCATGCTGACCCTCTATCCTCTGTTCACATACTGCAGTACTGGCATCCATGTCTTTGACAGATGTGTCCCTGAAGCACACTCTCCATCAATAGAGTGTTTTTGTGTGGTATTGTGTAGTGTGTGCATGTCCTAAGTGTGTCTGTGTGTGTGTGAGAGAGAGAAAGAGAGACAGAGAACAGAGGTTGAGCAAGATGGATGGAGATTGGGAATAAAGGCAAGTTGTAAACAACCAGTGTGTGAATATAAACAAGACCCACGTGTAAAAGACAAAGTGTTCAAGGATAAGACCATTTGAACTTTTTATGTCATGGCCTCTTTTTTCACCCTCTCAGACTTTGAATTAAGATGCCCATCAGTACCGGTACCTAATTGAGTTAGGGAAGTTTCAATAAAAATTCAGAGAGATTGGGGTAAATCATTGACCCTTATTAAGTACTTGCAACACCTAATCTATCTCAATCACCTGAATCTTGATAGATTAAAGTTGCCATTTACATTTACAGCCCCCCTCCCAAAAAAAGTAGATATCATGACTGGTTTAATGGATTGTCTTGTCCTTGAATTCCTGCAGGTTCTTATCCAGGGGATCTCTTACATATACAAGGTCAGACAGAGTAACTGAGTAGCTGAATGCTGCATGGCCAGCAGTGCAGATGGCCATTGATGCAAGGTGAACTGTGTTGAGCGGAGGTTGAAAGCAAGCTAAACAATCTGCTTTACACTCCATGGGTGTTGTATTGTGCTGATACGGCAGGGGGAAAGTCAAGCGCAGATCCATACAGCTCTGACACCAGGCCAAACATACCTAGAGAGGACAACTGAGAAATGAGAGGAGTGTGCACATTAGAATGTTTTCAGGCTTGTTAGCATAAACATTTAAAGTGACTGGAAGATCTGTGTCATAGTCCTTAAAGGTCCCATATAGTTGAAAGTGAGATATTAACTGCTTTCTGATTATAAGAAGGACTAGGTGTTATAAATACTGCCCCATGTTTCAAAACTCTCCACAGAGAAATACACACAACTTGTATTCAGAAACTGTCTTAAAATGGGGTGTTAGGAGTTCTATGAGGTTGTGATGTCACAACTTTACAGTTACAGCTCACTCCCCATCCACAGACCTTTCAATTAGCCAATCAGAAGAAAGAGCCTGTTCTTTTAAGAGCTCCAGAGAGAATCTTAAAGAGGTTCATATTGAGATAATTTTGGGCAATGTTATGGATATAAAAATCCAGGAAAAGTGTACAATATGGGGCCTTTAAGGAATAATTTGGCATTCTGGAAAATACATATTGTTCACTCCTACAAAAAACATATATTAATTATTTTATATCATATAATCTGCTTTTTGCTTTACACATGAACAAGTCAAATTGTGGTTTTACATGTCAGTTTCCAGTTTTTATGCAGAGCTGAGGTAACTGGCTGCAGGTTGAAGTTAACAAAAAGATATGAGGAGAAAATGTTGATTCCTTTAATATGCCTTTTTATTTAAAAAAAAAAAAAAAAAACTTTTTTTTTCTAGAATCCTAACCTGATATTGCATTTTGAGGCCACAGTCCCCCAGGTCTGATTCCAAGATAGGTGGGATAGAACCTGCAGATGAGTTAGAGCACAAAGGAGGGGAAGCTCAGAGAGAAAATGAGAAAAAGTTTGTGTGAGAAATGAAACACACCGAAGGATGTCTTAACTGTAATCTCATTTTTACACCACAGACAATTTCTGCAACTATGAAAACCACAAAGTTAAAAAAAAAAAAAAAAAAAAGTTTGGGCACTGTCGACAAAAATCGAGCCAATGGATGAAATCAAGGTTATCGTGAAGGGAGGATGAAGCTGATGAGCATAAACATGTACGGTGATGAGCCGTTTGTTTCCAATCACTGGCTTGTCAACGAGCCGCAAGCTCACTGAAGATAGATCCTCAAAGTGGGATGTGACATAAATTAAGATAATTGTGGCACCGTTGCACCTTGTGATCACTGAATGGCCAAAAAAAAAACCTGGCGGTAGCACTTCACATAAGCAGGAACAGATGATTGATGATGACAGGGAAGACAGCGGCTGTATAATTGAATTCTCGACTCCTGGCTCCTCCTTTTTATGAATAATACATGCTTTTGTCAACGCGGGGAATCAACGGGGTCGACCGCAGGTGCTGACTAATGCGAGTCAAGGAAGGACACGGAGGTTAAGTCTCTCAAAAGCTTTTCAACATCTCCCTCTCATTCTACTCGGCAGTTTTGGATTTCCACTTCACGGCCCATTTACTCCTCCTTGGACCTCGGCCAGGATCAGCTCGTGTTATTCGGAGCGTCGCAACCGGGCATATTGAATAAGGGAAGCGGCCGGCCCCTGGTGGACCTTCTGTCACAGGCAGTGGGGCCTGTGCATAGCAGTCGATAAAACCGTCAGCCCCTGAGGACGCTTGTTCTTGTAATGGTGTTGCAGTTCATAGAGAGAGCAGGGAAAGGTGTTGCAGCATGTGGCCGTTTTACAAATTTCTATGTAGCTCTTATAGATTTTAAACTACACATCGTCTTTGAATGGTTTTGTGAAGGTGTTGCACTTGCTCGAACCACCTGGGGCAAAGCAGGTGAGCGATGTTTGTAAAGAAGGCCGGACAGATGAAAAAGCAGCCACAGCACTTTGTAAAAAGCCAGCCCCTCCATATCTCTTGGCTGCCCAGAGGGGTCGCAAAGAGACATGCAATCATGTAATTTGGCTCCAGACGACACTGGGAAAAAAAAGGGGGAAAACAGGTACAATAATGCGCTTTGATCCGACGCGGAAGCCTCGAGTGCGTTCCACAGGTAATTTCGCCATGACACAGGCTTGTAAAGGCAATTTACTGTTGTTTTTCACTCGGCTTTATTAAACGTTGTGCCCCGGGTCTTTGTGCTCCAACGACGAGCTTTAGGTTATTGTGCACATAAAAACAACGCGGGCACTTGTCACTGGAGACCAGAGCCCGTGTATTAGAGTTTCGCTGTTATCTGAAATGGCCTATATGCTGCCACACTTATCTCGCAGTGAGATAAATGGGACAATAAGTTATGATTAAAGATACAAATCGCTGTTGTTTCATACACCTCGAGTAGCTGAGGCACTTCCTCTGTCTGGTTGTTTGTCTTTTTTTTTCTTCTTTTTATTAAACATTCATCATATCCTCCACAGCCATTCGCCATCGTGGCTCTGAAGGCGTTTATTTGTAGGATGATGTTTGTGTTGATTTCTGATCATGTTGCTGCCGGCGGATGGATTTGTTGGTGTATTTTGATCATAACTCCACCACATGGTCATACTTTATGTAGCGGGATGGCAGGATGCTCATCATTGTTATTGTTCTTCCCGCTCTTCCGCTGCTTAATGCCGTTCGCCGATCTGCGTCTGTTCCTCTTCCTAATGTGATTTCATATTTGTTTTATGTCGCACTTGAAGGCAAAATGAATCACCTTCTTCTCGGACAAATAAAGTTGAACTATGAACTTTTGACTGCAGATGCAACGTCGGGATCGTCACATGACGGCAACCGCGAGGCTGCAATTATAGTAAGAGATGGGACTCGCGGTGGCCCACTACATCTCTGTAGTTGATGAATGACCGCCAGTGATTGAGCCTGTAATAACTGCTATTTTTGGACCGTTGCTGCTGCCTCTGGTTCCGACCTCGCCTGTCCTCAGCTCCGGTGGAAGCGGGGCAACGGGGACACCAGGCCAACCACAAGAGTCCTTTCAACCAAAATGGATGGAAACAACAGCTCTGACCTCTGTCTCCTGTTGTTTTTTTTTTTTTTGCTCGCACGTCCATCCTGTAGTTGCATTCATCTCTCCTGAAATCGGAAATGTGTATGCGTGTGTGAGAATGCGTGCAAGTGTGTAAATCAGGGGTGTCAAACATGTGGCCCGGGGGGGGGGGGGCACTGGAAGACTGTACAAAATTGTGACAAAAACTGGACCAGTTCCTATTTCTTCCACAGAAATGTGGAGTCAGTGAGCATCTTTCATGGATGAAGAGATAAATTATTTAGAGGTTTGATTTGTAAGGCAGGAGAACCTGGTGAAAACCCACAGAGAGAACATGCAAACGCTGCTCAGAAAAGTAAGTCCGTGAACCTGCAACCTTCTTGCTTTATTAATTGCGTATAAATATATTTACAATGTGTTTCGTCACTTAAAAGGAGGTGGAGAAATCTGTAGGTGCTGCTATTTCTACGTTTATTATTATTGTTACTGGTCCGGCCCATTCAGATTAAATTACACTGTATGTGGCCCATGAATTGAATTGAGTTTGACGCCCCTGGTGTAAATGTATAAGTTTGATTCCAACTACATTTAAAGAAGTTTAACATCCTAAGACCTGAACTTGCATGGCATGCATGCATGGAGTATACATATATGGATGCCAGGTCCTAGGAGTTTAAGCATTCTACAATTGCAACACCACACACAACACACACTGTGACATCATCTGCGACCACCACAGCTTTATTCATCACTTAACCACACCGTGTATAATCAAGTTTGAATAGGTCTAATCATTGTGTTACAGCACATGAACATGTTTTTTGTCCCACTGTCTTTGATCATTCTGAATCTTGTGAACCTTAGCATGATTACACTTTAAGTGCTACAAGGGTTTGTGTAATGTGTAGTGCAGAGAGGCTAAAATGGTGCTTAAGAGGGTTGCAAGATTACCACGCTGCCTTAGATGGAAACAAAACCGGATCAGGATGATTATTGGAAGAAACACTTGAGCGGAGGGAAGAGTTCCAAGGTGTTGCTGCTCTTCATCCGTGCGCATACAAACTAACCTTGAGCCGTGTACTCGGCCCCGAGCGTTAATATGGTGTGACAATATTGAGAGAGATTTTTATTTTGTTCCTCTTTTGTCAAAGAGGTATCGCAAACTTCCTGAGACGGGCACTTCAGAACCATCAAAGTGCACTTTCCTGGCACTCCATGAGTCAGCCTCGGTTCATCCTTCAAGGCCCGAAACTTTTGAAGCGATGTCACTTTTAAAAATTGAATCCAACAGCAGCTTTATGAAGCCGTACTTCTGACAGCCGATGCATCAGTTCTCAGCAGTTGAGGGAAGGCCATCTGTGTTTATTTTTCCATGAAGTGCGGCTTCTCTCATCTCTTATCTGTCACTTCATCGAGCATATGTTTTACATTATATGTTTAATATGAATTATTCAGGGTTATTGAAATGGGCTGATCTCACTGGAGCTGCTTATTGGTTTGTATTTGCATATTTGCTTCAAAAATCAAGGAAAACTGTATCATGCGTTCCTAAGTCATGCTGAACGATATGGAAAGTTCATCTCGACACAGCGTGGTTTGCCCCAAATCGGGGATACAGCAGGGATTTTTTTTTTCTGATTTCATGCCAAATTGTGTGAGAGTGGGTAATTTGCTGGTGTGTGCTGGGATACTAAATTGTCTGCGCTGAGGATGGGGGACCACATGATGGGCAATTGGCTCTACGCCTAAAATACACACCTTGGAAGTGAGGGGGGTGCTGGGTAAACGGCCTATGGGCTTAGAGCCCACTGAGGACGCCTGATAGACATCTTCCTCCAATTAGCATTCGGCACCTCGCCTGCTGCTTCGGGCAACAAACACCGTTTTAATATAGCGCAATTTTAATCAGGAACAAGCAGGATGACTAGTGCAGGTGCTAAGTATAGAAGGAGTTTCTCAGCATGCCGTCAGACACACACACACACACACTAAAGTCATATTAGCAGTCATAACAGATTTTGCATTCACTTATATAATGGGATTAAATAACAGTATTGAGCTGTATTGCATGAGAAAACCTCATCTATAACACTATCTATAACAAGAATTTTTGTATCTGTAGTTGCATGTAGTAGTTGCATTATGATAGAATTACATAAACCACAATGTTACTGTTACAGTATCAATACATATCATCAATAGATTACTTATAATATAAGTAAAAGGGCTGCAATTAACACCTATTTTGATATTTAATTTAGAATTGAGCTATTTATTTGAATGGCTCCTTTATAATCTATTTTTTAAACATCTTACAGAATATAGTCATGTTCTGTAATGATCCTCACTGTGATTTCTATGATTTTATGAACAAATAATTCATCTTTGAACTCTTATTTTAATCATTGAACTTTGCATTGCAGATAATTTAGAATTTTTCATTGTTTTGTTGTTGCATTGTTTTTCCCCTGATTTTGTCCAGTTTGGTCTTGTTTTAAGTTTTAAATAAAGTATTTTCATCTGTAATAAGAATTTTAAATGTTCTTTTGTAATATTCTAAATATATTTGCTATGGGCCAAGTGATTACAAGGTGTGACATGGATATTGGTTTTGTGATGCAAATAAATTGCTCTTTTGAACACATGCTGTTTTGAGAAGAAAGACATTATATTTTAGCGTCCCATGGAAACCTGCCGGACTACTTTCATTTTCACCAGACCTGGACCAGAACTCGGCTCACAGGACACTGTCGGGGGTACGTCAGTGTGAGTGTATGACATGATAGGGATGCTATACAGATTCATGTCAAAAATAACGAACTATCCCTTTAAAATACCTTTACAGTGTCACTATATTACATGAAATTCATATTTTCTCTTGCAAAAAAGTGATTATAGCTCATACATTGGGAGTTCAAGGTTGTTTTGTCTAAAAAAGCACTTGTTCTCATTCTTGAGTGTTAAATTAGGTATAATTTAGCTCACTCACTGACTATTACATTTTCAAATACTTTTAAAGAGACAGTGCAACACAAACTACATTGTCTATGCCAAAAACAAGTATATACCCAAGCAGTATATACTTCTACATAACTAATGTGAATACTTAATGCTTAAAGGGGTCCTATTATGAAATGCATTTTTTCATTGCTTGTGTGTAAATATTCAGGTCGCTGATGTTCCTGCTTCCACAAAAACTCTGAAATAAGACCACCCACTCATTCAGTTGTGGTCTGGCCTCCTCTGTAGTGTGTCACAAACCTGGCTGAACACAAGCTATTTCGGAATGGCTTCTGTTTTACATCACGCAGTGGCGTGATGGGTTTAGGGAGTCAGACTCAAAGGCAGAGAGATGAAGCAGCTGAACAGTTCAAAGAGCCTTTATATGGAAATAGAGGCGGTGGATGGCGTGGCAGCCAGGCCCGGGAATATCACCGATGAGGGGAAATGGCTGGAGGGTGTCAGGGCTCCAGGCAAGGGCAGGACGGAGAGAGAGGGTACAGAGGCGGGAACAGCAGGATGATGGACTGGTGCTGGAGGCAGGAGACAGGCGAAGATGGAATTAAATAATTAACCACAATGTTTACAGAGACGGAGAAGAATAATTCTGTCTGAGACTGACAGCCTGCAACCAAGTCTGCAATCTGGCGAGGTCTGATAATTCTCATGTAGTGAGTCCATGTAGCACGCCACACCAACAATCCTATAATCAGAGGGAGAAACAAAGATATAAAAGGTCAGAGGGCAGGACAAGTGGAAGTTAATAGCGACCTCCCCTGGATCTACATGGCTGCCCCCCACCACCCCCCACCTTCTGGTGCGCTTGTAGGCTACTTCTGTTTCTCTGACCCCAGCTCTGTGGGGAGCGTGACATTTCCGACAGCGCTGTGCCAATCACAACAGAGTGGGCATTTCAGTAGTGAGGGGACGGGGCGGGGGCGAGAGTGTGAGGAGGCAGACTTCAATGATGCTTTTGGACGATTAAAGCGCACTGATTTTTTTTTTTTTTTATAAAAATAGATCACAGCAATTAAAATATCAAACTGGGAAAATGGCAAAAAAAGAGTCCATTTAAATAAAATGCAAAACAAAAGGAGAAACCTAAAAAACGCGTCAAGGAGCTTTTAACAGGCTTCTGCTACAGTGTCAAGGACAAGTCTCTCCTGTCTTCTCACAGTTTAAAATATTAAATATGTGAAAATACTCTGCTGTCACTCTTCCACTTCTAACACTTCAGAGTCTGAATTCACTCACTGTATTACAATGATGCAAAAGCTGAGATGTCAAGTAGCTTAGTAACAAATGTAAAAATACTTTGTTACCATTATCTATACATATCTAGAGTAATTATTTTTCAGCCGACTTTTTACTTCTACTACTCCTTACATTTTCACACAATTATCTGTACTTTTTTTTGTACTTTTTTCTGCCAGTAAGTGTATTATTTGACCTGCCTCTGTGTCATACGTAAATTATAACAAATTCAGCCCATTTTTTCTCTGATAAAATACATTTAAAAGGACACTATAACACATTTTTCTCTTGCCAGAAAGTGATGACAGCTCATATATTGGGAGTTACCTAAAAATCACTTGTACTCATTCTTGAGTGTTACATTCAGTCGCTATTACCTGTTTAGTTTCAAATGGGGCAATACACATAGTATATACACTGCAATATCTCTGCCAAAAAGTGATATCGACAGGCAACCAATTTTTTCCATTACTTACTTGCATTTATACTTTAAGAAGTTTTAAAATTACTACTTTTAAAATTTACATGAATAAAAAGTTTCAGTATCTGTAGTAATGAACATGAATACTTTTGACACCTCTGGTCATAAACTGAACAATGACACTGATTACTTATGACTTACAGGATACTTTATATTCATCCAGAGAGAAATTATTATTTATTGGTGCATTTAAGGAACATACATTCACAAGCTGCACTTGGAAAATCAGACACAAATGCAAACTCTGTTATGCAAACTTCTCCTTCAGAAAAGGATAATAACACCTCAGTAGTTTCTAGTATTAATGCTAATGTTTAAATGTCCTTCCTTGACCAATGAATGATTAAGAGTCAATATCCTGACAACACTGCATGGCATTAAATTGTAACCCACAAAAATATATGTATACATTTGAGATTTATGTTTTGAATTACCTCTCTAATTATTTTAGGTCAAGTCACTATAATAACTCATGTTCTGGAAAAGGGTCATCAGTCAGACATGATATACATGTGTCAGTAAATGAATAAAGCATTGAAAACCAGTAGTGAAGGACAGAATCCAAGGTCACTGGAAGCTGCTGTATGTTGCTCAGGGTCAGATCACATGGAAATTCCTCAGCTGTCTGTATAATGAAACCAGGCAGTGGAGTGAGTAGCATCTCAAATAGTAGATACTGGTGATTGTTTTAACACAATCATTGCTTTTCTGAGTAAAATTCCATCTCTTTCTACTCTCGTAAGCTTAATCTTTTTATTCCATCTTTTTATTTTTAATCATCTTTTACAATAAGAGAAGAGAGAAATGCATTTTCTTTCATCACAAACTTTGGTTTTGAGAAATTGAATCCTGAGTAAATCCATTCTTGGTTGACAAAACCAAGTATCGCCGGAGAATGAGGTGTCAGTCTGAAGAACCGTGGAAGAAATAATTAGGTTTAAAGGACAAACTGATATTTACATATTGGAATTCATTCAAAACTAAAAAAGGTCAAGCGATTCAACTGCAGAATAAGCTGCAGGTAATGAAATATTGTTAATCTGGATTTAACAGACAGGGAGGCATATTAATTTGATTCTGCTGATGATATTTCCTCCTGGGCCGTGCTGTTTTTTTAAGACGCACCCAGGTGGAATTAAAATGTGGTTGCAGGCTTGGCATGACTGGGGAAAACCTCTGCTCCCAGTTAAGTGTCTGCAAATTAGTGCCAAACTAAATGAAAGCACAAGCCAAAAGAGAGGCTGTGCTCGCTGACAGTAGACCACTTACCGTTTGTATCACAACTCACCGGATCAATCGATAGGGACAAGATCCGCAAAATCCACGCCTCACATCTCAGACCTTTTCTTTCTAATGGGACCTGACCAAAGTAATTGCCTATTAAGCTTTCCTAGGCCAAACATATGTGCATGTGCAATTCTGTGTCCCTCAGGTGCCATTAGGAGGGCCGGCTAGGTCGGCCTCTGGTCCCAGTGAGGGGCTAAGCTGCCGTAATTTGTGGCTTCGGCACAGTGAGTAGAGACGGTCCCACCATGTGGCTGCGTCGGGGCCTTGCAGAGCTCCAATAATGAGGCAGGTTGCCTCATTAAAAGCCATGAGACTTGCACACAAAAGAAGCTGACATCAAAAGCTTCCATGCTGCCTTCAGTGTGCCTCCGTGCACATACGCTTTTTGACCACAGTGCCAACGCTGCATTATTAAAGTCACACACAAAAGACCTCTCCACTGCCGCGCTCCTTTTTTTGCTGTCGTCTGGGATCCGAAGGCAGCTGTGTGTTCGCTTTTGTTGGAAATAAGCGTCATTCTTTCATGTTCAAATATATATTTTCCAAAAAATTAATAAATGAAATAGGAGAAATGGGCTCATGGGTCCGTTAATTAGAGGTGGCTGAACAGAGATCCTAAATTTCCTTATGGAGCATGTGACTTGAGGTTGGAGATGTCTGGGATATTTAGTATATTTTGTTAAGCAGGTGTGGGACTTTTGCCCAAAAAGTTTTAATAAAAAAAATAAAATCTTTTAGCCTCTCTTACGCTCCTGTCTAATGTCTAGGTGCACACAGCACCATACCAAACAAGACCACTTTTTGTGATCTTGATCTGGCCCTTTATATATATATAGTTATCATATAAGTTGTCATTTCAATAAAATAAAGAGGGAAGGGTGGGATTTTAAAATGAGTGTGTGGGAAGGCAGACTGTATTGCTGCTACAGGTCTAATTACGTAGTCTGGAAGGACCATAAAAGTATGCTAAATAAATAGACCATGAAAGTTAAAATTTTAAACTGGGAAAACAGCAAAAAAGGGCCCCTTTAATATTTGAATCTAATAAGTATAATATACAGTATAATAATGTTTCAGTTAATGATTTTAGCTACATTAACGTCATAGCTGAGGATGCTAATGGGAGTGGTTGGTACATCACTTGGGTCTCCAAATCAGGCTCTTTAAACATGGATTGGATGGATTGCCATCAGAGTTTCCCCCCGAAGGATGAATTCTATTAAGCGGTGCGTCGAGTGACACTGATCATTTAAAACTGGAAGCAAATAATTTCACTGCCATTGACTGAAGCCATTAAAGAATTAGTCGTCTTTCCCTCTGCAGGCATTTTTGGCACTTTGCCACTGAACTGTATGGAGTCACAGGGGGATTGATGGTGTGTGAGTGCGACAGGAAGCAGATGAGATGCATTCTGACAGCTCCGCTCCGCCACTGCTGGACAGCAAATGTCAGGCGCCAGACAGCATATGTACTGACGAGAGCGAGTCTGGCCTGTTTTATGGAGCTTACGAATGTACGTACACGTCTGTCATATTTATGGATGTGACAGATTTGTACATGTTTGAGTGTATGAATATCTTGTGCCTGGTCTTCAGTGTTGCAGGAAGCTTGCACTATACTGTACATAGCAGACACTTTTGCAACAATCATAGCAGTTGCATCAGGGTGAATTTCGGTAATTCTTAGTGAATGTGTCGCCCAAAAAAAAAATCAAAGCCTGTGATACCTCAGGACATGATGAGGGCAATGAGGTATGGCCGAGGATAAAGTAGATAAACTTTGCTCAGGCATGAAATGCTTTCCAAGGAATGTGGACTGAGGCACGGAGCGAGGGGAGAGAGATATAGAACGAAAGCAACGGAAAGAAGAAGAGGAAGAGGCGGAAAAAAAGCAAATGACTCACCTTGCAAGGACACGAAACATATTCTTTTGTTCTCACGGCGATGAGTCACAGATGGGTTCGTGCACCATGATGCTCTGTGATGCTTTTCCTTTTGTCATGTTTTTGCACGATCTATGGCGTTTGCCCTAAAACAGGTCATATGTTGCCCTATAAAAGCCACATAAGGAGAAATGTCACATAATTTGTCAAGACTAATCTAGACTTTTACTGTGTTTCTACATTCCTACATGCAGTGATTTGTTGAGCCTTGGGGGATATAGAAGATTCAGAGGAGTACAGCTGCATCAGGAAAAGGGGCATCTCATACTTGAACATAAAAAGTAGGACATTTTGCAAGGAAACCTTCAAATTATTTATCAATAAAAGACTAACAAGAAGAGGGAATTGATCAGCAAGAACAGAAGAGAAAATATCACTTTTGGTTATATTTCTCAAACCAAATCAACTAACTAGCTGTTAACAGCAACTTAAGTGGTACCTTTCTAGTCTTCCGACTACTCAAAGAACTTTATGCTACAGGCTACCGGCATTCCAACATTTGACACATGCAGGCACTGATGTTGGAGGCCATGCAAGGTGCAATTCGGGGTTCAGTATCTTGTCTGATGACACATCAACATCTGGACTGGAAGTCCAAGAGGTCGACACACCAACCGTCCGATTAGTAGACAACCTGATCTACCTCCTGAGCCACAGCGGCACCCTGCCACTGGTACCAGTATTCCAAAGGAGAAACAGCAATAAAGAAGCAAACAGCAGCTTATGTTAAGAGGACAAGAAGGATAATTAAAGGACACTTTTTGGTAATGTTACATCTGCTTCCTCTCTACACGCACTAGACCAGGGGTCACCAACCCTACTCTTGGAGATCTGCTGCCCAGCACGTTTTAGCAATCTCCTTGAACAAACACGCCTGATTCTAATTTGTTAACATTATCAAACAGCTTCAGCTGCTTGATAACGATTTATTAATTAGAATCAGAGGATACAGTAGCTTTCCAGGAGCGTGAACCCTAATGACCGACATTTACAGTTGTCTCACTGCCTGCTCTGCTAAATTTGTGGACTTTAGTGAACATTTTGTGAGTAATATGGATCAGTATTGGACAATGACAAGATATGTTACTCAGGGCTCAACTCATGGCTTTGGAGACACTCCTCCTGCTGTCTCTGCTGCATGGACCAATTGAGTTTTTGTTGTCTAAGAAATGGTGAAGATAAGCTGTGACCCATCTCTGCATCCATCTCTGCATTGGTGGAATACCGGGGTACATGTAGAGGGATTAAACACTGGCACATGGATCTTCCAGGGATCCCAACCCCCCTTTTCTCCCTGCTGCTGTGGTCGAGAGGAGGTAACAGGTGCAACCTCCCCCCCTGAGCTGATAGGATTACCTTTCACAGTGATTACACTGTAATTACATGTGACAAATCAAGATTGATTGATTGATTGATTGTATAGTAAAAGGTCCCCTTATGGCTTGAGGTTTGGGTATTCCATTTCAGTGGGTCTGTGTGTTCCATTAAGTGTTGTTTCAACTCATTGCAACCTTTACTATTACAATCCTGTGCTCTCAGACCATTTCGGAATAAACCTCAGCCCTACACCCGTTGGGTAAGTAAAGGAAAGTTTCCATATGGCATCATATCTAGACTTGCATGATGAATAATAATATTCAGTAGCGAGGAGGCATTGCCCAAAGGTGGATTGATGTCAACATTTAATCTGTTTAAAGTGAATAGATCACTGTCAATACCTCACCATTTTCCCTCAGTTCCTCCTTGTCCCCATTCTTTTTGACTGATTTAGTTGGAAATGCTCTCATTTGGACATCGGTGTCTTTTTCAGACAAGGAGCTGATACTGATTAGATTTTATGCTCATTTTATAGTACTTACATGGAAACACAGGGTGTGCAAATGCTATATATATGCAAATAGGATTTCTTGTGTAACTGTAGATTACTGCATAAATAGACACTATTTATTTATTATCTCACTATAGGTTTTTTACCATGGATTTATAGGCTTAAACAATTTCATACAATCATTCAGGTATTTGTCACTTAATGTAAACACATCATTTCTTGGGAATTCCTGTTTTTTGTGAAGGGAGTTGTTGAATACTTGAATACTACTATGTTAAATGATGTATTACATTGCAGTATATACATATTTTTCTGCAGTGTATTTTTAAAAACAAACAAGGATATCAATGTAATCAAAGGTAAAACAGGGCTACATGACCAGAATCGGTAGAAATGCTTGTCAGGAAATAAAATAAAAATACCAACAAGTCAAATGAAATAGAAGAATAAGAGCAAGCAAGATTTCTCTTAAAATTAGAAAATGGATCTAGCACAAAATATATAGTTAAACACAGCAAGTAGGGATGTATGGAAACCACACAATGATCTTAGAGAATGGACGTTATCTTCAGTGATCAGTATGCATTTGAGAAGGGATGTCCATTTCCTCGGAGTGAACTGCACTACACTGTACCATGGCCTCTAATTAAAATGATCTGGCTGCCAAGCTGAAACAACTGAAACTTCCTGAATGCAGCAAAAAGCACTCCTGGCTCAAATCCACTTCAGTGATTTGGAGTGATACAGGTATAACATTAATGGCTGGTATACAAATGTTGGGGGAAAAAAAACAGTGATAACTTATTAAATTCCATGTGAAATAAACATTGATGGAATTTCAACCGCAGAATATTGAAGCTCAGGTGCTGTTTGTAGCAAACAACACGGTAAGCTGTGACACTTTGGTGACAATAACAGGGAGAAGATCCTTGTGTCTCTTTCCCCCCACTGGGATGCATACAGACACCAGTCATTAACATTGATTAAACAGGAAAACCAATGAATGGAGAATCACATTACAGTAGCTCTTGCAAAGCAGCTCAATATAATCTGACATGCCTTTGATTACCAATCACATTTAAATACATCCCAAACACATGGATCAACATAATCAGGTAGTTGATCTCAAATAATTCCAAGTATTTCCTTTAATGCTATTGGGTATTGTTCTTTGTTCTTGCTGGGCTCTTATCACCATACCTGACACATTGTATGCATAGCGTGTATTCTATAGCTCGGTGAAAGGTTGGAGTAAGCAACTCGCTGAAGCAATTCCACAAAATCAATGTGTGCAATCACTTGTTGCAGTAAATGCTTTATATAATATCTACAGTCACACGTCGAGTTAATGATTCTTATCTGAATATTCATGTAACGTGCAACTCTTAGTCTTGAGTTATGTGTTTTAATGTATTTCGCTGTGTTTAGATGTTTCAGATTTCATATTCACTGTTCAAAAATAACACCCTAAGTGCAGGTAACTGATTCTGGAGCCTTTCATCTGTATTCTGGATGGAGTACAGTGTTTTTGGTTGGTTATTTTTTGTTTGGTCATTCACTTGGGCTTTTCAGTACGTGTGGGGCAGTGAGTGATGTGCAGTCAGTGCAGCATTGTGTCAGTGAGGGTTTGTAAAGAGGAGAGTCAAACGGTGCTGCCATGTGGGCAGTGGGTGGATAGAGATGATGGTTATGACTTGATGTCATGAAGACTGTGGAAAAATGAAATATACAGTATAAAATAAACAATCCATCACGGTTCTGTTTCAAATATGTCATATATATGAAGTATATTTTATGAACTGTCTGTCCTATGCACTGGTGAGCCACTGCACTGGATAGTAAAGATCTATTCTATTCTATTCTATGCAGATGACAGTACAAAAAAGGAAGTAGAAGCATCCCAAACTCTGAGAAAATATGTGTAGATTTAATGATAAAGAGAAGACAGGACAATATTACAAACATAAATAAATTTGAAAAGATAGTCTAGCCTCTACTGCAACACAGAAATCTTTTCTCTTATATTTTTATGTTGTTTTTTTCTGTTTGCACCAATCATTTTGAAAGACAAAGCCAACTGCCTAAGGGAAAAACTTTACTATCCAACAATGCATCTCAACTAAGCTCCCCAACATTTGAGGGTGATGTTTGGGCTAGACCTGCATCTAGCCAAAAATAGAAATATAAAATGCCATTACAAAAATGAATATGTAATAAGAATTGAATCAATTAATCTAAATTTTAAATAGTCTAAGCTCATCAAATGTGGAGTTACAATTTTGTAGTTCCAAAGTTAGTTTTTCCATTAGGAGTCGAGAATAGCACAGGGCATAGATGCAAGCAGGTGAAGAAAAGGGTGTTTTTATGGTGTTTTTTGTTGTTGTATAGGGAATTGATGCTCAGAATATTTTGAGTTTCTTACATTCCCCAAAAAGGTGGATAAAAGTAATTTCAGTTTGTCATCTAAGGCAGAAAATAGACTTGCCAGGGGAAGATTCGAGAAATCTATAGGAGTGAGATAGAATCTGTAAATAAATCTGTAACTGGACTATCTATTGCTTGTCAAAGGATGGTGAATTTGCCTGCAGACATCATGGTAAGGTCATTTTAAGGAAAGTGCAAGGCTGTATTAAAAAAAAAATGATCAAAATTTTTTACCACTACCACTTTTAGGACGGATAAATTGCAAAGAGTTGCCTCTTAAAACCTGTTCCCAAAGCTGCTGAGACCAAATTTGAAAAGGAATTTGGAGAACTCTCAAACTAATAGAAAGGGTTCATAAAGGTTTTTCATATGGAGGGGAGCAGTGACCCAACAATGAATGAATTTGATGAGCAAATCTCTTTTCTAATTAAAGAGTTGCTTCATATAATGATTTACAGCCAGGACACAGACACACTCATTAATGATTCTCATGCTTAATCAAAGTCACTAAATTATATAATGACAATGACTTTATAAATATTTTGTATTAATAATAATACAATATAGTATGAATACAAATACTGGTACCCCTTCATTTTACGGGTCCTTAACTACATATAAACTATATTGTGATTGAGCATGAACTGATATATGAACTAATTCATAAAACATTTTGTCATATGTAGGTCATATAAAGTTCATGTTTATGTGTAGTTAATTTATACCTGTGTTTATATGTAATATGTAGTTAATATGCAGGTCATATATATTTACAAGTGATGAGACCTGTAAAAGGCTGAGTATCATTCTACAGTTCATATATAGTTCATATATGAGTCTAGATATAAGAACTACTACAGAAAACAGTAGTACAATACAATACAAACAATAGTAATAATAATAACAATCATAATCATGAAAATACTCCACAAAGATAAATTTATATATAAAATGAGATGAGCCAACAATTGTCAATCATGGAAATGCTCCTGTGTCCTTAATGGCTCATCATCATTAAAATGGTTTATCATTAAAATGTAAAATTGTATTGATTTTTTTTTTAAATTTGTTATCAGATGCTATAATCCATAAACATAAGCTATTAATGCCATAAATATTTTAGAATGAATAAATCCTTCTAAAATGCTGACCAAATTATTTATGAGTTGGACTGGATTCTTAAGCATTGTTTGTGATTTTTTGTGACTTAGAAGTCCTCCTGCCAACTTCTACCTTGTCATAGATTTAGGAGCTGATTTTAGAGCTTTGTGAAAAACTCTTAGACCAAAAACGTAGGAGTCTTAAATCTAGGATTTATACTCTCATTTTCTTTAAGTGTTAGTCCTAAATCAGCAAGTTTAGGGCTGCTTTTGGCCTCGCGAATACGGGCCCAGGTGTCGGTGTTTGTCATGCACTTTCTGTCCGCCCTTAATGTGACTCATCATCATTGCAAATGCAGCTGGCACAGCAGTCCGTCAGTGCCGGTGGACAGCAAAGAGCTGTGTTGCTGAAAGAAAAATAATCACAGGTTAATGTAGCACTCATCTGTAAAGCTAAATAAGCTTCTGTTTCTCTGACTCTCGCTCCCACAATATAACACTATGTCCCACAAAAACTATCATAATGTCTCACTGCTCACGTACCACTAGATTAGATTATATAAGCAGATTTTCCCTATGAATGACTGCATCGGACTGATTTTATTTCTTCTCATTCTGAACTAGGCCTATAGGGTCAGTCGGCGTTCTCATTGCTAGGGCAGAAGACCTACATATGAAACTGGGTCATGTTGTTTTTGGTAGCAGGATCCAAGGCTGTCTTTTTGGGCCATATCTGTAATTTCTAAAGGTCAATGTTCAAATTAAAAAAAGAAAGTTTTATCTATGAGAAAGCAGGCTGTTTGAAAAAAAACTCTCTGTTCGACACAAGTCTTTGATTTGGTAACAACAAATGTAGGCTACAGTAGAAACACTTTGAGGATGCGCTATTTCATCTCTGAAGCAATTATTTATATATATTTTGATCAAAGCCAGTGGTGGGCCATTTGTGCCTGTTTTGAGCATCTCCTTTTGTGAAGACGACAGCCTATTATGGAGTGAAAATGCATTTAGAGAAAAATAATCACTTAAGGAAGTTTTAGCCCGTCTTTTAAATCCCCAAAACAGGAGCAAAAAGTTGCATTTTAATAATGTGTGAATGTCTGTAATTGCTTTTGGAAGAGGATGTTGTGAGCAGACAATTGTGGAGTATGGGAAAACAGCAGCTTAGCCGCCATTGATTGATTGGTTGAAATTCTTTATCGACAATATAAAAAAGTACAGTATATAGATGATGTATATGAAGCCTCACCGGGAGGTAGCATATCTTTGTCAAACAGATAAAACATAATAACTCTTGAGAGCTTCCATTGCTGATCCCAAAATGCAGTCAGAGATATAAGGATGCAATAAAGGTCCCAACAGTTCACACAGGAAACAAAGCTACTCTTTAGAGGTTTCTCTGACAGAAAATAATAACGTTACAGGTTTTGATGAATAGAGATAGCGTAGTCTACTTTATTAATCCTAGTGGAAAATGCAGTATTACCGCACCCAAATCATATAAATCATGAAACAAACAACATAAAGGAACCCAGAGAGGAAGATGAATAAGCAAATAAAAGAACAACAAGATTAGGAGAATAACCTGTATATAAAAATGATAGCGGAGTGTGACATCACCCACTGGTTTGCATTGAGACCGGTTTGAAGCCCAGAGATCTGGCTAATGGTTGGCACCATCCTTTTTGTTTGGAGCCAGGACAAAGGAGTGTGGGCCAATGCGTTTCACGCTTAGAAACACTCTGTGCTACAATGGATTGAAGCTTACTGGGAACACCAAGCAATGCTCATTAGCTAATTTAGTTAAATTGTAATAACACAGCAGTCAACAGTCAACTTACTGTAATATTGGGACAATAGTCAGACAAATTTGGCAATTGAGATCATAAGGACTCATTGAAAACGATTAAAATTTGTAGAGTCAGGGACTTTTTATGTCTAGTGGCATAGTGGCAGTTGGTGGCATTGCACATTAAGGTTCTTCCACATTGGCTTTCAGCTACAAGCCCTGGTAGCTGCCAAATGCTCTAGCCATGCTAGCGCCTCTGGTACTTTCAGCTAAATCAACATGCTAACATGGTCACAGTCATGCTGCATTCCATTAAACCTAAAGTCAGAATTCAGAACTTGGAATGACATTATAGCCAAATTAATATGTTAACATTAACATACTGATATTTGCTGTTAAAATAATTATAATGTTAACATACTAACATTTGTAAATTAGCAATAATAATAATAATAATAAATCATGCTAATTCACAAATGTTAGCAATAGTTAATAGATGTTTTGCTAGTGATCTACTACTAAGACTAATGTGAATAGCAACGGTTACGAACATGGCGGACATTTTTGGAATTGTTTTCATCAGTTCGTAACTCTAGATAAAAATAAATGGTTGATTTGTTAAAGCTGTTTGTATGATTACATCAGACTGACTATGTTACAAAACAGTGTTTTACTGCAATTTATTTTAAAGTTGAAACATGAGACCCTACGTTTATTAAAAAGTAAATGAGTTTTCACTTGTAGCCTTCAGTAAGAATATGTTAGGAGGCATATTTGAATACATACAAAATCTTCATTCATTGTACCTAAAAGGTCCTTTTGCACCTTAGCTTGAAATATATTAAATTCAGACAGACTTTCCAAATAAACACTAAATTGCATATGAAAGGCTGCAGTATTGCAACCAGTGCTATAATCTAACTCTAAATATATATAATTGCGGTTGTTAATATGCTTCACACGGTTTGTGCAAACCATGTGCAATGGTATGATAAGATGATTTATTGGAGTATATTAAAAATAACAATTATTAATTGATTGTACTTTACACCGTTGCATACAATATAATTCAAAGTTCAATGAAAAATCCAGGAAATAGTATATAGGTATACAGAGTAAGTAGATACAGTTATATTATAATGCAAGAATCCAAGGTATCTTTTTTATGATTTTTCTTTCAAAAGTACCAAGTGGTCGATTAACCTACTTAGGCCTATATATAAAATATAAAATATTTATGGGTATAAAATTATTTTCTGGGTAAATCTAGGCACAATTAAGAAGATAATTGTAAGGGATAAGGGTTGAACATTATAATAATTGAAACAAACTGACCTCTTTCTGGGAGGGTTCGTCTTCGTCATATTCTCAGGGGGAAGGGGCAGGAAGTCGATGATGTCACATGACAGGAAACACTTAGAAACTTCATTTTTTGGGCTTAAAACCTTTGAGTTGTCTACTCTCATGTCATGAAAAGAAACTATATGAGTAACATTGTTTTAATTATTTTGAGTAGAAAAACACAATCATAGACTTTTGGCAGCTATATTTGGCAGTGGGCTGAAATGGGTTAACGTCTTTGAATGAACGCCTACATCAATCTTTGCAACAACATTGTTATGATCTTCTACATCTAAATAGTGTAAATGTTTCATGTCTTTTATTCACCACTGACCAAGCAGAGAGCATGATTACAAAACCTCGCCTCGCAGGAGAAAACAGTCAAGCTGCATTAAAGCATAAACTGTGGCTGGTGGCATCCATATCGAGAAATAGTACAGAGCATGTGAATAAAGCATATTAGAACAAAGCCCTCGGGACAGACACAAGAAATCATCTCACCAGGGGTAATGGTAACAAGCTTTGTAATCTTAGAGTTACTGAGCTGAACTGTGACTGTCTCTAAAGTTTGAACAGACTCGAAAATGGAAAAGTTACAGAGTTTTGCACTGTCCGCGGAGGATGATGGAACCATTTTGCTATTGTGTCGAAGCTTCTGATGCCATGCCTTTTCAATTTAAGGATTTTTTTTCCCCCCATTTCTCACCTGGCAGGCAGATGGAAGCGTTCAGCAGGAAGTCCTAAATTACAGTAATTAAAAAGACACAGACATCCCAACATGAGAGCGAAGCACTGTCCAGACACAAAGACATGGCGTCATAGAGAGACAGACTGAGACAGAGAGATCAGATGTTGAACACCCTCAATTATTTTCAGTCTTTTTATCTCTTTTTTTTTCTCTCGTTGGGATCAGGCTGTGCTTCGTTGAAAAGGTGTTTAATTTCTTTCCTCTTCGCACAGTGGAAATTTGGCTGCTGCTGATAACAGCCCCTGCAGTTCATTCTGAAGCCATGCGTGCAATTTTTGACGACCGATAATTCAGACGGATGCCGACCGGAGGACCCGAACGGGGGGTTCTGGGACATCTTGTGCACATTATCCTCAACAATATCTGTGTCGGCATGAACACATATCACACACCTGCAACAAACACAGCGCATTGGTGACTCAGTGATACTACTGCAATGAATTAAATGTTTTCTAGCTGTTTTCTTCTTTTCACCAACTTCCCCATTTTCACCCATAGTGTTCAACTCTTTAATTCAACTTCATTTATTCCCTGAATTTATCACCACTCACACCCATGCTCACATGTGTTGAGATCAGGTTGGGTCCTATCCAGACAAGGTCACTGGTGTTGACGTAGGAGTGTCTGAAGAGTCGGTGTTGGATGTCCTTAAAGGGCTGAAAAACAGTCCGCGATAACAGGTCAATCAAAGCCACCTAATCCTCGTTGTCAAAGGCGACATTAAAGTTGTATTGAGTTGTATAGAGAGGGAGAGCTCATGTGCCGACCTGGGGCCAGGCTAATTGGTACATAAAGTAGGTGAATAACCGCTTGTGGTTTACTCATTTACTGTCCCTCAGTGACGCGGATACCGCTCGGGCCGTAAAAGATTCTAAATCCGGTAAGCGATTATTTATTCATGACCTTAAACATAGCTTTATTGAGCAGCTTTGATATTATATTAATCTTTTTTTTTTCTTAGATTTAAAAAAAAAAAATCCCATAATCATCAAAAAGGTATTTGTGATAAAGAAAAAAAAAATGATGGAAGAGAAAAACTCTGTATCATACGAGGGCTCCAAACAAAACCAGTCTGTCCTACTTGGGGATAAAAGCGAGAGCTCAACAGCAGGGGGGGACTTGTAAATTCAGTGAAAGAGCATGAGGCGTTGGTAAATCATTATGTCAAAAAGGAGCTGTTGCTTGGGACTGTACGGAGGAAATAATAGGCAGGCACGACAGCGGATAAACATTTGTTGCACACAAAAGCCTAGAAGAAGGAGGGATGTCGGAAAAGTCAGATTTTTTACAGTGTTGTGTGAGGGCATTGGGATCAACTCCGAAGTGAGCAATTGATTCTTTCAAGTCCTTTTTGCTGGATTACTATGATCTGTAGTGTAATATATCAATCAACAGCAAAGTGTTAAAACAGTGTTTTCCATTGTTTTACGGTGATGCAAAGCTGACAAAGAAAAGAAATTGTATGAGAATTGTTGCACTAGATTTTTTTTTTTTTTTTTATGGGTACACATATGGGTACACAATTGGGTCAGGAGATAAGCGAGGCCCCCGTGCACAGATGCAATCCATCACTGGCTACGCCGACGTCCCCTCGTCCCTCTCACTAGGCACGCGAGCGATCGGATTTAACCTGTGGAGAAACATCCGGCGCCTTTAGGATGCAGATGAGCGGCTGAGAGGAGGCGGAGGATGCCTGAATGACATATCCCTGACATCTGCTATCATTAGGTCTCATTAGGAGCCTGGCGAGGTGAATATTGCTTTCCATAGAGGATGAGGCGGGGGAGGGATCAAAATCAAAGAAATATGTCAGGAGACAGCACTTGCAGATTTCCGTTTTTTTTTTCTTTTTTTTTTTTTTGTTAAAGGTCACACGCTTCATTTCCAATACTGATTTATTATTATTTGAATTTCAATCGCACGTTTTGCACATAATTAGAAAGCTAATAAGGCCTGTCGTTATTTGTAATACATTAGGCTATTTGTGGCTTAATCAATAAGGCGGACATAATCAATGCGGAGCGATAGAAGCAGCGCCGGGTCTAGAGGCTTGTGGGTTCGTGCACCTGCGCTTTTGTGCCTGTGCTAATGCGTGAGTGTATCACGTTAGAAAAAAATAAATAAATAAATAAAAATAGGATTACGCTATAAACTTTATGCAGGTCAGCGATTCAACAATAATAAGGAGCCAGGTGTCTGTCCTTTGGCCAGTTGCCTGGAAATGGCATTAGATTAGATTGTCAGGCAGTGGGGGAAGGCGGACGGGTGCAGGATATACTGCGATTTTCATGAAATGCATCAATCATACGGTATCATTGGCACATGGCTCTGACCTGGTAAAATTCAGGGTGAAGAGCTGCATTATGACAAATGTCAATATGAAGTATAGGAGGGAGAATCATCTATCTATTATCCACTAACCAGCTTCCTCTGCTCTGAAGGGCAAAGCAACATTTACGACACATTGGACTGTGGTGTCTTATAGGTTCAACCGTCTTCAGATCTCCCTTTAAACAATGATTCAGGCGACAAAAATGTTTCTTGCTGTAATCATTCATTCATTTATCGTGACCATTAGAAGCTCGTTTTCTACCGTAGTTACAAGGAAAATGATATATGAGGCAAAAAAAGATTCTATCCTTGCAAAAATGTTTTTTTTTAAATGTATCTAAATCAGTCAAATACAAGTAAAATCTTTCAAAACTTCCAATTTTTTTAGTGCTGAGTTTCCTATTTTTGTTACTATCCTTTCACCAGAGCTCGACACCATCAGCAGACACTAACAGAGTGGATTTTAAATAACCACTTGACTTGACCTTTGACCTTGACTATTATGCAAGTGTTTTTGTCCAAGTTTGTTGTTCTACTTGTACTAATTGTTTTTCATATACTCTCGCATCTGACATTCTACAGAATAAAAAAGCCATTACAAATAAAATGCATTATTATTATTATCACTTGATTTATTTAACTCAGATAGATGAGGCGTCATATTATCGTCATATGACCTATGACAGATTTTTATGTGAGTGATTTCCATCCTCAAATTGTTTTAGCTGAATATTTCAAGATCGAAAAAAAATGTCTAGTATTTAACAAAAAATAGCAATGACTAAAAGAAAGCTGGAAAAAAATACTGTTATAAATATAGACTGAATTCTTTTTTCTAATTTGCTATCCTGTTAATCATTAACCCTTCACATTCCCGTTTTGTTTGCTGTCCCTAACTTTCAAATTAGCAGACAATATCATTACTACAATGAAACATGTTCATCCTTTGACCTTGAGAATGTGAGCCAGTGCCACTAAATCAGACGGGGGGAGGGAATACCTCTATTATGAGCTTCAGTGGTATAGCTTGCACTATATTGGCCCTGAGACTGGACTTATAAATTAATCTGTGCAGTGATTTGATGGGAAGCTCATGAAACAGATCAGCCATGATCATCCGGATTAAAATATATAAGGTCTTTATGCCCATCTAAGACAGCTGCCTAATGCCAAACAAATAATTCCCCAATCAGCACACACACACACACACACACATATACAGAGAAAAAAAAAAAAAAAACATCTGTCACTTCAGTAGTCTGCTTATCCGTCCCAGCCATGTCAGTGCTCTCCCGTGTGTGTGAGCATAAAAGACAGCAGAGGTGTTTTAATGTTCGTGCAGATGCGTCCAAGCTTTTTTTTTTAAACACAGAGAGAGCAGGGAACATTGATAAACCAGGGTGTTCTCCTGCTTCTCCATAAAAATGCAAGCAGAAAAGACATTGCCCTTAGAGTGAATAGATGGTTTGTGTATATACAGTGAACAGGATTTGGTTTTGATTTTGTTCTGACCACACTCCCTTCCCACCCCCCCACCCCCCTTACACCTTCCAAAGCATACCCCTTGAAGCTACCGAGCCCCCTCCTCTTCCTCCTCTCTCTCTCTCTCCCTCTCTCACACACTCTGTGGTCTGAGCTGTATGCTCACTGTCCCGAAACATGATGAACCGTTCACCCCTATGGGGATTTCTCCTCCCAGCTTGCGAGCGTCAGCTACATCTGTGTCTGTCAGCCAGGAGAGTGGAAGCAACGGCAGGCTGCAGCGGCGGCGGCAGCAGCACAGCGACTTGGTGGAGGCGTCTGGGCAGCGGGCACTCTCTATCCCTCTCAGCTCAGGCTTGGCTGGAAAAAAAGGGGGAAAAAAAGTTCCTTCCTCCTGCCTGTCCTCTTTCTTTCTCTGGTTCGTGAGGTGATTCTTCTCATTTATAAATGACTTGAGAAAAAGGATGCCACGCAACTTGAGGATACTTGTCTTATCTGGACACGCCGCCGCTGTCTTTTTGGACGGCTGAAGGTAACGTGATGCTGTGCCCTGCCGCCTCCTGAGCGGGGATGACTGGTGTCCAGCCTCCTACTAGGCTTCTTTCTTCTTCTGCCCTCCCCTCCTCCTCCTTCCTGCTCCCCGCCTCCTCCTCCTTCGCCTCTATGCTCACACTTTTCATCCCGGAACCCCTCCGGCATGCGAGGGTCAAAGTCAGCAGGGTTTTGTCATCCACCTCAATCCTCTCTCCAACTGTGTTTTGATCCTGTTCCTCAGCGCCACACTTGACCCGAAAGCTTTTCCCTGGCAAAACAAGTGGATTAACTATGAACTTTGCTCTCGCCAGGAGACACAGTTTTAAACAGAAGAGAAGACCATGGGATCTGATGAAAGTCAGCTGTGAGTATGTATGGATTTATTTATTTATTTATTTTTACTTATTTCACAGTCTCTAGAGAATCGTAAGTGATTGTATGCACTTTTTTTTTATTCATGCACAAAATACATGGCCTGGATTTAAGGGGAAATAGCGTCATGTGTGCACACATGCATGTCTGAGAGTTCTTAGCATGTATTTTTAATGTAGCCTTTTACCTTAATGAAAGCAACAGAGGCTGTGTCGGCTGGCAGGAGGAAGGAAATGCGTGTGTGTGTGTGTGTGTGTGTGTGCATCTGTTCATTTTAAAGACTTTCTATATAGAAAAGTGTGATATTGTGTACCAATTGGTCACATATCAGGTACGTTCTTTGTAAAGCTGATATCAGCTCATCATCGCTGAATAACTTGAGGAAATGTGTAGTTTCTTTGACTCTCTCTTCACATATTTGAGAATCTACGCTCTATTTTTGATTCTCTCATTAGTTTCAATCTCAGATTTACATCTTACGTGAACACATTCATCCATCTTCTGCTTATTTCCATGACCGCTCCTTACCTGTCAGAAGTAGATGCAATTTTATGCCACAATCATATTTTCTCCACACTATGTCTCCCATCTCCTCTGCCCGTCTTCTTTTAAAATTTGATTTGAAATGCCTGATGGTAAAATGTTAAATTGTACAGTTGCATTCCTACCCCTGCACCTCGCACCCCACCACATACTCATACCTATATTTCTCTTCAAAGTGCATGAGGCTCTGATCTCTTCGCCCCCTCCTCTCCTCTCTCTTCGATTAAGTGGAAATGACAAAACAGGGAAGGATTAAGCAGCGAAGCGTGATTTTAACGAGTCCATCCTGTCCCCACGGATCTGTTTT
Source organism: Lepturacanthus savala (assembly GCA_030544235.1). NCBI lineage: Eukaryota > Metazoa > Chordata > Actinopteri > Scombriformes > Trichiuridae > Lepturacanthus > Lepturacanthus savala. The sequence goes on along the minus strand of CM060469.1, from coordinate 16,949,346 downwards.
AAGGTGTTGCAATGAACACATTAAAAGTGCTGGTGTATTTCACAAATCATGGAAGTTGGAACAGTAATGGTCTGGTGGGTTTGGAAAAAAAAATAAAGTCGTGAATAGACACAGACCCATTCACCAAAAGACCCCCCCGCCTTTTTTTTAATAAGCTTTTTCAAACCTCAGCTCATATATATATATATATATATATATATATATATATATATATATATATATATATATATATATATATATATATATATATATATATTTGGTGAAAATTTGGTGAAAATTAATATTTAACCATCCTTTAGGTTATTCAAGCTATTATTGAATGTTTTTTTCCACAGATGTTACAGGACAGGGAAAATTGTTCATTGCGCATGTTATGAGCTGGGACCAGACAACCTAGAGGTATAAACGGAGACAGACACAGGCTGATATTTAGAAAAGAAGAATAACAATGAGCCAAACCAAATCATTATCTGAATGATCGAACTTGTGAATTATTCACATAATGTGGCATAAAATATTGTTTCATTCTTGTTAGCTATAGCAAAAACTACCACAGTGTTCATAAGCAGATCACACCATTCCTCTAATGATAATTAACTTAGCATTGCTTTCTGTCCTAATGCATTCCTCTTTGATTTACATGGTAATTTTCCAATCTTGGCTACTGAATATTATAATTGCATGTTTTGCAGCTAAAACACCAGGAACCTGTAATGACCAGTGATTCAAGCATTTCTTAGGTTCTCTCCCAGAAGGCCATATATTGTGTGCAGAAACCTTAACCATGGGTCAGTGGGCTGACTATAGGATGTGTAAACCATTGTGCCAAAGACCTCTGGGCTGATTCAGGCATCATACAGTACATACTCCACACACGCAGACACACAGTGTCCTTTGCCTCCTTTGTTTGACTCTCCACTCTTTTTTCCTCTTGGTCTCATATCTCCTGTCCCTTATTTCTCTTATAAATGCCACACAAACAAGCTTTCGCACTCTCTTGTTTCTGCCGTGCAGGGCGGTTTTGCTGCAACCAAAGGCAGGGTGTAGTTAAAGGTTATGTATGACTGGGAGGCCCAGTGGGGGCCGGAGAACGGGGCTACAGGACAGGAGCACTGATGGCCAGGTGCCAGAGGACCTGAAGGAATCCACCCTTCTCCATGTCCAGTCTCTGCACTCAGTGCTGCGTCTGCACTAAGTACCGAGGTTCAGGACTGATTTGTGCTACCAAGTCTGTCCTCTCTAACACACTGTTAATCACTGGATCAATGACAATTACTTATGCCTACAGAGCTAACATGATATTTCAGGAGGCAGTCTTATATGCTTAGAATGTATAATGTAATAAGGAAGATTCAGTTTTTTGGCAGGAGTTGGAGCAAGACTTCTTTCCGCCACTATTTGGCACCGGTTCACATTATTGACCTCTGGCTTTAATCTCATACACTGAATTACTCTGTCATAAATACAGACATTAATTTACCAAATGATCCCGTCCCTTTTTTTCCTGATGGTCATGAAGCTCTTCCTCCCTGTGTGTCACATTTGATACCAAACTGCATCCACAAAAGAGACCGCTGTGCATATTTTCCCCCATACTGTGAGAGTACCATTAAAGTGGTTCTTGTAATAATTTTGAGGCTATAAGATTAGATTGAATTTAGATTCAACTTTATTGTCATTGTGCATAGTATGGGTAAAAAAAAAACTATGAATTGCAGTAAGCATCAAACCAGAAGCACAAACATTGCGGTATTATGAAAAGATGAGTGCAGGAAAGTGAGTGTTACAGCTTAACTCATGCTATATACAGAATATTATATAATTCAATATGTACAATATATTATTTGACTGTATGGGTTGAGATGTTATGAATTACATGTCGTTACTGTACTATAATCAACACAGTAAAAAGTGAATTTGTGCTATTTAGAGTGTTGGTGTAGAATTTAGCAGGGTCACATCATCTGGGAAGAAACTTTTTCTGAGCCTATTGGTGCATCAGAATATTTTTACTGCCCACTGGAGTGCTTTACAGTTTGATGTGGAGCAGTTGCCATACAAGATTGATGTGTGATGTGGTGCATGAGTACTGTATGAGCGGTTAAAAATCATCACGTGTCCCAGGATACCTCAGGTGAGATCATTTGAGATGTGGATGCCAAGGAACTTGGCCACAATTTATAGATGGGTGTGTGTGCACGGCTTCCAGCCCACCTGAAGTCCACAATGATCTCTGTGGTCTTCAGGATGTTAAGCGTCAGGTTGCTATCAGTGTACCATTCAGCCTGGTGCCGAATCTCATCCATGTATGCTGTCGTTGTTACTTGTTCTTATGTAATCTGCGATCTGCAACCCATTGTACTCAGAAGATTTAAAAAAATGACCTTCGACAGAAAATGCAATGGAACGGTCATTCAAATTGGATTCCAAGTCTGAAACTCACATCTACACTATAGTCTTACAAGTTATATTATTGGCTGTGGTTCTAACTACTGTACATGTACTACTGTACACCAGTTATTTGAGTTACTGTCATCAGGTTGTAGTTATATGAATGAGCGTGCATGGTTTCCACAGAAAATGCACTGACACACATTTAGATTGGAAGTTGTGAATATTGACTGTAGCAGCACAATGTAGCCCTGTTGTCAATGTGGATGAGACGCAGTGGCGGGTAACTTACTTCATATTATATTTTCCACCAAATGATGTGACAACACTGTTTTTAAGATTAAACCAGAAACGCTTCGTTAGGGTTAAGGGAAAGGTCATACTTTGGATAAAATGATCAGTAAAATACTGTTAAACAGCACTAAAATGCTCAATTTCATAGTAAAAATATAGTATGGGCTGCTCTTGTACCCTTCATCTCCAAATTCAGATGTTGGTCCCCTTGCACTGCCTTATAAAGAAATTGACACTAAAAGGTAACCAGCATGTTGAACAGTGACGCCAATGGGCATGACAAAAAAGGCAACATTTAAATGAATGAGAGCCTGGACCTGACCAATCACTGCAGTGTCAACTGTGAACTTGACTAAGGTTATTTAGCCAGAGAGAGAATCATGTGTGAACAAGGAGTACATAAGTGCTCAGCACACAGCCTTGTGGCACACCAGTATTCTGGGTAATAGTTCCAGTGGCCCTGAAGTACAAATCACAACTGCAAATAAGAAAAAAAAACACAACTGAAAATTAAACACAACAGCAAATCAGAAAACATAATCGCAAATTACAAAATAAAATAGCAGCCATTAGGTTAAGTTAGATTTGGACTTTAGGGCCACTGTAGATAGTAGAGGAAGACACATCTAATCTAACGGACATTGAGGCCATTAGTCAAAGAGTCCAGTTGCAGAGGGATGTACTCATACCAGACTGAGGAGATCATAGTATTAAATTCTGAACTGAAGTCAATGAATAGCATACTGATGCAGAGGAATTACTGTCCAGGTGAGTCAGGCCAAGAGCAGTGCCATGGAGCTGGTCTCCAGGCAGACACGACTTTAAGTGTGCAACAAGGATGTACACAAAGTACTTGGCAATGATGGTGGTGAGTGTGCCAGGAAAAAAAGTCATATCAGTGGTGTGGTTATTGGCATTGGCAGAATGGAGATGGTTTTGAACCTTGTGGGGACAATTGCTTGGGCCTGGGACAGACTGAAAATGTCTGTAACGTGCCTGGACAGCTGCTCGGCACAAGCTCTAAGCTCACAGCCAGGTGTTCCATCGGGGCCAGCTGCCTTCCGTGCCCTCACATTGCTCTAGGTGGAGCAAACATGTGAGATGGCTTTTGATGTCAAGGGGTAGAGCAAATCTACTCTTTTTGAGTGTATTTGCTGTGTGTATTTGTGTGCATGTGTGTATGTGTAAGCTTACCCTCACAAGTCATCAGTGAGTTAGGAATATCCTTGTTGCATTAATTAATTATTTTTTGCGACATAATTTTTTTTTGTAAAATACTTTTTTATATGATGTATTAGCTACATTTTTTCTACACTTGCTTGCAATTTCAGCAAGTGTTACATACAATATATATTCACCCTAACATGGATCTATACCAAATTTCATTACAATCTATTATATTCTTTGGAGATATTCCACAAAAAAAAATAAATTTCAACCTGCTGGTGGTGTAGGGGAAATTGCCATGGAAATCTTCATAAGACTGTGAATGTCTGTATGTGATTTCTCTGCAATCCATTAAATAATTAGAGATATTTATGAACCAAAATGGTGGATTGACCAAATCAGCAGACTAATATTGTCATCCTTAAAGCCACATTGCTTTAGGAATCAAGGTGCCATTTTGCATCATTACAAGAATTTAGCAAACTGATTCATGGCACCGTCTACGCTAAATGGTCTAATACTGTGGGGATTTGAGTGATGTGATACGAAGCATCATTCTATAACAAGGTGAGGGACAATCCAAGCTGCTCCTGCAGATGGAGCCCCACAGAGACTGGAATGTTATTTTTGTAGACCCCAGGCTGCAGCTGGCACTCCTGCTTTTGTATTGATTTGAATGCCAATGGACAGGGAAGCCATTTCTGTGACTATGGGGTCTGTAGTGATTGCATCCAAAAGCATCGCATTGTAGCCAAGAACTGTGATACATTTCCCAAGAGGCGCTATCCCGGTCAAGGAGCGGTTAAGATATATTGTGTGAAAAACAGAATCAGAATCTGAAATTTTTCTTTTGGATGGTTGGTTTAGGTGTAGAAATGCGTTTTGAAGGATTAGAGAGTGGGGAAGGTGCACCTGTGTGGCAGCACATCCGCATCCATTTGCCATCTCAGGCCGATGGCCTGAAGGTTCAATTGCCTGCTCACACAGAGGAATTTCTCTGTGAGGTGAGCTCCCACTGAATTTAGTGTTTATTGCTTGAAAGTGATAGCATCAGAGAGTCTGTGGCTTCTATGATGGTGGATTTATGCCACTGCTGTCACACAAGTCATTTTCAATAGCACAAGTACAGAGCAGTGTTTCCCAAACCTTTGGGTGATGGTCTTATTTTTACTTTTGACTTTTTTTTTAAACTAGGAAGGTCAATTAAAGACATATTCAAAAATATTCAAATTTCAGAGCAAATCAGGATGTAATTTATATAAATTTCAAAAAGTAAAATGAGCAAACAAATGATATTAGGGACCATTAGAGTATGAAGTGTAAAATATGTTACAATTATACGATATTGGCTGTTTACCTGACCGAGGCAGTGGGAAAGAATGAGTCATGGTGCAAGTGCCACCTTGTGCTGCCAGTGTTTTGTAACTTAACATTACACTCAGAAAATGCAATCACAGTCATGTGGAGTGGAATAAATAGTCCACACACCCCTGTTAAATTTTTCTATGTAAAAACATGACATCAAAATATATAATTTCATGACTTTTCTACCTTTAACCTTTACATCTTTAAGAGAGGAAAAAAAATAAAATAACCTAGTTGCATAAGTATTCACACCCTTAAACTAATCATTTGTTGCAGCACCTTTGGCTTTTGTTACAGCATATCTTGTGGCATATCTCTTATTTTCCCACTCTATCTATAAGATTGCAAGAGTATCTGCTATCACCTCTTCAGATCACCCCACAGATGTTGGATTGGAGTCAGGTCTGGATTCTGGCTGGACCATTCCAAAACCTCAATCTTATTCTGCTTTGGGTCATTGTCATGCTGAAATACGAAGTTCCTCTTCATCTTCAGCTTTCTAAATGATACCCAAAGGTTTTGTGCCAGCACTGACTGGTATTTGGAACTGTTTATAAAACCCTCCACCCTGACTGAGGCCCAGTTCCAGCTGAACAAAAAACAACCCCAAAGCTTGATGCTGCTACCACCATGCTTCACTGTAAGCACAGTGTTTGTTTGGTGATGAGCAGTGGCTTTTTGTGCCAAATATACCTTTTGGAATTATGGCCAAAAAATTCATCTTTGGTTTTATTGGCCTATAACACATTTTTTCCTACATGCATTTGGGAGATTTCAAATGTCTTTTTGGAAAATGAAGCTGGGCTTGGATGTTCTATCCACCCTACTCCATAGCCCAGACATGAAGAAAAAGACGGGAGATTGTTGTCGCATGTACTACACAGCTAACACTTGTCAGATATTCCTGCAGCTCCTTGACCAGTATTCTTTTTTTCTTGTCATCAATTTTGTATGGATGTTCTGTTCTTGGTAATGTCACTGTTGTGCCATGTTTTTTTCAATTGAAGATGACTGTCGTCACTGTGTTCCAGGGTATATTTATTTCCTTGGAAATTCTTTTGTGTCCTTGTGTCTACCTGATATATTTGAAAAATGAGATCCCTCTGATGCATTTAACATGAGTTTGAATGTAATTGCTTAAATCCAAACACAGCCACATCCCCAGTTATAAAAGTGTGTGCACACTTGTGCAACCTCATTATCTCGGTTGTCTATTTTTGCTTCACCTCCCTGAAAGATTTGAGTTTTCAATTGCATTGTACAAGTTATAGGTCACATTACAGGTGGAAAAGGTGTGAAATTATTTATCATGCTCTTGTTTTTTTACATCACAAAAACCTTGCATTTTACCAAAGGGGTGTAGCTCTATATCCACTGTACATTCATAATGAAATAAAATAAATAGGGCTCATATTTTAAAAATATTTTAAAATTTTGTTGTGTTCTTTATCAGTAGTTTATAAATGTAAACATTATGGCAATAACATGATGTTTTGGGGGAAATTTGGGTCACAGGGAGACACAAAATTTCTCTTTTGGGTCTTGAGCTGAAAAAGCTGGTCAATCCCCTTGTCTAGAGAATCAGAAGAAATTAATTTCAGAGCTTGGAAGGTCATACACAGGACAAGATGCTGGGCTGTCATGGCCCTGAAAAGCAGAGCAAGTGGCACGGCTGACAATACAGATGCCATGTAGTGCCCAGCTGGCTTAGGTATTTTCTGTGAGAGAGGAGTGGCCTCTTTTGACCTAGAAGAAGGGAGAGAGAACATATTGTCTCAACTGGAACAGTATGATAGAGAGATTAGATTAATGTTGAAATATTGTATAGTCTGAGTTGATAAAAGGCTGCATTTCTCTCAGTTTTGATTGAACTCTAGCAAAGGAATAGATACAACACAGAATATAATAGTTTGCATATACAAATATATTCAAACCCATGTGAATTAATGCAGCATCTACTTATTTGATAAAGGTAAGAGCAAAATCACATGGCACTGCAATGAATTTTTAGGTTATGAAAGGCAAACCCAAGATAGCGTGGGTAAATCCTCATACACTATTGGCTGTAGTGTAAAACACCTACTTGGGAGCTGTGGGTTTTGGGGAATCCACTGTCGGTCTAATGTGAGCTTGCATGTGTGGAGTGTCTGTGCTGCCCTCCACTGGTACAGGGGGAATTTATGTCTGAATATAGGTTTATTATTATACTAGGAGACTGTATCTGCAGCAATAAACATTGATGTGATTTAATGGTATATAGTAAAAATTTGGTCCTTGAACACTATAGGAAAACTCAGCTTCTGTTCTGGAGGGCTCTCTTGTCTTCACCTCATACAAATATATCACCTCAAAACCTCTATCACACAGATGGTATCATTAAATTAAATTGCAAAACAGAACAATATAACTCTTAAATAATATATATTTAAGTACTTTAGAGATATACACTGCAGAAATAGGAATTTGATGCATGGCTGGCCAATTAACTGGCAGTGAGTTTGAAATACTGGCAGATATTTGTAAGTTTCATCAACCCCAAAGCCGGGTACAGATTATAGCTGTCATTCTTTATACTGTCAATATAAAACACAATAGTAATTCATGGCTGAATTCACAATTTGGCTCCTCGAGAGTGCACCAGAGCCTGTTTCCACTAACATTGAACGGGGGCTTATATCCAGACGTCATTTTGGTTTCTTCTAACAGTATTTCTTTCTCGTACAATTTGAGGGAAATTATCTTGTCACATTTGATTCACAATGATAAAGAGACCAGACATTTTATTGGTTGTTTTATTAGTTGTATTAGACCTTGTGATTGCTACTATACAACCGGACTGTGATCAGGAGATTGAAATGTTCGCAAAGGTTATGCTTGGCTATGGAGAATGTATTTCATAAATTGGTTGGATGCCTGATTTTATTATATAGTGACCATAATAACCTGTCATGGATTCTCATTTCATTTATCCACACTCCTTGCTCACATTCAAAAAAAAAAAAAAAAATCAGGTCAGGTGACTTGGAAATTACTAGGTGTAGCATGGTGGGTTAGGGTTAGTGTTAATTCTGCCAAACCATTCAACTCCTTTTCCAGGCTCATGCATGGATGCTATGCAGTGATACAGTACATAAAGTACTTTCAGTGTTCCTAAACTCAAATAATTTCAAATAATTCTGCATTAACACACTTGTGCCATTTGTAATTGGTAGATTGATCTTGAAAAAAGGCTAAAAGAGAAAACATTTAATCTCTAGTTTCTATAGTTTTTGCCTTGCAAATGTTCTCAACTATCCTCTTTTTGAACTCTTTTTGTACTTACCAACAATCATCGTTTCACACACTGTGTAAGACCCCGAAAATGATGTAAAACTGCTAAGCAAATATATGCTGTTTTGTTGGGGTTTCCTAAATCCATGTACAGTAGGTAGAAGCAGGTCAATCAAGGACAACGACAACTAATCATCCTCAGCTTCTCTGTTAGACTATTGAAATTCAACACTTTCAAAAGGATTGTCTTACTGAACTCTACACTGAGTTTATGCACTAGCAGCACCAATTAAGAGGAAAGAATAATATGATGTAATGACCTGGATTTTTAATATGTGCCACAGATGTTTGAGGACATTGCCTAAAACACTCCATATGGGTATACTCACACAAACACACAAAGGTCTAATTGATTCAAACACTTTCTTTTCTCCATTAATGCAACTGACATCATTATATATATATATATATATATATATATATATATATATATATATATATATATATATATATATATATATATATATATATATATATATATATATATATATATATATATATATATATATAAAATAGCAGCATTAAATATCATACCAGCGTTTCAAATTGACAACTTAATATAAATTGATGAGCAAGGTGTTCATCTTGGGTAGACATTTTGAAATGGCACCATCTAGTGGTTGATAAGTTGAACTTTTTTCCAGTGATAAATTTGACCCATTTTTGTTTCTTTCCAGGAGATCTGTCTGAAAATGATGAAACCACACATTCTTGTCAAGCTTGGATGCCAGTAAACTCTAGATCATGGAAGGAGCAATCATACTAAACTCCACTGTAAATACCAGTACAATGGACATCCAACTGGTTACCCACAGTCTCTGGGAGGTAATCACCATTGCGACTGTGTCTGCTATAGTCAGCCTCATCACCATTGTGGGGAATGTTCTGGTAATGCTCTCCTTCAAAGTCAACAGCCAACTGAAGACAGTGAACAATTACTACCTGCTGAGTCTAGCAGCTGCAGACCTCATCATTGGTGTCTTCTCCATGAATCTGTATACCTCTTATATACTGATGGGCTACTGGGCCTTAGGAAATCTTGCCTGTGATCTTTGGTTAGCGGTAGACTATGTAGCTAGCAACGCCTCAGTCATGAACCTTTTGGTGATCAGTTTTGACAGATATTTCTCAATCACCAGACCTCTGACCTACAGGGCCAAACGGACTCCCAAACGAGCCGGGATCATGATAGGTTTGGCGTGGCTGGTGTCTCTTATTCTGTGGGCGCCACCTATCCTCTGTTGGCAATACTTTGTTGGTAAAAGAACCGTCCCTGAGAGACAATGCCAGATCCAGTTTTTCTCCGAGCCTGTGATAACCTTCGGGACAGCGATTGCCGCCTTTTATATCCCTGTGTCGGTCATGACAATCCTATACTGTCGGATCTATAAGGAGACAGAGAAGAGGACCAAAGACTTGGCGGAGCTTCAGGGGATTAACTATTCCACGGACTCAGGGGTTACCCAGCCTCAGAAGACCATTATTAGGTCCTGTTTTAACTGTAAACTAAGGTCGACTTCGCATGACAGGAATCAAGCCTCTTGGTCGTCCACAAACAGGAGCAACGCTGCCAAGTCGGCAGCCACAACCAATGACGAGTGGTCCAAAGCTGGCCAACTGACCACCTTCAATAGTTACGCCTCCTCGGATGACGAGGACAGGCCGGTGTCTCCGGGTGCCTTCCGGCCTTCCTTTAGGAACCAGGCTTGCGAGGCCGGCAAGAGCGAAGTGAGGAGCGAGAGCGAGCAACTCAGCAGCTACGAAGTTGACAGTTTCTTCCAGACACAGCCCAAAAGCAGCTCCCAGAAGAGCAGCAAGTGTGTATCCTACAAGTTTAAGCCTGTGGCCAAAGATGCTCACACAGAGCACCAGAGCAAAAACGGAGACACCAAAATGGCGTCCTCGACATTCTCCTCGGCGGAGTCCATGAGCGTCCCGTCCACCTCCTCGTCGTCCAAGCCCATAGATGCCACGCTGAAGAGCCAGATCACCAAGAGGAAGAGGATGGTACTGATCAAGGAGAGGAAGGCAGCTCAGACTCTGAGCGCTATCTTGCTGGCCTTCATCCTTACATGGACGCCTTATAACATCATGGTGCTTATATCCACCTTCTGCTCAGACTGCATCCCCCTTTCGCTCTGGCACCTCGGCTACTGGCTATGCTACGTCAACAGCACCGTAAATCCCATGTGCTATGCCCTTTGTAACAAGACTTTCCAGAAGACCTTCCGCATGCTCTTGCTGTGCCAGTGGAAGAAGAAACGGATTGAGGAGAAACTATACTGGTATGGACAAAACCCAATGGTCAACTCCAAACTTCCATGAACAATGTTTTTTTAAGTTGGTGTATGATGGCGGCTGTAAATGTTTGTATCGATGAACTGCACGAACTTGAATTTTACATTATGGGCGATATTAAAAGTGAAAAAACTATATCAAGCAGCTGGTATAATTTAAATAATGTGCTCATAAATCAGTAGCTCTGCTATACAGTATGCGAATGACTGCTCAAACTACAGAAATGGTGGAGCATCTTAAAATTGTCCCAATATTATCAGTGACACTGTACAGTATATACATTCTAAATTATTAGAAATTTTAGCATTTTCCCCAAAGTTGATGCTCTCATGCACAAAATGCCATAGATTAACACACTGATTATTTCATATTGTATTGTGTTTGTATTCAAGATGCACATTTTAATATCCGGAGACCATGATCAGTTTGTTCCAATCTAATCATTTTCATACTGTATATCGGTTTAAAAGTGTGACAACTGTGTCGACACACAAATTGTAATACATGTGTGGATATGTTTTATTCTGTGAGTATTGTGGTCGTATTGAGGATGCACACTTTGGAAATGCTATTTTATTTTAAAGGGCTAATACAGTTAAGTGTTGTGATGTCCAAATCTGCTTGCAAAGTCAAGATTGTAACTTGATGATAATCAAAGCCTTTTCACATGTGCCATTTTCATATTAATAGACATAAATTCATCTTCATTACTTGCATATAAATTGTTCCCCTGACATTTCTGTGCTGGTCATTATACTCAAACCACAAGATAAATTTGCTAAACAATGTCTGTGTTTACATGGGAAGGGACATGGATGATTTAAGAGCACACATTGTTTATTATAATCTCTTTACTACTCCTCATCCTCAGGACATTCCCTTTTTCTTTGAAATACAGTATTTGTTTTTACAGAATTGCTGTTCCTAAGTCAATATATCATCATATCTTCACTGTATTTCTGGCAAACTTGTAATGTACAATGTGGCAAAGAAAAAAAAATGCTGTTTGTGAAATTCTGTGAACATTGGGTGGAAGATAAGTTCCATGTGTTATAAAATATAATGTCATGAAACACTGTGTAACTGTGATAAACCTGAAATCTGCACTTGCATTTGGGAAATGAAAGAGATCCTTTGCTTCAAAGTACATTGATTGAAAAAGGCTAAATAGAGCTAAAAAACAAAACAAAAAAAATGTACTGCATTTTTTATACAGTTTCAAGTTTGTGATTTTTTTGTGTGTTATCTTTATGTTTTATGTATTTTGTGATCATGTCAATGCATTTCTGAAAAAGAAACAAAAAAAAAACTAATGTGGTGAATTGTATGTCAAGCATAATGGCTAAAATAAATAGTAGCCCAGTGTCACACAGTATCACAGATGCTGGAAAAACGCTGTCCTCATAGCTCATCCTTCTTGCAGTCTCCGCTGGGAATCAGTTTAACTGTGTCTGACGGTCTCACCATCATCCATGCGTACTTGCACAATCGCTCCTTGTTGCAGTCTTTTTGCCAGTAGATGACGTTCCTGCGATTCAAATTGGCGCCAGCGCAGGCGTCATACCACCAACCGCCTCCTGCGACCCCCCGGAACTCCAACTTGGCACAGTTCTGGAAGTAGTTGTCGTTGTCTCTGTCTTTAGTGGTGAATTTCTGGTTGTCATGCAGGTAGTTCTCCGTGTCCAGGGTTAGGGCGTCCACAGCTGTGCCATGAAACAGCCCCAGCCTCAACCTGTACGCCGACGCTTCATCCTCCACCAGGAAAGGGTCATACTCCCCCATCTTGGTGATGGCGTCTCCGTCAACCAGTTTCACTCCCAGTTTATAGAGTCCGGGGCCATGGGTAAGCTGATAAAGGTATTCATTCCCAAGCCAGTGATCACTGGTGACGCCCCCGAAGCCGTGCTTGTACTCGGCCCAGGTGCGGTCAAAATTCACGCTGCTGTTGGTGGTGATGTGCTGCACGACGGTCCAGCCGCCCTCCTGCATCGCACAGTAGGCCACGATAGGAGAGTCGCCTGGCTGGATCAGGTACACGCCGTCCCTGGCCTGGCCTGAAGAGGTCATCAGCATTTCGTGGCAGTCTCTGGGCAGCACTGTTGGGGAATTTGGGAAATGGGAAAACACGTTAGTATGGCCTTTTTTTGACAGTAAAAGTCAAAAGACATGTAAATTAGCAGGTTATTAGCAACCCATGTGTACGCTCTGTTACATACTGCCACAGGGTTGGAGTTTGGTGTAAACTGCTAGCGTAGGTCACCTCGCCCAGGTCCAGTCTGATTGGGCTACAGGAGCAGCTGGGAATAGCTTGATTCTAATCGCATTATCTGGGTGCATTCGTCCGACTTTGCATCTTCAAATTTATTCAATTCATTCATTCTATGAACTTTAAAAGTACGATTTTAGATGGATTAACACAATAATTAAATTTTTTTAGGTGTCATGTAAATATATTGATTAATATTGCAAGCTATCATGGTAAATAGTAGGAAGCAGTCCAAAGTGACCATTTTTTATCTGCTCTTTGGTGTTGTTGAAATAATGACAAGTGTAGTGTAAGTTAATGTTAAAGTCAGTGTTATCATGAGTAGTACTACTGCTCAGCACGTGAAGACAGTTGTATAATGTTTTTCATGGCTTCAGGCGTCTGGAACATTTACACAGATTATGTCATAGTGAGATGTCATCAGGCTCATTTACACACAAATACCAGAAAGCCATGTTGCATCATGGGAAGTGTAGGGTCTAACAGTCAGAATATTTCAGCCTCTGCTGAATGGCTTTTTTTCTTTTAATGAATTCTTCTTCTTTTTTCACAACCAAATTAAGCATTTTAATTCAGTAATGTTAAAGTAATACCATTATTCAAATTAAATTATTGAATATTATATATATATATAAATCACCATTGACATAAATAATGAAGCAGACCTGTCCTTCTTTTGCAAATCAGAAATTACTTATTACAGTGATGGGAAGAGCCAACACTGTTTCTCAATGACTCAGGTGCCAGACTTTTACAACTACTTGTCTGATCAATTATCTCGTCATCACCTCACATGACATTAACACTTCATCGTCATCATTAATGAGTCACTATAAACTAAGAAATTTGGGTCTATAGACCGGAATTTGACCTACTTCCACACCAGAGAAGGCACACAGATCATCAAAGAAAAAAGTAACAGAGCATACATGTTGTACTTCATCACCATCATCAGCCAAAGTTTGGAAATTCTGCCACAAACATAATACATTATTAATAAGAGTGAAAGACTTGCGTAGATATACCACTCATTCCACGATTCAGGACCAAATTGTGCTCATCTGGGGAAAGGAGATTCAGATTCTCTGCTTGGAGATGCTCCATATCAACTCCTGCCAGACTAAGCAGCAGCAGGAGTCCTGTCAGCAGCTCACATTTCAAACACTTCATCCTTAACCGTCACCTGCTGACAAACCAACAGTGTTTAGCAATAACAGCAAATCCTCTTTTTTTCTCTTCAAATTTTTTTTCTCAGCAAATCTCTTCTTTTTTTTTTCTTGTTTTTTAATTCAGTGAATTTAAATGAGAAACTAAGCGTCTTGAAAAATAAGGTTACCTTACCTTCAGTAGTCACTTGCACACTTTAAGCTGTTTTTCGTACAGATCTTCTCCCACGCTCCTGTTACTCCACGCTTGACTGAATGAAAAACACTCAAATGCAAACAATGAGTTCAGACTTCGAGTTCAGTGAATGGCGGAGTCCATTCATGCAGCCTCTCCTGCCCAGTCACAGCTGGACTTCAGCCTCAGGTTCACATCACAATGGCGGACACCAACCCTCCAATTATCTGTGTCAAGTGAGATAAACCCACATGTAAATGGGGGAGATATGAGTCACGCAAACCCATATCTCTGCCTGACTTTAAATCACTTAAAAGGGTGAATGAGGCTGAAGTCCAGTGGTGATTCAACTGGTGTTTCAACATAAAGTGTAGTCACATTTGTACTTGAGTGTTGAATTTAAATACAATATGAACAGTTATGAAGAAGATGTGCAATATGGGGTACAGTATTTTAAAAGGAACATATCAATGCTGGCTCCTGCCACAAAGGAAGTGTGTTACACGCTTTGTGTTGGTTGCAAACAATCACCAACCGAAAATGTATTTAAAAAAAAACTTTATTCAACACCAGAGGAATGATTAAAAAGAACAGAAACACACAACACGTCATGGAAAATACATTTCTGCATTATTTCATAAACTTCCTGTTTATAATAATTGAGAGTACATAATGATTAAACCTCTTTGAGCTGATGATTACAGCATCCACCTTGGCCATTGAATCACAATGTATAATTTATATTGCACATAGTATTTCAACCATTTCAATTGTGGATTCAATTGTTGCACTGCTACAGTATATGCTGAAGGCACTTCTCTATAAAGACGTCTGGCTCTTCATTACTGTCAGGTGAGTTGAGACAGGAACAATTCAATGACCTGAGGAGAAAAAAAACATTATTTAAGACTTGAGATGTTTGTATAATTAATCATAAGGGAAACAATACCAGTGCAGTGGTATTTTTTCAGACATGCAGCACTGACCTTTGCCATGTCTCCAGCAGGTCCAGGAAACAATTTCATTAAAGGCTCCTGATGCCACATGTCAAGTAACTGCTGATTAAAGACTTGGAAATTTCTGAAACGATCAAAACAAAGTTAAATAAAAGCTGTTGTCAACATAACTGTTTGTAGATATGAAATATCTTACAGCTCATAAAACCAAATAAAACAAAGCCTCACTTACTTATCCACCGGAAGTTGCGTTGATGCACTACAGCCGCTTCCTATAAGTTCCTTCCACCACTTTTTCAAAACTGAATTTATCCATTTTAAACCAACAATGAGATAGCTGTAAGAATGAAAGGCAAACTTAAATTATATGATTTTATTTAAGTGTCCTACTACAAATTGACTGTTCTTCTATGTGCATTTTAATTTGAGTTGAGTTGCATGCACTGCACAAAACAAATACTCACTCTTCGTATGGATTGCTGAGGACTTTCCTCACTAAAGGGACCAGGTCAACACAACAGCCAATGGTAATCCTGGGAGAATCCTCATCAATGCTGCAGAGATAACTGGATTAAAGCAACATTTACTTGATTCATAGTGAGGCTTGTTTGAAATGTAAAGCTTACCTTTTGCTTATCAGAGGGAGAAAATCAACAAACACGCCTGTGTCTTGGATTCTGTGTAAAGACAATGACGTTATTATCAGAGGTGTCAACAATCTATGTATCTATACCTTTCTGGAGTCATTATTTTTCATACCATTTTATATTTAGCCTTTTACATTTTCACACAATTATCTGTACTTTCTACTCACGTTTTAAAAAATAGCCTCTCCATTACTTTCATTCAGAATGTTATTTACTTAATAGACTGCATGTAGCCGACCTATGTGTAATATCCTTGATTTACACATATATTTTTAAACAAGACTTTAATTAACATCATTAAAAGGACAATACAATGCATTCAATTTGATTTATCTTCTGATTAAAAATTTAAGATGGCTCTTAAATTGGGAATTAAAGGTTGTTTCGGTCTGAAAATTATTTGTTCTCATTGTTGGGTTGTAAATTTAATGAATTTTAGTTCACTCACTAATTATTACCGGTTCAAATGCTTTTAAAGGGACAGTACAACACAGAAAATGCAATATTTCTCCTTAGTAGTTGAAATATATGGTTCTTTAATGCATTTAATTGATTTGCATCGTATTAAAATGCATCATTTTCGTTTTCTGTCTCAGCATATAAGTGTCTGAGACAGGTGCATCCTAAATAATTCAGCATTAACATTTTTAATATAGCGATATAGTTATTATGGCCTTTAGAAACATGTGTAAATACTTTTAGATTTTTACTAAAGTGAAAAGCTTGAGTTGATACGTCAACCTCGACAGAAGTATTTTAAAATTAGTATTTTATGTGTGAATATTTTTGAACTTCAGAATATTATATAAGAGTGAACATACGGTGGCACCTGTCACATGCCTGAAACCAACTACTCACTACGCACCTCAGAAAGTACGTCAGCAGCTCTCCAACATTCCTCTGCCATAATGTTAAGGCCACTTTCAGTCGCAGATGTCTTCCAAAGAGCACATCGCTCATTGTTCTATGATCCCCAGTGAGCTGAAAAACACAGTATGGTTTGTTTAGTTTTATGTGTGTATTATTTCTGTCCCATTTATGGGGTTGTCGAAGCAACCCTAAATTGAATCTCAGCACCCCTTAAATTTGAGAGATTTGATTTTGCTCTATGTCCCTTTATATCAAGCTAAAGCTTTTAAAAGTGTCAAAACTAGGCCAGGGCAATAAAACAATATAAATATATATCATCAATATCCACATCATCAATACGATAAGAAAATAGTTCAATATAATTTGAAGAAATGAAGTGGTTACATTTAGAATCCAGTCAGTCAGTCATTTTCTATACCTGCTTATTCCTCATTAGGGTCACAGGGGTCTGCTGGAGCCAATCCCAGCGTGTTACGGCGAGAGGCAGGGATACACCCCAGATGGTCGCCAGCCAATCGTGGGGCACACACACCATTCACTCACACACTCACACCTAGGGGCAATTTAGAGTCACCAATTAACCTCAGCATGTCTTTGGACTGTGGGAGGAAGCCGGAGTAAGGCCCAGCCCCAGTCAAAACCATACAGTACTTTATTTTATAACAAAATTCATTGATTTTTTTTTCCTGTGGCTCAGCATTTAAATGACCTTTATCAGATTTGATGGTCTAGTCACAGACTTTCCCAACAAATACAATGCTTTTCTTTCACAAATTTGGGAGTATAATTGTGTATAAAAGGTACAAAACAGTGAAATTTATCTTGCCTGGAAAGCAGGCCTAAACCTTTGATCCTAGAGTCACAACCATAATCTGAGCCGCACTCCATAGTTTCTTACCTGAGTGAGTGTACAGCACTCAGTTTGTTCAGATCCGGTTCTTCCAGTCCTGTCGTCATCGTCGACATTTCGGGGAAACTCCCAAAGGTCCATCTCAAATATCTCTTGGTGCACGTCCTGCGTGCGGTTCATCTCATTCTCCTTGTTGGCCGCGTCATAGTTTCTCCCAGACACCAGCTGCTTCCTCCGGGCCACTGCCAAGTGATGGGTCTTCCTCTTACAGGATACGACCCGCTTTGCTCGGCCCGGGTGGATGCCAGAGCGACTCACCGGGAACCTGGATAGGATCGATTGTTCAAAAGTTCTGTAGAAGGCCAAATTATAACAATGCACTTGTGGCGCTGTCATGCAAAAAACATGAATAACATACCGCTTTTTGTTGAACTCCTCATTTTTATCATAAGCACCCTGTGAATATAAATAGTCAAAATAGCAGCGTCAGTCCGTAATACAGAAATATCTCAGCATAATACAACACCCCACCCACCTCACCTGTTTTTTCCCATGAGGATAGCTCACTCTGAACTGGGCTGCACTGTGCTGGAAGGCATGTTCCTGATTTTGGTATTCTCCATCTTCACTGTTGGAGTCCATTAAATCTAGAGAAAGAGAAGCCGTTTTTCAGATCCTTAATGAAACACCATTATCTTGAGAACAAGAGTTAATTATCTTTTTATCTCAAAAAACAAGCTTTGTTATCTTGAGAGAACAATATCATCAACTTTCAATCAACTGTCATTTCAAGGTCCCATTATTATTAACAGCACCTTTATTAGTGACATCTGTTTCAAAGCCAAATTGCAGGTTAATTCCTGGTCATAATATAATAGGATATTTTATGCATGAACAATACCTTTTAAGTGTTTTCATTTTGTGAAATTTGTAATTGTAAATGAGAGAAAGGAAAATTAATGAAGAGAAGGAATAAGAACCAACAAATATAAGAATAAGGCGAAAATAGGCTCATCTGTCATAAATGTCATAATCATAAAACTCAGTGCACAGAGATATACACACAGCCGTATTCAGAAACTGCATCTTAAGAAAAACAGCAACCAGATCTTCCCTGTGGTTGTGATGTCACAACTAAATAGCCACTGCCCACCCGCTGTATTCACAGCAATTTAAATCGGCCAACCAGAGGGGAGGCTCATTAATATTCATGAGAGACATAAAACTACCTCTTATTTCTAGAGTTCCAAATTAATCAAATTATATTGAGATTGACTGATATTTAAAACCAAAAATATATATCCAATAAAATTCCCAAATGTATCTTTAAAAAAAATGTGTTGCGAGCATGGCCGTTCTCGGATTCCGTAGTTCTATTGCGGTCAGGTAAACTCAACAAGACAATCAAAATACAATGTTTCCTTAAATTAAGCCCAAGCAATATTCAAGCATTTTCATATATATTTAATTGATAATCCTACAGTTTCATGCTCCAGCCTCGGAGGGAAGTTTGTGCTTTGAACTTAATAAAACACCGTTTCCCACAATGCGTGTGGGCACAATGACGTATGCAGGAACTTCTCCCGAGTTAAACAGCTGAGTTATGTTGTGAGAGATTTTTAAGTAACAAACTCGACATTGAGCTAAATTATTCAGGTCAGAACTTGTTTCTGCTTCTTATTCTTCATCGCTAAAGTGTTGTTTTGTGTTGAATCGTTCAGAGACAACACAAAAACGGCTTTAATAGTGCGGAGTGTTACCGTTATAGCTAACGTTAACGTAAAAGTAAACTCATTTAGCAGCTAGCCAGCTGTAATAACACGGTATAACGTCACAACCCGCGGCCTAGGACACAATTAATAAAACCACGTTAACTTATAACTGCGTTACAGCATTCAAAGTGGCATAAATGAACGTCACGTATCCCACATTAGTATCCGTCGTACTCACGTTGTTTTGCTTTTCCTTAAGGAGCGATAATAGGAGTTAAAATTCCCTCTGATTCGGTTAGCGTATCGTTTATAAGGAGACTGACTAATAACTGATGATATCCCTCAGTATCAGAGAATAAAGGGTCTATTCATGCTGCAGCTGCTGCAGGGTGCCCTCTGGCGACTCTAGATAGCAATGATGCATATTTGAAAACTAAACTCTTCACTGTAGTAGATGTCCAGACTGGAGGTTTTCAGTCATCTGATCTGACTGATAAATAATTGTTAAAGAGTACATCATCAACTTAAAAGACATCACTCAAACGAAACTTAACCACATCACAGTTGCACCTTTAGCTTTATCAAAGAGGAATATCAGCTTCATTGATGCTGGGTTGTAACTATCAACTATTTCAGTAGTTGATTAATCTATGCAATGTGAAATGTCTTTTTATTTGTCCAGACCAAGAGTCCGCAACCCAATGATCATCAATTTCCTATTATAGAAGACCAAAAAAAACAGAAAATAAATAGATTTGAGAAGCTGGAAGCAGAGATTTTGGACATTTCTTCTTATGAATCATGCAATGGATTATGAAGTCGATTAATGAAATAGCTGGCGACTAATTATTGTAGCTCTAATGCTGTGGCTTGGTGGCTGATCTCTGTTGTTAGGTGTGTTTGCTTTGGCAACTTTGGTGCTTCCCTGATTGCACAGTGAAAAACAACATCAGCTGCTTTTATTGACACCATCATCTCTTTCCTCCCGCTAACGCTGCTGTTTTTGATTCTGCCTTTTCATCACATGGGTTGACTGATTTAGATGCTCCTTGTCGGAGGCCAAAATACTGCAGATGCAGCGTGTGGCTTCCACTGAGCATGATGTAAAGTAGCACTGAGGTAAGGTGTGTTATTAGAAGGCCGTACATATGTAAATCATATAATATGACTTAAAAATAGACCTGATGATCCACTTATTTATGGCTGTCATGTGATGTTTGGTTCGCAAGCTTTGGAGATCATGTGATTTGAGGAACAAAACAGTTTCATTTTTACTGTGTGTGTGGCCACTGTACTTTAACCTTGCTTTTGTTTGTGTTGCTGCAGTCAAGTGTTAAAATGGTGCCTGTTCATGCTGCCTGTGCCTTGCTGAGCCTCGCTCCCCTGTTGGTGGTGGGGGTTCCTCCCATTTGGACCCAGCCGGAGCAGGTGCATCTCTCCTACCCAGGTAAGTGTTTGACCCGGCTCTATCAGTGTTTTTTAATGTAAGGGCACCGTTTTCCCTTCAGCAATTCAAACTTGTATCCATGCCCTCTGTTTCCTACACACGGCTCTTTAAATGTGGGCCGTAGAAAACTGGTCCAGATATCCACACAAACTTTTTATAGGGGGAAGAATGCTTTTTCAGCTTTAGACCAGTAACTGATAACTGAAATATTCTCAATAATATAATGAATAAGGGCCAGAATTGCTAAAGGTTTGCAAATCTGACCCTTATAAAGTGTATAAAAACATGATGGCATGCGTGAATACACTACCATTCAAAAGATTAGGGTCCCTTTTCAACTTTCCTTAATTTTGAAAGAGAAGCACAGTTACTTCAATAAACTTAACTTAATAACCTAATAACTTTAAACTAATCAGAAATACACTCTATACATTGCTAATGTGCTAAATGACTATTCTAGCTCCAAATGTCAATGGTTTTTACTGCAATATCTCCATAGGTATACAGAGCCACATTTCCAGCAACTATCACTCCAGTGTTCTAATGGTACAACGTGTTTGCTTATTGCGTCAGAAAGCTAATGGATGATTAGAAAACCCTGGTGCATTCATGTCAGCACAGCTGAAAACAGTTTAGCTGGTTTGAGAAGCTAGAAAACTAATTTGATGAAAGCAAAGTTTGAAGGAAAAAATTACTATTTCAGATCATCATTTCTAACAGGGTCTCAATGTCTTGACTATATTTTCTATTCATTTTAAGATGCATGGTGGTAAATAAAAGTGTGGCTTTTCATAGAAAACACTACATTTTCTGGGTGACCCCAAAATGTTTGAAAGGTAGTGTAAAAATATAAACCGATTACTATCCTTAATAACACTGTGCACTGAGGCCTGGGTCTCTTGCCTCAATAAATATACAAGAAAGGGCATTTACACACAATTCTGCACAATACTGGGAGGAGAAAATATAAATAAATTAAAGTAGCACACACACAATCTGTGAGGAGGATTGTGCCTGAATTCAATAGATTTCAAGGAAAGACGCATGTAATTAATGTGCAAAGCAGGAAAATCAGTAAATCAGTCTAAAAATGAATGTGGATGATTGTGCTGTCTTCAGTTGCTTCATACTGCATGAAAAGCTTCTGTAGCATCTGAAGACAAAATACAGTGTTGCTGTGCAGGGCTGATATGCTGACAGATATCCTGCATCTGAAGCCAGATCGCAGCGCCATACCCTTTATTTTTTGGATCTTAGTAGATCCGGACATAAAAGCGTAAGTTGAAGGTTTTTGGATGTTAAACCCTATTTTTTTTAATGATTTTCTCCAATGACCTAGAAACAAAATTCCAAAAACTCAGGCATCACGCAACTGTTTATTATCTGCCTGGGAACTTCTCTGCAGTTTGAGCGGGAAGTGGGAACTTGATAATGCAATTTGGCGGTTTTTGAAACCGTTACTGGAACGATTTCCAAAAATCCCAAAACGTTTGTGCTCCTAAGGCACCGATATCTTAACAGACATTGTGATTCACATGCTTTCCATACACTTCCTTCCAAACACTGGAATTCATTGGCGTTTGCATCCGCTTTAAGTAATCTTGATATAAAATGTAATAAATATGTTTAGGGCTCTGATGAAGCAACATTTCCTGCTGAAGTTTTCTACTGCCTAGAAACCTTGGATCACACAGCCAGTGCAGCATAAATCTTAGTTCATTGTTTAAGAAGGTGAAACATGTGGTAGTCATTTAAATGAGTTGATGTCTCGATGAAATGAGTATCTGGCCGGCTGTCAGCTTGACTCACCTCTCTGATGGTTATATCTTGCCAAAAGGATCAGATCAAACGCTCTTGTGCGAGGTCAGCATTTCCATGAGCATCTCCTGGCTTTTTATAAAACTGAATCAAGTAGTTCTGTCAAATCAATCTGCATCGGATTTCCAATTTTTGAGCTTTTCTCCACAGGAGTGCCAGGTTCCATGGAGGTGACCTGGACCTCATTCAATAAAACGGAGAGCAATGTGGAGTACGGCTTGTTGGGGGGTCGGCTCTTTGAGATGACGGCCAAAGGTGACGCTGCTCTGTTTGTTGACTCTGGAACAGAGAAGAGGAAGATGTATATCCACAGAGTCACTCTCACAGGCCTCAAACCTGCTGCTACTTATGGTGGGTGTGCAGGGTGTCCACTGAGTCTTAAAATGAGGGCCCTAAAACTATTGAAAACTTAATCACGATTTTTCAAGGTGTTAGAATTTGCTGATATTTATTATTTGTCCAAAGAATTTGACTTTCTGTGAGCTAAGATATATTTTAATAAACTTTGCCTTTGGTTTAACTTAGTCTTTAAAGGGTTCTGGAGTATAGATTTAAGATGATGATTAGAAGATGTTTTTTATGAATTAAACATTTATTTTCCATTTGAATTATATTCAAAGGAAATCCATTATTCAAAACACAACTTAAAAAATCATGATACATTTTACATTTTTAGGAATTTGACGTTATTCTGTCATAGCTTGCATTTGTATATAGAACCATGAATTTGGTAGTGCAAATTTGGAATTGTATTTGTATGGAGCTTCTTTGTAATTTATATAAAAATCATCTTTAGATAGATAAGTGTATATTCTAGAAAGGCCTAGGATTGGGGTTGCAACCAGGGATTGGGGTTGCAAATGAGCCTTATATATAAACCCCATATACAATGCAACAGTATTTTGTTTTTGTAACTTGGTGCATTGTTTTTGTATTGTCCCTGACCAATAAATACAAATAAATAAATACATGATGTTTCCAAAGTTGATTATCATGATCTCAATATTGACAAAAATAACTATATATCTCTTTAATGATTTTATCATAATTGAGCACCTGATCTGCATTCTCTTATTCTATAAATTTAAATGCAATTGTTTAATAAGTTAAAGTGTTGATTACTGCTTGAAGTATGAGATTGAGATTTTAAAATATTTTAAGAAGGAGTCTTTAAAAAGTCTTAAATATGATATTGAAATGAACTTCAGGATTCCTGCATAAACCTTGGTGGAACTTTAATGTTGCTGGCTCTTCTTTTTTTGTTGTTGGGGTTTGTCAGACCATCTCATCATATAATCTACATAACTAAAGTCATTTTTATTTCAGTGTACCACTGTGGCAGCGATCAGGGCTGGAGTGACGTGTTCTCCTTCACCGCGTTGAACGACAGCACCAGTTTCAGTCCCAGGTTCGCTCTGTACGGCGACCTGGGCAACGAGAACCCCCAGTCCCTGGCTCGACTGCAGAAGGAAACACAGCTGGGCATGTATGACGTCATCTTACACATAGGTAAGCTCCACGCCGATAAGAAATAGTCCAACATCTCACCCGGTGCAGCACTAACACTTAAAGGGGAAGAGCACCACATATGTATCTCACCCATTTTGTCACTGAGCGATATTAGGAGATTTGATTGAGTTGGACACATTAATTAAAATGCTGATGGGGTTCCACCTTACAGGGTCTTCATCAGGGAGGAAATAGTGAAATAAAAAAACAGCTGAGGTGGTTTCAACCAATATGTCCAATTAAATAATGACTCTTAATAAAACCCCTCTCATTGCTCTCTATAATGAGTGCTTGAAGAACTTTACGGTAGTTCACAAGATTTATCAAAGGAACAGTTTAATATTATGGAAGATATATTCATTTTCTTCATTTCTTTATTGCTTGTTAGATCAGAAGATTTGTTTGTCTTGTATTAAGCATGTGTCAAATTTTGTGTGAGTAATTGAATTGATTTTATTAAACTCTGCCAGAAAGCAAGCAAGTATTTTTCCCAAAATGTAGAATGATTGTTAGTTTAACAACAGAACATTAAATGACTGAGGGTGAAATTATGAAAAACTTTAGGGCAAACACAGCATCCGTGGGAATCGTTTTTCCACAGATCACTTTGAGATATATTGTTGTCTTGTTAGGGTGCCGACAAGTAAAAGCTCCTAAAAACTCAGGAAAAAGCTGCTACATTCTAATCGGTGTGCTTTTTCTGTTTTACAGGGGATTTTGCCTATGATATGCATGAGGTACTCTTCTGTCTTTCTAATATCATGAATTGTGATTCTGTGTCCAGCTAAGATCATTTCACATTTCTTTCAATAGCCTAAAGTCCCTCTGATATGCCGCTAATGCCACAGTGACAGATGAGATAAGCCACTTTACCTTGCTCCAGTGCCCCACCGCCACACAGTTTATAATTACTGTGAAATGCCATAAGCCTGTGGTGAAAGACGAGATCTAAGGTCCTGTCGCTCAAGTATTTCAAGAATAAAATAGTGCCATTCAAAACCCCAAATCTTATGTCCCAATAACATATTTGCTCATCTGAACAGCTCCCAGCTGTCATCTTCAATATTAAGCGGACATAACCTTGTCTTGGATGCTAATATCATTTTCCTGAAGTGAAATTCTTGCATTATTAATGCATTTTTTTTTCCAAATATGGAGAGAAATCTAAATGCAATCAGCAGACTACTGCAGACGCTAATAAGTGTAATTCATCCAAGCTGTGTTTTCAGCTGGAATGTACAAGCACATCCTGCGGCTTCAGTGATATTATAAATAGAAAACAGAGAAGGGGCATTTTGTTGAAATGGTTATTAATGGCTGTGGCAGGTAAAAGACATCAGGGCAGCATTGAACCGCAGTATGTTGTTAAAAGTTTTGAAGCCCGTATTAGGATATCTAATAAAATCTTTTTTAAAAAAAAGAAAGAAAACAGTGAGGTTTGTTTGGTGATACAGTATGTTCCTGAAGCCGTCTGGAAAATCAACATAAGCACTTCTGAAAAGTAATTTGTTTTAGTGTCGGTGAAAGGAGAGGAATGAAACGGCCTCGTGTGACGAGGCGGGGAAAACATCTTTGGCGTCACGTTTAACGGCTGAACGGCGCTGTTGCAGGACAACGCCAGGATCGGGGATGAGTTCATGAGGCAGATCCAGTCCATAGCAGCCTACGTGCCCTACATGACCTGCCCAGGCAACCACGAAGCTGCATAGTAGGTGGAACTCAAGCCAACACTTTCCTTCTCTTTGGGTATATGTATAAATAAAATTTTAGTCAAGAAGTGACAGTAGTCAGTGAGTCAACATGGCGGCTGTCTGACTCCCTTCTACTTTCTATTAGTCAGTGTTTGCCGTTTTGTTTACATTTTGAGCCACATTCTGTTCAGGTCACAGTGGCCGACTTATAATGAATGGCTTTGAGGAGCAAAAAAACAGCAGTGGATGCGAAAAGATCTGCCAGACGCCCCGCTGACAAATCGTATTTAGAATTGGCTACTATAAAAAGCGTGTTTTTTACGTGGAGACCCAAAAGATTATTACTTTTTTCCGCTATAGAGAACACTTTGGTCTGCGAGGAACTCCTCACTGTACCATTTGAACAGATGGGAGCTATTTTAGACTTTACCGTCTGGAGCGGTGTCAGGAACCACCAGCATCTAAACAAGGCAACGCTCTCCAAAACAAATATTTATGTGAGCTAAGAATCATCAGCTCGCTATCTGCATGTTTAGTTCCCAGAGACGTCCCGTGGCGCTGGGAACTCAGCGTTTTGACTCATCGCTGCCGTACGTGCTGTTAACATTTAAGCCTGGGAACAAAAAGAAAAAAAATATGTGTAACATAATTTTGGAGTTGAAGTAATTAATAGATTGATTACATTGTTGACTGTTGAATTGCAAAGGATTTGATAGTTGATTCATCACAATTGAAGCAAAAATCCCACATTTGCTGTTAAAGATTCTTAAATATGGAAGAGGAGCTGCACTTCTTTGTCTTGTGCACTGTTGTTCGGATAAAACAACAATTTAAAGGTCCCAATATCATTGAAAATAGAGCTGCACAGTTAATCAATTAGTTACAATCCATAACATTAACTGACACCTATTTTGATAATCTGTTTTAAGAAGAAAATGTCCAAATTCTCAGGTTCTAGCTCCTCAAATTATTATTTTCTGGTTTCTTTAGTAAATCAATGATCTTTGGGCTGTGGACTGTTGGATATTTTAAGTGAATCTTTAGCTGTGAGAAACAGTGATTGACATTTCACACTTATATTTAACCAATCTACTGATCGATTAATCGTTTTCAATAATCAATAGATTAATTGACTCAAAATAGTCGTTACCTGCCGCTTTGCTTGCTTTTTGATTATATGGAAGATTTAGAAGCCATATAAATTCTGTCCCTTGTTTTGAGATGATAAGCTATATTGAGATGATTTTTGGTCCTTAAAACCACAAATGTATCCACATCAATTTGCTGCTTACACAACTTCTCAAATGTGAAGATTAGCTGCACTTCTTTGTCTTATATAGTGAGTTGAATTTCTTTTCATTTTCAACTATTGGTTGTAACAAATCAAGAATTTGTGGACATTTTTCACTATTATCCTACATTTTATAGCCAAAAATTTATTAATTAACATTGAAATTAATCATCGGCTGCATTCTATAATGAAGCAGCAACAGTACTGTACATCCAATGAGCTGATTATTGATATTTTAACATATTCATAATTACATCCTTAGATGCTACCATATTATACAATTATTTGAATCTATTTGCATTTCATGCAAATTATTAATCAACTTGATGCTGATCTATATTGCACCGCCTCCAAGAACTGTGGCCTATTACCTGCCTCACAGATAAATGACAACACACCACCATGTTAGTTAGCTATTATTAGTCCATTTGGGGAAAAAATGTTCATGTTCAGTTGAGTAGTATTTTTCTGAAGATGATGATAGACGATGTTCAGAGTAGAACGAGCAAAGTCAGCAGCTTTTATCCTGATGCTCAGCAGCTCATTTATCCTAAATCCTAAGCACATCTGCCAGAGCTTATGCGTTATAAAAGATTTCAAGGTGACTGATCCCGCACCATAATATTTACTTGTCCCTGGTATAAGTGAGACCGTCCTCGCCTGGCGTTGCCATGTGTAATGTGACGGCTGTCTGGTCTTTATTAGGTAGCTGCTAACAGTAGCCTCTTTTTCTTGGCGCTGCGTCCTGACATAAGAACCTGATATCAACATCCAGCTCGCTGCATTACATAACCTGAAATCCAACTCTGCTCTCTCCCTCGCACTATACCTCAATGTGTGTTTTGTTCCATGGTGTTGTTAGGAATCCAAAAAAACTCCCAGTAGCTGGCCTCTCTCTCTCTCTCTCTCTCTCTCGCTCTCTCTCTCTCTCTCGCTCTCTCTCTCTCACTATGCTTCTCTGTTCCTTTTCTCTTTCCAACCTCAAAAAACCTAATGGGTAAAAAGGCAATTGAAACGGGGGCAGACCGCAAAAGTTGTCAGTCAGCATTCCGGCAGGATGAGAAAAGCGGGTCCACAGAAGATGCTAAAGGCGCCAAATCAAGACCGTCTTTGTTCAACCGAGCACAATGCACGGCTCATCAGGCCGTAGGAGGGAAATGGCAGAGTAATTGTTTGAAACGGCGTCCTGTGATGAGAGTCAGTGGTGTGCTCGACAACCGGGTTCCTTTATCTTCTCCAGCTGCCTGGATTAAACAGGCATTTCTAGGACTCCAAAAACCCATCAGATGATGAAAAGGTTAGGCTTGATGTGGAGGGAAAATGCTGCTGGATCAGCTTAAGTGTCAGGTTGTTCACATTGACTTTGACATCCGCCAGATTGTGATCTAGATCTAATTTTAACGGAAAAGAAAACACGTGGAGAAATGAGCGTGCTACGGGGTTACAGAGAGTGACTCACATGTTATGTCGGGACTCCCATTGTGCAGATTAATGACACAAATATAAGCTTATCATGATGGTGCTCAATCAGATTTTCCACCGCTGATTTCATTTGTCCACTTTCCCTCTGGGTTTGCCCAGTGGGAATATTCTTTTACTTAAAAAAAAAAACATATCATGTTTGCATGTTATTTAGATAGTGCCTATCCAGATTCCCTTTATTAAATGTTTGCTGGAACCCTTCCTAGCCACAAGATGGGAGTATGAACCCATCCTACGCCCCAGTCAAAAGCTGTGGAGGAATTCAAATCATCACAGGAACCGATTCTCATTCTGTAACTCTTATTTTAGCTTAAATAACTTGTAGAGTTCAGTTTGGATATAATATAAGTCACAAAAACTCCAATTGATGAATTATAGTGAATAACATGATTTTTTAAAATTTTATTTCCCATAATTACGATGGGAATTATGAGATTTGCAAATACAGCACCTTGTTTGATGATGATTCTGAGTAGTAATAGAATGTGTCTAAGATGGACATAAAGCAGAGTAGAGTTACAAAGGCTGTGATGAAAGATCACAGCTCACAACTCACAAAATGGCATTTGCTGGATTATAAAACTGGCCTCAGCTACTTATTCCTGACCTCAGTAGACTTATTCAGCATTAGTTATGTTCTCTGATCCTGCTTTGTCCTTTGACCTCTGACCCCCGCCATTCTCCAGTTACTCCCTCTAACACTACATTAACCCTGTCAATGCAGATATCTGAACTATCCTACCCTGTCCCGGAATGCTTTCCAGAATGTCGCCTTTTTTTTTCTTTTTTTCTTCTTTTTTTTTCTTCTAGAAAAACAATCGTTCCCGACACCTAGCTTAGGTAATGGGCTGTTGAGAAGATTGGCTCTGGCTTTCCTGCTGCAATTATAAACAGTGAAAAAGAGACTGGCGGATTGGCATCAGAGAGAGCTTTCCATTAAAGAGTTTTTCCCTTTTTGCGTGGTGCATTAATTGCAATTTCTTTGGACATCACTGCTTCATTGTGGACAATAGTGCTCTTTTACATGCTGCTCCTGAGGTTTGGCTTAGGTTGCTATTATTTTAAAGGCCACGTCTGGTGTCAAAGTAGAAGCGGCGTATGTGGTCTCAGTGATTGATTGAAGCGTTGTGAAGGACTGATCACTGTAAGCATCCTTCTATATTTGGCTCAGGAGGGAAACTGAATGGAGGCAACGCTAAAACCGCCATGTAAGTGCCTCATGATGTGACCCCTCTAACGACAGCTGGATTTGAAATGACAGTTTTCTTTCATGTCGTGGTTTCAACAGAGGTATATTTAGAGGCCTGTATTTTTTGACTGACAAGTGTATCGGTGCGTTAAACCTCCCACTTGCTCCTACCATCTCCGCTCTCCACCCCAGGCTCACCCACGTCGCCCAAATTCTGATTATCTGGCGCCAGTAACTAGTAATTGACCACGATGGGGGCAAACGCAGTAAACACAGATCCCGTAGTTGAGAACACCCCCTCAAAAAAACCTATGAGTGAGGTCATAGGGGCCATGTTTTTCCTCCTTTAATTTGTAGAAGCAGGCACTGATGGCCAGGATACAGCAGATGGTACTTTTTTTTTCTCTTTCAAAAGTCAGAAGGAGATGTCACCACCATAGGGGCTGCAACTAATGACTGTTTTGAGAGTCAATTAATCTATTGATAATTGAAACGATTAATCGATTACTTGTTGGTGTCATAAAAAGGTGTAAATTATTGATCAAAGTTTTCCAAAGCCGATGATGCAACCTTAAATGTTTTTTTGTCCAGACCAACAGTCTACTATAGAAGACTAAAGAAACTAGAAAAAAAACAGATTTGAGAAACTGGAACCAGAGAATTTGGATATTTTCTTCTTTAAAAGTACTCAAATTGATTATCAAAATAGTTGGCAACCAATCTGTTTTCTTCAGACTCAATTCTCTCAGTGTTTATTTCTGTTTGTTATGCATATTCAAGAATCAGATTGCGTGATCAGTCTGTTTATTGACCTTTTTTTTCCTTTTCTTTCTCTTCTTTTTCCACAGCAACTTCTCAAACTACAGAAGCCGCTTCAGCATGCCAGGCCAGACCGAGAGCCTGTGGTACAGGTAAAGGAGCAGGAAACATATCAGTCCTATGGAGTTACACCATGTTCCCGTCTTCGCTTTAATGAAAGATTGAGTGCAGCATGCTGAAGCAGGTGAAGGAACCACAAATAGTTTTGGTCAGTAAAAGAGTGACTCACATCAAAAGTGGCTGCAAGCCATCCTAGGCCCCACACAAAGTATGATGTGAACTTTAGCCAAACTACTGTATTATAGTAACCATTAATGAGCTGTTAGAGGCAGCTCAGGGGAATTGGCAGCAGAGAAGCATAGAGCTTCCCTCCTTTTTTCAGTTTGCCTCTCCTATCATGGAGACTACACAAAGGAACTATACATCTGACTGGATGACTCATAGCCAACTGCAGACTTCTTTCTCTCAGACAGTAAGATAATACTTTGTTGGATCACAGATCAGCTGCCCACTCCTCAGCCAAGTGCACGTTTCGGCATATGGGGAGGCAGAGGGGAACAGCGGAGGGGCAATCGGAAATCCCACGACCACTACTGGAAAGTGTCATTCATGTACAGTGGACATTCTTTCCCATTAGCTCTATGTATATATAATGCAGTAAGGTCTGAGTGGACACGTCAAAGAATTGCTCCATATTTTCTCACATTTTCCCACACCCACAGTACATCTCATGCTGCCTAAAACGTAATTCAAAAAATGCCAAAAATGAAACGTTATCAAGTGAAAATGTCAATTTGGTACAATTAGTCCAATATTGAGTAGATTTATCACATGCCATTGGCAGATAATTTAGCTTATTTTTTTCCTGGTTTGGGTCAATTTGGTCTTATTTTGAGAAAAAAAGAAAATGGAAAGGATCCATATTATACACTTTTCAGACAGAAATTTGAACAACATCACTGAATGGTTGTAATTTATTTTAATATGATATTAATAATATGATCCCACGCAAAACGTCGTCACAATACAGGGTTGAAATGATTCAAACATGCTAAATTACTAAAATTGACTAAATGGAAACAATCCGGACTGTGTATTGCAAAGGCTGCAGATGATTATGGCAACAAATGTGCAATACATTATTGTTCTCTAAAGACAAAAGCCTTCCCCACACATGCCCACTGACAAAGATATGCAGGAAGAAGTGCTTACACTGCAGAAAAATAAATCTTAACAAAAGAAAATATCTTAAATAATTTTTTTTTCCTGATTTTGGATCATTTTGGTTTTCATTAAAAAGGGTTAAATTGACTAAAATCAAGAAAACACTTGAAATAAGCTAAAGCAGGTTTTCCAGTATATGTGTCGTACTATTTGCACTCAGACTTTATCGTCCAACTTTCATCGCACTTCCGCTACTTGCTCATTTTAACGACGTGTGTCCACAGCTGGAACCTGGGGCCAGCGCACATCATCTCCCTCTCCACCGAGGTTTATTTCTATCTGGAGTTTGGCGTGGAGCTTCTCTTCAAGCAGTACGAGTGGCTGAAGAAAGACCTGGAGGTGACCACATCAGGAGAGGAAACGCTGAGTGTTCTCTCCTTTGCTTTGTCCTGTTCTGTCTGCTTGTAGTACTCCGTTTCTGTTTCAGTTCTGTATACTTTTCTACATCCGGACAAATTTTCACCCTGCATATCCTCAATAATTAGGAGGCGAACAAGCCAGAGAACAGAGCAGCACGTCCATGGATCATCACGATGGGACACAGACCCATGTATTGTTCAGATGACGACCAGGATGACTGCACCAAGTTTGACTCATATGTAAGTAAACCACGAACCACTTTCTGTAATGTAAACATTAGTTTAAAGTTTACTTGTGATCTCACATGAAACTCAGACATATAGTTTTATAATTATTGTAGATATAAAAAAGCAAGAAGACAAGACTTGGTCCTCAATTGGCAGCATTTCTAACATAATTATTAACCTTTTGTCAATTCACTATGTACATTACGTATTTTTTTTCGATTGAGCCAAGCAAGAGAATCTATATCACGAGTTTTCCACAAAGCCCGTCTGGTTTATTTTTCTGCGTTTTCTAGACATCTCGTAGAAGCAGCACAATTGTGTTGTTAAAGGCTTTACTCGATTACATAAAAGGCATCCGTAGGATTTATTTTCTCCTGGGTTACCAGACACTTTAATTGCATCTGGTAGCAGACGTGTCACATGTGGTGCACGCTAGCCAGTCCACATCGAAAAAAAATAACCCCTAAAGCACATTGTGTACGGTATGCTGTCATAATCACTGTAATTTGGACCTAATAGTTTCCACTTCAGACATACTTCTCTCAGTACTTGGCAACCGCCTTGAGTGAGGCTGACATGGGCAGGACGGGGCTCTACCAGGTAGCTTGTGAGGTATCAGTCAGGATGTGGATGTGGCTTCATGCAGTCATCGCTCTTCCTGTTCTATCTCAGGTGCGACTGGGACGGAAAGACATCAAACCGACAGCTCCTGGTCTAGAGGATCTATTTTACCACCATGGTATGGTTTGTGTTTTACAACCAGCTGTGTACCGCTAATGGGTGTTTTAGGATCACAAATTTGCATGCTCAGACAGCCTAACAGCTCGGTTATATCCATATTAAGAAAGCAGGCATTTGTTCTGGCCGACATCCTATAACAGCCCAAGTGTTTTTCCTGTTATCTTATCTGAAGATTTTTGTTGTTTGCTGAGAAATCTCTAAGTTAAACGGACAGAGGATCTGAGAAGCAGTACATTATGGAGCAAATGTGTTGAGCTGGTTTGGAATTATTTTTTTATATGAGAGATTGCTGACAACAGTTAAATATCCTTTATAGGCGTAGACCTGGAGTTGTGGGCACATGAGCACACATTTGAGCGGCTTTGGCCTGTCTACGGTGATAAGGTCAGCCCTAATTTCTTAATTCACAATATTCCTACTTCTTTTTAGTTTTAGATCTTATGTTTTTTTTCCTCTGTAGGTGTGCAATGGGAGCAAAGACCAGCCGTATGTAAACCCCAAAGCTCCGGTGCACATTATCACAGGCTCTGCTGTAAGTACTTTCATGTCACTGCATCACTGTTTATCCACATAAAATCCACTCGTGAACTGACTGCACCGTCAACAACAATAATGTTATGTATCGTACATAGTTCCGTCTGTGCAGCAGTTGGCCTGCTGCATGAATGCAGTACCAGCTGTTCCGCTGGTTAAGTGTTTTTTCTGATGTGGTGGTGAGCAGCACAGGGCACGCTCCATCAGGCAACCACAGAGCGATTAATCATCGCATATCAGAACGCATTCACACTGAGGCTCAGCCACAGCTGTAAATGTCACAGAAGGCTTTGTGGACCGAGAGAGAAAGACAGAGACACTTAGAGGTTCAGTTTCCTCACTGTTGATCCCTCTACAGGGCTGCAGAGAGAAGACCGACAGGTTCAATCCAAACCCAAAAGACTGGAGCGCTTTCCGCAGCACAGACTACGGCTACACACGCATGCAAGTGCTCAACAGCACCCATCTTTACTTGGAGCAGGTCTCTGACGACCAGGTGAGCACACGGAAGAAGATGAGCACAAGCACATACACATACCAAACGTGAACGGATGGATTTTAAGGACAATGATAATAAAGTCTTCTCTCTGTGTTCTAGTATGGCAAGGTGATTGACAGCATATGGGTGGTGAAGGAAAAACATGGCTCATCTGCCTGGTTCTGAAGAACAAATTATCTGCTGAGAAAATGCACTTTAAACTTCTAACAATAACAATTGCATCATGTGCTGCGTCACATGAGATAAAAATGGAAATCACACACCTCTTTACTTTTGGATATACAGCTATTCAAATTGAGCACTTTGTGAATCTTTTGTTTTCAGGCATGCACTATAATGTGTTATCCAGTTGAAAGACGTGTTATATGATGATCACCTACTGTAAATTTACATGACGAGTTACTGTAATAACAGGGCATTAAAATGTGTTTTATGTTTGAATAAATCCAGATTTTTTTATATGGATGCATGATTCTTTAATAAATTGTTTTGAATCACTAATGTTTTTAATAGTGTATTGACAAGGCAGCATGAGTCTGACATTCGAGCAACTTTCTGAGCATATTTTTCACTATAAAAACCTGGAAATACACTTAAGTCCAGGTCTCACTCCTATCATTCTATCAAGATGATAGATTCTCCCTTGGCTAATCCTTTTAGGATATTGGAAAATCCTTTCACTTGCCCATGTGTGTTGCCATTCC
This sequence comes from Lepturacanthus savala, assembly GCA_030544235.1. Taxonomy (NCBI): domain Eukaryota; kingdom Metazoa; phylum Chordata; class Actinopteri; order Scombriformes; family Trichiuridae; genus Lepturacanthus; species Lepturacanthus savala. Next base: position 16,914,324 of record CM060469.1, on the reverse strand, counting down.
AGACCTGAGAAAACAGACAACTAGAAGCCCCCACCTTCTCAAAAGGATGTTATGTAACTTAGGGATACTTGTGGTTGGGCAGAGGGAGAGAGCGAAGTTCTTCTCCCCAGAGAAGTGTTGCTTAAGCCATAACTCTCACCGCTATGGCGGTATTAATTCATAGGAGCCATGTCTGAAGAATATTGGCAACAATACCCAAGCATTTGCATGCGTCTGTGTTTTGGGTTGACAAGCTGTCTGTTTTTACCATCAATATAACCATCCTTGCATAATTCTATTTGTACAACATTGACTATACATATAAAACCAATTATTCATTAACACACACAGTACACACATTATACAATACAGCAGAAATTGGAAAATCCATCATCAAGTACACGAAACCACAAAACATCAAAAAGATAGAACATCACAGCAGTTTATACTCGGTCAAGATGTGTCAAAAATAATTTAACCGTAAGTAGATGAGGGTTTGTGTTTGAAAATACAAAAGTAGCCAGGCGTCAGTAGCACGTCTGTAAATCTAACCACAGATTTGTTGAACTTCTCTCTGATGTCGACACCCCAGAGCGCAGCGGTCGCTGGCAGAGAAAAGAGACAGAAGCGTACAGTGGTCGCACCTCGCGCTCATATGCTCTCGGTGTGCCTACCCACTGCTGCTGCTTACACACAGCTGCACGATTGTAAAAGTATCTCTGCAGAGAAGGCCCCCTCACTGCTGAGTTCCTAACCTTTGACCCACTCACTCTGTACTCGGTATATTGTTGTCCCCCACTGAGAGAGACTCACAAAGAGGCGCTGAGTGCAGACTGCATAGACCAGCGGGGAGCTGGAGAGGTTTTATAACACGGGCTGCCAGACTGTAACCTAGATTGAATCGCTTTAATTGTTTACAATCGTTAGCCTTTATAGTCCAATAAAAGTTGGTTGTTTTCCAGTCAGCCATCTCTGTACAGTGTATGCTGCAAAAAAAATGCGAGGGAGGAAAGTTCTTCCTTTGAAACAAGGAACACGTCACGTGGCGTGCACGTTCCCTGTCATTTACTTCATGTGATTTCCTCAAATTCAGAAAAAAACATTGATCGCAATCCAGGAAAAAAAGAGCAAAGAGAAAATAACATGTCACTTCAGATCGCATGCCTGTTGCTGAAATATGATGTGCTTATTACCGCCTATGAAAGAGGCACAGCAGCTTTGTGGTATTGTGGTCGAAGGCCGTTTGTTGACAGAAATTGATTCTTGCCTTTCGGAGGGCAACAGCCTTCCTAGCACTTCCTTGTCTGTTACATGTTAGCCAATTTATTTCCCCCTTTCCCGCCAAGGGCTCAGACAGGTCAGAAGTCAAATTTGTTAGCTTGTTTCAACAAAACTTCCTTTGAGAATTCTGTCTTCACACTTTCAGACGTAAAGTACACTGATAACAATCCTTGTGAAATATCGTGCTTCTCATTCCTAGTAAGGTGGCTGTAACCTGTGGTGTAAAAGGTCAATGAGATATGGTGCTTTCTGCAGGGCAACATTTGACTGAAATTCAGCTCTTGTTAGTTGTCATCAGGCCTTGGAATTCATTACCAGATACATTCACAATATGCAATTTTTGGTTGCTAGAGAGTCTCTTACTGACCAAGAAAGCATGACTCAATGATCTCATGATGTACCATTGGATCATGGGAAATGCTACTATGTCTTTGTATAAAATATGTGTGTGAATCTGTGTGTAAAATGCTACTATGCTGCTATCATTAATGGCATTTAGATGTTCACATTTTTTTTTTACTAAAGCTAGCTTATCTGCACATGTCTCCTCTTCAAATAAATTAACCCAGTGATTAAAGGTAAAGATAATGAATAAAGCAGTTTTATGTTAACAATCTTTCATCACAATCTTTCATCAAGGCAGCTGCTATCTGATCGAGCAGTTTGTTGATCTGATAATGTAAGATACAGCCTTCCGCAACTAAAATTCTTCATCCAGTTAAAGATAGTTAAAAAAAACAAAAACAAAGAGGTTGTACTAAAGTATATCATAATAATGTGGCTAAAACCTGGATAAAAAATGTCAATTCATGACAGTGTCAGATGGAGAACCATATCATGTCCCGTAGCAATATGCTTAAAGTCAGTCAGTCATTTTCTATACCTGCTTATTCCTCAATTCCCCAATCCCAGCGCGTTACGGCGAGAGGCAGGGATACACCCCAGATGGTCGCCAGCCAATCGTGGGGCACACACACCATTCACTCACACACTCACACCTACGGGCAATTTAGAGTCACCAATTAACCTGAGCATGTTTTTGGACTGTGGGAGGAAGCCGGAGTACCCGGTGAAAACCCACGCAGACACGGGGAGAACATGCAAACTCCACACAGAAAGGTCCCAGACCCAGGACCAAGGAGGTCCTGAACCTGCGACCTTCTTGCTGTGAGGCAACAGCGCTAACCCCTGCTCCACCATGTCGCCCTCCTGGAGAAGCAGATTTCATAAAATCAACAACTGAGTTGTTGGTCAGCTGAGACATTCTTCAGTCCAGGACAACTTAGGAAGTGATTTCAATATTGACGGTATCTGACAGCTTAATATATGCTTAAAGTACAAATTTTAATTCAAAATTTATAAAAAATTCCCAAATTGTTGAAAACATTTGAGATAATGGAAGTACACTTCTCAACGCAACATTTAACACAGGCTTAGTCATTTGTAGACATTTTGATCTGCATTTTATTTGGAAAAATTACATGTTGTAGCTTTAAAACGTACTTTTACGTTTTACGTACTAAAACTGCCTGACTACTATTCTTCCAGAGACCTTGATGTGACCACATAGCCTTATCATATCATTTAACTTGAACACTACCAGCTAATTTGTAATGACACATCTACCGTAATTTCCCCTTTATCAAGTTTATGGCTGCATGAACCCTAAAATTAATGAGCTCACATGCAAGATTGGAAAGCAGATGTCTGTCAATACACAAAAACAACCATGAAGGCCATCCATCCAAGACCTCAGAGTTCTTTTCAGTTAAACTCTGCGGTTTACCATCATTATTAATCTATTTTCAAGTGTCTGTAGTAGCTATCGTACTAAATGACAAAATCCCCCAGGAGACAGGAGCGGGCTTCTGTGTGGTATTTCTCTCCATGGCTGATCAAGGGGTGGCACATGATCACATGGTTAAACTGTGGAGACTGGGGACATGTGTAATGAATTCGAGGCTCTCAGATGCTGGATCTCGGGGGATATTGCATTAATCCAGGAGCTCAGTGTTCTTCCAGAACCAAAGCGCCACTATTGAGCAGCTTCAGACCACCGCCCAGACAAACAGCCAAGTACCGTCTGCCCGGATCACTGCACATTCTTGTCATAATTCCACTCTCAACATCAACACCACAATGACTAACGGGGCTTCTGAACACACACGACATCAACATGGTCACAGCATGTGTGCTGCAAGCATGCTATATTGCCACAGTAAATCTGAGGTAAACAGAGAAGTGCCACACTGAAATTGGATTTTTTTTCTTTTAGTTTACAGGCAAAATGCATAAAATATAAAACACATTTTCTTCATAAAGAATAACATAATAGATCAAACCGGGTGTTTGATGAAAGCAGTATATTATTTCAGGAGATATGGGAGGCGAGCCTCCTGGGTCGAAATAACATTCAAAGTGATGTCTAGGAATCCTCACTGATAAACCCCCATAAGGACTAAACAGCACGTCTCCTGCGTCCACAGAGCACAAAGGAGTGTAAATCACATCGATATAACAAGGAGATACATGCCCAGTTTCAAAATGTGCTCAGTTTTGATTGATTTCCTCAAATATATGTAGTGTAAGTTGTTACCATTAGTAAGATTCAACATAACAGATGCTGTTCAAGGATAAAGTTGCCATGTGTGAATGTCAGTAGATTGAATGATATGGTTTTGTCCTCAGCTGGTAATAATGCAAAGGATCAGTCTGTGTAATACTAGGACTCAACCTTCACCCCCTAAATGTAAAGTACAGAGTAAGATTATTTACAGATGGGATTGTTTCCGTGCAGTTTCGACCACAGAACAGGCAACTCAAACATGGAGTTTGCGAGCATCGGTGGCAGGACTTCTGCAGTCATCCATCCTGATTAGTAATGCTCCGATATATCGGGAAGACATTAAGGATGTAAGGTTAACCACTTTTCAGCCCAGCAAGAAGACCTCTAGTTAGTGCAGAGCATATCATCATCTCCCTGCAGTTTCACAGTGATGCAAAGCTCGGCTCCTAATTTCTATTTTGTAGTCTCCTCCTACTTTCTTCTCATTTTCAAGTCATTCATCTTCACCGCTGAGCAGAAGAACCTCAGGATACACGGGTCATGTTGTCCCTGCATAGAGGCGAGGTTGTTCTTGAAAGCTGTCGAGCCTCCTTTCCGTCTACAGGAAGCGCCGGCTTGTGCCAAGGGGGAGCAGAGATTCAACTCATTAACTTTCAGTCTCCCAACACTTGAGGGGCAACACGCCGAGTGACATGGCTACCATTTTGGCTGCTTTTGGCAGGCTACACTGTGCTGGGAATGTCATTCGGTTCATTAAGTCCATGTTCGCGTCTTTTTATTCATAAAAATTCATCCAGCAGCCCGTTCTTGTTTGAGGAAGCTCAGTTCATCCTCATCTGTTGTCTCCAACACACAATATAACCTGCTAACGATGCTGGTGGTGTTTTCCAATGGGATCTGTCCTTGTCTTTGTTAATCACCTGTCATAAGATCAACCTCTTCTGTGATCGCACCTACAGATCCTGGAAATCTCTGCTGCCGCTCCATAGCAATCACTGCTCAAGACATTCAGAATTGTCCTTAAGTCAGTATGAAGGACCTAACTCCTTTTACTACCGCGCATGCTCTCAGGGTCTCTCCGTCATGCCAGCCTGGTTTTAGAAAAATTGCCCGACAGAGCGGCCTTCCTGGCACTGCTGACCAACTTCTCTCACAGAATGCAGCACGCCGCTGAGAACAACGCCAGGGTCATTATGCCTGTCCTGTGTCCCAAATGTTGCACATGCCAGGCAGTCAGTCTGTCGCCTTCAGCTTTATTGTTATGTTGTCACACTTGGCTCCGAAAATCAGCGAGGCCTTTCATTGTCGGCACCCTCGCAGTGTAATGTTCTCGTTGATCCTTGTCTGCTGTCAGCTCTGCGTTGCCTTAGAGTCCTAAGGCTGCATTGAAGTGAATAGCCCACCTTTGCGGTTTTAGGGTACCAAGCCATCACTCTCACAGTCATCAGCATTTGTAACTTGAGCTCTAAGCGAAGGAAAAGGTCACTGAATGGCTTTCATCTAATCATCCAATCATCCACTATTTTACAGGAACGTTAACGCAATCATTCCTTCAGCTCTTGTTTAAAAACCTTTTACATAGGAATGAGGTGATTAACATTTATATTGGTTCCTGCACTCAAAATACTTATCTCCTTAAAATGAAAAGGAGCCTGATGACTCTCAGAGTGTTCTTAACCTTCCAGGCACGTGTAGGGGCCATACTTTACTCTCCTCACATTGGGAAACAAATAGGGGGCGGAAACCACAAGCCCTCTCGAGCATTTTAAACACATGCCTCCTGCTGCTATTTGACATGACATTTATCCAGTGGTAAACTATCCCAGTTATGCCCAAAGGAAATCATTTAGCTCTGTAAGAATGTTATGACGAGGTCATAACCTGTCTCTAGCCATAAGATGATATATCAACACCTTATTTCCCATGTGGAGTTGATCTTTCAACTCCCTTGATGCTACTTGTGCAGCGGCAAGCAGTGACAGATCTTTCAACCCTCTGAAATGTCAGAAGAAAGTAGTCAAAAGTGTTTTTTTCTGAGGTAAACCAGGAGTTCGAGACTGTCTTCTCACCCTAGGCTTGTGTTTTGGTCAGATCTCCCTTGGCTTTGAGTCAACAGTGAACACTCATTAGAGACCTCGGTTGGGGGCTCACATATTGGTCAAAAAAGGATCAAGAACTTTTGTGTATTTGGTTAGTGGAATGCTTGTAACTGAGCAAATGGTGAAATAGAAAGAGATGGGGGCCAGGACTGAAAGCAGTCTCTGTCCTCAAAGCCACATTTCAGGCTGTAAAGGTAATCATCTTGGGGAGACAGTATCCAGTGTTGTTTTTGAAAGAGCAATCATACCATGTACCCGTCCCACTGACAGTAAGTTGGTTTTCAGTGTTTATGGAGAGCTCAGAGATCCAAATGAATGGGCAATGTAGATCACCAATGAGTATCTTGAAAAAGTAAAAGAAAAAAAAAGTATTCAGAGAATCTGTCCAGCAATAGCAGGCGGTTTTGTCATTAGAGGACACTTTGATGTCCTTGGCCTTGTGACATGCTACAATTGGACTCAGACAGAGAGGTATGTCCCGTGTCTAGACCCTTGAGGATACCTTTCGTCTATGTGTAGACCATCTGGATAAATCTGGCTTGGCTTGACTAGATTTGTGTGACACTTGCCATGACTGAGTTAACCAAAGAACAAGACATCGCACTGTTCTTTGGCTTAAAATAAGTCCACAGGCTTTCAGGTCAGTTTAGAAATATGCAACAATTTTTTAATAAAAGGTACTTTTAACTTTTAATAAAAGGTTTTTTTTAGGCCATGCGAGTAGCACAGTTTCCAGGAATGGCAATGTCATTCAATTCGCCACTTTGGTCCAGATTGAAATATCAAAACATATTTGATGGATTGCAATGTCTATTAAAAGAATTTTTTTTATTGTCTAGTAAAAGTAACATGAATACAATATCAGTTTCCTGTCTCAAACTGGAGCAGCGACAGTAAGCACTGTTGCTTCTACTCCAGCTTTTTTTAAGAGACATTCTGATTCACCAGCTTTTACTTACAGTTGAAGAATATGGACATGTGTCACAATGTGTACGGAAGTTGCAGAGAAGATCCCAGGCAGATGAACATTGAGGCTGATGTATGAGTTTTTCATCTTATGTTTACTATTTCATCATAGAAAATTCGTAAATTGGGTTTAATATTGAATAATCTTCACTTACACTCTAAGTCTTGTTATATGTGAAAATGATACAAAGATGTGAATATCTGACTAAACATACAAAAATCAAATATGAACCACACTCTGACAGAATATTATGTTGGGTGATAACAGAAGCAGGTGGTTGTAGTTTTTGTACCAAGGAACCTAACAAAAACACGACTGAGTGTTTGTTCTACCTTACTATAAGTATGTTTGACCACCCATTAAATGGACCAAGGCATGAATTTGGGCAGAGACAAGCAAACCATCCTGTGGCTGCAGCAGCTTGTTTAAACAGACCTAGACTGAAAGACTTAATGACCATGTTGACAGCAGTCATACGAGATGTCTATTGAGGCTGGTGTGCTGTGGCTCAGAGGGCGAGAGTCCTGCAGCTGCAGAGAGAAAGGGAGAGATGTTGCGGTCGACGTCTCTTTATGTAAGCTCCAGAGAAACGAGGAGGCACATGATTCATCCTAAACGTGACTCCAACCGAACCTAAACCAACAGAATATAGGATATACAGTGCTGAGGCGGCCCGCTGTGTTTTTCCTGCCACCTAAAATGTGTCCTGCTATTTTGCTCCAATGTCATCTCAATTTAACAGGAGTGTGTGGACAGAGAACAGGGCAGAGTTAAAGAGAGAGAGATTAATTCCCCAAAAACCCATGAGCTATTTGCACGTGCTGACCAGCAGAAGATTAGCATGTGCAATGAAACATTTGAACATTTTGTTCAAATTGTCTCAAGAACCGAAAGTGCTGTTTATTTTCTATAATATGATGATACCGTTGCAATCATGAAATTACACTCTCGTGACTAATTTTTATTTGGGGAGTAATACTTAGATATAGAGCATTAGATAAAACATGTCATACTGACTTGGCATTCCGGCATGGAGCCATTTGGAGGCCATCTTGGATCCAGATTTGAATATGCTGTAATTGGAACTGATGTGGAACAAAGGTTTATCTTGATAAACCTTGCATTTTTCTGCTAAAATACCAATTCTGTTTTGTATTCAAAGTGATACGCCAAAGGCAAATGTGCCTGTCTACAAAGACCAAAAAATTAAATGAGTAAATCTTTCATCTACTCTACAGCCTCCTGGTCTGTTTGATTCTTGTAGTAAACAACTAGCTGCTGCACAGCCAATAAACACATACCTGCCTATAGGTGGCAATTGTAACCTATTTCCAGGTAATATGTCGGAATGCTGACCTAATGATTTATGATGTCACCTAGCATTTATTGTTATGTATGGGGTAATCATAGATATATAAAATGCTTAGAATAGCTAGATAATCTGACCCAAGGTTCTCTGGGTAATTCATCACCACTAAACCTGTGGGCGGGACAACATGTGCATGAAATGTCTTTGGGTCTTTTGGCCCCTTTATCTGATCGAGACTTGGTCTGCTGCTACATTTTGATCCCTCTAACTTAGACCAGGCTAAAGCAAAGAAGAGGACTTAGATATTAAATGCACTGATCATGCTCTTCGTCTGTTCTATGAATTCCATATGCAGAGTCACTATATATAGTTATGCAATATAACATTTCATATTTTTTTGTATTTCTGCAGGAAAGTACCCTGCCACATACTATAAGTTCTGGAGTATTGTGACTCTATGAGAAGAACAATTAATAATCAAACAATCAGTAAAAATATTATTAATCAAACTGATGTTTATATGCACATGAGTCTAGAATTCCATATCCAAAATAATGAAATTCAAGAAGAAAATTCAACAGGTAGGCTAATTCACATAAAATGCTAAAATTTAAATACATTTCCTAATAATTTCATTAATCAAATATAATTTGTGAAAACAGTAATTTCTTCCTGCAGACATATGACATGGAAAATAAAAACAATTAAACCTACAATAAATCATCTTTTGGCTATTTGAGGGGCAGCACAGCAAGCTGTTAACACCACATTAGGACCACTTTTTGAGTTGTAATGGTGAACATGTTGGCAAGCAACCTCACATCCAGCACATATGCAACAACATTAACATTCATCATGTTTCTGACCATCTGTAAAGTTTAAGTTCAACATCCACTTGTCTTGGCTCTGGACGCCACCAGCTCTTGATGGAAATACTTCTGTTGGCAGGACATTTGACTGTTAAAAATGGGTTGAAAGATTAATTGTGACATCGTTCTTTGCTCTATTGGGAGGAATTTGATCGGACCACTGAAAAGTGGACAAATCATTTGCATGCATGTGCAGCAGCATGGATCAAACGGGAACAAGCCTAATTCTATTATGGACAATAGGACCGATTGACATGTAACGATCCTATTGGCTGAAATTGTTCCTGGCAAGATGACAAATTATATCATTATTAACAGAAAGAAAATGTAATTGAATGTTGATTTAAAAATACAAATAAACAGATTTTTGGGGGAATTATATAGTTAAATAAGCGAACAATATGACCAGGAATGTGATATATAAAAAGTTTAAAAATACATTTTCCATTTCAGGTGGTCTTTAAGATCTCAAATATGGATTGACAGATGCAGAGCCAAAGCATGATGAAGAGAAAGAGAACATTACCGTGAGTCTGCAGAAAAAGAGAGCAAACTTCTGTTGGTGATTTAAGACTTCCCAGTCTGCATAACCATGGCTATCCTCCACATTCCAGCCTATAAGACAAGAAGATTAAATACTTTTGGAGAGGGGAGGTTGGCTGCCGTGGTTAGTGCGATCGCCTTCAAAAGAAAAGTCACAAAGGCTATTGCAATGAAACTGTTTCCCCATGCTCGTGGAAAATCTGTTTTCGCTTTATCTCAAGGTCAATCAGCGTTTGTCCCAGACTCAGTAGTCTGCAACAGTATGACCCTCGCCTCAGTAGAAGAATGCCTTTATATGAGAAGTTTAATAATATGATGTCTGTCTTCACTTCTGAGCATCTGGTTGTTGTGAAGAAAGAAACAGGTTGATTCTTCAGCTTCCTTTAAGCAACAAAGATACATCATGTGGGATGCACATGATGGAGCAGACATAAACATGAGTGGTGAGTGAGGAGAAACTATGACAGGCAGCATTACATGTCTATATTGAATAAACACCATACGTATAAGAGCAGAGGCTTCCCTCAGTCTACGTGTAGGAAAGGGAGAAATAAACTGTCAGCTGCTCATCTTTTTTATCCAACAAAGTCCTCTCACATCCCCTCGATGTCTAATTTTAGCTGTGTCTGTTCCAACCTGAAAGTGGCTGGGGGGTCAGCTATGGGTTTAGCATTAAGGTGAGATATTCCTCTTGTGTTTGGTTTAGTACTTCCTGTCTATGCTCAGTGTGTCCACATAATCTGTCTCCTCTGTGGTATGTAAACCATCATAGACTGAGCTGTTTTTTTTCTACTTTTCCCCCTCCGTGAAAACTTTCGAGACAAACTGATTAAAGCTCACAAAAAAAAAAGGTCTTCTAAATTACAGGGAAGCGTTGCGTAAGTCCTAATGACAACCGGCTCGCACCTATCCTGAGATAATCATCTTTAAATGATTACGGTCGTTTGATTTGCATATTTCTTTTTTCTTCACAATTCCAAAAAAAACGTCATCCACCAGAAACGGGGCCTTTTCTCAGATGTGCGTGTGTCTGTCTATTCATGTGCATGTGCATATGTGACTTTTGACTTTAACGAGTGTGTGGCCTCATCAGCGCACACTCCTGTCAAAGCGTGCAGATGTGGAGTGCCTTTTCCAGTCACAGCTTAGACTCTAAAGCCGTTTTTTGCACGGCTGTGACGGATCCAAACACCAGTCAGTCACCCGGCCCTGCCGAGAGGTGTGATTCCCTCCTCTGTGGCTGCATGACTTGAAGCCCACTTCCCTGCCTCTTCACGTCTCACTCCCACTGTCCTCCGTGGACAACGGCTTGCCATTTGTCCCGCTTCCATGTTGGACACACTCCCCCAATGGTCAGCTGTGGGATCATATCCGATATTTCAACATAGCAACAGTTTGTAGACATGCACTCCAAACAGGCACGCCTCCAGATATTTTTCATATGGGTGGTCAAATGGGGCCACTTAAAATCCTTGGATGGCACACCAAAACTTAAAGGCATTATTTCAGGATGTAATTATACACTTGTAGTTTACAGGCTGTCAGCATTCGTAAGAATAGGCAGAGTCTTTACTCTGTGAGTATTCTAGACATTTATCATCTTAGTTGCAGCTGCTCGAGCTGCTCTGCTCTTGACAGGGATATCTATGATGAAACAAGAGGCAAAATCAGTAATGCTGACATTAAAATAGTAATAATAGTGGTAGTAATAATAATAATACTTCTCCTCTCTCCATAGTATTTATCAATTTTAACTGTAACAATAGATTTTATTCAGACTAATCAAATGAACCAAGTGATTATGTCACTTATGTCATTTAATGGAACCACAATATAAACATACAGTATATTTCTTCAGATGACTTTACTATTGAGACGAGCCATCAATTTCATTATAAGGGCTACACAGTCACAACTTCACTTAGTCCAGGAACTGGACAAACTTCTGAGACCATTGTTTGTGCTGACTGTCCCTGGTCTGCTGCTGTTTGATGTTCTTCCTCCTCACTGGAACTGATGCTGGCACTGTATCCTTGTCATGATGCTCTGTCTGTTCCTCTCCTCCATCTTTCATCATCCATTCACCTGCTCCTGTCTCCTCACTAAGCCTCTGTTGCTCCCCTGTCATTTCTTTCTCTCCTGTCTGAATTTTATTCTTAAAACAAGAAGGGATGACTGTGGACTTTCTCTTCATTGTCTGCAAATTGACACACACAACACTTACAAACAGCAGCTAATGTTAGCTACACAGCTCATTTACATGTCACAAATACATCAAAAGCTGCTGTAACAGCTGCTGTAACAGCACCGTTTAACACTTAAAGTATGTATGACTTAGTTACTTACTGGTACTAGTCCCCTCTGTCTTAACTCCTTTTGAGATTGATGACTGGTCATGTGTGAAACAGTGACCAGGGGGTGGGCGGGTGGGATAAAATATATAATTGATGCTACTATATTTTATGTATGACTGAGACTGGGGTGGCCAGAGGAGTGCCAGCAAATTTATAGGGGGGGCCATGGCCACCCCGGCCACCCTGTGGTGGCACTATTTCCTCCGAGGCAAAAAAAAAGAAGTGCCAAACAGATGGCTGAGGAAATGGTATGATTAATGTTTTTTCAAAAATAAAATGATTTGTTGCCCTTTTGACACATTGATTCCATTAACTACCAATCAATATTGAACGAATAAAGCTCCTAAATCCTCCGGGTGAAGGCATAACACTGTCAGCTCTTGTGAGAATCAACACGTGCAGGTTGTTTCCTTTGGAAAGTGAAGAATTGACTCTTTCATGAGGTGGCAGTCGAAAAAATACTCAAATTCCTTCAAATTGGTCCAACAATGAAGAGAGAGAGAAAAAAAACTATCTACAAGCTGCCAAGTCCAGCTGAAGTATCATTGAAGGACTGAGCCCAAATGGGCGGGTCCTCTCTGGCGTGTTAAAGAGGACCAGATGATGGGGTGAAGGTGTTTTCAGCTATGGGGTTTCTGATATTTTCTGAGAAGATGGGAAAAGAGAAGCAGGGCCGCAGATGTTGGGGCTTGTTCTGCAGCCCTGAGGTCTTATTATCAGTCGTCTCAATTCAGACTGAGCATTAATTGATCTATATTATGCCAGAGTGGCTCCACTGCTCAGTGACTGAACTCACTGGACTTGCCACTGCTGTGTATTTAAAATGGGGTGTGAGGTGATCCTCCAGACAGAACAGGCCCAGGGTGAGACGAGGTAAATGAAATGAACTCAGAACACTTCGCTCTTAGAGTTTCCGATGAGACACGTGTTTGCCTGAGGACGCCCGTAAAAAGGTTTCCTGTTTCTTTCCTCGTGAGCTTTGAACTAAGTTGTTCACTTTCTCACCAGGAAAAGAATGTAGGCCTGAATCTATATATTCTACAAAGGAGTCACTGAACTCAACTGAGAAGGAAAGTTAGTCTGGTCTGTGTAAAAGAGCCATGGTGTCATGTAGGCCTTGGAGCCAAGCAGTACAGAGCAGTAGGGAGGGGTTTCCAGTCTTTGTGTATCCCCAAAAGAACTAGAAAAGTCCCAATAATATTTGTAATTGCCCACATGAAGATATTCTGTATACTGCGAACCAACATCCAACAATAATATCTTGATTATTAGCAACTATTCTCTACAAAATCAACCATCTGCAGTCAGAAATTACACTTAAGTGATCATTATGTGTTAATAGATGAGCAATTACAGTTGAGAGCAATTGACATTCATACAGAGCATGGAAGCGCTTCTGAAATCAACCAAGACGCCATTAAGTCCGTGATGAAGTCAAAACATCACTCTCCCAGCTAAACTATTTTGTAACTCCCTACACAAATTCCCCTCGACTTGTGCGATAGCCATTCCAACCAGAAACAAGTGTTTATAGCAAAGAATGTGTCCTACATTTTCAGGGAAATGCTTATTTGACTGATGCAGGAAGAGCAACTTCATGCCTAGCATGCAAGAACTAATCTAGCACATAACCTTCTGTAAAACTGCAAATTGTTACTTTTACTTCATTGTAATTTGATATAAATTACACAAACATGATATAAGCTGTTAAATGGTAAACCTTCGAGGGACTGGGAGGCAGATTAAAACATTTTGGCAGCGTCAGGCAGTTTTATTTTTTCCAGTCTTTGTGCTAAGCTAAGCTAACCGGCTAGATGTAGCTTCATATTTAGTTGACTAGATTTCCTGTGACACTTTGCGCATGACTGTAATACTCATGCACACATGCGTTTTTTTACATAAATGTGACACTTGGACAGGTGCTCTTATCATTTTCTAAAAGCTCACATTTAATGACATGTCAGATGAAATAAATACATAAAAAGGCATTTTATTGTTATCTATATGTACTTCTAAGTTAAACTATGGTCAGCCAACAGACAAATTTGGGCTGATTGTGAATAGGCCAAGCTATAGCCCAAATACTTTATTTCACCTGTTTTTGAGAATGCCAAGAAAATGCATAGACATTTTATGCACTAGATGAACTTAAAAAAAGACTATATACCTTGTAAAAGGAATGAGCGCAGTCTTTGTTGCAGCCTTACCCTCAATGCCTTTATTTAAAGAGTGTTGAAGATATGGAACCTGAATTAATAGAGCAATGATTGTAATTATATTTCCAAAAAATCGTATATGTTACAAAAGCGCCTGATTGGCTGACAAAGGAGAATGGAATCATGTGCAGGTGCCATAGAAATTGGCCGGAGTTATGAGAAGGGCCTTCAGACTGGGCCTGGTCATTTGGTTTCTCTCATCTGTCCAGGCACTACTCATGAGTGAAAATATTCGCTCAACAGGAGCGTTGGTGCCGGGTAGACACATGGCAAACTGTGGGAGCTGGCTCTTGTTACTGTAGGGAATATCCCTGCTTTTGAAATGACATTCCCATAATGTCAAAGTATCGCTTTGAAGTTGTATTCATTGAGATTTCAGTGAGAAAATAAGTGCGGAATAATAACATTCCTTGAGTTACTTTGTGAAAAATACAATAGAGCTGCAATCTGATTTCAGTGCAGCCAAACAAAAAAGGACAGGAGTCAGTTAATAATGATCACAACTGTGATGAGATCGAAGTTTTATAACAGAAGGACACATCATCTCATCTACAGCTCCCTGTGACTAATTCTGTTTGTTCTGTTTCTCCCTGATTTTTAAAATTGATTGGCCGACAAAAAAAAAGAAAAAATTCTTTTTCAATTCTGTAATTGTGTTACGTGGGTTGTAGCTCTCTCAGGCTGTAGAGGCTCCCAGAACAGCCCTGCTGCCTCCACTGTCCCACACACTTTTAAGTCTTCCGAGCAAAAGTCATGACTTTTATTTGGCGATCTAAAGTACAATAAAAAAGCAAGCTAGAGGATAGAAGAATATCAGGGCAACTAACATTTTACAACCTCCCAAGGATATAAATATAAGACTAAATTAAATATAAATACAGTATAAGAGACCATAACCTTATCTCATGCAAGCTAAGCTAATGTTAAGCCTGTCCTGATCCAGGGTGATGAGTCAGCATTATTGCGATAGCAAAGCATCCATGTTCCCGACATCATTCCGGTGATCATAAACAGAGAGAAGCCCTATTGTTTTTTTTGGTTTCTAAAAAAAACAACAGCTGTATGAACAATTCAAGTAATGGACTCCTGCCTGGGGGAAGCTAACATCGCTAGCCTGGCTACAGGCTAACATCTGACATCTAATATCTTCACATTTTTTTTTCCCATGTCAATTTAGGGGCCTGTGAGTTGTTTTCTCTGGTCGACATCAGCCATCTGTCACTCAGAAAACAGTCAGATCAGAAGAGAGGCTCATGAATATTAATGAGACAGGCTAAAAATGACCTGTGCTCTCTAGAGCAGCAGTGAGGGACTACATTGGGTTAAATTTGTGTACTTTAAACCACAGATATATCATGTTAAGAGTAGCAAAACTTAAAATAAAACCCAGAAAAGTGTATGATATGGAACCTTTAAACAACTATTAGTGAATATAGCTATAATTGGAGTCAATACACTCACACAGTAATTTGCATTTGAAAGAAATTTTAATAGATGACTGATCAGGAAGGTCTAAGTGCTAAAATTAAATACTGTTCCATGTTACAAAACCCTCAATCCACAGAGAAATATACATAGTCCATATTCACATACTGCTTAAAACAAGCCATTAGGACTTGTGTGGAGTTGTGATGTCATAACTATAAGGCCACTCACTTCAAATCAGCCAATCAGAAGTGAGGCTCATTAATATTAGACACAAAACATCCTCTTCTTTGTAGAGCTCCAGAGGAGATGCAAAATGTAAAATGATGTTGAGTTGACTTTTGGTTTTTAAAACCACCAATATATCTTGTTAGGATACAAAATATTCAAATAAAACCCAGGAAAAGTATTCAATAGGGGACCTTTCACTGACTTTTAGTTAATTCTACAAAGCTTTTGGTCATTAAAGACTAATTCCTCTGAGGAAAAGGAATCACTTGTACTAAATTGCACCCAGTCATCCTCTAAGTTAATGTTTGAATCAATGAGTGTTGCTTCAGGCATCGTGGCACAGAATTGAGCTCAAAAACAATGGTGCCCTGTACTCGAATGCAAAAACATCTTCAGTTCGCCAAAGTCAATAAAGCCGGACCTTTTTTTTTTAACTAGAGAAGAGGCTCTAAGCAACAATTAATATGCAATGTAGAGATTCTATCTACCATTCTCCAGAAAGCAAAACACATTTGCTTCTTTCCACTGGCTTTGCTTTTTGTTAAAAAACAAAAACAAAACAAAACTTGAGGACAGATGAAGTGGAGCGATAAAATGCCAAAGACGAAGGTTTCAGGTAGGTCTAATGGTACTCCACCTGGAAAACAAAACAGGTGAAAGGATGGAGAGAGAGAGAGATCCGCTGGTCTCCAAGAATTCGGACTGTATTTTCCACAGAGCCCTGTGGATAAACATGAAGTAGAAAGGGCTGTCTGAGAGAGAACTGTCTGTGGGCGGTGACAGATCCAGCTCTCATCTCCACCGCCATGCCTGCACATTCAAAATAAAGGGACAGGAGATTCCATAGCGACTCCTCAAATAAGCAGCACACAGCATGACAACTCCCTTCACAGGAATACGGAAAGGAAGATGACCTGGAGCAAGACAGAGACCTGCCTGTCCTTTTAGTCAGTGGAATGAGAAAACTAAACACCTCAGTTTAAACATTCAGTAATGGAATCCACTCGTCCGTAATCAACAGCCCTGACAAATGCGGAGACTTTTTTTATGATTCATTTTTGTTCTGTCCAGTGAAATGCAACAAATACTGAGTTCCAAGTATTAGGGTAATACCAGTGACTCCTCTATTCCAAGTCAGAGTACAGCTGCCTTAGGAATGCTAACTGCGCTAGTGGCATGGCTCTAGGCATGGCAATAGGTCAGTGTCAAGTCAAGTCACGTCAAGTCAATTTTATTTGTATAGCCCAAAATCACAAATCACAGATTCACCTTAGGGGGCTTTTTTACAGTTTTTAGAGCAGCAATACTACGTTCCCTTTACTTAGACCCTCATATCGTACAAGGAAAACCTCCCTGAAAAACCCATTATAGGTAAGTAAAAGTCCTGAATCATAATTATCACCAATAAAATGTATCAAAAGAAAAAGTCAGCTACTTGTTATGCAACCCATTTCCAGTATTATATAATATATTGTTGTTTTTTTTCATCACCAATGAATATGGGTGACATGGTGGCACAGGGGTTAGCGTTGTTACCTCACAGCAAGAAGGTCGCAGGTTCAAGACCTCCTTGAGTCCTGGGTCTGGGACCTTTCTGTGTGGAGTTTGCATGTTCCCCCCGTGTCTGCGTGGGTTTTCACCGTGTACTCCGGCTTCCTCCCACAGTCCAAAAACATGTTGAGGTTATTTGGCGACTCTAGATTGCCCGTACGTGTGAATGGTGTATGTGCCCCATGATTGGCTGGCAACCATCTGGGGTGTATCCCTGCCTCTCACCGTAACACGCTGGGATTGGCTCCAGCAGACCCCTGTGACCCTAATGAGGAATAAGCAGGTATAGAAAATGACTGACTGACTGACCAACGAATATATTTAATAGCAGTTTATTCTTGTTCATCATTAATGTGGAGCCAATTTTAGATACTCTGAGTAAATTATTAGTAATATTACTGCTTTTATTATATAGTATGTTTTCTTTACACAAAAAAAGCATAAAAAAACTTACTTAAGAAAATAAAATATTGAAATGTAATATTATTGTATTTAAATCTAATCCCATGGTGGCCAATATATGTAGTGGAATAGAAATAGAAATAAAATAGCATCAAGGATAGCATACTTAAATAAAGTACAAGTACCTCTGTAGCATGTAGTAAGTGCAGTACTTGAATGCACTTACTCTCCACCACTGCTGTTCCCCTTCTGCATCAATGAAAAAGCAACAATCTTAGATGGATGTGACGTATGTTTCCTATACCCCCATGCGTTTGGCTTGTACTGTATATATCGCATGTGACATATGAAGTGGGGTGCTTAATATGACACATGGCAGCTGGTCAGATGTAAGTCACTGTAAAGACGCCATAATGTATGGAGGTCCTCAAAGAGTCACTGAGGCTATTTCATCTTAAGAGTGTGTGTTTTTAAACCCCTGGCCTGACGTTAGAGCCTGTTTCCTGCTGGTGTAAGTGGCCTCTGAGAGGAAAAAATAGCCTTGATTTTAACAACGTACACCCTCAGCAGCTTCTATAGGAAAAAAAAACAACTCTTAAACGGACATAGTCAAATTATTTTGCAGGTTTGGTTTGAAAACTAAATAAAATGGCCAAAAAGCCATTAAACGAAACATGTAAATTACAGACTGGCTTGTGCTATTAAAAATCTAATCACCACAGATTTGATCGTTTACGTCTTTTCTGACAGTAGTGACTTTGTCCATAAAAGGACGAAGGGGAAGTGATGTTGTCAGATTGCAACGATTCGGCAGCTGGTCCTTTGTGGAATCCTGGGCGATATTGCGAATGACGGAGACCAGCTGCTGACTCAGTGACTCATTTTTACCTCCGCAGGGAGAAAGAGAGGGAGAGAAGGAAACGGGAGAGCAGGAGGAGCTCTAACCCCAGACAAAGAACAGACACAGCCAGCTCCAGCGGGAAGAGCCGCCAACACAACACTTCACTAAACAATTTTAAGTCTGGTATATCAGTTTGTGCCGTCTGTATGCAATCACCCAGTTGATAAACAAGATATGATGAACCGGTCATTGTGGAAGTATTCCTCTCGTAGTTATTTCCATAATAAGAGCAGGACAACTCAAATCTTGGGTGAAAGGCCTTTGTGTTGCCTTTATCTTGGTGGTTAAGTGACAGCGACCCAATGTCTGTTCCTTTTTCTCTCTACAAAATTATGTGCAAGCCTGTGTTGCCTCTGCCGATTGGCGTTGGGAGTGATTTTTTTTATATTCTGACAGATAAAAAGGGATCAGTGGTTGTCCTTCCTGGCAGACAGACTCGGGGGTGGAAAGAGAACTGGTACATACTGTACTGTATTCCTCAAATAAAAGTGCAATTACTTGACGTAAATGTCATTCAAGTAGAGAAAACATTGGCTACTTGCATTTAGAAACTGTTCCAGCAAACCTATAAAAAAGCTGCCTTGTGTAAATAATAGTTGCCCAACTTCATGAATTGCAGTGTCTCTTGATAGTTGGTTAGCATGTCTGATGTGTAAATAGTGAGTGAACCAGGGATTCTTTAATAACTTATCAGGCAAACCAACTTCCTATTTAGCTATCAGCTTGGTTTGTACAGTTGGTGCCTTGTAACAGACCAACAACCACCACAAAACAGATGTTGTACCATTCTTTTATGGTATATGGTCTGCATTTATATCACACCTTTCTAGTCTTCCAACAGCTCAAAGTGATTCACTCTACATGCCCCCAGTAACCCATTCACACACACATTCATGCACTCAACGGTGAAGGCTGCCATGCAGGGTTGGTTCAATTCATCTGGAGTAATTTGGAGTATCTCGCCTGAGGACACTTCCTCATGCAGACTGGAGGAGCCAGGAATCAAACCGCTGATCTTCTGATTAGTAGACGACCTGTCTGGGGCCAAAGTGCTAGAGGTGCAGCTCTCCCTCCTGAAAATCAAGCCCACCTGGAACCCGAGAGACCTACCCTACTCCACTGGCTGCAGCCTACTGCAGTTGTCACTGCTGCCATTTGAAAATCTTGGTTGTTGTCGGTTGATTTTACAGGTATAGTTTGACATTTTGGGAATTGAGCCTAACCACAGATACTGCTCTGCTGGTTGCCTAGCAACTGCACAGTTAGTATGTTAACCTTGCACATTTAAGTCACGCTACAGGTTATAACTCAATTAGTCAACTCAGACTACTGTCCTTGTCCCAGTCTACATGCACTGGGGTGTTTTGATTTATTGATGAAGTTATGTCTGCTACGATCGGTGGAGATATGCACTCTTTAACTTGTTGATATTGTGCCGTTTTTTGACAACAAAAGTCCAAAGATAGGTAAATTGGCACGTTAGCAACTAAACTTGGATGATGGACAATTTTGCAAGTATGTGCATAGTGTACTTTCTGTATGCTCTACGTACCAAGTTGCCTGGCTTCTATTGATTTAAGTTATTCTCTTTTACAGAACATTTGACATACTAGCATGGACCTCTAGTGCATATGCAGATCAACCCGTCCAGCTCCAATCTGATTGGGCTGGAGGAGTGGCTGGGAATAACTTAATTCCAATCACATTATCTGGTTGCAGGACAACCACAACCTGCTGTTCTGTGTATTTTGACACTTTACTTTGTTGTAAAGATGAAACGAGTGAAACTAGTTCATTAGTTAGCTTTACATGAGCTAGCAGGAAGATAGTGGGATGTGTTTCCAGTCTTTGTGTTAAGCTAAGCCAACCAGCTCCTGGTTGTAGCTTCATATTATCCAAAAGTAGTGGCATCAGTCTTTTAATCTACTGTAATTCTTGTCAAGGAAGCAAATACCAGTAAACATAACATGTTTCCCCAAAACACTGCTATTCCATTAATGTTTTATACTTAGCTGAAGTATTTCCTCATAGGTCCCATGACATTTGAAAGGGGACTAAAAATAGTTTTCTAGTATTTTCATGCAGTTTAACAGGCATTTTTTTCAGTTTCAGAAAACAGCAGTATAAATTCACCTTAAAATGCCTGCCAATTGAGTCTTCTGTTGTCCTGATGACATTTCACTCTCGAAAATTAACATGTACATTTTTCATAGCTGTAAATCCGCAAGTGTAACTAATCAAATTGATGATGGGTCAGTTGTATTTATTGTCTCAGTAAGTCATCCCAGTGAGCCAGCAACGCAGTGGAACTCCCTCACTGAAATGGAATGCAGCCATCATCAACACCATGAATTACACCTGTGCTTTTCCTAGTCTGACAAGCCAAAGGTTTCTCCTGGTTGGACGCTGACACGGCAACCCTGAGTGATAACTCTTTTCAGAAGTCTCCTTTCCAAATCACTTAATCAATATGGGATCCACTGGTGAGGCATCGCTTCCCAGCTGAACCCGATCTAATTCACGACCCCTGGCACACTGTAGAATATAAAACAAATCATTAAATTCTAAATCAAGGGGGGAAACTAATTTCTCATGAGGGAGTGTAATTGTGATTTTAAGAGATTTTAAGATCTGATTGTGTACTCCACGGGGATGGTTTCTGTTCCAGATGTTTTATCTCAAGGCTCTAAAGTGATAATTCACCACAGAAAGTGTGGGAGGTATGTGAGTGAGTGTGTGTGTGGGTTTTCTTTGAAGATGAATCCAAATGATAACAGTCTCGACTCGACAGGTCCACCGCCCTGTTGGCCCGGCATGAATAAAGCGAGGCTGGCGAATTAAAAACTCTTCCCACTGTAATTCCGAAACAATCCGACTTAATCATCATTAGCCAGCATAATGAAATGTCGCTTGTGGCTCGGTAGCATGTCTCCCACCACCGCAGTGAATGTGACTACTTGTACAACAATTGATCCATGCATCCAGTGACCAGAAATCTCATGACGTCAGCCGTGACCGCATTGGAAAGAACCTCCTCAGATAAACAAACGGTCGGCTCGCAGCCCTCAAAGTCTCGCACACGAAAAAATACTGATGAACTGTTCCATTCTGCGAAACTAATGCGAAAGGGGTAAACAGCAGACAGATGTACACATACCAGCTGATATAAAAGAAGGCTGAAAAATGTGAGTCATCGTTTTTTTTTTTTTCCAAGTACATACCACCTCCTCCCTGGGTTTTCACTTTTTCTAGCTTGTCCTGCAGATTATGGGAAATCCTGCGACGACACTGTAGCCGTGTCCTTATATGGCAGCTGCTGTCCTCGAGCCGTGTCCCCGCTGACAGGGGAAAGCCTCTGTAAAATATCCAGAAGCAGCAGACTTGAATTACATTACAGAGCCTGTATGCTAAAGGCTTAGACCTTCAGCCATGGAGGATTTGTCGCTAGGGGAGGCTGGAATGTCTGGTATGGCTGGTGGTACCACCAGCGTACGATCAGGGAAGCAAAGAACAAACAAGACTTTGTTGCTGTCCAAATTGAATTATTACCATTGTGTAACTAAATCGGGCAAAAAAAAGGCAACCATATAAATAAATAGGAATAAACATAGCAGGCTGTGGGTATATTGAGCAACCCTTCAAAGAAATGACGTGTGGTTGAGAATCAGTGAATCGATTTCTTGAAAAAAGCTTTCCCTGTAACATCTGAAAAGGGACTTTGGAATTTTTAAGATGTATTTCTTGAGGCATTCTTTTGCTTCGACGGTTGCGTAAAGAAGCAGACGGGAAACGCAAAGAGGAGAGGGAAAACATGATGTACAATTAAAGGTCCCCAGGGAGATTCGAACCATGGGTGTTGCAGTTTTTATGGAATTACTAGTATAAAGATTCTGTTAGCACACTCCAAGGCCTTATTTGGTCTTTTACCAAATCATCTGGAGTCAGAGATTTACCAAAAAAGAACATCCTGTTTTATTTGTGGATTTTTGCGTGTCCTCATTAATACTTTGCACCTGATTGATATAATTCGGAACACCATGTCTGGAGTGACAGCATTATTAGTCATTTTATTTTTACGATAGATTATATAATAGAGACACTGGCGTTGGCTTCCGACAGCCGTGTGAGAAAATGTGAACAATTTTCCCAATAAATCGAAAAGTTCATTGTTCAGTGCCAGAAATAAGAATGTGTGAAGTAGTGGATTTTTTTTTTCTCTCAAGTGTTTTCTTATCAAACATCTGCATCCAGTTAACCATATAAGTACACAGCCAAACAGCCATAACGCAGATTAATTGTAGCTGCGTGGCTTTTGGGAACCCGTGTCGATAGGCATGAGCAAATACGGTTGCTATGCAGTCAAAGAGCAAACAAGAGCTGCTATTCCAGCTATTTAAATATGTATATAAACTAAATTCATAGACGTAGATGATTCAGCTTGTTTACACTATAGAATGACCTGTGTTCTCTGAATACCGGCTAATCATATGAAATTTGCTATATGTCAAAGTTCTTGTGAAAAGTATTTACATATGTATCCAGATTTATTAAAGAAAAAAGTTTTTATTAAGGTCAACAATTGGCAATAAGAACAAACAGAAAGAGGTTGATTGAAAGTGTTGATTTTTTTAATTTGAGACTCATACATGAAACACACACACACAAAAGCTGACACTCCATAAACAGATCAGTTCATTAGGAGTAAGCAACTGATCCAACTGTTGCTGGCGTCATTATATTCATCAAACACTCGGATTTGCCATGTGAGATTTATTGACAAATATTTGCAGCGAGAGAGCCGTGAGGATGGAATTCAAACGTTAGATCGAGTGCAATATTTCACAACAGCCTGCAGTAATAAGGGTTTGATCATTTTATTAGACAAGTCTTCACCCTTTTGGAATTCGCCTCATGACATGCAAATGTGATGAAAGACAAAGTGCGGCCAGCCTTTCGTCTTTATTTGGATTTGATTTAATTGATTACTGTAACTGATCCGTTTCAGATCCAGTCACTTATTGGTCTCTGTGAGCTTCAGAGAGTTCTCCTGGAGTTTTAGGAGGAATAATTTTGCATGGCTGTTGAGTAATAGCTTTGAAAATTGCATGATATTATAATTGAACAACAGATGATCCTAATAACACTTAACACACCACATTTTCAGAGACTTCAGACACTATCATTGAAAAGTGAATTCAACAGATGCTTCTTTTTAAAGCAGCTATAATAAATATTCTTATGATAATAACAGCTGATCACATGACTATTTGTATGTGAAAGAGATTGGTGGTGAATTACCACCCAGCTCTGTGGTTCCCCTCACCTCATAAGTAGCATTCATGGCATCTGTCAGCACATTGTTTTGAATTACTGACTCGCAATTTAACATTTTTGTTTCACCCACATCTCTCCACAGTGCCATTTCCAGGCACAGCAGGGCAGCTGTGGAGCAAATAGATCTAATAAACGAAAGCAAATAAATGCTTAAATTAGAACAGCGGTAAGCCACGCTAAACACCATTCTTTCGCTTTCACAGACCTTTGCTGTTAACGTGTGTGACATACGTTTTATGGTGCACATTTGCACTGAAATGAGGAAATTGTCCATCTTTCCTGTTGAAGTAAGTGGGTTAAGATGTATGGAAAGCCTTTTGAGCTTTTATTTGATATCCTTGATATCAGATGTCAGTTTCATTCATGAGTGTCACTCACTAGTTAACTAGTTAAAGCCCCTTTAGAACTTGCTAGTTAACTAGTGAGGCTAAAGAAGAGTCACTAGTCAACTAGTAAGGTCCAAACTATTCACTATTTACACTAGTAAGTATAACTATTCTAACTATTCTAACTAGTGAGTCTAAAAAAGAGTCTCTATTTACTGTTACTAGTAAAGGTCAAAATACCCACTAATATTATTAAGGGTCTTTTTGACCTTACTAGTTAACTAATGAGGTTTAATAAGAGTCATTATTTAACAAGTAAGTCTCAAAATATCCACTTGTAATACTATTAAGGGCCCTTTTGGCCTTACTAGTAAACCAGTGAGGCTGAAAAAGAAATGTCCACTAGTCAGACTAATACAGATCTTTTTTACCTTATTAGTTAGCTAGTTACAGCACACATTCTGTTACTTGTTTATGTGTAAGGTCAAAAAAGAGTCAGTGTTGACCTCAGCTAGTTAACTTATCATCATTTTAGCCTTGACTAGTTAACATGTAATTTAACAAGTTATTTGCTGTTCCTCAGTCAACATGTTAACTAATGCTTTTCATGCAAATGAAGCAGGCAGGATGATGACAAAATCCTGAGTCCTGATTGGTTGACTTTTTTTTTTTTTAACTGCACAGGAAGAAGCTTCCTCCTGACCTGATGTCTAGTGAGAATTTTGGCTTTTACCAGTTATCTGGGGAAGTGACATCTGATATCATTGAAATAAAAGAAATGCTCAAAATGCTTTCCATAATGGTGGGACGTGACGTTTTGCTTTCAGTCTGAAAAAAAAGGAAGTATTGCACTCGTTGCCCATTTTAGGAATAACGGCAGTAAAACGTAACACTCGAGACAAACACAGCAAATTTCATGTTGAAGAAAGAGGCTTTATTTTCCTCTCCAGCTGTGGCTGTTCTTGTTGGCAGCACGTTTGTTCTTTAAAAGATGCCTGGCTGCAATATGTACTTTATCGCTGAGCTGTGATAAACGAGCAAGAAATGTTGTGATTCACACAACTTTCTGGTAAATCCTTAAACAAGAGAGGTGGTACTTGAAGAAACACGATTATGACAAAATAATATTAATGCAAAAATGCAAAGAAATTCAATGTTAGTGATCCTTTTATTCCAGATTGAACACTGCTGTTTGTGAATCAGTGGAGGGTCCACCTGTAAGCTTTGGAAAGTTCAGACAGTTGAGTCAAAGGCCAGAGATCGACCTGACACGATATTTACACAAGATACAGAGTAAAAGCTGTCTTGTTTAAAATGTATAAAGCTGGATTAAAACAAAGCAACTGTGTTTATGTGAGGATTTTCTCCATTCATAGTTGTGGTTAGCCACAGCATTCCAACCACAGATACCAATCTATTCATACCTGCTTATATGCAAAGAGCCACAGGAGCAGACAGACACCCAAATAATGATGCTATTCATCCCAGATGACTATACCATTCTGCCACCCAAGAAATGGTACCGCTGAATATTTTATTGAAGGAAATAATACATTTTGAAGCAATGCATTATCTACCAATTCCAGCACTGATTCATTCTGGTTAAATATTATTATTCCACATGGAAGTCTAAGCTGGATTTATAATAGATTTATAGCAAGGAGAGAATTAGAGTAAAAATAAATCCCAGCGGTGTGATATGCCTTGACTTTAAAGGTGGTGCAGTTTTTAATTCCTGGTGTGTGGCACACTAATAAATGTCAAAAATTTATGTCTGAATTTAGCTTCTATGCTATTTGTGGGCAAATAAAATCATATTTATTTTACACAATTCATACCAATGTCAGTCAAGTGTGTCCAAACTTTGGACTGGTTCTGTAAAATAAAAAAGAAATCCATCCCTGCTTTCCTTTTCTAAATTTAAAGCTTGGCTTCACTGTTCAGTTTTTAATAATAAAATTTACCCGACATAGAATAACTTGTTGGTTATTGGTCCCGGACACCTGGGAATAATTTAATTTGTATTTATTTTATTTGTATTTATTTAGTAAGTATTGCTTATAACCAACTCCCCTCCTTATAAATCCAAACACAACTTACCCAGTGATGGGGTGAATTGTAACAACCTTGTGGTTGAGACTAAACTGTGCATTTACACAGTTTAGTCTCTGTTTAGCTTTGCATTGCAGAACTAACACATGTAGCTAGTTTGTATTTTGGCTTAAAGGAGCTCCACAGAAATGTCAAAAATGTAACAACAATCCCCAGACTCAGACTTCAGCATGTTCACATGCTAATGCTAACATGCAAGGGTAAAGTTTAGCATGCTTACCATCTTATTTTAGCATATCAGCATGCTAACAGGTGGTAATTATAACTAAAGGCAAATTGCAACTTTATAGGTTGTTCAGGTATTTGATCATAAAACTTAAAAAAAAATGTAAAGTTGATAACTAATTTGACCTATTGATACAGAGGTGTCATCTTGTACCCAATCGTTTTACAGTTACATGGTTGTTACCACATAGTAATAATGGAACAAACTCCTTTCATGCACCCATACCTTTATTTGTCTGTTCCCTTCACCATCTCTTCCCTTCTCTTTGGCAGAGACATATCTTCACATTGCCTATTAATGACAAATAAAAATGTTCACCCATTAATTGAGGTAGAGGAATAGTTATTATAATTCATCCTTTGGGTAAAGTAAATGACAAGCAAATAGCTAATTTGAAAGCAATCCAGTTAGTATTTTCATAGATGTTTTACTGGCTCACCAAAGCTATGAGAATGAATGGGGACACCCTGAATATCTTTGCCAAACTTTCCACCAATCCATCCAATATTTGCTGGGACATTTCAGTCTGGAACAAAGTGGACCAACCAACATTGACATTGCAAGAGCGAGCACGCCTCAAAAGTTGGATCTGTATGATAAATATGTTATTTATAGGATTGTTTGGTTTTGGGGTTTGGGTGTCATATAAGTGAGGTCATGATCTAATACTTTTTAACAATGTGGGAAACCTATTGAAGTAAGTGAATCAATGTCTATGATTAGCCCAACATTCCGTTTAGGGTCCTTTGGGGATCATGTCCTCTGCTACTGAATTGACTGTTATTCCAAAAGATATTACAGACTTTGCTTTGGCCAAGAGAAGTTAATATTTCATGCAGAGTATTGAGTAACACGTGCCGCAAAGGCATTTTTATTTCTGTAATACAACACTTTTATTTTGTGTGCAAAAAAATATTTTCCAAGGCACACACTATGGCAGGTTACACATTTTGAATTCAATAAAATGTTATTTATTTCTTTAGTTATGTTTAGTCTCAAGACATGGTGACCAATCCTTATTTGATTATCTCCTTGTGAATATTGCTGATATTTGAATACAATGCAACAACATTGTACTTCTGTGACCAGTCAATATAAGGCGGCTACAGTGGCCAATTCAGTATAAAACTGCTATTACAAAGGTCTACTGGTGATCATTTTAAACTAAAGAATGTTAAAAATAATACTACCTGAGGTTCTTTTTTGCTACCATTCTTTTCCAGCTCCTAACACCTAAAAAAACAAGTACACAGAAAATGGACAGTAATTCTTTCTGCTCCAGACATCTAATTACATCCATTTTAGAAGCCATTCATTATGAGTCTCATCTTGAGAAGTGAAAAGTGTGCCAGTGGTATTTACACGATGGGACTACAACTGAAAAGCCATGGAAAATCTTGTTTGGTGGGATAATAAAGCTTCAAGCTTTTGCGGTTGTTTCCCATTTAATTCCCCCCCTTGTGTCTGTTTACAGTGAGGCCTGCCCAGGGAATCATGTGGGTGTTGATGAATGGAACATAGATGAATGGACACAATGCTTATGTGTTTATGTCTGTCCACTCTTCCTTTATAAATGAAGTCATCCTCCAGTGGGAAAAGGCCAAATCGCACAGGGTTGTTCACACACTCCACTGGTTCCACTTAGACAATATTAAACACTTGAGTATTAGTCATTGTCCTCATTAACTCAACTGGACATATTTTGTTGTTAACTCTCTATGGTGCGATGTTGTCATATGGCAACAAACCCAGTTTATGCCTGCTACACACACACAGTACATCACCAGTTCTAATGCTATGTCTGAAAAGAAGTGGGGTCAATATCAGTGTTTACATTTTTTTCATTTAAAATTCTTATTGAAGGTCTGTTCACAGGGAAGGGCCTTGACATTTTGCTCCTCAAAAACCGCCCATATAGACATTTTTCACCTTTGAAAAAATATATATACTGAAGGATAGGAGAGTTAAGTTCATTATTATGTAATTAAAATCAAATACAACATAAAAAAAGAAACATGCAAACAACCTTTTACTAACTGACTTGAAAGGGGTGTCTAATGTTGTTCAGGGTTAATTACAGCATCAGTTCTTTTAGCAAATGTTTTATTTATGTTCAGACCATAGTAAGACATAATAGCTATAATAATTATGACAGTTGCCCATTAGGAGCAAATGAGGAAGACAAATCTACTTATAGTAAGTGATGGATTCTTTCAACTCTGACCGCATTCATCATTTTAACCCAAGCTTTGAAAAGCCATAGTAATTGCTCAGTAATAGAAAGTAATTTGTATTTATTCATTTTTTGGCCTAAACTGATACCACACAGAAGATCAGAGATTAAAATAAAAATTCTGATGCCTAGTCAAATCCCATTTGACCAGCATGGATAAATGATGTATTTCATTTGGTATAATATTTGTTATTGCGGATGGTGAGTTGTTTTTTTGACAGTTTTTGTAATGTTTTAAATTTCTGGAATTGTCTGTAGGTCCCAGTGATGTGTGTTGTTTACCATGTGTCTTGTTGTATATTAAGGGTGTGTGAATGATCAGCCAAGTGATGAGAATTAGTTGACTCTAAGATATTTCACACTAGACATTCATTCATTCATTCATTCATTTATGAGTCATTTTTGTGACCATACATCTTCAAAGTGCAAATTAAGACTGATTTATTCCACTAAATTGACATATTGACATCAGGGCTGATGCTACTGGAACAGTAAAAGAAGAAAAGTTGTCCCGTGCTTCTCATAGAAGCAGTAAGTCAAGCTGAAACTTAGTTGTTCACCATTGTTTTATTAATAACAAGAATAATCATCATATCTATTGATGAATTTGGTCCAGAGCAGCACTTTGAGCAGAGAGGGAAAAGTCGTGAAATGGCGTTCTGCACAGGTCCCTGGATAAGGCACTTTTGGCTGAAAGCAGCTTCCTATGTGGTGTTAATGAGAGCAAATAGAAAAATATTCTAGGTCCTAAATCCAAACCACCAGGTTTGTCAGTACAGGTTATAGGATTGTCAGTGACCCCTCCCCCAAACATTGTTTATCCATCATTTTGAGCAGTGCAGTGTTAATCATGCTCATGTAATTATTCATTCATCTTCTATACCCACTTATTCCTCATTAGGGGTCTCAGGGGGCTGCTGGAGCCAATCCCAGTGCATTACAGGCAAGAGGCAGGGATACACACACACCATTCACTCACACACTTATGGGCAATTTAGAGTTTTTCAGTTAACCTCAGCATGTTTTTGGACTGTGGGAGGAAGCCTGAGAACCCGGTGAAAACCCACGCAGACACAGGGAGAACATGCAAACTCCACACAGAAAGGTCCCAGACCCAGGACCAAGGAGGTCTTGAACCTGCGACCTTCTTGCTGTGAGGCAACAGCGCCACCATGTCGCCCCTCATGTCGCCCCTCATGTAATTAATAAAGTATATAAGTTGAGGGTATTGTGAGATTAATGACGTAATTGAAACCCTTTTATTTGGGTTTAGCATGTCTGACCTAAAGTGGAACCAGACAAACATGTCTTTCCTGTGTGTATGGGCTGATCAGTAAAGCATATGTTGTTATTTTTTTCGTGAGGAATGGAAGAAGTGATAAGGAACCATCGCTCTGTGATCGACCCGGCACATGCATCAATGTTTTTCCCCTCTTTTGTCTCTCGTGATATTATTGAGACAACAGATGGAGAACAATCTATGAAGTCTCCCATGATCTGAGGCGCATCTAGTCCACGTGTGGTGTCTTTTAAAGATCATGTTGTAGAAACATTAAGTGAATAACAATTTTAAAAAAAAAACATCCGCTCAGAGTGTGGTTTGAACGAAACGCGGAGGTGATTTCATGCAAATTTGCGAACAGCTGAAGTAATCTGTAAGCCTCAGACATGACGTGTTGGGAGACAACCTGGCCATTGAGGAGGCTTCGAATGTTTAGAGCCGTTCAGACTCACCACAGTTATGTTGCTGGACATGTGTGAGGACATGATCTAATTCCGTAACCTTCTCAAACTCGTCAGATTACAGCTTTACACTTCCCCTCGCAGCCTGCAGATCACTTTGTAACGTCATCCTAGATGGCATTGTCACTGAGGTCGACGTGATAGACTGTGAACGTTTGAGATCGAGGAGGCGGTCACGTTCGCATCGCTTTTTCTGGTCTGCCAGAGGACTTGTGTTGGAAATATTAGCAAGAACAGTGGGGGCCAAAAGCAAGTCAAAACCATTACCCAGCATTTGTGTTATGGATACCTCTCTCCCTGCGCCTCCAGAGCGAGATCAACACAACGGCACTGAATCTGTCAGAGTGCTAAGTGATTCTACAGAAGGAAATCGGTTGTCTAATGTCTACAGAGAGGTTTGTGTGGAGGTATGTTTCGTGATTGCATGTTCAAATCACAATAAATATCCCTCTCTCTTGAGCTACAGAGCCAGAGGTAAAATGTTCTGTTGCCCTGCCAGATGCAGGCCTGGCAAGGTGCTTACAGTGTTAAAAAAATATAATCCTGCAATAGTGTGTATTGCTCACACCACTTGAAGGAGGAAACTGGGGTCCTCTACTTCAATATGTATCATAGCAGTGGCGGATTCAGTCTGAGGGTTTGAGGGGCAGGGGTGAAATTTCTTTTTTTAAAAAACAAAATGGCAACAGCTTTATGCAGTCGGGCAGCAGCATGCAGAAAGTCATGATGCATGGCGAGAGGGAACCTTGTCACGTTTTTAGCCAGTGGAGGGTCACCCTCAAGGATATTTTATCACATAAAAAACTTTATCACATAAAAAACATCCGCCCAGCATGTCTCACATAACAAAAACCTGGGCAATTTATTAATTTCAGTCCACTGGAAGTCCCTAGATGCCACTTGTTTTGCACATTGGGGCACTATCTTTCATATTAGAACACTTTCTTGCACATTGGGACACTATCTTGCACATTGCAACACTATCTTTTATATTGGGACACTATCATGCACGTTGGGACTCTATCTTGCACATTGGTGCACTATTCACATTATCTTTCATAT
The DNA here is from genome assembly GCA_030544235.1 of Lepturacanthus savala. Lineage (NCBI taxonomy): Eukaryota > Metazoa > Chordata > Actinopteri > Scombriformes > Trichiuridae > Lepturacanthus > Lepturacanthus savala. Next base: position 16,882,595 of record CM060469.1, on the reverse strand, counting down.
TGCACACTATCTTGCACATTGGCACACTATCTTGACCATCGGGGCACCATATTGCACATTGGTGCACTATCTTTCCCATTGGGACTCTATCTGTCATATTGGGATACTATTTTGCACATTGGGACTCTATCTTGCACATTGGTACATTATCTTGCACTTTGGCAAGGTATCTTGCGCATTGGGACATTATCGTGTTTTATTTATCTTGGATGCCCTAAAAATGTGGAATTTCTTCAAACACAGACGCCCTTCCCATCCATTCCTCCTTCCATTATAGGATCAGAGGGAATGTGTATATTGCCATTTGGCAACACTGTAGCATCGTGGAATTGCTAGCCTAACGTCTAAAAGCATATTGTCAACTTTATGGACCCAGGCTCCACAACCATGTAATATAATATTTTCATTTTTTTTGTTCCATCAATTTGACAGATACACATTTTAATGTTAGCTGTAGTAAGATTATTCGCAAATTTCACTGGTCTACACACTATAGTAAATCACCTTTTCAGTCCCACATTTTAGTGTATTTGATGCATTTTTCAATTTCACATTTTTAAATGTTGTTAAAATATTATTATAAAGATATCACAACGTTATTACAATTTATACTATTTTTACATCGTAAAAGTACTATTTTTACTAGGTGAATTTATATGGGAAGTCTGCTTGGCATTTAGACTTGAAAGAAAGTATTTTGCTCTTCCTTTACGCACCTGCCCTCCACATGCCTATTCACCTTATGTCCAGTCTGCATGGAAGTCCACATACGGTGCAGAAATGTTTCCTTGAATTAGGAAGGAACATCTTGGCATTTCCAAAGAGAATAGGTGCGTTTACATTTCTATTCATTGGCCTTTCTGTCTCCATGTTCTCATATTGGATGACAAACCGATTTTCCTCACCTTTAAAGAAGTGGGTCATAAACCTAGCCGTACGGTAAATGACATCATAGCAATAAAGACGGAAACCGAGTTTGAAGCCCCAGCTGAAATTCTTTTGGATGTAGATAATTTGCAAGTGCAGACAGCCGCCATATGGAGTTGTGTTTGCGCCATAATCCCAACACGTCCCGCAGAAGAATACGTGTACGTAAATTCTTTCGGTGTGTGTAACATGGTGATCAGAAATAACACTTTGTCTCAATTTAGAAGTCATGCTTTAAAAAAGACCCAAAAGGTCAATAAAACCGCAGAAAGGAGCTCGGCGGAGGAGGCTCGGAGTGTGTTAATCCACCAACTTTCCAGGAGTTTTTTTTTTTTTTTCTGCTCTGTTGAGTAGACTTTTGGCTGTTAGGTCTCCTTATTACTGTAGAGGTATAGGTACAATCAGCTTTTCCATGTGGTGGACATTCCAGGCCACATCTGGTTTCAATAATCCACATGTCCAGCTGTTTCAGACCTACAATATAGGCTACCAGTCTTTCCCTAATCATTCCAATGAAACTATGAATGTGAATGGCATCGGAATTACATTGTATTTGTTGTGATATTGCATATGCACGCATGGAATTCTGATTAATACTAATTTAAGTATTTAGTATTTAATTAATACTAATTAAAAAGAGTTTTGACATTTCACATATAAACAACCAATTGTAACTAATTGTCTTGTGAAGCATTTGATCATTTGCTGTTTTTTACACTTTGTTAAACCGTGTTTGTGATTGAAATAGCATCCAGAGGATTGTCATGTTCATGCAGATGTTGGAAAAATTTGAATACTTCATGGACGGAAAAGAACATACATCCTGGTGAAACATCTGGCACCGATGCACATTTTAAATCAAATGAAACCGTCATCTCTTAGCTTGTCTAGCACTTTGCCTCAGAGTGTTATTCCCATCATCACTTAGCACACATGCACTTCAACTGCACTGGAAAGAGTCATGAGAAACTGATAAAATCAGCATCAAACATCAGCAGCTACTGTCTGACCTCTGTTACAAGTCAAATAAATAGAGAGAACAGATTACTGATGCATTTTTTATGTTTCCTGCTAATATTTAGTCTCCTTTTATATTTTTGGTGTGCAGTGACACATGAATGAAATATCTGGCTACTAATTTCTTCATTCGTTTTGATCAGCTAGTTGCTATCTTTGGCTGTAGGTTTGGCGTGAAAGAATGAGCCAAAACAGTAAAGTTATGTCCGGAAAATGGAAACAATGAGCTGATATGTGCTATAAATCTCTGTAGAGAAAATGGGAATCACATGTTATGTTCCTCCATGGATTTATCAGTATGGTCAGCTGAACCATTTATTTAAAAAAATGTTAATTACAGTCACTTTTTATTTTACAATAAAAAATATTTGCAGATTTATAGATATTGTATATTCAGGGAGAGGGTAAGAGGTACAACCAAATTATTATCCAATGATTTGTATATGTCTTTGACAGGAATTTGATTATTTTAAGATAGAATTCGATAAGTTCTCTAAAGGATTATTAATCACCTAAATCAGGGGTTTTAAACCCCTAAAGGGTCCAATCTGGCCAAATACTGTACAAAGTATGACAACAAATGGACCAGTTACTATTTCTTCACAGAAACATGAAGTCGTGAGCATCTTTCATGGCTCAAGGGATGAAATATTTATAGTTTTGTGTTTGTAAAGGGTTTGTATTTATTTATTATTTACTGTATTTATTTACTACAAAATTTAGTAGAATTATCTAGATAATTTTCAAAAATATGAGCTAAAATGTCGGAATTATGAGATAAAAAGTCTTATATATAAGTTTAAAAACACATGATTATGATAAAAAGATTACAAATTTAATTTTACTTTAAGAAAACAAGACTAATAAATTAGTAAAAAAAAATATAAATCTCCCAAAAGCATATACTATTTCAAGATAATTCTACTCAATATTGGATTGCAACAAAAAAAATGTCAATTTAATTTATAAATTTTCACTTATTAAGATTTAATTATTTGCAGTGAAATTGCATTTCATGCAACAATAGACACTGTTTTTGGAATAGCTGAGTCATCATATTGTTGAAATTGGACTTTTTTTCTGTAAATTGAGGGTTAATTAATCGTGTAAATATTTATAACTTTTTTCTTAACATAAAAAGGTGGGAAGACATTTCTTGCACTGAATGTGGCCCAAGATCTAAACTGAGTTTGATACTCTTAGGTTAAATAGTAGTAGTACACAACATCTGTCCATTTCAAAGCATCAAATGGTGTTATTAACATATCACATCAGTGCAACAGACTCTTGTTTCAGTCTCTCAGCGTTGACATTCTGCCAGGACCCCAGAGGACCATCTCTGTTGATTTGTGTTTGCCAGCTGTTGCTAAAGATGAATAGTAGAAACATAAATAAAGATATTTTCATCACCCCAGTCATTAAAATTGAATAAAAGCTTCTGAACACTTACATATGTGGCTTATGAGGGATATTGGACCAAAAGCTGCACGTTACTCTTGCTTACTGCTGGTGTATTTATTGATTTTGATTCATTGCTATATTTATTCAACACCCATTTCATTAAATGCATTATCTGTTCAGTCTGTTCAGAGAGAGCATGTTGTATTAAAAAAATGAACCAATTGATTGAAATAATGTGATGCATATTGACAGCAATATGTTATCCTGCACTTCTTGTGATTCTGTTTGAACATTTCCGGCCTGGTTAATGTGTTCCTTTGCGTAAGACCTGTTTACTCTTTCCACTATCACCCTTATCTTTGCTCTGACTGTCAAGCAACTATTGCCTCCTCTCATCAACCCAAAATAGCCCCTTTGCCATCAACTTGACATCGCCGACTTGAGAGTTCATGCGCTGATAGTGTCTGGACTCGTCTGACCTTGGTATTCCTTTGGACTTTGGATCTGTGTCAAGCTGCCCGGGAGGGAAGTTGGCTGGAATGGAAAGATCCTTTCCTGGTGCCGCTGGGAATGCAGCCAGTCGTTCCTTAGCTGTTTATTTGTCTGCTCCCAGGCAATCTTTTTTTTTACACATTCCACGACTTTTTCCCTGTTTGTTACAAGATAAGACAAATTTTGACTTTTTTTTCTTTTGGGCTACTGGACGAATGGCTGTTTCTAATCATCTGATGGTGGAACCAAATCACACAAGACTTGGGTCCAGGGACGCGAGTCCTGATTTACAGAAGTCAAAAAGTTCAGCAAATATACATCCAACTGTTTAAGTCAATAATGTAACATCTTGATATGCGTCCAGCGCTGCCTTCCGACGTTAAACTGTTTTGCAGATGAGGAGCACAATGCTGTTTCTCAGCAGACAAATTTGCCCCCCAGAGCAGCAGCACCGTATTTTACTTGACAACCGATACATTCGGGTCAAGTTCTCATGTGCTTTCAGACCATCTCCTTCGATCAAAGGGGTCCGGCTCCTCGCTGATCCCTCAGGCCAAAAGCCTGCTGTGGCTTCCACTGGCCAGTGCAGATGGTGATCATTCATGCCATGAAATTTGTAGCATTTCACCCGAGAGGCTTGGGAGTCTCACCGGATTCTTTATTATTTCACCCAAACATGCACTCAAATGGAATTTTGAAGGAATTGTATTTAGCATGGATCACGTCTTTGGCCAAAGAAGTGCATGTATCATTGTCAAAAACCTTTATCAGACTCACAACAGAATAAAATGTCCCAACCTGAAAGACATTTCAAAAATAGAACAAAGTAAGGACTGTAAAACTGCTGCTGTGTCAGCAGTTTAAAAAGCTGAAATCCAGATCAGAAGTAATCCCATAAGAGGGGAAGGGAATTTCCATCTTGGAAACTACTTGTTTTTGACTCATTTAATTGCTTGTAAATGCTGAAAGATGTACTTCATCTCTGTTTTCTCGGTTTTCTGCCAGTCGCAGCAGCGCACTGATAAAGAACTCCTCAAATATGCATTCTCTCATTCTACGTTTTCAACTGTTCTCATGCATCAGTGGCACTGGGAAGAAGCAAGAGCTCTGATTATTCTTCATACTTTAGGTTTCTTTCCTGCTGTATTATCTTGTTCTTTTTTGGCAATTTTAAGCTAACCCCTGCAGCTTAAAGGATATGTTTTATTGTTATTCTATATGTTTGTCAAAGATTCCCATGAAAACACCATATACTTCCTGACTACCCTTCTCAGTGGTGAGAAAAAAAATGCATTTCGCAAATTTATAGCCTCATTAAAAGAAAAAAAAAAAGAATCTAGATACGCTACCGTTCAAAGGTTTGGGGTCACCCAGACACTTTCCCATTTTCCCATGAAAAATCACACTTTTATTCACCACCATGAGTTGTAAAATGAATAGAACTGTTTTCAGCTGTGCTAACATGATTATACAAGGGCTTTCTAATCATCCATTAACCCTCTGATGCAATGAGCAAACACATTGTACCAATAGGACATTGGAATGATAGTTGCACCAAAAACCAAGACATTGCAGCTACAATAGTCATTGACCACATGAGCAGTGTATAGAGTTATCTTTATTAAAAAATGTGCTTTTCTTTAAAAAATGGGGAAATTCTGAGTGGAACACTTTGTCTCAATTTAGAAGGGATGTGTCACCCAATGCAACACTGTGGCTAATGTGTTCAGACTAACCAAATGCTTGTTAGATGAATCAATCAGTTGTTGGATTTGGTCTTTTGCACAATATCTTATCTATTAACTAAAGAGATAGTGACTGTCAGGCCTAATGTCAGTGCGCTATTGTGTTTCCAGGACTGTTTGTCAGCAGGAGCTTGTTTCATTTACCTTCATCCAAGCTGGAATGTCCAGAACGCCAATTATTCCTACTATGGAAAACTGTAGGACAAAACCTGCATAAATAACACATCCCCATATTTCTTCAGTTGCATGAAAGTATCTCCCACACTTGACCACAATGCCTCAATGGGCTTCAAACTATTTCATGATGGAAACAGTTTGAGTTTGAGACTTCAAAAGCTCTGATTTTAAAGACATTTTCCAGTTTACACAAACCCCCTTTGCACAGATTACCACACTGCTAAAGTGTTTTTGCAAAATCTTTTTCTCATTAGTTTTTTCGTACAACAATGTTCCTTTGGAAAATAGATGGCTCATTTTATTAGCCAACGTAGACCTATTCAAACTCATCTACTAGCTGGTAAGCACAATAATGCATCAGGCATCTGTCCGATGCGTTGCTTGGTGTTGAAGGAAACCTGCAGAGTTATGGCTGGATAAAAGACCAGTTTTTTGAGTGAGAGGTCAAGCCGGCAGATGTTGAGGAGGTTCTGGTGCTGATCAGAGATGTGACGCACATTTATTTGTCCTTTGTAGCAGTCTGCAAGGCCACTGCCCTGCTCAACAGCTGACATTCCTGTCGGTGTTATGGTCCAAGATCAGTCATACAGGATCAATGCCAAAAAGGGACCAAAGAAAGTTTGTTTGTCGTTTTGAATTTCATAAAGCGATAATGATCATGGAGGCCTCTCTTCTGTGCTTCCTATGGATCCACTATATTGTAGCCCTCGAGTTAACAAAGTGTAACATGGTACAATTTCATGTGCATGCTTCCGCTAATATTTCTTAAAGGGGCCCTATTATAATAAAACACATTTTCAGTGCTTGGGTTTAAATATTTAAGTCTCTGGTTTCCCTGCTAAAACACAAACTGTGCAATAAGACCACCCACTCATTCTGCTGTGGTCCGGCTTCCTCCTGTAGTGTTTTATCGTTGAAACCTTGCGGTACACAAGTCACTGAGAAATGGCTCCTCTTGTGATGTCACAACAGGAGTGGAAGTAAATATAAACCAGCCCTGAATCCTTACAGATCCTTCTCTTTCCGGAGCGCTTGTACTTGCCTCCTGTTTCTCCGAGCGACCCCAGTTCTCTGAGGGGTGTGAAGTTTCCGACAGCACTAAGCCAATAACAACACAGTGAGTGTTTCAGTAGGGAAGTGAGGAAGGAAACCGGGTTTTTCAGAGTGGGTGTGTGATAAGGCAGACTGCATTGCTACTACAGGTCTAACTAAGGGTTTTTGGACCATAAAATTGGACAATGAAAATTTAAATATTAAACTTAAAATGGTATTGCACCTTCAAGACAAAACTACAACTGCTAAACTTTGCCAAAAAAACCTAACTACATTAATAGTTCTCTACGATCATAGAATTTTCTTAATTACACCAAAGTAGATTATTTTATTCACATTTTATGACAACTAAAGAATACCTCCAAACTCCCCGAAGTGTTCAAAAGTGAATAATCTAGGATAACCATATCTCTGGGGTTAAAAAATGTAAAAATGGTAAAAAAAAAAAAAAACAAAACAAAAACATGTAGAGTAACAGGAGTAGCTTTGAAAAACAAGCTAATTTAAAAATCTGACCAAGTTGTATAGGAAGAGCTTTTTATTGACATGATATTTAATCTTATTATAAAGATTAGCTGCCATTGTGAGCATTTTAGATGAGAAATATCTAAGTTAGTACATCACCTGGAGGAGAATCCGACCAGTTCAGCCTCCCTGGTGGGCCGCCCTGTTATCTACACCCATCAGACTCCCATTCAGCCAGACAGTCCATCAAGTGTTTTCTACAAACACAGCCTGAGAGACGAGGCTCCACGCTGCATGACCAGTCCACAAAGAAGCGAGCAGACATGAGAGCACCTTTATACAAACTCCCTTTCACAATCAGTTAACAGCATTTCACAGAGATGACTCATTTTTGAAGACTGAGAAGGTGTCGGCGCCGTGTCTGCTATAACATTCAGCGCTTTGCTCAGGCGGCAGCTGCTGAGATTTATCTCCGCTTTTAAAAAGAGTGGCAGGGCCACTGTTGCAAAACGCTAGAGATTTTAAGAATTAAGTCTCAATAGGGTAAAATGTCATAATTTCTGCTACTCGGGTTATTTTAACTTTCCTCAGACCGGTCGTGTCGCCACGTCCCTTCTTGGTCCATCTTGCTTGGCTCTTCCACTGGTCTCTGTCAAGGTCGCTATAAGGTCATCAGTCTGAGGACAGGCAGCTTGCTCCAGTCAGGACTGACTCCCTATTTCAGGATATCCCATTAAAAACACAAGCAAAGCATCTGTGTACTTCATCAGTGGCGGCGAAGCTGTTTTATTCACAATACTATAAAATAGCTAACATGAAGATAGAATCCTGCTCCTGACGGATATATTTGACGAGACCCATACAAACGTCAAACTTTATTGATAGTTAACAGCTTAAACAATAGTTTTACGTGTGTTTTACTGGATGTGACTTTTTGCTTTTCCTCCCAAATGAAAATTAAAACCATTTTAGCAGGCACGCATTCCTCTCAGTCCTTGTGGTTTTGTTTGTTTGCGTTGAGGTGTACAGTAGCGGTCCTGTGCAGACAACAGAGGCTGCAGCGGCGGCGCTGCCTTGGAAACATGAGAGCCCCTGTGGAGGAAAATGGGATTCTAATAAATCCTTCAGACCGGGGAGGGAAGGGAGAGGAGGAGAAGAGTGAGCTCTATAAAAACGGCCCTCCATTAAAAACATTCAGCTGTCACGGCTCGTCTTTGTACTGAACGCTGAAAGTGTTTTCAACGTTAACCTCTTTACTTCTGGCGCTTTTATAAGGCCAAAATGAAAGAGAGCTGTGTAAATCCATGTGATCCGAGTTCATATGGACAATCTCGCATTCAAACTACGACAAGAGGATTGATTTCCTCTGTAGAAATATAGTTTCTGCTGGTTTTGGACTATTGACATGCAAGCAAGCAAGGTTCCACCTTCAAATCTTTGGATACAGTTTATCATTCTACCTTCCATTTTATTATCAGTGATGCATTCTGTTTGAGAAGGTTAGTTGTCGTCTTCATCAGAGACTGGGCAACAATTCAGAAAATGTCTTAAACCTTCCAAAAGTTGATTTAATTGATTGGGTTTTAGTTATTATTATTTTTTTGTCTGTGTCTTTATTTTCATGGGAGAAATGGCAGGTGTTTGAATTGTGGCTTTTTTATGTCTTTTAAAGGGGCTCTATTATGAAGAAAAAACTTTTGCAGTGGTTGTGTGTATTATTGAGTTCTATAGTGTCCCTGCTAATGCATAAAGTGTGAAATGGCACCACATCCCGACCCATGTAGCCACTGCCTCCTTCTTTGTACTTCTGTTTCTCTGACTGACCCCAGCATGCTAGATTATATAGAACAAGAAAGTTAAAATACTACATTGGGAAAATAGCAAAATAGAGCCCAGTTAAAGATGTTCTTTTCATCTTTTACTTGGTATTTACACTACCGTTCAAAAGTCTGGGGTCACCCAGACAATTTTGTGTTTTCCATGAAAAGTCAAGCTTTACCACCAAGCTGTGATGTCATGATTGCACAAGGGTTTTCTAATCATCCATTAGCCTTCGGACACAATGAGCAAACACATTGTACCATTAGAACACTGGACTGATAGTTGCTGGAAATGGGCCTCTCTGCACCTATGTAGATATTGCACCAAAAACAGACATTTGCAGCTAAAATAGTCATTTACCACATCAGCAATGTATAGCATCTATTTCTGATTAGTTATCTTCATTGAAAAAACAGTGATTTTCTTTCAAAAATAAGGATATTTCCAAGTGACCCAAAACTTTGAATGTATCTATGTATCTTGACTTGTTGGATCACTTTCATTTTGATTTAATTTTATTGTATGTAAATCATGTCTCTTGAAAATCAGATTGGTTCTTAATTTGAATCACCTCACTAAATAAAGTTTCGAATAGCATGTCTTAAGCTTACGTGTGTCTTTTCAAAACTATGTGGGTCAGGCACTTGGTGACGCAGGGATAGTTACTGAACTACTGTAGCTGCGCAAGCAAGCCAGGAGCATGCTGGCACTTGTCAGTCAATAACTCTCCGAGATGTCAGTTTTCTCTGCTCTGGACCCAGTTCCTCCCACCCCCCAACCCAATCCAACCTATCCCACCCAGCATGAGTTATGAAGGGGGAGAAAACGTTTCCGTGTTAGTTACCAAGTCAGTAATTTTGGTCGCTAATGGGACAGTAAATTTGCACATTTACTGTTCGTACTGACAGCCGTCGACGTCAGCGTCCTCCAAAAAAAGGGACTCGTCCATTTTCATTCCCTCAAATGTCAGCACTGTCAAGTTGGCTTAGCTGCTACAGAGAGTCAAGTGTTCTGTTTCAAAGATGAGAAAACCTCATTTAAGATCATTGACATATGCAACAAACATTTTGCCACAGCTTTGGTCTGTATAAAGGAAGATTCTTTTTTTCCAAAAGCACAGAGTTTGTTTAATATTTCTATTACTGTAGCTGCCTTTCATTTCCCAACAATCCACAGCTCATCATGGATTATAGCAACTACTAGCATGACAGACCCAGATCTGTACAATCAAGTGTGTTATGTTGTGGGTTTGATGCTAGATTTTGACTTTGCAGAAATAAATAAATACAAAAAATTAAGATGGTATCTGTCTCTGAAATTCCAACAATGTCGTGGGAGTGAGAGTTCTTGTGCTCGCCAGTGGAACAGAAGCCAGTTGGGATGTGGAATCAGGACTCCGGCTCAGAACGTTCAATGGCGAGAGTTTTCTTGTCAAAGTTCCCCGATGTTGAATCAATGTGAGAAAGATTCACAGATTTACTGCTCTTCCCAAGGGATTAACCAGTCCAATCACAGTGATTCCACTGAAGTAAGCGCTTTTGGCCTAGATTCTTTTTCTCTGGATTTATTGCAAACAGCCAATAAATCAGAGCTGTGAAAGTAGAGTAATGAACTATAAGTGATATGATCTCGGCTTGTTTGGAAAAAAAAAAGCACAAGTGGAACATACACACTATTAAGTGTTTGCCTTCCAACTTGTCCACAGGCATGATAGAGACGTTATAGAGGCTGCTTACATAACTCCAAGTAATCCTTTAGATGTTTGGAAGCTCACAACACAAATCACACCTCTGAACGTGGCCCAGAGCAGGATTTATACCTTTAGCTGTTTGGGCTTTTCTAAAACTTCAAATGCCAATGTCAACTTTTGAAGTGCCGAGGTCAAGTAACAACATCGCAAACCCTTAATCCACAAAAAGGAAGATGTCATCTCTGTGCATCTGCTGTCAATTTTCCAGAATCACCGCGCCAGCCGTTCGTCACAATCACCACAGGTAACAAGCTCATTAGCTAGAAAGCAACCACATGGTCCTGTCAAAAGTGTGATCCTGGTTTCGTTGATGGATGTTTCAAAGAAACTGTATAAATAGCTTTTTGGAATTGTCTGCCATTAATTCAATTTTAAGTTCCCCAATCACATGCATTGTTTTAATTAGCATGTTTCTGGGATTCATGATCAAAACATTCAATATGAAACATTGTAATGAGAATATAGTAGGTTAATTTATATAAACTAATAGGGTTTTGTTGCCATCGTTAGCTTTACTGTAAATATGCTTAGTCCAATGCTGAATAGAATAATTTGATTCCACTGGCAGATAATTAACTTATTCCAAGTTTTTTTTCCCCTCAATTTTAGTCAATTGAATATTTTTCAAAGACCAAATTGACATAAGCTAAATTATCTGCCAATGAAATCATTCTATTCAATATTGAACTAATTGTACATAATAAACATACATCCAAGTTAAAACCGAACATTGGTATTGGGGAATTTAAAATTGAATCAATGGGTGACCAATACTGCAATCTTACTTGTTAAGGACATCTATACATCTAGAGACATCTATGGGCTAATTCTCCATGATCCATTGATGACATGAGTTCTGCGTAACTCAGTCAATGGGCATTTGTGTCGAGAAACTACAAACATTTTTCCTTTGTAAGTCAATAATGGAATGCACATTTGTTGCCATAATCATTCGCAGCCTTTTCCAATGCAGTCTGACTCGTTTCCATTTAGCGCATTTGCATCATTTCAATGCGGTATTGTGACGACTTCTTGCGTGGGATCATATTGTTACCTTATTTTAAACTAATCTTTCACCTATGTTGTTGTAATCCCTGTCTGAAAAGTTTATGACATGGAGCCTTTCCGTATTTTTTTTTTTTCTGCAGGGGGATCCGAGCCCTACCAGTGGCTTTTCTTGGCTGTGTTTCTGCCCCCCTGATAGGGTCTGGAAAACATATATCCCTGCATGGGGGGCTCCATGATGAGCTGCTGCTCATCGCTGGAGCCCAGCAGGCGACGCACCATTGTATTACGCCTCCCAATGGGGACACCACCGGAAAGTGTCACTCACAGGACTTTTGGCGTCTGCAACCTGAGCGAACCAAAACACTTGGCCTCTGTTTCTCCGGTTTCTCTGACACAACATGTAGCAAAAAAAACGCCCACTGCATGGGACCTCCAATGTAGCAACACACACCGTGCAAGAGGAACCCTGCAACGTGTGCAGGGGGAAGTGGTAGCAGGAGCTGGACATGAATAAGTTGGTAAGTATGAGACTGGCTCCAGTGGTGAAGCCGTCGCTCTGTGTCGAATCATATTGAAAGTCTCATCTATCAGCGGCCTGGGTTGGCTCGCGCCTTCTTTCAGCAGATGACAAAATACCCTCCCAGGGCCAATTCTCACAGGCCAAGCTATTGGATCTGTAAACACAACCATCGCTTTGGAAGGAGTATCAGCTTCACTGTTTCTTCTGAGCCACACAGAGCTGGGTATGGCACATCTCTGGCACGTCCCGGTGATGTGACGTCGATCCCGTCGGGCACTGTGGAAAGCCTCTAAGCTGCTTGATGCGAATATTAAAATAAAACTGACATTTCAGAGGAAATGTTCTGTACGAATGACATGGAGGGGTTTAAGATATTTCCTGGCACACTTCTGTTCCAATCAGCGGTGAGTAAAGTTGTCAAGGAAACAAAAGGGCTTCAGTGCAGCGTGGCAAAAAACCTCTGATTGATTCACCAGTTTGTCTTCATCAGTCTTCGGAGGGGTTCGATGAAGGCTTTGACCTTCTGTTGATTTGGAACATTACTCATCCCTTGCTATTTCTTATTTCTATTTCTCTTGGTGGAGTTGTGCTTACTCTTCCGTCCGAAATCATCTGCAAAAGAAATCTCATTTTCAACTATTGGAAATGGATTTGGTCCATTGCACTTAAGACTTGAAAACATACTGGTAGAAGACTCACTCGGACGGAAAACATCATGCTACCCGATGGTGATCAGATATGGACCATAAACGAAAAAATATATCGTCTCTAATGCGTGGTTTAATGAGCCCAAATAATCGCAAGGACCTTTAAAACCAACAGGAAGCCAGAGGGCAAATGTAGGTATGTGTCCCGGCATGTGTTTTTGTTTAGCTGCTCTATCTGTTACTTTTCACTTCAAAAAAGGGGGGGAAAAGTCAGGAATTACACTGATTCATGTCCTGATCCTCAGCTACATCCAATGTCAAACTGTATTATGATCTATTGGAATAACTGTAACACGCAAAATCAAAAAAATGTTCAAGTGGATTTGTATTGTGCGAGAAGCCAACGTTCCCCAACTGGAAAATGTTGCATGCAGCTGGTGAGCGGTAACAGTACACATCCAGAACAAATGACACAGATAAATGTGGCTCCTAACATTTGTTTGCGGCTATTCGTCAGAGATAATCTGATTGTCCAGGAACCGCTGTGTGCCCCGAGTTGAGATCTTTAACTGATAACTTGTCATGAAGTATAAGGAGGAGTGTGTTTTCAGGTTAGTATGTTCAACATACAACATGCTGTGGAGTCTCCATATGGTCTCCAGAGATGTAGCTTGTGCATATTTCAGCTTTACCATAAATGCTCCGACATGACATGAAGAGTTATGATTTCGCCAGTGGAGGGAACCTCCGTTTTTTGTGAGGCATGGAAAGATCTGCACAAGAAGGCGGAGGAAGGGGGGGGGGTCTTCCCGGCACTCTTTAACCCTTTTTTTTTCGGAGAAGTTGCGGTTCAGTGAAGGAAGAAGCCTCCAAAAAAAACGTGAAATGGACATTTTTCGAATTCCTGTCTGGCAACCCGTTGGGTGTTCAGCGTGTCATTTCTGTTCTATTTTTACAGCACACTTGGGCGTCATGTTTGTTTCCAAAGAAAAAAAAAAGTTACCCAAAACAAATACTTACCACATTTATCATCCAAAAGCTATTTATTGACTGATTTTTGAGGACTTTACAACATCTGGCAACCACATTAGATTAATCACGTCTAAACCTGAACACAATTAAGACAATTGACTCTTGATGCCCTCAATAATTTAATAAATCACATTAAACCTGACATGCTTTTGTATTTATGATTTAGAAGGAAAATATTAAAGACAGTTTCATTTGTCCCAATCAGCTCATAACTGTATTAAAACTGATCAATTCACCATTTTCTGTGACAGTTATGTAATGTTTTCTGCAATAAAAACGGAAAAGAACAAAATCATTCTTTTTTTTATTTGAGATACATAGTTATAACAGTAGTAATTTGGAACAGGACATGTGTAAATCATAGCTGACTGTTCCAGTGAACATCTGCATGCATTGGCTTGTCCTGCATCACAAATGACTGGAAGTGATGCAGCTTCTCTTAAATGGATTTTTTTTACAGAGACACATTTGCAACATTCGTGTTGGTCAGACCACAGCCAGTACATCGCTAATGGAGTCATCATCTTTGACGTATGGTATAACTGGAATTCACCTTTCGCTCTTACGATCAGCGTCGGGCAGTTTACTTCAAAACTTCGTAATCCATTATTTATTACTTGTTGCTGTCATTTCAAAGTAATTTGTTACATTACAATATTATAACTGGAAATACAGATTTGTTGATGTAAATATAGCTCTCCTTTGTCATTACTGCTGTGAGTCGCAACAAGGATCTTGCTGACAAGTTTTCCAAAAGCTGGTGGTTCCACCGTTGAAAGTGGTAACATGTCTTCAGAAACATCCTCCGACACAAGTCTCCTAACCTCTTGAAGCTGAAGGATTTTATCTGTTTTGTGGTTTTATCTCCACTCTTATGCTCCGCTTGCTTCTTTGTTAACTTCATGTTACTATGGCACCTCTGTAGATGTTAGATTCTCAGTGCTATTTGAGGAAGTGGACAGTCCTTTAAGTGCATTTGACTACGATGTTTTTCAAGTCCTTTCAAGTCCTTGATGTTTCACAAACATAAAGTGATGAGCGTGTGCCTGTGCGTCTGCGTTACAACAAAAATCAATGCATAATTTTTCTAACATGTTAAAATGATAAAATTACAGAAAGAGAAATCCAGGAAAAGTAACAGCAGTGTCATCACTGTGGCACTGACAGAAATCTCTTAGGTCAAAGAAATGTCATCTGAAACATGGAGGGAAGAAAAATGAACGGCTGGCCATGAAAAAGACCTGAAAAACACGAAGATTGCGGAACGTGCTACACAACATCGGAGCCGCGCTCGACTCTGTGTTTTACTGCCGTGTTTTATACACGGCGCGGCGGTTCGCTGATCTTGAACCGCAAGAAAAATAACCCGACGTGGTGTGTTTTTAGTGCCCTCCCGAGCAACCAAGACAACACGAGGTGAAGCTCCTGCCCCACGGAGGAGGAGGAGGAAGGCTGCCGAACAGGACTCACGTTTGGATGACTTATTATATCTGAGCTGTTCAGCAGCTGAACCCCCCAGCGTTATGATAAATCACACGTACTGACTTTTATAACGCCGCCGCGCTGATGGCTGCAACGTGAGACGCGTCCCGGCCTCCGTTCCTCCGTTCCTTCGCCTGATCCGGCGAGGCGTTTTAATCCTCTTCGGGTCGCCTGCGGTTTTTCTCGCTTTTATTTTATTTCTTTTGCCCCGCACGGGGGCTTAAAAAGTTCCAAACCAAATTATATCTTACATCAAGATGCCGTAACTCATCTTAACGTATACTTCATGCATCTGGATGAGAACCTCTCACTTACATATGCACACAACCCCCCTTCCCCAAACTACCCCCTGCAGCTGCAGCTGCAGGAAGAGCGCTAAAGGAAATGTAGTGATAGGTTTTCAAGATGTGAGGACTGCAAACAGTAGTCAGCACTTCCTTTAAGCACTTTCCAAGCTGTAAGAGCTTCTAACAGGGCCAGTGGTAAGAGATTCAGTTAAAAAAAAAAAAAAGCCAAGACAATAACTGTGCATGGGTACATTCTTCTGCAGCATTCCCAGACATCGACATAGGTTTCGGTGAGCGTCGGGGACTGCAGCGTTTTTTTGGCCAGGTTTGTTAAAATAGAGCAACAATCCAAAGCTCATCCAAGTAGGTGATTGATGAAAAGAATTAGAGCTGCAAAGGGTAAAGAAGTTAAGTTCTCTGAATCAAGAAATCATGTTAACGCAGGTGCTGCCTGAGAATAATCCATCCGTATATGTTGCGCGTGTTTTGACACAATAGCAATGGCAATGGAAAAACAAATCTTTTTGAGTTAAAGTTGGCGCCTCTGACTCTTTTGTCCGCGAGACGTCTTCGCAGCAGAAGCGGGAGTAGAAGCCGTAAATTTAAAAAGGAGGAAAGAAAAAAAAAACTAAAAAAAAAGGGCCTTGGTAATGAAAGAAAACCACTGTCGTTAATTAGCTCCTCGCTACGGCCGTGACAGACTCTGTTGATTAGTTTCCAGGAGAGGAGCGGTGGAATGGCTGGACATGGCACGCTTCCCCACAACCCGACTGGACACTCACTCTGCGCAGCCAACTGTTTTGAATCAGCGGTAAATACTGCATGCTACATTTACAGACCTTAAAGGAGATGCCAAATAGGGGGGGGGGAGCTAAGAAAATGCCGCAGAATTGCAAATGTCAAATGTCTGGACAAAGTGCAGACAAACAAATAATCACACTTTTTTGAAGGGTTTTTAAAGTTTTACAAATCTTTAATCAGGTCCTGCCGTGAGAGACAAACTCGATCACGTGCAGGGGATTCCAGCAACGACTTATGCGGAGGTGTATAACCTATAGCTTAAAGCAAGCTTTTGCAATAAAACTACTGGAAAATATTCAAATCCCACCTGGTTCTACTCAGCAAAAACATCTGCAGGAATGTAAGGAATCCCAAAGATAGGATATAGATTTTGCCTGCGAACCTACGGGTTTGCATCATAAAAACAGATTTTAATCACCACTTTGTAGACATAAACGATGCTTATCTGTTAGCGGACCTCAGAAATTGGGGAGGGATGACGGTACATCCCTTTTTTTCATTTATTTAGGTCAAAAATATATATATATATGCTTTCACTTTCAGGAAAGGTGTGTTTTTTTCCCCTGTTATCTTCAAAGAAGGTCAGTCATGTGCCATGGATCATAAAAGGATTGAGAATGAACGAACCCGCCGCAGTGGGAATCCTCTCTGATCTTCTTGCCTTCATAGCGAAAGAAAAAAAAATATCATTCAAGCATGTTCTCAAATTGATTTGCACCCTGTTGTCTCGAAGTACACGTGAGTAAATCTTAACCCCTGGGATGAAAAGCCATTACCCCCATCACTGATGCCGAGAAAATGAACGAGCAAAAGAAAGAAAGACAAAAAAACCTGTGAGAAAACTCTTATCAACACTATCTGACCCAGAGCTGTATTATGTGAATTAGGCCTAAATGATTTTTTTATCGCTGCAATATTAAAAATGAAAATATTCTAAACGGGTTACTTCATATTTAGCCTGATTTAATACCTCAAATATGCTGATTCTATCAGAATTAGTGTGTTTGTACAATATTGTTTTAGGTGGGTTTTTTTATTCATTACCACAATATATGTTAGAATATCACAACGTCTTTATGTTATTAGTCAAAATCTCGAGGAGGAAATGGGTCATGGGTCACTTGGTTCAGTTACGATATATGCTGTAATAAAATGGCTGTAAGTGTAAAGTTAAACCACAGCACCGCTGAGCAGTAGAGCTCCCAGTGGCCTAGTATCCAAATCCCCCACAAAAAAAAAAAAAAAAAATTTGTTAATTTGACAGAATCAGTCTCTTTGCATCATCGTTGATGCTTGATGTCATGCGAAAGATGTAAAAAAAAAAAAAAAAAAAGTCTGCATATTATGCTGAGTGTGGGAGTGCTGCGCTGTAAATGGCTGCCTGGTGTCTGGGGAGGGAAGCAGCACGGAGAGGTTTGGCCTTGATGTACCTGGCTGCCATCACACTGAGTCGTTTCACTGTGAGTTTAATATCCTTCAGGGTCCTAACATGGCGAAGGCACACTTCCTAAAAAATCGGTGTGGAATTTCGAAAAGAGAAGGCCAAGAAAAGCAGGGTCGCGAAGCAAAGTGAACTCGAAGTGTGTGTATGTGTGTGTGTGGACGATGAAATGGCGCTGTTAACTTTTTTCTTTTTTTTGGTTTGTTCTGTGAAGCCCAGCGCACACCACCATCACTGAGGTATTTTCCTTAGAAACCTACTACTTCCTATTGAGAAACTGTGGGAGAGACAGGCACCAGTGGTGCTTTAGGCAGCATCTTTCCTCACTTGCATCTCCACTGCGACAATTAACCCATTTTTTTTTCGTCCCATTAGGAGCGTTCGGATTACAGAAGTTCACATAAACTCAAACCGTGTCCACATTCCCCTGGTGGTCTTCCTAAAAAAAGAACAGCAACACAGGAGGCTGTAATTTTCAGTGAAATGTAATATTCTGCAGGCGGATGTGTTCTATAAAGACCTGATGATTCCAGCTGAAAGATGCTCAGCGGCCAAACTGCTCTGCACTGAGCTGAAGAAGGTAACACGATAACTCATAACTGGATTTTCCTTTTTTGCTTGCAGGATTCTTTATGTTTGACAAATTCAGGTCCCTCCTCGTTGAAATTAGGAAGCGAGACTTTCTTTTACTGAAATTTCCATCAAGGGATAAAAACTGAAACTGTTCCACTTGAGTTTTGGGACGCCCACATACAGCAGAGAATAGCTGTTACCATGAAAAAAGAACATAAAATGTTATAAAAGGAAACTTTTACAAGAAACATGTTCATTTTATTACCATATCCTTTTCAGGCTCTAACAAGATAGTTGTTCTAATGGCAGACTGGAGAACCTGCGGAAAATAAAAATGCCCATAGAGCCATGGTTTGGTTTGACTATTCTGTATTCTTAAAGAATAGAAATCATTTTTCTTATTTTTAAAATATCATTTTTATTTTATAATGAGTCACCAACCAAAAAGGGTCTGCTTGATACAATATCAGTGACAGTAAATTTTTAAAAAATCCTCCTTTTTTTCTTTTTTTCTAACATATACCCACATCCCTCCCCTTCCCATCAACCTCTTCTGAAAAAAGACATAACACACATGAAAAAGGAAAAAAAGAAATAAGCATAAAAAATTTAAAAAGTGGCAGTAACATAGTTACCGTTTGGGGTCACTTAGAAATTTCCTTATTTTTGAGTTTTTTGAATGAAGAATGAATCAGAAATACGCTCTATACATTGCTAATGTGGTAAATGACTATTCTAGCTGCAAATGTTGGGTTTTTGGTGTAATATCTACATAGGTGTATAGAGGCCCATTTCCAGCAACTATCACTCCAGTGTTCTAATGGTACAATGTGTTTGCTGATTGTGGGTGACACAGTGGAGCAGGGGTTATCGCTGTTGCCTCACAATAAGAAGGTTCAAGACCTCCTTGGTCCTTGGTCTTGGACCTTTCTGTGTGGAGTTTTTATGTTCTCCCTGTGTCTGTGGTGGGTTCTCTCTGGCTTCCTCTCACACTCCAAAAACATGCTTATTGAATGGTGTGTTTAGAAGACAAATGAATGTTTGCTGCTTGGACCCACAGACTGTACCGCTTCCATCAGGAAAGCGGTACAGGAACATCCACACCACCACCTATAGACTGAAGGACAGCTTCTTCCCCAGAGCTGTCAAAGCTATCACCCCCTGCACTACAGGAAAATAGACTTTAAGCTGCTGTACACTGCACTTTTGTCCAGTAAATATTTGACTGCACCTAACTACTAGCCTGCACCTTAGTGTATACTGTTCAGTTCTATGCACATATGACAGCCTCATGTACATACTCTTTATCTTCCTTATTATATTTATATTTGTTTGTTGCATGCTCTTTCCTATTTTATTGTTTTTGTCTTGTTGCACGGGAGGTTGCAATGAAAACTTTGTTGACATGGCAATGTCCATTGACATTAAAGCTAATTGAATATTCATTTTGCTAAATAAAATTGTACTACATAAAAGTGTGACTTTTGATGGAAATCACAACATTTTGTCTTTTATCTGTGTGCATGCATTAATACATACAGACTACTCACAATCATATTATTTTATTCATATTAGTCCATCTATGTAGGCAAAATTGAATGAAAATGTAGGTCTCCCCTGGAATAATTCTCCAATCCAAAAAATAAAGGAGACCAACTTAGTTGGAGGTTGGTTTGTCCATTTTGGGCTACTGTAGAAACCCAACATGGCGGGGGGGAAACCCAACATACTTATGAATAGTATATTTAATTTCCATTCCATTTACACCGTTCCTCTAAAGTGCCTAAGGTGACTTTACCTTGGAATTCAAGTTATAAAAGGTCATGTCAACTGTTTTAAATGCATTTTCCAAAAAGTCATTATCCACTTGTGTGGTCATCAGAAAACTCCTGTGTGACAAGTCTCAGTGTTTTTACAAACCAAACACACAAACACTCTCTCTGTCTCTCTCTGTCTCTCGTGCCTCTCTCAAATGACCTCTAACATTCCCGCGTACAGTCTTCTTCTTACCGTCGAGTGGCGTGTGGTCTGTTGGCTCATTAGTCAAAAGGTGCCCGTTTGAGCGGAGAAAACTCGCAGTGTGCATTTTACCGTCATCACTCACCAGGAACCTGAAGGACTCTGGTGCTTGTACAACCTCGCAACGCGAGGAACAGCACGGATGAGTTGGTGTCCGTCTCTAAACAGCGAGAGAAGAGGAGCTTTCAGTTGTCTGTCCAACATAATCAGACTCTGACATCACTTGCCGGAATCGAGCAGACTCACTGTAACCAATTAATCATTTTCTTCCATGCATATATCCAAGGATGAGATGGTTAAGAATATCTAAACCCTCTGTTTTTTATGTTTTTAATATATAGAAAAACAGGTTAGGAAATATTTTAAATGATTTTATTAGACTAGAGAAAATGCAGCTAAAGGTATGCCTATCAAACATGACAGGTGGCGATGGCGCATTAAGGAATTATTGGAAAATATTTTGTAAAAATACATATTTATTTTCAAAAATTTTAACCACAGAGAGCAGGATCTTGTAATGTTCCACAGAACATCATTTTCTCTGAGCTACGCCAGTCCCGAAGCCACCGGTAAAATCCACATTTCCCTCTTTAATCCTGCTGAGGCCGAGCAGGATTACGATCAATTATTTACAGCAGCCAATGGGCTCTAAGTCATTTCGGCGCTCAAGCATCAAGTGCCAGAGAAAAAATAGCTGAAAGGAAAAGAAAAAAAATGTTTAATCTGGCAACACGTTGCTTTTGGTCCTCTTAAATGCAAACTTTTGTTTCCCAGACTCCTTTGGACCATTCAGTCAAACTGTCAGAAAAGATTGTTAGTTCAAGCATTTCGGTCCCCACGCTAAGTCTACCCCGATCACACTTGTCAATGCTTTAAAAATGAAAGTAGACAACTTTTTAGCTTTAACTCATCATATGAAGCAAATGTTAATCACACAGAGCAACAGCTATTGTCTTAAAGTTTTCTTCTCTCTCTTTTTTTTTTCCAGTGGGTTATGATTACGGGTTATGGTTTGGCATAGCAGAGATAACTTCACGGGGTTAAGGCAAGGTTGGGTGCAGGTTAAGGTAAGAGGAAACACATATCAACTGGGAAACAGATTTTGACACAACAGCTGTTCCTGTGGTCTTTACGACAGTGTCACAAACAATAATGGGGTCAAAAAGTGTCTCTTTCCATATGATTCACAGATTGTTCACGAAACAAAATGTGACCCGTGATCTCCTGTTGTTCACACTTTCTACAAAGTGTAATAGTTTATCAGTGACTCATGCTTTTCTGAGTTCAACTAGTAGCCACAAGGGCTTCTTACTCATCTTTTTTTTTTCTCTCCTCCCTAAAAGGTTACGCAAGATCAATCCTCCCAGTCAGTGCTGTTTAGGAGAAAATGAAGAATGATCATGAGATGATGTTCGTAAGGTCACCACTTGCCAAAGAGAACATATTTATGCTTCTTCTGATGCTTCTTCTGGTAAAAACAGAGCTGTGGGGTGGACCTGGTCCAGGTTATAGGTGGCACGGACTGAACATGTTTTCAGGGCTTAGTCATAGCTAATGATAGTAAGTTTACATGTCGGAGGGATAACACTGGCCTGTGAGCAGTGTTCCACGTTGCTTAATATCAATCCTATGAAAACGCCAACATCAGATATTTGTCCGTTCCGCTTGCTGTTTCCATGTAGTCATAAACACGTAGAAAACACATCCTGATGCAGTATTAAACCTGGAAAAAAACACATTGACTTAATTTGCTCTACACTGTGAATAAATTAAAAAATGAATCATTTAATAGACTTAAAAACTCTCAGATTTATGATTCTGGCACATTTTAGTTTTAATGAAGCTGTAAATGTGAAATGTGTTTTAAAGTTATTACACGGTAATAACAACTAAATTTTGGCTCTTCTTCTTTGAGCTTTATCAGTAATCGCTAATATGACTAAGCCTGTCAACACAGACACCTGTGACAACCAACCTTTGACCTCTCTCACAGCTACAGTAGACGCCCTCGTTGTTTTGGGGAATGTGCATTTTTTCTAAGTTATTATGCAGAATTGTCTGCTGCGTTGCTGTTTAAACCATAAACCAGTCGAAAGGCGATGTAAAATATGTCTAAAATATGTCGAATACAGTAGAGTAATAACTTTTAATCTAATCTGATCTCATAATTTTCTTGCTGCCATTAGTCATTATCTCTCCCAAATACAAAGTGTATAAAAAGTGTTATTTGTAAGGTTGTTTGTGTTGCCATAGCGTCCCGCCTTCCCTGATATCCCAAGTGCCTGCGTCATTTTTTTGGACGTGGTCGCCTGCTTCGGCTGCCAATATTAGCCCTCCAGACAACTTCCAGTAAAATCTAATTTTATTTTATCAGTCCTGCCTCACGTGTCTTCTTGCTGGTAAAAAAAATATATATTTCCGGAGACTCTTGACCATTATTTCGTAAATATAAGATGAATACTGGTTGACTATCTTTTTTTTTTAACTTTGTAGGACACCCTGATTAATTTGAGAATGCAGTCTTGCCTCTCATGTGTAAAATCCTCAGAAAACCAGTAATTAAAAAAACAGGTGGTAATTATTTATGCTAAAACCTTTCCTCAGCACGTCAATAACCATAAACTGCACTGTTGCAGGTTTTCTGGGAGTTTTAAAAGTTGCAATGGGGGGATATGGGTTGTGTTGTAAATTTGAAAAACAGTTGTATTTGCAAGTGTTCCAAGTCATCAGAGTTTATACAGGTGCAAAGCTTCTTAAGTAAAGTACAAGAACAAACTATGAGGTAATGATATTTTCCGTTAGTATCAGGTATTTTTATTTTTGTATAGAGCCTCTTCAGAAAAGAGCAGAGAGACGTTATAATCAAACACTAATGAAGTCCCCTGCTGATGTGTGCGTGTGTTGACACTCCTGCAGTAGGAAAGAGTTGCTGGGGGACACCCGCTCAGAATAAACAACTGGATATCTGTGTTTCCGCTGCAGTTTTGGCTCACTTCAGGCTGGGGTATTCATTCGAACTTGGCACCTCCAACACGCTCTTGTCAGTTTTCACCTCCCACGCTCACGGGGTCACGGTCACGCCGACAGAGATGTGCCCAGTCACACCTGCCTATGATATCTCCCAAAGTCTTTCCCATGAACCCTAAGACGCCGTCTTCCAGGCATTTTTTTTTTTTTTTGCGAGCTTGAACCAATTTTTTTCCACTTGACCGGCGGAGTGTCGTTACTGCCTTCTCGCTTCGCCACTGCAAAAAAAAAAAGCACCCAGAGGTCATAAAAAAGCTGCATTCCAGTGGTATGTATGCACAGACTGAAGAACAGGCCTCCAGATGTCTTCTTTTCTCGGTACTATCACAGGTACACATATCATATCTATTTTTAGACGTCCCCCTGATTTCAGAGTGTTAGTCATCAGTTCACGTAAGCACTTTTGTACTCCCCTGTTCTTTTCTTTTCCAGACATAAATCTGTCACTGCTCGCCGTCTTTCCTCAATTTTCCTTTGAATCTAAACATCTGACTCAAAGAGTCACATTGAAAACACTGCTTTTCGATGTGTCGAATGCTTCTTTTAGTTAAACTGAAAACAGGTCTCTGTCCTTGCTTGGATGCCTGGTAAAGAAGATGGAGAAACAGAGGTTAAAGGTTAAATGCTCAGTCATTAACCTTTACCTTCATCTGGATAGTGATGTCATGACTGGGAGTGTTTGTAGCCACCGGTTAAAAACAAAATTAGCAAGGAGGGCTCTTTTTTTTTTCCAGAACTTTACTTTTCGTAAACATGAAAAACATTGAAAGTACATAACAGATTCAAGATTCAAAGCATTTGTCATGTGCACAGTGGAGAAACAGGTTTCTCTTGCTGTTCAAATGAATGCCATATCAATAAGAATAAGAATAGTAATAAGGTATTAGTAAGTAACATAGATACTCAAACTTGCAGATATATAAAGTACTATATACTTTTACCCAAGTAGGATTTTTAATTTATGATACAGGTCATTTGAATTTCTTTGGATTCATGTATTGGTTGCTTTATTTCAATAAAGGATCTGGGCAAAACGATGAACGAATAAAAGTGGCAAAATATTGATCCACTGTGACCATTTAAGGCAAATCGTTTTAGTTCACAATGTCATCTTAGTCATGTCAGATTGTCTTTGGATGAAGATACACACGGATGGAATGAATAAATGTGATATTATGTAATACAGCCATTTCCCCCCACGTTTTCCACAATAGTAATATTTTTAGAATCAAAGACTTGGATCATCTCCTATTTTGTGATCCTGGTATGATTCTGAACTGTCCAGATTGTCTATTTTCAGTAAATACTGTTTCAGCTTGGAAAAAAAATGATTTGAAATGAATGGATCCGTTTATGTTCACTTCTTTTTTATTTCATTTCATTTTATTTTACACTTTAAAGATAGAGATAATTTATCACCATCCTAGCAGTTCTCTGACATTCATTACTCAATGAGTCACCTGGTGGCCAGACTTATTATAGCACATACACACTAAAAAAGAAGCGCACCATAAACCATTGAATAGTCATGAAGAGCTGGTATTAAATATGTAATATAGTTTAATGTTTTATGTGACTTTAAGATCCATTCATAGGTCTGTCGAAATTAATCACGGATTAATTACGTATCATATTTTAAAAATAAATATGTAATAAATATGTATATATACATTTTTAGAGAGTGACAAATAAATAAAATTGACTGTTTGCTGACTAATTGAACTTTTATTTAACCGGAAACGACCACTTTGGCTCGAGCGCGAGTATGAAATATTTCTCTTTTCCGGTGATGGAAATTCAGCTCAGGAATGTATGTGTGTGTGTGTCGGATATTCCTCTGAGATCGTCTGTGAGGTAAGAAAACAAGCCCGCCCTCCTGTCCTGCAGCTCTCTCATTGGTCCACACAGCGCCTGAGGAATGTCCTGAACTGTTTAAATAGCGCTGGTATCGGTGGGATAAGTCAGTGGAATAAGTCTAAGCATCGGAATAAATCCCGGAGAGGAGCTCACAGGAGACTTTTTGCGACAATATCACCTCAGCTGATGAGCTTCTCCACCACGAGCTGAAAGAAGAGAGGCGGGATACATAAATCTAAGAAGCAAGGATTTTTGTTCTCCTTTAAATATCTTTTTTTAAGAGGGTTTTTTTATATTTACAGGTTTGCATACATTTTTTTTATTATCATAGATTCGTTTCATATTTTATTGATGACAATATTTATCCCTGATGTGTCCCTCCTTAATGGTGTATGTGTGTGTGTGTTGCAGTGGTGACATTTCAAGATGATGCTGTGTGGCATCTTTCTGCTCTTGATGCTTTGGAGTTGTGAAGGAGCAAGATTGGCAGGTGAGAAAAAAAAAGTATATGTAGATTTTTTTTTTTTCCTGTAATAGCTTTTAATATGTACTGTGATAATTTTTATAGAGACTTTAATTCTAACTTACACTCATTACATGTCAAATAAACACGTTGCTATGGACACTGTTTTCATTATAAAATAAAAAAAACAACATTTTTTTCTCCTTTTCTTTGACTGCAGAGAGTCGGGATGATAACAGTGTTTATGACTTATTTGACCTTGCTCGGGTGAACAAGAGAAACAACGGAGTGAGTTTGGTCAAAGGCGCAGACCCATACAGCCCTGCTTACAAGGTCCTGAATGCAGACCTGATCCCCCCCGTCCCCGACAGCTCCTTCAGGGACCTCGTCGACTCCATCCAGGCTGAGAGGGGCTTCCTCCTCCTGGTCAACCTGAAGCAGTTCAAGAAAACCAGGGGCAGCCTCTTAACGGTCGAGAAGAATGATGGCTCCGGACCCGTTTTTGAGGTCATCTCCAATGGCAAGACAAACACTTTGGACTTGGTCTACAGTGCAATGAACCAGCAGAAGGTCGTGTCCATCGAGGATGCCAATTTGGCCACCGGACACTGGAGAAACATCACGCTGTTCGTTCAGGATGACCGTGCACAACTCTTTGTGGGGTGTGAGGAGATCAATGTGTCAGAGCTGGATGTGCCGATCTATAAAGTGCTGTCCCAGGAGGTGGCAGAACTGGCCAGGATCCGGATAGGAAAGGGGGCTGTGAAAGACAGATTCATGGTAAGATCTGTAGTGTTTTGGCTCAGATGAACTATTTAATGTTCCTAAATGCATGTGGCATCTGACTGGATTTTATGTTCCTCCAGGGAGTGCTCCAGAATGTGCGCTTTGTCTTTGGGACCACTCTGGATGCCATACTGAGAAATAAGGGATGCCAGAGTGGAGGTAAGTTTTAGAATCCTAACCAACCTAGTCCACCACAACCTGCTCCTGTTTCCAAGTCAGTGAAAAGATGATCAATTGTCTTTTCTCCTCTTTTTCCCCTGTAGCTACCTTAACTGATGTCATGACCCTGGACAACCCAGTCAACGGCTCCAGCCCTGCTATTAGGACTGATTTCACTGGCCACAAAGCCAAAGGTGAGACCTCGCCTTTCCAAAGAGACGAGCCTCTGGCTCTATTTCGCTAGTCAGTAGTAAAGCTCAGGAGGGGAGATCACTAACTGAACTATTTCTCTCCTACGTTTAGATCTGCACTCCGTCTGCGGCATGACTTGTGACGACATCGCGAGCATGTTCAAGGAGCTCAAGGGACTCGGCGTGGTTGTTAAACAGCTGTCGAATGAGCTCCGAAAAGTGGTAAGCTCCAAGGGCCATCGGGGGGGTCTGCTCTTTGTCATCATCGACTCTCCCTTTTCCCTCTCCCTTCTGCCTCCTTTCTGCTTCCAGTTAACGCTTTCCCAGTGCGTAGCCACTTGTCGGTGTAATGGTAGTCACTGGCCAAAATCCTTAATGAGACCCATGTGAATACACAAATATGTTTGGCTGTCGGTTGTATTTGTACTGCTTTGCTAAAAATCAAGCGATGTCTTAATCACAGTGTCGGTCGGTGATTCATTTGTATTGGAACCTTGGCAAAGTGAAAGTTTTCCATCCTCCATCCTGAGCAACCCCCTTTTCTCTCCCTCTCTCCCTTTTTCCTCCAGTCTGAGGACAGCACTCAGCTACAAAATCAAATTAACATCCATAGTGGAATTTGCTTCCACAATGGCATTGTACACATGGACAAAGATGAATGGACCGTGGACGGCTGCACAGAGTGTACCTGCCAGGTAAGCGTCATCACACCTGCTGGAATGCAATCATTAAAAAAGCCAGAGATAAGCTGAGGAAAGACATAGCTTGTATTTCTTATATCCCTGGAGTTAATAGTGATAATTGTGTTTATGTTAGCACCTCCATTATTTACCACTTTGCTTCTGTCAAAAAGCCATCAGCACATCTTTGAAATTGTCAACAAAACAGCATAGACATTCCCCCTTTCTAGCAGCATCTAGGGAAGGGTGTTCATGTACTGTGTAATTAGTTATGGGTTAACTGGAGAGGGCCTGTGAGGTTTATTTTTTCTGTCTACAAAGCTGGAGTGGCATGTCCCTAATTAAGATCACTCCATTCTACAGTAATAAGACTTGGATCAGTTGCTCATTATTCTCGTACTAATTTTTCAACTTTTCCTCTGTATAGAACTCTGCTACTGTATGTCGTAAAATCTCCTGCCCTCTGATCCCCTGTGCGAACGCCACTGTGCCTGATGGAGAGTGCTGCCCCCGCTGTGGAACTCGTAAGCTTCCTTCTAAACCTACTACAACTTTCATTGTTTTATTAGGATTTTCTTATTCAATGTCTTTCTCCCTAAGGAAAAAAAAACTCATTATTTATATTTCCCCCCCCCCCCCCCCCCCCCCCACAGCGAGTGACTATGCAGAGGACGGTTGGTCCCCCTGGTCTGAATGGACCCACTGTTCGGTGACTTGTGGTCGGGGCATCCAGCAGCGAGGACGCTCCTGTGACCGCATCAACAGCAACTGTGAGGGCACCTCTGTCCAGACCCGTGACTGCTACCCCCAGGAATGCGACAAACGCTGTAAGTCTTACTCCGCCATCGTGATAATAAATATTTTCTGTTAATGAATGAGTGTGATGAATTAATTGCAGGCATTTCTGTATTACAGTCAAGCAGGATGGAGGCTGGAGCCATTGGTCACCCTGGTCTTCATGCTCAGTGACCTGCGGTGAGGGTGTCATCACCCGAATCCGCCTTTGCAACTCCCCCACACCCCAGATGGGCGGCATGGACTGTCAGGGAGAAGGACGTCAAACTGAAGTCTGCCAGAAATCTCCTTGTCCTAGTAAGTTGAATTTCAGCGTCAAATTTGAGTGTATATATTCAGGAGAACATACTAATTGGTGTTTTTATTATACTTTTAGTCAATGGAGGTTGGGGACCTTGGTCACCATGGGACACCTGCACTGTTACCTGTGGTGGAGGAATCCAGACCCGTAAACGTCTCTGTTCTGATCCTGTCCCCCAGTATGGAGGAAAGGATTGTGTTGGTGATGCCAAAATATCTCAAGTGTGCAACAAACAGGACTGCCCTATTGGTAAGCATTTCAGATTGACAAGTTATTGAAGAAAAAAACACATATATGTGTATTTGATTAGTATTCTAAAGTACCAATTCTTTTTTTCTACAGATGGATGCCTCTCCAACCCCTGTTTCCCTGGCGCAAAGTGTACCAGTTTCCCCGATGGCTCTTTCAAATGTGGCAGGTGTCCACTTGGTTATACCGGTAACGGCATCAACTGCAGAGATGTTGATGAGTGTAAAGAAGTCCCTGATGCTTGCCACACACACAATGGAATCCATCGCTGTGAGAACACCTCACCAGGTTACAACTGCTTGCCCTGCCCCTCACGTTTCTCTGGTCCTCAACCCTTCGGAAGAGGAGTGTCACAGGCAACTGCCAAAAAACAGGTCAGAATTATTACTTACTGCTTGTGCTTGTGGCTAGTAGATGAGCTGTTTGCATTTTTTAAAAATCCTGTCATTCCTTTTTAGGTTTGCACACCCCGTAACCCTTGCCAGGATGGCAGCCACAACTGCAATAAAAACGCTAACTGCATCTACTTGGGCATCTTCTCTGAGTCCATGTTCCGTTGTGAGTGCAAACCAGGGTATGCTGGAAATGGCCATATTTGTGGAGAGGACTCTGACCTGGATGGATGGCCAAACACTGACCTGCTGTGTGTTCAGAATGCCACTTACCACTGCAAGAAGGTAGCTAGACCCCACATGGACAGATATATAAAAGGCCATTATGATCCATCTGCACCCTGTTATTGTGATGATTGCCTCCCTAACCGCTACATTGTTTCTTTATAGGATAACTGCCCCAACCTTCCCAACTCTGGTCAGGAAGATCATGACAAAGATGGCCTGGGAGACGAATGTGACCATGATGATGACAATGATGGGATCCCCGATGATAGGGTGAGTCTTCACACCAGGTTCTTTTTTAGACAAAACGCTGCTTTGCTCAGGGACCAGACATAGTAATCAGGAGTAGCCATCCTTCCGCTGGGCAGTAGGAATTTAAAGTATTAGTCTCTGCATGCTTTCATCAGAGTAAAAGTGAAAAACCAGTGAGTGGTATGGGAATAGTGTAATATAACTTTGGCATTAAGTCATAGTGGCTTGTTGCCGAAAATTCTTAGTGTGGATTTGGAAAGTCGGGCAACAGAAATGCTGCGGTAAAGCTCTATTGCTGTGGAATATCACATTCCAGCAAGAGTTAGGAGGAAAAACAAGCCTTCAAATTGAAGGCTTGTTTCCTATAAATATAATTTGTTTTATCCATTTGACTTATTTTAATTCTCTTTTGATTTTTCCCCTATCAATTCTTTAGGACAACTGCCCAAGAGTGTACAACCCTGCCCAGTATGACGCAGACAGGGATGATGTTGGCGACCGCTGTGACAACTGTATATTCGAGGCTAACACTGACCAAACTGACACTGACAACAATGGAGAGGGCGATGCCTGTGCTGTTGACATTGATGGTGATGGTAAGTGAACTTTTCTAATTCCAACAGTGTTATCTTTCATGGCTTTGCTTAGCCATAAAGGCATCTGCACAGTCCTGGAGGCTAAAATAAATGTTTTTTACTAAACAGGCATTCTGAACGAGAATGACAATTGCCCATATGTTTACAACGTGGATCAAAGAGATACTGACAGAGACGGAGTGGGAGACCATTGTGACAACTGCCCTCTTGAGCACAACCCTGATCAGGTACAGCAGATTTCACCTTTCACCTTTCTATTGAAAGCCAATAACTTTACTAAATCTACCATGTGTAAGTATGAGGGCCGCAAATTGCGCCTGCCTTAATGAAAGACAGTAATGTGACAGCTTTGAGAAAATCTATCATTTATCATTTATTCATTTATCCACTTTTGCAACAAATGTTAATATGTAATTTTGCCAGTGCAAGGACACTGAACAGTTGTCTGAAGGGATATTTCATATTTCATACCTCTTATACACACCTCTTATATTGAGGCTGGCGAAAAACATGGAATTGTTATTTGATAAGAGGACAATTGGTTTGCAGTGTGGGAGCTGCTCACTGGGAAATCTCATCATAAAGGAATTCTATTCTCCTACAGCTTGACTCTGACTCAGATCGCATTGGAGACAAATGCGACAACAACCAGGACATTGACGAAGACGGTCACCAGAACAATTTGGACAACTGCCCCTACATCCCCAATGCCAACCAGGTAGACCATGACAAGGATGGCAAGGGTGATGCCTGCGACCACGATGATGACAATGACGGTATTCCTGATGACAAAGACAACTGTCGACTGGCCTTTAATCCTGATCAACTGGACTCTGATGGTAAGCCCCTTTATTGATGGGCGAAAATATGATCCAAGTCATTGGATATCCTCATATAGAAAATCATTGTTAATTTTGTCTTGTAAAGAGAAGTTCCTTTACCTTAATTTCCATGTTCAAATATCTATATTTTCCTCTCAGGTGATGGTCGTGGTGACGCATGCAAAGACGATTTTGACCAAGACAGTGTTCTGGATATTGATGACGTGTGCCCAGAGAACTTTGCAATCAGTGAAACAGACTTCCGCAGATTCCAGATGGTTCCTCTGGACCCTACTGGCACCTCCCAGATTGACCCCAACTGGGTGGTCCGGCATCAGGGCAAGGAGTTGGTGCAGACTGTCAACTGTGACCCTGGCATTGCTGTTGGTACGTAAGATAACGACAGGCAATTTCCCACAAGTACAACAAAGTAGAAGCCAGCAAATTCTAAACCATCTCCTGTCTTAATCCAGGTTTTGACGAGTTCAGTGCAGTGGATTTCAGTGGAACGTTCTTCATCAACACGGACAGAGATGACGACTATGCTGGCTTTGTGTTTGGCTACCAGTCCAGCTCTCGCTTCTACACAGTTATGTGGAAACAGATTACACAGACCTACTGGTCCCACACACCCACAAGAGCTCAAGGCTACTCTGGCCTGTCCATCAAAGTGGTCAACTCCACAACCGGGCCTGGAGAGCATCTGAGGAATGCCCTGTGGCACACCGGAGATACCCCAGGACAGGTGAGTGTAGAATGATTGGCTCAAAGTTAGACATGAAGGATAAAGTTGAATGCAATGTTGTTGTTGTTTTTTTCCCTCATTTTTTACCTATTGTAATTCTTTGTTTCCAGGTGCAAACTCTGTGGCATGACCCCAAAAACATTGGCTGGAAAGATTTTACTGCCTACAGATGGCACCTGACCCACAGACCTAAGACTGGACTTATTAGGTAAGTTTAAAACCGCAGAAACATGCTGTTTCACTCAACTACAAATCTGCCCACTTTATTTTGACATGGCAATGAGCTCATCTGATTACCCTTTCTCTTCTTAGAGTGATAATGTATGAAGGCAAGAGAATCATGGCTGATTCTGGAAACATCTATGACAAGACGTACGCTGGTGGGCGACTAGGCTTGTTTGTCTTCTCTCAGGAGATGGTTTACTTCTCAGACCTCAGATACGAATGCAAAGGTGAGACATTTAAAGAGTGTACAAGTAATGGCTTGATATTATTATTGATATATTAAAAAGCACATTATCATCACCCATTGACTTTTATTTCTGAACATTTCCTTTCCTTTGATTTGTTTCAGATACATAATTGGACCACAGAGCCTTCCAGAAGAATGTATAACTCTGTCAGTATGAATATATAATTTGAGACTTGGACTGATTTTTTTTTCTATTTTTCCTTTGAGAAATGCACATTGGAGGAATGATGAGCAAGTGAACTAATGTGAGGTAAACTGACCTCAGGACTTAAAAAGCCAAATGAAAGTTCAATGACGATTCTGCACGAAACTCAAATTGTGAGCGCAGCTCTGCTCAGAAGAAATTGGCCCTCTCACTTTTTTGTTGCTCTGGTCTGCATTGAAGAAGGACCACATTTATTGCTTTTGCACACCCCAACTATTAAAGCAGTAATCATTTGAGGATGAGGAACCAAAAGGAAGAGAGTTCCAAGATTTTTTTTTTGAGCATTAATATACATCTGCTGTGGACTCACTTGCTTCAGTATGTAAAGCAGTAGGAGAACTTTCTTTGTCTGGGGTAAAATGACCCTTTGAAGGAACTGTTGAGGGACCATGGACAGTATGGACTGACTGTTACTATCAAAGAGAGTGAATGTTGTTTGTATGTTTTTGCATGTGTGCCACCCAGCAAGCATTGTTATGAAGACAACCATGTAAAATCTTCTTTTGATTTCTTTTAGTGACCCCTCACCCAACAATATGACAGACCTTTTTTTCTTTTTTTTTAATACAAGGTCTTCTATTTCGCCAAGGCTTAGGGTTGGCCCAAAGCATTATATCTGGTCTTCTCAGGAAAGAGCACTAGAAGAAACGAGGAGAGCACAAAATTCAGGACAGCACAGGGCCCCAAAGCAGGCGATTTATACACCGCTTTGGACAGTAATTATTAGCAAATATTATGTTAATATCTCTAATCTTTACTGAACATATCAAGGGACGTAAACAGTGAGGGCCAGTCTATTACCGACTCAACCATTGTAAGTATGGCTGTTTGTATCCTTATTTACTCATTCATCATAGATACTTTAATTCTCAATCATCTCTGCATTGTACCACCATGTTGTCAGCAACCCCTTCCAATTAACTGAAACAAGATCCTCTAATGACAAGACAGTGTGCATGACTGGTGTGCCTGAGTATGCGTGTACATTTCTGACAAGGGAAGTCAAAGGAATCCCTTTATGTACAAATATTACCTCATTAATTCTTTTTTTTTGGTATTGATGCCAGCAATACACAAGATTCACTTGTCTTAGCAACAGAGCATAAATTGGTTGGCTTCTCTTTTTTTTTAACAAGACTTTACTATCTTTTATATGCTGTATATAAGATATTTTTGTAGCAAAAGAAGCCCAAACAGGAACATAAAGGATGGAAGAAATGTTGTCTTGACTATGTTGTGCTATATGTATTTCCTGTGCATTTTTGATAAGTTATTATGTTCGTTTCATGTTGAGGTTTTTTTCATTTGTGTAGATATATGCTATTTAAATAATTTATCTAGAAGCGTAGCCTCATATGGAAGCGTTTCTGTCTGTATGTATAAACTTATTTGCACACTGACATGAGGATGTCTTTGTTATTTTTTTGTTTTTTTTGTATGTAATGTGTCTTTTTTTAATTATTAGTGAAGCTTTTCTATAAACATTTGTATCATAGTTTCTACCAAACATGCTGTTTATACTCCTACTTGTTATTTTGTAATGTCAAGTGAACAATAAACACTTCGGGATAAAATTATCACCGTTTTTTGGCCTCTTCTTGCATTTGTCAAACAAATAGTAAATTGAACAGGGTCTTGAACTGCTGTTCAAGACCCTGACTTCTTTTTTTTTTTTTTTTTTTTTTTACTTTTTTTTGGAACTCATATCTACTTTGATGGAGGTCTTCTCCCTACAAAAGCAAAGGGAGCCGAGTCATGCTGTGTCAGGCGACTGGAATCCATTAGTTGAAGCCTAGGAGAAAGGGAGTATATCCTAGGGAGTCAACAGCAGGTAAACTCAACATGAAGTATAACCCATTTAAACAGCACATCCACACTGATCTGATTACCCATTACAGAGGCATCTCCTTACACCTTCAAATATGATCCACAGGCATTAGGAATTCTGCACTTTGGAGTAATAAATTCCCTCTCTTTAGAGAAGAGGAACATAAGTTATGGCGCCGTCAGCTGGCTGTGGTCCACTCTTGCCGTTTAGGAATGTGAGGTTGAAATTCCACAGTTCTTGAAAAAAAACATCCAAATAAAACATGTCAAAACAGATGAGGTGTCCGTACACTAGCTGGGTTTTTGTCTGATATGCTGATGTCGGACCAGTATACCATCTTCAAATGGAACTTTGGCTGATAATTCGGATCTTTCACAGGACCAGAAAGAGATGTAATCTAAGGCACAAAGTGAGGGTCGTGCCAGAAAACCCAGACAGTTTCAGTATGCCGTGGGTCTCTAGAAGTGACCTCATTCTTACCAGACTGAGCTCACTGTGTTTCCATTACCTACAACGAGCAGTATATCTTCCCACCATATGTCTACTGCATCGATTCTTGTGAAACGGCATGTATGGATTAAATATAAGAGTAGAGTCGGCCTGAAAAAGTTGGTATGTGCTCCTTAGACTCTGCGCTGAGGTGTCCAGGACTGATAGCGCTGCAGGTTCCACTATAGCTCGGCTCTTGTTTGGGGTTTGATCTCGGAGGCTCACCTGGCTAACGTGTATTCAGCCCAAAGGAATGTGAATCCCGCTTCTTAGCCGGGGTTAGAATGCGTCGGGGAGGTGAAGAGTGAGGCGAACAGGCCTGTAGGTGTTCTGTGGCGGGAAGGGAGAGAGAGAGAGAAGAGAGAGAAAACGAAGGACCTCTAGGGTCGAGGTCAGCCAGGTGCAGACGAGCCACACTCACACTGTGCAAGTTCGAGCAAATAACGAACCGTGTCATCGGGTTCACAAATCTTCTGAACAAACTGAAAGAATTCTCGTCTTTTGTCAGTGGACTGGTGTTTATTTTTGGATTTTTTAATTATGAAAATCAAACTAGAAGGAGCTCACACAGGTCGAGTTTCAGGAGATGCAACTAAGTATCAGGAATGAAAGGAATGCTTTGCATTTTAAGGGTTGGAGCTGAGTTGGGTCTGACTATCACTCCTGTGGAGCCCCCCTCTGTCCTCATTAACAGCTGCACCGGGTGCCTGACCACACATCACTAACACAAGATCATTTTGTATTTCATAGAAGTTTACTGTTGATACTTTAACCCCAAAGACCCACTGCTGTCAGCTGAGAGTTAGAGAGCAGTAGAACATTCTGTGGCCTCTGTACCCAGTTATTATATTTAATGACAGCAATTTTCTGTTCTCATCTATAATACTTAGGTTAATACAAAAAGGTGGCCCTGCTGCTCCGTTTCCTCTAGCAGGGCCACAAACACAAAATAAAAACATTGGGATGAATATGCAGCTGCATATTAAGAAAACGATAGGCAATTCTCAAACGCAGTTTATTAACGAACAAACAATATATTTTTTTCCCTAAAACTGACACATTTTGTAAATGTATAGAAGAAAAACAGAAGTATATAAATCTGCAAGACTTACAAACTGAGTTCTACATCAATCAGAATTTTGTATGCAACGGCCCTAGTAACCCGGTGGTGACACCTCAGCAGTGATGCATCTTTTGATAGACACTCAATTAGTTCTCGAGCCAGGCCTCAGGTGGATCGGGTCCATTTGTGTATTTTCTTAGTGTTTGTGGGGTTGAGTTTGTGTCACTCATCTCGAGTTCCTGACCCCATCTCTCTGTCAGCTCGCATTCATCCAGCAGGATATGTAATTGCTCTTCAGTGAGATCTGGAGGCTCATCCTGCAGGAAGGCACAAAAAAAGTCACGATATATATATATGTGTGTGTATGCGTGTGTATGCATGATTTCATGATTTCCTGCATATAAAAACAAAGCTGTTTGCACAGATGTGTGCACAAAGCAACCCACCCTTTAACAACCACTGAGACATATACAGTAAACTTGGCACGTGAGCAATTTGACTGCTGATATATTCCTAACATCATCCCTTAATTTATTCCCAGTGCGAACATCCTTTACTGGGCTTTAAACTCAGTTCTTGACAAATCCAATGTGCTGCACTAACGCATGACCTGTGATAACAGTGGCAATTCATAATAATATATTGCACTCCCGTGGTCGTCCTCTGTGCCTAGTTGGACGCGGTCTGGGAAAAAACACTTCCAGTTGGATGAAACTATTGTTTTTTTTACTGATAAGTCAGACTCCTCATAGGCGGCCCCCCTCTGGGACTGCACGTGAGTTCAGGAAAGAAAAAAACCTTCTTAGAGTGGGCTATGAGACATAAGTTATTGGATTTAATGGGGATCTATCATGCTTTTACTGGTTTTGTGTTATTTATATACATTATTTCTATGATATAAGATACATACGATAAATATAATCTAAGTTGAAGTGCTGCCTGCACTGAACACTTCATTCGGATTTTTTTTTTTCAATCTTGCCAACAACTTGACGTCAGATCGACGTGCGCTTGGCGCAGCTCGGGCAGCCGACTTGACAAAAAATATTTTAATTAAATTCTTTCATATATCAGTATCCTTTCAAGAGCACGTATTTCATCAGTTTGTAGTGTTTTTTTCATTGGTTGTTGCAGTAAGATTTACCCAGATAAAGTACTGATTCTTTGGCTACGCAATAGCTAAGAGGAGACATGCTTGATTCCTGAGCAACTGCTAGTGTTTTTGCTAACGTGTGTACTGGGTTGACAACACAAAAATACACAAAAAATCTGGCTTTAATTTTTTTTTTTTTTTTTTACATAAAAACAACACAGTTGTCTTATCTCATCAGCTCGGTCGTAGGTTGTGGAAAGAAGGGGGGGGACGATCGCCTCTGTGTAGGAAAATGAACAATCAAAATCAAGAGTAGTTAGCGCCCTCTGCTGTCAGTATCGAAATTCATTTTCCATCTTATCGATTTCAATCATCACATATTTGTATCAATAATTAACTTGCACAGTATCGTTATGTTCCCTACAGTTGTGGTTTGTGTTGTCCCCTCATATTTCAGATCAGATTCCGGCTTGAATATGTAAGGATATATTTAAGGACATTTTGCGTAAATAAAATGACAAACTAGTGAAATCCTACTGCTATGGTTCGTTTTATGGTTCGCTGATGTACCTTCCTGAGCGTCTGAAGTCGGCTGTGAGGCACAACCCTAAAGGTGACTTATCAGAACGGAGCAGGCTTATCGGCAGGAGGAAATAAAGGTGCTAAAATATCCTGTTTCAGGCAGAGGCTGAGCTGAGGGGCTGAGTGTCAGTATAAGATATATTAGGAGTTTTTTAAACTGTAAATCATTCAAAGCTGGTCCCGTGGAGCCACAGAAGAAAAATCCTATAAATGCATAATAGGTCCCTTTTAAACAACTGTTCACATTCATTTCTGGGAGTAATGTATTATTCAGCAAAGTCTACCTGTCATTTCTGGGGGAAATTTGTAATTCCTTTATCTAAAATAATTAGGTGAGACAGACTAATTTACCTATGCACAAGTGCTCCTATACAGTTGCCATCCTTTGGTGTGAGAATGCGGTGCTTTATTTACACAGCTGCAACTCAACAGTCAATTTGTTCCAGTAATAGCAACTCAACAACAATTACCTTTCACGACCAAATATTGGGCCAAAAACCTGTCCAGGAAAGCCAGACCTTAATGCCTGGGTTGAATAATCATTGTCATCATTCTCTCAGCTTGTGTACTCATGTTTCCCGCTGACATACCAAACTGAACAGAATGTCCCTGGCATTAATGTAGGGATATCCTGATCGTTATTTTGTCCCCGACTGATGCGAGTCTCAAAGCTGTTTAATTTACATATTTTTTTTCCCCACATGGGAGCAGTAGAACCATTTGTCAGCGCAATGCTGACATATATCACCTTATGCTATGGCTAAAGCGAGCTACATCCAGTAAATACAGAGCAATAGTATGCATTCGGAGTTTGTGTCTACATTATGAATGTAACGATATTTACAAGCCTAACATGAAATATAACAATTTAAAATTCTAAATGTCTATAGTTTCCCAGTGATTGTCTCTATTTATTTAGAGTGATTGCTATTTGTGGTGCTATATCCGTGTTGTGTCTTGTTGTATAGTAAGGGTGTGTAATTGATCCACTAGTGATCGGAATTAGGTGATATAGGCTCTAAGATATATATTTCACACAGTCAATGTGGTATAAATAAAGCTTCATAACTCTATATACCACTGAACTGACCGGCTCATTATGTAGATTATATGTGTCATTTCTGGTTACCGGAGCTTCTGCTTTAGTAGTACAGTGTTTTTCCCAGATGATTCGCTTTTATTCTTCATTTCTGCAGCTCCTTATCTGATGTACGTTAAATATTGCTTAATTTAGCGAGTTTATCACTAGTTACACTTACTTAGCAGTAACTAAGTACATCTGAATGCAGATAATTTGCTTCATTCTTCATATCAGAGGCTAATAATACGCTGTACATTAAATATATGTTAGAACCACTCAAGCACTCTTAGCTGTCTCCTTCTTTTGACAACTTTATCACTAAATCCCTCAGTAGCTTATTACTTTAAGTTAGCAGCTAACTCAGCTAAATACATCTGAACCCAGATGATTAGCTTTATTCTTCATGTCTGTAATTATCTGCTGTGCATTAAACATGTTAGTGTAGCTTATGTACTCCTAGCTGTCTCCTTTTAGAAATTTATCACTGAATCTCCCAGTTGCTACTTACTTTAATTAAGTAGCTAACTCAGCTAACTGCTAGTCAGTGAGTCAAAGCTCATATTCTGGAGAAGGGTGGTGTGGGACTGTAGCAGCTGAAAGGTTCTAGCTAATCAGACCCTCTTTGTGAAGTAGATGGCCAGTGCAAGATAAAGGCTTGCTAGCAAAATAAAAAAAAAAAATAAATATGTGTAAAAAAATTTAAGGTGGAGATACAAAAGAAATGGAACATGCAGTTATTATTTGCTACCTGGCTACTAGCATCTTGAATCTGTCCTGTCCGAAAAACAAAAAAAGAACAAAGATACCCTATAAAAAATTTTAAATACCTAGGGCTGACTTCACCAACAACTTCTAGTGGTTATGCTAACATAAGCTAACTTAACCTGATATTTAACAAACAAAATTAAAATTGGTATCAGTCTTCTCGTACCTCTTTGCAAGAACAAAGCTTTTTCCAAAAATGTCAAACTAATGATTTAAAATAAATATATTGAATTGTGCAGCTTTGAGATATACCGATACAAAGCTAAATCCATGGACCCAATTCCATATTTTTTTTTCCATATAATTCTGCTGCAAAATTCAAATGTGTTAATACAGCTTGCACCACAGTGTGATCAGTCAGACACTCAGTTCAGAGACAGTGTAAATGTTACACCCATGTTTTTATCTCCTCCCCTCACCCCACAAGTCACTCATGACAAAATCACATTCCTGTGCCTCATCCCACCCCGCTAGCTGGTCTTCATCGATCATCTGCAGGCCTCTGATCTCCCAAGGTTCCAGTTGCTGATAGACATCTCCACTGGAGAATCCTGACCATGTTCAAAGTCCTCGGGAACGTAATGACACCCTTTAGGTCATGGAGGGTTTGGACTGTGGTGCTCATTTATGACCCCTGCAATTACCCAGACACTGCATATCATTTTCTACCAACAGACTGGAGACCACAGGCACCACAGACACATTCCAGCTTCAATGCCCCCTGCAGCACTCCCTGTTTATGTCCTTTGACATGCATGTAGCAAGCCATGGCCCTTTGCCTGTGGACTTGACCTTCACCTCCAAATGGCAGAGGATGAAAATAGCCCATGTGCTTGCTTTGTGCTTTGTGTTAATCTATACTACATACATACACATTTTGGATACACTTAGCTTCCCTTCCATGTTGATTTCAAATTTAAATGTGAAGCTGATACCCCCATTCACAGAACAAAAAAATACACATTTGCTTAGATTGGAAACTGTAACGTCAATTTGCCCAAACATAAGTGAGCCACGACTGCAACTTGAGACATATGGCATTAAAAATGTACAGATCGATTACTGACGTTTTAGTGTTTTTCTGCGTTCATGTATGGGTAGTAAAAACGTTCCCCCCGCTAGCCGGAGCATTAATGGCTAGAAATGCTTTTAACCAGTACCAGCCGCCCCTGGAGGAATACAAGCTCGCCTTACCTAGAGGAGAGAAGAAAAAAAAAAGATGGAAGAGAGAGGAAAGCGCTTTTTTTTTTTTACTGCTGTGCCAAAATGTGGTGGCTCTTTAAAAGTGGTTGACCTCGGGTGCCCCTAATACTGGAGAGGCCGGGGGTGTCTGTGGGGGACTGATATGTGTTTTCCTGTCCTGACCGTCTGTCTGCTCTCTACAGAGCCGGTTAAACTCAAGTGTTACAGCTTCTTCAGATCTTTTCAGCCGAAAACTTCATCTGTGCGGCAGACATCACATCCGTTTTTGGTAAACAACAGAGGACAAACTGCTGCCATTATCAGTGGGACTTGCAAATAAAATACATGATATGTTCAGTCGAGGTGTTTAGGGCTCTACAGGATCATGAAATCATCAGAATTCCATTCATTCACTTAATGCTGAGTGTTCCTATTGGGGAAATGATGTGCCTGTGATTTTATACAGCTTCTTTTGTTATACTGAATAATTAAGTAAATATGAATAATAAATGTTCAAGACCTCCTTGGTCCTGGGTCTGGGACCTTTCTGTGTGGAGTTTGCATGTTCTCACCATGTCTGCGTGGGTTTTCACCGTGTACTCCGGCTTCCTCCCACAGTCCAAAAACTTGCTGAGGTTAATTGGAGACTCTAAATTGCCCATAGGTGTGAGTGTGTGAGTGAATGGTGTGTGTGCCCCACGATAGGCTGGCGACCATCTGGGGTGTATCCCTGCCTCTCGCCGTAACACGCTGCGATTGGCTCCAGCAGACCCCTGCGACCCTAATGAGGAATAAGCAGGTATAGAAAATGACTGACTGACTGAATAATAAATACCAATGGAAGAAATGACAATTACAGGAAAAAAACACACTGCTTTACTGCTTTGAGAGTGTGTGCATTGTAATTGATTTGAAATGGAACGACACATCAATGAGGAATTTGCTCACGAACCCAGCATTATTACCTAATTATCTCGTATTCCATGAATGAACAATAACACGATTCATGAGAAGGAACAGCTTTTGCGCAGCTGCTTTTTATTCTCCCCCAAAAAATAATTCCATTGCTCACAGGTGAGTCATCGCTAATAACTCTCACAGTCGGGTTGGAGTCTGATTAATTATTATTATTATTTTTTATTTGATTTTATTTAACCTTTATTCAACCAGGCAATAGTAGCCTGGCACAAGGAAACACCTCTTGAGGGGTGTTAAAAGTTTTAAAAAAAGCAAAAATAGATAAGAATTTACACACTGATTACTAACATACAATCACAACGAACATGGTTTAATTAATCTATGATCTCGAATTTGTCTGGTGTCTATTGTGAGAGTGGCAGACATCCCCCACCTGCTATCCAGACCCAGCAGGTTTATTCTATCTGTCTGGGTCTGGCCTGCAGGCCTGTGCACAGAATCCAAGTGTAAGTAAAAACCCTCTGTCCCCGTCCTGTTCAGCAACGCAACGCGTCCAATTTGACCCCAAGCGCTGTCATTTGTCACTCCTCTTTCATGTGCGTTTGAAGCACTTGCACGGGTTTAATGTGTCGTCTGCTCTCCTGAAAAAACGGAGTCCCGGCACCTCCCGACAAACAATGGCAGGATGGCTGAACTCCAGACCTCGATATAATGGAGGTTCCTGGTCACTATCCCGCTATCAGTTTGACAAAGGCGGGGCAGCAGCCCTCTGGCTCTCTGCCCCGCAACGGACCACCACCTCTGTGCAGCTCCATTTTCAGCTCTAACCGAGTAGACACAACA
This sequence comes from Lepturacanthus savala, assembly GCA_030544235.1. NCBI lineage: Eukaryota > Metazoa > Chordata > Actinopteri > Scombriformes > Trichiuridae > Lepturacanthus > Lepturacanthus savala. The sequence continues at coordinate 16,839,877 of CM060469.1, read as the reverse complement.
GAGCACAGGGCCGCTTCAAACCACAAGCGTGGGCCGCTCGGCTTTCAAGGTCACCGACTTCAGGCACATACCTCAGGATTACTGTCAGGCAGGCCCAGGGGACAGTTCCCTGTTAATAGGGAGGAATGCTTTTCATTACGCAAAAAAAAAATCTCCCTCGTCTATTTTTGTGAAATGGACTTCTGAAAACAACAAAAATTCTTTGTGATGAAAAGAACTTTGAGTACATAACCTAACCCTGTACTTATACACTGAATGCTTATTATAAGTTTCAATCAGTATTATTCCAGGATGATGCTGATTACTAAAATGTTGGTCAAACTGGAATAGACCAGTGGGGTCAAATGCAATTTGATCTCAAGTGGGACGAACCAGTAAAACTTTATGTATAAATAACAACACCTACGATCACCTTTCAAGCCACCTTCTGCCCCCCCGATCACATGTTTGACATCCTTGCACAAGACAATCCTCACTAGCATGAAGAATATGATTGATGAAGATAATGATGATGTGTCAAGGATTGTCCTTCCTTGTTCAGTTTATCTAAGAATGCAGCCAATTGAGGGTCAGTTGCTGAGTATCACATATTTAGCTTTGTTGGAAATATCTGGAAATAGCACTTTTGAACTTTTTTTTGGTTTCCAGAGAAATGTATCATTAATAGAGAACAATGAAAGTTATACTGATAATATTTTTCTTTGCAGAGGAAGGGCCAAGGCCTTACTGCATGGGCAAAAAAAAAAAAAAAAAAAAGGAAATCAAAGATGAAAGGAGAGATTCTTTGGAAAAGAAATTCATTTCACTGGAACTGGTGCTGTTACGAAAGCAGAGATGGCGCATGAAATTGCCAGTCTCAGATTTGATTCCAGCACAACATAGCTTTTGTTTGAATAGATCACCAGAAAAACAGTAATCAGACAAACTCTTAAATCCTTAACGCTACACGCTGTCTACTTCTAAGATGCATGAAACTAACCTTTTTTTTTTTACATTTTGCCTTTACAGTAGCTGCAGGGCCAGACTAAACATTGAGCCTCCTGCTTCCTATTTGGAGAGGAAACAAAAATCTAATATCTAATAAATCCTTACATTTTAAAGAGATATTATAGATATATAATATTGATAGCATAAAAACTGCCACTGACAGAAATAAAAATACATCAAAAATACTGATTAATGTTAATCAATAATATTATTAATATAATTTGCATTTATTTTATGGAAAATAAGTAATTTTTGTGTCACAAATGGAACCTTACAAGTTCCATTTGAGTTGTTCCTGTTGATGTTTCACAATAAAAGCCTTCTTATAAATGAAAGGGTTTCTGTCAACTGAAACACTTGACAACCTTTGGGTTAAAATGGCTACAGGAAGTATTCAGTTCATATAAATAGTGTAATGCAACAACTTTAAAAGGGCAAACGAGAACAGAACGAAACAAGGCTTTACACTAAAATATGCCCATACCTATACTTATAATTGGTAGGAGGGAATTAGAAATAAAGGTTTCTAATACAAGCCTGCTTTAAATAAAGCCTGTTGCCTTCTGCACGTGAGGTCAATACAAGCCCTGGTAAATATTTGATGAGATTTGAGTTGGAATATATTAAAACTTTTAAAACTGAAAGGTGCTAATATAATAATTATGCCTCAGTATGACAGGTACAACTATGCTGGAGCTTGAGTTTAAACAGATTTTCTGTGCTAGACTGATACATGGTGATAGGGCAGACACTCCTCCGCTGCAGAGGATCACTACAAGTTGAATTTATTTAGGCTTTTCCAACATATAAATTATAATAGACTACTCTATCACATTGTTTTTAGCTTCTTCTTTTAACAAGAATCGTGCAGGAAAGCAGCATGAATGGACATTGTGCAGCCACCAACCTGTCAGCATATTACATATTTTGAGGCGTCAAAATAGCATCTCAAATATTACATATACAAATAAATGTAAACAGGAAGAACATCGCGGACAGGAAGTTCACTATTACTGTGATAGGTATTGACAAACTTCATACATGAAATTCACCAATTCAAAATCGATCTATAATTTACATAACTTTCGCTGTTCACTAAAATATTTTTCAGAAATAAGGCCCAAGGGCTAAAGAGAAAGCAAGGGGCTTAGTCTCTTTATATCTCAAAATACCAAAGCAGTACAGTTGTAGGAAATGTACCAAACTAAATCAAATGTTCCATTCCTTTTAGTTGAATTTAGGGGAATAGTTGAGTCTTCTAAAACAATGTTGCCTTTTCCTGAACTCCTTTCCCTTTAAACTAATTTCTCAAGAAACCTGGTTCTCTATTCACAACCTAATTTATTCTACGTTATAATACTTATCTAAACCACTTGAGAATTTCACATAAAACCTGCATAGTTGGTGAAAACTGCCTGTGAGTTACGGATGTTAAGCAACTTTATGAGCACAATGGAGCTGTGTGAAACTGTTTAAGAATGCCCTCCTGGACAAGTCCCACACAAATAAATCTTCTCCACCATAAAACAAGCCTGGTGGCACTAAAAATATACACGGTGAGTGTGCAGTTTACATTGCAGCCACTGGCTGGGTTTGGTCATTGAGTGACAGTATATAAAAAATGCTGTGACACACGGCTAAAACGCAAGGGTGTCTAGAAACACCAGAAGTTAGGCGACTGGTGGTTTTGATGTGTGTGATTAAAATGAGTACACGGTCTCCCCAAATGGAGCTTAACTTAATTAGGAACAAAAAATCCATTTGATTCGTCTTAATTAGGCCACTTATAGGTCTTGGCTGCATAGAATGGTGCCTTGTTTGATGTAAGGGAGTGGCTGTGGCTGCCAGTTAACATTTGAATTACAGTACCTCACTGTTTGTGAGTGAAAAGACTATCTTTTATGTTTAAATTAGGCATATATGTCACTGATGTGCTGGTAAAACGAAGGATTTGAGTTTGCAATCCATCAACAGTAGTACAAAGAAGAGGGGAACAGGTTGTTGCCCAAGACCAGGTGAGGCTATCAATTCCTACAATGACAGGGACAAATCACTAAATCTATCTCTAATGTTCTGCTTTTCTCGCACAGAAAATTGAAAGTCATAAAAGCCAAAACCAAAAAAAAATCAAGCCTTTTCACCTTTGTTCTTAAAACATTCCTGTGTTGTGCCTTTAGCTACAGGGTTTCGGGAAAGAGTGGCAGCGCTGTGGTTGTAACTCTGCAAGAGGCTCCTAAAACCAGACAGAGCTCAATGGTTTCCATGGAACACTGCGGAGTGTTGCATCTCACCAAAGAATTCTAGAAAGCTATGAAACACTATGCGGGACAAAAGGCTATCGGTGGAGTTAAATACCATCCTCGCTGTCAGATCAAACCTGTGTGTGTACTTAAAAAAAAAGCAGAGCAACAAGTTTAACTCCTTACTGAAAAAAGTCCGAAGTCCAAATCTAAATAAAAATAAAAAAAAAAAAAAAACGTGAATTTTGCATCAAACCATAAAATGATACAAGACTGTGAGTAAGAAATAAAGAGAAGAGGGAGACAGGAAAGAAAGTGAAAAAATATATAGGCCTGCAGATACATAAATATTGTGTGTGATTTCATCACCCCCCTGTGAGAATGACTAAAAAGAGGCGTGTGCTTGCACTATAATAAATTGTCACATACGTGTCTATGGATAGAAGCTCTAAGGAGCGTTTACAACGCACAGCACAGCACTTGTGGGAATGTGAGCATGTATTTCGCTGTACGGGTGTGTGAACGAACATGGCTGCTTTGAACTCACAGTCATCTCTTGGCCCTCGCCCAGCATCTCCAGCTGCTCTTGGATCTCCTGGAGCCGCCGCTCCTGCCCTCTTCTCTCCTTTATATCCTGCAGGACCTTCTCTCCTGGCTGCGGGTCCCCATCGCACTTCCAGCCAATAGCCTCCGAGCTGTGGACCTGATATACAACAGACACAATACATTTCCCACCGGGAGCAAACAATTCACTTCACATGTGGACGTACTTGGGCACACACGGCTCATGGCTGCCCCCCGTAAACATTTAGAAGGGGATCACAACCATGTAACAGTTCATCACAGTGAATTCAAGTGAAACTTTTTCCATTCCTTCAAGACACTTGTGTTACATTATGCTCATACCTGTTAAAATGGCTTAAAGATGAACAGCTTGATGAAGAGACAACTACACACCAATGGTCTTTGTCCTACTTAGCCAAATGTAATTTGTGAGTGATTTGAAACACACACACACACGTTTTTTGTTATGTACAACTAAATCAAAGTAATCCACCAGACAAATTTTGCCGAAAAGGCAGAGCTGCTTAAAGCAGGTCAGAAATGTGTTCATATCATAAACCTAGGATGCATGCTATGGAAATATGCCGTTTATAATTCCCATATGAATACTGAGAAACACTGAAATATATCAAATGAAATCTCAGGATTTATCAGAATTGCTGCTTTACACCAAACAATTTCACTGTTTGAACCTGGACTGTGTGTGTAACAGCCGACCATTTTGGATGTGTAGAAGAGCACAGAACATTTGTTAAAGTTGTTAAATTTTGCAATTTTCCCAGTTTAATGTTTTACATTTCAGTTAGACCTGTAGCAGCAATGCAGTCTGCCTTCACTTGCACTCACTCTAAAAAACCCAGTTTCTCCCCCTCCCCTCCCAACTGAAACACCCTGTTGTGATTGGCTGAGCTCTGTGAGAAACATCCCACCGCTCAGAGAGCTGGGGTCAGTTGGAGAAACAGAAGTCAACTACAAACACTCAGGAAGGAGGGGGGCTGTTAAATCGATCCAGTGGTGGTTAGTATTAACTTCCGCTCCCGCTGTGACATCACAACAGGAGACATTTCTAAACGGCTAGTGTTCAGCCAGGTTTCAGCAGCACTACAGAGGAGGCCAGACCACAACGGAATGAGTGGGTGGTCTTATTTCATAGTTTGTGTGTTAGCAGGAAATCCAGAGACCTAAATAGTTACACGCAAGCACTGAAAAGTGATTTCTTTTCTTATTTTTTTTCCCTTTCCCATTAGATCTCAACCAATACTGTCAGGGTGTCGGGAGATTTACTGTTGTTTATATATATATATCTATATATATATATATATATATATATATATATATATATATATATATATATATATATATATATATATATAGCTATGGCAGATCACTTCTGGTATTTAATAGGCTGATTGGCTGTTGAATCAGCTATCAGGAATCAGGAATGATCTAAAATCAGCCACTGGCAAATTGACAAGTTGAGTTGCAGGTGATACCATCAAATGGATTGAGTAGTGCTAAGACACCCACTTTCATCTAGTCGTGAATCTTTAGTTTGAACTGGCCTAAAAAAAAAAGCCCAAATACCACAGCTATAGCTATACAGTCCATAATATATCACACGTTTATGGCATCCATGTGCATTGGGTTGACACAATGAACTGCATCCAAGGCAAACTTTGAAACTGGGTCAGGTGGAAAACGGGAGAGTCATGGTTACGGACTGGCTGATGAGCGAGAAGCTCGTCTTTCTGCCCGCTGATCTGAAGTGAAGTCATGCAGATCCAAACGGCACATGATCAGACGTTGAGGTTCATCACAAATAATTAAACCGGTCTAATGACAGTACGTTGTTGACCCGCTATGATGAAGGAATAGCTTCTGCAGATGGAGCTCAATGACCCGCAAACCTTAAAGGACAGGGGCAAAACTCCTTCCTCACCCCACTCACGGTTTACTTCTTAATAAGCTAGGGTGAAAAATACAAGTGGAGATGAGCATGGCTCCTGTTGAGACTGACCAGTGAGTGACCTGTGGTGGGGTCATGTTATGACCTCTATAAATACACTTCTGTATAAAAGTCTGTAGTTGGATCTGAGCGTATATTGCCAACCACAAGGCTGTGTTGGAGCGTCAATACGGTGCCAACGCGGTTGAAATCTCCATCCTCCTCGGTTAACCTGGATGCCAGGCAGGCGTATGTATGATGTAATAATGTCAAAATTTATGGATATTTCATACAATGTTGACATTGCAATAGGGACTTTGCATGCAGCAAATTGGTAGGTTACGGCAGACAGCGAGGAAGTATGGACTCAAACACTGAGTTGCTAAATGTATTGTGACACATCTACGATAGGATGTAATCTTAGTTAAACTCAGGGTGGGAAGGAAGGTCAGTTGAGTTGAGAGAGTATTTTGAGAAGTGTTCTTCCTTAAAAGCGAAACAGACATGCCTACTAGACTAATATTATTTACAGCGACTAAATTATACCAGTGTGGCTTGACTACATTTGCAGGAATATTCAAAATCTTTACAAAAACAAGAATATCCCAAATTTTTTCCTAAGTGTGTGTGGCCTCACCTACCAATGCCCTCTGCCTCCCTAAAGGGAAATAATGACAGCTTCTATCTGAAGCCTCTTTAAAGTGGTCGTTACTAGAGCCCTTCAGTTATGAATCACTCATCCAGACTAGACTCGCTCATCCAGACTACAAAAGCCAGGACCAATGACAGAATCAGACTCCTGTCATGAAGCAGAGTGAGAAACACGGCATTCCAACCAGGAAAAATAAAAATTAAAGTCTAGTTTTACCACCATCCCCACACCACTAAATGCATGTTTCTAAAAGAGCCTAAATCTATGGGAGTAACAGTTTATTTAATTTGGAAACGGCTGCTGCCCTACTTTTCATGATCTATAGACTCTAAACTTCTAAATTGTCTGCAAGGGTTAGCAATGATAAACCCAACACTGACCAAAGTTCAGAAAAATTTGGCAGAATCGTTACATATGTTCTCACTAAACCAACATCTCCTGGATAAATTAACACTTAAATGTTTGATGAGTGTACGCAAGTCCACAATCTCTTTGTATAAATCTTCTCTTATCTGACCCTAATTATAACAAAGACATGGTCCAAAAATTACATCTTCGCTGGCTTTATCCTGCTTCTCATCGTCGTCTCAGACTTGGATCTTCTCTTTCAGGGTAACAACCCTGTTATAGGTTGGTTACAATAATGGAGAAACAAGCTACTTTAAGAGGTTTGTTAGATAGTTTGCTAAAGTCCAAAGACACGTTTTTTAGGCCCAATGAAACCAGTAAGGAAATGTATTGCTAATGTAGGCTTTATATATCACAAGATATCAAAACAAAACAAAAGTGAAGCACAAAGACGTTTTAACTTAAGGGAAAAATTTATATGTATCCCAGGGCTTTGCAAATCAGCTTCATAAATGTAGAGTAAGAAGGGGAAAAAGGAGAGACTGGAGTGAAATAACAGAAAGAACCAGGCTCTCTTGTGAGTTGTGAGTTCAGTGCAGAGACGCTGAACTAAACACAAACACACACACACACACTCCAAAAGCCATGGTTGTTGCATCTATATTCATAAATGGACTGCCTTTGTATAGCCCCTATTTAGTCTTCTGACCACTCCAAGTGCTTTACAGTACAAGTCGACCTTCACCCATTCATACACCTAAACTAAAGTTAATATTTTTATGCCAATTCTTACATTTCCACAGTACTTTCTACTCCTTATATTTTATAAATATCCTTGTTACTCCTATTTCATTCCAGTTTGTTTTCATGACAACTGCCTTGAAATGTGATTTTTTTTTTGCCAGAAAATGCATTATTTGACCTGCTCTCTGGCCTAAACTATAACAAATTCAGCCTCTTTTTCCCCCTTAAAATACATTTACAAGGACAATACAATTCTCTTGCCAAAAAGTGATATAAGCTCAAGGAGTTAAAGATTGTTGTCTAAAAATGACTTTGTGGAGGGGGCGTGGCGCATCGGCTGCAGGAGAGAGGTGTGGAGAGGGCTCAGGGGAGCGGCGCCAGGTGAGAGTAATTGAGCAGTGAGTACAGGTGCGCTAATTACTCTCACCATCTCTTTTAAAACAGTAGCAGGCTGGACCCGCGAGGAGGAAGAGGGGAACGGACACGAGGAGAGCCGAGCAGACGGCAGCACCTCAAGCCTGCGATCGGCTGCAGACGGCCTCAGCGTGTGTGTGTGTGTGTGTGCGCGCCAATAAAGCACGGGGAAACCGTGAACATAAAGAGACTGGACTTGTTGTGGGTCTGTTCGGTGCCGGGGAACCCACGGGGGCAGCGAGACTGCCACATTTGGCGCCCAAGAAGAACCCGGCACGGAGACCATGTCCGAGCCGCAGCAGACCCAACCAGTTACGGCGCTGGCCCAAATCTTGGCGGAGGTCGCCGCGATGAGCCGGGACCAAGCAGCGGCCAGCAGACAACAGCTCTCGGCGCTTCAGCTGCAGGTCGAGGGGCAAACACAGCTGCTGCAGAGGATGCTGGCTCGGTCGGGGGCAGCGGTACCGGGTCCCCCGCTCTCCGGCGTGACTCTGCAGCGGATGACCGAGAGGGACGACGCGCAATCCTTCCTCGAAATGTTCGAGGCGACGGCATCGGCGTGCGGGTGGCCGGAGGCAGAGTGGGCCGTGCGCCTGCTGCCACTGCTGGCGGGGGACGCGCAGACAGCGGCGCTCGGCCTGCCTGCCTCCTCTCGGGGACAATACCGGGCCGTGAAGAGGGCTGTCCTCGACCGGCTGGGGTATTCGGCGGAGGATCACCGGCGGAGGTTTCGCGGAGCCAAGCTGGGACCCACCGACCGCCCCTTCGTCCACGCCCAGCAGCTGAGGGACGCCGCCCACAGATGGCTGCAGCCGGGGGAGACCGCAGGCGAGGGGCAGCTGATGGAGAAGATCGTCCTGGAGCAGTTCGTGGAGGGGCTGCCGGCGGGCACCCTGGAATGGGTGCGCTGCCACCGCCCCGCCGACCTGGCGACGGCCGTCACCCTCGCGGAGGACCATCTGGCCGTCCTCTCCCGGGGCCAGACATCGGAGGCGCGGCCAGTGTCCTCCGGCCGTCCCAGCCCGGCACCCCGCAGGAGACCCGCCACAACACCCGACCCCCCTCCCGAACCATCCACCCGTCCCACCCCTGCCCCTCGCACTAACGTCCCCTCTCCCTTTTTCCCACAGGGTCCAGCCGCTACGGGCGCTGCTCCTGGCCCACAGAGGGTCCCTCAGGCGGCAGGGCAGGAGTGCTGGAGGTGCGGGCAGCCCGGACATTTCCGCCGCGAGTGTCCGCTAATGGAGGTTGGGCAGGTGATCCGGGTTGTCGGCCCCCCGGCACCCTCCCCCGGTCCAGGAGAGACGTACAGCGTTCCGGTAAGGATTCAGGGGGGTACACATCAGGCAATGGTGGACTCGGGCTGCATGCAGTCTATAGTTCACCAGAACCTGATTCGACCTGGGGCATTGTTAGAGGCAGGATGGGTGGATATCAGGTGTGTGCATGGGGATATTCACAGATATCCTGTGGTGCCGGTGGAAATTCGCTACAAGGGTAAAAAGCATAATGTGAAGGCTGCGGTTAGTTCCCGCCTGGCGCATCCTCTGATCTTGGGCACAGATTGGCCGGGGTTTGATAAACTAGTGGGGCAATGTGTGGGGGTGCGCTCGCGACCGACAGGGACAGGGGATATGTGCGCTGTGCTTAGCGGCGACGCGAGGTTGTCCGACGCTGCAGACGGGGAGGGGGAGCCGGCGGTGCCTCCACCGGAGGCTCCGCAGGTTCCCGTGTTTGACTCCATGGAAGATTTTCCACTCGAGCAGTCTCGTGACGATACTCTGCGCTTTGCCTTTGACCAAGTGATACGAATTGATGGTCACATGGTGCGCCCTGACGCAGCGCTATCATATCCACATTTTTCTTTACGCAGGGACAGATTATACAGAGTGAGTCGTGACACTCAGACAGGCGACATAATAACCCAGTTGTTGGTCCCGAAAAGCCGTCGGGAAATAGTTTTCCAGGCGGCTCATTACAACCCGATGGCTGGACACCTGGGATATGATAAAACACTGAACCGGATAATGGCCCGATTCTATTGGCCAGGCATTCGGGCAGACGTGCGCCGCTGGTGCGCGTCTTGTCCCGAATGCCAGTTAGTTAACCCACCGGCCGTCCCGAGAGCGCCATTGCGCCCATTACCACTGATGGAGGTCCCATTTGAACGCGTCGGGATGGACCTCATCGGGCCATTTCACCGGAGCGCACGGGGATATCGCTTTGTGTTAGTCCTGGTGGATTACGCAACGCGATATCCCGAGGCAGTGCCGCTGCGCACCATCTCTGCAAAGAGTGTGGCGCAAGCGCTGTTTCAAGTTATCTCCCGAGTCGGGATCCCGAAAGAGATCCTGACTGACCAGGGCACCCAGTTTATGTCACGAACACTGAGAGAACTGTACGGGTTATTGGGCATCAAGGCTATTCGAACCAGCATTTACCACCCTCAGACGGACGGCCTCGTGGAGCGCCTGAATAAGACCTTGAAGTCCATGATCCGTAAGTTTGTGCACGATGATAATCATAATTGGGATAAATGGCTACATCCTCTGTTGTTTGCAGTGCGCGAGGTACCCCAGGCCTCAACGGGATTTTCTCCCTTTGAGCTGCTGTTCGGCAGGAAACCACGGGGGGTTCTGGACCTGGTTAAAGAAAGCTGGGAGGACGGTCCAAGCCCAAGTAAGAACGAAGTTCAGTACGTCCTGGACCTGAGAGCAAAACTCCACACACTAGGGCAGTTATCACGTGAGAATTTGCTCCGGGCCCAGGAACGTCAGCAGCGGCTGTACAACAGAGGATCGAGGCTAAGACAATTTTCACCGGGAGATAAAGTGCTTGTATTGCTCCCATCTTCCAATTCGAAATTACTCGCCAAGTGGCAAGGGCCCTTTGTGGTCACACGGCGAGTGGGTGACGTTGACTATGAGCTTGTGCGATCTGACAGGGGAGGGGCAACACAGATTTATCACCTCAACCTCCTTAAAGCGTGGAGAGAGGCGGAGCCTGTTTCCCTGGTGACGACAATTAGAGAGAGAGATGAGTTGGGGCCCGAGGTACCAAAATCGACCAATCCTGCCCCGCTCCGTTGTGAAGACCATCTCTCACCGTCCCAGGGAGCAGACATTGCCAGGTTGCAGCAGCGTTACGCTGATGTGTTTTCCCCCCTGCCAGGACGCACAAGCCTTATTCAACACCATATCGAGACTCACCCAGGGGTGACGGTGCGTTCGCGGCCCTATCGGCTACCTGAACACAAGAGAAAAGTGGTTCAGGCTGAATTGAAAGCTATGTTGGAGATGGGTGTAATAGAAGAGTCCAACAGTGCCTGGTGTAGCCCCATCGTTCTTGTAACCAAGAAAGATGGGTCTATCCGGTTCTGTGTGGACTATCGCAGGGTGAATGATGTTTCACAGTTTGACGCCTATCCAATGCCCCGGGTCGACGAACTCCTGGATCGCCTGGGCCCTGCTCGCTTTTTCACGACGCTGGATTTGACCAAGGGCTACTGGCAGATTCCCTTGTCTCCAGAGTCCAAGGAGAAAACGGCCTTCTCCACTCCGTACGGTTTGTACCAATTTGTCACACTTCCGTTTGGGTTGTTTGGGGCCCCAGCCACTTTTCAACGCCTCATGGACCGGGTGCTGCGCCCCCATGCCGCATATGCTGCCGCCTACCTGGATGATGTCATCATCCACAGCAACACCTGGGCGGAGCATGTGCGGCAGGTGGCCGCGGTGCTCGAGTCACTGAGGCAGGCGGGGCTTACGGCCAACCCAAAGAAGTGTGAAGTTGGACGGAGGGAGGTACGGTATCTGGGGTACCACTTGGGCGGCGGGCAGGTGCGTCCGCAGGTAGATAAGACAGCAGCGATTGCAGCCTGCCCAAGGCCCAAGACCAAAAAAGAGGTGCGGCGGTTTTTGGGGCTGGCCGGCTATTACCGGCGATTTATCCCCAACTTCGCGGAGCTGACCAGCCCTTTAACTGACCTCACCCGAAAGGGTGCTTCAGATCCGGTCCAGTGGACGGAGCAGTGCCAGGTGTCGCTTGAGAGGGTAAAGCAGGCCCTCTGTGGGGAGCCTCTGCTCCACACACCTAACTTCTCTCTCCCTTTTGTCTTGCAGACTGATGCGTCGGGCAGGGGGCTGGGGGCCGTTCTGGCCCAGCGGGTGCGGGGCGTCGACCGCCCAGTGCTGTACATCAGCCGCAAGCTGTCGGAGAGGGAGGCCAGGTACAGCACGGTGGAGAGGGAGTGCCTGGCCATCCGGTGGGCGGTCGATGCTCTGCGGTACTACCTGCTGGGGCGCCCATTCACCCTCTGCTCGGACCACGCTCCCCTTCAGTGGCTCCACCGCATGAAGGATGCCAACGCCCGGATCACTCGGTGGTATCTAGCTTTACAGCCTTTTAAGTTCACAGTGATCCATAGGCCGGGGGCGCAGATGGCCGTGGCCGACTTCCTTTCCCGCTCCCATGGGGAGGCGGGGGGGGGGAGTAGGTTAGGCCGGACGGCTCCCCGGCCTAAGTCGGGCGGTGGAGGTATGTGGAGGGGGCGTGGCGCATCGGCTGCAGGAGAGAGGTGTGGAGAGGGCTCAGGGGAGCGGCGCCAGGTGAGAGTAATTGAGCAGTGAGTACAGGTGCGCTAATTACTCTCACCATCTCTTTTAAAACAGTAGCAGGCTGGACCCGCGAGGAGGAAGAGGGGAACGGACACGAGGAGAGCCGAGCAGACGGCAGCACCTCAAGCCTGCGATCGGCTGCAGACGGCCTCAGCGTGTGTGTGTGTGTGTGCGCGCCAATAAAGCACGGGGAAACCGTGAACATAAAGAGACTGGACTTGTTGTGGGTCTGTTCGGTGCCGGGGAACCCACGGGGGCAGCGAGACTGCCACAGACTTGTTCTCATTTCCTTGTTATATTTAATAGATTTTATCTCATTCACTCATTCATTCACTATTAGCTGTTCAAATACTTTTAAAGGGACATTAAAATGCTTAAATTGCAATCTCTTGCCAAAAAGTGATTATAGCGCATATATTTTGACAGGCAACAGATTTTTTCCTTACTTTTACTTTTATACTTCAAGTACTTTTGAAACTAGTACTTTTACTTGAGTGGAAAGTTTGAATCATAGTCTTTTTAAACTTCACCTCTACATAGTAGCAGTCATTTTTTTTTTTGCTGATAATACCAAAAGCACTGAATAATTTAAAAATCTTGGCCCTATTTATTGTACTAGATGAAAAATCTTTACAGTTAATCCTGAGGCAAACATGAAATGTCTGTACCAAATTTCATGGCAATCTAGTCAATACATTTAGGAACCATGAATAAATTTTTTTTTTTTTTAAATAGGGTTAATTTTATGTCGGACTGACCGGCCTATAACTTATTCTTCGTGGTATTTGCTTTTGTGCCAGTTGAACTGGAGTAAAGATAAACTTCTTGGATCTTAACAAACTCCAGAGATTGCTATAATACATCACATTATTTGTGCTTCTCCTACTGGAATTCCAAACAGACCAGGGAAGAGAGACGAGGGTTCAGCTTATCTGAACATCAGGAAATAGAGGTCTCCCCCAGCAACGTGGCCCCTCTGCCCCTTGACGTGCGGTTGAAGATCTACAATAATCGCATCGTCTATCTGGGTCACAACACAGCTGGGAGTCTACAAAGATCTGGAGACATTGTTTTCTTTACGCATGCATGTAAAACATATTGTATTTTGCTTTTGTAGAGGAAAGTATGTCACTCTTTTGATGAAATATCAATACAAATGCCTTGGAATTCGATGTTGCATCAGCATCATAAGTTGATATAGAGTGCAGCACTGGAAATATAGAGTATTACGCTAGCTGCCAAGTGCACCTAGAATGCAAAGTGGATGTTATTGAAAGAGACAAAGGGATCATTCATGCATCTAACAGCTGCCGAGAAGCTGTCCTTGGTTCACCTCATGGTTCGGGTTTTGCTTTCCCATAAAATGAAAATAAACTTAACTACCGGTACTTGCCTAATGCTGTGAGCAAAAAACAACAAAGGAAAAAAAAAAACGGTCAGTATATTATGATATGACTTTCGGAACACTAATCAAGCATGAGTTTTACATTCATTAAGGGGTTATTGATATCCTGTGATCAGTTTCATTATGTCAAATAAGAACAATACATTCCATCCCGAAGTTGTCAATGTGAACCAGCTGCAGGGGTTGATGGATGATCCAATGTCGTCCAAAGTGATGAAACAGGATAAACATTTGGGTTTATTTTACGCCAAACTACACTTCACATTAATTCCAAATAAATTTTGGACACGAGCCACTCGGCGATATCTAGGGTATGTGTTATATTTCGATGTTCTGATTTTAAGGGACTTATAATTATATCATGTCAGGCATATTACTCTTGTTAGACAAAAGGGAGGGAGCCGCTGAAATTGGGAGTCCAGAGCATCCAATGTGGGTTGCATCTGTGGTGAACCAAATGCCAAATGTAACAGCTGGATAGCCTAATGCAGACACAATATTAGATACATCTCATAAACAGCACAGAAAAATAGATATTTAGGTCACCCTCGCGTTTCATTGCATCCTGCTGCGATATGTGCATGTCTACGTGGCAACAGGCCCACTGTTCGAATCCGGTTCCTTTGGGCATTAGATGTGTCGGACTGTCCGAAGATAAAAGGAAAGCTTCATGAACTTGTTCGCACACTCAAGACACGTATAAACTGGGCCAGCATCTTCCGAGGCAGCCAACGCATGGAAGCGTCAACACTAACAAATCATAAAATTAAACTGTTTAGCAGAAAGGAACTAATTTGTACAACGTGTGGTCTTCACTAAAATGTGTACATATAAAGGGGAGCACTCATTTTCATTTTTTTCCCTTAACAAGCACTTACCGTATGCGAGGTAGATTCTAGCCAACACCGGGAAAAGCATCATGTTTTAGTTTGCAATAGCCACAAAATGTCTCATTGGCTTTGAATCTGAGGTCCACTAAATTAAAAATGTCTGTCGCTCACATTTAGTCACTCACATATTTAAAAAAAAAAACAAAAACAAATAATGAAAACAGCATGTATTTTTTTATACAATGGATTACCATTTTATAGCTGGTTTTATAATGTGATCCAGCAGCCTATCTTTTCAAAGTAAATTGATACGCTTTACAGAGATTGGGCTGTTGCGTTAGATCAAAAAGATCTTTGTACTTGATTATGCTTGCAACTGATCTATTGATAAAGCTTCTTGATCACAAGCACCATCTACAATCAAGCCTCTTAATCGAGCAATTTAAATTCCGGGGAGGAAACCAATAAGATCACATCCCTGCCATGTTCTTGTGAAATTATGCTTAGATTTGATACTTTTTTATTATATTTGCTAAGATTGAAGTCATTTATAAATGCCTAGTTTAGCAGGAAAAGTCCCATTATTGTTGCTAGCTAGGACAAGATTCAGAAAAAGTCCCCTTTTTTCCTTCTGATGACTAGTAAAGTTACTCTATGATAACTTTTACCGTAAGATTTCCTAGTGGGATACGAGATGTATATTACCAACAGCACATATCCTGAGAGAATATAAACAAGGGGATGTTAGCCTTGAACTTTTCTGGCTAACTATATTTATCTTAAAAATATGTCCACAGAAATAAGGAGGAAGTATCTTGACTGACATTGGCGATAATTACTCCTGATGTAGTTATACGTGCGCTAGCTAGCATATTGCTGACATTAGTTAACTTAAAATGCAGCTATACAATTTTATGTGTATATTGTGTTTGAGCTAGCTAGCTAGCACATTGCTGACATTAAATAACTTAAAATGTGACTATATACAATGTGATGTTTACACACAAAACACAAAAGTCCCAATTATGTTTTCTTATGGTCACTAAAGATAATATTTAATTAAATGAGTACTTTCACATTTGTTTCTACATCATAATGGAAATATCTGCAAATGCTTCACAATTTTGTCAGTGGATGCTAAACATGTATGTCAAAAAGTATGGCAAATAGAGCAAAAGATATATTTAAAATAACTTAAATTGATTTTAAAATGGTTGTCCAAATGGAACTCAAAGGTGGACTAGTCGCCCCACATGATATTTTAACACTTCAGATAATAGAAAAATTACCAATGACTAAAATGTTTGGGGGCGACATGGTGGCGCAGGGGTTAGCGCTGTTGCCTCACAGCAAGAAGGTCACAGGTTCAAGACCTCCTTGGGTCCTGGGTCTGGGACCTTTCTGTGTGGAGTTTACATGTTCTCCCTGTGTCTGCGTGGATACTGCAGCTTCCTCCCACAGTCCAAAAACATGCTGAGGTTAATTGGTGACTCTAAATTGCCCGTAGGTGTGAGTGTGTGAGTGAATGGTGTGTGTGCCCCACGATTTGCCTCTCGCCGTAACACGCTGGGATAGGCTCCAGCAGACCCCTGCGACCCTAATGAGGAATAAGCAGGTATAGAAGATGACTGACTGACTAAAATGTTTGGAGTTGGAGCCAATAAGTATATGGGGAAGGTATTAGACATATGTGTTATCTTTTTAAATTACAAGTTTTTTTTGTCACATCATTGACCCGTACTTTGTTGTTGAGTTCCATGTTGGAATGTATGCATATATAAAGTTGAGTACCATTTTGTGCTTAAATTTATGTATCTATATAGTTGAGCCGGTGCATTTTTATTATTGTAGTTATATATGTTTTACTAGTAATAATTTACTTTTGGGTTTTATGTATTTTAAAAGCTGATCTAGGGATGGGCTTTGCAAAATAGCTTAGGCTATAAATGCTGCGGTATGTGGCAGAAGTTCATGCTATATACTTTTCTTTATACAAATAAACATTACAAAAAAGAAATTGACTGCTGGAAAATATAGTCTCCCATGTTTGCAGACAATACATCTGGTTAATAGCATTCAGTTGCGAAAAGGGAACCAGCCTTGCTGACTCAGAGATGGCTGCTCTTGTTAAGAACAACTCTACTTCTCTGTCTCCCAGCTTCTCTCCCTCTGGGTATCTGCATATCTGAAGCATAGTAGAAGCTTTGAGTGTGCCACGTGGACCCAGGCTACCTGCCAAAGTCTGTCCACATGCCTCGCCACAAGCGCTCCATGTGAGAGCTCTGCAGTAAGCTGTTCGGAAGCTATGTCTGAGAGCCCTGACTTCAGTGTATACCTGCCTGTATGCTGACTCTTGTCTAAGCAGAGCAATGCAACAACTGTTTCTAATCCTGCACCACTCACGTTTTACAAAGGTCTATAATAATCCCTTCTCCTCTCCATTCCTCTGCAAAATTAGACCATAGATGCTCCATAAGAGACAGTTTCACTGTTTTTGCATAAATTCCTCAGATATGATCTATGTTTGCATTTAAGTTGTCTTTTTTTCCTCTCCAGATGGTCTGTTTTTACACCAGTATTTTGAATGCCTAATAGGATTTGGTGATTGCTGAACATTCCTGAAGAATTAGAAGATTCATTTGTGGTCATCTGGACGTTTATACTTACTTTTTTTTTTTTTTTTGCAGAACCGAGGGTGGTCTGAAGCAATCTTTGTTGATCCAAACCTCCTCACACGTCCAATCGAAAAAGCATGTGTGAAGGTAGTACTGCATCAAAATGACTACGCCACCCGTGTATTCTCGGCGTGTTGTCCAAAGCACAATCCAGAAACAGAAGTTTGAATTTTACTGTCCTGGTTGCAGAATACAACATTGCAGACATCCCTCTAAACTGTTGTAAATACATCAAGGATCTATTCCTCTTACTTTGTTTAAGTGGGACTCGGGGGATCATCTCCACCCAGCAACATTGTGGTTATAAAATGTCATTTTAATGTTAGCCAAATAATGACACAGAGAAAAATGCTTGCGAACAAAGAGCTTAAGAAGTAGACCATGTTAAATATTTATCTAAAGCATCTGGGAGGACGGAACGTCCAAGCATCTTTTTGCACTTCCCGGGCCCCCATTGACACATGCTGTGTATTGTCAAGTGCAATATCTGACCTAAATTTCAGCTGTGCAAAAACACCTTTGTACAGTGAGGTGGTGCTTTCAAATGAAACTTGGGAATGTGGGAATTCAACTTTCAGGAAAATCTGAGTCTCTTCTTACTTGCTGAGTTTCAGATGAAAAGGTCGTTAAACTTTTGTGTCTGGAGGTAAGGAGTAAACATGAAGCTAGCGCCAGCAACTGTCTATCTTGGCTTAGTACGAAAACTGGAAACCTGCAAAATATACAAACACTGAAGTTCAATCAGGCCTTTACACAAGGGGGGGCAGGACAGATAAACAACACAAAATTACGGAATTACTCAAATATTTCACAACAAAACTGTTCACACCAGAAGTGACACGAATTTGCAACAAAAACACAGAAACACAAATTTAAATCGACAACTCATCCTCAGAAAAAAAGAGGGTTTCAACACATCATCCGGTGATGATAATCTTGTCCTCTTCCCACTCATTCCCAGAAAAACATTAACTTTCGTTAGCTACTAAATCTGCAACATCCCAAAGTAAACTAACTAACTACACACTAGCCTAGTGTGTAATTTGTGGTAGCATCTAGTGTTGAGGTTTCAGATTCCTAAGGTCTACCTAATGTACAAAAATGCTAAAGGCCGTCATTAGAGCCATTGTTTGATTCGTCAGTTATGTGCTACTGTAGAAACATGGCGATGCAAAACTGCTCAGTCTAACTTATTCTAATCAAAAGGAGCTGTCTCCTACAAAGGTTGTTGTTTAACCTGAATCCGGTTGAAGCAACACCCCTGTGCCCATTCAGGAATGACATTTGTGCTCATCTTTGAATGGTTGTCCCTTTCTTGCACTGATGATCAATTTGTCTGTCAAATCTCTCATTTCAGTGATTACTCTTGAATACTCGCCACATTCTCAGAGAATGTTAACATTTTGCAAAAAGAATGAACCAGAGGAGACAGCTCCGTTACTCGTAAATATTATATTTCATTTCTGCCAAATGTCTGCTTGATGCTGCTAAACGCTGCTAAATCTCACACACTGCACCTTTAAGTGAGCTCAGCCATGTGTTTAGACAAAAATTGCATTGTTATAATGTTATATAATATTTTACTGTGTTTAATTTTGTTCATAGAGACAGAAGATTAGCAAATGCTTTAAATCTCCTTAGTTCGTTTTGTTACTCAATAATCAATTATTATAATGAATGGAACAGCCCTTGACCATGACAGGAAAAAACCTCTCCAAACCACTTAACACAACTGCTTCTACGAATAAAACCAGTGGGAGAGGCATTTATAAGCAGACAATAAAATGGTTATCATGGGAATTACAGGGTGAAGAGGGGTGTGGAGTATTATTCTTGGCTAAGTTAGCTTGTGAAAAGCACTAAATATGCCACATGACGGCTTGACATCTCATTTCTCACCCTGCAGCTGTCCAGCCATCAGAAGAATATCAAAGTCACAGATGCTGCAAAGATATAATTAGACTATTCATATAAACATGAAAACCATTTTTTTGAGCTAAGAGAGCATAATTGACATTAATTCACTGCTAAGTTTGCCAAGTTAAAGTGCTGGATGATGAACAAAACAGTCATATCCCTTTTCTGGTGTGGATTAGCATATTTAACATTTTTCAGTTAAGACATGAACATCATATTCCAAGGACACTTTCTTCTTCAGCACAGAGGATGCATTGTATTCATTATCTTCCTGTTGTCATCACATTTAGAAACATTTTGTTCTGTTGAACATGATATTGACTTAAGCAAAGCTTTGACTTGTGTACTTTGTGTTGAGGTCAGTCAAATATATTTTGAGCTGTAGCACAGCTCACGTTTAGTGATATAAATGAAAAAAAAAATACATTTTAAATGGATATAATATGACTGAAGCTTTTCCACAGTTGTTTAATTATATGATCGGACCGAATAAGAAATTTGTAAACTATCTGCTGAGCTGACCACATTGTGTTGGTCAAAAGGGCGTTTTCTGCCCAAAACTCTGCTCTCTCACTTAACATTCGCTGCAGTTAAAACCATGGGTGCTCATCAGCAACCGCACAATGTGACGAAGTGACCTCATAGTCTTACATCAAAATATAGTCAACCAATACACAACAAAAACACAGCTGGAGTTACTATGCAAACGCAGAAGGAGCTAAAGCCCTGCTGATTAAGGGAGCAATCTGATGCAATCAAATACAGTGGGACAGTGACTGAAAACCATAAATTTTCAATGTAACCACACTTTCAAAAACCCACATTGAACGAATGTCATACTCATCTGTGAAACACACACACACACCCATGTCACAAAACACCCGACATCAGCTCATTCTCATGACACAATCTCCCTTTTCTGGCTTCAAACTGCGGGTGGTGCAGCCATTGCCACACGGTGGTACAGTAGGAGGAGTGAACTGTACATTAATCCCATGTGCCAACAGATGTTTTTAATGACAAAGAAAGGCTTCTTTCAGATGAAGCCTGAAAAAAACGGGGAGAGGGAACCAAATGAAGAATGCAGAAAGAGCAGAGCTGTCATTAGCACAATATTAACGGTGTCCAAGGAAAACACTGTAAAGATGTGTTTTGATTTCGCTGAATCCAGATAATTAAGGAATGGTTTGTTCCTACCTTACCCTTTTCCGGACTCTCCAAATCAGAGGCCAAGAAAACAAGCTTTTTCTCATCAGTACTTTCGCTATGACTCACCGTGGGGGCCATGTGGTGTGTGATACCATGTTTCCACTGTGGTTTATGCCTTATCGTCCGGTTAGTACTGTATAATGTCCACCTGCAACTACATTGCCTTATATTGTAGAGATGTAAAAACCTCAAAGAACAAACAGGGCCCACATATGTGCTTTATCACTACAGATGCAAATATAATCTCAGAATCCACAGAGGGCCACCTGAGTCCCAGAACCACTTTTTTAAAAATCTTCAATCATTGTAAATGCTACAACTAGACGATCGGTTGCAATGTGATAAGGGCATAGAGCTGCAATGATTAGTCTAAACGATTCATTGCCAACTATTACATTAATTACCACCTAATTGATAATCATTAAATCAATTTTAATCATTTTGAAGAACAAAATGTCCAAATTCTCTGGTTCCAGCTTCTCAAATCTGGTTATTTCTGGTTTTGTTAGTCTTCTATAGTAGTAAACTTTAAGTAATATTTGGGCTGCAGACTGTGAAAAATATTTTACACCATTTTTTTTAAATCAAACAACTAATTGATTCATCATTTCAATGAATTGTAGATTAATCGGCTGTCAAAATAGTCATTAGGTCCAGCAAACATACTTTTGCTTTTAGTATTCCCCAATAATGTGTTTGGCCTACAGTACCAGTTAAAACTCTCTCAGAGGTCATTTGATAATGGTTCCTCAGCAAAGAAAAGCAAGGTTAATACAACAATACTATCTTCATTAATCAAGCTTTGATATGGTATGTAGAGCTGCACAGATTAGTTGATTAATTGACTAGATTTCAACTATTACATTAATCACCAGCTATTTTGACAATTGATGAATCGACTTGAGTCATTTTTAAGAAGAAAATGTCCAAAATCTCTGGTTCCAGCTTCTCAAAAACAGGATTATTTTCTGGTTTCTTTAGTCTTCTATAATAGTAAACTGATCGACTATCAAAATAGTCAAATTAGTTGCAGCCCTATATGGATCAGGTTATCCAGTTTACAGTAGTCTTCATATGTAGTAAGCTGTTCTGCATGTGTTAATATCACCAAATGACAGGGAAAGCCTTGATCCTTTTTCTGGAGCTGGCACTCCTCAACCTCCGCCAGGCCTGTAATTACACTCTGATGGGGGCTGATTCTCCTCTGTGGCAGCATATGAGCTGGTGCCAGGCCTCACAGGCTGTATTCACTGTCACAGGCTTGAGCAAAGGACACCCTTTGCTCGAGCCAGACTACTACTAAGGTGACCGCACAGGAATGCGTCGCTTTTTTTTCTGTCTCAGAATATCAATCTCGACATATTGGGAAAGGACGGTGCCAAAATCTTGAGTCAAACCCTTGACTGATCCCTCATGATTGATTGCTCGCTAGGGAGAGGAAATAACTCCCTTCGCCATGTAAAAACGTGTCGGACGATCGATCTGACATTGCCAGAGAACAGGAGACATCGGCGAATGTGGATATCTCAGCCATGATTAAATATTGCAGGGAAAAGCCGTTTCCATAGTGCTGAAACAGAGATATGATGCTCTTCTTTTGTGTCCATTAGAGACTCTCCCGGAATTAACGGCCAGACAAGCAGCTTTCTAAGCTGCTTTTCAAATGGTTGCAGTTTGCAAACTTCTGCAAAGAAGAAAGGTAACCACAAAACAAAAGCATATTTAGTTTTATGACCAACTTTAGGATTTACAACCACTGATGTGGCACTGCGAAAGAGTTATGCTAACGCAGTCCACCTTTAATATATACCATAATAGTAAGAAAGGATCAAGATGGGGTAAGGAAAGTTACTTTTTAAACCCTACAGGTGTGGCATTCACCAACATTGCACTTTTTATCTCATACACTTCATGATAACAGCTAAGTAAAACAAATTTTTGCTGTTTTGGAAAATGTTTTTGCCATTTTTGCCATCCAACGGTGAATCACCAGCAATTAGTTAATTGAGAGACAAAGGTTTTTTGTTTTTTTGTAATTATTTTAATTCATATTTTACTGTACATCATTTGAAAAGGAATTCCTGCGATAGCCAATCCAGCATCTATAATGGGGAGCAGATGACAGACGGATCTTGGGGAATTTTTTCTTTCCCAAAATCTCTTTAACCATGCAAGATGATTAAAGGGTGGGAAGGACAGGAGGGAAAGTAGGTTATACAAAGTAACACATCCAGCTGCCCAGTAATATCACAGTTTTCTAGTGTTAGCCAAAGGTCCGCTCCACATCATAAGGGAGAGTCTTTCACAAAGGAGTCCTAAATTGAAATGGAGTTTGAGTTTAGTTTTACACATGAGGTTCAGTTTTAGTCACGAGAAGCGCTACTCGGCCAAGTGAAAACAGTCTTATAATGTCTAAGAGAAGGAGACGTCCAAATTTCGAAAAAAAAATAACTCATGATGTCATCTGGGTTGTATCAGCTTGGGTAGAGACACAAGTGTGCATTACAAACTTCAAACAGGTCATCTAATAAAAGACATGAATTATTGGGAATGTAGGCTCCAGTGCTTTAAATCCGGATATCTCAACCGTTGCTATACTTCAATTTTTCTTGTTTTTTTTTAACGGTCTCTTCTGAATGGGGGATTAAACAGGAATACTAAATTGTTGGAGTATCTCCTTAAAAGGGCTATGTGCATCTTCTCAATAGAGAGACCCTTGCGGTGGCTTTTATGTGAGCTGCAGCTCAAGGCGCACACAGCTGCACAAGATTATTGCAGGTGATATATTTTCCACATTTTACTTGCCATAACCACACAAAATATCTCTGACTTTGTATTTTCCACCGTGCTTCAGCAAACTGTAACAGGTCCTTCATTCACAAGACACAGGAAGAGCAAACACATGCCCAGACAGTGCCAGGACTGCCAATTTTGGAATAATTACCATCAGGAGAATCAAAGAGGGGTAGGCTATTAGTCTGCTGATGCTCCTTTGTTGAGGAAATCAGCTGTGTTTTGTTGTGTTTGTGAGTTTGGTGGGCATGCTAGCTGTCTCATTAGCCTGAAAGCTAATATCTACATGATGTTTAAGATAACCACTGAAAACCCAATAATAACCTATAACAACAAAAAAAATTTACAACCTGCACATGACTTCACAAATATTATTCATAACCCCTTTAAAGCAACAGCACTGTGTCACAGTATACTTAAATTACTTCCGAGTATTGAGTGTATGCATATGGTCAGGTTCAAACAATTCTCAATGGCACCGATTGAAACAAAATATTGTAGGGTACTGAAAACTACTAATTTGCATGGTTGCAAGTACCTTAAAGTGAAATGCCACTGACAGTGTCTATTGTCAATCACTCATAATGGTCTCAAACCCTAAATTCAGGCCATACTATAAGTGTCCCTGTCATCATTTTGGAAATTATTGGTTTATTAAGATTTGAAGACTTATGCCAGGCTTTGATATAATTTTGATACATTCCCTTTTAGCACAGTTTAGTTAAAAGTAGCTAGCATTAGGCATCAGTGTCCACTGTAAGATTAGCACTCATATTTAGAAGGTCTTGTCACCTAATACAAAAGTTGGTATCAGCCATAGGCTGCATCTCTGGGCTTGAAACCAGCAATAATGCAAACCAATAGATGATGTCACACATCGCTAAGTCTATTTTTTTTATGTACAACTCACTAGCTTTCTTACATTCACACTGAAGATGCCTTTGCAAGTCCTGTGGTGCTTGTACTTGCCAACTGCCTAGAGTATTGTGGTGTCCCTGTAACTGCACTGGGGCTTTTTTTGTTGTTATTAGGACCAGAGGAAAAACTGGCCCTACTGGCCCACCAACACCACTTCCAATAGGAAGTAGGTTAGTTTTTCCAGGAGGTCTTACATCCATGGACAAACCAAGCACACACCTGCTTAGCTTCAGTCATACAGCAGAAACAGAGCACATGTTAGTATAACATGTACCCCTCTGACAAATGTTGAGGAGTTTCAAGTACCTTGGTGTCCGCATCACTAAGGGCCTGACCTGGGAGCTCCCTGCTGTCTCGGTGGTTGGGAAGGCAAGGCAGAGACTGTTCCACCTCGGAAGCTTGAAGAAATTCTTGGTATCCTCTCAAACACTGAGGAATTTTTACACCGCCAAGAGCGTCTTGATGGGGAACATCAACGCCTGGTACGGAAACAGCACCGAGCGGGACCGCAAGGCCCTGCAAAGAGTAGTTTGTTCAGCTGAACATACAATCGGCAGTGCTCTACTCTGCCTTAAGGACATTAACATCAGGCGCTGCAGGAATAAGGCAAAGAGAGTCGTTAGCGATCCCAGCCACAGACTTTTTTTCCCTCCTGTGGTCAGAAGGAAGGTACAGGCCAGGGCTGAGAGGTATGAAGAGCAACTGTGACTGCAGAGTCTCATGCTGCAAAACACCATTTACTCAGACTTCACCACTTTTAAAAGAGCTACCAAATCCTGGTTAAAACACATGTGTACTCATGTCTAGTTTTCTGTAGCTATGTTACTACTAAATGAGTGTTTTACTGTATCTTGCTGTACAAGTACTTTTTTTTACCTCACTGTTTTGAATCTCTTAGTCTCACAAAAGCCCTTCCAGGGATTGGTATTGCAAATTAGCATCCACTGTAAACACTATGTTTATAGCAGATAGCGGTTTTTGGTTTGACTCTGGATGCCATGTCCTTATTATGTAAACCAAAAAATGAATAGATATCTGTGAAGTTGGCTCACCACTGTCTGATCTGTCTGATCATAGTCTAAACTTTAAAGGTTGAGCATTACTTTGTGGTAGCAATACAAGCTTAATTAAAAAAAAAAGATTAAAAGGGGCCCAATTTTTTTATTTTCCCAATTTCATATTTAAATTGTAATAGATTATTTATAAAGATTTGCATGTTTTTATGGTTTAAAAGAAGCTAGTTGGACCTGTACCAGCAATGCAGTCTCCCTTCTCAAACACTCACTCTGAAAAACTCTGCCCTCCCCCTACAAAACACCCATTCTGTTGTAATTGGCCAAGCTCTGTTGGACCTGGGGTCAGCCATAGAAACAGAAGTCAAGTACAAGCACTCAGGAAGGAAGGTGTGGCGACATGGATACTGGAACAGTTGCTATTAAGATCCACTCCTGTTGTGACATCACAACAAGAGCCATTTCTATGTAGCTTGTGTTCAGAAAGCCTACGGAGGAGACCACAACTATACCAACTGAATGAGTGGTCACAGTTGTGTGTGTCCTAGCTTCTGTGTGTTAACAGGAATACCAGGGACCTGAACATTTACACACAATTTACACGATTTACCATTGTTCACATGGAAATTACATCAAATTTGTACATGTATTTTTAGTAGGATCAAATAATAGCCAGAGTGGGATTTAAAGTATGGCCTTCATATGGAACCTTGGAAAAGTGGATGGAAAAGTGAGGCAACATTCAGTTCTAAAGTATGGCATCTTACACAATACTATTTCCCTTTCTTACAAATAGGGGTGTGACTCCCTGAAGGGTCGGTAACAAAAGATTTTACAAGCTGCTGCCATTGATGAGCTGACCTTGTTAAAATTAATGACCTTGGCTCAGCCCGGAATTGCGCAGCCCAGAACTGTGCTTGGAGGAGTTGATGGAACTGTATTAAAACCCATTTGTAACATGGACAAGGCGATGTTAGATACATACCTGAGACATGCTCACATTTGTGTAGGAGCTTTGCACAGAGAAAGATTCATCAACAGGAAGGAGAAGGCGAATTTTGGAGTCAATGTCAATCAGCTGCTCCAGGTCAGAGGGCTGCGGGGTGTAACCCTGGCCTGTCACGACTGACACAGTCCATATGTCTTCCTGGAAAAGAAACATCACTGGAATAAGTCATGGTCCACTGGGTATAAGCCTGTTTTACTTTGTGGTGACCCAAATAGGGGTTGATAAACATTATATATCCATTACATATTTAGTAACAACTGAGGTACGAGCATTTCTGGCTGGTGATCCTTCTTCTCCACGCATCATGCCAACTATATGGTCAAATGCCAAAATATCAACAATTGCCTGTCTGTCTATCTGTGAGACTCCCATTATATCGTAAGGGAAGCAGTGGGTGGGTGAGCTCATCCGTGTCCAGTGGTGAGATAAAATGTTGCAGAAAGCCTTTCATTCCAAAAAGATCAAAATTGTAGAACACAGCAGTGTCTTCTGAATAATTCGGGAAAGTAAATCAGAAAACGTTAACTAGGTGGAGCACGAATTCCAATCAAAAAGATTAAAAAAGAGCCAAGATTTAAAGGTTCCATATCATGAAAATAGCCACTTGCATGATTTTTGTTTTTTATTTTACTCTAGCTAAGTTCTAGGATTTATAAGAAAAAAAACAGTCCGTGCATCAACCACAGAAAAATGGCCTGGACTTAGAAACTTTGCCATTTCACAGTTCGTTTGTACTTCCTTCACTTTGTGATGTCATGCAGTAGCTCACTTAAGCTGTAGAGCTTCCCAGCTAGGCCCACCTAACACCACCGTCACACCCACTTTTACAGTCTCATGAATATTGATGAAACAGCCCAGCACTTTCTGAAACTTCAGTGAGGTGCAAGGTCTTTTACACTACCCTTTAAATTAATGAGATATAATGTGGTAATTTGTAAGCGTTAGCTAAATGTTGTTACCTTGGGACAGAGCCAAGTTAGCTCTTTCCTTCTTTTTCAAGTCTAAGCTAAGCTAAATAGCTGCGGGTTGTACTTAATTATATTATCCTACCTAGATTTATGCCTCCCTGTGAAGAATCATCACCATTCAGTTATAATATAATCCCCATACTGAACTGAAACATTTAAAAAATACTGCTATTTCCCTTTACATATTATCAACCTGATGCCTCAGTAAAAATGTGGCACCAAAACCTGCTCCGATTACTGACTGCTACTGATTTATTACCTCAGGTAGGTTACCAGAAATGCATAAAATTGTGAGGTTGTTAAGATGAGAGTCAGTCACATCAAAAATGTGCACGAAGCAAACTTGGCGGTTGATGTGTCCCAAGAGAACCTGCCAAGAACTGAGTGAAGTCCTCAGAACTTCAGACCTATTATTGCCAAGGTCCTGTTGACATAAATAATGTGCTCCGTTATGGTTATTCATAATAGCATGTCTCAGAATAACAGGAAGTATTCATCCAACCAATAATAATAAAAAAAAAAAAAAACAGAGCATCTGCAATCCCCGTCAATTCGGTATCTGCCACCACAAGTAGTATCCGTGCAGTAGTCAAGGAAAACATCACAACTACAGCAGCAGGAAAACATAAAAAAAATGTTTTGTTTTGTTTTCAACATGGCAAGCGGTCCCATGGATGCAGAGCTGTTGGGGTCAAGCTAAATGGAACCGTATGTGAGAGCTAGGTATGTTCCCTCTCGTTTCGACTTCAACCCCTTTGACTCCAAACTGGCCTCCCAGCTGCCAAAAGGGCTATTAAGGCACATTAAAAGCAAAAAATAAAAAACATTTGAAGTTAGGATGTAGTAGGTGAGTTCACAGCGAGACTGCCGACTGCTCCAGGTGGTCTGGGATGATCAAAAGGGAAACAAAGAGGCCTCATTTCTAGGTTTTGAGCTCCGTCGTCACACCCTTATTAAAAAAAGAGGCTGCTATATGAAGGACTCTAGCTTCTGAATACACAGATACAGGAGGAATTGTTACGAAAATTTGATTATAAATTTAATCCATAACATGTGGCCTTCCACGTGAGCTGCATCTGGCTCCTAACCTGAACTGCTCTGAGCAGTCAGAATCTTCTGCCCGGAGGCTACTTCAACTGCCAAGTAGTCATCAAAACATGGAGATCTGACCAGTGTTACTCCATAAGCTTTGCTCTGTAGGCCAAACTGTGGCTGAGCTATCGGGGCCGCTTCTCTTCTAATGGCGTTCAAAAGATTCCGATGACAAACCGAATGAGGTGAACAGGATCGTATTCAAGTGCTGTGACAAAATGCTCAAAATGAAATTTGCCTTTCTTTAAAATATTGAGATAGAAACGTCGATTGCGTTCCCGGTGAATGGGATCATACGCAGCAAATGCTGCTCCTCAGGCGACCTCTAGACATGAGGGGGAAGTATTAGGGAACTTGAAAAAGAGAGACTCGACCTACAGCATGTGTTGCCTGTTAAGGCTTCATGTCAGCCTACCTCTCTGTCTGCGCCTCTGGCGCTGTCCTCCTCCTCTTCATCTATTTCTCGAAGGAGTTCGGCCAGACGCTCTTTCTCCACCTGGGTCAAAAGCACTTGGCCACCACCCTCATCACTTACCAACTATTATATTACACATATGGAAAAAAAACACATTGAAAACCATTATTTGCGTTACATTTTCTTTCATTTTTTTTTCCTTGCCTGAGTAAGTTTAGAATGTGTCACTCTCTGGAGCTATAGGGAGATCTCTTTCCTCGCAGAAAAAACAAACAGCTGAGAGTCCTCGCTTCAAGTCATGCGATATACCCCATAAAAGCAAAACGTGAACTTTGACATACCTCGATATTTCTCTTCACAAAGTCCCTCTGTTTTTTCTTGCCGTCGGACGCTCCACATCCATAGTGGCTGCCTTCGAATTGCTCTCCCCCAAGCTTCCCGTAGTCTGCCTCAAATGACTCTATCATGTTTTTTGGTGTCTTTTTACCTGTCAGGCAAGGAAATGTTAAAAAATAGTAAGTCAAAGCTCTAACAATGAAATGTTAACTCTGACACCAATGACCAACATATTCTTAGTGTCATGAGTTCTTTAAGGGTCAATGAGTTCATGTTTCTGTCTTCTGTTTGTCCTGATCAAAGAGTTAGCAGCCAAAATTAATCCTGGAGTGGTTTGTTAATAATGAGATTATTCTGATGCTAACCCTGCAGGGTAGCATTAGGAAATGCACTCGCTATGCATTTTAAAAGTTCCTATGATAGTGTTTCTGGACAGAGCAGCCAACCAAATTCCTCAAAGTTGCATGACTGCTGTTTTGTAACTACGGTTTTCCTCAGTGGATCAATGTCATAAAAAGACACAATTTTGATTAGGAAATTGTTTATATACGAGTGGGTACGCGTTCACATTTGGAAAACAGCTTTAATAACTTAGTGGACTACTGACAGCTCTGGCTTATAACAGAGGGGAAAACAAAAAGTACTGTTGTGAGTTTCACAAGCTCGTAGCGCCATCAAGTGAACAAATCCGGCAACACAACCAAGAGCAAAGATTAACAGCCATGATTAAAACTTACACAAACAGTTCCAAACTTTTAGGTATTCCATTTACTGTTACATACGGGAAGCTGGAACCACAAAAATGTTAATTGCAGCAACTTTAATTTTCATGAACTTACTTTGCGGCACGTGTTGCCCGTCTTTGTCAAGCTCACAGTCAGGAAGCTGTGTATTAAAGACTGGCACAAAGACGGCCTCCTTTTCAGGCCCTGTGAAATAGAAAACATATTTTAGATGTAGGGCTGGGCTATATATATATATATATATATATATATATATATATATATATATATATATATATATATATATATAAAATCCTATTGATAAAAAGAATTGATCAATATCAATGATTTTCCCATAATTTAGGAAGCATTTTATGCTTCATGACATAATGATGATTTTTGATCATTTTTAATTATCGATGAAATTCTTAATATTATACTAAACTATTTTCTTATTGTTTCTTATTTCTCATTGACTATGTGGATATTGATGGTATCTAATGAACTGTATTATTGCCCAGCCATATTTAGATGCTTCACCTGATCTGTACACCATGTTGCCCATGCTTACCAGTGGATACTTCTTCCAGTGCCAAAAACAACCTTGTGTTCACAGCTTCAGGACTACATTCAGATCGACCTTTGGGCTTATTCTGCTGTATAAATAATAAACAGTATCATCAGAATAGTAAAAAAATACTGATATTAAATTGATAATGTGAATAGAATAAATACAATTCTATATCTACCAATAGATCATGCCAGAGTTTCGCTTTAAATTCTTTCCTTTGACGCCTGACTTCTTTTGCTTTGCAGGTGGCTGTGGACAGTATTTCATCAAGGCGTGTCATTTCCTTGACGGCCCTCTGAAGTTTGGGGTCGTCCTTCTCTCTGTCAGACACTTCGACATCGCAACCATCTTAAAGAGGCACATGCATTCTGTTACAGAGCAGATTCGTGAGACCATCCAGAATAATACGATTTGCGATACTGAGCACTCCACTGGACATTATATGACAGAACACTTACCTTTGTCAGGACTTTCAGTTGAAGAGCCGATTATAGTTTCTTCAAAGCTGCTTTGGTCCTATAGGAAATTGTTTTGTAAAGTTAGTGGAAATAAATTGTTTTAAGTTAATGGCCAGGAGTTTTGTATTGACTGTGGTGTACTGGAGTAATCAAGATGTGTTACTTTTTGGGAACATCTGTACTTTTAGTTTCTATCTTATAGTGTATAATTTAGTGGGAAAAACACTAAAAACAAGAATAATATATGTATGGATTGTGACATCAAAAATAGTTTGGAAGCCAATTCCGGATCAAAATTCAGTTCACGCAAGTGTGACATAGAAACCTGAAGCCTCCAGTGATGCATAAACTTAAGAATTCTCAAACTTCAGACTGCTTGCTTATTGCAGATGGCTGCAAGACACTTACTTTTGATTGGCTACTTACGTACATTAAAAAAAATAACAGAAAATGACTTTTGATACTTAAGTCCAATAAATATCACACACTTTATGACTTTTAATCAATTATTATTCTAATAGGCGACTTTAACTTCTACCAACGTCTTTATCTGGTCAGATATCTGCAATGTATCTGTTTACCCAAGTGTAGCTTTCAGGTACTGCAGCAAACACCTCTGAAATGTATCTTCTTCACTTTAATTACCTGAATATCAGCACCGGTCAAAACCACAAGAGAAAACGGAGTTTTAGGACAGAGTCTGTCACTATGAGGCACTGACACGCTCGACACGCGGCTGCCTGGCTGCTCACTCGATGCAGGACGGGAAATGTCGTCTAAACTACCTCTGATAATTTCCATGGCAGTGCGATATCCTGCTATGCCAACAAGGAAGAACAACAACAAAATTAGCTGTCAGCTGAGTAAACAAAACACGCAACAACAACAAAACTTTCTAGCGTTTTCCGCTCATGTTTGGTAACTATGGACGCAAAACACCCCCGGATGTTGCAGCTATGGAAATATCTGTTACTATGGATACGCTACGAAGTCGAGGCAAGCCCAGCTGATGCTTAAACCGATGCGGCTAGCGGTTAGCTTGTAGCAGCTAGCGCCGCTCTGCTCGTCAAACCCCGTTTCCTGGACGGCGACGTTCAGCGTGTTCGCTGTAATTGAGATATAGCTCATACATGTCTAACGTTACGGTGTGAGAACGCGAGGCTGGCGGATAAGAGGCCGTGTTTCTGTGGTAGGTAACCAGCGAGCCGTTTTATATGAATGTCAAGCTAGCGTTAGCAGGCTAACGTTAAAATAAGGACCTCATATTGATTATCTCAGCGGCTAGGTAGCTAACCTAACAATGGAAACCAGCTCTGCTGTACTGTGTTTTATGTTATGTTATATCAATAAATGGTCGCACAGTTGTTATTAACGTAATAGACTCGGTTTGGGAAAAGACATGTTAGCCTGTCTGTTGTTTTGGCTTCGTTCTGTGTAACGCTATTAAAACTACCAATGTTAGCGGACAGGGAGCCTCCATTCCCTAACCATTCCAAACCATAAAAAACGTTTATTGCATATGTGAGGCATGGAAGTAGGAGTTCCCACTTAATGATAGCTTCCTGAGCTGCACCATTAGCTGGTTGTTTTCTCAGTCCTGTCACTCTATTACATTCCCATCATCACACCCATTTTCTCTGGCAGATGTCCAGGCTCTGCAGAGTACCTGCGCCAGGCAGGTGTCAGCATATATATGGTCATGGCTGCAGGAGAATGTTTTTTTTTCCCATCATATCTCTAATAGAATGAGTGTTTGATCCTGCCAGGTTGAGTTGACTCTGCAGGGGAAGATGTGCAATGGAATGACAGAGTTAATATCAGTCGCCTGTTGGGCCCGCACCTCAGCCACTAAACGGATCTTCTTCTTGCTGCTGGTAGCCACAGTGCTGTCCACTGGGCATGGGTCAGGTAAGATTTGTTTTATTTTGCACACATCATACCATTAGGGCTGCAACTAATGACTAGTTTGATAGTCGATTGATTATTGAAATGAATAATCAATTAGTTGTTTGGTTCATAAAATGACAACCATTGTTTCCCAACAGTCCACAACCTAAAGATCACCAGTTTGCTATTATAAAAGACTAAAGCAACCAGAAAATAATCATATTTAACCAGACTATATGGACATTTTCTTTAAAATGACTCAACTCGATTAACAAAATAGTTGGTGATTATTCGAATAATCGACCAATAGCTGCAGCTCTACATAGCATATCAAAACTTGATGAGTGGTGATGGGTTTGTTTTGTTAACTTTGCTTTTCATTGCTGAGGAACCATTATCACACAACCTCTGTTTTGACTGTTAGTCCGTTTTGACTGGTACTGTCGGACAAACAGATTGTCGGGGAATACTAAAAGCAAAAGTGCATTGTGATTTATATGTAGTATAATATTGACACTAGGGCTGCAACAACTCTTTCAATAGTTGATTATTCTTGAATTATTGAATTACTGAAACAATGAATCGATTAGTTTTTTGGTTCATACAATAGTGTAAAATGGCACGTTTCCAAACAGTGAAGATGTAACCTAAAATGTCTTATATTTGTCCAGACCAGCAGTTCAAAACCCAAAGATCACCAGTTTTCTATTATAGATTTTAAAAAAAAGACCAAAAAATAATCAGGTTTGAGAAGCTAGAACCAGAGAATTTGGACAATTTCTTCCTAAAAATGTCTCAGATCGATTATCAAAATAGTAATAGAAAAAATAATGGACTATTAATGTAGTAGTTAGCAACTAATCGATCATGGTCTTTCCACCCATCAGCACTTTGTTCTATTTGTTGTTCATTATTCATAGTGAAGATTAAACCTACTGACTGTGGTGACCCATTGACCCCAATTCTGCCATCACTCTTAACACTAACACATGATATTGCATGGGATAAGACAGGATGATTGCCACAATAGCAGTAAGGTTATAAAAGAAGTTTCTTTGAGCTATTTATTTCATCATAAATAAAACAAGGTCCACCCTAGGAAGTTTTTTTTTTTTTTTTTTTTACTAAATGGCCTTGAAATACAGATTAGTAGTTGGCAGGCCAACTGTAGTTTTTTTTTTCTGCATTCCTAAAGACAGTAATTAAAACTGTCTATGCTGTCTCTTTTTAAGGTTGTTTAAGACCCTTTATGGTGCAGCATGGCTCAGCGAATCTGTCAGAGACCAACATGAGCTACTTCCCCACGGGCACAGTACTGGAGTACCACTGTGACCCTGGTTACCTGCCAGACGGACCCAGCGTCCTCACCTGCACTGCGCTGGGACACTGGTCCTCTGAACCGCCACGCTGCATCCACAGCGACGGTAAAGACAGAACCTCAATGTGCTGTCTGTATTTCTGACTCAGTCTTTTGGCTTGATAAAGAAAACAGACATAGCATGACCGATGTATTAGATGGTAAAGTTTTTTTTTTTTTTTTATGATAGATAAAGAGTGAAGAGAAAGTGACAGTACTGGAGACTTGCCTGGAGGACTTGAGTGTATTAATCGTTGTCTTCTTGTCCTGCTCATGAACAGTTTGCCCGCCTCCATATCAGCCAGAGAACGGGGGCTACACCTGCCACCCCTCCCCATGCCGAAGACTTTCTCATGGCACTGTGATTGAATATTTCTGTGATGAAGACTATATTCTGAAAGGGGACTATAAATACATTACCTGTCAGTATGGGGAGTGGGACAACCGAATGCCAATCAGCTGCCTAATGGAGCAAGGTAAAAATTCACTACTAAAATAAAGGCAGCTAAATCAAATCCCAAATTGCTATATAACTCTTTATCGGACTTAAAAAAAACCAAAATTACAAGCATGTTTTTCAAATGAAAACCTACTTATAACTTCGTCTTTGGTGCTCTCTTCTCAGGATGTGTGAGGCCGTACATGGTCCAGAACAGCTGGGTGAACCTCACAGAAACCAACAGAGGCTTGTTTCCTGTGGGCACGGTGCTGCAGTACAACTGTGACCCTGGTTACCTGCCCGACGGACCCAGCGTCCTCACCTGCACCGCGATGGGGCGCTGGTCCTCCGAACCCCCTCGCTGCATACGGAGTGGCGGTAAGATATTCCGTCCACCTCTGTTATTTCCTCATCGGTATAGTAATAAAGGTCACTAACCTACTTTAAAATCCTTTTCTTAGAAGTAAAAACATCTTTACTTTTAGTCATGTTTTAACCCATTTAAACATCACTTAGAAAGGGCCTTTTCGAAAGAAAAGCACTGTTTTTTTGAATGAAGATAACTTTAAACTAATCAGAAATACACTCTATACATTGATAATGTGGTAAAAAATTATTCCATCTGCAAATGTCCGTTTTTTGGTGCAATATCTACATAGGTGTATAGAGGTCCATTTCCAGCAACCACCTCTCCAGTGTTCTAATGGTATAATGTGTTTGCTCATTACATCAGAAGGTTAATAGATGATTAGAAAACCCTTGTTCAATCATGTTAGCACAGCTGAAAACAGATTAGCTGGTTAAAGAAGCTAGAAAACTGAAAAGCTAGAAAAAAAGATAGAACTCAACCTTCCTTTGAGCAGGATGAGTATCTGAAGCATCACATTTGTGGGTTCACAAATCATTATTTCTAACCTTGTCAATGTCTTGACTATATTTTCTATTCATTTTACAACTCAAAAAAGTGTGACTTTTCATGGAAAACACAAAAGTCTCTGAGTAAACTCTTACAAGTTAGTGTATCTATTTTTTCCATTTTGTACTATTTTCTTTGCAGAAAATCGCATTTTAATGGCCATTATAGTTGCCACTTGCACAAATCTGCCCATAAACAAAAACCTATTTATCCCATGTACAAAATTCTTTTTGGGGGGGTTATTCTAGACTCAAATGGTTAAATAGATATATACATGTCAGGGTTGAAAATCACAATAATCTAGATAAAATGACTCTTTCTGGGAGGGTTTGTCTTCTCCAGGTTCTCAGGAGAAAGGGGCAGGAAGTCGACGTAATATGACATGAAGCACTTGGAAATTTAGATTTAAACCTTTAGTTTAAGTTGTCTACTATTATGTTATTTAAAAAAGCTGTATGAGTAACATTTTGAATTTTTATTTAAGTAAGAAATGTCAGTCAGACTTAAAGGCTCATAGACTTCAGTGAGTTAATTATGTGTTCCTTGAATACATGCCACTTTTTAATATTTTTTCCCCTTCCATCAGCATGTCTGCCCCTCTCTGAACCAGAAAACGGGGGCTACACCTGCCACCCAGCCCCCTGTCGAATGTTTTCCCATGGCACTGTGATCGAGTTATACTGTAATAAGGGCTACGTTCTCAAGGGCGACTATAACTACCTGACCTGTCAGGACGGACAGTGGGACGGCCCCATGCAGATCATTTGTGTGAGACAAGGTTGGTTCAGATCTATCACCAGCTTAACTGGTGTAAACATCCACCACTGAGTCAAACAAGACCTAAAAGTTAATTTATTTATTTAATGTTTTTACTCTTTGTGTTAAAAGTTATTCATGTTCACACTCTAAAGCAATTTGTAAAAAAAAAAAAAATCTTGCAGACATTCTCACAGACTGTAGCCATTTACTGTATTTCTGAATCTTTCTATTTGAATGTCCCTTATTTAAGGTTGTACAAGACCCTTCCTGGAGCAGCATGTGACCTCGAATTTAACGGAGACCAAAAACAACTCTTTCCCCGCGGGCACGGTGGTGGAGTACAGCTGTGACCCTGGTTACCTGCCCAACGGACCCAGCGTCTTAACATGCAACGCGCTGGGACACTGGTCCTCTGAACCACCACGCTGCATACGCACTGACGGTAAAGACAAAACCTCCTCAATGTGTCCGTCCTCATTTCTGACTCGGCCTTTAGTCTCTGATGATACAGGCTGGACTCTACAGGAGGCCAGGGACACGTTTTGTATGTCAAATCAACAGCTATGATAACAAAAACAGGACAGGGGTGAGAAGTATTGCCCAGATGGTACAAGTTATTACAACGGAGAGAGATTCTGTGTTAAGAGATGCAATACAGACAGCTATGATAACAACATAACACATGTTAATGACACAACGCTCAGCTGTATGATGGATTAATTGTTTTCCTTTCTTTTTCATGAACAGTTTGCCAGTCTCCATATCAGCCAGAGAACGGGGGCTACACCTGCCACCCCACCCCATGTCAAAGACTTTCCCATGGCACTGTGATTGAATATTTCTGCGATGAAGGCTATATTCTGAAAGGGGACTATAAATACCTTACCTGTCAGTATGGGGAGTGGGACAACCTGATGCAGATCAGCTGCCTCATGGAGCAAGGTAAAGGTTTCTGATTTGGTATTTGAATAAGAGCTGCAATGATTAGTTGATTAATTTAGTTAGTTGCCAACTATTACATTAATCAACACCTATTTTGGTATTTGATTAATTGGTCATTTTAAAGAAGAAAATGTTCAAATGGAGACTTTGGAATGTTTTGAATTTCCTATTCTCACAAAAACCCTTCGAGGGATTATATATGTGTGTGTATATGTGTGTGTATATATATATATCCCTGTTAATTAAACCATAAATAAATAGATATCTGTGAAGTTCAGACAATATACAATATCTAAAGTGAGAGCATTACTTTGGGGTAGCAATACAAGCTTGATTTTAAAACTATTAACTACATACATTAGATGCAATGTACAGTAGAGCTGCAACAATTAGTCCATTATTTCATTAGCTGCCAACTATTACATTAATTGCTAACTATTTGGATAATTGATTAATCGATTTGAGTCATTTTTAAGAAAAAAAATGGATAAATTCTCTGGTTCCAGCTTCTCAAATCTAATCTAGTCTTCTATAATAGTAAACTGATGATTTTTTGGTTGTGGACTGTTGCTCTGAACAAAAAAAAATACGTTTTAGTTTTCATCTTCAGCTTTGAGAAACAGTGATTCGACAACATATTATGAACCAAACAACTAATCAATTTATCATTTGAAATAATCAATAGATTTATGGGCTATCACAACAGCCCTAATAACCATGTTACCTGTGTATCTGTCTCGCAGACAGCAATCCATCGTTACCTTTGGGGATGCCCGCCCTGTCCATAGTGTCGTCTACAGCCAGTTCAGTGGCCCTCATCCTGCTCCTGGTGGTGCTGTTTGTACTTCTGCAGCCAAAACTCAAATCCTTCCATCGGTGAGTCTGCTCTCATAATGTTTAATCTGTAACAGGGAATATACATGAAGAAAAAGTCCAGACAAAAATATACAGACATCACTGCAATCAGTAACCCCTGACGATACAGCATAAACACGTTTCCCCCAATCCCTATTCCTTTAATAAACTCCCTCTTATATTAACCCGCACAACAATTATGAGAATAATAAGCTGATATGAAAAATGATAAAGCACACCTTAATTCACTAACATAACAGGGGTGGACTGATATTTATTACTTGTTACTGTCATTTCAAAGTAATTTGTTACATTACAATACTGCTGTATTTAAATTGTAAGGCATTACACTACTTTTGCATTACTTTTAATTTACTCTCACCAAAATAACTGTAAATTACCTTGTCATTGTTGCTGCGAGTCGCAACGGGGATCTTGCAAGATCCCTGACAAGTTTTCAAAAGGCTGGTGATTCCACTGTTGAAAGCGGTAACATATCTTCAACAACACACTCCAACACAAGTCTCCTGAAGAATCTCAGAGTGGTAGAACATTAATTTTGGCTGTTCTGTGGTTTTATTGCCACTTTCATCCTCATTCAGTGCTAACTTCATGTTATGATCGCACCTCTGTAAATGTTAAATTACTTGTGCTATTTCGGGACAGTTCTTTAGATGTAGCGCATAAAGTGCATTTAACTATGATGTTCTTCAAATCTCTATGTTTCACAAACGTAGTGAGCATATGCCCATATGGAGAATGTGCTATCCAACGTTTCTGCAGGTTCACTCATCTTGTTTCTGTCTCTGACGAGCTAAAAGGAAAAAGAAGTGAAACATTTCTCGCTTTGAAGAAAGAAAACACCACTTCAATCCAAGTTAAAAACGCATTGTAATGCATGTTCCTGACGTGTAATTTTTTGCATTACAGCAAAATGCAAAATGCTTACACCCAAACTGTGCATGTAACCAGTGGGTTGGGATGGGACCATTGCTGCCCAAACATTACATTCTGCTAAAAACTTTACTGCCAAATTTAGCTGCAAGGATTCAATGATCAGTGGACATGCAGGATGTCAGGATTTCCTAGTCTTTAAACTTCTAACAACCATCTGGTCCTTCACACCCAGACGGGATCAGGGCGTGTCCGGGCAGCCCGTGTCCATCATGGTGGAGGGGGTCCAGGTGACCCTGCCCTCGTATGAGGAGGCCGTGAGCGGCAGCGGCGTCTCAGCCTCGGCTCTCAACTCCGAGTCCCGCGTCCAGATAGTGCTGTCCGAGGGTCAGCACGCCACCACGCCAGAGGCCGGCCCATCTCCACCTTCTTCCCTCAAACAGCAGCGTTCGGAGGCGGTCGTGGTCCACCCTGCACCTCAGTCCTCGTCCTCCTCGTCCCCCTCGTCCTCCACCTGGGTTCTGGAGCATGCAGGTGCTGCAGCTCCTCCGTCCTTACAAAGAAGGCCGTCTGCAGGCAGCGACCAACACAGCCTGACTCTGATGGACTCAGAGATGGACTACTCTGACGGTAAAAGCCTTCTTCCTATACATTACATACATTATATACAGTACATTACTTATTTAAAGGACCAGCAGGCGGTGCTCGTTTCAGTAGATCACTGTAAACAGAATTTTATTCTAGAGCGCTCACCCACCCTCAGTATTACAGCAGATAGAAATAATTTTTCAGCTCCTCACTCGTCACAATTCGGTGTTGATCATTTGTAGCGGCTCAGCCCTTTGACAGCTAGGCTGCCCAATCAGGTGGATTGATTCTGATTTCAGCAGTTGACAGGAAGCTATGCTAATCAATCCCACTGGTTGGAAATATTGAGTGGTTGGAGGTAAATTTGCTCCTGTACCCCAAACCTATTATGGATTTAGTTGATTTTGTTTTTTATGATCATTTATGGTTTGCCAATAACAAAAAGTGCATAGAAATCTCGCAGCCTACCCCTCCTTAAATGTCCCCACTTTTTTCTGATCTCTTTTTTTTCTTTACAGATATGCCGTTACTTAAGGAGGCCTGAAACACACTGCAGGCTTTGAACTTACCCAAGACAACCAGCACTGCTACCGACCTGTACTGGTGAGGGATGCCTCCTGAGAGTCCGTCAACACGGCTGTCAACACACACACACACACACAGGCCCAGCTAAAGAGGCACCATGTGAAGCTGTGGGCCACTCTTGACTAATTCCGCTGACCATCCCAAAGGAGACCAGAGAGGGGATTCACATGTACATATACATGCTTACGTTTTCTTTTTATAGGAATTCCTACATTCTGTATGTATGCCCGAAGATCAAGAACATAAAATGAGAAGATTGTTCGATAAAGCATTTTAGAGGGGAAAAAAACGACTGATGTATTTGAGTCGACCAGGTGATGCTGCAAACTGATTTTAGGGGCTAATAAATCTCCTCATTGTCTTGTTTACTATTACGTTTCTTTAACACCATTTAAGACAAACATTGGAAAAGATGCATGAATGCCAGCTAGATTATTCCCACAGCATCATCTTTTGAGAATTTTTGTCATTATGAACGAAACATTATTGATTAAGGTGTTATAAATCATGACTCCTGTCTTTGTCACATGTAACTGTACAGAATAAGGCTGTTTGTTCACTCTGCCACATTTGTCATTTAAATGAGGCCAAACATTTTGAATGATTTTTTTGTTTCAGCCCTGAATTCAACACATTTCATCCCTTCATATCTCCAGATGTATTTGCTTCATACTCACACCCTTGCCCCCTATGGCCTTAGCTTTCCACTTCTATGCACAGGTATCTATACTATGTAAAATAAGGAGTTTTAAAAATGAATGTCAGTTGCCTCCACTGCTTAGTTCGTGTGGCTTTGTCAGACACATCCCCTGTACACCGGAAAATATTATCCTGTTAATTTATTGACCTAAGTAATTGAAGCTGCTTGGAAATTCCTGTTGCAAGTCTAAATGGGGAAACTTAAAAGTGTGTATTTAATTTATTTGTTGTCCAGAACGCTGTTGATCAGCCATGGCTTCTTTTGAAGCTTCCACAGCTCTTTTCACTTTTTCTGCTTCAGTTTAAAGTTGACTGCAGGCACGATATATATATGACACTGTAAAAGATGTTTAAAAAAAAAAAAGTAAATGTAGAGTGACGTAATGTCAGTGTTCACTTTGTTTGAATTTACCTTTGGGCTGCGGAACAGATTTTGTTTTTGTGAAGTTTTTTTTGTTGTTTTTTTTAATGCATGTAAAGAGATTTAAGTTATGTTTACTCTGTATATATCATATGATCATTTTGATTAAATATTATTTGAGCTGTGCAAATTGCTTTTAATCCCTTTTCCTTCCTTTTTGTTAAAATTCCTTTTTCTATTCCTATTGCTGACCTTTCTTCGAGGTTTGGGGGTTCTAGTGAAAGTATTTAACATATGGCAGAGTTCTTCATTTAAAAAAAAAAAAGCAACTGACACATAAGTAATTTCAATTAAAAAAAATCATTTATTCATGCTGTGAAAAATGTACAAAACTGGCCCCTGAGACATATATTGTAACTTTCAGTTTTACATAAACATCCCCATCCAGAGCTTTTTTAATATTTAATAAAATACTTTATTATATTTTGAAAAATAACTTTTAATATTTTTCCCACAAAATTCAAATGAAAAATATTTTTTATTGAAGCGGATTTTAAGATAGTATAAATACAAAAACTATATCACTATAAAATGTAATTATCACTAACTTCCTATCTCAACATGCACTACTCATAGTTTACTTTCTGTAGGTTTAAGTAAACAGTCGACAATATTTCATGTATTATTCAATTTAATTCTCTCCAGCATTGGTTTGTAGTCTGCCATGTTGTTTTTTTCTGATCCTAAGGTAGTTTTACCTCCTCTTGTTTAATATCATCGCTGTATATTCTTGTTTCTGTGAAAGAGAAAAGTGATATTAGACATCTGCCTTATTTCATTCCATACATTAATTCAAAAGACGGATAACTCCAAAACGTGTAGGGTTGCGTGTGCTCCGTCACTCCTCCCAGCTTCTTTCTACAAAAACACATAGAAGCAGCTGTGACATTTACCCTCAGCTGGTGTCCTGAGGTTTTGGTAACATCTGTAGCACAGGGCCAGAAGAAGGGCCTCCGCACACTGGAATGTTATGTACACCAGAGGGAAGAGAAACATGGGTCCAATGATATCCGGAGAAAAGGCCACCTTTAAGATGGTGACACACAGCTGTATGTTTTGACACCCTGTTTCCATGGCGATGGTTCTGCTGCATCTAAAAAAAAAAAAAAAAAACATTGGTTTAAATGTCAATTTAAGGCATTTTGAAGAAAAATTCACGATTTATTTCCAGGTTTCACTTGTTTATCTGAAGCTTTTCTCCATGTCTTCTAACACCTTCTATCGCTGTTGTGGGATTGAGTCATAATTATTCAAGGCAGGATTTGAGTGTGTACTGTGTGGGGCAGTTACACAATGTATTAACTCCTTTAATCCCACCGGTCACAACTGTGACCTCCATGTTTTTCCCCCCCTCTGTAAGCTCTCAGTGTGTTTTAGTTTGGGCACAAAACTTAACTTTTAAATGAAAACAAAAATAGACTGTCTTCAGTCAAAATCTATTGATGGCATCTGAATAGTGTGAAAGATCATGTGACCAGATCAGTTTACTTCCTATGTAAATATATATATGATCAGATGTCCTCTATAAACACTAAATACAAAACCTTAATTAACAGATTATCATAGTTCATACATATATTCTTTAAAAGGTCCACTACTGATATATTTTGAGGATGATTCTACTCTATGCATATTTTGCTCATAAGAGACCTGCATTTGTGTCAATTCTATTGAAAACACAGATTGCTGCTGACTGTCATAAATAAATCAATCTCAAAGAGTTTGTACTACTGTAGGTTCAAACACTGCATTACATGGACCATCAATCAATCAATCAAACTTTATTTATAAAGCACTTTTTCATGCACATAAAATGTAGCACAAAGTGCTATACAGGTTAAAAAAAGAGAACCCAACCACCCCCTTCTCAACCCAACGAAACCCATGCCCCACAACTCTCACTCTCTCCCACCCACAAACGCACAAGCAGCCCCAAGCGCAAACACAAACATGCACACACACACATACACACACATGCACACATACACGCTGGCTGAGTACAGAGGAACCATGTCAGGAAACGCTGCCTTCTGTGCTGGGGAATGTCCCACGGCCCAGGTCAGAACACCACAGCTCAGGTGCCACCAAACCATGAGCAGCAGAGGACCCATGACCCACCACAGAACCCCCACCCAACCCAGCCAGGTGACCCCATGAGAAGCAGCATCCCAACCCCAGCTGATAACAGCCCCCAGCACAGAGGGCAAACACTGAGGAAACACTGGATAGATAGAATGAAAAGTAAAATAAATAAATAAATAAAATCGATAAATTATATAAGAACATTAATATCTAAAATGCATGTGAAAAACATAAAGGAATGTTTAAGACAAAACACAGGTTAAAATATGGAGTAAGCATGTAATAAAACAAGAGTATGAAAGTTTAAAAAATAAATAAAAATAATAAAAAAATATATATAAATACATAAATGATAAAATAAAATAACAAATAGGAATAACTAAGAGAATAGAATAAGACACAATAAGATAACTAAAAAGGATAAGACAAAATTATTATTAAGAACATTGGTTAAAAGCCAAATTAAATAGATGGGTCTTGAGCCTATTTTTAAAAATATTAACGCTCTCTGCGGCCCTCAGGTCCTCCGGCAGGCTGTTCCACAGACGGGGGCCATAAAACTGGAAGGACGCTTCCCCGTATGTTCGTGTTCTTACTCTTGGAATAGATAAAAGGCCGGTGTCGGACGACCTAAAGGTCCATGAGGGTGTGTACGGTAAAAGCAGTTCAGAAAGATAAGAAGGCCCAAGACCCCTGAAACACTTAAAAACCATTAAGAGAACCTTAAAATCAATCCTGAAACACACAGGGAGCCAATGCAATGACTTCAAAACCGGTGTAATATGCTCCTGTCTTCTGGTCCTCGTCAGCACACGTGCTGCTGAGTTTTGTAATAACTGTAGACTTGTGATGTTCTGTACCATAGTAATAAAGTCATAAATTAAATTCTAATTTATTCTTATTATACTGATTTATCTTTCTATGATGTGAATGGGTCTAAATGTAGAATTAGTATGAATTCTGACGGTGCTGTTTCCCACTGGGCACTATTGTGATCAAGTCTAAAACTGGATATTTCAACAACTAAACAAAAAAATAAATAAATAAAAAGGCATGAAGTTTGTATATTTGAGAAGTTTAACGAGTAAAATGCGAGAGAGAAAAAATAGGATTAAATGAGTTATATAATAACTGAAAAAAGCCAGGACACCAGAGATCAGGAGAGTATTGAAGGAACAAGAAAAACAATATTCATATCCTCAAATTAAACAAACCCAAGAAGGACAAATCACCATTGGTTGGAACTGTTCATAACACATTATATAACCTGTACTGAGGAGTCAGCTGTGATAGACAATGATCTAGGTTTGCTTACTGCTTCATTTTAAGGCGTCACCGGTTTGGGAACCAGACACTATATTTTCATGCACAGCTCAGTCAGGTTATAGCCATAGCTCGACTGTGCTCCTCTGTTGGACAACTGCAATTGTCCTAGTATATTTGCCAGAGATACCCTGGTGCAATAGATAGCCATTTCCCGTTGGCCTCTTTACGTCAGCAGCAGCAATAGATTATTAAAATATGGCGAACAAAGAGCACGACGACACTACATGTCTTACATGGGGTCCTTTCTAATAATTGCCGCAATAAGATGTACAATGGCTTCTTGAGCGTTCCGTTATTTGTTTGGTGTT
Source organism: Lepturacanthus savala (assembly GCA_030544235.1). Lineage (NCBI taxonomy): Eukaryota > Metazoa > Chordata > Actinopteri > Scombriformes > Trichiuridae > Lepturacanthus > Lepturacanthus savala. The sequence continues at coordinate 16,794,978 of CM060469.1, read as the reverse complement.
CCTGGCATATACCACCGTCTCCTTCCCCGGGTCATTTCCCCGGGGGAAATGAAAAAATTTGTGGCATGCATTGTCCAGCTTCAGTTTGACTAATGCCAGAGATTGCCATTTAGGTGTGTTCCCTGTGAGAAGTCCAGCTCTGTCCAATTTCAATCCGACTAAGGTGTTTACATGCATTTTAGAAGTCTGACCATACTCTGATTAACACAACAATTTGATTTTCTTCAGTGTCATGTCAGCGTACTGAGTGGCGTACTCGATACTTTGTTATTACTAAGTTATTCACAGCTGCAAAAAAATGTTGCTCTACCCTCTGTATGAGGGGTGGGCAATCCTGGTCCAGAAGGGCTGGTGTGGGTGCAGGCTTTTGTTTCAACCAGGCAGTAACACACCTGTTAATTAATTTACTAATTTACTACCAGAGCCCTTGCTAAGGAGCTTCATTAGTAGAATCAGGTGTGTTTTACTGCTTGGTTGGAACAACCACACTGCACCCGCCCTCCAGGACTAGGATTGCCCAGCCCTGCTTTGTCTATACACTCTATACACTAATTTTGAATGAATGTTGCAGAAACACATCCTAATAAACATGTCATCCGATTACAAAGAACACGTGCTTTCACTTTGCAATCGACTTGGCAACTGCAAACTTAAGTTTCGTTTTTTGTTCTTATGCTGTTAGTCCAGTTTGTAAAATGCTTTCGCTTTGCAATTGACTTGGCAGCTGCAAGATTAAGTTTCATTTTGAGCCTATGCTATTAGTCCACAATTGTAAAATCCACTAATCACACCGTTTTCACAGTTTTTTTCACTTTACACAATTAGAGTTTAGTTTCGAATTGAGATTTGTCTCCAACCCCATAAGTATAAGTAGGGTTCAGTGACTTACTGTGGGCTGAGACTGCATATGATGGACATGATGTATCCCAGGGTAAATCCTATCAGTGGCATCAGCGCCGCCACGGCCAGAACATCAGGCATGATGATCATCCATAGTTTGTCTTTGACTATGACGACTGACAGGGCTAAAACGATGATGCTGGAGATGATCAGGATGCTGACACCAGCCTGTCGAGAAGGACAAAAACATTATGAGAGCCAATTTGATTTTAGTTTTAGCTTTTAGTCAGCATTTAAGGACTTAAGGCTTCCCGTGGCACATATTTTTTTCTGTTTTCTTTCCTGGGCCACATATTGCACACATACAAAGTAATGAATAACATTGGACAAACAACTCTACAACTCTGTGACTAATAAGCCTTATTCATGTGAGACTTGAACATGTGTTAGTAATAAAATGAATGGTTCCCGTAACTCTGGCTGCTTTTGTTCTAGGTTATTGTGCATACTCACTCACTATCAGGCTGTCATGCTATTAGTGCAAGCTCAGTCTCCAGAGGAAAACATTTTAAAGGGATAGTTCTGTATTTTAGACACCTAGACCAGTGTTTATTCAATCAGTCAATCATTTTCTATACCTGCTTATTCCTTATTAAGGTCACAGGGTTCAGGTCTCCAGCATATCGTGGGGGCACACAAACCATTCACACCTATGAGACATTTAGAGTCTCCAATTAGACTCAGCATATTTTTGGACTGTGGGAGGAAGCCTGAGAACCCAGAGAAAACCCACACAGACATGTCAGACCAAGGTCTTGAACTTGCAACCTTGTTGCTGTGAGACAACAGCACTACCCACTGAGCCACCATGGTTGTTCTACTAGGATTCAAATCTGCCCCATGCACTTCCATTATATCCTAAGTCCGGTTGGAGGGAAATAAGTACAAAACTCCATACTGGAATTATGGTCTCCATGCTTTAGATACATGCCAAGAATGTGGGATATACTGTAGGTCTGTATGTCCAAAATACCAAACTATCCCTTTAAATTTCTGCAAACCACCGATGTTGATATTGCACCTACAACCAGATAATTGCAGATAGAATAGTCATTTACCACATTAGAGTGTATAGAGTGTATTTCTGATTAGTTTAAAGTTATCTTCATTGAAAAAAACTGTGTTTTCAAAAATAAGGAAACTATTAAGTGATCCCAAACTGTAATATACATATGTAAAACAGTGACATTCAACATATCTGCAGAAAAACGTCAATGTTTCCCTCTGGTGACCGGGTTGATGGGTAACACCTGTATGTTAAAAAAGGCAGCCAGATCATTTGTTCGTACGATGGTTGTGTTCGTGGGAGGAGGTCTCACTTTTAAGATGGCTGGCGTATACTTTGGTTTGTAGTAATTAATTGAAATTCCAATGGTGCAAGGCACCAGCGTGAGTGTGAGAGCGGTGATGATGCCCCTGTACGGCACGGCCACGTTCTCCAGATCGGCGAAGCCTTGGCAGAAGATAAAGAGCAGCAGAGGCATGAGACCCAGAGCCGCAATACTGGAGCAAGTAGTCATTACGATGCTGTGAGAGTGTCAGGGAGAGAAGGAACATTATTAGACAGAAACACGGAAGGTGTGGAATGGTGTATGTGAAGATCTTGGCCTCCATGTTTGCAGGCTCAAAACTAAACAAGGGCTTTCAAAGAACATTCCTGTTTATTAAAGACAGGTTCACCTGAGATTCATGTCACCATTTATAGCCAGGGAAAATATATTGGATAAGCTTCCACCCGGGCAGCAGCCGATGATGAGGACGGTCACTGTCTTGATTGGATTCATCTGCAGGCTTTTGGTTAGACAGAAGGCGGTCAGGGGCATGATGACGAACTGGGCCAGGATCGCAATGGCGACTCCTTTCGGCTTCAGGAAATGGGTTCGGATTTTGGAAATCTCCATCTTGCATCCGAGGGATATCATGGTGATGGACAGGATGACGATGGTAATGATGTTGACGGCTTTGTCCAGCAGTGTGGGTTCCGCACTTCCATTGACATTTCCTCCACTGGTGACGTTAGCCGTTCTCGTGTAGGCGTCTGTGAAGTTCATCTTGGCACTTGTCCCAAAACGGTGTGTTTACTGCACTGTGGCTTTCACCTGTAAGACAAACCAAAGAAAATTACATACATTTTTTTAAATGTGCACAAATCATTTCTACTTGTGGCTATGTTTGCTTTTAGGAAAGGTTTTAGTAGATTATTATCATCACGCTCTACTGATTACTCATTTGAATTTCAGACATATTACACTCTTTTTTAGTGCTGCAACACATTCTTTCTGTTGATCAGTAGTGACAGATATAGTGGTGTAGGGTCACTGAATAAAACTATTACTAACCTTGTTATTTTTCTAGTGGATGCTGATTGGCTGTGGTGACCCCTGACAGGAACAGTCCAAAGAATAAGATTAAGAAGAAGTCTAGATACTTAGAGTTTGATGAAGCAGAGCTTCCCAACATGTTGGGCCTGTGACCCATTCAAATAAAGCAAAGTCTACATGGGGATTATCGTGTTGCACTGTCCACCACAGCGCTTCCCAACATTTCCCCACTCATGGCCCCCTTGAAAATCTCAAAAAAGTTTGTGGCCCACATCTGACCCCATATACAATACAGAGGCCAAATAATGTGTTCTCAGAGTAATTTTCATTGTAATGATGGCAAATTAACATTCAGGACTTTAAAATGTCTAATAGGTTTTTAATGTGCAATATAAATTAAGACTCATTTTAAAACAAAAAAATAATGATAATCTCGTCTACTAGTAAATTTACTGATTACTGTTTATCATTGTATCATTGTGTAAAACAAAGAATTTTTATATATAAATTGTAATATATTTTGTAGCAGCCTTGCCAATTGAGTTATTTCAGTCTAAGGATTGTATAAACAGATCACATTATTTTAGCATTTTTTTATTGTATATTGCAGCTCAGTCTGTTCAAAATGTGTTTTCAATTTACTGTAATGCAGACTTTAAAACCAGGAAAAGACACCACTTATGCCATATCACAATTTCACAATGTATTGCCCAGCCTGAGTTCAGATTGATGTTATACTAAAGTGCAGGACTTGATATGATGGAACACTTTGACAGTTTGATTGATTCCCTATTTATTCTAGATTGATCAATGCTCCATATTTGTTACTCTCTCTCTTAAACAACTCAGATATGATGTGAAATAATATATTCAAATACCATAAAATACACACACTGTTGCATTGCATAACATATTATTTTATTACATCACAGGTAACAAGTTGTAATTTAATTTGAAGCAACACCGCAACTGAATCTGTATGTGCAAGTTTTCATGTTCTTTCCTATTTTAAAGAGCTGAGGGGATTTATATGCTGTTTGTTTTGATAAAAGAATTATATAACACTGCAACAATATTGTTCTTTTGTTCTTTTTTGTTTTTGATAAATTAGTTTGGGTCGGCACTGGAATTCAACAGTTCAACATGGAACAACAACATGGGAAAATTAAAACCATCCTTGCACTTTCCTTAAAAATTAATAACGTTGTCATAATATGCTAAAATAATCAAGTCGCCTGATATAGTAATACAGTTTTCTTACCTTCATTCCAAACTCCCACAGATTCGGACTCTAGTTGTTCACACGCTTGTTTCAGTCTCTCCTCACATTCTTCTGCTGTGCTCCTTTTCAATGTGTTTGGGCCTCTTGCCCCCTCCTCTCCGTCACATGGATCCATGCCGGGCAAACCATCAAAATTGTGTTCTTTGGAAGTCCTTACACAGCTGCTTACATTCTTTATTATTGACAGAGCTTTCAGGAATACACTTTCTGAATTAGTCTATATGAGTAGTTGTATGGACACTTTCAGCATTACTGGCCTTGAAAATTGCGAAAAGAATGTTGCTGCAAGAGGCACTGCTCATTATGCCTCACTGGTATGTGTAAACAGGCCTTCAATTAATATTATGCAACAAGTGGGGGTACTGGATTACCAGTCTTTTCTTGATTGTGAGACAGGGGTGCTTTTGTAAAAAATGAGAATTAGTTATGACTCACATGAATGACTAATGTGACAGACAGAACTCAATTTGATTGTGGTTTTAATCTCTAATAATCTAATAATGGTAGAGATTAGGTCATAATTAAAGGGGCTCCATGTTAAAATCTCTATTCAACTCACGTGCTGAAATTCAATGGAGCGTCTCAGAGGAACAACAGAAATAATTAAAGAATGTTAACCTCCTCTCTTCCACATAAAGAAGAGTCTGTAATGAACCTCCCCAGATATTTTGGTTTATAAAAGTGAACCATAACTTGTGTGCTGTTGCAGATTATACTGTAAATTATATGTATTTAATTACATTGATATTTTCAAATGGAGCACAACATGCCTCCACATACATTGTCATGCATCATGAATGTGTGTTTGTGTGTGTTGTCATGACCTGGCTCTGAGAGTCATGGCAAAAAAGGGAGTTCACACCATGGGCATTTGTTTAAACAATATTTATTGAATCCAATTAAATGAAATTAAACATTCACAAGGTATTTAATGTATATGGAGTGTGTAAAAACAGTGGTATCAGTGGTGTAGGGTGTGCATGAGTGACAAATATGGGTGTGCATGTGTTGGTAGTGTGAAACAAAAACAAAGGAAAACCGAAGAAATATCAAACTGAACTAGACCAGACCAAACCAAACCAAAACCGACTAGGAACAGAAGAGCCCAGAACAGGTCACAGCGAGAGAGAGATCAGAGAGAGAACCAGAGTACCAGCCTGCAATGGTATAAATACCCAGAGTAATTAATAGAAAACACCTGCAAACAGAAAACCACACCCCGAGAAGAGGAGGAGAAAGATATAGATCACACCCAGGAGAGGAGGAAGAAGGAACACACTCAGGATGCCACATAGGGCATCACAGTATGTATATATTGTATATATATATATATATATATATATATATATATATATATCCTAAAATTTCTTTAAGAAACATGCTATATAATAAATATATCTATAAATATATATTTATATATTCATGTATATAGTAGAATATCTATATGCTATATAATGTTGTCTCACACTCACACAGCAAGAAGGTCACAGGTTCAAGACCTCCTTGGGTCCTGGGTCTGGGACCTTTCTGTGTAGAGTTTGCATGTTTTCACCGGGTACTCCAAAAACATGCTGAGGTTAATTGGCCCGTAGGTGTGAGTGTGTGAGTGAATGGTGTGTGTGCCCCATGATTGGCTGGCGACCATCTGGGGTGTGTCCCTGCCTCTCACCGTTATGTGCTGGAATAGGCTCCAGCAGACCCCTGTGACCCTAATGAGGAATAAGCAGGTATATGAGATGAGATGAGATAAGGAAAGATTCTCTTTTAGAGTACTTCTTTGTATACTAGAATGCTATGTTCTTTCAGTACACATACATAAGTCTTTGGTCAGTGTGACCTCTGACGCCTGCACAGAGATATAAGCATACAGTGACATAATAGCCATCATCATGCATTATTAATCAAACCATTATGTTGATGCTATATCCTTCATAAATCAAACTAATACAATGTAATATTATGGAACGAATTTCCTGTTAGAATGAAACAAGAGCTGATTTGATTACAGCGGTGACTATGTGAACAAAACAGGAAATAAACACACATACACGTACACAGGAAAGCACACACACCCATTTAAGAAGTTATAAAAAACACACCTATATCTTATGCCGGTTTTAGAAATTCCACACTTGCCCAGAGACTGTCAACTGTCATTAAAGCAAGTTACTTCATGAAATTGCATAGGACCTAACTGGAAATTACTGTCTGACCTTTGCTGTTCTTGACAATGGTTCATCTGATTCACTGCACACTTGGCAGGTGTACAACTGAGGGTTTGAGGAAGTGCAGTACAGATTGTGAAGTTGTTTGGACACACCACATGTTTAATATGAATATTTGAACGAACAAGCGCAGAGCGAGCCACTCAGTTCTGTGTCCTAGTGCAGCAGGAGTGTATGATATGAACATCAAATAATTTGTGAGAAGTAAGATGTGTGTCACGTAAATTCATTATGCTTGTTTTCACTCTGTGTGTGTGTGTGTGTGTGTGTGTGTGTGTGTGTGTGTGTGTGTGTGTGTGTGTGTGTGTGTGTGTGTGTGTGTGTGTGTGCGTGCGTGCGTGTGTGTGTGTGTGTGTGTGTGTGAGGTGACAGACATTCTGCATTGTATCAGTCTGATTCATCATATGTGTATGAGTGGTAAACCTTAATGAGCTGTGGCCTGAGCCTTAAAGGTTACCATGACAACTTGAGCTGGTTGCCAATGACAATGACTGAACGGCAGGTAGAGGCAGACAGAAATGTGCAGAAAAATAGCATTTTTCTCACCCTGAGCTGGTCTCCCATTTGGGCTTTCACTGACAAAACGATAGCTTCTATCAGAAAATATTTGGGACCATCATTACCGTAAGGACTTTTGGTGTGATTTGGTGTTTCTACAATATTTTAGAGACACTGGAATATTTAAAACAGAAGTCCATCAAGTCCATTCAAATTCCATCAATCTTGCAGATATTTTGTATCACACAGGCTAGTTTGAGTATATAACATGCTCTACAGATATTGAAATCCAGACAGATATAAACATGGTGCCATGACATGGTTGCTATGGTTGGATAAGGAAAGGCAGAATTATGATTTAATTTCACAGTTCTCATGTTTTTTCTGGAACAGAAATACCATTAATTATTTTTTATTTTTGTAGAAAAAAGAAAAGAGAAAAAAGTCAGAATTCAGAGATTAAATTTAATATTCTAAGGGTGGGTTAGAATGAATATTTTTCAACTCCATAGCCACACTTGTGTTCTTTTGGTTGATTTTTTTTTTGTAAGGCAGATGAGGCAATGAAAGTAAAATATGTGCTGAAGAACTGCAGACAAAGGTTTAGTGGTATACAGCCTCTATTTAGAAACTGATGTCACATATTTATGATAGTCCACACTTAGAAATGATACAGAAGGTGATGATTGTGTTGATTTTAACAATATAAAACTATGTTCAGTTGAGTTTTATGCAAATTAACCAGAACTTAATAATTCCTGATATTAAGCACACCCTGATTGTGCTGCAGTTTGAGCAGTGAGCTTTCTGCAGAAGCTATTTAAAGGTCCTATGGAAGCAAGTGTTCAGCCATGGATGGTGAGTGGGGGAGGGCAGCTGAAGTGAGCTAGGCCACCATCTGGCCTCATAATCATATGCTGGGAGCAGAGCCTAGTTATTGTAGCACACTAACCTGCTGACAATGAGCTGCAGACTTTAGCACAAAGCTACTTTATTACCACAGCATAAGGATAGCCTCAAAGGCCTATTAATACCCAATATGCCTCATTAAATATAATTGTATAGATTCATCATGTTGGCACCAAGCATCACTTACTGCTTTATTTGTATAAATTGAATTGTTTTAATTTAACATGCGTATTTCCGTACAAGTACCAACAAAAACATGGGATTCACTAGAATAACAACACTGGCTGCTGTGTTTGCAACTAGTAGGAGATAACGTTATATTGTTGTGGGCGCGTCCAAATCGTCGGGTTTTCGGGGGATGTAGTTTTAAATCCCAGCTACGCCGCCTCATTTACAGGGCAGCGCCTCATTTACCCACAAAGCCCTGTTTTGTCGCGCATGCGCCGCGTGCGTCTCGCCTGTCCATGTGTAGGCGAATCACGTGTAGAGAGACCGTTGCTCGTCATGTCTCTGCTGTAGCAGAGCTCCGTTCCTCACTTTATTATTTGGCTCCAGTTGTCGCTGCACTTTGTTTTGACAGCTGCCTGTTTTTTTTGAGTTTTTGTTTTTTCTGATACCACTTTTTTATATCGAAGAATGAGCGAAAACGATGACATCGAAGTCGACAGCGATGTATGTGGTTTAGTTTCCTCTAGAAAGTAGCTAGCCAGTTCGTTAGCTGAACAGCAACTTTATCGTTCTCGACCACCTACGCTACTTGCTAGCTAGCTAGCTGCAGCTTGTTTTCTTGGCTATCACAAGACAAGCGGAGAGACGAAACGAGACGTGCGTCGAATGGGTGTTTATTTCTTTTAAGTGTAGTAAACAATACAAGTCGAACAACGTAGTCTGTTGAGGAGGTCGTGTCGTTTGCCTGGTTTAAGAAAAAAAAACACATTTCGACATTGATTGTTCCAGACTGTGGGGCAGTTCAGCGCAGGACAACAACTTGTTTTTACAAACCGATTTGGTTAGTCGTCGCTGTACTTGACGTTACGATCATTTATCGCCATTTAGACGCGCATGTTAATGAAAGTGCCGTTTTGAAGCGGAAGGTGCACACGTCGAGGGGGAAAAAACAAAACATGATGCGACCGTCACGAACAGTGGTTAAGCTGTTTGTGAAAGCAAGGTCAGCTCATCTGAGAAGTGTTGGAACAAGCCGTCCTGTGTTACACTTGGACAGGTTTTCTCGGACGTGCCTAATATACTATTAATAGTATGCAACATAAATAAATATAGATTTATTCGTTGTTTTTATAGATAACAAGGGTCACGTCATCACGTCACCATAGCTATATTTAGTAATAGCTAGCAGGTGCCCTCCTTCCTTTTTTTGTTTAATTTTACATTTTCATAATCTAATATTAATCTATATATGATGCCTTTTTACCCATGTAGCCAACGAGTAAAGATGCATTAAGTAATCTGCGGTATCTCCCATTGGTTTTCCTTGGTTGCCTGTAAGGCAGATAAGGACACTAGAGACGACTGTGTTCATTTTTCACGTTGTGTTCATTAGAGACCTGACATGTTCATTTTGTTATTAACCCTGCATCCCTCTGGACCCTTTTTTATGTGTTCCTATATAGCTAGTATCCTGTGGTGCTGCAGGTGTTTACAGCACCCTTTGAAACATACCATACCATATGCAAAATACATACAGTACAAGCTCATTTAAATTCCCCCATTAAGTCCAAACCTGCTGAATTAAATTGCCCCAAAAATGTGCTGAAATCATAATAGATCTCCTCGGTCTGGTCCCATATTTCTGAGCTGTGGATTCCCCTCCCCCATTTGATTAAGCTGCGATCTCCAGCTTTGGATCCTCATAAAGCCACAGTAGACCTATAACGTGAGGCCGCTTGTCAAGCCTCCATCATTTAGCAGGTCTCCTTTAGCAGGTTTGAAAGGGGGATTCTTCTTACAACACTCTTCACTGTCTGACAATTGATGAGTGTGTTTTTTGCTTTCAATTTAATTTAGGTATTTATATGGTTGTAATCCCGATACATAATTCCTATCTGTTATGTTTCTGTATCTGTATAAAAATAATTGTCCAAGTGAAGATTTAAATTTACAGTAATAACAAATTAAGTATCAGGAACGTTTATCAAGCTTTCATCACAAACCTTATTGCATGAAAAGTCAATCGAAGTGTCAAAAAGGTCACAGTGAACAGTGGGGACAGAATTGAGGCCCTTACTTGGGGCAGTTTCACATTCGGGGGATATTTGTTCATCTGTTAAATTCACAAGTCTTAAGTGCGTCTGGAAGATTTATTTATTTTTTTTTTTACCTTCATCACACCAATCTATGTCCTTTTAAAAAAAGTAGCTCTGTTTACTACTTGAGCTTTTAAGCACAATGAAAGCACGGTCTAACATGAATAAATGCAGAGTTCTCATTAGTTAGTTGTGATTTGTATTCAACATCTCAAGGTGTTTCCTTGAGGCAGAAACAGCATTAGAGGCGTCCTGTGGACCTTATTGCATCCTGTCCATGACTCGGGCTCTTACCTTATTGAGCAGGTTACCTTCACACAGCATCCAGCCTGAGGCTGACTGACCTCTGTTTATCTGCAGCTGGTGGTGAAGGAGCGGCCTTTAAATGCAGGCACCACTAGTACACTGCATGTTATTGAAATCTTTGTTTGTAGCCACATTCTTCCTCAGAAGTGTACTGAGCGAAACTCTTGTACCAGGTACAGGTACACATTATTGTCTCTTACAAAGCTACTGAGTGTATATTATTCAGCTTCTAGTGGTTCTTTTTGAGTCCATTTACAAGGTTGATATAAGAGTTCCTGTGAAGGACAATGGTTGGATGGTGTTCAGACTGTCAGCTCCACCCTTTTAGTAACTGAAGCAAACAGCTTCACTTCAGTAAACACACTTTATATCCTTTTAAACGCACCAACGCCTCTGGTTCCTGCTGTGTGATGTCAGGCAAATAAATTTGACACGTACACACAAGGTGCATTGAAATCCGCAACCTTGGCATATTGCATCTTTTGAATGGCTTCACGTCCTGTATTGTTAAAAGAATCACACAGACATCAAGAAGTAACAAAGTTTCCTGTGACTTCCTTGGTTTTAACTGGTGCATTTTACTATAAACGATGTGTGTTTTAAGCATAAACTTTGCCTGCGTCTTTGCAGGCAGACAAGCGAGCACACCACAACGCGCTGGAGCGCAAACGCAGGGACCACATTAAGGACAGCTTTCATGGTTTACGAGACTCTGTGCCCGCTTTACAAGGGGAGAAGGTGAGGGGAACGACATTCTACCTCTTTACATTACTTTATGAAACTGTGCCAGCAAAAGACATAAAATCAAGTTGAACACATGACTTGAAGATAACGTCAGCTGCCCATCACATAAAGTGCTCGTATTAAATGTAAATATGTGCCACGTCAACTTATTGGATGCACAAACACACATGGGAACAAATAAATGGCAAATAGTCAGTAGGAGCATCAGGCTCTGATTGGACTTACTGTTTATTTTCTAGGTGCGTTAACGACTTGCACACATGCAGGAGGGACTTTGCATCCTGTACATCCTACACATTATCAGAGATTGTTTTGCGGTGATAATATTCAAAGCTATGGTGTTCTGTCTCAACTAAGGAAGAAAAAACTCTGCCAGGAATTATACTGCAATGTCTTAATGTTGGCACATGTGATTTGCTTTGATTTCTGTTTGTTTTTTTTAACAAGCTGGAAAAGTGTCAGACATATTTTAACAACAAAAATACAGAACTTTTCTCCTCTTGGAGTGTATTTTTATTCATAATTTAATACAGACAAGAAGGAAAAAGCAGAAACAAACATTGAAATAGTCAGTTTCTGTTAATGTGTTTTACATTTTATGCATTGCATTTTAAGATAAACGCCCAAAAAGTAAGTCCAAGGTCCATTTTGGTATTTTTGGTACTCACTATAGGGGGACATATGTATTTGATTCTTTTCTTTCATAAATGTGAGAATGAAATTGTGTTAAAATGTACAAAACAACATTTCACTGTTGTTTCGTATCTTGTCTGATCTCTGGGTGCTCAGCACCCCTAAAACCTCTGATCCTAGAATCTCACCCGTGTTTAATACTGTAACTGTGTGGTACAACCGTTTAGGTAAGAGAATAACATGTTTTATATGTACAAATTGACCCTTCAGCATTGCCTCACGGCTCTCTGAAATTTTTGCTGACAGAATTCTGTTAAACAGGCCTCCCGAGCACAGATTCTAGACAAAGCCACCGAGTACATCCAGTACATGAGGCGAAAAAACCACACCCACCAGCAAGACATCGATGACTTAAAGAAGCAGAATGCACTGCTGGAGCAGCAAGGTAAGTAGAGTAGAGGTTTGTAACTTTTTTTTATTATTATTATTTCGTATTTTCTGTATTTGATTGCGGTTGTGTTGTTGTTTTTTTTGTTTGTTTTTTGCTGCAGTTCGTGCCCTGGAGAAGGCCAAGGGGAACACTCAGCTCCAGACAAACTACTCTTCCGATAGCAGCTTGTACACAAACCGCAAAGGGAGCGCGGTGTCGGCCTTCGACGGCGGCTCCGACTCCAGCTCCGAATCAGAGCCGGACGAGCCGCCGAACAGAAAGAAGCTGCGTGTGGAGCCCAGCTAGACTCTGGCGCCCCCCTCCCCCCCCTCCCCCGCCTCTCCAAACAGACTCTTTTTGCCCACCAGCCCCGACTCCTCTTATCTGTCTGCACTCAGTCCTGCCTTCTTACGCCAGTCCAGGAGACCAGGTGGAGACTGTGTGAGAGAGGTGCTATTATGTGTAAAATGCTTCTACCTTCTTTTTGTTTTTTGTTTTTCCTCCTGGCAAGCACCCTGTCACTCCTCCCGTGGCCCAGCAACAACTTTTAAAGACCCAGAAAGTGAGGCAGCTCAGCAGTTTTGAAGGACTCAATGCTTTTCAAACCTCATGATAACCATTCATAATCAAACGTGAGGACGACAAGGTATGAAGCTTTAGTAAAGACGCAGAAAATATCCAGATTATTTTTTTTCCACTCGCTCGTTTCGGACAAACCTCTGCGATCTGTCAGAGGCGTTGCGAGACTTTAAGACCTTTTGAAAAAAACGGTAATTGGAGATAGTTTACCTTTTTAATATTCATACTTTTCCAGATAAGAATGTGAAGTTGCTTTTGAGAAAATGTCTGTTATGCAAGATAAGATGCACCCCTCCTTATTCAGTGTAGGTGGCTGAAGTTTTTTTGTCTTTGAAATGTTTGTGTAATCAAATGAGTCCCTCTATTTATAGTGATGCACCAAAATTGATTTCTTACCCTTATATATATTCTTATGTCCGATCTTCCATATGTTTGGCTTGAGATTTTCCAGAGAAAACATGAGGATGAACAAGTTGACCTATTGTTTTAGTGGATTTTTCACAGGTTCAACTATTTATTTTCCTCTATTTTTATTATTATCATTAATAAAATGTGGGTATAAAAAAATCCCCTAATGGATACTGAATGTTACACAATGCAGTTAAAGGGCAGTGACCTTTATTTTTGTTAATGGAAGTCCCATTTCAGTGTGTCGTATATAACACTGTATACTCTTAAATGGTGTCAGTTCTGCAAAGAAAAGCCTTCCCTTGAAATATTTGCCTGTGCTGGGAATGTTTTATCTTTTTTTTTCTCCTTTTTGCAGAGGTAAATTAGTGTGTACGTAATCAATATTTGTTTGTTCCATTCCATGGAAATTACAGGTATGTTGTACATACTGCCAACGGTTGTCTTGCAAGTTAAGGCATACCTTTATTATGAGACTATAAATAAAAGTATTTTATCCTTTTGGGATGTATTTGTGGCTCAAACTCGTGTTTAATATGATTTTATGATCGCTTCTGTGGAGTATTTTTGCAAATGTGGAATTATTCCTAAATACTGAGATATGAACTAATTTCCAGCAGCAGTTAATGATAAAAAAATGCTGTTATATGTGGAGGATATTAAGCAGTTAAATATTTCTAATGATCTAGAAGTATTTCTTCTTAGATTGTGATGTTAGAAATAAAATAGGACTGACTGGTGACAGACAACAGTGGTAGGAAAACTATTCAGATCTTTTAGTAAAAGATCTGAAGAACCAATACATATGTTAAAAATACATTAACATATGTTAAAAATACTCAAGTATTAAAGTACTGTTAAATTTATCTGACTAGTTTATTATCTATAAAGTTAGATTATTAATACTGAAACATCAGTGTGTAAATAAGCATGTTACTGTTGGAGCTGCTGAAAGTGGAGTGAGTTTGAACTAGCTTTTATATTCAGTAAGCCGGGTTAGGCCAGCGGTTTCCAACCTCGGGGTCTGCTCCCTCCAAAGGGTCACCAGACAAGTCTGAGGACTCATCTGAAGGATGATAAATGGTATAAAGGAATAAAAATCAATGATCTGATTCATTATAATATTTTCAGATTGGACTTTTTTCTTGAATCTTTGATTTTTGGAGGAATACTACATCATTTTAACATTTATTTAAATGTAACCATGTGAAAAAAATCCTCTTTAGTGGAGCCAAACAACTTATAGACTAAACTAAAGCTGTAAAGTAGAAAGTGCAATGTTTCTCTGAAATTTAATATCATCACACAATTAAAATAATGACCTAAGTAATTTTTAAACATTAAAAAAAAAAAAACTTGCAGAGAATATTATATTTATTAATCATTTCAATAAAAAAGGCGTAGACAGTGGATGACTGGCCATACATAAAACGTGTGTCACTTATGTAACATTAAAGAATAATCGGGCCAATTTTAGAACATTCTAGTGTGACATAAACTTGGCTGAAACTGTCCTTTCATTCCATAATACAAACTCAAATCTTACAATACCTGGAGTTAAATTAAACAAAAGTCAGGTCCCTTTTTTCATCACTTTCCCAGGTCTTTTTGAGCTTTTTTTTTTTATTATTATTGAACGAAATGAAATGTATTATTGAAAGTCATGACACTCAACAGGCATCAACATAGACTGAAGATCCTGGAACGTCCTTTCTTTCTTTATATTTGACTAAATATATATTAAATGTATTGATATGTACAGCACGTTATATTAAATTATTATTAAATTATAACTTGTGAAATTTACACAAAATTACTATAAACCACTATAGACCATAACCTTTAGAAATACATTTAAGAATCATGCTACAAGCTTCTTCTGCACCATAGATTCCTGCTTCTGGAAGCAGCTGTCATTATGAAAGGTTGTTAAATAGCCCAGGACATTCTTCTTGTCCTGACTTGAGCAAAAAAAGCTTTGACTTTCTTAAAAAATAATATGGCCTATATGGCACAAAGAGTATGATCACTTTAACTCAGGATTAATGTGATTTTACCAGATGTGTCAGTATCATCAAAAGATGATTTAGGTCACTTTCATCCAGAAAATGACTTAGACTTGATTATTATGCACATTAGTTAATTAATTATTAGATTATTTTAATAGAGTGATGGCATAATGTAGCATAAAGTAGCCACCCACAATATTATAATTCTGTACACTACCGTTAAAAATTTTGGGGTCACCCAGAAAATGTAGTGTTTTCCATGAAAAGTGACACCTTTATTTACCACCATGAGTAGTAAAATGTATAGAAAACGTTATTCCATTAGCCTTCTGAAACAATGAGAAAACACTTAGTACCATTAGAACACTGGAGTGATAGTTGCTGGAAATGGGCCTCTATACTCCTATGTAGATATTGTGTCAAAAACCAGACATTTGCAGCTAAAAAGTCATTTACCATATTAGTGATGTATAGAATGTATTTGTGGTTGGTTTTAAAGTTATAATCATTGAAAAAACAGTGTACACATTTTTTGAACAGTAGTGTACTTACCACCCTCCTTTGAGGATATTTGTCATTGTACTTAGTATTATTTACAGGGAGTATGTGAGTTAATCTGGTCTCATGACTGCAGTCTTTGTGACACCTGGCTACACTCCTGTCTTTACTGTTTGTTTAAGTATTGAATTAAAGTGACAAGGTGTGATGTGTCTCGTGACCTGACACACCCACCGCAGGCAGCGTCTTCAGGGATGCAGGTAGCGTGCTGCCTTCCATAGCCGTAGGATATCGAACACTCGGGACCGTGAAACAATACCGACTATTATTAACTTTGAGCTGTGAGACGATTTTAATTCAAACAAAAAAAGCGAAATATGACGCGTTTTGCCGTACGTCGCTGAATTAGGCTCCATGCAAACAAG
This sequence comes from Lepturacanthus savala, assembly GCA_030544235.1. Taxonomy (NCBI): domain Eukaryota; kingdom Metazoa; phylum Chordata; class Actinopteri; order Scombriformes; family Trichiuridae; genus Lepturacanthus; species Lepturacanthus savala. Next base: position 16,778,547 of record CM060469.1, on the reverse strand, counting down.
TAAAAACTAACAACTAAACAAAACGTCCACGCCGCGGGGACTTCAGAGCCGTCTGAGTACGAGTTTTCCGAGGGGGCCCGGAAGGCAGCACGCGGCGGCGGCGGAGTAACGCACTTGTTGCGGTGAAAAGCGACGGCGAGGAGTCATGCTTTCCCTCGCACGCGCTCGTCTTTTTAACGCGTCGTCATGGCCAAACAGTACGACGTTTTGTTCCGGCTGCTCATGCTGGGAGACTCCGGCGTCGGAAAGACGTGCATGATGCGCAGGTTCACCGGGAGCGAGTTCGACCCGACGCACGTTTCCACCATTGGTAAGTTTAAATAAAATAAAAAAAAAACGGAAAAAACACCAAACCATTTAAGAGTGACTAAATAAATACAAAAATGACTAACGCTGACTTTAAAATCCTCACTGAAACTTAGCTTTGGGAGCGTTTCAACTTCATTTTTCACTTTTTCCCCCCAAAGTATTAAACTGGCCTGCTTGCAGTAGGATTAGTATAAACTGGCTCCGGACCATAACGGCCCGACTGAAAGACACGTGAACACTAAGAAAGCCCATGGCCCCGTGCCCACTATTGTCCCGGAAAGGGTCAGCAGGCTATGAACTGTCAGTAATAGTAACAATGAGAAGGGAAATTCACAGGAAAGGGGGGTTTTATTCCTCTGTTCTCCAAGTGTCAGATATTCTATCCTGTCCTTTGATTTCTCAGAATGTAACTTAAAGTTGTGGACTGATTCCTGCTCTTTTCTGCCCTAATGACTCCTGATTGGAGGTGGTGCTGCTTTACATAAACGAGTCAATTATTCCCTCATAGACAAAGAAAAGAGTCACTTTCAATAGTGGCGGGTTGTACAGTTTGCTGTGACTGTTACAGAAATCGATCCAGTAAAGTGAGATTAATTCAGCGTGAATGCCAGTGATGGGAATTATCGGCTCTTTTTAGAGAGCCGGATCATTTGGCTCGGCTCACTAAGAAGAGCCGACTCTTTCGGCTCCCAAACAACTCTCTATTTACCACTTATACCTTTTTGTAACTCAGCCAAATTTAGCTCGATTGTAATTGAACACATAGATCATTTAAATTTCAATAAATTAAAAATCAATTAAAATTAAAATCCCTTGTTACACTCTAAACTGCTAAACAAGGCAGATATGAAATACCTATAAAAACTAAGCAGAGAAATTGAAAAAGAACAGCTACTGATATTATTTATCTTTTTTTTTTAATTACTTGAACACACACCAAACAAAACAAGTAAATTACTGAAAAAATAGAAATTAAGCAAATAAATCAAATATATATTCTTTGTTAAAATAAAATCAACATGTTTGATATAGAGTAAACATAATAATACATAAACAACACAATGACACCATGACATACCACCATGCACACATGCACAGCACTTATTTATATATATATATATATATATATATATATATATATATATATATATATATATATATCCCTCTCGTTAACTCATCTTTTCATCATCTGTTTGTTGTACTGCTATTCTGATGCAATGTAGTTTATATTAATTTATATTATTAATGTAAATGGGTCAGTGACAAAAATGACATGTGATGTAACCATAAAAACTTGGTGTCCGATTTTTTTTTTTTTTTTTTTTTTGTAGAAAAAAAAATGATAAAATTGGACTTTTAAATAAGAAACCAACAAACAGACTGTATAATTTGAGAGACCTGATAAAGGCTTCTTAAAACTGTATTTTGAAAAGTTTTTTCACATTATTTGTCACTGACCCAAATATACAGTGAGAATAAACTTGTTTTTTTTATTTTCTAATCTATATATATTTTTCATACTGGTTTCGCTGATGCTGGATTTCCCCGGTGTGGGATCAATAAAGTTCATATCTTTTCTATTTGAGGAAGTGGTCGAAAAAATCTCCTTCCATTTAGATCCCTTATATTCCAGTTATTGGTTTACATTGAGTAATCCCACCAAACCTGCTCCCAAGTGTTTTGGAGTGAGCTGTTGAAACGGCGCAGCTTAGGCCTGCGGGTGCAGGTCCGGCCTGTTGTGAGCACGTCTTTGCATATATTACATAAACACTCCAAACAAACTACTTATCCAGTGAATCAACACCACAAGTGTCACCTCACCCATGAAAGAGTAACTTGCCTGTTTGTTAGTAGGCATTGACAGTCGGCCTGGGCAATGAAGACTATCAATATATATTGTCAATCACATTATCGATACAATAAGAAAACAGTTCAATATAATAGAGATAGTTTCACTCCAATCATATTGGTCGCCTCTGCCTTGCATATTAAAGCAGGTCATTAAGTATAAAATCCCTCCCAAATATTTAAAAGAAAATCATCTATAATAATTGATATCAATTATAAATATATTTTTTTTAAAAAAAGCTTTTTTTGCTATATTATTCTAATTCACAGGTATTAACCAAACAACACATTGTTGAGGACAGGACACACTGTCATGGATTACTGAGACACATAAATAGAACTGAGACATTTTTAATATTACTGTTAACACCTGTGCCTTTCCTACTATGACATGTCAAAATGTCTGCTGTGAATAATTCCATTCTAAGTAATACAAATCAGTTTTCAAGCAAAAAACAGGATCAAGTTCCAGATTTTCGGTTTGTGAAGATTTTTTTGTCTTGTATCTGATTAATTCTGAGTAATATGAACATCGGTGGGTTTTGGACTATTTGTCAACAATTATGATACATCACCTTGGACTTTACTAGAGCTGGCAACCATTAGGTGATTAATAGATTTTTTTTTCAGTCAAAATACTATAATTTCTATCATTGCTTCATAAAATTGTATAAAATAACCATTAAAGATGAAGATGAAATCTTGTTTTTTGTCCAGACTAACAGTCCACAACCCAAAGATCATCAGTTTACTATTATAGAAGAATACAGAAACCAGAAAATAATCAGATTTGAGAAGCTGGAACCATTTAATTTTATTCTTTAAAATGATACAAATCGATTATCGACATAGTGATTAATTTAATAGTTGGCAACTAATCGGTTAATCGACTAATTGTTGCAGCTCTAATCTCGTTCAGCTATGGGAAATAATGATGCCACTATATCCTTATATTTACAATTTGCAGCCCTATATTGCATAAGAAATGTAGAATACTACAAAGCATCTATTACAGTATGTTTTGTTGTGTGTGTTTTTTTTTAAATGGATCTTCAACTGGTGGCAGCATAAAAACTTATTGAGGAATTGATGTAAGTAGGTAGACGGTAAACCAGATTGCTCACTTTGACAGCCACTTCTATTCTGTCACATTTCTTCGCTCCCTCGTCCTGTTACCTAGCTAAACAAAAACATCGCCATACTTCACAGCAGTCGCGCCGACCTTGCGGAGGCGGGCTGATTTAAAGGCGACGCTATGCAGAGATTCTATTCATTAGGGATAACGGTGTCTCTGAGCAACACTCATTAAGTGCTCAGAAACACACAACAGCCCCCAAACCAGGATTTTTCACCCATTTGTCCCAGTTGCTTAAGTGATTCCAGTTTGAATTTGCGTCTGTAAAGGTGTTTGTGTCTGTTTTGTCAGGGTGATCTTGCCCTCTGTGAAATAAAATGTATTTTCTATTTTTTCTTTCCCCCTAGGAGTTGATTTTAAAATGAAAACACTAGAAGTAGATGGACTCAAAGTTCGGGTACAGATATGGTATGTTAAGTCCACTTAAGTTATCTATTATTATAGTGAATGTTCAATACGCTTACACCAACATGTGCTTCTCTTTTCCTAATGTAAGTGATGTGTTTCTGTGACAGGGACACGGCTGGTCAGGAACGTTATCAGACCATTACCAAACAGTACTACAGACGAGCACAGGTGATCCCTCCATATAAACACTCTCAAAACTTAATGAGTTTATGTTGAATTCACTCATTAATTCTGTTTTTTGGGGGATTTTTTTCTTTCCAGGGCATGATGTTCGTTTACGACATCACAAATGAACCATCGTTTCATCACATAGCGAAGTGGGCCAGTGATGTGGATGAAGTAAGTTACTAAACTTGCTCATTTCCCTCCCTTGTACTTGTTGCCCTTCACAGTGACAGTTGTGACTTCATCATCTCTTTAATGAAGTTTGAGTTTGTGCTGCATGCATCTTCATTCTGTCTCTCATTTTAGTTTTGTCGTCATTTTTGCAGTACGCCCCAGACGAGGTACAGAGGATCTTAGTAGGAAACAAGTCTGATGATGAAGCCAGGAGGCAGGTGACAAAAGAGGAAGGAAGCAAGGTATGATTTAACGGTGGTGTTCAATATAATAGCAGTGCATCTTAAAAACGTGAGTAAAGCCAAAATCCTTAGAATAATTTGTTTTCCCGATGCATTGGGAACACTGCGTTTTATATCCTAAATCAAAATGTGAAGAAAAATGTGTCAATCTTTTCATTACTTTACAGAAAAAATGAATATCAGGCTGTTCAAAAAATAAGTGTTTGCATTTTTCGTTACAAACTTAAAAATTTACTGTATGAACTGAAAATTCTTCAGAATTCAGTATTCCTGTGAATTAAGTCGTATTTATTTGGTGTGAGTCATGGTTTCTGATAACTGCTTCACATCCGTGTTGCTTGGAGTCGGCTCCTATCTCCTGTCTGTCCTATAAACGAGCATTTCAACCTCACAGTTCCTCTGAATTTCTTTGGTTTTGCCTCAGAAACAACATTTTTGATGTCGTCCACAAGTTTTCAATGCAATTAAGGTTTGGTCCCTTGTCTTCTCACTGAAGAGGAAGCAATTTGCCAAGGAACACATCCACTGACCTGGAGAGAAATGGAGAAACATTTTTGCAGACTGACGAAAGTCAAACTGTTCGTTTTTGGTCCAAGAGCCACAGGCAGTTTGTCAGAAGACCAACAAACACTGAATTTAAGCCACAGTTCACTCTGAAGACAGTGAAGCATGGCGCTGCAAGCAGCATCATTTGGGGATATTTCTCCTACTATAGTATCAGGCTTATTTATCGAATACAATGGGTGATGGATCAGTTTGCCAAATACTTGACGAGGTCATGTTGCCTATGCTGAAGAGGAAATACACTTGAAATGTGAGTTTCAACAAGAAAACGACCCCAACACAAGCAGCGTTTTGGTTACAGACCAACAAAATTAAAGCTCTGGAGTGACCAACCCAATCCTCAGACCTTAATCCCATTTAAAAACAATTAATTTGTGGAATTTTTGTGGAATTTGGAATTGGGAGGTTGAAATACCTTCATAGGTTGTTTATTTTATGTAAAAATAATAAAGAAATTGACACATTTTTCTTCACATTCTTATTTTGATTTGATTTAGGATATAAAATACAGTGTTCCCAATGCACTGAAATGAAATTATTATAAGGATTTTGTCTTTACTCACGTTTGACTATGTTTAGCTTTTGATTAATTTTATTTATAATCATATCCAACTGAATATTGCAGCTAGCAGAATCCTATGGAATGGACTTCTATGAGACCAGTGCTTCGACCAGCAGTAATCTTAGTGAGGTAGGACATCAGAGTGAAACTTGCCTGACGCTTTAGAAAAGTTCATATCACTGGAATCTCCCTGCAACATTCTTTTTTTTATCTTATGTCTTTCTTCTTTTTGACTTCTTACTTCCTCCAGTCATTCACCCATCTGACAGAACTGGTGCTACAGGCTCACAAGAATGAAGTGGACAACCTGTTGGGATCTCTGGACGATTACCTGGATAAAGTGGCTCTGGGGGAAGAGAAGCGTAGCGAAGATAACGAGGAGAAGATTCAGCGGGTCTGCGCGTGTTAGCAAGAAACACCACAGCTGATTGTTTCTATTTTCCCCCAATATGACTTGATTCTGCCTTCGTATGCATCTAATCTAATGCAGTTAGCACCAGCTGCCAGCAGAGGGACATTTGTGTTGCATGATCACTGAACCCTGGCAGCACAGAGAATATCTCCAGTTCATAAAGGCATTTCTGGATGTTTGCTCCAGTCAAACTGTCAGTGCACATGTTTTTAACATTTTCTTTGATGACTGCTTCATCAATTACCGTTTGATTTGAAGTGTACACATCAACACATTGAGTCATGTGTGGATTCATATCAACAGGTCTGTTCATTAGGGCGCAAAGAGTATAAAGACTACAAAAGGGTAGCCAGGGGATAAAGTTGAATTATTTACACCTCGAAACTCAAGCCAAACAGGAATGGATTCATTTACAATACTGACTTATTTCCTCAAAGGAAACACTCTTGCACCATGCTCAGTAACATGTCTGAATACAGTACATATTTATTCACTTCCTTGTTTTTATAAATGTAACTGGCATTACCCCCGTTGGTTTTTGCATTTCTGCTTATTTTTATTTTCCGGGTCAGAGCCATTGTGTTTTTAGAAGAATGAATTAAGTCAAATTCAAGGATGTTGCAAAAAAAGAAAAAGAAAATCAAAGGAAAAAGATTTTTGAAGAAAGAATATTAAACCTTTCATATTTAAAGTAAATCTGCTGAGTCACTGAATTATATTTGAGAGTGGGATTAGGTCCGCCGAGAATAGATTCATTCATTTTTCATCATGTGCAGTGAAAGACAGGTGATCACATGTTCAATTTTTGATGACTTAAGAAAACGGATACCTAATAGAGAAACCATAAAATGCCCAGAACATCTTGCAAAGCATGCTATTTTCTTCACTAAACACATTTTGAAATGAACACTCGCTCAAATGCATGTTGAAGATAACACGAGTTTTAAAATACTAACCGTATATATCAGCAGCACATAACATTTGGTTTTAAAGAACTTTGAACACTTGTCGTTAATATGTGATTAAGTAAAACTGTTCTTCTCTTTGCAAGTTCTCCAAAATCAACTCCGTGAACTTGTTTTTACAGTTTCACCAATCTATCTGCAACATTTGAAAGAGTGTAGTGTGTCTGGTGTAGATCAGATTCCAGTGGAGCCATTTGACACCCATGAAAGGCGGCTTTCTTCCCCGGCCGAGTCAGGTGACCGGCAGGTTGGATACTGTCGCACGTTGAGATCCCGTTTGCCCCCATTGTGGAAGAGCAGGAGTCGAGATGACGTTCATCGCCAAGACCTTCTATGACCTCAGAGCCACCACGCTGGAGGGCGACACGGTGGACTTCAACGTGTTCAGGGGAAGGGTGGTCCTGATCGAGAATGTGGCCTCCCTCTGAGGAACCACCACCCAGGACTTCACCGAGCTCAACCAGCTCCAGAGCAAGTACCCCCATCGGCTGGTGGTCCTGGGTTTCCCCTGTAACCAGTTTGGATATCAGGTCAGTGATAACACGTTAGCCTGAGGTAATCGGATGTCGTGCTGTGCAAGTTTTATCCTTAAAACTAAAGATCAGGCGTTGTGTGCCTCAAGCTTACCTGTTCCCTTCTGTATTTGTTTAGGCAATTCATTACAAAGGAATAAAAGTTGACTTCAATCCGTTATTTGATCAAATCATCCTGGATCTTTTCAAATCCCAGCCAATTACCTCTGAAAATGAATGTTTTTCTCTCTTGGCTTTATCCGAAGTCTCCCATTATACAGCTCTGGGAAAAAAAATAAGAGGCCGCTGCAAAATTATTTCAGATTTTACTATTTATAAGTATGTCTTTGGGCAAAAGGAACATTTTTGTTTGAGTCTATAAACTACTGACAACATTTTCCCCAAAATTCCAAATAAAAATATGATCATTTAGACTCCAAACGATAATGATGCTCTAAAGTTTAGAGCATTTATTTGCAGAAAATGAGTGGAAAATGAGAAAAAAAGTGGTCGAAATAACAAAAAAAATACAATGTTTTCAGCTCTCAAGCAATGTAAAACAACATAATACTAATGTTTATCCTGAAGAAGAGTTCAGAAAGGAATATATGGTGCAACAACCCTTATTTTTCATGGGCTTTGGCATGCTCTCCACTAGTCTTTACCATTGTTCTTGGGTGACTTTATTCCACTCCTGGTTCCTCTTTAAGCAGAATGAGGTGTGTATGTGTTGGAATTCAACAGACGCTGGAATGGAACGGCTGGGATACATGTAGAGATGCTGACTTCAGGAAAAAAAATGCAGTGGTCTGTTATTTCTTTCCAAAGCTGTATTTAAAAGTACTGGGTTGTTTCCCTGTGTTCAAACTATACCTGCAGACATTTCTAAAGTCTTTTGTGCATGTAACAAGCTTAAAAAGTTGCTGTAGAGTCCTCGACCGATGTCATTCTGAAAATGAATCCTTGTGTTTTGTAGGAGAACTGCTCCAACTGCGAGATTCTGAATTTACTGCAGCATGTGCGTCCGGGCGGCGGCTTCCGGCCCAACTTCACCATCTTCGAGAAGTGCGACGTGAACGGAACGAACACGCATCCCGTCTTTGCCTACCTAAAAGACAAACTCCCTTATCCCGACGATGACCCCACCTCCCTCATGAAGGACCCCAAATTTCTGGTCTGGAGTCCCATCTGCAGGACGGACGTCTCTTGGAACTTTGAGAAATTCGTCGTCGGGCCAGAGGGAGAACCCTTTAAAAGATACAGCAAAAAGTTCCCTACAATTGATATAGAACCTGACATCCAAAGACTGTTAAGATTAACTAAGACCTAAGAATAGCCTCCACCTCTTAATGGCTCCTCATCCATAACAGTCAAAGCTTACTCTCCTCCTCACTTTTAAGCCTTATTAAATGACGGTGATATTCTAAAACTATGTGGGAATATAACCTGAGGCCCTATAAGCGTTTAAAAGTAGTGGATGAATGCATTCAATGTGTCATACGTTCACATGTATGTTATTCTACAAAAAAAAACACTCTACAAAAACAAATTATACATTATAGTATGTAGTTTATACAATGGGGAGAAAAAGAATCCCTTGAACAACAGAAAATTATTCAGAATGTCTTCATGTGCTTTTGTTTCTTGTCCTATGCTGGTCTGGCCAGCAGGTGGTGCTACATACGTGATTATACATAGAGATAACTTCTGTCATGCTTTTATGAATTAACATGCACCACACACACTCACAAATTGTTTGCACTGGAATAAAAAATCTGAAAGAAATTGCTGTCATTCATGTATCTTCTTTTTTTCATTTGGATTATTATATAATGTGAGGCACCTTTAAATATATCTGCCTTTGATGGGAATTTAATACAAACACGTCATGTCTTAAACGGCATCGAATAGACATAGTAATGAGGCTGAGATACAGCAGGACGGATGTTTTGATGCGTGCTGTCACTAAATGCGCCCTCTAAATTAACTCCTGCGGTTGTCTGTGCACAGTAGGCCTGGGCATTGTTTACCAGGTCTGCAGATTAGCAGTGGATTTTCTGCACATCCGCTCTCATCCACATCAACTGATGATGTCAGAGCCACAGGCTGCACAGGCCAGGCGGTGTCCTAATGTCTTTGGCAGGTTTCTCCAGGGACATTTGTGATCAACACTCAGTCACCTGGCAGTGGACAGGTCGTTGCTCCCTGCCCCCTTCGCTTGTAGAGGCTGTGGTGAATGGAGTCTGCCTCTCTATATTTAAATGTTTGTGGTTTCATGATGCATTTGATACATATATTTATCACAGGCTCACTGGCTTGCACCTCACTGACAGATCAGCCCAATGTGGCTTCCAAACACTGTAGCTGTAGCAAACATTAGAAGAGCAACACCAGGGGCCTCTCCTGCACCCTCTGCACTGCTCCCCTTCACTCACGGCTTGCAGAAAAATACCCCCCAAAGATCGTTTAGAAAAAGAGATGAGTCACTCCTCACTCAATTCAGTTGGTGAAAACCTGATTAAAACTATAAAACAACTATCCCATCACAGCTGAATTTGTGTAATATGTCACACAAATTTAAGCTTCAACTCTGGACAATGATTTTGATTTTCAGGTGTTTTAATACAACATTTGAAGGCGTATTTATAAGAATCTTTATGACATTGACTATGTTGTGGCTGTCGATGTCCTCTCAGTTTTTCCATCTTGAACAGGATATAGCATTTGCAAGACATTTGCAGCAGTGTATTTGTCTTTAAATATTATTGTGCATGAAAAGATGTTGATATTTAGTAATACTATAAAATAATATATATACTAATATATTGATAATAAAGCAGTTAATTATTAATTGGTACTAATGTTATTGTAATTATGAATGACAATTACATTCCTATTATTTGCATGTTGATATGAGTGATAGGATTTCATGGGTGTACACTATACCCCTTTTTGAACATGTAAATGAGTATTACGTTTGTATTATTTTCCTTTTTTTTTAACTTTTTCTTTTAATGTTCTCTTTATTTTTTGTTGATATTTTATTTTGTAAAAGTAAAGTAAGTAAAAGTAAAAGTACCTATCTAAAAATCTACTCAAGTAAAAGTAAAAAGTATTTCACTTAAAATGGAATTGGAGTAAAAGTAGCTAATTAATTAGCTTTCCTCTTGAGAATTCAATGTTTATTTTATTGAACGTACTTGGGACAAAATGTACTCAAGTACAAGCAAAAGTACTCATTTTTTAAAACTACTTAAAAATTACAAAGTATTCATAAAAGCTACTCAATTACAATACTTGCGTAAATGTAATTACTTACTTTCCACCCCTTCTGAAAAGCATCATTATTACTTATATCAAGCTGTTTTTCACATTTTATCAAGATAGTTTCAGGTTATTACAACACACAAACGTGTTACAACATACTATTTATCACGTTATAACATAAATTACACTGATATAAAGTGAAACCTTCTCTTGTTACAAAATAACACGTTAACTTAGTGTTGGGAAGATTAGAGGACGAGTAAAAGCCTTGCTTAGTTTTCGACGGCAGAGTGAGAGCTCTTCGTTTTCCCAGCGCGCCGTCTCTCCCACTACAGGTGAGCGCTGTTGCCATGGAAACGTTTGCTTTCTCCGCCAGCCTTCTCGCGAGACTCGGAGCAGAGAGAGAGAGAGAGAGAGAGAGAGAGAGAGAGAGAGAGAGAGAGAGAGAGAGAGAGAGAGAGAGAGAGTGAGAGAGAGAGGGAGGCTGCCTGGAATGATCTCATCCCTCCAGCAGCTGCATAGCGCAGCGACGCAAAACCCCAACTTTCTATCAAACTTCCAAGTTGCCCTTCGGAGCGAGACACCGGGACGTTTTCGGTTTCCGCCGCCGAGCGGAGCCGGTAGAGCGCCGCGCACTTCGTTGTTCCGGACTTGTGGGACCTTATTGCGAGTTGAACACAAGAAAAAAAGGAGGAAAAAAATACCCGCCTCGTAGGCTATTGTGTGTCATCCACCAAAAGAAAAAGAAGATTGAGGCAGGAAAAAAAAGGGAGAAAAGGTGAGTCGGGGGGGGGGCGGTGCTGTAGTCATGTGCTGGTGGTGTTTTGTTGGCGGTATAAGGTACCTGAACGCAACATCTGTCGTCTGTCTGTGGGGGGGTAACAAAGCAGACCTTTGTGCGGCGTGAATCTGCGCCGCGGAGCCAAGTGTGTGAACCGGCGCCAGCGTTTTAACTAACGTAGGAAAAGGGGGGGGGGGCGTCAAAAACGTAACTGGCAGCTGTGTATCCGCTGCGTCGTTGCATGTCAAGGGCATTTCTTCCCCACCACCACCGCTGCTTTTCATTTTTTTTTTTTTATTTATTTTTCCAAGGGAGACGTTTCACAGGTGGCACCGTGTACGCTACGTCACGTTGAATGCGCGTGCGTCTCCTCGTGCAACTGTCACGGGCCAGAAAATGTGCATTTTATTGCGTTTAGCGTGTAAAAAAAACACGAGGAGTGGGGAGGAGGAGGAGGAGGGGGGGACCTCAGGCTGCAGGTGATTTCCTTGTCCATGGCCCTAGGGGGGATGTGGTTTGTTTACAGCCTATGGGAGCTGGTTTATCACCTGGTTGGATCAGATTAGATCAAAGTGATTGCACAGCCTGATCAATATGCTTTATGTCACATTCTGTTCATTGTGTTGAGCGATGTTCAGATTGGAGAATAAACCAAAACAGAGCTCGCCCCCCCTCCACCCTTCTGATTTTTTCCTGTCGATGGAAGCATGCACAAAATCAGCATTTTCTGGTCCAAAAATGAGCAGAGCGAGTGTCACCGGAACTGAGGAATAACACGGATCATCGCTGTGGTGGCAGCCTACTAGAAATGGGAAGGATCAGGCGATGCAGAGGTTTGTTTAGACTGGTGACAACCTGGGCCCCGGCTGGTGCCTGTCAAAGTTCTAACACTGACAGACAGACACAGTAATTGTGTCCAAGAGGAGCATATTTACAAAATGTCAGCTGCAACACAGCAGTCACGGCTACGCATGTAGGAAATGTAACAATAGTGGCTCCCTACAACACACGAATCACAAATTGTCATGAGTCAGGTGGGAAAAAAAAGAAGGGGGGAACCTTAGGAGGTTTGGCTCTGGGCGAGGATCAGGGATTTTTGGCATTCTTCATAGGCTTAACTGACTTGTGGTGGTGAGCGTGACTTATCAGACAGCCGCGCTGACATCTTTACTAGTGAGTCTAATCTCAGTTTTTGCCTGTTTGGAACCATGGCTGTTGTTCACACTCTGCTGCTTCTTGCTCATTGATGATGGGACTTAATCTAATGCAAAATTCAGCAGCTTTATAATCACTATTGGGGTGTATGCTCAATTATTAATCAGCCACGACTGGGACAAGAAGTCTGTGTTTTTAAGTTGCTTACAAAACTACCACTCAAGGTCAAGATAAGGTACAGCTCTGTTGGACTTGCAGCTCATTTGCAGCCATGGCAGATTGATTGGAAATTCTCCAACATGCATGTTCCTTGAGAGCGAAACAAACTTCCCACGGCTGTTAACTAAGGACAGTGTCTTCTATTCGAGTTTGTCACATATCGCAACAATCGTCATTGTTCCTCATTTCTACTCGTTGCCTTCCTTACCGTACCGTGCCCACATGTTCACAGAGGGACGCTTCCTGTTGCTAAACCGAGCTTATATGTTTCTTTTGTCTCCTGCACGTCGGCTCGGAGGGAATAGCCCGAGCGAAAGATAAAAGGCAGCAACAAGAGGAGCATTGTGCTGCTTTATAATTTGCCACTGTGGAATGTGTTGGGGTGCAATTATGCTAAGAGGCCATCATGAAACGCTTAAATTGACTGTTTACATAATATCATGAATAATGATGCTATTGTTATCGCTAACACTTAAGTTAAAAGTTGCAGAATTCTTGATTGTTTTTTTTTTTTTAATGATGTAGATCAAATATTGATTAGACTGAAGTTTTGACTCTTGGTTACAACCTTTTTTAGGTTACATAATTTCTCAAATGTACCAGCTGGGTCTGAGCCACCGCTTGTTACTGATGACAAAATATACAGACCTTGATCCAGCCCTGGATGATCCGGTGTACCAACATGGTCAATGTCAGCCACAAGGCTGATCCCCTTATGCACACACACACACATCTATGAGTATCTGTGTTGGATCAGCTGCTGTTTGTGATTAAAATGCCAAATAAAGTTTAAAGAAGCACTCGAGCTGAATAAGAGACAGTAAAACACAACATTAAACCATCAGACACACACACAAACACACACACACACACATACACACAAACACACACACACACACGCACACACACACACACACACACATACACACACACAAACACACACACACACACACATACTCAATGTATTCAACTCAAAGTGATTGCTTATTGGCTGAAGTAGATGTGGTTGCTACGGCAACCAGGAGGATTTCCCATCAGCCCTCGGACCGTCCGCTCTGCGCCGACCGACGGAGTGATGCGGAGGGCTCTGAAGCCACAATGGTGATGATGTAATCCCCTTTTCAGTGCACTGTCAAAGAGTCAATGCGCGCGGACAAAGAACCAGAAATTCCCCTCTATCCCCGCCCCACCTGCCACAAAGTTTCGGGAGGTTTGACCTCGGAAAAATGCAGTTCAGACACTATAATTATCCATGCGGGAGATTCTGCGGAGCTCGCTCGCACTGGGAACCCAGTAGCGGGGCAGGTGCAGAGTGTTGCCATTGGCCCCGAACTGGGCCCACACCTGATTTGGCGGTCGGGGGGGGGAGGGGGTCCCCGTTTAGGCGGCCTGCCACTTTTGTGTACTCGTGAACTGAGGTGACCTCTCTTTCACGACCGGCCTATGTCATCCCACTCACCAGCTCTCAACCCTAAAACCAAAAACCCACAGTCATGCAAGAGATCAGACACTGTATAATTCCCCCTTTCTGCTCCCATTCAAACCCCGAACGTGCCGAAAATAGCGCGACATGGGGAAGGGATCGGAAGATGGGGGGGGGGACGGTTTGACAAACACTTTGATAAAAAAGAATTTAAAGCTGGAGGGAGAGAGGGGAACAAAAACATTTCCATAATGAAATCCGGGATTCGGTTGACGATGTGTTACCGCAGGCTATCGCAGCGGATGACGTGCTCGTTAAACGTCTCGACATGTCTGCTACACTGTCTCTCTTGTTTGGCCCGCGCGGCCCTCTCTGGAACAGATTACAAGCGCTCGTCTCCGAGAGAGGGGAATCAAAACATCAGGCGGAGTCTCAGGCCCGCGTGTGCCCCATGCGGAGCCTATGTGGGCAGCGGCGGAAAAATAATTCCGCGTACAGAAAAAGAAAAACACAAGAGGTTTTTTTTTTCTTTTTTCTGCCGTTCGTCCCTCCTGTGGACAGAAACCTGAGAAGCGAGGCGAGGAATGCGCGAGGGCTCGGTCATGGCTGAGCTCAAAGCAGATCTCGATGCATAGACAGGTCTGTTCGGCTCGTCCTCATTCCTCTATGCGCTCACTTTACAACACTTCACACGAGCCGAACAAGAGCTGGGATGTGAAACTAAAAGAAGAATGCAGGGACACTTAAGTTGAAACTGCTTTAATTTTTTTTTTTTTCCTCTTTTCTTCAAATAGCGTGTAATCATGCTGCACAGTAGTTTCTGTTGTGCTTTGTTTCCTGTGCTGAAACTCAAAAAAATCTTTCCTCGTATTGCTCCAAAATTCCACATCCTTTGCTTTGGAACCAGGGAATCCATTTCCACCCAGCGAGTTCCTGCTCTGCTCTCGGTGAAAGCCGAAAGGGAAGAATGAGTCCACTGTAAACCAGAGGCTTCCTTTCCTAGATTCGGATAACTTTTTAAACAAATACAAGTTAGTTTCAGGGGTTGGACGTGAGTGAAGTGTGGAGGAAATATTCCTCTAGTATATCTGTGTCCTTCTGTATTTTTACCTCAGGCCTAACAGTGAAATGCAGAAACAACTCAATATTGAGGTTCCAATGGTACAGTGTATAGCGGACTGTCTGATGAATCAGGCCATGGTCTTTAGCCGTGTTGTTCCAGGTGCAAAGGGCAGATAGGGCCGGCTAATAACAAACATGGCTGCTTTCCCAGCCTTTCCTCTCTCGCTGCCTGTTTCCTGTGTATTTCATTGATGTATTCCTGGACACTGCCTGCAGATTTTGCTGCACAAGAATCACAGCTGAAGCGACGGAGCCGAGTAACGAAAATGCATGGAAGCCGGGTGTTTGGGACAAAGTTTTCTGATTATTCGGCAACCGCCTCTTTTGTTGCCAAGTTGCTATTGGCCGTTCGGCACAGGAACCC
The DNA here is from genome assembly GCA_030544235.1 of Lepturacanthus savala. Classification (NCBI taxonomy): domain Eukaryota; kingdom Metazoa; phylum Chordata; class Actinopteri; order Scombriformes; family Trichiuridae; genus Lepturacanthus; species Lepturacanthus savala. The sequence goes on along the minus strand of CM060469.1, from coordinate 16,762,920 downwards.
GTGCACCTATGCATCCGAGATGTTCCGCCTTTGGTTCATTTACAGTTTGTGTGTTAAAATACCCTCCCAACACAAGGCCGGGGCCTACACACAGGTCCTGTCAAAACCTGTATGTTTTCCTACTCTGGGTCTTATAGAGATTGCAAAATCCTGATGATCGTCAGCCAGGAGGGGATAAATAAGAGGGGGGGGGGGTAGCATGTCAATTGCATTTCTGCTTCACTGCTTCACTCATTCAAGAACCAAAAAATTACAGGGACTAGTATCTAATGTCTGATTCAATGGATTTTGCTGTTGCATATTTCACCATTAGGCTTTTTTTCTTTGTTTGTTTGTTTGTTTTTGGGTGCTCAATGGAGGGAAGAATAGTGAAAACACTGCACCCTGGGGTTTCTGTGTAAAACGACATGTGGCTTGTGTGGAACTGGCTCGGGAGCATGATAAACCGCAGTTGCAGAGCTGGCTGGAGTGTAAGTGCAGTGCAGGCCAGCAGCAGCAGCAGCAGTGGCGGCAGCAGCAGCATGCTGTGCAGGTTTGCGCTGTAATTTTTTTTTTTTTTTTTTTCTGGCACAGGTTGTGATTTAGCAGGGCACCCACCGCGGTTATGCAACACTAGCTGACTTATCGCAGTCCAAATGACTGTATGAATTGATTAACTCTGCGGCCGGACTGTTTATAATTGGACTGGAAGCGCACTGGGCCATGCGCTGGACGCGCGCCACAATCAATGGCTGGAAATGGTTTGCATGTATATAACTTTTCCGCCGCTTCCTCATCGAGGCTTTCAAATATAAAAAAAAACACATATTTACAGTCTGCCTGCTGTGTCTGACAAATAATGCTAATTACTGAGGCACACCTGAGCTTTTCCACTGAGTCTTCAGTCGGGGAAATTAGGCTGCCCTCAGAGCTGTAAAGGAACAACCGAACGTCTCCAGAGACAGGACAAGAGAATACCCCTGAGGTTTCCCTGCCAGGATAATAAGCCCTTCCTTTAGTGGAACTTTCCCTTGTCCTCAGCACTGCAGCTCACGTTGTTACCTTGTTAAAAGTGCTTACCTGGCAAGATCCTTTCTTCTTTTTTTTTCCTTTTTTCCTGCCTCCATCTATGCAAGCTTAAAGGGGTTAATTACGAAAGGAGTACATCTTGTGCACCAGGCACACAATTAATGACTGGTGGCAGCAGAGCAGCTATTTGGCCCATGTGAGGGGATATTAATCAGGCTTTTCACCTTGACTCTGGCCTTCCAGCATGGCTGCCTGGCTGTGTTTTCCTTTTTTTTTTTTTTTAAATAGCTGCTCTCCCAGTTAAGCTATTGTTTCCTAGCAGCACTCTCATGCTCCTCCTGTCACGCACATCAGTCATTTGGGGGGAATCCTAGCAAGATTCCGAATGCATCCCATTATGGCCGTCCTTAGTCATCATTGTTATCAAATTAGCTTATGTGCTTTACCCTGATTGCTGCAGAGGTGTAGCCGTGGCCTGAGCAGCTGTTGATCAATAGAAGGATCAATTTGACTGATGAAAATGAACTCCGCGGGATGTGTAGAGCGTCTTATGATAGATTTGACTGCATTCTCTAGAGCCCTTTTGAATACTCTGGTCAATTCTGCTGCAACTTATGTTTGCTCAGTAAGGTCCTGGCCTTTCCCAAACTGATCCTCTCCCATAACATCGCCATACCACAACCTGCCCAGACAGATCCTAGAAAAATGAGGAACAAACCAGAGTGTCTTTCTCAAAGTATTTCATCCTTAGCAACACAACATATGTTGCACCAGCGCAACGAGTTACACTTGTTGGATTTAAAAGAAAGGGCTATCCATTTCTTTGTTGCTGCCATGTTTTCATTCTTTTTTTCCTGTCAGGATGTTCTCTGAACTGAGCATTCAGCTAATGTGGCTTTGTTTTAGTTAGACTCAATATTGATGTTGCTTTGACACATGGGTTTCTGCATGAGCTCTTGATTGTCTCTGAGTGTGTGAAGCATAGATATGTACTAGGGCTGTTAGTCCATTATCGAAACGATTAATCGATTGGTTGTTTGGTTCATAAAATGGTGTAAAATGTTGATCACTGATTCACAAAGCTGAAAATGCAACTTGAAATATCTTCTTTTTTTTTTCTCCAGACCAACAGTCCAGAATCCAAAGATCATCAGTTCACTATTATAGCAGACTTAAGAAACAGGAAAATATTTAGATTTGAGAAGCTAGAAACAGAGATTTGGGCATTTTCTTCTTTAAAATGACTCAAATCATTTACTTGATTATCAAAATAGATGAATGTAATAGTTGGCAACTCATTGATTAATCTACTTATCGGTGCAGCTCTAATACGTACTTTTATTTATTGTGGTAGCTTTGTTCTAATCGGGATTCGTACTTCATAGTCCTCTGTGATTTGGCTTGTTTGCTACCTGTGTAATCATTCAGAGGATGTGAGAGGACGGGGCAGTGGATGACTTCCAAACATTGCAGGCATCTGCCATATTAACACCGCCACTGTGAGAATCTGTCGGGCTGCTGTCGACTGACTTGTCAGCTCATACACAGTTGTATACCGTCTCTGTCCTTATCCCAACCCCACACTTAACTTTTTCACGCCTATTTATGCTCGTAAGTGGTCTCATTCACTTGTTTCAAGTTTGAAATACAGTGATAAGAATTAAAACTACTCTTCCAAGTATCGGGGTCCAAGCAAGCGGCTACTGCCACGGCCTGAGGCCTGAAGCCAAGCTCAGTGAAATATCACCGACGGCTGCTAGATGCTGGCTCCATGAAACACCTGGCTTTAAATGACCCCCAATCAAAAAGCGTCAACTTCCCTCTAGAAATGCTATTTTTGTTTAACAGGTTATTACATCCTCAATCACTAAGTTCCGTCCCACTTATAAGAATGCCGATAAGCAATAAGGAAATTATTGCTCCAGTTCTACAATTTGAAGGCCTGTATTAGGCTTACTGTCCCATGTAAACCAATGGGTCACCTCGCTACGTTGATCTTTATATACAGTCTTTGGGTCCAAGCATGCCAGTGCTATTCAGAACTGGATTCTCATTGACCCAATGCCATCTGGAGGAAATCCTGCTGCCTCGACCTGACCAAAGGATTTTTGATTAAATCAAGTGGCCAAAATGATCACCCTCAAGAGACCTGTGTTCTCAGTAGAATGAGGTTAGCATCGATTAGCCTGTTCCCAATAGGAATAATGGGACCATGTGATGTGTCATGCATGCTTGTTGTCTCTAAACATGCGCATGGCTAGTTGCCATCGAGACACAGGAGTAAATGGACGCATTGGCCTGGGGGGGGATTAAAATTAGACTTGCAAGTGGCGACTACTGCTGGCACTGGGCAAGTGACCAATACTCACTGATGGGGACACATGCATAAAGCAGCTCTGGCGTGGATCATGTGTGACCAGTGGATCCCGCAAGCCCAGAGCCGCCAGCAGTACATGCTACACATCTCACGTCTCTACCCACAATCAAAATACCAAGGGGAAAGCCAGTGGAAAGCAGGATGACCGCCAATGGAAATTAGCCTTTTGGCTAAAACTGGGTGTATTTACATTTTATTTAAAAAAATATATATATCACTAATGTACATTGTCCATTTTTAACAAATAAAGATTACTAAAATACCATGATGTAATTGACATTTTGATTGATGGCTGATGACCCATTCCATTTATCACTTGCTTGTGCCGGTTACGTCACATGGGTCCAGCGAAGCAGCAGACAACGACTCTGTAGCAGTTGCAGATGTGTGAGCAGCACTGTGGGCTAACTCTTGAGTTGATTTGTTCACGAGTGTCTGTGATGTGGGAATGAAGTAATAGCAGGCTTGGAAGTGTTTGGCTGTCCCCCCACCCCCACCCCCCTCCTCCTGGCTGAGCCCCATCCTCCGTCTTCTGGCACGTGGAGAGGCTGAATTATAGGCGGCAAACACACAAACCATTCACTCAGCCCTCCTCCTTGCATCAACACTGTTAATTATACCGCTGCTACTCTCGCATCCTGTCTATTTTAATCCTACCACTGATGGAAACCGCTTCATCCCAAAACACACTTGAGCACACAGAGGCGTGTGCTGGCTCCACGCTGAGCGGGGAGTATTTGTTTGGTAACAAATAGGTTCACTGCTTCTCAGATATTAAGAGGGGGGTATTTACCTTTTGTAGGGGAGGAATAGTAGAAACTGAGTACCCTTATTAACACCTCTTTCTTTATCCCGGCCCACTAATAATGACAGTTGAAAAGAAAACCTGTGGCAGTGGGCTTTTGATTTTGAAATCCAAACAAGCTTTCTCACTTCCATCGGGGGAGAAAAAAAATCCCACATAATTCACATTCTAGTTCACCTGGAGGAAATGATGCAGTAGGTTGTTGGGAAAAGGTAAGCTGTTTGGCGGTGTACACTGCCAATTACACCGCCGATTTGGCAGTGTACACTGCCAAATAGGAAAAAAACGGTTGTCAGTGTGTTCTCCCTGTAGGACAAAATTAAGGTGGCGTCATCTCTTGTGTGCTTTATTATTATCTAGCTATCTCTTTCTGAGACATTATTAAACATACTTTACAATTTACTTAAAATATAAAATAATGTATTTATATTACACTGACTTAAACGTAGGATTTCGGGGGGGGCATCATCAGCACCTGTTGGATGTTCATTCACAGTAGCAATAGTCCAACACAAACACAGATGAGTGAGGGTTGATTGGGTGAACTTTGGGCTTTATTTTCAGCTTTATGGACAATGCTACCACTTATACTAATCTTTACTACAATTATCTTTATGGTGCTCCAGCAGTTTATTGCCACGTGGGGCACACCAACCTTGTTGGTTTGAAGCCAATGAACCTGTCTATCAACTTTATAACTGACTGCTGCTATAGATAAATTGCTAACGATCCTACAAAACCAATCCACACTCATTACTTTATTTTATTTATTTTTATTCAGTACCCACAATTCAATAAGTATAATCTGTATACAATATACAATGGAATACAAGTATAAACATTTAACTATGCTCTAGAAATAAGTACATGACAAAGCAATGATATAGGGATAGAACTGTCTACAGTGCAAATTACTTCATCATCTCATAAAAGCTTGAAAGGAGCAGACAGGGGCTGCCCTGTTAGCTGGCCAGTTACTGCATGTTTGTGATATTATTTTAATTATTTATACTCTCTAATGTTAGATTGGCTCCCACACTTTGGATTTCCAGCCTGACTGTCTAATAAACGCAGGGTCCAGCTGTGGAATTTTGAAAGTTGCCACTTCCTGTATTCTTTGTTAAAATCAAAAGCCCTTTAGCGTTTCCTACATAGTCCAGTCATATACTTGGTTTTGACATAATTTTGACATCAGCTTCCGAAGACCAATGAAAAGCCGGTCGAATAAGTCTCTTTGTCAACTAAATAACCAAAACCCTAGCAGAGTTTATGGTTGGGAGGCCTACAAGTCACAGCTGGTATTTGCTGTTAGGCGACAACTATATAATCCCTCACCGGCTTCCCACCTGCAAACACTGCCTGCCGTGTGCAATTTGGTGGCCAGCCAAAAAGGAAGCACCCTTGCATAGTTGAACCCAAGTCTCTGCAGTGGTAACTGAATGTTGAAAGTTGTTTATTTGCGTGCACTGTGCATTCTGTTGCATATTTCAGATTTGAAATTCGAGTTATGAATAAAGTTGTAGCAACCAGAAGAAGAAGAAGCTGGGAAAACCAAACTGAATCCTTCATAGGTTCAAGTCCTTGATCGCAATCTACACAGAAACCATATCTTTCATTTCACACACAGCTTCAAAGAAAAAGTATTTTTAGTTTCAAGGCAGGTATTGTGGAAATCAACAAGCATCTTAAGAAACATGTCAACAAGCCGACTGAGACGTCTTTGACGTTTTCAGAGACAAGAAACTGTTTCATTTGTTCTTATGAACCAAACTGAAGTGTTATTTTAGTTTCTCTGGAATTTTGTGGATTGTTTGCAGGGTTATCCTTTGTCATGTATGCGTGTGTGTGTGTGTGCGTGTGATCTCTTGTCTGTGTACCTGTCTGCGCATCCTGTGCATCAGGAGTTCACCGCCTCTCTAATGGAGTCCCAGGCTTGGAGGCAAAGAGGGCAGGGAGAGGGAAAGTGCAGCCTAAAGCAGAGTTCCACTTTAAAACCTCAGCTCCCAACTGCTGCAGTTCAGCAGCCAGGAAGCCACCTCATTAGAATTTTTTACATTCCTCTTCAGGCAGCAGCACACTCCTTCCTCTCCATTGCTCTTTATAATGCACAACTTTTAAGATGCTTAAATCTCAGCAATAAAGACAAGTCGTCTATAACCCCACGTCAAATATCAGAGGCACTAAACCAACTTGGGCTTGTCTCCTTAGATTAATGTATTTATGGACCATAAAGTTGTGAAACTACTGTGCACAATGTGCATTTACATACATTAAATCAATTTAATATTAGCCCATTATGGACTTTTTCTTTTTCACCGTTTGTTTTGACGGGGCATCATCAGCTGGTAATGTTATGAGGAGTATTATTTAGTCTGGACATGCAGACCACCTAAGCTGTTAGCTTTTTTTTTTTTTTTTAACGTAAATGGCCCTCTAGGAGTTGTACAAAGACTTTCATTGTCCAATCCCTGGCCCACCCAGATAATGACATTGGAAATAGGAATGGGTTTACCATCGCTAACCATAAACTATGTGGAGTGTTTCAAGTGTCTACTTATCCTGCCGTCTCTTCCACATTAAATGTGAAACCCTGGTGGAGCACTTTCTGGATAAGAAGAGAGGAAGGATCGAGGACACCCCTGCCGGAGATAATGGCAATGAATACATACTGGCACTCCTCCAGGACTGTCTTCTTGTGTAAGGCTGTGAGTGAAATTCACTCTGCCAGTGTTTAGCTATGCCCATTACTCACTGAACTGTGCCGCAGTGATAGCAAAAGGGGGCCCGGTGTTAGGGGCAGAGCAGCACATCGCAGGACAACAGCAGTGATGAATGTATGTGGGATACGCTGCCACCATTTTTTTTTCTTTCTTTAAAGTGCACCAACTACATGCAGTGTTTGCATTGCATGCGTGGTCAGCTGAGCCATTCGTCAGTCCGGCTCTCGTTTTTATTGCAGCACGCCACTTCATCTAAAGTCTCACGGATCAAAGCTCCCAGCGTGAATCGACTGCTGAGATAGAAGACAAGCCTGTAGTTGTAAGGTCATGCCACAGAAAGTTTCATAACAGACTATCACTTAGGGTTGTCAGAGCTGCACATCTCTGGAAGACTTTGCCTGAACATGCCGCACACACACAGACGTTCATCACTTCCTCCACTGAAATTGCTGTAATTCCAGAATCCCGGCTCGCGGTTGGACGACGCAAGTATCGTTTGTCTGCTAGCAAGGCTCACTCGCGTTTCTCTGAAGGTGTCAGGTTGTCTGGTTTGCTCAATCAAAGACAGGCAGGTTTGTGCCTGGTTCCCAGCCAGATACAGGAGGAGGCGGAGGGAGCAGACAGACAGGGTGTTTTTAAAAAAAAAAAATGTAGAGGGGAGTGGCGGAGGTACTTTTCTCACTTCCTGTGCATCTGTTCTGCTTGTGGCCAGCCGCTGTTGCGCTATACCTCGGCGGACAGGCAGAGACCTCAGCTCACCCCTCACTCCTCAACACTCCCCTCCTTGACAGGAAACGATGTTGTGTAGGAGTCGGCGGATTTACTACTATTGCAGATTTTCTCCCTCGTCTCAAGCTGTAATTCTCTGTCTGAGCGCTGCAGAGTGAGCAAGCTTGCTCTTTGTGGAAGGGTTTGAGGTTTCGCTGCAACGTGACTCCTCTCTTCATCGTTTAAACAAACTTTCCCAGAAAGTTTTTCCCCATGTCACTTTGTGTTGCAATACTGAGTAAATGTATTTCAAAACCGCTAAATAATTCTGATATGATTTGAATACAATAAAGGCCCGATACATAATTCTGCTCGATGTTGCGCACATTTTGCTGTTTTACCCAGGACTTTTAAATGCACAATTAAATTGTGCTATGATAATAGCTCAATTAGGCCATCTAGACAGACTGCTGTCCTCCTCCCAGTCTACATGCACTGCGGTAAATCAATTCATCAACAAAGAAATGTTGCGTTAGCTTGGGCCATTATCTGTTGACTATTTTTGAGAACAAATTTTGAAAGACCTGTAACCTAGCAAGTTACCAATCCAGAAGAACATTGGCTTGATGGACAATTTTGCACATATGTGCAACACATAATTTCTGTTCGCTCTACTTACCAAGTTACCAGCTACTTCTGGTTTAAGTTACTCGGTTTATGTTTGAAATACTGATCGGCTTCGAGGCCAGAGCTTGGCGCGGATCTCTAATGCATTTGCAGATCACCTCATCCAGCTCCATTCCAATTTCATTTGCATTATCCTGGCGTGTGAGCCCAACCTTCCAAATTCAATTTCAGTTATGCTAACATGTTTAAAAGTACAAAGTCCGGTTTTAGTTGGTCTAATGCAATAATTCAGTTTTCTTAGGGGTCATCTAAACATACCGACTGTGGGCCAGTGCTCTATCTTTTTGTGTTCACCGTGATTATGTCCTCCCAGCAGTTCTTTGCTGCTCCGGTTTCCCTTGTTTACCATTTCTGGTCCAGTCTTTGCCTCATCTTTATCTCTCCACCAATTCATTTGGGTGTTCCTGACAGGCCTCGCATAAACAGCCATAGTGAGGTTCTCGTGCCAGGCAATTTTCAAAGACTGCACTGTGTTGGAATGGGGCCCCAGTCTTGCCCAAGCCAGGACAGAGGGACCTTTGTGCCTGCTGCCCAACAGCCCAGTCAACCCTGTGAGCAGGGAAAGATTAGGAGACCTGGAGAGCCAATGGGCTAAATGGAAGGGTGCCTTTTGAAAGCCATTGGTGTCAGCCAAACTGCCCCTCAGCCCCATTCAACCACGCAGTAATTACAAGCTTGTAGGGCAATCCTTCGGTTCCTTTGTCATGGCTTTGGAAACACTTGCCCAGTCTACTGGGAAACTTCATTGCCTCCCTGTTTGGGGACTCGGGACAAGGAGTCTCTCAACTCCAGCATGTGGTCCTTTATCTTGCGGATACCAATCTAGCCAAGCCGTATAAGAACCAGAACATGAAAGAGAGAACATATCACCCCAGTTTTATCTAACTTGCGCTGGCTCCCAGTGTCGTAAAGGGTTGATTTTTCAACTGCTTTTCTTGTTTATAAGGCTCTTAATGGTTTGGGAATGGCCTTCATTTCATATTCTTTGTGGTTTTATAATCCTCACGACCTCTTACATCATCTGCTGATGTGTTTTTTCATACACAATGTCATAAGAAAATTCGTAGCCGTTTTTTTTAAAATTTATGCATCAAAACTATGGAATTCACTACCCAAACATATGTTGTAAGATTTTAATCCATTCAATTACATATTTATTCAGCATTACATTTAATTACTATCTTTTTATTTTATGTCTTATTTATTCTATTCTTCTAAACATCATTCATTTGATAGGTTTTATAATGTAGTATTAGCACATGTTTGTATTTACTCTTTTTTCCTTCATTTTATTGTAAAACACTTTGAGCTAACCCCACCCCCCCTTTATGAATGGTGCTATATAAATAAAGTTTATTATTATAGACCCTGGCTTTGAGAATGAGTAGTACCCCAATCAGTGTCTCGATGATGACTCAGGTTTTTGTGCTTTTGGTTTATGAGTCAGCAGGGAAGTCAGATCCCAGATTTATTTTTCTGATTCATCTCACGATGATGAGTCCTGATGGTTGCCATCTGTCTTCCACCTTTGACTCCCTATGGTATATGTGTACATTTTGTCACAAGGTCCTGTAAGCCTGTCTTAGTCACCTGTAACACACTCAGGCTGAGTCTTCAAACAGGTGCAGTCCTCTGTGTCTAGACCTGTCCATGCACCCAAAACCACTTATTGCAGCTCATCGGATGCACGCCACGCTATCACCGGCCCTTTGTCATCATCTGTGCCATCCCTTTGCTCATCTCTCAGTGGACCCTCTTCAACCAGCTTGGGGGAGGGCAGAGCCCCAATCACAGGAAGTTAAACTCCCAGTCAACAGGCTCAAGCTGTCTGGACATGTCCCACGGATGTGTGAAAATGAAAAAGTCGTAAAATTCCGCAGGGGATGGTTTGAAGGCTGTCAGGCTGGCTGGAAAGGGGACTGCGTTACGTCGTGGGTCTTTTATTCCTTCTTGTCTTTTCACTTCACACTTTCAGCCCGTCTCTCTCTTTCTCTGACACGTACGCGCTCGCACACTTAAAACCTACACAGAGGCTCACTTTTTCACTTTCTGAATGTCAAACTCTTCCCTTCAACCCGACAAGACCATGTAGTCAGTCATCTGTCTGTGTCCGTCAGCCGAGATATTAGAGGGCCCCTCTTTCTGGGACGTGTGTGTGCGGTTGTGTGTTCATTCTATTCATCAGTTTGTCCCTGTGGAAGCTCTGCAGCACGAGGGAATGAGTCCCAACACTCGGGGACCGCTCTACAGTTTAATGTACATGCCCCACTATTTCCATTCATGTCAGAGAATATGGTGTCAGTAGGACATGAATTAGTTTTAGAATTAATGGGTTTTTATTAATCTGCTTCAGAAAAACAGACGACTCTATTAATATGGCCAATGAACAGATGCCCATTCATTAGATAAATGTATAGCGGGGAACCATCCTTGTGTGACAGATGGAAGATCACACTGGCGATATGTTCTTTCATACCATTTGATTATCATCTGGCTGTAGATTTGAAATTCATGAAGGTTAAAATGAAAGTGATACCCGGGCATCTTGATGGCCTTGCAGGTTAAGGCTTAAGCAAGCAACAATGATGCTGTTACAATCTGGCATTTCTTGCATCCATTTAGTTTGAATTGCGTAGGTTTTTTTCATAGATTGTCTAATTATTTATACCTTTTGTCAGGATGAAACCTGCAATGAACCCCCGTTCGCTTCTATTTTCATTTGTGTTAGTTTTTACTGCAGAATTTGATTGCGCTTGTTTTCAACAAAGGGAATCGCTGCAGTACGTCGTGCACAGATTTAGAGGTTTGTTGTTTGCTTTTTTGAAGCAAAGCCGGCTGGAGTTGCTTCACCTCAGGCGTTCTTACAACTGAATCATCTCTGGAGCCATGAGATTTGACACTTTTTCTTGCAAATTGACATTTATTTTTTATCATACAAACCGCAATGTCTTGCATCTGACTTTTGCCATGTCTCAGTTGACATGCACTATGTACTATATATTTAGTTTCTTTAGAAAACATTGTCTTTGATTTTTTTTTTTTAAGCAAACTGTAATCCCTCTTGGATGAATATTACACTACAGTGGATGTGTCCTTCCCTGCATGAACGTCCGCTTCTTACTAAGGCGTGTGTCTGTGTGCTAGTTAGCATAAAGCTGGCAGGGATGTTGGGATGCAGTGTGAAGGTGGCTGTGCTGTAGGCCTGTCACAGTGCACTCATTGCTGGTGGCTAATGTGATCACAGCCACAGCCAGGCAGGCAGGCAGGGCTGACTGAGAGTGGAGGCTTAATCTCCCCCAGTGTCTCACTGCCAAATTGCCCCGATTTGTCAGGCAAGAGGATCATCACCCACTTCTCAGATGACTTTCAAAGGGCCCCTTTGCTTTTTGATGTGCAGAAAACTGCAACTCTGCATTACAATTCACTACTGTTGGCTCTAAATGGGCACACGAGGAGATCTCACAAGCCAAGAGTCAGAGTTAGAGGGAGGTTTAGAGGTTTGCCAGCTGCAGAAACAGAAATTTATTGCTGGATCCAGATCATTTTTCTCCCGTTCATATGTAATCCCACTCGGAACATATGTGTTTTAAAGAAAAATGTACACGTTCTCTATTTCCCTCTTCTCAAATGTGAATCTTTTGTTATGTAGTATATTTTGATAACAAAATGGTTTTAGATTGTCGGTTGGGACAAAGAAAGATGCTTTAAGGATGTCATTTTGGTCTTTGGGAAACTATGATTGATATTTGTCTTGACATTCCATAGACCAAGTGACTTCGTCAAGAAAAAAATTAACAGATTTATTGATGATGAAAATAATCATTATTTCTGGCCCCACTCAAATTAACTAATCCAGGCAAAGGCATCATTTTGCCCAGACCATTAAGAAAAAAAGGACACATTGATGAACCCATATTGAATTTGCTTTTATGTTTTCCCTAGATGCTTATGCCTGAAATTGGTTTGAAACGTAGGCAGCCTTATCTGAAATTGAACATGTCAGTGACTTTTCATTGGCTCATAAAAAGCCATCAGGGGAAGAAAAGAAAAAAACTCCACATTTTGTTCTGCAGGCAGGTTTATGGATTCCATATATCTCTGTTACGTTCTACAGAGAGGAAATATTAGCATATTTGTAACAATGCCCTCGCACTTTTTCATGGGAAAGGTTAAAGGAAAAGAATGAATGAAGACTAATAGGAAAGGAAATGGGGGAAAAAAGTAGAGAAGTTCTTGCCTAACTTAAAAAAATTAGATTGTAATTAGACTTACCATTCTTTCTCTCATATCAAGGACATAACAGTAGGGCAATGATAGTCGATTAATTTATTACTGAAACAATTATTCTATTTGTTATTTGGTTCATAAAATGGTATAAAATGTCACTCACTGTTTTCCGAAGCTGAAGATGCAACCTCAACTGTCTTTTTTTGACCAGACCAACAGTCCAGAACCCAAAGATCATCAGTTTATTAATATCATAGAAGACTTAAGAAAACAGAAATAATCAGATTAAAACGTCTTAACAATGACTCAATTGGACTAATTGATTATCAAAATAGTTGGCAATTATTGTAATAGTTGGCAACTAATTCACTAATTGATTAATTCACTTTTCAATAAATTGACTAGTCATGACAGCTCTAGTCATCACAGGGCATTGATCAAAGTCTAATTTTTTTCAATACAGATGCCATTTCCACAATCATGGAAAGTTTAAGTCCCATACTCCCGTCTTCTTTATGTCAGAGAAAGTTGCATACACAGGATATGGATAACTCTGTCCACACTGTTACTGTCTGTACTGACAACTCTTCTTTTTTTCAGGACTGTGTTAAAGAAATGCTAATTGGGAGTGTCAACACAGCTGAGGAAGCAGCATGCAGGCTTGAGTGCTGAAGACATGGGTCTACCCCTCCTCTTCTGCCTCTTCACTCATCGATCCAGACAATCAACCTGCTCATGAAGTCAGGCAACAGCAGCCCATCCCGGAGGCAGCCATGCCGACCTGCTGAGTGCCTTTAACCTTCAGGCACTCGTGTCATGACAAGCCTGAAGCGCCCACCCATGGAGCGCACCGTTGGGGGATCCGTCCCCGCCACCGATGAGTTTTACACCCGCCACCTCCGTATGGTCAACGGAGGGGCTGTGCCCACCCGCACAGACAATGTCCACGCCACTGTGAGCACAGGAGTGCCTAAAATGGGTGTCCGGGCGCGGGTGGCCGATTGGCCCCCTAGAAAAGACCTTCCAGGGGCTCTGTGGCACTCCGCTACGGAGCCTGAAAACCCCGGCGTGCCCTCCGCCGTGAAAAGTCACATCAAGCTAGGCTCGATTATCAGCCCTCAGGACTCGTCGATGCTGCGGAACATCCACAACACTTTGAAGAATCGAACCCAGGTCCAGGCTAACAACTACAGCCCTGACACCCGTTACCTGGCCCCAGGAGACTACAGAGGTCCACTATATAGAAACCCGCGGCAGAGACGCATCCGCCAGCGCAGCAACAGTGACATGACTATCAGTGAGATGGAAGGCAGTGGGGACAGCGGAGAGGACTGGGGTCCACCATCCGGAGCCAAATGGTCCCCTCTTCACCGCGAGTACGGCAGCACATCCTCAATAGACCAGCACGGGGCGTCCGGCGAGAGCTTCTTCGAAATGCTTAAGGGCTACCAAGGGGATAAAGTGGACCAGCGTAGCCCCGCTCCAGCAAAGCTGGAGGACATGCTGAATGTGGGGCCCAAGCAGGCCATTGTGGACCTTCAAGAGGATGTAGCAGACAGTCCACCTCCGAAATCCAAGGACAGAGACAAGCCCCCTAAGAGACGGACCAAATCGGAGACAGGTGGCGAGTCTATATTCCGTAAACTCCGGAATGTGCGAGGTGAGTCGGACTCACCGAGAGCGGGGTCGGACGTGGAGGACTGCCGGACAGAGGACATGGGCCCCCCTCCTAAGCCCTGGGTGTGTCAAAAGGGCTTTTCCCACTATGACGTGCAGAGCATGCTGTTCGACCTCAACGAGGTAACCCAGCTGAGGCAGACCGCGAGCAAGAGGAAAAACACCACCACGGGGGCTTCCGCCGCCGCCGTGGCATCAGCCACCTCCACCCTCTCGTCCACCCACAGCCTGCCGTACAGCTCCCCGAGCGGCAGCCAGGAGGAGCTGAACTCCAGGGATAGCCCCACCCTGGACACTGGGGACGAGCAGAGCAACGAAATGCTGCTCAGCTGCCCCTGCTTCCGCAACGAGATAGGTGCCGACGGCAACGGGAGACGGCGACTGGGTGTGGGCTATCACGGGCTCGTGGGTGGCGGAGCCGGCAACGGCAGCTCGGGGAACCTGAGCGTGGATGGAAACCTGTACGAAACATCTGTTAGCACACACTGCACCAACGCTGGAGTGGCAGTGCTGGAGGGAACAAAGGAAGGCCCCAGCACACTCAGTGAAAAGGGCAAACAATATATCGTGGAGCACGTGGACCTGGGAGCCTACTACTATAGGAAGTTCTTCTACCTGAGGGGTAACCACTTTCTTTAGAATACAAATGTACGTTGATTAAAATATCCCTCAACAGATGTCTTTTAATTGTGCCCATTTATCTCTTCCTCAACTCTCAGAGCACTGGAACTATTTCGGGATAGACGAGGTCCTAGGTCCGGTGGCTGTGAGCTTGCGAAGGGAGAAGCTGGAGGAGGACAAGGAGCATGGCCAGCAGTACAACTACCGCCTTATCTTCAGAACGAGCGAGGTTAGCCATTTACGACCCGCCTTGCTTAGATCCCAACTTTTTTTGTGTTGTTAGACATGTAGCAAACCTGTACATTACCTCGCTTATATCCTGTATATCTTTATCTAATCCTGCCATTTACAAGATGAGCGGGGAACACTTAATACTGCGTGTGCGCCATACTATTGGAGGGCCAACTGGAGGTGAAGCCACTCAGTCCTTATCCTTGTTATGCAACCAGCCCTCGGGCTATTCAGCTGTCTTCCAGTATCAGCAATGTGTGAGGAAACTTCAGAAAGTCTACTCATCTTCCAGCCCCAAGGCCTGTCAGTGCCCGACAACCTCAAACCACTGTGTGGAGAGCTTAGCTTATATGTTTCAGTTAAAAAAAAGGAGGCTGTCATATTTAGGTGCAATATTAGAGTCTCCTGTGTTTGGCTTTGGTTTGATTTTTGTTTTGTTTTGATTTTTTACATGGATGTACATTCCCAGACATAGAGTTAAAGGCACCTGCTGAGGGCTTTTTGTTGTGGATTGAAGTGGAACAGGTGCATGTGATTAAATCCCCTCCCTTTAGACTGAAGCATCTCAAGACCCCCATCCCACACCCCTTTATCCTACCTTCCAAATATGGGAAACACAGGTCCATTGTGAACACAGGCCTATTTCTCTCCCCTGTAAGTCTCAAAGCGTGTAGGAGAGAAAGTCTCCGTCCATTCCAGCTGCTTATGATAGCCAAGTGATTGAGTTCCCTCCCAGAAACCAGCACAATGCACACACTGTGTACACAGAATGCAAAGACAGGCCCTCCCACCTCTTCTTCCCCAGTTCCACTTTTTATTTGCCCTAGGCTTGGAAAAATAATTGTCTTGCTGTTTTATGCCTGCATTTTATGAATACAAGGATGGTATTACTATAAAAAACACTCTTGTACCTCCCCCCATTTCTTCTGGTGTCCAGGCATGGCATGTTTCTATCGGTGTTTTCCATCTCCGAGGGAAAGTTCAAAGCGCTCCGAGGATTCCTGAGGTGCATTCTTTCGCCGCTCTTGCACTCCAGGCTTTAATCTCCTCTTCCTCTCTCTCTTCCCCCCTCCGTCCGTTCAGCTGACAACTCTCCGAGGTTCTATCCTGGAGGATGCAGTGCCTTCCACCTCTAAGCACGGCACCACCCGAGGGCTGCCTATTAAAGAGGTGCTGGAGTACCTTCTCCCCGAGCTGGACCTGTCCTACCTCAGACTGGCCCTGAACACACCCAAAGTCACAGAGCAGCTGATGAAACTGGATGAACAAGGGGTAGGAGGATAAAAGCATAAATATCAAAACATATACATTTGTTTATTGTTTTCTGTGATGTCCTAATCTGTGTGTGTACGTGTGTGTGTGTATGTTGGTGCTTAGCTGAGTTTCCAGGTGAAGGTCGGGGTGATGTACTGCCGTGCGGGCCAGAGCACCGAGGAGGAGATGTACAACAATGAGATGGCTGGCCCCGCCCTGGAAGAGTTCCTCCAACTGCTCGGGGAGAAGGTTCGCCTCAAGGGCTTCACCAAATACAGAGCCCAGCTGGACACCAAAAGTAACGATGCCCGAACACATGCATAGATGACGCAGTTTGCACTCTTCTTCATAAATCGGGTTACGATGCATCTATGGAAGCACGTAATCATTGGAGCTAACTTTATGTCTGAGATCACAGAGCGAGATCAAAGGTGCAATGTGTGTTTAGTGGTCTACACTGCAAAAAATAAACCTTAACAAATGAAAATACAACACATGGTACATAATCCGATTTTATTTTTATTTTGTTTTAAGAAAACAAGACTAACATTTAAATTATTAAATTACATAAACAAATAGAAATAAGCTAAATTATCTGCCAACAGAATAAGATAATTCTACTTATTTTTGGACTAATTGTACCAAACACATTTTCATCTGATAAGATTTACTTTTTTACATTGCAGCCCATTGTGTTGACTTTTATTGCCAGTAATAAGTCTGGCTCACATTGTTTGTTTCACTATTCTTTATAGGATGTGTACTTTGCTCTTTTATCTGTTTTGGTCAAATAATTCCTTCCGTTATACCTCAGTTTCCCTGTCCTACTTTGTCCTCATGACACTTTCACTTTACTTTTCGCATTCGTGTCCTTTTCTCTATAATAGCCCTTCTAGTTATTGATATACTGTAACAGGCTTGACTAAAAAAAAACACAAATCCTCTGATTAAATTAAGTCGCACATCATTCATGGTTTATAGCCTTGTTGTCCACAAGGACACACTACAGTCTCTCTTTAGATACATACTCTGTCTATTGTTTCCATTTGCAGGATACATGACTAAAACAGCTGATTGTTCTCAATACATTGGTTTTGACTGTAATGTTATCCAGGCTGACATTGATCCATACTTCACTATTGTCTACTTGTTTTGGCTTGGAAGTGAAATTCCATCCTGTATTGTACAGAAAACACAGAATCCACGTGTGAGAGAGATGGATGGCAGTAATTGCACAATGGATCCCAACATTGTATTGTTATTTTCCCAACAGCGGATTCCACAGGCACACACTCTCTGTACACGGCATACAAGGACTACGAGATCATGTTCCATGTGTCGACTCTGCTGCCTTACACACCCAACAACAAACAACAGGTAAAGATAAAGAGCCGAGTCTTTGTGCTATATCATTAGTTGTATTTTAGGGGAAAAAGTCATTATCATAAATAATAAATGAATGTATTAAAAAAATAGCACAGATAAATATAAACAATGGCTCTAGAAGCAGCTTTGCATCTTTTTCACAAGCCACTGTAGGTTCTCCTACAGTTGCAATCTGCTACCTCACAAGATGGCACCAGAAATTACACACTGTACCTTTAAGGCAGGAAGAAATTTATTTACATGTTTTGTTTTTTTTTTGCTTGCTCATTGTTTATTATTGAAAAAGGAGAAGGGCTAGTTTGTTCATTTTAAAGTATGGTTTTTGCATCTTTTTATACCTTTATTTGGGACAATGCCAAAAATACCATGTAGCTTCTATACCCACTGCACAGCTCGCCACACCCAACGTTGATTTCCAAGGCCTGTGTTTCTGCAAGGAAAATGAAATGCTCCACATGCTTTCAGATTCAAGCCTTACACCTCTTTCCTGTTTTTCTATGATCAGTTGCTGAGGAAGCGCCATATCGGGAATGACATCGTGACCATCGTGTTCCAGGAGCCTGGTTCTCATCCCTTCACGCCCAAGGCCGTTCGCTCTCACTTTCAACATGTCTTCATCATCGTGAGAGTGCACGACCCCTGCTCTGACAACACATGTTACAGGTGGGTCTTTGTATTCGACCAGGAGAGATAATAAAGCCGGACTGAAGGAACCACATATAGGGCCATTTCAAAGTGAAATAAACAGATTTTCCAACAGTATCACATTTATTGCCAAGAAACATTGTTACAAAAGAAGAAATAATTTACCAGACACATTTGTTTTTGTCCATATCATTGAAATTTAGATTTAATACATTTTAGATTAGAAGGAAGGTTTAGGTGTTATATACAGTAAATACTGTCTCATGTATTAAAACTCTCAACAGAGAAATGGGAGCAGCTCCTATTCAGAAATTGGCTTAAAACAATAATCGATTAATTGATCTAAGTCATTACTAGGAAAAAAATGTTCATATTCTCTGATTCCAGCTTCTCAAATCTGTATTTTTTTGGTTTATTTAGTGCCTATAATAGCAAACTGATCTTTGGGTTGTGGACAAGAAAGACATTTTAGGTTATATTGCTATTAATGCTAGAAACGTCAAAATAGTCATTACTTGCAGCTCTAGTCAGTTATATACTCACCACCCACCCCTGTTCAGAGCCGTTCAAATCAGCCAATGCTTATTCCATGCTTATTAATATTAATAAGACAAACACAAAACCACCTGTTTTTTTCTAGAGCTCTGGAGAGAAGGTTTAGAGAGATGTAAAACTATTTTAAATATAATAAAGATTTGTATGTTACTTCAAATCACAAAAAGATCAGAACTTCAAATAAAGCCCAAGAAGAACATACAATACCGGACCTTACAAAACCCTAAAAGCTGCACCACTTGAGTGCTACGAGCAATGTTATTGTAGATAACATCAAGACAAAAGCTTTGACCGGAAGGCATGAGTCACAGTAAAAATATAAAGGCATGTTGCGTGAGCATTGTTCCATCCTTATAGACCCTTTTATATATTCGTGTTAACTGTATGCGTGCACAAGTATACGATTGTTCGATCACGGGTAGATAGATGAGATTTAACATTCCAAATGGACCTCTGCTTCATTGGCTGATTCTTGTCCTCGTGACGATCGAATAGCAAAACACTGGCACTGTACCCTCTCTGTGCTCCGTGTGCTCATATATCATGCACACATAGTTATTTCCTCCCTTTTTCCTCCTTTTTGCCTCTTTTGCATGCAGGCTGTCACGTGAACGCACTCTCTCGGTGCATTATTTCACTCAAAAGCTCACCGTTTTTTCACACACTCCTATAATATAAGGCTCCCTCTCCTTTTCCTCCTCCCCCTACTCCTCCTCCGTCCCTCTGCATCTCCCTTCTTACCACTTTGCCTTTGGGCAGCATGACCCAGAGTGGTATGAAGGAGTTAGTGCCATGCACATGAAGCACTCTTCTTCACCCGGACACGCATGTGAGTGGGGAGGAGGATCGTCGAGAGCAGAGTTCCTCCAGAGTCTTACAGAGTCTACCAACGGCAGCGGACGGGTCAAGTCTCCCCACCTCAACATCCGCGTCAAAATTCTGGCTAATTTATTTCAAATTTCCTTTTTTTTTGACCAGCTACTCCATCGTATCGACGAGTGGATGCCTTCATTCTGTCTTCTTTTGTTTTATACTTAATGGAGAAAAAGAGAAAAGGCTGAAATGCTGTTTTTTCCTGGTTTACCTTACGGATGAAATGGAGAGACACGGGACACAAAATCCTTCAGGGACATTCTAGCTACCCCACCCAGAGCCACTCACACTCCCAGCCTTTTGGCTTCTACTCATATTCTGCATGTGTGTGTGTGTTCGTCACAAGCCTTTCCATGGATGCCTTTCTCCTCTCCGATGGCGTGGAAAACATTCCGGGTCTGGACGAGGATTTGTAACGGTGTACTTGAGCGTTGAGTTGCAGCTGTTGAAAAAGAACCGTTATCGACGGCAAAGTAAATCATTTCCTCATCTTTCGTTTTCGTTCGATTCAGGATATTCTTGCAGCATCTTGAGGAACATGGTTGCTTTTTGTTGAAGCCAGCAGGTAAGTTACAGGTGTCTGTGTAGATATTTGAATGTTGCGGTGTGCCTCGGTTTGGTCGAAACCAAGCAGAGCAGTTGGAGCAGAGATTCGGCTCTTTAACATTTACTGGAGCTCTGTGGATTTCAGCTCCTCTCTAATCAAACATTACAAACACACATCAATCAAACCTTTTGCAGATGATACACATGTGTATATACAAGCTTGATCGCATGTCTTTATATCTGTCAAAATACCTTGTCGTAACATAAAGGCAGCGTCTTTACCTCTCCGGTCCCTATTAATAAAGTGAATGGTTTGATTTCTTGAGTCATCTGGTTATTAATAGCCTGTTGTTGCCTGCCGCTGAGATTTGGATAATGCTCAGGTCATATTGAGCCAGACCAGAGCATTAGAGGAGTAAGTGGCCCGGGGCCAGCGGGGTGCTAATCTGCTGCTTTCAACCTCTGCCTCAAAGTCAGACGGAGCCAGCGAGGCAGATTGCATAACTAGATCTTTGTTGAGAAAACGTGGGCTGTTTTTTTTTTTTTTTTTTTTGTGCTCGTATTCCGCCCATGCCCTGATGTAGCAGAGAGTGGCAGGGTGCGAGACCGGGAGCCGGCTTGTCAGCTGTGATTGGATGTATAGTATGATGTGTGTAGTCGGGCATGATTTGCAACATCTCTGCTACAGGCAACGACTGCATTATCTGTTAAATGGACTGGATGGAGACTTGTCAGGACTGTCACATCAGCTTATCCGAGACCACATCTCGGTTTTCACACACTTATGAAGCTTTTACTGTATATGATAGATATATACATGTATAAAAATTTATAGGCATTTATTATGTATCCACAGTGGATAGAAACATGCTTCGTCATTCCAAATGCCTTTTCCCCAATGAGAAAACTATCGGTTTAAATGAATTGGATTTTCTTTTTTTTTTGCACAGGGAGATAAGTTTCTTTTGTTTACAACAGGTATGAGAGCATTAACCCATTGACTAATTTATAGTAATCCAACTCCGGGGCTGCCATTGTGTCCAAATGGAATAGAAGCAGTAGAGAGTAACAAGAGGAGAGCCTTACCCCGTAGGAATTTTGACGCCCTCCTTTATACTCGCAAGTTATAAACGGGTCAAAGGTAACGAAACCTCAGAGGATACTGTGTCAAGTCAAGTTAGTTCTATTTGTGAAGAAAATCACAGATTCACCTCAACAGAGTTTATAGTCTGTAGAGCAATTCACCATAACGTGACATTAGACCCTCGAATTGAATAAGGAAAAAGTTACCTAACAGAGCTGCAACAATCAGTCGATTAATCGCATCGTTTCCAACTATTACATTATTCACCAACTACAACTAAGAAATCTCGAATTGGATTATTTCCTGGTCTCTTTAGTCTTCTATTCTAATAGCAAACTGCAATAGGCTCTATCTTCAGAATTGGGAAACATTTATCAATGTTTTATTCCATGCTATGAACCTAACAACTAATCGATTAATCGTTTCAATAATTGATATAATAAAAGACTAGTTATTAGTTGCAGCTCTGCACATAATATTGTTTCTATTTCATTGTTTTATTACAATTTTATATTTGCTTTTGCATATTGTCTCACACTGTACCAAATATTTCCTTCATGTTATGGATACCAATGTTTTATGATTAGTGTATGTTTTTGCAATTGTGTTTCATTTATATGGTTTTATAACAAAATAAAACTAATGCATATTAGAAATTGGTTTACAGGTCTGGATTTGAACTTATTGGCATACTGTAACCATGACCTCCCACTCCTCTTTTGTCCCTCTGCAGTGTGGCTGTGACCCGTTCCCAGGACGTCCCCTCCTTCGGTCCCCCAATCCCCAAGGGCGTGACCTTCCCCAAGTCCACTGTCTTCAGGGACTTCCTGTTGGCCAAAGTCATCAACGCCGAGAACGCTGCACACAAGTCGGATAAGTTCGGCGCTATGGCGACGCGCACGCGGCAGGAATACCTGAGGGACTTGGCTGAGCGCCACGTGACCAACACTCCGGTGGAGCCCACCGGGAAGTTCCCCTTCATCTCCTTGGCGCACAAGCGGCGAGAGAAGGTGCGTCCATACAGCGGGGCGGAGCTCCGCAGCCTGGGGGCGGTAACCTGGCAGGTCCACGCCGAGGACCAGGTGGCCGGTGCCGAGCGCGAGTGCCTGTTGGCCATTTCCAACGACTTCATCATCCTACTGGATCAGGAGGCCAAAGCAGTCGTGTTCAACTGCGCCACACGCGACGTGATCGGCTGGTCGTCGGGAAGCCCTGCCTCCATGAAGATCTACTACGAGCGTGGCGAGAGCGTGTCGCTGCGGTCCATCAATAACAACACGGAAGACTTCGGGGAGGTTGTCAAAAGGCTGGAGGTCAGTGAAGGTCACTGCTGCTGTCTACGACTGTACATTCATTAACACAGTCATCTGCTGTAGCTATCAGAGGTCACACTGATACAAGAGCTTGTAATGAATACACACACACACACATAGGGCTGCTTGATTATAGAAAAAATCATAATCAAAATTATTTTGGTCAAAATTAAAATCACGATTATTCAAACAATTAAGTTACACAATACATTTATTCAGCATGAGTGACTGTATATATTCAAAATATCATTCTTGTGCCCTCCCCCGTCGCACACAGTTTTAGTACTTTAATCATTATATTTAATTTTTAGAAGCTATCTGGAACTACTCAGGTCACAAACAGATCACAATAACTAAAGCCACAAGATAAATATACATATCTAAATCAAATACTAGTTTCACTGAATGCAAAGATCACGGCCTTGTGGAATCTCCCTGTAACCGATAATTAAACAGATTTGCAGCCAAAAAAAATGCTTGGTTAAGTTTGTCAGAGGATTTCAGTGCAGTGATAGATGTTTTGAGGACATGCAATGCTCAATGTCCACTTCCTTGACGACAGCGGTATGAAAAAAATAAGAACTAAGTGTTGTTGATGTTATTATAGCAACATATGGGCGTAGCCTCAAATTACGCAGCTACCAACAAGCCGCAGCTATTGTGTCGCAACTATGATTATAAGCAATGCAAAGTGTAATGGTGCAATTTGGTGATATGATATCATCACTGAGGTTTTCAAAGTGGTGTAGGTAAGGCAGAGCTTTTCAGTGGGGTGTTTAAATCATTCCTTAGACTGAGCAGTTTAGGTTGATGGTAAACACATGTGAAAGATTATTGTTTTTCTTTCCTTTCCTTTCTTTTTTTTCTTTTTTTTTTTTTTTACACGGCTTTTGCTTTGGGCATCATGACCTGCATCAGAACTGCAGCTGATTGAAGCTCCGCCCCTGTTGTGATTCACTCCAAGCCAGTATTTACTTTTCAGTTAATCAGTCACATGTAGTGGAAGAGCTGGAGCATGTAACGGTGGTAGGTTACCAGGGGAATGTAGCAAATAATTCAAATTCAAAGATCCCGTGTCGTAGAAGGTGAGATTTTAATCGCTTTTTTGATTTCTAAGGATCTAGGATAGAGGTTATATCAGTACTTTCCCATGTTCCAAAATGCTTAATCCACAAAGAAACGGCCACAACAGCCTTTATTCAGAAACTGTGCCTTAACACGAGCAGTCACCACCACCAGCCAATCAGAGAACAGGCTCATTAATATTAATGAGGCCAGCACAAAACGACCTGTTTTTCCAGAGCTCAAAAGAGATGTTGTAGAGAGATGTAAAATTACATTAAGATGATTTTTGTGGTATTTAGAACCACGAACATAACCACAAACAAACACAAAACGGATGTTTTGATATTGGGAAATATCAAAACATCAGATAAAATCCAGGATGTGTACAAAATGGGACTATTTTAAAGTGTTTGTATCCATAGATGGATAATGAGTGATTAGTGCTAGTCCTTGTGTGGAAGGCAGGTTTATTATTTCTGCCAGAAGACAGAAAGGTTGTGTGAAAAGTTTATGCATTGCGTCTTTCTCCCACTCCTCCTCTTATTTTCTGCACCTCCATTTATTACTCTGTCCTGCAGCTCCTGACCAAGGGCAGCCAGACCACAGAGATGACGCTGCGCCGCAACGCCCTGGGCCAGCTGGGCTTCCACGTCAACTTCGAGGGCATCGTGGCGGAGGTGGAGCCCTACGGTTACGCCTGGCAGGCCGGGCTCAGGCAAGGCAGCCGACTGGTGGAGATCTGCAAAGTCACGGTGGCCTCGCTGTCCCACGAACAGATGATCGACCTGCTCCGCACTTCCGTCACCGTCAAGGTGGTCATCATTCCTCCACACGAGGACTCCACACCACGCAGGTAGAAGGAAACGATGATCAAAATGTTATGACGTTTGTCCATTAATCATTTCCATAATTTGCTATCAAAATGGTCATTAGTTGCAGCCCTGATTCTGACTGTGAGTCTTCTCCATGTGCCACGAACAGGGGCTGCTCAGAAATCTACCACATGCCACTAGTGGACTACAAGAACCACAAGGAGGGCATGCCCTACGAGTTGAAGTTCCCCTTCCGGCCGGCCAACAACAACAAGTGGCCACGCACGTCTTCCAGCCCTCAGACGCGCGCTGCTGGCACAGGTGGAACACTGATTAAAGCGCCACCATCTGACTTCAGCGACCGCAACTCTGCCGCCATCCCCCGCAGCGTCTCCAGCGACGGACGACCCATCAATCCCAAAAGGTACAGAAGAAATAAATAAATCGCCTCGATGCTGAAGACACACTTATATACTCCTCTCTGATTTCTCATAATGTCTTTTATCAGGTATTCCCCAG
Organism: Lepturacanthus savala; assembly: GCA_030544235.1. Lineage (NCBI taxonomy): Eukaryota > Metazoa > Chordata > Actinopteri > Scombriformes > Trichiuridae > Lepturacanthus > Lepturacanthus savala. The sequence continues at coordinate 16,737,807 of CM060469.1, read as the reverse complement.
GTAACGACAACTACGCCCTGGCCTGCTCCATCGTGATGGGCCGCACAATGCACAGCACAAACTCCCCTTCCAGCCTCCCATACACCGACACCATGGGCTCCAACCAGTGGCGGCAGAAGTCGATGCCTGATGGGTAAATCCTACTGCCGACTCACTCTTTGTTTCCACGGACTAAAATCCAATGCCGTAAAAACCCTCCTTATCGCTCTTCTAGGTTTAATAGCAACACCTGCCAATCCCCGGTGATGTCAGCACGGCACGCGGCAGGCGACGGTGTCAAAGTGTGCTCAACTGCCAGCGCTGCTTGGTCCCGGACCGGGGAGGGCGAGGCAGCCTGTAGACTGGTGGACAAAACCGGCGCAGGTGAGAGAAACTTTGAAAACTTTTGTCTCGGTATTGTTGGTAGCATTGAGTACAACTTTTACTGCGGGCTCCATGTTGATGTATATGTATATTAGAAACATGAGTAAAACCATAATCCTTTGGGATTGGAAACACTGCATTATATATCCTAAATCAAATCAAAATCAAAATGTGAAGGAAAATGTCAATATTTTAATTATTTTACAGAAAACTAAGAAAATGAAGATATACTGTTGATATAATTAGCAGTGACTAAGTTTTTTCTTTACAACCTTAAATATTTACTGTATGAACTGAAAAATCTTCAGGATTTAGCATTTCTGTGAATCAGTAAAGTAATATTTATTTGTTATGACCACTTATGACTATTTATTTGTTATGAAACATCATTTTTGATGTCATCTACGAGTTTAATGGGATTAAGGTCTGGGAATTAGATTGGACACTCCAGAACTTAAATTTTGTTGGTCTGAAACCAAGATGCTGCTGGTTTACTGGTGTATTTGGGGTTGTTGTCTTGTTAAAACACACATTTCAAAGGCATTTCCTCTTCAGCATAAGACATCATGACCTCTCCAAGTATTTAGATATAGGCAAACTGATCCAAGACAAGGCCTGTCTCCATGCTGAAGAGGAAACAATTTGCCAAACATTTAGGATATAAAATGCAGTGTTCCTGATGCATTGAAATAAAAGTTATTATAAGAATTATGGCTATTCACATTTTTAAACACACTGCTATTATATTGAACACAACTGTATGTCAGCCACCGCCAGTGTGTGTCAGTGTGTGAAAGGGTGAATGCACACTTGTAGTGTAAAAAGTGGTCAAAATGTCTAGAAATGTGCATATCATATGCGGCCCATTTACCATATAGAGACCTCATTACCCATATGTCTTTGCTTCCCACAGACACTTTGGTTTCCAAGGCGGTGACCCCTCGACTCCAGCCGCCAGAGCAGAGCGGACACGTGTCTCCCAACAAGAGCACTAAGGTGAGACAGAGTCAACGAGCGTGTGTAATTTCCTCGCTTCCATTTGACAGAAGGCTACATGTCAATAGCTGTGGTAAGGGTGAAGAGCTGCTGTTTAATTGCTGGTAATGCTCTTTGGTGTACAAACTACAAAATGTTTATACTGCACTGCTCTGAGAAGAGTCATTTAAACGTTTCTAACATTTAAAATACTACAGTGGTGTCACAAGCAGCTGTTTGCAGTATTACTGTGAGTTCTCCAGGCCACTCAAGGGAACAATGAACTGTAACAACTTGCAGGGCAAAAATAGTTCGAAATTTGAAAATTGCAGTCCCCGTTTGGAATGGACCTATTGCTTGGCTCTTATCGACTTTATAATATATATTGTACTCCCTCAGGTCCTCAGCAATACACCTGCAGTATGAAGTTTATTGGATAAACAATTCTCAAAATACACAAATCCAGGGAGTGGACATTTCTTCCTTTATAGATAAATGATGCTATTTCAATGACACCTATTGGCCAAATGGCCCAAAATTCATCAGGATCACTCAGACATCATATTTACACACGTGTACTGGAGATATTACATGTTTTATATGTCCTGCCCACTGCGTTTTATGTGAACTTTGAAGATCAGCTGTTCTGTACCAAATTTGGTCAAAAATGTGTAGGAATGATTTGATTAAAAATAGTGATTTGATTTGGGTTAAAAATAGTGGAAAATCTATGTAGAAGTGTACACTGACTGGGTGAACTGCTGTAGAGATATGCAAGGAAATTCAGAAAGACTGAGATTTCGTGCAGACTACTAGGAGATATTCAGTGAGTAAATATTTTGAATTGCAATGCATGAATATGCAATAACAGACATCATATTCTTGATTTTTTTTTCATCTCTCCTGTTCTATAAATCATAGGTTAATTAATTGCCTATATATTTACAACTATTTCTTTATATAAAAATCAGGGAGGGATTTGTCTGGCACTTTTTATACATTTATTTTTACTGGTCCCAATAAAATCAAATTCTGCTGGATGTAGCCCATAAATCAAATTGAGTTCAACACCCCAGATCTAGAAAAAGACTTTTTCAAGACTTTTCTTGTCTGTGAACAGGCAGACGCTCCGTACTCGTCCAGCCAGTCGAGCAGCAACACGCTGTCGAGCAACGCCTCCAGCTCCGCCCACAGCGACGAGAAGTGGTACGAGGTGGGCTCCCGTTCGGGGGTGCGTGGCGACCTGGAGCTCAACGGCTACCTTCAGGGGACGTCCACAGACAGCGGCATAGATGCCACCTCCTTCACCGCCACCCAGAGCAGCACCGCCTCCTCGACGGGCGCCTTCAGGGCCAAGGAGAAAGTCCCGTGGCAGGAGGAGGCGGCGGGCGGCCAGAGAGCCGCCGACCTGTCACCTCCGGCGTCGGACGCTCTCATCGGAGGCAGCGAGAACGCGGGGACGAGCCCTTCGGCCTTCCCCCTGGTCCCAGACAGCGGCTCCTACAGCCTGAGCGATGGCGCCTCCCACTCCAGGTGCGCCGCCGTTCTGTTGGCGTCAGCTCTGCAGGCAGCTGAGGAATTTGTGGCCTTGCATCAATGTTTCATTGAATAGACAGTGATGCATTGTAGTCCCGATATATCCTGTACCATCCCATATGGAAAAGTCCAAAGCTCTGCAGTTTGACATTAACAAAGGGAAAGGGGAAGAATGAAATAACGGCGCGTGTGTGTGCATGTGTGTGCTTTTTGCATTGTGTATATCTCCGTCTCCCGGTATATCCATGATAGAAAGGAAGTGCTTGAAGTTGCTAGAAATGCAGACTGTGAGCTCAGCACTGTCCCCCCTCTTCTAAATCCCACTTCCTTTGAATCAACCAAAGCTTTCCTCCCTCTCTTCTTCACTCAGCCAGAAATAACTCGCTTCCACCAGACCTGTACTCTACTGTACATAGGCAGCTCCTGTTTCATAGTACCCCAGACACAAAACTCGCTGTATTTGAAATTTCAAGCTTGAAATTTGAAGCGGCTGGAAATGAAGCACAGGGATGTGGCATCCTATTTCTTATTTATGAATCAGTCAATCCCATCTACAGTAATAGTAGGAGATTTAGGGATTTCAAAAGGTCTTCAGCAACTGCTGAAGTATATTGACTGGAGAAAGAGGAAAAGTGTGGAATATATATTTAATCACATGTAAGTTATCTGTGCTTCAGTAATCAAAGGCCAAAATGAGATCACACAGTGTTGTAGTGTGTATATGCTTGTGTATTTTGTAATTGCATAAATATCAGAGCTAATAATAATGATTTGAGTCATTTTCAAGAATAATTTGTCAAAATTCTCTGGTTCCAGCTTCACAAATCTGATTATTTTCTGTTTTTTTAGTCTTCTGTAATAATAAACTGTAAACTGTACAAAAAAAAGACATTTTAGGTTGAATCTACTTTAGGAAGCTTTCTTTCATCTAAGCTTTAGGAAGCAGTGATCACCATTGTACACCATTTAATGAACCAAACAACTAATCCATTAATGTTTTGAATAATCTAATCTTTAATAAAAATTTAACGGATTAATCGACTACCAAAATAGCCATTAGTTTCAGCCCTATAATGCACATAATCTCATTTCTATAACATTATGTTTCAAATGCATATTTTGAAATTGTTTTACATGGATGAATTTTTAATTATCTTTGTGTTGTGGACTGCTGGTCTGGACATAAGGAAAAGACATTTTAGGGAAAACAGTGATTGACATTTTGCACCATTTTGTGAAATAAACAACTAATGGATTATTAGCAGGAGTATTAATAGTTTCAAAGTTAATATCAATAGCTGACTCTTGTCTTTATCAACGTCTATCTCACCTCCCTCCCTGTCTTTCCCTGTTTGTCTTCAGCACGCTGAGTTCTGGCCACTCAGGTAGTCCAATGGGCCCCGGCTGTGGCCCCTTGTCACCCCAGGAGGAGCCGGCCACCTCGCCCACATCCCAGAACTCCCCAGGGCCCAAGAGCTTCTACCCCCGACAAGGAGCAACCTCCAAGTACCTGATTGGCTGGAGGAAACCCGGAGGAACCGTCAACTCTGTGGACTTTGGCAGCACTCGCAAGTGCGTTTAAAAGCTCTGCTCCACGCATGTTGTGATAAGTTTATCATTCAGTGTAGAAATGCGCCCTGCTGTCAGCGGTGTTGATGTTTGAGAAGTTTGGAGTGAATTCACTGTCCCAGAGATGGCTCTTTTTTTTAATTGGTCAACACTGCCACCATGTGGTGAAACCGTGAAGCCTTTTTTTTTTATATATACCTTTTAGTTCCCAGGAAAGCGTAACATACTTTCCCTCTTCCGTTCATTCAAGGTAGCAGCAGCAGCGTATGTCACACTCTTTTGGCTTAAAAGGTTGATCGTATAATTTGTGGTTGATGACAACTGCTGTTTTCCCACTGTACAGCTGTTCTGCAAACCACAGTTTTCCCTGGTGAATGAGTTGGCCGATTAAGTACATTCCTCAGGGGAACATCAGCACCGCGTCACATTTACAGCTTCTTATCATTCACAGATTTCTCCATCCAGTCTGGGAACTCGAAGCGGTGACCTCTAACCACAGGCATGCTCTCTTGAATTCTTGGTCACCACCTCCATTTACAGTTGCTTTCCCTGATCTTTTTTTTTTGTTGTTGTTGTTCTTCTATGAAATGTGTTTGATTTGGATTTAAGAGGTTTTCTTAATGTTTTCTTTCCTCTTGTACCTCCAGACGGCACCAGAGCGACGGCTTACTGGGTGGTCAGCCGCAGCTCAGGGCCAATCTCCGAGGTTCTCAGTCACCCCAGCGGCACACCGCCAAGTCCAGCCTGGAAGAAGACTTGAAAAAGCTCATCACGCTTGACAGCCCTCCACCCACAAGTGAAGAGAAGGTATTCGCAACAGCCCCAAATTGTCAAATATCAATGTTTTTAACATCGCTCTAAAGGTTAAAAAAAAAATTCTGTTTTTCGCATCTGAAGCCATTGTTTCCGGGCCCGCCACCCAGTCGGCGCTCCATCCAGAGAACGCTGTCGGACGAGAGCATTTACAGCGGACAGAGGGAGCCGTCCTGCAGCGGACAGCGCAACACGCCGACCGACCTCCTGTTCAGCTGCTCCACGATGCCTCGCTCACCCACCGCTCGCCACGCAGCCAGCCGCCGAGCATCACACAAATCCCTGGGTAAACTCTTCAGTGTTCACAGTTGACCATAAAGGAGATGGGACTTAATTTAGTTGTTTTTTTTGTCACTGAAAGTTGTTTACTGGAATCGTTGTTTTTCAGTGGACTTGTACTTCTACTCTTTACATTCTCACACGCTTATCTGTACTTTTTACTCCTTACATTTTAAAAAACAACCTAACCCAAAAACCTATCAAGAAAACTTTAAATCTGATCAGGTGAAAATAACTTGTTTTTGGTAGAATTAATACAATATTGAGTAGAATTATCTTATTCTGTTGTTAGTTTTGCTTATTTCAAGTTTAAAGCTAAAAAGTTATATATAATGTTATTATATACGGTTCTTTAATGTATTTGCATTGTATTAAGCTTTTGTCCTAAATTTATTAATTACATTACTTTTATACTATAAGTAGTTGAAGGTTTATACTATAAGTAACTGAAACCAGTATTTTTATGTCACATTAGAATGAATTGTCTATTTTATAAGTTATTATATTTTAAGTTATTATATTAAAAATATAAATTCCCTAACTCACTTTTGAAGTTAAAGTTTTACTTTATCTGATTATTCTGGTTATTTAAAAACATACTATTAGCGTCAGAAAAATAATTTAAATATCTTTTTCTAATCAATAATAAGACACAGATGACTGTAAGCCAAACTTCATAGTAAAAACTCTCATCTTTGTGTAATTGCCCCATTCTGAGTCAGTTAAAATCTAATTAAACTCATTAAACAGACTCGTCACAATTAAATAAATTTAGCGTCACTTTCTCAAAGTCAGATTCAATTACATCACATTATAAAAATTATATTTACATGCTGACTGCTGGTGTTTTTTTTTTTTTTTGTTTGTTTTTTAAACGTCCAACACTTATGTTACAAATCTTACTTTATTTAACTTGGTTCACAGGAGAGTTGTTAAACTTTTTCTTTAGGAGTCATACAAAGTCATACAAGTATCCCTGTAACATGCAACCCAGATCTGTTAAATTGAGTGATGCGTTAAAGGAGTCTGGACAGTAGCAAGGCCAGTGTGTATTTTTTGAGCAATGGGCCTTCAAAGCAAAGGACGTTTGTTTTGGGAGATAACAGGCTGTGGGAGTAATGGACTCTCGGTCCAACAGACTTTTGGCTACAAGGTCGTCAGCCAGAACAGAGCCAGCTTTTTTTTTTATTTCATCTAAACTTCAAGAGCAGTCATGGGGGAAAAAAAGGGTCAACGAGCACTTGACAAAACACTTGTCCTATGTGTAGTGAAGAGTAATGAAATGGGATGATTTGATTAAGGCCACATATGTCTTCAGGTAATGAAATGAAAATGAAATATTAATTTACATGTGTTATGTGCCATCACTGTTGGCTGCATTCCTCTATATTTTTTTTTCTCACTGGGGAGCAGATAGAAAAACAAAATGCTGTCCAGTGGGTTTTGACTTTTTGTGTTTTTTTTTGCTTCCCAGGAGACCTGTCTGCCCCAGAGAACTCAGAGCTGGAGCAGGAGAGGAAGAGGCAGCAGCTGCAGGACCCCGTCCTCATGCCCCTGCCTGACTCCGGGGCAGACGGCCCACTGGACTGGGCCCACCTGGTAGACGCCGCCAAGGCCTTTGAAGGTAGCCGTTCATCCTTGCGTTCTTTTTTCCTTCTCGAAATCATTGAAAAAAAAAAGGTTAATCCAGTCCTTAAACAAAAACTATTTATTTATTTGGGTTATGCTACAGACTATGGGTTCACTTAGAAATGTCCTTATTTTTAAAAGAAAACCGCTGTTTTTTTTCAATGAAGGTAACTTTACACTAATCAGAAATACACTCTACACATTGCTAATTGGTAAATGGCTATTCTAGCTGCAAATGTTTTTAGTGCAATATCTATATAGGTGTATAGAGGCCCATTTCCAGCAACTATAATTCCTCTGTAATGGTAATATGTGTTTACTCGTTGTGTCAGAAGGCTAATGGATAGCACAGCTGAAAACAGTTTAGCTGGTTAGTGAAGCTATAAAACTGACCTTTATTATACGACAGGAAGCATTTGGAAACGTAATGTTTTTTTCCTAAAATCTTTGTCTAAGTTTTCGAATATCCTGCCATTGAAAACAATTGTTGAAAAAATGACAGTCCTAGACTTCAGCAGCTGTAGTTGCTGGTGATCTTAAATGGGTTAATTACTGGTATTACATTTAACCCTCATGTTGTGTTCGTTTCATGCTAATCGATTTTCCTGTTCCCGGTCAAATTTGACCATTCCATTAAGACTCATAAATCATCATTGACGATTTCTGGATTATTTTGACTATAAGAAGTGATCAGATGAAACCTATCCTGCTGTTTATCATGAACTACCTTGGGTCAAAGTTACCAAGGACATTTGTTTTGAAAGCATTTAATTTTTTTATACAGTTACAAAAAGTAAAACCTGTTGGCTGTTTGCGGTCGTAAATAACCGGAAAGATTTTGTTTTCAAATAAAATTATCCCAAAACTACACTTGACGATTTCACAATATTCAACAAATGTAGAGGCGCCTGAGTTCAATTACATGAGTACAATACATTAATTTTGTGGACAAAGTCATGGAATCTCTTTGGAAACGTCTTTCAGAAACAACTGAAACGGTCAGACATGAGCGGGAACACAACATGAAGGTTAAAGGCAACTGCAGTATTGATTATCACCAGAGGAATATGCTGTTATTCTGTATGCTGTTTTTTCTTTCAACTTGGAAACTAGCAGGTTCTAATAAGTACATCTTTACACCGTTTTGTCATTCAGAGCAGAGGCTGGTCTTCCTTGCGGCTCAGGAAGAGAACTCCATGGCTGAGAGCACAGCGGCCAGCAGCCCGCAGCAGGCCGAGCCGCAGGCCGCACCGCTGAGGCAGCCCTCACCTGGGTAAGAGGCCGCGGGTCAATGGGACCGGCTGTCACTTTATGCGCTCACCTCCAGCATCAGGCCGTGGAAAACCCCGCAGATTCAACTGCTACGAAACGCTACCGCAGCTTATATCACTAATTAGTTTTCTACTTTGTGTTGACCACACGCTAATCGATTAGAATCAGTGGTTATGATGTTGGTCGAGATGAAAACCCACTTTCATAAAAGGAAACACTGACTAGAAGTAGTAGTAGTAGTAATTTATTCAGTCATTTTACAACAGGGCTAGACAACCCTGCTCCTGTAGAGCTACCGTCCTGCTGCTTTTAGGAATCCCCCCACTCCAACACACCTGTTTCTAATTATTAACAAGCCCCGGACAAGCTTTAGCCACTTGATAACGAGTTGATAATTGGAATCATGTGTTTTGGAGTGGGGAGAGTTGCCCAATCCAGGAGCAGGATTGGGCAATCCTCATATAAACACGTCTATTAATACAAACAAAAACAGTGACTAAAAAGGCACAGGCATTGAGCATGATGCTTATATATATGTCTGTCCAAAATAAAACTACATTTACACTATCAACCCTCCAAAAATACACTGTTCATAAAACATTCAAAGAATTAGCAAGGATTAGCAGAAATAAATCATACATACATTTGTATAAACCTTAAAAATAGCTTTGTAGACCACATCCTTTCCTTTAAATTTCATGGCTTGACAATTAAGGAGCAATGTATTAATTGAATCCATAGTCGTTTTAGAAGTCGACCCCCACGATTCCACACAATTAAACATATAAGGAAATATAAACAAGCAATAATTTAAATTCAAAGCCTCATAATTTAATATATCTCTTGATTTATAAAGGATTGCTATTGTCTTTGAGATCTTTCCTTTAATTTGTACAATATGTTTTTTTCATGTTAATTTGATGATCAATAACAACCACCAGGAATATAATCTTTCACTTTCACACAGAGGTTTTTAACCACTACTTTAAACACTCGAGTTTGTCCCAACTAACGTCCCGGTTGTAATTCTTTGCCAGAGAGACTCCGGCGTGTTTGATGGGGAAGGTGAGCCAGCTGGAGTCCATGGTGAAGGCTCTACAGGAGGACCTGAAGAAAGTGAGTTACACTTCAATTAGACTTAACAACTCTCTTCTTATGCCGAGTTCCACATTTCTAAAGCATCTGCAGGGGTTGAAGCAATTAAAATGAATTATAATGGGTCTGAACTCTTTTTAAAAACTGCCAGTGCTTGATTTGCTTGTAGCCAGTGCTTGCAGCCCTAGTCATAACCTTATTTTCCATCGGCTGCTTCCAGAACAAAGACTAAATAATCCCAAACGTTACCATATAACATACATTGGGACATTTTAAACATAGCAAGCAGCAGAATCAAAATCAAAAAGTTAACTGTAACATATCTGTTATGTTAACCAGCTTTAATTTAAAATAAGCAGATGAAAACAAAATGTACATTTTTCCTTGTCTTGTTTTGAATGAGTGTAATTACCCTTTTACCCCGGCATAAATGGAGAGAGAAGTATGAATTGCAAACTTCAGGTCAGATCGGTCATTTGATTTTTTATTCCAGTATCTGATACCTTCTGTTCAGTTTATTCATGACATGCACATTACTTACATATTTATGTATGTTTGTTGCTCTCAGTATTCAGCTCTTTAACACTTTAACACATTTTTTTTCTTCTAATTTAATTGGTTACAGCTGCAGTCCAGATGTTGGCTTGAATTAGAATTAGTTTTAGAATAATATATTGCTGTTTTTTATTCCTATTTATTTATTTTTTTTTAGAATTTAAGTGTGATTTAATTTATAATCTTACATGATTTCTGTATTTTTATTTTAATGTAGGGAATGTTTTCTTGGACCTCAAGAAGAATGACAGGGCACCTAGATGTCTAAAGATCCTTATAATAACCAAATATAGATTTTTTTTTAACAATTACTGTCTCTTCATCACCAGGAGAAAGATGCCAAAGCATCACTGCAGGCTCAGATCCAGAGTCTGCGTGAAGACAACAAGCGTCTCCTGGAGGAGTCGTACAGCGCCTCAGCCAAGCTCAAGAAGTTCACAGAGTGGGTCTTCAACACCATCGACATGAACTGACACACACGGCCGGCAACTGTTTCTCCATCAGGAGTATGACCACTACTCGAGCTGACCCGAAAGAGTTCAGTACTGTGCACACGTTACGGTCCTTCAGAGGACCATCCAAAAAAAAAAAAACTAAAATAATAAATGTCATAAAACCTCACATGAACAAACCAGTGCCAACATGGACTTATTTTGCCATCCTGCTTCAGCCTTGTGAATCTGTGGTCATAAGAATCACCCCGAAAGTCAAAGAATCATTAGGAGAAAGGACAAGGGGGGGAAGAGAAATCGAGCCGCGGCGTAACCATGTGAACAGTTTTGATCGGCATGCATTCCCTTCCTTAGAATTCCACGAACGATGCTTCGTGTCTGATCGGATGGATTGTTGGTATCCCTGCATGAAACAGAGGGTGATACGTTGAATTTAGCCTGAGAGGATATAAAGTTACTGTCCCCGTTTAGCTCCCTGGCTATCCTAAACACAAGTGAACAGATTTTTAATTAAAAAAAAAATCCCACCAAAATAAATATGTCTATCCAACGCAAGAGTTTCCGAATATAATCCCACATTCCTCTGCCAGAGGAACTGACAGCGTGTTGTAGACCTGTTTCATTTTACATTGATATTCTCCAGTTTTCCCCAACTCAGTGATGGCATCACTGTCTTTTTTTTGTTCTTGTTTTTGAATTACTAACCGACAGAAGAGATATATGCTAGATATACGTTATACGAGAGATGTCACTATCTTTATGGTAGCGTTGTGCGTAGGTAGACACAGGCAGACCCCCTTTGCATAGCACACACTGTAAACACTGTAAGGTCAAGTGCCTGTCTGTAAAGCCTATGGAAAAGATTGTATTGAGAGGGTTATTGCAAGTCGAAGCTGTATAGGACTATTGGTCACAAGCAGATGAAAAGAATATATATTGTAAAAAAAAAAGAGAAAAAACAGAACAATATAGATGCCGTTAAAAATAGTGCAGTGTCACTTATTTCAGTTATTGTAAATATATAACAGTTATTTTCTCATCTCTGCCCATGATGTATTTAAAGAGTATTTATGAAAAGGACGATGGCCAAGAAAGGAACAAAATAAAAACAGCCTATGCAGTTAAAAGATCTGCATGTACTCATCATACTGTCTCCTATATGAGAGGATATTGATTCTTAAATCCAATAAATAAAGACATTTATTTTTTATCCATACTTATAAATAAGTACAAATCATTATTATATTTTTTGGGCCCTTAAAAGTCCTCATAATTGTTTGCCGGACATGCCTGCTGCAGTGGATCGAATGACAGTGCCACCTGGTGTTGATAACGTAAAACGCTACATGGAACCCCCCTCTCTTCCATCCTTAGCATGCTTTAAGGCTTCGATCTGACCCTTAATTTTCTCGATAGATAAATCGGTACTGTCCAGTATATGATTACATAGTGAGATATTGTGTAAATCCTGAAATTTCCAAGCTACAGAGGTTTCTGTAGTATGAAAATCTGCTTGTAAGCCTGACCTGAATTTGGTTTGTAGACAACCAGTGCAGACAAAGTCTATATTTAAGCCTCATAACTGTTTCCTTTTGTACTCGGATACTGTGCAACTGTATATAAAGAGAATTTGATATTCATCAGAATTTGCACCTTCATTCTTATTTTTTAAGATTATTTTTGGATGTAAATCTGCTTTATTGGCTAGGATATCAGAGGAGAGCAATATGATAAGATATACAGGGGGTAAGGCAGGACAAAGACCATGAACCGGACTATAGACTTGAACGAGTCCCGGGCCCCTAGCACAGCAGATCGCCCCTGCACCTTCATTCTCAACATGTGACAGCATGTGATTCTGTTTCCATTGAGCTGTGGTGTGTAAAAAATGTTTATATCTATTAAAGATATTTTGTTGAATTATACTTTGTCTCACATTGAGTTTGTAAATAGGAATGAGGTATGAATCGTCAACCATTCATTCACATAAAAACGGTCTTAATTAGGCTTTGAAGGTCCCCTATTGTGCACTTTTCCTGGATTTTATTTAAAGTTCTAATTATACAACAGGATATATTTGTGGTTTCAAGTTCCAGGACTCATCTCAATATCTTTTTATGTCTCCTCTCTGGAGCTATAGAAAGAACAAGTCGTTTTGTTTTGTTTCGTTTTCTTTGGCACAGTTTCTATGTACAGGTGTAAGGATTTCTGTGTGGATTGAGCATTTTGAAACATGGAACACCATTTCCGTAACACCTAGACCTGCCTTACGTATCATTAAACACAACAGGCAGAAATAAAATCTCATTCCTAAGTTATGGAACCTTTAACAAGAGAAACTAGCTAGAAACTGTCTGCTGTAAGTGCTGGGGCCATCTGAGGTGATAGAGTCAATGGAGACCTGCCAATGGCCTGCCAGAAGTCGTATTGTGATTAACAGCAAGTTGCTGTTTTTCCACTCAGGCATGATTACACCAGGGAAGTTGCCCTGATAAAGACGAGCCTGGATCGGACAGTTTGATGGATGAGGATAACCTGGGGGTGATGGCGTAGACAATTTTGAGTCCAACAAATGTCAGCAGTATGATATTCTGCAGAGTTATGGCTAGAAAGCTGCTTTTGAATAGAAGTGTAACGTAGCCTGGTGTACCAGACACATACCGTATTTTCCGGACTATAAGTCATATATAACATATATGAGTCTCACTGGAGTAAAAGTGGCATTGCGGGGGAAATTTATATTGTGAAGCAGAGGTAATTAGGGGGCAATTGATTGTTTATCCAGTGGGTGCCGCTGTGTGATCATTGTGGCAAGAAGGTTTAACTGAAGAAGAGTTTCCGCGCATGCGCGAGTTGTCGAACTATTTAAAATAAAAATAGAATAGAGGCAACGACAGGCTGAACGATGCTGACGTTACATAACAACTGAGAACGTGACTGGTACGTTAACCTAACATATTAAGAGTTATTCTCATAACTATAGCATCAATAACATAAGAAGTTTACCAAAACCATCCGCTCCAAATACCCGCTAAAATCCAATGAAATCTTCATCCTCGGTGTCACTTTTCATCAACTCCTCTAACTCCGGAAGTAGAAGACGCGGCGCTTCCCCTTCTACGTCGCTGACGTCAGACGTCATATTTTACTACTTGCAGCTTTTAATCTGCAGAATATGATTTTCTTTTACAACTCAAACAATGCTGCTTTCCATATTGGGAAGTCGGGATATCCAAGTTCCACACCTGAAGTTATATTTCCCACTTGGAAAGTCTTGAGATCCTCAATACCACATTGTTAACATCCCAAGATGGCTGCTGCAGCTGTAATCAGTAATAGAAGCTCCTGTAATATTCAGTTTATAGCACTTCTGACTAGTGTTTGTTGCAATAAATCAACCATGGTTTACTTCACACTTTTTTCCAACTTTATAACTGGAAAGATAACGACATTGCTCCTGCTCCAATTTCTAACTTCCGAGGTTAATGGGATGCATCATTAAAGCACAACCTGGACGTCATTGTTCTCAGCCACTCCCACAGAAAATTATTGTCCGGAGGAAACACAAAAATCTACAGAAAACCTAGGCGGTAGCTAGGAGGGTGGAGCCAGGCTAGCACACAGGTACAATTATAATAAACTATGAGATATGAGAATATCTCCTAAAGTGAGATAGAATTTAGTGTTTCTGCTGAATGTGTTTATTTGTTTAGCTGCAGTAGAGATATACAAACAAGAGACAACAACCATTTTAGCAGCACTTCAAAGCTAAAGCTAGGTACAGCAACATGCTACAACATGCTAATGTGTAGCAGGAAATACTTACCAACTCAGTTCAGCCTGTTAGCATGCTAATCCTCGCTAGGTAATAAATACAAAGTACAGCAGAGGTTGATGTATGTCAATAGTTCTTCACGTACAAACCAAAGTATTGCAGGAGTTTACAAATTTATTGGCACTTTATTAATTTATTGATAAAAAGTCAGGATTACCAAATACAATAGGGTTTATCCTCAAGGGGCTCTCAATGTCTGTAGCAAATTTCACAGCAATCAATTTGATATCTGATTCTACCAAATGTTTTCATTGTGGCACAAGCAAAACAAACAAAAAAATCATACTAAATCATAATGATTCATCATCTGGGAACCATGAATGTCGATATAAGTATTTCTCCCTCACCGTATAAGTGAAAGCTTTTACCTGTTGTTGGTGCTAAAAGTCATAATGATAACCAAAATCAGTGGTATCTATCCTCTTGGCAGTTTAATGTCTGTAGAAAAATTCATGGGAATCCAACTAATAGTTGAATCCACAATCTCAAGCCTGGAATCGCATCCGAAAGGAAATGAATTCACAATTATTAAACATCTTCAATAATTAAATACTTACCACCTTGGTTCAACATTTAGCATGCTAATGTTTGCTAGTTAATAAATGCACAGTATAGCAGAGGTTGATGGTAATTACATTAATTAATTCTTCATGTATAAACCAAAGTATAGCACAGGTTTAAATTTTAATTGTACAATGGGGTTCATAGTTTAGCAAATTCCACAGCAATAGCGGCATAAGAGCGACAAACAGGAAAATGATACCAAAGTTATAATGTTACAGAATCCGTGAACCAACAAATGGTGGAAACCATGTTCCGAAGCCTGGAATTGCATCAGGAAGGAAATAAATTCAGATCAGTTTAATATCTCCACATGTCCGGCTGCAACATTGACGTCTGCACAGCTGATGAAAACCATAACATACCTCTTAAGTCACGCATGGAAAGCGAGCTCTCTGTGATGTCATGCATGTGGCCGGCAGTGTTGCTCCCTGGCAGCGGTGTGTTTTGAACAGGCCGTTCAATAATTTAGCATTAATGCAGATTATAGCAGGGCTGGCCCCTTTAAAGCAGATTAGAGAAGAAGTCCCTGCCTGCCCGTCTGCCTGCCCGTCTGTCTGTCTGCCTGCCTGTCTTCCTGCCTGTCTGTCACCTTGTTAATGATGGCACTCCTTAATGCCAGAGCTGCTCATGGGACAGGAAGCCGCGCTGATCGCAGATCACTGCGGTGTGGGTCGTGATGATGCGTAGGGATGGTTATGTCATACTGCCAAATATATTTCTAATGATGTGGTTGATGGGAGGGGGGTAAGATAACAATCATGCTCGTTTTCTGCTGAGGACTATTACAGAAATGTGTGGAGTAAGCAATGATGGTTTCACACTCTAATAGGGTGTGTGACCTCGGTTTCCCCTGGTTACCACATATACTGAGGACAGCAGTTTTGAGGGGTTTGTTTTTTATCTGCCTTCGTCTGAGGGGGAAAAAATCTGAAGCAAAAATGTAAAAAAAAAAAAAAACAGATCCAGGCATTTTTTTAAAAATCTTTTAAGCGTGTTGAAGGTTCAAGGGGTCTTATATAAAGAATATTTCCAACATTTTCTGTGAAAGCTGTGAGATTTTATTTTAGAGCCAGGACTTCTTAAAATTTTATCCCCTGCAGCGAATTCTTTCAGTTTACCGTTTTCATTTAAATCAGTTTACAGAAATACAGTAAGTAAAAAAAGTTACAATTTAATTATGAGAATATTAGAAAGATTATATTTGCTCTTGCTTAAGGTAACGACACGATGGAAAAAAAAGGGAAAAAAGAAAACCCAGCAGGGAGAAGCGAGACAGCTTCTTTGACGACTGGTGAACTGGTTTCCATCAACACAAACATCTGTATGTGTGTGTGTGTGTGTGTGTGTGTGTGTGCGCGAGTGTTCACTCTGCATGCATGCGTTCACAAATTGGCCATGCCATGTATTTCTGGAGTATCTTCCTCTGGGGCTTTTGGGATCTCATTTATTGCAACGAAAAAAAAAAAAAAGCTTCATTCGTTGGAGGTTGCCATTTAAGCTTGAATGACTCCAGAGTTTCCATGAAGGATGGAAAGAAGAGAAGAGAGCACGGAATAGCTGGAGACAGGAACAGCGTGCATGTTTGACATCCCTGAGCAAATAATGGCGCCTTTTTCTTTTTTGCCAATGCTATGGAGACGTTAGCTCCGGAAATACAATATAAAAATGTCTACAATTAGATCAGAGGCTGCATAAGACAATGAAGCCAGTAGAAGTATATATATATATATATATATATATATATATATATATATATATATATATATATATATATATATATATATATATATATATATATATGCACCCTTTCACACATGAGCTTTGAATGGATATTGAAAAGCATTATCTCTGAGCTTGCTTGCTCAAAGAGAGAGCGAGGGGGATAAATATTTATAGCCTGCATCTGTGTGCGCTCAGTAACGGTAACTTGCTTTTATATTAGCATTTCAATATCCTAATGAAATGTTTCTTATTTTCAGCATCAGTGGGCGCTGCTGCAGTGTGCATCTGTCCGTCCTCCTTTTCTCTCCTCACTATGCAGTGGATGCAATTCAGCATCCACTGCTTTCTCTCTCTCACACACATGCTTGTCACACACACACTCTGCATCATGCACACACACACGCACACACACACACACACACACACACACACACACACACACACACACACACACACTGCCTTTCTCCTCACTCTATTTTCCTCTTTTATATTCTCTCTAATTCCTTCATCCCTCCCCCTTTTTCCAACTTGATCTGCCCGTCTCTATTGCACACTATCTCCCTCCCTCTCCCTCCCTCCCTCTCTCTCTCTCTCTCTCTCTCTCATACACACACTCACTCTTTCCTTCTTGCTCAGACTCGGGCACATGCAGACAGAGGGAGAGTGAGGATGAGCGAGGTGCACACGTGTGAGGATCTCCTGAACTGCCAGGGCAAGGCAGGACTGGTGAAGGGAGAGGAAGAGGAGGAATAGAGGAATACTGCAGTGACCAGCCAGCTTCTCTCTCTCTCTCTCTCTTTCTCTCTCTCTCTCTCGCTGCTGCACTGCTTTCATCCCCCTGTCTTCATCCCCTTCTCCTACCCCTCTGCCAATTATACCATGAACCTGCCTGCCGCTTGTTGCTAAGGGGGGAAGCCGAAAAACCAGGGGGGAAGCAGAGTGGACCGGCTGTTGTATCGCTCCTAAGGTAAATGGACGCTTCAGTAATGGAAACTGTCAGGTGTCACAGATGTTGTTGCGTTGCGCTCGGCGTGCTCCAGTCTTCGGGGCTCGGTCACAATGAGCTTCTGGGTGTATCTGGAGCGTAGCTTATTTGGTGCATGCCCCTATGTGTGTGTGTGTGTGTAAACTCTTTGCCCAGTTTATTCAGTTTGTTTCCGGCCATCTGTGGAGTGGAGCTTGTTTATTCGAGCCGTTTGCAGGGGGGTGGGTTGTGTCCTTTTGTGTTTCTCATAAATTGGTGTTTGCTGTGTGCTTGAAATTGAGGGTGTACATATGCACACACACACACACACACACACACACACACACACACACACACACACAAGGGCATGTTCTGATTGTCTTCCAGTAACTGTTATTGCATCCATCTCACTTGAACACCGGCTTTCAATTAACATCTCAGACAGGCCTTCTGTGGACTTTGATTTGCATGTGTGAGCAGCTTTGATGGGAGGAAGTTCTCCTCTACACCCCCCCCCCCCTCCCCCCTGCATCGGGAACACTGTTGTGTTCTTTAAAGCAGGTGCTACGCGATCCATACGGCTCCTTCGGGGCGGACGCAAAGATTAGCCGTCTAACGTGCTCCAGAAAGAGCGCCGACGCGTTCGAGCCAATCGGGGAGGGGGGGTGCTGCACTCCAGCACTTCTGGTGGCAATAACAAACAGCGAGCGGATGATTACTCATTCACTCATGCGCATCTCGCCGCGCTCCCGACGGTGTAATAGATTAAAGTGTTCAACTGTGGTGACAAAGCCCTGCCGCCGCTCCGGCACGTGGAATTCGAACAATTTCAATTTTCCTCCCAACGTCCACCGCCACCGGAGCCATTAGCTGCAGTTGTTAAAAGTTAAACGTGACATTCGCACGGCTGCGATTACATAATCCAACTACTTGACCGGCATCTGTGTCCCCATGACATGGCGCGGTGTTACTGACTCAGGTTTCATATTGTGCCTGCGTCCTCGGTTCTTTTCTCCCAAATAGCCACGTGATTATTTTTTTTATCTTTCACGGCAGAGTCCTCCTCTCGCACTTTGTGTTCCATGAGTACCAATAATTACGCCCCCCCCCCCCCCCTTTACCCTGCTTTTCTTCAGCACAATTAAAGCACCGTCAAACGGTTTAACCCATTCAATACGTGGAGGAGCAAAGGTTAGACAGGGGTAAGGGGGGCCCAGTCAGCGTGGGCTATAATAAAAATCTTTAGTTAAGCACAATTAATTCTTCTGGGATGGGGGGGTTGCATAGAAAGTGACAGGGACTGTGTGGAGGTTGTAAATAAATCCCTTAACAGCAGCTCTCAGAGCAGCCTGGGGGGTTAATGTAGGAAGTGCAGGCAGATCAGAGGTAACCATCCTATGAACCATCATGATTAAGTCAACACTTACTAGCGCTTAGCATAGGAACATTTAAAAAAAGAAGAAAAATAGTGGCCTGCACTGACATCACCTTAGTGAAAAGCTCATCCATTATGAACATCAGTCTTTTTTAAACATTAGTTCTTTTTTTTTATTATTTTGTATTAAGAACGATGACTCATCAGCCTCACAGACACAGTGACTGTTGTAGACACATCTGTGCCGTTATAATTACCGCCATCCTGACTCGCCCGAGCTGTTGCTGCTGCATCGACACCACCTATCATGCCAGAATTGATTTTTTTTTTTAATTGGATGTTGTTTAACACTAGTAAATATATACAATTGGATATAGTTAAAATCTTTTTAATAGTAATGAGCCGTTAATGTGGTCAGGTTTACATGTGCATGCATTTTACAGGTTGGAGCAGCAGTAGCTGATGTTTAATAATCTCTTGCTTTTAAGTTTCACTCATTTATCATTTTTAGCTAATGCCAACTATTTCACTAATTTACCTCTTTAAGATAATTTTATCTAGTTCAACCATTTAATTACATAGTTCATTACTTCAATCATTTATCTCTTTTAGCTAAATATTCCATCTATTTTCCACTTAATTTTAGTTGCCATGTTATCTCTTAACTTTAAAAAAAATCTCTTAGCTTTAGCTAACCAAACTAAATTATATAGACTACAGATTTAGTCGTTGGTTTTAATTATAAGGGAGAAATGTTTATTCATTACTTTCAGCTAAATATCTTTCCTATTTATTTCTTACTTTAAGCTATTTCATCCATTTATCATTTTCAGCTAATGTTAAGTTTTTCAGCAATTTTCTCACTTAGTTAACTATTTTAGTCATTTAGCATTTAGCTAATTATTTCATCCATTTTCACTTAGTTTGGATAGCTAAAGCTAGCTTTAGCTAACCAAACTAAATTATATTGAAAATTTATTGGTTTTATTTATATTTGTGAACTGTTTAGTTATTTACTATTTACTAGTTATAACTATTTAACCAATACCTCTATCTAACTGCTGTTTTTCAGCTGGTTATCAACCATTTCATTCAGCCATTACTTTATTTATATGTCAAATGTTTATTTTGAAAAAAAAAAGAAGAGGTCAGTGTTCTGAATATAATAATTTAACTGCCACGTGGACATTCCAGGGAACTAACTGTTAGACCTCACTTGCTAATTAGATTTTACAGATATAGTGTTCATATTTTACATCTGACTATGTGGATATATATTTTAAATCAAAGTGTGATTTCATTTTTTAGCAGTGTCCCGTGTACAACCTGAAAACTACAGCGGTAGCCCCACGTGGTACACGTTCCTCTGGTTTGGATTCGCTACTGTATTAAATGTTCATGATTTGACTTGTCTTGGTTAATATTCATTCTACTGCACATCAGCCTACAGTACCTGAGTTCTCTTATCTGTCCCTGCAGCAGCCTACATTTTGGCAGCTTAAATGTCATGACAATAAAGGCTGGAGGAATTTCGGTCGCCAGGGGGAATTAGAAATGCTGACTGATGCTTATCGAATCATCATTTTCTGTTCTTCTGTTCTCCAGTAGTCGCTGGGTGCTGTGTTCATGCGGTGCATCTGTTTCTTTGACAGGACTGAGTGAAAATGGCGGAAGGATCCAGAGACCAGGGAGGCGTGGGTACCACTGATCCAGAGGACGATTCCCCCAATATGATCGTCTATAGAAAGGCAAGATTGACTATGTCTGTTACACTATCTAACCTCCATATATGATAGGAGAAGCATTAGCTTAGAGGCAGTGACCCATAGACAGGATCCTGACAGCCCACTGGTCTGTATCAGTGTGTATCTACCATACTGGTTTCACTCATATGTCAGGAAGCTTCTCTATGAACCATCTTGAAACAAGCTCTACAATATCTCTCTGAGGATCCTCTTCCAATCGATGCGTCTGTCAGACAAATCAGCCCATCAATGTCTAAATAAACTCTCAATCCCATCAATGAGGATTTGGCCAGTGAGAGGTCCTTGTACAGTCGAGGTACCTTCATCAGAGAGGGTAAGGGTAGAGGTGGCTAATTGAGAGGATAGGGAAGATTCTCGGAGTGGATGATTCTCCAAGCTTGGGATTGGGAACGGTGGTTATTACTTCTCAGCCAATGAAGAGCTTGTTATTTCTCTGCCGGCACTGTGACAGCCCCCAAAAATAAATCTTTTGATCATACCTAAAACCAAGGGATCTGCTACCACTGAGCTAGCTGTTTACAGTACAAGTGAGCTATAAGCAACAGATCCTGTCCCAAATTGCGGTTTGTTGTCTCATTCTGCTGTTAATAAATGAATATAGCAATATAAAAAGATACGTGGAGGGACGGCCAAGCCATGATGGGAAGCAATTGGCAGCAGCAGCTGCATCAGTGGTAAATTATATAATTTTGACATGTTGTTAACTACATATCACTAAGAAGTTAGTGGCTCTGTGACAGCTTCAACAGTTTCCTGTGAACTTTTATCTTTGTAAAACACCTTCAGTCTGCAGTTTACCTTAGAAAAAAAAAAAGAACACCACCTCTTTTATTATGTGTTACATTTTATAATGATGCCACTGGGGTTGTACTATGTGCTGTGAACAGATTGTCACACATCAGCAGTTTGACAGCACATAAGGAGAAGTGAAAGTGCACAGCGACAATTCACTTGTCTACTGCAAATGCTCAACTTGTTAATGGTAGCACTGGGTGCTTCCAGTCCCTTAAAGGGCCCATATCATACAGATAGCCACTTTCATGGCTTTTTTTATGATATATTACATTTAGGCCCCATGAAAGACAAAAGACACACAGCATGAATAAGGAGATGAGAATGTACTGTGCTTCCTTCCTTACATCACTCATAACCTTATAGGTTATTTATTCCCCACTGATATTCACTGCTTAGCACCATGCTCGATCAAGGTCGGTTCGGTGCTAGCTAACGTTAGCAGTTTTACCGCTGTCCCAATCCACGATGATAGGTTTGTGTAATATTTTGTGGTTGGTCAAAAACAGTAGCTTTATCATTAACGTCAGTCAAGTTACCGGCCTCCTGCTCGGGGGGAGCTAACATGGCTAGTCTGGCTACAGGCCTACATCTGACTCATAACATCTTTAATTTTTTTTTTTTTTTCACCAAGCACCAAAGGGGTTGGTGAGTTGGCCTCAGCCATCTGTCACTTAGCCAATCAGGAGTAAGGCTCATGAATATTAATGAAACAGGCCAAAAAAGACCTGTGCTTGAGAGAGTACTGTAAAACTACATTGGGTTAAACCTTTGTATTTAAACTACAAATATATCATGTTAGTGTTATCGAAACTTCAAATAAAACCCATGTGTGATTTAGGGTTGCTTGATTAGAAAGAAATCACTACCACGAGTATTTTAATAAGTATTAAAATAATGATTATTGAAACAATCATCTTTTAGTTACACAATGCATTTATTCAGCATGAATAAATGAAAAATTGTGATTTTGTTTGAGACGGTTAAATAGATTTGTTGTGTTGCCACATGGACCTCATAGCTAAACCTGCACCTAATGTAGCTTCTGTTCCTTGTGGGGTTTTTGGAACCCAAAGTGTTCCCATAAAAAAGAATATTTCCAACCCTTTTTCTCGACCGAAGACTGCGAGTGAAATGGCAGAAGAAGGCTCTGCTATTTCACCCGCACTTGTCCTCTCTCGTTTCGAATCGATTACATGAGTTTGGAGATCGTTTGACACGCATATCACAACCGCGATCAAAATTCAGTTAATTGCACAGCCTTAGCGTGATTTGATTATGGCACTTTTGAGACAAATGGCGTCTCGCCCCAAAGCCTGGATTTCAAAGGTATTTGTGTCAGGGACAGGCAGCGGTGGACTCGCAAAGCAGAGCCAGATAAAGCTCCAGTTCAGTGCTTTAATCAGGCAGACGTCGGTGCACGGGAGTCAGTCGGAACAGGCAAAGGTATCCAGATCAGCAGGCCAGAAGAGGAGTCAGAAACAATCATGGTCAAAAAGTCACTAGAAATATACTCAAGTAGCTGGAAAATCTCTCATGAGGGAAAGGACACTAGCACAGAAGGAGGGGACTAAATACCGAGGCGAAGCTGTAAGACACAGGTGCAACACATTAGGGCGGAGCCAGTGACCACACAGGAGGGAAACTTGACAGGAAGAGGATCTTAAAGGGCAGAAGGAGATATGATGTGTGTCTATTCAGAATGGATATGTCTTCGTTATTTATTCAGCATTGTCAATACCTGAGCTTCCTTCTACTGTGCCATGTTATTGTAATGTGTCCTCCATGTGTTTCTAAGAAAGCTGTCATGCAGCAGGAAGAACACATGTAGTTGCGTGTTATGCTGGGAATCTTCACAGATTACCCAGCGAGGCTTCATTACGTAAGGCTACACGCGCCTGGAGGCGACACATTTAAGAGGCTAGTTTTTGCTTGTCAGGATGCTGCCTGGAGGAATATTCATCATTTCATGTTTTAGTCATACACAGTGACAACAGACAGATGATTCTGAGAGTGACAGGATTTTCCTGCCGTTTTCCGCTTTGAAAACATAAAGTCCGATTAGCAGCTTTAGCGGAAGAAAGCCGAGGCTGCAACGTAGCCCAACAAGATAGGATAATAAGAAGGAATTATTAGAGGCCAAGAAAATTGTCTACGTGTAATATTTGGCAGGCTCACTGTAGTTCTAGGTCTGTACATGGCCTTTTAATTTAATCGGCAGCGTCTCCCTTTATTTCACCTCCTTGGCAGTCGGCAGCTTAAGATGTCAAAGAGGCCAAACGATAGAGAGGTGCTAGGTCTTTGAGGGCGTAGCGCTCACAGCCTCTGGGCTCTGTGGGTGGGCAGCCTGGCACAGCGTGAGGGTGCTGCTCGCAGAGAAGCAGATGGCCACCAATATGCTCTGCCGCCTGGGGAAACTCTGGCAGCTTCCTCCCAAAGGCCTGACCCCTGTCAGCTGGAAGACATCAGCATCTTAAAGCAAAGACCAAAAGACAGCGCGTTCTTGTCAAGAGATAACAGGATTCCAACGTGGGGGGCAGCACATTTGTGAAATGTATAGAAGCTGAGCATGCACTTATATTGTGATATCCATTGTAAAACTGTAAAGGTAACAAAGGTGAATTTGATATAATTAGCCATTAGCGAGGCTGTGCTGGAGTATTGTCCTGCTTTGTCGCTCTCCTCCAATGAAAAGAGGAAGTGAAGCAAAAACGTCCTGCAACCACGCTTTTGGGGAAGATTTGTTCAAACAGAAGAAGTGGGTTGCATGTGTACTGTTAGTGAAGACAGAAAAAGATGGTTTAATGCATTTTGCCTGTTGTGTGTATTTAAGAATATGGCGAGTAGATGAATAGGACTGGCACCAAGAGACACACAAAAACAAAGCATGACGATGGGAAATGTAATTAAGCTGAGGATAAGGATAGAGGCCACATTACTACATTACTGCTCTGATGGGTTAAAGCTCAGAAACCACTAATTGCCAACATCTCTTGTCCCTCCAGTAAGTGCACATGTATGCATGTATGTCTGTTATCCCTTTGCTTCTGCCGAGCTGCAGCGGCTACCTGGCTTTTGACGTATGACTAATTGTTGCCGAAGGACTCAACGCTCCCCTGTCTAACACAGGGAGAGTTAATGATTTGTGTTGCATCCAGTTCCTCCTTTTTATCTAGGTCATTAAGTGTTTGATTGGATAATACATGGCAGTCCACTCGTACCCGAAGGGGAGCAGTGGTACAGTCATACAAAACTTTAAGCTAGATGACCCCATTTGTTAATAATCCCCCATTGATGAGCTAATAGCGGGTAAATATTAGTTATGAATCATGCCAGGAAGTTCAAAGGCACTACTTGGTGCCAGTGTGGCCTTTGGGCGTGTGTATAGTAGCACTCTGGTAGCAGAGAGCAGAGTACTGGTTGACTTTGGTTGAATCCATTTTTTAGCATAGCGGCCCCAGGGATGGTGAAGGTCAAATATCTCAACAATCATCATAGGTTTTCCAGGGAAATTTGGTACAGTTATCAGAGTATGAGAGTTAGTGACTTTTCCTATAGGGTCAACCTGATGTTGGCATTTAATTTTTTTGTCAAATGTTAAAAAAATAAGAATAATAATACTAATAAATAAGTCAAAATAACAGATCTACAGGGGCCATTACAGTTCATATGGATCTCATTTGATATTGTTAATCATGGCATATTGAAGAAATTATAAAGATATAGAATTAGAGGGTTCGCATTCACATTCTTGATTAAGTAGTTACATGGAGAAAAGATGGAGAATGTCAGTCAGTCATTTTCTATACCTGCTTATTACTACCTCATTAGGGTCACGGGGGGTCTGCTGGACCCAATCCCAGCACATTTTGGTTTAACAAACTCACAAATGAAACTCACGATAAATGGCTGCAGGCTTTTTTGAAATTAAATTTCTTGGAATAATAGACAATACCATAATAACTCTAAAATGCTGGAAACCGCATATAAATTATATCAAAGCTACATGTCAATTTCAGTTGCAATACTGTATGAAGTTAAAGAGCATCTAAATCAAGCTGCACAATACAACCTTATACAGTTCTCTTATATTTCCATATATGACCTAATGTGTGGAAGCATGGGAAAATTCACACGAATAAAAGAAAATTCAGAGATAAAAGAGTTGTAAACAGAACAAAAATGTTAAATAAGGTTCTGTAGCTTTATATATGAATTCTGGAGTAGGGTTAAATTTCCTTCTTTGATGTAAATATTGACCAATTGAGGTATTACGAACTGTCTGCTCTGTGCAGAGTTTTCCTGCTTGGGTTTAGTGGTAGATGATGGATTAGAATGTGTCATGGTTGTTCTTGTAGATGGTCAGATCGAGAATGTTTTTTTCTTTTTATCCTATATCAGACATGAAAGCAGAGATGTTTAGGTTAACTATGGTCAGCAGCCCCTCCTGACAACTGAAGGTAGTCTGATGTAACATGGACATTATCAAAGTCAAATTAATTAGGATGCAGTCTTGTGAAAAAGGAAAGTCTTAAAGAACAATGTGGAGGAGCAAATATGACATAACAGGAATAGCTTGCAGGCTAAGGTTTTAATTTTTCAAACTCCATGTCTTCTTGCATTGTAATCTGAATAAAAGCATAATTTAAGCCAATAAAAGATCAGAAACCGAAGAAGATGCTGTAAAAGTGTGAATTTGGCTCAGAAACATAATACCAAGATAGAAAGAGATCAGCAGCTCCCTGTCAGCCTGTGTAGGCAGATTGAAAATCATGAGGAATTAATGGAGATACAGTATAGGCTATGAAAGTAAAATAGATTTCATGGAGAACCAGGCTTGTGACTTATATTTCCTGTTCCCAAAGTGTAGGAGCCCACTGGGAAAACTGGACTGAATAATTACATAGAACCTGTATTTTAATGGCATATGATGACTATATTTTCAAGACATAGCCTAACTGCATCCACTGGATTACATGGACATATTTATGTGCAAAAATGTCCAAACAGTGAGATCCTTACAGTATTTGCGGTTCACATGTGAGGTGCCTCACACTCTTTCTGTATTGTTCATTTTTTCTTTATTTTTACTACCATACCCTTTTCTCGTTCTTCCCCCCTCCATTTTTTTCAGCCTTTCTTTTGCTTCTTTCTGATTAATAATTGAAGCACATTTCAGGCATTCCATCTTCGGAAAAATATCTGTCCTCTGAGTCATCAGCCCCACCAGCACATTATTTTTTTTATCATCATCGCTTGGTATTTTTACCCATGTATGTGCTTTAAATGGGGAATATAGGACTGGAGGGGGAAAAAAAGAACAAAGGACATAATGAGAAGACGAGTATTAATGTCTTAAGAAAACACAATATTTTAAACAGATGTTTTAATTTGCATGAAATTACAGGGTAGTGAATCATAACGGCGGAAATTTGTTCCTGTAGAAGAAGGAGCTATTAATGACTAACACTATATAGTTATTTTATCACTCCTTTGATATACCTGAGTGACAGGAGAAGAAGAAATGACTGTCAGTGCCAGCATGAGGCTCCTACACCATCCACTCAGTTATCAGTGAGTGTCAGCTGGCTGGATTTATGATGATATGAAGACAGGACACAGGGGGAGGTCACTCCACTCCCTGCGGGGGGGGATGATATGGAAATATGTCTAAAAATTACAGAAATCACACAACTGGATAGAGATCGGAGTGGCGGGAGCGGATGAAATTACTGTAAATGGCAACTTCCCACATCGTCCATTTGCAGACCACAGCGGGGACTGACAGCTGGTCGGGTTTAAAAGGCCAAGAGGACGGAGACAGCAGGAAGCTCGCCTGCCTGTCTTCCTCCTCTCCATGAGTCACGCTCTTCTCTTTTCTAAAGTGCCCACCTGGGGCCCACGGAGGGTATATCTCTGCTCTTTGTAAGACTAGTCGCCGTCCGAGGTGTCTACGGACCGCCGCTCGCTTGTTCCAGTGTGCACTTAAGATAGCGCGGTTCAGCCGAACCGCTCCCGATATCACCTCGCCAGCTGGAGGGACGAGCACTCCCAGTGCTTTATCGCGTACGGCCGTTTTTAACACCGTCTCCACTCGCACCATGGGAGCTGTTATCTGAGGCGCTGGTATGGGGATGAATTGTCAGGGTCACACCGGAGCATGTGTGCGCCTCTGTGCCTAAGTGCCAGTTGCGGATTTGCTTTTTCCCCCAAGTCGGGTCAATAAGATAAAACAACAGTAACAGAGTGAAGCTCCTTTTCTTATATACTTATATAACCGAACCCTGCGTGTTCTGTTGGGTTGGGTTGCCCTTTCTTTTCCAGTAAAAAAGAAGGACCAACACATGAAAATCCTGGAAGTCTACTGCCAAAAAAAAAAAAAAAAATCATAAGTGGATAATAATTAACAGTGTTTTGGCAGCCTGCACGCTGTGTTGACAGGATTATTCACCTCGTCCATAGAGAGCCGCTGCTGTGACTGAAATAAAAGGCTTTTCTCCAGTGAGGAAAATCCTTCCTGTGCCAGTGCCTCTTCTGGTTTTCCCTCCCTGGTTGCACATTGCTGACAATGTGCTCTTAAAGGAGCACTTTTAATAATGCAGCCTGTGTTTCTCTTCCCCTTATTGGGGCAGAAGTGTTAAAAGTCCATACGCATGCATAGGGGGATGCTAATGAGGAGCTTGGTGAGGCGTAGTCTTTTGGCACCACCGTGTCACTTTTCTAAACGTCCTCTAAACCCCACATGAGCCTCCCACTTATTCCAGGCTGAAAAGGGTTGCTTGGAATCGCGCTGCTTAAAACCCAATTACTGTATGCACTCCGAATAACCTCAGCTTCTTTATAGCATGACGTGAAAATATTGGAAAAAAATGTATAAAATTACAGCAAACGACTTAGAGCGGATTTCCAACATCAGATCCGATATCCATTAACTTCAGCTTGATGTGTAATAGCATCAGCGAGGAAACTGTTGCCCAGTTAAACTGTTTTTAATGATGCTGATAGAAATAAAAAAGGAAAATCTCTCATGTCATCACCTCGAGTAAATACTAATGGATTATCGGAACTGGCTCTGACATTGCTGCTGGAAGTCTGCGCTTCGGGGGCGACGCTCTTGACATATTTGACAGCAGTGAGTCTCCGTGCAAACTGTAGCCCCACGGAAGTGCTGACACACTGAATCAGTTAAAAAGAAGGCATGTAAAAAGATATAACAGCCCCGCATTGGTTTTGTCCCCTTTTTTTTCCTTTCTTTCAAAAATGTATTCAAAATAACAGATGATAATTATAGTCGTTTTGTTCTTATCATGGATGTACAAAGTGGCTGTCAGGAGCAAATAGATAAGTGATCGAGAGAGAATAAAGTCAAGATAGCACGCAAAAAAAAAATCAAAGAAGATGATTTAAGACTAGAGAAACAAACCTTGAACTAAAGTGTTAAAATCCCCCACATGTGACATCTGCTGAGTAGATTCTTTTTAAGGCCAAAAATCCATAAATCAGTCGATAGAAACTTGCTGAATGCTGCTGCATGGTTTTAAATGAACAAAACTGATAAAGCTTCTGCATCTACTGATAAAAGCAGGTAATTTATATTTTTAAACCTGCACTAACACTGTAATAATTGATATATTATCACCTCAATCTGATCTGTTGTATAATAATATTAGCATTTATTGTTTACTTTCTGGCCACTGGACATGATGTAAATCCAATATTTACTCTTCAAACATCTTTCTATTATCTGTACAATCAGGGGGGAAATATAATATGTAGTACTCACATGTAGTAATGTGATCCATTTTAAATTCTAAATTAGAGGCAAATACAGCACTAAAGATGTTTTTTTTTTTACAGATTATAGGAGCTTCAACATGAGCAGCACTTTGTAGTTATTATTTTAGGTTAAGGATCTATCATTAGAGGTTTATTTTCTGACTGTTTTAGGCTTTTTTCTCTCCCTCTCTCTCTTTTTATGGGCCAATGTTGTGCCATTAAGTCACAGAGATGGATTGACTCTGCGAACTGATCTAGTTTTCAAGGGTGTGCGCACAGAATTAGCTGTAAATCTGCTTTTATACTGAATTCAGTGAATGGAAACGTAATAGATGAGCAATAAAGGATGCGGGAGCAGATGATTTATTTTCTTGGCAAAATAAACAAACTTTAAAGCACTACGCTAATGATCAGTGACAACAATCCTCAGTGTGGAGTTTATGCGCTTTACAATCAAGAGTGAAAAAAAACATCTGAACATGGCGAATCAATCGGACGTATTGAGTAAATTAAATAGGTGCCATATTATTTTCCATAATAGGCTCGCTCTTTTTCCTTTTTTAATACTACGTGTTCTTCATGCTTCCGTTTCGGCTTCGACTTGGTCAAACCTCCGGGGATCTTGTCGAGAAATGCTTCTCATCTTCCCTTGTCCCAATTTTTGCTCTCACTACTACACAATTCAGTTTGTTGTTTATACATTATCTTCGTTGGTGGACCAGCCAGTGATGCAGATGTCCTCATTATATTCACTAGAACTGATGAACTTCTCATCCATTACTTGCCCAACTACGAGATATTTCATATCTCCTCTTGAATTTCTCTGCTCGGAAACCAGAAAAAAGTTCTTAGACAATGAAAACTAACAAAAGAATCAAGTCGCTCACATTGCCATGGCGACAAACATGGCACTCAACCAGCTACTAAATTACCCCTGATGAAGACAAAGAGCATAGAATATAGCTTGTCATACACAGACGACTGTAAATGAAATATGCCAAACAAACTTATGAATGTACTGTAATTGCAGCTGCATCTGCCGACGCTGCCTTTCGTATTGTTCGCAGCCGCGCTGCATAGGTTGATAGATCGAAATGAGTTTTTCCCCTTTAAATAGAACGTCTGACTCAGTCTGATGAGCAGGAAACAGGCAGCGAGGGGACGGAGCATCATCTGTGCAGCGTTGAGCTTCAGGTAATGATGGAGTGTCTGCTGCCGGAGTCGTGTGACTCTGTAATTTTCTCCGGGTTGAAGCCGAAGCCGGGATGAGTCATTCCGGCCCCGGATGATAATCAGCATGGGGCTGCTGCTACTCTGACTAAACAGCCCTCCAGAGGAGACACCAGACTGCTTGGCCCTGCTCCAGAGCGTGGACCTGCAACATCCCAAAGCCTAAACCGCATCGACCACTCTGACTCTCTAACTTTCGCCTCTTGGGATTCTTCAGTTAAGCTGTCACCACAACTCCTCACGCCGCGGAATTAATTGGACGGATGACTGAAATCTCCTTGCGAGTGTGCCCGGTTCAGTCCCGGCGGGAATCATTGCCAGGCCAAACAACCCATTTCTCAAAAACGACAGTGCTGTGGAATCTCAAAATGAATTTGTGAAGTTTAGGTAGGCCACACTTTTTTTTTTTTTGACATAATGAGAGTGAGCCAGATAATCAATGGTGGATTTTTCTTCTTTCATCCTCCCCGGCTTTGAAAATAATAGAAATGTCCTTGTGGGAGACCTTGCTGTGTGCCGACTCCTATTTCCACTCCAATTGTTCTGTCAATAACTCATACGGCAGAGGCCAAATCCATAACATAGCTGTCACTATTTTCATCAAACAGAGTGAGAGAAAAAAAAACAAAAAATGCAGAACCTGGAGTCCAGGTATTTTACACGTAGATCAATTCAATGAAGGAACCTGAGAGAAGCCGCTAAACCAGGAGAGTCAAACTTAATTTAGTTCATGGGCCACATTATGCACAATTTGCTCTTAAGTGGGACAGACCAGTAAAATATGTGTATAAATAATAACACCTACAAATTTCTCCCATTCTTTATAATACAATCTAAACAGTACACTATTAGTTAACCTCCAATTTATAAAACAAGAGAGATGACATTAAATCGAAACTTGAGCTCTGGGAGATGCTCTTTGACTTCACATTTCTGTGAAGAAACAGGAATTGGTCATAATCTTTTTGTTGTCACACTTAGTACAGTCGCCAGTGGGCCTGGATTTGACCTTGCAGCGGGCCGGTTCAGGCCCCCGGGCTGCATGTTTGACACCCCTGCTCTAAACCAACACATTGTACCCGAGCGAGAAACCTTCATTAATCCCTAACTTCCTTCTCAACTGCTTATGTGTGTCAGGCAACATGAGCCTAATTTATTTAGACACTCCAATACTCCCAGGCTTGAATTTCACACCGGCACATTTGCTTTAAATGGAAATTTGTCTTCATTAATGTTTGGGGGGGGGGGCAAAGGAAGGGAGTGACGAAGCTTTTTGCCCCGATGCACATTCGATTGTGCCCATTCAGAAAAGGTTTAAACCTTTTTTAGCCTTTGGTTGTAGTCAGACACTCACCATGTGAACTAGGTCATTTCAAGCACACTGAGTTCTTTACAACTGGCTACCTGACCGGCTAAAAAGATACAGCATTAAATATGGTGATTTTATAGGTGCCTGATACGTTCTCCAGGTAAAAGGTGAGGACCCTTAGAGTAAGGTAACACTTCCTAAACCAGTCCATCTACTTTGCTTCATTGAGCTGAAGTGTTTTAAACCTCCCATTCAAACTTCCAGCAACCAGCAAGGCGGCAAATACAGTAAGTCGACCCCACAAATTCTGTGGTTGGGCACCACTGGGATTATCTGTAATATATCCGCTGAATCTCTAACGGTAATCACATTATTGAACCACATGCATTAGCTTACTGGCCAGCACTGGTTATGACTTGCAGTGTGTGTACAGCGTCACAGAGGGCAAAAAGCTTGTGTCACATCTCGCTGATGTTCGCATTTCCGTTTTATAGAAAAGCACCAGATCACCTTTAATCTCACACTGTGATAAGCTTATTTGTCTCTACATGCCAAATAATGCTGTTAGTTGAGGCATGATCTTCTTGAGCTAATGGATGAGATTCAACCTCGATGGGGGGAAAAAAACGTCCTTTTGTTGCAGGCCAGATGGTACGGCGGCTGACAAGGGCTCACGTTTCCATTAGCAGAAATTCAAAATCAATTCAAAATCTCATATGAAATTTCAAAGCAAATACAACAATGCAAACGTGTCGCAAATGGAAAAAAAAAGCAAAACCCAAAACAAATGCAACAAAAAAATGCTGCAAATCCAGTCAACACAACAGAAGTGCTCCAGTCCTTTAGGGGACGTGCTGAACTTCGATTCCTCTTCTTCTTCTTCTCTTCAAATACAGACATTTTAACTCTCATCATGATTTTTTTTTTGCATGGACATCAGTGCCCTAAAAACAATTTTGTAGATTTTAGAAGACGGTCTGCAAACTTTACCCTACTGTGGTGGAGATCCAGAAACAAGTTATTTCATATTCTCCTAATTTTTTTGTCAGATGTTTTACACTTTCACTTTCTGTATATGTATATATATGTGTATGTGTGTGTGTGTTGAGATGTGCTGAAGCCTACACGTTCTCCTGAAGGTGTGGCGGAGCCATTTGCCTTTACAAAACTCTCGCTAAATTATAGCCGGCTGTCAGGCACAGAAAGCACACAGCCGCGGGAGAAATATAGACGAGGACATTTCACTTCATTTTGAAATATGTCGAGAGGACATTAGATCACAAAGCACGGCTAGCCCCTTTTCTAGGAGGCCTATTTAATAATTCGCGAGGGAGCAATGGTTAGGTTGCAAATTTTCAGCTTTGCGGACATAATAGATGGTTCGGTTTTGTCCTCCCCTGAGGTTAGAGTATAAAGATTTATGAGCAAAATTGGTCGTTGCCTAGCGATTCATTAGGTCGCGCTGAAGGTGGTCTGTTGACATTATAGAAAATCAATCAGTGGTGAATAAGTATTTGATGCTGTAAAACACCCCTACAGTAGTGCTCGTGCTTTGCTGTTTATTGATTCTTTCTATCATTCAGTCAATCAGCCTCAGAGGTAAAATATCCTGTTTGTTTGCCCCTGATGTGATTGTGTGAGCTTTCCCAGGTCACCTCAGGCCTCATTCGGTTTCATTAAAAGACGATTAGAGGATGGTAATTGGCTGAGTGGCGTGTAAGGGAGAAGATGACAGTGTGACAAAGACCAGCGCTGCTCACATCTTCTCTTCAGGTCCTTTATCAGGAAGACGAGTCTACGGCCCCAGGGACTGAGGGTGGCAGAGCACATTACAGGTGTGTGGCGCTGCTCCTGCTGCCCCGCAGCACTGCGAGATGAGATTTCAGCCTCCACATGTCAGCTCAGCCTCCTGAATTTCATTACCCGTACCTGCAAGTTGAACGTAACAAGGCTTTATTGCCAATATTGGGAATCTGTCAGCCTGCGAGAAGAGAGTTGTTTTCACCGCGTCTAGAAATGACGCTCCCAGAAAAAAATATCCCAACGCTGCTCTGTATTAACACAGTGTTGTGCCGCTCGCTGTCTTAGAGAGCGCTCGGGCTGTTTAACTTTCTAAGGATCCGTGCACGCTGTGAGGGTCCAGACTGAGGCTCAATTTGCCCCCTATTTTCCTCTACGCCTCCGCTCTCTTTCAGAACAGGCCTTTTCACTTAGCCCCGCTGTTGTCACAGTAACACTCCTTTGCCCCTAAAAGCCTGTCATCATTCTCACAGTCACGGGGGTGAACCAACACAGGTAATAGGGACGTCAGGTCTGCAGCAACAGCAGTGTGTGGGTGACAGCCGTACCCGTGGTAGAAATGGGAGGGAATGGAGCTTATAATGATACACAGAGGAGCTATAAAAATCTTTTCTTATACCAGTAGCCATGGCAGGAAATCCATGCGTCTTGAAAGGTCAAGGGCCTCTCTTACTCACTGATTACATGTGAACATAGGAGCACACGGGGAACAGAGCTGGGAAACGGTATAATTTTGAGCTGAGGTATAGAAAAAGCAGAGGATTGAAATATACTGTCTCCTTCTTTATTTTTATGACTATTTACATTGTAGATTCTCACTGAAGGCATCAAAACTATGAATGAACACGTGTTTATGGTGTTATGTACTTAAAAAAAGGTGAAATAACTGAAAACATGTTTTATATTCTAGTTTATACAAAATAGCCACCCTTTGCTCTGATTATTGCTTTGCACACGCTTGGTATTCTCTTGATGAACGACCATTTCAGATAGTCACCTGAAATGGTTTTCACCCTGATAAGGTGTGCCTTATCAGGGTTAATTAGCTTTATCAATCAGAGCAAAGGGGGAAGAAAAGAATATAAAACATGTTTTCAGTTATTTCATCTTTTTTTTTTGTTAAGAATATAACTCACATGTGTTCATTCATAGTTTTGATGCCTTCAGTGAGAATCTACAATGTAAATAGTCATGAAAATAAAGGAAACACATTGAATGAGAAGGTGTTACCAATCTTTTGGCCTGTACTGTATATAACACACACAATCAAAGAAAGTGGTCAGTAAATGGTAAATTGTAAATGGATTGTAACTGTATAGCACCTTTCCAGTCTTTTCAACTACTGAAAGCGCTTCACATCATAAGTGTGCATTCACCCATTCACACACATTTATAATCTGATGACGGTGGCTGCTGCACAAGGTGCTCAGGGTGCCACTAGCTCATCAGGAGAGTCTAATTATTCATACACATTCCCACACTGGGGGTACAACCATTGGGAGCAATCTGGGGTTAAGTATTTTGCCCAAGCATACATCGACATGCAGCCTGGAGGAGCCAGAAATCCAACCGCAGATCCTCCAACTGGTGAACCAATGCTCTATCTCTGAGCCAGAAGCAAATGTGCAAGCATGTGTGGCTATGTATCCAAAGCTATTAGGATGGTGTCTAGCAGAATCAACAGAAGCAGCGATCTGTCAAGTTCCATTGACCAGCAGGAGCCACTAGAAGGATGAAGCCCCCAAGATTCAGTGGGTTCGTCCTCGGCCAAGTCTACTATCAGATAAACAGACAGACACACAGCCAGCATAGAAAACTATGCCCCATGGTGACAGTCTAAAGAAGCATATGACTGTGTTGTAATGGATAGAGCTGAGTGCAGGTGGCAGCGGCTGGACCTGCCCACCACCCGCATTTTAGCATTTCTAGAAAAAAGCATCTTGGAAAAAAAAAATAGCCTAAGACGCTGGCTCTGTGTATTTTGTGGTTACATCCGGCCGATCAAATATTATGCATCAATAGAGGAACACACTGATAAACTCTGCAATAAGACAGCTGTCTCCTGTGTCTCAGACATCAAGAACAGGCTTGTGGGCCCATTGAGGGTGAGGCAAACCTGGGCTTGATGCCTCCTCTCTCTCTCTCTCTCTCTCTCTCTCTCTCTCTCTCTCTCTTTCTCTCTCTCTCTCTCTCTCTCTTTCTCTCTCTCTCCCTCACTCTCTCTCTCTCTTTCTCTCTGTCTGCTGTAACCCAATTACCACAAGGCCTCAAGGAATGGCACCGGCAGGAGTGGTGTGTCAGGGGATGATGCCAACATCAAAGATAGACAGATGGCCCTGAAGTTTTACCTCCTCAAAACCAATCTCCTGCAGATATTATTACCATTTCGAGCTGGTGCAGTGCCCCAGATACAAAGCCGAAATGAAGACATATTGATCAAGGAAGTGGAAAGGATTCCAAAGCAACTTAAATTCTGTAACCTCCTCTCACACAGACAGCAAAAAGAATCATGCCCATTCCGAGGGCTCCATAGGGTCTCTGAACAGTGAGCATTCTCACCAGCATCCTCAAAAATAGCACAGCGTTGTTCACTGCCTCTCACCCAATACTGTCACGCTACCGTTGATTTCCACTTTGCTGCTTTCATATTACAGCGGCTTACCTTGGCGTCGCATGACAGCGAGCACGCTTCGACTTAGAGGAGAGACTTGGATTTCTCCCGTGACTGAGACTCAGAGACAGAGTTGACTGGCTAAAAGAAATAAAAGCCTGATGAATGATAGAAAACCCTCCCTGAAAAAGGGGCTTTGGAAAAGGATCAGGCAGATGCAGTCTGTTAGCTCTCTCTCTGTTGTTTTTACCATTCACCCCACACGCAAACAGCCTTGCTTTGCTTTTTCTTCTTCCCTAATTACAGGCTACTGGCTGGTACGGATACTGAACCTTATCCCACAGGTCCCACAGGTACTCAGAATTCAGGTGGCGTGAGAGGTGTTTGCGGCGAAAAGGCAGCCTCGCTGCATGCAAATCGCTTTTGCGTCGCACTTTTTAAGTCAACGATCTCCAAGGTAAACCTTTGCAGCCGAGTGAACTGCAAAGGAAACATGATTCTTTCCCCCTCCGGAGCGGATGACCTTTCGTGGCTCATCGTATAGCTGCGGCTCATTTTGTTTTGACACGCACTAAAGCTGGCACCTTTTTTATGGACTCGTACGGCAGAATATAAAAGCAGCCGGTCACATGTGAGGTTGCCAGTCGCCCCTTCGTTTGCAGACAGGCGTCTATTTTTAAAAGCGGGCCCCCTGTATCTGCGCTGGGCACTTTGTTTTAGAGTGGACCGTCTATTCAGAGGAGCAGACTCACCGTTTACCCTGCACTCAAGCCCTTAGCAACCCCCACAGAGTATCTAACAACAGACATTTACAAGAGGGGAGATGATCTTTTTCTGTCCTCCTTGAGTCTCATCAACAGAAAGGTGACCTGATGAGTCACCGTGGTTTTGTGGGCAGGCTTATGCTTCTCAGCCTGTCTCAGCCCGCCAGTGTTTTCAATCTGCATTTCGCTCAGGAGGATTTAGCAGATCACTTTCCGACCTCAAAGCTTTGGGGTTTCTTTTCTGTTTTTTTATTTTTTTTTTAGGAGCATAAAGGGAGCTTGTTTATTTTTCGTTTTTCAAAGTTAGAAAAAAAAAAGCACCAACAACAAGATAATCCTTTCTGTCTAACGAGCCCTGATCTGTAATTGTAATATAGTCGGAGCTGGCTTGCCGCCTATTTTGGAGCAGAACTTCACAAACTTTTAATTGCTTAGCACCTCTTGCCCGCTGCGTCGCCATGGAGATGCAGAGTCTAAGTAGACTCATGCATACACATTGACCCATTGACGAAAACTCCTCATCACACCCACGTCACTTACCATAAGGGCTCCTCAACTTGGCCTAAACAAGCGACAAGCATCCTCATCAGCACCCCCCCAAATTCTGGTCTGATTGGTTCAAAATATAGTGTAGCATCACACATGGACACGACTGAATATCAGCATTTTTCCCTGAGGGGCAATCAAGCAGTGACTAATTGGACTCTACACAGTCCTGTAGGCTACCTCTGTGTTGTGTTTTAGCCACTTAAGCTAAGGGGACTGCTAAGGCCTGATTATGTGATTAAATTACATATGAGTCATCCACAGGGCAACACCTGAGACTAGGGAATAGTGAACATTTTGTGTAGATTTCAGCAGCTGGTTTGGAAGAGTAGAAGTTAGTGAGCACAATAGATTACTGACATGTTTGTTTCTCCTAATACTCTTAATGTGTTAGCTGAAGGAGCCTTTCAGCAGAAAAAGAATGCGCTCGAGTGTAGGTTTAATCTTCAGCAGGCTTTTCTGATTCAGTCAATATGATTTCTTCTCCAGACGTCCAAACAACTTTAGTGCATTTTTCAATCTATCACCACCAAATCATCACAGGGATTACATACAGCTCTGGAAACGATAAGAGGCCACTGCATTTTTTTCCTGAAATCAGCATTTCTACATGTATTCCAGCCATTCCAATCCAGCATCTGTTGAATTCCAACACATTACACCTCATTCTGCTTAAAGAGGAACCAGGAGTGGAATAAACTCACCCAAGAACAATGGTAAAGACTGGTGGAGAGCATGCAAAGACGCATGAAAGCTGGGATGAAAAAAAGGGTTATTGCACCAATTTGATGTTTTTTCTTTGCATTGTTTGAAGTCTGGAAAACATTGTATATTTTTTGTTATTTTGACCATTTGTCATTTTCCCCAAATAAATGATAAAAGATAATATTTTTATTTGGAATTTGAGGGAAATGTTGTCAGTACTTTATAGATTCAAACAAAAAAAATGTTCCTTTTGGCCAAACGCATACTTATAAGTAGTAAAATCAGAAAAACTAATAGTTTTGCAATAGTCTCTTATTTTTTTCCAGAGCTGTTTAAGAAGTATTGAGGTGAACGTAGCTTTCACTGAAGTGTAAAGGCGTTTTTTTTTCCATCTATGGGAGGTGATGGAAGTGTTTATTGCAGAACACAAATGGCTTCGCCCGCAGGGAGTTTCTGAGGACGGCAATTTGGAGAGGCGATGGATCACTGAATGTGTCTCCTTCCCATATTAGGTCATAGCTGATGAATCGTTTGAACTGCAATTTTAAACGTAGCAGGTGTCATGGATGGGAATCACTAAGAGCTTCGTGGAACTGATCGTGTTATATTCATGACTGTGTATGGGTATGTGTGAATGTGATTAAATTCACTCATCTCCAGAGCAGTTTTAAGTTTCCAAACAGCGCATTTTGTGTCGGCGGGGCTTTTCCAGTCTGCTGTGTGTTTGCTCCTTGCGTGGCTGTCAGCGTCTCTCCCTGCGGCGCGTCAGATCCAGCAGAGAAGCTCTCACAGCTCCCTCATCATGACTTGGCATGCAAAGAGAGTTGGAATGGCGGCAGAAGGGGAGGAGAGATGCGAGAAAAAAAAAAGAAGGGGGTGTTCTTCTCTCTTCCAGCAGGCATTATTCTCACCTCGGCCCCCAGAGCGCCGCACACCAGCTGGAACTCACTTCATTATGCACCCAGTATGTCGCAGAGGTCAACACAGCTCAAAAAAAAGTATTGTGTGACAGGTTGCGTACTTGGAAGTTACCTCATCCGACAAGTTTGGGCCGGAACAGAATTCACGCCATGAATATATTTGTAATTATTTAGTCTTTTGCTGCTATTCTGCACAAGTTTGACCTTTATTACAATGTGAAACGGCTTGACAAGCTAAATATGCATTAAAACTATTATGTTTTTAATTATTGAGGAAATATTGCATACTTGTAGCTTAGAGAAATAGTTAGACCTCAACACAATTATTATATAGAAAGTATGAGCACTTTTTCTTGTAGTTTGAGGAACACTGAAAATTAAATGATTATAAGAAGGGAAGAATAAAAACATAGTAAGTTATCAATCTCTCTATCCTTCGAATATTATCTTTTTATGTTTAGTGCACACCTTTTATAGCCTATGGCTAGCAAAGAATAAGATAATATATAAAGATAATATGATGGACATAAAGAATGACAAAATATTAACAATTTTAATTATGAAAGATAAGAATACAATCATTATCTTATAAAATCCTCACAAAATAAGAGGATATCCACCATACATGCATGTCTTTTTACAGATATAATGTACCATTATAATTTTTCATTTAGTCAAAATATCATTTATTATATTCCGATTTATTTTTCTCTAAAACAATCACCTATACTATGTCTATATATTAAACAAATAGGGAGTTTGAGTACCGCTGGAACAAAAATGGCTACAAGGCTCTACAGCCTCTACAGTTCTATAATATGTCCTCTTTAGGACTAGTGGAAAGACAAGAACATTTGTTTTACTTCATTTTGTCTGTGATGCGGCTGTAGATTCCTCCTAAATTCGCCATCTCACATGATTTTTGTGGGACTGTAGACATTATTTTTTGATTTATGTAGTTGTAATATATGTTATATTTAAACAAAGGAAAGAGTAGAGTTTCTGTCTCCACAGGTTTCTCTGGATGAAGGACTATACTTCATATTTAGTTGATTACATATTATAATATTATATCTAAATTCAGAGGAGACGTTTCTGGTCTTCAATGTGACTTTGGGTGAAGTAGTGAAGGCGTAATGAGAAGTGAAGGACTCCGTTTGAAGGATGAATTCACGGTTCGTGACTGCAATGCAACGGCCTCCATCGTCTCTGACGAGGGTACTCAAGCAAATCTAATGAGAAAATACACACACATACAATAAACTCCTCCTACACTTACTCAATAAAAAGACCCTACAAGACAAATTTAGCTGTGATAATGTTCCGATACATTTAAATTATTGCAGTTCTGTGCAAATGAAAAATCTTTTATTTTTTAATGTTATAAAGTATATTTTTTTCTTTTATAAGAATGTGTCTTTTATAAGAAGAATTCTTTTATAATATACGTAATAGAAAACAATCTTGATAAATCCTAATAATATAGGTGGCGACCATCTGGGGTGTATCCCTGCCTCTCGCCGTAACGTGCTGGGATTGACTCCAGCAGACCCCTGCGACCCTAATGAGGAATAAGCAGGTATAGAAAAGGACTGACTGACTATTGATTCAAATAATACAATTGATTACTATTGATTACTTGTAGACAGTGATGTAACCTTTTTCTTTATTGCAGATCACCTCATTGCATTTTTTATTTATTATCCAGTCATTACTGGGGCATGTTAAAAGCTCCACCTTTTAAGTGTGTTTTTCCCAGGTAAATTTCATATTTATATATATTTTTATCAGCATTCATAGCATTTTCACTTAGCAAACATGATACAATTTCAAAGCCTCATGTTTATTTCATCTTCAGGCCTGGTCTCACCAACATAATCAAATCCCAGACAAGAAATGTATCTTTTCACCGGTCACCTGGACGTCAGTCGTCTTCCTCGCGGACGTGCGTGTCTTTCAACAGTGACGAGTGTCCCTGAGTTCACTGATGGCCGCTGAATCATTAATGACACTATTACTGCCTAATACATCTTTTAGCATGCACGGTCTCATTTCTGAAAGAGTGGGACAGTTTTTAATAGCTTCATCTCGGCCATTTTTGGAAAAAAGGGGGCGCAGGGTTTTCAATTAGGAGAAGCGAATGT
Organism: Lepturacanthus savala; assembly: GCA_030544235.1. Classification (NCBI taxonomy): domain Eukaryota; kingdom Metazoa; phylum Chordata; class Actinopteri; order Scombriformes; family Trichiuridae; genus Lepturacanthus; species Lepturacanthus savala. Next base: position 16,696,446 of record CM060469.1, on the reverse strand, counting down.
TTCCATTACAGCCTGCCCACTGGAGTTCAACGTGTCACATTAACTCTACGGTTATATATGTCACCGATGCGCCCGTTTACATCACTTCATTAACTTCCAATTACCAAACCATGTTACAGGAAATACTGACAACTTGTATTAGAAATTAAAGCACAATCCTGACATTAATGTAAAGTAAATGCTTTTTATACTGATGACCTTAGTTATCGGCAGTGGTGGAAAGTACATTTACTCAAGTACTGTACTTAAAGGAGCGATGTGTAATACACCTCTCCCTGCTCCTAACAGGTAGGGGGCAGCATTTCACCTCCTACCACACTCCTCTCCCTCACGTAAATAAAAACACATTTGTGAAACCAGTATTTATTATTATAGAGAAAAAGTCCAAAAAGTGAAAAAAAAAAACAGCTTTTATACAACTGGACTAAACTGTATATAACACGAGAGTCACACTCTATTTAGTTCATGGGCTGCATGGAGGTCAGTGACCCTAAGGTACCAGATAGTTTAACTCTCTTAAAAAGGTTTTATATGTTGAATCACATGCTATCAACTAGTTTTATATTCTAGGTGGATTATATATTTATAATTTATCAATCTTTTTTGGTTACACCGTTTCACCTTTTGTGTCAAAAAATAGCACAAAACCATGATTTTTGTAAAAAGAAATCATACAAATGGACTTTTAAATAACAAGAAACCAACATGAACACAATGTACATTTATATAAACATGAAAAATGCTTCTTAAAACTGTATTTAACAAATTTTTGGGACTTTCTCATCTTGCCAAACATGTTTTTTTTTTCACATTTGATCTAAATGAGCTGGACCAGTAAAGATTTACATATATAACACCTCTAATTTTCTCGATACGAATAATTAACTTTTGATTTACAAAGCAGGAGAATTGGCATAAGAAAATAAGTGTAATTTCAACAATATGATGTCTCAGTTATTCCATTTTCAGTCTGTCTATTGATGCATGCAATGCAATTCAAAACATTTACTCACTGGACAATATTTTGTTTTTTTAAGGGTGAAGTTATGTCCTGCCTTAAAAGCCAGTTACAAATCAAAACTGTAGATCACTGCTGCTCACTGACCTCACACTTGTTCACATATGCAAAGAAATAGGAACTGGTGCATTTTTGTTATCCAGTGGGCCAGACCGTTTAGCGGGGTGGTTCTGGCCCTCAGGCCACATTTTTGACAACCCTGGTTTATAAAGTAGCTCCATCTCCAGCAGCTACATCATCACGATTTCATATTAATAATCTAATGACGTCACATATAAAGAACTCCTTCTTTCCAACTGCTGTCAGACTCCTGAACAACTGAGAGGATTTACACAATTTGCACATTTACTGACTTGCACAACATTTACATAGTTTATAATGTATATTTAGTTTATATTGTATTTTATTACTATTTATATTCTTTGTATGTATCTATTTCATTATTATTAAAGCTATTATTATTGTACACTGGCATTCATCCTAGGCGCGTTCATTTTATATATATATATATATATATATATATATATATATATATATATATATATATATATATATATATATATATATATATACTAAAAAAGATGTGAATACTTCTTCCACCACTGGTTGCTGGTGTTGTACACACTAACCTCCTTCATGTGACCTACAGAGTGCTACCACTGCCCCCAGAGCTATAAAGAGATAAGATGGACAGATCACAACACACACACACACCTACACCTACACAAATTTGAAACCACACGTGCGCTTGCGAACGCAAACATATGGTGGCAAGATACACAAGTGTTCTCCTGATAATCATTTATAGAGCCCGGTGGCGAGGGGCAAAGTGCTGTTATCGCACGCTAGCAGCAATGTTCACCTCTCGAAAACCATCCGCACCAAGCTGCAAAACACCATTAGCTTTTACATCCAGGAGATATGATGTGCACTTTCTGTAGCCGTGCCAAGTACTTCTTGTCTGCTGTCATCCTATAGGGAGATTACGAGTTCTTTTTATGCTGCTACCCAGTCCAAGATCCGTTATTACATCGGAACAAAAGGACTTAATCCTTTGTATGTTGTTGTGTCTCTAAGGGATTTAAGGAGTCCTTCAGAGTTGGACTCAAACAGAGCTTTTTTTCCCCTCTTGTTGAAGGTTTATCTTCACGAGAAATATTGGAATGTTTCATCGGTAATCTGTCGTGCCCCTAATTGTGCTCATATAGGTAACGGCTTCTGCTCGCATGTAGGCGAAAGCAGATCTAAAACACAAAAGGCTGCGTTCACAAGAGGGCAGATGCAGCTCTAGCTATCTCAAGAGATTTATTAACAGAGTTGAGGCAGTAATTCTCCATAGTGGATGTTCAATAATTCATGCCAAGACACTCTCTCAAGCTCATACTGAGAGATTGGTAATTGTCTTGTCAGATAGTCCCCCCCCCCTTCTTCCCCGCTTTGCATTATGTTTGTTAAAACCATACATCTGGGTGTTTTGTTGTGGATTTACAGGGAGCGTGTATGAATCATCCATTAAATGCTTTGCTGCGGAGGGTGATTACCTTTGATTGTACAGGAATGGCGGTTGAGTAAATGTGCCGCAGCATACCGCACTCTCCGCTTATTGTTCTCTCTTTCACGTTCCAGCCGCTTTAATCGAAAAGACGTAGGAAGGTACACAATCACAGCTACATGATCTGCAGAATTTAAGAATATGAAGAATGGGCTGAAAACAAATATTACATGTAAACATATACACACAAATGTAGCTTACAAAGAGGGTGTGAATGTGAATAGTTTAAGTGTAAGATATTATATATTTTTCTTACATTAATAACTCTCATAAAATACCTAAAATAACAAAGAACTGATCCTGCTATCAGCAATATTAACTATTAGCCTGATACAGTTTATTTCTCTGAGACACAGATGTGAAAAAAATGAAATAGAAAAGGATAAGAGTTCAGAAATATGGAACAGAAAAAGGCAGTGTAGTTTATTTAGAGTCAGAACCACATTCACAATCCTGCTGCCGTAAAAATCAAATTTGTATTAATCCACAGCTTAAAATAGTCCCCAACAAATGCACCATTTACCCCTTTTTTAAATGGCAAACCCAGCTTTTTAAGAAAATGATGGTAATTTCTTTTAATCATACAGACTACCGTACAAAAAAATATGGAATGGCTTAGTTACTGAACCAGTAGAACATTTCCAAAATCACTTATACTTAATAGTCACATATCACTCACATGAAACTGATCTGTTTTTTGATATTTTATTAATATCCATATCCACTCTGCTATTCTATTTCCATCCACACAGCACTAAACTTCTCTAAAAAAAAGTAATACTTGAAAATGAAACCACAAAAAAAATAAGAAAAAAGTTAATAATATGCACACAATGGCAAACTTAATTCTAACATTTGAGGTCAAATTCGGTTCAATAACGTCAACAACGTAATCACAACTTTAATCAGTGTTTCAAAAGCTGTCACGCTGCCATTGTGGACGGAGTTCACTCGCAGATATGCTGTGTTAAATGATGAATGAACAGCGGGGGAATGGGAGAGAGGAGAGAAAGAGTCCAGACATATGCCGGGGTGGCAAGAACTGGAGCACAGCAGGCTGCTGTGTTCCTGTGATTTGAAGTCATCTGTTAATGTGGAGGGGATAAGAGGGAGGGGAAAAAATAGCCTAGTTCGGATGAGAGGAAAACAGAAAAGGCTTTTTTTTTTTCCCCCAGACTGTGTCGAGTCTTCAAGCTGAACCCCCGAAAATTCTTCTAATCGGGTTTATCATGCTGAAGCAGCGTTGAGCTCCGTCCATTAAACGCACTCTCAAGAGGAGCTATTGTAGGCTGCTCCGGCACATTTACATTTTAGATAGAAGACTGACCATTGGCCTTGATAAATGCAGTTAGTAAAATGCTGAATGGATAGTGTTTGCGTGTGCCAGCTTCGGAGTATGCGCTTACTTATTAGACAGGCTCTGGGAGCTGTAAAGTATTTACTGGCCAGCGGGATGACCTCAGCAGCTACTGTTCCGCGTACGGCCGGCTGCTGATAATACGGTTAAGTGTGCAAAATCAGGATTCTTTTTTTGATGTAGATTGATTTCTGGCTCGCACCAGTACATGACCTGACTGCCTCAGCTCATAAACCATAAACCATTCTAGGATTTCATCCAAACACAGACATTTAAAAATATATATACAGCTCTGGAAAAAATAAGAGACCACTGCATTTTTTTTTCTGAAATCAGCATCTCAGCCATTCCATTCCTGTGTCTGTTAGATTCCAACACATGCACACCTCAATCTGCTTAAAGAGCTGCTCTGCTAGTGGAGATCATGCCAAGATGCATGAAAGCTGTAAAAGCTGTAAAAATAAGGGTTATTGCACCAAATATTGATTTCTGAACTCTTCCTAAGTGTACATTAATTTGATCTCATTTCTTGTATCTTTTTTTTTTATACCATTTGTCATTTTCTGCAAATAAATGCTCTAAACAATATGATTTTTGGGGGGAAATGTCAATAGTTTATAGACTTAAACAAACATGTTCCTTTTGCCCAAACGCATACCTATAAGTAATAAAATCAGAAAAACAGATAGTTTTGCAGTGGTCTCTTATTTTTTTTCCAGAGCTGTATATGTATTTATATGGATTTCTATGTATCTGTGGGTTCACTGCATGTTCTTGATGTTTACATGTTGACTGTGTTCCCCCCTGTGTTCTTCCCTGTGTTCTCCCCTGTGTTTTCCCCCTCCTTCTCCCCTGAGTGGCGAGCTGTGCTGGGGCCTAATTTTAGGCAGCTGATGTGCGATGTGTTGGGGGCACTGGCTGCGTCGGAGGTGTGATGTTTATCTCTGCCTCTGGGGAGTAGCTGTGACCACCTTTTCCAATTGGTTATACCCATCATGACTGAAACCCTTGTTACAGCTAAATAAGTCACCCCCATGTGACATATATATATATATATATATATATATATATATATATATATATATATATATATATATATATATATATATATATTTATATTTATATTTATATTTATATATTCATGTATGTTCAACTATAATCTACTATTAACCTTTGACCCAAGCCCATTCCCATTCTATTTACAGAGTGGATATATGCATATATTTTTGGATTGGTTTCAATCCTGATCTTGACATGTTTTTCTTCATCTTGTCTATCTAGTGTCCACTGTGTGGTAAATTGGTGATTTTGGTGCCTCTCTATATAAAAAAATACACTGTAGCATCAATATAGATGAGATTAATGGGCTGAAAATAACACAAAACATAACACAACACAGTTTTCTGCAAAAAAAAAAAATAATTTCAAAGAATCAAATGATTTAAATGGGCACAATATATCACTTTGTTTACATTTTTATGTCTAAAATTAACTAGAATATGTTATTGTGTACTTTTATCCCGAATGTTCAAACATAATTTCAATCAGATTTCATCCGGTCTCTTATCAACGGTATCACACTATGTCATGAATTGGATTCAAGCCAAATTGTTGATACACTTTTTAGTTCTTGGCCTTTTTTTTAACTAGATCTAAACACTTTTTTTTACGTGAAACTGCTTCAATCAGTGTTTTTCTGGTATTAATCACTGGTGCTGTTTTGCAGAGGAGGAAACCTCTGCAGACTCCTGAACTCTGAAAAAGCTGACTGCAGCACTCTCTAACAATGGAGACAACTAACACAATCCCACGCTACATCACGATGTCATCAAACTCTCTGTCATCAATTCAAAAGTCTTTTGTCTTTATTTTAATCCCTTAATGAAAATGTGCGCATTTCACAAATTCAATGTTTATTTTAAGAAAGATAGTGACAATCTAACAGTCTAATCAACTGACTGTGCATCTCCCCTCACCTTAACGGTGTGTCCAGTCTCACTATTCTCATCTATGTCATTTTTGGCCACATCATGCAGTGTGGAAATGTGAAAATGTTCCGATAAACCGGTCTGCTCAAAACCAAACAGCAAGTCAGCGACGTGCTGTTGAACATGTTGGGGCATTTAGCAGCTTAAAGAGCCCAATATGTCCAGTCCCTCAAGGAGTTGGCGGAGAGCAAAACGTTTGCCAGTGGACCAGAAACATGACTCATGGCACTTTGTCTGTCGGATGTGTAAATAGGCTATGATAAATTTGCCATATCAGCTTATTATAAAAGACAGCTTGTTCCTGCTACCCCCAGATGGCCAAAACATCCGTCAAACAGCTTCAACCTGAACCTGAAAATAGCTTCTAACTGAAAATTGGACAAAATACCTTAGAGTCGATGCGTTTCTCTCCTATCATGCACAATCATTACAGCTGTCTTGTTATAACATTTTTTTTATGTCCTGTATAATAATAGAACATGTGAACCTTACAAACAACCTCCCTCTGGCCTTCCCGCAGATTGAAGACATTGTCACACGAATACAAGATGAGAAAGCAGGTGGTGTAGCCATCCGGACTGTCAAAAGTTTCCTCTCCAAGATCCCAAGTGTGGTATCAGGTTAGTGTGTGTGTATGTGTGTGTGTGTGTGTGTGTGTGTGTGTGTGTGTGTGTGTGTGTGTGTGCACGCACTTTACATGTACATCTATATAAATTGCAGGTCGGCTTTAAACAGGGCTGCCTGATAACTGTGAGTGTGTGTGAGTGTGTGTGTGTGTGTGTGTGTGTGTGTGTGTGTGTGTGTGTGTGTGTGTGTGTGTGTGTGTGTGTGTGTGTGTGTGTGCTTTGTGGTCTCATGCGGTGAGCGAGCTTGGCAACAGCACACAAGTCAGAAACGGTAAAGCAAATATGACCTTTCGGGCTCATTCAAATCGCCGCCGCCGCCACCACGGTTTGAGGCAGATGATGTCTCTGCCGATAAGTCCCCGGCCGCTGAGGAAACAGCCCGTGGTGCGCCGCTGCCCCTGTCGCATCGCCGAGAAGCTGCCGTTCTCCTCCTCTGTTTCTGGCCCTGTGTGTGTGTGTGTGTGTGTGTGTGTGTCCACTGTATTCCTTCCTGTGTTTGTGCAATGTGTGCTCTTCTGTATGAAACGAATCACCAGCGTTGGATGGGGGGGTTGCTCCCTCTCTTTCTCTCTCTTTCCCCCGGCGGCTGTTTCTCTCCGCGGCCTCTGCCAGAGCGCAGAGACTGGGCCAGATATTGTGCCGGGAGAGAAAGAACCGCAGAACCTGTTATGTTACATAAAGACACCTACTCGGCTTTGACGAGCTCCGACCCACATCTCCGCAACAGAGACGCGTAACAAAGACTTCCTCAGAGACGATTTTGTGCTTGTGGATTGCCGGCTTTTGTTACAACCGTTTGCAGATGTGGCGCGGCGGCGAACGCTTCCTAAAACCAATGTGCTTCTTTAAATACCAGGGGCGGACATTGTCCAGTGGCTGATGAAAAACCTCTCTATTGAGGATCCAGGTATGCCTGCTGAGAAATTTGTCATTACATGTAAGCACAATAGAGCTCAAATGGAGAAAAGCAATTTTCAGAACCCTTCTCCCCCCCCCCCCTCTCATATCCACAGCTGAAGCCATCCACCTCGGGAGCCTGGTCGCGGCCCATGGCTACATCTTCCCCATCTCCGACCACGTGCTGACGCTCAAAGACGACGGAACCCTTTATCGCTTTCAGGTACACGGGCGGCGGCCACGTGGGACTCTCCGATGTGTGTTAGGAAGGCCTTCGAATATAGAATAACAAGATGATGCTAGTTTATCAGAGGGATGTGTTTATATTGCACGATGCTAATGAGAGCAATCCTCGCTAAGCCTATTACTCATCCCACCAAGGTCAATACTGTATATCCCTGCTGGACACTGCGTCCAGGCAGGAGGTGGGCAAGCAGAACGGGGGCCCGTGGGCCAAGCCGCGCGGCTCGTTGTGGTTTTTTTTTTTTTCCTTCTTTTTTCTTCGCTCCATCTGATCCAGCATGAACTTTGACAGGTCCCTCTGATGGCTAAGGGCTCCGTGATGACTCATTACTGTGACTGAGCCATTAGCATCTTAATCCAGCCCTGCTACAGTAAGGCAGACTGAGCCGGCCCTGCGCTGGCTCTGCACATTTCGCTGCAACCAGCCTCCCCTCTCCCCCCTCCTCCATCTACCTCCGAATGCATTTATCTTCACCCCCATTGCATCGAGATTAAAAGCCATTATTGTGCCTGCGCGCGGCGAGGGCAGCGTGTGTCACTACTTGCTCATTCAGCCCGGGCGTCTAAAAATATTCCCTCTGATGTCGCCGTGATGCAACAGTCCCACGTCATCAGAACATCTAAGAGAGGGAAAAAAAAAAGAGAAGAAAAGAGTCCACGATGCGTTTAAAACGGGTTGGCCCGCCCCCCCATAGCTGCGTTGTAAGGAATAGTGACGGGTGAATTTCACCGTGTGACTCTATAAATAGATACTATACGGGTAGAGGGTTTTAATGCAGACCGGCTTCTGCTGTTTGTTTCGCACGTTTCAGCGGTGAAGTCTCAGAGCTGAATTGACAGTTCTAAAGCTGAAACAAACACTTTCATCATCATCATCAGCCTTTTTGCTCTTCAGCTAATTATCATTCGAACAGTGGAAAAAGTGAAATATGTAGCCCGAGTACCACCAAGTTCTAATTCTGCCCCGGTATTAAGAATGCATGATAGATGTGAGCGATCCATTATTAATGGACTCAGGAATGAACTTTAATGTGTAATATCAGTTGCAACTGACAATTAAATATGGATAGAGAGAATAGAGCTACCATTGCTCCCCGGATAGTTATGTGGAGCACACAGACGTCGAGGATGATCATCACAGACAAAGAGTCGTCTTTTTTGACTCGTAGAGGGAGTGTGGGTGGTGGGAGAAATGAGACTCTTAACATTCATGCCGGAGAGGATTATTGTTTATTTGCGCCTGACAAAATAGTGTTGATTTTTATGAGTAATTAAACAAAATATGTCTCTGTTGTGTCCATTTTTGTTCTCATTAGTCTCCATACTTCTGGCCTTCAAACTGTTGGGAGCCTGAGAATACAGACTATGGTGAGTCACATTACTGTCTGTCAGATTTTTTTTTTTGCCTCTTGCTCCAGATCTGTACGATGGCACTAATGTGTTCTGCTGTATCCTTCCTCCAGAGCTGAAACACGGATCACGCCGTGGTTCTGTTGTTGACACTCACTGAGTATTGATCCGCAGGGCCATTCCCTGTAATGTATCTGGCCCTGAGGATCCCCCGCTACTAGCAAATCCTGTGGGATAAGCTTAACCTAAAATTAAAGAAAAAAAAAAAGGGACAGTCACTGACACATGCATGATAACATCTCTGGTTCTGTGCATGGCATTTACTGAAGGCTTGTTATATCAGAAGACAACACATGGCCGGCTTCTCTACTGCACACAAAACATTCATTAGTGATGGTTCACACAGCTGAGACCTTTTTTTTAAAAAAAAGAAAAAAAAGAAAAAGAGCACCATCCTTTGGTCCCTTTTTGTTTTTTAGTCACACAGCAGACAACCCATCTGACTAACTCTTCATGCTTCACTCTTTCTCTCTTTCCCCCCCTCCAGCCATTTACCTGTGCAAACGCACCATGCAGAATAAGGCCAGGCTTGAGCTAGCAGACTATGAGGCTGTAAGTACATTGTCATTTTTCGGTTTAGCTATTGCCAGGAGAGCTCTCAGCCTAATGTTATCGTTGTGTAAGGACCACTTCTCAGAAACAAAAAGAGCCTGAAACAGTCTCTACTGTAGCCCAAAATCAAATTATAGACTTGTGCCATCTGTCAAAGGTGATTTTTCCTCCTTGGCAGCGTCATTTGGCAAAGTCAGATGCAGTTATTTACTAGGCCCCTAAAAATGCAAACAAATAATATCTATAGGCCTAAATAGCATCAGCAGATCAATAAAGTCTTACCAAGGGCATTAATCCAATGTTGATCTCTTGCCTTTGTAAAATAACAATCCCATTACACTTCGATATTCAAAATGACTCTGCAACTAATTGTCCAGTAGACTTACTAGCTTTCCTATTCAGGTCACTTTATACCTCCAGGCCTCATTGCACTGTTACATGTCTGCTAGTCGGTACTCCAAGTTTCTTCTCTCTTTATAATGAGGTCATGTGCTGCATCTTTTGACAGATGCTTGGTGGGTGTTTCACTTGACGTGTGTAGCTACATTATGGTGATACCTTAGATTTTACAAAAAAAAAAAAAGGACAATGACATAATTTACAAAAAATAGTCCTTTTTCTAAAAATGCAATATCAATTTAAAAGTATGCAGCCTACTGTTTTTGATGAAAGTATTGGATGAAACTAAACCTGTAGAATTTTATTTAAAAATCATAAATATGAGTCCATATTTTACCTGGCAAAAGGAAACTATTTGGTGAATTTGGTGAACATTGATGTACAGGCAGCAACTGGTGAGCTTAGCTTAGCACAAAGATTGGAACAGCTAGCTTGGGTCTGAAGGTGAAGAAATCTAGCAGCACCTCTAATGGTTACTAATGTGATATCTCAAAATGTGAATCAGAAACCTAAGTGTTAAGAAATAGATCAAGCATAAAACCACAACATGTTTTTACACTTGTTTGTACATGACAAATAATGTGGTAGTTATTCAGCTTTATGAGTAGTAGGAGTTAACCTTGCTGTTTCCAGTCTTTATGCTAAGTTAAGCTAACTGGCTGAAAGCTTTAGCTTCATATTTATTGTACAGATGCAAGAAAGTGAGTAAGGACATTTCTGACAATGTCAAACTATTATTTCAATAATAATTGAGGCTTAAAAAAGGAAAAGGAAAACAGCACCTATGTGTGAAACTCCAAATGGCCTGCTGTGTTGTATCAGCAGTTCAGAAACATATTAACAAGAGGGCGTCTCAGCTCAGCAACACTAAGCCAAAGTTATGACGTGCCATCGCAGTGAATGGGTCAAGTAATCACCTAAAGGCCTCGGATTCCAATAACCTTTTCTCCAAACGGCACGCTTGATTGGTTCCTGCAGGAGAACCTTGCCCGGCTGCAGAGGGCCTTCGCCAGGAAGTGGGAATTCATCTTCATGCAAGCCGAGGCTCAAGTCAAGTGAGTAGACGCGCATGTAGCGCCATGCTAACGTGACACGCTGAGGGGAGCTGTGGGGTAGAGGGAGATGTTGATGAAATCAGGTTTATACATTCATACACAAACGCTAACCTTTGGCTACATGCATGATGTGAGTGTTATTTCCCCAAGGAAGAGGAAAAAAAGCTTTGTTGCGTTCCTATTAGCAATGCTGTGTTTTTATTATGTCCTGCTTTGACTGGAGGACTGCATGTAATCATTCTGTCTGTATCTATATTCATATAAATGTCTGTCCTTTCATTTTCTCTCCAACCGTTCATCCAATCAACTTCAGACTTGGCATGTGTATTGTTTAGGACCCAAGGAAGTGCAGAGTCAAAGTTATTTTGGCTGAGTTCTCTAGAAAGCTGCAAGCAGCAATAGCAGAAACATTAAATACAGCAAATGTTCCTCTATTAAATAAACAGGGACACACACACACAGACACATTTCTACCCAGCTTCTACCTCATTGTAAGATTTCCATCTGGTGGCCGGCATGTGTAAGTGCAGCTCTAATCTCTACTGCCAGACATAACCTCCCTCTTATAAAGTAAAAAGTAATGTTCAGGTCATGCCATTATTACCTGTGACTGCTGTTTTGTACAATTGTGATGACCCGGGGAGCCGTCCTCTGATATCTGGAGAGAACGATACCAAGAAAGGGCCGATCAGTAAATGTCAGTTATGTAAGAGCTCGGCAGTAACACCTGGCAGCACCTGGTGAGGCGAGCAGACAGGTTAAGACCTGCACTCTTCAGCCTTTTTTTGCTCTCTAACCTGGTCTGACAGTGGCATTTGCAGCCATTTGTGTGTTTGCTAGGGAGAAAGAGTGTGAGGCTTGATTATGGAGCTTGATTGATAGAGTATGCTGCTGTTTGCGCTGGTATTTCAAAGTTTCCTCTGTTCACAGGATTGACAGAAAGAAGGACAAGGCAGAGAGGAAGATCCTGGACAGCCAAGAGAGGGCATTCTGGGACGTCCATCGGCCAGTGGTGAGTTCACAACCACGGTACCGTAGGAAAGGACAGAGAAAAACGAAAAGTGAGTTAGAAGCTACAAATAAGCAGAACTGGAACTGAACAAAGAAAAAAAAATACAGAAAACAACTGTTATGTAAGCAGACAATTTTAGAGTTTAAAGCCCGAAAACAGCACATTCAGCTCCACACGTTGTTCAGGCGAGAGCCCCGTTTATGCTGCGGGTAGCAGAATCAGATTTGGTGCCAGTCACTTTGCATACGATCCTTTTGTGAGCGTGGCATCGCTGAATAGAGGAGCAGCTTTGTGCTGTGTGAGTAGGACAGACAATATATGCTGGAGAAACAGTGTTATCTGACCCAGAAACACACTCTTGTCTCCCGCTGCCTCCCACAGCCGGGCTGTGTCAACACCACAGAGATGGACATCCGCAAGTGCCGGAGAGAGAGGAACCCACACAGGGTAAAAAAGGTGAGGAGACAAGACGGATTTGGTGCGAGACGTGCATCTGTGGAGCTTTCAGAATCAGAATATTATTAGCTCTGAACCGGTCCATCTTCAGCAAACTTGACAACCCCTGACACCCCCTCACACCTCCATAATGAGGAGCGTAATATTTCACCTCACACCCGGAAACATTTGAAAACAATTGACCAGCCAGTGATTTATGATTATTTTAATTATTATTTCACTTTTTCTTAAATCATTGTATTCATTAAATTAATACATCAGTATCTGTTAATCTAATCACCTGATATGCAGGTTTACTGCCTTCTCCACATTGCCAAGGTATATTCTAGCGACATTTGAAATTGTTTTAATGAAAATTACAAAATGACAAAAATTCAAATTTTTCTTATTTACAAAAATCATTTTAATGATACATTTCTTTTACATTTTTTTATAATAAAAAAAAATTTTAGTAAGTGTTCGACAAAGTAATTTTTGTTTAGTTCTAAGAAATATATATAATAAATGGTTTAAAATATATTATTTTTTATTAAACTTTTAAATGAAATATATATTATTTTACATTATTTTTTATTATATTTTAATATCTCTTAAAATGAAAAGAAAACAAAATGTATACATCTAATTTAAATATCTAAAATCAAAACTTCTTACTGGCACTGTAAATTGCTGGTGTAATTTACAATAAACTATTACAATAATATTATATTTAATGTGTATGTACATGTACATTTGTGTTTAGTTACAAAAATAATAAAGGTCATTGGTTTATAGAAATATATAAGTTGTATAAAACATTTTAAATCAAATATTATTATTTTACTTATTTATATTTTAATATTACTTGACAATAAAAAGACGGTACAAACTTCTAAAATATTAAATAACTAAATATACATTTTTGTTGATTTTTCATAAAACATTTTTTAAATACAATTTTAAGATTTTAAAATATTTTATAAAATATATTCAGAATATACCCAGTATATATAAATTATAATAATTTCTCTGTAAAAATAGAATAATTCCAATAACCACAATGGGTAATTTGTGTGTAACAGTAAACAGTAAATTCCTTGTTAAAATACTTCCAGATGTGACCTCACAGATATCTACACTGAATATCCACACATCACAACTATTACCTGACATTTACTGAGTCCCAGGTGTCAAATCCAAACCCGGACCCTCATGTCTCCTCTCCCCCGCTGCAGTCAGTTTACGGGGTTCCAGATGACGGCCAGAGCCAGCCCAGTCCGATCCACATCAGCTCCCAGCCGGCCAGGAAGCTCACCAAAGAGGACGTTCAGAAGGAGGTAGCTGCCAGTCTGCTCCTATACATTATTACCAGCAGGCCCGATCCATCACCGTGACAGACTGATGTGCCGTTACCGTATTTAGCTCCTCATTACTGTCTCCCCTCTCTGTCAGATTACCTTCCTGAACATCCAGCTGGACAGACACTGTATGAAAGTTTCTAAAGTGGCCGACAACCTCATGAGCTACACCGAGCAGTTCATGGAGTACGACCCCTTCGTGTCGGCCACGGATCCCTCCAACCCCTGGATCAGCGATGACACTTCCTTCTGGGACTTGGAGGCTAGGTGAGGCTGGGCTGGGGGGGCGTGTTGGGACGAGGTCAGATGGAGCAGAGATGAACTGTAGTTCATTCCTGGGAATGGGAGGAAAGCTGTCTGTTTGTGTCTTATCTCAAACGTGACCGTTGGCTTTCAGAAAGGTTGACTGTATTCTGACATTCTCCTGTAGAGCGTGGAGGGAGAATGACTACGCAACAACAAACACTCTTTTCCGTTCTCTTTTCTGAGCAGCCGTGACCCCAGCCAGCAGCGCGTGAAGAAGTGGGGTTTCTCCCTGGAGGAAGCGCTGAAAGACCCGGCGGGACGAGACCAGTTCCTGAAGTTCCTGGAGTCAGAGTTCAGCTCAGAGAACCTGCGGTGAGACATTGCAGCATGGGGACATATTGGTATTGGTATGTCCTGCAGTCTGTATTCTCCCTCCCGGACTAGTCAGACCGATGCCGATGAACTGATGAAGTGTCTTGGATAAGAGGCGAAACATCTTCCTTCACAAAGACAAGTCCAGTCGAGGGATTCAATTTGAGAAAGAGAGAATGTCCTCCAGACTCATCAAAGCTTTCTTTATGCCCTTTATTTTTTACATTTAATTTATTGTACAACTCATAATGAGTTTCTACACTTAAAAAATGCTAAATAATGAGACAATGAATGTCTCAATTATTATTTAAAAAATATGATATATACAGTATATATTGCTTTTTTTATTTGTATTTATTATTATTTAATTTTTACATTTTTTAATATATTTTTTTATTTTAAATTAAAAAAAATAATTTAATTTTAGTTTATCTGGTTCTGGTTATTTAACAAACTGTTTTTTACTAAAACCAATCGATTTTTTAACAAATAAGAAAATAATAATGATTGATAAGACATGACAAAAGTTAATCAAAAACAGAAACATTATATATAAAATAATATATTGAATGCAGAATTTAACAAAATCATCAATTTTTTGCATTTTCAATCATCTTCTTTCTTGAATAAATGTTTAAATCTATAAATCGCTCTTTATTTTTGGTCCTGGTTTTTATATTTTCCATTATAATTTTCCCTCTGAGCTCATATCAACATTCCCTTTTCTTAAACATCCTCACAATTTTTTTTTTGCTCAATGCAATCTTGTAATTCGCTAGTTTTTTGTGCCTGCATTTGAATAAATAACCCATTTCCTTGCCATGATGCTGTTTCAGGTTCTGGTTAGCGGTGCAGGATCTGAAGCGGCGGCCTCTCCAGGAAGTGTCCTCCAGGGCGCAGGAGATCTGGCAGGAGTTTCTGGCCGAAGGGGGACCGAGCTCCATCAACCTGGACTCTCACAGCTACGAGCGCACCAGCCAGAACCTCAAAGACCCGGGTCGATACAGCTTTGAGGACGCTCAGGTGAGCCGCGGTTTGTGTTCGCCAAGGACGGATTTCACAAAGTCACACACGCTTTTTATTTATTCTTTTCTAGCCAGGAATCGAACCACTAAACTTCCGATTGGTGGACGACTGCTGTACCTTTGAGCTACAGCCACCACTGACCCAAACATATACACCTGTACAAATTAAGCAATTAAACAATATCAATATATATATATAAAATAAATATTTCCATCAACAAACAAGAAAATACTCAATGTGCTTAAAAAATGCTGCTCCCTCCTTGGCTTATTAACATCTTATATCCCTTGATAATGGAGAAATCACTTAATAAAACAGCCAGTCATTTAACAGACAGACGCTAAATCAAGTTTAATATAAAGTGGTTACATTCAGACTTTTTTCTCCTGGACATTGTTATAAAAAGATGATAAAAAGAAGATTTACAAAATTATTAATAATCATCGTTATTGACTGATGACATTTTTTATATCAATAAAGGTTCTTGCTGTATCACCCACCCCTACAATTATACGTTAAAAGTAGGTCATTAAAATGCTCCCCTAATATTAAAAAGAAACTCATCAGTAATTATCAATATCGATCAATATAAACAAATTTGTATGTATAGTTTTTTCCACTCAGCCCTCACAGCCTTCACATTAGTACAACCAGTTCACCTCTGGGTCGACAGAGCAGGTGATTGAGGTTAATTAAAAGATATGAAATATTTTATGTCGACATATGTTCCAGGTGTGTCACCCACTACATTTACATATTAAAAATCATTGGTCATTGGGCATAAAATTCCTCTAAATATTTAAAGGAGAATTATCAATATCGATTAATATAAACACATTTTTATCTATAGGCTTTTTTTCTATATCTCCCAGCCCTAGTACACATAAATACAACCATTATACATCAGGTAGTAAAGGTGATTTGATTTAAATAAAAGCTGCTGATTTAAATAAATGTAGCTTCAAACGAAAAACAACACATTCTAAATAATTAAATCTTTATCTTTATTTGTATACCTAATTATAATTTAATATTACATAATATGGTTTGTACTTTAAATTGAAGTAAAATGCTTATAAGATCAGTCACTTCCCCAACGCTACACAAGTGAAAGAACAGGGAGCAGAAAGAGAGCGATAGAGAGAGAGGAATAGAAGAAGAAGAAGAAGAAGAAGTAGAATGGTGAAGTGTGTTTGTGCCAGGGCCTAATGAGGCGAGTAATTCCGTGAATAGGTTTGCTGGGCCGGCTCACCGTGGACTCCTCTGGTTCAGAGTTGGTTGGTGTTGTATGACGTGGAACGGTGAACACTGGCAGGACATTACTCAGCTACTCAGCTCTCAAGTCTCACAGGAATCCTCCATACATGTCAGCAAACACACACGTGTGTGTGTGTGTGTGTGTGTGTGTGGTGCATCCACTGCTTTTGAATCCTGTCTCTGATCCCCTTTTCTCATCTGTAAATCTGCAGCCAACACACACTCCACCTTCTTTTTTTCCTTTTCTATTGCAGGAGCACATATTCAAGCTAATGAAAAGTGACAGCTATGCACGCTTTTTGCGATCCAACATCTACCAAGACCTCCTGTTAGCCAGGAAGAAGGTGAGCTGTACTCACTCACCTCCATATTTATCATCACCTTTTCTCTATTACTATATTTATTACTATATTACTTTCATTATATCTCATATTTTCTGATTGGTTTGATTTTTTTTTATTGTTATTTCATAAAGTTCATATCTTCTGTATGTATACAAACATTGTGTGTGTCGACAGGGTCAATGTTAATCAGCTATTAATAAATATTAATAGGTTTGGCAAGCAACAATTCAGTAGTGTGTATGTGAGCTGTTAGAGGAACATGGAACCACCTCAGAAGATGAAACTGCTGTGTCCAAAATGCAGGAAATGCTTGTGAAGGCCAGAGAGGCTGTGGAGTTATATGTCTGTACAAAGAAGATACTAAATTATTTTAAAGGCCTCATATAATCGAAGGTGTGATTTTAATTGTTTTTTTTATTATAAGAAGGTAAATAATATCCCGTTTCACAGAGAAATTGCAGAAACTGTGCCTTAAAATGAAGCCGTCAGGACTTTAGTAAAGTTGTGATGTCATATCTGTACAGTCACCACCCATCAGAGGAGAGCTTCATAAATATTAACGAGAGGCACAAAACGAGCCGTTGTTTTTGTCGCTCCGGAGAGAAAGTTTTAAAACTGAATTGAGCTGATTTTTCGGTACATAAAAAACCACAAAATACATCAAATGTAGGATGTGAAGAATGAAATATGTCAAAGAAAGAGCTGTCAGATTATGACATCGTAGGCCAAACGCAGACAAACTGCTGTCAAACAGTCAGACTAAACAGAATCTAGCACAGATAGGACAGACCTAGTATGTACCAGTTCTGTGGTGTTTTTTTATGGGTTTTTTTGTGTGTCACTTTTACGTAATTACGTCTTTTCTTTTTAGCTTTTACTGTGTAATATGGAGCTTTTCAGCAAATCACAGCTGCCTCTGTTCATGCCGGCCTCTCTGCCCTTCCCGGTTTTTAAACACCGCCTCCCCCACCACCACCCCTACTGCTGGCCTGGTCACTTAATCCCACTTCCATTTCCTTAAAATAAATAAATAAATTGCAACTTGCCACCATGTCCTCGGCCCACTTTTCCTTCTTTTTTTCGCGGTGCTTGGCCCCTGTTTTTCCCTCACTAACGACATACGTCACTCCTGACCCCCATCAACAACACCCCCCCCCCCCCTCCTCCTCCCTCCTTACCTGACCCCAAAACACTCACCCTGCTTCCCCCCCTCCCAAAACAGCAGCCAGCAGACACTGAGCAGGGCCGCCGCACCTCCTTGGAGAAGTTCACCCGCAGTGTGGTAAGTCACTTAGAGCTGGGGCTGTTCATATCACAAAAACCACACTGGCTGGCTCACTTATCTGTGGCTTTTTTGCACTTAAATCCATATTACACTCTATTGTGGCTGTTTCTGTTTTTTTTTTTTGTAGTTGTGTGTTTGTGGACAAGATAACAAACTAGTCACATGATTGGTTTCCTCATTGGTAGAGATTCTGGTTTTGATTTATAATGTCTGTATCCGCTCCTCAGTGCGGTGATGTGGTCTCGTTTTAATTTGACCTTTCCAGGGCAAATCTTTGACGGGCAAACGTCTGACAGGCCTGATGCAGTCGTCCTGACATAGCCTGTGCTGGAGGGGAATAGCCAGACTGAGGGACGACCGCCCCGCCGGGTCCGGGGCGGGGACAGCGTTTCTGTGGAGGCTCTCGGACTCCGCTGCGAGGACTGCCGCCGCCGTTCTGGACGGGCAGCGCCGGGCCCGGCTGGGGTGAACGCCCCTCCGTACAGAAACCGCTGAAGAAGAAGGAAAACAAAAAAACAGAAGAAAAAAAAAAACAAAAAACAGTGCCGACAAAAGGGGAACCTCAGCCAACACACCACATGGCATGCAGCATACACACTATAAGCACATCCAGACTAGGGCTGCCCTCTTTTAACTTCACTTGGTTGACAAAAACCAGTTCTTAGGCTCTTTGTCAGCCAAGCGGATCCGTTTATATTGTTTTTCATATTGTTTTATATCTATATAAAAACTATTTGCCACAACTTGCAAACATTAAAAAAATTGGTTTAGTTGTAAAACAGCTGGGACCTAACTCAGTAACTCAGATAAACTACAAGGTCAAACAGGCATTGACGGTTGATACAAAACTACTACTGCTACGTATTTCTCTGTACTCACAAGGCAGCCAGCAATAAAGGGAGCGGGAGACCACTTTCTGTTTTTTTTTTTTTTTTTTTTTTTTAGAAACCCAACCTCTTTTTATATCCTTGGAATTTCTATCATATCCGTTTCTTATAAAGCACACAACATGTAAATTAACCAGTTGAATATATATATAGTAGTTTTGGCAGTAACCGAGAATATGTAGTCTGTTTCTCCCCATAAATTATGATTAACGCCGTCTATAAAACAGATTTTTTTTTTTAAAGGTATACTTTTTTTTCATGCTTCATTACATTCCAGAATCTAGCATAAGGGCTTAATATAGCATCCACACTGCAATGTTGCATGTTTCATCCAAATATCGTGTCAAGAATCAATGTTTCTTTACTTTGTAATAAGACTTACTGAAGTATGGACAGGAAACGGGGAGATTTATCAATTCCAGTAATCCGGTAAATTGATCCTCTGCTTTCAAAACTCAAAGAGGCTCTAAGATGCATTCAGGCTCCCGCACTTAAATTAGTAAATTCCAAAAGGCTGTGTGTAAATCTATGAAGCCTAACCCCACCCCCACCCCCCATATATGGTCATGTGAATCACAGTGATTTGAGGTTTTACTTTAGTCACAGTTGTAGATGCACAGTCGCGTGTGTAATAGTATCCTAAAAATGCTGTTCTGGGCTCCCACTAGAGTGTTTCTGTTGAACATTTTCAGTGCCATGGGTCCATCTAGTGGTTAAACCACAGGACCAGCGACAAGAGCGTTACGAGACTGTATTAATGCTGCGTTCTCGTCATATTGAAGGAGATCCTTTCTTCACGATGTCAAAAACTAGTTGTTTTCTCCGATCCCGGAGATATTTAAATGCCTGCTGCCCTTTATGGGATCATTTATGTTTTGTTGCTTTATTTTTTTACTGCATGAATATATATTTTTCTTTTTTTTTTTTTCAAAAAAAAACAACGAAACCTGCCCATTTTTACTCGGCAAACATGCCGTGCCTCTCCGTTTAATAATTGTCGTGTGTTTCGAGGGCTGCTGGGAGAAAACAGTGCATGTCATTGGACCATAATGGAGCGTTAACTGAGGGGGAAGATGGGTTGATTCTCCAAAGACAGCGCTCAGGAAGTACGGGGGAGAGCTGAAGTTGAGCAACACTCTGCAGGGGATGGACATAAAAAAAAAAAAAAAAAAACCCTGACATGCAAACGGGGAACAATACTTCTCCCCATACGGAGGCCGTACGTGAACTCTGAGGCCTCTCTGCTCCACTGTGGCTTCAACCTTCTTCCACGGGAGAGAAAAAAGTGCTCGGACTTGAGGAGATTTTTGCCTCACAGCTCCCCCATGAGGCCAGAGACTGAAACAGTGACAGACTCCACTGCTGAATGAGAGAAACGTCTGCTCCTTTTCTATTAGAGTTGTTGCAATGCACTGTACAGGTCATATTAACAATTATTATTATTATCATAAACCAATAACCTCTTGATTATAAGGTAGAGAGAGAGAGAGACGCTTAACTCTGAAGTCGATGTACCAAATGTTATTCTCAGCACAAAACACAATGACACTATGTACAGAGTGCATTGTAGATGTAAATTGGCTAAATTTCATTATCCAAAAGCACATTTTATGATATGGGGCACATTACTATGCATGTAACATATTCAGGGCATTTTTGTGCTTTTAGTTTCTCAATCAGCAAGGTAACTACTGGCACTCTAAAACACAAAGCACCTGCTATCTATTCATGGGTACCAAATAATAAAAACTCTGGATCTGTCTGCTTTGTGTGATTTCCTTCTCGTTTGCACTTCTGCGTCATGAAGCCATTACAAAGTTATCAAAAAAAAATGTCAAACTGCCTGTTTTGGGTTTATCACAATACACAGCTGCTGACTCGGTACATTATGTGCACATATCCATCACAGAAATACTTTTTTTTGCTGTTTCCTTTGAAAGTTCACTCACAAAAAAGTACTTGGTAAAGAAAAAATGCTGAACTAAAATGTTACTCAAGAAAAAGTACAGAAGTATTACCATCAAAATGTTCTTAAAGTCAAAAAATGTAATCGTTTTATTATTATAGCATATTGCACTGCTTGTTTTTGATCAGCGAAAGCTGAAGCTGATTTGTGATACTTTTGGTAGATTAATGTTATATTGTATACTTAATGTACTATAAATGTACAATCATAAAGATTGGCACTTTTCACACAGTGCATAGCAAATGTAATATTTGCAAATTGTGTAATATAATAGAACATTAAAGTATATATAGAATGTAAAATATAACAATCTTCATCAGAAAAGGAATTAAAGCTGTTAAATAAATGTAGTTTTCCTTTGAAATGCAGTATAGTGAAAGTATGAGGTCATATCACATGAAAATACTACAGGAAAGTAGCACAATTGTACTAAGAGTAAATTTACATAGTTTTCACTAGTCTGTACTTTATAACTGAGCAGTTTGTATCTGCTTACTAGCATCAAGTGGTGCTAACAAACAAAATGACAGTGTGCTAACAAGTTCTGGCTAATGTTTGACCTTGCAGCTTTAAACAAGGCACTGCACCAAATTAACACATAAAAAAAGTCTAACAGGAAGTTTAAATATTCAACATGTGATAATAGTTGTTTGATGGGTCTGGAGGAGCTTTGTCCAGTCTGAAAACATAAAACTAATGAGGTTGTGGGTTACACGAGTATCTGGGTTAGTTTTGTACATGGAGATTATCGGTGTCTGAGTTTAAAAAGAATTGTGCACATAGACAGGGGAAGGTCAATTTAAGAAGAGATACGTGTGAATTGGATTAAAGGTCCCATGTTGTTAATAGTAAGATTTTAATTGCTTTTTAATTTGCTCGTTCATATTAGTGAGATGATCATAAAACAACCAGATAAGCTTGAGAGAGAAGATGCAAAACTAAATGAAGATGATTTTTGGTATTTAAAACCAAATATATATGTGGTTCGGGAAATCACAGGTAAAAGCTGAAGAAAGTGTAGAATACAGGACCCTTAAGGGAAACGTAGAATCTCAAGGTTATCAAAGTGCAAAACTTCAGGTAGATCTCAAAAAATTAGAATATCATGAAAAGTTTAACATCTTTTCAGTCATTTCATGAAGTGAAATATTATATAGATTCATTACAAATCTAATGAAACGCCTTTAGCCATTTTCTTTCCCCACTTATTCCTCACTAGGCTCGCAGGGGTCTGCTGGAGCCAATCCAGGATACACCCCAGATGGTCGCCAGCCTATCATGAAGAACCATTTCAAGCCTTTATTTTCTTGTAATGATTTTTTCCCCCTTTCTGAAAGTGACTGAAAAAGAAAATATTGAACTTCTCACGCTATTCTCATTATTTGACATGTAACTGTAAATAACGCGTGTGCCCCTTTAAGTTCTTCAAAGCCCATGCAGTTCCAGTATAAACCGATTATGTGAGGAAACTAAATTAATGAAAACTAATTTGTGACACATTTAGCTTTTAGCCCAAACATGTATCCTGATTATAGGATTGAGTTCCTACTTCTAGGAAACATGTTTCACAACTAAATTGTGAAATAGTTGCTTTGACCTTTAAGAGTTTTTGCTATTCCAAAGGAGTTAATGTGTGATCCACTTCCTTGCTGCTGTTTAAATGCCATTATTCTGCCACTGTGATGAAGACATTTGACACATTTTATAGAGTCCACAGCGAAACTGCTCTCACAACGCTACGGTCACAACACTTTTTCTGACAAACCATTCTTTCTGCCTGATGTTTTACTCATGTGACTTTAACAGTCTTACTGGTGAATTCTTAAGCACCTTCTGATCAATATAAAGGCCCCATGCACTTTAACCCTGTTCCCATTTAGACCAAAACTCCGGTGTTTTTCCTCTGTCCCTCCAACCTATTGATCCAGTCTAGGATTCTTCTGCTTATCGGCTGCCATTTCAAAATAACCCCCCAAAAAACCCACACCCTCCCCACCACAATGAGCACTGCCATTAATTCTTTATTTTTTCAGAACAATAAAAATAGTTTAACAAACAAAGACTTAATTCTCTCCATTTCGACTCGTATTTACAGCTGAAAGATGAAACAAACGCCCCAGTAGTGTCCATTTCATCTCCCCTTGGCTCCGTTCCCACCCCGATCGTCCCTCTCCACCCCTTTTTGCAGGCTTGACAGAGAGTACCAGGGCCTATTGCTGTGTCTTTGACGAGGTATACAGGCTATTTCGATGATTGGTGACACGTTTAACTCGAAGCAGACATCACTTGACATTTGCATTTTTAGAAGCGTCTCCTTGTGTTCAGAACTGCACCAGCACGAGGCCTGTTCCTTCCTACGGCAGGTAACATTTAGCAGGTTATGATTGAAAACATGCTTTCACTTTACTGGCGTGACTTTGGAAGATTTATATAAAAAAAAAAAAAAAAAAAAAAAAAAAAAAGCCCATTTCAGTGTGGAGACGCCACATAACGGAAACAAGAGAAGATAATTGACATGCCCCGATCTTTTTTCTTTGTCCAGAAGAGAAACTGCTGAGTGTAGGGTCCCTGAGGGAAGTGGAGAAAGATGGTTTGAATGCACAACAACTTCTGCAAGTCATAACAGAGGCATGTGTAGGATTAATAGTTATCTAAAGGAAAAAAAAGACTAGACATAAAAAGCTGGGATTATTACATTGCAGTGATACTGAATAGTCACATGGATGGACAGCAACCTGTGGACCCTTAAAGGCTTTTTGATACTTCAGCACCTTCTAAATGTCATGAAGCGATTAGACCCTCTGAAGCACTCGAATGGAAAATGTCACAGATGAGTTGGATTTAGAGTTTTCACTTCGTACTATGGGCATTATTTTAAAACACACAATCAGCAATGAATCTCAAAAACTTTCAGAGAGGACGTGGAGATGTTTCTGCACGGCCAGCGCGACACCGGGTTTAAAAAAAAAAAAGTAAATAAATAAAAATCAACCGGTAACGGACACAGTTGAAGCTCGTTATTGCAAGGTTTCGTTTTGTATAGTATTAACTGCAGCAACCCGAACCCTGGTTGGTCGACTATAAACGGATCCTTGTCCCTCCTCGCCGACTGAATACAATCACGTGAATCAGGGTCGAGTGGCCAAACAATCGACGGCAGAGGAAACGGGGGGAAGAAAAAAAAAAAGATGCCTGAGTAGTTGTGGCTATTGTGCACCTGGATCAGGACAGAGAGGTATCAATGCAGTCTGAACAAACCCAAGGAGTCATACTAATCGAAGTTTAAACAGTTCAAAACATAGAAATATCATACAAGAAGAAAAAAAAAAAAAAGAGCTAAAATTACGGCTACCGGTTGGTGTCATAATGAGATCAGGGAGGCCCGAGAAATAGAGAGAAAACAGACAGAAGGGACAGAAGCAGAAAGATAAAAAACCTTTGAATCCATGTCCGGGTATTAATACAGTAGTCCAGAGGTCTGCATGTAATAGTGGTGGAGTTGAGCACCATCTCTATGGCTGAGGGAGGGAAAGGGGGAGAAGGGGAGGGGGGGGATCACTGGTCCAATCAGGTTGGAGGGGGGTCATGGCTGTCAGAGCTGGTTTCCAGAGCAGAGCGGCGGTCTGGCACAGTGATGAGGGATAATGACGTCTTAGTGTCACATCGGATCACGCAGCAGACACACAGTCACAGAGCAGGAGCGGACACGGCTGCACCCGTCGGGGGACCAGGCAAGTCCAGGTCCGGCAGGGGTGGAGGGGTGAGAGGGTGAGGGGGTTGGGGGGGTGGGGGGCTGGCCTTTAGTGTTCCCGTAGTCCAGAAGAGCTCCAGCACAGTGCGGCGGGGGGGCGGGCGAAGCTGGATCGACTCACATTTCAAAAATGTTCAGAAGTGATCGATTCACATCATCGAGGGAGCGGTTGCTTCAAAATCGCGCCGCGCGGGGCCTCGTAGGAGCAGCGGGTGCGTGTTCCATCCGTTCCGTGTCAGTTATTTTAGGCCCAAATCAGGAGGGACATGAAGGCTCATTAGTTTTTGTTTTTTTTGAGGGTTAAAATCCTCTTCTTCACTGGTCGCCCCCACCCCTGGGCTACACGCCAATGTGCTGAGTGCTCCTATACAACACAGACAAATATGCGTTAGTGGCATGTTTGGAAAAAACAACAAAACAAAATGCATTTTTTTTATTTCAGGGATATGAAAGGCTTGAAAGGAGCTTACAGTACTCAAAATAAGTTAGAGATATTGTGAAAGACTCAGTGGATTTCATTCATTTTCTGGGTAATAAATATTAAACTAATTAAAATGGTGTTTCTTCCCATTCATTATTAATACTATTAAAGGGAACTTTTACATATTTCATTGAAATTCACACCAAATCAGAAAAGCACCCTTGTAAATAATATATCTAACTTGCTGTGAGTTGTGTAAAACCAAATTTATTTATTCAATAAATTTCAGCAATGTATTTAATCCTATTTGTATTTACAGTGGTGTGCATCACTGGCAAATCTCTCAGTTTACTTGTTTTGAAGTCGATGTTCTGAAATCTGTAAGATGTCATGTCATTAAGGAGAGAAGAACCAGTTCTTACCTTTTTGTTTGTTTAGTCCCTGATATCTGTAAAGACTTGATATTTAAGCTTCTCCCGTCTCCAAAACTTTTCCATTGGTTCCTTCATTTTCATACAAGTATAATCCAGAGTTGGAGCAGAAAAAGAGACCTTCATAGTCATCACCGATTCAGAAACATCCAGTAGCTCAAGTATGGGTCTGCAATGACATTCAATCATCTTCCAAAAAAAAAAAATGCATCATTCATGCCTTTAAAAATTGAATTTGTTCAAATTTCCAATTTCTCCAGTGTTTTTTTTTTTTGTTGGTTTTGTTCATAATATTTATGCTCCTTCCGCTCCAGTGAGAGAGAGGGAGAGGGGGGAGAACACTCCAAAAACATCTTCTGGTTTGCAAGTCACTTGTCAAGAAACGCTGACAGTCGTTCATTGCCTTAAAAGTTAATATATATATTTATATATAAAAAAGTGTTCATAAATTATTCAACAATGTTCAGTAGATAAAATACCACTTGCATTTCTGTCCTGAAATTATCACGTTTGTGCTTTCTGCAAAAAAAAAAAAAAGAAAAAAAAAAAACATTTAAAAAGAAGCAGCAGATTTTTGCCAGAGGTTAATCCATATTTAAAAAAAAAAAAAAAAAAAAAAAAAAAAAAAAAAAGTCTCTTCTAGACGGCTCTCTATCTGTGTCGGTTGGATATTCCGTTGCTGTTCTTAGCGGGCTCCTCCAGCTCGTCTTCCTCAAAGCCGTGGAAGGTGGAAGTGTCGCTCTCCGAGGTGGTGCCGAACAGCTCCTCGGCCCCGGTGAAAGCCCCGTCCTCCTTCTCTTCTACACGGGCGGCTGGCAGGAGGAGAAACGAGTGTCAGAACACGCCGTCGACCGCGGGGACGAGGCTCGTAAAGTTCTAAGGCTGTTGCATCGTAAATTCAGAGAGATGCGACTACCATGAAAACGTGAACACGCAGCTCAAGGAGAGATGCTCCAACTTCCATTTTGATGCATTTATCACAAGGCGTTGAATACTTGATTCCGAACGTTACTTCTCTGCTGCGAATAACAGTGTTGCTATGGATGCATTTCTGATCAACCATAAACTCTGAATAAACCTATACTTTTGTTTCAAATTGTATTTTTTAGTAAGTAGCCATGTAAAGATGATCCTGTACATACTGGATGTATAACTGGAGGATATGAGAGAGACAGATGGTAGATCATGTATTTAAACTCACTTCTGCATCGGCAGGCTGTGCAGGGCGGCCCAGCTTTACCCGTTTTCTTGTTCGAGCCCTGGCATTTATTACAGTAGTTGTTGGGAATGCTGGTCCCACCTGGACCCTTTGGACCTGCCAAAAAAAAAAAAAAAGTAAAAATAAAATAAATAAAAGGTTAAGGGGTAGCTGCATATGTCAAATGTTTTTATACAGGTACCAATACAGTTCATGAGCTATGACATCAGTGCCTTTACAAGAGGTAAATCAAGTTATCATGT
Organism: Lepturacanthus savala; assembly: GCA_030544235.1. Classification (NCBI taxonomy): domain Eukaryota; kingdom Metazoa; phylum Chordata; class Actinopteri; order Scombriformes; family Trichiuridae; genus Lepturacanthus; species Lepturacanthus savala. The sequence continues at coordinate 16,669,097 of CM060469.1, read as the reverse complement.
CACCTCCACTATGATAGGTGGCGATATTCACTATTTAGCTTGTAACTAGTGCTTCATTACCCTTTTTTTCTATAATGCTAGAGATGTTTACGTCTGGGTTGCTAACCTTCTAATCCACCTGGTTTGATTTTTACTGTTAAAAAAGGTCAATGTTGCAAATATGTGTATTTTCTCAATTTACCAAGTTACCCAGCTTCTACTGGTTTGAGATGGTCTCATAAAATAATAATAATAATAATTATTATTATACTCGTAGTAAAAATATTGTTCTGGCACATGTGCAGATCACCTCTTCCAGCTCCAGTCTGATCGATCAAGTTAAATTCAAGTCTTTTTAACACCATTTATGTAAAACTTAATACCCATTTCACGGCCTATTTCACAGACCTCCCGGCAAAAAAAATCCAATTTCCTTTTAATTTGTTCTGTTATTTCTCAAACAATCTAGAGAAATAAACAATGAAAATCAACAACAATAAATAAACTGAGAACTCACATTTTTAGTGAGCAAACAGAGTAGAGAAAAGTCATCTTGTTTATTTTCTGTACCTATTTTTTTTTTTTTTTTAAATCAATTCATACTGAAACTTGTAAGTTTCAGACTGGCCACAGTGACTGACAGTAGATCAATGTGCAGATGCTGTTTTCTGGTAAAACTTCAAATCCTGAGGAAAGTTGACAGTAATTTTATATCAGAATGTGATGATATGTTGCTAAATACTACACTCTTTATTTATGTGGCCTTGGTCTCAGATTAAAGACACAGATAAAACCAAATGTTGAGCTGATATCCAAAAACAAGCCAACTTCACCCCAGTTTGGTTCCTGAGGTAAATTATCTCAGCTCACGCATGCATAGCAACCGTTGTTGCCGATACATTATTTAATCAAAATAATAGTTAAATGAAACTTTTGAGGAGAATGCGACACAGAAGTTATGAACTGCACAAATTTTAAAACCCAGATCAAAATTCAAGTCTATTTAAAAAGGTATTATTTCCACTTTCATGAATTCAATGCTTTTTAAGACTTTTTAAGATCTCACAGGAAGCCTGGGATCAGCTGTGAAGAGTACGATTCAAACTGCATCATCTGGGTGCGTCAGCCCAACTTTTAAGTTCGATTTCAGTCAAGCCAACGTGCTCACATGCATTTTTAAAAGTCCAGTTTAAGTCGGACTAACATTATAATTGCATTTTTCATGTAAACAGACTGAACGTTTTGTACTACTTGACTTCATCCGAACATAATTCAGTCAGCATTGCATTGGCTAATTTGGGAGTGCTGTGGTTTCTTACGTTTGTGCCGGTCAGTCTGTTGTACGGAGGGAGATCTGGACGCCACCGAGCTTCTCTCCCCGGCTCTGCCCTCCTCTGCCAGGTGGGAATGGGTGTAGTGGTAGCTTAGTCCTGTACGGTTCCTGTAGCGCTTCGCATAGACTGAAAACACAAATGATGCACTTTTGATTCCTACTTCTCAGACTGGTTACATTTTAGTCTTCAAAGCATAGTTTCTATAGGAGAGATGTCTGTCTGTCTGTCTGTCTGTCTCTTTCTGTGGTCAGGGTAAAGGCCTTAACTTAAATAACCATCAGAAAGCAATAAATGAAACATCCACCACTAACACTAATCTAATTTATTTGATGTTCTCCAGTGGTAACTGAGTCTGGCATGCCTGCAACGCTCCTAGATAAAAAGCAACTTAACTAAATATATATACACACACACGCTGAAAACAACAAATCCAAAATGACCATCCCATCTAGTATGGGAATGTAAATTGAAAATCATGCCATTTTTTGAGGGCTAAATATTATATTACTGATTCCGAAAAGGCCGAAAATAAGAAGCAGTTCAAGGATCCGCTTACGACGGTTAGTCAAATACAACACAAACACAGACAACATAATAACCGTGTCTCGGTTTCATAGCACCAGGGGCACTTTTCAGCTTGAGAAAAGTAAGATAATATAGTGGCTAAATCAATAATCACAGTGCTTGCGACGCTCAAAACACACACTGAAAAAATCTATCAAAATATTCCCAATTTCCTGAAATATTAGCAAGAGTTGACAAATTGGGATACCTGAGGTTGAAGATTTTGAATTATTCTTTTGTTTGTATCTGTCTGAAACAGAGGAAAAAGAGAAAACAACATTAATATGAGAGTTACTTCACACATGGAACAAGTACAGGAATACTCAAGACTACAGTGACACTGGTTAAACTGGTTATTAATTATGCAGTTACATCTCAATAATAATGTTGATTCAGTTACGGTGGGTTGACTTTTTTGGCAACAGTAACCCTGAGGGTGTTATAGGAATTACATCCTGATCTGTGAATATCAAATTCATAGACAGTAAAAAATCTAATAAGTAAGAAAAGGACAAGAGAAGAGTATGGAAGAAAAGTCAAAATATAAAAGCAAGAAATCTGCCTCTGTATGTGTGTGTTCGTCTCACACGTCACATTTAAACCTGGCTGGTGCAGTGTTGAATTTGCTGCAATTTATACAATACGTTTGATATTAATAAGCCTTGAATAATCAAGCAATCAGCAAGTCGCAGAATCAGCAGGGATTCTGAGACTAAAATCAAAAACAAAAAAATGCTGCAAAAAAGATCTACATTTCTTGTGTCACAGGATACTGAACTGAGACTCTGATAATCATTTTTTAAAAAAGTACAATAAATGCCTGCATGTAAGGAGTTAGTCTATCGTAGATTGCAGGGACTGTGTCACATTTTACACTTGCTGATTAACAAGATGATGTGAAAACTCCACTCAGGTTCAGTCTCTACTTACTGTCACAGACGTATGGCTTGTCGTCATCCAGGTCTGCCCTCCTGCGGCCTGAACCCCGACCCTGAACAAAAACACAAAGTTTAAGTTCACTATCTGAGCTGAAATCTGTGGGCGGAGGCCCCCCTGCACCAGGAGTGAAACCGAAACCTTTTCTTCGACTTCTAGTAAAGTCCTGAATGCTTTGCGATTGACATTCAGCGTCCACCGGAGTCACTTACTCTTCCTTTGCCCCGGTGTCTCCTCTTGGGCGTGTCCACCTCGTAGTCATCGTCGTCGTTGAAAGCGTCTTCTGCCGCGTCGGCCTCCAGAACCCTCTGAGACGAAGAGGGAGAGAGAGAAAGGGGCATTTCAATACTCAGAAGGAAAAAGAAGCAAGCTAAGTAGCAACAACAGAGGGGAGGGGAAATTCTATTTTTTTTTTTTTTACAGATGTACTTTCTGTTCCTCTATAAATGTTTAATTGATGTGGAAAAGCTTACAGATATAAAAAAGTTAACTGAATTGAGAAGAGGAATTTTAATACAAAAATCAGCAGGGACAGAACTACTGGCTTTAAAGTGAATTTTCATATTATTCATTTACATCACCGTTTGGACTTTACTTGTTATCATGACCATACATAATGCTCAGAAAATGGGGAAAGTCAAAGTGGATGTAGCCTACTTGTCCAAATCGCTTGTGAGTGAGACGGCAGTCGGCTAACGAGGCCTTCAGGTCAGCCGGAAAAACTTGGCAAGTTGCCATGGCGACCAGTTGGGGCGCAACACATTGTCAACGGCAGGGCCCTCAGTGGCTCAAACGATATCGCTGAACATTCACATTTCTAACATGCGTCTTCTGCTCTTAGACCAGAGTAAAACGCGTATACACATACACAGTGGTTCTGAACCCACCTGGATCTCCAGCAGGCTCTCCTCATCGTTCTTAGAGTTGTTTCTCTTGTCTAGACCCTCGCCCCGGAGCAGAGCCTCCAGCGTGGTGCTCTGGGTGGGCAAGCTGTCCTTGGACATGAGGCCACCATCTATACGAATACATTATTAAAAAAAAAAAAAAAAAGTCAACATGTGACGAATCATCAAAATAACAGCACTGTGTTATTATGGACATGGTTCCCTTAGGGAGAAAAAAATGAGGTATACAGTAGGGTTGAGCATTTTTTTCCCAAGGTTTTTGGGGGGTTGTGGCATAGTGGAATGTCAAAATTGCTGTAAAAAATATTTACAGGCAAATTATACAAAAAACACACAATAAAATAACACGATGCAAAAAATATCTAATAATTGGAGAAATAAAAATATTTATAAGAATATAATGATGATTTTTAGGGATGGTCTACAGAAGACATTATCTTTGCACAATAATGAGAACCAAGTGTAAACTACTACTAAACTACTGCTGGTAATAATTTATTTTTATCGTGTTAAGTAAATTATATCTCAAATGTTTTTTGAACAATAGATTAATCCTATTGTTCATTGAAACCTTATAATTGATTGGCTCTTTGGTTCATGAAATGGTGTCAAATATTACTCATTTTATACATTTTACACAAGAGGCAATGTAAAATGTAATTTTTTTTTGTCCAGACCAACAGTCCCAAACACAAAGAACATCAGTTTACTATTAGGGGAAGACTAAAGAAACCAGAAAATATCAGATTTGAGAAGCTGGAACCAGAGAATCAGAGACATTTTCTTCCTAAAAACCAACTCAACTCGATTAATTACTTATCAAATAGTTGATTAATGTAATAGTTGGTAACTAATTGACTTAATCGATCTAATTGTAGCTCTAAAGTGATTAATTTAATTTTATGCAAAATACAGACCAAATTTAGGCCAGACCTTATACTGTATATAGCAAGGCCACAAATGAGTTAATGGAAGGAACTGAACCTGCACCGAGCGCTGTAATCGTGACATAAAAACATCAAGACTACAATTTGTGAGTGTGCAGAGTTCTGGTCAGCACATTTCCATTATTTATCTTCTCTCTCACTCACACTGTACGAAGAAAAGCATGTGGCAATTTACTGGAACATTTGTTTGTTATAGTGGTGGTCATCTGTTTTTGCCTACAACAGAATGTGTCATCGCCACTATTTTCACAGCACTATTTTACTCAACAAAAAGTAGGAGAATGCATTGTCATCGGTGAGCTCTCGATAACGCTGCGCTGTGTGGATATTAGGTGGACTTTGTCCGTGGGAATCTCTGCGGTGCGTTGCAGCTAAGTGGCTTATCCCTTTAACCTGAGCTGCAGACATGTCCTCCTACAGCTGAGCTGAAGATCTAAACAAACCGGAGAAGGAGGCAGGTTGAGCAGACGAATAAGAACAAACAGAAAGCGTTGACGGTGGGTTAGATACAGACGTCTTATTCACAGAGCCGCTTCTCTGCTTTGTGGATGTTTGGGGGTAAGGGAAGAAGAAACACTTCAAAGCCCGCTTACTCCGGCTTTCAATCAGCCCCTTCATCTCAGCACTAGACAGGCCTTTTTTTCCCAGAATGCTGAAGCAATGGAGGACTGCATAGGTGAGAGGCAGATATAAAGGAGGTAGCATGAACACGCTTCTCTAACAACAGGCCCTTCCGCCATGCAGTGACGAGTCCACCCCCCCACACTCTCCACGCCACCTCCTCACCATTGTGTCTGCACACGTTGACTTTCAACTCTCCGCGAGACGAGACAGACCCACCTCCCCTCACTCTCACTCTCTCCCAACCCACGGGAGCTGGGGAGGGGGGGTGCTAAAAATAGAGCCGGCAGCAGCCTGCAGCAGGGAGCTGATTCTGCATGCAGCCCCAGTCTCTAGCAACACCATCCGTTAGATTGCATGCCGCAGCAGCGAGACGGCCGGCCAGCCAGCCGGGTAGCCGGCTAGCGGGGAACTGTGGCTGCTGTTGCTGCCGCCTTGTTGCGCTGACCACCTCTGGCCAGCTGTGCAACGTTCTCTGTATGAGAAACGCCAGGTTAAATCAGGGTATGTCCCTCCCTCCCTCCCCCCTCCTCACCCGCCGGGCACACCCAGACGAGGCGTACAATCCGCTGTTGTCGGGGAAGGGAAGGGGACAGCAGGGTGGTGGCGGCGGTGGGGTCTTAGCGAGAGAAAGCTCAGTGGAAAACAATAGACTACAATGGGATGTGTTTGGGGAAACAAAGGCTCGGTTCATATTCTATCTCTCCATCTTGCTTTCTCCTTCGAGGCTCTATCTCTCTCTTTCTCACTTTCACAACTTCTCAAAACATTTATCATTGTCTCAAAAATAATAATCATTGTGGAAACCTACCAATCTTTTATAGAAAACATGCAGCTTTTTTTTTTTTGAGAGCCTTTGTCATATTCATTCTTTGGGATAGTTTAACACCCCTGTGGGTATGCCAGCCAAGGCACAGAAAGGACTAGTTACTTGAGCTCAAGGATACTGGCCGCGAAACACACGCGGACTACATTGGCAACACTTAGGTCTCTCCATCTCTCCCCGTAATCTGCCAGAGAGAAAGAGACTAAACCAATCAGCGAGGGAGATGACGAGGAGAAAAGGAGATCGGAGGGGAATATATAGGAGGGTAATTGTGTTGAGTGAGCAGCGAGCTGTTTCAAATGGCAGCCAGAGAAGGCCAAACTCCATTCCATAACATTTATTAAATACTGTCTGCAGTGGCCGAACTCTGTGCCGCTGCTCCCAGCAGTAGTAAATCTAATTACATGTTCTACTTCTCACAAAACAAGTTTACCGGCCGGGGTGAACACAGCAACATTTCATCCTTTGGAAAAGGGGAAAAAAAAAAAAAAATGACTGGCAGCCTGTTCTGCTCAGCGCGCTGAGACAGAGCGATATGCTTTTAGCGAGATTATTCCAGATCATCATCAGTAATCACATGAGCTGAAGGAGGTGGTGGGTGGGTGGGAGACAGAAAAAGGGGGGGGGGGGGTCGGCTGAGCAGGAGGTGAAACTAAGAGGAGCAGAACGCGACAGCAGGTGGCTGTGCGGGAACTCACCGAGCTGGAGACCGTAGATGCCAAGGCGGGGATCAGTGGTGTTGTGCAGCCGTCTCTTCTTTCTCCAGCAGCGGGCGGGGTACGTGTACATCTGTCCGGCTGCCACCCCTACACACACACAAAAAAGGCCTTTTCAGATATAAAGTGCATTAATGATAAAGAAAAAAAAAATTAAATTAGGTTTTGCTATGTAGAAAAAAAAATGGGTCAGACAAATTGCAAGACATTCATTATACTGATTTGTTTGTTTGTCTGACACCTACGTATCTGAGGTTTGCACTTTTAATTTGCTATGCATTACCGGGATTAATATATTGATTAGGTCATAAATGTAGCACAGACGCTTAGTTGGGCAATTAAATCAGCAGAATTTCCTAGAGATCAATGATTGTTTAAGTCATTTGCTGGTGTCGTGTTCTGAAATGCTGCTTTTCTTTGTTTTATGGCATTAGAAATTTTGTGGGTTTTGGTTTAAACTGTTCCTAGATTTTCTACATTTTGTAGATCAAATAAACCAAGCAAAAAAAAAAAAAGCAAGAAAATCAAGAACAAATACAGATATAGAGCTGCAACTAATGACTATTTTTGTAGTTGGTTAATCTATTAAGTACTAATGATTAATCGATTAGTTGTTTGGTTCATGAAATGGTGTAAAATATCATTTTATGCATTTTACAAAAGATGCATTGTAAAATGTATTTTTTTTATCCAGAACAACAGTCCATAACCCAAAAGATCATTAGTTTGAGATTACAGAAGACTAACCATAAAAGAATCTGATTTCCGAAGTTGGAACCAGAGAATTTCGACATTTTTAGCAGACGATTATTAAAATAGTTGGTGATTAATGTAATGATTGGTAACTAACAAATAATCAACAAATTGTTGCAGGCCATGCAGACGTGCGTGTGTGTGTGTGTGTGTGTGTGTGTATGTACGCCCACCAGGGCTGCGGTGGTGGCGTTCCATCCAGATGTAGCAGTTGTTCTGTGCCACACCGGTCTGAGAGTCCAGGAATGGCAGGCGTACGCTGCGTTCAGCACACAGGCGGGCATTGTAGCTGCGGCACTGCTCGATGGCGTCCTTATAGAACTGGTCGCCCAACCTGCAGGGAGCAAAATTCACAGCAGGAAGTCAGGGACATTGATCGATGTGGTCGACACATCAAGGTAAAGAGCCGAGCCACTGATTGATTAAAGATCTTCTCCAGACACGCATGACGACATATAAAGATACTCTGCTTGGAACAATATTGTCTGTCTAATTTGGTTTTTATACAAAAATTAAAACACTTAAAAAATGTTAACCCTTGTGTACACCCTTATTTTTGTCCTTTTGGGTTTTGATTTTTCAACATTTTGGAGTTAATTTGGGTATTTCAACCTCATCTCCTAAATGCAGTCTGTAATAAAACGTAATCAATATGGTTATGTTATGTTACTCCTATTGGACATTTGTGTCCCATAGACTCCACAGCAAAACTGCATTATTTTGATGCCACTGCCATTAGAGCAAAAAACCTTGATGTTTTTGTGGCTTTCATCCTGCAGTTGACATCAAATGTAAAAAAGTTTGGGGTTTTCATTATATTTTTCTATAGAAAGAAATAGAGGTTTACATATTTCACTCTATGTGCAAATAATCCATATAATTGGAGTTTCTCGTTCATGAAACCAATGAAATATATATATTCAATGACTTAGTATTGAGAAATTTGCATGGTCAAAAAAATGCAGACACAAAAATTCCTATGGAGAAAATGGGCAAATAAACAATCTATTACATTGGGTATTCATCCTGCAGTTAGGGATTTAAAGTATGGCTTCTCGTTTTAACTATTTTCTAGCTGATTGATTCATTTTCTGCTGTTTTCCATGAAGAAAAAACACTTATACTAGAAACCAGGGAAATAGCATGCATTTTTCCATTATTGAGTTTTGCAGGTCATAGTAGCAAAAAAACTGAAAATGGTATGTCTATTTATGAGTGTCGAGTGGTGAACGTGTGAAGAAATTAGTGTGGTTGTGAGTGTGAGCTTGTGCAGCAACAGAAATAGAAATTTTACTGGTCATATCACATCCTAACCCTGGTTTAAAAACACAGCGCCGCTATGTAAAGGATTCTCATTGCCTTTGAAGGGTTATAATTTTGAAAATTTGGTAGTTCTAATCAGGACTTAAGTTGGTCCAGGATTTATTTATTTTTTTTAAAAAAGGGACAATTATATTAATATGTTTATAGCAGGTTATCAAAGGTGAAATTTTGTCCCTTGGGAGTAACAAAGTGACTATTTGACCATCTGACACAAAAATGACACATCCACCATCAACCTAAATAAATAAATAAATAATTAGCATTTGGAATAAATACTGTGTTTTTTCCACCGAGGGATACTATATGAAAAAATATGTATTTACAATTTTGAAGATTTAGAAAATATTTGGTAGTTATTTGTCAGTGTTGAAAATTTGAATAAAGAGTATGCAATATTTTTCTTTTTTTTGGTACACACACACACACACACACACACACACACACACACACACACACAGTGTGGTGGTGTATTTATGTTCAGAGACTGTCCTCTGCCTGTATTTTCCATTTTTATTTAAAAGATTTTATTTTTAATTACAATTTAAAGGTCATCCCGAAAAAAACATGTTTATTATTCTTAACCACACAAATAATTTTATTGTTTTTAAATGTACTGATGGTAATTATTTGAATTACTGATCCTATTCATTACATTTAGTCTCTCTTTACATATATTTTTTCCAATGTTTGTTGTCAGTGTGGAGAGTTATACACGGGTGTGAGTTACTATCTATGAATTAGAACATAACCACTGCAACACCATTAAAAAACATTTTATTTCTGTGTTTCTGCCATTGTTCTTGCTTCTGTCTCCTTTTATGTTACACTCTCACTGTTGTCTGCTTCTCCAGAGGCTGTAACCATTTTTAATGTTCTGTTTTGCAAAACAGCAACTGACAAATCCTGCATACTCTACCTTTAATGTAATTAAGTGTGCAGATAACACTACTGCAGCTAGGTGAAGAAGATACATCTTAAAGTAAATTTCTAAATATCATTAATTCACTTCCAAAGTTTTAAAGCAGCACTCAGCTAATTGTAGCTCCTGAGGACACAGTGTCCTGCGGCAGCAGACTGGCGTAACTGACTACAACAACTCAGAGAAGGGAAGCATTGAGCACAGTCTGTTAGCTAAGCTAAATGCTAACATGACCAGGCCAACTAGTATACCTCACATACAGGTCAACGTTCGCCCAATGGACATCAAAATGGATCTGATCCCACTGACTCAGCATTCACCTGGAGATGAAGAACGACTGTTTTCCATCTCCTGACAGAAACTTGGCTAAAATAGCAACATGCCAGACTCTGCTGTTTTAAACTCAACAGGCTGATGGAGTCGGCCATTGGGGAAAATGTGAAGAGGTAGTTTTTAATTATAAATTATTTGCTCCTTTTATTTGTTACATATGAAATCCTGCCTAACTGAATCTATGTATTTGAGACCGTCCTTGGAACACTTTGATTTCAAAACAGAAATGCTCAGCCATGGCATCGACTCATTTTGCTCACAATATATCTTGTAACATTAGAAAAACAACAAAGTAACATGTTAAATTTAAAAACTTGATCTTCACTCTTTAAACACCAGTCAAAACCATATGCTGTTTAAATAATGTAGCCTCCATGACTTCACCCGCGTTGGTTTGCGGACTCGCAGTTTGAAGGTTAATTGTGGCCACCACCATCTTGATTATGTTTTCTTTACTCAGAAATGTCTGGTAAAGAACATATTTGGATGCAAGTATGGAGCTGGGTAGGAGCTGCATCCAACCGAGAGCCACCTGTCACTCAAAGTGTAACTTTTTAATTCTGCGTAATTTTAAAAACGGGTGAAATATAAGCTTTAAACGTGTTTCTTTGAAGAAGAAGCCATTCAAGAAATTGCAGTTCTTAAGGCACTTCCACATAGGATTCATTTGTTTCAGCCTTAGAGTTGGCCTCTTGCCTGAAGTTAAACACATTGTTTCTTCCATGGGCTTTTTATGTGATTTTTATAGGTTGTGAGCTACGCTGCTGTTGACTTGAGTCTGATTAAATCACAGCAACATAGAATCAGGGGTCTGATATGAAGTCTCTCCTCCGATCAGCAAGCAGCTAAGACTCTCACACTTTAGTTCCACTTTTCTTAGCGCCAGTGAGATTTTGGCTGTCCCTCAGGGTATCAATGTTAATATTCAGAGTGAAATGGGGGAGGATATTTCACATTCAAGCCCACAATCGCTGCCACATGCCTGGTATGGTAATTAGCCTACTTAATTAATCTCAGCAGAGTGCCTAGCACCAGGGCAGGTTCTAATTTGACTATATCAAAGATGGGGGTAAATGCTGGAACTCTGAAAGCACGGCGAGGTACTTTGTGTGCGATTTGTACAGTCTGCTTTTAGATCAGAGGGCCGGCAAGGTGATTAACAGCTAGTGGTAGCTCTTGTATGAACATGGCATCTCCAAAATCCACATAATGAAGTTCCTCCACGTGTTTTCAATTACGACATTAGGAAGACGGCCATTTTGCAGTGAAACTAACGAGCTGCAGGCTGCAAGTCGAGCCTGGAATCTTTAAGTAGACCTGGGGTGGTGGGAGCCTGATTTGTCAGCGTCTTCTAGACCCTGCTCGCACTCTTTCCTTCTCTCCCCCGTCTTATACCCAGAGCCCTTGAAGAGACAACGTCCAGCAGATGAACAGCCGTGTTAGGAATGCTGTCCTGTACAAAGCCCGCTGCCCCGCAGTTTAGACAAAGCCACAGTGTCTGAGGCTTCTGGGAAAGAGAGGCTTCGCGTCAGTGTGACTGGGAAGAGTAAACACGGGTCACAGGTACAGAGTGAGCGGAGGGAGGGGTGGAAAGGTGAGAGAAAGTGAGAGAGAACACGAGCAAAACGAAAACAAAAGGACAGTGGATGCACACATGCATGACAGAGAGAAAAGAGGTTAAGGGATAACAAGATTTAGTTTTTTTTATTCCTTAAAGTCATGCAGCCAAGACACTGGCTTCATTTTTATATCATAAAGGGTATATTAGTGCACACAAAAATGAGAAATCACCCATTCCTGACATCTAAAAGTGCCTTTTCAGGCTTTATGATGGAATTTTTTACAAGAGTCAGGGAAATACTCAAAACAGATTGCTGAACACACAAATCCAGAGGTTCTCCACCCGGTAGCTTCAATTTTTTCTTAAAAAGATAAATATTTTGGCTCATAAAAACATAACACAGCCCAGCAATAAAACGCACAATTTGTTTCTGTCAGAGTGCATCCGCACCATACACAGAGTTTAACGTCTCCTGCAAATAGCTATCAAACTAAAACCTGTGTGCTTTCCTGTCATTCCTTGATATCAACAAACACAGCTCTAACTGTGCGACATCTCAGTTTACTAAAAGCAGACCAGCTGTAAACGGTCCCTGAAGTAGTCTCGGCTATGAGAGCGTGCTCAAAGGGTACACGAGCGTGGAGTGCCAAGAAAGCAGCACTCCTGAGATTACTCAAGTCGTACAAAGCAAATAAAAAAAAAAAGATGATCGGTTTCGGTGAAAATTCGCAGGGGCTGAGTGAGGGTAGAGAACAAATAAATGGGGAAAGTCTCAGTGCCGGCTGCCTGCGAGGCGGCGTGCTCTCAATCAAAGTCCGGCCTCGCCGAGCAGCAGGTGCCCCGGCTTAGGTGAGAGATCTCTCTGAAAACTTGTAATGAGTGACAAGACTCTCACGTCCGGCAACACAGGAGAGGTGAGAGACAGAGCTCTCACTCTGAAACAAACACACCAGTCCCGTCTCAGTGCCTGTGATGTTTCCCCTTGAAACCTTTTAATCCTAATATCCTTAAAAGTCAAACCAAATGGAGCACCCCAATAACTAAATGGTTACTATGCATGCCACATAGGGTTGCTGCAAATAACTATTTTTGCTTGACTGTTAATCTATTGATTAATCAATGATTTATTTTTTCATAAAAACGGTGTAAAATATCAAATCACCGTTTCCCAAAGCTAAAGATACAACCGAAAATGTCTTACGTCTAAACCAACAGTCTGTAATAGAGCGAAGGTGATTAGATGCCAATATTAATGGCCACTATTTTGATTATTAGTTGTCATTTTAAAGAAGAAAATGTCGAAATTCTTGTTGTCCAGCTCCTCAAATCTGATTATTTTCTGATATTCTTGTTTTCTTTACTATTCTATGATAGAAACCAATGATCTTTGAGTTGTCAACTGTTGGTTTGGATCAAAAGAAAATGCATTTGTGGTTGCATCATCAGCATTGGGAAACAGTGATTTAACAGTGACATTTTATCAATCAAGCAATCATTTCAATAATCAATTGATTAAACAACATAGAAATTGTCAAAATAGTCATTAGTCAGAGCTGGAGTTCACAACCCAAAGATCATCAGTTTACTGCTATAAAAGACTGAAGAAACCATGAAATAGTCTGATTTGAAAAGCTGGAAGCAGAGAAAGAGACATTTTCTTCTTAAAAATGATTCAAATTGATTATCAAAATAGTTGATGATTAATATAATTGACAACTAATCGATTAACTAACTAAACGTTGCAGCTAATCGTTGTAGCTCCAAAGCCACATAACCGCAATGTCTTTTGTTTGAGGCTGGAACCTTTCCTGGCTGGTAAGCCATCTTAAATGAAACAAAACAAATAAATAAATAGGATGAGCAGTCACGTCATCAGCTGCATTTCCTGTTGTAAACATCCATCACAGTTTACACATTTTCTGGCTCAACTTTGACCTACCATGCTCGCCTTAGGCCCCGTTCAAAAACCCGAGGCGCATTAGTGAAAAAAAAAAAAAAAAATGAGAGTCACTCAGCAACATAAAAGTGGTGAGCAAAAAGCCTCACGGTCATTGAAAATAATTACAAAAAAAACAAACAAAAAAAACACCCTGGGCTGGTAAAAAGCACTCCGTCTGCCTGACCTCCAAATAAAGTGGTTCAGATAATCTGGCTGAAACGTCTGATCATCTGGCCAATTGTTTCTTGCCCTGTCAGACTGTCGCAATTACTTTCATGAATGCAACATTACCAAAATTAGAAAAGAAAAAAACAAAGTACCAATAAACCGTCATCAAATAAAAGTGAACTATAAACACTGGTTAAGTGTGTGGTCCATAGCTTAAAAAGGTGTCTCAAACACATCCCGGATATCTTACAGTTGAGTAGAGAAGGTGAGTATGTGCATGAGGGTGAGGAACAAAAGCAAATCTTGTGGCCAGTGGGGCCTCCGCTATCAGCGTGTTCCTGTCAACGGTTCGCCTCGTCACATGGTTGCGTCTGTAATGTGAGCATGTGTCAACACTCATTTTGCATATCTCACAACAAACTATTAGTTTCTAGTAGAGTAGCAAACAGGAGGGAAGTGACTCTGCAGTTGTGACAAACCAATCCAGTGTTCTACCTCCACAAAAAAGGCCCCGTGCTTTAAAGGAGATCTGACTTGCATAAAAAAAAATAAAAAGGAAAATTTGAATATCTGATCTGGAAAACACAACTTTAGCCTTTGACGCTCTGTTCAGCAGCTTTCGCAAATTTGCAAGTGCACACTGCTGCTTCACAGGAAGCTAGAGCTACCACACAACAAAGGAGGGGGAGGAGGTGATACAGAGTGACTGCATCCTGACAACAACCTCTGATTACACCAATCAGAATAACACAGTTAGACCGAGGGCAGGAGTAAACCAGACCGTACACCTCCACACTGCAGTGCCTGACTCACTCAAAGTCTACCCGACACCGATGACAAGGTAGCTGACGGCTGGGTGGGATCCGGCCCGACGCAATGTCAGGAGAGCCGTGGATGGAAGATGTGTCCAACTCCAGCTGTGGCTGCAATTTTTTAATGAGCAGCTTTATGAGCTCCTTTATTAATTAAATATTCCAGACTCCATTTTAATCATCAGATCCTGGAGATTACGGTCCGCCTGTGCCCAAAACGAGGGACGAACTCACACAGGCGACAAGCGCAGGCCTGCAAGCTGCCGCTCCGTCCGCCACGTCGCTATGAGAAAGTCGTACCAGCATTTCATTTCCCTAAAGTGAATCATCTTAATACAAAAAAAAGGTCAAACTGGTCCAAGGGAGCAACATCCAATTAGTGTCAAGTGCGACTAATTATAATCTGAGAAACGTGTGAAATGAAGTCAGAAACCCGAGACAAGAGGCTAATTATAGCAGATTGAAACACTTCATTAAGCACAGCTTATAGTGAAGAGACATTCCACATCAGAATGCTAAAATATCTCTGAGACGAAGCGGCGACATGACAGCAGAAGCATATTGAAGCTTGTTGTTGGGACACACGTGTGGGAAATAATTTGAAGAGACAAATGATGAAAACGTACTTCCCAGTCACAATCCTGCTTTTATTATAAAATGAAAAAAAATAAAAAAGCACAGATGGGAGAATAGAACGCAAGCAAACGAGATCGCTATTTATTTTTGCATTTACAGTGAACACTTGAACATCAAGTGCTTCTCTGAGCTGTTCAGGTGCCAGCAAAAAAGGAGACTGCGATTGTATTTGGTAATTCCCTGGAGCGAATCTGTGAAGGCGGGCATGAAAAGTGCAAGCAGTCGACTAAACACAGATTAAAGTGAAATTTAGCGTTTAACCAACAGTGTTCTCCTGATAACCATGCAATGAGTATGAAAGGGTGTGCGCGTTTGGGGGGTGTCTGGCTTAAAGGCCGCTAAAACAAGACAGAATCAAAACCATGTGATTATTATTAGAATCAAAAGACACATTGACAACTCACACCTGACATGTTTGGGTATTGTCCTCAGCTTGTGCTTCCCCCACGCAAGTGAGTGTGAACTGAGGGACACGTGCGAAATATTTGGCACAAACATAAACGTCCCATTTACTAACCAAGTGCAGAAAATGGGCAAAACAACAATGAGGCATCCGCTGTGCAAAGGCGTCTAGGTGCAGTGGCAATGTCACAACAACAATGGCAGCAGACAATGTGTGCGTGTGGATGTGCGAGGTGTTGTGTGGTCCACAGAGGTGCCAGGGTACCTCCGTGGAGGTAGCAGATGGTTCTCCTGCTTGTGCCCGACACTTCCTCTCTGTCGGAGCATCCCTCTTGACAGATGGGCCCAGGATCCTGGACCAAGCTAATCTCCAGCACTCCTCCACTTAAAGGCACAGTGGAGTGGCTGCTCCACCTTCACACAGTCCCATAAAGAGCCATGATGATCACAACCCATCAACACAAACATGTACTCTCTGCTGTGCTAAACGCCGCGTGAATGTGCATTTTCAAGGAATGCCACGCGATTGTATTGTTTTAATGCGAAATGAGCACAAACAGGAGGCTGCCTGAGAGTCTAACTTGCAGCAATGTGTCTACTCGTGGGAATGGTGAAACAATACAGAAGAACAAAGGAGAAATGGAGAAAAAAGGTGGAGCATTTCTTTGAAGTTGAGGGAGAACAGCGGCTATTGCACAGACTATCCGAGCGCGGAGTGACAGTGTATTTTTCCCCGGATTGCTGTCACTTTTGTCGATTTCGCCAGCAGCAAGCATGCAAATACAAAATGCCTCCTCCCTTGCTTTACCGGGTCCTGACCACGTCTGCGCCCGGAGGAGCCAAAGTTGACATGTCGACAATTCACACCAACTACACGACTTTCGGAATGCCGAAATGAGCTTTCGCCAGCTGTGCCTTAGAACCCGAGCACGACGAAAAAAAAGGGGAATTTTTTTTTTGTAATTATTCGGTGCAGCGGAGAAGGAGGAAAAAAAAGGCACGTTGTCGACACAGTTTTCCCAAATAAATTTACAGCCCAGCAGGAAGACGACACTCTCTTCTGTTGAGTGCAAAGCCGTGTGGAGGAAAACAAAAATGTTAGGCAGCCGGTCTGCACATGTTAAAGACTAATCGTTAAAAATCTTGGGTAATAAAAGAACTATACGAGGGCTACTTTGCCATGCAAGAAGTAACACAAAATGAATTTAGACAGCTTCCTCCGCCGCGTGCACACGACCGAGAATCACATGCACGAACAGCCAGTTCTAACGTACGAGTTGGCAACAAAGTAATTATTCACAATTTCCTCAATGTCCAAATTACTTACGCTTTTAGTGGATTCTGAATGACAGCCGCCATTTTGCTACAATGTAACGCAATATATCGGCGTCTTGCAGTTCTGAGGGGAAACCTACGGAAACGGACCAATCAGAGCTCGGGGTGAATTCGTGGACCAATACATTTGCAGCTCACGCGGATGGGGCGTGGCTTTCTGGGGTAAACTGTCAAAATTATTTTAAAGGGTTTTCCCTTGTATTTATATTGTACACAACTGAATTACAGCACTTTTTTTTATTTAAAGAGACCTTTACTGTAGCTTTGATAGCTCTATCAAGAGCAACTCCCTATTTGTTGTAGTGAAACCAATGCAGCCCACACAGAGTATCAACATGGAAGCTTGTGATTCATTATTATTTAAAATAAATATAAATCATTTAACATCATCAATAAGCACTAAAGAAAAAATCATTTCCCCTCACTTTTATCTGAAGCTGCACTGTTAGGATTGGAATGGAAGCGAGGCTCATAACACAGACATGCACACGGTCTATTCCTCCCACATACAGAACAGTAAGTGGTTTGACACAAGGAGATTTAAACACACACACACACACACACACACACACACACACACACACACACACACACACACAGAGGCACTAAAGACATGGAGACAATTCCAGATTATGTTTTGACAGACGGGAGCTGACACAACTTTAATCTTATGCAAATCTTCCACCGGTCTCCACACATCAGTTAATTTCCAACCGTTTCAAAGTAATCAATCATTCGTGCTTGATTTGGAGTCTGTTGATAAATTGTGTTCATGATAGCACCAAAGCTAAGTGGAAAAAAGGACATCACAAAGTGTATTTCTCAATCACCACAAAGGATATTTGAAGCAACAGACTGCACACATTTGCATGGGAATGGACTCCAGTACATGTAATCTGACGTGATCTATTTCCTATTCTATCCTGTGCAATATTTTAATGTCAGAGGAGGGTGTTTGTGTGTGTTTGTGTGTGTGTGATGCAACATTCAGACAGATAAATCTAATTTGAGACAATTGCAGACACAACATCTTCCGAGACATCAGAACTAAAAGTTCCACATTAGGAGCAAAGGAATAATTCACTTCGACAAAGCTTACAATCGACCAGTCAACCTTTTTTTTTTTACCTCTCTCTTTCTCATTTTGAACAATAAAATACAAGCATTCGTGTCAAAGGCATAACCTTGTGCTTTGCATGATATCTAGATGTAACAGTACCATTACTGAATAACATAAAACTAGTAATAATGCAAGACATACTTCTGAAAAAGTTAATTAAAGCTCTCATCGCTATATATGGTTCCATATATCGTCACTGACACATTTGGGCATCTGTTTTTTGAGTGTGTGATGCTGAAAAACAACCAAAAATAATATAGAGAAAAATGGTGGTTCACATAGTCACTACAAAGTGTATAAATAGTCATAACTAAGGAAAAACCAAATGATATGCAAAAAAAATGATGAAATAGCGTTCAATCACAGATGAAAAATAATGGAAAAACAAGCCGTGAAGAGCTGATATTTAATATAAACGAGTTGAGCCTTATCAGGAATCCTTATCCTGTCAGGCTGTGTACACGGAGACTTGAAGACGTGATTTTAACACGCAAAACTGGTTTGGAGGCAAATTTGGATATTCTGTGGTTCTGAAAAACAATATCCAAAACACAGTATATATTAGAAAATAACTAAAATGCAGATGAGATAAGAAAACAAAAATGTGAACATGAAATACATACAGTTTATAACATATACAACAAAATGCCGCTTGGTAAAGATAGTGAGGTTATTCAGAGACTGCCCACTGAACAAGTAAAAGGCCAAAGGATCGTTCAGACTGTCATGCATGCTGCTAATAAGTTTTTTTTTTGTTTCCTCATCTTCAATACATAAATAATTTTCAACATTTCAAATGTACACTCCTTTAACATAGTTCTATATGTTCATACAACCACAAATTACATGGTAAAATATAGACATCATACCAGCACAGACACAGTGACCTGAATGATTTTTGGCACACCAGATATCCAAAATCTAGACCAACTGCAGATTTCAGCTCAGTTTACGGACGGATAACTTGATCACCAGGATATCTGGTTTATGGCCATGGTTAAGCAACAGCCTATAACAGCTGAAAAGGGCTTAGTGCAAAAAACTAAAATGTTGCAATACAGCATGCAAAGGAACCTGCACTTATACCTGCACACATTTCAGAAGATCTCCTGGCCATTAACACGTATGACATCAGAGAAACAACGCTCAATAATAATAAGAATCACTGAAAACTAAAAATCACACCAGCCCTGCAGGGTTCTCAACTAACAAGTATTCTTTAAATGAAACCTGTTTTTAAATATATTTTTTGATAGTACAAAAATAGCTCAACAGCCTTATTTAACGGAAAATCAGGGATTTGTGTCAAAAAGAATCACGTATTAAATATTCACTCTGAATATTTAAGTCAGAGTGGAAGTGGAGGTTTCACACTGTCAAGTAACTCACATGTTCTGGCTGTTCTATGAAGGCCACAGGAACTCGGAAATCCCAAATCTGCTAAATGTCCTACAAGGTGAGTGACAAATCAAAGGAAAAACATGAATAAATGAGTGGAGAAACATAAAAAAGGCAGAATGAAGAATGGAGGTGTACCAACGTCCAATCATGCACTGTGGCATATCCAGTCGATTCAGAATTTGTACCAAGATGGCGAGAATAAAAGATCTAAGTGACTCTGGTTCATTGTTAGTGCACAATGCTTTAGTCACACAGACCACTTAACTGTCATCAATAGGAACAATGACTAAAGTGATATCCTCATGTAGATTTATGGAAAACACACCAGTAAATAGGTTCAGAAATTAGTTAGTGTGATATCTAAAGGAAAAACAGAATAGCAACTCTTCCTCTGGTGACTAAGAATGTCAATGCAGGATGTGATCAGACTGTGTCAGCAAGAACAGCCTGTGGACAATTACATAGAGAGGGATATTATAATAGGGTTGCAGTGCATAAACCCCTCATTACAAAGATGAATGCACATTTGGGAGTTCAGTGGTGCAAAAAAACCTTAGGCACTGGTCTACAGAGATGTGGGAAAAAGTTTGCGTTTTGCTGGCACGGTTTGGGTCAACTTGTCCCAAACTTGAAGGGTCACTGCAAATCAATACAAAGTTGTTTTTGAGTAACCATTGTTATCCTATGATGAAATGGTTCAACAAGTACGAAAAGTGCACGAGTCGTATGCTATGGCCTTCGCAGTCACCGCATCTCAATTGAACACCTATTGGATATTAAAATTAGGGACCATCTTTTGGAAGAAAGGTGTCCATGTCAAAGTCTCACTGAAGCAGTTCTGGTGGCACCAGTTTCCAACCTTACTAAGACACTTTATGATGATTTTTCCTTTAATTTGTCACTCATCCACATATATATATATACACACGCACAAACACACACACTTATATATATATATATATATATGACTAAAAACCTCCTTTCCACAGAAACAAGACGGAACCATTTGAGTAACAGAGGTATAGCAGTGACAGACTGCGAGCTGAGTGAGTGAGTGGTTCTTTCTGGCGCTCTGAGGAAGGGAGATCGGCCCTTGTTAAAGTTCTCCGGCTTTCTGGTTGCAGCCAGTGCACACGCGCACGGGGTGGTCCCAGCCCCGCGACGGAACCGCCCGGCGTTCCGGGGAGCAGTCGTCACACACTCCCTGACCGCAGGCACGGCAGTGATGCTTGGACAGCTTGGCAGTGAAGTCACGCTGGCAGTTGTGGCAGGATAGGATGTCCTGATCGGGCACCCAGTAGGCAGGACGGGCCGCGTCTTTCACTAGGCCTGAAGGCAGCATAAACACACACACACACATAAACATGCATGTCCTGGCTTTAGTGGTGAGTAAGTTTGTCTTTGACGTTTCCTTACACATGTGTGTATGTGTCACCTCTGTTCTGCAAAGTACTAGTCTTAAGATGTAGTATTTCAACTTGAATCAGTAACTCGGGGAAACTGCTTCTCCCTCACTACTGTTTAAAGTGCACCGCAACACAGTGTGAGATGAAGTTCTTTAGCCGCCTCGGCTCCAGTATCCATGGAAACCCAGAAACAAGATTTGGATTTGGAAATAACCAATTGTGCTGCGATCGGAGCAGACCTTGCTCTGTGGTATTTTTGGATGCTGTTGGGCATGGAGAAGTTTTTTAGCAGGATATCGGGTTATCGAAAACATATTTATCCACGTCCATTAGCAGTGTGTAGAGGACTATAGTAGCCTCAAATAGCAGTATAATGATCATACTACTTAGGTTTATAGGTAGGTATAAAAAAACATTTTGATGTTTTCAAAATACCATATTGACATGAATAATACAACCTTAAAGGAAACTAGAAGCTGTGATTTAATGGTTTGCATGTGATTGCATGCATTTGACAGACCTCTATTTCTGAAGGTAATTTAACATTTGTTAGATAGAAATGTGTCGGCTTTTTCACTAATGAAAAAGAGAGGAACAGTATGTTCTATAAGAAACGTCTACACATTCATTCAAATGCATGATTGCCCCTCTTTAAAAAAAAATCATCACCAAGCAAGGAGAGCATTGATTCCTTAATTTGGATTATTTTTCCAGGTTAGTCATATGATAGACTGAATAGGAGCACGCAGCTCGAAACGTTTTCTGGTGGATGTATAAATACATTTTCTGCATAGAGAGCCACAGTGTGTGGACCTTCGTCTTTTCCTTTAGTCATATGATAAGTCATTTTTTTCCCCTTTAAATATCTGTGACATTTGAAAGATTTACAGTCGCAGCAGCAGAAACCTGTAAGCGTTCACTAACAGCACAAGCTCTATTACAACTAGGCCATTAGGGCACCCCATTTTCCTTATAAGGAAGGCTTTGCTGGCGACACTCCGGTGGTACAGCTTTGAGAGTTCATACTCGAAATAAGACCTTCCTCCTTTTTCCTTCCTACTCTAAATAGGAATGATCGGCCTCTGCCACCAGAGGGCAATGTGGCCATACGCTCACATTTTACTGGGTCATTTCTTCCTGTTACATAACAACAGTTCCCTTTAGGTTCTGATTTTGGCAACGCTCACCAAGTGGGATGTCAATAGCAGTGACAACAACCCCTATGGTGTTGGTCACTGCCTCGCCGACCTTCCTGGCCAGAGTTCCGCCTTCTTCCTCTTCAAGTTCTGCCTCAATTCGCTCTGCAGAAAGACAAAAAGAAACCTTGCCGAAGTCACAACTCAGCTTCCTAATACACACACAGGTGAACAACGGGGAATGTGTGAATTTATTGAGAGCGTTTATACCTTCGTACGAAGATCTCTGTTCAAAGCAGACGTCACAGACTCTGACAGGGGCGAGACCCCAGCCCCGCTCGGGTACAGGCGCGGCTTTGGAAGAGCAGCCGTCGCAGAAGCCCTCTCCACAGGCACGGCAGTGATGCTTTGTGTCGTTGTCCTGAAAGGCCGCGTGACACTTATGGCACACCTTTGTGAAAAAAAACACAACAAAACAATAACAACGGAGGTTTGTTAGTGAGCAGAGCTGAGCCGGATCCAAGTTTTTCCCCGTGACCTGCAAACATAGGTTGTGTAATAGGCAACGGAACACCACAGACAGTAAACATCCCTCAGGACATGAAAGTGTTGACTTGGCTGTTGGTTGGCGGGTGTCGGGGGGAGGGGCTGCGCGTGTGTGTGTGTGGGTGTGCCACTCACCAAGATGAGGGAGTTGGGTTTCCAATAGGCTGGAGCGATCTGATCCGTCAGCCAAGAGGTGACAGCCTTGGCAGGCTTGACACTAAGCTCTGACATGGACTGGGCCACCAAGTTGACTCCATCCAAAAGCCGCTGCGCTGCATTGCTATTGTCCCTTAAAAAGCCGTCAGACTGCGAAAAAGTGGAGGATATTTATCATGGAAATGAGCAGATCATTCTTAACCTGCCCTATTATAGACACATGAAGCAAATATAGTTTATCATCTCACCCCTGGCCATACGTGCTGGATCTCAGTGCGGACAACTGTATCCACAGGGTCCTGGTTCCCATACCAAAACTGACGACTCCGATAGATCACTCCACAGTTGGGACATTCAATAACATACCTGAATATACAGAAATAGACATGTACAATTTAGTCTGTGCTCTGGAAAAAAAAATAAGAGACCACTGCATTTCTTTCTGAAATCAGCCTCTCTACATGTATTCCAGCCATTCCATTCCAGAGTCTGTTGAATTCCAACACATGCACCTCATTCCGCTTGAAGAGGTACCAGGAGTGGAATAAAGTCACCCAAGAACAATGGTAAAGACTTGTGGAGAGCATGCTAAGATGCATGAAAGCTGTGATTAAAAATAAGGGTTATTTGCACCAAATACTGATTTCTAAACTCTCCTTGAGTGTAAATATTAGTAAATGAATTTAAAATGAATTTCATATTGTTTCTTTGCATTGTTTGAGGTCTGAAAACATTGTATCTTTGTCATTTTCTGCAAAAAAATGCTCTAAATGATAATGTTTGGAATTTGGGGGAATTGTTGTCAGGTATGCTGACTCAAATAAACATGGTCCTTTTGCCCAAACACATACTTATACATAGTAAAATCAGAAAATTTGATCATTTTACAGTGGTCTCTTATTTTTTAATGCTTGTATCAGATTGCTGAAGGATGTGTAGGTTTTTATGATTTTAACTTACAGTCTGGAACACTAGTTCCACTACTAGTTCTGTAAAGGTTACATAAACCTAAACCAAGTCCAGTTACAAGCTGACATCACAGGTCAGTCCACCCAATACTCACCCGGACCAGGCGTATTTGGCCAGACCCATCCACGGAGAGTCTGAGGACGCTGAAGTCTTCGGGACGACCAGCACTTCCTTCCCCCCTTCATAGCAGGCCTGAGGTGAAAGAGTTTACCTTCAGATCCATCTGTAGTGGGGGTGTATCGCTTGATTCTGTCTCAGTGACAAAAAGGTGAAGCTCTGCTCCTACCTTACAGGTGTAAATGCGATTATCATGCTGAACGGAATAGCGGCAACGGTGCTTCGCCTCGTGGCAAATTCCTTCCGCTAAGTGATTCATGCTGTTCTTGCAACCAGATCTGAGATTAAAGTAATAAATCCGGATTAAAAACAGCAAGAGATGATGAAGCATCAAATTTTTTTAAGTTAATAGGTACTGACCCACAACTGAGACACATGCTCAGTTGTGCATGTGAAGTACTCATCAGGAAAGAAGCAGCTGTGAGCTACCAGCTCATCTCCAATTTCCCCATTGAAGCGCTCGCTTAATGCCTGCAGGGAAATCACAGACCAGCAGATAACAACATCAAATTAATAAAGTTAAACCTTGAAGCATTTAAGACTCAAAGACAACCATCCTCAGTTCAGTATAGCATTCACAATAATCAGCCATTCAGAAAAAGGGGTTTGAAAGTGGACGGATTTCCTCTTTATAGAGAGGGCTACCTGCAGGGCTTTGAAGATGACCACAGGGGTGCGTGGGGAGCGGGTGGCATTGTTGTCCAGGAGCTGCTCCAGTTTATTCTGCAGGCCACAGAAGTCAGTAGGCGGACTCAGGGTCTGCGTGCCCCAGTACTGGACAGAGCTGAAGGCCTCTGGGAAACGAGAAAGCTTCCTGAAGCGCTCTAACAGCAGCCGATCTACTGACTCCGATGACTTATCTTAAAAAAAATGTTTAAAAAAAGAAGTTTAGCATCAATTGTAAACTGATAAATAAATGATCTTAAATCAACAAGAACATCAGATGCAACACAATTCTCAAAATATTGTGCTTCTTCAGATTATCCCTTATGAAATATTACATATCCTTGAAATATTAAGAGTAGCAAGCATCAGCAATGGAGCACAAAGTTTCTTATACTGTGTGTTTTTTCAGGGCATTCTACTCCTTTAACAAATAGTGACAGTAGAGAGCTGACAGGGGAGAATGCAGAGCCACTGGAGTCAGACCACGTATGTATCGGAGTTATGTGGCATCCATCCTAACTAGCAGGCTGCCGGGGTGTGTCAGAACAACAGCAACAATAACAGGATTCTCACTAGACTCTACAAGTTTATTCACACTCTGTAGCATAAGGCTGTGCAATTAATTTAAATCACATTTTCAATTTACCTGTCAAACGATCTACCAACTCATACAATCGAGTTGAAACAATATTTGATATTTTTCATTACGCAATTATTTCTGAAAGAGTGAGTGTGGTAGTGTGAGTATGTGAGGGCGAGTTGAGCGAGATCTATCTATCTATCTATCTATCTATCTATTTATCTGTATGTATGTATGTAACCCTTAAGAAGCATTCATCAGGTCTCTCAAAACGTACATTGTGTGCTCATGTTGATTTCTTTCTTTATTTTCCATTCGTATCATTTATTTTTCACAAAAATCACAATTATTTGACAAGAAATGTCAAATGTTGTAACCGGAAAAAAAGAATGATACATTTTTTTAAATATATAATCCACCCATCTACGTGGCAGCACAACAAATCTGTTTAACATCTCAAACAAAAGCACAGTCACTCATGCTGAATAAATGCATTGTGTAAAGAAAAAAAAATTTCAATATTGATCAAAAATAATCGTGATCCTGATTTTTTTCCATAATCGAGCAGCCCTACTGCAGCAAAATAAACAGAAAACGCTGGCTGCCTTGAATTGAATTAAAAAGCTATAATGACTGAAGCATATGTTGGAAAATGGTGGAAGATAATATGAACCACTAAAAGATACCAAAAAAAATGGTTTGGTCATTCAAGTGTGTGACTGCAGTCACGAATGTGTAATATTTGCTCAACCTGCATTTATCTCTGGTGTTTTACCTCCTGTCCCCTACAGTGACGCAGACTACTGGAAAAGTTTTGAAACATGTGACAGATGAAGTAATTACACCCTTTAAGAGTATGACTTAGGATGAGTAACAGAAGTGACTCCATGTTTTACCTGAACCGAGCAACTTAGTGTGGACCGTTTCATGGAAGATGACCACGGCGGGGCCCAGGGTGGACAGCGGGACGTCCAGGCCGCAGCGGGCCGTGGTGGCCTTCAGCTCCTTGGTGAAATGCTTCAAGTAGGCCTCGGAGGCATCGCCGAGGAATTTGAAGAGGTCGTCGTGGAGGCGGTCGGCATGGGTGCGGTAGATGATGAGGTCGGAGATGGCGAGCACCTTGAGCAGGAGCCGGGTCCTCTGGCCCTGTTTGGAACTGTTCCCGAGCAGCCCCTCGGTGTCGATGACCACCACTTTGTGCACGGGGTCGAACGCTGCCCACACGCCCACCGTGCAGGACTCCTGCGCGGGGGAGGTCTTGAACACCTCCCTGCCCATGAAGAAAGTGTGGTTCAGGGTGTGAGATTTGCCCTCCCCTGTGTTGCCGAAGATGGACACCACCTTCAGCAGCTGGTCCGGGGCGCAGTTCAGTCTCTTTACGAACGCGGCTTCGTCCTTTATCTGGGAAAGAACCAGAAGAGTCCGCAAGGGGTCATGAGTGAACAAAACAATTCAGAGGTCCAAGCAAACGCGTCGCTTACCTGCATTTCCTCGTTCTCGTCAACCAGGAGGAAACTGGATATCTTCTCCAGGAGCTTTGCTCTCTGAGATTTGGTCTCATTGTGGATTTGGACAGAGGCCTCCACGGAGGTCAGCGCTGAGCTGACCTCGGCGGACTGCTTCGGCGGCGGAGGGTAGGACGTGAGCTGGTGTTTCTTCTTGTTGCCTCCGCTGTGGGTGCGTTTCTGACAGTCCTGGCACAGGTTGACCTTGCAGTTCTGGCAGCGGACCACGGACCTGTGGCGCTTGCCGCCGTCACCGTTGCCCCCTTTGCAGTTGTCACAGTAAGGGACATGGCCCGGACTTATCTGGACCCGTTCGTGGCTCTTGAGGCGGTCCTGGCTGTGGAGCTCCAGCTCACAGCGGACACACTGCAGGCTCCTGCATTCATCACACTCAAACGCAGCCTCCTCCGAGCCACCACAGGCGTAACTCTCCTGACATATCAGACTGGTGTTGACTCCCTTTTCTGAAGATGAGCCATGGCCACTCATCGTTTCCTACAAGGTTTACTTTAATACACAGCAGTGCTTCGTGGAGCAGCTTTGACTACAGCACCAGCAAAATATTCCAAAAGCAATTAATGGAAATACACACACAAATCGACAAATACTGACAACTGAAATGACTTGAATACAATAATTTAACTTAAAACAGCTGCATTGTGTCAAGGCTGGTGATTCTATTCTCTTCTTCTATAAGTCTCAACAATACACACGACTGAACAAATTATCGCAGCATGAAGTTCAAACACTTTCTTTAAATTACATTTAGGCAGTGCAACAAGCAGCTAACAATGAAGCTAACAGTAAATTATGTCTCCTTTTGCAACCAAGTTAGCTTATTTGTACGTCAAAGTTAGATATCGGACGCAGCATTAAATAAAATACACCTTAAGTTAACGAATAAAATGATAATACAATACAGTTTTATGTGCGGGTGACCAGAACCAGCCGAGACAATGAACTCTCCCTGAATATATGAATGTGCAAATGTTGATGCTAACAACAGGCTAACTAGCAAACTGACCCTCAGCAGCTCGCTGGCAAACACGGCAGATAATTTGGCATCCGAACAGGAATGCTTTGCTTATAGCTAACAGCTAGTTCCGACCGACAAGTTCAACTTTTCCCCAAAGTGAAGTCTTTATTAGTGAGCAAGCAAACTCCCCCACAGCACACACACAGTTTATAGCAACCGAGCAGCTAGCCTGTCCAGTCTGTCAACTGAGCTGCAAGAGTTAGAGCAACATATCAACAAAAACAACAGCCGGTCGACGGTAAAAGCTCGTAGCGTCGTTTCCGCGAACACTTTTACTTTAAAACGGGAGGGAAATACAAGCGGCTCCGTTTTTAAAAAAATAAGTCTTTAAAGTCTTTTGCTGTGTTTTAAATCCGTCCGAGCAGTGTCATTGTTTTTGTTCCTCAGTCTCCTCCCTGGCGGAGCTCTCTAGCTGCGTTATTTTGTTGCCAGGTCAGATCAGCTGATCAGATTATTTTCAGTCACAGGGTCAGCGGAGAGGGGGAAGGTTGCATGATGGGAAACGTAGTTCCGACTAGTGAGGCGCTCGAGCTGAGTCGACGGTTTCGAAATGTTCATTTAGGCTACTCGCGATTTGTTTTTGATCCTTCTTGTTTATTTACTAAAATATTTTAAGCTTTTTTAAAATTATATACTCAGATAACCTTACTTTATATTATATTTTGTACATTCCAATAAATTATTTAATACTCATTGTCTGCAGTGCCCCAATGATGGTAAGTAACTAAGTACATTTACTCATGTACAGTTTTTGAGTTATTCTAATTTACTTGAGTATTTCCCTGTGATGCTACTTTATGCTTTTTTACTCCATTTCATGTATTTGACCAATGTAGTTCCTTTGTCAGATGAACATTTGACATAAATAAGATATGTTAATATGTTTACAGTTTAACATATTTCATTAAAGTAAAAATAAAATAAAGTGATAGAAACACATATGATATAGCTTTCTTTTTCTTTATTCTTGTGTAGTTTATTCACCTCATCCATTCAGATGACAAAGAAGATATTTTTAATGATCTAAATAAGTAAAAACTGATAGCAAAGTTGTGAAAACATGGCAGTTAAAACAACTGAAAGAAAGGAAGGAAAGTCCATCATTGCAACTGTGATGGGATTAGGCATTAGGCCCTATTGAATGCCATACATTACATGAAATACATGAGGAATCTAATAACAGTAATCAGATTACTTTTTAATTAGTTACATTAAACTGTCAGTTTTTTAAACAATGCCAATGTCAAGCTAATGGATATCGCTAGAATTATATTGAATATATAATATAATGCAATAAACATAAATGGCAAACGTTAGAACTAACCCAACCACCTGTTACAATGTTCCCCACTTCTCTGTTCCACTGTGAAACAATTGTGTTCTTTAAAAAAGTCAATAACCATTAATTAACAGACAGGTGTATGTTGATTGTGTAAAAATATTATGATTTTTGTGATTACTATATTTTTCTGATTCTTCAGCTCAAATCTAAATCTGTTGCTCTCCTCTAATACTATGAACCTAGTGTCTAAAACCTCTAAAATCCACATCTATAAAATGTATAATATCTTGAAATAATACATACAGTCTGCATACAGCATATTGCATACAGGTTCAGTAAAGTCTTTAAGTACTTTGTCCACCACTGAGTGCTGCAGGGTTTATCTGTCTTGCTGCATGAAAACTATAACAGGAAGCGGTAAACATTTCGAACCAGTTGAAGCACTTGGACTATTGCTGCCTCGAGGCAAGTTAAATACCACCAGTTGTTGCAAGTGACAAGATGAAAGAAAGAAGCAAAACCCACGACATCACTGTGCATATAGTTCATGTTAGTTGTAGAAGTGTTTGTACTTTTCTCAGCCATATGCATGAATAAGATATATCAAATGATATGATGGCCTCTGAGAAAATTTAAATAAATAATAGTTCTCTTGCCGTGAGTTGATTTAGCTCCAAATGTCTCAATATATTATAATGAATATATCAAATTGTACTGTTGGTTCTTTTGAAATCACAGTTTTTTGGCACATTTTACATTTTTTAAAATCTGTTCCTGTGAAGGCAAATCATTTTCAAACTAATTGCTGGAAGCATGCCTCCACAGGAGCTTTCACACAGAGGATGGATTTAAAAGGCCTTTGTCTTGTAAAGTAGCGCTTCAAAGTATCAGCAGGTGACCATTTGTTCCAAATGGCACTTTCCCTCCATTTCTCCACTGACAGTATCTTCTCACTTAAAGCAACTCTTAAAAAACACTGATTCAAAGAAAACACAGTTGAAATGATGTGCATTTATTACAAACTTTAACACGTGCAAACACATACAAAACCACGAAACACCAACATGGACAAGGACAGGAGCAAAAAGACACACAAAACAAACATGAAACCACGATAAAGAGCAGATTATGCAGAATTTGCTACATCGAGCAGGGTTTAATTGATCTTAAGTGATCTTTTCATCCACATTCTGCACAGAAAATGCCATAAGAATCCCATAAACAAGCGCAAAATCCATTTGTTTTAGATTCCAGTCAGATTAATCTGATGATTTTCCGCCAGCCACAATCACAAAAAGCCTTTAAACGTTTAATCAGGCTGAGCTTTCGGGGTTTTGCGCCGGCAGTCTTATGCTTAATAGCAGCGAATATAGCGCGGTCAAACACATCTTTGAGGTTGTGCTGCGTCAGGGCCGAACACTCCACGTAGTCGCAGGCTCTGACCCTGCGTGCCAGCCTTCTGGCGTGGCCAAAGTGCACTGGTTTGGATCTCAGTTGGTCCAGGTGAATGAGGACATCCACGCTGTGGCGAAGGTCTGACTGAGTCCCAACGAGAACGATGGGGGATGTGGGGTTACCAGCGCGGATCTGTGGTATCCATTTTGAAGTGATATTCTCAAAGGAGACAGGGTTGACCAGGCTGAAACAGAGGATGAAGACGTCCACATGGGCGTAACACAGAGAGCGAAGATGACCAAACTCCTCCTGTCAGATATGAAAAAGTGAGAGCTTAAAGGAATATTTTTTTGATTGATTGATTAAAGAAATCCTAAAGTAATGTGGGATATTTACCTGCCCGGCAGTATCTATCAGTTTGATACGGGTTTGAATCCCATTCACATGAACCACACCTGGAAGTTAATTGGAGAGAGCGTCAGTTTATTCGCTGAATCCAGCTGTTGTTGTAAAAAAGAAAAAAAAAGAAAAACCTTCACTTACCAGTGAAAACGTCAAAAGCTGTTTGCCTGTATTCGCTGTTGTAGCCGTTGAAGATGTAGCTGATGACCATGCTGGTCTTCCCCACGGCTCCGTCTCCCACCAGCATGCAGCTCACCTCTTCCCGCAGCCGGTTCACTTTGTCGTGTCTCTGACAGGCCTGTGCCATGTTTCCTCATGTTACTGTTCCAACATCCCAGCTCTTTGGAAGTCCATGCAGGAGTGCAGCATTTACTGTAAAAAAGATGGTCTCCACCACAGGGCTGTTTGGTGCCCATAAAGGGAGGAGGAGGAGGGGGGAAACCTCAATTTGAAAGAACAAAGGGGCCCAATCAGATGAGTGATCCTCCCTTTACTGCCAGGTTCTATTTGTTTGCAGATTTACATAGTCACTCCCACTAAGATCACTGTAAAGTAAAGTCAAGTCTGGTCAACTTTATGTAGGAAGTATGCTTTCCTATACAAATACAGACATGAAAGGCTGACACTTGGAAGCAGATGAGAACAGCATGGTGAAACCTGAGCGACGCTACTTACTGATGAGATTACTGTGATATGGAGAACGTGCAGCATAGACATCCACATCCACACAGAGCGAGCCAAGGCTACAATTTATGTAGAAAGTGTGGATCTCAATCTATATATATCAGTTTTTAAATTGTGATGATAGTAAAACCAGGGTTACGATAAATCTCATACTTTTTCCTGTATACTTCCATTACGTTGACTGTACAGAGCTTTAAGCTGTAACACAAGTGCTGTTGCAGGATAGTGCTGCTATGTAAGTCTGTGGGATTTTAACTTTTAATTACAATAATGGTGTTTTGAACATCTATTGAAAAAAATCCACAAAAAAGGATGCACACCAGGGGCCATGCTACAGCCGAAAGATGAGGTTGACACCTAGACGCTAATTGCTTTTATAGGTAGGTAGCCCAAAATCACAAATTACAGATTTGCTTCAATGCGCTTTACGCTTTGTCCAACTGCAGCACCCCTTGTCCTTAGACCCTCATTCCGTACAAGGAAAAACTCCCTAAAAAAACATTTAACGAGGGGAAAAAAATAGGAAAAAAACTCAAGAAGAGTAATAGAGGAGGATTCTTCTAGGACAGTCAGGTATACAATAGAAGATGTGTGCACAGGATGGAAAGAATACAATTAGAAAACAGGAAAAGAGTACAACATTAAACGGGATAAGAGAACTACATAGATTCATGGTATATGTCATATATGATCAAGGTGCCACCAGAGTAAAACCCTCCAGGAGTCCACTGGTTTAATGTTGAATACCATATGGTGAAAATCTAAATATATATGAACTTCAAAGCAAAACATTCAATACTATAACTTAACTAATCCTGAACAAAATGTATGACCCTACCACAAGGAATCTTTATACACTTACATATTGTTTTTGCTGCTTTTTTAAACTTGAAGTTACATTATTTACTTTTCATTTAAGTTACGCTTATTTGCATTATTTATACATATTGTCCATTCAGTACAGGCCTGTTTTAATGTGATTGCTACATGGAAATTTTGATTTGCCTTGTTGGTTGTAAATTCAATCTTTCAATAAAAAAGTATTAGTTGTGTATGTTATCCTGCTTATAATCATGATCAGTCCTACAGGAATACAGATCAAATCTTACTGAATGCAGTATATCTCCTATTTAGTTTCCTATTTAGTATTTTCATTTTAATGTTAAAGACTTGATTAGTAAAACTCTAGTTTAATGTAGATTAATATCAACATTTTTCAGTATTGATTCTGAAAAGGTCGTGGTAGTTTGTTTGATGACACTAATTCTAACTTTTATGTATTGCTGCTGTATAACCTGCGGGATCCATTATTTTTGGAGTGTTTTGGATGATTTATAATGCAAGTTGCTGTGTCTTCATGTTGAAATAAACAACAATTTGGAGTAAATCTTGTGTAATGGTATTCACATAAGATTAGTATTTTAATTTTTTTCCACTAAGAGATTATCTCTGGTTTGAGTTTTCCAGTTATTGTACATTTAAATAAGAGAGACAAATAGATATTGCAGCTTTGTTTGTTGTGTCATGGTACATGTTACATTACAGGTTTCTGTCTCATTCAGTACAAAATGATCATGACACTAATGTGTTGGCAGCTTTCGGTGCCACCTGGTGGTTGAAGAACAAACAACCAACAGTAGACTAACTTGTCACATTTGTCTAATGTTGATTATATATAGGAAAATATATGATTCTTTTACTCTATTGGAACATTAGTGGTTGGTGAATGAATATAATCATGCTCAGTAATGTGCAAAAAGATATGACATATGATTTTAGATGAAGGCCACTTGTAAATACAGTAGTGTTAGTCTTTTTAAATCTATTAAGATGGAGAAATATATATATATATATTGTTTAAACATATATTATTTGACTACTGAATAGAAGTTGCATATGATGAAGGAATAGCCTATACAACAGGATAAAATAATCATTTATTTAAAAATAAAAAATAAATATTGAATTTAGTTGAGAGAATATTTTTTTTTATGATTTCTACAAAACAGTTTACCTACATGTATTTAAATCTTAGCCATTTCACCATTAAATCATGGAAATTTATACCAACAAATCAGTGACAGTGTTGCAATGACAATAAAAACTGACATTTTAATTGTAAATGAAAAATTAAACGTGTAGCCTCAATACTCAATTGCTTGTAACAGTACATTACAGATAAGGCCTGAAAGCCATTTGTCAACGTATTCAATACAAACGCATGAAGTTGAAATGAAATAGGAGTAGAAGGCCTCTATATATCAAACTAACAGATAATGTAGCTGAAATCCTTTTCAGAGAACGCTGTGAATATTTTACTGTAGCTTGAGTCAAGTGTAAATACAGTGTGTGGGAAGAGCCTGAATTCATACTGAGGACTTTATAGAGCATATTGGTGATCTCAGTGGGTTGAAGGGGACTATAAATATATTTAATGCAGTTTTCCCTTGAAGTCACGTCCTAAACTATATGTTTTACTGTCGCAGATGTATGATCTGCTGGATGATATTTATGATCACTCCAACCAGTGTATATAACTTGTAGATATAACTTTATACTAAAATTGTGTTTCTAATATTTTGTTTACACCATGTATATCAATTGATTAAATATTAGTATCAGTTCTCAACAGGATATATTGTAATAAAGACCGAAGCGAAGACCGTATAGGATTCATGAAGCAACAAAAGCACGAATTAGGTAACAGATTAAAGCAAACTAATTATTAAACCAAACAGGACTAATTTGAAAAAGTACATTTTTCATAATGCATTTCTTTGTTTCTAAATGACATTGCTTCATATACTTGCTAACAGTATCATTATGAGCATGTTAGAAGTCAGCGACTGTTCTATCAAGCAGATTCATAATGAAATAAAATATAATAAATGAAGCTAAACATTCACTGATGAAAACTACTGTAAAAGACAATGATGTATTTATTCTTATATGCTTTAATTTACGAAAGTAAAATGCTGAAATTGTGTCAAAATGCCATTTTATGCTTGATGTCATATGTGGTAATGTTGGTTATATAAAATCCCAAATTCATTAATAATGTATCCAAATGTCAAAATTGCTTGGGAAATTAAAATGTTACGTTTGATTATAGGTTTGCTTGAGGGGTTTGGCTTCAATGTCATGTATAATGAGTATAATTCATGTTATGGAAATCTATTCTGCTAGATGGCATACATTCTTTTTCTTGCTTGTTATTCTGTTGAATGAATTCTGACAATAATTTGGTGTAGTACCGTGTTTGGTCCACAGAGTGAGGTGTTGATCCAGCATCAGCTCCTGGTCCACATTGTGCCTCATATACAGACATCATTTTCCATTAGATATTGCATGTTTCTTCAATGAAAATGATGAGTGGGAAAAAAATAGCTTAAATTAACATTTAAAATGAAAAGTGGCACATTTTAAATATTTTTTTTTCCTCTGGTGGGACAGGAAGACTTTTCTTATTTTACAAACGACCTGTTTCCCTTTTTCAGGAAACTTTCACGTCCGATGGGCCTTAAACGTCACATCCCTTAAGTATCACAGGAATCTCAGATTTTTCCAGATCACTTTGTTGAATTTTTCATAAAGCGCTTGATCTATAAATGCATGTTTTCCAAAGGCACGCAGAGGCAGCTTTACTCTCCGTGTAAAGGGCAAAGGGCACAGCTGAGGGTGTATTGTTATTGTTAAACTGTCACCAGATGCAGTTTATAGCAGAAACTTGTGTGCCGTGTTTCATCCTGTCTTTTTCAGTCAGGGTGACTGGGTTCATAAATAATATCATAGGCTATATTTGTATAAACTTGCCCAACACAACAATCACCTTATTATAAACATTCCCTGACGGATTAAACCTCTATAAAACTACAACTAGTTAGTATTATTGCTCTGTTTGGAGGGTTTTTTTTGGTGCATTTATGGAATTTTTCTCTAAATTTTCACCATAGTCTGTGTCGCTGCCCTGCTGTTGGCCTGAGGTAAACTGCAGACAGACATGTACTACCTGTGTGACACACGTCACCACATACTTTTTCTTCATTTGCCAGCGGTGCAAAATGTGTGACAGGTTCACTCTGTCCACCCTGTGCTTCTATTGTGCAGGAACTCTGACCAGTGCACCACACCATGAACAAAATGTTTTTTTGGGTTTTTTTTCTTACATCTTCACCAATCACCAATGCCACCAAAAGGGGGTGGCCACGCCCCCCCTCAATATATTTGCTGGCCACCCCAGCACCAGTCACATAAAATGTTATAGCATCAGTTTTGCATTTTATCCATAGTATATATAGTGGAAGTAGTCTCCGTGACGTCACCTGGATTTTAGTGCCATCATTTACGCACACAGTACACAGGTTCAACACGGTTCAACAAGATAAAAAACGCCAATATAGCGCGGAGTTGCTAGGCTAGCTAAGCTAAGAAGCTAAGCTACATCCCAAGTCTTGTCTTGTTGATCAAACAAGATTAAACCTGAAACTTCAAGAACTTTTATTAATGATTTATCGTTTTTTCAGATACAAGCTGAAACAGACTTCAATGTTTTGGAAAATAAAACATAAAAATAATTATTGTTAATTAGCAATTAGCTACGTTAACATTAACTTAGTAACTTTATACATGTCAAACAAACAATGTAATACAAAGTTTGAACCCAAATTTATATTTGTACATAACTTCCGGCCTCCCTCTGATATCACGATTTGTTTGACCAGGACTTTGTTGGTGCAGTTGAAGCAGCAGCAGCTGCAGAGCATTAATGTTTCAACCTCACACAAATCCCATATATATTACACAAATTACCACATTATTACATTTTGACTCCAGTGCTTGCTTAGCTTGCTAAGTTCATGGGCACCGACACTTTCTTTCTTTGCACGAGGCTGTAAACTTTTTTTTTTTCTGTTTTATATTTTCACACGGGGTCTATAGGGATTGACTCACTTTTACGACCAGCTAATCAAAGAATTGCAGTTCCTTATTTTGCTCAGTCCTCAGCCCCGGAGTTTGCCCCCTTAGTTTTATCCCAAATGTGCAGCCAGCTCGGCCAAGAAAGCCTTGAGGCCACTTCACAGCTCATTTCGCTACACAGCTCATTTACACATGACACAAATACATCAAAAAGCCATTTAGCACTTAAGAAGTCAAACTATTCTTCAGTCAAAGATGAGGGGAAAGCATGCATTGTGACATTTGTTTTTTTCAGTGCTAAATGGTGCTGTTACAGCAGCTGTTCCTGAAGCGTTTGATGTTTAAATGATCTGTTTAGATCAGATTAGCTTCTGCTTGTATGTGTTATGTCAGTTTGCAGACAATGAAGAAAGACCACAGTCACCTCTTCTTATGTTAAGAAGAAAATTAGTACAGGAGAAGAGAAGAGGCTTAGTGAGGAGGAGGAGGAGGAGGAGGAGGAGGAGGATGGATGATGAAAGATGGAGGAGAGCATCAGACAGAACATCATGATGAGGATACACATCCAGCATCAGTTCCAGAGCAGTGAGGAGGAAGAACATCAGACAGCAGCAGACCATGGACAGTCAGCACCAACAATGGTCTCAGAAGTGAAGCAGGACTCAAAAAAGCAGAAGTTTGTCCAGTTCCTGAACTGATAGGTGAAGTTATGACTGTGTAGCCCTAATAATGAAATGAATGGCTCGTCTCAATAGTAAAGTCATCTGAAGAAATATATGTTTATGGTTCCATTAACTTACAAATTGTGACATAATCACTTAAAGCTTTTGGATTCCTGTTTATTGGTAGTTGAGTTTGATTAGCTTGATAAATAGAAATGCCTATGAGCTATTGTTACAGTTAAATTGATAATTAGAGAGGATAAGTACTAGGATTACTACCACTAATATTATTTTAATGTCAGCATACCCGATTTTTCCTTTTGTCTTATCATAGATATACCTGTCAAAAGCAAAGCAGCCTAAACAGCTGCCCTCAAACCTGGAGACAGAAGGTGATGCTTCAATAAAGACTGGTACAACACATATAAATGTCAAGAATACTCACAGAATAAAGACTCTGTCTGTTGTTATGCCTTCTGACACTTATTTATATAAGTATAGTCTGGTAATCAGAATCAGTGCCTGTTGATGCCTGCTGAGAAATTCTTGTTACATAAAGCAAAGATATGAGTGTTTCTCTACTTGCTTCTGTTTGTATCTGCAATAACCTTCTTTTTCCTGAACCAAATCCAATTTTTTCACCCCAATGAGAGCTGTATCTGATTTTTTTAATCACAGTCTGAATAACATGGATCAGATTTTTTCAAATGCAACTCAGGCCACTTGGATATGTCCTAAAACAAATACATATCAGATCTTTTCACATACAACTTCAGTCTAAACGGCCAGGTCGCATTAATCTGTATTACAAATGTGGGATCCTTTATAAAGTTCACACTAGAGATCACATACAAGTCTCTTTTAATTGGAAAGGTGAACGACCTTGCAAAAA
The DNA here is from genome assembly GCA_030544235.1 of Lepturacanthus savala. Lineage (NCBI taxonomy): Eukaryota > Metazoa > Chordata > Actinopteri > Scombriformes > Trichiuridae > Lepturacanthus > Lepturacanthus savala. Next base: position 16,631,216 of record CM060469.1, on the reverse strand, counting down.
AAAAAAATCACATTTCACAAAAAAAAAAAAATCCAAATTGAGCAATGAGCCCTGCAGTTTGAACATATCCTAAGTGTCTTTCTGGGAAAAGGATGACTAGCCTACTTTAAAAACAATGAATCATCTAATGTAAGCATAAAACAATAAAACAGGATTGTTGTGGATCTCAAAACGTTAACATTTATTAGTCTATGCATGTTAAATCATTATTAGCAATAAATGTAACAATAAACCAAAGTATGAGGAAGTCTTTCCTTAAGTCTTTCTGAGTTTTATACTAGCCTGTAAACCACAAGGGTATAATAACATCCTGAAATAATGCCTTTTAGTTTTGATGTGCCACCCCAGGATTTTAGGAGACCAACCCGATGAAAAATGTCTAGAGGCACCTCTGCCAAAGAACAAATTTGGACCAAGACACCAACACATTGCCCCCTTGGCATGGGGCAAGTCTGTAAAAATGGAAAAAGAACAATTACATGGTTTTATTGAACTGCTGTTGGGGTGAGGCAATGGAGGTATATTGAGGTTTGTGAAGATAAGAGCTATAGTTGATGCACCTACCTATGATCAAGCCTTAAATAGAGCATAACACAGTTTTTCTTGTGCTGGGCCTCTGATGTAAGGTTTACAACACTTATAATTACATTTTATATTGTCCAGAGGTATTAGGGTTCAGGATTTTATGTAGTTTTAACCCAAATACTCTACACACAATCACAGCTGTAAGCGCAGAAGAATTGCAGAAGCATTGTGAGATGTGACTTTCGAGCGCAGGGAAACTTTTGCTGGTGAAAATACAGCTTTAAAACAAAGTGTTGTTCCTTATCTGTCTGAGCCTGCAGGAAACCCTGCGAGCATTGTGTTGTAAGGTCTCCGCTTCCTGTTTGCCGTTGTTTCTCGCTCACTCGTTCTCTTCTCCTTTTTCTCTACCCCCCTTTTTCTTTTCCCACCACCTGTGGTGTGAGTGATAGAGTTTATTCCCCACGGTAGGAGAACAACATCTGGTCCCCCCCCCTTCCCCATCCCCGGCGCACAACGTGTTGCCGGCTTGGCTCCCATGCTGCACCTCTGTACAGCTGTGACTCACAATGCTGTTCCTTAATCCAAGGTAAATGTCAAACACAGGAAACGGTCTTTAAATATCTCTACAATCCAAAGATTCTTTTTTCCTGTAACGGTCACTTTTATCATTGTGCGTCAAAGCGGTGCAATTCTCTAGAATACAAATCCATGTTTTTGGAAGTTTTGCCTTGAATCACGCAGCAGATGTCAGCAGCACACTTAATGGCTGGAACCAATGGAACCGCTATTAACTAGGATGCATATCTATCACTTTTCTGCATACAGAAATCCATCCTGACTTAGATATATGGAGGTAATATGTTTAGCTAAAGGAGTCCTATTTTACTATTTTCCAGGTTTAATATTTACATTTTCATGGTCTATTCATAAAAAAAATGCATGCCTTAATGGCCCCAAAGCCCCTGGTTAGACCTCTAGCAGCAATGCAGTCTGCCTTCTCACACACTCACTCTGAAAAATCCTGTTTCTTCCTCTGTTGAGATTGGCCGAGCACTGTTGGAAATGTCCTGCCTTCAGAAAGCTGGGGTCAGTCGGAGAAACAGAAGTCAAATATAAGCACTGTAGAAAGAGGTCATCAGCTACATGGATCCAGAAGTGGTTACTATTAACGTCCACTCCTGTTGTGACATCACAACAGGAGCCGTTTCTAAATGGCTTGTGTTCAGTCAGGTTTCAGCAACACTACAGACAACAACAGAATGAGTGGGTGGCTTTATCTCACAGTTTGTGTATTAGCAGGAAAACCAGAGATATAAATGTTTACACAAAACAACTGAAAAAGTGTTTTTTTTTCATAATAGGACCCCTTTGAAAGTCTCTCAATCTGTGCAGTGTCAATTTTATAGTATATTATAATTATTATAATTAAATTTACGGCGCACACTTCCAAATTAATTCCACTCCATACATTTTTGGTGACGACAGTCTGGCTATAACACAGTAGCTTGTTCAATTTCCTGCCCCATACCAAATCTGACAACAATAGAGAAATCTGCCGGATAGGTGTTAAAAGATTACGCTGCTCCCTTAAGCGAGAGATCAGCCCAGCACGCTGTAGACAGGCCACAAAATAAGTGGCTGACACACAGATAGCCTGAAAAACAAACCATTTGCATAACATTTCCCGCATAATGTCCCTTTAAGTAGATATTGGTGAGGCTCTTAAGTGGTAAGGATTAGAGCGGGATGGGTGCTTCCATCACACTGGGATCCCATATAATGGACTGCTTTCTCTCTTCTTGTTAAGGTGTGACTTGAATGTCATGGTACATGTATTTGACCTAATCTTATCTGGTAGCATGTGTCAAAGGTCGAGACCTGCTTGCTTGAATTTGACACTGACCAAATGTGATGGATTAACTCAATGTCCTGCATGTTCATTAATGAGTCTATAGTCACGCTAGTGGCTTTGTGAGGCTGCATAAAGCGCTGCAGGAATGCTGTAAGTCTGAAATGACATAGCATTTTAGCTAGCTCCTTCGTCTCAAAGTCAATGTCTTTTTGTTAAATGCGCTTCACCTGAAACAACCTTAAGAGACTTTAGTGTTTTGCTCTACAACATAAAATCAACAGTAAAGACCTTAATAGTTAGTTTAATAGTTTTTGAAGCTTATATGTGTCCTAAATAAGGTGGTTGCTAACAACTGCAGAGCATATCAAGCGTCATCATGTTGGAGTTTATATATAGTTTATATTTGTAGTTTATAGCCTATTGATAGCTTTTTACTTCTGGTTCTATTTTGAAGTTTACCTTGCTGAACAAAACGTATCATAAACTTGTGTTTTGCCACAGATCTTATTTAAAGCTACAATCCAAAATTGAAAAATCCCCATTTGATTTATGATGAGAGGAAACAGGGGCGATAAGCTAATGTGTTGGGCCTACAAAAATAAGCTAAATGCTAGCACTAGTATGGCAACTGACATGATAATGGGACTAGTGCAGGGAAGGAACAACAAAGTAATTATTATTCATCCTGAGGATGAAGTTAGTGTCAACATTAATTTCACACCAACCCATCCAGTAATTGTCATGGCATGTCACGCAAATCCACAAATACAAACATCAGGGTGGTGCACTGGTTCAACAGGAACAGTCAGAACCATGAAAATAATTTCTGGGAACCGTGAACGCTTAAAAACAAAATAAAATCTTCTGTGCCTTTGTTACCGTCTATAGTGACAGTAAAGAGATGTAACAAAATGGGGGTGAGCTGGGGGAATGTCATGAAACAAGGGATGTTACAGTTGATCTAAAAAAAACACAGGGGTGTCCATTATCATGTAGATGTGGAGGTTTGACTTGGTCATGGTGTTGCAGAAAAAGCCTGAGATCACCAGAGTGATTGGGCGACCTTGAATGCCAGTACTAAATGTCATGGCAGTCCACCAGTTACCATCTATCCAGGCATTTAAAACGGCTACAAGGTGTGTAACCCTGTCCTGATATTGACCTGACTAAGTACAAGTTGTGGGCTTTCTGCTTCACAAGACTGTCATGTATATCCACAGTTTATTAGCGACAGGATACAGCCCCCCTTTTCCAGGTCAACTCGAATTCTAGCACCTTGTGGTGGAAATTCATTGGAATACAGCCCTCAGCAGCGCTTTCCCACCCCTACTATCTACCTTCTATGCAACCCCTATTCACATTCTTTACTTAAGGCCAGCTCTTACAGGAAAGCGTACAGTACGTCTGTGAATATGCTGTAATGGTGTGCTGTTTTGTTTTTGTTTTTTGGCTGGATCAGTGTATTTGCAGTTAACCTGCATTTCATTTTACGACCAGTATTGTATCATTTGTATCTGAATCAGCTTAGGGTAAGTCAGCCTGTCCCAATTTCTAAGTAAAGCCTAAGTGTTTTGGGGGCTTTTGTTGGTCAGCAAGCATCAGCATCACTTTAGTTACTCCTGCTCCATTAAACCCTGGCAGGGATCCAGCAGCAACGAGACTAATCTCACTTTATCCTCCAGAGAGCATCACGGGGGGTCTGTCCTCTGCCCCCTAATGGGATATAGCAGTAGCCCTGCTCCACAACTGTCAAATATCCTTCAACCACTATGCCCGGTGACTGTGACCATGGCAATAGATGGATTCATTTAAAAGGCCCTAAAAACATATTCTCTCAATCAGCTCCTTATTGTGAGTCCTGCATGAATTTTGTTAGAGATTCACACGAGTGCTGTTTTATTTGTGCGGTGGAGCTAGTTTGGCAGAAAGGTGGAAAGAACAGGATTTGGCAAGTTCAAAATCCAAATGTGTTTATGGAATGTGTTGTGATCACATTTGGGGTGTGGTAGTTTACGTGTGTTTTCAGGCCTGAATTATCATCCTGCAGTCATAAAGCTGAGTTTCTGGGCAGCACACACTTAAAGAAATAATAAGTGGAAATTTATTATTTGATTGTTGTACATGAATGACTTCTTTAGTAATGACGAATTACATAAAGAAAGGCTTAAGGCCAGGGCTACTCATTTTCACCCCAGATGGATTTCAATATTACAGTTGTTTATTAGTACCGTGAGTCACATAATAATAAAAGAAATGAAACAAAAACTGAATGCCTTAACCTTTAGACATCACCTTTACTCATACCTGAAAACGTCACCTCTCTGGAAAACTGTCTGCCACGCTATAATTGAGGGCTAAAATGCAGATTTCAAAAGAAAAAAATCTAATCTTTGTATAAGTAGGTTGTCAGGAAGATAACACAGATTTTGTTTATTACAAATCAGAAGTAGGTTTTTTTAGTTCAAATAAATGATTATCTGCATGAAAATAAGGGTAAAGATATTACTCAGAAGCTCATGACAATTCCGCATGCAAATACAAATTCTCATTGGTGCCTTGCAGCTGTTTGAGGCGATGCATTACAGGGAACTGATAACAATATCAACAGGGGTCTCACCCTTTGGCCTTTGAAGCATCTGTGTTTTCTTCTTATTTTAGTTTCAATTGGCTCCACATCAATCCCTGCAGCAGCATATGTTCTTGTGGAGCGTGATAAGAATCTATTTAAACAGGAAGCTCTGTCGCAATTGGCTGATTAGCATGAGAACACGATCTTTTCAGAGGATAAAACTTTCCAAACAAACACAAAAGCATCATTACTTGCCATTACACACTTTGGAAACATTTGACTCACACTAAAAATGACACACACACACACACAAAAAGGGGGGGCGGTTGTGGAAATTTGTTTATGTTGGTCAACAAAACTCTCCAGAGCATGAATGCCTACAGAGTCATGTTGATGAGATTGTTCATTTATAGATTACCACACCAGATTACAAAAAAATGCATTAAATTGCATTAGTGTAGCTATGGTATCAGATACACATTAAAGGGTCATAGAAAAGCGAAGACTCCATGGATTGAGATTTTAAGATTACACACAAATCATGTTGCATGAACAACACTTAATCACTTAATCAGTGCTTAAAGGCAAACAGATGGAGCATTATGATAATGCTGCAAAGATACTATTCTCTCAAAATAAAACTATAGGGCAGAATCATTAGTTTAGTGTACTGTTGCAGCGTGGAGACTCTCACAATGACTCTGCAGCTGTTTGATTGTGTGCTACGCTGTAAAAATGGCATCGATATGGAACCTGTGAGTGTGTGGGAAACAGAGCTGCCTTTCCTGTTCTTTGAGAGAAAACACTCCAGAAAAATGGCAGGAAACCTCCAGGGCCTTTTGATATTGGCTAAGAAAGTGAGTCAGAGTACCTGAGTGCTTTCGTTCCTCAGCATGTCAGAGAGCCATCTCTCAAGTCTTAGCCAGTAGGTAAGAAAGTCCATGCATTTATTATTCACAAGGTATTGCTCTTACTTATTTTTGGATGTCTTTGTTTTTTTTTTTTTTGTCTGACCACACCAAGATTGAATTATTTCACTTTTTCACTTTTAACAAAGCCTATATCATCAACATGGTGCATCTCCTTTATTTTCCTGGTATGACGAGTTAGTTTGATTACACATGAAACGGGATTGTGTGTAAATTGTGTGTGCTGTTTTAGATCCAGCTCTCTGCCAACAGGGGGAGCTGGAGCTGCATCACTTCCACTCAGTGAGATAAGGCCATTTCTACTTTCCATTTAGACATAAAGATGAAATAAATAATAATAATAATAATTTTTTGTGACATTCACTCACTTCTTGAGAGTTCCTGAGTGTCCACCTCGCTTTCAACCTTCCATGCTTTGCAGCTGCCTGTATGTCTCAAAATTCAATTTTTATTGTGGACCCTGGAGGAGGGCAATGTTACTTGCCACGTGTTGTTGGCATCCAGACAGACGGCGTCAATCGCTAACTAAGCAGAACAAATGTTAAAGGCTTCTTATGCCTGTATAGTACAGTAGTATAGGTGACTTGTTTGGACCAAAACAAGCACTTTTCCCTCTATGCAAAGTGTGTATTTACTACAGGTATAAACACAATATATATATAGATTGATAGATAGATAGATCCTTCTCCTGGAGGCGAGACGGGAGCCTTGGGCATGGTAAATACTGAAAAGGAGAAAAACATGAGAATTCTCATACCAGTTCAAAGAACATCAAAGGTTAATTTTAGTAGAATTGTAAATAAAGTGTAAATAACAAAGGTATTTTTAAGTAAGCTTCAACCTTTTTATCCTATTAAATTTTAATATAAAAACAATTATTGTTGACTATTATATCATAATTATTATTGCTGTCATTACTATTAATATGATTAAATATTGCATTAATTATTGATATGAATGAAAATGGCATTACTATAAATTACATATTGGTATTGTAAAGAGGGGTATGTATATATGAGTGTTTCTAACCTTCTAACCTTTTTTATCTTTATCTTTTTTTCTTGTTTTATTTTGGTTTTGGCAACTACATGCTGAATTGATACCCTTAGTACCTTTTACCATTATGTATACAAGTTCAGTTGGGATACTATGATTCCTGGTTGTGCTGATTATGGATGCAACATAAAAAATCATCACAATTGGCTTAAATACAGTATAAATACAGTTTACATAAATACAATGTAATCTAGAACAATGGTGTCAAACATGCGGCCCGGGGGCCAGATCCAGCCCACTTGATGATTGTAAACAGCATCATCAAAAATGGACCACTTCTTATTTCTTCACAGAAATGTGAAGTCAGTGAGCATGTTTCAGGTCTTAAGGGATACATTATTTACAGTTTTAATTTGTAAATGGTTTGTAAGGCAGACGAAATGTCCAGTTTTATCTTAAAAGGTTTTGGTTTTTTTTGTCATTTCTGTCTTTTTTAGAGACAGGAAAGAGGGACACTCAACTATTGGGTTGCCCCTGCACTTTCTTTATTATATCATCTCTCCTATCTATCTATCTATCTATCTATCTATCTATCTATCTATCTATCTATCTATCTATCTATCTATCTATCTATCTATCTATCTATCTATCTATCTATCTATCTATCTATCTATCTATCTATCTATCTATATATATATATATATATATATATATATATATATATATATATATATATATATATATATATATATATATATATATACATTTATTTTTACTGGTCCTACTCACTTTGGATCAAATTGTGCTGTTTGTGGCCCATGAACTAAATTAATTTTGACCACCATGATCTACAGCATAATGTGAAGCTTAAGGAGGTGAAGAAAAAACAAAAAAAATGCTACTATAAGGGGAAAACTTGGCATAGGAAAATAACATCTGCTTCATACAATTGTTCTTCCTTCACCAAGTAGGACAAAAAGTTCATGTTTCCTCACAATATGTGATAACCACAGAGGTTTGTGACATGCACGCTGCCAAAGCAAAGCAGCATTTCACTGATAACACTGAGCGACACTGGCAGACATTTGCACCTGTAAGCGCTCATGCTCAGCCATCTGCAGGAGTGTGAGGTTTTGCTATTGCAGAAATGAGTTGGACTCAGATGTTTCCTGGCAGTCCCGCAAAGTAAACCAGGAAGTATATGCACACCCTGCTACCTCTCCTCCCCTGAAATGTCATTGTCAGCTCAAATATGTTTTAATGAAAGGTTTAGTCTGGTCTCATGCCTTGCATACTGTCAAAATGAAACAAATGGTGGAACAATAAACCCCTGGGAACATTTCCAACCATGCTACCCTGGACGTCGCAACAAAACAGTTTGCCAAATTTCATTAAGGGTTACACCGCTGGCTAAGGTGGATGCCGTTGATTTATTCACCGAAACAGAAAGGAATTTGAAAACATCTGAGGTCTGACCCAGTTGACTCTGTATCTGAATCATCAGAAAGACAAGAAATCAGTCAGGCACACCAAAATCATCCACAGATGTTATTATACATGGTTGTGGATTTTATCATCAAGTGGGGGTACTTTGGCTTTCTTTCTAAGGTGAAAAAAATGTTTTATCACCTTCCTAATGTGGGACTTGAAGCTTAGAGTATGTAATAAAACCAAGCCTTTTAACCTCAGATTTGACCCAAGGATGAATTTTCCCTATATTATTCAATACCATTTATCTTTTTGTTACAGAAGCAACTAGCACGATTTTTGTTTTGTCCTTGTTTAAAGAAGTTGTTCATCCATTTATTTATCGCTAGAAGAAAGATATTAATGGAGTTTATGGCGGTAACATCGTTTGCCTCAGCAGAGATATACATAATATATATGTGTGGCATATATGTGTTCTCCAATTATATCTCCAAGTGGCAGCATATACAGTATAGTGATAATAATTGTGGTCCGGGGCAGATTCTTTGTGGAACTCCAAAGTAGGTCATGTTTCTCAGACCTTTGATATACATAAGGACTTAAGACATTATTAATCTGCTTTGTTCCTGTTTGTGTATGATATTGTATCATATTCACATCCTGTCCATGCTCCAGAATTTCTGCTGGGGATTTCACCCAGAAGTGGAAGGAGGCACCAATGGCATCATAGATAGTATTTTTGTTGGTGGAAAAGTCCGACAATACCATGACTTCGAAGGAAACAAAAACTCACTTTTGGACAGACAAGAAGATGGAGTTCATACAGTTTCATTTGTAGTTATGTAGGTGTCAACTGAAAGTAGTTCTATCACCACTTGTTGAATGAGCTAGAGGACCACCTAGCGTGTCGGGGTCAGGTCACTGATCATTATCCAATTTGAACAAACTCAATGTGTGCTTGGATTTTGGGACAGACCCCGCGCTCAGTTGCAACATTGAATTTGGCAAAATCCAATACAATCCTACCACGTGACCACAATGACTGATAATGATGAAGACTATAGTTGGTTTAGTTTGAGGATTGGGTGTTAAAGATTCATTAACACATATACTGAACACCTCTTAGAATTTGTTAACATGCAAACTGTCAATTCTCACACTATCACATCCCCATCGGACTAATGTTTCAATCATGGCAGGCCTGCAGCAGATGAAAAGGGTTGTGTACACCCTTCTCCTTCTTCCCTGTGTCACAATCACCAAATACACATTGTTTGCTACTAAATAATAATTGGCTACTCAAGCATTTTAGTTCTGTGGTCACTGGATGTAAGTACTAGCCTACTATTGCTACTGAATGTGACTAACAAATGGGGGGAAATTCGGAAAGGTCAACCATAGCTACTATTATCATATTTGTATAGTCTGTATCCCACTGTATATGTCATTGTCTTTTCTGTGTTTCTTGGAAGGGATGTAACTTAAACTGAACTGAATTTGCCCCTGTGGGATGAATATAGTATAACTGATTAATTGTTTGTATCAGCACAAAAAAGGAGTGTGTCCATTGTCTCAAGGACACAATGGCATATTGTGCCATCCTGACTCTTCACTTCACTAACCAAACATACAAGCAATGTTTGGATGGTATTTCTTTCTGTTAAGCTACTCATTATCAGTTTTAGCTATGATAAGCTACGTAGCACTTAGCTTCTAGTTATTTGCATCAAAGCAGTAAGGACTCAAGTTTCTGTTTATACATCACACAAGACAACATATGTATGAGTACAATTTCAAAATACTTTGTGGTGTTTTAAGTTGAAACAGATCATCAAAAAGTTCACTCACAGATGATCTCACACAAGCCATTTCCCCATCTGGACCCGACACCCCTCGGCCAGGCCTGGGCAGCTGTGGTGGGTCTGGGTGTAAATGAGATTAGGGGGAATGAAATTAAGAGCGGCAAAAGTGCCATTCCTCAGGGATTGTGCTGGCTAATGAAGCAGGAGGCAGCTCTCTGGCTGGAGCTCTAATTTTGTCAAGCCTGGTTCAGTCACCAGTCCTGGTCCGAACAGATTGGATTAAAAGATCCAGTCGGCATGAGTCATGTTCTGTCTAGATGACAAGAAACGAATTTTGCACGCGGGCGATGATTCATGGATTACAGAATGGTGTTTATCATTTGTGCAATGATGGATGATTCGGAGCTGTGATCCTTCTCATCTGCGTCATGAAACGAGACGAGCAGCAGCTCACGCCAAAGTCACGAGCCAGATTCAGTCGTTTGATCTTAATTATTCAGAATTTCTTTTGGTGAAATATACAGCATATGGGTTTCAATTTCCATGGTGTTGATTGATGGAGGGGCGAAAGAAGGCATGTGGTTTACTGGAAAATCTTTAGCCATTGTTTGTACTTTATTAATGGACAGTCTTCCTCTTGTGTTGAAGTGGCCTACTTGACCGCAAAGCACTCATGTCCACAGGAACCCAGAGAGAGGAGAGCTGACCCTCAGTGGACAGCACTGACCTCGCTGAACGAACTGGTACGTGGAGGACCAGGGTGCTAAAGTAGATGGACTCCATTAGCAGCCAATCGCTTTCTTTTTAACACACTCCCAGGCTGACCTTCAGCCTTGGAGTGACCAGGTCAAGGTCAAGGGGTCAGGGTTCAGACTGAGTGCACATTAGCATGCAGGTGGAAGCTCTGAATTGGATCACCAAGAATAATGCTTTTTTTTGGGGGGACGTGTGAAAAAAAAAGGCCAACCGCACATCCTGAGGACATGACCTCAATCCACCACTTTGCGGTATTGTGTAATTTCCTCATCATCAGTGCCCATTCTGTTCAGAAGATAATGACCGACATCTTCTGCTGGAGAGAAAGTGACCTCAGGAAGGGTAATAATAATTGATTGGGGTCTCAAAGTGCAGAGGGAGCAGAGCATATCCATTTATTAGTAGCCAATATATAATGTAATTTTACTTGTAGAGTAGTAGCTACAGTCATTGAATATGATATGATTTTAGCGTTTGCAAATAATGGGGAAAAATCTGATATGCAGACATTTTTGGGATTTTTTTTCAGAAGTAAATATTGTCTAACTTAGTGACCAGAGACCGTAGTAGGGAATCCGTCTGCACCTCTCAATGAGAAAACCTTCTTATTTAGAAAGGCCTTTTTATTATTATGTACTTATATACTATATAAGTAGTAACGTATTAGTATATAATACTTATATACTATTAAGGATAGGAGAGGGGAAAGGGTGCTGGCAGTTTGAGTTTTAATCTTGTTAATGTTTACTGTTTTCTTTACACCTTGAGATTCTTGAATGAAAAGTGCTTTACAAATGAAATCTATTGTAATTATTATTATCTATTGCTATAGCTCTAATGAGAGGATTGCATTATTCATAATTCTTTAACACCACATTATTGAGATTCCATTGCATGATTCCTATAGTCATAGCAATAGGTGCTTTACCTTTTTTTTGTTAAGATCACAACTCATCCACCACAGCATTTGGGAGTTGCTGGATTGTGTAAGTTTGATGAGGAAAACCAAAAAATACCATTAGCCTCATAGTAGTAGCTAAGCAGTTTGCGGCTCTGCTCCGCTGGTCTGGAAACACTTTGTATTGAGAAAAAAAAGGTAACGCACCCATTGCTATGACTATGGGAATCATAACGATGGTTGAATTTTCAAAAATGTTGAACTACCCCTTCAACAGGTTTGACAAAGCACTGAACACAATTGAATATGTGTCTTTGCATCATTTTGTCTGATTGGGTGATAGTTGGGTGAAGGAAAATCAGTATTGTTGTTACTGCAACACCAATCTAAAAGGAAAGGGATAAACTGTTAGATTAAAAGAAATGATGTCATCAAAATAATGATAATAAACATAATCATATTGTTATTAAACAGCATTGCTGGTGATTGCAAAAAAAAGAAAAAGAAGGGAGTAAACAAACGCAGGGTGTGTACTAGGTGGCAAAGGCTTAAACAAGCACACTGAGTCATCAAATATTTTCCTGTCTTACACAACATGTATAAGACGTACTGTTTGTATCAAAAGAACACTTGTCTTTTGGACTTGTTGTTTTCTGCTTGGATGAGCTCACTAGTCTCACTGAAAACAAAAGAGTTTTTCAGAAACATCTGAGAATCCGTTGTGCTATTACAGCTTAGGAGCAGTAAACAGTTTGTCCGAGCCCTGTTTCGCAACAGAGAGCCACGGAGAGTCTCTCTATACAGTATATCACCGTTTCCTGGAAGGAGAGGCTGAGTTCCCAGGATCTGCAGACATCAGGAGACTTTCTGTCCACATCCCTCTACTGTACATCACATGTACTGTATGTGTGAGCACTAGTCCCACTGCTTCTGTTTCCCCTCCCTCTGTTGGTTTTGCAGCTTCGAAACCTTTGACACACTTTTGAGCTGATTTCTAGGAAAGTCAAACAGTGAGAATGTGGTTGTTTAAAATGTGGGTCTGTCCAGGGATGAAACTGCTTTTCTCTCTCTCTCTCTCTCTCTCTGTTTTCTTTTCTTTCTTTTTTTAAGTCTGGCATATGGCACGTGCACATGTTATTGCAACGTGATCAAGCTTGGAGATGGAGGGAAACCCTATCTGCACCCCCACCTCCCAGTCAAGCCTGTATACTATGGGAGCAGCCAGTCATGGTCCGAAGCTTCCCGTATTGCTGGCTGTGGATATACCCAGATTTTGTTGTGAAACTTTAAAATCCCCTATAGGTCTCCTTCCTTCCATGTATTATTCAGTGTAATGTATTTTAAATGGGAATTTAAGTATATTTTAAGGTCAACTTTTTAATGTGTTTTAGGAATTCTTGGCTGCACAAGTGGGGATCTTAAAATATACACCCACAGTCTGTTTCTGGCAGGGTTTAAACTGTTCAAGACAGAATGTTTTTATAGCCTGTTGCTGCTCCTTAGAACCTGCACTGAAACAGCTCTGCAGATAGTTATTCAGAGCTCCTGCACTGTATACAATACAGTATAACTACACCATAGATGTGTAAATGCTGTGTGGCTTCTGCATTTAAGAACTCTTTTGAGGTAAAGTCATCATTTCCTAAAAGCCAGAGACTACAGCTGAGTATTCGTCAACCATATGGTGTGAGAGAATGAGGCAAAACATATAACTTAGTCCCTAGAACTCATGTGAGAGCAAAGCAAATCTCTAAACACAAGTTTCAGTGTTTTTATTAAAATAAATTTCAAAAAATATACACAGTATACAACAGCTTTGGTTATGTTTCTGGAGTTTGCTTACAGTATGTAATAGAGCGTTTATATATCCACAAGTGAAAAGGTCAAAGCCATAAAGAAGATATCTCTGGAAGGTTATAGTCTAAAAATTGTCACCGTTTTCAAGTACAGAATTCCCACCCCCAGGTACAAAAATAACGTTACACAACTTATTTTCCCTTTCATCCAGTAAAAAAACAACTTTTAGGTCATGGAGTGCCTAATCAAGTCTTTTATGTAGCTCCCAGTGGGAAGGGGTTTGGGGATTTGATCCCGCCACAGTCTCTGAAAATGTTCAAAACCGCCGCCTCGATGGCGAAGAGGTGCTCGTCCTCCACCTCGGGGCAGTAGAGCCTCATGAACTCCGCCAGGCGGACCAGGTATTCGATGTTGTGGCCCGTGTTGCCCCTGCAGATGGCGATCTGGGTGGCGATCTCCTTGTCCGACGCTGGGCCGAGGTAGATGGGGTTGTCGGAGGTGGCGATGTAGACGATGGCGGGGAGGCTGTCCTGGCCCTCTTCACGAGGGATGAACTCCACCACCTTGGTCACGTAACCCCCCAACACAACCTCTCTCATGTCCAGGTACTGGAGGGACTGCTCCACCTGGGAGTCGGTCACCTCATAGGCCACGCCAAATGTGCACGCCTGTGGGGGAAACGGGTGGAAAGTCAGCATGGATTTGACTGAATGACAATATTAAATATGGTGTGTTACGTATGACAACCACAGCATGGGGGGGGAGGGGTAGTCCAGAAGAAACTCCAAAATTGAGTAGAATAATCTTATTCCATTGGCAGTTAAGTCATCTTACTGTATTTCAGGGTATTTTTCTTGGTTTTAGTCAATTTCATCTTTTTCTTTTTAAAGAAAATGTTTGTGTTATTTTCTTAAAACAGAACCAAATTGACCCAAACTGGGGAAAATATGAAATAAGATCTGCCAATAGAATAAAATGATTTGACTCAATATTGTATATGTTAACTCTAGTTAAGAATTATTCCATTTGCATAAAAATTCAAGTAGAGACTGTATTCTTCATGTATCTTAACAACATTTGGGTCACCTTGGTCTTGTTTTAAAAAATACTTTCTTCAAAAAAAATATTATATTATTATTTGTTAGATTATTATATTGACTAAAATCAAGAATAAAACACTTAAAATAAATAAAATATCTGTCAATGGAACAAAATAATTTGACTCAATATTGGACTAATTGTACCAAATACAATATTATTTTTACTTTGGCAGGATTTCTTTTTTTGCAGTGTGTGGAATAGGGAACTTTGATGGATGGAAACCCACCAAATCTTATTTTTGGCACCTTCTCATCTATAAGTGTTTCATCACCTAATTAAAAACTAGCATGCTCTTAGGGGCAATATAGACACTAACATAGAGTTTTATGGTACTAATGGTATGTTGGGCTTATAGAAATGTTTGTAATATTAAAATAGAAGTACATCCACAGACAAGAACAAGAAGTCTCACCTCCTGATCCTCCACCAGTGTGGCCACTCTGCCTGGCTGGAAATAGAATGAAGACGCACACAGTGAGGACATGACATCTCAGGATATTACACAACAGCACAACAGCTTTAATAATTAAATATCACGATGGCATTTGATCCATTATGTTTCAGGATCTCACCTTTTCCTTGTCCCCTCGATAAAAATCATCTCCATGCCAGAAGCGTCTTTTGTATCCTCTTATGTGGCCGATTTTTCTCCTCTTATATGCAAAATCAGGTTTCCACACTAAGGAGCCGTATCCAAATATCCACACGCTGTTTTTTCCCTTTAAAATATCCTGAGGTTTCATTTTTTTGTCTGTAGGCTACGTTTAGAAAATGAATAAATAATGTAAAAAAAAAAAAAGTTGTGTCGCTACTGTCAACAAGTAGCCGCTCTGTGGTGTTTCCTCTCTCTCTCTTTCAGTTGGCTACACATTCCAACACATCAGCTGTAATAAAGAGCTGAAATAACGAACAGCGTCTTGCGTCTTTATCACGCCAGTGTCATCAAATAACTGTTGGACATGTGGACGCTGTGTCTTTGCAGGCTACTGCCCTGTATGTCCTAACACGTGTGTTTGTTGTTCAGAGGACAACACACGCGCGACCAATCAAATCAGAGCGGGGAGGGGCTTTGGAAAAGCGTCAACCAATCAGCGTCCTTTACTGGGAGAACGCACGTTACTGGACGTTTTGGCAACTAAAATCTGACCTGTACAGAATGTATTTGTTTATTTAGGATATATATATAACTTTTTTACTGTCAATATGTCACCCAGAGGTTATCTTAATGTATTTTTAGTGTTTTACAGCCAGGCATTGTCCAGCAGGTAATCACATTACCTACAAATAGCACTGTTCAGCAGTGGGACTGGTACTTCTGTACTGGCTTAAGCTCATTAAGTGTCATCAGCTCAGGTGTGTGGCGCTGTGTTGTGCCCTGTGATGATATAATGATCAGTGGTGAATTCAAATACTTTGCTCGTTTAAAAGCAGGTTTAGCCTACATTTAAATAAAAAAAAAACTCCATTACATTCAAAAGTCCTGAATTATTTAAGTAAAAGTACAAAAGTTATCAGCAAAATGTTTTTAAAGTATCAAAAGTAAAGGTAGACTTATACAGACTGTGTTGTTAACTGCTAAATACATAAGAGCCTTTTTCATGTTTTAGTTCAGTCTCTGAGTTCTAATGATGTTTACTTCTAGCACCTTGAGGTTCTTGATTGAAAAGTCAGTCAGTCATTTGCTATACCTGCTTATTCCTCATTAGGGTCGCAGCGCATTACGTTACGTTATTCCAGCGCGTTATGGCGAGAAGCAGGGAAATACCAAAGATGGTCACCAGCCTATTGTGGGGCACACACACCATTCACACCTACAGGCAATTTAGAGTCACCAATTAACCTGAGCATGTTTTTGGACTGTGGGAGGAAGCCGGAGTACCCAGTGAAAACCCACGCAGACACAGGGAGAACATGCAAACTCCACACAGAAAGGTCCCAGACCCAGGACCAAGGAGGTCTTGAACCTGCGACCTTCTTGCTGTGAGGTAACAGCACTAACCCCTGCGCCACTGTGTCGCCCCTGAATGAAAAGTACTTTACAAATAAAGTCTATGATTGTTATTAGTTTGTGCCAACTTGAGATATGTTGGCTTTACTAATAGAACTGAATCATTCTATTTGTCACCTTTCACATAATGTGCATAGTTTATTAATTGCAATTAAACAATAAAGAAATAATATATGGAGTATATTATTATAGAATATTCAAATTATTTTCATTTTGTAAATTTGGTGGTGTGGAAAATACACTATTTCCCTCTGAAAATGTAGTGGAAGTATAAAGTAACAAAGTAGCATCATGTGGAAATACTCAAGTGCAGTACTTGAGAAAATATACTTAATTTCCACCACAAATAATGGAAATAATGTAAAATAGCAATGGATGAACATTTACTAATGCAAGATCATTGTTCTTAATCTTCCAAACACTGGCCACTGGCCCTTATCATTATTTTATAATTTATATTATAAAATTGTCTAATGCTAATGCTTGTAGTCACACTAGAAAACAATTGAACATCTTTGTCATGTATTTGCACTATTTGTAGCCTACTTTACTGGCAATGTATAATTGTAATAATTATCATAAAATTGCTTGAAAATTAGCACAATGAGCACCCCAATTATTTATGATCTAAGAAATGAACTTTAACTTGACACACAGCTTACTGCCCTCAAGTGGCAGTAAAAAACATTGACATTGCTCTTTTACTCCATGATATAATAAATAAACATAACAGCCCGGAGCAGTAGTTAAGTAGAAAGAACACAAGGATTCTTTATTTTCACATACAGATTTTTTTTAAATATATATCTTTTTTTGTTGTTTGAGTAAATCCTTAAAATTGCAGCCAATTACAGTACTGTTCACTGAATGATGATTGCTAGCACACTGATTTCACATCACACTGACATTGACGTCATGGACATAGACATGGAATCATTAGAAAGGCTATGAGGCCAAATGTTACGGTATCTATAGACGATGATGTCACTTCCACACCAGCCGACACAAATAAAGACTTTAGGTGATCCTGACATTTAAATTATGATCTCTATTTGACCACTTGTACACTCAACCATTGAAGACCAACAAAACAAACAGTGTACCAGATATGTATTCATTGTTTTTTTTGTAAAAAAAAAAAATAATAATAATAATAATAAAACACCAACAACACTTTTAAAAATAAATTCACCTTTTTGGGGCATCGACTTAAAAACAGTTCATACTTCTAATCTCAACATATAAATATACAGTATATACAAAATAATCTTATAAAACATAGAAAGATCAGTGCTTCATATTCTTAAATTACTAATGAAATACTAATCTTACAAAATAACATTATTGGTTCAGTAATTTCCATTGAAGGCGTCCTTGGTACGATAGTCACTTCATGTATTTCTTGGTCTTTATTTAAGGGTGATCTTGCATAAGGTAAAACAAGGCCTTATCATGAGTTTCCCTGCATGGCGCTATAGCATATTGCATCTCTTGAACTTTTTGTTAACTCCCTTTTGCTGTGCAAAGGAATCAAGAGAAGATAAGGCGGGGCACAACGTTTTTTTTTTTTGTTTTTGTTTTTTTAAACACATAAACAGTATAAGGCTTTGTGATCTAGGCTGCATACATTCGCATTAAAAACAGATTCAATTTACAAAACTGATAACCCTAAATATCCTTCAAAAAATGAACCGTTTTCAGTAGTTTTTGTCCCTTTTTTGATTTGAGCACAATGCTGATTTTTGTTTGCATAGCGCATTGAGAGCCACAAATTAAATGGCAAAAGGCGGGCTCCTTCCACAGGCTTGTTGGCAGCAAGTTGATTTGTTGATTGCTGATTACCGCAATAAGGTGGCGAGGAGTAAATGAAGACAAGTGTCCTCTTCTTGCTAATCAACACACACACAGGCGTAAATTAACCTCGGCCTGGTTGCCCTTGGATGAACTTGGACGGAGCAGAGAAGAAAACTTCGAAGGCGCATTCAATAAGTCAGATTTGCTCATTATTTCCCACAGTCGTTTTCAGTCTTTACATTCTAACAAAAGATTAGTAGCTTTAGTTCTATTGCATTCGAAGAGCACACTGGCTCCATCCAGTTATCAAGTTTTCAAGAGCAGCAACTTGCATTTAAATAAATCCCAGTCTCTCCACACCTGTAAACAGTCCACAAGAAATCCAATGTTGACAACAATATCTTCCATTTATTATACCTGAAAGAGAAGAAGACAAAGAAAGTTAGTGTCAGCAAATAATGCACCAGGAGCAGAAAGTGTAAAAAAAATAGTTTTAATTATGATAAACACTTACCTCAGTTGCGATGATGCATTCATTTTTCTCCTCTGCTATTACGAAGACAGACTGGTACATTAAATCTCTGGAGGAACATATTGCTGATATTCTACACTCTGGCCTTTCACTGTGAAAGGAAGATACATCATGTCAGTTATTGAGCCCAAAAATGAAAAAGAGCAGCCTTCACTGACCTTAAAGGTACAGTGTGTAGTTTTTGGCAGCATCTAGTAATGAGGTTGCAGATTGCAACCAACTGAGTATCCAAGTGTGTAGGACACACAGTGGCTGTGAAAAATGTAAAAGGTCATGTCTAGAGTCATTTTGTCCATTCTAGGCTGCTGTAGAAACATGGTGGGATTAACGGATGGGGACCCACTCCCCATGTAGACAACAATTATATAGATAGAAATATAGAAGCTACTGATTAAACTTATATATTATATGCCAAGTCTGTTTTGATAGATGCTGCTAAATGCCGCAAAATCTTACACGCTGTACCTTTAACGAGATGATGGAACGATCAGAATGTTCAAATCTCTGCGGTGAAACTTACCTGTACATTCTACTCAAATGCTTTTTCTCTTCTATTGTCTTTTCACAGTTTTCATCTTTGTCCAAGAGGGACAGTTCATCCTTGTACCCTGTGGAGGTTTTATAGTCCAGGTGGTAGTGGTTGATGTGGTTGTGATTCGACTTTTCCCTGGGACAGTCCACCTCCAAATCGACCTTTTTGTTGGTGTTCTTGAGCTCTAGAGTCGATATAAGGTTCTCTTTCTGAAAGTCAACCTTGGAGAGGTTGTTCATGGTCTCAGAGTCCTGCTCCTTGTCCGTCTGCTTCCTGACGTGACGTACGACCACTACGGCCATGCAGCAGAGGACCAGGACGGCCACCAGGCCCACGCCCATGCTGATGGCCGCCAAGCTCAGCTTCTCGCTGGAATCCCAGCCTGATTTGGGGGCCGGGGTGTTGGTTAAAGGCACGTCGAAGGACTGGCACTGGGGGCCGCTGTACTGGGCGGGGCAGACGCAGGAGGGCTGGCCTTTGGCTCCAGCGACGCAGGTGCCGCCGTTCAGGCAGGGCCGGTGGGCGCAGCCGTCCGTCGGCTTGTCGCAATGGCGGCCCGTGTACCCCGGGGGGCAGATGCAGGTGTAGTAATTCAGGCGGTCGACGCAGGTGGAGCCGTTGGAGCAGGGGTTGCTGGCACACTCGTTGATGTTGATCTCGCAGCGCAGCCCTGTGAAGCCCGAGCGGCAGCTGCACAGCCGGACGTTACCACGGATCATGCAGTGTCCGCCTAATCAACACAAAACAGTACAATGGTAGCCTCCCTCAGGTTTATGGTTATTTCTAATGATTTTTACATGTAGAGAGGATGATTACCGTTGGTGCATTGCAGCGAGGTACATTTATCCACTTTCTTCTCACAGTTGAGTCCGGTGTAGCCTGCCGGACACTCACATATGTAACTGTGTCCATTATCCCTCTCTTTGCATTTGCCACCTTGGAAGCAGGGTGTATCTTTGCAGGTCAGGATCCTGTGATCACAGCGCGGCCCTTCGAACCCCTGCGGGCAAACACACCTATAGCCATTCTCAGACTCCTGCAGACAGAAAGATATAAAAGTTTATTTAAAAAAAAGAAAAAAGAAAGAAAACGCTCCCTGTCAGATGTGTTTTCGTATCCTGTTCATGACTGCCCCTAACAAACTCCATTATCCTGAGCTGGAATTCTATTTACAGTATGCGGCCTGTGAACTGGGTCATTTCACTGACTTGACAATCGATAGCATCCTCCTGGAGCAACAGATAGACCGAGGCGAAAACAAAAACAGGAAAAGCCTGTGTTGTGGGAAAGGAGAGAGAGAGACTTCCGGACTCACCAGGCAGTGGCCTCCGTTGTGACACGGCTGGCTGTCACACTCCCTGACCTCCGAGTCACAGTTAACCCCGGTGAAGCCCGGCAGGCAGGTGCAGGTGTAGCTGCCCTGGCCTGTGTTCATACACGTGGCGCCGTTGGCGCAGGGTTTGTGGTGGGTGCAGTAGTTCAGATCTGGAGACGAACGTGAGGAAATGTTATTTACAGTGCCAACACTGCGTTCAGTTTCATTATTTTGCTTTTTTCTTTTGCACCCTCCCCTAATTCCATCAGTTAAAAATTCAAGATACCTTGGTCACAGAAGATGCCTCCCCAGCCTTCTTTGCAGGTGCACTGCCATGGCTCTTTACAGGTACCATGTTTACAGGACGGATGGAGTTTACACATATCACAAAAGACTCCTTGCCAGCCCTCTCTGCATCTGTTCACACACAAAACAGTACAACATGACCAATGGCTCACGTTCTGCTGTTGCACAACCAAAGTCACTGCTGCACAAAGCCTTTCAGGACAAAGGGAGGAAAAGTCACTGAATGTAGGTTATTGTGTTCTATTATTTAGATTTGCTAGATAAGTTGAAGTGAAGAAATTCAGGGCCCCCCCCCAAAATAAAATAGAACGTTCTGTTTTTCTTATGCAATAGGGAAAACAGTCACCATACTAACTGGTTTTATTGGTCATTATTTTCTTCTTCTTTTATATTGCAGCGTGTAGATCTGATAAGCATCAACTGAGAATGAATATAGTTGAACATTTATACTTATTCTTATGACAGTTGAATGTTTGAGCTTCACTGTGCAGAAAACTACATGTCTATGCAGAGTTTGACGCCACAGAAGCTGTTTTTCACATCCATCTGATCAAAGTGGAACGTTTCCCTGCACTCATTGAAAACCATGGGGCGGGGCCTACGGGCAGGAATTGTGATGTCACAAATAGCTTGGAAACTAATGGTGTAGTATTTAACTTAGTGTGGCTAAGTATGGTGCCAACACTAATAATGGATTTTTACAGTGAGGCGTTTTATGCCTGTAAATTAAACTTTAGAACTAAAATATATTTGACTATTCATATTTAATGAGAGGACTAGATATATTGTGTAGGATTGTAACAGGACAATTCAACTTTTTAGTGTGGAAAAAAACATGTTAGACACACATTACACAGCAGTCTTTAATATACATCTTAAAACATGTCACCAGATGAGTTATGAATAGACAAATATGAAATACTCACTTGCATTCTCCAGGTAAGGTGCAGTTTCCATTATTTTGATTGCACGCTTCAAGACATATCGCTGTAAGAGACAACACAAGGATATTTAAAGCTTAAATGTGTGATTTATAACAAGGCTATAACCCTTAAATGTTTGTTTGTCTTCCCCTCAACGCAGTAAAGACCTGTTACCTGCCGTTTCAATGGAAAAAAGCTAACAACCCAAGGTTCAAAAAGTCATTTCCGGTTTATAGACTATCAATATCAGGGAGAGTACCGGAACTTCCCGGAGACTTTGGACGTCTGCATTTGCCCGCTCTGCGCTGCACGTGACGTCAAATACGCGTGCGTGGTTTATGTGTTAAACGGCTGGTTAGTGCGGAACAGATGCTTGTTCTCAAAAAAAAAAAAAAAAAAAAGCAGGACAGCTGCCCCATTGTTATCGGTGGGGCAGCGGAGCCCCGTGTGCAGCTGCTGCCCTCGCACCGCAACAATAGATCCCGCAATTTAGTGGCGCGTGGCGGGCGATAATGCCGCGATTAACCCCGGCGCGTGCTGCTGGGCGACCACCGCCCTGGATTAAAAAAAAAGCCTCCGCGCCGAGGAGAAGAGAAAGTGCAGCAGCAACTAGACCCCCCCCCCCCCCCCCCCCCATCCTCCTCCCCGTCTTCAGATTTCACCTTGACGCTGATTGGCTGCGTCACATCCGAGAAAAAAAAAAAAAAACTACACACCTGTGCTCACGTAACAGGTCGTTTAGAAATAGAACCACTAAATGAAAAACATTCTGGCATGTGACATTACAGCTTTTCACAATCCCTATCCTCATTTTATACACAGATGGATTCAAGCTATAACTTTATTGAACGTTCTAAAGGCTTTATTTTGGATGTATATCTGACTTGTGACTTTTTTTTGTATCACAAACAAAGATAAGTGTCCACATGGTGTCTTTACTCTTGCTTACGTTCTTGGCAGTATTCTCCCTTCCATCCCGGTAGACAGGCTATTTGCCCGTCGGGCTTGCAGGTGTAGTGGCCAAAACGGTCGTCTCTCGGTGCGCATATTTTGGAACAAGTGTCCCCGTAGTAATTTTCATTGCAGATGAACCGGTATGAGTACCTTAGCTCCGTCTGCGCCCCGCTCTGCACATCCTGGGACCACTCATGCCCTATTCCCAACTGTCTTTGGATGGAAAAAGAGCTAATCAAGAAATTAGGGGCGGTGGTATCTGTGAAGAAAAACAACATTATTATTATTATTTTATAAATGATCAGCAGCAAACTATCATATGGTTAATACACCGTACAAGTTGTGAGACAATGCAAACAACAAAAAACGCACAGCCTATAAAATGCTCTTTTATGTAAGTCACGTGAAAATGAAAAAAAATAAAAAAGGTGTAAAATCCAGGAAAAGGCTGTCATGGGATATTTTTTTTTCTTTTTGGCAAGGATTCGTTTTCTCACTTAAGGCTCTACACTTTCCCATGCCTGCCAAAAATAAAAGAAGGGAAGTTGCAATTGTGTTTTTTTGGGGGGTGGGGCCGGGGTGGGAGATAGGGGGGGTTATTCTAAAGGGGTTGTTCTGTGACTCATTAAGGCATCCTTATAACGCACAAGGTTGAAAATGCCAGATGCAGTTGTTGGCAAGTAAAAAAATGTTTTTCTTTTTTTTTTTTTTTGAAGTTGCTGAAATGTATGATAACATGAATGAGATTAAAGCTACTCATGGGATGTCTCCCTCTAGCGGTGGTCAGACTGTGTCTCTTCTCTCACCTCCAGGCAGGTCCGCTCCGGGAGAATACCGGGCTTCAATAACTAATGAGAAAGCACCCTGCGGGGACAAATTGGGAAACACATGTAACCAAACACCTGAAAATATATATCGACACGTTTTTTTTACTTATCTGGATGCTATACAATTCCACAATTCTTCATTAGAAGTTATTGCAATGCAAAAAGGACTATAATACTGTATATGATACTGTCACTGGTTGCACTCAATGATTTTTACGCAAAAAAACGCATGGATGCAGTGACCTGCGTGCATATGAAATCTCATTTATCTCAATTAAACCAAATAAAATCACAGTTCCCAACACATCAAGCGACATAGACTTTGCATTTTTTAAAGATGAAGAGTTTTTTTGCAAACCAGATAGCTCCATTTTTCAAAATAAAACAAAAAACGGATTCATTATTATAGCTGATATCAGCCAAGCCATATGATGTTGTTACATCATATGGAGGTATATGGAGGTATATATAGAGGTATCTAAAAAATGTATGTTTTTATTGGAAGTTACAAGCCTCGGCTCATTATTTTTCCAAAATGGTGATTAAAAAAAGATTAATAAATCATTAAAATGCATTTTTCTTTAATTTCTAAACAAGGATTGAGTGTTCTCGTTTGCAAATAAACTCTCCAAATGCATTAAAATTTTTATCAGAGTGAGTTTTTTTTTCATTTTCTGCATTTTCATAACGTTAAACTCTTTCGTGTCTTTTAGTGCGTTAAAGCCCGGATGCGTGTCTGCGGTGGAACAGGTGCTCTTACCGGCCAGGTGAAGTTGAGCGGCAGCCGCAGCCTGGCGCCCTGCTGGATGCTGAACGAGTCTGTGCCCAGAACAGGACTGTCCACTTTGCCAAATATACAGTCTCCGGGAGACACCACCGTCTGGAAGTTCTTCAAACAAACCCTGAAATAAGTCCTGCAGCCACTCATGCCGCAGCTACGTCCATTTGCCAGCAAACCTTTAGTATTCTGAAAGTGATGGAGATCTAGCTCGAACACACCTGATCCCAGAACCTAAAAGGAACCAAATAGTGTGAGCACAGAAAAAAAAATAATGCAACATTTTTTTTCCTGAGTAATTCATTCCTTAAAATGCAAAATATGGATAAAAAAATACCTGAGTAAATAATGTTATAACTATTGCGAGGATAGAAGTGAACCAAACGGCCATCCTTTAGTGTTTGATGTGCGTATCCTTAGAAATGTAATTTGTCCTCCCTCCGAACGCTCCTATTCCAAGTTGGTGATTGAAGGAGGAATACAAAAAAGTGATCAGAATAAATATAATCCTTCTTCCGAAGCCTGTAGGACAAGATCCAGCTCGGCAACCCGTATCCAGACGAAGAGAAGTTGGAAAAGACCGTGTTATCCAGTGCTTAGATATTAGACTAATATCAGTAACGTCAATATCCACAAGTGAGTCATTCTGCGGTCTTTATGTTGCCCATCCATCGTGCCGGTCGGAGGTTTGAGTTTGTTATGCTGATGTGAGGCTTGTTTTGCCGACAGTGATGCGAGCGTGTGGCGGAGCATCAGCGCATAGTGACTCCCAGTGTGAGGGATGTTTGACGTCCCTCCCCGGTTTATATACCGCAAGTGCGGTGTCATTACGGACACTGTCACTCAACAAACGCCGCCCACTCTCCTCTCCTCTCCCACCTTCCTTTTTTTTTTTTTTTTTTTGCTTGGAATAGTTATTGTCGCCATCGTCGTTAATATTTTGGAAGATACTGACCTTTACCTCACCTGATCCAGAATAAATACAAATACTGTTCATCTTACACAACAAACAAACAACCACAAACAAACAAAAAAACATGAAAACTAATAATTAAATTATTTTTCTTCAGGGGATCGCTGGCTGTTGGTGCGTCTTTACGCGCTTATGGTGCCATTTACGCGTGCCACCTCACGACCTTCCCTCTTCGTTTCGTTGCGTTTACTTTCGATAGAGAATCTCGAAAGTCACAGCTGTATGGTAATGGAGTCTCATTGTAAACACATAATCTCACTCATAAATCAGTAGAGGAACCCGCGCGACGCGAACGTGGCGCGTAACTGACCGGAGACGATCCGTCCAAGATATAGTGTAACGGACAATGGATGGAACTGTGTTTTCTTTGAAGATATTTACATATCTGCTCCACAATGCTCTGATAACCAGGCTTTATTTTATTTTAGAATTGGATACACACGAAAAACAAAAAAAATCGTATCAGGTGAAAATACCTTGCATTTGGTAGTCCAATATTAAATATCTTATTGTATTGACAGATTATTTATCTTATTTAAATTTTTGATGATTTTATGTAAAATATTTTTAGTAAATATTTTTTTAAAAGAAAATAATAGTTTTGAAAATATTAGTTTTGTTTTAATTTGGTCTTGTTTTTCGAAAAACAAGACCAAATTGACCCAAACATGAAGGATACAATCTCTACTTACATTTATGCAAATGGACTTTCAATTGGGACCATTATGAGTTATGATGTAAAAGCAAGTGCCTTAACAGATGGGTGCTTGTATTGTTTTGGTATTTTTACTAAGTAAAATAAACAGTATCTTGGAGAAAATATATGTAAATATATATTCTCCCTCCCTCTGCTTCTATGTGTACTGCACATCTTGCTTCAAATAAACTTTCCCAGTGATACATACACTGCAAAAAATGACATTAACAAGTGAAAATGTATTGTATTTGGTACAATTAGTCTAATATTGCATCAAATGTTATTCTTATCCCCAAATCTTATTCCATTGGCAGATATTTTAGCTTATTTCAAGTTATTTATTTCTGATTTAAAGAAAACAAGACAATCATTTTCTTTAAAAAAAAAAGAAAAGTTGAAATTAGCTAAATTACCTTTCAATGTAATAAGATAATTCTACTCAATATTGGACAAATTGTACCAAATACATGACATTTTCACTTGTTAAGATGCCATTTTTTGCAGTGTATGTATCATTGGGAAAGTTTATTTCAATCAATCTTTATTTATATAGCATTATTTGAAGAAAGATGTGCAGTATGCATAGAAGCAGAGGGATGGAGACGATATATTTCCATGTATTTTACTCCAAGCTTCTGTTTGTTTTTGCTAGGTAAAAATACCATCACAAAATACAAGCTTCACGCCACTTGCTTTTCCATCATAACTCAAAATGCCTGCAATTGAAAGCCCATTTGTATAAATTCAAGTGGAGATTGTACCCTACATGCACCGCAACATTGTTTGTTGAACTAATATACACATACAGTCAGTGGAAACATTCAAGTGTACGCGATTGTTCCGAGAGGGAAAAGAATATATACAAAATATATATAAAGCTTGTTGAGTGAATATGTTCGAATGCCATATGCATTCACTTTTATCACATGTAAACTCATGCTGGGCTCGGGCATTGTTACCTTTATCACCCCTGCAGCAGGCCAACTTGTCTGGGAGGATTTACAGTGAGGGAACAGGATTTAGGAACTGTTCCCTGGCCACGAAGGTGTCTGGCTGAAAGCTCTCCTGCCGAGATGACTTCATCTCCAAACCGCTAACCTTTTGACTTATAGGTTTGAGGTTCCACTTTCAAACAGAGACAATGGACTATTGAGTCTGGAGCAGTGTGAGTAAGAGGCCCGGACATCTCATGCCTCTGCTGGTATTGAAGCATTTGGCTTTTTCCCACCATAGACTGAATCGCACACAGATCCTGTGGGGGATCAATGCAGCCGTGTACAGCGGTTTAACCCTGTGTTCCTGTTCTGTATGAAAACGACTTTAAGTCACCTATTTATCACCGAGGCCTCTCCCTGGTTTATATTCCTGCCATAAACTCTAGAGCACAATCGATCTCTTTTGTAGCGAGAGGTTTATAGATTAACGGTGCTCCTCCATATACTTTCAGAACATCCATACACTTTAATATTTTATGAACCATGTTTAAGGTTTCCTAACTTGAGCTCAGGTTTCAAGTCCTTGTAAAGCTTTGAATGGCGCTAAACAAGAAGGGATGCTTGGATTGGAGCTTCCCGAAGAAAAAACATGGGCTTGGATCAGATATCAATACTTTCTGGTGATTTACTCGGCAGGATTTCTCAATATTTACATATTAATCTCCCGATTTTATCTACCATTTTATTTTATTTTTTTGTGTGTATAAATAGACAGAAACACGGTATGAAATAGGGGAAGGTTTTAGTACATTAGCTCTATCGAATATTTACTCTTGGCCAATGCAAACAATAATCTAAGCCTCTCTTTTCTGCTGTGTTACTCTAGAATAAACACGGCTTTGGAAACACACACTGGCCTTCCACATTTCCATCTGCAGCCGCATATTGGACATAATTTTTCTTTGTGACAGTGTTTTATAAAGCTGACTTCTGATTGTTCTATGGCTTTTTAGCTGGCATCCAAATCCTAAAACAAAACATTTTGATTGGAGCAGAGGTATGAAAGTGCCTCTGGACCGAGATTTATTAGGCAAGTTTCTATTTATGATGCAAATGTTTGGTCCTTTTGCAGAAGGATGTTTGTTCACCTTCTTGACGTTATTTCCAAATTAAGGATTTTTCAGCTGTTTGAAATGTCATCGCTTAAAATACTCATAAATGAATCCAATAAGGGACGTGCTGTTTCAGCTGTAAACAGTCACACCAACACACCGTTGATACTTATTTATTTCCAAAACAGATGAAAATTGCAACCCTCATTAATAATAATGGGGATCAAAGACCCTGTTTATTTAAATTGTCCTAAAGCTAAAGGCCAGTTTGCATTCACTGTGACCCTGACGGCACCAGTGAAAAGTCAACAGACGTAGGGAATCAACTGCTAGAGGCCATGGAATATACCAGCTGTGTGATCATGTGTTACTTCACTGATGATGGTAGCATTTATCTTTAATATATCATGTTTATTCCTATATTGTCTCCCCAATTGCTCCCAGACCGGATCAACCATTTTTCCCACTTCATTCACCTCCGGTGTCGTAGCGCCTGATATGGATCTGCTCTGGCCACTGTTCCAGTGCCACCAACGGTCCGGGCAGGCGCAATTGGAAATCGGCTACAGTGCTAACAGATGGCTCCTTTTAGTCCAGAAGTCTGCCCCTGTTTAACGCACAGCAGTTTAACACTTCTTTGCAGAGCATTTGATCTCTATGCCCCAATCTGTCCGGCCAATCAATGGGGCTTTTGATGTGCGCTGCCAATGGATCTGAGGCGTCTGAGCATGTCGCCCTCGGAGGAGAAATCACCTGCTGCTGCAATTAGAAAAGAAAAAGGGAGTGTTCTCCTTTCCCTCAGAGCACCGTCTTGTATTAACTTATTGCTCCAGATACAGTAAATAATTTATTTACATATTTTTTTCTACTTCAAATGTCTTGAATCAGTGCACGGTGTAAAGAGAATTTCTAAAAGAAAGACCAAATGTGTTCTGAATTATACAGTATGAACCCCCATGGCTGCATGACAATAGTCCACTGCTTTGAGATTAAAAGCATAACTCTAACAGCATGTTCTAAATTATACAATATAGGGCAGAGTTATATTAACAGTTTTAAATATGTGATTTCTGATTGCCGCATGTTTACCATCTTTCAAACATGAATCATGTAGTGTAAATTGTTATGGATGTCTGCATTCAGTCAATTTAAACCTTCAAACTTTCATCTGACATTATCTTGGAGTGTGAGACCCTGACGTTACGGTTGTCTGTGGAACTTTCCAGGCGCCCTCTTGCTATAGTGTTGGCAAAACATCGCCGTGTCACCACCTCCTCTGCCCTTACAGAGCAACCAACAACACACTTAGGTCACTGACATCATTTAGTGATGCATGTAGGTGCCACAGCACCTATGTGAGGCCATTGGGCTCATTGAAAAGACTGGTGAACGTAAATCAGTTCTGGGTGATCTGAGGACATGTGTGTGTGTGTGTGTTCTGCAGCAGCAGCATACTTCTCACTATCCAACCTCCCCTTCAATGCTTGATATTGATCCAAACAGTCCAGCTCCATCTTTGACACATGGAGTGCCAGCAGGGACTATAGGAGGCATCACCACATCTATCACTCTGGCTGAATGATGAATCGTATCCTGCTACGTCTGTCAATCGTCCCCCCTTGTTGCCGCTGTTCGATTCTTGAAGAGAAAGTAAAATATGCAAAGGACACTCCCAGGCTCACGAAAAACCAAACATGTTTTTTTGTGTCCACGCAGTTCTTGAGTAATTACCACGGCAAGGCTAATTGTGTGTTTGTGTGTGTGTGTGTGTGTGTAAGAAGCCAACTGTAGCCTTGAGGAAATCCTCCCTCGCCAGAGTCAAAGCATCATTGCTTTGCGCAAGACAAAACCCTCACAGCAGGAAAAGGAAAGAGATAAATGGAGGAGAGGGAAGCGCGTGCTGGTGTGAAAAAGGACTATTAGGAACGCTATCCTGAGACCGTGAGCCCTCGATTCACACACGCATCGGCCTGTTGGTATGAGGTGTGAACAGGTGCAATTCCCCCGCTACGTCTCAGCTGCAGACGCATGTTACAGGCGAAGTTTCAAACCGCTCCTAATAATTGTTTTGCTTTTTCATCGAGGCGATAATTAATATCAATCTTCAAGGTTGCAGTATTTTGCCCCCAGTATCGCAGCAGGGGAAATTCACTGCAATCACTTTGAGCATGATTAGCGGCATACCAGGCCGTTTGATGCCGTGATTTGGCGCGATAAGGGCCTGTGATTCTGCTTTAATTATCCAGAGGCTTAATGATCTCTTATCTGCTGTTCATTCTCCACTTCCTGACCAGGGGGCACATGACCTCTCTCCGCCGTCCGACCACTCGTATTATTGTTTATTTATATGGACGGACCTAGAAGTATTTTAGGAGGGCCCGTTGTTTTTTCCTTTGACCGTTTGAAATTGCTATTTTGTCCTTTTCCCATTTGGTCTATGTGGTTTCCTACCTTTGCTTCCGATTTCGCGCGCGGCGATCCTTGGGAATTTGTCCCATTTGGCCTTGCGCGCGTGTATGCATGTGTGTGTGTGTGTGTGTGTGGGAGTGTAATGTCAGGCGGATGTGTTGTCTTTGAAGGTGAAGACCCAAGAAGAAACTGATGAACTTACACTGTACCTACATGAGGCCTTTTTGTTTTGTTTTTTTCCTTCGATTTCAGCTGCCATCGGAGTGAAATGTGACCTTTTGTTTGGATTCCATTTAGTTGGTTTGAACTGTGGCTGACCTCATAACTGTTCGCTGTGTACATACACACAAACCCATCTCTCCTCTGCAGGACAAACAACAGATGTAAAACCTTTTGTGTGGAGGGATTGTTATCCAAGTCAACTAAGCCCCGGCCATGATTTTAACAGCGTTGTGGCGCACAGATGGAAGATGTATACGTTTCCACAGTCAGTTTGTGTTCCTGTGGCCAATGGGTTAGTGGGCTTCACGCCATGGTTGACATCATTCAGGCCTTCGCTCGTGCTTACCCAGCCTCACAGGGGCTGAATGGGTGCCGTTTGATTAATTCTCTCTGTGGGAGCCTGGTTTTTTTGAGGGGTCTGTGCGCAGCCTGTTTGTCTAGAAAAGGCTCATTGAGGTTGGATCTTCCCCCGATGAGGGCGTCGTGTTTACAGCTATGAATATTTTCTCACATGGCCTAACAAACAGGCTGCGGCAGCGATGTATTCAGCCTAATTTCTGCAGCCCAGGAGGCTGCCAGGCCTCATGTCTGTGGAGTGTTGTTGCAGCTTGACCCCGTGAGTCCCAAGTTGCCCCTGTTATTACTCCTCTGACTTGGCTGTCAGAGGCAATTTTCGTGTCCCCGTCCTATATTTGACGTCTCTCATAAACCCGGTGCTCTCCGGCCTTTAACGCGGATGTCATACTTTGACTATTCCATCAGTTCTCCGCACAATGCTCATATTTAAGAAATTTTCTTCCTTATGTGGAAAAAACCCGAAGAAAACAAACGCGCAAGAGTGATTCCTCACTGCTGTCCAGCGGTGCGGTTCGCTGCCCTCAAACGCGCACATATGGATTTATAATGTTTTCTCTCAAAGCTGGAGCACTTGGATTTAGACGAATAGTCGACTGCACTGCGCAGATTAATCTTTCTGTTCAGAATTTCTGTTCTCATACTCTCTAAAATGATTTATTAGCACGAGTGATGAATGGTACTGATAGTAGAAGTGCAGACCTAGCACATTTAAGCAGTAATTTGTTTATGTTGCAGCACTATGGAACAGGGCACATGTTGATGCCAACCACATTACATGGACTGGTGTATGCTTTTTAAGTTCAAACATTGGAGAGGAATGTTTTTCAATGAAGGAAATGTTCCTCATGGCAAATTGGATAATATTACATTCAAAACACAAGAGGTGAACAAAAATATATTTTCAGGAATCGATAAATATAATTATAATACTTTATCAGCATATTTTTAGATATATAAAATGAACTTTTACAGCATGAAATGAGCACCTATTCTGTATATGTTGGAAGCCGATAAGGCTCTGAGAGAGCAGCAGCGTGTACCCTCTCACGGTAATTACAAACATGATGCTATGAGAAGCTTATGTAACCCCTGAGGAGCATTTAGCTAACTTGTCACACAATGCTACTCGCTGAGCCCTTTCATCTGCGTGGTCAGACCGTCTGACCACACAGATGAAAGGCTTACGGTTTGGCACTTCATGATCAGGATGCCTGAGGAAAATGTTTGTGACGTTACTGAAGTGGTCATTATTTTTTCAGAATTCGATGCACGATGAGTGATCAAGAGCTCATCATATGAGGACTTTAGCATTGACTTTGGTATATTTTATACACGCAGAGCAACCTTGAAAGAATGACGAAGAAGTTTTAATAGCTTTTGCCAACATCATTCCACTGCAGGTGGTGCTTTACTTTCTGTGGTAGCGACAAGTGTCCACTGGTCCACTTCGCTAACAGCCATTACCCTCCGCCCTCCACCTACCGCCCTCTCACCCTCACCCCATCCTCGGCCTTACTCCGAGCCTGGGAGCGGAATTCTGGGAACATTTTTCCATGTGAAATGCCGAGGTCCAGTCGAGGGGTGTGACGCCAGTGCATTGTTCCAGCGGCAAAAAAAGGAACCGCTTGTGATGAGGCCAATTCCTGTTGGTCCCAAAAAAACAGGCACTTTCTCACACCGATTTCCTTCCTCATTGGACAGCGCAAAACAATCATAGACCAACCAGCAAAGTGAAAAAAAGAAAGAAAGAGAAGGGGGAAAAAAGGGAGTGAGAGACAGAGAAGGGAATAGGGAGAAGTGGGTGATTTGAAAAGGTCTTCTGCAGGTTGGGTATTTACAGCTGGAAAACACACTAATATCCTATATTCACCTGACTGCCCCTTTAAAAGCTCTTTTATCTGCACACACAGACACCCCTGCAAAAACCTGCTCACCATTATGCATTGTGCACCATCCAAGTGACAAACAGCAGCTCTTATCTTTATTGCCTGTATGATCATCATCGCTTGAGCGAATCTCAATGCAGTCGGCCTTCTTTTTTTTTTCTTTTACTGTCAATGTCGACAATTTTTACTTTTGGCTCCAGTGAGGAGAAAACAGGCAGTGACTGGGGGCCTCGCTATCATGCTATGAATTATACTTTTAGGAAAAAGTGTTTGCGGCAGATTGAGAAAACAGAAAAAGAATGAGGAAAGCGAGTGTGAAGGGCAGCGAGGACTCGGCTGATTGAGGGAGCAGGACTCAGGAAGCACCTGCCTGCACGGAGAGCCGAGCATTTATCTGACCCTGTTCACATCAGGTGGTTTCCTTGTTTACGCTATCTCCCTGTAGCTCCCTGTGGCCCAGCCCCTATTGGCTGCCCCGGACCACTCCTTTTTCCACCGCGTTCATTGATCTTAAGAGGGCTCGCCACTTCCCAGCTTCTTCTTTCCCACCAGAATCGCCTTGGCTATAGAGGAGAAACTCACCCTCGAACGCCCTGGAACTCGCTGGCAAACGGAGAGATCCTTTTAAACGAGACAGAAACTCAAAGTGCTCGCCTGACCTCTCACCTCTGTCCTCACAACACAAACATGGCAGCCTTGAAGACTGCCTTCCTTTTTCCTTCTCTTGCCTATACTTGGGCTCAGTGAAAACAAGTAGGCTCATCAATTAGCCTGACTCATGGCCCTAATCCTGCTGTCCTCCACGTCGCCTGTATTGCTTAACCCTAACCCAGCTGGCAAGATTTAGATCCTGATCTGCCTGGGGGGTCAGGAGTCTTAAAACGGTATCATGCGCTGGTTTCTGGTAGTTCATTATTCCAGGAATCCTACCGAGGCAGTGCTTTTCCTGTTTCAATGAAAACGCAGCAGTATTTTTTTTTTTAATAGTGAACTTATTGAGTTGTCATTCTGCTGAATGTTTCCTTTTCCCCTGTTGATATAATTACGGTTAAATTGCAGCTTGGCATTCACAGTAATGACTGCAGGTGGGACAGGAACAGGTGCTGTAATTGTAGTGCACATGAGATCCAGAAAATGATTATCTGGACTAAATACATATAATCAACCTCTGCAGATGCGCATCCAGGGACTGTTTTATTGGGTGTTTATTCTCACCAGGAGGCAGGGCCGAGCGTGTGTGCGTATATGTGTGTGTGTTTAGATACATGGACAATATCCATAATTTAATATCTCATATCCTATCAGTTATTTGCAGTGGTGGAAGAAGTATTCAGATCCTTTACTTAATTAAATGTATCACAGTAACATAAAAATACACCAGTCCTGCATCAAAAATTCTACTTACGTAAAAGTACATGCATATTAGCAGTAATGTATTTAAAAGTATTAAAACCAAAGTACTCATTTTGACCCTCAGATATAATATTACCAATGATGATATTAACTTGTAAGTACCAAGTATCATTGTGTAAGCAATTTACTATTGTAGCTCTGGTTACCAACCTAGAAAATGTTGAGATTGTGAGATGATTAATAGGAATAGGAATAAAAATCACTGTTCTGATGATTTGTCATTGTTCTCTTATCTTTGATTTTTAATGGAATATTGGATCATTTGAATATATATTAAAATGGAATGAGAAGTACAGAGGGAAAAATCACTATTTGACCCCACTACACGCTGCTGTATTTAAATTACTAAAAGACAAAAAGTTTGGAAACCACTGGTTTCATCTTTTAAAATGTGTTATATTTTAATTTATTGTATCATCCGTTGTGTCCAGTCTTTATCTGAAAAGTAACTAAAGCTGCCAGATAATTGTAGTGGAGTACAAAGTAGAATATTTCCCTCTGAAATGTAGAGGAAGTGGAAGTGCAAAGTAGTACCAAATGGAAATACTCAAGCCAAGTACCTCAAAATTGTACTTACATGCTAATAAATGTGCTTAGATACGTACCACCATTGATTGTTAGTAAATGGGTCAATGAATGCATTGATTACACAGATTGTGAATATGTGTTGACTATTTAAACCTGTCAACTTGGATGTTTTTTTCCGTAGTCAGCCCCCTCCTCTCTGCAGTCCTCTGTGTGGCCTTTCAGTGGCCCCGCTTTCCTTACTATCTTGTTATCTCAGCAAGTGTTTCCTGCGAGCATCTCGCTCTTCTCTGGGACATGTGGTGGAGCTCGCGCCGTGTTACGTCCATGGGGTATTGTTCTCCCACAGTTTGGCCATCATAAATTAGCTGGAAACGATTTGTCAGACATGAGAAGGGGGGGGGGGGGAGTCAGGAAAGGGAAAAACACAACAACAAAATCAGGGGGCTGATGTGGCCCCTGCTCTGAACCATACGTTGAACAAATATGTTAATGCTTGCGACTAATTGTGGCAATTTGGGCTTTTGAGAAAAAGTATTATCCAGAGCACTCAACCCCTGCAGAGACTTTTCATACACGCTCACCGCTACTTGACACTATTTCCACTCCACTGCATTTAGTTATTACTCTATTTGTCAAGTTATACAGTAATGAATGGACCATACCTATTGTCAATGTGCTATTGACCCCTGAGACACAAAGGGAGCTATATACGTTTTCAGCTGACTTTGCAGGAAACGGTGCAATAAAGAAACATACACGTTTGTGACAACTGTTCATTTCCATGTTGAGTAAATCAAATGTGTGTTTATTTGAAATCTATGGGGGAACCACCCCTGTTTATTCCACAGGCCGATTCCTATTGACCATCAACGTGACCCTCTTTAATGAAGGAATTCCTGAACATCAGAGGATGTCTCACGCACATCCTGGTCCTAAATCAGCCCCCATGCGCTCACCTATATCATCAAGGTCCCACAGCGGTGACCTATTCTGGGGCGAGGTGACACATCCTTCTACTCCCGAGGTCTCACGGAAAGGAGCTCGCGGCCTAGGCCGACGCCGGGAACCGCAGACCGGCTGAGTGACAGTTTCTTATGGAATGCAGCCGCCTTTGCAGCAGGGAATTTATGAACTTTGAAAACTATGCCTTTCTGGCCTCCCTGTCATTTTTTCGTCAAACCCCTCACTGTACCATCCCCCCAGGGAATCCTACTGTCACAACCAATGTTCCCATGGATGGAAACGACCCCCGATGATGCGGAGATTGACAGAGAGCAAAGTGGGACCAGGAGTTCGAGGTCTCTGAAGAGTCGAGAGGCTTGTCAGAGGCAGAAAAAAAACGCTTTAAAGTATGCCCACAACATCATGTATGTGACATGGGAAACCCCCCACTCCAAGCTATGCCTGTAGTCATTCCCCCCCGGACAGCAGAGGTGGGTCACACATGGGGCCCCCTTCGCAGGGTTGCTCCCTGCTGCCTCATGCTAGGCTGAATTATGCTGGGAACCGACCAAGTTAAGCACACAACCATGAGATTAGACCTTGAAACACACAGAACCTCACACAGAATTTGATAAAAATCCAAATAAGTAACTGTTTTACAAAATTGCTTTGATAAGGAAACGTTGCAAGGCGAGGGAAAAGGGGACCACGGCAGTCATCAGGCACATGAAAAATGACGGTGATTCAGTAGAAAAACACCCCCCCCACCCCCACTGTAAAATAACAGTATTCCTGCAAGTGTAGGGGAAATCAAAAGGAAGTTCCTCCCTTATAGGAGAGTGGATTGTTCTCCATCTTTGATTGTTTATGCAAAGCTAAGCGTGTTTGCTTTAAATTATGACACAATGTATCACAAGAGTGTTTCTAGTTTTGTACAGGAACAAATACTGCATGCCTCATTCGGAATGAGTGTGCATTTGTTTAGCTCGGCATCTCTCGGCTTCCTTATCGGCGAAGATTAACCCCCGGGGTCTTGAAAAAGGTTTCGAATTTAAAGCAATTAATATACTGTGTTTTGGACTCACTATATTTTAGCTGCTTGTTTGCCTTGGAAATGTTTTGCAGCAATCTTAATTCTGATCAAGTCTTTTGGGGCTATTTACGACACATAACCCGCTATTTAACCATAATGTCCTCGCTTCAAATCTCACTGCCAGTTAGCTGTATGTACAAGCAAAAATGTCACAAAAATAACCTAAATTTGCTTGGTCTGGCATGAGAATCCAACTCTTGTTACAAGAACTGGAATGTCTCAGTAGCCTCCTCATGCTCCTCCACTGCCAGGCCTATTTTTTTCATTTTGTTGGCTTTTTTGTTCTCTTTTGCTGCAGGTGTGCAATGGAAAGAGATTGATAGTTTGGCTCTGTGCTTTTTGGACATCTCAAGCCTCAGATCTGGCTACATAGCAGAAACACAGCAGATGCTAAATCTAGACGGGCAACATGATTCACGGCAGCTGAAGAGAAAATGAAAAAAGAAATCAACAAAAGATATGATGAAACTAAGTTGAACAGACGTAGTTTCACATTTTAGAAAAGACATTTCACTTTCCTTTGGAGAGACTGAAGATTGAAAATGGCAAATGCTGAAATGTTTGTAGAGTACCTAAGCTAAATTTAGAGCTAGCTGTCAGTTAGCTAATGCTGCATTCTATTGGCCTTGTAAATCGGAGCTCAGAATAACACCACACCCAAATTAAAGTCAGGTTAGCGTTCTAGTCGCTCGGGAAAAAAACGTTAAGCAAACATGACCATAGCTATTCTTAGCCATCGTTACACACTTGTACATTGTCATTAGCACATATATCATGAAAACTGTTAATAACACTATGGTTGATTTCATGCAACAAACACTAGTTAGAAGATTACAGTTTCAAATTGGGGTTATCCGACCTTCCGAGTCATAAATCTGACTTCAGAAGGGCTTTCTAGTTGAAATTTCCCACTCAGACCTCCAGACTTCCCAGTACAAATGTAACACAGTGTTAGCACCAACTGGAAACAGCTGGACTGGCTTTGCAAAATCAGCCCTCCAGGATTTTCACTGATCAATATGCGGCATCTTTCTGCTTTAATCTACTCAAAGATTACAGATAAGGGTAGCTTCTTGTGTTCATGTTAAATTAAAATAAGCTAGGTAAAACAGCTTCTGGTTGTAGCTGCATAGTGATTGATTTTATTAGCTAACGTCACCTGAGCTGTTTTGTGTTTATATACGTATATGTGTGTGTGTGTGTGTGTGTGTGTGTGTGTGTGTGTGTGTGTGTGTGTGTGTGTGTGTGTGTGTGTGTGTGTGTGTGTGTGTGTTTGAAATTATAAATGCACATAGCCACATTAGATGTGAAATGAACTTATGCCGTACACCTCATACTGTCTGACTTGAAAGACAGTACGGTAGTACGTGGCATTTCATTTCCAAGGCAGAGACAGTAGTCATGTGAGAAAAAGATAAACATCGGGGCCACATTGAGGCTGGTTCCTGTTTGTCTATGGGAGAGAGTGACTTTATTCTGTGCTGCTACTGGTAAACCTATCAGGGCACAAAGGAGAACAGGACCTTCTGTAGACAACATGGCTCCTCCTCAGACAATAAGGCTCTCCTCAGGACGGGGGACAATGAGGGAATCCTGCACAAGGACATGCTTTTCTTGCTTAGTGTGCTGAATTAAAGTTAAACAGGCCTTAGAAGTCTTTATTTCCTTTGATATGTTTTTTATCTCAACACTGCACCTTTAAGAGATAACAGGCTTTATTGTTTAGATTAAAAGCTTCAAAAAGCAAATTCAAACAGCAAATTAAACTCATTTGTGATAATATGAACAAAAGGTAACAGAGTGAGTGCTAATGTTAGCATGAGGGTAACTAGCTTCCTCGCTGAGTGTAATGTTAGCGTGTGAAATCCAGTTTGACAACTGGTCAACAACTTTTTTAATTAATGAAATAGTCGCTTCGTTGGTCTATAAATGTCTGAAAACAGTGAAAAATATTGACTACTGCTGGTCCCGACAAACAGTCCACAACCCAGAGGTAATTAAATTCTTCTGTTTTTTTTCCTATTGCACAAATACTTACTTTTCTCTATTTGTTTCTTTTTTATGATCAAATTTTAACAGATCAAGAAAGTATTTAAAATGAGAACTTACATATTTTACATAATAATTAATAAGTAACATACATGTGTGTATATTATTTATATATGTATTCGATTTTTTGAAAAATGGCAAAATGGATCGTCTTATACTAATATTGTGCCAGGTTTTTGAAGTTATACATTCTCAGTAACATATAGGCCTATTACAACCACTCCAGGCAGAGATTATACCCGAACTTACAGTAGATATACCATGTATTTTCTTCATTTTTCAATATATTTGCTTTGCCTATCAATGCTTCAATAGGACATTTGCTCATAAGAGGCCTCTGCAAAATTTCAACAAACCAGTCCTGAAACGACGGGCTCCCTGGTGCCTTTCAGGTCAAAATACCAGATGTACTATAATGGGCAACATGTAGAGGGTTACTTCAAGGTAGCTTCTGCTAAAAAATGACTTTTAATTAATTAACTATTAATTGACTATGAAATTAATGTAAAAGATTAAAGTCAGTCAAAGTGCTTGAAACCTGGTGATTTTTCCATTGATATATATCCAAAAACTGAATAAGCGAAAGATGCATCTTCATAGTTTATTACTCTATGTCCTTCAGCAAAAAAAATTGAACTTAGTTCAACATCAATGATGTCATGTTACCATTAAAACCTGCTGACATGAAGCTAACTGACAGTTAGGACCCCTGCTGTAGTTTTTTTTGTCTGTGACAATTACATTTGGAAGTTGTGTCACTTCCTTTCCTAATCTACACCCACTTCCAACCTCACTCCCCACCCCCCCCACCTCCCATATGGGTGTCATCCCCCGGTGTAACTCACAGAATTGCAGGGGTTTGTCGCTGTCAGGCACACAATGTGCATTGTTCTAATGGTCGCCCCGGCTGATAACCAGAGAATGATGCATGGAAGAATAATGCGCTGCAAAATGTTTGGTTGCTGCAAAATACAATAAGTGTACACATGGATCCCCATTCAATTATTTCTCACGAGTGTGTGTACATGTGTCTCTGCAGGATAGGGCAAAAAAAAAGAAACCCTTTCTGTGTCATGTCATGTCACTGTGACACACTACTGCTGTGTCCCAGCTACTTTCTTATTTCCCATAGCCCCATGCCTCTTCAGTTGACAGAGCTACCTGCAAATGAGCCCCCCCCCCATAACTACCACCACCACCTCTTATCACCCCTCCCGGCTTCAGATTAAAGCAAAACCTGGAAACCATTTGCTTCACTTTTTTCAGGCGGAGCCCACATAATGACGGGAAAGTGGCCTGGCTGCAGAGAGCGAAGGCAGAGGCTCGATGGGAAACTCTAAGTCTGCAAAAATGTGTCCTTTTAGGGCTCTGTGAGCTCTGTTATACACCACACTCCGCACCCATAAATTTCAAAAGATGAAATAGCCTGTGGCTCTTATCTTTATTTACAAAATATAAAGTATTTTGTCTACATAAGGGAGATTGAAAAGAAGAAAAAAAACTCTCTCTAGAGTGTAAGAGCACTTACTTCTCAAGCCTTTCTGCATTCAATTAAAACACATTGAAATAAGCAGGTGCCTGTTTCTGCTGCTCAATCATGTGAATTAAACGCATGTTCATGATATTAGTGTGACACAGGATAAAAATGTCATTTTGCATTCATTGCCTTACAATGCCAGCATCTTTCCGTGTGTATAAATGAGCTGTTCATGTGTTGCGCTCACTTTCCAAGGGCAATCATCACCATCTCGGTTTGAGCCTGCTCGGGTGCCGGCGCAGCAATCACTGCAAACTTGTTGTTGATGAATAGAGCGAACGCTGCTTACCCAAGGACTGTGTAATCAACCGATGAGCATGAGCGAAGTCAGTAATAATCCAGCTCATTATGAGAGATTGTTGCTGAGTGATTACAAAGGAGTGATGTATGCATTGCAGAGGGGAAACAGGGCTTTTAAATCATAACTGAAAGTTGTTTGGTTGCAATGGACGCTTGGTGGAACGCGTGCAATTTCTGGGCAAACATGGCAACCGCGCCAACTCCTCGCTATTAAAACTCACTTTAGCAAACGTGACCTGCAGGTTTTTACTGGCTTTGTTTAAGTTAAACAGGTTGACAGATGATAAGGGCTATAAAACACTTGCCTGAGCAAACTCATGCTGCCAAGAATCAATTTATGTTTTTACTATCCTGTGATGGATTAACCTACAGTTGGCCTCTCACTACAGTATTGTAGTGAACAGATGTTTTACTGCTAACACTAATATTGTAATACTGTTGCAGTATTTTCTGTTTAATCAGATAAAGAACATTATTGATTTGATTCACCTATGTTTTTCCAGAGGGACGTTTGTATTACCTTCTTTTTAAAAAGAAAAAAACAAAAAAAAAACAAAAGTAGGCTTGTCTGGCACCGATACCTTCAGATGGTTGCGATAATTAGCTGCGCCACTTCTTCCTCATTATACCAACGGCACCAAAACACTCCGGCCACATTAGGGCCGGAGCCATTGTCTGTGGGCAGATAGCAACCATTTTGCCTTAACCATTACGGCACAAAGAGAGGGGAGGTAAAACAGTTTACCCACAAATCTCCCTCTGTGTGCCCACTGGTTCACTCCACTTATTCAGGCGGGGAAGTAAAGACCATCTGCTCATTTTATAGAACTCCGGATCTCAAAAAAAAAAAAAAAAAACACTCACTGACGCGCACATTCATTGCTTCCATTGCCCGTCAGCCAGCAGATTATTTGACCAAACACCCACCGAAGCTCCCTCCAAAAAAAAAACTCAAAGCAGGCCAGGGTTGATCAAGCCCACGGGTGAATGTGATTGTGTGAGTCTTTTGCTTTTTGTCTCCTCTACTGGCTGGAGGTAAATGGCATCCACCAAAGGAGGAAGGAGGAGTTGGACAGAGCAAGAGTTGAGGCATGGGAGTAGTCACTGGTAAAAGAAATATATATATATATATATATATATATATATATATATATATATATATATATATATATATATATATATATATATATATGTGGGCAGCTGCCTGGCTGTCCTCCCAGACATGAAATGTATCAGTAAAAATACAGTGTATATACAATTAAAAAGCTAAAAAACATATAAAATCCAATCGTACAGTTTGTTAAACAGCTCATTGTTTTGTTGCTATATAACTCCAATCACATCTGTCCAATCCAGCCTAATGGACCAGTTTTTATTTCTTCACAAAAATGGGTCAGTGAGAATCTTTCAAGGGATAAAATATTTTATATATATATATATATATATATATATATATATATATATATATATATTCTTCATAAATGGTTTGTAATGCAGGAGATAACTTCACCTGCTTCTTAAATAAGTCAATATTGATATAGTGAGTTTACAACAGGAGACTGAACATGGAGTAACTGAGACATCAAATATCATCAGTTTTGTAAATTGAAGGTTAATTAATTGTGTAGATATTTATAATGTATTTCTTTACATTAAAAAAGGAGAGGATCAATTTGTAGGTGTTGATATTTAATATGCTTTTTTTTTTTTTAC
Organism: Lepturacanthus savala; assembly: GCA_030544235.1. Classification (NCBI taxonomy): domain Eukaryota; kingdom Metazoa; phylum Chordata; class Actinopteri; order Scombriformes; family Trichiuridae; genus Lepturacanthus; species Lepturacanthus savala. The sequence continues at coordinate 16,588,428 of CM060469.1, read as the reverse complement.
TGTTCTGGTCAACTTTGCATTGTATGCGGCCCATGAACTAAAGTGAGTTTGACACCTCTGATGTAGATGAAGACGTGTACGTCTTCTTTTGGGCAGACTCGCTCTTTGGCCTGTTTGACGGCACAGCGCGCGGGGCCAAGTAAGCACACATTAATCTGCACTTTGTATGAATATTCAGATACAGCTGTCTGTGACACGGAGATAGCAGCTGGTGTGCTTGGGTCCCCGCAGATATCCCAGTGCCATGCCTGGACAGAAGCCCCCTTGCATCTGGGCCAAACCAGACCCAGTCGGCCCCCGGCAGGCCCGTCCGGGCCCAGTCGCCCCCAAATCCCACCGGCAACACCCTCCACTAAAGAGTGGTCAAAGACGCCATAAACACTTAACACAGACACATGCTGACACTTACACTATGTGAACAAGGCAGATGTATGGCATCCGAGCTGTAGATTAAAGATTAATACTGATTTACTGTTCGTATAAAATGATTTTAAAAATCAGTTGATTATCAATTATTATAATTTTTTTTTTTACATCTATATCCCTTTCAATATAAATATTAGTTGGACAATAAAATGCATTGTTGAGGTAGGTCACTTCATTCTACTTTAACCAATCCTTGTCTCACAATGAGACACAGTGACCAATAGCTGCTTCCAGGGGTGATTCCAGAATCAGAGGTTTAGTGGTGCTGTTTTGTGCCTTTTATGGAATGTTATTCCCACATTTATGAAAGAAAAGCACATTTTGGGGGAAATATAGATAGCCCCATATAGTGAGGACATGGAAAATACAGAAAATGGATTTTGGGCTCATTTGTTGGGCTTCAGTTATGAAATGCAACACACAAAATGTAAAAAGCTGCAACAGAAAATGTATTTTTTCACTGTTTGTCTCTGCTTTTTTCCTTCCTGTCCTTATTATATTATACAAACACATAAATAAAAATAAACCTCAAAATAAGAAGATATAGATAGTCCCCTATAATGAGGACCAAAAATGGACTTGACTATTGACTAGACTTTTATCTTGAAATGCAAAGCAGGAAATATAAAACACATAAGAGAATATTGAGTTTTTCAGTGTTTGTCTGCTTTTCCCCCCCTTTCTTGTCTTTATTAGATTATTTAAATACATAAATAAAAATATACCTCAAAATAAGAAAAGTTCTTAAGTCTAAAACTATGTTTCAACCAAGTACTTTATGTTTTTGACACTTTTATAGCTTGTTAAAAAAAGATGTGAAGTGAAAAAAAAAACAAAAAAAAGAAATCTCAAATTTTAGGGGATTCAATTTATTTTCAAAAATAGGTGAGAAACGCCCATGGCTGCTTTAAGTCCATACAGGGTCACATTTTCTATAATGGTAAAATGTCATAAGCAAATTATTTCCGGTTGACATTTACATTATTCCCTGGCCATATGAATGTAATTTACCTTTTTGGAATTTAATCTCATACTAATCCAGTGATATTGCCATAACAAACAAGTGCGGCAAGTCGGTTCGGAGGACAAAAGGCTGCCGCCGGTGAAAGAGTTTTGTGTTTGGTGCGGCCTGGCGTTGCCGCTTCCCTCCAACAGTCTGCCGGTCGGCCCTGACAACACCGTGCCACGGTGCCAGGCTGTCAGCGTGCCAGGCCCAGAGAGCAGCTGCCAGGAAAAAAACAGTGGGCACTAATTCAGCCAGCCACAGGGAGGGCCCCCCCCACTAAACCCGTCCCTTCTCCTCCCCAGCCCTCCCTGTGGCTACAGCTACTCCTCATCTGTGCACACACACTTAACACAATGCAGGCTTTAATTATGACAAACATGCCAAAAGCTAATCTCCCATCTTTTTAATCAGACATTTGTAGCTGAAGGGGAAGGGGGGGGGGGGCTGCCAATATTGTAATAACTAATTACCAGAAATTCTGGTGAATGAACACATTTTTTTCCCCTTGACCAACAGTGTCATTTTTCAACTGAGCAAAGACAAAACTCTCTCAAACCAGTGATGTAAAAAAAACATGACTTTTTTTAAATGTAATAATGCTGTTTTTAGACGTCTAATGTGTTGTACAAATTGGAATCATCATTATTTCTGAAGCTTTACAAGCTGGTTTTGGATCACCCGTTTGAATGCTCGTCATTGACACGTGTCCCGTGTTCAGCACACAGGTCGTTACCGTCCTGCTCCTTTTGTTGATGTATTCACAGTTCCCCCGGGGACTGAGGCCTGGTTGATTAAGTGATAGCCAAAAAAACATTCAGAAGCATTCGGCCCCTATTTTAATGTGACGGAAGAAGTTTCAGCTGAGAAATCCTCAGCCTTCACCCTTGAGGATGAACTCTTTCTTTACAAAAAAGAAAAACGGATGTCTGAAATCCTGACATTCCTAAGAACCCCCCTCCCCTCTCCTCCTCCTCCTCAAAGCACATTCTCATCTGCTCCTTCACCTGTCACTCATCTACCCGAGCTCATCTGTCCCAGCTGAAGGTCACAATATGGCTGATTCCTTTGGAGAGGCCCCTCAGGTCTCGCCGCTCTGAGCAAACACGGCACAGCAGTTCATAAAGACGCATATTGTGCGGCCCGCATCTGTTTGGATGCATGTGCACATTTTTTGCAGGTCTTCCTGAGTGGGGGTTTCCTGACTGCGGCGAGACGTATATACATACATACCGTCAGTAAAGGCCGGCTGAAATATTAATGCTGTTTTGTTCTCCTTGTTTTTTGTTTTGCTGTACTTAAGAGGCCATCTGGATAGGCCCAGGCCTTTTTCATGTGAAATATCCATTCTCCCCTTTGAGTATGGCCAGGGGAAACCAAAAGGAGGGTCATTTTTGTAATGTGAGAGAAAGGAATAGGGGGGGGGGGGTGATGAGCAGGATTCAACAATGGGTTATTCCTAACAGATGGAAGATTGGCTGCGGGGATATAGTTCAGTGTCACGGAGGAACCTGATATCTGATTATAATTCTCCCGCCCCGTAAACACAAAAGGGATTACATGTGGTTACATGAATAATGAAATTGAGATTATTTTGTTAACATGGCGTCTAATTTGTTTTGAATCGCCGAAGTCCGACCATCTCGTCGTGTGAGATTGTGCTTAGGCAACGAGGTGATCACCTCTGGCCAAGTCTGCCGCTGAATGCGAAATCCCAGTTGAACCTGGGCTATTAATTAGCCAGAGAAACGTCTATGTGGCAGGGCTCAAATCATGAGTAGACATTTTAAATAAGCTTCCCAATCAATGCAATTATTGATGGCCCGGTGGTGCAAACCGTGCTCAGCTTTTCTCCCTCTAATAGACGCGTGCGTAGCTCTGAATGTCTACGTGTTGTCTGCGAACTCAGCGATGAATTTTAATGACGTGCAAATCAGCCGACGACACGACAACCCTTGACAAGGTGCCATTAAAAGGAACCGGTTTTCGGGCACGTTATCCCTCAGTTCTTAATAATTAACGAACGGCTATTAATTATGAACAAATCCGTAGCCTAACACGCGGCGGGAGGAGGGACGGTTGCCTGGCTTTGGTGTCGTTGGTAACCGGAGCCCCTGCACTATGACAGTAACATAGTGGAAAGTCAACAAGGTGATAGAGTAGTTGGGGTGGGAGTAGGGGGGGGACAATACGTTTTGTTTTGGGTGCTGTCACAAGGGTGTCACAAACCCAAGTGACTGATGACGCAGGCTGGCATGTGTCAGGTTAGATTTGTTGCACAGTGGCAGTCACGTGCTTGTGTTTAGTTTAGAAATTCAGGAAAAAACATCTATATTTGTGTGTAATTTTAGGAAAACTCATCAATATCAATAGGAAAAAGACTGGGAGACGTCTTAAAGCTATAATGGTTGTTTACGCGACTTATTTTCATTACACCTTGAGCAAAAAGCAGGTCTTCTTGTTCCCACTGCTCAGTCAAAACAATAATCGGCCCCCGCGCTGTTGAACCTCCATTTTCGGATGCTAAATCAACACAGCTGGACATCCTAAAGTTTGTGTTTATGTCTGTGCGCTACCTTTCCGACTTGTGCCCTAAAAATAGCCCGGCAGCATCCTGCTGTGATGCTGAAGGTGCAGTCATCTTCCCTCCCCGAAGGACGCAACGCTGTCTGAAGTTTGGGAGCAAAGGAGGTGGGGAGGAGGGGGGGAGGGGGAGGAGGGAGGAGGAGGTGGGGAGCGGGGAGGAAGCGGTGACTACCGTGTGACAAGCGCCCTGTTCCTTCCTCTCAGGCCTGAGAAACAGGAAGTGCTGCACATAAGGCATTATTGTGACGGAGAGGAAATGCAAGGTCCTCTAAAATAAGAGCCCCAATCTGGTTGTCAATGACAGGAGCCTGTCCTCCACAGCCCCATAGAGACCCTTTAACCCCCGTGTCGCCTCCCCACCCCCTTTAACAACGTTATTGTTTAGTGACGCAGATATAAAAAAAAAAAACAAAAAAACAACAAAAAAAAACACCCACAGAGGATCGCATAATGTTAATGAATCCTAAAAATTACTACATACGCAGTACGACAATGCAATTGTGCTGTAACTCCTTTTTGGGATGGTATTGACCTTTGAAAGATTTGTGCACAAGAGCTTGGAAAGTCTGCTTTAAAAAAAAAAAAAAAAAAAAAAAGATGTGAAAATCTTATTCCACGCTGAACCCACCCACATACAGACTGAGCAGCATGTCAAAGGGTTAACGGAGGCATATGGGCAGGATCCACCCTGCTTGTGTTTAGCAGGAGCTGAGGAGGAGCCGGTTGCTAAGAGAGATGCGAGGCTTTGTGTCGGGGGTTGCCTCCCAGTTAATCAAAATCCTACTTATCTGTTTCATGCTTTCAATTAGAAAGCTCTGGAACGGGCCCAAGCCTCCGCGTGTAGATAACCATAGCAAATAAGATGTGATTAATACAGGGGGCCCTTTTGCACGGCAGGCAGTAGGGCGGTTGATGCCCTACTGTTGTTGTCCCATCGCCTTGTTTTCGCAGACTCTGATGATAGAAACTACAAAAGCACCTCGATCAGCAGATTAGATTTGTTTTGTTTTTGTGCCGGTGTCGTACACGGCAGGTGTTTGCCACCTGTGATACACTAAACCACAGTGATTCCTAAAGCTGCAGAGGCTCGGTTTCACTCTTGAATGTTCGCTTTTTTCCCCCAAATCAAGAGGCGTTGTTGTGATGAGCTATCGGAATATATTCTGAATTATACAAATAATTTCATGTAACAATATGGCTTGATGTATTTTAATTAACTAAATTGACTGCAAGTGAATATGAAAGGGTGGCATAAAACTAATGCAGTAACTTTTTTGCAATGAACATATGCTTACATATGATAAACTGTTCAACCAATCTTTTGTTCAAACAAATGACTCTTCTATAACACCTGGTATCAAACAAACCTTTGCACAAAACACAAGGTTTACTGCCATCTACTGGCCACTTTAGGAAATCACAAAAGTGTGGAACAGAAAAGAAATGTCCTCATAGGTGTGGTGCTACTTTCAATGTGTGAAAGACCTGAATGACTGCGTCAGTGAGGATGGGACGGGGAAGTTTGTGTAGTGTCCTTAGGCAACTCAGAAGTACTGGTGTCAGGCTGGGGATTTTTTTCTCTGCAGGGTTTGAGGCTGGAGCCACTTTCATCCTACCAGGAGTTTTCATGTCCACAGTGCCCTCCGGGGATCTGAGCTGGTGGGATTTGGAGAAGAAAGCCCCTTCCTATAGCAGGTAAGGCTGTAGGCCGGATGGGTGACTGCTCTTTCCCAAACGGCTCTCCTCTACCCAGCGTTTCCCTCAGCGTCTCTGTGGGTTCTGTCCCGACACCTAAAGACAGGAGACTGTCCACAGCCTTCTGTTTTCTGAGGTCTGACATACTGGCAGGGACTGGATCTTGAGATGCTGGGGCATCCATAGACTGGGCATAGGAATCACCAGCGACTCTCGCATGGCTTTTGGGTGACTGGTGAAGAAGAGGATCCACTTGTGTTGATGAAGGCGATTCCACGGTTGCAGGTTCATGGGAGCCGGGCTGTGTGTCCGCTGCAGTCAAGGCCTGGGATGGAGACGGAGTTTTCCGTGGATTAAAGCGAGCCAGCAGACCCTGCTCTGTGACGGGGTAGCGGCCGGCAGCCCACTCCTTCCGTTCAGAATGCATTTTCTCCAGCTGCCGGAGCTCTTTGGGCAATGCCAGCGCACTCTCCTGCAGATGCAAATGGAGAGACATGATGCTTTAGATCTACAAGATAGAACGTATATCAATTCAGGCGAATATGGACCCAAAACAGTCAACGTAGTTAAATGAGCTTAAAGATTTTCATGAGAGTATTTAAATTCTACGCGAGAAAAACATGAAGACATACCCATGAAATGGTTATGAATTAGAGCTGCAATGATGAATCGATTAAAAAAGTTTTACATTTTCGCCATATAAAATATATATATGTACTTTTACATGGCTGTATAATAGAGCTGCAATGATTAATCGCCAACTATTATTTAGAAAATTAATTCATCTATTTGAGTAATTTAAAAAAAAAAAGGCAAAATTCTCTGAATCTATTTTCTGGTTTCTATGATCTTATTTAACAGTTAACTGATGATTTTGGGGTTTGGACTGTTGACCTGGACCAAAAAACATTTTAGGTTGCATCTCTAATTCTGGAAGTGACTGATCAACATTTTACACCATTTTATGAACCAAACAACTAATAGATTAATCATTTTAATAATATATAAACTAATCAACTATAGTCATTAGTTGCACACTAGTATTGATTAACAGGTTTTAAATTATTGTCACTAACTTTTTTGTACTTTCATATGGCTATGTAAAGTATTATGGCTTTGATGCACCATGACATGTGTCTCTCTTATATAAGCCAGTCCCACAGTTTTATAAACCACTCTGCAGCCTTTTAGTTTATCACTGATGACTTATCCAATAAATACAAATTCTGCCAGTATTTACATTTGGGAAGCGAGGAATATAAACCCAGGAAGTGTACGCAGTTGTGTCACTATGACGCATTTTCTTGTAAACAAACCCACCATGTTTACGTGCTCCAATTCATCAGGCATGTAGTGGCTGCTGTTGAGGTAGGAATCCACCAGGGCCATGTAGTCGGTCATGAGAGCATCCAGCAGCACCAGCCGCAGCGGCTGCAGGTGGATCACTGACAGAGCCATCACCTTCAGCAGGGCGACGGGACTCGGACGCTTGGCCCACATCTCCGTTTCTTCCTGCAAAAACCATGGGTGTAATATAAAACCTGGATACGGCACTGCCTTTCAGCAGGCACGATTTTTTCCAGTGGCCACTTGTGGAACTGCAACAAAAAATCCCATGCGACCCAAAAAGCATTTTTCCCCATAGACCGCAATAGTAAAAGAGAAGCTGATAAAATGGTTGACAGTAACCCTGTTAATTACAAATTTTTGTATTTCATATTTTTAAGTCATGTACTTTTTATCCATGAAAAACCTTTCTAATATCCACAAAATTTCTGGAAGGGAACTCTCTATTCCCTGTGTCACGTCACAGCTGCGTGATGCCACGCAGTCGCGCTGCGTTTCAGGAGCAAACACAGCACGATTTATTTATTTATTTTATCTATTTATTATTTTTCAAACAGTTTTTAATGTGGTCAGCAAGTGAATTAAACGAATAAAATGTGAGTTTTGTTTGCAATTTACACATTCTCATCGCCCCTGAGCATGATAAGAGGCCCCAGAGCATCATGGGATGTGACTCTACTGATCAGTCCCTATGGGTCACATAACGTGGAAATAAACCCAGAAGTCAGGAACTTTTTCGCCGTACGCGCCACACAAGCAGCTTCCATTGAAAAGAATGGCGGCCATTTTTCAGTCCGGTATCCATGGCAAAAACCCACAGTGTGGATGCAACAAATACAATTTAAAAACACCTTTCTTGTCGTCCCATGAGGAAGATTTTGTTTACCTTGGTGAGCTGGGACATCATCTGCAGGGACAGGAGCTTGGAGGACGGCACCTTGAGATGGAGACTCACGACCTCCTTAAGAGTACAAACGCTCTCTGGGAGGAAACCTCCGGTCTCTGAGTAGAAGCTCATGATATCTGCCACCTGAACATTTGCAGCAAGAACACATGAAAACTGTAAGTGAGGCACATGTGAGTCTGTGAGTGAGACTGTGCAAACATTTTACCTGCGTGTCAAAGACGTTGGTCAGCTTTACATTAAACTGACTGATCAGACATCCGGCCACTGCTCGGCAGTCATGAATGACCTGCAACAAACGTACAGTCAACAATGACATAATGATAATAATCACCTGTGAGTATGAACAGAATATATAATCTGTATTTTTGCTGCTCACCTTTAGTATCTGCTTACTTTCCATAATTGTGGAAAGACCGTTCTTAAAGGCCCGGGCTCCGAGTAACAGGATATCAAATAGATAAACCTTGTTTTTAGCAGCGATCTATATGAATGAAAATGGATGAATGACAAATTTATTTAGACAGAGAATGAAGGAAGAACTAAACAGAGCAGGAAGTTAATTTAAGTGTGTGTTTCACCTGCAGCCAGCACAGTCTCCCCTGTTTAAATACATCAACTCCAACAACTCCAACGCCAATCACCTGCTGCCTCTTGATGTGCATTATCTAAAAAGGACAGCAACTGCAGCATTATTATAATTATTATTTTTTTTAATAACATATTTCTGTAAACACATTTCTTCTTGCTTTCTAAATAAACTTACAGCGGGTCCAAACTTCTCATGAAACTCGTCAATGACTACAAAGTTGATAAACTCATCTTCATCATCATCATCATCTTCTGCTAAAACAACAACAAAAAAAAAATCAATTATGCTTACTTATTTCTCTTCGGAATACAGGAAGAGCTAGCGTGAAAATCACTAAAAATATATTCCATGAGTTGTAATAAACTCACCCTTCCTGTATGGCTGAAACTTTCTCACAGTCAAGTGGTCTTCAAGTTTGTGCTCCTGAATATTTCTGTGCAACATATATTTTACAAGTTGTAAACAACATTTTGTTGTTATCAATTACAGCAGCAACTAACGACTATTCTGATAGTCAACTAATCTATTGATTATTGAATAGATTAGTTATTCGGTTCACAAAATGCTGTAAAATGTCAATCATGGTTTCCCAAAGCTGAAGATTCAACCTACAATGTCTTTTTGTCTGAACCAACACTTCACAATCTAAAGATCATCAGTTTACTATGGTACTATGGTAAACTATGAGAACCTGGCACCTGAGAATTTGGACATTTTCTTCTAAATAAAACTCAATCCGATTATCAAAATAGTCTGAGATTAATGTAATAGTTGGCAACTAATCAATTAATCGACTAATGTGTAGCTCTATAAGATACTGTTTGTTGATAACTTACCCTCTGTCAGTGCTTGCTTCATCGAGAAATTCCACTGTAAATTAAAAAAGTTATTTCAGATGTATTTTTTAATCATAAGTATAACTTACAGAGAGTTGTAGCATGGTGCAGTTGAAGTTGTAAATTAGATGCAGCCATAACGTTTTGTTATGAGTGAACTCACCATTAAGAATCTCAGAACCGAAGAACATTTTCGATCCAAGAAATTTACACCCATTATTGACACCTACAGCTGAAACTACACAGCAAAGGTTAACTAGCATCATTAGGTTGCTTTCTATGATGCCTTTAGGTAGTCCCAAACATTTACTACACATATTTATAATTTTACGTGAAAACATTCAATACAAACAAACGAACATGCAACTCACCGTCGGTCAAAATCAGCGTTTTATTGGAATTGACGCGCTGCAGGACGCCGACATAGGCTGAAGTCTGGAGGGTCAGTTTGATGCGTTTCCCCCTGAGGAGATTCATGAACTGGACGTCGTCCACCACCATGTTGTTGGCATGAAGAGTTGTTTCTATAAACAGTAGATAGTATAAATAGCAACAGTTCTGCTGTTAGTTTAGAGACACCTGGGGATTTGTCGCTAAAGTTTAATAGTAGCGCCTGTTAGCCCAGCTAGCTAGCTTACGTCACGAGGTAAAAATCCGCGCAAATCAACGAATTTAACGTTGCGTTCAAACGCTCCTCGTTAATTTCTGTATCGACTCGCTGGTTCCTGCCTCGCGCGATTTATGAATCCTTAAAAAAAAAAAAGAAAAGTGAGTCTCATAAACAAGTGTACAACATTATTTTAGACACATTTTCTCCAGTTATTAAGGGACATTCGAACATCTGGAAAAATAATCTTCATCAATGCTTTGTAAAGGTGTCTATTTACATCAAAAACTTGAAATTCAATTCTTCTGGGAAAGTTCCTAAACATGGTTAGAATTTGGATACCTGGAACCTTCTCTGGGAAAAACTAAAAAAAAATGTTAATGGACCGTCCATCTTACTTAAAAACCTCCGGATTATAAATAGAAATACACATTTTAATATATGAAGTATTTATGACTCCAAGTGTGAGGGACAAATCATTTGCTTGGTGCATGTAAATTACAATAAATTAAAAATAAATTCTATTCATTTATTTTATTTGACCAAATATAACTTTTAAAACGATGAAGCATGACACACATTAAATAATATTCTATCTAAACATAGTCAGATAGAACCTTTAAAGCCGAAATTGTTCAGTGAATGAATGAAGTGAAAAAATTAACTGCATTAGTTAGTTATTAAAACATGTGATTAATATGAGGGTCACAATGTCATATGATTGTGTCCATGCCTTGTTTTGATCCCTTGTTTTCTTGTTCTTGAAATTTATCCCCAAATTGTCACATTTTTTCCTTTAATATATATGTAAATTAGGCCAAATAATGATATATAAGTGTTGTCTGTAAATGGAGTTATACAGGTTACATAGAGGTTATCATCGGTGTACATTTTTACTTTCTTACATACTGTATTTGTTAGTCAGTCAGTCATCTTCTATACCCGTTATTCCTCATTAGGGTCGCAGGGGTCTGCTGGAACCAATCCCAGCGCATTACAGGTGAGAGGCAGGGATACACCCCAGATGGTTGCCAGCCAATCGTGGGACACACACACCATTCACTCACACATTACAATGGGCGCCACTGTGTCGCCTACTGTATTTGTGAAATAGCTAAATAAATTGGGCCACAGCAATTTAAGCATAGCACACATTCAGGCAATTTAGAGTTTTTAACTAACCTCAGCATGTTTTTGGACTGTGGAAGGAGTACCCAGTTGAAAACCTACACAGACACGGGGAAAACTTGCAAATTCCAGAAGGAAAGGTCCCAGACCCAGGACCAAGGAGGTCTTGAACCTGCCAGCTTCTTGCCACAGCAATTTAAAGCATAGCAAAAGCAGATAATGAGCTAATGTAGGCCTACTCAAACTTTGTTGTGACCTCTGATGCTGTCTTCTCTGAGCTTGAACAACTAAACTTAAAACTTCATGAAAAGTGTGGATAGTTTTCTTCACATTTACCACTGTAAGTTATACACTGCCAAAAATTGAAACACCAGCACCAAGGTCCAAGGATGAGAAGGGATAAATCGGAAAACTTTCCATCACATGAAAACATAAATTACGGACAAGCAATTTCAAACTTCAAGGTTAGCAACACGTCGTCCTTATAAGTGGAAGATTTAAAAGCTGAGTTATTATAAGATTTACTTGCAGCCTTTGTAGTGACAGTCTGGGAGACCAGTGCCCAGTTTTGCATAAATTAATGCAATAGCCTATCATGAGCATTGACAATGGGGAAATATTTTATTTCCAATCATTTGTGTTTACAATGAGGCTGGAACTGACTAGAATATGGCCAATCTCACAAGTTACACTATAAGTTATGTACGCTTCAAACCCATCACCATTATTTGTTTTGTTATTAAGGTTAACCTTTAGCAAACACATTTATTTTCCCGAATACATGGTCATTTAATTGTCTAGAACCATAAATATACCCACTTATAAACTTTATGGATTATTTAAACTGTACTTGAGATCTACAGTAGATACTGACACTGTAACTTTTGCAATTGCATTTACAATTCATTTATATTTATTTATTTAGAAGGACAATGCATATTAATGAACAAATACAGAGCTATATGTAAATATACCAGGATTTAGCCCACAGCTAATGTCCATTGGTAGTCCCTTGGAAAATTGATGTTACCACAATAGATACAAATAGAAGGTAAACCACAAACACAAGAATAAAGAAAAGATAGGGAGCTCTAACACACACACACACACACACACACACTCACTCACTATTATAAAATGAACAATAGGCTGTAGAAAAAAATGTTTCTGAATATAGACAGAATAGTCTGTCAACAGAATATTTTATTATAAATAAAAGAAACAAATTGTGTTGCATAAATCTGTGTGAATTAAAAGATTATAATAGATCAATTCATAATAATCAGGTTATAATCTATTTTACTGCACATCTTTGAAAACACACACAATTATTACTTTGCATGCCTCTCATTCCTTTTTATGCCTGTGCTCACCTGGCCTTCGGTTTCTTTCCTTTCTTGCATCTCCTGCCTTTCTTTCTCTGTCCTCCTCCTCCTCCTCCTCCTCCTCCTCCTCCTCCATCTTTCTTTCTCCTTCTGCTCCTCTGTGTCTCTTCATCCTCCCCACTTGTCCCTTTTCAATTCTCTTCCTTCTCTCATCTCCTTTTCTTTTCCCCTCACCATCCACTTGAAGTCTTCTGCAGTATTCTTAATGATACCTAAATAATTATGGTAATTTAATCCCTGCCTCGGGTCGTTCACTCTTTTAACTATAATTTGAAATTCTAACCATTTTCTGACAGTAATTATTTGATGATAACGAGCCACATAAAATCACCATTAACTCTAATTCACAGCTATAAGCATGTGAGCATTATTCAACTATACATACAGTAAGTCTGTATGAGCCTATAGGGTGTCAGTGCTTTCTCTTTCTATGTGTGTGTGTGTGTGTTAACAGCCGCTTTAATTATTTCTTGGGAACTCGTACAGAATGTGCCAATCTTCATTTTGACTGAAGCAGTAGATTTCTATGAGTGTAGCCTACTGTGCTGACGTTCAATGTTATGGCAAAAGATGTGAAAACAGATTTAGATGCACCTATAACCACATGGGGGCAGGCTTAAGGCATCACTGACAAGTCTGATAACAGCCGAGCACAGAGAATGGAACCAACATATTTATCTTATCAGAACTAGACAGCTGCAAACACAGCTTCTTATGACTTCACTCCTGCCTGAAAACACATGATCCCAAACCACTGCGGCCAACACCTAATCAAAGGGAGTTTGCACTTTGTGATTCTTATCTCAGACTGTATGCACATTATATGGTTTGGCCCAAGGTGAGTATCGCTGCACCTGAGGTTGTAGACTCAGTTAAAGTCAGTGGAAAAATGGATGAGGGCAAATTCAAAAGCTCCTTCACAAGAAAAAAATGTTTGGTTAAATCAAATTTAGGGCAGAACTGAGGAGAGATGAATGTGCAGAATAGAAGGTTAAATCTAAACAAAAATGAAGAAGCAAAATAGATTGAATTCCTTAATTCTGCTAAGAATATTATTTTTAAACTTGTGGGTATTTCTGGTGTATTTCTTTCCTAATCTGTAAATCTGTAAATCAATACGTGTTTATGGTCCTTGAATGTCTCACTCGGAATCCAATGATCGTGTTATTCATCGATATGAGGCTTGACGTTTCTCCTCTCCACCCACAAACATATGACAAGAGTCAACACTCTCCATAAAGTAGTTGAAACGACTTCAGAAAACATCCCATGTGCAGCTTATACCTCATTATGGAACCTACTATCTAGAGGGAAGTCAACCCATTTCCTGTTTTCAAACTGAAACTAAAAAAAAAAAAAACACATCCCAGAGTTTTGTAACCCCCAAGAGACCCCATATGATTTAGAGTAAATCTGAGAGTTTTGGCTATTGTCACCTCCACCAAATAGGTTATTTTTTCGGTGATTGTCTTTCTTATCAAAATATCTCAAAAAGTTTTCGCCAGATTTTCGTCAAATGTTTAGTGAATGTTGGGAATGGTACCATGAACAGATACATTTTGGTAATGATCCAGAATTCTAGATGACTTAAGATTTTTTGTTGTCTGTTAACATTGTGGTGAATGGATATTCAAACAGGTGCCATGGTTTGGGGCCACCTGGTGGTGAAATCTTCCACCTACATAGCTTGTTTTCTTTGCACACTATGCCAGAGACACTAAGACAGGATTTTGACTACGCCCATGCTTGGCGGAAGTCTATTCTCTCAAAGTACTTCTCTAGTTTGATATGGGGACGGCATAAAGGTGTTGGTGTGTGAGTAGAAATGACAAATGAAAAACTCTTATTATAGGTTCAACCAGGGGAAATTATAGTCTCAGAGGTGTAGGGTTACTGAACCAGACCAGACTCGCCAGGCAAGATAAATTTCATTGTTTTGTGCATTTCATCACAATTACATTAACCCAAATATTTTCCAAAGTTTTCTTAAATATAATTATATGTTAAGTCACTGGAACTCATGTCTGGTATCGTTTTCTTTCCCATTTTGTGTTCTGCTTTGAAGAAAACAGCTGATTTAGCCCATAAACAAAAACTGGTACAATCCCTGGGACAATTTTTTTTTATTATTTTTCTAGAAACTTGAACGATTAAATAGATATGTACATGTCAGGGTTGAAAGTCAGTTAGTCATTTTCTATACCAGCTTATTCTTCATTAGGGTCACGGGGGTCTGCTGGAGCCAATTCCAGCGTGTTACAGGCAAGAGGCAGATGGTTGCCAGCCTATCGTGGGGCACACACACCTTTCACACACACAGGCAATTTAGAGTCTCAACCTCAGAATGTTTTTGGACTGTGGGAGGAAGTCACAGAAGCCACATAGACATGGGGAGAACATGCAAACTCCACACAGAAAGGTCTCAGACCAAGGACTTGTGAAACCTGTGACCTTCTTGTCAGGCAACAGCGCTAACCCCCGCTCCACTTTGTCATCCCATAATCACAATAACTTAAAGAAAATGTTCTGTTTCTGATAGTTTTGCTGCGTCCTAAACCACCAACTTCCCGCCTAGGTAGTAGTCAAAAATGAAGAATCTGCTATTTAGAATGACTGAATATCTTAGTAGGCTTTCAACAAGTACACAAACAGTACCCTGATGGTTTTAAACATCCAGTCATATTTTGTAGTGTGCAAGCAAATCACACTACTCTATCCCAGAAGTCACCAGGAGGTCAATAACTGCAGAATAAGTACTTTTCCCTGCCTACAGTAAGAGTACCAAGATGGCGGAGACAGGTGAACACAAAGTTTGTGTACAAAAAGGTTCAGAAGTCCTGTGATATAACTCATATAAATCTTAAGTGATCGCATTAAAACGCAAGTGCATGGTGTTTTAAATAAAATCCATGTAAAAAAATGTTCACATTCCCAATGCAAGTACAGAAAAGACTGACTAGTTGCGATAGCGTCAATGGTGGTGCTGTAGTACATCCTTTGAACCCAGATGTTCAAGATGGCTGCCGGAGTACATTTGAATCGTGCCTTCTATTGGCTGACTTCCTACATAGAACCTACTACTGCGTTGGAGTAGTAGCTACTGGTTAGTAGGCAGTGATACTAAGGTTTTGGACACAGCCAACATCTTCACCAAGGAAGTCGGTTACGTCATGTGACAGGAAGCACTTGAAAACTCTTTTTTGGTTAAAACCTTTGTCTAAGTTGTCTACTATGTGATGAAAGACAAAAGTCTCATGTATATATATTTAAATAGATGTTATATTCATGTCATTTTTATATGTCACTGCAGAGTTCTAAGCAATGAAATAGAAAGTAGAACATGCGACAAGTTCCCCCATCATGGGGTAAGTCACCTGACTATATGGGATAAAATGTCATGCTGGATTTTTCAACTAATAAAACAAGGACAAAATTATTGCTGTTCTTTTTTTGTACTTGAACCTGAACATTGAAGGGGCAGAAAATTGTTATCATTGAGCTTGAAAAACTCATTGAACATGGCCAATGAAAAAACGTTCACACAAAACACAAAAGTCCTCAGGAGAGGCTCTCAGTCAAAAATCTAGATTAAATTGAACTACAAAAAAAGATTTAACACACCTGTGACAACCGACCCCAGATCGCTGAGAAGTCGCTTTAATCTACAGTCAAACAAGTCCAGAGGTACCACTGTTAGCCTTTATAGCTGAAAGACGCTAATTTTGTATAATATCAAGTTGATATTTTTACTTTGGGTTGAGTAAAATGGCCAATCTCGCCTTAGTTCACAATGTGCTAATCTCTTCTTAGACACCAAGCTAGCAGAGGGCTACCAGAGACACCACCTGAAGGGGAAAAAAGCTAGCATTCCACTTTTTAGTTGCATCCTCTGGTGGTGAAGATAAATACAATGTGACGATTTACCCACGTGACAAGAAGCCCTGGTCTCCCCTACTGTATGTTTTGACACTTTTTAGCTTGTTAAAAAACAACATTCAGTAAAAAAAAATAAATAAAATATTAAAAGAAAAAATAATAATGTCGAATTTGGGGGATACTCGGATTCAATTTGGGGGATAAAAATGTTCTAGATAGGTTAAATGTTGTAATGACGTTAAAATGGCTCATTTGGTTGGAACCCGTACATTCCCGATATAGTTGGTAATTGAATATAAACCTTTAAGAACACGACTTGTGAAGCATGTGGAGAAGAGGGCTGCCTGATGACGGAGCCCACTCTTGTGTGAGTGACAAGCCCGGCAGCGCGGCCGCCCACTCGCGGACGAGCTGGGTGAATCTTAATTGTGTAACGTTCATTGACGAGTCAGCACAATGCTGCTGAGACCGCGGAGGCGCACCGAGCCGAGCTGAGCGATGAAATGCTCCCGTCGAGGAGAACACAGATGGACAGCCTAGTTCAGCCGCTCGTCGCCCAGTACCTCGCCATGGGATGCCAATCAAAAGAAAACAGCCAAAACGAAAGTGTAGCGACGGACGAAAAGGGAAAAGACGATGCGTAAGTCAGACAATCTCCTCATGATTTTATTTTCTTTTTTGTATTATACAGGGGATCTTATGATTTGAGCAAACATCACTGAACATTAGCTCGAGTCTTCCACTCATCACACTATTTTGTACTTAACATAACTAAATCAGCAGGTGTTTGTCTTAATTCGTGCCGTGAACTTGTGCGCATTTTACGCACGGCCGTATGGATTCCTTAACCCGATCTGCTGCTCTTTTCTAACCTGCTTATGTTTAAAACAGATTGTTTACCGGTCAGTCAACGGGGGGGTAAAGTGGATGTCCGCAATCAACCGGTATTTCCCCAAGTTAAAGGAAGGAAATGAGAACAATGCATAGCAAGATCTAGGGGAGGGGAGGGGGTTAAATTCAAACAATAGCTCTACTTTTTTAATGACAATTTAATCTAAATATTTATTACAGATCCGTTGATATGTGTCATGGATAGATGCTGTTTAATTTAAAATAAAAAAAAAATACCTAATAGAAATCCTCATACACAAGCAGGGAGAAAACACACTTTCATGACAACAAGCCCTCCTGGCACTCCCTCCCTCCTCCCCCTCACTCTTTCTTGTGTTGGTGTTTTCCAAAGGAGAGTGACTACAGGATGCGGCTCCAGGTCTAGAGTTTCACCTCCGGGCCGTCCCCACAGGTCCCACAAACCCGGCCCGGTCCAGACCGCACCGGGCAAATCCATGATGTCCCTGGGACACCTCACTAAGGGAGCGAGCTGGGAGGAGCTCATCCAGGCCTGCTTGCAGGCCTTCGGTAAGTCCTCGCCGAATTGGCACCAGGAGTTCAGTTTGAGATATCGCTGTGAAGTGTGAACCCAGATGTTTTGTATTGAACACATTGAAATTTTGCAACTTAATGAATGTCTTCTTTTAAATTCCACCAATTTCTTGGTATTTTCCTGGAAATCTCTGGCTGCTTTGGACACAAAAAGGCTTTGCATTTAAAAGTAAAATGGATTTTCTTCACATGCATTTACTTTCATTTAATGCAGGATATTACGATTTAAACAGGAAATTGATCTCTGGTTTTGTGTTGTTGTGTGGTTTAAAAAGAGGCACAATAAATACATAGACTAATGCATTAATATGTAATAATTTTGCCGTATTGTGGAGTTTTGTTTGTTTGTTTTTTAAAGAAAAGAAGAACAGCAGCAGTTGAGTATGCTTTAGTTGGATCAATCAAGCAAAGATCATTGGCTTCATCAAGTTGTCTGGAGTGCTCTCAGAGTTATGGTGATTGCGTCTCTGAAAAGAGAAGCTTTCAAATTGCAGTTGCCTGGTTACACAAATGGAGCAATGGAGAGGTGTTACAATGGGCCGCACATAAAATGACATCCCATAACTACGTTTATCAGTAGAGAGCTGGAACTGGGCGGTAATGACACCATTTCAGATGCACGAGTCATTGTGATAAAATAGAGAGAATAGAATTGACCTTTTCACATAATGCGATCCATATCCTACAGTGCTATGAACACTTGGTTTAAAAATCAATTTTAGTGCCAATATGCAAAATATGTGATCAGTGTCGACATGCTCCAGATGGTATCTCACTGTCAGAACAGTACAGCTTGACAAGTGGGAACAACCATGGCTTGAAATAGAAATCAGTGTGTAAGTCACCTAAAGTGCAATACCATTGGTTTCAATGTGTCCCCTAATCAGTGTGTTGGTGTTATTTCTGAAATTATTGCTGCATTTATAAGATATAAGGATGAAAAGTAGCTTTGATGTCTGCTGTGTGGGCATTGATTGACAGCTGTGATTGACAGTTAACGCCACGTTCTGGGACTCACATTGAGTTGGGACTATTGTCACAGTATTTCTGTTTTCTTGGTGCTCCCACTCACTAAGCTAGCATTAGCTTTAGTCATAAGTAGCACCCCCCCCCCCCCCCCCCCCCCAGTAGTACCAACTGTGGACTTCAAGGGTCTATATAGACAACTCAATAAAATTTCCGCTAAAAAAAGGTTAATTTTCTGATATAAAATTTCCCAGATCTTCTGCCTTTAGAATAAATACAACAGTGTTTCATTTAACGATGCCTCCTAACCACGTGCACACTGGAGACTTCAGACCTAGCTGGCTAACTTCCAGTTTAGCCCTCTGCTAGCTTGATTTGGGATAAAATAAGATAATTGTTCAGCTCTCCTAGATTTTCCAAATGTTAACAGATCGAAACAAGCAAATTAAGCAAATTCTGCTAGTGAAATGAATCCTTTCACAAAAATGACATATCTACCAGTCTTTTTCCTAGGGTTGTGTGCGATTTTGGGCCGTCACATGTGCATCATTTGGAAGTTGTAATTTCATGGCTTGACCACTATGTAAAATTGGCTTCCTTGGCTCGTCCTGGTAAAATGGAGCACAATCCCACTCCTCCTAGGCCACATCACAGGCGAACCCCCAAGGTCCATGAGTCCTGCCACCTTTTCAGATGTGAGAGTGCACATAAGAGCTATTTGAAGGATTACCTGATGGCAGCTTCAAGCCTGGCTGCGCTGAAAGGTCAGCTCCCCAAACAGTGGTCCTCAGATGCTGACCAGCCTTTGAAATGCAGAGCACTATGAGGTGTGGATCAATAGCTGTTGACATCATCACTCTTCTTAGACCACGCTCCACTGGGCTGCACTGCACACGCACAACACTTTACTGAACGTTACAGGTTATATGGAATTTATAATTATATATATGCACACACATATATATTTTATGAAATTTGGCATCTACAAAACAAACTTAAGTTGTAAATATCAAAATTCTTCCAGCAATAATGTCTTATAGAGCTTAACGATTCATCGATTGATCATTAGTCATCAACTAACACAAAGCTATTTGTGACTAATTTACTACTAACTAAGCAAGATGTTTCTGGGTTTGTAGGTAGCTGATATACACAACCCTAATTATTTCAATAGTAACCTGATTAGACCTGAAACAATTAGTCAGTTAATTGATTAGTTGCCAGCTATTACATTTTTAAGAAGAAAATGTCCAAATTCTCTGGTTCCAGCTTCTCAGATCGGATTATTTTCTACTTTATTTAGTCTTCTATCATAGTAAATCGATGATCTGGAAAAAAAGACAAAAATCTTTGGGAAACATTGATCGACATTTTACAACATTTTTATGAAACAAACAACTAATCAATCAATCGTTTCAAAAATCAATAGATTACTCAACTGTGAAAATTGTCACTAGTTGCAGCTCTAAAGTCTTAGTGTGAAAACCTGTCATTTCCAAATGTGTTAACCCTGACCCTTTTATAAAGATATAAAACTGGATGTTATATGTTACTACTACATAGGAGTGGCAGGTAAAAGCCAACAGGTTTGATCATTTCTCCATCATTGAAGCCAACAATTTCTACCAATTATCCATTACTTTTTAGGTATTTCTATTTATTACTCTAAGCTAACTATTTAACAGTTTATTGATTGATTTATGCTATGTATTTCAATGTTTTATTATTCATTCAGCTAATTGTTTACACTATTTATTCAGTACGTTAACTATTTCAATGTTTTACTCATTCAATTAGCTAAGTGTTTAAACAGTGTATTCATTTATTTTAGCTATTTCAACATTTTATTCAATCATTTAGTTAATCATTTGAACTGTTTATATTACTTTAGCTAAGTGTTTAAAGAATTTATCAACATTTATTTGACTGATATCCATTACATTTATCTATCTAGTGTATTTTAACCATATCTAATATATTAATGTAGGTCTAGATTAGCTGTTTCAACCTCTTTGCTCAGTAGTTTTCATGTGGTGTGTGGCTAAATAATATAGCTGACTCAACAGGTGGATATGTATTTTATATTTGCTTAGTTTAAATTAAGCAAATATACATCAATTAATAACTGAGCAGAAATTTCCCCCTGTAACTGTGGAGCTGCAACAGTGGAAGTTCCCCTGCTGTGGTATCCGCTTTAAAGTGTGGATACAAACATTGCTAATCATAAAATTGCAGTGAGTGCTGAGTTATTATGGAGAAGCTTGTTTTGAGTGGAGAGAAATAACCTTCGTCCTGCATCTGACTCGGATTCCTCTCGAACAAAGGGACCATCCAGCCTGATAGCCTCTGTCAAAACAAGGAAAAGCGACACGCACGTTGGAAGCTGCTGATGAATGTCTGAGATAACCCCAGCAGTAGGGCAGGCGCTGCCGTTTATCGCCGTACAGTATCGCGTGGCTCCCGTGGAGCGGGCGGCAGCTTTCCTAATTTTCCAGTCAGTGACAGCCAGTCCAGAGGGGATTTCCTCCTGCAATTAACCCAGCAACAGGGAGGGTTAGTGTTTGGAAAGTTGTGAAAAAGAAAAGAGGAATGAGCAATGTTTACCTGAGGGAGAGTCATGTCATCCTCCTGTTTGCCATAGGTCTCACTTATGGCTGATCCGGCCTGTAGTTGTAGACGGATTGTGAAATCAAACGTGTGAAGATTGATAATTAAAGAAAACAGGGCTAATAACTGGGCTTAGAAGGGGAGTGAGTAATGCCTTGTGTAAATGTGTCGCAACTGCACAGGAGCTTTTAACACTATACTCTCCATGTTGTTTGGAATATAATTACCCTCATATTCGCTAGTCTTTTTTTTTACTCTTATATTGACTTAACTGATGAGATCATTGACATTCAGGTATTGGGTTTGGTTGCATGTTACAAACAGAAACACGCCCCGTGCAGGATGTGAGGGCTGGATTAGTCAGCTGCCGCTGGAGTGGTTGCTTACAGATAACAATGATTAGAAAACATGTTGCCATGGCATCTGAGGTATTTCCAAGGTGATATGGTTTAAAAGTGGTTCCATAGACGCCTGATGTCCTTGATAGTGTTGAGAAACCTTAACATAGGGGAACAAGACTTCAGAATTCATATGTACTCTTCAGATGTTTAGTATAATGGGTTCATTGTCTTCCAAACCTGCGATAGGAAGAGATACACAGACTAAAATTTCCCATGGTATATAAATACATGCAATTAAATGCGCTTCCTTTTCATGTTAACCACAAATTCACTTCATGGTTTTGTGTTTCACAAACGATGAGGCACTGCGTTACTTCTCTAAAATGCACAGAAAAATTGTTTTTTTTTTCTGCGGATACAGGTCGGAACCTGGCGTTATGTAATATTTTATACACACGTACTGTAATTCTTTTTTTTTTTTTTTCTCCAAAGTGGCTGACAAGCAGGTCTCAAGATGTCAGTTGTAGTTGTAGACCCAGATAGCGGAGATAAGGAAAGGTGGTCTGGTCACAAAGAGAGGAAGTGATATATACGCAAGGAAAAAGGAAGCAAATAAGGTAGTGAGACAAGCGAGCTGCAGAGGTTCACACAGTCAGAGGAAAAAGCAGATCTGCGGTGATGTGATCTGCAGATAGTATGACTAAACGTGTAACCTCCTCTGTTGTCTAATGATGGTAAATATCTGTGTTAAACATCACTGAGGTTGTATCTCTCTTAGTATCTTCTTAATTCAGTTTACTATGAAGCACTGTGTAAACATTAGGGTATTTGTGAAGAACGTTCTGTCCATCCCTGTGATTTAATCCCTGCCTCGTTCTATTCGTTTTGCAGAGAATTGAGACTGATTGAGAAGAAATCTTGTGTCCGGCGGCTCAATCTTGTGTAATAAACTGTATTTACATGTGTAAATTCTGAAATTGCTTCACTAGAAATTGAAGTTGAATTATGAGAACTGAGAGAGACAGAGAGGCGACTCTCCAGCTACAGTTACGCTACAGTTTCAAATTCATAACGTCACATTCTGGCTCGATTCCAAATTTTTCAATGTAATTGTTGAAGTTAAACAATGCAAATTTAGATTATCTGATTCAGATTCAGTGTTTTATGCACTTGTTTCAAGCTGAGCAAATATAATCGATTCTAATTCAGGTTCGGTGACTTGGTGAAAAAAATCATATCAGACACATTATTGTCATTATTGTTACAAATTCTGTCTCAGATTCTGACAACATAGCAGATACCACCTTCAGTATATGAGGAAAACCCCACGTCACAAATACAATTTTAAGGATATGACATCAATGTGTATATGTTGCCTGTTCCTTTTATTTTTCTCTCAGATTCGGATGGCTGTGTATGTGGGAGCAGCCACTTGCTGAACATCACCCTGACCATGCACCGACTCCTCATCTTCTCCAGCGATCTGCTGGATAAACTCATCGTTCTATATCCTTCAGTAGCCCGGCTGTAAAGATATAATACAGGATTCAACAATTGTAACATGGGTTCAGGATCGCTGGATCTGCCGTGTGCTGCTTTCGTTCGGTTGCCAACAGCAACGGCCGTTCCTCGTTGACTTACAATACAGCCTGTGGCTGTCCGTGTAAAATTTGACAGGCAAATGACAGGTCATGTTTATCTCTGCTGTCAGCTTTTTTCTGTATTTACATGTCTGTCTTTTAGGCTTTTTTTTTTTTATTTTATTTTTTTTAGTTGTATGTTACTTCCTTCACTCTGGGCCCAGCAGGTGCATCAGGCTTTACAGTAACAGGCTGCCTGATCTCTTTCAAAATGCTTGATTCCATCTCTTTCATTTTACCGCACTTCACAACTAGGAAAAAAAAAAAAATCATTGTTTTTTTGTTTTGTGTTTTTTTTTTATGTTTGCGGCGTCTTGTGACTCGTTGGAGGGCCTGTAATCTACGGCTTCCATTCAGGAAACAGCGGTGGCGTCACGAAGCCTCTCAGAGGGGCTTACCGGCCCCTGCGAGCAGCCTTGGGGGTTTCAGGTGTTAATTACCTCTGCCTCTTTCACATACAAGTCCTCTTCAACTATATATAAACACAGACACTCTATCGCTTAAAGAGGCCCCTGCTCTCGCAAAAGCCCACGTCAGAGCGAGCACGCGGCGACGACAAATGCCCCTCTTTGCTATTCTTAACCATCTCGATCTGAGCTGAAGACCCTAAAGGACACATCAAATGCAGTCGATGTGTGGGTTTGGGATCATGGGAAGAGACACAGGGGCCACAAGCAGCCTCCGTCGCAGTCTGGCCTTGGGAATGCGTGGGCTGTTCTTTTGCTCCCATGACGCAATTAGCCTTTTTATGTGAATCGCTTCAGGCTGATTTCTGCCTGTGTTTGCTGTGTATTAATCCACAGGCTAGCGTTTTTTGCGGTCAGCATGTGCAAAAAACGTAGTAGCGGTATAAAACACTGATCATACGGGGTGACGACATAGACGGGAGCATGATCAGAGTGCTGCCAGGGACACTTGGATACTGCTCCAACAGTTGTTCTGCAATGTATTTGTTATTCACTCACTTCTGTATTCCAGAATGATTCACCCAGCGATGCTCATCTGAGTTTTGCTTCGTGCACTGGCCTCCTCCCACATTACCAAATGTCACTTCTGTTTGCCTTTTAGTTTAGTCGCTGGGAGCTCTTATTAATGAGCTGTTTGTATGAAAGAAACTCTCAAAACTCAAAAAAAACATACCTGTCCTGAATAATAAGTTGCTCGAAAGCCTTAACTAAAATCCTTACATTTAAATCGGCGATGGACAACGAGCAGCCAGCAGAGTGCCAGAGGATATGCTACCTCATCAGGTCAGTTTGTACTTTACTTCTGTGGTTTTAGAGCCTAACTTCAGCTGTATGTTTCGAATCACTGACGCACGGTCTCATCGCTGACTTCCAGGTATTGGATCCAGGAATTCTGGATGATGTTCGGGTTGGACCACAGCTTGTCAGAGAGCCTGGAGCAGTTCCGGGCGCTGATCAGAGAGCAGGGACAGGAGCATCTCTGCGCTCTCCTAGAGACCAAATGGATGTAAGTGTTAATCTCTGACCAGCTGTCAACTGAGATATTGGGGCCTACACACACCACTCTCAGTTCCATCATGGAAACTCTATAGTCACTTTTTTCCACACTGCTTGATATAAGTGATAGAGCACATGTATATTATGTCCCCTTATTCCATTGCTTCCTTTAATTGACTATGTACAATTCATGATCATTACATCATTACAAATTATATGATCTGTGATCTCTTCTTTGCTAGAGATATTGCCGTTAATGCATTGTATAATCCCTCTCAAAAGTATTTGAAAAGGAAATAGTGAGTGCGCTAAAATCTATAAAATATAACACTCAAGAATGAGAACAAGTCATTTTAGCTTAAGATCCAATGTAAGAGCTATAATCACTTTTTTTTTGCAAGAGAATAAAGGCTTTTTATGCATTGTATTGTCCATTTAAAGGTATTTTTACAAGGAATAATGGTTGAATTGGTTTCAATTTAGGGCACAGAGCAGGCCAAATAATGCATTTTCTGGCAGAATATCACTTTTTTGGGGTTGACAGTTGTCATGAAAACAAGCCTTTTTAACGTTTTTAAAATGTTAAGGAGTAAAGTACAGATATGTGTAAAAATGTAAAGAGTAGAAGTAAAAAGTCAGTTTTAGTAAAGTATAGATACCCCAAATTTCTACTTAATTAAGTAAATGAAGTACTTGACACCTCTGATGCAGTGTATTTATCCTCACTTTGAGTCAAATTTAAAACAGTGTTCAAGTCACTTTCACCTCTGGTCCACAAATGTGAATTTGTGTTGAAACATAACTACAGCAATAGTAATTTACTGCCGTAAAATCACTCACAACGGTTCACATTGCCAGTCGTAACCGTGGTCGTGTCGTCCTTCAGACATGAACGGGACTGGTCGTGGAAAGCCAGCCAGAAGATCAAAGCTAACAGCAGTAAAAAGAGGAAAGTCTCTCTTCTTTTTGACCACCTGGAGCCCATCGAGTTGGCCGAGCATCTCACCTTCCTGGAGTTTAAATCCTTTTGCAGGATATCAGTGAGTACACGTGTTATTTTTAAAAGACAGTTCCAATCTTTTGACAGATATTTGGTGATTTGTAACCTTA
Source organism: Lepturacanthus savala (assembly GCA_030544235.1). Lineage (NCBI taxonomy): Eukaryota > Metazoa > Chordata > Actinopteri > Scombriformes > Trichiuridae > Lepturacanthus > Lepturacanthus savala. The sequence goes on along the minus strand of CM060469.1, from coordinate 16,562,473 downwards.
AAGAAACCATTTCCTCCCTGAGGGCAAGCCTCGCACTGTGTCATGCGTCAGTTTACACTCTTCCTCTCTCACCGCCAGTTTGCAGACTACCAGAACTACATCCGTAACTGCTGCATGAAGGACATCCCAGTGATGGAGCGTTCCATCGCCCTGTGTAACGGAATCTCCCAGTGGGTGCAACTGATGGTGCTGAGCAGGCCGACCGCTCAGCTGAGAGCTGAGGTTTTCACCAAGTTTATCCACGTGGCACAGGTAGTGATTTAATCAAACCCTGTGTGCTCTTATACTTTCTGTTCCATGTTTGGCAAAAAAAGGGAACCATATTCCTCACAATTCCTCTTTCCTCTCATATATTGGCCACACACCTTATCTAACTAATGACAGTCTATTGTCACACTCTGAGCTACACTACAGATGCTGCATAATTGTCAGTTGCATAATGAATATTCACAGAGAGCTGGTAATGATTCTCAAGAGCCCCGCAGGCTTTTAGCCAACCGAAAGATTTATTTTTTTACCAACAGGCGAAATATTAAGTGAATGTAAGCTAATGGAGTCGTCAAAGTGGAACACACTTAGGTCATGAGGAGTTTGTGAATGTGTAAAAAGAGAGAAATGACTCGCGAGCGTACTTGCTGATATCTCAGACCTTGCTTGTTAAAACTGCTGCATTCTGCTGAGAAATGACGTGCGGGACTCAGGGAAGCCGTTAGGTGGGCTTTTACTCTGGAGGACCTCTTGCACTGTTACACTAATGCACCAGTCTGCTGCTGCTGCTGCTGCTGCTGCTGCTGCTGCTGCTGCCGTTGCTGCTGCTCACTGCTGTCAACCTCAAAACCCACGGGCGTGGAAACGAATTTCACACCCATAATGCTCCAGTGACAGCATGAATTAAAGACCTGAAAAAACAAGAGAGAGAAAGAGAGGGGGAAAGCACTTCCAAAAAGAGAGTGAAATAGCAGCATGGCTGTAAGAAAAAAGCAAACAATATAAGTGGCTTATGTAACTGAAGTGTTGTGGATTATATAACCAGGGCTACCTGGAGCAAGTTTAATTGTGCGTGTTTATGTGTTTATGTGTGTGTGTGTGTGTGTGTGTGTGTGTGTGTGTGTGTGTGTGTGTGTGTGTGTGTGCGTGTGGATGGATTTATACATGTCCTTTTTTTTTTGTGCGTCCACCAGAATCTACACCTTATGCACAACTACAACACACTAATGGCGGTGGTGGGAGGGCTTTCTCACAGCTCCATTTCCAGACTGAAGGACACCACCTCGCATGTGCCCAGTGAGGTCACCAAGGTAACAGACAACTAATGCCATAAGAGAGCTGGAGATAAAGACACTGTTTGGCTGCCTTTATTGGTTAAAGAGGGACAGTGTGTGTTTATGAACATTTTTAGAAATGAATTGTAAATGTACCAAATTGAAACCAAAGACTAATTTCCATTAGCTGCCACTCCTGCTAGAAGGAACACGGGCAAGTTTTTATATATATAAAAAAACAAAAAACAGCAACATTACACAACATGATTATACTATAATAACTAACTATAATATAACCCCCCTCCCCTAAATACAAACACACACTTCATACATACTTCAGGGACAAATTTGGTTGCCAGTCATTTAGATTTTTTATTGAAAGTGCTTTGTGACATGGACTCTTATGTTTTGTGTCAGTCAATCTTTATTTATAAAGCACTTTTCATACACAGAAAATGTAGCACAAAGTGCTATACAAGTTACAAGTATTCCACTAATTAGCTGCCATATGGCCACCCTGTCCCATGAATTATTACAGAATAAGAATGAAGTCCTTTTCTCATGTCCTTTTTCATTTTCAAATATTTTATCTATAAAAAACAGCTAGCAAACATAATATAAAAGAAGAAAATAAAAAAAACAGACCACAAAACATATTACAATAAAGGAAATATATAATATAATATATCAAATATATAAATAAATAATTGCTTAGAATTTCAGAGGATCCATTTTCATCCATCATGTACAAAGTACCGTGTCCTTTTGCTCCTCAGGTACTGAATGAGATGACAGACCTTCTGTCCTCCTGCAGAAACTATGACAACTATAGACAAGCCTACAGCAGGTGTACAGGTTTCAAAATCCCGATCCTTGGCGTTCACCTCAAAGACCTGATTTCGGTCAACGAGGCCATGTCGGACTACGTGGAGGACAACAAGGTGAACGTCCAGAAGTTGCAGGCGCTTCACAGCCACATCAACGAGCTGATCCAGCTCCAGCAGATCCCGCCCAGGCTGGACGCCAACAAGGACCTGGTCCATCTGCTGACGGTAAAGATGCGGCTTTCTACCCCGCGTCCGACACCTTTTCAATTATCACGTAGCCTCGTGTGATTCACTGGATTGTTTTGCAACGCAAGCGCAGGGGAGAAACAAGTGTGTTACAGTGGCATGCGGATTGTCTGCGCTTGTGTGGGCGTGATGAGAGTCTATGAACTATTGGTGTGTGGGAGATAAAACTGAGTGTGAATGAGAGTGAGTTGGGATCGCTGTATTGTTTTGTTATCTGCGCTCGGCGCTTTAATCACACTCGAACGTCAGAGCGTCCGTGAAGAGATAATAGTTAGCCTGTGACCTAATTTGTCCCTCATCAGAACATGTTTCAAGGAGAAGTTTATGGATGCTGAGAGCTCTCTCTCTCTCTCTCTCTCTCATTTTGTTTTGTTACAGCTGTCCTTGGACCTTTACTACACTGAGGATGACATCTATGAACTGTCTTACACCCGGGAACCCAAGAACTGTAAAGCACCTGTGAGTAATGCAAGCAGAGACAAGTTTAAACCTGCTTTCTGCTTTCAATTTTACATATTAAGAAATGCACTTTTAGCATAATTAGATGAGAATACTGATATATCTGTATATATGGAACATACATTGTGAGGAGCAATTTATGTATGGATTATGTGTAGTTGATAATATTCTACATATGCATCCGCCTGCATAATATACCTTTTTTTCTATCAGCCAGCCACCCCCTCCAGACCTCCAGTGGTTGTGGACTGGGCACCAGGAGTGGCCCCTAAACCTGACCCCCGAACCATCAGCAAACATGTGCAGAGAATGGTGGACGTAAGTGCTTCCCATTGTAATTGTAGCCTCCGCATATCTACTCAGTAATGCTGTTATATAACCATAATTGTTTGACTATTCTTCTGGATGCTGCCATTTTTTTTGATAGCCGGCTCTTGCAGCTATTGTTCACTAATAGCCGGGCAACAATGGTGTTTTTGCCTCCCCCCCCCCCCCTTTTTCCCGCAGTCTGTGTTCAAGAACTATGATCACGATGAGAACGGCTTCATTTCTCAAGAGGACTTTGAGAAAATTGCTGCAAGCTTTCCTTTTTCCTTCTGTGTCATGGACAAAGAGAAGTGAGTTTGACGGGTCATGCAACCCCCGCTCCGAGTTCGTCTGTGACTCCGGAGGAGAGGAAGCAAAAAGCGACGTAGCAGAGACTAGTGTTAGCCACAGGAAACATTAAATAGCCGCATTGCTAATCATAAATGCAGCAGTAAATATTCACCCATTTAATCCTCATGAGCGTGATACATGGGTCATGCATGGCCACACAGTACACAGAAAAGCATGCATATATATATATATATATATATATATATATATATATATATATATATATATATATATATATATATATATATATATATATATATATATATATATATATATATATGCATCATATATATATATATATAGCATTGAGCCATTGAGTGGGTGCAGTCATTAATAAGTCAGGCCCTACTGTATCATACCAAACAACATAAGTACATAAGTATTAGGTTAAATTTTGCAATTGTAAGTTTTCCTATCACATGTTTCCTGAATCATGTATTGCTCTGTTTTCCCTATTAAGTTATGCTGTTTTGTGCTGTGGTTGTCCAGGGAAGGCCTTGTCAGCAGAGAGGAGATCACAGCCTATTTCATGCGGGCCAGTGTCATTTGCTCCAAACTGGGTCTGGGCTTTGTCCATAACTTCCAGGAGACCACATACATGAAACCCACCTTCTGTGACAACTGCTCAGGATTCGTAAGTGGCCACACAAACTGAAAAACCAGAGCGTACTGTATGATGAAATACAGAAACTGGTTTTATCGCTGTCTGCCGTCTAGGTAACCTACAGCAAGCTTGCTTTTAGTTGGTGATATTCAGTTATGTGAATGTTTTTCCCTCCGTCTTTTCCTTCACAGTTGTGGGGTGTCATCAAACAAGGCTACAGGTGCAAAGGTAAGTTGTAGCGCTCTTTTCCTTGTACAGCTTTGACAGCCCTATCTTGGTCCAAATGTCAGTGAGCTTTGTGCGTAGATTAAATAAGGAGTTCATACTGAGCAGGAGGTGCTCGCAGTGTTTGTGTGTGGGGAGCAGGTAAAAAGAAGAGGTGTAGTGTGGTTTTCTGTGTTGCATGTTGTGCGCTGAGCCTTGCGGCACATGAAAAAAAAACAAAAAACAAAAAAAACACGACAGCTTCAGCACACAGAGCCACAATCCCTCCCCTCCCCCCGTCCCTCAAAAGATCTGAGAGCTATTTGTTTGCAGTAAGCATGCAAAAAGGTCTGATAGTTGCATTTGCAGAACGGATAGTGTTCAAAGAGAAGTCGCTCGTTGAAAGTTTACACTACTACTTCCTGTTCTGACATGCTTTGCATTCTTTCGGCCTGTTCAGACTGCGGGATGAACTGCCACAGGCTCTGCAAGGACCAGGTGGCGTTTGAATGCAAGAAGAACATCAAAATATCCACAGACAGTCCAACGCTGAGCTCCACGCCTGTGACCATGAGTACTTCAGAGGGTGGGTTGGGGGGGACGTGGTTTATCACACGTATTCCCACTGAAAACACACTCACAGTCAGGATTCTTCACATTCATCAAGCCTGTATTGATTTACTGTACTAGTACATTTCTCAGACATGTACGCTCTGGGCTATAAAGACATGATGGTAATGAATAAGCCTGCATGAACTGTGCCATCTGGTGGCAGCAAAACTATACGTGGTGTTTCCTGTAATCACTGCCGTGCCACCACTGTAAGGAAGCCATCAAAGCCAATATTTTACATGATTTCAATTTAGTTTGCTGCAGATAAAAGAAGAAGAAAAAAAACCCCTGCAGAGTGCAAGGCCTGCTGTCTGGGTGATTTCCCTCCAGCTGTCATGTGGAACTGTTTCACTTACAGTAATAGTGAAGCTGCCCACCTGCTGTGCATGAGCCACTATATTCAGAACGGAAGAGCTCTCGATTTTACTTAATATGGATTGACTTACCCAGACAAATCATGAAAAACATGGGGGCTGTATTTGCACTATTTTTTCACAAATTACTCTCCTGGCTTTTGTTTTAATACACACGAACAGTCATTTCTGTTTTGTGGTCATCTAGTGAGATTCTTCTCTTCTATATGATGACAGGATGTAAGCGATAATTTAACTGAAAAGCGGAAAGTGGAGTACATAATGAGTCGCAGCTGGTTTCATTCCTATGACCATTATGCTTCTCCGCTCTTTAGGTTCAGAAGAGTGTCCTTTCCCCTACCCCCCGGATGACGGCAAATACTGGAGCCCAGACTCCCCGGTCGTCTCGCATCCGAGGCCGCGGAAAGTCCACAGCGGGACCCAGACAGAGGGACCCCAGCTATGCTCCGCCGCCGCTGGTCAACCCGCCCTGCTGGTCCCGGCGCCGCCCGCTCTCACGTCGTGTCCCAGCCCGGTGCCCCAGAGAAAGCAGCGGCACTGCGCCAAGTGGGAAAACAGAGCTTCTGTCGTGCAGAAGCCCAAAGAGCCACACGAAGAGAGCAAACCCTATGAATCTCTGGAAGAGGTCAGTTTTTTTTTTTTTTTTTTTACCACATCAGATAATATTTCCTTTTGCACAGGTGAATGCACCCATGCATCATTAAAAAAAATCATATGCGTCTTTCTCAGGACAACCAGAAGCTCCATAAGATCAACGAGACACTACGGAGGAAGCTGAAGGAGGCTGAGCGGGAGGTGGAGATACTAAAGACGCTGCTGAAGAGGCACGCTCTCCACCCTGTAGAGGAAGACTCGTCCTCCTAGACAAGAACATGCACAGGAGTCATACACCGTGTGACAGCATGTGAATCCGGATCCGTCTTACTGCTCATGAACACTGCAAATATTTTATCAGTATAATCATACCCAGGCTGTTTTTTTGTCATTTTCACATGGAATATGGTTGAATACAATTCATCTGACCTGTCAAGGGTTTTTTTTAAAGGCAATTCTAGCTAGCTAATAAAAAACAATATACCCATCAGTGTATGAATCAATGAAAAGGTAGCTTTTAAGGTGAGTATGTATTTTGTCGAAGTGAAACACGGCAGCAGTGAAATCTACAGTCAGTTATTAATACAGTAAATACATTATACCGACTTGATTTATATGAGAAAAAAACACATCTGCATAGTATGAAATACTAAGAAAGATAATTTGGAGTGTTAAATTTGAAGAATTGTGAAGAGAGCAGGAAGAGGTGCTTTAATTTATTGTGTAGTTCATTACTCACCATGCTATTTAGAACTATTCAGTTTTCTGTGCCAAATTTAATTTACAAAAACAATTATTGGATGAAGGAGTTCAGTATTGGAGAGTGGAAAAACACAGCGGAATGTGTTTGATCAGCTCTCAGTCAATTAAAGAAGTGAGATATTTATGTTAAGGCTTCAGCAACAATACGTTTCAAAAGCAAGAATTTCGCGGCGTAGAATGACAGGTGAATTTATAATTAGCAGCAATTATACATTTCAACATTCCTACAGTCAGGAAGGCCTCAGATGTACAGATCTGTTGTTTCTTTGTATCATTGTCTCAGTTCATATCAATGCACAAGATGTTTTCAGCGCTTATGTTAATATTTATTGTCTGAAACACTAAACAGTTCATACAGAGTGAGATAATTGAATATTTTGTATACTGGTACTTTCAATTAACTATTTATGCTTGCGCATGTGTGCGTGTGTGTGAGAGTGTGTGTGTGAGCTGACATTATATTGATACTTTTAATTTTTAATTGTGCAGCCATGTCTTCTGTACCGTTGTCCACTGTGGCGGTGTTGTGCTGTGAATGGGAGTCATGATTGCATGTGTTTGTAATATGTGTGATATGCTATAAAATATCCACAGTGCCACTATATGGCAGTGCCATCTTAGTTATTCCAAGGTTTGTCCTTTTCTCGCAGTATTGTTCTCTTATTGTGATAATAAATGCTGAATATTCTATATAAAACCATTTCCTGTGTTACACGGTGTGACCACTAGGTGCCAGTAAAGCCTCATAATAGTTCTTCAGCTTCTTTGCTAATGATCTGCAGTTTTAAGACTAACATGGACTTCTATAAATGTTGCACCCTAATTAGGTATCTCTGTGTGTTTACACTATTTCTGTCAAATCACAAGGCTAAAAAAAACGTCACAAATTAGTTTTTTCTCTAATTGTTTGTGGTTAATGGGTTAATTTTTAACATTCAGTTTAAAACTAAAATATCTTTTAAGGTGAATGAAGAAGAATCTCATGAGGGGGAAAAAATGTCCCCCCCCAATCTTAAAATGACACCCAACTCTTTCTTCCTCATTAAAAAATCAATTATGAATATGCATTATGGTATTTTTGCATTTCAAAAGTTTAGTAGAGAAAGAAACTGCACACATCATGCTGCAGAGTGAAGCTCCTGACGCTGAAATAGAGGAAGAATCACTCAGTGTTGGAGGGGGAGGGAGGGGGGACTTCACCAGATATACTGATAGAGCTACAGGACATGCTTTTGGAAATATCTTTAAAAAATGGTGGGTGATAAGATTCATGAGACAGACAGACTGTGTGTCCCTCTGGAGACTGTGCCAATCTGTCCTGTCGCTCTGCTGCTGGTAATGAGTCTAGCTCTGCAGTCAATGTTGGCCTGTAGATAATGAGAGGGCAACTGTCTGCAGCAGAAGCAGAGATTCACACACAAGTATCCTGCGAATCTGTTCAAAAAATACTGCAAAACAGCAGGCGATTTTTGCACCACTTGATTCTCGGCGCTGTGTGAGTCACTATGTGCATTTCTATAAGTTGTAATTCACTGTCGAGATAAAGGAAATCAGTTGACTCAAATTGCATTGTGCTGTGATGAATTCGGGCTACCAAAAATGACTCTGCTGGAATAGAAAGAAAAGGCTCTGCCACTCCAATTCAATTGTATAATAAGACTTTATTAAAACAAAACAAGTGAGTTAAACAGACGTTCTGCAGCTTGTCTGGAGGAAACAGCCCGATTTCTCTGTTAATGCAGTTTATAAAGCAGACTCCTATGTAATAATAGAAGAATAGAATCTTAAACCCCTGTTTTGCGTCCATAATTGAATGTGGAACCTTGATTCTTCTCCATTTATAATAAAATGTCCTATAGATGGTTTCACATGATTCTTATTATAAAGGAAGACAGTTAGTATTGTTGTATGCAGGCGCTTCTTCCCAACTGGACATATCCAATTATACTCTAATATAATAATGATTAATAACATGTAGGTCATGGATACAAGATGCCAATTGTCTAATTATCAAGTAGCTGAAGCTGTCAAGGGCTTGTTAATAATTAGAAATTGGTGGATTGGAGTGGAGGGGATTCCTAAAACCAGCAGGCCAGTAGCTCTCCAGAAGCAGGGTTGGACAGCCCTGCTTTATCAGATGTTCTTTCAGGCCACCGCAGCACCTCTTCATTTGTTGCAGTAAGGACTTGTTGCCTTGCATCGGCCGGTTAGTGAGAAGAAGCCTGTAGCGAAAGAGGATAAGTCTCTGCAGCATAGCAGCAGCAGCAGCAGCAGCCTAGCATGGGTGGTAGCTAATTTACTTCTATTTAAATGTGACATCCAGCTGCAGGGGGGAGTAACTGTACCGGTTAGTCCGCCTGGCTCCGTGCACACTAATGCAAAATTATTTCCAATATCATGGCTGGCTGAGGGAAAGTGAGCATTTATTAAACTCGGGGGAACGCAGCCGCCGCCGCCTGCAAAGAGCTGCAGCTTCCATCAAGGCCGGTAATGTGAGCTTGAGAGGAGCGATGTATTTACCGCCGACATGTTAAAGCAGTCATCATAAAGATAAATACATCAGCCCCAAATTCCATTTACAAGCCCAACAGAGAATGTAAACACAATTAATTGTGGCGCGTTTGAGCCTGAAGGAGAATGCGAGACACGTGTGGGCTAACAGATACGGCGCGTTACACAACTCCCCATATGTTTGTGAGCAAAATATGACACTTCAAACATCAGCCTAATTACAATGGGCAGACAGAGATGATTTATCAGCCAGACATCAGTGTACTTGGGGGAATTGGGCCATTGTGCTGTACCCATAAGTTAACTCAATCTGCTAAGTCTACTGAACACTACTGAAACTAATTAGGGGAAGAGATGTGGAACATCCCATTACCTCCCCCTGATAGCAGAGCAATGGTACACAAGGAAACACAATGAGAACACAACACCTTTCTCACACACACACACACACACACACACACACACACACGGACGGTTTTTCGTTTCAAACAAGGAGAGCCACCGTGAATGCCTGTAGGATACTGCAAAGCCACGGTCGAAACACAGCTCCACTAATTCCCTTGACTATTAAACCGAGTTCATTAAGTTCTAATGATGGCCAAAGGACCCCTTGTGAAAGGGAAGAGCGAGGAGAGAGTAGCGAGGATTAAAGAAGAGAGAAGCGTGCATTTTGCAAAAAAATAAAATAAAATAAAAAAAGTTCTGTGGTGATGGCTTGAAAATTGTGCGATGCTTTAATTAACCTTGATGAAAGCGGAGGAGTGTATATCAAGAGCAGAGCTGCACAGGAGTGTGCCAAGAGAAACATCATTGCTCAGCTTATTGGCCTTTAACATAATGTAGTTTTAGCTTCATAACAAGAGTAAATCCACATATCACTTCCTGGCAAATGCAGAGGAGAGAGAGAGAGAGAGAGAGAGAGAGAGAGAGAGAGAGAGAGAGAGAGAGAGAGAGAGAGAGAGAGAGAGAGAGAGAAGGAAGCAAAGCCTGAAACTGATACAAGGGTAATGAATTTATGGACATCACTGTGGACGGTGAAAAGCACCACTGCAGAGACACGAGTCTATATTTCTGCATCTGCATTTCACAAAAATAAAGCAGTGTGTGCATATAAATGAATCTATTAATCTATCCAGATATTCATATCCTGGAAATAACCCAGTGGAGTGGTTTCATACTATTCCTCTTGCAAGATACCAGATAATGCAATTTCTCCTCTTGTAGTAATGATTACCCGCTGGGTTTTGGCACAGGCTTAGATAATTTGGCTGGATACGGAGAAAAAAAAAAGTCTCATCACAGCATGAGTCATTTAAAAAGACAGAAACACATATGTTTGGGTCGGGAGAGGGCTCTTTTGAGTCGTTGTATCAATGATGACGCCTGACAAAAAGAGAAAACAGGATGCAGCTTGCGGTTGCGTGTTTTCCAGGTAATACGGGATCCATGTAATGATGATTCACCAGTGCAGCCTTCAGAATGATTTGTGATTGATTTTCTCCTCTTTTTTTCTCCTTTGGGTGGAAATTGAGGGAAATAAATAAGAAACAGAAAGCCGATTCTAAAAGCTGCAGAGAAAAACGCTGCTCCTCGGATCACATGTGAGTTGATTTAAAGGGCAGATGTTAGAATATCTGATACATGTTTGGTGTCTTTGTGAGCATTTCATGCGTTATATAAATCTCGTAGCCAAGAACTTGTACGGTATTGAGTCCGACAGCTTACATCATGATGTTTAATAGTATCCATATACTTTAATAAGTACCCATCTGTGCCAAGAATCCAGAGCGATGGTGTGTGACAGAACTCCAAAGACAGACAAGGAGAATGTACTAATGAAAAAAATAGAAGCAGCAGAAGCTTGTGGAAAAGAAAAATGGGGGAGAAAAGGAGCAGATGCTGCACTGCTGGAGCAGCCGGAGCACTATTGACAATCTGCAGAAGCCTCTGAAACAGCACACTGCCATGGTCAGGGAAAATGAAGCAAAAATAAAGCAAAGAATCAGTAGGAGGATGAGAAATCCTCATGAAGGTGAGTAACCCAGAGCTTGAGTCAGTCTCTCTCTCCGAACTCTCTAAACTCCTTATTTTTCCACCAAAAAGAGTGAGCCAACAGTTGGAAACTAAACTCTGCTGTTTATACTGACCCAAAAATAGATGTAGAACATATCCACGGAATCAATTTCCACGGGGATGTGGTGGACAGCTTGCTTGTTTATCCCTGTGAGCCTCATTTGGATTAAAAATCATCTCAAAAAGAGAGACTTTATATATACATTCATTATTATTTCGTTGTATTCTAATATTAATACATTACCCCTTCACTGCAAAAAAAAGTTAGCAGTAAGCTCTAATAAGAACTGTTGCTATAACTATGGGAATCATGATGATTTTAATGGGATTTGCCCAGACAAGCTAATGTTAGCAGTTAACTCCTGCAGCTCTGCTAGCATCAGTTAGCCACTAGCTGCTAAGGACTGAAAACATTTTTAAGTGTTGAAAATGTGTAGGTCTCCATTACAAAACAACTCAATATAAAATGTCTGTATCATTTAATATTAAAATAAATTAAATTCAAGGTTATTTAAAACTTATCTGCATGGACACCTGGCAGCAGCACAACCACAACAAGACTTGAAACGAAAAATTCCAACTCAGAAAGTTAGCTTTCCCACTTTTTACAACAAAGAAAAAAGAGTTAGCGTAACTATTGCCCCTTGTATTGAACCACAACTTAAGGATTTAAGGATTTATCTATTACCAACTCACCAAATTATTTTGGAGTATACAACTATCTAGCTTTGTTGTGCTAACTTACATTAGTAAATGTCAGTAATTCATATTTTTAAGTACCAACATAAATTGCTGTTTTTACATAATATAGAAATGGAAAATATAGAAAACACCAAATAAGGAAATAGTGCTGAAGTGATTAGATGATTAATTTATTAGGCAATTCGCAAAAAATTGCAGCAAGATGGCACCCGGCAAAAATGGCATTTTATACCCTCTTATTAAAATCCTTCATTAATCTATAAAGCTAAGAGCATCTTTGTGTCTTTGGTTTGCAAGGATCAAACTTTTGGATATAGCTGGTGCATGGCACAATGGTGTATATCCTTTTTTGTATAATTTTTGATAGATATTCAAAACATCATTATTATTATTAAAAGATAAAATCCCATAACCTTACGTATCACAGCATTATAATACAGCAGCACTTTCGTTACGGTGTAAAGCCTCATATCACAGTCCTCCTACATTCCCAGGTCATTACAATATGCAGAAAAAGTACAAAGAAAGAAATTTATCATAAATCCACTAATCATGAAAAATCGATTTAAGCTTCCACTTTTCTATATAAATAGATGCCTCCCATGGGAACTGTACTAGTTGAAATAAAAGACAATGACAATGTCATCATATGTGGAAGAAAATAGAATATAAATAGAACTATATGGATATAATTTTATATCACTGTAAATGTAATTTTTCTCTGCATCTGATTAATTGGAGACATTGTCGATGTTTATTTTAATTAATAGTATTTTATAAACTGGACAATGTATTTGGACACTCATGTGTACTTATGTATTGACAATATGTTCAATTAGGAATTTTAAAAACTGCTGTTTTAATTCATACATACACAGTGTTTTACACATAATTGCAATAGAGGAACCTTCACATAAGCAAAATCAGAAATACCATGTAATTAGGTGAAAATGCTTTGATCAAATGCATATTCACACTTCTTCGCTTTGCTTCACAAGTAAATGAAAAGTTGCAATTTCAAAAATATTTAATCATCCTGTATCATAGCTATGCAATTGTGAAACAAAGCAAACTGTTTGCAAATCGGTCATAGCTTCAGTGAGTTATGAGTATTTTTATTTGTGCAGATCTCTCACTCTATTGTGGTTAGGGAACCAGATTACAGCTGGAGCTGGAACGTCACAATATGGCCGCCACTGTGGGACATCGTGTGGCAAATAGCCTGATCCATCGCCTTAGATCCAGTGGGGAGATGTTGTGTGGCACCATTTTGCTGCACTTGCTCCCTCAATAATTTTAATAATCAATTAACTGTTTCATCTTTAATGAGAAAAATGACTGAAATTCACTGATGCCATCTTCTCATATGTGAATATTTGATTCCCCAGTTTTGTGTGATAGTTAACCCAATATTGTCATATCCATCATCTGTTAATTTGGGCTTCAGTGAGTAGTAATCAGCATTTCATACCATTTTCTGACCTTTTATACAAAGAATTTATTGATTGTTAGAGAAAATGCTTGTCAGACCTAGTGATAATTGTCGGTTGCAGCCTTTCAGTACTATGGAATAATACTATCTTCAAGTTGCAAAAGGCAGTCTGATCAAATACAAAAAGAAAAAAATTTACATAATATAAATGAAAACACTTAAAGTGTTCTACTGGCAGGACTTTATTGTTTTCCTTGAGGCAAGACCTTTACAGCTGCTCCGACTCGTTTGCATACCTCTGTAGACAGTATATTTGCACAGAAAATCACATTTCACTCCAATAAATGTGTTCCAGCAAGGAGCAGAATTATTGTGGTTTTCATAGAAGAAGACAGAAAATTAAAAAAAAAAACAAAAAAAAAACTGTGGGGGAAAATTTGATAACCAGGGCAGTGTTTTGTTTGCATTAATGCGCTGTGCACAGTGCGATATCCAATAAAATTGATCATTGAATGTCTCCCTATAAAAAGTGAAACTACAAATCAGATGCAACACTGTACTATTAGAGGAAGGATATATATAGTGGTAGTGAGCTGAGTATCATATTCGGTTTTGTATCCCTGATGGATTCATTCCCTAATTAGGCCCTACTTTCCAGCATGCCGGTATTTCCAGGCTTTTGATTTAACATTGTGACCCGAGAACTTCATCTTGTGATATTCACTTCAGCACATTAATTCTACAATCAAACGGAATCGTGTTCAGATTTCCGGGGTGGGTGGGGGTGTGCGTGGGGGTGTGGGGGGGTGACAGCTTTTGAAACACAATCGCGGGCGCTGTCACTGCAGAATTGTGATCATTTGTTAAATGGAGCTTCAGTTAGCCTCCACAGTGCAGTTATTTAAAGCAGCAATAACACAGCGAGAGACTGAAACTGTGCGTGCGCAGTCCTCAGCCTCTCCATCACGGCTGGTTGAAATAGCCACAGGACTCGAGTGAAGGACGGCCGGCAGTTTAAGAGGCCGCTGCGCGGCTGCTGCTGCTGCTGGTCGACCACCCTCGGCCGCCTCCTCCAATGACCCTGGACTTCAGAACATGCCTACGTGTCTACGGGAAAATGCCTCCGGGATGCGGCGACATGTACCTGGCGCATCATAACACAGCGAAACCATTGATATCACTTACTGTTCGGTGCCGATACATCACTTAAAGGTCAGGAGCAAAGCCGGTTCCATCATTCCTTCGAGGTTGTCTTCTCCAGCTCCTCTGTGAAGGTCAGATCACAGATGGGGGGGGGGGAGAAAAAGAGGCGAAGCTGCTCTAGTGTATAGCCACTGCATGACGAAAGATTGTAACGTGTTTTATCGAGTGGCCTTGGTTGCAGCAGATAAGGCCCACAGAGGGACACTTGTCTGCAGAGATTTCAAGCAACCAGTAGGTGCTGATTTGTTGGCTACTGACAGTGCATTAAATTCTCACAATGAGGTACACAAGTAGATTTTGTGTTACTGCCAAACTCACCCTGCGGACTGACTGGACTTCTACATTTTAGAAAATATATCCACTCTCTCTCTTGCTGAAGCAATTTTTTTTCTGCTCTAAAGCTAAATGAACCATTTCCAGGCTGCAGCTTCTTATTTAACAGCCAGATGTGAGATTGGTATGGATCTTCTCCAGTAACTCTTGGCAAGAAAGCAAATAAGTGCATTCCCTTGTTCCTTAATGGTCCCCTACTTTAAGACTCTTTTCCTGGGCGTTATTTTAAATTTGACCTCTTATCTCAAGCTTCTCTCTGGAGTACTAGAAAGAACAGGTCGTTTTGTGTCTGTCGTTAATATTAAGGAGCCTCTGCTCTGATTGGCTGATTTAAATGGCTGTTAATAATACTGTATAGTTGAATGTATAGTACCATCGCAGGATACGGGTCGTGTGCATTTGGGATTTGAAACTTATTAAACTTATTAAATACATCAACCTTCATTATGATCAAAGAGCAAAGTAATGAACGACTTCAATGATATTGAATATTTGAAGTGAACATTTTTACAGGTTTAGCCATAGTCTATAAAGACGGACTTAGTGAGGTGTGACATTACATGACTATCCATCCATTCATCTAGCCGTCTGTTTTCCCATTACCCATTTATTCCTCATTAGGGTCACAGGGATCTGCTGGGGCCAAACCCAGCAAGAAACAGGGATACACCACAGGCAGGACTCATTAGGGGACTATTTCATGTCAATATTGCCTCTGTGAAAAAAAAAAAGTACAGTCCTAAAAGATTCCTAGAAGAGCAGCAGATGAGAAAATTTTCAATCACAGCACTCACACAGCAGACAGCGAAGCTACGATATATCTTCAAATCTTATTAACAGAACAATGCTTTCATAAATTTGAAGAGTCAAATTTAATGATTGAGGCCATGATGACTCATTGAAATGATTATTTACTCAGGATTTCTAGATGCAGTAGTCATTCGGAGCTCGGATGTTTTCTAGGACTCTAATATTTGAGAGATTTCATTGTTTTAATTGTGTTTTTCCTCTCTTTTTTTTTAACAAGCTAGAAAGCGAAAAGAAGGAAAAAAGGCAGAGACAAATACTGAAAAAAACAACATCTGTATACATTTTGTGTATTGCATTTCAAAATAAATGTCCAAAGGTCCAAGGTCTATTTTTGTTATTTTTGATCCTTACCATGAGACTTTGGTACCCACCTTTGGTATCCTTGTCTGCTTTCAGTCGACAATACTGCACTGTTATTTTGTTTTGCTGTAATCATCAAGCATCACCTCGCTGATCCCTGGAGTCAATATGGGCACGAGTTAATTTGGGTCAACTTTAGAGAAGTTCACACATTCTCCACCATCTGTGAGCAGCCGACACACAGGAAGCCACCAACTGTTCAGATTAATGTGATCTGATGCTTCTCCCCCTCCGGGCCTCCCTGGAGAGTGACCATTAGCATTGTAGCCATCTCGTTTAGAATAGGAAAATAGCAAGTGAAAGATGGTCCTCCTTTGGTTTTTTTTTCCACGTTTAAAGTGTGAATTAATATGATCAACAGAAAAAACAGACACCTCCACTGCACATCAGTAATTTATCTGAAATTGCTGCAGAAAGGTAATAACTGCAGTGCAGTTGTCAAGGAGTAGCTCACAAGGTCTGATCTTGTTTTTTCAACTGACCTGCAAGGTCTTCTGACTTCTGACCTTGCTTGTGCCTCGGCAACTGCATGAGCAGAGGAAGCCCGAGTGCTAATGCGAGCGGGCAGCTCAGACAGCCACAGCTCTTCATTTATACATCACATCGCCTACAAACTTGCAGCGCAAATCACTGAATGCTGCAATATGCTGCTCAAACCCAGGGACCGCATTCGTCGACCCTCGAAAATCGCGGGTACTTCGACAAGCCGTGGTGTATTAGTGCACATAGCTGCCACTCCTTCCTTGTTGCATTCTCTGATTTTTATTGTTGCCTGGTGATATTTTACCAGTACCAAACTATATTTAGGATTTGTTGGTGCAGGGGGAGCAGTGCTGCAATTACTTGCAAGAGTTCTGTACATATTAGAGTGGCAAGTGGACAGGGAGCAAAGAAACTACAGAAATAATGAGCAAAAACAAGGTCAATGTAGCCGCCACAATTCATAGTGTCATTTGAATAATTTAACAGCAAGCACTGGATAGTCACTTGAAAAATACATGCAGACTATCATTTAAGATATCCATATCGATAATTTTACTTTTCAATGCTGTTTTTCAATCATGTGTCAACTAATTTAATCTTCTGTGATTTCTTCTGCTGCATTTACAAGCAGGTATTTTTTTTTTTAAATGATCAGATGACAATTTGTCAGCATATCAAATGTTTACCATGAAAATGTATGAGAATTGTTTCTGTGATTGTCTCTGTGATTTCCTGTTTTCTCATGTACTTGCTTGC
The DNA here is from genome assembly GCA_030544235.1 of Lepturacanthus savala. Lineage (NCBI taxonomy): Eukaryota > Metazoa > Chordata > Actinopteri > Scombriformes > Trichiuridae > Lepturacanthus > Lepturacanthus savala. The sequence goes on along the minus strand of CM060469.1, from coordinate 16,545,209 downwards.
CAGTGCAACTTGGCAAGCAAAGCCTGTGCAGGAACCTTTACATGGAGCCGTGCCATTTTGTAGCTTTAATTTTAATATTATCTTTCTGCTGTAACAGTCTGTTCAGGTTTATCGCTTCAAATCTTAATGAATATACACACAGACTTTATATATATTATACTATATGTATGGAAAATATATATGAAAATGCTTAGACATAGTAGTGGAAGCGTCTGTATTGAGTTAGTCATATTAACCCACATGTTTCCTCTCCTTCCGCCTTCCTCCACCTTATACTTGGTAACCATGGCTACCATAGGTATCTTTGTCAACCTATCTCAACTATCATCCTATATATAGTAGCACACACACTTTGTGGGAGGACTCTATTTGTCATGCTGATACTTTATTGAGTTATGTAATGTTTAACTTGCAGTAATCTCTTTATAGCACATGCAATGTAAATACAGCACCGGGCCAAGTTATGTTGGCAGTTGCCTACAAGGCATTTATGAAGACTGACATTTTATAAACAGATGACTGAAGATTTAATCCGTGTGAACTCTTTTTTTTTACTCCTTTATGTATTTATTTTGTTGCCACATTAGTAGAATGGTTCTATGGTTGGTGATATTGGTACAGATTGAAATAACTGTTGAATGGATTGCCATGAAATTTGACATTAACGGCCCCCAGAGGGATAAACCCTAATGACTTTTCATGACCAACTACAAGCAAAAACTATTGACACTCCCATCAATCTGAGCTGTGTTGTGTGTTTGGTGCTAATTCCAAATGTTAAAGCACTGAACTGTGATGGTGCACACATTAAACATTAACTTAACATCAGCATGCCGGCATTGTCATTGTGAACATGTTAGCAGTCAAAGCACCGCTTTGTGCTGAATGCAACCTCACAGAGAGGCAAGCATGGCTGTAGACTCTTAATGCAGTTCAAACTCTTAAGAGATTATGTGGGATCTGTGGCCAAACAGGCATAAAACAGCAGCTATGTTGTGCGTTACACTGCAGTACATTCTGTAAAACTGAAATTGGTCTTATCGCTCTTCAAATCCAGCCCTTAAGAGGAAAGTCCTTGGAATTCATCTATCAATAAAAACATCAGTATCCCTCATTATATTTTTAGTTTTGGCCTCGAAAAGCAAAATCGATATTAGAACTTTCATTGCCACAGTAAAAAAAAAAAAACATGTCCACCTCTGACTCAATGTCAAGTGAGAAATAGGTCATTATGAAATGAATGGGAGATTAAAAGAGACCTGATTAAATCTCCACCCGAGCCATCACTCAACATAATGAGCACTTCAATAAAATATGGATATGCCAATAAAATATGTATACTTCCAGCAGTCCCCAGAGTTAAACTGACCTAACTTTGGCGTCCAGCATCTCTGGAGTTACAGTTAGTTTATTATGGGCTTCAAAAATCTGCTCATTCACGTTCGACTGGCATGAATTTACGGTTTCGAATTTAGACAAAGAGTGCACAAAACGCAGCAACACCCACGCTGCGGTCTGGCCTGCCCTGATTACAGCCATTGTTGCCGAGATGTTGTCATTACATCCCGCAGATAGCTCTCCGCAGGACAGGGAAGGTCTCTTGATGACGAAAATAAACAAGTGACAGTGACAGTCGCTGTGACAACTCCAGCATTGGATTCCGGAAAAAAAGAAATCCACAAATACTGCGTTTCAGATGAATTATGTATAGTGGGGCATCTATTATTCATCTTAACAAGGGAAAGCAATGTCAATTATTGCAGACATGTTGTCAAGTATCATCCATAGCCGGATCAGCTGATGTTTTCAGCAATCACATCGGACATGTTTCCTCAACGCCATGTGGATTTCACTGACTATTTTTTGATATTCCATTATCTGAACCATTACCCTTCTTAGTTAAATTCATAACAATATTCCTGCCATGAGATAAAACAATGAGCATGTTGGCCATGAAAAAGCAACCACATCTTTCCCCCACTGCATTGCTTTTCAGATGATCACTCTATTGCAGCAGACAGCTGTCTAGGGATAGATGACCAAACTAATATGGCAGAGCAGGACCGGTCGTTGAAAGGTCCTTGGACCAGAGTGCTCAAATGGATGAACAGTTACAAGAATTCATCTCTCTTCATCTTAGATCTTGATGATTGCTCCTCTCCCAGGGGTTACACATGTGAGCATCGATTCTCTTAAAAGGCTGTCCGTGTCAACACATATCCTGTGGAGCAGTTGTGAGCCGCCATTGACACAGAAAAAGATTGTGTAGCAGATGATTATAGATTTGTGGTGGGGTTGTAATTATGTCCGGATTGGTCCTTCACCGTGGAAACAAGAGTCACAACTCCTCCGGGTCCATTAGAGGTTTCTGACAATTAGAGGCAAGATGGCACACACAACAAGAGGTCCTTTCTGACCTTTTGACACTCAGAAGAATATCAGGGTGTCTTGTATTACTTGTTTGTTTTTTTAGTCACAAGAGCCAAACTGACAATGTGCACTGGAAATAGCTTTTTTTTACAAAGGGTACCAATGTCATCTTGCCTGGGCTCACATAATCAAACCACCTGAAATTACAGCTCAGAGAAGAACATTAGAAAGGAACATTAGGGAACATATAATATTGATTCAAATCAGAGGTGGAAGCAGAGGAGGAGTTTTTCATAATACATAATAGAAGCTCCAAGAAGTGAAATAATTAATTTTGTTTCTACAGAAAATGGTCTAGGCTATAAAAGAATAACACTGTAGAAGATTAGGCAATTAACTATGATTTTTAGCATCACAGAAACTGCAATATAGTGGACTGTGACATAACAGATTTATGGGACAGATTAAATTCCACAGCTACTGATTGTACAAAGGAATTTGGCTATTTGGAATTTTATCAATAAACCACAATATGTGTAAATAAATGCCACACTACAATTATCCATAGGACTGCGTAGCTGAATTAACTAAAACTACAGTTAAAGCAGTTCAAGAGAAAAGGCTTCTTATTTGTTTAACCATTTCAGATTGTTTGATAAAGTTATGATGTCCTTAAAGTACAATCTTCATTTTGTCTGACACAGCAAACTATCTTGTGTTCCCCAATGAGAAAAAACAGAAAGCACACAGGAGATATTTATATTTTTAATTATTTGATTTCGTAATTGTGGTCCTATAGTTTTACATAAATTCAATTGAATACCATTCCATTGTCTGCTCATGTATCTTAATTCCTTATTTCGATACAGAAAATCCCAAAAATGTATAGCAATAACATTCACGATCATAGGCAAGCAGATGGACACACTGCGCCTGATTGCTTCCTGCTAAGCACAGCCACAGACTGAGTGCAGTCCTAATGACAGCTAGCAGGCTAGTGAAATAGTTGATCAGGTGCAACACACGAAACAGGATGGCAATCTGTCCCATAGACCTTTTTCACAGCAGCCATTTTGACATGAAAAAGTAGGTTGGCAGGTGTTTCTAATTGTTCTTGTAGCAGAGCCAACATGCACAATAATGGCATGACTCTGTTTGACCTGAATGGAATGAAACCTCAACTCATTTTTTTGGTAACACCTCTGTTTGGCTGTTGTGAGAAAGGTATTAGACCCTTCCATTAACTTTCAGCTAATATCAATCAAAGCTTCTGGCACATCCCCCCAGCCAATAGAGGCATAAAGAAGCATTTCTGCTATTTACCCAGACTGCAATAATATTAATTATTAATTTTATTATTATTATTCTCGTTGGGTTGACATCCTAGCAAACATTTTGACATCCTCGCAGAGACCAACTTCAATATTGCGACCACCATATTATCCTCATGTTGAGCTCAAATTTGGTCTCCATCGATTCCTGAGGGAAATACAGCAGCTATCTGGTTCTTTAGTAGCCTAATTAAGCTACTATATGCTGACCAACTTTATCTGCTATTTCGTGCTGGGAGGTAAAGTGGGTTTTTATGTTTTTTCACCGAAAACAGTGGTTTGCTGTGACTGGAAAAATGCTAACAGAGACTAACAGTGTACTTAGGGACCAAAGCCACAACAATGAGCTAAAAGATGTTAAGACACTCTGCTTAAATAGTTTGCAGAGTTGAATAATAATTCTCTGTGGGTTTTGTGTGTTCATCACCATGTGTCATTGAAACCATTGCCATTATATAAAAAATGTGGATAATTACAGCTTTAAAAAAATGGGTGAAAGTGTTATAATGTGTTGTAATGTAATGTAGATTACAGTGATGCACTTTCTCCAATGGGTTCTTGTTTGGGATACAATTTTTTGATGCAAGTCAGTGGTTCTGAGGTGGTGCCAGGGGCTGCAGTGACAGGTACAGGTGACATGATGCAAGGAGACAAGGCGATGAGTCACCCCAGCCCTCAGCATGCTCCCTTGGTTAACCTGCAGTGGCTCCTAAATTATTACCTATTTATAACTCCGCCACGTCAGTCACACAAAAACCTGGCTTCGTCTGAGCTCTGTCTTGCTCAGAAGCATATTTTAGATATTCTGCTGAATCCTCCACTGTTTAATGGGTTTAAAGGGGAATTTTAAGCCGAGAGCTTTGACATATGCAAGCTAGTCTCATGACACATCAGGGACAGCAACGCTTGCAGGGTTGAGGCACATTTAATTGTTAATTCCATCCACTGGACTGATGGGATTCACTGTAAATAAAGTCACATCCTGCAAGTCACACATAGCAGACTTTCATAACTGGGTGATTCATCGCCTGTTATAACGGCACACACTTTAAGACAGGAATATCAGATTCACTATTAGCGCTTATACTGTAACATATAACATATCTTTCAAATCCTCAGAGGTATGATTTCTATAAAAAAAAATATTTAATCCTCTTAAAGAGGAGTAGTCTTAAATCATGAATATTTTCAATCTACAAATCAATAACGCAAACAATGTACACAGCGATTATGTTTTTCTCTTGTTTTTTACAGCGAGGGCTCCTGGCACAGTATCTCTACATTAGAGGTAATCCATCATATTAATGATCCTGTGGCCACTTCATTATTCACAGAGAAGCAGCCCAGCTGTCCAAATAAATTATCATTGGTGTTCCATTAATGGAAGTTTTCAAATCTCGCCACAGAGGGTGCTATTAATCTGAACACCACATCTCTCTGGAGTGGAACGGTCAGCGTACTGTACCGCTGCCAGCAATCTGTGAAGATGAGAAACTCCCCACTGTCCTCACTTTCCTTCTGTGGGCGGAAGTCCAATTATGATTGACGTTAACTACTGCAGCTCCAGACTGGATCTCCTCCAAGTTGCACACTTTGCATTTTTTATGCACTGCTAAAGGGAGCGTGCGCTCATAGGTGAAGGGTATAGCCACAAAGTGGTACTTGTGTCTGAAACGTCGGATAAAAAACTCCGAACTTTCCCCTCCTGATGGAACGGCATTAACTAATGTTACATTTGTCTGTTAGATAATTGCCAAGAGCCTTTACAGATCCCTCTGGATTCCCCACACATCAGTTCCCTTTTTTGCACAGAGACGTGGGCCAACTTCCATGTATATCGTTAATATTATGATTGAACATTTGTAGAAGGACCTTGAAAAGTCACATACTGTGCAACTTCCTAACACGTTAATGAAATTGCCTCTCATAATGTTGGCATTCTCAGACTATTATGTTTTTCATTATGACAACCTACTGTAGGAGTCAAGCTCATTTTCATTTTCCCTGGACATAAGAGGGCAATAAATCCATTTCCTTTAATGTCCTACTGACGGCCTGGCTTTGCTATCAGACCTTAACAAATAAATAAAGCGAAGTCCTGTAATACAGCTCGCAGAAATAAATGCTGTGGAAGCCTGATAGCAATGTTTTATGGTAAACAAACTCAGCTTTATAAAAGAGCTTTTGTTGCGCTTGTCAGCTCTTAAGCTCAATTTGCTCCTTTGCAAGAAAATAGACTCTCGCCTGAAGGTGAACAGTGGGATCCGTTATTTATTTCCCCAACTGCTACCTCATTCATAATGGGATATGATGCTGTCATCTGCTTCCTGGCCAATTCATGACACACCGAATCAGGAGGGGAATATCAGGAAATATTTGACCACAGCTTTCTGTTTTTAGTTTGAGGCTCGCAGCATGCCTCCAGGTCTGGAAGGAGCTTCAGCCGCTTTTCCTGCCAAAACCTTCCTATATGCTCCTGCTGCTCCACTTGAACCTGCCTCCATAGGAACTGAAGTCTTCCTGTTCAGTAAACGGACATCTTTGGCCAAATGTACATTATAAAGTACATAAAATTGCCACAAATATGAGAATTGGCTGCTATCTTTTTATATGAAAAAAGTGTTGGTTAATTATCCCTGACTGCATAAACTGCCAAGTATTAATAGTGTATTTTTCCTCTTTTCTTGTCGTCAATCCCATGGGTTGTTTCGGTGGTCAGAGGTGCTCTTCTGTAAAATGTTTAATGAAACAGGAAGTAATGCACCACATGGCCCTGTGGGAAAAGCTGCTTAAATCCCCCCTTTCTTCACAAAAGCTGCCTATGGCAGATCATATTAAGTGGTTTGATACTTTCTCTGCCAATCGGATTAGGCTGATTAATTTCGAAAAGTGTTTCAATGATTAAAGCTGTTTAATGGACCTGGGGAAAGTTTGTGGCGGCAGCGATATTAAAAAGGGCGGCAAAGTCAATACAGGTGGGGTAACCGTAGAAGCATTGTTGCTTTTTGTCAGTTGACAGCACATGAATAGCAGGCGGCTCTATGGATATTCTTTTGTCGAAGAAATTACAAGACTTTGAGAGGGGGAAAACGCTTGACAAATGGCGCATCTGCTATAGTGACACAGTGCCTAAATATAGAGTGGAAAATGGAGCAGAAGAAAGGCGCACAGTGTGAGGACCATAAATATTCACAGTCCATCTACACAATGCTGGCGATAGATAGAGAAATTTGTCTTGGGCTTTTCACACTCCATATTCTTAGCCCAGGGCTAAGAGTTGACCCTGGGATAACTTAGCTCCATTTTCACACATATTGTTAAGCCAACTTTACAAGCCCTGGGTTAAATGTCCATTGGAACTAATAAAATGACGTGTGACTATTCCATTTTTTACTTGGACTCTGTTTCACATTCATTTTCAGGGGATAACACAACAAACTCAAGGCTAAAGTTGGGGTGAGCCCACTTTGGAAAGTGCCAGGATTATAGCAGCGTGATAGTGTTAAGCCTCGGACTACATGGCACCACTGAGCTACACTGTTATTGCCTCTGTGCTGATATAGGCTATACTCTACATCGTGTTAAGGTGCTGGATGTTCCTACATCTACGCCAAATTGACATCGATCCAAAAATGTTGGCCTGAGGTCTGTGATGAAGGCCGAAATAAAAGAGTGAGAGAGAATATAAACTCTTACAGGTACAGGTCCCCTCGTCATCCCCTCTTTTAATAAACTTGTCTCCTGAGGGAGCGGGATCCATCATGGAGACGGCGACGCTGTTTGTGCCATGTTGCCTCTTGTATGTGAACACAAGGTGACTCCAGGAGAGAGAGAGATAGAGAGAGAGAGAGAGAGAGAGAGAGAGAGAGAGAGAGAGAGAGAGAGAGATGCAGCTTGTGTGCACAGTCTTATAAATGCAGCTCCATGTTTCCCCCATAAAGTGTCCATCAGCACCTTAATGCATCTCCCAGTGAAAGTGACAGAGCCTGGGCTTGCACATTATTAACTCCAGACATTTTTATGAGCCTGTGGAACAGAGTGCTCCTTCTGAATAAGATATGTGTCCAGTGTTTAGAGGCTGTATATCAGTCTTTTATTTTTCGCCATAGCCTTACAACCTGTGATAAACACTTCTTTTTAGTGTGCTTTTAAACAAGTCCAAACCACAGACTCTGTCCCTTTAAATATTGTCTTCTCCCATTATTATTCTCTGCCGGGATCATATTTAATTTGGCTTAATTTAGCTGTGTGTAATCTATTATGGCACGCATTTACTTGCATGGAAAGTACATCTATTTTAACATGAACTGTGTTTACAATGATAAATGGTGACATGAAAGCATAACCGGCTTAGCAGAGCAGGGTTAAAGGCACATCCAAATTGGCAGGCTCATGATAAATGCATGGGATTTGTCTAAAATTAATCAAATCTAAATGTGCGATGAATTTAATAGTGGCTTATTCCTGAGCTATATTAGGAGCCAGCTCGGAGGCAAGGCACGCTTAATAGGGACTAGCCATTTGTTTGGAAATGAAAGGGAGCCTATTTCACCATTTTCACAGTTTAATATTTAAATGTCTTTGGCCTATTTATACAAATTAGGTGTATTCATCATCCAAAAGCTCCTAGTTAGATCTGTAGTAGCAATACAGTCTCCCTTCTCACGCACTCACTCTGAAAACCTCCCTGAAACATCCACTCTGTTGTGATTGTGCTGTGATGTCCTCCTGCCGTTGGAAACAACCCATCCATCAGAGCTGGTGGTCAGTTGGAGAAACAGAATCAGAGACAAACACTTCAGAATGATACATGGATCCAGGGCCAGTTAACATGTTATGTTCCGCCCCCTGCTGTGACATCACAACAGGAGCCATTTCTCAATAGCTTGTGTTTCAGCCGAGTCCAGACCACAACAGAATGACTGGATGCTTTTATGTCACGGTTTGCATGTTAGCAGGAGCACAATAGAATCTAAATATATTTTCTTTTTTTTAATTATTTTTTATGCAAAATAAACTGGCACCAATCTTCCCTGCAAATAAAACAATAAAAGTAGAAATAATGTGGGAAAGGAGGCAAGCCTCAAAATCATGTAGCAGATGGAGAGCTTTATAAAAGTGCTACAGATTTGTGAAGTGTGTGTGTGTGTGCGCGTGTGTGTTGTGCGTTTTTATTGTGTCCCGGGACGTAGACTGGGGAAATAACAGCACTTAAAACTGCCTACAATGAAATTGTATTACGAGCCTGTAAATTGAAAAAAAATGCTGGCTTATGTTTGACCCAAATTAAATTGTAAAATAAATAAATAAATAAATTACCTATTTATGGCTCCATGTGAAACGAGGTAAAATAGCACCGTTTTCGGTTTGGGGAAGGGGACGCGTAAATCCCTCCCAGACAAAGGCAGGAATGGAAAAAGACGCCCAAGTAGAGTTTGTTAATATGGAATCCGTGGTGGTTTATGGAGTTTTACAGCGCGCCTCGCGCAGCCAATCACTTGGCTGGAGTCAGCTCAGCCTCCGCCGGAGTTGTTTGGGAGCCAGAGCTCAGTGTGATACTGTGCGTAAAATCTACCTGTCAGACGCAGGCGGTGGCATGGCAAGCAGAGCTCGGCGAGCACGAGTCATTTTTACACACACACACACACATACAAACGCGAGCGGAATAACTTCCTTTAATCGGATGCCGTATGTTTTGTGACCAGGGTGGCAGCTTCCCCTATTCAAAAAAAAAAAAAACAACAACTGGTGGTGTGAAGTAGAAAAAGGTTGGTCCGTCCGTCTCCATCGAGTCAGTTGCGCCGAGGAACGATGCTGAACGAACCTGCGGAAGGATTTTTCTCTACAGGTAAGATTGTTTTTTTCCCAGATATATTCAGCTAATGTGCAAAAATGTTCCCATAGATAGTCATTGTTTTATTAGTAGATGGTGAAAGAGAAGAGTCCGGAATTATGAAAATTGCACTCATGACGAGGTACATATACAATATGAATCTGTTTCCAGTGTTAATATGAAGTAAGATCATGAAAATAATGTGTGCGTGTGTGTGTGTGTGTGTGAGTGAGAGAGAGAGAGAGAGAGAGAGAAAGATAGGGAGAGGGAGATAGTACATTTTGTAATAATTAGATGAAAACAGAAGGAGAAACAGAAGGTAGTGTGTGTGTGTGTGTGTGTGTGTGTGTGTGTGTGTGTGTGTGTGTGTGTGTGTGTGTGTGTGTGTGTGTGTGTGTGTTGTTTTTTTTGCTTGTGTGTGTGTTCATGATCATTAATAATTGTGGACTCACAAGCAAGCACACACACATACACACACACAAGCAAAAAAAAATAAAAATCACACATATGTGCTAAGTGCCCATCTCCTTACGTCAGATGAATTATTTGTGGCAGTGGGATGTGGTTTTTGTTGTCTAATGTGGTGTGTAATGGAATTCCCTGATATCTGGGAGAGTGGCTCAGGCTGAGGGGTGTGTGTGAGGATGGAAACCGCAGGACACCGTGTAGAAGACACCGAGCCTGTCTTGTGTGTGTGCGTATATGTGTGTGTGTGTGTGCATGTGTGTGTGTGTGCGTGGGGGGGATCAGATTCCGCCGCCGGCCCACATTATTCAGGCTGAACAATCTGCACATAATGTGCCTGCGGGCACTTTGGGTCACAGAGGCCAAAAGTCTTGTGTAAATCTGCATATCTTCTCTGAGGTGCAGGGGAAGTATTACACATGCAGGATCTATGATGTGCCAACACCAGCTTCATAAGCATTTCTATGTTTTATTGAGCTCTGGAGGCTATAGTTTATATTCTCGCACTTGATGGTGTTTTAAGGTGTTTCTTCTATTTTGCCCAGCAGCTGTATGTTTGTATCATACTTAGTGCCTTCCCCAAACCTCATAAATCAAGTCCTGCCATACTAGTTTTTTTTTCCTAACCTTGGAAAATCACCATGTTTTCTTATGTATTCAGATCCAGTGGCACATTTTTCATCACACCACTTTCCACCTGAAGCTTAAAATGACTCTGACTTGATGTTCCTTCTTTCTGCTAATTCCACAATTTCTACTTATTTCAACATTACACTGCAAGAAATTAAATCTTAAAAAGTGAAAATGTCTTCTAGTTGCTGCAATTAATCCAATATTGAGTAGATTTTTTTATTCCATTGGCAGATAATTTAGCTCGTTCCACGTTTTTTTTCCTGATTTGGGTCAATTTGGTCTAATTTTAAGAAAACATTATCTGCCAATGGAATAAGATAATTCTACCTATTGATTTTATTGACATTTGGGAATTAGCAGAAAGACGAACTTCAACATTTGAGTCAATTTGTGCTAACATGTTCTTAAAAAAAGGACTAAATTGACTAAAATCAAGAAAAAGAAATGTAAATAAGATAAATTATCTGCTAACAGAATGAGATAATTCTACTCTATATTGGACTAATTGTACCAAATACAAGACATTTTCACCTGATGAGATTTAATATTTTTGCAGTGTACACATGGGATCAAAGATTAATTTAGGCTAATGGGTAACATCTTTCTTGGCCAAGAGGGACTAACCATCAGTGCTGGGCGGCTGGTTTCCTAATTCAAACATGGGCGTATTCAGATCCCAGCCTGTAGAACCTTTCTGTCCTGACAGTGAATTTATGTTTTCTGATATAGATTTTTAAACTGACCTTCATCGTATTTTTTCCAGTGTAACATGTAACACGGCTTATTCTATGACATGTGCATGTGAACACATTCAGAAGGTGTCAGGTCAGTCCACATTCTAGTCCCACTAATCAGCATGCAGCGCAAGATACGACAGCACCTGCCACACTTTAGCTGGTTTTCATTATGGGCAGCTGTGGCATTTGGAAGATCTTTTTTTTCCACCTACCTGTTTATAAGAACCTGGAGGTGTGAGATGCAACAGTTGGACATACGGCAGATGGTGATTTTATGGCTCAGACTGCCGAGAGCTTGCCAGAGGAATACTGATTGTCCAAGAAGGTGACATATTCCCCCAAAATAAATTCATAGTCCCAAGGAGCATATTACTGCTAAAACCCCTATGTTGGACCTGCAGTCACAATTTTACTCTTCTAAAGGTTATGTTCATAAATCAAGCTTTATCATAACTAAATTTAACGTGTTTATACAGCTGTCAGACTGCCAAATCTTCTCCGGAATCCGTCCTCTGATCCGCTAGACGTCTGAACCCGCCGATCATGGAGAGCCTCAGCGAGCTCCAGAACCCGCTGCTCGACAAACACAGCAGACATGTGGTGCAAAGCGACTACCAGGGTTACCAGTGCGACTACCCCGGCCAGCCTTACCAGGACAGCCTCATCGGCTACTATTACACCGGGACTAACGGCAAGAACAAGACTCAGCAGTTCCTCGACGCCACTTCGCTACACCTAGCGGTTGAGGCCTTTTACAGGCCGGACTTCATCCTGTACAAGGACGACACCAGCCTCCACAGCAAGGATTCAAAGAGCGAGAGCTTTGAGACCACTTTCACGGAGGGTAAGGACACTGTGTCAGACGGCGTTTCCGCTGAGAACCCGCTGGACAGCATACAAGGAGAGAAGATCCAGACGGTGTCGTACGAGGTGGAGGAGGACCAGGCTCCTGAGTATGAGGTGAGCGCTCACACCAGAGGTAACCATGATGGTTTTGGGATTGTATTTGCCTGACATACACAACGCTATACATTTCAGTAGTAACCTGAGATATGGTTTTGAGCTGCAACGATTAGTCGGTGAATTGATTAGATGACAAATATTACATTAATCTCCTATTTTGATAAAACATGTCCAAATTCTCTGGTTCCAGCTTCTCAAATCTGGTTATTTTCTGGTTTCTTTAGTCTTCTATGATAGTAAACTGATGATCTTTGGGTTGTGCACTGTTGGTCTGGACAAAAAAACACATTTTAGGTTGAGTCTTCAGCTTCGGGAAACAGTAATCGCCATTTTATGAACCAAACAACTAATCAATTAATCGACTATCAAATTGGATAGTATATAATATAATATATGGTTATATATCAAGTAGGGCTGTCACTTGAGTCAAATTTTTCATTGTGATTAATCGCTTGACTGTACAGTTAATCACAAATTAATCACACATTTTTTTTATCTGTTTGAAATTTACAGAAAAGTGACATTTTTCAACTGTTAAATTATGAAAAAACACATTTGGGCAGTGCTTGTGTGTAAATATTTAGGTCTGTGTTGTTCCTGCTAAACCACAAAATCAAAAATGATTCATTCATTCTATTGTGGTCTGGCCTCCTCTGTAGTGGTGCTGAAACCTGGCTGAACACAAGCCGTTTAGAAATGGCTCTGGTTGTGATGCCACAACAGGAGTGGAAGTTAATAGTGTGGCCGCCCCCTCCTTCCATGATGCTTGATTTCTGTTTCTTTAACCGACTTTCTCAGAGTCAGTGTAGGAGGGAAAAAAACAACCTATTTTTTATAAATAGACCATGAAAATTAAATAAAAAAATAAACTGGGAAAATGGCTAAATATAGCCCCTTTAATACTCTCATCGCCATGGGAGGGGATGAGATATGCTTGCTTTATGTAGCCTATGCATTTATCGTTAGAAATTGATTAAGAGCACAAAACGCTGACAAAGATTGTCCAAAACCGTCACAGGTAGAGCATTCAGCTGTATGAAAATCCACAAATCATAACTAATGGGAAACACAAGCTCAACAGACAACAGATGGGCACATTGGCAGCTGAATTCATCATTACTAAAGTGCTGATTAAAGATCACTACCTGGATGCCTCACTTCAATAGCAAATCACACAATGTGATTATGTCCAACCTCACATGGGGATAATAAAGGCCCACAAAGCAGCTGGGATCAAAACTGGATAACTGAAAATGATGAATATCACTTGCCATTCAAAATATATTCTTCTTTATTGTTCCTTGCTAGTTTCCATCTGACTTAACACTAGAGGGCTAAACTACAGGTGAACTAAAGGGTCATCTTAACAAAATCTGCATTGACGATGTCTAAAAAAATCAGCAGAGAATTTGCACTATTTATACATGCGACGTTATTCGTACCTTAACTTTGACTTTTGTGTGAAAGTGCTGAAGGTATTTCAGATGTCTCGCAAGCTGTGCGGAAATAATTACCTCAAACGGCACATGTTAATGAGCAAAATGATACAAGTAAGAGCCGTTTGACAGAGTAATTATAATATTGAGTTTCTAAATTAAATGAAAGGCGTTTTAACTGTCAGGGCCATCTTTCCAGCAGAATGTTTATTATTGAATTTACAGTTCTAATAGACTGTCAGAGTGATTCACACCCACTTCTTGCGCTGTTCCGTAGATGGTCAATAGTCTTTCATATCCAGCGTGAGGGAATTGTGCACTTGTGTTTCATGATTGTGTGTGTGTGTGCGTGTGTGTGTGTTTTTAATAAAATGACACATCTCGTTTTATTTTAATATTTATTAGTTTATACAGTCTCTGAGGACTATAACTGTAGTCTCCAAAGAAAACCATGACAACAAAAGAGCAAAGTCTTTTTTTTTTTTTTAAGAGGTGCTAAAAATCTCATTTCACACAGAAAAGGCTTGTGAAAATACCCAAGGCTCCGAGCTGGCAGGAGAAGAAGTATAGCACCCTAACTGGGCTGATGATGGTGCCAGCTCTTGTCACTCGGAGGCCCGGCAGATAGATAGAGACATGGCAGCGACTGCCATTAATGTCATAAGTAATGCCGCGCTCCAGGCGCATTAAGAGGAACTCCGCTGAAGCACGGCTGTGAGGAGCAGGTGAGCCGGGAGCTAAAGTTGTTCCGCGCTGATTCAAAAGAGCAAATGAATCTGATGTGCTGAGATGAAAGTTGGAACATTAGACTTAGTGCTCAGGATTTATGATTCCTTAGTTTCCACACAGTCTCTCTGTGGTCGTGTGTGTGTGTGTGTGAATGTGTGTGATAGACAGGTATTGGCTACAGGGCAAGAGAGCATAGCTTCATAAACATCTTATAACTCCAGGATATAGTCTGCAGCAGTTTGCACCTGGTGTTTACACAAATTCCCTGAACAGTAACTGAGATACGGTAATGTTTTTTATCCTTTTTATCCTTACTGCACCTGTATGATCACTGTACTAGAGCTGCAAGGATTGGTCGATGAATCGACAGCTATTTTATAATCAACTTGAGTTGTTTTTATTTTTTTTAAAAAATGTCCTCTTCTCTGGTTCCAGTTTCTCAAATCTGATCATTTTCTGTTTTTTTAGTCTTCTATAATGGTAAACTGATGGTCTTTGGGTTGTGGAGTGTTGATTTGGACAAAGCAAGACTTTTAGTTTGCATCATTAGCTTTGAGAGATAGTGATCTGGATTTTACACCATTTTATGAACCAAACAACTAATCGATAGATTAATTGAAAAACCTAAATGGTCATTAGGTGCATATGGTTATAATTCAAGTGGGGCTGTCAATTGAGTAATAAGTATAATTGCGATTAATCACATGACTGTCCGTAGTTAATTGCAAATTAATCACACTTTTTTTATCTGTTTTACTGCGAAATTTGCAGTGAAGGGACATTTTTCAACATTTTTTTTTTAGGTTGCATCTTCAACTTTGGGATACAGTAATCTGCATTTTACTCAAACAAAAGAACTAATCGATTGATTGTTTCAATCATTGATAGATTGATCAAAATAGTTATTAGTTGCATCCCTCCACTGTACATATCCTCTGTGTAGACCGGCAACAGGAAAAAAAGCAGGTAGTGTTACGTAATAATAATAATTCACATAGAATTTGCCAGCAGATGTTTGACACCTGGGTCACAGAGGAAAAAATAAATTGCATGTAAATCACGAGGACCTGTGGAATCGCGCCGCTGGCGTCGAGTCGACTGTTTTCCTCCAGACGCCTTGATGGAGACCCATCAATAACGCTGGCACCCAACCAGACCCGGGCCGTGTCCCCCAGCCGGCTGGACTCAGTGTCAGTCAGGTTGTCAGTAGGAGTGAAAGCGCCAGTCACTCAGAACTGTTATCGGGTCTTGCTCAAAAGATAAAAGGAGATTACTGCTGTTTGTGCCCAGCGGTTTTATTCATGTGATGTCAGATTATGTGGTTACGACCAGCTGCTGTTTTGATGGATGGCACCAGGCTGTCCAGGTGGACAGTGTTCATAAAGCAGATAACAGACCGCTTCATAATCTTTTCTTGGCACAGGTGCTGTAGCTGTTGGGAGACAGTTTGGGTAGTATATAGCTGCCATCCTCCACTTCCCTTCCCTAAATAACTGAAATGCTCCCAAAATAGCACAAGATTAACACATCCTCCAGCTTGTGAATGTTGAGATAAGTAGGCGAAAGAAGGAAAGTGCGCAAAATGCTTGAGATTTACTTTTTTCTTTTTTTAGTTTTTAGCGCACAAATACACTTCCTTTTTTTTCTTTGCTCCCTGACTGTTCTTTAATTACCTCTAAAAATGGTTGGCTCAGTTCCTGCCTTCCATATCGATTTCTATTTTGTGCCTCCCCTTTCCCCCCCCCCTGCTTTGATTGATCCCTGCAGGCAGTAAGACTAACAAATGAAACCTTATGGGAGCTATTTATTTAGACTAACATCCACTCCGTCTCCGGGACAGCGGGGAAGAGGGGTAAGACTGTGTCCTCTTAAAGGTCAGGCTGCGCTGTGCCAAACGTGTGGCGTTCTGACCCATCGTTCGTTAGCCAGCGCAGTCTCCGTGGCTCCAGGTTTGAGCGTCCTGGGGTCCGGTCGAAAGCCGCTTGTTGAAAACTCGCTGGTTCTCAGGATGCCTGGCAAGGACAGGGAGGCGGCAGAGGAGCCGGCGGAGGTCTCCCGCGCTGTAGGAAGCAATTTAGCACTTAAATCGTGCCGTGTCTCCTCGCCGTTTCCCTCCTGTCACCTAGCAATGATGGAACAATCTGTTGGTCCTGCGTTATCTGTCAGGCCGCTCATGGGTGTTGACAGAGGCACCAAATCCCCTCTTGGCTGGCTAAGCACATCCTGTTCTGGGTGGCGGCGGAACAAGGGCAGATAGGGCCGGCCCGCGTTAGGCCTGTCAAGCCGCAAACCACTGTGACGATTTCCAAAACACAAGCCGACTGTGTACACGCCTCCCCGACTCCATTATCATTCGAGCGTCAATCTCACCTTTGTCTCCTTCTAGGAATGTGTTGTGGTTCTAAAAAAAAAAAATAATACACACGCACCGTACCGTCATCTTCTTCCCTCTTTCTGACGTTTAATTATTCTTAATCAACCCGTTGTCTTTCCAGAGTGACAGCTCCAGTGACAGCGAGAGCGAGGACAACTTCATCGTGCTGCCCCCCCGGGACTACCTGGGCCTCGCCATCTTCTCCATGCTCTGCTGCTTCTGGCCCTTGGGCATCGTTGCCTTTTACTATTCTCACAAGGTAAAAAGCCCGGAAAATCTCAGGCCTGTCATTACCGCCGATTATGCCGCGCTATACTTAAGGTCAGTGAGCACAAGTGCTGCTGCAAGCCCCCCGTTTCCCATCCCACAACCCTCCTCGCGGTCGTTTCAGCTAAAAGCTCACCTTAAGTGTGTCTAATGTACAGTTCTGATCCAAAAAAAAAAGAAACAAAAAGACTTCAACAAAGCACAGCATGAATCTTAGTGGGGGTTTTTTGCAACATCTCACAGAATAATTGCAGAGACAATTATACCGAAACAGAAAATAATATGTCAGAAGATTGAATATAAAAGGCCAAGCTCATTTTTTTTTTTGATGGGAAAACAAAACACCCAAAAACAACACATTTGTCTCTGTCGGAGGGATGCTGACCTAATTGCCATGGTAACTAATGGCTCTTCCGAGAGTGTTTCTTGTTTTCTCTCTTTTAACCGTGGCTTAACACCTACTCATACACTCTCTGTGCTGATGAGTAACACCGGTTCATTTCGCTCTCTTGTTTTTTTTTTTTTTGTTGTTTTTGTTCAGACCGGCAAGGCCATCGCTAAGGGAGACTTCTCCAGAGCGGGAATGAGCTCCAGGAGAGCCCTATTCCTGGCCGCCCTTTCCATTACCATCGGAACGGGGATGTACGTGGGGGTGGTTGTGGCCCTCATAGCCTACCTGTCCAAGCCCGGACACGTATAGCACTGGGAGCAGTTTGCTTTGTGGGAGGATGGAGGGAGTGAGGAGGTAAGATGGGAGGAAGGGAGAGCCGTCTGTCTGGGAAAAGAAGAATCTATACAACCTGAGAGAAAAAGGAAAAAAAAAACGTGTGGATGGAGTATTACTTGGACTGGATATCGATCTGGACTTGAATCTTTATTTCTGGGATGCAACACTCCCACCAAGGTATTCCGCCATAAGAAGAAGAACAGATAGTAAGAGGAAGAAAAGGTGATGCTGAGACAGATGACTCCTCTTCCTGAAAGACTGTGCTGTAACTATATGTTAGAAGAAAAAAAAACAACTGAGCTCATAGCAGTAAAAATAACTACCTACCTTCTGCCACAATAGACATTTAGCATTTTTATTTGACATTTACAGTAGATGTATTCTATGTCAATACTGTTGCAGATTGCATATTGTCCACTTTGTAAATGAATTCCATGGAAAAGAAAATAACATCCAGTGGGTTTTTATGTGATTGTTTATTCAAGAAATATACCAAAAATTAATCCAGGCTGTAAACAAGGAAAAGTGGACCCATAAAGGGTTATTGTCAGAGTGTCCACAAAGCTGCTGAGCGGTGGTCAAGGGTTATTTGTGTTTATTGTGTACTGTAAATTGACTAAATAAATACATTTGGCATGAATAATGAAACATCTCTCTCATCCTCATATTAATTGTCTCTTGAGCGGCGTGTTTTTAGAGCACTGATTTCCAACCGGAAGGTAATTCTGCAGTTGCCAGGGGATCTGTGGAAAGCTCAGCTAATTAACTCAGTTTAACTGAACTAAAGATTTAATTAAAAAAAAAAAGTGTATCCACACATCTGTGTCAAGGAGGAAAATAAGCAGGCAAATAGGATTACCAATTGGTTTGATGCTAATCTTTACTATATTTACAACAAGCTGCCCATCAACTTGAGTTATGTGTAGCACATTAGTCATAATGGAGAGTGCGTGAAAAACTAGTGAGCCAGCGAGCAGGGATGTTGAGATTGCCAAAACTGTTCAAATATTTAGTGAAAAGTATAAATAGTTGGAATTTTTCAGCTAAAAGTGATGAATAAGTAAGTTCAAATAATAAGCAAAAAAAGGAAAATTCAAATTTCGCTAAAGAATAAAGAGTGATAAAGTAAATTTGAATAGTAAGCTAAAAGTGTCACAGCACAGGTATGAGGCTATTATAAAAACTGTCTGGTGCTTGGTCTAAGATTTCCCCATAATGCTGTAACAAGAAGAAATGATGCAGGCATCGGTAATATCAAGCATTAAAAACCAAACCCAATACCTAAAGGATGAGCATTATCATTTAATGTCCATTACAGTCTGAATAGTTCTATTCAGCAGCTTCACCACTCTCCTTTATGTTCTTAAGTCTGACCACCTCATATCAGAAACAAGCCTTCTTATTAACCCTTTAGGTGCCAGAGATTTTTTTCCAACACGTTCAATTTAAGTAGAATAAGAGAAATATTAAGGATGAAAGCTTATGTAGGAATTAAATTTACCAATCTACTTTCCATATTATGGCATCATAGGGCGGGAGCCATCTTGGATTATAGAATTTTCATGAAATGTCACATATATGAATGCTCCGCTACATTGTGTTATATATATTGTATTGACAGTACTGTATATGCTATATTGCACAATACTGAATGCTCAGGTAAATAGTAAACAAACTGTGTAATTACTAATAAATGGCAGAAACAAACCGAATGCGTGTAAACTGGCCTTTTGCTGTAACCTAGAGATTTTCCCTTTACTAGATAGCCACTCACATTTCATGTACGGGGACATACAACAACACTTCACTGCAGGTAAACTTGTTTGTTGATCTAGTTCATAAAAACAATGCGTTTACGCTGACAATATCGCTCTGATAAAATGGCTCCACTCTTTGCTCGCGTTGATTCACGCTTCGCTTTTGCAGGAGTATTTTGTATAGAAGCATGACGTAATTCTTTTGATGGGGATGTAGCATGACATGTCTGACATCTGGTGGAGTGAAGTTTGATTGACATTTGACAAAATCCGTTTTATTCAGCGCAGCATCTTACCGACTTAAGGCAAAAGTGGCGCCTGGAGGGTTAAGTTAATAGCGACCATGGGAAGGGCACTTGAACGCCTCTGAGCTGTGATGCTACACCAGATAATTGACCTTTTGCACAGCAGCCATAGTGACATGAAATAGTAAGTAAACATAGGTGTCAGCAATGATATCAAGGCTCTGCTCCACTGAGTGCAGCAGCTGTTCCATGTCTGTGACACCCTGTTGGAGCTGAATGGAACCTCAATCGATTTCACTGGTAACACCCATGTTTACCTACTATTTCATGTCAATATGGCCGCTGTGAAACACTGCCTTAGAGAACAAGATATGGATTGAGCGGTTAGAGGAGCCCTATTGACGAAAATGTGTGATACTGACAACTTGCTATTTCAGGCACAGGCCCGGTCTGTAGCTGGCATGGCTCTTCAAACGTCTTTTTGGCATCTCTCACTGTCTCGCCTCAATGTGACTTTAGCTGCCAAAGTGCTGTTAGCGTCGAGAAGTGCGTCTGCTCTCTGAAGTCGTGATGTCAGGACAAAATGAGAACAGCCGTCCGCCCCCTCCCCCCCCCCAAAACACCACCTGCCATCCACTCTGTAGCATTTGCCTCTCCAGAGTGTTCTAAACCACTCAGTGCCTCTCAGGTTCAGCTTCTGCAGACAGCTGAACATGCTGAGCTCAAAAAAAAAACAAAAAAAAACAAAAAAAACAGAAGAGACAATATTATACCTATATATCATTCTCTGCAGCAGGCTAAATGGAGCAGATAGCGAGGTAAACAAGTCTTAAAGGAACCCGTGCTCACCCTGACCTCTCCGATGTGTTTTCTGTTTTCTCCTTTGCAGCTTCTGTCCGAGTCGAGTCCCTAATGCATGAAATGTGGCTCGATGGGGGTGACGGGGGCGAAAGTGCTGCTCTCATCAATGGGAGCTGTATGGGGCACTGAAGTGGGCTCACTTTGCAAGCGAGTGCAGCACTGCATGTTTTTTTTTTTTTTTTTTCCCTCGCTCCCTCAGCAGATAGCGAGCTTCACCCACGCCTGTTCGCTCGCTCACTCGCAGCATCCATAGCTCAGACCACCAGAAGCAAACTGATTTCATTAGTCATCCACCCCCATGTGTATAAAAACTTTCTAAGAGGCAGACGGTTGGATGTGAAGTTCTGCCAATACTTCATTACATAGCTACGGAGAAATCTGTATGCGGCACAGAGGTTTTGTTTTTAGGGGATTATTACATTGTACACATGTGTTTGTAGAAATAATCGTCTTATCCAAAATTAACCACAAGTCTGTTTTCCTGTCTGACAAAGTCATACCGTGAGCTGTCACATCTGGCAAATGACAATAAAAAAAAGGAAAATAAATGGGGCTCGCAAAGCCGAAGTGAAAAACACATTTCGAGTGGAAAACAATGATGAATGGGCTGAAAGAAAATGGATAAAAAAAAACAACCTGAAGGGAGTGGAAAGACAAAAGGACATTATGCTGAGTGCTACATTAATAAGGAGCATGATGCACTTGACTGTTCATGCGACTGAAAGACATTTTCAGATTCCTATCGTCGTTTTGATGAAATACCTGTCACCAATCTGCTCATGGGCAACACAACGCATAAACAATATGGTTGGTTGGTGCCAGGCCGCCACAAAAGAAGATTCAGTTCAAGTGTTTGCAACAGTTCTAGTGGAAAAGGCTGTGATTGTAGACCAAAGGAAAAGTCAAGTGAGCTCCACTAAAAAGAGCTTCGGCTCACACGTTGTTCAACTCGACGCTCGAGTGTGCAAATTGTAACCTGAAATTTCAAGCACTTTGGGGAAATGGCGGTTATGTTGGAAAAAAAGTGGAAAAACTCTTCCCTCTGTGTTATGTGGCAGATCTTAAATTAGAACCACGCAGTTAATTTTTGGTAAATTACAGACACTTGCATGCTGTTTGAAGTTCACCCAGAGATAATTTTCCATGCAGGCGGATAAATTGAATGTATATTTGATTATTCCAGGGACACTTTCTGGGTCAACAACAGATGACAGCTCTGGCAATGGATGGAACCACATATCTGGGGTCCTCTGAGATTTACACAGTTTACACACAAAAATGAATAGAAACGGGAATAGAATTTTACTAACTTAGCATTACACCACGCTGGGAGTTTCAAATATTCCAACACATCCAAAGCCAAATCTAGAAAGCTTTTTTTTTTTAAACTGCAGCCAGTGTTTACATTCACAGTCATTTTGGGAATTGGTGTCAAGATTATACCTCCTCTTCCCTAGCGTGTGCTGACAGGATCCAGTCCCCTGCAACACTGCCTATAGAAAATACATTTCTTATAAACTAGAAAATGCTCATAAATATAAATATATCTGTATATATAAAGCCATTTATCATATCATCTCCATATCAAAGCAACATAACCCACAGGTAGTTAACAAGTTAGTTAACAAGTTAGCACTCGTTAGTTATCATTAGTTAGACTAACTAATGCTAACTAACGAGTGCTAAGAAGTGTTTGTCATCCTTTGCTATTATCAGTAGCTAAATTCATGTCCTACAAAACAGGATGCACATAAGGCGTACTGTCTAGCTAACCCACTACATCTTCTTGTTCAATAAAGGTGTGTTGGCATGGTAACCAACCACGAGGTGCTCGCTAGCTAACCCGCTAATATATTCTTGTTTGATAATGAAATGCTGGCTAGCTAACCAGCTAAAATCTTCTTGTTCAATAATGCTGACTAATAAGCCATGGATTGCTGGCTAGCTAACTCGCTAACATATTCTTGTGAAATAATGGATAGCTGGTTAGCTAACCAGCTAAAATCTTCCTGTTCAGTAATAGTGCTGCCTAGCTAACCTGCTAACATCCATTTAGTCAATAATGGAGCTTTAGTGAAAGCTGAGGAAGCACAAGAAGTCTACCATTATCATTTCTCACAAATGGCCACCCATAACCATGTTGCCATCAGCTGATCACATCTAGCAGAGCAACACACCATCCATGTTAGCCTATCATCTTGCTGCTGTCTTTATAAATGTGTTTTTTTCTCTGAATTGGTGTGTTCATGATTGTAATACTATAATACCTGCCCCTACACCTCTGTAAAGTCTAGAATCTACAAAATTATTCACCACCACATCCTTTGTATAATAAACAATCTTCATTTCATTCACTTGTCCCTCCCCATTGAATTGATATTAAAACCTTAATAAGTGGCGTTCAGTGATAGTTATGGATTATTATAGAGGTCTTTTGGTTATAAACATAGTTTAGCGTTGTATGTTGAATATTAACATCTGCATGGTGAAATGATGCTTAGGACTCTACGAGCTCTGTTGCCTGCTCCTCGTTTCTGCTTGAGGCTACGGTACATTAAACACTACTAGCATAACAGACCGCAGAACTGAAGGAGACCAATTTCTGACACTTTTTTTTTTTTAGCTCATGTCTTCCATTATAGTGAAGTGATAAATCAATGGAGAACTCTTTAAGGAACAGATCTGAGTGGCACGTCGTCCATCCCCGCTTTAATCTGTATTCCCAACAGGTTTTCTATAGCATTTTTCAGTGTGCATGAGGAAATGAAGACATCCCTACAGCAGCGTTTAGCACAACAGTCAGCATCTATTACTGAAAATCATCATCTCTCTCTCTCTCTCTCTCTCTCTCTGTCTCAAATCCCCCTTTCACATCAGAGTTAAGCTCATCTTTGAAGCATTTCACATATACATGCTTATCTGCCCTCACACCTTTGTCGTACAGCAACATGCCTCTCTCTGTGGCACCAGCGTTTGGATGCACTCTGGACTGATAAGGGCCTCACAGCCTCATCTTCACTTATCACTCTTAAGCAAAAAGGGAGCACTGTCTATCTGTCCTTATTTGTCTTTTCTTGATAACAACGCTGGACTCTTTTCTTTTTCTCCCTTCCTCTTCTTTTTTCTTGTAGCTCTGAGCGGTCCTCAAAATTGCTGCCTTGTGCCAGCAGAAACATCTATGCAGCTTTCAGATAAGACTCAAAGAGATGTGATGGTTTTTAATTCCAACCTGAGTATCTGGCACTTCACAGGGAGGGGTGATGTTATTTTCTGAGACAAGGAATATGAAGCAGGGAGTAAAGACAAAAAGTAAATGATTAGCGCAGTTTATGTCTGCCCAGGGGAGCTAGTTACAAAATGTCAATCGAGATTAATTAAATTAAATAGATGAGTAAAATGTATCTGATTTTTAATTAAAATTACTTTTTGTAACTACATCAAATTCTATCTATCTTAAATTCTTAATATAATATTATGTTACAATCCTATTAATTTTCATTTAAAATAAATAGAAAATAAATTTAATTTATTATATTTTATTGAAAATAGTAAATAAATATTCCAATTAAAATGTTAATTTAATTAGAATTATAATTGTTTAAATAAAATCATAAAACAATTAAAAAGATGAAGTCGATTTTGTAACTTTTGGGATCATCGCCTCTTACTTCTCTTCCATAGGACTTACTTGTAGTGCAAAAATCTTTTGTAAGTCACTCTATAGATCAAAAACTCTGCTTTATAATAAGAGACATGACCCTAATGTTTAAGATTTCCTCCTAACTCAGTCAGTACAACGTCTGCTGGTATATTTTTGTGAATCTGGCCCCAGAAGTTGGCATTGGAACCTGCCCACAGATGGCCTGTTGAAAATACCGGGCACTGAAGAGTCGAGGGCGGCTGCAGCGGACGGCTGCTGGTGTTGTGCCACACATAAATCTTCCTGAGACAAGCAGTCAAGTCCAACTTCAAGAGATAACTATATCTATTAGACGAGACAGGACTGACTGAGAGGAGTGTAGCAGCAGAGGGTAAGAATCTTCCATCATAATCAGTCCGACCATGAAATCCTGGCAGCGTTTTTATTCAAAAAGAACCGAAATCCAACACCTTTTTTGTTGGAAAAAACAATAAAAATACACATTTTTTTATGGGAACTGGCTATATCAAGACAATTAACTCTCATTTTCTTTTCGCTGTCTGATTTCACAGCTCCGATGCTAAAGGAAATACCAACAGGTCAGCAGGCAAGGAAATGCAATTCTGTTTATTCTCCATGTGTAATTTCCTTTTTTCCTTCACTTGCTGTCGTCAGACTTCAATTTCTGTAAGTATAATGTAGCTTTAATCAGCAGCCTAATCAAAAGACTCGTGGAGCTATATTGTCATTTTTATGGCACAAATATAGCTTTAATATCCTGCACAAATGCTGAATACTGATTTCTGTGAGATGGATAAATGATGATTCCTATCCAGTGAAGTGTAAAAAAGAGAGCTCTGCGTGATCAACCCAGGGCGGCTTTGGAAAAATGAACCTGGGAGATGAAATCAGCCCCCAGCAAGGACACATCATTTAGCCGCAGCATCAATCTCGTCTCCATTAACCCTCAGCAGACAGTCTCATCACTGGCTGCACCAGGAGAGTGACAAGAAATGACAAATATTGATCAAAATATCAGATCATGTCTTCTCAAAAGCATGTGATGTAACTCTTTTTTTACCCCCACCGTGACAGATATGAATCAATTTCAAGACATATATGAAGTTTCAGTAGCAAAATGTTCAGATATTGACTGTATTATAGCAAATATGTGATTGTGAACTTGTAAATTGATTCACATGCACATCAGTTCACAGGGTGTTGTGATTTTGAACAAAGCTCAAGACCGTCACCATGTGGCTAAATGTTGAACTATTCAATTTTTAGCATTTTTTTTTTTAAAGAGAATCAGTTGTCCATGTTATATATTATATTACTACTGTATTAGAAGCAACAAAGGGACCAATAAATGAATCAGTTGCACATTCATGTACACATGTATTTATATACAAAATGCATGTGATAATAGGTATATGTAAGTATACATGTGTACTGTACGTACTGTGCATGTGAGTGTGCATGTGTCAGTATTAATATGATTTTATGATTTTTTTAATTTACCCTTTGTTGCTTACATAAATATTATAGTTAAATTCACATTTTAACTCCTTTTTTGTTTTATATTGTTTAGTCCATATTAAATTAGTGGAGTCATAATTACAAGATTATTTCATAGAATAAAATTTGCTGATGTATATTTATATTTTGAATTTTCTTTGACAAAATTAAATGTAAAAAATATGTAAATGTAAATTCCCTTCAGGTTTGTGTAAGTATGTACTGTACCACAATACAATAGTAAAATAACAGCATTATAGTACATAATATAATATAATATGAATATTCATACATAGGCATACACATACAACACATGTACACATTTTGAGTATTTATGTTTCTACATATATATGTGTACATTTTATATTAATATTCATGTGCTGCTGCATTATGTGTTTACAGTACAGGTCTGTATTTGTATGCAAATGCTTCATTCACTGTTCATGTTTATTGCAGTTAACCACAAATTCTGTTAGAAAGTGTTCTGATCAACAAATTACTTAAGCTGCATGCAAAATTTAAATTTAAGATTGGGCTACATATAGAGTGCAATAGACAAAACAATCTATTTTATACAACAAACTCAAATCAAGCTCTATGAACTCACTTTCAATTACATCGCACCATTTGTCTGTGCTGGTCCCAAGGTCAAAAATAAACTGCACAGTCAACAAATGTAAAACATTAATACTTTAATACAAATAGTTGTCTGCATGTTGCAAACTCATACTGAGACAATAAATAAATTTTTACTCATGTATTATTTTTTTCATGTATTAAATTATTCCTTTTACCTGACTATGTGTCCAATTAACTATTAAAATATTAGAATGACAGGTGAATCTTCATATGGATACAAAATGCCTGAAAAAACTCATAATCGTGTGTTTTTTAATCTACTTACTTTTACTTCCTGCTTTTCTTTTTGCTGTATTTCATTTACTCTTGGGTTTACGCTGGTATTTTAACATATTTATGTAACTATTTACATTCATGCAATAATTTAACAAATGAAAAGAGATTCTCTTCATTGTGTTTTTGTATTTCATTGAGTAGAAAGCTGTATTATCAGATATTATCAGATCCTCTCAGGTTTTAGCTGTACTGATAAATGTGTGCAGCAGAGGGCAGAACAACACCATGTTTCAACCCTCCGCAGTCTGACTACATCTAGTGTTTCACCTCAACTCTGCATCCAACTGGAGCCAAGACCCTTCCCAAAATGATCCGTATGCGCTAATCTCACCAATGAAAATCACATATCGCCCATAACTCCATCGAAAAAAAGGAAATTGAATGTTAATATTGCATTAGTCAAAAATGATTCCATAAACCTCCCCTGATCTCACTCTGCGTGGATTGAGATGATCTTCTGATGGTCTTCAACAAGCAGGCTGTCCATCATACGGGATACTGTGAATAACCTCCTCATATCCAATGTAAACAGCTTGATCTTCAACAAATCTGATCTATTGGAACCTTCTATTCCACTCACAGAGGATTAAATAGCTTTGCACTTAGAGGAATAATCCTCGCTCTGTATATGTCTTGGCCTCAATAACTGAATTGGGATGAGGGTCTGTGGAGGTGAGGCGAAACTCACTCTGCCTCAAACGGTTATTGAGCCGCATGAGAAATTCCGATATTAAATAGAAAAGATTTGCATTTCTTCTGATGTTTGTTGCTTAAAATATGAGTTATGAAATCGCACGGCTAAATCTAAATGTTCTGACTCGCATGGGTTCAAATATACATTTAGAAATGCTGCTTCCAGTAAAACATCATTGACAAGTTACTCATTTTTAAGTTTCAGTAAGTCATTGTTATAGGTAACGGCCAAAAAAAGAGATCAATTGAAAAAAAAGAGCTATATAACAATATATGACAGGCAAATGACAGGATATTTACACTGGTTTTGGTATAAATGTAGATGATTTCACAGACTGAACATCTTTTAAAGTGAAGTATCTTTCTCTAATCTCATGTATGATGTTTGTGGAAAAAAATGCTTCTGGAATTACAGGCTAAATCTAAACATCCTGACTCATATGGGTTCAAAGTTACATTTAGAAATGCTTCTTCCAACAAAACATCATTGACAAGTTACTAATTATAAGTTTTGATACGTTTTTTTGTTTTGCCAAAAAATAGTTTGAGAAGAAAATGAACTATATAACAATACATAATAGACAAATGATAAGCTTTTTACAGTGAATGTGGTTTTGATATGAATGTAGATGATTTCAGAAATAAAACATCTTTTTAGGTAAAATATCTTTCTCCAATCTCATGTACAATGTTTGTTGTTTAAAATATAAACCCAATTCTCCTGAAATTACAGGCCAAACTTAAATGATCTGAGTTATATGAGTTCAAAGATATTTTTAGAAATAAAGCTTCCACTAAAACATCATTGACAATGACAGTTTTGATGAGTTTTTGTCATAGTTGAGGCCCAAAGAATAGCTCATTTGAAATAGAAAAGAGGTCTGACCTCACTATATAAGGTACATGACATTTTCACAGTAAATGTGTCATTTTTCAAATTGAAAAATTCTAATCTCTAATCCCACATACGACTCTTTTCTCACACACACCAATAAATCGGTTATTCCCGGGTTCATGTCATCGACGTTCCTCTTATCCCGACCCGCTCCGGTCCATTTCCGGGTCGTGTGTGTATACTTATCTCTGTCAACAATGTAATTAGCAACCTTTTCCCCCATCCGATGACATTACGGCTCCAATCCCAGAGCCGTTCTGTGCCGAGACATGCGGCGGCATACTGATAATAGTCGTCCCTTGCCCTTTGAAATTGCCCTCTGTTTAATTGGAATAGAACTCGATTGTTCATCTCATTAGGAAGCCCCATTTGCTAACCGGGGATGAAGCATCACATGTGTTACGGATTACAGCGAGGGCGCCTGCAAACGGATGTGTTGCAGAACTAGGTTCAAGTGGCCCAATGCAAAGTTTTATGAACATGTTCTGACCAGCTTCTGAAAAGAACATTTTTTTTCCAGCGTGTAAAGCTGTTAGACTCAGGCTAAGTATTTCGATAAGAGGATGAAACAAGCTTGAGTTGGCAACAACATCTATTAAAGTGATTTTAGAATCAGGCTGAGGTCATTCTGCTCGGAGCTGGGTGGGTGCTTGCACTCTTTTTTTTCTCTCTCTCTCTCTCCCAAAAGCACCGGTCCCCTATTTAATCTGAAATTGAAGGCTCTCATCTGCGACGGATTACAGGGGGCTAACCCAAGGCATTCAGCCACGGACGGTCTCCTAATGAGCCGAGCCAGCAGAGCATCAAAGTGACAACAAGTAGCTGCTCCAACAACGGGGGCGACTTCATGCCGCTTTAGCAGCTACAGTACACACTCTTTTTGTTTTATTCCGGGGCCTTCAACCTGGAAACACCAGACTTTTAGGAGATTTCAAGCTGCAATGAAAGTAGAATGATAGACACCAAAAAGCCACGTTTAATAAAAGGTGATTTCTATTTTTATGCTTTCGTGTGAGTTATACATATTTTCAACATGAAAACACAAACTTTTTTTTTTTTAAAGACTACAAGAAGACATTTTTTTTTTTCAAATTGTGCCTTGGTTAGAGAGGTTAATATATCAAGTATATACAGTGTGATATACAGCGGGACAATGATTACTTTCTTTCTCTTGCAAGAGAACTGTCGGTGGGATGGTTCCTATTTGAAATGTCACCATTCAGCAACTGTACAAGCGACGTTAAAAACGAACGATGAGAACAAAACGTAGATCTTCAGAGTGCCGACTGCTGGATGAGTCCTGATTGATCTGTTGAAACTGTTAAACTGGATAAAATGTTACTCATCTGGCTCTATATATAATTCTGGGATCTATATACATTGATATTAACGTTTCACTCCCCACGTGGTCAAAATCTTCTTTACTATGCGTATAAGCAACAACAACTGGAAGTTAAAGTTGGAATAAAAAGTGCATTTCACATCTTCTGTGCAGCGGTGAACCAGCCAGATGAGTTTTTTTTTTTTTTCTCGAAGAAGAAGAAGAAGTCCAGTGCCGGTTTATGGGGTCAATGAGGGATGAGGCGGAAACGTTGCAGCCGGCTCCACTGCAGCATGAGAGAAACAGTCTTCAGGAGCCTTTTTTTTTCAGGGGTGGGGGGGGGGGGGTCTCTACGGACTCGTGGCCTCCTCCGCCGGGCTCGCCGGCTCGCTGCCGCTCTCCCCGGCCGCCCGCCTCTCCCGTTTGCCCTCCGGCTGTCTGTCGTGAGAAACCGTCCCCAGCACTTTGGCACTGTGCTCCTGTGCCTTGGCCCTGAGTGCCGCGATGCTGTTCTCTCTCAGTTCCTCTTTAGAAATGGCGGACTTGCCCTCTGGCCTCTTCTCCTCCGCCTCCGAGTCTTCGGCCCTCTGAGAGCTCGGCTGCAGGGGCTCGTCGCACTTTCCGGCGGGCGGGGGCACCACCGCCTCCATGGACTTTTTGTGCATCCCTGCAAAGAGTTGCGGGTATTCAGATTTAGAATAGCGTCTGTTGCTTGGTAAGCCATCTTGGACTGAAAACAGCAAGCAAAAAATAGTTCTGGTTTAGAATATAATTGTTTAGAATGGACAACGGCAAAGCATGACCAGGGTAAAGAATGATTATTTGTTAAATATCTTTGCTCATCTTTGCTTAGCAAATCAAACCATATACAATATGCTTGTACTGAATAAGTAAAACACGTCTATATTGAATTTATTAGGCACCACTTCACTTTCAAACTGATATTATTCATGAATCCTGTGGTAGATATAGCCTAGTCTAAACAATCGGTAAGACACAATGATACAGGATGTGTGAGGAGAAACAATCAGGCATCAGTCTCACCGAGCAGCCAGGGGGCGCAGGACTCCATGATGCCGTCCTTGGCGGACTTGAGGATGGACTCGGGCAGGGGGATGGAGTGCCTCACCATGGCGCCGTACAGGCCGTACTCCGCCATCACGGTGCTGCGGCCCCAGCACTTCTCCCGCTTCCTCCACTTGGCTCGGCGGTTCTGAAACCAGACCTGTAGCCAGCGGAACAAAATGAAATGTCATTATCGGAGCGACAAGTGGCACAATGGCTAGTGCGGCTGCCCCTTATTACAGAGGCTACAGTCCTCACAGCGGGAGGCCCTGGTTTGAATCCCCACTTTCGTGCATGTCGTTCCCCCCCCTCTCCTCCTCCCCCTTTCCTGTCTCTCTACTATGAGCTATGAATAAAGGCATAAAAAGAGAAAAATATTTATACTTAAAAAAAATCTGCTTGCTCATTAGCTTAAATGTGTAGCACTTTTAAATGGTCTTTTAAAACCTTTAATAGTTAGCCTGTTGTTTTCTGGGAGGGAAATGAGATTTGTTGGAACTACTAGAGTTTGGTGAGAATAATGAGTGAATTTAAAGATGGATTATTCTTCCAAGGGCAGCATAACAAACCAATTGCATGTGCAAGACGTAACTATTGGGAACCACTAAATGATTCCAGTGTCGTGGCTTTTTGTCAACAAATCGTTTAATAATGCTTTATTGATGTGTTATAAGCCACCGATGAAACAAATTGAGCTGCCCTGTGGAAAAAAATCCACTTAGTTGGTGTTAATCCTTTCTGCATAGCAATATTGTAATGCAGTGGTTCGGAAATTTCTTCACCTGAATGATCCGGAAACTGTCACAAATCAGAGCACAGACCCCCAACTGATGTTTTTTTTGTGCATTTAGATGTTTAATTCCATAACATGTATGAAATCTATGATCAAAATAAGCATACATTCATTTAGTGTGTTACTTATGGATGAAATGAAAGTGAAAATAAAGCATTCCTCTTTTTGGGGGGGACTCCATTAAAGATCCCTGAGGGATCCCCGGACCGTACTTTGAGAACCAATGGTCTAATAAAGTTACACATGTTATTAATCCATTAATAAATGCTTGATAAACTGTCACTACATGGATTTTTGGTCCAGATCCTTAATTGGCAGCCATTTCCACAAGGCACAGTCCAATTAGGGAGTTGTCCACAACCTGGCAATTCAAAAGATGCTTAAATTAGTGACTTATTATAGGCCAGGGCAATATAATTTTTTTAATTTTTGATAATTTTCTTTTAAATACTTGTGGGGCATTTTATGCTTAATGACCTACGTTTAATAGGTAAATGTAGAGCTAGATGCTGTGAGCTACACCTAGAACATATATTGATCAAATTTTTCATATGAGTGGACAACAATGATTATTGATCACTTTTAAGCATCTATTTTAAATAACAACCAGGCTAAATGTAACCACTTTGTATTCAATTTTATTCAGCGTTTGTTAAATGAATTGGCTGTTTGATTCAATGATTCATGATTCAACGATTGTTTCATGTTTTTTTTTACACAAACCTCAAATAAAACTATTGATATAATACTTGAACAGCCACTCCCATTTATTTATTAATGAATTTATCATGAAACATGTGCACTTTACACTGACTTTAGCTATTTTTTAAATACTTCATATTCACACACCTGTCCACCCTTGAAGAGGGATCATCCTCTGTTACCCTCCCTGAGTTTCTTCCTCTTTTATTCCCTGTTAAAGTTTTTTTAGGAAGATTTTCCATGATGTGAGGGTCTAAGGACAGGGGATGTTGTGTTGCTGTTGAAAAAACTGTAAAACCCATTCAATTGAATCTATGCTTTATGATTCTGGGATATACAAATAAAACTGCCTTGACTTGACTGAGAGAAGTTTCTTAATTTCACCAGCAAATTCTTAATTTTGATGTAACTTGTTATGGTATTGACGATATATATTGATATTGTTTATTGCCCAGGCCCAACTTATTATGACTGAACTTTAAAGCTCAAGTAAATGATTGAACTCTTTTTTTTTTAAAGGTGGTCCCCGACTATTTGTATCGTTCAAGCATTCCAGTTACTTTCAAGCAGGCCCACCTTGAAATCTCTAGTGTGATTCAAAGTTACTTAAGATAACAACTGCTCCGTTTTTTTGATTTAGTCCATTGATTTCCCATAGCATCCCGGCTACAGGTGTGAAGGATCTCTGCCTGCTGTCAGGGCTCATCTCCGGGCTACCTGCGGCGGCGTTACAGATGGTTTGACACATCAAGACACTTCACTTGGCCACAGCCAGCGACTGCTTAAGGCCCCGCAGGCTATCTGTCAGCTCAGTGAGAGGCCAAATTGATTGTATAGCACAACACAGGATTGTTAAACACTCTGCTTAGGCACCTGTGATGGCTCTGTGAGGAGGAGGAGGAGGAGGGAGGGTCAGAGAGAAGATTCAAGTGAGGGGACAGATATTAAATTGGAAACGATCAAACCGTTTTCAAGCTCCTTTTTTTTCCTTTCAGGGTGATTCTTGATGATAGCCCTTATTTCATACACGATACTTTTTTCTTCTTCTTCTATTTTTTTTTTTTTAGGAGAAATTGCTTCTCTGTCCCTCAAAAGGATCCAACCTGCGTGGAAGCTGCGAGGAGGAGCGACCCTGGGGCACGCCGAGGCTGATTGAAAAATAAGTTAATTTCAGGCCCAATCGATGGCGGGCAGGCGGGCAAATATCACGGGAAATTAAACTACCGGGACTCGGGGGAGCGGCGCTATTGACCCGTGCTAATAAATTCAATGTAGTTATTTCATTCGAACTCCCCGCGTCGTCTCTCCAGCAGCAGCAGCAGCAGCAGCAGCAGCAGCAGCCTCCCGAGCTCGTCTGATTTAACTAATTACACTCAATGAGAAAATTGGGTGTTAATTTTATTTAGGATACAGCGGCTTTATTTATTTATTTATTTATTTATTATCCCGGTATTATTTATCCGCGGCTGTGCTGTTGCAGTCCGTAATGAGAACGAGATTAAAAGGCGCCCCCCCCGGCAGATGGATGGTTCGGGTCCCACCGCAATCTTCTTCCGCCTTGATAGCTTGATTAGGTCGTTAGTGGGTCCTTCTCCGAGAACAAATTGTTTCACATCCAACTGCGCCTGATGAGAGATTATCTGTCCTGGCTGGAGGAGGAGGATGCTGCTGCTGCTGCTGCTGCTAGTACTACTGCTGATGCTGCTGCTGGAGGAGGAGGAGGAGGAGGAGGAGAGTCATTGTTGAGGAGGAGGAAGAGGAGGAGGGGGGGCATCACTGATCGATTCATTTAGCCTCTTCCCCGGTAAACGGTAGAGAGCAACAGCAGAGGCCAACACTCCACCATTACAGCAGCCTACACCTGGTTAATAGGCTGCCACTGATGGGGAGCTCCACAAATTCCAGAAAGCAATTACAATATTCAGAATATTCACACAAATCTTGATCCTTTAGGTTTTTAATTTAATTTAGTTTTTTAATTTTAGAATATAATTATATATATATATATATACTAGTAGTAATACTAGTATGCTATTAGTATATTATTGATGTATGAGATGCAATGTGCAAAAAATGGAGCTATAGAGATTCCACATAGTGAAGAGTTGGGCTTATTATAAGCTATTATTTTATTCTTTTCATCTTTCAAAGGCAGAAAGCAGCAGAAGAGCCAAATTTCCCCACTTTAAAAAATATATAATTTATGAATCCATCTGTATCTTTATTAAAACTAAAATGCCAATGACTAGCACAGACTGTAGGCTGATCTCTCTCTCTCTCTGTATATATATATATATATATATATATATATATATATATATATATATATATATATATATATATATATATATAGTACTTTTGCAAAAATGAAGAACACTTTAGTAAAAAAAGGATGTTATGTAACCTATATGAACCTATTAATGATTCATTATATATATATATATATATATATATATATATATATATATATATATATATATATATATATATATATATATATATAAAATGAATCATTAATACATTATTTATTGAAGCTTTTTTTTAAATGCAAAAAAAAAGTTCTTTAACACCTCAATGTGCCATTAAAATTATACTTCATTTCCGTTCTATAGTAACGTCACATAATATTAAAAGTGAAGGGCTTCATGTAACACTCATATAAACCATATAAACATGATGTGCTAATTAAAACTGCCCATATGCTATAGCTATTATTTAGAAGAAAACGGACGTGATTGAATAATGCGGATATTTATATTTATGATATTATAATAATAAAAAAGGTCATGTTGCTAAAACGTAGCTTTACCTGTATCCTGTCTTCAGGTAACTCTGTTTTCATGGCCAACATCTCTCGGGCGTAAACATCCGGGTAGTGCGCTTCATTAAAGGCCTTTTCCAGCTCCTCCAGCTGATATGAGGTGAATATGGTCCTGTGGAATTTAACATATTCCGAAGAAAACACAACAAAAAACGTGTATAGTGAAATCCTGCAGATAAACGTCTGCAATTTAAAGTAAATTACAGACAAACGCGACTTGAAATACAGCCACGAATAAAAAGGAAAACGGTCAAATGATAAGAAGCAATGTCCAATTTTACATGAATCAGGTATAAATAAAAAGTCCTGGTCAGACACTGATTAGCACTATTTAATTCAATGTGGACTTAAACAATACAGTTTTACAGGAAATTCTATTCAGTAACCTGTTTATTATTCGTATAAATAAAAACGAGAAAAAGAACAATTAGCTACAATTGCATTGGAGTAGCCTAAATGTCCATGTAGAAGATGAGTTAATTTAATGATTAAAAAAAAAAAAAAAGATGGTCTCGTGTGAATTTCTGACTGTGTCATTTCTACAGATGGAAAGCAGAAATCAGTAGGTATACAGGCGACTAACCGGTGACGTCTTTTCTTGCGTTTCTTGCTCTGACTTACTGAAGACTTTGGGAGTTTTCGTTCATTTGAAGAAAAATCCTCTGAGTCTGGATTAAAAAAAAATAAGAAGAAGAAGAAAAAAGGAGAATTTAGGAATTTCTACAACTGCCCAACTCGGTATGACTGCTTTTTCCTTTTTTTTCTTTTTTTTTTGTGGAACCATTAGATTTATTTATATAATTTAAAATCCCACATCTTATCCTACTACCACTATACTAGTAGTCTACTACTACTGGGCTACTATAATAACAGCTTATATATATATTTAAAAATATACATAACATAAAACCGTGCGTACAGCACACGGTGATGGGAGCATTTACTGGGACCAGATAGTGGACGCGGATCACCTGAGCTGGCGGACTGGCTGGTGTCCAGCGGCCCTACGGACCTGCTGTGGGGCTGCAGGTGCGCGGCGTCGTGCGCGTCCGACAGCACCGTCTCCAGAAACGCGGGCTGGCTGTAAAACGACGGGATCCCGCCGTGGCCGATTAATCCCATCCCGACTCCCACGCCGCCGGGGCCCAGCACGGACCTGGCGGCGATCAGGTGCGCCCCGGCCGGCAGCGAGCTGAGCGGGTGCCGCGGGGCCGCGGACGGCTCCTTGTTGAGCCCCAGTATCTCCTGGATGCCGAAGCCCGTGCACCTGGGCGGCGGATGGGTCGCGGTGCTCTTCGGCTGGTGGCCGGCGCTCCCTCCGCTCTCGGGCAAACGTAAACTTTCCGACAGCACGGAGCCTTGTTTCCCCGTCATGGTGACTCCGACAAAAAAAAAAGAGTAAGGCCTCGTTATCACCGTGTTTACAGCGGAGGTCCCCGGTGCATGATCCTCTGTTGTTAACAACACAAGAGCCCTTTAGAAAATGGTCCTTTTATCCAACAGGTCCATCCCGACAAAAGAGGCTGGAGCCAGCAGCCAATCAGCTGCAAGGATTCAGGATTCCTGAGGATCATGGATGCATTATAGGACGCCCTCTCGGATACATATCTGCATTTTTTTTCCCTTCCTGAGGACTATAGATAGATAAACGACGCAGGGATTTATCTACAGAACAAAAACAAAATTCGCCGTGTTCGAACATGCTGAGGATGAAAACGAAAAAATGAACGCGAGATCACAAACCGAATAAACGTTAAATTAAAACACTCGTAGCAAACAGCCAGAACCCACTGCTGCTATGTTCGTATAATTTTAGAGGGAGACAGGTGTAATTAAATAGTCTATTTCACACCTCTTGCTTCGCTTTGAAATGCTGCGGGTTTTGGAAAATTACCTCAATCTCCTAGAATAAATCAGCAGGCCTATATATTACCTTTCGCTGGATGGTTTTACACGCACACACACGCACATACTGGCACGCACGCAAGGCCAGCTATGATCTTGTCTGCCTAACCACTGGCTCACACGGATGGATAATTGATCTCCAGATGCTATGGGGAAACTCATCACACGCGACGCGAGTCAAAGGCCCTTCCCCAAAAAAAGGGGGGAAAAAAAGAAAAGGAGAAAAAAAAACGACAGCTGGACGATATGGACCCAGTCTGCATGGTCCTGCAGAGCGATAATCCCACAGCAGCAGCAGAGGCTGCACAGCAGATTAAAAAAAAAAACAACAAAAAAAAGGGAATTTACTGCAAGAAAATGGGAAATAATAAATAATATGGACCAAAAATAGTACAGGCCTAATCAAATAAGAATATGTCTTTATTTATTTTTTTTGAATTTAACAGCCTAGAGAAATAATAATCAGAATATGTATATACTACTTCTACTACTACTACCAATAGTAGTAGTAATATTAATAATAATGTACATGACATATACTAATTAAAATCAGTTTGATCAATCTAATATAAATGATTAATACTGGGCTATTAGTGGTAATATATACCTAAAACCTTGTAATAGAAGTGCAGACAAAAATTTAAGTGTTTTTTTTCAAGGTGATTTTAATTATTTGGTGTGGTGATTGCAGACAAACAGGACCAAATGCTTATTATGTGGATATTTTATCATACCTTCTTAACCGTGTTAAAGGTACCAGTCCATCAGAAACACATATTACTGATGGAAAAATGTGAAACATTTAAACTCATACGGTATATTGTGTTTCTTGACTTCTTATGATACAATTACAGTGTTTATTACAACTGGTTAACGAGCACACAATTAGGATTAGATCATCACATGTGCTTGCTGACACATTTGCCCACACTGCAATAGGCGGCGTAAGCACAGCGGTAGTGGTTGGCCAGTTGAAACTAATTAGGGCCTATTTAGTCGGGGGATTGTATTAATGAAGCAATCAATGTTATTAGGATATGCTAATGACACTTCAGCCTGTTGGGATCAAGTCATTTATTAACATGGAAGGGTGAGTCAGGATGACCCGTCAATTACAGGCAAGTTACTAGCCTTCCCCTCACTTCCATCACCTCAGCCGCAATCTACACAGAGGCTGTTTGTTTCTTGATGCGCTCTTCCCCTGCTCTGTTTGGCTTTTAATAATCCATCTCTCATGGAAATGGCTGCGCACTGATTTGCATGTGTGGAGGGGGGTGGGAGGGTGGAGGGGGGGGGAGGCCTAATAAGGCTCTAGATTAAGGGAAGATTTAGTTCATTCATTCGTGTAGATTGGGTTTGCCCATCAAAGACCAGCAAGATCTGACGGATGCAGATTAAAAAGCAAACAGCTGTTGGGAACATTTTGTGTTTACCTGCCTACCCACCCACCCACTCTCCCCCCTCCCACCCACCACCACCACCCTGCTTCCAATCCAACACCCTTTACAATTGCAACAGTTTTAAGACTTTATGCATAAAAAAAAAAGAGGAACAAAAGTCTCAACAGATATGAATCCAGTTCTTTGCAGAAACAGTCAGAAGCTCATGGATGTAGGGTGTAGGGTGCTGATCTCCCCCCCCCCCCCCGACGTGGGCCAGCCTCCAGTGCTGGTGCTGGATCAAGCCGCCTCTTCACCTCACCAGAGGAACAGAAACAGGGCAGCAGGCAACTCGATGACAGCACACATGTAGAGCCGAGTCAGGGGGATTAAAAAAAAAAAAATTAATAAAAACAACAAAAAAAACAAAGCACAGCCCGAGCCTCTGTGCTTTTACCCTAAAAATCACTCAGAGGGCACGATGTGATGCGATGCCCCCTCCTCCCCTCCCCTCTTCCTCACACCCCCACCCCACCTCAGGACAGAAAGAGTTTGCAAGCCCCAGCAGCTTTTCTCATGGCTCCTTCCTCACAATGGCATGTTTGGTAGCTGCCCGTCGGCATTGCTTAATTAGGCGAGGAGTTGATTAATTTGCACTAATTGACAGCTAATTTAAGGACCGGGGGCACATCGGATTGACATTTGTCGGGGCACGGGGGTTATGTGAGGTCAAGGCGAACCGCACCACGGATGCAGATGGAGGGCCTCGGCTCTGACCCCGCCCCCCTCCCCCTCCCCTCCATATAGATGACCAGCTCTGCGTGGACTGACCCCCCCCCTTTCCCCAGTTCTTCCTTGTTGGGGGCCTGCTTGGGTGCGGGTGACTGGCAGCCACCAGTGCGTGCAGCATATTGAGGATGTCAGGTCGCTCGCTACGTCAACGCTAAGCAACGCTCATCAGTCAGCACCAACAAGTCTGTCCACATACATGCGAGCGGACCCGGTGGCAGCAAATGTGCAGCTATGGCTCTTAACTGAAAGTCTACAGGCTCCTACCACTTTCTAATGATGCATCCTTTGGGATCCTGGGTGGTGATTATTTGGTTTTATTTGTGGTTAATAATGTAGGTCTAGGCTTTATTGGTGAGCAAATATGAGCAATAATTGCAGCCAGTTTGTGATTCTTTATTCCATAGCTAATTATTGTTAGGATATATAAATTCATAAACTAATTAAATTAATAGACCACCTTTTTTCATGTTCTAAGGTTCTAACTATCAAGTCTGCAGGTGTTAATAAGCATCATAATTAATGTCTGCACTAATCTGTACATAAATTGAATATATGCTGCAACATGCAGCTTAATTGACATTAAATTAATTATTTCATGATTTCTTTAAAGAAAAAAAATGTTCAAATAGATTAAATAATACAAATATATAAATGTGAATGTCACATCTTGGGCTTTATGAAAAATGGTGATCAATATTTTCACAATTTTCTGGATTTTTTCACCCAACTAATTAATCTAAAAAAAAAAAAAAGGATGGCTTGATAATGAAACTAATCATTAATTCTACAGAATTATGGTTCAGCAACTCTTCCAAAAGGAAGAACCCCAGGGGTCCTTGGGAGAATCCAGGGGGGTCCCCAGCAAAAATGGGAAATCCTTTATTTTCACTATAATTCCATCCGTAACACAATGACTTTTCCAGTCTTACTTTTGGTAATAAAATATATACAAAAACATAAATATTAACAAACACCAAATGTGTGTTCGTGGTCTAATTTGTGTATTGTTCGGGGTCCTGGACGTGACAATGTTTGAATAATCATCGCAAACACAATTAACAAAGGGATTTATCACAACCTGCTTTGTCTTAATGAACCCTATGTTGTATGTAAAGGCTTTTCCAACAGTTAACACTATATAGAGACTCGATAAATTCCAGTAGGCTCCTTTTATCACTTTTGGTTGAAATAATTCAACAACACATTCAGGAAGGTAGTAGGTACTATTTTCTCCCAGTCGCGCACCGCGGCAGCACACCAGCCGGAGTCGTCCTTTCCGAAGCTTGCGGTAAAAATTGCATTATAAATAATCCATATTTGAGAGGTGAACCGGGGTCTGTGTGAGAAGCAGGGGGTGCAGCCACCGAGGCAATGACGGCCTCTGTCCGTGTGAATCGGAAAGACGATTAGGGGCTTATTAGCGGCCCGCAGAGAAGTGTAACTTGTTGGGAAGTGAGCGGCCGGAGCCCCAGCGACATCTCCAGCCGAGAACAGTCCGAGGCATTGTCTTACCTAATTATGGCGGATGGACTTCTTTTTGTTTCCCATTCGGCATGCCTGTCTGATTCCCTTTCTGCCTTGGCCGCTAGCTCCGACGACGCTGAAGTGTGCTAATTAGAAAAGAAATGGTCCTAGTAATTATGTCAACTCTGATTAACGGCGATGACAATGAGCAATATTATTTTTACGCAATGTTTTGTCTTGGGGACCCTGCTTCCAATGCTCATTAAATGGAAAACATGCCCTGGTCGGGCCTGGAAAGGACTCTCACGTCGGGGCTCTTTACATGTGCTCAGCCGGAGAGGTGCTGCACTTTGTGAAACGCCAGAGCCATGAAGTTATTGCCCTAATTAAAAGTTGAACAGCCTCTAAAAACTCTTGCAGAACATTTTCTTTCTTTTCCTTTTTTTTTTTGCTTAGAAGATGCTGCTGCTTGATGGAATTTGGTCGCATAGTATAGACTTTTCCTGGGTTTATATTTGAGGTTAAACCCATTACCTCAATAGTTTTACATCTCTTCAAGAAAGAACACGTGGTTTTGTGTTTGTCTCATTAGCCTCTTCTCTGATTGGCTGATTTGAATGGCTGCGAATAGGCTGTGGCTGTATAGTTGTGACATCACAACTTCACAGAAGTACCTGCAGCTTGTTTTAAGGTAAAGTTACTGTGTGAATAATGAGCATTTTAAAACATGGGACAGTATTTATACATTTATACAGCAGCTGCACCATACAAATCTCCATTTCTACCACATAAGACCCTCAAACAACAAAAGAGAACTCTCTTTTCATTTTAAAACTTTATTATACAACTTCACAAATTGCAAAAATGTAAATTATGTTCAAAATAGAAGTAATAATAAATAGGGAACATTTAATCAAGGCAGGTCTACAGTCTACAGTGAAAAGTAAATAATCATTTTCCGGTTTTGATAAAAGGAAAAGGAGGAGGAGGAGGACAGGTGCACGGAGGAGTTTGGAGCACTTGGAAGTTTCAAAGAAGACCGCATCTGTGGAGCTGCTCGCACCGATTCCGTGCTGAAATTGAATATCGAAAGTCTTTGAACGTTGCTGTGAATATCTGAACAAGTTCAGAGCACATCGGTAAACGCGTAAATGTGATTCACTGTGCAGTCCCAAGTTTCCTGTTACTTGGAAGAAAAAGGGAAAAAAATAACAACAACAAAAACTTCACTTCTTGGGCCTCTCCAAGATGTTCAGGAACTTCCCTCTGGTCATTTCCCTGGCTGGAAAACAAAGATACAACAAATGATAAAACACCTTGATAGGTTGGTAAAATGCATTAAAGCTACACAGGATGTACCTCCAACTCTAACAGCTCCAGAACTGTGGTTTATTAATGCAAAGCATGTATTTAATATCTGCTTAACATCCGTTAATTCATGACATGGAGAACACCATAAAACAAGAGACATAGGAACATAAGGAAATAAAAAATAATATAAATGCATGCTTGTGAAATACTACACAATACTACACTCACTCAGTTTCCTAAATCTAATTAATCTGACATTGACAAATTACCCAAAGCAAACTTATGACAAGGGGTCAAAGGTAGGTGTTGCTTCATATTAAGGGGGCAAAGGTCAAAGGTGATGACACATTCTGATGGCCTATTGGTTAACACAACAGCAACAAATGTGATTAGATTCTGGACCTTTGTTGTTGTATCTTCAGTAAGCTGCTAATTATTTTCCCGATTCATCAATTATTAATCTATGAGATGTTTAAAAAATGGTTAAAAACAGCATTTTACAATTTCTCAAATGGTAGGGTAATTTCTTCGATTTGTTGGTTTTGTTTGGCCTACATTACATGTGAGAAGCTGATCCTGGAGAGCCAATAAAAATAGTGAAAAAATAATCTATTATCAGAATAGTTGCTAATTAAATTTTCTATCAATGACTGATTAATTAATTGTTGCAATTCTAAATGATTAAATGTTGCCCCCTCTGTCCAGGTTTCAACAACAAAATGTCCCATATAATCTTAAAATTGAAATCTTAAAAGGTCTGTTTTCAGCCTGCTTTATTTCCATTATTTTCTCCCCAGACACCATGTCACCAAACCCAATAAATAAATGCAGCAATATTCCTACTAAATTTGTGACCACTGCAAAATGATTTTCTTCAAAACGGTTTTTCGGATTTTACTACTACTAGTATGTGTTTGGGCAAAAGGAACATTTTTGTTTGAGTCTATAAACTACAGACAACATTTCCACCAAATTCCAAATACAAATATCATCATTTAGAGCATTTATTTACAGAAAATGACAAATGGTCA
Organism: Lepturacanthus savala; assembly: GCA_030544235.1. NCBI lineage: Eukaryota > Metazoa > Chordata > Actinopteri > Scombriformes > Trichiuridae > Lepturacanthus > Lepturacanthus savala. Next base: position 16,502,236 of record CM060469.1, on the reverse strand, counting down.
TAATAAAAAAAAAAGATACAATATTTTCAGACCTCAAACGATGCAAAGAAACAAGATCAAATTCATTTTAAAACAACATAACACTAATATTTAGACTTAAGAAGGGTTCAGAAATCAATATTTGGTGCAACAACCCTTATTTTAAATCATAGCTTTCATGTGTCATGGCATGCTCTCCACCAGTCTTTACCATTGTTCTTGGTTGACTTTATTCTACTCCTGGTGCCTCTTTAAGTAGATTGAGATGTACATGTGTTGGAATTCAACAGATGCTGGAATGGAAGGGCTGGAATACATGTAGAGATGCTGATTTTTTTCCTGAACTGTATCTACTACTTAACGCAAACCCCATTGAATTGCAATGACGCACGCTAAATGGAACGGCAATGTTGCCATACTGAAGATGCCTGGGTGGAATCGTCCCTACTGGTGGTTCTTTGTGACTCTGGTCTTTACTGGGAGAGCAGTTGCTGCTGAGGCTTGACTGCTCTGTCAAAGACAAACTGGTGTCACGGCGGGGACTGCATCATAAACCCTGTAGAGGCAGCACCCAGGTACAGTAATTTACTCTTTGTTAAAAGACAAGGAGAGCGTCGGGTCCTCAGCTCGCGCTACGCTGTTCATAAGTTGCCGTGCTGGAACCGTCTCGCCGACTTTATTTGGTGTCTAACTAACCTTGTGCGTCACACAAACAGAAGACACCTGGAGCAGTAGAGTGAGGACTGATCTCGAATTAAAGTCATCCACCTAGGTAATGTGGAGAGAAATGTGATCGGGATCTCAACTGGCTGCTTTCTGCCTGTGTGCTGGTGCGGCGGCGGTGCCGACCCCTCCCCTCCCGCCCACGGCGGCTAATGAAAAAGCCGGGAATAGTCAGTAATTTAGATGAGGCGCCCGGTGTGGAATGATAATGGTGCATCTGGGCGTGGGGGGCCACGTCACCTTGAGGGGTCCGTCATTAGGTTAAAGATGATGCTAATTGGAATGGGATGGATTCATTTTGCACTTTGCTGTCTCTTCAGATCATCCTAAACAAAGTCATCAGGGGACCTCTGGACAGGCAGAGGGTAAAGCCATCAGAACCAGGCGAGGGAAAGTAATTACAATCGGGATGACCTGAAACCCGCAAGGAGGTTGGTGTCACTTTCTAATTAGGAGCAGTTATGCCGGGGAAAGGTAAAGGGTAGCGGTTCATATTTTTTGGGGGGATTTTTAAAGGTGTCATCACTTCTCTCCATTTTGTTTTCTCTTCTCCATCTCTTGATGAGCCCGAACCCGTGAAACGGATCAGGGATGGCCGCGCCACTCCTCCCGAGACCCCCCTCGCCCTCGCTGAGCGTCTCCATTTAATTGCGATTGCGGCCTCCCCCTGCTCCGATAGAAACTCATACCATTGATATCACATTAAAAGACCCCATTAAACATAAATCAGTGCTACATTTATGATGTGTGCCTGTTCTTTTTTATAAAAAAAAGGAAATATACCGTTGAGATTGGCAGGCTGGAGGTGATGGCATCTCATCTCGGTAAAATCAGTGAATGAGTAGAATGCAAAGTGAGTATCTAAAGGTCTAGAGTGCAGACTGTTAGTATTTAGACAGCTACACGTCTTTGGTTCTTCAGGCTCTGCACTTCAGAACATTAATAATGAATACTACATCAAAGTGCCAAGACTCAGCTTTAATTTGAGTATGTCAATATTGAAGGAATAGTGTCCAAATTGTGATAGTATAAGAGGACACAGATATTTAAACTTCTTATAGTATGAGAAGCATAGGTTAACATTAACAATGGCTCAAAGTGTCTCAGTGAGCCAGAATTCATAACGCGCCTTTCTCTGTACCAAATACACCAAATTCAGCCTCCACATAACAACCTGACTATACTGTAAGAACATAATTTCAACTCAAAGCTCCACTAGCACTTTTTTTCTTCACAAAAAATAACCTCATTGACATAGAGATGCCGTAAAATATGTTCATCCATCTGTTATATAGCGGGAATAAATATCTTAATAAACATGAAATGTAGCTTTATAAAATGGCATTTAATACAGACTGATATGTTCATTTTAATACATTTAATGAAATATGATGCTGTCTGAACATATAAAGTCCCAGAGGCAGAAGTTCAGTAGTAGTTCTGTCCAGTAAAAACATGAATCTTCACTTTACATCCAAACTAATGCAGGTATAAGAATTTTGTTACATTTTTTTTTTCTGTAAGACCAACGTTTATCTTCCAAAAGGATCTATTGTATGTCCAAATGATACAGAGATATTACAAATGACCAGAGATGCACAGATCATCATTGGGATAAACTGATGACATATATCTATACTATACTTTTTAGTAATCTACCAAATACTGAAAACTTGATAAAGCGACACAATAACAGTCCTAAAGAGAAAATGTCAACAACTTTTATCCTGGCTCAAAATTGCTACCATCGCTGGGATACTTTTCTGTCCAAAATCCACACAAGTTGTGTATCTTCCATTAAAACTGAGTGAAAATTCTGATTGAAAAAGGGATCTACCAAGACCCTAGAACTGTAGCAGCTAAATGAAATTCAGCCGTCGGCGTTTAGTAACACCTGTGCTTTTCCTACCATGACAAATATTTTTTTTGTCACAATCTATATGAAAAATATATGAACAGATTATTAAAAAACCCTCAAAACACACACACACACACACACACACGCCTACATGCTTGTACACTCACATACAACAGGATTTGTCATACAACAGGGCAGATCAATACTGATTAGGGGGACTTAGAGATTTGTTTAGTTGATTAGAAAGGTCAATTACTAATTTTGCACTAAGTTAATCAGCATCTTGTTACGACTGCCATCCATACTAAATGACACCTTATGGATTCTGTGGGCCATCTCCTCGCCCTGTTGATTTGTTGCTATCTAATTATCATTTAGCACTAACCGGTCACAGATTCCATCAGAGTCTACTGAGGTAAAGAGGAGGAACACACCCAACTCACATTTCCTTGTTGCTTTACTGCAGTTTATTTGAAATTATTTTAAACTTTTCCATATACACAAACAGAGCTTAACCGGGTTATTAATGGTGGCGGGAGGCAGATATCCGAGGACTGCTGCAACTAATGACTATTTTGAGAGTTGATTAATCTGTTGAAATTATTAATCGATTTGTTGTTTGGTTCATAAAATGCTGTAAAATGTCGATCGTTGTTTCCCAAAGCTGCAATCTAAAATGTGTTGTTTTTTTCCCCAGACGAACAGTTCACAAGCCAAAGATCATCAGCTTACTATTATAGAAGACTAAAGAAAACTAGAAAATAATCAGATTTCAGAAGCTGAATTTAAGAATTTGGGCATTTTATTCTAGAAAATGGCTCAAATCAATTATCAAAATAGTTGGCATTTAATGCAATAGTCGATAAATATAAATATTTGACTTTATATCTGTGTCAAAGGAACAAAGATAAAACATATAAGGTGTAAATAATCATATATATCATCACTTCTTAGTGAACTGGTGAATTAAATACTAAATTGTCCTTGAAACTGGTGAAATTGTTATTAATCGATTAGTTGCCTATCTTACTACTACTTGATAATATAATAATTAATTTGAGTCATTTTTAAGAAGTAAATGTCCAAATGATATTGTTACATCTTATCAAATCTGGTTTCTTTAGTCTTCCATAATAGTAAATTGATTATCTTTGGGTTGTGGACTGTTGCTCTGGTGAATTTTTAGCTTTGGGAAACATTGATGGACACTTTACACCATTTTATGAAACAACTAATATATTAATCTATATTAATACTATATATTAATATTTCATGAATTGTCAAAGTGTTTGCCAATTAATGTAATGGTTGGCAACTAATCGATTAATCGACTAATAGTTGCGGCTCTATGTTGTACCTCTCAGCTCCAGTAATCCTCTAGTTCTAGGTGTTGCCCTGATTATTGCTGCTCAGGTACATTGTCAAAATGAAGACTGACCTAAATCTTAAATATGCCCCGTGACTATTTAAAAATGTTGCCCTTTTTCCTAAATTAAACACTGAACGCCAAAAGCTGCGCTGGAGGAAATCCTGTGGTGCGGCTCGCGTATTTCTGCAATTTTCTCTGCTCTGGCAAATCATTTTCATTTGGCTAGGGGAAAAAAAAAAAGAGGCGAGTGGCTGGAATGTAAATGCAACGGGAAACGCTGCGGTGTAACATCTTACTTTCCCCTCATTTACAGTGAGTGATCTCGGTGTCATTGTCACAGCCCGCTCCCAGCCCCCCCACCGCGATTCCCTTGTGTATAAAATGAGAGTAATCATCACTTCACCCCCCTTCCTCTTCCTCCTCCTCTCTCCGTGGCACGCTGGACCCCTGTTAGCTCAAAAGACAGATGACCACCTGGGTTAACCGGAGTCCTGGACCCCGGCCCCCAACTGCTCTGATTCACTTTCATTAAGAGTTAAGAGGACTTATCTGACCTGCGCTGCCCATCTCCGAGTGCTGCTCAGCTATTATGGGCTGTAAGCTTTATTTAATGGATTTAACATCCACTTTCACCACCATCCTCCCCGGGGACGAGGGAGGCCCAGAGGACATGACACAAACACACACACAAGCATAGAAACACTTGGGAGGCACGCGTTCAGCCTACGCTACTCACACCCACCCTCCCTCCACCCCCCACCCCCCCACCGTGCAACACATACACCTGACGCTCATGTTTGTGTTCAAAATTCAATTACCCACTTATTGATACTTCACAGGGATATTTAAGATGCAGACACGAGCTGTGATTTCCCAGGGGAGCCACTGGTTCCTCTTTATGTCCCAACCGAGAGGGCCCACCCCTCCTCTCTTCCTCCTCCTTCTCCGATGCATTTTCGCCTGGCTGACACACACACGCACACACACACACGTACACACTCGCACACCAAAACAAACACATCTGCACCTCCCAACCCCTGCCCCAGCCTATGCCTGTTCAAGAGGTGTCCTTATTAATAGGCAATCAGTCAAAAATCATTCATTAAAAAGCCTAAAAGGTTTTACACCCGCGCTATGATTAGCTGGGAAAGAAAATCCAATGAATTCCTAATGCCTTTATGGAAATGAGGTGTCATTTCCGATCTGCTCAGGGAGGCGGCAGGCGGGCAGAACTGAGGAGCGGCGTGTGTGTGTGTGTGTGTGTGTGTGTGTGTGTGTGTGTGCATTAAGCTCTGCCTCCCTTTCCTTTCACACAGTTCCAACACTGATCCTGTTTAAGATAAGGACCAGCTCTATCAGATACAGCTGGAACCTGCTGCACCGTGGAAGGAGACACTCATGTTGTCCTGTTGCGAAATGTGCGTGGAATTCAAAAGATTTTTTAACAATGATGGACTAAAAGTAGCAAGCGCTGTTATGAAATGAAATTTGAGAGAACTAATCATATATGAAGAAGGTTCTTAAATTTGTGTTTGTAAATTTCAAGCAAAAACTCAAAAAACGAGCCTTTTTGCGTTTCATTCGAGGAGACGCGCCAAAACGCTGCCGTTCATCGACACTATGAGCCTGCTGAGGAGCTGGGAAGAGGTGAAAAGATGAACACAGCAGAGTAAAGGAGCTGAGGAGGAGGAGGAGGAGGAGGAAGGAGGAGGAAGGAGGATAGCATCCCCTGTTCCTCATTCAGCGGCTGTCAGCACAGGCACTTCATAACCGCCCGCCCCGCGGTCAGCCCGCCCTGATGGATTGATGGAGGCACATTAGCACCAGTGGGCCCCAGTGAATGCAATCATATTCAGCGGTGGCACGCTTCTAATAGGCCAGAGATTGATCCTGAGGGTGAGGAGGGTGAGGAGGGTGAGGAGGAGGAGGAGGTGGCGGATGCGGGGGCCATTAGGAGCTGTCAGGGCAGGCCGACCTTCAGTCTCACCTTCACACAGGCAGACACAACAGGGGTCAGCGTTGGGTGGCACGAGAGGGCTGATTCTACGAAAGACAACAGGTGGTCTGACACCCACAATATACTAGATATTATACTTATCTATTTATGCTACTATTTTTATAGTTTAGTAATCTGTTGGTTATTGAAACGATTAATCGATTAGTTGTTTGGTTCATAAAGTGCTGCAAAATGACGATCGCTGCTTCCCAAAGCCAAAGATGCAACCTCAAATGTCTTTTTTGGTCCAGACCAACAGTCCACAACCCAAAGATCATCAACTTTCTATTAAAGAAGGCTTGAGCTCAGATTTGAGAAGCCCGAACCATAGAATTTCCTTAAAAATAAGCCAAATCGATTAATTGATTATCAAAATAGTTGACGATTAATGTAATAGTAGGCAACTAATTGAATAATCGCTGCAGCTATACTAGATATGGAGAACTTTATTTGGTGAAGAAATGCATTTTCTTTCTTGCCTTAAAAGTCCAAAGTCATTTAAAAAGTAACATATTTGACTTTATATCTGCGTCAAAAGAACAAAGATATATGACGATAACTCCATGAGAATATCATCACTTCTTAGCGAGCTGGGAAATCAAATTCTTAATATCCTTGAAATTGGTGAAATTGTTACTGAAAATTCGAGCTGCGATGATTAATCAATTAGTTGCCAACTATTACTTTAATCAGTAGTCATCATCGAGTATTTTGTTAATAGATTCATTTATTTGAGTCATTTTTAAGAAGAAAGTGTCCACATTTTCTGGTTCCAGCTTCTTAAATCTGATTATTTTCTAGTTATTTTAATCCTTTTTAATAGTAAACCGATGACCTTTGGGTTGTGGATCATTGCTTTCGATAAAAAAAGATCATTTTCGGTTGAATATTAATTTTTGGGAAACATTGATTGATATTTTACACCATTTTATGAACCAAGTGATTAATTTGATTTGATATTTGAATAATCAACATATTAATCGACTAAGGAAATAGTCGTTAGTTGCAGCCCAACTGAAAATCAAGACATAATAATGAAGACACTGCAGAGGCTGCAGCATGAGACAAATCCAAATTTACGAGCGGAGTCTACAGTAAAAACCTTTCCTAATTAACAGCCCGTCCTAGGAGGACGAGTGTTAAATGATAGCCGGTAGCCCTTGAGCTCACGGCGTGATAGAGTACCTCCGCCAGCTCCGGCAGCCGTACAAGCAACCAGCCGCCTGAGTGTCCGCGGCCCTCCGGTGAATCCCGGAGGAACACTCAACTTTCAATTACCTCCAATAACAGCACTTATCAGAATCCTCAGCTTTCCCCAGAGACCCCGGGGGGTGGTGGGGGTGGGAGGGTGCTTGATGCCCACGCTCAGCGGCCCGCGACAGGGGCATTCATCACGGGGCGGGGGAACAGCTGGGGCCCGGGGAAGAGGCACGCGTCAGGCCCCGCTGGGGCCAGACCCGGGCCAGCGTCACACAGCCATTGTTAGGGTGCATGTGGGAGGGAGAAGGGGGCATTAAGGGTGTGTCACGTCCTCCCCTCACATCCACGTCAACACATATATACAAAGTGTGTGTGTGGACAAGTGCACAAACAGAAATCCATACGTGTGTAGGTGTATTCTAGAGAGGGTGGGGAGGGGAAATGGTGTTCTTGTGCGGTTCAAGTCCACTTTCTGGTTGCGGCAGCGGTGGGCGAGCTTCCACTGCTTGATTGTGCTCTGCCCATTAACCAGCTTCCTCTTTAATGGTCCACATGTTGAAGGGGGAGGGGCAGTAAATCCTGCCACCGCCACCCCCCCCAATCCTTGCCCTCGCTGAGCCGTGCCTCTGCAGAGACTCGTTTACGGGCACTGAAGAGTGCACAAACATGATGAAAAAGTAGCTGAGATTTACAAGGCCTCCCCTGACAGCCAGGAAAAGGAGAAAATTAAACCAGAGAGCATTAAACAGGCACCCATTACAGGGCTGCTCCGACACCAATAATAACCGTCATTGTGTCCCGTCATCCCGGGGTACATGACATGATTGCAAATCCTGCAGCCCTCCACCTATGACAGCTAGCATCTTTATGCCAGCCAGATTACACACTTCCGTGGCTTTAGCGAAGTCGGGGAGATTAAGACACTTTTTTTAGAGCAGGGGTGAATTTGCAAATCGTCGACAACGTGCTTCACAATTTACACACGCTTTCTTCAGCCTTTTAATGTGATTTGCTCTTTTCTAGGCTCGTACGATCCCTGTATATGGTGTATAATCTACACATCCATTGGGGTACTTGTACCACCGTGGCACACATTTTTTTACTCGATATGAAGTCAACTCCCCCGCCTGAAATCTGATGATCTCTTTCGATAATTAAAAAAGTTTCCACCTATCAAATTTTATCAAAGCCCTTCCGGTTCGTTTCGCTTAATTTTTGATTCATGAAGGCACGCGCCGTCCTTTTATGGGATTCGATAAAGCAATGAGCTCATTGCAAGTTAAAAGTGCAGACGGGCTGCAGACGGGCGCAACATTTCTTCTCACATCTCACATCAGAGCAATCAACAGACCAACGGATCCAAAAAAAACCCCAAAGACATTCGGTTTACTGTTATAAACGGCTAAAGAAAACCAGAAAATATTCACAATTGAGAAGCTGGAGTCGGAGAACATTTTTCTTAAAAAAAAAATTCAAAACAATTCATTACTGATCTGACTTGGTTAATCAACTAATTGTTGCAGGCCTATATTTAACTGACTTGGGGAAAAACATGTATTCATGAATTTCATCCCAGTAAGAGTGTGTATGTTGTGTTGGGGGGGTCTATCTATACCTCAGATTCTCATTGCTTGTGTGCTTTTTTCCAATGGAAGAATAAATACTCATTTTTCTCTTAGGAAAATATGAGCACTTAGCTACAGTACATCTCTCTAATCCACACTCCACAAGGATCAAGGATTATGACAATGGTGGTAGTAAGAGGGGAATGGATTAAAAAACTAGATTTTTGCATCCATCAAATGCTTGAGCACTTGTCGTGTGGGCTCCTGCAGGCTTGCCCTTGTTTCTTACCTTTCACCAATTTAACAAGATTGACCCAAATCCATTATTTTTAAGGCCTCAAGGTCAACACATCGATGTTGATTCGGACTACAGAGTTGATTCTGAATAGCAAAGTTCATATATACGCATATATTCTGTCTTCGGTCTTAATGCAAATTTGCAATTTGCAAGTCAGCCTCTTTAAGCTTTGAATGTGAAAGCAAACACAAAAAAAACAAATCTATATCTACAAACCATAGACACAGGCACAAACAAGCTATAAAAAGGCTGTGAGCACCATCTAGTGGTAGCAGAAAAACTGTGCTACAGCTGGTATTTAGATACTCATATATCTTGAATTATATTTTTGAATTTTGAATTAATAGGTTTGTGTTGTTCATGATACTTACACTCCTCCAAGCCCAACTGGTAAGCGAGGTTCTGAAGTCCTTTGACCTTTTCCATCAAGTTGGCTGTAGTCAGACTACCCAGCTCTACAGAGGGATGACAGCACCCATAATCAAGTTTTTTTTTTTTTTTTTGCTTCGTGTAACTAGTTTTAGCAAAGTGTTATCCTGTTTGACAGGATTATACGTCAAGGCTGTCCACATTCCCTCCAATCTTCCTGTTTGAACACCAGCTGCTGCAGGAATATACGAAAAATATTTCAATATAACAGTTCTTCTTCTTTACCTTTCAGCATTTCAATGTCCTCACTCTCTAGTTCAGCCATCCACTTGGGGGGAGAATTAGTGATGGGCTGTCGTGAGAAACAACATACGTCTTATGATCAGACATGTATATCACAGGACGTCTAATCCAGTTTGTAACTCAAAGCAATTTTAACTCACATTTTTACACGATGCGGCAAATTCTGCAACTCCAGGTACTGTGTGGCAGATTACAGGTAAATTAGGATTAATTCAACATAATTCCATCGGGACTGATGACACGTGAGAGGGGAGAAAGCGCACTTACACTGCTCCGGCCACAGGTCTGGTGACGCTCTGTCCAGCTTCTCAAAACTCAACAAAGAGGACTCAAAGTCATCACCTATAAAGATGCAAAACATAATTCTGCATTTTAATTTCCCTTGTAAATACACAAATTCCTTTTTCTGTGAACCATCTCATATGGAATTAGAGCAAAGGCAGAGATAAACATAGGTGGTTTTAACCAAATTGACTTTAAAGGTCCAATATTGTAAAATTCTACTATTTCTGGGTGTAATTTGTTGTTCTGAGGTACCTAACAATATATATTTGTAGTTGTTTTAAATATCAGAAATCATCTTAATATACTTTTGATACATATTTTGAAACATAGGGTACTATACTATCCATTTTACATCACAAGAGCTACATTATAAAACACTAAACTCTATATGGGTAATTCATTTGTTTGATCCTTGAAATATGTTTCCATGATTTATTTCTTCATAAAAAGGTCCTTTTTGTGGCTGAGCCGATGCATGTTCTAACAAACAACATACTGCTATGCTTCGGTTCACACACAGAAAAGAATGTGAAACAAGCAAACTTTTAAAAATATATATGAATAATTTATTATTATTAATTTAATTACATATAAAACTGTGACATGGCAAAGTAGGTCCTTTAATACAATATAGATACATTTTTGTATAAAATAATAAGCGTAATAATATTATTACATAAATATATTTTGTGTTATGATACTAATCTTCATCTAAAAAGTAACTACAGCTGTCAAATAAATGTTGTGGAGTAGAGAGTACAATATTTCTGAAATGTAGTAGAGTGGAAGTATGAAGTACCTCAAAATTGCAGTTAAAGTACTGTATTTGAGTTAATGTATTTAGTTACTTTCCACCACTGTTTGATACTGTATATGATTGTATACTGTCAATTTATGATAAAATAGTATGATGACATGTATTGGACATGGTTTAACGTTAACTGTTTACATATTTTATACATGACAGGTGATGTATGTACATACAGTGTATTTATCAATATACACTAGTGTAAGGTTATAGTGTTTCCTATGGTTGGCAAAGCATGTGGGTTTAAATAATGTTATGCTATTAATGTGCTTTACCCAACTACGTAGTAATATCGACAATGTCACGCGAAGCAGATAGTAAACAAGTAAATAATGACGATGTTGTGAAACATGTGACTGTAACTGTTCTGTTATTCCCTAATGTGACATAGTGTGACATTAGTCTTTATGTATTTCTACGTTTAGAGCTCGCAGCAGCCGCAGTTTCAGCTTGTGTGGGTCAAACTGGACGAAGATGTTGAAGCTGCTTGTCTGGTTTGAACAGACAACACTGAGGCTAGTGAAGGCTGTAGCCAACGGTGGAAAAACATCTCCAAACACTCAAAATACGGAGCGAACATGTACGTTCCGTCGTCTTAGGCTGTTCGAGTAAGGCGGGATAAGAGTAGTTTTGGATTTAGTGCCCTTAATCACGTCAAACGTTCCGTTTATACACAGCGTAGCAGGGTAAGGAATTAGAATTTACCTCCATTTGGAGACGCCATCTTCAGAATAATCACGTGATAAACGGCAGCCAATGGCAGCACGCGTCCTCGGGGTTGACGCGTAACGGTGTAATACATCAAATCTTCCACGAGGCGGCCGGTTTACTCCATGGACGTTTTTCTTTTTGTTTTACATTTTTTTTTTGTTTCAGTTATACACTTTAATCAAAAACACTAGAGATTCAAATAATAGTAACTTACAATAGGAAAAAAATAAACGGGTATTTTTTTGAGTAAATCATATTATATTATGTTAACAGTTTTATTGCATTTTTTCACAGCTTCAGGGGCTTTTGTATAGGATTCACTTTCATATATTTTGCATATAAAATTTCCAAAGAACAAGAGTGCTATTAACTAAAGTAAGGAGCAAAAATGACATACACATGTATACATAATAAATAAATGCAGAAATACGTAAATAAAATAACTTAATAAATACATATAGGAAAGAGAAATAGCCTAGATAAAATACTACTTATGGAAATGTATCAAATAATTCCAAGGCATTTATTTGTCTTTTTTCATTACCAAAATTGTTTTGTTTTTTATTTATGTAGACTATTGAATTATTAAATTCTACTAATGTTTTTGTGCTCCATACCCATTAGTATACATATCCATGCATAAAGGATGGAGTCACCTATATTAACCGCACAAGCACAAATACATGACCTACCTGTAACTAAAGAGTGATGTAGTCTTAGACACAGAAATAATTATTATTCCTAATTGAAGTAATTTGATTTACAAAGAATGTTATACAATAGATAAAACATTCAAAATAAACAGAGCTCTAGAAATAAATTAATATAAATACTTAAACAGATATAGGAACAATTTGGATTGGATTCTATAGCCTATTATAAGGTTTGAGGCAGGTGCCTGTGATGTGTCTAGAATGTGACATTTTGCACTATTGTATAAGAGATTGTATCCATTTTTTTATCATTTCAATGTCTGATATAATGGCATCTGTTTTGTTATCTGTTTCATGGTGTTATAGAGTCTGTAACTCCGGATAATTTTTAATCTCAATGAAGTGTTCCTGGTTAAATGTTTGCTTGTTTTAAAAGAGAAAATATTTTTTCTTTAAAAAAAAAAAAGAGATGGCTATAGTTTTTATGACCAAGGTGAAAAACTCAATTTTAGTTGTTACTGAAAATTATGCAATATTGATGATGGGAGCATGAGAAAGCACAGGCTACAAGAATAACCGTTTATTGATCACATACAGTCAGCAGGATTTTTTTTTCAAAAACAAAGCCAGTACTAATGGCTAAAACAATAAAAAAATAACGGGCACTAACACCAATACCGTCTGTGAAATCCTAGTACTGCGTATAAAAAGGTTTTCTGTAAATGTGTAAAGCAAAGAAATGTAATACCAGAACATTTCAGGATTTACTATCACTCGCTCCTTAAGAGGCACTTCATCTTATTATTGCCACATCCAAGTATAAATTCAGGATGTAATCTGTGTTGTGAGTTAAGGCAGTCTGGTGATTATTAGTGTTTACGGTAGATCCTTATCCTCAAACACTCCACAAACCTCTGGCTTTCATATTGCAACTGTCTTTTACATGATAAACTAGGACACAAGACACAAATACTTAAACAGGTAGAAATACTATTGTAGTGTACAGTACCTTTGAAATATCATTCCCATCTGCAAACACAGTACCTTTTTTTTTTAAGAACATTTGTTAACTATCAAACTATTAGTGTCAACTTCATGCAAAGCTGGTTTAGAACTCCCAGGAGTCCATCCACTTCAGGTCAGCCATGGAGCTGCCTGGCTCGTGCGCCAGAGGCCCCGTCATGCCATACGAGAGCGGATGGAACAGGTAGAAACTGACAAAGAACAGACCCCAATAGGTTACACAAAAGAAAGCATGTTTAAACTTTACATGTTACAATGTCATCTAAAATCAATAGAGGCAGAGCCCATCTAACTCCTGGCAAGAAAGCAAAACGATTATCGTATGGATACCACTCTTCTGTTTGAAGGTTTAAATCTGCACCGGCACTTTTAAAAGTCCCAAAATGTAGAAAGTGTGATATTAATTCCTTATTAATTCCAGCCTGTATTCAGAAACTGTGCCTTTAAACAAGCCACCAGTACTTCCGTAAAGTTGTGATGTCACATGATACTGCCGACCCACCATTCACATCCATTCAAGTCAGCCAATCAGAGGGGCGACTCGTTAATATTAACGAGGCTGAGACAAAACAACCTGTTCTTTCTAAAGTGGCAAATAGAAGGGAGAGGGAGGTTACGATAATGGGACTTTTAAAGCTCACTTATTAACATGTTATATCTCTTTTTCATTTATTCCTTAATAAGAAAGATATATGTTAATTAGTGAGCTTTAGTGGCAGACTTTTTTTGTTTTACCTTTACTACAAGAAGAGTCCTCCTGCTGCCAATCAGCTTCTAATATGAGAACTCTCGGCAATCGAGCCAATAAGCCTATGAGCCCAAATGACAAACCACTATTTTAACAACAAAATCCCTTTCTGCATCTATATGTCAACCCTCAGCAGATAGAATACATGCAGGAATGTTTTATGGGGTATTGAAGAGATTATCAAGGGAAAGTGGTTATAAGGACTATCATTATGTTCAACACTGATGACGTAATGTTTCTGACTCACCTGTAAAGAACACTAAAAAGGAGTAAAATCTGCCCGCCCCTCTGCAGCCAATCGCAGTAAGGTGGGTGGAGCAGCAGGTCAGCGCTCTTCAGCAGGCTGTCTAATGTAATTCCTGTGAGTAACAAACAGAACAAGCAATGTGATCACTTTTGCACGGTCTATCTATATAAAAAGAAAGGGCGTAACGTAATGTGAACCTGTGAGCATGCTGCTGAAGAGCATAGCAGGGAAGTAGTGATGGTAGTAGAGGATGCGGCCCATAGCATAGAAAGGAAGATAATGCAGCAGCCAGCCGAGGAGTAGGAGTCCTCCTCCTCTCATAAGAACGCAGAAATTCTCTGAAAGGGCAAGAGAAACTGATTATTGATCTGACAGTAAAATGTATGATGAGGAGATGTAACTGTTAATAACCCTACCTCTTCTTTTTTGGTCAGCCGTGACACCTCTTTGGAGGGCGATAGAAGCCACTACCACCATGATCAGATATAATCCCAAACTGGCCAGATTCACCCACCAGACCACCTGAGAAAGTGGATTTAAACACAACATGCACTGATGAAACAAACCCTACTAAAGCACATGGAAAGTATTGCAGCGAAACTATTTGCAACTATTTTGACAGTCATTCTATCAATCTATCATAATCAGTATCAATGTATGTTTTAGCATATATTTAATATTGCATTAGTTGGGTCTGATTTATCCTTTAAGCAGTAATGTATAGTGTATACTGTATAAGGTATAGTGATAATTTTAATAATGAATCTATCGATTACTGAAACAATTTATTGATTAGTTGTTTCGTTAATAAAATGGTGTAAAATGTTGATCACTGTTTCCCAAAGCTGAAGATTCAACATAAAATGTCTTTTTTTGCCCAGACCAAAAGTCTACAACCCAAATATTATCAGTTTACTATCATGGAAAACTAAAGAAACAAAAAAATAATCAGATTTGAGAAGTTGGAACCAGAGAATTTGGACATTTTCTTTTTTAAAATGGCTCAGAGCAATTAATCAATCATCAATAATTGACTAATTGTTGCAGCTCTAACAGAAACAAATGAAGCCAAAGACAGACTTACGGGGTTCCCCAGCAGGTAAACACGATACTCGGTTTCATTCACTCCAGAGAATCTCAATCCCTACGCAAAAATAAAACATATGCAGAAGGTAAACTTAACTATGTATTTAGTTGTGAAACTAAGTTTGGTACTATAGTTCATGTGATGTACCTGATAGTTGAGAGGCCAGTGCCAAGGCTTTGAGTTCATTTCATTGTCCTTGGGCTTCAAACCACTGTTGCCCTAAAGACACACATTTTTTGTGAAATAATCACTTGGGGCGAATCATATTAAACATCTTTTTCTCACGATTCCTTACTCGTATCATAACGATGTGGGACTCCAATAAGATCTCCAGGAAGTGGGGCTTCAGCACTGACAGACTAATGTTGGGCACTGCAGGAACATAGAAGGAGAAATAGCATGGTGGCTACTAATGCTTGACATCTAAATATGATGGAACAGACAAACAAAGGAGTGCATGTAACTGTGTCTCCTACATTTTGGATTGATATGATCTTCAATATTCCACTGAGAGCTCGGAGTCTCCTTCAAGTAGGGGCTACAGGTCACCTCCACCTGTTCCCACCCCCTGAACATAAACCTGCAGTCAGCTTCCACTGTTCACACACAGAATTAATCTTTATTACAGGTCGGAGCGGATACGCCGTCTTACCACTTGGGAAGAGTCTTGCCGGAAGAGTAGAGCACGCAACCGGTAGCTCGATGCAGAAAGCGGACTTTGCTGCGCAGCACCTTCACCAGGTCGCCCTTCCGGCCTCCACAAACCTCCACCTGCCAAAGGTCATTGGTGTCTCCTGTACCGTTCTAAGAACAAGGCGAAGATTATTGGGCAAAATAATCTAATGTTATAGCACTATAAAACTGTCCAGCAACTTTACTTTTGGCTAAAATAAGGCGGTTATTTATTATTACACATCTAATTGTTTAGTGTGCAGCTTTGTGTTATAGGTTTACTCACAATGCCGTATCCTGTAACCTGGAAGTGTTTCTTAGTCATAGGGGCCTCGTGGAGGTGACTGTGAAGGTTACGAGTTGTTCTGGAGGGATAAAGAAAGATGAACAGGATAGAACAAACATTTAAAGGAAGTTCGACAAGAAAGAGACTCGTTTAAGGCAAGACACAGTGGGCAAAAACACACTGATCAATTTTTAAGTGTTCACTACAATTTGTCTATGTTGCATCTGTAAATTTCTGAATTCATCTAAAGTCATTGATCTTCTGCGGGAGAAATTCCTTTTCTCCTGCACAAATATGTCTGTTCCAAATATGGAAATATTCTTTATATTGGCAACCGATCGCTAAAGTACAATGGTGTAAAGCTAAACTTGAAACGTCATTGTCTGGTGTTTATTTTTTTAATGTTTCTCAATGAGCCCAAACTCTCCACTTAAGTAGCACGTGCATTCATCAATCTATCAAGACTTCCAAAAATCCTCTCTGCTGTCTGTAAAAACCTCTTATATAATCCGTATGCAGATTAGTGCACATTTACTTAAGATGAAGCCTTTTTTGCACAATTAAACATAACAATTCAGAAAAACTATAATACAAAAGCAAAACTTAATATTAAATATCAACTCGGGGGGAAGTTTCACTGTGATTTATATTTGTCACCTGTAATGTCTCACCTTAAATTCGGATTAGGTAATAACTTTTTTTCTTTTCCAGTTCTGTGGTTTCATGATACTTACTCTTTGTGCTCCAATCGGATTATATCACCATGACGCACCAGATCAGGGGCTCCGAGTTGAGCTTTATGAAGACAAATAATAATAATTATTATTATGTTATACATTACCGGTTGGCTTGTTTTGGTATTTATGAAACAGTAAATCAACCCCTTCTCCTCACAGTTATTATCGTCCTGTTTGTGAACCAGCCACAAGTTGTTGTAGTCTTTGTGCAGGTAGGCTGTCACCTGTAAACACACAGCAGGTAGGGAAAAAAAGGTATTAAATATAGATTTTGGATATTATATATGATCATTTTAGACAATGCTTCCATGTGGCCTGACCTGCTGCTGCTTTGCTCCAACTCCCTCTGGATACAGGTGCCAATGAGAGTGCAAATAGCCTCCAGCAATTCGGAGGTTTTTTACTGTGATGGTGGAGCCATATGCTAGGTCTATAGCAAAAAAAAAAAAAAAAGAAATGTATTGTCTTACATTATTAAAGTACAAGAAACAAGTACATTTATTGCAAAATGTATATGAAAAGTCACTTTACATCCCCACAATAGGCAATTATGGAACTGAGCAATAAACCTCATAACCTCAATATTTCACTTTGATTCGTGGAGACAGCAAAATGTAAGCAAATGGTTCAGCCTGTCTGGCTATCATCACTGCTAAAGGAATGCCTTCATTTCTCTTTCAGCGTCTTTTCCATCTTCCTAATAGTGTTTTAGTAAACACAGCTGCGCTGCCATGTGGTTTTTATTCACACATATGTTTGGGACTCACACTCAGGCATGGATGCATTATGTAGATTGTTCCCAATTAGACGAGACTGGAAGGCAGAGCTGAAGAAACCGTCTCCCGGCCCGCTGGTGAGAGACAACAATCACGGCTCCTCAAACAAATGCAGCGGATGTCATCGCTTTAGTGTTGCGTGAGCCGAGCGGTAATCACGCCGTGTCACACGATCACGCTCACCTTTTGTTCAGGACGACAAAGTGGACTGCGAATATGGTAACGTAGAGGAAGAGGGGGAGCAGGATGAGTCCCACGACCCGGGCCAGGAAGTGTTTGGCGATGTCCGCCTAGAGTCAAGAGAAGATGATGATGAGAGGAGCTGAGCTGCTACAATGAGCTATGAATAAATGATTACTGTTGTTTACCAGCGACAGACTCAGGTCCCCTAAAAGCCTCCAGAGATCCGAGACCGTGTTCAGGCCCACCAGCAGGATGACGAAAAGACCCACGAACTTCACCCCCAAAGCTCCAGCGAGATTTACACCGGTCAGTACCAGCCACAGCCACCAGAGGGGGGTAAAAGGCCTAAAAATCAGTGGGACCTAATTAAAGGTGGTATGTAAAATATAAAAAAAGCAAAAAAAAATTCATATATTCATCAATTGTTTCAATCATCACAACCCACAGTTGTGTGACAATGTATTTATCTGCAGAGACCCTGCCTGCTCGAGGTCACCAAACATCTTTATCTACTGACGCTGACACACAAGGCGTCTTAGCACCTGTATGATACAAAATGGCAGTATAGGACGATCTGGGATGAGAAAGGATTGTTACATTGCTGTGTTTTTTTAAGTCATTCAGCATTTCTCTGCTTCTCCATCCCACTCTTCTGCTGCGTGTGCGTATGTTTGACGAACGTACAGACACTGCAATTAAGTAAAGTGGTTTCAGTGGTAAGCATCTTCAAATTGGAAGTAATTCTTTGGTTGATAAAATATAAACTGCTAAATTAAAATAAGAATGGGAAATGCAGATCACAGAGCACAAAGGAAAGTTTTATTTGTCAAAAAAATCATCATTATTCCATTGAAAACATCACTTAATTTTGAGTCCTCCTATTCAGCCCTTTATAAGTAGCATGTAAACTGCCAATACATTGCCATAACACACTATAATCTAATTAAAAGTGGACGCAAGGACATTTTAAGTTTTTTATTAACATACAGTATTTGTCAACCGTCATAATTGCTCATATAAAGACATTTCATATTGCTAGAAACCAAGGAATTGTTTATATTGTGCTTATAAATGCTGAATAGGTGGACTTAAAATAAAGTGTTACCCATTTTGAAATGATATGAAATTGAGAAAAGCAAGTAGTCACATTTATGAAGCCACATCGATATTCAAACTATCAGTCAATTCATTTGCTGTTGAATATCTAATTGGTTAATTGATTATTATTCCAGTAATATAAAGCAGAGAATAAGACTCCGAATATAAGTGCTAGTGGTTTCCTACCCGTGTCTCTGCTGGTTGAACTTGACCATGCTCAGCACTGCTGCCATGATGAAGAACATGAGTATGGGGTCCAACAGGATGTACTGGGAAATGGTGATGCAGCCTGTGTCTGTCAGAAAGGTTAATTAAAACTTTAAAAAAGAAAAGATTCTTATCATCTCATCATTTAAACAGAATAAATGACTGTTACCTTTGTGTGGATTGAATCATTTAGTTTTACTGATTAACACTCACCATTTACCCATTTGCCGTATTGGTAAAATCAGCAGTAGATTTATATGGAATGAAAATATGTATGTGGTAATTTCTAAGATCCCTTGGAATTCGGGAGTCATATTTACAATATGAGGGTGATTACTTACCAAATATGAGCAGAGTAGCAGTGATGAGAGCAGCAGCGTGAGACTGAGACAGCTCCAGCACTATGAGGTAGGCAAAGATGGGGAGAAAGGAGCCTAACACGGCACAGAACTGGAGGGCAGGAGGAAGGACACAACACATGGTTATATATTCAATTAATATTGTAAAACATTTGGAAAAGGTACAATTTTCTAGTGTGGGGAGAAACATACCCCTCTCATCCCCCAGTAGTTGTGATGTTCATATTTATCTCCTGGCTTTATGAAGGGAAAGGTACCATCATAGCCGGTCATGTAACCAGCGAGACCTATCAGCATCTAGATAAGAAGAGGCATAGGATGTCAATATTCATCAGAATTACATATTTGCCTATAAATTAAGGCTCCAAATAATGACTATTATGATCAATTGAAGCAACAAAGTATACCATCTCTCTTTAGTTAGCATTGAAAGCAAGTCTATCAGTTCCTCGTGAAGACAGATATTAAAAAATGAGTCACAAGTACACCATTTTTTAAAGTAATTCCAGCTGGGCACTGTATGTTTTACCACGTATTAAATATTGCATTAGTTGGGGATTATTTTTAGTTGCGGATTAGCACTATATTTTGTGAATGTCTCGGGCATTTTCATGGGGATTTGTTAATAATAAGAAAAAATGTAAAATATCACCTGAATTATCCTTTAAGCAGTAATGTATAATGATCATGAATATTTATTGCAGGGCAATTCAGTAGGGCTGCAACTAATGACCATTCTGATAGTTGATTAATCTATCAACTGATTAATCGATCAGGTGTTAAAAACGGTGTAATATGTTGATCATTCTAAATGATGATGGAATCTGAAATGTCTTTTTTTGTCCAGGCCAACAGTCCACAACCCAAAGTCGATCGGTTTACTATTATAGAAGGCTAAAAAAAACAGCAAATAATCAGATTTGAGAAGCTGGAAGCAGAGAATTTGGACATATTCTTCAATTATCAAATTAGTTGGCAAATAATGTAATAGTTGACAACTAATCGATGAATCAACTAATCACTGCGGCTCTACCATATATACTCTAACAACCTGTCATCTTACTTTTCCAAGAGGAGGATGGACGTCAAAAAAGAAGGTCCTGTTGATGTAGTAGCTTCCCATCTTCCCGAAATGTGTCTCATCCCAGCTTGAAACACCAAGAAGAACAAAAATAATGCAGCAAAATGGAAATAAACAACACATAACTACACATGCAAGAGGCTTCCACTCACCACACATGAGGGGGCTCTGTGATTTTGTACAGGCGTGTGGAGAAGGAGAGTCCAGCCACCAACAGCAGCAGCAGCAGCACTCTGCTGTCTGGCTCATCACTGGTGGAGTTTCTTCCTCTGCCTGACCGGTGGGCAGATGTCCCATTTGATGACTGGCTGTCACCCTCTGATAGGTCTCCAGCATTCTTAGTGTTCCTGGACGGATCTTGAGAAGTCCGAACCTTTTCTGAACAGGTTTTCCTGTTTCGTAGTTTTGAAGTGTCCCTTGATATGTTGCACTGTGTGATGCATTCTTCTTTTGCCATTAGGGAAATTAAAACTGCAACAAGAATATGCAGACCCCCCCTCAAGCCACCAATAATATATAATCATATAGCATAAAGGGACAAACATGTACTTAGCTAGCTAGCATAAATTTAATACTTGTATACTGTAACTCACAGCTAGTACTGACACTTGAATGTCACACCCTCACTACTCAACACATTATCACACATATGTGTTACATGGTCGCCGAGCTATTGAGACAGTTTCATCAGTGACGTACTTATCCTAGCTTGTTACTTGCTAACCAACTGCCCCTTCGTCCAATGGCGGCATCCCAAACAATAAGAGATAACGCGTCGCCACAGATAAGTGCTGTTTTATTCTTCTGCGGTTTACATTAGCAACTCAGTTAACCACGTTAACAGCTCCAGTCAATCCATGACGACAGCACGTATCGAGCGCGGTGGTTTCTGGGAAGCGTATTCTAATGTGTTATTTATTTCGATAGATGATATATACGGCTGTACTCAATTTCCCAGCGTTCTCCTGAAAGAGCTTCTCGTCTCCCGGGTAACCAATGGGAAAAATATGGTGACTGTGATTGTGCAGTTTACTCTGGCCACTAGAGGGCACTATCGTTTAATGAATCATTATAAATGTCAGTTTCTTTGCTTTTTTTTAACAGTTAATGTGGTATCTTGTAAAAGGTACCTTATTGCACACTTTTCTTGGCTCCTATTTGAGGTTTTGATATCCTTAACTAGCTATAGCTAGTTATATTTCTGGTTTTAAATACCAAAAATCATTACAAAATATTATTTCCTCTCTTAAGGTACTCTCTGGATCTTTAAAAAAATACAACTATTTTGGGTCTGTCTCAATATTAATGAGCCTCTCCTCTGATTGGCTGATTTCAAAGGCTGAATATAGGTTGTGTGTGGATTGAGCCTTTTGAAACACGGGACATTATTTTTTATAACACCTAAACCTCCTTATAATTAACATTAAATTAAACTCTCACTTTCAGTGATATGGGGACTTTAACATGGCATTTTATTAATATAACACAGGCATATTCCAGGGCCTCAGTTCTGATCTATTTGTAGGTGACAGGATGTAACTATGGCTAAAAAGTATATGGTTCAAATGTGCTGAAAACCCCGAACACCAGTGGTAGAAATGTATTGTATCAGTATAATTTTGAGATATTTCTGGGTTAATTCAATGTTCTACATATTCCACCTTCTCAATGTAATCTTTTATACAGGCCTGAAAAACATGAGCTTACATAACACGTTGAAAGCGCTCTTGATTAAACTCGCCAGCAGTTTATAAATGAGTTGCAATTATCTCCACCTTGACCAGCTGCAACATTATGATTGTTAGCTCGCATGCTAACACAGTCATAATGTAATTTATAACCACCACACTGTAAGGGATTATTCTGCAAAAGCACCTTTAATTTCTGGAAACTGTCTACATATTTTATTTGCCATACTAATGCACTTTTACTTGAATTAATGATCTAATTAGACTACAACCGCCTGAAAAAACACACTTCTGACAATTGACAGTGTTCTATTGCTTTATTATCATTTGTAGTTGTATCCTATTAATAATCAAAAGCTAATAAAACATGGCATCCTGTAAACCTTTTCAATACAACTTTCATAACTAACTGAATATGCAAATGGTGTATGTAAAGGTGTGCTCAATGACATTTGTCGAAGTAAATTCTCAGATTCATATATATATTTTTTTACATCTTTATTTTGATGACTGATAGTGATTACAGTCAAGAGGTAAACAAAATGAATGAGCATGATATTTCCAATGACCATAGATTTACAACAAAAAAACATTATCAGAAGTTATTTGTGGGTTTTGAAAAGGCTTTAAATATTCCAACTTTGATCTAAATGTTAAGAGTTCTGGTCCGGTTCAGGTGATGATTAGAGCAGCACAGTAAAGTACAGTGGACATCATGTGGAAACACTTGTACAATTGCAGGTTTATAGTTTATGAATGCAGGTTAAGGGCGTAAGTCATTAACTTAATTCATCCTACAACGTTAGAATTCATCTTATGTTTCTGTGCTGATTTCTCGAGAGAATTTCAGTCCATTAAAACACATAATGTCATTATTTTCTGCAAAAAAAAAAAGGCACAAATGGGAATTCAAATACAGAAACCAAATGAATGGGCTGATACTGGTTATGATACATTCATTCATGACAGAAGGATCCGACAAAGAGACTAAAAGAAATAACGTTCACAATTACTAATATTTAACCATAGAGTTGTAATGCACAGAAGTCGGTGCTTGCATTTTCAAAAAAAAAAATGACTGTCTTTGTAATGAAGAGATAAAATGTCTGCGATCAGAACAGTGCTGCCACTTCCAAAAAATATATTTCATTGTCTGCTCCACAGGGCAGGGTATACACACACAGTTCCTCTGGTACAGTGTCAGCCACTCTCCTCATACATAAAAAGATATGCTTTAAAAAAAAAAAAAAAAACATTTTTTACAGACATGTATAAATCTACAAAGCTATAATGCCAGATTTTTCTTACATTTTATGTTTTATGTCAAACAAAAAAATATTGGTTGTGCTATAATGCATTAAGAGAATATGTAACAAAAATAATACATAGTACTAGATCTGTACAAAATATACCAAACCTCTCCAACAAAGCCTTTGTCTTTACATGCATTCAGAGATGCGCACATGGGAATGGTCTGATGTGAGATCTGGGATCCAGTGGCGTTGTAGTTGAATGGATAATCCTGTATCCTGTGTATATAAAACTAAACTTTTACTTTAAGCGGTGACATTTGTTGGATCATTTCAACTAATTTACCTTGTAGTGTCACAGAAGTGAGGCTAGAACGTAGCCTCGCATATGTATAACTTCAATAAGACTTGGAACGTGTGGTATTTTTCAGGAGTAAAAAAACAACAACATGTTAATAGTGTTAGAATCAGCAGTTGTTAGGGTCTCGGTTTTATTACTTCATTGCTGGTATTTAGATTGTGAAAAAACTGCAGTAAACGATGTCAAAGAAAGGAAGTAGGTAATGCCTATTGCACCTTTTACAATATAGTCGAGATCATCACACGCATCTACAGTCTTTCCAGGTCCAGGATGAAGCTTTTAACATATAAGTTTTGCTTGGTTGTCTTCCCAGTTCTTGGTCCAGAGATCCTACAACTTGGTGTTCAGCTTGTAGTTAATCTTGCAGAATAGAAAAGGCAGATGTGGGAAAAAAAGTTAAGTTCTTTCTTTGTGTTGTGTGTGAATTTGTGTTGTTTGTCAACCCTGGTCCATACAGTCAGAGGTCAAAGCTAATCGCAACGACTGAGCGGAGATAATATAAGGCGTGACAGTATTCGGGCTGATTTCTATTTTTGACCTTCCTTCTTTTACAGAATATATATATATTTTTGAATCTCCCCCCACACTGTCACTGGAGTCAATTGGTCGGACAAATAAAACGAGAGGAATCGAGTATGCCCTCTGAAATAGGTTTGCTTGCTTAGTTTGCAGAGGCCCGTCATGTAAATGAAATAAATAACACAAAAAAAGTGATAGAGGAAATAAAGTGGAAAATATATCTGCATATCAAATTGCCTGGGGTTACTGAATAAAATAGATCAGTCCACAAAAATCCCTTTAAGGCAAATGGATATCTGGTGAAATGCTCAATCCCATGTATTTCATTCACTGTGCAAATCCTGTTCTTCTTGTAAATGTAGGAGGGGAAATTAGTGTATTCTGTGCAAGTATGAATGCTGCTGTACGTCTATATATATATACACGTGTGTGTGTCAGGGAAACGAGTTTGGACGTTTCAGCGTTACTGTTGGAGGTTTAGTGCCACGCCCCCCTTTAGGGGGAAAAGAAAGGGGCAGAGGGTGTTGGGTGATCTTTGACGGAGCAGGAAGTAGTCAGCGCTCAACAGTCACTGTCTCAGTTTCCCGCCTTCTCGAGCCCGGACTCTGGGATCGCCGGGATGCACGTGTGCGGCTTGGCGGAGGCCACGAAGCCGGGCAAACAGGTGCACTTGTAGGAGCCTTCTGTGTTGGTGCATTGCCCGTTCTCACACAAGGGCACCTTATCGCTGATGTCCTCACACTCGTTTATGTCTGCAGGGGGAAAGAAAAAAAAAAAGAGAGGGAGACATGACGAGTTAGCCAGCGGGGAGATTTTCTGCAGCTGAAACAGCTGCCTGCCGCCACATCTGCAGCTGAGAGGTCTTATGGGTATGAGAGGCGGGGCGCTGGAATGCTAAAATGATTCATATTTATGATTTCACTTTCGCTGTTCTTTGGTGTTTTTTTTTTAGTTCTTCCTCTGTTTTAATTGTCTTGACTCCAACTTTGGTGATTTTTGATTCCAGTTCATTGCTGAACAGCTAATAAAAAAAAGAAAAAAAATATCACATCACATGTGGAGCTTTCAACTGTACACATAACTTTCACATGCCTTTATCACTGAATTAAGTGAAAAATGTCCAATATTGAGTAGAATTATCATATTCCATTGGCAGATAATTGAGCTTTTTTTCTTAAATCAAGTCAATTTGGTCCAGTTTTAAGTTTGACAGACTAAAATTTTCTTTAAACCATTTAAACCTACATTTTTTTTCAATTATTTCATGCATTTCATGCAACTTTTTTCCATTTTGTGCTGTTTTCTTTCTATCATTTTAATAGATATTATAGTTGCCGCTTGCACAAATCTTCCCATAAACACAAACCTATCTGTCCCATGTAAAAAATTAGTTTTGTA
Source organism: Lepturacanthus savala (assembly GCA_030544235.1). Taxonomy (NCBI): domain Eukaryota; kingdom Metazoa; phylum Chordata; class Actinopteri; order Scombriformes; family Trichiuridae; genus Lepturacanthus; species Lepturacanthus savala. The sequence goes on along the minus strand of CM060469.1, from coordinate 16,476,399 downwards.
CATGGAAGAGATAGGTTTGTGTTTTATTCTAGAGACCTGAATGATTAAATAGATATATACATGTCAGGGTTGAAATTATAATAATCTAAATAAAATGACTCTTTCTGGGAGGGTTGGTCCTCTCCTGAGGGGGGAGGGGCAGGAAGTTGATGACATCATATGACAGGAAGAACTTGGAGACTTAAAATATTTGCTTAAAACCTTTTGTCTAAGTTATCTACGATCATACCATTAGGGAAAAAAGCTGTATGAGTAACATTTAGACATTTAGTATAAAATGACAGTCATAGACTTAAAGGCTCGTGGGCTTCAATGGGTTAAAACAGATTAAATCGACTAAAATCAAGAAAAAACGTATAAATAAAATAAAATAAAAAATAAGATTAATTATATGCCAATAGAATACGAGCAAGCATTAATACGATACAAGCATTTTCACCTCAAAAGATTAAATTCCTTTCTAGTGTGGACGAGAAGTCCTTTAAATGCTTAATAGAAGTTATTAAAACTGCCATTCTACCTGTTGATGAAGGTCATGTGATATAGCAATAGCTACCAAATGCTCAACTGCATAGAAAATTGCTTTGATGACCTGAAAGTTTTCGCCCTGCTAAAACAAACAGCACACACAGCTAATGAGCCAAAAACAAGGCTGTTGTATTTTTTTTCCTCTTTTCCTTTCTCTGTTTTAATTGTCTTGACTCCAACTTTGGTGATTTTTTGATTCAAAGCTCATTGCTGAACAAAAAACAAAAAAAGACTCACATCAAAGTCCATTTAGGGCTGTGGAACTTTCAATACACATAACCTTTGTATGCACATGCCTTTATAACTGAATTAAGTTAAGTGAAAATGGCTTGTATTTTGTACAATTTGTCCAATATTGAGTAGAATTATCATGATTCATTGGCAGATTATTTAGCTCATTAGACGTTTTTTCTTTTCTTCTGAATGGGGTCAATTTGGCCTTGTTTTAAGTTTGACATATTAAGAAAACAAGACTAAAATTTTCTTAAAAAGAGGTTAAACTGACTAAAATCAAGAAAGAAACTTGAAATAGGATGAATTATCTGCCAATGGAATAAGATATCGTCTCAATATTGAACTAATTGTACCAAATACAAACATTTTCACCTCATAAGATAACACTTTTTTTCTTGTACGGAGTTTGAAAAATGGACAAGAATTCCTTGAAAAATGCTAAAACTACCGTTCTAAATGTTGATAAAGAGCATGTGATATAACTGAAGTCCTCACAATAGCTACCAAATCCTCAACTGCATAAAAATTGCTTTGATGACCTGAAAGTTTTCGCTCTGCTAAAAAAAACAGCACACACAGCTAATGAGCCACAAACGAGGCTGTTTTATTTTAGTTCCACTAACGTTTTCGAAGTTTGCAACATGAATGATACGTTGCGTAATATCTCGCCTTGTATATCTTTAATCAAACACGCTGTCATGTTGCGTGTTGGCTGGGCAGCCTCTGAACTTGCGGCCACCTTGAACGCTAAACTGTTCAGAATGATGGCGAAATTAACAACGCATCGGGTTCTGTTTCCTTTTGGCCTTCAAGTGGTTTTCCTTCCCAGCACGGGAGGTCTGATTGTCGTTTCATAGCAGTCGATCTCAAATGACCCGCCTTCTGTTTATGTCATGTCCTGATGGGGGAAACGCTAGCGATGGTATTTATAAAAGGAAGCATGGCACAAGTTGCGCAGCTCCCACGTTTCCATACTGTCTGAATCCACTTAGTTTCCTTGGGAAAAAAAAAAAAACCCAAAAAAACGGGCGGCCTTGGAGCTGATAAGCCCATATGCAGACAGAATATTGTAATCATTGTATTTCATTACGACAAGACAGTCTCGCTTTCTCACAAAACAAACAAAGTACACTTTAAAAGATATAATATCTGATGTAATACGCAGAGTGGCTAAGATTCAAGGCCTCACTCTTGGCAGCGAGCGGCTGGGGAAAGTATAGACCAAAGGGTAACGCACCATGGTTTTTGAGTACACTGCTTTCATTAGTTCCCCATAAAACATAACTTAATGCAAGGTTGTTAAATTCAAAGCTTCTCCTTGGGCTTGATGATATACTGCATGAAAGGGTTACCTCACTGAAATTAATCCCGAGACCTGGCTCCGAAAAGGAGAGGGGAGAGTTCACTGTGGTTTGATTTCGAGATTCAGCGTCGCGTTTTTTTTGAAGCAAGATTAAATTAACTGATTGATTGCCTATTGATTCTAGGAAGTCCCTGAACATTTTTTTTTCCTTTTTTTTTAAAAACTTGGAACACGAGAGTCTGAGCTTGGGTGGTCTTCGCTGTCCGAGACGCCCCGAAGAAAGGACCCACCTATGCAGGCCATCTTGCTGAGGTTAAGCTCGTAACCGTCGAAGCAGTCGCACGTGTAGCCCTCCCGCACGCGAACGCAGCGGCCGTTTTCGCAGCCGTTCAGGACCCCGCATTCCTCGGCCCGGAGACCCTCGAAGCCGTCGTAGCGCTCTGAGGGGACAATATGAAACATGTAAGCAACAAGGAACATGCAACATACAAACAAGGAAATGCTCTTTGTTCTGCAAAGCTATAAAAGGCCGGTGTCAACACGTCCTTGTGGAAGGATGACGTCTCATCTCAATAAATCATAACGTCAGAAATGCAGGTGCTCAGAAGGTTTCAGGGAACAGCTCGGTTTGCTGAGGGTAAATAAATCCATCTAAGCTCAGTTAATGGACCTGTACTTTTTTTTTATTGAGAGGGAGTTACCCATCTTATCGTGGCATGTTTTATTATTTTTTTTTTTTGGGAAGTCAAATCTAAATAAAGTGAGATAAAGTTTTACAGCATATACTGTAAACTGTGTCAGTTATGGACATTTTATTTCAACGCACCCTATGAAAGAAGGGAAAATATACATTTAATGTAAGCTGTCAGTCAGCAAGAGCTTCCTCAGACCTTCAGGTCTTGTGATTCTTACAATAAATGTGAATTTCAGTGCAAATTTAAATGTGTTGAAGGCACATTTATATGTATGTATAACACATTTCAACAACAAGGTCATTCAAAGTGCTTTACATAAAACGTTAAAAGCATCAAGATACAATTAAAAAACAGTCGATTAAAAGGGGAGCGATCACCAATTTGAGATAAAAAAAAGAACAATAAGAAATTAAAAATCAATTCTCTCATATGGATTCTTTATCTGTTTAATTAGGGTTTGGTTGGTTAGCGGTGATCCTCCCTTTAAATTCAACATAACCATAAGTTTGACTGGTACTGCATATGGAACAATGCAGCTGTACTACAATACTAATTTATTTCAGTTTATTTGTCGTACAGCTGTGGTCATTACATACTTTCCAGAGTGAGGTTTTACAAGCTAATAAAACTTTTACTCATTACTACTTAGATGCATTTTAGAGCTACTAACCCCTATAGTATCAGTAAAGCATACATTTAAAGCCAAGACTTGTAGTGTAATGGACTCATTTTCCATCGTTGTATTGCCACCAATCAATTTGAGTTATTTTTTTTCCATCATCGTTTACAAGCATCTTTTTTTATCACTGCATTACTGCTTATTAGACCGTATACAGCATATTATACACTGTTTTTTCTCCTCTCTAAGAAAGACGCATACACCCACCGGGAAAGGAATCCACCGGTCGTGGCCGGTGCTCTCGGGGTCGATGGATGGGGACGCGGACAGGCGTCTGTGGGGCGCCGTAATCCTCGTTGAACAGGGGGACGCCCTCGGGGATGTCGTAGGGTTCCGCGGGGCTGCCGTAGTTCCAATTAGGCAGAACAGAAGGCTCCGCGGTATCCTCCGGCCCCTCTAGACCGTACTCATACCCCGGCCGCTCCTGCAAACTGTCCGAGCCTCCCCTCCGCGGCAGGTTGCACATCACAGCGTAGTCGTCTGGAAGCATGACAGAGTTAGAGCTGTAGAGGTATTTTGGATATAAATGCAACGCATATTCTGCAACTCACTGGAGTCTCTCCTGGGACAGAAGGCACACTGTCCACTCCAGGCGACGCCGTACAGGCAGCAGCACTCTGTGTATGTGGTTCTATGCCTAATAAGGGGCTTCGCACACATGTTTTCCGACTCCAGACGCTGCCAGCAGATATCCATGTGCACATCGTGACTCGAATCAAGAGTTTCTGGGGAGGAAGGACCCAAGAAGGATTAATTAAGTCAGTCAGTCAGTCAGTCATTTTCTTATTCCTCATTAGGGTCGCAGGGGTCTGCTGGAGCCAATCCCAGCGCATTACAGGCAAGATACATGTCTCCAATTAACCTCAGCATGTTTTTGGACTGTAAAAGGAAGCCGGAGAGCTTGGAGAAAACCAGCACAGACATGAGGAAGACATTCTCCACACAGAAAGGTCCCAGAGGTCTTGAACCAACGACCTTCTAGTTGTGAGGCAACAACGTTAACCAGTGTTTGACAAAACTGGAAAGAGCCACAAAGTGAGGACAGAAAAATCATAATTGTCTAAATCACATTCAGTGGTGGAGGAAACTCCACTTTTCTTTTGTTTATTTTATATAGATTTTTACATACATCATCTTTCACTTTGTTATTGCATACTTGTCTTATAACAATGGGTGAGACAAAAGAAAAAAAAGAATAAATTAAATTAAAAAAAAAGAATAAATTAAGAGAGACAAAGTATGTTAAATCAAATATGTGTATGTTTGTATGGCACATATTTTAAGGCCAAACTGAAAATAGTAGTTACCAAACATAATTTGCTCAACACCATTTTCATCCACCTTTTTTTAACAAGTTATCTGTTTTTTTTTTTTTTTTTTGCAATATTCAACATGTAGCATTTTTGAACCTTTTTTATATTTTTTTTCATCAAGCAGGATAATTGGACATTTTTTTCTTTTCTTTTTTTTTCTGCGTGTCACACCTTCGGTTGTGTTGAGGCTGATGCAGCGGCGCCGTGTGCTGTCCAGGACTAACGGAGGACTGCAGAAACAATTGAAAGAGCCGGCCGTGTTCACGCACTCTCCGTCCACACACGCGTTTCCGAATACACACTCATCATAGTCTAGAAAACAAAGCAGTACGCAGATGTTACGATACAAAGAGAGTTTCAGTGAGAAGTGGTTCAAATATATTACATATTTGAAAAAAAAAAAACACTAATAAAGAGGAAAATGTGGTCTTCATAAGAGTAGCCACACCACTGGCATGAGATACAGCTGACCAATCATCTTGAATATGGTTCCATTTGATGAAATACACATAGAGAGGCATCACAGTTCATCTGCAACTTTGCATTATTAAAAAATATATATATAAAAAAAAAAGAAAAACAGACGTCACTTCTTACCCACACACTCAAGGCGGATGTTGTCATAGTAGAAGCCGGAGCGACAGTAGCAGGTATACGCAGAGAACAGATTTGAGCACTGTCCGTTCTTGCAAATGTCCGAGCCGAACATTTCACACTCGTTCGCATCTGAGAGGGGGGGAGATTCAAAAGGCGGTGTTACAAAAGCGGAGAAAAAAAAAAAACAACAACAAAAAAAAAACAAGACACTGGCTTCCTGCCCGAAAACGGCGCTCCACGTCTCTTGCAAGAAGCCGCCAGGACACACCGCGATTACAGTTATTAGTCAGGCATGCGGGCGGGTATCCCATTAAGCCTCGGCTAGTTGCGGAGGCACCCTCGTAAAAAAAAGCGGTGAAGGGTTATGTTTGTCTATCTGGCTTTAGAAAAGTCGCTGCAGGTGAAAACTACGTTGCGCCTTTTCAGTGCCAATGTAAAGTTTTTGTGCAAAGGGAAACTGAAGAAAAGCTGAGGGATGTCAATAAAACAAGTACCTATGTAAGGCCGCTGTTCTCCCACACTTTCTGTCGAGGAAAGAGGAACGGGCAATAATCCGCTGCCGTGAGGGCACAGCTGGTTATAATCATCTGGAAAATAAAGCGGCTTTATTAGTGAACAGGACGATGCAACCAACCCTCCACCCCAAAAAAAAAAAAATAATAATTGCAGATGACATGTTATTGACGTGAAATGAATAATCTGGAATCACTTTATCCCCATTGTGTCAATATAGAGCATCTGTCTCTCGTTGTACCTCTTCCCGGAACGGGACAGGCGTGGATCTCGCAGTTGTCCCCCCAGCCCGCCCCCACCGTGCAGCAGCACTCCTGCTTGGTGGCGTTGCGCGACAGCACGTTGTCGCAGAAGTTGGCGTCGTTCAGGTTGTAGTAGCACTCCTTCCTCTCGCCGGCTGAAGGCGCCGCGGGAGCAGGGGCCGGGGTCGCGTGCTTCGGATCCATATCAGCTGCAGACGGAGACAAAGAGGCCAATTAGTTAGGTCAAGAGGGAGGGGGTGTCAGAGGTCATGTTATCTACAGTAAAGGGTTTATCTGTATAATTACAGTAGACCACAGTGCTCCGGTATTATCAGGACGGCATCAAGCGGCCTCTCATCCATCATAGAGTGTGTCTGGCAGTGCATTACCCTCGCCCGCCACCGCCCCCCGAGCCTGCTCATTTGTCCGAAAGGCATCGCGCTCAGGCATTCGCCCTAAAGCTGCCGGCTTAGCCAAATGGAAACACTGGCATGTGAGTCAACACACCGTTCACACTCACATGATTGATTAACACACGTCGAAAGCAAACAGCGGGAATGTGGCGTGTAAAAAAAAAAAAAAAAAAGAAAAAAGGAAAAAGGTACACAGAGGCATAGCTGGGGTTTAGCGCCCGGGCAGGAGGAAAAAAAACATCCCTGCTTCTTGACGGGGCGCGGCGCTCGATAATGTAAATAAGCCACGATTCCTGTACACATACGCCTATCAAGCTGGAGACGTGGTGCTGTTTCCATGACTCAAAAGGCTTTTTTTTTTTTTTTTCTGTCGCTCTGAAAATTGCAACGCATTACGAATCCGTAACCTCTGCACTTGAGATTTAGGGGTTAGCGTTGGAAGAGAGAGAGCCATGTGTCCATAAGCGCTAATTGGTAATAGCTACACCTTATCCTTGTTTGTCTTGGTGCGGAATAGCAGCTAACGGCCCTCGGGGGAATTCGCTTGGCTCTACCAGTGGTGAAACAATCATTTCGTCCTATTAGGTTAATACCATTTGTTTAGGCAATCCACCCAACCATAACCGTGGCCTATAAAACAAAATAGAAGCGGCCAGGTCAAGAGATAAGGGACGTTGGAGTAAGTCATGTCCACCTCGTCACCCTTATTGTTTGGATAATGAGCGACGGCTCATTAAATATGGGAAAACTCTGTCTCCCAACGATGGGACGGAGAATTAAGTCCTGTGAGTCACTGTGAGCGCCGTTCCTGCTCTATTACCCGTGGAGCGGCACTGGCTGGTGATGGGATCAAATTCCTCATTGTCGTTGGTGCAGATGCACAGGAAGCTGCCGTCGACGTTCTCACACAGGGCCTCCCCGCACAGCGCCAGGCTCATCTCGCACTCGTTCACGTCTGAGAAAGACAGGAGGACGCGAGGTCAGTGGAGGATCAGGCACGTACACGCCAGCATGCGCTCGACAAGGTCGCGGCAAGGTCACGCAAAATAATCTTTATCTATTTATTTGTTACTGGAAGACTAATTACTAATTTACATCCAGTAGGAAAAACAAGTATCATAGATGCGTTATTTTATAATGTACCACATACTGTACGTTACATTATATTTAATCATTTTCTATGAGGAGGAGATTTTTTTTTTTTTTACGAATGGTGGATATCAGGTTTTGGAACAAGTCTGTTCCAAAACCATCTCCCCATATATAAAACGGTGGAAGTTGTTTAAAATTCCTAAATAAAAGTGTCAGTTGTAAACTGAAGGATTAGCCTGACGATATCCTATATCAAAAGCAACAAAGTCTTCCATCTCTCTTTAGTTTGCACTGAAACCAAGCCCATTGGTTCCTCCTGAAGACATAAATATTGAAAAAGGAGTCACAAATATACAGTTTTATTTTTTAAATAATTTCCTAAATCAGCCGGGCACTGTATGTTCTAGCACGTGTTAAACGTTGCATTAGTTGGGGACTAATTTCAGTTGCGGATTAGCACGCATTTTGTGAGTGTTTCCGGCATCTATGTTGGTTTCGGTCAGGTTTCAGAAAAAAAGCTAAATATCACCTGTTATCCTTTTAGCAGTAATGTGTATTGATCATGAATATTTATTGTGGCGTAGTTACAGACCAATAATACTAATGACCAACTAGAGCAACTAATGCAACTAACGACCATTTTGATGGCTGATTAATCTATCGATTATTAGTTGTTTGGCTCATAAAATGGTGTAAAATGTCGATCACTGTTTCCCAAAGCTGAAGATTCAACCTAAAATGTTTGTTTTTGTCCAGACCAACAGTTTATAACCCATAGTTCATCAGTTTTCTCTTATAGAAGACTGAAGAAACCAAAAAATAATTAGATTTGAGAAGCTGGAACCAGAGAATTTGGATATTTTATTGACTCAAATTGATTATCAAAATAGTTGGCAATTAATGTTATGGTTGGCAACTAATCGATTAATTGACTAATTGTTGCAGTTCTAATCTCCATGAGGTATGGAAAATAATAATAAATATATAATTAATAATACAAATTTACCAGCAATTTCTAAACCAAACTAAAACTGGTAAATTAATCGACAAGGAAAAACTTCATATATTATAATACAATATAATAAAAATAGGAAAAGTAGAATACTAAAAAGCATCTAATACAAAAATTTTGCTCTTTTTTGGAATGGATCATCAACTGGTGGCAGCATAAAAACATTTTTAATCAGTTTGGGAACCAGAGAATTTGGACATTTTATTCTTAAAAAGAAAAGAAAATTAAAATGAAATTATCAAAACAGTTGTTGAATAATGTAATAGTTGATAATACTAGTGGATTAATGGACTGATCGTCGCAGTTCTACCCACCAACACATCTGCTCATGTCCCCGGGCAGGTTGGTGTAGCCTTGGTCGCACTGGCAGCGGTAGGAACCGTCCGTGTTCTCGCAGAAGCTGTGGTTCCCGCAGATGGTTTCGTTGACGCACTCGTCGATATCTGTGACAGCAGCGAAGAGAAAACCCAGCGTTAATATTTACTGTACGACGTCACTTTAGTACAACGGGCTTTCGGAACTCCCTCGGTAAACACATTGCAGCTCCCCCCCCCCAAAAAATAAACATCCCTACCATTCTGACCTCACAATAACTGCAGAAGCCTCTGCCGTCATAACAGATTTAGACGATTTGTTAAACGGGTTTTCAAACTCTGGAGTTTCCTCAATCAATCCAGCGAGGCTCTGTGACACTTAGATCACTGGGATGTGGTGAAGATTACAGCATTTATCCAGACGCCTCGTGTTCAGTAAAAGAGGAAAGAAGAGAGATTTTTATGGCCGCATTTTGGCAGGAATCGCTTTCCTCTGTTTTGAACACCATTTTAAGTGTTAGCTTGAAAGAATTCTGACCATAGGACTTTATTTTAGCTCCAAACGTGTCGTTGGGAATCAAATCTGGCACGAGGCAGCCCACAGTAGCACCTCGTTTGTTTGGCAATAAATCATGAAAAAAACTTCAGCAAAACCATACTATAGCGTCAGTATATATGCAAAGAGAGAGGCTCTTAACACATGTACACACACTGTTTAAAAGTAATATTTGTTAGCAATCTCTTACATACATGATTTAGTATTTCTTGGCATTTGGAGAGAGGCAGAGAGGCCAAAGTAGAGTTTTAAATGATAAGACTTCTGGTCACTTCTGGTCACACTTTCAATTAAACTGTTTTTTAATCTAAATTTGTTAGACAATGTTTATTACCATGTTTTGTGACAGTTCTTTTCAGTTTAGAAAGGCTTTTACCGGTAAATGTAAAAAAAGGCAGTAAAAGCCAGTGTTTAGTAAAGAGTATTCATCCGGAGATGAAGTTAAACAAATGTTCTGCAAGTCGTTAGGTTCAGAACATTATGACTGACAGCTCCGATATTTGATATGAAGTGCATTGATGAAATTAGGGGACGCATCACTACATCTGTTTGAGCATCAGAGTTGTTCTTTTGTTGACTTTTTTTTTTTTTATTATTATTATTATTTTCGTAACCACCCTCCACAGCCGCCCCCGTTCAGAGTTTCCATGACTAATGGTGAACTAGTCTTGAACAAAAACAGGAATGGGCCTGTTTCAAAACAATGCTGACAAAAAAAATGAAAGATAATAAAAACTACAACTTCAATATTTACATTACTTTTTGATCAGTTACAATAAACAGTCTCAGCCTCGGCTGGGACGCAACAAAACGTCAAGTCCGGTGGCACCTCGAATGCAACAAATTGATTTATAGTGAAAAGCACATGTCATTCGCATGTTGCCTGAAACGGGTTTTATTTCGCCGCTGAGCAACTCATAAAGGCTGCAACCATTGAAGAAGGGAAGAAACGGGGCCAGAGAAACCACAACCCGTCTTGATTTGAACAGAACACTTGGCCAGGGCCGCTTCTCCCCCACTAACACAGACAACTACTTTCTCAGGGTTGCTGAGGGACTAGTCCTCCATCAGGGTTCCTGTCCTGAATTGGCTACTTCTCTAACATGCCTCCAGGGTCAGAGACAGGGTCTCCCACAAGCTAATAAAACTGCCCGAGACAAAAACTGCCTTTGTTGTTCTGTGCAACTTTTCGCAGGGAATTGCTGAAAAGGACTTAAATTGCTAGAATAGACTTGTGGGCTTAAGGATGGACGCATACTGAAAACCGCCAACCCAGTAGATTTGCATTTTCTGCAGCTGGGGGAATTTGTATGCCAAACCGGTGCGTGTAATTAAAAAATACATTTTCAAGAAGGATACTCCCACAGGTCAATCGGGGGAATATCCTCAGAAGTACAAGTTTAGCGTGTTTGCACATCAAGGGGCTTTGAGGAACGGTTTAGCTTAAGTGCGGGAATGTTGGAATGACGGCGGCCCGGCCGGCTGGGAGGTCCGGGGGAGGAAGAAAGGCGAAGAAAGCTCCCCACTAATATATGAAATAATCAGTGTCTGCAGGCGGCTTTCCATTCATGTGTAACACGGAACAAAATCTTTTGTGGGCCACATGTTGTGATGAGACGCAATCAAAGTATCATCCCGGGGAGGAATGAGAGCGCCGAGACCAAAACAATTTTAATTACTTTTGTTTGTCTGTCTTGTTGTGGCAGCTCCGCTTGACCGTTCCATTTAGATCTGGCCGGGGAGGGAGAGAGAGAGAGAGAGAGAGAGAGTCGCCGTGCTGATCGCAGGATTAATGGCTTGTGGGAAAAAATGAATAACACAAAATGAGATAACTCCACTGGGAGCTGGTCTCACACCAACAGGACGCGCGGGTTGCCTTTTTTCGCACTCTTTCCATGTAATAATCAGTTACGTCAGGACACATGCGGCGATCTAAATTGCCCGGAGGGAAGGAGCGAGACAGGGGAGAGGGTGAGGAGTTCAGTTTTTCGATGGGAGGCGCTAAGGTTAAGGGAGGGACCCGGGTTTTCAATAGGCACCTCTCCCTAATAGCCTGACCCAGGAGAACGGGCTTCCTGGTCTCCTCGCCACGTGTTAATCTGGAGCATATGGGTGGCAAGCGGCGATAATATAGGAACCGGTGACTGTTGGCTCACCCTCGGCGCTCCACACCTCTCCCCGTATTCTCCGGGCAACCCCTCCGTCTAATTGGACCCATATGCAGAGGTTGTTTCACACGTGAGTGGGCAAGGATGAATCAAGGTATTTGTTTTCAGGGGGGAAGCCATGTTTGCGTGTTTTATCTGTCATTACATCTCCAACCTGTCTGGGGTTAACTGCAGCGGAGGTTAAACTGTCATATAATGAGTGTATATCAAGGGCAGGCGTGGGGGGGGTGAATTCATACAGCTGCAAAACAACACGAGCGATCACACATATGGTAAAGTCTTTACATTTCTATACGTTTTCTGGGGCGGGAGGTTGGCACAAGTGTGACCGCAGACAATTTCCTCCTTCAGGGCAAAGCCTTATTAAAGATGAGGGCATGGCTCTGAGCGAATTTACGAGGGTGACGGCGGATTGAAGCTTAAAAAACAATGACACATCCACAGAGCGCAGCCCTCGCTGTACAGTGAGGGTGAGGGGGGAAAAAAATAACAACAGTTTTTCCCTTTTGTGTTACAGTCTCTAAATCTAAGTGCGGGCAAGCGGAGCCAAAGACAACCGCTGCCCCCTTTCCGAAGGCCGGTGAAGAAGTAAAAATAAAACAACGCCCCTCGCTTGGACCTGCAAATTACAGCGTCTGGCCTCTTCTTAAATATTTGATGATTTTTACACACGGAAGACAAAAAAAAGTAAATTGAGCTCCCTCGCTGGACTTTTATCAACATCTCTACAAGCCGCTCTATTGTGCGGTGGTGTTGGGGCTTCTGGGGTGGGGGTGGGGGGGCTGAGAAAGGCTCGGTTTGTCGGGGTTGGACCCGTGACTCAACGCTGAGTGTTTGTTGTGTGGTGGTCGGGTGAAAACATGAACAGCTGGCTTCATAACATAGCAACGGGGAGAAGGATGGTCAGACGCGGTCATCACTGGGCAGCCGTACAGACAAGTTTAGTCTGTTTTTGTGGCACCAGAGGGAACACTGGGAAGATTTTCTTTTCTTTTCCTCTTTTTTTTTTTTTCTAAACCAATTCCCGCCTAACTGCTCCGTAATCCTCTACGAGGCATCTACAGCTTTGACAACTCTGGGTGAAGCCCTCGGAGTGTGTGTTTACATCTCACACCAACGGGCACTGGTGTGAACCTACGGCGGACGAGCATGTTGACGCTGACACTGAAAGAGCAGAGGTGAAGCAGCTGGTTCCAATCCGGCCCCCTTAGCACGCTGCAGGCCTCTTCAGCCGGTGCCAGACGGACAACATCATAAAAAAGTGCAGCGAGGGGATCAGGGGATGATGGAGGGGGTGGCGACGCGGGGACGTGTCACCGATCAGCGCCGCGGCAGTGTATCCCCCCCCTGATCTCCCATCTGTTGATAGTCCAATAAAAACTCTGGTTTATGGGAATATGCGAGGCCACGCTGCACTCCGAGTCCATCTCCGTGACCCTTTGCAGTCTCTGGTTCTTTCTCTTGTAACACAAACACACGCAGGCGAAGACGCACAAAGAAAAAAAACTGTGAACCACACGAGCGCGCGCACACACAATCGCCCACAAACACCCACAGCTCCCATCTGCAGTCCAACACACCATTCCATTCTGATGCTCTCAGTCCGCTTTCCCTTCCGCGCCTGTCACTCTCCGGTGGCTGTTTGGATGCCGTCTTGAGTGTGGGGAAAATATTTGGCGGCGCTGGTTTTTTGTCTCTCGCAGACCGCACAGACCTGGCGCGTGGTTTTATGGTGCTATGATAGCAACAGAAGACAAGCAACATCACGCTACGGAATAACGAGCGCTAAACTCCCGACCGTTGTGCAACAAAACCGCATTAATATCGCAAAACCCAAGGTGTCTGTTACTGCCAGTAAACACACGAGGCTCCGTGTACTCTGGATGTCATGGAGATGTGTCTGTTGTTGTTGGCTTGGCCGCAGGGGCCCAGATGTAGAAAATGTACAAACGCACTCAGCCAAACCAGGTGACTGGACTCCTCCGTAGAGGTCTAGGGGGGAGGGGGGGAGGTAAGGGACCGTGTAAGCTGGCTTGTGATCCTCTCCCCACAGAGAAGAAGAACAGCGGTGATCGGGTTCCACCTCGTCCCTGCCAGAGGCACTTCATACTCCATTAGCTCCATTGTCAGGAGGATGAGACTATTATGAGCTACTGGCCTCACACACTGCCCCCAGTGACAGTGCACTCCTCTTTCTGAAGTGCCCCAATTTCAGGGGCCACTTCTCCTCATCTCCCCCACGGCCTCTTGTGCCAGGAAGACCTTTGAGTACCCAATAGCTTTTTTTGGATTTAAAAAAAATCACTCTCTTTTTGTGTCTGTGTGCCAAAAAGATATCATTATCTATGCATGGAGAGAGAGAGAGAGAGAGCGAGAGAGACCTGAAGAGTGATGCAGAGAGGTGAGAGGATTCTTAAAAGTCGAGCCCAAAGTACGCAACAGTAAATGGACCCGGCAGAATTCGCACTTGTGTTTGCTGTTCTTTTAACTTAACACCCAGTTCGACAGCTCACCGCAGTCTGTGGCGTCTCCTCCCTCGAGGCCGGGCTGGCAGCCCATGAAGCACCGGTAGGAGCCGATGGTGTTCTCGCAGTGCCAGGTGCCACACACCGAGCTTCCGAACTCCTTGCACTCATTCTGGTCTGTGCAGAGAGAGAGAGAGAAGGAGAGAAAGAGAGAGAGAGAGACAGATGTTGGTTAGTAACTGACAAACAGAGGCGCGAACGCAACCACATGTGCGATCAGACACATGTCAGACCCCCCTCTTCCTCCTCCTCCTCCTCCCCTCCTACAAGCTCTCATTCCTGCCTCGGTTCCTTTTGCTTCCAGCGTAATGGCTGCGCGGGCGGGAGGCGGCCAGGAGGCCTGTGGCGTGGCTGTCCTCGGTGAACGCAGCAGGCGACAGGAGTGGCCAAGAACAATATTATCGCAGCAACTGAAGAACTTGTGAAGGAGCTAAAGGGAAGACGTTCCAGAGGGAGAAACACCTCCCGCTCACAATGGGGTCATTCATACTTCCCTCGGGGAAGCGGGAGCCGTGTCCCCCTCGGTCCCCGGACCGTGGAGGAAACCTGGAAGCCCGGCTCAGACGCTTCCATTGAAGCCCCGGGTCCCCGCTGGCTATAGATAATCAATCATATCCAACTGTGTTATACCAGGCGTGCTTGATTCTAAATGTGGCGTGACGATCAAACAGCTAACGCTGACATGTTGGTTCACTCAGAGAGTAGAAAAGCTCAGGGTAGAGTTTGGGGTCAATAATCACTATTTCATGCAACATCAAACTATCACAAGGGGAGTTTTTATACCCGCCGTACCTTCACAGTCGGCCGTGTCGCCGTTGAACTTGAAGCCGGCTTCGCACAAGCACAGGAAAGAGCCATCAGTGTTGAGACACTCGCCCCGGTTGCACACGTTGTCTTTGCTGCATTCATCCACATCTAAGAGAGAGAAAAGTAAGGGAAAAAAAGGGGGAGAGAGCTAATTAAATAAAGGTTCGGTCAAGATTTGTTACATATTGATTAGTGATTGATCCAGACTGAGGTCAAAGGGTGGCTGAGTGTTTTCTGTGCTGGCCTCTCAGCTCAGGGACTCTGTCCTATCTTAGTAGCTGATCTGCCAACACTGTGTCTGCTTATAAATCCTGTCTCAAGACATTTTTTTTTATATAGAGATTTTGTTGATTTGCAGATTTATTTTTTTTAAAGAAATGAGACAATGCATGCACATAATACATGTAAACGTGAGATTAAAGCCGAGTGGATAATTTCTATCTCTCATCCCATTGGCAGGTTGTTGATGTAGATCATTTTCACGTTATTAATAAAACACAATAAAATCAAGTAAAACTAAATTTTAAAAAGGAAAGAAAAATAAAACAGCATAGTTCATGATTTTAATCACAGAATTGCCTTTCCACCATGTAATTACCTTTATTTACCAATTTTCTTTCTTACTTACTCATGTGCAACCACATGATTAGGTCTTTTATTCTACTTCTACTTTTGAACAATCTACTTAAACGTTGAAAAATCTGAATCTGCATGCATTCATTTTAAAGCATATTTGTTTGGGCTTTTTGCCTTTATTTGATAACGCATGCAGGAAAGGGCTACCCGATGCGAGGTTTGAACCTGTGGTGTGGACAGTTATTTCCTTACTTTTGCATCACTATGATGTGATTGCTCTTGTATTGTCTTTTCAAAAGCACTTTGTACTCATGGTTTGAAAAGTGCTATACAAATAAATTTAGTGTTATTATTATTAGCCAATATAGAAATATCCCCCCCTTGATTCTTCTTCTGTCTTCTTATTAAGACTGCGGGGAATAGACGCTCCTTTTTTTATAAAGTATCCCAAAAAGAATGTGTAATCAAGCGCTTGTCTGGACACAAGATGCATTGGCCATTTGGGGCAGTTAACGGTGTGCTGGCAAACAGGAAACAAGGGGGGGGGGCATGGCTACCTCAGCCTCTGCGGCTACAAACATTCCCTCTGATTCATAAGAAATTCATAATGAATGCTACATGCTTGATTAGAGGTAGATTGGTGGATAATTGCTACATTACAACATGACTTATAAGGTACCGGGAACAGGGGTAAAAAAAAAAAAAAGGTGGGGAGTGGAGGGAGAAGGCAGGGAAGCAGGGAAAGTTCATCGCAGGGAAAAGCCTCTCTTCCTTTTCCAACCTTTGATAATCAATCGAATCCTTTCGGAGACGACAAGGTAAACACCCATTTGTGAAGATAAAGAAAAAGAAACAATACCCCAGACTATAAGTAAACACATAAATATGCAGAGGCTGGATTGTTTTGGAGGTAATTCAAAGACTTCAAAAGCACCATATTGAAAGGCAGAGCGAGGCTATGGCACAACCTGTTGATTTCAGATTAAATTTAGACGTGTCACTCCGCTGTCGGTCCTTTATTATGCCGCGGCCCGTTTTTGGCCTCACCTGACTGAACCCATCTCATAAACTCACATGCCCTCATCCTCCCTCCGCTGCCCCTCGAGGGCCCGCGTTAGAGGGTTCTGGCTTTCGCTGTGTCAGTAGTGTACGCACAATGGCAGGCCACGGGAAAATATACGGCAAGTGCTGATTTATAGGATAATCAGAGCACAGTGTTTGTAGTGGCGGGTGGCCAAAAGTACCTGACGCAGTCTCAGCGCTCTGTGGACGGCGTTTGGCACGACGAGCCTCAGAAAGTCCCATCAAAGGGGAAAAAAACGTCCCTTTGCAGGGTCTGACCCGAATCCTCTTAGTCACAGGAGCGTGACAGCAGGAAGGCTGAGCGCCTACCTGCTTCCCATCACCGCGGGACGACGGCTGCCAGGCGTCCCGACGTTTACTTAATTTCAACCCTTCACCGCAAACTCGCAGGACACACCAGCAATAACACCGATCCGATTCGGACATTCCTGGCCCCAACCTATCTCATGTAATTTGACAGCAACGCTTTAGTTTGTTGAAAAGAGATGCTTGTCTGCCTTAGCTGATGAGCAGGGCACAACCTCCCCTCCCCACCACCGCCATCACCCACCCAACCCCATCGCTATGACTAGCCGGGTCACTGGGTGCGCCTGCAATAACATCAAACCGATGTCCGAGAGCGAGCGAGTGAGCTGAGACGGCTGATGAGGCCACGGCCAATTACACCGAACGGCTTGGCTCAGCACCCGTGTGCCAGGAGTCCCAGAGTGGGTGCACCCATGAGGGAAGGTATGCAGGGGGAAAGTACGGTGAACCGCTGAATAAAAAAAAAACCTGTGCGATGCCAGCGTTTCAGGACGTGAGAGGGTTCTGTGAAAAGACTTGGGCGACACGGGTTAAAATCATTACAACCAACTTGCTCCGAGGGTGGCCTCACCCAATTACTCAAATCCTTGTAAACTCATCATAAAAAAAAAAAAAAAAAAGTATTTCCCAGCGCCGGTACTATTCTTGGAGCGATGTGTTGCTGTACCTTGGCAACCGGTCCTTCCGTTGACAGTGGTATATCCATCAGGACAGACACACAAGTAGGAGCCGTCCGTGTTTAGACAGTCCCCTTCCCCGCAGATCCCCGCCATGGTCACACACTCGTCGATATCTGTCACAAACACACACACACACACATGGCTGTGTCAAGATGCCAGCATGAGGTAAGCCGTGAGAAACGCTTACCCACTTAAGCCCCAGGCCTATTTTTTTAAAAATTTTTCCTGCTATAAATGATAATAAATATGGAATATCTCTACAACCACAAAGGTTATTGTACTTAGACCTGGTCTCAAAAGAAATCTACAACATGTGAGGTGACTAAGGAATTGTCAGAATCAATCAAAGTTGCTGTTACAGAGAAAACATAGCTAGAATATTGCAAAAAAAAAAAAAAATCTAACCTTGTGTTTTACTACAGATAATACTTTATTTAAAACTTAAAACAAGACCAAATTGATCCAAATCAGTGAAAAACAAATGAAATAAATTTAATTATCTGCAATGCAAAGTAAATTATCAATAAGATAAGAGTTTAAAGATCAATTATTTGTCCATGAGGATTGTTACAGTACATGAAGAATATATTCTGTAAAATGTTTAAACCGAGATTATAAAGGACCCAACTAAATCACACAAACAGCTCAAATCTAAATTAAATCAAACAATTTTCTCATTGTATTGATGATGCGGATATTGATGATATATATTGATGCTATAACAGTAAAATAGCGTTTTTTAATACAGATAAAAATACATTATTTAGAGTTGTAGCTGAGTTTTTTCCCTGCAATAAAACTCTCATGAATAAAACTCAATGTATCAGGCGGTTTTGGATTTTAACAGGTTAACCACAAATGGTTTGTTCCGTTTGCGTGGGCGCATGTCATACCTCTGCAGGACGTTTCATCCACCAGCTCCAGCCCGGCGCGGCAGGAGCAGCTATAGGAGCCGATGGTGTTGGTGCAGCGGCCTCCCACACACAGGCTGGTGTCCTCACACTCGTTCACATCTGCATTGACACGTAAATACAGACGTCAGCGTTATGACGCAGCCGTAAATCACTGTAAATCCCCACGTTTTGTCACCCGGGTGAAAAGCTTCCAGACCGCAGTGCGGTGCAACATGTCAGAAAAGTCATGCATCATCTGCGTCAGCGAGTAATGATCCACTGCGGTGGGTCATACAGCGATGGAAACGGATGACTGTAAAGAAAAAAAAATGTATGTGTTGTGCAAGCGTTGTATATTTTAGCGACCACTGGGATCCGCCCACCTTCGCAGGAGAACCCGTTGCCGGGTGCCACCGTGAAGCCCGGATCGCAGGCCATGCAGGAGAAAGAGCCCTCTGTGTTGGTGCAAACGCCCGTGGGGCATGCATCTGGGTTCAAGCACTCATTGATGTCTGATGTGACAGAAGAAGGAGAAGAAAGTTAGACATGGGTTATCATCTTCATCATCTTTTTTTTTTGCGATTCTACTCCAATCTGTTAAAATGATCAACGGCTGAATGTGACTCGGCCCGACTTTACTGCCTTGTACGCTCAGCATACAGTACGAAAAAGCCCTTTTTATTAGATCGCACTGACAGTGTTTTATTAAAAAGGGTGGAAAGATAAGTATGCGGGACGGTCATCGAATCCAAAACAGCGAGCTATTACAGGTGGCGTATAATTACTGTATCTACAAACAGTCGCTGCCTCCGCCGTTATGTGATCATTGGAAATTCCTCGGCCCCGGTGCAGATTGTGTTTCTTAAAAAAGGGGGAAAATAGTGCGGGCCATTGTTGAAGCGAGTGGTCGGAGACTGGCTCCGTTTTGCCTCTGGGCGAGCGAGGAGAGTGCGAGTTCAACAGGGCGAGCTCGCTGCAGCGCCGTGCAAGGCAGGGGAGTGGTCTGACTTCATTTCAAATTAAGCCCTTAATATTTTCCATGGCATCAGAAGCATCCATTAAAATCCTATCAGAGGCTGACTTGGACCCGGGCTTGTTTTGTGGAACTTTTTCCCAGCGCAAAAGACACATATCAGCGGGGGATCTTCCTCCCGGGTTAGATCCACACTTCCATTCAAAAACACACCGCAGAATATGCAACTAACTGAAGCCACGTTTGAATCCATTTAAATAATCATTCCTGTTCCCCTTCCCATGAAGTCATGACAGATCTAACCTCCCTGGATTTGTCAAAGCAGCCATTTTGCTGCATTGATCTCATAAATCATGTCATGACAAATTACCGAGTACCGTAAAGATTTTCTGTAATCATGTTCTGGGGTCTAATGGGTTCCTTTTTTCGACGATGGTGACATGGTTAAAGAAAAAAGTTTTGCTTTTTACCTTCGCAGCCGTAGCCGTCCTCAGATAGCCGCAGGCCGGCTCCGCAGCTCCTGCAGGTGTAAGATCCTGGGATGTTCAGGCACAGCTGGCCTGGGCACACATTCGCCTCAGCGCATTCGTCCACATCTGGACACAAACAAGCGGACACATCATAACACAGATTACCATCTCTGGCTTAAAAAAAAAACAGAGCCCGCCAGTTGTAATCAGTTCGATCGGTAATCACTGGAACTAGGAATTACAAATGTCGCCACCTCTATCTTTCGAGCTTAACTATCTGCAGAACATTTGCCTGACATCATCATGTTCTATTTGAGGGCTGGTGTCTCATTGTGTTGAGCAAGAAGCAGATGAGTGGTGCCAGAGGCGGAGGGGTTCGGGATCCAGCTATGATGTGATGTCTAGGAAGTGTATTTTAGGATTTTTGAGCTCAGATGATGGGGCTTCGGGTCCAAGCTGTCACACCTGATGCTGTTTACACACAACCCGAACCAGCTGCTGCTGGCACATTCGCCCGTAACCGCAGCTCTTGTTAGGTCTGGAGGCAAGGCCCGGCATGTTTGGATGAAAGAGGACGCCCCCACACCCCCAACACACACACACACACAAGCACACACATATACGCACACCTGTGTGCAAGTACACAAACAAAACAAAGCACATTCCTGCACAAATGCAGCCAACAGTCTCACCGTCGCACTGTTGTCCGTCCCCGGAGATTCTTAACCCGGGTTGACAGACGATGCATGTGAAGGAACCTTCAGTGTTTGTGCATGTTCCCCTGGGGCAGGTGTCGGGCAGTGCACACTCATCGATATCTGGCATGAAAACACCAAAAACTATTAGACACATTTACTGCAGTTTCGGGGTGTCTACAGCCTGAATATTAGGATATATTGGATGTATATATTGTAAATATAAGAATGTATCGCAGGGGATTAATTAAGGCCAGACACCACTCCAGAATTGGCATTTTTGCATGAAATTATCAATTTTCACACTTTTGGAACCAAAAACACTAGCTTAGAACTAGTGTTACAAATACCTATAGCAAACGATGGTAAGTCACAGGACTTATATCCACACTTTTATGAAGGTTTCTTTGAATACCTGGAGTATTTTAGATTTTTTGTGATATTTAAGTGTTAATTATATACAAAATATGCACATATATGGTGTTTTTGACAACATTTTGACAAATCCCTTCATAAAAAAAATGTGAATTCATGCATTATTTAATGACTCTTAAGACGCATCTCCTTATTCAGTCTTATTTGGGAAAATGGTATGCCCAAGTTGTAAGTAGCACATGTTCCCACATTGTTCAAAAGCCCTTGCTATTATCAGATTTGGATGGTCTCCTCATAGGAAGTTTCCATTGGGTTGCATTGCTGTCCATCACAGCAAAGGCGGTCAAACTTTCAGTCATTGACTCAAGACTCATTGGCTTTAAAGCTGGCTATCTCCTGACCCCAAGCTTTGATTGGCTCATGCATGGTATCAATTGATGTGAAACAACTTCGAGACTTTAAGTGTTGCTTTATTTGCACTGTTATGCCCATCCATGCCCCCTTCAGGCCCAGCACTGCCAGGGCTGGGTCCTGGTAATCAAACTGGCTGATCAGCCACACCTGGCACGCCAGCTGGGACTATAAAGGGGCTGGTGACCATTTCTCCACGGGCACTTTCTTCTCTCCACTTTGCTCTGGCTACAATCTCGCTCTGCTCTTTCTTATTCATACTTTCGTGCCTCACTTTAATTTTTTGGAGCACGTTCCTTCATACTGACACACACACTACATTCCCTCACTCAAATCTCTACTCCCTGCACTTCATTCCTGGATATTTGATTACTTTAAATAAACCTTTGAAGTATACTTGCCTGCCATAACAGCACATAGAATAGAACAGAATTGTTAATTTAGAAAATTTGTAATATATAATGTATTTTTATTTTCGTGTTTACTTTCACTATGTTAAGTTTCTTAATAACAGGAGCAAAGGAGGCAATGGTGTCTGGCGTTGAATGGCAAGGACTGAACAAACCTTCACAGAGCTCTCCGTCATATGATACTCTGTAACCTGTAGGGCAGTTCTCGCAGGTGTAGGAGCCTTCCGAGTTCAGGCAGATCCCGTTGGCGCAGGTCGACAGGGACTGGCACTCGTCGACATCTGGGTGGTACACATGCACGCGCGGCTATTTCAACACCGTTCCGATAAAAGCACTCGAATAACATGTCAGGATGTAGTTGCCCGGGATTGAGTTTACCTTCGCACCTCCTGCGATCCTGAGACACTCTGTAGCCGTCCTTACACCTGGTGCAGGTGTAGGATCCCTCCGTGTTGGCGCACACTCCACCCAGACACAGGTCGGCTTGGGCACACTCGTTCACATCTGGAACAGGGGGGAAAAAAAGAACAACAAATTCAACACAACCACGAAGGAAAATCAGCGTTATTTACTGGTGTTTGTCAACAACTGCGGCTGAACAGATCATCGTCATACCTTCACATCTCAGTCCATCACCAGATGGTCCGAAACCAGGTCTGCAATTCTGGCATGTGTAGGAACCGGCGGTGTTGATGCATATCCCCGCGGGGCACGCATTAGGAGTTGCGCACTCATTGACATCTAACAAAAAGAAATAAGACATTACGCCGCTGTCAAGAGAGAGAGAAAGAGAGAGAGAGCTCTACGAGCCGAGAAGTATGCGGCGACGAGTTACGCCCCAACAGCTCAGATAATCCTTTGCAGACCTTCACAGGCTTTGCTGTCTGAGGTGACTCGGTAACCATGGTTACAGGTGCATTTGTGGGTGCCGTCCAGATTGACACAGCGGCCGTGGAGGCAGACTCCCGGGAGCACGCACTCATCCACATCTGGAGAGAAGATAGAGGGGAGGAAAAGGGGGTCTCAGAAAATAAAAAAAGAAAACTGCTAACTCGGTAGCCTTTTTATAAACCTCCAATGGCGCCGCAAGGCTTCTGTAGAAGCTCTGTAGAGGAACACTTATGAAGCTCTAACTCCGATAAGACAGTAATGAGGTTGTGACCTTTTGACTGATAAGTTACCTTGGCATACATTGTCCAGGGTGAGTTTGTATCCCTGGAAACAGTCGCATCTATAGGAGCCCTCCGTGTTGATACACCTGCCGCGGCCGCAGGCAGTTTGGTTCAAGCACTCGTTCACATCTGCGGACGAACGGGGTCAGGACAGAACACAACACGTATGTGTGATTTTAGGTTCAATCTCGCCACAATCACAAGGCCTAATTAACCCTTTCCCCACCCCACGTCAGACATCTTGCCTGTTGTCCAAAATGTGGATTTTTAAAATGAAAACTACTTACATTCAAGTGTTTGATTATAAAAAAAGCGTGATTTCACCTATATGACATCTCAGTTGTTCCATATTTATCCATTGCAATTCACATTTAGTTACTACACAATATTTTTTAAGCAGCAGAAAAAGTTATCTTCTGCCTTAAAAAGCATTTACAAATCAAAACTGTAAATATTTTATCCCTTGATCCCTGAAAGATGATCACTGACTTCACATTTCTGTGAGGAATCAGGAACTGGTCCATTTATTTGTCACACTTTGTCCAGGGGCTGCTTCTGGCCCCTAGGCCGCATGTTTGACACCTCTGTTCTAGACCAATTTTTAAAAATATTTTTTTTTTTTTTAATTAAAAAATAAATTAAAAACTAGAAACTATTGTGCAAATGGAGAACTACTGTTCTCCATTTGCATATTCATAGAACTGAATATTCTGAAAGTGTTGAAAGATCAGCGAACTCTGCAAAAATGCTTGACCGGGAAAGAGTTAAAGGGCTAGTTCATTCAAAACACAAAACAAAAACACTATACTGTAAAACATTCCCCCTGAAACCAAGCCATACAGATATTTTGGATTCAGCCAATGATACTATGAGACAAACACAATTCAACATAAAATGCGAGGTTGAGGATCCCTGTGGGAACATTTGCCACTGCTATAAAGACGTGTGCACAAAATAAAGGTTTACAGTACGGCAGTAAAAGGGAAACGATTACAGCGTAATTATTGTGCAAAATACAGAGCAGCCATTAAATTGCCTCAGTGCACAGACCCAAACCATAAAGGCCTGCTACTTCTTGGGCCGCTAGCTGTCTTTTCCACTTCATGAGTCAGAACAGCTGACCCAGGAAACATACCCGCAGAAAAACCTTGTGCAGAAACATTGTTTTATGGCGGAATTTATCAAGTGTTAACAAGGAAGGTAAAGGTGTTCGGAGAGAAGGCAGCCCGGCGATGCGCGAGCAAAAGAGACAATAAACGGGAGCAGGAGCCGGAGGAGGAAGGGAAAAACGAGTAGAGGAAGGAAAGGCAAGAAGGTGGAGATAGGATGATAGAGGTGACCGAAACACAGCGAAAACACAGCGAGGAGGGAGGCACAGGCTGGGTTTTGTTTGGCCGGCGGTGGGTACTGCCAGACGTCTGTCAGTGTGGCCTGATACTTTGTCTCTGCAATCATGCGGCATCTCTCGGGCCGGCTGTGATAAGCCCCCGGCAAAGGAACGGAGCTGTTTTCCCTATCACACCAGCAATTAGGCTTATCCTCGATTCAGCCAATTGGGCCTAAACTACTGTGCTGTTGTCAATTGACTGAAGCGAACGCTGGAAACCCCGTGCTCGTGTTGCCTGTTTATGCGGCTCCCGCAGCGCCAGACGTCCTACTGCAACACCTGCAAGCGTTCCGTGCGTGGATGTTCGGAGGAAAAAAAAACAAACAAAATTTACCGAAAGCGTTATCCCTCATTTACAAGGTTCCTCTCGGTTTCTATTTATATGCCACGAGATTTCTACGGGGCTGAATAATATTAGCGGTCGGACGAAAAAAGAAACTATCTGAAGTGGTGTTTTCTCTGGAAGCGGGGGAATCGTGAGACTAAACAAAGGCACGCACGCCAGTGATTCGCCTCCATCATACGTCGGGCTTGGATTTTTAAAAAAACAGCAGCTTTGAAAGCAAATTTCCATATTTTCCATCATCCATCCAGTCCCCTCGGCGTTGCACATTTCTGGAATACTTAAGCCACTATCTTAGATTTCTAAGCAAATTAGAGGGGCGTAAGGTCACAGGAGAGGGGCTGTGGCATGTATCACCAGACAGGCTGTTATGCAACCGGTCAGGTCGGGAGCTGCTCTCGCATTAGCTTAAACAAAACACACACACACACACACACACACCCAGAATGTAGTTTTCTGGCTATTCGTGTGCTCAAATCTAATAATCCGCAGCAAGAGTTTTACAGACAACACTATGGGTGAGTGAGAATTTGTTTGTGTGTCGGGACCCCGTCACAGCGCGGAATTGACCTTTACGACCCACTCATATGTCTTCTCTGATTGCTCGGGCCGTATCGGCCGGCCCCGGCGGCGGTAATAAAGCCTCGCCGGCCCCCGGCTGGGCTCGACAGTACAGTGGCCACTGCTCTCCAACTATAATACGCTGTTTGTTCAAGGCTGTGGCCAAGAGAAAATATTTGGACTCTCCCAAATTGAAGTATTATAAACAATCTTTTTTCGGGGGCCAGTGATATCGAAGGATCAGCAATAACAGGGCGAATGTGTTTAAACAATATTGGGAATATGCGGAGGCTGCTGGGTGGAGGAGTTAATATTTCAAACATGGACACCCCGGATGGACAGAGAGGGCGGACAACTGAGCTCTGTCCATGCATCGCAGCCATTAACACTATGGCTTCAGGCTGACAGATGGGCCAAGTGGCTGTCCATAGTGGACATAAAACGCAAAGAATAAATACAATTAATTTAAATTTAATTCATTTATTAGCTAAAAACAACATATTTCTTCATAAATACATCCTCATTGGTGTCAAACGGACACTTCTATTAATCTAACTTGTCCTCCTGAAGAATTTACATCTGTATTTACTTTACACGCCTAAATCCCAAGGAAGCTTCCATTTTCTTGCTTGGTTTCTAAAAAACTATGAAGCTCTACATACACATTTTGGCTTAGAGCCAGCGTGAACACGAAGGAGCCAATAAATTTAAATATTAAACTGGCCATAGACTGAGTTCAGCAGTTGCATATTTGACAAAGTGAGGCGCTACAAAGCAAAAAAATGCAATTTCACCAAATACATGGGAGAAAATAATCTGCACAGTATCCCTTTAATATAAATTATACAACACTTTTTATTGTCACCTGCTTCACCTTGCATTTTAACAATCTATTTTTATAACTATCGCACTAATGTTTTAAATGATAAATGCATACTGCATTTTAACATCAAAGTGTTTCTGCGGCACTTTAGTTTTTAATTTGGTATTTAATTTAATGTAGTTGTTTATTTTATCAAGTTTTGTGATGTGTGCTGCTGACCTCTTGGCCAGGTCACCCTTGTAAAAGAGATCTCAGTGGGATTATTACCTGGATAAATAAAGGTTAAATAAAAAAAAATAATAAACTACAGTAGCATCCGGGGGTGTCCCTTTGAGAAAAAAATAAATAAATAATTGCAATTCAGTGAAAACAATTCAGTTAGCGGCGTGGTACAGTGTTGCCATAGTAATATTTCAGTGATGCCATCTGGTGAGCAGCAGCTTCGTCTACACAAAAATGATCTAATACAGGAAGCTTTTCACAGCATTAGGGAAACCCATCTTATTTCCATGTGGCGGTTGGGAAAATACCCATGAGGGTTTGGGAAAGTAGCGGCAGCGGCGTGTGGCGTTGCCTTACCCACACATCTTTCCCTGAAGGGCCTGAACCCCGGGCTGCAGGCCTGGCACTGGAAGGAGCCGGGAGTG
Source organism: Lepturacanthus savala (assembly GCA_030544235.1). NCBI lineage: Eukaryota > Metazoa > Chordata > Actinopteri > Scombriformes > Trichiuridae > Lepturacanthus > Lepturacanthus savala. The sequence goes on along the minus strand of CM060469.1, from coordinate 16,449,603 downwards.
TTGACGCAGACGCCGCTGGGACAGGAGCCGGCTTCTCTGCACTCATCTATGTCTGCACAGGGAGGAGGCGGGACATGAAAATAATCATTTGATACCGGCTGTTATCGAAACAATGTGCTCGTCTTATGCAGGAAAGAAGGGCGCAAGATCATGAATGCTAATCTATACAAACTCGAATGGAACATAGTTTTCTTCCTGGCTCAGACTAGGGGAAAAATACTTGTGTTTTGTTACCAGGATACACATTAACTCATGGCTGCAAACAAATAGCTCTGGCTAGCATTGTGCTGTTATGTTAACTTGACGTGTGTGTGTGTGTGTGTGTGTGTGTGTGTGTGTGTGCTTGCATGTCACCTTCACATTGGCCTCTCCGGGACTTGGCATAACCACTGTTGCATTCACAGGTGTAAGATCCTTCTGTGTTGACGCATTCGCCATTCTGGCACTTGTTGGGCATGCTGCACTCATTAACGTCTGCCAGTTTTAATGAAAACCAAGGAGAGGTGGAAAAGAAAGTGACTATTGTGTTCCACTGCATTAATTATGGCAGGATGCTTCTTAAACAGACTTGAACCCCGCGGCCCTGTAACGGGAGTGTTAGAAAACGCCAACGGTGCGTTGCGGCGTCTTTTATCGGAACGACACATGCTCTTTCATCTCACCTTGACAGAACTTCCAGTTCTGGGTGATCACCTGGCTGTAGCCGCTGTGGCAGTGGCAGGTGTAGGAGCCGTAGCTGTTGATGCAGCTGCCCTTCCCTTCGCACGGGTCGTCGTCGCACTCGTTCACGTCTGTGAAAAAAAAAACACAAAAAAAAGAGAGGAGCCTTAATTCAACATTACATCGCGGTTCCATTTCACCAGCAGAGACCCGTTGTGCTTTCCAAGTCCTCCGCTGTGGAGCTCCTCTACTGTACAGACATTCCTCAGCCGTGGAGCCGAGCCCAGGCCCCGAGTGGAGCTGAGGCCGCGGCCAAGGCCTTTTTCGCCGTGAGGTAAGGGATCACAGCGCCGTGTCAGCTCTTTGGACGGGCCCGCCGTGGTGTTGTCAGGCGTCACGGAACGGGTCAACATAAACAAACGGATCCCTTTTCATTTTTTGGCCTGCTCCGTTTTTCGAGGCTTCTGTGCCGTGTTGATGTTTGGTGTCGAAGACTCGCACTCGAGCAGCTGATGATAGACAGAGGGGCTGGCGAGACCTCTCGTGTCAAGCGAGCGTGTTTGTGTACTTCTCTCCGAGGGTCCTACCGCTACCCCCCATCTCTCTCTCTCTCTCTCACAGTCTCTTACCGATGCAGTTGGTCTGCAGGGCGCTGAGCTTGAATCCTGGCTCACAGTGGCAGGTGTAGCCGGTCTGCACGGGAATACATCTCCCTGGTCCGCAAATGGATGGGCTGGTAGTGCATATACCTTTAAAAAAGCAAAAAAAAAAAAAAAGATATAGACATAAGAGACACAAGTCAATACTCGGAAAAACAGACAACAATATTGTTGACTTAGTGTTACGCAACATCGCAGACAAAAAAAAAAAAGAAGAAGAAGAAAAAAGTGCATTCCACTAACACATGTTGCTCTCCATGGGAACAGTCTCACTGTTTTATAGGTGGGGTCTTGGATGAGAGGACAGGTTTTACAGCGCTGTAGCGTTCTAACAGGTGGTATGGACCGCTTACAAAAGGGACGGCGAGAAACAAGTCATGCACAGTAGAGCCTAACATTACTGTTGTTCTTGTCTTTTTCTGTCCAAATGGACTGTGGTAAATCAAGAGACGTGGCACCGCGCCTTTACTGTCTGACTGGGAGAGGGAGGGGGGGGCGACAAACTACGTCTTCCTCTTATAAGATTACTGTAAATTCTCCCTACTTCCTCTATAGCTCTATCACACTTTCTCACACTGCCTGCAACCCAAACACACTCTCCCTGTTGTCTGCTCATAAATCTGCCCTCTTGTCCGCCCAGGGTAGCTTGGCCTTTTCCAAGAGGCACACTTTTTCTTGGTTTGGTGCCCTCTCGCCCCCGGCGCAAGCACGGCATCTCCGAGACGAGCTTGGCTTGGGGAAAAAGAGGTCAAATGGAAGCACAGTACGAGCTTACCCAGGGTTAACCTTGGGTAAGCCTGCAAAAATGTCTTATAAGATGATGCCTGTGTCTGCCAGCGGTTGACTGAGTGCAAGAGAGAGTTTGGAGTTTTCGCCGCTGATATGTGCTCTTGCATATGGTAGTCATCCGGCTCTTTATCCACCTGTCAATTGGGGTTTTTTGGATATAAATTCAGCGTGTTGGGACAGGCCCCGGTTTAATGGCCTCGTATTGTTCACTTTTCCTGGGTTTTATTTGAAGTTTTGATATCCCTAACAAGATATATTTGTGGTTTTAAGTACCAGAAATCATCTCAATATAGTTTTACATCTCCTCTCCCAAAGCTTTTCTCCAGAGCTCCAGCAAGAACAGGTGGTTTTTATGTCTGTCTCATTAATATTATTGAACTTCGCTTGTGATGGGTGTTGACTCTACAATTGTATCCCAACTTCGCAAAAACTCGAGTCGTTCTGAGGCTCGGTTTCTGAATGCGGGCTGTGTGCGTTTCGCCTTTTGGAGTGTTATTGAAACACAGGACAGTATTTATAGAACATCTAGACGTTCTTATAATCAAAAAGCAATTAAAATCTCACTTTCTACGACACAGAACCTTTATTTTGTATATCTTACCTATGTCCAAGTCTACGTCGGTTGTTTCTCTTGAATCTGGCTTGGGGTTGATCCTGGTGGCGTCTGGAGAGGATTCTGTTGAGTGTAATAAGAGTAGTTATGAGGTACTGGACGAGTACGAGCAGAGACAACCGCTGACGCTGGCACAGAGGGCCAAGTTCTCTCTTTCTCGACAAACCCAGAACGATACAACTGCTTGTTTTCCCAACCACCGCTGCCTTGGCTGTCACTCACTGGGCAGCTGCATGAAAACGCATCTATACTTTTCTCCGGGCTAAAAACAGCACAATGACAGAAATAAATCGACTGGATTATAGCGACGGAGTCAACCTTCAGACTTTATTGTCAATGTTTTCACTGGCGGCGAGGGCAGAGCCAGCATGAGGATTTGAGACTGCCACCGCTGTGCATGAGTGAGCAATTTATAGAAAACACACCACATGTCTGTGCCTGACTGCAACTACAGTGGATCGCTGCTAGCCCCTGAAGTCAGCGATGCTAAATCAAATGACAAGAGAGTAGAGTTAAGCGGTAGTGTTATATGATTTAAGGCAAGACAAGTACCTGGATATTTCAGCGGCGAGTCTGTCACAACCGCTGGCTGGAAAACAAGCAAATATCACTCGTTACAAAAGAAAATTGTTCATACAGTATGTCTACGTTTATCTTCATTTTCTAGCGCTAATTAGGTGTGTGCATCCAGCTGCAATGTGGTCTGAATAAGTTATGTAATCATCATACACCCTCCAGCTGAGATAGCAAGAGCATATCGTTCTAAGATAAACATTTCAAAAGAATGTGCCAAGAGGTTGACAGAGAGGAGAGAACTTACCGGGCTCAGAATTTCCACATCTGCCAGAGAGACGAGAGAGAGCAAGAAGAAGGGAAAAAAAAGTTTTATCAGTAGCAAACAATGGCATTCTGTTCACATTACCGAGTGCTTGTTACTGAATACACATAACATCAACCCCCCAGTGTTCTCCTCAGGCACTTGACTTGCAGCTTTGCTTCCAATAAAACACAGCTTATGGCACATTTATCCACTAAGCCCGGGCAGAGAAACGCTGCGTCTGAAAGGTAGCGTGGACTCCCCGGGTGCGGGAAAAACGCGAGGAAATAGATATCTCTGATAATGACGACAAAAATCCATAAATATTTACAGAATTGTCTCCTCATATAAATCAGAATGTCGCAGCTGTGCCAATAAAGTATCTCACAAGCATTAAATCAGGAAGATACATGGTCAGAAAATACTGAGGATTTAGATGTATGTCCAGAGCGGATTACTCGTGTGTATCGCCGTGATGCTCACGAGGGTTTCACTTTGATGGATGGAGGGGGGGACGTGAATATGACTCCGAAGATGTTCATCGCTGGATCAAGCAATTATTTACGGAGCTCAAAACATCCTGTTGATGTTTGGATTTATACAAAATCCTTATCTATTTACATCCTGTGGAAAAAAAAAAATCTTGCCTAGTTTCTGCCAGGGGCTGTGGTAAAAATACTCAAGTGGTTAAGTGAATGTCATGTTTGGATGACCTGAGGCCTAAGAGTCTAATATATTAAGAACATTCGGAAACACTTTATATTGAGGGTCCCGTATCGTGCAAATAGCCACTTTCATGGCTTTTTTTTCATGCTAGATAAAGTCTGGTGGTTACATAAAAAAAACTGTCCCGTGCATAAAATGTAAAATAACAACATTATCAGGTCAGGTAGGTGCAAACGACCGTCACTCACTCAGAAAGCAGTCAGCCAATCAGAAGAGAGAAGAAGAATGTTAACGAGAAAGGCCAAAATTGACCTCTGCTTTCTCAAGTGAGGGATTTGAGAGACCACAAAACCACCACAAACCACAAATATATTAGGCTACAATTATTAATAATAGCATTATAACCATAGGTATTTGTTAGATTATAAATCATCTATAAGAAACGTTAAAAAGTGAATAGTTAATAGCTGTTAAGAACATGAATAAAAGCCTCATGAGTTTCTGATAATTGTTCATAATAGCATACAAACACATTATTGAGTTTGCCCAGGTTACCTACAATACCATTTTTAAACCATTATTTACTAATCTTTTATGGTTGTTTATTGACTTTGAAACATAGTTTATTGTGCATTTATTAACACTTCACTTTCAGCTACTGGATCTACAGTGAGAACAATGTCTTATTAAGGATTTATTAGCCTTATAAGGCTTATTACAAACAGTTTCTGATGTTTTTATAAATGTCTTATAATCTAACAATAAGTATATTCATGTATTGATATCCATGCCATTACTAACACTTATATAGTTGTATTAACACATTGTATAGTCTTATTAATGCCTGATGTTAGTAAGGCTCTTATACAGACTTATAAAGGGCCTTATTAACTAATTCTTATAACACAGATTTCAATACAAGGTGTTGCAGAAAATTCAGCAGAAACAAAAGTCAACTTGGGGGAGATATAATGTACCAAGCATTTTATGCTCACCTTCCCGCGGGCTGGGTGTCTCTCTGGCTGGGTGAGGGGGGTGACGGGGCTGCTGTGAAGTGAGCGGCGGGTTGTGGGGTGCTTGCGGCGGCTCTGGGTACTCGGGGTACTGAGGTATTTGCGGGGTCTGTGGGTCACCGGGATACTGTGGTTCGCCGGGCAGCTGCAGCGAGGGATGGGAGGAAGGAAGCTGGGGATAGGTGGGAAACTCCTCCTCCAAAGACAACCCCGTGCTCTGCAGGTCGCCTTGCTCCAGCTGCCTGAGAGAAATCTGCACATCGGAGCGCGAGTAGGTGTATCCGTGACCGGCCGGGCAGATCTCCTTGAAATGGTCTGTGTTGGAAGGGAAACAATAAACCATTGAAAACATCACTTCTGTGTCCCGCTCTCGGCCTACTAAAGCTAACGCAGGCCGATGCCAGAGTGCAATACGACTCTTATTTATGTCTGATGTTCGCAGCAATACCATAAGCTGCCTGTTAAGTTGACCTGGCTGTGCTTCGCTGTGAATGATGAGCTCAGGTTTCGTCTATTATTACCGTACATCGAGCTCCCTGGCAGGCCACTGACAGCTGTCACAGAGGGGCTACCAGTGTGTGGATTTGGAAGAATTGGGGGGGGGGATATCTGCATACTCAAACAAACAGCCCATGCCAGTGAGGGAAGTAGAGGATCATGTAATACCCACTGACCTTTGAACTCTTTTGGTGTAAAGGCGTACGAGTGAGAGGCTAATGGAGGATTGGCTGGCCAGATAAAAGGAGGGGAGAGTGCACCTCTTTGTGTCTGAGCCCAGCAAACCTCAGCGATGGTGAATCCATTACAAGTGAGAAGCTCGCTGTCCCCTACCTGACCTGAAACCAGCGACTCCACGCCAAAAAGAGTCTGGAATAGAGATATGAGTAATGACAGATATGTGGTTGCTGTAAATGCTTGTATAAATGCAGGAAACGTGGATACGATAGGCTACTGAATGATGAATTTAAAGTGGAGGGGGGAGGGATGGGGCTATATATGATCAGGAGCCACATCAGAGGAGCTGGAGTAAATATGGAATGAAAGTCGGCGAGCTCCTGTTACTGAGTCGCAAGTAATGGGCCTGGCTGCTTTGTTGGGAACACGGCTCTAGGCCATACAAAAGCCAGCGTCCGAGGAATCAGAGGCTGTGTGTCTGTGTACTGTGTCAGACCTGGCTGAGCAGCACCATGGAGGTCTGTGTCTGTGATATCTGATCTATGACAATCCCCATGAATCACTGGCCGGTACAGACACCGTTAAAAAAAAACAACAGCCTGTTTCTCTCAGAGACTTTGAAGATTAGATCGGTATAAAAAGAAAAAAAAAAAAAAAAGACTTCCCATGTTTCACTTGGCCAAGCTATTTATTTCTGCTGTGAAGCTTTGCCGGCCTATTAGTGGGGTTCTCTCTGAGGGTTGGAGTGATAACACAAAACTGACTCCCACTATTATGTAGCCTCCAAAATATGAAAACTGTTATGCTCTTGGTCGCCTTCCACTTCAAACACATTTGGTTATTTTGAACTGCTTTACACGCCTGGCAGACAGCAGAATGTGACTGAGTGGTAAATATCTCTGCCCGTGCTGTCAGTGCCGTTGCGAGGCCCTGCGGAAGATTACATGTGACATGTTGTATCTGCGAAAGCGTTTAACCCTGTGAAAAAACGTTCCTTTCAGCGAGCGCTGTGCAGTAGAAAACCAGGGACAGACAATTAGGCCTGCAGATTGAGAGATTGCATTTAATAGAATGTTTTTTGTTTTATAACATATATATATATATATATATATATATATATGATATATAGATATACCTGAGTCTGGCAAAGGGCAGCGGTCGCACCCGGCGCCCCAGGCTTTGCCCACTCGGCTGCAGCAGCAGATCTGCTTGGTGATGTGCTGAGAAAGTGGCAAAGAGCAGGACCCCGCCGACACCGACCTGTAGCAAAGCGCCCTCTGGTCCGACACTGCTTTATCCGCTGCAAATGAGCACATCCGATACATGCGTCACATCAACAGATGCAAAAATGGTCTCAACCTCAGATAATGCGTTATGTTTTTATGATACAACAAGCAGTACTTACAGACACAGTGGCTCCTGGCAGCGTCCAGCATGAAGCCCGGTTTGCACGTACACCTGTAGCTTCCTTTGGTGTTGAGACATTCAGCATTCTTGCAGAGCCCAGGCAGCAGGCACTCATTGATGTCTGTGAAATATGCAGCGCGTCACTCATGCAGTATGCAGTACATTCAGATTATGGAAATATCATGAAGTCATGTTTTTCCAAGAATGTTTTTTTTTTTTTTTGAACTCCGAATGAACCCCTTCAACTAAACTTCATGCGAGTATCAATAACAGATTTAGAGATTCTTCCTTTTGCATTGAGCATACAGAGCTTTCAGCCCTGCAGATCAGCAATGATGTAAGGCTTGAACAATAATAATAAAAATAATAATATTAACGGATTATGTTTATATAGATTTACCTTGGTAACATTCACAGCTTCATCTTAACCAACACCAATGTGTAGCACCCACCTGGGTGATGCACAGTAGTCAGTTTTAGCACCAGAATAGCATATATCAGCTTGAGGTTGGAGAAGCAGTCATTGAGGCAATTACACCAGGGGATGGTGATCATTAGGTGGCCAGATGTGGCGAGCCAGGACTACCCCCTAATCTTTGTGATAAGTGGAATCATAGAATCTTTATTGACCGCAGTGAGTCAGGATTTCGGTTTATCTTGGAATTGTTTTTCTTTTTATTAAGTCCAGATGGAAGGCTGCCCCCTACTGGCCCACAAACACCACTTCCAACAGCAATTTGGCTTCTCCCAGGGGATCTCCCATCCGAGAGCTAACCAAGACCATTCCTCTGCAGCTTTAATCAAGCTGAGAAAGAGGGTACATGTTGGTAAGGCTACCGGCCAGGCCGCCGCAGAAATCTTTAACACCTTGAAAGGTGTCAAAATATGGTAATCGATCATGTAGTCAACGCCGCCAACTGCCGGGAGGCGGGTGACATATGGAAACCTTTAGGTTGCACAACTGTGTGAAACCAAGGAGGAGTGATGACACGAGGGAAACACATGCAAACCAGAAAACACTAAAAAAAAAATAACCGAGATACTATAAAGCTGCGGTAACCTTGACTTTGAAAGCTGGACGATGGGGCGGCAGAAATGGTTTATATTATCATCCGTTCTGTCCTTTACGGTGCCCAACAAGGTTGCAGCATCTTCAGCTTACGTCAATGAGTCAAAGTCGTAGAAGTTTTTTCCCCATTTGTCTGGACTAAACCGTGTGCTTCAGCGATTCAGGGGCCAGGGGAGTGTTTGCTTATTGCTCCAACAGCTCCAGAGTCACTAAGCCAAAATGGAGGCAAGCAAGCCAGATAATGTGCCAGCCAGGAGCATAGGGGGACATATTTCAGGCGCTTAGTCATGCGATCACACTGGGACCAGGCAAAGTTTGTTGTTCTACCGTGTTAAACAAAGAGTACATCATTAGGTCTTTTCCTATTGCTTTGACGACTGGAACCCGACAGGCTGCCACCACAGATTTTCCCAATTCTAATTAATCCACTCTTGTTTTGTTGTTTTGCTTCCTGCTGGAAAAAGTGAGCTTATAAGGGATTCAGGCTGATAAAATTATATGGACTGAACTGAATCCAGGGAATGCCTCAATGTTTCTTTTTGTGTTTCAATTGCTCTTTGTTCCTCTTTGCACATCTTTATCACTCTCGCACATAAATTTTAAATGCTCAAGGGTAGAATTAAAGGAAAAACTAGTGGTGAGCTGAAGCTGAATCTGGCCTTATGTTCACAAAGTCTCCAGCCTGTGTGTGTTATTACAGTATAAACAAGCCTGTTTCTCTGTTAGCAAAAGCGGCTTGTCACTGCAATCTGTTTGGATGAGCCGGGACCGGGACGCATACTGTGACGACGATGAAGCAGACCGCAGATGTCATGCCTGTCTCTGCTGATATTAACACTTTAAACAGCAATATACCGTATGTAGGTTGGGCGGCGACTTGCGTTTTAGTTTAAACAGCCTGTTTTCTGGTCAGGGTTCAGGTCAGCATTGGGCTCAGCCTTCATCACATGGGGTCTTTAATCCCTGGTTTGGTTGAGACCCAGATTAGTGCTATTGTTACAGTCTGCTGGTGGGTTGACTGGCATTGAAACTGACTTCCATGACAACCTGTCATGGCCAGCACTAATCTCGACATCATTTTTGAATTTACGCTCGGTTGCTCTCATTGACATATTGGGGTAAGAGCCCAGAATCCATCAGCAGGTTTTATCATGACTGTTTTTATTGCTTCATCATGACATACATTATATTGATAACTGCAATACATTGAGAAAGGTTTCACAATCCTGGCCCGAGTGACAACCACACTGCTGTGACCTTACGTGACCTTGCACCCTCTTAACTTCTGTACAAAAACAAGATTCACATAAACACCTGCAGAATTATTTATGGGCACTGTATAGAAAATTGGCAGCATTATACTTGTGTTATTATATATTGGCTGTTATAGCCAAAGGGAGTACTGTATAACTACTTTGGAAGTCTCAAACCAGATATAACTTATGGTGCCAAAAATGCATCCATTTAGAAACTGTGAATGGGGAATATTCCAGCTATTACTGGGAAAAGCGAGTTTTCAGTGGCAACTTTCTACTGCACAACCAGATATATCAGGTTGTCTCAACCTGTTGACCCAGTAGGATAAACGCTAAATGTAAGTGTTTTTAAAGTATTTGTAGTTTTTATTGAGTTGATCCAAGAAGTCAAATGAGTTATGTAAGACTTCCATCATCTCAGCTTTGAAGTGGTGTATGAGTAATCCGACCCGCTCCCAGCACCAGTTTACCACCCACCACACAGACTGCACATGCATCTATGTGGGCCTTTCATCTAAAGTGAGCATGGCTACAAATGGCCAATACAGCTGTCCCTGCAGTAGTTTCTGACAAGCAGTTTCTCAGGCGTTAAAGAACCTTCTCTTAAGACAGTGATTAGTGTATGGCTCTAGTAGGGCATCTTATCATAATGTATAGTATGATAATGGATCCAACCACAAGGGTCAGTGTAAAAAAACAAAAGCCATAGCAGTTCATCATGCATGTTACCGAACGTGAGACAAGCTCTGCTCTGTTCCAGTAAAACACACTGTGAGCGGAGCAAACTAGAAGCTGCAGTTTAGCGAGCTGGACACAATCCTGATAATAATGACAAAATCCCAGAAAAACCAGGTTTTGGCAATTGACGCGAAAGCTGAAATTAGAAATAATTTTTGGGAATGGAGCAGCCGCTGAACGGGACAGAGACTTTTAAAGCGCTCCAGTAAATATTGTGGGTAACTGTCAGCTTTGCTTTTTTGGTACTGAAGAAATGAGCAACTGAAAGGGAGGAACATCTTGAAACGATCATACAAGAAAAGCATGAATAATAGAAAGATAAATTTCCACATTTGTTGGCTAGTTGACACGCTATTGGAAAATAAGTATGTCCTTGCTGTACACGTCTTTGTTATATTAAAATATCTTTCCCAGCTCAATCATTACCTGAGAACATCTATAGGCCAATAGCGTGGCGCAGATCAGAAAATATGTTGAACTTGCTGAACCAGTGGATGAGTCCTCTTACAGATGTAGTCAAAGCTGCCCGTTGGACTGTGTTATACTCCGTAGGCTTCAATAAGCATCGCCCTTTGGATTATGACACCATTAATCAAGTCACTGGGTACCAAGGGGACCCATAAATCCTAGCTGTCATTGACAGAGCTTAAAGGCTGTCAGGAAAGCTGCATTTTGTTATTTAGTTATTTTTAAGTCCCAGCATCAGCTGTCAGCACTCTGCCTTGTTCACAGATCAAGCAGCACATTTGTGTTATGTCTACGAGACAAGGTTTATTTGTTCATGTCGATTCATCTTGGTGCTGTATACTAACGCCACCAAAAAATATAAATAGTCCAAAATCTCTAGTGGATGATACTGAGTTGACACTGTGGGTGGTTACTGTTTCATGAACTGTGAGCCATCTGATATCGAGCCACTGCTGGGATGCTGAGATAGAGGAAAAGCTGCATATGTTCCGAAATGACCCAGTCTGTTTTTACATATGGATGGATGGGTGAACTGGCAGCTTTTCTCCTACTTGTACGTTTAATGGAGACTGAGCAACAAACTGGAGAAACACTTGAAAAACACTCAGAGAGTCACTTTTTTTCCATAATCCCTGCCTGCCGTGCCATTCTCCACTCAGAACCAAAAAGGCCAATTAAGAAAACAGCCCTATATGCTTATTGGCTGCTGAACTCTGACACTGGAGCAAGGCTAATTGTAGTCATTACGTGGTTCCCATAGAGGTGTACAGCAAGGAATACGTTTATAGAAGTCCTCAGGGGTACAGGTATGCATGGAAACATATGGGCAGTAACTCTTTCTCACATCCATGTCATAATATTTAATTTCTCTGATGGGTGAACTACGTATTAAAATATGCAGAGTTAAATCAAATAAGATCTATAAAGTACAAACTGTACACATTCTTCAACTTATTTTATAGCTTACCTTGACAGTGTGTGAGATTCATCCTTTTATAACCTTTGGAACATTCCACTTGTCCATGTGCAATCACGGCGTACGCTGGAAACAAAAAGAGAAAGCACAGCTTTAGAGAAGCAAAAAAGATCTTACAGCGTAGTGCCTTTCTGTCACAAAGCATTGCATTCATCACAGGGGGAGAGAGGGAGCTCGGCATTAGGAGGGGACAATATAACTTACAGATGTGAGCATCTTGGCAAGAGGAAAAATGAGGGGACCCACAGCTCGGCCCTGTGGGACTCCGGAGTGAGTGTATGGAAATGGATCCCCATCAACCGCATTTATAAGACAGCACTGCCATCCAGCAAAATGTAACGATAACACTCGACGTCATTTATAATCATATTACCTATAATTCTCCTCAACCCCTAGGGACAGATAAAGGAAGCGCTTATATCATAAATATGTTGAGGAAAACCTATGTGACAGCCCTGACCTTTATCATCAACCACAGTGCAAATCTACTTAAAAAAAGAGACTAATGTTTTAACTGTGCACACTAGGAATGACGATTAATGTACAGCACACAGGAAAGTGATTGGTCCAAAACTTCTTTTTGCTTGATTTGCCAAAGCAATAAAAATCATATGGCATGCGCTTCAGGTGTGTACCTTAGAGAATCTCCGAAGTGCTGCAGTAAATAACACGGTGCGTCTGCTAATGCCCCAGTGCGGCCATCAGTGACAGAGGCCTGAAAACATTGTGTCATTACTCATCTTGCGCCCAGTCAAGCCCTTGCATGCTCCATTAAATGTACAGAGGTCAATGTGACTATCATGTGGTGAAAGGAAAGTCTCTGTTTGTCTTAAGGAGTGACAGAGAAGACAGAGAGAGGGAGAACAGAGTGTGTGTGTTCTATAGGTTTGTTAACAGTGAAGCATGCTTAACAGAAACAGGCTGATTATTACCTAATTACCTAACCTAACTAATTGAAAGGAGTCTTAAGTGAGATTTAATTGCTCTAGGAGAGAAATGCACACAGCCCATATTCATAAACTGTACAGCAACTATACAGAAATCAGAGTGGCTCATTAATATTAAAGCTTTCCAAAGAGAGGCTTGAGATAGGAGATGTAAAACTATATTAAGGTGTTTTATGGTACATAATAAGTGTATATTATGGGACCTTTAAAGCAATGATGGCGCTGATTTGCTTTATCTTTCTTCGTTGTTATGATAGACATGATTCTGTTTTGCAGCTTTAATACTTAAATACAATGGAGAAATGCAGCTCCGGCCATTTTTTCCGAAATGTTTTGGTGGCGCGTGTGCAATTTTTCATTCCTCGTGTTCATGTTTGTAATGTGTCTCGGCTCAAGCAGGCTTTCCAAATTGCAAAAAGAGTTGCTATCCTATCCAATGAAAGTAAATATAGAGTGAAAAATTGTCTCCAAAGTTTCCCACTCACAGAAAACAGGAACAAATGAGAGCGTTGACTAACAATCTTTGGATTTACTCCATAGCCAGAAAAAATATGAATTTACTAAAGTAGAGTATTGCTGCCACAGTGACGAAGGGTTGAAAACAGAGGTGACGTATGCAAGAAACTACAGTCGATTGGCCTGCCAACAATGAAAATACATCTCTTCCCTTGGCAAAGTGGTCTAGGAAATGAAGAAAAGTTGTACTGTTTGGGACCAGGGCTCCAGCAGTCTGCTGACTAGAGTAGAGACTAGAGTAGAGACCAGACAAGATCTTCTGATTTTGATCAATTCTGTCGTACAGCAGCTCATATCCCTACCTTTCTTCTTCAGTCACCTATTCCAATGGACATAAGAGGCAACTGAAAACAACCTCCATTGTTGCACTGCTATTTGTTTCAGAGGCTTCATAAATGTTCTTTTCCTTCCCACAAAAGTTGGTGCGGTATGATTTGATGCTCCAAACCGAGCAAATAAAAGACCTTGATGGCGTTCAATATAGATAGCAACACAGCAATCCAGTATCCAGTTATTACAAAACCCAGCAATCGTTACTGAGTTTGTGTCATTTTCCCAGGAGCGACTGGAATGTGTGCCACATGGTAGCTTTCTGGGAACGAGGTCCTGGAAGCTGAGTTATGTTTTGGTCCTGCTGTGACCCAGTGGACCAGGCAGGGTCAATGTACCTGAGGGTTGACAGAGCAGAAGTGGGTCAGCATGAAGGGAGCAAGACGGGGAAAAAAAGGGGGGGAACTGTGTCAATTCAACGCCCCCGTTCCTGTCTGCCCACCTCCTCATCTTCCTCCACACACTCCTAATCCCCCTCGAAAAGTTTCCGAGTAATGAGCTGTTGTGGTAGGGCAGTGGGCACACCCTCCTGCAGCGATGGGATCAGGGAAAGTCTGGCCTGAGTGACAGCAGGGCGCACATGCCAAGGGAAGCCCAGTGGGGGAGGTCCGGGAGTCTCAATAAAGCTTATTAGTGGGAGGAGAGGACCACTGTAGTCGGTAACAACTTCAACATGGAAGTTGAGACAGCTCATTTCAAAACTACTTTTCTAGTGATGAAAAGTTGGCACATTTCCGGTTATTCCAGACACGTTTTACAGTATATGTTCATAGAACTATTTACACATGAGATCTCAATTAAAGATCTTCTTGTGTGCGTGTGTCTTTTGGATCTTGAAATGCTTGTTATCAGAGTTTGAGTAGATCTTTATTGTTCCCTGGAGGCAACGTGTTTGCAACAAGGCACAAAAACAAGCTGCTGAAAGTCAGCATACACCCTCCAGAAGCCTTCTGTAGGCTCGCTATATATTATCCAGTGCAGAGACTTGTCTGTTTGATTTAGTAGTTAATTATGTATTTTCGGAAACAAGTTTGATAAATCCTTCTGTTGTTGATATTTTACTGAACCAGCAAATCAGAGCTCTGTCTCCCTAACATTCACCTCAAGAAAGGATGATCAGCAGCAGGGCTTTAAATCATGGTAACTTGTCATTTTTACTGTCACACAAAAAGCCTAAGAGCTTCAGCCTTCACAGATAATTTAATGATGTGCCTGTTCTCATACTGGATTCTACAGTCATTTGTGTAGAAAACATTTGTTTAGAGTTACACAGGCAGTGGCCTGCAAGAGTGAGCTCAAGCTGCGCATCATTAGTGTCGCCCCGGATACAAAAGTGTGTAGACCCAGACCGGTCTGTATCCAGCGAAGGTACAGACACAAACTTCAATTTGTTGTCTATCCGTTTAGCCCCATTCAACAAAAGACTTTGTCACCCCTCACTAATTTATTGTCCATCTCCATTCAGTGGTGTTTTGCATTCCACTGGCAAATGTTCAATAATATTTGCTTGAATTCCCTGACCTGTGAACTGAACTGTAATTCAAATTCCTTGGAGCTTTTGGGCGCTATTCTTAATCAATCCAAACAAATCCTTTAAGTCTCTTTTCAATATGAAGGTGAAATTAGCTTATGCAAAATGAGAGCGAAAGAAAATGGAGGCGGAGGCAAGGAGGCTTTGAATGGCGAGTGTTTATAGTCAACTGTACAGAAATCTTTAATTGGTAATTTGGTTCAATCATCCTGTGGACCACCCGGCCGGGAGCTGTTCTTCTAAGACGATTGAGACGTCTGGTCCATCAATCATGGGGCTCAGAGCCCTTCACCATCATCCCCAGGGACCTACCAGGGAGGCAACCTCAGTGTTGGGCTTCTTTCTTCAACCCTTCAGTGGCTGGAAAAACCTGAGAACGCGTGGGAGAGACAGGATGGAGGATGGACTGATGCCATCCACAGGACGGGAAAAGGAGACAGCCTTCCCTTCCATTCCACTGGGGGCCACTCTATAGGAATGTAACCAACACCCCAAGCCAAGACCTTCTCAGGACCAGTTCCAGCAATTTACTTGTCTGACATACCGCCATAGGACAAACCGGTGCCGTACAGAGAAAACCTGGGGCAAACAAGAGTTCTTTAATCACTACGGAGGGTTTCAGGTCTTTTGAGTCTCTGAGATGGCGAAGTGATCTCTTCTTGGCCTCAGGGCCAAAGCTTGATTGGAGCAAAGATCTTAAAGGGACGTTATTTTCTTTTAAACGGACTGACTGTTTGGCATAGATATGCAGCATTTGTCATTCGACAAACAGATCTAATAAGTAATGTGTACATTATAAAATGAGCATTAAGAAGACCTAACAACAGAAAATGTAGCATAGCATTTTTTTCACATGTTCTTGTGTTTGGCACCTCTTAATTTATCGTCAGGATGTGCATGCTTTTCTAATCTATTTCCTGTAAATCATGTGTCTTGCTTGTGTCACTAAGACTAATCGGTTAGCCCACATGAGACTAATAACATCCGCCGACTGATCGCTACAGAAAATCAATATATAAAACATGTTTTTATTTTTTAGAACAGTCTTAGCCGTGCATCTGTCACATTTGACCAACAGGACCAAGACATTGGCACATGTGAGGCAACAAGCTTTGATGATCAGATTATTTCATTTTTCTGCAACATTAAATCTTCACTGAAAACATGCTTTTCATTGTTTTTATTCACGAAAGCGATTTACATCTCTGTTAGTAGTTTGACAATTGTTGCTTAACGCCCTGTCTCCGTGATGCTGATGGCAGTGTAACATCAAACACATATTTAAAACAGACCCACATTCTTCTGTACTCTCAAATTCACTCTGGAATTGCAACCCCATGGGCTCATTCCAGTCGAAGGCATGCCATGGTACGTTCCCACTAAAAATCTAAAAAAAATAAATAAATACAAATTGTAAAAACGCTTAACTTAGCTTGTATCCAATTAAGAAATGCAACACAAATTGTATACCCATCTGCCTCCAACTGCGATTTATTTATTGTGGTAAGAGCTGCTCAGGCCTGATTAGCAACACTGCTGCCCAGCTAATAGATTCCATCATTCCAGTTGTGAAGGGGTAACACTGAGTCTAGATCAATGAATCGAGTGCTGTCAAACTGAAGTGATGGCTTTATCTAATGACCATGAGAAGCTGCTGTGGAGCCATTCCAATACATCTGTGTTCAGCAGGAACGAATGCATTGAAAGTCAACGCATCTCTGGTTTTCGTTGGTCATTAACAAGTGTTCATGTTTGATCAGTGCTAATAAAAAGCAAAACGCAGGCTTTGGCCCCTCGATGAATGTTGGATTAAATGTCGGGGGAATCAAGGCGAGATCTGGGAGGGATAAGTTCATGCGGGAATATCTGGAAGTTGTGGAGCTCTGAGGAGCTCTGTGCCCCCCCCTTCTTCTTTGGCTCATCTGACTTTATAGATCTAAACCTCATGAAGAATAGTGTCCTCATTACACATAGACTCCAAGAGGAGGGAGGGAGTGAAACATACAGACAACTCCCCAAGATAGAGAAGTGAGGTGGAAGAGAGGGCGGGGCAAAGACAGCGCTGAGGCAGTGACATCATGATGACCTGGTTGACCCAGGGAGGTAGAGGAAGCCAAGGCTCCTGTGGGTGTGGTGGTTACTTTAGGCCCCAGGGACTTCTGATCTGGCTCCCTGGGAAGCATCCCAGCATCGCAGATGGGGAGAGTCACAGAGAGGGAAGCTGCCCAGCAATGACAGATGAGAAGACAAACGGTTTATGGAATTCCATTAGCTGCGAAAGGCTCAGTGAGGGAGGGGCTGCCAGCACAATTACACAGCCATGCCAGCACTACAGCATGGCTCAGACTCAGCCACAGCATATAAGGCATTCAGTTGGCTGAGAGAACCTGAGATTACTTTCCTAAAATGTATCCCAAAGTCATCCCAACAGTACAGGAATAATAGCCCTATGCTTTTCATGGATTAAATCCCTCTCACTAACTCAGTGGATTCAGTTTCTGCGGTGTGTTTATGGGACGCAAAGAGTGGTGGAAGAAGAACTCAGATCCTTTACTCAAGTAAAACTATAAATACCAGAATACTTGGTTCTGGTTGAGGTGGAGCTAGTTTGAAGGATCAGGTTTTATAAGGTTGGGTATGAAATTAGAAAAACTGTAATGCATACATTTTGATTATTTGTTCCAAATGTTTCTTTAATCTTATTTAGTATGTTGGAGAATTTTACCTCTTATGGCCTTTGACAGGTATTTATTTATTTATTAGTGGTGGAGAAAGTACTCAACTCCATTACTTGAGTGAAAGCATAGATGCTCCAATACAAATGAAAGTTGTTGAGTCAAATTTTAACTCTATTTAAAGTAGTTGAGTACTTGCTTTTGAAAATACTTAAGTAAAAAGAAAAGTATATTGTTGCATTGTTGTCACAATGAAGTTACAGAATCTAATGCATTGATTTGCTTGTGGAATTGTGGAATACAAAGCTTGTTAAAGCTAAAAGGTTATAGAAATGCATGGCTAATCAAACATGGTTGCCTGGCAAAAAGAACAACCATTGCAATTTTCATTTTTTTTTTAATTTAAAAACACTCCCATCCCACCAAAACTGCATAGCAAAGTTCTGACACAGTTCTGGCAAAATAAGTATGCCTCAGCAGTTACTCTTGGTTTAAGAATGTCTCTTAGCTGTTTCTTCTATCTTCGTCATAGGAATACATTTCAGCAATTTCAAACATGGACTTAAGATATGGCTGACTACAAAAAGTAATGAGTATCAGTTAAACAGTTAAAAGTACAATATTCATCTTTCAAATGTAGTGGAGAGAAAGTCTCTTAAACAAATGTACAGATAATTGAGTATAGTACTCAAGTGAATTTACTTCATTATTGACCATCACTGTTTATTCAAAACCATGTCACAGATTATTTATAGGGGGAATGTGTCTTTGGTGGACTTTGGGGGGGGACTGATAAGGTGGATTGCATGTCTAAATAGGTGATTTTGGACCATAAAAGCATTGTATAAATAGATAAATACCATGAAAATGTTATTATTAATCTGTGAAAATATCAGAATATGGCCCCTTACAGTAGCGTAAAATCAAAAAACTTAAGTAAAGTACAGTACTTGAGTAAATGCACTTGGTTACATCCCACCACTGGACACAAATAGACTTGTATGTCCCACTCCACCTTTTACTATCCTCCCTTTTGTTATGCAGTGACTATCATCTCCAGCTATGAAATCACAATTTTTACAACTCGCTAGTTGAGGAGTCCACTGTAAGTTGTTTTCCACTCCGCCTCACCATCAGGACCAGAGGGAAGCAGTTCACTGCAGCCTGTTCTGGTTGATCTGGATCTCATTACGGGCCAGGAATCCTCAGCATGCCACTTTTAAAGGCGCTGGCTCTGACGAGGCTTTGGCTCCCACTGAGATGGGCACACGCTGGCATAAAAGCCTCCATAACGTCAGCTTCCTCCACATACCCAATCGCGCTTATAGTATATTACAGTATATATATATATATATATATATATATATATATATATATATATATATATATATATATATATATATATATATATGCTCATATTCTCCAAGGACATAAAGTCATAAAGTCCTTGGTGTTCCAGGCCCCGGAATTGGCTGATAGATAGATATCTGAGCTAAATCAAGGCTTACAACAAATCCTGTCTGCAACAGAAGTGTTGCTATTAAACTGTGGTCATATTGGCATCCTCTGCAGATGCAATAAAACGATTAAGTAGCGATTCTTGCTCTCAGTCAACAGCGGTTTGTAACCAGCTATAAACTGACCAGTGGTAGCGTCACACCCCAAAATACAAAATGGGCTTTCATGACATCATTATCACATACTCAACGAGAGACACAGGAGACTCTTATAAAACTAGATGCCTTCCCCACATTGCAGGGCCTACAACTGACCCATTCACAATGATGTAAAAACAGCATCCTTTTTCAGGGGGCTGTTTGCCTTCAGGTTGCATATCATTCCTGTCAAACACGCAAGAAAGTGTATGTCCACGCCAGTGAGGGAGGAATGGGGCTTAATGATCTCGCCAAGTGTCTAAACTGAGAACAATAACACTCTGGAAGAATTCAAAGCAATTCTCCTATTAAAGCTCCCTCCAAGACTTCTGGGACATAGTACATGACTTCATTTTGACTTCATTTTTCCCCCTTCTTTCATTCTCTATCCTTTCTTCCCTGCCTGCGTGCGACCTGGGACCTGGGGCCTACAGTGTGCCTGTCCCCCAAGACAACTGCTGAAAAAAAAAAGTGAGCGAACGGCGCCTTTGCTCAAAAAACTTTTTCCCCAAAAAACTTCAAAGGAATGAGCGGGAGGAAAACATCTGGGGGCCAAAAGAGATCGTGCCGGGGATTTAGGAAGCGCAGGGATCCGACATGCCGAGGGAGATAGAGAGCAGGAGAGGAAGGAGTGGATCGGCGTCTATGATGGATGGAGGAGACAGGGAAAGGGATGATGTCTGCTTCTGATTAAGATCTGGTCAGACATTAAGCAGGGCATGAGGGCTTTGATAGACAATTGACATCTCCGGGCATGTAATATGTAAAGATTAATGTATGAAAGGGAAGAGAATTTATGCACCACCATAGATGCAAAGCTGGTCCTCCTGGGCCTGTGCAGGGATGAAAACAAGCCACACTGAGATAAAGTCTCCATCCACAGCGAGAGGTGTCACCACCCACCCAGCCTGAGGGTGTTCAACCGCCCTGCTGCTGTTTCTCAAACCTACCGCAGCTCTGGTGGTTGCGAAGCAGCTGGACTGCGGCTGTTTATTTCCCTGCTGTTTCAAGGTTGTCCAAGACTGGCTCATTCTGCCCACAGGGTGGGTGGTACTTCTACCAGGTTCTCATCTTCATGCTAAATGTGTTTTCATTTGCCTTCCCAATTTTGGTTTTATAGAAGCGAAAACAGCTTAATTTCACCCAACGCGGTGCACAGTCGAGTCACGCAGCCGCCTCAGAGGAGTTGAATAATTTAATCAAACTGCTATCCGCTGATCATCAGTCATCGGTATTGTTCAGGGCCTGTGATGAATGCTGTAAATATCCACCAAGCATAAACAGCCGCTGTGAAGGAAAATTCCGAGCTAGGTTTATAGGTATTGGGACTCAGTGCTGCTTTTGGTCAGTTCTGGTCATCTGCAGCACTGGATGTAGGTCAGGGCCTCTTTCACTTGAAGCATTTAATTCCTCTGTCTGTGTAAGACGGGGACTGTCCTCGACAGTCTTTCTCCCAAGTTAGTCAAGGGCACACAGAGATTATGATGGAACACTGTGTACAGGCCAAGATAAACTGCTGCTTGTGTACACACACTAGACAGTGTGACTTAGGTCAATTCAGGTAATCACAGTTCCTCATTTAGAATCCAACGTCCAATTGAATCGTCACACAAGAGAAGTATGCAAGAATAGCCTTATTTGGACATGCAGCAAACTGGTGTGTCTCGAGTAGGGTTAAAAACTCCTCGACAGGAAGCGAATGTTCAGAATTGATTAACATTGCACTGTGTTCACACATGTGATGTTGAATCATTGATTCTCCTCGATTGAGACATCCTGGTCTCCTAGATACTTCTTCTATTCTTCTATTCAGGGATAAAGTGTCTCCTTGGTTTTCATCACAACTGCAGCTGATGCACCATATATATATATATATATATATATATATATATATATATATATGAAAACAGAGCCCAGTGGCGTCTTGCTGATTTGATGCATGACAAGAGAGGACTAACAAGATAACAAAATACCAATAGTACAACATAAGATAATCTTAACAAAATTAGGACAGGTTAGAAAAAGATTAAAATATGTATTGGAACAGAACGGAACAAAAAATTGCTCCCCTCTGACAGTTTCTGTTTTGGAGGGCTTACCTGGTTTGGTTGGACACATTTGGCACTTGTTTAGACCCCAGGAGGCGCCGACACTGCCACAGCAATCATCCTGTTTGGTTAGGCCTGGCAGGGGCTTGCCACACTACAACAACAATGCACATCTGTGTTAAATCTAATGGAGCCTTTGGAGAACGAATGTTACATGTTTGTGCCTGCATGTGTACACGTGCATGTGCATTGGCAAGGTCAAAAATGTGTGTGTTCATATCAAGTGTGTGCGTGTAGACTTAAATATCTGCAAGGACAAAGTGAACTAGACACATCTGAGATTGGTTAGTTGGAGGAGGACATAAACAGTGAGTTTCAGGAACAACTATGAACCTCCTGGCATGCCTCATTAAGGCACTTGGCTAATTGTGAGAGATTCCTATCAGGCCTTACTTATTGGATTTTTGGCCAGTAGGGATTTATGAAACTCAAGAGGCAACAGAGAGGACATTCTTCTGCAGAACACCAAAATGGTACACTGGCAAGAGAGGAGGGAAAACTGCAGGCGAAAGCTTTTATACGCTCCTCGTCTGTGGCAGTTCTACAGGAGTTCTGAAAAATCACTGACTGGAAGGTTAAATTTCCAGCTCGCCATGAAACTAGAGTAGAGAAAATGGAAGTTGTAGTCTAAGACGTGCAAACCAGTTTGAGGAATAATGCTGGAAAAAAAAAAACATCTCTGCTGCAAATCATTCTGTTGTTGCGACTGAAATTCTCAAACATCAAACATAATGCCTCGTCACAGCCAAATCAAACAGATGCTTCATTAAGCCTTGGATTAGCAGAGTTGCATTGAGTCTTTCCTCTTCCCGACTTTTCTTCTCACTAAGATAAATGTCTGCTGTGTCATCCGTACATTATCATCGCCATCTGCACTAGGCAACGTTCTCTATGTACGGCACAATACAGAGACCACATGGCCTGGATTTCAAGCTTAACCTTTGTCCTTTGAACACATCCTAACTCATAACATGCATGTGTTGGGGAACTGGCGGAACGTGAGATGACCAATGTGGTTAGAGCTCATAAATCCAAGACGTGACATAAATCATCGCCACAGGTCCGCTCCCTGTTGGAGATGGGAGCCAAATGACACCCGCAGTAAAACAGCACTTGTCCAATTACTGGGATAATCCAGGTGGTTTGGATCCGCTAATGATGCAGTGTACATAGCACGTTGTACATACCTGTCCGTCAACTGTTTCCTGAAAGCATCTCCCCACATGTCCATTCTGACGGGTGTGTGGTCTGGTATGGCCGTGGCCGTTACCACTGGTGTGTGTGTGTCTGCTGCTGTGATCGCCGGTGGCTTCGTGTCCGTTCCCAGGTTGGGAGCGCTGCTGGACAGAGTGAGCGCCCTCTGTGGTTGTCGACCGCTGCCCAGGCTGGACCCGGGCTACTTGGTGGATCTGGACCTCTGCCTCAGGAGGGTGCTGAATGTGGACGTTCACCAAGGACGGGTGGAGCGACACTGGGGATATAATGTAGAGGACGATTTATTATCTCAAAATGTTGTTAATTAAGCGGAAGCATCTTCATCTAAAAGGTTAATAGTTGTGTATACATGCTGCAGTGTGTACGGCTTATCAGCTAACGGCTTATCCTGCACAAAGCTGTAAACACGTTTATGAGATCTTCATGGGTTATTCCCAGCAGTGAACACACACTATTAAGATACTACAAAACAACAACGAGGCACAACGAGGTTTGGTTCTATGGTTTAAATCAAATCATAAAAAGACCAAAAACAGATTTGCAGCAGAGTTTAGAAGATGTTGCAATGTGGAGAATGAGCTCCTTTGTCCTTCTGACAGAGGGGAAGCATCCATCTTCAGGGAGTGCCAGGGCTTTTTCCCAGAATCCTGACCCACTCTCAATGAATCATAGTTTCACAGACAGGCAGCAGGGAGAGTCCAAGGAGAAGAAGTCGACCTTATCAGGAGTTCTGGACATGAAATTGCCTCTGTGTACATATGAAGCATGGGTGCATGGAGGGGGGATAATTAATTTCTTGTGACGTGACAATATGGACATCATTTAATTATTATAATTTGTGTAATTTAATTCAAAATGGATAAGGGGACAGCATTTAAATTACATAAGACAGACCTTCTGCTTTTACTTACTTTTTCGACCAGCGAAACATAAGGAGAAAATAAAAAAATGATACCAGAAAAGAAAAGTGAGGAAATATTTCACTTTTATATTATTATAACTTCATGATGTTGCCTTATTCTGTTTATAATATTCACTTGTGCCTTATAAAAGCGGCATTGTGTGAATAATATGAGGATTTCCACTGAGTCATGCATTAATTATTCTGTTCAAAATAGAGTCTGACCACCACTGCTCGCCCGCAACAGGCACAGCACAGGGACAAGTAAACAAATTGAGTACACTTGTGTGCCTATAAAAAAAAAAGGACTGTGATCACGAGAAGTGAAGCAATTTGTAACAAACCAGCTTTTAAAATAGTGACATTTACCGCCATAATCAATCAATCAGAGGATTTTCTTGCAGAAGAAAATCTTTTGTATTAAATTTGGCGGATTACGTTTGTATCATTGACCAATAGCAAGCAGCTTTGACAGTGCTGAAAACAGTTATGGGACAGGACATCAGACAAGCTGGCTCGCTGACAGTTAGGTCAGTTATGTCATCCTCTGAGCTTTTTCCCCCTCCTCAATATGTACAACCCCCAGAGCAAAACACTGAGGAAGCACTCGACACATTACAGCAAGCTCAGGGAGCTGTTGTGACCCACTGACAGCTCGCGGCCTGCAGTCATTTGTTGGCTGGCTCGAAAAGTAGTAGACAGAATTTGCTGTGCCACTTACTCTTTACATGAAACCTGAAAAAATCTAATTACTGTGTTAATCCGACTAAATCTAGACTTTTAACCTCTTAAGACACACCCCCTTTTTCAGTCTTATTTGTGAAAATGGTATGCCGATGTGAGTAAGTAATACACCACATGTCGCATGTCATTTGAAAGCCCTTGCTATCAGATTTAGATGGTTCACATCATGGGAAATATCCATTGGGTCGCACTGCTGTCCATCAAAATAAGGTGGTCAAACTTTTGACCAAACAATATGAAAAATCTAAACAGAACAACTCAAACCGATAGAAGCCGGTTAACTTAGCTAAGTAGAGTGTACAGGAATTGTGTACAGGAAGATGCACATATTTGCAAGATTGTCCATCACGGCAGTGTACCAATTTACTCTCCATGTAGACTAGGGCAAAGACAGTAGTCTGTGTTGAAGGACTAACCAAGCTACAACCTGAGCTTGACCTTACTGTGCATGTAAACGTAGTGACTGGTGCAACTGGGTCGTAAAAGAGGTCAGCGGAAGGACAAAGGCTTGGGTGCTTACCTTGTTGATTGGACAGCGGCAAAGTGTACATGGACTGGGATGGAGATTTGGCTCCAGGGTGGCTGGTGTCTTTGTTAGAGGTGGGTCTGGTGGGAGGCGGGGCCGGCAGGTGGCAAAACTTCCCTGTTGAGTTGGACGGGCACCAGCACACATCCCTGCCGATGCATCGGCCTCCATTGAGACAGGGGATCTGGCAGAAAACTACGGGGGGGAGGAAAAGTGCATCAGGGCCAAAGAGGAAATGTTGAAAGCGAGAGATTCTTTAAGCAGCAAGACACATTTAATTGCACAGATGTATGCGTCCTCACACACAAGAATCCATACTGGTAATAGGAAACAGAAGGGGTAGCTCTAATAGGAAGGGCATGTGCTGAGGCTTCAAGTAGACAAGCTTTGTTTGCAACAATTAGCAGTGGTCCTGCTGTTCTCTAGTCTGACACCTCATTCCACATGACAATGATGAAGTTTCAACTCTATCCTGAGGGCAGAGCCATGGCACTGCCCCCTTTTTTTTTCTTCTTCACTGGCACAGTTTGCCTCACATCAGTAATTACAGACTCATGTGCGGAGTGATGATTCATCCTTTGTTATTTGAAAAACAACAAGTGCATGGAACACTTGCTTCACTGGGAGCAGGACAGAAATTTCCAAACCATGCATGAAATTTCACGGTGGGGGCAACTCAACCTTTTTACGTACGTTAATTCCCAAAACGTGTAGAGTTTGATTTAGAGTTTGCGATTTACCATGGTGGGAGAGGAAAGGGGGGAAAAAAGAGGAAAGGGCGCCATTGGCCAGATGGTGTTTGACCGTACTGCTTTTCACAGCCCTTTTATTGGTCTTATCTTTTTGGCATAAGGGATGAGTGCCAGCACCTTACATACATACATGAACAGAATCGTCTCTGACCTGACCTCCCCTAACTCAAAACATCAAAGACTATCAAATTGAGGAAAAAAAAAATCTATCCAACCGTGACAAATAAAAAAAAGAACCTTTCTTGGGCAAAAAAAAAAAAAAGATGAAAAAGTGAAGCTGAAAGAGGAGGCAAGTGATGGAAACACGGTGCATGGAGCATCCTCTCTGTGTCACTGCGACGGACGAAAAAACGGGGTGCAAAAAGCTAGTGAGAGAGACGCTGGACGGTCTCCATGGCATGTGGAGAATGAGCCCCTTGTCACAAAGCATTGGAATGAGAAGAGAGACTAAGAGAGGTCCAGCATTGGTGTCCAGACACACAGGAAGGCCTCCTGTGATTAGTCATACTGGCTAAATTAGGAGGTGGTTATTAAATCCTCTCAATGTGGGATGCAGGTCTGTGCTGGTCTGTGTCAGGCTGGTCCCAACGCTGGCTATTCTTAGACAACAACCCACTGCACTGCGCGCACACACACATACACACACTTCCTGTCTTGCCTATTTGTCTGCCCTTTCAACAAACTCCACACACACACACACACACACACACACACACACACACACACACACACACACACACACACTTCTCACTCAATAAACAGACTTCTACCCGATCTAATATCAGGCTTTACAGTAAGTGTTTCGCACAGGGTGCATATCAAGGGAGCCTGTTATAATTATCCGAGCCAGCTTTTACTGCGCTGTGACGGGAACATAACAACAGCATGAGATAACTGTTTGCTGTCCACTCAAAATTCCTCGACGAGCACGCACAACCCCGAGCAATAACAGGATGCGAGAGCCTAAATGGAAAGTGATCTCTTTTTGTAACACACGCTTTTACATAATGAAGGGAGATTTGTAGAGAATAAAAAAAAAATACAAAATTGAAAAAGGGGGGGCATAAAAACAAACCACAGCTTAGGAAGAAGAGTGGAGGTGCCAGAAATGTAATCTTGTGGAAGGCCTCTGCCAGCGCTCTGAAGTGTTTGGAATATCTGTGCCACGTTCCAAAACCCCATTAATGGGCACATAAATCTGCAACATCAGCCTGTTTATATATTCATAAGTCAGCTGAGTCCTCCCGAAAGAGCCGAGTGCACTTAGGTGAGGGCTGATTGCTTGTATGTCTGCTTGTATTTATACGACTTTTGACTGGAGAGGACTTGTATGTATATGTGTGTGGTATGCGCACCCTTCACCTCTAATCCACAAGTAGTAATTAGTCTGAGCCTCAGTGAGATCTTTGCAACTGATGAGAAAAGAAAGAAACATGCAGGGCTACGACCCCTCCCCTTGGCATTGAGCACCCACCCACCCCCCAACACCCCCCCTCCCCCTTCCCATGGACACTCTTGTGTGAATTTGGAGCAAAGCCCCCCGGATAAATGGCAGGTTTAATGTAATCCCTATAAAATCCCGTTCATGCTGCTACTCTTTCTCCCTTTTTCTGCCTCTCCCGCTCCTTTCATTCATTCCCGCTCTCCCAGGGAGCACGTTAAATGGTTAACGGTGGGGCCAACCGCGAGGTGTAAACCGCAAAGAGATGGGGCTAAGTGTTGGGAGCGTGGGACCACCAGCTCCACGTGTGTGTGTGTGTATGAGGGGGCGATTAGCCTCCTTTTTACAGAGCCCGCTTTTAATCTGCTCTACCCCTTTTCTTCTCTCCTGCGTCCCCTGCATCTCTCCTTCTGACAGTGAGATTTTTATTTTTTCTTGTAGCGTTGCTCTCAGCTTTAATCTCCACCACTCTGCCTGCTCTCTGAGCTTGGTATTCGGAACAGACGGCATGCCACTGAGAACCCATTTTGTCAAACTCACCCCATAAAAAAAACAAGAAACTAGAAGGGAGACATGGAAAAAGTGTGTGTGAGAATCAGAAAAAAATTTAGCAATAGAGACAGTAGTGAGAGTGAAGTGAAGAGACGAGAAGCAGCAGACAGCAAAAAAAAAAAAAAAAAAAAAAAAAAGGCAGACAAGAAGCATCGAGGGCCCGGGGTCGACACTCACAGAGTCTGAAGCCCTGGTTCTTCGGCTGCTGCTGCTGCTGCTGCTGCGAGGTCTCGCTGTACACCGTGGTGATGTCTCCCTTCTCGCAGCTGTTGTAGCAGCGGCCGCCGCTGCACACCCTGCGGCACATCATGGGCGTGAAGACGATCTTAATGCGGTCCAGGCTGGAGGTGAGGTTGGCCCCTGGGAAACACACACACACCTGGCTGAGAAGGAGAGGCAGCAACAGAGGTAGGCTGGAGACGAGCTGCATCCTTTCCCTACCGTCAGCCTGACTGTGACACACTCCCCACCCGGGCGAAGGGAGGTTTATAAGTGTGTGAGGGTGTGTGCTGACGGCAGGCCAGTGGCACGCCGCAGCTGAACGAGCGATATGCCACAAAAGCCCAGCGAACGGGGGGGAAACACTATATGGCATTGGGCTCGCCTCCAGCCCCTTTATCTTTCGGGAGAAGGTGTTTTTGGATGCGTGTGTGCGCGGAAGAGACAAAAAGAGAGCTTGAGTGCAAGTGAACGTTGTGTAATGGCCGGGAAACCGTTCCAACAGCCTGTTGCCCCTGGTACGGGGCTGCAACACATAGGAGAGGCTTCAACAGCAGACAGCTGTGTACCCTGGATAGCGGATCAGAGGGAGATGAAGTAGTGAAAGGGAGACGGGAATTACACAAGGGCCGGATCGTGTTTCATTTTGTTGTGGGTAGCGGAGCCAGGACTCAGCGCCTGTCATGTCAGAGAGGTGACAGTGCAGATTCCCCCCCCCCCTAAAGATA
Source organism: Lepturacanthus savala (assembly GCA_030544235.1). Classification (NCBI taxonomy): domain Eukaryota; kingdom Metazoa; phylum Chordata; class Actinopteri; order Scombriformes; family Trichiuridae; genus Lepturacanthus; species Lepturacanthus savala. The sequence continues at coordinate 16,420,957 of CM060469.1, read as the reverse complement.
TCAAACATGTGCAGCAACACAGACGCCACTCACCCTCGCCCGACAGATGCGTCCGCTGCATTTTTTCACGGCTTCAATATCAGACGTTTTGTCTGTCTGCTGTGATGCAGACCACAAAGCGTGTGTGTGTGTGTGTGTGTGTGTCTGTTTGTGTGTGTGTGGTGTGTGTGTGGGGGGATTGGACAGTGGGAGAAGGGAAGTGAGGCCTGGGACGCTGCCAGTTTTTTTTCCTTGTGGCTAATGTTCCATTTAGCGATGACACCACAGGATGTGTATGTATGTATTCTAGCCTCACCAGAACGGCTTGTGTTTGTTTTGATGTGGTTAGGGGGAGCAGGAAATGTTAAGTATGCATGTAAAGTGAGAACAGATCGTTTTATGATATTCCTCACAGACGGTGCAATAGATACACGCTGTTATTTGATTTTTTTTTATTTTTTTACCTGCTGGTAATAACGCATTGTTGAACTGCCCGTGCCCGTTGCTGTGCCCGTTGTTGTGCCCGTTGTTGTGCCCGTTGCTGTGCCCATGCCAGCTCCTGTGCTCATAGCCGTTGCCGCTGGGCAGAGCGTTGGAGGTGATGGGCCCAGAGGATGATGGGTAACGCTTCACAGTGCGGGAGGTCCCGGTCTGCTGAGGGGAGGAGTCAGGAGGTCCCCGTCTCAATTGGGTCCTGTCAATCACATCAACACAAAAGCCATAAATACATGACCTCAGGCAAACGCTAATGTCCCTCGCATGCACACACTTGTGCATGTGCGGGACACCCATAAGCCCCATAAAAGCAAAGCACACCCATAAAGCAAATGTAGGTACGTGCATCGGTCTGAAATCCGTTTAAGCATGGTCCGAAAATAATATTCCTGAGAGACAAACATGCGGTCTTAGGTCATAGCTTTTGTTTAATTGATTTTATAGATGAGACGCAATGATTTGAAAATAATTTTGGTTTAATTAAATTAATACCACCATATCATTCTTTAAGCACACGGGGTTCTCTCGGCTAACATCTGCTGTAAGTCAGACAGCCATGACCCTCGCTAATTGATGAAAGACTCTGTTTGACATTAAAGACATTTCGTAAGAGGAGATTATTCATCACTGATTAACAACAAAAAAAACACACAAAAAAAAGTATCAGGCAACCAAAAGGGAATAAGCTTTTTCGAGTCCCAGTTTGTGTGTGGCTGGTTTGTTTGCCGCGGAGAAATGTCTGTGATTAGATGCATTAGATCTTTCCATGAGGGCTGCAAAACCTTTCCATCGCCAATTTGTGTCTGCTTGACTAGATTATGAACTCCCTGTCCTGTCTGACTGTGGCCAACCAGGGAGCAAACATCCTGAGTGTTGCACCGGACCGGAGGAAGTATTAAAACTAGGGTCGAAGAACAAAGCTCCACCGGGGCCACGAGGGCCACGTTTTTTTTTACCGGTGAGCATTTGATTTGGGTTAATTACTGAGCCTGCGCTGCGCGACCTGGAAGCTGAGCTCATGTGAGCGGCCTGGGGGAGGCGCGTGCCTCTCGGTCAGGCAGGCGGACAGGCCTACCTGGGCTCTCGAAGGTCTAGGAGAGTTCTAGGATTCGGCCCTGCAAAAAAAATAACATCTGGATCCCACTGATCTGCTCTGACAGTCCCAGTCAACAGAGCAAGGCAAAGATGAACCAGGCTGGATAGATCAGGGAAAACAACGGTTTCTGCAAAGCACGCCCGTGGCCCTGTAGGATAATTGAGGCTGTAATCAAACCCTAAATGAGGATATAAACCTCACATTAACTAGTTTTAAGCCACACACCATGTTATTTGCACAGCGAACCGCAGACACACAACAATGAGGCAAATAAACATAACATGCGCACGCTACAAAAAAATGCAAACGTGTACACACACTTGAATACACACACACACAGACGCCCCATCCCAGCTGTGCGAGATGCAGCACAAGCCTATGCATGTCGCCTTTTTTTTTTTCCACAAGAGCACAAACCACATTCCTGCTGCCAAGGGGAACAGGACACAAAATGAGAAGGGGAAAAGGGAGACAAACATCTGATAATGGTTTACGTCATAGTTTTGAAAAAAAAAAAAAAGACAACGGGCAGCAGCACCTATAGATGACAGCTGCTTGTCCCAGATCCTGAATCTCCAGGGCGGGGACCCAGAGATAGGATGTGACGCCAGGAAACAAGAGGAGTTTGTGTCAAGGTAGTAAGGACAGACAGGAGGTGGCTCGCTCAGGTTATCGCCGTCCACCCCGAACTGTGTTTTTCCAAGCGCTTAACGGCTACACCTGGCCAGCGAGCATCCTGCCTCGCTTCCCAGTCTCAGCCAGATGTTGCGCCGTCCGTCTCTCTCTTTCACAATTAATGGCAAAGCGACTTCCTTGCAGCATGAGCTCACTATTGCCCTCTCTGCCTGCAGATCAAGGGGGCGTGGGGGGGGACAGTTAGGGGCAAGCACGGCTCCCCTCTGCACGTTTGATGTCATCATTAGGGAACTTCAAGGCCTCCGGTGATCCAAGGAGGAACAGTTCCCCCTGCCTTGTTCTGGGTGACTTGAAAGCAATTTTCAAGACCTCTGCCAAGATTACATGGAACATGGTTTGAAACAGACAGATGGAAAAATGTTTTGGGTATCAAATGATGGCCATACAGTTTTAATTAAATCACCAATGGCGCGGGTGAGAGAGCTGCCTGATGAGCAAACGGTGCAAAGACACAAACGAGGATTAAAATGATAGGAAAAATATAATGAATAGGACTTTCATGAAGGCTCCTATTTCTGATGCTATTCACTTCCAGTCCTCAGTGTTACTCTATTACCTGTCAATATTTTTATATAACGAAGTTGAACGGTATCGCTGACACTCACCCGATTCTGTGTTTCCCCTCAACTCAACATAGCTCATAGTTTTGGTTCTATTGTGCACATCTTTACTCTGATTTATAGACACAAAAACCGTCACAAAACCATCATAAAACATAATGTGTAATATCTGACCCTAAAACTCAAGTCTAGTTTCTATTTCTTGAGCAACAACAGTTTATGTATCCACCTATGAGCTGAAGCGCTGCTTGCCTGGCAACCTCACTGCAACAACAAGACTCCGGGAAAATTGCTGCACCCTGGCTGCTGTTCGCCAAGAAATAGTTACAGCAGATAAGTCCTACAAAAACCAAACAAACAAAATATGTCCTAATTTGCTTTGTTGGCAGGAGGAGTTTGAGAATCAGGGAGCCAGACTAGCTGTTTCCCCTTTGCTTCCATGCTTTACACAAAGCTAGGCTAATCACTGCCTGGCTCTCGCTCCGCTTATTAACCTACAGACATGACAGTGGTTTCAAACCTCTCATCTGAATCTGAAAGGAGAATATTAAAAAAAAATGCTGGATGTATATTTTAATTAAATACAGCAATGATTATAGAAATGTTAAAACCATGAAGCCAAATGTAGGTCATTTAGACACTTTGATTACATTAGAGGAGACAAAACTTGCATAAAGTGTAAGACTTATCTGGATTTTTGTTTTTTTAAGCTCAAAACATGTGCTCAATAATTACATTCAAAGAAAAATGAATTCTAAAGCACTGATAAATCTGGGTCCAATAACTTGATCAAAGCTCCGGTTTCTGTCTGATAGCAGAAGAGACCTCCAACTGAGATATAAAGTCATTGGCGCTGTCCACTTTGGCTCATCATCATTCATTTATGTATGGAAAGCAATTAGGACTAAACCATGTCACATTTAAGGGAAATCACAAATCACAGTGATGGCCAAGAATCAACACTGCGCATGAAACAACGCTGTACAGCTTCCAATCCGCTGCGAAAACTATTGCTTGGCCCCACTGCTGATTGTCTTTGAACTCATCGCAGCGTTGTGGTATGTGAATATGAATTCTCATGGAGGCATGACAGACAGCGTGAATCGCAGTTCCAGTCGTGCCTCTTGCGCCCAGATGAGCTGGAGAGGAGGCGGTTTTGGAGCGCAAACGGCACACAGCCGAGCGCTGTGAAAACACCAGCCAGGTCCAAGAACTGGAGGACAGTCAAAAGCCATCTGATCTCTGAGCTTCTGCTGATGCTGTAGGCTACATAAACCCTAATGGTGCCCAATGAATCACGCCTCGCCAAGCAAAATGCTAGGTGCGCTTTGAAGTTTTGACGAGAGTGTGTCAAGAGGAAGGGGGTGTTTTCGCGGTGAAATCGAGTTAGGTGGCTTTGTTGGGAGTGCCAGAAAATCGACGTACTGGAAGGATGGAAAGCATCACTTCTCATCATCCTAGTGCCTCCACTGGGAAACGGGAGGTCTTAGACATAAGGGGACAATTTATCTGATGATCCCCGATATTCGCGTAAACCCATGCTCAAGCATGTAGTGACCCAGATCCTCAGGAATTGTTAATGTTTACATCTCAAAACTTCTCTGTACATCAGTGTTCATGTGAATCACTGCACAGTAACGTATAGACCACAGCTGATTCATTCACTAATAGCTCAGTGTTTGGTTCTTTCATCATCTTCTGTCTCCGTAAGTTTCCACATGAAATAAAGCTTATTTGTCAGGTACAACTAATGCGTTTCAAACAGAGAACCTATTTTTTTTTACTGGGATTACAGTAGGATGGCAAATAGGTTGGAAAGAGGTACTGGATTTGCGATATTAAAGGGTTTTCACCAGCCTCTCACCATTTGAAGCTTAGCATAAGTCTAGCTTGGCAAAGCTCATTTTTCACTTTGATTTGTTTGAGAATACCAAAGTCCGAACCCACATCTAATGGCTCGGATTGTTGGCTTATGGCAGCTAATGCAGAAAATAGACTGATATGAAGAGCTTGTCTGGATGTTGGATGGAACCATTTGGCTTTGAGAAGACTGTCTAAACAATATGGTCTGACGGCAGGCAGAAGTGTCTGGCATGAGCGTCCCGGTCTGGGTCACGTCGCACAATCTGATACTGTAGCTCCCAGCTTTGTCACTTTACCCCGCCACATTTCTCTTTGTGTTGGACTGGATATGACCTCCGGAGCGACGAGTGGCAAACCTCTGGAACCATCAGTAGGTTTACGACCAATCAACACAAGTCTCACTCTATCCTGCAGAGGAAAATCAGGTCATTATTCTTTTTATTTAAACAAAATGGTTCCATTTACCTCTTTCCAAGAGGGAGCCTCAGCCAAAACCCCATATTACATAAGAGCTGCACATAATTATGGCAATTTGAAGGCTACTTGGTGAATGGGAAAGTAAATGACGGGCATCAAAGACAAAGAGTGTAAATCAGAGTTTATGCACATTCGTCTCATTCAGAGAAAGCGTTAGAGACTATTGTTTTTTTCAAAGGTTGTACTCGTGTATGCGGATCATCAGTCTAAGTGGAAGGAACAGCAGAAATAGAAAAATAAAAAAAAGAGCAGCTAAAACAATGAAAACCTTGTCCTGCTGCAAACACTGTTGGCAACAAAAGGGAAGAGAAGATTTATGAGTGTATTGGGGACATGCACTTTTGCAGTCAAGAAGGAACACTGAGAGCTATACACAGCACTATATAAGTGGTACAAACTGTTTTTGGATGCAACAAATCATACCGGCTCTATTCCAAATCTTACATTTTAAGTGGGAAAAATAATGTGATAAAATATATAATATACTTGGCACACAAACAACATATTTTTCATAGGAGGTATGATCAACCCACTGCTGGGAACATATTGAAATTGACAGAGGTCGTGTGTATTTCTGTTCTTGATTTGAAGTTTGAGAACGTCAAGAGAGCAATGTTTTTCTGAAAAGGGCTCTGCAACAGATGGTACTCTACATATCACAGACTAAACCTTGCAGACAAGGAAGGAAAGTGCAGACTGCTGAAACTAGTCCCAGGAGGTGTTATTCAAGAACATTAGCAAAGACATACACACTTGACTCTTGTTCATGTTTTGTTATTCAAAGCCCAACAGGGTTATGAATCTCTGTGACGTCCAAAACATTAACTGCGATGTAGCAAAAAGCGAAAACAGTCCAGATTAGCGGTCAAGATGCTATCGTAGATTGACTAGGGGTTCCCTTTGCCAAGTATGACATGTTTTGTTCAGGATTTAGCAAAAAAAAGTCAGCTTTCTATCTCTGATATTTGATAAGAAATTAATTACTAATTGGATATTTCACTGTAAGTCTATTTTCACTTGGAGAAGATAGGAGCTTGTGTTCCCATATTTGATCTAGCAATTCTGATCCCACAGACAAAAAGGAGGGGGGAATCAAATTCAGAATTTGGTTCATCTTAACAGTCTTGGTATATTTTAGGAGGTGAAGAAAATCTCTGAGAAAGAAAAGTATTCATTTCTCACCCACCCAGTCAGTACAACAAGCCATCTGTACCAACAGTGGTCAAACCCCACTGTGGTCACATATCTCATTCCGCAGGCTTTATGCCGAACACCCTCATCCATTCATCATACACCACTGAGGTCCCTGTGTGTTTCTTTCAATAAAATTCTGAGGTTTGATCCATAGCATGCCCCAATAAATATTGTATCCAATCCCGAGGGCATTTTCATTACGCTGTTGTTGCGTGTTCTTCATGGCAACAAGGTCATGTAAAAGCATGGTGGTGAAGTTAGTGTTCATTGGAAGTCCAAAAATATCTCAACACCAGCCACTGTCACAGTTAGGTCTGACCTTAAATTACAGCTTTTTGTGAATGTTTAATTTCTGGTAGTAAATGTTTAAACCTCCAAGGTTCTTGTTTTGCCATCTCGCACGTCAACTTTGCCTTACGTTGTTACAACTCACCAAAAAAACTCATGATAGTGATGCTGCTTTAAAGGAATAGTTTGACATTTTTAGACGCAAACTTATTAGCTTTCTTTCTGGAAGTTATATAGCTTAGCGTGAAGACTTGAAAGAGTGGGAAGCAGCTAGCCCGGCTCTGTCCAAAGGTAACAAAATCAACCTTCCGGCGCCAAGCTTAACACATTATATTTCATGTGTTTAATTCGTACAAAAACCAGATTGTATAAACGACAAGTTGTGAATAGTCACAATGCAGGGGGAAAAAAAAACAAAAAAAACGCTGCTTGGAAATTGTAGTCCAAGTTGCCAGCAGTGCCAGTAGTTCATTATGTGTCCCATACTGAACTGGGAATAATAGAAAAACACAGCACAGAAACATGTGCAGGGCTTTAACGATAAGCTCCTTTCTCCTGAAACAAGGACAAGTTCTTCTCATATATGTTGCCGCGTAAGGCCAAACATCAGTGAGCAATTAAGGCCCAGTCTTTCTTTGATAACATCTATAGTCATTATGACTTGGATAATTGTGGGTCCTGGCAGAATATTTCCCCTTGTGAAAATCTGGGTGTGTCTGAGGGGCTTATCGCACCAGCCACGGAGGCTGGATTAAATCATGCTCTCTCTCTGTCTGGACGGCCTTTCCAGGAATCCTGCTAGTAGCAGCCAGGATCTGGGCGAAATGAATTACAGTGGGGTTGGATTGATTCTCCCCCAGGGGATGAGGCTTATATTAGAGCAACAACTGCGCCTCAAGCAGAATGGAAAGCAGCATACGTTCTTGAAAAATTTATTTAGCAAAGACTGTTATTTGGATCAGCCAAAGTGCTACACAGACAAATGAAGAGATTGAGTTCCACTTAATTTTATAGGTATAATTTCCCCCACTGCCTGCATGAAAACAGATTTTCAGTAAATTTGACCTCATTGAGGTTTTCAGACACTATATAATCAAAACACATGAGTACTCCTGTCTACTCAATCACAGGGCCAAAAAGCTGTGAAATAAACAGTTCTCTTTTCATCTCCAGGGGGCAAATTGCAGTGCCAACCTGTCTGTTTTCACCTTTAGCATTCAGAAAGTGGCGTTTTCCAAGCTACAAGAAACCCAGAAGGGCCTCGTTCTGGATGCGAGCAAAGCAACGCGGTCGCTGTGGTTCAGGGGTCAGAATCAAAACGCCTGAAGACATGGTACGCTCCAGTTTATTGTACTTGCTCTGATCGTTCATTTAGTACAACGCCACAAGACGGGTCAGCAGGAAGAACCATTAGGAACTGCTGACTAAGGCGATGCCTATGTTGGTCAGTGTCGTATGTCAGGCTGCGCTGACAACCGGCCAGAGAGGGAATTGAAATAAGCGAGGTGACTGAGGGAGCTTTTGAACAGGCCTGTAACAAGCAATAAAAACTTTGTGAGAGGTTCACACGAGGCAGAAAACGCAGAGATGAAGAAGGCCAACACGAAGTTGGGTTTTGACGTCCAAGAAATTCATATGTGCGTAGGTTTGAGCCGTGAAATGTGTTTATTTGCCGCTTTTGGAGCTGGAAGGCGAGGTTTACTGCATCACTCGGGGCCCACAGGAACCCTCCATCTTGACATCTGAACGGATTAACTGGTCCCAGACACACTGCTAATTTATGCTTTTGACACCGTGTGCCATATCTGGGAGATGAGCCTGATCAATGCTGTCTCCATCTGCCTCAGCTCCGGAGCTTGGAGTGCATTCTGGGCGAGGCGCCCCCTCTTCCTATAACTGCAAAGAGTATAGTATTTGTCTGTCCGACAGCTGCATCTGCACAGTCCTGCCTGATGAGTAGGATTTGGCCGACGAGGCCGGGGCCCGCTGGCAGTGCGGCACAGAGAGCACGTTTTCGGACCAGAGCTTTGGAGAGTTGGGATGGAGAGAGAGAGAGAGAGAGAGAGAGAGAGAGAGAGAGAGAGAGAGAGAGACATATCTGTCCCACGCTGAGTTCTCTATGGTCCTTTGTTCCCTCTGGCCTAGCAGGAAGCCAAACACTCATGAGACTCGTTTGGCTCTGTATTTGTAGAAAGAAACACACCAACTCTTCCTGGCCTGGCTCGGTCAATATTGTTGTGTGTTAAAGCTTCCTCAGATTCAACGAATCTACAGCACATTTAGGCCGTCTTCCACACACGTGACAACATATGCTGAAGCAATCTTTGTTCATTTTTCTATGATCGTATCTCACACAAAATTAAACACTTCCTTCCTTTTTTTTTTTTTTTCAGCACACGGAAGGGTTCACCTGAGGACGGGGGGGGGGGCATGTTGACATTAATGCCCCCCTCCCTCCCAATCCTATAAAACCATGGCAGAGGATGTCCAGCCGTGTTCCGGAAAGCCCTTTCCCCATTCATATCACAAGTGAAAAATGCTCACAAAGAGGAGGGGGGCTAAGGGTCAAATGTCAAGTTTGTAGCACTGCAACACAAGAAAAACATGTCTGAAGAAATCCAGCTAACCTGACCCTGTTCAAGTTCATTCCCACTCTACCACATGCAGGAATACAAATCACAACTCTAGACACAACAACTAGACACATGGTCGTATGCCTGGTTTGTAAGAGAGATAGAACCCATTCAGAACAGAGCAGTGCATAAAACCTGTGGGAATTACTGTGTGCTTGATCCCTCTTCCCTGCTTTAGCCTGCTTTGCTTTAACTCCCCATCTACAGGCCTCCACTGTTTGGCAGCAGCTAGACCGAGAGACAAGAGGATGATTCTGGACACGTCCTCTTTGATTAGCAAAGCAGACTGCCAGGTGGTACAGTAGGAAAACTTTCTCAGGCTGAATGTGAAGTCATATATTTTAGTCTTAAGAACACACGTATCTGATCAAAGTCAAAGGTACGAGATGGAAAGCTACTGTGGGATTTGAGCTACTCTTTTTAATTTATTATCCCCTCAACTGAGTTATGAAAAAGTTGTTAAAGTGAATTTCCACCCCTGCCTTTCAGCGTTAATGATCCCATTTTTATTCAATCTCCGCATTTTCTGTTACACGCGATACCTCGAATTCTTCTGTGATCTCTACTACCGTGAGCACTGGCTGCTGACAATAAAACAATATTTCCATACAGGTGCTGAGGTCATCTACGGGGGTTTTGACAGCAGCTCCCGTCAGTGCTGGTAGTGTGGTTTGTCTGGAGTGGGAGTGAAAGCAAGCAGTGATCCATGATAAACACGGAGAACTCCCACTATGACCACAGTTTCCTCTGAGAAACGGCTGTGTGGCTATGTGCAAAGCCTTGAGTCAACAAGCCGCACAACCACCAGGCCGATTAGTCACCAGGCAAACGGTGGGGCAGATATAAGCACAACAGCTCATGCAGAGAGAGCCGTATGTATCACCCTCTTAAGGGCCGTTCTGCTTCATAGAACTGGCTTGTTTTTGCTTTTTTTCCCCCAACATCTCAATGGTTTACTGCGGTGTAATCGAATGTGTCATCACTGTAGGATTTCACTTTGTAAAATTGTGCCGAGCAATTACTATTCTAAACAATGGCCAAAAAAACTGGCCCATTGAAATTAAATTGAAAACATTTGATAAATAAATAACCAGCGGTGAAATGGGCTCCAAAGATCCAACTATCTCACTTCCAAGACTGCTTCTGATATGAAGTAGCTCACCCATACCCCTACTCTCTTCAGAATGAATTATATTTACATTAGTCAGGTAAATATCATTCATCCCTAGTGATAGTGTCAGTCAGTCGTCTTCTATACCAACTTTATTCCCTATCCGATCGTGACAGTTTATCCTAACGTATATCATTTTGTATTGTCTCATCAGAATCACTGTCACAGCACATAAACATCTCAGTACAATAGAACAGAAGGCCTACAGTGTTCTTAAGCAAGTAATATAAGTTGTGGGAAGGTGCTTTTTGGATAAAAAAAATATTGGGAAAAGCCAAGAAACATCAAAAAGGAAAATTCAGGGTATTCATCACATTTCAAATAAATAACCAGTGGTAAACTACAAAAAGATCCAACTACCTTGCCTTAAATAATGATTACAATGCCAAGTACATCTCCCATACTATATACCCATACCCATCTTTTTCCCAAATGAATTATATTACAATAGCCAGGCAAATCTTATTCATCTGTAGTGATAGAGAGAGTTTATCCATATTGTGTACTAGTCTATCAAACTACATCCTGTCTGATTATATAGAAGGTTGTATTGTCTCATCAGAATCACTGTCACAACACATAATCGCCTCAATATTCAGCTAATCTATCCTACCACATCCTCTCTAAATGTATATCATGTTGTATTGTCCAAACGGAAATCACTGTCACAACACATCATCACTTTGATACAAAAAACAGAAGGCCTATTCTTTAGCAAGTAATCGAAGCTGTGGGAAGGTGCTTGTTGGATGGAAAATGGACAAATGCCAAGAAACATCAAAAAGAAAAATCCAGGACATCTGTCATTTTAATAAACAAGTTTTAATCAAAAGTGGCCAGTTTATGATAGAACAATAAAAACAGGCCAACATGTGTCAGCCACACTTCATCAGGGCATGTGTTTGCCATTCATTCAAGCCGTGCCTTGGACTTCCTTTTTTTATGTTTTTTTTTTTTTTTTGTGACATAATCACCTCACTTGAAGAGGAGGTTATTTTCCCATTCAAGATCCATTGTATTGTTTGGCTTTTAAATTGGCTGCTAAAAAGAAAAACACTGTATTATTTCAGCTACTGTTAGGAAGGTGAAATACAATCCAGGGAAGCCAGTTTGAGTTATAGATGCAGGGGTTTGAAGGCTTATCAAAAGACAAACCATTGCACAGCAGTTTACAACTGTTGTAAAGTTATCAAAGTAACTTTGTCCTCCATCTCAAGGATTAAGAAGGTACATTTCAGAAGTAATCTGTGAGCTTGCATGGTTTTTCTTTGTGGGTGGCAGTGAAGGCGTATTCTGTGCTTTTATTAGACTACCAGTTGGTTTCAAACGACATCTCAACCCCTAAGCCACAGGAATACCACTCAAAGCACAGCTGTTGGACTGATGATCCTTCACTGCAGGAGGTTTCCTTTTTTTAATGCAGAAAATATATATACTGAATAACATTGTTGTTTCCTATTTGTGACATCAGACTGAGGGGCTTGTATAAAGAATGAAGTTTCATCACATCAAAAAGTTGTTGAAGCAGTGAAGAATAGATGATTAACGACTAGGGCTGCAACTATGTTGATATTCGGTTCATCTATCAATCAGAGAAACTATCAGTCGATTGGTTGTTTGGTTCATAAAATGATGTAAATTGTCAATCACTTCTTCCAACTTTTTGAGCTGACCAACAATCCAAACCCAAAGATTCTCAGTTTATTATTATAGAAAACAAAAAAAAAACATAAAATAATCCGATTTGAGAACCTGAAACCAGAAAATGGGGACATTTTCTTCTTAAAAATAATTAAAATCAATTCATTGATGATCAAGATAGTTGGTATTTAATGAGATAGTTGCCAAACAATCATTTAAATGATTAATCCTTCCAGCTTTGATGCGAATGCCTTCTTGTTGAAGAACAATGGTGAATATAATTGAATTAGTGAGATTACTCATCACTGAATTCATCTGCCTCAAATAAACTGAGAAATAGGACAACAACATTGCTTTCAGCTGATCAGTAGTATCTTATGCAATAAATTACACGTTGACTCTGCAGCTCCATGTGTTCAATTCCAGATTTATTATAGTGACTCATCATAAATACAGTGAGCAGCGCTTTTCAGCTGCAAAGTCCTAAGAAAATAAATCAGATTCAGGGAAGCTGGAACCAAAGACTTTGGACGTTTTCTTCTCAAAAATAATTCAAATCAATTCATCGATTGTCAAAACAGTTGGCAAATAATGTAATAGGTGGCAACCCATCGATTATCTGTCACAGCACTGTTGTCATCAGACCATCTGGTCATCAGATATCAGTTCCAGTTCCAAAAACTTGAACTGAATGCAGTTATCGCTGTAATGCTCTGTCCAGGTATGTGTTGTCAGCATTTTTTTTTAACCAGATTATGTCAGACCAGAGAGAGATGACCTTTGGAGGGAAGACCTGCACACCATGCACACATCCTGCTCTTCCCTGCTCTGTTTCCTGTGGAGGCCTGATGCCAGAGAACGATGTGGGTGTGGAGTCGATATGAAGGGACTCATAGGGCATGGTGAGTAAGTCCTCTATGTGCTATCGCTGTTCCAGCTCGGCCAGTAGCCTTCACCACCGGCCCTGACCTTCATACTGGGAGCTGACAGCCTAACTGTGATCTACAGGATCTCTTGCTGACAGGGACAAGCCTTATAATGCTGAGCGCAATGCTCAAAGGAAAAGCCGGGTTAGAGCGAAACGCATTCGTTGCACGTCAAAGGCAGTAGAGGTCAGAGGAGGAAACATTTATATGTTTGCCAGCTGCATATAGGATGTCCCCATTTTAAATTTACAGTTACTGATGGGACATTTGGGACACAGTTGAAAGGGTCATAGGACAGGTAGAAGACTAGAGACAGGAACCTGAAAAAAAACGGGAGTAGGGTGTTCCCAATGTCCCCGAATCCCACTGTACATAAGGCTCTCATATGTTTTGTCCATCCCGCCAAGACTTTTACTCATATAGGCTGTCATTCTTAAATACTGCTGGATTCATTCAGTGGGTCTATTCATGATTCATATTCATATTCTCTAAAATAACATTTCAGAGGGCAACTGTGCCCAGACAGCACTAACATGTGTCACTTTTCATTAGATTTTGAGAGAAATGTCATCCAAGCTCAGGTTTTTCTGGAGGGTCCGATTTGTCACCTGGATGTGGTCGGCATGAAAGGAGAAAGGAGTGGAAAAAGAGTGAAATATTCTTGGCCCGAGGTCAATTTAGTAGCTGTTCTGGTGCCTTCTATCATATTACATAATTTACATCAGCAGACGGCGTTTGCCCAGTGGTCGAGTTGTCGACGCTCCAATTTCATTTTTAGCACTTTAAGGACTTCTTGTCCAAGTTGGCACTGTAAGTTCTTTCTTGACCTTGGAACAACAGTTGGAAAAACAGTCTTACCCCCAAATAAACTTTTGTTTTCTTAAAAATGCCAGTGAAAATTTATAGCCTCCGAAGGAGAGTTTTTGACTGCTGCTTACCAGAGAATGGACACAGTGACTTCAAAACATTTTAATGTTTCACCTGAGCTGTTTCTACTTTTTTTTGGGTAAGTTCGTTATGGATTATAAATCCTGAAGAATATGTTTTCAATTTTTCCTGTACAGTGTGGAGTAAATGCCAAAAAAGACTGGGGGAGTCTATCTCAATTATGGAGCAAGTAAAAGTCTGTTGGAGCCATGCTGCAACTGAAGAGACCCTAATTAGAAATCTGTTAACTAATATATAATGTTGATTTTTTTTTTTAATTCCAATATACCAATTTCAATTTTGACCCCAAAATCATATGATATTAGTATGACACTTTTTTGTAATTAACTACTGACAAATACATGTACAATACGGATGAAAGTGATATAAAGCTATACCCAAATCTATTAGGATATTTATCGCTGCAGACATAAAGCCATAATCTGTTGGTTTCAAAATACAGTGAATGTGCTTGAGTCACAATATGAAATCACTTTGCACACCCACTTAAATCGACTGTTTCGAAAAAAAGATCTGATCCTTGACTCAAACCCCAATTGCAATCTGAACTGCGAGTTTCATGCTCTATTGTGTCCCTCAGTGAAAAAGAGTTTATGCTGCAATTCTCTAATTGGTAATATGTAGACGCTGTGGAAATTTTAAAATCTGAGTCAATAGTTTAGCAAAACACCCTTCAACAGAGAAACCAGACCCCAAAATTCTTTTTTAGTTGCACAAATGCCTAATCATAAATGCCTGCTCCTTAGCCACAAAGGTTGTAAGGTGCTGGCCTGTTGAAAATTGAGTTACGCATCATCTTCACTGAGATGTTGACAAACCTCTTAGAGTCAACCACAGACACGACTCTTTCCCTGTCTGCTGCCTAATGACAGAGTGGGATTTCACAACTGTGAACCAGAACTGACTGGACGGAGAGACGTGAGGGCCAAGTATCCTCAGAACATTTAAAGGATTCTCGTCTACAATCTGGACTTTCAAACTAGCGCTGTCACCTTACCTTGTCCCACTAGACAGATCAGTTTCTCTCCTTGATTGCTGCTTTGTCTTATTATCATTCTTTAGTGTTCCCCTCCTGCTTGTCCATTTCAATACTTCCCCTACTCTCTTTCTTGTTCTTGGCGCCGCATGACAGGCTGGGTCAGTAACAGAGTGCTGCTGACATAACAATCCAAATCTGCTCCAAGACAGACATATATTGTACCTCACACCTTCTCTAGTAGGGAGAAATGAAAGGGGGGCTAGCTGGCGCTACATGTATATAGCATGACCTTTCCTGCCTGGGTATATACTGTAAGTATGATCTGTCTGAACCCCAGCATCTGTCCTCCCCACTCCTCTTCTTACTCTTGATTGAGCCTTGGCACCGGCGTTAGTCTCTCTATCTCACTCTCACTCAGTGACCTCATATTGCTCGTGCTTTCCTGGCCTCAGAAACAGTGGAACCTCAGTCTGATACACGAAACAGAGACTTGCACCACTACTTTTCCAGGGGGAACACTGTTCCACCCCTAAAAGATCATTCTGGGCTGGGACAAGGCAGATTGCTGCTCGCTCATTCACAAGGGCTGAGCTTTACATGTGCATTACACAAGCCCTCGATAGCTTCCTGGAAGCACCAATGAAATAGATTCAAGTATTAAAATAATCATTTGACTGATGTTTAAATGAAAACATTTTACAATTTTGGCAAACGTCTCATCCTGTCCTGAACATTTGAGAGAAATCTGTCTATGCTTCTTTACAGAAACTAATAAATAGTCAGCGCTTGGATGATTTGTGCTCCAGTAGACGGAAATGGCTCGTCTTGAACTTAACAGCACTTCTTGTAAACAGTTAGTCAGCTTCAGTAGAAGCATGAAAGGTTAAAGCAGTCATAGTAAGGGCATGTGTGACTCAGGAATACTGTCTGCCTCTTACTACGTTCAACCTGCAGCCTTGTCTCTTTCTATTTATCCCAGATCTGTGACTCAGGACGCAAAAATGTCCTGTGAGTCAAGAACAAAGAAAACATATGCAGAGCAACTGTGCAGTTCTTCAGAGGTCTTGTATTGATTAGAAGATTTACTATGACTCCAAGATAATCGTTTTGGGAAGGAGGATGTATAAAAAACAAAAGGTTAAAAATGTGTGAACCATCTGCCAAAACATTTAGTAGAATTTCCTTGAGCTACCACAAACATATGAATAGCTAAGCCATCATAATTCCATAACACAGACGAAAGCACAAAAGCACAAAATGACATAAGACCCTTACAATTAGCATGAGGAGCACCATTAATGTCAGATGTAATTGAGGATTTTTAATTGTTTTGGTTGGGAGGAATTACCCAGATGACAAACTGGCTAAAAAGTGAACGAATGACCTCAGTGCCCAAACAAATTATGGCACTTAAACCGACTGTGAGCGGATTAGAAAAGCACTGGGCTCAAGTCCAAAATGGAGAGCAATTTGACAAGATAAGTCTGAACCTGTAAGCAATAACGATCCATCAAAATATTCCCGGAAACAATTACTTCCTTTCAACATCCCCGATCAAGAATATAGTTCTATAGCCATGGTAAAGTGATTAATCAAACCGAAAAGTTATTTCCAACAACATTGGAACAAAAACAGTCGAGACATTTGAGCCAAGAAACTATTAGACTTGTCTGATTAGCAGTCTTTGGAGAATTTGCTGAAGACCGAAAAGAATCCTTCGCCCGAGCAATTATTAGTTGGATATATTATAGTTAAAGTTATTCCAATAAATCAAAGAACAAACAGACAATATAATCATCCCGCCCAATTTTAGTAGCAAATAGGACAGGTTAATACTATATTTTCCTACATTTTGCAGATTTACCTTAATATCTTTTCAAGCGTGGCAGCAAATGCTTACTTGACTCACTCAGGATTTGCTTAACTTTAAGTGTATTAAAGATTTAACATCTGAACTCAGTCATCTGGTCTGATTTATTGCAACGATAAACACCACCAGCATAGAACAGATGAATTACTGTTTGTTCAAGAAGGTATATTAACCTCTAGCGCAGTGATTCACTTTGTTTTTTATTGAGTTTGTCTTCATGACATGTAATGGTACAGTAGCTTAAACCAATCTTTGACAATAATACATTTGAGTTCACAAAAAGGGCAAGAATTTATATGAATCCCAAAGTTTCATTTTGGATTAATATACAGAAATTAATGCATAGCCTATAGCTGTAGATCACTGTGCAATATGGCATCAGATACAATGCTGTGGTTGTTCAGCAGGAGTGATATTGTGGATTAGGAGAAATAAACCAAAACATGTCCATAGTAAAGGTCTAGCATCACACCCTTTTTAGGAGTTTGATGACCTCAAAAGAAAAATAGGTAGCTAATAAGTATGCTGAGTTTAAAATGATTAAAGGTCTGGTAAAAAAAAAAAAAGCGCTTAAAGCCAATTTTTAAAATGGTAAAATTTCAAATTTAATTGCAAATTTTCCATGTTAGGTTAAACCTTTACTCACTAATTTGCAATGTTGACCAAAGGTAAACCATACTGACCTTTGAAAGAGAGCCAGAGTCCAACATGGAGGAAGCTATTCTAGCTTATTAGCAGTGCTCCACTGTAGCCAATCAGCTAACTGTAGACTAACTACTGTTAAACTGCCCCATAAAAGAAGCATCATGACCTTTTCCCATTGGTGACCTAGCTAACTATGTAGCTAACTGACAATTAATGCTAGTTATCTGACAGTTAGTAAGATAGGATAACTTCTTCCTGCTTCAATAACTCGTTACTGAATGAAATAATGTGCCATACTGAAAATAAACTGGCAGAAGACTTATATTCCATTTCTGCAGTCTGTTCTACTAAATGTTGCTAAATACTTTATAGGATATGTTTTTTATTGAAAAGTGAAGGACAGAGGGGGCCCTGGAGGTGGTATTCTCACATCAATTTAATGTATTTTGCTTTTTTCTTACTAATCTGTGGTGAATTGGCTGTAAAGAGATAGAAAGTTTTCAGATAGTAGCATATAATGAAAAATGAAATAAAGAATTATAACCTCAAAGTGTGCGACTTTCCTTTTTCCTGTTTCATTTTTTTTTTTATCGAGCAGTAATTTAGCTAGCTTCTTTTAGCCAATGCAACACTTTGCTGTAACTTTAGCACTTCTGATTGTTGTTGGTGAATTGTTTTGAACTGGAATCCTAATGACCTTTTTTTACCTGTATCCCCTCAAAGTGTGGAAGGAGAACATGACAGGATATTCAATTGCTTGACTGCATCAGTCTGAATATCAATTCTGTGTATGGCTGTTTAATAATGCTCTCTATGAAGCATTAGCTTTAAAAAAATCTATATATCTACTTCCTGTGGTGGCCACACTTTGTTAGACAGTCCATTAAGTACACCCTACAGTAAAAACACCAAAAGACAGGATTTCTCTAATAAATGACAAGATATGTCGTTCTTTGGTGGGAAATAATTTTAAGCACACTAATCTGTAATCCTACCTTGTTACATATTAACTTTACAATATTACATGCCATTTGCCAAGGTAAAAGAAGGAATATTTTGGTATTTCAACTGAGAAGGTATTTTAGTAAAAACAGATTGTTTGTTATGAGATTTCATAATTATTAATGTCCATTAAGAGAGGATTTAGCTAACTATATATTTTAGCTATTAATTATGATCCCCTATTCTAGGTTAGAAGATTGTTTATTAGTGGTAAAGGTTTTTGAACCTACCTGGAGTTTCAGTCTGGATACTGTCATTTCATTGACATTTGATGGCGAGTCACAACCTGATTGAGGGGAGCTAGAATTTCAGTTGAATGCAGAAGGTTGAAAGATTGAAACCCCAGACTTTAATTTCTGTGCTTCACACACACACAACCAACGCATCCCACAGCATGGTGGGACAAATAACAGCAACTTCCACAGCTCTATGAACAACGCTGTCAGATGGTTCTGAGTCATATGTGTTGGACACAAAGACGAAGTATGTATCGGTAACTAAGTGACTGAGGGACATTAGGATTTAATTGAATCTTGAAAGAGCTGGCCAATTTAAATTGTTTATATTTTTTCAATTACCAGGGTAATACTAATGTTTTATATGAATCATATTTTTCAACATGTCTTTACGACTTTCCATTAAAAGGAAGAGTTATACTGCTGCCAAAAGGAGATACTGTGTCAGTGTTGATTCTGGTGTATTGTTTGGTTCATCCAGGCACCGTAGTCAGAGGCGAGTAATTTCTGTTTTTCCTGGCCCTTAATAAATATCACGCCCAGTATTTCCTACAACCTTAAATATACTTTGTTCTCTTACGCAAAAAAGGATTACGTACTCCTAGAGAAAAGCCTTTGGGGACAATGGGGGCATGGCTATTACCGGATACATTTTGTATTACCATAACAGTCTTTTCGCTTTGGTTTTAATCATTCCAGATTTTCATGAATATTGGGGTGGTGTACCCTGGCCTGCTTCTTGTTACATCTCAAACCACTGATAAATACTGTGTCTTCTGCCTTAGGCCGATATGGTTAATCTGGAAACAGCTTGATTGAATTAAATTATGTTGTTTAGAGAAATCTTACAATCTTTTACTGCTCAATTTTTCATGAACCATAAGGATGTAGAGATATAGTCAATTATATGCCACCACTGTTACAAGCCGTACCTCTAAAATGTAATTCGTTAAAATCGTCCATATTTGGCATATTTGGAATCTCCTCTGTGAGGCTCCCTGACTATAAAAAGAAGGCACAGCTGTGTCACTTACACGGCGTGAGCGGGTCCTCTGGTGATCGCGGGTCGCGGGGTCTGGACCTTGGCGGCCTCGGCGGCCTGCCTTTCCGAGGGCCGTCTCCGCGGCTGGTCTTTCTGGAAAGGGTCGATCCCCGGCTGGACGCGTCTGAGGCCGCCGCCGTCGCGGATGTACACCTGCTCCGGGGCCACCTCCTCACAGCGGGGACCCTGGAAGCCCGAGCGGCACACGCAGGTCTGCGGCCGGCTGCAGGAGCCGCGGTTCTGGCAGGGGGGCTGGCAGTCGGCTGAGGAGCGAGCACAGATGGGAGATCAGATTTTCAGCTCAGGTCACGTTAGAACATGTGCCCCCCCTCCCCACCCTGTGTACGAAGGAAGGAGCGGTAGCAGAAGTGGCTTTCCATGATCTCAACACTGGGGCTCACTTTAAATTGATTCAATCAAGGGGCCATTAGTTTCACTTCTCAACCCTTTATGTCCGTTTTATGCAGTACAGAGCCCGGAGGAGCTGTCATGTTCAATTTCTCTCAAGTCTTTAACTGCCCTGTTTAGACTATTTGTACAGTATATGGTCACTTACATTAAATACTTTCCCAATTTCGAACTAAGGCAGTGTCTATAGGCTAGTCAAGGTTCATGAGTAGGTTTAGGGCATTTTTTATATTGAGTGATTGTCTAAAAATACCCTCCATCACTGATGATGGAGAATCCGGCGTGCCTTCATTGTAACGCCGGCAGCTTAAAAAGGTCATAAAACTAAAGGGTCATAAAAAAATGAGTGAATGGGAAACACTGGAAGGTCCAACTGCGAACTGCTGACACTTCATCAAAGAAATGGCCAGCGGGGCTGTATATTTAATCTGCAAAACAAACAGGATCTGACGGGGCTTACTGTATTTAAAAGATAAATGCGTGCATAATATTTATCAATAGTCTGCATACACAGAGCGTCGAGGTCAGTCCGTGGTCATGGAAAAACAATCCGTGTCACTCTATCGGCCCCACACACACACACACACACGCATCCTTCCATCGTGTTCCTGGCTACTTCAAGTACCGAAAGATCTGCGGAACGGTAGTCACAGTAAACAGGCCCTCGATCTTGTGACACAAACGTATGTAGCGGGCGACGCTCTGGGATTTATGACATCGTCCTCAAACAGTAAATCAGGTGGCCCGGTCTGCAGCGGCTGAGGCAAACAGCGGCTCTCTGTCAACAGGACTGTGGAATGGTATTGACACAGATGCTGTGGACAGTGACAGATCGCAGGCAGGAACACGGCCACGGCTCTTGGCAGCGAGGAGGAGTGCTGGCAGTCGGAAAGGGCCCCACCGGGCGTTCTACCTGCCGCATACTTCCTGTTATTGCAATACCACTCAGGCTACTTTATGTTCCTTTTAGTGCACACCCCCGCCCCCTAAAAGAAAGAAAAACCGCCGTTCCTGATGACGCGCGGCTCAGAACTGCAGCGACGGAGGGAAACATGACGGCGGTGTGTAACAACCGTAACTTCAGACTTTTGTTTTCCACAGACATATTCCCAGAAAGGAGACCAAATTAAAGCTCCGGATTTGACTTTTTCTCGGGTCATGACGCATGTTTATCGAAAGACGGCCGCATTAGGCGCTGTCAGGCCGCGGTACGGTGAGGAAAACTAACAAATTCGGGGGATTAAATATCACACAACTCCCACACTCTCTCTTCGCTTCGTGATGAAGTCAATTTTTTTATTTAGACCAAACTAATTCGCCCGAACCTTTCGTTTCAAACTACCCCCCCCCCCTTTTTTTTTTTTGATGAAACATACACATTTAGAGAAATGCGGTCGTGGATTTGTATAACTTGGTATGTGATCTGAATTTTCCTTCACGGGATAAAACAGGAATCGCCCGAGCTCTGTTTTGGCAAGAAGTGAAATTCATCATCGTACTAAAGTACGGGCTGGCCGGGTGCCACCATCTTGTCCGGAGTCTGTTTAACCTCAAGTTTGATGATGAAGCGGCAGATCAAAAGGGGCCACAGATTCCAGTGACATTATGTTGTAAGAGGGGATTTGAGGGGAGTGGGGGGGGGGGGGGATCTTGGAAATGTGTAAAACTGCATTCTTAAAATAAACGGACCAAATTAAAATGAGGAACAGCTCGGGCCAGAAAAAAAAAAAAAGCCAATAAATGGAGGTTTACGACCGGCTTATGTTGGCATTTGTGCTCAGACGGGTGACGCGTTGTCCCCTTCTTTTTCAGGGGAATGGACACCGGACAAATATGTTGCCTGCACCTGACAGCAGACCGGACAGGTCAGTGACTCCGGGGCCTGACATGTGCCCCCGCACGAAGCGGCGGCGTACAGCGTCCCTGCCTGTCTCTGCCTCTAGGCTGCCGAGCGCATTGTCACAGTAATTGCTGTCGTGCAGATTTGTCTTGTGTCTTGCACATCATTAAAACTAATTGCCTCGCATTCCACCCATTTCGCAAATATGCACGGCAATTATTACTTTGCGAGAGTAATAATAAAATGCGAATCCGTCAGGAATTAAAAAAAAAAAAAAAAAAAAGAGGAGAGATGGCAAACATTCCTGGCATTGCCACTTCAGTCTTAATTACGACTGAGACAGACTGGCCGAGTTTTTTGGGGGCGGGATGTGTCCAGATCCAGTCATCTGAAAAGAGGAGACTATTAAGACCGCCGGCTGGCAGCGTCGGACCTACCAAACAAACACGTTGATCCAGAAGAATCGGTAATAAAACACGCTATTAATAGGGAATCATTGTTTTTCTTTGGGCTCAGCTACAACAACTCCAACTTCATATCATGAGTCAAATGAGTCTGAGGTCTGTAATATACAGCTCTGAAAACAAAATAAGAGACCACTGAAAAATGATTTTCTGATTTTACTACTTATAGGTATGTGTTTGGTCAAAAGGAACATTTTTGTTTGAGTCTATAAACTAGTGACATTTCCCCCAAATCCAAATGAAAATATCATCATTTAGAGCATTTATTTGCAGAAAATGACAAAAATGGTCAGAATAACAAAAAAGACAATATTTTCAGACCTCAAACGATGCAAAGAAACGAGAACAAATTCATTTGAAAACAACATAATACTAATGTTTACACTTCAGTTCAGAAATCAATATTTGGTGCAATAACCCTTATTTTTAATCACAGCTTTCATGCATCTTGGCATGCTCTCCAGTCTTTTACATTGTTCTTGGTTTCACCTAATCAGTGCCTCTTTAAGTAGAATGAAGTGTTGGAATGGCTGTGATACATGTAGAGATGCTGATTTCAGAGAAAAATGCAGTGGTTTCTTATTTTTTTCCAGAGCTGTATATATATATATATATATAAGATATATAAGAAACATTTCTTTTGCTTCCAGGCCTCTTGAACTTAAGCTGGATAATCATACTCACATTGCGACAGCTAAACGATGTCGGATGCTTCATGCCTAACAGCTGAAGTTAATGCTTGTATTCATCCTTCTACAAATACTTTTCACTTTAAGGTCAGACAAACAAGTTTTCTAATAAAATAAACTGTAAAACTAAGTTATTTCTATTGTAAAAGTTCTCGGCAGGATTTGAGGTGATCACACTGAAATCCTGTATGTATATTAAAGCCGCCCAGGGGTCTTTATATTATTTATAATGTCTCTAGTGGGTTACAGTTACCTGTTCAGAGCGTAGGATTACATGTGCCTGTATGTTCAGGGGAAATTTACCTTATTCGTATTCCCCCTCCGCTGGACTCTCATTTCCAACTTAGCGCTCGTTTCCAGCCCATTACAATCCACCAGAGATTCCCCTTCCCCTCTCTCTGACTCCAGCTTAACACAGCACATCAAAACTTTACAGTCCTTCCATTCAGCGGCGGGGCAATTCGAAACCGAGGCCTGACATAACTCCAACATGTCGAGGAATCTCCTCTTTTCACACAGGTCAATGGTGCTACCAGGAGTAATCTGACGTTTTTGTTTTTTTTTTTGAAAATGATATTGATACTGAAAGCATAATCGCGATAATCTTTGGGAAAGGACGCTCCACAGGCTGAGCGCATTACGCGCCATTATGAGATTTAGAGGCTGGGAGCTGCTCCGGAGATTAGAATTTAGTGGAATATGACAAAAGGCTCGCCTAAAGGCCCTTTTCAAACCCCGTAACTGGGAGACAGGAAGTTTGGGAAATAGGAACGAAAGATAAAATGTCATCGGGAATTACGGGCGCAGGGACTTACTGTACTCCTGACTGGCTGCTGCAGCGCCAATTTTGCCGAGCGCTTTTCCAGGCAAAAACGCTTCTGAAAATGATTGTGTGCGAAACTGCACGGACAACTTGCAAAGCGCTTGTGACAGAATATGTGGTCTGGTGAACCTCCTGTGATGACAGCAGGAGCCTCGCTTCAGGAGTCACCACAGAACCTGACACATCTCATCAAATAGGTCAAGTGTTGTGAGATTGTGGGAGGCAGCGGAGAGAGACAAGTTTCAAAATGCGCCTATCCACTGAAGAAGTAAGAATTGGTCTATTGAGCAGTTAATACAATTGCTCCTCAATGCTAATCATTTCAAGTGAGTGTTAATCTCTTTCCAACATGTGATTTCCACATGGTTGCCAGCGCAACTGCTATCATTTTCAGGCCCGCTAAAAGCTTACTTTGCTGTTTACAACCTGATGTTGAGGAATCAAACTTTATTCCCTTCAGACTCTATTTTTTCTAATCAGAAACAGAAACACAGTTTTTTCTCTTTGTGGTAAATTGTACATGGGTAATATTTCACCACGCATAAGGTGGCTGTGTCGCACAGTTTTTCGGTTTGCCTCTTTCGGTCCAATACAGTAGTTGGAGCTTTTAATTCTCCAAACCTACCGTCCCTCTAGGGGGGGATTTTGTTAACCCGCGGCTGACCCACAACACTGTGTACATTACTTCTAGCCACGCTATATCGTGCCTCTTGCCCGCACGCCTTAAACACCCACGTTTCGGCCTCCTAATGAGGCGCATGCTGGGATCGGCTCGGCAGAGGATATCTGGATCTGGGTCTGGTGGAGGGGGGGGGCAACTTGTAAAAGCCGACTCTTGTGCGCACCGAAAAACCCGCAAACCCCATCCCTCCAGAGGGATCAGCATCCTAACGACTTCCATACGGCCTTTTTTTTTAAAGCGGGAGGGCGCTATGATATACGGCCGGCGAGGGCCGCTTCCCCCTCCCCTTCCCCGAAACGACGCTGGGGCCACGGCGAGCGCGTGTGTGTGACTGGAGGAGAGCGGCGCTCGCTGTTAACGTCGGTCCGTAAACGTCAGTCAAGTCACGCTCGCTCCTTTCGGAGCCAAACACGGAGCGTTGTGCGACTGTGCTCCTCTATTGTGAAATCGTACGAAAAAAAAAAGACACGAGCCCTTACAGAAGAATCTCTGAAAAAAACTTCTCGGCGCGTTTTTTTTGTTCTACTTCTCCCGGTATTTCTGGTTTTATCAATAGCTCATGCGCAAAAGACATAAAATAAACAAAAAAAGGAAATCAGTAGGACCAGCACCTCATTTTTTTGCTACACTTTCATCCATGGTAGCAATTAGAAAAACATGTGGTGCATGAGGCCAAAACAGGACCAAATTGCATCCTACAAACAGACACACCAGCTGGAGTGGAGAAAGCAGCACTCCTGGTTTGGGGAGACGAACTGAGAGTGAGCTGTCCAGCGTCTCTGTTAATGACGGGGTTTGGGAAGACGGGGTGTGTATTGATTACAGGATCTGTCTAATGGGCCATAACTCTCTGCCGGGCTGCCAGGGGAGCGTTACACCCCTGAACTGTGAACTGTGCAACCCCACAGACATCCACACACAGCATATAAAGCCAAGGAGGGCCCTCGTGGCTGTCTGCGGAGCAGTAATTTCACCCTTGGGTCAACAATGTCACCAGAAGGAAAAATCCTCCTTCTGTTCTTGTAAAACAAAGAAAGCTGGTTCACGTCGGTATTTGTCTTTTTATAAGCTTGTCAATCGCTTCTGTTTTTTTACATTCTGTATTGTGAATTAGGCTTATCTGTCGAAATGAATAATCGATTGGTTGTTTGGTTCATAAAATAGTGATAGTAATAACAGCCAGTCGATTAGTAAATAGTAAAACACTGTTTCCCAAAGCTGAAGATGCAATCTAAAATGTCCACAACCGATCAGTTTTCTGTTATAGAATACTTAATCGATTATTCAAAATCATTGGCGATTAATGTAATAGTAATCGATTAATCGACTAATCATTGAAGCACTGCAATTATCACAGCTATTATTTCATGTTCTGTCTTCACCCTGATGTTAAAACATACATACGTTGGAGACATGCATATAGGGCTGTAACAAAACACTATTCTGATTCAGTCAATTGATCTATTGATTATTAACCATTAATGGATTTTTGTCCAGACAAACAGTCCACAAATCAAAGATCACCATTTGACTATTACAGAAGACTAAAGAAACCAAAAAAAATATTATATTTGAGAAGCTGAAACCAAAGAATTTTGACATTTTCTTTCTTTAAAACGATTCAAATGGATGAATCAACTATCAAAAAGTTGGCAAATAATCAATTCATCGACTAATCATTGCAGGTCTAAAGTGAATGCCTCAGTGATGCAGAACAATGCGAACACAAATGTATAATTGAATCAGTGACTCATCACCGAATTCATCTGCATCAAATAAACCGAGGAGTAGGACAACAACATTACTTTCAACTGATCAGTAGCATCTTACGCAATAAATTACATGTTGCCGCCACAGCTCCATGTGTTCCGTTTTAAATAATCTACATTTTCCACATTTTCAACGCCTCATCATAAATGCTGAAACGCAAACGCAGCCAGCGGCACTACTCAGCAGCAAAGTCTTGGTCCCACATCATGTGCTTCACTCTGGCTTTTGACCTCTAAGCTGGATGTCACATAGGGCCCTCTGAAGTGGATGTGCCATGACCAACCTTTAACAGTGCAGTTCAAACATTTGTTATGCCCAATAAATTTCTTCTTTTCTCCCAAATGAAAACAAAAGCATGGGACTGCTACTATGGACGTATAATCCCCTTTGAGTTAAATTCATCATGAGTTTGTCTGTGAATGAATAGCACATCTGGAGATAAATGAAAGTTAATCTGCCATACGTAGGAATGAGGTAACAAAGCCACCAGGGTTTGAATGACGAGTTAGAACTGCTTCATGTGATGCTATTCTGTGATTTTTCTGACTATTTTAGATTCTTCTTAATGGAAGCATATAATCATAGGCCTCTTCTTCATTCATTCTATTTATTTCTCTTTAATCACATCTTCTCTCTTTTGTTGTCAGTTTCTGACGCTCCAACTAGATTTGAATCATATAGTATATGATATATCATAGTATATATACTGAAATATAGTATGTAGTATAATAGTTATATTTGTATAGTAGCTTTTCTACATCAGTATAATGTGAATTTTGCATATTTCTGTCCATATATCAGTGATCTGTGGTGTCATGATGTGTTAACTTATGATCCTCGGTTCAAAGAGTGATCTGTAATGTGAACTGATTGGTTTCGCATGATTGCTTTGATGAAGGTCTGTGTTTTCAGATTTTTTTTTTTTTTTGTGAAGAAGACAGCACACGGGATTTCTTAGCTCTACTACGAGACAAATATCTGTTACCGGAAAATGGCGTGATGCCTTGATTCACAGAAGATAACCAATGACGTCAATGAGCGAATCAAATGCATTCAGGGAAATATGCACTACTTCTACACAATTCCTGGAAAGAGATCAGGCGGAAATTAATTTAATTGATAGTTAAATGACATAATCATAAGCACTATAGCTCTTAGTATATATTATTTAAGGAATTTATTATTTTCTCCCCTTTTCTTTCTCTTTTTCTCTATGTTGAGGGTGAAGGAGGGGGGTGTTTATTAATGGCAATGTATGACTGTATGCTTTTTCAATGTAAAAAAAAACAATAGCTATAATATAGATATATATAATATATGAAAGTTAGGACCAGGGCTGACATATTTGTGTTTTTATGTCCTTCCTCAGGGAGGTTAGCAAAGAGCAAATGGACACGGCTTGTATCTATTAGGTGGTGGTGGGGGAACCCGCATTTTTGGGTGCTGTTTTTGGAGGTTAGAAAGTGTTCACACATGTACTGTCTGTCCTTGATACATTATCAGCTGCTTTACACATGTGAAAGCAGAAGATGGAGCGTAAATGCATTTAAAGGCACCCATTGGGTGTACATTCACCAAATCTAAAAAGCAGTTGCAATAAATGATTGAACAAAAATGTAAAAATATATATATATATATATATATATTATTATTAAAAAGTAATTCATGTGAAAACATCAGTTTAATGGCTTAGACATCTATAAAAAAAATATATTTCCGCTTTTGGACTTTTATTAGCTTCCACTAAATCTAACCAACAAATGTTATGTGTGTATTGAAACACCAAGTGAAGACTTTAAGGCAACTTACATGACTATCGGTGTATCCGCACCGGAGAGCTTTAATCCTGACGGATTTACTGCAGGGAAACGTGCTATATCTTTTATTTGGAAAAGAGAGGGAGCACTACCTATGCGAGAGGGGGAGGTATGCAAAATGACAAGAGGGAGAGAAAGAGAGAGAGACTTTCTGCATGAGGAGTTATTTCGGGGGCGGGATGGGGCCCTGAGCGGCACAGCAGGCCAAAGAAAGCTGGAAGGCAATCAAAAAGAAACTCCTTTCTACCGCGCTTCACTCTGTCAGTCACCAACTGCTTAAGAGACTGCAAACAACTTTATTCCTCTATGTGAACGATGCACCTTTCATCTGCGCTCGCTAACACAGCAACAGGTTTAAATCAGGGGGCCATCTGTGGGCGTGTGTGTGCGTGTGCATGTGTGTGTGTGTGTGTTTGGGTGGGGGTCATGCTCTCAGTGTTTGGCTACGCTTACACTACCATATGTATCGCGTGCGTTCGCATCTGGCTGCAAATGAGAGAAAGTCACATTCATAAGCGCAAAGATAATTTAAATTATCTTCTCTGGTTACATTGGATTTAAAAGCTCTGACTTTAATTGTCTTGTTTCCAAGAAATGTTGTAAACCAAAACAATAATTCTACACTGATGTACAAGATCTAATTGAGGGTTACCATATTTATCCTAAAACATGACAGCAAGTCAGTGTTCATCTCATTTTTACCATTTTCTAAACGAATTTCCAACACGCTTTGTCTTTTTTTTTGACAATTACTATTTAGTTAAATGTGCAGCATTCCCATGACCTAACAGTGTTGGTAGAGTTTAGGATAATGTTGGGATGATCTGTTGGTAAAACATTGTTTTAAGCTGGTATGAACAAAAAAAGTGGAGTTTTTTATATGGAGATTTGCATTAAGGCTCAAGACATTTTAGACAGTGTGAGATTTTGAGTCCATTTTTGGGTCGAGGCAGTTTGAACAGTAACAGTAACACAGCTGACAGACCCATCCAGGATAGTTAGGATGTGATCCGTGCCGCCGCCCCAATCCGTTCTGCAAACGTGCACTTGACCTTATACCTCAACGTAACCCAAGCATGTGCAGAACAGACATCTACAAGGACTAGTGCTGCACTGTTACTAGATATGGGCGAATATGTCCAGTGGTAGACAAAGTATTCAGATGCTTAAGTAAAAGTAGAAATACTATGATATAAAAATACTCAATTACAAATGTATTAGTACTAGTAGTAGTAAGTATCAGTATACAGTGTTATTATAGTATATTATAGTAATTGTTTTTATCGCTAACCAACACTTGAGAGCATTCTAAAGTTGTATCGGAGTTCATTTTGGATTTGAATGGATTAATAGTAAAGGATAGATTGTATAGTGTATAAGTGTATCACATGTTTGTTTAATACACTTCATACAGCATCTTTTACACAAAGTGCACAGCCCATTTTTAAAAAGAACATTTTAAAAAGGTGACAGTTTAAACAGTAAGAATATTAAAATATATTATTTTATGTCAAACGTGGAACTTGATGTGGAAAGAAGATAAGGCTGTATACAGATAAATGTAGTGGAGTTGAAAGTAGAGAATGTCTCTCTGAAAGAGTGGACGTATAAAGAAGCATCAAATGGAAATACTCAAGTAAAGTACAAGTATCTGAAAACTATACTTAAGCATAGTACTTCAGTAAATGTGCTGTGTTACTTTCCACTATTGGATATGTCCCAACTCCCAACCTCATTTCTTTGCCTAAAAACCTAATGTGATATTCTACAAGGCTGGCAACCTGGTGTTGGGATAGCTCATAGTGTCATTCGGTCCAAGTGGATCAATGACCGCTGGCTAAACATTTTTTATCCAAATATATTTAATCAGGATTTCACCAGGTAGCATCAGGCTAAGTTTTGTCTGGATTGATTTCTTTTACAACCAGCTACCCAACAGCTTTTCAAAATGTTCCCATTCCTCCAGTTATGTGAAGGCAAATACTTTCCCCAAAAGGGAGCGGGGCCTTGGCGCTTAATAAAACGATGTCTGTCTGGTCGATGACATAAGCACATATTGTTTTTATAATTAATTCCATCAAGGGCATTGGGGTACCGCCCCCTCCTGCATTTTCAATAGATTGCCTATGCACTTCCACCTTCCAATTATGCCATGGGACCTTATTTCAGAAAAATGATATGGTGGTCGATGAGACAACTCATTTTTTGACCCGGTTTAATTTGTTCCATCTCTCTTGCACGATATACATCATGGTAAACGTCACGATATATGTCACAATATAATCGGAGTAGCTTGTGGAGAGAAAAAATGCAGGTGACTTTTAGGTCTGCAGTCTTTCTGGTTATGTATTTTTAACAGTTTTATGACAGTGTGCATCTTCCTTGATTTGCAAAGTTAGCATCATATTCATATTTAGTCATTTATGGCACAATTAAAATGGAATAAAAAACAAATGGTCTCTGGCCAATGAACACCATCTATAATTTTGGACGAAATATAATAATAATTTTTTATAGTTGTGTTGTAAATCTCAGTTCTTACACTCACGAATCCTACCTAATTAATCACAGAGTCTTGCGATGACTAATGACAAAGCCCTGCCTACAGTCTTTCTGTGCCAAAGCGTGTACATTTCTCTGCCTAATATATTTTGATTTTATTGGTGGCCTCTGATTGGTTAACAGTCGCCAGATTGGGCGATTTTCCACTCAAAGGGGTGGCTTTTGGTGCTTCCTAAATAAATAACATAGCCACTGTCAAATTTTAAACTCATAGATGCTAAGTGGTCACCAAAAGATATCTCTCACTCTTAAGACACGCTGTACCATGTACGGTACAGGGGAGTAGCAGGGGGGTCATTTATGCCTATACTACACTTCAGCCATTGGTTTTTATGCAGAAATATTGCAACAATTATGGTTTTGAAGTTGTTTTACATTGATTGACCCTATACACAAGCATATCGAAGGGTTGTTTGACCAACTTTGGCCTGACAGCAAGAGGTTAAGCCTTTAGAAACCGCTAACCTAGCTGTTAGCCACTGACAGTCATCACATGCTCGCAGCCAAAATACACAGAGCTACCTGGGTCCGTAGCCCCACCCGGTGGGAGAAACCCCGCCACCGGTCCACACCACTTCCCAAATCAAACCTACACCCTTTTCTTAGCAAGAATATTTTTGCTGAGCAGATGTGAATCTTGGGACAGTGGAGAACACGGAGCGCTGATACAGAAACAAGATGCTTCATTCATCCCGACAGCTTCAGTCCTGCATGTAGTAAACAGATGGAAGCACGGCCAAGCGTTCACTTGGCCTCCCTTCACCAGCCAACAACAACACACAACGATGCGCATGCACCTTGGGTTCTTGGCGACCCTCAGCCATAAAAATCCTATGACCTTTTATCTAATTACAGTGGTTACTTACATGATTAGAAAAGGAATAAACATGACGCAGAGGTGGAAATGCAATGTTCTGTTTTTCTTAATGGATCAAAGTGTTCTTTCACAGCATTGGCTATTTTCAGCAGATGGACTCTAATACACAAACAAGTCTGCTAACCATCCATCCACAAGCCAAAAATCCAGAGACAGTCAGCACCAAACCTGCCAGGACATCAACAGGCAACAATCTCCAACCAGACCCACGGAGACCCAGATGTAGACCTTTTTTCTTTCCTAAACACATTACTAAAGACATATAGGCGGACTCCCTGAACAACGAGTGATCCAATTCCTGTCATATATTTGCTATGAGCTCAACCCAATTGAATAAGGAGGTATTGTTAGGAAGCCATAACTCAAGACACCCAATCCAGTCTCACGGGGTGAAGCCTGCAGCTGACACTTTTAATATTAGACATTACTTCAATCCCTTCAGCGAGAGTTTCCTAGACGCGGCTCTGCCACGATATGTTTTTACTTAAAGCTCCCACGACAGGTTTGTTCCTTTTTCTTCTCCCCACTGCTGGGAACAAGTTTTCTCATGCTGCCATCTCCTAATAAAACGGGCCACGGGTCTCAGGCCCGGGACGGAGTGAGAGATAGCCTGAGCCTTTTTTCGCCACGGAGGTCTTTCTACGCGGGGGCTTCCAAGTCCCCGCTCCAGTCTGGGGCCTTTGTGTTGGCCCCCTGCCGGCTGCGGGGCTTCACTCAGCTGATGATAGCATAGCCTCCAGTCAGACCTGGGCGAGGGCCAAGCCGTAAGAGGGTCCAGATGCTTGGACGGACCCCTGGTCTGCTCAGATGCGCTCGCCTTGTTTAACGCAGGCGAGTTAGGCCGGACCTGTTACTTTCTGGCAAGATCGAAAGTATTTACTCTTTTAATTTGGGTAACGTAAAGGCTCTATGTTAAATGTAATTTGCACCTCGGTAAGTGTGCCTTTAGCCGGGCTTTGAGGAAAAAAAAAAAAATGGGAGGAGGCTTTGCCGCTGAGCAGGAGGAAAGGAGATCTAATTAGAAGGCTGCTGGGGCCAATCAGCGTGTTGTGTAATCGACTGGCTGAATTATGTGTGAACTGTGCGTGCGTATGTGTGTGTAACAGAGAGATAATTAGCAGCAGAGAAAGAGAGAAAACAGTAAACATGTTTTTTTAAGGAAGATAGATTGATAGATTGGTATAAGGCCTGTGATTTTCTTTTAGTCCTGCTAAAAAAAGCTCTGTTATTGTTTCAGCCTGCAAAAAAAAGAATAGTGGTGGACACAAGCCTTAATTGGAACATTCTATTTATGAGCTATTTTTAAGCTTTTCTTTTAACAAGAGCGTGTCCTACGACATGACGACTTGGCTGAGTCAAGTCGGAGACAAAAATAACAGCTTCGATATCATAAATAAAAGCAACAATCGCCTCTGTCGGCGGCGCGTTTCCAAAGAAGCGGGCCCCCGAGTGTTCGCTCGCAACTGGCGCCTCCCGCTCCGCTTTTAATTATCTGGCAGTTAAGATATCCAGTGCCGCTGTGGTCAAATAAAAGAAGCAGCAGTTCCACCCATAATTAAGGGGCTTGTGTCAAAAGCGAGAGCCAAGTGCTAAGTGCTGGTAATTTCCACGCAAAAAAAAGGAGCTTACACATGAAAAAGAAAAAGGCAAACACCACATGATGAACATGACCGTGGGGGCAATAACACCCTCTGAAAACCTTCAGAGGGCAATTCCACTTGACAGGATAGTTATTAGTTGCCATTTACTGTGTTATTTTTCAGTCTGCATGCATAGGGTTGTGAAGCCTCTCTGTCTGCCTAGTTGGTGGAGAAAGCTCTAATATGAAACCTCTTTTTATAGATGCAGGAGAATAGCCTATATACAGATATTAAGGTAGATAAATGTATTCAGACTTTAAAATTAAAAGGTTTTACTCACGTTTTATGCAGCGATTGGTTCCTGGTGCCAAAGCCCAGCCCGAGCAGCAGTGCTGACCTCCACACACGTTAGGCCTGAATAAAGGAAGATCCCCAAAAAAAAGAGGGTGAAATAAAACATTCAGTTTAATATAGAGGGCCTCCTCATAATCCATATAGAAATAACAAAGCCTCTTTGCATGACAAAGGGATCTGATTGCTAATGCTGTTATAGTCTCGGATCGTTCTGATGTGTCTGGGCCTATCGATATGAACCCCTCCGAGAATGCACTTTAATTGCATTTTATTCGATAAGAATTCCGGGTCGAGTCATGAAACTCGATCTGTGCGTGGACCCACGCGTCCCTCTCGCTTTCTGTTATGTGAGAGTCCGGAGTGAAAACAAATACAGGGTTATCCGAGCCTTCGGAGGGATTACGTGAGACACACGGGACATGAAAAGCGTCCTGCATCTCCTGTAAATCACTGAGCAAATGAGAGGTGACAAGTTTTATACAGTTATAACTGGATTCTTTGCACTCTTTAATCCGGAGGGCCAATCCCTTTTCTGCAGAGAGACGGATGAAAAAGGCACCAGACCGCATGAGCAACCATGGAGCAACGCGCTGGCATGGACCTGTGCCCCGTCATCTTTTCGCATGATATTACGGTAAGTGGATGTCTGACTCACGGCGATCCAGGGCGATAACGGGGGGGGGGTTAACTCTTTGACCTCATGTCGGATCACTCTCATTAGACGCCGTGAGCGGGGCGATAACACGCGGCCGTTTCGCTCCCTCGATCCCACGATCTAAACCGTGCCAAAGACGACAGTCATCGCATTGAAATTCCATCAAAGGACATGTGCGTAATGGAGAATTTATACAGCGTAATTAGCACGACCGAGGTTAAAAAACAGATAAGAACATGTTCATGGCTATTTCTAATTGAACTGTGAACATGAAGAGGCACTGTATTGTTTCAGCTGTGCTCAAAGGCCTGACAGGTGCACTGAAAACAGGGGGGAAAAAAAGAGGTGGTGGTGGTGGTGGGGGGGGGGGGGGGTGTCTTACTGAGCCAACTCAAATGTAAAGGTGTGTGAAGTGAACCCAGCACCGCCAGCGTGCTGCGGGAGGAACAACAGGCAAATGAGTAAGCTGAGAGTGGGAATTCCAAAAGGGAAATGTGTCATGAAAACACACTAACAGGCAGCAGGTGATTCATCTGAAGCTAATGAATCATTTCTTTTTTTTTCTTTTTTTTTTTTTTTTTATGAAGCTCCTGCAGATTTATGTAACAGACACTTTATGCTTCTTTAGAACTCAAAGGACCCTATTCATTCAACACTGGAAGTATGTTTCTTTGGCAGCAATCGTGCCACGACGCAATAAAGCGCGTTGGATCTAATACTGCCGCGCGGCAGCTATTTTTAAGCAATCTGAGTGACAGATGTGTTCAAAAATGTTGGTTTTATTATGTGGTTGATCAAAGCCTGTGGATAATGGTCGATGTAACACATTAATTTCATGGACAAAGTCAGTGTAAGCACCGGATAAGTGCTTCTCTAAGTGGCAAGTGGGGATTCCTAGTTTAGTACTATTAATAGCAAGCAGGTGGACAAGGAGGCAGTCAGAGTATGAAATGTATGGATCATAAGTCAATTTTCTGGCTTTTTCAAAGACTTAAGGCAGGTGAGTGAAAGTGATACCTTCAGATGGCAAACTAAGTGGTTAAATCCTCCGATTGCTTGCGAAGAGTCTCTTGTAAATTGGCTATATAAATAACTTACTGTCTGAAGGTATGAGGGCCTCACAAAAGAGACAGTTTAACTTATATTTCAGTGTCTGCAAACACAAGGTGAGTCACTCAAATCCCCCCACTGATTAATACATAAATATCCTCGCTTCCTCTGTGTATCATGGTTTGTCCCTATGGAACAAAGCATTTGATTTGGATGCATGAGGGGGTTCGTTTAACAAAAAGGCGTTCTAATAAGGAAACAACCAATCATACTGTTCAGAGATTAACACAGATGCAAAAAAGAAAGAAAAAAAAACGGGATTTGCAGCATTGGCAGAGAAACAGGTGTTTCTGATCACTACACCAATTTGTAACTGTTCACCAGGCAGGGATCCGGCTCCGGCGGTTGAGCCACTACATGGCCACAGGCGACAGTATGGATCTCCCACACTAGGGCACACACACACACACACATTGAAGTGGTCTGCAGCCAGTCTTCCTGCTGCAATTTAAATACAGTGTAATGTGCAGAGGAAACAGTGATGATGCACAGCCGCACGGGTTTCAGAACAGTTCAAACGCAGTCCACTCATTCATTCATGTATTAATCTAAATGATTAATCGATTAGTTGCAACTAAAGGAAGGAAATAGAGTAAAGAAACCAGAAAATAATTGAATTTAAGAAGCTGGAACCAGAATATTTGGATGTTTCCTCCTTAAAATTGGCTCAAGTCAATGAATCAATCGTCAAAATGTTGGCAATGAATGTAACAGTAATCGATTAATCGACTAATCATTGCAGCTCTACAATCGGCACAGCTATTATTTCATGTCCTGTCCTAACCATGATGTCAATAATTCTTTGGATACATGCATATAGAGCTGCAACTAATGAATATTATGATCAATCTACTGATTATTAAATTGATTAATCGGTTCGGTTCAGTGTCGAGCACTGTTTCCCAAAGCCATAAATGTCTAAAATGTCTTTTTTTTTTGTCCAGACCAAAAATCCACAACTAAAAGATCATCAGTTAACTATTATAGAAGGCTAAAATAACCAGAAAACTTTCTGAATTGAGAAGCTGGAACCAGAGAATTTTGACATTTTCTTCCTAAAAATGACTCAAATCAATTAATCGATGGTCAGAATATTTGGCAATTATTGTAATAGGAATCGAATAATCATTGCAGCTCCACAATCAGCACAGCTATTATTTCATTGAAACGATTGAAACAATTAATCGATTAGTTGTTTGGTTCATAAAATGATGTAAAACCTAGATCAGTGTTTCCCAAAGCCAAAGATGCATAGTAAAAGGTCTTTTTTTGTCCAGACCAATAGTCCACAACCCAATCTTTACTATTATAGAAGACTAAAATAACCAGAAAATGCTTAGAATCGAGAAGCTGGAACCAGAGATTTTGGACATTTTCTTCTTAAAAATGACTCAAATTGATTAATCAATTGTCAAAATAGTTGACATTTAATGTAGTAGTAATTGACTAATCGTTGCAGCTCTACAATCAGCATAGCTATTATTTCTTGTCCTGCCATAACCCTGATGAAGACTAGAGAAAATAAAGAAAATATTCAGATTTGAGAAGCTGGAACCAGAGAATTTGGGCATTTTTCTTCTTAAAACTGATTCAAACCGATTAATCCATTATCAAAATAGTTAGCAATTAACCTAATATTTGACGACCAATCGATTAATCAACTAATCGGTTGTGGCTCTAGAATATAATTCCGTGTCCTGCCATGACATCCTGATGTCAAAAACTGATATACACTGGATAGATGCACATATATTTAGGGGGGACAATACTTCCCCTGTTTGGAGACATGCGCATTATCCAAGGAGCGCGTATTGATCCAGAGGAACAGTGTGCAGCCACTTTTCTGCGGGCTGTTAAAGTTACATCATCACTGGGTTTGCTTCGCAGGGAGAGAGTTCCTGCTGAAGCGGGCCACCGCCACTTAACAGTAAACCACATGGGCTGGTAGTACAGTAAAATAGGTCACAGAAACATTCCTAAAAGCACTGCTCATAACGCACTGAAGCTAAATTGCTTTTGAACGGCCTGATGAAGCGCAAGCAAAACATGTTTAACATTGGACCGTAGGGGCTTTTGGCTGCCGCTCTTACCCGACGAATCGCCTCGTGCTGCCGGTGCCGGTTTTGCTGTTCTGCCTGCGGTTCACTCGGGTTCTGTGCTGGCCGACCGGGTGTCTGGCGACGCGCGAGGCGCCGTCCCGCGGCGCGGAGGCGACGTCTTCCCGGGAGCTGCCCTCGCCCTGAGCCGGTCCCGCTTTGGATGAATACCTGCCGTCCCCTTTGAGTGACGCGCCCCCGGGTAGAGTTCTAGTTCGGGCGGTCTCACCGGTCGGTTTGGAGGATGCGTCGCCCTCCGGTTCCCTCGGCGCGTGACCCTGACTTCTCACCTGGGACTTTTGCTGCCTCTGCTGCTGCTGGTGGTGGTGCTGGTGGTCCCGTACCCCCCGACCCTCTTTCCTCCCACCTGTTGTGTCCTTGTGACAGTCGCCAAACTGCACCAGCGCAACAGCCAGGAGCATTAAAACAGCGAATCCCGCACGGTCCATTTTCACCGATTTTGAAAGTTGCGCGTAAAAGGGCAGGACGCGTTACAGCTCGAATCGAGAGCCACTAAAATACGAGCAAATAAAAAAATATATATTTATATATATAAAAATTAAAAATCCGCGACTGGGCTACAGTTCAACAAGACGGCATCCTCTCCCAAGAATGAAAGCCTGGATACCTCCTCATAATGCCCAGGTAAGACTACTGCGCAAAATCAGCACCTAATAACTAAAAGTCCAAAAAAAAAAAAAAAAATAGAAAGTCTGCGAAAGCTTCTTCTACTTCCAGAAAAAAAATATTTCAAGGAAACATTATTCCATCTGTTTTACATTTATATTAAAACAAGAAGAAGAGGAAGGGGGGGGAGATGAGGCGCAAAAGAGAGCAGCGCGTCGGCTCCAGGGGCTGCTGAAGCTTTAACTCCTACTTCCAAGCGAGAGGACTCGAGGTTTGAATCGTGCTCCCATGAATATCACCACCTCCTTGGATCTGAAGTCACCGGGATTTTTTTTTTTTTTCGTAGAGGATTGCATGCGCTTTGCGAGAAAGAAACTCCCCCTTGTCGGCTGTATTGTTGCTTCCACTCAAACTGCACCGCTCGGTCCATGTGCCCACACGCGCTTTCGCTGCCAAGTTACATCATGTTAAAAAGTGAGTCTTTTTTCCTCCCCCTTTGAACGGGGGACTGTTGGAATCACCGCGAACGCAGCTGCGTTAATCGTTACCTTCATTTTAAATTTGAATAGACAGGCTACTACAATACCATCAAAAATTAAGAAACCACTTCCAGATGTTTATCTTAAAGAATCTACAGCACTGATTGTTGGATTATTTAAGTCAATAAAGTGTCTTTTATCATCATTTTCAGCCGAGTGTGGGCTAATTATGTCATGCGCGGAGCACAATGTAAAGGGCTTGCAGTCTGTGAAACGCTTTAAAAATTAATTTAGTGCGCTGCAAGTTCAACTTTTATCCTTCCTGGAAAGTGTGGGCTTAAGACTACAGATGTGCTGTGATCTTCAAACAGCAGGAAAAGATATGGGGAAGCTCGCAGTTCAAACTCAATCTGAAACGTTGGAAAACTGGTCAGGTTATGTAACAGATCCCATTCATCTACGCCCCCCCTCCCCCCTCCTCCCCTTCCCCTCTCTCTCATCCATGCTGTATCATCACTTTCCCTCTGACTGTCTGGAAACAACACATTTCTCTTCTCCCATAAGATCTTAAACAACCCAAAGAGAGTTGGCTCCCTCCTCCTGGTCCAGCCCGCAAAGACGCACGCCTGTCTCTCTCATGAGCGGACCCCGAGCACCATTACCGCTCGCAGCACCACCGCCATCCAAAACACGCCGCAGCCGAGAGGAAGACCAGTAATCTTCCCATTCATCCTCTTTCTCCTACCGTAGTGGATATACACAAACCTCTGCAGAGGGAAAAAAAAGGATGCTGTAGGAACACTTTGAAGGACCAGAAGTGTCCTTCCTTCTCTCTTGTTTCCCCCTCACACAAACACATCATGTCTGCGTGTGTGGAGACCGGGGCTGAGCGCCAAAGCTGATTACGGCCTATCTTGCAAACCATGAGAAATCTAATTAGAGAAGGAGGCTGCGTTTGTCTTATGACTGTCAGACAGTCTCACCCCACCCCCCCAGGCATGTTCCCAGTCCTGTTCTGTTTCTATGGCCTTTCTGAAATTGATCGTATGACGCCATGTTGACCCCCTACCCAGCATCCTCAAAGGTGACCAGGGTATGCCCCAGACAAATCTACAAGTGGCTATTTGCTCCGTGAGAAGTAGAGAAGTACAAGGTTGGCTGCAGCTCAAGTGTCGCTGCGCTAAAGCATTATTAAGTGTTTTAATCTATTCTGGATCATGTTATAGCCCTACGTTGCTTGTTTGGAGAGAATCTGTGTAGCAACTCTCCATGTTATGAAAGTAGGCCTTAACATGGCCCAATTTGATACAATTTGCAGCATCTGGAGGAACTCTACAATAAATACCAGGAGGATGTCTCTGGCTATGAGCAACGCCTCTACACAAAGAGTCCTTTGAAAACTCTGGCGTAACTCTTCAGGCCTGTGCAGTTTAAAGTTGTCTGGAGGTTTGGGAAGGCAACACGGGATTGGGTAATTAAACTTACACATAACAATATAAAATGGATGTCACTTACTGTAAATGGGATGTATAACGCAGTTTAAAGGAGCAAGGTCCTAACTAAATTAAAAAAAACACAAACAAAAAAAAACAAGAAACCCACCTGCATGAACAAGAGCATGAGAAATTAAAATGCTTCGGTTTTAGAAATACTTGACATAGTTTCTACAAAGCTAGCCAGGAGAAGGGAGCGGCTATCCTTATCACAGTCTAGTTTGGATGCCATAAAAAAGTCAGGGACTAGGAGGAAAAACAATGTGGTGACAGTGATGTATGTGCCTCCCAGAGTACCAAATGTTTTGTGTTTGACATTATTGCCGTAGAAAGTGAAGGTATTTTGATATTTGGAACTTTAATGTGGTCATGAATCATGATTTTGATTTTTTAAAAAAAAGTCTAGAGAAAAACAAAATGCATCTGAACAAGTTTATTAAAGGTCCTTATCTTGCACTTTTCTGGATTTAATTTGATGTTTTGACACCCCTAACATGATATATTTGCAGTTTAAAGTATAAAAAATCAACTCAATGTAGATTTACAGTGCTACAGAGCACCTTGCTGGAGCTCGAGAAAGCACAAGTTGTTGGGGCCATGATTGGAACCTCTACAGGCAGAGGATGTTACTGCATGACATCACAAAGTCACGGACGTACAAATGAGCCGTGAAACGCCAAAGTTTCTAAATCCAGGTGGTGTGCATTTCTCTGTTTTTGTGTGTTGATGATTAAGACAGTTTTTATATGACCCCTGGATGTAATCTAGAGTTAAACAACATGAAAGTGGCTGCTTGCATGTTATGGGACCTCTAACACGTCAGTGCTGGAGATGGGATTAATTCATGTTTAGAGGGATTATACAGAATATTGACTCAGATCACAATATTCACAATATAGCTCAACAATACACCCGAATAATAGACTAATACAGTAGGCTCAATGAGGGTGTTTTGAATAGTAACGCAAATGTGGAAGAAGAGAACAGATTTTAAAAGAGGGTATATAAGAGAATGATAATGTGGATGTGGACCCTGTAACACTGTTGAATGGTATGAAGGTAGTTATTTGTGGAACGCAGTTAGTACTGAGAACATCACAAAAAAAGGCCCGGCAGGCCACATGCAGACACAAAGTAGAAAAAATAAGAGAACTGAGAAAAACATTCGAAAAAAACAGAGGATCAGTCGGTATTACAACAACTTAAGGCAACAAGGGGGGAGATAGATGAGATCCTCAGGGGAGACATAGAAAAAAGGGCAAGATTTGTAAAGCAGACTTATTATGAATTAGGTCCAAAAGCAACTAGACTCCTGGCCAGATGCCTGCGTAAACAGCAAGCCTCTAATACAATTCATAAAATAACGGACCCTGAAACTAACCAATTATTTCATGAGGTAGACGAGATAGAAAGAATATTTGAAGAGCACCGTAAGAAACTCTATTCCAAACCACCATCACCTGATGAATAAACAGAAGTTTTAACTCACACTTTCCGCCATCTATTGGTGAGATATAGAATGATACCATTATGTAACAATTTACTTTAAGGAGCTGGAAACTGCAATCATCAGTAAATCACCAACATCAGTAAATCACCAGGCAGCCATGGGATTCCATCAGAACGATATGGCCTTTACGAAGGACCTAACACCTGCTTTTTTCCTGTTTTAACAGGTTTTCCCCATCATGGAAGAAAGCATTTATTACCATTTTATCTAAGTAAGGCAAAGACCAAGAAAAATGTACACATTTTGGGCCAACTAGACCTGATCAATGAAGACCAAACTGGATATATTGGAGTGTGCCAATATTAGAAGAACCCTTATACTGAGACAATGCTCAAAGAAATTGTGAAGTGTGGTTCCATTTAGGTTGGATGCAGAAAAAAGTATTTAATAGTGTTAGTCGGGCATTTTTATATTAAATTATATTAAAACTATTTATCATGAGGATTATGAAGCATGCCAGAACTATGACATATTACACGCCCACTATTACCCCCCTTCTTGTCGAGTGCTGATGCATCTCTAGAAAGTGAGCTAAACAACTTTTATGCTCGCTTTGAGACCACTGGCAGCCAGCAGGCAAGAACAACTAAAGCAGAGGTTAATGGATGGGTGTGTGCACCTTCCACATCTATCATCCTTTCTGAGCATGACGTCAAAAGGGCTTTCAAGTGTGTGAACACAAAGAAAGCAGCAGTACCAGATGGTATCAGATGGCAGGTCTTCAAACTGTGTTCTGACCTACTAGCACCAGTGTTCACAATGATATTCAGCATGTCTCTAGCTCATTGGGCCTACCCAAAGAAGTCTGCCATCATTCCTGTGCTCTAACCCTAACTCTAACCAAATGGCACTCAGCAGTGTAGTAATGAACTTCTTTAAACACCTGGTCAAGGATTACATCTGCTTTAGTTAGCCTATAGTCCCAATGAATCAATAAACAACGCCATGTCACACATCATCCACACCACCCAATCTCATGTGGACAAGAAAGGGAGCTATGTGAGATTGTTCTTCATTGACTACGGTTACAACTTTCAAAACCATAGTTTCCTCCAGCGACTTTTGACTTCAAGACCATTGTCAAGTTTTCCCTTAAGGAAGCAGACCTGCTTGTGTCAGGGCAATAACCTATTTCTGTACATCAGTAAGACTATGGAGGTGATAGTGGGAAGAAGCAAGAAAGGAACTATGCCCTTCTGAAGACAGGATGGCAATATAGGAGGTAAAGAACATATTATTGGACTTTTCGCTGATGATGTCATTATTTCTCTTGAACAACCAGATATATGTTCTTCAAACCTGATGAACCTACTTGAAACTTGGACAATACCAAGAATATAAATAGAAGATATCAAAAACACAAATTCATTTAATTATTCTCTATCTTAACAAAGATGAAGAATAATCAGAGATGTACATCATTTTAAATGAAATACGAAGACAATGAAGGACTGGTGTAACTATAACCCGAACACCTTCCAGCATGAAACAAATTATAACAAAATTGATAAAAGCATTCCAAAGAGTTCAATAAATTCTATATCCATTCCAATGTTTCCCAATTAATGTTCCCCAAAAGAATTTGATAGCCTGGGATAAGAAGATCTCTATAGATTCATTTGGAACAGACAAAAGCCGAGAATAAAACTTACAACATTTCTTGGGG
The DNA here is from genome assembly GCA_030544235.1 of Lepturacanthus savala. Lineage (NCBI taxonomy): Eukaryota > Metazoa > Chordata > Actinopteri > Scombriformes > Trichiuridae > Lepturacanthus > Lepturacanthus savala. Next base: position 16,377,714 of record CM060469.1, on the reverse strand, counting down.
AATATTTTTATACAGCTCAAGTCAGAATTCTGGCCCGTTGTGTAGACCTGACATTGAGGTTTGATGGAAAGAAAGAAAGGGAAAGGGGGATTCAAAGTTACCAAAGCCAGATGTTGATGGTAGACAAATAATTGACGGGTGCTTTGAGACACGTTATGGATCCAATAGTAGAATTTACGCTAGAATTATGGAATGTTGCAGTAGAAAAATACAAATTCAAAAAGGGATTCGCACACCGGCATGCTTGACTCAAAGTTTAAGCCGGGGGTATCTGAGCCAATATACAAAAATGGACACATAAAGGGGTAACAGCAATAGATACTAGTGTATTTATGAGCTAAAGGCAACGTATGGTCTCGAAAATATGCTTTTGCAGATAAGAGACTACTTTAAAGAGATAGAGTTGAGACCAGATGGAACTTTAAATAATGTGAGGAGGGTCTCTACTTTCTACCAAGCTTAGGTAGAAAGTGTGAGTCAATGACATAGAAGCAAAATGGGATGCAGAATTAAAAAATCATATTACAGAGGAATCATATCAAATGTGTTAGATGCAATTTACATGCATAAACTCTCCATGGGAGGAATTCTCCAAGAAGAATTTATTCACATTTTCATACCACCCAAAATAAAAAGCAGGCAACCTGCTGCACAACAACACTGTGTGGGAGCATGAAGACTGACCACTCACACATTTTTTTTCTAGAATTGCACAAAGATAAGGCTATATTGGGAAAAATGTTATTGCAGCTGTTAACAATATTTTAGGATATGATGTATCTTGGGAAAATTGAAGATGTTGCAGTGCGAGAAGATCGCTACTCGAAAGAAGTTTTACTTGCAGCGAGTAAGCAAGCCGTTACCAGAAATTGGCTTAATGCAAACACTTCCAAAACAGGAACAGTGGCTGGGAACTGTCCAAGACATTTTTGTTACGGAAAAGCTGACAGACCTTTGGAGAGTCGAAGAGACTACGTTTAGAAAGAACTGGAAACAAATGCAACATTTATACGAGACATGACAAACTAGTCATTGTTTTTTATTTGCTTGTGTATCTGATTGTATTACCTTTTTTCGTGTTCATGCTGATGTGCTGTTCTGTTTATATCTCTGTGAAAAGTCAATAAAAACCCAAGTGAGAATAAAAGAAAACTCTGGCACGACAACTCGAGTCACTCCTATCATTTTACAAATGCAGACCAGAGCATTACACAGCGCCGTCTCTTACAAAGCACAGGGCAGTAGTAACAATAACAATATCCAAGTTTTGTAATTACTCTGACGCAAACAAGCTGGATGTGTGTGCATATTTAATGAGGAAAGCTCAAGGTGGATTGGATTTGTCTCCAGAGCACTTAGCCGCTGTAATTGTGCCACTTTCTGAGTGTTTTTTCCGAGTATGGCCGAGGGTTTTGGAGCTACCGAAACGCACACGTGATGCCTTCAAATCGAGTCTGACACTTTTATGTTTACCTGTCAGGATTACCATCTCATTTGCATCTATTTAGTCGAGAGTGACTGCCTTGTCACCGCTGAGTGAACGGGGGGTTGGAGTTCAAGTGTACCCATTAGAAAACCAAACAGTATCAGCTCACCCAGAATACGGGGGCTCTCATTTTAAGCAAGTATCAACAGAGTATTCTTAGCCTCGCCTCCTGAATTTTAAGTGATCCATGTGAATCGTTCTCTGTGATGACTTTCAATGGAGGGCACCAACAAGGAACGTCAATCTCTTCGCTCGCTACCTTTCGGCATTTGTATCAAAGTGCCCAGTTCTCCTTCCTCTTGCCCAGCAGCTAACATAATACTGACATTGTTCAGACTGGGCAGCATATGCCGGACCTGGGGGAAAATGTGGAAAAAAGAAGGTTCGTTTGGCAGAGGAGCGCTTAGTAAAAAGTCAAAATGATGTGCAGTATTAATGCAGTTTTTTTTTTTCATTGGACGTGACAGCTTTTCCTTGGAACAAATATTACAGAAGACCTCCATCATGCTTCACAACAGATTGAGCAGCATACATAAAACAGGCATTCACGCAACGGGAGGAAACAGTTGAAGATAGAGCAGGATAAATGTAATATGCTTAGGCCAAGGACTACAGGGTCTTTCCCAGCTTGTATGAATGAAGTGCTGTCAGCTGGGTAATAGAAGTAGGTCACATGGGCGTTATTTATGACAGGCACTTCCACTTCTCCTTTCATGATATCCATACTTTTTTTTTTAAATGGGTTTCGTCAGTGCCAAAAAACTAAGAATTGTATGTGTGTTTGCGTTTGAGAGCCATACATGCGAGCCTTGCACTGCACGCAGGATACAAAGGGGAAAAAAATGTATCAACTGCATGATGGATTTTAGCAAAAGTCAAGCAATCCACATGTTAAACTTTCAGACTTCAGCACCCTTGGCAATGTTTCTCAAGCATGTCATATCGCTGGCAACGCGTCCACCCTCGCATTACTTCACGGGCGATTGGTCGGCTCATTCACATATGGGTGTGAATTGTTGAGCTAACTAAGGCTTTAAGCTCCCTGTTCGCGCAGGAGATGTCAGCACGCAAAGAAATCTGCAAGAAAACTGTTGCGAAGATCAGATTACTCTAAGTACTTCCTTCCACAAGTGGATAGGATGGACGCCTTCCATTAGAACAACCAGCCCGGTGCCAGCTGCATCAGATGGAGTGACGCCTCATGTTAGAGGTCATTCCGGAGAAATGAAAAAGGACTAAATTCATCATTCTATATTTGGTTTTTTTGTCAATTTACTGCACGAGTCAGTGATTTAGGTCTGTGAGGTTTACAGTATGGATGAACAGGTTTTTTTTTCCCTGAGCTGTGATATTTAGGTTAGCAGGGATTCAGAGAAAAGATTTGTTTTAAAGGCACCATAAAGCCGGTGCCCCGAATAGTTCTGCTCCTTGAATATATGAAGGGATTCTGGTTCCTGAGATAGGAATTTAAAAAAAAAACAGAGACAGACAAGCAGATGCTCTCTCCCTGCTTCCATCTAGGGGCTAAATATGCAAAAACATTTTTTTCTCATTGGTTTAGTTTCGTCAGGGTTGATTATCTGACAGAACAATCTCTGCTATTTGAAATGTGATCAGGGAAGCTCCCTTTCACAATCACCATAACAAGAAATCTGCCCATTTCTCTTCCCCCAGTCGACTAAAAAGTGAAAACTGTTGGACCAAGGGAGCTGGTTCAGGCCCTTGCACAATACAAATACATCAAACACTCAGAAAAAAGGAAGATTCCTTTGAATTTATCACATTTATTTACAGTTCTGGTTCATCACATAACATTTGTTTCATTGATGGCAGCCTTGGTGGGTTGTTGAAATATGCACTGGCTAATGTTTTCACTCTGGTCAGTTAAAAAGTCGACCGCTCAATTTCTGTAAACGTTCCTCTAAATCCTCCACTTTAGCCTTGAATTTTGTGGTGTAGTCCTTCTGTCTCTTGAAGTTTGATTTAAAAAGCGTTTCCTGTGAACAATACACCGAATGATGTCACGCCGCCACATGATAAATGCCCCTGAAGCTGACTCAAAGGGTGGGTCGTGTTTGGCAGCCAATTAGGTAAAATAAGAGCATGCCATAACTTTCCAGAGAACATACATTTTCCAAAGATGTGGGGATTTCTAGTCATTAACCAGATGTAACCTAAAAATGTTCAGATTCACATGAAACCACTCATTTAATTTTGCTAATGCTGGCAGTTAACTCTAATAAGTGTGGGATGGAGGCTGTGCCCCGGAGTATCTAGACTTACTAGTAGGAAATTTACAATAGAAATAGTGGTGGAAGGGGTTAATGTGTGTGATAGATCATCCTGTCTTTTCACCCGCAGCTTTCTTCCTACTTCTCCTCATTTTTCTCTTCCCTCCCTTTCGATTTTCCTGGCCCCTCAGCCTGGGCTCAGCGTGCTTGTCCAGCCGCTGGCCGGGCCCTCCCCTCCTCCGTCGGTCCTCCTGGCTGTGACCTGGCCCACAGAGCTCGCCGAACTCGCTCAGCTGCTGTTTTGTCCTCGCAGCGGCGACAGATTACCGCCAAGCGCCTCGTAGCCTCGAGTCTCCGTTAAAAGTTGTTTCACGGTGTCTCCATGGAAAATCAAGGTCAAGCATTTTCCACATTAGCAGCTTTAGCGGGAGGATAGAAATGGATACCGAATCTGCAATTACTGTATACCCCCCCTCCCAACCCCACCACTGGAGAGAAAAAAATGTTCTCCACACACTTATCTCCCTGCAGCATTTACTAACTGATGGCTCTATTCAACACAGTTTCATAACAGACAACATGAACGATGCACAAGCAATATTAGACGGTATATTTTAGAAATTGGGTCAAAGGTGAGACAGGCGCCACTGAGTTAATGCCAACTGTCTGGCACCAAATTTCCAATGACTTTCTTGTAGTTAGCCATTGAAATCCAGCGTGTCCAATTTCCTTACATGGAAACTACAGCAAAAGGATTAACTGAGCATAAATTGCATCTCTGGTGTCATATTGTAAAACATTATGCCCAGTTTTTTTTTAAGTTGAGAAGCTGTATGTAAAGATGTATTATATTTCTTGTATTTATCTAAATTTAATGAGTGTCACATAATAAAAGTGTTTTTAGTTTTCATTCAGGACCTGTAAAAATACTGTTCTCACTCATACAGGAAGAAATTATACATTCCTGGCTCAACTCTTTTACAGTATTTGCCTCCGGAGGGTCATGCCTTTTTTCAACAACTTTTCAACCTAGTAACTATAAAAAAAATATATAATTTTCATAATATTAAAAGCAAAACACACTCAAATGCCCCACTAGGCCCTTTTACACAGACTGTTCAAGGCAGGATTGCTGCGCCATTATATCACCTTGTTGCTGTTCTGTGAAAAAGATGCAAAAGGTGAATGGGGGTCTGAGTTGTCCCACCAATAGGGAATGAAAGTAGTTACATTGGCAATGCGACAGTGGAACCAGGAGAGATGTTTTGAGGACATGCTATGTTTGCAAAATGTAATTTATACTCCAATGTCCACAGTGGCCCCACCTGTGTTTGGCCATATATGGGCAAAAACATATATGGCCCCACCTGTATTTGGGACCCATATATGGGCGAATACAGGTGGGGCCACCATGAAAACTGCCAACAAACCCACCATGGGACCCATATGTGCAGCCCAAATCACACACACAACTGTGAGAATAACAGTGTCCACGAAACCTTGAAACAATAAACTGAGTGTGGAGCACTTCTTATATATTGTGGCTAGCTCTTGTCAATTAAGCTGCCGGCTGATGGCTTATTTTTACTCAAGCAGTTTATCAACTTCTCAACAATATCAAAGCATTGAGTAGTATCCTGTACTGAGTCCTCTCATCCAACCTTGCTGCATCACTTACTGTACATTGCCGCTCATCCTTGATTGGTTACGGTATGACTGTCTACTTGTAGTACCCAAAAGGTTCTTGCTTATGTTAGTGCCATGGGTGATATTTTCAACCACAGACGTATACTCTGGCGGAGTAAAAAGGGCCGAGAGGCAAACAAGAAAAAAATGTATGCTGCTAAATAGCCTCATTGGTACACGTCAAACTAGATGCGGACGCTGTTGTGTCAAAGGTCACGCCTCTGATTCCGTAACGCCAGCCTGCGGTCTGTAATCACACAAGGGGCCACAATGCGCCAGCTTTGTTTGGTTCAGTGAAAAAGGGCAAAGGCGGAATAATAAGTAGTCTGCTTCCTGCCATTCTTGCGGGGTCTCTGTGTAAAAAAGAGCTACTGTCTACTATAAATCATTCTTATGGGAGTTTTGAATCCTCTTGCTTGTTCTGGACCCACAAATTGATCTAGGGTTTCTAGAACAAACAGTTGTGGGACAATGGTTACAAAGCAGAAACAGCAACTGTGATCTTCTAACTCTGAAAAACTGTTTTGTTTTGTTTTTTTGGTTCACCCCTAAGCCCCAGACTCAACAGTCTGAGTGCACACAGGATAAAAGAAAGATTAACAAAATTGTCAATTGTTTTGATATCAGACCGAAAGCTGTTGAGTAATTCAGGTTAAGGTCTGTTTACCTTTACTGCTGGGAATGGATGATGCATTTAAACTCCCATTTGGCGGCTTGACTCACTGATGACACGTGCCTTCCAGCCGCCAACAGCACATCAATTTGGTGCGGTGCCATACTATGGACCAAACTAATTGCTAGCTGTGTTTTCAAGCAGCGTTCTTCCCATATGTAGAGCTCAGCTTCATGCAACCTTCATGTTTGATGACTGCTGGTCCCGCTGGACGGCCTCATGCTTGGTTAGCTGTGAGCACTGAGTCATGTGCTCACCCCTCTTCAGCAACAGTTAGGTAAATGAAAAATCTTCTTCTCTGCCCCCAATTAACAGTGAAGGTCGAGCGCCAGAAAGTTATGATGCGATTTAACCCCCCGCATGAGGTCAATTTGACCTGAATAGCTTCCTATTAAGCATGATAAATTTGTTATTTTTCAATCCATTAAACCTTTTCCCCATAGTCCATTTAGTCAGAGCAAACCACTGGCCTACCATAACCTAAATTTCCGTTTACTGCAAACCGGCTTCAAGTAAGAAGGGGATGGGATGACAATTAGCCCGAGATGACTTAAAAGTCGTTTCTGCCACGGGCTTTCGCTAATTATTAGTCGCCAGTGCTGGGTGGGGATCCCTCCAGCGCAAGGGTCAATAGGGTAACATCAACAGCATCGTATAACAAAGACTAAACTTCAGTGTAGCCTGCACGGCGGCCATCAATAAGACCTTGTTATGGACATGGGATCTATTTGAGGGGACTCTGGGGAAGAATAGGCGTGTGTGGCTCAGAGAGGAAGCCTCTCTGACTGCGGTGACCTGGCTACAAGCGCCCCCCCAGGCAGACAGACCCTAAGGCCCCTGGCAGATGTTTGAAAAAGCTGACCCATTCATCATGGCCTGTTTGTGGAATCTCTTTGAACTGCATCAGAAGGCTTCAACAAAACAGATTAGATAGATAGATAGATAGATAGATAGATAGATAGATAGATAGATCGATCCATGTTTACTAAGTAGGCCTTAGATGTAGTTCTTAGATGTTTCTGTCACTCCCCTAACCCTAACCCAATTTCATAAGATGGCATGGTGTTGGTTTTCAGTGAGTACATATGGAACTGCCCTTTCTTCCCTTGCCACAGCAGCAGGGTTTTAATCCCCATGACAAAGATGACAAGATGACATGAACAAAAACAGATTCGAAATCCGAGAAAAACCTGAGCAGCAGCCACAGAATTTGCTTCGTGCAACTGTCTTTTGTTGAACATTCCAGTTCACTGTAATGTAAAAGTATTCATATGACTCTACCCCAGCCTGCCGGTACAGCTGAGTTTTATACCCGAGCACTCCGTAGGGAGCAGGAAGAGGCCCCGTGTGTACAGAGCCCCGTCTCCTGAGCAGCACTAAGCACTCAGCAGGCTTCAAGGTCGAATGTTCATTAGGGAGCCAAGTTTTAATAAGCCCGCAGACAGACATGCTGCTAAACAGCCTCAAGTGCCAGAAGAGGTGAGTTTTCTTATCTCGCTGATCCTCATGAATTCACATGGCAACATTAGCAGTGGATCGACACAACCCAGCAGCCACCTACTGAACAGAAATTTACCATCAGCTCAGGAAAATGGGTAAAGTATGTGAAAAGCATTTGGAAGTTGTTAGATGGACATTGAACTATGATTTCATCCTTTCATCCTTTTTTTTCCCAGCAAAATGTTCATATCATAAGATATACCCAAGAACCAAATATGTTCTCCCGGGCCTTTGGGCCTAGCCATTTGGGTACCCTAAGTACAAATGCTTTTTGGTGCCCGCCCCACCCCAAAATGAAGGGCAACTCAAAATTTATCAGTGCAATTTGGTTCACTTTATTTTCAAAACCTTTACAAATTAAAATATATATATATATATATCATGATCAGCATCTAAAATGTGAGCTGACCAAAGAGCAGAATCAGTTGGAGGGGGCACACATGTCTCCAAAGTGTTCTTTGCTGGAGTTATGCCAGTACCTGAACTGGGAGTTGCTGCTTGTTGCTGGGAATTCTTGTAAAGTCTCGGCTAGTTGGTGGTTGATGTTTAGGGCTGGATGTGCTAAACCGTCCTCCTGGCCTTGATGCCTGCCTTTCACATATTTAAGCATTGACCCTGCATACCAGGCGACACGGTGACACAGTTGGTAGCGCTGTTGCCTCACAGCAAGAAGGTCGCAGGTTCAAGGCCTTGAGTTTGCATGTCCTCCCCGTGGGGGTTTTCTCCGGCTTCCTCCAACAGTCTAAAAACATGCTTAGGTTTAATGGTACATTTAAAAAAATAGAGGAAATATAGAGGTTTCATAAGGCACACTATAAAATATCTGTATATAGTTTGATATTAAAACAAATGGGGAAAATGTACATAACTAAGATTTATTATTTTCATATTACAGATAATGCCTTTAGCCTATGAACATGAACACTGAGGAGAACCGTTTATGTGTAAATGAGAGGGCAACTGTATAAATAATAGACTAGAATAGAATAGACTGCTTTCAGACCAATCCTGAAAGCAGTATCATGCAAAGTAAACATGACTAATAGGATGACAATACTTGACTGCACCTCTGGTAGCAAGCCCCAAGTTAAGCCTAATAGCATAACATTATGTAGCTAGCAACCTATACTGATGACACATTGACATTGACCTCATCAACCTTATTCCACTTTCTAAACATACAGAACAAGTTGGCAAGTTGGGAAAGGCATCCGTGTAGCGACACGGCAACGACTGATCACTTGCTAGGGCTGAGAGATCCGCAAAAAACACATCTTCAAGAAACAAGATCAACATGATCTTGAGATCACCAAAACTGCCAAATCTTATATATATATATATATATATATATATATATCTTTTAAGCGGCAACAGCTAGGTGATTGATGACCGCTAGGCGTTTGATGATAACTTAAGTCTACCAAAAAGGTAGACTTAAGCTATGAACTTGAGATAACCAAACAAAGATTTTACAAGCTAAACAGACATTCACAATATATTCTTGACAGCCTACATCACGAAAAACATACAGCATACGTTAATTTGGCCCGGTGCCAACTTAACGTCACTAACTTGAGTAAACTAGCATTGATAGCATTGAGCTAATGTTAGACAGGGAGGAACAGAAGGAGAGAAGGAGTGAATGAGCAGAGAAAAGTGATGGATGAGAAAGAGAGAGAGAGTGAGTAGAAGAAGGCTACCTCTGCTGATGAAATTTTTGGACGTGACAAAAAAAATCGTAATATCTAATTAAATTCAGGCAGGTGGTGCATCAGCAGTGCATAGTAAACCTAAAGGTGTGTCCAATCTTTGTGCTAAGGTAAGCTAACCAGCTGCTGGATGTGATGTATATTTAACAAACAAATAAAAGAGTGGTATAGGTATAGGGTTAAGGTTAAGGTTACATTGCCATGAATATTACAAGCTTTAGCAATGCAAAATGGCAAATATGTCACACGAATAAAGCAAGGCGAATTGAATTGAAATGAATGAAACTCTGAAAGAAAGTGAAAGTGAAGAAAGCCTATTCCTGAAAATTTCCTAAGATTCCTTTAGATTCTAACAGAAATGAAAATGACTTATTTAACTATTTTCCAAAAGAAAAAAAATGTGTTTCTGTATGATTTTCAGAGAATATATGCTGTTAGCTTTTACCCAATTTGTGCTCCACATGCTAAGATTCGCCTACCTTTCAATATCCAATTAAATTCCTCCCATTTTATCCCACCTGTAGCTTTATGTTTATTCCAGAAGGACAGTAAATAGTAATGTACTTATATTTTCTGTTTATTTACTCCATCTCTTATATTATACCAAACAAATGTTATGATGCCTGTAATATATAATGCAATGAAACAATGCAATGAAAAAAAACATAGCATATCAAGGCTGTACTTTATCATTCTATCATTTTAGATGAACTCTATGTTTCAATGATGATCCAATGTTATTTCTGCAATCTTTAAGTGCTTTCAATGCAGAGTGAGTAGCCAGCCTCCTCTCTCCATGCTGAGTCTTGGCACAGTCCCAAACAGTGTTTATCTAAGGAAGAGGTAAATTACTGGGCATAAAAAACAGGTTGAAAGGCGAGTGGAAAAATACACAATGACAAACTCGACAATTATCAAGAGCTGTTAACAAAATGATAAGGTCATAAAATTGTCCTTCAACTGCTTCTACTTAACTGTGGCGGCCTCAAGATAAGATAACCTAGAGGAATCAATCACAAGGCTTGCATATTAAGGCTTGCATGACAGACCTTGATAGAACTCCATTCTGTGCGGGCTGTTTAGATAGATTTCAAAGCAAAATTTGGCTTTAAAAACCTTGCACATTTTGTTCTGTACCATGTCTTAATGTTTGGAAGTTGTCGAAGGCTACAGGGGATTTCATAATGGGCAAATAAAGAATGGAATGGCAGGGTGTAGTCGATATTCACAAACAAGTCAGATTCTGTTTGTTGTTTGTAGATCGATCCAGAATATTTTAAGCCTCCCTCTGAAAATAAACAGATTTTGTGGTGCTCTAGCAGAAAAAAAAAAGTAAAAACACACACAGATGCTGTCAGTATTAGCCGCAAAAGGCCTGGCTAATATTAGATGATGTGATGCTCGCATTAGTCCTACTGTTTCCCCACCACCTTATTGTTTTCACCTCGCCAGCTGATAGCATGTGATGAGAACTTTGATAATCATCGGCTGTGATTGCTCACAGCGAGCCCAGCCATCTGTCCACCATTTAGCGAAAAACAAACGGTTCCATGTTTGCGGCAATAAGTCTGATCTACTTATTGGATCACTGCGTCATCTCTGCGATGATGGATAGTGTCGTCTAGGGTCACTTTTTTTTATTGGAGAATTGATCAAAAAAATTGTGTGTGTGTGTCTGAGGCCAGGACACATCTGGCAGCAACCTGGGAGCTGTTAATCACAAACCTAAACAGAAAAAAGTTCAATCTCCTTGACACAAACACCCAGCGACTCCTTTAGTTACATAACAACCTTTTTTATTATATCATTTTCATACTTACTAAATGACAGAAAATGGAATGTTTTCATATTTATCTGGTAATAAATAGAGGGTGACTGAAAAGCGATGTGTTACATACTGTGCTGTACGTCTACTTGGAAGTTTATTTCCATGCAAATCCTCCTTGGAGGAGTCCTCCTTCGGTGAATTCTTTGCTGATGTAATGTTTACTTTGCCACAAAAATCTTGCTGTTGCATTCTCTAATGACTGCAACAAGATCACACATTAATTCAGCGGATGGAAAATAGACCGCAGTCCGCGGACAATGTTGCATATCTGACGAAATTTGTATGTCCTTGCGGAGCAGTTGGCCCGTTACGGCTCTGAAACGATGACGGCTGTCTGGAATAGGCGGCTTCGCAAAAAAGGTTGGGGGATTCCATCAGGGTCTGTGAAATATGTTGGCAAATTGGGAGGAGTGATGCTGGGAAAGAAACAAAGGGAAGGGGGAAAATGCAGCGTCTTAACAGCCAATCCGAATGATTATGATGACAGTGTGATGGCAGAAGATACGATGAAATACCAAGCGTCTTCGCGTGTGTTCATACGCATGCCTTCTTGTTCGAAAAAAAAAAAAAAAAGGACGACCGGTCAGCCTCCTTTCCCTGTTCTCCAGCTTTATCCAAACGAAGCAAACAAGTCATAAGCATGTCAGCATGCCTCTCCTCTCTCTATCAGCCCAGTGCATTAATATGTATTTTCTTTGACTGACCTCATGCAGGCATTTCAAGGCAACAGGCCCTTTTCCTTTCTGGAGAGGCCGTTTCATTCTGTCTGTTCATTTTTGCTTTGATGTCTCTGCTGAAAACTGTAAAACATAAATGCATTCTTTGTTTTGTCAGCACCGCAATTCTTATCTTTGAGTAATTGCTAAAGACCTTGACTATCTTTTGCTCGAAGCCTAAAAACACAAATGACTCGTCTTTGAAATAACTCAAAGAGAATGAGTCATATTTCCCATCGCGTAAACAAGTCTGTGAAGTCATGTGTTTCGGAGGATGAGGCGAAGCAAAAGGTCTTGAAGCTCACATGCTTGAAAAAAAAATCTTTAGGTGTTTCTCCCCGATATTCGCCGGCGTGCTAACCCCTTGATCGCAGTTCCTCGTTTCTGACCGGCCACCACGAAACAAAAAAACATACAAGTGGATCCTTGCGTAGCTCACGCCCAAATGCTCTCCGCCACGTCCGTGACCTCCCTGGGGTCCTCGCTTGTTTCGAGCTTTTAAATGTCCTCCCTGGAGCCTCCTGGATGGTATGCTCATCATCCCGCTGGGTGGCTGACACCCTCTAAACAGGAAGGGACTCCCTGCTGTGACCAGCAAATACTAACACAGAAAGCAGAGAGGAGCCTGAATGAGTTACATCATTATCCCCCTCAGGCCTGTCCTGTGCCGGTCCCAGATGATAACTTTTATGAAAAGATTTGTGGAAAAGATCATGTTGGGATAGTTTTTTCCATATGTAGCTGATTACACACGCCGCCTCTAACTTTTACACGCAGCAGGGCGACTGTCAAATCATGTGAATCAGCTATTCATGAGACCATAACGGAGATGAAATCGGGCTGGAAAACATGGGAGTTTGGCAGCGGCGCCGCTATCTGCTCTGAGAGTTGGTTGCATGGTTGGAAGGCAGCAGCTGATAGGATGCAGTCAATCTCTCTGTCAGTCTGAAAGCGGAGCCGCGCCCTGTTCCCCTCTCGCGTCAAGGGTGGTCCCTCGAACTGAGCCGGCCATCTTGGTTCGAGGATTGCTTGGCAGAAGGCGCCGCAGCAGACAGGAACGCGCTTCCTCTCGAATCAGCAGTTTCCAGCAGGTGTTCTTGCACCTCTTTTCTCTTTCATCCGCTGGCTCCTGGCGGTTCCCCCAGCGGGTTGCCAGCTCTCATCCGCTGGAGCCAAGCTAAATGTACATGCGTGAATGCAAAACTTTTATTTGGCCCCGTTTTTTTGTTTTTTTTTACAACCTGTCTGATGCTTTTTCTTCACAAATCTTTTTTTTTTCTTTCTTCCAATTCCCCTCCTGACGTTCAACTTCACAGAGGTGGAGGTGATGTGTGGCTCCGGACTGTAAACACCCCGAAGCTGGCTGTCCCTGATCTGTACACACCAAAAAAAAAGAAAGAAATGGCACATGTGTCAGCCAGATGTGACTACTATTGTGGTTACATGGTTGTGGTCACTGAAACCCATTTAAAACCCTCATCCTCTTACTGGAGAAAGTATGAATGAATGAATTCCCCTCTGAGTTGACAAACTCCATGATGAGTTGTTGCTAAAAAGATGACTAAAGCTCTTAAACGGCAACCCGCAAACCACAGACCTCCACAGTGATCCATTTACAGATACTGAGCCTCAGGTACAGTGCTGTGGGACGGTGCGAGGTCCTGCTAGGTGGGACTGTTGATTCACCCGGACCAGATATGACCTTTGCTGTGGGTTTGCTTGTTTGGTAAGGAGTTAGAGCAGAGTTAGAGCAGGGATCAACTCTGAGGCCTGGAGCTCTTTAACTGGCTCACAGTGGCTGTGGTCGGAAAGAGGGCAACGCCAAACTCATTACTGGCTGGTGCCAACCAAGGCTTTGGTACATTTCAAGGCCCTTGGGGTGGCAAGCATCCCTTCAAGTTGTGTTTTTTTTCAATCGGCATAACTGAGTCAGGATTAATGACAGTGACTTTGATGCTAACACTATAAAACCAGCCTTAAAACTGAAAATGCTGTAAAAACGTCCTCGTCCAGGGTTTTCGGAAGCCGTATGGGGCGTTTTACCTGCAAAAAGAAGTATATGAGTAGAAATACAGGTCGTTACAGTAGTTCTTAATTTTAAATCAGCGGTTTCACAAGTCAAAACAGCGCAAAATTTGGCTGAATTACAAGGTATAAGTAACAAGGGAGAGCCGTTTGGGAGCCGAAAGAGCCGGCTCGTTTTATGTGATGTGAGTCAAATGATCCGGCTCACTAAAAGGAGCTGAAATTCCCATCACTCTGCCACAGTTCACTGCACTCATGTCTCACTCGCTGCCCTTCTGGCGTACACATGTTCCCTGTAGAAAAGCCTCACCCTTCAATAAAAAAACAACAAAACTAAAACACCTCTCTGTTCAAAGTGGACAGGTGTAACTGATTGCTAATTAGGCCGTGTACTTGCTGTCAAGAGGGAAGGGGAGGGGTAAGGAGCAACCGTTGATCGAACACACTGACCAATAGAACCAACCAACAGGCCAACATAGCTGTGATGCTAGCAGGGCTAAAAAAAAAAACATAATCTATATCGTTCATTCATTCATTTTTCAGAATAAAAACAACAATTTTTAAAAAATTAAAAATGATTCTTTTTGTCAGTATTTGTTTCCAAAAACAAATGGTAAAACAGATAACGACTCTTTTTTGTTCATTTTACAATTTTGATCTCAAATGAAAAATTGAATGAAAACAAAAACGGGTAATAAATGTTTATCGTTTTATCCAGTGTTGATCTAAAGCAAGTTTGAGTGACCCGGAAATGACCGTGATTGACAAGAGAGCTGAATTATTACTATGGAAACGTATATCGCTGCATGATAACCAGCGTAATAACCTACAGTCTTTAGTTAAGTTGAAACTGTTATGATGTTTGATTGAAAGCTTACTGGGTCTTTTCTGGGTCACTTAACTTGCTTTATATCAAAACAGGATGGACATTTTTCATTTATGTACAAAACTGGAAATGAAAAAAAAAAAAGTTATCCATTGTTTTCATTTTGGTTTTGGAAACAAATACTGAGAAAATGACTGAGATTGAAAAATGAATCAACAAATGATTCACAGATTCTGAAACATATTCTCTGCTGACTTTTGGCTGTGCTTATATCGTACAGACAGACATCAAGATTGAACCCCACTTTAGAGTCAATTCATATACCTGCTATGGCTGACAATAAGGGCGGAGCAGCGCAGGAGTGTTTGTCAAACGGTTGGACAGTCCACATTAGAGGCCCGTCTTCGTCGAGGAAATATAAGGACTGAAATGTTTCCCAACACACAATATAATACAGCTGCACATCCCAATAGGACGACTAACCCCTATGAATCAATAGCTCCGCTCCAACATCATATATAACGCAGACAGCCATCAGCTGGGGTACACTTAATCTCGGCATGAGCAGTTTTTCAAGGCCGCTTGTGGCTGTAAGCTGCTTCTTGTGTCTGACCTCAGCTGTACACACGTACGTTTATATCATTCTAAAAACAAAACATGTGTTGGTCGCTTCTGTTTCAGAGGCCTTTTAGTACATGTGTGGCCCCCGCATTTCTGAAATGGTGCCAAAAAGGGTTAAAAAAAAAAGGAGCAAATTATCCACATCCTGTTGTGAAATGTCATTCATGGCATTCAATGGCCTAAATAAACTTTAGGAGGATCTTGATTGAAATGCTGTCATGAAATGCAAAAAAAAGAACACGTTTTTCTTTTTTTTCAAACTAGTTTTCTTATTAATCCTGTAAATTACTCTCTACATCCTACAAATATCCTCTACAGTCTCTAGCAATTTGTTTAGGTTCTGGTCTTTTAACTTTTTCCAAGTTTCTTGTTAACTTTTTGAGTGCTGTAATTCTTAAAATCCCCCAAAGATATCAAAGCATTTTCATAATTCTATATGAAATATTTAAAAAAAAAAAGCTTTTGCAAACACAAATAAATAATTTTAAAAATTAAAGAAATCTTAAATAAATGCACAACACGTGCTGCTGCTATGTAAAACAATGTGTTCTTAACCACCCTTTGGTTTTGTCCAGAACTAGCTTGGTGGAAGAAAGCAGTCGCACTAATATGTAGAAGGAAAAATGGCATTTATTACACCATTTGTGCAAAATTTGTCCCAAATCAGCCTATTTTCTAACAGTATGCTTGTTGAGATCAGACCTAATGATTGTTAACAAGTTCAAACGATGTGAGTTATGGTGGCAGCAGTGACTGGGGTGAGGGGTGTCCTCCACCAAAGCTTTTTATAGCTCTTCCTTCATTCATTCACGATCTCATTTGCCTTAAGTATAAATATAAATAAATATAGAACATTGCTATAACTACTATTGTAGTAGTTCATTGTTTAAAAAATTGGAAGGGAAGAGAGAAAAGAAAGAAAAGAAGACAGGACCAGAGTAGTATAGTCGTATAGAACTTTTTTCATGTCCCCTCTTCTTCTGATCTCTGAAAATTTACTGTTTATTGTCCCCCTCCATCAATGAAATGGGATTTTCGTCCCTGCATGTGAAAAAGCTTGTGTTGTCTGGCTGGTTGCCTGCAGCTGCCAAATAAGACTTCGCTTATGGACCCCCAACATCCAGCGGCCTTTCTGCCTCGTAGCATGTAGCCTTCTACACGTTATTTAACGAGGACTCGCGAGCATCCGAGTCTGGGTGTTGAGAGACGGGTCTCAGCACTTGGATCATGGAGGATTGATAGGAGCAATGGAGAATCTGTGAAATATCAGGAGATGGTGTGTGTGTGTGGGGGGAGGGAATGCTTTAATCAGCAGCACTCTCCCATCCATACATTCCTTTGCCGTACGTAGCTGCCAGACCATTGTCATCACCAGTGAGATGCGCGTTTCTCGCAGCCGCTTTCCCCATAATCTCTGACAACGTCGATTGCCCAAACCGCACTGTCACCAGTCATAAAGGGAGCCAGTTAAGACCCCGATAGGGCGACTGCAGAAACACAGAGCTGAGACCAGCAAATAAAAAGCCAAGAAGTCAAAATCGTTTTAGTCGCCAACCATTACGTAGAGGAAGATGAATCTATTTCTGTACTCTATCTCAATCTGGAAGACATCGCCTGCTCCAGCAGAGAAGTCTTGCCAGGATTTTGACGGAGACCTGAGAGACCTTTCACATGTAACATGACGTTAACACGTCACATAGCGAGGAGTAAACTTCCTCTGTCCGGGCCCGCTGCCGCCGAACCGACGTTCCGCCGTCCGTACAACAACGCTGATTGAGATTGGCTTCCAAATCGGCCCAATCATCGCAGATGATGAATACCTGCAGCCAATCCAGTTGGCAGTTAATCAGTGGCGTCCAATCAGGTAATGAGAACCTTCACGTTTTGGAATGGGAAGCAGACAACCCCACGGCTGTTCAACAGGAAGGAGGGAGACCGGTCGTGTTCTAGATGCTCGAGGTGCGCCACATTCATGTTCTCTGCCCCGCAGACATCGCTGTCTGGGGACAATTATCTTTGATCAGAGAGACAAGACGAACTGAGGTGAGGGTGTCTGACTCAGAGATGGGAAATGAGGCACCGTGTTTTTCGATCCTGTAAATTCTTCGGTCGAGAAGAACCACCCAAAAAAAAAAAAAAAGACTCCCCTAGGAACTTGGCAACCCCAGAACCCTTGAAAAACCAAGCTGCAGTCAGGTCTGGACATGTTTATGGAATAGTACATGGAAAATTTGTCAGAGAAACATGTTTTCCCAGGGAATTAGTATCATCAGAATGAATGTACAAAAATGCTCAGTATTGTTGTTGAACAATCTCCCGCAGATTCCCCGGGGAGGGCAGAACCGCTTCCAACAGTGGTACATTACTCTTAGCGATCGCCAGAGGATGACTTTCTGATTTGTGGTCCCTCTTTAGCAAGCATTCCTGGGGGAAATTTGAGAGAGACCATTATGCAAATCCACAGGTGCATGCCAAGACCAAATAACTGGACTCCTGCCACCAAGTACTTCAAGATGCCTTTCTGCCTGCTCCTGATAGTGTTCAGACCACAGTGTCGAGGAGAGACGCCAGGAACATGTGGGTGTAGCGTGGAGGGCCGCGGGGGCCTACATGTCCGCGGCCTTCAAGCGGCACAATTAAAAAAATGATTTTTTTTTTTTTTTTTTTTAACTCAGAGTCCATTTATGAGACAATGCATGACTCAGGAAGCAAACATCCCCCCGATTCAAAAGCGAGCGTGCTGCCGTCCTACATCTTGCGCTGTGCCACCGTCTCCATATGGCGCGAAACATGGGGTGGAGGGAGTTCTCCCCGTTTAACTTTCAGCAGTTCAGTATGATCACATTCTATACACAGCGGAGCTTTTAGAGGATTGATTTCATTAGGACCACAGCTGACGCGAAAACAGCAGGTTTAAATGAACTTTTGTTTATTTTCGAAACTCCGGAGGTATGCGTTGTATGTGTGTGTGTGGGGAGGGAAATGAGAAATGTCTGATGGAGAGGAATCAATTCAGGCCCGTCCTCTCGCTCTCTCTCTCTCTAAGTGTTGACGACTTTAAAGTGTGGAGAGTCCGCTGAAGACAGGAAAGCCCCCTCATCATTTACTGCTGCTAAACTGTCCCTAGAGATGACAGGAGAGAAGTCATGCCTCATCCCACGTAGAGCCACTGCCCCCTGGTGTCTAAAACGTGCACTCTGATACCATGAAAATTAAACCCCACTTTTTGTCTTCTACATGTTCTTGATGAAGCGGTAAACAAAAAAAAGAAACGTGTTACAAAATGAGAATTTGAGGTTCTTTGTTTAGATTCTGCATCACGGAGAGAAATGTAATCAACAACTTCAAGTTTCTGCTTCCATCGCAACAAATACTGTGCACACACATTCCCAAACTCTTTGTCAGAGACCGCAATATTTTTTTTTAATGCAACAAGGCTCCTTTTGATTGAAGAGGTTGTCTGTCTAAATTAAGAAAAAACGCAACATATGCCCTATTCTGTTCAACCTAACTCAAATCATGTTGGGTACAATCATACATGATCAGCCAAACAGGTGAAATTCCAGGTCTGTACTCATTTCTGTGTACAACACAAAAGCGCTACGTTGAACAGAAAATTCTAAGAATTGATCCCAGTCCATCAGTTTTTTTTTTATTCCCATAAACAAAAGGATCTGCAGAGCAGATAATCTTAGAACATTCATCAGCAGTGGCTTTCCATCTCTTTTCTTTTTTTTTTTTTTTTAAAAAAAGAAAAACAAAAAACAAACAAGCACCCCAGCTTTTAAGTCATAGGCAAAAAAATTTCACAATATCTACATTGCTAAAAATTCCAAGTCACAGCCATCTAATCTAGAAAACCATCTTGACATAAAACAGATAGTGAACTGTAATGAAAATCAAAACAACATGGAATAAGAACATAAAACTGACAAGAACAAGCTCCTTTGTGTTCGCTTTATCTCATATCTAATGGGTTTCAATGAACATGTTATGATTAAACATACTTGATAAATATGTCAGCCATTGGTATCGGTGCAAGCGCTTATTACATTTTCACTCTTTATCCTCAGTAAACCAGGTCAACATTGCACAACCCAAAAAAAACAGACCCGTCGTCCCACCTACAAGCCCCATAACACTTTAAAAAAAAAAAAAAGGTCAGCTAAAGCACAGGCCGACACTAATCACGTCCCATTAGCTTTGCTGAGCCAATGCAATAAACCCCCAAATTGCAGTAACAAACACATACTCTCAGCGTCTTTGCCTTTCAGGAAATAAAGGAATACAGGAATAAAGTTCCTCTGTTAAATGTCTTTCAAGCTTTTATTGCCAAATGGTGGGAATTATGTGAAGAGTGTAACTGCATTCAGAGTGAAAATTAGCATATTTTCAAATTGAAATACTACCGAGAAGAACTATCTTCCATAAACGTTTTCTTCATTTCCTCTGAGTTGACTACTAATGCTATACATATAGCAGATGGGCATTATTACAAATGGCTAATGAACTTGTAAACTCTGGAACAGCAAAGAGAGTGCTACATTATGAATAGAGAAAAATAATAATTAAAAAAAAATAACTCTGTTGGCTCAGGATATTGACGACACTAACGACATTGAAAATAAATAGTTTTTACAGTAATATAAAGAAAAAACTGGGTATATTCTCAGATGATATACTGCTTTCATCATATACGGAGGATGTGAGACAATATGGCTGAAGTTGTACAGTCAGAATTGGAAGGAGGTGACTATGAACAAACTACATGTGTCAAGAGGATGCATAGGTGGCATAGGAGATTTTTGAGGTAAACCCATAAAAGGCTGTGAATGGAAAAAGTTAATAAAAAAAACATACTGACTCCCCAACATCTACATCCGACCAATGTCCAACTCCCATCCGCAGTTTATCCTTGCATGTACTAGTGAGTAAAGAAATATAATAATATTACTATTTTCTATTGTTGTTGACTACACTTCTCTCACCTACTTGCCTCTCTGGATACAATCAGAGGCAAAGGGCATGAATAAGGCAGGTTTAAAAAAAGAAAAAACATTTACCATTCCAGATTTTCAACAGTATGGGTCAACACAAATATTGTTTTT
This sequence comes from Lepturacanthus savala, assembly GCA_030544235.1. Lineage (NCBI taxonomy): Eukaryota > Metazoa > Chordata > Actinopteri > Scombriformes > Trichiuridae > Lepturacanthus > Lepturacanthus savala. The sequence continues at coordinate 16,357,305 of CM060469.1, read as the reverse complement.
TTTTCTGAGACACAATAAGTTAAAAACATGTACAACAATAGAAATTGCTTGGCTTCTTTTAAAACCCATTCATCAAAAAAGTTTAGAGAAATTATATAAACTCTCCACCTAGCGAATGTGCAGCAATAAAGAAATTAGATCCCTTCTCCATTCATGTCAAGTCAAAAAAAAAAAAAGGTAATAAGATGAAAACTTATGTATACACACTACTATATACAAGTATTGAAATAAAAGAGTGATATTGTATATTTACGTTACACACATCAGTCCCTGATCGATTAAGGCCAAAGTGCTGTAGATGCACGTGTCACCCACGTCACATGTAGGCTCCTGTTGCACTTAAGTGTTCCTCAGTTTGCAAAATGCAAAAGAAGCAGTTTATACAGTAATACTCAAGGTCTTTTCTCTAGCGTCATTTGTCGTTGAAAACATATAAAACTAAGCAAACTTCAGCATTAGGAAATAAAAATTAGCCAAAACCTCACTTTTTCAGCAGTTTCTTTTTTCCTTTTTTATACAAAAAAGCAAGATATTTATATACATACAGTAGCACAAGAGTTCGTATGATGAGTCCTGATTTCAGCGCAATCATCTGGTTCTTCCTGTAGTCCCCTTGTCCTCTCTCTATGTCCTGAGAGAGTGTTTTAGAGGCAGTCTGGGTGTTTTTTTTCTGTCAAGAAGCCCAACTGTTAAATGCAGATGAAATGCAGGGAACTGGCGCACTGGAGTGGGCAGTGCTGGTCTGTACTTGTACTGGTGGAACCACAGTGTTGGTGATGTGGGAGTCAGAGCATTCCGAAGCCCTCGCTGCCCTCGCTGATGGCCAGCTTCAACATCTTGTGCAGCTCCTCGTAGGAGTCATAGGTAGGGAGGCACAGCTGGTTAAAACTAGACAGACAAGAGGGCCTGCAGTCAGCTAATATCCAGATAAAACAGGGATATATGCTAGAGTGACCACACATTCCAAAAAATTGTCCCAAATCCAGAATCCGGCCTTAAATTTCCCGTAAATTACGCTATCAGGAAATAACTACTCAGTATTCTGTTTAACATTAAAACTATCAGTGAGTTTAAAATGAAAAATGATCAGCGAGTCCTTTCCCCCTCCCCTTGCTAAATTTCAGCCAATCTCATCTGGTCACCCTAATATAATCATCATAATTATCGTCCATTAATCACCCAATAAACTGTCCAGTATATTCTGTCATTTTTTGGATTTCATACATTGGTGATGAAAAAAAGAAAAAGAATATTAAATTTAAAAGCAAATGATAAATAGAAACATATGTATACATGACATAATGATAATATTTAATAATTATTTATCGAATTATTGCATCATTACATAACTGGTGGCCCCATATCTAACCCGTGTTTTAGGGTTTTAGCCAGTTCCTGGTAATTTGTGTCAGGGTCTGTTTCTTGTATTTGTAACAAATGAGTCGCCTTGGTTTGTCATTGTAAAAGGGAAGGTTATATAAGGTTTAGAGCTTCAGGCTCTATAACTCAGGTGTTATGTTTTATTGTTTGATGAGAAAACCCGTTATGGCAAAAATATGACCAAACGGCCGAATATAAAATTGTTTAGGAATTTCTCTTTTCTCTCTTTTTCTTCAGCCGAAATCTATTTTTTCTGAAAACCATCATTGGTGTTTTCATGGGATTCGTCGACAAGAATAAAAATCGAACACAATGTGAGCCTCAACCTTTCCGTTTGTCTTCCTGAGTTTTCCTACTCACCAGGTGTGTGCGGTGGGCAAGGTGCTGTGTGTCGGGGCGGCGATGATCTGGAACGAGGGGCAGAGGGTGTTGAAACCCCCGGGGGGGAGCTGCGAGGAGCCGGTGGTGAACTGCAGGAGACGAGCCAACTCCTCCTGGGTGAAGCTCGACACCACTGCCCAGAACCACTTCATCACCTGTAGAAAGAGAAAATCAACAAGCTCAAGGCATTTATTATAACTTTCAGTCAGTACAATCATCAGTGCTCTACTGGGGCAGAGAATTCCCACATACTTTCTCTCTGAAGTGCCACGATCCTCCAACAATCACAGCGTGGGCTTTGAAGTCCTGCACGTTTATATTGCCAGTTCCACACATCAACAGCTGAAAAGATTTATCAAAAAAAAGAACGTTATCGGATGGCGCTTTAAAGATCAAAAAGATTTTTACGTTTTAATCATTACACATACCTCCAACTCGTTCTCATCAAATATGGCTAACAGGTTTTCTGGAACCAGTTCGTTCAAACCTGCAATTGATCAGGAAATTACGCTAATTACGAGCACATGACCGGAGATCTCAAATTAGAGGAATTGGCACAACAAAAAAAAAGGCGGGCTGCAGCTGTGCTGGTCTCCTTACCTTTCAGGAAGTGTTCCACCTCATCTCTCACCTGACTAGCCAGCCTGTACTGGGCCAACAGGTTGAGATAATGCATCTTGTTTTCGTTGGTGACGGCGATCTGAGCTCCGCCGGATATCAGCTCCACCACCTGCAGGACGACATGAGATGGGACGTAAAACGTCAAAGGAAAAAAATAACAGCCAAACACATAAAAGGGCCAGACACAGTGGAAACAGTGACGTTGAAGAGAAAGATAATGTTTTACTTAAATTAACAACAACTACATCAATTGGTGTAAAAAGGGCAATAAAACCTTCATGAGTAAGTATCCAATAAACACTTCATCTAACCAGCTGCTCAACAGGCATTAACATGTCGGAAAGAAATATTTACACCTGCTGTGCCTGCAGTGTCCAATCCAGCGCTGCTATGTTTTTAGCTAGTTTGGCCATTTGTTATGAACAGGCTAAAACAAAAAGCTGTCGGTAGTCTCATTGTTTACCTCAACGTATCTTAAACTTTGGCAGATCTGTGTAAACATGGCTGCTGGCTCATTTCTATGATCTTCGTTCTTTCTGAAACCTCGCTTGGTATTTTGAAAGTCAGGAATATTATTTGTTTTACTGACATTCGAGATTTGTTTCCACGAAGATATTATTGAGTTTAAATAGAGAATCTGCTGTTGTAAACATCGCTGTTGTTGCTCTAGAAACAATATTTACTTAAATTTAAAAGATAAACCAATTCTAATCCTGTTTCGGAATTCAGGTTACTGCAGGACATGTGCTTACGTCACCAGTGAGCACATTTGTTTCACTTTCCTGGCTGCTAACGTCTGAGCGTACTGTGAAAAAACTACAACCTGTGATGCTTCTTTCATAATAATGTGATGATAATGGGCCAAAATTGTGTGAAAATGGATCGCTTTTAGTAAAAAAACACAGCCAGTGTGCGCCAATGCGTGTCCTGGCATTGCAGGCTTCAAATGTGCACAACGGAACTGCTGCTGAAAATAATCAGGGGGAAACGCTGTTTTGTAAGAGTGTTGGTCTGTCACACACCTGTCAGCCACATTATATGTTAGGATATGCAAAGCGTATCTAATTAAAAAGAACGATGTTGAACTCCGTTTCAACATGGGGTGTTACACAGCCAGTTAATGTGTGGGATTTTTTTTTTTTTTTTTAAACAAAGCAAAAAAAAAAAAAAAGCTGAAGCGCTTGCCAAACAAGCAATAAGGTTTCTTTTGTTTGGTTATTGCTTCTATCGCTTGTGAAATTACATCAGGGATAAAAAGGTTGCCTCACCTTCTCCAGCTGTCCCAACTTGCTGTACTTCTCCTCTGCGAACACCAGGTCCATTTCACTCACGTCATTGTTTAGGATGAAGCAGACTTTAGTTTTGTAGAACTCCTGGTCGTCCGTCTCAAAGTACTGCATGTGGAGAAAAAGAAAATTATAAAATAAAAAAAAAAAAAAAAAAGACACGAGAAAATGACGTTTTTTTAAATAAACAACTGCATTTCATCTTGTCAGTGGAAGGATAAAGAGATGATTGTGGGGCGGCTTTAGTTCTCGGCTTTGAAATCGTAGCGGGTTCGGATAAACAGCAAAACACATGTGCTCGCTCTCTGTGAAATAAATAATGCCAAGACACAAATCAGGCCTCTTGGCTTCATGAGGGATGTTAAAGCGATGACAAAGACCCAGCTGACAGCAGACGGTTTACAATGAAAGACAAGACCCTTCCAACTTCTAAGGTATACATCTAGTTTTTTTTTTTTTCCCCACCACGGGCATGTATTTGGTTCCGTACCTTGTAGTTCATCCTGAGGCCGATGATTTGGGCCAGGAAGGAACGGGTAAAGCGAGCTCGGACCAGCTGTTTGTAGGCCCCACCGAGGGCGGACTCATACAGGCACTTCCCCACGACGCGGCCTGCGAACTCATACATCTTCAGCCGCAGGTGGGTTGGTCGGTCAGCATTTGGGTGCACCTGGAAAGTGAGGAGTGTTGGATTATTACTACAGCGTAGTTTAACAAGACATAAAGAGGTTTTCAAAGTGGAGTAGGTAACTCACGAGGCCCTGGTTGTTGTCGCTGAAGCGGGTGAAAAGCTGGTTAGAGGTGTCAAAGAGGGTCTTGCAAATCAGTTCAAACCACTCCCTGCGAGGCCCCCCCCAGTCCAGAGCTGCAGAGCAATGCCAGATGATTATAAGAAGCAGATGCATTACCAGAATTAATTATATAATAATACATTTCATTAGGATGAAGATATTTAAACCTTAAGTACAGTGCAGACAACAAAAAGAAAAATGTCTCGTTGCCCTTTCTTTTACAGTCGCCTAATTAGTAGGTATTTAACTGGTAGATATAGGGTAATAGTAGTATATTATTTGGCATATACCACTGGCAATGAACAGTAATGTACGGTGAAACTATAACTGAAATACTAGGTAATTACCTGGCAAATATATGCCATTATAGCGTAGTTTCCATTACTAATACGTAGGTAAAGGATTCAAATTTTTGGTGAAATACTAAGTATTTATCCTGTTAATATATGGTAATGGTAATATATTGTTGAGCAAATGACCCTCAATAAGAAGCATAGGTAAATACAGAGAAACAACTAATGCTGTAATACCAGATATTTTACAACAAATATAAAACAAATATAAACACAAAATGTAACCATGTAGGTTCTGAATTATTACTCGACAACTTCCACAGTAAGTAAGCTAGAACTGTACTGTAAAACAAAGCCATATGTATTTCCATTGGATTACCAGATTCTCACCATGCACCTAGTGTTTCAGCTGTAGATTTACTGCATTTACTTATTGCCAGGGGTAATTACCAAATAATATACTAATATTAGCATATATTTACTGGTTAAATATATCATAATTTAGGGACTACAAAAGGAAGGGTCACTAAATGTCTCACATGTTCATTGTTGACCCTGAAGATAATCTGAAGCTCACTTAGTTTTACTCTGATTTGTTTTTTTCTTTGCTTACCTTCCTCATCCTGAAAAACCACCTCAAAGTTCTTACTCCAGTCTGACACAGAGAAGTTCCTCGTAGCCTTCAGAGACTGAGCGGCAGCAGGAGGGGCGAACAAAGAGGAGAATGAATTGTCAGTGGGACTTAAGATCAGAAAAGGGAAGAATATTTATGTTCTTAACTTGGTCTTGGTCTAGGATTTGTATTTAAAAAAAAAAAACAATGCTGCTTACTTCTTAACTCATTAACATATATTGATACATTGATAAAGAAGCAATTATTGAATCAAATAGCCAGTCATTTGACATATGCCAAATCTTTTTTTTTATTAAAAATATCAACATATGTTCCTGCTATATCGGCCTTTGAGCATAAATTGCCTCCCAAATATTTAATAATTATGGGTATTGGTCAATATAAACAAATTTCACCCTACTCTCAACAAGCACTCACTGAATCTAGAATTGCGTGTCGGGTGATTTTCAGGCAGGTCTTGGTGCGAAGTCTTTTGGAGTGAATGTGCCTGAGTTCCCGCTGAAAGAAGTTCACCTTGTCTTGGAACGTTTCAGAGCCACCTGTGGACAAAGCCTCCGCATTACAGTTACTGTTCAAGCGCAGAAAAAAAAAAATCAGTATTCATTAAATGCAGCAGTAGTAATCACATTAGACTGAGACAAACCAATGTTTTTGTGCAGGAAGCGGATGAAGGTGGCAGCCATGATGTTCCTGTCTTTGCAGCTGAGCTCCACAGGAGGCTGAATCCCATCATCCACCACTAGAGTTAAGTATTTGTGAACGGGGTCAGGGGCATGATAGGTAAACTGAAAAGGGAGCAAGAGGACAGTCAATCCCTAAACTACAGCAGATCTGTTCCAAAGGTTTTTTTTGACAGATTAGCAGTTCTACTTACTTTAGTTCCTGGACATACTCGAAACGTAAAGAGGCGCCACGGAATAATTTTCAGGTAATACTCCTTCACGGATAGTTGCTGTTTGACAAAAAAAAAAAATCAGTCCAGGTCACCAGGTCAACCTCACAGCTTTCTAAATAACGAATGTTGCTACTATCACAGTTAATGCTACTTTCTTTAACCTGACCGTTATATACCGACTACTTACCTTTGGCGATATGTAACAGTACACCTTTTTTGGTTTCTTGACCTTCTCTGGTTGTCCCTCTACAGGAGAGTCGTGCTCATCATCCTCGTCTCCCATGGACGGCCTCCTTTGAGGAGCCAGCAGAGAGGAGGCTGGGAATTGCCACGAGGAGCTGCTGTAATTCCCAGTGCTGTAAAGGTATGCTTCAAAGTAGATGCTGATGCCCGGAGTGGACACGTTCTTCTCCACGCAGGCCTTCTCATTCTCTGCAAGCCGGGGAAGAGGAGAATTAGGCTTTAAAAAGGCACGGGTACAAAACAAAACTAAAGAAGCAAAAACACTGCATATTACAGATGGACAGTTTACTACTCCCATAAAGAGCTGCAACTAACAACTCCTCTGACAGATTGATTTTCTAGTAATCAGATTTGAGAAGCTGGAACCAGAGAATTTGGTTCCAGCTTCTCTTTTATAAAAGAGAAGCTGGAACCAAATTCTTTTATAAAATGTCAAAAATCAATTTGGCGATCTCTTTCTTCCATCTGTAACACTCACGACCCACTGATGCACCAATGTTGTTTTCCTGTTCAAATGTATTGTTTTACCCTATGCACGCTTCATCTATTGCATGCCTGTCCATCCTGGAAGAGGGACCCCTCCTGCTACTCTTCCTGAACTTTCTTCCATTTTTTTCCCCCGTTTAAAGGGTTTGTTTTAGGGGGTTTTTCCTTGTATGTCATGAGGGTCTAAGGACAGTGGGTGTTGTGTTGTACAAACTGTTAAGGCCATTGGGGAAAATCTGTGATTTGTGATTTTGGGCTATAACAATAAAATTGACTTGACTCAATTAATGTAATAGCTGGCAATTAATTGATTAATTGACTAATTGTTGCAACTGTACTCCTATAGGTAAGCCTGGGCAATAAAACAATATCAATATATATCATCAAAATCCACAACATCAATAAAATAAGAAAATAGTTAAATATAATATTGAAAGTTTCATTCAAGCTTTCCGTAAAAAAACAACCCACTGCTGCTCCCTCCTTTGGCTCATTAACATCGTATATCCATTGATAATTGATCATCGACCATTTAATGGACAAAGCACAAAATCAAGTTTAATATAAACTGGCTACAGCCTTTTTTCTCCAGCTAAAAATAATCAAAAATCATTATTACCGACTGTTAAAAAATATTTTAAGTCATTATATGTTTTAGCAATATCATCCACTGCTACATTTACATGTTAAAAGTGGGTCATTAAGCATAAAATGCCCCCCAAATATTTAAAAGAAAAATTATTAATAGTTATCGATATCAAAGAATTCTTTATCAATTTTCTTTTGATATATAACTCAGCCCTAAATACTCTCTCTCTTAAAAGTAATAACATCTGAGGATGGCCTCGTTATTCCTAGTTCTAAGAAAAATGTTAACATGAGCGTTAAATATCCAAATTCTGTACCAATCTAATCTATTGTCCCCATATCAACTCCTGTATGTAAAAGCTGCTCACCACTGAGAACAATAATGTCAAATTCCCCGTTGCTGAGCGGTTGGTCCTTGTAGGAGATGCGGGCCCTGAAACAACCCGTCTTCTTCAGGGTCAGTCTCAGCAGAACCTGGCACTGCTGCTTGTTGAGTGTAACTGACTTACTGAAGCAACCGTCCAGGCTGTCATCATCCACTGTGCCCAGCTGGAACACGAACAAGAAAACAAAAATGAAATCAGAGCTCAGAATTTAAGGATTACTGCCAAGTACGCTATTAAGCGAGTGACAGAAGAGTGAATATAAATGTTAGCTTTCAGTTTTTATGGCCATAATCGGGGAAATAAATCTTTAAATGGGAGTATAATGGAGAATTTATATAAAAGAAGGGATTAAAAAAAAAAGTGTTGTTCCCTTACAGAGTGCACATGGACGCTGTAGTTTGCCTCATCTGTGAGAGATGTGGAGTTACTGGTGGGGTTTCCATATTCATCCCTGGGCTCAATCTGCAAAGTATGCTGCTGGCCATTTGTTAGCACCAAGGTAGAGAAATGGTAGGCTATCTTGGTTTTGGATGGGACAACTGTACCTAAAGTGGGGGGGAAACAGGGTACAGGAAAATACTAATCAGCCGAAGCTTTTGTCTTTCAATAGTTTGTTTTTTTTTCCCAGTGTTCAGTAAATCCGGTTAGATCCAAAATCCAAACAATGTGTCATACCTGGCTGGAAAATCTTGTAGTAAGGGCTGTAGGCCACATTGAGGCCACCCAGCTTGACAGCAACCTCATAGCGTCCGGCCTTGCGCACAGTGAAGGTCACTTTGACCACGTTGGATTCGGGCTCTTGTAAAACCTCCTGCGTAACAGGGATGTCCAGAGCCAGCTCGATGTGTGTGATGTTGACCCTCAACCCCACAGGCCTATGGGCAGGGAAAGGCTGGCCATTCTTATAGAAGAGCTAAAGAGACGGAGGCAATGGAACATTAACACTGCAGTGTAATTCTATAGGGAGGACACAAGAGCTGATTGCACATGGCAGATTATTCATTAAATTATAACACTCTTGACATTGCAGCATGCTTACAACATGTTTTTATACACTCCTCATTAAAAAATATATATATAATGAAATGCAACTAAAAACTATTTTGATAGTCGGAGCCAGAACAACAGTCCATTACCCAAAGATAAAAAATTATGTATTATTATAGAATATGAAAGAAACCAGAAAATAATTAGTTTTGAGAAGCTGGAAAAAGGTGAATGAATACACTACTCACAATAATTTAATAAGGGATATTGTGAGAGACTCTTCATACATTTTTTGTGTAATAAATAAATTAAAATGGTGTTTCTTCTCATATATTATTAGTAATATCAAAGGAAACTCACTTATTTGATTAAAATTGAGTAGTCATGTAAAAAACAACATCCCTAACTTATTGTGAGTAGTGTATAATAGTTGGAAAATAGTTGATTAATCAACTAATTAACAATAAGTATACATGTTTCATCCTGCATCCAATAATGGATCATATCAATTATCTCCAAGTTTTTAAGTTAAGACATTTGTAAGAATTATAACTAGACCAAAGACTAGTGTTAAATTATTAACACTAGTCTTATTAACGCTAAAGCTAGCTAAATATGCAACAAACACGCTATGACACTTCATGAAAAAAAAATATATATATATATATTACTTGGACTCTGAAGCTCATAGTCTGCCCCACTTCCTGCGGCTCCTTCCAATCCCAAGACACCTTGCAGGAACGTGGGTCCAGGTAGTTTCCCCGGACATAGTCGTAGATGCTGCGGTCGCCGCGTCGCCCTGGATCCTCATTCTGCAGAAAGCTAACCACCCGCGCCGCGAGCTCACAGAGGAACTTGATGGTGAAGACAAACGCTATGATGGAAACAGTAATTCCACCTGCCGCAGGAATGGAAAGTGCACAGGAAAGATACATTATGGGAACGTGTGTGCAAGAAACACAGCCTCTGTTTGATTTCAATATAGAAAGAGATAAATAATAATACAGATATTTACAACAGAGGAAAAATTCTAGGTTGCAAACAAATTTCAAAAAAATTAATCAGCCATACAAATACTATAATGCAGTACTAATACTCTTGTAGCAGTAAATGTCACTGTTGCAGTATATGCTTGCAGGCAGACTAAGGCTGAAAAAGTTCCATTCTAGGACGAAAAATGTGAGCCCAACCCTCAAGTCAAACAGGTACAACAGGACTCACCAATCACGTAAAACATGAGGTCCCTTATCAAGAAGCACAGCGCAACAGTACAGCCAAATATGAGCGCTCCCGCTGGAAAGAACAGTTCATTTAAATTAATGATTAAAAGAAATACAATTCGCACTTCCTGCTTAGGAGCAGCAGGAAACATTTAAGGTTAAATTATGATTATTTTTATAATTACAAAAAAGCCAGAGCTGGACATTTTCAACAGTAAATGCATTTTACAACAAAAACCAATAAATGGTGTGATTTAACTAGCTAGTTGTGTCTGAAAATGCTTTGGTGAAGAACACCGATATAACCCAGTTATATTGGTGTTCTGTGAATGCTGTGATTTAACAGCATTTACATATATTTCAATGATTATACATTTATCCTCATTGTAAGAGTAGGCTGGTTTTTAATCAGAGAGAAAAGACAGAAAAACAAACAGATGTTAGGCTATACAAAGAGATGACGCAACCCTGAACTTCTCCATTACGACACTTTTAGGCTTCTTTCGAATGATCTGTGGCTCTTGCAGTAAAAAGATTTATGGAAAACACTTAGCACCACTTAGCATCAGTAAAATCCTCCCTAAATTGTTCCATCTTACATTTACATGAGCCTTGACATTATGCAGCTGTGGCAAACAAACCAAGGGCAGAAAATAAAAAAAAAATGGTTACTATCTCACCAATTGACCACTTCTCATTCAGACGCCTCTCGGCAAGGCTCTGCACCAACCGGACCTCGTAGTCCTGGTCACGGGTCCCCCTGGACGTCCGCAGGATCTTGATGCCTGTAGACAACTTAATATAGTCTTCGTAGTAGTATCCCCAGGCAGCTAGAGAGAGCTGCAGCTGATAGTCAAACTGAGACAGGTCATCCAGATTCGTACAACCCAAAGTCTTCAGTCTGCAGAGGGAGAGAAAGTGAAAGTTTACAATAACAGCACTCCTGTCTATTACTTCACCGATATATTCTGTGGTAATACGGCACTATTTTCCACCACAAAGTGATCCTCCACTTCTGTTGAGCAAGATTGTCACTTTGACTGCAAACGGACTGTCCCGTGCACAAGACAAACACTTCCTTTTTGCTCTACTTTACATGAGTAACCTCAATCTTATCAGCTAAACTCTATTCTTGTGTCAACAAAGGCCGGGGACATAGTGTGGCAAGTTTCATCGGACCATACCGAAAGACTTAAAAAGTGGCGGTTAGGAGGAACGTTTAATTAGACTAAGGATGGTTCGAGGTGGACCTAATAGGAAATAAAACAGTTTAGTTGATGAAACAGAACCACTGAAACTACGTCCTGTTAACAGATGCTATAAACAAACGGCTGCTGCACACAGTATGGGTGTGGTTAAAAGAAAATCAACAACACTCTCTCACTACCGCATAGTATTTTTTGCATGTATTATTTTTTTATTTGTCCTTTCTTTGTCTCTGTGGATATTTTATCATTTTTCTTTCAAATGTCTTTATGTGTATATATAAGTGTATATTTTACATATTTTTCTATTTTAACTTTTTCTTGAAAATCCTCACATGAACAGGTGTTGTAAATTACAAACACTAAATATATTGCATCTGGTGCAAACTAGAACATTATTTTAAAAATCGCTGAAATAAGAATGAAATCTAACAATATTAAAGCAATATTTTAGTGACAACAGATAAGATCTCTTGTTTTTGCGCTATGTTAACATGTATTTTTGCATGTCGTTTTATTTAGACATATAATTGAAGTAAAAGGAGGCTAAACACTGGATATGAATCTGCATCTTTTACTTCCACATTTACAGTAGATTAGATTTAGCCTGTGAATGAGTGCAATACCTTCAGCTACTAGAAAATTAGTTGCTGGAAAAAAAGCTCAATCATAGTTATGCAAGTACTTTGAATTTGAAGTCAAGTCATTCCTAATAGCAATGGAGGTGAATGATAGTGTACACAATGACCTTCAGAGATGTAAGACTGTGTCGCTTTAGAAATGTTGGACAGTTTTCCATGAAAACATGATACTATGTTTTTTTCTGAACCACATCTGACCTTTAGAAACGCTACAATTGACTTTGCTCGAATGGAGGCAGGGCAAACGGGCAGAATTTTGATAAAGTGATAACTGCTTGTCAATGCTGATTCTGACTGCATCAATGGGGAGAATACACAAACATCTGCAGTGCTGCAGGGTCTCACACTAACCGTCTCCAAAGAATACTTTTTACTGCAGTGACCCTCTGAAACGCCGCAGCCTCCACTGTCAGCAAACTCAGTTGGCTGTGAATGTAGAGGCTGCCCTCAAGTGGACAAATAAATATAGTCTGTGCATTAGCCAGGATTAAGCATGACCATAGCCACATAACTAATGCAAAACTATACCAGCCAATCATTTTTATTTTATTGACATGCCAGCAGGTAATTGCTTTCGAAAAAAGAAAAAAAGCGGCTCACGGTTGTATGTAAGATTAAGTTAAAAGTTAAAGCCTGCCATCGCTTACATATGGTAATAGTGCTCCAGGTTCTGGGAACAAAGCCACTCCTGGAAGGCAAAGTCTCGGAGCAGCTGGATGTGGGCCTCAGCAATTTCCCTCCAGCGCTGCTGTTCCTTGACCACCTCTTCCAGACGACTCAGTACACTCAGACTCAGTTCCTCCAGTGTGTGTACATCTGGATGACACATGAACAACACATCACACAAAAAAGAAATTCCCATGCACATTCCAGCCAGTGATTCAGTAAAGCCTCAGCACATGTTTAAATACTCATTATAGTCTGTTATAATGAGAATTTAAGTCTATGCTCATTGTGCAGCACATGCCACATGTATCTCATGAGCCTGAATATTCTGTATCAACACCAAAATGGCCTGGATCAAAGCAATAAGAAAACATGCTTATTGTATTAAACTTAGCTAAATTCCAGTAATGATTGCACGTTCTGCAGGATTATCCATCCTCACGAGTTTTTCAGCAATAATAACCTATCCACCAGAAGGGTAAATGTGCAAGATAATCACTATGTCTGTTTAGTTCATTCTGGATATGGTCATCAACCAAGATGTATCGTTAACATAAATCGACTGAACACAAACCACTGACCTTCAAATAAGTGCCTGTATTGAGAAAGGCTATGTCCTTGGAGCCATTCCTCAATATGACTTTCCTTGCCTTTCTTCCAGCGCACTTCCCAGAAGAAGATCCAAGACACAGAACAGAAGAGGAAGGTCAGGAAGAAGCGGCGGTCCATCAGACCATCTTTCAGCCTTCGGTCCCCTCTGTACCCCTCTGTGCTCCCTGGGAAAACCGCCACTCACAAAGGGGGCAAGTCAAATCTCCTACAATGGAAGAAAAAAAAAAAGCTGCTTCAGGCTCAATAGAAGGAAGCAGCAAGACACTGGTGTTAATGATTCTAGTGAAGAACATTAGGCAGAGAGATGAACACGATTAAACCCATTTTTGTGAGCTTAAAATCATTAATATTTAATTGTCACCTCAGAGAAGTGTTGGCTGATGGGAGAATAACATTGCAAGTATCCACAGCAATGAAATATGCATGAGCAACTTGGCTGAAGTAGCTCATAAAACTCTCACCAGCCTCAGCCAACCAGAGATAAACGTCCACCAGAGTGACAGAACACCACGATGTAACAGCGCTTCAGATGTTGCTAATAAAGAGCTAGACGTGTTAGCCACTGCCATAAACAAACACAACGCTGCAGCTTCACTAAAGTTCAGCGTGCTAAAATAACAGTTCAAATCACCAGAGGATTCAATGAAGACGTCTAACTGCGGTCTGAGCGTCCCTCGCTTGTCTGTTAACATCTGCACCTGCTGTTAACAACCGATAACACCCGTTAGCATCGTACTGGACGAACCGCTACCAACGTTAGCGAGCGGCTACAGCACAACAGCTAACGGCTAGTCAAGTTAGCCAACAATGTCAGCGGGGTTTCAGGAAAGCTCGACGCCGAAACTCATGCGGTTACCGAGATGCACGTTACACATTCACCCGACACTACCTCTGGTAACACAGCCACGCAGGAAAACAGCCCGGGAAAAGCCCCAAACGCCTTTAATCCCGAGCTATTGAACACTGTATTTACCTTCGTCTCCAGGCATTAGCTTAGCAACCCGGAACATGCGCAGAAAACGTGACGATTTCTGGATGACGTCACGAACATCGGACAACACACGAGGAGAAGGCAGCCCCGTGAGCTCTGTGGTATCAACATCTGAAAACCATGGTATGGACTTTATAACTGCGTTACAGCTACTCTGTGTTATCTGTGTAGGTTTTATGTTTGACTTGATAGTTATTGTCCGTTAGAGTTTGGTATTTTATGTTGTTCATGAAGCATTGAAGCTTTTTGCAGCCAAGCCACCTAGCTAAGTTAGCTAGCTTAGCTTAACTCAATGGTAAGTATGTACGTATGCAAGCATTAGTAGCTAAAATTTGTGATTAGCTTAATTTATTGAGACTAATTAGCACATTTTATCAATATATCGGTTTCTACGATTGTCAAAGGATTATATTAAAGCTACATTTTCTTCGAAAATATATTCGATATATCTACGTTTTCTGTGTTGTCTCATCAACACAGCCCCCATGGACTGTCCCTTCCAACCATCCCCTTACACAATAATATTTTTGTCCCGGTATTGAACATATTGAATTTCAAGATAATGTTGTAATCCTGTATATATTCTAAATGATTACTGTTTGAATTTTTCAACAAAGGGGAAGCAGAAAACCAAGCAGTTTGCTGCAATGAAGAGGATGATCAACTTGAAAGATAATAGAATGTGAGTTCCACTTCATACACGTTTTGTGGAAATTCAACAAAACAAACATTTAGTAGCTATGTTGTGATCTTAAAGGATGTGTGCAAGAAGTAACTCCTTGTTTGTTTTGCAGCAAAGGAAAAGAAAGAGCTAAAGCAAAAGAGAAAAAGAAGAAAGATCCTTCAGAGCTTAAGGAGAGAGAAGTGTAAGTTTGCCGCACAATAGCTTGAATTGTTATCACAAGTAGTGGTCGATGGCTCTTTAAATTGATGTCATTTAACATTTTTGTGCAGGCAAAAGTACCCATCGTGTCTATTCTTCCAGTACAATACTCAGCTCGGTCCACCATACCATGTTCTAGTCGATACAAATTTCATCAACTTCTCTATCAAGGCCAAACTGGACATTGTTCAGTCTATGATGGATTGCCTGTATGCCAAATGTAAGTATTGATGCACTATTATCCAATAAAAAACACAACATCAATAGCATACATTACAATACATTGACTCAGTATGATAATTTGATAACATTTTCAAATGTGTTTGCATTCCAACCGATCCAGGTATCCCCTACATAACAGACTGTGTGATGGCTGAAATTGAAAAACTTGGAATGAAGTACAGAGTTGCGCTGAGGTACAAGCAGCAGGATTTCACATTAGCTTTGCATTGAGCTTGACCTTAACCACTTTTTTTTTTATCACCACCAAGTTGGTCTTAAATTGATGTTTTTTCCTCGTTTTTGCAGGATAGCCAAGGATCCGAGGTTTGAGCGCTTGCCATGTACACACAAGGGAACATATGCTGATGACTGTTTGGTCCAAAGGGTCTCACAGGTAATGTACTTAAATGTTTAGTTGTAGCTGTACACTCATGTAAAAGTAGAATGTATATTAAATGCAAAATACTTAACTATATCTTCTATGGAAAATAATGGAGATGGTAGTGAAATCAATTTATTTACAACTTGCATAAGAGGGGACAAGTAAATAGACTGTACTTCTATAGTATCAATAGCACCTCTCTAGTATTATTGACCACCCAAAGTACTCAATATACAATATATGCACTGATGGCGGTGGCTGCCAAACAAGGTGCCAGCTCATTTAGTGTCCCCACAAAGATGAACTCCCTTATCTATGTGTGTGTATAGATGTATAGGTTGTTTAGTTTCCTTGTCCTTGCTGCATTAGACAGCATATACTGGGTTGTTGTTTTTTTTTTGATTGTGTGGTACCTTGTCTTTTGCGTGTATCAGTTTTTGCCTGAGTGAGACTGGGTTTGAAACATACAGGGATTTGATGTTTGTTGAATCCATCCTGGGTTGATCTGAGACCCCAGATACTTATGGAATGACATTGTCACACCATATAAGCCATACAGTGAGGAGACTAAAGAATCTTAAAACAAACGCATTGGATAAGAGGCTAAATGTCTCCCTACTAGACAAATCCAGGCCCAGTTGCCTACGATGCAATTTGAGAGACAGAGAACATTGACCTGGATGAATGAGAATATTCACACTCAACACAGTCTATGGTAGTTTATCCTCACAGCTTCGACTCTAAAAGCAATTTCTACACCAATTACGTTCTCTCCTTTCAAAGGTTACTTCTATTAAATTAGGACTCATGGTTTTTTAATAAAATTTCATGTAAAACTGTCTTTCTGAAATTACGCACTTGGTCACTCATTCACTACTAATAATTGGAGACTTAAGAGTTTACTCAATAGCGAACAGCAAGATTTCAGGCACTAATGAATCACCATTTTGTGTCATCATGAATAGTTTAGCTTAATAATACTACTATTTTGTTTCATTGTGCACTTTTAGGGCAGTATAGATGTTTATATTTACACACTCATCATTAGGAAACTCCAGAAAATACAGGGATTATATAGTAAATAGGGAGTGATTTCAGACAGTGTTTTTGTAGTGATAGACATTATTATTAATATTTTTCAAAAATGTTTTTACAGCACAAGTGTTACATCCTGGCTACAGTGGACAGAGATCTAAAGAGGAGGGTCAGGAAGATCCCTGGAGTTCCCATCATGTACATATCTAACCACAGGTATTAAATACATGGCCTGTGTGTGTTTTCTTCTGTGAACTGTGGAATATTATTGAGTCAGTGCCAGCTTCACCAAAAACACAATTATCCTGACTTTTTCTTTTCTTCTTTTTCAAAGGTACAATATAGAACGGATGCCTGATGACTACGGTGCTCCAAGATTTTAATATCTCCACAACTGAGCCGGACATGTAAATAGACTAAATTGAAGTTTTTTGTTAAATATTATCTTTCATTTTATGTATATTCAAAATATTGGAATATTTTGAATTGTGATTTGGAGAGAATGGAGGATTTCTGATATCACTGCAAATTAATAAAACTGTTTTGTTCTTTATAACATGTTCATAACCCTTTGTTATTTGAAGTGAATAAATGAGTTATTGCATTGCAGAAAGCAGTGTCTTTGGTCTTGATTATTTTCAGCACCTGAAGTGTGTAGAGACGTATTATCAAAAAAGCTACTTGTTTTCTATAGGCAAATATAACCCAAGCTTATGGATTTAGCTTCTGTTTTAGCTGGTTAGCTGTTTAAAATAGTCTTTTTTGTCTATTTAATGCTCAAGAAAGAGCTTGCTAATGTGATGCTGAGAGAAATAAACTGATGGTAAGAATGTTAATGAATTTTTTAAAAACTTTTTAAAGTAGGCTATTTTTTAATTTTATAAATATGAAACGATCTACATTCTCTCATCAAAGTACAAAACGCTATGCTGCTATATTAAACGTAAAGAGACAAACATTTGACCGTTGGCAGCGTTTATAGCATTCGAATCATAGGATTCGAATACATCATAAGCCTATTTTGAAACGGGGAGCACCTGAACGCAGCATTTGTCGCGGCTGAGCTCATCCCCTTATCATCCTCCTAAATGGGGCGCATGCGCACTACGCGGAGGTCTGGGAGTGTCTAGAGCGGCTCGTTGGACGTGAATCCAACCCGCAGTCGCTGAAGACGGAGGCGAAGCATCTGCATGAACAATGAACCGGCTGACATGGAAGGAAATGATTTGCGGAAACTGAGATGAACTGGGCTCGAGAGGAGGATGGGATTGTAACGTACAGCAAAGCAGCGATTTGCTGGATATTTGCTGGTGTGTATGACCTCTAACGGTAGGCTGCTGGGAATTAGTAATTTCTAATACTTTGTTGTCTGCAGTACATCCTCACAGACTCTAATAGCAGTGGTAGCTTTTTGTTCGCTAGGAACACTAATAGTATCACCAATATAATAAATATATATACATCCTATGGCTATTTCACCTTATATCCTTTTATATAAATTGGTGATTATTGAATGGCCTGTAGTCAAATATAGTCAAACGTTTTTTTCCCCAGAGTGTTGAGGAGTTACTGCAAAGTCATTGGATATTAGAACAAAAAACAAAAAAAATAAAGTTATGAAATTATTCATCTATTTTCACCTGCTTTAACTATAGAGGTCCGTCCCATTCACAGAAGATCACAGACACCACCTGTGAAGCCTTTTTTTTTGAGACACTTGTGTCATAAGCTGCTGGATGTCATGAGTTGTCCATCTGTTCTGGGAACCTACTTTAAGCCGCGAGCAGATTAACCAAGTGGAAGGTGCAGCAGGGCACCGGTCAGGACATTTGTTCTGTGCCAGGACTCTTGTCGTCGGCCTCCTCTGCAGGGAGGAGGGATGCTGAGGGCCACAGTGGAGGAGAGGGATGAAGAGCAGGAGGATGAAGGTGAAGAGGAGCTGAGGGATGGAGGGGTGCCCTTCTACGTGAACAGAGGGGGCCTCCCAGTGGACGAGGAGACTTGGGAGAGGATGTGGCGCCACGTGGCTCGGATCCACCCCCACGGCGAAGCTTTGGGGAAGGGGATCCGGGGCGCCACCGACCTACCCAAGGTAAAGTTCTGAGGACGGAGGCTTGTGGTAGCAGCCAATTTACAACCGGCAGGAGCTATTGCTTCTGTACTGCGCCAAACGTGTGGCCCTAAAGGGTCAAAAGTTCACAAAGCGTGACAAAAATATGGACCGGTTCCTGTTTCTTTTCAGAAATGTGAAGTTAGTGAGCATCTTTCAGGGCTCAGAGGATAAAATACTTACAATTATGATTTGTAAATGGTTTATAAGGCAGGAGATAAATTCACCTGCTGCTGAAAAAAAACAACATTGACACTAGATGTTTTAAAGTTGAAATGTAACAGTAACAGTAGACTGAATTAATATGGAATAACTGACATAATATTGTTGAAATTGCACTTTTTTCTTATGTCTTCTCTCCCATTTTGTAAATTGGTGCTAAGACGGTAATTCAAGGTTTCTTTAATCATGTACATTTCTTCATGACCTCCATGTAAAGAGCAGAGTTAATACAAAAGTTAATCTGTTAAATGAATATATATATATATATATATATATATATATATATATATATATATATATAGACTCCCCTGCTTTACACTATTCATCTGAAGTTTACATGCAGCTGTGAATCATTTAACACCCATCTGTTGTGAGAAAGTAGTGTTCCAGTGCTACTATGCTCTCCCACATGACAGATCCTAAAGCACACGTGCCTCTAAATCCACTATAAATGATTATTGATGCATTTTGTTTTGTTTTTACTCCCAAAGTCATTGCAGTAATAAAACACAATGCACATTTTGTTCAGCCTGCCTCTGCACAGCATGTTTGCCTGAATAATGATACCTTGTATTCTGTTCTCATCATGTGAGTGGCTGAAGATAGGAGAAGAAGGAGGAGAGCACAGAGGTCAAATTAAATGACATTTTCCAGCTGCAGTGAATATTGAGATTGTACGATGGTTGAGCAGTTGTTTGGATGCTCTGTCCTGACAGATTCCAATACCGAGTGTGCCTACATACCAACCTACCACCCCTATCCCACAGCGCCTGGAAGCCATACAGAAATACATCAGGGAATTGCAGTATCCTTTGACTAAGCTGGTGAAAACAACTAGCTGATGAGTTTGTTTGGGCTCAGAACAATAATTACTGAATATATTTGAATATTTTTATTTTTTATTTTATTTATCTTTCTATCTGTATCTGTGTGACCTCCTTGGTCCTGGGTCTGGGACCTTTCTGTGTGGAGTTTGCATGTTCTCCCCGTGTCTGTGTGGGTTTTCACCAGGCACTCCGGCTTCCTCCCACAGTCCAAAAACATGCTGAGGTTAATTGGGAACTCTAAATTACCCGTAGGTGTGAGTGTGTGAGTGAATGGTGTGTGTGCCCCACAATTGGCTGGCAACCATCTGGGGTGTATCCCTGCCTCTCACCATAATGCACTGGGATAGGCTCCAGCAAACCCCTGCGACCCTAATGAGGAATAAGCAGGTATGACTGACTGACTGTATCTGTGTACATCGCCACATTTTTGTCTTTCACCAAAACATGCTCTTCTACTATGTTTCATTTGAATTTTTTAGATCCCTAACAAGATATTTTTGTAATTTTAGCTTGTATCTCATTCATTCATTCATCTGTTATACACACTTATTCCTCATTAGGGTCGTGGGGGTCTGCTGGAGCCAATCCCAGCGCATTACAGGGGAGAGACAGGGTACGCCTCTGATTGGCTGATTTGAAAGGCTGAGAATGGGTGTGGGGGCAGTTTTGTCAGTTTCTGTGGATTGAGTGTTTTAAAATATGGGATTGTATTTATTTAGCACCTGGAGTTTCCTTACAACCAAAAAGTAATAGTTAAAATCTCAGTTTCTATGATATGGGACCTTTAAGCATCATTCATGGATTCCATAGTCATCCATGAGAAAATAATGGATAGTACTATCTAACAGTGCTTTGACACAGATTGATAAATATGGGACATATATATATATATATATATATATATATATATATATATATATATATATGTGTGTGTGTGTGTGTGTGTGTATGTGTGTGTCTATTCTATATAAAGCACAAGTCATCCATAATTAAACCAGCAGCTATCACAGAATAGCACAGAGCATTCTAAGTGGTGGTGGTTGTTTCTTCTCCTTCTGCCACAGCAGCTTCATTGTCGCTCCATGTTGACCTATTATGGAACAACCTTAACTCCATCCTACAGGTACAATCACACCGGGACACAGTTTTTTGAAATCAAGAAGAGCCGTCCTCTTACCGCGTGAGCAAATTTTATTTTTTTAACGGACTGATTAAAAGTGATTGCACCTAGCCTGTTTTGTGATCCGAACATCCAGTCAATTCTAAGTGGCAGTCTAATTCATGGTGGCAGTCAACCACACTTTGTTGATTTCACATGGAATAGCCTGTGCTGTTGGTGCCTGGTGCATGTGGTTCTGCTGTTAGTTTTTTCTTTCCTCCAGGGCTTTGTGAGTAGGAACAGACAGTCAAAGACAAGAAGAGGCCTGAAACATATTTTTACTGATCTCGCTTTATTAGATTTAGTAGCAGAGATTCAATTTCCCTTCCTCGTGGAAAAAAAAAAGTTTTGTCTGTGTGATCGATAACAGTGTGTTCATGTCATTCGTCGTGGATTCCAACAAATGTCTTTGTGCTCTTGTTTAAATTTTCCACACAGGTTGATGGACATCGCTAAGGAGATGACACGCGAAGCTCTGCCAATCAAATGCCTGGAGGCGGTGCTCCTGGGGATGTATCTTTACAGTAGTAGGTCCTGCTGCTTGACACTTTACAAGTAGTGATGTAGTGTATCACCTCAACCTTTTTACCCAAGCAAAACTGTAAAAGTACTGATTTCAAACCTACCTAAATGATAAAAGTAAAAGTAATTAAGAAAAAAGCATAGTACAATGGAAATACCCAATATTATAATGAATGTTTTCTTTTTTGTTTTTTGTTATTTTTGTTTTTATCTCATGCTTTTAACATAATAATATTAATAAAAAAAAATATTACAAATAAAAGGTTAATAATAAAAAGTTTAGATTGAATAAAATTAAGAAATAAATCTTGAAATAAGGGTTGGGGTAATGTAACGAATGAGGGTGTTTTTGCGAGGGTTATCCTATATTTTTTCTCTGTTTACCTAATAATTTTGACCTCTTATTTTTGAATAGTAAAAATAATGAAAAATTCATAAGTCTACTCAACAATTGGATTAATTGCACCAAAAACAGGGTATTTTCACCTGATCAGATTTAATTTTTTGCAGCGCAGTTTATCCTGTCAAATTCAAAAGCTTTATTTGTAATTTAAAATGTCCCTACTTGCAGTTTTTGAACATTTTAAAAATGTAAGAAGAAGAAAGTAGAGATAATTGAACAAAAATGTCAGGAGTAAAAGTAAAAGTTAGCTAAAAAAATAATTATTTCAGTAAAGTATAGATACCCCAAATTCCTACTCAAGTAAGGTGTAAGGAAGTATTTGTACTTTCTTATTTGCCAAACTTGACAAACTACTTGTGGTGGTGAGAAAATGTGTTAAAAGATCAAAATGTCATAATTTCCTTGACCGAGTTCGGCTGCAGTTACCTCACCAACAACATGCCGGGTGTGGAGCGCTTCCCCCTCAGCTTTAAGTCGCACTTCTCAGGGAACCACTTCTACCACATCGTGCTGGGAGTTCACAGCGGGGGGCGCTTCGGGGCACTGGGCATGAGTCGGAGGGACGACCTCATGTTCAAGCCTCTGGAGTTCCGGACGCTGACGGACCTGGTGCAGGAATACGACGGCGCCTACAGGGGCTACTGGCACACCCTGCGCAAGGTCAAGATCGGCCAGTACGTGTCCCATGACCCTCACAGCGTGGAGCAGATCGAGTGGAAACACTCCATACTGGACGTGGACAAACTGACGAAAGAAGAGCTGCGAAAGGAGCTGGAGAGACACACTCGAGACATGAGGCTGAAGGTACAGTACTTTACATTTATTACCTCCGACAAGGAGGTTATGTTTTAGTCTGCATTTGTCTATCTGTATATCTCAAAAAGTATTGGCCGAATTTTCTGCAAATTTTCAGCAAATGTTGGTAATGGTACCATGAACAGATGATTCAATTTTGGTAATGATCCGGAAGAAACCCTGGTTTCTGGATCACTTTGAATTTTTTGTTGTTTGGCAAAACATTGCAGTAACTGGACCTTCAAACAGGCGCCATAATTTGGGGCCACCTGGTGGTGATATCTTGAACCTCCATAGCTTGTTTTCTTTGCACACTACACCAGACACACAAAAGCCCAGTTTATACTTCTGCAGACGTAGCTACGCTGTCGACATGATGCAGGCATTGAGCATTTCGAAGTTCTGCGTTGAGGGAATGCGTTGCTCTGCATTTCACCACCATGCCGCTTTCTTCGCAGTAAACAACAGCCACCGGGATGAAGTATGTGTGTTTGGAGCTCATCGATAAAGTTTACATTTTTGAAGAAAGATGGGAAAAATGGGTGAAGTATAGCAAATAGAATCTCTAGTGACTACTGAGAAATGTCTTTTGTTTTTCATATTTGTAGTAAATTTGTCATTGAAACATGGGCCTGTGCAGTTGTAAATAAGGACCATATGATGCATCCTCTGAATTCAAAGTAATTCAAGGCTTTGTTGTCCGTACTTTTTTCGTATTTGGTCTTTTATGTTAGAAAAGCTTTAAAAATATAAATAAAAAAGAACAAATAGTGTTTGCTGCTGAGAGAGCCGATCAAGCTCTTGCAGGACAAAAGACACTCAGGTGAAATATAATTAGCTTTCAGAAGACAGACCGCCCTTGACTGCAGGATTAGATTTCTTGTGACGTGCTGTTTCTGTAAGCACGGTTGACACTGAGTTGACCTGCGATTCCTCCAAAACGATGCTCTCGTCACCTCTCACACCGACATAACGGTGGCGGCCTTGATGCTGAGCACTGCGTGTTTAACAAAGCTAATGTTGTGCTTCATGCAGTCTACCTCGATCCATCAAATAGCAAATCTCTACAGTGGGTGCTCTCTGCAGGATCACGTTAAAGGGGCCCTATTTTGCCGGTGTCCTAGTTTAAAGGTGGAATGTTTTGAATGAGCAGAATACCGATATCTAGTGTCTCAAAATTGTAGATGCAATACATAAACAACAACTACATCATGAACTTATTTTCATATAATGAAAATAAGTAATGTGATGCAGTTGGCAACAAACCTGGCAACAAACCTGGCAACCCTACTGCTGGATTGTAGGACTTGACTTGCAGACTTGCAATGGACTTACAATGCCACTGTCACTATTGTCTGGTACATGGAAACAAAGTTATATCCCAATGGAATATGATATTTCAAGATTATTTTACTCAACTCTAATAATTGTACCAAAAGTACAGATATTTTCACTTGTTAAAATTTAATTCATTTCAATATAGAATAACTGAGCTGCAGTGGGCAGCACTCTTGCTGTTACTGATGATAATGTTGAAATTATATTTTTTTCTTATGTCATCTCTCGTGGTTTGTAAATTAAAGGATAATTAACAGTGTAAATATTTATAATGTATTTCTCTACATAAAAATAAGGAGAGAAATGTGAAGGTGTTGTTATTTATATGTACATTTTTACTGGTCCAGCCCACTTGAGACAAAATTACTCTGTATGTGGCCTATGAATTAAATTCACTTTGACACCACTTCCATACAGTGGGGACATGGTTAAAATTTCCCTTTTTGTGAATTGTTGTTTTTTTAATTACAGATAGGGAAGCCTGCACCTCCCTCTCCCACCAAAGACAGAAGAAACAGCATGGGTTCACCCCTCAGAGGACCAAGCAGCCCTCTACGCAGGATCAACCGCCCCGAGAGACGGTATGATTGATCATGTGATTTAGACCAATAGTTTCACATCACGTCCCCCCTACACTGACATGAATTAGACCCCATTTACTATGATTTCACCTTGGACTGGGTGATAAAAAATGCCTATTGATTACGATGTTTGATGTTTATATTGGGGATATCAGGGTTTATATCAGGGTTGAAAATCATATGACAGAAAGTACTTGGAAACTTTATTATTACTATTATTTTTTTGCTTAAACCCTTTGTCTAAGTTGTCTACTATTGTTTCATTGAAAAAAAAGTAATGATTAACATTTGGATTTTAGAGTGAGTAGAAAATTACAAACTTCATTGATGATGAGTTGAGTTGTTGAGTTGTTGTCCCCCCTACATTTACATTTTAATATGTAAATGTAGGGGGGACAACAGAGCTACGGCATATATTGATATAAAATATTTCATATTACTGAATAATGATGATTATTGAGCATATTTAATTATCTATGTTTAATAACAACCAGGAAAAGAAAGATAGACTGTCAAACCACTTTATATTAAACTTGATTTGGCATAACTTGTCTGTTAAATGAATTGGTTGTTTGATTCAATGATTGATCCATTATCAAGTTATATATAATATTTATGAGCCAAAGAGGAAGCAGCAGTAGGCAATTGTTAAGTGAATCTATCAATATTATATTGAACTATTTTCTTATTTTATTGATCTGTGGATATTGATGATATTTATTGATATTGTTTTATTGCCCAGGCCTAATTTCACCCCTTCTGATAATATTTTTAGATATTTTCTAACATTTGTGTTAGAAAATTGACTAAAATAGACAATTCATTCTGTTGTTGTAACACAAATATAGAATGGCTGGAAAATAGATTATTTCCATTTATGCTGGGGTCCCCCTGGGAACCCCTCAAGGACCCTTTTCAGAATCCCTGCTCCAGATGATTTCTCAAACAAATACACACACTATTGCCATTGATGGAAACGCCTCGTTCTCAATGGAAAAAAATATTTGGACCGCAGCTGTCTCATGATCTAAGGCAATG
Source organism: Lepturacanthus savala (assembly GCA_030544235.1). Taxonomy (NCBI): domain Eukaryota; kingdom Metazoa; phylum Chordata; class Actinopteri; order Scombriformes; family Trichiuridae; genus Lepturacanthus; species Lepturacanthus savala. The sequence goes on along the minus strand of CM060469.1, from coordinate 16,331,482 downwards.
CAGAAGTGGTTTATGAATTAGTCACAGTTTCCTTCTTATGTGAATAAACAGTTGTCTCGTGTGTTTGTTTGGTCGGTTCGCAGACCCTCCGGAGAGAAGAAGGTTTTGGAAGAGAAAGCATCTGCTGGAGACATGAACGGATATCAAATCCGAGTCTGAAGAAGAGGTTTTTTTTTAAGTTTGTAAACTTACAACAAGGTACCACTCACACATTTCACAGATTTTACACATTGGCCTGTTTGCAGGACGCAATGTTGAATAGGTCACCAGCAACTTTTTTTCTTCCTCCAAAAAACAAATGTCTTTTTTCAGATTCTGTGTTGTCAGAGGCTTTTTTTTTTCTGGAGCAGTAACTTCTGCTGGAAATGTTCCCGAATGGAAAAAAAGGGGGAAAATGTCTAAACATTTTTTTAACAACTCAACTTCTCCAAAAGCTGGGGAAAAAAACTACCACTCAGTGTAAATGTGCTACAGGACATATCATAAGGTTTTTTGTGGTGTTGATTTATGTTAAAAAAAAAGAAGCTTGTAAGGCTTGTCGCAATCTGTATCATCATACTGTAAGTGTGCAAATTCATGTAAATGTCATTTTAAATCCACTTAGGCTCTGCTGAGCAGTGATTGCTTGTGTAGTGACTAGTTTTGCAAACTACCCTCGTGCCTTGTATAGGAAACTTTTTATATCCAGTCTATCATAGTCGTTTCCTAACTGAACAAAGAGCAGCACCTTTGCTCTTCTTAATTACTATGAAATAAACTGTGTGAGACGTTAGAGCTCAGAGGCTATAACGCTTTTGATTGGTAAGTTATCTGAATATGGGATTGAATAAACAATATACTAAGTTGGAGTATGAAAGCATCTGTTGATAACGTGATAATATTAGAAGCGGGAATCATTCTGGCTGCTGAATATCAAAACAATTATTAACGTGAAGCTGACTGACCTCATCACCTATGGAGAAGTCGGTTTATTTGTACTGTAATAACTGCTTTATACATACATTGTTTCTAACTTTGATTTGTAGCAACTTGATCCAGTATTTCACTTGCCTTAAGTGGTGTCCAAGCAAATGGCTTCCATTTTGATCTAAGGTGTAAAAAAAAAAATTATTTGTTTACAGCACTTTTATCTTTTTGTATTTTTTTTTAAATGGGGAATTATGTCATTTTATACTTAGTCGGATGTTGGTGATCACTGGTAGAGCACTTAAATATTCAAAAAAAAAAAAAAACATGCAGTTCTGAATTCAATGCCAGAGCCAACATTTTTTTTTTTTTACATGTACAGTAGGTGTTGTGTGTTTTCATTCCCAATATCCTGTATCATGATTTGTTTCGTACGATAAGTTGATTTCCAGGATCACACAATAAAGGTTCACTACTGATTGTGGCAACAGTCTTGTTTTCAGCCGGAATGCCTCTGATAACAGGAATGTTCAGATGTTTAAGTATTTAAATTTTCATCCCAAGAAATCTGCAAAATAATAGTTAATCAGTAAAAGGCCTGTTTTCTGTCAAACAAGAGTTCAAACTGAGCACATGGCGTCCAAACATGAGGCAGACGATGACGAGTGCAGTTTGAGGAAATCTCCGACCGCTATCCAAGTTTATAAGAAAGGGAACTTTTGAGACCAGGAACACTATAAAAAAAAGGGAAGCATAACCGTCTGACTCCTGCCGAGGCTTACAGGGAAACAGCCAGACCAAGCGGGATGGTTTCAACTTGTTTCAAATTTCAGAAAATCCCAACACTGAGAAGTTGCCAGGATTTGCCGCAGTCATTTAAATAAAAGCTGCGTGCCTGTTCACGTGAACTATTTACTGCATAATGGATCCCCAAAGTCCACCTCGCAGCACCGCAATCAGCTAATAGAGCTTGATGGCTGCTGCATTCAATGAAAACCCAGTCAGTGGTGGACCGCAGTCATGTGGGTGGCTTTGTATAAAGAAATCTTGTCAGGTACAGTAAGAATATTGCGATTTTAGTACTGCAAGAACAATAGATTCAAGTAGTAGTGGTGTCCTTTGTGTTAATGCCTTGGTGAATTATGAGGAGATAAATAAACGGATTCCAGATGTCAAACACTTTGTCTTCCAGTGTTTGTAAGTTACAGAAACAGAAGGTCTCGGTGTTCGGTAGGAAACCTACTGACCCACTTCTGTTACATTAACCCACACGTTTGATGCCACAGGGGGAGGATAAATGCACACAACCTGATTCCTCTGTCAGTTTAGTTTTCATCTCACAACTTGATTGTATTATATTGAAAACATTCAAACACACCGAAGGGGCCACTGATAAGAATGAGTGGCACAGACTGATTGAGACATTTCTCACATAAAACACAGCTGATGCCATCATGCATGAACACTACACTATATGAATGAATTATTTAACCGGGCATCAACCAGATGCATACTAACGCATTCAACCGGAGAAGTCTTCTGAGTGTGGTGGATCGGGAGGGGCATGATCTCAGGGAGGCAGGCGCAGGATTTAATGCTCCAGGATGGACCCAGGAATGAAAGAAATCCATGAAAAAATAAATCCATCCATCCTCTATACTAATTTACTCCTCACTAGGGTCACAGGGATCTGCTGGAGCTAACCCCAGCGTACTTTAGGCAAGAGGTCGCTGGTCTATCGTGGGACACACACACCACTCACTCACACACACACACACATCAATGGGCAATTTAGAGTTTCCAATTAACCTATGCATGACTTTGGACTGTGGGAGGAATCCGCGCTGCCTCGGAAAAAATATAAAAACGTATCAATTAAAACTTTTTTTTTATAGTAAATCTGAAAAAATGATTTGGAGTCCCACATTAATTGAAAATATTTATTAAATAGTTTCACCATCTGAAAAAATAGGAACGGATTTATGATCAGAGAAATGCACTTTTCGTTTCAGAGTTTAAAATTGATGTAAGTTTAATTTAAATGCAAAATAAATATGATTGTCATATTTCAGTTATAGCTCTGCATCATTTATCTAATAAAAACCATATGGAACATGGGTTCTGACATTGGCATTTATTATTTTTCCTGGCTCTTTTAAACGACAATCTGAATGTCCTGTTTCGTTGTAAAACTATGATCCCCTGCTGCCAGGATTCAACCGCAAACAGGAAACATGCTTTTTTTTCCCCCTTTTGCCGCCCGTCTGGTTCACCCTGTCACGCAGTGTTCAAGTCCAACTGGAATTTGGCCAGAAGACTTAGATGGTCGGACGGGAATATGTGGTTCGGAAGGCCATTCATTGACCATAAGATGTCCTCTGACAGGAGGGAGAGGCAACTGGTCAACTTCAGACCTTTATTCACAGAGTGGCCACCAGCTAAGGGAAAGAAAGAAAACAAAATCCCCTCAAAGGTTATTTACAAAAGCAGCCAATGAACTCAGATGTAAAAATATTCAACATACCGTACCTTTCTGATTGGAGGGTGAGATGCGTTTTGGGGAATAGAAGATGTAGTCGACAGTCGCTCCCATTTCAGAGTGCAGGGTCGTGACTTCTGAGTTTCCAGATCCGGGGAGAATGTGTTTATAAACGGATTCCAGGTCCAGCCGGTGACGTACGGTGTGTCTGAAACTGTGATAAACAAAATCAATGATTCTAAATACCTGCTTTTTTCTGTTTTGTACATCATCAGGTGACATAACATACGCAGGTAAACTGACCTTCTAACATGAGGCTGGTTTCTCTTTGAAGCATCTGCACACAATGACAGAGAAACGTTCAGGGATTCAAACCATTTCTGGATGGAAATCAGGTTGTGTGAGTGTGTTTTTTTGCAGTTCGACTGTACCTGGTACGTTGTCAGTCACACCTGGGATCTGCTGCAAGTCCGGCGGACGGACCAATGCATCTGGACAGTAGCGCATCTGCAGCAGGAAGTCATGGCTGTACTGACGGATCCCTACACCAGACGGACAAATATTAACATAGGACGATGGGTTAGAGAGGAACTGAAACACACACTGGAAAAAATTAATTCGTAACAAGTGAAATTAGTCCAGTATTGAGTAGAATTGTCTTAAATTATGAGACCATTGGCAGATAATTTTGCTCATTTTTTTATTTTAGTCAATTTAATCTTTTTTACTTTTACATATTAAAAAATATGAGCAAGCAAGTCAAAAAAGGAAAGGTAAAAAATAATGAATAGTGGAAAAAAAATATTAGATAAAGAGTCAATCATTTGTAATCCTAAATACTGAAATGACCAAAATCAAGGAAAAAATGAAAAGTAATTTATCTGCCAATGGAATTAGGTATTCAGGATAATTCTACTCAATATTGGATTAACTGCATGAAAAAAAGATATATCCACTTGTTACGATTCATTTTTTGCAGCTTACGTAAAGAGAGACTTAAAAATTGTTAGATAAAAGACAAAAGGATAAGATAGAAAAATGAGATAAAAACTCAAAAGATAACAATATATGATTCTTTATGTATTTCCATTGCAATAAGCTTGTATCCATAACTATTTTTATACTAGTTTTACAACCAGTACCTTTACACTTTTATTTCAATAAGAAGCTTGTTTTCATACTTCTACAGAAGCATTTCAAAACCATAGTATCTGTACTTCTACCCGAGTAATGAATACTTTGGACACCTCTGATCAACACGAGTATTCGTGAAGTGTCATGCAACACTATCTAATTGTACAAAAAACTAGATATTTCCACTTGTTAAGGTAAATTTTTAGCACTGCATGTCTTAAATTGATGCTATGGATCGAGATTACAAAAATGACTGTGTACAAAACATGCTACGACTTCAAACACTGACCTGATATCTGACTCTGGCTGATATACTCTTCCTCGACTGTATCATACTGGCAGTTGTCATTGATTCCTAGACAGCTGGGCCACAGAGGAGCAAACAGTCTGTAGCAATGATCCTTGTGTGACAGATCCTCTTGACCTGACACCTGGTTGGATATTGGTGAATAAATACATGGTTACAGAGGTAACTGCGTGATTGCAGCGAACTAGAAACAAAGAGCCACATATCTATTGCACACAGTCCTGTGGGAGGAGCCGGATATTTTCCAGCTATCCTGCCAGACATTGATTATAGTCCGTTGTTGTGTGTGGTGTTTGAGCCTCACCCTCCATGCTGGTAGACCCTGGAAGTAGAGCTCGCCGGTGGTGACGAGCTGGTACAGGGGCATGAAGGGGACGGAGTTGAAGTCTCCGCACAGTATAACGTTACAGTGCTCGCCTTTGGCCTCGCAGGACTGGACCCTGCTGTGTATTTCTGCCAGCATGATGGCTAACTGGGCCAGCTTGATGTCGCCCCTCCTGGGGTTGAAAAGCAGATGCGTGTTGGCCACACAGAGAGGCGGGCCCTTCGCCTCGGCCCCGGAGCCCCGGTCGACCACCGGGCGGAGCAGCAGCACGATGCCCACGTTGTGCCGGTCCAGCAGCTCCGTGTCGGGCCTGAAGAACTCCAGCGACGTGGCCGACACCTCGGAAAACCGACTGCTCCGATAGCAGGTAGCGCAGCCATCTGTCTTGGTCCCTGTGCGGCACTTGTAGACACAGGTGTAGCCTGGAGGCACAACAACATTGATGTGAATCTGTCATATCCATACACCCAACATAAGTGCTTTGTCTAAAATGACCCACTGTACCCATCAGAGTCAGGACTGGATGCAGCTGTTCATGATAGTGATTCTCCTGAACCTCTTGGAGACACAGAATCTACAGAAAAGCACACACACACACAACTCAAAAGATTAGGATTAATTTGTGAGAGGAAAAAAAATTGTAAATTCATAGTTGCTGCCATTTGACTCACGTCTGGTGCCCATTTCTCAATTTCCTGTAAAAGAAGGCTGCAGCGGTAGGTCCAGTCCAGCACCTCCAGGGGGCAGTGTGTGTACAGGTCCTGATTGGCCTCCAGCAGGTCCTGAGCGAGGATGTTGTAGGACATGACAGTGAAATCCATCAGTTCCTTTGTGGATGCCGAGGGTACCGGGGCAGGCTCTGCTGCAGCAGCACTCTCATCCATCTCCTCCCATGCTCTCCACATTACTGGTTTGGCAAAGCACAAACACAAACATGCCAGTGTGAATTAACTGCTTCATGTGGACTAAGATCTCAGTCCTTGCACTCAAAGATACAAAAACAGCACCTGGATCTGTAATAAAGTGTTGAAAAAATGCATAATGAGCTATCAAGGATGAAAGTTAATGAGAGTACCATGTAGCCTGATCCTGTTTAAAAGAAAACACACGTTGCATATACGAAATATTCTTTTTTCTGAAGAGACTAAGAAAGAAAGTTAGGAAGAAGCAAATTGTTTTAAATGGTGTCTAAATGGATTAGTTGATACATTCCAACTGATTGTGTTAGTTATTTTTTAATTTAATAATATCTACAGTTAACATAATTCTTGCATTTTATTCTATTACATTTTTTCTTTTATTCTCACCCTGGAAAAATAGTTAATAAATATAGGGATCTGAAATAAAAAAAGAAATCAAAATGTAACGAATACAAACAGAGATGTCAAAGGTCTCACCTTCAAAGGGCGCTGCCGGGTCAGGGGGATAATAGTCCGTGGCGGGGAATTGCCACAGTGGATACTGTGCTTCGTCTGCCAGGCCGGGTCCCACGGGACAGTGCCAGCCAGTTTGTGCATCGTATTGCCCGTTGAATGTGAGGTTTTGATTGTTAGCAAGAAGGGAGGCAAACATCAGATCAGAACTACTTGACCCAACGTGCATTTCATCAGCATTTAGAATGGGATATTCATCCCAGCATTCAGTCCCTTCAGCTGTATTTTCAGCTGCAGTCCCCAACTCTTCAGCCCTTGGTATCGGTATTTGTTCCTGTACTGAAGCGGTTGTTTCTTCTCTGTTGGTCTCAGCTGGAGTTGCTGACTCTTCAGAGTTTGACGTCTCTGTTTTTTCCTGCACCAAACAAGCAGTTACTTGTGTGCCGGCTACTGTTTGCAGAGACTCTAACTGTACCACAAGTGGCTGCTCTGGATTAATGTCCTCAGTGTTAATAACAGTTTCATTCTCTGTGTTTTGCTTGTTTGCTTTCATGAGACCTTTGTCTTGTTGCTGTGTCTCTTGTATCTCTTCTTCTTCTTCTTCTTCCTTCCCTGCAGATTGCACCTGACTTATCTTTGCCTCATTCTTCATTTCTCCCAGCAGGACAGCCGCCAGCTGTTCTTTGTCTGCGTCAGGCCTCATATCTTCTTCCGTTATGAGACTTTGCCCTTTCGTCCTTTCTCCATCAGAACTGCTGCATGGGCCGGGCCACTGGTCCAGCAGGGTTGTCTCAGACCTGGTGGTGGCGGCACCATCGTCCCACACCGCTGTTCCATGAACCACTGCAGGAGGAAGACTCTTTTCTGGTTTCTCTGTAAGACAAATTTGTGTAAAGAAATACATTTTTTAAAGGTATCATATCATGGAAACTGAGAGCTTTTGGATTATCAAAACCCTCAACCCACCTAGAAATGCACACAGATTGTATTCAGAAAATGTGCCTAAAACAAGCCATCAGGACTTCTATGATTGTTTACATTTAAATCAGCCAATCAGAGAAGAGGCTTATTTATATTAATGAGCCAGATACAAAACGACCTGTTCTAACTAAAGCTGCAGATAAACTGGGGATATGTAAAACTAAATTTAGACTGAGAAAATGTGGGGTATTTAAAAGCACTAATATATATTGTTAGGGATATTAAAACGCAGAAAACGTTCAGAATATGGGACGTTAAAAAAACGTTTTTGTTAGAAAAATAAATCTGAAAAATCCACATCTAAAAATATCCGACGGACTTGAACTGCACAGCAAAACATGCACACATGGTGACGTGATGACGTCAACAACAGGTGCAAGCTAACCCACATTTCCACGGGCTAACGTAACAATCAGTGGAATAGCGGAACAAAACAGTATTTGCTCCGCATTCCCGTGTTCACGGCCGAGAGCAGAGCGTCGGCTCACACCGGGGAAACGCGTCGCGCCGAACACATGACGGAAAAAACAGTTCAAGTCGCCAACATGAGCAGCAAACTGAACTTTGACGTTAGCTCCGGACAGCTGCGCAGTCCGGGGAAACGCACGCAGTTTTATATAACAAACCCGACGACAACAGCACTTTCAAACAGGGAAGAAAACCTTTGTAATGTTGCTGCAATTACGATTTTACCTGCGGGTCTACTGGTCAGGTACCGTGATAACGGGTAGAGCCCATAAAATATCAGGCTAAACATGCTGCTTCACTTGAGTCACTGCGCACGCGCGTTCTGGAGTTAGTGGACAGTTTGTTTTTTTTGTTTTTTATGGTGGGGGTGGTTCTCACAAAGTAATATTAATACAAAGATCACAACAAATCAGTACAAACATCCGACATGTACAACATACAATATAAAAACAGCACCAGAGCAATCTTATGAAACAAAGAAAGTGTTCCTTGATGCAGGAAAATGCTTTTTAACATGTTCTCCTTTTATAATATATTATGTACATCACTATGTACAATAATATGTTTGGATCTACCTGACAACAGATGTAACCACACTAATAAATAAATTATCCCCGGCACAACTACTAATGACATGATACCTGAGAGGTAGAATTACCTGCTGGGCAGTACACAGCATTTCATTTCACAGCACTAGCTCACATAAACCAGAGGCTGAACATGAACAAAGTGAAGACTGTGAATTATCTTTATGTCTAAGATGTGTTTTCAAAAAGAACATTAGGCATTAACAGCAGACAGCGATGTCAACGCTGTCTTTCGAGTCCCTCTGCTTAAAAGATGATTATTGTCCATCTCCAACACTGTCTCATGGCTGCGTGGATGAGTTTGACACAGACCTGGAGTCAGATGGTAAGTACATTAAATCTTTCTTGGATTCATACTTACAATTCTCATGTAAAAACAACAATATAAGCCAAATTCATGCACACAAATAGCCTGCATAATGGTAATGTATCATATCATTTGTAATTTCCAAAAGCAATGTCTTGTGGTGAGTGTTCCAGTAATGGTCATTACTGTATCTACAGGAAAGGGTCCATTAAAAGTGTGACTCACGTTCTTACTCATTTCCAGAAAAAGAAGAGGGCAACACAGCGACATCTGTAGCTGAAGTGTACTTGGAGGCCTGCAAGTTGGTCGGTGTTGTGCCGGTTTCCTACTTCATACGAAATCTTGACTCTCCCACCATGACACTGAGCCACCATGGGCTGGGACCTTTGGGGTGCAAAGCATTGGCTATTGCTTTAGTGGTGAGTTTAAAAATGCTACAAGTATGTTATTGAATATGAAAAAAAACATTTCTAATATTGGTGTGTTTAGGCGGATATGAATATCAACACACTGGAACTGGCGGACAATTACATTCTAGCTGAGGGAGCCAAATACATTGTGGAACTGTTGAGGGCTAATTTCACCATTCAGCATCTGGTATGTAGCAGTGTGTAGCGGCCACTAGAGGTCGCACCAGTGCTTTTCCTGGGGATTCAGGATTCTGCATACCTTTATTTTTCTCTTTTTTTACATTCAGGATTTATCCAACAACCACCTGCGGTCTGCTGGAGCTGAGCATGCAGCTAAAATGTTGCTGGATAGCATTTCAATAAAATCTATGAAACTCTCAGGTAATGTGCACATTAACAGTATTAAACTATTCTCACTCTGGAAGGTGAGAGAGGAAGAATATACAGCACCCTGCGAGTGAATTTAATAAGCTCAGTAGAACAATAATACTATTTTTATTATTTATCTCCATGCTTATTTTGTATATTTGAACATTTCTTTCTTCGACAGGAAATGGATTTACTGAAGATGATGCTAAATATTTTGCAGATGCCTTGTCTGTAAGTTATTAATAATCAGTTAATCAAACACTCTTCTTAATCCATTTCAGCTCCAAATTTTTCAAAGTTTTAAAGTGTATATGTCACATGAATCACTAACAATTATGTTATGTATTTTTTTTCCATTTTGTACTCTGATTTAAAAAAAAAACATTAATGTTGTCACTTGCACAAATGTGCCCATAAACAAAAAAAACTATTTATACCAGGTACTGTCATTTAAAAACATATGAGTAATATTGAGATTTTAGATTTTGAGTAGTATATGACAGTCATGGATTTCAGCAACTATAGATGCTGGTAGGCTTAAATGGGTCAAAGCCTGATGATGAATTGTTTTTTGGTTTTTGTTTTGTTACCGCTGGGATTTATTTTTTGTTATTGCTAAAATTTGTCTACTTAGACCAATTCCAGACTAAAGCAACTAGACCTGAGCCATAATGATTTTGGTGGAAGAGGAGGAGAGCATTTGGGACAGCTGTTGGGTACGGTACACTTCATATTATCTGCAGAGAAAAATGTCACAGCAGTGGACACATGATTTCTTTTTCACTCATCTTACCTTCCTATTGTACAGCAAACAACGAAGGTCTGGAGGTGCTGAACCTCAGTTGGAATCGTCTTAGAATGAAAGGGGCTGTTGCTTTCTGTGCTGGACTGAAGGTACGGCTGATCACTGATCAACCACTTTTTATACGACAATGGATCACGTGTACCTTTCTTTATATTTAGACAAACATGATGTTGAAATACCTTGATTTATCGTGGAACGGTTTTGGGAATGAGGGTGCCCTGGCTATGGGAGAGGGCCTAAAATTCAACAGCTCTCTGGTGCACCTCAACCTCAACAACAACCGCCTCACCAACGAGGGCATCGGCCTGCTGTGCAGGGGCCTTGAGGCCAATGACACTCTCCGAGTTCTACTGGTGCGTACATGAGGTTGTATTAAGCCAACAACATGAACAGATCTGTGAGGTGATGTGTGAAGTACTGTTTTATTTACTTTGCCCGTAGCTTGCTCACAACTCTTTAACAGTAGAGGGAGCACTGGCCCTGGTCAATGTGGTGAAGAACACACCTAAAACTGCCCTGGAGGAGATCAACATATGTGTGAGTGTGGCAATGCCACTTGATTACAGTTGAATCATATAAGCCTCAATCTTGTGATCATACATTGATCCGGAAAGTACAGCATTATTTCATTTTCCATCTTACCTTAATTATTAAAATGAAACATAGTGAATTTAGCATACCATTATGGATAGCGCTATAAGGTTTTTTCAATCTTTTTATCTAAGCAGAATGTGCTGGTAAACGAGAACTTTGTGCATCTGCTGGAGGTAACGTGTCAGGAGCATCCCAGCCTGGATGTACAATACGGAGGGGTGGGAGGGTTTATCGCGAAGAAGCCACCAAAACGCATCGATCCCATGAAGGTCATCCAGGTCTGTTTGGTTCCCAAATGAAAAAAGTAGTCCTTAAGTCACATGACCGTGCAACTTAATTATTCATAGTTTTTTGTATGTTTTTCATGATTGTCAAAATGTCTTCTCCCAATGTTTTTGAAGGATTATCTGGATCAACGCAAGCTGCGCCTGTGGGATTTCTTTCGAAACATTGACAAAGACGGCACCATGCGAGTCCCTGTTGCCGACTTCAGGAAGGCAGTGCAGGTTTCTAGATGGATGTCAATTCATTGAAGTTTATAGAGTCAGTGTCATTTGCATAAATGCAAGGCACTGATGAATTTCAGTGACACCAGTGTACTATGAAATTATCCACAATGAGTTTAGTTTATAAAAAGACAACGTGCAATTACATTGACCATTTAAAATAAATGAAAAGACGGTTGCACCAGATTCGCCGGACCACTAATTTCCATCTGTGGGCCTACACAGAGAGTTAATATTTGAGTTGATTACTGAAACATTATTCTACTGTGAGGGACCAGAGAATCACTCAGGCAATTTACGCAAAAGCAGAAACTGTGCAATCCAACTCTCCCTGTTTTCTTTTATTGTGTGAAAACCTGACAGCAATCAAGCATTCCTTTGGATCGATACCAGATCGAGGAGCTGATTCAAAGACTTGATCGTGACAGGACAGGAATGGTAGACTACAGGTGGGGCCCATTGAATGTGTTGAGGTTTATTGTTGGAAAATTGTGAAAACAGTTGTGGATTCGTGGGTGTTTGACTGATCACCAGTGGAGTTGAACCACAAGTTTTACGTCACATTGAATGATGCTTTTTAGAAATTATGTTGTAAAATAGTCTATTTGTAATTGGATGGCATGGTGGGTGTAGGAAATTGGTTGTAGTTTTACATTTTGGCCATCCAAGAGGTTTAAAGGGTTATCAGATGTGATGCAATCTGTTCATACCTTTGGCAGTCACAACAGGTGTCCCCCAGGGCTCTGGCCTGGGGGCCCTTCTCTTCATAACCTACCTCCACCCCCCTCGGCCATATCTTCAGCAAATATAACATTAATTTCCACTGCTTAATGGATGACACCCAGCATCTGTTCAAACCTGCATACTCCCTCTAACAGCTTCACGTGGTCCCTCCTCCCTATTGTATAAAGTTTTTTATCTTGTATTTTAAGTCTGTTTTATACCTCCTATACAGAGACCTTGGGTGTCACTTTTATATAACATTTCTAATTGTTATATTATTATGATGTCTCTTTGTAGGGGATTGGCCGATACAAGGAAACAGATGATGAGGGATCACCGCCGCCAGCTGCGGAAGGTTGAGTCTCGTCAGAAGAAAGAACGACAGAAGAGCGACCGCATCCTCAAGACCTTCCAGAGCGCCGTGGATGCAGTCACGCCACACGGCTCGATGGTATTTTCTCCAGGAGGTACCAAAGAGGACTCAAGTGGCCCTCAGCACTTTTCTGCCACCCCTCTCAGTTCTTGGCACCACATCGTCATGTCCAACAGCAGCCGCTATTCCGTCACCAACCTGAGCAACGAGCATGTTCACCTGCCCATGATAGGCGGCACCACGCCTTACCGCCGTCCCACCAGTTCCCCAGCTATGCGCTCATACTCCCAACCCAACCTGCTGAGTGACACACCTCGCTCTGCGCCAGGCAAGTCCATCTCTGCACAGTTCGTACGCTCTGATCCAGAGATGGGCCATAGCAAGCTAAGCTCCACCACTAACCACCTGACCAGGTCCAGGCCTGCGCTTAACGCCAAGCAGCCAGAGGTTAAAGCCAAAACCAAGAAAGTGAGGAAAAAGAAAATAAAGAAACGTGTACAGAAAGACTCAAAGAATCCTACAAAAACTGTCAAGTGAACTGAATATTATTTATACATTCTAACACCATTATCTATTTTGTTAATAGTGACAGTATTTGTATTATCTTGTTTCTAATCTCAAATAAATGTGCACATTATATTCCAAAACATTCCTCTTCCATTCAGTCATTGTTCATTAAGTTTCCATCTGAGTGAGGTGGATTATCCACAGAGACAAAACATTTCATAACACTTGGGAACTCTGTCAGATGGTAGATCCACCCATCGATGATTCCTCGAAATTCTATGCACACCTAAACACTAAAGCTTGCTGAAGACAACATTAACTGTTACTTTTTGACAGGTGCCAAGAATAATAATGCTGAGAACAGGGACTGGTGCAACATTCAAGATGTTGAAGCAGGCTGTATACTGTGAGTAGAGATAAACAAGTGCAGGGTCTGATTTAAGAGCAGGGGTGTCTATTACATCATGGCCCACATCAGCATTATGGGTGCCCTCATAAGGCCAGTTGTAAATGTAAGACTATATAGATGCATCTATTAATTACGATATAAAATAGCTCTGCATTTAATATTTTGTAATAACTTAATAACTACCTGAAAGCAGAATTCTAGGAAATTATTTGTACATTTATTATACAATTCGTTAACATATACAAATTTAAAATTAAACACAAAGTAAAGAAATTTTGTATGTTATATAATTTCACCAAACTGTCATTTAATAAAAATAAACATTTACAAAATAGAAACTGATTGGACCATTGAGTAAAAAACTACCGTAACTGTTAAAATGTGAAATTTATATTTTATGTTAAGCTGTAAACCTTTTTTCAGGAACATGTAACCAAAATTAGTATACTTGCAATTAAAAGCATAGCAAAGCATAAACAGGGTACATACTTAAAAAAATAAATAAACAGAACAGTCCAAGAACGATAGATTTTTATGTCATTATATTGTATTATTTTGATATATTTCACTACTTTAGTAGCACGTAAATGCGGGGGGGGGGGCTGTACTGTACAAATGTACATGTACCACAGTGAGGATTTATGAATAAAACACAATCAAACACAACAAAGAAAAATTGCAATAAATAAAACCACTGCACACAAAAATATTAGCATACTCCACACTGGAAATAAATACACTGATAAAACAGATAAATAAAACCATCACCTGTGGGACAAGCACTTGTTAAGCCAGCATATTAAAACAAATACTGATCCATTAGGATTCCATATGTTTAACAGGCCACCATACAGCTTCACAATGTGACCAATTCTGGAATATAATAACAAAATGTTTTTCCCACTATAATCATATATGTTGTGTTTAATGTGTTATGTTATTCTTCTTTTTATTGCTTAACCTGTCAATTAGCTTGAAGTCCAGAATCTGGTGTCATGCATCAAATCATGACATATGTTTTGAACGTGCATTGTTCCTTTTTAATAAAGAGAAATAAATAAATAATGATAGAAAACATTATTAAAGTGCATCTTGGAACTTTTCTATCTTTTTGTGCATTGCAGCTCTATTAACTCCATCTGGAGGTGATGCGACTGTAAAACTGATGATTAGCAGCTGCACCACTGTCTTTGAGTCTCTACTCATAGATGTAAGTCTTGCAGAACAATGCAAGAACAAACTTCGGCTCGATCAACTGGCAAACTGTATGCTGTCTACTTTCAGATCACATCAGGGGCTATGACCGAGCTGGACCTATGACAAGAACATGATTCTGGTGATGCACTGGGACTACATCAAGGTGTAGCTGCAACTGGAGGAGTTGCACTAAGTTAGTTCTGCACTCTCTTTTTTAATTTAACCAAATTTTCCTTTCTCTGTCTGCAGGCTTTTGTGAACACAGGTAATTATTCCTCCTCAGGAATTCTTGGAAAACATTAACCTGCATTACAAATATCACTGATGAGAGGTTTAAAATCAATAGTAACAACAACAATGGTTACTATGCGTCCAGTGCAACATGAGGTTTAACAAAGAATGATTGTTGTTGATCTGCTGTGTTGTGATTGACACAAAAGGATCTTCTTCTCTTCACCCATTTTATCTGACATAGAAACACTAGAATATGTTTTTTTTTCTCTTGTAATGAACATGTCCCACTTTTGACTGAAGGAATATTTGAGAAAGGGTATAGTATTGTTGTAACTCATGCATGTCTGCAATACGTCAGACCCTTTTCATTTGGCTTTTTGGATAAGGTTGCAGCAACTGATACATCTTACTCCCCCCACCTCTTTTTCCTCCCCTGCTCTCCAAGGATCATGCTTGGAGCTTCCATCCCCCTCCGTAAGCTGGCCATCCCTTGAGGGAGGGGGGGCTCGTCTTTGTGCCGTGGGTAGAAGCCTGGCTCCATCTGGTACTGAGCACCCAAGACCCAGCAGATTACAGATTCTGCAGGGTGATTCCGTCGTTCCGTTCGTGGTAGATAGCTAAATAGCAAATAGATGTAGTCAATACATGTAATTACACAAGCACACGGGGGGTGGGTGGAGGTTATCATACGCTTTATGCAGCCAAAGTTAAAAGCACAAACGCAATCCATTTTTTTTATTTATTATTTATTTATTTTATTTTATTTTTTACATTTTTGGGAAATAAAAGCCAGGGTTGAAAAATGTCTCTCGGCCTGTGAACAAAAACAGCACTGTCCCTTTAAATCGGCCAGCATCTGTCAGGATGATAGGGGAGGGGGGTGTGTAGCGGCGGTGGTGGCGGAGGGGAGGTAGGCGGTGGGAGCCTTGCGTGAAATGGTACTCTGAAGTGACATCACGCTCAGCCAATTGGCAGCCTCGCCTGAGCTCTCTCCTCTTCCTCCTCCTCCTCCGCTGCTCCTGGGATGAATGTGTTCAGGCTGCTGAAGACACGGCTGCTGCTGCTGCTGCTGATGCTGCTGCCTGGGGTGGAGGGTCCAGGGCATGCTCGCCTCACATCAGGTGTGTGTTTTTATATATATCTGGGCATGTTGGCCTGCTTGTTCCTCTACCTTCATTTATTCATTTTTTTTCTCCCCCTGTGGTGAATTGTTAACCGGTCGGGCAGGGTGCACGCTCATGAGATGATGGATGGTAATGGAGGAGGCTGAAGATGGCTCTGTGTGTGTTTCATAACAGTCCTTAGATGATGTCGCTCCGTGACTCTAACCAGGATGGGCCGTGTGTTTGTGTCTATGTGTGTGTGTGTGTGTGTGTGTGTGTGTGTGTGATGTTTGTGTTTTGTCTTTGGCTGAATTTGGAGAAAAATTTGATTGCAGGTCATCATTAGCATTCACTGATTGACTGACTGATAATTAGGTTTGCATGATGTCAAAGCTGTATTGCATAATACTAATGATCATACATATTTTTGACTTGAATTAGCTATTTTTCCATCCTCTCCATCCAAATCCTTTTCATGTTAGCTGTGTGGTGGTTTGGTGGTTGGTCTGCGAAGAGCTCGTGTGTGTAGACATGAGTAATGAAATTAAACAGACAAACAATATGATGCTTCAGTTCTCTGAGTCATCTTTGACGTTGTGCAGTTGTGCTTCCCATTCATCAGAAATAGTAGGCACAACCTTGTACTCACTTCCTGCGCTTGGTCAGGAAGCTTAACCCTTTGTTTGCTTCAAGATCGTCATGCTCCGCCGCAAAATCCTGAACCTTGGAGTCTCTGGGGGTGGACACACACCAGGCCCCGTCACCACAGACAGAGATGTATAGTGCTGTTGATAAGAAAAGGGAGCAAAGGTGGGTCTTAACCTAAACAGCAATGTTTGAGCAGCCTTGTAAAAAGTAGAGCTGAACAGCAGCAAAAACAGCTCAATTTTTAGTTTCTGTTCCTCTTTAATAAAACAGCCTGCTCAAACACCAACATTAGTTTCTAACTTTCTTAATGATGTGTTTAAGGCCCATCTGGACCTTGACGAGTCCCAAACAAGGCAACGATGGCCAAGAGGGATTACCTGGTGGAGGCGGCCAAGCAGATACACATGGCGCTGGACTCCGAGGTCAACGAGGACTATGAGGCGTCTTTCAGTTACTACAAGAACGGGGTGGACTTACTGCTGAATGGTGTTCAGCGTAAGTCGATGGCATCTGGTGTTCGCATGTTATTACGTTGTAGTACACAACCAGGTTCATGTGCCAGTGAACGGAGAGGAGTTTGAAGGAGGCGTGTCTTGCAACACATGCTGCGAGACATGTGATGGAAAGATGTGAACCAGGATAAAAAAAAAAAGGAAGTCAAAGGTTAAAGAGATTTCCTTGCTGGTCATTTCTTCCAACTGTGTGAATAGTTGTGTCACTAATCTTTATCATAGATTAAAGGTCAGCCCAACGGGTTTAATCAGGACAGATTTATTCTGTATTATTCACACAGCTATTGGCTATATTGGCTATAGTATTATTTTGTTTTTCTTTATCGGGCATCTCACAGTGGACCCAAACAAGGATCGGCGGGAGGCCGTGAAGAGGAAAACAACCCAGTATCTGAAGAGAGCTGAAGAAATCTTCATAACACATCTCCAAGACAATTTAGGAAAGGGGAACTCTCACTTAGGGGTAAGATTGCAATCTTAAAATTCAAAATTCATTTCAGTCATTTGATGTAAAAGTATGGTGAGAAGATTTAGGGCTGAGGCATTTTTAGCGTCAGTGGATGAGTCACAATCAAATGTCTGCGTTGCTTCTCTTAGATGAAACTTTAGTTTCTTCTAGGCATGGGAAATACAACTATACATATATATACTGTATATATATGGTCAATATCCACATCATCAATATGATGGTTTGCGTAAAAAAACAATGGTAACAGTGGTTAAATTCAGTCTTTTTTCATCTGAGAATTAAAACTGATCAATAATCATTGTTAGCGACTTATGAAATATTTTATTTCATTGTATGTACTAGCTATATCAACCTCCTTACATTTATGACTTAAAAATAGGTCATTAAGCATAAAATGCCACCCAAATATATAAAATAAATTCATCAATATTGTGGATAAATAATACTCAAATAATGTGGAAAAAAGGGTGATTCTCCCTTACAATGTGCTTTGCTGTGCTAATATGACCCTTGGCTTTGTCACCAGGGCTACAGCAGCCTGAGATTCCGTCCAATCAGACACTTGAGTTCGCCCGTAGAGGATCTCGAGATGTGTAAGGTGGTGGGAGTGACGGATAAGGTAAGACACATAAGCTAATGCTTTTGCTTTAAATGGGCCCCGTTATGAAGAAAAACTCCTTTTCAGTGATTGTGTGTGAATGTTTAGGTCTCTGGTGTTCCTGCTAACACACAAACTGTGTGAAAAAAAAGAAATGGCTCCTGTTGTGATGTCACAACCCGGGAATTTTCAGAGTGAGTGTGTGACAAGGCAGACTGCATTGCTTCTATAGGTCTAACTAGGTGCTTTTGGACTATAAATGCTTACTGATTTTTATAAACAGACCACGAAAGTGAAATTATTTAACTGGGAAAATGATGAAATAGGGCTCCTTTAACGTCAATCTTAACATCTCTAGTTGTTATGTCACAACAGAATTGTAAGGTAATAGTAACTGCCCCTGGATCTATATAACCACCCCTCTCCTTCGATGCTTGTACTTGACTTCCATTTGACCCCAAGTGTCAGGGGGGTGTGACATTCCCGACAACATCAGACTAATCATAACGAAGTGGGATTTTTTCTAGAAAGGGGAGGGATAGGGTTTTTCAGAGCGAGTGTGTGAGAGGGCTAACTGTATTGCTGCTACAGGTCTAACTAGGTGCTTTTGAACTATAAAAGCATGCGATTTTTCTATGAATAGACCATGAAAATATTAAACTGGGAAAACAATTCTGTCACTGAAAATGTTTTTTTTGTTTATTTCATAGGTCCTGATTGTCCAAAGTATGGTCAATAAAGAGACCTTTGTTGTAAAGGTGAGTATATAGTGCTCCAGGCTCACTGAGGGTAAAACATGCTTGGGCTTTGCTCTGCACTACAACAAAGATGAGAGCTCGAGTCACTAGTCTGTGTGGGGATGTTTTGGAGGTAGCCGTCTGGCAGCCAGCCAGGCCGTGTATTCTGTGGCGGGCCAGTCGATGGGAGGTCTCTCCATCCTGTCTCCCTGAGTATCACTCAGCATTGATCTGCCTGATGGCTCTCACCCTTTCAGCCAGAGTGACTGCACCTCAAATTTCAGTGATGAGAGAGATGTGGTAACAGAGAGGATCAACTCCATAAAGGGGCAAACCAAGCAGTAGTTAACCATTTTTTTTTCAGTCAGTCAGTCAGTCAGTCAGTCAGTCAGTCGTATAAACGCATGCAGTTTGTTGCATGTTCCTCGTACTAAAAGAAATATCAATCTTTATGTGTTTTTTAGAGTCTGGTCAAGTCCAGCTGGGAGAGCAGAGATCAGTCGACCATCATCCCACAGGGGGTTCCGTACATGGTGAAACTGCTGAGGTATTACGTCAGCGAGGACTCTGTGTACCTCCATCTTGAGCATGTCAAAGGTGAGATGTTAACAACTGCTCACAATGCCACAGGGACAATGTTGAAAGGATTTTGAAGCATGTAGAACATCTTGAGGTCTTTGTCGACAGTCATAGTGTGTAGCGATTTAATGCTAGAGCTGCAACTATAGGTCTGTTAAGTTGCCAACTGTTATATTAATCACCAACTATTTTTGAAAATCAACTAACTGATTTAAGCCATTTTAAGAAGAAATGTCCACATTAAAGGCCTATTTATCACATACCAGGGATCATGGATCAGTTTGCATATATCAAAATACTTGAAGAGGTCATGTTACCTTATGCTGAAATGCCCTTAAAATGTGAGTTTCAACAAGACAACGACCCCAAAACACACCAGTAAACCAGCATCTTGGTTCCAAACCAATAAAATTAATATTATGGAGTGGCCAGTCCCATTCCTGGACCTTGATCCCATCAAGAACTTGTGGGGTGACATCAA
Organism: Lepturacanthus savala; assembly: GCA_030544235.1. Classification (NCBI taxonomy): domain Eukaryota; kingdom Metazoa; phylum Chordata; class Actinopteri; order Scombriformes; family Trichiuridae; genus Lepturacanthus; species Lepturacanthus savala. The sequence goes on along the minus strand of CM060469.1, from coordinate 16,311,361 downwards.
AAATTATGTTACTGCAAATTGATTGTGGAATTTTGTTAAAAAAAATCTTGGAGTGGAATAACAGCTGAAAGGTGGCACATGTTGGTTGACTCCATGCCACACAGATGTGAAGCAGTTATAACAAACTGTGATCATACAACTAAATATTAGTTTAGCAATTCACACTGGTATTTCTTTAACGAACCCCTTTCCACTTACTGTCCAATTGCACAGCCTTAAGAGCGTGATATAATGAATGGTGGGTCTTGTTAGTTACTGCACCTACTGGTAAATTGTTTGCCTTGTAGCGTTAATAATATCATAAAAACCTGGATTAATCTGGTTAGCCCCATTGGCCTGCTATTGCTACTACTCTATGTATTTTTGACATCAAGGTTAGGGGAGGACATAAAATATTAGTTGCTCTGATTGTAGAGTTGCAAAGATTTGTTGATTAATTGATTACTATTACATTAATCGCCAATTATTTTGATAATCAGTCAATCGATTCAAGTGATTTTTCTGGTTTATTTAGTTTTCTATAATTTTAAACTACTGATCTTTGAGTTGTAGACTGTTGGTCTGGAGGAAAAAAAACAAGGATAATTTAGGTAGGATTTCCAGCTTAGGAAAACAGCGATTGACATTTTACACCAATTTATGAACCAAACAACTAATCGTTTAAGTATCAAGATAGTCAGTTGCAGCCCTGTTTAATGCATCCTAGGTCATATTCCTGATCTAGTTCTTCTACCCCTGCGGTGCCCTAGGTGGGAGGCTCTTCTCCAAGTTGCACAAGCTGCGGAACGAGAAGGCCAAGGAACACCCGGAGTGCTTCACTTCTGGCCAGCACAGCATCAAGCTGAAGACCAGCTACACTTCACCCACAATCAGCACAGACTACCAGCACAACACCATCGGGGGCACGGGGGTCACCCCGGGGAGCTGCGAGAGCCCCGACGCCGACTTCACCTGGGATGAAACCCAGCAGCGGCTAGAGAGCTGCGGGACTCACTCCTACATCGAGGAGACGGGCTGTCTGCAGAACACGCGCTCGGCGGCCACGTTTTACAGCAAGCTGGACCGGCTCACCCTGCTCTCCGGCCCGGCAGGGACGCAGGTTGGCACCCGCATCCACACGCCAGCCCCCAGCTTGTGTTTGCACTCCGCCGAAACTCAGGAAAGGCCCGCTCTTCCTCTCGCTTGCGCTCGCGTCAGCCAGGCTCTCGACGTCATGTCGGAACGCCACGAGAAGAAGGCCGGAAAGGGGCTGATAGAGTGCAGCTCGGATTTCGAGGCGGCCTGGCAAGCGGCGGACCCCGCGCACAACTGTGAGAAAGTAAACCCCTATGCAGTGACTGACACATTAGGACAAACTGGACCTCATACAAGTCCCACCTCATTCATAAAAGCAGGGTCACCGATCGGTGAAAATAACGGCTTGAGTTCCTCCCCCGCCATTCTGCATCTTCCTCTCTATTGCCAAACGCAGATCCGCGGCAGGGCGTCATGGGACAACAGCAGCTCTCACCAGGGAACTGATTCGAGTGGAAACTCGACGGGCAGCAAAGACTGCAGCAGCCCCACCACGGAGGAAAGAAACGGGATGGTGGTCGTCAGGAGCACGGACAGAGCCGTGTTTTCCGACCACACGGACGCGACCGCGGCCTCGGAAAGCCCTTGGACGTCGTCTGCCGCAGGAAAACAAGGGACACCGTCGGAGCTGACGCAGAAAAGGGAGACAGAGGGTGTAGAGGAAGCCCGTGAAATGCTGAGTCCCGGAGAGAAAGAGGGCTGGTTCGCCCCAGCCCACAGGAAAGAGGCCTCCTCTCCGGAGGGGCAGGGGGAAGACCAAATCATCGAGGTGGACGGCTGGTGCCACCTGCCCCGGTTCCCTGTCAAATCCTCCGCGGCGTCTGATAAGGCACTGCAGGCCTGCTGGGGGCTTCCCGAGGCAGAGGTGCGCGTCTGGGGGGCGCAGATCCTACTGGCCCTGGAGAGCCTGCACCAGCAGGGCGTCCTGTGTCGGGATCTCAACCCCAGAAACATTCTGCTCACCAGCAACGGTGAGTTTACCTGCAAAGAACTGCATGATGGAAAAAACTGCCAAAAAAAAAAAATACAAACCTTCTGATTTCTGATCTTCTGAATTTGTTCATAGGAAAGGTGTGTTTGACATTTTTCGGGCAGTGGAGCGAGGTTCAGTCGGAGATTTGCTCCAAAGCCATGGACCAGATGTATTGTGCGCCAGGTAAAACAAGTTGAACCAGTTGTTGTTGTCTGGTTTAAACTGCCACCTAGTGGCAGCTTTTCCACTTTATTCTAGAAGTGTCAAAAATGTTCATATTCATTACTCAGGTAGAAGTATAGATAGTAGAAATACTTCTATAGAGTGTAAAAATGTAAAAATAAGTGTAAAATACTAATACTACTTAAGTTATAAAAGTAAAAGTAATAGTAAGGGGGAGAAATGCTATTATACCATATATAATGTCTTTGTTCTCTAATATATTTGAGTTTTCATCACATTCTTGGGGGGATTTCCCTGATATTTTTGTCTTTTTATAGAATATTTTTTGAGTTTTTATCTATTTTTTTGTTGTTATTTTTTTTTTTTATGAAATAATAATATATAATACAATGATTATTTTTTTAACAACAATAATGAAAAATAAAATAAGATTCTAATTGGGTAAAACCAAGAAATAAAACTTGAAATAATATAAATCATCATATTGGATTAATTGTACCAAAAACAATAAATTGAAAGAAAGCACAAATTGCGTGGAAATGTAAGGCATAGAAGTAAAAAGTCGACTGAAAATAATTACTCTACACCGGTATTTGTGACACCGCTGGAAATGGAAATACAAAAGACATTCATCGCAACAAACGCGCATTCTAGGAACGTTGCGCATTAACGGGAATTAATTGATTCGTCAACAGAAATCGGAGGCGTGTGCAGGGTGACGGAAGCATGTGATTGGTGGAGTCTCGGGGCTTTGCTGTTCGAGCTTCTAACGGGAATGGTAAGTGGCGGCTCTATGAGCGCGTGTCACACTTACAGTGTAGTTCTGCACCATTCTGTGCCATCGGCTTCTCACGCGCTCTGCCCCCCCCCCCCCCCCCCCCCCCCCCGCCGTGCTTCCAGCCTCTGTGGCAGCTCCACCCGGCGGGAATCCACTCCCACACCCAGCTGCTCATCCCCGACCACCTCAGCGCCGCAGCCGCATCCCTGCTCACCGAGGTCAGGTTGAGAAAAAACAAAAAAAAAACTGCTTTATTGAAACACGCGTGAGGGCGATGTATGATCCTTTCTTTCTAAACGCGCGCTCGCCTCATCCTGCTCCACAGCTGCTTCAGTTCGACGCCGGCTATCGCCTGGGCTCCGGAGGCGGAGGCGTGAGCGACATCAAGTGTCACCCGTTCTTCAGCAGCGTCTCCTGGAAGGCGCTGAGCTGTTAGCGGACGGAGCCGCTTCACCACTTCGATTCCACATCAGGAAGATGCGCACTTCACGAGCGCCCCCCCCCCTAAAAAACGGATGCGGTACCAGAACCTGGTTTCCTTTTGCATTTTGTGTGCTTCCCAAAGAGAGAAAAAAATGACAGTTATAATAAAAAAGTGACAAAAGTACAAAACTGACGAGCCATGTCCCTTCCAAAAATAAATTGTGATACAATACTTGAGTTTCAACATATCGGGAGACTCCTGATGTGGGAACTTATTGATGCAATTTTGATAAGTTACATTTTAATACTATATCCACGCATATTAAGTTGTTACCATTAACACCATGCATGAAAGTTGACACCACCTAAAACCTGACAGTGCCATTGAATATTGTAGGAAAACAAGGGTATTAGGCAATAAATGGTTTCCTCTGGATATGCCTGACATTTTACTCACTTGTTTCAGCCTGTAATAGTATAGTGACTCCTACTGTGAACTACACTGTGCTTTCACAAAGTTCATCATCATATTACATTCATAGATACATGACCTCATGAATACTTTGTCCACACAGGGCTGCTAAAAATCAAGTCAACATGAAGGTTCCTCATAGCCAATGACATGTTACATGAAACACATTTTATGTAATAGTACAATATATTCAGATTATCTTTACCACTTATATACAGGCACAAGATCTGGTGACTGGTTAAACAATATCTGTTCTCTCAATATGAAAACACAAAAGACCCGAACAAAAACTACAGTTGAGTAATGTAGCTTTTATTGTTTAAAACTTCTTTTTTCTTAAATAGTCTTTCTTACACAGGATAAAGAGATTTCCCCTTTTTTTATTTAATTTTTTTTGGTGAAACAGATGGCATAAATTCTCAAGAAGATTTCTTAACTTTGGACATTTTAAAACATTTTCTTGGTTTTCTAACCCAATAACATTGTTCTCATCTCACCCGTAATAATGAAATGATGCTATTATTCGGTTTCTTCTATGTTTGCCGTTCATCTCTCGATAAGGTGAAAACGTTCCAGTTGGATGTAGAAAATTACATATGGTGCACATGAATTACAGGATAATTTTTGATCTAGAGACCAGCACCACTGAGACCCCAGACCCCGACACTCCCCCACAACAACCAAACATATGTCCTTAGCACAATCCAACTGTTCTTCAGTGTAGTTAACCAATACAACAATACATCAACTGCAATTAAGGTAATGTTCTTCAGGCGAGTACAGCCACTTTTGTTTTTTTTTTTCTCTGTGTAGCGTTGGATTTTGTGTAGGGTGGATTTTGTTTGTTTGGTTGGGCCTGGAGGTCAGGAGGGGTTCACATGTCAAGCAGCAGCACCCTGGGGTCTTCCACCACCGACTTGATCTTGCGCAGGAAAAGGACAGCCTCTCTTCCATCGATCAGACGGTGATCGTACGTCAGGGCGACGTACATCATGGGACGGATCTCCACCTGGAACAGAAAGTCACTGAGGTCAAATTCTAACACCAACAGTTGATGAAACAAAGACAGTGAAGGTATAAATTAATATATGAATATATTCTTTTATATGAACAATTAACCGATGATAATAAAATCGATCATATTTTGACATCTTTATTGACAATACTCCTTTTGTTAGCTATCTTGCTAATAATTCTTTACCATCGATCTCACATCACTACCTCTATGATCTGCTCAATTAGGACTGGGGGATATAAAAAACACTGACACTGTTCATGTTCCATGTTCGAGGGTTCCTCTCTAATTAACCCTTAACTTGGGAGTTAACCTTAAGTGACCTCACTTGACTGTAGTTATGCACATATCGTGGCAACACTTAGAGTGTAAATGAAGTGGCTCTGCCTGTGAGATGTGAGCCACACGGAGACAGTGCACACAGCTGCATTGATCATTAAGGCAGCGTATTAGTTTGTGATGTGCAACGCTGATATGACAATTGTGGCCGATATGCAGCTTTAGAGCTAACTTTAAAAACAGTAAAATAAATACATTTCTGCAAGTTCCAACCCTTTCGTCTACTGCTGAACACTCATTTTTTAAATGTTTCTTTGCATATTGTACATTGAGGGAACGAACCTTGCCGCCGACTGCAACAGGCCTGTCGAAGATGCCGTGCATGCCTAGAATAGCGGACTGTGGCGGGTTGATTATCGGTGTGCCGAACATGGACCCGAACACGCCGCCGTTGCTGATGGTGAAGGTTCCCCCGTCCATGTCCTCAACAGCCAGCTCATTCTTACGGGCCTTCAGAGACGCATCCGCAATTACATCATTTAATTAAATGCGTGCATCATTAATCTGAACAACAAAACGATTGTTTTATGACATTGAAATGTTTTGCGGCTATGTGAAATGTTACCTTTTCACCCAACATATTGATGGTCTTCTCGATGTCGGCGAAATTCATTCCCTGTACGTTTCGGATTACCGGAACCACCAGACCCTGAGAGAGAAGTCACATGACTGAATTTTCTGTTCTTCACATTAGAGACAAGTGGGCTATCAAGCACTTGCACTTAGTATTACATACAATCCACTCGTTTTTACCTTCGGCGTGGCCACAGCCACGCTGATGTCGACGTAGTCCCTGTACACAATCTCTTTGGATGTGTCGTCAATTACTAGAAAAAAAAATATATATTGTATAAGGATCAGAATTAAAAATGGAATGAAAATAATAAGTTTCGTGTAATTTTGTTGTAATGTTTTCGGTCACACAACATGCAAGTAAAAAGCTGAGGAACGTGAAACCCGCAGACCATTTTAAGTTCTTATAAACCCAGCGTTCCCGTGCATCACTGTGGTCTGACTAAATAGGTCAGGGTGTTGTAGGGCCAGTAAATAACTTAGTGGTGGTTTTGAGGTTAGGTTTAAAACGAAAAGGTTTGATACTGAAACTTAAAACATGTCACAGAGACATGGTACAAGAAAAGGTACGGACACTGCAAAAATGAAACAACTCAAGTCTTTTTAGGTGAAATGTACCAGCGTTGACAGCAGGTTGGTCAGACAGAGCGTAGGCAGCAGCCTTCACGAACGCGGACATGAAGCCCAGCTTGATGTTGTGCTTTTTCAGGAAGGCGTCTTTGTAAGACTTCCTCATCTCTGTGATGTTGCTGCAGGGAAGAAAAAAAAAAAAAGGAATTCATTCATTAACAGGGTTCTGGCTGGATTTTCTGGAAGACTAGCAGAAAGCACATATTACCGAATTATTTATGCTTATTATTCAAGGCTGATTCCTTTTCAAATGTGCCATTTTACCACAAAAAAAACCAAACCAAAACACTTTAGCAAGACTATTTTGTGTTCAAGATGTCAGAAATTCTACTTTAAACTGATGCAATAGCTGCAAAATTTTCTTTAAGAGTTACAAAAATATTGAGACAAACAGTGTCTTTTATATAACTAATATATTTCTAGGGTAGAGCAAAAACTCCATGAACATTTTTGAAATGTATCCGTTTTGTGAGAGATACAGATCACATATATGACAATTATTATTGCAATGAAAGAATGCTGATACCAATTGGGGTGAATTTAAAGCTATTGAAATTTGTCCTGCTAATCATTTCACCAGTGCCCATTTTTCTCTTGTATCTCTCTTTTTAATTGTTTGTTTTCCTGTCTCTAACCCTGTTGAAGCTCTAGGGTTTCTCCGCTAACGTAATTAGCCCCTCCCAAGACACAGACTCTCCGAGAAAGGAGAGAAGAAGCGATAAAAATCTTCACTTTCTAGAGCCTGTAAATCTTATTGGGCTGTCATAAAAGCCCATATCGGTTGAGGCGGCTCTTCCACTCAGCGCGCAGGTCTCTGTGGGCCCCCCGCAGATGCTCCAGCCTCCTGCTCTGGCCAGCTCCTTCGGCTCCAGATGAGCCCTGGCCTGGGAAGTCTTCCTCCAGACCGTCAATGTCAATCCAATTAGGATGCATAGAAAACCCTGAATAGCCGAAAGCTGACACCACACATTTGCGGGGAAAAGAAACCCTCAAAGTGTCCTCTTCAGCGCAGGGGGGCAAGTACAGACAATAACATTTCCTTGTAAATTAATAAAACCTGTTTTAACAATTCTTATCTTTGTTTTAGATGGCATTACGACCAAATATTTACATTCCAGAGTTTAAGAGGATATCGGGTTTCAGAAAGCTTTTCCTATTGGGGCAGATTCCAATCTATAACCATTTGTGTAAGTGATGTTTTGGCTTTTAACACACGTACACACAGTATGTATGCTGTATGTGTACTGAAAGAACAAATGCAAACTTAAATGATACAGCAGAGTTGATCTTCTACATTCTACAAAGTCTGTTTCTTTTTTCCTCAATGGCTTCTATGTTTGCATAATCTGTTAATGGCACATTTTCTCATTTAGGATTTAAATAGCATCGAGGCCTTAAACATATAGGCCAACTAATTCAGTATTTCCTACCTCATATCGACCTCATTAAACGTAGTCAACATTGCACAGGTGTTTTGAGCTTCCTTCAGTCTCTGGGCAATTCTCAGTCTCATGCGGTTCATCTTAACCTAAAATTGAAAAAAAACAAACAAGTCATCAGTCTCTGTAAATAGTTCCAAAATGTTACTCGACTAGACCGTACAACAGTAGCCAAAAATATTTGAATTAGAGTGGCAGTAATTAGTTGATTAACTGCCAACTATTTTCATCCATTTCAATCCATTTGAGTCATTTTAAAGAAGAAAAATGTCCAAATCCTCTGATTCTAACTTCTGAAATCTGATTATTTTTTGGTTTCTTTAGTCTTCTATAATAGTAAACTGATGATGATCTTTGAGATGTGGACTGTTTGTTTAAACAAAAAAAGGACATTTTCAGTTGCATCTTCAGCTTTGGAAAACATAGACATTTTACACCATTTTATGAACCAAAAAAGTAACTGATTTATCACAACCGATAGATTAACAGACTATCAAAACAGCAGTTAGTTGCGGCCCTATTTCAGATAGTTACCCTGCTCTCTGTCCTGGCTGCTTTTGCCCCTCCCTCTGCTGAGGCTGTTGGTGCGGCTGTAGCAGCGGTGGGCTTGATGGCCGAAACTACAGAGAAAAAAAAGATTTACAGAAGCAGTTAATATCTGAATAGATGCCAGCGAGGCTGCACCTGTAAAAAGCTCCGGCCTACGGAAAGCTGAAGAATGATTAATCGTGTATGCTAGAGGTCAAGAGCACAGATGTCAAAGCAAAACACTTCTCATATGACACAGACCGTCTGTCTCGTGACAAACTAACCTGGTTTGGTGTCCATAGCATGTGTGGGCACAGGTGGCACAGGGGGCATTGTGGTGGGAATGGGGCCCACGGCTGAGGGGGGAGGGGGTGGAGGGGTTGCAGCAGCAGACGGTGCTGGTGTGGCTGCAGCGACTGGGGCCTCGGCCTTTGGAACCTCTGCAGCTTTGGGAGCACCAGCTTTAAAAAAATTAATAAATAAAAATAATAATAGGTGAATGGGGGAAAATATAGATTTATTTTTTGTGTTTGTGCCGTTAATAAAATTGGATTTCTTAGTTAAAATCCAGCAATGAGCACCTCCTTTTCGAAGTTTGAAGAGGGGAGTGCCGCCTTCAACCTTCCCTCCATCAGGGACCAAAAGCTCCTCGATCACCCCAGCAGCAGGAGAGGGAACCTGCACTGATGTCTGACAACAAGGGAACGGATTAAAAAGTCAAAATAGTTTCAAAATTAAAAAAAGTTTTAGTTTATTTATTTATTTTAATAACATGCATGTTTTTTTGTTTTAATAGGCTAATAGGGAACTAATGAATGCATGAAATAAATAAATTATATCCTAACCCAATCTATCTAAAACTGCTTATGGGCATTATGCATAGGCAGAGGCCAGTATTGTATAGTATACTAAATGTGAGGAAATATTACTATATTTTCCAGTAATATACATTCAGGAGAAAAGGATGCAGACGTACCCTTTTCTACTATTCTAAGATTCATTTTAGAAGGTAAAAGGAGAGGTTTCCTAATTCTTACATTGATGATGTGACCGTACCCTTTTTATTAAAGGGTCATACACTGAACATGCATGACATTTACTAATTTTTTACCTTATCAGTCTCAATTTCACAGACCACCTCATCTTCAGAGACAGTATCTCCAACAGCTGTAAGGAGAGAATGTTGTTTTTACATCCAAGAACAAACTGATAAGCTTTGTTTAGCTTGAATTGGCTGGCGTCTCGATCACAAGCAGCTAATATTAGCCGAGTTACCTTTTTCCCACCTCACATCCCCCTCTGTGACAGATTCGGCAAACGCAGGAGTCTTGACTGTGACAAGTTCATCTCCTGAAGAATAGAGACAAGTGAGAAAATGCATTTCTTTCTTTCTTCTCCTTCCACAGGTCAGAGGTTGTGCTTCATATTTAAAGAAGTGTAAAAAGGAAGGACGTACTGTAAGCTACAGTTGTCCTGAAGTACTGGATTTGGAAGACGCTGGACCGGGGATCAGATTTTCTGAAGAAAACGGGAGGAAAAAAAAACAAAGAAATTAGACAAGTAATAAAAATATGGGGAAGAAAGAGAGATTATAATGCAGCTATGCTACAGGTAAGTTATTTAGATTTGTCTTGGATGAGGCATGATATTCCAAATGTGAGAATTTACTGTGTATTTGGTGAATCACAAGTTATTAAAACTGTAAATAATGAAACATGAAAACACATTATTTAAATTGTGTATTGAATGGAACATGAACACAGGACTGAGTGATACAGCAATATGAAATATTCCATAATCAATAAGTATTACGACCAGGAGAAAAAATGTTGGATGTAACCACTTTTGAACTTTTTTATATTTTCTTTGTTGAGTGATTAGCTGATAGCATGTCATTAAAATTAAAAAGTACATTAAAAGTATGCTCCATTATCAAGGAATATAATAGGGTGTTTATGAAGTGAGGAAGAAGCACGCTTGATTTGTTTATTCATGCAACCAGAGTCAAACTATCATATTTATCGTCCAGGCCTACATGAAACATGATAAATATTAGACACAACTGCTTACTGTGGAAAATAGATAGTGAAATTGGAAAACAGGTTAATGATGTATATGTGATAGAGCTATTACTATCACTTTTGTCAGATTAATACACTTGACAACTGAAGAGCTGAAGACCATGAATGTCAGAAAATAAACACCTCTAATAATATCTGTGGTGTGAATATTATGCTTTAATCTCGATGTCATAAAAGTTCCTTGTATGCAGATAAGGCTTCTTTGTGCGTGTACTTACACAGTGTTATTGAAAGTGATAGAGTGGCTAGCTGATATAGCTGTTGGAGGAAGAACAACGAGAGAAACGTTGTGAGTATCTTCTTGAAGAAGGATTATCTATGAGCAAAGATTTGGGTTAAAGACTCTTTTTGCTTGAACAGAAACACATACCTGCCGTGGCCCGACGGGCTAACACATTATTCCCCTGTGAAGAGACACAAATCAGGGCATTACATGACGCCTTTTTTTATGTGAAGCTTTGTGCAGAAGTTAAAACTATTCATCATTTCACAATCATGACATGTCTGGAACAAATATGCACTCATAAACTGGTAAACATTGATATCAGACTAAATAACAATGTCTACTACGTATCACAGTCGTTAAATGTTGTGACTGTACATCAAAGGACAGAGAGTGATTTCGGTCAAAGGTTACTTCTACAACCTCCGTAGTAATCAATGAAACTCTCTGCCAAATAGGCGGCTTGTATGTTTTTACATGACAACTCAAACAGAAAATGCATGGAAATGTATTTTTTATGCAGCTAATAATTTAATAGATGCTTTAAAAGCTTATTGAACTACTAATAACAATTGACATTTGACTTCCTCGTTATTTTATGCTAATGCAGCTACAATTAAAACTCCAAATATAAAAAAACGCAACCAATCTATCGAACTGAACATTCATCAAGTTAGCTAAAACGGGTGTTGTTTCCTCTCATAAAGCGCACTGTGACCTCGGCATGACAGCTACCCTACCCGCACCATTAGCATGTCCCTGCTAGCTAGCTCAAATGTGGTAAATTTGCGGTAACGTGACATGAACCGGTATTTTCTACTGGGGTCAAACACTTTTAACGTTCAAGATAAAGCACGAGAGCAGCGTGCACCGACCACAGCGGTAACACATGCAGCACCGCAAACACTTGTGGAGAGAAGTGTTCTTGTCCTTGGCTCGGCCTGTCCGCGGCCTGCAGCAGCGGGCTAACCAATGCTAACCGATGCTAACGCTGATGCTAGCCCGGAGTCCCGTGTCGCCAGTGGCAACCGCAACGTTACATTATTTTCCTCCGGCGCTCGTTTCCTACCTGACGGATGGCGGACAGGGAGCGGCCGAAATTCCTGGTGAGACACCGGGAATGGGACAGCATGGTGGCTGTGTGACAGCAGCCTGTCAACGGAAGGGAAGCTGCGGTCACACCGACAAGCGAAGCGAGCGAGGGAGGCACGAGAAGAGCGAGAACCGAGGAAGCGGAGTGGGACGAACCAAGTGAGGCGACCGGAGAGGGGGGGGGTGAGGAGACGGGATGGGGGGGTGTCATCAATAGTGGGCCACTCCACACTTTCACTGTAATTAACAGGCTGCTCATAAATAACATAAAAAGAAAATTAATACAAACAAATAAACAAGTTAAAACCAAAAACTGCTTTAAAACAAAACAGATTCAGAACAGATAACCCACCCCAACTTAGCCCAAAACATGTGATAGAAAATAGAATAGAAAACAATAAGATCCCGCCTTTATATTTAAAATAAACAAATAGCTAAATATAATAAAATAAAATAAGTGTAGTCTACAATAGTGAAAATTGAAAAATGAAAAAAAAAATAAAATAGAGATACATTGTAAACTGGTAAAACTAATCATTGATTATATTAGAATATGCTGTGTGCATTTTCACAAATATATTCATGGGCTAGTTTAAGTTTTTTTTTTTTAACTTGATTTACACACCTTTCTACTTTATGTGTACGCATCTGTAATATACTGATCGAGTCCCTGCTTCTCAGGATGCATAACTGATACATGCAGGTATGATGCACGTTAAAATATTCACTGGAGCATGATTATATTTCGTAATTCAGATGTTGGAAACCATCATCATTCATTGGGTGAACAGCCTAAGCTTGGTAACACCTTACCAATACTGCCCCCCCTCACATTATGTGGGTGATGTGCTCGTGCCCACCACATTGCTTTAACGTGGCCCCGCCCCAGCCCGATTTGATGCGTCGACTCTCCCCTGCACGGATGCCGTTCAACTCACAGCGCACGCAGCAGGCCATCAGCTCGGCAGCACGTCCCAGCGCAACAGGTAAGGTCCCGTCACTGCCGCTTAGTGTGTGTGTGTGTGTGTGTGTGGCTCTGTGTGAGGCTGACAAAGTGCATGATGCCCGCAGATCACTTCAAATCTCATGCTTTTTCATGAAAAAGATTGTATACTCGGGTGTTTTATTTTTTGTTTTTTTATTTGTTAAGCTGTCACACTTCATCAAATAAAGTTGTTTAGTGTTAAATGACTGATTTATTTAAAAAAACTTCACTTTTTTCCCATAATTGTGTGCTTATTTTTCTTAATGGTTCTTAATGGTCCTAAGTTCTTAATGGTCTTGAAGATTTAATGTTTATTCATAGTAAATCTAGAAAAAATGCGTAGGTTGAAGCAAGTCTGAATCCACTGGTTATTTGTGGAAATATAAAGTAGAATCTGTTCTTTTGAAAATGCGTCTATTCCACTTGTATGTACAGATGTATTTTTAAATTTGTTTAACGTATTTGCAGTCAAGTGTGTGAGTTGATTTTTGGGTTATGGCACAAAACTGTTTAAAAATATGCATGACTACAGAATCAGGCAATTTGTCTTTTTTTTCTTTTATTATTACCCATGAAGATCATTTTGATAATTCTTTAAATTGGTAGCAGGTTGTGTTGACATTTTCATATCTGAATAATGCATACACTGTCACGTTTCTTGTGCATGGTCCATGGTTTTCATAAGCCATTTCCCTTTCATGGCTATATAACAATTGTTCTTTTTATGCTCTGTGTTAACCATTATCGCAACCCCAAGATGAAAGGATACAAAAGAAGGCACTCCTCTTATTGCTTAAGATCAAGGATTTATTTATTTAATAATACCAAGGATCTTGGAAACAACACAGAGTTCTTTGATTTTTTAGCATATGTAACAGCAATTTTCTTGTTGAAGCAGTAATTTGAAAATCACAATATAATTCCTTATATAGACAAAGGATTACCTGTAATATTAAGTCCTGATTAATGTACTTTATTGTCGCATATGCACAAAGCATTAAGAGACACTTCATTCTATCATAGCTGTACACTGCAAAAAATAAAAAGATATAAAAAAAAGTATCATTTGAATGAGTAGAGCTCATTGAGCATTTTTTTTAATCTTAATTGTATATGTTGTTTTTTTCCATTGTTTGTTAAGGGTTGTTTTTCTCTCTTTTCAGATTTTGGCATTTCACATTACTGTGATTTTGCAACGTGTGTAGCCGAAGCCTTTTCCCTCAGTGAGCATGAACCTCAGTCTTCCTGATCAGAACATGCACAGCTCCGGCGAAGGCTGCCTGGAGGACGATAAACCTGACGTCATGCTGCCTTGCTTCCGCAGGAGCATGTACGACGAGCCGCTGGCGTCGTACTCCAACGGCTCCATCATCTCCCAGCTACTGCGCAAGACCATCCACAGCAAGAGGGCACTAGATGAGAGCCACTTCTTCCTCTCCAGCTCTGCCGCCGCTGCTGCCGCTGACTCCGGCCAGGAGGACCGGAGCAGCGTCTCCTCCAAGGACAGCACGGCCGAAGCCTCCTCCCCCGGTGGCCATGTCTCGACTGGCTGTAGCCCCGAGGGGGAGCACCCGATCGCGGACCACCTGCAGGCGAAGCGGGCCAGGGTGGAGAACATCATCAGGGTCATGGCAGGCTCCCCCAACAGCAGGCAACAGGCCGACAGCGAGCGGTCCGACCCTGACGCTAGGGAGGCCAGAGAGGCCTACAGGGAGAACAAACGCAAGCAGCGGCTGCCCCAGCATCAGGAACACAGTGTCGGAGTGCCGGCGAGCAGGAGGGCCTGGAGTGCCGGCAGCGACGGCTGCAACACCAAGGACGAGGAGTGTCACAAGCTGAAAGAGCAGCTCCACAGCATGCAGATACTGCTGCGCCAGCTCCAGGAGAAGTTCCTGCAAGTTTATAACCAGGAAGATCCTGAAGATGACCGAGATGAGACGGCCGCGGCCATCGAGTGCGACGCCTTAGGGGAAGAAGGTTCGCACTACATCGGCGCAGAGGATGATTTCGAGAGGAAGAACAGCAGGGTGACCTCGGAGTGTAAGGACCGAATGAAGGTAGTCGGGTATCTGGTGCACCAAAGGGAAAGCCAGAACCTGCAGGAGACCCTGAAGCACGAGCTCTCCAGGGCCGTGAACGAGTGCGTAGACAGGGTGTTCAAAAAGGCGTCGCCGCCCGATCTGGACCTGTCCCCACAGCGGGGCGCTTGCTCCTCCCCGGACAACACGCCGGTTGCCATGGGCGCGGACAGGAAGAGCCAGCAGGCCGGCGCCATCCAGGAGCAGCCCCAGGCCGAGGAGACCGCCGCCAAGCCGCGCTCGCTGGAGTACTACGAAAGTGCCGAGGCCCAGAGCTCGCAGGACCAGACGGAGGCGCTGTCGCTGGTGGTCCGCAAGCCGGCGGTGGCCCCACTGGGGTCGGTCACCCCGACCGTGAAGAGGCCCTACCCGGTGCACCAGACGCCGTTTCAGTTCAGCTACAGCACCCCTCTGCATGACAGCCAGATCCTGGAGCACCTCCTCAAGTACGGTCCCCATTCTAACTTCGGGGGCCTGCCCTGCATGCCGCCATCGATGGACAGAACCTCACCGGACTCGGTGGACCTGCCATGGGACACCATCGCGATGAGGTCCAAGGTCACCTCCAGCCACCTGGGCCACCACCCCCGTCCCTCCGGCCTGGGGCCGGTGACGGTCGACAATCTATGTCTCCCCCACGTGAAGATTGAGTGTGGCGACCTGCAGAGCATGGCCGAACGAAACCCCTACATGTCCCTCAACATATCCTTTCACCTTAGATCAACAGTTAAACCACAGTGGCTTTTTTTTTTTTTTTTACCTTTTCCTAATTTGCAGGATTTACTCCCCTAATGATGATTAATATGAATAATAATAACTATCATAAACTATACGTTTTTTTTTTTTTTTTACAAAAAGATCCTGATTTGACTACATCCATATGAAAGTATAAATAACTATATATCTATATCTATAAATTTAAAATAAATGCACAAATGATAGGGGAAAATCCTGAAGTGAAATCATACTCTTCTGTACTATTGATGTCTGATTTCAACACGGTACGCTTGATGCTTATCTTATTGTATTTACCTTTTTATTAAATACAAACTCTATATTTCAGCTCTTTCGTTTGAAAAAAAAAACAATGACTGGAGCCTCATTGTAGCATGGGCAGTTCCAGTAACAAAACTTCAAGGAGAATTTTTTCTTTGATCTTGCTAACCCCATATAAAATTATAGCGTCTTCTTTAATCTGAGCAGAGTAATGACTTTAAGTCTAGAAAAAGACAAATAAAAAGGAATACTGGGCTTTGATAAGAATTGCCAGGAACAAAAGCCAATTTTTCAAAGGCAGGAGAAAGCATTGGTTTCTGTTTCAGGAAGTGTCTTTTTTTCAGACTTGAAAAGGTGCAGGATCTATTTCTCCATCATCAGAGTGATAGGGGTGTATCTAAAAGGTCACATCTGAGTGCTGGTGGAAACCACAAGTGCTTTCCAACCATAGCACTTGAGCTCTTGTCTTGAGCATTTGTTGTTGGATACCTGTCAGAATGTACATGATTGAAATAAGAGCAGGCTACAAGATAACAGCATTTTTTTTTTTTATGCGAACTCAGGGAGAAAGTCACTCAACTTGATCAATTCAGGAATATTTTGTGTCAGTTGTATTTTTTTTTTAAATTCTCAATAATAAAAAAAAAAATCCCAATATGATGTCAGTATGATCACGATAATGTCTACATTTCATCACCCTCTACTGAAATAAATTAAAACGAGCATTTCCTTTACTACCCCTCGTCACAGAGAAAATGAACTTCTGATTTGTTGATCCCACTGTCGCGAGGCATTAGAGAGGAATATTATGTGGTGCCTCTCAGGATTCGCTTTATCTTTACAGTGCAAAGAGCTCTGCTTCTCTTTGAACAATACCATATAAATCTTTCATCCCAACTTCCTTATTTCAAAGGTAGGGTTCCCTAATAAATGGATGGTGTGGTGACCTGATAAGAAAATATTATGACCTAAGGCATGTTGGTGGACTACAGAGGAAACGCTCCTGAGCATCTTCATTGCCATAGGGGGGAAAAACTTGAGAAGGAATCGCATTTATTAACACTTGCAGCAACAGAGAATATAGGTTATAACAAATGTTAACCGCAACTTTAACCCATACACAGACCTGAGAGAAAAAAAAAAGTTTAAAAACATGTTTTATGTGTAATATAATTTTACAGATTTTTCTTTTGCATTATTCCTTTAAAACCAACAGGCTGTTCTCCTTAAAGCTGTGTAATTATATCTGAAAAATCACGCTTTTTATTTTTTTTTTCATAACGTTTCAAAAGCGAGCTGTCTTCAACTGCCAGGCATGAAGTGCTTTGCTTCCCTAATTAAAATTTCCTAATCTAATTTGTAATTCTGTTTTGCCAATAAGCACATGGTTAGGGTCATTATTGACTCCCCCGGTTTAATGCCGAGCTGTTTCTTTAGTGAAAATTCGATTTAGCCGGAGATCGGGGGCAACACAATACTCCGGTCTGCTGTCATTTTGCGCGGGGGTGTGTGTGGGGTGGGGTGGGGGGTGCGTTGTGTTACATTTCTTTTTTTGTCTTCCTTAACCTTAAAAACGTGCACATCCAGGAGGGCCTCACCCCGAGCCATCTGAAGAAAGCAAAGCTCATGTTCTTCTACACCCGCTACCCCAGCTCCAATGTACTGAAAACCTTCTTCCCTGATGTCAAGGTAAATTTAACTTTATCTATCTATAACTATATCTATGTGTGTGTGTGTGTGTGTGTGTATATATATATATATATATATTTATGGAGAGGGAGAGAGAGAGAGAGATATTTCACTTTTCAACTTGTGGATTCGTTTGTCCAGCTTTTTAACGCCCTGGTATCTACTTGTCAGTGTGCGTTTGGGACAGAAAAATCAGCAGTGTGTCGGAGGAGAGAAACAAAAACCGCAGAGGGTTTAAATAACAAAGCCGCTGAGCTGCTAGTATGTCCTGGGGGCAGAGGGAGATACAGGGGCATTCTCTCTTTAAAAAAAGCCACTCCAGTCAGCAAATGGAGTGACAAAGGACTCTGTAGGCAAGGCATTGCTATTGAGTGTCAACAGAGAGTTGGTATTAGAGACTTGCAACCCGGGCGGTGGAGCTGGGAGTGCTGGCCCTAAACACAACATCCTGTGTATTTTGGCCTTGGTCTCTCGTGCTTGCGTCGTGCCTCCTCTTCTATCTCCTCTTTTATGCCGTCTCTCCTGTCTCCTTATCTGTGTCCTGTCGGTTAGCTCGCTTCATTAATCCCTTTTATCTCCGCCGTTCTTTTTCGGCTCCTGCATTGTATCCTTCCTGCTCGTAGCACCGCTCTCCTGCCTCCCCCCCTTTACCTCACCCCCCCAGTCCTGTCCATACGTTCTCTCTCCCATCTCCTCTCCTATCTTGTCCCCCCCCTCCCGGATCCACCGCGGCCAGCCGCGGGCCCCTGCCTCTCGATCTGCCCTGACCCCCGGGGGTCAGGGGGGAGGATGCTGTCGCTGCAGCCTGCGAACGTCTCCTCCTTGCTTACAATCCCGCGGTGGGAAGTGGCACTGGACAAAAGAGCACCTAATCCCAGTGTCTGATTCCATCCTATCAGCTCGAGTCAATGAGAGGGAAGCTTCCTTCTGTCCTTATGCTGCCGCTTTCTCACCCACCACACCAGAGAGAAGAAGCGTCTTTGATGCCTGCCCAGCCCTTAGGCATTTTTTTCGGTCTTTCTGGATGACGAGATAGAATAACAAGACTAATGTCAAGACTGAGTTTAGAAACACAGAGCGCTGACAGATGTTTTTTCACCGCGGACAGTGGTGGGAAAAGATCAGAGCAATTAATGTGACAGAGTGACGGACCATTTAGGTGGAATTTTGCCCCACAGGTATTAAAGATGAGTCAATTATGGGAAAAAGGGTTTTCTAATGCCTCAGCCTCAGAAAGCCATTTGATTTTTTTTAATTGAAAAGCATGGAAATAAATATATATATATTTTAATTTCTGTATGCTCTTATTGAATTCTAAAATTGAAATCTCAAATTACCTGCTTCATTTAACAGAATGGATTACCTTTTGTTTTTTTTTTGCCTCCTTTACCGGGAGGTCAAAGGTCAAAACAGCGCTTCTCCTTAAGGCAGGAGAAGTCAGACTCAAATTAATTCACGGGCCACATTCAGCACAATTTGATCTTAAATTGCACTTAATAGAAAAAATAAACATATAAATAGAAAAACTACAAATTTCCCCTCCTTATGTGAAGAAATACATGATTAACATTTACATGATTAATTAACCTTCAGCTTATAAAACAGGAGAGATGTTAAAAAACAAGTGAAATTTTAACAATACGTTTCAGTTATTCCATATTCAATCAGCATTTCAATTCAAATTATATAGTCAGTTGTTTTCAGTAGATTTTTTTATCCCCTGCCTTTAAAACCATTTACAAATCATAAGTATAAATATTTTATCCCTTGAACCCTGAAAGATGCTCACTGACTTTACATTTTTTGTGGAGAAACAGGAGCTCGTCCATTTTTTTTCGTCACACTTTATACAGTCAGTGGGCCGAATCGTTCCCTTATGGCGGTGTCAGTTCTGGCCCCCAGGCCATGTGTTTAGACACTTCTGTCTTAGGGTTTTCGTTGTGAAGGCTTTTTTTCAGCTGGACAGATTCCTATCAATGCTTCGTTTGTTGGAGGGAGGGTTCCTTTTAATCTTCTTCTTGTAAATATATGATTATTATATTAAGTCTTTTTTTCTTTGGTCTCACTTTCCAGTTCAATCGCTGCATCACCTCACAGCTGATCAAGTGGTTCAGTAACTTCCGAGAGTTCTACTACATCCAGATGGAGAAGTTCGCCCGCCAGGCCATCGTGGACGGCGTCAGTGATGTCAAAGACATTACAGTCAGCAGAGACTCAGAGCTGTTCCGGGCACTGAACATGCACTACAACAAAGCCAACGACTTCCATGTAAGTGTCATCGTTAGTCATCCCTTATATTGTTTGTATTATTCAAGGTTTTTTTTTTTTTGATCCTCCGAATTCCGACAATATTTTCATTATTGCTCCATGTGTTATTACACTTAGATTAAAAAAGAAAATAAAAAAATAATTTTTGCAACATAATTTGAGAAAAACGTCAGACTCTGTATCTTGGGGCTGAAACGTGCCTCCCGGCGCTTCTTAACTTGCTGTGTCAGACCTGCCGCATGCGCCTATGTGCCGTATGTCCTTGTGCTGACCTGGTGTGTCACGTCGCACCTGTGGCTGGCCAGCCTTTACGGCCATTATCTAAACTCCAGAGTGATGCTTTATCAAACTGTGGGAAGAGGAAGCCGCGAAATCCCACTAAAACAACTCCGGATTAGAGGACCAAGCACGCCTGAGCGGGGCCGAGATTGCTACTGATGCGGAATGCTGAGAAAGATGCTGTGGATTCCGAGGGGAGAAGGCCCCGCTCGGTGGGAAAGGGACGGGACCGTTTTCTTTACCTTGGGACCAAGACATTCCTTTCCCAGGGACGCTTTTGTGTCGGGAGATGAGGGGGAAAGAAAAATAACTTATGCCAACAACTGTTGTGCTAACTGGCCAGTCGATGGGAAACATGGGCTGTGGGGCGTTTTTTTTTTTTTTTCTCCCAGCATCCCTTGCATCTAGACTTCATTTGTTGCGCTTTTTTATCGATTCTCGCCGTGGTTAGGTGCAGGAATGGAAATCGCGCGCCGACTTTAACCGTGCGTCACCTTTATCTCACCCAAACCGTCTTGAATATTAACAATTTTTAACTTTATACCAGAATTTAACCACCCCCCCCCAGTTCAACTATCCAGCTTTTGCCAAAAGGCAAATCAGGCTTTGTTCAGTGGAACTGACGGTGCCGGGTAGAATCTCTGGGAAGAAAGCTCAGTCTTTTCCAGCAGTTAGTTTGGGTTCAAGAAAACAAGACTAGCGTATCAAAGAGGCCTCTAATTGAAAGTTAATGATCAGCGGCGTTGCCGTTATTGTATGTGTGCATAGAACAAAGAGATGAGCTCCCTTTCATCAGTTTGAGTGTTTGAAGAATTGCAATACAGGTCTTCATTTCATAAATCTTTGACTTAGTATAAACTGAAGACAGAGCACTTCAGTATGTTTGTAAAACAGCAGTATATCAGGTGCTTTTCACTATTGACTCCACTGATAAGTCTCCATATTTTCCCTCTTTTGTTTTTTTTGTTTGTTTTTTTTGCAGGTGCCAGACAGATTCCTGGAGGTGGCTGAAATCACCCTGCATGAGTTTTACACCGCAATCTCCGCCACCAAAGATTCAGACCCCTCCTGGAAAAAGGCCATATACAAGGTGATCTGTAAACTGGACAGCGACGTCCCGGAGGAGTTCAAGACATCTTCCTATTTATAGGCCAGAGGCGGAGGGATATGACACGAGAGGAGGAGGAGGAGGAATTGGTGATCGGAGAAGTTAGTCACTCAACAGTATTATTTCATCATTTCTTGTAGTGCATTTTAGTGAGGTGAAACGTAGACGTTGGATTATGAACTATTTTGTAAATCTGTAAAAAGAAAAAAAAACACAAAAAACAACACACACCATTTTGATCGACAGTCTGATATATACTCTGTGTTCTACTTTTACTGAGGAGAAAATATTGATGAATATAAAAGCTCTTGTGGTTTATTGCATTGTTTAGTGTTCACTTATATAATCTGCCTCAACACATTCTAGAGAATTACTGAGTTTGTAGGTGTGTAAAATGTTTACAAAGATGTAATTTTTTTTTGGTACTATTAATTCATAGTGTAGCCTCATTTAGGTTGTTGAGCTGGAAGAGTTTTTTTTTGTTTTGGTCAATTACCGTCAGTATTAGTTTGCAAAGTTTTTACATTTCATAGCCGTGTGTTGTGTAAATGTACATGTGTTGTGAGTCACGTTGCGTTCTATAATTATGTTGTAAACTATCAGCTTGACAGAATATGCATGTGAAAATAATGCAAGCGGCTGTCAACGGGGTTTTATTCTCATGTATAAAAGTAAGATAAGGCCTTCTCTCATGTAAAGTACAATCATTTTCAGGTATTTCTGTCGCAGACACTGTACTGGATGATTATTGAAATTAAAGATGCACTAAATTATAATATAAAACTAGGGCCTTACGGGTTTTATTTGACAAAAAAAACATTTAGACGAGAAGGTGTTTAAATGTTCACGGGAAAACAAGACACAGCAGGTGAATGCTTTATTTTTGGGTGGTAAATGTTGAACTCTCCCGTGTAAATACTGTGTCCCAGTGCCGAGCCCCTAAGGTGCCTCTAATCCGCGTCCAGCAGCCAGCTGTTAAATCTCCCCCAAACTATGCTGTTCACATTGTTCACCGAAGCCAATTCAAGTCAACTTTCTAAGGCCTGCATTCATTGTGCGGCCGCTGCGGATGCGGACAACTGCCATGTCTTAAAAACAGCCACAATGCATTCCCTCCTAATGACTAATGCCCGAGGTGACCTCATATCACAGTTGTGCCACCGAAGCAAAATTCCACAAACCCGTTGACTCTTCCTTCCAGGCACCCGCTCAAAGCGAGCTGATCGCAAACGGACACACGCGCGCACACAAGTTTGGTGACATCACAAAAATCACAGATGGATGACTTTTGGACTTAATATAGACCAGACAAGCACGGCTCCGAATTAAAAACGCGATAAATTAAATTCACTGTTTTCCCCGAGGCTAAAAGATACTTTTTGAAGCATAAAGAATAAACACAGGAATGCTTTCTGCACAATAACCACTTTTAGAGAAGTACACGTTTTCTTGCCACCGCGAGATTACAATGTCAGCGCCCAAAACCAAACATTTAATTGGAAAACCTGTTAGGTACCCAAGCACCAATTACATCAGAAATGATAACATTAAGGAAATTAAAACAATAGTTGGCTTGGCTGATGACAGAGACTGGAGACAATAAACCTCACTAATCTTTTAATAGACATTTCTTTTCAATTAGATCTGTCTTCTCCAGCAAATTGATTTACATTCTCAAACTCAATTAAAATGCCTCTGGTTGAACCAAAGTGCTTTGCTCAAATTAATTTGAACGTGACATTTTCTGAACAAGACTTGGTAACCTCTGATATAATGAAAGAAAACAAAGAAAATACCTTCAGCTGTTTAACTGCCCGCGGGCTGACAAGGCCTCGGCTTAAACGGTACAATGTAAAATTATGTTTTCTATCTAATTACGTATTAGATAGTCTCTTATAAAACACGCCGTTGCTTTGTAATGAAGATGAAAAAGGCAGTGGAGCAAGATAAATTTAAAACAAAAACACTGCGTCGGGAGGGAAAAAAAACAATTTACACATCTGCATTTATAGAAAATGACGATGTCGACGAAGCTGTGGTTTTGCACACTGGAAGAGACAAAGGAAGACATCAGAGCTGTTTGCTCCGCTCGGTGAAGATATGCAACAGTTCTTGTCGACGGACTCCGTCTGATCACAGGAAAGAGTAACAGCATCATCTAGTGAATCTCTGCTGTAACACACTCAGCCAGTCAGATGACTCTTCCCTGACGGCGGAGTGTGGTATTCCTTGGTGTAGCCTATATGCTGGAGACTGAAATGCATGCATTGACGATTTACATTGCAGCAAATGCAAGCATTCTTTCAGAGCCAAACCTACAGGTTAAACCTGCCTGTTTTCAGTCCATTAAATACACAGCGTCAGATTCTGTTGTGCGCAAAACTCACCACACAGGGGTGCACTTGTCAGGGGGAAGAAATTCCGCTTTTTTCCCTTGCAGCATAAACCCCAGGAATGAGGTCACAGTGAAATCTGTTGTAAAGCATTTCATCATCGCCACCGACTTATCTATAATATGTCAGAATTGTATTATTAAGTATTAATTTTCAGGGGGTTAGCAAATCAGGGCTGATTGTGTGTATGGTTTATTATTAAAGGGGAAGGGAGCCAAGTGTCCTGGAAAGACAAAGACAGGATCAAACACCAGTTGGAGACAAAAGGATCCGTTTGGACCAGCAGCGCAGGGACAGTCTCTTCTGTTTAATCTCCGGTCTCGCACATATGTGCATTTGGGCACGCGAGGGCACGGGGGAGCAGAGGGGAGTGAAACTTGAGAACGGAGGGATGCTGACTTTAGGCTGCCCTTCAGACAACCACTTCTTGGTGTAGTTTGGTGGTGATCACCAGTAAATCTTTATTAATTTTAATTGGAGCCCCCATTTAAAAGAGCAATTAAAGCGGATTAATCGAGCCCATCCCGTATAATGTCTTCTGTTAATTAGTTTGTCAGCACTGTTTTAATATCGCTTAATGACTTCATATTTCAGGGATGACATTAAAGGGATGCTGAAGGAAAAGAAATGGCCTTATCACAATGCGTCGCTTTTAATGGGAGATGTCCCCCACCAGCGGGCAAGGTCAGGGGCCCGGGAGGCCGCCGGGGGAAGGAGAGGCTTCAGGGTGGCACCAGGCAGCCACCTCCAGGGATCCGCTGCCTCACACACACACACACACACACACACACTACCACACAGCCAGTGTCATATCTTTCTCATGCACTCGGGTCTACAAATCTCTTTGGAAAAAGGAACAAACTGTGCACTGTGGATGTTTGTCATGT
The DNA here is from genome assembly GCA_030544235.1 of Lepturacanthus savala. NCBI lineage: Eukaryota > Metazoa > Chordata > Actinopteri > Scombriformes > Trichiuridae > Lepturacanthus > Lepturacanthus savala. The sequence goes on along the minus strand of CM060469.1, from coordinate 16,286,855 downwards.
TATATTGGGCTTGTCTTGAGATTCTGACAATGACGTTTGGGGACAGTGGATTAGAGGATCGACTGTAAAATGAATTGCTGGCTATTTTGCAATAGATTAATCATTTTGAGTGATTTTTCTTTTTAAGATTGAAAATGACATGATCTCATTCTGACTTCTTAAATGTTTATATAATATAATAATACCATTAATTACATTTAATTTATTTATCAGAATCAGCTTTATTGGACAAGTTTTTCATGACTGTGGTGTATCTCAACTCTGTACATTGGTATAAATAAACAATTAACAAAAAAAAAGAAGAAGAAGCAAACAGACAAATATTAAATAGACAAAAATGTGCAACTCGAACAATGTATCTTATTTCTGGGATATTTTAGTCCCCTATGAAAGTAAAATATTTTTGGTCATTGAAATAAAAGACATTTTTGGTTGCATCTTTGACATTGGGTAACAATAATTGTCATTTCTCACCATTTTATAGACTGAATATTAGAAAATAATCGACGGATTATAAAAATAGTTATTTTGCAAACCTTAGTGGGTATTTGTATTCCTATTATTTTTTTTGTCCCTATCGCCTTCATGTTTTCCATGACGAGAGATGCGGAGGTTTTGAAGAAGAAGGAAACAGCGATGTAACTTAAAACTCTCAGGTCAGATTCCCAGGATGTTTCATTTACACAAATTGCAGCAGAGGCAAGGGCTGCTACATGTAAATTATAATGATTATCTACACATCAGCACTGACTGACATGTACAGATATGTGTGTGTGTATTTTGTCAGATTTTGTCTACTGGCAAACAATAAAAAGTTATTAAAAAAAAACAATAATCAAGGAATCACTTCATAGACTTGCTCCCTTCTAGACCCCTCTCCCTTTTATTTAATGTGTTCAAGAAACACACTCTAGGACATAAAATAGTTGATTTCATTGTCATGTGTTATTTGAGGGTGGACATGACAGTGGGGAAAAAACATCGCTCTGTATCTGACACTATAAAACAAACACCCTGCAGAGAACTCAATATATATCTGCTGCATGAAGGACCTTCTTCATTCTGATGCACTGCTTTTATAGTTTCTGTGACGAGTGCAGTATATTCCTTTTGTTTTGTGAAATGCCAGATGGTTAACAGAAGCATTGAGAATTAAAAAAAAAAAACGTCTGCGGGCAAAAAAAGTTCAACTCCTTTTTTAAAATGGAAATATTTGATGTACTGTAACAGTGTGATGTGTGACACAGTCGCACCCGAGCCAAAGGTTGGCGAGGCGGCGAGGAAGTTGATAAAAAAACCAACAGCACATCCTCCTTATTGCAGCCCTGGCTGGCGCGCATCCCTGCTAATTTGAGTGTGCCCTCGCACCTCCACTCTCCTCAGCAGATTCATAAATCTCATTCCCATTATCCCGCTAATTAGCCGGGATTACAGGAGCATGTAATGCCCCCGCTTCCCAATAGATTGATTGGAGGACGGTCTCTTTGTTTTGAAATCACTTCCTGATTGATGTACAGAGCCCTAGTTTGCAATTGTAATGGCCCAGATGTTAACAATCAAATGCGTTTCCGCTCCAGGAAGTAACAGTCTGTCATGGAAGAGGAACCAGCCGAGCGTGTAACGGCACATCACAGGAGTGTGGGGAAGGAGGGACTGCGGAGGAGGGGGTGAAAGGGAGGAGGGGGGTACTAGAGCCCTGGCTTGAATAGCTATAGTCAGAGGGCATGATGTTCATGCCCATATTTCCATCTGAGCCACCTCTGCTCTATCAACACTGTGTTTTTTTAGCCTTTCTGGTGCTTCTTCTGCATCATAACGTGTCGTCTTTATGAATCAAATCGCCCCTTCAATTCTCTTCAAGTCCCTCTTTTAGTCATTTTTACTAAAAATTCTAGAACTAAAGGTTCAGATAAACTGGTTTGGGGTAGAGGAAAATACAGAACCCTTTTTCCCCAAACTTCATCAGCACATCAGTGTTGGAAGATGTCATCAGCGGCAGTTTCCAGTGGCTCAAAGCCAATCCACTCTGCAAAACAGTAGAGGGCACTATTGTCTAACCAAACGGCGCCTTCACTTTTTTCCCTCCCCTTCATTCCTTTTTTTTTTTTTTCTTATCCTTCACCAATAAATCACTTTCCCGGATAGTTAATGGATATAGAAGCAGATCATGAGTGAGCTATCTGCGGGGCGATAATTTAAGTGAAGATCCCCACACTGATTGCAGTGAAAGGTTATTTATTTCAACAATAATGCGGGACACAAAGGGGGGAATCTGGGCAAGATTACTAGCTGGGGTACGCTAGAGTGCTCATCTCCAATGGAGCAGCGTGTAAATTGGGTTCACTTTCCCCAATGAAAATACAGACTGCAGTTTATTTCAACTTTATGCACATGGAAGGCTGTGCTTCCCTCTCAAGGGTGGCTGGGGAGTTAGAGATGGCTGTGCATAAGAAGGGAGGGTGGGTTTAGACCTTGAAAAATGCCCCTTTTGTCCCTGAGTCTCTGGAAGGCTGAACTATTGAGGTATGGTCCCCCATCCACCAGTTCCCAGTCTCCTCTAATTAAAAAGCATGATGACAATAAGGAAATGGTCTTAAAGCATGCTGGCCTTGAATAATGGGGGAATAAGTGCAGGCTTCTAAAAGGGTAAAAAATGTGCATGCATGTGCTCAGTGTACACACAGCGGCGCTGGGCGCTATTGATTGGCCGTGAGTCAGTGGAGAACCGCGGGGCACGGGAGCCAGCTCGGCACGGATACTCCACTTCTCCCCTCATGCAGAAAAATGCATGATTAAGGCCCAACTGACATGTCTAAAAAGTCCTGGAGAGAGGAGAGGAAATAGCTCCATATGCTGCCCCATGTGGTCACAGCATCCCGAAAATATGGCATCGCCGACTGTCTACTGGTTCACGTCTGACGGCCTCTAATCACTGGGGTCCGTAACATGTGCCACGAGTGGAGTGAGGAACTTAAAAAGCCAGCACACTCGGGCACGACAACGCACACTTTTACATGTCTGTCATGCTCCGGGCTTTCAACTATGAGGTCGGACGAGATATGCATCAGACACGGAGCCAATGCTGCGCGAGATATAACCATTGGGTAAAGGATGGGAGCCCTTGAGCTGCATGATAAGCACTGTCACAGACACGTAACATATGTATCTATGCTGCAGTTTGGTTAACGTTCCAGCAGGGCTTTGGTTGACTTTACCTGGGGTGGCAGGTGAATTCCCCCCTGCTCGCTGCCAAAAGCTCAGGAGTGAAGGGATGAAAAGTGTCTGAAAATGAGCAGCAAAAAGAGATACGTTGCCTTTACAAGTCTGAGATTTGGACTCTCCAAGCGGGGTGGGGTTGGGGGGGTGGGATCTCTATCCCCAGATGGGCCTTCTGATCATCAGACTCCTTCCTCAGGGCGAAGGAAGCTAAGCAGAGCTTCTCAAGGAGGCCTTTCCATCCAGATGGGTAGATCACAGGTCAAATGGTCCCAGACAGACTGACTGGGGACATTTGGGGAGGCCAGTCCCGATGGGGGGGGGGACAAGAGAGGGAACCTAGCCTGAGACTGGCAGCTGGAAGTGCTCCCTCCTGGCCTAACACACCCCAGGGTGTACCTGCTGCTCGGCTTGTGCCCTGGTGGCATGTGACAAATGGTGACATGCTTCTGCTCCCCTGCTTTGTTAGATCGGCGGCCCCGATTGAAAGCAAAAGCAGCAGCAGGCATCCTTCAGATCCATATGTCTACAGAGAGGCGGTGAAAACGGGAACGAGGATGGGGTGGGGGGGGGGGGGGCTCATCTGCAGCTTTAGCAAACACTCAGACAAATGAAAATAAAGCGATGTCATTCTAGGACCTAAACGTACGTGATAACGGGGGCATACGCGCTGCCGTTTAATTTATTTACATAAGGATGGGTCTATTTTTGTTTTCACCCACGCCGACTCTCTTTGTTAAAAATGTGCGGCCTAAGCCGTTCAGAGGATCATATTTCATAGAGGAATAAGGAGAGTTCCAAAGGAATAAAATAAGAAAGAAGACAAGTGAGCCAGGCATTCCACTGAAGTTCCAGCAGCCTTTATTAAAAGTGCAGTATGATTGATAACCTGTCAGTCATCGGAATAATCGCGACCAATCCCGTCCCTCGCAGCCAGCTCTGCTTCCCGCCCTCATCCTTTATGCCCCTATCACCCCCAACACATCCACTTGCCATTGAAAAACCTGTAATTGAATGAGTTTTTGTCATTATTGTGATTAATCATATTAATTTGAACTAATTAAGAGATGGTTTGAAGTTATGACAATTAGATTAATGAAATTAGTTTTAACTTTTTTTTTCACCCAACCTAATAAAAAAAGGGAAAATCAGACCAAGACTGTTATGAAACAGTTGGCAATCTGGATTTTGGGACTAATTGAATGTCTGATTTTATTAATGATGAAATTTATAAAAGTCCTTGAGGGGGAAATTAACGCAGATTCAGCTGCTAAGAGTGGAAAATTAATTAAAATTCCTGAAGATATTCCTGTCATTAAAGGCACAGGCCCTGTTAACCCTGGTCCTATACTGTGAATGGCTAGTGTGTACACACACACACACACACACACACACACACACACACACACACACACACACACACACACACACACACTGTGCAGTGACTGTAAGGAGAAATATGGGGTTTAAAAGGATGACAAATAAGCTTTAATAATCCATGACATAACTGAGGTAATTGGAGGTTCAATGCTGGGAATCGTTGTATTTGTTCAAGTTTTCTTTGCCTGAATTCTTGACACAAATGCTCCATTAAAATCAAGAATCCAATTCAAGATTGTCGTGATCACTTTTGGATTTCTGCATGGTCATGCACCCGTCTACATGGGAAAACTATAGCCTTCACCTTACCAGTATGTATTTGAGGTCTTCTGATCAGGACGTGTTATTTTTCCCTTGCTCCAACAGGTTTCTGTTTGACTCAACAACATATTAAGGAAACTAGAGAAGTGGCCCAGTGTGGTTGCAATAAGGCCCTCGTGCAACTCTCTTGTCAGTTTCTATAATAAGCAAAAGAAAACTTGCACTTACCTGCACTTCAGAAGTAAAAATTGATGTGGCTTCTACTCAACAAACACATTCACTATTGTGGTTTAAAAACAGTTTCCGTAGTAATTGCGATTCTAACGTTCGAAATGTCGTTACTGTACAAAAGACCATCTCTGTGCCTGTTTGTTCGTTGTTTATCATTGCCGCGTCTGTGAATTCCTACATGGCTGAGGTCTTTGAACGCACCGGTAAACACCAGCTGATGGATCTCTCCCGTGTGTGCGCCCATAGAACTGTGAGTTATGATGTTTTACTTATATGTTGCACTCTGTTGAGGTTTGTATTTATTCTTGAGTGCATTGGGATTACTACATAGTAGTTATTCTCTATTTTGAATGTTGTAAGGGTATAAATGGCTGCTAGCAAACAAGAGGGAACTAGCTGCTAACTAGCAATAATCTGAGAGGTTTATCCTTCTATATTGTTAATTACTGTTGCATTTCATGGTGAAAGATAATTGATCAATCTGAGGGTGGCAATCCAAACCTTTTTCAAGATGAGCCCCTGAAATACTGAGGACTCTGGTCGTTTTAGATCATGTTATCAGACAAAGACAGGATTAATCTAGAAAAGGGGAATAACGTCCAGTAATTCATTGTGTTGACTATTTGAGGCTTCTGTCAGATCTGAATGCATTGATTGAACTTGGTTTTATAAGTAACAAACCAAAGACAAAAAGAGGGAGAGGAGAATGGGAGTTACAGGAAGCAAATATTTTCCATGACTTTTCCAAGTGTAACTGTCTTCTTTATACATCGGATAAGTAAATCATGAATATAATCACATATGGACAAAAGTCATATATTTAATTCCAACCAAAATTTGGCTCAATTCATGTACTTGATAATGTTAAGTTTAACACCGTCTCCTCTCCCTTCTGTGATTTTGGGCAATCAATCACGCTCAAGTATTAAATGCAAAAAGTAGTTTTTCAATGTGACTGTCATATACCATGTAAGTTGAAACAGATTTGGAATTTAAATCTCTTTACGCTGAAATATGAAGTTTAAATGTAATCAAGTTATTTTTTTATATTAATGCATGTGTGTTTTCCCACTAGTTAATTCATAATGATTGGTTGTTCTAACTCATGGCATTGTGGTGAAACTAGTCATTAAAATATTTATTTTATTATTAATAATAGATAATATTTGTTTTAACTCATAGTAGCAAGTCATTAAACATTAGTATTATCAACTTTATGAACCTTAATTTCTCAGTTGAAACAAAGGTGATTGTCAAGTTGACTTGCATTTTCAAGGCAGCAGTAGTAGTAGCAGTAGAACCTGCATGTTGCCAAGTTGACCAACTTGAAATGTCTTACAGTGACAGGTAAATCAGTGAACTGCCTCATTTGTAATTAGTTTACAATACTACTAATATATGCAGTAACACTAATGAACTCATTTGAACTAGCTAACATGCTACAGATGGGGAACATTGTAGGCCTAATCATTTGCTGCTAAATGCCAGCTTGTTAGCACTGTTATTGTGAGTGTGTTAGCATACCGCTGTAAGTATTTGCTAAGTCAAGCCAAGTTTATTTGTAGAACATCATACATAAGCAATTCATAATGCTTTTAGGCTCTACTGTGCACATAAAACAGTAAAAATGTGAAAATGTATACTCAAACGCTGCCTCACAGCGCAGCTAGTCTTGTTATTCTACTTTTGATTGAGATTGGCAAGTGATAACATCAACCAGGTACTGGTACTGGAAGTTGCACCTAAAAAACAAATGAAAATGATGTACTTTTCTTTCCAATATACCAGGGGTGTCAAACATGCAGCCTGAGGGCCAGAACCGGCCTAAAGGGTCAAACTTGGGTGAAATAAAAAAAATGGACCAGTTTCTATTTCTTCACAGAAATGTGGCGCCTTGCTGCTTGTTACTATTCACAGCAACTTTCAGTGCTCAAGGAATATAATATATACTGTAAATAAATAAAATAATATTTTTTAAAATTGCGCTTATTTTCTTAAGATATCCCAAGCTGTTCATCACCTGTTTTGTAAATGAATGGTTCGTGTGTAAATATTCAGATTGTGGTTTTACCTTTTTACATGAAAAGAAAAGGAGAAATTTGATGTTATTTAAACAGGAGGTTAAATCAGACCAGTTTTAATGATCTGGCTCACAGGAAATCAAACTGGTCTATATGCAGCCCATGAACTAAAATGAGTTTGACACCTCTGCAAAACACCGTCAATATTATTCCATTAGCCTGGAATATGCCAGGAGTAAGAGGTGGTACTTAACTTTCTTGCGATACCATCAAATCAAAAAAAGTTAATTTCCATGTGAGTCAAACTGCAGTTTTTTTTTGGGTCCATTCCAAGCAATCCCCCATCCTGTTGCTTGGCCGGTGCTAGTGATTGACACCCAGGTCAACCCCTGCCACTCCGGGTGCAGTAGGGGTCTGACACTTGTGTTGCACGGGCTCCCCGCGCTCCTTCAGTTCTGCATATTCACCAGCCTGTCTCCCTCTCTGCAGGCCAATTCATAATTAACAGCTGTTGGCTTGTCAAGAGTGGCCCTGGCCATGGCACACACACATATATTTATATTCACTGTGAAGACCCCCATGCCATGGATGGATTTCAGAGGCCGTGAACCCATCCTCTTTCCCTGAATGATGGACACTCACCTGAAAGCTCAAATACATACTCAGTCAAGCCGCTCTCCGCATCCCCGCCGCCTTCCCCCTTCGCTCCCTCTCCCATCTCTCTCATGCTTTCTCACCCATTCAGTTTCCTCTCTCCTCCTCTCGCTTTCCCCTCTCCCTCCCGCTCGGCACCTTCTGCCACCATGTCAGGAACTTTCCTGCATTAAGTCCAGCCCGTCTGGACTGCGAGGAGGCAGTATGAAAATGAAGTGTGGCCGCGGCTGGCCCTTTTTGCTATGTGTGTTTGTCATGCCTGTTTAGCTTAAGTTGAAATGTAAATATAGACCACGGGAGATCTCGGCCGCGATAGGCTGCTTGAAATTCTAATAAACAAGTAGCTGTCCACCTGTAATAAATGATACCCATAAAAGGGGGTGATTCCTTGAGCAGATAAAGATGAAAAGTAATTGTTTGTGCTCACACAAAATTAATCAGATCAAAACAGGGGCAATCATTTTAAAGAGACACCAGACCCATAAAAAAGGCAAAGCTGTGATAAAGTATTGTCTATCAGGCATGCAGTCTGGAGGTTAGCATTACAATAATATGGAGGGCCAGTATTCATGTGGCTGGAGATAGGATTATTGCATATATTCAAAGAGGGGAAAATGTTTATGGTACGTATAAGCCAGTCCACAAAGACATTCAAGGTACAAGGTCATAAGCAATGGAGAGTTTTACAGGCTGAATATTATAATTTCATTCCAACTGATGCCATTAAAGTGCGAATTATTACAAACGCTGTACAAAAATAATATTTAAATACATTCAGAGTGATTATAAATGACAATCCAATACATAATTAATATGTTACCAATGAAAACTTTTGAATAATTAATAGAAATTTCATCAGGTCAATTACCGTATCGATCATTTTTTGAATGAGTGAACGACAAGACCATCTTTGCGCTGCTCTGTACCGAACGGCGTTCATCTCTCAACATTTTTGTGTATTAAAAAAAAAAAAATCAGGCCAGTATAAACGGGGTTTGTCCCCTGTTTGCTCTGCCAATGGCTGCCGCCCGCTCACACTGAAACAAACACGCCGACGGTGCCAGCCAGGGGTGTTTCCCCCCTTCACCCAGATGCCACGGCGATCAACACACACGCGGCGCGTGCCATCCGGGGGGCTTGAGAGGCCAGATATGACAGACCACCTGGAAACAGAAGAGGCAACACAAACATGGGTTATTTTCACAGCTTTGATATGCTAAACACACACACAAAAAAAATCCCACTCCAGCGGAAAAAAAAGAGCCAATTTCTGTTGCTCGCCGTTGAGCCGTACGCTCGGCGAGGCCATAGACGGGCTCTGTTCAGCTCTCGTGCACTGGCTGTGGTCCTATGCAACATGTTTACCGGAGCAGCGGAGAGAGACCCTGACGCACGCAAACAACAATGGCGCTCAGTGCCCACCGGCCACCTTTGGAGGCCGGCCACATCCTATTTCTAGCATGAATATTTTGTACAATACCGTCTATATTTGCATACTTCCGCGAATCTTCCTTTGTCCTTTCCCAGGCCCCCGATGTGATAAGTTAATCCTCTCTCATTTGCATCTTATGTCACTGATCTCTTCATGTAGCATTTGATATGGTAAGGGATTGGCGCTGGAGGGTCACACTTGACATTTCCATTGAGCTTCGCATCGAGCTGAAAATGAATCATAAGTTCACTGGAACAAGTCGGTCCTGTCAGCCGGCGGTGACCTACTTTTCTGTTTGAGCGCGGCGCTGCCAAAACTGAAGTACAATGAACTCCGAGGGTGTCAAATAGAGGGAGATCAACAAGTCTTTCACTTAGCAGCTGTCCTAATTGAGTGGGTGATGAGGCTGAGGCTTTTCTGGAGGGTATTGTGTGCTTTGGCAAGTGTCTCGTCTGGTTACAGGGAAAAGGATTGCATTTGAAAGTGAGCGAGAGCACGGCGGCGCTTTGTGCGCGACTCTTTAAACGGCGACCAAATTCCCTGCTCTCTTTATTCTCGTCTGGCAGGTTGTAATGGAGTTAATTGTACAATAAAAGCTATTCTCTAAATCATTTCCTCTCTGTCCATACAAGATTGATCACGGAACCAATCCTTTCTACTGCTGTAATTTTCATATTTAATGAGCGTGACTCCAAAACTATTACACTAATTAGTCAAATCTCACATATCGGTAATGATGCTCGCAGTAATTAATATTGTATTTAATTAAAAAATGACCCATTTCAATGGCTTTGCATACAGGCGTTGCTGGTTAGTTTGCCTGCGGGTAGGAGGGGATGATGCAGGGAGGGTGTGTGTGTGTGTGTGTGTGGGTGGGTAGAGGGTGGGGGGTTGGGCTGTTGGACAACGTGGTGGAGATGGATAGAGAGCTAGGAGAGATGAGAAGTGCAGGTGGGGGGAGTAAACAGGTGTAGGTGCTGTGAGCGGCTCCCTCTCTAGCTGTGCCGCTGCAGATTTCCAGTTTCCTGCAGCATATGTCGGCGTGGTTAGCATGTGCTCCGAACCCCCTCTTTCCTTCACTGGAGGCAGCAGCCAGCCTGTGTGATTTATGTGGGGGCCCCTGTTCCACTGTGCATACACTGGAAAATCTCCAGTTTACACAAGAATTGCCTGAAAAATGAGATCTGTGACTACATTCTTTTCATTAGCGGCTCACGCTAGCGTAGAGCCTGGGAGCCTCTGAGGCTCCTAATGATGCACACGCAGGCCCGGAGCCTCCCAGCTGCTCCCGGGCTTCCATTACCTGCAACCGTCATGTCACAAACATTCTTATTTAATTTTCCGCAACGATTAGAAAAGGAAAACAAGCTGCTGAACTTGCGCCGCACGCTCAGTGGCTTAAACAAAATGTTTGCGCCTCAAACACACACACACAAACAGGCATTTTGATGTTCAGCTATAAAGACAAGCTATAAACAACAGCTATATTTTGATATTAGATTCCAATGCGTTACAATGCAATACACTACACTGGAATTTTTATTACCGAGGGACAGTTTGCAAATACACCATTCCTGTCTATCTGCAGTGACAGATAGACAGATTCTTTACATGTGGTCTGAACTCACAAACAACGGTCAATCTCTCTTATAGCATAAGAACATGCAAAAACCAGCCAATTTCCCAGAGCCCCCACCCCCCACCCCCCCTTTTCCTCTCCACCTCTTCAGCCATCAGTAACAAACAATGATGCTCTCGTCCCGGGCAGCAGTTCAGTTCTCTTATCTAAATAAGATTTAGCCTTCATTTAAACGGGGCCTCCATCAGTTTGGAGAGATGGCAGAGGAACAGTCAGCGGGATAGAAGACCTAGGGCACCTCATTTTATCTTTATTTATGTCTCCCTGCCTCGCTCTTTTCCCAGCAGCAGGACTGGGTGTGCACATGCCACCGCCGCGATGCACTCAACAATGTAATTGGGGTGATGAAAAATTATCGTGATTGGGGGCACTGCTCCTCTCTCTCTTTTTCTCTCTCTATACCCCCCCGTGCTCCCCAACCCACGCCCGCTCCTCCCAACACCCTCTCTCTAACTCCCCCATCCACCCCCCACCCAACCAGTAATAACATCTCCGGGCCCATCTGTCACCATCTAATGTGACAAAGTTTTTATCGCATGTATTAAGGCGGGCAGATTAAAAAGTAAATACGGCAATCTCACCAGGCCCCTGCGCTGGCAGGTTATGGCGCATTTCACGGTGGCCTGAGCACCTCATCAGTGTTCCGCCGCCTGTGCCCCTGGCAGGGAAACAAACAGGCCCCCAGGGAGCAGAGCCTGAGGGGGGGGGTTGTGGTGGTGGTGGTGGGTGGGGAGCAGGGGGGGGTGGAGGTAGAGGGGACCGTAGTGTAGGGTTGTGAGTGAGTTGCAGTTGGCTGCAGGGTTGGGTGGTGGTGGGGGGGGATGGGAGGTGCTAGGCAAGCAAAGGGGGATTGGGGTTAAGGAGATGTTAACGGATACCATTAATGTTATATGTCTTCTTCCCCAAGAGGTAGACGGCGGCCTATATTGCCCCCATTGTTCCCTCCACATTCTCTGCCCTCGCTCTCCGCGGGCGGAGGGCCAGCAAACGCTTCCGAACAAGGACGTCACATGAACCCAGCAACTAAAGCAGCGAGTCGGACGTCGGTTCACCTGAACTTCCAACGCTTTCACCCGCCGATCGATCCGCTTTCGGTGTCGTCCTCTGCGTCCCTGCATGGTCAGTGGCTTGATTCTAAAGTAGGGTGTTTTCCATCTGGCCCATCCATCGCGGCGCTGCACTCGGGAGGAACACACCGTGGCTCTTAGCACTTGTGCCTGGCAGATGGGGGGGAAAACTGAATGCAGTGTGCCTGTCAGATTAGCTCCTGTAATGGCTCATTTGGGCTCCTATGAGGAGATATTAGCACATGTGTTCCATACGTCTGTGCTGAGCTCCATTACGCCGCCAGGAGAACCCTCCATAAACACAAAAACGCACACCTCAGGAATCGTCTTAACAAGACACGCCGAGCGGAACAGAGGTGGCGAGGATCCTCTGGAAAATTACCAGAGGTACGACCGATTCAACAAGGACTCTGGAAGATTTTGGACGGCGATTCAAAGCCATTAAAAGTGCCGTTTATTCGTGTCCCCCGCGCACTCTTTTGGTCCGAAGTGTCCGAGTCTGCTTTGAATAAACCCTTAATGAATCTTAGCGGCAGCAGGCTTGGCAAGAGCGGCCGACAGAACAGGGCGTCGGAGATTGTCAGCTGAGCACCTGGGATCGCCGGGCTGCGTGCTGGGCTTTGCACGGCTGACAGGCTGGCTGCTGACAGCTCCGTGACAGGTCGGTGTCTGTGCTGGAGCGCTATCTGTAGCCTCCTCCAGAGGGAGAGCTGGCGAACATGTGTAGCTGTCTCTCCGACTGTCATTAGGGGCTGCTTAGCGAGAGGGCCCCAACGCGCCACTCCGGCTCACAATTAACTTTGCAGGGCGCCGGGTGTGACAGACAGCGGATAGCGCTGGACGGTGTCGGGGCCAACAGCGAGGACAGGGCGGCCGCTGTGCTGCTCCCGTCCGCAACAGATGCTAGTTCAGATGCACGGGACCTCGGTGTCACTGGCCAGTCTCATTTGCCACCGCGCTCACACAGGCCCCCGAGATGGCATTTGGACAAAGACCAGCAAATACTCCGTACACGTGTCTCACTCTGCATAATCTATTCTTGTAGTGGAATGGAGCACTGACAGGCTGGTGGAAGCGTATCTACAGTACAGTTTTAATAGGCTGCATACATGGTGTAGGGCAACAATGTAAAATGTCACGCGCCGTGCTCATGCAACATCTTTGTGTTCTTCCCGTCCAGACTGAACAAAAGCGTGTTGTTACAGCTTCGGCGTGCTGCAACGAGGACTTCCGTTTCCGCAGGCGTTTGTGAGCGTGTCCGTGACGCGCTGACAGGCCGCTGATGTCTGCCAGCCGGGCCACATTCGCAGATGGAGGACACCCATGGTGCTGAAAAGGCCAGGGCCAAACACTTAGGAGTCAATTCACCAGAAAGGAGCCCACCAAGAAAGGTCAAGTGGACACATTACTGCATTCAGTGAGGAAGACATGGGCTTTATAGGGCGGAAGAAATCAATTCATAATCTCCTAACAGAAGGTTTTTCTGTGTGTGCGTGCGTGCGTGTGTGTGTGTGTGGGTGGACAGATACCTGCTATATCTCTCTTTCTAGATGTGTGTATCCCGATGGCGTATTATTGAATGACCTATCAAGTCTTAACGCACACAAACACAATTTCAGTCACAACGCTCACCTTATCCAACTCTAACGTGTTTGCGCTGAGAATCTAAATAGCACAGTTCAGCTACTTGACTCCCAGCCATTGACTATAACGCCGTGGGAATGAGAAGAAGCAATCTCTGAGCCTTTTAAAGGTTGGAAAGAGATATTTTACACACAAGTAATGCAACAACACTCAGCTACACAGTGCAGAGGGGGGATATCTAATAAAGCCTTAACAGATTCAGTTGGGTTTTTTTTTCCTTTCAGCACCTCAGTATTTCTGCCAAGTGGCCATCTATCATTGATTCCTGTAGCCATTGTGATCAGATATGTGAATGACCTCTCATTAAGTCAAATGCAGCAGATTAATCAGGGCCAATGGGTCCCGTTCAGGAGCAGGATGGGAGAAGGGGGAGAGACATAATGACTGGGGTATGAAATGAGATTGAGAGGAGGAGGAAATGAACGTAAAGACAGAGCGGAGAAACGGATCATCCTTCTGAGGCAGAGAGAGGCGAGAGCGCAGCCGTGAATGAGTATGCAAACTGGCCCACGCATGTTGCCGAATTACTCTCTTCACTCATTCGGTGTGTTACAGGAAGCATATATTACCTCTTTATTCGTTTCCCCACGAGGTGCCTTGTTTGCAGTGAGGAAATAATGTAGAAACATATGTTAAAAGGGAAAAACAAAAACAATTATCAGATCTTTAATTCAATATCTAAGGGAAAAGAAAGAATGTTCAGTGTTTGATCAGTGCTTTGAAAAAAAGACATTCATTCATTCATAATCTCAGTAGGAGACATTGTGAACAATCTAAAGTTGTCTTTTTAGGTTTAATTTGACAGATTATCATTGTATTTGAAACGTTTTGTTTCACATTCCAGATAAGATTTATTGAGAAGAGATTTTTTTTCTTCCTACTCAATACAGTACAACACACATTTAAAGTTTGAAATATATTGTACCAATATGTATCAATGAGGATCAATGAGGATATGACGGTTTAGCTTAAAACAATTATAGAATATATGCTATGTAAAAAAACATCAAAATTATCTGTATAAAATACTATGGTTTCATGTTCAGTAGCTATTTGAGACAAGAACAGGGGCTTAAAATAATTCTTCTAATATATTCTGTATGTTATTAAATATAATCAGAATACAATATGACTTAAACAATTAGTTGGCATCAGTGTATTTATGGTTTTCCTGTTGAAAGTAATTTCATATTAACACCTGTTCAGATGTGACATGTTCTGTCTCCCTGACTGCTGACCACTGATAAGTCCTTGTCTGTTGGTCGTGTGCTTCTGGACACCTGAACTCACCCTCATCCCGGGTTGTGTGGATATTGATGTCTGGACAAGGTCAAAAGCCACTAGCCCTCCAACCTTCTTGTGCATAGCAATTAACATGGAAGCAGTGGGAGGGAGGGGCCTAATTTTCGCCAGCCAGTCAAAGTGCCAATCAACCCTTGATTGTTCCCCCCCAGTATGAACGCGGCGGGGGTAACAGGTGGGCTGGTGGAGTGGGGTGGGCGTGCTGGGGTGGGGTCTGAAGGTTGGCGGGGAAGGGGACACTCGGCCTTTTAGCCCAATACCCGCTACTTAGCGTCTTTGTCTTGCAAAATGGCATTCCTGATTTAATTAACACTTCAATTAGATGTGATTGCATAAACACTCCGCTAATAACAGCAGAAACCCGCTTGTAAGCGGCGCAACATTTGAAGGAGCTTTTTTTTTTTCTCATTACGGCAACGAGAGCAATCTTGTTACACAAATGATAATTAGGTGTCATTAGCACATACAAACTGGGTTAATTAGGGAGCAGGAGCACAAACACTTGAGATGGACTGATCAAAGTTGCGGTCTGACGTCGTTAAGTGTGAATCCAGCTAAGGGTAAGGCTGCAGAATTATCACTCATATCAGCTATAGAGCTGGACCAAATACAAAATATGTATACACAGAGAACCATCCATTATGGAATGCATTTTATCATCTCTCAGGCTCTCCCTTATCATCCCAAGTTTTTTCCTCTTTATTCATGGAATATTCCTTTGGTAATCTGTAGCTGCTCAGCGCATCCCCCCGCTGCTACAGCAAGATGGTAGACTCACACCTGAACTTTGATACTCTTTAGAATAATTGCATATCAGCATACAGCATCACCGTGGCGCGCACCAAACAAGCTCTTATGCATGGCAAAAAAAACCCACCGTTTGCATAAGCCCATTTATTATGAGTGATAGCGCTGCCTTCACTGACATTTCGTAAACTGGAAGCGCCTAATCTTGTTTGGGCTTGATACTTATTAAAATACCAGAATAGTCAGGCAGCCGATGTCCAAAGCAGCGCCAGCCATGTCCTGATAGGCGTCGTTGTGTTTTTGGTTACAAATATAAATACATTTGTCTTGTGGCAGTCCGGCCGGCTGGCTGGGTGCATCTATGTCCGACGCGCTGTCCGAGGTGAGAGGAGCCTCGTGGCCGCCTGCCTCAGTCACATGATTTATGATCTGAAAGCAGCAGAGTAGGAAGACGTAGCTGAATATGAAAAAAAAAAAAAAAAGTTTCCAACGGCAGGCCAAGAGAGGAGGCCCTGTCTTCCAGACCCATAACCCTCCACAGCTGGCTCAACCAGCAGGCCGGAGGAGATGCTGTCAATATCACATGAAGATGATCAGATGTGTGCTTCTGTGGGATAAAGGCAGGTTGGAGGGGGGTGGCAGTGCGAACCATGGTGGTGGGGGGTTAGCAGCTGAAGACAGGTCTGGGGAGGCGGGGGGTGTTGCCAAAATAATTGAATTCTACAAAGGCTGGCAGATATCTGAATGTGACTTTGCGCCACTCCAATCCTTTATCCCTTCCCAGTCCGAGTATTGACAGCTAAAAACAACAGCCATTATCTGTTAATTACATTAACATTTTATCAGGAGCGGGTTGTTGGGGGTGCATGTCCCGCAGCTGGAAGATAGCTGTCAGTCAGCGAGCGCAGAGCACGGAAGGGAGCGGAGAATATGGGGGGAGGGGCCTGGAGGAGCAGGTCCTGGAGATCCGACCCTGCAGGAAAAAAAAAACGGATCTTCTCCGGAGCGAGCTGCACCCGACCCTGCCCCCTCCAGGCCTAAAGTGGCTGACAAGGGCTTGGAAACTAACTCCTCAGTTGTCCTGTCCACAGAAGACAGGCTCAGATAACCACTGACACCTGCCAAGCTATCCAACCCCAGGGCCAGAGACTCACGGATTCAAACAAAACTACCCGGGACAATGGACTTGAGACGCATGCAGGCGTGCGGTGATCAATGTCTCACTGCAGCTCTCTGTCAGAACCAAAGGTGGAGCTGTTGGCTCTGCAGCCTCCTGCTGGAACGTGTAATTGTACCGGACACTGTTTAAGCCCGTCTATCTGCGTATGTCAATGGACACTGCTCTCTGGCTCCGTTGGCCCTGTGGCTCTTTTCTCATTACAGCTCTCATATGTTTTATTTATGCCGTCTGTAGAGTATCCAGCTCTGCCTGGGCACTGGCGTGGGTGGCGGTGCCAAACAGAGGACAATAAGAGTGGGTGCCAGCTAGCGCTTGCAGGATTTTGGCAGTGGCATGGCCTCAGTCAGGGCCGGGGTTTGGGCTCTGCCTCGCAGGTCTTCGGGGTGATCCGCAGACCTCAATCACATTACCCTCCGGCTAGCGGGGGGCTTCTACCATGGGGACTTGGCCCCGGCCCTCCCCCGCGCTCCCGGCTCTGTTTATTGATTGGTAGCTGACTTATAACTTAATATTTCACCTGCTTATTTCCCCCCACTGAGGCTGCTTCCTGTCAGAGGGGGCGGTGACGGTGGGGGGGGGGATCAATGGGAACCTTGTCTGAGCAGGGGAAGGTCCTGGCAGGGGTCGGCCGCTGATTGACAGGAGCCCTGCGTCCAGCTGGCAGCAGGACGGCTCACGGTCAATGAGAAAAAGCCATGTCACTCCGGCCATATTGGATCTCCTCGCAATTAACGTTAACCACATTTTTTACATTTGAGGGTCCTGCAGCGTCCAGTCACCAAGGGGTTAAGGACCAGCAGCTGGGCTTGAACACACACACAGTCACATATCCCGTACACCACAGACCAAACAGAAAATGCTAAGAACCACTGCTGACAAAGAGAGAGTAAGAAAGAAAGAGATATCAAGTGTAGTAATCAAAATGAAAAATGGGTCTCCGGCTACTTTAAACAAGAGCTAATTTATCACCAGAAAGTACGGATAAGTAGCCGAGTTGTTGCCGTTCAGTAAGTACCCGTTCTGCACCAAATTATTCCACCCCTGCCTGCGTGCAACCATAAATCATACACTTCCACACATCTTTTCCTATTAGCAGCCGTGCTAGGCATGGGCGCGTGCTCAGCTACCAAACACAGACTAATAGGCTACAACTTTTAATTTTGAGAATGCAACTCCCCCTCTCCAACGCTCCCCTCCTCCAATCCCTCATTTTCTAGTCTCCCCTCCGAAGCCCACCGCCACCACATCCCCCCACCCCAACCCTTCCCACATCACAATATTCACATTATCACATACGGGAGCGTTACACAATCATGTTTATCACCCCCCGCCGCGAGCCGTTCAGGAGCCTGATTGTGAACGCCGTGCTCCCTTCTTATTTCCCTCGTTTTCTACGGTGTGCAACAGGGGGGGCTTCATGCTACAGACAGGGGAACGGCTCACCACTAGAGATAGAGCTGATCTTTTTGCTCTGGACACAGGGGAAACACCTGCTAGCACCCGCACTCCTGGATGTAGACTAGACCCATCCATAGAAAGCCCTGATACAGCTGGGAAATAGAATAAAGTGCACTAGTACAAACACACACACAAACTGGAATGGTGTTGCTCCATTTAAAACAGGTGTGTCAAACATATGGCCCGGGGGGCCGGAACTGGCTCAGGAAAGGGCCCAATCTGGCCCACCGGATTACTCTACAAATGTGACAAAAATGGACCAGTTCCCCATCTTTCAGGGCTTCAATGAATAAAGTGGATTATAAGATAGGGATAACTTCTTAAAAGAGTAAATATTGTCCATTGACTAAATGTTTTGAACAGAAATGCATGTAACAGTAGATCGACAGAATATGGAATAACTGAGATGTCATATTGTTGACATTGCACTTTTGTTTTATAAATTGTAGGATTAATTAATCATGTAAATGTTTAAAAATGTATTTCTTTACATAAAAATGATCAAGCAATTTGTAGGTGTCATTTATACATATATTTTTACGTCCCACTTGAGATAAAATTTCACTGTATAAGGCCCGTGAACTAAAAAGATTTTTAGACTAGATTTTTAAACACTGATAAAATTATAGTTAGAATCCAGAAAAACAAAGGGAAAAGGACAAATAACTAAATGAACAAATGACTGAGTGTTTGCTTCCCTGAATGTTCTGGGTTTTATTGAACATTCCTGGGTAAAGTTCCCTATAGATATTAAAACAGTGTTTCTGGCATAAAACCAATGCTGCAGAAAGTTCTGGGAAGGTTACTTTGAACCAAAACCATTTTCAGTACAATATTAGAACATTTCAGGAGGGTTATCAAATGCAAACCTGGATTTATTGTTCCAGTAATTGAGGGAATGTCATAAGTTAGCTGGCATTAGGTAACTGAAGACCTTACCATCTCAATTTGGAATTCTGAATACGTTAAATTTAAAGCTCTAAAGCCCCCCCCCCCCCACACACAACTCCTCAATGGAATAACGATAACAACAGCAAAACAATAGGCCATTGCAATAAATTCATCACACAAGGCTCATGAGTTTCGACTGGGAAGTCCCATGGAAGACAGTGGAGTCAGCCCCCAGTCAAATGCTAAGGAGATGCCGAGTAGTGATGGATGGAGTCTTTGACTTCCAGTAGAAGTGGCATGATGGCCTGGCATCTCTCTGAAGTGCTCCGCTCGCATTGTGACCAAATCCTGTTATGTCCCTGTTTCATTGTGGTGACAGCATGAGGAATGCTTGGTTTTGTTCTCCCCACTGTTGCTATCCATCATCCGCGGAGAGGAGAAAGAGAGCGCCGTGGCACTTTGCTTTCCACCTCCAACCCCCCCCCCCCACACACACACACACACATGCTCTCGCGCACCTTTCCCTCTCTTTCTCTCTGTTGAGACATCCCGACTTGCCCCCTCCTTCCCCCCTTCCCTCTTTTTTCGTCTACATGCGTGTTAAATTATCCCCTCCTGTTTTTTCACATACTCCACACTCCATTCCAGGGGAGCTCTCTTTTATGGGGCATGTGAAAAGGACAGAGGAGGAGGTATGTGCTGCAGCTCTATTCAGAAACACTTAGCTCGTAAAAGACAGCCCCCCCCTCCTTTTCCCCAATCAATCCGCTACTTAAAGGCGGATGTAATTTGAGCTCAGTCAATGTGCTTCGTGTTGAAAGCATCCTGCCTGGTTTTCCTAACCTGGAAAAAAAAACACACACACACACACTAATGTCCAAGCATATAATTAAAGCTTGAGTCTCACTTGATCACATTCTGGAGCGGTCAATGGGTGGTGTTGGGGGGTGGGAGGGTGGCGGGTGTAATAGTTTAATTATCGCCCCCCAAAGTGGTTAAAGCTAATATTTAATTAGAAAATAAACAGAAAGTGGATGGCCTCGGTATCCAATCATGACCACTGAAGCAGAGCGAGGACCTATATCGTAATAAAGGGTGGGGGGGGGGGGGACTCCCGGCTTATATTGCCACATAAAAGAATCATAATTAGTCAAACGTAATTAGCAGAACATTACGGAATTACCGGGCTGCACGGCGATGCCTTTCATGCTTGTGTGAGGAGAAAAGCAAGGAGACGACTAATCAATGAGCCTATCATTCCACCGATATGGATGGTGTTTATAAAGCTGGTGCGAACCTTCCAGTTCTTTTACTGTAACGCAATACACCTTTGTCACAAATCTGTATTCACTACGCAATCAGATTTAAAGGCGCTTGGTAAAGACCCGTCTGAGTTGTGTGATCACTGTCCGTGAGGATAAAAGATAATAACCTGTGCATATTTTTTTTTTATTGAGGAATATCCCACCTCAGACATTTCTTTTGTCTAATAAGCTCCCAGGCTCTGCACGCGAGTGTGTCAGCGGTGTATGATGCGAGCTCAAGTGTTGAGATCTTATCTCATAAAGAGGCTTATAAATGTACAACTATCTCATGTCACATAAAGGAGCCCACTGATTTATTCCTATTGATCAGCTGCCGGGGGCCCCGCGACAGCCTTGTAACGGAAATCAACACTCCTTCGCAGCCAAGGCAGTCTGGCTCGCGCCGAGACATATGCACACACGAGTCGTCCGCTCGGACTATCAGGATTAAAATGGAAATTATGCATGATTTATCACGCTTCACTTGAAAGTAACTCCTTGAGAGGCAATGACGGCCGCCCGTTATGGAGAGACGTGGCGGACAGGTACAGAAACGCATGAATATTGCAGCAGGAAACCAGCTCCGATCCTCAACTTTTGGCAAGCTTTTAAAAAAATATATAATAATAATAAAAAAAATAAATGGAGCAAAACTGACAACCCCCAAGTTTACTAAAGTGTTTATTGTGGAATCACAGCTGACCAGTGCTAGACAATGACCCCTCAACCTGTCTCTGTATGGTGCCCCAGAGGTGTCATAAAACCTGGGCAGGGAGCTTTGCTTGGGATGACAGAGTGCCAGGCGCTCTCCCACCAGGACCTAATTTCCCCCTGTGAAAATGGATAGCACGTCCATAGCGTAGCTTAGTTTAAAATGCAAAATGTGGACATTATCTGGCATGGAGATTCAGCGGCATCCATCACACTATGCTAATGCAACCCAGTGGTTAAGATATTCTAATGTAAGCCACCCTGGAGATGTAGAGGAATTAACACAAACAGAGCAGGGCGGCGGGAACACAGAGGGGTCAGGAGATAGGACAGGGGAGCTACTCCTGAGACAGGTGCTGCCACACGCGCACACACACATACACACACACTCACACACACACACACACACACACATGCTAACTAAAGCTTGAACACACAATAACATTTTCCGAGCGTGTGCGCATGCAGTCTCATACTCACGCATGCACTTACTGTACACTCATATGCATACGAACACGTGCTTTTGTCTAAAATTAAATCAACCTACATGTCCAAAAGTGCTGTCACGCATTAAGAAGCACAAATCATCTTTGGCGGGTATAAAACAAATGGACAGCAAGAATATTTAAAGAGACGTCATTTTGAAAAAAAAAAAAGCCACCTCCCGGGTTTTGAAATACCAGATCTTCACACGCTATCTAGCAACTGACCGCTCGCTACACCGCATCCGATTCATTCACCACTCAAGGTTTTTTTTTTTTTTTCCCCTCCCCTGGCTGAAGTAATGTTTCTGATCACATTACAGCTGGAGGAGCTTGTTTTCTCCTGCAGGCTGTTTGGAGGCTGTGAAGGATCCCAGCAGAGATCCTCTCAAGCTCAGCAGTGCCCACGAAAGTCCCCTGTCCCGGTCCCCCCTCTTGCTCTGCCTGCCAGAGCTGTAAGGGAAGGCATTATTATCATTATATTAATGTGACATTAATTGCTTTTACTTTTTCACTCCATTAAGTGTGCTCTATCTCTTTGGGAGCCTGGCCAGATGGTTTATCACTTCCCGTGCTGTTGGTAGCACCATTAATGGGCTAAGACACTGGGCTATAAAATAATTGCGCCGCAGTGTTGGAAATGTTCATCGCGCTAATTGAAAAGTAATTGCGGAGGTATAGTGCAACTGTCATGCCATAAAAGCCTGTCATAGGAGAGGATGAGGACTCACTAGTAAAAAGGCCATTGTTTGCAGTCATACAGTACAGCAAGTGGCCAAAGCGATGGGGTAACATCCCTCCATGCAAAATGTTAACAGGGGAAATGATCCATTGAAAACACGACTCTTTTATCTTCCGCACCCCACGTATTAATGTAATAAATATATCACAGCAGTTCTCTTTTATACTATAGTGATTTACATTATCTTAGTGTTTTGTTATGTCTGTAAACCATGTCTACATATTGTAAAATTAACACTGTGAGCAGGAAGTATATGAGTCAATTAAAGGGCCCGTGATATGATGTGACACTGGGGTGGCGGTAATACCTCCACGCACCTTCATTAACGGGAGAAAACCGTCAGTGCAGGAAGGTCATTTAAAAAAAAAAAAAGGAAAAAAAAAGGAGAAAGGTATATGATTAAATCGGATACAGAATATTAGAGCAGTAACATGCAAACTGTTATTTCTGCTGACTATACTAACATGCAGTAGTGCCAGGCTGCCTGCAGCCAGCAGACACAAAAACAAGCACTGAGATTGAATCAATGACTTCAGAGACCAAAATATTATATTCTGACTCTTGTTTGCCCTGTGCCTTCTCAAGTGTAATCTAGCATTTCCTGGTGTGTGTGTGTGTATGTGTGCAGTATCCGTGTGCCGTACTGCTGCATACACATCCTCACGGCTAAGCCACAACCACCTCAGATAAAACATTTGGTGCATCCCCCTGATTTCTCGCGAGTACATTATCTTGTTGAGATATAAATCAGAATTACAATTTCAATAACCACAGCCCCATCAGTAATGAGATATGATTTACTTCTAATGAACTTTGGATATTAAGTTGCTAGAACCAAGAGTATTAAATCGTTAAAGTGTTAATGTAACATTATAAAATGCCATTAAGCCAGCAATGAATCAGTTTAGAAAATAAGAGAAAGAGTGTTCCTATAGATTTCTAGTTTGATTTAATTATCGCTGAGCATTGGGGCCTGAACATTGTCGGAGGTGACTTCAAAACATTCCAAAAAAACGTGTGATGTGAACGTCAAGTAGTTTTGTCCTGAAATTTTGACTCAAACGCCAAAGTGCAGGACCAGAGTTTGCGTCCCGGCCCTTTATTGATGAAAGCCTGTTGTTTGAGGTTCGTTTTAAGCCGTCATTACTAAAACAAAGCAGCCTCTCGCCGCTTATCAGCCCCTCATCGACTCCCCTTCCAGCCCCTGTCGCACCGTCCAATCCGGCGTATCGACACCCATTGACTGGGACTTGAGGAAGAACAGGATGGTGAACTTGTCTCACTCAGATCAGGGTCAGGGCAAGGGATGGGGGGGACGGGGATGAGCGTGAGAGACCTGGCGTTCTCCCGCAATGGATCCAATAGTGCTGTGTGTGTGTGCTCCAAATCAATGACATGGGGTGAAACAGAAGGCCTGAAATTGCGAGCGATTGATTCCAGCAGTTACAATGCCACGTCCATCGACGCCCCCCCCCCCCTTTTTTTTTGATTCGTGCAACTCCGCTTTTCGATCCCTCTCGCTGCCGAAATGGCGCAAACACGTGTTTTTTTTTGCGTGGGCCTTTTTTTTTCCTATTTTACTTTGAGAAAAATAAATCCTCCTGTAGGTCAAGCTACCGGCGTGAACCCCCTGCCCGCCCGCCCCCTCCTTTTGCACTCTCTTGCCTTCCCAAGGTCAATATCCTCAACAATTAGTCTTGAGGAGGAGGAGGACGGATTTGAAGCATGGTCGCACCCTCACCAAATGCCCCCTCAAGGGCTTCGGGGGGCAGCAACGGTATGTCAGACTAAAGTGAAAAGTGTACCCATTCCCTCTTTATGTCTCCATTTGCCACCCTCATTAGGGCCATTCGTGAGCACTTAGAGGCCCCCTCCCCCCCCACACACACACGTACACACCTCTGCACGTCCACACATCACCCAGGTCAGGTCTGCCCTCTCTCCTCGACGCACCTTTTCCCCCAATCAAATAACTATCATTAAAAAAAGGGCTGCGCCCTGTGAAGAAAGGAGAGTCTGAGAGACAGACACAAGAGAGAGAGGCGGTCGCCGAGATAGCCGTATCCATATAGCGCGATCATACTAATGTAATATTGATTGGTCCCAGTCACCATGGCACCAGGACAATAGTCCAGCCCTGGCGGCCACTGGTCAGTCTCCCAGCAGCCTCCCTCTGTCTCTCCTCCTCCTCCCCCCACCGCCACCGCTTGGCCGGATACCGCAGCAGGATTAAAAGCCACGGTTCTCTTTGCGATGCCTCTGCATACACTCGGTAACCTTTTAACACGCGAGAGAGCGGCGCCAAGCCAAAGTAAGAGGAGAGAACCTAAACATATTCATAAACTTCATCCCGCAAAAGTGGCAGGCCCATGCGGTCGTAAATCTCCGGCTCATCCCCCTCACCTCGTTTTTTTTTTTTCCCTTTTTGTCTCTTCCTCTTGCCAACGGCGTTGGCCCGTCCTGTCAGGCCTCAGAGGAAGAGGAGAAATAAGAGTGCGGCGGTTGTCGGGGAGGGAGAAGAGTGTGAAAATACAGCGTGGGGGCTGTAGCAAGTACAAATGTTGAGCTCAGAGAAACTAGTCCCCTGTGAGCGTGATGTGCTGCGCTACGGAGCCACGAGAGAAAGGAAAAAATGAAAAAAAAATAAATGGAGGAAAAAAAAAAAACCCTGTCAGACA
The DNA here is from genome assembly GCA_030544235.1 of Lepturacanthus savala. NCBI lineage: Eukaryota > Metazoa > Chordata > Actinopteri > Scombriformes > Trichiuridae > Lepturacanthus > Lepturacanthus savala. The sequence goes on along the minus strand of CM060469.1, from coordinate 16,261,815 downwards.
GAATCATTACACGCGGCTCAGGATTCCACTGTTTGTTCTCACAGTCGTCCCAACTTTCTTACAGATGGAGGAAGTTAGTTCCTCTTGGCCCCCGGAATATTTTCAACACACAACGCGCTGTTTGTCGGGGTTGACGTCATTTCGAATTCCGAATATCTGAGACTCTCTCTTTGGTTGTTTTGTCTGGACAGCTGTCCGCTTCCATCCAGTAAGACCACACACACACACACAGACATTCATAAACAGAAGCAAGAGCTTTTCGCGAGCGGTGGAGAAACACGGCCGATGACAAGAGAGGCAGGAGCTGATTTTTCTTGATGTCTGGGCCGCCTGAAAACAAAGAGCGCGGGACTCCATTTTTGATCCAAGTGAGTGATTTGCATAGAAAAGTTCATAAGCACGGGACATAAGGATATGGCCATAAAAGAGGCCAATAAAATTTTTAACTATGACAGAATATTAAAAGTGGCAGTAAATTGAAGGCAGGCTGTAGAATGACCCTTGTGGAGTGACTTCTTCGGGTTGGGTCTGCTAATCTCGGCGCGCGAGAGGGGCGCTCACTGTACACAGAGAATAAAACATCCCCGGCCGACCCCCTGACAGATATGGTTGTCTCTCACACTTTCATCCTGCTGGATAGTTAAGATTTAAGATAATGACACAACGACTTTCACGTTGATGCCGACATTGAATCTTTTTAAGAGGCCTCCTGCTGCCGAGCCCGGGACGGCCTGTCAGCCACTGGCAGTGAAAGAGTTGAATGTCTCGCGCATACTCGTTTCCCGATGTCAGGAAGAAATTGTTCGTAACATCGGCCCCCCTCACACTTGTCTCAACTCATTTATTTCAGCCAAGGTCTACGGATATAAATAAAAGGAAATGTTACTGGGGCATTTAAACTCGGCGCCAGCCTTGAGACCAGTAATGTAACCACATATCATCAAAAGTGCTGAATCTCCCTTTGTCACCACACATGACATGCAATTCCTCCAAAACATATTCACGTTTTGTTGCCATTCATACAAATAAATAATCACGCGGGAGCCAGGACAGCCCCTTTAAAGCTGACCTCTACAGTAACACTGAGTGTCCATCAGATTTATCCCGCGGCTACTAAAAATACATCTTTGAAATTATTTACCGCCCAAGAGCGTTTATTTTTAATACTGTCCTCCTTTAACACACTTGAGCACAAAGCTTCTCCTCATCCTCAACTGTATTCAAGGCTTTTTTTCCCCCCCTTTTTTTTTTTTTTTTTTTTTTTGATAATGAATGCAGTTCAACAGGTGGTCCATAGATGGAGCTCTTCTCATTAGAATATACATTACATTACATTTACTGTCTCGGGTAACTGTGCGCTGTCCTTCAGTCCTTCAGCAGCATGTGAGGAGCTGATCTACTGGGCTCTACCTTTACCTGCCCTCTGTGGAAGCAGCAAAGGGGCAGATCCGAGGGGGGAGGAAAGAACGCGGTGGCTTAAAGCGGGGAAAATGTTGAGGTGTTTCACATCTCGTCTCAAAAAATGGTGAAAGTGACCACCGTGTTTCTCTGCTGTACTTTACTTAACACACACCGGACCCCCTGTGAGCGAGTGTCAAATCACAAACCGCCGGGTCCCCGGAGGTGTACGACTTAATTGAGCTATCCTGGGAAATCTAATTACAATAATGCACAAAGGATTGTGTAATATTCCCCCTCTGCCTCCGCTCCGACACCTATCCCTCTCACACACGTGCACTCTCGCTTAGACACACACACACACACATGGAGAAAACGGGAAGGGAGGGTGAGACGTGGTGCGTTCGGAAGGTTGTGGATACAGCCACAAACCGCAACAACCATAAAACATTTCACGGGAGATGTTTTAATCACGATTCATGGGCCAGTAAACCTTTGAACGGCGGTCCGTCAGCCCCCTGCTCGGCCCGCTGAGGACAAAACAATGACAGCGTTACATGATAAAAGAGCGCCGCGCAGACGGAATAAAATTGCTCCTTTTTTTCCTTTTTTTTTGGTTTCTTCAATTTTTTTATTCTTCAAAACTTCCATGTGAAATAGGGGGACAATTTATCTGAAAGGCAGACAGGTGACAAAGGAGGACGTGTTAGCGCGGGAAAGCGCGCTTAATCTGCTCGTTTGATATTGCACTGTACAGCTGGGCAATGATCATAGCCATATCACTGTGGAGAGTTATTGAGCAAATGGCAGCAATTCAAACATGGCCATTTGCAGTGTATCTCTGTGCTGCCGGGGCCAGGAGACAAGCTATAGGACACACACACACGCACACACCGGTGTGGTTATTGGGATTTCTAAAAGAATCCATCCACATTGACAGTGTTAATTCCACTGAAAAGTGTCCTAAAAAGCCTGCCGATATGTGAGCTTTTACCGAACACAAAGACAATAGGAAGAGTCCTGCAGCTGTAACACTGGAGGTATTGATGCTTGACAGGCATCGACAGAGGCAACCTCCGTGTGTATGTGTGTGTGCTGCAAACCGACGATGTAAGAGGCACTTTGGGCTACTGCTTTTTTCACACGAATGGGGAAAAAAAAAGAGTGCATACATAAAATGCGCAGGCCATTGGCGGAAAAAAAAAGGAAGCGTATCAAACAGCGTAAAGCGGATTTTGTGTATGGTTTCTAATAAAGTCAATATGTGTGTGTTTGTGTGCGTGCATGTGAGATTGAGTGCAAGGTCAAAGGGACGCAAGGGAGGGATGAGAGGGGGCTCGCCACCCGTGCCCAAGGCCATACCCGCACGCGGGCCAGACACCATATTGAAATTAGCAAATGGACTGCACGGTGTCACTCCCTGCCCCATTTACCCCCCCCAATATACATGGATGTTGCCATTTTCAAAAAGGGGCAGCAGGATGCAGGGGTAAGGAGGAGGTTGGGTGGTTGGGTGGGAAGGGGGTTGACTAACACCCCCCTACATCCTAAAATGAAATGGGTCGGCTCTTATTTATTTACAGCATGTTTTGCACTCATCCCATAACACTGTAAATTACCCGCATGGTCAAGGCTCCTTTCTCTCGTCGGGCGGAGCGGGGAGAGGGGAGAGGAAGTGACATAAAGCATGTGATCTATATGATATTTAATTCAGGAATCACATATGATCTGTCAATTTCCATATATCACACTTTATGAGTCATATTTTAAATACAAAATCACGTTTATGAATATAAATGCGTGAGTTACGAGCGGTCATACGTGTTATATGATGTACAACGTCTATAGGCTCCAGACGGAGTGTCTTGCCAATATTTATGAGATTTCTACAGTATATCTCGCAGGAGGATAAGGGGATGTGTGATTTCCGTACTGGCTTCTTTGGTGTGGTTCATCACATGTTTATTTCTTAGATCCTGCCGTTGACTGTTTGACTTCCCGCTCGTTTTTTTTTTTTGTCCTTTTGAAATGCAAATGACACAAAAGCACATTGACAAACACGATAACCTGAAGTACTTCATTTAATGTATTATTATAAAAACCTGTTTGCTCTTTTTGAAACAAATAAGCCTGACACTTACTTGAACTTCATTATACAGCAAAACAGACTGCGATGGAGACAGTAGAGTGTGTGTGTGTGTGTGTGTGTGTGTGTGTGTGTGTGTGTGTGTGTGTGTGTGTGTGTGTGCCTGTGTGTGCAGAGAGACTTCCATCAGAGGCAAGTCTCTCGGGATAGGACCTGGTCTCTAGCTGAAAAAAAAAAGCAGGGGCCTCCATTATAGCAAACAAGTACATTTGCTTTAAGGCCAGTGGAGATTTCTAACCTTTGCTTGACACACCAGAAAAGGTCAGGCCCATCCTCGGCTTCCCTCCGGAGTTGAGACCTGACCATTTCCTCCTGCGCTAGTTTTGTGGACCCCAGGAAATCCTGGGCTCCGTGTAACCAAGAGAAGGCAATCCAGTCATTGTGCCGGGAACCAAACATGACAAAACTTTCTCCTGAAATCACAACTCACTGAATTAAAAGGCCGGTTCACAATATTTAGCAGCTTTCTTAAATGTGATTCGTTTAGACCAGCAGAGTCAGTTTAGTTCATGGGCCACATATACAGCACAATTTGATCTCAAGTGGGCTGGACCAGCAAAAAATAAAAGTATTAATAACACCTGCAACCCCCCCTGTTTTATGTAAAGAAATGCATTATGAATATTTACATGATTAATTCACCTTCAATTTACAAAAATAGGATGGATGACAAGAAAAAAAAGTGAACATTTCAACGATATGATGTCTCAGTTTTCCCATATTCAACCTGCACCCCTTTACAAAGCAGATGACATTATCTCTTACAAACCGTTTACAATTCAAAAATGCTAATATTTTATCCCTTGAGCCCTGAAGATGCTCAACGACTTCACATTTCTGTGAAGGAAACAGGGACTGGTCCAGTTTTTTTGTCACACTTTGTACAGGCTGGGCCCCGGGCCGCGTGTTTGACACCTCTGATTTAGACACTAAAATCAAAAATCCTAAAATCACTGTTAAAAAAAAAAACCAAGCAAACGCCGTAATATAATTCAAAGCACAGGCCCGATCCACGGTAATAACACTGTAATTGTGTTAAACGCCTGCGAGGTGAGTGCGTGTGGCACCCCGTGTGAGTTTTTCTCCGTTTGATGGACTTATCCGTGCTTATCAATGTTCCTTATCTCCCTTCATTATTTCCGAACCGGTGGTTAAATTGGAAAAGCCCATAAGAACGTGTGAATACATGGCAGAGGCAATAAAACAGTGGGAGAAGAGCACCCCCACCCCCCCTCTGCCGCCCTGCATCCCGCAACAGTGTTTTCCTTGGGTGGTGGGAGATATATTCAGCAGATAGTTGGAAATATTTCCGCTCCCCCACAGCTTCATATCAGTGAGCAGCACAGATAAAGATACAGTTGGGCAAATAAATCTCAAGTGAAGGAACAAAACCCTTCACATGCAGTTATCTAGCATGTGTGTGTGTGTGTACAGTTTATTACTCTCTGTTCCTAACCATGTTCCAGTGTTCAGTGACACAAATGCACTGATTTCAAACTAAAAGTAGGATTTTCTCTGCAGCCGCTGGCGGGTCAAGTGTCGTCTCATCCTAACAGGCGACGGTGGCGGCGTCCTGTGTGGCGACGCCCGCTCCTCTCCCCCCACCGGTGTCCTCTGGGGACCCGTTTTCCAGGGGGGATTGTGCGGTATTCGCTTAATTTCTGCTATAGCGCTTATCAGCCGAAACACAGCTCCAGTCTGAGGGAACCGCAGTTTGGCCCAGAAACATATCTTGCACCTCTGAAATACTAGAAGATAAAATATGTCACTTCCCCCCCCCTTCCTTTTTTTTTTAACTGTTCCAGATCCTTCTCTTCTGACACCTACAGGAGATCGATGTGGGATCAAGTCTGTAAACTGTACTTACGCTAAAAGACGGACCCCCCCCTCTTTTCCCTCGTATGATTGCATAATGCCCCCCCCCCCCCCCCCCCCCGGTGAAAAATGTAACAGGAGTAATTTGACAAACTGGGACAAAGGTCCACTGGCGGCCATTTAGGTTTTTTAGGACATTCGGCTCAGCCATGCATTAAGTGGTGAGGAGAGCTGGCGCGTAACCTGATAAATGCACTTAAAACAGCGAAGATGGACAATGAGAGGGCGAAATCTCAGATGGCCCGGGCCTGTGTGCCTGCGAGGCAATTTGACAGGCTATTGATCAGCCAAAGGGAGTCTCGGGCAGGGTCAGAGGTGTGTGAGTGCACGGCTCATATACTGCTAGTGGGACAGGTACAGGACAGCAGTAAACAGGATCTATTAGGAAATAGATCCACTCTCCAGCCAATTACCGCGCGCCGTCCTTGTTTTTTTTTCTCGCCAGAGTTCACAGAGGATCGCGCTTTTTGAATGACGTGTTTGTCGACCGGGCGGAATTTTCTCCTCCTCAACGCCGCGTCCATCCCTCCTTGTTTTTTGGAAATCAACGTGACGTAGAAATTGACGTCGATAGTTGTGAAAATACTGTGGTTCCTGTTATTGAATAGTAACAGGCTTGTCAGTGCCTCCAATTTCACAAATGGAGGCAATAAATACACATATAATGGAATCAGTGGAACAATAAGAAATCCCTATAAAGGATGGCCGTGGCTTAAAAAAAAGGGGGGGGGGGGGGAGGAGAAGGGAGTCAGAAGAAAATTTGACAAAGGAAAAGAGACGAAAAGTGTGTGTGTGTGTGTGTGTGTGTGTGTGTGTGTGTGTGTGTGTGTGTGTGTGTGTGAGGGGAAACAGAGTGAGAGAGATGGTGGCCCACTCTTCATTTTCTGTGCCACAAGCTCTCCTGGGCATTTGCGTGCTCCGTTTTCAACCTAAGTGTAATTTGAGCCCTGGGTTGATACAAAGTGTATGCAGCAGCTCTGTTCAAACCCAATCACTCACCCTGACGTGTAATCCTTTCCCTCGCCATCATCAACGTTGCTTTGGGAATAATGAAACGCACTTAAGCAATGCACAGCAGTCATGCAGCTTGCGAGCAGTCGGGGGGGGGGGGGGATGGGGCGGTGGGTGGGGGAGTGCGTCTCGATGAGACGCCTCGTAACTCTAATGAAAGGTGTTTTGACCTGTCAATGGCGGTAAATGATTGCCTCGCTACTGTATCTGTGGGAGAAACTTATTGATGGCAATATCTGGTCCCACTGGACGATTTGCATGAGCAATGAGGAGCTTGTTGCTTTAAAAAACACACACACACACAAACACACACACACACAGACAGCACCTGGCCACCATGCTCCACATTTTTATTTTGCCCCTTTCCTGTCCTCATGTCCTCGTCTTGTTACGCCGTTGTTTCCACGTCGACGGATTATTGCGATTAATTGGTTAGCAAGACATTATTTCAAAAAGGGAAATTGGCTCTTATAATTATATAGAGAAGGGAATACTTTAACTCCCTGGAATATCAGCTTCCTGAAATAATGGAGCCACAGCCCCTCCGCCTTCCCCCAGCCGCCCCTAGCCCACCCCCCCCCACCTCCCGCAGTGTTAGCGTGTCTGTCTGCCTGTTTCCTGTGACGGATCCATTTTCAACAGCTCCTTGGCCCTGCAGTGGTTGCGGTTTGCCGGACGATCGGCTGGATGGTCAGATGCTGGGGTGGGTGAGCGGGTGAATCTCTGACTGACTCGCCTCACTCACTGTCACCCATCTCTGTCTGTCAGGAGCTGCTTTTTTTCCCCATTTCCTATCCCATCGCCCAATTACCAGTCAGTGTGAGTGTCACTGGCCATAGTGGAATGAGTAAATACAGCGAGCAGAGGGCAGGGTTAGGGTAAGGGTTGCACCACGGGGTGAATGACTGACAAGATGTTATTGTTGGTTAAAGGTGCGGTGTGTAAGATTTAGTGGCATTTAGCAGCAGATACTTGGCATAAATGGACTGTAATACTCATAATTATGATTTAATTATAATGTAATTCAATCAAAATAAGAATTGTGTTTTTATTTTTATTGCCTCGCATTGCGCTAACGGTCGTTCACCTTGAAAGGTGCCATCTTACTACGGTAATCTAGAATGGACAAAATATTAACTCTAGAGGTCTTTTGTGTGTGTGTGTGTGTTTTTGCGTATTTTCACCTTTTTCATGTTTTTCACAGTCACTGTTAATTGTCCTCCACACTTGTTGTACTCGGTTGGTTGCAATCCGCAACCTTGCCACTAGGTGCTGCAAGAAAACTGCACACAGTACCTTTAACACATTAGAAGCAAATGCCTGCATATATATATATATATATATATATATATATATATATATATATATATATATATATATATATATATATATGATGACTCAAGGATGACAACATACTTCATACTGAGATATTTCAACAATTTTTGCAAACATTTGTGTTGCAATCAGGAATCAGGATGAAATGTTATTGGAGATCCTTTAGCTTTTCATCAGGACATATCAATTTGTCAAACACTTTGCCAACTATTCATCAGTCTCAGCTGTTCTTTGTGTTTAGTGCTAATTTAGTAAGTATGCCAACATGCTTAGCTTAAAGCACTCCCGTTTATGTTTCAACACGTGGGAGCCAACTTGAAAACTTGATTTATGCTAGAAAAAAATTATATTTCTATAAATATAATTAAAAGAAATGTCCTTTATGTCTACCAACTAACTCAGCCACCTGCACTAGTGCTAGCTAAGGTAGGCTTGACTCCATTAAAAGTAGCAATATAACAGGTTTACCTCCGACAGCAGGGAACAATTTGCAACATGGAACAAAATTTTCAAAAATCCAATGGACATGCTAACTGCATGTTTCAGAATGTGAAACTGTAATGTTAGTTTGTTAATTTATTTAACTCACTTCAAAGAGTTATTCATTTCAGTTAAAGCTGAAAAGAAAAGCAAACATATTTAGCAAAATGGTAACAGTGTCTGGAAAGTAGTGAGGGCAGAATGTAGATCATAGGAAAATATTCTGTTCTCACGGTGACTCACAATTCACTTTGGTGATTTGCATTTCAACAACATTACAATAATACGTGTTTTAAGATGTTCATTAAAAATACTCTGTGAACAATAATTTGTCTGATATGGATTTTCCACAATGAAGTGACTTTTTAAAAATAAATAAATAAATAAAATGACATCTACACCTCCTCCCTCCAGAATCTATGAATATGTAAATATTTATAGATTCATTTCAGAAGTTCATTATTTTCAGAAGGTTTTTCTACATTACACTTGTGAAAGTTGAATACTGGATCAGGATTGGCTTGCAAACTATCTGCAATGTCACACACACAATTAAAACTGAATCTTCAATGGCCTCAGAGAAACTTTCTATTTTCAGCAAATAAATGTAAAAACAATATCAAACTCTCTATGTAAATCATTCCGTATGGTGAAGCTCAAACACTAAACTGTAGGAACACGATTTTCTTTAGTAGGCTTTAAGTTCAGCCTATTTTTTTCCTAGAGTATGTTCTATTTTCAGGCAGTGATTGCAGCAAAAAGACATGTTTCTCACCTTTTCCAACAGTCAAGACTCCTGTGGAGATTGACAGACTATGATTGACAGTCACAGCATGCTGCAGCGAATGATCAGTGACGGGTTCGACTGAACCAACTCAAAATAAAATGATCGTTGATATAGGCTGCTGAATTATAATCACCTGATTGCAGTGACTGTATGATACCTTTATTTTTTAAAAAAGGCAAAAAATGGGGTAGCAAAAGTATAACTTTGTTGAATCATGGGGATGCATTGGCTCCACTTGCTCCAGCACATTTTCACAGAGCTGCCAACATGGCTGTAAACTCTTAGTCTTGTTCTTTTACTCAGATGCTTGAGCATAGATTGGCTGTAATTCATAAAGCTTTTCATCTTACAGCAGATCTTCAGTTGGAAGACAAAAGAATCACAGAATTCAGGGAGTATTTAATTCATTGATCCTTTACCTTTTTGAAAATCAAAACGTAAAATTTACAGATATTGGTGATTCAACGATCAGAGATATCAATGTACACCATCGCCAAATGATATATTTCACACCATAAATACTCACAGAAGCAGGAAATCAGTCACCTGCCCCTGTCTGCAATTTATCATCGAGGGACCAATTCTGACACACTGATGTTCATTAAAAACACATACCCGCTTAGTAACCAAAATGGTGGAGGGGGGGGGGTCACACCCACTGATGGCAAAGTCATGTGGATGTGGTCAAATGTGAAGCATGCTTTACCTTTACAAACAGATCTATGAAGAATGGATGGGAGGAGAAGATTACAATTACAAATATTTTTGGCAGGAGCACTGAGGGACAGAAACAATGTTTGGATAAAAACATGGATGGCTCAGGTATGTCACAGACATGTAAAAGATGATAAAGAGCAGAACGTGTTGAATCAGAGAAATATTGACAATATCATAATGAGGTAGTAGTCAGCAGGGCGCTGCATACTTTATTTTCAATGGTATTTCGGCAACCTACTGTATTGACGCTGATATATATACACACTTAGACACAGCTTGTAATGTAAGACATGTTCTCTTTTGCTTAACAGTGCCATATTGCAAAAATGTAAAAAAGGGAAAAAAAGGGGGGGGGGGTTGAGACGAGTCCTGTTTTAATGATTCTTATGCCTGATCATCTTGGGCTGCTACAAAATTCTATATCGTAAAGAGTTTCTGCAAAAGTTCTCATTTATACTGCATTTTACTTAAATAAGCACAGTTTTGTTTGTTTGTTGAGCAAACCAAATATAGTTCTTCTGATATACAGGATATATGATTTTGATTAAGAGGGTTTTTAGAATATCTTACCTAATAGCGTACAAATTCTCCCAAATCTAATTAAAAGCATGCTTTTAGAATGGTTTCAGTCAGAATTGGTCCCTGTTGTATTGCACAACGTTTAAAATAAACTCAAGTTATATTGTCACCCTCTACAGTGGAGCTTGTTAACTGGACAGCAGCTAGTTCAAGTTGGGATGATGGTTGGGTGCTGGGGTGGGAAGCTGCTGTAAAAAAAAAAAAAAAAAAAAAGGCATGCCGGCCGCTCGGTCGGTGCTAGCCATTGATATCGCACAAGCATGGCTGCAACTCTATCCTACTGCAATGTCAGGGATTCTTTTTGATCACAGTATCATATTGTTGTGACAACGCCACAGATCGTCACATCGTTTAAATTCCTCCAGTAGTATGAGCGTTCACTTCCAACACGCTCCCTCTCTCATGTGGCGACGGGCGGCGGGGCTCTGCTGGAACTGGACTACGGACAACGCTCCCACCCTGGTGTAACGGACGTCGAGCTGAACGGGGGGTAAAAACGGAGCAGAGATCTGTTTCTCTCCCGCCGGCGATCACACCTTGTACTGACACGCTGCTGGGTTGCTGTAACCCTTTGGAGCATGCTGACACTTGTGTTTCTTGCATAGCTATTCGCATGTTCACCAGGGCATCCCGAGCGCTCCTCGCAGGACGACCCGCGGGACCTCCTGGGTATAGGGTGTTACTCTGGATCAGGGCGCCGCAGCCGACGTGAGGTCAAGAAGAAGCGTTTCCACGTGTCTACTGTACTCCTGGAGGGAGGCCGAGCAGACAACAACCTCCCTCTAGGTTAAAAATAAACACAGTGTGAAGTGCCACCGCTCCGGCTCCTACTGCACCTGCCGTTTACCTCCAGTTTGGTTCAAGCTCTATAAATGCAAGCTTGGCTATTAAAAGACGGGAGGTGTCTAAAATGGTGAGAGCAGATGCTGGGCACCTTGCTCCCTGTGTGTGGGATGACTCTGCCGCAGGCTTAAAGGGGGCCCAAAAATAGAGCGGTTGACATATGGGCCTCTGATTGTTTGAACATGGAATCTCCTGGACTCCTGCCACTCCTGCATAAATCCTTTGATACCGCCACGCCAAACCCGCTGATCATCTTTCACCTAGCCCGAATCGGGTCATCTATTTGCATGCCAAGGGGGCAATTTCCACAGGCTTAAACAATGACCAAATTTGGGGTTCAATGGGTTACGCGGACAGCGCCGACACGTTGAGGAGGACGGCAGAAGCTCTGGTGGGCGACTGTGGCACAGTGGTGTGACCCACTGGTGGGGGCCGGGACGCATAGGCGCGGTGTTTTTTAAGCAACAGCAGCATTGAAAAGCACATGAAAGATAAGGAGGTGAAGCCTGGCTTTCCCACAGCTCCCCGTTTTATTGCTGAGTTACTACAGAATAAGACGACTTGACTATTGTATCTGCCTATGCTAGTTTGGTTAAACATGGGACCAGCAAGTCTTCCAGTCTGAGACGGATCCACACAGATCACACGGCGTACTGCTCTGGAGAGGTATATCCAAGGACATTTAAACTGATAAAGAGTTCACATTTAAGTAACAATTTTCGTTATTTTTTTTTCTTTTCTTCCCAGGCGGAGAACGAGAGAAAATGGCCACCAAGTTCACCACATTTTGAACTGTACACTCAGTCTTCCAATAATAAATATATACATGTCCTGGTCAAGTTTCAGGCAAAAAAACAAAACAAAAACAAAAAAACCTCAACTGTTAGACAAGTGAGTCTGTTTCATGGTTGATGACACCTCTGCTGTCTTCAGAACAAATTTAAGCAACTTTTTAGTTTTCTGAAAAAGAAGAGAAACTTTTTTTTTTTTAATCTTGTTAACAAGAACTGGCAACTACTTATTCTGAAGATGCTGAGGGGCAGAGGGGTCCTTCTTCATATACAGCATGACCACTGACAATTAACAAAAACCAAAAAAAAAAAATTATTACTGTACATAGTATTTCTTATATATTTTAAATTAATCTGCATCATTTTTATATTTATACTAATAACCAAGTTTTGCATTTGTTCTTTTTTAGATAGTGTCCCCGGGTTCCGGGAGGAGGAGGAGTGAGAGAGGTCTCTGTCCTGTTCAGCACAGTCAGTGGGGGGGGGGGGTCTCCTTCTCCTGAGGACCCTCGGCCTTGGTTTTCGAGTCTCTTTCTGTTCCACTATCGCAGCCCTCCCGACGCCCTCAGACCTTGGCCTCTAGCATCTCCAGGAACAGTTTGTGCATGGGCACCTTGCCCTGCACCTTGATGCTGTAAAAGTGCTGCACGGCCTTGGTGGCCGTCTGCCGCAGCAGGGGCAGGGTCATGAGCAGTTTGCCTGCCCGCCGCGGGTCCTCTGGGTGCTGGCTGCTCTCGTAGTCCTGCAGGGCCTCGTGGAGAGCGTCCTGAAGCTTCTGGACCGCCTCCATGTCCTCTATGTGCATGGAGTCTGATGGGGGGAGGAGAGAACAGAAAATTGATGGATTTTCAAATTTGAAAAAGAAAAAAAAAAAAAGAAAGTAACTTGTGGAAATGTAGTTTGCACTTTGAGACACTGGTAATATAACAGGAGTGATAGGAAATGGATTTTTCTAACACAAAATTAAATCTTGTGATTGATCTTTACGGGCTTTGTCGGTGCAATAAGGTATGGAGCACATTATCAGTATAACTCACACTCTGACAAGATAAAGAATAGATCATAAAAAAGGGGGGGAAAAACATCTGCTTTCATTTTATTTATTTATTTACTTATTCTTTGGGTGGACTGTGCAGGATATTCATATGGCCCTTGACCAGCGAGACTGAAAATCAATGTTATCCTCCGGTAACAATGGCATGAAAAGCACCCAATCTCTGCTGAGTGAGCACACATTAAACACCTCAGTGTTCCAAAGGACAGACTGTTTTTGGACAAAAAAGAAAAAAAGGGATCCATTAGAGATTTGGACGAGTCTGAGATGAATACAATGCTGCCTTCCAATTATTTTTCTCGCTACTATCTCAAGGGGGTTTCTGACCAAATAAATACTAATGGGCTTCAAAGATTTACAACATATTTATATTTTCACAAATTATGTGTTGAAAACAGGCAACTTTAAAATAAATTTGTCCATATTCAAATCCAGCGGCTCTCTCTCTGTTTCAGTCGGCCCTGATCTCTCCCACTTCCTGACCGGTTTTAGATCAGTGTACGGTTTCAGTCTGGAAGGCTTCACTCTGTTGTTTCTCGCTCCTCTAACGTTTCGCTGTGGTGTCACAGGGTTTTACTGATCCGACTGTACATCATTCTCCTCTCTTTTTTTCCCCCCGCTTCTGTTTCTATCTTGTCGTCTCTCTCTCAGGGACGGTCCCGGGTTGTGGTTCCCTCACTGGTTAACCGGCCGTCTGGCACTCCAGAGGCGGCGTGTCATTGGCTGCCTGACTCGTCTCACCTTGGCGGTGCATATTTTACCACACGGGTAAAAATCGCCCCAAATTCATTGACTGGAACAACTGTATTCCCAAGACCTTGAGACATTTCTCACCCTGACGGTTTTCAAATCCACAGTGGTGAAATGAAGTAGGTCGTTTTTGTAAAGTGAATGGGAAAAGGGAGGGAGGGAGGAGGATGGAAGAACATAATTATCTCTTGTTCTTCACAAAAGGCTCAAAAAACAAGCTAACAAGCATTTTTTTTCCTAACAAATCAAACTGATATTTTGTTCTATTTTTCAAACTCGCAAACACACATGCGGGTTTAATAATAACCCGGTGCTGTAACGATTTTTGCTGCAACGGGAGGAGGAAGGGGAGGTAAAAAAAAAAAAGAGCGAAAAATAAAAAGAGAGATAGAGACATCTCAACAGATGGGAAGGAAAGGAGGGCAGGAGACGGCGAGCGTTCAGCTTGTAGTCCTTGGAGGAGGGGTGGACTTAAAAAAACAACTTTGAAGAAACAATTTCCTCGCAATCCATCAGTGAGCCCACGTCGATCCGATTGATAAACTGCTAATTACAAAATCAATCGCTATGAATTTTCACAGCTGTCAGACAGAGGGGCTCCCAGGAGAGTGATCTCCCAGAGACCTTGTTCTAATGTTGCGGACACCCTCCCCCTCCTCCTCCTTTTTTCTCTCCCCCCGCCGACCCCCATCCCTCCTCTCTCCGGACGCCCCCACCTCCCCGCTAAAGCTCCGTTGTCTGAAAGCCCCAGCATCAGCATTTTCATTTTTCAGCCCGGACAAAACAAGGGAAAGCAGCCTGGTGACCCAGGCGGCGCATTGATCAGAGCGGGACAGCTCCTGCCTCCTCAAAAGGGGCCTGTCAATAGCGCTGTGCCGTCTTCACATTGGAACAAACGAGGCCTATCACTCCCTGGTACCCATTCCATTCGACTTAACACATTTTATTGACAGCCCCTATGCTCCTAATGAAATGCTAAATTTATCTCCCGTGGCTGCTGTGCCCCGCAGCTACTGTTATGGAGATAGAGGGAGAGAGAGGGGAGAGGAGCGGGCGCCAGAGAAATACCACAACACGGAAGGTGTTCAATTAAAAAAGCTCAGTCCTCCATCCCTCTTCTCTGTACACCAGCCCTTATCTTCTCCCTGTGTCTCCATCTCAGCACCAGACTGAAGCGGTTTCTGTCACGTGTGAATTAGGTGCAGTCGGAAAACCATAAAATATCCTGGACAAACATTACACTTGAAGAATATCTCAGAGTAGAATTTTAATCTAAAATAGTATTAATTATTATTAAAAAAAAAAGATTGTGAATATTTTTCAGATATTGGGTGGGTATTCATTTATTAAGGTAGCTGGTGGCTTTAATCTTCTCCCTTTAATCTGCTCCCTCTTTAAAGTAAATTATGTGTAATATTAATAAAAATATCTTCTCTAATAGTTTTCATTTTCATATTTCACCTGTCAGATCATGGAACTTTTAAAACGTCTGTTAGATAAATTGAGTAAAATTAAGTGAATGTTTTGTACAAATTAAATGTTGGAATGAAATTGTATAAGTGTAATATCAACTAACAAAACAAAATAATTATTCTAAAATCATGACTTGTGTGTGACATGTTTTGTGATTTTGGAATTTGAGGTAAATATTAAAATAAATAAATCATGGTTTAATCAAACTACTGATAAATTAGAATAACTGATATTTCCTTTTGATATGAACACAGTTTCTATGTCATTACTATGAAATACTAAGACATTTAAAAGTTTAAAATATATTCAATAAAAGTGTACATGGAATAAATCATTTCACTTTTCTGTTGGCGTTATCCAATCAAATTCATTTTTATTTTTCTATATTTGATTTAAAATATTAGACTTAATCAACATGCCGGAAAGATTTGCTTCAGCAAAAACCATGACGCCTGAATGCCATTCCTGACGTGTGTTTAGAGATCCCACCTGAGTTGGCGAGAGCGATGGCCTTGAGGGTGACGAACTCCTCCTTCTCCACTTTGAGCTTCTTGTATTTGCGGACCAGCTGCAGGATGGACACATAGAGGTCGAGCAGGCCCGTCAGCCGCGAGTGCTCCTCGTCCATGATGTAGTCCTCGGCGTACACCAGCTCGTCCTCGTATGGCAGCGAGCGGAACACGATGCTCAGGATGAGGATCTCCATCCAGGCGCTCTGCAGTAGACTCATCTGGTCTCCCAGGGACAGAGTGGAGAAGCCTGGAAGGACAGAGAGAGAGAGGGGGGACACTATCAGGACAGGGAGGAAGGACGGCGTGGACTTTTCCGTGATTTAACAGAAATACGACCATAGCTTGATTCGGCTATGGTTGATTAGTATACAAAGCATCATCAGGCCCCGGTAGCTTCGCGTGCATGTCGAAGCACATGTTAGCAAGGGGTGTTTAATTTTAAATGCACAACGGAAGGTCCTCTTTGAAGCTGGTGTCAGAGCACTTGAGTGGGCTTTGCTGTAAGTGAGGACAGTAAATCGGTGCAAAGGTCTGGGATACACAAAGCCATGTGGTTACCCCCTTGTATCCTGTCACACGTCTATTGGTGTGAGGGGGGGGATTAGCGCTGAGGTGCATTCTCATTGGAGGGGGTTGAGGACATGACATGAACTGTGTAGTAGGAGGAGTTTATGATGATACACACAGACACACACACACACACATAGAGGGGTCACATGGTTCAAACCCAGCCCAAAGACCTGCTTAAACACAGGGTTCGACTCTCCAACAGCAGCTGGATGGGCTGAAATTGGCTCAGGCACATCAAACCACAGCCTTTGACTCCTCTATGTTGAAAATTAAATAAAACAAACTAGCTCAATACCCCAAAAGATGAGCTGTGAGAAATTTGAACAAATTAAAGGGAAGGGAAAGCAAGCAGCAGACAGCCTTCTTTTTTTCTTCGTTCTACCCTTCAGCTGTCAATATACCGCATGAACCCTCCCCCCCACCACAACTCATCTCACAACCCCCTCCCCTCGCCTGCAGGCGGCCCATTCTGACAGCATATTAGATTCTTTGGCTCCGCCCCTGATTAATATGATTGCTTTTACAAGTTTGCTATTGCCACGCTGCCTGCCGTGGCGTGATTAAGAGGCGATAGATTACAGTATTGACCGGGGCACGCTTGCCGCACATAACGCTTCCCCGCGTTTTCTCTTAAATATAAAGGATCTCGTCGGGGTGCGCCCGATGTTTATCTTGTCCTGGCAGAACGACGTGGACAAACACGCATGGGGGCCAGTTTGAGAAGAATAAGAGACGTCATGAGAAAAGCAGGAGAGAAAAAAGTGGAGGAAAAAAAAGACAGGACAGAGAGAGCTTGTGTGTATGTGTGAGAGAGAGAGAGACAGGTAGAGAGAAAAGAAGAACCACGGCAAGTACCACACGAGTGTTCAATTTCCCTTATCGTGGTGATGACCACTGCAGGGGAAGAGCTGGAGGATACATTAATTAACAGATTGTGATCAGAATGTGAGGGCCTTCACATTTTGAAGGGGAATCAATGGTCAGTAGAATAGAGTGCTAACAGAAAGGTGGTAGTGCTCGGCTGGACTGGTCAGAGGTCTGAAGAGCTCAAATTAGACCCAACAAAAGCAAAAACTGCTGAAAGCACTCAAAACAACTATTACCAGTGGAGGCCATATTTTATTACTGATATGCTGTAAAGGCCCGTGCCATTATGTATATCCGTTCAAATCTTCTTTGTTGTGTTATTTCCTTGTCTGCGTACGTGGCCATTAATTCGGGCAGAATGTGGATTGGCCGGAGGGGAATTTTAACACACGGGCGCGGCCCGTGATTGCTGCATCAGGTTGGCATCGCAATCACCGGCGAGGCTCCGGCGAGCCTTTTATGCCAGGGAGGACTGAAGCGGAACTAAAGCGCCGCCACCGACGTGACAGCCCCCGCGTGAAGGACTTGTTCGCGGGGGCTTGTTGGAGAGGCTTTAGAGTTGTTCCGATACAGCTGACACCTCTCAGCCATATGCACGCGCTGCAGCCCAGCAGCCTACAATTACCGTTGACGCTAAAAGTCCTTGAATTTAATCCAGTGTTGTGCGATGGAGAGGTGGTGTTTTCTCCCTCCACCCCCACACCCCCCCTGCCCCCCATCCCTGCTCTATCCTCTCTCTTCAGGGCCTAAATTATCGCTCCAAATGGGATCTCGTGTCGTTGCCTCGCCTTTTTCCACTCAATTTAATCGAGTAATGAAGTGACTTCCCGACTCCGCAGGTCACGCGCCGCTCCGGCCGCCGCACTCTAAAGGTGGCCCGGTTAAGTGCCGTCGGAGTGGGTGATTTCCTCTAATGAAATATCAATATTTACATCTTCATTTCCAGCCCACTGGCTTGGCGGGGTTTGACCAAACATGACACAATATTGACCAAATCAGAGAGGCCTGTCTGCGCACTTGAAGGGCCTTTCTTCCACTCCGCTGCTGAGTGCACTGGAAGATTTCTATCCGAAAAGTCTTTGTGGCAGGGATGCGGGGATAATAACAGAGGCAGAGGTTTTCTTTGTTCGCTTTGACACTACATGTGCTGCTCAGGTGGAGATCATATACGTTCATGCTTTAAAGGGATTTTCATTTTCACAATTGCATTCATCTTGCAAATTCAGTTCAATCTAGGCACAGGTAAAAAGAAATATATATATATATATGTGTATAGGTGACAGAAAACAACACTACAGAGAAACCCAGCTGACCACTAACTGCATCAGCGCACCATCATTTATGGCTCAAAGGGTGAAAACAAGACCACTAAAGACCAACAACAGAAGCCAAAACCATCATCTCTCCCTTTATCTCTCCAAAAGCCTTCGGCTGCAGGCAGGAGGGGGCAGCCCAAACCCACAGACGGCTGCTTCAAACCTCTCACAGAGATTAATCAGAGTGCCGTTTCATCTGCCAGAGCACAGGACGGTCCAAAATGAAATGCTGGAGATTTCTGTTGAGCTGGAGTTCATATTCTATTAATTTATTATTGTTTCCCTCTCCCCGAGGGCCATTAGCGCGGGTAATAAAAAGAGATGTAATTACGAGGCACGGTGGCCCCCTCCAGCTGCAGCCCCCTCGTAACTCACCCTCAATCAGACAACAGAGCAGACAGAGGGAGGGAGAGCAAAGGGAAGAGGGAAAAAAATGCAGAGAGAGAGAGAGAGGAGAGAGAGAGGAATGGAGGATAAAAGAGAGGAGAAGATATGGGCCAAAGAAGAGGGAGATAAGAAAGAGAGAAAGAGAGCAGCAGCAGGGAGTGAAAGGGGGCTGAAGCAAGGAGGGGGTGGGGGGTGAGATAGAAAGAGGAAAGAGAGTAATTTTGGCTGGACAGGGGCTGATCTATCATGGCCGGCTATCAGAAGGACAAGCAGGCCCTGAAGACTTCTGCCCAGTGGCAATCTCACCTCAGCCAAGTCAAGTGCTCTCTGGGCTCCAGTTGGAGTAAAACTGCCCCTAACAGGACCCCGGAGGTTCAGCACACTTTTTTATTTTTTTTTTCTTTGAACCTCAAACTGAGCTTGAATGATCACGCTGCCATAAGCGTATTCTATATCAAAGCTTTTAAGATGGTACATAAAAAAAGAGGACTTCTGATTTGAATATATTCCTCCGATGAGTGACACATTATAAGATTTAGAACCAATACGGGAATGAAGGGCAATTTTTGAGCACCTTCACAAAGGGATGTATGTGTGTGTGTGTTTGTGTGGATCTGCGTGTGTGTAACTTGCAGCTGCCGACCATGATTCTTTCTGAATTTACATGACAGCGTAAGGAGGACCCAATCAATAGTAGCTTGGTAATAAATTGCCACGCTTGACATAAATAATTTGACCTGAAGTCCGACTACAGAGTACGATGCAAACAACTCACTTTGCTGCGAGCCCTTCCCTGTGATATTGGACTAAAATCGTGTCAATACATAACTAAATTGACTTGGTGAGGGAGGTAGCTAATGTCTGCAAATTTATCTTGTTTTTTTCAGCTCCAGTGCTCACTTTTGGGAGAGTCGGCTATCTTTCGACGTGATAACCAGCCCATTATCCCATTGTAAGTAGCTGGGGGAATGGGTGATTTGTCCAGCGGCCTGTGAACGTTATGGGGTTGAAGAACGTTAAATACAGTAATCCCCTTTTTTAATCTGCACCCTATGACCTCCTGACCCCAGCCGTGGAATTCTTTAGTTCTCCCCAGGGCCCGGCTGCCCAATACTGACGTTACATATCTCTGTTTAGCCCCAAAGACCAGGACGAATCAGCCTTTAATCATTCCCATAATTACACATAATTTATCCCTGCTGCCATCAAGCAACATTGCTTAATGAGGGATGGCGCTCTGCTGACGATCACTTAAAGACACATTAGCATATAAGATTTGCCACAGAACGTTTTATGTAAAATATGACAAATTCTACAGACGCTACACTTTTTGAACCTCTGGATTTCTACAGAGTAAAAATACATATACACATGTATAATGATGATGCTGAGTGTACCTGTTCATGTGCCACAGTAGCTAAACAAAGCCCTCCCCCACCCTGGCTGGCAGATGTCCTCTTCCTGGCCCTGCATACTCCTGACTGCCTGTCTGCCTCTGATACGCCCCCATCTCAATCTCCCTGCAGCTTTTGCGCCTTCCAGCAGCTCTCCTGCCTTGGTTCAAGCCTCAGCATCCACCTGATTGCTCAATCTATCTTTATCTCCTGTGTTGAAGCCTACGTCAGAGGGTAAATTGAATATACTAAGAGCTGTCTGTTGGTGTCTATATATAATAAAGTGCACTGATGAGGTGCTGATTTATTGCCGGGCAGTATTCACACTCTATTACAAGGAGATTACGCAGCTTGAGTGGGATCAGGCTGGCAACGCAGTAAGTAGATTTCACAATTTAATGGCAAAGAGAAAACAGGAGCCCGGAGGGGGCTGGAGGAGGGTGGGCTGATGATTATGGCGGAGGGTTGAGCTGACACAAACACGACAACATACAAGAGCCGCGATCTCGTTTTAACATCGCTGCCTCCATGCTAACAACCGACGCGCCGGGCGCTTGTCTGTCAAATGCGGGGCTGATGAGCCGGAATCCAATAAAGCGCAGATGATGAATATTCCCAAAACACTGGTAATGAATAGAACAATGCAAACAAGGCCCCTTCATTAGATTACATCAGAATCTAATACCAAAAAATGAAATTACACTTGAGGATGTTAGACTCACAATCTATTTTCAAAAGCAATATTAAAAAAAAACACCGAAAAAAAAACCTAACGCACTGAAAATATAAACATGAGCTCCACCGCTGTTCAAATATTTTACATTCTATGGGGAACATGCCAGAGCAAAAATATGTTTTATTGTGTGGGAGCAAAGCAGCGGCAGTAGAGTGTCAATATTTGCTTGGCCCTTTAGCCTTCAGAGAATTCCCAGCTGAAAACACTCCGGCCTAGGAAGCTGGGATGGGAGCCGGCAAAACACCAAACGACGAGCGCCTCTTGTATAAGCAGCATGCATAGCGTTTTTTACATATGAACGCATGACATTCCCACTGCGGGTGGGAAAGAATGTGGGGTGACACGGGGGCTACAGGGGTCACGCTAAAATCCTGTCACTCCTTTAAGAAGGCGGTGATGTCAAGGTGGTAAACAACTTCTGGTGGACTGATGCTGTCAGCGAGCCCCGTTCCTCCCTAAACCTTTTGGACAGAGTGAAATGCATCTTTATGGGATGCAAAAAGGACCAGAGGGGTGGACAGTGGACAACTATGTGTGTCAAAGGTTGTTAGCACCTTAGGAGCAACAAGCCATCTGTCAGCATCCCTGTAACACTGCTCCTAATGACCCTGCCCCCCCTCAGGCAACAGCCGTGTTAGATTCTGCTTCATGGTGCTATTTGAAGCAGTGACACTAGTGTCCAAAAGCTCCACAGAGATTATCAATTAATCAAAGGCAGATTCAGAATGAGGGCAAGGCTGCAATCTGACAATGGCAAAACCTGTGAAATGGCTCTTGCTGTGTGACATCAGCCTCCCGATATCGACCTCATTAAACCAAAGGTGACGACTACACCTGATCTTATTGATAAATTGACTTATTTCTGTTTTTCTGTCACCTGAAGTCATCGACAAAAATCCGAAAAAGCACCTCATGTATGTGCACTGGCCTGTCACGGTATGTTAAAAAGAGCTGAGATGACAAAGTTGACATTGGACCCTGTAAGGCAAAGATACCATCGAAACTAATGATACGGCTTTGATATCCTCCAATCGCCCTCCAATTAAAACCCAATAAGGCCACTCCACTTCAAATTATGCCCCTTTTGAAACGTGTTTTCAAATGTTAGCTGAGAATAGGGGGAATTAAAAATCAATTGAGAGAAGGTAAGTGCCAATTTTCGTGACATTTAAATTGTTACATTTGGACCTTTAGTTATTGGCCCATCTGACAATGGCCTAATCAATGTGCTCTACTTCATAATGAACTGTTAATCTTTTTAATTCCGCTGCCTAAGGCCACAAAAATCTATCAGAATGCAATCAGCAGTTTTTTACCCCTTTCTTTCCTTGTCCCGGAGCACACGGAGGGAGAAATATGGTAGGAACGGAGCATTGTAGGCTGCCCTGGGGTACAATTGGTGCATAGAGTGTTAGTGCATGGAGTTTCACTCAACCAGTGAACCGTCTCTGATCAGGTTCAGCCATGTACAACTCAATTATGCAGCCATTCCATGGCCAGAGGACACCCACTGTCCTAATACAGACACCACCAAAGGGACAGACACAGACCAAGCACTCAGCTCAAGTAGAAGTCTTTATTCTGCGAAATTGTCTATTTTAATCTATGAATAATATGTGGGATTTAGAGATAAGAGTTGAAAAAAAAAATGTGAGCAAATATAAAACCGAAGCGAGCGTGAGTGTGTGTATTTATACAGAAGCAGATCAGAATAATCTACTTAAAGTCTACCTTCTTGCAGGTGCTGCACATTGTTTAGCACACCTGTTCAGTTCCAGGTACTCATTCTTAGAAGGAACACTCACTCAGGCTTATTGCCTCAGGTTTTGGGTTAACTGATCATTATCGACACATTTGGAATGACAAGTCCTCTGCCGCAATCTCTAGAGCAAATCCCATTAACAATATGAATCTATCCAATGTAAAATACGTGTTAGTGTAATCTGATTAACGCAGAGCTCCCAACACTATGACACAAACGAAATCCCGGTTAGAGTCCACACATATTAAAATGGTGATGTACCTCAGGACGTAAGATAAAACCTTTTAATGCGTCGTGTATAATATATGTCTAGACGTTTGATGATTATGATTAATGATTATGACGATTATGATTTATTGAGAAAATTCACAAATCCTAGTCATAAACAGTAGACGGTACACAGCAGACAAATGGAGACTACACCTACTTCAGGTTACACAGTGGCCTCAGATGACCTGTGAAATATTCAGTTTTTTTTTTTTCTGAATAAAACACAAAAATATGACAGGCAATATCCGTAATGCATCGGCATGCATGTTAATGAGTGACGCCTGCACACTCTCTAGCCAGCAACCGGCACAGAAATGTTGCAGTTTTGCATGTGCCGGTGGTGCCACTGTAATTTTTTGGGTTACAATAATGAAAGTGTGTTATCGGGTCAGTTGTGATCCAGTCCTGAGTAAGCTCCTTGGTTAAACTCTCGGTGTGCTGACCATGCAGAGCCCGTGGGGAGTGATCCAGATAGTTTAGATGTGTAAGGGACAGGGGCTGAGGCCAGGGGTTGGGAGCATATCCATCTCTAATCTCCTTACTATCAGATCTGTACCTGATTAATACCTCTCCTTCTGAGAAGTACTCTAATACCTTTTCAGTACAAAATGCACCTGTCTGAGGTCAGCTGGAGTCCACTTTACTTTACTGAAAAGAAATCAACACTCTGATTGTATGAATTGAGATTGAATTTATCTTCTGAATTAACTATTTTGATGTCAAATGTACATATATGTGTTTGTGTATATGAGAGAGAATGGACAGTGTGTGCGTGTGTGTGTCAGTGCTGCAGGCTGACGGGTCTGTGCCTGTCCAAGTTATGCTGATGAGAAGAAGAGGTTATGGAGGTGCTGCTGAGGGACACATTCATTTAGTTTGTTACCCCTCCATGCCTACAGCACCGTAATGTTATAGAGTTATGGGGGTCAAGCTCAAGATCAAGGAGAATCTGCCTCGGTTGCAAAAAAAGAGAGGCTAAACAATGTGTTCTCTGTCAAAATCAGAGGAAAACTCTTGAAGGAAGCAAAATCTCTGCTGACGTGAGGCGCTGTATCCTTAATTCAACAGCCTCTCATAACACCTCGTCTATAAGAATGTCTATGGGGCAAGGAAGAAACATGATTATGCCCATCAATAATTCAATATGTGTGTGTTTGCACTTTGTGTGTGCTCGTGTATGCACATATGTGTCTGTGTGTGATATGATGTCTTGTTTGATTGGGCAGGTCCCCAACTTTGCTCTAAATCTCCCTGGTGATTACAGCATGCATTGGCACCGGGTCAGTGTGTCCCCCCTCTCCATTCAATGCAGGGATTTTAGATACACTCTATTGATTTGTTTCTTGCAGAGCTATGTCCATTTTGCACCCTATCCCACCCACCTCCCACACAATCCTACATACCATAGGGCTGTGTGAGCTGCTGTCATTAATTATCTACGTCTGTATGAATGCATGTGAGACAAGAGACAGACAAAAGATGAATAAAAAGATAACTGGTTGAATGCCTCTGCCAATGAGTCAAGTTGCAAGTTACATCCTGTCATAATTAACATATGAGTTCTAGAGTTATGGCCAAAAACATGTTTTGTGAGGTCACGGTGACCTTGATCCTTGGCCACCAAATTCCAATCAGTTCATCCTTGAGTCCAAGTGGAGGCATGTGCCAGATGTAATGAAATTCCCTCAAGGCATTTCCTGAGGTATTGCATTCAGGGGGACGGAGATGTACGTGAGGTCATAGTGACCTTGATTCTTGACCTTTGGCCACCAAAATCGAATCGGCTCATCCTTGAATCCAAGTGGATGTTTCTGCCAAATTTGAAGGAATTCCCCTAAGGCATTCCTGAGCTATCACATTCATGATAACGACAAAATGTAATGCATAAAATGAAAAAAAAGTGCCTTTAAATAAAACAGAGCAGAAATATTAAAAAGCAGAAGGGGGAAAAAAGGAAGCAAAAAATATATATTTTTTTAATACCTGGGATGTGCTTGGCCCAGCCGATGATGACCACCAGCTCACGGTCAGCCAGGTCGCACAGCGTGGTCAGAGCCTTGATGTCGCTCTCTGGCATGGTAGGGTCAGGCATGGCATAGATCTTCTCTGGCTCCGCCACCAACAAGTGAGAAACTATCTTTGTGACTGAGGAAAATGAAGGAAGAAGAAGAAAGAGAAGAAATAAAGAGAGGAAGGAAGGAGATGTCAAAGTAAAGTAGAGGTCAAGGGTCATATTATAGCAACGCTCAGCGAGGCGCAAAGATGCACTGCACTGATAAACGATGTACATTGGTGCAATTTTGACACGGTCCCTTTATTTCTCATCGTCGTTATGCAAACTAATACATGAAGCCTGGTTTTGTGTTAGTGAAGACAAACTCTTCAAAAACTCTTACAGAATGCAAGCAAGTGGAAAAAATGTATGTGTGAAAATGTGAGACACCAGTGTCCTCAAGCGCTAGGCCGTTGTTTAATATCGGTCATCTGCTTGGAGACTTAAGAGTTCAGACCGGAACAATACCTGGCCTATATTTCTGCGGGAACTCTCGACTGTCCAAACATGGGAAGGGGTCAGGGGATAATGAGCCTGGCCTAGAATTTTCGCCTCCATTGTACCCGTTTAGTGGCCGGACAGGGGGGTGGGAGGTGGGGCAGTACTCACGAGGCTTTTTGGTGGGAGGGGGGAGCGTCAAGCCCAGGTACGGGTTGTTTTCTGCGTCCAACCTCCGCTTGTACTTCTGTCTGCCCCCTCGCACGCGGTCCAGACGAACCCCTGGGGAAGAAACAATAGGCACGGACATGGTGAGATGAGGAGAAGGTATCTTATCTAGACCAGGTCTTAAAGGATATCAAATACAAAATAAATTAGGTCAAACAAACTGCAGGGATACAAATTTATATATATATATATATATATATATATATATATATATATATATATATATATATATATATATATATATATATATATATATATATATATATATATATATATATATATATATAGTACAAGCACATTACAGTACATCACAAAAATCCAGATAAATATTCTTTGGAAAAATCACATGTAAACAGATTAAGTCTCTAGCTTGTATATAAGCATAATAAAAGCACTGCATAGCGATATAAAAGTGTGCCTGTGTAAGCATGCCAGTGTGACACTGTGTGTATGTGTCAGAGGCACGGCTGCCTTCCCATATGTGGTCCATGCCTGGCTGGTCTACTGTGACACAGCTGAGCCCAGAGCAGGTCTAAACATATGAATATTTAACGCGGGGTCAATGATCTCACAGACTGGCCCTCTAATTATTTAGCTTTTGGGGTGAGGCAGACTGCATACTAATTAGCTACCGGCTAACATGCCTCGTCGCCTGTATGTGTGCGTGTGTGCGAGCTCAGGTGTGTGCTCCTTGGGATCCGGGGGAAAAAAGAAAAAAGGAAAAAAAAAGAAACTTAAGCTACAAGCTTACACGGTCCCAATACACACTGTACAAAACATCCACTGTCATACTGCAGATAGATAACTAGGTATTGCTTTCCCATAAAAGACCCTTATTTCACCCCTCTTTCACTGGAGTAGCACTGAGGCCTTATCACCTCCAGCCACACCTAGGGGGCCAGGTTCCACACTGATACTGTAAATGTCAAGCCGGCCTCATCATAACATAAGTTATTTATTATCTCATTATTTGATAAGAATGTTTCCATTTGGATGTCTTTTCTATTCTATTAATTTTCAACATAGTTAAAATATTTCATCTACACTGTTCTATTTATTTGATACCACCACCAGGCAGGTATTTGGTTATTTAATGTAATTGTATGCACCGCGTTTAATATCCTGCTTCCCCCATATTTGGACCGGTGTGTCT
Source organism: Lepturacanthus savala (assembly GCA_030544235.1). Lineage (NCBI taxonomy): Eukaryota > Metazoa > Chordata > Actinopteri > Scombriformes > Trichiuridae > Lepturacanthus > Lepturacanthus savala. The sequence goes on along the minus strand of CM060469.1, from coordinate 16,234,890 downwards.
CTGCTGTCGCCATGCAGCCTAAATATCCCTGATATCTTAATCCTGTCAAGAGGGAGAATCCCTTCAATTTGCCTGATATGCATAATGTAACTCCCCCCCGAAAACAAATTTAATACTAAAGGGTGGATGAGAAAAGGCTCAATGAAATGCTTGTGGTGGAGGAGGAGTTAATTTGTCAGCCTCCTGCGTCCTTTGAGCGAACAACACGCCGCAGCGAGAGCACTTCCTTGATGATTTCATCACTTTATAACAGGGAGGATGGTGTCAAACCTGGGCATTGTGTGGCCACTGCAAATGAGCCTAATACAATTTGCCCATCAGCAAGTGCTCTTGGAGAGGATGAGTTTGGATGTGTCCCATGTGCTGTGATTGGAGGTCGCTCGGTGAATGGTGGTGGGGGGAGTCAAATCAGATGATGTAAGATAGAACCAGTGGCCTTCATTTAACAAAGAGGAATTCAATGATGGATTTATGCAAAATATCTTCTTGATTTTCACCGCTTAGCTTACATCGCAAAGGCCTCACTCTCTACCATGCTAAATGAATGAGGGGGGGGGCAGTAAACTGTATTATCATTTAACTGTAAAATAGAGATTTCTTCTACTTATATAAATTATTTGATTCCCTAGAAACACAAATCTGATTAGGATTGTCTTTCAATTTCCTGACACTGACAACCCACTAACCTAATTACCCCCAATTCCCAACAGAGCCTCATCCTTCCCAGCAAACGCCAGGGAATCATCTGATGGCAACTACCTGTACTTTACACTGGCACACACACACACACACACACGTATAAGCGGTGACAGTTTCACCTTTACGTGTATCAGATCGAGAAATATATTTTTTTTGTGCAAATCTGTGAAAGGCGTCTTGAGAATTGTTTGAAGTCGTTTAACAACTTTCCACCTCAACTGCGACGGCACCGGGTTGTAGAAAATTCCTCTCTTGGTCAAAATCTGATGTCACCACTTTCTACAGTTTCTTCCGGCTCTCCCGGATGAGTGCTGCCACTGCCAGGTGGCTGCGCTCCTACTTTCCATGATCTCCCTCTTGCCGGTCGAGTCGAGCGGCTGTCTCAGTCAGTGTAAAGCCAGTGATGAAGGTAGATGGGTGCCTCTTTTAATTAGAACAGTCCTGGCCATAATTAACAGATGCTGACAGGAATTAAAGCTTGGCACTAACCTGTCTCATTTTACTGTCCAAGAGGCCCAGACACAAGCAGAGAGGAAGAGAGTGATTAAGAGCAGCGAGATGAATTTATTCACCCATACTGTCAGGCGCTATGGTTAGAACTTTATAGGGGCCTTTGTGAGGTTCATATGTCCCTTTGGTGGCCCTCAAAGCTTTAAGTGGTCTCACTCCGGCCCTCTCTGTCGCGCTCCCTCCACAGTAAACAGTAGATGTGTTATGAATGTGCGAAGCGAGCTGAGTGCCACCTCATCCAAAGTCATCTCGCTGTTTTATGGCCCCACTAGTCCGTGCGGCAGGGCCAGCAGTGGGTGAGCTCGGGTATCATCTCTTCAAAGCAGGGTGCTGGGGGAGAGGGCTTTTGGCCAAGGCGGCTGGCATTTGTGCATGGATTAGCGCAGGCCTCGGGGTGGGGGCTGGGGGCCAGCTGACCCTAGGCTCTTCTTTCTCTCCAAAAACAATAATAATCCCCCTTCCGAGTACTCGCCTACAAAAGGGCCTGTCTTCACTCACTTTGTGCGGCTGGGGCCGCTGGGGTAGGGGCCCTTATTTTGAGTGGCTCACCTGTTCTGGGTGTCTCTCCCTGGGGGAAAGTGTCAGGATGTCTGGGATGGTTGGCAATGCCAAGGGGGGCTTAGGCGGACCCTATTTTAGCTGGGAAAATCAGAAGGCCACATGGCAAGGCATGGTGAACCTTGCCTTTCAAGGAAGCCGCCACCCCCCAAACCGCTAAACTGCCGTCAGCACTATTTCAAAGGGCCCCCGTTGCCAGCTTTGCATGCTTGTAAGTGTGTTGCAGCATTTTTAATCACAAGTGGTGATGAGCAAGGGTAGCGGAAAAAATTGTCACGCATTGCCCCCTCCCTGTCTTCTGACCCTAGGGGCTCCCATACTGACACCCTCGGCGCATACACCATTTACAGGTTAGCTACACAATCCCTGGCGAGCTGACATCCCTGCTTATTCTGCTAATTGAAACCACTAAATGATGCTTAGACTACACTTAGGATTACTGTACATTATTTTAAAACTTATTTTATTATCTTTGTCTGTCTAGTGTACAGTACACATGTGAGCATTGTGTATGTTGTGTTATGTGAGTATGACGGGTCTATTGTGGGACGTGGTTGTTCTTTGCATGCCAGTCTGTGAAACAATGAGCGTTGTATTGTATATCAGCGCAGACACTCTCTGCTCCTTTGTTCATGGCTGTCACCACGTTCTCTTACAATAAGACGAAAAACGTTCGACCTTTACGTGGCGGCATCATCGGGACAATGGAACAAAAAGCTATTGTCTTTGATCTGCAGATGTGTAGATTAAAAAAAAAAACAGATCTCACTGGACATTAATAAAGAGATTTTCTGCACTCGTGTGTATGTGTGCATCCATGTAAGTGAAGGCATCCTTATGTGTATGTGTGTGTGTGAGGGAGAAAGGAAGTCGGTGCAGAGAGCAACTGCCACTGAATGATGTCAATGTAATCTCTCAATAGTATCTTGTCTTCTCTCTTGCTCTAAGCTCTGATCCGTTTCCATTGATCAGAGGAAAAACCTGTTGCCCCTGACATTTGATTCTTCTATTGATCACTTCCTCCTTTATACAGTCAGGGGAAAGTACAGCGACTCAACACAGGGTTTAGGTAGGTCTCCTGCAATCAGACTGCTGATCTCCGAAGACCATTTTCCTTACACCTATCACCGCGCCTTAAGACGTGAGCTAGCTGCCTGGAGCTTTTGTGTGGCTTGCGTCATTTGAACTTCCCCTTTGAGCGTATGAATACAAATAAAACCCAAATGAATTCCCGCCGAAGGTGTCTGATACTCTTTCAGAGAACCTGACAGATTTAAACTTCTGTTTCATTCTCAGACAGTTGGGGGGCAGCACTGTACTTTGTTGGAGCTGTAAAGTTATAATTAGGTGATTTTCCATTGAGACACAATGTGACCTTTCTGCAGTAATGAAAGTAAGTGGCAACCTGAGTCACATGAGCGGAGTCCGTCTCCGCCACTCTGGGCCTGAGCATGGCGTTGAGCTGGCGGCTTCATGGAGCTTACAGTGGACACCGACCACGTGTCTCTATTTCCATTTCGTTTCGGTGACACTTTAAAGTGCCACGTCTCAAAGCAAAGCTTATGCACAAAAAAAAGCATTTTGACGTCTTTTTGTTAATCATGACAAATGCACTTTAATGATTTTTGACTGTGATCGATCAGTTATTCGAGGGGGCGGGAGCTACAGCACTTCAAGACTTCAATCGGTCTATGACAATAGTTGCGGTGCGATGACAGCGTCCTATGTGAAAGAGGACGGTCATTTTTATTCTGGGAATGTGCTGAATACACAGAAGTGTGCATTAGAACCTAAGGCTTAGCCGAAGTCTGCATATTTGAGTTTTACACTCTTTTTACTCTGACCTGACACTGGTCATTCATTTATAGCCACGACTACATATTTTTGTAGTCTCTTACTCTCCAAGATGATATATTGGCATAAATTTTTCATCAGATAGTAATGCGATTACTCTGTCTTTCTGGCACTGAGGCTTTATCTGGCTGATGCAGTCCAGGGGATTCGGTTACTGTGTGGAGATCCATACGGGTTATGACTCTGGCTTCAGGTGGCGGCTGGATATATATGCATCTATAAATCCCGCTCTTCAACGAATAATGTGAGGAATAATGCCAAAACATATAGCCTATATGGCACATTGAAAGAGAACCTAAAAACGGAAGGTTTTACAGTATTTTATTTATTAGGCCTTCTATTGCACCGGGTATTTATACCACTGTATATCCGTGAGGGACAGTCACACTTTGCACAACATAAGTGACACCTGACCCACACTCATCACACTCGAGGAAAGCAAAATAAAATACAAAAAGAATGAAAAAAAAAATAACACATTTCAGAGGCCCTAGGTTGCTCTCAGAGGAGGCTTGAATAAATATAACACCGCCACTTCACCCCAAGCCACATATCTTTCATTATTCATTTGTCTGGCCTTTTTGGAGCAACCAACAAGTGAGAAAGGGAGAGAGAGGGGAGTGAGAGAGAGAGAGAGAAAGAGAGAGAAAAAGAGAGGTGAGAACGCATCCTCTAATGCGACGGGGTGAGGGAGAGCGGATAGGTGCCTCCCCCCCCGGAAGAGCGGCCAAGACTCCAGGTCTCAAGGGGCCCGATGGGGGCAGGGGAGGGGGAGAAACCCAGCTAGACAAATCCATCGGAAGCATGTTTAATTGTCACTGAATTCCCTGCTGGCGTGACTTTAAAAAACCATCCACAGGAAGAGAGCTGAGATGTTCGGAAAACATTTAGTGGATCAATATGCCGGGGGAGAGCTGAGACTGTGCCGAGTGTGTGCTCAGGGACCCGGCCTGAGCCTTTCCAGGCGGAATACGGTTACATTTCTATTACTCAGACAGCGGGATGAACCTATTCAGCATATTTCTGTCCCCAGCTCAACTGCACATTATTTACTGCTGTGTAGGTAGGGGGAGGACAAGGGGGCTGGCAAGTGTTGTCTAGGCCAGCCTAGTTGTGGGCCGGCAAGAGGCAAATACTGAAGCAGCGTGGGACCCAATGACACAACTATCTTGACAAAGAGTGTGTGATGCTGTGTTATTCCGCTGGCAGCTCACGTAGAAAACTAATGCGTCGGTTTGTTTGTGTGAATATGGCATGAAAAGGCGTCTACCAAAACAGGTGCAGCACTGTGTTTGTATCTGCGGGTGCGGGAATAAATAAAAATGTTCTTACTCTTCTTACCTTCTTTGAGCATCCCCACTTTGAGGCATTTCATGAAGCGACAAGCCTGACATGATTTGCGTCTCCGTTTTGTGATCTCGCACTCATTTGTGGCGGGACAGCTGTATTCTATGTTACCTGAGGAGGAGAAGAAGTAGAAGAAAAATAGATTAGCAACAACAAAGCCTTAATTGCGTAGCACCATGAATTGGGGCTGGGCAATATTTTAAAAAACCTATTGATAAAAAATTTGTTTATGTTACTGATTTTTTTTTTTAAATATTTGGGGGACATTTTATGCTTCTTACCCAATTGTAATAAAATGTAGATATGGGTGATATAGCTAGAACATATACTGATATAAAATATTTCATATCAGTGGGTAACAATAATTATTTATCATTTTTTAATTTAATCTATGTTAAATGACCAGGAGAAAAAAGGCTGAATGTAACCACTTTCTATTAAACTTAATTTGGCATTTTGTATAATAACTGGCTGTTTGATTCAATGATTTCTCCATTATTAAGGGAAATGTTATGTTTATGAGCCAAGGACGGAACAGCAAAGCTTGAGTAAAACTATCAATATTATGTTGAACTATTTTCTTATTGTATTGATGATGTATATATTGCTGATGTATATTGATATTGTTTTATTGCACAGGGATACCTTGAATTAAACTGGAAATATTCAGATACTGGATACAGTATGAAGTGGTTTCACTCTGCACTAAAAGAGGCCGATGGTAAATCAGGTGCTACGACTGGCGTGAGAAACAGCGGCACATACTCTCTGTGCTATCAGACGGCTCTATAATAAATCATCTTTTGCCAACTAGGCATGGGCACTTGTTAATCATATGGATTCCTATAGAATCCATTTTGAGTAGGTGGCTCAGGTGTCCTCCAGCTAAAAGGTGCCTTCCAGCACTGGGGTCCAAAGAAGGAGGAGAGGTAAGGGGGGTGGCGGTAAAGCTACAGTGGTCCTTCAGGACCCATCAGTAGACGCCACCCTGGTCCAACACTAAATTGGCCTCATTAATTCTGTGCATGTCCCCTCCGGGCCCCGGGTGCAGGCCATGTCCCCCTGTGCTCAGAGGGGCCTGCCACTGCCTCAATAGCAGGCTAGAGAGCCAGACATGCTGGCCCTGACCACTTTACATAATACTCCAGCAGACCCAAACCTGTTGTTACCACTGTTGCCATTGTTGACTATTTACATAGTGTACAGGCAAAGAGGCCTTATGTATTATTCAAGTGCAGCATCTGATTCCAGGACGGAGCAATGAAAAAGAGTTTCATTGCAACACAATAAAAGAGCCGGTTCTGCTCTACTCTAACATTAGCGGCGGAAAAGGGCAGGATATGTGAGGCGATTCCGCCGCTTCTGTCTGATTCCATACATTTTACTGTATTCAGGGGGTTTTCAATAAAGGGTTTCGATATAATGGTTGCTTCAGCTGAGGAATTTGAATTGGCTTTCAGGCTCAAAGCTTTTGACATTGGTGTTTTTTTCTAAACTTTTCCTTTAACTTAATATTTATGTCTTTGTCAGTATAGTACAAAAATAGATTGAGTAATGAAAAAATTCTAATTTAATCATCATAATAACCACAAGATTTTTTCCGTCTACCATTAAAATACATGATAATACACAATGTGCTGAAATGGCAAAACACACACATATAGGACAGTATCTTTCCGTTATGCATCAAGTGTACACTGAAAAACAAATATCCGCACATGAACATGGAGGATTGCATCCCAACATCCTGTAGCGGCTTGCTCCATATTTCTGTACAGAGGAACAGAAAGCTGTGTAATATTCCATCAGCGTTCCTCCACTAGCCCTCCAACACCCTTTGACAACTTATGCAATTATGTTAACATTATTGGACAGATCAAGTGGAGGGTCCCAAGATGTTATAAATAATTAGAAATTCCTCCTTATATCTGGGTTAGAAATCAGTATGCTAATTCTCCTCATCTCTTTGGGATTGGGGGTAAATAAAGGTGTGAGGGAAGTGGCTGATGAGCTCTGATTGTCTTTCCTCGGTCTGTTTTCTCTGTTGTCATAGCAGAACCAGACCATAATAATCCTATCCATTTCCCATATTATAAAGGAGGAGGCAATCAGTGCCACCCGGTGCTGGAATCAATTCATGGAAGTTATTTTTTTGGTTCGTTTTTTAATCAACAAATTGCTTGGATGTTAATGCCTAAATAAATAAAGAATAACATGACTTTTATTTGCAGATAAAAACATTCTTTACTTTACACTTTATTGATTATATTATTATTCTGAAAAACCAGCAATCAAACTATACGCTACATGGTCGACACGGCGCGGTAGATCACGTGTCCTTTTTGGGGGGATTTTTCTCTCCAGCGCCCCTCCCTTCCCCATTTTTCTGGGATGCCGACGACATGTGCACAAACCACACCTGGCAGCTTACGTACTAAGAGAGTTAGCCCTCCGATAAGACGCACTCCAGAAACAAAAACAAACATGGCTGTGCTACTGTGTCCACCTGTCCTGTGAAGCCCCCCGCACGTCTGATGTTCTGTCAAAGGGGGCTTCTCCCAGCTCAATGAATGGAGAGGGGTGGATTATCTCATTTTTCATCTTTACATTTGGTTTATATTTAGGGAAGGGAGTGTTTCGCTACATACAGTAAGTCCCACTTCATAACATATCTAATACCTCTTAGCAGATTTACAATGGCAATAAGCTGTGGCTTTGCTTGGTTTATTGGTTTTAATAACAGTCATACATAGCCGTAAAAGGAGAAAAACCCCAAGAAATGTTAATATTTTGGGAACAACCCATGATCCAATTGTAAGTAGCATTTGAAACACACTATAACCGCCTAATTGATTATAAACAGATACTAACACCAGAGCAGAAACTGATGCTGTTACAGGTCTTTTCTATCCGTAATGTGTCTGAACACAGCAGTAAAATTCCTATACTAATTAATACAATTTTAACAAATGTAAAATAACTAACAAATAACAATGTGTCTTAAAGATTATGGTTCAACGAATTGTATATATTCTTATGTTAGTATTGTGTATTTTTGTGAACATATCTATGAATTATATTTATTAGAGCATGTTTTAGTTGTTTGTTGCTTCACTTTCCCCTAAACCTTAATCGAAATACACCAAAATGAACATGAGTATGTAAAAGATGGTTTTAAACATTCTAGTCTTTCAATTTACTGTAACCATGCAGTACTTGAACAGTAGTTAACCCCTGTGTGCTCCTTGGGACATTTTGTCCTTATGGGTCTTTCAATCATTTTGACTGTGTTGCATATGGCAAGACATCTTGACAGGATGTGTAATTTTGGTTAATATTGGAATTGCAACCTCATCTCTTATATTATTATAATACGCTGTGTAATCAATATTGTTACATTGGTACTCACGGAGGATTTATATGTCCCACTGATTCCCAGCAAAACTGCAATGTGTTTAATCCTCCTCATAATTAGTAGTTTTTATTATTTTCTACCAGAGTGAGCCATTTTCTCATATTTGGCATAGGAATCAATAACATGCAATTTTCGGATTCTGTTGCCGTTTTATTATGGAACACTGCGGGTCAATGAAATCAATGCGTGTGTCTGGGGCCAAAATACAAACAATCAGATCCTTATGGAGAATATGAGCAAATGAGAACATAAAAACAATTTTCTGGATTCTGTGGCTATTGCAGCATACAAACAGGCACTGTATTATTTTGTGTCCAGGTGATTGATTGATTGTATTTTTTCCTGTTTTCCATGAAAAACAAACATTGATGGTGGAATCCGAGGAAAGAGCTTGCATTCTGTCATTATTGAGTTTTGCAGGCCATAGTAGCAACAAAAAAATGAATACAGTGCATTTGTTATTCATATGGGGGTCCAATGGTGCTGTCTGTCTGCATGTGTATGGAGAAACTAGTGTGTGCTGCTACAGAAACAGACATGATATTGTTTATTAGGTCAAACCAGTTCACCTCTGAACCCTTTGTTAAAAAACAACAGTGGCACTGTGTAAAGTAACTGGTATGTAAGATAAAAAATCTGAGAATGAATGGTTAGTCAGCCATTATGATCAAAACTATAATTATATTACTATTAGTTTTGTATAGCAACTAATTTTCACCTGGGAATTTTATACACACAAAAATCAATGTTGCTAATCAGTGACATATCCCAGATTGTGATGAACCCTCCATTAAAAATACCTTTGGCATTTAGTATATGGAAAACATTTTATTGTGTATGTTTTCCATAAAAAACAACAACAGTGGCAATATGTTATCAAACTGCCATTTAAAGGGTTAAAATTATATATATATATATATATATATATATATATATATATATATATATATATATATATATATATATATAAAGGAATATTTGATAATTATGATCAGTACTGAAATGAGTTAAAAGGTTATTTGACGTCACATTTTTTAAATGGGTACACAAGGGTTAAATAAAGTTACACATAAGTACTGCTTTAAATGAGGATTTCTGGTTACAGGGGATTCACATGTTGCATTTTATGAGGCACATTTATCAAATGCTTTACAACAACCTTGTCGTTCGTAAACGTGGCCCTGAACTACTAGCTTTTAGAGAATAGTATCGAGGGTTTCACTTTCAGAAATGAAACATACTGGCGGGAACCCCTTTAACCCGAGGGCCATGCTCGGGTATATCTGTCTTTAGAGGGGTTATGGTATGGTTACCAATAACATTACAGAGTGAAGGGAGAAGAAAAAGATTTCCCTCCTTCTTCTCTTGATAAGTATCTGTCTCAATCTATTTTATGGCTTTTCAGGACCCATGCCAGGGCACAGAGGGGAAAGTCAGGTCTTGTAAGTAAATTACAGTAAAATGGCAGGTATTTCTCATCAAAATCTAAACTGACTTTTACAGGCTTACTGTCAAGGTCTATTACTTCATATAAAAGAAGGCCACCAAGTTCAGTTGGTTTTCAAGCAATTTTACACTTGGGTTCAAAATGGAAAGAAAACACGATTTAATAATAGATTTATATTTTTGATCGGTGGGGCACGTGAGGTGCGGGGATGGGGGTATGATCGGGGAGTGATGGGAACAGGGGAATTTCTGGGATGGATGGAGATCCAGGTTGACATTAATTTCGGCCGGGATTTGACTAATGTAACTATCTCCACGTAAGAGTTCAAGGGGCTTTTCGCCAGATGAATAGGTGACAGAAGATAGATTTTCCATCTGCTTTTGTTGAAGATGTAGGCGAGTGCAAAACAGAGGGGAGAGTGAAGTAGATGTGTGGAAAACAAAGATTATTCAGATTTATTCAAGTCTAATGATTAACATCTTAACAACTAACACCCTGTACACAGCAGAACACTTGTACATTGCATAATTCATTCATAGATATTACATATTGTAGATAGACATTCTATTCTATATTTATTTTTATACTATTTTCATATATTATCATTATTATATATTATATTTGATGTATTTTATACACTATCTTGTAACATTTTGTTTTATTTTGCACTGGAAAGGGAAAAGCTCTCCAATTTCATTCTAGAATGTACTGTAAAATGACAATAAAAGCCATTCTGATTATTAGAGGTGCAACATTTAGTTGATTAGTCAATTGCCAACAATACATTAACCACCAACTATTTTGATAATTGACCCACGTCAAAATATCCTTGGTTAAACTGTTTTCTTTTTTTTTTATTTTAAGTGAGTAAAACATTATTTGAGCTATTTCATAATCCGTACACCAGTAAACACTAGAGCTGCAAGGATTAGTTGATTAATTGATTAATAAATTAGTCGCCAACTATTACTAATTAGCTATAACTATTAATTAATTATTAATTAGCAACTATTTTGATAATTGATTTGAGTCATTTTTAAGAAGAAAATGTCCCAATTCTCTGGTTCCAGCTTCTCAAATTTGATTGTTTTCTGGTTTATTTAGTCTTCTATAATAGTAAACCGATGATCTTTGGGTTGTGACAAGCTTTGGGAAACAGTGATGGACATTTTCACCATTTTATGAACCAAACAAACAAATCAATTAATCGATAGATTAATTAACTATTAAAATAGTCGTTAGTTGCAGCCCTACTAATTATATATGAGGAATTAGCTGTAGTATCACGCGGAGATATACAGTTACACAAGGTGAATACAAGGTGATAAAGAAACTGTCCTATACATGGTTAAAATTAACTTAGCATGTTGTTTGCCCGAAGTGCTATAGAACAATGTGATAACGGGCTGGAAAAGACAGCTCCTTTGTTTTCTTCTCATTAGAGAGGGCCGTCTCACACTTCACCCTTGACTGCCTCGTTATTCCTTTAATTAATAAGTTCTCATCAACGGCACCCTCTCATTCTTTCAAGGGCTCTACATCCCGCTATTTACTGCCTCCATTTTCCTCCAGCGATCCTGCATGTGTTTCTTTTATCATTTCGGAGGGATTTCGCCCCCCCCCAAAAAAAGTCCCTGCGTTCTCCTGCCTTCTCTGCCTGGGACCCCTGTCTGATTATTATGCCATTAAGCCTCTCCTCCTCTCCTCTGAAAGAGCAGCAGGGTCCCTCTCCAATCTAAAGAAGTCCTGGGTTTTTTTCCCCTCCTTTCCCTGAAATTACCCGGCGACGCGTGCCTGAGTTTCTAATTGGCATGCCCGTCCCTGGAGACGGCCCCCTCCCTTCTTCCTAATGAAAAGCCTCGGCCTTAATTACACTTTCCAAACGCTGATTGTTATTGACAAAACTCCTGTGGCTCGGACAAACGACGGCAGATTAGCTCCATTACAGGCAGCCCTCCAAGAAGAGAAAGAGAGGGATTTCAAATCGTCAATGCAAAGTGAGGGGGGCAAAAAAAGAGGAGCTTTCAATTTTTTTTTTCTCTCCATGTACCTTCCTCTTAATTGTTTGGGCCATTGCTCCACTTAAGACGTCTCTTTCTTCCCTGATGCCTCTTTTCTGTTCTATTGTGCTGTCGTCAGTGTTCTGTTAGTGAGGGGACAAAAGCCCAGTTATGTTACTTGAGAGAAAATGTTCATCTTTTGTCAATAGACAGGATTTCTGATGGCAGCATGGGTAAACAGGAGGATTTGGCCTAATGCTTTTGTTTGCCTGCAAAAGGTACATAGACTGTCTAAAGCTGATAGGGCTGTGAGGTCCAAAATCAACACCTAGCATCAAGACAGACAGTCGGCTCTCCATATAATGGCTGCAATAATGCGCTGATAAACATTTACTGAAAGAAATGGATAAAAGATGTCACACCCACTTAATTTTAATATTGCATTCCTACTTTTCTTCTGCACTTAATCATTTCATTTCTCCATATCCAAAATGCTTTGGCTCTTTTCGCCTATTTTCTCTAGTTTTTCCATTGGATGTATTCCACTACTAAGCCGACAGGGCTTAGACCTGGGCAGCTGTGCCTGTTGTGCGGATTTTTTTTTTCCAGGCTCAACAATATCTCCGTCTTCCTGATTAATCTGGGGCAGAGCGCACAGTTTCACAGCAGGGGGCCTTTCATTGCCTCTCTAATGAGAAGCTGTGATACATCATGCCTCGCAGATAGCCAATCCCACCCTGGTCTCCTGGCGCGTGCACACACGCGCACACAAGCCTGCACGCACACAAACACAAAACAGGATAGGAATAATAAAGCTCCTTTACTGAGAAGACAACCCCCCCACAAGGTGTCTGGGCAAACAGCCCCTGCACTCCACCAAATCTGACCTCTGAGTGATGATGTCCACCTTACACCAGCTGTGACAGATGCTGTCAGCAGACTCCCACAGTCTGTCCCATGTCGAAATATTCTTCTTAAGGCAGTAAAATTATCTGAGTTATAATCAGTTAACACTAGATTTGCAACAATTAGCTGATTAATCAATTAGTTAGCAACTATTACATTAATTGCCTACTATTTTGTTTGATTGAGTAATTTTCCAGAAGAAAATGAGTAAATTCTCAGTTTCCAGCTTCTCAAATCTGATTATTTTCTGGTTTCTTGAGTAGTCTATGATAGTAACATAAAGATCTTCAGGACTGTTGGTTTGGATGAAAAAAAAAAGATATTTCAGATTGAATCTTCAGCTTCGGAGAACATTAATCAATGTTTTACACCATTTTATGAACCAAACAACTTATCGATTAATCCTTTCAATAACTGATAGATTGACTGTCAAAGTAGTTGCAGCTCTAGTTAACACCGTGTATATTTTTTATGTCGTCCTATAGTTATACATTGATGGGATACTGTAATATTAATAAAATCAAAAGAAAAAGGATTTTGCAGAGATTGTTGGTCTCTGGAGGTTCCGCATACTAGTGATTTTTCATGTAGAGGATTGCAAGAACTGAGTATGTTTCAGTGTTGCTGTGAGGCCAGATGTGCATTGCATGGAGGTTTTTTTTTGTTGTTTCTCGTGATGTGACAACGTGGGATGAAATAACTTGTATTGACTGTATTCGAGTGTTTGTTGGGGGGAAGGGTGAGAAGAGAAAAAATACCTTGTATTGTCCTTTTAAAAAAGGCTTTGCAGGCCTCACAAGAGGCCACCCCATAGTGATACCCCGAGGCTATATCTCCACAGACCAGGCACAGCCTCTTGGGGATGGAGTTCAACATGTATTCGCACTTTATGGATGAGTCCTCCATAATGGTGCTGGAGCAGTCATCGTAGCGCTTGCGGCAGGTGCCGACACCGAGCCCACTGGGGGTGAACATAGGTGGAGAGTCCAGGCCGTTGGAGTGGCTGTTCATGGTGCTGACATAGCCGCCGCTGGCGTCCGAGTTGCCACTGGGGCTGTGGTGGCTGACTGTGTCGATGACGGAGGAGGGACTGGATGGCTCTGTCTTGATGTAGGACCCGCAACTGGAGGGTAAGTGCCGGTCATCAGCGGCCATTCTATTCAGCAGCCTGGGGGAGGGGGTAAAGATTAAGGAGGAGGGGGGGTTGGAGTGGGAAAGGGAGTAAGAGAAGAGGAGAGTGATTAGCAGAAGTTTTCAAAGGGTGGAAACAAAAGAAATCAAATAGTGCACTGCAAAAAATGTAATCTTAACGAGTCAAAATGTCTTGCATTTAGTACAATTAGTCCAATATTGGGGCGAATCCTCTTATTCCATTGGCAGATAATCGATTTTATTGTAAGATTTTTTTTTTTATTTTAGTCAATTTAATCTTTTTCCATTTGATCTGTTTTCTTAAAACAAGACCAAATTGACCCAAATCAGGAAAAAAAAGCTTGAAATAAGGTAAATTATCTGCCAATGGAATAAGATAATTCTACTCAATCTTGGATTAACTGTACAAAATAGAAGACATTTTCACTTCACTTCCATTTTTTGCAGTGTGATGTGATGAAAGTGCATTAAAAACAAAATATTTTCTTGACAATAATTAGGAAATGTACTGATTATCTTACAATAACAATACAACTGATATTTTCTTTCAACTAGATGACGAATATTCATAACAACACAGTTCAACTGCAAGAAAACAAGAGAGAAGTCTTAAACTGAAAATTGTGCATTTATGTAGAAAAACACTGTTTCTACATATTGTACAAGAGGAAAAAACACAGTATTTTCTTCCTGCATCTATATATACTGCGTATTGTATAAATTGAATTAATTGTACCAAATACAAGACAGTTTCACTTTGAGTGACAGAAATGCATTAACAGCAAAATATTTTTTGACATTAACTACAAAATGTACAGATTGTCACAATTCATGACAATGAGAACACAAATATTTTGTTTCAACTAGATAATTATGTTAAAAGTTCTGGAGTTAATGAATTTAAACCATTGTTCAGACATGAGGTATATTCAACTTCACAGTTCAACCACAAGAGAACAAGAGAGAAGCTATTACCGTGGAAACAGTTCATTTATGAACATAAAACACTCAATTTCTACACACCAGACAAGAGGCAAAAACACAGTATTTCCTTTTGCATTCATATACATTATGTATTTTGTACATGTATGACATTTTTCTTCCCCATTATGTGTCCTAACCTTCCCTATAAGCCAGTGAACCAGAGGGAGTGTGAGCCAGTGCCTCATTAGCCACACACCACGGCAGCTGCAGAAGAAGCTTCATGGTACAAATACACAAATCACAACACACATGTCCTCACACAGCTGCAGAAACAGTACAGACATACAGAGAGAGAGAGAGAAGGGAAAGTGACAGAAAGAGAGAGGGGGGGAAAGAGAGAGGGAGACAGAAAGCACTCAAATAACTTATAACACAACACACACATACACATAAGTACATCTAGTCGGGGGCACCTCCATAGTTTAGAGAGCAGTGTGGACCTTGGCTTGTCTCCTTGAGTCAGCAGTCATCCAAAAGGAAACATGATGGCAAGATATTGACTTTTTCACTGTCTGCCTAATAACTGTATTTTGGAGTACATGCAATCTGATGCTGTAACGTGTGCAGACTTAAGTGCAGCCTTTTGGCTCTTTCCACAAAATGCACTCTGAAGTCTTCCTTTCCCATATGAATTTATTTTCGGTCCTGTGCTATAATCTTTAACTTGAAATGTTAACCACATGTTAAAAACTTAAAAACAGGGACATTCTTGGCTAAATTTCCCCCCAGCAAACAGTGAACTGAAGTAGGGGACTGGAAGAGGAGACGGGGAACTCGTTGTGTTGGGGATGCTGTGTAGATTTAGTGACCTCTCAGGGTCAAGGCGAGGTCACACACTTACAAACATCCCCCCTCTCTTTGCATTAGGTACCATGGAAAAGGGTGAAAGGTCACCTGCACTTGCCTGCATTAACAAAATTGAGCCTTGCATGGCTTATGCAAATTCAGACACAGGGACTCTTGGTGAGTGGCAGGTAGGCAGCAGCGAAGTTGTGCCTTAGCACATTAGTGCCATTAGCATATTGCCAACTAATGGTAATGTTTACATATTTGACATGTCAGTTTACCATCAGCATTGGGAGAAGGGGGGGGGTGCTCCCCAATGGGCTCTATCTGCCTGATTGGACGATAGCTGTCTGTCTCAGAGTGCTTCAGAGGAAACAGGAAATGAGAGGCCTCGGCTGTGTCCCCTATCGGTCTGCCGGACTGCCTCTTGCTCTCTGAGGCTGATTTAATTGTGAGGGTGGGTGACGGAGGGGTTCAGGCCCAGGGGTCAGTGGGTCAACCTTATTTTCTCACCCCGGCTTCCTGGGCCCGTGGAGATGGGGGTCAGCGTGTCAAATTAAATCTCATTCCCAGGTTTCCCTCCCCGCTGTCATGTATATTCATCGGCGCTCCAGGTGACTACCACTTCTGGAAATTCACAAAAAGGTTAACTGCTAAAATAAATAATAAAAAATGCCCCCTGTTAAAACCGTTGACCTTGTGGAATAAGCCCTTTACCTGAGCACTCCTGGAATTCTTGTAATATAAAGCTCACACTATATAACTTATACACAACTACCGTTTCCTTACAGAAAATATTGTTCCATTCAGTTTTAATTTCAGTTATGCCCAATTTAAAAATAAAATAAAATAACAGCAAAATATGGACCTTTAATATTAGCTGTGGCATTGTGGGGAGGTTATTCCGACTTGCTGTTATAAGAATTATCCACTTGTACTCTTAAACGTCCTTGCAGACAGAAATTGAAAAAGTAAATCCATTTCATGCCTTTCTAAAATAGAACTTGCCGCTCTTGATAATGAATGCAGATTGCATCCCCATAAATTAATGCACGGCTCTATGTTCATCTGCTTTATGTTCTCTGTTTCAGATGGATATGTGCACCTGTGCGATAGGGCACCTGCACTTGGCTTATTAAAGGCTATATATTAAAACGCAGGAGCACAAGATGGCTCCATTTAGCTTTTATTTCACAAATTCAGAGTAAGCTTAACCCCAGTTCAAAGGCCAGCTTCAGGGTGACACTTAGCATAATTGCATAAGTGTCTTAACTGTTTCCCCTCCAGCTCAATGTGGTCATTTATTATAAATGTGCTGGCTAGAATCCCCTTAACTCATTCTGCTATGACACATTATACCACTGCTATGCTTATGTTTTTAACAAGCCTGCATATATTGATTAATGATACTGAGGGAATACTAACCACTTGAACCTGGCGTATTAATCAAATAGTCTAAAAAATTCCTATAAATATTCGTAATCTCTAATGGGACAGGTCCAATTTAAATCTATAAATACCATTGTATGGGGAAAATGAATTATGAACATTAAATAGTTTGACAGCAGCAATAGTCCTGATAAATAATTCAATATGTGGGGCAGGTGCTAATTAGCTTGTGTGCTACACAGACATTGCTGACAGGAAAGGGTCTGCTGAACTAACTGAGACTTGAAGCTGTAAAATCTATAGTTCTGTCTTATTTCCTTCCTCAAGGTAAGAGCATTTCAAATTCTGCTGCCTGGCTGCCCAAAGGAGCAGAGCTCGTCTAAGATACAGTATATCTCCCTCTCTCGTTTTCTCCCTCTGTTCCTCCTCCTTTTGTTCCCTTTGTACCGATCAAAATTCATGCTGAGTAGTGGGTTATGGGCCCACAAACGCACACTGCGCAGTTTGGTTTTAATCTGATTCCACCTGGCCCTCCTAACAGCATTTCAGATCCCTAATATCATTCCACCGGTGCTGCTGTGACCAGGATTAGCTGGCCTAATGATCTGGCAGCTCATCTCGCACTCACTGTTCCTTGACTTCTGAAGAAGGAGAAGTGAGGCAAACTCACCCCTCCGTCTCAAACCCCCCCCCCCCCCCCCCCCCCCCCCTCGGAAAAACTCGGAACAACCGTATGACGTCGCTGTGAGAATGCGGGGACGTTCGCGAAATAATTGAGCCAATTTGTAAGTATTCCTGCTGCGAGCGTTCCTCTGCTCGCTTCGGGAAGATCCCGACATCCTCCGCTGTTCTCTGGGTGACTACAGCTCTTTTCCCAGGTTTCATGTGTAAATCACAGCTATACGGCACAAACCTGTGCTGGAGGCTCAACTCAACTCAAACAGTGAGCACAATCCCAATGTCCTTTTCATTCTCAAGGCCAAAAAACACCATTTTATAACATTCACTAACCTCATCCCGGAGTGTCACATCCCTGCTACCTGATCAGACTGAAGAAGGATGGGGAAAGGGTGGGTGGTGGAGGTGGTGGTGGGGGGGGTTGACATCTGCAGGCAGGGTGATGGTGATATCAGATGCCCCAGTAGGGGCAGATCTGTCTGGAGGGCCCTGGGCGATGTGGCCTGATAAGCCACTGGCCCCAGAGTCAGCACGGGTAGGACAAACTCAATTAGCTCCTGACAGACCTCCTCTCGGCCCAGCTCGGCCTTCGCTGCCCCGGCTCGAACCCACTGGCAGCTGCCAGACTGACCTCTCCTCCAGGGGCCACTGCCACCTTTTACCTCTTCGACACACAGCCAGGGACGCAACGTTTTTTGGGCGAGAGGAGAATCTCTCTGGAAATGAAAACCTTAACGGCCCGACTAAAATTCCGACTAAAACACGGACAGAAGCTTGTATGCCACTGAGGGTGGTCGGTGTGTGGAAAATGTAAATGAAAAAGGACTTGGGGGTTTTAGGAGGTGGCCCTTGGGAGAAGGAGATGGGAGATTCCAAAACACACTTAGCTGAAATATGGAGGAAGCGTCTCCTTCTAACTGGTTCCAGGTTAATGACCATCAAGGGAATATCGGGGCTAAAGTACTCTTGGGGCAACGTGCAGAAGTGTGTGTCTGCACCAGTGTTGCATGGGTCTGAAGGTGTGTTTGCATTGCAGACAGAATATGAAAGATGGAAATATGGCAGGGATTGAGAGGGGGGGTTGACGGTTGTGGTTTGGTTGGAGGCAAGCCCCCCCCCCTCCATAGGGACTC
The DNA here is from genome assembly GCA_030544235.1 of Lepturacanthus savala. Classification (NCBI taxonomy): domain Eukaryota; kingdom Metazoa; phylum Chordata; class Actinopteri; order Scombriformes; family Trichiuridae; genus Lepturacanthus; species Lepturacanthus savala. The sequence goes on along the minus strand of CM060469.1, from coordinate 16,216,032 downwards.
ATTCTAATCTATGAGGGAGAGGCCCCTAATTTAGGAGTTTCTCATTCATTAGTCCTGCTCTGGCAGTGCGGGGAGGGAGGGAATGGAGGGGAGGGGGGGGTGGACCTGAAGGGAGGGGAGGGGCCTCTTTATTAACGGATATGCCAGACACTCACGAGAAGCTGACAGAGATTTATGATGTGCAAATCTATGGAGGCAAACAAAAGGAGGAGAAGAGGAGACAGGGGGAAAAAAAGAGGGATAGAAAGAAAACGATACGCAAGTGAAAGAGAGAGAAGAGAGAGAAAGAGAGAGGGAGGTGTTTATCGTACCAATGGAGAGCGAGGGCCCCGGATCAATAGTCCGTAGGCTAGGGGCTAGTGCAGGGTTACCACTGTGGGGGGGTGGGGGGGGGCATGCTTCTCTGTGGCCTGTGCAATTAAGTTTTTCAGTCTCCAGCAGAGGATTATATTTAGCTGCTCCACAGCGATGTCACTGTAGTCTTTATAAAGCCATGAGCTCACTCCACTACGACAACATGAGCCCCATGCTCCAGCGGCACCACAAGATAGCGCTGGCCAAGAAGCAGATCACATCTATTGATCTCTACCCCCTCCTCCTCCTTCCCCCCTCCCTCCATGCCCCCCTCCCGCTCCTTCCTGTTCTGGAGATGCTGCTGGCAGGAAAGAGAGGGCCTCTTGTGATACAGGCACTGCTGTTTTGTCTGACGTAAACTGTCTGGGCCGCACTGGGCAGATCCGGTTCTTAAAAAGGGGGCTGAGTTCAGGATGTTGAGCGAGGCAAATGGCTGGTGATGGAGCTATTGTCGACAAAAGAGGGGGGTGGGGTGAGAGTCTAAACTTCCCATTCTGGAGAGCAAAGGGTTAACAGTCCAGTCGTCTATGTGGACCCCAGCGGGGGAAACTCCCTGCAGAATTGGGACAGCTCATCATACTGTATGTAAAAAAGAAGTTCAGTGATAAGTCGAGCCCACTGCGCCGCACATTTGGGATCAAATTTCTAATTCTGCCTTTTCATTAGAAAAGATTAGTTTCCATTACATCCATTATGTGGCATGGTCATGGTATAATTTAACAACATGAATTTACAAAGGCTCTTGATAACTAGAAAAAGTAATTATAGTCCATGTCTGGCAAAATCGACACTTAAAAAAAAAAGTGTTTTTGTGTATTAAAAGATTCCGCAAGAGCTGGTCACATGAAAACTGGTGACATCAGACACAATCTGGTGTTGTGTGATACGTTACTGATACGCTGCCGCCAATATCACAATACATTCCCTTGCAACACAGGAGGATCCCTTACTACACACTCTTCAACTCTATAAACAGTTGTGCTTTATGACACAAAAAGGACACATTACATTTTTTTAATCCTGTTTGGCTGTAAATCTCTTTGTGAATAAATACATAAATACATAAAGCCAGTCTATGTTCGCTTCCTTTTGGGGAAGAGTATGTTTTCCTCTGCAGTTACACAGTGGCTGTTCTGATGTATCCATACATGCTTTGTAATATATTGTTCATGATAGAATGCCTCGCATCAGGACACCATAATTAACATATGACATTATTACTTCATGAGTTACCCTGCCCTGTTTATCAAGTGTGAATTCCTTGGAATATTTTGCCAATATTATAGACAATATAAGCCAAGTATCATGGTTCATATCATGATGCTTATATATGTTTTATATACAATTTACAAAATATATTGCAAGTTACCCACTTTAATTATATCATTCTTTATCAAAAAACATTGTGCAAATATTTTGTGGAAATACCAATAGTCAACCTTATAAAATGTTGCAATATCAATATTGAAGCGTTTAGTCAAAAATATTGGCAATATTTGATTTTGTCCATATCACCCAGTTCTAACTACAAATCAATAAAGCCAGATGAAAAGATTCAAAGGCAAACTTACTAATATGTTCTCAAATATTAACTGATCTGTCCAGGGTAATAATGTAGGTAAAAAGTCATAAAAATTCAGTTTTATGCTAAAAAAAACCTTCTAAAGTCTAAAGTTTTGTTTAACTGCCATAAATTATGTGGAAAGCCAGCAGATATCAACCACAGCACACCTCTCACGTACTCTCAGTGGGGTTCCTTATGTAAAATAAAGAGAGGGATTATACAATATGAATGATGGAAACCTGAGCAAAAAAATATTTTAAATATGAGTACAGGTCAGCCGAGTGATTGCTGTTCACTACTGGCCTGGATATTTGTGGAACAGACCATCAGAGAAAAGAGATCCAAAAGATCAGAAATGTGAAGGGTAGTCATGATTGTGTGTGTGTGTGTGTGTGTGTGTGTTTGTGTGTGTGTGTGTGTGTGTGTGTGTGTCACAAACACAAAGAAATATTATTATAAAGGGTTAAGGCTATTTAACACAGTCCAGTGTAAATCACAGGTTTAGACACAGTGACTCTGCGTACAGGGGGACGGAGGCATAGAGCCATGCATGAAATTACTTCATTAATCTTCTTCTGATAGGCCGTCCTTGTTTAGGAGGGAACTCTACCTGCTTAAAACAAAGAGCCTGTCCTGCCTCTGCCATAAATTATCCTCTTCATCAGAAGAAGAGCCAAATACAAACAGACAAACGCACGTGCGGTCGCACGCGTGGACACAAACATGCAGGGCAAAATTAACACAGCAAAATTAGCAGGTTTATCAGATGTCCGGGATAATTTCAATCAGGCGTGTAAATGTTTGTACAGGCCCTAAATCTGTGTGGATTCACATGGGTAGGATTACAACATCAAGCGCAATACAGTCCACTAATCATGTTCAAAAATGTAACTAAATTTCTCACGTTTAAAATGTTCATAGCACACAACTCAAATACCTACTAAATGAATTGATGTTGCTGAAAACACCATTACTATGACGACGTCTGCCACAGCGGCAGACATAGTCATAGCAATAGCCTCTAGCTTTTTACAGGCTCATCTCTACCAGCTGCCACACATTTCCCATAAATAGTGCTGGTAATAAAAAGGCGGGTGGGCCTAACTGATTTATACGGTAGTGTCCACCACCACACCATTCAGGAATAATTAAACTTTGGGGATATTTCCTGAATTAATGTGTCTCCTTCAGGGGGCAATCTAAACATACATTTCAGCGTGCGTTGGCGTCTGGAGACACCAGGACGTGTGCTGGGAGGGAGGAACTCTCCAAGTGGCAGGTTCAACAACCAGCCACTCGATTGGAGCCATTCGATTGCACTTAGCGCTGTAGGGGTGGTCTCATAAGGAGGCATTTTAACGCGAGCATGTTTTGTGACCAACAGGCAAATGCATACGCAAGTACACAGTCGTATAATTTAAAAGGCAGGCAGGAGGCCGAGAGCACATGCCAAGGAGCAGATACACACTAACAAATCTGCCACCTATCAGATGAAATGACTGTATTACAAGGATAAAGTTGTGAAAAAGATGCGTAATTAAATTTTTATAAGACATAAGAAAAGCAACAGTATTCCCTAATGCCTGAAAATTAGAAAACATATATATGTATATAGCCTTATTGCCAAAGGTGTTACTTGAAACGAAGCATTTCTGTTACTTCTGTAATAATGGCAGTGCATATTTGTCATGGGTCAAGAGACACAAACACATCAATAAAAATTCCTGTTCACCACAGTGAAACTAGGCGTACCGTGGCTGGCTTTTTGCACACTGCCATGTTAATGACTGGTTATTGGTCACATCTACTTCCCCTGGGCAAACCAGAGATGAGTGATAGTGGTTTTCTCTCTCTCTCTCTCTCTCTAAGACAAACCCCTAACGCTGCTAAGCGTACACGCTGAACCAGTCTTTTTTAATTTAAAACAACCCCAGCATCTTGTGATGCCATGGCCCAGAGTTTTCCTTCAAACTATGGATTGTGTGTTCATATGCATGAGCCTGAAATATTTGATAAAGGTTTTCAAAGAACGATGAGGGAACAGAAAAGGGCTTTTTCTAAAAGCTGCAATGGGTGCAAGGACCCCCGGCCATGTAGAGAAACTTGGTGAAGCTGTCAGAGGGAATCAGAGCTGCTGCTGTGACGGACGGTTCCAATATTGATTTCATAAATAAACAAAGCTAACCATCGATCCTAATGTTATTTTGCATTTCAATTACTGCTCCGAAACATAACCTTCAAACAACTGGCCGCTCAATACCAATAGCGTTCACTGATAAACATCCATAAAGTTACCTACCTTACATATTTTTTTTTTCTTTTTAACAACGTGTGAATTAATGGACCTAGAGTTTCCCCTCCATTACATTCAGGACAAAGTGATTAAAAAGTGCCGGAGTTGCCACAAACTATGGAGAATTTCTTGTCATACATTTTCCTCTCTGTTGCGGTTTTTCTGTCAAGTGGGCTACTATGTTAACAGCCCTTTTCTTGAGTTATTTTCCCGAACTTCTGTGTTCTCGATGGGGGCTGTGTGTGTGTGTTTGTGAGTGTGCGTGTGTGCGTACGTGCGAGCGTGCATGTGTGTGTAAATTAAGAGGAGCCCTTCAATGTTGGAGCAACAGGAAGAAGTGCTGACGCACCGTGTCAGTGATAGCACTCTGCTGCCACAAGGGCATGAGAGCCCACGTAGGCTAGCATTATCCTTCTAGACTAATGGACCTGGTTATTTTTAAACAGATTCTCACACTGCGGTGGAGGTGTCCAAGGTTACCGTGGACGAGGAATCAGAAGGGACGCGTGTGGTGACGGGTGGTGTGTGTGTGTGTTTTTTTTTGTGCGGGTGGATGTTGTGAAATAGCCAAAGAGGCATCGCAGCTGATGACAGAGGTTTAAAAGGCAAACATCAGAGCAGGTCTTAAGAGACAGCCTGTTATAATGAATTAATTACAATAAAATCTTCCAAAATGTTCTAATATTATAAAATTGAATATTCTACAAGGAGATCAATGCCATGTTTTAAAAAGAAAAAGTGAATATTTTTACACAGATTCAAGTGAATTCGAAGAAATATAAAAAAAAGTGTTTTCAGAACAGAACAAGCCTGGGTATTGCATGCTTTTTTTTCTCTTTCCCCTAATTTTGCCAAATAATTATCCTGGGAATAAATCACCCTTGAGAATGATGGATCTGATGTGGCAGCTCCTTAAAAGCTACCTCCAATAAATATGAATCTAAATACCTCTGGAGCTACAGAATAGTGAATATCCAAGGGAGTGTTAATATACTCTGCATCCCCATTTGGCCTGGAGAGAGACAACATGCTCCACCCTCCCTCAATCCCCCCCACCCCCACCCCCGCTCACCTCGAGCTGAGTGACATATTTACAGTGAAAGTAATGATACTAGATACCAGAAATGAGAGGGCTCCAGCGTGGCCAGTGGACTCAGGAATCTCTCTAATGAATTGGACAACAAAGCCCTGTTGGTACAAGGAAGAAGTATTTAGAATAGGGTGACAAACTGAATTTTTTTTTAAAAAAAAGCAACAACATTAGTTTTTCTTAAAAAAGAAGAAAAAAGCACACATCCCAACACCACCTAAAAGGCCCATGACACAGAGCAGTGTGGGAACAGTGGGTTTGGCTGGACACTGCTGCTACAGTACAGAGGCCACCAGCTCCTGGCTCGTAGCGGGATGGCCATTCTCGGCCAGGAGCCTCTTCTGGTAATGTATTCTGAAACCAAATTACCGTAAGCTGATCCCATCTGGATAGTGTCTGTGCACGGCTGCTTTGGTTACCCACCACTGCCTCTAGCCTTGCGATAGCATCTCCATGAAGACAGCAAAAATCTGATTAACCCAATAACAATGAAACACTTGGTCAAAGAGCAAAGAGCTTTTAACTTAAGATACACTAATGCAATTCCCTTCGCCTTGTTTTCTGAAACCTAATAAGAATCAAGCGGACGGGACTGCTGGAGATGGGTGTTTGCAGGCTCTAATGCAGCAAGCTGGGAATAAAGTCAAATAAATTGAAATCTAATTCATCATTGTGCTAACTCTCTTTCTGCTCCTCTGGAAAAAAAAATACATTAAAAAGCTCTCATTTCATGATGGGAAATTGGATAGCTTAGTTAGTTTATAGCTGTGGCTGTGCCAGGGCTTAAGGAAAGCGAGGGTGTTGATGGAACATTTAGGACCAGAAAGAAGTCACATCTCAATTCGCCACCTGCGTCTTTTTTTCTAGTAACCACAGAGGAACGAAAACTGACAGCGTTCAGCGTTGGCCGACTTCTGAGTGGCATGAACAGCCAGTGCAACGCGAGATCAACAATAAGCCGGTCACACTCCTCCTCTAATTTAGACTCAAACAAGTCAAACAAAAGCAATGTGTGAGGGGATTACAACTTTCAGTAAAACCTGTATGATCAAAATACTTGCTAATAACTTCAATGCGCTCACATTTCAAAACAACACCGGTCTGCAGCGACAAGCCGGGTGCGTCTCTCTACTCAGAAGACAAAACTCGCTTTCAATCTAGTTGTCAGGCTGCGGCGATGCCCTCGGGTCAATCTACAGAGTGTGTACTACAGTCCGTCCACAACAGCGCCGTGCTAATTACACGGAGCACATACGTCCCACTAATCCTCTCATCCAAGCATCACGGCCACATCCAGCCCCACAGTGAGGGGCTGCGGATGCCGCTGTACAATTATCAGAAGAGGGCTACTGCTGAACCGAAATTAACAGCACGCTCAGGCCAATGCTGGGCTGATTCCATAAATAACTGGCTGCAGTTTAGGTAGATATGGAAAACATGAAAAAAAGCTCAATTATTGCAATCATGTCTGACAGTTTTAGTTTAGGAGTTAGAAAAAAAAACATTATCTCACTCATGTATTTCTTAACACATCTTTATCAAGTCAATAAAGTTATGTATACAGCAAATACCTGTCTACAACTCAAAACCACACACAACAAAATAATTTGACTTTCCCAAAAGCTTTTTTTTAAAATTGCAATATTATGAACGTATGACACAACAACTGCAATGTCTATCCTGTGTAGAAAAAATTAAATATTCATCCATATTTTCTTTTAATTTTAAATCAATGCACAGAATAACTCAATCTCCAATCATGCTGTGGTGTTTAAATATACAACTGTAACTTTTTTGTAAAAAAGAAAAAAAAAATAAGAATTATAAAAATGCATTGCACTATATTAAGGAAATGTTTCTGGGTGTACAAATCTGTTATTCCACATTTGATGAATTGACTGGTGACTATTTGAATATGTAGTGTAGAGATAAATAAAAATAAGTATTTGGTTTGAACTCTGATTTCTGACAGATATGGTTAAAGTCAAATAAAATTGAAAGCTAAACACGTTACGAGCAAATGTTTTGCAACATTATTGAAAACGTCAAACGTGTTCATGATAAATGACGTTTCTCTTTGCAATGAATAGGGTTTAAAATGTGTAAGATGCATTTGTAGGGAAAATGATTAAAAAAAATAAATAAAAGCTCAGTGCCTCCTAAAACTTAAGGATCATTTATTTGTTTAAATACATAAACAGTGATGTTAAAGCGGTTAGAAATTAAATATAATAACAGCAGTGTTGCATTTAAATTAAGGGAATACTTTAATAGTTCAGAGCACAATGAAAAATATGAATACAATTGAACCCCTGTCACTGCTCAGTTACTATTGTTTGTCATTTTTTAAAAAATCTTTATGTAATTAATCTGTCTCTGAGAGTGAACTTGTATAATCTATCTTAGAGGAAAAACAAAAGACTTTTTGATTATTATTTTTTTAATTTGCAAAAAGGATAAAGTAAATTATATCTATGAAGAAATGGGTGAAGCAAATATACACTGACAGCATCCAGTTCTTCTACTTTACACTGAATTATTTTCTGCTAGGAATTTTAGGTGACTGCCATTAAATGTAATACATTAAACAACTGAATAACCTGTTTAATTATGATACCAATAAATAATGTTCACTACATTAAGAAGTTAACTTGCATGAACAGACAATTTGGGCACATTTCCTGGACAAAGATAAAAAGTAAATCATAATAATGGACTCAAGTACCAGGGAACTGTAACAGGCAAGTGGAATGTTTTCCAATATCTGATTTGCCTTTTACCAATCATCACTTTTTCAAAAATCCTCTCTATCAATATTATCTTTTTTAAAAAATATTAAAAACGGATGTAATAAATTATCTCTAAATTGAATCAAAGCTTTACAACAATACTAATATTTTGGTACTGTTTTTACACATTATCTGTGACGTGTTAAATTTGGTAAATCCACATTAATATTATAGGACAGTGTTTTCTTTTTCCAATAAAAAAAAAAACAATAAAAAAAACATTTCTTGCACCTTCATATAATTTTTTTTTCAATATAAGCCGCGGATGGATTTACAAAAGTTTTTATCAGGTAGGAGCTATAAGCCCAGACTGTCCCAGCAGCCAGGAGCTGTTGAGACAGCAGCTTTGCTCGCGTGCCGCTGGCTGGGACAGACCTGCCAGCTCACTGAGGTTACAGGGTCCTTTCATTCGTCTTCCTCTGCCTGCAGATATTACACTGTGTAATTTATCCCTTCTCCAATTCCACGGATTCACGTTAATCTCTACTCATTAAAATATTACTCTCATTCTCCCTGGGCGGCCCGATATAAGAACAAAGACATCAAGCAAACAGCCTCCTAACCCAACTGGACAGGTACGACAAATTCTTTAGGAAAAGAAAAAAAAATAAGCACTTTGCAGTGGGGAAAAGCTGAATCAATCAGCCGTGCTCTGGATGAAATTTATAAAGACTGGCATACATGATGTGCTTGCGCAATAAATCTACACACACACACACATGCGCGCACACACACACAGCTCCACCTGCCCTGTTGCTCGCTATACTGTCAAGTCCTGCGTTATCTAAAACCCCTCAAAACAATGAACAAGAGAAAGTGCGCGTTTAAGAGTGTGAGTAGGTATGAGAGCGGATGTGAAGAGAGAAGCCAGGAAAAGTACATCACTGCTAAAACAGGAAAAAAAAAGTTCAGCGACTATACAGAAAGGTTGATTATGAAAAGAAGAAATAAAAAAAAAACAACACTAGGCACAGTTTAAAAAAAAAAAAGATTAAAAGCATTTTTAAAAAATGAGAAAAATTAAAGACAACAAAGAAAACAAAAACTGCATCATACAGACGTGTTAAAAGGAAAAGTGCAAGAAGGAAAGAAAGAAAGAGAAAGAAAGGAAGGAAGAAAGAAAGGAGGTGCACCTACTGGTTATGATAGCTGAGAGGGTCTGGAAGACAAAGTTCTGAAATGTCCATCAGTCCAGTTTTAGCATTCCAGGAATGAGAGGAAGAGGAAAGAGAAAACAATTGAGACCCGCTTCTTCCCCAAATGATAGCACAGCACCCTCAGAGACAACGCTGCCGAAAAGCCCCTCCAGCACTGCTTCGCCCAGCCTGCACAGGTATGTTGGGACTCTGATGGATTGAGTGGGCGCGCGTGTGTGTGTGTGTGTGAGCATGTGTGTTGTGTATATGTGTGTGTGTTTATGTATATGTGTGTGAGAGAGAGAGAGAGAGAGTGTGCGTGTCTGAGTATATGTAAGTGAGTGTGTGCGTATGACAGCGAGAGAGAGAGAGAGAGAGAGTGAAGGGGGGAGGGACAGATAGACAGAGAGGTAAAGGGGGGTGAGAGAGAGAGAAGCGCAGGCAGCAGCGGGATGAGCGCTAAGATGGAGAGAGCATGAGAGCGCGAGCGAGAGGAATGACTCTTTCCATGGGCAGGATAGGGCTCTTTAAGACTCAAGGGCTTGATGAATATGGAACAGCTGCTGTTGGCTGGCTCCGAGGGGCAGGACTTAAAGCGACAGAGGGGCCGGCGGAGCGCCGGGGAGGAGGGATCCAAACGCTCGCTCACACACTCCTGACTGTGCACGGACACAACACACATGTCACACACGGCTCACACGCACAACTGACAAAAAAGCGACCTGTCACGCGAACAGCAGAGGTTTCAACTGTGAGAGCAGTCAAAGTTTCCGTCTGGAACAAATAAATAAGTTTACATTCTGGAAAGTCAAATTCAGTCATAAATGAGGATGGCAAATGCAAGGATGGGATTTGTCTGTAACAAATAATTTAAGTAAATAATTTAAAATAGCTGATACAATTAAATATTTTTTTTTTATTTAGAAATTTAGATTTGTTTTTACATTTGGAGGGAAAATCATTTTACGCATGCCATATACATTGAACTGATATTGAAACCAAAACAATGTTACTTATTTGTTATTAATGTCACTCAACAGGACAGAACTTTACCAAGCGGCTGACATCTCCAAAACAAAACCTGCTGGGATCCACCATATGCATTTTTTTCAGATATCAAAATATCACCTGTACCATTATATATAGCATAATAAAGACAGCAGCCTAAAACGCACTATAGAAGCTGCAGCAAGCAGTCGAGTACATCTGTAGCACTTCACTTTCGAAAAAGCAATAGCTTTCAAACCACTAAGGACAGTAAATGTATTTATTGAGCTGTGTCGCTAGCTCCATTTGCGGGTGTTACATGTAAGAGACCATTGTGAACCTTTCACCACCTGTGAGAGATGATCTCAAGCCATAACTCATATTCTGGAAGCCCATCAGCTTCTAAAGCAGCGGAAAATCCAGCTCTGTCTTCTCTAACCCCAGCTTTAGAACCGCCTGTGTTTCACTGTTGATCAAGCTCAGTAAGAATGCAGAGAATGCAGATACCATTTCACAGTCAGTGAGGGTCTCCATGTTACTGTATCCCCACATTATAAGAACAGAGCTTACCATGGCATCTTATTGGAGAAATGAGGGGTCCGACAATGGCCGACACTTGGCTGATTCAAGCAGAGAGAAACAGCAGCTTTCCCACTTCTCTGAATTTCTACTTGAGCAACATTAAGTCACAAAGGTGCCTGACAACGGTCTTCAGCCACCACGGCCAAAGTAAAAGAAAAAAAAGTAAGAGCAAGCGAGGAGGAGTCAAGATCTACCGGCAGATTCGTGCAAAAAGGTGCGTTTTGCTCTGCTGCTTTCTCTCCGATTTTCTCTGCTGAATAGGAACAGCGGAACCCCTGGAGAGGAATCCAGTTCCATTCATCGGCTCACGTTTCTATAATCAATGCAAAAACATCACGCAATCCCTATTGATCATCACAGGCCTATTGATGTGCAGCAATAGTGCCTCCACAGTGGCACAGATTACACAGCATCTGGTCTCTTTTTTGTGACAAAAACAAACGACTAAATAAATGAAATCCAATTAAGATTGATGCCAAATCAAACACCTGTCAGTTTAATTCCTTGAAGAGGAATGAAATTTACTTTCCAACACAGTTCACAGACTCGAATGAGACACAGCACTAAATGAAGGGATAAAGAAAAATATGTTGTACACCTCAAACAGGGTGCAAGAATGTCTGAAATTATTTTTTAAAATGTCCACTTTGAAAGGCAAATCACTGTTCAAAAAACACCAGAGTCTAGTGGTAGTAACAGCTGATCCAGCTGTGGTTTAAGTCAAGAGACCTGGTTACAACCAATAGAGAATCACAAGAGGTGGAACTCTCTCATGACAGACTATTATCCTGGTATCTAACCTGTGCATACTGTCTTTCATATTGATGACTCCCCGCATTTGATAAATCACACTTCTGCATATTTCACTTTGGCCTCCCAAGGCTTCTCGACTGACACCATACAGACTTTTGTCACACAGTGGTGAGCTATGAAATCCCTGCTGCTGCTGCTATCGTCGCTCCTTATCAGCTCTGTTATGAAGAAAAAAAAATCACGCCGTGTGACAGCTGATTTGACAGGAAGGGATCTGATACAAATAAAGAATAGAGCTGCAGTGGGCAAACACTCAATCACACGGGTTGGCATGACAAAGTTAGTGCAGTATTACACACCCAGGAACAGAAGAGAGGGTTGATTATCTAATCTGTTGCTGATGTTATAACTTTTTTTTTTTTAAATAGAAAATGTGAGATTTGTGTTTGCTTTCGAGATACACATATCATAAAAAGCATATATTCTGCCTGTAAGCTTAATATTTGCACCTGTGTGTGTAAATGTTTGTTTGAATGTGTATAGATGTTTAATTTATAAAACATGTGGTTAATTAACTTGTAAAAAAAAATAAAACAAGCTGTCTGTTTAGATAAAATGACTGGAATACTGCTTTGTTTGAAAGACTTATAATAATACATGGAATAATAAAATAAGATTTTTTTTTCGTACAAAAGATGTTAAACCAATTTATCCCAGTAATAAGTTAAACTGATCGTAAGGAAGTTCAGGAACATCAAGCCTCGACGTGCTAATAGTTTAATAAAGACAATGTTGCTTTAACCAACACGTCAATTTCTGTTAAAAAATACTCGAATATCTTTAACAAAATAAATTAATTCTATGGTGTTTATTTGAAATTTTTACTTCCGAATCTGCCCGACAATAAGCAGGCAGCCAGGCCTTATTAAATCGCTAAATATGACATTTTTCATGCTTACAGTAATGGTCAAATCGATAAGTAATTTACTCATTATACCCACAGGAAACACGTGCACAGTACATGCCTCAATTAGAGCTCCACCGCGTGCACACTGATGTAATTAAAGCTACAGGTGATCAAAGCAACGTTAAAAAACACATTTAAAATCTCTTCATAATACAAAAAGTCCACCGGATATAAAGTTTAAAAATAAAGAAAAAACAAAGAACGGAAATAGTGTGGCTCGAATGTGGAACCTGGAAGATAAAGTGAGCAGTGGTGTACCTTACTCGGACAAGTCATGTCACATCCCCGGGTGAGTAGCTACAGCGCACTGAGGAGGTTGGTGTCTCCAGGTTGTAGTGGAGGTGGAGGAGGAGGTGGAGGAGGAGGTGGTGGAGGAGCTCTGTCTGTGTTTTCGGAGCGCGCCGTTTAACTGTCACACACCGCAGCCACACTATCAACTCCTCCTCCGGCGCGCTCCCTGTGGCTAAACCAAACACCTCCGCCGGGCAGCGGGACCCGGTGAGCGGGGTCAAATGTGATTCAAGGGAAAGAAAAATACGCAACGAGGAAAGAAACGTAACCCTTCCGCCTGCCTTCTCACTTTAACTACACGAGTTTTGATAGAGTAAAGTCTAATAATAATTATAGTAATAATAATAAATGTAGTAATAATAGCACTATTATTAATAATAATAACACTGAGTGCTTATCTTACATATATTGTGTTATTTCTCGTCTGTTGTTTTACTGCTCCGTGAATTCCTGTCGGCGGCCCAACTGGTAAGGAAGCTCACGTTAATTCTGCCTGCACGTGCCCGTGCAGCTGTGTGAATTCTTCTGTCAGCCAGAGCTGTATTTGCTGTATTTGGGTTATTTTGCCCCTTTGCTTATCGCCGCGGGTGGTTTTGCTGGTGCTGCTATTGGTGGTGCTGGTGCTGCTGCTGCTGGTGGTACTGGTGGCCACATTTCCACCTGAGAAAAACGGCAGGTGATAGCAGACGTGCAAAGGTTAAAAAAGACATGGCAGTCGGTCAGTTTCCACTGTTGATGAATAAATAACAGGACACAGTCGCTGGATCATGTAACCCAAGCGTTCACAAACTTAACAAACCCCGTTGGATTTGATTTTTTTAGGGCTATCTATGCAAATATGATCTCATGGTTTATGATTTGTTATGCAGTTTAAATAAACGAGTGAGAATAAACAATAATCATTGCATGTGTTAATGTTTTTGAATGTATGAACCCTAGTGGTCTGGGATTCATTTCATCTAAACAATTTTAAAAATATGATCCCAGCTATACAACTAACTCTACAACTTCTGTAATAGAATTGTAATAACATGTCATTTTAAAATAAAGATATTTCAGTTTTATTTATATATTTTCTACTCTGTCCTGTCTTCTGAAAGGTTTTCTTCCACAGATCTTACATTCTCCATCATTGACTGACTACCTCAGCTGTGGACCAAAGCATAAAGCCAGCTGACAGCAGTAACCAACTCTATCATCTCCACTAGAGGGAGGGCTATCTCACCAGAAGGCCACCAAGGAGCTGCAGCAGAGGTGCCTTTATTTATTTATTTACCCCCCTCCCCCCCCTTGGTGATAGTGTAATTCATAAACTGAATGAATGACAGTCAAGACAGTGCCAACAACCAGGCGCACAATGGAGACTCGACTGCATTTAGTTCTGAGTACAAAAACCTATCCATTACACACGTGTAATTATTGTCCTCAGCAGATTAATTCATGCTGAAAGATAGAAATGAGACTATTGATGTAATCATTTTACTGAGGAAATTAAGTGACATTAAAAGAATGATATTGTCACCGTGAACGTATCATTGATTCTTTTCGAATGCAATTAACTGTATTTGAAAATGGGACCTGCACATTGAGCTGTACTCGGAGCACTGAGGATCACTTCATTTATGAGAGATATAAAGACCAAATTATCCCATCAAAGAGAAAATCTATAAATGTAATGGCACAACGCTTCAGCACTAAGGAATGACAACAGCGGTCCTGTTCACTTCCCCCTGTTAGGTGTCTTAACTATCAGTTAGAGACTGTGTGGACAATGTAAGTATTTTTTATTGGCTAACATAAACAATCCTCTTAAAAGTGGAATCCGAGAGATATAAAGCTTTCATATGTAATGTAATCAGGATACATTCCAGAAGCTGAATCAACAGCGTTTTATTATTTCTTTTATCTGTATGGAGTTCAAATAGTTAAATGTTTTAGTCCATGAACAAGCTGGCAACTTTTAGATTAATCATTGAAGTAATTCTTCAAGTCAAAACAAATGATGCCTTTCTTTGTTTTATATCATTAGACAATTATCTTTGTATTTTGGATCAATGGCCAGACAAAGCAGGCTTTTGAGGATTCGGTAAAACTGTGACAGACATTTTTTAACTGTTTTCTGAGATATTACAGACCGGGCAACTAGTTGATTAATTAAGAAAATCATTTTATTCCTCAGATTATGTGTTGATGTATGTAAAGATACAAAAATCCTTTTACAGTCATCTTGATGAGGGGTTTCTTGTGCTTTGAATGTCGTTCATAAAACAAATTGTGACATGTGCCGCCATCACTGTGGACTACAGTCTTTGAATGCAGCATTCTCTGCTGCTTGCTGTGATTGACGACATGTAAAAGTAAAAATAAATTCTGTTAAGCCTGATCACTTCTTTAGGAACCCTACATGTAGCATATTTCATTTCCCAACCTGTCCTAAATTCAGTGTTTCTGCTTATACCAGTTCAAGCATATGTTGTTGTTGTTTTGTTGACTTTCCACATGTTGTGTGGGGAGTCCAACAAAAGCGTGGTCCGTGCAGCAGTTGCTGGTCCACACTGGCTCCCTAACTTGATTACAGTGTTGGTAATCCACTGAAAAGAAATTCAGTCAAGAGGCAGCGAGAGAGAGAGAGAGAAAAAAAACGTAGAAGGAGCAAACCACTGATATGATGCCTGGGCATCAGAGGAATCAGGCATCCATCTCCAGCACTGGCAAAAAAAAAATGCAGCATAATTCAAACCCAAACATTTTTCTTTTGCGCGATTAAAACCGAATCAGAGGGCCTGAAACCTCTCTCCCTCCACCTGCTGTCAGCCAACCTCCGTCCTGGCCCCGCCTAAATTTCATTTAGGAGACATCTCACTCCCTTTTCCCCCTCTCTCTCATGCTCTCTACATCGCTGTCTCTCCCCTCTCTTTGAATTCAGTGCACTGTAGCCGTAGATTTACTTGCTTAACAAATATGGACAGGGGGCCTAAGTGGTTTTTGAAATCTTCGAATGGACTTTGGAGTGCCTGTGCTGTGTGGGGTGACAACAGTCTCTCTGTCTCTCTCCCTCTCTACCTCTGCCACATACGTGTGTGTGTGTGTGTGTGATTGCGTGTGCCTGTTTGTCTTTTTCTGTTTTTGTCCATATGCATGTGTGTGCGCATGTATATGGCTTCCCCATGCTCTCCCAGACTCCCTGGCTGGGAGATGGCAGCGCTGGGTGGAGCGGCAGTCTGGAAATGAGATAAGGATGTCTGATTCATAGGATCTGACAGGAAATCTATACTCTGCAATGTTTATAATCCAGCCATTACTACACAGCCAAATGAAAGAACAATAATCCAATCATTTACTCCATATTTACCTGAGGCAGATTCTCAGCTTTAAAGGCAAAGTGCATTGCACAGTGACAGAGGCTGTAAAACGGATGATATGGGTGAGGGTGGTGGCGGGGGGGGGGATGGTTGGGCAGAGAGGAGGACATCTAGGAGGAGGATGGACTGTCCTCTGGGAGGATGTCTGTCTACAGGAGACGGGATGTTTTACGTGTGTGTTGGCTCTGCAGGGTTAAGGGTTACTCATTACTCATCATTAAGATCCCCTTGATTTATGGGTAACTTTGAGGATTTAAAAAGGCTCTAAAAATGCCCCGAAATCGAGTTGAAGAAAATCCTCACCACATGTGTACCGTAGTGTTATCAAAATTATTCTATCATGACAGACTAAGGTGTAATATGGCTGATCCTGTGTCATTTCTAACAGAGGAGTCCACAGAGGTAACATCTCTCCCAATAAGCATGGAGGAATTCTCTGGGTGGGGGGGGGGTTACTTATCATAGAGTCTTTCATGGACAGTATGAGCTGCTCTTCATTGTGTACGAGGGGGGAGGTTTATCTTATTTGGAAAAGTGAAGGGGGCCTGCCCTTATCTGTCAATAAACAGTAATTAGATTTTGTGGCCGATAGCGTCGATTGGTTTCTAATCTAGCTGTCGCCCTAGACGTGTGTAATTAAAATCCTGATTGATAAAGGGGCAGAAGCCCGCCCACACCACCACTTTACCAGACCCTACCCCCGACCCCTTCAAAACACAAACAAGAGAGAGATATGAAAGAAGGCCCGGGGAGAAAACTGCACTTCTTATTGATCAGTTCTATCTGCCTTCCTATCAATGCCCTTTTCCCACAATGGAGGGGCTGGTACAAAGGTTTCCCACGTAAAACTTCATAGCTAATCATCATCTTGCAGATTTTATCCTACTTAAAAAACAAATTAAAAAAAACAAAACTTAGAATTTAAAAGTAGAAAACTACAATTTGGCATTTGCGTGTGTGTGTTTGTCTGAAATTCCTGTTGTAAAATAAGAAATTAAAACATGCTTTGGCACTAATGCGGGAAAGCTTCCTGTGATTGTAATGCAATCAAGGAAAAAACACCCCCTTAGGTGATAAAGAGATGAAAAATATGCAGTGCATTTATCCTATTTAACTAATGGGCCTGTGAAGACAATAATAAGGCTCCAACACACACGCACACTCAGGTGAATGTCAAATGTGCATCACGCATCAGACAAATAAGGTAGTACCTTCAAGTCAGAGGACTCCCTCAGAGAATAGCTGAGCTGAAAGATGTTCAAAAACACCGCCTCCGGACTTCTTCATCAGGGTCCATGCAGACAGACGAGCCAGGATAAAGGTTATGTGCTGTTCAGGATAAAAAGGGACAGCGAAGTGAAAACAGTGAGAGGGGAGAGCAGGGCAGACAAAACGCATCAGGCAAAGACACTTCCAGCTAAGCGAGCTTCACCCGCTTCAGCCAGAAATGATTTTCAAACCTCTGAATGGCGCCACAAAGTTGTGAGAGGCAGATAATCTGTCAAATATTACCTGGTTGTCTGCAGCATTTTTTTAAAGCTCTGTAAAATAGGAGTGAGCGGAGACTGCAGGCCCGTGACCTTTCCTGTCTGAGTCTTGTGAGGACTGACCCACAGCAGTGAATGATGGCTGCGTACACCCCCCTCTGTGACACATACACACACACTGTACCCACAATGGAGTGAATAAACCAGCTTTCACTCAGAACCAAACCAATGCTCCTACCACATCAAGAACATAATAAATCACAAATTAGAAGTGTGAGGGTGTGTGTATTTCGAAGGGGTTGGGCCTTCACGGAAGCACTGGTCCAGTGCTTAATTTGATTCTTAATGGAAGACAAAATTTCCAAAGGAAAACTTTCATTGGGCACAAAATGACTTTCCTTAGTTTTCACTTTCTTGCCCTGAGAGAGAGATTGAGATTGATAAATGCTGGCAGTGCAATGCCAGCCCATGCATGGTGTCCCTCATTTAAGGGATTTCTCTCATTTCCTCACAACAGTGATTAATAAATGGTTACACGAATAAATGAAAAATACTGTAGACTATTGAATAAATATTGCTGACAGAGCCATTTAGCTTGAAACCACAAATCAGATGCATTATTTGTCGAAGGGTTTTTCAATATTGACGGGTTTTGGCATCATGATGCAACCGATATGATGTGTTTCAAGGATTTATACAGATTATCACACAACACATCCGTAGTCAGTAAAAGCAGTATGTTTTTTTCCTTTTGACCATGTTTTCGTTGTTATTAAATTGTTTTGTAATTGAAACTGAAAATCTTAAAAAAAGAAAAGGTTGGACATATGAGTTATGAAGATTGTTTTGATATTTTAATGTCTATATTGATCTAATTTTACATAAGTGGATACAAAACCAGATTCAGTGAACTTTTTTTCATAGTAAAGTACTCAATGCACAACTTTCCAAAAAAAAATTATGTTGTATTACTTGTGTGTACAAAGGGGTTTTGGGTCTTGCAGTGAGTTTAGTCACAGTCTGATCTTTGCTACCTATGCATTCCTTTCCATCCACAGCAATATATATAATATATATATAAGATTACAAACAAACAAAACAGCAAAATCTGCACAATAATATGTTCTCTAATACAGAATCATTCAGTACTTTTGCAGGCACAGCTTAATTGGATTATAGCCATAACTCAACTGTGCTCCTCAGTTGGACAACTAAATTGTCTGACATAGTAATAATATACATGAGAGAAAAAATAAATATCAGGCGAAACACATCATATCCGGTTTGATAGGTGGCGCTATATAATTCAACTGGTGGCTAAGGAGCCATTTCCGGTTAACCTCTTTATGTCAGCAGCAGCAAAAACAGTAGACTATTACAAAATGCTGTACGAAGGCATAACGTAGTGGCATCTTTGTACTTATTAATAATTACACAATTAAGATGTATAATGGATTCTTGAGCATTTGTTTGCTATTCCCAGCAACAATAACATCAAATACCACCGTCTCCTATTTCCGGGTCACAGCCCTGAGGAAAAATCTCTGGTCCCATTTCTACTGTTGTGGAGCATGCATTCATGCCTTGTCCGGCTTCAGTCTGACTAATGCTGGAGAAAATCAAATTCCACTTGCATTGTCTGGGTATGCTGATTTGACTATGAGAAGTCCAACTCGGTCCAATTTGAATCCGACTAACTTTATAAATGCATTTTAAAAATCCGGCCACAGTCAGATTAACGCAAAAATATTGACTGCAACAACATGCAATAAAATGTTAGTTCCAGACATGATAGAGAATCTTCCTCTGGCACATTAATACAGTACAGAAACACTTGACAAACTACGTAGAAGTAGTATTAATTATAGAGCGAATGGATTTGATTGTATTCTGTTGCACAGTTGTAGTTGTGTTCCAACCCTGTGTACAATAATTGAGAAAAAAATAATTAAGCATATAAATTAGATATAAATAGCCAACATCTTAATATTGTTTACTCTGTTCATCAAGATATAAAATGTATTTGAGTTTTTATATCTTATAAAGCTTTACAGTAACTTGATACCCTTAGAGAAGGAAAGCTCCCGGATACATAAAATCTGCTTTGTTGGGTAAATTGAGTGATTTGAGATCAGATTCTCCTTTAGAATCTTCTTAAGAATGTCTTCTCTCCTGGTAATAAGGCCGGTTCCCCCTGTGGTACCACAACAGTGAAGTGACCTTGTCACCAGGGTGCCATGTGTCACAGCGGGGGGGGACCCAGAGGGAGAGGATGGGGGTGAACAGATCATCTCCCTGCATGCCTGGTACCCGTGCCCTACCCTTCCTGCTCCCACCACAGGACCAGCACCAGAGAGGCTGGTGCAGGCAGAGGAGCAGCTCCAGGCTCTGGAGAACATGACTCCAATTAAGCTGTGGAAGCCTGGCTCACGCTCCAGTGCCTCAGCCCAGTTGTCCTAGACAGCGAGACACAGCCAACCGGGGGAAATGAACTCTGCCAGCATAGTCAAGACAGTCACAGCGAGAGTTATATCCTGCCTTACAAACAATTCATAGAAGATGAGGACTCACTGGGATACATCATTAGAAACCGCAGAATAAAGAATGAAATCACGATGATGATCGTTGTGGTTTTGATAAAATCACTGTCAAATAATATAAAAATTAAACCAAATACGGCAAGGAAAGAGCCACACGGGCAAGAGTGTGTTTCTTGTTTTGAGAGCCCCAGTGAAAAAAAATGCAGAGAGTTAAGCACACAGTAATAGATGAGAGCGATTGAGAGGCCTCGTTTTTCCCCTGTGATTAAAAATGTATGTTGCCACACGCAGCCTTTGGTGTGGAACTCTCCTGGAAAAGGAGCTGGTTAATATTCAGGCCCATGTCTGGCTAATGTCTTAAAGTGATAAATAGGAGGGGGTTGCTGCCGTTTGATTGTTCTTCACAGGCAGTCTGGGAGCAGCAGCACAGGGGGATTTAAGGTGGAGGAATCCTCTCAAAGCTCCTCATTCATTCACTCTGAGACGCCCCATCATTAATTGGGCCTGTCGACATGACTCCTCTGTACCCAGGGCCACTGGCAGCTACCGTGGTGGATGAGCTTTTTAAGACAGTTCAAAAGAGTCCTTGCCTCATAAAAGGCATTCAAATTACATGAAATTGTATTCATGTCAAGCCTTGCAGGCATATTCATACAGTACACTGGCATAATGTCTTGTTTCGTGCTATGCATATCTGTGTGACTCTATAATCGTCCCCTTGGGAGCAAATCACACTATAAAGAGTATGTTTTTCAAACTATCAATATATAATGTTTCATTTTTTTTCAAATTACTATATATACTTACAGAAAAGAAAAGCTGTCAAGGGAAAAACAATTTACTTCACTGCAAAGTGAATATAGCAATCTTTTCCAATTAAATACACCCAACAATAGCTGATTTTTGTTAAAAGATAGTATTTCCATAACAGACACATTTAGCTTCATGCAAAACAGGATGTAATATCCCTCAAGGAAACATATAAAATCTACTGGGAGTCAATAGTATTATCACTTCTAATAAACTGGGCATGTATTTGCATGTGCTAATCTGTAACCATCGTGAAAATGTGTATTTATCATTCATACCAGCTTTGTAAATAAAACACATCATATCTCATCTAAATGGGTGGCTGAAGTACAATATGTGTTAGTTATGAAGTTATCCCTTTGGCACACTTTCCACTTTGACAGTTATCTCCCTGCTCTCTGTAAGTATAGCTATGCAGGACAAGGTGAGTCCAGCCTTCAAAACTTTGTGATTTTTCTACTGATGTTAAGTTGGAAGGTGATAGCAGAAGGTGGCCAGATTTGGTTCATGATGTCAACCATGTGATACTTTAGTATTTATAACCATTAGTGGCTGTATATATGTCATGAAGGACAGCAGGCTCTTTTTCAGGGTGGCCATTGGCCTACTTCCCTTCTATTCGACTGTTTCTTCATGCCAGGACCAGTGACGCTTTCCTCGGGACAAAGGGTTTAAACTCTTTTAACTTTAAGGGAAGCCGAACTGTCATTACGCATATTTAGGACTGTTTCGGATTCAAAATCTTCTGCACAAGCGCACGATCGGGCCGCAATTATTGACATGAAACCTATCGTATGCAGTGGATTCATTTCCAAGAGAAAAAAAAAGACCCTGAGGCCACAGCAATTCACTGGAGACAAGCCACCAAATGTTTAGCAGAGAGCACAGTACTGGGGCTGGGATTGAATGCTCCTCGTTTGTTTCCAATGAAGGCCTCACACTGAATTTACAATCAGGGCCACCAACAATTCCTGCTGCCTCTCCGGAACTATCTGTCCATCCGGCTCTTGTCGTGTTGTCATCCTGTGCTTTTTTTCTCTGTACGACTAAAACTATTTGCAGTCTCACACTTTCTCGCTCTTTACAAATGTCTGCTTTGCTCTTGTTTGCAATCACATACTCATTCAGTATCTACCCCCACCCCCCCACCCCCCTCCTCCTCTCCCTGCCGTGGAAGTGGTTTCTGTTATGGCAGCGGGAAGGCTACCCGCAGCGGGAGAGATCCTAATTAACAGCCTATTCATTTGTGTGGAGCGGAGAGCTCCTGCTTTCTGAGCACTTGTTTTATGGTGGCGCTAGGGAGCCCTGTCCAGGGATTTGGAGGGGGATAATTGCCTTTGCCGCAGGCTGCAGTAATCTGGTCGGCTAATTCATTATTTTAATAAGTTAGCTTCTCCTCGGGGGTGTGCTAGCTGCGCTACGCCTCAAACCTTGGTGGTGCACCTCGTTATTGTGGCGCTCTTTTACACCGCCGCCCGCACGGGGTTAATAACTGTTATTAGCCTCTCTCCTCAGCCTGCAATTTCTCGTTTAACTGGGGCGATTCAAACGAAACCTTTGCGAGCGTCTAATAATCAACCTCTCTGGAACCAGGGGTAATCCCTATGAAGGGGTCTGTATAGTGGAGAGGGGTAATGGATGCAATCGCCTGAGTGCCTTTGCCTCCGCTCCTTTCATTATGGCTCCTGATGTTGTTTTTGTTGTTGATGCCGCTGTTGTTTTTACTCAATTTCTCCAAAACCATCTGAGGGAAGAAATATTTGCCTTGAGCGAGGAAAATGGATCGGATTTATACATACAAATAAGATGATCATTAGGTTTGCGTAACTAATGGCTTCATTTAGGCGATAATCTTCCATCTCTCTAATAGGCTGTGCAGTCGGTAGGATGTGTGCATGTGTCTGCGTGAGGCGGGCAGGTTTAATGACTCCAGTGCAGTCAGACATTTTGTGCATTGCCTGATTAAAAAACATTTCAACAGGAAGGGGATAAAGAGAAGGCTTTGTGAATAGAAGTATTTTTAAAAAATCCAATATCGGAGATGGTGACGGCTGGATGTTTGACGGAACCTGCACTTAAAATCCAATTATGAAAACAGCACAAAATGGTTCGGAATGCACGTAACGGATGCATTGTTTCACTCTGCGACGAAAAGAGATATCCTAATTCACTTTTGAGAGGAAGCACAATGTAGACAAGGCAATCCTATTACGTAGCCCCGGATATCCCTGCTTTGCATCTTCCAATGACAAAGTCCATCACTGCAGCTGAGGAAGAGAAAACGTTCCGGCTGTCCCTAAACAGCAGAGTTACAAGCAGGGACGTTCAAATTGTTCTGGCCGGTCGCTTCAAAACGTGCATGTCGGCGTAACATTAAAAAAAACACAAATGGATGTATGCTTTCACCACTAACTGAATCTTAATAATTATATATCTTGAGTGTTTGGCATGGTCCACGCACTCAGGAGACTGTAAGCCTCAGTCCACATGCTCTGTGGCTTATGTTCCATCCTGTAGGCTGGCTTGTTTAGCTGTCATCGTGCTGCGACCTGCCAGCCACTGTGAAATGAGCTCCTGGATATTAAAGAGGCTATCTCTTCATCTGTACTTAACCATAGTGGAGTGACACATCACATGGCCCCGGGCCCTGAATAAGGAGAGGGGCAATAACGTCTCAGGTGGAAAAAATGTTGAAATGTGTGGTCAGTCATATGACTGAAAGGACATTTTCCACTAATATGCTTTCTCTTGAACCCAACAACAAGCTATTAAATCACCCGAAGTATTGCGCAATATTTATCCAAGACTGCGATGGTCTGCAAATGGCTACCGCGTGACGATTTAGCAGTCAGCATCTAAAAGTTAAACCTGCGCTTTAGCGACGACCCCCCCCCTTTCCTGCACACAGGAGTGGTTGTGCTCCATAAAGTACACGCATGATAGTAAATGACCTGGTTCACTATTAACTATTATCCACTTAATGTCCTTCCTGGCTCACCACATGCGGAGCTTTGGCTAAGTGCTGGCCTCTGGGGCTGCCCGGGGCTCGTTCAGGGCCATGGCTTTTCAAAGCCCGCGCTGCCATCTGCCAGACCAGAGGCTCTGCTCCCCTTATCGGGCTGACGTGGCTGCAGCTGAGGCGGCAGAGAGGCCTGTGACTGTCCCACACCCAGGTGTTTAGCACAGCTTCATGCATATGGATTCAGAGATTGCTATGGATCTTTGATAACATACGCGAGCCGACGCACGACTGATAAATGCTCTGCTATGTGGACACTATTGCTAAATGCCGTTTGTGTGCAAGGAGTTTCCTTATTGATTTTTCTCCCTATTATGGATATATTTCATTTGACTCTTCTGCGTGAGACTGTATTAATCACTGATATCAGCTGATGTTTCTTTTTTCTGAACGACTGCTGGAGTGGCAGAGCTCAGCCCAGCAGTGCTGCCCACCTTAAAGCCGCTCAACTTAGCATGACTGGCTTCTAATGAGCGGTCCCTCCTCTCATCACACAATCCCGAGTCCCTCCCTCCCGCATTCATCAATTCTCATTAGGGAAAATCATCGTGTGGAATACCAACTTTTGGCCAATATTCATCACTGTCAGCCCTCATCCGTGGCGGCGCAATGACAAACGCGGGATCCGGGAGTGCCTAAGTATCACTGACTTAGCTCTTTTATTCCCTAATCTCACCCTCTGTGCTCGTGGAGCCCGAGCAACTCTCCGCAGTGCACACTCCCTGACAGCAATTACTTTATGCAAAAAAGAGCGGAGGAGTTTGGTGAGTGGCGTGAGTGAGAATAAGTCGCCTCTGAACTCCCAACTGGCTGTTGGCAGGCTGCAGCATTCCAATAGGACCAGCTCACTTCCCGTGGGCACTAAAGGGCAGCTAGGAGGGAGTGGAGGTGGCGGAGGACAGCTTCGTAGCATCGTGACAGGGGCTTTGTTGTGACAGCGCTTGTCATCTGGAGGCATCATTCTTATACCGCTGAAATGAAATTATCACATAATTGCATAGGATCATCGTTTTTATACTTCATACCGAGCAGAGATCGCTTTCTAAACAATACAGGTGTTGCTTCATTTTGCATATTTAGCAATATTTCATCTTCCTCCCACCCGCTGGGTCCCATATACCCTTTAGGGGCGTACTGTATGTACGTCACAAACAGTTTGCCTTCGCCAGCACTGTGTTTCCCCTCCTGTAAAAATAGCTTGTGTGTGTCATTCTCGTAAAAAGGCAGCGGGATCAATACGTTCATTCCCATTTTAGCCGCCTTGCCCCCTTTGCCCACCCATGGCCCAAGAATAGGACAGCTTGCAAAATCCAGCCGCCATGTCAGCTAATCACAGCCCTATTGCTTCAGCCACTCGTGCCCCCGTCGTTGGCCCACACACCGGCCGCCTGCCCAGCGCAGTTTGAGATTTTACCCAGAGGTCAGTGGGCTGGCCGGCCTGTCTCCGTCCAAACTCCCCTCCTGCCAGGTGGATCAGAGGGAGGCTAGCAGTTTGCCGCTCTGTTGAGAAAATGAGATCACACCGCCACAATAGGGGGGCTGCCTTTGGAAGACCTTCATTCCAGGCTACAAGATAATAGCGTAAAACCATTTGCATCAACTCAGGGAACATTATAATAAATCAGACACCGTCAAAATAAATTATCTTAATGCTTGGCACTAACAGGTGTTAACTGACTCTCAATTATTGTCATTTAGCAACAGCTACAGAGCTAAAGAAGGCTTCGGTGTTTTGTTGTGACAGTGTAAATTAGTGACCAATCTCCGCTGCTCCAGAGATAAACAATCTTTGAATTCAGGCACATGTGCAAACACAAAACTCATTAAATATACAAAATGTCAGACAACCTTACAAGACAACATAGTAGCTCTGCAATGTAGTCAGTTGTTTCCACATTTCATCATTTCACTTTGTGGCTGAGGCAATACTATTTAATGTAGTAATATGTGGCCTGTGTACTTCAGAGCTGTATTGAAGTTGCAATATGTTTACTTTAAATTCACCTGTAAAATCTAGACACCACAACTGTTTAATAGATATAATACAGTACATTCATGCATAAATAGATATATAAATTGATTTTTTAAACAATGATATGACATTATATACAGTAGTGCTGCTCTGCATCTCATCTCTTGGACTGGTAAATCTTTTATGAATACACATAGCAGATGCAGATTGCATTGGAGAACCTTGGAGGGCAACATATGATGGCCTGAGGCTCTGTCTCTGTGGTTGAGGCATCAGTCACTTCCCTCAGGGCTGCCACTGAAAATATAAACAAATAATATTCCCACTCTGCAGAGAAACCATTTAAGAACATAATGCGTCATAAAATGTTAACAATAACAAAACTGGCATTTTAATCATGATTTAAGTTGGACATTGTTCACCGCAGTGGTTCTCAAAATGTGATGCAGAGTGGAGAAGCGTTGCAAGGGGGTGAAATTAGGACTGAAGTTTAATGGATCTAATTAATGTGGGGAAAAATATACCTTTTTCATATACATGTTTCCATATTGACAGGAAATAGTAAGTAAACACGTGTTACTAATAACTAACTAACTACTAATAGCCCTTCCAGTCAGCCAACATGCACAACGGCAGCACTCTGTTTCATCATTCATTCAGTCCCTATTGAAGCACATATTGAAGCTCACTAATTAGCAGGTTTACTGTCAGAATCAACCTCCTGGTTGGAAATTAGTTTGTTACTCGGGATCTAACTCAATCTTTTGCTTTCATGTACATCAGTCATTTCTTTGAACAGCACTTTTTACCTTCATGTTCAACACTGTGCACAAGACAGTTGTGTAGCTCAAGCAAAGACATGCTAATTTCACATAGTGTGTAATCTCAGTTAAATTTAAACAATCAGTATGGAACTTCAGACATGTAGGATCAACTCACAATGTAATTGATCACACTGATGGAACATTATTCCTACAATATTTTATATATTATCACTACAATTATTGTTATAGTGATAATCCCTTGTTCTTCACTGAAAAAACAAGTATGTATTTAACATTGATGTCTGGCATAAGTGCAATGATATTGCATTGTGAGTATTGTGTGTCAAGTATTGTGATTTATATTTATATTTCATCCCATCTCTACCATACACACACACATGCATGCAATCTCATATGCATCTCTGGGATTGAATGAATGAATGTGTGTGAATATGTGGAAAAAGAAATAAAACAGCTCACACACTGCAGGGCTCCACTATAAATAATGTTGTGCACCGAGTGTCAAGAGTAATGCTTCATGCTACCATTCTTCATCAAACCAGAGAAACACGCAAGGCGCCATCTTAGATATACAAAAATCATGTGAGATGGTCACATGATATAATCATCTGGTATGAGTAACACTATTGGTGATATCATAACATGCACCTTCTTGTAACAATAAACCTTCAAAGGACAAATACATAATCAGTATGCCCATGTGTAATAATTATAATGTAATAAGAATAATGTGTGTTCATATGTACCATCAACATACAGGCATGTACTGTAAATATGCACATATATATATATATACACACACACTTACACCTGACCCAAGTCCTTCATCTCTCATGATGTAGAACACCTGAACTGTTTTTTCTGGGCATGATAAGATGGATGGCGGAATATCCCTGAGGGACTGGTGATTAAACAGGAAGTGGAGAGAGTCAGCGAGCGGACCAGGAGCTGGCTGACCCTCCTCCTCGGCTGCTCACTGATCTGCTGCTACACAGACTAGAAGAGAGGATGGGAACAGATGAAAGGGAGCCATAGACTATCAATAAAGTCAATACAGCATTGTGTTACATGTGCCCTCTGACCTAAGCAGGGTTGCTAGCTCTGATATCCTTATTGTGATATCTACATAGAATCCAACAGGACATTTGGAGGAGACACTTTTGAGGTATCTGTATTCAACAGCTACTGTGGATGTTTGTTTTTTTTAGTTCAATAATGTTCTGTTTTGAGTGATCGAGAATGATTAATCTCACCACATCATAATTTCTGTTTAAAGTACAAATGAGTTGAATACTATCTGATTTTAGTTTTATTTCACATATATTTCATTTGATGTCTCTATTTATGCTAAGTTCTCATCTATGCAAATCATTCAAAAAAAAAAAAAAGATCTCGCAGTCACTATCAAAGCATTATCTCTTCATACCTAATTAGAATTCTAGTCACAGTCAATGGAAAGCTTGTTTCAACATATACCATATCAGCGCTGCTCCTAAACAGTAATGCCACTGAGCTGAAATCTGTCTTAGACCCGCTACTTTAATTCATCTCCAGCATTCCGTGTTTAAGTTTTAGCCTTGGCTGCCCACAGAGACTTTAACCCTTTCTGCTGTCTCACTCTAATCGGATGCTTTTTTGTTAAATGTTTAACTTAAATTGGGAGCCTCATAAATATTCCAAATCACTCGTCCCGTGTTTGATGAGGAAATGAGCCTCGTACCCGCCGTGATTCCCTAGGCAGTCCGCGAGGCAGGAGAGAGAGAGGGAGAGAGAGAGAGAAAAAAAGCCTACAACTTAACTCTCGGAACCAGACCTGCGCGCCGCTCTGACAGCCTACATTAGCGAGCGGCAAATTGTTTCAACAATGTGAGGGCCGCTTTTGTGTCGAGATAATGATGATATCTCTTTTCTGTGGCGCTACATGCTACTGAGGTAATCATAAAGGTCTCTCCTGTCATCATTGGCAGAGAGCACCTTTTGTGGCGTGAAGGGACAACTGCGTATGCTGAATATGAATCTCGCTCCGCTTACATAGATTCTACATGCAGCTCGATGATTCCAGCTGAGCTTGTAGCAGCAAATTTGATATGTTGAAGCGAATTAGAAACGAAAATGACTGTAATATGTATGCGGTTTTCTTAGACGTTTTTTCTAGTGCACAGGTATATTTAATATAGTTGCTCCGTAGCAAAGGTCAACCGGCTCTGACCTTTGAGTTAGTCAGATAGGCCAGGGCCTGCTTCCGAGTTTTCTCTCCCGTTCTGTCTGTCTTTTCCCTTCTGTGACTCTGTGGTCATTAATCTTCCACACAGGTGCTGAGGACTCCTGACCCTCTGCTCCAATTCCTCCATTAGCACCATGACAGCTCGACTGTAAGGTTCATATACCCAACCGTATTTCCATCCCTCTTTCTCCCACCCCACTTCAACTGGTCTGGGAACTAAAAATCCACGGTGTCCCCTTCAGTCCACAGAAATTTGATTACATTTGATTCAGTACCGCTTCTTGATCCGGTCACGGCTTTCGGATGCAAAAAATGAAAAGATCTGCTTTGCTTTATGTATATTTATAGATACAACAGCAGCGCTAATACAAAAAATGGAAATATGTGTGAAAATAGAGGGGAAACAATGCAAATCTATTCACTACTTTTTTCCATATTTAATACATTTGCAGTAGAATATATCTAAATCACATCAAGTGACACTGTATTTCCTTTAAATAGTTCTAGAACAGATTTTGTCCAGAGCGACTTAGTGAGAGTAAATGCATTCAACCACCAAGAGCCAGGAGTCACAAAATAATAATAAAAAAAATAACATCAATTTATTTATGTGGAAAGTTATACTGTCTCATTCTGTTTATTAGAATGGGAGCAGAATGGATCCTGTTAGTGTTATATTATTATTCTAAATACTGCAATGATACCAGCCAGAATAATAAAAGCATTGATTATTCTGGCTGCAGAGCAAAGCATTTATTATTCTGGCTGGTACAGAATAAAGCTTATTTGAAATAAACTGTATACATATATTTACATTTTAATATGATGAGTCATTCAAATTAGCAAGTAACAAGTTGCTAAATCAATGCAATGGAATAGAAAGTACGGATTTATTTTGTAAAATCTAGTGGGAAAGTATCAGAAAGGGGAAATACTCAAATAAATACAAGTACAAATAAAAGCTTTCAAACAAACAAGCGGTCCTGCTGCTGTACCAGCAGTACTGTGTCAGTATAATGATAATGTGACAAGACTGTTACGAGATTTGTCAACTCGAGAACAATACACCCGCTCTCTTTTTGGTGGAGTCTCTTGTTTTCATCAGTGGCCCAGTGAGAGTTGTGAATTGGTGCCATGTTCTTGGGTCGCGACCCCGCCGCTGCAGCCGCCTGCTGCACAGTGTCAGTTTCACACAGAGCACAACAGCTGGACCGCCTCTCAGACATTTACACATTCTCAAATCACACACAGCCATAACTCTACATTAATACATGCAGGCGGTTTGTCTAACATATGCAGCAACTCATGCACCCAGGCCCAAGGCAAAGGAAAACACAAATGTCAGGATGGGGAAAGGTTACAGGGAAGCCAAGAGCTCGATACTATTAATTTGCTCCCTGGGGTTGGAGAAGTCAACGAGCTGAGTGATCTGACTGATGATAAAGAACTTTGACAAAGATCATCTTCATGACATTGATAGTCAGCCTGAGCACGGAGAGGTGAATTGATTGTCTAAATATCTATTAGTGTTATTATAATAGCAGTGGACTATTTACTTCTGTTGTGATCACTTTTGGAAGCAATAAAACAAGTATCCCACAGCAAAACAATACTGGAGAATAACAAGTTAAATGCATTTTCATTTAAATAACATTATCAACATGTGACATGTGAAACATGTTTAGTAAACATTTATGTCTATATTTTACTTCACATGTTTTTCTGTGTAATTTGATCGCACTAAACTGAATTTTGATCATTTGCTGGCATAAAAGAGCTGTCTTTTGTTTATTGTTCAGATAGGTTAATCTGACCTCTGCAAGGCCTTTGCTGTATTATTTTATTTTTATATCATGACATCATAAAAGTAAATGATCAAACTACTGAATCCACTGTTTAATATCATGAAATACTACGTAGAGTGGCCAGAAGACTTTTATTTAATTCTGTACACATACAGTCGATTAGGTCGATTGACAGAAAATATATTGGAAATGAGTCGACTCAAACTAATCAATCTAAATAAAATCAAATTATTTTTCTATTTTTCATTATTTTTAGGTCCATAAAATTGAGGATGTTCTGCTTTTCTTGCTTTTGAATTTGTAAATGAAATATTTTTAGGTTTCCAGAGGATCAGATGATTGGAGGGCATTGAATGATATCACTCTGTGTTCAAGGATATTGTGAAGTCAGATATTTTATATAGAAAATGAAAATAAAGTGTCGGTTTAAGCCCTAATGTATATAATATACTGAACATGCATATAAATAACAAAATAATTATATAATGTGATATGAATAGTTCCACAGTGAGTGTCCTCTTTGGCGTGGGTGCGCTGTCTGAGGTGTGTGCATATTCCTGGTGGTCCTGTCCAGACGGTGTGTCTGACTTTCAACATGTCTCTCCTCCCCATCTCACCGAGGTCACCCCGTTGGTATCGCAAGCGCAGCAGTCACATTGTGCTTCAATGCAGACAGATTGCTTATAATAACCGTTAGAGACCTTTCATTTTTCCCTGTCAGCGATTTGCAGGATAATTTTGGCACCCTTTAAGGATTCAACTCGCCTAATAAGAGGATAAAAATAAACAAGCGAGTTGTTGAAGCACTATATTGGGATGGCATAATCCTATTTACAAGTCCGAACGCACTCTGGCCAATAAAATCAAACCCCAGCAACATCGTTATATGTGGCAATTTTCACCATTTCTAAAACAAGAAATGACTGAGTGCAAGGCTTTTAGACCGCCAGGATTTACTAAATGGATGAAACGTCACTTTCGAAATTTCATTTCTAAAGACCTACACAGGAAAATGCTCAGTCAATTCATGTACCATAACAAATATTAGGTGCATTTATTTTTGGTACGGCTATTGACCACTTTGGTAACAGATTACATTATAAGTCTATTTTAATTTACTGTATAGCTTCTCAGAAAGTTTCAAATCGTGCAGAAGTGGAGCGCATTGATTCTCCCCTAAAGTGAGATGCAGACGTGCTGGATCTTTACTGTCATCCCTATCCATCCTACCATACCGTCACCGCAGATCTGTCCTGACAACCACATCACATACTGTAGCTGGCAAGTGTGCAACACATTTAATTCGTCCCCTTAGCCTCAATTTCATTAAAAGTAGAAGGAAAATGTGGTTATGAAAGCTAGATACTCAAAGACATTAAGCAGCGCTGAGAGATTAGGTAAATTAATGAAGTGATGAAAGTTTTGAGAAGGGAACGGTACAATAAAAAGGTGATGTATGAAAACATAATGCAAAGTATTGTACGGTGAGATAGAAAGACAATAATTAATCAACAGAGGCTGAAGGACAGAGGTGGGAGGAATAAATAAATGCTGGTTCTGTCTTGAGTGAGATGGACATTTAAAAACATAGGAAGAGATCAATACACTATACACTATCTTTGTTGATAAGATCTATCCATTACTGTCTTCAAACTTGAACACGTTCCATTTTGCTTTCTGATTAAAATAACTCAAACGGCTCAATCAAACCTATCAACATCCTTTTTTTTTACAGAAAAACCTTGTCGCCAGTGGACAAATATTGTGGCAACTCCTCTTTAGACGCACAAATTATAATATCAACAGAATATATAAACTATATATTCATAATACGCAAGGATAACCTATAAAAGGGCGACTCAAAAATAGAGTTCATTCAGGGGCGCAGAGAGAAGCAGAAAAAAAAATATGACATTAATTCCACGCCTCTATTTATCCCATTTCCTATACTCTCTTTATGTATCTAATATTTCTAATTTACCACCGTCCAGGAAAAGTGACACAAGAAGCCATAAATTCCCTTCTAATTCCAAATAATTCCGATTACATGGACGAGTAGTTTTCAATCAGAAAGATAATCTGGATGATAGATGGTGGGATAATTGGCTGTCTCTGCCACGTAAATATTGTGTCGTTCTATTAATCTTGCCGAATGAAGTGTCAAGCTGTCACTCATTCGTCAAACTGAATTAGAAAATATAACGAATAAATAAATGCACGCGGGCGGCAGCGAATGCGTGCGTGCTTGTGTGTGTGTGTTTGCGTGTATGTGTCTGTGCAAGAGAGAAGGAGAGATAAGACGAGAGCAGGCAGCTGAGTCAAAGCAAGAGATGGGAACAGGCGACTTAGAGAGATGAGTGTTTTTAAAAGTGAATGAAAGGCAGAGGAAGAGAGTAAAACATAAAAATCTGATGCTATAGACAGAGACGGTGCTCTTGTTTCTACCTCCCCCCCCTGCAGTGAGTATTACCTGGAGTATTATACATTTTCAAACATTACTGTGGAACAATACCGCACGCTCAATCTTGCTGAAGACATTTTTATCAGGACGGATACCCTCAGAATTACATTGTCTTTTCTGTCCCAGGATCCATATCTGTCACATGTCAAAGGCAGCTCCACTCGCAGAATATTTTATCCAACCATCAGGTAATAGCTGTAATTGTTTTTCAGCCTCGGTGGGAAATAAACTTTGGTAAAACACAGTAACATGATAAATATTTACTTGAGAACTGAAAGCAAAATATGTGAAAAAAGGGACATAATGGTGTGTAATACCATTAGGATGTAAGAGGACATATTTTTTCCATCATACCGGTGATAAATATCTTATCTACTCTTTAACCTGTAGGACAGGAAGATTAAAAAAAAAATCAAGCAGTGACAACCTCTTAATTTAATTTATAAAGATCATAATTAACGACCTGCAGGCTGCAGGAGACCCCATTTTAGACTGGAGACAGAAAGGGCTTCCGCCATAAGGATAAAAATGAAGTTTTCATTGAATTCTGAATTAAATCTCAAATATCAGTAATTTCACAGAAAAGGTCAACTCTAATGGAGTCCCTCCCTGCTTTTTAATATCTCGTATTTCTCTTGAAGGAAGTCTACCTGGCGCGATGCAGGCCAGCTAATTGTGGCCGGTTAATTAATGGAACCATCAGGTGTTTGCAAAGGCAAACAAAGAGCCGGGCTCTCCTAAATCATCAGTGCCCTTCGACATGGTTATTATCCGGTGGCAGGTGAACCCCAGCCTTGACGCATGACAGATTAGATCTTCTCAGAGGATGGGCTGTCCATTTATCTGCCTGATAAACTCAGAGCCTCTCTCCATTTTCAATCATCAGAAAGGAAATGAGATTAACCATCTAATGATGCCAACACACACCACAACCCCCTCCCCCAATACACACACACACACATGCACACGCACAAAACAATACTCCCATGAAAATGTCCATTTATCGCAGCTTTGATTATGAGCAAAGCAAAAGGCATCTTCGGTGATATATGACCAAATTATTATTTATGATATAGCAGAAAACAGGGAGCATTTTTATTTTTTTATATTTTATTTGATGCAGGAA
The DNA here is from genome assembly GCA_030544235.1 of Lepturacanthus savala. Classification (NCBI taxonomy): domain Eukaryota; kingdom Metazoa; phylum Chordata; class Actinopteri; order Scombriformes; family Trichiuridae; genus Lepturacanthus; species Lepturacanthus savala. Next base: position 16,181,635 of record CM060469.1, on the reverse strand, counting down.
TCCCATTCTCTCAGCTGTGTCCCTGTTAAATCACACAGTGCAGCGTTGGGGGTTCACACTGTTCCGGAGAGGTCCGGGCCTGTCATCTCGCAGCTCCCCATACCTCAGACCTAAATTTACAGTGCAGGGTTTGCGCGTCCCGCTGTACTCCCCTTGTGGGTCAGCCCCTCCCCTGCCGTCCCTGACACGCATAGCAAGCATCCTGGCCCTCGTAAAGCTGACATCTTCACTAAACTATGCTAACAAGGCCGTAGTGATTTGTATATGCACAGGCTGGTGGCACGAGGCGTTAGGTGGGGGGTTGGTGGGGCGGCGGCGGCACGGGAGAAGAGGCGAAACCTAAGGCGAGGCGGGGGGGCTATGAGGTGTAGATATCACGGGTGGAATCTACACAGGCAGCTAATCAAAGAGCTGCCACATGCAAAAAGGTTGTAAGCGTGCACAGAAAGAACACACACACACACACCAACAAAAAAACACATATCCCAGGGTTCACGCGGCGTAAGGTGACAGAACAGGGTCCAGTGAGCAGGCCGGCAGGAAAACATTCCCGGCTCCGTGATTTCTCCACCACCGCCCCAGGATTTATAGACTTCAGACCGAGCGGCTGGTGCAGGTGCAGAACGCAGACAACCGCTCCGCTCTGCTCCGCCGACGCAATATATTACCGAGCAACAAACAGCCGGGGTGTCAACACGAACAACTCTTATTATTTAAGGGTGTGTCTTTTAAAGGTGATGAGCTTGAATGGCTTGCATGGCGCAATCAAGTTTGGGGGGTTTTGTAGGTTGTCAGCGTTATTTACGAGAACCGAGGGCTTGATGAAGTAAATTCATTGGTTTTATTCACCTCATATGGATCGAGATGAACTCTGAGAGCAAACAACTTGTATATAGCGAAACATTATGGATACACTGTTTAGAAGCCTGTTTTGTTTTTCTAAAGCAGCTACTGTTGCGGGTGCAGGCGATGGTTCATCAGTAGACTGTTTTTCTTGCCTCTGCTCCATGTCTATTAATACCTGTAGATGTGGGCTGGAGGACAGGGACCTGTCCACTGCTCACTTGCTGGTGATTGAAGGCCTGATGTGCTCTTTTACTGCAGACAGGTGAAGCTTATTTGAGGGCATCAGCGAGAGCAGCAGCCCAGTCACGACCCAGACGCTGCTAATTTGAGAGACTCACAGTTAAAATTATATTACGCTTCATTAAAACACGCTTCTTTTTTTTCATCTGTGTAGGAATGACATTCAGGAGGTGATTGGTTAAATAAGATCATTCTGCTGGAAGGTCCTCAACTTTGTGTAGAACATTAGGGGCAAACCTCAGTTGAGCAAATAATTTCAGAATAGAACAAATTAGCATGAACTGAAAAAATATTTAAGATCATATTCAGTTAGTTGCATTTTGCTTCACATTCAACAACATAATTATAAAGAAAAAGAAATAAAGAAAAATAATAAAGAAAATGGAAAACAATATTTTGTGTGCACCAAAGTAGCTTGCTTTTCCCCGTAGTACCTCCATACACTGCAAAAATGAAATGAGATAAATTTACTCAAATTTATCTCATTCCATTGGCAGAAAACTTATTTTAAGTTTTTTTTTTTTTTGCCCGATTTGGTCTCGTTTTAAGAAACAAGACTAACATTTTCTTAAAATGCACTAAAATCAAGTAATAAAAACTGCCAATGGAATGAGATAATTTTACTCAAGATATATCCACCTGTTAAGATTTTACATTTTGCAGTGTAGTAGACGGGGAAATGCTAAACGTTTGGCACAATTGCAATTATAATTCAAAACAAGCTTTAACATATGCAGAACTGAAGTTCACCACACATATGAGTTCTGTATTTCTTGCAAGCTCAATGACCTTGAGCTTGCAAGGTCATTGCAGTTAGTTTAAAATAGTGATTTAAAATAAATTAATTTATGGTTATTCTATTAGCTATCAGGTGAAAAATTGAAAAAAAGTATATGTATGCAATTAGTTCCCACTGATCCTCTGGCTTGACTGGCAGCCTTGTAGTAATACAAGACAATTAGTTGATTCATTGATTAGTTGCCAATTATTACATTAATCTCAAACTATTTTGATGACCGATGAATCGATTTAAGTCATTTTTAAGAAGAAAACCAGTTCCAGCTTCTCAAATCTGGTTATTTTCTGTTTTCTTTAGTCTTCTATAATAGTAAACTGATGACAAAAAATATATATATATATTTGAGGTTGAATCTTCAGCTTTGGGAAACATTCGACGTTTTAAGACCATTTTATGAACCAAACAACTGACCGATTAAATTGACTATCAAAAAAATTCTACTGTCCTCACAGCCTTAGCAGGGATAGAAAGGCAGTTCCATCATAAAAGAAGTGCAGATTCACAAGAGTGAACAGAGATTAACTTTTCAGGTATGACACTTGTCATGGGTCATTCATTCGTACATAGTTTTTTGTAAGACCAAACCACCATGTGACACAAGTGACAGTTGAATGAATGTCATGTCAAGGTCATAAGAGGTGTGTCACATGTCAGCACACTACAAAGTCTAGACATGTGATACAAAGTTGTGCTAAGAAAAAAAAGGAGTTTTAAATAAGTCTGGTGGTATCGTAGGGTGGCGATTATTTCAGTTCAAATACTTGAGGTGATCCTATAATGTTCTTATGTGGTCTACCCTTAAAAATACCACAAACTTTTGCTTTAGATATAAATCGTATTCTATTACATGTTTAATGAAATATAAACAAAATTAAAAAACTTAAGATAACATGTAAGTGCGTTCACCGTCTCTCTGACTGAAGGTCTCTCTTCTTTTTCCTGCCCGGGGTCAGCGAGTAGTGAGTCAGTGGGAGTGAAGGAGTGAGCGGCTGATCTCCTGTGAGCGGGGCTGTCAGCGTGGCTCTGAGTGGGCTGTGTGGAGCTTCTGTCAGAGGGTGTCAAATTTCCACGGCCCACACTGTGGCCCTCTGTCCTGCTCGTGGCCGGATCTCAATGGGCCCTTTGATGGGGCACCCGAGGCCTTTCATCGTGCACCTTGCCAGGGAGCACGGGGCCTGACGGGGCGGAGGTGGGGGCGAGGAGGGGAGGTAGGGGGGGGTGGGTACTGGTGGTTTGTACCGCACAACACCTGGAAGGTATGCTAAACCACGTGCCCGAGCCAAAACAAAAGGCACTCTGTGAAGCGTTTATTGGAAATTAATTTCCTCTCCCTCGTCTTTTTTTTTTCCCGCATTCATAAAACGCAGGACGGAAAAGAACAAGATGATACGGCGCAGTCACAGGAGGTAGGAAATCACAAGACTCATTGGCTAAGAGGGAGATTCATATCTGATACACCCAATTGAGGTTGTGAATATTTTTTGCATATTAAAAAATTTAAGCTTTTTTTTTGTGTGTGTGGCCATGAGCCGTGTGAACATTAAAGTCTCAGCACAGGAAGGAAGATGTAAATCTGGTGCAATAATAGAGCTCTATATGGAAATAAAACAATCAGCGCTGGAGTTGAGATTTTACCATTTGAGAACCCAAAAATATATGTCCGGTTTAAGCATATAACACTAAGAGTGCAGTGTAAATTGGACAGTTCCATCTGTCTCAGGTCTTATCTTGCTTGGCCCTCTCCAGTTCTCATACACCTGCCCCTGCCTACTTCTTGCCTGAACTGCCCTTCCACTCCTTCGCCCCTGCCCCATATACCGCAGGCCCATCCCAGGGATCATCCTCTTCCTCCGTTATCTGCAGTTCAAAGCCTGTTGACTGAATTATCTCCGGACTGTAAGAGAGAAAGGAAACAACTGTCGGCGGCCTTCAGTCAGCCGGAGAGAAACTCTCCTCCGACAGCTGGTTCGGTTAACTGGTCTTTACTGGCTAATCCCAAGGTTGGGAGGGATGGGAAAGCGCGGTGTAAGGACACGTCAACATCCCGCACATGCGGCTCTCCCCAAAGACAAACGGGCTCAGTGTTTCCCCCTGGGGAGAGCAGTGTCACGAGATAGCAGGGATGCTCGTGGCAAGAGCGGAAGCCGAGGTCTCAGGTTTGAGTGGCCACAGAGAGCGTTATGACCGGGGTGTTGAGTGGAAAGGTGTGGCGGCCCGGGCCCACAGGAGGACAGAGGGCAGATTTAACTGTTGCGCTCAGGGAAAGAGAGCTGCATTACAGGATGAGTGGAGCCCAGTGAACACCTGTGTTCTCTGATCAAAGGCAGCGTCTGGGTGTACAATGGCCTATAGCCTATAGTCGCCATCTTATTTCCATAACCCCAGTTCGGACCTCCTTGGTCCTGGGTCTGGGACCTTTCTGTGTGGAGTTTGCATGTTGTCTGCATGGGTTTACACCGGGTACTCCGGCTTCTTCCCATAGTCCAAAAACATGTTGGCGACTCTAAATTGCCTCTAGGTGTGAATGGTGTGTGCGTCCCACGATAGGCTGGCAACCATCTGGGGTGCATGGTGGAGATCTATTAGTCAGGTCCAAGTCCAGAAAGGTTGTCAGAAGTTTAATGTCATTTTTGGAAACCAACCAATTAATCGACTAATCGTTGCAGCTCTAATTACATTTACCTTTTACAAATGAGCTGTTAACTACCACTGGTAGAAACTGAAAGACAACGGGCTCAGAAGTGGACTATTGAGTATGTGGATCGTAGGTGAACTTTTAAGACTCTTTTTTTTTTTTTTTTTTTTGTTTCAGCTCTTAGGAAACATAATGGGCATCCCACACTGCTGTTCTGTAACAACATTTCTGTATTAATTTGACATTAATACACCTTTTTGATTGTTTAGTGGTTCCCACAAACATCATTGACCTTTTCCAGAAATATCATTGCAGGCTGCATAGTTCTTCTACCACGTAAATACCACCAACTGTTGGCCTGGATTATATTCATATATATTTGAATGCCTACACATTTGCACTGACGACGTCAACATAGCCAGTCAGCATAAACGTTTTACCACCATATGGCTTGACCCTTAACTACAGTATGGCCTGTTAGATACAGTTGATTTAAAGAAGCCCGAGTGGTGCACATCCACATAGATCTCCCCTCTGGCCCCCTCGTCTGTCTTGGCTTTCTGGCACACAAGGTCATCCCCTAGCCAGTCACGACACTCCAATTAAGGCGACTGATGGACGCAGCTAATTGGTAGGATTTATAACCTCCTTTTATTATGCTTTATGAGGAAGGCAAGTGGAGGGCATTACCATTTATAGGCCCCAGGCTCCACACTGGATCAGTGTCATCCGCTACTGTCCAGTCTGACTACTGAAAACCACAGCAGCCCGAGTAACAGGAGCTGGGACGTCCAAGGGGAACAGTGTCCCTCTCACCCTTTGCTGTTTTGGCTTTTGATATTTGAGGGGGGGAAAAAAACTAAGAGTAGGGGCAAAAAAATGACAGAAGACATAGGAAGGTTAAAATAGAGAGTGAAAAAGAAGGACAGAGTTAAACGTAGGGTGAAGCATCGAGGGAGGCTCCACGGGGCAGGAAGGCAGGGAGAAGGCAAGCAGGGCTCCCATAATGAGTGTGTGGTTATTGATTGTATTGTCAGGGTGGCTGACCAGGGTCCCGTGTGCTGTGGGCCCCAGTCCATCTGTGGACAATGCAGTCAGTTACACCTCACTGCTCCGTCTAATAAAGAACAGGCAGATTGATGTCACCAGTATGGTTGAACTCTACCTAACACTCACCAGCACTACTCAGCACACACACACACACACACACAAAAGCACATGTGTACAGTGGGCCAGTTGTGAAGCAGTGAAATCATTTCTATTTCCTCCTCAGTGAAAAGAAAATTGCAGGAACTATGGTTTACAATTAATATCATGATTAAAGTATATAATGGAGGGATCCTTCTGTCTATAAAATGTAATAAAATAGCATAAAAATTGTGTGATTTTAGAAGTGATTCACTGAATTGCCAATTGACAATGATATAAACCAGAGAAAGGCATAAAATGCTCACATTAGTGAATGTTTGGCATCTTTGCATGATAAGTAATTTAAATTGTTCATTTTCTGTTAATCTACTTTGTTTAATCATTTCATCACTAATTTAATATGAGGTAGCTTAAAAATAATATTTTGTGCTTGTATGTTTTGCTAATTATGACATTTGGCTTTACACACCTTTATTATTATGAGATAATCCCATGTAATTAGGATGAATGAACACTATGGATAATGGAAAATATAAAATAAAGAGGAAACTGATACATATTTACTGTAATAAATGTTGCAATACACACATATACAGGCATAGGCATCTACCCACATGCACTATTGCATCTGGTTTTGTATAAACATAAGAGGAAAGTTGGGTCTGAGTCCAGTTCTAGTGAGCATTCCTAACAGCAACACATATCTGGCAGCTCAACTCAAGTGATTGACAGCGTCTAAACATCAGGACCCGCATATAAATGGCAGAACAAGTCCCATCACAATGAAGGCTCTGTGTTCTGCTGGTTAAAGTTGGCTCCTTTAGGAGGAAGTCAGCGCCTCCACCTGAACATTCGGCCACACCTGAGCCCCCATCGCCTCCGCGGTGGCAGCAGCACAAGCGATTACTCCTGCGCAGCCAGCCAAAACACAAAAATCAATAAACAATCTCAACGTTTCTGAGGGCCTTTCGTCCGACTTAATAAATGTCTCAATCCACCGTTATGACTTCATTTTGCTTTAACGTCTTCTTCATGTGCATCTTTTGCCGATCAATTAGAGAATGGAGTGCCCCTTCTGTCACGACACCTGCCCTCCATCCGCCGCTGCAAGCACACACACATACACACACACATAGCCCGAGCACAAGGTGAACGGCTATTTTAATCCTTGTAATCAGATACTTTTTGAAAGCAATCTCTTCAATGGCTTATTACAGGCCGAGCCATCCACTCCTTTCAGGATATTTTTTTTTATCTCATGTTCTTGAGATGGATAATTTTATCTCATCTCTATTTAAGAAGAATGATTTTTCTCATCAGTATGAGCCCTACAGAGTTTGTGTGCTCTCACAGAGAAAATCCCACTGAGCGGCTGCGTGGCTCGTGGGTCGCAGCCAGGTAACGAGACATATATGTAGTCTAAGTGTGCGGGAGCGGCGCAATTTCCAGACTTGTCACAGGCGGTGACGAGCCACGGCATCATTCTCTCAGGCTGTTGCCGCTGTCACGGGCCCTAATCCCGGCGCCGCAGGGATGACAGGTGAGCGGTGCAAGAGCCCCTGGTCTGTGACTGGAAGCTCCGGGAAGAATTTCACGCGCATCCCTCCCTTGTCTCCCATCGATTCCTGCCAGTTCCCATTATTGTCAATCAAGAGCAGCGCCCAACTCCGCGGGAGGAGCCGCGAGGCAGGCGATTGCCCGGGCAGCGGCAGGGTGCAGTGGTGGCGGTGCTTGCACGCCTTGCCGGCCGCCGCTCCAGCAACTGGGGACCACCGGGAGGGGATGCCACAGCTCAAAATGAGACTTTTTTGCTTTACAACATGTAGGGCAGAGGGGGCGAAACTTCTGGAGCAGCTTGGGGTCAACGTCAGGGTCAGCCGCCACAAACATAGTTTCACAGGGCTATCAGCAGCAAAGAAATTAGCTCTCTTAGATGTGAATGCATAATAATAATAAATAATAATGAGAGGAAATAGAATAGAACAGAAGTGAAGCACTGTTCTGCAGATTCTCTGAGATGAACATCGCTTTGGATATCGCCCCCTTGTTAAATGAAATTGTAAATTGTTGGGTTAAAGAGGGTTTCTGGTTCCCAGTTTGGACACATCCTGTGGCGGCTACTGACCTAGAGTGGGCTGCCGGCGCCACGCAGGCGTTCTCGTCAGGTAAGGCAACCATGCGGTGGCTATAAGCCCCGGAGATTGATGGGAGCGGTGCCCTCCCCTCCCTGTGCTGTAAAAGATTATCCGCTCACCCGCTGGAAACAAAGCTGTGATGGAAATTCGTCTCGCATCATCAGCAACAAAATATCTACACAGCGAAGCGGGAGTCTCTCATTTTTCATGGGCTATATATTAAATAAAAAAAGGGCATTAAAGAAATAGGGAAGGGGGTGGCCTGAGTGATAGCACTAGTTAGTATTTTTTTTTAAATGGGCCACTTGAATCAGGGAGATTATAAGGTTTTTATTGGCTGTCAGGAAACACAACTTTCTGCGTACTTCACCCGCTGGAGCTCGTAACGCTCTGATTAGAATGCCAGCAGAAAATGAAAAGGGATGGCGCCGGCGTTAAGACATGGGAGGAAGCGGCAAACGCAGGCACAGATGCCCTGGAATCTGCTCTCCCTCAAACACACAAGAGGACCAACACGCGCAACAATAAAGCAAAGAGCGGAAGAGCAGGTTGCGTGTCAAAATTTATACACGCCAAGTTCCACAGTCAGGTCTGGTGTCAGGATCCAGTTATGCAGTATTAGACTGAACCGTGGCTGCTCTGAACCTGATACATGAGACACATCAAGCCGAGTGTTATCTCTCACTAAGTGAATATTGCATTCAGCTGATATGTGATATTTGAATTTCCCATTAGGCGAGGGGAATATGTGTCTGAATGAAAAAGCTCAGTGATGCTTGCTCATTTCACAGCAAGCAGTGAATGGAAACCTTGCTCCACACTTACAGAGTGTCATAGCAGCGATAAGAATGAAGTGATGGAGGGAGGCTCCCGAGGGGGGTGACTAGTAGGAAAACTGACTGCTGTTATTCACAGGGTCACCTACACAGGGTCTTACAAATCAGTTTGAAGACTAACTTGGAACTAAACCTGACTGTGGTCATGACTGTGATCTTCTCCAGTGGTTTAGGAGTTTGTTTTTTTCTTTTAAAGGCAGCACGGATACCTCATGAGTGAAGCATCAAGAGTGAATACGGTCATTATATCGACTCAGAGAGACTCCAGTCTTTTCATGTCTGTCAGTTTGTTCAAACTCAGCTTTCAATTTCCCATAGTGGAGAGTAGGGAGAGAGTAAGAGAGAGGGGTAACATCAAACTCCCCCAAACATGACAGAGCTGGCTCTTTCTGACGAGAGGAAGCCATTGATTTTTCCTCCATTTCACCATCAATCTGGTGGAGAAGAGGTGGCTGTGGGTGCTCAGACAGCTGATGATGTGATTTGTAACCGTGGACCACCGGTGAGCGGAGAGAATTGCTCCCGACTCTCAACACATGGCAAAGTGACTACCAGCGTCTTCAGCATTCAGCCACAAGATTAACAGTAGGGGATCTACTGATAATCTCCACTGGCCCCAGGAGTATTTTCTCTGTCAACCACACTGCAGCCATTTGTATTCAACAGGACCACTGTCAAATCTTGTGAGACTGGTGTCAATCCATATAGTGAAATGTCCAGAGCCACACTTAAATTGTTTTTATCATCAGTTATGTTAATTAGTTTTTGATTAATTAGATCCAGGAGTCTTCAAATTGCTTGTTTTGTCTGACCAAATGTCCAAAGTTATTGAGGTATAAAATGTAGTAAAAAAAAAAAAAAAGCTTTGGATCGGTGGACTTGTCCCACATTTTTAAACTAATGTATCTTAACAACTATAAGATGAATTGCCATGAAATTTCATACACTCATTGTCCTCTGATGATGAAGAGACTTTGGTGATACCCTGGGTTTTATCGCAGCGATGAGGCCTTATCTTCAGAACTTTTGGATAGATAGTCACAGACTTTAAGATATTCATTCATGTCTCTCAGGATCAATTGATATGACTTTCATGATCCTTTATTATTATTATTATTATTTCCTTAGGGCCATCATCAGGTTGCCCAATACTTTGATTTATGACCTAATATCTACAATGACATTCCCACCAGCCTCCGCTCTACATTTAGTGTGCTAACATGTCGAAGTCAGATGATGAAAAGGGGAAAAGTTATGCTAATCATCAGCATTTCAGTATTGTCACTGTGAGCATGAAAGCGTTCTGATCCTAGCTTTTAGCTCAGAAAAAGGCGTAGTGGTTGAGTGGTTAATATGGATACTATGACTTACCTTTGTCACATGTTATCACCGTCCCCAGTTTCCCAGTGTTTCTTGTCACTTTATACTGTAGTACTATGAAAAAAGGCAAAAAAAATCATATAAATCATTAAAAATTAAAAAGGTTTGCATGTGAATATAAACAAGTCGGTAACTGTTTATAGAAAACCTTCACAACAAAGTCAAAATCACCAAAACTCATTTATTGCACACAAAATCTGTATTTGGAATAAATAGATACTGCACATATTTCTATAAATACTCATGACATATGGTAATGATTATAACATCTATAACATAGGGCAAGACATACTGTACATCATGAAAATAATCCATTTAAATCTTATTGAATATACATGGATGATATTTTTAAACAGACCTACAACAGATTCTTAAAACAGCTTCTTATCCGTAATAGGCTACGATCAAACATGTCCACATCATACTGATGCTTATTTTGAGAAAACACATAAATGATCACAGAGAACAGAGCTACTGCATAAACGCTGCACAGCAGGTTTGATTGAATTTTACAATTGTAATGTCTCTCTAACATCTAGTGACACTATGCAGGCTTTCTAAGCAAGGAGTAATCCTCTTTAGATCATTTGCAAAGCAATTAGGCATGCCTTCACTACTATTAAATATAAAGATAACAGCCTATGAGATAAGATGCTATTTGTACTACGTATCAAATGTGGATAGCTGCCTAAGAGCCCTGATATCAGGGAGATATATTTAAATCCTTGTACATGAAATTAAAAAATACGATAGTAAAAAAATTAGAGACATATCTACGGTACTATCTATCATGAAATTGAATTAATTAATTTAATGATCTCAGACCTAAATCCTCAATTAATGGACCTATAGTTATGCATCACATCGTAAATACTACACATTTTATACAGTGCAATCACTTTAAATGCATGGCTTGATGGATAATATCAATGCTGACATTTCACTGAACAAGGCAAATATATATGTATGTGTGTGTCTATATATATATATATATATATATATATATATATATATACACACACACACACATAAACATATACATACATATAAATACTTTTAGCTGCCAAGAAAATATGAGATAATGTAAGTTATTGACCATTGCTAGTAGCGCGCCATCATCACAGTCGCCAGACAACCCGAGACCATGCAAGCTTGGTTTTCCTTGTTGAGAGGGATGGCCACATCAAACCAGATCACTTTTGAAACCCAAAGTGAGTTGAACTGCTGTGACTCGCAACATGCATTTGTCAGCAGGAACCAGAGGGCCTCGTTTGCATGTGTTTCTGTCATCGCTACGCGCCACACAGCAGAACAAACGCCGCTGACAAGAAAGGAGGCAAGAAAAAAAGAAGCAAATTCCCTGCTGACCGGTGACCCCAGGGGGGACAAAGAGGTTGCCCTGCATGCATATCGACAAGGTTCAAACTGAGTTTATGACTGCATTATCTCGCCTCTTCCTTATCACCCCTCCACCCATCAGTGGACACTAGAAGCCACCACGCTGGAGCAGACAGACCAGGCATCACTCATTCACTCGCCTCCTAGGTGCCTTTGTCAGGTGATTGCTGGCGGAAAAAGGAAAACAGATCAATACATCTCCCATGGGCCTGACAGGTAATCTTTACCTGGGATGAAATATGAGTGGTACCAGCCTGCTGAATTCCTTAACTGTAACAGGGCAATTGACTGGCTGCACGGAAGCCATTCCCCCACTTCCTGGCCATTGGAAATTCATTTTGGGGCATACGGTCTGGCTGTCATCACAGTGACTGCTAATTACCGTGGAGGCAGGTGAGGTATTCCCCTCCCGCTACTAATGAAACTGTATGTGAACTGATGCGTCTTCTCCCTGTCAATGCTTTGGCACCAAAACACAGACTGACGGATAAGGCGACGGCCAGAAGCTCTCCTTAAAACACTACACAGTCAATACTTGTCAACGTGTTCAGGGGCAAATGTCTTGAAGCCGCCATCAAGGTATTTATCAAAAGCTTCTTCTTTTTTTTTTTTTCTAATTACGCACTTCAACCTGTGCTATTCTTATTAATCAGGTGTGTATTCCTGGCGCGCAGGAAGACTCCCAGTGCGGCTTGGACTCCCTGGTCAAGCTGCAGCAGCAGAAGTGAGGGGGGAAGGGGGTGTGTGTAGGGGTAGGCTCAGTCTCAACACTTTGACTGATTCCTGTGGCAGGATGTCTTGTGTGAGGCATCCATTTAGACGAGTGTGCACACACAGCATTTATAAATGTCATCCTTGGCCAACATGATCACATAAAGGCTTCCCAGATGGATTATTGCGGGTGTATAACTCACATTAATTGGCAAATCTTGTTCCACTACTGTAAATGCAACTATTCTCTTAAAAAAGGCTTTAATATAACTGATAATCCGGTTCATTTTGCAAAAAAAAAAAAGGTTGTCTTAGTGATTATGAGAAATGCATGGGTGTTTCTTTTGCTACTGGGAGGATTCTAGACACTTTTTTTTACTTTCAGACACAACCAATTCACTCAGCTGTTTAAATTCAGTCAACATTTCATCCTTTCAAAATTTGAATACATGCAGGAGTGTTTGTTCCTGTTTTTTTTTACTACAACAGTTATCGCCCATATGGTTCAGGTCAAGCAGAACATAGATCACTCGACTCCTATATAAAAATACATTATTCTGAAAATAGTGCTCGTTTACCGGCTTGGCGAGAACTGCTGTGTGTGATCCCACTGTTTGCTGCCATTGATCTTTTAATGCATCTGATACTGAGGGAGCTGGGAAAATGTATACCCCAAGGGTAGGTGAAAATACCGTGTAGGACTCTTCCTTCTCCTGCCTCTGAGAGCTCCTCCAAACTCCTCTCAGCTGGCTGTAGTTCGCACAATTCCGGCAGCGACGAACCCACCGCTGCTGAAAAAAAACAGCCTGTTCAAACGGATTTGCAGCTGGCCTTGAACTTAAATACGTTCTGGGGTGAGGGGGTGTGATTTGAATATGGAAGGTAAGCTAAAGAGAACAGAGGCGGCCCTCCGAGGATCGCCACCGCACTCCCTTTGTGTTGTGCTAATGAGCACCCTTGTAAAAACTGTAGATTTTTCAAATCCATGCTAATAGGCGGACTGTACTTTGTGTGGCTCTCTGCCGGTGGTCGACTCTCTGAGCCCTGTAGCAGCATGTGGTAGCCAAACATTCCGATGCTCGCCTGTCTCTGAGCTGGTGACTGTATGTACCGCTGCACAGCGATTGTTGGCTGGCGTAAAGTAGGGCAGGCTCCCCCCCAGCCAGCCAGACTGACCATCCTCTCCCACTGTCCCTGCTGACAAATGCTCTACTGCTTGGGTGGAGATACAGTAATTGTTGGCTTTTGTGGTAGCAGGTGGCCCGGAGACTGTGTTAAAACAGGAGTCTTGAGTTAAAATGAAGAGCCTCTTGAAGCTGCCTTCTTTCTTGAGGAGAGGGTTTAACAAGGCTTGATTGCATTAACATTTGTCATGCTTAATATACTACCTGGAAAGACTGGATCTAGCAGTAACGTACTGATTTGAGCAGTAATGAGCACGTCATTGCTCCTCAAATCAGTATTTTATTTTTTTTATTTTTTCTTCTCTTCATTATAAAGTTTGTGCAGCAAACTCTGGCTTTCTTTTGTGCCACGTTCTTCCAGGCTGCGTTCAGGCTTCCTCGTGGTCAGCCTGGGAGAAAGTCTCAGGCTTCGCAGAAGTAGAAAACCGTGAACCCGCTGCGCTCGGTGCCCCCGAAGTCCCTACAGCCTCTAGGGCTGAGGTGTTTCTGAAACCCCGTGCCTCGTCTCTCTGGTGATCTTTACGAAATGGGTTGCTGGCTGCAGGAAAAAAAGAAAAAAAAAAGAAAAGAAAGCATCATATTCTGGACATGTAACACAACAAAAATCACATAAATCACATTTTCCTAGACCGTTTTAATGGATTCAAATACAAATTTAATTTAAACCAAGACCCTTGGATCACTCCCTGTTTTAGGTATATTGAAATAAAACTTTGAAGTATTTCTCTCCTAATAGGTTAAGTATTAATGAGGTTTTGGTCAAGTGAGCCAAATCCAATTTGGCCCCATATGACTTGTGGACATGGTTATTAAAAGGCCAATCTGTGCTGCTGCTGTGGCTTAACCTCCCCCCACTCCAGTTATGCTGTGTAAGAAGCTGTATGTTTTTAACTCCATTCATCACACGTTCACAACTCACTGACTACCTTCCTTTTTAAAGATCCTCTTTCTCTTGATCTCGCTCACCTTTAAAGCTTTTCGTGTCTGGGAGTGAAGGGAAATATCTGAAAGAGAAGCGGGCCAATTTTCTCAGAAGACAGAGGAACTCTAAAACAATTGTGCTCCCTAACATGCTTTCCTGCTTTCCTACTAGGTTGATGAATAAATCTTTCCCGATCTCGCCCCCCGTCCCCCCACAAAAAAAAAGTTAGCGGCGGTCACACAAGACATTTGCGAGGCAGTCCTAGAGCAGAGGACAAGGGAACTAGAAGTGACATTGTGGCTCTGGGCTGTCTCATGGGATTAGTTATTACAGCATTCACTGGCATGTGCTTTTGCTCGTTCCCATTATATCTGCTTGTGCCTCTTTCCAGATGACTTCTTCCCCAAACTGATCCGGCGGGCAAGATAATTGATTAATATTTCTTGAGGGAACGATGACTAACCGTTGCTGAGTTCAGTCCAAACACTCGGGTTAAAACATAGTCAAAGACCAGGACCAAAATTCTGAGGTTTTCATATTTGACAGACACACGGTGTGTGAAACACACACAAACATCCAATACTACTCCAATCCCAGGTCAAGGTCATATTCAGGATAAACTGTACATTGAGTTTAAGAAAACAGAGATTTAAATAAATATTATAAACCAAAACACATTAATGTTATACTAGTTGAAGGAAAGCCACCTTTATTAATGGCTGGATCTTGTTTAGCCTATAAGAATTACATTATGAACTGTTATTACTGATGCATCCTTCCATACTGTCAAAAGATAAATCTGAGGGGTTAGAAAAACCTAAAACAAAGATCTGCTTCACACATTATTTCTCTCTAATCTTTGCTTTTTCATGTGAAGTATTGGATAATTTAACCTCTTTTGTTTTCTGATGTTTATTTAATAGAAACATTTAAACGGTTTAGAGAGGCAAACATCTTAATGTGACAAGGTGCCTCAAACAGGTTTCATTAAAGGAATCACAAGGCAAACATAACCACTGGTTTAATCTTTAACAATATTCTGGATTTTATACTATCATCATGTTTTTTAATGTAAAATCTTAACCCGAAAGAACAGTAACTCTAGCTCTGCAATAAATATAACGGAGCAAAATGTGAAGTATTTCCTGCAGTAGAAGTATAAAGTGGCAGGAAATTGAGTACTTAAGTAAATGTACACCACGGTGTAAGCAGGTTGTCGGTAAATTACATTTAGCGTTCCCATACAACAACTCATTAAAATGACAGCATCTTTGCATATTAATGTGTCGAGAGAATTAAAAAACGATGAATGTGAATAATCAACTGTTTAAATAAAAGACCATTTTTTCCTAAATACCTACACACCTATATTCAACTAGTTATACATCAAGGTCAATAAAAGACATAATAATGCAACGGTTTTCTGTCAATGTGGGAATTACAGTACATGCATTTATTGTGGGTGATAATGGGAGGTTGAATGGAACCATCTTACCATCTTAATAAGCTCTCATGTGATGCTCTCTAAAAACAATCATTACAGGCCTTCCTGGAGCACTCCCCTTCCCCCTGTTTATTAATCAGCTAATTACACATTGACAGTAATGGGCTTGCTTATTCCCACACTTAAATGAACAGGGCTGAATAGCTCTTTAATGATTAGCCTTTGTGTTTCTCTCTCTCATGAACACACTCACACATACACACACACCCTGCTCTTTTCACAATTGGAAAAAAAAACCAAAAATAGGACATTCACATCAGACCTCCCGGTGAGAGGGTTTGCACACAAGCGAGTCAAGAGCGCTTGCACCTGATAAACTGAGCTACGTCTGTGTCCACAAAAAAAAACAAAAAAAAAAAACAGAAAAGAAGGAGAAAACAGAAAATAATTAGAATGGTTACTAGGCAGCGGGGTTCATGGTTTAAGTCAGTCAACTCGTGCAGGTTTCAGTGTTGAGCCTCCAGCGACAGCGAAAGCCACCGTGGAAGTTTGGTGGAGCAGCGCAGGCAGGTGCAGGTGGAGACGGAGGAGATGGAGATTTTTTTTTTTTTCCTTGAAGGACGCGAGCAGGGTGCGGAGTGGAGCCGGAGAGGGCGAAATAGTGCGGTGGGCTGCATTTCTGTCAGCAGAAGTGATGGCTGAGTGGTAGCGTTATTTGTCTTGTGCTGCCATACGGCCCTCGCACCAGCCTGGGCATTAATGAGAGGGGGCTGGACCGCCGGGCAGGAACACGGCGGGCCTCCGACGCAGGTGATCTGTCACGCAGCCGTCTTGCTCAGGCAAGGAGACACATGAAGACGGAGAGGAGAAGGAGAGGCAGCAGGCGCTGACCGGGGGGCTGGCCCCAACATGGGCACCCACATGTGGTACTTTCCAACATGCGGAGATAACGGTCAATAACAAAACTCTAAACAGATCCCAGTCCAGCCCGTTCACTCCATAACTCTTCCCAAAATGTAGCACACTGAATAAATTCACGTTTGGGTTTATTACCGTCATCCCTTTACAGAGATAAAGATGAAGGGCATTACAGGAGACAGCAGGGGAGGAGTAAAATTGCAATAATTAATTAGTCGGTGTGTGAGACCAGCCAAGGCTATTAAAATCCATCAGGATCTTTATACTTACTGATTCATCTCTGCTGCACAAATATTTCTCCAAAAAAAAGTGTGAGTCTGGTCACTGTCCAACATCATATTTTCCAGAATACAAATATTGATAATCTTAGAAATCATATAAACTATAGACAACACTCAAATGAATTCATCGTAAGTGACGAACACCTAAATAATATTTGAATGATACCAGGTAAGGTAGCGTGAAGCTGATAGGCTTTGTTGTCTGTCTGGTAAAGAGTTGTTGGACTGAGTTGGATTGATGGTGGTGAGAAAGATAGAAAATGGTCAATTTAAGGCTGAGAAATGGAGTGGTCATCTAATCCAAACAGATACCAGGCTCGATAATTTGTTGTGTTTTTCTTTTCTTTTTTTCCTTTTTTCACAGCCGGCTCCGGCACTGCCGTGAAAAGTGCTAAAAGGGTAAAGGAAGAAGACAAAGCAACAGCTGGGTTCCCCGCCTCAGTAATTCCCCACGGAGCCCGGGAAGGCACCTCCAGCCGCAGACCATTTTCACTCCTGATTACAGAGTTTCAAATCAACCACTAACACATACAACAATCCACTTCCTCTGGCCAACTCAAACAAAGACTTGGCTGTCGTGTTCGGTGAGAGCGGCGCGGTGAGCTCATGCTGCTCTTTCCACTAAACGCAGCCACCAATCTTTCCATGCAAACAAGATGTTTAACAGGGAACAACTCCGCTCTGCTCCACAAATCACTGACTGTGATTTTGTCTCTATACACATTTGTATCAGAATGGTGACAAACCAAAACATTTGTACACACACGGCTTGTCAGAGTGAATGTGCATCTCCTGGCTGCTGGTGAGATTACTGAGGAGAGACACGGTGCAGCAGGCTGCCAAGGTAAAGATTTATACAGAGCAGTTGCAGCTGCAGAAACTGACATTGGACGACATGGGACGCATGATAAATCATGGTGGACAGGGGGCACTAGACTCAAGAACCAGGAAAACACTCTGAAACAGGACTGAAGGGGGATGTGCCAATCAGGAACACTCATCTACAGGAAGCAACGTTAGAGAACACATCATCTTGTGGCCAATCACTTGATAAAACACATAACACATTTAAGAGTACATTGTGGTATCTATATAACTATGTCTATAATCCATATAATATAAAATATTTTGTGATTTTTATTTTTTTGCACAGACTACACTGATAATTTATTCTGAGGAATATTAACGAATCAGTGTTTGTAATTTTTTAGAATGTTAAGAGTTTTAACAAATGTCCCTTTTTTATTTATGTCTTTTCAAACAGGCTATGGGTCTGTAAACTGTCGGGAAACTGAGGGATGCCCCTAGTTCCGCATGTTGAATATGAGGGGTCCTTAAGGGGCAGGGGTGAATCCTTTTTTTACTTTTATGGGAAGTGGTTCAGCGCCGGAGAGGTGAAGGACGGAGTTGCCGGCCATTCCATCACTCAGTGCAATAAATGGATGCAATCTGTATCCAAGTAAAGCATTGGCTGTTTTTAAATTCCACCTCTTTTATCCAAATGAATGATGGACCCCGGTACAGTGCACTGTGCGGTAATATTAATATACATCAGAGGCCTGCACCCCTCACTAAATCAGCGAACCACCTGCATTTGTTATTTAAATGACAAACAGCAGCTGCAGGAGTGGAGCACCCGGAGAGGGGACGGCAGAAGAAAAAAGGTGGACAAACCAATTCAGATTTCAATCCAGCAAAGACACAAGGCCCCCGAGCCATCAGTCTAATGAAAAAAGGCAGCTCCGCCGGTCCATACACACACACAGCGGTTGCTGCTCGGTGCCTCCTCCAATAGACTGAACTCTACTTCACACTTCTCCCCTTCTGCTTTACTCAGAAAGCACCAAACACAACATAGATCCGTCTGACGGTTCACCTTAACTCAGAAGAACATTTTAAGAATTATGTATTTTGTATCTGTATATTCAATGACACATTCAGCTCTTCCTTTGAGTAAACTTTGTGTGTCAGCAAGCAACAACTCCAATAAAGATTTAAGTGAGACATAAAGTGGCCAGAGATTCATTGGTGTATGTGTGTGTGTATGTGTGTGTGTGTGTGTGTGTGTGTGTGTGTGCGCAGGATGCTGTTACCTGATGTGACGGAAGCAGCTTCTGTTTTCCTCCTCCTCCTGATGTCTCCTGTGCACAACAGCCCCGCTGAGACACTGGTCTGCCTGAGGGGGGACACACAAACGGTCCCGAGCAAACGTTACTCACAAAATACCATGATACGCCTTCCATATACTTGGGTAAAAAAAATTATAGTTATATAAAAGAAATCGAAAAATTACTGTGAACACAAGTTGCATTTAGCCTCATTTAGGCACATATTATTTTTTCCTTATTAATCCGGGTTTTCGCCAGAGAATATTCAATGAGGAGAGGTGCCGCTGGCTGAGTCATTGCACAGTTCACATAAACAAATTACACCTGCTCTATGCCTCCTGTGTCATATGTCAGGAGCCCTGAAATAGGAAAAGCCCCCCCCACCAACCCTCCACCATCTTAATAGCCCTGACTTCTGAGATGTAAAGTTGAGGTCAAGGTCCGTTCCATCACTGTTTGGGGGTGGAGGGGGGCTGATGTGATAGGTGCGGTGTGTGTTTGTGTATAGGAGTGGAGGAGGAGGCAGGAGTTGGGAGTGTGTGAGGGAGCTCCAGCAGGATAAAATGACTGATGAATTACTATATTATGCTTTTTTCCCCCCTGTGCGCAGCTGCCTCACATCCTCGAGAGAATTTAAAGAACATGGCGGCTGTTTGAAAATGCCAATAAATACCTGTAAAAATTGAATTAATGACGGATGGCTGAACAACAGCGTGGCTTACAGTACAGTACAAAGGAGAGCTCCTTGTTAACCGGCTGGGCTCATCGTGGACTGAAGGCTACATAAAGCTCACATCTCTAACAGGCACATGCTACAATAAGGCCCCGTCAGGGCAGCCTTTTAACAGGCAGCGTGTTCCATGACCTCAACGCCCATAAATCACATGACGGGTGTGCAGGCGCGGGGTGTCGAGAGCTGTG
The DNA here is from genome assembly GCA_030544235.1 of Lepturacanthus savala. Lineage (NCBI taxonomy): Eukaryota > Metazoa > Chordata > Actinopteri > Scombriformes > Trichiuridae > Lepturacanthus > Lepturacanthus savala. The sequence goes on along the minus strand of CM060469.1, from coordinate 16,161,728 downwards.
CGGAGGCCACGCTTTGAGCGAAGTCTCTATGTTGTATAATCAATAGATATAAAAATAAATGGCCTGACCGTTATTCTCTCCCTGCTACCCCTCTCTAATAAAATCCCAGTAATGCATATTTCATTTACTTTTATACTTATTGATTACCTGTACTCCAGTTAGTAAATCACGCGCCTATCGATCCCTCAATCGTACCTCTGTCGGACAGCACATAACCAGCCATTTGCGCCCCTGATAAAGAGCTCAGGCATTGAACTCCCCACAGTAAATCTTTGCAAACTAACTTTTTAATTCCAAAATCGATCCCTGTTTAAACGTCGCATTATTTCACGAGGCACGCCTGTGGAATTAAAAGTAATACCCTGATGCATTTGGTCTTAATGTGTGGAGGTCCATCCCTCCATCTCTGCCCTCATTACATCGAGGCCTGGGCGCTCCAGGGGCCCCCGCCGCCTGGAGGGAGGCGAGGGCCCTCCCCTGCTGCTGAGGGTTGAGCGGCAGAGCTGCTCCGGGGCTGCTGGGAGCCCACTGAGACGCTCAGCACAATGCTAATCAAACATGAGAATACCATCAGCTGGCTCATTAACCAAGGCAAAACACCACCATTCATCTCGGAGCGGAACCCAAAGGCTTTTTTTCTTTTTATAAGCATGTAACATGGTTCGGTGTAAAACTGAAAGAACTGATAGGGGAAAAAAAATACACAACATTGATTTTATTATTTAACATCTGTTACTTCATATTTTTTAGCAGCATGACAGATGTTGGCCAGTTGTTTTGTCCCTAAATAGAGTGATGAGAAGAAAAAAAAGACCGACTTAGAGGCAGCGAGTAAAAATTATATGTAATGAAGTCGGCCAACAACAGCTTGAATCCTCTCAAAGACACAAGGACAACAAGGAAAAAAGTCTCCAAGATAGATTTTTTTTCAGGTCATATGAGACACTTTTAAATGCAGCGTGGTCCCTTAGGGCGACAGAGTTAAAACAGCACTGACACAGGGTCAATTGTAATTTTGGCGCCCACATCCAAAAGCAAATATATCAATTAAAAATAATAAATCAAAAGAGGAGTGAGGTGCTGCAGTTACAAAATGGCTATCTATTTTCATTAGGGTACATGGCGCTTCAGGTGTGAGCAGGATCTCAAGATTAATAGAGGTATTCAAATGAATCAGAAAGGATTAGGGTCTCCAGGGAACATAATCAATGGCTCTAAATCAATAATCAATAGGCCACTCACACCAATATACTAACTGCTGACACTGAGATCTCACAATTAAAATGAAAACTGGAGAGGGAGTGGCGTAAGACTATGATTTATCTCACAGCACAAGTGTCATTTAGGAATAAATAAGTCAATAGATAAAAGCTGCGTCTACCGCGCTCGTGTGGGAGGCGGTTATGCATTTTAACGCCGCCGCCGGCCCCGAGCATTACAGCCAAATCCCACAAAGCATCGCGCCCATTCACGCTCCAAGGCCAGGATAAACAGCATGCAGCCTCATACAGCTTTTATCACTTAACATCAAATCTCTGATTGTCGGTGTCAACTCGCACCAAACAGGAGATGACAGCTTTTATTAATACAGTATCATTTCAACCTGGCTGCGGTACAAGATTAATGCTCACACTCTGCCCAGAGAGAAAACAGTTTCCCTCTCAAGGGTGTTTGGAAACAAAGAAAAGTCAGATGTGTGGGAGCTCGGGGCTGGAAATCGATCATGTGGGGAAGATACTCAAAAGGAATGGAAAATATGGTGACGTGACATCAAGAGTCGCCGGTTTAAAGTTTGTTAAACAGCAGGCATCAGCAATTATAGTATTTCTCATTGTTGCGCGGCTAGAATGTTGTTGTTGTTGCACTCCAGGATGCAGCGAAAAGGAAGTAAACGGATGCCGTGTGGCGCGTGAAGCTGGGTCACAAGGACAGAGGAGCCATTTCGCTGGAGAGTGGATTTGAGCAGCTTTGGGAGATAAATTCAGCTCGTGCCATCCAACGGGACACATCAGAAGCCCCTCTCGTCAACCCCCCCCCCCCCCCCCTCGTTCATTTGGGAGTATGATTTATACTTTTTGAAGTGAAGGGTCTTGAAACCCGCTATAAAGGAATTAAGAGGTCTCCCCTGAGCCCGCCATTCAAATGAGAGCATGGCAGGGATATGAGGGCTTTTTAATAGAGAGAAATTAGTATTCACAATGCCTCAAACTGGAATCTGAAGGAACCTTTCAGGTGGAGAAGAAAGGGCCAGTTTAGAAAAGAAAGCCCTAAGAAGTCGGGGGCTTTTCATAGCAGTCGTGTTTTTGCCCCTCATCAAGGAGCGCCTTGGCGCTCTGTGAAATAACCCAAGAGAGAGGGAGGAAAAAGTGAGCGTGTGTGAAACAAAAAAAATTAAGAATGCGGCCATAAATCGGTAGAGCGAGAACAATACGATGAGGAGTCCCACAGTCTCGGGGCTAAAGGGGGCTGCTTGGCTTCTCTGCAGTCCCCCATGCAGATCCAACAGTTCCAGGGATGACTGGGAGCGATGTGATGCTTTGACAACATCTTTTGGATGAACGGATTTCTTAAATGTTTTTTTGTGTATTTCCAGAAATGCCAGGATTTAAATCTGCATCACAACTATGTCAACATATTTCTATTTGGGAACACTGACCTTGAAAACTGTTGAATTGAAGTGTTGCTGCATCCAAGTCTGTTCAGTTCAGATGTTAGGCCAGGGTTATAATATATTTATGCATATTAGTGTTATAAGCCACTGATAAGAATACATATAAACTATAACTTAAAGGTCCCATATCATAAGAAGTGAGATTTGAATTGTTTTTTGATTATATGGAAGGGCTGGGTGGTATAAATACTGTCCTATGTTTAAAAACACTCAATCCAAAGAAATGCACACAGCAGAAACTGCACTTTAAACAAGCCATCGGGACTATGAAGTTGTGATGTCACAACTATAGAGTCATCACCCACCCACATTTTCAAATCAGCCAATCACAGGAGAGGGTCATTAATGACAATTAATATCAATGAGACAGACACATAACCTTTTTTTTCCTGACAGCTCCAGAGAGAAGCTTGAGAAGGTTTTTGTTATGTAAACAATCAAATAAAACTTCTTTTGGATATATCAACGATTCAAATTAAAAAAAAGTGCAAAACATAGGACCTTTAAATTTATGAATATTTTCAGACGTGGCTTGAACTCTTAACTGGCTTTATGTCATTTTGAGAGAGAAGGACATTCTGTCTACAGTGGCTTCATTTTAACATGGATTACTCTAGTTAACAGCGACCTTTGTTCTGTAATTAATACATTTAAATGAGCTGGCTATAGACTTTTCCATCAATATATTGAATATATATATATATATATATATATATATATATATATATATATATATATATATATATATATATATATATATATATATATATATATATATATATATATATATAGTCTCTCTGATAGTCTCTCTACCTGTTTCTGCAGGCTGAAGAGGAACATCGAAGACGTGAGCTCTCCGTCACCATGGCAATAGGACATACAGGTAATGGGCATAAAGGGTTCAGCTGAAAATTGAAAGTATGGACTGTGTGAATGCATGAACAAAAAAAAGTGTAAAGAGTAAAGCTTTAAAAAAAAATTTTAATGTGACACACCTGGCTTCGGTCTCGTTTTCCAACAGAAGGCAGCCAAAAGCTAAAAAGAAATGATTAAAGTGTAATTACTGGATTCAAAATGAAGGTGGAAACATATTTATGTATAATTGAGTTTTGAAACAGTATATCTTACTCTCTCTGGTAAGGATCTTGAGAAAAGTGCCTCAGTCTCTCTACAAACACAGGCATGCGGTTTCCCTGTAAAACACAAATTGAATAATCACAGTAAGAAATGTGCAATATATAAACTGGTGATGGGTTGTTGTAAGTCTACTGAAGAGGAAAGGCCAGTTTGCCTTCACCTTGCTAGGAGGCCTCCTCCTCTCCTTCCTGATGCAGCAGGTAGCAGTGCCAGGCAGGCGCTTCAGACGCGAATGATAGCCTGAAACAGTACATAACACATCATTTATCTCCCTGTGTGAAAATCATGCTCAGAAACAATTATTATTACTGCTTAAGAAAGATGCAGGGGAAAAGATAAACTCTATAGTATATAACTTTATAGCGTAGTTGGTTCTATGCAGATAATCAAACATGTGGTGGTAGCAATTTGAACAGAAAGTCCAAAGAGAGGCTTATTTAAAAAAAAACAGGTACTGGTCTTAAAACAGTAAATTATCATCAGTCGTGACCTCTCTGAGATGGCCGTGCAGGTTGCAGGAAGGTGGGCGATGGGCGGTTATCCTCAAGGGACAGCTGGCTGTCCGAGTCCCAGCTGGGCAGCAGGCTGGCCACGCCTGATCCGACGCCACAGTCCCCCTCAAAGAACCAGTCACTCTGCTCGTCATCGCCTATGGAAAAAGACAGGGAAGTATTTTTGCATTGATGTTGATTGATGAAAATTTCCAGCAGTTTCCAGCCATATTTTTAAGAAATGTGCTATTCTGCTCCATTTAACCAATTCTAAACCTGCCTTAAGTCTTAACAATCAGAATAATGTCAGAGGTGGGGAGTAAATAATTCAATGTCTACAAAACCGCATGATGCTACATGAGCAATTTGGAGATGTTTGATTGACATATCTGTGAATTTCAGTCAAAGGATGAGATGAAACTGCAGGAGCCAAGAGTGATTTATGGTCCTACAAACTTCTATTAAGCTTCAGCTTCTGAATTCTCATTTTAGGCAAAATCATTCCTTTAAACGACACCCTAATAGACAACTAGATGACACCGCTCTAAGTCCCCAGACAGCGAACCTCTCTGCAGAACCCGTCAGTCAGTGAAGCGTACGCAGGAACCATGCCTCTCACAGTCAAGGTGTAGTGACAACTGTTAAATCAGAGGCCGTCTGGCCCCACCACGACTAATGAGATTAGCAAAGGCTTCAGCGCTCATTAACACGACATGACAACGTCTTATTAGAGTCGCCTGGGTGCCCAGCAACCAGCCTATTGTATGGAAACCTCCCTGTCTAGGCCCAGCATTACCTCAGAGTGGAGCAGGGAATTGCCCAAAATGTTCGCCTTGTCTTTTCTTTACAATACTGAGACTGCCTCCTGTGTTAGCCTGCTCAAAATCAATTGTTTCTTCATGATTTTTAAGGAAGCTGTTCCATGTTTGAATACCTTGCCTCCCTTCATCATTGGTGAAAAGGCCCGGGTCACTGCTGCATGTGCTGCTGGTTTCACTGAAAGAAAAGAGGAAAAAAAATATGTGAATTATTGGCAATGACCCATTCCTTTATTATCAATGACATTTTGGGGATGAAGAACTCCGTACTGATTTGTAATCTCAAACCATGTGGGTTGTTAGGTCAGACAATGTTATAGCATCTGAAAAGCAAACAATGTGAATCAAAAATGTACATGTCCCATGTAATGTCAATATTTAACATGTAACATTCACTAATAAAAAGAATGAAGGGGTCCGGAGCTAGAGGTCGACATAAATGGAAATGACACAAAAAGACAGAGCGTGCCGTGTTCTCCCTTGTTGCGATAGCAAACACAAAGGCATGAGGAGAGACTCTGATCGAAGCCACTGAGTGACATGCACAATCTAATTGAATATCCTCCGCTGTCAGCTCCAATCTAATCTGGCCTGCGTTGTGGAGGATGACAGGAGAGTGAAACACATTCCCCCCCTGCCCGCCCCTCCCTCTGGGTGTGCCCCACACACAGAGCAACCTGCAGACGTGCTGCCTCCACACACAACTGGCCAACATCTGCTGCGTGGGCGCATGCTGCCTAGACCGCTCCTCTCCACACCCCCAGGCAACCCCTGTTAGGTTCCCACCACACTGTCCGTGCCCCCTCTGCTACCCCAGACATCACATCGGGTTTCTGCGCGTATTTCACACCTCAGCCAACTTGGAATGGGACCTCCAGACACTCCAAGGTCATGGAGGGGGGTCAAGGAGAGAACAAGAGCTCAAAAAGCAATTTTTCCTTCTGAAAGCAACCGCCTTGTCCCACAGCCGTCACTGTTTATATTAAAGGGACAGTGTGTAAGATTTAGCAGCATCTATCTGAGACTTGGCAGAAATGTAATATGATATAAAAAAAAGTATGTTTTAATTAGTATGTAATTCAATCATATAGGACTTATTATATTTTTATTCCCTGAAAATTAAGTCCTTTTTATATACATGGGGAGCGGCTCCCCCTCTGTGAAACCTGCCATGTTTCCCAATAGAACAAAAATACAATGGCTCTAGAGATGGCTTTTAATGTTTTTTGAGGCCACTGTAGGTTCTCCTACACACTTGAGGGTACTCAAGCAAACTCGCTCCTCTTTGGCACCAGAAATGACATACGGTACCTTTAAAGAAATGTTAACAGACGTATTCAACTAGCTACATAATAAGTTCAATTTCATAAAAGGCAGTTTACGTAAAACAAACACATGCAGTTTGTTTTGAGTCAATCCCACCTGCTGCCTGGCCTGGGTATAGTTATGCTTCATTGCATGCAAATTCACTTCGCTCCGCAACTCAGTCTGGATACCAAGGACCCAATTTTTCCCCTCAGCAAGGGAGCCAATCAAAGAACGGGGGAGGGTGCAGCAAGACAATAACGAAACACATAAGCGACTTTGTTGATAACTGTGGATCCAACATGGCAGCAGGTGGTAATTTACCTTTAAATGCAGCCTTAGAAAGTGTTCTGAGTAATTTAGACTGCAAGTTTATTTTGGGAAAAAAAGCAATATTTCATTGTCATTAGGTGTGTTTGATACAATTGGCTATAAGTTACGTATAGACGCATTTTATAGACATTTGGGCTCTGGGCTTTCGTAAACCACATCTCCAATACAAACAAAGGAACCGATGGTTCCCAGACCTCATCTCAATCTACACTGAGATATGGTCTGGTGCTAGCCAAGCTACATACTGCCATTAATACTAATGTGTATTAATCCACAGGTGAAAATAGTTCCTATTAAAAATAGTAGCACTATTTACTCCTGTTTGAGTAACCTTTCCTAAAAATAGCAGAATTCATCTCTGTTAGCAAATTATTGAGCCTATTTTCATGAAGATATATATTTGTGACCCATGAGCTGTCACAGAGAAGTTAGTGATGTCTTAAGAATAAAGTTTTATTTGTTACATGTGATCATATCAGGTACAATTACAGTGAAATGTAAAGTATTGGTCTTTTCATGGCATTTGTTGACAATAACAGGCTATTCTGTATATTAACTTTAGCCTCATGTTTAATGAAGCTAACTGCCATTTAAACTGCTTCATGAAAGAGAGGGAGCCTGACACTCTGCATTGCATTCTGCTTCAAGTTTGTCATCGTTGACCTTGCTCACACCAGAGGCTGGAGGGTCAGATATGCGCTGATACGGTACTTTGCCATATTGCGGACGCCTGCCAGTGACGGATCAGATCAGAAAAAATGTCTGTCCAGCCTGCACATCTTCCTGGCCAGATGGTCCTGCATCATCTCCCCTCGCGTCCACAAGGAGCAGATGTGAGAGGGAGCAGGCCTCTCCGGGGGATCTGGAAGATGTCTGGCCTAGCTGAACATTCCTGGACCGTCCCTCCACCCCCCTGTGCCACCCCTGCAGCCCCCTCTCTTTCCAGACTTATTCCTCAGGCCTCTATTCCGCTGCACCCCTCTTCTGGACACGTGCGGCTGGCATCTGGAGCGCACATCACTCCATCATCAGTAGAGGACACAAGCCTACAATAAGCAATTACTGCCATTTTGGTTTTGTGCTTCATTCAACAACCTTTCTCCCTTTGAAAGATGGAAGTGTTTGTGTTGTAGAGTAATGGATGCCAAGGATGCATGCAGTGCTTTTTTTCTTTTTTTTTGATGAGGTGCTGACTTTTAACTATTTCCAGCAGCGAGGTGTCTTCCTCCATTTACTTGCTGAAAAATGTGTTTGCCTCTTACTGGAAGGATTTGAGGGAGAAAAAAAAGTTTGAAAAAGAATCACAGGTATAAACAATTAATTAGAGGCACCCATTAAGTATTTATCCGTATTAAAAGGTGTAATGTGATGTCGCTTGGAGCAGCACAGGGCCAATGTGAGACCGTTTCCATTAAGTACTGCCTAATTAATGCCATGAATAATTGAGACTCCCATTTTTCTTGGGACCAACAGAAACACCTCTTCTTTCTTCAGCAGTGACCTTTGGCAAGAAAAGTTGACAAACTTGGTCGGATCTCGCATCGAAGTTAAAGGACACGATTCCGGTGTTTGTTTGGACCACACTGCCGGCAGCTAGCGAAGCCCTGCGCAAAGCAGCTTTTCAAAAATAAGATATTCTTTTGCGGATTAGGTTCCATAAAAAAATAACAAATAAGTCTTAATTAGATAAAACATATGTCCACAGTGAGACAAAGGCAAGGGCAAAAACAAAAACTGCACATTAATGTTGTGGTGCTGAACTTAAACCCCCCCACCATGGTCCCATTGTCTCTACACAAGCCAAAGAGGTGAAGCAAAACACAGTATCCAGATGAGCACTAATCATTAGGATATAATCCTCAGCTCCTGGGAGAGGCAGACCAGTTTGCACAGAGATTACAGGCTAGCTGCCATTTATTGAGCCTGGGCTCAATCTGCAGAGGAATAAAGAAGAGGCAGAGACGTAGGGGGGGGCAAAGCGCTGATAACAATGGATCTGTGGGCTCTTCAAACAAGCCGTCCCAACCCAAATCCATGCCCTCTTCCATGGGTGTCTGATTATAAGGTTATCCCACCCTCCCTGAGCTGCGGTAATTGGATTAGTCTCAGAGATTTATGAAAATTAACTTCGGCAAATGGCGCACAGCTTTTTCCCGAAAACTCATCGTAGAGTTTTTTCAAAATATAAACTGCTGCAACGATAACGCTGTGAAAAGCAAGCGTGGCGGCGTTGTGTTTCCGTGGAGGGAGGGGGGCGGCAGGGGGGAGGATTGGACGTTGACGTCACCGGTGGCAGCGCACAGCGGGACGCGGAGCGCGGGATGCCGTCTACCCACAGGTGAGGCCTGCTTGCTGGGCCAGCCTGGGTGCCAGGTGGTCCCCGCTGCCAGCAGGCCGGGCCAGGCCTAATCAAGGATGTGGAGTCCAACTGGAGCCGCCAACATCTGCTCCGCTCGCGCTCCGTTTGGCTTGGAGGCGAAGCGGCGCTCAGTATGCACATAAGAGGAGTGACCTTGAGGAGAGGCACGTTTTAAGACCACACACTCCATATAAAAAAGGTTAATGGAATGAACGGAGACCAAAGAAATCTGAGTGCTTCAAAAGACATTTTCACAATGGCATCTGTGTCTGACATCAAGTGGACCGTACACCCGCGGATTATAAATATTGCTGTTGTACCACTGTCAACCACCCATCACTGCTGCCATTTTTTCATATCCTTTGCCTCCGCCAGGGCTTAACCATTAGATTGTTCAGCCCTCAGTACAGTGTGGCAGTCTACTGAGCAGCAATCAAGAGCGTTGGCGTTGTGTAAGTGAGAAATGATTGACAGTGTGCCATGGTGTTCCCATTTATTTCTTCTCCGGAGCTGTTTTCTGTCAGGACGGCTATTGATTTTTCCATAAAGTAAGAAAACAAGTACCGTTTAGGGGCTAGGGAGGTCAGCACAAATTAAACCAGAAGATGTAAAGCCTTCTATCTGAGACACTACTGGTTACCACAGATGTCTGTTGCACTTTTTTTTTCCTTTTATAAATATGATCAACAGATATCATCATAGGAAATGCACTGTGCAGGAGCTGTAAGGTTTAAAAGATGAAGCGAGAGGTGTTATTAATGTAGCAATAAGGAATTTTAGAATGAAACACAGCTGATCAGCACTGTATCTGCCTATTATTCTATAGTGATCTGGTGAGGTATTTAATGAACACACTCTTAAAAATAAAACACTCAACACTTCACCCTTAAGGATGATCACCTTTAAAGATCTGACACACAGAAAGCTTCAGAAACAAAGAAACAACAATTGCTGATCTCGAGCTAACGCTACTTCATGAAATCATCAACTCTGCCTTTTGGTATTGTTTTGATTGAGAGACCCCTAGTGGCAGATAATTCTATTTATACGCCCAAATGACTGATTAAATAATCTAGAAACACTGTAAATAATCATATTAGCTGCAGCCCTTTATAACACCAAACACTCACTGGGACACGGTGGCAGTTTATTAGTGTCCAGATTATCCCTTTTTAAAAAACCCGTCACCTGTCACCATTTATTCTTTGCATCGCTGTCATAATATAACGTCCCACTCTGCTGCCAGTTACAGCCTCATTTAGTTTTTCTAAATAAAATGCACACGAGAGGGTGCACTCTGGGATACTGGGACAGGCACAGCTTTAATTACCCAGCCCAAGATAGGAATTCATTTCAAAACAAATCAATACCACACCAAGTCACTTATTTATTTGTGACAATATTTCTCGAAAGGAAATAATGAGCTGGCAGATGCCCCGAGGCATAACTATCAAGGATCCCTCCCTGGTGATCATTTCAGCCATAGGAGATGAGGATGAAGAGACTCTATCATTCATTTTTAATGTCAACTCAATACTTTCAAGTGGAGTGGCATGATTGGCATGATACATTTTTTTGGTTTAGTTGAGGACACACTGAATATTGACAACTGGCTAGATTAAGACAGGCAGTATAGATCATCTTAAATGTCGCCTTGTTTAATTGCTTCTGTCTGATAGTAGTTATGCCCATGACTTTTATGTTATGGGTTTAACTGCCTTAGTAACTTTCTATTTAAAGGGTAAAAGGGGCTCTTAGAGTTTTGAGCACATCTTTCAGAATGATTTTAATCTTGACTCTTTAAACAATGACAGGGGTAACATTTGGCGTGTTGCAAAACTGTAAATTCTGAAATCTGGAATTGCTTAATTTTCAAAACAGTGGACCAGAAACCTTTTAATAGAACCCTAAAGAAATGTCACACGTGGATTGGAATTTTGCCTATAGGGCCTAACTGTGGTACATCAATATAACGAATGAAAGGTTATGGTTCGACTCAGAATGAAATGAGAAAGTAAAAGCTAGTGTCATTATGCAAATATCTTTAGGTGAATGTAACATTACCCCTCAGACATGTTCTCATCTCCACCATCTCTGTGTTCCTTGGCCTCCAGTGTGATCTTCCTTTTCCAGTGCTCCTTTCCCATCAACCTGGCTCCTTCGGTCTGCCGCTCCGCTCCCACCCAACTGCTGGACCGGTTCTGCAATCCTGGAAGATGCTGCATCCTAGACGGCCTGTGCCTCCGTTTCCCGTCCACGCCAGAGACCTTCAACTTCTGCCGGAACCTGACTGTAACATCTGAGGTCATCCGTTTGACCTTCCTCCTCCTCCTGAGCGGCCGCCCCGGATTATTTTCTGTGAAGGAATCGGACTCTGGCCAGGAGGGCTGCCTAGTCCTGGTCGGGCCTCCTCTCATGAGGGAGTGCCACTGGTTGGTGGCGGTCATATCGTCGGAGTCACTGCAGTTGGCCACGGAGGCTGTGAAGGCCGATCGACCGTTCCCCCTGTAGTTTATGGAAGCCTCATCCAAGCTGGACTCTGAGGCCTCGATCCAGCAGCGTCGGTGCTGCAGCGGATAGAGGGAGGAGTCGCGGTGGCGCTTGCGGCCTCTGCGTCGGCGGATCTGCCGGCGTCGGTGCAGCGGACTCAGGACCATTTCCTCCCACAGCTCTCCCAGCTTACTCTGCTCCGAAGACTGCTCCAGTGCAGAGACCAGGTCCTGCACCAGCTCATCCATCATGATGCTAGAAATCAAAGATACAACAGAGGAAGCTTGAAGGATCTGAGGAAGAACCGTTAAACACTATGGATGAGTGCATATCAACGTGAATTGCAATAAGTAGATGAGTAGATTAGTCCATTAGTCTGTATGACACAGAACAGTGACAGATGCAGATCCAAATACAGTTAATTATTAATAATCATGATTGTTATAAAAATATGTAAAGTATGAAAATATCAATAGGATGCTATAAATGTATCAACTTTTAAATGTGTCAACACAATGGTATTCTAGTGGTCATGCCTGTATCATACCATTGCAAGGAATGTTGGAAATCAGTGAGCAGGATTGCCTCAATAATGATAGAGTAATCATTATTTGATCCATTTGGCCCCACATCTATTGTCTCTGGCTTTTAAACCTGCTCATGATGGTTGAGGTGGGGTGAGAAAATGTGATGTGAAATAAATAGAAACACCCAGCACCTTAAAGTCCCTTTAGAAGGTCAGCAGTGATGTCCACACAAGCTTGTTTATGAGGGTTTATAACTGCTGGTGCACCAGAAATAGCAAAAACAGGGGCAGGACCTTTACAATTAAGTGCATTGTTGTTATTTCTGCCATTTCTACAATGGTCTTCTGTCTACTCTGTAAAGTAGTAACTTTTTCTGGCTTGGTCCAGAGATGTCTGTACCAATTGCTCAAAATTTGTATGTTGAGTATGGCAGTATAAGAATATCTGGATAGGGCTCTGACACTCAACCTCACAGGCATCCCATATAGGGTTTATATTTGTTAAACTTTCCTTGAGCCAAGAAAAGTAATTTTAAAATTTGTGATGTCACCACAATATAAAGACTATGGGCTATATGGAGCAAGACCACATTAGTTTCCCATTGGCGTATGAAGGCAAAACAGACATTTTCCGAATTAGTCCCATTGGCTACTCGTCTGCTGGCTATTTTCGGTTTAGCTCTCTGGCTAACTGTAATGGGGCTGAAATAATTCAATAGTGCAACTCAGACTTTCAAAATGTTATGAACGAGAATGTACTAAATGCTGATAGTTAAACGAGTCATTTTGAGGGATTGTGACATTTTATGGGCCCAATATCATCACATGATGGACACCAGGGTCATCCCTATGTTCCCTGGGACTGATATTCCCCACTTAGTTCTCTGACCAGGGAATATAGGAGCCTTTTTCAGAAAATCTCGAGTTAGGGTTAACTACCACAATGCAGGAAAAATTCTGAATTAAATCAGGGAAGCCACCATATTTGTTGTAGAATTTTGCAAATACGGTGGAGAAAATAAGCCCTAAAATGTAAGAACCCTTTTACTAAAAGCAGGGCAAACAAATGGGAACATGGGTAGCCACTTACGACATACTAGTAATTCCAGGGTTTGGCCACTAGTAAAATTTGCTTCAAACACCAGTGCTGTTCATGGGGGCCTGATTCCAATAAGAAAAACTAGGACTAACTAAGATCACTTTAGATCTGGTATCCAAACATTATTATACACCCATGAGGGCGAGAAAACAGATTTGGAAAGATTTGTTTAGATCAGGGGAGTCAAACTCAATTTGTTTCATGGGCCACATCCAGTGCAATTTGATCTCAAGTGGGCCAAAGTTTACAAATAATTACAACACCTACAAATTATAAATATTTACATAATTAATTAACCTTCAATTTAAAAAACTGGAGACATGGCATAAGAAAAAAGTGCAATTTTAACAATTTTTGTCTCTGTTATTCCATATTCTAGTCAGTCTACTGTCTAAAGTCTTTCTCACTAAAGAATAATTACTTTTTTAAATAGCAGGTGAACTTATCCCCTGCCTTACAAACCATTTACAAATCAGAACTGTAAATATTTTATCCTTGAACCCTTGAAGATGTTCACTGACTTCACATTTCTGTGAAGAAACAGGAACTGTTCAATTTTTTGGTCTTAGGATTCAAGATTCAAAGTGTTTGTCATGTGCAGAGTGTAGAAACAGGTTTCTCTGTACCTGAATTTCTGAATTTCTTACTTGCTGCCCACATAAATGACATATCAATAAGAAAAAACAGTAAGGTAAAAAAAAAAAAAAAAAGTTAAAATAAAATAGAATAAAATAACTCACAAGTAACATAGAATATAAATATAAACTATAAGTAGGCAGATTATGTACAGATATAAATATACAAGGTGGAATGAGCAGTATGAATGGTGCAAAAAGTCAGGAAGAAAGTGCAAATAAGGTGCATGTTCTTAGCAAAACAGTCACAGCTGTATGAGGTAGTTAAGTGGTAATAGTTTAAGCTATAGTTGTTGTAGACTCCTGTCAGCTGTTGAGGAGTCTGATGACTGTACTAAGAGTCACTTAGTACAGTCATCCAGTGGGCCGGACTGGAGCCTTAGGTTGGCCGGTTCTGGCCCCCGGGACGCATGTCTGACACCCCTGGGCTCGATCATCAGAAATGTACATAGAGGCCAAATCGTAAAGCATAGCGCCACCATCTGGCTAAATTCTACCAAACTCGGCAGGGTGCTAACTCGGGTCCCCAGAAACACACCCCACCGATTGTGAAGTGGGGTCGAATGGAAGTGTTTTCGAGAAGTGCCAAGGACAGAAAACACAAACACGCTGACACATAGATCCCTCGCCTTATGGTAAGACAACACCCGGTGTTAGTATTTGACGTCTCGCAGCGTAGAATAGCGGAGGACGGCGGCCACACCGTGGACCTGTCGAACACCTCCGGTCTTGACTGCAGAAACAGCCTCAGCGTGTTTCTGAGTCTGAGGCAGCGGCGGCGGCAGAAGGGACATCACAGGAACAACACGGAGCAGGCTGAGCCGAACTGAGAGCTGCCTCATGTCTGTGTTACATAACAACATCTCCCACTGAGCTCAGCACAAGGACAGACACGCGTCTCCGTTTAACTGTCAGCGGAACACGCCGCGAGGCGGCATTTCACGCGACGAAACCGCGCAACACACGAGCCACGACAGCTACTGTTACGTTCCGTTGCGGTAATAATAGGTAGGAGAGCCCGCTGTGTTTAGTGCACTCACCAGTCGCAGCCTGTCTTGTTTTGTTTTCAGCACAGCTGGGACACCAGACGCACTTCCGGCCTGGCCGCGCAGCCAATCAGATCCCTCCGCCGCCGAACAACCAGCCACATCACCGCCGCGCTCACGCAGATAAGGACAACACTGAAGTGTGCTGCTATGCAGATAATACGTTTAGCTTTCAAATACCAACATTCCTCTAACAAGCTGGCGAATTACTGGTCCAAATTATTATTATTTCAATAGCCCGTATTACTGTAAATGATCTCTAATGTCCCTGCTCTGTGTTGTTTTTGTACATGTATTTAGTAAAACAAAATAAAAATGTAGCTGTTCCTGTGGTGTAGACCCAATATCCATATCAGTTATTAACTTCTTTAAATTGCCAGAGCATTTGACAAGATGTTAGAAATACATCATACAAAGGCCCTCAACCCCTTCTTTGAAATAGTCTCTAAATGACTATACAAACTTAAATTATAAAAATATCAATGGGATGTTATGAATATGTCAACTATCAGAGATTTTCTGACTTTCACACAATGGTATTCTAGTAGTCATGATTGTATCATACCATTGTAAGGAATGTTGCAAATCAGTGATCAAGAGTGCCTCAGAAATGCTAATCAATTTGCAAATGTAGGCTATATTATTATTTAAAATGACATTTGATCCATATGTATATATATTTATATATATTAATATTTTTAGGAAAATTCTGCTTGTAACAAAAATCTAAACCTCCAACTAGAATAACCTCAGAGTAGCATCAGAACCTTTATTCTTTATCTGACTGATAATTATAAAGTCTTAAACTTTCTTCTCTTATAACATTATGTGAGGCTGTTTCTTTTGTACTGGGTGCATCCTAAAAAAACATTTTGCCAATTACTTATGCTTCTTTATGTCAGATGGCAAACTCTTATTTCTCTCTCACTGGATAGTTGATGGTCTATGAGGGAAAAAAACCTAAAATTTCTTGTTTTTGTCTTAATAATGTATAGGTATTGTAATGTCATGTAACCTCCACCCCCCCTAACTTCCAAGAGGAAATACAGAGAACGTGATTTCTGTGTTTAATGGTAGCTCCAGCCGTGGCGTATTATGTTACAGTTGTCCAAATGTAATGTCATGCAGTATAAACACCTGTACAATCTTGTGTAATACAATACCAACATTTTAACTATACTAGCTTTACAAAGCTTAGATATAATGCTGTTTTACTGACATTTTTACAACCTGTGTTTCTTATACATTATAAAACATACATACAAGAGACAACAACATATAGTTGAATCAAGTCTCAGTGAAAATCAGTGCAAGTTTATAATTTATCACTAGGCTGTTGCATTGTATTGCATTACATTTTGCAGTTGCTCAAGTAATTGTATTTAGTTTTGTGAATACATGTAATGTGAATAAAACGTTTCTTTTTTTGCCTTAATGCCTGTTACTGATAAAAAAAAAAACTTCTATAGACAGGCTATTGTTTTGAAACTTGTATGTTAATTTCTTCAAACAAAATCAGAAACCATGTAAAGTTTGTGATTAGTTATAGATTATAAGATTATAGTAATTCTATTACCTCCCCACCTTTTTAAAACAATAGTGGACTAATGTGTGACAACTCTCTGTAATGAAGGGTTGTCTCTCGAAGCCAGTGTGTTGCTGAATGAGGCAAAAAAAAAGTAATTTACCACTTCTTTCATCTCTCAGATGAAGGCAGCCCAAATAATAAAAAAGAAAAGTCTGTGGAAATGAGTACAAAAGCCATTTAATCTCTCTCATCTTCCTCTTAATAACTGCAAATTTCCCCTTGGGCCCATGGGAGAGGGCCTCTCTGTGCCGCTGCCACCTTATCTGTCGCCTCCATATTTCAGCATGCTGAGCGGCTCCCTCAGTACCCAGCCCCCGGCCTGCTCTTGCCCGGGCCTGTGGGGAAGCTGGGCTCCTGGGCCCGCCATTGTTCTGGCCTGGGAGGCAGTCCGGAGAGAGCCCTGAAAGCCGGAGTGGTAATATTTAAAAAAAAAAAAAAAACTTGAGCTACTGCCTTATTAAATGGCAGCCTTTCACAAGCAAACATATCAGAAACAGCCTTCTTTCAGAGGCAGTAATTAGCAATTTGGAAACCTTGCCCCCTCAGGATATACAGTTTCAATTTAGTCAGCAGCTTTAGATTCTTAGGCACTTAATATTCATTGTTTCTGCCATCTTCCCAATTTCTCGACGTACGTTGTCTAGTCTTTCACTTGCGATAAAGTGTTTTATCTTCCATGTAATTCTTCGTTTCAATGAGCCCCCTGCAAGAGAAGTTAATTTTTATAAATAATTTTCAAAGGGATTTGCAGAGAATGTGAGGGATATGATAGCAAAGTGCTCTTCAGGAAGTGCCGAGCTGAATATCCTATGGAGCTTGTGCTTGATTGATTAAGTCTGGGTGTAAATAGTATTAAGGGAAGAAGTTTCTGCAACTTACTGAGGAAATAATTTAGCAGAGAAACCCAACCCAGTACAAAGCCATTACACAGGTCAGAAAGCAAATGATATTTAAGTGCTATTCAGAAGTAAATGAAGCCCAGCAGAGGCTTACATGAGGAAAAACACACCTAGATTTTGCAGGTTTTCGAGCGTGACATTGGTTCTTTGGGTGATGATTTAGCATTTTACAACTATTACTTTCTTGTGTTTGTGGAGGCATGGTAAACCATTTGCATGGATGCTACAGCAAATGTTTGCAAGCTTCTTATTAAGCCAAACCACATACAGTATCTTGCCTCAGGGGGGCAAAGCTGACACTTATCTTTGCCACCATGGAGTCTTTGTTTGAAAATGCTACCACTTCCATTCATTTCTAATCAGCATTGTCTAATAGAAATAATTGATTTTTGCCTCTTCGCCACAAATGGAAAAAAAAGGCTTGTGATTAAACATTTTGTCTCGAAAATCTAAATTCCAAGATCAGTATCAACTCTTGGGCAAAATAGGCAACTCATTAAAAAATAAAAAAAAACTAGCTAAGATGTGAAAAGAAGAGGCAGGGAATGAAATAATGAATGGAGTCAGAGTGAGCTATCTTTCCCAGGCAGAGCGCCACTAGGGATGCAAACTCTCAGCCACCAGATATGAGCTACCTATCTGTGAAAAGAGTGACTGCTCCATCCTATTTGATTTGGCTCTCCTATCATCTCTTAAGAAGATGTCAGCCTTGCTTCTTCTATTGCTCTGAGCCTTTATCAACCCGGAGACGATTTCCCTGCAAAAGAAAAAAAAAGGGGGGGGGCATTTCAATGCCTTTCAGGGAGCAACACTAAAGAATAAGTGTTATGCGATAAAAAGGGGGTTGTTAAATAGATCTGTCTATTTGTATGGTAATAATGATCGCTTAAAGACTCGGGGCTCCGTGACTTGTAGAACAAGGAAACAAATCTGTATTCAGGTATTGTGTTAACACGACTCTCCAAACGACCTTGCGAAACTTTCATACAGTAAAAAATGAGTTGGATCCTCAAGTTGTTTTTTTTTACCTCCTTTGTTTGTATCTTTCTTTTCCGTGGCCTTTTAGAGCGGAGGCAATCCTACACCGAGTGAACCCGTCTATCTCAAACCCCTGTATAGTGGAGCCCTTCTTGGACAGTTTTTTATTGATTTATGGAAGAGGTGGTACACATTTGAAATTCAATATTCAGTTTTTAAATCTAAAATATTGTAGAAAGTGAGATTTGAATTGCTTTTTGGCCATAAGAAGGTCTAAAGGGTTATATGAATACCATCCCATGTTTCAAAATGGTTAATCTATAGAGAAATACACACAACCTATTTACAGAGACTGTGTCTTAAAATGAACCCTCAGGACTTCTGTGATGTTATGATGATGCAACTATCAAATCAAATCAGCCGATCAGGAGAGGCTTGTTATTACTGAGACAACCAAAGCCTTCAAATACCAGGAAAATATAAAATATGAGACTTATAATTCAGCATATTTTTAATTCCAAACATATGTACTTAAGTAATTCATTTGGATGCTTGTGACATTGTGAAATGAATTATTGGCCCTCACTATATTTCATATATAGTATAGTATTGCAGCATACACACACACACACACACACACACACACACACACACACACACACACACACACACACACACACACACACACACCACACACACACACCACACACACCACACACACACACACACACACACACACACACACACACACACAGGTATCTCCTGGTTAGACCTCTAATCAGATTAAAGATGGGTAGAGCTATACTGGGAATTATGGGATGTCATCAAACTCTATGGACCAATGAGAATGGTGAAAACTTTCCTTGCGTGACCGGTGCAACAATCCAGAGAAGGGAAGTGAAGAACATCTGTGTAGGTGGACTTTGGGTGTGTGGCGGCATTAAAGTATCAGGTTATGCATAATGGTTCCTCTTAGAGATTTATTTATATTCATAAACTCACTATATATAATTTGTTATTAAACTTTTAGTATTTCAATATTACTATTCAAACAAATTTGATCTTCTTTATCAGGCATTTTCAGTATTTGTATGAAGATGAAAATCTTTAATCTGCAAAGTGACTATAGTAACCAGCTGTTGAATGAAGTATGTAGTGCAGTAACAGGTACAGTATTTCCTAACTGGGTTAGAAGCATAAAATAGCATAAAATGCAAATACTAGCGTATCTCAAAATTTTCCCAGCATTTGTGTAAATGTTTCTTTCCATACTAAAATATTGGCTACCTTTTCGATCAGTTCCCAGTTTATCACCATTCCCAATTTAACTATAACCGTTATAACCACAGCAATACCTGCTGACTGTCAAAAAGCTAACCCTGAGGTCCCTCATTAGAATTCAAAGGCTCCAGTTTTCTGTCCCCGGGTGGCGTGAAGCTATTAACAAAATGATCTGGAAAGCCGGCTTAGAAACCTCTGGAGCATTGTTTTGTTGTCAAGCAAATCGAACAGTAAGTGGGGTTTGTTTGTTGTTCTGTGCACCTGGAGACCCTCCTGTACATCGCTTCAGATGCATCAGTGCCAGGAGTAGCCATGTCAAGCTGCTCTAAGACGTTGCGTTTGACATGTCAATTTAGCAGGCGGCAGGTTGAAGCACAGTCCAGTCATTTGACTCTTTATCTCCCCTTTAGATGTCAGTGTAAACAACGTGAAGTCTGCTCAGGTTAGGATAAGAGTGGGACCAATTCTTCAAGCACAGAACTAGAGGATTACAAGTTGATGTGATGGGGTAACTGGCTTTGGAATTTTTTTTAATGTGGAAGGATTAAGAGAACTAAAAGTTAAAGAACAAAATAACACCTGTTTCTCTCTAACACAGTAATAATAATAAAAAAAAAGCTTGAAATATTACTTTCCTAAAGATCGTATATATGTCGTGTTGAAAAGTGGTGTTCATTAATATTAAATTACAAACTACTGCAATGTCGTGTAGACCTTTTGGATATCGAGTAGCCAAAGCAGGAAAAGTGCAAGTACATTAATGGCTGCGTTTTTTCCATTTGAGTAACACAGTGAGTCACCATGCCAAATACCAGGCTGGAGCCAGTTTCACCAGCTGGATGTAAAAAAGCTTTGCTACGTCCGGCCTTGTGATAATATTTACACCTGTTGCACCATCTAAAGCTACGACGAGGCACAGCTACACCCAGACAAATTCTATCACGTGATTTCATTTTTTTTCTAAGCAAAGTCATGACCTGTCCTACTCTGCCTCTGATTGGTTTCCCCTGATCTTCTTACCATAACCCTAACCAATCTCATTCATCCAATCAGAGACTCTCAGAGACATGGCGGGCCATGAGTTTGGAAAAATATTGATTGATTGGTGGCCACAGCTGGTCCATCAGTTGCTTTACACTTAAATAAATAATAAATTGGATTGCGTAGATCAGCTGAATTCCTGATATTTTGACAGCTATCAAAAATGAGTAAACTACTCACTGTTTTCCGTGTGTCATGTCAAACCAGATTCCATTCAAATTTCTGCCAGGTTTATATATACTTGTTTAGTGGCAAAGCAAACACCAAACAAAATACAAACCATGACATTTGCAAAAAGTTTTATAAACCACTACTCAATTCATCACATGTTAAATTCACTAAACAGGGTTAATTTGACAGCTGTGAAAAATGGAATTTGCTGTAACTTTACGCCTACCTTTGACTAAGCATCAGATTTAATGGTTAAACTTAATTCCTTATTAATGTTTTTATGTTCTTTTCTGTGATATTAATGTAATATTATAGTGAGGTTGCATTATAAGCTCTCCTCAGGATTCTTATCTCACCAGCACAATTGTTGTACCGTGAAAGACGAATCTTAAGTAATTTTTGTCAAGAAAATTCCCAATAATGTTAGAGGTAGCACTACGGTACAACAGGTAGTCTAAATGAGTACAGTAAGGAGGGTAGCCATCATCAACATTATTAAATTACACCTGTGCTTTTCCTGCATGACTACATGTCCTTAGGCCTACTGTATTGAAAAGGCCTCTTTCACAGCACACTGTTTGACTTGTCATATAGGAACAGCACAGGTGTTCTGATAACATTATGGCTGTGTTCAGTATCCCAGGAAGCCACAGCAGTGTGACAGTGAGCCAACATAACACCAGGACCCTGAAACCGAATAAGCTTAATGGAATTCAGCCGTCATTAATTTTTACACCTGTGCTTTTCATCCTGTGAAAAGCAGTTGACCGTCACACATGAATGCAGAGAGCATCATCAGTGCTCGTCTACAACTACAAATGCACTTTCTGAGAACAGACAGTACAATATAAATAATATCATGCTTCGCCAGCTGTCTAGTAACATCCAATCATATTCATGCAGGTGAACACAGCCGCCATTATAACCTGACATTTCTTACTATGGCTCTGCTGATCTTCCTTATGTGCTCACGGTATTTTTCATTAAACTGAAATATAATGTTCCCCGGATGTGTTTATTATCCTCTGATTCTGCCAGAACTGCCTCAAAGAAAAGAAGCTTTTCCACAAATCTGACTTCAGTGGTGGACAATGTACTCAAATCCTTTACTTAACTGAAACTAGAAATAAGACCTAGATTTAAAAAATGTTATCTGTAAAAGATCAGAAATATAGTTGAAGCATCAAAACTAAATATACCCTTTCTGCAGTTACATTACAGTATATTATATTACTTGTTTTTAATCAATGAATACATGCAAGAGCATTTTATGTTACACAATGTGGACCCAATATGAAATACTATGGGTAGATTAATTGCAAATTTACTGGAACATAATATTAGGCAACTTTTACAAAAGCACGTTGCAATAATAATAATAAAGATTAGTTATTACATATAAAATATGAGTCATCTGAAAAGTAACAAAAAACTGTCAAATAAATGTAGTGGAGTAGAAAGTACCTCTAAACTATACCTAACTACAGTAATTAGGTAAAAGTACAAATTGACTTCTGGTTGGTTGAATCTGAGCATTGGGGTGGAAAATATGTTATCTTGTGTGTAATTATTTTACCTGATTATTAAATAACATCACAACATCTGTGCTACAGAAGAGCGAAACATAAGTGAGATCATCCAAAGGACAATAAACTGCAGCACTGATTTAAAAGCATCCTTGAATGTCTAACAATTCGACAAATTACTGCTGTGTTTGTTCCTTACAACCGCATCACTCTCCACTATGCATACTGCAGAAAAAAAAACAACCAGAAAGGAAAGGGGGAGAAAAGGAGCAATGGGAGGAGGCAGCGGAGGAGGATGCAGACTACACGGAACTCTCCAGGCCCAGCGTGGAAAGCACTAGAGGTAGATTGATTAGCCTGCCCAGTTTGGCTGATTAATCAGGGCCAGTTAGGTGGAAACAAGCACCATTTATGGCTGATTATCTTCTCAGAAGGAAAAATCTTAAGGTACAATCCAGTGGAACTTTTTAACCTCAATTTAAAGCCAGCGCTTTCCATCTCCAGTGATGAAAACGTTGCTTTTGTGAGGATTCACATTTCTAGTGTATGAGTATTGCGCTTAATAAAGCATCCAATGGTAGATAAGAGAAATAATCTACTGCTTTTTCCCCATCTTTCAATCCACAAATTACCATTGGTAGGCTTCATTTAATTCAACCAAAATTAACATTTTATCAGATACACTTACTACATGATAGCTAAATTACTTGCTGTAGCCGGAAACCCTCAGACATTTAGGCTAAAGAAGACACTTGACATCAAGGCTCCAAAGAGAGAGAACATCCTCCTTAAGTGGCTTAAAATCAATTATATAGACAGGTGGTTACATAATAGATTTATATTTATCCGTTTATTTCACGTTCTGTTCTTCCTGTTCTTCCTGTCAACATAACTAATAACTAATGTGAAGTATTATTTTACTGTAACATCCTTCATGTAAAATTGCTGTTGATTTAATCCTCAGATTTAATTATTATGCATAGAGGTTTTAACTGTATAAACTGTTTCTTAAGCAATTTTTGTTTAGCCTGGGATTAAAAGTACATGCTGTCTGATATTATTACACCATTTCTAATTTGAAATTGTTCTAACTGTATGTTTTCCTAAGCCATTATGTTGTACATGTGAATTAAAATGCTACTATGCTGCAATGTACTGTAGTGTAAGGGAAGTGGAATTATATTATATATATTACTTAAAGGAGGGATAGAATTAAATTTAATTTGTATAGAAACATAAAATCTAAACTTCCAGATCAGAATAAAGCAAACAAACATGCTTTGAATTTATATTTTGACTCTAATTCTTAACTATTGTTTTTGTTTTACTTTATGCTGCATATCCTACATCACATTTCCATGTCTTATATGCAGCACTTTGAGCTGCCTTATAAACTACACTGTTTAGCAGGTTTAAACATTAACCTAGTTTTTATCTTCTTCTTCAAGGAAAGTTGAATAAAGATACCGCTACAGGAGAAAGTCAAGAACCCAAAGTAATTAACTAACTAACTGCAGACTCTGCTTTAGTAACAGGGACAAAAAAGACTTTATGCAAAATGCTTCTGACCTTTTTACATTTAAGTGAGCTTGATAATATAGTAATGCTGACACTTCCAAATTGGAAAGCGAACACTTATCACTCTGAGGACGGCTAGAACACAGTGTGTCACTGGACTTTAACTTTTATTCTCTACCACTGTAGCGACCGGAGACAGAAGTTGAGGTTTATAAAGTTACATAACCACATCTGGTGTTTCCTTGGGTTTTATTTGAATTGAATTAACATCCTCAACAAGATATATTTGGAGTTTTAAGTAAAAAGAAAAATCATTTTCTCTCAAGCTCCTTTTGTATCTTTCTCATGAATACTAATGAAGCTCTGATTGGCTGATTTGAATGGCTGTATATATATCACAATATGTTACGGATATTATTTATTTAAATGTTTAAATTTTTAATTTTTAGGAAAAAAGTATATTACTAATAATGAATGAGAAGAAACACCATTTTCATTAGTTAAATATTCATTACCCTAAAATCTATGAAATCCACTGATCCGCACATATATATATATATATATATATATATATATACACAGTATATATATATATATATATATATATATATATATATATATATATATACATATATACATATAAAATCAAAAAGCAGTTCACTTTCAACAAAATAGGATCGTTGAAATCTGTATTTCTCTATAGGAAAGAATAAAAATAGTGTATGCTGGTTACAGCGTTGCCGTGTCTGTGCTCGACCCTTTAGCGTCCGCCGCGCCTCATGCTGTCGTCCAGCCCTGCAGCCCTCTCGCTTTCAGAGTGGCTTTCCCCCAGCCTGGTCACCCGTTTCCATTTATCTGCTGGGGTAACTATAAAAATCTGTCAGGAGGCAGGGTGGGTTTTTTCGCTCAGCTCAGCCCAGCTGGCAGATTGAGAGCCCCCTGTAATGCACAAGTCTGTTTTTATTATTCTTGCTGGAGGAACACTATTTCATCAAGTGCATGATTCCACAGAAGAGAGGAGATAGCCCTGGCCCGGCTATATTTCTTCCAATCAAACATTCCAAGGGGAAAAAATGAGTGGGTGCCATCAAATCCCAGAATAATGCTGCCAGATTTTATGTAAAAAGAAGGACTGATGGACAAATACAGGAAGGCAAGACAAGTTTAATGACGTGTGTTCAGGAGCTGAGATTGGAAAACTGACAGAGAAAAGCAGCCTCTTTGCTGGAATATAAATTGTTGTGCGCTGTAAAAAGGCTTTTATCTGGAGTGAATATGGGACGTAATACACAGGTCAGGGTTAAGTCATTTTCTCCGGCAAGTTAAGCGAATAATGAAGGCGAGCCCGCACGGAGAGGAGCACTGCTACTGCCAGTTTGTCTTCATTTATTATGCCAAATCTCATGATTTTGGCGTTGGCGCGGTGAGTGCTCTGGCGCGCACCGGTGGACGACATATCGCTTAATTTACACAAGGTAATGAAAGCAGGGATTGGGAGGACAAAACAATTTACCTGCTGACACGGGAAGAAGTGATTTGCGAACATGGGGGGTGAGTGAAAGAGCAGGCAGAGGGCCAGGGCCAAGGGGTGGAAGAGGGGCAGAGATAAGGATGAGGGGAAGAGGAAAAGAGAGAAAAAGGGGGGAGGGCATGGAAGGATGAAAGCAAGGAAGGGGGGGGGGATAATGAAGGATGAAACTGCCAGACGGGAGAGAGGCAACTCAAGCCTTAGCCTCTACTCCTCAGGTGATGATGATGATGGCTTCAATGAGGCAACAGTAAACTCTGGCTCTGTCTCCCCCTCCCCCACCAACACCACGCACAAAAATACACGCAATCAAGGGGGTCGAAATTGACCTCAGATCTGGAGGGTCTGCACTGACAAGGCCCTTGTTTCCTCCCCTTCACCAATTGTAATCACTTATCAGAAAAAAAAAAAAAACACTTGTGTTGGGGGAGCGGGTGCCTTCGACGTTCAACTCCCGGGGCCGCAACAGGTATTTTTCGCACAAAGACCAAATCTCTACTCTGGACTAGTGTCTCGAGACAAATTTGCATACTGATTTAGTGATGAAACGCACAAAAGCAGAGTCTGGCATTATTTCATGCAAAAGGAATGCAAAGATGTCATCTTCTGGCATAGTCGCCACGTTATCCATGCGTTAGGATTACCGAACAAAAAACATTAGCTCCGTCGACAGCCAATCACTCTACGGTATTGACGGATGCGTTCTAAAACTGTACAATTGGCCATTCAGCTGATGGCCTTTCACACAAACAGAAAAAAAAGGGGTCTGGCTGAGACTCCCTGACAATATGGCTGGAGCAGCACTGTAATTTTCCAATCACTAGCCCTTCAGGCCAGGCGACTCCTTAGGGCAGTAAGATCAGATGAGCCCTGGCATTTTCTTTTGTAAGAGGCCAAACTCTATTTGTCTGCTCACAGGAACAAAAACAATCAGGGAGCGGAGAGAGAGGCTTTTTTGGTCTCTCTGGAGAAGGGCCAAAGGCAGAGCGGGAGAAAGGGGTGGAGGGGCGGTGGGTGGTGTGTGGGGGTGGGCAGCGGGGTGACACAGATAACCGAGCACCCCCCCCCCCCCCCCTCCCCGCCCGCCGTGGGTGGTTGGTTCTAGCGATGATGAACGGGGGGATGCAGCTCAGCACCAGGTCCCCGCTGTCAAGGCTCTCGGCAGGACGAGACAGAGAGAGGAAGTGTCACTCTCGGCGGGCCTGCTGCGCCAACCTGGACTCTGCTGAGTCCTGCTGCTCGTGTCTTCACAACAAATCAAACACCATAACACCCGCATCCCCCCCCTCCCTGAACATGGTGGCCACACACACACACAGCTCGGCCTCTGCCGCTGTCTGCAAGAATGTGTCAGAAAACCAGACTTGCTTAGATGTGCCATAGCCTGCTTTCCGTGTGGTTTGGTGATATTTAGCGGCATCCGCATCGGCCTTGGAAGACAAACCGGTCCTTGGGCTGCGGTTGCGAGGGGGCTCCCTCTGTCATCCACCCTCCTCTCTCTCTCTCTCTCTCTCTCTCTCTCTCCACAGGCTTATTTCCCCTCACAATGAGAGGTGACAGTGAACAGTGGAACTCGTCAGTGTGAATAACACGCAGTCACGCCTGGCGAGACCCCTCTGGTGGAACACGATACACACTCACACACACACACACGCACACACGACAGCACACACACCGAGGCTCAAGGGCCCAGTGGCAGGCGCACGTCGTCAACCCCGGTGCACTCCCTTCCATTACAGCGTAACAGGGGACAAATGGAGCAATCTGAAGGGTTAAATTTGACATGTTTGCCTGGTCTGACCTGTGGGTGCACTTTACGTCGCTTCAGAGTGAGCTAAAGCACATATAAGAGGTCCTGATGAATGCAATATAAGGCGCTGCCACGGATTCATAAAAGGTCAGAGGGACGTTTTTTCCCGAGTTTACAAACTCAGCTGATCTCACATTACTGTACCATCAGGTCTGTGGCGTGTCCCTCGGTGATGTGCTGCTCTCTTGAGTCTTGCCGTGTCCTTCAGTGGCTCCTTATAAGAGCAGTCCATAACACAACCAGTGGTCAGGCTTAATTTACCCACTTTCTCTGTCCACTGCCCCATCAGCATATAGTATCACATAACTGCTAATGGGCTAATGGAGGGAGGGAGCGAGCGAGAGCGAGAGGAAGACAGCGATAGTTAGGGAAATGGAGCTCAGGTTCATCCAAACATTTAATAACTTATTCAATCTGAAGTGTTCACCTCTTACTGGGCTAATTATATCATTTAACTGGCCTGGGCGCAGGGGGGGGCCAGTGTGGACGTTCCGTCTTACGGTGTCATCACATAATTATGACTTATGCCAGCGCGGCCTACCAAGCTGGATGAAGTCAGCTCGCCATAAATTTTAATGATCACTTAGACAATATGAACGTTCGCAGGACTTCCACAGCGGTAACGGGAAAATATGGACACGGCGAGGAAAAAAAATAAAAAGCTGAAGCATGGAAACACACAGAGGGAGAACAGGGAGGTAAGAGGAGAGAAGAGCGGTGCTACAGGAAGTAAAGGGAGCAGTGTGCGTGTGTGTGTGTTTGTGTGCGCGTGTGTGTTTAAACAGGGCAGACACAGCCGCTTGATTGTGTGGGATCAGGTTCTGTGGTCACCAGGCTGCTAGGAGGCCAACGTCAAAGCCTGTCAGGGGGCTAAACACCCGAGTGTAGTCTGTTTCAATGGAAAAACAGCAGCTGACACTCAACGCTCGCGGGCCAACTGCTGACCTCATTCGACAAATAAAACGCGCTGGACGGAGTGGGAGAAAGCCTGGCCGAGGCGAATATGGAAAATTGGTTTCGATGCTTTATTCCTCAGAGCGGCAGAAGTTTCTAATAACTTTCAGAAGTTGAAGAGAAAGAAAAAAAAACAGAAAAGGCCATAATGGTGAGAAAATAGATGGAGCATAATGAAAAAGGCTGAGTGTCTTTTTTTAATAGCTGTAAAATGGCTAATTAGCCTTCTATGATTGATCATTGTGGGAGCACGCATTGGGAGGTTTGAGTCTCCTGGGCTTTAATAGTTTTCTGGTAAAATAATTTTACATTTCTGGTGTAATTAAGAAATGTTCTGTGACCTCTGAGGGTGGTATGTGGACGTATTTCTAAGTTGGGCTCACTGAATGTTGTTTCAATAAATGGAATTTAAAAAAAAACTAAAAAAAAACAGCATTTATTTTAAGAAGTTTAAGTAGTGCCGCATTAAAAATGTAACATAATGTAAACACATACTATAGGAAAAGGAATATTGATTTTAAGATGCAGGTGGTCCATCCGGATATTCTACACTTATGAAAAAAGGAGTCCAAAGAGAAGCTGATCTCCCTTGCACTTAATATTAATGTCTGTTTTGCGGCTATCCCGTTTCAGGAGGACCCGGCATCTGCGGCGGAGCGATTGAATGACAGAGATTACCTGTTTGGAGAGCCTCGCGGGACAGCTGATTGATAATGCATGACACAAAAATGTTTTTGTTTACCCACAGATATGGCTTTGAGCAGGGGTTTCGGTTTCTTGTTTTTTTTTCCCCCAGAAACTTGATTCACCGGACTGAAGTGGATTGAGGCAGTGCAGCGGCAGGTCAGGAGGTCTCGGGCTGAGAGTCGACTGCGGCGTCTGGCTCCATACGTACCGTTTCGACTGTGTGTGTGTGTGTGTGTGTGTGTGTGTGTGTGTGAGGGGGGGTCATCCACATCATATTCATCCCATTCGGCGCGTGTTGTCCTAGAGGGGATGTAACATGAAAACATAATCTCACACCACAATTTCATTCCTTCAACGGCATTAGATTAGATTGAAAGTTCCCCCTGCACACTTTCCTGAGGCTGTCAAATGAGCTGTCAGTCATGTGTCAGAGCCGGCCCTTGCTCATCTGCTCTAATACATCACACAGCCTTTTATATGGATCAGTATGAGTGTGACTCTCCACACAAACGCCAGCAGCTCCTCCGCTGGGACGGGGTGATTGATAACATTTCCCCGGCTCTTCGCGCTCGTGCCCATTTGTATAGTTGGTTGCAGAAGGGCCCCTGGTGTCCACTGACATCTACAGTGCCCATCATCGCCGTGCACAGAACATGACATCAGCCTTCAAGAAAACACTGCAACTCACTTTGATACATGCCAAGAATGGGCAGCTTTCCATTCATAAAGTGCAGCGTGACAGCCACCTGACAGATCTCTTGTACTCCAGAAGCTGGGAAGAGTGTTTTCTTAACAATAAAAAGCATGAACTCCAGGTGCTGCTTTGGATTAAACACATCGGCTCTTAAATCAAGTATTTAACACACTTGTTATCGCAGTTGATAAATGTTTATTGCTCATTATGTCAGTACATTTTTTAATGCCTTGGAAATCCTCAGCTTCTGACTGAGTCTGAGTGTCCAGGTCACTGGGGGGGAATCCTGAGCCTGTTTTGTGTACAGTCATATTGGCATATTGGTGGAGCTAATGGCCACTTGGCACATAGACAGCTATCCATCCCAATCTCGGCTTCGCTAATCCAATTGAAGCAACCTGCTTGGCATGAGGGAGTCTCATCTGTCTTTACTGTTCATTAATAGGGCTCCTCCTCAAGCTCGGAGCCCATTCACATTCCTTTGGATCGGGCCAAAAGCGAACCCTATCACTGGATTGCTGGATCCGTGCTGGAGATTCAGCCAGGAGAGGAGGGGGGGGTGGATATATAATCACTTCTGAGATACATAATCACTGCTGTGTGGTGTAAAGTATCAGAAAATATGAACCTCCCTAAGGGATGAGCCACATATTTTCACAGGCTGCATGAAAAAAAAGCGCTTTTCCTATTTGCCATTCGCTCCCCTGAACTCGTCAATACGCAAGCAGGTCTGTGATTCAGCTCAATATGCTATTTTTATTTTTATTTTTTTTACTTCTTTTTTTTTCCAAGCCTGTCCTGAGTAAAGAGCCTTCTTAAGATTGTTCCCCCCCCCCCCCCCCCCCCCTCTCTCTCTCCATGGCAAGGCTTTATGTGTAGCGGTGGAATGATAATAATGTTTCTAATCTTGTTACATTGCACACAGAATTGTCTTCCATGTTAATGATGGACCGGTCCCCTCCCTGCTCCAGTGAGATGCTTACTTTCAATTTGTGTACTGTCATCTCCCCGCCACGCAGCTGAAATTGATGCACCCTCTTTCTTTTAATTAAATCAAAAAAAGAAAAGAAAAAAATAAAACAGTGGGGGGTCCAGGCAGGTGGGGGGACCTGCTCCCATAAACAGCCTTCATGACTCCAGGACCAATGAGAGTTAACTCCTGTTTGCACTTCTGAGTCTAACTCTGTGCTGCTGCAGCCAAGTTATATGAAGCTGATATCAATGTTAAATTACAAGCAAATAAAAGTTAATGAAGTAAAAAAAAACATTTTTTTGCAGATGATGTTCAACCAATCAGGAAAACAAGTTCATTTTAGGTCCCACTACAATCTAAGTTTCTTGTAATATTGATTTCAGTAAAAAAAAAAAGCCAGTGGATATTTTTCCTGGCAGATAAATAAATAAATAAATAACAATCCCAGGAATCTCTCTCAGGTAGGTTTGCCCTCGGGCAGAGCTGGAGCCAGAGTCTAAGAAATGAAAGCGTAAAATTCCCACACATTAGAAGGCGGATAATTGGATTTCCTGTGTCCTGTACGGTGGGCGGTGTGGTTCCTGCAGCTGTGACATTATCAAGGTAACATAACCTGAAGGCTGCGGTGTAGCGGCACAGGCCCCGCAAGGCCTGTCCTCCAGTTCCACATCACTGCCTGCTTGGCTATTCATCCTGTGGACCCTGCAAATGAAATTATGGGAGGGAGAGCAAAGGACATTCTTTGGGAATTAATCCCATTTATGCCTAAACCCACTTCAGATTTTTATAGTGAGGCCCTGTTTAGATGTAAGGAGCATTCACAATTAGACAAGGCCTTCGGAGGACGGAAAAAAGAAATACTGCGCGTGTTGGTTTGTTTTCAGAGTAATTTGTGGACACAGACAGGAAACAGGAGAGCGCTGAGGAAAAAAAAGGAATACTGAAATACTGAGACTGAAACGTTATTTTGATGTCATTGAGATATCTGCACCAGATATCTCTAACTTAAGCGTCTACATGTCTAAATGCTCCGTTCATTTCAATATTACAGTTTGGACATCAACTCACACATATGTGTCAATGTATTAATTATGATAAAAAAAACATCTTATCTCACCTGAAATAAATAATGCCTTTTTCTTATCTCATTACATAAATCATCTACAAGAGTCAATAATTAACATACATGTAGATTATTTTATAGAATGGTAAATATATATATATATATATATATATATATATATATATATATATATATATATATATATAATGTTAGCATCAGAGTCGATTTAACGTTACCAATTAAAAGCTAGTAGACACATTACTGTGGTTTTTGTAGTCAAATGACAAATTATTGACCCTTGTACTACACACATACAGGCAACCTGAAGTTATTAATGAGGGGATAATATGATATAGTACCCTTTATATATTCGTGGTACAGTTGTATGCTTTAGAATAGTATGGTACAATTATTAATACAATAAAAAACAACACAGGTAGAAAATCCTACAGCTAAAACCACTATGCTAGCCTATACTGACACTTTGTAGAAATATATAAAGTATATAACATATAGAAAACAAATCACATTTTATAAAAAAAATGTGTCCAGAATGAATTAAAACAGTGACTTGTTTAAGTATTAAAAAACAATTTAAATGCAACTGTGCCATCATTGATAAGAGGTTTGTCAGGCAGTGAACAAGAGCTAGATTTGTTGTTTTGTTCTGCTTTGTTTTACATTATACATTTAGTTTCTCTGTGGAAGTTGGTCTTCGTTCTCACATGTAAGTGCTATTTAATATTATATTTTAACCTAAATTATTAGTATTGTTATAATTGTTTAAATCTGTCATAAATACAATTTTCAGCACTTATTCAGCAGCATTTAAAATGAGTCCAGGAAGTCAGTCACCAAAACACCTTCAGTAACGTTTTTACAAAAAAGAAAAGAAAAGAAAAAAAAAGAGATTTATTGGCTTTAAAAGTGTTTCAAAGTGTTTCCATCCTACCTCTTAATACAGATGATTTAATTGCATCGGATCCTCATTATAATATTCTGCTACGCAACTGTGTTTTCAGCCACACAGCCGGAGGAAGCGCCTGACATCAATTAGCCTCGTCTCTGTTTAGTCTCGCGATGCAAAGCAGAGAAACACTGCCCCCTAGTGACGTCACGAGAACACAGCTATTCACAATGACCACAATCTAATCCCAGCGTTGTTTGGTTGACACGTTTTGGAGACTCGTGGTTAATTCAAAGTCTGTCAGAGAACCGCAAAGAGTTTTAGAACATGGCCCTCATCTGGTTGGATAAGTTGAAACTTTTAATTTATGACTTTTTGTTTGATATTTGAGACTGTTTCTGGTGTTGTTTGTGTGTGAATAGAATAGAATGCCTTTATTGTCATTATATAAGTATAATAATATAGTATAATAATATTTTATCTCTGCTGCACGAAATAGGAATCTTTATTTCACTGAAATACATAATTTAATAAAGGTTATAATAATAATGACCATAGGGCAATAATATACAAATACTTCAAATAGATTCAAAATAAAATGTTTGTCTTTATTAAATATACTTTTTTTTGTTCACATTTATCCATGTAGTCCAAAACTTTCAAACACATCGTTGCTTCCATGAATATTTTAAATTGCATTTTTGCAAATTGTATCAAAATTAGAAATTATTGCAAGGCTTTGCTGCAAATAATGATATTGATATTGTCCTTTCCTGATTTTATTGAATAAAATAATTAGATTAGATCGGATTAGAGAACATTTCTCAACGCTGACTCTGTGTTCCTAAAAAGAACACATACACATATGTCATCATCATAAACCTGGAGATACACAACTGAGGACACACACACACACACACACACACACACATTCAAGTATTAGTACAAGGACTGGGCTGATTACGGCTCCTTCACTGTCCTCATCAAGACCAGAGCTGACCACAGAAAGATGACAGCCCCCCACCACACACACACGTACAATAATCTGTATACACACTGCACAAACGTAGTACTGTACTCATGAACACAGAGACAGACAAACAAATACACACACACACAAACTGTGGCAGCCTCCTAAGGCAGCCACACAGCTCAGGCAGGTCCCTGCCATTATCCCGTCCTCTACCCTAAACACGCAGTTTTAATTTCAAAGCTCTGATTAGCTGATGATTGCATGACAGCCGCCGACCAGGTTCCCTTTTCGCCCGGCTCCCAGACTGCAACTCAATCATGCCCAATTAGTGGGTCCCCAAACACTCTCTCTTATTAGAGGACTCATAATCGACTCATTGTGTCCTGATTTGGCAAATAAATCACTCTGGAGGCTGCTGACTCCCCCCACCGCCATCCCCTCTTTCCCCTCTTTTTCTCTCCCCCACTTCCCTCACTCTGTCTTTCCCTGCCCACTCCCCTTCTTTTCCTTGTCCAGGGGTTCGGTGACAATGTTTTCAGGCGTGGTTTTCATTGGAGCTGACAGTTTGAGCAACGCCGGACTCCTTTTTTTTTTTTTTTTTTTTTTTTTTTTTTATTCCCCCTGAAGAATGAAGAATAATTTAGCAGCTAAGGCAAGGCAGGCGGCATGCGGGTGTCCTTGTCCTACAAGGTTAAGAATCCATTCCATCTGAGCAAGAAAGGAGTGAATTAAAATAAATGATGGCCAGATATTTATTGCGAGTTTGTAGATGAAGCCAAGTCACTCCAGTGGACCAGCGGGGCCCGGGCTGCCAGTGGCTCAGTGTAGCCGAGTGACCTCGCTACCTCTAGCTGCCTAACTGGGGAATAACACTCAATGTCACATTACTCCTATCCTGCATTTGATATATTTATTTATATCCCTATATATATTTATATCTATAAATGCATGTGTTGGGGACATCAGGGTGAAACCTCAAATGAGATAGCGGGACATACTGTGTATATGAAATTATCTAGTTGGGGGATGCTAAAAATAATTAGATTGAAAGAGGGGAATTTGTGAGCAAACTGAGCTTTGCAGACATGGACAAGGAGATCCTGAATGAGACAGTTGGGACAGGAAACATGGACGCAAACGTCCTTCAGTCTAGAGACACAGAACTCAAGGCCAGTCTGACTTACTGTACGCCGACTGTATCGCATGGTTTAAGATAATGTAAGAGCACTCTGGCTGAAGTTTCTAAACAAGTTCACAACACATAAACAGTGCTGATGCTTCTATTCTAAAGGCCTTAAAATATTTAAATATGTATGATTTTCTCTTTAATTAGGAGGATCTGTTAGACCCACAAGATAGAAAAAATAATAATAAACCACAAACATGAAAAGAATCTGCAGCTTTTAATGTAATAATCCCACAAATGTCATAAGCTTTCCACAAACATAACATAAGTTCCTGCGTTTGTAACAATTATTGTACTTAATCGGTCTATACAGGCAAAAACCTAAAGGACAGGTTAAGACATAAGTCACTAAATATTAGTGATTTATTACATTTGTGGGGAGTTATTAAAAGTTTCAAATCTGAAGATTTTCACCTTCTGGAAAATGTAAGAGCCATTATGTTGGTGTGTAAACAAAATCACACATTACATTTGTAAGAAATGTATTATGGTAGTGGAATTATTGCATTGAAAGCTGCAGATTTGTGTTACGTTTGTGGTTTATTACACTTGTGGGATGTGTTACGGTGGTGGGTCTGACCAGGCCCGGTTACCGCATTTCCTTGGTACATTCAGTTTACCTCAGGATCGGGGAAACCAGGGTTGCAAAGGTCCGACATGAGAGCTTTATGCACTCAGTGGGTGGACCGACTTAAAGCTGGGGGCTTTTGATCTCGCACGTGCGCGGAAAACCAGCCGGCTGTGATGTAGCGGACCCGGAGAGTAGCTTTAGCAACGTCCTACTGTGACGGTGACATCCCTCCCTGAGCTGAAACAGCCTCCTTCAGCAGCAGATCCTATGAAGTGAACCTAGATACAAACCCAACCAAGAGTTTTTCACCTACACTGTCTCCCCCTCCTCCACTCTGTGGAAGGTTGCGTATGTGTGGAGTGGTCATTAGTCTCTGTTTACAGGGGATAGGAGCGTGGCCAGCTGGCGTGTGACGTGTGATGTGCTGTGCTGTGGTCTACCACTGTGAGACCCCCGTGGCAGAGTCGTGGAGGCCCAGCAACCCCCTTTCCCCAGGCGGAGGCCACGGGGACCACGGAAAGAGCCATCGGCAGATGGAGCCTCCAGCGTTTTCCCCGTCTCGTCCACGAGCGAAGGAGAGGTGGAGCGAGCGCTGGAGGTGGGAATGGCCCCGGCCCCCATCACAGATGCCAGGAGAAGGCTGGGGCTCCGGCGGGGGGCCCCTGCTGGGAGGGTGCTGGGCCGGAACAGGTGCGATCTACAGCCCCTCGATCCCCTCTGTCAGCACCTCGGCGGTTGAGCCCGCGCTCTCTTCCTGTCCTCGCTCCTTCTCATTCACACAGTCGAGAAGGTGTTGTGGGACTACGTCCAACCCCCCTCCCCTCCCCTCCCCCAGCCACAAATCCGTCCACACTTCTTTTTTTTTGCGAGACACCAAAAAACTACAACCAGGCGCAGCAGTGCGCCCATTGCCTTTTGTCTTTCCCTTCGTATGAAACAACTAAAAAAAAAAAGTGGCAGAGGAGTGTTTGTGACCCTCAGAGGGCAAACGCTGGAGTTGTGTTGACTCAGGCGTTTTCCTCTTCTTGCCATGATAAGATCCTCGACTGACCTCGCCACCGCCGGGGGGGGGGGGGGGGGGGGGCGAACGAAACCACTTTCCCCATCAGTCCTTATTTTATCGCCAGCAGCGAGAAGACAGAGAGGCACCGCTGTATACCTGGCCGCATGATGGAAAGAGTTTACGACAGGGGGGGCAGGGGGTGGTGGTGGTTGGGGGGCGAGCCCCAATAGGCCACCTTGACCTGTCCCTGTTCAGAGGACCTTGGTGAACCTAGTCCCATTGCCCTGCATCCCCCCCACAACCCCCACCATCAGCGACCTGGCCACTCCAACCGCCACTGAGTTATTATCATAATTTCCGAGAGAGGCATTGCAGGGCCTCCACGAGCAGGAAGGCATCCGTGTTTTACAGAATGTTTTGTGTTTTATTGCCTTTAAGTCACTCATAGGCCAGCAGAGAGGGCCCACAATGATAAGAAAACCAGCCATGTGAAAAATGAAGGACCTCGCGTACAGGACTGAGAGGTGAAGAAGGGAAATAATAAAATACATGACAAATGTGGAGCCCAACTGTATTTCATGTTCAAACCCCTGTCTCGCCTTCTAACCTACGGCTTGCACTAAAAGCATATGAGGGGAAGGAAGGAAATTGTAATAATGAATTTCAGCCAATCTCATCGTTACGAAAAGAACAGAGGCTTTATTTTTTTTTTCCTCCCTGCGTCTCATGGTTTACACTTGGAAAAAAAAGAAAGAAAAAAAAAACTCCCGGCCCCTCTCACTCCCCCTCCTGGGTCCTTTGACAACATGACGGCTATAAGATGCCCAGGGGCATTCCAAGCTGCCACTGTCCCAGCCATTTCATGTCCGAGCCCACCTGGGGTAAACAAAAAAGGACTTGGAGCGATAGAATATTAACTAAAGAAGAGAGGGGGGTAGGGAGAGATAGCACTGACGAATACTTTCCAACCCGTCAAACTTAAGGTCTTAAAAATACCCACTTTCATTGCTGCTTTTTTGGAATAATTCCCCCCCACACACACACACACACACCTCCTCTCTTCCCATAAGCCCCCAGCAGGCTTTTAAAGGTGAGTGTATCTAACAGAAAAAATAAAACATCTGTTTAATCTAGCGATTTCAAAAGGTAAACCTCCTTTTGATCAAAAAAATTATATTGATCTGACTTGCCTTAGTTGTGTGGAGAGGATTTCTCCTTTAAAATTGAAATATCATGGAGTCTTTGTGGCAAATCAATACGGTGGCTGCTTTTTGAGGCTTGTTTCAAAGGGCGCAAGATCCATTTGAATATGGCTGCATTTGCATTTATTATTCCTACCGTCAGAATTCGAATTGACCTTGCATATATTTATGTTAGAAATTAATGTGCAAAACATGTCCCGGCTTAAAAAAAAAAAAAAAAAAAAAAAAACAGAAAAAAAGTGGGACAGTTTTTATGTTCTTGCTGTTTCAAACTTGATAATCATCCTCTCAGGAGAGACTGAGGATTCCGACTGGTTCGTTGGCACCTGACTGATGTAGCAGTGACCGGGTCAGCGACAGGGAACCTGTGACAAGCACGTGGCCCCTGGTGGAATGAACCGGCCCTAATATTGCATGAGCTTTAGCGTGTCTGTCCTCACCCCTCACTCTGTGTCTGAGGGGCCCCGGCACCGGGCCCCAGCTATCTCCACATCTCCCCATTTTCTTTAATTACACTGCAGCATATTGCTTTTGGGCCATATGGAAGGCAGATATTGAGACCAGATAAGATGTATAAACTTCTGTCAACACTGCGGCATATTAGCTAGAGCTGGAAGCATATTATCTCTATTCTATCCTTCCAATTAGCGCCCAATATCAAAATACATTAAGACAAGCATGTTGACAAGGAGCAGGAAAAAGCATTACATTAATAGGGCCTTTATCTGTTTTTTTTTTCTTTTTTAATATGATTAAAATTGCATTACTTCCTTGCGTTTGTTTTCTTTGCCACAAAATGAAAAGTCATTTCCACAGAGGGACCCAATAAAAACACAGATAAATCATCCATTCAAACTCAATGGCCTGAAAGCTCCCTGTGCTCAGCTGGTCCACGCTGGCCTCAAGGTTTTTTACAAGCGAGTCTTCAGTAACAAACTGCTGCTTTAAAAAAAAATAAACTGTGTAGATTTGCACAAGAAAAGCATATTTTTTCTCCTGAGATTTGGTGCGCCATAGTGTCGCATGTGTCCTATCATATTAAAAGATTTTAAACAATGTATCTTTACGGCGACATTTTGAATGAAATATCGGATTATGGAAGCATATGTTGGGGCAATGTGGGTTTTAACAGCAGAAATGGCTCCATTATTTTAATAGAAAAAATGTCAAGGAAAAACAAATTACGCCGTAACCCGATGAGAGGCCTGTATGCTCAGATCTGATATCCGCAAGCGCCAACACAGCCTCGGACTCACTTCACCTCCCGCTGACACCGTGCTTGTCTGAAAGCTGCTACCGTAACAACGGAGCTCTTGAAGAACACAACTGTCCTCCCCGCTAGAAATAATGTATATATCGCGGTTTGTTTTTTGACGTGATTGAGTTTGCTGCGCTCAGACAGTGAGAGGTCATCGCCGGTCTCGCAGCAGCATCAGAATATACTGTACACAACGAGGGACATGGGGAGAATAAAGGAGAGCAGCAGGATGAGGCGGTAGAAAGAGGTCACTTTGAGAAGCTGGATGCAAGCACATGCCAAACAACGTCTCTGGATCTCCCTCTCTCTCCCACCCTCTCTTCTCTCTTTCTATAATCCCCTTCTCTGATCCACCGATGCTCGGTCCAATCATTCGAAGCCGGCCACAACCCGTGATCACTGGGTCCTAATCTGAGTCCTCAGCCCCGTCCACAGTCCACCTCAGACGGCACCGGCCGGCTGCCAGCAGAGGAGTGGCAGGCTTAGCCTTCTCCAGAGAGACAGCTAGAGGTTGTCTCTACATGGATGGGCACTTTGCAGCTCGGCGGGGGCGGGAGGAAGGGGCAACGCAGCAGCTGCTCAGGGCATATGGGCAGAATTCATTAAGTCTGGCAAAAATAAGCCAATTGTGGAGGCGGTAAAAAGTGCGCGTTTGTATGTCTGATGGAGAAAAACAGAGATCCCTTACTGAAATTGAGCACGGGGCTCAAATATTCCACGCACAAATACACGGTATGATAGCCTCATCCTGAGGTACTACACCTAATGAAGTTGATACAAGACCTACCACATGAAAAAAAAAATCGTGATCTATTTGTGACAGGGCAGCAATTGAGCTGTTAGATGCATAGATTGTGTGTCCTTGAGGACTTTGCTGTGCATCTCTCAAATGTCATGAGACTGCGTGACGCCTTTAGAAATAAACCTAATCACAATCTGTAAATGTTACAACTGTTTCCCTACTAGAACTGGCCTGGACTTTGGAGGCCTGCATTTATATTCACACACATGAACCGAAGACAAAACTGAATGCTGATACACACGACCGGCACGCGTTTGAAGATGCAGTATACAGCGGTTTCATTAATCGACAAGTGCGGAAGTGAAAATGAAACTTGCGCTGTCAAGACTATATTCAGTGCGATCATGTCGTAGTGAAGAGCTTCTGTTTTTTTTTTTTTACAATTTTAAAAAGACACAACAGTTGTGTTTTTTCCAGACTTACATCCATTCCTCTTTATCCAGTAAAAAAGGTATAATGTATGCTAATCCCCCAGGTGTCAATAGGAACTCTGTTCAATGCATTTGAGATAATAGTGAAGAAGGGGTGGCTCCTATCGAAGAGCTGGAAGATAAAGTCAATGGCACAGTCAATAACAATAAGGTTGTAGGCTTTAATGAGGAATGTTAATTTGAACACAATCAACTGGATTTCAGCTTAGCTGATTATCAACCTTGGACTTGTATGAGGGTGTTGATAATGCCGCAAGTACAGCGAGGGCATTTTTATCTGCGACTGCTATTTTCAGGGGGGCTTTTAAATCAGTTTGCCTTTTGGCTGTTCAAGCTAAAAAAAAACAACAACTAACAAATAATAAGAAGGGTGATTCAAAAAGCTAAACAAAAGACAGGGTCAGACGATGCTACGCTGTTCACTATGCAGTGAACTTTATTTAGAAAATACAAGGAATGCTGTATATACACGTTAAAAAATATACATTCTAGATAACAAACATTAATTAAAGTTAATATAACCAAAGTCACTGGCCCTTCTGTGTTCATCCAGCTCCCACTGGAGCCATATAAAGTCTGAGTCCAAACCTCCTGCTCATGTTACAAGCTATGCAGCCTGCTCCTCACTCTCTCCTTGATCCCATTCCATCAGCAGCTCTGAGGACACCTCTGTAAACAGATGATCCCAGTCCCAGCTCACATCTTCCTGCGGAGCGGAAAAGAGAGACAGAAGAGGGGGAGAAAAGAAGAATTAGAGAGGCAAACCAAGAAAGAGAGCATGGGGAATGGAGGGAGCAAAGAGAGGAGAAACCGGGAAGGAGAGCAGAGGGTGTTAATGTACACATCATAAATCTTGATTACCTGGGAGACAGAGTGGCAACCTCCCCTGGTGCTCCAGAAACAGCTGGACAGGCCTTGCTGGGAGCACACAAGCTATATTTACTAAGAACTCGCTCACCTCTTTCACCTCCTGCTCTGGCGCTAAAACCTTGGTGAGGAGCTTCAAGTCAATCTCGCCGTCCTGAAGAAGGAGCACAGTGAAATGCACTTAGCTTGCACAAACAGAGGTGATATTGGTTGCAAAACTAAATGGACCACCTTGACGAGGAAGAGACTTAGGAATATCAAAGAGATATAAAAATAAATGTCCTTGACTTACTAGGGTCTGGAACGCGGAGTAATACTTCAGATCATTGTCCAGATCTCGGTAGGTCATTACCCGGTTCACCTGAATGCTAACGGGGTGATAAAAGTTAAAACAGTTAAGCTTCTGATACACTTAAGCGATCTGTATTTCCAAATCAGGCAACGGAAAACAACACTCGCACATCACTCGCACGGCACATGTGAACCTATATTGAGCTTTGGAGAAGTTTGAAGTTTGCGCGCAAGACTTTGAGCGAAGACCACAGAGAGCAGGAGATGGTTGCCAAGTGGTAAACGCCTCAAATTGAAACCCAGCTGCTTATCTGTGGGTTGGAATTAAGTGGGGGGGGGGGCTCTCAAAGTGGCTGGGGCCTAGTAGTGCATGCCAGTCCTACTTACTGCACATTACACGCTACATTGCCCCCGCAATGAGTTCAATGTGGATATTATCTCGCACAGAGAGCAAGCCCCAGCCTAATAACCTCCACCGCTGTCATAGCCTTGCTACATATTCGACACATGTCGGCGTGTCTCTCACTGCCCTGTAAATCAAAGGGCCCGGTTAGTAAGGACCCTGGTAACAGAGTTGCATAAATCACACCCAACTGTTATTTCTCCATTTCAGCCCCGATAAAGGTAGACACTCGGCGATGGCACGGAATGGGGACAGGTGATCATCAAAGTCACCAGAGCAGGCTACTGATCCTGTGTCCTGTGCCACGGACAGAGGTTAACTGCCAGCGCCTGTGTGATAAGGAAGAACTTCTAAAGGTATTTTTTTCCCAAGGCTTTCCGGTACCTCGGCGGAGCGGCGACTTGCATGGTGAGATCTTCTTCCTGCACCTCATCGAGGTCTGGAATCACCGGAATATCTAAAAAAAAAAAAAAAAAAAAAAAAGAAATCAAACCAAATACAGAGGAATTTTATAATTGATTATTAAGTTTGAATTTGATTCTGTTTCAGTGTAAAGATTTGCAAAAATCAGATCAAGATGACAATGATTTAAAAAAAAAATACAGTAAATCCCCTGTGTGTGGCTGCTAGAAGTGTGCGTGTGTGTGTTTTTGTGACTATGTGTCTGTGTAACACTTCCTCCCCTCCCTCTCTCCGGCTACATCCTCATAAGAGCTGCCCTGTCACAATAGCCATGCGGCCATGAATATTCAGGAGTCGAGGCGGCAGCTCTTCCCGCTGTGAGAGGGGCGCTGGCCAGGGGCTCCCCAGAAAGCACCCCCTGCTACCTTAGCATTTGGGCCCTGTCAGCGCCGCCCACCCCCAGGACCCACGGTGGCCGGTAGGCCGACCTCCGTGTCCGCGCTGCCACTCCGGCTGGGGCGGCATCCAGCCATGTGCAAGAGTATTTGCTTGCGGGCCCATCTGTGTGGGGTCGGAAGTCACAGCGCGGCCTGGCAGGGGCTGTGGTGCCAGGAGCCGCCAGCCCGCTGCTCAAACAGTGGGAACCCACTTTAATTGGCAAAACGCAACAGGAGAGAGGATGGCTCCACTCCCAAGAAGGACAGGGCAAACTTTCACAGCATTTTTCAGACGGACATTTGTTGGAGGCGGGAAATAAAAAGAGGGATAATGAGATCGAAAGATTGGATGCAAATCAGCTACATATTTAATAATGAATAAAGAGAATGAAATGTGTTCAAAGACTTCGCTGAAATTTCCTAATAAGTACCTTACTGTGTTGACATTTATTATCAAAAGGTTACTTTATAGCTTTAGAGGTATGTGTGGCACTAATATCAATGAGGCAGTAAAAAGTTTTATCATCAGTCAGCAAAATACATTTTTAAGCAGTATTGACAGTTGCCAAAACTGGATTCCCTGCTGCCGTTATAGGAAATGTGTTAACTTTGGGTGTGATGTGGTGTTCCTGGACAATATTTTCTGGAAGGGCGGCCGACTGCACATCCTTATTAGCTCTGCGAGTGTTGACAGTGAGAGAGACAGAGTGAGAGGAACAGACAGATAGTGGGAGGAAAAAAAAAGAGCGAGCTGGACTGCATGAAGAGGGTTGTCAGTAATCTCCAACCACAGTACCGCGCCCTGAGGGGAAAGTCAATAGAGGAGCTAAATAGAGGTGAGGAGATGGAAGTCTGCATCTGATGTGAGGAAATATCTCGGCATCTGTGTCACCGTTCCTTCGAAAATAACTCCTGAAAGTAACCCGCAGTTCGATTACATTTTTTTGTACACCATAACAGTGATGGAGATTAGAAGAAATCGCTTTTGATTCCTGAACATATTCCTCAGAACGAGGAATTTTGATGACAACTTGGTCAAAACCTAAACCGCCAACTTTCTGCAGATAACAAAGCCCCCCCTTCCCCTTGTTGGTAACTTATTTCTTTCTCTCTTTTTTTTAATTAATCCAAATTAAAAATGCCATACTCGTTTAGCCACTGACAAGATTCATCTGTGTTTCTGATATCCAAATAAATGCGGGCGTGGGTATTTCATATTCATGAGGCCCCGGTGACACTTTGTCCTCTCATTTACAAAGCACAGCGTTCAGCAGAATCCGTCCCCCCTGGACCCCCAATCAAATTTAATGGTCTTAGTGCAATGACATCAAAAAGCCTTGCCGTCCGGCTCTTTGCAAATAGCTTCCTGAGTTGTCTATCTGCCATACACACACACACAGACACAGACACACACATCTTTACCCCATTTCAGCCAGTAATGCACTATTAACACACTCTATAAGAGGTGAATCTAAAGCACAGAGGCATATGTTGTCTATATGCAAAGTCTGTTATTAAGTGAGGAAAAAAAGGAACAACATTTTTAAATGAGCTCCAAATTCAACCTATTACTGGAGGTCAAGCAGGGTATCAAAGCAGCTGCAAACAAGCCAGTGTTTTCTTCTGACACAAAGGGCAACTCCATCAGGAGGAGCTGTCTCCCCATTACCGCCACTGACTTCCTTTTGCCTTGCCTGGACATGTATCAAGGTGGCTTTTGTCTGGCAGCGGGCGGGCCGCCGCGGCATATCTTTATTACAATGCTCGCGTCCCGGCTTCCCCCGCTGAAGCATGTAAATATCAAAAGGGGATAATTTGCTGTGGATGTGGACACGCTCCCGGCAGGCAAGCACCAGTCAGCGACTTTGGGAGCTCTCCCTCTCTCCCTGTGTCACCTGGGCTCCTATAATCTAAGCAGGGGTCCAGTCCAGATGATTACCCAGTGACAGAATCCATTTGAAAGGCTTATGTGGAACAATATTCAACGCGT
Organism: Lepturacanthus savala; assembly: GCA_030544235.1. Taxonomy (NCBI): domain Eukaryota; kingdom Metazoa; phylum Chordata; class Actinopteri; order Scombriformes; family Trichiuridae; genus Lepturacanthus; species Lepturacanthus savala. Next base: position 16,117,384 of record CM060469.1, on the reverse strand, counting down.
CTTTGGCAAAAAGACACGAGACATGAAACAGCCGAGCGGGTTTGCGCTTTTTTTTTTTTTTTGCTATTTTAAGTGACCGGCAGGAGGCTGTGGGGGCAACTGATGGGGAGATGGGAGCAGGGGACTGGGCAAGCCTTCTCGCTCTCTCTCTTTCTCTGCTTGTAGCCAGTGGACATAAGGGATAAGGGTAGGGGACATAATCAAGATCGCAGGGGCTATCTCGCTACCCCTCAGCACTGTAATTTCCAATGCCCCTGCCTCGGGCTCTGTATTAAGAGGTCTCCCTCCACAGAGTAATAATCTTTCCGGCGGCATTAACTGCAAGAGAACCAAACCTCTGGACTCTTTATTCAACTGGCCATTTTAGTCAGTGCACACTGGACAGTGACAAGCAGTATTGTGTGTACATGTATATAATAAGTATATGTATAGGTATGTACATGTCACAAAATTTAAAATAAAGTACTTTAAAACCTGCAATCCACACTGATTAATCACTACATTCTAATTTCATTTAACCACATATAAAATACAATATTTTAGTATTGCGTTTATATTTATTTATATTAAGGGTTGAGTGGTAATGAAATATTATTGGTCAGGATCTCTCCATGAATGAATAATGTTAAAAATCTTGATGACACTTCAAAACACTTGCAATATTAACACAATATTAACAACAATATTTATAACAGTTGAAAAGCGATCCATCACATATTTGTATCTTTGTTTCGACTTTTACAAATTGATCTCAATCCTCTTACTATAATCTAATTATTATTGATATTCCATTGCAGTATTTTGACTTTACAAAAGGGTTGACGGATATTTCACGCACGGGTATAGAGACTTCAAATAAGAAGGCTCTAGCAAAAAGGGGCATCCGTTCATAAATGGCATGCATAGTTCTACCCGAGGCATTGATGCATAGAAGTCCTTCACTATTGTCAACTGAGCATGCTAACCTATCATTACTAAGGCAATTTCACCCTATTTCGCCTTCTGCTTTGCACCGCAAAACAGAACAATTATCCTTTGCACGCTTTTGCTGAAATTCCCCACCTCGGTCCTGACATTGTTTTTGTAGTGTGCGGAGTTAGGCCCTTAGTTGACTCGGTCAAAGCAGAAACGACCTGTATTAAACAGATCCTGCTTCACTCTGTGTGTGTCTGTGATTGTGTAACTCTGAGGAGTGACAGGACCACTTAAATCCCGCCACAATACTCCCAAGCAACTATGGATCTTCACTTCTATGAAAAGAACGTATGGGTCATGCGTGTACGATGTTAGTGGTCAAAGCCTGAGCTCTGTGCATTCATGCCGGATCCAAGGAGAAACATATGGTGGGAGATTCAGAAAAAAAAAGAAAAAAAGAAGAAAAAAAGTGATGATCTGAGTGACTGCCTGCTTATCTGCTCTACTTCCAGAGGATGAATGTGCTAGAGAGGCACTGGAGGTGGCTCCTCTTTGCCCGTTAGGAGAGACACAGGAGTGGGGGATTGCGAGGGTGCTCTTACCTCCTTCATCATCTGAACCCTGGGGAGTTTGTGGTCGCAGGCGGCGGCTGTAGAAACAGGAAGTGTGAGAGTATGAATTATTAAATGCTTTCAAAATGCAGGCCAACGGTGAGGTCATCATAGAGCGATATGGGCCATTTTGCTTTGATGATGGGCCTGTTTTTTGTCTTCTCCCTTTTCAATGATCAGTGGGCCACTGACTAGACTTCAGAACTGTAGATCACCTTTAGGAATATCTCAGAAACAAACCAGCAGTTTGAACAGCACTACTAAGACAAGACAGCTGTAACACGGGCAACAATATAATTTTTCTGTAGGGTAACGTTCGTTTCACACAGGCTCTCACAATCTCCAGCCTGCGATGATGAGTAAAACACAGTCGAGCGTGTCCTCTACCTGCCTCCCCTCGTGTCGATCTCTATTCTAGTCACAGAATGATGTGAGGGAGTTGAGGGGAGGAAAACAATAGAATAACAGGAAAACGTGGCTCCTAACGGCAATAAAAGCGATGACAACTCAGTCACGCTGTGTTTTTTAATCATGTTAAGTGATTGTTCTTGGAAGGCAAGGATTAGTCACAAACCAAGGACAATCTGAATACAATAAGCACCATTTCTACTTTAATGAAAAGGGAGCAAACATTTAAACCTATTTTCATCCAAAACCTTAGCTAGAATTGTATTAACAATTGCAAGAAAACAATGAAACACAGATTAGGAAGCTGCTTCAACTTACTCTTCCAGATCCTCAGCTGCAGGTCTTCTTGAAGATCTGTCAAGCAGCAAAAAAAAAACTGTTAGAGAAATTATTTAACGCATTTGTTAAATAACATTTTTCCTTCTTTAAAGATAACAGCATGCTAAAAAGTCTCCTTCATCTGTAATCTAATGATAGTAACTCTGCTTTTTCAGACCACTGCTCCTCTCTTCTGTTTTCTCAGCCTCTATTTTTCAGACTTCTCTCCATTTACACAGCTCAGTTTGAACAGAGCACACCAGATAAATACAGTGTTTTGACACTTCTCTACCTCAACACTGTGTTTTAGCGCATGTTGTCCGCTTTAAGAAATGCTGCAATCACACATGACATCGCAGAAACACAAATATTACCACATTAGTAACGCCATTTTAACCACATCTACACAGCAGAGGTACCTTTTATTATTGAAGCAGAGGAGTTGGAATGTGCTTTCCCAAAGAGAAACACTCACTCCAATGCTAAAACCCCAAACCTTTACTTCAAAATAATCCCAACAACTAAAGATGTAGGCCAGCGCTCATGAAAATGAAGAAGGACAGGGGACAGTGCCTCAATTTTCACCAATTTATTTGTCCAGCAAGACATGAAAACTGTATCTTGCCAAAATAAATTGGTGAAGTGCTACTCTACATCTTTAGATCTTGGTTTTTAAAGAAAGTTTCAGTATGTTTTTATTGAAAGCCTAAACATGTGTTTTAGTATAACAGCTTTTTTTTCCATGCAGCAAAATGCTTTTGTTAGTTCTCCTGGTTAAGTAGTGCCCCCTACTGGTTTTAAAGCCATTACACTCAACACTGCTGGTGTCTTTTACTTGGTGTTATTTTTCACACAAAAACACAAAAAGTTCACAGATAAAATTGATAATTCATATTATGTGAATGCAATCAATTTATTTACTTGATTTATATTATATAGACTGATATTGATTCATTGATCTACACAACCTTTAAAAGAGGTGATGAAAATTAAAACAGTGTGCGATGTGTTGTGTTCAGGTGTTCCCAACACATGCAGAGATCACTGGCTGGGTAAACCCTATGTGGACAAGGATGGAAAATCAATGAAACTTGTATGTCAAAGTAGCACCTGCAGTCCACTTCCTACTTTTATTTCATCATCAGAGCAGGCACATTTCAATGCAGGATCATTAAATATAATAAGCTTGCAATTGCATATAATCCTATAAGCCTTATATTCTAGGACCTATCTGTACAGAAGAGCAGCTTATGTTAACCTGAAAGCACACAGATTGATATTTTAGTTGTTTTTTTTTTTTAAAAACTGAGCTGTCTTAATTAATCATGTGTTGAATCGAAAACAAAAAGAGAGAAGGGCAAAAATTAAATCAAATGACGAATTCTCAGCTTTGTCTTCTTTTTTTTTTCATGCTTTCTGAGCCCGAGCCAACAGCCTTGATGGCACTAGAGTCCACCCAGGCAGGGCAGAGAGGAGCTGAGGGAGCCTACCTGCCTGCCCTTGGACTGTGTCCTGTCTGGGGGGCGGGGGGTGGCGACACTTAAGACACATTACAGGCCCCTTGATTAAGACTCATGTAAGGCAAAGCGATAGACATGGTAAAACTGTCTGGAAAAAGTTGTTAGGGATAAAATATATTGTGACAACCTGGTTTCAAAGGTTCATCAATAAACTGACAGATCATTTAGTGTCAATTAGAAGTGATAGATCGACAAATCCTGGGATTTCTGCGCTGGGATTAGTGGGAGGAGGGCAGCGGTGATTGAGCATGAGGGGTGACATTGAAGGGAAAAGTCCTTGTCGGTTCCAGGGGGGACCATTACTTACTTTGTTTCAGAGAGGATCAATGCACGTGCAAGGCCCCTTTTTACACCTCCTGTATTTCAATCGCTTTGAGACTTGGGAATCGAGCTGGGTTACGCAAAAGCGGAGGAGCGACACGCTGACCTTCTGCGAGAAAAGGGAAAGAGCTATTGAGTTTGATGTTTTCCCTGCTCTGCACTAACGGCGCGGTAAACTGAGCAAATAAGCACAATTGACTCAGACTGTTCACTCCAATGCATCTGCTGCGCTCTTTCACTTCCAGTGAAGCTGAAGGGACAGTGGCAGGTGGAAGAGGAGGCAACAAGGCTATTTCCACATCATAATAAAAACTCTCTTATTGAGTCAGTCATGTACAGTATATTCACAATCGCGGTGTTTGTTTTAGCAAGCACCCTCCATCTGTTCCAAATATTCCATGAATTCTACATGTTGTGCTCCCTGTGTAAAGAGCAGACCGCAGTGGTAAGGGGTGATTAAGTGGCTTGAACCCCCGTGATGAAGTGCCGAGCTGACTAACAGTGCCCTCCTGTGGCTGATGCATTAACCATGTCAATTACCGCCTTGCTCACAGATGAAGACGAATGGAGAGTTGCCTGCTCAGACAGGCTCCCTCTAACCTTGTTGATTCACAGCCCGAGTGCCAAATATGCACTGATAAATAAGCTCATTCAACAGCATGAGGGTTCATTAATAACACATAAACCCGAGACCAACAGCTCGCGGTCCTGCCTCCAGTGTAGCCATGGGAGATTGGGTGGTGGTGGTGGTGGGGGTACGTACTTGGCAGAACCGGACCCAGAGCTTTCTTCTGCCCAGCCGCCCTGCCTCCGGGCTGGTTTAGGAGGGGGGCCCTGGAGGAAAGAGAAAAAGTTTAACAAGTTCATTAAAAAGTTTTCTCACTCACACAGTAGAGAAATTTGATTTGTAAGATTAACCATCTTTTAGACTTCAACTTTGCAAAATCAAACAGCAAAAAAAATATATATGCTTGTGTAAATTATAGTTTTAAATAGTATCCTAGTTATGAGTCTCATATACTCCATCAATAACCAGTGTAACCATGAGAGTTTATAGTGGTGCCAGTAGGGGGCCCTCCTATCTGCAACAACAGAAAATCAAGAATCCAACAGGAACAACGAAAAAACTTAGCATAGAGGTGCTGGTCATATAATGAGAATATCATAAAAAGTTGATTTATTTCAGCAATTCCATTCAATTCAATTGAAACTTGTATACTGTATACATTAATGTCACACAGACAGACATATTTCAAGTGTTTATTTTTTTTTTGAAAACTAATGAAAACCCAAAATTGAGTATCTCAGAAAATTAGAATATTGTAGAAAGGTTCAATATTACCACACTCTAATCAGCTAATTAACTAAAAATACCTGCAAAAGCCTTTAAATGGTGTAAAAAGTGTACAAGCAATAGGGATACCCGCACCCTGGAGAGGATTGTAAAACAAAACCCATTAAAAAATGATAGAGATTCACAAAGAGTGGACTGCAGCTGGCGTCAGTGCTTCAAGAAACACCGTACACAGATGTACGCAGGACATGGGTTTCAGCTGTTGCATTCCTTGTGTCAAGCCACCCTTGAACAAGAGGCGGCATCAGAAGTGTCTTGCCTGGTCTAAAGACGAAAAGGACTGAACTTCTGCTGATTGGTCCAAAGTTATGTTGATTTATTTCAACCTAATGAGAGTAAGTTTTGCATGTCCTTTCAAGGCATCAATCAAAGTCCCAGAGTCTGGAGGAAGAGAGGAGAAGGCACATAAACCATGTTATTTAAGGTTGAGTGTAAAGTTTCGGCAGTCAGTGATGGTTTTGGGTGCCATGTCATCTGCTGGTGTTGGTCCACATGCTGCTGACCAACGTTGTAGAGCTGACTTTTCATTTTCCAACAGGACTTGGCACCTGCACATAGTGCCAAAGATACCAGTACCCGTTTTAAGGACTATGGTATCCCTGTTCTTAAGTGCTCAGCACACTTGCTTGACCTTAACCTCATAGAAAATGTATGGGCTATTGTGAAGAGGAAGATGCGATATGCCAGACCAAAATGCAGAAGAGCTGAAGACCACTATCAGAGCATCCTGGGCTCTCATAAAACCTGATCGATTCCATGTCGTGCTGCATTACTGCAGTAATTCAGGCAAAAGGAGCCCCACATGCTGTACATGCCCATACTATTCATGTTCAAAATTAAAATAAACATTTGAAATATATGAGTCTTTGTGTAATAAATAATTATAACATATAAGTTTCACTTTTTAAATGGAATTACTGATATAAATCAACTTTTTCATGATATTTTAAATATATGACTAGCACCTGTACATGTAAAAGGCAATAAAGGTGAGTTTAAATGACCTCAAACTCAAGGTTCAGAGACCATTTAAACCAAAGTTCTACTCTTGTGCTCCAATGTTTAGAGGTATTCTCCAAACCTATTCTAAGATGTATATGAAAGAGTATAATTTAAATATTTGTCTGTTGGTTGGACTTCACACAAAAAAATGTTTCCTTCCTTTCCTTGTGCACTTTGAGGTTTCATGTCACCACATAACACTTGTGTAAATTGAATATTAGAACAGTATTGTCTTTCTCGTAGGCCTGCCCATTACAATTGGATGTTCAATGAGCACAGAGAAACTTCACACTTTAAGCAGAATAATTACAAATTTTCCTGTGTCAAACTTTGCGCGTACATCATTCTGCACAGTGAAGCTCAAAAAATTCAACTTCGAGAAGAAGAAAAATATTTTTGAGTGGAGGGGGACTTTAAGCTACAAGCTATCACAAAAGCTCAAACAATAAGTCTGGTATGTGCAGCGCAGTCGTTTGCACGCCATTGTGTTGTTTATTATAGTTTTCAATACATCCATTTCCAGAACATATGGAGTGGAGTGTGGGAACCGCCAGGCCCTGTAAGTCTGACCCCTAAAATAGATTCACAGGGAAAAAAATGACCCTCTCCCTCTCATTCTTTGATTCTGAAAATAGTAAGCCGAATATGCATCTTGATCCTGAGACCGGGACCCTGAGAACGGCACTTGAATGAATGAATTCCTCAGCGCACACAAGGGTAGGCACTAGACAAATGAATTAGGAAGAAGGAGAGAAAAAAAGAAAAAAAAAGGCACAACATTTCTCATTACTAAATTGAGTCTGCAGAGGACAAAGTGCTCATGAAGAATTTCTTTCATTTATGATGAAAGAGGAAATAATCTTTCATGGCTGGTTCCTTCACCAGAGCCATTTATAAATCTGAATGTCACCATTAAGCGGGGCAGGAGGAGGGGGGAGCCCCGCTCTGCTCTGCTGTATATTACCATTAATCGGGAGAGCTGAAGCTGAACAAGCTGCCTCAATTTTGTGTAATTAGTAACTGTCTCTTTATCAAGAATAAGAAGGATTAGAATAAGGACAATTGTGGCATTTTAAGAAACATTATAAAAATCCCTTTCAGTCATATTAAATCCAGTTGAAGCTTTAAATTCAGTGTTTCACACAATGAACAATTGAAAAAGATGACAAGTTCAAGTGTCTCTGAGTGTAATAAATTCATCAGTTATTTCACTGGACAAAAATGGAGAGCGCCATAAGTGTCCTGAGAAACAAAACAAATCTGTGCCTCCAATTCTTCATGACCAAATATGAACCTCACAGTTGTAGTAAAATTGTTATGGCTGTTAAGGCAATTAACTTTGCCCTCGTAGTTCTAATTCAGGATTCTCTGATGGTCTCTAGGGCAAGGAACTTGTGGTGTCCGAACTCTATGAGTCCATAAAAGCAATTGAGTCTTTGTTTAAAAGGATGTAAGGAATGTGACCAATCAGTTGGGTATTTTAGGCAGAAGAGGACATGGTTGATAAACGAAGACTGCAAATAAACCCACCCAGTTGCACGACACTCTGGAAAAATGTATTGCATGTGCACAGCAGGTCAGGGAGGGCGCGAGAATACGGGTTCATACATTAGGGGAGTTGGCCTAATTTGGGAAGGTTAGCCTAAAGCGAGAGCATTGCTGTAATTTTTTTTTTGCTTCGGGAATGCTGGCCGGATAACAGTTTGCCTATCCTGGCAATGTGACTGATTCCATAAATGCCAAAAATAGCGGAGCGGAGTTATTTGTCGTCATTCAACTGCCACTTCTGATTTGACTTCCCTCATATATTGTTGCCCTAAATTTAGCATCACTAAATGCAACATCTTTCAAAGGGGGTAGATGTCACTGTGAAAACTTTACAACAGCATGTCTACCACAACTGAAAGGGGTTTCATGTCACATAAGTCATTGTAACGAGAGGATTTTTTAAAAATTATGGTCATTTATTTTTGTTGTTTATATTTTGTTTGACAAATAGACAATTTACAAGAATAGAAATTACAGTGTTTTGTGACAAGGTAAAAGGTAAAAAAAATTTAAAACTCAAAAATACTACATGCAAGCACATAAGCAGCTACTCTGGAAGTTGTGTCTGTCTTTACTTTACTGTCTGCTGAAATGACAACTTAGCTGCATTAATAAGCACTCCATTAACACTTTAAACCACGTGTGTCAAGCTGGTGTCACTTGATGCATTGTAACTTTGAAAGGAGGCAAATCTTAGCAGGCCTGGATATCAAACCAGCCGACTACCGCCAATGGTATAAAGTTGATTTCAGGAGCTTTAGCAACGGAAGCCATGCAAAACTCTTTTTTTCCATGCTACCTACCTCGTCGTCATCCTTCGATTCATGTATGAGACAAAATCAAAATGCATATCGATGAGGCTTATTGAGAGGAGACATTGTAACATGTAGCTCATTACTGTAATCACACAATCATATGACTTTCACATTAAAGCAGAGGTGGAGCACTTTCTTACATAACGCGCTTCCTCAAGCGATGATTGGTCAGGGGTCAGGCGAGCCCTTCGTCCGGATTTTGCAACCTGGAAAAGTCAAAATGGGAATGGACTGCTTTGATTTGCTGGCACTCACGCTTACAACAGTTGCAAATAATTTGTGGGTTTGTTTCCAAGTTTCTACAATCATTTCTGCATTCACCAGTATGTGAGGGGGTTTTTCTGCAATGTTCAATTTTGTGAACATATGGCAAACATATTTCTTTCATTAGGTATTCATTCTTTTCTTAAGTAAAAGTAACAATCCAGCAATGTAAAAAAAAATCCAAGCACGCATGCTGCATAAAAATGTCATACTACAGTACAAATATATGAGTATTATGAGCTTGATGTAGTAAGAGTAATGGTTTGGTCCTCTGACTGATATTATATATGACATTCTTAGATCATTGATACTGAATTATCAGCGTGTTACTGTTGAAGCTGCTGGAGGAGGAGCTTGTTTCAAATAATTTATATACAGTTAGCTAGTTCAGTCCCTCCAAAGGGTAAGCAGATGAATCTGAGGGGTAGTGAGACGATTAATGGGGAAAAGAAGTGAGGAAAGTAAAGCATTTCCTTCCAATATGTAGTCAAGTGGAAGTATAAAGGAAATCCTCAAGTAAAGTCGATGTAACTCAAAATGTACAGAAAAAGTACTTTGTTTTTCTACTACTTACTCTGATATTATATTATTACCAAGTAAGAGTGTTTGGGTGTAATTATTTTTTTAAAGTGTTGGTTTTGGTTCTGTTTCAAATATTTTAGTAATCAAACAAATTTACTTCAGCAACCCAAACATCCTAATAGCTGCAGAAGTATGTCAGGAAGTACTGTCAGGACAGGAGATGAATTAGATAACTTAGCCTTTTAAGGAGAAAGGTTGTGATAGCATCCGGATTATTGTAGCTCCACCATAATACATATAACGCCTTTAAGACAAACATTAAGCTCTAACGTTGCATCTCTGAAGATTCGAGCTAGCATGGCTAACCGCATAGCTAAAGTTAGCTAAGCTTACATTATATACTCAGAGAGAAACCTTCCTGCTACCTTTGCACAGAAGATGCAAACGAAACATGTCTCTTTGTTCGACTTTTGTCTGACATCACCAGGTTAAATAGCCACCCCAATCACTGACTGATGTTCGCTGTTGTTTGATTAGCTTCTTAGCTAACGTGGCGTAACAGCTAGCTAGCAATAGCCTGTATGCATCGTTACAGTGTCGTCTGAACTCTAGATACTGTATACATACTGTATACTCATACATTATCTGCTGTTCAAACGAGACACTCACGTTCTTTACCGCTCCAAGCTGGAAGCTGTCGTCCATTTCTGTCCGCGTTGCTATGGTTGCTACGGCGAGGCAGGAGTCTTCCTGGATATCAACAAGCGTCACGTAGCAACGCTCTCCATGGTAACGCCAATCAGGAGGAAAGTGAGCGTCTGTAAATTTCTGTGAATCATTTATGTAAATATAGTAGATTTAACCACGAATACACTGAAAGTAAATGTATGTCAACTCTGAAATTGTCATCTGTCTTCTATTTTCTTCCAATCATAAACCAAACACGGTTAAGGAAATTATCTAAGAATGAAGTAAAGTGATGACCATTTTAAGAATCAAGCCTTTCAAGCTGAAGTATTAAGCTGTAGTAGGAGGTGGGGTCAGATCTGACTGTGTACGGTCAGTAAAACTGTAGAATGATGTCATCGAAATCATCAGAGACATAGTTGGCTTTTTACCAAATAAACAACCCACCCCCTCTACACACACACACACGCACCCTCCCTTCCACCCCGCATCCTTAATATCACTTCCTCGTCCCTAATGAAGTGGAACAAAAATGCTTTTCCCTCAGAACAGGGCCTGTGCCGGCCTGCCACAGTCACCGTCCACACATGCAAAGAGAGTGGAAATAAAATAAGGAAAAACAGGACTCGAGGTTGCTCCGCGCGCCCGCTAGATGTCGCTGTCGCGTGTGTTTTACGTCAGCGGCGGATAAGAGCGAACGGTAGCAGCGTCTAACAGATCACAGCAGCTGGCTGGGACTCCCCTGTGCACCTTCAAGATCCCTTTTGTTAACTTTGGCTTTTCCATATGCGTTAAATGTTCATCTGAAGTTCACGTGGGATGTTGTCGATATTGTCAGAGGACCTCTGCATAATAAAAACTCAAATTAAGGAACCACATAATTCCTATAGGCTGAGTTTACGAGTAGGATATATACGATTGAAGTTTTTATTCACTTTTCACTTGGAATACTTAAACGGCCTCTCAGTGGGGGGGCTATTCCTATTGTCCCTCGAAATCAACAGATTGCGCAATCTCGCGCACATGCTCCAAGTTTCTATTCTAGGTCAGTTTTGACATCATAAAAGTTTTCAAATCTTATTAAGGACATTGGCAGAATGTTGCAGACTTTATTGTCCGGAGAGAGAGTGCATTTGGCCCCGCCCCTTCGGAAATGTTACCGCCTTCGCTGGCTATAAAGCAAGAGTGTTAAGGGGGAACGCGCCGGAGTGTGTTTGAGGCTGGACTGCGGGGGGAGATAAAGCGGAGAGGCGCACTGACTCCGATCAGCACAAGTGTGGATGGAAGGAGCCTAACGCAATGGAGACGGAGATCGGTGCCCTGTAAACTCGGCCAAGAAAGGAAAGAGATGCGCGTATGTGGCGAAGGGGAATGAAGAGTAGGATAAAGTGTTTTGATGAAGAGTTGAGATTGTTTTTGTTTTTTTTGTTTTTTTCAGAAATGGCACGGATTTGCGCTCGCGCGAATGCGCATTTCGCAAAGATGAGATAGCACTTGAGAAAATGGGATTCCTCCAGGAACAGAACTCATTCACGACCTGAATGAAAAGAGAAAAGGGGATTCTATTCAAATCGGATTTTTTGGTTGTTGCTGTTTGTTTGTTTGTTGTTTTTCTCCCGTTCTTTTTTTTTTTACTTGACAAGCTTCGAGTTGCGAGTGAACGGCATTGAGTGAAATATGAATCTGGGTAAAGCACTTCTGTTGTTCCTCCTCTCGAATTGTGTGACAATGACTTTGTCGCTATCCACTTGCACCACTGTGGACATTGACCACATAAAGAAAAAGAGAGTGGAGGCGGTCCGGGGACAGATCCTCAGTAAACTCCGGCTCACTAGCCCTCCGCAAACGACAGGTCCGAGTCAAGTACCGTTTCAGGTTCTGGCCCTTTATAACAGCACCAAGGAGCTCATTGAGGAGCTGGGGAGAGACAGGCAGCAGAGTTGTGGACAGGATAACACGGAGACTGAGTACTATGCCAAAGAGATTTACAAGTTCAACATGATCAATGGGCCGCCGGAAAACAGTAAGTTTACTGCCTTTGCAGTGTTTGTTTGTGCGTTTGTGAATCCGCATGAATCATTTTACTACTACAAACCTACTGGGTGGGTGATTCAAATATGTAGAGTCGAGGTATTTGTGATTGGCAGTGCGCCATACAGATATATATTATTTTGAAGTAGATGCGCAAACTTGATTCAAAAGAATACCTTGAAGTAGATTTAATGTTTTTGTATAAATCACTTTTACGCCCCTAAAACCGAATCCCTTTGTCTGATCACTGTACAAAACTGGCATTAAGCGAAGGCAACATAGTCAAAAAAAATCTAATTTTTCCAGCTGGCGTTAAGTCCACTTTGTGCAGCTTTTTACGCACAGACGCGCCTGTGAGCGGCGGAGCGGCGCGCAAAGGAGAGGGCAAAGTAAACAGTCTAATTGGAATGAGCACCATTCCTCATACATACCTCACACCAAAGCCATGGGAACTCCAGCCTAAGTCTGACACATTCCTAAGCGGGGAAAATTCTCAGGCAGTTAAGTCTAGTATTTATTGCCAACTCCAATACCTCATTTCCATTTTCTGGCCGTGAGTTTCCCAATATTTTTCATCCACTGTTACGACTCTCTCACTTCTATTTCCTCCACTATTTCTCTCTCTCTAGTAAAGTGAGGAGCCGAGTAGCTCTGTGTTATGATCTAATTCCCTTGTTCATCCATATTGGTATTTCCTGTATAAACTATGGTCCATTGATTGTTCCAGAAATCAGAAACAGAAGCTCACTAAACAGCCCCGTCCGCGATTCTCCAGAGACAGTTTGTTTTTTAAGTGGACTTGGATAGTTGGATTTGTGCCCGTTCACGCTCGGTTAGTGCATGGTGTTACCACTTTTTTTTTTTTTTTTGGAAATTAACAGGTGTTTATGCTGCGCCTTGACACTGAGCAGAGGCCTCCGAACATAAGCCCTGAATCAAATCCATTTCACAGGTCCCACAAAGTGCTTCTGACATTCAAAATACACAGCCCGGGGTTTATCCGCTGGTCAGAGGTAGCCAGAGCTCCCAAAACAAACAAGAGGTCTAAGGAGTGGGATCAGTGATGGCCAGGTGCCCAGGACACATCACACTGTAGCCCATACTGTAGCTGATAATACAGGACGTGAACTTGACTTACTACTGGCATCACTTCACTGCACCAAACAGCTCACCCAAGGTGTCTGTTGCCCCCAAATCAACACAGGGTGCCAACATACAGTCAATTAGCTTTTTCCCCTCCTCCTTTTCCATGATGCAACCTCGGAGGGAGCAGGACATGTTTCAGTTATGTAGCAACATAATGTCTGTCACCTTGATAATTTCACGGGGCGGTTCATTTTTAATTCCTGCTTGGATATAATGAGTTTTACATTCACTGTTTTTGGAAGGTGGGAGTGTTTGGGAACAGACTCAACCTTTTTGGGTCTTTTTTTTCATGCCCAGTTCTCTCATACTTTTAACGTGCCACATACTCTTAAGACGACTTTTCCAAGACAACGCTACCAAATAAAGGTGTTCGAGATAGGAGTAGATGAAGCATATGTAGCGATGCTAGGAGGCCGGGGTGTCACCCGTATGCCAAATACCTTCGAAGAAACGCCTAAAAAGACATACTCGAGCTTGAGCATGACCTTTGGCACGATAACGTCGAAACGCGGACAGAATCCACCGACTCCCGGATTGTAAAAAATTAACCCAGGCCTTGCACAGTGAAGCATGCAGCTCCACAGTGAAATCTCAAGCCAGTCATTGTTTCAGTGTTGGGTCAGTTTAAGAAAAAAAAAAAAAAGAAGACCAAGACCGGCGCTGAGGACAGCGGGGTATCTGATATATGGGGATAGTAGAAAGATGATGTCATCTGAGCAAACAGAGACAGAGGTCTCTGGCCTGTTCCCAAAACACAGCATCCCCCCCAGCTCCCACGCCTTTACCGTTTTTTTTGCTTCCTCATCCTTACTTACAGTAAGTGGGGAGGGGAAAAAAAGTTGTTTTTCTCCAGAACAGACCTTCACTGGTCAACATCCACACGTCTATCTGCTGTATTTTATAGTTAAATTTATAATTGATGCAAATTACTTTGAAAAGTCTTAACTTCTGCTACTGCAGTTTAACCGGATCACTGTGCATTGCTGCTTATACGTTTTAAAAGAAATGTTGTCCCTTATGAGGTCTAGACACCTCAGCAGCTGGCTAGCACCTGCTGCCGTATGCTTCCTATTTCCTTTGTTTACTGCCACAAAGCACTGGAGAGACTGACATCACAGACGATCCTCCAGGCAAAAGGGGAAAGAGAGGTGATTCCTGGGAGTTTTTTTTCTCTCTTTTTTTTCCAATTTTATCAGTGAATCCTTTTGTCTGCGAGGAGGAGAGGGGGGAGGAGAGGGCAATCCCAAACCCAGGAGGCCGAGCATGTGTCTGTATCAGGGTGTGCGGCATGGTCGATAGCATCGGGGCGAGTCACACTGTGTTTGACTATTCCAAAGTCTGTCCACAGTCCTCCTTGTAAATGCTAGTAATCCCCCATTTTAAAGCCTGGTGATAATACAAGACCAACTGGGCATCATTTTGGCTTTTATATGGGACTATAACTATATACTTATGCAAGGGTGTTAATGAGAATGTCTCCCAATAAAACTCAAACCTCCAATTAGAATCTGACCTAAGAACAGCATGTTATTTGACTAAATTAGTAGTCATAACAAGCAGATTTAATGTGTTTACTGGTTTAGATATACTGCACAGTACAAATTGATATTTTCAACCCAAAATATTTCATGGTGACTGATGTAGTGGGAACCCAGAGAAGCTTTTTTGGCACCAACCAGTTTACAGGACAAGCTTATGTCAGCAATCCTGACACTGGTCTTAGGGAGCTTGTGTAAAAAACAAGTGGTGGGGGTCAGAAAATTAGCGAATGTATTTCATTTTAATTATGCAAGCAATCCCCTCTGCTTGCCAACACGGAACAAATTACCTTTCAGACCCTTGGCAAAAATAAGCCATAATGTGAAATCCACCTAAAACCATTGCAATGGGAAAAATGAGGTCATCCAAAAGGAAACCAAAGACTTGATTAGAATTTCAAATCTCCCCTCGAAGTGGGGCTTTCCACCTTCTGTGGGGGAGGCAGAGGGGGGGAGGGGGCCAGTGAGTGAGGGGAGGAAAAGGCTACTGAGGTTTCCTCCTTATAGATTGTGTGGAAACACTGGACAGATATATGGCTGGGGATGAATGCTGAAAAGGTCACCTATAAATAGGGAAAGATGAAAAAAGAAAAAGAGAATAAAAAAAAAACCTTTGTGGAAATATCAGATAATGACTGGGAGGACGCTGAAATAGGATTATGGGTCAAACGAAGTACAGATACTTTGAGATGTGCAAGTTCCTTTTGCATGATGACACAGCCGAACGTCTGAGTTTCCATTGTCCAAAAAACAGCCGGAGGTGCAAATCAGCTAAAGGTGCAATGCCCTGTTTAACCAACAGGCAAATGCGAGGCCTTGGTAATAAAGCTTAAACTCGGGGTAATAAATTAGCCATGGCTTGGCTGTAAATGACTGTTTCCACTTGGCTCGTAAAAAGTTTGCTATGTGCTTGTTTTGCTCAATACTGCATGTGCTTGGCCTGGTAAAATAATAAACTATTCAGTAGTATTATGGTATGAAAAAGGTGAAGCGGGAAGCTTTTTGGATAGAACGACAATGTGGCCATTTATTTGGCGGATTCTGCTAAAGGTCAACGTGATCATTGCTTGTGAAGCCGGAGCTGTCACGATGGAGTTACCCTCCTCGTTGGGTTGCTCAGGTATTGTCCCGTTTCAACACATGAGCCCACATGTTTCCGGCTAAAACCTCTTCGGGTTCCAGGGAAATATTTGGCTCACATCTGAAGCCCTCGGAGCACCTGTTGGGCTCCCAGAGCTGGATGGGAGGAGTGCGCTGCCGTCGCAACTGCAGCCTGCTCAAACCACCACATGGGACATTTGGTTTTCATTTCATGACTTCAACTTGTTGCTAACTCGGACCGCAGAAAGCACAAGCAGATGGTTTATGGTAATGGATCACGGCTCCCTGGAACTGGACTAGAAATGGTTAACAGTGTGTTTTTTTTCTATCTGTAAGCTTTTCTAAACTTGTAGTGGGAAATCCTCAGCAACTAGCTTATCAGTAATCAGAAGGTAAACATGTCCACCCCTGCGCGGATGTCTGAGGAAAATAGGCTTCGATAACATGTACACAATGAGGTAACAGATGAATAAGAGCTTAAAGGGATTCTGGCAATAGAAATTAAGTGTTTCAGTTTGGTAGGATATCAAATTTTATTCAATTTTCTTTGTGAAAATGCCATTTTCAAAAGCCAGCGTTGAGTCATCGTTTCCATCTTACCTGCAGATGACCTCTCCTACTGCCCCCGGGGCATCACCTCCAAGGTATTCCGCTTCAACGTCTCCACCATGGAGAAGAACGCCACCAACTTGTTCCGGGCCGAGTTCCGAGCCCTGCGGATCCCCAATCCGGCCGCCAAGAAAAACGAGCAGAGGATTGAGCTCTACCAGGTGTGTGAACTGACCGTCGGATTCCACTGTTAGCAGAACACAGGGGGGTAACGCGCTCTATTTCTCTCCCAAGACCTAACTCTACGAGCCCGTGTAGGTCAGGGAGGAAGATGAAAACATTTATATTAGGGTGTCCAACTCACTCTCTTCTCTTTTTCAGGCGCTGATCATTATTCCATGTGCTTACAGTCAAATGGATTCTGCATTAGAGCGAATTTAAGAGCTTGCACAGCCGTCTTTGAGAAACCCTAGATTACCATTCAAAGATTTCTCCTTTCTGAGCTGTCAATCTCAAAGCAGTTGTCCATACTTATTAGATCAAGAAAGGCATTATGCTTTCAACAGGGAGTTTATAGATCGGCACCTGCGTATATATGTTTATGACCATTTTTTCCCTCACTGGTGTGTGTGAAACGTGTTAGATCATCTATGTGTGGGGTGTGGGGTGGCAAGGGCCATTTTTTTTTTAACTTCGGTTTCCTTGTTAATCTCCCGTGAGAGACTAGGAGTAATGATCAGGTTCCAACATTTCCTGCCATGGAGACAAGCGTCTCCGGACTGCATACCGCCTCTGAGGCAGGCTCTGGCCAGTGCTGAATACAGACTGTCAGGCCCTCAGATTGTTTCCAGGGGCCTAGGAGGAGATAGAGGCAGGGTCACCCACCGGGGGAGTAAATTGAGCTACTCGCTCGCCCCCACACATTTCAGGCCAGAGCTGATTGGCAGAGGGGCTGACACTGGCAGCCCTCGGCCCCTCGTTCCCACAGGAAGACAGATTAGATGCTGACAATGTTCAGGAACCTGGTTATCCTAGCTCTGCTGTGGGGCTAAGTGCTTGTATCCACCACCCAAACACATAGTTCTCACTACAGATAAACACCTTTTGTTCAGAGAAGTGTTAACGTAGATTTGAATGTCCAAAACCACGCGGCCGCAGTCAGATTGCATTTTTCCTACAACAGCTTGGGCAATGTCACGGTTAGGACATGAAGGGCCCGTTGCGATACCTGCTTTCCGAACAGTGTGACACTGCATCTTTGAGCCACAGCTCAAGACAAAGTTTGAACTGCTGATGCGAAGGACAGCCAGGTTCTCATTGGCAGGAGGGTAACACGCAGGCATTAACTTGCAAAATGGGGATATCAACACAGGGAGTCACTTTTTCCATGAAGAGTAGACATTTGGCCCAAGGCATCCTGGAGAGTCTGGCTCAGACAGACAGCTCTGGTTCTGTGTGTGTGTGTGTGTGTTAGTGCACGTGTGTGTGAGTGTGTAAAAGAGAGAGAGAGGGAGAGTTTATGCAGCTGGGTCACATTTTCATCTCTCGGCACAGATCCTCCAGAAAGACGACCCCAAAGCCAAACAGCGCTACATTGGGGGCAAGAACGTTCTGACCAAGGGAATGCCTGAGTGGGTCTCCTTTGATGTCACGGATGCAGTGAGGGAGTGGCTGATGTACCGACGTGAGTGGGGCACCTCAAAGTTTCCTTGCATCACCCCTTATTACATATCAGTGCTCCTGCCAAAGAGCACAAGTTCATTCAAAATGAAGGATAATGGCCATGGGGGAAGAAAATGTCAGCTCCTTACATCTCTCTGCTCTCATTCTCCCCCCATCAGAGACCAACCATGGCCTGGAGATCAGTGTGCACTGTCCCTGTCACACTTTCAGGCCAAACGGTGACATCATTGAGAACGCCAACGAGGTGCTAGAAGTCAAGTTCAAAGGTGAGATTGTGTTTAATACCTCTGTGATGTGAGAAATGTCAATGCACAGCTTAAAGTCAAGCTATGGTGATCGCCTGTCCACTCTGACCGCTGTCCTTCTCTCAGAGCTGTAAACTAGCAAGTGAGCAACCTGGAAGTAAACTAGATGATGGACAATTTTGAAATATGCGCAACATGTACTTTCTCTATGCTCTACTTACCAAGTTACCTGTTACTTCTGGTTTGAGTTACTCTTTTTACATTATTACATGCTGTTCTGCTTCCAGGTCAGAGTTTGGTGTGGACCACTAGTGCATACGCAGATCACCTCGTCCAGCTCCAATCTAATTTCAAACGCATTATATGGGTGTTAGTCCAATTTCAGTCAAGCTAACATGGCTACCTGGACTTTTAAAGTCTGCTTTTAGTTGGACTAACATTAATTTGACTTTCTTTCCTGTAAATGAACTGACTGGTTACAGTTAATAAATAGTAAAGAGTAAGTCAAGCATATTAGTTGTTAGGGGTACTCTTACTAGGGGGGTTCATGGGTGCCAGATTTTTTTAGCAAGCATATAGTGACAGATTTGGTTCACTTTGGACCCCTATTTCCAGTCTTTATGCTAAGATAGTCTAACCAACTGCTATATGTAAAGGATTCTCTGCAAGAAATCAAATAAATCAAATTTTCAAGACGTCTTACTATTCCTTTAAATATCTCTCCTCAATCAATCTAAGGTCGTCCACTTTCTAAGTGTCTCATCAAATTGGGAATCAATAAATCCCCTGATTACATTTTTTAAGATCGCATCTCAGCCTCATTTTTCACATGACGTGCAATGAGAACAGACTCCGTCTTCTGTCCGTTTTCCAAGATTCTGTGTCGTTCTGTTGCTTTGACCAGACTGCGGTCGCTCAGTCTGCATTTGGTCAAGAATTCTCCGCTTTTGATCGCTCGCTGTGAAAAGACCTGTTGCCAGCTTGTATTCTTGATCGAGGGCCGGATAACAATTCAGTCTATTTGATTTGTGTTTGATTTGTCTAATGTTCCAGATAGGCATCTCGTGTTTGCTTAAATGTTGGGTTTATTATGATTAGCTCTATTGAGGTATTGCTGGTCTTACGAAGATTTGCATTAGTGGGTCTCGGGAACAGTTGATTTAAGAGGCTCTTTTTGGGGTTCTAGTTTCAGATGTTTAAAAAAAAAAAGCATACGATTATATTTGGATAATTAGTTATCAGTGGATATTGGCATGCGTTGGTTGCTCATTACTTCTTATAATGTTTGACATGGCCCTATAGAACTCTTTATACAGGGAGCCCTATTTGCTGTAGTCATGTTGGCAGATTAGACCATATACTTTACTTAAGGGACAATGGATTGAATTAAAGTTGAAATATTTTAAATCTTACTCCAATTACTAGGCCTTTTATCTGTATTTTTCTTAATTTGCCTGATAAGCCCTTTATTTCATTGCATTACATTGATTTTGACTCAGTTTTGTTTTTGTTTTATTTCTTAAAATGAATCTGGTAAGAATATAATAAATCCCATAATACTCCCCTTGTTATGAAATTTGTTTGCAAAATTTTAAGGGTACCACGCTTGTCAACACGTGCCTCAAGCAGTGATGCTCATCGAGGCCTCTCTGGTAAGATAATGGGTTTCCTTTCTACAAAGAAGAAAGACACAGAGCATGGGAATATAGTTGATCTGGTATATCACTTAAAACACTGGGGCCCCCGGGCCCTCAGTCCTGGGAACACTCCCGACTGGCTTGGCCACAAGGAATGTGCTGCCACGGCGCTCAGACGTTTGGCCCCGAATTAAAGAGGGGGCCAACATATCCACCAGCAGCATCTCTCCTGAGATATCCACTGCTTTAGCTATCAGGGGTAGATTGGATGAGCAGACGCAGGCCCAGGGGAGAGAGCGGAGGAAAAGGAGGAAGTTAGGGACCGGTGCTGAATAAGGAGAAGGGGCAAAAAGAGAGCCAGAAACAAAACGAGTGAAGCTCGGCTCGAAGTGAACCTCCTGTAAATTAGAGTCAAATTGTGGTTTGACGGATCTCAGCCCTTGACAAATCTGTGTCTCTCAGTATCCTCCTTTACTGACCGATTTCCTCCTGCAGGTATGGAGGCAGACTACGCCGAACAGGGCCCTGTGAAAAAAACAAAGGAGCAGCTCTTCCCCCACCTCATCCTCATGATGCTCCCTCCCCACAGGCTGGACACCCAGTCCTCCTCCCGCAGGCGCAAGCGGGCACTTGACACTAATTACTGCTTCAAGTAAGGCACATTTCCTTACCCTGGAAAATGTAATGCACCACTTGGCCTATTGTTTATTGTCTTTAACTTTCTAAAATAATTTCTCCGGCTGCACCTGCGCTGCCAATTTTGTGGATTTGAGCACTTGTTAGAAGACAGCTCGTGGGCTATAGTTGTTTTTTTGTTGTTTTTTTTTTAAATGTCCACTATTGCTGTCTTGCGGGCCATGGTGTCTCATTGTCAGGATTTTCTCTTACGGCAGCCAAGGCTACATGAAATGGAAATCTTAGCCGTCATGTCTCAAAAAAAAGAAAAAGAAAAAGATGGCAGGGTAGGAGAGTGCATGGGCACAGGATACATAGAATGAGCTTGTTAATCAGCTAGACGAGCATGACGGAGGTAATAGCTGATACAAGTCGGGATCTGTCCCAGAACTAGCAAACCCTACCTCCTCTTACACGCCGTCTGCTCAGCTCTGGATTTCCTCTGTCAGGCTGACAGGCAGCACCAAGACACCTGGGCCCACTCCAAGAGGGAAAATAAGGGCACACCTAAGAGTGGAATTTCTCGACTTCTCTCATCTGTGGCAGTGAGGCCACAGGGAGGAAAGTGTATACTTAAATTTGTTTTTAATTAGTTAAACGAAGAGTGTAATCCCCCTCTCTCTTCTTGTCTGCAGCAATTATGAGGAGAACTGCTGTGTGCGACCACTATATATTAATTTCCGTCAGGACTTGGGCTGGAGGTGGATCCATCAGCCTGAAGGATATTATGCGAACTTCTGCTCCGGCCCCTGTCCTTACCTACGTAGCGCTGACACCACCCACAGCTCGGTGAGACAAAACG
Organism: Lepturacanthus savala; assembly: GCA_030544235.1. Taxonomy (NCBI): domain Eukaryota; kingdom Metazoa; phylum Chordata; class Actinopteri; order Scombriformes; family Trichiuridae; genus Lepturacanthus; species Lepturacanthus savala. Next base: position 16,095,692 of record CM060469.1, on the reverse strand, counting down.
CCACAACACGTTTAAGGCCAGACACTGAATGTTTGTACATAAAATGGTCAATTTTTGGATTTTTGATTCAATAACTACTATTCTTTCATAGAATGTAACAAATAGTTTGCAGTACAAATACCTTTGTTTCATCAGTTTGGCCCATGTTCCTCAACTATAGCTGTAGCATACATTTCATTCTTTAAAGGCCATTTTCTCAAAATGACCTTTTGAACAAACAACCTGACCTTTTGACAACAAATCATTTTTCACAGATTCCAAAGGAGGCACATCAACAGAATTTTACATTTTATGAAGGCTTATTGTGACACTCAAGTGTTAATTATGTGTAAAATATGCACACATATGTTGTTTTTGACATAATTCAACAAACATTCAACAACAGACATCGACAGAATATTATATAGATTGTATGTTACATTTAAATACGTCTAAAATATGCACAAGTTGTTTTTGACGTAGTTTAATAAAACATTTTGACAAATCCTTTCATAAAAGTCTGATGAATATGCTCGTTATCATAACGAAACCTGTTATGATAGATTTTGTGAAAAATGATTGATATACAAATTATTGCATATTTCAATTTTATATTTTACAAAACTTGTGATACAGAAAATGTTTTTTTTTACTGAATGTTTACTTTCACTTTGTTAAGCTTCATTTTGATAGGAGCATACGAAAAAAAAAATATTCTGGAGTGGTGTCTGGCCTTAAGCGGCGAATATGTTTGAGAGACGTGTTTGCTAAGCTTTTTAGCCTTCTGCTGTTTCTTCTCCAGTTGCTGAGCCTGTACAACACCTTGAACCCGGAGGCGTCCGCCTCGCCCTGCTGTGTCCCTCAGGACCTGGAGCCCCTCACCATCCTCTACTACGTGGGTCGCTCCCCGAAAGTCGAGCAGCTCTCCAACATGGTCGTCAAGTCCTGCAAGTGCAGCTAAACGGCTAACGGGCCCCAGCGAGAGACATGGGATGTGACGGCTCCCAGCAGCACTACTCAGGAGCGGGTATGATGGGTTAAAGGGGGAGGGGGGGCGGAGGCGGTACAGTTTGTCCTCCGTTTCCCCCCCCTGCTTCAGCCCTGCCCGAGCTCTCTCACGATAAATAAAAAAATAAAAAATAAAAAAAACCCCGCCGACAACCAAGATGCGGCCCACCACTCCGCTCACAACTATTGGCAGCATTTCCCTAAAAGACTCGTCAAAAAACACCACTTCTCCGGCGGTGCCTGCAAACCCGTCAGACCTCTTGTGGACCTCCAACAATCGCCTTTTCTCATCAGTGTTTCTCATGTTTTATTTCATATTCCAGCATTTTTTTGAACAGCCTGTACCTCAGTGTTTCGTGATGTCTCGTGGTATTTCAAAGACCGTTTTTTTTTTCCAATGAAAGAGGAACAGAACAACAAAAAAAGAAAAAAAAACTGTCTCCTGATGACCACCGCGTTCTTAAGGACATATATTTGCAATCCAAAAAGAAAAAAAAAAGAGATAATGACTGAGCATACAGACTGAACTCAGCATGATAGGAATTCATCAGAGGGCAAAACAAAAAATGATTTGTTTGCTGAGAGCAAACACATCCCCTCGGCCAATCACGCACGGCCCCTGACACACACAATGGACACGTTTGGATGTCCGAGCTGGAAAACCGAGGCTGCGCATGCTGCAGCTATCTACACTGTTTATTTAGGATTAAATGCCGTTAAATAAAATAATGATCTTAGGAAGAAAAAAAAAAAGAAAACATGCTGGAAACCAACCTTTATTCAAAAGTAGTATTTCCATGGTTATGTTTACCTCTGTAATGCAACAGGATGGTGATTCCAGGGATTGTTTCATTTTAAAGTGAAGCCTTTCTGTTGTATGAGACAATGTATGTCACTAAGTGAACACTTAACTAGATCACAAACTGTAAATTTTTTTTTTTTTATTATTACTCTTGGAAACACTTTTTTATTTTAATTAAAATGGACAGTTGGATAGAATTGCTCTATTATTGTTATTGTTGGTGGATTTTTGAGCACTTTATTTTAAAGGGTGATGGAGTACATTCATATGACCAAAGTGACGACATCGACCACTTCCCCTGTATGTTGAACAAATACTGTACTTTTACTGACACAATCGCATGTTTCAACATTTTCTAGGCATTCATGTCAATGTTGCTTGCTACAAAAGGCCTAAATGGACTCCAAAAATATTACATTTCCATGCATGTGCATTTGAAACAATCAGGGGAAACAACAGGTTCAAATATCGGGACTGTAAACACCATTGCATCACCACAGTAGAATATACACACTGATTTGGATTCTACTGTAATACGGCATGCACTGGCTTCGACTTCAACGTGACTTTTAACATCAACCACTGCAGATTTTTTTTTTTTTACAAAAAGACCATCAAGTATATTAAAAAAATCAGTACTGTTGTACTGAGCTGAAAACTGCAATCTGTGCAAAACCACATAATCATCAGCTGATAACGAGTAAAGACATGCATGAAATTCAAGTATTTCTGACAAAGTCATCATAAACATATGCTTAATCTTGATGATGTACGAAGGAGATGTTTTATTCTATTAACGCACCCTGAGAAAACTCACTGTATGGTCCCAAGCAACAGAATATCCGCAGGGATATCAGCATTAACCTTCATTTTGGGCAAGGTTTCCATAGCCAGAACTCCTCTTTACGTTACGCTTCGACTCACTGAAACGGCCGCGAAGGCCTTATTATTATTTTTTTTTGTTTTGCCAAGTACAGCGTTAAATGTTGCTGTTAATAACACAATAATTAAGACAAAAGCTTATTTAAAATTTGGTCCGTCCATTAAATCGACATCTCAAAAGCTCACAATGGAACAATCACGACTGCATTCTTGATAGAAAACCCCCGATTATATCCGTCGACCCTGCAGAAACGATGTTCCAACACCGCCGAGAACAGGGGAAAAACTAAAGAGTTAAACTCTTAACGATCAGAATTTATTCTCGTCCCTTCACACGAAAGGATGCTTAACAACGTCCGGAGAGTCTGATTTGGCAACTGTTTGGATTCCAAGTGTCTTAATGCCAGAAGCCACGTATGAAAAACAGGAACCTCCCCGCATGCTTCCCAGTGAGATGAGAAACTGAGCAGGCTACAATACTTCTCATCAGATGTATTCTTCCCCCCCCATATAACCTGCTTGTATAACTTTTTTAGGGGGGGGGAGAATGGCATGGAGCACACATGCAGGGGCTTTAGGAACCATCTGCTGAAGGCTATCTGCCTGTGAAATCTTTCTGTGGCATCAGTGTGGCAACTGTGCGATACACGCTTGAGTATCGCCAAAGAGGGGGGGGGCTCTGAGAAGGCCATCTGATGTCGAGCGCAACAGAATCCCAACCTGCGTCAAAGCCGGGCAATTCCTGGCCCCGCAAGACTATCGCCTTGCACGTCCGAGACTTGTACCGGAGGGAAATTAAAATAGGACCCCGTTCAAAGTCCGGCATGCTTTCTCTCTCTCTCTTTTTTTTTCATCTTGTCCGCTGTTGTCCTTTCCCAGAATACCCCTCTGTGATGCGGGTTACATGCAGAGACACCTGTTGGGCTGGCAGAGCGGCAGGACGTGCCTACGGTCGCGTTCCTGTCATCTGTGGCCGGGCTCCTGGCCCTGGAACAGCTTGCGGTACACAGAAAGACCTGGAAAACAAAAAAAATAAAAAATAAAAAAATAATGAAAAAAAAAGGAGTGGAAAGAAACGGAAGGGAAACTGTTTGAAAATGTTCAAAGTGGCGAATTCTGTGTTGATTCTTTAAATTATTACGGTCAAGATGGTTTGAGATGGCTTTTAGTGCTCACAGTGCAAAAAAGAAGAAAAACACAAAAGAAAGAACATGTGAAAATGTCTTGTATTTTGGTCAAATTAGTCCCATATTGAATACAATTATCTCACTCCATTGGCAGATAATTTTGCTTATTTCAATTTTTTTTAGGAAAATGTTAGTCTTGTTTTCCTAAAACAAGACCAAATTGAATCAAAAAAAAAAAAGAAAACTTGAAATAAGCGAAATTATCTGCCAATGGAATGAGATAATTCTACTCAATGTTGGGCTAATTGTACCTAATATGAGATATTTTTCACTTGTTTAAAGTCTTTTTGCGGCGCAGGCGGCTCGGAGGTCGGCGTTTTGTCTGGCTGTCCCTTCTCTCGCAGCCCCCCTCGTCCTATTGCCTGGCCCATGGCCAGGTATCCAGTAGAAAAGGCATTCCAAGTACAGTTAGAGCTGCCGTGTTTGTGCTCCCAAACAGTATTCCCTTTCATTCCCTCTCTGCACACTCTGTTTATTTTGGTGCTCTTTTACACTGTGGGGCCTGACTTGAGCTGGAAAACGAAAACATCTCCCCGACTTCCAATCCGATGACATGACCACTGGAAGCGGCTTCCTCTAGCTCAGCAAAAGACAGATAAAGGGACAATATTCTCTCTTGCAAATTCCCCCCACTCTAAATGACACCAAGGGCTAATAATGTCAAAACAAACGACGCTATGGGCTTTAATTAACTCCAAATGAACAAATGTGACCAACATCATTATGTAATAATACGTTTGCTTCTCTGTGCCGACACATCTTACAAACACACATCTCTCATTACATTATTCAAAGAAAGTGATCCACCTTTTTTTTGTTTGATTCAAACAACTGTCATCGCTGCAACTAACTATTGATTATTGAAACAACTAGTTTGGTTTTATAAAATGGTGTAAAATGTCGATCAGTTTACAAACCCTGAAGATTCAATCTAAAAAAATTTTTTGTCCAGACCATCAGTCCACAACCTAAAGATCATCAGTTTACTATTGTAGAAGACTAAAGAAACAAGGAAATCATTTTTATTTTTTCTTCAACATACCTTCAGACATTTTCTTCTTCAAAAAAATGATTCAAATTAATAGTTTCCGATCAACGCAATACCTGGCGACTAATCAATTAATCGACTAATCATTGTCAGCACAGTTTTATAAATAAATATTAAAAGATGCTGAAGAGACCAGGGTGGGACTGCTAAGTTACCTTGTCAGATTTGAGAAGCTGGAACCAGAGAATGTGGACATTTTTTTCTAAAATCAATCAAAACTGTTGGCTATTAACGTAACAGTTTGCAACTGATCGACTAATCTCTGCAACTCTACCTTACGTGATACACCCGAAACGAGTATGAGAGTCAACGACTGGCTAGCTATTCGTCCTGACATGATCATGCCGCTTGGCATGATCATGGCACGAGTGTGGCGTTCATTTCCTTCTTGAAGTGAATCGCAATAAATCCTCCCCTGGTCACCGGCTGTGGAGGCCTGAGAACTTCCAAGAAAGGTGGTGGTGGGGGGGAAGAAGGAGTATAAAAACACATGCAGCCAATATGACCTGTAAGATTCGATACCGTGGGTCCTTGTCAAAATCCCGCCCTATTAACAGGAGGGGCGAGGGAGCAGGAGAAGTATTTTGCAGAGGATAAAGAGAGAGTTGTACGAGCAACAGAGAGAGAGAGAGAGAGAGCGAGAGGAAGAGATTAAGAGAGCGCGCAGGAGGGAGATAAAGGGAGCGTGTGATTAATGGCGGTTGACAGCTGATCATAGAGAATGCTCCCCGTTTGACCCACTCGTAACTCCCTGTCAGAGTCGATCAGGGGAGCCCAGTCATCTCGCTACAAAGGTGAACCGGGCAGGCAGAAAGACCTGACTCACACTCCACAAGCTCCACAAAAGGCTGTGCCCCTTCTAATAACACCCCCCCTCCCCTCCTGCTCCTGAACGCCACACTAAGTCTCTGTTCTATTCTCAAAGCGTGGATAAACCTACCCTGCTAACTGGTTTTTGGTTCTAGGATTGTTTTTTTTCTCTCTCTCTGCTCTCTCTCTTTTTTTTTAAGTTTCAAAAGTCAGGAGAGAAGCATCTCTCCCCCCCTCCCCCCACCCTTTGCGCCCTAAACGACGGAAAAAATGCATTCATGAAATTCAGAAGCTGCTCCCAACGGATCCAGTTACAGTAATTGATGAGTTTATAAGATGTTTGTTAACCTAAGCCAGCCTTCATACTTTAGAAGGGGGGGGGGAATGAAAAGAAATGTTCTGGTCACAGACACACGCACGCATATTTCAGGGGAGGTTGCGCGGCTACCGTTTTTTTTTCCGACAGCTCCGGAGTTTGGAACCAACGCAGAATGGGCTGATCTCCGGTCAGGTTTTTTTTTTTTGCGACTGTGTGACACTCGCATCAAAATGACTGGATGAATGCTGCAGTTCCCTAGCTCTAATGTATAGTGTGGAAGGTGGTAGGAAAAAAAAAGCCCTTGATCAGACAAACAGATGTGTGCATCGGGCGAAACTGCTTCATAGCCACTGTTGCTGCAATGAGCTCGACACTTCAGCTCCAGCTCTGGAAGAAGGACTCGTGGGTGGAAAGAGTTGTGCAAGTAACTGAAGGATGACAGGGCACACGTGAGTGTGCGCGCGCGAGCCCACAACTGCAGCGCTTTTACGCGCAATAAACTGAGGCCGGGCTATGTTTTTTTTTTTTTCCTCTGTGTGATTTCTGGTGCAACGACTGGACAAGGTTTTTTTTTCCTTTGCTAGATGCATAGTAATCACTACTGGGGAGGAGGAATGGCCAACAGATGGGAATGCCCGATCACTGGATCTCATTACAAAAAAAGGAGGATGTCATCACGGTTATGCCTCTTTATCCTTCAGCAGTAACCTAACCTCCAGTCTTAGACACATTCGGACTATATGATCAGACCGCTGCAACGGGGAGTTTTATTTATGCCCGTTGAGTTATGGCTGCTTCACCACTTGGCACAAACTCTAAAAGAGGCTGGCGGCACAAGTCAGTTCTAATCTAATCAGCAATAAAACTTCACTTGCGCCGAGGTTCTATTTAAAGCTTGTACAGTAGATATTAATATGACAATGTAGTTGTGGAGAATACATTTACACCACTGAGCGAGCAGGGGCCTGGGTAAAAATATCCGGTGGCGTTTATCGGTCCTCCATGGGGAATGTCCACTATGCTCTGGCTGGAATCACTGACACTGAAATAGCAAGGGCATAACTTCCCCTCGGCCCGAGGGCCTTGGCGGCGCCGGGCCAAAGTCGCAACGTGCGGAAGCCGCGGCGTCAAGACCCACCTGTTTTGCCGCAGATGGCCTCGTAGACCATGCGCTGGCCGCCGGACACGGTTCCTCCGCCGCTGGCCGAGCTCTCCGCAGATGTCTGCCTGTTAATCAGACACAAGATATGTGTGAGTGAGGAGTAAAGAAAGGCCCCTTCCCACCCCACACACCTGACACAATCTGGATTTTTGGAAGGCTGTGCTTATCACTCCCAAACTGCTCAGTGCATTGTTTTACTCTGAGCCAAATATTTAAAACAAATACATAAAGATAACGGAGTTTGACGACTTGTTTGCGGTTAATGTGCCCGCATGACGTCTAATCGATTCCTTAGCAAACACAAAATTGCCGTCCTGTGTGCAGCCGGAGGAACCCGGCAGGGATTAAGTGTTTACAGAGTGCTTCTGTGTGTGAGCTATTGTGACAAGAAAGGGGGCAAATTTCTGCTTCTTGTCCCGGGTGATGTGATTTTCACATCGATGAGGTCGCATGCTTCACGGAAACATTCAGACAGGGCCGAATAGTGAACACAAATCTATTTTCTTGCTTAATTTATACTAAAGAGCATCGCAAGGTAAGAACACGGTCGGACAAGACATCACAAAGCCCCTTTTTCACGTAATCAGACAGCGAACGCAGGGTAAATGATTAGAAGAAGCTGGCGAAGAGTGGCGCAAGAACAGACAGGTCCGTAACCTTATACATTAAATCTGTTAAGCATTTTTAAGGGTGGGGGGATGGGGGGAGAACAATAAATAAAGCTTAGCTGGCATTAACCTCTCACCCCATAACAGCAGCTTGCCAAAGGAGCATTAACAAGGTAATGAGGGTACACACAGCCTCCTTGTAAGGGGCTGCACAGTTGTTCTTTCATACCATTACACAACCACAAATAGAACTGCCCCACTATAAGCATGGCATACCTCAGCAGGAAGCAACCCTTTCATAGAGAGGAGGGGTGTGTATGAGTGTGTGTGTGTGTGTGTGTATGGTGGGGGGGGGGTATAAAAAAACTTGACCTCTGGGTTCTTCACATCACTTTCTTTGTTAAGTCCCTCCTTCTGTTCTTTGCTGTATTGTAAGTAGTGTACCAGCTCAAAGTTAGAAAAAAAAATGTTTTTTTTCGCATGTACAAGTTTTCTGACTGACCAGAGGGGATAAAGTTTAACCATAAACACACTTCTGGCAGCTTCTGTGTGTGTACAGTATCCTGTGAAAATAACTACTGTTGTGGCTGATTAATAGGGAGTGAAAGCAGCAGCGAGGCTGACATTAATGGCGCTGCTGTAATTGTCACCCTATTAGTAATGCCACACGACAGGCCGGGTTTCCGTAGTTACAGCTGCAACTAGCCAAACCTTGCAAACAAAATACCAAACAGGCTCATTTATTTGTGTTACAAATTGCTCCTTTCAAAGCCTTCACTGAAGTCATACCACTTTGAGTCCTTGCAGCCCCTCGAGCTGGCAGCTGTGGTATGTTGATAGACTAGAGAGCCCTGCCCTGCTGAGTACCGTACCAACAATTTGCAAGTGCACTGCAGTGTAAAGTAAAAATCGTACACGTTTCCTGGATTTTATTTGAACTTCTGATATGCCTTACAGGATATATTTGTGTTTTTCAAACACCAAAAATAATCCCAATGTAGTTGTACATCTCCTCTCTCAGGGCTGCCTTTCCCAGATCCACTAAAGTGAAATCTACATGTCTTTCTTAATGAGGCTCTATTTTGCCATTTTCCCAGTTAAATATTTTAATATTCATGGTCTATTTAATAAACATAAGTACACTCCCAAAAGCATGTAGTTAGACCTCCAGCAGCCTCTAAGGCAGACTGCCTGCCTTCACACACTCACTCTGAAAAACCCTGTGGACCCCATGGAGGTATTATAGACCTGAATATGGCGTCGCCTCTCAGCAGCAGCTGATTTGTCCCCAATGGCGACATGTGGAACTGCATCAAAAAAATCCCATGCGACCCAAAAATCGTTTATCCCATAGACCGCATTAGTAAAAGAGAAGCCTGTATAACTTGTTCACAGTACACCCCCAGCTATAACCCTTTTAATTACTAATCTTTGTATTCCATATGTGTATTCCATATATGTCATGTTTTTTAATCAGTCAAAAACCTTTTTGAGGGTCAGAACAGCTCTGGAAAAGCCTCTTTTCCCAGCATGACGTCACAGATGTGTGACTACACTCTCAAAGTGTTGTACTGTGTCTCAGGAGCGAGGATGCTGCCTTTTGACTTAATGGAACCGCTCCGGTGGCGTTCAGTGTGGACAACGAATGAATGAATCAAAGGTGCTTTTTTTTTTTTTGCAATTTGCGCATTCTCATCGCCCCGGGGCATGATGGGAGACCATCAGAGCATCATGGGGGATGCCTTTACTGCGCAGTCTCTATGGGTTGCATAATACAGAAGTAAACCCGAAAGTCAGGACTCTTTTCAGCATATGTGCCAGGCGAGCAATTTCCATTGAAACGAACAGCTGCCATTTTTCGGTTCAGTATCCAATTCTTATAATACATCCATGGTTTCCCCCTCCATTTTGAAATGCTTGAACTCTGTTGTGATTGGTCCTGCTCCTCAGAGAGCTGGGGCTGGTTGGAGAAAAAGAAATTGAATACAAACAGGACAAGATGGCAGCTACATGGGTCCAAAGGCGGTTACTACATCACAACCAGAGCCATTTCTAAACGGCTTTTGTTCAGCCAGATTTCAGAAACACTACAGAGGAAGCCAGATAACCACAGAAGTCTTATTTACAGTTTGTGTGTTAGTAGGAATGCAGAGACCTAAATATTTACACACAAACACTGAAAAAGTGTTATTTTTCATATCAGCTAAGCTACCGAGGCGGTTTCCCAGATCCTCTCTCAGCCTGAGCTACAGGCTTCATTCTGCATCTGCATGCACATTTGATGTAGTTTAATATTAACTTTGATGAAAATGACTTATCCAAACACTATTTCTGTGTGCAGCACATCACGAGATGGGAGAATTGACTTTAACTGCATGAGCTCATCGTTTATTGTGTAAACAATTACACTCCCCTTACAAAGCGCGCACCAGAATTACTCCGCCTACAGGACACGTTTTGTGTCTGTCTCCTTAATGTTAGTGAGCCTATCATTAGCGGATTTGAATGGCTGTCACTGTATAGTTGTGACATCAGAACTTCAAAAGGCACCTTGTATGGCCCAGTTTCTGAATAGGGGCCGTGTGCATTTCTCTGTGAATTTAGGGTTTGGGAACGTGAAACAGTATTTATAAAATACTGAAATCTTCTTTTTTAAAAAGCTATTAAAATTTCACTTTGTACAATATGGGACCTTCAAGGCAAAACCCAAAAAATTCAAGAACAATACAAAGTGACTCAGGACTCTCGTCTTGGTTTCTTCAGGGTCTTTTAGTATTTAATTATAAAACTCTGTTAGACTAAACGAGTTAGACTAGAGCTGCAATGATTATTCGATTAATTAGTAATGGCGACATTAATTAATAACTATTTTGATCTTTGATTAATTGATTTGAATCATTTTTAAGAAGAAAATGTCCAAATTCTCTAGTTCTAGCGTTTCTTTAGTTTTCTATAATAGTAAAGTGATGATTTTTGGGTTGTCAAAAGTTGGCCTGGACAAAAAAAAAGGAAGACATTTTGGGTTAAATCCTCAGCTTTGGGAAAGAGTGATTGACATTTTACACCCTTTTATGAACCAAACAACTAATTAGTTAATCATATCAATAATCGATAAATCAATCAACTATAAAAATAGCCATTAGTTGCAGCCCTATCTCAGTCCACTCAATAGACTGAAGTCAGCATTTTTACACAGCGCTAACTGGATGGTGTCTTTTTTTCGAAACGAACAAGACCGAAAGTCTAACGAGGAAATCATTTTACTGCGACGACAGAAAATTTCACGTTGTTTCTCCTCCCAAAGACCCAAAAACTCTTTGTCATTCTGAAGAATACATTCCACTTACAACTATCACTGATCATAAGCGGCGTATAAGTCGAGGGGCGGGGGGGAACAGGCAAGGTCAGAGCCGGTGCGTTTGTATCAAAATGTTTTCAGTTGAGCGGCTGGCTAGCGGAAGGTGTTTGGAGGGCTGGATAACCTTGAACTGTTTGAATTCAGCACAGTGATTCTATTATAAGTTGGAGGAGGTTAGGCCTACACTGGGATGCATTTCAGATGTGCCTCAATAACAGAGGTATTGAGTTGCCCCTAAAATGAACGCTGGAAATAATGGGAAGCAACTTATTAGCCCCCACCATTCTCTGCAAACAATCATCTCTCTCCCTCTCTCTTGGATAGAGTTTACTTTTCTTTGTCATTCTTTCTTTCCCCCCCTCTCTTTATTCTTTCTTTTCATTGTTTCCATCGGTGCATTTTTGGTCCCGAAGCTTCCGTTTTTCCCACACTCTCCCCCTGTCACACTGGTCGACCGCAAAAATGCAGGACAGAGGAGAGGAGTGTGAGGGGGCTCTGGAATTCCACATGCAGTGGGTAAACACGGCAACTGCCAGGAAGACGCGCACACACACATGCAGGAGCAAACACGGCACCTACCCGGCTGCCCTAACCTACGCTACAACCCCTTGCCCTCTTAACTCTTCATTCGCCAACCCCTCTTGATGGCATGGTTTGTCCGGTCGAGTAAGATGACTGAATGCAACATGTCAGCAGGGGGAGAAAAAAAAAAAAAAGGACTACCTGCTAGCTTTGACCACATTTAAAACCTCTACTGCGCCAGCATGTCAGCAGAAATGGACGCTCGGCTGCTGTACGTACGAAACAGAAACAAAACGCTCCTTTCGGCCAATTGTTCCGATCCGTTCCTGTCTTTTCTCTTATACGTCGAGACGGTAGAGACTTTAAACGATCACACACGCAAAAAAAAAAGGTTTGCTGTGTTGTTGTGTAATTTGGCCAGATGTTGCAGTTATAAAGTCATAAAGTAAGTGAGGGAAATAGCTGGGAGTTCAGCCCTGTTTCACTCCTTTCCTTTTTTTTTTTTTTTTGTATTTTCCCTTCTGTGCTCTTCAGCTTATCTCCAAACCAAACAGGATTTAAACGTTGCTCAGAGCCCGGGCCCTTCCACTGAACCACACTCTGTTTACGGTTCAGGCAGAAATCAGGCCTGTGATGAGGTTGTTTACTGAACAGGCAGATACACCCTGCAGCCAAAAGACTGGGAGCACTCCGCACACATTCGAACTCTCATTAGCATTAGCCGTGTCCTCTTGAACTCACCGATCCCATGCACTCCGTCTCACTCCGCGAGCAGGATCCAATCAATTGCAGCGCGCTTGCAATCACTTAATGTAATAAATAATCGCTATAAATCACGCGGTGACTTTGCTCAACTTTCAACTATATTTCTGGGTTTTTAAGAATCGGGGAGTGAATGCGCTTGGCTCGGCTCTGAAAGGCCATCCTTACTTGATGAGGCGCTTTGTTGCCGTTTTCCTAGTTTGGCCCTCTCGGGCGCTGCTGGGCGGTTTTGGAGCGAGAGCAGGACTAACACAGGTCTGGATGTGGCCGTGGCCGTGACTGTGATTGGGACGGACATAAAGGCTGGACGGAGGGCAGCTGGATGCGGGAGCCTGGGCATGTGGAGAGCTCGTCTGGTCTGAATGTTGAGCCTGAGAAACAAGAAAGACATCTGTTAAATTACAAATCATTAAAAAAAAATGTAACTATCTCACCACTTTTATGGCATTGATGGTTTCACTAGTGGTTTAACTCTTATGGTACAGTGTAAAAGTAAAAGTAAAAGCAGCTAATAAATGATGATCTCTCACCACTCAACCTCACTTATCCTGTTATTGCAAAAAGATGTTTTTATGCCATATTTGAGCCTGTCACATTTACTATATAAAAGTACTGGTATCTTATATACCCCTTTGACATGTAGTGAAAACCTTTGAAACAACAATACTATGTTTGTGATTTGTAATTACTATGTTAAAAACTGTAAAAATGGATTTACTCTGTAAAACTTCTTAAATATTCTTAAATACAGTCTTAAATATTCAAATATATTTCATTTCAAAAGCTATACAGAAGATGCCTCCTACTTCACTGTAAAGTCCATGTTCTTCTTCAGGTTTTGACATCACACTCACACACCATAAGTTGAATATTTGACCACGACTGGCTCCAAACTATTTGTGATGTCACAAATCATACATGTAGGTCCTCCCCTAAAAATGTGAATTTAATAGATATATTTTCTACATACAGCAGAAAACAGCCTTATTTTTATTAAACTGGACATACATAATGATGTACAGTAAAGCTCTAAAGATCAACTGTAGGAAAAAGAAGAAAAATAGGGCGACTTTAAGTCTGCTGACTAAGCAATTCTGCTCACAATAGCACAAAGCATTTTGTCAGCTAACTTCCTGTTCACGGGTCTTTGCTGGCAGCTACAATAACATGTGACAAACAGTTGTGATCATCAAAGGCCGGTTGCATCATACAAATGCTACATGTTACAGAGCGAGAAGTTCACCGCGTTCACCTTGAAACTTTCAACTTCGCAGACGGAATAAGTTGGTGGAACGGAGCATTGTAGCCAATTTGTCTGCACCTAATCATGACTGGGCATGGTTCCAACTTTGCAGAACTCTTTTTGATAAAACTAAAAATGGAGATCAAATTGACTCTCTGAAACTTTCCCGTCTACATCACTTTAACTCATCTTAATTTAATCAACTGTGAGGAGAAATAAGCTTAGTGAAGAAACACGGGCCAAATAATGACCATTGAAATAATAGAAGTGGAGTCAGAGTCAGAGTTATAACAGAATACAATAACTCTGACTGAGATGCTATAAACATCCACTCAACATAAACATGTTTTTATTTTATTTATTTATTTATTTATTTTTAAATTGCACTGTTGTATTAAGCCTTTGGATCACAAAAGCAAAATCAAAAAAGCAGCCATATTTAAATTAAATAGTAGGTGAACAAATTAATGTTCTGTTCTATTTAGTTTAGCAGAGCCTTTCCAGTGAGCCAACATGCACTACAGCAGCACCCTGACTCTGACCTGAATGGAAAAGGACCTTAATTAGTGTCATTGTTGATATCTTTGTTAATATGCTGCCATGAAAAAGGGTCTACCCCAAAAATAGTAATACAATAAATATGCTGATTGTAATTCCACACCTAATTTTTCAATATGTTGATATTATAGGTATAAATTAGATAAGTTACTCTTCACTTCTGGTGTTCCACAAGTAACAATTCTAGGTCCTTTATTACTTATAATACATTATGGAATCTGTGATTATATTTAATACTTTGACCTACTTGGTCAAGAAATGTTGAATTGGAATGCATGATTTTCACAACCTAGTATCTATGTCCAACTGAATCTACTGTAATAAAACAAACTTCTTCACATCAAATTATTAGTTTTGATTAAGGTCAGATGCAATTGATTAATATGATTGAGAATCGAAGAGCACAGAACTTTGAATACTGTGATCTCTCACTTAAAGATTGTACAAAATGTGTTTTGATTTTGACAGAAGCATAATCTTTTACAGAGAGCCCTTCAAATAATTCCAGTGTTAAAATATAGTTTATAGTGTTGACTAAAGACTGGCAGAGGTTTAAAAATTTATCGTTATGATTGGTTTGAATCCAGATCTTCTCAGTATATAGCTGTCAAGATTTAGTAGCATCATCAAACTATTTTTTCAAAAGTATTTTTTCCCAAGTTTCTTTTAAGACAAAATCTAACAACTAAAAGTGGAAAAAAGAGAAATCTCTGTTGGAATGGCTTGTCACTGGGACAAAAAAAGAAGTTGTCTCTGGTTATAAAGGTGAAATATCAAAGTACAAGAGTTAGTCAGATATTAATGAAATGCCATCCAGAATCCAAACATACTCAACGTTTTTTTTGGCAGTTGGCTGCACTAAAAAGCAAATTCTTCAAATTATTTGTTTGTTTATACAATATCTCTTGGCTTGGGAAGAAGGAAAAATACCATTTTTGTTCTGACATAATATTTAAGAGCCACATTTCACTCTGTCATTGCAGTCCCGGGGAATGCTCTGCATACATTCCTTCCACATCTCATGTCTATGCTATTTTCTCTGCAGCTTTATACGGCTATCTAACAAGCTAATGGCTTCCCAGCTTCGCAGTGCAGCCGTTCAAAGGGGCCGGCACTGTGACAGGGAATATCTGATGTAATTTCTGTGTTGATAAATGAGAAGTTGAGTTTCCAGGTTGCGAGGCCTATGGCCACAATTCAGCTTGAGCGGGGCCAGGGAAGGGCACCTTTCTTTGGCCGCCAGGTGGCCCTGAGCCAAGTCTGTGGAGGAGCCACACAGTCTGCACCCAATAACTGGAACGTGGTGGACTGGAGCGCCGGAACAGCACTATGTCTCTTTCTCTCTCACACAAGACGTACAAATATATGTACATGGACGCTCAAGCTCTGTCTGAATGCAGCGATTCATTTTCCCGCCTGGCCAAAAAAAGCCACAAAGTTGCGATGGAGGGATATGAAGTATATTTGCATGAAAAACAAGCCAGTCAAGTTTGATTGCAGTTAAAGTCAAGTCATTGATTATTTCCCAAATTGAAATAGAATGGGTTAAATAGTAACTCATACACAGGCTACGGGATTCAAGACTTGAGTCTTCACTGGCAGAAAGACCCATGTGGGCGGTATTAACGGGGAGCGATGGCAGGGAGGGTTGTAGACAATCATATCCAGAGTCAGCCTTCCTATGACCTCAGTTTGTGTGGGTTGAACAGCAGGACGGGTCTGTCTCAACAGTGCGTGTACTTCAACTGTGCATGTGCCACGAACCATTTTCAGACTGTACAAGATATCCCTGCCTCCAGAGCAACTTGGGACAAACGTGTTTGAACTATGAGACTGATAATGAAACGGAGGAAAGGGATCACACTCACATAAAGTGGCTTGTGTATGGCTGCTAAACCAAGCTGCTAAAGAGCCAATGTAACCTCAAACAAGATGATGAATCAATGATTATGTGAGCACAACTGCTCTCACGTCGGGACAAATTGCTCCCGTGGCGGTCTTCAATGCCCTTTTGTCTCCGTCCATAGAATGACTCCGCAAAATCCGCCTGCAAACGAATACACTTCATCCAAATTAAGATCCTCTTTCAGAGCAACTGCAGGAAGACGGGGAGTTGGGGGGGGGCAATCCCTTTTCTCCAAACAAATGACTCTAATCTCCCTCAGAAAACAGCCAAATCACATCTGTCACGGCTAGTCAGGCATGTCTAAAAGGTTTTTTTATCGCAACATTACTACCACTGAGAAAATCACATCCCCAAAACTCTGCATTTGTGTTGCAATGTCAATACAAATAGAGCTCAAATCTGATATGAACAGTAATGGTATGGCCTCAGACTCATAATGGAATCTCTGCGGTGGGCTCATGGGCAGCAACCTTCCAATGAAAGCCTCGCCGATTCCCCCGGCCAAACAATGTAGTCTTGGGGTGAGGAGTCATGTTTGGCTCTCCAGGAATGAGCTTCTGTTGAGGACGATGTTCCCACCGAACATCATTTTCTTAAGTGGTTTGGAAAAGGGGGAATTTCGGAATAGCTGTGTAAATGCTAACATGAAAGCTCTCCCCTTTGATGTGGGCGCGTTTTGTGAATATTTTGCACAGACACAAATATGAGGGTTTTTGTAACTCGGTGGTTCTCATGCATATCGCTCAGCACCTATCTGTGCTGATTTTAAAGTAAAAGCTAACTAACGTGAACAACACATTTTCTCTGAGCATTTATGTATCTTTTTTTTTTAAGATTATGAATTCAGTAACTTTTTATAGGGGCGCATTATAAGGAATTCTAATTGTATCAACAACAAAAACTCTCATAAGGGAGCAGTGAAACCATTTTTCCATGAAAAGACCTGGGATCAAGCCCATGTTTCTGAAAGTACCTCCCCGTGTAGTGTAACTGAGGATAAAGGTTGCCCTCTACCAGCTCTCTATTCTCTGCTTACAAGCCCACTCGTGAGGAATTCCCCCTTTAACAATGACAATAAAGTATTGGATTTTGGCTGAATAATGTTGGGAAAGTCGAGTACCTGGTGTCTGCAATGGCTCTGGTCTGACAACTGCTGCGACTGGAGTCTCTGCTGTTGCAGTTGCTGGATGGCGAACTGCAGCTGGTAGCTCCCCTGGGAGGGCTGGTAGCGCTGCTGCGGGTTCACCCCTGTCACCGAGCTATAGGCGTTCTGCACCTGCCCGTCCCAGAGACCCTCCTCGTCGCGCAGGGGCCTGTGGCTTGGCGAGCGGAAAAGAAGATGGAGTCAGTGAAAAGGTAACAGGAATCCAAATGTGTAGAATATCGTAGGGTATCTCAGAAGGTTTCAACTTGTGCTGGAAAATCCTTCACGACTCACATAGTCACCACACCACCCTATTCACAGCCATTCAAATTTGTCAATCAGAGGAGAGGCTCATTAATATTAATACGACAGACAATAAGAATGACCTGTTTTTTCAAGAGCTCAAGAGAGACTTGAAACTATATTCAGATGATTTCCATTTTTTAAACTACAAATATATCTTGTTAGGTATATTAAACCTTTTAATAAAACACAGGAAAAGTGTACAATATGGGACCTTAACTACGTTTTATACTTTTGTAGTAGAAGTAGTGGTAAGATGTTATTAAAAACAGCTTAGAGGTCCACATAAAAATAAAAATGAAAACAGACAGAACAGACATGATTACATGAATGCATTAACCAAATATCCAGACCTTTCAAAAGCTCCAGTCTGTATGTGAATCATACTCATTGCAGGGTTGGTTAGGGCAACAATAATGCCATTACCATGTGAGTCATGTAACCTATTAAAGGTGCAACAATTAATCATATAATCAATTTTAGAAGAATTTTTGTTTTAGAAGAAAATGTCCAAATCGTCTGGCTCTGGCTTCTTAAATCTGATTATTTTCTGGTTTCTTTAGTCTCCTATAATAGTAAACTGATGATCTTTGGCTGTGGATTGTTGGTCTGGACAAAAAAAAGACATTTTAGGTTGGGAAAACAGTGATCAACATTTTGTGAACCAAGCAACTAATCTATTTACTATCAAAAGTGTAGCCCTATTACCAACACATATACATATTTTAAAAGGAGTGATGAAATAGAATTGTAAAAATGACTTTCTTTCTAATATTGTCATTGGACAGTGAAGCTGCAATGCTACTGCCAACATTAGGATGAGATTAAACAACAGTCCTTTGATTTATAAGTAATCATTGGCTGCAATATTGGAGGCTATCGCAGGCTTCAGTGAGCCATAATTGCTTCGCTACCGTCTTTTTCTTTGACAGTTGTTTTACGGTCCAACCGATGCAGGGATGTGGCAGTAGCTAATTAGCTCCCCTCCACATGTTGAGCTGCAAAAAAAAAAAAAAAAAAGACAAGACAAGACAGTTCCCAGCATCCCGGCCCAGTGGCTGCTGGGCCCACAGAAGCCTCAAGCCAAAGTGTGCAAATCAGTCAAAGTGGAGGGGCAAGCCTATGGCAAACAGACTGAACTCGAAACCTTTCCTCTTTGCTTCAGTACCCCCCCCCCCCCCCCCCCCCCCCCCCCCCGAAGCTTCACGTTCCATTCACATCACAAAGCCACAACCTGGAAAGCAAAACCTTTTGACCAGCTCCATGAGTTTGTAACTGGATTATCTGTCATTGGAACTAAGCCTGTTTCAGCCTTTTTTCCTCTCTTTTTCTTTCCTTTTTTTTTGGCCTCTGCTAAAGCGATGAGGTGACCTGCCTCCTCCTCAGACACGCTCAAATTGAGTCTATGTGCATCTGGTGCGCTGCTGTATATGTACCACCACGGCCAAAAATAATGCCTTTAAAGAGCACTATTGGGAGCAGTGAGGAAAAATATGGCAGAAAAAAAACAGAGAGAGAGATACATGTACAGCTGAAGAAATGGGATCCCTGGGGGTCTTAATGACAAAAAAGGTTCTTGGGAATTCCTCCCATTCCATGCAATAACATTTGTCCATTGGTCTAGAGTAAAAGAAAACACTGTAGACCTAAGATCACAATAGCTGCAATATTTTTAGAACCAAACTACGATAAGCTCTATAATTCGAATTCAATTAATCTTGAACAACAATGCACACTGTGGGATACTAATCTTTCCTGTCCTGTGCAGCCAAACAAAGACACAAGGGTGCTTAAAGTCATGTGAACATGCTATCCGCCCATGCATTTCTCAGTTCACATAATGGCATATATATTACAAAAACAACTGTTGCGAGCAATGAGCCAATTTTTTCACGATTCTTTTAGGTTCTGGAAAACAAAGGCTTGTCTGTGAACCTTGCAAGGCCAGAGATCCTGCAACAGGCCAGGAGACAAAACAAGAGCTCCTTCTTTGTTTACAGTCATTTCCTTTTAGCTTGGCTGCGTTTTGCTGGACCCGCCGGTTTGGGGAGTGGGGGGGTCTTCAAGCGATACGCTTCACCTTGGGTGAAAATGTCCCGGGAACCCTTAGGAGAGGTCTTTTCTCAGACAGGACTTGTCAACACGACACCGTGTGGGAAAAAAAAATTACTACAAAACCAGAAGGAACTGGAGTTTTCAGTCATATAAATCCAACAAATGTAATAGTGGGGGGAAAAGAAATGAGAAGAGACGAACAGTATTGCATCTGAGTTTCTCATCACCGGCGCAACACATGTGTTCAACTATCTGGGACTTCCCTGGTCGCCGGACTCCTGCCTGTGGGTGTCGGCTTACTCCCCGCTGCGCTGTGCTCGCCCGTCCTTTTGATATGCTGATATGGCTAACTGTAGAACAGCACACGGCGGCGTAAAGCTGAGGCACATGTGCCATATCGATCTAACCCAGCGCGGGATTGTGGGAAAAAAAAGAAAACACAAACGGCCCGAGATGACATCATGCTGTAGTATCTCTGAGCCCTGGCTGGTCAGAGTAAACATCAGCTGCCTCGGGAGTGTGAGGGTATTTCCAGCCTTTAATAAATGTTTGTTTATTTTTACTTTTTTCATTTTTTTTGCAACAATAGGACACTGAGTAGAGCTGTCACTTCAAATACAAAAAAACAATAATAACATCTGGGGGATTTTGTTGCAGGGGCAGCCTAGATGAGGATGGTGATGCTTTCATTAAAGGTCCCATATTGTAGACTTTTCCTGGGTTTTATTTGGAGTTGTTATATCTTTAACAAGATCTATTGGTTGTTTTAAATACCAAAAATCATCTTAATATATTCATTTACACCTCCTCTTTCAAAGCTTTTCTCTTTAACTCTAGAAAAAGAGGTAGTTTTGTGTCTGTCTCATTTCTAATAATGAGCCTCTTGTCCGATTTGCTAATCTGAATGCTGAATGTATAGCGGTGACATCACAGCTTCATGGAAGTACAGCTAGTTTGGAGACCAGTTTCTGAATATGGGCTGTGTGGATTGGGGGTTTACTACTGCATTAAAGGTCTAAGTGTTTATATATACGCAGATAGTGCCCAAATTACACACACAATAGATTCAGAGAGGCTGTCCATATAAGCTGAATTGTTCGTAAATCGTTATATATTAAATATGATAATGGCAACCCTTGTTTCCATGGAGATTGCCTGGTGTTTTATACCACTATCATCATTTGCCTTGTGCTTTTTTCAGCATTTTAAAAATGTATATATATCCTGGCTTTTACTCTCCAAAGGAGGTCAGAGGAGCACAGGGATAATTTTATTTTGAACTGTAAGAGAAACACATTGACTGGAGGGTTTGATATTCGTGGACAACAATCGAGGCAAGTGTGCTACAGATGTGGGGTTAATAAATAAAAGCAAACAGGAGAACTTGAACTTGGAGCCATGAGTCTGATCCACCAGCATGTTAAAATTTGACAAATTTGCTAAATAGGTGACATACATAAAGAGATGGAAATCAGTTAATGAATGAACAACAACTGATTGATTGATTTTTTTTTCTCAAGCTCATTTTGTTAAGTTGTTAATTGGTTTCTTTGTAATATTAAAGACCCCCTTACCCTTTTTAATACATATTACTGTACAAAAATACTCTGGTTATTGTAGTTTAGTATAACAGTTTGTATCTAATAGGGTTTTTCCACACATGGATTTTGACACTACACTTGTTTAAATTGTTTACAGGACATAGATGTCACGAACCCTGCTTGAATAAGTAGTAAAAACTGAGTAAACTTAAATTTATGGTGAGCATTGAGAAACTTTTCCTCTTCAGCAGATGGTCAGAGACTCAGCCTCTGCATTATCACTTGGATTCTGCATAGTGAATCCATTTGACAAACAATATTTGAGTGGAGGGGGGCTTTAATATCTTTGGACTCTTGGTAAGAAAAAACAATCTATATTTTTTTATTAAACAAAAACAAATTTCACTACTCTCTAAAAGAAAAACCCATCAATTTATTATTTAATTTATTTTGATATCTAATATTATATTCTAAGATACTAGTTAGTTGCAGCCCTTAAATGCACATAATAATACTGCATATTAAGGGACTAGATATCACAGTTAAGGTGTCTGTAGCCACTAAATAACTCCTAAAATAAATCCATTCTCCTCCTTCCTATTACAACATCTGGCTCCAATCAATGTGAATAAAAATGTCTCTTCTTTTAAATTCAAAGGAAGAGAGACATCAAACCAATTTTGTGGGACTTTGTCCACCATCAAAGAAGTTTTCAATTTTCACCAGAGTTTTTCTGATTAGTTGGGTTGTTGGTTCAGCAAATGGGCTGTCATAAAAATCCTTTGGAATGGTATGTCCTTTCAAAATCCGACCAAGTCAAACAACAATCTGACAAAAGTATTGAACAGGACTAAAAATACCCTGAATAAGCAGGGTTGTGGTATTTCTCAGTTGTGCTGGAATGAACATAGAAACAGAGATGATGGTTTCACAGTCATTTGTACGTATAGTACGGAGGAAACATGGAGACAATTTCTGCGGCTGGGGCGCTAACGCAGCTCGAGACACATAAATGAGTGTTCGCATGACTAATACACAAGGGGAACACCAATCTGATGCTGACTTAGTACAACACAAACTTGGAACGCCATCACAAACTCAAAACCACAACTGACTTGCTTACTAGACAGTAAAAAAAAAAAAACAACTTAATTTAAATGCGAGCAGATCAAAAATAATTAGTCAAGGTAAAACAAAAGTTAAAATATGATTCATGACAAATTGGCGTCACGAGAACTCATAGATGTAACCTCACGAACACACGAAACTGCCGCTTTTTGAACAGTCTCGCAGTCTGTTGCCTGTTAAGTGTTCCAGTCATTTCCCAAGTGCGCTGAATGAATATCATTATAAATGTACCAGGAGGTCCAGCGCCGGAAATGATCACAAAAGCGGTGGCTCTCGGGAGTGCTGATGCAGCATACCTGGTAGATCCTGACAGCGGCACTTCAAAGGACCGGGGCTACTCTTTGAAACCCATCATACTTCACCCCTGTGGTTGCTTAAAGAGCCAGTGCGCTTAACAGTTTCAGTATGTTTGGCACAAACCTTCGGCCCAAATGTGTGTGTGTGTGTGTGTATGGGGGGGGAGACAGGGGTGCAGGAAATTCTGTGTTATAAGAAACAGTGCCGAGGTGAAATCAAGGCAATTTATCCTAATACCTTATTAAAAACATTTCATAGCAATGGAGAGGTGAATGCCAAACCGATGGCAGGAGTACAGGGGTACAAAGAGAGCTTTTTGTGTTGGAGGCCAGTGACAAATGGGAAGATAAAGGGAGTTATATGTCTGGGCAGATTTGGGATATGATTTCTAACAAAAATCTACTGTATGCTTTGAAATGTGAGGCTGTACTAAAATGTATTATGTGCCAAAACAATACAGGAAAAGGTAGAATTTAAATAGATATTTAAAGTGTAATCCAAAATGATGTATTAATTGAGGCCAAGTTGAAGAATAACTAAAGCTCTATGCTGAAAAATGGAATATCAAAAGGTGACTTCTGTTTCCTCATATCGTATCAGCTATAAAATCAAGGTTAGGCTATTTGCAAAGTTAAAAATTCCATTCCAACTCTTTTATGGTTTGTGGAAACAAAAACATTAAAAGAAAAAAGGTTCTATCACTGTCTCAGTAGAAGAGAGGTGATGTTGGAAGTGGGGATTTCTATGGTTGCAAGAGGCGAGAGCCTTGGAGAAGACAAACTATGTGGGTGTTGACATTGCCCCTCCCCACCGCCACCACCGCCTCCATCATCCTTCCAAAGCAACGTTTTAAGCTGCCAGCATGCTTCACACACTCCTGGCAGTCGGCAGCCAGCTCCACTGCTACTTAGCTCCACAAAGCACAATTAAAAAAAAAATGTAACAAAAATGCCAAATTCCAAGTATCGAACCTAGCCTGTTGGGAGGAGTGTTGGCACTCCTTTTTGCCAATCCTCCAAAAACTAACAATCTTCAATCTAAAAACTTGTCAAAGACTGTTAAAAAAAGCTTTAGGTTCTATTGAGTGTGACCAAGTAGGCTACCACATCTAATTTTTATAGTTAATATTAAACCAGCTTTTGCATCTTTCACACACATTATTATTAATGTCTGTGTTTATGGTAAATGAAGAAGCAACATCCCTAAAGTTCAACACTTAACAAGTTCAACCCTTCATCGTTGATCCTGAGAAAGAAGAATGGTTTCGTATGCCGACGCCAACATCTGCGTGAGTTGATCAGCACATCAACTCAGACTCAAAGACTCTCAGAAGAGGAGTTATGCTGTTTACCTTGGCAATGAATCCCATTGAGTCTGTAACACACTATTGCTTCTCTGCAGCCTCAGGGGAGGGCAAACAAATAGTACATGTAAGCAAAATGGTGAGAAATTGGACCAAACGGGACATTGGAGCTCTTTAAAGGAAGCAAAGATGTGGCACATGTGGTACTTTCCACATTCTATAAAAGTACACTAGTATGATCAAGTATCAGAAAGAGAAAAAAACAATATATTTATATACTTTGTGTATATCATACACAAATAATTTTTTTTTCAGAGAAATTTATGCAAGAAAAATGTTTTGTGTAAACAAGCTTCTCTTTGTTGATTATGCATAAACCACTAAGTGAAGAAAATGAAAATTAGAGTAATTATTTGAAACCCACTTTATATTTCCAATATTCAGGATAAGAATTCATACACTAGATATTAAAAAAATGTAATTAAACAAAATAAAATAGTACAAATTAAAACAAATAAACTAAAGTAATTACGCCTCTGGACTCACCCAGTGCTGCCGAGTAGATCTGTCGCAGAGTGAAGAGCTTTCATTGGTCCTTGAGTTGGAGCGGCAGGGGTCCGCACTGTGACGCTCTCCCTGCTCCGCATCCTGTTGGCCAGGTTCAGGTTTGTCAACTGCAGGCAGAAACAGAAGAGTTTAATAGACAATTCAACTCAAACCAATTTAAAATCTAATTTTACATGCTACATTATTAACATAAAGGCGTTTACCAACACACGTTCAATCACCCCTGTTGCCGTACTCATGACTGATAACTAAGTGCTCATATTGTGTTCCTCCCTGCATCGACCACTTGAAGCCTCTTGCATCTGGGGGCTTTGTGAAATGTACACACAGCACATGGCAGAGGTAGTCTCCTTTCAGCACTAAATCCAGGTGGTCCCCCTCCCCCCCACTCATCCATCCCTAACAGAATCAGGTATCATGACTTTCCCAATCTGTTTACAACCGCATCAGCACCACTGTAGCAACTGCACCTCGGACTCGATCTGTTCTACACCCCGGAGGAGGGGGATTAAGCACCTGCTGAAATCTAATGGTGGAATTAATCACGCCACGGTGGCGTTTTATTTACTTTATTTTCTCCCGTGTAGCATTAAATCCCTGATGTGAAAAACTGCAAAGCTGTCAAGCCCTTTTAGTACATAAAGAATGTGAGGGTGCGTTGGCCCGAATCAAATCTTATGCTTGTCTATTGCACCTTCTGTGACTATTCATTACTCAGGACAAGATTGTGAAGAAATGAAAACACACATGTTGGTGCCAACACAGCATGGCCTTTGAGGATGAAATGTTATATATATATTACAGCAGGAGATCAAAATTTGTATATACATCTGTGATAATAAATAGCTCTGTGGCACGATTCAAATCCTTGCAGTGTATATGATTGCAAATAATGTCCCATCATGTTAGGTCATGTCATCGACTGCACTACATACATGCAGAATGGTTTCTAATTTGTATATATAAGGTTGCATGAGAGTGAGTAATTACTAAAAGCTTAGAGGTCAAGTGGTGCAACAGGGTGTTGGTCATGTTTATGGAGTTCTCCATTTAAATTCAGCAAGTGATTTAATGACTTCTATTCTGAGCCCTTAAAAAAAAAAAAAAACACTCACACATAATGTACCCTCAGCCTTTGCGTGCAAAACACGGGTCTGTTTCACTCTGCAAAATAAACTGCTGCCATGCCTGGGATTAACTATTCATAGGAAATACAGCAAACACCTTTCAGATAGACAGAATAATGTACAGTCAAAGGGAAGCCGTAAAAACTGCAGTCTGTGTGGTCCGGTGCCATCACAAGAAACTCTTGACAGAAAAAAAAAAAAAATCCAGTGAGAAGGAGGAAGAGGAGGAGGAGCAGTGGAAGGGAGGGAAAAGCCGAGGGGCTCCCACCACGCTGAACGACAACTCTTTGGGGGGGAAAATATAGGAGAAGGTGGTGATGGAGCCAACGGAGCCGGCGCTCCCCCTGCTCTGTGCCAATTCGCCACATTCCACTATTTATAAGCATCAATTACCACGAGAGAAGAAAAAAAAAGTGGCTGCTTGTTAAGTATCAACAGAAAATCACTCCCCCATGGTGCATCTGATAATGAGACCTCACACGGAGCTGAAGGCTTGATGCGGCTCACCACTGTTTAGGCCAGCCAGCTTCAAGCCCGGTTCCAGACCCACCCCCTCCCACCTCTTCCTACCCTCTCCCACACGCCAGCCCCATCTCCGTCCCACAGACTCGCGGGGCTGAAGGAGGAAGGTGCGCCTTGTACGAGGCGGCGGCAGTGGCGGCAGCAGCAGCAGCAGCAGACCCACCGGCTCCAAACAGGCCAGCTGAATGAATGAGCGGCTGGATGACGCCAATCAGCGCGGGGGTCAGGCCAGGTTTACGCATCAACAAAGGGAAATATAAGACCTCACAGTGAGAGACTACCAGTGGCAGAGGCCAGATTCTTCTTCCTTACATGAAGCACCCGGAGAGATTGGTTTACAATTGTTTAATAACTCAACATAGTTTTCTCTGCGGTCAACGCGAGCAAAAGCCTCCTGCTCCTGTGGGCCCCCGCCGCTGGGGGGGAGGGGGTTCATGGGAGGTCGGAAATACACATAAACCAGCTCTCACGTGTTGCGTCAGCAGGTTGATGTGACCGGTGCTGGCGTAGTGGCGGGCGGCCCGCTTGTCAGCCAACTTCTGCAGGGCGGAGATGAAGGCCTGCTGGTTGGACTGGGCCTGGGCAGACAGGGAGTTCAGCTCCTTGAAAGTCCCAGCGGAGTTCGACTTCAGCTTCCCAGTACTGCTCTTTCTGACGACTGATGCATAAAAAAGACAAATATGTCAACATGGGAATAAATATCGATATCAAAGAAAGTCATATTAGAAAACTTGCTTCACCCTGTCCTTCAGAGGTGGGTCGAGAGAGCTTCTGGCTGTAGATGTGCGTGGCACTCGGTATGGAGGAGGTGGACGGGAGCCTCCTGAGCAACTGGGTCGGGTGACCCATGGATAATTTGCTGGGGACAGTGGAAGCAGCCGTCCACACCACCCTCTGCGGCTGCGTGACCACGGGGGCGGGGGTGTACGCGGGGAGGTCGGAGAGTGTCTCGGGCTGGCAGAACTGAGATTTCGCCAGGGACTGTGCATAGGAGGGTGGCTGCGGGGGAGGAGGAGGAGGCGGTGGCGGCGGACAGTGGAGGGGAAGGGATGTCACCGCCGGGGAGGAGCAGTGCTGCAGATGGATGTGGGCGCAGTCCAACGTCGCGGGGAAGCCAGAGCAGTGCTGCAACGCCTGGACCTCCGGCCGGGCGTTAGCCACTCCGGCCGCTTCCCGTCGGTCGTCACGCGACACGCGGACAGAAGGCTGGCTCTCAGCGGCCTTGATGTCTGGGTCGCTGCTGAGTTTCCCCGCAGAGAGTGAGGATTCTGAAGCGCTGGAATCCTCTTTGGCCACGGGCAGAGCTGTTCAAAGAAGGAAAGAAGCCAGAGCTCCTTTATCATGAGTTAGCCATTCCATGGCTCTGACACACATTTGTTTTTCCCCAATGAGTGCTAATCGTTTGAAGCTGACCCTTTTTTCACCTCGTATGACTCAATCCTTTTTTCCCTTTACTTTCTTTTATTTTTTAAGGGGGGGGGGTTATAAATCTAAACATCAAAAATTCCTGTTTACTGTGCTCGAATGATAAAATATTAAACACAAACCAGACCTACAGTAAGAGAAATGTGCGAAAGAAAAAAAAAAGAACAGTGGATGGAACTCACTTTTGGAATTCTCACAGTTGCCTGGCTCTCCTGAGGCGTTTATTTCATGGACGTCTTTCTTAACACTCCTCACTTTTGTTCCTAGGAAGACGGTGGCTGATTTATTTCTCTGTGTGTAGAATGTCAGAACTTCCTCCAGATCATTTTCACTGTTAAGAGTGAAAAAAAAGAAAGAGAAAATAGAAAAAGAGATAAATGCGTATTGCAGGCTGAGATCACTCTTCAGTCGGTAGCATATATAACAAGAACAGTAAAGAGCCAAGCGCTGAACAATGGCAAGCAGTCCTGCCAAATCACTAACCTCGCCACAGTGATGTACTCTTGAAATACGCTGGCGTTCACACAGCGCTCCTCTTTGCTATTCTCCTGTTTTTTCACCATGTGTTCGGTCTCCTGGACAGATAAGAAAAGAAAAACGGAGCCTGTTTGAGAAGGAATAGCGTGGCATCTCTTTTTTGTTTGAATCACCTCTCGGAAACTGTGGGTAAAAAAAAAAAAAAGCAGCGTCTGGGAACTTTGGTACCTTGTTGTAACAGTGGATAAACTCCCCAAGCTGGTGGGACAGGATGCGTCTGCGGTCTTGGAGCGGTAGCTGGCGACTGGGCAGGACCACCTTTATGTCTTGTTGAAGGTTACTGGCTGCTCTTCTCAGGAAGCGAATCACCAACTCCTGTGGGATTTAAAAAAAAAGAAAAAACAAAAGCATATGTGCAAAATCTGTTATTATCACCAACCTGAAGCACTGATTTAACCCTGCTGCAGTTTATTCAAGCCATCGGTGTTCTCCTTTCAGCCTTGGACATTTTGATTCAATGGCCTGCGCATGGGCTTAAATTCAGATTGACTTTCCCAAGAGGTTTGAGGTCACTGATGATGACTTTCCAATCAGAGACCACGTTTTCCCCTTCTATGCGGCCACAAATTCCTTGTACACAATTCAGCTAGAGCCAGGGTACAGATGATTAACAGAGTAATAATAAGGGGAAATCTGGCATATATACATACAAAGGAAACAGTGCTGCAGGTTATTCCATTCTATTCCTGTCCATTTATAGATTTTTTGTGAAAGAAAATGATTTGTACCATTTGGTCGTTGTCCTTATCTGGCCAAGCTGGGATGGTGTTGGCTCTGCTCTCTGCTAATAGTCGCTGCTGGACTCGCTGCAGGTAAGAAGAAAAGGCCATCCGGGCCTGCACTTTACTGTAGAGAAGAGGCAGAGGCAGATGAGAGAGAGAAAAAAAACAAAACACAAAGGTAAAGAAATTTTATTCACTACCGTCCTCCAGCTAGGTCTTTTAAAACTGACAGTAACAACTGTTTTGTTGCTTTGGAATCTGCGATACAGGTGTTACAACAGAAACCAACAAGCAGTCGCTGCTCATTCCATCCGCCGACACATCATCCAGAAAAAAAAAAGAGTCGAAAAACAAAAACAGGTATGTATCACTTGTGGCCAAAAAGTTGTTGAAACACAGTGTATCTTGTCCGGCGCCAGTATCAAAATGATGAACTGTCTCCGTGGCCCAGATGAGCCTGGAGAGAGGATACTGTCAGAACATTGTAGCGGAGGGGGGGGGGGCTGTTTTGGAAAAAAGCTGTCAAACACAAACAATGATATGCTGTACTATAATTTGCCCAGCTTCACGCACAGCCCTGGCAAGCATAGGAATTTTTCTACAAATTCAGACTTGTTTTTGTAATTCCTCCTCAAATTATAATTTCAGGAGCACTTTTAAAAATCGACAGGAGGCTGCAGTCTTTTGTTGCACTTAAGTACAGCAGCATGTCAAGTGTGGTGCCTGTCAGACAGCGTTAAATCCTCTTTATTCCGATTAAGGGATATATGAATGTTGAAACATTTTCACCTTCAAATTGTTTTTTTTTATTTCATCTTATCACAAATCATTACTTTCACTTGGGTAAAAGGTAAATTAGACATTGTTACACATTTAACAATGCTTTACCAAGCGCTTACTTACCAATAACTATTATTAACATCAGTTGCACCTTTATAATAACTTTCTGTTTACCATGTACAAATGACTGACAAATAATGTATTGTAATGTAATGTTTTACAGCTACAATGATTAATGTCGATTAATTGATTAGTTGCCAATTATTACATTACAAAGATTATTTACTGGGTTCTTTAGTCTTCTATAATAGTAAACTGATGATCTCAGGGTTGTGGACTGTTGGTCTGGACAAAAATAAGAATCTGATGAATCTTCAGCTTTGGGAAACTGTGAATGACATTTTTCACCATTTTATGAACTAAACAACTGATCGATTAATCGTTTCAATAATCAATAGATTAATTGACTGTTAAAATAGTCATTAGTTGCATGCTTAGACAGTTTTATACCAATTATTAACTATTAATAAAAAGGTACAGTATGAATGATGATTACAAAGGGGTAATGGCACAAAAAGTTATATAG
Organism: Lepturacanthus savala; assembly: GCA_030544235.1. NCBI lineage: Eukaryota > Metazoa > Chordata > Actinopteri > Scombriformes > Trichiuridae > Lepturacanthus > Lepturacanthus savala. The sequence continues at coordinate 16,065,501 of CM060469.1, read as the reverse complement.
TGGGTTAGGGCAGTGGTTCTCAAAGTGGGATCCAGGGACCCCCAGGGTTCCTTGAGGTGATTCCAGGGGGTCCCCAGCAAAAAGGGAAATAATTTATTTTAATTATAAGCCCATTCTTAAGTAACACAATGGCATATTTGTCATTGGCTTTATACACTATTTCTAATATTTAAAAGCAAAAAAATATCAGATCATGGTCTAATTTGTAGCAGTTTAGGCATCATTGACATGAAAAAATTGAGCCTTACATATGTGGGGATTGTATTCCCTGAGCAGCGAATTGCCAGTTTGAATCCTGGCTGGCCCAAACTTTATTGTATGTCATTCCCCTGCTGTCTTATACTGTAAATAAAGGCACAAAATACCCGCAAAACAATTTAAAGAAAAAAAAGACGAAACAAGAAAAGCAATCCCATTTGTCGACCCCAGCAATGACCTGACAAGTCACAGACAGTGGCTCGACCTGTGGTGAGGAATCGGGACACTTACATTGTACTTAAGTGCCCTTTGCATGTGTTTCTTCTTAAAGAGGGTGAAGTGAGTAAGGAGTAAATGGAGGGAGGGAGGATGATGAAAGAGCTGCCAGTGTGAGCAGCAGCCCAGAATCCAGACTGACCTGAGGTCCCACCCCTGCTGAAGGATGTTGAGCAGGTTGACTCTGGGCCTGGCCGCCTCCGAGCTGGACAGAGCCTCACTGTGCAAGTGCTCCAGTGATGTGGCTGCTTGTTTTCTTTGCTCCGCTACCAAAGGCTTGTGTGAGACCGGTCCGAAAACTTGTTTCACCTCCTCTGCTTCCTCCTGAGCATACTCTTCTCCCTCCAGACCGCTGCTCTCTGTCAGGGAGGCCTTGGATCCCTTTCCTGATGTACGCAACATTAAAATTGGGGGGGGGGGGTCAGTTACATCACTGGCATTTTGGATAACACACACACACACACACACACACACACACACACACACACACACACACACACACACACACACACACACACACACACACACACACACACACACACACACACACACACACACACACTCAAAATAGGCTTTTTATTCTTGCTGCAATGAAATAAACCCATTCAGATCATATTTGGCTAACCTTACTGTGACACAGGGGAGTTATTTATTGGAACCGAGAGTGCATTAGTGTGTGGTGCTGTCCTACTTAGAGAATGAGAATTGAAGCCGTTTCCATGGCTGAGGAAAGATCCGTCAGGCCTACCCGGTTTCTTCTTCCCCGCAACGGAGCGATGAGTCAGGTGGCGCTGTCTCCTCTTACGCGCCTCCAGAGACAGCAGCTTCCTCTCATACTGGACAACGTGATAGCCGTGGACTGTGTCCACCTGCAGCTGCACATTCCCGTTCACATTCCTGAGAGGCAGAACAAGACGTGTCAACTCAGCTCAACTCGTAATAACAACAATAAGGATGATTTACGCGTGCATCGTCAATGAGGTTTTATTTTTTTATTTATCTTTTTATAACTCTAACTCAAAGCCAGTTCTGTGGAAGATTAGTGCGGTCGAGCAGTTTGTTCAGAAGTTTGACGTGACAGACGGACGGTCCAGACGGACGGTCCAAAGGAGAGAGGATAAATGTCAAATAATAACAGCAACTGAGGTCTTGCAGCAACAAGCCGTCTCCCTAATCTGGCTACCAAAGGAATATGGAAAAATCTTAGATGGGCTTAGCTGGGGTTCAAATCTCCTGACGATATTGTGAAACAGTCAAAGCAGTGGTTCGACATGAAAGCTCAGACTGATTTAAATGACATAAATGCATGTTGTATTACAATAACAAAAAATGTGGTTCAATAAAGAGGCAGAGTTCATCCATAATTGTCTCTCCTGCCCTCAAATCGACACCACAATGCCACATAGGCATTGGGCGCGCTGGAAAAGTTGACTGCACAGCGTCTTGTCAGCTGTTCCTCTCACCTATCCAATTGAAAGACCAAACAAACGCCACGTTAGGATCCAGCCCTTTCCACAAACTGATGGAGAGATTTATTCCCCCAATCCCGACCACAATGGAAACGCTTACCTTCCATGGAAAAGTCTGTTTGCCAACATGTAGTTCATTGATGTCTTGGATTCCAGATATCCACTGAGAGAAGAAGATAATAAGCAAATTACAATAATCATAAAGGCAGGGTCTCCCCCCGAATGAGCCTCAACCTCCTTATTTGCGGCAAATGTGTTAAAAATGAGGCTACTCTGGGAGCAGCCACGATTAAACGCACCAATAATTTCCCCCCGACCGCTCAATCATTTGCTTGTACAGATGCCATAAAAATCCCCGCTGCTAAAAAGAGACGTGTAGGTAATCAGGCAACAAATCCTTGTATAGGAATATGAATTGTAAGCACAAAAAACGGGAACATGGAAAAGAAAAATATAACAGAGCTCTGCAAATACTGACGTTTAGGGACTGTGTAGCTACACCTTAGTCTGATGGCTCAATTAGTGATGGGCAAGAGTAGCAGCTGGATTACATGTGATCAGTCTGTTCTTTCTTAGCTCAGATTACCCATAGAGCTCCCATGTTTCTGCGGTGGGGAAGATTCTGACGAAGCCGCCCCGTCTCTCATACTCTTCCTTTATCCTCCTGAGCACTTTGATCTATATTAGTGGAAGAAAGCAGCTTTTAATAAATGGAGTCCATGTTGATTCAGTTTAAACAATCTGTGTTTAAATCACACACACAGCATGTCACACTACCGTTGTTAGGACTTTACCTCTTCAGCAGTTAAACTCAGAGTACTGTCTCCTTGGCCTTGTTTAGCTCCGAGCTTGTCTTTCAACGCGTCTGTTTCGGAGTTGCCTGATGATGGAGGCCTCTGCCGCTAGCGGGGGGGAGCAGAGAGAATTATGATCTCAGTCAGTCATTTTCTAGACCCATTTATTCCTCAATAGGGTCACGGGGGTCTGCTGGAGTCAATCCCAGGTTAGAGGCACGGCCGCCAGCCTATCGTGGGGCGCGCACACCATTCACTCACATGACTGTGGACAATTTAGAGTCTCCAATTAACCTCAGCATGTTTTTGGACTGAGGGAGGAAGCAGGAGAACCCACACAGACACAGGGAGAATGCAAACTCCACCTAGTAAGATCCCAGACCCACTGAGCCACTATTTTGCCTGCTTGGGCCAATTTTTTTATACATACATTGATACATAACAAAATATTTGTAACATTACTTCCATATGTGATATTTTTCACTATATCGATATAGCGTTCTGTTTTTATGCTCCACATATCCGGGGAAAATTTGGTCTGCTGCAACTTTGTTTATGTCATGGTTACACTACTGCTGAGTACAACAGTAAAATTATATTGTTGTTGTGATTTTATTTTTTCTTTCAGAGCCTCCTCCCACGATATATATATTTCAATATTTGGGATAGACAATATCACAATATTTAATTTTGGGTATTGACTAAAGCCCAAAGACAATATCACTTAAGTCAACCGGTGGCAGAAAGTAATATTTACTAAATACATTTACTTAAGTACTGTACTTGGGTACACTTTTGAGGTACTTGTACTTTACTTTACTACTTTACGTATTTCCACGTGAGGCTACTTTATATTTCACTTCACTACATTTCAGAAGGATATAGTGTACTTTTACTACTACATCTGTCTGACAGCTTTAGTTACTAATTTAGTTAGAGTTTTAGTTACTTTTCATATAAAAATATTTAGAAGATTATATCTTAATATTCTAACAATCTACTTTTTAAAAAAAATGTCATGCACTGAGTGAAAGTTATAAGAATACAGTGAATTACTAGTATTAATATTAGAAAACATATTATACATTTATATAATATGCAGGCCCATTACAAATAATCCACTCAAAGTATCTTAAATTGTATCCATATTGATAAAAAAAATACAGCTTTTACTTGTAAAGTAATATTTTTTGACAAGAGTATTTCGGCGGTGGAGTACTTCATCCGCCGCCGATGTCAACTAACACCGACCATGCATTTCTGTTCATATTCATCTAAGTTAGAAAAAAGGAGTTTAATTTAAGATTCTCAAAAGGTTGTCAGGATAGTTCCAAGTCCTGCATTATTGTTAAAGAAGTCATCTGCCTGTTATTTACAGGCGTGAACTAATTTATAGATGGAAAATGTGCTAAAACCAAAAAAAATATTCCCCCTTCTCTTCGTCCTGTCACATAAATTGAGCGATTTCTGTTATGCGTTGGCACTCCCGGCTGCCTCTCCTCTGCATGCACTACCATGCTGTGATTGACATATTTGGCGTGTTTGTCGGAACTCAGGGCCAGACAGCGGGGCACAACCCCACGGGATCACATGCAGAATTTGTCATCTAAATAGCAGGGGGGGATTACATTTAATTTGTCTGATGCGGCTGGTGTGGGGGGAGGGGGGATACGAAGGCAGCCAAAAAGTGACAAGGCCTAAGCCCTGTGAAAAACGTCTCAACTGTTGTCCCAATCAGCATAAAGGAAGAGGACAGGTTCTCTGGAGGCCCCTGGAATTTTGCAGCAGCCTCTATGACAGGCCTGCTTTAGAGGCAGGCTCGTTTTAGGGCTGAGTTAAGCAAGACTCTCAAAATCAAGGGTATTTAAGTAAAAATAAAGAGGTCCAGTTAGAGAAAACTTCCTGAAGCAAAGGTCTGGAATATCATAATGTCTACACTGCAAAAAGTTCATCTTAACAAATGAAGATATCTTTTATTGGGCATTAGTCAAACATTGAGCATTCCATTGGAAGAGAATTTAGCTTATTTTATTTTTTATTCCTGATTTGGGTCAATTTGCTCTTGTTTTAAGAAACCAAGACTAACATTTTCTTAAAAAAAGATTACATTGACTTAAGTCAAGAAAAATAACTTGAAATAAGTTAAATTATCTGCCAATGGAATAAGATAACTCTACTTAATATCAGACTTATACAAAAACAAGATATTTTGTTAAGATTTCAACCTTTGTTTGCCAACATGCAACTAAAGTGTGATATATATTTAAGTAGCCTTGTAGCTGTATTCATATCTACATCTTATCATTACCCGACTGTCAAATCAAATGAATTGAATACAATTAAATTCAGATCTATATGGTCCATCAGTTGGTGAAACTTGCTTTGAAGCAACCTCTTTTGAGAAGAGTGGTGCATTGCAGGACTTTCCCAGAGCAGGCCACTTTGCTAAAGTAATGAAAAATCTATTAAAACACAGCATTAGGAATCAATACAAGCCATTTGTCTGTCACAATGACAAATAGTAAAGCCGCATAATCAAATAAGCCGAAAAAAAAAAAATAAAAGGAGAGAGCAATTTCTTACCGGTAATGTAATAAGCAATGGGGAATTGCAAAGAGACAAGGCAAAGGCAGATTAATATGGATGAGTCAGAAGAAAACTTACCACTCTGCTGTGAGCAGTGGCTTTCGCTGCAGAAAAAGGGTTTCTCAGAGGAAATGGGTGAAGTGAGTTACGCGTGAGCTTCGGCGTCGCTGTTACACATGTGATTCGGCATGCATGTACTTACCCGAAATGCAACAATGAGGCATTGTTACTGTATGTCTAAACAGGCCCTTTTTTTAAACAACACAAGGTGGAGCAGAAATCTGTCTGATTTAGTAATCTCCCTCCAGCGCATCCTGCGCCAAATCTGGGTGCAGTAGTCGTGCGGAGGGAGCCAAGTGCATTAGCTGCTGTGGCACCAATAGCCAACAAGGCCTAGTGAGAGCATTAGTCACTTGATTAGAAATGATAAAACAATAAGCCACAGAGTGCAGCGCTTACAAACTGATGTCACTCAAAACGCTGTAATTACATTAGCAGTTGTTTTGCATTACAGTAAATTTTCCATGAGGGAAAGAGAAGAGCTCAGTGACAGTGGCAGGAATGTACTGTAAGCAACAGAAAGACCGAAAACAAGAGCGGGAATGTTACACAAGGGAGGGTAAGCGAGTGCAACACTTGGCTCGGGTGTGCTTCTTTGTGCGTGTGTGTGTGTGTGTGAGCGTCCAGTACCTGTGTTCTTTTGGCCGAGTGCTTGAGGCCAGGGTCCAGGGTGACCCGGTCGGAGCGCGGCTGCCTCGACAGGGGGTCCTGACACACGAAGCCTGCGGGCGGGGACACACAAATCGGCCATGAAGAGCCATATCAATGACATCAGGTTTAAAATATGACACTTGTTCCCATGACCTTTCTCCTGTATATTGCATCAGAGGTTTGCCGTTTTGCTCAAGAAACGGCAGCAGATCGTGGGGTAAGAAGGCAGTAAGACACGTAAATATTTGTGATTTACATTTCTCACCAAGATGCCCTGTCAGCATTGAGATTTAAAGGTCTCATATTTTACACTCTGCCTCTCTGGGTTTTATTTGAAGCTGTGATATCCCTAACAAGATATATTTGTGGTTATAAGCACACAAAAAAATCATCCAGATATAGTATTACATCTCTTCTCTCAAGCATCTGGCTGGGGCTCTAAGAAAGGACAGGTCTGTTTTAGTCATTAATATTAATGATCCTTTCCTCTGATTGTATAGTTGTGACATCACAGCTTCAAGAATGTCTGGATGGCTCTGTAAGAGACATTTTCTGAATAGGGTCAGTGTGCATTTCTCTGTGAATTCCTATATTGAAGCGTGAGACAGTATTCATAACTGGACCTTCCTTATACTTAAAAAAAGGCAATTAAAATCTGACTTTATGCAACATGGGACCCTAAAATATATGATCCTCCTGTGTATTAATTCCCAACCCTCCTTAAAAACAGCTTGTGGTAAAAGTGAGACATTAAAGAAATATGTTTACACTGTGTCTCCGTCCACACTCACACTTCAGATGAATGAAGCCTATTGACAGCTCAGAGCTTGGAGCTATTTCTATTGCCTCATCTGTGCCGTCAGGTAAGAATCAGCTGCCACGTTCTTACCTAAACACGGCAATTATTGCAAACATGGGGCCGACGCGGAGCTGACAGCTACACACAGGCGGAAAATGAACGCTAATGGAATGCTGTCATTATTTACAGGTCTGGGATGCGGCCCAAGTGTTATCAGCCAACAGCGACTTAGTTTGTTTGGTACATAATAGACGTGCTATGTTTTACATGCCACTGCTCATTTTCCCCCCAGACCCGCGGTAATGCCTCGGTCCAAAGATAACTGGCAATTTTATGATTCTACTCTTTCATTTAATGGCCTGGGCTAAGGCAAAAGCTCGTACGCACGTGCATGCACGTGTACGCACGCGCACACGCACGCACGACAGCCGTCCCTTTAATATCATCGGGGCGAGACTACAGACAGACTTAATGGTTCGGTGCCAGTTTAGATCGACGCCTGCTAATCGGCGGGCGCCATGTAATGCTGAGAGTGGTTAGAAGGTTAAAGTGGAGGATTAAGTGAAGCTGAATAATCAGGAGATGGGAACATTTGTTTCGCAAAGTCACATCTAAAAAAAAAAAAAAAAAAGATGGAGACCAGCTTTTGGATTGCAAATGTGCACCTGTGTCACTGGGTGGAATGTGAAATAAACGCACATATCACAACATAATATCTGAATTATGCGGAATATGAATGAGGGGTTGGATACATAATCTCCTTCTATTCTCCAAACTGTGTTGTGTAAATAGTGTTCTTCTTTGCCTTCGGGCTGCGCATTTTTTATGTCTTTGTAGTAACGGTTGCTTTAGTTTGACATGTAGGATCTAGTTTCTTGAAGAATGCTTAATGAGAACAAAGCGGCAGTGTAGACCTTTGTTGACAATTTCATCAGCAAGTTATTTAATGTTAATTAATGAAGGCTGCAGCTTTATTCTCAGACACCAGAGCTCTCGTCATCGTGAAGCCGCACATGCTATTTTTGTTAGCTTGCGCAAACTCAACTAATGTGAATGTTGGAAAACATTAAGTGTGTGAGTGAGTTAAAAAAAGAAAAAGAGGGTGAAAAAGGAAAATCAGGAATAAGATCCAACAGAGTGGAACTCGGGATAATTAACTAAAGATGACATCTCTTGACCAGGAGGATTCTCCACTGCTGCTTTGAAAAAAATAAAATAAATAAAAACAATTTAAATAAGGCAGCCAGACTTGTTCTGGGCTGCTCCTCGAGGTCTAATACTGCCGATATGTACGATCAGCTTACTTGGCTCAATGTTGAGAGAAAACTTTCTGACGACTTACTTATATAGTTTCGCACATTCAGTCCAACTCCTGACTCCAACATTTCTATTTAACGAGAGAATTTATAGCTCAGACACTTGTGTGCGTTTCACTAGAGGGGCCAGTAGTGGGCAGATGACTACCAGACCAAAATCCAAAAAAATACAGGTCTATTGTTTCATAGAATATAGTCTCCCAACTAATATAGGAAAAAAAGTTTGATTTAAAGAGAAGATTAGATTAAAATCCCTAGATTTCTTCTAAGGATTTTGATGGATTTTGTGTTTCATGCTTACATTATTCAAATCTTACTTTGGTTTTGGTCTAATTTCACTGGTTGCAGCTGCAGTCCAGAGAACTATACTCTATATAAAGTGTGAAGTTCAACACACTCAGGAGATCTTTCCGTTATCTGGCTTCACTTGACAAAACATTAGTGATCCAGGATAACCAGTACTATGAAACTGATTTTCCACAAGCTTAGTCTTCTCTACTCTGGGTTTCTCTATCCTGCAACCCACCCTCTCATGTGACATGTCAACTCATCAGAACCATGAGCGAAGTACCTCATAAGAAATTATACAAAATGGTGATACAGATTTTGTAGTTCTAGCTCAATTCTGACAGGTGTGTGTTCTCATTTCAGGACTTTTAAATATTACTTTTTTAAACCAAATTTTATACTATGATATTATAATTTCTAGGGAGACATAAAAAAAATTATGCTTTGTTGTTGGTTTTCTGTTTACTTAGGCCTCCGTCTCTCCTCTCTGATGCAAGGGGAAAATAAGATGACTTAAGGCATTTAATTTATACGACCTGGATGTCTTACGATGTGCAATCAATCAGCACGAAAACCCTGGAATCAGCCGGGACGGCCGCGTTAAGTCACCAGCGTGGCTCGCACTCACCCACGAGTGAGAACATGTCTGCAATCATGCTGGCCTTTATCTTCAGATCCAAGGGCGCATCGCTGCGAATGAGCAGAAGAAGGCATGAAAACGAAGGAAACAAAACACAAAATGTATACCACATGCACACAAAGGGTGGAGGAAAAATAAGTCAGCAGTCATAAGAAGAGGCAGATCTGTTGATTGACCTTGACTAATCTGCTAAAATGATATTCTTGTGGAATAAGAAACAACATTTTCGCTACATCTCTACCCCAAAGCCATTTTTTTTCCCTCTACACGGCATCTATTATTTCAACCTATTCAAAGAACATGTGGGTGCGTCGGTGGGGGTAAAAACCCCAGAATATGACAGCGTCACTCACCAGGCGAGGGAAGGAGAAAGGTTCACCTCCAACAACCAGGGTTTGAGGTTGGTGTCGATGAGCACGTCAAAGCCATACAGCTCTGCAGAGGGAAAGAGCAAACGGATCAACACGGAGCTGGGAAAGTCAGCGGAGCGAGGCGGAATTAGAAACCTCTAAGACCGGCTCCCTGGGAATAAAGGATGAAGAGTATCAAAGTCGCGAAAGCTTCCAGAGATTTTTCTTTTATCTTTTTTTTTTTTTTTATCGTACCCCAATTATGTGGCATTTGGCAGCGCGACTTGTGTCTCTCTGCTACTGATTACACGCATGTTATATACCCAATCACTCAAAGAGAGAAACATTCACCAAAGCCTGCTACTGAGGGATTGGCTCTATTAAATTATCTAAGTACATACACATTTCATCTGTCATGAAGCCGCTTATGTAAGACGGTAGATCAAAAACAAACCAGGGCTGTGAATATTTTTCGTACATACAGTCAATAATCTTCTCATGGCAGGGGAAGGTTATGCAGTCTACATATTGTCACTATATATTAACAAGAAGAATCACACTCTAATGGCTACCAGGAATAACTTATAACTCTCCCATCCCCCTCCCGTCTTTTCATAAAGTCAGTATCTTGTCCAACAAAAAACTACAAACTCAAGCGGTTCAAAGCCGAAGATATGTCCAAAGTCATTGAAATCATAATTATATAGAAAGTACAGAGTAATTGCATAAAAATGTAAGGAATAGAAGTAAAAAGTATAGATAACTAAAATCTCTATTTAAGTAATAAGTAGTAATGGAGTATTTGTAGTTAGTTACTTGACACCTTTGTGCATTATGTCATAGTATCAATCAGAGGGATGAAAAAAAGACTTTTACATCAATAATATATATATATATATATATATATATATATATATATATATATATATATATATATATATATATACTGCTACTAAAATTGTGTGATTTTAGTTAAGTAGGACTTTTCGTGTATGTGATGGAGCATTTTTTTTTCATTTCTCTATCAGTACTTTTACCTAGGTAAAGCATCTGAATACTTTGTCTACCATTGCTATTACTTTATTTTTTTATTAGTGTATTGCAGATTAGTTATTGCAGTGTATGCTGAGCAGGATTTTGATCTAACAGAGATCTATGTCAAGCCTATATATTGACAATATTTCACGACTATATAGCTCAGCACTGATTTTTTTTACAGAATTGTCAGAAAGTCCCCCTCCCCCATGAGTAAAAATTCATCCGTTCTTATCCCGATTTTCCCCCTCTCCTTTGGCTGACTGCCGCGACATGGTTTTGGGCCCCGAAAACCCTCGTGCTGCTCTGGGGAGTGTCACCCTAAAGGCTGACGACCCGCCGGCCCCGGCTGCAGTGTGTGGGGGGAAAAAAAACACAGTATTTTACACGGATAGGGGCAAAGCCCAGCTATAGACCCAGAGGGAAAAATCCCTCTAATGGCACTTCAAAAGAACAGACTGTTGAGAACAGGCCGGGGGGGGGGGGAGTTTGGAGGTTTCAAAGCTGCCATAACCAGCACTGTTTGTTCTAGCATCTCAGGTCAATGCGAGTGTTAAGCAAACAAAAGCTGGCGTGACAGCGAGCGATGGCTTTATATTGCACTCGCTTGAATAATGGCAGGGTGGGCAATTCTAGTTTACTATAGCTATTACTCAGCGGTGGGGGTGGTAACCAAGCACATTTACTCAAGTAATAAACTAAATACAATTTTGAGGTATTTTCATGCTACTTTATACTTTCACATTACTACATTTCAGAGGGGAATACTGTACTTTCTACTCTAGGGCTGCAACCATTCAACAATTAATAGATTAGTTGCTTAGTTCATAAAATGTTGATCAGCGTTTCCCAAAGCTGAAGATGCAACCGTGGTCCACAACCCAAAATCAGTTTATTATAATAGAAGACTAAAGAAACTAGAAAATAATGAGATTTGAGATGCTGGAATCTGGATGTTTTCTTTTTAAAAATGACTCAAATCAATTATCAAAATAGTTGGCAACAACCTTAAATTACCAAACAATAGCAGAGTTTCCAGTAAGTGCCGAGTCCCCTTTAAATGCCGGGTTATATTTTGAAAAATAACGGCTAGTTTCAAATAAACAAAGAATGAAAATAATATAGGGTTTAAAAAATATTTCTGTAAAAGTTGTATCAACTTCATCTATTTACCCAAGTAATGTACTGGTTTTAAAACTACTTAAAGTATATAAGTAAAAGTAAACAATCAAAGTATCTCAGCTGTGATCACTTGTTGGAAGAGATATTTCAGTTTATGTGTTGTATTTTCACTTTAAAGGTATTTGAGCAGGTAATAATGAGTCATTGGGTTAAAATCTATTAAATTACACACTAAAATGAGAATGCTATGTGTATGTGAACAGGATAAAGGGGCTGTATTGGTTATAATTTAGGGCACAAATGAGGTCAAATGCACTTTCTGGCAAAAAAAATCAACCTTGGCTTCACAGTTTTCATTAAACAAGCCAAAATGAAATAGGAATAACAAGGATATTTGTTTAAAACGTACAGAGTCAATAGTACAGATAATTGTATAAAAATGTAAGGAGTAGAAGTAAAAAGTTGGCTGAAAAATAATTACCGGTACTCCAGTAAAGTATAGATACCCAAAATTTCTACTTATATAAGGTAAGGAGGTACTAGAAAGTAGTTAGTTGACATCTCTGCAAATGATATAATAGATCAGTCAGAGAGATGAAAATGGTACTTTTACTTTACTACTTTAGGTATCTGTTGATACAATAGTGTACTTTTACTTAAGTAGGTTTTTCATGTATGTAATGGAGTATTTTATACACTGCTCTATCACTGCTTGTACATCGGTAAATCATCTGAATAGTTCTTCCACCACTGCTGTTTCTTTTTATAAGGGCATGTGGATTACTTATTGCAGTGTATGCTGAGCAATGTTTTGATCTAACAGAGATCTTTGTTGATTTTTCTTGACAATGCCTGATGTAAATCTCTGTTAGACATGTGTAAGCTGTTCATGCTCTGTCAAAATGTATTTATCAGGAGCTAATAGTACAGTCTACAGATCTTTTATTGTACTTCTGCTTATAGAAGAGCCTATCATAGGATAGTCATATAGCTCTGGGTTAGTCTGTTGCTTGTCCAAACCTTTTATTAAGATTTAAACACTTAAAATCCAAACTGGATTCCGTGCAGCCTATTTCATTTGTTTGCTGTATATTATATAGGTTGACAGGACAAAATATGGTGCTGTCATGAGGTCCAGACTGCTGTAACAACTGAATTTATATGTATATATAGATGATGGAACTGGACAAAGTTTGCCAACTGCAACTTTTAACTTCTTTAACTTCTGAGGATGGACTGGACCCCCACTGAAAACGGTACTTGCTGAAGCACAGCACTATGATTTTCTTTTCCACTTGCAGGCTTATCCCATTTTTGTCCACTTTTGTTGAAAAACATGCGCACCCGCACACACACACACACACACACACACACACACACACACACACACACACACACACACACACACACACACACACACACACACACACACACACACAAACACACACACACACACAAACACACAAACACACAAACACACACACACACACACACACACACACACATAGAAAGATTGAGACTAGAGAGAGATGGAGAGAGTGCGTGTGTCATAAAATATTATGTATTAGGTTTTTGGGGGAGGGGTGGGTGGTGGGAACAGACTACTGGAATAAATGGGTTTGAGCCTGGAGCGCCTCATCAAGTGGCACCACAACAACAGGGGAAAAATGGGGGGAGGTGTTACAACCACCTCACCAGCCCCCCGACAGGCAGGCTCCATGTGCCACGCATTTTCCCTCCAATTAGGAGCAGACGCCGCTCCTGCCCCGTGAGCCTGGGCCCGAGCCGCTCGCTGGTAGACACGTTTGTTCTGCGGCTCGACCGCTGCTGGCAGTGGTGGGGGGGGAGGTTGGGGGACTGGTGGTGATGATGTGGTGGTGGGGGTGGGAGCGCTGCTGTAAAACGCGCCCACAACAGGCATCACAGACAAGGAGGAGGAGAGGCAGTGAACATCCACATCACACCCATTAAAGAGGGAGGGGAGGAGAAAAAATAAATGTGACAGAGAAAAAGGGGATGATGAAGAGGGCTTTTTTTTGTTTTTTCTTTTTCAAGAAAATGATTGGATAGGCGCTGCTGGAAACTTCACCACAAGACACAAACATCCAAAAACAATAATCCCCCCCACACCACCACCACCACCATCACCCTGGCCACGCAGCCCTTTTGGCCCTTAATAACATCAGCAACATAAAGCATCTCGTGTGTGCGTTTTCAACCGAGGCGAAGACAATCTAATTACTCTCGGATCACTCGCAGATAAATTACTGCCGCTGAGCTGTTTCTCAGCTGTTGCGGGGAGTAACGGGGGCGCGGATTGGAGCCACGATCACAAAAAGGCTGCAAGGACAACAAATTATGATTACAGTTAACGCTCTATAGCTGTATTAGGATAGTGGGGGCCCCCCAATCCATTTATCATTCTTTAAAAGAAAAAAAAATTTAAAAAAGAGTCTTGAGTTATACAGCAACTACACGGTCACCATAGGCAGACAGACATTATGCTGCAGTGGAGTATGGGAGTATCTGACAAATGTAAAACAGGGCGAGTGGTTCACAGACAGGGGATCCAACCACACTCAGCACTTAATGAGGGACGTTCAGTGGAACACAGGACCAGTAAGTGGAATGTTTTGTGTGTAATAAAATAGGCCTTTGGCTTGGCTAATCAGATCTTAGTCAAAACATCTCGTAATCAGCATCCCTCAGCAAAAAAGCCTGTCCATTAATCACACGGCAGCGGTAAGGAGCTGCATGGGTGGCATTTTCTCTCTCCCCGCAGACACACACACACTTCTCTTACCAATGTAAAACAAGAAAAAAGAAAAAAAAAGTCATTGTTTTTATTTCTTCCCACATGAAACATTACAGAGCTATAAAAAGATTTTTTTTTTTTTTTGGTTAACAGCGTGCCCGTTTGAGATATGCAGCGCAATTTTGTGTAAAGGAAAGAAAAAAAAAATCACATTTGAAAAACAATAAACATTGCATAAAAGCCATTAATAGACATTAAAATGGCAGGGAACAATTTGCAGTAAATTAAGATTATAATGTGCTTTATGGTCTCGCGTGGCTCGGCTCCAGACAAGCCAGAGAGTGCATTTAAAAACTCTGAACAATAGCTGCTTTTTATCGGTGTTTCAGCTGCCTCCACACACACACACACGCACGCACGCACGCACGCACGCACGCACTCACACACACACACACACACACACACACACACACACACACACACACACACACACACACACACACACACACACACACACACACACACACACACACACACACACACACACACACACACACACACACACACACACCTCTGTGTTAGCTGCCGTGAGATCTGATGCTTTAGCTGTTTACAAGTATACAGCAGCTGTAAAAGGTCAAGGATGAATGATATTTATAGGAGGTGGAGAGGGAAAGTAAGTGAGGAAAAAGTGCAAGAGGAGGAGAAAAGGGAGCTGAAGCAGAGAGAGGGACTGAGTGCTGAGTGAACGAGGCTCCTTGGTGGTTTGGGTGGGTTTGATTTAAGAAACAAAAAAAAAGCCCACAAAGATACTACACTGGACTCCCTGAAGCTTAGACAGACCGGTCTGTTTGTAAAACTCATGCTGTACACTGGTTCCTACATGTCTCTGTCTGTGTGTATGTGTGTGTTCATACATTACACGCACGTTTTGCATGCAACATGACCACACTGCGAGAGGCAGATCAACATTAAGAGGATGAGGGTGGTCCCCTGGAACCGTCAGTGTCTGTCTTTGGAAACTTAATCCTGCAGACAGATGATGAATGCTGTAATTAACTTGCTTGGGGCACACCTGCCTGGGTAAACATTGAACAGAAATCGGTTTTGGATCTACCAATAAAGCTATATTTATATTCCTCAGATATTAGAAAGCTGACAAAGCAAATATAGAACCCTTTTCTAAAAAAAAAAAGGTTTGGTATAGAGTGCATAAACCAGAGTGAGTGAGTGTCAGAGGAATCAAAATCCCAGAAAACATTTTTTTTCCAAATATTTGCAATCAAGAAGCTTCATAACTTAAAAATTTAAGAAAATAAACTTAACAATTCTGATCAAGAGACGTATAACTAGCTTTTATAACACATTCAGCAAACATCAGATAGATTGAAGATATTACTATAGGACTGTTTAAAGGAACAACACCAGTCAGTTAATACAAGGTTGAAATTACTTCAATGTAAATGGCTAATGAGAGTGTATATGTATGTATACATATATATAACTGTTACACTTTTTTTGCTTGACGTTCTTAATATCTGTGTTAAAGTGTTTGAGTGACAAAGTAAAGTCTTTTCATTGTAAATGGCCCAGAGATATAGATAATTTGGGCATGTGTTCAAATGTTCATTGCATATAGTTTAAAGTAACATTCCCATTGAGGGCCAAAATTGTGTGTATTTGGAGTATACACAAAGTAAATGAAATTGATCAATTTTGGACTTCTTCAAGCCAGAAAAATGGTTGCAGTATGTTGGGAAAAAAATGAAAAAAATTAAGTAACAGCATCACTTTGAGTGTATAAAGGGGTCTTGAGCTGGAGAGGTTGACATATATATTAAAAGGTTCATTGTGTAGAATTTTTATTAAAAGCTATATTTAAAAAAAGAAAAAAAAATACATCTACAGTGTATTTAGAGGGGTACAGAATATGTATATCTTTTCCAGAAAAAAATGATGTATAGTGTGAATTAATTATTTTACATTTTTTGACGGGTTTGACAATGACTTTATGTTTCCACGTACCAGGCAATAGTGACAGGGGCATTGCGAGTTGCCAGATACGTCCATGTCCTCTGCATAGCAAGGCTACCGCGTAAAAATGGCAGAGGCTGCAAGGCCTGCAGCAGTTTCAAAGCCCTGGTGAACAGTACGTTATGAATCACAGAAGCTGAGTGTCCAGAGAAGAGCAAAAACCAGAGTCAATATCTATGAAGCGTATGCTCGACATACTCATAAAGGATCTACATCAAAACGATGAAATGGCGACCTTGCTCCTTGACTGGTAAATTAAGCTAACTCGCTACCTAACTTAGCTAATGGTCAATCAAAATTCTTTTCAACAACATTTTTGTTTTTACTATACGAGGTTGACCCTAGATATGACATTAATGGTCATAAACCATTGACCTCCACACCCGACGTCATGGAGTGAATCCTCTGCCCGGTCCAGTTTAGCAATAATCTAGCTACCTACAAAACAACCACCATTCTTTAAAATGTATTTATTAGTTGAAATTTGTAGTTACCCTTGATGAATCATCATTTGGCATAGTGTAGACTGATGGCATGATACAGTTGGCAACTAACCTGGAAACTTGACTGCTGGATTCTATTTTTTGTGTTGCAACTAACTATCCTCCTCATTTTACATATTCCACCATTTAAAGGTAAGTGGAAAGAGTTTATATTTGGAAAATGCATAAATACACATATGGAACTATAGATATATAATATTTATTTAAATATAAGTGCAATCGGAGCAGGCTGGTTCCTTGGCTCCTGAAAGTGCTACTTTCCTTTTCGGAACATGTGCCCGTTTGACGCACCGTTTCTTGAGAAGCACTCATTTGATCAACTTCACACTCGGCACTGCTCTCCCTTGAGTTCTCTGCAATACATTCACCAAGTGTGGAGCCAACTGGATGAACAGTCCTCAAGATACACAAAGGACAGTGATACAGAGACCCTTTCCTTTACAGTTAGATGAGGGTGTTTGCTACAGTGCTGTCTATGAGCTGAATGGCACCAATTTGTCAAAGTTACTCAGACATCATATCTATGCATGTCCATAAGATGTGGTTGCATTAGCACAAAGCGATGAGAGATATGACGGTTTTTGTAATATAAGCCCTGTCAAAAATTTCAAAGGTTTTTTTTTCTTGCTTGCTCCAGATATGTTCTGTAAAAATTTGGTAGTGATGCTCAAAATTTGTACAAGTGACAAAAAAAGAGATTTGGACCAAAACTCAAAATGGCGGAAAATCTATGCGTAGAGGCAAATAGATGTGGCTTTTACGAATAGATTTGTCTGGACCCTCAGAATTTTTTCATTCTGAGAGTCATGATTCATAAGCTAAAATGTAAAAGTTGGTTGTTACTGCCCCACCATCTAAAACAAATTGTGCCGAAATTAACACTGCACATACTCAGATTCCCTACAATGTAGAGTGGTGAAGTGAGAGTCAAATGTGAGTCAAGGAATTGGATGAACAGTTCTTGAGGTATGTGACTCACAAACACACATAGACAGACAGGGATTCTTCGCTTTATAGTTAGTCTGTGTAAATGTGCGATTATACAGGTATATGAAGAAAAAAAAAAAAAACTTGCCTTGGGCCATCTGAAGACAACAAAATTACACTAAACTCAATAGTAAACCAATACTCCAGAAGGAAGGTAATGTGCATGTTCACAGCCAACCACAGAATATTATGTGTCTCGGTGAAAGGTGTAGGACCTAGATGCTTTTGTGCTACATAGCGACATTGCTGCGGTATCTTTGTCTATACAGGTCTGTAAAGGGCTAAGATTTCTCCAAAGTTTACCCAATATGGTGTACTAAAACCTGACTAAAAAGTCATTATTTGCTTTTCACCGTTTCATTTCAAATCCAATGTGGCATGAGTCGAGTCACAACAACAATAAGTACATACTAATTATTCTTCTTGACGTATTTGTGCGGTTTTTGTGACGAATATAAAAGGGCTTATAAAAACAACGCAAACCTAAATGAAAGACCGAATGAAAAGACTGAATGAGAGTGAAAGCAAACTTGTTTTTCCCATCCTGTTTTTCAGTTTCACCCCGAAGATATGTCTCATCTGGTTGTTTATTCATGTCTATCAAGTGCGTACGAGGGGCCAAGTTACAGCTCGGTGAGCCACATTTCCCTGTAAATACCTGCACAGTCAACATTTACACCCTGGCTTGGCATGGTTTCTCAATCTAGTTGAGCGCAGATAGCATCTTTATGCAGGCGACTGTCTGATGGTGTGAGTCAACGCTGCCTTGATTCCCAATAACAACCCGCCGAACGGGGTGGAGTGGGGGCAGGGGGGTTATTATGTCTACAGAAGCCTGTCACAACTGCAAAGCCTTTTATTTTTCTAACATCTGAGAGGTGAAAGGGAGTGTGAGGAGGAGAGACAGGCGATACGAGGGAGGCTCTGGCCAACGTGCTCGCTCTCTCTCAAACCCCAAATCTCAGAGGGACTGCCAGACACAGAGAGAGAGAGAGAGAGAGAGAGAGAGAGGGGGAGAGAGAGAGCGCGCAGTAGACAATTAGTGCCAACACTAACACGGGTAATGGCTCCAAAATGGAGTTCACTCGAGCCCGCCAGCCAAGAAAACAGTCAGCCTAAATCAGGCCGAGTTGAATGGCAATAGAGGAGAGGAAGCGAATTCCTGCTTCAGTCAACAGGCCCTCCGCAACCCGGCGGCCAGTCGGAGCGCAGCAACCGGCAGAGATGGCTCCACACTGAGCAGCGACTGTCTACAACCCCGGTTCGGTGGAGAAACAGAATTGCTGGACAGTGAATTGGAGAAAGGGGGAGAGGTGTGTATGCTGGTGTGGACTGGTTTTCTTTTGTGCGTTTTGGTCCGGATTTTTGCCCTTTATTGTAAGTACGGTGAAGAGACAGACAGATAATACAGGGAGAGCAAGACATCTGAAGAAGGTCCCTGGCTGGAATCCAACGAGGGAAGTTGCGGTTATGTGGGAATGTGCAGAAACTCCATTTAAGCCTGTAGTTTAAATTTGATTCAAAGGAAATTATTATTATTTTCCAGTTCTACTGTATAGCCTGTTCTGCTTATGGCCTACACCCTCCATCTAACATGATTCCATCACTCAGATTGGCTCATGGTACACTGCAAAAAATGAAATCTTAACAAGTGAAAATGTTGTGTATTCAGTACAATTAGTCCAATACTTAGTATTATTATCTTATTCGATTGGCAGATAATTTAGCTTGTTTTAACTTTTTTCCCCCTGATTTGGGTCAATTTGGTCGTGTTTTAAGAAAACAAGACTGACATTTTCTTTAAAAAAAAAAAAAGGAAAAAAAAGATAAAATCAAGATTGTGTACGTTTATGAACTTGATTACTTAAAGGTCCCACATTGCAGAAAGTGACATTTTAATCGCTTTCTGATTATAAAGAAGGATGGTGTTAAATTAAAGGTATAAATAGTATCCCAAAACGCTCAGAAATACGCACAGCCCATATTCAGAAACTATGCCTCAAAAAAGAGTCCTCAGGACTTCTGTGAAGTTGTGTGGATTTCTGGTATTAAAACTCCAAATATATCTTGTAAGGAATATCACAACTTCAAATAAAATCCAGGAAAAGTGGATGATAAGTTAATGAAAAACATTCATAAAAAATAGAAAATATAAAATGAGTACCAAAGCAGTTTGTCTTGTGAGGAACAAACATCTTGCAGGCAGTGGCTATCTGAAGTTCAGCACTCAGAACAGCTTTGATGATGAGGTCCTCCACCTGTCTCATCAGCACTGGGGGAGAGAAGATAAAAAAGGGGAAAAAACGGGATGGATAGAGTTAGTAAAGGTTGTGTTGATTAACTGATAAACAAGTTTTTCTCAGAATTTGATAGACGGATCAAGGGCTGTGTGATGCAACAAAGTGAGCCAACATGGAATGTATCATCTTTGCCTGGACCTTTAAATATCATTTGAGGCAGTTATTAAAAGCTTGAGAATGGGGAGAAACTGAAAGCTTGACTTACATGTGGTGTCCTTCCCCTCCTGCTTCAAATACCTCAACACTGCACTCATACTCCACTTGTTCCCATAATCCTCAACTTCAGGGTCATCGCAACTGAAAAGGGAAAATAATAAGAGTTATAATAAATGGATGACTCAATCTAGCTTCCCATAATGGCCCGTTTTCAATTTGATGCAATTATGAGAAAGAGGCTACTTTTGACAGACTGTGGACTCCATGTGTGTTGATTACCTGACATAGTCACTACTCTTTTTGTTCAAGCTGTAGTTAGTGAGATGCATGAACGTGTTCTTAATGCTCTTTGAAGTCTGGTCATACTTGACTGTGGCAAACCTGTGGACAGACAGTGTATATTTGTACCAGAAAGAAAAGGGAAAGGAAAAAAAACCTTATTTGTCATCCAACCATTCCACTACATATCTCTCTGCTTTAATGACCACATTCATAAGGCGGACACTTGACTGAATAATGGGGGCACTTTAGGAAGAGATTAGTTTCTGGCAGAGTATGAGAGGAGTGGATGCCACATGTGCAATAATGAGAATTCCTTGGCACGCACTATGTACCTGAATACCATCACAACCCGAAGGAATGTCAGAAGATAAAAGTGGGATTCAGAATTTCGGCCATGATTTATTGCATATGGTTCATAGTGAAGCCAGCAAACAAGCAGGCGGTGACACTCCGTTTCCAGCACGTACCTCTGTCAGGCTGAACCGGCGAGCCAGTTTGTTCCATCAATCATCTACTCCATCCGGCCCTACCTGGGCCTGATAACAGTCATTTCTTGGTTTTTCACTCAACAAGTACCGCTACACTTGGCCATGCCCGACAATAAATACGGCACAATTGCACAAAATCACTGTAAGATATCATCTTTCGACACTTGACACAATCGGCGGCGTTTGATAAGCACATCTTGCAAAACAATGGGCCGCTTTGTTTCAAGAGCCACTGCCGCTTTCACAGCTTCACCCACTATGCAGCGGTCGCTCTGGAAAGTTGAGACTGCCCTCTTCAGGGCGCTGAATGAGCATCAGTGAATATGCCGAATAAAAGTGTGTGATGGATCCTGCAGTGACACTGCAGCCATATACTCATACAACATGAGATGGTAGGTAAAAGTAATTGTTACTAATGGTACTAGTCAAAAGTCAAAATCAGCTTTATTGTCATGGTGACATGATGATAAACAACAATATAAACATAAGAAACAATACAATAAGGCTTGTGTATAATATAAAATAGGATGCGAGAATAAAGCAGCATTTAAGCAGCAGTGTCATTGGTTATAGTGCAAAAAGAAAAGTGTACATTGTGATTACTGTGGGGCAGTGCGAAGGGAACTCCACAGGAGAGAGATGTGTCTTTGGTAAGTTTCACCAGACTGGGACACTTACACTAAGAACAAAGAGGTAGGGAAGGGGTGTGTGTGGGGGTCAGATGGAGGAGGGAGGGCAGGGCAGGGAGAGAGTTCAGCATCCTGACTAATTAAGGTTCTGATCCATTTAGTGCAGAGGATCCTTGATTTGCAGCATGCTCGCTATGTTTGACCTGAATGGAACAGAACCTTAATTACTATCATTAGTAACTATCATAACATAATGACCTAAAAATCATATTTCTTCTAAAGCTTTCAGGCATATTTGAATTCCTTTATACCTATAATACATTACTATTATATCTATTACTATCATGTCTCTGCTTTTCTATATATCAGACCCCAGGAAGAATATTCTTTACCCGTTGAGGTGAAGGCTAATGGGGATCTTTAATAACCCTACAGACAAAGTCCCTAATTAACCTAAGCATGTTTTTGGACTGCGGGAGGAGGCCAGAGAAAATCCGCGAAGGCATAGGAAGAACATTCAAACTCCACACAGAAAAGTCCAAGCTCAAGTCCTTGAACGTGCGACCTTCTTGCTGTGAGGCAACAGTGCTACCCAATGACCACCATGCTGAAATTTATTAGAAGTGTATATACAGTAAACTACAAAAAAGTGTATATGCAGTACTCTACATAGTAAATCTACTCATCATTATATATTATATGTGGACTAGAGCTGCAAGAATTAGCTGTCAACTATTACATTAA
The DNA here is from genome assembly GCA_030544235.1 of Lepturacanthus savala. Classification (NCBI taxonomy): domain Eukaryota; kingdom Metazoa; phylum Chordata; class Actinopteri; order Scombriformes; family Trichiuridae; genus Lepturacanthus; species Lepturacanthus savala. Next base: position 16,043,039 of record CM060469.1, on the reverse strand, counting down.
TCAACAACTATATTTATAAATTATTAATCCATTTGACTCATTTTTTTAGAAGAAAATGTTGGATGTCTGGTTCCAGCTTCTCTAATCTGATTATTTTCTGGTTTCTTTAGTCTTCTATAATAGTAAATTGGTGATCTTTGGGTTGTGGATTATCAGTCTGGACAAAAGGTTGTATTTTCAGCTTTGGGAACGTGTTAGAAAATTTTACACCATTTTATGAACCTAACATGTAAATACTATATAATTTCAATAATTGATAGTTAAATCAACTATCAAGAGCTGTTTGTGGCCCTGAAAGTTACTCTACAGTATGCATTGTAGAATTTTATCATAAGAAAAAAACCTGTAAAAGCAATAAATTCTATGTATATGGTCAATAAATTGTCACAGTATGTGTATGAATATTTTGGGTCAATATGCACAGTTTAGTCCACATAAACTTTGAAAAATTGTCTAACGTCCACTAGTATTACTATGTACATGGGTCAGTGACAAATAATGTTTGGCAAGATGATAAAGTCAAAATATTTTTAAAACAGTTTTAAGAAGCATTCATCAGGTCTCTCAAAATAAAGATTTTGTCTTCATGTTGGTTTCTTGTTATTTAAAAGTCTGTCTTTGTGTCATTTTATGTCAATATATAATCCACCTAGAATATAAAACTTGTTAATAGAATGTGTTTTTCATTTTTAAAACCTTTTTAAGAGAATTAACCTCTGGTACCACGTTTTTAGGGTTACACCACATGACAGATTTGTCACTGACCTACATACAAATGTCAGCATCAACGTTGCTGGACATAGGTCCATGTTTTCATTATTCTCTACATGTTTACAAGTAAGATTGAAAGATTCAGACTGAATGAAGATGACTGGTCCAACTAAATTACAAGATTAGACTTCCATCTGATCATCTGATCAGCTGTTAATAAACAAGGCAAAAAACCCACATGCAACTCACCTAGCCAGGCCTTCCTCATATACGTAGATGATGAGCGGATCATATGACGTCACCAACACATACAACCGCACGTCAAACTTGAACTCTGTAAACAGAACAGAACTGATTACCGATCACATAGATTATCCAGTTCAAATCTGCCCAAACTGACTCTTGTGGAACTCACCATCGATCAGTAGCGGGTTATTAATATAGCGAGACACCAAGATATTCTCATCCATTGATATCTGATTTGGCTGCAGATAGCAAACAGAAATAAAGAATGAATACTAAAGGTAATCATTTACAGTAATCACTCATCCGAATAGATTTAAAGCCACAATCTGTAACTTTCCACATGTTCACACAACAGAAAAACCATCTACTGTAGTGATGCGTTTCTTTTTGCAGTGGTTTATATGCAGTGAACGTCATCACTTGACCAAGTAACATGACATCTGATATTGTAATTTATACTGTCAATAACTTGCACAGGATTGTTGACTGGACAGATGTGACTTGACAAGCTAAATAAACATTTTTTAACCTTTTCCCAGCATTCATTCATTCATATAGTCATCGTTAAAACCCTGGGTTCCCGAAATCTGATGCAACTGCTGTGATTAACATTACATCAAAGAATAATCAGATCAAGAAAAGTCAGAAACTTCAGGGACGCTGGCCAAAGCAGGTCGACCTTCAATAATAGCCTGTAAAAACACAATCTCGGGGTGGGAGATGGGTCATTTATGAGGTTGAAATGTGTTGCAGGTGGCGAAGTTGAGAAGAGGGGGGGGGGGACCTCAGTGCTGGCTACAGTTCAGAGAAAACCTCCGCTCACCCCCCTCCTCCAAAAAAAAAAAAAAAAAAAAAATGAACGTATTTCTTTCTTCTCTCCAAATATCGCTCTGACATTCTTTCCACTGTTTCATAAAAATGCCTTAGAAGAAAAATTGTGTTTTCCAAGAGTGAGAACCTTGTCGGGCTCCTCCAAAAGCCGGCGCGCTTGGAAGTGTGTGATTTACTCCGTGGAGCTTATTAATGGCTGAAACGCTGGTTGATGCTTTTCTTTTCTTTTTCCCACCAAAAGACAGCTGTATCAGCACACCCCCGCACACAAATAACATCTGGCCTGAGCTGACTGTTTCAGTTCACACAGTTTTTTTTAAAAAATTTTTTAAGTCAGTATAACAATCTTACAGTAACAGTTTAACTTCACCTGCGTTCGCCATTAGTGTGAATCTGTGTCACGCGTGTGATTGTAAGTTGACAGATTGATACTTGGCACACTGTCGGTCTGTGTTGTCCAGCGGAGAAAAGCAATCACTCACGTTGCTGACCAAGTAGATGCCTCGTCCTCTTGAAGATGCTACTGGTTTAATAATCCAGGGGCCCTTGTCCTTGGCGTAGCAATCTATAAAGGAAGGAGAAGGATTATTTATAGTGTATGTTTAGGATTGGCAGTGACTATTAAATATATCATGAATAGAGGCTCTGCTTTAAGGTGGGAGGTGTCTTACTGCAGAATTCCTGGTACTCAGAGGGAAGCACGAAGGTCTGAGGGACGATGTGGAAGTTTTTGAAGCCGTGAGTCTGCTGCATTCGCTGGATGTTTTTATAAAGACGGTCTTTGCGCGTCAGTTCGTACGACCTGGAAACGAGCAGAGGCTCCAGGGTTTAAAAGACGCAGCCTTCTGACACGAAAAGAAAAATATATAGATAATGCTTTGTGGTGCATGTGTACACGACAGCAGCGGATCGCCCTCTGCCTGACAATATGATTCATTTTGTGTTTTTCAGGGAGAGGCACCAGTCCAAAACAAACGCGCTTTGCGCTGCAAGCCAACACAGACGCGCTGCCAGAACTGCGAGGGCTTAAAATGGTTCAGCAGTGATATTTATAACACAGACAGTGGTGATGCGCTCACGGCACTCCGTCGCTCCGCTCTACCTGGGAAAGTGGTTGACCCTCTGGAAATCTTGAAGGCTACGGAGTATGTAAGGCTTGAGGTGAGATCCTGTCCACATGAGGTTAAAGTCGTTACTGTTTGGGTGAACCTAAAAAATGAACAAGACACAATAACGGAGCAGGTTTGGACGTAGGAATTGGCGTGAATTAGAAAATGAGCTCTGTGCAGTTTCCCAGTCACCGACTGTAGGGATAAGAAGCAGATCTGGACACTAACCTGGAGAAATACACACCCCGCTCTATTGAAACCCTCCCAAAAAGAACAACAAAAAAAAACTGACCGAATGTCATCACCGTCGTCCTATTTCATCTGCTTTGTTTTGTTTTATTCCAACAGTTCATTAGGAGGCAGGACTCACATGACTGCTCGGTGTCTAGTGGAGAGCCAGATGTTTGCAATAAAGGCTTATTAAAGCTTGGCTCCGTCAGAGCTGCGGTAGACACTCACCCGCCTTTGATGGCGGGTTAGCGGGAGTCAAGAAGCATTGAAATGAAATAAAAGGGGAATTAATTGTAACTGCTTGGAAAGAGCAATAATGGGGATTGTGTGCCCCTCGTGAAAAACCGGATAAATGCTCTTGAGGTCATTTAGTCTATTTTTTTCCATGGGTGCTTTCCCGGGCTTTGACATCAGCATTATCAGTCAAAGAACAAAAAAAACCCTCTATCCCATATCCTACACCGCACAGAGGTAAATATAAATATAATAAATAGCATGTGTGGCAAAAAAGACAATGCCATTTTTTTATTTTTTAAAAGATAATTGCTATTATTTTAAACAGTGGAGAACATTACCTCATGGAACCCATGATTGGTCAGTATTCCTCGTACCAGGCGGCTCTCTGTGCGCACAATCTTGAAGGCCATGTTGTATCGCTCTGATAGTACAAATGAAACACTTGTGTAACTACATATGAATCAGAGTATATACTAGAATCCTGAAGTTTACTTCAATATGTTTTCCAAAAAACAACTGAATATATTTTAACACCTCAATGTCACTTAACCCGTTTGAGTCTGAGCTAACCAATTTTGGATAATTAGTTAATTGATGTAATAATAACAATAATAACTGGTTAATTGTTTAATAATGATGACAATATTCCTATATTTTTTTCTTGAAATTCACTATTGTTCAGACATTCAGTAAGATTTAGCCCGTTGAATTATTATAGCCCGATTTGATCACTCATTATAATATATGAATAGCTAAAATACAATGGGTTTATTGTTCAAATTGAGACAATAGCTGCGTCTGAATCCTTGCGTTCTAACCAGTACCTACTACTAGTAGCTGCTTCTATGTATAACGTTAGCCAGTAGAAGGCGCAATTTGGACGTACTACAGCACCACCATCTTGCCCTCCTGGTGACTTCTGGGATATTGTAGTGTGGTTCGCTTACACACTGCAAAATATGACCGGATGTCGTAAACCATCCAGGTACCGTTGGCCTACCTGTTGAAAGCCTAATAAGGTATTCGGATAGTGTATTCCTCATTTTTACCTATTGTGCTATGTAAGTTGTTTTTTTGTTAATTGTATTTTTTATTTTAAAAAATGTATAGAACATTGCTTGACAACGTCACAGAATATGTGAAAGGAATTGGTGTCCAGAAAACATAAAAACGAGATCAGTTCTTGTTGTTGTTGTTTTGTTTTTTTTGGGGGGGGGGGGTTATTACATTCATGCGGTCTTTACAATGAGTCTAATTACTAAAATACCATACAAAATGATTAAGACTTTTTAAGGGCCCTAACATTTTTGAAACTGATTTATCCACCTTTAATACTTTTCAAGAGTGCGTGGGCAACCTGTTATTAATCCCTCACGATAATAGCATGTTAGCATCGAACGAATCAAAGCCTCAGAAACGTGTTGGAGTTACCTCCAATAGAGCAGATATTCCCATCTTTTGAGACGATAGCTTCTGGGATGAACAGGAGAACGGGGATGGACTTGCTAAGGCCGCTCCAGGCAAGGCAGGGATGGTCTCTGGTGGGCAAATGTATAGATGAGACACAGAAAATTCACGTAATAGAGAGAAATTAACACGTTACACGCAGGAAAAAAAAATCCCAGTAACAAGGTCATGGAGATGCACTCTAAGGTGAATAAAACTGCTCAAAATCATTTCTCCCGATGATGTAAACTCACCTCCAGCTTACCTAATGCTGGGGGAATGTTTCCTGACATGTTGTTTATTTCAGTGGAGCAGATAGAGACAGAACCCCACACAGTTTCAGGAGGTGCCGGGCAACAACAAACCCATTTACTGTTCTAACAAATGACTTGTAAAACTGCACTCTATCTGATAGTACCAGACACAGCCCGCTTATCGGTGGGGCTAAAAAATAAGATAAGGCGGCCTGCTGATGGAAGAGAAGTCAATCAGGCGCAGCCGGTCTTGATAAAGGAAGGGAGGCATGTAAACAATTGCTGGAAGTATCCAGGTATGTCAGACAATACAGAAGATAACTTCTCCACTGAGATGAGATTGGTTTACACATCTCTAAACAACATATTTTGATCGTCTTGAAGCCATCGGAACTGTTGAAATTCTCCCAGTGAGCGAATTAAGGGACACCTTACAACCTATTGATCTTAAAAATGAAAATATTGGGCTAACAAGCATTGTGGAATTTAACCGTACACTCGCCCTCATCTGCACATCAATCAAAAGCCAAGATTATGTGAGTTCGGTATCTTTTTAAGTTGAAAATGTCCAAATCCTCTGTTTCCATCTTCTCAAATCTAATTATTTTCTGGTTTCTTTAGTCTTCTAAAAAGTAAGCCAATGATGTTTGGGTTGTAGGCTGTTGTATTAATTGATTAGTTGATGGGTTCATAAAAGGGTGCAAAACGTCAAGAGCTGTTTCCCAAAGCTGAAGTTACAACTTAAAATGTCTTTTTTTGTCCAGACCAACAGTCCACAACCCAAAGATCATCAGTTTACTATTATAGAAGACTACCAGAAGAAGAAACCAGAAAATAAACCAAATTGAGAACCAGAACCAGAAAATGTTGACATTTTCTTCTTAAAATGACTCAAATCGTTTAACGATTTATCAAAATAGTCAGCAATTAATCTAATAGTTGGCAACTAATCGATTAATTGTTGCAGCTCTAATTTTTATGCATCTACCGCTGCAAAACCTTGTTGAGTCATGTGATTTCTTTCCCCTGGTTGCCATACATGTTTTATTCTATACGTGCATCTTAATTTCTGTCCTTCTTGTATTTGCCTGCAATGCTATATTCACCATCTGTTATATTTTTTATTGTTTTCTGTTGTTTTTATTTGTAGTTTTACAATCATATTAATATATTACATAGCTTTTTAAAAATGTCAGATTTCTTGCTCTGGTATCAACCCAGAATAAAACTAAAAGTAAAAAAGAGCAGCACCTGGAGGTTAAACCCTATGCGATCCGCACTAATTCAGGCGATAGGAAGCAGACACAGTGGTTGTCGGTACGGTATGTCTAAGTATATCCTAAGAGGGAATTAGTTGGCAGAGACCAGATAAAAAGACCAACTGTTGCAACTATGATCTGGAGCTATAGACGGTGCTCTTCCTCCGGTCGAACTTTCATCAATTATGCAAAATGAAAGCTCCTTGGATTCTTCATTTTGTCTAAATGTATCCTGACATTAATTATTAAAGCAGTTGCTGGATGTTTTCTGTAATCCAACATCGATTAGATTGCAGTTCAAAAAGAAGTTTGATAAATTGCAATGACGAAAACCTGAAACTATTTTTTTTCTGCAGATACACTCATGTAAAGACTTATCAACATTGGGGTGACTGTTATTTTGCATTTGGATAATGTGGATGTTTTATACAATGACCTCAGAGTTGGTGCTTTCCCCCCCATTCATCAAGGCTGTGTGGGCAAATGATTTATTTATGATAAGAAGAAAAGTAGGGGCTTATTTTTTATACTGCTGAGCCTTGACAGGATTGTTTGTGGAGCTGCCTGGAGCAGATCCCACTCAGTTGCATGTGATTATACAACCAGGACTGAAGATTTGCACAAAGTGCAAACTTGTACTTACTCTTGCTCGTCCTCTGAGGAGGATTCAGATTCCTCCTTATCCCGGATCACAGCTGGCATCTCCACAGTGAAGGCGGACGAGCTGTCCGGTGAAATCTTCCTGGGATCAAGTGTCTAAGTTTACCATGATATATGTAGCAGCTCCAACTGCAAAAACACAGAAAACACCAGTCATTGAACGTCTCACCAAGCCAAATACTAACAATAACAACACTGCTAAGACCCGTAAACAAATGTCACATTCGTGCAGTCCTGAAACAGGGGTTCACATGTAGCTCACACGTAGCCGACAACAGCTGCTTTCTATTTCTATTCCGCTTGGAATTATGTTCTATGGACGTTAAGACTAAACCCAGGTAACAGGCGTTAAAGCTAAACAAGATCAGACTTGGCTTTAACGTTGGGAAGCTAACAATGAAGCTCCCATCTTGTTAGGGGACGCTAAAGTATCAACGTTTACTATGTAAAGACCAACAGAAACACGCCGACATTTAACTTGCCTTTATTTATAAGAGCCTGCTAACGGCTAACGGCTAGCTGGTGTCACCAGGTCCAGTTGATCATCGCGGTTAATCTTCCTGGTTACTACAACAACTGAGTAACGTTAGCAACAGAGCACGGAGCATGCGCACTTCCTGTGACTTTTTTAAAACTCCACCTGACCAAGTTAACGTATAAGAAATACAGATTATATATGAATAATACAATAAAATAAAAAAATATTAATAAAAAATAATATAGAAGAATCAATACATAAAATAAATGAGGAAGAATTATTTATTAATTAAACAGATTTGGTCACCTATGACTATTATAATGTCCGTAGATACATAGTACATAGCGAATGTGGAATATAAAATGAACGCTAAAGCTAGCGTGAAGTCCCATTTTTTTCATTTTAGACTACACAACAATAATGCACACAATGAATTATTTTAATAAATTGGGAGTATAGAAAATGGCCTTAGAGAACAAACTCCTATCTTTTTATCAAAACTAAAAGAAACGTGTTTTATTTCTACCAAACCAGATGTAACACAGAGCTTCCTCTCTCGCTCCGCGGACTCTTTGATTTACCGCAGCCTAGTTTGAAGTCTGACAGGTGACTGAATTGCTTAACAGCGATTGGTTAGAGACGAAAGTGGGCGGAACCAGAACGACCGAATGAACCAATCGAAACCATGGCACGATCGCGTGGAGCCACTTCCGCAGCTGTTTTATTGGGTAGCACCACATTTACCATTTAGCTCAAAACAGCGTCAAACTCGGTTGGCCCGAGTCCCAGTTTGCTGATAAATGTTGGAGCATGTTCGCGTTGTAGTTTGACAGACGCCGCCAGGTAAATACAGCCTATATTTATATATTTATGTTGTTATTTTAGCATTATTATCTCCTGTGGTATGTTAGCATAGCGTTAGTCAGTTAACATCCAGCATACATGTCCGTCTACCTGTTTGTTGTTTGTCCAACAATCAATGAGCAGTTTTCCCTCCTTAACAGACTCGCAGACAGAAAGAGATGAGTCGCTTTCTGAACGTGTTAAGGAGCTGGTTGGTGATGGTGTCGGTCATCGCGATGGGAAACACTGTGCAGAGCTTCAGAGACCACAGCTTCCTGTCAGAGAAGCTCTACACCGGGGCGCCGCAGTTCGGTCAGAACACCTGTTTATTATTATCATCATTATTATTATTATTATTTTGAAAGACAATAGACATAATATATTAGAGGTTTGGCGTTATCCCACACCTCGAAAAAGTTTTTTTTTCAGTTATTCTGATATTTGTACTGTTATGCAGCTTTTTAGCTGTAAATCACAATATTAGGAACCAAAATCAGAACCATGTGTACTATAGTGTGGTGATATTTCCCACGACATAACTATATTTAATTTGAGATATCAATATGTAAAATTGTGTAAAAGAAAAAATGGGAATTGTTTAAATTCCATTTTTTAAAACTTTATTTTTATACTCAAAATAAATAATATTCATTAATAGTTAACGCATTAGGCAAAGAGCAACTGTTTGATATTGTAATTACACCTACGATCATTAACCTATACACTCTTCAAAGAGTAATTAATGATTAATGATGGATTTTTTAATGTTGGTCCCAATATAATATGGAAAAATTACATTACATTACATATAAAGTTGCTGCTAATTTACCTCAACAATTTTAATTTACATTGATATAAAATTTGTCAGCTGGCATTAAGCCTGTCTGTGCTTAACGTTCAAAATATTGGCACTAAGGTCAATATTTAATTATATGTAATTGTATTATTACATTGGCCGTTATATATAAACATTTGTAGTTTATTTATATATATATATATATATATATATATATATATATATATATATATATATATATATATATATATATATTACATTTTATTATTATAATAAATGCCAGCTTTCCTGATTTTTCCATTTCTACCCTTTTCTTCAGTGAATGGTCTCCAAGCGCGAACATTTGGTATTTGGACATTGCTGTCATCGATCATTCGCTGCGCCTGTGCCATCGATATCCAGAACAGAACGTAAGTGACTGTCTGCACCTTGTTTCTGTTGGCGGCTGTGTTATGTTCTTACAGTGTGTCGTCATGCTGGCTCCTGCAGGCTGTATCACATCACCTTGTGGACATTTGTACTGGCGCTGGGTCACTTTCTGTCAGAGGCTTTCATCTACAAAACCGCACCGCTGACAATCGGTGTCATGGCACCTCTCATTGTGGCAAGTAAGTGTGTCAATTTTAAGTTTTAAAACCTCTTTATACCGTGCCGTATTTCCCCACCGTGGAGTTAGAAGTTGAAAAGTAGTATTCCAATCTCAGCTCTCACGTCTTAATATAAAAAGTATATAAAGTAACAGTGTCTCGTTTTGTTTTTCTAGGTTTCTCAGTCATAGGAATGCTGATTGGATACCAGTGTTTTCCAGAAACACAGGAGGAAGTTGGAGCTCGACAGAAGAAACGTAACTGACCCACCTGAAGCTGCGTTTCCTCCTGTTGGGTGAACCCACCAGACATGTCTGGACTAGTCATAGTTTTGTTGCTTCCTGCCTCGAAGAACATGAGCTCTTGATGTCAATTAATTTCCTACTGTGAATGAAACTTTTATGTACATGTATATCTGGGTTGTATTTAATATTTTATGAACTGATATTTTAACAGGTTCTTCGCTTACGGTTTTGTTACACTACAGTAATTGGTGTGTATCAGTGATCAATACACGCAGGTTCTGAAATGCGACTTCTCAGCGCTGAATGACTCATTCATGCGTCTGAAAAGTAACTAAATATATTTACTCAAGTACTGTACAAATTTGAGGTACTAGTACCATTTGATGCTACTTCGACTGCACATTTCAGAGAGAAATCAACCGATTATTTGTCATGTGATCACAGTGAGATGTGCTGCTGTCACTTCCTGCAATTGTGCAATAAAACTAGTGATAATAATTAATTAGTAATTATTTAAAACAAAGCAAAACGGCAATAATGAATGTGTACAATGCACTTCTACTCCACTACATTTATCTGAGCTTTTGTTCCTTTTAAAATGAATATTTGACATATGACATGTCTTTTGGCATGTGTTACATAAAGCAGATTGTAGTTTTGGGATCACGTTTTAGATGTCTGTATGTTGTTAACGGCTCCACCCAATGATGTTTTCCCTCTTAAAATGCTAGATCTTAAAAGTAGATTTTTTTTTCCTTCTTTCCTCTCCCATTATTCATCTCATTCTTCATCTCTGACCTTCTGGAGGGGCCTGACCCTGAAGTTTGGAACCTCTGGAATAAATAATTTGTATGTAGTTACACACTGATGATTCAGTATTAGTAATGTAATATATCAGTCAGATGACCAAAGCACTACAATACTTAAACTACATCAAGCTAATAATACATATGTAGTTTTACTTAAGTACAATTTATCATGCAGGGATTTTACTTGTAATGGTGTATTTTTACATTTCTGTATTGATACTTTTACTGAATCTGATCTGAATCCTCGTTCATGCTGCACTGAGTTGGTGCCAATAATTTGACTTTTGACATCCAATAACTAGATGTGATTTAAAACTGAGCAGCAGTGACCTGGTGATACATAGGAATTGTGTTATAATTGATAACAGAAATAATGACAAGTAGATATAAATTCACTCATATTTTTTTTATTACACGACCTTCCTTTACATTAAATCTTCTTACAGAGTAAATCTGTGCTACTGTTTATCAAAGAGTATTTTTTAATCAGCATTTATTCTTGATTCTTGTTTGTTCTGTGCTGTGAGATGTTTGTGCACACATTGATTTTATGCACAACATGATTTTTTTGAATAAAATTCCCCTCGGTGTGTCGATCTTGGAGTTTGAGTTGAATTTAATTTGTTTAAAATGGTATTGGATGGATTCAAAAGCAGAGATGATGAAGACAGTCAAGCATGTGAAGAAATAAACTCCTCATTATATCCACAGATACAAACTGACACTTTTTTACAAGACCTTATCATGTGGAACAAAAACAGTGTTTCTGACTTGTTTTTATGTTTTTTTTCTCTTATGTTTCATAAGAAATACCCCTCAGTCCGTCCTCCTTTACCACGGCAGGAACAACTAGCACCTGTCACAATCACGAAACATTCATTATAAAATAGGAACATTTACCAGATAACTAACCATAACACGTCAAGTATAACGTCTCAAAGACAAAACTGTACACTTGTTACACAGCATCAACTATGTGTCTCAGTAACATAATTTACAAGCTAAGAATCTTATATATAAAAACATATTTTTGTGCAAAATGACATGCAAAAAATGTGTTTGCCTTATCTGCTCGCCAGTCGATCCAGATCTGGAACGAGATTTTTTGTAAAGATCAAGAACACAACTGCCCTTCCGAAAAGTCCTCAGATGCATGGCATCAATCATATCTGTAATCAACAAGTATTCAAGAGTAACATGTCACTGTTTTCACGTATTCTAAAAAACGGAACACCTTCAAACTACTGACACCACATTGGTCCATCGTCAGGATACACTCACAGTTTAAACATTACTCATTAGAACGCCTAGAAAACTACGTTAACATTTATCGGAAGGACTAACTAGCTCAGGAAATGTTCAGTTAAAAGATTTTTACAGTGATGTTGCAGTTGCGTTCCACCCACAAGACATAAAATGCCCACATTGGATAAAATTAATAATAAATGTTTTCACACAGGGATGTAAAAACCTATGAGGTTCCTAAATGCATTCCTCTTGTGCATGGTTTGATTTGTGCTCGCTTTGGGATCACTTGGGCTAAATGGCACTTGGGATACGAGTGTGAATCTCAGGTCCATACACAGCACATCCTGCTCTGCAGCAGCTGCTTTGTTCTGTGTTCAGTCTGAACTCTTAACAGCAGCTTTCTATTCTTTGGGCCATGTATGAGTGTAAATGTGGACTTTTTTTTTTTTTATCAGTATGTGACATCAGGATTTTGATGCTTTGATCGAAGGAAGCTATGTGTCTTCCCTTCAGTCCAGCAGGACCTCCTTCCTGTCCTTATAACTTCCCCTCTTTCAGGATTTCAGGAGAAGAGATGCCACTGTCTTCGATATCAGCTGTCAGTTTCTGCGAAGGACAAGGAGGAGAGAAAATAATCACGATCGTGATGTTCGACTGAAACAAAAGCTGAGATTTTTGGCAAAAGACACAAACTCTCCACTTATCAGGGCATTCAGGAAGACAACAGAATATCAACATAGACAGAGCAAATATTATGTGGATTAATTAAATACTGAGTAACTCATTTCACATTTTATTAAAAAAATATGAAAGATTAAAGGGGCCCTATTTTGAAAAAACAAACACTTTTTCAGTGCTAGCGCTAAACTACGTCTGGCCTCCTTGATGAAACCTGGCTGAACAATAGAAATGGTTCTGGTTGTGATGTCACAAGTGGAAGTAAATAGCAACTGTTTTTGTCAACCGACCCCAGCTCTCTGATAGGCGGGACATTTCTGACAAGGTGAAAGGGTGAGTGTGTGAGAAGGCAGCCTGCATTGCTGCTACCGGTCTAACAAGGTGCTTCTGCACCATGAAAAGCATGCCAACCTTTATAAATAGACCATGAAAATTAAAATGTTAAACTAAACTGCACTGAAAATGGAAAATTAGGGCCCCTTTAAAGTGAAAAAAAATGGTTCAAGCACAGTGACATGAAAAAACATAACTGCAAGAAATATATTTTTCTACAGTATTAATTTCATCTTGATGATGACTTTAGGGGAAATCGCAGCCCTGCGTTTTATGAACAGAACCGTTTGCGGAACCTTTGACCAAACTTGGCAGGAGGTTAAAATTCCTGGATGAATTGCTTTTTTATTTAACAGGAGGAGAAGAGAACCTGTTTAATATAAGAGCTGATTGTGAAGTGGAATGTGCTGCGGTCTAGCAATAACCTCAAGTATTCTACACACGAAAATTAACAAAAGACCAGTCAAGCTTTTTGAGACAAATTAATTAAACTGTCTATGTTCATAGGGTCTATTGATAGTGTTTTTGAGACAATTTTAGTTGAATTTTCATATTGTAGTTTGTTAAATGACAAACAATATTCTTGTTTTTGTGTGTACGTGGGACGTTTCTTATTATTACTAGTGTTGAAGCTTCAGAAGAGTGTGTGCCCCTACCTTGCAGGTGTGTGTTTTGCTTTTTGTTAGGTTGTGGGTTTATGTCATGACTGCCGCTGCCAGAGGCCGTTGCACGATGTGGCCTCGGAGTCCTGCATGGAGCCTGTAGACTGGAACGACAGCTTGGGTGTCACACCTCTGAGGGGCCCTGAGGGGGCCTCCTCATCTTCCACCATCTCATAAATAAAAGAACACCAACCACCACCTCCACCAGTCTGCCTCCAGAAACCACTGCACAGCCAACTATGCTGCATGCTACCTGTACACTAGCATATTAGCTTTAAGAATTACCTATATATGTATGGGATTATTTATTTGTAAATGGCAATTTTGTTATGTTTGTTTTTGCATTGCTACCGATCTCCCTGTCACATATATATATATATATATACTGTATATATATATATATGTGTGTGTGTGTGTTTGTGTATGTATGCATGCATGCATACAAAAAATATAACTAAGTTATGTTAGTGTGCAGGATTACTGGAGCTTTCCTGTTAAATTACATTATTATTATTATTATTATTAGAACGGAGGAGGAAAGACAGTAAAAGAGGTCACCAAGACATTTTGACCAACAAAGCAACAAGCTGAGCTGCACAGCACACACATATTGAAATATTTAAAAGTCAGTGGTACATATATATATAGTATATGTATAGTATAGTATATATATAGAGTAGATGCTTTCATTTGTTTATATGATGAATATTCCATGTTAAACATTATCACAGAAGCTTAAGTTTTGATTATTAAAAGTGAATTTGTGGTATTTAATTATCAAATATTTTAAGTGATTTGCAAAAAAAATCATCACAGATTTACAGAGAACATCTGTTTGACAGCTATCAACTGCACTTGTAAAAAGATGTATTTTTATGTGATTGTGAAAGTTTATAAAGCATGCCGGTAGATTTGGAGAGCGCTGTCAGACGAAGCAAAGCTTTATGCCAACAAAGGAAATGATGTTTTTAGTGCAATGAGAGAGAAATGTTGTACCAGCACAGCAGTGCAGCCCCTGTATTGACTTGTGTGCATGCCTGCAGCAGTGCACTGGAGTGTGAGGACTGCAGAGGAGCAGCCAACAGAGTTAATTCACCCCCCTGCACCAGTGCGGTAGCTAACACGTTCCCCCGCTCTGCAGGATAGTGAAGGTCCCACCATATAAATTCATGTGGCCCTCACGGGTTCACTTACGTTCACGGTCTGCACCTCGTTCTGCACATTGGCCTTCTGCCGTCGCAGGTCAGACTTGATGAATCCTGTGATGGATAGGGGATAGGACAGAAAAGGCTTTCTGTTATAGCATTTATTGCTGAAACCTCTGTGGAGAAACATGGAGTTTGACATGTATATTGCACAAAATGGGAAAAAAATGGTGTAGTTTAATTTTACAGCAGGTTCCTAACAACATATTTAACACATATTTAAATACAAATACAACAAATACATAACTACATTAAGTGAAGAAAGGATGTTCAAAGAACATATAGAGGAGTATAAAGTGCAGGCATTCAGTAAAAAATAAAGTGCAGTAATAAAGTTAGGTAATATATAAAGTGCATAGTGGACATAAATTGGAGAATGGAGCAGACCAATAGACAACCCATATGTGGAGGAGAGCATGACTGGCTCCTCGGCCAATGAGAGACCACGTCAGGGGTCCGTAAGTATCCCTTGCCACCTGACTTCACCAGCACCGATTTAAGGAGTCCTTTACAATTCCTTAAAGACTGAACTTTTGTGCAACTACTGGATAAAGTGCTACAGAACTGATTTATGTCATTCCACCACGAGGAACTGTGCTTGCGTTTATGGACATTCAGAACCACCCTGATGTTATTGCCTGTATTTTTGTTGTTTGCATGTTGATTTTTTACTTGTAGCTATGGTAACTTTGAAGGTATTTAATTTATATGATGGTAGCCTTCCTTTTTATTTGCCCTAGTGGGTAAATTAAGGTTGGCTGACCAGGTTTATTATTTTTAATTTTGCAAAAGGGGTTAACTGTTTGATATGATGATTCAGTGTTTTTATTAGTATCGGGACACAGAGACTTGTTAATTTTAAGTGTGAAACTTCTAGGTAATATTAAGTAAATATTAAGTTTATTAGTTAAGACTAGTTGCCTACTTTTTAAAAACATTTTATTTCTTTCTATATCTATTTCATTGTTGCGTTCACAAACACACACCCACATCCACACACACAGACAAATACACACACAAACACTCACGCGCTCCTTTACACACAGGCAGACATACATCCCTATATCCAAACAAAGACAATACACATACTAGTCAGTCAAACAATTTGACAGATATGTGCAATGTACTCATCCATCCTTTGCTCATTATCAAACTGTATCAAACATAGAAATTTGCAGGTTTTCAGTGACATAAAATGTTTATTAGTTGTTAAAATGAGTGTTAATATGTCTACCAGTTCCAAAAATAATGAGAAAGAGAAATGGCTATTTTTTGTATGTAAAAAATGTTTTTGAGTTCATCTCATAAAAAAATGGGAGCAAAAACAAAAGTGTTTAAGTTTAAGTTTTTGTTCAGTGTATTTTCCCACAATGATGCCGCTTGTATATCATCTTAGTGTCTTCTGGGAGACGCCCATGTCATTTTCAAGGAGAAAAATGCTGTTTTGAATAAATGTCATTTTAAGTCAAGATTTGCCAAAGCTGATGTCCTCATATGATCATGTCTCATAATAAAACGAAGAATAAATAATACATTTAAAACCATTCATTCAGCCACTAGATGGCAGCCTCATCCTGTGGAAGATGTAATCATGTGCACGTGTGTGGGATTGTAAACAGCAGCGCTTAAAGGGTTAAACGGTCATGCTCTGCCACTTAAAATGCATTGTGTGTTAAAGTTCCCTTTAATATCACATGCACGCATGACACGAGTTCAATGTTCACCCTTGTTTTAAGGGTGTTACTGTGTTGTAAGCAGCAGAGAAATGCTGAGGAAACCAGAGGAAAGGTTAATATCTTACCCGTTATTACTGTCCCTATTAGCAGAAAGATACACAGGAAGATGTTGCCTGCTAAAGTTCCCCATCTATCAATGATCTTCCCTTGGGCGATGGTGAAAATGATTCCAAAGATCTGAAATAGGATTCAGGAAATGTTCACCACCATGTTGTTTTTCTCTTGTATTCTGCCTTACAGTGAATGTGCTGATATCGCTGACCTGAGCTGAACAGTTGAGGAGTCCAGATGAGGTTCCCTCTGATTCTGGATAGGTGAGCTCTACTGCAAACTCAAAACCCAGAGGCAGGTATCCCGTCATGAAGAGGCTGCAAACAGAAAACTCGAGGTGAAATGAAAGGCTTAAATATGTGCGATCTGCAGTAGTTTATAGTCACAGCACTCTAGACAAGTAGGGCATGTTTCTGTATAGCACATCCTGTCTGGATTTCAGAGATGAAACCCAAAGGAATTGCTATGGAAACCAGAAATGGGCATAATCAGCTTACCATAAATAGCAATAATTGTGAGGACAAAAAGCACGTGGCTTTGACAAAGCAGCTCTCGCACCAGACGAGAGGGAGAAGCCGAGGAAAAACATGAAACGTGGCCTCACAGAGAATATTTTGCAGAACTTTCAAAATTCGTCTGGGCTGATCTTCGAAATCCAACGTGACAGACGTCGTGCATCACGTCACAGCCGCAGGGTTAAAGGCCTCTGTCACAGGCACGTGCACAGATAGACCCCAGGTGGTGCTCAAGCAACTGCCCTTTTGTTCTCTGACCTTTTTGTGAGACATTTGTTTGTCTATTTCCCTTTTCTAATGTTACATTTTAGTTTTTTTAAGAGTAGTTTAGTAGTTCAGGATAAGGGCTTGGAGGAAAAATCAAATATCACTATTTTTAGATCAAATATCTTGATATTTTAACAATATTATAGGGATGACTATTGGTGCTTTCACAAAATATTTATATGATGAGATTTCTGATAATTATCAGTAATGTGGATTTAATGATAATGTGGGTAAAGGATAGAACACTTTTACCTTTTACATATTTTAAAAGGTACCTTTTACACATTTTACCTGGATGTGACGCGCCTTACTGTGAAATTATTACTTACCCTAAAAGTCCAGCTGTGACAAACACCACCCACAGGTGGCCCTGGTTGAGGGTGAAGGCGTACACCAGCATCGCCACCAGAGAGAGGATATACACGATCAGGGTGGTCTGTCTGAGGAGAGAGAAGAAGAAGATCGACGCATTCATACACACACACACACACACACACACACACACACACACACACACACATCAGACCCATCAGAGTTGCTGCTAAACACTGAAAGATGTTGGTGAAGCTAAAAACTCATCTTAA
Source organism: Lepturacanthus savala (assembly GCA_030544235.1). Taxonomy (NCBI): domain Eukaryota; kingdom Metazoa; phylum Chordata; class Actinopteri; order Scombriformes; family Trichiuridae; genus Lepturacanthus; species Lepturacanthus savala. The sequence goes on along the minus strand of CM060469.1, from coordinate 16,025,018 downwards.
AAATCCAATTTAATTAGACTGGACTTTTGAATCTGAATCCTATGACTGGGCTTATGTTTGTTAAAAGCTGAGGCCGAGTGAGTAAATCCTTCAACAAAAAGGCTTCTAGTAAAGCTTTCTAAAAGTTATTTAGGAATTACGGCAAGAAGATATTCTGATATTCGCAGTTTATATTTAAAACTGTTTAAGAAATAAATGCTCAAGACCTCCTTGGTCCTGGGTCTGGGACCTTTCTGTGAGGGTTTTCACCAGGCTTCCTCCCACAGTCCAAAAACATGCTGAGGTTAATTGGAGACTCTAAATTGTCCATAAGTGTGAGTGTGTGAGTGTGTGAGTGAATGGTGTGTGTGCCCCACGATTGGCTGGCAACCATCTGGGGTGTATCCCTGCCTCTCGCTGTAATGCGCTGGGATAGGCTCCAGCAGACCCCTGCGACCCTAATGAGGAATAAAGTGGGTATAGAAGACGACTGACTAAGAAATAAATGCGAGAGAAAACCAGAAGTATCAACTGTTTTGGCTGCACAACATTCCATTATAAAGATGCAAATCTAATATGTACAACCAGGAGGCTTAAATTAGGAGCAATGAGACTATCTGACCAGTCAGTGACTCTTCTCCAACATATTTAACAAGCATCATTTCATATGCATGCATATTATCTATATTCATACAATAATTGCTCAAATTGCTTGAGTATTTTTTTTTTCCAAATGAATGTTTCACTGAGGTTTCCTCAAAATAAATCACAAAAACAGAAAATATGCAGTATATTAGATTATATACTCAAATTTCCTCTTGGTTGAGGGCAATGCTTAACCATCCAAAGGGAAAAACCTATATTCCTGCACTGCAAAATCAGAAAATATGCAGTATATTAGATTAAATACTCAAACTTCCTGCTGACTGAGGGCAATGCTTAACCACAGTCTGGGAAAGCCTATATTCCTGCCCTGAAAAAAATTAAAGCTTACAAGTAAAAATATCCTGATTTTGGTCAAATTAATCCAAAATTGAGTAGAATTATCTTCTTCCGTTGGCAGATAAATTTGCTTATTTCACTCTTTTTTCTTGATTTTGGTCAATATAATCTTGCTTTTGTAAATTAAGATTAAATTGTTTTATTTCTTTTATCTTGATGTTGTCTTTTTATCTCATATTTTTTACTTTCTTATCTCACAATCTTGACTTTTTATCTCATTTTCTTTTAAAACTTAAAATAATCTTCAAATGGAATGAGATTATTCAAGATAATTCTACTCAATATCGGGCTAATTGTACTAAATACAAGACGTTTCCCCGCTGATAGCGTTTAATTTTTTGCAGCGTGAGTCAATGAAGGACCCGGGCCATCTGCACAAACAAGCTTACTGTGGTGAAGCCGTCTCTTGTACAACCACGCATGAAATATCGCTCCCAAATAATTTTGTTAATATAACGTGGTCCATTTTCGACTCTCTCCCACATAGGACAATGGAAGCATGGGGGTCAACAACATGAATATGAGCGTGATTGCTTTGACAGCTAAGCATCCTGATGGCATGTAAGGAATCTGGGATAGATCCGAGGATTTTACCCAGTCATAATAGTTGACATGCCGGACTAACGGACCAAAAGTGGTGGAAAAGATCAAAACGGACAGTCAGTGATCACAAAGCAATCTGATACGTTCGCTTTTTTTCTTTTTTAAAACTGCATTATATTCCTGCTTTTCCATGTTTAACGCAGCGGCACGAGGCCCGGGATGCGAGTCGGGAGGACCGGCGCGGCCTGTCAGTTCCGATCAGCACAGAGGGGACTTCAGAATCCAGTTCCACTAGACCCTCTTTCGTTTCCACTTTGAACAAAAGCTTAAATTCGCTTAGACGTTTCCCCGCAACGGAGAAGTCATTCATAGGCCGGGTCCAGGTTTTTGAACGTTCCGGCAAACAAGAGTGACCCCCGATCCCAAAGACGGAAAAAAAATTATGTCACTTTATTTTTTCGGGGTTTTCACTTGCAGAGTTTCCACATCTGCAGTGAATGTTAAAGGCCAAGTAGTAAATGTCAGTGTGCTGACATGCTACGCTGAACATTGTGAACATTATACTTAATGGAAGGATAGCAAAAATTCTGACAGTGAAAATATCTTAGGACACATCTTATATTGGGCGACAAGGTGGCGCAGGGGTTAGCGCTGTTGCCTCACAGCAAGAAGGTCGCAGGTTCAAGTTTGCATGTTCTCCCCGTGTCTGCGTGGGTTAAAACAAGACCAAAATGACCCAAACCAGGAAAACAAGAACTTAAAATAAGCTAAATTAGTGGAATTAGATAATTCAACTCCATATTGGACTAATTGTACCAAAAACAAGATATCTTCACCTGTTAATGTTTCTGTAATATAGCAGCATAGATAGAAATAGAAATTACAGGGAGAATTTGTTTTATTGTGTAAAAATGTACATTGAATTGTCTTTACTCTCAATTGAAAACGATGTTTTATGCAGCAGTTGTGTCTTACTTGTAGGTTTTAGTCTTGTCCAGCCAAATGCCACATATGAGGGACCCCACCATGCCGGCAATGACAATAGTCAGACCGATTCTCCCAGCATTCACCTCTTCACCCTGAGATGAAAGAAACAACACTGACAACTCTGGGTTTCACAGACAGTACAAGACATCTGAGACATTTTTTATCCCGCAGTTATCTTTTGCTGGAAGCCCTGAGCAACAGCAACCAGACTCCCAGACTCCAATTATCTGCGTCAAAGTCATCTCGTCGTTGGTTGTACGGTTATCAGTGTCAAAGGAGAATTTCAACAAATGGAGCGGAGCACATGGCATGAAAGAAGGGGGATAGGAAGGAAGGAAGGATTTGAGAGGAAAACAGAAACCAGAAGGTAAAATAAACAACCAAACGTCTTGAGAATAGATTATAAAACGCAGTATTTTTCCACAGCAGGACTTACAGGATAGTGGTCAATGATCATCCGGTTCAACAGAGTGGAAACGGCATAGAAGCAGCCGACATTCAGCCCTGAAGAAAACAAAACACAAGAGTCTATTCTGAGATGACCTGTAGGAATAGAGGGGGCAAAAAAAGCTCCAGATGGGAACTTCCCTACCTCAAAACACTGCTGACAAAATCTCACATCTAATCTGTATTGGCCGTCGGACATTGTCATTATTTGTCTTAGAGCATTAAAAGTCCATACTTGTCAATCAAAGGGGCTTAAACGTTGGTTGTTGTGACGTCCGGAGGGAAGCCTACATATCACCACAATGACACGTTTTAATACTCTTCAAACTCTTTAAGTCATGACATGATCATTAGACGATGGGTGACCTTTGGGTTTTTAAACAGTCACAGCCCAAAACATGTGACATCTCAGAGGGACCTTTAGATAGACGTTACACATATGCAGCGTACTGGACGTGTGTTACGGTGACTCATCGTCATATCTGAGCACCGGATGATACAGACTGTGAGTGTTCGGGATGGATATGGCAGGATATGATTGTGGGCTGATTGTAAACATCTATGTTGATGCTTTTTGCTCATTTCCATCACCTTTGACCTCATTATCACGACAACATCCGAGTTGGAACAAGCGATGACCTGCCTGTCCCATTGATGTAATGCAGGCACCGCCCATGGCACAAGTCACAAGTATTGGAATGAGTCAGATCTCCCTGGTCCGTCATCTTAATTATATCACTTTTATTGCGTTATATACTCCTAAAGCATTCTTAAAGATCCCACGCTGTACAAAGTGAGAGTTTAATTGTTTTGGATTATAAATAAGGTCTAAGTGTCCACAAAAAAATGCACACAGTCCATAGTCTCAAACATCCTTTAAACATCCTGTCAGGAAGATGTCACAACTATACAGCAATCAAATCAGCCAATCAGAGGACGCAGAAACAATTCCATTGAGCTCCAGAGCCAAGCTTGGGAGAGGCGATAAAACTGGAAATATATTTGTCAAAAATAGTGTCAAAAATGGCACCTTTTAATTTTAATTAGACTTTTTAAAACTACTTATCTTTATACAGGAACATCCTTTGTTCTGTTTGTTGATTCAATAATTGGGTTCTCTATGTGAACATAAAAAGTAAAGTATTTAAAAGTTTTTTTTAAATTATTTTTCAGATCCACGCACAATCTCTAACTGGTTAGAGATTGTTAAAGGAATTCACCAGATGGAGAGACTAATCTTCCTGCTCAGACTAAAAAAGGACTCATACTTCACAAGATGGAAAAAAAATGGATGGTGTTCTTGACGAATGTGGAAGGTCATCCTTGGCCCCCACCCCCACCCTGCTATTTTGACTTTACTGTTTGATGGGGTGTAAAACCGCTAGATGCTTTCCAGGAGACATTTATTGTATGGAATGAGCGGAGATGAATGATGCCCCTTGTGTAAAAGCTTTACATGTTAAATGACCTCAAATGATTCAGTTGAATTGGCTGAGTTATTTCTTATTAAATGTACTGTGATATGGTCATGTTTATTATTTTTGTATCAACAAGTATTTTACTTTGAGGATGGCCAAACATTTGCTGGTTTACTCCTCTCAAATGGGCTGATTTTCTGCTTTATACTGTGTATATGAACAGACTTGGATTGTGAACTGTGGACACTTTCAAGACTTGTAACGGACATTTATCTGCATTATTTGAGATTATATAGACTGTATCTCCTCCAGACAGTACGTCATTAGTTAAACAGTCTCTGTTCCACTTGTTCCAGCATGAGAAGACCCACCATAGCTCACCACCAGGAGCATGAAGGGTTTGTTGCGCAGCAGCCTCAGGATGGAAGCAGTGTAGGAGTATTCGTCCGGGTGAATGCTTCTGGCCTGAGCCTGGGACTGGGTGGGAGGAACTTCTGGCCTCTCCTGGAACACTGGAAAACACACACACACACACAGTAATTCAGCAGGTTATGTTTATCTTCAGGGTGTGAGACACGCCTAATCTAGGGAGAGAAACCAGCCATCTCATTAAGCTGGTGATGATAGTGTATTGTCTGTTCTCCTCAGGCCGCCACACACACAAAAGAGGTTAAAGCACAGTGTCAAGAGGTCGTACTCTACTGACAGAAGGGAGAATAGCAGTGGAAGCTAAAGGTGTGTGTGTGTGTGTGTGTGTGTGTGTGTGTGTTTGTGTGCGCATGTCTGTACACAGCACAGCAGGCTTGGTCATTCCTCAGAGGATAAGATAAATCAATTCTGTGACGTTTTAACACATCAGAGCAGGTACGTGCACCAACCGCTCAACTATCAGTTCACCACTCAATGTTTGATCTTAACGTGTTACTTGTTGTCAGTCGTGTTTGTTCTGCGTAGATAGATACAGGATATTTGCACATACGACTGTAGTACATGTTCCTGTGTTGGAGGCAAGTGTAACTGGTAAATTTCCCAAGTTACATGTTTTTCTTCTCTTTGATTACCTATAGTGGCCATATTTCCTTTTTTAGGTTTATTTTACTTCCTCCTAAGCTTCCATGAGAAAGGATGAAAGGATGCTATATTGGTGTTATCCATTTCTGCCTCAGTAAATCTGTAACCCACCTCATGGTCTATTAAGGAAAACCGTGAATGCACATTTATCCGGATTACATACACCTGGTTTGACAAAGCTGTACCTCTTCGTCCTGTTTTGGCACATGCAACCAATTGCACCAGGATGCACAGATTCAACTCACTTTTTTCTGTTATCCTGGATTTCTGAATGTGGCGTTTTCCCAGTGGTTTTATGATGTTTTTCAGGTGTGGTATCAATCAGCCAGTGATCATAATTGATTGATATGGACTCTAAGATATTTTTTCAGTACGTATTTAATTCTTTTTCCTGAGTTGTTTTTGTGACTATCTTCAAAAGTGACATTGATGGATGGAGCTGTGCAAGCTGCAGGCTCATTAGCCAATTGTAATCTATGGAAAAGACTGACTGACCAGCTGACCAATGAGACAATTTCACTCCCCAAGTATCCTCGGTAAGATTGCTGTCAAAAGAGTGATGATTTTGTCCAGCCAAACAGACAGAAAAAGATTATATTAAAAATAATTTGATGCTTCTGTGTGGTGTTTTGAACGTAAATTTGAACACGTAAACTTGAAACAATGAATCACCTAATACATGTATGCTCAAAATAATATCTTTAATGGTTTATGCAGGTGAGCAATAACCAGTTATGACTTTGGTTGCAATGGTGTGGCTCACCACTTTCTTTTAAATAGTCAGTCATTTTCTATACCTGCTTATTCCTCATTAGGGTCGCAGGGGTCTGCTGGAGCCAATCCCAGCGCGTTACGGCGAGAGGCAGGGATACACCCCAGATGGTCGCCAGCCAATCGTGGGGCACACACACCATTCACTCACACACTCACACCTACGAGCATTTTAGAGTCGCCAATTAACCTCAGCATGTTTTTGGACTGTGGGAGGAAGCCGGAGTACCCGGTGAAAATCCACGCAGACATGGTGAGAACATGCAAACTCCACACAGAAAGGTCCCAGACCCAGGACCAAGGAGGTCTTGAACCTGTGAGGCAACAGTGCTAACCCCTGCATCACCGTGTCGTCCTCTTTTAAAAAGTTTTTGGACAAAAATGGAGGTCTACGGCACAGAAGAACATGATCTATTAGACTTTGAATACACAAACACAATACTTGTGTGTGTTTTAGTTTACAAAGGATCCGTTTGCTAAATAAAACCTGCGGTGAGGCTTCACAATACTTCCCCGTCTGCCGGCAAGTTTTAGCACTTGATGAAGGTGAAAGAGGGATTTAACAGAGCTGAGTGGGGGGGGCGGTGATTCAATAGAACATTTCCACAACTCCCCACTGCTCCTGCTTGTATTTCACATCATGTCTGAACGCATCGTGTCAAAAAAGGGGGACAATTACAGCAATTACCGCAGCTGCTCATCCAGTGGACAGCAATGCTGTTGAGTCTTTTCGGTAGAAAGCACATCTCTGCACACTCATGGAGACTCGGATCTCCAGCACAACAACAAGCACATAAGAAATCCTGCTGTATAACTAATGAGGGAACTCGTTGTCAAACCGAGTGTTGCAAAACTGCTTCTAGAGAGTCGTTGGTGTTTTCGTCCAAAAATCCCAACACATTTGTCACAATTTCCCAACATGACTATAGGTGTTTTACGGCATTGCGATCAGGCTCTTATTGCACGAGTGAACCGTGACAGCTCTTAGCCACTGTTTTCCTTGAAGACTTACCAACGATCACGAGGATGAAGATGAGGGTGGCCACGCCGGCGCTGATGTAGAACATGACTCTGATGTGGTGCGCCAGCTCATCAGGGTCATCCACGTTAGGTACGAGGATGGGTGGGATCAGAAACCCAATGGCGATGCCCATCTGTGGATGAGAGGCGCATATTTTAAGGATGATGCTGGTGACTACACACACACACACCCAGACACACACAGCGTCGAGTCACACTTACAGTAAGTGCACATCACTAAAGAGGGATGGTATTAATGAAATTTATTAGTGGAAAAAGGTTTCAAAAAAAGAATCGGGCAAGGAAAAGGAAGTTGAATCTTGCGGTAAATGTAAAGTAAGTTTTATGCTTTGAGGAAAAAAACAGTGAGGAGTGTCTAACATGAGATATTAACTTACCTCATGCTCATTTTGTAAGATATTCACAGAAGCCTATCCCTACAAATCCCTACATTTCTCACACATCTGAAACAAACAAAGACAAAGACATTGCAACGCTAGTTTTCGCAGATTTTCATTGGCGCAAAGCCTTGATAATTTGTGAAAAAAAAAGAAAAAAAGAAAAATGCAGAATAAGTTAATTCACAATTGGCCCAAATTGGGAATGGCCTCATTTATGAAGTTCCTTTTGGCACTTCAAACTGTTCATATGTTTGATCTTCAAAGCAAATGGACTTTTTTTTGTGAACGTGAACTATTTCTAAACATCCTAGGGGATATGTGAACTACTTCGGCCTGCGAACTTGGAAGTTATCATGTTTAGGACCGGAGCCAGAAGAATGAAGTCGTGGTGAGCCGGGTGGAACATCAAAAAACAATGTGTTCTTTTCATCCGTGGCTCTGGGACAAACAAAAACACGCATGACAATGACCGGCGTGCAGTGTTTGGTCTATCGCAGGTGAGAGAGGACACGCTTCAAGTGAAGCAGGGGGATGTCTTTTGAGGGTTCATGTTTATGCCATTAAAGATCATGGCAAGATCACAATACATCTATATATAGCCAAACCCATAAAGTTCTGCTTGTGCATCATCCCATCCACTGACTGTTTGTAGTGGATTGTACTAAAAGAATAATGTATGCTATATTGAATTATGGAGCCAGATTCTTCCCTTCGGAAATGACTCCAGATTGCATTAGGATTTTTAAAAGTGTGTCACTGTCGCAAAACTTTTGAGTTTATCGCCTCTTTAACAGAATTGCTGCATGTTGGGGAAGATCTGATGTGAAGGGAGCATGAGCCACAGCATGCTGAAGATTTCTCTTAATCTCATTTTGCTGTTAGTCGTGGAAGTTTGTGCGAGAAGCAGTGACTCTTCAGTGGAAGTCACCCACTGTAACCTGGCCAGGAAGAACAAAACACACACATACAGACATAAGGAAGGAAATACACACTTATATAGTTTGTATTTGTACTTTATATATTTGTGAATTCAATCTACCTTTGACCTATTTATCACACACCTGGTTGATGTATGATAATATATTGTTTGTAAAATGAACTCAACCAATTAGAGTGTCATCACTCATCCCCTTTAAAAGCCAGGTGCAACTAGCATATTAAATTCCTTGATCTTTAATGGACTGTGTATATTTTATGAGGGGCCACTAAAAGACTTGATAGCACTCTGTGTGCTGACCTTTTCCCACACCAGAAATAAAATAGTTGAAACACCCAATTAACCAATTTGGCTTCTTGTTTTGACATAACAAGAGTTCTTTCTTGATCATCAACCAAGCAGGTAGCAATTTTATGATAATTCAACCAGTTAATGTCATTTAATCGCAGCACAGATCTCCGTCCATTCAAACTGCTCTAAAATCTTTAGACCATTTACACCCTACAATTTTCAGCTGATTTCTCTTATTCATCTTCCTTCAGGGAAGACTGCCTCTCAGCCCCGTATCAACTATCCTTCTATGACGCCTGCCTGCTGGTACATGACAAAGACTATGAATAAACGGTGTGTAACGGTTGACGTTTTGGTTGTGTAGAAGGACGTTAATTAACATTAGATCCTGAGCGATCAAGTTAAAACCTGCTTACGGTCTGTCTTACCGCACGGCCTTAAACTGGCACTGAAATAGCATTTACACTACTATTTACTTACCCAACTACCAATTATAATTGCATTTGGGTGTTACGACTATCTACACAGGGCCATGGATGTTTCTAATATGTGACACAGTGAAAGTAAATAAGCAAATTAAAGAAATTAATAAAATCTGAAAACAATAACTAAAATAATCTAAATGGAAACGATGAAAGCCATGGTTCAACTTCCCATAGCCCATGTCGGTAGGGATTGTGAGGAAAAAAACACCTTCATACTCACTAAATCCTGAGGTAAATCTTATAGAACAGAAACTACTGATGCGAGCATGTTTTAAGTGTTTGCTTCTCCTATTTAACAACCATCATGTTTCATTTTCACTCTTGGATTCTGGACTCTGATTTTACTTTTAGTTATACGGCTACATTTTCTCCCCTGGCAGACCGAGTGTTTCACTATGTAAGACCTGTTGACTCAAGGAGAAGAACAAAGAGCAGGAACAGAGAGGCTTTTTCACACATTTAACATGGCAGATGAGCGACATAACTTAATGACTAACACACACATACCGCTCCCTTAAAAACCCTTAAATAGAAGATGAGCAGCAATGCCAAAGAAAATTTGAGCCGAGCAGGTAAAGAGAGACACACCTGGTTTCCTAGAACGCCAATGGAACATGCGGTGGACACCTCTTGCTGCCCAAACCACAGGGACGCAAGTCTGGATGGGATGCCCAGGATGTAAACCGTGCCCACCGAACACACAAACTGGCCGAAGAAGGTCATGGCGAACATGTCCGGGTGGGCCGTGCCCGTCTTGATCCAAGCCCCGATGCAGTTGAAGGCGGATCCCACCACCACCACGTCCCTGAGGCCCCGGTTGTCCAGGAGCCACATGACGGGCAGGATGAACGGGATGTAGGTGAGGAAGTAGATCATGGAGAGCCAGTCGATGGCGAGGGAGTCGATGTTGTAGAAGCGCATGAAGATGTTGCTGATGATGCTGTACTGCAGCCACATGAAGGAGTTGCTCATGGAGTAGACGCTGAAGAGGAAGAGCATGAGCCAGCGACGTGTGTACAGCTTGGTCTCCATCAGTGGGAAGAGGTGATCGGCGTCTATGTCAGAAGCCTCCGAGGTCACGCTGTCGTCGTCCAGAGACAGGCGGCGGCTATATTCTCCCAAACCAGATCTTTCGTTTCTTCCCAGAGAAGAAAACCCATCCTTCCCGTCTGCCCACTCGTGACTATTCATGTTGCTCCCAACAAAACTCATCTGTTTTCAAGCTTCTGTGGGTGTCAACAGCTGGAGGGGAAGAGCAAAGCGCTCTCTTAGCACTGTGGCAATTTACCTGAGCCGCCCCTCCCTGGCCCAGCAGGTACTTCCTTTACGCTTGACCGCTAGGGCCTAGAGCAGCAATTACTGCTCATTACATCAGTTGGTTTAGCAGGTATGGGGCACAGCTGAACTCTAAAGACTGGCCATGTAAAGGTCTAGTCTGAAACAACAGCTACATACCTGACCGGCCCTACCGTGTGTCAAAGCTCGCCTGCCTGATCTGGGATTTCATGTCATTGATAGACAGCCTTCTCGCGTTTCAAACTCCTCCTTCCATCTTATATCACTACATCAAACATCACCTGACAAGCAGTCATTCAACCTTGTGTCGAGTCAGGCACATGACAGGCATGTCCGGACAGACTAAAGTCCACCAGGTTTGATGCTTCAACAAAGACTACGGGTTCATCAGAAAAACAAGGAAAATGGAAGAAAGTGTGAAGGAGATTTTTCTTAAAGCGGGAAACCACAGCCTCAAGTGATCAAGTGGCAAACATGCTCAAAGCGAAGCAAACTAGCATCTCATCAGTAACGTGAGAACAAATATTTAAACATTAACACGTTTTTCAAGAACTGTAAGAACACAATTAGTCTTAATGAGACTACAGAACAAGCTTCGACGGTTACAGCATTATCGCTGTAGTTGCGGGGAGGAAGTGCACCTCTGTGCTCACACGGTGGCTCAAACGCAAGGTGACAACATCCCACTGTTTGAAGCTTAGTTAGTAAAGTAGAGTGTTTGCGGTTCATAAATTGGATTTGCTATTGCCCAATCACTGTGTATAACATCATCGGATGGCGTGCATGTGAAGCTGTTTGATTTAAAGAGTCACATTTGCAGCACAGGTGGGAAAGTATAAGCACAGTGACACATTTGCATTGGGCTACACTGGATTTACTGCTTATGCTTTATTGTCTTCAACTTTTAGGGAAGTAATTAAGTAACAGCCGAAACGCAACAGGTCATTTATTGCAGTCTGTCAGGATGAAAACCACATCACTGTTCTTACACTTTTCTGTCTGCAATGTGCACAGGTTTACAAGTTGAGCAAAAGGAATTCCACTCTGACATATGAAACACTTCATGTCGTTCAGAGTATAATCAGCACAGTATTTAATGTAAACACAGGTTGAGGTCACTGAACAAGCTTCAAAGCTGCTCCGCTTTGCTTATTATTGCAAAGTGATAGTCTGTGTGAGTGCATGAAGCTCTGATTTATTCAGTTCCTGTGATGAATGATTACAAGCACAGAGGTCAGGTGGGGCACCGTTGTTTAATATGTTAATGATTCGGGCTCTTTAGCGTCCAAACAGGATTACAGCTTGGAGATTTGTTAAAGACTCATATAGTTTGATTGTTGCTGACACACGATTACAATCGGAAACTCATGCATGACATAAATAGGGCCTGGAATCTTGTTTTTCTGTGGTAATGACGATAACACAGAGATTAATGGTACGTGACAAGATGCTGCATCATGCACTGACCAACAAGACTGTCAAGAAAAGGAAAGTGTGAGGTAGAGATAAGACACGGTGGTAGATGCTGATGCTAATATGACATCTAGGACACTAAGTACTGATTTGAGGTAACTGACCCCAGCGGCACCTGGGAGGGATGTTTACAGTTTCAATAAACCACTCAAATATATTTAAGAGCGAGTTAGAAAGGCTGTCTATGGGAGAGTATTATGACCACTAATTTAAAAAATTAGGCGGTTAAAAGAATTATTACGGGAAAAAAAGTTTGAATTCTGAGTTTAATTCTGAATTTAATGATTTGAATTCTGAATAAATCTCACAACTTTGATATTAATGTAAGAGTTTTGTTTTGTTTTTTCTCAAAAGTGAAAAAAAAAACATTAAGGAGAGAAATCATTCATTTCAGAATTAATTCTCAATAAATCCCATGACTTTAATGACTTTAATTCTGAATAAATCTCAGAATTCTGATATTAAAGTCAGAATTATGATTTTAATCTCACAACTCTGAGATTAAAGTTAGAATTGTGATTTTTTTTTCTAAACTCTTTATAATTTTTTTTCTCAGTCGTACAAAAAAATAAGGTGAGAAATGTGTTAATTCATGCCGGAATAGTTCTAAATAAATCTTTATTGACTTCTGAATAAATCTCAGAGTTCTGATATTTGTGTCAGAATCAGAATTATGATATTTTTTTCCTATAGAAGTGAAAAAAATTAAGAAAAAAAAGCTTTCATTAATTACAGAAAAACATAATTCTGATTCTAATCTCAGAATTCTGACTGAATTCAATTATTCTGAATTCACTGACACTGACTTGGATAAATGTCTGAATTATTTACTTAATGCTGAATTTAAAGATTTTAGAATTAGAATTTATAATTATGACTTCATGCCTAAAAGTATACTCCTATAATAAAACTCCAGTGGCCCTAATACTCTCCAGTAGCCTTCAGATTGACAGATACTGATCAGATATCTGTTCCTGTGTGTTGTGTTTTAGGTGCCTGCAGTGCCCCTGCCGTCTCCAGCCTCCAGCTACACCACCTCTATAAGAAAAGTAGCATGAATGGAAGGAGTGAAGGGAGGAAAAGGAGAACCACACAACAGAGATTTCACAACACTAAAGAAACGGCAGCTCGACGCGCGTTTCGTGTTTTCTAGTCTTAAACGCGTTTAAGGAAAGTCAAACACAATCAAATCACCACCACGGTGATACTGATTTGATGAGTCTACCGGTGTAGAACACTAACGCTGGTGATTCAACCAGTTTCGCTGCTTTGTTGGCAGCGCGTTTCGCCTTCTCGGGTAAAGAGAAGGCGAAACGCGCAACTAAAGACAGCTCAGGAAAAACGCTCTAGAACCTCAGCCAGCATAGAGAGATCATAAAACTATTTCAGGATTCATCTGCTCTACTTCCAAAACACTTTCCATAATTCGCCTATACGCAGTCTAGGCTCATGTTCTTTGGGCTATTACCGACGGCGACGGAGACTTTTAATAACTTATAACAAATATGGCCACAAAACACTACGAGAGAGTTTTTTAAGACTGAAAAACACACAACATATTAATAAAAAACACAAAGTCAATTCAGCCTACCTGTAGCACGGCTGCAATTGTACTACTAACACTACTACTACTAACACTACTACTACTAACACTACTACTACTACTACTGCAGAGAATTAATGCACTGTACCAGCAGAAGATGGCGAAGTTGTGCGGACAGTGATCACGTCATTTCCCATTTGATTGGCACCCTTAAAACAAATAGCCCCACTGTATTTATAAATAATAAACAAACAATATAGGATAATTGCAATATATGGCCAATAATGATAATGCACGTGTAGCTATTAGTAGCTTTTAGTGGTCGATGCAGGAGATTTAAAAAAAAAAAAGTTGCTTAAAATAAACGTGGAGACGCACTAAGCATTGATAAGTGTTCATGGTATAGTATAGGAAGTGTTGTAACGGATGTAAAAGGCTTGTGTGCTGAAAGGGACTTGTTATATGTTAAAGCTGTGTGATGAGATCAGAAACTCCACTTTTTGTTGTTTTTTACAGACATCTGTCCTTGCTAGTCCTGTGTCTGAGATTGTGAATTCTGTGAATTCATGTGCCAACGTGGATTTTAAGAAAGCAAAATCCATGATGATAAGATTTTCTGAGTTGAACTTTTATCACGCGTGCGTGCACACACACACACACACACACCGGAGCTGCTCTGATGATGTTCACTGTAATAGTGACGGGTGGATCCATCAGGATGCTCATGGCATAACATCCTCTGTGAATTTGCAACTATACCTTGTAGAATTTCTTCTCAAAGACGCGGACAGAATAAACGCCTTAAAGGCCGTCCAGCATTCCAGTAAACTTATGTTATGTGAAATCTCTGAGTTAGTTAACCCTGAGGTGAGGTAAACTCTGAGTTATCTGATCCACAAAGAGAAGAAACTGAAAATCTGAGTCAGTCACCATGGTAACAGACTCCATGAATGTAACCTGGCAGGTTTGCTGGCAGGTTTTACCAAACTAACCCCTAACCCCTGACCCCTAACCCTCGCCTATGTCAATTAAATGAGTTAATTAATTAAGTGAGTTGCAATCATAGCCTAACAAAATACGACTTTGGATTATGTTTTTATATTTCACATTTAGTTGCCTCCAACTCCTCCTCTCCCTGCTGGATTTTATTCCCTATTCCTAATTGACATAGGCTCTTAAACAAGTAAATGTTCAGTATGAAGTAAATATTAATTCTGTGGTTACTTCAAATCGTAATATAAACCCCTAACAAACTAAATGTTGGTGTAACTCGTCCCCTCACAGTAACACTTGATACAGTGTTTACACATTTTTATTTTATACCTATTAAAGTCATTTAAATTGTGACGATGTGAGCCCAAACACTCAGTAATGTATTAATAAAAAAACTCATATATATCCACCCAGATTATACCAGTTTATGCAAAGCTGTAGCGTTTGAACAGATATTCATCTGGGAGTAATTGACAGGATCTCCAGTCTCGGTCTGAAGATTCTCTCTCGACATAGCGCGTTTCTAATAATGTGAGTTTCATTGTCATTCGGACTGAGAATTAATGGGCAATCCATGTTGAAGAGCTTCTTCATGTGGGAGACAGGTCGAAACTCCCAGTTTCTTCAAGTAAACCTGTCAGCGAACAGATTATGTTAATGGATTCTTTTACCACGGTGATTGAGTCAGATGTTCTGTTTCCTCTCTTTCTGGATCAGATAACTCATGATAAACCATGAAAGTGGCTACTACTCAATTTAATAGTTTATGTTTCATAAAATTCAATTACATGATGAAAACATTCTAATTAGATGGTTATTATTATTATTATTTTTAGGGGGGGGGGGGTTCTGGGGACACGTCTCATCACGTCATTAAATCCTATTACAGTCTCCTCACCTGATTCCCAAAAACTCCGATGGAGCAGGCGGTGGAAACCTCGTCCGCGCCGAACCACACGGACGCCAGGCGCGAGGGCATCCCCAGGATGAACACCTGCGCCAGGGAGCTCGCCAACTGGCCCGCCATGGTCACCATGAACAGCCCGGGCTGGGCGCTGGCCACCTTGATCCACGTCCCGGCGCAGTTGAGCGCGTTGGCCACCAGCGCCGTGACCCGCAGCCCCTTCTTGTCCAGGAGCCAGGTGACCGGGAAGATGAAGGGGATGTAGGTGAGCATGTAGACCATGGACAGCCAGTCCACGGCGAACGCGTTCACGTCGTAGAACTTCATGACGATGTTGCTGATGATGCCGTACTGGATCCACTGGTACGCGTTGCTCAGGGAATAGAAGCTGAACAGGAACACGATCACCCAGCGCCTCTTGTAGAGGCGCGTGGCGGCCGCGGCGGATTCCGCGGAACCGTTCGGGACGTTGCCGCGTTCGACCCGATCGGCGGCGTCCGGACCGTTCGCTTCCACGCGGGGAGCGTTCTCCATCGCCCGTGCGCTCCTGACCTCAGAGTCAAAAAAAAAGTCTCCCACTACACACGGCAGCTACTTAAAGGTGGCTGGAAATAAACGCAAATTGAAAAACAGAGAATGTCTGTGAAGGAGAAAAAAAAGTGTCACTTTGTCTCCATGTGTGCTTTCCTATCCTGTCAGTCGATGCTCTCATTCAGCTGTGAGTAGTACTATCAGGTCCCTTTGACCTTAAAGCTATATGACGGGTTCGTCACCAGACTTCATTCCAAAGAAGTGACCGCTCACCAAAAGTTGATTCATTATATGAGCTGCCTGAGGAAATCCTCCTTTTATCATAGGGTAAACCCGCACGAGTGGACCCAACTCCACCCAGCTGCTGAGGTAAGAAATGATACTAACACAACAGAAACAGTCATCTACAACTATTGCAAAATTATATATCACCACGTATAGATATTTGGTAAATGTATTCTAAGGTGAATGTTACAAATGCTTGACTTCACTCAGTAATCAGATTATTAATCTGTTAGTTAAATCCCTCCTGGTAAGAACAATGAACGCCTTGTTTATTATGTATGCGTTTCTGCTAGTTAGTACATGCAGAGAATTTATGTTTTTCATAATAGATATACTTTAGATTAAATGTGCAGATTAATAAGAATGGGGTTACATTATAATGAGATTACATTATAATGGGATTACATTACATTGGTCCCTATGCCAAGAAAAAATGGATTAAGCAATATTGTGGTAGTTTGCTATCAATGAATACAGAAGTGCATAATTATTTGAAATGAAGGCAATAAAGTGAACCAGTGTATTACTTCATGAGGAGTATAGTCAATTCTTTCAGCTTTCTCAGTGTGGTATTGACTGTTTGTGAAATTCAAACTCTTCCCTCTGCAGAAATACACAACCAGCACTTGTGGGGAAACTGTCATGGATAGCAATAAGGAATTTTCAAAAAGTAGATTTGTGGGGTTATTCAGCGCTGCTATGGGCCACCAGATGGTGATGTTCACCAGAAATATTAACACAATAATACATAAGGATCACATATTTCAATTTTGTTGCACTAAATGAATTCCAGTTTAAAAAAAAAGAAACTAAACATTTATTTCTTGAAGAAATACAAAATGGGATTTTGTGATAGCTTATATGCTTATATAACATCATATACAAAAGTGTAAAAAAACAGTTGGTAGTAACAATATGGTAACAGAAAATAAAGTACAATGTAAACAGTCTTTATATATATATATATATTTATATATATATACGCACATATGTATATATGTGCATACATGACGCCTGCGCCAAAAAAAGGTAAAACGGCAAAAAAAAGAAAAGAAAAACTCTTCTTCCATCAAATGTATCATTTAACAAAAATGACCAGACAACCATAGAGGATATTATCCAATAGGAAAGATTCAGACTGATTAATTCAAAGGTGAAACTGCTCTTTTTCCATCAGTTGCGTGGGCTGATCAAAGGATAATTCCAGTAGTTTTATATTTCAATTTCACTCATTCTAATTAATTTATTTTGGTAAGCCTACCACCTACTTGCATTAGAAAAATCCTATGATTCCCAGAATGCAGTTCGACTATGTCATCTACATCTACTACATCAGCCATTGTTCCTTTTTTTCTATCACAACTACCTCATAAGGAAACAGTAAATCACTTATATGTCACTTACCTACATACTGACATCTATAAGACTGTTGAATCAAATGTAGGAGCTAAACCGCTAACTGGAGAGAATGTATTTGTAAACCGCCAAATGACTGCAGGGAATTTTTTGTAAGTGACCGCTGGAAGCGTTGTCTAATGGTTAGTGATACGGACAAATCCAGTATAAAACAACAAACTGGAGCCAGCAATATAATGTTATTGGCTGCAATAGCTGTGTCATGTTAATTCGTTTACCTTTATACTGATAGAGGCTCTGGTCTACTGACGATAAGCAAAAAAAACAACAACAAAAAAACAATAACTAAACATGAAATCAAAAGAGACGAAGAAATGAATTTGATTTAAATCAGTGTCCAATCTCATTGGATCCACGTGTGATAGTGTAACGCTCTGTGACTTAAGGTAGGAGGGCCCGGCCGGTCCTCCTCCGGTCCCACGCTAAGTGCTGCTGCTAGTCGGCTGCTCCGTGTCCACTGTGAACCGCAGAGACCTTTCGCACCTTCACTTGGCCTCCAGCTGCTGCAGCAGGGGGTTGGCCTCGCCCTCCGGGGTTTTCACACTGTCTGTCCTGACAATACACGTGGGGCGGGTGGCGGTTAAGCATGAGGATCAGCTGCTGTCGTTCGATCTTCAGCTCCTCGATCTGGGCTTTGAGGTCAGAATTCAACATCTCTAGCCGCTCCGATTCCTGCGGGAGCACCATTGGGGCAAAGGGAGTAACTATTTGAGGGAAACATATATAATATATATCCACCCATTTTCTATACATGCTTATTCCTCATTAGAGTCAGGGGGGTCTGCTGGAGCTAATCCCAGCGTATGGTGGGTGAGAGGCAGGGGTACACCTGTGGTGGACCATTCCTAGGCATAGCATTATTATATTAACTATTCAATAGTCATGAGGTGTCTTAAAAGTTAAAAAGTGTTTAACATGTAAGGTCACAGATGAAGAACAACGATCATTGTTTAAGGTTAGGCTCATGATTCGATGCTTCGGCAGACTATAAAAACAAAGGTAGAGGTGTTGATCTTACCACTGCTACAGGCAGACGTGTCACGTGTCTCACCTTTTGTAGATAATCGGTCCTCTCTTTCTTTTTGTTTCGACATCGTGCTGCGGCCACTTTGTTTTTCTCTCGCCTTCGTTTCCTCCTGTCGTCCTCTTCATCTCTCTACACAGCAGCACAGGGACAAAAAAAAAAAAAAGATTATTTTTACTTTATTTCTATTACACTGCCATTAGACCATAATGGACCGTGGCCACTTCACAATCACAACAAATAGGCACAAAACGAAGGCTGATCTAGTGAAAGCAATTTATCCTTTAACTGCATCTCACCAACTGTGCGTATAATAAGAACAGCTGGTAATTGGAGGACCATTAGTTAAGTGAACATGAAAATCTGTTGTAAATCTAGTGTATTTCCCATCTCCTAATTTGTTTAAATCTAAATTAATTTAAAGAACTGTACTTGTTTGGAGTAAGAGTTTATATTTGGAAAGAAGCCGACAACCAATGTCAAAGGAGGTCAGATTGACCAGATGGAGTTTGACCAGACATACAAAGACTCAAGAACAGTACATGAAGTGTAGTGTACAGTCTACTCCCGTCTTGTAGGATGAAATGTCATGTGAGATATAGAGTTTGTGAGACTGATGTTGTGTGCGGATTTATATTATTTTGGGGAAAAATAAGGCCTAAACCTGAGGGTTTGTTTTGACTGGAGGGGGAGAGGTAATTAACACTTTATCTGCAAAGAAGACAGGTCTGAGGTGCTCATCCTCTTCAACAGCATCAACAAATCAATAATAAAAGTACAAAAATGAATGGTAAGAATAATATACGCCTATCTACACAGGAACAATGTCAATATATACAGGAATATGTCAATCAATGTGGCTTTTTTTATTTTATTGAGGCAAAACAAAGCCGGTTGTTAACTTTGTTCTTGTCTGCTTTCTTTACCATGTTACTCTTTAACATTTCATAGTTTTAGATTATATCAGGAATGCAGGTCACCCCTTGAACATATGTGTGACCTTATCCTGTTTTTTATATATCAGTCAGTTCCACATGAACATCAAAATGGGGTTTGCTCTCATTCCTCCTGCCAATACTGGACAGTAAGAGATCCCTTCAAAATGTTCAATGTAAGTAATAGGGGATAATATCTACAGTCAAATGTATATAACAGTCTGAGTTGGTTATTAAGCAGTCGTCTCCCAGTGTTACGGTACAAAATTCTCCATTTTGTGTCTCCCTGTTTTTCTCTGTTGAACTGTATCAAAGGAGTGTGATGAAAAAGAGTATTTGGCACTAATTTGCTGGCTGATTATCTTCAGATAAACTTTTACATCCATTTGTTGCACAGAAGGGATGTTGATTTTGTTCTGGGACCCTGATGCTGGAGACGCTCCTGTAGTACGTCTAACAACAGTAACATGTTCCACTATGTCCACTAGATGGACCTGTTGTTTAGGGTATGACACAAATGTTATTTCCTTCCAAGCAAATGTGTTCACGACATAAATTATTCACTGCATTTTTACAGGCAGTTGAAAAAGACTCTGTATGTATGAATCCTGTAAAGAGGAATTTATGAATTAATGAATTTAATCCTGCTCATTAGACAATAACATGTTTTTTGAATTGATTCAGAACACTGAGTGAAAACTTGACATTTGAAGGAGTTTTCAGGCTCTAATACCGGTGCTGCGTGTACTCTACCTCCGTCTTGATGACTAGGGGCCTCTTCCCCAGGCTGTCCAGGAAGTGCAGAGGTGACAGCATGGTCCCGAATTCCTGGAGGTCACCGAACTTGAGCTTGTCCATCAGCGTGGTGGCCGAGATCCCGGCGAGCGGACCCAGGCTGGGCAGGGAGCCCGCCGTCACAGAGGGATCTGGGATTTGTCCTGGCATCGCGTCAGTCTCGGTTGTGACCACAGCTAAGAGAAGACAGGATACACACTCAGATGGCAAAACCCAACCGGATCAATGAAAAACACAGAAAAACTCCCGCCTGCTCCACTCCCTATGGTACATACTTCATGTTTGAGGGAAGAAAAACCTATTTGCATTAAGGAATTACAGACAAAAAGAAGTTCTTTGTTTTATCTACAGTCGTTTATAGGGCTTCTTAGGAGGCATTTGCCCAAGGTGCAATGCTCTTTAGCAGTCGGGGGCCCCTGATGAATTGCTGGTCTGTTATTGGAACCGGATACCGCGGCTTCCTTTCATTAGGGCTATTTTATTATGTTGCTTCTTTTTCTGGAATGAATATACCACCATTTACTGAGACCTTGGCAAGACTTTACATTATATCATCCCCGGTGGCAAAAAAAGAGAGATGAACAACAGTGGATAAAGCCGACTTAAACAAATTCCACTTTATTCCAAGGAGAGCTAGCTGTTGCCAAGAAATACCCATTAACTCTGGTTTCCTCCTTATGAGATTTAATGTCAGGGGAGTGGAATGCGGGTGCCAAAATTCATCTTAATGTGGCAAAACATAACTTTTTTTTTTTTTAAATCAAAACTAGAAATATAAGGTGACACTGTACACTGTAAATGTTTGGGCCGGGCATGTATGTGCTGTATCTTTTGTTGAAAATGCTGAATATGGATGTTTAAATATATTTGAAGACAATGAGAGAGGGGTGTGCGCACAAAGTCAGCCAGAGACACAGGAAATTACTACAGCAGCTCAGCGAATCTCAGAGCCACATGACACAGCCAAGAACTACCATCTAAGGTCAACTGCTGAGACCTCCGGCTTAGCCCACAGGAATAAAGATATATTCCAATATCTGACTTACAGATTACCACAGAAAACAGACGTCTGGCCTGTTGTTTTATGAGACAGATATGTGGCAAGAGTTGAGTTTTTGTACAGTAAACATGCGTTGGCAGTTTTGAAGATGCTGAGCTCATGGGACATAACTTTCAGTTTTGTTTTGTTTTTTTACACTTCCCCAAAAAGTACAGGTCAAACAAGACAAAGTGGAAGAATGTTGTGTTACCATTTGCTATAAATATGTTGGAGAACACAAACGAAACATGTAGAGAACGTGGAACTTTACTGGAATTACTTTAGACATTTTGTTTTTCTGTAGGGCTGCAACCAACGACTGTCTTGATTATTGAAAGTAGTAATAGATTAGTTGCTTGTTTCATAAAACAGAGTAAAATGTCGATCACTGTTTCCCAAAGCTACAGATTCATCTAAAAATATCTTCCTTTTTTTTGTCCGGACCAAAAGTCCACGACCCAAAGATCATCACAAGACTAAAAAAACTGAAAATCAGATATGAGAAACTGGAACCAAAGAATTTGGACTTTTTCTTTTTAAAAATGGCTTAAATTGATTAATCGATTGTCCAAATAGTTGTCGATTAACATAAGAATTGGCAATTAATCGAATAATCATTGCAGCTCTACAAAAAAAAGAAAAAATCATGTTAACAAGGCTGTTAAATATGCCAATAAAAGTGGTGTACCCATGTTCTGCATTTTAGTACAATTATAAAGTACTTGCACATTTAGTATTTCTATTTTATGCTACTTTAAACTTCTAGTGCACTGCATTTTCAAGGGCAATATTCTGCTTTTTCCTCCACATGTCTTTAACATTTTAAGCAAATATTTACTTTATATGTAGAATGCACATTATAAATCAACTTATAAATGATGATATATGTTTAGCAGTATATCAAATGATTACAATAAGCTCCACTATTACCAGCTGCAACATAAAAGTGATAAACGTTATTGCATCAATGATCAGGATTCTGAATGAGCTATTCCACATAATAAGGAAGGGGCCTGACCCCTCCATAATCGATTAGTGGATTAATCGATTGGTTCAGTCAACTGAGTTTTTCCATGCTGAATTAGTTATATCCTGAAAAATTACAAGCACAAGCACTAGTGCATTATTGCATGTAGAAATCCCATATTTTACACTTTTTTGTTGATGAAATCAACTTCAATCAATGAGTCAAATGGCTCAAACTAGTGGAATGATGGAATCGAACTAATGGAATGTTTTTTCTTCAGTCAAAAACAGTCGTAATAAGTACATTTTGTTACTTTAAGCATATTCTAATGCTTGTACTTGATTCTGATGCTGAAGTACAATTCTGAACGCAGGGTTATTACTTGTAACACTTAGTATTTGACATTGCCTCCGGTATTACAGCATTGTTGCAGCATGATAAAACATGATCTCATGATGGAAATTTTATTAAATCCCTGAAAGGTCCAAGGAAGTCATTCATTTTCACTGAACACACTATGCTATGACTTTTTTTTATGTTATTCAAGTTATTTATTTTCTTACTTTTACATGAGAACAGTCAAAGGTTAGCCTGTAGCTAAACATTTGTAGCAGTTTAATAACAAAAATGTGCAATAGCTACAACGTGCAGCAGCTCACATACCGAAGCCATTGGTCAACTTAAAAAGCGGAAGTTTTTTTTTTTTTTTTTTTCAGTGCGGCATTTATCTTACGTAACTTTCCACCAGAGGACAGCGGCGATCAAACGTTACCGCTTGTTCGTTCGCTTTAGACAAAGCGACGTTTTTCCAGAATCAAACACCCGGACACGTAACGCGTGGACGAACGTTAACACCAACGATAAAGGACATTTTGTCCTGAATTGCGCACGCAGTGGATGCACGTTAAAAGCATGCAAACAAAAGAGGAGAGAGGGAGAAGAAGGGGATCTTTCTGTAGCAGCGTGCTCGGCGAGATGTCACGTTGAAGCCCCCCCTCCTCCTCCCTCTAAAAAAAACACGTAAAATCTCAATAAACAGCCAAGAATCGAAAACGTTTCCTCTCGCTTGTTCGCCAACTCCGCTCGCGTTGCGCGTGTTCGACCTGTGCGCGTCGCGCTAATAAAATTGTAATGGACCCCCCCCCCCCCTCCCCAACACACACACACACACACACAGAAAAAAATGCGGCTTCTCGATTTAAGAAGTTTACGGACCTGACTTTGATCCCAGGTGTAACTGATGTCCTTTCTTCTGGTCAGCCGAGGGTCGAGAGTAGATTTTAAAAAGTGGGAATCGTTGCATCAGCCCGATTTTTAAACGTGATCCCAATTTGGGAGGATTTGGGAATGCGGAAATTAGGCTATGCCAGCCAAACGTAAGCAGGGATGTAAAAAAGTACATAGTGGAGGCAGAAGTGGGGAAGTCGCACCGCTCCTCCCATAAAGAAACACTTGAGGCTGCAGACTGCAACGACAGCATATGGCTCAGATGTGGGCCTGCACTGGAAAACACATGGCAACCTAAAAACAAGAAATGTCAAACAAATAATGTAAAATAAAAAAAAATGCAAAAGATTTGAACATTTAAGACCATAATGCAAGTTATATTTGCACGTTTTTCTGCTCTACTTTGTAGATTTACTCCTAATAGGAAATAAAGGAAGCATCAGCATAAACCACCACTCTGAATGTAGATTTATTGGAATTATTCAGCAGCATAGTTAAGCAATCAATGCTCTTTTTACTCTTTTTTTTAAGTTTAACAAATAAGTCAAAATCTGAAAGGTAAAAAAATAAATCATAAGTTACATCTTGATAAGATATATAGTATATATATATTCATATATATATAGCACTGGATGTTTTCATGGAAAACTTTCAACATTGTTAACAATGAGGTCAAAACCACAATTGATGGACTTTTGAGGAATGCAGGTACATGGATGGACGTGTAAATACAACATTTACATCAATCGATAACACTAAAATGACACCGAAACACTGAAACCATACTGTAACATTAAGATCCACATTACATCTCAGATCTAGTGACAGATCAGATATATATGAGCTTTGAAAATTATTTGGAATTTCTCAGCATGCATTTTTTTTTCTTTGTAGTTTTTTTTTGTTTGTTTTTTAAATCATACCTTAGTTCAGACCCTCTTGTAAAAGTAAAAGCCATGCTTTTAGCTACATCACTCTGTTGGCTATGTATCGGTAGAGAGTTTATATTTCGTGAATGTGTTCCTTCAAGTGTTACAGCATACTGTGGCATATGTTTGTTCGTATCATTTTCAAAATCAGGAACCTGCAAAAAAAAAAATTGGAAAAAAAAAACTAGACAAATCATTTCCGTCTGTAATTTATAAGGCTAAGAGAGTTGGAGAGTTAAGGATGTCGACGGATTCGGATTTGCCGCCTCCTCCTTTATGGCTGTCCAGTTCCTCGGAGAGCGAGTCCAGGTCGGGACACGAGAACGTGAACACGGACAGGTAGCTGCTGCAGGTCGGGGTGGAGGTCACCACGGGGGTGCTGAGGGGCTCCAGGTCACTGGAGACGGACTTGTACAGGGTCTCCCAGTCCGAGACCCCCAGAGAACTGCTCAGATCTATGTCTGGCACGGAGCGGGCCGTCTCCATGGGGGTTTTCAGCTCCAAGCTGGGGAACATGTTGTCCAGCAGCCCGTCCTTAATGTCCAGCGACGGCTCCAGGTCGCAGATATTGATCTCGGCGCTGGCGCACAGCAAGATGTTGGAGTTCCCAGAGATGGCCGTGGATGGGTCGCTGGGCATGTCCATGTCCTGGAGCGACGGGGCTTCCTGTGTGCCATCCTCTGGGAGCCTGTCCTCGTCGTCCGGGCTGGGCGGCAGCTCCGGGGATCCTGGCGCCTCCTGGAAAATTGACTCCATCTCCTCGGGCATGTGGCACGCCGGTTTGTGCGTGGTGAGGATGAATTCGAGTCGCTCTTTCTCTTTGAGGAGGTTGGCTATTTCCGTCTCCAGGGCTGCTTTCTCCTCCTCCAGCTTGTCCGTCTCCTTTAGATAGACCAATCCGGAAAAAAAAATCATCCACATGGGGAGTAAAAACACAGGCACACATTCATACCCACCCCCCCCCCCCCCCCCCCCCCCCACACACACACACACACACACACACACACACAGCAGTAGGTGCCAATGACAGCTGGCTAAAATGCATCACTGTTTACTTACAGCTTGCAGTGTGTCTGTAAGCTCCCTCCGTCTGTTGCGGCACTTCGCCGCAGCCATTTTATTCCTCTCCCTCCTTATCTTCTTCTTCTCCTCCTCCTCTGGAGACAGCTGGGATGCAAAAGAGACAATGCTGTTATTACCTTGAAGGATTCCGCCATTTCATCTCCTGAATCCCCCCCCACATCCGTTGCCAGTTCACCCTCTGAAGGATGGCAAACGCATGTTTCGCTGCAATGCGTCTAAAAATAGACCATTGTTGCAGACTCGCTGTGACCTGAATATAAATCGACTGCCTAAGGAAGGCACACGGCCAGCGCACGGCGCCAGATGAGCATGCACAATAAGAACTGTTGCACACTATTCAGATGGGCATATGCATATGCGCACTGTTGAGTGTTCTGTCCAATGGCGGTTGAGGCTTCATCTGAGCTGACCAACCTGCTCCGTTTTCCCTTTTCTGACAGCATTTTTCCCCTTATTCCCGCCTGCTTTGGGTGTTGCCTGGCGCGGGCTTTGCGGCTCATTGGCTTGCTTGCTGCCTGGAGACGGGGAGACAGATGTGATAATCGTAGGCTGGACCATCCACTGGAAATCTGGGGTAGAAGAAATTGCGGTGACTGTTGGAACAAATGGTGTGGCTTCAGCGCTCATGTCTTCACAGATCTCCTGGGGAGGAAAGAAAAATGGAAATAATCAACATTAAGAATGAGAAAAATAGATTCAAAAATGAATCCATTCTTCTTTAATGACTGATTTCAATTGGATCGTAGGTGTTATGACAGCAACAATGAAAACCACAAATATCCTCATTAGTGTCTAAAACAGAGGGAGAGCCTTTGTGTTTGTTATATTTTCTTGAAATACACCCCCTGAACAGAAATAGCCTTCTCCGGGATCAATATTTGACTTTATCATTGTTTCTGACGTCAACACTGACGCAGGGATGCTGTGGAGTCTCCTGAATGGATTTATTTTTCTCAATGAACCGCTGCATCGACGCGCTCTCAGCTTTGGTACCGGGACGCAGGGGATCATAACAACGAACCTACTGTGATGCCTTGTTGTTGTCACATTTTTTTTTACAATTAAGGAGCTATCCAGTTAAATATGTCCAAAAAAAATAAATAAATGATAAAAAAACGCACCCAGTTAATTAAAATCTTATCAATCATTCCCCTCCCTCTCCCACAACGAAGATATATATACACATATATATGAATGCATAAGCAGTCAATGTGTGGATCACATTAATAAAAAAAAGGCTTTTTGATCCAATCGTTGAATCTATGATGAACAAATCAATTCATACCTTTGCATTGCTCTCTGAGGAAGCAGGAGATATCGCCTCTTCTGGCGTCTTCAGTGTCCCGACAGGAGATTCTGTCCGGCAGGTGGGAGAGACTGAATCCATGTCAGGCGTCAGGTTGTTGTGATACATCAGGAGGGGGGGTGGAGAAACAACAAAAAAAACAAAAATAAGTCCAGATCAATGACAAAAATATGACTTCTGGCCTTCCTGCTTATAAGCAAGAACGGCTCGGGTCTTTTCCTCCAGGTAGGCTATTATACCTGGTAACTGGACGACTAGAATGCAAGCCCCTCCTTTTATGCTCTGCTAGAATTTTATGAATGAACCGAGACTGTACCATCGGCTGAGGGGGGAGGGGGACAGGAGACTTGACAGCCACACGGGCCTACATTTGGGTTTAAAATAGCCTTATTGTGACATTTATCCTCTGGTAGGTTGCCTTTAGATTATCTCCATGAGAAACATGTTTTAATCACAACGGGTCAAACGCTTTCACACAACACGAACGTTGAATGAACGACAGTTTTCAATCCCATTCATAAAAAAATAAATAAATAAAATAATCGGGTACTGCGAATCTATTAATAAATACTCGTGTTACCATTTCAGCAAAGATGGAAACTAACATGTGTGCGTTTATTTAATCACTCGTAAAATAAAGGTGCCGTCTGAGCGACATAAATAGACAATCACTGATGTCGTTTAATATCGTAAAACAGCTTATTTCATTGGAAGGCTCTTTTCTTTTATTATTAACCCGCTATCTCTAAAAATATCTACCTCTTCTCGTTTCATTCTCATGAAAACATACCAGCTTATATTTGAGTTTCTTATTTGACGGCCTGACGGACCTTCTCGGTAAAGTCAGCACGTAAATGTATTATTACTTTTTTTAATTTGAAAAATAGAGATAAGGAGGAGTGTTAGCATGCATAATGAAATGCTGCAGATTTGTTTACTTAGGAGGTGAAGAGAAGTCGGACATGTGTGGGGGCGGAGACGTCACGTGACGTGACCCGGAACTAGGGGGCGGGAGAAGCATTTCGGGCAGCCTCGTCCTTCACGTCCATCACGGCGGCGAACACAGCTATCTATAGAACAGCCGGCGTCCCCACGCGTCCGCCATCTTGTGTCGGTTCACTCACTCCCTTAAACATGAAGGCTATGGTGGATAAACTGTTTAAATACTCATAACATACTCAATTTCAACCTATTTTCAAACTACTTGGTTTGTTATAAACATAATTGTTTTATGATACCAGATAATTAAAATTACAAATAATAACGAACCTTCATACAAAAGTAACATTATGCAGATAGCTGTAGTAACATCTATTCAAACATCGCAATCGTTGAGCCTTCCCGTAAGCAAAAGCAGAAATACCATAAAGTGAAAACACTATTATATTGAAATTAAATAGATGCAATTTCAAAAATATTCAGTTAGCTTTCATCATAGCTACGCTAATAAGATGTAACAAAGCAACCCGTTTGGAAATCGGTCAAAACTTAACCGAGTTAGAATTTCTGTCCCTGTAGACCTCCCCACTTTATTGCGGATCAAGAAGCAGTTTACAGCCGGAGTCCGACCGTCACAATATGGCCGCCGCTGAGGGACGTCTGCACGTAGCCGTGTACACACAGGCAGCAGCTGTGTTCTCTTACTGTTCCTACTGATCACTGGCTGAGGAACTGGATTACTCAGATCCCGAAGTACTAATGCAGCAATGCAAAAAAACGCCATTACAAGTAAAAGTCCTGTTTGAAAACAATCCACCTAATATCCTTGATTATTTAGGTATATATATATATATATATATATATATATATATATATATATATATATATATATATATATATATATATATATATAGAGAGAGAGAGAGAGAGAGAGAGAGAGAGAGAGAGAGAGAGAGAGAGACATTAGCAGCAACATGTACTTAAGTGTATTAAATTAAAAAAGGTCATCATACGAATCTAAGGGGTCATGAGATTATAAATGGGAGGAAAGAGATAAAAAAAAAACGTTCTGATAGGAGATGTAAACAACTCATCCAGTTGAAATGTGACACGATTCCATACTGATGCCAAAAGACAAAAAGGTTGTAAAGCATTGGTTTCATCTTTAATAGTGTGTTGTATTTTAAATGCCATTGTGTCCCAAATGCATCTAAAGTACCTAAAACTATTAAATAAATGTAGTGGAAATATAAAGTAACACAAAATGTAAACATAAAAAAACTTTAAATTTGTACAATACCTAAGTGTTTTAAAGTTACAGTCCATCATTGATCACAGGACAGCGCAAGGTCAGCTAATAAATGAAACCTACAACTCATTTAAAGTGAATGTATCACTACTTCCATGAATTCACAAAATTCTGCTCTTCGGGATCATCTTGACGACACTGGGCAAGTTTTCTATTCAAGAAGTTTATAATCACAACCTGAGGATTATAGCTTTATCATTACAAGGCATCTTATTCTGGGAACCTATAAATGGTCACTACATTGTGCCATTGACCATTTTTATAATGCATTACTTTAATATTACAGAGGTTGTTTTTATTAATTTTTAGGGCTGGCAGACATGTTATGTATGTCCTTAACCAATAGACATACATTATACAGCTGTAATGTAAGCTGTACTACTACTGTGTATATTAAAGGACTTATGGGATAATTTGACAAAGTCATCCATTTTTAAAAAACAATTTTATAAGTTACAGTTTGGTTGAGAATAAATAAAATATACATTTAAATACAAATACACACCCACTTATCTATTTCCATATAGTTCCCATGCTTTATACATTCTTCTCAGCTTTCGGAGGTTGGGTTTCTGCAGTTCCTGCAACGAGAAGAAAGCTTAGTCACCACGGAATTGCTGTGCTGTACAATGCCTTGAATACTACATTTGGTCCTAAATTAAGATGGCTGCTCCTTGATGGTACCTTCTGGTTTGTGTCCAAATGGAGGATGTCTACGAGGGGAGCGATGGACGGACGTCCATGGGCACACTGGAAGGGCAGCTGGCAGGAAGACAAAGAAGCTACCAAACTGCAGCACTCGTCTCTGCTCAGGCTGTCATTGAATTTGATCGCACCTGTTTAATGCATACTTGTGAGTTGTATTACGAATTCAGTCCCAAACCATAATTTATTTTACTCATCAAAAAATACACTTAAGGATGGAGTTAAATAATTTAACCTTACCGTGGCACGCTAGGGAGGCAAGCACTTTCAGCACAGTGAGGGGCAGAGTTCCTCTCACTCTACCAGTTGAGCGGAGTAGCTTAGATGAAGATTAAGAGAAACAATACATGTTACCCTGCATTGAGAAATAAGATGCGTTTTCCTCACAAAAAGGTTATTGGATGAAAATGACATTTCCCAGCTTACCTCAATCTGTTCTTGGAGATACTCCTTAAGTGTGAATAAAGAAAAGAAAATAATAAACATCAAGACATGGAATTCCACAATCTTCACTCATTTCAATGAATTAAAATTTTACGATATTAATGCTATAATTTCAGAAGTCCTACCTCAACAATAGGCTTGATAACAGATGCTCTCCCCCGCCTGAGCTCGTTACTCTCCTTTTCCATGAAGCACAGTGGCACCTTCCCGATGAGCACTTGTGGACCTGCCGCCTGTGAGAACTTCACTTCTAGGCCCAAACTCTGCAAATGTGCTTGACAAGACCTGTAGTCCAATGTTTAATACATAATAATGCACAAATGCTAATCTTCTATCTAATACAGTGAACTGCTAGGCCTGAGCATCATTCATTTAGGGGTAGAAGATCAGAAGAGGTTTTGGTGATGTGATTACTTGTGTGACAACACATCCAATTACTAGGAAAACCCTTTGTCTTATAAATAATTAATAGATTTATTTAAAGCACTTAGGCTGTATCTTGCAGGGAATTCGCTAAGCGCTATTAATATAACCGCCTATGACATGAGCACTGGAGCAGTGACGTTAGTGAATAATGGGATGTGAGTCCAAGAGCGACACAACAGCTCAGACTTAAGACAGGGGGGTGAAACGTGGCTGCGTCACTGCACCCGCCCTTTTTGTCACTTTTATTGCCACCATCATTCAACTCTTCAGACAGAATTCGCTGCTCAGTGTCTGGGTTGTTGCATAGGGCAGACAGCAGGATTTGAAACCAGTAAGCAATTCAATCGAGCAACGACAGACAAAAGGGTCGTTTGCTCGATTTAAGCAATTGCTGATAATGGAAATAATCTGTGAATGTATGCGACATGTTTCATTACCTACAATTTTAGCATGTATATATTCTCACACACTGGCTTAAATGCAAAGCTACTACTCTGCTTTTAAGTCAGTCAAGTGGTTCTGTAGCAACACCTTTGCGCATTTTGCATTGTTAGGCATTTTAAAACGCACCTAAGCAGCCGTAGCTCCTCTTCTGTTACACTGATCTCAAGAGGTGGGGAAATGGTTGATGAACAGAGTCGTCTCTGCCCCGGTGCATCTGGGTCATCTTCATAAGAATCTATAACAGCACAGACATGGTTATGACTGTAGTGTCTTATCACTGTCCCAGTGTTGTCAATATTAACAATATGTGTATATATGTTTTTTTTTTACCTGCTACCAGATTTTCAAGCCGAACTCGCTCGTGTGCAGCATGTTGGTCCAACAGCACCAGGAGATTCCCTGGGATTTCAAAATAAGATGCATGAATATGAACTGCACAAAGTATAAAACAGACAAATACAAGACTTGAATAATCCCCTCCATACCATGAGTGTCCTTGGAAGCTGCAGACTCTTCATCTTTAGTGTCCATAAGACACGCAATAAACTTCTTATCCACTTGATGAATAACCTAAAACGTAATTGTGGCTTCATATCATAATATAACTCAGTTTAAACATTTTAAAGAACATTTTCTGAGAGCACTTGAAAGGGAACCTTCATTGAGTGAATCATGGCCTTAGAGAAGCGGTATGGAAACAGTATGTTGTGAATCTTCACAGCCAGTCCATCAGCTTTCCCACTTGATATGTCCACACCAACCTAATAGAAAAAGGACGTATGATGTTGAAATGTCATCCACTAAGATCTGAATTTGCATTGAGACACCAAACTTGAGTACAGATAAAATACTTGGCATATTTAATACAAGAGTGGTTCACAAACTAAATGTGAAATGTTTTGTTTACCATAGGAGGACGGACAAACACAGGATTTTTCCATTTAGAGTATAATGAGGATAGTGAGTTGGAGCTTTCGCCTTCATCACCTGTGAATGCAGATCAGACATGAACAAACAAACCGGATTAACAGCTGTACATTGGTGTACATGCTGGACCCCTACAGTCTAAAGTCTGTCTACCTCTGTCACCAGGCCCTGAACTAATCACTCTCTCAGCTCTGGATTTAGGCAGGAAGGGCAACACTAGATCCGCCTGAAATGGGTAACACCTGTATTCCATCCCTACAGTTAAAGAAACGGGGAATGGAAGAAAGTACATATAAAAACACTCAATTTCTAAAGATGGTAGATCTAGTCATCGACTGTGTGAGAGTTTTTTTTGTCTTCTGTCAAGTGCAATTCTTAACTCACCAATCTCTGAGACAACACTAACAGCCATGTTGGTGACATCAGACGTACAGCAGACTTGCGTTTCCTCCATCGCTGGGTCGTCGTATCGGCTGAGCCCGGTCTCTTTGTTGATGTAGACCATCTTCCCCACAGATGGATCGTAGTGATGAAGCCAGTCGGAAGCTGTAGCATCTTCCCTCTCATCTTGCTGAGGGTTTGTAACGTAGTCGGGGACCGGCTCGGGATTTCTTACAGCATCACAGGCATTGTTGTTGCGGTCTTGGATGCTGTCAGTGTTACTATGGAGACATGTACGGTTCTGTGAGGTCGACCTGGACACATGTGGTGATGTTTTTGCATCTTCTGTCCTGCATCGATTCAAGTGGCGGAGTTTGGCAGCCAGAGATTTTTTGCCTTGAAGCTGACTA
Source organism: Lepturacanthus savala (assembly GCA_030544235.1). Taxonomy (NCBI): domain Eukaryota; kingdom Metazoa; phylum Chordata; class Actinopteri; order Scombriformes; family Trichiuridae; genus Lepturacanthus; species Lepturacanthus savala. Next base: position 15,991,935 of record CM060469.1, on the reverse strand, counting down.
GATGAGTGTTTTAGCTGGGTGAACTCGGAGAGGGTCGGTGGGATTTGGGAGCTGCTCGGTGCCTCTTCTTGTGTCTCTGTGATGTCACACTGTTGTTGACCTTTCTGTGAAACTAATAAAGTTTGCGGATTCAAAACAATGTTGTCTGTCTGAGAAGGTCTAGTGTTGTTCTGTAAGCAAGAAGAGACTTTGCGTTCATCACATTTTCCATATATTCTCCTGAACTTGTCAAGAGATCCAGGCTCCTTACTTAAAGACACATTTTCTCCAGATGTTATTTTGGGGATCTTTGAGGGGACGACAGGAACAAAGTCTTTAAAAACTCTGTGAAAAGACCTGTTGTGGTCTGCATCTAGTGAGATTTTACGTTTTAACACAAAGGGTCTTTCTTCACATTTCACTGGTGGGTCCTGCTGAAGAAATGTGGATCTACTAATCTGGGACTGACTCTGCAGACTTTCATGGATGTATGGATTGGACAGACTAATCTTTCTTTTACTTATTTCAGTCTGCTCATGCCCTCCTGTTGTCTGGCGGTCGAGTAGAACTGACTTGATACCATCTGAATCCCACAGAATTTCCTGAGGGGCCCTGTTGAGTGAATTTAAATCGCTGGTCGAGGCAGTTTGATTTGGAGATTTAATCTCTCTACCTTTTAGAATTTCCTCTTCTTCACTTTCAGGTTGGCTGACTGAATTAGACATACCTAACATTTGAGAAGTGTCGCTGAGTGTCAGGTCCACTTCTGCAGTAAAATTAATATCGGATGAAAGTTCCAGTGTCGTCTGATCACAGTGTGGTTCATCTCCGTTCTCTTTGCTTTTGAATCCTTCACTATTTTGTAACTCGTCTGCAGTTGTGCTTTCAAGTCGCTCCTCGTTGTCTTCTTTACATTCCACCTGCGGACACTCTGGACAGTTAGTCTGATCCTTGCACTTACGATGAACAGATTCAGATGCCAGCGTCATTCCAATACTGCAATCCACTGCTGAAGCACTGACAGTCGCTTGGACGCTTTTGTTCCTTTCTTGTCCTGTACTGTCAGTGCCAAACAATTTCAGGGATTCGGAGTCCAAGTCATCTTGAGAGAGCACAGTCACCAGGTTCTCTCTGCTCAGGAATGCTTTAACGGCCTCCTCAATGCAGAGCAAAATGCCGTCCCAATCTTTGAACTCAATTAGAGTTTTTGCAGGCTCAAGACAAACGTCATATTCCGAGTAGGGGCATTTAATATTAAGGATGTAGACTCCATGTAGATCTTGGCTACGTTTCTGCTTTGGGCTCCTGATGGCAGACGGCCCGTCTGGGCTGTTATTTTTCGGATTTGAACTCAGCCGTCGTAGAAAGAAATTCAGCAGCTTGTGTATTCGTGTCTTTAGGAGCAGCCTGTTGTTCACATACAGGAACTGTAAGCTGGTGTTGTAGTGGCCCTCTCTGCCAATGTGGCCGACCACCTCGAACTGGCCGCGGCTGTGGCTGACCTCTCCTAGTCTCTGTGCTCGCCCGAGGCCGTGGATCTGAACAAACCTGTGGTAGGTGTCCCTGGCTTTCTGGAGCTGCACTATCATGGCTCCTGTGCAGTCGTTCTTCAGGGTGAAGGACACGGAGGGATGCATCAGGGATATGGCCTCCAGCCTGTGTCTGATCCTCTCACCCTCCAGGACAGGGTCCACCCTCTTCCTCCGGACTGGCATGTTGTGGAAGAAGTTGCAGATGATGACAGTGGTCCCCGCTGAGGGCCGAGTCGTCTCTGCTTCAAAGACAGCCAGGCCTTCGCCACCTTTGAAGATTTTGCCGAAGGTTTTCACTGATGACCTGGTCCGCGATGAGATTTCAACCAGCGTGGCTAGGGAAACTAGACTCGCCACGGCTTCTCCCCTGAACCCGTAAAACCTGAGGTTGTCCAGGTCCTCCACGGTGCTGCATTTGCTGGTGTAGTATCGGTTCCCTACACACTCCATGTCCTCGGCGTTCATCCCGGCGCCGTTATCGATGACCTGCAGCCTAAACGCCTCCATGTCCATCCGGACCCCCACACACGTCGACCCGGCATCGATGCTGTTCAGGACCAGCTCCTCCACGCACTGTTGAAGCGACGGAATGGCGACACCGGAGCGAAGTTTCGCCTGAACCTCTTTGGGTAAACACTTAATCATAGCGTTCGTCCAGTTCAGGTGTCCCTGTTTCGGTTTAACTCGTGACCGTGTTAACTGGTGTCTTTCAGCCGAATAAGTCCGAACGTTGTCGTGGTGATAGCAGCCGTCTTAAACTATCCCAAACTGGACGTTTAAGACTATCCTCTTTGTATTTAATGTAACATCATATTAATTAAATAACAATAAGCTTCACAATTATAGATTTTTTTTCCTGAATTCGAGCTACCATGAAACAATCGGCTGAAAGTCACCAGTTAACACGGTCGCGAGTTAAACCGAAACAACCCTGCCAGTATGCGTTACCGACTACAAAGTTTTAAGTTAGTCATTTAGTTGGTAGTGTACCGTTCGTTAGCTCACGTTAACCGCTAACGTTAGCAACTTTCGGGGCTCCCAATAAAAGCATTGTGACCGCGACATGTTTCCCCAAAAAACATGCACACTGTTTCTTTTTATATGATAAAACCAGTCTAAAATCAGAGACCGTGTGTCTAAAAACCCAAATACACTGCTGTTTACACCCAACGTGAAACAAGAGGCGACCGTTGAGATAACGGCTGGTAGCTCGAGCTAATACTGCCGCCTTCTGGTGGGAGGAACCGTTTTAACCGTCGTGTGTTTTGGCGCCAACTATCGTTCGGAGTGAGCTATTTTATATGATGATAGATACGTTTTAATATCATTTTCATAAATTCGGTTACGTCATTGTATTATCATTTTAATAAGTCCGGAAATGTTATATATTAGTTTGGTAAATAAATACAATCAAGCCATCGTATTACTCTTTTAATTTAATATTACTTTGGTAAATAAATACAATTGTCATGTCATTGTATGACGCTTTTAATTTAATGTTTGATAAATAAAATTATGTAAAGTCATTATATTGTCCATTTATTTCCTCTTCCCGTTAACTGTACCCATTATTAAGTGTGCAGACATTATTTTGTGGACCACTCATTTCATCTTCTCTTTTCATTTCCTCGCTCTAAACCTTGGTAAAGTAATTTGTAAGGTCTGTGACTTCACCAGACTAAAAGGCTTTCTTCGCAGTAGACATTTAACTTGTTAGAGTAAAAAAGCACAGGTCTTTCTAATAATAGCAACAGTTGCCTTGTAAACAATGGACAATACAAGAGCATTAAAACCACATACTTCTTAGCATCTTTCATAACATGAACAGGATCACTGCCGTGAAGAGAACAAAAAATGAGAAAGCAAAAGGAGAGCAGAGAATTTTACCCTGAAACATTATATCTGCCCCCAACTGAGAACTGATTATACATCTTTGACTATTTTTGTCACAGCAATATTATGACTATTATGACAACCAGCTGTTCAACAGGCTCCCCTCAGACTATTTGCAAATGTCACCTTCTAACAGATTTACAGTCTGATTTCAAATAATATGGTGAACTCAGATACCTAATCAATCATGGTCTTGGTCCCTGACAAGCAGGTTTTCTGTATTACAGCTGCTTTATACTTCACACTTATCAAATATAAAATATGTTTTTCTGTTAGTGCAAAAATTCTCCAAAAAAAAATCAGTGAGTAATTCTCCATTTATTAATGCAATTCCATATTTTATGGCTGTTAAGGAGACCTAACACACACACGCACGTTCTCAATTCATTACATATAATGCATCTCAATGAACAAAAAATAAAAAGTCAAAATAAATAAAACATCTGCTTTAAAGTTAGTATTATATACAGTGTATGAGGTATTTTATTTCACTATGTTAAATGAAGAGTGCTCTAGGCTGTTGACTGTTTTCTCATTGTCGAACTCTGCCTTGATTATGTTTGACTTAGGGCTCCCGGTGGATTTCAGCCATTCTTGCATTTCTTTCACCTTGCCGCGTGGCCCCTGTAGCTGCCCTCGAACAGTTCCCGCGCTTGTGTTTTGGACCCAACCAACCAGCCCAAGCTTCTTCCCTTCTGCCTGAGGGGTGAAACAGAAATTTAGATAATACACAGAGAAAATGGCCAGAGAAAGAACTTATTAAAAGTGAAATCTTATAGAAATTTGGATAAAGGCTGGTCTTCATTATAAAACTGTAAAAAAATTAAATGTAGGTTTGACAGATTAAAGAAATAGAACATGATTATTTCTGACCTTGCAAATAGTAAAAATCTTAACTCGCCATCCACTCAATAGATTTTTCTACAGCTGGTATGCATATGACAGTACAAATAGAGTTTCAGTTTACTCAGTAATTATAATAGCTCTAGTTTGTACCTCTCATGTATGACATTCGAGTCAGGCCGTCTGACTAACATCATAGTCATTAAGGTATTTCCAGAATCATTGAAGATATGTGTCATTTTGTGGTATATGTGTTTGGATGGGGAAATTGAGATTTATTCGTTTTTTTAATGCAGCATAGATAATTTTATTTATTATTATTATTCTTCCAGATAACTGTACATGTTCGGGGGCTCTGGATCTCATTATAACAAAAGGGTACAATGTGTGTAAACCACCTTCTGGGTTTTTTAAGGTTACCACTAATTATCTCTTTGTAAAAAACAGATGTTGAAAATGAGATAATGTTGTAAAGTTCAATTTAATTACATGTTCAAATAAAGGTCCCATATCAAAGAAAGTGAGAGTTTAATTGGTTTTGTTATAAAGGAAGTCTTGGTACTATAATAATATAGTCCTATGTTTTACAACATTCAATACACAGAGAAATTCACACAGCCCAGAGGCTTGTTAATATTAATGACACTGACACACAACAAATACATTTTGTTAGAGATATCAACACTAGATATACTGGATACTAGATATAAACCACGAGAAAAGGAGATCACAGTAACATAAAATCACCATAATCTTATATTTGCACTTCTCTGATCTTTGATCTAACTTCTTTAAAGTGCAAAACTCCCCTGTCGTTAAATCTGTTGGTGTCAGAAGGACAAACTGGGGCTCAGATATGATGAAGGCTGAACTCATGAAGGTTAGTCTATTAATGTTAAACTCACTTGAGTGTATTTCCGAAAAAATACACCTTGCACTCTGCCAAAGATTTCATAATCCACTGAAATTAGCTCTTCATCAGACATACTGGGCCTAGAAACAGAGAAATGAGACAGGATTTGTGTTGTGTGGAACATTCTGGGAAGCCACCATGCACCATCATTAAGCTACATTACAGCTAACAGCTATGCTAACACACAGCTGATCTGCATTCAAACGCGTCACAGACTAGATGCTAAAGAGCTTTAGCTACCAAATATTCAAATTGCATGAATACAAAACTGTTCGCATTGTGTGATAGTTCACCTTGATACTGATGGGAAGCTGTGAGATGACCATTCAGTACCGCTGGAGTTCAGCACATCCGGGAATCTGCTTCAGGAAGTGACGTTGCGGAGACCGCTGCAAACGTTGGTATCTAGGCAACGAAGGTAAACGTTGCGGGAAAAGTGGTTGCATCGGCGTATTCAGGTAAACTACATTCATTCAGCTTTAAAATACATTAATTCAGCTTTAAACTACATTTAACAAGTCACAGGTCGAGTTTCTGAACATGAATCTTCAGGTATATTTACCAACTACAAGGCAACTGCTCAGTTTGGTCAATTATAGCAACTTCCTTATTGACTTCTGTCATTTTTTTTAATGCATGTTTTGTAGCTGTTTTGTTGAAGTATTAGTAGTTTATAACGCAGACATATTAATTGTCAGTAAAAGAAAAATGTTTTATATATATATATATATATATATATATATATATATATATATATATATATATATATATATATATATATATATATTCCCTTCAATTGTGCACATTTTCTTATGTTTAATGGCATTTGTTGTTGCCATATTTAAATACATGGACTTGAAATTGCTTTGGTTACTGGAAAAGGACTCAATCATATCTGTGATTTTATTTAAGAGATATTTTTATAGTTGATTAATCAACAATCGATTATTGAAAAGATTAGTTAAATTGATTAGTTTTTTTGGTCCATAAGATTGTGTAAAATGTCAATTACTGTTTCCCGAAGCTGAAGAATCAACCTAAAACAGTCACCAACCCAAAGATCATCAGCTTACTATTTTAGAAGACTAAAAAAACAGAAAATAATCTGATTTGTGAAGTTGGAACCAGAGAATTTGGACACTTTCTTTATAGAAATGACTCAAATCGATTAAATTGCTCATCACTACAGTGGCCGAATAATGTAATAGTTGGCAAATAATCAATTAATTGACTAAATGTTCAGCTCTAGTGTAAGCGACTGTAGTGTCTCATGCAAAAAAAAAATGTTTGCACATGATAGTAAAGATTTTTACCTTTTACAACAGGTGAAGTCATGACCATGTACACGAGAGGAAGACTCCGTCCTCAGGAACAGCGCAACTGTACAGAACAGAGACACAGCAACGTCTACACTCAAGCACAACACGGTGGTGCCCCCGGTGCAGACTGGCCATTCCCTAATAAGCCAATTTACCACAGAAGACCTGTCAACCCCAAGATGTGTGACTCACTTGAGCTGTATGATTTCGACAAAATCACTATTTCAGCACAACCAAGAGGGTCATCATCATCTCAAGAACATCAGTCCTATGACATCAGAAATACCATTGGATCCCAGCATCCAAGAAAACAGTCGCCCAAACTACCAGACAGAGAGGCGCAGTTGGCCAGAGCAATTCACGAGAAAGAGCTCATGCTACAGGATAAACTGCGGAGGGCTGAGGGTAAAATAATTCAGAAGATCCAGCAGGATAGTGCTGCTGCTGCTGCTGCTGTAGGTGATGACCAAAGGTTCGAGGAGGAGAAACACCACAGGGGGCAAGAAAAGAGCACAAGAGCTCAGATGAAAACCAGGCTGAGGGAACCAATGAGAAGCAGAGAGACAATGAAATATGAAAGAAGAACGGAGGATGTTATGGAACCGAGAAAGTCCAAGGACAGGACAAAGATTCCACATGAGGAACAGGGGGCCAGACGGAGAGAAACCGAGCAGAGTCCTCAGTTTACAAGACAAGGGATATCAGGTCCTCATGAAAGCGCAGCTCATGTGCATGAACTGAGCCGAGACATGAACAGAAGGAAAGGACAAGCAGAGAAAGGAGAACAATATACAGACTGTGACATTTGGACAAAAGAAAAAACATATAAAGAAAGAAAGAAGGTGTATAGTTCACATGATGAGGAGGACAATGACAGGGAACTGGACAGGGACATGGCACATAAGAGCCAACAGAAAACTACCCATAGAATGGAGGTGGCAGAAAAACACAGAGGCGCCAAAAGTAAAACATGTGAAGAATCATCTTTCCCGCCTGTTTTTAGTCCTCCTCATTCCGCCACGCTCGTGGACAGCGTCAGAGACGTCAACCTTCAGCTTCTCCCCTGCTGTGTCTGCAACAGAAAGTTTTTACACGAAAGATTAGAGAAGCACGTCCAAGTGTGTCAGAAGCTGAAACAGTCCCAGCGTAAAGTCTTCAACTCTTACGCTAACAGGACCAAGGGATCGGCCAACGAGGAGTTCCTGAAAACCCACGTCAGGAGCAATACTCCAGAGGTAGGCCGGGATCTCATTTTTTGCTTAAATCTTATGATTAATTACTGTATTTCCTAAGTATCTGATTTTATTATTATTATTATTCAGATTATAAAAAGAAAGAACCAAAGACGAAAGTGAAGACGGGGAGTTCAAAATGTTCCAAGTAAGCTGAGCCAGACGCTTTTACCCTGAAGCAGCCGAACAACTAATCCTCAGGTGTCACATACGCTCATTCTGTGATGTCCACACTGTCTCCTAATTGTTTGAACTAATCACTTATTAGAAATTAATTCTCATCTGTGGGCTTCATTGTCCAGGTATCCCATTTCCCTATTAGTTAAACTATATCTCTTTACAATGCTAGCATGGTAATCTCAACAAAGAATTATAGCTATAGTGTATTCCAGCTACCATTGTGGGAAATATTAACTATACACACAGAAAAATCATAAAAGCCAGCTGTTAGTTTTATTGATGGCTTCTACACAAAGCATAAAGCAACAGTGTGATTGTAGAGTGTCTATACAACTGTTATATCTCCAGAAACTGTTGAACAAATAAAACATGAATGCTGTCATCACACTGTATTAAAAAACAAACAAACTTAAGGCACAGCATTGTCATTTGCTCTCATTTTGATTCAATGCTTGCTAAGGCACTGTGACTGTATTTAGCAGGTAAAAACTCTTTATATTGTTGACAGTTCACTGACCATGAATAAAAAAAACTTGCAAGTTAACCATAACAAAGAGTTTTACAAATACATGTTTGTAATAACACACACACGACAAAACCAACAGGTGTCAAACAAAAACACAATTATCATTGCAGATTTTCTTTCACAAATGAAGCGAAAGACGGGGGAAAAAATATTTTCAGAAAGTACCGAAGATAGATAAAATGGCAAAACAACAAAAAAGATGCAGTAAGAAAATAATAACATTATAGCTGCAAGTTCAGCTATATCAAAAACGCTTTAACGACCGTGTTTCCCATATTCTAAGAAAACAGTTCAAGTGTTCATACATGTCACAATGAAGACAAACCTGCATGTGCTGCACCAACAAGAATTCTAGAGCCAAAGAAGGCGATAAGAAAAAGCAACCGACCTGTTGTTAAAAAATTAATCAGTAGTTTCCTGTTTCACACATATGCTATTTACTGTATATGACAATAATACATGCAAATTGAAAAACTATATATTTGCATGAGATTATTAGAATATGTTTTAACTAACATTTCTGATAAATATGAAAAATAAAAAGGTTTTAGAGGCTATATTGTTTTAGGCACTTTAACCATTTAGGAATAGATGAAATGACAATAATTCTACATGAAGTGATACACAAGAAAAAGCATGTTTTCACATTGAAAGATGGTGCTTACGTGAGTCAATCTGGACGACCTTAGGACTCAACAGAAACCTAAACTTTGGATGCGTTAGCAAACAGTTTCCTTTGGTATAAGCTGGTCTTGCCTGTTTTAGGATAAATACTAATATCTGAGGTATCGAGGGCAATGCCTCAATGCTGACATCACAACAACACCACCGAAAAAAAATTGAGAGTCGATATTCACATTGCGGACTAACCCTATGATCAGTTTGTCTCTCGCGGGTGTCAAGGTCCGATCGCTTCATGTTGAATCCAGCCAACACTTCAGTCTGTGGAGAAACTAGCTAGATCACTGCACCCGGGTGTAACACGAGTGTGCCTGTGAGAGTGTGCAAGGTATTATACAGTATTGCGTAATGCAATAAGAAAATTCATGCAACTTAGCGCTCTGTTAAACATGTATGACGCAACACGCTGTTAGTGGGCACGAGGACGTGCCCGCTACCGCAACCCGAGCCTGTTGAATTCAGTATGTGCTGAGAGTTTTGACGCTTGTCCCGTGAAACAGGACGCCCTGCAGGCTCACACGCTGGCCCCTGCCGATCTCCCGCCATGGTTTGTGAATCCGCCTCCCCTCCCTCCTCCTCCTCCTCCGCCGCCGTCCTCGGACATACGGTCGGAGCGGTGGTTCCCATTATTGTCGCATCCTGCCTCCCGTAGTGTCGAACGATTGATCGCCGCCCAGAGCCTCTCGTTCTCCTTCTGCTGCTCACTAACCTAGAGGCGGAAGACAGGAGAGCACGCCGTTACTCATGCACAAGTTTATTTATGTAGCACATTTAAAAAAGGCTGGTGGCTCACCAAAGTGCTTTACATACACAATAAAAGCAATAGCAAACAGCATAAACAGTAAAAGCATGTAACATAAAAAAAACACAATTAAAAGGAAGTATATCAAATAAAATAAATAAAAACACAATAAAAGTGACTATACTCTGCCTAAAGCTAATGTGAACGAGTGCGTTTTTAGTCGTGCTTTAAAAGTGGAGGCTATTTATTCGCAGTGTGGATACAGAGGGGCAGTGTGTTCCAAAACTCCCCTAGATTTTAAAAAAAGATCGAGGTCCATCTAAAATCACTTGATTGAAAAGACTAGATAAAATTGATCCAGTACCTAAAACACTGGGGTTATGTGTTCATGTTTCTTTTTACCGGTTAGGAGCCGAGCCGCTGCATTCTAGACAAGCTGCAGACAGTTGAGCTCAGTATGATCAATGCCAAAATACAGGGAATTACAATAATGTAAATGAGAAGTAATAAAATAGATCATGTTCAGGTCTGAGGCAGGTGGGATGTTTTTTTTGGGGTGGATACCTGCTTCTCCAGCATCTGGATCCTCCTCTCTTGATGAGCGACTGTCTCTCTTAGCTGTAAAACACAAACGGTTGTTTTACATGCAGCAGAAACAGGAAGCCTGTGATTTACACTGTTGAGTTTGCAGACGTAATACCTGTGCCACCTCGCTGCTTGCTCTGCAGCACGCACCGGATTCTCCTTTTTTGCAAGCCTCATCCAGTCCGTTCACTTTATCACAACCCATCCTTTTAGTCTGCAGAGACAACAGTCGAGTCGTAAGTGAAAACAGGCGTTGCGATAGCAATCCTTTAATGCCAAGATGAGTGCAAAATAACGTCTCTGCCGCCATTACCGATAGGCCTTTCTTACTGCTGACTGCTGCCGCCGCTGCTGCCGCCTTCAACCCTTTCAGCTCCTCATAAGGCAGAGTGACGCTCTTAGAGTAGGACGAGAGCTGGTCAGGAGTGAACGGCTGGGAGTTGTCAAGCATCGGAATGAACTCTGCATCCTCAAGCTCCTGGGGGGGACAATTTTTTTTTGTAATTTTTGTCTTTATTTAGGCCAACCGATTACAAACAATGCATGATTTTTTCCATCAAGGGAGTAAGTTACTTTTCCATTGTATATATAATATTAATTACATCTAATCAATATCCCATTGTAGGAGATTCTGGCCTTGACCACCTTCGAGATAGTGCTTTTTTGCTTACCGCCAAAACTATAAGTAATAGCTTTTTATCTCTGTAATCCCAGAAGTCAAGCAGAATGTTTCCTTAGTATAAAGTATCAAACCCACAAAGAATGTTTACTCTGAAAGTTGCTTCCAGGTGGGAGTTTCTCTCCAGTATAGAGTTAAAACTGGGCAAACCCAGAAGACATAATTGGCCTCATGTGCTCCACAGGACCTCCAAGATATTCTATATTAAAGTTCAATGAGTGGTGATGAGGTGTATAATTAACTCTGTCCCTTCCTGGGTTAGAGCCTTGCAAAGCTACATTCAGATAACCATAAGTAAGTAAGTAAGTAAGTACTCCATAAGTAACTTTCCTCTGATGCAAGAAGTTTCCTTATTTTTTTCACCACAAACCTTTCTAAGCCAGAAAGGGCAGGAACTGTCCCCAGTCTGGCTGGCCATGGACATCATCGGGGTCTCCATAAAGCATCCCTCAGGATCAGCCTCCCCCGTGACACCAAGACCATCACGGCACTCTGTCTCTGAGCTGGGCTCCATTTCCAGATCCACCGTGGATGTAGACCCCTCCTGTCCCAGCCCTGGACACACAAACGGACACACACACACACAAGAGATATAGACTTATTCATCAGACAAAGAAATTAATCAATAGACAATTTACAATTTAATGACCAAATAAAAATCATTTACCACTACCAACTGACAGTCCACTGCTGTTGGAGCGAATTGTCTTAGAGTTGAGCACTTTCTCTGCAAATAAGAAAACACAGTGGTAATCAGACAGCAGTTTTATTGGAATGACACTAAAACGTGTCTGGTCGTGATTTAGGCCTGAGCAACAAACAAACAACAATGTCAACATTGTCAACATCCAATTGTTTATATCAATATATGTTCTAGCTATATCACGCTCCCTACATTTACCTATTAAAAGTAGATCATTAAGCAAAGAAAGCCATATGTAAAAGAAAATCCTCAATAATTATCAATATTGATCGATATAAAAATGTTTTTTTTTCCAATATTGCCCAGCCCTAACGTGATGACTGACCCATTATAATGATGGTGTGCCAACCACGGCAAGAGAGGTCCGGCACATGGTGGAGAGAACCGAAGATTGGCCTCGGCATCGCAGGGCAAACCTCTGAACCGAACCCTTTATCAGGAGGCATTCCAAGTCGCCCGTTTCCTGCATTTCCCCATGCGAAGATATGATTGTCTGCAAGAAAAACACAAAACTCGTCATGAAATCAGCCACGTGACCGATCGCTGCCATAGACGCAAAGCAGGACTGCGCGACTGTTCTTACCCTCGGTGGCTGCGATAGTGAAGCCATCGCCACAAGACACTTTGGTCACTATCTTCCCCCCGAAGGGCCCCACGAGGATCTGGGCGCCCTGGTGTTTCTTAAAGTCTTTAACGCCCAGTTGTCCGTACTTGTTGCAACCGAAGGTGATCAGACGGCCGCGTTCTGTGAAGCCAGAAATCATAGAACATGACTACTTCCTTGAAATAATCACCTTTTTTTGTTTTACTGATAAGAATACAAAAACTCTTTATGCAGTACCATCGATGGCAGCGGTGTGCGTCTTCCCTGGAGCTATGACTTGGATTTTGAACCGTGCCAACTGCTTTACCAAGGTCAGCGTGGTGATGTACGGGGTCCCCTGGTAGCCCTGGTGTGATGTACCAGGGGGAAAAAAAAAACATTTAAACATCACTGTATCTGTTAAAACTATTAATATAGCACTTTAAACACAAGCCAGTACCTCTCCGGGATGGTTTTTGAGACCAGAGAATCCCTGATTCAGACCCAGCTTGTTGAATTCATTGTTTCCACACACTAAGACTTTGCCAGTTTCTGTCAAAAAGAAGGTTCCATCGCTGCTACATGATACAGTAGAGATGGTGGCACCTTTGGGGAGCTCCACCTGGAAAAACCATAAAACAGCTGCAAGTATTAATATTCTATCATCTGACATTAGATGGGTTGCATCTTACTGGATTTTGTAAGTCTTTCTACCCCTTGATAGACTGTCAAGGATTTGCCAGCACAGGGAACAAAGTCTTACTTGCATCGGAGAAGAGAAGTCATCCTCACATTCCAGGCCAAGACGCCCTACAGAAGGAAAAAAAAAACAATATATAGTAAAGATAAAAAAGGTTGATATTAAATGTGCCACTGTCTCCACCTGCTGGTGACAGCCATAACAGCAAAAACAACTTGGCATACACAGCTTTAGATGCCAGAAAACCTACATACCGTACTCCCCGCAGCCCCATGAGTAGATTTCCCCGCTCTGAGTCAGGACCACCACGTGGTTGTCCCCACACGACACCTGGCGGACAGGCCGCTCCTCGAAAAACTCCAGGAGCACCGGCTCCAAAATCTCCATGCCCAGCTCGCCTTCCACCCCGATGCAGCCGTAGTAGTCTGACCCAAACATGTACATCTGGTCCTCGTCTGCAAAAGCGGTGGAGGAAAAAAAAGGTTTGTTAGAAAAGGGGTAAAAATGGGTAAAAACTTTTTTCTTTTGCTGGTTGCTTCATTCACTCACCAGTGATACAGGCGGTGAAGTCGGCGCCACACGCCACCTGACGGATGGCCTTCCCCTGGAGCTTGTCCACCTTCTTTGGCTGCCGGTACGACGCCTGGTCTCCGTGCCCCAGCTGGCCCACCATCTTTGCCCCGGCTTGGATGTTCTGACAGGAAGGTTGAGAAAAATGGCTTGTGTTGAACCACGACAACAACAGCTAGATCCCAGAGTGCCGGATTTCTACTCACAGCCCAGGTGTACAGCTCTTTTTCCACCGTCACCACTGCGAAGTGACTCTCCCCTGCACACACGTGCTGGGCACTGCTGCCCCCTTTGAAGGAGTCCAGCTTCTGGGGGGTGAACTTCCCTCCGCCCCAGAAGTACACCTCCCTCGAGCGTGTGGTCACCACGGCAACAGGGGTCTCAGTCGCTGTATTCAGCCTATGGCGCAGTCAGGGTAACAGCCATCAGTTATATACTACTGTTCAAAAGTTTGGGGTCACTTAGAATTTCCTTATTTTTGAAAGAAAAGCAGAAATACAGAAATACAGTGCAACTATCACTCCAGTGTTCTAATGGTACAATGAGTTTACTCAATGTGTTAGAAGGCTAATGTAATAACATTTTCTATTTATTTTGGTGGTAAATAAAAGTGTATATACACTACCATTCAAAAGTTTGTGGTCACCCAGACAATTTTGTGTTTTTCATGAAAGGTCACACTTTTATTTACCACCATGAGTTATAAAATGGATAGAAAATATAGTCAAGACATTGACAAGATTAGAAATAATGATTTGTATTTGAAATTTGATAGCTTCTCTAACCAGTGAAACTGTTTACCTGTGTTATCATGATCGCACAATGGTTTTCTAATCATCCATTAACCTTCTGACGCAATGAGGACCATTGAACACTGGAATGATAGTTGCTGGAAATGGACCTCTATACACTTATGTAGATATTGCACCAAAAACAAGACTTTGCAGCTAGAATAGTCATTTACCACATTAGCAATGTATAGAGTCTATTTCTGATAAGTTTAAAGTTACCTTCATTTAAACAGTGAAACAGTGCTTTTCTTTCAAAAATGAGGAAATTTCCACAAACGTTTGAATGGTAGAGTACTACAAACTCGTACTTGGGGAGTGACAAACAATAGGAAACACAAATAGTAACTTACTTTGGTTTCTTCATCGCCGAATTCAGCAGCACGACTCGCTCTTCAAGCTCCCTACAAGAGAATGAAGTGGTCACTCTTTGTTAAAACAGAATGATTTTTTTTTAAATACTCCTTTTTTCAACCTACTTACTGTCGGCAGCAGGCGATGACTGGCTGGTCCAGAATCTGCTCAGCTGTTGGCCTCTTTGCAGGATCCTGCAAAACAAAAAAGATGACAAGAACTTTAAAGGGGCCCTATTTTGTCTAAACAGGAGCCAATCCTATGACTTGCGTTCAGCCAGGTTTCAGCAGCACTACCGAGGAGGCCAGACAACAATGGAATGAGTGGGTCGTCTTATTTCACAGTTTGTATGTTAGCAGGAACACCGGAGACTTCAAGATTTATTACTCATAAGCACAGAAGAAGTGTTTTTTTTTCATAATAGGTCCATCTAATGTGATATCCATGTCAGACATTTATCTCAGAGATCACAGCAATCTGAAACAAGACTCATGGGATTATTCTCCTCACTCACTTGATCGAGGCACTCATACACCATCTTGATCAATGCAGCTGAATAAACGTCTGAGTTTACTTCCATAGTCCAGTTTCCTTGGACTATTTTCACACAGAGGTTCAGAGGGTTCTGTCGGGACAAAAATAGCATAATGATATGATTTTATAAAGTGGAGGGGAGAAGTGTGTATGTGTGTAGGTTGGGGGGTGATTAAGGCAAAATAATTACTATTTTACTAAAGTTACTATATTTTAAGCAAGTTGACAAACCTACCGTTGCATCAAATGTTCTTGTAAGAGTTAAGACCTCAAAAATGACACAACCCATGGCCCAGATGTCGGATTTGAAGTTGTACTTCGCTCCCTGGCACAATTCAGGTGACATGTAATATGGAGTTCCCACACACTGGATGTATCAAGAAAGACAAGGGGGGAAAAAGGAAAATAAGTTAAATATTATTAACAAACTTTTATAGGGGTGGGAGAAAAAATATTTACCAACTTACAGTCTCTGCCATTGAAAACTCAGAGCCTAGTTTCTTTGCAAGGCCATAGTCACCCAGCTTGATGAGGTCAGTCTTGGTCAGGAAGATGTTCATGGTTTTGATATCTCTGCAAAAGGAAGTCATCAATTTGTTTTTGTCCTTTAGTTATAGCATCAATATCTACCAGATTCTTTTAATAAAGGGTGAACATTGTACCTGTGTAAAATCCCAGCCTTGTGTATGTGAGCCACAGCTGAGGCGATCTGATACAAGTACCATATAACTGCCTGAGGAAACGTGTTAAAAGGTTAAAACATGAAGGAGTGTGATAATCAGTTTTCTATAAAAATGCATTGACCTCAATGTTCCACTCATACCTCCTCACTGAAAAGTTTCCCCTTCTGTTGGTTGATTTTATCATACAGGTTCCCTCCTGTAATGGGAAAAAAGCCATTTAACCTTCTCAGTATCACGAGTGTTAAATTATTCTCCAACCAAATCTCACAGTGCTTTCTTACCATTGCAATATTCCAGCTCAATGAGCAGAGTGTTTTTATCCATGAAGTGATTGAAGTAGGCGATGATGTTGTTGTGCTCCAGAATGGAGAGGATGCTGATTTCGTTCATGACGTCTCTGCGCTCCCTTTCCGAGAGCGAGTTCAGCTCCACTTCCTTCCATACCACTAGAGAGTTGTCCTAGGCAGGACAGAGGGGACATTAGGCATTACTCATGAGGGCACCAAAACTAAAGGTTCATTCCCACATAAACAGAAAGCATGCAATTTACAGTTTCTCTACTGTTCAGTGTTGCACCTACTGATTTATTCCATGATCAATTCACCAGACTACTATTAAACAGATTCTTGAGAAATTCTTGAGAATTGAGAAGCTGAGACTACTTTACTTTACTTCATTGAGATATAGCAGGAGCTTTCGTCCAAAATGAAACAAAAATCATTAACAATATCAATACGATAAAATTCAGACAGGTTAAATGCATTGGGAATAGGAAAAGTTTTATTTTATTTTAAAAATATACGCAAGATAAATTGATAAAAAAAAACATGGATGCAGTGGAGAAAGGATGGTTTAAATCGTATGTAGGAATAAACAGATCTTTCTGGGTGGGGAGTAGCAAATGTTTGCTTGAGAAATTAGTGAAATTATGAATCAATTATCAGAATAGTCCAATTAATGTCCTGTTGATTGACTGATCTGTTAACTGAACAACTGCAGCTTAACTGATGTTATAAATACACCACTCGCTATAAGTTAGGGATATTATCATTTACAGGGGTAAAGTAAAAGTTCCCTTTTATATTACTAATAATGAATGAGAAGAAATTCCATTTTCATTAGTTTCATATTTATTACCCCAAAAATCACAATCATGAAAACCACTGAGTCCCTAACTTATTGTGAGTAGTGTAGCTGCATATAGGTTACGCAAAGAAGAAGAAAACATCTTAGATGTAAAACGTTTTACTTTAGATTAATGCATTTATTGTAGGGAGGTGCAGCATGAAATGTGCAGAAGCCCTTCAGACATAACGGAGTCAGGCAGGGGGAAGGGGAGTCACTTATCTTGTTCTAGCTCAAGAATTTCTCACCCAGGTAAGGAAACAGGAAAACAGTGAGCAATTCATTTAGCTAGACACAATCATAACAGTAACGACACATTTCCAACAACAGCGTGTAGCATTGTATACCATTGTCAGTGTATTTTTGGCGACTTATGTTAAGAAAGAACAGGTTTTGTGGACCTTGTAAAGTTGCTTAAGGAGTGTTTTCGTCGCCCTCGTGTTACAGTGATGGTGTTTCCGCTAAAGCGACATAATAAGGTGTGACAGGGAGTCTCTAAACGTGGATAGTAGAGGTTGAAAACAGCTGGGACTGGAACCCAACTTACCTCCGTTCTTCTGTACAGAGTTGCTTCACCAAACGCCCCCCTCCCGAGGATCCGGATAGGAATGTAATGCAACTTCTCCTCTTCTCCATTAAACGCGCCCGGCGCTGACCGCTCGCTGACCACAGACCCGCTGCCCAGGTCTGAATTTAGCGAGTCGAAATGTCTTTCATAGTCCTCCAGTGACATTTCTGTTTAGGGACTTGTTAGCCAGTGGCAGTGATGGAAATAACCCGAGCAAGGCCTTTACGACAACTCTTTTATGAAAGACCCCTAACGTTACGAAAGCGTACACACGTCTAACATGTCACCGGTGTCAGCAAAACCCCCAGCACCCGGTGGAGTAAGAGTTCAACCAGATAAATCCACCTCAAATGTACAATGTCAGAAAAATACAACGTAGCAAAATGCGTGTACTACAGTAGTTGCACCACTGTCAAGCGGCGCAACTAAAAGTGAGGATGGCTTTTTGAAAACTTTCAAAATAAACCGCGCATATTCAAGCATGTCGGGGTGTGTTTTACGGTGAAAGTCCACAGAATGCACTTCCGCTAGCGCTAGCTCTGCCGTTAGCATGATTTAGCTAGCAGTGAAGTCAGCGAGATTAAAAGTTTAGTCGCTTCATAAACTGTAAATGAGTTCTCTCTCTCTCACACACACACATACACACACAAGAGAGGTTAAACGAATCCGCTTTAATTATAAATACAAAAGTTGCGTTTGTTTAAAATGTTGGGCTTATACATGGAGGACTCGTCCATCCTTCGCCTGCGTTCAAACACGGAAACTGTCAGATTACAGCCAGGGCCTTTTTCTAATAACGACTGAAGAAACAGATTATTGTTAGAAAAATGTGAGTAAAGGTGCAATTTATGTGTCTTATACGCAAAAAATATAGAGGACTTAAACTACGTAAAATGTAGAAATAAAAGGAACAATTCACAAATAAAATGTGCTGGTTTATTTGGAAAAAAAGAAACAGGAAGAAAATCTATCAAATGTATTCATTTGCCATTTTCAAGTACTGATTTTTGTATTCACTTAATTTACCAATTTATTCTTTTTTTAAATTTACTTATTTCCATAAAACAAATACAAAATAAGTGACTTGTCAAATACATATTTTTATTCATGTATTTGTTCTATTTCTGAGCATCTTTATTGAATTAATTTAATTATTCATTCATTCTTCTTCTTTACCCGCTTATTCCTCATTAGGGTCATAGGGGTCTGCTGGAGCCAATCCCAGCGCGTTACAGGCAGATACACCCCAGATGGTTGCCAGCCTATCATGGGGCACACACACCATTCACTCACACACTCACACCTATAGGCACCCTATGAAAACCCACGCAAACACAGGGAGAACATGTAAACTTCACACAGAAAGGTCCCAGACCCAGGTCTTGAATGAATTTATTAGTTAGTTAATTGAGCCTTTTATTTCTACATTCATTTCTTTTATTATTTTATTTATTTATTTATTTATTTTGGATTATGATAGTTTCAGTTCTCCATAAAAAAGGAATAGCCATGTTTACTTTAAACTGCAGCAGGAGCAGAACAAGATGATTAGAAAACCCTTGTGCAATCATGTTAGCACAGCTGAAAGCAGTTTAACAGGTTAGAGAAGCTAGAAAACCACCCTTCCTTTGACAAAAGCAAAGTTTGAAGGAAAAACAATTATTATTCAAATACAAATGATTATTTCTAACCTTCTCAATGTCTTGACTATATTTTCCATTCATTTTACAACTCATGGTGGTAAATAGTGTGACTTTTCATGGAAAGCACAAAATTGTCTGAGTGACGCCAAATTTTGAACGGTAGTGTATGTATTCCTATCCTAAAAATATCTGCTATTACAAGGCTTTAGATAAATTTAGGATGCCATAAAAATTTGAATTTAGTTTAGGTATTCTGCTTCCAGTTTCTCTTGCACTGCTGGTTAGTTGGTAAAGTCTGTGTGTCTTTTGGTTCACCACTTTAGTCCAAACTGAAATATCTCAACAACGATTGGACGGATAGAAATGACATTTGGTACAGACATACGACATCCATGGCTCCCAATACATGAAATGCAATAACTTAGATCCCCTAAACCATTAATCCACTGATATAATCATAATAATAAATATTTATATTTATACTTATTTTTTGTTTAGTTAATAAGCTACTATAGTTTATCTATCTATCTATCTATATCTATATATACTGTATATATACATATAATACATACATATATAAGATATGTATATTATATATATATGTATGTCAGAAATTACATTATTATATATTATTATGATGATTTTACAATATATGTAAAACATTGTGTAAACCAAACATCAGCAGAACACACCATCCCCACCCTGAGTTATTGCTTCATGTTCAGGATATAAAAGAGGAATCAAACAGAACGTGTAACACTGCAATGATGGAGCGGCTACAGAGATGGACATATTTCAACAAATGCAGACAGTTTTTCAATTATGATGAATACAGTGTACAAGGTTTGTTTGAATCAAATGCTCTGCAGTATCTGACATGTTTATTATGCGTTGCTTGGGTTGTTCTTTGTAATTTTCTTTAATGTCTTTTAGATCAACATTTTACAATGGTTTGTCAAAAGCTTCAACCTTGAAATTCAACATTCTTATGTTACATGATCACAGGTGGATCCCCTTTTCCACACTTCCGACTGGTTACATTCTGTCTGGGGCTGTTGAACGCCGCTTTGCTGATAATTGCCGTTGCTATTGGGGTTAAGTGTGAGTACGACAGTTGAAGGGAAGACAAAAAAAGTAACTTACTCAAAACAAAAATGGGAATCTGCAAGAATTTATGCAAAATCTACAATTATTTCAATATGCTTTAGACCAACTATCAATGCTAATAATATGAAAGCATTAATTGACATTTTCAAATGCTGTTACTGAGATTTCAGCTTTCCAAAGAGTATTATATTTTATTATTATAGTGGAGTATTATTATGATATGATCTAAGAAATGATATCTCCATTTTTAGCCAGAAATCCCAGTTTAGTTTTTCTATCAAAATCCATGGAGAAATTAACAGTATTTTTCCTCTAAAGAAAATATTTCCACTTACATCTTTATAAGAAATGCAAAAATAATAGGTCTATAGCAGAGGTGTCAAAGGAAGTACACATACCTTGTTACCTTGGGTATCTATACTTTACTATAGAAGTTATTTTTTGACTTTTTACTTTGACTGCTTATATTTTTACACAGTTATCTGTACTATTCTACTCCTTACATTAAAAAAGTAGCCTTGCCCAAAAACTGAAAAAAATCTGATCACGTAAAAATATGTTGTTTTTAGTACAATTAATCCAATATTGAGTATAATTATCTTGAATTATGTTGTTCCAATGCCAGATAATTTTGCTCATTTCAGGATTTATTACTTATTAAATTATACTTACTACTTATGTATGTGTTTGTTTATGTAATTGTATTGTAGCTTTACAATTTTTTGAAACCAATATTTGTACATTTGTACTTGAATAAAAATCTTGAGTTGATTATTCAACTTCTACACAATTATTTTTTAAACCCTAATAGCTATACTTCTACCTGAGTAATGAATGTAAATACTTTTGACACCTCTGGTCTATTAGGTTTCATCTCTTCTTGGTATAAATGATGAATTACAATATAAAACACTCAAATGTCAGTTTTCTCAGTTTTGACTTCTCATGCTCAGGTGCCAAAGTCAGAGAGGGTTCCCTCCATGTTTCCAACCCAGCTGTAACGCAGCTCTTCACTGAGCTGGACTTCCTCCGCAGCAATCACAGCGATGTGATTGAAGCAGAAGAGGAGGCCAAGGAGGCATTGGAAAAGGCTCTTAGAGAACATGCACGACTCAAGTTGCAAATTGGGCAGCAGAAGACCTTCAATGACGGTAATCAGAGAGAGGTGGAGGCCCTGCGCGCAGAGATGACCGACCTGCACGCCAACATATCGGCTCTGGGTAAGAAAGAATTCAGGCCTCGTAAATTCAGATATTATATCATTTTAAATCCCATGAAAAAAAAACTTCAGTCAAGAAATATTTTGTGTCTCCTAGAGAAAAGCTGCAGTAAATGCCTCCCTGGATGGATGCTTTTCAACTCATCCTGCTATTTCTTTTCTTATGAGACCTCTGAAAAGACCTGGGAAGACAGCAGAGCTTACTGCATCAGTTGGGGAGCTGATCTGGTTGTGATCGATAACCAGAAGGAGCAGGTGGGTTAAAACAAATGAGAGAAAGAATATTTCAACAAAGCTATGGGGCATTTTTACTAAGCATTTTGCAGCCATTTCTTGTTGTTGCTTTACGGAACCAACCTAAGAGGAAGTGGCAGGATCTGAAATGACAGAAGTGATAGTGACATGGCCTGCAAGATACCGCAGATATAGTAGGATTCCTGACATAAAACAATTACTTTATGTGCTTAAACAGGAATTTGTGAGCATCAACGTCAGAAATAGGGCACACAGTCCTAGATGGTGGGAAAACGGAGCTTGGATCGGTCTCACTGACATAGAGACAGAAGGGACGTGGATCTGGATTAATAACGTCACTGAAGTTGAACCAAGGTGAGAAGTGCAGAGTATGTTAATGTTAACCTGGTGTTCATTTTGAATTATAATTCATTATTTCTACATAGCTGCATGAATTAGATGAAGGTAACCAATCCCAATCATCACTGTGATGTGAGAAACAAAACAAAAATGGAATAACAAAAAATATGTATTTTTTTTAGGTACTGGATGGATGGAGAACCCAACAATGGAGGAAATGATGAGCATTGTGGAGCGGTAGTTTATAGGCCCACTATTCCCTGGAAGACCCGGTTTGATAAAGGCTGTGGGCATCTGTCATATTGGATATGTGAAATGCCACTATAGACTGGATACACTTCAAAAGTACTACTCAAGCAGAAAACATGCATATATTTGGATGAATGAAATATTTTAAGGAAATTTGACCTTGAATTATTCCAATGGTTTACAGCAGTCATTACAAAATCCTGGAATGAGTCTTACTATATAAAGTCTATGTCAGTATCATTGTTACTGCTGTTATTGATAATCATTTATGCACTGTATATCATAAATTCACATTTCTAGTACATGTTTAATTAACCAATATCAACATGGTAACCAACCAATATAAGCATGGTCACATTTTTTCCTGATTCATTTAAGCAGAACATATGTACTGTACATAAGGATAATGACTCCAAATAATTAATAATTAAAATACTATAACAAGGCAGAAGCCTTAAAGGATACACACATAAACACAAGTTGGTTTGGAATCATCTATATTAACTGTATTTTCACATAGTTAGCATCGCTCTTTCCTAAAAAGATGGGAACAAGGGCACAATACTTATAATATAGTATAATTAAATATTGAATATAAATAAATTGATATGTGTTACATAAAAATAATAACATAACTGCAAGGGGAATCTATGGGAATGAGAGCCATATGAGTTTAAATATGTTTCAGGAGTTCTGAGATAAATGTCCATTAAGGTAATAACCCATGAGCACAGACACAGCATTATTACCCAGCAACACTTCATTCACCATTGTAAATGTAATTGATGTTATCAGTAAACGGACAGTATCTCAGGCATTACCTACAGTTTTCTACACATTTACTTTATTGTAACATTTACTGTGACAGGTTATAGATTATTAGTCTGTTATTTTTAAATATAGGTGCCAGATTCATATCTAAGTAGCCTATCAATAAAATGAAATGTACAAATCAGAGAAAAAAGAATGCTACAGTTAGAAGGCAAATCTGCAAATGCATAATCAGTAAAATAAATTTTTTCCAGTCAAACTCTTTTATGTGTGCATGCGTGTGTTTTTGTATGACTGTACTTTGACTACGGAAGGAAGGAAAGAACAAGAAGTTTCACTTCTTCATTTCCCTCTCTTGAGAATAAAATCTGCAAAATTTAAATTTCGTTTGAAATATGATTTGTGGAGCAGGATGTGTGACAAGTGACAACAATTTTAAGCCAGAAATTTTGACGCGTTGCA
The DNA here is from genome assembly GCA_030544235.1 of Lepturacanthus savala. Classification (NCBI taxonomy): domain Eukaryota; kingdom Metazoa; phylum Chordata; class Actinopteri; order Scombriformes; family Trichiuridae; genus Lepturacanthus; species Lepturacanthus savala. The sequence goes on along the minus strand of CM060469.1, from coordinate 15,968,178 downwards.
AGTGAAATGGATTCCTCATTCACTGTAATGGTAGAGAGTGGTGTTACGTACATCAGTAGTTAAATTCACGCTGGTGACACGGTGTCACAGTTGTGGCTGCACCTCCCTCTTTTGTCTCCCCCTTCTCCCTTGTGGTTCCCTGTCTCTCCCTGTGTTTGTGTGTCTGTGTGCCGGCGTGGGCGTGGCCACCTTGTCACTCACACTCAGCTCCTGGATTCCTCCACACCTGCCTGCCATCAGCTCATCAACTCCCTCAGTCTCCACACCTGCCATCCATCAGCTCATCCCCTCTGCAGTATATCAGCACTGGCTTTTCCACCACTCCTCGCCAGATTGTTGTCAACCCTCCGTGGTGCGAACTTCGGCTCCTCAGCGGTATCTACATTGAAACGGCTACCGTGTTTTATGACCAGTTTAACCAACCCTCCTTTCTTGTCTCCCAGGATCATCCTCGTCTGCCTCCCGGTTTTCCAGCCACCCCTGCCTTCCACCCTCTCAGCCACCCTCCAGCTCCAAGCCACCCCTGCCTTCCACTCTGCCTCCCACGCCGACCAGTCCCGCGTCCCTCTCCCCGAGCCAAGACCCCTTATCCCTTTCTACAATAAAATTCAATTTTCCACTACTCGCTCTTGGGTCCCCCTCGTGAGTCTGTCACACACGGGTGTTAAAGCAAACATGTTGTTCATTGTCCAGCAGATACCAGGTCCCATTCAACTACAGACCACACTGACAGCCTAAGTTTAGCGGTTCTCACCTTACCCAGAAAGGCCATTGTAAAGCCAAAGACTTCTTCTTTCCTTCTTTGTTTCATCTATTTGTTTCACTTTGTAAGAAATGATGTGAAGTACATTAATTCCAACAATATATACTTCAGTATAAGTAAAATTACTGATTATAAACTGTACACAAAAACTACTCAACTAAAGTCATTTCTTACTTTCCACCCTTTCATTTGACAGAAAATGAAAGAAGAAGAAGTCATTGGCTGCATCATGGGAGATTCCATGTACCTTGATTCCTGACCGCTACTTGTGTGTTACGCAAAACAATCTCACAAGGGGAAGTAGTGATTCTGGTGAAAATGTGGTTTACTTGTGTCCACATTTTACAGGAAACATAAGTACAATGATTTCACTTCTCTTATTGACTGTTGATGAAATCAGCAATTGTAGCAGCAACACAGTGCTATGTCCCAGTAAATCACGTCTCAGATCACTGATCTCAGCCAATCAGTCAAAAACATGGAGAGCAGAGACTTCTCCGGTTGCATTATTGACGGTGGATCGGACTCATTGATTTGTCAAGAGGACTTGGAAGACGAGGAGCATCATCCAAACCAAGGCAGTCAAGGAGGTATGAGTTAAAAAATCAGAATTTACTAAATGCATTTATTAATATGTTATGATACCATATAATACTCTAATTTTAGAGCCTGGCACCTTGATGCAAATATATTGAACTATACAAACAAAACATTAGCCTGTAGTTAGAACATGTTTGCTTTTATAATATGCAGTATTTTGATAATGTTATATTGTTGTTGTATTTTGACATGTTGTCAGGCTTTGATATTGGTTCATTTATATCTCTGTCTAGTGTTCATGTCCAGTATGCTACCATCAAAATGCTGCAGACTGGTTGTAGTGAGCCTGGTGATTCTCGCTGCTGTTCTACTAGTAGTTGATATCAGCCTGGGAGTCCACTGTAAGTCAATGTATGAGGGCTTGGAATTATTGGTAGTTCCGATTATGGCTGCAAGGATTCAGTTGTATCTCACGGTGTAAATACACTACAAAGTGATTGTGTTGATATTAATATTCATATCTATGTATCTGTTTTTTCTTGATGTTCATGGTGATTCCACAAGAAAAGGTGCAAAATTAAAACCAAAAAGAGAGAATTCTTTGCTACACTAACACTCTTTGTAATTCTTACAGACAACAGTCTGTTAGATACACACTTCACACCTGATGATGTGCAGCGTATCTACGGTGAATTGATCAAACTCCAGAATATGTACAAAATCGCAGTCAAAACCACAAAAGAGGCCAAGAAGCAGCTGGACAGTGAGTTGAGTCAGCAGAAACACACCAACTGGGAGGTTGAACACCAGACAAAAAGAAGCAACAATTATGAAGTACAGATTGAAGAAATGAAGAAGGACATTAGCCAAATGAGATCCAACTTACCAATGATCAGTGAGACCTGTTTGACTCTTATAGTTTATCTTTAAATAATATCCATGTGTTTGTATAGTTTTACATGGTCATCTTCTTTTGGGCAGGTGATGGCTGCAAATACTGTCCACATGGATGGATTCTGATGAACTCTCTGTGTTATTACTTCTCTTCTTCCTCTGATCCCCCCAAATCCTGGGAAGTCGCGAGACAGACCTGCAAGTTGTATGGAGGTGACCTTGCAGTCGTAGACAGCAAAGACAAACAGGTAGAATTCATTTCACTCAAAAAATATTTCTTTGAAGCCCTGTTTTTATCCAACTAGAAAGTTTTTTTGTTTTTTTTTTAAATTGTGCTTAATATATATATATTTTTTTTTGGGATAGATGTCAATTCTTAATCGTTTAAAAGGGAATGAGGATGCCTTCTTTATTGGACTGAGAGATTGGCAGAAGGTAGGCCTGTGGAAATGGCCGAACGGAACGATACTAGTTGAAGGGTAAGAGTATGTTACACACTCTAAAAAATGGCGGGTCCTTTTCCTATGGTTATTTGTCACGGGAGTAAAAATGTTCATGTTTATGTTTCACTAAAAACAGACTTTTAAAGTATATGTAAACATGATAGCTCGACTGAAATCGAACTTGCGAAGTCGGACGCCCAGATAACGTGATTTGAATCAAGCTACTCAGCCGCTCCTCTGGCCCGGTCAGATCTGCAGATGGGCTAGAGGTTCATGCCAAGCTCTGACCCAGACGCTGAAAAGTTACCTATAGGTCGCTAACCTGCCAATTTATGTAGCGGTGTCCAAAACTGGCAACTATTTGCCTACTTAGGAGGGAAAAATAAGGAATCCACTCTCTAGAATGTCAGAATACCTTAGTAGGCTTTCAACTGCTAGGTGAACCCAGATGGTTTTATGCATCTGGTCATATTTTGCAGTGTGTAAGTGAACCACATTCTGCTATCCCAGAAGTCACCAGGAGGGCAAGATGGGGATGTAGTATGTCCGAATTGTGCCTTTTACTGGTTAACTTCATATATAGAAGCTACTACTGTGGCATTTGAGTGTTAGCTACTGGTTAGAAGGCAATGAATACTAAGGTTTCGGACACAGCCCCGGTCAACTGTAAAGGTCAACTAGTAACAGGGCAATGCTAACAAGATAAAGAGTACATATCACCATCTATCGTAGCAGAGGCATCAAGAATTCATTCATAAACCTCCAGTGCATGTAGACTGGGAAAAGGACAGTAGTCTAAGTTGAAGGACTTATCAAGCTACAACCAAACCTTGACGTAAATGTGCGTGTAAATGTAGTGAATTTCTTATCCTTAAAACTTTTTGAACGGGGAAAAGATAATTACAGGCTGGCTGTTGACTACGTCTCTGTAAAGACATCTCATTTTTCTGCAGGTACTGGAGAGATGGAGAACCAAATAATAAGGGCGTTGAGAACTGTGTGACTTTGTATTCAAGTGAAAACATCTTCAAGTCTTGGAACGATGATCGCTGCAGTTCATTAAACAAATGGATTTGTGACAAAGCACCAAACCTATGAGTTAACAGTGATTTGTTATTGATCTTCAGGCTTAACGGTTTTCATAGAGAGTCAACTCCGCTACAAAATAAATCTATCTGTAATTTAACTAACCAAAGGTTAATATCCATCAGCTCAACAGTGCCTGCCATTAATAGGAACACTCCTGATTTTCAAATGTATTAAAGTGCATATTGCTAAATCTGTTTGCTTTCTTTACTGAAATTGTTATTGAAAATGGCGCCATACTTTTGTACTTGGATTTTCTATGCTATATAACACATTTCTTTAATAATTACTCATGATCCATCAAGTCTGTAGCTGTAGATATGAATAGAACTTTAAAATAAATGCATTCTGGATTGGATGCCTGGCAGCCCTTGTCCAGTGAGTTCACTATTTAAAGATATTTCACATCTTTTCACAAATGACGTCATAAAACTATGATAGTATTAATCTATGTAAAAACAGTAATGATCCTAGTTCAGTCAGTGTCCTCTATAGTTCTAGGGAAAAAAAACATTAAAGGTCCTATATTATACACTTTTACTGGGTTTTATTTGAATATATATATTTTCAATATATTTTCGCATCTCTTCTCTCAAGCTTTTTTTTTGAAGCTTTAAGTGTCAAGTGGTCTTTGCCTCGTTAATATTAGTGAGCCTCTGCTCTAATTGGCTGATTTGAATGGCTGTGAATAGGGGGGTGATGACTGTACAGTTGCAATGTCACATCCTATCAGAAGCTCTGACTCATTTTAAGGCTCAGTTTTTGAATATTGCATATTGTATGTGCATTTCTCTGTAGATTGAGCATTTTCAAACATGGGACAATATTTAAATGACACCTAGATCTTCTTGTAATCAAAAAGTGATTCAAATCTCATTTTCTACAATATATAAGACACTTAAGAAAGCTTCACAACAGTTTTCGAATCATGACTCTGCATTTCATAAATATAAGAAAAGCCGGAGCTTTATCTCTGATTGAATATGCAAGAAGAGCATTGCTTTAATCAGAATTGAGAAATATTATTGTACAGAGATGCAGCAGTATGGATATATATAATTATTATTACTACACACACACACACACACAGACACACACACACACAGACACACACACACACACACACACACACACACACACACACACACAGAGACACACACACACATACACACACACACATTTTGTTACTGGTATAAGTAGAAGACAAACAGATCAATAGGCACAGCTCACACCAGTTTAATGGCGGACTCACAGTCGCAGACAGAACTGACAGAGGAGGAAATGTCGTTTGAAGACAGGAATCCTGATCCACGCGCTCACCGTCAGACATTTAGACAAGGTACAACTTTCTAATGATTTTAAATCTTCCTCACTGTTCTCTCTGAAACTCACCCTTCTGTCATTAAAGCTCATTCAGGGACCTAGATTTTGACGATGTATGTAAAACATTGTTATTTTTGTATGTCTGCCTTAAAAAAATGAAAAATAAAATGTTCTTCTCAAGTTAGATTTTAATTCGGAGAAACATTTTCATGGTCTGTTTACAGTGGGAGGTGGATTTGCGTTTCCACGCAGCCGACTGGTTATACCGAGTCTGGTCCTGTTTAATGCTGCTCTACTGATAGCTGCTGTTGTCATTGGGATTTACTGTGAGTACAAGAGATCAGAAGAGATCACTTGTATTTCCTGTATCTGATGTACAGTTTCTGTCATATAAGGTTTAGTTTTAAAACTGAGCTTGGTGAATTACAGTAGTAGTAATCCAAATACAGGCTATTAGAAATCTTGACCTTGACACCACACATGGAGGCCATTTAACAGCTCATCATTAATACGAGACACTAATCTGAGACAGATTTGTGAGTGTTTTATTCCGTAGGTACACTGTTGCGATGCAATATGATGCAGTACAATTACAGAGCTGTAAGTAATTATCCGTTATGGTCAACAGTCACTTAACTGATTGATATTTTGGGCTGTAAAATGAAAAAAAAAGAGATTTTCCAGAATATTCAGTGTCCCCAAAACAGTCTTAAAAACAAAGGTATTCAGTTTATGATCATTAAGCCTGGAGTTTTCTAATTGATAAATTGTTTCAGCTCTATGCACTCGTACTTGTCTTCTTCTTTATCCGTGTTCCGGTTGCGGTAGCTCTATGCAATTAAAAATAATATTTAGTCAACAATGATTAGTCAATTAATCAATTAGCTGCCAAGTATTGAATCAATCAGTTTGTCTTTCTCTTGGTTATTATATGTTTTTGTGCCTTAGGTGCCAAAACCAGTGACCAGATCCCTCATTCAGCCGCTATACCCCTCCTGGTCGAGGTAAAGTACCTCAGTAACCACACTGACATCACCAAAGCCAGATTGGAGGCCGAGGCGGCGCTAGCAAAGGAGCGGACAAGCCATATGCACATAAAGCTGCAACTGAAGCAGCAGAAGAGGCTAATTGACGTCCTTCAGAGGCAGAGTAGGACTCTGGTAGCAGAGCGGACAACCCTGCAGAATAATAAAACCAATTTAGGTAAGGCAGACGTCCGATTGGTAGTAAACATCAGTACTGTGCATTGAAAACAGCCTGTGACGAGACATGTGCAACTTTTTCTCATCTTCTGTTGCAACAGAGGAAAGCTGCAACAGATGCCAGCTGGGATGGACCTTTTTAAAATCGTCTTGCTATTTTTTTTCTTACTCTACGGCTCTGGTCAACCCCAAAAAGAACTGGACAGACAGCAGGGCGGACTGCATTAGTCGAGGGGGAGACCTGCTCGTGATCAATAATTTGGCAGAGCAGGTGGGTCCAACAATAAATGAAGGGAAATATTATAGTCTCTGAAATGTGAAAATGAATTGTAGCTTTTTGGGAAATATTTTGTTCAAGAAACACAACTCATAGTTACTATATATATATATATATATATACGTATATATAGTTGATTTTCTGTATTAACTGAATAGTTGTTAGGTTCATAAAATGTCAGGAAAAATGACCAACAGTCAACAAATATAATCAGTTTACTGTCGTAGAAGAAAAAATTAAGAAACCAGAAAATATTTACATTTGCAGCAGCTGGAATCTGAGAAATTGGATTTTTTTTGTCTTAACAAATTACTCTAAATGATAAATTGATCATTAAAATAGTTGCTTGGTTAAATAGGTGGTAGCTAATTTTAATCAACTAATCATTGCAGCTCTTATGGGACACATGCAGCAGTTACACTTTTGATATTAAAAATATTTGCATATTCATAGATTCTGGATTTTTCAATGACAAATGTGTTTTTAACTTGATTAGATTTTATGTGGAGAAACACACACATTGGACACTAATTATTTTACAAAACAGTGAATTTCTGTACCTGTTCATGTGTGGAGGGGGTCTTTAAATGTGCCGACCAAATCACATCCTGCATTTGCTTCCTTACAGCTACTCATAAGTGACAACGTTCCAAAAGTAATCACGGCCTTCGGCGCATGGTATCAGAATGGATTCTGGATCGGCCTCACTGATATGGCCAAAAATGGAACGTGGGTGTGGGTCAACAATGTGACTGAGGTGGAAACAATGTAAGCGTCTCACTCTAATTCATCACGATGGTTTTGATGTGATATCTTTATGACTGACAAACAAAGCAGGACCTTAATTTTCCCTCCAAATGACTTTATCCAAGGTACTGGAAATTTGGGCAGCCAAGCCACAACGGAGCTCAGAGTGGGCACTGTGCTGCTTTTCTTTACTATGACGACACCAGGAGAACATGGTATAGTGGAAACTGCAAGGACCTTCTCATGTACTGGATATGTGAGGCGGAGCCAAGATAGATATGAAAAACCTCTGAAGGTTAAATCACAAAAAGTGGACAAATAACTTGTGCCTGTGCAAAAAATCTTACAAATAAACAAACTGCAGCTTGATTAACATCCATGTTGTGTGTGACCATTATTTATTTAAGGTTTATACTTCAGATATATGTGGAATAACAACAGTCATATGTGCAGATTATTAATTGCAGTGTGAATAGGCCACAAATCAAATGGAATAAAAGAAGGAATCTTATTTGATCGACTGAAATAAAAAGTGACGCCTACACAATCATGTCTTGTGAATTTTGAATGTCTGAAAAGATTGGAAATCCTATTGTGACACTGTTCTTCAAATTACTTCTTGTAAATATTTAACAAGTGAACTTGATTTTCTGTTTGTAATGTCACACACACACACACACACACACACACACACACAGTGAAACACACACAGGGCAATGTCCTAACAAACAATCTCTTCTGGTCAATCACGTTAGAGCGCTCTCCTCTTTAACTGTCACAATGGAGGACAGGGAAAACTCATCTGGCTCTTTTGATAGTTCATACAACAAACTGATTTCTCAAGAAGACTTCAAGCAAGGTATAGTGAATTAGCTGAATTAATTAGCGTGTACATCAACAAGAAACTGTTTGAATACTGACACCAGGTTCTATAATAGTACTGGCAAAACATGCTGAAATGTGCTGATTTATATACTGATTTTACTATGTAATTTTACTACAGTAATTTGAAGTTCTATACTGTGTATAAGTCAAATATCGTGAGCTGAGATTCAGTGGCTGTTTGGAGTTTTTTATACTCATCACACTATTCAGTGACCCCTATGCAGAGCCGTTTATTACCCATCTATCTAATTGTTTATCAATGTTCTATCTCTGTGTAGTGTCCATGTCAGTGGTGAGACCTGAATACAGCTTGAATCATCACAGAGTGCTTGCAAATAGCCTGGCAGTGCTCGCTGTCCTTCTGCTGGCAGTCGATATCGGCCTGGGAGTCTACTGTAAGTCGCTCTTAACACATACTTTCGTTCCAACCAAACAGTTATACGTCTGATTCTATCAATCAGCCACTAGGGCCCTTGCTAAGGACGTTTATTACTAGAATCAGGTGTGTTACTGCTTGGATGGAACAAAAGCCTGCACCCGCAGTGGCAACAACCCTGCAGTAAAGCATGCTTACACTTATTGAAAAAAAAAACATTGTGACCATATTCACAGTTACATCATTTGAGGTTTGAATGGTTGAAAAGTATATTTTAAAGGTTTAAAGGAAGGAGTGAAATTATGTCAATTACGTTATTGCCTGATTGAAGTGAGGAAAGTGGAAAAAGAAAAATAATATCAAGACCAAGTAATGAATCTATCTTTTTACTTAAAAAAAAGTGTGTTTTTTCTGTACGTTCAGTACTCTGACACAAGAACCAGCTCAACAGCACCCTGCTGTGAGTTAGTGCTGTATGACACCTTGCAACGTAATGCACCATAAAAAAAACAAAATCATGCTGTATATTTGATGGTGATGCTGATGAAGAAGATGACCACTTCAGACCTGTCTTCTATGCAGATAAAAAAGCGTTTACAACAACCCGCCAACACATCCTGTGTCCAAACAGTTTCCTCAGGGCTTTTTGGCCTTTAACCTTTTTGCATGGATTTCATTTGTCTAAAGAACAACACAAAATTCCACAGAACATCAGCTTTCACAAGATCTACAGTAGCTCCCATATGGCATCTCATCTCATGAGACAGGAATAAAAAATACACTACAAACACCTTTACCCTTAACTAGAGTGAAAATATTAGAATAGAGTCAGATATGTGATTTAAAAAAAAGAAAAGAAAATGCATGCATCAGCAATGGTTATTGTTCCAGCCACTACTATTGTACACAGGCTTTTTTTTCTATTTGTACTATACATGTACTGTATTGTACAATAAAAATAATAATTCCCAAACATTTTTGAACAACACTGCATCTTCACCGCTTGCAGATAGCAGACTTGCTGGCGGGCAGCATGCGTTGATGGACATCAGCAGTGAGGTGGCCAACCTGGAGGCTGCTTACAACGCTGCCATCCAAAGACGGGATGAAGCCAAGAAACAGCTGACGGCAGAGCTCAATCAGCAGAAGTCGATCAAGTGGGAGCTCGAGCACGAGACCAAAAGAGTTAAAGCCTATGAAACCGCCAATGGCAAAATTCAAATGGAAATCGCAGTGTTGAAGTCACACATACCGATGATTAGTGAGAGCTTTTTACTCATCAAGTTGTACATAATATCACACTAATGTCAACAGCGACTTACAAATCTCATTTCTCCCATTTTCTGGCTGCAGAGGAGGGCTGCAGACACTGTCTGCCGGGATGGACTTTCATTAACTCAGTGTGCTACTACTTAGCGTTCTCTGACACTTTGACACGCAGAAGGTGGGACGAAGCCAGACAATACTGCAAGAAGTATGGAGGCGACTTGGCTGTGGTCGACAACAAAGAGAAACAGGTAGTCCACACTTCCTCTTTTTCTGTTTTATAATGGTTTGTGTCATTTCTGAGGCCTGAGGTCAGTGTCAAACATATACATATATATATAATATGTTTTTTGTGTTATCAGCTAGCACTATCTGAACTGATAAATCTCTATCAAGACCCCTCAAGACCATTGACCCAAAGCGGCTTCTGGATTGGACTGAGAGACGTGGATGAGGAAGGGACCTGGAGATGGCTGGATGGAACAATACTGACTGAAGGGTAACATTTACATAATGAAAAAAAAGAACAGAGTCAAGGTGAACCAATATTCTAGAGTCAGTTTTGCAAACTGTTGTGAAGCAGTTCATTTACTTTAAGTAAATAATTAATCAACAAGTAGAGATTGCTCAATTATTTTTCTATTCATCTACAGTGAAAGAAGTATCCATTTGTAAAACTGTTGTTCAACACGAATAAGTTGTATGATTTGTTTCAGGTTTTGGAATAATGGAGAGCCCAACAATCAGGGTAATGAGGACTGTGCAGCTTTGTATCCCAGAGAAAACCCCTTCAAGGGCTGGAATGACGGTCCGTGCAATCACGGACTGAAATGGATTTGCGAAATGGCGCCATCGTTTTGAGTTTATGTCATTTCTCACCCCTACAAGAACCAACCTTTTTTTTAGAGAAGGTCGCACATCTTCTGAATTGTTCCTTTTTTTATTGTCATGTTAACGATGCTACAAAATGGCAAGGTTCAAGAAAAATACATTTGATTCATTAAACTATAAAAGTGTAAGTTACCTCATTTTGCTGTAATAAAAACGTTGCCTTTGCTATGAATATTTGTTTTACTGCTATTCAACAGTGTAGTCACTAGTTTAAAAGGAAAACCTCCACCTTCACAGAAATTGTACATTATTTAACATGATTAAAAAACAACACCACATGTTTTAAGTCATTGTTATACTGGAAATTTATAGTACATGTAACATTTATAAATAAATAAACAAAAAAATACGATCTATCTATACAATGATATATCCATACCCAAAAATCATTACAAGCAGCAACTCAAAGTCCTGGTGCCGGATGATCATTGCTCTTCTTTGTCTTGTTTAAAGGTCCCATATTGTAGAAATTAAGATTTTAATTGCTTGCCCAGGATTTTAAGAAGGTTTAGATGTGTGCGTAATATATTTATATATATCTTGAAAGTGCTTATAACAAATCAAATGAAGCTTTATATTGAAACACTGCAAATCTTTGACCTGAGAGTTAATTTCAAATGTTTTTTTCTTAAAATTTCTTTTTTTTTTTTTTTACTTTTTGGGATCTGGAAGATTTTTATGTTTTAAAGCTATTACAGAACAATATCTCTCATCTCTCTTTCTGTGATTCTAACCACACCTCGCTTCTCTATGCGTGGCGTCTGGAGGTTTACAGCAACGCAAAGTGTTGCCGAAGTTGCTTGAGAAGCTGCTGAGTGTCGACGTGCTCGGGAAAGGCGTCCTCAGACTTTTGGGCTGCAGTGTAACTGCTCTGAAGATCTCCAATCTGGACACAGAAAAAAAAAACTCAATGGGAAATTTGATCATTGAGATTAAACCTTGTGTCTAAGCTTTTCACTCCTTATTTGTTAAAATGAATTAAATAGTTAAAAATGTACCTTTTCGGAGAGAATGGACAGATTGAAGTGCGGCTCGTACATGTGAGGAGCCAGTGATGCAGCCGTCTGCAGGAAGGCTTTAGACTGAATAAAAAAAACAAACGCATTAATATTGTTGACAGTGTGACATTTTATCAAAAAATTAAACCGAAACAGCCTCTTAAGCTTCTGTGCAATCAAAATCTTTTTTTTCAAATAGGACATGAAAATCTCTATGCCTGATGATGCATTTACATAATTTGAGAGACAGCAGTTGCATTACAGTCAGTGTGCATCTGAGGAAATGGGAGGGACAGATCCAAAATCACCCCAACATCCCAATTAAGTTCTACTGTGAGCTCCTATCAATCATAACCCAGACAAATGACATATAAGTACATTACTGCCCATACAGTACGGTACTGGTTGTACTTGAGAAATATATCTTGGTGCTACATATAGGTTTGATGATAATGAAATATCATAATATAATAAAATAATAGTTTAATCAACGGGCTGTGTTACATCATATATGGAGGCCTAAAACAACAACACTATGATCTTATACCTCTCGCCCTGGGTGATAAAACAATATCAATATATATCCCCAATATCCACATACTTGATACAATAAGAAAATAGTTCAGTGTAAAATCAATACTTTGCTGCTCCCTCCTTGACTCATATACATTATATTTCCCTTGATAACACATCAATCATTGAATTAACACCAATCAAGTTTAATATAAAATGGTTACATTCAGCCTTTTTTCTCCTGGTCGTTATTAAAATTAGATATTTAAAAATGATCAATAATCACCATTATCCACCGATATGAAACATTTCATAACAATATATCTAGCGATTTCACATGCCTCTACATTTATGAATTAAAAGTAGGTCATTAAGCATAAAATGTCACTTGAATATTAAAGAAAAGAAAGAAAAAAAGAAAATTATCAATAATTATCTAAGTATATCGATATAAAAATTCTGCCAGCCCTTCATATGCCATTTTAACAGTGGAATAAAAGCTCTATAATATTATATGATTATATAATAAGATATATTTGTTACCTGCTCAATACGACCTTTGCGCAGCTCCAGCACAGCAAGATTGTTGTAGGCCTCGGCGTGGTCATTATTGAAAGCCAAAGCCAGTTTAAAACACTGGTAAGCCAATATCAAGTCCCCTATTCCCTGAAAACACAAAATAAATGTATTTGGTACTCGCCTCTATTTGCGAGTTGTACGATTGGGGGTTCTATTCGATAACAGTCAGTATTATATTATTTAAACTGAAAACTATATGTTTGTGTATTCTGGTCGTTAACTCACCACGGCGACGTGTCCTATGTTGTACCAGACGTCGGCCTGCTCCTCGTCGTTGCCCACCAGGGCCAGAGCCCTCTCAAACGAGGACAGGGTCATGTCGTACTGCTGCGCGTAGAAGCAGCACAGGCCCAGGTTGTTGTACAGCTGGCAGTTATACACGCCCATCTGGAGCAGCCGTCTAATAAAAGGGAAGGGGAGGGGGACATATTGAATCGCAGATGGGATTATGACTTCTCATTGCGTACGCCGTAACAGCGCGTCACATCAATTATTCATTAGGGTCTGTCCGACCTGTAGAACCGCAGGGCGATCTCAGGCTGATCGGTGTAGAAGTGGTTGCTGCCTATGCAGGCGATCGCCTCCACATGTGTGTTATCCTGCTTCAGGACTTCTTTGTAGTACTCTGTGGCTGAGGTAATGTTGTTCATCTCCTATGACAGTGAGTATGATTGTTTTTTATGAGAGAGTTGTATCCAGAGAGTGGAGTCCATAGTAATAGTAACCATGGTGACATACTGTACCTCGTGTATACGAGCGATTCCCGTTAGAAGGGTGACCTCTCCAGGAAAGTGGTCCAGGCCTTGTTTGAAGAGGTTGAGCGCGGTTATGGGTTGATCCAGGCGCTGATAAACCTGAGGGGAAACAGACAAATATTCTATTTAATAGCAAAAACAAGGCTTTAGAGAGAGAATCTCTGTTAAGCGATATACAGCTTTGTGATGATGTTTCTATCACTACCTTTGCGAGATAGAGGTATGTGTCCACCACCTCTTGGTGGTTGAGAGCTGATCTAAACTGTTTTTCTGCCTCTCGATATAAACCAAGCCTGCAAAGAAGATATTAATCATGAAATAGATTAATCAAAAAGAAGGGAGATTTTATTTATGTCAAGAATGTTGACCTGTAACTTGTTTATGGGTCAGTGACATGTGGTGTGACCCTAAAAACTTGGTACCAGATAGTTTAACTCTCTTAAAAAGGTTTTAAAAAATGAACACATGCTATCAACAAGTTTTATATTCTAGATAGATTCAATATTTTAAATTTTTTGTTATTTTTTGATTATTTTTTTTTGTGTCAAAAAAAATCACACAAAATTGTAATTTTTTTGTAAAAAAAAAATTATACAAATGGACTTTTAAGCAACAAGAAACCAACATGAACACAAAATGTACATTTTGAGACACTTGATAAATGGTTCTTGAAACTGTATTTTCAAAGGTTTTTGACTTTCTCATCTTGACAAAATTATTTGTCAATGACCCTATATGTTTCTCAGTGACTTGCCTGTAGTAGCATTTGCCAAGCTGAACTTTCCACCACCAGTCTTTGAACTGGGCATGCTCAGTAGCTTGTGCAGCCAAATCTAAAGCCTGGAAAAGACAAAACAAAGAATTTGTTGCTGAAAAATCTAACAGCATAGCGTTACCAGTTCACTTTGTAATGTAAATACATTCACCACTTACATTTTTCACATCATTCTCGTGATGGAAGATGAACTCGAACAGTGTCTGAGAAGGACAATGACACGTTACTTGACACACAAAAAAAAGTTAAAATAATAATTAGTTCAACATTAGCAAGTCACAAACTCACACCTACCCTGGACAAATTGGGCTTTTGGGAATACTTGGCCAAATTCAGTCTTGACAAGTTTATAAATGGTCCGTCTGGATTTGTTAACATTGAGGCCTGAGGAAACAGTGAAACACAATGTCACTTTACATGTACATAGTAACAGGTACTATAGTAAAAGAGTAACCTATTATTAAAATATTAGTCTAAAGAACAATGATAGAAATATGCTAACAAAACAATTATCTCACAGAGATCTAAATACAAAATTATTATTTATATATATCAAACTCACTGTTCCCAGGCGGATGAATCTACCAGACGCACTAGTGACAGGTCGAGCAGTGCTTGCCGTGCGCGGGGTCTTGATGGCTTGTTCCATCGTCCCAGGACGCCCCGACTGTGTGCTAGGTCTCACAAATCCTGTAATAGGACGCCCTGACTGTGTCATAGGCCTGAAATTTGGTGGAAAAAAATTAAACAAGTGTCTTTTTTCACAATATTATCAATCATAAATGTTCCAGGCATACAGCACCTGACAGCCGGGGTTGGACCTCCACCCTGACTTGTTCCAGGTAGTCTCAAAGAAGTGCCAGGGCCTGGAAGAGAATCGTACCAGTCAAACAAATTTAACCATTGACTTAGTGTAACAAATGTCTTCATCTGCTTAACGTTGAGGTGCTGAAAAAGAGCTGAAACTTACGTGCAACCTGAGCAATAGAGCTCTCATCCAGCATCATCTCAGCGATCCCCTCTTGGTCCACATCAACTTCATCTATGTATACCATCTCTGTAAGAGCACGGGTTTTCAAGCTCCATGCAGCCTATAAAAAACAACACACAAATACAACTCTGAATCAGGTAAATGGCCTCAGATGTCTCCTCTTACAGCCACTGACTGGTATAAACGTGACAGTCAGAACGGATAGTAGCAAAAAAAAGGATGAAACAGGATGAAAGTGTCCGCAGTCATGGTTACCTCGGAAATAGACAGTGAGGAGTCCTTAAGACAGCATGCAGTAAGAGAAGAAGGATGTTGAGAAAAGTGAGTAATACGTGAGGAAAGGGTGGTTAATAAAAGCAAGACACGTTGCAGAATAAAAACAAAGGTGGAAATGGAAAGGATAAATGCAAAGTGGAGGCTAGAAAGACGTCCCAGCAACAATGTCTATAAATACTTCACTCAGGTGTCAGTAAACGCAGCGTTAGCTTAGTTAAATCGCTGCAGACAGGTGGACTGCATGCTAGGCTAACCCTGGTTAGCTTCAGCAACAGTACCTGGTCGTACGGGTTGTCTTGTAATATCTTTGTGCAAATATCTGAACACTGTTGGAGTTTTCGCCTTCGGAAATAGCTCCACGCCAGAAACAAAGGGTCCATCGCCACCTCCATTGCTTCGGAGTGGGCTTCAAATCGATTAACGAACTGTTCAACGAAGACGGGATTATGGCGACGCTTCCTCTGTCGCTCGGCAACGAGGAGGGCGGTCCGTGACGTCACTGCCGCAGCTTCCGCTACTGAAATAAAAAATAAAATAAAAAAATAAGACAAAAAAAGTGAAATAAAATTAAACTAAACAAAATTTAAAAAAATAGAATAATACTAGTATAAAATGTGTTGCTTCGTAGGTTCGATTGTTATTATTTTCAATTTTATTGGATCACATGACATAAAAGTGACAGAACATCTTGTCCAGAATCAGGCATTCAGTGAATTAACATCGCAATATTAAAATAGATAAAAATGTGAAAATGTTCTTGTATCGTACAATTAATAAGTTAAGCCCTATATATCAAAAAAGGAAATATATAAACATGATGAAATATTAACATGAAATGCTTAAAAAATGTGATAAATCTTTTTTTTTGAATAAATAAAATAATTTGCAATAGGAAAAGCCTAGTGATCCTAATCATATTATAATACTGTAACTCCTGATGTATGTACAGTTACAAACTGTTATAAAGTGACGGACATAGACGGAATAAGAGGCAATGGTGAACAAAAATAGAAGAGCACTTTATCACCTTTTGTCCAATTTATCATGTATCAGTGTCTCATAGCCACTTAAAGGCACTGTAAGGGCACAAGCAGCAATTCTCAGCTTCAATTTACATAGAATAAGAAGTTGAAAACTTCAACAGCTTAATTAAAATATCCATCAAGTTTCAAGTTTCAAACTGCCATCGATTTATGGCTAAATTTTCACCAGACCATGCACTTGTTTGGAAATGGTAATGCACCCTATTCAGTGATTTCAAAACAGTTTTAGACACATAGTTCAACGTTATTATGAAATAATTTAATGTACATTATGCCACGCCCACTTTTTGTACAGGTAGTGGTACCCCCTAGTTGTAGATTTGAATGAATCTTAATTTATCTTTGGGTCCAAGGTGGACCAGACGTTCACCTGCATTCAGACAATCCAGAAGTTTGCAATTCTGCATCAAATTGGATCTATAAATCTATAAATCTATCTCTAAATCTATCTATCTATCTATCTATCTATCTATCAGGCAGATCACAGGATTTTTTATTATAATTTAATTTTTAATTTTTAGAAATTAATTAGTTGATTAATTAGTTTAATAGATTTAAGGTAGACATCGATTTCAACCAGAAATTTTAATGGTGGTGATGAGTTTTTGGAATTTACATTTATGGATGTAAAATTCACATAAGATGATATAACGTAATAGTAATAGAGCTTAATTTTTGTTTTTTGATTCAAAATAAGTAATAACATTTTTCCCTTAAAAATTATTAGTTGTTTTACATAGTATATAATTTTCCATTTTTCCCCAAAATGTCATTACTATGTGAGCAAATGGGTTACATATTCAGGTTGGATTTTACATCTGAAAATATTCGTGATAATAGTGTTAGTTGGATATATATTATGTAATATGTTTAAATGTAATTCTCTCATTTTGTTTGGTATAGTTTGAAATTAGCATATTTGAACTGTTTCAGCCGTGACGAAGTTGCTTTTGATCCCGCCCTCGAACACGATTCAGAGGCTCTGATTGGCCGCCGGGCCGCTCCGTCATCGTTGTGGGCGGGGCCTGGCTGGAATAGCAGCACACAGCTCCATCTTTGTAGGATTGGACGGGAGCTCTGACCTGTGTCGAAGGGGAGCGAAGAAGTACAAGCGGATTCTCACAATGAAAAACGACAGCTTGGGAAACGCGCTCCTAACGTAAAGACTGAGGCGTTTTTGTTTTTTTGTTTGTTTTGTTTTTAATTCGACCCCGCACAACGACCCGTTCACGCACGTGACCCTCAAAAATGCTTCATTTCAACGCTCTCGCCGGACCGCTAGAAATGCAACGGAACTAATGGGACACACGGGCTTAAAATAAATCCTTTTTGGTGAATGACACTGTTATCAGAAAGCCTTCGTGAAAGCGACAGCGAGAGAGAGAGACACACACACACACGGAAGTGCGGACATGGCTGACAGAACTGCTCCCAACTGCCACCTGAGACTGGAGTGGGTGTACGGATACCGGGGACACCAGTGCCGCAACAACCTGTACTACACCGCCGCCAAGGAAATAGTCTATTTTGTGGCCGGTGTGGGAGTTGTGTACAACACCCGGGAGCACAAGCAGAAATTCTACTTGGGCCACAACGATGACATAATCAGGTAGTGTAACAATACACGGTACAGTTAGTTTCAGCACCTCGGACAGCACCGGACCCAGCGGCATGAATCGATCCCGTAGTGTTGTCATTACAGTAGATGCCGGTGTCACCTTGTGTAAGGTAATGCGATATGTATAAGTATATTATTTTAGCTACACACGGAGTTGCAGGGAGCTCACGGGGCTCGTGGGCCAGCGTGGGTTTGCTCAAGGACACTTCGGCAGAGGCAGAGCTTCCACACTGAAGGATATCTCTGTTGCCGCTCCTCGCGCTTCTTGAACGTTGTATTAGAATTCATGTATAGGAATCATCACACATCATCTACACAGTGTAAAGCCCACCGATGTCCAATTTCCAAAATTAATAAAATTGACGAAAAAAATATCATGTTCTCACAAAAAATAATTGGCATTTTTGGTTACAGTTCCTATATTATACCCTCTTCCCGGGCTTTATTTGAAGTTCTGATATACCCATCTAGATATAATTGTGGTTTTAAGTACAAAACATCGTTTCAATATAGTTTCACATCTTCTCTCTCAGGATCACTCCCTGGAGCTCGATAAAGAACAGTTTTGTGTCCGTCGTAGTAATATAATGAGCCTTTCCTCTGATTGGCTGATTTCATTATCTGTGGCTGTATGGTGGGTGGTGACATCACAATTTCAAGGAAGTCCTGACGCCTCATTTCATGCCCTGGATTGAGCCTTTTAAAACGTGTTACACAATATTTATATTACAATTAGACCTTCTTTATAATTTAAAAATAAATTAAAATATCACTTTTCACTATGTGAGACCTTTAATACAAAACCTACGATAACGACATTTCATTTTCTGTAGATTTTCAGGTACAGCAGTTTTTTTGTTTCCTTTGGTGGAGTTCTTACACTTAAAGACCGCCTTTAGCAGCAGCCTGCAAAAGGGAATGCCAACATGCATTTCTGAAACATTCTCATGGAGTTTCTGTGAAATCTCTGTTTGACCAGTCGAACCTTGAAGCGTCTGTCCTTCCTGATCAGAAACATAGCAAAGTCGTCGGTGTTGTATACCCCTGCATGAAATGATCCAACCTCTCGCTCCTCTGACTGTTTCTCAGCATGCAGCACAACAATGACCTATGTCGGACGCTCCAGCGATCATGTTGACATGTGTGTGAGGGTTGGCCTGGAGATGACTGGCATTATATACTGTGTCATTACTCAGCTGGGCTCCTTCTCCATTATTAATTGGACAATAGAGATACTAGCCCTACGCTGCCTTGGGGGTGAAGTGCTGCGTTCAAACAGTGGCTGGGGGAATGCATGCAATTGCAGAATTAATGAATATACAAAAAAGACAAAAACAAAAAACAAACAAACATGAATTTGTAATCTAGGCCAGTCTGCCAGATAATAAAGTTTAGGACATAACATACATTTTTAGAGGTGTTACCAATGTTCTTGGATTAGATTAGGTTCAACTTTATTGTCATGGCACATATCACAAGTACAAATCAACGAAATGCAGATAGCATCTGACCAGAAGTGCTTCAGTAGTAGTTTAAATAGATGTGGTATAGTATATACAGTATACAGACTATATAAACAGACTAATAGGCTGTGGCTATGATAAACTGATAATCAATAATTATAGTGCAGTGTATGGTACATTATATAAACAGGTTATGACTATGATAATATGAGTATGAATTACAATGATACAGAATATAGGCTATATACAGATGAGTATTTACAAATGTGATTGTGATTGGTGATTGTAATATGATAATAATTAATAATTAATGGTATGTACATATAATAACACTTTTAAACTCAGATCTCAGTGATGATTTTATAAACACTTAGACTACTGTGGCTGAGGAATCCTCAGCAGATTCAGAGCAGACTAACTGTTGGACTGTTCTCACGTTGCACCAGCTCATGTGGAATAGATGCATAGATGCAGCCCCCTCAGAATCCACTACAAGTCACATCCCTCTCTCTCTCTCCGCCTGTCTGTTGCTCCCATTATTCTTCTCTTGGTGTGTTTTGGTTGCTACTTGCGAGCTCCATATAAATTAGGTGTTTTACTTCATGAGATAATTGCTGCCCTTGTTTCTCCCTCCTGTTTTTTTTCTTGCCCTGCAGCCGCTTCAAACTGGTCTCCCAGTCTGATGTGGGGGGAGTTAATTGGCATGTTTTCACATGAATGGAAGGCTGATAGTGTTCCGCACAAAGGAAAAGGGGAACTGCGGTACTTTCTGAGTAATTTTAATTTGCAGGATATTGGTAATAAGTAAATATGCTTTGGAGTAAATACAATTGGTCAAATAACTTTTGCATAAACTGTTATCTTCAATTCATTCCTTACATCCTCCTACTATTGTTCCACACTGTTGCCATTCAATAATAAGAACCTGCTGCTGCTTCAAAAAAAAAAACACTGCAGGAGTTTGTCTAAACAAAGCTTAATCGCTCCTGTTGATAATCACGCTGACATGCACGACACAGATTTGACCCGAGCACATGAATACATTCGGAACCCAGAATTACACACAATGCACAAAAATAAGCCTGAATTACCAAAAGATGTGTTGGGTGAGTTGAGTTCCTGTGACACTTGCAAAAACAGTACGTAACACACATTCCAAGGGTGGGGAGGAAAGGACATAACTGTGTGCGTGTCTCTCCTCTCACTCCCCAACTCAGATTCAAGGGTTCAGCCTTTGAACACATTTGCCTCATAAACTTTGTCGAACCTCAACGAACAGTGACTTGTATTTATTTCACTAATTATCAAAATCTATCAAGTACAAACAGGTGGGACCAAATGTTTGCTCAGATTCCTAGTCTTAATTGGTCTTATTTTTTTATATTTTAGAGTATATAATCAAGGCACTGTTGTATTTGAAACGTTAATTTGGTTAAATCTATCAGTAGATGAATGCATCGATAAACCTGTCAGCGTCTGCACCAACACTCAGATATTGGCAGTGGTTTCTAAAACTGTCAGACAGCTGACACCGGCAGTTGGACGCTTTCCGCTTTCGGCTGTCTAAATCTTAGCACAGTCAGGTTCTTTGTTATGATAGTGAGAGTTAATGAGAGAGTGTTATGGACACAGGAATAAAGGGTCGTCTCATATTACAATATCTCATTAACTTTACGATGGAGCACTGCCAGCGTTATAGATTATAGATGCCAGGCTGAAGGCTGGTCTCGTTTCAGACTTGAGCTCACTGAAACAAAAGACGATTTTCAATGAATCCCAAACTTGTTATTTTGCACGTTGCAGGTGCATATAATGTGTCGGTATTGCAGGCTGGAGTCTTATATTCGTACTCTGTGAGCTGTATGAGATAATGGTGTGAACTAACTCTGAATAGTAATGTGCAAGTGAAGGTTAACGGAACAAAAAACGACAAACATATTTTGCATTTACTCCCTTCTCATGCTTTTTAGGGTTCTGAGCATCCTAGCTCCAATTACAGAGTATTTTACTGTGCAGGCAGCACAATATATTTGAGTTTACAATATTCTTGTTGCTCAAATATAAGCATTGCATGTGAAAATAATGAGTGTGGGGGTGGGGAACGCTGTCAGGCCATTACTACTAACAGCCATGAGCATTAATAGACATGAATCACAGATTTCTCTTTCTGTCTTCCTTTGTTTTAATGCTGAATAATATGCTGTGGTCATAACTTTCAATCCTGTGTGACAGCATAGAAGAAGTAGAACTATGCTTCTGCTATGGTGGTATCGCTGTAAACGACAGCTCTGTCCCCCACAACTGGGGTCTTCCAGGGTTCAGTACAGTCATTTAGCACAATGGCATGATTCAGCATTGTTGTCCGGGGGGGATTAAAGAAATACATTCAGACAGATGTCTGTTTTTAAGTGTTGTTGTGAATGTTTTACACAGATGAGAATCTCTCTACCTCACTTTACCCTCACACAATCCACATGTGAAAAATGCCATAGTACATTTGTAGCATAATCAGGAAAATGATAAAATGAGCTATAGGTCTCAAAATGTGGAATCACGTAGGGGTGAAAAACCGAAAGGAAAAATTTGGTTTACACTCTGGTAAGCAAGTGAATTATGCGTCAGATAAACCAACCTACAAAAGACAGTAAATGCTTTTCTTTTTATTTATATATTTTTAAAGCCAATTTACATAATCAATGGTTCAGCCTCACCACATTATTGTGTAGTAAAAGTGTTTATAGGTTCCGCTCTCTGGCGATGAACTCACACAACCTTCAGATCAAGAACCATCTCTTTTTTTATTGGACTGGATTTGTAAAATTCCTCAAATTCCTGCTTTTTTTACTATTATAGTGTCTAGAACAGGTACATATTTAGTTATTGCATAATACATTCATCAGATTTTAAGATGATCAGATTATGTTTCTGTTACAATTTTACATACCTGGTGTCAGTGTGGTTGTATGTGCACCTTACACATTACATGTGGACATTGTACTTCTTAGATTTTCAGATATGGACATAAAACACTAATAAAAATATAATGTCTTTGATAATTCACTATAACTAATTGCTAAATCTCCGGGCGACACGGTGGCGCAGGGGTTAGCGCTGTTGCCTCACAGCAAGAAGGTCGCAGGTTCAAGACCTCCTTGGTCCGGGGTCTGGGACCTTTCTGTGTGGAGTTTGCATGTTCTCCCCGTGTCTGCGTGGGTTTTCACCGGGTACTCCGGCTTCCTCCCACAGTCCAAAAACATGCTCAGGTTAATTGGAGACTCTAAATTGCCCGTAGGTGTGAGTGTGTGAGTGAATGGTGTGTGTGCCCCACGATTGGCTGGCGACCATCTGGGGTGTATCCCTGCCTCTCGCCGTAACGCGCTGGGATTGGCTCCAGCAGACCCCTGCGACCCTAATGAGGAATAAGCAGGTATAGAAAATGACTGACTGACTAATTGCTAAATCTGTGCATGTGGGGGAGTACATATTCCTGTTAGGATGATAATAGGCCCAGCCACACAGAATGAACACTTGTTCCACTAATTTATCTATTCCTCTAGGTAATCTCTTACAATATAAAAGGCATATGTATTATTCATACATATCTGTTTTCATTTCAGTATGCCACCAGCAAAGAGAGGTCCGCGATTCAGTGTGTGGGATGTGATTGCTGCCATCTAAAAGGGAGAAAATCATTTGGAGACAGAATCAGATGATAGTGACACTGATAATGAGTGAAGGAGAGGCAGATGAAAATGTCTGTGGACAAAGAAAACCACCAAAAAACCTGACCAGACCAACCACTCCGTGATTATGAGAACATTTGAGTCACAACCAAATAAACAAGTTAAACCCTGTGACAGGTGTCGCTGGCTGAAAAAAGATTTCATCAGTCCCAATAGTTATTTTTTTGGTTCAGATATCACAGATGATGTCATTTCCCTCCTGAAGTTCTTCCAGAAGTGTGTGTGAGAGACATGATTCAGGCTCCATCACATCCACCAACACCAATGCAAGGGAAATTCACCTGAAAATGGCCGTTTTATGAAGGTCTGGAGTCCATATTTATTGGGAGACAGACAGTTGTTTCTGATTTGATGTCAAACAGCAGATTACAATTTATAATTATTATTTAATAAATCATTTTGCTCCCAACTATGGCAACTATTGCAGTATTGCAACATTTCTTTTTATCTTCTTTTAGAATTCTTTTAGAATTTACAAAAATGCAATAATAATAGTAATAAAAAATGTGAAAACCCTTTAATTTCTACACCAGAGGTCTCTTAAAACAACATCTGCAAGGTCAAATACATAGTAAAAGCAACCAGGGGCTTTACAGGGTTAGAAACATTCTTTAAAGTGCCTTTTTCTTGTATAGAAATCCTGGATATTTTCACGTCTTCAGGCCTCTAAAAATCCTTCAGATCAAAGGGGTAATGCAGGAAATATAATCACTCTTTGGATTAACCGAAACTCCCTTGTGTCTTCTTCCCTTTGACTATCTAATAACGCAGAGCGCCACAACGCATACCGCTTACTCCCAATCCAGCTCTTCTATTTTTAGTGTTTATGGGCAGGTGTTTGAGATGGAGTTTGATGGGCGGCTGGATTAAAAACACTTTGTGGAACCCTGGGAAATATCCCCTACTGTATAGACCTCCAGAAAACGTGCTAATCCTCTGCTTCCCTTTTTTAATCCACTGGAGGCAAAATCAGACAAAGGCAACTACTGCTGGAGAACGTGAATTAAAATTGTCTCAGGAGCTCACCACATCATGAGGGACTATCATCTTTCCCGCCCATATTTAACTATGTCCACGTGTCTAACATAGATTTATTTTAGGTCCTAGAGTGGATACAAAAGGCTGTATGTTGTGTCTAACTATAGTTTAGTGGCCTACTGTAGTTGACCTTGGGCTCTTCCCACACTGTTTGTTTTGCATATACAACTCTTGTGTCTGTTTATGCGCCTCCTACAGTATATCTACATAAGAAAACAGCTTTTATTGCTGCTGTATTCAGACATTTTTGCACCACAGTCGCATCAAAAAGCTGTAGTCAATTATCAAAAATGGCACTTCACTGCAGGCTATGCTATTATATTGGCATTTCACAAGCTCTTATGCTGATAAAATGTAAGTGAAACACTGATTTTATAGTAGACAGCATAGAGTGCATTTGTTTTTCCAAGCTGCTACATGGACATATGCAGTAAATGACAGTAGGATATGAGACGTAAGTAATGCAAAGATCAAGCTGTGTGTGAGTGTTTAATTGACACCTCAGCAGAGATTACCGCAGTGAAGCTTTGCCTCAGACTCCATCGCTGTGAAAGAAATTTTCATCTTCAGCGTCGTTTCATGTTGTTTCATTGTAAAACTAAACTGATTTGCTTGTGCCAGAGCAGTTTTCTTTGCCGTGTCTGTCTGCATCTCAAAGTGTTCCAATCACTTTTTCTCTTCCTGCTATTTTTAGCCACTTTGCTCTGATTATATAATTCATAAAAAGTAAGATGAGAAATTGTGCCAGGTTGATGATGGGGGTTTAACAAAGACAGAATGAGGAGGACAGATTGAATCACATCAGGCCGAGCTTTGTGGAGTCCATGGTTTTTGGTGCATTTTTTAATTTATTTTTCTTTTTTTTAATCGAGACGTGGTGTCACAAATCGTGCCAAAAAGTTAAAAGGATGAAAAAAAAGACAAAAGGAGGGCTGGTGAGTCAAGGCGAAAGAAGGCCACGTCGTGTCACGAGATGATTTGACTCAGCAGGTCGATGCTGCTCGGCCCGTGTGGCCTCGCCGACCGGCTGTCTGAACACACGCCAGGATTAGAAATTCTGGAGAGCAGTTGGCCAAACAGGCAGCCTGATTATAATGAAGGGAGCTCCGTCGCAGCATGAAATATATAGGCCAGGATGAGGCAAGGGGAAGAATTGCCCAGTGAATCACTCAGGCCCTACTGAAACGTGACGGGCGGCTGCTGAGGGAGGACGGGGGGAGCATAGGGAGTCACAGCTTTATGCAGCAGTCTGTTGCTCAGCTGTAGAGAGGGAATAGTGGTAGATGGGGGGAGTGCAAGGTTGTGGTGGGTTGTGTGTGCGCGTGTGTGTGTGTAGGGGGGGATCATTATGTAACAGCGTTACAAACATATGCCTGACGATATGAGGAAACCCGAGATGAATTAGGAAAGGTGAACGTGTCCCAGAATAGTTCAGGGGACGCCTGGAAATATTTAACATAAACAGGTAAAAAATTAAATCCTCAGATTGAACATCTTTCTGTTCTCTTTTCAGACAAAGTTTTTTTCTCTTTGCTGCTACCTATTTCTGATTCTCAATTATTTTCTTGTTTTTGTTTTAAAATATTTCCATTTTGATGAACTGTTATTAAATTATATCTTGCTTATGTTTTGTTTATAAATTAATTTTATAGATAGATTTGTAATTATTTCATTTGGATTAAGTTTTATTTTCTGATTGTTCTTATTTTAAATTTTGAAATTTTCGATTTTTCCCATTTTTAATCAACTGTTGTATCCCGCTGCTTTAAATGTTTTATGTAAAGCATTTTGTTGAAATATGCCATACATATAAACTTGGCTTGCCTTGCCTTAAGCGCCCTACAGGCATGCATAAAGTAGGGCTATGTGTGTGCTTGAGCACGGCTGAGTTAATTGAACCATGTCACCTCATCAAGCTGCCCCTCTGCTCACCCATTCAGACCCATCACGGACTTAATGCGTTCATCTCATCCCAGTGGTTTCCCTCTACTGCTCACGGCGTACACACACACACACACACACACACACACACACACACACACACACACACACACAAGCACACAGCATGGCAGTGCTAACTAGTTTTCTCTCTCCCCCCTCCCCTGTCTTTCTGTCTCTGTACAGTTTAGCCCTGCATCCAGAGCGTGTGTTGGTGGCCACAGGGCAGGTGGGCAAGGAGCCTTACATCTGTGTGTGGGACTCCTACACAGTGCAGACCGTGTCCATCCTCAAGGACGTGCACACGCACGGCATCGCCTGTCTGGCCTTTGACCTGGAGGGACAGGTACAGTCGTGACACAGTAATAACTGGCATTGGCTTAGTTTAAATTCAAAGGCAAAGTATTGTATTCACAGACAGGACCGAAAAGTACATATTTCATATTCAGCAGCAGCAAATCACATCTCCACTCAAGAGCTGGAGGCAGGATTTTACAGCTCACCTGCTGGGCTGAGTTTTGGAATGACATATTTGAGGATATGTTTACGATCGTTTAGGTGAGAGAAGCATTTAGAGCACAGAATTCCTAAAAATACATATGGAAATACAGGCTGCAACTAATGATAATTTTATTTTATATTGATTAACCTATTTAATACCCATGTTTTTCTTGTCATGCATATAACTATGTCTGTTAAGTCACTAACAAAGTTATGTATCTTTTTTTTCTGTTTCAAAGAAAATAGCATTTTAATGATTAGGAACTAAAGTTGCTGCTTGCACAAATATGCCCATAAACAAAAAACTATTATACCACATACAAATGTCTTTTTAATTTTTTGTCTAAGTTTAATGACACAGGTTTTAAGCAAATATTTGTCATTAAACTTAGACAAAGGTTTTATGCAAAAAAATAGGTTTCCACTGAAAAATGTATGAGTAAAATTTCGATTTTTTATTTTGAGTATAAAATAACAGTCATAGACTTCAGTAATTATAGTTGCCAGTGGGATTAATTGGGTTAATCAGCCAATTAGTCTTGATTAGTCAGTTAATCATGTGTCTATAAAACATTTAAACATACACAAACACAATTTCACAGAGGTTAAATACCTTAATATAAATATTAATAATACATATTAATTTGACTAAATATTAAAAAATATCCAATTATAAAAACAGCAAATCCTAACAATTAAGAATCCCTAACTTTCAAATGATTCTCGATGATCAAAATAGTTACTAAACAACACAACAATATCCAGACAAATCATTATTTGTTAAACCTTATAAAATTCAAGCATCTTTCCATGCTATTTGTTAAAGCCAGCTCTCTGCAGACTTGCCACCAGTTAATGTTTACACACTGCAGCTTCCACCTAATGTTTATTTGAGCAATAGAGCTATAAAAGTCAATACTGGGTGGATCTGCCTCTAGGTTTTCATCTGGAACTCCGAGTGGAGTTACACCTCCTGTATTTTGCAGTAACAGATAAGGAGATGACCCCATGCTATTTTCCTGCCCGGGCAGAGAGCCGGGGATTTAGATGGAATGTGACAGTGTTTAAAGTAAGAGGAGGCTTCATCGCTTCTCACTTTAGCGGCTCTATTTACTCTCCATCTCCCCTTTCCCTGGATCAGAAAGAGCCAGAGCTGAAGTCAGCACAATCGAAAGGAATGCCTGCTACCATAACCATGTCCATCTATTAAAGCAATATCAGAAACTGCACTGATGTTTACGACATCTCCGCTAAATATTTCAGAATGAACTGCACTTGTCTGGTACAAAAAGTATTGCTTATAACTTCTTTTCGCTTCACATTATTTGTTCTAACTGTTGTAGCCAGTTTTCTAGCTGTGACTGGGATTACATTCAACATACAGCAACTTTACTCATGTCTTGCTTTAAACTTTTCCTGCACACATGACTGCACAGTATATCCACATGAGGAAAACTAACGAAATCTCAACAAGTCATGTAGCTTTGTGAGGTTGCGTTGCTTTGACAGTGCTAAAATGGTAATGTTTGGTAGGCATAATGTTTACAATGTTAATTTTAGTATGGTAACATTTACAAACTGGCATTACGCAAAATTAAACAACTAAGGGATTAGATGGTGAAATGTGAAACATTAAAGGTACAGTGTATAGATTGTTAGCGGCTTCTAGTGGTGAGTTTGTAGATTGCAACCAACCGAGTGTGTGGGAGAACTTACAGCAGGTGTGAAAAAATGTAAATGGTGTTTGGTTTGTCCATTCTGGGCTACCGTAGATTCAGGGTGGTGCAACATGATGGGCTTTGCGGAGGGAGACCTGCTCCCCATGTCGATAAAATAACTCAAACTAATGTTATAAACATACAATAATTTGTATTTTGATCGAATTATTTATTAATGAAAACATTACTTTTTCCAAGTCTGTACTGTTCGTAGATGCATCATTAGGGAGGCATATATTTTCAGACATTTCACTCAAAATAACAAAAGTGTACTCTGCGGTAAGAGTGAACGATTTTAATAAAAGGTTGAATTGTGATTTTTCTGGCAGATATTGTGATTTATATTTAATTGTTAATGATTTTCTTCAAACCACGTTTCAGGGCACAACAACATTTACACATATCACAGAAACTTACATCACACCATTAAAACAATAAATGCCATACCTCTAATGCAAGAATGAAAACTAAAGTCAAAAATTTACTTTAGTTTTTGACTTTAGTAGAAACATTCTATACATAGGCTACATCGAATGTGTGAGCAATAGTAGTTATTACAATTGAAGAATTAAAAGAGCCATCTATGTCTTAACTTAAAGTAGTGCAAGAAAGTCTTTTACCTTGAATTAGTGTAAGGTCAGGGAAAATAGTTGACGAAAATAAAAACCTGCAAAAAAAGAACAAAAAAAATCACAGCTTTGATGATCTCAAGATCGCCTGAAATCCTGGTTTTTGGCCTAAAACGATAGCTTGTTCATGCCTACTTTCTGGTGGCGCTATCAAATAGCAAAAATCTATCAAATAGCTCAAAAATAGAAGAACAACATTTTTCAACCCTCTCATTTGTTGGGTTTCATCAGGTACAGCTTCTTTGCTCATCATTAAGACACAGACTTCTTAAAACAACTTGCCTCACTAGAGGCTTCTATCCAAAGCCAAATATGTATTCAGCAGCAGCAAGCTGCGGAGTGGAAAAGGATTTCCATAAGAGCTGCTCTTCTCTCTTCTGCTCCACTGCTGTCGCTGCTGCTGCTGCTGCTGCTGCTGCCTACTCAGGCAGCTATAGGAGGCTCCTCCAGCGAAAAGCACTCAAATGTGCTCAGCGGAATTGCCAGGGGCTGGACAACTGTTCTGTTCTGCGCTGTAGCCGTTATTAGCCTTTTCATTGTGGCCTGCCATGCTAAAGCGGAGGTAGCAGAGTTTGCTTGGCGTGATTAGCGCAACAGAGCGGCATCCGTTCAATCTGTGATGCCTTATCCAGTATGTGATGTCTGTCCCCCTCCCCCCTTATGTTCTCTTCGCAGTGCTTGGTGTCCGTGGGCTTGGACTCTAAAAACACAATCTGTGTGTGGGACTGGAGGAGAGGGAAGGTTCTGGCAGCCGCTCCCGGTCATACAGATAGGGTAAACACTTTCTTCCTTCGCCTGTCTCCGTCACAAACTCTGTATCGACCGCCCCCAATTAGCTATAAATGCAGGATGGAGCGCCTGCCCAAAGGGGACATAAACAAGTTAGGCCTGATTGATTGTGAGCCTTCCAGAGCCTGTCTGAGAGGGTGCACGGCTAATGAAAAGGAATTTTAAGAAGATGAAGTACAGCCAGCTGTTGTTTTCCAACTCAGCCCACACACATTGTAACGCGGCCGGTGCAAACACACAGACATGCACACACATGCACAAGCACATGCAAACGTGCTCTTCTTTTTTATTTCCTCTGTTTTTGTATTTTTTTTGTTTTCCTTTTGCAACATATACAATACAATACATATACAAATACAGACGTCTGATTAAATATATTTTCTCCCTCCACAGATATTCGACATATCATGGGACTTGTACCAGCCAAGCAAGCTTGTAAGCTGCGGTGTCAAACATATCAAGGTACAGCCGCTTCTTGGTCATTTCACAATCCTGTATCTCGAGAAGGTTGGAAATGTTTGTGGTTAATTTGCATAATATCTGAAAGCGGATTTTTAGGGAAGTTCCGGTGTCAGTAAAGAATCTCCTGGCTCCAAGCCCTTTTCCTTCTCTGCCTCCTCTGCTTTATCACCATGACCGTATCAAAGTATTAAAATAGATGTATGCAAATTCACTTTATGCCACAGTCCATGGTTATTAAGCACTTAACATAAGTAGGACAGGCACTGACTCAGAGTCTCTTCTTGCAAATTTGTAGTAATCTACACTGCAGAGAAGAAAATGTACTTTTTTTTTTCTATGGAGGACCATGACTCTGCTACTCAGCTCCACTGTACAAACTGCAGCTGCAGTCACTTCCTTTTTTATTTGGGCCTATATCTGTCACTTCTTTTTCACAGAAGAGTAGTTTCATAAATGTTCAATGAGCTCACGCAGGGTGTCTTCATCCGAGCCTTCCCTTGGGATATGTGGTGTTGCTTGAGTGGCACGGCCATTAGGGAGATAACAAGGAGCTCAGAACTCACGGAGGAGGCTTATTTCCAAAACATTGGCAGGAGAGTGAATCATGCTCGGATAGAAAACGTGCCCAGTGGCGCTGCAGGGCTAAACATCGGGGCACGCTTAAATGGTTTTGGTGCAGTCGAGAGGTTTAGCCGACTATACGTTTTCTCCCAGCGGTGCAACATCACACTGATGACTCCCTCATCTCAATCCAGCTTGACCTGAGGCAGGTCAGGGCCTCTCTTGTAGTAATTCTGTTCTGAACCCTTCCAAGAGACACGGAAACCCCCTCGGCCCGAAACCCCCCCGACCACCACCACCCAATCTCACAGCCTTTCTCCCCTCCACCTCCTCTTCTCCTCTTGCTCGTCTCTTCTGGTGTCTTGATGCCAAGGCAATCCAGCAATTGTCCCACATAATTCCGTAGCCTTCACCCTGTGGACTATGTGACATCTGCTCCCCCTGCCCCGCGCTCGCTCAGCGATTATAGCACTCAGACCATCCAGGAGATTTAGCCACAGTAATCCACTCACTAGCAGGCTGAGGAAAACACAACCTCTGCGACGGAGGACCGGGGGCTGCCGGCAACACTCGCCTCTCCTCCTTGCACTGCTCCTCCCAGCTAATCATAGCCATTTGTCTTTTGATTTGCCCAGTCTTAGCTTGCCCTTCTTTCACCTACACACACACACACACACACACACACACACACACACACAGCATCCATGCCTACAGTAGCTATCCACTGCTTGACTAGCTGCAGATTACAAGCTGTTTAAAGGATTGTACCATGGTTTAGCTAAGTGATTTACAATCGTTTTGCCTTGTGATTTTGTTTTATTTGTTTTTTCTCTTTTATTTCACTCAGATACACTTCGGCATCTCTTTTGTTGGTCTAGACTGGTCTAGACCAGGACTGGTAGCCACTGTTGTAGTCCATTTACTACAAATCCTGTAGTATTTATAGCACAGTTAACCATTTTGGTTTAGCTTTCATCCTTTGGTTTCGGTTTTAAATAAACTGTAGCTCATTCTTGGATGTGAAGGAACATGCCGCCAAGTGCAGCAATTAGGTTCATTTATGTTTTTGTGGTACTTTTTAAACAGTGGATGTGATTGGATTGCAGAGGAACAATATGTATCAGGCTTGGATTCTGGTGTTTTCCATGGATTTATTGAGGAAACATGAAAAATTTGAAATACAGAATCACAATTATACTCTATTGAAGTGCATTACCCCCCAACAATAGTCTAACACTGACAAAAAAAAAATCTATGCTTGATATCCACAGTGAGGGATTACTATCTAGCTATTTTCAAGTCTATCAATACAGTAGATTTTCACACCATGCAGAATCCAGTGAAAATATAAAACTGCATGCATATGAAAATGTGTGGATCACAATAGTGTAAAATTCCACAGAGGTGAGCTAGAGATTGAGTCTGTGCAGATGGATGACAGCAGCTTTGAGAAAATCAGCTTCCAGTAACGCTGACAGCCAGTCATCTAAGAGAGTTGACCTCTCTCAGCGTAGCAGTTAGCGCTCTGACACCACTCCGGGTCACTGTAGTCTGATAGGGGGGGATATTATTAGTGAGATGAAGGGGGGTCGGTGGTGAGTTATATCCCTCTGTGTTAATTATATTTAAAAGGTTTTTCCTTGGAGTGACTGTGGAGGTAACTGTGCTAATGACATGCCGCTAATCCTGTGCTAAGAGGAGCCGCTTCCACTGGGCCGGGGGGTTATTTGAAGCATGTTTTGTGTTATTTACAGAAAATCACAATGTTTATCAGGTTCTGATTTCAAGTCAAAGTAGTCACATTTCCACCTTTTTTAGTGCGCTCTCACCATTCCACTCATCGCCTTACTCTGCTGCCCCTGGCCTCATCATAAACCTCTCCACTATCCCGTCTCCTCTCAGTAATTCAGCAGCGAGGGGATTAGCCAGCGCCTGTGTCTCGTTGCCTTATCAGTTGTGGGCAGGGAGAGCTGTGCAGTCACACTGCATCCATCCCCACTGCCTCCGCAACAGGCACAGCCATATTACATAATAATAATAATAATGATAATAATACCATCAAGAAATTACATGGATATATGAATATAAATGAACATAGAAAACACGTAAACATTATGTAACATGATATGGAAAATAAAACCTGCCTTATTATAATAAAACTAAAAAAATAAGTCAGAATAGAATACATAAGATTGAAGCTAAAACCCAGTGAATAATAGAATTAAATGCAATAAAGTTGAAAATAGATCCATAGAATGCATGAAATCAAGTAAGATACAATATTTTTAAAGAAGTGCAAAGCAGAAAAGCGAATTTCAGGCCTGTGGCAGGATATGATAAATTGATGAAAGCCCCCTCCCACTGGCTTTCTGACCAACCCTCACACATATCAACACCCTCAACACTATTCTGTAGGCATACATATATACCTGACTAGATTTCTCATCCATCTGTGATCTCTACTAGTTAAAGTTGAATGTTTGAGATTCACTGTGCTGAATGATGTATGTGCAGAGTTTGACACTAGAAGGCTGTTTTCACATATATCTGCTGAAAGTGGAAACTTTCTTGGATATGAGTTTGATTTGTGACATCACAAAAAAGTTCGACTTTACAATGATGTAGGAGACATATTGTGCCCAGCAGAAAAAGCTTTTGAGATTAAACATGTTTGCATATTTTAGGAGAAGAAACAGATGTCATTTTATGGATTTTAATAAGTATTTTTTTTGTGGACAAACTAAATTGGTTATATAAAAATTAATATTCAATGTAGACTATCTTACATACTGTACATCCTAAAAACCCTCCTGGAGAGGATCTTTAATCTTCACCCTCGACCCCAAACCTAAACTCGCCGACATGCAAACACTTGCTCAGTGCTCCGCAAGGGGTTCAGGATTAGGAAAATCCTGCTCTGCTGAGGTGCCTCAGATATTTGACGGCAGGCTGCATCCAAGCCTGTGATGCCTGTCTCTGATAATCGATCCCTCCTGTTAACACATAGCAGCCCTATCAGGCGGGAGGATAGGTGTTAGTGTTGGTGCGACAGGCTGATGTGTCGAGGAGCTCAATGTGCATTCGGAGACTGTCTATCAAGCTGGATGATTAAAAAAAATGGCACAAAAAAAACATCATTTGACTATATTTTTTTCTGAGCAATATCATCCTGGTTCAAGGTTTTAGTGTTGTGGAGGGAGAAGGGGCTGTCATTCTGTCATTTCCCTGCCGTTTGCCCGGTGATGAGTGTGTCTCGGTTCTCGTGTGCTGCCGGCTGAGTCTCGGCATCGGAGACGCCCTCCGTGAGCTTTCTCCCTGTGATCTCATCTCCATGCAGACAGAGCGTCTCTCGTTCTCTCTTTTCACTCTCTCCTTCTCTGTTTGATGGATGTAGCCCTCAAACGAGGCTGTGCCCATGCATCCCGGTGACCTTGTTCATAAATAATGAGCCTGCGTACATGCGTACGTGCACCTGTGTCTGCGCATGCTGATCAGGTGGTTACAGCACTGACCCCCAGCAAGACTTCCCAGTTTCACATGTGTGTGCGTGTGTGTGTGTGTGGAGGGGTGGTGGGAGGTGTTTGAATTTGACTTTGCTTTCTTTCAAGGTGGCCATATCTATGTGTGTGTGTGTGTGTGTGTCTGCACACATGACTGATTTTCACTCTCCATCCAAATACTCCATAATTGTCCATTTGCTCTTTGAGGACAGGATTACACAGGGGATTATTAGCCACCATACTCTTTCACTCTTCTGTTTGTGTTTTCAGTTTTGGAGCTTATGTGGTAATGCTCTCACGCCCAAACGTGGCGTTTTCGGCAAAACGGGGGACCTCCAGACCATCCTGTGCCTCGCCTGTGCCAAGGACGAGGTCACATATTCCGGTGCCTTGAATGGTGACATCTACGTGTGGAAAGGGATCAATCTGATGAGGACGGTGCAAGGAGCTCATGGGGTACGTTGGCGCTTGGGCTGCTCTTGCATGCCAAACCTGCTGCAGGGAACGCATCGAGTAAAGTTACGGGCTGGAGCCATACATGCAGGCTTTGTTTGATTATTCTCGGTAGAAAAGGATCAGTCTTTTGCTACACAGGATTAAATTATATCTATGGGAACAGCTGGGTTAGGGGATGGGTGGATGGGGGATGGGATAATAACTACAGTACATGTTTATTCCTGTATTTTGTACCATTAAATGTGTCATTCATTGGTGCCTCCGTGTGTAGACACTAGCACTGAGCCGAATGAGGCTATCAGTGGAGCCTTGTAATAATGAAAATTAAAATATATATATATGACACCTCTTAGTTCCATGTAACCTTGAGGCCACAGTAGCAGCCTTGTTAAACAAACACCTGGCAGAGTAGCTGCAGTATGTGGTCTGCAGCCAGGGCCGGTTGCACCGTTGCTCATTTGTTGTGCAGATCCTCACTGACAGCTTGTCATTTCATCCAGTCAGGGATTTTCAGCATGAATGCCTGCGAAGAGGGTTTCGCCACTGGGGGCCGAGACGGCTGTGTCCGGCTGTGGGATCTCAACTTCAAACCAATTACTGTCATTGATCTCAGGGAAACAGACCAAGGATATAAAGGTGATGTCAAACCTCCTCCTTTTTTTCCTTTACAGAAAGGTTGCAGGCTAAATTGTGGTCAACTGAGGCATATAGTATAAATCTGTATAAATATACAGGGGAAAAAAGCATCCTTTATGCCATTTCTGTTCTGTTCTCCTTACTAACATTTTCCTTCTTGTTCTCTATTTTCTCCATCTCCTTTATTTGTTATTCTGGACTTAACAGTAGCTAGAGGTGAAAATAGCCGAGGTGGGTAATGTCATTGAGGGCGGAGTTAACAACCATGTCAGTCTGTTTGTAGCAATCCCCGCACTGTTCTGCTGTTCCTCTTGTTGTTAGTAAGTCCAAGCTGTTGCAGTTTTACACCATATACGGATGTTATGTCCACATATGTTTACAGCACATGCTTCCTCCATCCTTTTCTCGCTGTATTACCCAGAGTCAGTCGCAGATCAGCTTGACAACATGTGCTGTCATCGTATTCTTGTTCAAATCTCCGTCCTAGGTAGCCTGCAGATGGCTATTTACATGTCCTGTCTTTAATATCCCTGTCGTGTCTCTTAAATTTACTCTGTATAAGCAAACGTCTGCCTGCTTTGCATGTTTTCGTCCCTTTATGACACTGCCTGATTTTCAGTGTGTGTTTGTGTTGGTAGGTCTGTCTGTGCGCAGCGTGTGCTGGCGGGGGGATCACATCCTGGTGGGCACACAGGACAGTGAGATCTTTGAGGTGGTGGTCCACGACCGCAACAAGCCTTTCCTCATTATGCAGGGTCACTGTGAGGGTGAACTGTGGGCACTGGCCGTGCACCCTACCAAACCTCTGGCCATGACGGGCAGCGATGACCGTTCAGTCAGGTGACACTTCAGAAGTTTGGGATTCATTATCTGAATATGTTTGTGTAAAAATAAAGTGGACAGCGGAGCTGGGACATAATCTTGAAGATGGGTAGTAGAAATCAAACATTTTACTCCATTTATTTGTTTTAGTATGAAAGGGTGTACACACTTCTGATGAAGAAGTCTTGTAGGATCACTCATTTTGTTTCCTTGCGCTTCCACAACCTTGTTATATGTTTTTATCACAAAAAATGTCAAATAAAGCAGATCTATCAGGACCAAACAACGTTTTGTACAGGGGTTTATTTGTGAGCGCATCACTGCTGTGATTGTTTGACTCTGTGTAATCTCATCACTGCATTGCCTCTTCGTTAATCTCCTCCCTCCGTGTATAAAGGATATGGAGCCTTATAGATCATGCATTGATAGCTCGCTGTAACATGGAGGAGCCTATCCGCTGTGCAGCCGTGAGCACTGACGGTATTCATTTGGCACTGGGTATGAAAGATGGCTCATTCACCGTTCTCAGAGTCAGGTGGGTACACACGTGAAAGAAGTGACTGTGAAATTTTCAATGTAATATGTTAAGGGCTTTTTCATTTTAAACATGTCTCCATTTTAGCTCTTCATTCAACTTCAACTATATTTGTCTGCTTCCCTCCAGAGATATGACAGAGGTGGTCCACATTAAGGACAGGAAGGAGGCCATCCATGAGCTGAAGTACTCCCCCGATGGGGGCCACTTGGCTGTCGGCTCCAATGATAACTCGGTGGACATCTATGGTGTGGTGCAGCGCTACAAAAAAGTGGGCGAGTGCATCGGCTCCAACAGTTTCATCACTCACATGGACTGGTCCACAGACAGTAAACACCTGCAGACAAACGATGGCAGCGGCCGGAGGCTCTTCTACAGGATGCCAAGTAAGTACAGGATTGTCAAGGGGCTAATTACTTTTATACCACAGCATAGTATAGCTAATATAGCCGTATAGAACATATTTCATCTAAGATACTGACAGTCTAAAAGGAAAAATGAGTTTGTTGCTTTGATATAATTTTCCCACAGAGCTGCTGTGTGAGAAAATATGTTTCTGTCTTTTGTTGAGGTGGGAAGGAGGTGACCAACAGGGAGGAGCTGAAGCTGGTGAAGTGGGCTTCATGGACATGTGTGTTGGGCCCTGAAGTTAATGGAATATGGCCCAAATACTCAGATATCAATGATATTAACTCTGTGGATGCCAACTTTAACAATCAAGTCTTAGTAACAGCCGATGACTACGGATTAGTCAAACTTTTACGATATCCATGTATAAAAAAAGGTAAAAAAGAAAAAAAAACAATCAATTAACATTAAAGTAGAGTAGAGTCAAGTATAGAAATTCACTGATGTTTCTTCTTTCTTCTTTTCTGATTTCAGGTGCAAAATTTAAAAAGTATTTAGGTCATTCAGCCCACATAACCAATGCTAGATGGTCACATGACTACCAGTGGGTCATAACTATCGGTGGGGCCGATCACTCAGTGTTTCAATGGAAGTTTGTTCCAGAGAGAAAGTCTAAAGAAGCTCTACATATAGCTCCACAAGGTGAGATGACACCCTGTCCCAATCACTATGTATCACTCACTCAAAGCCGTAACTTTTACCTTGAAATTAATCTATTTTCGATTATTACTCTGTTGCATTTTAATGCAGCTTTGGCCTGGAGACTTACGATAGTGACTTGCATTACTGATATTACTTATTTCACAAAATCAGCGGCTCTTGCCAAAATGATATCATCAAATTAGGTTAAATGCTTGACTCAATCTCCTACTCAAATATTGCAGAAAAGTGTTTGCAGGGAAATTCCCTTAAAGACATAGATTTTGGACAATTATAATTGACAATTTGGAAAATACGCTATTTTGATTCGTTACTGAGGTTTAGACAATGATACTATTTTCAGCCGAACAGCTTCGCTTTGGAAGCAGAAGGAAACAGCTAGCATGGCTCTCTCTAAAGTTTAAAACAATCTGCCTGTTTCTCAGCTGTTTAATCCATAGATAAACAGAAATAACAGTGAAATAAGAGGAGAAGAAATATGTTTACATGGTTTTAACTGCAAAGCTTTTTTCAGTTTTTTTGAACATTGGAGGGAGCCAGGTCCCTTGCTTGCAGTCTTTATGCTAAGCTAAGTTAATTACTTCCTACCTCCATCTGCATATTTAATGGCTCGATTGACATCTTGATAAATGCACATATTTGCTTTATTACAGAGAATTAGATGAGAAGATTGGGTACCTCTCAACTTGTACCAGCCAAGAGACCCCATAAAAATGTCCTGTTCCTAGTAAAATTCAAATTTTTACACTTGTTTATTGCACTGTTTTTTGTACAAATTAATCTAATGACATATATCATGTGAATTAATGTGCATTAGAGGTGCTTTAAGCTAACCTACTGCTAACTGCAACCACACATACAGGCTTTAGAGTGGTATTAATCTCATCATTTCAGCAAGAGAGGTTTCTGTTCACTTCAGCAGCAAATATGATACATGTGAATTCATTCACAGAATAAAACATTACATTAGATTTTTCAGGTACAGTTAAGATGTGCATGAATTGTAGCCTCATGAACATGCAGAGAGTAATGTACAAGATTCTTCCCTTCCCAAATGTTTTATTTTACTTAAAATCTTCAGGAACTTTAACTTCTGTAAAGCTCTACAAAGGAACAGCCATCACATTAATTAGCCAAAGACAAATCCAATTAAAGTGAATGAAGCTTTGGAAAGTATAATTGCGTTGTCATTCCCCAGTCATATTTCTTCCAAAGACAGAGCGCAGCTGTGCTGTGCTTTCTGAAATTAAAGCACATACAAACTGTCTTTCCTTTTAATTTTCCTAATGGATCTTGTGAGTAGCTGCATTTAGTTGCCAGTTCCGCTTAATGCCCGGTCTTGGCGCTGCTTTACTTTGCTGAATCAGCATTTTTACACATTTGTCTTGAGCGATGTCACTGTGGAAGCACGTCTGCCTGATAAATCAGAGATGTCACAGTATTATTACATGATTGACCCTCACTCCTCCTGAAAGGGTGCAAAGATTTTCTCATCCCGCGCGTCTGAGTTAGAGGCGAGGAAGGATCCAATTGGCTGATGTGACCTTGTTTCTGCCTGCAGAGACCTTGGCAGACTCCAACAGCGAAGAGTCGGACTCGGATCAGTCGGACGTACCTGAGATGGACTCAGAAATCGAGCAGGAGACACAGCTCACGTATAGAAGACAGGTCTGTGGTGAAATAAAATAAAAATAAATCTCCATGAAAATAATTTTTTTAAACCTAGAACATGCCGACTTTTCTACATGCATTCAGGTTTATAAGGAAGATCTACCTCAGCTCAAAGAGCAGTCGAAAGACAAGCATCGAGCAACAGCGATGAAGAAGAGAGAGAGAGCGCCGGGGAGTGGGGTGAAGCTGCACTTCATTCATGGGTAAACTCACTCGTTTCGAGATGAATTTCAAGTAGCCAAAACTCTCTAAATAGAGAAGTTATATAAGTCCATTGATGAAAACATATATTTTTTCTTTTGTTTGCAGTTACAGGGGTTA
This sequence comes from Lepturacanthus savala, assembly GCA_030544235.1. Classification (NCBI taxonomy): domain Eukaryota; kingdom Metazoa; phylum Chordata; class Actinopteri; order Scombriformes; family Trichiuridae; genus Lepturacanthus; species Lepturacanthus savala. Next base: position 15,928,086 of record CM060469.1, on the reverse strand, counting down.
TGATTGCAGGAGTAACCTGTTCTACACCCAGAGCGGGGAGATAGTCTACCATGTAGCTGCCGTGGGGGTTGTGTACAACAGGCAGCAGAACACCCAGCGTTTCTATATGAGCCACGATGATGACATTCTCTGTCTGGCTATCCACCCCCTCAAGGACTTTGTAGCAACAGGCCAGGTAGCTGCCAACCCTTCTAACATAACATTTTTGCTATTTATGGCCCTCTGGAGAAATGGGTACAGTATACACTACCTTTCAAAAGTTTGGGATCACTTTTTCTTATTTTCTTATTTTTGAAAGAAACAACTTTTTTTCCAATGAAGATAACTTTAAAGTACTCAGAAATAGACTCTATACATTGATAATGTAGTAAATGACTATTCTAGCTGCAAATATCTGTTTTTTGGTGCAATAATTACATATATGTATAGAGGCCCGTTTCCAGCAACTATCACTCCAGTGTTCTAATGGTGCAATGTTTACTCATTGCGTCAGAAGGCTAATGGATGATTAGAAAACCCTTGTTTAGCTGGTTAGCGAAGCTATAAAAGTGACCTTCCTTTGTCAAAAGCAAAGTTTGAAGTAAAAAAAAAAGTTTTATTATATATATATATATATATATATATATATATATATATATATATATATATATATATATATATATATATATATATATATATATATATATATATATATATATATATATACATATATATTATACAAATTATTATTTCTAATCTTTTCAATGTCTTGACTATATTTTATATTCATTGTGCAACTCATTGTGTTAAATAAAAGTAAAAATAAAAGTGTGACTTTTTATGGAAAATACTAAATTGTCTATGCAACCCCAAACTTTTGAACGGTAGAGTAGATTTTTTTTTTTGTTTTAGAGATTATAGATTATTTTTAGAGATTAGGTACAAATTTGAATGATTCTTGTCACTCCAGGTCGGCAGAGACTCCTCCATCCACATTTGGGACACAGAGACGTTGAAACCAATGTCAGTGTTGAAGGGTTCCCACCAGCTTGGAGTGTGCGCTCTCGACTTTTCAGGTAACACCTAGTACTTTTCCTGCTGCCTCTTAGGAAGGAAGGTTAGGTATTTGGACAGCATGAAGATAGAGCTGTTCTTCCTTTAATTGGCTCCAGACAGAGACGTTGCAGTGATCTGTGTGTCAGCGTCTGTGAATCACCTGCTGTAGATCAAACCCACCAGGCTTCTTTCATGTTGCTAACAAGGGCCAACGGCACTGAACCAAAGCCTGTCTGCGCTGTATCTGTATGTCTGACTGATTTGGGTTTCTCCTCCACAGCGGATGGCAAACGGTTGGCCTCGGTGGGCCTGGACGACAATCACACCATCGTGCTGTGGGACTGGAGGAAGGGGGAGAAGCTCTCTGCCATGCGGTGAGTGCAGTTACGTGACAGTGTTTGTTTTACACTGCTGCAGATCAGCCTGTTCAGCACGTAGCAGCTGCTGTCCCCCACGTCTGGAAACGGAAAGACCTCGAGCTTTGACAAACCTTCCTGTTAATTCCAAACATCATTTAAGCCCTTCTTTAAATATGGACGTTTATAGATGAGGGTTAAATTGAAGCCACTTTGCTGCGCAGGGCTGACAGTATGATTGATGGAGGACAGGGAAGAGGGGACCTTTTAGATTACATGGCTGCTCTACTGCAACACTTGAGCCTGTCGAGGTCAGAATGGTTAGAGTGTGCCCGTGAGCTCCAACTGTACATCCATAATTAAAGAGTCCTTTTAATTTACATCCACCAGGCGTTTTCCCTGGAGAGTTTAATGATATATTAGATTTTATTTTGACATGGGAGCAAGCTTTCTGAGGTATAAGACAATAAAAAACAGCAAATGGATTGCACAAAGCAAGCAATCAAAGAAAGATAAATGAAGATTGACTTAGAATTACACGCATCCTGCACATGTGTTTTGATGGCTGAAATAAATACAATAATAATCTAAAAGTTGCATCTTAAAGGTGCAAGAATGATAAAGGAAGACTTACTTTTTTTCTTTGTTGCATTCTGGGAACGATCAAGGCAACATGGTCCTGAGCACAAATTGCTGCAGACAATATTTGTTTCCATCAACTTATTTTTATGAGCATTTTGAGGTGTTGCATTAGAATAGTTTGATGGAAACAGCTAAATTAAAAAGAATATTGTTTTTGCCTTTTTTCAGAAGAATGAATGTGCAGTAGGCTGTGGGAAATAGAAACAGCTCCGTTGAATAAGTTCTGAAGTAACAAACATTATAACGTTAATAAATCACGTGACTGATGCTGATAATATGTATTTCCCTATCTTCCTCTCCAGACAGCTTAAAACATGGCAGATATTAGCTATCATAAAAGAAACATTACAATTTGCACAAATGAAACAAATTCCCCAAGATCTCTCCATTTGTCTCCCATAGGTGACTGATTCTGTATCTGTTTATTAGCCTTATTAAAAGTAGCCTATACCACCATCTTCTCACCAAACACAACTAATTTGCATTTGCTTTTTTTTTCGAGATTTCAAAAGTTTGCCCAAAAATCGTTTAGAGGTTTTATTTTGTTAGGAACCTATTTTGTTAGGAAGGAAGGTTTCCAATTTAAAGGTAGGTGAAATGATAGAACCTGGAAACAAGGATGATGCAATTATATAACTGGAAAACATCCAGTTATATAATTGCAATTGTATAACTGGAAAACATTGGCATCCTAAAATATCTTTGCGTTTGCTTTGTTGCTCGCCCTACTTGACGTTCGTATTTAGTATCTACTCCATTGAAATTCCCCCTGGCTAGTTAGCAGCAGTGCATGCTGGTTGCTCTCCTGCGTGTTGTGCACTAGGCTCTCACTGCAGCTCAGACACAGCTTGGAGCTGCACTAATCTCCCTTGCAGCCCCTGGTGGGCAGCGCAGTGAGGCGAGCAGAGGGAAATGGGGCCTGACAGAGCCAGGCTTGTACACTGCACGCTGCCTTGACTTCAGCTGGGAGGAGAGGGGTGGGTGTGAGAGGGATAGGCTGAAAGAGGGAGTAGGGTGGGAGACTCAGTGAGAAACACTAGTGTGAGAAGACAAAAACGGAGGAGAGGGGCGTAATGTTCCTTTTTTGGCATTAGTTCCACTGAGGCTCAGTCGATCACTTCAAACAGAAACCGCCACTGCTCCTTAATATTCATGTTGTTGTATCTCAAAATGGTTTGACCCCTTCAAAAGTAAAAGAAAATGAATATATAAGTAAGTCAATTTTACATGCGTGGTTGTAATTACACAGAGACAGATAGCAAGCTGTATTTCTGCATTTCGTTCCATAATCACAAGTTGCTGCTTGATGTACTCTGCACTTTTGTTGCATACAGTCATTTCTCTTCATATTTTCTGTTCAAGTTTGTCATTTCAACTTTAAAAAACAAGCTAATGGAATGGTAGTTTCTCTCAGGGCCAACTCAATTGTGGGCAGCTCAAAAAGTAACAAATTTCTTGTTTTTTGTCCATGGATTTTCTTTTCTAGGGGAAGCAAGGATAAGATATTTGTTGTCAAAATAAATCCCTACCTGCCTGATAAGCTCATCACAGCCGGCGTGAAACACATGAAGTTTTGGCATAAAGCTGGTAAGACCCACGGGCTTTTTTAAACATGTTTTCTTTTATTGACTGGCAGCGACTTTAACAAGCAGAACTCTGGCTCAGCTGCGACACATCTTACAGCAAGCTGTGCCCTTCTCCTTCAGGTGGTGGTCTAATTGGGCGCAAAGGGAATATGGGGAAGACAGAGACGATGATGTGCGCTGTGTACGGCTGGTCAGAGGAGATGGTGTTTTCGGGCACATGTGCAGGCGACATTTGCATTTGGAGGGACATGTTCCTGATGAAGACTGTCAAAGCCCATGACGGCCCTGTTTTTAGTATGCATGCTCTGGAAAAGGTACCACAGTTGAAAGCATGTGTTTTAGTATCCAGCAAGAAACTTTTTTATTGTTTAAACACATATCTGAATTCCCATTACAAATCCTTTTTATCTGTAAATGTGGAGGTGTAAAATATTCATATATATATATATATATATATATATATATATATATATATATCAGAACAAAATAAATGATAATATTAGATAACTGGGGTTATTAGGGTAGTTAAATCAGGGGTATATTTCTGTCTATTTTATCTTTTTCATAGTGGCTTATGTGTTAGATGAAATATGCTCTGTTAATGACATGATCAGTCTAGTCAGCAGAGACCTTTTCAGCTTTAAATGTGCCAATATATACTCTATAGGGATTTGTGACTGGAGGGAAGGATGGTATAGTTGCTCTGTGGGACGACACCTTCGAGAGATGCCTCAAGACCTACGCCATCAAAAGAGCAGTCCTCGCTCCAGGCTCTAAAGGTAAAAACGCTCATCCCACTCTCGACTGTCCTCCGCTGCCCTTGGTGGAGTCTCATGCTGCCAGAGATATAATACAACCATTCAATGCAAATCCATTTAAAATATTCAATGCTTTTAGCTGGAATGAAGATTGCCGCCTGCGTCCTGGTTCAAGCTAAGGTCTCTGACGTCATGCTATGCTGTAATTCATCATCTCTGTAGGGTTGCTCTTGGAGGACAACCCCTCCATACGTGCCATATCTCTGGGCCATGGCCACATCCTAGTGGGCACCAAGAATGGAGAGATATTAGAGGTGGACAAGAGCGGCCCTATCACTCTGCTTGTCCAGGTGGGATAACAATAAAAATAACTCTCAGATCTGGCCAGAAATCTAATAATACAATTCATCAGGTTCCTCGTGTGCTTCACCTACTTAGGCAGAGCAGTATGTTTTTCTACAATATGGAGCCAACATAGACTAAAAAAGCTGATGAAAAATATAATAGTGGAGTTTCATATTTATGAAGTTTGAGACTACAGCTTAAGTTTAAGTTACGTAATTTGATGAAGTGGAATGTTTAGTCTCAAAGATTGAGGATTGATGTCAAGTATTGTGAAGATATGCATATAACTGAATAAAAGTGATGTCACTTCTTGACAGCTTTCATGCAAATGAGAAAATCTAGCTTTGAAATGCAGCTTTGAATAAAAACCTTTGTTCATTAGGCCTTCAGAGACACTGAAACAAACTTTTCATAGAAAGGATGAATCTATTTATAAAGCGTCTGTGTGTCTCTGCCTTGTCTATCTGACTGTCTGTCAGATCAGCCTCAGCTTTCAGATATAGCTTGTGCATGGTACAATGGTGTACTTTCTTTTTTGTGGATTTTTTTTTTATTAATATTTAAAATATTATTATCATTAAAAGTTAAAATCCTATAGGTGTGCTGTGACAGTGTAGGGGTAGAGTGTTTACCATATAGAACCTTGCTCTTAAGCTGCAGACCCAGGTTTGAATCCTGGCCGGAGCATTCCTTTGCTGCATGTCTCCCTTTCTCTCTCCCATCACTTCCTCTCTCACTACTGTAAAATTAGAGCCAAGAACAAATAGTTTACAAATAGGTTAAAATCCAATAGACTTATATATCACAGTGCTATCATGGCTCCTCCTCCTTGCTTCCCAGCGCTTTCCTTACAATTTATAGCTCCTTTGCCCTGTGTCTTCCTGCACCAATCATGCAGCCTTCTAACGAAAGTATTGTAACGTCTCTCAAAAAACACAAACATAAGACGTTAGCCAGTTTAGTTGCTACTTTATTCCTCAGATTAACAAACGCTACTGTGGGCCGTAGCCTTCTTACTCCAAGACGCCTTCACAGACCCTCAGTAAAGTCATATAACAGCAATATGTCCAGGATGTTACAATATACAGAAAAAAGTACAGAGTAAGAGATTTATCAAAAGTCTGGTTTTACTTGGCCAATCAACAAAATTTCAAAACTGATATGTAGATTGACAGCCGAACTTTCAACATAAATTGTAGCCTTTCTTTTACACTAACTGTATTTGCATGTCTATGTCCTTGTCTTACCCAATGTGCAATTTGTCTATGTCAATTTTGTAACAGTCCAACCCTCATTTCGCCAAACATAAAAACTACTTAAGCTTCCACTTTTCTATAGGATTACTTACTCCTTATGGGCACTGCCAGTTCAGAATAACAAAGGTGGAATTTAAGACCCCATCTTAGTTTCCCTTGTCCTTGTTTTATATTCCATGTGCTTTGTTAAATTTAAGATGTCTCAAAAATAAAGGTATAAAAATAAATGTTATGGATGCTGATCCAATCTGTGGTTAAGAGGCTCAATAAGACTAGTGTCTACTACCTCACTGTCTATAGAATTTTAAAATCGACAGAACCTCCAGGGAACACGGCCATAAATGTGTTTGAATTAACAGTGATGAATTACTGCTACTGAACGGTAGATTGTTAATTCGGTTAAGTAGTCTTGCTGTTTCTCCCGGTTCCCCTGAATGTAGGCAGACAGAACAAATGGTATTGATTGCCCTTTGTAAATGCTTTAAACTACACAGGCACATTTTGACAGATGGGATCAATTAATGAGAAAAGAGAAAGGTTATCCTTTATCATCTGTTGAATAGGGAGGGATAGGATAGAACAATAGATAGAACAATGAAATTAATTGCCCTATGTGAATTATCAACAACAATTTAATACTTTGTCATATTTGAATACCAATGGAGAACTTGTTTCTGGACTTTCCTGACTTTAAAAGGTGCAAGAAAAAGAAATCTGTGAATGGGAGGTCATAATTGGCATGCATTTCTTTCTTATTATCTGATAATGAATTGGCCATCTATAAGTAAAATTTTAATTTATTTGCTGCAGGGTCACATGGAGGGTGAAGTGTGGGGCCTGGCCACTCATCCCCATCTCCCTCTCTGTGCCACTGTCAGCGATGACAAAACCCTGCGCATATGGGATCTCTCCCCCAGCCACTGCATGCTGGCTGTACGCAAGCTCAGGAAAGGTGAGTCACCCCTCTAGCACAAACAAATGAGTGCATTCTCTTCTTCTGTTCCACCATCATCATGGCAGGAACTGCGTCAGTCTCAGGGCTTTAACAAACACCTTGTTATCCACAGGTGGTCGCTGCTGTTGCTTCTCCCCTGATGGCAAAGCCTTGGCAGTGGGCCTAAATGACGGCAGCTTCCTCATTGTGAACGCAGACACCCTGGAGGACCTGGTGTCCTTCCACCACCGCAAGGACATCATCTCTGATATCAGATTCTCTCCAGGTCTGCGGCTCACCTCTGCATTTCTTCACCTTCCAAAATCAGCTTGCCCTTCAAAGTGTCTGAGTTAATGTAGGATGCTGTGCAGGAGTTCAACAGGTATCCATGGTTCAGTGAGCTATTGCTGCAGGCCTGACCCAAATTAATGTTTTTTTGTAATAAGGCCAGACGGAGAGACGGCAAAAGAATGAGAATCACTGGGGCCGGATATATCGAGAGCAAGAAGCCAAACTCTTTGTTGCGTGGATGTTTACCCACTAATGTTTCTAGACCCAACACCCATGAACCCCTGAACACCTATATCTTGGAATGTATAGAGCAGAATATTGCTGAGGCTAGAATGAGTTTAGGCTAGCTTTAAAATACTTTTAAAATATGAAAGATGGAACTGTGGACAATAACAACAATAGCACAGAAAAAAGTAGGAGGAGCAACTAAATGCCCACAGGTCAGGCGTAAAGCTAATGACATATTGGTGCTTATTTTCCTCAGATAGCATCAACATTTAAAAACCTTGAAATATATTGCAATTCAAATGTTTTTAGGCAAGCAGCACACTTACATACTAACAATAACAATGTGACCTGCTGTTCAGTAGGTAACATTCACCAACAGTCACCATCTTAGTTGCATGCTAACACTTGCCTATTAGCTCCAAATACAAAGCAGCTAAGGATGATTTGGATTAGGAGTTTGGATAGGTTTGTAGGTATTTGATCATAGATTTCTGCATATATGGTGGCTCTCAATGAAAGGTTAAGGGGTCAAAGTGATTACAGCTCATTGACAGTATCAAAGTTCATATCAATCCATCCAGGAGTTGATGTGTTTCAGTCTAGACGTCCAACATTGTCATCCCTTGAGGCGTGATGCTAGCATGATGCTAAATAGGCCGATTCAAGGTTAAGATAGTTTGTGTGAGGGTGACTCTTTCCTTGTGTTTGCATAGGTGCTGGAAAGTACCTTGCAGTGGCATCGGGTGACACTTTTGTGGATATTTACAATGTAATGAGCAGCAAACGAGTTGGAGTGTGCAAAGGATGCCTCAACTACATTACCCATCTGGACTGGGACAAGAGGGGTAAACATGCTTCCTTAAATACTACTGCCTCAGTAAATCCTTGCAAATTAATGCTGAAGAACTAATTATAGATTCAAAAAGCTTCTATTAAAAAAGCAATAAAAGATCACGGTCCACTGGGCACTTTCATTCACAGGAAAACTCCTCCAAGTCAACACAAGTGCTAAAGAGCAGTTTTTTTTCGAAGCTCCTCGCGGCAAGAGGCAGACCATCCCGACTACAGAGGTAAGTAGGGAGAAAAGGCACAGGAGCAGCTGTAGTTACTGTATAGCGCTGTTGTCCCACATTTTCCGCTCAGGATCAGACGAGGCTCAGGGAAGGGCAGTGAAGCATTAACACGTCCCACTTTTCACTGGTATCATTCTAATTTTAGCAATGGAAGTAGGATAATGTTTAAGGTACCTTTAATACAGTGTGACATTCAGACATCTTGCAAGGTACACAGTAGGGTTGAGCATTAAGAAAATAAGGGTCAGAGATGATAGTTGCAGCCAGATTGAGCAATGATATTCTCTCTTTCCCTTAGTTCCTCTACATTGTGATGCTGCCAATTTCGCTGACATTTGTACACTATTCTCTTGTACACTTGATCACTCTGTGGTCTGGTTCTTATCGTATTCATCTAATAGACAATTTTCTGTTATGGCTGGAGATTGAATGTATGTTACTGTTTTAAGATATGAAGTTCCTCAAGGTAGCATTCTTGGTCCTATTTTATTCTCTATTTCTGTGCTACCATTGGGCTTTTTACTGTATCTTTTTACCTTTTATGACAACATTTGTGACACTAATAATCATTTTTATTCTCTCGTCTCTAGTCGTCAGTTCCATAAAATATCAGAAAATGGGGGAAAATGTTAATGTTTCCCTAAGCCCAAGATACAACATAAAATGCCATCTTGTCCTATCAAGTACACCAAGCTGAAATCAGAAATGTTTTGAAAAGTATTTTTTCTTACAAAGTAAATCACATTGATTATCGTTGTCAATGGCAATTCAATTTATGTTAATAAATGTATCATCAACAAATCAATTGCAGGTCTACTTAGCTGTATTTGTTGGTCAAATGTGGTGATCTGAGTAGACTATCTGACCTCAATGACTGGATGTAGGGCTGGATGTCTCAAACGTTACAACAATAAAATGGTCCTTATCACTGGCCCTGACGGTGCTCAAAAAACCCTGCAGCATTCTCTTGGACCTTTAACCTCTAAGAATTTATGTCACATTTGATTTTTCTCTGGAATTTTTTTGTTCATATTAAGAAACTTGCAATCATGTTTTTGTCAGTTTAAGAATAATTTAAAGGTCAGAGATATTTTTTGAAAGTGCTGAGAATTAAATCCATGCTTTTGTGTGTTCATGACTAGGTTATTGTAATTCACTGTTGTCTTGCCTCAGCCAAGGAGCTGTAGCTCCTCTGCAGAACTTTAACTAAAGACAAATTGATGGGAATTAATTGATATTTGATGCTTTTATTGTGAAGCACTTTCTTAACTTTTGTTTTGAAAGGTGCTTAATGAATAAATTTATACATTCTTACTGACTTGGCTCAGGTGGAGAAGATCGACTGGAGCACGTGGACATGTGTTCTGGGGGCGTCTGTTGAGGGCATCTGGCCTGTGATCAGTGAAGTCACCGAGGTCACGGCTGCCTGCCTTAGTAATGACAGGAAGGTGCTTGCAACAGGAGATGACTTAGGATACGTCAAGCTCTTCAGATACCCTGTCAAGGTACAGTAAGGCACAGTGCATAATTTTATTTATTATCTTGTTTGAACATCTCACGACCCAAGGCTTCAGTTTAAGACTTATGCAAATGTTATGTAAATTTTGTCTTAATGTCACAAGTGTTAAATACACGTTGTTCCTCACCCCCAGGGAAAGTATGCAAAGTTCAAACGCTATGTGGCCCACAGCACACATGTTACAAATGTACGATGGACTCATGACGACAGCCTCTTGGTGACAGTCGGTGGAGGTGACACGTGCCTAATGATCTGGGCCCACGAGCCGGAGAGCCACCGGGAACTCAAACAGTGTGACAGCGAGGAGTCAGACATCGAAAGCGAGGATGATGGAGGTTCAAGAGGAGCTTCTTTTTGAAGGTTTTATTACTGTATTCTATTAATGTCACTGTCGCTGAAGCCATATATGCGCCGTTTCTGTCGTTCTCCAGGTTATGACAGCGATGTGACGAGAGAGAACGAGCTCAACTACACCATCAAGGCCTTATCCACCAACATGCGACCCATGACGGGTGTAAAGCCCCACTTGCAGCTTAAAGAGCCCTCTGTGGATGAAAGGTACTGAAGCCATGGAGAGGATTTTTGAGGCAGCACAAAGCCAAACCTGACTTCTTCAGTCAACACATCTTTTCTTTTCCTATGAGTAATTCCAGCCTGTCCCTGCCCTTTTGAAATAACTCAGCCTTTTCTGCTTTTCTTCTTTCCTTTAATGGCTGTCCATCTGTCATTCTCCTGCTTCGTTCTTTAATTCCGCTTGAAGACAAGGTGTGGTCAGGTAAGCTCTTGTGTCCAAGTATGATGATTTTTGCGCACAGGATAAAGCAGTAGATGTAATTAAAGTATGAATAGTTGCATTAAAAGCCTCTATGTCTATGTAACTGCTGGTAAACAGCAGTGACAAGCATCAATCATGGACTAACATAGTAGAAGCAGCTAAACATTGACTAAAAATCTAATGTTTCCTAACATTTGCCACCTTAAGATAATTGATAAAGTAATTACCAAGGTAAGGCTGTAGCTACAAAGCCTCTGAGTGTGCTTATTTAAATTATGGCTTATTGCTTATGAATTCAGCTTTTCATTAAAAAGTGTATCTTCTCTTTAATTGTTATTGTCTGTGGCCAATACTAGATGTACATTAAAACTCAGAAAAAAAAATTAACTTGTGCAGTCGGTGAAAACAAATTTCCCTCTTGGCACGATGAAAACAATCTTTCTCCTCAGTTAAATTCCTTCAGAGTCTTTCTCCATACATACTGTACAAATGAAGAAGCCTTTTTTCGCTGTTATTTCACTCATGGTGTTTCTTTGTTTCATGTTTCTTTGCTGTTCAGAATTGATCATATTGAGTTAGGTAGTGCTGATTGGTTGATTCCAAGTGACTTTTGTTATTTACACAATCAGGGGTGTCCTCTGTTTAATTGTTTAAGTAGAATAATTATCTTCTATTATCACATTGTCCATCATTGTAACACATCTTAAAATGTCCTAAGGTCTTTGGATGCTTCCGCTTTATTAAATTAAATTATAATTAAGTTAATTTCATTTCATTTCATTCAATGGAGTTAGGTTTTGACAAAATGCATCCACGCAGCATCTTCTGGGCATAAAATGTCATTGAACTGGTCTTTTGTTGTCATGGTTACACCATGGCACTGACTACTGTATTTTATGTCTTCAGTGGCTGAGGACTTGTATGTGTCCTGTGGGCAGCAGTGAACGCTGTAAGAAACCTTTTTGTAATTCTTGCTTCTTTTTTTTTTGTTACTGCTTCCATGAAGAGGTTCAAGGTAAGCTACTTATCATGATGTTATTTTTTTAATTTTCTTTCTACTATTACAGTACTTTATGGAGGACAGGATTTAGGATTTAGCACAGGATTTACATATTTGTTGTGCCCCTTTCAGATACTTGTGCACCCTCCCCGTCCTCCCTTCAATCTGAAATAGTCATGGTAACAGCTTGTCTAGACAGTCTTAGAATTATATATCGTTTCCTGAACCAGCGTGTTGATAGTAAGTTTTAATAATTTTGTACTCATTATTTTGCCAAAAGAAAGCAAGAAATCTGTTCTGGCTGTTCCGTAGCTGATTGGATGTGTGAAAAGGGCTGGGAAACGTTACTGTGTGGTCGTTGTTGACAGAATACACAGCATTTAACTCCACTCTTTAATATTTTTTTCCACTTACATTATTCAAACAAAGTCCTTTCACTGCTTTACTGGTAATAAAGACTCTTTAGCATACAGCAAGATACAAGAAGCAGTGATATTTTAAAAAGGTTCTTTTCTTTATTTCTCGGGGGATAATAACTGTATCTTGCGACAAGCAGCTCAATGGCAGCCCTCTTATCCCAGCTGTCTGTTTCAGGCCTCCTGTCAGCAGAGCACTGCCACAGCCGGAGAAGCTGCAGACCAACAATGTTGGCAAAAAGAAGAGACCCATTGAGGTAAAGGGACCTCACAATAACATTACAAATATATATGTGCAGGTATAGAGATGTTACTCATCATTCAAACAGAAGCAGTCAGAGCAGCAAATGACTCAAAATGCTGGTGTCTAATGGGATTATTTCAGTGGAGGAAGTGGTGTGTTCATGTGCACACCAGGGATTTGATGACGCTGTAATCGAATAATGACGTACCGTTTCAGCTGGTTCTCGAACATCTTGGTTGTCATGGCGTTGACCTCTCCGAGTCTTTGTCTTTTGTCTTGACATCCCCATAGGACCTGGTGTTGGAGCTGGTGTTTGGTTACCGTGGCAATGACTGCCGCAATAATGTGCACTACCTGAACGAGGGGGCGGACATCATCTACCACACGGCCTCAGTCGGCATCGTCCTCAACTTGACGACCTGTAAGTTGAAGGGGACGTCGCAGGAAGACACTCTGACCTGAAAAGCCAACGGAAACACAAGTGTTTCAATTTGTGTCTTTGTGTGTGTGTCTTTGTGTGTGTGTGTGTGTCTTTGTGTGTGTTTTCCTGCAGCCTGCCAAAGTTTCTATGTAGAACACAGTGACGACATCCTGTGCCTGACAATCAATCAACATCCCAAATTCCCCAACGTGGTGGCAACTGGCCAAGTAGGTATGTTTGTGAGAAGTCGACCTCCTGTGTCACCAGCTGCCTCGTTTTTCTTCCCCGTATCTCGTGTTGTGCACTGTGCAAAGGGGGATTACAGCCATCCCCTATCCGACAAGCTTATCTGTCCGCGAAGCAACTTTATAGCAAAAACATCTGTTTTTGATGTAAATAGTTGTTGGATTGTCATACATGATCCATTTTTCATAGCTATTTTTAGTGCAAATGACATAAACAACAAAAAATTAAAAAAGAGCTAATTTAGGTCAATATAATCACACCACACATATCTCACACATATAACTTAGAATTATACATCATTTTCTGTAAATTACCAAAATATTGAAAGTCAATTCTTTTGTTGATAGCAGACACCAGTATTACTCAGAAAGTCTCAAAATATAACTTCTCAATTCTGTCTATTAATCATATTTTCCCTCTTTCCAGGTGATACTGGTGACATGTCAGGTAAGGAAACCACTATACCGTCTTCAAAGAAAACCTGTATGGTTTCAACTCATTAGATGATAGACACTGCCATCTAGTGGGATGAGTCTAACTCATGAAAACCTGTTCATTTCGATGAATCACATCCTGCTGTATACCTTTGGTATGCTTTGGATACTTGCTTGTTTTTTGTTTTTAATTTCATTTGTTTGATTTTGAATCTTATTTAATTTGAATTAAGAATTAAGTTGATGTTTTGTTTCCCCTTTATAATCATCTGTTTTTAAATTGTATCTTGATGCTTAAAGTCAAATAACTGTGATACACTACCATGGCTTTACTTTGCATATGATATGAGTGACAGCAGAAGAAATCAAGCAAAGAAGAAAGAAGGGCTTTCATGTCATAGAAAGTCACACTCAGACAAATAGTTCTTTTCTGCTTCCCTTTTCCTCAGCCACATCTCCTTCTATTCATGTGTGGGACGCCATGACCAAGCAGACGCTGTCGGTGCTACGCTGCTTCCACTCAGGCGGGGTTTGCACGGTCAGCTTCAGTGCCACAGGGAAGCTCCTGCTGTCCGTGGGCCTGGACCCTGAACACACCGTCACCATCTGGAAGTGGCAGGAAGGTACACAACCATATTACAAAGATATATATATATATATATATATATATATATATATATATATATATATATATATATATATATATATATATATATATATATATATATATATATATATATATGTGCAAATAAAATAACATCCTCAGGATTTTAAATTCGTTTTTTCTTTTTTTTTGGCATTCTGCCTTGCTCAGGTGCCAAAGTGGCCAGCCGGATAGGTCACACCCAGAGGATTTTCGTGGCCGAGTTTCGGCCTGACTCGGACACACACTTTGTGTCTGTGGGGATCAAGCATGTGCGTTTCTGGACATTAGCAGGTCGAGCGTTGCTCAGTAAGAAAGGAGTACTGAGCTCCATAGAAGATGCCCGGATGCAGACCATGCTGTCCGTGGCTTTTGGAGCTGTAAGTGACTTCCAAATAATTCAAATAATCAAGACAACAGTACCGCTGTTGCTACGACATTTAACATTCGATCTCATTGTATGAACCTGCTAATATTTAAAGCTCATCAGAAACCCACACCCGTCTGCTTAAATGTGCTGTGAATTGTTTTTGCATTGCTTGCTGTGCTCTCTTAGGCCACTAGATTAGTGCAGATTTGTTTTCTTTTCAGAATAACTTGACATTTACAGGTACCATAAGTGGGGATGTGTGTGTGTGGAAGGAACACATTCTAGTAAGAATAGTGGCCAAAGCTCATACGGGCCCTGTGTTCACCATGTACACCACACTGAGAGACGGCCTCATTGTCACCGGAGGCAAGGAGAGACCGTAAGTGCCACGTGTCAGTTGCAACAGATTTTTTTTAATATAACACACACATACATAGTTCAAAAGTTTTAGAACAAACATTTTCAAATTTTTATTAAAATTTAAGCCGTTTAATTCCAATGAATACCTTATAGATTTATTAGACAGAAAAGAAGTGTAAAACTATGCTGAGATGATCTTTGGTACTTAAAGTCTTGTTAGGGATGTCAAAATTCCAAATAAAAAACAGGAAAGTGCATAATATGGGACATTTAAATGGTACAAAAATAAGCAGTTAACTACCAGACCCAAAAGAGATATCAATTTTCAGGAATCAAGTAATAGTTAAAAACTTAGACCTACAGCTTTTTCTGCAGTAATGGACTTAAATAAAGTGTGGAAAGTTGACCCAAACATTTCCTACAACTGCCACAAGTTTTACTGGTTAATTAACCCCCCGTCTGTATATCAGCATGAATGAAGCCTGATGTTTGGGTCTTTTCTAGGACTAGAGCTCTAGAGCTAAGCAGAACCCCATGATCTAGACCTAGTTAGTCAGGAGTTCATTCTACAGCAAGATAATCCACATCCTACCTCTGAGCTGTCAGATCTGTCAGATGAGTTATTAAACTATGACAATTTCAATAAAAACTGAAAAATCAAAGTGTTCTAAAACTTTTGACCAGTGGTGTATATATTTGTGTGTTTCAGACTGTGTATACTGTGCACAGTAAATTATCTCATGTGTTTAGAATGCAAATAACTGGACTTACAGCTTCGATTTCCACCTTCACACAAGGATTAAACAGACAATGTTTTCCTCTGCAGATCAAAGGAAGGAGGGGCTCTGAAGCTCTGGGATCAGGAGCTGAAACGCTGCAGAGCCTTCAGATTAGAAACGGGACAGATCATAGACTGTGTTCGTTCTGTATGTAGAGGAAAGGTAGGTTACAGAGAATATGGTGTTTACCCAGCAAATCCTCCAGAATCATTTCGGTTTACACCTGTACCATCTGTATGTCGACATGTTTCTGCTCTTTGCTGCTTCAGGGTAAAATCCTCGTGGGGACCAGGAACGCAGAGATCATTGAAGTTGGTGAGAAGAACGCAGCGTGTAACATCTTGGTGAACGGACATATGGACGGACCTATCTGGGGTCTGGGCACACATCCCTCCAGAGACGTATTTCTGTCGGCCGCGGAGGACGGCACCGTTCGTCTGTGGGACATCCCAGAGAAGGTCAGACCCGTCTCCCCCGTCGGAGGCACTCAAGTCTTAAAATGATCTCAGTTCATTCCGTCACCATCAATTTCTACAGTGGACATTTTGTGATGATTCCTAACAATTACCTGCTGATATTGCATGGCCTTGTGGGGAAACAGAAGATGCTGAATAAGGTGAACCTGGGTCACCCAGCGCGCACCATCAGCTACAGCCCTGAGGGAGACATGGTGGCCATCGGCATGAAGAACGGAGAGTTCATCATTCTGCTGGTCGCCTCACTCAAGATCTGGGGCAAGAAAAGGGACCGGCGCTCCCCTATACAGGATATCAGGTAAGGATAGTAAAGTACCACACTCTAGGTAAAACTAGTTTAAATGAATATCAAGTCTGGAAAAAAAGACATTTTAGTTGCATCTTCAGCTTCAGGAGACAGTGATCGATAGTCTACACCATTTTATAAACCAAACAACTAATCAATGATTGTTCCAATAATTAATAGATTAATCAACGTTCTTAGTTGTATCCCCAGTATTTTGTTTTTATTATCTTTTGTAACTTTGGCTTTTTATTAGAAAATGAACACTAGACACAGACAGAGAGAGCAAGGCTGAGGATATGTAACAAAAATCTCCAGCCAGAATCAAACTAACCCAAAGCACCTTAATCTGAAAACCACTAATTTAGTATTGATGGAAGGCCAACATGGAAAGAAAAAGATCCAGTTGCATCCTTTTGTTGTGGCGCCAGTTCAGGCTGTCTAGTAGGCCATCGTATGAAACCCAATCAGAACCCACAAGGTGCCTGTTTGTGTGGATACAAATAGCTCTTCTAATTGGAAGATTCAAAATTCCAGAAGAAAAACAAATCTATCAAAGAAATTATGTGACATAGAAAGTCATTTGATTTTAATGTGGCGTGGAAAATTCATACAGTTATCCAACAGAAAGATAATTAACTGTTATTCAATATTATTTTTTACATTTATATATGACACAGTGAATGAAAAATAACTAAAACATTTATTTGTTTAATTTCTTTGATGTAAGCATTTTTCCATGCAAATCCCTATGAATTTCACCATTTTAATCCAGCTGAATGTTGTCTACATTAGGACTCTGTGGCCACGTTATTATAGTATATAGTACTATATTATAGTATATAGTATTATATTTTGGTAATATTTGTTTTATTCATGTGTTTAATTATTTGTGTTTTTTTTATAGATTTACAGACAATAATTAGCACAACATATCATGTATTAGAAGAATCTATTAAAAACTTGTCTCCTCAACAGGTCAAACTCCACTCTAAACACTACAAAATACATTTAATCACATCACAGGTATTATTAACACCACATATCTCTTTTACAGGTTCAGTCCAAACTCTCGTTACTTGGCCGTAGGCTCCACTGAGAGCGCCGTCGACTTCTACGACCTGACGCTCGGCCCGCAGCTGAACCGCATCAACTGCTGCAGGGACATTCCCAGCTTCGTAATGCAGATGGACTTTTCTGCCGACAGCGCTTACATCCAGGTATGAACCGTATAAATTCTCATCAGCAGCTCAGACGTCGGTTCTTTCTTCTCTAACCACCAGTGCTTCGGATCAGATCTCCACAGGTGCTTATAAACGGCTGGTGTACGAGGTGCCGTCTGGGAAGCAGGTCACAGAGCAGGCCCACATTGACAGGATCACCTGGGCCACCTGGACAAGGTGAGAGTCGCTGTGTTGAGACCGGCATTACGTGTTGGAGAGGAAGTCTTGAATCGCTGATCCAATCTGTTGCTGTCATCTCTCTCTGTGTGTCCAGTGTCCTTGGGGACGAGGTCGTTGGGATCTGGTCCCGTAACACTGACAAAGCAGATGTCACCTGTGCCTGTGTGTCCCACTCGGGCCTTAACATTGTCACAGGCGATGACTTTGGAATGGTAAAGCTGTTTGACTTTCCATGTCCAGAGAAGTTTGTAAGTATGATCGCATTACTATTATTATTCCTGCCTGTTGTCATGTTATCTGTGTTTCTGATTTATTAGGACAGTGATGCATTTTGTCCAATGAAAATATTATAAGATCATTTGAAACTATTCACCTTTCTGTGCTGAGCTGAGGTCTTAACGAACGAATTAATGGTGACAGACCCTTAATATGAAAGACCTGAAAACAACATGTAAACTGCACAACCATTCTCAAATTTAAAAGCTATTTAATTTCCTGTAGAGATTTTGAATTAAATTAATAAATATATGTTCATGTTGCTTAAAATCGATTAGCCAAATTAAATATTAAATATTTTATTTATTATCTTTTTTCTCGATTAAAAGGATTGGATTGTTTACTAGAATAATGGGGACCTGAATTTGGCCTGTTGAATTAGAGCAAGTTGCAAATATATTATTTGAAGTTTTTAAAAATGGTTTTATTTAGAATTTGTGAACATTAAAAAAATTAAAAACAGTTATTAAAATTTGAAGCTAAATTAAAGGCCAAAAATTCAGGTAATGGAAAGGAAATTAAATGGCTTTTAAATGAGACAGATTAACGTCCATAACTTGTTTCATCAGAATAATTCAAAAGATGCTACGATCACATATAAATTATACATATAGTGGCTTTCAATTAATATTTTTTATATACTTGTTGCAAAATGATCATATTTTCAACCTGTGACATACCTTCTTCTCTTACTGCATCAGTTCATTATTCAGCACGATTATAAAATAACTAGTATTGCTAAAACTAGTGCGATGGATATGAAATAATAGGTTCTTGCCTGGAAATGAATGAGAATAGTAGTTAATGAAATAATTTTTATTTTCTCCTTTATCCTGTCTTTAAGAGTTAAACATCAGCTTGTGATAGCAGGATAAATATCATGTTTTCAAGTAGACGAGAAAACAAGTGTGAGATAACGATATAATCAGTACGTTATCAGGAGAAAACGATCGTTATCCTAATGATGAAGTGCTAATGAACGTATAAAATAAGATCAAATGCAATTACTGCAAAGATTGCTGTTCTTGACTTGCATAGAAGACAAAATGACTAATTTCAAGTGTAACATTTGCTGTTATTTCAAAATATAACGGAAAAGTGTAATTTCATTTGATTTGTACACGTGTTTATGAAATGCCTCTTTGATGAAGTGGTTGTAACATGTTTTAGGGCAAACACAAGCGCTTTCTGGGCCACTCTGCTCATTTGACAAATGTACGTTTCACAAGCGGAGATCGCTTCGTCGTTAGTGCCGGCGGAGACGACAGAAGGTATGACCGACACTCTGAATAACAAATGACTGAAGACGACACAACAATTAAAATATCAAGTGACGGATGCCTTTTCTTTTTCCTTTACTCTCTAGCCTCTTTGTGTGGAGGTGTGTCCATGCCCCCCACTGAGGATCACACCCGGACCATCAGGCCACACACAGTCCCAAGAGGCTATCTGGTCGTCTCCCAGCATGTCTCTCCGGAGAAAAGAACCTGGATAATGGAGGAGCAGGAGGAGAAGGAGGAGCAGGAGGAGCAGGAGGAGCAGGAGGAGCTGGAGGAGGAGGAGGAGCAGGAGGAGCTGGAGGAGGAGGACAGACCTGGCAGCTTGTAAATGAGGAAAAGCGGCGATCTGACTTACTGCCTCAAAACTAGGTGCATGCATATGTGCAAGGCTAATTTTCAAGTTTCATCACAGCATCAGTCCTGATTGTGAACACAGGTGGAGCCCTGCTCTTACATCATTAGATTAAAAAAGAAAGAAAAAAAACATCTCTAATATGTGCATATCATTTCAGTAAAGGATTATTTTTTTCAGAATGAGAGTTTCTGTAGTTTTGCCAGTTGGTAGGCCTATGATATTATGTTTCTGACAATGCCATTTTTAAAAAGAAAAAAACATGTAGCAAACTAAATTAGCCTTAATCCGAGTGTTTAATTTATGAGGGTTTGGATTCTTTTTGTATTGCTTTTGTTTTACTTTTGGATCATGTGGTCATTTGTTGGTTCTATTCTTACTGGTAATTCCAAATCCTGTGGCCTTCCTCCTGAATGTAACATCCACTGTTATGTTCTGGATGTCAGCATGCCAAAGCATACTATGCACTGTACACCTGACCTGGTCACTGTGTTAACCCTGACGGTTCATTTATGTGATTGTGTTGTTGACTGGTTGACCTCAAACCTCCCTCGGCAGTGTTTTCCCCTCATGAAGTGTTAACATGTGCATTTGTGTTTGAGGACTCGTTTGTGGTTAAAGGGTGTGCATGGCTTAATGGAAGACAATCCGTCCAAACCAAATTCCTCAAAAAGAAAAAAAAAAACAAACAAATACAATAATAGCTGTAATTTGATGTTTCAATGCACTGTTGCAATTCTTTCGGTCACTTTTCAGTGTGCTGCTATGACGTATTATTGTCGCATTTTCATAAATATGAAGGATGTGACTTTTTTTTTCCAACAGTAAATTAATGTTTTGTGTAATCAGATATATTGCTTAAATGGAATGTTTTATCAGAGAGAAAATATGAGAAGTGCAAAAACACTTTGCTCCTTGTATTAAGACTAATTACAAAAAAAACAAACGTTGCTGCATATTTTGAGTTACATTACACCAGTGTAAATATCATTTGTAGATATTCTTTTTGTATATTTTTTGTGAGATGTTTCTTAAATACCACTTTAATAAAAAAAGGCAACTGTGAACTTGATTTCTAAACTTTGAATGTACAAAATGCATCACTTAAATACACACAATTAAATATTTTAAATTAATGTTAACTAAGTGAAGTGACCAAAATATCAGTGCTCGAACTAACCTTCCATCTATTAGCGATAAATAGAAACACTCCACCACATGCCAATTTGCATATAACACACTGAAATGACTGAAGATAAACATTTGAATTCACTTCAGTTTTATTTTAGATGGCATCAATGTAATAAAACTCTTTATATTCATGTCCTATTTACATACAAAGGCAGATCTAAGCACTGAATGCTCCCCCAATCAAAAACTCAGCTCAGCACTTATTCTGTTTGAGTGTTATAAGTTACACCTAAATTGTTTGAACTCATCTCTCAGAAAGCACAGTTTGACTGTTACTATTTGCAAATTAGCTCAATAATTAATTGAAACCTCTGCATTAAAGTGGCTTTTTCCAAGCAAACAATATACTATTAGTGAGCTGAATGAATCAAAACATCAAAGATAATTTAATATCATACTCTGAGTTACAGATTTATTAGTGACAGCTGAATGCCTAAAGGCAATCCAATATTAAATTATTTCATATATTTTGTTGAATTATGTACACCTAATAAACAAGTAACTCATGGTATAAAACTTAAAATAATATATGGTACATTTAATTATATTTATATATATATATAGAGAGAGAGAGGATCATAGTTTGACAGAGAAAGAGCTTCCACAGGAGCAGCCATGATCAGCTTGAGGATTCTTGAGGACTAGGAAGGTGGAGCGGATCAGTTCTTGGGTGAAGTCCACCGTGGATCCTTTCACATATTCCAGGCTGTCTTTGTCCACGATGACACACACTCCTCCCTGCTCAAACACTCTGAAAACACAGCGAAGAGGACGCAGGAGGTGATGGAGTTGAATTTATAGAAGATTTGATGACGCTGGTGTGAGGCAATGACTTGAAAGGTAGATTCATGTAAAGTTACCTGTCATCTTCATTCCTTATATTATCAACAGAAAACTTGTACTGGAACCCGGAGCAGCCTCCTCCCTCCACATGGATTCTTAAAAACTCGCCCTTCTCTGTGATCTCTCCCAGTCTCTGGTTAAACAGGGAGGGGTATAAACATGATGAATGAGTTCACTACAACTTATGCACAAGAGGGATGATTACAGCAACTGATAATGCATTTATTGCACATGTGGGTTTGTTATTAACATTAGTCTACATCAGGTCTATTCTTCAAGTCACATTAATATGCACAAATGCTGAGTATGATAAAGTGATAGAATTTATATTGCTTTTTCTTAAGAATCAAAAGTCTATAAATACTTTGGTTGTGCTCAAAAACTGAATATTCAAATTGGATTCTTGTACCAGAACAGAGTTTGTTTCGCTTTTAAAGAAGAAAAACATGATACACAATCTACTCTCTACAATAGATTATTGAGATATCCTGTACTAATAATAATCCATTTAATTTGTACCACACTTTTCAAAGTGTGGCAGTATTACTAACACACATATTAAAATGAACAACTGGAAGAAAACAGTAATAAGAGTTAAGTTTTTTTTTAGAGTCTAGAGTCTGCGCTGCCTCCAGATGGTTAGGAACGGAAAAAACAGACTTACCAGGATCACATATGGTTCCCCTTCAATACGCAATTCACATTATCACCAAGAAAGAAGCATGTTTACTCACCTTCACACATGACTGAGTGAGATTTACACTATCTTCAGATGAACCTGGACCCTCCTCAGCTGAGGTGCTGCTGAAGCTCTGAAGCCTCGCTGTGAAACAGGGCTGAGGACTCTGAGAGCTCTGAGGAAGGCGGTGTAACTGTCCGCCCACAGCGAGGTTGTTCAGAAGAGAAGACGCCCTGCAGAATATTGACATTATTATTCATTCTACAGGTTTCTTTAAATGTTGGATGATGGATTGCAACCACAACTTCATAAGAAACATGTAGTACATACATAAGTAAGATGAACTCAAAACTCAAATTCATCTGTTCAGATTGAATACTCCCTCTAACTGCTATCATGAATCTCCCTCCCTATTGTATTATGTCTTTTTCCAGCAATTTTATCTGTTTTTACCTCCTGTACAGTGACCTCGGGTGTCCTGAACGGAGCTTTTAAATACAATTTATTATTATTGTTATAGGAAAACATTTCTGCAATTTATGAGGACACTGTGATTCTGATCTGACATTAAATTAAATTATAACAGCTCTTTTTTTCAGTGAAAAAGGGAAAATCGCCAGGTATTGGTGATCATTCAATCAATTATTAATATTCATTGCTGGGACCTTATTCAAATCCTCCTAATTTGTATGTACAGAGAATTATAGTGTATTTAGTTTTAAGTTGTCTTTGGAAAGAGTTTGATATGTTTTATAAAGTAATTAAAAATCGTGAAGTCAAACGAACTGCTACTTTCCAATATATTACCTTATTTTATGTATTTTAGAATTTCTACTTATTTTTGCATTATTGTTATTGATATATTTATTGAATTACATTCTATTTAGTATGTATTTTTCTGTCATTGCATTTTTTATATTAATCATATTTTCATTTTTTTTTTTTTTTTTTATTTTATATCGTATTTGTTGTTGTTGTTATGAGCTCTCCTGTTCTGTTTCCACCAGAGGCGCTTCATATTTGGGAATATGTCTACATTTCGTGAATGACGTTTTTGTTTTTTTCTTTTCTTTTTTTTAAGGTAATCGGGTAACAAAAGTCACCAGTTAACACGATCTCTAGTAATCATGTTCATAATCAATAATCAATGGATCCATAGTAAACACCAGCCAGTTGGCTAATGATAGCTTTAAATATGCTAACCTAGCTTTCTGTCTAGCTGTTAAACATTCAGCAGACCGACCATTTAAACACAGTTTGTCTACATGTAATGATTTTATACCACATACTCCCCTTGTATATTCTATGTTATACAGAAAATAAACATTACCTCGCAAGGCTCAATATTTTTGACTTTGACGCAGTTATCATTGCTGCTCTAGCGAACGACATCTTCCATAACAACGGTTATAAAGTTCCGCCCCAATGGGTGACGTTACACAGGGAGCACATCTATTGGCTTAAACGTTCGCCTGTCCAGAGGATACGCCCATATTACTGCGATACGGCCAAACGATTGGTTATATTACCTGCCAATAATGAGCTAATTGGGTTCTGACCTGCCAACCTTTTAAGGGATTTTAACACCGTTATTTTGCCTTTCAGGCACAGCTCTCATGGGGTATATACAACAAAACAACAATATACGGCAATTATAGAATGTATATTTATATTTTTCTTACATATAACTGGCTACTGGGTCAATTTTACCAATTACAATGAAGAAAGCGGCGTGGTTATGCCCTGTGAGGTTTTCCTGACAGACAAATTTCAGGGCTTAGCAAACAGTAACCTTATAAAAAGGCGTTCCTGTGGTCGGGCGATATGAGGAAATAAAAAGTGCAGTTTCTCATCCT
The DNA here is from genome assembly GCA_030544235.1 of Lepturacanthus savala. Taxonomy (NCBI): domain Eukaryota; kingdom Metazoa; phylum Chordata; class Actinopteri; order Scombriformes; family Trichiuridae; genus Lepturacanthus; species Lepturacanthus savala. The sequence goes on along the minus strand of CM060469.1, from coordinate 15,903,736 downwards.
AAGGGGGTAGACAGAAGCTCGTCAAAGGTACAGTTTGTTCACTCGGTGTCTTTTTATTGCGCATATTTACATTTCAGTGGGGAAGTTTCTGTCTCTGTGGATCGTATGAACTTTACTGTTGTACTGAGTCCAGAGGGATATTTCTTCTTCGTCGTGTTAAACTTTTAAATCTCTGAGCCTTTAGGGGGGTAGGACGCAAACAACGAGTCATATGATTTGACAGGCTCTGCTGACTCAAAGTCAGGCTGCTCTCACAAACTTCTCTATTCTATTCACGTCTTCTGTCTTTCAGGTGCCAACGAAACAAAAAGGAAACATGGATGTCCGGACTGGTTTCATCGTCTTGCTCTGCTTTATTGGATCCACCTGTGCCGACCCGGTGAAATACGTGGACTGTGGTAAATTTTACCTGACTATCGTGATTTTAAAAACACATTTATATATTTTGTACGTCTCTATTTGTGTTAAATATATCTGGCCGTAGTGAGGTGAGTTACGTTTTTCACGCCTTAATTGTGTCCCACAGGTGTTGCCTGTTTAAATTGGAGTGGCGTTGCAATTGGCGTTCACTTTATTTATTATTCCATTTAATTGGTCATCGAAGATTTTCAAGTCTGTCAACAGTCAAGTGCCCACAATAAATCTTATCTCATGTCTATTTTGCCATAATCTTCTAATGCTACTGTGGCAGTTCACCTGTTTAAGTGCAGATATTTCAACGTTGGTCTTTGGTGCCAAAGTTCCTCTTTCATTTCCTTCACCAAGGAAATGAAGGGGAATTTTGTGCTAAAAAGACTAAATGTGTCAGCGAGACACTTCATGTCTAACTCATGCTTGTATAAGATTCAGATAATAAAAGATTTAAATGCACTTTTACACAAAATGGCTGGGCTCACTTGAAGGGGGCCTTTTTATCACCAGTATTAACAGGAGCGAGGACAACTTTCACTGCTGTTTGACATGCATAAACTTTTAAGTGACGAAGTACTTTAACACTAAATTATGATTTATTGCTTTGTTTGCCAAATGGCAAACATATTTCAGAATCCACTCTTTAAAAATGTAAGATAACTAGGTTTTGTAAGCAATTCCTTTGTTAAACTGTAAAAGATTAAAATGACCAGGTAAAGCATAAGAAATCCTATTAGTTGGTCACTGCTAATAAAGGTGAAAAGTCCTAAAGTAGTAATGTCAACAGTAGAAGCATTTTGCTTTTAAAGGTCTCCCTTTTGGTTTTTAAAACCTTTGTTCTTTTCCTATATTTGTCTTCAGGCTCCTCTAGTGGAAAAGTGACCATAGTGGACATTAACCCTTGTTCCTCTCAGCCCTGCCAGCTGCACAAAGGACAGTCCTACAGTGTCAATGTGACATTCGTCAGTGGTGAGTGGGCTATATTGATCATAGAAGTAAGTCTTCAGACAGTCAGAACATGATCTTTTGATCTTTTTGTAGCGGTTGAGAGCCAAACAAGCAAAGCAGTGGTCCACGGAGTAATTGCTGGAGTCCCCGTCCCCTTTCCCATTCCCATTGAAGATGGCTGCAAGTCTGGAATTCAGTGTCCCATTGAGAAGCAGCTGATGTATCACTATCTGAACGCCCTACCTGTGAAGTCAGAGTATCCCGCAGTAAGTAGTGTTTGTCATTAGCCCCAACAATGATAAAGATGTTTCTATGCATCTGGTAGCCATAAGAAACTAAACTGTAGAGCATTTTGGAAGTACTTTTTTTTTTTTAAAGAATATTAAATTAACATATTGGCAGTGGTGACTTATTAAGAAGCTTCTGTTGAAGTAGTGATGATGCCACATAAAAATATCTAGTCCTGCATTTAAAATGTAAGGTTAAAACGATTAACAGCAAAATGCACTTGAGTAAGTCAAGTCTGTACAAGTGTACAATATTTCGCTCTGGATTTGGGTCTGATCACGAGTTTTGTATGTATGAGTATTGTTTCACTTCTGCTATTCTACAAAACCTGCAAATGTCAGTGGTCTGAAAAAGATCTTATCACTAACATTTAGTCAGATCAGATGTTAAACATGTAATTTTCTTTCCTCCTCACTACGTACATTTTAATGTTAAACACCCTCTTCTGCATTTCTAGATAAAGCTGGTTGTGAAGTGGGAACTGAAAGACGACGACAACCAAGACTTGTTCTGCATCAAGTTTCCAGTTCAGATTGTGAACTAAATGACCAACAGTACCTCTGATGTTTTTCTTGTCTGTCTTTTTTCTTTTTTTAAAAAAAGGGATTCAAATGAGTAAAAAAAATACCTAGAAGAATGTAAATGATTCTAGTTAAGACCTCATTTTATTAAATCATCAAACCGATTTTAAGATGCATGTCTTTCACTAGTTTGCAAGACTCTGCTGCACGTACTCCTCTCAAATACTGCTCCATTAAAGACGGGTTGGTTATCTGCCTAACAGTTAGCTTTTTTTTTTTTTAAGAATTGTGGAAGTGACCTTTGCGGTCATTGAACCCCTTTCCACTGCAGTGCAAATGTCTTGTCTAACTGGCTGCTGTGTAGTCAGAATGGGTACAACTACTTTCTTTACTAAAGCTTTGTAAGAATTTCTTACTGACCTTGTGATACTAGAAATATGGAATTGGAAATTAAACTCTAATAAAGAAATCTATGTACCTTACAGTAACACTGAACTTTCTATGCATCTGTCGGACACTTGCACTTTAATTTCCAGTCACTGGCTCATCAGGAAACTGAAGCTTTTCAGAGTAAATTTGTCTGGCTACTGCTCAGTCTGGGTTAATATCATTAGGTCGATCACCCTCAACTAAAACGTTACTGATGCAGTGTTGGCATGTTGACAAAGTTGAGGCTGACCCTCGGCTTCAAACTTCTCTTCTGTATATACAGATTGTTAATCATTCATTTAAAAATGAGAACCAACAGAATTTGAAATGTTTTATTCTGAGCAAAGGCCAGCAGCAAGGAGTAACTTTATGAATGCAAAGAATTTTTATTAAGTGGAACTCATAACACTGACAACTCATTACTAGGTCATGTGTACCAAACTTCAAAATAAAAGCATGTCATGTCTTTTTAAACAAAAGTATATTCTAACCAATGAACCAAAAATTTGAAGATGGATTTAAAAAACAAAGCTTCCATGAGGAAATGCTTTTCTGCTTTAACACTGAATGCAAGCTTGAGCTGCAATACATTTCTGCAAATGAAGTGATACCCAAACAACTTGATATTCAACAGTGTCGGCTTATCTTGACATCAGAACTTTTCAATAGGTTTCTGACCTGATCAGACCTATAAAATATACTCTTAATAGAAAATAATTAAAACAATTATTGTACTCTTCTAACCAAAAGTCAGTCATTAAGGCAGTATATGTATGAATTGTATGGAAAGATATAGATTTGGCTTTCACTGAGATCTGAATATGAACTATTGGGTCAATTTGAACAGGTTTCAGTCACCAGGCCACAGCTTTAATGTAAGCAGAGCGAGGAGGGGAAACTGACCTATCGATATAATCTGCTGCAGCTTTCTCAGATCGTTTTACAAAAGGTGCGGAGTCACAGATTTGTAACACGTGGAAGCTGGAAGATGTTTCCACAGTAAAGTCAACAACACAATGTTGCAACAGATTCCATACCAGCCAACCCCTCAGTCAAAACTAAAGCAGCTGACATGAAGTCATTCGATGATATGAAACGCAGAACAAAGCAAAGTTGATAGGCCCCTTATTGTAGTGGTTGCTAGGCAGGCAGACGTCACATAATAGGCTATATTAGTTGACCAGACTTGGTTATTATTGTCTGATATTCAAATACACCCACATCATCAGCCCCTTGTTTCGCTTGTACAATTTATGCAGTATTTGGTCCTTTTTTTTTTTTATTGTCCGTTTTGCTTCAGCCTCTCCAGCCGCTGGAGCAAAGCATTCCCAAAGGCCTCTCTGTACCCCGGACTCAGAGTGTCCAGAAGGGAGTAAACAGTCTCATGATACTGGGTGCTCAAATCCTCGTCCACTTGATCGAAGGCATAGCCCACCACCTGTACGGGCAGAAAAAAAGTGATTTACTGTAAAAACGCTGCGTGGGTTTTGGATCTGAAAGCTGCAGGTGGTGATCAATATCACTGTCGGTGCATCTTACCCTCAGTCCTGCTTCTGTGAGCTCCAGACAATACCTATTTCCCTCTCTTGTTTCTACATTTATGTGAGCCACATCGGACGCGCTGTTTAGACTTTGCGACACGTGCATCTCTGCGACGGCAAAAAGCACGTCGCTGACCACGGCCTCCGCCTCCAATCTCATGTCCTTGACATCACCGAGCTCGACACAGTCCTCGTCAAATGAAGAGACCTCAGGCTGGCAGTCTATCTCCATCCCCTATAACACAGAGGAACACAATGATTGACTGACTCATTCTCATCCAAAATTTAAATGTACTCCCAACAACTCCTGTTTTTAAACAAATGTATAATCCTCGACGAGATGATGAAACCAGAGGACAATGTAGTTTACCTTAAGTAAACCAGTATGAGTTATGAAGGATCTGAACTACCCACTTTAGTACTTCATCAGTTTCCTGAACTAAATATAGTAAAGTCATGCCTTATTTGTGACTAAGTGCCTGACGTAGCACAAATTTGTACGAGGCTTTTTCCTGTATGTCAGCTGTTGCACCACATTTAGCTTCTTCATCATTCTTTCTCTTGGATCTATGGGTAATAAACCTTTGTGCATCCACTGATTGTGAAACACGCAGCAACATTATACTTTTACTGTCTCTTCCGCTCCATAGACAACCACCAGGTGTGGATGTTACATCTGAAAAACACATTGCATCAGTCAGTTTATAGGAGGTTAAAGTTTTATCATGTGTCTCTTTGTGACTGCACATTACTTTGCCCATACTTAACATTATAATATGGAGGGTAGATATGATTAAATATTATTTGCTTTACTTGTTTTTACAGGTGTTTTTGACTTTCTGATCAAACAAATTCATACATTAAATAAAAACTGAGCAGTAATGTGAGTTGAGATGATCGCCAGCACCAAGAGTGGAGGAAGTATTTATATCCACTTATATTAAACAAAACACAATCTAAAAACAAGTCCTACACCGAATATGTTACTTTAGCAAATGTACAGAAGCATTATAAACACTAAATAACTAGTATAAAAAGTAGAAGTATTCAATGTTGTAAAATGGCTGCTGTAAATAGTATATTACTGGGTTATTACTACACATTAACACTACTGGCTGGTTTAATCAACACATATTTTATTTGCTGATCATATATTGATTGCAGTTATTTGGTCCAGAAAATCTGCCAACAATTCACTACCCAAAGAAATGCACTTGTCTATCACAGAAGATTAAATAAACCAGAAAACACACACATTTTAGAAGCTGGAATCGTGAAATTTGGGCATTTTCATTTCTCAAAAGGTTAGTTTATGATTAATTTAATATTTACCAACTCATCGATCAATAATCGCAGCTCCACAGTTGGCAAATAAATACATGGACAGCGACATCTGGAGGACTGAAGTTAAGTCTGTGGTTAGCATCACAGCTAGCATCACAGTTAGCATCACAGCTAGCATCAGGCGAACTTTTAATCAACGTGGGCGCTTCATGTAAAAATGACAGATGTGGTGATTCATATGGATCCAGCTGACATTAAATTAAAGGCTAATACTGGGAGAAGTGGCCTCAGACACTGGCCTGGTAAACAGGAGCAAACACCACCAACACAGACCACTGTGCAGGCCAGAGATGTATTGAAGTCACTTAATGTTTATTACATGTACAATGTTTGGTTTTAGGCGCTAACTCCGCTATATTAACCGCATTAAGTCTGCTCTTTGATACACTGCGGTCATTCTGCTCACCTCCTCCGTGTGTTGGTTGTTGTTTAGCTCCGTGGAGAAAATAAGTCAAACAAGCGTCAGCTAACTTCAGAGATAAAACTCTTAATGTTGTAGTTTATGAAAAAACAGAGACAGAAACTGCACAGGAACGCTGTAACTCCCTCTTATATCCTTTAGTTCCTTAATGACGACATTAAAAACAATGAGCCAGTCAGATGATGAAGTTAGCCTCAGATTCGTAGCTTCTGCTTCGGGTTTAAGGAGGAAGTTAAGGGAAGATTTTTTTTATAAGAAAGATAAAGGTTTCACAAACCTGAGAGTGGCTTTAAACAGCGTTCACTCTATTTTTTGCTAAAACACGGAGCATTCTTCATAAGTGTGAGTCGTGAATCCGAAATTGAATATGTTTGTTTCCTTTAAATTCCCCTTTAACCTCCGATTTAGAAGCTGACTTCAGTGTATTTTTTTATTTATAACTTTATTGACTACGAACACGAATTACATTGTCAAACATGCTAGACAGACAGCACTGAGAAAATAAAAATTAAATACAAATAATTAATGCAACATTAAATGCATAATACAAAACATTACAATATTTGTTTCTTACGTTTTTACAGTTTTTTAATCATTAAGATAAAACAATCTGTACTGCTCACATTCTTCATGAAAAATTAAAATATGCGTTTATTCTATTATGAATATGAAACTTAGCTATATGTAATTTTGTTTATACAATAAAGCAAATTAGCCATAAATATAACATTATTAAACTAATGTATTTCCGCGTTTGCTTTAAATTAATATGAAACTCTGCTAACATAATTTGGCTTGTATTATACAATAAAGCAAAATTAGCTATGCATGTAACATTAATAAATCGAATAATTCTATCTCTGCTGTTGCTTCATATTAATATGAAATTTAGCTAAGATAATTAGCTACGGTTGTTTTACACAATTAAGCAAAACTAACCATAAATGCAACATCATTTAACTAATGTATTTCTGCTTTTGCTTTAAATGCATATGAAATCTAGCTAACATAATTAGCTAAGGTTGATTATGAATGTTTGTTTTATAGAATAAAGCAAATTAGCCATAAATATAACAATAAACTAATGTATTTCTGGGTTTCTGCAGATAACGATTGGTTGGATAAAACCTGTAAACCTTTTTAGATGTGGATCACTATGATGGGGTACAGGCTGTTTAACGATCCCTGACCATGGATGTGCATATAATATATAGTATAGTATATTATATGTATAGGTTTTATAATAAATCCATGTCCCTGACCCAGAAGCCGGCGCGTGCTGGACGACACTCCCCCGCCATGTTGTGACGTCACCGTCTAATCCCGCCCCGCAGTGTGCGGGGTGAAGGTGCGGAGTCATGAAAGTGTTTGTAAACAACTCAGTGAGAAGGTAACGTAATAAACCGAGGAGCTGCTCTGACATCTTCCTCTCTGCTTGGTTCCTGCTGCGCGGCGGCACGTGGCCCCGGTCTTTATACACGCGTAGAGATTTCTGTGCGCGTGCTTCTGTAACGTTTCAGTCAGTAACTTGGCCAGTGTTTGGTTTGAGGTTAGCCACCGAGCTAACTAGCTCGACGTTAGCCGGCTTAGCTAATTTTGACGTCTCTGAGGCGACAGCAGTATTTTAAATGGCAGCCGGTCGACTTAACCTCACATTTACCACCCTCCATCAGTCAGGGCGCTTTTCCTGTCTCTGGCTACGATGACAGCTCTGCTTTACTGAACACAACCATGTAGCTAACAACTAGCAAGCGTGTGGTATGCTAACAGCTATTTCGCAATTGTTTTTGCTTAGTTTTCCTTGGCACTAGAATGAGGGCACATGGGTGTTTAGAATAATACTGATGCTATTGGGACAATGTACATGTTAATGCTACTACTAAAGTAAAGCAGTAGCAGCCACGTAAAACTGTCTCCGTCTTAGAAGAGGCTTGTTGTCTCCCTGCTGTGCTGCAGCTGTTAACATTGTGTGTCAAGTTTCAAGTTACAAAGGGGATCAACATGTGTTTCTCTCCTGCAGGCGCAGCAAACTGGAGTCAGCTCAATTCTTGCACACATCTCTGAGTGTCAACACATCCTCCAAAGTGTCCCTGGTTTTGGGACGTGAAGGATGTTCGACTGGGCAGTTTCTCGATGTCTTTAAGTCGACAGGATGACAAAACTGTAACACCACTGACTGACTCATAGCTGTGTGGGTAGCTGTAGCTTTCTGGTTGCAGAGGTCCCTGTCATTACCTTTTGTCGTTTGCACCTACTGAGTTAAGATGCCTTGGCCGTTTTCTGAGTCCATCAAGAAGCGGGCCTGCAGGTACCTCCTGCATCGGTACCTGGGCAACTTTCTACAGGAGAAGCTGAGTTTGGATCAGCTCAGCTTAGACCTCTACCAAGGCACGGGATCCCTTGCACAAGTGCCACTGGATAAATGGGTATGTATAATATTGCCTTTGTGGCAGAAAATACAGATATAATACCTACATATTGATTTAAACACAGAAACCTGCATGAACTAAGAGAAGCGTTGTTGCTTGTTCCTCAGTCACTGAATGAGCTCCTAGAGACGGCAGACGCCCCTTTTGAGGTAATCGCAGGGTTCATCCAGACAATTTCACTGACAGTCCCGTGGGCGGCCCTGTTGCAGGAAAACTGTGCCCTAGAGATCAAGGGTTTGGAGATGGTGTTAAGACCAAGACCAAGAGTAGGTAAGGAGCTTTTGGATGGTTGGAAAATGACTGAGGAAAAGATGTAATTTTGTGACATACTAACAAACTGACAACTAATTGATGTTATTGTCACCTTGGCTGTTTTTCCAGCATCTGGCGTTGAGCCCATGTACTGGTCCAGTTTCATGACGAGCAGCATGCAACTCGCCAAAGAATGTCTGAGCCAGAAACTCACTGATGACATGGGAGAGAGCTTCCAGCCTTTTGAAGGACTAGAAAAGTTTGCAGAAACAATAGAAACAGGTATATTATTCCCGTGAAGCCAGTAACTATTTAAAGAGGTTTACCAGCCTAGTGGTGTGTGAAGTCATTTCTTTTCATTTCTTTTACTGCAGTTCTGAGAAGAGTCAAAGTGACATTTTTGGATACTGTTTTTCGAGTTGAACATACCCCAGACAATTCTAAAACTGGAATTGCTCTCGAGATTCGGATCAAAAAGTAAGTTTGGACTGTCAATGGGACTACATATGACTTATTTAGGCAATTTGCAAAATTAAAAATATTTTTTAAAACTAAATTAATTTAAATGTCATCATCCATTCTTAATTTCTAGTTTTCTAATCAGTCAATGCAAGTGACGAGTGCATGAAACTGAAAGAAGATTTTATACCGTTGAGATGTGGATGGTTAAAAAGGCTCCAGTTAAATGGAGTATTGAAGATATCTGTAATATAATATGTGCTTTAGGTTATTTGTATTTGCATCCTTGCATTTGTGTTTGCTGTCATACTGAGTCTGACTTTCTTTTCGTTGTTTCAGGATTGTTTATTGCGATGAAACAGACGAGGAGAGCTCCAATGTGAATGTGCATCAGCCGACCACATTTGCACATAAAAACTTGCAGATGGAAAGCGTCACCATATTTTGGGACGAGTTCTCAGATACGTCTCGAGCTGGCTGTAAATCCTCAACCACTCCGACGGTTGGTGTGGCAAGTCCTTGAAATTTAGTGTGAAATAGTTGTATGTTTGAGCCTTTTTGATAATTTCATCTTTTATTTTTGTGACAGGAGACTGAGCCAAAGCTCTCACCTAGCTGGAATCCCAAAATCATTTGTGAGCCTCATCCCCAGTTCACAGAGCCTGTGTCCTCTACAACACCATTTCAACCTGTGCAGATAGGGAGTCTCAGTGGTAAAATTGACCTGTCTCTCACTCTGAAAAACAACCTAGCGATGCCTGGAGCAAAGGTAAATGAACCATTTCTCATTTCAATACACTAAGTTAATTATATACAAATTGTTTATTTGGGATTCATGCACTGCATGTAACCAGGCTCTTTTGTGTGCTTTGCTTTTCAGCTGGATGTTGTTGGACATATCGATACACTGACTATTCTGCTGTCCCCGCGCCAAGTTCATCTTCTTTTGGACTTGTGTGGAGCTTTCTCTGGTGGAGGTGAGCACCTGCCTGTTCACAGATGATATAGAAGTTTGGATCAAACAAGCAAACGTCATCAAATGAGCTATTTAAAAGCAGAGTGAACAGAGCATTTCTTTCTGATTGTGTGAAGGTGCCCAGGAATGGGCCAAGGACAGAAAGAGTCGACCCATGCAGCAAGAGGATGAGTATCGGCTCCACATGGAACTGAAGCGCTGTCTGAAGAAGGACACTGCTGTGCCAGGAGCAGATCCTGAACTCTTTGACAGCCAGACCACCAGAACTGTGTCTAGTCGAGGTTGAAAGTCCATCCTCTAAAATCCATGTTTTCTCACTTGTCAAATGTCATGGTTAAATCTATCTAATTAATATGATCCTTTCTTTGTCTTTTCTTTCCCTTTTAATTATTTTGATATAGATGATGTGTTCTTCTCCATGGCTGATATGGACATGTCTCACAGCCTGTCATCGCTCCCCCCTCTGGGTGAACCACCCACTGTTGACTTGGACTTGTCGCTCAATAGCAACTACTCTGCCTCCCCAGGAGAGTCTCCTTCTGGAAACACAGCAGTACGCCTTCCTTTGTTTGACCAGCATGCTAACAAACTCGCTATACAACAGAATGTGCATGATAGTCAGTGGCATGGTTACTCAAAAAGATCCTCTGAAATCCTTGGAAAATGTCACTAGTGTCTTTACACTGACAAAACTAGTAGGTATAAAAATGACTGTTTTGAATATGGGTGTTTTAGTTACAGTACAGTTTAATTACTGAAAATGAACTATTGTCAATATGTGGCATCTTTGTTTGTATGTGTTCGCAGGCTCTGTGGGATGATTACATGGAGGTACCACGACAAAGAGAAAAGCAGACTAATGAAACTCCTGTTCAATCTCGGGACTCACAACTCCCTCATAAATTACTGAGACAAGCTTGTAAGTATCAGAATAAATCGGTATATGTGCACATACTTAATCCACATTAAGCTGCTGAATACTAGTCCCTCTGGTCATGTGCTTTAGAGAGGGAAAGGAATATGCAGGCTTTATTCCCACCCAAAGATTGAAGTAGTCTTCCTGATTAGTTCCTTTTTCGCAGTTGAAAGTATCATCAGCTTTGGCTCGGTTTAAGCCTATGAACTCTCGTCTCTCTGTTGCACATGGTTATCATTTCACCCTAGTGAAAATTAAGTAATTTTATGTATTTCAGCTCATCCATCCAAAACCCACGGTGACGAGTCAAGACCAGAGCTGGTGTTAAAGCTAACACTGAGCAGCCTGGCTGTCTCAGTCCTCCACATCGACCCACTGCCACCGGTGGACGCTACACCCAGTCCTCTTGGCCCGATGGCTGCACACTTTTTCAGCGTGGTGGGCCCAGGCCGACTTGACCCGGCTGCTTTCCTTCAGTCTCGACCAGTCTTTAATCAGGCTTGTCCCCACGACCACCTCAGGTGCACTTTTATTTCTCTTGATTCTTGTTGTGCAATGTTGCATCTAATTTCTTGTTCCAGCTCAGCACTGGGACAGCTTCATAAATGGAGGATACTAAACATCTGTCTGATGTGGGTTTTCTATCTGCAGGCTTGTGGGACAGGGTCTGAAGATAAACTATGAGCACTGTCAGGGATCCAGCCTCCGTACTTTTAGTACTGATGTCTCTCTTAACCAGATGGAGCTACTGGAGTGTCTGTTCCCCTCGGATGCTGTTAATGGTGGCTCCCAAAGAGGCATTCAGTACACTGAGGTTAGACTTTTGCAACTATTAGAGTTAGCACCTATAGCTCTGCAAGCATCTTTTTTCAGTTAAACACTGCATATACAAACACTATGCTTGGAAGTTGTAGCTAGCATGATATTAAATGTGATTTCCACTGGTTTCTCTGTCACACCTCAGCTCCTGACATTCGACACCACAGCCGCAGCCAGTGCCGACGCTCCACTCACCACCTGCCTTCACCTGCTCTACAAACAAGCTGAGCGCAGAGGCCCCCAGGTAAAAAAGCACTCATTAGTCCAATATGAAACAGTGACACTTAATATTTAACACCCTAGGCACATTTCTTGAATTGAATTCCACTCAGCCAGCGGTTTGCATTTTGTGTAGGGCGGCCAGGTACGTCTCAGCACCATCCCTAGGAAAGCTGAGATCCAGGTGGAGCTGGGCCCCGTGCGCACTGAGCTGGACATCAGCATCGTCGACCGTCTCAACTCTTTACTTCAGCCTCAGAAGCTGGCCACCACAGAGATGATGGCCTCCCACATGTACACATCCTATAATAAGCATGTCAGCTTGGTAAGGACATTTTAGAGTTTCTGTGAATACCAGAAATATAAGATTCGAGATGACTTTATTAGAACCCGACGGTAGAATGTACAAGTTATATTCGGTATATATATATATATATATATATAGGTCCAAGAAGCACAGAAAAGACAATGACTTATACAGGGGTTATAGGATTGAGAAGAAATTTGGGTTTTACTCAAGCCTATAGCACATGCAGCCACTTAGATGCTTTACCTCTAAACGCAAGCTGCACTGTAACAGCGGTGATAGGGGGTGGACGGGCCAAGGAAGGCGTTGAATTAAGGTTTGTGAGTGAGCTGTGTCTTCATGTGTGTTTATGTGTATTACGATGTCATAACAGTGATGATTATTGTGAAAATCTGACATGTAAACCAGTTTGATGGCTAGTTTTATCTTTATAAGGTAAAAAATGCATATGTAGGCTGTAACTGCTGTATGTAATGTAGATCTTTCTCATTTTATAGCACAAGGCCTTTACAGAGGTTTTCCTTGACGACAGCCACACGCCCTCCAATTGTCATGTATCCCTGACCATCAATGCACCAGTGTTGGGCCTCGCAGTCCGCTTCCCTATTCCTGACCTTCGCTCAGATCAGGAGAGGGGCCCTTGGTTCAAGAAGTCTCTGCAGAAAGAAGTTCTCTGCCTGGAGCTGGAAGACCTGGAAATGAAAACAGAGTTCATGGGTGGCAGCTGCCCTGATCAAACCAAGATGGAACTGACATTCAGGGAGCTTATTGGTATGTGGATTTGGGCAGGAGAAAAGTTTCCTAACTGCCCTCTGAAGATTTTTTTTTTGACTGAGGAACTTTCTTTATTTCCACAGGGAAATTCCAGGATGAGCCTGATCAACCAGCTACCCGGTTCCTCAGAGTGTCCCACACCATGGACGGAGACATGACGACATCTGAGAGTGTCAAATTCGACTGGCCGAGGTATGTTTTTCTAACTGTGACCTGATCCGTCTATTAAGGGGAATCTGTCAGTGATGTTACATTTCTCTGAGCAGGATTGTGCTGAAGATGAACCCCACCACAGTCCACTCTATCCTTGAGCGTGTGACAGCTGAAGATGACGAGGGAGCTGAGGACCATTCGCTCGAGGAAGAAGAGGAGGAAGGGGCCGCCCATTCACTGAAGGATGTGTGTGACTTTGGGAAACCAGAACCTTCCCCGTTTTCTTCACGCAGGGTTATGTATGAGAATGAAGAGGTGGGTCACAGCTGCAAAGCATCACATTCATCAAAAATAATGGGCATAGATAAGCCTAAAGGAGGTGGATTTTTATTATGTGCAGGTGGATAATTTGCATTCACAATTTTGCCTATCCTGGCTGGTGTATTAAAATGTATGACAGGTGCATCATTATGCAAAGAGCAACATGAGCACTACTTTGCATACAAAAGCTGTCAACAGAGCAGGTGGCAAATGAGCCCACATTTAGAAAATCTTTTTTCTTCTTCTTCCAGATGGTGATTCCTGGAGATGTTGCAGAGATGACAGAGTTCCAGGAAAAAACCATGAACAATTCTCGATTCATCCTTGAACTGTGTTTTCCCAATGTGCAATTAGCACTTCCCAGCAAGGCATTTTATGAAAGACTCCACAACAGGTACAGACTTCATAATATGATACAGGTGTGGCTGGATTGAAATGAGAATACAGGAAAATTTACTAAGGATAAAGGTTGCATATAAAGTTAAATTTTAATCACCTTTTGATTATAAGGAAAGTCTAGTTATATAAATACTGTCTCATTTCGAAAAGTACTATAACCACAGAGAAATGCACACAGCCTGTACAGAAACGGTGCCTTAAAATGAACCATCAGGACTTCCCATCAAGTTGCGATGTCGCAACTATAAAGTCACCAACCACTCCCTTCACAACCTTTCATATCATCTAATCAGAGGAGAGACTCTTAATATTAATGAGACAGACGCAAAATAACCTGATCTTTCTCAAGCTCCTGACATAAGCTTGAGAAGATGTCAAATTATATTTAGAATTATTTTCAGTACTTAAAATCACAAATATATCCTAAAGATATCAAGTACAACCCTGGAAAAGTGTAGAATATGGGACCTTTTAAGATTTGTCATTGAAATCGATATGTATACCAGGCCAAGTGTTGTAACATGTTGTAAAGAGTCAGCTCTAAACTATCAAAATGAAATATAACCCAAACATGATTTCATGTTTGGTTTCATACACATCACAACCTATTCCATATAAGCTCTAAAACATATATATTTTGTATGTATTTTGTAGAATAAACAACGACCTGCTGCTGTGGGAGCCCACTGCTCCCTCTCCAGTAGAGACGGTGGAGAGCATGCCGTATGGAGTCGGACTCTCTGTCGCTAGTCAGTTGATCAACACTTACTCCAAGGACAGCTTCAGCCAGTTCCGTTCGACTGGTCCCGAGGGTAAGGTTGCAGACTCTCAATATTGTAGTGAAAATAAGTGGCGTGAAGTCATGTTTAAAAACCAGCAGACATGCGTTGTTTTGCAGAAGAGACCAGCGGCTCAGAGGAGGAGACCATGCAGTACTACTCTCCCGCCTCTGACATCGGACTCAGGTCTCGCAAGAAGAAAAAGCCCAAAGTGCAGAGCAAGACCTCCCAGAGCCTGTTCTCTGTCGTCCTCAGTGTCAATCATGGCCTGGTGGCTCTTCAAACTAATGCTAAGGTAAAACTAATATCATTTTGTATAATTGTTTACTATCCTCGCTGTTTAATTTAGACATTCCTAACAGCTTGTTTTATGGATAGTTGGGTTGAGTTTCCATATTTTTTTCTCTAGAAGGAGGATAAAACTGTACTGAAAAACAAACATGGAGAGTTCTGGCTGGAGATGAAAAACGCTGTGCTGTTCAGTGTAACACAGTACGAAGGCTATAAAGACCAACACTACATTTGCTTCCACACCAGTAATATCTGCGTATATCACCAAGGTAAAGCAACAACACCTAATTACATATGTGACTGAAAATGCATATTACCACGGTCGCTATATTCTGCTTCCGTCACTGATATCCCACTCTCATAACCTGCTTAGGACTCTTAGATGGAAGCAGCTTCGTCTCAGATATCAAGTTGCCATGCAGGACACATCCGCATTGGCTAGAGCCGACCATCTACCAATCAGAGACGCCTCCTGAAAGATCCTCAACGCCCTCCGAGGGTATTGGTCTGGAGGCTCGCAGCATGGTGTCTGTCGCTGTCAAAATCTCATCACAGAATGCAGAACGAAATGTCAAGGTACAGCGCAATCAGCTTCAAAGTGCTTCAGTTTATCATGACAGAGTTACATGTTCTTTATTGCATCTGCATGTGTTTATTTGTGACCTGATCACCACATGTTGCATGGATTGAGTGGATGGATTGAAGTGATTTTAGGTTGTTGCATTTGAATGACTTTTAGAGGCCTGAAGATGTCGGATTAGCTAGTTGTTTTACAAGAAAACACAAAATAGAGAAAAGACAGGAAAAATCATGATTTTTTTTGTTCTGACCACAGATTAAGTATTGCTGATTTAATATTTATCAGTTAGAGGTCAAAACAACTCTTTTAATATTTTCCATAGAGATTCATGTTTGAAATCTGCTTCATTTTTGTTAGTACATTCTTTCTCATCCACATTTGCCTGTAGATGGGGCTATTGTGGTATTTATGGATTTTTCTGGATCTATTCTCTAGTCATAACCTGATATTCCCATTTGAGGGCACAGTAATAACCAACCTCTTTATAACTGATGCCGTTTTCACATCATGCTTCAGCATCTGGCATGACTACATGACGATTATTGTTTAATTTTTGTAGCATCTGTTTCTTAACACACTTTTAATGTAACGTGTTTGCAGTTGTTTTTGCTTCGAATGCAGTATCTTTTTCAGTCAATTTTCTGCTCACTGTGTTGGTTTGTTCCTTTTAATGCAGGAATTTCTGGTCGCTGTTGGGGTGAGAGGAGCCACACTTCAACACAGAGTTGTCCCCCCCAGCCTGGGCTGGTATGACCAGGTAGGAAAAAAATGTTGCTGCCATTTCATCCCCTCTTTTTTTCCTTTCCTGTGATTTGTTCAGAAAACCTGTGGAGGAAATGAACTGCTATAAAATCTATAATCTAATTACCAACTTATTTGCAACAGATTGTTGACTTTTTGAATGTTTCCGATGAGCCTGTGTTGGGTTACGCTCCTCCTACGTCTGTCACCACCCTACACCTTCATCTATGGAGCTGCTCTTTAGACTACAGGTAATAGACTTCAGACCTCTGACGCAGTGAGTCACTCTCACTGAGACATCCTTTATAGATTCTAATGTGGCTTTTGTTTTTTTCTCTTGACAGACCCCTTTACCTGCCACTCAGATCACTTTTGGTTGTAGAAACCTTCAGCATCTCCAGCAGTGTCTCTTTAGACCACTCATCCTCAACACTCAGGTATGAAACATTTTTCTGGTTTTGTTGCAGCTGAGATGCAGAGGACTTTGTCTTATATAATGTGTGTTTACAGGATCATTTTGGACGAAGCTGCTCTGTTCCTCTCAGATAAGAGTAACGCTGTCTCTGTCAATTTAGTGCGTGGTAAGTCGACTTCAGTGAAGTTTTTGAATAGAAAATTTCTAATGTTATTAGCAGCTATTACCAGTTCTTTCCTTGTTTTTTTTGTTACAGACTATGTTCAAGTGGTAGACATGGGCACGCTGGAGCTGAGGATTACAGCTGTCAAACCTGGAGTGGATGGAAAATTGGTAGGAGTTAGCAATTTCTAAAAGATATGATTCAGTGTTTGTAACATCAATCAATAACAACAATCACACATTCTTACACATTTTTTTCACTGTTTCGGATGATAGTCTGAGCCGAGGTTTGAGCTGCGCTGTTCAAGTGACGTCATTCACATCAGAACATGTTCGGACTCCTGTGCTGCCCTCATGAACCTTATCCAGTATATAGCCAGCTATGGAGATCTGCTGCCGCCTGCAGAACCGGAAACCAAACACAGCAGCACCACACAAAGAAACAAGGTCAGCAGTGACACCACTCATGTCTTAATATTACTCTTACAACACACTTATAGAGCTCTACTTAATATGCATACTTAGTTTGAGTGTATAATTTTAAGGTGGAGTTTCCTAGCCGGTCCACATCTCAGACCCCGCTACTCGCTGAGACAGAGCAACAGATGTTGCAGGATCTGATGAGTGAAGCCATGGAGGAGACTGATGGGCAGCATGCACCAGGACTGCAACAGAACGGTAAAAAAAAATAAAGGATTGTATTTAATCTCAACACATGATGCAATTTAACTCTGAGATTTTCTACCATTTCACATTTACAGGCGCGCACGAGGAGCAGAACCATGACCACGACCCGCCCCCTTTTGACCTGTTCCTGTTCCCAGACGAGAGTGGGAATTTTACCCAAGAGTCCAGCCCCACTTACCCCATGCTTCACTCTCCTCTCATCACTCCGCTCCCTAACCTGGTCCAGGAGACAGATGACTTTTGTATCCTGGAAACACCGGGTTCCAGAGGAGAGGTAGGGTTTTCTGTCACAGAGTTATCACCTGGCATCACAATGAATAACTTGTTTTTGGTTGTAATTTGTTGCCTCATTGTCACCGATGTGTGTTTCAGGATCGTGATCAGGAGCCAGTGGTGAAGCATCTTACCTCCGACCCCGTGGAAATCAAAGACGATCACTTCAGTCAGCCTCTGGATGGGATGGATTCCAGTCGGGGTGGTATGAACTTTCCCATCCCAGAGGTGCGCTACCTTATCAAAGAGATCTCTGTCGTGTGGCACCTGTATGGTGGAAAAGACTTTGGAAATGCGACTTTTACAGCTTCTCCTGCCAGAAGCCGGGGGTGAGCCACGATCTATTAAATTATCCATGATAGTGAAATGTTTTCAATGGTAATCCGACTTTTTTAAAAACGTCATTTTCTCTGCCTTGCAGATCTACTCCCCATAGCTCCCCGTCTCAAACTCCAGTCAGACAGGCAAGAGTTTCAGGGCGGGCAGGAGGTGGAAAAGGAAGGAACCCTGATGTCCTGATGGAGATCCAACTCAGCAAAGTAAAGTTTCTCAAACATTTATCTTCATGCAGATTACCTAAATGTCTTAGGTCACCATTTACCTGCCCTTTTCCCTACCTTTTTCTCAGGTGAGATTTCAGCATGAGGTGTACCCACAGGCCCAGGTGCCTTCGGGGTCAGCAGCGGACCAGCCAGTGTCCCGGCAGGTGTTTGTTGTACAGGATTTGGAGATTCGAGACCGACTGGCTACCTCACAGATGAACAAGTTCCTCTACTTGTACTCTAGCAAGGAAATGCCGAGAAAGGCCCATTCTAACATGGTGAGGAAGGAGACACTCATACTTTAACCCGCTCAAGTCTCACTATAGTCTAATACCTCATGTGCTTTTGCTCTCAGATGACAGTAAAGGCTCTGCATATGTGTCCAGAGTCAGGTCAGGCTCCACAGGAGTGTTGTTTGCGTGTCTCCCTGATGCCTCTTCGCCTCAATATTGATCAGGTAAAAGACACACAGAAGATTTTTCATGTGGATGAAGATATTGCAAACTTAGTAGCATCCTCCAATCATGACCGTAGCACTTCTGACAATTGTTTTTTGTTTGTTTGAAGGACGCTCTGTTCTTCCTGAAGGACTTCTTTACTAGTCTTGCTACTGAAGTTGAGTTTTTCTCACCACCTGCTCAAGAAGGTAAAATGTGTCATTCAATTCACTCCAAGATCATTTGGTGTGAACTTTCATATAACGGCTCCTGATGATAATGCTTTGTTCTGCAGCAGTCTGCGTTTCTACAAAAAAAGCTGCTGCCCCAGAGATATCCTGCAGCTTCTCCAAGCATTCTCTCAGCAGCCAGGACCCAGCCCCAATCATCTCAGTGCCTGCTCAGAGACGGTTTAGCCACAATGGTTTCTCCACAACTGGCAGGGAGGAAGGGATTGAAAATGAAGCGTCTGCCCCTTCCTTCACAGACCAACCAATCTTCTTTAGGTCAGTGTTAAATAAATAAATAAATTATAAAATCCCTTTTGAAGCATGAATTAAAAGCGTTTTTTGGTAACATTTCATTTTGCTAACAGGGAGTTTCGATTTACCTCTGAGGTTCCCATTCGCTTGGATTACCATGGGAAACATGTTTCGATGGAGCAGGTACATGATGAAAGATGGCTGTGAATACATTCCCTGCTATTTTGTCTGTGCTTTATGAATGATTTCATGACTGCTTTTTTTCAGGGAACATTTGCAGGGATCATTATCGGGTTGACCCAACTGAACTGTTCAGAACTAAAACTGAGACAACTGTGCTATAGACAAGGGTAGGTTTATCTCTGTAAAATATCATCTACAACATTTGTAACCGATTTCTTTGACACACCATGAAACATTTAGATATAACTTTCAGGTGTAATTCAATCACAGTAATCAACCAGTCCCAGGAAACTAATACTTCTGTCTTCCAGTTTATTAGGTGTTGATAAGCTGTTTTCCTATGCAATAAATGAGTGGTTAAATGACATCAAGAAAAACCAGCTTCCAGGACTACTGGGTGGTGTGGGACCTATTCACTCTCTGGTACAGCTGGGTAAGTAGAAAATGTTCTAATCCAGTCACAAGCTTTTTAGTGTCATTAGATTTATTGATGTAGTAAGAGGCACAATAATGGGTGTTAGAAATGATGGAAGCAAAAAGTACAAGGAATATCGTGAGATTGAGCTTCTACTGCTGAACTTTATATCACTATTAACATATAAAGGTTCTTTATTTTTTAATCACCATACTCAAGTCTTTATTTCTTTGTTCTGTTCATCACACTGTAAACTAGCGTTTGCCAGTGTTACGTTGTTTACAATATGTGAACTTATTGATTCATATTTATCTCTGAGGTACTATATTTTCCTGTTCTTGGGGTGAATGCTCTGTTTAGTTCAGGGATTCAGGGACTTGGTGTGGCTCCCGATTGAGCAGTACAGGAAGGATGGCCGGATCGTTCGTGGGTTTCAACGCGGCACCGCCTCTTTTGGAACCTCCACTGCGATGGCTGCTCTGGAGCTCACCAACAGGATGGTGCGGACCATCCAGGTACCCTGGCCTCTCCGCCCTTACTAATAAAAGTCTTTGTTCATTATTAATACATTTATAAGGACCTAAACATTGCTCTGTGGCATTTTTAGGCAGCAGCTGAGACGGCTTATGACATGGTGTCTCCAGTACCTGATGAGAGAGACACAAAGAGGATAAAACGGTTCTCCTATTATGGACTGGCACATCAGCCCGTTGATCTGAGAGAAGGTGTAGCCAAAGCTTATACCGTTGTCAAAGAGGTACACAAGTTTTAATCAGAAACTGCCAATGTTTTTATAGCAGTGACATGAAAAAGGAGCTCTGAGTTAATGAGGATTGCGTGTTGTGTCTGTCCACAGGGAATCACAGACACCGCGCTGACCATCTATGACACAGCGACCCGGGAGCACGAGCAGCGCGGGATGACGGGGGCGGTGAGCGGGGTTCTCCGGCATCTGCCGCCAGCTGTGGTCAAGCCACTCATTATGGCCACCGAAGCCACCTCTAACGTCTTGGGAGGGATGAGGAACCAGATCCATCCCGATGCGCGCCAGGAGGAGTCTCAGAAATGGAGGCAAGGCGAGGAGTAATTTTCGTTGCCATATGGTAACCGAAACCATGACTGTGCAGAAGCA
Source organism: Lepturacanthus savala (assembly GCA_030544235.1). NCBI lineage: Eukaryota > Metazoa > Chordata > Actinopteri > Scombriformes > Trichiuridae > Lepturacanthus > Lepturacanthus savala. Next base: position 15,882,690 of record CM060469.1, on the reverse strand, counting down.
GCAGCTGATAAATGGAAACTTTCTTTAGAGCATTTTTATTCAAAGCTTCTCAGAGATGGAATGCCGGTTCTGGTGTAAATAAAGTAATGTTCATCTCATGGCAATTTGAGCTACTGTTTTTGTCAGCTTTTTGTCAGCTTGCCAGTTCCCTCACAGTGCCTTCATGGTTATCAGCATTGTCCAACTGTACGTTTTAATCAAAGGGATGTACGAGGAATAAATGAGCCACATATCATCTTTACATGGATACATTCTGTTGTAGGATAGAATTGGCATTTTAAATGTAAAAACATAACAATGAAGAAATAGGCTGTTGTCTCACGAGGCTCAAACATTTGCTTCATGATCAAACGGGTCTGTTTACGAGTTGTGTGTGGTTACATTCTCTTATCCTACTTGGTGTCAACCAACACTAATATTATAGTTGTGATAATGCTTAATTTATATAATATGTACTGTATGTGGGCCTTGTTATTTACTGTAAATATTCCTAAGATTTCATGGAAATCTGAGAGAACAAGTATAGGAACTGAATGTTTAAAGTTCTGTAGTCAGCACTTTTAAGGGTAACATGCCCAAATGAATAACTAGATGGGATAATGACCCAAATTTGTTATACCATTTCACAATTTTAGTTTGAGCCGTGATCAATGTTGTGTAATTTTCACAAAAGCTGCTGTCCTGAAAAGCTACTTTATTTAACTTAAACTTTAACTCAAACTTTAAAACAGTTTGAAATGTTCAAATCAGCCAGTCCGCTGCTCACATTTTAAAATTCTTGACACAAACTTGTACAAGATACTGCATCTGCTCAAATGTTGAAGTAAAGTCTTAATATTCTGCTATATTGATTTTTTTAATTTAAAGTGTATGTTTTGAATGTTGATATTTGCTGTGTCATGTTGTGTTGCAGTCATATTTGCTCATTTTCCTTGTTTATGTGGAAAGAATAATATTTCTTATACGTGTACAGTTGATTCTTGAATTTGTATTAAAAGCATGAAAGGAAAATAAAAAGTGGCTAAACCACCACAGTAGAGAAACATTTAGTGTGGTTTTCATTTATATCACATTCCTGACCATCTTGTCATGGATGGGTTTTCTGTTTCAGTCATGGTTTAGGTGAAGTACGTTTGTGTATGATTTCATTTTTTTTTTTTTTTTTGCTATTGATTCGTAGCACTTTTATTTTGAAATATGCAACTCTGTTAGACTGGAAGTTCCTGTCGCCATGGTAACACTAAAACGGGGCGAACCAACTCTTGTTTTCGACTGTGTTGTACACAGATTCCTGGTTTTAACGCTACTAATCTAATTTAAAACTCTTCCATGTCGGATATAACTGCGAATCTGAGCAGTTTGTCTTTTGAAGCCGGACTGACGGAAGATGAGAAAAAATTACTTTACCTGCGTGAACGCGCGGCGGTACTGACGACCTGCGGGTGCGCGCACGCATCGTTTCTGTGTGAACTTGTCCGTTCACTCAGGTAAATTAACACTAATGATGTGTTGGACTTTTAAAATACACTTCACTTATTTTGCACGAGTACTTTAGAGATAGTAAGATTTTAACTCAAAGACTTACTTGTAATTAGGTGTTTTTTTTCATTGTGATATTGCTACTATTACTCAAGTAAAATACCTGAGTTCTTTTTCCACCACTGGATATAACCAAACCAAGGTTTTACTTCAGTTTTTCCCATTTCAAGCTAGTCCTACTTTAAAATCCAGGAAATTAGTCAAATTTGTGACCTTTAACTATATAGTAAGCATTAACAAATTAGTAGTATGAGCCTAGTTTATTTCTTTAATTCTGTTTTTAGTTGGTTTTAGTTATGGAGTTAAGTCGAAACATCTAAAATTTTCTCTTCCAATGCAAATTCTGAGTTTATCATATGTAGACTTATTTTAATGATGTAACAGGATGACAGTTATGACTTGAATATATTAAAATGGTATTGGTATTGATTAAATAGTTCAAGTGTAACCAAATTAAGCAAAAAAGTGTTAAAACCCATCTATTTCCAATGCAGAACTTTAGTTTGCATATTTTTGACTCAAGTATTGCTAATTTGACCTATGACCTAATTCCTCTACCATTGTTTTTTGGGTTACAATACATTTACATTCAGGGGTGTCATCGAAGGTCAAACCGCAAACAGAGACTCTCTGGCATCAGGAGAAGACGGCGGCCTCTGCCTGGGAATACTCGGGATGGGTCACATGGGAAAACAGTTGCTTCGCACCCTCCTGGAAAAGACTGGCGTCAAACCGTCACATATTAAAATCTCCACTAGAAGACCAGAATCTGCAGGTATGTGCTGACTTTAACAGTTTTAGCTTGTGTTGACTCATACAACCAGAACTGCATTATGCTTTCTGTTTTGCAAATGGAGAGGAATTTACTGTCAGGTGTTTACAAAGTCAAAATCCTAGTATAGATAAATATATTTTCCTTTTGGTCAAATGCCAAGTAATGTTTTAAGTCTGATAACAATTTATACAGGAATCTTCCTTTTCGATTTCACCGCCCACAAACGTTTTAATAACCTCCCTCCCTGGACTTGTTTGTGCCATGCTGATTAACCCAACAAGACACCTTCCCCATTTCCTATGTAGAATGGATTAACCTAAATTGGAGAGACTCTGGCTTTCCACAGCATTTTCTATTTATTTATTTAAGACTTTTTCTTTGTATTTAATTCTACCTTTCATCCATGGATTGTAGTAATCATATTCTACACAGAACAATATCACTGTTTTTTTGTTTGTCACCCAGACAATTCTGTGTTTTCCATGAAAAGTCACACTTTTATTTACCACGGTGAGTTGTAAAATGAAAAGAAAAATAGGAAAATATTCAAAATAATATTTTGTTCCTTCAAACTTTGGTTACATCAAAGGACAGTCAGTTTTATGGCTTCTCTAACCAGCTAAACTGTTTTCAGCTGTGCTAACATGATTACACAAGGATTTTCTAATCATCCATTAACCCTCTGACACAATGAGCAAACACATTGTTCCATTAGAACACTGGAGTGATAGTTGCTGGAAATGGGCCTCTATACATCTATGTAGAAATTGCACCATAAACCAACATTTGCAGCTAGAATAGTCATTTAGCACATTAGCAATGTATAGTGTGTATTTCTGATTAGTTTAATGTTATCTTCATTGAAAAAAACAGTACTTTTCTTTTAAAAATAAGAAAATTTCTAAGTGAACCAAAACCTTTGAACGGTAGTGTATAGATCTCTCGATACAGCTTAACTAATAACTAACCATAACTAATTTCCCTCTGTGACCTAAATGTTCATTATCATTTTGTATGTATGTTTTGAAATGTTAAAACCCTGAATTAAAAAAGTTTTAAAAATTAAATTAATTATTGTATATTGTCTGGTTCTGTATATTACTGTAACAATACATGACTGAATCAAGTTTCCTGTGCTCCTGAATACTAATATGCTCAGATAAGAGTCATATTTTTATACTGAAGATCTTGCTCTTACATTTGTCTTATTGCTTCTGTATTTCAGTGGCTTTTGTCCAGACAGGGGTGGAATGTTTCTTTGATAATCGCAGACTGGCAGCGTGGGCAGATGTTCTATTCCTCTGCTGCTTGCCCTCTCAACTCCCTAAAGTCTGCACTGATCTCCACTCTCACCTGTCAAAGCACTGCCTGGTGTACAGCTTCACCTCTGCCACGCCTGTCTCTAGGTACGACCACAGTCATACACACATACCTAACTGATACTGGTGGATTTCCACCGATTAGTTCTCTTTTGATCTCATATTTCAGATTAGCACGACTTCTAGAACATGACTTCATTATCAAACCGCAGTATGTCTTTGTGGATCATGGCACAGCGGATGTTGGCACTAGTCTGACCACGGTTTCTAAAGATCTGATGGTCACGGTGCCACCGTGTCCTCTAACAGAGAATGGTATGTTTCACCTTTGTGTCAAACATGTTCAGATATGAAGTAGCATTTGTCTTTTATATTGATGACATGTTCCTGTATAACAGTTTGAGATGACTGACACCTTTATTATAGGTGGCATTTCTCTGGGTCTGAACTGGGTGTGTGCGGTGTTATACAGCCTGCTGAACATCTGTACCTCTGCCAGTTTGGGATCCAGAGACGCTCTCTCTGTGATCAAAAGCATCTTTAAAGAGAAATGGCCACACGACCTGGAATTAAACGCACACAGTTTCATCAATTCCTCCTACGCATCCTCTCTTCTTCCAGATGAGTGAGTATAATATATTGTAGCTCATTAATGCTGCTCATTGAAATTAATTAGATACAAACATGTTGTCTTATGTCTTTTTTTATTTTACAAAGGCCTTTTCCCTGGATTTCTCTCACTAATGCCCAGACCAAGGAGACACCGCTGCAGCGTTTTCTGTCGAGCAGTGCACCGATGCAGCAATGCATCTCTGCAGCATACAAATCACTGCTGGAGACCCCAGTTAAACAGGACCGCAGTTAATGTATTCATACTGAAACACCCTAATATGACAATTGAACAATTCCCCTCTATCTATAATTAATTTCTCTGCCTGTATTACACATACACTTTTAGAAGATGTAATGTCTCATATTTTAAATTACATTTACCTTAATGGTCTATTTTGCAATGCATGGATTTATTGTTAGTATAGGGATACATGTTTTTTTTTTCACTGATTAATTGTGCGTGGGGATTTTTTTTAAACAAGATATGTTTAGGATTTATTAATAGCAGCGATACTTGTGTTTTATTATATCTGCACATATCCAACATTGTTATCTTCTGCATGTATAGTAGATTATAAGACGTTGTAGAAATGTCAAGCATTAATTGTTTTATTTTGCGCTGTGGGAAGTGGGGGATCTTCCATTTTCTGTAGATTGGGGATTATATGACGATAGCGTTATATACTCTCATGAAAGATAAAGCATCAGTAGATTTGACAGCCTGTTGGTTGCAAATTAATATATATTTAGTTTTTTTGTCCTCTCAAATTTGTTTTTTTCGAAAAGACAGACACTACATTATGTATAATGTAATGTAACAAAATAATAATAGTTTATTACATTATTTAAGTATCTCAACTTTCACTATTACTGCAATACATTTCCTAATCAAAATGTATATGTTCACTCTACACACAATACATTTCCCCTAAGCATTTTTATTACTTAGTGTAAAATTAAATTTGGTGGAAAAAGACTGTTCTATTGTAGGCTTCATTTTAAGGTGGTGTAAATGCTTAAAATCCTACAACAGATATTTTACACAGCAGCCATTTTGACATGAAATAATAACAGGTGTTACCAATGATACTAATTACGGTTCTATAGAGTTTTATATTGTGCATTTTGTCTTAATAGAAAGGCTCCACTACACTAAATGGAACTGAACCTTCATTAGTATCATTGGTAACACCTGTATTTACCTAGAGTTTGAAAACCTGATTTCAAGGGGCGGGCTCACCAGCAATGACTTGTGACATCACAAATAGTTTGTAAGTCAATTCTGGTCCAATGTTCGGTTTACAGAAGCAACGTGGAAACCTGAAGCCTCCAGTCATGCACAATTCCCAAGATAAACTTTATAACCCATTTACTAAATCACTATAGAAATATACATCGTGATACCTCCTCCTGTGATACAGTAAATAAATATATAATTATCGCTTCTTGGTTTTTGAGGGTTATTATTTCTACTTTAGTCATAGATATCCTGATATATCATAGGCGAAATTTTGGATGACTGAAACTGAAATAAATATATGCATTAAATTGCATGCATTCATTTTAAAATGTATTTATTTATGTATTCACCCCTCCCCCCATTTATTTCTCTAAATGTACTTATCTCTGCATTTCTTTTTGCATTACCTTCTCAAGTGATTCCTTTTGCATTTCCACATATTTCCACCAATATATACAATGGAAAATAAAAACTGAAATTAAATAAATTCATGTGCAAAGGGAAAATAATAGTAAAAAATATCATAATAATAATAATTAAAAAAAATAATCCTCCATACAAATGCTGATATTGTGTAGTTATGGCAGGAATTATAGTAAAAATTCCCCTTTATTCTGGGGGCACCCCTTCAAGGACATATACATTTCTACTGACAGTATTGTGGAGCTACATCTCTTACTGCGCAGGACCTCGACCCTAAACTCTCGAAAACGCGGAAGTCACAAGTATTCGTGTGTGTGTTTTTTTCCTGTCAGGCGTCACATGACTGCAGTGATATGGGAGCGGATTTCCTGATGGGACTTGGACTAAAGTAAAAGCCTCACAAGTCGTCGGATTATCAGCGGTGCTTCGTGGTAAAAACAAAAAACGCACACAATCGAGTGTTTTGTTTCGTCCGGTGGTTCCGTAGTTTCGGCTGCACTGTTGTTTTTTTCTTCTACTCGCTGGAGGAAGCTAACGGAGCTAAGCTAAGATGGAAGCTGCGGAGCTGCGGCACGGGCACGCGCACAACGTTCAGCTCCCAAAGCTTCACTCATCTGCCTCAACAGTGGTTTAACAAGCTCATTAAATGTCAAGCGGCGGTTCGCGTTAGTTGGTGCGGGGCTGCGCGTGGCGGCCGCCGCGTGTCATCAGGGTGTCATCAGGATGTCATCAGGGTGTCATCAGGATGTCATCAGGGTGTCATCAGGGTGTCATCTGTCTCCCTCCCTGTGGCCGGTGGGGGGGGGAGGGGGCGGGGCTTCATCTTTTTCAGCCACGCAGGCTGAGATGTTTGTCTTGTCTTTACAGCCATGGAGAGATTAGAGGCGACGTCGGAGCTCCAGTCGCGGCTGTCGTCCCTGTCCTTCTCGTCTTTTCCGGGAATAACGTCCAAACAGTGCGACAACAGCCCGCCGGACAGGTAACAACCTGTTGCTGCTGCAGCCTCCAGCCCGCAGGATGGAGGAAAAAACACAAGTGCTGTAAGACGTCTAGTGATTTCAGTGATTTTGATGCTTTTTGTGCTGACTTTCAGTCTCCAGAGTACAGACCTCTCAACCAAAAGCCAGCCCGAGATGGAGGAGAGCAAAGAGGATTCAAGTCAGCGCTGCGAGGTAGTTAGACATCCAGCGTGTTTAGATGAGCTGACAGTGATGGAGGTATAATCTGCTATATGTTTTGGTTGTGTGCGTGTTTAAGGGTAATGAAGAGGCCCCTGCTGAGCTGGTCCTGGGGGAAGGAGGCGAGGAGAACAACAGTGCAGGGAGCAGTGAGCTGTCCACTGAGATTAAAGGTGAGGACCTGCTGAACCTGCACTTATTGACTATTCCTTAGTGCGACTTAATATGTATGATTTAAACGGTTTCATCATTCCATGTTAGAATAAGGCAAGACCCTGTAATAAATCTTATAAAACGCCTTAGCTCCACAGCTATTTTTCAGTTTTCCTGCTCAGAATGACATGCATACAATGAATATGGAATATCTCTACAACATAAGGGTTATGTACTTAAACCTGGTATCAAAAGGAAGCAAATCAACATATGAGGTGACTTCAGAAGTGTCAGAATCAATTTCTGTTACTGTGACAGAGTAAATATAATTAAACTACAGATAAAACTATTTTATTTAGTGTTGTAACTGAGGTTTCCTCATGTGATTTATTGATTTAATGGGATGATTTGATACACAGGGAAGCCTGTACTTCACCGTGTTCAATGTATAAAAAGCGATGGTGCCTGAGCCTTAGATTTATACAGGTTTAAAGATGGATAAATGATTATTAGAGATGCACCGTGTCATTTTTGTTGTTCCCCCGGTGCAGCCCAGATGCCGCCCCTGAATCCCCCGACGACATGGACGTCCGTGGCGGTCAAGGAGCTCAAGGCCAAGCTGCGGACGGAGAAGGACAGCATGGTGACCGTGTACCGGGGCGACATCATGACGGTCCACGTGCCCACCGTGCCCGAGGCCCAGAAAGTCTGCTGGGAGTTCGCCACGGACGGCTACGACATCGGCTTCGGCATCTACTTCGACTGGACCCCCGTCACGAGTCGGTCCATCACGGTGCACATCAGCGAGTCGAGTGATGACGAGGACGAGGAGGAGGAGCTGGAAGGTCAGTCAGGAGCCGAAGCAGTGGCCTCCCATTTCTTCCTGTTTCTTAGTTGACTATATTATCAGTAAAAATGCATTAGTATCTTATTTCCTTCGCCTGGGATCTGAGTGTGTTGACTTTGTGTTTCTTGTGATTTCAGGAGCTGTCAGTAACGGCGACGTCGAGAAAGGCTCCAAAACTCAGTCCAACTCAAGTCTGGCTGAAATCTTGCCCGTTTACCGCCAGGACAGCCACTTGTCCGTGTTCGGCGGCAGCCACGATTTCCCAGGTGAAGGCACATACCTCCTGAAGTTCGACAACTCCTACTCTCTATGGCGAAATAAAACTCTTTACTACAGAGTTTATTACAGTGCCTGAAATGCCGCTTTATTTGTTTTATGAATGTATAATTTACAGAACATTTACTCTTAAGGACGACAAACTATTTTTGAATCCACGCGTGGGAAAAGATGACGTTATGATATCAAAGGTTAAATATAAGCACGTCTATTTTTTAAAAATTGCTGTCCGCTTGTGTTGCCACACGTTGAAACTATATCGTCGGATAGTTTTGAATGCAACGTTTTGTGTCTCATCGATGCATATTTAAAGAAGCCTTGCACATATGCCATGTTCCGCCATGTATGCACCGTGCTATTTGGTCAAGTGCCCATCATAAAACGTGTAGAACGTCTTCAGTTGTAACATTTCTGTAGTAGCAGTGATCAGGGAACACCTGCACAGAATATATTTCGCCTGGCCAGGTGCTTAATCAGCAGTGCTCTAAAGAAATGTGAGTTTTGGTTGTTGTGTGTTTGTGTTTATGTGCACATTTTTGATTATGATTCCTGTCGTTACTTGTATTCATCCCTCTGCTTTTTGTGCCGTAACCTGTGTTGAATCTAATCACGACTTAACTGAGAATCTAAGTAAGGAATACTACTGTGACAGTGGTGTGTTGGTAGAGGATATAAGTGCAAATGTCTGAATGTACTGAAGCAAGTGATGACAGACATCCAGACTCTGCTTTTTTATGACACAATTAAAGCCATCCCTTATCGCATAAACTCTTATTATGTAATATAGATTCAATATTTACATTTGCCTTGCCCCCCTTTTTTAATTTGCTCTTTCAGAGGTAGGGAGGAGTTGCAATATTTCATCTAAATGTGTTTTGTGCACAGGTCTATGTAAGTGTAGGTCGGTGATTTCTGAATATTCGCTGTGCGTCATGAGCATACTTTGGATTTGATTGTGTTTAATAGAATTCTTCCATCCTGTTTTGAAACCGCTTCTGCCACTTTGTGTATATGTTAAAAAAAAGAAGATGTCACAAATTTGGTTGCTAATGTCAAACCATATATGATGCAAAGCTTTTCATGTTTCCTGTACTGTATCTTTAACTTATGATTCCTGAAAGTTTATATTCCACAAATAAAGAGAAGATTGTATAGTTTTCTTTGATTATTTTGATCTGAATGTTGAAACATAATTTACTTCTCTCTCTCCCTCTCTCAACCAAATCTGTCCATTCCACCTGAGACGCCATCATTTCATAAGTCTCACTGCTGAGCCACAATTAGAAATCGCTTCAGGATGGTCCCTTGTGTTTCCATTAGGGATGTGGCATTAGGGGATTGATGTAATTGTTACACAGAGGTGCTGATGAAACTAGGTTTTATTTTCAGCTCTCCCCACAGGCCAGTCAGAACCCAGACTCACATCTAGTGTCACTCATGCTTTCCTGGACTTACATAACATATTACAAAAGATACTCACTATGATCCTATGTTAGAATATTTTAAATACAAATTTGATATTAAATGTGTGTAGCTCCACACTATACTGTTTGTAGTGCATGCTAATAAATCTTGACTTTATTAATTTGATTACTTTTTTACACCCTGTTAACAAATACATTTTATACACCTGCAACATAATGCAAATACAATATGAGCAACAAAATCTATTTTTCAATGTTGTTCCCTTCCAGTCAGTGTTTTTCTTGTTCCTTTAGTCAGATGTTTGAGTTTCATTGTGCAGAATGAAGTGTGTATGGAAGGCTGCCTCATTCATTCTCTCTGTACTGACTGTACCTGTATGCATTATTTCTGACATTACATTAAACTTATAGCTTTGTACAACAGAGACAGAACTTTGTAGTCAAATAGGAGACATCTTATATCAATGAAAGATAAAATATAGGTCCTTACACCTTATTTTTTAAATATTTTGGGTATGTTTGTTTTGCATCTTTAAACATGAAAAGAACGAGGTGAATCTAGACCCCAGGTTAATGAGGGATCATAGTCCAGTGGTCATACACAATGAACCAATCAATCAGGTTTGCACTTTAATTCCTTAGTAAATAAATTTAGCTGGAATGTTTACAGCAGATATTGCACTTTTTGCACAGATCCGGGGTAGAAGGGGTGTGTTTTTATCTTACTAGGCTGTAGTGAAGAGCATAATTTGGTATGGGATGACAGCATGGCACTGCAATCTCTCTGTACAGTTAAAATCAGACGTTCGTCTGCACATCGCCATGAAGGTTATTGGTAGGAAGGAACACAAACCCCTCCAGTCCATATACGACAAGCACAGAGATCATTGTCTGACCCATCTCATAACCTCACATCGAGTATGAGCTCTTCCAGTTCACTCATTTCAAATTTTAGATAATGTTGCTTGAGACTGTCAGGGTCATGCAATATTTTCATGCTGTTCTTATCGGTTTATATGTGTGGATGTGCAATATGTGAAGCGTGCAATATGTGGAATCTCAGGCGATTTGCTACAGCTGCTGAATGTTGTTTTTATCATGGAGGCAGTTATATGTGTGCAGCACTGGAGTCCAAAACAAATTTCCCCTTGGGGACAATAAAGTATATTGTATTATGCTTTTTGACAGTGTCAGAGAGGTATTGATTTATATCTAAGGTCATTGCGGTTGTAGCCTGTATTTTTTTTCTCATTCCCATTTAGCTACACACAGGAGGGTCCTGGATATTATAAATATAATATAATATATTATAATATAAATATATCAGTCCAATCCACCTCCAAACACTTACAACCTCAAACTGACAACAGATTTCAAAGTATCTCTAACAAGCAAACAAGAACAGAAAATTGTGATATTGAGTAGTAGAAAGTATCTAAGTACATTGATTCAAGTACTGTACTGTAGGTACTTGTACATTACTTGAGTATTTCCAGCTGATGCTACTTTATACTTACATTTCAGAGGGAAATACTACTTTCTACTCCACTACATTTGACAGCTGAGGATACTTTTCAGATTAAGATTTTTAATATATGATAAAATAAATGTAATAATTATCATATATATATATATATATATATATATATATATATATATATATATATATATATATATATATATATATATATATATATATATATATATATATATATTTAAATATGCTATGCACTATGTGCAAAAATGAAAGGTAGCAAAAATGATGCTGTACTACAATTAATTTCCCCAAAGTGACTCACACATTGATAAATTAAACCATTAAAATGCCTTCACGTGTATTTAGTGACTGAAAACGAGCAGTACTTTCACAATAATACAACACAGTCTGCACAATACCTACGTTACTTTTAATACATTTTGCTGATACTATTTTTTCTACTTTTCCTTAAGTAGTAACCTTTTGAGTATTTTTGACATTATTTCTACTTTAGCAACTCAAGTAAAGGATATTAGGACTTCATCCATCGTTGCTGACATTTCACATTAAAGATTTAGTTATTTAACTTTTAGTAAATTCCTCTAAACTGTGATAGTTTATCGGTGGATCGAACTAACGAAAACAATTAATAAAAGGAGGAACTTTCAAGGAATGATTACTAGGGTTATGGCACCGTACAAAAAATGTTATATAACTCAGTAACAATCCCAAAAAGATGTGTGGAAGAATCGCAGCGCACCGTTGTCAACGCGCTGCTCTGCGCGTTATAGGCTAATTAATTAACTAATAGCGGTTTCAGGTGTGAGTTCTTACAGCGGCCTCGAGCTCGGCTCAGCCAATCAGAGCCCAGCACTGGCGGAAACGGCTTCCTGACCTTCTGTCCGCGGTAACATCAAAGCTTCTCCGCTCCGAGGGTCGACGCGTCGAAAGTAATGGGAAGGCTCAATTTCTACGTCCTCTGGTCCCTGCGTGACGCTCCCCGCCAGTTCATTAGGTAGGCTTCTCTAAAACAAATTGATTTTTTTCGTGTGAAACACAGCCAGACACGTCATGGGTCTCTCTCCGTCTGCAGCAAATCCAACCGGAGCTGCTTCCAAGTCCACGTCCCGCTGCCTCTGCCCGAGCAGCTGGTCATCTTCGGTCTGGGAGAGTGGACATGCAGCGAGGCGACCATCTCAGTCGAGGTTCTGGTGAATGCCGAGGCCCAGAAAATTGGAACTCTGACGTCTCAAGCAAGGTATGCGGAGGGGGGTGGAGCTGTTGTTATGTTTTCATTCCTTCATTTCAGTTTAAATTGTTAAACTTCTGAACTCAGGTGTCTGACCTGGGAAGGAGACTGGAGCACTGATATCATCACAGTGGCGGCAGAGAGAGGCAGGAGAGGAGTTTATGGCAAGATTGTGCTCACAGTGCGTGGAGAGGTAGGAGGCAGTAAATCCTGGTTATGGAAAACAACCACATATCAAAAGCTACTGGATATAAAGCTAAACATAGGTTATAATGAAATATATTCCAGATTTAGAAGAGCGCACTCTTATTATACAGCGCTGTTTCACTGTTTGTTGTTGTTCCATGTGCTGGTTTGTGCCCAGGCGCAGGATAAAGCCAGCATCTTCAGCAGTTCTCCACTGCTGCAAAGTAAACATCTGTTCCCAGAGCAGCAGGATGATGCCACCGATCTCTCCTCCTGCGTATTACACCAAAGTGCTGGAAATGAAACGGTGAGATTATTATTAAAATAAAAATTGTTTTGCAGCAATCCTCACGTTGTGTTGCTGCATTTAAAATGGTAAAAATTCAAACTGTGCCTCACAGTTAACTCCCAACTCCTCACACTTGGGTGACAGTGTTTGCTATGAGATCCAAGTCAATAAAATTGGAACCAGTGATTCCATTGTGGGGACTAAACCTTCACCCTGGCCTACGGTAAGATTCATGCTTAAAGTTATATCCTCATCGCCTACACGCGAGCTAAGTAACTTGCTCTGTGCCACTGAAAGGATAAAACACCCAGAAGGACAGTTATTAGTAGGAAGGGACGTCTGACATGGAGCTCAGAGGATACGGACAGTCTCACTGAGGACGTGAATCACGCTTCAACTCCCAAGAAAAAGAGGCTGTCGAGAATGAACAGTCAAGAAGAAATGATAAAGAACGAGAGCAGAGAAGGTCAGAAATCGGAGAAAAAATATATTTCAAACTTTGTGGTCACATCCCAATTTGGAAAAAAAATGTTTTGAGAGAGCTGATGATTTAGTTTCAGGTTGTCCATCAAAACGCTGGAGCCATTCGATGTGTCTGAGTGACCCTGAAACAGCCATTCTCATCGGAGGGGAAACTACAGATAAGCACTACTGCAAGGACTCCCTGTGGAAGCTTGAGTTAGGTCAGAGTCATGATTTACTTTCATTAGTTCATTTGCTGCTTAATATTTATAAAGTGACTAAATGATTAAAAAACCCTGGAAAACCTTAAAAAGACTTTTATATTGAATCCATTTCACATAAAATATATGATTTAGACAAAAACATTGAGTTGCAATTTTTTTTGACTGATTACTGCAATGGTGATCTTAGAGGGAATGGTAGTTTTTACAATATTTTCATTGAAAATTCTGTGTGTATGTGCGTGTATTTAAAATTTTTGGGGGTGTATCTTTACCAAATGTGGATAGTAGGATAAGACGGTATTTTATTTAAAACGGTATATTGCCACACATTTCACCTTTAACACATATTGCACCCGCAATTTGAAAATCGCAGTAAGTCGCACTGTGATTTCGATAAATTTAGATTAATTATTCAGCCGTATTTCACATGGGTTTTCCTATTTGACCTCTTACAGACAATGATTTCTGGTACCCCATGAATTCCTCTGTGTCTGGACCTATACCACCATGTGCCCGAGGACACTCTGCCACCTATGATGCGGACTCTAGGACGGTCTTTGTTTTCGGCGGCCTGAGGGAGGGTCACCGCTACAGCGAGCTCTACGTCCTCAATACTCTGACCTGGAAGTGGAGGCTCGTCAATGTGGGTTTGGTGCAATGCAACACATTAAAATAATACATTTCAAAGACGAAAACGATGGAAAATAATTCAGTGTTTTGTGGATCTAGGCAAAAGGAAACGTTCCTACTCTGGCACATCACTCTGCAACCTTTTATAAGAAAGAGCTTTTTGTGTTCGGCGGTGTTCAACCGAGTCATTCTGCTGGGGACAAATGCAGTAATGCTCTATACATCTTCAGCCCAGAGTTTGAACTGTGGTACCAGCCCATTGTTGAGGGAGAAAAACCTCTGCCTCGTTTTGGGTCTGTCTTTTTCAAACGGACTATGTCAATTGCAACCCATATGCAGCTTTATTTTTCATTGATTCCATTATTTATTTTTCAGACACTCGTCCACACTTCTCTCACAGAAGATGATCATATTTGGTGGCCGGAAGACGGCAACTTATCTAAATGATCTCCACATTCTAGATCTGGGTATGAAGATTCAATGACTACACTGGGAATCATTTTGTGTCCAAGTTTGCTCTTATACTTTTTTTTTTCTCTTACTGGGTAAAGGACTCATGGAGTACACAGCTGTGAAGTGTGGGAACATGCCACCGCTGCCTCGAGGGTGAGCACAGAGCTAATCAACCTTGAGAAATGTCATCAATGTGACCGTTTGCTTTTGGTATTTTTGGTATCTAAGACAGACCAGCGCATGAACTGCATGTGCTTTACAGTAACTACACAAAATATCACCTTTCTGCATTACATTTGTTTTCATTGATGAACATGGGTAAAAAAAAACTGCCTTTAGAACTGTAATGTTGCAGCTGAAAAACATCCTGGACAGGTTTCATGCAGCGGTTCCAGTTTCCAACAACAGGATTTTAGTCAGCGGAGGCTGCAGTGCCATTGGAGCCCTGCAGGACATACATATCTTCAACATTGGTGAGTGCTGGGTCATTAGTGCCACCTTCATCTAGACATATTCTTATTACAAGATGAGATGCAATAGTGGGGTGCTGTGACACATATGTCCATTTATTTTTGAGTTGCCATGTCTAATGTAACCCAAATCTACTGTTGGGTGCAGTAAATCCTGCTTTAATTCCTCCTCAGATACCAAAATGTGGAATTCAGTGGTGTCTTCTCTGCTTTGCTCCAAACCTCGTGCTGGACACAGCATGATAAACATCGGCTGCTCCAAGCAGGAACAGGGTGAACATGTCGACATCCTGGTGTTTGGTGGGTCAGATTGCTGTGGAACCTTCTACAGTGACACAGTCAAGTGCACAGTGGATATTCCAGCTGATAAATGATAACTGATTCATCTGGGAAGAAATCTGGACAGGACACTTATTCATTTGGTCTTTAAAACTGTGGACGTTGCTGTTATATGACCTTATACCGTGTGCAGAAAAATTACAGGTGTATATGTAACAATTTTCTACTTAAATGCTTTTTCTAGTGTGTGATATAATCTGCTGCCTATTTTATTAGCCTAGCTTCTGTTTTAAGAATTTAATAACCATCCATACTTCCACATAGGCAATATTATACAAGTTATTATGGACTTTGCATAAAAAATCCTCTGACTGCTGGGCTAAGTAAAATGAATAAAGTCTTCAAATAAAACTTATGTAAAATGATTTAAATTGAAATGTTCCTTATGTAAATTAACTCCATGGAAACTTGATCACTTTCATAGTATTTTATTTTGGACTGTACAAAGTGGTGTGATGTTCCACTATGCATGCAGATCAGCAGGTGTGTCTGGTTGGCAAGACGGGTGGCTCACTTTGAAAGCATCCATCTCAAGTAAGGTTTGATTTAACCTTTGGATAGTTGGATACAGCCCGACATCCACTTTGAACCTGTACAGAATACAGACAAAAATAGAAAAATAAAATTGAAGGTACCAAATAATTATGAAAAATGCTATAGATTATAAAATTACACATGCACATTAATAAGGTGCTTTCTGTTTGTTAAATATCTGATTGCATACCTCTCTGCATTGTAGACTTGTGGGACCAGACAGATGTCAGCCATGGATATCTAAAAGGTAATTACTTTGTCAGATTAAACCCTTTTATATTTTTATGATCTTATTATGATGGTCATGCTCTTACCTCATCACCTACACAATATTTCCCTGCTGTTTGCTTCAGAATGGGCTCAAGAGCTGGAGGAAAACAAAATATGCATATGATTTTATATGTTACGGTCTGCATTTTAAGAGATGATAATTTGTAAAGATGGGCATCCACCAACCTTGAAAACCGCGATTAATGAAGTGCTGTGCCCAGGGCACCTTCTCTGCTCCTATCTTCTGGAGCACATGTAGATTCTGAAACGTCCAGGAAATAATACTGTGAAGTTATTTGTATTTCAGTTTAGCTTTTTGCAGTAGTTTGGACTCTGCTCTGCTCACCTGCACAGGCTGTATCCCTGAGGCAATGATGTCACTTATCATTCGGACCTGGGCACGTTTCTTTGGGTCTGCTGGAAGAAGCTGAGGGCCTGGCCTGGTCTCGTCGAGATACTGGATCACTGCCAGCTGCGTAAGCAAAAAGACATTGTCCTCAATCTTTTCATTTGCATAATATACAGTTCTGTAGGATGAAATGAATGCACGGTTTGGGAGACTCACTGACTGAGAAAGGATGATGCCATCAATTTCAACTGCAGGCACTTGTTGCATAGGGTTTAAAGTCTTGTACTGCTCAGTAAGCTGGTGGCACCAAGCAAATCTACATGAGGCTAATACAGTAACTCAGTTTGTTTTCATACATTCATTTATTTAATCACACTATTAACACACTTTTCATCAATTTTGCACAAAAGACATGCTTAAGATAATGCACAATGTGATATTTATACAGATATTGATCCCGTGACTCTGCACACCGTACCTGCTGACCCCCATCTTTGATTAAATTGACTGCAACCTGGTCATAGTCAATACCTTTAAGAGCAAAAGCTGGCACACATAAAGATAATTATCATATTAACATCAGAATGATTTGAACAGCCAAGCGGAGTCATCTTGTAGCATGTCTTACCAATGCGAACCCTCCAGGAGCAGGAGCTTCTGAAATATCCATGAAGAACAGGCTAGATGGAGATAAAAAAAAAAAATCAGATCATGGATTCGGTCCATTGATAAAACAATTCCCTCTGAACACAAGCTAACTTTTTATTCCTACTGGTTCACCTTGGTTTGGGTTGCCATAGCTCTTTGTTTTCACACAGCTACACTGAATCAATTGCTGAAAGTATTTTTTTTCTGTAAAGTCCACAAGCTCATTCTCCAGCAGCCAATAGGATGTTCTCCTAAAATCCCTCCTACCTACTCTTTGGTCCATGACTAAGCACCATCAGGGCTTCATATGGATCACATTAGAGACTGGGTTCACACACATTAAGCTCACAGCCATCAGTGTTACTGAACTAAGTTACCTTGGCGAAGCAAACAAAGGACAAATGCATTGTTGTGGCTGTGATAACGTTGTCACTTTGACTTTTAGTTGTTCAGAGTCCTGCACCTTAACCGGAAACTCTTCCTTTCTCGTGGATGAGTAAACATGTCATACATGTAAAACCTGCGCAGCTTCACAGCGAAACGCTCAGCCTGCTTGTGGTTAGCGTTTGTAATTTTTAGTAGAAAGCTTTGGCCACAGTTCAACAATCCGGAATTGCATAACTTCCAGCCGCTAAAAAATCAGTCTTCCGTGTTCTTTTAACCAATAATTTGTCATCATACACAGCTAAGGCGGGGTGTTCTAAAATCTCGTCAGTGATTGGTCAGAACGGGCTCGCAGTTAACCAATCAAGCTGCGTTATTTGTTGGAGGGTCTCACGTGTAGCGAATCACAAGCCTCGGATGCCGTTAAATCCCGCCCACACAGATACATAACTGTTAAGGTTAAGGTGCCGCGGTCGTTGCGTTGGCAGCCGTCCCACCTGCGGAGTTGATCAAACCAA
Source organism: Lepturacanthus savala (assembly GCA_030544235.1). Taxonomy (NCBI): domain Eukaryota; kingdom Metazoa; phylum Chordata; class Actinopteri; order Scombriformes; family Trichiuridae; genus Lepturacanthus; species Lepturacanthus savala. The sequence continues at coordinate 15,864,422 of CM060469.1, read as the reverse complement.
GGCAGCAGACAGCACCTCCACCATGGCGTCAACAGCTCTGAGATCAGTGCTAAAGACAAAGGTAAGTTTTGAGAAAAAAATACAGAGAAAAGCATTGAAAGTCTCCTCACACGCGCATGACGCACGTAGGTCTGACAGTTCACATGGTGTTTACACACTGCTTACAGTCATGTGTGCAGGACAAGTCAGGACTGATTTATTCTCACGGGCTGATTTAATTTAAGTTGATCCCTTTCTTCATGGGGATTTTGATGCATATTCAAATCCTATGTGCTGGCTGTGCAATCTGAGCACAGACTTGATTTATAGCTGTAACCAAGTGAACTCTTTCAGTGATTCACATTTGTAGTTGCAATTAAACACTAAACTTATTTCCCTGCACATACTGACCTGACTGCATTCATTCTTTCAGCCCTGCAGGCAGCTGGGCTTTGCCCCTTCTGATCTTTTCATAACTCCACTGTTTGTAGTTGCACATTAATCTCACCAGGCTGCAACTGGAAACAACTGGTTTTGTCCATTTAATGTTTTACAAGATATATAAACCAAACCTGCCATTAGGCCGCTGAGGTCATACCATTATAGTTTTGATATCTAAATATAATGCAATACATGTTGCAGTTGAATATATCATATAGGCCCATTATCAATTGTTGATTATTTTCTCAATTAATTGATTTGTCTATACAATATCAAATCGTGATGAATGTCAGTTTCCCAAAAGCCTAAGATGCAAACTAAACGTCTTGTTTTTTCTCGACCAACAGTCAACAACACAGTGATATTCAGTTTACTACGACAGATTAAATTAACTTGAATTCACATTTGAGAAGCTGGAACGAGACATTATGACCCAATGATTATTAAAATAGTTGGTAAATAACTCAGTTGATTGACAAATGACTGATTAATCAACCCATTGTTCCACTAATATCATTCCCTACCATGTTATTATTTCAGGTCCCACTTAAAGTTGGCAGCATGTGCTGCTATTCCTCTTCCTCAGTGGTAAGATGAAAGCTTTGCTTTATTTTTAGTCTGTTATTACACCTGATGTCAAATATCATAAATGAATCATTAACCTGCAGATGTGGTGTAACGTTTGTCCTTACAGCCCAACACCAAGCTGTTCATTGATGGGAAGTTTGTTGATTCCAAGACTTCACAATGGCTGGATATTCATAATCCTGTAAGTGTTTCTCTTGGCTTCCTGTAGCAGCAGAGTTTATGGCGTTACTTAACCTGCTGCAGGTTAGATAATATATTTTATTGTGCTTTTTTAAAGATTTACTTAAGATTAGAGAGGCTGCTTTTAGTAATTGTAAACGTTTCCAGGTGTGCAGTAAAACCACAAATATGGAACATTTAAAAAGCAAAGCTAAAACCTGTAGACAGGACACAGGAAACTCCTGAGGAAACAGATTAGATCCTGACTGATCCTGTCCTGATTTAAATAATCAGCAAAGTTATGCTGCTGTTCCATGTCTGTAAAATTAACTTATTTCTCAGGATCACTGCAGGTACTCTTTGCTGCAGGAATGTTGCTGTTGTGTAATGCATTGCCTGTTTATTTCAGCTTAGGTCATTATTCAATGTAAGAAATTCACACTACTGCACAAAAATATCCTCTAAGTCTGTCCGTTTGATTCATAGATCTCCAGACATAAAGTTACAGTGTGGATGCATTACTTGATAGGTGTATCTCACTGCCTACTGAATTTTAATCACTTGTATGAAATTAAATCACTAAAGGAAATTGATAATAATTAAATAAAGTTTACTGGAATCAAACAGCCCCTGCTTTTAAAAATAATCTTTCAAGTATTTATTTGGCAGATCTGCTCATACTTTTCTCCTCCATAGGCTACTAATGAGGTAATTGCCCGTGTACCTAAAGCCACCCAGGAGGAGATGTTGGCTGCCGTGGACTCCTGCTCCAGAGCCTTTCATTCCTGGTCCGAGACCTCCATCTTGGCTCGGCAGCAGATCTTTCTGCGCTATCAGCAGCTTATCAAGGACAACATTGTAAGTCAAATGGTCACAAAGAGAAGCACTGTTCGACTTAATTTTAATAGCATGTAATATTTGACCTGTTTTTTAGAAAGTCGCTCCTTTTAAACCTTTTTCACATTAGTTCACAGGCTTCTATTTACGTCTAATAATGAAACTCTAGTTGAAATGATACCAAACTTGAAGCTGAGACAGGACTGGTATGATGGCCGTCTTATGTTGCAGAAAGAACTTGCCAAGGCCATCACAGTGGAGCAGGGCAAGACCCTCGCTGATGCAGAGGGGGATGTGTTCAGAGGATTACGTAAGTTTGTCACACACACACACAGACGTGCATGCACATGCATTCCTTTACAAAGGACAACAAAAGGGTACATATTTATGCTTTTACTTTGTGGTTGAGGAAATGGTTAATGAGTTATACCAGCTCTGTATATTATCTGGTAAACAAGAGTAAAGGGCATTTTACCCCATGAGCCCTGTAAATGACGGACACTAATCGTAATGTCACCTTATGAGCTGTATTGGGTATTTTAATTCTTTTGCTTACATTTTAAATGAACAATAATATGACTTGGTTATTTTTCTATTACCAATTGTAAATTGAATAATTCATATTATCCTCAAATGTCAGGGATAACAATCGTACAAAGTAATGATAGGGTCATCACCTTTTTTAGAACGGATCTTAATGTGTGATCATGCTCTTTTGATTATATTTATGTGATGTATTTATTATAAAAAATGTATTATGTACATTGATGTCTTTGATAGATATAGATGGTTAGATATAGAGGTTGTGTAATAATCCTGCACAGAACAGTTTATTTTCTGACATATCTGCTGCAGACAAGATTAAAAATTCCTTCTGCCCTTTTTGGATTTGTATGTTCTTTGCAGAGGTTGTGGAGCATTCCTGCAGCATCACCTCCCTGATGCTCGGTGAAACTCTGCCCTCCATCACCAAGGACATGGACACCTACACCTATCGCCTGCCCATCGGGGTGTGTGCTGGCATCGCCCCCTTCAACTTCCCCGCCATGATCCCTCTGTGGATGTTCCCCATGGGTATGGTGTGTGGTAACACATACCTGATGAAACCATCGGAGCGGGTGCCCACCTGCACCATGCTGCTGGTCAAGATGCTGCAGGACGCCGGCATTCCAGATGGGGCGCTCAACGTCATCCATGGGCAACACGATGGTGAGAGTTAATCTGTTACCTGTAGCTAGTAATAACGAAGCGATTATGCCATGTTGATATATCTGCTATCAGCACATGATGAACATGGCACACAGAATCCCAGCTGCCATGAAAACAAAGTCGTTTTTTTTTTTTTTTTGAAAGATTTGTCTTGTATAATATGAAAATAATTTGTGCTTCCTCTGACATTTAGCTGATGAAAGCAAATCCGTTTCATAATTATTGGCTGCCATTTTATACTAAGTTTATTTTCTGATCTATATTAAAATGAATTTCAGCTCATATAAAGACACTTTTTCCTTTACGAATTTCAAGGAAAATATATACTTGATTATCAGCCCCTAATTTATTTCATTGAACTTCCATATGTTCAGAGGAATAAATGAAAAAGCAGACTCAGTTTAACATTTACAAGGCTATACTTAGCAATTTTTACTTCTGTATTTTAACTTTATAACTGACCAGAATCTATAAAAAAAATGACTAATAAAACTTTTGGTGCTTTGGGATAATTGCATGATAGTCTGTTGTAATGCTATACCACAGTATTAGATATATTACTTATCAAATACTGTCTGACAGTTTTTATGATCGTCTTTCTGCTGCAGCTGTGAATTTTATCTGTGACCACCCGGCCATCAAGGCAATCAGCTTTGTTGGGTCAAATCAGGCGGGGGAGTATATTTATGAGAGAGGATCTAAAAATGGAAAGAGGGTCCAGTCGAACATGGTGAGTGTTCCAGCCACACAGGATTCATTTATAAAACGTTCTGTACATTTCCAGAAGGTGGCAGCATTGGTTAAGAATCTTGTTGTTTTAATCCTCATTGCTCCTCCTCACTGCCAACTGTACAGATGAGATGAAACGCCAAAGAGATTGCAGCTGTGCATCACAGTTCAAACGTTTGACTGATAATCATAAATGTTACATGTAGTTATTTTTGTTTGAGTCCATCAATCTCCGCTGTCAGCAAGTTTACTATACAATGTTTGTATGCGATTCCCTGATAGTATGTTTTCACTCGTGACTTAACCATTCGCTGTAATGTGGAGATCAAACTCCATAAGCGTAACCACTTCTTTGTGTACTGCAGGGAGCCAAGAACCATGGTGTGGTGATGCCTGATGCCAACAAAGAGAACACGCTGAACCAGCTTGTGGGTGCTGCGTTCGGGGCGGCAGGACAGCGCTGCATGGCGCTGTCCACAGCGATCCTGGTGGGCGAGGCGCGGGACTGGCTGCCAGAGCTGGTGGAGCGTGCCAAGGCCCTGCGCGTGAACGCAGGTACCGCGCCCCGTCACCCCACCCTTCACCTCTTGACTCTCTTGAGCCCCTGTTCCCCCGAGGGCCTTTTTTGGTTAAGTCATCTCGGGGCCACCCACGGCGCCCTAAACACAGCTCTTTGCCCTGTTGTAACTTCACATTGGAGTCAGCTGGAAGAGAGGGCTGTCGAGTGAGCCATGCTGCAAATTTGTGGCCAGATCTGCGGCTCTGACCAAAATAGTGGTTCAGAGCATCAAATCCTTTGAGAAAGGAAGTTGATGTGGAGTAAAATGGAGAACGATTCTCTCTGTTTGTAGTGATATGAACTCTAATTTGTGTAGTGCACAGGAAACCCATAAGTATCCATTTTTGAGGGAGTGCCTCAGGGTGCCCCTCGCCCTGGCTTTTGCGTGTTGGTGGCTAAAGAAGTATTTGCATGTCGGTGCCCTCGTAATTTGCTCACATCATACGAGCGCCATTGTATGTAACCTTATAGCCGGTTGTTTTTGGGGCCCTGTTAGGAGACCAGCCGGGCGCAGACGTGGGACCTCTGATCACGCCGCAGGCCAAGGAGAGAGTCTGCAGCTTGATCCAAAGCGGCGTGGATGAGGGGGCGAAGCTGCTCCTTGATGGCCGAAGCGTCAAGGTCAAGGGTTACGAGAGGGGAAACTTTGTGGGTCCCACCATCATCGGCAATGTCACAGTATGCGAGTTTGTCTTTTAGTGCACACATTAAACCTGTCTGCATCGTAGCTCCATTTAAAAAAAACAAAAAAAAGACACAAACAACCTAAACTACCAAAAATGTTGTTTGTTCTGTGCTGTCACAGCCTACGATGAAGTGCTACACTGAAGAGATCTTCGGGCCTGTGTTGGTTGTTCTTGAGGCAGACACTCTGGATGACGCCATCAATTTGGTGAACAAAAACCCCTACGGCAACGGTACAGCTATCTTCACCACAAATGGCGCCACTGCACGCAAATACACTCACGAGGTGGATGTGGGCCAGGTGAGTGGCTGCAGCCTCCAAATGTGTTCCTCTGTTTTGGGAGAAAGGAGACATTCACATCCCTCTGTAATGTCTATACAGCATCTCCAGCACCTTCACACACATTAAAAAAAAAAAAAAAAAAAAAGATTTTCCATGTCAAGTATAGCTTTGTTTACCCCTGACCTAAAATACACATGTTCGGCAACCCCCTTCCCTCCACTTCCCCACCAGTCAAGACTACAAATAGCTACAGCAAATATGTGCCCATTCAATCTAAACAGGGGGACATAGAAACATTTTTCTAGGTAGAATTCGAGCAGGGAAAATCTTAAATTAAACTGAAAAGGGATTCCGAGGGCCCTGTTCAACGTTACTTTACGCATAAATATGGCCAGCCTTAAACCTGTTTGTTTGCCCATGGAGCCTAGTTATGCCCTGTGTTTGCTGTTCACATGTCGGGGAATGCTGTGCAGGCCATGTGCTGTACTCCTCTCCAAACCTCGATGCAACAAACATCTGCTTTTCTTTTTTTTTTTTCCTCCTCCCTGCACCTTCGCCAAAAGGCTTTAGTGTCCAAACTTATTCCCGTTGTTTAAAACATACTTACCCAACCGTGTCATGTCTCTATTGCCTTCATAACAAAATGTTTTATTTAGTTTTCCTTCCCTTTCATAAGAGCATGCTACGCTTTCAGAACTGCAACTATAAGCCGCAGGTTTAGCTTAGTTTAGTGCCATCACGTGAGCTTGTTTTTCAAACGGCAGGATATACCACATCTCATCAGCCGCATCTTCATCCTAGCAATTAGGGATCCCTGGGAATTGTTTTACAAAGCTTACACTTATGGGAATGAAAGGGAAAATGCTTGTTTTGTGCAGGTCGGAGTCAATGTTCCCATCCCTGTTCCACTGCCCATGTTCTCCTTTACTGGGTCAAGAGGATCTTTCAGAGGCGACATGAACTTCTATGGGAAACAAGTAATATAATACACAAATGGATCCCATTCTTTCAAAAAAAAAAAAAATCAAATATGTAGAAGTCTTGATGTAAATGGGTTTTTTGTTGTTTTTAATTCTCTACAGGGTATCCAGTTCTACACACAGATCAAAACTGTAACCTCACAGTGGAAAGCTGAAGATGCTACCTTGAAGAGTCCTGCAGTTACTATGCCGACCATGGGACGCTAAACACCCCATCTGCTGTTCAGCCCAATTAACTGGAAGACATCCTTCTTCCACCTAGGAAACAGACTTATCCTCAATGTGAATAGATCATTAATTCTAGTCATTAAATAATATTTCCTTATAGAGACTTTATACTAATTTTGTATATATAGATGCTCTGTAAATGTAAAACCCACTGATTTACAAGATTTTAACACAACGACCTGTGTACAGCCAAGGGAATGTTGCTTGATAAAAAGGTTCTTCTACTCGAACACCAGTATTGACACTCTTGTGTATTTACAGTGTACTGTATATAAAGTTGAACAAAAATGAAGGTCACCATGGACTCAGTGCATTGTGTTTCACTGATCCACCATTTAAATGTGCTGTGACAAAATTCCAACAACCTTAACGTGTGAAAGAGAGCACCCCCAAGCCAAAAAACTTGCATGGTGTGATATTTATAATCGCCACAATCTTGTATTGCACTACACACATGATTAACACTAAGTTGGAAGCACACAAAGCAGAGACAAACAGTCCAGAGTGTGAGGTGCAATGTACTGTAGAGGCCACGCACAGGTCAGGTGGGGTGTATACCCTGTAGGCTGTCTAGGTTCGACAGAAGGGACTCGGGTGCCTGGGTGATGAAGGTTGCCGTGGTGAGCTCCTCTCTAACTCTGTAAGACAGTAATTATGCAACTGTGATAAATCACATTCTCAGCTTTTTTTCAGCTAAACATGGAATGTGGGACCAATAAATCTCCACCAGCTTCATAATTGTGACTTATTCTCATACATCCCTTCAGCGTCTTACCCGGCTGTATCACTGTCAATAAGGTTCTTCTCAGAGGAGGCAGACAGCACCACATGTTTCCTGGTGTTCCTATCAGGAAAATGCAGCATCGCAGTTAAATACAGAACCTCATAGTGAAAAGCCATGTTTTACACACTGGTGAGTCTATTCCTTACTGCCTGGAGCCTGTCTTCAAGATAGGTTACACTGGGTCAACAAAATGCACGTGGACTTAAATGCTACTAACATTTTGTTCTGTTATTTCTGCTGGACTATGTGCCAGACCACTTTTAACATGAATATATATCTCCTCTAGCCTGCCATAGCCCCATACATCCAGATCCCCTGCACACTCCGTTCTGAAAATCATGTTACCAGCTGCTCTCTGACCACAAGTGTTCAAAGAACAAAATAAACTCCTAGTGCAGATGAAGAGGGGCCAATAGCCTGAACGCAAATCGACGTGACCAGATGTTTGTTTCCAAGCACACGACTCTGTGGCGGGGACTATTTTTACTATTGTGCCCAGACTCTTCATTCTTTTTAAGCAGCTGGATGGAAAAGAAAATTGGTTGAAGCCTAACTGATGTTTTATGGTATCCTCTTCTGCTGAGAAAATGGCTGTTTTAAACATTAAAAAGAGGGAGGAGTCACCAGAAGTTCAGCCTGAACTACTGCTTGGTGTCACTGCACTTTGTTCTTCAGCGTTAATTGATCCTGAAGTTTCGGTCCATTTTCAGGGATTACGAGTGGACTGTAAATTGTGTCATCCAGGATGAAGTCAATGAGTGAATAATACAATTAAAGGGTTTCAGTACCTTGCAGTTTGTCCATTCATTTTAGCAAAAAGAAGCCTGAGCACTTGTTCCTTCTGCTCCCAAGTGAGATCTGAAATTTCAACTTTACTGCCTGGTTGATGTGTCCTGCAAAACAGGTGGATGAGAACAAAATTAGTCTCTGAACCACTACTTTTGTACAAATGAATTTAAACATAGAACCATGACTAATGTTATGGTTTGACCACTGAGGCCACTCAGGTGACTTGGCTAGCGCCAATAAAAGAGGAATTAAGAATATCTCAGACATACACAGGGCTAGGCTTTAGCAGTATCTATTTTTTCATACTTTGCTGACATTTCACTGGGATATATATTATGGTATTTTTGTAAAACAAAATAGGTATCAATGCTGCGTTTGTAACTGCAAAGAGTTTAATTAGACAAGTCCTGAATAGAATAATAAATAAATAGAAAATAATCACCATCTTCTTAATTTGCTGTGTAACAAGATAAGTGGGCTGACTGGCCATGATGTGGTCGTACCAGACAGGCAATACATTTCAATAACATCATGTATACAAAATTAACACAGTAGATGTGCCAGCTTTCAGTTTTTTTGAGTATGTTGGGTCATGCAGTGTAGGAGTCGTGGCTCTTCCTGATTAAGTTCCTTAGATGTAGGCGTCAAAAAAAAAAATCACAGCTGACAGTCCATGGTGACTTCAGTGATGAGGTCAGGAATGAAGCCTTTTAGCATCACTGAAGTCACTGCGGAGTGTCAGCTGTGATTTGAGTAAGTTTGTGTCTGCTTTTGAGGAACTTAAATCAGAAAAACCCATACGCATCACCGACATCCTCAAAAAAATCCTGAAAGGTGGCACATTTGCTGCATGTCTGTAAAAATCCAAACTGCTGGAATTTAGTTTAAGATCATTTAATGTAATATCACTGTTCTACCTGAAATGTTTCGGTGTGTTGGATAGAACATTACCTGGAGGACATGTTAGTCAAGAGGTATGATGCAGTGAAGGAATAGTCTATTAATATGTAGAGCTCTGGGACGCCACACATTCACTTTGATTTATTGGGGTACTTTGGTTGATAATTTCAGGTTTTTAATGAGTTAGAACACAATTTAATGTTGCATATACAAACATCTAATAAACTGCCAAACTTTCCTAATGGCAGAAGAAGAGTGAGTCCATTAATGGTTAATAAATTGGTTTTCACCGTCTTTCTCTGACCTGCTGTGCAGCTCTGATTGCCGGTTGTGCTCATGCTTCTATGATTATGAAGTTCAATAAATCAGGATCATGAGTATTTTTTGGTGAAATAAAACTCATGCAGGGACTTGAGGGTTTAATGAACCGTTAAACAGTTTTGTCATTATTTGACTCTTCTCCACCCTGGAATTTAATATTATCTGTGTATTTTGACAGTTTTGAGAATTCAACCTACCAGAGTCATTTGAGTCATTTTTAAGAAGCAAATGTCCAAATTCTCTGGTTTCAGCTTCTCAAATCTGATTATTTTCTCGTTTCTTTAGTCTTCTATAATAGCAAAACTGATCATCTTTGGGTTATGGACTAAACAAAAAAATATATTTTAGGTTTTATTCTCACCTTAGGGAAATGGTGATTGCCATTTTACCCCTTTTACCCCGGGGTACCGTAATATCTTGATACCACCGAAAACTAAGACACAGTAGTGCAAGTCATAAAAACGATGGGGAGAGGACCTACCAACATGCAGCCTTCTCCATGGCTGAATAGACAGAGTTGGTGCTGTTGGGGGCTTTATGGAAGGTGCGGATTGGTGGGAACTTCAGCTTTCCCGCTGTGGCGTCCCTCACCCTCAGGCTATAAGCCTGCCGCGCTTCCTTTTTATACTGCGTCCTGCTGGCCATGATCTCCTGCTTCACCTGATCCAGGGCCTCGTGGAAGAACTCTTCCAGCTCTGTGCGCTGCTCTACGATGGTGCTCGCTAGCTGCTTGATGTGCCCCAGCTCCATCTCCCGCATCGCAAGTACTTTCTGAAGCTTCTCCAACTCTACCTGGCTGGCCTGGGCCCGGGTGCTGACCAGGGTCTTCACCTTCTCTTCCTCTCGCTGAGACTCCCCAACTTTTTGCTCTAGGGCCCGCTCCAGGGACGCTACCTTTGCCTGCAGTTGAAACGTCAACACTTTTTGGGCCTCCATTTGAGTCGCGTACTTCTTTACCGTTGCCTCAAACGTGTTCTGGGTGAGTGGACAGAAGAGCAAAGTAGTAAAACTGTTGACACCAAGCTCACTTTGGAAAATCCGTTCACTTTCATGCCATATGGAACACATACGGATCTGTGGTCTAGCGTGTGCTGCTGAGTGAGTGACTAAAGTTTCGACAAGGCAGATTTACTGCCTTGATATACTGTCATCATCAGTGGTAATATTAATGTGCCCACTATTTATTTGCCTTCCAGAATCCTTGCCAGAATCCTGCGAAGGACCGCAACCACTGACCACAGAGAGGCTAGGTAGTAGTGAGAAGGTGGGGGAAGGGGGGAGGTGTAGGAGCGGGACCACAAGCAAAATACACAGGGTCAGCATAAGTAAACAACACAAGGGAAAAACCACCAGAAATATATGTTCCTCATAAATGATTGAAAATGACCCGGGAGATGAATGCTCTCTATCCAAAGACAGCCGGTGCCTAATAGTAACCCCGCTGTTTGCCGTCCAATGGTTCACACATACCTTGTCCAGTGCCAAGGAAGCGTTTTCCTTAGTCAACATGTCTGTCATTCTCTGCAGGTCCTCTGCCTCCTTCACGTGATATTTCAGTGCTTCATTGAGACGGACGTTCTCCTTGAACACAGAGCGTGCGGCATCGTCCAGTTTCCTAAAGAGGACCCAGTACAAACAAGTGAAACACGTGTATTTTGTCTATTATTCTAGATAATACAGGCTTTGGGAAGACGTGAGAATGGGATCTTACCATGTAAAGTATATCATATTGTTGCTCTCAGACTCTTTGTTTTTATATGGGATGTTATAACAGTTTTCACTGTACTTTGGTTTTTACAACAAGCCAAGTGTGTTTAAAACTGAATCAATTACTGCAGCTAAGACCAAAGCGGTAGGACCACACCAGTATCAATGTTCATGTTTTATGAGCAGCAAAAAAAAAAGGAAAACAAAAAAAACTAAACATGGCCTCAAAAGTAATAAACTATGATCTTCCACATAGGCTTTACACTCAGCTCCTGCAGGACATTCTGGGATGGAAAAGGATGTGATCGTTGGCGTAGGTGCTGTACACTATCATGAACATGACGAACCAGTGTGGTTAAGAAAAAACACGTGAGTTCTAATTATATATAGTTACATACATCTATACTTATATGATGAAATTATTTTCTCTTTGTCTTCTGACTATGTGAAAGTGCAGGTTAAAGAATAAAATTAGATTTTAAAAGGACAGTGGAAACACACTTACACAATGGTTTCATTGTGGGCCTTCTCCACCACCAGGGCTATCGTTTGCTCAGCTTCTCTCTCCAGGCGAGCCTGCAGGGAAATTAACACTTACTGTTCCACCTGAGACAGCAACTTTTTTTTTTTTGACCAAAATTGTCCCAAATTCCTTCATAAAAATGTATTGGCTCTTGAAGAATTGCTGATACCTTTTCTTTAAAGAATCTGTGCTCCATATTGTTTAGGGTTTGCCTGTGCTCCTTGTTAGCAATATCCATACTTTCTCTAATCTACAAAATAAAAAAAAAAAAAAAATAACGTCATGGTTATGGAATGCAGTTACACATCCTGACAAAATAAACAACCATACGTCATCGTAAACATTTCCTCATTTGTGTTTTCCTTACATCACTGAGCTCCTGCTCCATCTGAGCTTTCTTCTTCTGAAAGTCTTTAATTTTCCTCATTCCGTCCTGTATCATGTTGAAGTCACTGGATTTCTTTCGGAACAGTTCCTTCATCTCATTGATTTGCAGCGTATAATCTTCAATCTGTTGATCATATAATTAGATATGCGAAATGTAACATTCCACATGATAAATGCATTGCCGGCGCTGGGAAAAAAACAAAACAAAAAAACACTGCCATTCATTTACATACGAGAGGAAGTGGCCCCGAAATTCCCAGGAGTGAGATCAGCTTGTGTTTGTTTGTCCCAAAGTTCACATGGGCTAGGCAATCTTTGCTGGCCAGCTTAAGCACAGAGCAGTCAAGCTAAAGACCTCAAGATGCTACTGTGGAGAAGCCAGTCAGAGCAAAGATGTGACAAAGTGACCAAAGTCATGAGAGACTAGCAAAACATGCACCCACAAACTTGTAGACATTGACTTAAATGAGAGGTTATCAACCATCAGATTACAACTTTAGTCATTTTATCACCTTGCAATGTGAAAAATGCTGTAAGCCGGATGTCTTGAAGTCACATCGTTTGACTTAACCACACAACAATAGTTTTTCCCTTAACTGGACATATGTGACAGTTCCATACATGGCTATAATGGGGATGTTTCAACTTGGCATGCCTCTTTTTTCCTCCTCTGATGCTACTCACTGGACTCGTTTTCCCACCATGAAATAGGAGGTGGAAGATGGAAAACAGATGCTAGCTTTTTGTACTTTTGTTGTCTAGTCGAAGCCACTTCAACGTTGTCATGTCAGTTTGATAGCTTGATCATAACTTCAAGAGACAGAGGTCACTGAGGGTAAAATACAGTTAGTTAAACTGGTATTTTAGAGTAAAGATCTCTTATGGCATGCGAGGTATGGTTTAACACATCAAGACCAGCAGTATGTCCTGCCTTTTCCCTACCGGGCACTTTCAAATTATGCTTTTTCACTGTGGCCACTGACAAGGTTTAAAATAACATTAGACCGTGTAACTCGGAATGTGAGGGTTTGTTTTTTTTGTTTTATGGTGGTTTTGTTTGGTTTTTGTTTTCTTATATAATAAATGTCAACATAATTACACAGCAGACAGCTGTTGAGACCCGGTGCAGCACACATGCAACATGTTTAAGTGTAAATCAAAGCAAATTCATATTCTGCTATGAAGCAATTTAACATGCTAGCTCATGTTTTGCGGGAATGTTGTATTTCTTTTGTTGTGACTGCTTTTTTTTTCTTAAAGAACTCACCAGTTTGTATTGCTCTTCACGTGCAAGTGCTGCTTGACTTTTGAGGGTTCCCTGCAGCATATTGATCTGTAAAAAAGAGATGACAGTTTTAAAACCAGTGGCTGAACGTAACTACATACTGTAAATTTTTGAGGTACTTGTACTTTACTTGAGTATTTCCATTCCTTTCTACTCCACTACATTTATTTAACAACTTTAGTTGCTTTTCTGATGAAGATTTGACACAATGGACATTATAATAGGCTTTTAAAAGCCATACACTGTTAAAGATGAAGATGAATAGTGATTTTCACAATAGACCTCTCGCATGATTTAATTCCAGTAAATATTCAAATGACCAAATATTCAAAATCAAAGATTAGAAAAATAATACAAAAACTGAAAACAGATTTGTATATCAGAACATTTTTTCGATTTATCATGTCTGGACCATAGATCTATAATAATTGGATACCATGTTGGATGTGGGACTCCATTCATTTCTATGAGAGTTGCTCAGTTGCATAAAGGCAAAATGGACACTTCCCACTGTAAAGAAATACCCAGAAGAATACACCAGAGACCTCTGCCAGACATTTCTGGTTAAGCCCTCTGGCTAACTCGTATGGTGTTGAAATAATCGAATCATGTGGCTCTTCTAAACTTTCCAAATGTTATCAAACCAAATGTATTAAAGGCACATGTATTATAGTGAAATGGGTAATTTTGCTGGGGTTGTGATGCTCAGATAATATATCCACCATTTTACAGCTGCTACTTTCCCCATAATGAATTGAAAACATGCTCTTTTGGCCCAATAGCATCACGTGACGGATGCCATAATTACACGTTTTTTCCACCAGTAAAATTAGCTAGGGATCCCAAGCAACCGCCTCGTTCCCTGCTGCGGTCAGGAAGAAGGTACTGGATACACCAGGCAGCACTGAAACCTTCTTTTTATTTATTTTTTCACATTTGACAACTAAAGACGATTGATTTATTATTTCTTCCACCATTGGTAAAAAGAAGCCGTCTTATTCTCATTCAGACCTACAGCCTACGCACCTTCTCCTCTTTGTCTGCATGCTGTTTCTTCAGGAAACCGGTGGTATCCAAGCTGTTCTGCTCCACGCGGTGGAGTTGGCTCGTGAGCTCCTCGTTGGCTCGTGCCAACCTGTGGCAGGACTCGCGATACTGCACGAGCGCCTGGTCGCTGACCTTTAACCTCAGCTCCCATAGCGCGGCGTTGGCCTTGGCCTTCTCGATGTCCGACTCTTTGTCCGCTTTCGACTCCTGTTTGTTCTCTTTCTTTCCTTTCCTGCGCGAAAACAGTCGGACATTTTAACGTGTTAAAAAAAAATAAAAAGCTCAAGTTCAAACGTAGCGTTAGACACGTAACTTACCCGGTTTTCGCCCTCTTTACCTTGGCCACTTTCTTCTTAGGCATCATGAAGCTACGTTACTACAAATACTTAAGGAAACACCCATGAAGAGAAGCTGTTGTACGGTAATACCCGGTGGGGAGGACGGTGTTTAGCGTTAACGGTAAAGGCAGTAGGCTCCTTTGTTTGCTGTTGTCATGGAGACGCTGTAGCCGTGGAAACGGACGATACATTTCTCTGATACAGGCCCTTTTAGAACGTATTTAACAGATACTACATTTGATATATATTTATATACCAGTTTGCTTTGCAGCAATGTGAGCCTTTTCAGCACCAAATTATTGTGTAAATGTCTTTATTATTGTAAACGGAAGCACAAAAGCAACAGGCAACAATTCGAAATATAATGGAATATAATGCAGTAAGGCTCTCATTTCCTTTTCTTACTGCTTTCAAATATCTATTATCGTGTATATCAACTTTTCTCATTTGATATTATATCTGCTGAGTCAATACACATATAGGCATGATTTACTGCAATTTTCAAAATAAAAGTCCTCTGCTTCTTTCATGTTGTTATTGATGGGGGTGATGTATTTCCTGCATCACTACACATTCTACAAATATACTGACATATATAATATCCAGTTTCTCTCTAACTTATCATTTCTCAGTGGTGACAAGTTATTCAGATCATTTTTAGACCTTTTATCATGGCAGTAATACCGATGTGAAATAGTAAACACAGGTGTAACCAGCAATAGCAGCTGTGAAAAGAAAGCAAACATCATACCAAGATATAAGAATACTTATTATAAAAATAAAAGTTCTTAATTGAAAAGTTTAATTCATCTGTAATTAATTTAGCACATTTATTCTTGTTGTGATATATGTGATCCTAGTAATCATAAACCAGGATTTCAACGTTGACTTTGTCTTTTCAATCTTCTTGAATGCAGTTACAACATTAATATGTACAAAACACACACACATAAAATGTTGTTGATTTGTATCTTGAAAGAGAGATATTGATTATTGTTAAGTTTTTTTTCTATAAAGTCATATTGTACTGGTAGGGGAATTGTAGTTTATAGCTGGAAACCCAAGTGAAGTACATACATACGTATTTTACTTAAGTAAATAAACTTTACTTTACATAACTGGCATCATGTGAAACTCGAATTCCAATCAGAAGTTTAGTTAAAAACAGATAACAGATGAGTCACATCAGTGTTAGTGAATGACAACCAAAATGAGGTATTGGTCATAGAGTTGATAGAGTTACAATGTCAGAAAATGGTAAATACTGATTGATTGATGAATGTTATAATTTTTCCAGAGCTCAAGATGATGTCCAACCAAATCTTTATGTTTGTGAAGCTGGAACCAGGAAATATTTAACATTTTGTCTTGAATATTAAAAAAATAATTAGTCAAACAAATCTTTTTCTTTCATTTTACTTAATTGATTTATCAGGTAATTCTTTCCATAATATCTGGGGTCAAGAAAATAGAGACTTTATTTTATTATTTTATTTTTTTTACATCTTATAATAATCATCAGAACTCTGCTGGACTTTCTAGTTGATATATCCTATCTATTGCTTTTTTACTGTCTTGGTTGCCAGTTTGTTTCATCATCCAGTGTAAATTTCCCATGACGTCTTCACTCAGTCAGACACTGTGGGAGATCATTAGATTTACTGAAGATGTACGTTCTGCTCAACAGCCTCTGGACTGACACTGAATGGCTTTTTTTACCACTTGTCATGTAATTACATCCTTCTCATGCTGGGCTCTATCAAACAGGATCTGGCACATGATCTCCTCCCACATGATGACATGAGTTACATTTGGCTCCTGTCAGCAGCATTGTCTATGTTGACCTGAAAAGAACTGTGTGTTTCTGCTTACCCCCACGGTTGCCTTTCGCTGGGGAAAAACCACTCAGATGAACATATGCACTTGGATTACATCTAAGACGAAGCTCATCCAAAAGAAACAATGTAAAGTTAGCTCAGGTCACAAATAAAGCTCAAAAAACCACAGAATGTTCGCCATCATCTTGTTCAGCTATTTGGGAGTCCAAGAGTGTCCGCCATGGATTGTTCATCGAACACAAAAAAAAGGAGATATCGCAAAAGTGTTGGGTGTAGCTACGGTAAACTGAATCATATAGGGTCGCGCTCTGCTCTGGCATCATGAACAGAGTTTGAAGACTAAATTTAAAGGTAATTACTATGACAGTAAGGAGAGAAAACTGAAATAACCCTGAGCTTTTCAAAGCTGTCATTATCATTGGAATTGTAATGACAAGGTTCGGGTCTCTTCAATTGACTTTTTGGGGTAGGACACCCACAAACATGGCATTCCTGAGGGTAACATTGAAGCATATTAATGATATATGGCAGAGTGTAGATTACAAAGCTGGGGTCCCTTCTCGTGCTTTTACGGTTTTCAGTTAACATGAAACTAAAGGCTAAGCCCCGTATTGAAACTACCTCTGCTTTAAAACATTGTGTTTGTAATGTGCTGTGTCATGCTGTAGACAGGCACCTCGCATGCTGTAAATACAGTAGTCTTTACAAGACACCCCAGCGTGATTCAAGAAACCTGTGTTTTAGTTTTTCCAATAGATTAGATTATTGTATGTCATTTTCTGTTTTAAAAATGTTTCTCTTGTAAAATCTATAATTAGGTGACATTTTACGTGACATTTCACCACATTGTAACGGCAACACAAATGTAGGTGTGTGTTGAAAACTAAAACACGACGTGATTCGTTGCTGGTGGCGGAAAGTGTATCACCTGCTGTCCATTCACTATAAATTGTGACAATAACAGCAGGATCCATCTGAAAATGAGATCAAATACACATACACACACACACAGATACACTACAGATGATATTATTTTGAACAATACATGTGAACTTAGGTTTCAGCTGTCACATTATCACTCTGTTAACATGCAACCAAGACATCTATTGGCACCAGACAGCGAAAGGTCCTGCACATGCACGCTTTGATAGGGGCGAACGACCATTCTGGTGAGCCACAGGATTGAAAAAAGTAGCCACAGTATTTAGAAAAAAGGAAGGAGGAAAGAAAGTCCAATATTTTTAGTCCAAATTACAGTGTTGGAACAGTGCATTGCACACTTGAGTGTCCTGGGAGGGGAATGGCATGATGGGCGAACACTGGTGCCAAGCCCCACCTTCCCCACATTGTCCTCTCCATGGACTTCTTGCACTCTCTTGTGCCCATCCGCGGGACCTCGTGCCCTTCACTTACCCTTGCGGCCGGGCTGGCCGACAGCTCGGTTTCTGCCTCACTTACCGGCTGCATGAGGTGAAACGTATGAGCACGTGTTGAGCTCGGGGGTTGGGACGGGGTCAGTTCCCCAGGGAGGCCGCGGCTGCCAGACTAGCAGCGCCTCTTGTTTCAGATCTCTGTCCTCTTTCTGTTGATACAAAGTGGGTGAAAAATGTCACAGCAAGTCTCGGTTCAAGTCTCAGTTCAAGTAAGGTCTCGGAATCGCTGCGCCTCCGCCGCACACACACACATACACACACACCCTGCGATGAGGTCAGTCAAGTGACATTACATGAGAAAGCATTAGCTGATACGCTACAGCGTGCAGCGTGATACCGTGCCAGCCGCCCACCTAAATTGGAGAAACAGCCACTCATGCTTTTTCATGCATTTTCTCATGAAACGTGCCTCGCTGCCCAAATATTTTTTTCCTTGGAAAACCTGTGGTTGACACAAGGATGAGTGGGAGTGAGATGATTGCTAACATTCTTTCAACTTTTTCTGCCAGCTGGAGTGCAGGTCACATTTGCATATTTTAAGGTTAGTGAAACTGCTATAGTGGATTCATTGTGGTGATTATTGCAGGATCACGAAAGGGAGTTTGAAAGGTTTTTTTTTTTTTTTTTTGTGAATATCCACACGACACATCACATCCACATGATTCATTCTAACCACTCAACATGATTTAGCAGAATCCTTCCTACTGTACCTGCAACAGTGAGCCACGTTTTCTGTCCTAAATAAAGTTCTTTCGTGTTTTATCATCTCCCACACCAAAACATTCTCACATCTTTGTAAAGTCTTATTCCAAAATGCCTGTAAACTACTGTAGTAGGCAAACTTTTTTCATAACGTATGAGCTTTTAATCACATCCAAACAGTAACTTTCGCTGTAAGAAGTGGTGAAAGCCTGAAAAGTTTCTCGACGAAGGATTTTTTGAAGCAAGTTCCAACGCATGTCCTACATCAAACATATTCTAATACCATTTCTTGACTATTTCTTTTTTTATTTTATCTCAGCATGAGTATTCTAACCCCTTTATTAACAGCATTCTCCATTCTCAAAGGGGAAATTTGGCTCCAGAAAACCCAGTAAAGATGAGGAGGGGGAAAAAAACAGCCCTAAAATAATTCTCCTTCCCCTCTAAAAAAAAAAAAAAGAAGTGGGAAATGCTGTCGGTAGGCAGGTAGTCTTCAGCTGAGCTCCCTCAGGAGGAGGAGGGGGGACTCCTGATGGATTTGGGATGGACCTCTACAGGATTGGTGGATGGCTGCTCTCGGTGTGGCTTGGAGCCAAGCCCTTATGTCTTTATATAGTGTAAACAGATGACCGGACAGTCCTGAGTGTGCATCGCATCCACTCTGCTTCTCTCCATCTCCACTGCTCCCTCTCTCTCTCTCTCCCTCTCTCTCTCTGTCTGTGTCTCTCCCTTCAGGCCCCAGGTCAATCTGTGAGAAAAGCTGCTCTTTACTCCAGGATTCACCAGGGCTTCTTCTTCTGCTGCTGCCTCTTCTTCTCCTTCTCCTCAGCCCTTCTCCTGTTCTCCTCTCCTCGGTGTCAAACACGATGGCCGCGCCGAGCCTGCTCTTCACGCTGTGCGCGTGGCTCCTGCACGGGAGCCTTTTCGCGGAGGCGACTTACTACCGGCACCACCGGTACATCCCCCACTTCTACCGCTACCGGGAGCATTCCGCCAACACGGAGAACCTCCTCCCCGAGGTCCCCAACCCGGCGCCCGGGGTGGCGCGGCCGGGCGTGCCGACCTACCCCCAGATCCCCGAGGTCTTCCACCCGGCGCCCGAAGTTGCGCATCCCGCACCTGAGCCTCAGCATCCAGCCGAGCCCCAATATGAAGCCTCCACCCCCGTCAACACCAGCCGGGTTTTCTATGGGATCATGTTTGACGCTGGGAGCACAGGCACCAGGATCCACATCTACAAGTTCATCCAGAAAGACCCTGGTGAGTGCTACCCTCCGTCCCTCTCCCTCCCTCTCTTTCTTTAACTAATAATAGGGCTTTGGACATGCTGCAGGCTTCCACTCCGTCTCCCTGCTGTAAGGTCATTCAGTGTGTGGTGGAAGGACAAACATGCACAGGCAATGCAGCTTCTAAAAGTAGCTGAGGTGGATTTTTTAATTTGCCCGTCTGACTCAACTGTGCAGGAAGCAGACCTCTAAAAGAGTGAATCTGGATGTAGGTGACGTGCTGCAGTCTAAATATCCCGAGTTGTAAAAGGAAAAAGCTATGCAATTAAACTAATTGTCCTATTTTCTTTTTTTTTTATTTATACCCCATAACATCACACTGTTAGCTCTGTGCTTTATGATCTGTTCAATGATGGCGACTTCTTTTTTTAGTGGAGCTGCCAGTCCTGGACAATGAAATGTACCACGCTGTGAAGCCCGGACTGTCGGCTTATAAAGACAACCCAGAGGAGGTATGTGCGCCTGTTTGCACCGTTTTGTATTAATTATCAGGTGTATTAGGGGAGTTGCTCACAGTCTGCAAATCACCAAACTACTGGGATTTTCTTTGGGTTGGGTTCTTGTGATGTAAATACTGTGTAATTACAAAAAAATGCCTCTTGCTGATGCTGCCACTGCGATTCTCTTCTGTCTGCTGTTTTTATGTACATTTCACTTAAACTTTGATCACTGAATGGCCTTTTAGTTTGATTATTAAATACCTTTCTTTCTTTCTTTCTTTTTCTTTCTTTCATACTCGTTGACAGTGCTATAACCGATCGCCATCTCTTTCTGCAGGGTGGCAACACTGTCCGACAGCTGCTGAAGATCGCAAAGAAGACCGTGCCGGAGGAGGAGTGGAAGAAGACCCCGGTGGTCCTGAAGGCCACGGCAGGTCTCCGCCTGCTGCCTGAAGACAAGGCCAACTGCCTTCTGAAGGAGGTGAGGCATGATCCCTTCCTGCCCTCAGACAGTTTGGCACAAACACCACACGTCCCGCCAAGGAGCGGGATGAGAAACCACTAAGTGCTTACAAGTGTCACTGAAAAAAAAGTCAGAGCAAGTCTGCCCATTTGGTGGCTATCATGTTGCAAAAAAACAGCTGTTGTGGGGTTGTGTGGAGTAACCATATTTGTCATTTAGAGTATTAAATCAAAGCTACTGTTCCAGCCGTGCTTGTGGTTTAGCAATCTGTCACTCTAAACCGGAACAGACAGTTTGTCTTCTGGAGACTCCATCCCAACTAAAGTAGAACGCTTGGCTGTGTAGTGTAGTATTATACTATTGTTTCAACACACAGCCAGTAAATAGTCATATTGTAATGATGAAACATGTATTCCACAGGTGCGAGAAGTATTTGCTGAATCCCCCTTCTTTGTGCCAAATACCAGCGTTTCCATCATGAACGGAACAAACGAAGGTAGGTAATGTTTTGTTGATTTTTTTTTTTAGGCGTTGTCTAACCAGGTGCTTTCACTACCTCGTCCTCCGAGGATGTATCCAACAGTGCTGCTGCTCTTGTAATTCCTTTTATGAGAGGTCTGTCAGTACAAATAAATATCCCAGTGTGAGTCGCTGCCCCACGCCCAATAATTTAGTGTGATCCTCCACATCAATCATTAGGACACGCTTGCAGTGTTGTTTCATCATACTGTAAATCCTCACTTTATGAGTGCAATCATTTAACATCTGAGTTAGACTACAATCTTACATGTGAAACCAACTTCAATGTTAGCCTAATAAAAGAGTTACTACTACCACAATTTCAAATGGGGCAAATATACGGGATGTTGTATATATGTTGTAATCACTTTACACGTTTTTACGCGTTCTTTAACTAATGCGGACGTTTTCTCCCGTGTGCTGTTTTAGGAGTCCTCGCCTGGATCACAGTGAACTTCCTCACAGGTAAGACATTGCTTGTGTTTTGCTATGGTGGTGTTAGTGGTCAGGAGGCTCATATCTGAGGCTCCAGTGTACACAGAAGCCCAGGCAGTGACAGACTCTTGTCTCCTGTCTGAGGTTATGAGTTTGAATCACTGGCCCCAAACATGTTGCAAAAACAAGCAATATTTCCTTTACGTTATTTGCACGGCTAAGATATCAAATTTAATTTTAAACAGCAACCTTTTAAACTTCAGTTCAAGAGTGCATTGGTGGGCATGGTCTATAATAATCATGCATCGTTTCTGACAGTAGTGATTGTAAAGGTCATACATTCTACATGATTTGCAGTTTATGGATTTCACCTCATTATACGTGATCATTCAAAGTGACGTCTGCTCTTTTTTCATACTATAGGTCACTTGTATTCCAACACAAGGAAGACAGTGGGCATCCTGGATTTGGGTGGAGGATCGACACAGATCACGTTCCTTCCCAAGTCAAAGGTGAATGAAATATTTGATTTCAGTAAAAAAGCCTGTTTTAAAAAGGTTGTCATCAACAATGCACCACTAAACGCTTGTTGTCTGTCCAACAGAAAACAGTTCTGTATGCTCCCCCCAGCTACATCGCCAGATTCAACCTGTTCAACAGCACACACCAGCTCTACACACACAGGTAAATGACAGAGTTAAATGATGCAGGAATACATTTTAAAAACATAAGCAGCAATCAAAATCTCACCGTAAACATATCACCATCACACAGCTACCTTGGAAATGGACTTTTTGCGGCTCGATTGGCAACTCTTGGAGCACTAGGAGCTGATGGTACGGCACCTGCAACATTTTCTCACGCAAGTGTTTTCCTTCATAGATTTCTCCACTGGAAGATGGCAAACTGTTTTCTTGTTTTTTCATCCTCCAGGTTTAGACTGGAAGGTCTTCACTAGCTCCTGCCTTCCGAAAAAGTTCAGAGAAGAAGTGACTTTTGGAGGAACCACCTACCAAGTTAGCGGAATTCCAGACGGTAAGATAAAGGCTTTCTGTGGACTTGATTGCCTTGACTGCCTCAAATACAACGGTCCCCACATTCCTTTCCCAACTCTGTGATTCAAGTACAATACAATACAGTTCATATGAATAACCCGCTGAAGTTTCTCTAACCTTGGCACCAAACACATGTTTTGTCATCCGCTCTCCCTGTCTTCCCTCTTGATCAATTATCCTGCAGCCAACCTTGTATTTAAGGGAAAAGAAAACTGTCAGTTAACTGCACAAATAAGCTAGTCACTCCCATACCACAGTCAAGTAGCCAAAAGATGCTGGGCTTGTCCCTGAGTTGTTTTTTTTTTTGTGTGTGTAACGAGCGGCTTGATCTGGACCGCTCACAATTATGTGGTAAAAATAGAGAGCCCAACAGGGCCGCACCAACTGCTTCTCTTGTCAGCACATGGTTTTGCCGGCACAACTGAGCCAACTCGACCCATGGGGCTGTGTGAAACTCGTCCTTCTGGGGCTTCCCTTGTATATTATCTGTAAACCCCCAGCTTCTGTATGACTCTAACCAAAGCCGCCAAGTGATTATATACCATCCATCGCCGCTTCCATGCACCTCTAGTGTTTTTACACATTCATACGTACATATATTCTATTTGTCAGTATTTGTTAAATAGTTATTTGACAAAATTACATTCACTGACTGGAGTTGCATGTTCTCCCTGTGTCCGTGTGAGTTTTCTCCAGGTTCTACAGCTTCCACCCACAGTCCAAAAACATGCTGAGGCTAAATGGAGACTTTAAATTGCCCTTAGGTGTGAGTTTTTGAGCGAAGGGTGTGTGCCCCACAATAGGCTGGCAACTTGTCTGGGTGTATCCCTGCCCATAATGGGCTGGGATTGGCTCCAGCAGACCCCCGTGAACCTAGTGAGGAATAAGCGGGTATAGAAAATGACTGACTGACTGACTAACATTCATTGTCTCTTTCTCTCTCTCTTCAGGCTATGCTGGCTATAAGCTGTGCTACCATGAGGTACTGAAGGTCATCAAAGGAATAGTGCTCCAGCCTTATGAAGTGAAAGGCAGCAGTGTCTTCTACGCTTTCTCCTACTACTATGACAGAGCTGTGGAGTCTGGACTCATCGGTAAAAACGGCCACAGACACACAAAGAGTCAACCTCCAGTGCCATTATTTTTGATGTTTATTATCATCTTTCCCACAAAATAGGTATTTGAATTGCATGTTTGTTTTTTCTTCACAGATGGCAGCCGGGGTGGTGCAGTTGAAGTCAGGGATTTCAAGAAGAGAGCCAAAGAAGGTAAGCATTACATGCTATCTTCTCCAGGCTTGGATAAACTTGTGTATGAAAACCAACAATCTTACAAGTTATATATATCAGTCTTCTAACCGCCAAATCTGACGGAAAAACAGCCTATGTCCTAAACAGCACTAGTAACATTCTAAACCTTGTGTTTGCCCAAACACCTGACACAAATGTGCCAAATTGGCACAGGATATACTGTCAGACGGAATTTATTTGAACAATAAAATCTAACAAAGTAAATACATTTATAGGTATGGTGTTTGTCAATATATCTTATGTATGGTTATAACATTTTTCCACATTTCTCAGTAAAAAATAAAATAAGTTGATCACAATTTAGGATTAATTGCTAAAAGGTCTTAAGGAGACCAATTATTATAGGATAAATATAAGTTAACATCACTAAAAAATCTCTATTCTCTATGTCTATGTTCTTCTTTTTTGTCTTGTAGAACTAGATTTATAGCGAGTAGAAATGACTGAGTGCGTTATATAAGGCTGTTTGTGTTTTATCGAGAACGACGTCACATGGTCTGGACGATCGAGTCTGGCTCAGCCTGGCAGCTGTCTGCCCCAGGCAGGAGGGCACCTGACAGCCACACACCACCTGGGGGCTGATGCATACCCAAACACACACACTATGCAAAAGGCAGTTTTAACGCCGCCACCCACCCACAGCCTTGCACTGACCCTCGGACGTTCTTCTCGCACCTCCCTGTTTATTCTGCCAAACAAAACAGAAAGATCATCTATTTATCATGTAGCACAGGGGTTAGAAAAGTTTTTTTTTGTCATTAGTACATGGACTCTACCATGTGACGCAGCAAGGCGCCTTTGTCACGTGCTTTTTGTCAGTTGTATGTGAAACCTGTCCTAATGTCATGTCATGTCATTTAACTTGTGGCTTTTTTGTGCGTGTTTTACAGTGTGCAACAAAATGACCAAATACCGCGCTATCAGCCCCTTCCTCTGCATGGATATGACATATATCACTTGCCTGCTAAAGGACGGCTTTGGGTTCAAGGATAGCACTGTGCTGCAGGTGAGTCACGTGGCGCGAGGTTACTGTGGACAATGGATGTGGTTTGCATGATGAAACTTGTTTGTAAAGTATTTTCACAAGACCTAAACACAGTCTTTTGTTTAAGCAAAGACGGCAGGAGGTGTAGGAAATCGCTTGTTCCTTTGTGGTTTTGACGGATGTCCACCTCCCACTCCCTCTGTTCAACAGCTAGCCAAAAAGGTGAACAACGTGGAGACAAGCTGGGCCCTGGGGGCAACCTTCGACTACTTCAGAAACCTCAACATCCACTAAGGGGCGGCTCACTGTCGTTGCAGCCGGCACCGAGAGGGGACAGACTTGTCAGTCACTGTGGGGCTTCCCTACCCCCATCCTCCCTCAACCCGCCCGCCCCCTTCTCTTTTCCTCAACCTCAGCACCCTGCCGGACACTCCGAGAACTGTTGAAAAAAAAAAAAAAGAAATCACTATATTTTTATAAGGCCAGCTATTTCTACTGTATGTCGAGCTCATAAGTGGTGGGCTGACTTTTTTTTAAATTTTGTTTTGTAAAACGTTTACATTTTTGATTTCCTATGGTTGTCTGATCTGAAATGTCTTTCTAACCTATCTGAAAAGTGTGTAGACAGTAGTTTAGAAGCAATACAGCCAGTCATGGTATTTTGGGTGCTTACTGTGGTCTTGGTGCACACTGTACAGAACAGTGGGATTTATTAAGAGATCAGTCTCTGTAAGTGCAGCCATATTTGTTCTAAATGCTTGTAAATCAATATTTTTGTTATTCTGACAGCAAATTATTCCACAGGACCCTAATTCATTTCCCCCCAAGCCTTAGACAAGTTAGACATAATTTGAACTAGAGCAGTTGACTAGAGCAGTTGATGACCATACAGCTTTTCTTCAATTTTGCACATAACACTTTAATTGCAGACATTGTAGCTGAGACACGATCAGTTGCTATGATGTCGTCTACAGGGTTGTACATATTCATCGAGTAGTGTTGGAGTAGCTCTCAGTGTGTTGTATAGCCGTCACATGTGTGATGTTTATACCTCTGTGTTTCAAGTTCAGCCATTATTGTTTGTTTTGTCTAGAGCGAAACAGTCCTCATCAAATATGATTAAATTGTAAATTGCAGGGTCCCCCTTCTATTCTGAACCACATATTAGACTAGCAAAGGAAATACCTTTCATCAAGGGTAGATAGTGTTAACATAATTTATAGCTTTTAAAAAACACAAGAAATGTAAATGGACATTTGTAGGGATGTAGTTGTTTGCTTAAAAGCAATAATTATATTGAATACTTTGTCATTTTTATTGTGAACTGTACAAATATTTAAATAACTGAAAGTTTATCTAATATAGAGTATTTTAATTATTATCAATATTAACTTTCTGCGTATCTGCTCTCTAAGCCATGCCTTTGCAGTCTTTTCAGTATTCAACAGGTTCCATAACTACTGCTGTATATACATATTGTAAACTTTTATAAGTGAGATCATTTGACAGGAACTGATTTTACATTGCAAAATCTTTGTGCTGCACTTGCAACTGCTCAAAAATGCCTCTATGTTCGTCAGGTGAATAACCTGATGACTGACAGTATGTAAATTGTTTTGATTAAATCCAGTGAAATGCTGTAAGTGTATACTAAACATGTATGTTTTAATAAAACATAAAACATTTCTCCTGTGAACATTTAGATTTTTTCCGAGTTCTTTCCATTGAAACGCCACAAGAGTTATGTAGAAGTTCATGCATTCATAGAGTTTCCACCATCTAAGAATAAAGCACTTCACATTTCTTAGTATAAACTCTGCTCCTTGGATAACACTAATCTGCATTTGCAAAACTGGCATATTTAACATAAAATGAACAATAATTATAGTTTTGATAAGTTGTATGCATAAATTGCTCTGTCATTGTGGATTTATTTTTGCGCTAAAGTGCTCACAAAAAAAAAAACAAATTCCAAAAGAGTAAAATATATTTTTATTCTTTTAGGGTTTAAATTCACACTTTTTACAGCCTGTACAATTTACAGGTGCTGGATATCCCACGTCGACCGATGCCTGACACGCCTTTCACTTGCTCGCAAATGTCATGATCTGTTCCTGCAGAGGCAAAAGAGACATCAACTGAAAAACTCTGAACCTTTAAATCATGCCTGACAAGAATCCTGTTACGAGTGGCACTGCAAACCTCTACACAAGTCCCGTAAAACCAGTAAAACTCACAACATTTAATACAGAAAAAAAATGTCAATTTGATTCAGTGAAATGCCTTTTTTTACAACCAGTTGCAGTTGTGTTGGTCTGAATCACTTAGTAGGAAATAAAGTCATTTCACATGAGTGGTCGGTAATAAAAGGGGTGTGAAAACACAAGCCAACACCGCTGTCCGCTTCCCGAGGGCCAGTCCTGCACCCCACCCACACACTTTTGGTAACACTAAATTTGGGGCTAAACTTAGATGCCATAGTAGTAGGTTCAGAACCCTTGAAATTATAGACACCGCTAAAGTAAAGCTCCGTGTAATCAGAAAAGAGCGTGGAGGGTGGGGTCAGGACAGGGGGGCGGGGCTTCAGCTTGACAGGTGGTTGATATTATCTAAATGACGGCCAGGTTCGCTGGGATGTGTAGTCAGATGATGTTGGGAGCTTACTTTTAGCGCTGGGAGCATGTTGGTGGCCTGCAGACCGAAAGTGCGTAGGAGAACCGCAGGAGCAGCGTTAGTGGAGTAAAGACGTTTCATGAGGTCGATGGCGGCCATCATGGGAAGATTGTGTCGCTGGCGGTCAGTTTCATATTCTAACAGGTGCTGTGTCGCTCCTGAAAACACACACACACACACAAAAAAAAAGGTTAAAACTGATGATATGGTTTAAGCTTGCGTATGTCTTTCGTATGTTTTCCCCATTAGGTCAATACGGCTGTGCTATTTTCGCTTCAGGACATTTAACAGAGGAAAAAATGGAGGAAAAATAAAATAAACACAACAACAGGATTTTCATTTTTATGAACAGAAAAAAACATCAAATACATCGTGCCGGAAAAGCTGATGCTTTTTATAATCCGCATCAACAGTGCGCGTTTCAGATGGGCCTGTGGAAAAAAGCTTAGGGGGGGAAAAAAGAGAAAAACCACTGCGCTATGGTTGCAGCGCTTGTGTCTGTTTCGAGCCCTGCACTGACCCAGGTCCTTCCCGGTAAAGGCTGCTTGGCTCAGGAGCTGTGTGAGGCAAGCCACATCCCCAAAGCCCAGGTTGGCTCCCTGACCCGCCAGAGGATGGACACGATGGGCCGCGTCCCTGCAAAGACAAACATATCCTTCTCTGTGCAAACACATTCAATCACACAGTGTGCTATTTTACGGACTTGTGTAACATGAAGCCAAAGATTGTGCGTTGAGTAAACAACTTGAAAGCATATTTTATATGCAGATTTTCAGGACTTTTTTTTTTTTAAATCTACACTGCCGTCAAAAGTCTGGGGTCCCCCAGACAATTTAGTGTTTTCCATGAAAAGTCACACTTTTATTTACCACCATGAGTTGTGAAATGAATAGAAAATATAGTCAAGACATTGACAAGGTTAGAAATTATGATTTCCAAATGAAATAATATTTATTTTCTTCAAACTTTGCTTTCGTCAAAGGAAGGTCAGTTTTATAACTTCTCTAACCAGCTAAACTGTTTTCAGCTGTGCTAACATGATAGCATCAAGGGTTTTCTAATCATCCATTAACCTTCTGACGCAATGAGCAAACACATTGTACTATTAGACCACTGGAGTGATAGTTGCTGGAAATGGGCCTCTACACACCAGATATTGCACCAAAAACCAGACGTTTGCAGCTAAAATAGCCATTTACCACATTAGCAGTGTATAGAGCGTATTTCTGATTAGTTTAAAGTTATCTTAATTGAAAAAACAGTCCTTTTCCTCCAAAAATAAGGAAATTTCTAAGTGACCCCAAACTTTTGAATAGTAGGGTATATCTAAACTACCAGAAATTCTCAGGTTCGGTATTGTTCTTACCCAATGAGGGCCACTCTGTGCCTAATATACTCTGACGCATGACCCATTCCCAACGGGAACATAACCCGGGTCTTTGGGCCGATCGCTGCCACACTTGGGGGGAGCTGTCGGGGTGAACCTGCAGACGGCATGATGGCCGACAGGGCGCTACGGAACAGGGAGCCGGCCGTCTCCACCAGCTCTGACTGGTTCTCATTACTCCACTGTCAGACGGGCAAGAAGACAGAAAAAGAAATAGAGGGAGAAAACATACAATATCCTTTTAAGGGGACAAAGAAATTAGCAAACATAGGAGCAGGCTGGTGAAAGCACTTCCCCTCTCCCCCTCCCTAGCTAACTGGTTTGGCTGGATCTCAGGAGCTGGGTTAATTAAAAGAAGATGCCAGCCAACGCTATGCAGTTGAATTAGCTCTGTTTGAAAAACATTCCATGCAGTAATGGTCAACACTGGGAGACCACAGGTTTAATTAGCAAACCAGGTCTGAAACCAAATGTGACTCAACCGTGGTGACCCCGTCCATCAGCAGGCCCGGTAAAAATAACCAGCTTGGGAAACAAAAAAAAAAAAAAAGAGTTTCTTCAAACATAAAAAAAAAACAAAAACCATCAAGAGGCATATCATATTCACCCACAGTGAAATATTAGTAGGCTTTTGTATAAAATCTGGGCAAAACAATGACAACTGTTTGCCTAAGTCACTGAAAACAGCTCGTGAAGTCATGAACGGTACCACATCCAGAGCACATCTTGCTGACAGATGTGGAATCTGAAGACAAATATGGTGTCAGCAGGTTTTTGTCGTTCAGGGCGATACTCACGAACGCGGAGTTGATGGCGTCGACGAAGCTCTCCTCGTCCAGCTCCAGCAGCTCCTCGGCAAGCCCGTGGCTCGTTGACCACACCAGAGAGCTCTCGGTGTCCGACAGCTACCAAGCACAGAGCGTGGAAGCTGAAGCTTTATCAAAAACGTCTGTGACAGATGGATATTTTTGCAAAAATATATATGTATAT
Source organism: Lepturacanthus savala (assembly GCA_030544235.1). NCBI lineage: Eukaryota > Metazoa > Chordata > Actinopteri > Scombriformes > Trichiuridae > Lepturacanthus > Lepturacanthus savala. The sequence goes on along the minus strand of CM060469.1, from coordinate 15,834,149 downwards.
ATCCTATTAATAATGCAGATATATTTACCGGTAACATTGCGATGGGTCCTGTAGGCAGGAAACGCTGCCACGCAACATTGTTCTCCGTGGGCTGTCCAACACATGAATTAAATCAAGTTAAATATCAGTTTGCATAAATATTTGTGCGTGCAAATCCTAAACACAACGCCACAACGGGTATGAAGCATCACGCACATTAGGATTAAGTACTGAGAACTAAGCTGCATGTGCAGAGTGTGATATTCCCTCCGTTACCTCAGACAGATGCAGCACAGCAACCACGGCAGATTGGTCATAATTCCATTTGACTGTGGGTATCCCTAATTCCCGCCTCACCATGGAGTTGGGTCCGTCGGCGCCAATCTGGAAAACACACATCGAAAAGGAAAAGGTCAAAAAACAAAACCCAGACAAAGAATGAAGGAATAACCACGCGCGAATGAAATCCAACCAACCAGCAGTTTGGTCAGAAGCGTTTCGCCGTTGGCCAACGTGACCTGGACCCATGGGATGGAGTCTGCTGCCTGGTGAGGCATGGGCCATGTATACTTCACCACCTTGGATCTGTACTTCACTTGCACATTATCTGTTGAAACAACCAGGACATAAAACTGGTAAATAATAAAGGAAAAAGTAACGTTTCTAAAAAAAAAAAAAAAAAAAAAAAATGGAAATCTTGGGCTTGTGTATGCAGTGTTGCGCTAAATCAGTGTTTTACTACGTTTTCCTTCCAAAAACGAGAGGATTTTTCTCCTGTGGCCGAAAGCAGTGGAAGATCTATTAACCCGCAGCCATAAAACAACACTGGTTTTCGTCTCTGGTGCATGGATAGCTGCCGGCGTTCAGATTTGACAGTCTCATTAATGGACTCGGCCGACCGCATCACACTGACTTGACTAATAGTGTTTATCTACAAGCACAACCAACCACACTTTGCAGATGTTGCCAGCTTGTTGGAAATTGTAGCATAAAGTGGCCCCCTCTTTCCTAAAATATCAGCAGCTGGTCATCCTGAACATAAAAGGATCCCGGGCCTACGCTCGCTCATGCCGACTTGGAACAGGACCCGTCCGCAGAACGGGCTACTGGCTGCTTGAACATGATATGTCAAATATGGTTTCCAGTGATTGGAGAGCAGGGTTACATTGAAAACATCTGGCATGTACTGCGTCTTGAGCACAAACACGACAGCTAAAAATGAGGAAGAAGGGGAAAGAAGCAGAGAAATGGGAGGCACAAGGCCCAAAAAAAAGGGGGGGGGGGCAGGCTGTATAACCACACATCCGTTGTTTGGTGTAAAGAAAAAAAAAAGAAAAATGCTGAAAACTGTTTTTAAATATGCTACTTTTAACAGTCGAGTGCATAGCAGGGACGAGTTTTATTTGCGAACCTCGCAAAAAAAAAATAAAAAAGTTTGGTCTAATGTCAAGAGCAATACAGTGCTCATACCCCTGTCAGCGCTTTACTGTCCTGAGAGGTGGCGGAGAGCTGGGAAGCACATGGCAGCTTTAAATAGGTCACTGAGACCGGTTCACGTGTCCTCGAGAGTGCCGGGACACTGCTGTTCCCAAAATGTGGGGTTTTGATTGAAATTGCAGGAAAAACAGTGGACGGCTCCAAGAGCTTAACTTGTCTTTATAAACAGTCACCAGGAGAGAGTACAAATAAACACGGACCTAGGGACAGGATGGAATAAATGTGGTGGCATTAGCCTTCCAGACTCGGTGTCCATTAGGCAGATGGAACAGGAATCAAGGCCGCCGTGCTGCTACTGTGTGGGGCTTGGTGGTTTTAAATCAGTGAGGCGTCTGCTTACCGGACAGGCTGTCCAGCTGTTTAGTGAGCGCCGCCACAACGATGTCGTTCTCCACGATGTACGCCATCTCCTCCTCGAGGTTCTCCTTATCGAATGTGATCAGGGCATCCGAGCAGGCGTCCCAAACCTAAATGAGAGGCCCATTATGCCTGTGGTCTACAAGTCTGCCCTTAAATGCATCCCCTTTTCCCTATATATAGAGAAGCACGGCTTCGCTGAGCTGAACACATCAAAGTCCTCTCGCTGCTGTCGGAGGAGCTGGCACGGCCTTGCTTACATCAAAAACCCCGGAGCCACGAGGGTCACCAAACACCCCTCTGGCTGGACGGCTGACTCTGGTTTAATGGGGCTCTCTTGAGGTGGGGGGCCAAATGACATTGTGTGTGTGATGTGGACTTTTTTTTTTCCTCACAAACATCTTCTTGGAAACACAAATAACAAATGACATGTTTGCGAACATCACAGAGCCAAGTCAATATTTACCCGCGGGGCCAAAAGCGGCGGATAGAGATATAGTTTTCGGCTACTGTAATTCTAACCCTGAAAGCGCCGTTTAAGCTAAACAGCGGGGGGAGTGAAAAAGTGTTTGTACTGTACAAGGTTTAATCCTCCTCCTGGATTGTAACTCTGGTGACACAACCTGTCATTCAGCAGTAACACACTGCTGCGCTACTTTTTTTCCACCGACATGCCATAAAAGTAGGGGGGGATATACCTTACAGCAAACCACTAATGGCAGTGGGTTTGCAACTTGTGATAAGCGGTTGGGGAGAAATGATGCAGCTTTGGGGAAGAACGAATTACTACGTTCCATTGCGAGACTTAAACAATACACTTCCTTGGAACTTTATAGAGAAAAATCTGGGCAAATTGAAGCCTTAGTGGCAAGAGCCGAGTTTCCCTGCTGTTTCGGAGCTGAACCCTCAAATGCTTTAGTGGACTTTTAAGGTGGGAGAGTGTTTCATTGCGTGGAAGGAATGTTATTTAGAGCTGACCTGCAGTACTTTCCAGGGCTTTGGCGGCGATGTATATGACTGCGATTCAGGCGGAAAAACAAGCCAAAAAAGCGGTAGCGGAGTGAAGGTATAATGGTAGAGGTACGCTACCATAATCACTCGATGACATCTTAGGTCCAGAGAGAAACCCTGCGGTCGAGTCTTTGGTGCACGCCGACCACATCTTACAAGAGGGACCGAGCCTGCGCCCGCAGCCGTAAAGCGGGTCCACTTTGCAGCAAACAACCACTCTCCTACACTTTCATCTTCTTCCCGTTGTTCACATGAATCTTCGTAATTAGAAGACACAGGGAGCGAGCGTCATTTTGAAAATGCCAAAAGTGATTTATTCCACAAAGGGAAAAAAATATATATCTTTAATAAATAAGAGCTTGCATGGGAAGAGAGTCATTCCGGCAACTTGGTCTATACCAAGGGGATGACCTATTCTAAATGTACCTTGTGTTCTTTGGCTTTTCTTTGTGCCACAGATTCTTCAGAGTTACTGAAATGGCATAAATTGCACAAAGGAATGAACAAAATGGCTGTTACATGAAACCACTGTTTGCCATTTTAATGTGAACAATTACATACCATATGCATAATTATATGATACAGGGTTTTGTTGCTTGTTCATTAAGATGAATGACTGAGTAGAAGCTGAGTGTCACAGATTTTTCTCTCCACAAATTGCATGGTATATGAGTGACGGATGACAGAAATACATACAGTAAGCCAGTAAATTAGAAAGTCTGGAGGACACTTGCAGGAAAAAAAAGAAATCAAGTTGTGTAACAGAGGGATTTTTGGGAGATGTGTGGTGTTGCAGCAGGCTTGTTTTAAAAATGTTCTTTTCAGAAGAACAGATGAAACAGCAACTTACTGCAACTGTGTGATGAAGATCCAACATACCTGCATCTTTTTATAGGGCTTGCATCTCATCTTTGTGATGTGCTCCCATGCACCAATACCTGTGTGTGCATAAAAACACATTTCAGAACACAAAAATGCACATATTTTTCCAAGAAGCATGCTTGACTCTTTAAAAGGAGAACGTTATGTGCGCTATTGAGTAATTAAAACATACTGGAGATATCGAATCTTTACTATAAGTGCCTGTAAATGGTAAGCAGGCAAGTGTGATGGGGACTGGAATCATTACATGAGACAAGTCCTCAGCCTCAGAGAGGCGATGAGATCACAGGTTATAAATTCAGCACTACAGCATTCTACCCAAATCTCTCTGTCATTTAAAGGTCCTGTATCGGACACTTTTCCTGGGTTTTATTTGAAGCTTTGATATATCCACAAGAAGGCATGTTTGTGGTTTTAAGTACCAAAAATTGTCTCATTATAGTTTTACGTGTCTTCTCTCAGACTTTTCTCTGAAACTCTAATAAAGAACAGGTTGTTTTGTGTCGGTCTCAGTATTTTTAATGAGCCTCTCCTCTGATTGGCTGATTTAAAAGGCTGTAAATGGTGGGGCAGGAAATGACTGTATAATTGTCAATCACATCTTTACTTAAGTCCCAATGGCTCAATTTAAGACATAGTTGCTGAATATGGGCTTTACACATTTCTCTGTTCATTGAGTATGTTGAAATATGGCACAGTATTTATTTAGAACCTAGACATTCATTATAATCAAAAAGCCATTTAAATTGCACTTTCTACACCTAAAAATTAAAATGTTATTTTTTCAAGCGAGAAATTAATATTTTTTAGTAGAAATAAGTGTGCAGAACAATGATTTTATGTATCAGCAGTGCATACGGGCCTTAAAAATAAAAGTAAAACACAATACGTCTGAACTGATATAGTGCTCATATTTCATTATGGGAGATCTGAGATTGTACATTAATAATAGCAAGTTTGGGACTTTTGATGTTATTTGTCATACCTGTTAAAGTAAATGCACTGTCTGAAAAAACGGAAAAAGATAATATCATGTTTAATAGATGAAGCCTTACTAAAGCTATAGGTCCGCAAATCAAAATCAGTTTTGATTCCCTCTTTTCCTGTCTGCCAAAATATAGACTAGCATAGCTAGAATAGCAGTGTGTTCCTTATAGTCCTTATAATATATTATATTTTCTTTATTTTGATGCATTGGAAACACTGCATTGTATATTCTATAAATCAAAATGTGAAGAAAAATGCATCAATTTGTATTACATTACAGAAAATGAAGAATATTATGGTGTTAAAACAGCAGTGTCTGCATTTTTCGATACAAACTCAAATATTTACTGTATAAACTGAAACATTTTTAGGATTTAGCATTCCTGTGAATTGCCAAAGTAATATTTAGTTGTATAACCACAGTTTCTGAGAGCTGTTCACATCTGTATTGCATGAAGCCGACCAACTTCTGGCACCTATGCACAGGCATTTCAGCCTCACAATTCCTCTGCATTTCTTGGTTTTGCCTCCGAAACAGCATTTTTGACTTTAGGTCCGGGAATTGGGTTGGCCGCTCCATAACTTAAATTTTGTTGGCCAGGAACCGAGATGCTGCTGATTTACTGGTGTGTTTAGAGTCATCGTCTTGTTGAAACACACATTTTCAAGGGCTTTTTCCTCTTCAGCATAAAGCAACATGACCTCTTCAAGTAGTTTGTTAAAGTCAAACTGATACATGATCCCTTGTATGCGATAAATAGGCCTGACACCACAGTAAGATAAACATCCTCATATCGTGATGCTTGCACCACTATACTTCACTGTCTTCAGAATGAACTGTGGCTTAAATTCAGTGTTTGGTTGTCTGACAAACTTCCTGCAGCCGTTGGACCCAAAAAGAACAATCTTACTACTTACTACTCAGTCCCGAAAATGTTTCTCCTTTTCTTTTTAGGCCATGGGGATGTGTTCTTCAGCACGAAGTCAAGGGATCATAAATCAGTTTGCCCATATTAAAATACTTGAAGAGGTCATGCTTCCTTATGCCAATGAGGAAACCCTCAAAAAATGAGTTTCAACAAGACAACGACTCTAAACACACCAGTGAACCAGCAGCATCATGGGTCCAAACTAACAAAATTAAAAGTTATGACAGTGTTCCCAATGCATCGAAATAAAAATAGGATTTTGGCTTTACTTGCATTTTACACCAGTATTATTTTGAACACAACTGTACATTCTTACTAAGAATATAATAATAGGGCTGCAACTAACAACTATTTTGATAGTTGATCAATCTATTGATTATTGAAACGATTAATCTATTAGTTGTTTGGTTCATAAAATGGTGTAAATATATATTATGTCCAGACCAATAGTCCACAAACAAAGATGATCAGTTTACAATTATAGACTAAAGAACCCGAAAAATAATCAGATTTGAGAAGCTAGAACCAGAGAATTTTGTCATTGTCTTTGATTTTCAGTGATTATCAGAATGGTTGGTAATTAATGTAATATTTGGCAACTAATCGATTAATTGTCACAGCTCTATATAATAAAAAAATATAATAAAGTGTCATGGAAATTACAGTCAACCTGCATCATCTAAGCACCAATATACGTCAGATGCAGTATGATCCTTGCTAAGCTCCGGTAACAGGACAGCGTCTGATCCCTGGCTTACCTTGTGGGAGACATTTAATATCCAATCAACACAAGCTTAATAAAACGGGTACAGTAGGGAGGTCATTACCACAGAACTTTTTTTTTAAGATTTATTTTCTGTCTGACACCTTTCAACAAGAACAAAAAGAAATGTCCCAGCTCATTATAAAGCATTCTGCACACCACTGCTTTGCATCAGGTTATATGAATGTATACTTCACCGCTGAGGAGGGTGGCTGAGCCTGGATTGATGGAGCTGACTCTGGTGCTGTAGCTGTCTGGGACCTTGTCCATCACCTTCTTGTTGCCCGCTTCAAGCAGGAGAATCTTTTTACCCTCCAAATTGGGATCTTGGCCTGCCAACCACAAATATTGTATAAAAGGTGACAACACAGGCGCAAAAGTCTCAGCGGTGTTGTTAGAATCCTGTGGTGGTGCTGGGACCGCTTATTTTAGGCATCTCTGGTGTCACCACCATATCTTAGGGTTGATGTTTTTATACATTTGAGAGAAAATAGCACGTTATTATGGTTATGTCTCCCTACAGATATGCAGGTTTGAATGAGGACATCTCCTGGTTGATTGTGATTTTGGCAGGTTAATAGCAGCCTACTTACTGTAACACAGCTATATGTGGTCAGTCGGTGGTGGGAGGATGTCACTTACCTAAGGAACATGCCATTGCAGATCCAACCATCCCTCCCCCGGAAATTATAACATCATAAACCTCAGTTTTGACAGAATCGCTGCCATGTTCTGCGCATACGAATCCTCGGCTGGCGATTTTTAGAACCGACAAGTGATTTTGTGCAACAAAACACCGGCCAAGTCCATTTAAGACCAGCGTCGCCCTTGAGATCTTATGCATTATGCTCTCCTCCCTCTGTCTCTTGTGTTTACTATGAGAAAAAGCTCCGCTTCAAACGCGAGGGAGACACCAGTCCGACTGCGAAAGCGAGTTTCATACAACAGATCGGACGGGCGTTTCCCCTTGAATGTGTCCTAATAACAGCGGCTGTGTCGCGTTTGTAATCCAGCCATGTTGTGTTGACAAGCACTCGGCACGCAGAGGAAGTACTTCCTGTTTCACAGCCAATCACAGACGAGGACCGGCGTGAGCTCGTTGTTTCCCGATTCCGTCCACGAGCAGCGCTAAAACCGCCGAAACGGAGCAGTGCACGAGCACAGAGATGTTTTCTAAGGGTTCAGATATCATACAGTGGCTCGAGTTAACTTTATTTTATTATTTTACCGAATGAGCTGCCGAGTATCTTATCAACGAAGATTAAAAGAAACGAGTTAGGAAGACGCGCCCGTCGCAGAGAAACTTCCTCCAAACTCGTCTTTTAACAGGTTGGCGGCTGTTATTGCTTTAACGGGTTCATTTCGTTTTTATGTGCTTTTTTATGTAGCAGAAAATAAAGAGTACGCTTTAATACATGTTAGAAAGTTAAATACGTATATGAGTGAGTTCTGCGTTATGTTGAGAGAGCAGGGGTGCGGTTGTCATGGTAACCTCTTTACACGGAAGTGGACGCAGCTTTCAGTCAGCCCAACAATACACATAAATCTGTGGATGCAACTTGCTCCTGTTATTTACAGACTTGTTTTAATGTAACTGTGTCCTAAAACTGTAGAATGGAAACAAACTGGCAGACTAATATTAATTCACTCATGATTCCACACAAAAAGAAACCACGAAAATAGAAACCACGTGGTTTGCAGACTAGAACTCAAATTTACAAGACAAATACTACGGTCAGTCAAAATATGCCGAGGCTCCAAAAAACTTTAAAGCTGCAATCAGTAGACACATGCAAATGAGCATACTATGCTAGCACTGGTTATCTGGGACCTGTCAGAATAAAAGAAATGAGAGTAGGACCTGTAATTGTGATTTAATATGGTATAATATACAAATATAAAACGATAAAACCTGTGGAGTGAAAATATATCAAAATTTATTGTATAATACTGTATTCGAAAATTTGTAGTTCCAACATTAAAAATCAACAGTTTTCTTTACTCAATGACAATTACATTTTTTTCAGTGTGGTGTTGGAAAATTTACAAACAGTAACTATACAGTATTTATGGTGCCTGATGAGGAAGAATATTACAGTAAATATGGCGTCATGTAAATGAAAGTAGTAGTAAATTATGCAGTAGGAGTAAAAAAAATAATTTGTAAATTTTCATGTGAACTGATTTGATGCACTGTGCACTTTTTCTTATTTTTTTTTTCTTTTTAGAAACCAGCATGCAATTTTGTACAATAGATTTCATGAAAAGCATTTGAACACAGAAAAAACCTTTTGTTGCATTTTCTGTTTTTAAAATTAAACACAGTTATGGTGTCAAAAAAGAAAAAAAAGTTTGAAACACATTAAACCAATGGAGAAAAAATTAAACACTATTTTTTTTAATCTTCTTTATATTATTTATGATCATTAAAGTCAGAAAACCATCACACTTTCCCACAGCCCAAAATTATGTATTTAGACCAGCAGTCTAAAACCAATGTTAAAAAAACTTCAACCTGCAATCCATACATAAAAAGACAGTTTTTCATTTTTGCTCGATACATTTTTTAAATTAATTTTTTTTTTCTGCAAGCAGTCTTAATACTACATTTGAACAAAGTTTGGTTTAGAGGAATAACATTGAAACAAACACAGAAACCTTCATTTTATTTCTCTCTGGATCTTTCAGATGGTATTACAGATCACAGAAATATGTCGAAACTTGAGTCCTTGCTGGTAGATGGGCTCAGGTCTGAGCTCCTGCTCCGGGAGCAGCTCAAGTCCCTGAGTGAAGCCCTGGAACAACAGCTGCAAGAGACAGAGAGGAGACAGAGAGAGGAGCTGGAGAGGAGGATCCACCACAATGCTCTCCTTTCAAAACATGTGACAAGTGATAAAAAGACTCTGACCCATCAGACCAAGTAGGTTTCCTCAATTTTCAATTTAGTTACGCTTAATTAGACCTATTATAATAAGTCTCTACTGTTATTTCAGACCCGTAGGATTGACGAGATCCATCTCCACTTTGGCCCTGTGTTCTGACAAAGTCTCAAACCATCCCAGACGGTTAGAGATGTTGAACTCATCTGCTCCAGACTGGGTATCTTCATCAAACTGGAAGCATTGTTTGGATAGGACTTCTAACCCAACTACTACCAGGACAAGACAGTGTGAACGTGCAGCTTTATTTAAAACAAAGAAAGAGCAGGAGGCTGAGCCAGAGTGCCAGAAGAAGTTCTGTGCTCTTCCTGTCCCCGAACATGTCGGCCTGCCCCTCTATCAGGAGATGATGGAGCTGAGGGAGAAGGAGAGGCAGCAGGGCCTCGAGCAGAGGAAACGCTTCCTGCTCTCGTTACAGAAACCTTTCAGCTTCCAGGAGAGAGAGAGGAGAGAAAAGAAAGAAAAGCTCATAGCAATGTTAAACCAAGTCTCACAGGATCAAAAAAACAAGGCTGACTCTGTTAGTAAATCTCCTCACAAAGGAGTAAAAGACACAGGTTGGTTGATTGTGAGTCTTTTCCTTCCTGAATGGATGATGATAGCTGGTGTTGTTTGTGGTATAATGTACTGTAATAACATAATGACAGCATGGAACAGTACAGCCTACAGCACTGGTTCCAAACCTTTTTGGCTCGTCGCCCTCTTCTTCTCAGATTGTTCCATTTTTATAGTTTTATAGGCCTAAACAGGCTCTTCTGTTTAGCAAATTAAAGATTTGGAGAAACATATTGTTTGTGCAGTGGAAATAGGAGCTGTAACAGTTAGTTGATTAATCTATTAGTTGCCAAATAATCATTTAATCATTTTTTAAAGCTGATTTCAGCTTTTCCTATGTGAGCTTTTTATTGTTTCTTTAGTTCCCTATGACAGTAAACTGAATATCTTTGGGTTGTGGGCTGTTTTTTGGTTAAAAAAAAACATTTGAGGGTGTCACAACTTTTTGTTGATTCACCTTTTTCTGTCACTTTCTAGACCTAACAATTAATCAATTAATTGAGAAAATAATCAACAGATTAATTGATAGTAAAATAATTGTTGCTTGTAGCTTTATTTTCTTTCCTTATTTCCTGACTTCAGGGTCTCAGGGACCCTCAGGTTGTTATCCTCTGGAATAGTTAATAGAATGATTCACAAAACTCATAGTACAGCTTACATGCTCAAAGTATTTGTATTTGTATTAATTGTATTATAAAGTGCTATTTATAATTGGGGAAAAGAATCTCATAGATATATGATACAAAACAATGGTCCAAAGATCATTTTGTATGGGCTCACAAGCCAAAAAGTGATGCTTAAAAAACATTCTATTTCATAAAATTAGCATGTGTTTTGTTTTTATATACAATTATAACCAGTAAACTAACTATACCTGTTAGATAAATGTAGTGCATTTTTAATACAGTATTTCATTTCTACTCTACTGCTACACTGTGACGTGACTTCAGCTTTTACCTTACCTTCCCTGTACTGTTTGTGCAGACCAGGAGCGTAGCAGCCAAGTCCACGTTCAGACCGCACGACACCAGAACCCCACTGCCTCCGGGAGGCCGAGACCTCGCACCGCTGACCGCACCAAGAAGGAAAAACTTGGATTCCTGGATGAGAAGCCGAGCTTCCAGCCAAAAATCATCCATCAGGTCCCTGATTTCAGCAGGCTGCACAAGGCCCTGCAGACAGAAGCGCTGCGAAAAACACAGAGTAGAGATGTGACCAAGTGTCGGCCGTTCCACCTGAGGACAGCAGAGCTCCCCGCGAGGCAAAGTAGACCGAGCCCTGAAAACTCTCAGGTAAAATGTTTTCTACTATTGAGATTTCTTGCTGTTTTTTTCAATATGATGATTTAAATTCATTGTTTTATTTAAAACATTTTATGGTGCTCTTAAATTATCTGTTACGTCAAAGAATGTTCACTGATGTTAATTTTAGTTATATTGTCTTGAATGCTTTAATTATTTTAGATTAATTTATTAGACTTAATTCAAAATTAAGCATTTTCATAGTTAACAGCTATGTCAGAACTATAATAAGGGAGATAAGGAAATTAAAACGATTAACATCAATAAATGTAAAGGAAGAAATGAAATCAAACATATCAAATATTCTGGGCTTCAAAGCTCCAGATGGTTTCATGTTATAGTTTTACATCACTTTTTGTTCTCACACCTTCACTGCTTGATGGATGGTTTGAGACAAATCCACCCACCACTCCATCAGGTCCATACCATTCTCAGTTTAAGAGGGAAGCAAAACCACTAGCGTTTTTCTCAATGCCTCGCAGCGTTCTCGATGATAATATTTATTGCCTGAATCTTTGCTCATTAAAAAAAACAGGCTTTATATTATCAAGTAGTGAAGTGTTTTTTTTCATAGGAAAAGAAAAGAAGGTCACAGCAGTGTTTCTTTTACTTTGAGAGAAATTGTTTTGCCAGATTCATTGCGTGGGTTAAGATTTTTTATGTCTTATGTGTTATTTTTTTGAACCAGTTCAGACCAATTCCTTCATTTGTGGAATCATAATGCTACAGTAGGCCTCTTTAAAGACTCCACCTCATAACAAGTTTGACTCAAGCCACATTTCTACAGTGCCTGTCATATGCAATCATGTAACATTCATTTAATTTGCGTCTCTCAGCACATGATGCAATCTCATCTTTACGAGATTAATTACATATTTTGTAAGATTGTCCGCTGAAATTTGTCTGGGTGGATGTTTCACATGAGGGCATCGCACAGTAAAATGTAATTATAACAATAATTAAGCAAGAATAACAGTAATTTACACTAATCCAGAGTAATATGTGGTAAAATGAGCTTTGTGATCAGTGAACTGTCTGGCTCTGCACAAAACTGTACAATTACCAGATTTCAGTTTTATGAATCTTGTCAGATGTTTTGGGGCAGATTCTCTTAGCCTAGAAAACTATTGAAACTATATGTTTAACCAAGAATCACCAAGCACGGGGTGTGAATGTGAGTTAAGCGTGAGGCGTATGTTGTGTGAGTGGTGAGTGTTTTTGTAGGGTGCATTTAAAGAGGTGAACTCAGGCTGCTGCATCATCAAACAGGGTGGTGCCTGCAGGGAGAAGGAGAGAGAGTGAGAATGATTAGCAGACCTAGACTTTAGAGACTGGTGAACACAGGTGACACCAGGAGGCACTAATTAAACCACCATGCTGAATGTATGGTAAGATATATTACAGTAAATCACTACACAACAACAGGGGTCAGCACAGTAGAGAATATTATATGTCTACTGTGTAAAACTCACTTATTCAGAGTAACATTTATCTATCTAACTATTTCTAGTAGTAGTACTTCTAACCAATTCATCTCTATCTTTTTGTCTTTGTTTTGGTGAATGTTGGTGGACTCGTTGCTCTCAACACAATTGTTACCACGCACAAAGACTGAAAATACAGTTTTATAAAAGAACTAAAGAAATCCATTGTTACCAAGCCTACGGTTTCAGTTTGCCAATGTATCAGTTTCCTGACATGCAATGTGGTTCTTCTCTAGTTCTCTAACTACTTTTTCATTTCAAACAAATGACTGAGGCTAAAAACAACTTATGTGGCTTTTATCAAAGAGAATAAACTTTTTTCCCTCCGCAAATGTATGAACTTTTGCTGCTCTGAGTCATGTATGTAGAGCTCTTGGTTGCTTTGGTTATGATTTGTTTGTTTGCATCCTTTTTTGTTTTGTTTTTAAGTAAATTCTAAAAGAAATGATGCAAAATATGGACAAACAGTATATTTAGTGTATTTTTTTCACACCAAAACTAGTAACTAGTAGCATTTAGACATTTTTTCTCATCAACAGGTGCCAAATATAAGTAATCTTAATAGAAGCAAGTCGTTCGGGGCCTTAACATCACTGTCCACTGACACGCTCCCCACATTCATCACAGATGCTGCAAGGAAGCGCAAGGAAGCCATCAGGTGAACTGGCTCATACTGGCTTGACTGTTTACCTTGAGTTTGTTGATCTTTCTTCAATACTTTCTAAAACTAAAGATCAGGACTTACTGACATGCAGAATATTTTTTTTTGCTTACAGAAAGTCAATGGAGATGAAGGACATTAAGAATAAAGAGAGTGCAGAATGGTTGAGAAAGTACCAACTCAGGTCTCAAGCCATGAAGAAGACAGTTGCCCTCCATTCAAAACTGCTGGACCCACATAGCAGCTTGAAAGAAGTATTTGATGAAAAATTGCAACACCATCGGTTAGTGCTGTTCAAGTTCATTTAGCGACATTTGCAGCTCACTTGCAGCTTAAACTATGAACTTCCTTACATGCAGGGAGGCTGACCAAAAGAGGATGAGAGAGTACATGAGGGAGTTACGGGACATGAAGACACGAGTCAGTGAACGCCCTTATTTGTTCGAACAGGTGAAACAGGTAAAGGAAAATTATATAAATTATTAAATTATTATATATATAAAAATGATGTCATATCATCCCTCTCCTGTGGTATAACTTTGACCTTTTATTGCCAGAGAAATGCAAAGGCTCATGCAGAACAGACGTACAGGGACAAGTTGAAGAAAGCTGGACTGGAAGAGAAATTTGTTGAAAAAAATGGAGAACTAATCGAAGTAATTTCAAGCTCGTCCAAATCTGAAGACGACACAAATGTAAATCTTCACAGCAGTGAAAAGGACATCCATAGCAGCTATGCTGAGTGAGAACTTTAGGCAAGTTTTCTTCATACACTATGTAATCCCACTGCGTCCAGTAGAAAATAGCCCCGGGGCTGGAGAGCCAAGGACTTTGTGTGGTTTGGTCATATTACATTACATAATTATCTGAGTTTACTCTGCAGTCTTTAGTGAAGAAAAGACAAATACTGTAGCCAAGTCAAAGTTCGATGTAATTACAATATAGCTTTCAAGCCCAGAATGTCCGATTTTGGGAAGAAAACGCAGACGACGGAGAGAAAATTGAAGATGTGGAAGAAAAGAGCGTGAAGTCCAAAGGGGAAGATTTGCCATGATCAAAAAGTTTCAGCCGGCACAGAGTTGTTTTTTTTTTGTGTGGCCTCTCCTTTAAAAAACAACACTGTCCTCAGAAATGAATCATGTCACGGCTAACGAACCACACCAAGTGGAGTCTGCTTAAGCTAAGCAACCATAATTCAAGAAATTACAAAACATTAGGACTTCACAGTAACAAATGGTAGGGATTACAAATGGAAAAAAAAACTAAATGAGAACACCAAGCCGCCGTGCCACCGTAGCGTGAGCCCACCGTGCCAGTGTGACTCCAGAAGCCTCCAATTGACATATACAAATGATCTGCAGTGGGACATTATATCTGTCGCTGCTCTTAGTTGTGCTTTATTTAGCTACATTAAAGACATTTATATCTTTTTTTTATTGGACATGTCGCGCCAGGACAGCGAGTGTCTAACATATGGGCCTTTCTGAGAAGGTTGGGTTAAAGTTCCAGTTATTTCTACAGCCACAGTGCCAGCTAAATAAACAGCCCTCACTGAGCATCTGCATTCACAGAGACCGGCTCAGTGGTCAAAGCCCAAAGACCCACATCAAATACACTCGTACACTGGCCTCCACTGTAGCTTGTGCTTAGACAGCTGACTGCCAGGAATTTCAGAGATTGTTTTTTCCTGTAAACCACATGTCAGAATATGTATGCAATCATAATCAAGATGGGAGACCAATCACTACATACCACATGGTTACTTTTTGTAGGCTACTGTGTCAGTCATTGGAACTCAGAATCTGAATCAGTATATTCCTCGTTTGGAAACATGGTATAAGAGCCTAAAAAAGACATTAATTTGAAGTCAAATTTTGCATGTCAAAATTGTCGAAATTTGTCTAAAGGCACTAGTTAATTCTGTGTTACGCATAAGCCAAAAAGACATTCAGTTGAACTGAGTGTTAAAATAAACACATTATTATTTTAATTTGATCACTAAACAAAATTAAAAACAGCAAAGCCAAAAATGCTGTCACACAGTACACAGAAATGAAATTAGATTAGATTATGAAATAATCCGAGTCCCTTCCTTGAGATCTCAGACACCACATCACGAATCTTCAAGGGCTCCAACCTGTCAGGTTGTCATGGGAACCGTGTATCCCTCCCCACTCTGCCATGTAGTCCCTCTGGAGAATGCTGTGTACCTCTGAATTCCCTGGTGCACGGCTGAAAAGCAAAACAAATCTCCCCCCAAACCCGTTAGATAATATCCGAGGGGGGGGAATCTGTGTCCATGAAATGCACGAGCGCCCGCGACATCTATTTAAACAAACTGCGGTGCACAAATGTGGAGCCTGAGAGAGGGAAACAAACACATCTCATTTAGATTAATGAGAGGCTTGTGTGCTTGGCCACTGAACGTTATGATCACGCTGTTTGAGGAGTGGCCCTCCCTAGCAGATGAACAATATAATTTCACCAAGGTGGCGCATTCAGGTCTCTTATTATTCCAGTGCTGTGCAATATTAAAATTCCCACACATTTAAATGCATGGGTTGCAAATATATGCAACTAAGGACACACCCTAGAACAGATGACATAGGCCTCAAATGGGTCACCTGCTTTAAAACATCAGAAATTGCACTCGATGGAATCTTATGTCTTTGCTTATTTTGCTTTACTTCTTGATTTTCTCGTTTATCTGTATTTACGTTATTTAAAAGTAAAAGTACAAGGGCCTAGATTTTTGTTAAATGCTGTGTATGTTGTGGATGAAGCTGTGTGGAAGAAAAGTAAGACGTGTATTTATCAGTAATCCATGACTAAATAAAAAAAATAAATGTTCATATGTGTTCATTTTATCTATCTTACCAGTGTTTTCTCTGGACTACTGAGAGCGCAGCTCTTCCTTATGATGCTCGTCTCTGACTCAACCGAGCGACACAGAATTATGCATCAGACATCTAGAAGTGGCCTCACATGTAAGAACCAGAACACAAACAGTTGACTGGCACCAACTCGAAGCATCATCATAACTATGAGTCAAATGGCCAAGGTATGTTATTTCCTTGCATATCTTGGAAGAAATACCTTGGAAGTAAAGCACAGGAAAAACTAATTTCCTCCCCTTTCTACTTCTGACTATTTTTTTTGGCATTAAATTTGCCAACATAATCTTTGCCATACTGTGCGCACACCTTTAATTGCTACAGCCCAACACTATATATACAAAGAACTAAAAGGTCATCAGCATAAATTAAAAAAATCAATGACAGAAATTTCAACAAGACAGTATGTGTTGCACTCATTACATTAATTCAATAGGTTACACATGAATCAAAATATACCTTCATCATTGTTTAAAGCACGGCAGATACATCAATGCCCTATTTAACCTTCTGATGGTTACTTGCATTCTATGTATATACTGTACTTTGGAACACCTAGCAAACAATTTCAGAAACATCTTTTCATGATTAATTCTGTCAAAGGTCTGGGATGCGTCAATAAATCACATAAATATAGAGGCATTTTGGCTTCCACATTTAGCAACTATTTCCTTGAAAGCATAAATACACATATTAGTCACTGTGCCATGTTTTCTTTTGAAGCAAAACTGATTATCAGTGTGAGAACAAACATTGTTAGTCGAGTTATTTCCAGCACTTTATAGTTAATACTGGCAAGGGCAATAGGTGTATAATTATCCATGCTATTTAGTTTACTAGCCTTGTTCTTAATGACAAGCATTAACAATGTCTTTGGGGACACGTGAATTATGAGAGCACTGCAGCACATGGCGAGCAGAGCCTATGACTGCCATTCTATAAGTGTTCATAGCACACGCCTTGTTATCACCTAGTATTATAATCCCATTCATCATCATCTGACCTGATTGCCATGTTTTCAGAAACAACATTTTCAACTACATTAATTTTTTACACAGCTGAGTAAATTTCTCACGCCACACCTCAGTTATTTTGCCTCAGCCACACCCTCAATGTTAGTAAGTTACAGGTTATAGTCCTAAATAACTCTGACCTCTTTCCACAGGTCATAATGGTTATTATTCTGCAGCTCCCAGGCAAGTGAATCAGCTGTGTTCTTGTTTCTTTAAATAATAATATTATAAAATATTAATTTGAATATTTAAAGACATGCATATGAAACACTCTTATCTATTATTGTTATTTCACAAAAAAAGTTAAATTATTTTGGTAAAATCCTTAAAAAAAACATCTCTTGCAATTCCAGAAGCATAAATATGCAATTATATGTATTTCAAAAGTTATTCCTGCTGGACACAAGATGTCTCCTTCACTGTAAAGTCAATTATTCAGTTTTTGTGAACTGGAAGCTTTAAGTTTCCACATCACACTTGTGTGTGAGTTGAATATAGGATTAGCTTCCAAACTATTTGTGATGTCACAAATCACGCTCGCCGACTCGACCTTTAAGACTGAATTCTCAATTAGCTTGGAGAGACTTTCCACTTTTCAGGAAATTAACATGAAAGCAGCCTTCTAGTCTCAAATTCTGCACATTCATCATTTATTCATCATTTCACCAGTAAAGCTCAAAAGTTAATATGTGGGAATAACACAAAAAAAAATTATTTATTAAATCTTATATTTGTATGTGTTTTTGTCCATGTTCAATCAATGACCTTCCTGATTCTGACCAAAAGTTTAGAAGCTTCTCGATCTGAATCATGACAGCTACAAAATCAACCCATCCAGGTTTAACATTACACATTTTATATTTACAAAAGGGCTTAAATCAAGAACTGTCACACTTTTGTCATACATCCGAATATCTGTTGATATCCTTGTATATATTAAAAAACAGATAAATAAATAGCAATATATAGTATATGATCAGAGGTTCCATCCCATAGTATATCTCTATATTATCTAGCGAGGCATTAGCATCCGTTGTATTTATTTCTATTTAATGATCAAACCATGAGGTTAATTCATTAATATAAGTACAACTCCAAAAATAAGTTTGTCTGGTATTATTACAGAACTAACCATTGTCCTGAAATGTTTAAGTCTCTGGTTCACCTGCAGGAGGAGCTGTGGCTCACCGCAGCCTGACTGGAGCAGAGGAGGAGAGAGATCCCTCTTTTTCTCCTTCAGTGGTATGAATAAATATCCCCAGTGCCGGAGAGAGAGCATATCAAGAGGCAAACAGGAAGGGTAGAGAGAGATAGCAGCCAGTGTGACAGATAAAGAGCGTGGCAGAACTTGTCTGTCTTGCTGCACCGTGGGAAAGGGAGAGCAAGTGCACCAGAGTTTCACACTCTGCTCACAAACACACACACACACACACACACACGCACGCACACACACACACACACACACACACACACACACACACACACACACACACACACACACACACACACACACGCACACACACACACACACACTCAGAGCCCTCAGCTGCAACAGAAGAAGTTCAGGGAGAAGACTGACCTCAAGAAGGTACAGTATGGTTGTGCATCTCTAGTCAGAAATACCTCCTGTCCCCCTCATTACTGCTGAAACATTACATCAGCTGTGTTTCTCAACTGATGCTCCACTTTTGTTTTTTCCAGGTGGGATGGCGAGAAGTTCCGCCTGTGGATTCACCCCAAGCATCATGGCTTTCCGAAAACTGAGCCTCCTTGTCCTGTAGAGGAGTTGTGTGTGTGTCCCTGCACCCCCCCCCCCCACCTCTCCCACCCCCCTCCCTCTCCAGAAGAACTTGTCTCACGGTTTGCAGCCTGCAGGAGGATGGAGAAGCTGTCAGGAAAAGACAAGGAGCTGATACGAGGCAGCTGGGAGAGTCTGGGCAAGAACAAAGTTCCTCACGGCGTGGTCATGTTTTCCAGGTAACGTCCTGCTTCCAATACTGCACGCTTCAGATTGAATTGGCCACATGCACCACATGAGGAGAACACATTTTAAGGCTGTTTTTCTGCACGGTTAGTCCTTCGTTCACAAAAGCATTCTGTTGTGTTAGGATCTGTTTTATTATGCTCTAACTTAACATCTGTGACGATAGAATATGCACCACAGGTGTAGTGGGAGAAATATCAAGCCAGCTCCTTCGCTGCACACACTTTCACCATGCAGGGACCGGAGGCTTGACTTGTTGCTTGGCGACAGACTGCAATAATCCACAATTTACTTTGAGACAGCTGTCGCTAAATCAGACACTGAAGCGGGGGAGATTTGTAGATTGTATGATTTGTAGGTCGATTTTTGTGTCTGTGCATGCATTTGGAGACCCACGCCGTCTGTTTGCACCCGTACAGTGCTGTGTGTGTGTGTGTGTGTGTCTATGGCAGACTGTTTGAGCTGGACCCTGCGCTCCTGAGTCTTTTCCACTACAGTACAAACTGTGGCTCCACACAAGACTGCCTCTCCAGCCCTGAGTTTCTGGAACATGTCACTAAGGTGAGCTCCATTCACCGCAGTGACCGCTACAAGTATACAGACATTCAAAACCCTTCTCCTGCACAGTTCTGAACACTTTGCTTGTGTATATGTGTGTTTCTACACATTTTTCTATTTTTTTTCTGACCTGATCTCAGGTGATGCTTGTGATTGACGCAGCGGTCAGTCACCTGGACGACCTTCACTCCTTGGAGGATTTTCTGCTCAACCTCGGGAGGAAGCATCAGGCGGTAGGAGTCCACACGCAGTCATTTGCGGTAGGATTGACATCCATTAGTGCAACTTTTGAGAAATAAGTAACTTGACAGATGAATGAGCTGTGGAATAGAAAAAAGAAAAAAAACTCTCTCCGTCTCTGTGTCTTTGCATGCTTGTTTGTTTTGGACTCCTTCAGGTGGTGGGTGAGTCCCTCCTCTACATGCTGCAGTGCAGTCTGGGCCAGGCCTACACGGCGCCGCTGCGTCAAGCCTGGCTCAACATGTACAGCATCGTGGTGGCTGCCATGAGCCGAGGGTGGGCCAAGAACGGCGAGGACAAGACCGACTGAGGCGCGCAGCAGGGGCCGCCGAGCAGTTGCTGTCAAAAATCCCCCGTCATGGTTGCCATGGAATGAGGTTGTGTAACTTGCAGCGTTTTCTGGGCTTTGGCTGCTGTACATTTGCTCTGTGAGTGGGGTCGCGTAGTGTAGCAAACGTATGGTGTGGTTACACTTTACAATCCGATCAACCGATTGCACGGTTCGTTTTCCTCACTGTTACCTAACAGGCAACGCCGCTGTACAGCCACAAGGGTCTGAGCCAGTCTGTTCTGGTTCTTCTAGGTCTGGACCTTGAGGCAAAAGCATCAAGGATTAACTGTTGAGTCTTTGTACATAATGGCTTTGGTATATCTACTCAAATAACAGTGACTATAGTGGTCTTTTTGTGATGTATCTTAAAAGAGTTTGCACAATTGTGAAACACTAGATCTTATATTTAGGCATCACACACTACTCAACTTACTGTGATGGTTACTGTGGCCAGCACGGGCAGCTCTTAATCAAACTGGAACACAGTGACACTTTACAAAAACACGTTTTTAGGACAAAGCAATGTGATTTTACAAAAAGAAGGTTGATTTATGTGTTACCTTAGTCACAACGGTATTTTTTATGGCATTTCCACACCATTACAGCTCTTTTTTGCGTAGGACTTTTATCTAACTTTTATTGACAATAAGCAAAGCTCCTTTTTAAAACAACCTTTGAAGTTTACTGACAAGAACTGTTATACTCTGATAGCTTTCTTCAGTGATCTATGACTGTTAATGCGTTCTTGTGCACCTTAACTTTACATGGTGTGTGATGCTCTCCTCAGTATAGAGGTTGTGAGTATTTTCAATAGGCTTCATCTGACTGTTAAACTCTAACCAACAGACTGCTACGTGCCAGTAGCGTTTGGATGTAAAGTAAAGGCAACTTGAAGGATTTATAACATTGTTGTCCCTTTCCTCTCAGTTCCCAGTCATTGTTGGTGTCAAGTAGTTTTGTTGTACTTTAATCACTTATGTAATGCTTATTAATTGTGATGTTGTGGCTACAAATGTAGTATTATCTCTGCTTTAGAGGTTGCCACGGGCAAGGGAGTATTTATTTTGGATTATGACATTTAATAATGATTTTCCCCTCATAATTTATTGATGCATTATAATATTGTCTGCTAACACTGTCCAGGATGTGCGTGTTATTATTGCTGCCGTAAGACTGTACAGTATGTATCATCCTCAGCTGTTATTTACATTTATGATCATAATGCCAAGTAACTTAGCAACAGTGCGCCAAGTATTAGATATTAACACCATACAACTGTAAATCCAAGCTGCTGATATGTGGTTATTATCGCTTTATATTATGAGTTTACACTTATAAAGTTTATTTTTATATTCTGAAATGTATGCGCAGCTTAGAAGCGTTGATTTTCCTTTCAAATGTGATGTAGAGCGAATCCACCAGCTGTATACTACTTTGTGTGGATTTACAGCAAATGAAGTTAAACCCATGATAAGAAAAAAAAAGTCAATCTTACAAACTTGTTGCCTTTAAAGTGGCAGAATAGTGACTATTATACTATACAGGTTTCAGTTAATCACAGGTATATATATTAGCAATTTATAAATGTGCAATCTTTACAGAAAATGATAAAAGCAGAGTTTTATATGAATATATATTTTATTCCTGCATAGTCTGTTCAATCTGTTCTTTCCAGTCCACAGGTGTTATGTTAAACTGACGGTGTGTCGGAGATGTATTTATAGTGTTTCTTTTCTTTGTATTAGTATGTGGCCCTATGCAGGTTTTCCATGTGTCTCTATTTTCAATTAGGTCTTTTTAGCAGATATGACTAACAACTGGCATGTTAACATCCAGTCCTGTACATATTGGGTGTGTCACTGTCTACCTCATCACTATCAGCTGCTACTGAACAGCGATGACTTCACCTAGTTATCCTTCAACCAAAAAAAAAATAAATAAATAAAAAATAAAAAAATGCACATTATTATTAGAGTCAATGCAATCCGCACTCTTTGTAAAATGGATCACATTGTTACATTTTGAAAAAAAACTGTTGTGTGCTTACTTGAGACTAAATAAAGTGATCTTCTGTGGATATCTCACCGCTGAACGAAGTCAGTGTGTTTTCCTCTCGCTCTCCGTTTGTTTGTCACAGACGGACTGAAATTGACACACACAATGGTCAGCATTTGAAATCAATTGCACAATGCCTGATTTCCTTCCCACTGACAAGCCCATCCCCTCCGTGTTACATAAGATCCAAGCGCCGAATGGCTCATCGCCCTTGGCTACGGAGACGAGGGCGACTTCAGGCACATCAGCCCACTTACTCATGCAACTGCACAATGTCACATCAAGAATGTTAACAAATTAGCCTTAGAATTTTACAAATTTGCACGCACAATGTGGACTGGTATTGTATTTCCCTTCAAAAAACAGGTACAAAACCTCATAGACCTCATTTTCATGTGTTTCTGCAGCCTGTGTCCTATAGGTGAAGCCATAGTAATAAGAGAAAACGCATAGGGGAGGGTACTTATGATGAGTTATCTGAGGGGCTCATCTCTTTCCTACAATTTGGTTGTATCATTGTAAAAGTCACATCCATGAGCTGGCTGTCTGTTCTGCTGCTGGAGCAGTGGCTGACATGGCCTTAATCTGTCTCCCTGCACTGCCAGTAACAGTAACCTCACCCTCGCCGTCCCAGCGAGAGTCTGCTGTTTATACATTGGCTCCATGCTCCGCGTCTCGCTTCAGCCTACAGAAGAATATTGAGCCAGTTTTCTAGTCACTGGGATTCATGGAGATAATCACAACCCTCTCTAAGGTCAGTAATCAATGGTTAGATTGCAAAAAAGAAATGAAAATGCATCCTCATGCTAATTTATAATTGATCCCTACAGCTCTACAGACCTCGCCGTGCACAAGGATTTGCTCTGAAGGCTGTTGTCTGGAGAGGAGTCAGTGAGAAAAGACAACACACATTATTTTTAGAAAGTCTGCAATGTGTTTTGGAATGGAGGGGTATTGAATGTTGTCATGGCAACTGTTAAGTGATGGTCCAGAGTCGTGTGCGCGCACGCATGTTTGTGTGCGTGCGTGCACACATGTTTTTGATGAAGGACAAAAAAAAGGCATCACCTCAATCACTCACTCATCCCTAATCCTGCTGTAGAGAGGGGTGGATAGTGATGAGGTGCGCAGCCTCGGGATAACGAGGTTCACTCCGATGGCTCTCAGGGAGTTGAAGCCTGCAGCACAAGCCCAGACAGCAAAGCACAACAGTGAGAGTGCTGTCTGTCAGCAGAGAAACACTTACTACACACATCAAGTGCAACTAGTTAAAAGGTAAAGTGGGTGTTCTATGTTTTACTTATTGTCAATAACTATGAAAAGACAATATAACAACAGTGGCCATTTTATAAAAAATATATTTTTTTAACAGTAATTTTTTTTAACAGCTGGGAACTGCAGTCTTTAGCAAACATTACTTAAAGACAAACAAATAGCACGTTTGTTGGGGACTATTTTTAGATGCGGATTAATACACATCTGTATAGTAATATATATTTATTGGATTGACTACTGTAGATCAGGACCTCCTTGGTCCTGGGTCTGGGACCTTTCTGTGTGGAGTTTGCATGTTCTCCCTGTGTCTGCGTGGGTTTTCACCCGGAACTCCAGCTTCCTCCCACAGTCCAAAAACATGCTGAGGTTAATTGGTGACTCTAAATTGCCCGTAGGTGTGAGTGTGTGAGTGAATGGTGTGTGTGCCCCATGATTGGCTGGTGACCATCTGGGGTGTATCCCTGCCTCTCACCGTAACGCGCTGGGATTGGCTCCAGCAGACCATGTGACCCTAATGAGGAATAAGCAGGTATAGAAAATGACTGACTGACTGACTACTGTAGTTGTATTGATGGTAAAAAACGGAAAAAACTTCATTAAATATTTGGTTTTGTCTTTCTATGGGAGCAAAATATAGACTTAGTATCAGACTTATCATTTAATAGAGGTTAAGATGATCCGTTCAATTAAAGACATCCTTCATAAACTCTATCATGAGTGGGATCAAAGCACCTAATTGAAATCCATTGAGCCAATTTCTAATGGTTGTTCAAAAAGAAATAACAAAAAAGTTATGTTGCTATTGAATTATGCATCATCACCCATGGTTCTATGACCTGCAATCACCTGGTGTGCTGCATTACATGACTGTTCTTGACACCTTTTCGATATAATGAGGAAGGCAAATCATACATGACATTATTAATTTAATAGGGTAATCCCCTCGTGACACATTTTCTACCCTATTGACAAAGCAATGTCACCACATAGTTAAATTATAGCTGCCCTGGTGCTTTGAGGCTTTGCTTTAAGGACTTGGCTTAAAAGGTTTGGGGTTTTCAAATTGAGGAAGATCTTGTAATAAAATCAAAACCTCAAGAAGTGCTACTAAATGATCCTTCTGATTCCAGTTTTTCCACGACGGTTTCCAATTTTCAAACAAGAGTTTTTGCTCAAGGCTGGATTTCACATCACAGCACAAAATATCTGACCTTTGACATAATGACAGAATATGAATGCAGTTATACAATGTTAACAGAAAAGGCTGAACAAAAAGTTCAGATATTGTATTGCTAATACTTAATTAGGTCTTAATAATATGTAAATACTAAACAACACCAGCTTATTAAGCTACATTTGCATGCTGAAACTAGCCCATGTGGGAGTGACAATATGTTTGCTGCAGGAGACAGAGGCATTTTCCATTCAAAGCATCTGGGCAGGAGAAAGGAGAGCAGCGGGCCACGCACCCAGAGGAATTCACCTTTTACTGAGAAGCATGCTTTCAGCAGTTGCCAGGGGTGACAGGGGAAATGTCAGGGACTTTTCTCTCTTCCTTCGTAACTCTTAGCAATGAAGAAGTGCCGTATGTATAACACAAACCCTCTTAGTGCATCTATTTGCACCACACAGCTCTGCTGCCTTCTACCGTGGTTCAGATAAAAGCAGATATTCGTGTAATTAATCGCCTGCATCCATGTTCTGATGTGGTTTCGGGAGCCATTGAGGTCTGTAGTATGTACAGAAGCTTCTCCCGAGGCTAGTTTGTATGTAGGCACACTTCTTCAAACAAGAACATCTGAAGAAGTGCTAACATGTGCAAGCATTCATTAAATGCTCAATGGCTAACCTCTCCCTAGCTTTGTTAAATAAGGGTATCCGATCTGTGAGTATCTTTAGAGCTGGTCTGATCTGACAATTTGTCAGACATTAAAGGAAGAGTTCAAGTTTTGTGATAATTTATCTACTAGTCTTAGGAATGGAGGGGGAACGTCTAGCGTGGGTATGTCCAAAGGTGAACTATTCGCCTTTAAATCTTTAGTAAAAGCATGAAAGCTTGAGTGGAAATGCTTTCACTAAAAAAATGAAGGGTTAATGTCAATATTTGAACCAAAAAGTCCTACAGGTACCACAAAGAGTGGAACGTTTAACATATGCTGTTTAATGACCATGCTATATGTTCAAAGCTGTTTGTCAGAACCTGAAGCAATGCATTCTGGGTTGTGAAGTTTTTTCTTGTTTGTTTTCAGTCCGTCCAGCATATTTCAGGCCATTGGTCAGGTACAGTAACTTGCCCCTGTTAACCTGTAAAACCACACATTGTTGTTTTTGAACTAGATATCTTTATCTGTGTTTCACAATATTCTATCTACTGTCATATTTGGCTGTATTGTATGCAAAATACCTTTTTCAAATTTCCAGAAGACAGCCTGTGCACATATCCACCCTCGCATTACTACTTACCCCATGAAGTCAGCCTCTCAAAAACCTTTCCCAGCGGTCTACCCACAGCAGAGGAGCGCCACAGAGTTCATGGCACAAGATGACTGGATTGGGCTGAATTAATTTCAATTTCAGATCACAGCACTTCACTTTTGACAGATGAAAACTCATTAGCCCGACAGAGATGAATCTCAGACGCAGTCTGTCCCTCAACCCCAGGATTCTTGGAAATTTAACAACCCACATTTGCAGCAGGCTGGTCACATGAAACTTATGACACAAAATTCATAACCAAAAGTGAAAAAAATTAATGACCAAGTCTGGAAAATGAATGTACCTACAAATAGAACTCTGATGGCCAAGACAACAGTAAATTAACAGATGTGACAGGATATAATAAATTTAGTTTAATATGAAAATGGACATCCCTTCTTGTATGGTCTTTAGGGCTAAGAATAGACTAATACATTTGAGTTTGTAGTTTTCAAAGTAGGTTTAATAATCTGTGAAACTGTCTTCTGTAGAAGGAAGAAACTTTGAGAAGCTCTTTGAGGTTCCAAATAGATTTTCCTTCATGATTCTGTGCACTAACCGTTTCATACTGCTGCCAGCTTTCTTCTCATATACAAAGTACATGAGAAACTTGTAAAATGTGACACATATTTCACAAAATAATAACCCAACACACGTTTTTTAAAACTGAAAAATAACACTTAAATAAAAAACCACAGCACACAGAATTTTATGTGATTCAAATCGTAATGAATCCTTCTCAGTCAAACACAAAGTTGACCTGTAATTTCTTCCACTGTGTCACATTCAGAGCTATGAACAAAATCCCCTATACTGATCCAAAAAAGATTTTAAATGAAAAATCACCACAAACACAAATCATAGACAAGACATTGACACTGGATAAACAACTTTCAAATATTTTTTTATACTCTACAGGGAGCTTGGCCATACATATTACATGATCTATAGAATCAAATTATACAGCAGCTGAGAAGTGAAATAATATTGATTGAAATAAATCAACAACAAGGCACCAACAAGGCCACGATACAAAACATCTTTAAAAAAAAAGCAACACAATGGCTGTGATGGACCTACAGAAATTTAGTTTAGTGTTTAGCTTTACAGTTCATTTTTGACCTTGAAAACAGCAGTTGCCAAAGAATGTCCACTCAAGGGCCACTTACTCACTTGTTCTGGAGCTTTTGACCAGATCGCATGGTCTTCAAGAGGATATTACTTTGGATGATTTGTTACATTATGTTCAAACTCTCAGTTATTCTATGCACCAGCTTCTCATCCATGTTGTTTTTTCCTTTGGCCTTTACAGCTCATTCTTGAAAACTCTAGAAAAAGTGAGTAAGTGGAGCTTGAGTGTCAATGATGTTTCAAGGTCAAGAACGAACTATCAAGCTCAACATTTACACCAAAATAGATGAGAAGTCCTTCAGGTTCCAGCAACTAATGGAACATCTGAACATCTACTGTGTTACGAGAATAGAGACGATGATGAAGACCATGTGATATGTTCAAAAGCTGACAGTTTGTTGATAGTGTTGTGTTTTGTGTCTGAATTGGCTCACTGCTTGTCTGTTGCCTAAAAGAAAGAACTGTAGGGAAATGACCCAGATAAATGAAAAGCACTGCATTGTGAATTTAGTTTTTGTATGTTTGTATCCTAATCTCTGGTTTGTTGTCCCGCTCTTCAGTTTTCAGTCCATGCAGCATATTTCAGGCCATGCTGGATTGTCACACGAAAGGGAGTGTTTTCTTCAAGGCACAGCAAGAGACATGAAAAACAAATCACAATCAGTTTACATTCACTTTCATGGAAAAAAAAATCACAACACAAGGAAATTAAAACAGCCCCGAAATATGAAACGAGCCTACACACAGACTGAATGTAAATCAATGGGATTAACACACGTGAAACTTGATTTTAAGGACAATGATATAAATGCATAACCCCTTATATACAATGCAGTCCACATGCAGCGGAGTGGCGGATGAAACTGGATGATGATATAGGTTAGGTTGAATTTTACTGTTTGTATTTGGGACCTAACAGAATGAATTTTATCAATATAAACATTGAACCAACATTACACAAATGATAAATGACTGTAGCGCCATCATGGTAGCAAAGAACTTTTCTTTTTGTAAATAAATAAAATGGCTCCTGTTGGGCATATTTCACATAATTACTAAAAATGTGTACATTTTGAAATGAATTTCCATATTTCTGTCTTGTAATATGAGGAAGTAGACTCCATGGCATATTTTTAAAAACATTGTCATCCCAGCATGTGCTTCTAATTTTTCCCATGGCTCATACAACTTGAAACAATAAATAAAAAATACAGTTGATATCACATACACAGTCAAAACAGGAAGATGAAGAAATACTCTGATTAAGATTGGGCAGCTCCGCAAATTCTTCACCAGTCTCCAAGCTCAAAGCACAATATCGATGACACCGAAAAATACTGTAGCAAAAATAGCGACCTTAAATTGACAAAAAAGTTACGACAAAGCTTCAGGTACAGTCGCGCCTGCTTGTGCCTTTTCCGATAGAGAGTGTACATATATTACAGTACATCTCTGAGTTACATTCGGCCCTCCGTCTGTCTGCTTTCTCGCTGCAGATGGCTTCACAACTAGCTGCCCTCACCCTCAGCCTCCCCGAGCTCTGCCGCCGCGATATCGGCCTGTGCGTGGACCACTCTGTCGGTCTGCCAGGGCGAACGTAGCTCACACCACCCACTCCCATGGGAACTTTCACCTCCGCTCATATCCAAGTGGCACAACATGGACATTTGTATTTCTGGTGGATACCCAAAGGCGATTCCATCTCCGGCCACTTTGATTACTTTTAATCGCTTTTCACACAAAATAAAGCCATAGATGAAGATGGAATCCCTCTCATGGAGCATCCAAATAGTTTTAACTAAAACAATCTGTACATTTAGGTTAATGTGTCTTCTGTAGAGATTGGTAGGTGATTCATGTCATGTTTTGGCAAACTGCTGTCTATACATTTATATAGAGATGTCTACATGGATCCGGCTCCTGCGATTTCATCGTGACTCTGAGGACAAAGCCGCTGTCCTCGTCCATTTCTGTCATCCCTAACGAGCCCGGTCTAGTCTCGGGGTCTGAGGCAGCTAAGTTGGAGTCTGAGGTCAGTTGCGAAAAAAATGCAGCATTGCGTCATTTAGCAATCTGTGTTGGTGTGTCCCGGGGGAGGGACACGTGGAGATCAGCTGGATTTGGTGTTACTGGTAGTCCACGGGGCTGTCCATGAGTTGGCTGGAGCAGTAGTGGTCCGGGGGGTCCTGGAGTTCAGTCTCACGGGTCTGGGCGTGGTCTCCCTCGCCCTCGTCTTCCCCCTCCAAGCCGTGGGTTGAACTCTGGGAGCTGGCCATGGCGCCGTAGCTGTGGTGAGCCGGGGAGGGCATCGGAGTCAGAGCCAGCTCTGGCTCCAGCAGCACGGATGCCACAAACAGCTGAAGGCAGATTTACGTATAGTTCAAGCTCATGTCACACAGTAAATCACTCACTGTGTAATTTTTTGGTTTGTTTTCCCACTTGGGAAGCAATTATTCCATTATCCATGTATCATAATTACACAGTCAGTGCCACAGTGTATTTGTGTCTTTAACAATACACACAATTAAGAGCTTAACAAATATACTGTATATTTCTGTATGCAATGAGTTATTCTGTTCCATTGTCTAAAAAATGTGAAAAAAAAAAAATCAAAGCAACAAAAAAAGTATTATGCTTTGAAGGTAGTGCTGCAACTAATGACTAGTTTGATAGTTGATTAATATATCAATTATTCAAACCATTATTCAATTAGTTGTTTGGTTCACAAAATTGTTTAAAATGTCTATCACTGTTCCCAAAGTTGAAGATACAGTGGTCATCAGTTTACTATTATAGAAGACTAAGAAACTAGAAAATAATCAGACTTGAGAAGCTGGAACCAGAGAATTAAGACTTCTTAAAAAATATTTAAATTGATTAATTGATTATCAAAATAGTGGGCAATTAGTTGATTGATTGACTAAATGTTGCAGCTGTTAGAAGGATCACGAAAAAAAACTCATTCAATTTCAATACCCAATTTGACAAAATAAAACTGTAAAAAGTTTTCTATTTATCTCAAGTGTCAAGTAAAGCTCTCCACTATGGTGTATTGTTATACTGGCTGATAATAGAAGAACATGCTACTGTACATTGGAGGCAGTAGTGGATGTAACAGTACTCCTGTCTCCATCAGTGAACGCCCCGTCTGCTGGCTGATCAGACATCTGAAACAAAAGAAAGATCAGAATATCAAAATCATACAGACAATGCTTAACTTTTTTTTTTTGAGAGCTGACCTGGTAGCTCGTTGACTTGTCCGGCTGCTTCCTAAGGCACAAGCGGAAGAGGGAGAAGGCGATGCAGGAGAGCAGGGACACTGAGGTGAAAATGGTTATGGGATGAATCGGACCTAGGACAGTAAGGGGGAGAGGAGACACACACACACACACACACACACACACACACACACACACACACACACACACACACACACACACACACAGAGAGACAAACACACGTACGGTGTCACTGTATGCACCTGTAACATGATTCTAGAAGCTGTAATGGCAGTGGAGGATTACCTAATCTGAGGACGGAGAAGAAGAGCAGCCAGAATATGCAAAGGATGGGAGCCAGGATGACCTGGCTGATGGCGGCTCTGTGGATCCGCTGGTTGAGCTTGGTGGGAACGTATGCATAGTAGATGTTGTATCGGTCCACCATGTGCTTCAGAATCACATAGAGCAGACCTAAAGAGGTAAAATAACACACACACATACTGATCAGCACCATAAGTATTAATAAGGAAACTGAATGGAAACAAATGGGAGCCTGCCTGACAGATTTCAAACAATCACTGTGAAGTTTAGTAGAGGAGGTAATGGTCAAGAAATGGGTGTTTTTAAACCTATACTACATTAAAGCCCATAACTTTGCTTCCTTTTTAGTTGGTGTGTAACTGTACTTTATTGAGGCAATCCAAAGAGTCATATTATGCACATTTTTTTTAAAAAAAGCACAATTTTAAAGGCGAACCCAATGAAATAAGAACTGAATGTGCAATATGAGAAGTATTTTGATTGCAAAGGTCAAGTAAGGAGATAGCAAAATATATAACTATATTTACAGTTGTATTGGGACACAACAGCAAATACTTTTACTAAGACAAATGTTCCCAGTCAACATTATTTTAGTTGTAACGTTCATCTTCCAATGACAAATGACATTGGCTATACTGTAATCAGATTTTTTTTTTCTTTTTGACTTACTTAGGCCTTTACATTCCCTGAGGTACATAGGTCATCTTTACATAATTACAAAAGCCTGTGTTGCTTCCTTGAGGTTTAAACTCAAACTTGACTCAGCTCTTCTTCAGAGAAACGTTCGTGAACCGACTAAATTCTCAGGTGAAATCCAGCAGGGTATGGGGTTCGGAATGATGAGGATTCGAGTGCAGAAGTAAATAGAAGCTTGTTGAGCTCTGGGCAGAGACAGGAGCGGAGTGGGCGTCTGGCTCACAGCTCGCTGTGTCTGGGTGTCTGGGACTACGGCAGCAAATTCACACAGTCTGCACCGGACTGGCAGGCAGCAGAGGAGAGTGATGTTACAGTGTTAGGAGAGACAGCGCACACGCATGCACTCGCATGATGGTATCGAGAGGCAGAAAAAAAAGAGGGAAAGAAGGAAGAGGCAGCTGAGGAAAGAAGGCGATCGGTGCACGTTGCCTCACCAAAGGGTGTAATGATGGGACATGTGATACTGTAGGTCACACTGACAGCAAAGATACACATGGTCCAGGCGTACTCCAGGCCAAACTGGAACTCATAGGCTTGACTCTGCAGCCCAAAACACATCACAACACATCTGTTTAAATCCAATCCAGGGAACCTCACAAGAAAACACTGAGTTATGCATGGAAACCTCAGCTGACCCGTTTGACGTGAATGCGCTCAGCCTGGGACTTGGCGAAGCAGAGACGGAGGGCATACACCGTCAGCGCAGGGATACGGAGGAGCTCCATGGCCGTGCCAATCAGACTGGACGTAATCACGTAGTTCACAAAGAATGCGCCGTTGTCAGGAAGAAACACACACCTGTGGCACAGAGAATAAAAAAAGATTACCTTGGCTGCCATTAAAATGCACGACTCTCTAACTTATCAATTTAACACAATTTGATCTGAATTTTGATCTGTTGTGGCTTTTTTGTTTTTAACTTTCTTTTTTTTCAACAAGAAAGAGCACTCCTTACTGGAATTTGACGCCCCTTTCATCCAAGAAGTGGACATCGAAGAGCCAAGTGAAGAACAGGTCCAGACTGCAGAAAGAAGGAAATATGAAAAACAATATACTAAAAAACCTTAAAGTGGATTAAGTCAAAAGCGGCATGCTCAAACAGAGGTGAATCTGCTGTGGCTGTACCTGGACAGACCAAGCGAGGGCAGGATGATGACCATGAAGACCAGCAGAAAAAAGCACTTGTGCATCGTCACCTGGTTTTCACCGGATCTAAGCAACAGATGAAGGAATGTAAGATGTCATTGCGCAACACACACATCGACGGAATACATAATATGAAATAACATAATGCAAAGTCAGCTGACTTTACATTTGCAGGGGCCGCTGGGTTCATTAGCACCAACTACACTTCTCACTCCAGTAAACAGCTGATTTGCATGTGGTCTTTTCACACATCACGCCTGCACAACACGTTTGTGGGGGTGATTATGTAAAGGAGGGGGGGCTCATAGGTGCTTGCATGTGTTGTCTCCTCATATGCACAGTTGTTCTGCTCCTCCTCCCCCTACCCCGACCATGCACTGCTTCCCCCGGTGCATGGCGACTACTGTGCATATCATTATCCTCACATGGAGATCTCTATGACAACCTGCCCAGAATAACAGTTGCGGGGAGAGTGACAGAGGGAAGGAGGGGGAGAGAGAGCGGAGAGCGGTAAAAATAAATAAATAAAAATGAATAAGAGCAAGAGGGTGAAAGAGAAAAAAAAATAATTGAGATGAAAAAATAAAAGGAAACACTGAGAGTTGAGAGGAAGACAGCTACACATTGAAGGGTCCATTTGAAGAAGCAAAGGGCAGGCATTTCCATTTCAGAGGAGAAGGGAGAGCTGTGCTCGATGGCTGCTGAGTACCTCGTCCAGTGGGACTCGAAGAAGGCTGAGTAGTAGACGATGAAGGGCAGGAGCACAGAAAACGCCCACAACAGGAGAGTTGGGAAGAACTGGGTAATGACAGGGCTCTGTATTGGACAGAAAAAAATCATTAATGAAACTCGGAGAGGGTGCAAAAAAAAAAGAGGCTTTTAGAGTCTCTCAGATGTCAAACTCTGACCTGCAGACTCTCCACAGGCCTTGTAACATTGAACTTGTCCATGGTGTTGACGATGATGGCAGGGGTGGTGAGAAAGAAGAGCAGCAGGAAGAGGAGGATGTTGAGGAGGACGCAACGGAGCCACCAGCGAGATCCACACACCGACAAGTTTTCCCTGGTGATGGGGGGAAAATAACCTCAAATCAACAAACAATCCAGCAAAACAGTTAACAAAGGAGTTCACTTCTCTCCCATGGCCTTCTTAATATATATGTAATGACAGAGTCGTCTAACAGCTCACAGACAAAAGTCCCTGCTCCAATAATGTAGATATAGCTCACAAACACACTGCAATCAGTCAAAGCATGAAGCACAAACAGTGATGATCCTAATGATCCTCCTCCCAGGAAATTATGAGCATCAAATACTTCTTTTCCATGCATTCCAGTGAATTTTTACACACCAGTTTGAGTCTTTTCTGCTTTAATTTAGGGTGAAATGTTTTTATTCACCTAAAGCAAAACACAAAAGTCAGGGAAAATTCAAAACATAATGGAATACAATTGCATCACAGCTCTCATTCTAGTTTGCATTCAAATATTTATTCTCCTGTAGATAAACTTTTCTCCTTTAATTTTTTCCCTATTGCGGCAACACACAAGCACAATTTACTCTGATTTTCTTCAAAATAAAAGTCCTCTGCTTCTTTCATGTTTATATCAAAAGAGACAAATGCATCTGTCTTAAACACTGAGAGGGGCATATCCCCTGCATCACTGCTATACCCCTATGCATATGCTCTAATCATTCAGTTATGTAATCACTGCTGCATTTTGCTTTCTAAGGTATAAAACATGCATGATAGTTATTCCAATCATTGTTGGGGAACAAGCTTTTGAATGAAATGAAAACTCATTTGCAATGAAAATGTTAGTTGAACAGATGAACAGAGAGTGCAGTGAAAAGACAGCAATAGTTATACTTATGCAGATATAAATATGAGTGTTGTGTACCTCTTGAAACCCACAAATCCCTTGAGCTCCATCATTACAAACTCATGCTACACAGACAAGCTGACAGAAATTTAGTTTGACATCTACTCACAATCCAAAGTCTCTGAAGATACCAATAAAAGACTTGGAAGACTGGATATTATCATTTTACCATTCAAAGTGTGTTTTTGCATGGATTTCCCTTTGTAGCGCCAGGTTATGTCTATGGTTCACAGATGTGCGAGTTAGGTTAGCGAATTGCCTTTATAACATTTATGCCTGAATGCGATTGCAAAGGGGGGTCGATATACAATATTGGGGTAATTGATGTTTACAGGTCTCATATTTGACACGTTCTTTGGTTTTATTTGAAGTTGTGATATTTCTAACATATACATCTGTAGTTTTAAGTGCCAAAAATGATCTCGCTCATGTTTTTCTCTGGTGCTCTAAAACGAACACATCCGTCAGGTTGTGCCTGTCTCATTAATATTAATGAGCCTCTCCTATGATTGGCTGATTTAAATGGCCATCATTGGGTGGTGGAAAATGACTTTAAAATTATGACGTCACAGCTAAGCCCTGACGGCACAGTTACGGAATACTTTGTGTGCATTTCTATGTTGATTGAGCATTTTTAAAACATGGGGCAGTATTTCTTAAACCTTATGGTAAAAAAGCAATTCAAATACCACTTTCTACCATATGGGCCCTTAAAACGTAGCAAAAGAAAATGGTTTGATCTCCAGTACTGACCAGATGATGTCACTGGGAGCAGGTGCATAGCTGACCGCCCATGTGTGCGACTGCACCACAGTGGTGATGCTCGACTGCTGGGGTCTGCGGCGGCAGCGCACGCGGCTGTAATCCTTCACAATGCTGGGAAAAAAAAAAAACACACGCACACAAGTGGTACAGGGAAGCTGCATCATTTCTCAGTAACGCCTGCTTTTATGTCTTTTTTTTAATGTCTGCTGCCTGCTGTGACAGGGTTTATGAGATGAGAGGCCCTTGGTGTCACGCTGCTGTTTACTCACACAGCAGTCATCCTCTCATCACGGAAAGTCACGAAGGCGATGCCCAGCCTCTTCATGGTGATGCGGTTCTTCTCCGCATTGAACTCGTCTGTCCGCTTCTCTTCTAGCTCGCTGTAGTATTGTTCTGCGTCCACCTGCGGGGAAAGTTACAAAGCATGTTGCTCACTCCATGAGATCCCCAGATCTTCAGTGGCAAAACATATTGTCACCACGTCTAACTACATTTGCATTGCAGTGCCATCCAGTGGTAATTTCCTTTCTGTGCAGCAAAACTCTGCTGCAATCCACTTTGAAAGTGGCCAACAAATCTCATTAAAGCTGATTAAAGTGCACCTTTTCAAAGCCACAGATGTCACAGCAGAATATCTGAGCACACGGATGGGTCTTGATCATGATCCTTCCCTCCTTTTGGGCTTTTGTGGCGAAGTAGAGTCTGCCTTTCATCGCCTTACGCCTGCAAAACCCAGAGTCCTCAGACAAAAGTTGTACTGATCATAAACCACATTGCACAATATTTATAGTCATTACTGTACCTCTCTAAGTCCAGCCTCATCAGCTTGTGGACATCAAAGCAGAAACGGATATCAGTGACAGTACAGCTGGGGTAGGCCTCACTAGTGAATGGAGCAAAAGGTGTAAAACATATTGTTGAAACAGATGTTTACACATGTATTTACAAGAAAGTGTTCAGGGCTTCCTCATAATTTGAGTCATCTAATAGAACTCTTCTGTTTCAACTTGACTTAATAATGGGATAGAGAAGAAATCGTGCGTACTGGAAATGTTTGGTGATGAGTCCTGGGTCCGAGATCTCTCTGGGAATGGAGGAAATCATGAGTGTCCGGGCAACCTGTAACACATTAGACAACTGCCATGTTAATAATGTCATAGAAGAAAGAAATTAATTTATTGGCCCAAGCTTTATCCATTAATTTATGTTTTTAAAGGCATTAAAAAGGCCCCCAAAGCACACATAAAAGCTATATGATATGCAAGTTAGAGCATGTTTTGTGATGTATTTCCCAGTGAAACTAATTATTTGAGATTTGACCAGTTATAAGCATTTGATTGGACTAGAAGATGTGGGCAGAACGTTTGAGCATTTAGCTCAACTAAAAAGTTAATTGGGTTTCTTGTTATTGCAGAAAGAGAAAAAAAGAGATTTTGGTTGATTTTTATGTTAAAATACTCAAAAATATACATATATTCAGCAAATACCAACAGATACATGAACAGCTAACACAAGGACACAGGATTGAAACTGGGAAAATATAGCTTTTATATAATTTTAAACAAATTAATAGATTTGAATTTTGAATTTATGTTACATTCTTTGAAGAATATTATAGAATCACATTTTTTTCTTGACTATATTTTGTCTATCAGTACTCTGACATGTTACTAAAAAAAGGACGAAAATATAAATTTTCCTTTTTTCACTTATTTGAAGGAAATGGGATATTTTACAACTCAACAATAGACACAGATTGACTTGAGAAGATGATGATTTCTGCAGTGAGCGGCGGAGGCCGTGGTGACAGACCTTCTCGTCTTCTCTGTACTCCAGCTGTACTGAGTGGTGAGCCATACACAGCAGCGTGATGATGAAGTAGACCAGAGCGAAGACACTGTGGAGCCACAGAAAGCTGTCCCTGTAAGGCACCAGAAACACTGTTGTAATTTAAACTACTAATGTAGATAGTCAACCTGTCTTACCGCAGCTCTGTCATTTTTATGTATTTCATTTTTAATAATTTGATTCGTGCGGTGTTAGACTTACTTTGCGCTAACATTAGCCAGTGTTGTTCTTCCAAAGTTTTCGGGACTGTCTCCTGTAGAAATAATGCAACACGACAGAGAGCGAGAGACCTTTTTAATGATTTAAAGGAAACTCCCTCCTCTTTGTCTGGAGGGTGAGGCAACAATGAAGCAATGTCACTAAAAAATCCATCTGATTTAATGAAACTTTATGGATCTCGATAAAATATCTCACTAAATTCAAACCTAGCAGTCGTGCCTAATTTTGCCGGTTTTAATTTGGGCCCCCTTTGTTTGCTGTTGCCATGGCAGCCCGTCAACGTGTGTTAGTTTAATGACTAGGGTGACACATTGGCCCATAACATGACAGCCACCAGTAATAAAGGGTTTGTGTGGATAGCCCAGCTCCTTGCAGACCCCATAATGGCTCCTTCCTTCGTCCTGTCATGGAATCACTTACTCGACTCTCCCTACAAAATAAGCACATAACCGCCAAGGCATTTCTGGTTGCTATGTAGCAGCTGGTTTGGTGCGCCATCCCGCCCTTGACACCTTCATGTGTATGTTAAGAGGAAATGAGGCACTTTCTATTCCTACAATCCTACATGGGGCAGCTCTTGATAACTTGCCACTTGTATGCTAGCACCTCCCATTAGATGAAGTGCAGTATGTAGTTTGTTTTTATGTCGTTTGGCCTCATTTATTGATTAAAGTTAAAATGACCATTTCAGTTAATTGCCTTTTTTGCTCAGCTTTTACAACATCTAGGTGTAAATTAAGCAATAACTCCTTTTGTGTGTACATGTTAGTGATTGTCTCTGTGTGACCTGGCTTCTCTCCCTGCAACAAGGATATCCCTTGGCTTTCAAACCGGCCTGCCGCATGGTCATATTAAATGCCAAAATACCCAGGAGGTTCCCGGAAAAGTTCACAGGCAAAATCACGGCCAAAGACAGCAGGCAAACCACTGTCATGAGCAGGATGATGTGGCGCTGGAAAGACAGGTATGTGACGGCGTCAATGCCACATTTGCTACGGATCTCTTCATCCCTGTGGAAAGAGACAAGCGTGAAAGAGAGGGAGCGCGCTCATGTCACGTCAAACTCTCTGTATGGACAGTAACAGACAGAAAGGAAGACACGGCAAATAATCGGTTGTGATAGAATGTCTTTAAATGAAGATGCAGTGTCATTCAGGAATTAAAGGGGCCCTGTTATGAAGAATAAACACTTTTTCGGTGCTTGTGTGTAAATATATAGCTCTGGATAAAAATATGAGACCACTGCATTTTATTCTGAAATCAGCACATCTCTACATGTATACCATTGTTCTGCTTAAAAAGTGCTGATTAGGTGAACACCTGAACCAAGAACAATGGTAAAGACTTGTGGAGATCGTGCTAAGACACATGGAAGCTGTGATTAAAAATTAGGGTTATTGCACCAAATATTGATTTCTGAACTCTCCTTGAGTGTAAACATTAGTATTATGTTAATGAATTTGATCTTGTTTCTTTGTATTGTCTGAGGTCAGAAAATCTTTTTGATATTTTAACCATTTGTCACTTTCTGCAAATAAATTCTCTAAACAATAATATTTTTATTTGCAATTTGGAGGAAATGTTGTCAGCAGTTTATAGACACAAGGAAAAATGTTCCTTTTGCCCAAACACATCAAGATCAGAAAAACTGATCATTTTGCAGTGGTCTCTTATTTTTGCTATTTCTGCTTTTTTCCGAGAAAGCAAACTACTACTGTTGCTACAGGTCGAAGTTGGTACTTTTGGACCATGAAAACAGTTAATTTGTATGAATAGAAAATAATTAAGATAAAGTATTAAACTGGGAAAATGGCAAAATAGGGCCCTTTTAATTCAGCACATGTATGAAGATCTGTCTATTGCCAGGGAAAATGGATGTACAGCTTAAAACTCATCATGAGTAAAACTGTAATACCACCGCTTTGGAGCCAGAAGCTGTGGCTACCAGACGGGAGGTTCAGGAAACCCAGTGTTGTAAAATAGAACAAAAAAAAATAGAAAAAAAGAAGAAGAGGTGCACACTGGTCTCATGAGAGCCCACACATCAAGAACTCACAGGGTGGGTTTTCATTTTCCCAGCATGAGCCACTGGCATGAGAGCTAAAAACAGAGGCACCCAAACTCCACCATAATACTATGGAAACCATGGACACCGGGGGAAATCACTTTTTTACAGGCCTCAATCTGTTGTCGTGCAGTCAGACTTGAGCAAAGTGCATATATTCAATGGGAAAAACCACGGCACCAGTGGTTTGCGCGAGCCCAGACTTGTTTGTTTTCGCTGCTAAATGAGATATAACACGAGACTTTTACATTTCAGGGTGACATCAGCTTTGAAGACCGAGGGAAACAATAAAAGGATGGAAGCCGAGATGAGAGAAGGGTAAAAAATAATTACAAGGGAAACTGCTTTGTGTACTTACTTCATATGGTAAAGCGATGCGAGCCACGAGCAGAAGCCCTGGAAAGAGAAGGGGAAACAAATATAAATAAAATATAAAAAAGACACCCAATGGATTCATTATTAAAAGTAATAAATGACATGTGTAGGCAAGTCTGTGCACACCACATCTGGCTATTTGCATGTATCTGTGATTTGCATAGTGATGAGGTCTGCAGAGTGACAGAGATGGAGATTTAATAGGTCTAGCCTGGAGCAGTAACCGCTTTACTGCAGCCTCAACTTTGTGAAGGCACTGGGCGATGGCTCCAGTCTGCCTCTTTTGTCTTATACTGTTAGAAACACGAAGGGAGTGACCTCAAGTTTAGCACGCAGGTGTCATGGAGTCACAGACAGTCCAGCTGAGTCATGACCTAAACTTGCCCCGCAACAACGGTTGACACGGTGCCATCTCAGACAAGTGTACTTTATCGTAAAAAAAAATTACAGCAGGCAGCATTTTTTTTTCCAATAAATCGCTGACAAATTAACTTTGACACTTTGGTATAATTACTGTAAATAAATGTAAACAGACTGTCAAACATCAGCGGTATTGTTGATGATAGTCTTTCACTTCCCATAATGCCTTCTCTGTCATAATTTGCGTTTTTGAGTACAGAGAACTGTGTTTGCTCACACAGTATTGTATTTCAGTAATTATGGTAATTAAATGTACCCTCCCTGCCATAGACAGAGCTAATAAGAGGCTAGGGGAGGCTAAGCTTCCCCAAATGATCATAGCAATATTATGCTGAAGCTTTTTTGTAAATTACTTTGCTTCTGGTTGTTATTTGGATGCAATAGGTAACAGGTTATTTCGGCAAGAGAGTGACAGCAAGTGAGAGAGACAGAAGCCTCTGGTTACGTGTTTTAATGGCCGACCTATGCGGCTGTGCACAGGCCGCTTCCTCAATTTGTTGCTGTCTGCGTATTTTGGTGCCATTTAAGTGCATTATGCATGGTTGCACAGCTGCGAGGAAAGAAACAAACAGGTGAAGAGGATTTATTCAGTTGGTGTTGTAATATAAATGTTGGCTGTGGTTCAATATAGTCTTTCTTCACCATTTAATCACTTTTTAAATAGTATAAATCAATTTTTCATTTTTGTTTTGTTGTGAATTTAATTTACATCAATGTTTGAAGCATTTTTGGATTCGTAAAATACATTATTTTAAAAAAAAGCGATGAGAAGTGAGTTGAGCCACCACAGCTTTCATGTGCTGTTTGGTGCTAAATCTCATTGAACTGCATTTGTTTTTTTTTTGTCTTCACAATCCTTTTAACCTGAGGCCACAGAAGAAGACCACAGACTGATGTGAACTCAGAATGTGAACAATTCTAAGTTTCAAAACTTAAAAAGGCTTTGCAAATTGTTTATGGGTAAGTAATGCACATTCACCATGTTTGTTAGCCCTTCAGGACACATAAAACATGATTTTTCTGAATGTAATGGAAAGAATGTTTTCACTGAACACTGCAGGGTACCTTTAATTCGTCTGAAGATGCTATTAAGGGCTTCCGTGGTTCTTTTAGAGGGTGATGGAAAAAAACAAAAACTCACCATGTCCTTTGTCTCAGAATCAGAAGGGCTGGTCTCTGATGGAGATTTCTCTTTCTCACTTGGTTCTCCATAAAATAGAGACGTGAGACTAAAGCAGGAAGGACAACACACACACACACACAGAAATAGCAGGATCATCACATTGATTATGACCTGAAATGATCTTATCACTACATCCGATATTTAACTCAGTACTGTAAAGGAAAACAGAGGCTAGGCAGTCCCTTATAGCACCTGTCTGAAATCAGTCCTCCTGCATGTACATATAAAGAGGACATAAAACACATATAGTGGAGCCCAATCTAATGAAGCCTGTGGTGATTGGGTTTGTGGCTATTTCTCTGTGGGCTGCACCACTGACAGTTCAACAGTGTGTCAAATTAAGCGGCGTAATTGATTTAATATGACAGAGGACCGCTTGGCAAAACACACAGATGCTGCTCGCCCCCGGGTTCTGCGAGGCCGCCGCCGATCAGGCAGATTCAATCAAGCACAAACTATGCTGGAGAGGCCGTTCAGGTCAGGCAGAAGAAACCGTGCCGACTTATACAGGATACTGGGTGGACCTAGACTCACTTTGTAAACTTCAAGGTATCTGAAATAGGGCTGAAACTATTTTCCTATTGTAGTTTGCCAAGAAATTGTCAATATGTTTAATATTTGATTAATCATTGAAGGAATAAATCTGGCGACATCATATACTGTTCTTAGTGTCAAGAATGAAAAAGAAGTGATCCTTCTAACAACCACATGTTTGTCCTGGGTAACATATTCCTTCTTTATAATGAACATAGGCACTGTGGTCTATTTTCAGTCAATTCTAGAAACTGTATCCTTCTGCGGTGTCTAGAGCACAAAGACTGTATTAATCCACGCTGAAAAATAGTCCCCAACATATGCTCTATTAACTCCTGTTTGATTTGTTACAACAACAGTGTTAAGCTGTTTTTCATACCTTCATTATCTCTTAATTCCAAAATTAATATCACAAATAACAATTTAGCTCGATGAAGATTTATGTATAGTAAGATCAAAGGCTCAAAGAATAATAATAATAAATAATATGAAGTCTTGATGAACATACACATCACAATATTACTCCAAGAAAATGGGAAAGCGATCTATTGATCAGTCATAATGTTGAATAATGGACATAAATCAGTCATAACATCTTCACAATGACACTGACATACAGTTGATAAAATACAAAGAAATGGAGCTCATGTTACCCAATACAAAATATACAA
This sequence comes from Lepturacanthus savala, assembly GCA_030544235.1. Classification (NCBI taxonomy): domain Eukaryota; kingdom Metazoa; phylum Chordata; class Actinopteri; order Scombriformes; family Trichiuridae; genus Lepturacanthus; species Lepturacanthus savala. The sequence goes on along the minus strand of CM060469.1, from coordinate 15,791,502 downwards.
AATGTGACTCAAAGATTCAGATAAGTGGTCATTGTGCACGCTCAATACACCACTTAACTTATTTTATGCCTGTGACTGTGACCTGTAACTTTTGGGAAAACATCAGCAATAAAATGTCCATGGAATGCAGCCTTCCACTATCCCCCTCCCTATGTTTACGAGGAGACTTATCCGTAATCAAACCAGCATCCAGCAACACCAGACCCATACTTATTGCATTAGTCTGCATCAAGAAAACTATACTTCTGAACTGGAAAACTAGACATAAACTCTACACCACACATTGGCTAAACCTAGTAAATGAACACATCTCAGTGAAAAAGCTCTCAGCCTCGCTCCACTGTTTGAAACAATCTGGACCCCCTTCTCCTGGAAAAGTAAAGTTAAAATACAAACAACTCTGTCTGTAATCTAAAGCCCTTAATCCAACTAACTAATTAACCATCCATTATATCAACACAAACGTAAAAAATATGTATTATTTTTTATAATATATATATATATATATATATATACATGCACACATTGTTTTTACACTTACATTTGTGACCTGTTTTTAAAGATTAATATGTTGTTGATATGATTCTATTAGTGATTAAGTTCATTAAGTTCAGTTCATCAAGATGAAATGCAAAAACACTCACCACTTCTGGTTTCTCAAGTCTGCTTTTCTGTGTTTTACATCATGGTAAATAGGATATTTTATAAATTAAGACTGAAAAAATGTAAAGACTTCATGAAATTTGGAATGGGGAAAATTCACATTATTCTTGCATTTTGCAAAGTATTCATCTACGACGAAAATAGTCATTTGTTTTAACCCTAATCTGATTGGATTGGTTAAAATCCTATCTAAAGCACCTTATTTTTTACATTTAATTTAAATTAATATATTTGGCCTATATGAACACCTTGAGGTTTTAGTGTTACTGTACATATAGAAGGAATGAATAAAGTTGCAAACACTCCAACAGCAACAAATGGGGGAAGCAAAGGCAGAACAGAAGCTCCCTCTTGTACTTTTCTTCATTTGCAGTACTCATTATACTCAGCAGAGGGAGCTGGAGGCTGCAGCACCAGGACTCAGGAGTGGTTCCACTGGGGATTATTTCTCCATTTTAAATGTTGGCATGGCTCACTGATCAGCAGGTGTATCACATTTTTCGATTGGTGGACATTGAGTGAGGGATTTTACCTGTCATTCTCCATGAGCAAAGCCAGGCGGCCATAGTCCCAAGCAGCCTTCCTCAGACAGGAGAAGATGAGCAACAGGAACTGTAATGAAGAGCACAAGCATGAATGCAGACCTCCTTACACAAACACATATCACAACCACATATAATCAAACACACCATGTCTCCTCATTTCTCTGGGATTAATATAATCCAAAAATTGCTTGATCCTGAGGAAAAAAAATAGGCCTGTCTCTGCATTTCCATAAGGAGCTTACAAATAAAATGCAGCAGCAGTAATAAGCCATCTTCTTTCTTTAGAGTAGTGTGTGGTTGTCTTGGAAACTACCGGAGACAGGTCAGCATGCACATGCGAACACATGCTGTGCACTAATGACGAAAGAGTGTGGTCAATAGCAAGAATATATGTGAATAGGCTCCATTCTGCCACAAATAGAAAGCTGACAAATCACAATGACGTTTAAAATAAACCTGAGGCATGCACACATTATGATAAACAATAGTGCTGTCATGACGTTAAATATCTATGAGCATAAATGGGCGATGATGACTGTTGACAAATGAAAATGGAGAACAAGTGCTGTTTCATTAAATAATTTGCTCATTTGAGTTTGGTTGCTATGTTAATAGACAGGAAGCTTCCTTTATTACTGGATGGTTCATTCTTTATGTTTGATTCAAACATGCATTGGCAACCAAGGCAACCTTGACTCTATGGCTGAGGCTTGTAGATGAATAATAAGTGTATGTTTTCACATTAGCAGTCAGGGCCCAAACTTTTTTTTTATACAGCAAGAATCATTTCATCATCTCGCTGTTTTCTTGTCCATCATCTCCCTGGTTCTTTGTTTTACTTTGTCTTGTTGCGTGGGCATTCTCTCCCTGAGTCTCACAGATGATTTATTCTGTATGATGATGGAATTGACGCAGAGGCGTGCTCCCGTCACCTGGGGGGTGGGGAGTGGTGTGCTTAGGCTCATACTTGTCATTACGAGACAGCGCTCATCCCCTTTTGTGTTGTCCTGACAACGAGGCAGCCATAAAATGAACCAATTAAAACGCGGAGGTGGCAGATTGAGAGAGATATCAGTGCAGCGATCTGGCATGACAAGGCTTAACAGCAGCACTGAGATAGTTGACAACTGGAAGTGGAAGCCTCTTATTATCTCTGACAAAGGAGGAACAAATATGTAAGTATGTTCACAAACAATGAAGACAATGTATTATGCTAACGGAAGGGAAACATTAAACATGTATCATTAATGCAACTTAAAATGTGACTTTTACAAAATCTGTTTAAATGTGAGCTATGTTTGTGTGTTCATCTATATTGACACTGAGAGGAAAACAAAACGCTTCACATTGGCTGTGTGCTATTTTGCCATTTTCCCACTTTGCCATTTTAATTCGAGTCATCTATAAAAATGTACATGCTTTTATGGTCCAAAAGCACCTAGTTAGCCCTATAGTAGCAATGCACTTTACCTTGTTACACACTTACTGTGAAAAAACATTGTTTCACCCCCTCACATCTCTACCCAAATGTCTACTCACTCTATTGTTCTTAGTGTTATCAGAAATGTTCCGCCCTCAGAGAGCTGCGATCAGTCAGTGAAACAGAAGTCAATTACCAGTACTCCTGAAGAAGCAGCTGGCTACATGGATTGGGGGCAGTTACTATTAACTTCCACTACTGTTGTGACATCACAACAGGAGCTATTTCTCAATAACTTGTATTTAGCCCGGTTTTAGCGACACTAAAAAGGAGGCTAGGCCACAATAGAATAAAAGTTAAATAACACCTATACCTTTTTTTGCCTCTCTAATAATCCTTTGTACGACTGGGATGGGGTGCGTGTGTTTGGAGGTCATCAAAGAGGGGGTTTGCATCGATGGCATAGCTAAGTACGCAGAAGTATAAATTAGACCTAAGTGGGTGGCCTTATTTCACAGTTTGTGTGTCAGCAGGAACACCAGCGACCTAAATACTTACATCCAAGCACCGAAAAAGTGTTTTATTTCATAATAGCATCCCTTGAATATAGCCTGAATAAAATCATCCTGATCAGATGAGCTCCCATTTCCGTATCTTTTCTCAGTTTGGCCTTCTCTCCAATGAAAATGATTTCAAGAAATTGCAAAGTACCCGGGCCAATCAGGGACTGCACTCTGCCCAATCAGGATTGTGTTATAGTCTTTTACAAAACAATAAAAGTCATTGACATCTATAGGACTACTAATGCATCCAACCATACATAATCTATACCAGTTTATTCTTTGCAGGGTAACAGGGGTCTGGAGCCCATCCATTATTTGCATATATTAGGCAAGAAGAAAGGGTGCAGTAGACTTTGTATTTTATACAGAAAGGAGCCAGGGTTTTAACCTCAGGTGACCTCTGTGACACCACTGTGCTGATTCTGCCTTTACAGCTCTCATTTGCGAAACTAAAGCTCCAGTATTTTATTTTGGACCACTGAATTGTGAAGTACATTAGATTTAAAGATAAAAATGTTAATATTTGTGTAGTTCTTTGTTGATTACAACTGTAATATAAGCCTTTCTTCCTGCTGCAATAACACCCATTAGTGTTATAAACAGACCTTTAACAGAATCAGCTTCAGGAAAATTAGATTTAGTTGTTGTCTGGTGAAATCTTAGTCCCTGTATAAAAAGATCCCTCAGTCAAGATGAAAGAGAGAGAAAAAAATGTTTCTAGTGTCTTTTTACTGCCTTTTGGTTTATATTGGGATAACTGATTGTGCCTTTAAGCATCACACACTGTAAGTGGAACTTTCAATAAAGACACGACCTACTGCATATCCCCAGCATTTCACTGATCACAACCAATAGAGATATATTATAGTATCATATAATCTTATTATATTGTAAAGAATCTTAATCTGAAAGGTAACTGGTAACTAACTACAGTGAAGTAAAAACAAGGCTACAATATTACTTTCTGAAATGTAGAGTTGGATATTGGAAATATTCATATACACTACAAAAAAAAGTAAATGTACTTAGGTAATGTACACCATGGAATAACACAACATTTTATTTTTAAAGCTGTGTTGTTGTTACACAGGCAAGACCAAGTCTTTTAAGTGAAGACTTGTAATACACATTTAAATAAGTATATAAATATACTGACTACTTTAAATGGACCCATGTTAATATTTGTAAATTATACCACATTGATATTGTGGTTTAATCTAAACAATGTTATTAAGGCGATGAGTATTTTTGCAGATTAATTTGCCAAACTAAAAAGCTAAGCAGGTGTGGACTTATTAATATTTGGATGGGAGACGTTATTGGAAAACAAAGTTGGTGCTGGAAGTGGTGTTGGTGAGCCAGTAGGGGTCAGTCTTCCCTCTGGTCCTAATTAATACAGATGCTCCAGTGCAGTGACAGGACACTGTTGAAGATACTGTCACTTAATTAGCTGATTAAATATTTGCATTAATGAGCAGTTGAACAGGAAATTTACCTCATAAAGTGACCGATGAGTGTCCATTATGTTTAAAGTTACAGAATTTATACTCTTGCCATTGATCTTGCCTGATTTAGCTGTAATAAAGCTGAGTGACGAGTGTGTGTAGGTTAGTGTGATGGAAATGGATACAATTACATGCAGTATATAGAGTAAGTGGATATAGAGCATGTCAGCATTCATTTCACACAGTCATCATGTGTGATGTCCAACATTCCTAACACCTCTGATGTTGCTGTTGTTCTTCATTACAATTAACCACAGAGAGAAGAGATTTAGACACAATGTTCATTTGTATTTGATTAGTAACAGCCCTCTGACCATGTACAACCTCTTGTTGTCTGTTTAAATCAGAGCCCTTGATAATGTCTTAACAGGATGTTGGCAGCTGTGGACCTCACCAGCATGTCCATGTGAGGCTGATAAGGGTTTAGTGTGGGCTGCACATATTGGTCCCAAATGTATTTGTCAGCAGTTTCCACTATGGAAAGCTGCAAGTCCAAAATTTCAAAGATCAAACAGCTCACCAGGTAGGACAGCTCTCTGCTGACCCTGTGGTTGTGGGTTTTATCCACAATTACTTCTTTATAAGTCAGAAATCCAAAGGTTAACCTCAAAGAAACCAAACCAACGTTTTGAGGTCATGAATTTGATCCACCAGTCGACAAACTGTCAGAAGGCACATTTTTGAAGCTGTGAGTTTGATCTTCATTGAATTTAAAAATCCAACATCCAAACTGAAGATGTTAAGAGTGCTTAGGAGTCTCCCTCACAGTGTGAGGGTGACTCTTGGTGTGGTGGGATAAGTTGCAACCCTAAATCATCAGCGGTGCAGTTGTGCAGTTGCTGTTTTGAATCCTCCTCTGTGTGGTGCATTTGTTTTTGACCCTAAAGTGCCAGTGATAAGGGCGGGTGGTAGTTTGAATCCCCCGGTGGACAGACTGTCAGAAAACTCTTAAAGTTTTGAGGTGGTGAAGTGGGTAGTAGTTCGTGACCATAAAGCATTAGTGGTGTAGTGTCAATGATGGTTTAAATCTTTGTCCAGGAACCTGGATCTTTAAATGTGTGTGTATGCATCACCCCTAAAGTTTCACAAATATGGACGCTGGGGGTTATGGTATGGGAAACTAATAATTGCTGTAAGATTGCTTACGAACATACATAATAACAGCAACTACTGCCGCAAACACTACTCTGAAGCGGTTGCTAATTAATTCAACTAGCTGGCAAAAGTCCTTCAACATTCTTAAAAGTGGTCATCTACAACTTCAGTAAACTTTCAGCTATTGTTGGTTACCAGAACCCCCACCTACTGTGAAGCTTCAGGGGGACACAGCCTCCTCCATCTCCCCACTTCTACCTTTATGTCTACAGGAGAACTCAAACCAGCATACCCCTGCACTGCTGATCGATCAGGGTTGCAACTTACCGCACTCCCCTAAGAGTAATCTTTACACTCCGAAAGTTTCTCCAGGTGATTTAACATCTTTGCTTTGGATGTTCAGCTTAAATTCAAAGAAGATCAAACTCACAGCCTCAAGAAACTGCCTTTGTCTACTGGCTGATGAAATTCACGACCTCAAGACCTTGGTTTGGTTTCTTTGAGCTTAACTTTTGGGGTTCTGATTTATAAAGAAGCACCTAGTGATCGAACCCACAAACAGACAGTAGTCCTACCTGGTGAGCTGTTTGATCAGTAGACCAGTAGAGTAGCCTGTCCATGTCGGGCCCATAAAGGTAAAGTGTGGGCTGTACATATGGGTCCTAAGTGGGACCACCACTACCATGGAAATCACAGGCAAACCTACTCAGGACCCATATGAGCAGCCCAAACTCAACCCTTATGGGCTCCACATGGATATACTGGTTGGGGATATACTCATAAACTTTCTTGAGGTCATCCAAGAGATACTTTGTTGGTTGAAAAGACACTGATCTTCTTGTTAAAGATGATACATATCGCCCTAAAATATCCACATATTAAGTTAACTTCACTTGCACTGAATAATATTGGAGAAAGACTGGGAGATTTCAACAGATTCCTAAAGATTCTGTTTTTCCTTGCGTTGATTTTGTGTACTTTGTGAATGTTTTTGAGTCTTTACCATCCAGAGCACCACATTGATGGTGAGGACCGTGGGCACCCCTCCGAATGGCAGACCCTGGAGGACGCTGCTGCGAGAGTGTGAGCGGTAGCATCTCTCAGCGGTGCTGTTCTCTTCCCCGAAGGACCCCAGGAAGCCCAGGACATCCAACTCCAGAGGCCTCCCCTCCACAGGGGGCGCTCTTGTCACAAACAGATCAGAGTCCGCCATCAGCACTGGACCATACCTAAAGACAAACAGAAAGCGAAAGAGGGAGAGATGTGCCATTGGCCAAGACTGAGGATTTTTTTTGGCTATAACTTTTTGAAGTTCTGATTATCTGATACTATTTTTATTATTTATTACATTAATTGTGTAGAATGAGGAAAATAGAGACTGAAATCCACAATGCGTGTAGGTTTTCATGGAGACAGTGAGTAAGGGCCTGGGTACAAAAGGAAATAAGATTTAATGGGCTGATCTGTTTTCAACATGCAATTGTTGTGACTCATCTTTATCTGACAAGTGCCTTGCAAGTATTCTGAGTAGAGTTATCATAGTGTCTGCAAGGATCAGGCGATTGACCATCACAGCCCATTAGCAGCCATTGATCTGTCTCTGATTCTGGGATCTGACGAACGGAAGTGGAGATGTCACGTGAAAATGACAAACTGATTTGATGACAGATATAGTGCAGGGTCTTTAACAAGCCATTGTATATAGCAGGAAGATGCTAACAAGCCCATTTAAGCACACGAACAGGAGGATATTTCCATTGGAAAATGAAGGGACTTAATTTAATAGAGTGAGACGCTGTTGACTTAGGCTGTACTCAATTGCATATTTGAGCAGCATTTTGAGGATTGGCATATATTGCCTGTCTGTGGAGCATGCACTCACACTGCCATGACCACAGAATGAAGGCCTGAACCATCTGTCCTTCAGCAGCACACACACACTCTCCCTGGTTTTGATCAATACAGTCCCGACTCCCAGCTGCTCAGCTTGTGTACACTCCTCACTAAATAAACAGTCACAGGAAATGAGGCAGTAACAGAGTGCTGACAAAGCGTTGCATCAATGCTGCCATTCTACTTGAGTGGAAAAGCATCAATCACCAGATTTTGTGTGAAAAATGAGGTTCAAAATGAACGCAGGGATGCTACCACCATGAGGGACCAGCGTGATATTTAGTAAACAAGCTGTGCCTTCGCAGCAATGAGAAAAAAAATGGCAGCCAAAACTGCAACGCGGAGTCGGCCAACGTCTCCCCGCTCTCCGACTCTCACAAGAGCTGCGAGGTAACAGGAGGGCCGCCACAGTGACAAAAGAAGCTAAAGGCCTCCAAACTGGCACACATTGCTGAAACCAAACCTCATGTGATTTATCACTGCACCAATGATGTCACTTCCCCGAGAAGCTCCATCACAGCTTCTGTGATGCTTTTAACCAAGCGGCGCTTGTGCAACAGAAGCCACGGCAGGATGTCTAGTGTGGGAGGCGAGGTGATCAATGGCGGAGCGGCTTGTCTGCTGTACATCACACTGTCAGAGAGGTCTGGAGAAGAGGAGATGTATAAAAGTACAACCCGATAATCTCTCAGAGGCACTTTCTGCACCATTGTAGTCTCTATTAGCTTCCAGTCAATATTCAGATACACAGCATCTGAGCCTCCCTGTGGAGTTACTCGGGTGGAGAATCCCAGAGGATGGATCACAAAGCAAATCCATAAAATGGATGTACAGACTCAGTTCACAGAGCAATGTTTCCAATTTCTAATGATTTATGATTAACGATTGTGGGACATTAAAACATTTTCTTTTATATCAATAACAATATCAATTAATATCAATACAAAATGCAATTATAGTTTTATAATTAAAATGGACTAAAAAATCACATGGGTTAACAGCACAAGGAGGGACAGTGCACTTTTGAAGAAAAAATACTACTACTACTATGACCTCATATTATATATAAACCTCAGTTGAAGTAGGTATTAAAACAGAAAATACAATTTAAACTGATGCATCCAGACAGACTCTTAAATAAAAATATATTGCCTGCAAAAACAGCATTTCACAATTGTCAGAATAGCAGAGGCTCAGTGAAAAAGTGAAGTATTCTGTGATGATTCTTTTATATCCCTGAGATGGTAGCACGCAAATCAAAAAGTGTGAAACTGTGACATTAAGCAACAGCTGAAGCAAAATGAAATGGTGCCTTCCCTGTTATGGAAAATACCGCTGAAAACACACCGAGCTTAAACAAAGTTTGACATGCAGAAGCTTAAACAGACCTTTATCGCCTGATTGAGCTGCTCTTCTTCCTGCATCAGACAAGCCGTTCACTTTGTTTGTTGCCGCCTGCTGATGCTGATAACAGTGAAATAAAAACTCTTCCTCTCCACCGCCACAACAGAGCAGGATGCTGAAAGGACACAGGCTAACTATGGTGTGGTTTCACACAACATTTGGACAAACGTCACAGCATGACTCAGCAGTTTATCCGTGGATTCTCTTCCCATCGCAGCCCTCGTATATAAGCAGGCAAACATGCTCATCCCATGGTATCCATTTCATTTTCATCTCCAGCTTCTGCAAATCTGAAGTCTCTAATCCCTTCCCTCTGCTCTCTCCTCCTCTTCCATAAATCAGGCTTCCAAGCCAACGCAGCAGATTACCAAATGATGTTTGGCTTGGGAGGCAGTGTTGTTCCTCCCGAGCTTGAATGGAATCTCTCCTCTGTGCTCAGTTAGACTATTATGATCACAAATGCTGATGTAAGTACAGGATCCGTTAGGAGGTAATGAGATATACCTGAGTTTCAGTCAGAGAAGCAGAAAAAAAGCACAAGCTGTAAACAGAAAATGCTAGTTCAGGTCAGGTAATCTGCCCATTGCACCAGAAAAAAACAGCTGAGCAATCTGTGTGTGTGTGTGTGTGTGTGTGTGTGTGTGTGTGTGTGTGTGTGTGTGTGTGTGTGTGTGTGTGTGTGTGTGTGTGTGTGTGTGTGTGTGTGTGTCTGTGTGTGTGTCTCTGTGTGCGTGTGTCTGTGTGCATGTGTGTGTCTGTTTGTGCGTGTGTGTGTGTCTGTGTGCATGTGTGTGTCTGTTTGTGTGTGTGTGTGTCTGTGTGCATGTGTGTGTCTGTGTGTGTGCACAGACAAAACAATTAAGCTGTAACTCAGAATATCGATAACTTGCAATTAACCCTAATTCAACACAGTGATCTGTCACCACTCCCTAATATTTAATTAAACCAGCCTCTGCTGTCACTGCAGCAAACATTGTAACAGAGCATCATGATTTGTGAGTCAACTACTCGTTTTGGCTGAATAAAAGAAAAAGGACGAGTCTACAACCTTACTAGTGGTTCTGTAAGTCTGTACTTTGTGCTTTGAGCTAAATGGCAACGTTTCCATGGCATCCTACTCACAGTGACAATGCAAAAAAAGTTTCACTGATGAGAATGGTGTTAGTTTTGCAGGGATTATCCAAGATAATTTAATTTATGTTAAAGGTGACACCAAAGTTGGTATCAATCCATCAATTTTACTTAAAGCCACAAATTTGAATCTTAACACCCCTTCGATTCCATTTTTTACTGGCCCAAGCATGTCAATGTGTCCTTGGGCAAGATACTTGACCCCAGACTGTTCCTGATGGCTGCGCCATCAGTGGGTGATTAGACTCTCCTGATGAGCTGGTAACACCTTTTACGGCAGTCACCGCCATCAGTTTATGAACGTGTGTGAATGGGTGAATCAAGACTTGAAATGTGAAAAACTTGGAGTAATCAGGAAAGACTAGGAAGGCACTATGGACTATGAAGGCAATTAATATAAAGTAATATAAGCCCTGCTTCTTCATTTTGAGCAAATTTTGAGAGTAAGCTATAGCAAAACTGTATAGATTATCAAAAATCCAAAATACTAACTTTTTCCAGCTTGGTCCATAGATATATTGTACCAAATTAGGTGACGATCGCTCAAAATTTGTAGGAGTGACAGAAGAAACAGATTTAGACAAAATTTTAAATGGCAGAAAATCCATACAGACACAATTTGGCATGACATTTATGGATATATTTGTCTTGGACCCACAGAATTCAGAAGAAAAAAAGAATTGTGAACATACGGTTCAAAATTTACAGGCTAAAGTGATAATTTTGTTGTATGGCACCACCATGTGGCCAAAAATCTAGAAAGGTGCTATAAAAATGCAGTTAATTTACCTTATTGGATAATTTGTTCTTGCATATGCAATGGAGAGACAGACAAACAGACATATACAGAACTATGCTCTGTTCACAGAACAACAAAAATATAAAATATAACACCACATATGGTTTTTGATTGCAGACCAATGGCTTTAGTGCAGGTATGCACTCGCTGGGTGTTACTAATTACTATGTCTTTTCCTTCCACTTATTATCATTGCCCTATGTATTTTTTCTTTAAGACTTAATTGCATTTTCAATTTTCACACCCAATCCTTCCTTCGACTTGGAATATACAATTGAAATGAAGCAGTCACCTAAGTCCTACAAATTCCAATAGGTTTATGGTATGGGAAGCTGAGGTTTATGGGTCGTTAAACTTCAGTGGGGCTGAGAAAAAAAGTCATGGAATCAACAAAGCCAGTATGATTCATTGGCTGCAGACAATGAATGTCTCTACCATTTTTCATAGTGATCCATCCAGAATTTGTTAATTCAGTCCAGACCACAGTGGTGCAGAGAGCAACAGCCTGACATTGCAATCTATAGAGGTTCCACTAGCATGGCTGAAAATATTAAGGAGAAGGAAGGGGATGACATGCAACAAAGTTCCATGCCAAGATTTAAAGTGATAGTATCCATTGCCCATTTTTACCATCCTTTACCAGCTCTATTCGAAACTGGCTTATATATATATATATATATATATATATATATATATATATATATATATATATATATATATATATATATATATATATATGTCAGGAAATATATTTACATTTAAACAGGTTTGCATGCTACATGTACCACTGCACCAAACCCTAAACAACACCATAAACCATGTGGTGGACAGCACCGGTAGAGCTTTCTCTCTTATCATCGTTGCTCTGTTTTGCTAGAGAGACAAACTATAAATAAAATGTGAACTTGCGCTGACTTCCATCCAAACCTCTGCACCTGACAGTCACTGCGAGATAAAACACTGCCCCCGAAGACAACTTGCAATCATCATAAATAAAATGGCTTTAGAGACGTCGTTCTCTTCCTGACTGCGCTGACTGCAACCTTGTTAAACATGCAGTTTCCCCCCTGTCACTGTTCTGTTTGCGCTGCCAAAGGCTGTCCTTTCTGCTTTAGACAGCGTTGTCTGCATGGAAAAGGAGAGGTTTAACTTTTTCTGCTTCATCTCTGGTAGAATATGTATAAGGGTCCTGCATGTTAATCTGAAACTGAGACCCTGCATTCTGTAAAATTAATCTTCTCCAATCATCTGTTTGAAGTCCCATATCATACACTGTTCTGGGTTTTATTTGAAGTTTTACCCCTATCATAATATGTTTATAATTTAAAGTACAATCATTAAACTGTAGTTTTACAGTTCTCTCTAAAACGCCTCACTTTTGATTCTTTCTCATAAATATTCTGGCAGTGTTATATTTACAGGACATTTTTATATAACCTCTAGACCTTATCTAGAGTAAAAAATATTTTTACCGTCCATTGTATATATATATTGAAGTTTTGTTTTGGCCATGTGAATAATAATAATAACAATATTAACTTTCAGAGGCATCAAATAAACATTAAAGATATGAAAAGAAAACACATTAATATGAATTTTAATTTTTCAAATGAAACACAGCATGGGGGAGGGGAAAATGCAAAGAGGATGTAGGAAAAAATAAGTAGATAAAATAGAATCATAAGTAAAAGGAAGGCAGATAATGCATACCAATTTCTTCCTCTCTTCTTTCTCTATTATTGCTCAGTAGAAAGAAAATATTACTCTGAATGGTTCTTAGAGAAGTGGTTTAAAATTTGCCCTGTTGGCACATCTGCCATAAAACCCATATGGTGATAAGAATCTACCCTGAGCTGAAGTTTCCTGATTCCCTTCTGGCTTGATTCCACTGAAATGAAGGTGTAAGAGTGCACTAAGAAATGTAGCTGACAGAAGAGATAAGTATGTTTTAAGCTTCCTTGTAAAAAAATACCCAGTGAAGTGGCTTCCCTAATATCTATAGGTATTGTGTTTCATAGGTTTGACAAATGCTGCGTCACTGATCTTCTTTTCGCTGTTGCTGGGAACCTCTAATAAACCAGCAGCAGATGATCTCAGTGGTCTCTAGGGCATGTGGCTAACAAGGGAGATGGCAATGTAGCTTGGTCCTTGAATGTGAGGAGGAGGATCTTAAAATCATTCTAAAGGTCACAGGAAGCCAGTGTGGAGCAGCTAAGACTGGACTGACACGATGGCCCCATTTAGTTCTGGTTTATAGCTGAGCAAAGCTGAGGTCTGTTGGTAGTCTTTTCAAGACGCCTTTGAAAAGTGCACTAGTAGCTTTTCAGGTTTGTCCTAGTCTTTAAAAAAAAATCTTGCTCTTCCATTTATTCATTGCCAGTAAGCAGTTGGTGATGGAGTTTATAGGTGCAGCATATGCATACTGATATGTACAGTTGTGTATCGCCCACGTAACTATGAAACATACACTGAGCTTCCTAAAGATATCACTGAGTGATAGCATGTGTATATGGACCAAAGGATTGTGGATCACCTGAAAATTCACCTGTCTATTTTATGGAGAACAAATACTGGTTATTTGAATCCAATGAATAAATGACATAAAGTAAAGACATTGTTTTTTATTACTTTGTCCAGTATTTAGAGTATTGGAACTGCTCTTAAATATACAAACTATTCTGTTTATAGATTTTGTTTATAAACACGTCCTCTACAAAATGTTAAAAAATACTACAGAACATGTTCAGAATTATAAAAATCATGAAACAAAGCCACAGGATATACAGTAGTGTCCACATATTTTTGGTCAGTAGCACAATAAGATATTTTAATGATGCCCTGTGTGACTGCATCTCTTTCGCAAGTCTACAGGAGTCTCTGCTGTGATGGTTGGAGGGTTGTAGGATGTGAAGAGGGCCGACCTCGTCAGACTCAGCCTGAGGAGGAGGAGGAGGAGGAGGGACGAAGGCTTTTTCACAATCTGCTCACCACCTGCTCGGTGGAGTGGGGAGGGGGATTTACTCTTACCACACCATCTCTTTATCACACAACACACACATACAGATCACTGAGGTGTGTCTGCTCACGGCCTGCGGTTGACGCAGCGTCTCCCCAGCTGGCCTCGTCCTAAAGGCTGAACGAGCCGTAGCATGACACGCTCAACAAACCAGCACCTGCTTCCTGTCTGGCCGCACATGCTCAGTGGGTCCTCAGGGGAGCAGTGTGTGTGTGTGTGTGTGTCTGCCTTGCTGCTGTTGTGGTGGACTGGGCCATTCCTCATTAGGACCCATCTGGCATCAGCAAGGACTTGAGTCTAGCATGCATTCAATTGATTTTCCTTTGAAGTAGGATGACACTCACTGAACGTGACTCGGATCCAGTTGTAACCACAGGACCCACCTGACCTGCATCCCCTCCAGCTTCTGGAAGAATCCACCTACAGTTTCTTTCGGATTCACAACCACATCGACCAAAAAGTGGTTGTAGCTGGTTATCACAACAGAATCCTTAAAAAAAAAAAGTCTCTCCTCTCTTTAAGCATCTAAATCATGTTGAAAATCGACATGCTGTCTCAGTAGAACTGCAACAACGAGTTGATTAGTCATTAGAAACAATTAATCAATAACTGTTTTGCTTGTTAAAGTTCCACCTGTCCAAATATGAATATTTTGAAGTTTTCATACTGTGATAATTGACCAATTATTTTTGTATTTCAGACAAAACAAGACATTTTTAAAAATAACTGTTTCTTTCAAAAGCTGCATGAATAATTAATTAATCGTTAGTTGCAGCCCTACATGTCAGCATTGTGATGACATCGGCATGCTATTAAAAAAACAAAAAAAAGCTCTGAAAATCTGAAAGATCCAACCTTTCCAACAACAAGAACCACTATAATCCAGAACCACTGAAAATATCCATGATATAATTACTTTATCAGCATCCATGTTTGCTATTGTTTTACCAATACGAAGCATTTTTAGCATTCCCTATTTTCAAGTCTTCCTGAAATTATTTTCCTGTAATTGTCCTGTCTTCATGACAGTAAACCCAGCGAAAGTAGACAATGTACAAAATTAATGAAATACAAAAATAATAGTAATATAAAATATCGTATATTCAATTGATAGTTAATTGGTAAAAACACGCAAAACCACAATAGGACATTTAAAATAATGACATCTGGATTGTAGCCAGAAGACAAAGCCTCACAGACTTCAGCAGCTCCCACAGGACATGTAGGTACATTATGCACAGTCAATATAAAATATGTGACAAGTGAGAGCATGAGTAGGTCTGACATTTGCATATATTTTGTGAATATCAGCTGCCGCTAGTATGCTTATGTCAGTGTCCTCTATGCTAGTAGAGCACAGTGACATATGCTGTGAACAGTCCATCAGTGACAATGCTGCATGTGTTGGCATCACTGTCACTGACCCCTTTGGAATAGCACAAATCCTCACAGCAGGAATCTCAAACAGCGCAGAGCTTTTTCTCCATCAAAGACTTTAAAAGCAGCAAAAAAAACAAAAAAACAGAGCCTTCTGCAGCGTGGTACACGACTGCTGGGATAAGATGGCACGTGTAAAACAAATGCATCATAAATGTTGCAATCACAGCTCATCGCAGCATCAGTGGACGTGGTTTTCTGTTTGTGTTTGACTTTCTGTCGAGTGTTTTCTGACATTTGTATTCACATCCAGCAGCAGCCAGTGACATGTGGCTGGGGAGATGAGTCATATACGTTTACATCATATAACATATGATGCAATTGATGCACACACATGCACGCATCCATGCACACACACACACACACACTGCTGCACGCCAAAGCTTGCCACGGGCACCACTGGCATCATCACTAGCAGAGGTATCAGGAGAGAAAATATAAAGTGGCCCGCTTAGTATCTGTTAAAAGCATTGGCTGGTCCTCTCGGGTCCTCAGTCTGGGATCAAGTGTAGAGTTAACTCTCATTCATTAGTGTATGAAAGGCAAGACGCCATATTCACCCACAGTACTAGTTTTAGACAGTAAGTCAATGTGAGATGAGTCTCTCACAATATCAGGTTATTATCAAATAACATAATAAGAGGATATCTGCTGCTGGACAGACCGTGTGCCTTATATGGTTGTTACATGAATGTGATTGGTCAGGTTTTTACCTAATTGATGATGGTGAGATGGATGAGAAAAATATAGTATTTAATCCACATTTCCTCTCTCTCTCTCTCTCTCTCTCTCTCTCTCTCTCTCTCTCTATATATATATATATATATATATATATATATATATATATATATATATATATATATATATATATATATATGCGTGTGTGATGTGTGCGTGCCTGCAACACTGTTGTTTGATCAGTGTTGCAGCAGGAGCTGTCCACCTGCTTCAGGTGCTGAAACAACTAGAAAGAAACGAGCAAACACCATCAACACAGAGCAGAACCTGAGGCAGGTTCAAGCTTTCTCAAGATTTTCTCCAATGTCTAACTCACTATTGACTTGACATCTATTTTTTGCAGCTGTTTGATGCTGTATAAGAACACCATATCAATCCCTCTACTGCCAGCTCCTTTCCAATCTCAGCTTGGAGTCCCTTGAAATATTAATGGCTGTGTGATACTTGAGGATGATCAGCAGCATTACGCTGCACTCAGAGACTCTCAGCTCAATTTTTAAAGTGATATTTTTCTTTATACTTGAGCCAATTTTAGAAGGAAAGTCATGAAAAGTTGTAGTTTGTGTCTTACAGTAATTGGTTGGTGGTTATCTTAACTGAAAGGGATTTAATTGCCAATGGGGACTAAAGATGTAAATTAGCCATTGGCTATAATCTTGCATATTTACAAATATATGTTCATTAATATGTATATGTATAAAACTGTATGTTTGTTTTTTTAAGTTGATTTCAAATTGTATTTATTTTGAATGTATATTAAATGTATATTTAATAATATTTTTGATGTATTCAAAAGTATTAACTCATTAATTACAAAGAGATATTGAACAGAAGCTTGAAAATATGATAAGAATAATATTGGTCATTAGTTTTAAACACCTAAATATCACATTCCAGTGAAAATGTTGAACCGTCCGCTACATAAAACCCCCTCACAGTATCCTGGGCCCGTTCATTGGGGCACTGAGCTGCAAATGCAATGCATGAGTAACCCATTGAAATGTCAAAAACCTCTTTATAAATCTGGCATTTTTAAAGGCCACTTCCCTTCATCATAGTCAGGTGCAAAGGGCAGGAAGCGGTGAGTTAATATACCACAGAGTCAAAAATGACAGTCACAGCTGTCTCGGAACATTCATTACAGCTAAGTGAGTATACATTACAATTAGCAGGGATTCAACAGGTCAAACTGCTTTGTACACTTGACCAATAAAAGGCATTGTGTCTGTGTGAATCCAACAGACTGGTACAGCGGGATGATTGAAGAAGGAAGTGTGCTCACAGCATGGTTAAAGCCTCGTAGATTCCTTATCTGACAAAGGGAACCCCCATAAATGTGCAGTTAACGTCGCTCATTAGACGTTTAGGCGCACAATGAGCTGCAAGAAGAAGCGTAGTTTGTGTTTGTAGTGAGCAGGGATGTGTCTGTTTGGGTGTAGTAGTCTGACACGTTGCCAGAAACATCCTCGTCCTCACCCGCCAATAACATCACTGCAGTATGATGGAAGGAGGTTTTGAACGAATGGATTACACCACGTTTTAGATAAAATCGCATCTTCAGAAATAAAATAAATATAATAAATTACAAAGCAAACAAACAGGTGATTCTCTCCGGTCGGACTTCGTATCCCGTGGCTCACTGCAGCACCCACAACAGTCTGCACACCCACCTTCCTCCAGTAAGTTAATGAAATGGATTGCGCCATGAATAGCGCATGAAACCGACAACCCGCACGTAGATCACCGAACACAAACCAAATTCACCATCGCTCACCTTAGAAAGGAAGCTTCCTGATCGCTGGCGTCTGGCGAAGGGGATGGTGCTGCTGTGTATGTGTGTGTGTGTGTGTGTGTGTGTGTGTATGTGTGTGTGTTTGTGTGTGTGTGTGTATGTGTGTGTGTTTGTGTCTCCAATACCAAGAAACAAGAGAAACTCCCACCTAGCCAGGGACCGTCTGACAATGAAACACCTGCCGTGAAGCTTAAGGGAGTGTCGAGGATTATGAACTCCTTCTCCTTCTTGTTGTTTTTTCTGTCTCTGATTTTAAGATATGCGATTTAATAAGACGAAAATGCATCATATTTTAATCATCTATCCACATTAAAGTCACTTGATTTTAAGATAGAGTGGTTTAGGCGATGGTTGATGAGCAGAGCCTGACAGCAGAACAGAACCAATCTAAATCACTAATATGACAGCGCTCACACTGAGAGGTGAAATGACCATGGGTGCATTGCCACCTACTGGAAAATTACCTTTCTTGCAGTGGTCCCAAACTCAGACAGTTTTTAGTTCAGTTTCCAGTCACATTTCAGTAAGCCACATAAAGGCAAAGGAGCTTGTAAAATGGGAACAATCATCATCCTGCCACAAAAATAAATTTTATTTCAAATGTATCAAACGTCAATATAAGAAATGTCTTCAAATGCTGTATTTTGACATATATTCATATTCTTTTTAATGATTATTTTTGTCATTGTCATCATTTCAAACACAACAAATTATACTTTAATCAAAAAAAGTTGTTTCAGACAAAACAGTCTCTCAAAGAATACATTTTCAATCATAGAAAAATGGTGTTCAAATGCATTTTTTGAGTCTCGGATATATTTGTGTATTCAAATACGTGTTTTCTTTGATTGAAATAAAAAAGTGAAGGTTTTTAAATTGAAAATATATTTTTGATAGATTTTTTTAATTGATTTTATTTTTTGCATTTTTTAAATTGAATAATAAAGAAACAACCTGCATAATTTGCCTATATATAATAGTTTGCCTATATTTCTAGTCGATGGTCGAGAGACCTGAAAAGGGGGAAAAGAGCAGGGGAGTGAGATGCAGTAAAGAATGTCCGAGGCGGGATTCGAACCGACGACTCATTGGTGAAAGAACAGTTTTCCAAACGCCCGAAGCACTCAACGACCTTAACGCTGAATATTCTATTAATTTATAGTGCCTTATTAAAAATGTTAAAATAACTAAAATGGATATAAAAATAGACCCATCCCCATCCACACCAACAGGCGGCGGTACACAAAGGAGCAGACACCCTTATAATGGAAAAAAGACGTGGACGTGGCTCCACAGCAGCGCAGCTTCTCCGCTGAACTCTGAGCTCCCGGTGCTGAACGGATAGCTCCTCCGCTCCCTGACACCTGCAGGTAGGCACGAGGACGCCACGAGGACGCCATCGTCCTGTCCGTCGTCATGGAAATTACTAATCGATTGTCACCAGTGTATTATTATTTATTATTACTATTTTCTTGAGGGAGAGGAAAACAGCGGAAGTCCTTGATTATCCTACAGTGCTGCTTTCTGTCATCCAGGTCGCTGCTGGCCTACAGCAGGGCTCACAGCCCCAGATTCTATGTGTGGGAGCTCCATCACTCCCTCTGTTGTCTGATACCTGTGCTTTAGCTGGCCATTACTAGGTGAGGAGATCACAGAGGAGGCGCTGAGCTATTCTTAGCATTCTCAAAGGCCCCCCAGAGTCCCTGTAGACCCCAATTCTGGGAGAGAAAATAGATTTCCTCAGCAGCAGACTCCTACATCTTTAAACCAACATCTAGACCACATACTGTGATGTTCCTTATTGTATAAATCCTTGGCAGGGTTATTCCCTGTTTACTCATCTGGCAATTGTGAAAGAGCCTATTATAACATAATTACTTAAGTAAAAGCCGTATAATCTCCAGACAAAATACTCCCATTGCAGCTTTGCATTCAGAATTCTAAGATGTTGTAGAAAAAACATCCTGTATATAGTGCAATTATATCATTATTATTATATTAATGGTGAGATGAAGCTTGTTTTTATATATTCTGCTGATAGTATTTGAAGTGCGTCATGAGCTGCATTTGTTTGAGACAGTGAATGTACTTTGGACAATAGAGGTTAACTTTCAATGAGAAGCTTCTCAGGAAACTCTGACTTGGATGTTTGACCTGTGGTTTGCAGAGTTTGACACTAAGAGTTTTGCATTAATTTACCAAATTGTATGAGATTATGTGTCACCATTAGCTCAGTTTAAGTTCTATCTTATTTGTGACAGTATCAGTACAGTAGGAGATATCTTGTGTCCATTAGTTAAATTTTAATTGTACAAATAATTGTATATTCACAAATTCTGGTTAACAGGGAATCAGTAATATCATTTTCAGAATTTGAATGTTTTTGTTTTCACATTTAAATATTAAGCATGGTTCAGCTCAATATTCATTTATTTTTACACATTTTTAAAATTAATCCAGACAAAAATATGCATTGACATTATTGCAAAAATGTATTTTTTGTTTTCATGGACACTAAATTAATGTTTCATATTTGAAAGCATTTCCTACATTGATTATAATGTATTTCTTTGTGCTTTGTTCATACTGCTCATTCCACCTTGCACATTACTGGAAAATATCTACATAATCTGCCTACTTATATTTAAATTTATATTCTATGTTACTTGTGTGTTATTTTATTCTGTTATCTTTAATACCTTATTACTATTTTTTATTTTTATTGATATGGCATTCATGTGGACAGCAAGTAAGAATTTAATTGTACAGAGAAACTTGTTTCTACTCTGTGCACATGACAATAAACATTTTGAATCTTTGAATTTTCAGGTTTTGTTTTTTTTCCCCAATTCCAGCCGGACTGTTTAACAGCAAGGCTCTACTGTATATGATAGATGCTCTACCCCTACACCACCAGAGTGCGCCATTTTCACAATTTTAAGTCTCACAAAAATGCTTTCTTCATTCTGCTGTTGCATCACCTAATACTGTAACTTAGGATCAGAATCTGAGTGCTGCTGACTGTCTCCTTACTCTCACACAGGCATGTTCACCAGGATGCTGAAACTGAGACTACTCAACGCTGTGGCACCTGCCTACTTCTTCATGGCCACAGCCGTCACCTTCGTTTTACACTTCTGCTTCTTCATCCCGACGATCTTCCCCGGCTCGGGTGTGTCGTTGGGGGGTTCCACTACCCTCCACACGGCCGTTTTCCTCTTCTTGATGTTCAACGCGCTGGGGAATTACATAATGACTATCAAATACCCCGCGGAGAGCGCCGAGACCGTGGTTCCGGTGTGTTCGCCGCACTGCTCGGACAAAGTGGACTCGCACTACCTCCTGAACGGGCGCCACTTCTGCAAACTGTGTAAGAAAGTCATCCTCAAGAGGGATCACCACTGCTTCTTCACCGGGAACTGCATCGGCAACAGAAACATGCGCTACTTCATCATGTTCTGCATCTACACGTCCTGCACGTGTTTGTACTCCCTGGTTCTCGGTGTGGCCTTTCTCACAGTCGAGTACTCCATCTCCTTCGAGAACCCGCTGACCTTCCTGACCCTTCTCCCCCTCTCCACAGGTTACTTCTTCATGGGTGAGTTGTTTCAAAGTTACACTCCAAAGCGATTTTGTTATGACACTCGAGTTGCTGAGGGATTGGTTTTCTTCCTCCTCAGGGACGGTCTCGGGCCTGCAGCTCTTCCTGGTGCTGATGCTGTACGTGTGGCTGGGCATCGGCCTGGTGTGTGCGGGCTTCTGCTGCCAGCAGGTGCTGCTGGTGGCCCGGGGTCAGACCTGGTGCCAGATGCAGAGGGGGCAGCTAGTGGAGAACCGCAGCCCCTGGAGAAACAACCTCAAGGGGGTGTTCGGCACCCGCTGGTTCCTCGGCCTCATCCTGCCTGTGCAGACAGTGGAGTTATGCTTCGAAGACTCGGACACACATAAACAAGACTGAGTGAAAACCACACGTCATATCATATAACCCCAACAGGCATCACAAGTCGTAGAAAAAGGCCGTCTAGGGATCCATACGGTGGTTTAATTTAAATATAAAGGGATGCTTTACGACCTCTGTGGTAGTCTGTGAAAAACCTCCACTCTTAGCGTACATTCCTTCAAG
The DNA here is from genome assembly GCA_030544235.1 of Lepturacanthus savala. NCBI lineage: Eukaryota > Metazoa > Chordata > Actinopteri > Scombriformes > Trichiuridae > Lepturacanthus > Lepturacanthus savala. The sequence goes on along the minus strand of CM060469.1, from coordinate 15,769,378 downwards.
GACAGGAGCCATAAAAGCAATGTGAAACTTTCAACTAAGTGCATAGTGTAAGTGTATTTTTTAAGGAGCTTTTCCAAAGGCAATATAGGACAAATAGGTTTAAAATGCATCAAAATATGAAGACGGCTTCACCTAATTTGCAGCTTTGCTTTTTTTGTTTTTGTATTACGCTACAGATTTGAACGCCTGTGCCATGCAGTATTCTGAGATGACCGGTCGACATGTGCCGTTCTTCCATGCTTCTCCTTGTAGGATGCTACAGTGTCCACATTCAGGACCTTTATGGTTGTTTTTTCTTTTTTTTTCGACGTTAAGGGCTCAGCAGGGAAGGAGATCATGGCGTGTGCTGCTCGCCACTGTAAACTGCCAGGCTTACGTTTTCTACTCAAACGAATGCCGATGGAGGTAAACGCTCCTTTATATGATGTGGGTCGGGGGGCCAGTAGAGCAACGATGTGCCATATAATTATCCAGGGTATTAACCACAACGTGCTATATAAAATCATGTCTGACATGCTTACAGATGACCCCAAAGATGAGGTATTCACTGCTAAACGATAGGGCCCTTTTGGTAATATAGTAAGGACTTTTCACTGTTATGCTGCAGCTACTGTACTCAACATGTTTTTTGGATTTCAATAAATATAACTTTACTTTTTAGAGCTATTTTGTCTATTCATGTTATACCAATAAAATAATTCAAACACACACTCTGTAGTTCATTTTTCCAGTTACGCAAAATGCAATAAAGGATTTGAGAGGAAATGGTCTTCAAACGACAAGTTTTATGACAATTATTAGTCAAAGTGACGTTTGCTAAGGATACAGAAAGCACACTTCACAATAACGGGGAAAAAAAAGCTAAACATCATCTTGAATACAAATGGAAAAAAAACGCTCCTGACTGTAAAATATTGCAACAGGAGCATATTGTTGCTAAAATAAACACTACTCCAGTAAACCATAACTTAACATTAAAACTTTTTCATTACTGTTTCACTTGTCTTTATTCTATCTTATCTACACCAACTCTGGTTGTATTACCCATATTATTCATAATATTCACTCTTTGGAGAGTTTGAAGTACATTCATTTTTCTTCTACATTAAATCAACAAAGAAATACAGAAATCCAAGCTGCTCAAGCATTGAACTACAAGCACAAACAAATTCAAAAAAAGGCACGGGCCAGATAAACATTCATATTCACACCGTTTTATCAATGCTCGTTTAGTGAGGAGTCTGAAAATGTCGTCGTCATCTTGAAACTAAAGTGCAAGAGTCTGTGATATGTAACTCAAATATTTCGCTGTCATTTCTCTGCCTTGAAGTCTACATTAAAGCGACTTCTCCTCAAGCTTCAAACGTCAGCAGGAATGAACTCGGCAGTAACAGGTCAAAGGTCAGGACCAGTATATGGCTACAGCACTTGCTACAATATAAGCTTTTTGCAGATTCCTACGTAATTCTTAAGGTTGTCTATTTTTGGCAAACTTGTTATAATGTGCTTGATTTGTTTAAATTATTAACACAGCTTTAGTCTTTTTTAAAAAATATATTATTACAAATAATAAATAATGACACAAAGTAGCAAAATTATATACATAAAAAAACAATGTTATGATTCATCCTGTCCTCTAAGCCTTGCTGTAAGAACAAATGCAGTCAGCGCAGACGCTTTTCTGACAAAAAACATCTGCTTCATTCAGAGGGTCAATCGTCATTAAATTTAAATACCACTTAAATAAACAAAACTGACAAAACTTTGCCCCTTTGTGCGGAAATCATATTTCGACACTGCGTTTCCTCTTAGATCTATAATCTATCATGACAGAGTCTATGGTCACGCAGCCAAAGTATTTTAAAAATGTTGGAATTAGGAATGGATGATGGCGCTAAATGAAAAGTAAGGACAATTTATTCCAGTTCATCTTCTGGGGACCACGGATGTGAGCACCATCTTTCACACCCATCTGTCCATTATGGGTCAAAGTATTACAATACAGTTAAAATATTAACCTATTGGTGGCACTGGAGGGGGAAAAAAATCAGGTGATTATCGATGGGGCTGAACGATTAACTGCATTTGTAATAATGATAATGATAATAATAATGATAAAACGGCCTCTGGCTGGACAGAATAATCTTAAAAAAAATCTTTTTTTTTTAAGCAATCACAATCAAGGCATTTATATTATATTAACCCCATATGTCCGCACATGTGCAGCAAGGCATACATTTATGCAATTAAGAGTTCACCTTTATGAATTAGAAGCCGCCTTAGCCCTGTTGTAAGTAATACTCTGTATTGTTTTAAAACAGCAAAAGTCCTTATAGGCAAGGGTTTGAAACATACGCATGCTTCATAACTCCCACTTGATAGAATGGGATGTGATTCATGTTTGGACTTTGGACCAGATGCTCTTAATTTTCTTTGGCTTTGTGACGCCCAAATATAAGATGATTTATATTCGTCTGCAGTAGCCTGGGTATACTCATCCTTCCTTGCATGCGCCAATTTATTTGCTGTGCAACTTAGTCTGATTCAGATAGTCTGAACTTAGCCCAATTGTCCCCTCAGTAAGAAAAGCAATCACAGAACAGGGGAGGGTGCAGCAAGACAATGATGAAACACAGAAGCTAATAATATAAAAATTAATAACTGTGGATCCAACATGGTAGCAGACGGTAATTTACCTTTCAATGCAGCCTTAGAAAGTGTCCTAAGCAATTTAGACAGCAGGTTTATTTTGATTTTTAGCGCTAAACTATTTCCTCGGTATCGGGTATGTTTGAAACAGGCTATAAGATACACAGACACATTTGACAGACATTCGTAGCGCCCAAGAAACAGCTCTGGGCTTTCATAAACCATGCCTGAACTGTCGATTCCCAGACCTCATATCTATCTACATTGAGATGAGGTCTTGTGTTAGCCAGGCTACGTCCGGAGTGTGACAGCAGCAAATAATTTAGTCATAGTTGGGTTTGCTTTAATCCTATGAATTGGGGTTAACCATTTCACCAAAAAAAAAAAAAATTTTTTCTTACATTAAATAAATCTATCACACCCTGATTGATTCTCCCACCCTCTTAGATTAAGAACTGCTGGCTACGACTATCAACAATACAGTGTCTTAGGCAAAGACTCTTTGAGATTTAATCCCAGAATGCTCCTTGTCTGTGTCCTGCAGGGAGCGCTGCAGCTTAGCCCAGAGCTGCGGGTCTCCGCTGCTCAGAGCCTCCAGCAGCAGAGCCGTCTGCTCCTGCAGCTGCTGCAGCTGGCCTTGCGTGTGCTTGTTCTCCTTCATCAGCTGCTTGGTACGCATGGTGATCCCCAGCAGGCCGCACTTGTTGAGGATATTGTAGGTATTGCTGAAACGCTGCCGTTTGTCACTGTTCGTCGAGAAGGCGTACTGCTCCTCGCTGCCGTGGGCGCCGTCGCTGTCCACCCCTGCCCTGAACGCGTACGGGAACGACGAGTCGGTCCCCGTTGGCGGCGGGAGAAACTTGTCGGACAGTTGCTCCTGAGGCTCCCCCGCCTGTGCTTGGTTGTTTGCCGTTTCGAAGTCGGCGGCGGGTTTACTCGGCGTCTGCGGCCCCAGCTGCGGGCTGTGTGAGCCGTAGAGCCTGTGGCCGTGGTGGTGACGTTTCCTCTGTCGCCGGTCATATCCCGAGGCCGAGCTCCCCCTCATTCTGGGGGATCCACACCTCTTAGTGGACGCTTCCCCAGGGTGCGGGGCGATTCGGGGGTATGACTTGAGGATGGGCATGTAGGTTTTTGATTGTCGGGTGTTTTCAGTCTTTGGGGAGCTGCTGCTGCTGCCGCCGTTTGGTACCATGGGTTGAAGAAGAACCACCTGAGATTGAGGCATCATTTCCAGTGGTGAAGAAAAACCCCACTGTTTCTCCGTTGGAGCCATCTGGGATGGCTGGAGGAACAAAACAAAACAAGCCTTAATTATCTTTCTACAATAAATACGTTTTAATAGGCAGTAGTGTGGAATAAACAGGGCCCCCGACTATGATAATAGCATTTTGTGACCAATTTTTGAGACCGTATTAGTACATTTTGTAACTAGGAGCACCAGTGCAGCGTAAATATTATTAATATATGAACCAGAGAGCTGGTTCCCATTCACAGTGAATATATCCTCACGTTTAACAGCATCACTAACTGAACTTACTTAACTTAATGCTTTTGTATTAAAGGCACTATAAAAATAAAGTTTATTATTATTATTACTAACTGCTAATGGCTAACTGGTAACAAACACCTCCATCAACACTTCCAGACCAAGACGAGTCTTGTGCTTCAAAACAAAAGCACCAGCGGTTTCACTTTAAACCATTTCATTACAATACTACATAAATAAACTTTATTTATTGCTCTTTATTAGATTCATTACAACACTACTTGATTTTAATTTACTATAACAGAATTTTATCATAATAATGCATAGGTAAGACTTTTATATTGGCTAATAGGGCATTTAATTTAAGTGGTCGTCCTCAAACGTCTAGTAGGGAGCAGCAAGCAATGCTACTAGTGGAAAACAATTAATCAAACTACAAAGGCAATAAATCCTTTAAAACAATTATTAATGGAGTTATTATTAAATGAGACAAGAAAACCAGCTCAAAAAGAAAGAAACAGAAATGATCAGCTGCAACATCTGGTCAACTCTAATATAAATTGTGATATAAGGCTCAATATAAGTTCAATTAGCAGAATAAAGCAGGTACACACAGTGACATTGCAATTTGAAGAATTAGTATGTTACTGCGATGCAGCTTGTAAATATCTGTTTCTGTGAGGAAAATCAGGGTTAATAGTGATCCTGAGAGCAAAACCGAATCACAAGTTTACAGGTTTGGTTTAAAATCCAAATTAAGTAAGACCAACACTAACAATGCAATGGTCAGACGTACAGAAGCTTGCAGTGTTTTACCTGCTTCAGGACAAAGTTGTTCATAATTATCATTGGAGACAGTCCACCGTACGAGCCTCCCATCACAGCTACCTGCGGAGTGGTCGTGTCCTGGTTGCCTCCGGACCCCATCCTCCCCGCATCTTCGGAATCAGTCAGATCGACTGCGCTGAGGTACCCGGAGCTGGCATCTGGGGAGTAGAGGACAAATATATGATATGGGTCTAGATATATTGACAAGCAACAGATTTACCGTTTTAATGTGAGCAGAGATCGCAGGAGAGATGTAGATGAACATCTGTAGAGCATGCGAAAAAGGACACCATCAACCTAATAAGGAGGGCTAAACCTAATCCAGGATGTCCTTCATGTGTAAATAAGCAAAGGTGACCTAATACAGAATAGCCTACATAGAAATGTGACCTAGATCTCTAGATTTGATTGGATCTTGTTTATGACTTAACGAAATCAAGAAAAGCCTACAGATGCATGTTCTTGACAACACGTGTTACTTTAGCAAGTCTGTTATCTAATCTAGAAAAATACAGCATTTGTCAGGACAAACACAAAATACAGGTTTGTCTCCGCAAACTATTTGTAATGGGGGCGAACCTGAGAAGCCTGAATCTCTCTCCAGGTCAGGCTTGGACGTTCCGAGGTGTGTTGCCCTGGTGAACGTTGGTGTCCTGTGTCTGTCCGGTCTCCTAAAGCCGCTCATGCTTCTCTCTTCTGGGGAGATAAGATTTAGGAAGTTAAGTGACGGGATCAAAAATGTCCAGATTTGGCAAAAAGCAAAAGTCTTTGATGAGCTTTTCTCTTGAGGGTCAGGGTGGAGACAGGACTTTAAGCTGGTCAGCACCGGGTGAAGAGCCCAAAGAGAGAATATTTCTGTCTCCTTCACGCATTTCTATGACCTATTGGAGAAGAACTGCTCTGCTCATTTAGAGGAGAGTTCACTGACTGGATTATAATTTAATCTGTGATTAAATAAATTATCTACTAGTAACCTGGCACTGATGGATCAGTAGGTCAGTGTCATCTCCACAATCAGCCTTACACCAGGTATTTGAGTATTATTTAATTAATTATTAGTTATGATTTTTTTGTTTATTTGATCAGGGCTAATGCAAAATAAATAAACTTGATAATAAATAACTAAAAGCTAATTTGTATCTCTATTTCCTAGGTTGAGAGAGTATTTAAATATCTATAACCCAACATTTACATACAAATCAGGACACATTAGAGAGGAAATATACACAGTATATTATGATACAATTGCAACACAAAATTTATATATAGACCTGAATACTAAATTCAAACATCTAAAGCCTGCAAGATGCTTCTTCTTTCACACATTAGATTTTAACAGTTACTAATACTTGTTCACCTAATGAGGAGAAACTTTGTGCGAATGCCTAAAAATAAACATGATATACTGAACTGTGAAAGGGACAAAGAGAGAAAGAAACATTTTTTTAACATTTTGACCATTGATATAAATCAACTGGGCCTGTCTGCTCTGTCAAAGTAAGGCAGAAAACAAACACAAGCTGCAATGACAATTGCATGACAATGAAAAATGTCATTTGGAGTCATTTTTAAAGAAAATACTCTGATTCTAACTTCTAACAGCAACCTCTGATAGTAAAATAAATAGCTTTGGGTTATGGACAAAACAAGACATCACATTGGGCTTTTGGGAAACTGTGATCAACATTTTTTTTTTCATTTTATAGACCAGGTAACTAACATTAATTGATAATATAACTGACAAATGAATCTATAATGAATTTGTGGAATGAATAAGACACTTGGTTTGTCACCTTACTCCTTACTTCACATATTTAAAAACCTACTTAAGTGAAGGTACGTATGGTATTATCAGCAGAATACACTCAGGAATTAACAATAAGTAGTGATGCATTAAATGATGTAATTATGATTTATAGTAAAGTTGTTCTCATCAGTTTTACAGTAAAAAAACCCTATTTATTCGCACAAATAAATAGATTGTTTAGTCATCCAACAAAGTTTCTGTTGTTTTTCCAGGTCTTTTTTTTTGACAGACCGATTTAGCCCAGTTTATGACCTGATCCTTCAGTCCTTAATGTAACTGATGCAGCTTTGCTCTTCTCTCCTGTGTAGAGTGGTAGTTTCAGACAGATTGAAATTGATAAAATTCACCTGCATGTAGAAAGTGTGTGAACGTCAGAGTATAATGTGGGAGGACCCCAGACCCTCACACTTCACATCTGTTCCCGGGCCGCAGGAAGCTGCTGCAGCCTGAGCTGTGTGGAGTGATTAGCTAACTTTAGCAAGGAGCTAATTTTAGCAAGTAGCTAACTTTAGCTCCTCGTTGTCGTTTATAGACGCGGCGATATGAACGGCACGCAGACTGCGTCTCACTTTCCGCCTGGACCTCAGTAACCGTTATTGCGCGTGACTCATTCGTTGTAGCTGTAACGGCAGCGTTATTATATGCTAACACATTAGCTTAGCATCCAGCATCGTCTGCGCTATTTAGCGGAGCGTTAGCATTGAAACCAGCTCATTACAAGACTATCGATATGATGTGTGCGACAGTGATTATTTGTATTTCTTACCGATACGTAGTAGGATTCGATATAAATATCCGTTTATAGATCATCAAACGTTATTGCGTTCTCGATTCGGGTCTATTTTTGTTCCTCTTCTTCTTCGTGTGTGGGTTTTCACGTGTATGCCGCCACCTAACGTCCGGGAGTGTCGATGTGTTTTTTTAATTAATTTATTTATTGACAACATTACAAATTACAAACAAGCCACTTCTTCATAACTTATTCAATAAAAAGCTTCTGACTCTTGTTGGATTGACGAAAACCAACAATCGATCAAATTGTTTAGGACAATCGGTCCTAAAGTCAAATAATAAATACGTAATAATAATCACAAAAATAAGAAAAGAAAAATATATTGCTCAGAGTAGCATTATTATATATTTTTTATCCTTTAGAAGTTTTAGTGAGCATTAGTAAACGGGGTTCCAAATTAATGATTAATATAAAGTCTTGCAAATTTATGAATAGGAACAGAAAAAAAACATTAAAAAATACGTTTATTATTATTATAAAATAATATAATTATTGCTTTATTATGTTCAAATAAATGATTAATCTAATGTCTTGCAAATTTATGGATAGTAACAGAAAAATATGTATTAAAAAAAAACTTCAAATTATTGCTTTATTATAAAATACTGTAAATAATAAATAAATAAAACACTTTATTTTATAACAAATAAAACTCCATCCTACTGCAACGTGTGACAAGGAGTCCCTGGTAGATTTTACTGTATTTTAAAATAGGTTGGGAAGCACTGAACTTAACCCAGATCCTAAATGATAACAGTTTACATGTTAACATTATCTACTCTTCTACACACACCTAGAGGTTTCTCTTTTTACCAGATGATCCTGTCTATGACAGTGACCATGTAACCTGACTAAAGGGGTTATAATTTTTCATGTATGTCTTAATACACCATTCAGGTGTTAATGAACATTGAAACATGTTTTGCTTGCTGTAATCTTTCCTCTCTAAATGTATTCCAGTCTTTAGTAAAGAATTCTCTCTGTGTCTTAACTGGTGAAGAGTTTTCCTGTTCAGCTACAGTAGAAAATAGAAGGAATTTAGCACTAAAAGACAGTAACTTTTAAATATATTGATTTCATGTTGTGGATCAGTGAATCCTCATCTTAGCTTCACATAAACTTAAAGAGATGTGGATTTTATAAACCGTTCCTTACATTAGAAGTGTGTTATGAAGAGATCTCTTAAAAACAGGAGGAATGGTTACAGCAAGAAAAACACTGTTCACTTTTCAATGACTGTTGTTTCAGGACACACTTTGAAAAATCGAGAACCTATCCTTTAAGTGCAGTGTTTTTACTGAATCTGCTGATCCTTGCCCTCGACCTAGATGAAATGCTGCAGTAATGTCTCTGAGATGTTTTCCTCTTCACTGGGTCCACTTCTGACCGTATCGCATTAAGACGTCCTGCATTTTGCTGAAGGCCGTCCCGACTCATTCTGCAGTGACGTTTCTTTTTGCTTTTCTTTTTTTGGTCCACATTCACTGTTTGAAATATCCATGTTTCTTTTTGTGCTTCAGTGTCTGTTTTCCTAATGAAAACTTCATTATCATTAGCCTTCTTTATTTTTTCCCACAATGAAGACTCCATCATTACCTGCTAATATCTTGCTAAAGGATAATATTCTCACTTAAATAAATCTATCAAATTAAATCCTCTTATAAATCCAGTTTTATCAGTAAACCCTCCTTTCATACAAATCTGTATTAACCTGAGCTTTCATAATTCTAATAATTATGTAATAATTTCACAAGGTGATAAAACTACTTTTCTGCTTTGATGCCAGAGATACTGGGTCCTTGATATGTAACTTTCCCTCTTTCAGATCTTTATTAATATTAACCTAGAATTATCATAGATGACAAAACACCTTTAAAAAACACTTTACATCACAGAGCACATTTCACCCTTTCTAGATGTTAATCCAGAATATACTATTGCTATATTTAATGTTTTTTAATTAATGGAGCATTTATTGTACTAGTATTAGAATAATTTGAGTGTACTTTTTCATTTTTCACTTCAGTCATCTCCCAGATGGTGATCTTACAACTTTGTTCCAAAAAGTTTGCCAACTTTGCATCTCCATACAATTGATAATTAATATTCTTTAACAGGCATCACTCCCAAATGGGTAAATGTAATTATTGAGTATTGATTCCAGTATGGCTGAAATCTGACACCACATCTGGTTTAAAATGAGATAAACTGATGTGGATCCCCGTTTCTTGCAGACTTTACCTGTTTCAGCCGCGATTATATTCCCACATGGTTGAAAATATGAATATCTAATTACCATCCTGCCCCCGAAAACAAGATAAAGAATCAGCTGTGCAATTACGATTTTTGACAATTGGATATATCACAGTTAATTTATTTATACAAAATTGTCTGTGGACATGTCTTCAGTTAATACTCTTTACTGATAAATATTGTTCTTATTTAGGTCTGAGCTGACAGTAAAACACTTCACACTTACAGTATGTCTGGTCCCAGGTTGCTGAGGGGAGCGGATTTATACAGAACACGCATTCATGGGATCGTTGCTTTCACACGTGATAGGTAGAAGATTTTTAATAAGCTCGTGATGTGATTGACAACACTGTCCCACGTCTTATCCTATTTGTATATTCAATATAACAAAAACAAAATACTCTTGCATGAAACAGCGCCGAACACGGTTTCCATCAACACTAGAGGGAGACATTTCATTATTGCATGTAGGGAACAGCTGCAGACGCTGCCACTACAAGTCAAGGCAATGTTTGAACAAAGAGTAAGACAACTTTCTAATGTCCAAATATATTCAGCTGTATCAATCAATAAATATAGATATTAAACACAAGTAACCACCTTTAAATACCAAAGAAATGGAACGCTTACAATACCTGATACAATAATAACTAGTATAAAAGAGACGGCATCAGTCTGTTTGGTTCTACATTGCACTGGCTCCCAGGGTTGTCCATTGTGTCAGGGGTGTGACAGCAGTCTTTTTTCCACCAATCAAAACACACTTTCTGTTGAACCTTGTCGTTACAGACGCTCTGCCCATCAGCAGGAGGGCATGTCGGCGATGAAACCCAGCTCGAGTCTCTGGCTGCAGAAACACAGTGTTGATAGATGAGCGAAGGAGACTCCAGATGTTGTCGCTGGGCTGGGAATGAGGTTAGGTCGCCACCGCAGTTACCTGCGAGGGATCTGGCACCTGAAGGACGAAAGAGACAACAATGCATCTTTACTGCTGCTCAATTGATATGTGAACAGTATATTGTTACTGCTATATCATGCCTTGTCTTGTATTTTATATCTGTTCGACCTTTGACCTTAGGGTATCCTAAAAGACGCGTTTAAATCAAATTCATTATTACTATTATTGCCTATAGGAAGTATGTATTCCTATAGAAAAGTGGAAGCTGAAGTAGATTTTTCATGTTTGGCCAAATAAAGGTGTGTTGGACTGTTACATCTTGTCTTAATAGACAAATTGCACACTTGGTAAAGCATGGACACACTGAGATAAGGAGAGACATGCAAATACAATTATTGTAAGAAAAAGGATATAATTTATATTACAAGTGTGAATGTTAATCTACATATCAGTTTTGAAATTGTGTTGATAGGCCAAGAGATTTAGAGAGATTTATCACAAGTCTGGATTTACACTTGTGATAAATCTCTCACATCATATATTTTCCTATATAGTGTAACAGCCTGGGCATGTTATTGTTATATGTGTTTATAAATAAATTATTTTACGCCCAGATTCTGTTCTGTTAGGTGATAGTGCTGGGAATTCCTGCGGGTTTATGAGCACATCTTGGAGTAAAATGGCTACAGCCAACAGTAGCCTGTTAGCATGAGGAATAAAGTAGCAGCTGAATCAGCTAACATCTTAGCATGTGGTTTTGAGAGACGTTACAATACGTTGGGAAACAGGACAATGGAGGTTTGAATTGTAACTAAAGTGTTGGGAAACACCATAAGGAGGAGCACTGTATGAAGACTGTAACTAAAGTGCTGCTGCAGGATAGTGCTATGATACATAAATCTATGGGATTTTAACTTGTAATGATAATGATGTTTTGAATATCCATGAAAAATGATTTGCACCATCATATTATGAGCAAGCTATATCCGAAAATTGAGGTTGATCTGACAAACAGACGGAGAAAATTGCGATGTGCAGACACAGACGCTCCCTGCTTTTATAGATAGATTATTATTATGCCATCACCTTTCACATTCTTTCAGTTTTTGTTTTTCCTTTCTCTTCCTTCCTCTTCCTCTTTGCCTTTTCCTAGGAGAAGAATGAAATTATCCGTAAATCCACTCACTGATGAGGAAAATAATTATGTTTTTGTAAAAAAAAAATCTTTAAAACTGACAGAAGAAGAATGATGTTTATTTTCTTACCTTTCAACCTTCACAACAGGTTTCCTGACTCTGAGGAACAGATGTTTCAATCGATTAAAAGGAATATCTACATGCAGGATCAACTGTATTATATGATTTTGGATACTTATGAATACATATATATTAAAAAAAAGTATGAGTTTTTTTTTTTTTTCTTACCTACATTCACATGTCTGATGCTCCACAAATGTCATCTCCACATATTCTTGGCCTGTTTGGACTGCTGGCCTGATTTTCAGCAGCTGGAGGGATGAAACGGAATTTCCAGATGAGCGATAAAACGTACATGAATTTAACAGGAAAAAAACTACTGCACCTTTTGCCTCACCTGCATTGTGACATTTGTGGTGTGTGTGGGATGACACTCCAGGTTCTCATCCCCGCAGCAACCAGCGCACCTCACCAGTGGCACGCAGGACGGGCTGTAGATGTGTTCCACCTCTGTGGGGTATTCCTGCACCACCTCCACCAGCCTCTCAATGGTCCGGCAGAAGCTCCGACCCCACACTTCTTGGAACATCAACACTGCACGTAAGAGGATGAGGTTAAAATGTACATATATATTTTTTGTTTTTTTTAAGCGAATAATGTTTAAACAATATTCAAACATGATTCACTTTAAAAACTAATATATTCACAAAATACACGGAGAAGGAGCCAGAACACTGACCAGTTTTTTATGTTACACGATCTGTATCAATGTGCATAACTATATTAATTAACTGTTTTATTCTAGTTGACTTTGCTGTTACTGTGGTATAGTGATTATTTTATCTTAACTATTATTATATCTTTACTATTAAGTATTACATTAATATTATTGTTGTTATTGGTACTAATATTATTGTAATTATGAATAAAAATGACATTACTATTATTTGCATATTGATATGAGTGACAGAGGGGTAGGATTGAATAAGTGTACACTTCTTCCTACTCCTTTGTGAATGTGTAAATGGTTGTTAAATGATTGCATTATTTTCTTTTTCTTTTTCCTTTTTTAAAAATATTCTCTATTTTTTGTTGATGTTTTATTTTAATTTATGTTATTTAATTTATGTATTTATGTGATGTTAAAAACAACTAAAATAAACTAAACTAAACTAATCTAAACTATGCATTTGTAGAACTTAATGCAACTTAAAGCGTATTTGACAATGTGTTATATAGTCAAACACTATCAGATATTAACACAATAATCCTTCAATGGTTACACAATGTGCACAGACGCATAAAAGCTTTTGCAGCACACTAGTATGTATCCTTTTTTTTCGTTCTGAAGCAAAACTGTTTGTTTAATGTACAGTATATGCTTTCCTGTGGGAGTATATGTGTGAAAGTGTCCCAGTTGCACAGTCTGTGGGGGAGGGAACAGGAACAACTACGGCCGAACAAACAGAAGGAAAAGAAAACAAACATTGGAAACATGGCCATGAAGAGAACCCTGCCGGAGCTGGAGCTGCCCCCTCAGGCACCTCTGGGATTGTGGTGACCCCCATGGGGTCACCGAATGGAGCCTGTTACTACAACAGCTGTTTATAAAAGCAGACTGGTCTGGGGAAGTATCTACTGTAAAGGAGATGGGGGCCGTGAACTTAAATGTTGTACAGCGCAAAACAGCCAGTTCACCGTCCAGTTACATCTCTATCTTATCGTGTTCTCTTGATATACATACCGGCCAATGTCATTTTCAGGAACTTTAATTTTCAGCAGTGAGATATGAGACGAGAAAGCAGGTTGTCAATGGCTCCTTGACAAACCTGTCCCGGGGTTGAGCAATCCCGATCGGATGGAATTGGCTCGCGTTCACATGCAATATTCAACAGCTGAGTCATTTCCATTTCACAACGGAAGAGGACAAAAGAACACACGTCCGTTCAAGAAATATTTTCCTCCAGGGCTGACATCTATTCGCTCGGTTGCATCAGACTCGATTTTTCTACTACAAACACTATTAATTGTGGGCAGTTGGGGTAAAAAAAAAAAAGGCTCCTGCTGCAGAGGATGGATCGAAAAGTAACGTCACAACACCTACTGTGCAGACAGAAATAGATCTTTTTGACAAATTCTTACCTTCAGTCGTGCTGTTTATGCTCGACAGCGGTAGACTCTGCAAAAGAGAAAAACATGTGGTTACAAAATTATTGTTTATTCCTTCAGTTTTTGCTATGGCTATGCTATAATCACGGTGATCTATAATCCGAACGTGAATGTTTTGAAACAGAAACACAGATAATGACAAAAAACAATGTTTGCAGCACATGCATTCTGACTTTCCTAGACAGCATCAGCCTGCAGGTTAAATCCTGTGTGTGATAGTGTGGTGATATCTGGAACTACAGTGGGATGACGGCTCCCCCTCCCTGCAGCGGAAAAGTCTTTCTGAAAAGTGCCTCATATATGTGCCCAACTGTTTAGGTTCAAAAACCTGTTTCCTGTGGTGTAATATTCAGCTCTCTATTTATTTTCCCATTGATGGTTTTCCCCCCCTCCGTCTTGATTTTTTTTCCCATCATCCCATGATAAACAGAGTGTGTTTCTCAATCGCCTGGGAAAACACTAAACCTCTGGTTGACTCCATCTCAGGAAGAGAAATCCACGTTTGATAAAATACCCTCCGGCAGAAAGCACGAGACAGGCGGCAGACGACCCGCTTCCGTTGTCTTGCCTCGCCACCGGTGTCCTGTTTCGCAGGCTGTCCCACCGCCACACACACACACACACACCTGATGGCATTTATACTCCAAAGCCATCTGTTCACACACTAGATAGGGAGATTTCCTGAAAGCGTTAACTGAAAGCAAAAGTTGTTATATAATAGCAACCAGACAGATGAGGAATTTCCCTGATGACAGCAATAAAGGCTGTTCCTCTTTATCTATCTTGTTACTAGAATTTATCCTTTTCCTGTTATAAACCAAAATCAGTCTGAGTGTGAGGATAGGCTCTGTCAGCACACTCTGCCATTTTTGTTCTTTTTATTTTGCAAATAATGTGATTAAAGAGGAATGTCCCGGTTTGATGATGATGTATTCGAGCTCACAGAAACAAGATCAGGACGTCCCGTTAAACAGTAGGATGAGTGACAGGCAGTTTTAGACAGATGTGTCTGTGCTGCAGAACATATTGTATTGCAGATTCCCTATTAGTTAACCACTGAGAAGTCCTCTTCGTATTAAAGGAGCTGTTCAAGCTTCTCTCCTTTTTTTCTTTTCTTTTTTTTTCCAGGGTGAATTTTCATCTAGCCCACATGTACAGCTGTTTCCCCTTCTATGGATTCATCGGACGGTGCCAGCTGTGCAGCAGCTCCACACGTCTCTACAGCGCAGAAATGGGGAAGCCACAGCTGACTTCAACTTATTGTTAAAAGTCACTTCCACTCTCCCAGTTGCCAGGCTGATAAAATAAATCCTTTTCCGGTGTTAATTGGCATAAGATCCACACTCTCACTTTCTCTTCACCTTCTCCGGGTGTTCATGCGGTTTCCAGGAGGAGCCTGCGCCACATCACAAGGTCTTTTTTGGCTCTGGACAGGACGTGCCGAGGTGGGGAGATTTTTCTGACCTTGGTCACGGGTTAAGCCTTGACATGACAAGGGAGCATCTTTGGCACCTGGGCTTGAAGAAGCTGCCAAGATTATGAAGGCTGCATGACGCTCCTCACGTAGCATTACTCCATGTGCGCTTACTTACAAGTTTTATTGTGTGATTAATGGTGACTGGGAAGTTAGTCAGCTATTGGTTAAACACAGAATCTCATTACATAAATATGTGTCTATAAACCCGTCAAATAAATTAAATCCTTTAAGATCACTTTCTGAGTTGTCATCTAAAGGATTCTCTCAGCTCATGAGAGGCTAGTGAGGCTCTAACATTGGCATGTTTTCCTAATTTGGGTGTTAATTCATCTGAGACTAACTGTGATTATGAGCTACAGTACACAAATAAACCTGACTTGACTATAAATTCTGCTATTTTTTTTTTTCAATTTATGCGCTTTGTCCTCTGCAACAAAATGTTCACATATGTAAAACATCTGCCATTTGCAAAAAAGAAAAATAACCTTTTCACCATCACACAGCATTAACATGTATCTCTCTCGTGCTTCTGGTTTAGGAGCTTTGCAGGCCTGATTTCCCTACAAAGCCTTAACACAAAATATCTTGCCGGTGACGGATGATTAAACATCAAGGGCATGGTTTTGTGTGCACAGATTAAGTCAATGGTCCTGGATTTGATTGAATTTTGAGCAGAAAGTCTGAAAGTTTGAAAATGTGCAGCTGTGGGGTGAAGTACAAATATGATAAATAGTGGTTTAAGATTTGACTTTATATGGTAAGAGTAAATGGGCTGCATTTGTGTAACTCCTTTCTAGTCTTTCATTCAGACCATTCAGTGTGCTTTACACTACAGGTCAACTATTATACAGACACACACACACACATGTTCATACATTGATGAAAGAGCCTTCCTGCAAGGTGCCAACCTGCTCATTAGGATCCATCTAATACACACATACATTCACACACCCATAGCACAGTTTTCAGCAGCGATTTACGGTGAGGTATCTTGCACAAGTAATTAAAAATTCTGATCTCAGCCTCAGCCCATAAATTTAATGTTAGAATCCATAACATTGATTGATTGATTGGTTTATTAATGGTTAATAAACAGCTTTCGTTTTGACATGTTATGAAAAACATCCAGTTTATAATATGAAATGGCAAAACGTAAGGAAACATTACATCTGAGAAGCATAATTCAGTATTTCTGCTTGATAAAATGATTTATATATAGTATTAACATAGGACTATCATTGACAAATTAAAGCTTTTGTGTTGGGCCAGACCCCTGGCTGAATTCCATTCTCATTAGATAATTCACATATCCAATGAGAATGGAATACCCTGACATGTAATCAGGGGTGATGCTCCCCCAGCCCACTTGTGGTTTTCAATGCCTTTCATATCAAAAACATCTAGTAACAACGGTAATGAAACCACAGCGTCTTGGGGTGATCACGCCTGATTGCAAAGTTGCTTTATACGTTCATGAAATCTCCAGTGAAAGTTTGCAAGCTGCTGAGCTGAGAGCTCAGTCCATCCCTCCGGGTCAGATCAGAGGACCTGTTGTGTCCCTGGGCTCCTGCTGTCAGGCCACGGAGGCTCCGGGCCTCATTACTCTCCACTCCCACACAGCCAAACTGCGTCATCTTTAACCTCCTTGCTTAGCTCCATCTGTCAGAGGAAGGGCAGCATGCTCAGAGAGCAAAATAAAACATGATGAGGACCCAGCACGGTAAAAAAAGAGACTTTTTTTCAGCTTTGATAACTGAGGATGAAGATGGGGGTGGGGTGGTAAAGGCAATTGTAAAATCGATCTGGATACCAGCCAGGCAGCATATTCCCTGGTCTGTTTCCTGTTGGAGATGAGGTAAAATGCTGCAAACCGACTGCAGAGAGCTTTCTACATGATTAAAAACTTTGAGTAACAGGAACATGATGTAAGATTCTCTGCTGTATGATATTGCAAAACAGTGATGGTAAGAGAGCCATGTTTTGTTTCCCAGTTATTACGAGAAGCGCATTAATCACAATAAAACACTTTGATTACACTTGGAATCTGGGGGATGAGATGTAAAAAAAAATAGCGCGTCATTTCCAGAAGACTTGTACGAGTATGGAATGTAGCGATTATTTGCATGGACACACTGCTTGAGGCTGACAAAAGATCAATATTATTCTGTCCAAATCGGAGTCAAGGCACCAGACAATGCACATTTCATAATCACCAGCATAGATCAAGTGGTTCTTTCACAGTTTGGCTGTAAATCTGCTTTCATCATTTCACAATAACTTCACCATATGTGGTAGAGTGTAAAAAAGAGATGGAATGTTTGGCTAGTTATATATTTCTATCAGAATAAACATTAAATTATCTGTATTACTATTTAGCAAACAAACATTACATAAGAAGTAATAAACACTAAAAAATAAAAGTTGTCATCTGATGCTACCAGTGGCGTACAAAGTAGACAAATCCTTTATTTGAGAAAAATTACATCATCAAATTAATACTCAAGGCCTGAATTATAATAATTAAAATTACACTTTTTTTTAATTACTAAATGCATATGAGAGCATTTTTAATGTTTTAGTTTATCAATGTGGAGCCAATTTGAGATGCTGACCAACAAACACTCAGTCAACTGACTGTTTGAGGATTGCAAAAACAAAGTGAAGTGTCAACAGGATCACTAATAACAGGAAACCAATTGAAATTTGTAAACATGTCATAGTCCAAAATGGATAATCAGCAGAGCTTTGTGCTTATTTTAACTTTGACCAAAAGTGGACTGGTCGAGGTTTGGGAAAACCCCTCTTTAATTCTTCAGGCAACTTGGCCCTTGTGCCTGGATCGGGCATCATGCCATTATTTACATTGCTTTCCAAAAGGGTCTACTTTCAAACATAACCTCATTCTGCGAGGGTGACAGGGCGGATAAACAGACCGGGGATGAGATGCAGACTTGTGGTTGGGTTATCTTTGCCAACTGGTGATTTGGGAGATGCATGCATATTAAGAAATGTTTAAAAAAGCAAAGCTGGCAAACTTCCCGCTCGAAATTCAGGCCAGTAAAGCACCTGCAGCTTTAAATTCCCTGAAAAACATATAGGCTGGGAGGGGGGACCATGTCCTGCTTTTGGCTCCGAACACGAGACCACACAGGACCTGAAGCACCAAAGCAGAACGAGTGAACACAAACACAGTGACAGCTAGATGAGTGAGAAACAGAGCTACACCTCCCTGCCTCACTGATCTCCCTCATTCATCCTTTATCGAGAACCAGATTCCGCATCATCAACACCATGACTGCGACATTAATTCTCAGGCCTCTCGCTGCAGGGAGCGCAGCGGGTCGCTGTATCTGCTCCCTCCCCGCCACAACAAAAGAAAGCCAGGTTCTGTTTTGTATACACGAGGTGGGTGAACTTACAATGACAGATGTGCCATTACAGGTCTGACAGTATCCAGCTGGATCTCTAGGGTGGTCAGGTCAAGGCTCGTGATCACAGAGCGCTGCCAGAACGCCGACAAACTACAGAGCATATGGTAAATGCGCCACAACCATTCCTTAAGTGATCCAGGCGAACAGAGCCTTTGAAATCCAGTGATATTTGGAGTGTAGTGCAGATTTGTGAAAGAAAGTAGCAAAATACGTAGCTGGCCTGTATGACAAATAAATACAGTCACTTGTCCCGTTTTGTAGAAAGTAATGTTTGAATGGCTTTTTGATTATAAGGATGGTCCGGGTTACAGAAATATTGTCCTGATGTTTCAAAGAGACTCAATCCAAAGAGAAATGCACAGAGTCCATTTTTAGAAAATCCTAAAACAGGAGTTCCATGAAGATATGATGTCACAAAGCTGTGATCTATACAATCACCACCCCTCCCCCATTCAGCCAATAAGAGGAGCGGCTCATTCATTTTAAGTTGATGGACACAAAATGACCTGTTTCTTCTTGAGCTCCAGAGAGAATCTTAATCAAGAAAATGTCAAGAAGAGAATAATACTGGTGATTTTTTGGTACTTAAAACCACAAATATATATATATATATATATATATATATATATATATATATATATATATATATATATATATATATATATATATATATATATATATATATATATATATATATATATATAATATATATAATATAATAGATATAATATCTTCAAATAAAGCAGGGAAAAAGTGTAAAATATTGGACCTTTAACAATACAGATATGAGAGTGGTATAGGACTTTTTATTTAGCAAGAAGGAAATACGTCTGAATAAGTCAGTTTTTCCAATTTAAAAATTATTATAGAATTTAATATAATGTATTTGTCTTGTGTAGTGAGTTTGGTTACAGTTGTTGAACAAACAAACAATAAAACAGGGTCAAGTAACAGTATAGAGACAGAAGTTCATATAAATGTTGATTTATAAATAAGTTTAAGTCCATTAATGTATGCACAAATGCCCCTTTCCAAAGACACACATATAAACACACACACAACTAGTGTACAAATCCTGCACACCCTCCGCAAACACACACATACACACACACACACACACACACACACACATACACACGCACACACACGTGCACACACACGACACAGGTCTTAAGATAAGGCTGACCGGTGGTAATTGTCGACTCTATTACAGTAAACGCTGCTCTCCCTGTGTAAACCACACTAAATTACATCCAGATGGGAGATTAAAGCCTGCTGAGTAGACGGCTGCCCCGAGCGCCACCGCTCCTCCTCCTCCGCAGGAGGAAGGAGAAATCCATATTTCCTGATTGAGATTGTGACCCTCTCCTGGGCCGGCACATTACAAGTAAATACCACAACAAGGAAAATAGGAGCCCTATCAGTCAGCAGGCCACTTGCATGCAGGAATACGAGCAGGAAAGATGGGAGCAAGAGACACAGAAAGGACTTGACTTCTGCAGAAGTCAAACCTACGCCTATCTACTGTAGAGCTGCAACAATTAGGCCATTAATCAATTAGTTGTTATTACATTCAACTATTTTGATAATCTTTAAATATTCCCATCTGACATATTTGAGCAGACAATGTGAACAACCATTAACAAAAAAACAACAACTACGAAATAGACTTTACGGCAGCTAGATTCTGAATTTTTGACTTTCAGGCTGCATTTTACATATTAACTTCAAGTGTTGGACCTTTGGCCATGTTTAACACAGACATCCAACATCATGACGGTATATGATATGTCCCCTTTAAGCATAAAATATTTTCAATAGAGCTGCAATGATTAGGTGATTAATCAGTCGTGAAAATGTTTAAATTTATCTTGCTACAGCTTCTCAAATTTGATTATTTTCTGGTTTCTTTAGTAATCTATAATAGTAAACTGATCCTATTTGGCTTGTGGACTGATGGTTTGGACAAAAAAATAGATTTTAGTTTGCATCTTCGGATTTTGGAAACAGTGGCAGCATTTTATGAACCAAACAACTACTCAATGAATCGTTTTAATAATCAATAGATTGATCGACTATCAAAATAGCCATTAGTTGCAGCCCTAATCTACCATGTATGTTTTAGTTATCTGCAAAACCAAGAAACTCCAAGGTCTGGAAAAGTGATGTCATGTCACTAAACACCTGGTTAAGTAGTTAACAAGAATAACAAAACCGCACCACATGCACAGACGCAGACACACGTAGGAGATACAAATGGTCAGACTCAAGTATTGTTTTGCTGCTGGGGATGATGTAAAGGAAACACCTGTGCAAAGTCACCTCTACACACACACACACACACACACACACACACACACAGTGGGACTGCCTGTCTGTCTGAGACAAACGTGTCGGGCAAAGCATACTTTTTTCCCATATCTGGTTTCCAGGGTTTTATCCAAGGGCAATTCTGTATTTCAAAATAGACTAACAAAGTATTTTATAATCTCATACCAAAGAGGATTATATTTCTCATCCTTCCTTTCATACAGAAACAATTTATGAGAGCTCTTGAGCTGCATTCAGAGATGTGCCACTGCCTATGTCTCCAGCACCTGAGTGTTGTTTCATGGAAATGCTGACTAATGTGGGAAAGATTTGGTCTGTGTTGATGCAAGATTTCACCTGCGTTTCAATGACAACAAAGGTAAGATATTGAATACAGAGCATTCCAGTGGTTTTACTTTGAAATTGGGGATGGTTATCACAATGGGCAAGAGGCAACAAGTATTTTGGCAACCTTTTTTTTCTAAAGGGTGCAGTGCATATACCGTGTACATGGGTTGATATACACAGGAAGTACCAGTGTTACTCTGAGCTAGGAAGAGGAAGGGCATCGAGGAATGTGAGCAAAATAGCAGGTGGATGGCAGTTACATAATATTCTCCATTGACGCCCCATTAGTCCTGTCATTGTAACGAGGTGACCAGGAGGCCACCATTGTTCTAGAGGGAAACCCCACGTCCTTCCACCAGTGTATGAGTCAGTTTGAGGAAAATCACAACACAACTGAACCTATAAACACACTCACTGTTAGGATTTGGGATTACTCTATCATTTGCAGTTTTGATACTGCTAACAGATAAATCCCAACATTTAGCAATAATGTTTGTCATACAAAAGCTAACTTACTGATTAGGACTAAGATTGTCCTATGTTATGTTTTCATTACTTTATATCTGTAGCTGTAAACATCTCCTCAAATCTCACAATGTACCAGAACAGTACTTTTTACCCAACTGTAACTGCAAAAAAGTTTTTTTTTCATAATGTATGCTGTTGCCAATTGAAAACAGTTATGAAAGAGATGAATAGATTAGTTGTTGGTTCATGGTGAACTCAATCACTTTCCCAAAGCAGAAGATGCAAACAAAAATGCCTTTTTTGTCCAGACCAACAGTCCACCACCCAAAGATCACCAGTTCACTATCAGAGAAGAAACCAAAATAATCAGATTTGAGAAGCAAGAACCAGAGAAATTTGACATTTTCTTCTTGAAAATGACTCAAATCGATCAATGGATTATCAAAATAGGTGTCAATTAATGTAATAGTTGGCAACTAATTGTTTGATCAGCTAATCATTGCAGCTCTACTGAAAATGTTTTAAATTTGGGAAGTCAAAGCTTAAAAGTGACATATATGCAGTTATGATGTTGAATGTCTGAGTTAAACATGGGAAATATGTAAAATGTAGCCTGAAAGTCAAAGGCTCAACCAGCTCTGAAGTCTGTTTCATAGCCTTTATTTTGTATATGAGATTAAGAACAAACATGTATATGAGAATTAAGAACAAAAAAATAATAATAATTCTACTATTTTATGCAACTGCCTGAGTTGCTGTGAATCTGCTTCCAAACCAATCGGAACAGAGTGGGCCTTAAATAGGAGCTAAAACAGCCTGTCTTAGACAGAGGCTGAACTGAGGGCCTACATGAAGGCAATATAAGATAAATAAAGAGTTTTTTTATAACTGTAAATCAACCGAAATGCAGAATATTTTCCTTTTAACAAATTAAACCAAAATGGAAACAACAGTGATGGCCCCGTTTATACAGAGATCCTGCAATGTTGTAGTAACAGCTGCTTTTAAAAACTAACCACTAGTTCATGACCCTGGTATTGGCGTCCCCCAAATGGTGCAGGATAGATTAATGATAAATGGGATAGAAAAGCAAAAACAAACCAAAGACTTTTGTGGAATTGTTGCTTTTCTTCTTGTGAGTATACCCGAAATTTATAATTTTACAAAATACTGTTATTCACATGTCCTTGATCCAGCAAACGTATTAAATGAAGGTTTCCTTTTAATAAAGAGTGATGGCTACATTTCTGTACATCACGAACACATACAAACTTCATCTTTAATTCTCTGGTAGTAAAGCAGAATTACTGGCGTTAACCCCGCCCTCTCTTGGCCGCAGCACGATTCATGGTGGACATGAATGACTGCATGAGTCACTAGGCTGCTGACGATAGACCATGGCTGTGACAGTTATGGGATAAATCATGATTATCAATTAGTTTAAATTGAAGAAAAGCCCAAAGAAAGACATTTATAAATAGTGGTGCATAACCACAATGCCAATGTTTGCTTGTTCCGTTTGCTACGCCAGGATAGACATCTCCAGGACAGTCTCATTTATAAGACTATAAAACACGCTGCCAGTGTCAGAGTAATCTGTTTCGTAAGATAGTTTAGTCAGTGTCTCAGTTTGTGGCTGAACCTTGTTTGGAGCAAAGCAGGAAGGCAGAACGAGCATTGCTGTTTTTAGCTGATCTTTCAACATTTAGCAATAAAACAGCAACTGCATGGTCAGGAAAGGACTCAGAAATAACAAACTTGGATCCCCGATCGTCTCCGAATCAGATATTGTTTATATTTGCTGTCAGGCTTCATTTCAAGTCGCCATTTTAACCTGCTGCATATCGGGGGCCCTGGATTTTGTCACTCCTATTTTGACTAAGCAGGCCATGAGCTGATTATGAGGATTAGTAGCGTTGTGGTGATCCCTCGCCTCTCCCGCTCACTCCCGACTCAGCAACAGCTGCAAAGACTCTGACTAGAGAATCTGGTTGGACATGGCCCTTGGGAGCCTTGCAGAGCCTCTATGGAACAATACTATATGTGGACTGGGGCCTGACAAACAGGGGGAACCGTGGCGGACCGCAACAGGCAGCAAGTGTGAGAACTGCAGTGAGCGAACGCAGGTTTTTGCATTAAACATCAGAGCTATCAGCGACAGCCGCCAACCCCCCAGCATGCAGCTTGGGAGGAAATCAGAGACCAGACGGGTGCAAGAGCTGAAGCGTTGGTTGGCACAAGCCCGGCTCTCCGATGACACATTCTTTTCTGACACAGGCCTTTGAAGGATTCCTCACTTCAGTTTCAGCTATGTCCTCTTCTCTCATATTTTCAGTATAAGACTAATAGATAGGCGATGCCAGCTCGGCAACAGAGAACAGACCAGCTTTGTGCTAATCCACTGTCACCTGACAGTGATATGCCCAGCCTGAAAAAAAAAATGCAATTTCTGTAGATTTTTACACATGCTCAGGGTTCATCATCACTATTGTGTATCTGTTATACATGCAGGTATAAGATGAGGCAAGAAAAAGTAAGCTGCAGGTAGATGAAAAGAATAGAATTCAAGAGCGTAAACTTTCTTGCCAGCTTTTTTTTTCCTGATACACTGCCAATTTTTTTTTATCAGACTAAGCAGCTTGCAAACTCACCAGGATCTATTATATCTACTGAACCGCAAAGTTCAAAAAACTGTAAGACACGTTTGATGTAACTGTGAACTTATTTGTAAAAGATCCATTATTTAAAGGAAATAATCCCAATCATGGAAACCAGAGTAGGTTGTCTGATGGGAATCAGCACTAAAAGAAAAAAAAAAAAGTCATCATAGTAGGCTACAGGAGTGGGAATAATCCCCGTCTGTGAAACTGGCCTTTAAAAGCGTGATTCAGCTGTAATTACAAGCTTACAAGTTTCGCCAAATATAACAGTGAGTCACTTTGGAGTCACTTGGAATCATGTGGTCCACAGGCAGGAGTGATGCAGTTTGTCACGTTGTATCTTATGAATGAACTAACGCGGGCGGGCGGCTCATTCAAAACTGGGGAAGCACAAAGGATCATTATCAACTTTTATCATCATCATCTCGCTTATACCTGAGCGCCCTAATAATGGTGTTTAAATTACTAACCAAAAAAGGCCTGCTATTTAATTTTCTGTCAGAATGTGCATTATTAGTCTCGTTTATTGCTATTTCTCCGCCCCAAACTAATGTAACCACATCAATAGAAAATATTAATTAAAATATTAATGTTTGAATATCTCAAATTAAACGTATTCAGAAGTATACTTTTGCACTGAAACAACAGCAAACAAGCTTTCCTCTCTTTTTTTATTTCTTTGCATATTTTTTATATAACTTGACTGACTAACTCTTACCTGTACAGGTGAGAGCAGGAGATAAAGCGCCGCCGCAGTCTCGATGACAAAGGCGAGTTTCATTTCGCGCTGTCTGCGGAGTAGCGGATGAGGCGCCGAAGGTTTTCCCGAGAAAGCGCAAACACGATTTAAAAACAATCCAACAAAAGCCCCGGACCAGTCCGAAAGTCAAAAAGAAGATGCTGACTGGGAGTTTTCCAAGTCATCCGGTCCCTGCTCTTTATTCGGGCTATAATGCAGAGAATGAGCCCAGTCACGTAGCCCCCGGTTCGCCGCGTGTAACTTGATGAAGCGGCGCTAACTAATGAATAAAAACCCCGGAGGCGAGCTGTGGATGTGCTGGTGGAGGTGGAGTTCTGTTCTAAATTCACAATTAAAAAATACAATAAAAAAATAAAACAACTTAAATGTCTGCAAATGTTATTTTTTGACAAATATATAACATATTCAAGAGCTGAAAGTAAAAACACGTTTTAGTCCAAAACTCTCCAAGTGATGATTTCCTCCAAAAAAAAGAGATTTGTAAAAAAAAAAAAAAAAAATCTGCACGAGGTTGCATTGATCAGTTTTCAGTCCTGCTCTCAGCTCCAGTCCACAAAAAAGACACACTTGCCTCTAATTGCCCCCACACTACCTTTTCACAGGCTGCCCACTTAAATAAATCTCCTCCCCCTTCTCTGTCCTCTTCTCCTCTGCTTCATCTGTCTTCACAGAAGTCACTGATGAGATCATTCTTTTTTTTTCCTCTTTTTTTTTGTTTTACAACTTCCTTTTAAGCTTGCAAACATGCAATGGAAATTTATGTGATGCTGTAAATGGCCATCGCCGGTGCTTGTTGTGTGACACTCCCGCAGATGCTTTATTTCTGATTTCCAGACTATACACACACACACGCAGGTGATTTACACTTGCAGAGCACAGAGAAGCCTCCGTGAGAGCTATTCAAGGCAAGGCAAACACCGAGATTTTCCTCCGAGAAGCGGAGGGTGACTCCAGTATTTAGTTGAGTTTGCAGAGACAGAAAAAGGGGAGATTCCAGTGCTGTTGACACATAGAGTTAATCTTCGGTGTGGGACTTTCTGTGTTTGCAGAAACCCTGGAACCAAAAGGATTCCTTGTGGGCTTCCACACATTCCTGCAGCCACGCTTGTAAAGCTCCACTGCCTTCTGCTATTGTACAGACCACACTCAGGTTTTTTTTTTTTCTTTCTAAACATCTCATGCACTTCAAGAGTAAGCCAATGCTTAGCCTCTCCCCCCCTCCCCATTACCAGCAAACCATCCCGGACAGAGCATCAGCACCAACAAACAATCAATTATACGGCTCGATATCACAGCGGTTGTTGTTTCCTAAATTGCCTCTCTCTTTGATGCTCTTTTGAAATCCAGGGAGAGGACAGAAATTGAAGGCGAAAAGCAAATAGCCATTCCTCGGGGATTTGGACTCTTCAATTAGTTTGGTTTTAGGCTCGCCCTTTTCGTGCTCACATTGTCCGGACGATAAACGCTTCCTTTCACACGGCCCTATCAATTTTCCCTTTTGTCTCTCCATCATATTGCTGCAAAAACTGCAGAAGGTCAGGAGAAACCAACGATTTTCCAGAAACAGTTTTTCTCCCAAGCGCTGGTGATACATTCGTCTCCGATGACACCCTAAGATGAAAAGAAGGTTTATTCATGCAAGGCAACATTTTTTCCCAACATATTTTGAATATATGAGGTGAGAAAGTCTGAAAAAGCTGCAGAGACTTTGTTTGCTCAGTGGACAGAGCCAGACTCTCCATCTACCCGGTGATCTATCTATGTTTTTTTTTAAAAGGTGCATCAGCCGGTAGGGCCTATTAACATCACACAAATTGTGTGTGCTCTAAACAGATGCCGACAAGACAAGCAAACCTGGCTGGAGCGATGTTGTGTTTCCATGGGAGACGGATCCTCGCTGTCAGATACCAAACAACAACCTTAGAGGCCCTTCTGCTTGGATAGAAATGTAGGCCTTTGTTAATAAATGACACTTCTTTAATGAAACCAATCCAGAGAACCAATCCACCAGGATCAAGGATAAAAAAAACAATACTGATTCAGAAATGAGTATAAAGACCAAAATGTCGGCTAAAGCTCCTCTCTAATTGGGTTTTGTGATAAGGCTTTTTGATCAAGGGAGGAGGTCATCTGGCACAATAAATAATTCCTTCGCAGCCTGCATTGATGTTATGAAGACATAAATGTGTTTCTCTCGGATCGGAGTGCCAAAATAAGCATGTTTCCCATTGCTATTGACTAATTTTCCAGGATTGCTGAGTAAAAGGTACACAGATGAACAACATTAACGATGTCCATCCATCATTGTTGGGGCAGCTTCGGTTTCCTCTCCAGTGGGGCCTTAAAGGGGAAGGTGGACAACCAGAGAGCCCCCTTCTTTTAAGGATCTGTTAGAAGCCTACAGAATGATTGTCCTGGATTTCTTCATTGGTCTTCTGTCATGTTTGATTTAAAAAGATATGGCTCAGAACTGTGTCTTTTTTGGTGAATACTGGGACAAAAAATGACTAGTTATGGGCAGGAAGAGATGGGTGATGATGTGATATGACAATGACCATCTGGCCCCGCGCACCCAAACAGGATATGACAATATTGAACGCTTCCTTTTTTCCTGTCGTTGATTAAGGGTGAGAAACAAACTGTATCATTGTGAAGAAAACTATATTTGAAAATAACCGGTAAATAGGAAGTGCTCCAGCCATGAGTAAATATCCAGGTACCGTTGCCTAAGGTGATTAGCGTTATATCATAACAAGCTCTTTCATTTGAAATGTGTCAAATCCTGTTTACACTTCCACACTGCATTGACATATTTTTGTCTCAGACTTTTTTTGTTCCAAGGTTGTCAGGTGTCATCCTGTTTTCAACACGCAGTCCGAGCATTGTTTCATTCGGTAGGAAGTCAGTCAACATTTCAACATACAATAGGAAGTTATTTTAGTCTGAAGGTGTTATGAATCACTCTGCGCAAAAAAAAAAAAAATCTCCAGACAGTATTTAACTTTATGCAGCTGTGACTTGGATATCACAGTGTCGGTGCTGTAACCGCAGACTAATGGAGGATTCCATTCTTGGTGTCTCAATTTATTCATTTTAATGTGAGGAGCAATTACACCAAATCATATGGCATTGCAATCAATGCTGAATAAAAGTTTCCAATGGGAAAAGAAAACACAGCAAAAGCCGATGCACTTCTGCACTCTGACACAACTTTCACATTTTGTTGGCTTTCTTGCTGATATTTAGACGAGTTAGATGATTACTTTATGTCTGTGTGTTTAGTGTGGAGCCAAAGCTGAGGTTGTCAACCTATCTTAGCCAGAAAAAAAAAAACTAGAAACAGGAGGAAGCTCCAAGCCTGGCCCTGTATAAATTTCCAAAAACACACTCAAGTATTCTAAGTAGCATCCATAGCTACACAAACAGAAATGTAAAAATGTTTGTGTTGTTATGTGGAGTTAGCTGCCAATTTCATTCACTGAACTGCTAGATGGATAAACTGCTGTCCTTCAAGAACATGTTTTTATAGCTCCTTAACTCCATTTCTGGTTGTGTATAGATAAAAAGAGACAAGATAGGCCAACATGGCAATTTGCGAGCTTGGCTGGTATTTTTTTTTTGTTTGTTTTTTTTAAATTTATTATTATTATTTATTATTATTACTTTGGACAAAACTGTAGATGGAGTTCTTTCCCTTTGCTTCCAGGCAGAAGTATAAACTATGATTTATTTTTCTATGCTAAGCTAAGCTAATTGCCTCACGAATTTCCCAAAATGTCTATTACTTTAACAGATGGATAAAAGTCCAGCCGTGTGCACTTTTTTTTTTTTTACTTTGGACAGAACTATAGCTGCGACACGGTGGCGCAAGGGTTAACGCTGTTGCCTCACAGTAATAAGGTCGCAGGTTCAAGACCTCCTTTGTCCTGGGTCTGGGACCTTTCTGTGTGGAGTTTGCATGTTCTCCCCGTGTCTGCGTGGGTTTTCATCGGGTACTCCGGCTTCCTCCCACAGTCCAAAAACATGCTGAGGTTAATTGGTGACTCTAAATTGCCCGTAGGTGTGAGTGTGTGAGTGAATGATGTGTGTGCCCCATGATTGGCTGGCGACCATCTGGGGTGTATCCCTGCCCCAGCGCTGGGATAGGCTCCAGCAGACCCCTGCAACCCTAATGAGGAATAAGCGGGTATATGAGATGAGAACTATACCTTTTGAATCCTTGCTTTATGCTAAGCTAAGCTAATTGCTTCCTGGCTCTAGCTCTAGCTAAAATGTCCATTACTTTAGTCATTGAATAGTAGTTTAATAGTGGTTGAAAGTCCGGCCAATGCGCTCAAAATGTTTTTGACTGACATTTAGTGAGCAGCGCCTAAGATGTAATACGCAATTCACAGTTTCTAATTTGGTAGAATGCATCTCCGTGTCTGTCCGTGAACTAACAGGAACTGGGGGGGGCAGCAGTAGCACCTCCAGAGCTCTGAAAGGACACCAAGTGTTTGTCTAAGATACAATTTCATCACCTCCTCAGGCTGCAGGAACAAGGGTCTGTGGTTGGTCGTATAGAAAACAGAGAAAAAACAGCGCTGAGTGTGAGTTATCATGGCTTGTGTCATTGCCGGGTTGTAAAAGCCGTTAGCTTTATAAATGAAGAGAGAGCCGTGCAAACAGCGCGGAAGTGGTCCCACAGTCAGAGAGCAGGTTATAACTCAGGCCTGTGCGGTGATACTCTAAACTCCATTAAGAGGTCCCACATGTGGAGCACATTCGGGAGTTCATGGGTTGACGCTGTTGGTGGTGGTTCAGTTGGGCCATTAAACAGATAAATGAGATGTTTTTAACATGCTAAAACATTCCCTTCAAATAATAACCCCAAAATTATGTTTAATGTAAATATAATGTTCACGTCCGCGGGCTCCAGCAGGTGTACCGCTGCAAGCCTTGGATTACTTTGTAAACACGCTTCCCTGTAAACTTCCAGGCATTTTTCTCCTGACATGTTATTAAAAGAGATAAAGGAGGCAGAGGCTAATGGAATATACCTTTTAATAGTAAATGTTGCATTGAGATCGAGTGAGCAGTGAGATTAGATTTATTCCTAGATGTGGCAGACACTTAAGTAAACATGGATTCAATCAGGCAGCCAGATTTACTGCACTAGAATTGCACTTGAGTGCTGCAGTTTATTTGTTCAGGGCACAGAGTGTTTTTTGAACCTCAAATTAGTTTATCCTCCCTCAGGGGCTATGTGTAAGAGTTTTAAAAGGCTTCCTTCAGAAGATACACATATCAGCCACATTCATAAACTAAGCCACTGTAAACCGACAGTAGCTGCGTTAACACCCGTGCAATTAGTGTAAAGATGTCATTAAAGTTAAAGCCCAAACAAACGTTTCTATAGCCGTGCATGAAGTGAGAACCTGTTGTAACAGCTTGTTGCGTCATGCTGCTGTCTACAATTACAACATGACATTTGAAAGCTGCACTTTAACTGAACACATGCTTGGATCCTGATTAAAGGGGTTTGCCAGATACATAATCATAATCGTGCGATACCTGACCTTTTCGATTTCAGCCACATAGCAACAAAGAAAAGCTGGAACGGCTTAAATAATTCTAATTAACCCATGGAGACTCATTTTTTTTTGACTGTGAGTTATGGTGAAAAAATGACCGATTGACTGTCAGAAGAGAAGCCCCCTAAGAGGAAAAGTACAGAAGTAGGCCATGGCCTGAGCAAGTGTTAGGTGAAGTTCATCTGTGCAAAATTGTTTACACAAACCGCGGCCAAGCAAAATTGTGCACAAAGATTTATTTATGCGCAGAGAGAAATACATTGACTCAAATAACTATAGCTTGTAGAACAAGGAACAAGGAAATGGGAGCGGAGCAGGGAGAGGGTGGGCGGAGGTCAAAGAGCTAGGGAAAGTTAATAACTTGAAAAAATAAATAATACAGCCAACTGATGGGAATTTGGCAACCATTTATTATCGTCAGTTTGTTCACTGTGCCTGGAAAAAAAAATGGCAGAGCTCTTCGCTCAGTGTGCTACTGTGCACTTGCTGTGACAGAAGGTTTCATTACACGAGACAATGTGCGCGTTTGTTCTTTTGTGCCTCGCGATTAAGTGTCTAGTCTTGAAAGTGTTGCTGCCAGGGAGATGGCGGCGAGGATCTGGGATGGCGCTCTGCCCAGAGGGGGCAGATAAATGATGAAGACCACCAGGGTGGATAAAACAGCCGGACAGTGACACTGGATCTACATGAAAGTGCATTGCATTAACTATGTTTAAAGTTAACGCAATTTATAAAGAAAGACCTGACAGTATATTTTCGATTCTCTGAATTAAACGGAGTTCTCAGTGACAAAGTTGATATGACGTCCCGTTTGTGAGGAAACATTTTCAGCGACATTGGCTGAGGTTTAATTTTCCATTACCCTAAAAAAGAAAACAAGCAAATAAATACACAAGTTCCAGGATGGTGAGGTTGGGGTTGTGAGAAAGGAGGAGCCTGTCTGCCCTGTAGTTCTTTCTTTCTGAAACCAGCAACATCACCCAGGAAGAAAACCACAACTAGTCCATATATATTGCTCAAATATTTGGAAATGACTGAAGTCAATTGTTTGTATTATCCAATAGGATTGACAGAGCGTCGCAGAGAGTGGATTCTATATCCACATAAAAAGCCGGTCACTGAAAGGATGTTGCTCCACAAGTACCTCACAGTTCTTACATTACAACATAAGGCCTTTTCAATTCCCTTATTACATTTGCAGAGATTTTAGTAATCCACTGCACTTAGCCGAGGGATCTCTAGCAGAGTCGAGACGCTTTTCTTTCGAAACCCATAATCAACTGTGAGGTCCCTCCAATGTCCTTCATCCTCCTCTGATGAAGAACAGAAGAACAATCCTGTCTGTAAGACATCCCAGAAACATCAAGCGTGATTACAGGCATGATTGATTTCAGACTATACAAAAGTGTGTTGCAGTGACTTATGGCCAATGCTTTTTATCTGGTCTGATTGACCGAGGGGGGAAAGGGGGTGGGATAAATGATTGAGAGCTGGTGTTTGACAGTTAGATCAACAAAGTTCAGAATGTGGGTCCCGTCTGGATGCTCAAAAAGCAGATCTGGCACAGAGAAAGGGGTTTTCGGAGGTGTCGAGATAAGCTTTGAAGCGCAGCGGAAAGAGCCGGTGTTGAATGAATGCAGAGCCGACCAACTGACCCCCCCCACCACCACCACCCCCCACCCCCACACACATGCACACCCCACACACACACCCCACACACCCCGAGCTGCGAATGAGTGAAAATACACAGTGCTAATCAGGAGAAAATAAACAGAGCCGCACCCCCCCGGGCATCATGGTAACAAGAGGAGCGACTGCGGGATAGCGAGGCCTGTACGAGACCCAGTTCCCGTCGGTTTCCTGAGTTACATCGCTGCTTTCCCTCCGACGTGTGGAAACATAATTGGACGAGTTATTAGCTCTGGTTTTGCATTCACCGGATTCATCACTCTTGCTTGTGTCGCTGTGTATGTCACTGTGTCACTGCATGCAGGCGGGGGTTCACTCAGTTAAATGGGTTACTCTGGATTACAGCCAACGAGGCCTGAGGGAGCCTGCTTACAAATGGTGAGCCTCGGAGGAGCCAGCGCGCTCTGTCTGGGGGACTCCATCCTAATCTCCGGGATCGGGGGAATTTTCCCATCGAGATGAGAAGCAGATGTCTCTCTCTTTTTCTGTCTCGCTCTGGCGGGCGCTGTCGCACCAGCTCTGTTTCTGTCTCCCTCCCTCCCATCGTTGAGTCGAACCTGGACCCCCCCCGGGACGGGGGAGAGAGGAACATGAGCACCATGGGAAGGGTGGCTGTCCCCAAGGGCGATCATGTGACGTTAACGGGAGTCCTTTTTTGGGGGGTGGGGAGGCACTGCCTTTAGGTACCGAGCTGCGATTGCATGGAGTTGGTCCAAGAGTTCCTAACTTTCTCATGGAAGAAATGCAACAAACAAGGCAATTTGATGAAAAAACATAAAATTTTGATGAAGTGCTGGTACTCGCTGGCTTTTCTAGGTGGAATGGAGGTGCTGCGACTTCACTGTTTCGTTCCCACTGTTGACCCAGCGTTTGCCCTCAGACTCTTGGCAGGAAGGGGAATCACAGACATCAGACCGGTCCACTCCGCCTCTTCTCGACGTCCCTCCGGAGTTGATACTTGCGCCATGAGTCCTCGGAGTCTCTGGCTCCGCCTTGATGCACCTGCAGCTCCCCTGAGCCCTGCCCCGCGTTCCCCCCCGGGGTCCAACCCCTTGGCTCCTGTGGCTCAGTTCTGACGTGCATACTCGGGCTGCCAGCGTAAACAGATGGAGATGAACTGTGGGCCAGTCACCGGGTGTTTGGTTGTAGTCTGTAAACAGATCAGCAAGAGGAGGAACAGGAGCTCCCAGCGGAGATGAGACCAACTGACTATCGTGAGGCGGAGGAGCCAGGGGACGAGATATAGGGCTTATATGGATGCCTGTTAAATGTCCAAGTTGCCATGCCATCACCCGAGATAAGGTGTTTGGTATGAGAGTGTTTAGCCATCTTGGATTGCAGGGTGGCCTAATGGTTGGAGGGATCATCCCTCAACCAAAGCACCGAGGTTAAAGCCCCCAATTTAGCACAAATTCCTCGTTTGAAGTGTCCTTGAACAGCAGACGGAATCCCTAAAATCTACTGCGACGCTTCTCTGCAGCTGAGCTCATGTGAAAAGAGAGAGGCAATTAACAAAAACCTACCATTTGGGGTTGAATTAAAATGGTAATATTATT
The DNA here is from genome assembly GCA_030544235.1 of Lepturacanthus savala. Lineage (NCBI taxonomy): Eukaryota > Metazoa > Chordata > Actinopteri > Scombriformes > Trichiuridae > Lepturacanthus > Lepturacanthus savala. The sequence goes on along the minus strand of CM060469.1, from coordinate 15,735,027 downwards.
TGTGTTCTTCAACTGCACAAATCCTGATAATAAACTTTTTTTTTCCTAAAACATCAGACTTTTGTTTTAAGTTATGAGCTAGAAACCCAATTTGCAAACCTTTCCAAACAAACTAATTTAAATTATTATGATGATTTTTTTATGAGTGACTAGAGCAAACAAACATCAAACCAATCAAATCTAGAACAAATATTGACTATAAACTTTACTATGTCATGCCTCTGTTATAATGAGAAAAGCACAATGTACATTTGGAGCTGAAGCCCGAGTCATGGTTGAAGGTTACTGAGGAAGATTACTGAGTCCAAGTTAATAAGGCTGTGTTTACATTAGGCGGCTCAGTGTTTAAGCGGACCTGAATGACCTGGTATTAAAAGGAGGCTAGTGGTTGCTTGACGGCAGACACACAGACTCACACACACTCTCAGACACATAAATATTCACGTGAGAAGACAAACTGGTGCGGATGAGGGTTTGAAGATTCAAGGAGCTTTTTATGATGGTTCCTATGATGTGCACAGAGATGTGGTATATATTAAATGACAGGTTTGAATAAGTCTATCTTAAAACAATATTGATCTGTCCCTATGTATATTAAAGGACTTATTGCTGCTATGTGTGTTCCTTCTTGCTTCAATCCTTTTATATAGTGATTTCTGGGTAACAGGGGTAAAAATCCACAGTACTCAAAAATGTATTCAATCATGAGCAGCAACTTTTAGTAGACTTTTACGAGGCTTCAGAAGATAAAATTATATAAAAAATATAAAAACATTCTGCCTTTCTGTCACAGAGGGAGATGACGCAAAAAGTAGACTAATACAACTAATGTAACTAATTCAACTAACTGAATTAGTTATGATATGAGATTAGGTCAAGTGTACTTGACCTAATCTCATATCTGACGTAGTTATCGACTGCGCACAAATGAATTCTCTGACTTTGAGGGTTAATAGATAAGGATGTGTACATTCTGCACCAGCAGTTGCTATTTCAGTAGATTTCCATGCTAACAGTCTGACATTTTGCCAGATAAACCACAGTGGTTTCAAATTGTAGCTGGAAAACGTGGCTGGAGGATGTCAGGAACAGCTTGGCTTTGAGGCATGTTAACTACTAACACATATGGGTCATGGAGCAGCTTTGGTTTGAGTAGGAGCTGGAGTTGTAAGTCAGCTCTACGCGATAACCTCAGCAGAAACAGTGACTGACAAACTGGAGCTTTAAATATGGAACGGGAAGATAAAAAAAAAAAAGATTTTAAACCCCAAAACAACCAGCTATGACATGTAAAATTGACAATCATCAGGTGTCTTTCTGCCTTTGATCAGGGAATAATCACTCTTTTGTTTGCATCTAATCCTGTACTGCCGTCAACATACAAAAAGCAAGCACTTAGAACTGAACTCATCTATCATTTTTGACATATTTTGGAACCAAACAATTGCCACTCTGCTCTAATGTTCCACCGTCTAACCTCCGGGGTCCCTGCATTTCCCACGTCACTACACCTGGCTGTAAAGAAACACCGGCACACAGGCACCTGCACAGCCAGCGCAGCGAAGATGTAGAGATTAATCACGACGGCGGATGAACGCAGGTGATTTATGGGAAACTGTGACAGCGTGGTCATAACATTCAGAAATGTATATGCGGGGCAGCCTGGGGACGAAAATGGTACAGCGGGAGAGTAAATGGGCCATTATTTGGAATTCAACACCAAGACTCAAACTCAAAAAAAGGGGCGGGAGGGGGGTGGTTCCCCTGTCACTTAACTGAGGGGAAGAAGCGGTCCCACATCTGCAGCCTTTGATGGTGCAGTTACAAGTGATTCCCTCCCCTCCTCCCCTCCCCCCTGTCCCCTTCCCCGTGGTTTTCCTCCTCTTCTTATTATTCCTGCTTCTTCCTGAAAGGACACATTCCCACACTGCAGCCAGAAGTGATCTGGGGTCCTTTTCCGTAGTGAGTCTTCACCGCAAGAGATACCCAGCGGCTTTATGGCTCTGCTGGTTGGGGGGGGGGCAAAGTAACAAGCTTGACATCCCAAGGGACCCCCCCCCCCCCCCCCCCACTGCTACACACATACGCACACCACCACCCCTCCACCCACCGCTGTCTCTCTGCAGTTTTCCGCACACAACAGATAAAGTCTGATAAATGGATTCTGGCAAGTGTTTTTTACACACTCACGTGATACCAGGGGATCGGGCAATTATTCTTGTGCTCTTCCCCCCTCTTCCCAACTTTCTGCCCCCTGTGTCTCCCGGGATGACTCTTATCAATGTGAAGAAGTCACAGGAGGAAATGCCAACTTAACTTGAGGAGTCTGCATACTGCTGTTCATCTTCTGTCTGCAGTGACAAGGGATTTGCAGCAGCAAGGGGGGGGGGGGCTGGTATGTTTGGTATAGCCTTGTGGCACTCTGGATGGTGTGCTGCTACAGTACAGGTTCTTTGTTGTGCACTGTGTTGGGTCCTGGGATCAGATTACAGGACACTGGAGAAAACGAGCAGGACAGGGCACAGAGCATGCAAAGCAACAGGATCAGGCCCGAGCACGCAAGCATGGGAAATGTACTCATGAATAGACAGACCTTTTTTCCTCTGGACAGGAAGCGCAAATCTGCAGATGTTGAACAGCTGGGAGACATCAGGAACTGCAGCATGGGAAATAAGCACTCATGAAACATATACGGCTCGCACTGGCGAGTTTTACGTCTAATAGCTTGTGAGATCGAGCGCTACTGTGTGAATCATCAAGCCGAAATGAACAAATTGGATTTCTGGACTGAGAGCCGTGTTGGAAGTGATCCCCCCAGTTCCACTTTCATTGTGTTTCTTTCCCATATCATTGACGCGCTGCCTATTTATCCACCACTATGGAAATGAGAAGGAAGCTGAGGAAAGTGGAGCAGGGGAAGACATGAGAGCACTTTTTGTAATTTCAAAGATACAGGCAGATAGGAGATAAAATATTACACTCATTGTCCTGTCCAACGCAGATGGATATCTGAGATGATATGATGCATGCAAGCCAAGAGCAGAGTGAGCCTCCTGAGAAATGGGAACTAAGTGAAAAACCTCAAATTAACAAGGAACGCTCATTCCCATGGACCGGCCCATGGAAGAAGAGCTATTAAGCAGTTTGTAAAACAGCTTTTTGTCAGTTTGTAAAACAGAATTTTTATGCAGGAGTGTGTGTTTATGTCAAGAGAAACGGTTTATACATTTAAATGGGAAACTTTTAATTGGTTTGCAAACATGTCACATAATGTAAAATCCTTACATGACATGTTTATACTTCTCATAAAATAAAAAAATATGATATCACAAGCATCTGTCTTCAGCACATAAACTATGTGACTGTAGTAGTGCAACAAATCCAATAGCTTCAAAGCCTTTGAAAGCGAGCAGCTGGGAGGTCATGAAAGATTAACTCAGCCTTATCAGATTGGTACAGCATTTTTCTCCACGCATTTTAAGCATTTTTTCCAATAAAATATATGATCAGATATCAACTCTTTATGTGTCTATGTAATTAACAGAAATAAGAATGGGCCATTAGGGATAACAGACATGTCTAGGTTCAACAGTTCACACACAACTTGTTAAGCTCTTCCAACACAAATAGAAAAATGAACACAAGAAGACCCAATTAAGAAAACATATTTTCTAAATAAGATTAAAGAAAAACATGAAAGATATTTCCCATAGGCCAATAGTATATTGTATTTTCTGATTTAAAGAACGCAATCACCAAAAGTCATATGGAACAAAAACGAATAGTTTAAAGGTCTGATTTATACCAGGCCTGTGTTTGAGTGTAATATTTTATTGAGTACAAGAAGACCAAATTTGAGTATTTCTCACGTGTGTGATAAGTGGTAAACTACAGTATGTAAGTACAAAATTAAATCCACAATGTCACTGATAAGAAGCAGACTGCCCCGTGCTGTGTGTCAGAGTTGAGAGAGGGAAATGACAGAGACAGCACTGTAATCGCTGGGCTTTTTATATACTGTACATAAACAAAAAATACATTTAGACTTTTACTGAGACTAACTTCTCTGTGGGCCAGAGTAGTACTGTGAGTAATGCAGGGAATTTAGGCAAATCAACTTAGTTTATTCCTGGGCTACAAAAAAAATGTGAAATGCAATCTGTATATATTGATGTCTAGCCAGAATATAATAATACATGATGTCATCTGTGATATAAACATGCACACACATGCGTCACACTTCAATCAGCTAGTGTAATTTGTAGTTAAAGAAATTGTGCTATCACAAATAATTGCTTTTACTCATTTGGGTATATTTATAAAATTACATAATCTAAAGTGTCTCGGATTACCATTTTTATGAACTTTACCATTTCTGGGTCAATTGTCTTGAACTATCTTAGAGATATACTAACATGCAATTGACCCAGTCTGCATAAGCAATATTGGTGATTTTAAACTGATCGGCTCATTCCACATGCAGTGGGCTTTATAGACCCGATTCTATCTCATTGACTGACTACTGTATATAAACTTGGGTTTGGACTCAGTTCGACTCTGGGAGACCTGGCAATCACTATAACATCTGAAATTACTCCTAATCTCACTTTCCCAGAAAAGTGGTTGGGAAATGTTGTGCTGTTGGAGCACCATGACCTGCTCGGCCAGTAAATTATGTTTTTCATGAGGTGCCAACCTGATAGCTTTTGGCAACGTGTGTGGAGTCTGGTCAATTCGCAGAGAACACTGACACTGCAGGCTGAAGTCTGAAGCAGCGTTTCTCTTACTGATGTGTGTGAGTCATGAGGCGTCAGGCTGAAGGTCCTTGAATTTACAGTCATGGTTAATTTAGTCAGATTGAACAGTCAGCTAGTAGTAAATATTTATATATATAAAAAAAAATGGAGTAAAGTTTGTAAACTTAAAGGTCCCATATTGTAGAAAGTGAGATTTTAATTGCTTTTTGATTATAAGGAAGGTTAGGTGTTCTATAAATACTTTCCCATGTTTCAAAACGCTCAATCCACAGAGAAATGAACACAGCCTGTATTCAGAAGCTGCGCCTTCAAATAGAGACACACAAATGAGACAAACTAAAACGCCCAGTTCTCTCTGGAGCTCCAGAGAGAAGCTCGAGAGAAGAGATATAGAACTATACTGAGATAAGTTTTGGTATTTAAAATCTCAAATATATCTTGTTAGGGATATCAAAACTTCAAATAAAACCCAGGAAAAGTGTGGTGTGGGACCATTAGGGATCATAAAGTCTACCTTTACACCAGGGTTTTTGCTTTAAACACAATCTTTGCTATTGCGCTTTATGCATCCTCTGCACTCTGCCTTTATAGCAGTGAAAATAGCTCTCATTCCTGGCTATAAAATGAAAAATGAAAGCTTTAAATCAAAATCCCCCAAGAGAGATATAAGCTCTTTATCCACACATGGTCTTCTCTGTCTTGCTAAAGACGTTAGACCATCTTTACTTGAACTTGACTCACCTGCTATAAAGCAGTGAAGGTTGCATCCATGGCATAGGAATATGAGGGCAGCATTATAAATAAAATTTGTGATTTAATGGCACCTTTTATGGCACTCACAATCACCTCACATCATATAAAATCGTCAATCAATAGTAAATTTAAAAAAGCAATGAATTAAATATAGATATTATGATGGACTGCGGCAGATTGAGTGAGCAAGTAAGTTTAAAATATGGGTTTAAGAGCCTTTTTGAATTGTGTAATGGAGTCAGTCCAATGTGTGGATGTGAGGGGGGAATGGGAATGCATTTGGGTGCATTAGGTGAGAAGGCCCTGGCACCCATTGTGCTGAGGCTGATGGTTGGTTTTGTGAGTAAACTGCAGGGTGAACTGTATAAGGCTGAAGAAGGTCAGTAAGGTATATAGGGACGTGGACAGTGCATGCAGAGCTTTAACCGTTAACCGCAGAATCTTGAAGTTGATGCATTTGGATACGAGGATCCAGTGGAGCTGAACCAACAGGGGAGAGATGTGTTCGGTGGACCCTGAGCCTGCAATAATCCCCGCTGCAGAGTTCTGGATGAGTTGGGGCTGACGTACGAGTTTGTTCGGGACGCCTGCCAGGACTGCATTAGCCGATGCGTGATGTGACCGGGGCATTATTTAAACCGTTTTATTATACCATATAAAATGTAATGACCACTGACACTGGATGATGTCTTATTATTGTGCGTGTGGTTTTATGAAGACATCTGTGTGATATAATGTTCTTTTCATGCAGTTTTCATGAGTGCAAGAGCAGAGATCGATTTTAATTACAAACATTTTTTTTTAATGTTCCCACTTCAATCAAGAGGTAGATCAATTAATTCTAATTTTGAATTTGTAAGGATTTTATCTAATTTATATGGAATAGCTCGCAAATGAAAACGAGGGTTAAGTGATAAATTCAAATATTTATATACATATATTTATTCCCTGAGCGGTGACTCAAGCTCCACATAACCAGTTATAAGCAGTCACACACAGGAGGATGTTAATAAATTATTAAAGCACTTACAGACCCAGAACTAAGCCACTAAAACTAATTTCAAATGAGCAGCAAACTGTAATCATACAAACATGAAGAGTGTCTGAGATGTTATCTAATATCAAAGTGGATATGAAACTCATTAAAAACCAGCATGTTAACAGTGGTTTCAGTTTAGGTTAAAAATGTCAAATAATGAAAGTGTCATCTTTGAACACATAAAAACCGGAAATCAAACAAGACTAGAATAAATCTTTATACAGTAACAGTTAGTGTTTGGAATGCCTGAATGAGCTCTGTTGTCACTAAGCAGTTTTTTTTTTTACTCTTGTGTCCCTCTAGAGGCAGTTATCTGTTTTCCAGGGACTGCAACATATAGATAAGAATAATAATCTTAATCTACAGATAAGAAGTCAGTGTACAAGCAGTAAGACATCCCTGTCTGTGAATCCCTCGTTAATGTCTCTTACATAACTGGACATGCATTTTAATAATTCAAATATCTATGATTAGTGCAAATGAATGCAGTTAGAAACATCAGACAAGCCGACAAACTCTTTGATGATCCCTCTGCAATGTGCAGCTCCCAGTTGAGAACATCCATATGAACTCAAATGAGTGGAAAAACATGCCAAACCAGAACAGGGCATGACTCATGCTGCTTTTTAACACGTTGTGTGTACAAACTCCTAAACCTTTTCCACACAAACGTCTCTGTGGCTCCTACATCTGTGGTCAGTTGTCTGCAGCATCTCTGTAGGAAAATGCCTGTGGGAAAGATCCTGGCTGTGCCATTTGCAGGTTGACCAGAGGGTGGCACTCTAGGAACAGCTGTAGGATGGAAGTAACAACATGATATCTTTGAATATACACGGTGGATAAATATAGCACCAACAATACATTCACATTATAGAAGATACATATAAGAAACTAGCTTGTAGGGTACAAACCCACAAAAAGCTGTGAGAACATTAGACTTAGACTGGATTCCCCCCAAAATAAAGAAAGCAGGAATTTGATTTTCACATTTTACAAATGATTTACTAATTAAATTTACTAATTCAGAATTCAGCATTAGCTAATTTTGAATAGATTAATGTTGAAAAGCGAAAAGATATCTGCAGCGCTTATAATAAATAAAATGTAACATCTGCTTCCTCACACATTATATCTGTGTTTACAAGACATTATTAATAAGTACCATTGCCTGGACACTGAAACATGTTACATCACCTTGAGTTTCAGTACTAGCTCCATCTTACACAAATATACAGGCAGTGTAATCTGCAGAGAAGAAATAATAAACCCACCCTAATATACAGTATGATACATAATTATCCTTGTGATGATAAATGATAGAATAAAAAAAGTTGCTATTTTGCTAATACTCTGATGCTTGAGGTTCCGTGGTTCAGTGGTGTGAAATGAAAAGCTATTATTCATTAAATTTAATGTGATGACACATGGTAACGGCTGCAAGAGTGTACTTTAAATTTTAATGTTGAATCGACGTATATGTGTTGAAGTGGAACTCTGTGGGAGTCTGTGAAATGATTGTGAGGCTGAAATTAGAAATACTGTTGTTCACTCTGTATTTGTGCTAGATTCATTTTCTGATATTAAACGTATTTGAATTGTGAACTATATGTATATTGGAAACAGCATCATGTCTTGAAATGTAACTCAGAATTGAAACAAATTTCTTCAAATCATCATGTATATTTTCACCTTCGCTCACAGGCAGATATGGATTAGTGACATTCAGCCAGAGAGAGAAATCAAGCGGTTGACATATTGACAGATACTCAGTGTTGACGAAATACTGAACAAACTGCACAGGCAACATACACGATCGATCAATAACCTCATCAGGCATTATTGGTTAGTTTTTGACTGCTGACCAGGTGCTTGGGACCATTTCCTGTTTCAGAGACCTCCTCAGGGACATATTGTAGCTATCAGTGATTGATTAATATTGATTGTGGGTGAAATCCTCTGAGACAGTGACAATGAGAGGTAAAGTGGGACCCTGCACTTATACAACCACAATAATTGATTTCATCAAGTCAGATCTTCAAGGAGGAAAGGTACATTGCGGGTGACGTGAAAGGACACATGGGATTGATGTTTTTCAACTGAACTGGGACAAAAAAAAAAATACCCATGCAGACATCCACTCGTGGACCATTCATCAGTCATTTGGCAATGTGCACAGTAAAATTTGGACCAGTTAGACAGGTTTTGTCGGATAACAGCTGAATCATCTATCAAAAGGCTGAAAAAACTGCAATGACGCTGCAATAATGGTCATTTTCATCTACCAGTTGGCATTAAAGGTAGTAAAATGCTATTTTTATGTGGTATTGTACATATAGTATATTGCTTACGACACTTAAACAGTGACTCTGTGTGTATAAGGAATCGTAAAGAACCAGAGTTCAATGAATAAAAACGGACATACTGCATGTATAATTGCTGATGGGAAAAGACAGTTGAGTGCAACACTGGTTCTACCCAATAGACCCATTAGGTTATGTGTTCGTCTATGTGTCTCCATCACTTCTGAGCACCAGCCGCAGGAGACAACACCACTGGAGCAACGGCATCCTCTCAGGGCATTCATCTTTAAAGGACAAAAAGGAAAGCGGCTGCAACAGAGGGCGCTGTGAAGAATTTCCAATTCCCCTAATAGATCTCCCAGTCAATACCCATCTCGACCTTGAATTCCCAGTGTCAGCGTGCCTTCCCTCGCAGTGGAGTTCAACGAGTTTGACTCTGAGAATTGACCCACCTGGCTGATATACGCTCCATATTAGATCGTATTTAATGAGCTGTGGCGAGAGGAGCTTTAGGCTGAGAGTTCAATGGGACCATTAATCTGTCCGCAGAGCAGAAGAGACACCCGTCTCTAGTCAACTGTAATTGAGCTGATGTAGTGCTGCAGATGAAAGAGGTGGTGTTAGCATCACAAAATCAAAAATAGTGACCATCCACAGTGAGGTCAGCTGTGCAACAGCTGCTGCATATTGAGTTGGGGTTTATGTCCTAATTGATCGTCTGCAGAGGTGTTCATCTGAGCAACTGCTTTAGAGGCAAGAGATTGTAAAAGTGCGGCCTGATTGTAAAAGTGAAATCGCCAAGATATTCTTTAAAGATGACAAACCCTTTTCTCTATCTGCGTGTGTGTGTCTGTGTGTGTGTGAAGGGAAATCAGTGTTCCTTGTATGCTGCTTCCTTATTAAGCAATGCTAGCATCGCGGCTCTAGGGATGGCAATGTTTGTTTTTTCTTTGGTCCATAACTTCAGTTAGGGTTGCAATATCTCTACAACTGTCACATGGTTTGGTGTGAAATTTTGTATATATATATAATTTTGTATATATACTTGCCGTCACCAGAGGATGAATCTAAATTACTTTTGTGATCACTTGATTTATCCTCTATCGCCACCATGAGGTCGATATTTGTGGTTTTGCATGAAGTATTCATGTTCAGGGTGAAGTATAGGATAAAATAAAATGACTTTCATGATCCTTTAACATACAGTGTGTACAGAACAGACATACTGTAGCAAAAATGGAATATAATATTAGTATTATTAAGTATGTTTTAATTAGTACGTAATTCAATCAAGATAAGAAATTGTTGTGTTTTTATTACCTTAGATTGAGCTGATTTTATCTTCGTGGGGAGTGGTTCTTCATCTGTGAAGCTCACTATGTTGCACTGTCATGTTTCTACAGTAGCCCGGAATGGACAAAACTATCAATGGCTCCATCCATTAATATTTTTTTTATTATTATTTTCAGTCACCATAGGTTCTCCTACAGACTTGATCTGCACAATTGGTTGCAATCTGCAACCTCACCACTGGTGGTAGCAGAACGTTGCCACCAGTGCTGCCATCAGCAGGTTAAAATATTTGGTTTATGACTGATACCTGTAAAGCTAATCAGCCTCAGTTGTACTAATAATAATATGTTTATTTATATAACAGCTTTTAGGCACAGATATCACAAAGTGAGCTGAGTCAACCTGAAAACATGTGGCCAGCTGAAGAAAGAGATCCGCAGTGCAACATAGTGAGCTTCACAGATGAAGAACCACTCCCCACGAAGATAAAATCAGCTCAATCTAAGGTAATAAAAACACAACAATTTCTTATCTTGATTGAATTACGTACTAATTAAAACATTCTTAATAATACTAATATTATATATATAATTTATGTATTGTTATTTAAAATAATAACTCTTGATAAAATGTGCCTTGTGGTAAAGGAATGTCATTGTAGCTCAAAATAACATCTTTATGCTAGTCATGCTGCTGTCAAAAGGCCACTGCTGCAACTGAAATAATAATGTACATGCAATCTGTTGAACTCTGTTATATTAAACTTTCTGAAGTAATCAAAACTCTGAGCAGTTCTGCAGAGCGAGACAGACCTGAAGCTAATACCAATATGAACATTACTTACAATTTGTCCGGTCAATCCTGGTAAATGCCTCATCCCTGCTGTTATTGCCCAACCTTTGCTCCTCAGCCCCCTCAGGCTAGTGCCCTAATCCATCATCCTGACTGCAGGAGGGAGGGCCCATGCAGAAAAGCTTCAATGAGGGATTTAATTTTGTTACCTCCAAAAGCCATAAATCTCCAAGGATTGCCTCCAGCCCAGGTGAGCTCAAGTTAAACTTGCACAGCACTTGTCCACTTTTGCTACTGATTAAAAAGACGATACGACATATGGAAATGCATTGATATCATGGAGGATAATATCAATAACTAACTATATGTATAAGGGCTGCTGTGATGAGGTACCACCATAATAATCTACGAGACAACTTATTATTATTTACTTTATATTTGTATCAGGGATAATGTTAAATAACACTTGTCTCATAAAGAGAGAGCGTCCTTTTTTACCATTTAACTTACTATTTTCCATTTGTTCCTCACTTACAAATTAAGGATGATGTAAATCCCCAAGATATCTGTAAGAAGAATTATATCCTCATAAAATGAAAAATTATCTGGTCAACTTGACAAATAGTATTCCAAAAGGACATTTAAATATTCTTAGGTATCTCAAATTTGTTCTTTTTGTTCAATTTGGTTTTTTTTTACCTGTATCTTGAGCAGTATGCAACATGTTTAATATATAATGTTTCCACACACTACATTTTGACATGCACTGACATAAGATGCACCACAATAAAATAGAAAAATAGATTCTATGAGCCGCATTACTCTATTCCATATCTTCTACTGATTAGAGTGAAAATCTTTATGTAACATTCACAGTCATTTGGATTTGTTGATTTAACTAATAGTAAAAAGGTCTGAGGCTATGTGCCTTCTCATGTACAAGCCACAAACTAAAGACATATTGTGATTTCCATTTTGCTGATGCTTCAGTGATGCGCTTCGAGCGTCCCTCCATCAGTCGACATTAAATCATGGCCACGTATGGAGTCGTTGTTGACCTTCAGAGAAATTGATACCTAGACAGTCGCTTATGAAATTTTCATGTGCAAAAAAATCGAGTTAGACGCAGCAGGTATGTGGTATTGAGGCTAATTGCCAGCTGGGTCTGATGTACAATACATTAACGTCTTGCAGCACATCTGCGAACCACAGTTTGTATTGGAACATACAGTATTTAAATGCTTTCCTTCAGGGGCATGTTTCAAACGGGGCATGAAACATGACAGCCGACTGCGTTGGCATGACGGAGCGGCTAAGCACCGTGGATCGTCTATTTTTAAAAAGGCATTCTGGTCATTGTATATTTTATTCATATGTCGACTGGCATCTTTAAAAGACCGGGGCCGGGCAGATTCAAGTTGCCTCCTCGAGGCGAGTCAACTTCTGTCGCTGAAGCGGAGGGGAGGAGGAAATTCTATAGGCTGCTGGGTGCTCTGTGAGACTTCATAAGCAGGTGACTGTGTGTTTCTTTGCAGATGGAGGCAACAAAGAAAGGTCACATCAGCCCTTCAAAGGACATTATGATATTTTATCCTGTGCACGGTAGATACAGAGAGCAAGAAAAATCAGTGCCCTCTTTTTGTCTTCTACCGCATCATATTAGCAGTTTCTTTTCTGGCACGATCGCACACTGCCTAAACAGGTGATTATTTGTCCCATAAATCTGCTCTGATGAGATCATTAATTCCTCATTATGCCCACTCCTTTCTCTCTCTCTAATTAAAGCCATATATTACTGCACAAACCTGGTGATCAAAGTTATTAAATATTTACCACACATTCAAAACGTGACCTTTGCAGGCCAACATACCATGAGCTTGCTATACTGTATTCAAATGACAACCCCTTCTTCTGCTGAACAGCCCTCTCTCTCTCTCTCTCTCCTCGCTGTACGGGCCAGGTTATCTTTAGTGCACATTGAATATTTATACAGCAGGTGGCTGGGGAGTCGGTCACTGATCTCTAAGGTGACTTGCTGAGCCTCCATGGGGGTTGCTGGTGCACTGGGGTTGGCCTGCGACGGAGTCACATGGGACATATTGTCTCCTCGGAGTGTCCTTTTATTCCACCTAGGCAAAGGATTATGTTTTATGGTTGAAATGCCTACAGCAAAGCATTAAGTAGGAGAGTCAATGTGTGGTCAAAGTAAAATTTGATTTTTCTCCAGAAATACATCACGTCCCGGCATCAAAATCAGAACTGGAATCTAAAATTAGATGCTTTGCATGCACAAGGTGCTCAGAATGAAAGAAGAAAACAGGTGCAGTCAAGGGAAATGTTCTAATGAGCCACAATGAGGGTTTTCAAACTCAGCTCCTTTCATTTATTTCCCTGCAATACTGGAGGTGAGAGGGAAGGACAGCGGGCTTAATGTTCATCATGCACAGAGACTTCGAGTCAGGGGATGCTCTGAATGCTAATTACATTGCCTGATATTGAAGTCAGCCCCATTCCATCCTCATTGACAATTAGGTATCATATTAAAGAAGATGTCAGCATAGCTTTTAAGACATCGCTCCAAGGATTGAACGATTTCTTCAGAGATCACCTGACGACAGCGCATGCAATTTCAAACAAAATTAAAAAAAAAAGGCAGGACTTGCATTGTCACTGCTCATGCATAAACATTTTTCTTCATGTGGGTTATAGCTGCAAAGACTTTTAATGAACCCACTGCTGTCAGAGAGCAATTTTCCCCCCTTTGAGCTCATTTCTTTTTTAATGCACCAGCAGCCGGTGGAAAACAATACCTGAAACAAGTATAAGCTAGAAAAGAGAGTTGTGTACATTTTTTATTGCCTCAACTATAGAGAAATGTAGAACCATCGCAACAAAAAGTAGGCGATTTAAATAAAACTTTTTTTTTTTTTTTGGAATGCAGCTGTAAAGACTTGCGAGAAAGTGTCCAATAATAAATGGCGTGAAGAAAACTTTCTTGGGCATTTGGTATTTCATTGTTGCAGCCACAAAGCTTGTCCCTGAACTGAATGTGTGAGATAAGTGCTTCTGGAGCACAAACAAACTGAAACAAAAGAACACGAGGTGGAGATTGGTTTAGTAAAGTAAGAGAGGGGGAGGAAGCACTTTCTGGCGTCCAAGGGCATCATAAACCCAAGCATGTGTCTGCACAACAATGCCAACAGGGGTGCAAATTCTCCACACGCCGGGAATCGATTACACACAGCGAGTAGGGGACTTGGAGAGAGGCGTAACAGAGAGACACTGAAATACTGCATCTTGTGTTATTGGATTTGAAGCCCAGTTTTCTCATTTCTTTTTCTTCTTCTTCTTTTTTTTTGCATGGGATCTACAAGCTGGGGGTTCCAGTCAAGAGGAGCTTCCCTGAGCCAGCCTGAAAAAAAAAAAAAAACCTGTGGCCAGCTGAGGAAAAGAGATTGTTCTGGGGTTTTACCTTTGAATGCAATTCATGTCATAGGAAAATAATAAGAAAACAACCTTATTTAGTATCAGTGATGTGCTCAAACTTTATAATCTGCAAGCTGTCGTGGTTAGAGGGAAACATTTAAACGTGTCCCGAAAATATGCACAAAAAAAAATGTTTAAAAAAAGCGGACATTCTGGTATAGTCAATAAACAATGTGAGACAAACCGTGCACCACATTTGTTTCTCAAAGGCACATGCATATTTTATCGTGAACAACAAATGGAACCATCAGTGAGAGGTCCAGCAGGATGACGGAGCAGAAACAGGGCTAGAAATACTTCAGGGCTAGAAATACTTTTCTTCAAAAATAAATAAATTAATTCTATTTCCATGTGAGGATGAGAAGTAATTTAATATATTAGGCCGAGATTTCATTCCTATCTATTTTTTTAATTTGATAAAATCAGCTGCAGATGTACACAGTTATTTTACACTGAAGACCCGTTGTGGATTGATATTGAAAGTAAAAATAAAAATATGGCCTTAAGGAACTCAATGAGGCAGCAACTCCTCAAACACCAAATTCAGAATATTACAGGAACACTGGTGACACCAAAGGCAACAAATATTAAGCTGTTACCTGTTGTCCTCCAGGGTCAAACTGACCTCACTCTTCCCTCCCTCCTTCCTTCCTTCCTTCCTTCCTTCCTTCCTTCCTTCCTTCCTTCCTTCCTTCCTTCCTTCCTTCCTTCCTTCCTTCCTTCCTTCCTTCTTTCTTTCTTTCTTTCTTTTGCCCTTTCTTCCTTTTCTCCCTCCCTCCCTCCCTCCCTCCCTCATTTCATTCCTTTTTCCCTTTCCTCTTACACACTTATTTACCCCTTCTTCCTTACTTCTTTCCTCTATTATTCATCCCTCTCTTTTCCTTCCTCATCTATTTTCTCCCTTCTTTCCATCACTCTCAGTTCTTCCTTCCTTCCTTCCTTCCTTCCTTCCTTCCTTCCTTCCTTCCTTCCTTCCTTCCTTCCTTCCTTCCTTCCTTCCCTCCTTCCTTCCTTCCTTCCTTCCCTCCTTCCTTCCTTCCTTCCTTCCTTCCTTCCTTCCTTCCTTCCTTCCTTTCTTCCTTCCTTCCTATACCTTCCTTCCTATACCTTCCTAGACAGAAGGGTTAAATAGAAAGGATGCCCAAGACATCAGCATAGAAAACTCATAGAGGCGCATTTACAAGGTCAGAAATAACCACAAAGGCACTTTATGAAAACAATAGATATGCTATAATAGGAAAATGCAATAAACACTCTTTTGTTTTGTGGCATCGATGATGTTTTTTTTATGATTTCGTTTTTTATGGAGGCTGTAAATTATTTTTGTCTCTTCTGCCTCCACCGGTGCAAGTTATTTAAGTTTTTATTTATTTATTTGCTCGTTTAATTGAATCCAACGCATGTGATATTCTAGTAGTGACACGCCCCCTAGTGTTCCCTCGCCTGGAGTTTGATAACCTTGCTCTGCGTCCAGGAGCATCACTGGAGGAATGTGAATGTGGTTTTGGATGTCCGCCTGCTCCTCGGCTGCTAATTGTTGATGCAGCCCCATGTTGATCAGGGTTCATCCGAGCATCCTCCTGATCTCTGTCCGCGCGGAGCCGCGATGATAAGCACCGAGAGGGTTCTGGAGAGTGGAGATCAGCCTTGGATTCCGCTGGAGCCCCTCAACAACACGCACTTGCCGGGCAAGGCGACGCCGAGCGCTGCGTTCATGGACAGTAGCGGCGGCGGCTGCAGCAGCGGCGGCGGCGGCAGCATCATCCCCAAAGTGACAGCGAACGGGGTGCACGACATCGAGGACCGGATCCTGAGAATCACCGGTTACTACGGCTACAACCCGGGGTACTCCAGTCATAGAAGTGAGTGAGAAGGTCAACAAAGTGTGTGTGTGTGTGTGTGTGTGTGTGTGTGTGTGTGTGTGTGTGTGTGTGTGTGTGTGTGTGTGTGTGTGTGTGATAAGCGGTGCTGCGACAATCTTACGCCTTTCTTTGGCCAGGTGTGACATTGCATGACTGAAAGAACTCCCAGTTTTATGTAAATATTACGGTAAAACAGGATTTTTCCCCCACTGATACAGAATCATTATTATTACTGATCTCATTTCAGCTGGTGTGAGGAAAACAATGCACTAAATTGTATTTATTTATTTGTTTTTAATATTTTAATTAGGCTGCTGTGGAATCCGCCATCGTAAACCCCGGCTGATTTGGTTTTAATTATGCAGCTTTGTGAAGGAGAATGATGTCAATCACTGTCATCTTAATGAAATTAGCCTCTGATGGGACGTGCGCGTGCCGCGGGAGCGCGCGCTCAGCCGAGGTGGAGCTATTTGCTTCGATTCATATTAAAAATAGCAACATGTGGAGTGTTTGTTAAGTCAGGAGGGTTTTTGCAAAGTAATACATGGTTCATGAATACTTAATGTTTTATTCTTCTGTTATCCAAATACAAAGGCAAACCGAACTTTCTTCTATAGCTATATACTGCCTCAATGATTAATCGATTGGTCAAATATTGCATTAATCTGCAAATATTTTTTTAAAAATTGAAGAAAATCGAGTGGTTTGGTTCCAGATTCTCAAATCTGATTATTTACTGGTTTCTTTAGTCTTCTATAATAGTAAAGTGATAATATTTGGGTTTTGGACTGTTGTTCACGTTGCATTAAAAAAAAAAACAGAATAAATGGCAGCATCCCTCAAATACAGCAATCTCCTGCCACACCTGAGATATGGCAGGTCTGCAGCTTCTCTATATCATCCAATAAGAAAAATCAATGTGGCTTTTGACTGGTGGAGCGATTCTCTGAATTTCGCTGACAGAGACAATGAGTGAGATTGGAGGTGAGAGCTGATGATACATGTTGTTCAGCAATGATTTTTAAAATATTTCCCTCGGATCTTACCTATGAAACCTTTGACAGTTATGACAGGAGAAAAGAAGAACCATTGGAATCCTCTGTGATTTTACAAATGGCTTCCTGGTGATAAAACAAGATGTGCAGAGCAATTCATAAGGCCTGTTCGTTGTGTTGCATCATGACACTTTAATAAAGGTACAAGAAGGAGCTTTTCTTGACTCAGCCTCTTGAGATTCAGATGCTGAGATACCAGCTCAGGTACAAAATTCAAATCTCGGAGATGATGTTTTATTACATATGATTTACACCCGAATCTACTACCAGAACCTGGCACTGTGCATTTACTCCGGTTGAGTACGTTCTTCAAATCTCAAAGGAAATGTGACAAGGCCTTATTCAATCAAGAACACTTCCAGCCAAGCCGCTTTTGGATGCTCTCTTCAGGATGAGCTGAGAGCACCTCGGTGGATTTTCGGATCGAGGGAGAGGAAAAGGAAATGAGCCTGTCTCTCATTATCTGCCTCCTGTTTATCAGACGTGTCAGGTGCTGTGGGTGTAGATTAACGGGCAATGCAATCGCAAACTTTCATTTGAGAATACATCCATGGACTCATCCAGATGTGTCTATTGAAAGGAATACGTAATTAATGAAGGGCGCCCAAAACTTTGGATTGAAAAAACGATTGGACAACTTGAACAATTCAAGGACCTTTGAAACAGCCCTGACATTTTTATATCTAAATCAGTAGGAAAATTAAGTTGTAGTACCATCTTGTGTATACATATGAAATATAGAAGCTTGACACAGAATTCACTGGTCTGGTTCAAGTGTTTCCTTCTTTTAGTGGCTCTAGAATGACAGGATGCAGTATAGTGTTGCAACCCACGGAGCTGTTTCTGTCCCATCTCATTGCTTACTCCAGGCTATATTGTAGCAGAGGAAAATGAAAAATGGGCTGTCTGGGCTGTAATTTCAGCTATAAAAGGAGCAGGTGTGGACTGTAATAGTACTCATATCAGGCGTATAAAACCCTATGTATCTGCAGACTGAGGGGTTATTTGATTTCTGAGACATTTTCTGTTTTCCTGATGAAATATGCCATCTGTACGGTCCTGTGTCTGTCCATCCACTGTGTCCATTTACTAATGATTGTGCTGAAAGTAGACTGTATTCCTCTAGGGCCACACATGATCATAAATCTAATGTTGGGGAACAGGGAAAAAAATATGAAAAAGTCATTTTTCCTGCTGCCTGAAACTGTCACATTCGTTTACACAGTTATGTTCACAAAACTGTAAACTTTTTAGTTGAGGATCGTGTGTCCCTGAAGCTGGTGTATATCATTTTCCATAAAGGGCGACAAAACAAAGGAGCATGTAAATAGAACAGTGGGCTCATCCTGCCAAGCCTATGGCATAATGATATATTTAGTAAGAATCGGTTGCCAGTTTGTTATTATTGCAACTTGCCATCTGTGTAGAATTAGAAGATGCCTCTGAGGGGGACTGTGGACTACATTTGGTGACAAGATTTAGTGTGTAATATATACAGTATAATTATTTCCTGTTGCAATAGTGTATGTTAATACAAAAAAATGTGCCCAAGAGAAGACGAAAAAAAAAACTAAATCAAATCATTTTTAAATTCAGAGGGAAAAAAAGAAAGGACAGCATATTCCAGCCTTCTTGGCTTCTTGCAGAAGCAGAAAACAATATATTAAATGCTCCCTCAGCATCTCCTTGAAAGAAACATTACACTAATTTGCTGTGTATCTTGTTTTAAGTAGCTGATTTAGAAAAGAATGAGTCTGAAGCCCTGGCAAGCTGCTGCTGTTGTTACTGCTGCTGCTGCTGCTGCTGCTGCTACTGTTACTGCTGCTGATGCTGCTGCTGCTACTGTTACTGCTGCTGCTGCTGCTGTTGGTGCAGGGGAAATGACAGACACTTGTAGTGTCGGACCCATACAGCGTCGGGCCTGTGTTGTTCACCGCTGACATCACAGTGAGACAGCAGGCACTCGGGGGAGCACTGAAAGGCATTACAGGCAAACATTTATCATCATGCAGTGTGTTGTCTGCCCTTCAGTATGGAGACATATGCAAAGAATACAGACAAGCCTTTTTATTCCTTTCATGATTTTTAGTAAATAACTTTTGCACTGATGAGATCATTCATAGCCATGAAATTTCACTTTCTTCCTCGTGATTTTTTCACTTTCTTCCTCTGTCCCATTCCCATGCCTGCTATTTATAACTAGTCCTATATGAGCTTTGCCTGAATGACTCTTGGAGTGCTGTCAGTCTCTAACAGGTGCAAACATTTCTTTGTAGTATTGGCTGCATTTAACAGCCCTTTGTCAGGACTGCTGTTTTCTTTTTTCAGCAGTTTGGTTCACAGTTGAGAGATGTTTCGTGTGGAATTTTATGTGATCCAAAAGTAACATTACATAATGTATCAGTAGAATATCTGTAAGGTTTGCAAAGGCCATAACGTTATACTGGGCACCGCTAAGCAGTGACTGCAGCGCCCTCATGTGGCTTCATGTGGCTTGTAAACGCAACATTGACAGTAAAATTAACTTCCACAGCCTCCAGTGAAACGACAGACAGTAAACGTCACTGCTTACTACTTTTCCTATAATTGCTACTTCTGTGTGTAAATCAAAAAGGGGAGGTTAAACAACATTTTTTACACAACAACTCACCATGTCTTGCAGGTCAAGACAGGACACAGCAACCATAAATTGTAATTCTTTTAATCTAGTCCCCATGAAAAATGTTCAGTTTGAACAGCCATTCCCCTATACAGGATATTTAATATCCTCATTTTATTTTACTCGCTCAGGCTTTGAGCGTACATTAGAATCCCTCAGACTTCTGCTGTGTCCTCAAATCAATAGAGGTGATAGGAATTTAATATGTGGTGGTCAAGTACATTAAAAAAAGGCACTTGAAGAACTCAGTAATATTTTTTTTTTCAAAGCTAAAACCCTCTGATCAAAGTGGTGAACAGCACTGGGACAACAAATATAACAGGGTTGAAATGTTGACTTTCAATAGCTTTTGGTATATTTGGTTCATTTTAGTTATAGAATTCTAGCCTCTAACCTCACAATATCAACTCAGACAGGTTTTTAAATAATTACCTAATTACAGATGACCCTGTATTAAAATACATCTTTGATACTTTATCTTTTTAGTTTAAATTCTTAAAGTTGAGTGTTGTAGGAGAGCGGATACTGAGCCAGAATAGATAAAATGCTGCTCCTTACAGAGAACAGAGTGAAACAGAGGAAGAAGACATCAGGCCGATCACAAAATTCTTGACAGTTGACAGTTTCTGAACAAGCATGAAGTTTCTCCCTGTGATTGGCCTAATGTCCTCTTCCTCTGTCTCAATCTGTTCTCTGAAAGGTGCAGTGAACTATTCTGGATAAATATTCTCTCTGACAGTGTAGGAACAGTGCCAAAATTGAGGTAGTACAGGTAGTAAAGTTGAGGTACAGGTAGTACTACATACAGACTCAGCTTCATCAGCTTCTTCTTTATCAAAAACAGTATTATACTGAATCAAAGTCCAATATGTTGTCTGATCGTCAATTTTCAAACAGCGCACACAGGGCATCCTTTAGGATAATTACATCATTCAGTCATCAAGTCAATACATCATTGTAATATTAAAGCTAAATGATGACAGTAAATGTAGCTTTTAAGGAAACACCTCAAACCTAGTTTTTCATTCAGTCAATTGGGAGGTAGTGTTTTAATGTATCCACAATATGAGTGATGATGCTACTATTACATTGTTGTGCTATGTACTGAAAATGATGTACATACACAATAAAAGCCCAAGAGCGTTTGGGCACCATAACAAGGTCAATCTGGCCATCAGAACTACTTTATTTAGAAGAAATAGACCCACAGTGAAAACAGTGATTTCTGTGGGTTAGTACAACAAATGCCATTCCAATTCACTTCCATTGTATGGTGGCAATGGCCAAAGACCAGCAGATGTCTTCCCAAATATATATTGCATACATGGCACCACAGGGATGAATGAGAATCTTGACTGAACTAACCTTTTAATTCTTTCTTTCAAAAAAAAAGAAAAGAAAAAAAAGAACTCTATCTCTACTGTATATCTGTGCAATCCACAATCCATCCTATTCACCACAAGGTGTCACCATCTTCCAATGTTCCAACTCCCTTGATGCTGCGAGGTCCAGTGAGCAAAGAAGCACCTGACATTCAACCCTTCAGTCACTCAGTGGCTATCTAGTCCCATTTTATAGCTAAAATTAGCTGCAGGTATCATTCATATACCTTTCTCTCATCCCTCACCCCCTCTTTTTTGCTCCTGGTCCTTGTTGAGATGTAATGAGTGACCAAATAAAGGTGCTAAAGACAAAGAACAGTCTACCATCTAACTGAGGAGTATTGGGCAAATCTAAATGACAAAAGAGCCTGAATGGGTTGGGTGCGTCAGTGCACAGCATAACCGCTGTTGCTATGGCGGTAACGAGGGAGCGTGCTTTACTATTTTGTGCTTTGATCTGTGATGCAATAACACGATTGTTTGATACACACTGTGTTGCCAGTTTATCAGGCACACAGAGCACGGTTATGAGAGGTAATAATAGGTTATAATAGGTGTTTAAACTTTTTTAAAGAGCTTTTAATAGAGGCGGTAGTTTTTGGTGCTATAGAATTGTAGTGTTGTGTAGTGTCATGGTGTTGGACTGCAAAACTCTTGAACAAACAAAATACAAATACAAATTTAGTTCAATGTAAAAGAAACAAAACAATTTACACAAAGGTGAGCTGAAGCCAATATAAAACGAGAGAAACAATCACCTGCAAACTTATAAGTCCTTTGGTTCAATATTTGAAATTGAACTGAGGCCTCCTGCAGTGCGTGTGATCCAGGTATTTCTCTTAATCAGATAGCGATTAGCATCATCAGCTCTGCTGACTGCATGTTTTTTTTTCCGTCCCTCCCTGTCTAGCTTTTGGCTCCACTCATGAGCAGGGCTAAGTTTAACCCTCCTAGTCTCAGGGGAGCCATACACACACACACACACACACACACACACACACACCTTATCCCCTTGCTTGCACATGCTCAAACATTAGTTCAACGCCGTGCCTGCACCACACACTTAATGCACAGAGGCTTTAAATGTGTCTCATGCTCCTGACTCACTTAATACATTTGCATATTGTCATATAGAGTTACCATGGGAAATAACTGCACTGCACTGTACTGTCCTAATAACAACAAAGTAATGCTTTTTCAAAGCATGTTCCTATACTGAATTCTGCACACAGAAAAATAAATTACCTAAGTGTTGGAACATGGCCCTACATTGTTTGTTTTTTTTCCAATTTAACAACCAGCCAAACAATAACTGTGCAATTTTCTCTAATCTCCCAGGCTGAAGAATGCACAGTGCAGTACTCTGACCTGCAATGCTCTCTATTGCGATGCCAGAACTTTGGCTGATGACCACAAGAGAGAAGAGAAGGGAGGGGTTCAGGATGATATCGATATAATGACAGAGACCTCAGAGCAAACATGACTATAAATAGTGCCGGCAGCTCATTTACAACTGTTTCCTTAATTGACTAACTTAGACAAAGAGACTTTGCACTTACTATACTGTTTGTTTACTTGAATAATTTACAGGTTATTGTTACGGTAATTACTTTGTAGCTTGACTAATTCAGGCTTTAGTGGTGTGAGTTAAAGTTATATTGAGATTATATTACAGGCTGCAAAGTCCTGGGTGTCTGATCACATACTCTGGACACTGATATGTCACTGATATAAAGGCCCAAACAGTGTTTAGGTCCATTAAACCTAAGATAGATAAAACACAGCTGTCGAATGGCCGCAGGGTTTTTCCTGAGATGGAAAATCCAGGCAAGATTCCCAAGGGTGAATCCCACAGTCCAGACTGACCGCCCTCAGGTTTACACCAGCTGCTGGTCGGAGGGTTTCCCTCAACTATGGTGGAGAAAGCAATGTTTTTTTTTTATTAATTCACTTAAAGTAGCATCATCACAGTATAAATATTTAAATATGATAAATATTTAATGCCAAAATGACCCTTAACAGTAAGTACTCCACAGAAATCTTCTCTTAAAGGAATAGTTTGAAGTTTGAAGTTCTGGAAAATGAGCTCACTCATGCCAAGAGTTAAATGATGAGATTAATGCAAGTGTTACAATTGTTTGTTCAACATGAAGCCAGATTAGCTTAGCAAAATAAGTCTACCTACCAGCCAGCACCTCTAAAGCTTACTAATCAACACTAATGGAAGACTGAAATCTTATTGTTACCTTGAAGTTTTTGTCAGGTAGGCTGATAAATTTGCAGAAATCACTCCTCCTGGTCAAGAAATAGTCTGGAAATTCTGTAAAACCCCTGAAAAATTGCAGCCTGTTGTTTTTGTAATGATTAGTCAAATCAGTCATTATCATTATCAGTCATTTTACCTTTTAACCTCCTTATGATGGTTAATAGCACTTTCTACAAGCTTGTCATATGTCAAAATATCACATTATTGTTGTAGTTGGTGTAATTTACTGTTATGTTCCAGGTTCTAATGAGTCTCCTATGATTGACTGGTTTAAACTACAACAATGCAGCTTCTACATGTTCAGTCTTGGTACTTTAAATAAGTAACTAGTGCAATATTTCAGTCAGAAATGTTGTAGGGTGAAGATGATGAAATAGTCCAGTTTTGTAAAAACAACTAAAATAATATCAAACTTATATTGCGGAAATACAAATTTATTTCTTCATGTTATTATTAATTGCAACCAGATTACAGGTTACTGATTGAAACATTGGCCTAAAATATAACTGTGAAGTGAAAGCCTTACACTTATCTTTTTAAATATTCAGTATAATACTGTCTCCTACTCTATATTTCCATCTGTGGGAGATGGAAATAGGGTCTGCAGCATATTAGTAGTTATGTGTGCATCTGAAATAGCAGTGTGAGGACCATGTGGGCAGAGGTCTCCATATCCCTCTTCTAAATAATGAGAGCGCTATAATAACCTCGTGGATGAGAGAATTTACATGCACAGGACTGTCATGTCTTAGGGATATTTATGTCTTTTTCACAGCTCAATTGATTGATGCTGCAGTGGTGGAGGCAACAGGAGAGAGCTCTACAAATAATCGGATTCTCAAGGAGTAGTGAAGAGCAGGAGATTTGCCAGGAAAGGAGTCATTTGAAGACAGAGGACGAGACTGTATAGTGAGCGACAGGGAGGGATGGATGAGAAGCCTGGTCAGGTAAAGGGGGGGGGGAGCAGCAGCTAATGCAGCATAATTAGCTGCTTGGTTACCTTCCAAACAAAGCTGCTGATTTGTGGAGCAAAAGAAGAGGAGGGGACAAAGCAAGTGAGACGTAGAGAGAAAAGAGAACGAGGGGTGATTGCGCCGTGCCACACACACTTGAAGCTCAGTCTCCCTTGGAGACAGTGGCAGTGCTGGATCACGGAATGTCAGTGCAACAGTAGAGTCTACACTTCACTGCACTTCCACTGAGCTGTGTCACTATCCAGCCAGACAGAGAGGGACTGAGAGACAGAGAGAGAGACAGAGAGAGAGAGAGAGAGAGAGAGAGAGAGAGAGAGAGAGAGAGAAAGAGACAAAGAGTTAAGCACCAGTAACAGAGAGAACGCTGGCTGGAGAGGAACAGAGAGTCAGGACTTGGAGTGCTGGGAAGAAGACAGAAGAGCTGACAGAGATCTAAGAGGAGAAGTCAAGAGCGTAAAGAAGAAGCAAAGAAGTCAGGATGCACGGAGCTCGCTGGAAGAGCTGCTGAGTGTGCAGCGGCAGCCCAGACACATACTGACACACACACACACACACACACACACACACACACACACACACACACACACACACACACACACACACACACACAGTGTGGACAGTGGAAGGACAGTGTGTTGTGCGTCGCCGGAGGAGGATGAAGAAGCACTCAGCCCGAGTGGCTCCTCTCAGCTCGTACAGCACTCAGGTCCTGACCTGCCCCATCTCTGAAGGTAAACTACAGCAACCAAAGAGGGACAAGGTGTCATTTGTATTATGTGATTTATACTTTGTGTATGTTTGTTTATTTTGTTTTTTTGCATGTTTCATTTTTATTTCTATGTCCAGCATTGACATCTCATTGTTTCCCATAAGGCATCATGCACACTGAAGTGATCATAAAGAGTGTGAAGATATTCATGTGAAATACGCATAGTATGGAGGAGGTGTGTGTTTATTGTATTGACCATGAATATGGAAAATCAGCAAAAGTACTAAAGACAAATTTTTTCTCAGGACAGTTAATATCTAGATGATGTAAAAATAATAATAAAAATAAATTAATAATAATAAATTGTGTCATTCTGCACTGCATTCAGAGATTCCAGAGATAAGTATAATAGCAAAAAAAAAAGACAGGCCCTGTCAGCGTTCATTCAGTCCTTCCCCACTATGATTATTTAGTGGGGATTTCCACTCTTAACCTTGAACTTCATCTAAATCCCTAGATTGCAAGTAAGATTCAAATAATCACCTTTTCACCAGTATCAGTATGCTGCTGTGTGATCTGACCTAATTTAGATAAAGACTTAAAGCTCTTTGACCTGCAGTAAGCCTGCCTAACATTGCTGACGGCCCTGAGAGCTCCATATTGGATTCAGCAGGGGTCCATCCATCAATGTCACTGGCATGCAACGTCAGTGGTGGGGATAAAACACAGAATGAATTAAAATGTGAGGTTCGAGCAGCATACTGCGTCATACAGAGTGGATAAGCTTCTTTAATGGTTGCTGCTTGTGAATGATACTATGCAGTGTGGTGATTACTGTAATGAAACAACCCAGTGCTACTGCTTTGAAATATTCTCTCTTCAAGCCATTGTGAGCAGCTACTACTTGAGTGACTATAAATATTTCCATTCAGTTCGGAAATGTAGACCATGGATGTTAACATTTTGATATAGTTGTGGAAAGTCTATGTATACTCAAGATATTATTCATTATGTAAGCACATTTTAAGTCCAAAATCATATTTATATAAGAGAAACATAATGATTTAACCTCAAATAGTACCCTTTCTGCTTGAGTGAAGGATTGTTGAGCTGTCACACTGTCTATATCACTGATTATTGTTTCCTCTGCAACTTTTTAGCAATGGTGTTTGTCAGCAGAATCACTGTCTGCTATGAGAATACGATTTTGGCCAGAAGAGCTATTTTTTGAGGCAGGGGAATAGTAGAGTTATAATATTACTGCATCTTGGCATCAGCTCAACCAGTAGTGGCTTTTACATCAGGATAGAAGTGAACTAAAAGCTTTAGGTTTTGTCGATGCTATGAAACAGGAACCATCTTGCTCTGTGTATGGAGAGAGTAAAGAAAAATGAATAAAAAAAGGTGATTCTGTCTGGCAGAAACATGCAGTACAATCTCTGTTTTCCAGTTAGGAACCACCTAGCTCATTAGGTTGATTTAGAATCCCAGCTGTGACAGAACGTTATTAAACCAAATCCCTCGGTGATCCTGTAGAATGAAAACTACACCATGTTCAACATTATTCTGTAGTTTTGCTCCCACATGAGTTTCATCTGAGAGATTTCTGAGGTGATATTCAGCCTACTGATCTAAAAACATAACTGAGGTTGACCTAATCAATGCGGCGAATCATTGTGAGTTTTACATTTACAGGATGCAAACATTTTTATTCTTATTTATACTTTAATTTTTATTTGCAAGTGCAGTTATGAGGTAATTGTAATTCATGTTACTTTATAGTTCTGCACTACTACAAATATTTATATATATATATATATATATATATATATATATATATATATATATATATATATATATATATATATATATATATTTGAGACATTTAAAGACAGGAATATAAGTGTTTGAGTCAGGAGTTTGTTCCTCCAACCTCATTAATCATCAACAACCCCACAGATTTATCTTTAGCGCCTTGGACTTGGACAAATGAACTAATCTTCTTAATTGTATATAAAGCAGCTAAAATACCTGCACTTACTATGCATCAGAATCAACAATAGAAAAATGTTGAATATGATAGTATGTTAGCTAGATGGAGCAGTACTTTTGATGTTTTAAATATACTTAGTTGATAATATAAGTAAGTTTTACATATATAATGGAGTATTTTAAATCATACTTTTACAGCCGATGCTTATTTTTAATGCTCTCCCTGGGTGCCAGCAATGAAGTCATGCATTCATTTAGCTCATAAAGTATGTTTGGCAGGATTGTTGAGTTCCTGTAGACAGGTGGTTAGATGTATATGTATTTATTCATATGATAGGTTAAAGTGGTGTCTCCCTACACCAAAAAGGGAAGAAAGGGTTATTTACTTGCAGTGTGAGAGCAATTTTCATTAGCCTTGTCAGTGCTGTTGCTTCCTGCTCATGTCCCTTTGCCACAACAAGACAAAACTCTATTAGATGCAAAAATGAGAACCCCCAAGATGCCCTGCTATTGTAGAGCCAGATACTAGCGATACTAACAACTTTAACGCTGGTGTCTGTGGCCATGGTGGAAACGACTGCACGTGCTGAGCTAGCAAAGAGCGCACAGGCAGCAAACACCCAGCACATGTCATCGTTTATTCCTGCCCTGGTGTAAATTGATCACACTGTTGAAAGGTAAAGAACGGATCTGAGCTCTCTCCGGAAATGCTCACACACACCCATACACTCACACACACACAGCACTTCCCATATGATACAACCTAGTTAAGGTTCAGAGGCCATTCACTACGCTAGTGCAGTCCCTCAAGGCCCCGGGCTAGATCTATCATGCGTTAATGGTATTTGATTAAAAACAATCCATCTAAATTCTCTCTTGTGAATCTATCTATTTGTGGTAGTCATACTATATGTATGTGACTTTGGGCAATCTTACCTAGTTCCTCCTTAAAAGTCTCTTTCATGTGCCATTAAATCTCTTAAGGAACCATTTCAATTGAATCGTACTAACAGTCAAAACAGAGGCTGCCATGAGCGCCAAGGTTGACATGACTTTCTTGTTGGAATGTCATGTGGTTAGGTTTACTCCTGCTTTCTGGGCATCAGGTTTCTGTGCACACCTGAATGCAATGGGTGTACAGTACGTGCTGCTTCATGAGGCGACAAAGCTATTTATGACATGCACAGCCACAATGCTAACCCAACACATTTTTAACAAAGCCTTACCATATGCATTAGTGCATTTACAGCAAGAAATGTAAAGTGTTGTAGTGAACACTGAGGACGACTGATCAATAAACGCTTATCTGATGGACCTCAGCCAGGGAATCTATATACAGTGATAGAAAAACTAGGGTTTGCAAAGTTTGGACATTAGATGTTTAAAGAAAAACACAGGTCAATGAGGCATGAAGCAAA
This sequence comes from Lepturacanthus savala, assembly GCA_030544235.1. Lineage (NCBI taxonomy): Eukaryota > Metazoa > Chordata > Actinopteri > Scombriformes > Trichiuridae > Lepturacanthus > Lepturacanthus savala. The sequence continues at coordinate 15,706,290 of CM060469.1, read as the reverse complement.
TAGTTTTGTATTTGTATCTTTCTGTCCTCACTAGCTTCTTCTTGTCTCCCACCAGGAGAGGATGGATCAGAGTCTCATGCCGAAACACCAGGCAGTGAGTCCAGCATAGAGAGCCGGCCCTTCCAGACATGCACCAACGCAGCTCTGAAGGTGCTGGGGGGTCTGCTGATGGTGCTCTGTGTCTCCTCCTCCTGGGTGGGAACCACTCAGGTGGTCAAGCTGACCTTCCAGTCGTTCTCCTGTCCTTTCTTCATCTCCTGGTTCAGCAGCAACTGGAACATCCTCTTCTTCCCCATCTACTACTCGGGACATGTGGTCACCACAAGGGAGAAGCAGACGCCCTTCCAGAAATTCAGGTCATTTTCAAAATTAATTTACTTAAAAAATTTTTTAAGTTGAAGGATCTATCATAATGAAACACCAAACTGAAAAGCAATGTCTGACTGCTCTATCTATATGTCTATATAACGTTTCAAGTCTGTTGCACCTGTAAACAAACCAACAATGAGGTTGTGTTTTACAATGAGCAATGTGAGACATTAAACCACTGGAGATCAGCAAAAACAAGATTTTCAACAGCTGTTAAGTTACTTTTTCAAGACCAAGAGAACATTGACATTTATGTTGAGGCCCGAGAGTGTAGTTAGCAACAAAAAACATCTTATAGTCACATAATTGTGTATTTAGACAATGATGCAGTGAGTAGCGCTGTTGCCTCACAGTAAGCAGGTTGCAGGTTCAAGGCCTTGAGCTCGGACCTTTCTGTGTGTTGTTTGCATGTCCTCCCTGTGTCTGGGGCTTCCTTCCATAGTCCAAACTGAGACTATGTGTCCAGACTCGTGCGATACATTGGAGCAGGGGTTAGCACTGTTCACAGCAAGACCTTCTTCACAGCAAGAAGATCTGAGGTTTAAGGCCTTGGTCTGGGACCTTTTTGTATGGAGTTAGCATGTTCTCCCCATGTCTGCGTGGGTTTTCAATTGGTACTCTGGCTTCCTCCTACAGTCCAAAAAGGCTGAGGTTAATTGGAGGTTGTGGCGTGTGTGCCCCACGATAGGCTGGCGGCCATCTGGGGTGTGTCCCTGCCTCTCACCTGTAATGCTCTGGGGTTGGTTCCAGTGGACCCCTACGATCCTAGTGAGGAATAAGCAGGTATAGAAGATGAATGAACGAATAATTGGAGACTCTAAATTGCCTGTAGTGCATGTGTGTCCCATGATAGGCTGGCAACCTGTCCAGGGTATATCCCTGCCTCTCACCTGAAGTATGCTGGGATTACTGACCCCTGTGCTGTGGTCCTAGTGAGGAATAAGCAGGTATAGAAAATGACTGGTAGGCACACAAAAAGACAGAACATCAGTGAAGATATCAGCACCTTATTTTAAAGGTTCCACATTGTACACTTTTCCTGGGTTTTGATTGAAGTTTTTAAAAACCCTAACAATATTGAGTTGTATTGTGGTTTTACGTACCAAAAGACATCTCAATATTGTTTTACATCTCTTCTCGTAAGCTTCTCTCCAGAGCTCTAGAATGAAAATGTTTTTTGTTTGTCTCATTTATATTATTGGGCCTACCCTATGATAGGTTTATTTAAATGACTAGGAATGGGGATTGGTAGTGACTGTGTAATTGTTACACAGTTTATGAATATGGGCTTTGTGGATTGCAGTGCATTTTGAAACATGGGACAGTATTTCTACACTAACACTGTTTTGTAATCAAAATCAAGCAATTAAAATCTCACTTTCTATGGGACCTTTAAAGTTAACCCTACTCTATACTCTTTAGCTGAAGGAGAAAAAAACTATTATCTCTAACAACTTCAAGCAGGGTGCAATTGTTATTGTAAAAGCCCTGAGTGGCCCCTAGAGGCCATGATGCTCTCAATCAGAAAAAAAGTTAAAATCATCCAAGAGGAACCAAGCAACTAAGCAATCAACATTTCCAGCTTTAGAGCATCATACTCTCGATGGCAATTACAACCCTGGAAAACAAAGACATTTTTCCAAGTATGAAAGTGGTTGATTTGACATCCGTTGCACTGGTTTGTTCTCTCCAACAGGGAGTGTAGCAAGCTCTTTGGAGAAGATGGAATGACGCTTAAGCTTTTTGTAAAGAGGACAGCACCTTTCTCAATTCTGTGGACGTTGACAAGCTACCTGTACCTTTTGGCCTTGAAGAAGCTGACCGCCACTGATGTCTCTGCCCTTTACTGCTGCCACAAGGCCTTCGTCTTCCTTTTGTCCTGGATTGTCCTCAAAGACCGGTTCATGGGTGTTCGGGTCTGTAAGAGAACATGATGTAATGATTCAGATTATTCTTTCAAATGTTTTTCTCACTTCTGCGGGGTACTGTTGGCTCCTGATCTCTTCTTTCAGATTGTGGCAGCCATAATGGCCATCACTGGTATTGTCATGATGGCATATGCTGATGGTTTCCACGGTGATTCCTTTGTGGGTGTAGCATTGGCTGTGGGGTCAGCCTCAACATCGGCTCTTTACAAGGTAAAACCACACTTACTAAAGTTTTACTCCTGTGTGTGTGCCTTTGTTCTGAATCAAAGACACTAAGGAGTTTAACATTGTCTCCTCGGCCCACAGGTGCTGTTCAAGATGTTCCTGGGCAGCGCCAACCTTGGAGAAGTCGCTCATTTCCTTTCCACCATGGGCTTTTTCAACCTAATTTTCATCTCATGTGTGCCCCTCATCCTGTATTTCACCAAGGTGGAGCACTGGGGCTCACTGTCCTCCCTACCCTGGGGATACATGTGTGGACTGGCAGGACTGTGGCTGGGTGAGAGCGAGGACCATACTTTCATTTGAGTGTTCCCATGAAAAAATGATATTGATATATTTGCCAATTTTCTTGAGCTGATTATTTTTTGTCTATAAACATAATAAAGCAGCGGAAAAATGTCGCAACTTCTCAGAGGCCAAAGATGACATATTTAAATTGCTTGTTTTGTCTGACCAAAAACATTTGGTTTACTGTTAAAACAAAAGTCTACAGCCATGCTAGGCTGTGTTCCTATATCTATATCTATATCTATATCTATATCTATATCTATATATATATATATATATATATATATATATATATATATATATATATATATATATATATATATATATATATATATATATATATCTATATATATATCTATATCTATATCTATATCTATATATATATATATATATATATATATATATATATATATATATAGATCAAAGATAATACATGATGATGTATGATAGCCTAATTTATAAAATTTACCTCAGTTCACCAAATTTCATAGAAATTGGGACCATCCAACCAACATTGCTGTTCCTACTTCTGCTAAACCTAAAAAGCATTTTAGAACAAAGTACATCTTGGAATTTTTGATGAAGAAAACGATATATATTTTTGGCTGATTATAAAACAAATAAATCGTTGCTGATCTGTTAATTGATTAACAACTAATAATTTCAGCATTAATTTATTTGTACTTCTCCAACTCTTTTAAAGTGTTCAACATCTTGGTTCATGTTGGTGTGGTGCTGACCTACCCCATTCTCATCTCCATTGGAACACTTCTCAGTGTGCCGGGCAATGCAGGTGGGGGTTCAAGTATTCCCTCCAATTTACTGATTATTATTTATTGATGATTACAGCGTAAATGAATATGATTGTGGAAATGAGAGTAAATGGCCACACATACTGTGGATTTGTATTGAGAGGTCAGCACTTGGGGCCACAGCGGCAAACCGATTATGCAGCAAGTCTGCCTCTCTCATCCTGGAAACCCAATCATCAGTGTGCCTCAACAGACCCTGCAACTATTCCCTCGCTGAGGGAGGATCAGGTTGCCAAGGCGACAATAAATGCCTGCAGACGAGTTCTTTTCTTTAACCACGATGGGCTGTATGAAGGTCAGTGGGTTAAGGCAACCGGTCCCAGAGCTGCAGACCGCAAAGACACAGAGGATAAAGTGGATCGCTTGTGCTGATTATAAGCCGCATTTGTTCCACTCATCCCCTACAGCCGCAGTGTCCTGTGGTTTATCTTACTTTCTGTAATTAATCTCCATTTGTTTTTGTTTCCACCCCGCCTTCGGCCCCTGTCCTGCTGCCCGGCTCCCTCTTTTGTTCCTGTCTTTTTTTCCCTGTAGCCGTAGATGTTTTGAAACATGAGGTGATCTTCAGTGTGGTGCGCCTGGCAGCCACCTGCATCATCTGCCTGGGCTTCCTGCTCCTGCTGCTGCCAGAGGAGTGGGACTCGGTCACGCTGCGTTTCCTGGCCAACATGGCAGACAAGAAGTCCGAGGAGCACGGCGAGGACCTCACGGAGTCCAGCGTCCACACTCGCAGCCGCAGCCGAGCCAATGGCACCGTCTCCATTCCCTTGGCATGACAGCACAGAGTGCCGGTGGAAGCCTCTGTTGAAAAGTGTTGAAGCCCTGTCTGTTCCTCCACTGCCCACCTGGGAGGTGAGGCAGGACGACAAGTCCGCAAGGATTCTCTATCAGCAAGACAGGAAGTATTGTCTCAAACTTTTAGCACGGACCTTTATTTCGGAGACACCCTGCCTCCATCACTTAATACAAGAGGGAGAATAGAGAACGTTTATGGATTTTGCAAACTGAAAGGGTGGAAAGTGTTACTTACTTTCTTGAAAATACTTGCCACGCTCAGTCCCTCGCACGCACCCAAACCAAGAGCTGACCGGCCTCCCCTGACCTGCTCTGCGGACTGTATTCTGTGAATATAAATATTGGCAGGGCCAGTTTGGCTCATCCTTATATGTATTTATGATATTTATTTAGAGTTGTATCAATAAGAGTATTAATTTGAAGTCTTATTGAATAGTATTATATACAAGAATGACAATTACACTATGCGTAATGTACAGGCTCTTTTGGTTTTATAATAAAAGACTTAAACCCACATTTCTATTAGTGTATTGCCAGTTTCACTGATGCACTCGTGAATGTGGCTCATTCCTGAGTTATTGACCAACAAATTGGAAGATCTTTAAGATTTCTCTCTGCTCAAATCAGTGTCACATATTGAGTTGCTGTTGATGCTGTTGAAGTTTTACACGTTCTTCCCATTAAACTAAGTTGTCATTTACAGACTCTAGCTCTGCAAAGATGGCACATAAGGCAAACATAAAAAAGAAAGTAAACCTCATTATTAACAAATCAGTACAGGGATCTCTCCTCCAGGACAGACAAACATGCAATACCTACCACAGAGTACAGCAGACAGCAATGGCCAAAATATAAAAAAATGAGTATGTGATATAGTAATTTTATAGTCAAATCACTATATTACATATAATTACTCTGTTTTCTTGTTAAAACCAGATGACAGTATTAATTAAATAAGACATCATTTGAAAGCAAATGCTGAACATGAAAACATAAACTATTTTTAGTTTTTGCTTTCTCAACATATTTTTAGAGAAATTAGCTTAGACCTTATAGACTAAACTCTCAAGAACAGAATTTAATTCAGTTTGGTGTTTTGACACAGCATCTAGAATGTCTAGGAGGTATAAATGATAGACAATATAATGGAAGTTAATTAATGGAGTAACTTAGTCTAATATTTTTACGATCCAATTCATCACATTTTGGCCGTGACACTGCTTACTGGCCACTTTTTGCACATGAATCTGCTCTCCAACTCCAACATGGAAACATAAATGATTTCTTGGCTCTATGACTAATACTTGCAAATTGCAAATTTCGATGCAGGTTTAAAGTACGTTTTAACCAATCTAAGAGGGATGTGTTATACAATATTGTGAATCTGTAGAGTACATTGCTTTTATTTTGCAGGCATGACTTTGCAGACGCCTATGCTATATTATATTTCTCATCTTTCCTGTACAACACACACAGTAGAAGACTGAGAATGATTTATTATTTATCCTACTTCACAGATACATATAATCTGTTGTAATAATGCATACAGTATATTTGCCTGAAAATGGAAAAAGCCCAGAGGACATTTTTCGTCTGCAGAGCAGTCAAAATTGCTTTCTAGTGTCACATAACATGGTGGCAGAAATATATTTTAGTGCAAAATAGTGCACTTGAGATGATGTTGGACTCAGTTTAATAGTTTCTCAGCCTTTCTACATTGCTCTTTGTCATACACACACACACACTCCCAAGAGTCCAGCACTGCAGTGTCGTTATGGTTGCCAGAATGCAGTCAGTGAGTTGAGGCCTCGAATGAAGCATGTGCTGAGGTGACAGTTTGAGATAAACAGTTGCAGGTGGCATTTAAAGCATTTAGCATTTCTTCTGTACCAGCTTGGAGACTGACAAGACCTTATTGTAAAATACTACTTTATGTCTTATTGAATATTTAGATAGGGGCTCGACAAAACATAATAATGTCATAACAGCTACAAGAAAAAATGTATCGGAAACAAGAAGAAGAAGAAGGAACTTAGTGATTCCCACAGGGAAATTGATCTTCTGCATTTGATCCATCCTATACATACACTCTAGGAGCAGGCACCGATTCTTCTGTTCTTTTGCCAGAGCACTGGTCAGGGGCACTAACAGGAGTATTAACCCTAACATGCACTTCTCATATTACAGGTTCATTGCCAATCAGCAGCATTTGCTAGAAATTACTCATTAATTAGCACCTTTAAAAGCAGCATGAGACAACTAATAGTCGTGTGTGTGTGTGAAACATCAACTTTAAACGAAGCAGAGATTTGATTTACAGTAGAAAGTTGGCAGATTAATACCGATACGCAGTCATGACCCGTTGTAATAATTGGTTCAGCTGTGGCTGGGGTTTACTGAGTGCTACTGGAGTCACATTTTTCACTTGGTTACCAATTTCCCAAAGAACCTGCTTTTCCCTTCCAACCCTCTGGGCTTTTTTTCAATAAAATAACAGGTTCTTTCAAGCGTTAACTTATGAGTTACGAAGTAACCTGTGGGGAACGTTGCCACAGAAACCCAACTCATTATAATGAGAAAGTCAAGTAGGAAAGCTGAGATGGATTACGCTCCTACTCTTTTTAACCACAACCAAAAGTGTTTATTACATTCATACTTTAGCAGGAGAGAGATGCTTTAGGATAAAACACTTAATTTGCCAGCAAGGGAGATCTAAAGCGTAGCAGGTCTGTTTGGAAGTAGATGGAACGAATAGGGGAAGTTGAGAGTCAATTAAGTTACGTTGGTGAAGTTTTAAATAAGAGAAGCTGAAAATTCCCAGGCACTCAGCATGTCATCTCAACATAGAAGATGCCATAACACCAGTGGATTTTAAAAAAGTAACATTTGTTATCGTCATTAATGGCCAACTTGAGGAAGACTTCCAAACTTTCCATAACCCACATGCAGTAAAGAGTTTAGTGTTTCATGTCAGACTGTAGGACAGGGAGCAGGACAATGGGCTCCACAGGCTCCAGACCCAGGCTGCATAGAGTGGATGCAGGTTATATTCCACAAGAAGAGGTGAAACAATGGGTCGACCAGCCCGAACCACAGTGGACCCTGCCTGCTCTGGAGGTCCCACTGGAACAGCCGTCAAGATCTCTGCAACTAAGGAAGAGAACCTTGCCTCCACTCAAACAGGAAAAAACTCTTTCCACCCCCTCAGGTTTGTGGTTTTCAATTCCCACTCAGGCTTTGTGTTTTTTTTAACACACCATCTCATTGTGATAGTGGTTTTGATGATAGATAACAGTTGATAACCTTCCACCAAAGCAAAGCAACAACACAAGCATCATTCATTCTTATCCACCCGGAAGACCCCAGGTTAGTACAGTAAAATGTAGTTGTTATTAATTATAACAGGCTATTATGGTTGCCTGACTCGTGCTAGAAATTTCTCATTTGTTTAATCCTGTGCTGGAATTCAGGGAGACCTAATGTTTTTGACATTATTGTTTCTGACGAGTCATGATTTTATTATTTTTTTTAACCCAGACATCACATCATTATCTTTCCGCAGGCACTGTAACCGCTGGCCCTTCAAATTGGCCACACAAGCTCTGCCAATCAAATTTCCATGGTAATAAAAAAAACAGAACAAAATATCTCCGCTGACTGTCCTGGCAGCGTCACTACCCTAACACCGTTATGAAAACCCAGTAAGGTATTTGATGTGTGTTGTAGGGCAGGGACTGCAGAGATGGGGTGCCCACCAGTCTTCTACAACAGTCCAGTTCCTACAACACTTCAGCTCCGGCAGAATGATTCAGGTAAAGCATCCTGACAAACTATAAAAGCGCTGAAGTACATCTATAACATAAATAATTCAGATAATACATCTTTTTTTTATTGCGGGGAAATTGAAGTGTGCAGCAGTGCTTGAGAAGAAAAGAGGAGAGAATGAGAGAGCAAGAGAGACAGAGAGAGGCAGAGGGAGAGACAGCTGTGAGCTGTCAGTGTGAGGCTTTTCTGTCCCAGTAGATCTGATTAAAGTGCTGGCGGAGTGGAAAGTGGGGTGATCTACAGTCACGATTGGCCCTCAAGGGGTCTATTTTCAGGCTACCAGGCTACTGGGAACACAAAGGCCCTGACTATTAGGCTCTCACAAAGAAAAGAATAGTCCTAACCATCATATGTTTGTTTTTTTTTCCCAAATAGGATGTTTTGCTTACAAAAAACTTGATGACTGCCAATAGGAATATGCTTATACAACTTAAAATCTCACGTGTGCCTTGTTTTGAGGAGCTTTAGTATTTCCATTTTCTGCAACTTTATACTTACTCCACTACATTCCACAAGTAGAAACACTATATTTTACATGGTGGTACACAAGTATATAAAAAAATTAATCAGTCTTTAATCAATCTTTGTCACATGTAAACATTGTGTATTCATAATGAAATACATTATTAAAGATGGACAATACATTTCATTTTTAATACAAGAGATTACAAGTAAGGTGAGAAGCTACTTTTTATTACTTTACTTTTTAATTGTTGTTTGGATTTATTACTCTGCTTTGCCCCTGCAGACATTGCAATACCTTTTAACTCCCTTTTCAAACTTTGTATTCTTTTATTATGGTTGCCACATAGCAACATTATTTACACAAATTGGTCCCAGGGGCCAGTCAGGAGAAGACCTATGAAGAATCTCCAATGTGCAGTGAAAGCTGGTAAATAACAATAAAATAAAATAAAAAAACACCTATTCCATTGACAAGCCTGCCAATGTTCTTCCTTATGCACCTGTTGATGGTCATTATTAACCTTCCTTGACTTTCTAGTTCTCCAAACCTGTCACTCACTGATGCAGGGAAATGCAATATTCATTGAAGAAAACTCTCTGCGGGTTCCTTACTTGGCATCAGTATAGGTCACATGCAACAACTAAATGTCTGGGGGACTCCGTATGGTTGGGTCAGCATAAAAATAGTGAAGGACACCACTCCAACATAATCCTCTCTTTCCAAACCACTAAACTGTGGTATTAAATCTAAAATTCTTACCAAACTTCTTGTGTGCTGCTTCTTTCCCTGTCGCCAATGATCCAGATCCTTCTGGTCATCCTTCCTCTCTTTTGAAGGGGAAGTAGAGATGTGAATCAGAGATGTGACATTTGTACAAGAATCCTCTATGTACCTTAAATTCAGTAGGAATTTATTGCATTTGTTTTTTTTTTCTTATAATGGAGCATATTTACTACAGGTGTAATTTATGTGGGAACATGTGTTCTTGTGAATTTTAGTGAAGTTTTCTGGAGCTCTTGCTCAACAGGAACATCGGCATCGACAAGCTCATCTCTGACAAGCCAGAGAGCAGCGAAGACATAAAGTTGCCTACACGTGTGACGGTAGGACTCAAATAACGAGTAAATCCGATAATGCTCTGAATTTGGCCTTTTTTGATTAATCTCATCATCTCACTGCGTCTTTCAGCTGGAGGTTTGCGTAAAGGAGGAAACGAGAGGCTGAAACTTGTGAGAAGGCCAAAGGAGAGGGACGTCTTCTTGGACAAGACAACAGGAGAACGGCTGGACTTCAGCTGCCTACTGGAACCCAAATCTCAGAGCCTCCACAGTGAATAGACAACAAAACCAGACAGACCAGCCGTTCCTGTGCAAACCAGAGGAGTCTAACCAGGGAAATCAAGCTAGAGGTCCCAAAGACAGAGACAAAAAGATTGTTGAACAAAGTGGAGGAGTGTCTAGAGACAAAAACTTATCATGGACAAGTGAAACGGAATTAGACAGAACAGGGCACAAGGGTGAAACACAGAGGGATAGTTGGATGTGGTCTCCCAGAAGCTGTCAGACAGGGAGGATAAGAGGTGCAAGAGGGATCTGGGAACATAAGCCCAACTAAGAGCATCAGGGTCAGAGCCGATCTTAAACATAAAGTCTGTTAATACTATAGCATATTGATCACTGGATGCATAATCCAAAGCATCACATTTTCACAAGTGGTTATTTTTCAGTCAGGTTGCAAAGTAACCAAGTAAAACTCTGTAAGGGAGTTATTCCCTGCAAGGTTGAGGTTATGGCACCCTCTATGGGTGAAAATGGTGTACAAAATGATAAATGTGCTGTTAAAGTAGTCTATGGAGCTCATTTAGCTTTCCTACAATATTGATAGCAAAACATCCCAAAATAAACCTCATTACAAGTTCAAATAGCTGGGAACAAATCAGGCAGCTTTGAAGACTCTGTTCTGGTACTGGGTGAAAAAGGGCATTAGTACAAGTGAATCCTTCAGAATCCTAAGATATCTGTGAAGATCTGTAGTTCTTGAAGAATAATTAGATGCAAACAGGAAACTGCTAATTGCATCATCAGTCTTCAAGTGATCTCCCTGAAGCCAGCTCTTTGCAGACTGAAGAGAGTCTGAGAGCAGCTGGACTCGGACCAAACACCTGAGCCACGGTTGCCAACAGAAGCCCGGTCCTCAGGAATCCTGCATGAGACGAATATTGCTGGGATCACGTCACATAGCAGGCCTGACAGAATATTAAATCAGCAAAGATGTTCTGGCAATGATCAAGTAGGACTATTTTAATAGAAGAACAGTGCTTAAATATATATATATATTTTAAATCAACAATTTTTTGAACTTCACCACTGGGTGTCATTATTGGGCAAGGGACAAAGGGAACTACACTCCTGCAGTTCAGTGAATAACTGTTTCAATATTTATAATGTAACAACTAAACATCAATTCATCTTTTTTTTAATTAATCAATTGATGTTTAGTTATGGTGAGCCTTCTATCAATCATATCAATCAATGGCTATTCTGAGTAAAACATTATTTTCCCAACATGACTCATCACCATGCAAACTTCTGCTATTTTCACAATTTCATTTTTGGCCGATGCGCATTTTATTTCGATGTTACTGTTACAAATTTCCTCTATGTATATACCAGTAAACACTAATGAAAGAAATACAAGTTTGCAGAATTAAACAGAATTAAATAGCCTTACTTTTGAGCTAAAGGCACTGGAGCAGGGCAACCCATTAAAATGAGTCCATCTACTTAGCAGGCCATTCAATTAACAAAGCAAAGTCTGCCAGTGAGACTCGAGGAGCCAGACTTGACCACATATCGGGATACTGGGGAGATTTAAAGTGGCCCAACTCTTCAAAAAAAAACTTCTTCTTTTCCAGTTCGCTAACCACACACACTGGGCCTTAAAGCCAAATCATCGTGGAGGGGGAGAGCCGAGAGGTCTCGGTGTCTGCCACTCTGTACATAAAAAGAAGGTGAAGGATGCCGTGTGAGCAATTGGTTCCAATTGACAGAGGATTGGTCATGGTCAGCCTTCTGAGTGGAAATCCACGTGAGAATGTAGCATTTGGACCAGCGAGGGGCACAAGAGGCCAATGGCAGACAATGAGGGCACTCAGAGGAGTCTGGCTGCTGTGGAATAGTGGGGCACAATCTCCTCCGATTTAACCCTTCGTCAGCTGGTTATTCACTCAACTTAATAAATTGAAGTGGTGCTTTTATAGGAGAAAATGTAACAGAGTTGAGTACCTCATCATAGTTCATTTTCACAATTTTCCAGATGATTTATTTTAATTAAAGAATTATAAAGAAAGGTCAAACCTGACAACTGTGACAATTGTGCTTCCAGCAGCAGGCCAAAATGTATACTTAAAGTTTTACATTAATTGAGTTAAAGCACCTATGCAACCTCAAGAGGTGACCCAACAATTACCATCCTTGTGACTTTTCCACCAATTAGGCGGGTCCTGCGAAGCTGAATGGGGACCGGCTGCTTTAAAGTCTCTGAGGGTCAGCGCTCAATCACAGTCTGGTTGGAGAGGTTTGTGCGTTTGAACTAGCCACTAGTTGACAGGGCGGGGACGGGGTCAAAAGGGGTGGGGGGTAAGTGGTGGAAGGGGGGGGGGGGGGGGGGGCTAGGACTACTGCCAGCTCTAAAAAGGAGCCTTTTGTAGCCAAGACACTGGCCAGAGCAGTCTGGCCTCTCAAAGCCCAGCCACCCCTCTCCTCCAGGCCCACAACAGCTGATGACAAGGCCCCAGCTGCTAATTATCCGGCTGATGGAGAGTCACTGAAGTGGGACTGTCAGAACCCTTGTGTCTGCAATGGGATAAATCTGAGGGAGGGTGAAGGTTAGGGGGCTAAAAGAAGTTAGACTACGGGGTCAGATATGTTAGTAGTAGCCATCCGCCATGAAGACATGATGATATATGTGAATGTTAGATAATATGTTGGTGCCAACACAATCACTTCTCCATCAGCTTGTGCCTTATTGCCAAGCAGCTATGAAAATCTACAAACCATTTTGTAAGCCAATTAAATGTTCTATCATTTGTGAGCTCCATCACAGGATAGTAACAAAGTAATTTCATTGGGTCAAATATCACATGTGGATCACTCTTCTATAATATTATATATCATTTAAAGGCCCTTTAGTCCCAAACACTGAGCACATTTCCACTCTGCTTCTATTCATGCTACAGCATCATTTGTCCAGAGGACACTGGAGCAGTGCCTGTTGAATTCCAGATGAAGTACTCTTTGGATTGAAGTTCTCGGGCTAAGGGCAGGAGAGAAGAAAATAGCTTTAGTGTAAGCAGCAACAAATATTGCTTCAAAGGATATTGTAAACTCACATGTTGCAATCCGTGGTTTGGCAGAGGAATAAACCTGCACTGAATGTTGGTCCACACAGCATCCAGATAGTGTCATGTCAGGCACTTTGAAATACAACTGTGAATATGATAGAACTGTTGTTAATCACTTTACAATTTTTTCCCCAAATGTCAATGGCCAAGTGTGTAGTGCTTTGAGAAACTAGACTGTTTTGATTGTTGGAGGCTAAGAATTATCACCAATTATATTAACTTACTTTTATATAGGCTGTGAGCTCTGTGCAGAGGGGGTCAGTGGGTCCTGGTGACGGCCCCGTAAAGCTGATCCTGCCTTCCATCATTACCTCGCGAGATTTAGGGAACTTTTGTCCTGAATATCAAATAAAGGGAAAAGTAGTCCATTTCTTTTTCAGATATTGAAAATTAAAAGTGAATCTTTGCAATAAGTCTCTGGAGCACAACGCTTACCGAGGACCCACACCAGCAGGTTCTTCTCCTTTGAAACATCTAGTTGCCCGGCACTCACTTTCACGTCCACAGTGCCCATCTGATCCCTGCAGAAGAAACAAAAAGCCCATGTTTGGTAGTGCAAACTTGAACTGAAATAATTCCTGTCAAATTCTTTTGAGAGCTTTCATCAGTTCGGATCTCAACACAGAAGTAAGTGATAAAAGCTAGATATGGCACAGGAGAACCGTTTATGTATATTGGATTATTAAATTCTTTTATAGGGTTTAGAGTTTTATCATCTTTGTTCTACAAAAACACCCACAGGTACAATGTACTGTCACAGTAGAAAGATCTACTGGCAAAAACCAATCTTTTATTAAATAGCTGTGCATAAAGTTGGAGATTTGGAGAATGGGTTATTATTTGGCTGTTGGAGACCTCATTTATTCAGATTAGATGAGTTGTTGCTTCTGTCATGAGACCAGCACCGTTGTTAGGCAAAGAAGAGTAAGGATGCAGGACAGATCTGTTTCCTTTTATAAAGGCCTATGCAAGAGACCATAAAACACAACGGGTGCTCTTAATGTCACTGTTCAATAAGTCAAAACCTTAAAAAAAAAAAAAGTCACAAAAAGACAGATTAATTGCTTTTTGTGCTTTTTGATTAAAAGAAAGTTCTAGGTGTTATTTTAACACTGTCCCATGTTTCAAAATGCTAAATCCAACAAGAAATGCAGTCCATTATTACAAGCTTTAACCTAAACCTTGTGCCTTAAAATGAACAATCAGCACTTCCGTGAAGTTGTGATGTCACAACTATACAATCAGTAGGTCCTGGTGAGAGCCACTTACAGCCATACAAATCAGCCAATCAGGGGAAAGGCTCATTGATATTAATGAGACAGAAACAATCTGATCTTTCTAGAGCTGCAAAAAAAGCTTGAAAGAGGAGATGCACATATATTGAGATGATTTTGATGTATCTTCTTAGAGATATGAAAACTTCAAATAAAACCCAGGAAATTGTACAATATGGGAACTTTAATAAAATATGAGTTAACCAACTTGAAAATGTATGTATGCATTTACATTTGAACATAACGATACAGATTTCACTTATCCTGTTTACCTGTTAAAGAAGGGCAGACGTGCTTCACAGTAGTCAAAGCTGTTCTTTACACTCTCATGAAGTTTGAGAGTTACAGACACACGCAGCTGATTTTCTTCTTCCTTCAGTTGGTATGAACCCAGGATGGGGGGAACAGGGACCTGATGAAGGAGAAGCATTTCAACAGGAATTGTTGAAGATATTAAGACTAACCTGCAGGGCGGTTAGTAAACGCTGTATGCTTTTTACCTCAGACGTGTAGCTGCAGAGTCTGAAAGGCTCCAGAGGAGGAGAGAAAGGGAACTTGTACGGCCCAGAGAAAGCTGAGCCATCGCTGTTATCGACACTGCTGGCAGTCAGGATGCAGGAATCCAGTGAGGTGACACAGGGGTGGACCAGAATGTCCTGCAGTGGAGATCCATTTGGTGGCAGAGTGAGGGTCACTGTCACGTCTGGGAGCACCCCCTCCACTTCACACTGGTGACAGAAAGACAAAAATAACAAATGGAGTAAAAGGCAGAATTATTACTCTTAGAATTATTATTATTATTATTAGAATTATTACTTTGCAAGTCACGGTGCCGTAGACGTCCCACAGGTCCTGTCTGCTCCGGTTACCGTACTGCATGGATCGGACCGTCTCTAGCAGCGCTACGTTCACCACAGCCCGACCCCGGTGCAGCCCTGTCTTCCAGGCTGGCTGCTTCTGGTTCCCGGCAGGCGTGGGCACCGTGGATGCAGCCGATACCCCCAGCAGCGGCAAATCCAGTGGTGTGCCGAGTGGACACACCTGAAGGAGAACAGAGGGTAGCATCGCCAGGCGAGAGTCCAGACCCTCGCTGTCAGCCTTACTCCCACTGCCCAGGAGGAAAGTCTGTAGGCCCGTCAGGAGCGTGAGGCCCTGGGAGACCGACAGCAAGCTGGCCAGAGGTGGCCTCAGCTCTGCGGGGGCATCCACTAAAGGCAGGCAAACTAGGATAAGAGGCCCTTTAGAGATGGCCAACACCGGCCAAAGTACGTCCTTTCCAGATCCATCCAAACGCAGCTCCAGGGCCGGCGACCGCTGACGGTGGAGACAATCATCCCTGAGTACTACATATGGAGTGTGTGGGTACGAAAGCCCCAGCTCAGTGAGCAGGAGCTGCAGCACAGTGCTTTCTTCTGGGATTGCTACATATGAGGAACCTGCCAGGCTCTTTGCACGGTGCTCCACGGTGGAAAATCTCCTGTTGGGGAAGGAAAAGACAAGACCTTAGTAGGAACAGTATACTGCAACCAGTGTGCCAGCAGTCTCATGATATATTAACACTGCTGCAGTCATCACTAACATACATGAGGAGTGTATTTATGTTAAAAAAAAAAATCATGGCAGCCATATTGACACGAGATAGTAGGTAATCTCAGGTGTTTCTAATGAAGCTAATTAACTTTACATTCCGTTAGAACAGCAGGGCCTTTCCAACATGCACAATAGCAGCATACTGAACGTTTAACCAGAATAGAACAGAACAATAATTCATATGACTGGAGACACGTGTGTTTACCTACTATTTCACGTCAATACGGCTGCTGCGAAAAAGGTCACAAACCTTGAAAACCGTATTGAGCCATTTTCTCCCTTCTCCTGAGAAATAATCCACACAGCGCGCACACTCATTGATCCAGGCGTTCTTCAGGATCAATTTACGGAATATTTCTTGACTTGCGACACATTAAAATTCGCATTTTATCACGCATTTGTTCAAAAATATCCCATTTCCCCGATGCAGCGCCCGAGCTTCCTGTTGCTGCTTCACGTGACAACACCCCGCCTATCAGCTGACGCTCGCGCCTGCGCACGAGCAGGCAGTTATTTCCACCCTTCTCCCATACAGGAAGTTGGACTGCTAACCAGCTCGCTGTCAACAAAGGGCAAAACTGCTCGAAATCTAGCAAAACCTATGTGGGACTCGGCGCTTTTGCTGACTCTGAGCTCCATCGTCTGAATCGCATCCCGTACCGCCGCCAGCTGAACGGTGACCATGGCGACAACTGCTCAGCTGTTCGAGGTAAAAGGATCGATGATAGCTGTCAGACTAGCTAGGCGGCTAACTATCATTAACGGTGCTGTTCTTGCTCAGTTTATCGTATGTGTCAGGAATGAGTGACCCAAACAGCTGTGACCGTGTTTTATTTGGTTCATAAGGTCAAATGAAAAGCGGACGTGCGAATTTATTCAATCATTCGGGTGGAAACGCCAGTGTTATTTATTATTAGTGAGCAACAACGTCAACAAATCTAACGTCACAGTACAGCGTCCACATAGTAGGTCTGTTCTAGTCTCAGAAGTGTGTGTGTGTCTATATGTGATTGTGTGTTTCTTTTCTACCCTCACGGCTTAATCTACCCAACAGGAGCCCTTTGACGCAGATGAGTACATTGAAAGGCTGGCATGGAGAACTCCTGGAGGAGGCTCTAAAGGCGGAGCTGAAGCATTTGACCCTAAACGGTATTGTAGGAGCATTAGATTTACATCTTCCTCTCCCTGATCATTAGATAAAACGAAGAGTCAAAGTAATCCAATAGAGTCCAGAGTGCCGGGTGTTTAACTTTACCTTTAATGATAAAGTCCAGTTTTTTATTCATTTAAAAATGTATTCATTTTTCTAAAGCATTTTTGCACCATCAAACAGATAATTAAGTGAATAAAATCATATCATACTAATTGTATGTGCCACCTATTTGGTGAATAACTCTGTTCTCAATCATACACATTGTATACTTTATTTGTAAATATGACATTCTAAATGTGTAACAGTGGCATTGAATGTAGACATGTTGTGTAACAGTGCAGCTTCTATGTTGGAATTAAGTCTTGTTTCATTTCCGGTTCCACAGTAACTCCTTTTCCCTTTAAAAAAAAAAAAAAACCCTAGAGGTGACCTGTAAGATGTGACATCAAGACAATTTTCCTCTATGTAATCAAGTTATTCTAGGAAATCAGAAAAGTGTCGGTCCTAAACCCCCAACGTTGTGTTTTGTTTTCTCTTACTGCAGCTGCCCTGCAAGATTGTCTTCTTTTGATTCAGTTTGGGCTTCATCAGCCAAATGTTTTTAATATTATCAGACATTTGAAGATCAACATCAATTGAACATTAATTTAATATAAACTTGCAGAATTCTGTTTGAGTTAAATAAAGTTATGTATGTAGTAGACATCATCTCACTCATGAGGTTATTGTTTTTTTCCTGATGGTTTGGTTGGAAAATAATAAATATATAAAGTATCACAGTGTTTTTCAATGCTTGTTGCTATGTTTACACTTGTGGACCAAGTTATTTCTCGTAAGCAAAAATGCCACAACAGTTTAACTATATTGAAGATCCATCCTGCCTTATCTACTTCCTCCACAAAACTGTTGCCACCGTCTCCTCCCAAGCTCTTAGCGAGGAGCCGGAGACAACGTATCTTTGGAGGCCACCATACTGTGAGTCACCAGCCTGGGAATGAGTG
This sequence comes from Lepturacanthus savala, assembly GCA_030544235.1. Taxonomy (NCBI): domain Eukaryota; kingdom Metazoa; phylum Chordata; class Actinopteri; order Scombriformes; family Trichiuridae; genus Lepturacanthus; species Lepturacanthus savala. Next base: position 15,688,165 of record CM060469.1, on the reverse strand, counting down.
TCTATTGGGAAGGGCTGGGAGATGTCTTTAAGCTCTAGCCAGTGCTGAGGGAATTAGTCAAGAGATTATACACTCATCATTTTGGGATGTTTCCTGCTCTGTGAAATGTGCTGCTGACTTAGAACATTTGCTCTACAGTCCTGATGGCACTTAAAATGCAGCTGACGAAGCTGCTAGTTTTCAGAGCTTCTTAAGTCTGGGGACCCAGGAATTAAACATCCGGTACTATTCTGTAACTGTTAACTACTGTATAGCTGTGAGGTTAGTGGGACAGATTTAACTTTGGTACCCAGTACCCAACATTTCCTGCAGGTTTTACCTGTTGTATGTTGAGAATTATTGTTGTTTAAACCAGTGTGTATGAAGTTCTGCATCTACATACCTTCTTTCCCCTGCAACAGGTTGTTGGAAGAGTTTGAGAATCACATAGAGGAACTGAAGCAGCTGGATGAAAAGATCCAGCGGCGGGTGGAGAAACTCGAGCATCAGTGCCACCGTGAGGCCAAGGAATTTGCCCACAAAGTGCAAGACTTGCAGAGGAGCAACCAGGTGTGTTGTACGGTCAGATTCACCCAAACACACCCGCTTGGATGTCCATGAGCTTTAAAAGACGTTTCGTTCATTGCAAACTGTTCTTTATCGATTCAGGTGGCCTTTCAGCATTTCCAGGAGCTTGATGACCATATCAGCTACGTAGCAACTAAAGTTTGTCACCTTGGCGACCAGCTGGAGGGAGTGAACACACCTCGGCAGAGGGCAGTGGAAGCTCAGCGTCTCATGACCTACTTCAATGAGTTCTTGGATGGAGATCTACGCAGTGATGTCTTCAATAACCCAGACAAGGTGAGCTCACTGCAAATGTTCCCTCAAATAACTTCAGTGGAGGTGTGTGTATGTGTTTGTGAAATTGACAAGAACCCCAGCTGAGATATTGCTGGAGGTGAGAATGAACAGGATTATGAAGTAAACCATCCATATTAATTTGTCAAGTTTATCCCTTTAGTTGGATCCCTCAGCTAATTTGGATTAATAAACTGTCATTTGCTGTCTGACAATAGCTCGCTGATTGACTAGCATGGATGTCAACATGCTCACGTCAAACCTAATTGCATTTACAGTACGTTGTCTGGGAGGGAGAATCTGATTGGTCCTCAGCCCTGTGTCGCTTTACAGCAGGAAGGAGCTTGTGGCACGACAGTATGTGTAAGGGAGGCGATAACACGCACGCTAGGAGATGAAATTTAACTTAGCCCCTTGCCTACATAGAGGCCAGGATGATGTTAGACGAGGTGACCCCTGAAAGTTTGATGCAGTTTTGTAAGTCACACTGGAGAGATTGAGACGCTTCCCATTAATTCCTGTTAGCAGGAACATCATTAGTGGATGCAGGGCAGTGGGTCCAGGGTCAATCCCAGAGACGGGAGCTGGAGATGCAGCTAGTTTCCCGGAGAGGCATGCAGAAATATCTGGCCAGATTCCTTTTTCCTGAGCATACCTCCAGACGAGGGGGAAAGAGGAAAGCTGCAAGTGAATAGCTGAAGGGGGATGGCTTTGCTAATCCTTCTGAAAGGGAGGGCTGGGCCGCCAGCGTGGAGACAAGTGCTGCTAAACCCTGACTGCAGGGAGACGGCTACATTACTTACATGGGATTTAGCTAATCTTAGCTGGGGGACAGATACTTAGAAAACCTTCGCCGAGCAGAAAGGCTGGATCCTCCTCACGGGAGCAGAGTAATGATGTTAGCTGAGGCAGGCATCTGCGGGAACAGAGGAGTTGCGGACGGCGGGCCTTTCGTAGGTCTGAGGTTTTTTTTTTTTTTCAGGCAGCGTGTATGTCAGGAGGGGGGAGGGTGGCGGGTTCTCAGCAGGGCCCCCTTTTTTTTTTTTTTTTTAGACAGATATCCCTGGCCGGACAGATTATTGAAGGCGATTTAGACTCCTGTGGGATTACCGCCCATTCAGAAAAGGCATGCCAATAAAGAGTTGGATGTGCCGCTAAGTCAGGACTGCTGCTGTTGCTGCTGCCGATGCCCAGGTGAGCGCAGCCTGCCTGTTATCAGCGAGCCTGTTCAACACAGGGGAGGTGGAGGAGGGCCGCTTTAAGATGATGATCCCCCCAAGTGGAGACATTGCCAGCGGCCTGCCCGCTTTCTGTCTGGATGTCCACCTCTCTCCAGTCCTGTTGTTCTCTCTCTCTCCCTCCCTTTCTCCCCACCCACCCCGGCCTCTCTCTCTCTCACACTCACATACACACACGCTTTCTCTCTCTCTCTCTCCTCCAGATTAAGGAGGCTGCTGATATCATTCAGAAGCTGCATCTCATTGCCCAGGAGCTGCCGTTCGACAGGTGAGTCAGGCATCCTGGAGGCAGCTTTAGACAAGAGCACTGTCAAACAAGGGGAAGGTGGTGTATTAGCGATGTAGACTATTCCTCAGAATGTAAGCTCATCGAAGAACGTATTAAGCACTTGAAGTCAGATTCTTCCCAGGTTTCTAGAAGTCAAACATGTTTACTTTTAGAATTTAAAGAGAGATATCTTTTGTAATCATTCGTATCATGTCTCTTTAATGTTTAACTGTGTTTTTCTTTGATAGGTTTCCAGATGTCAAAGCAAAAATCGCAAGTACGTTTGTGACTAAACTCATCGTGTACATCCCCATATATTAAATAGTCCCCAATATGAATACTGTAACATCTGCAAATGATAATAGTATTTTCTTTCTGTTTATGATGGCAGGTAAGTACCATGACCTGGAGCGGCAGCTAATCCAGGAGTTCACCGCTGCCCAGCGCAGGGGTGAGATTGGACGTATGCGTGAGGTGGCAGCAGTTCTATTACATTTCAAGGTGAAAAAAATAGTTGTATTTTATGTCTACATTTAATCTTCTTTTTGTGATGATTTGGAGATCCGTTCAATTCATACTTGATGTAATATCACACGAGTCAGTATCAGGGAAGTTGTCAAAACCCTGGATTGAATCTGCTCTCTGAGTGAATGTTGGCAGAAGAGTAAAGAGTAACACCTGTGTCTCTTTGTAAAAGGGCTACGCACACTGTGTGGATGTCTATATCAAGCAGTGTCAGGAAGTAAGTGGATTAAGTTTCTTTTATATATAATTTTATACTTGTACTTATATGACAGTATCACCTTTGTAAATTGTGGATTAACCTTTCATTGGTCCTCCTAGGGGGCCTACCTGAGGAATGATGTGTTCGAGGACACGGCAGTCCTCTGCCAGAGGGTCAACAAGCAAGTGGGCGAGGTCTTCAGCAGCCCAGAGACCGTTATGGCCAAACTCATCCAGAACATCTTTGAAAACAAATTACAGGTATTAATCTAGTGTTTCCTACTTGTTTAGTGTTATTAATACCGGCCCCAGCTGTCATGTTGAATTGACTGGCTTTTGTACCTGCAGGCACATGTGAGGGAAAAACTGGACGAAACCCGACACTCTGATGTCGAACAGTACCTCAAGAACCTCTATGACCTTTACACCAGGTAATTTACCTTGTTCACTTTTGATTCCTTTTCTTTACACACACGGTACATCCTGACATTTTGTGCGTCCTGCGACTTCTCTAGGACCACAGCCTTGGCCACCAAGCTGACAGAGTTTAACCTGGGCTCGGACAAGCACACCTTCCTGTCCAAGCTGATAAAGAGCATCTTCTCCTCCTACCTGGAAAGCTACATTGACATGGAGAGGGAATACCTTCGCACTCGAGGCGCTATGATTCTACAGCGCTACTACGACTCCAAGAACCACCAGAAACGTCCAATTGGCACTGGCAGGTCAGATTGTCTTCGTCCTTCTGTTTGGATCATTTGAACACATCAAGTATTTTTTGTATAGCTTGAAACTCCAAATCACAGATTGGCTTCAATGGGCTTTACATTTTATACACCCCCTATCCTTAGACCAGCGGTGTCAACATCATTTTAGTTCAACTAATTGTAAAACTGATCTATAATAACTTCTTGTATAACATCTCCATATTTCTCCTTTTTATGTTAAGAGGTAAAAGCTACAATCTGAACACGTTCACATGAAACATCCATAAAAAAAAAAACGGGTGATAAGCAGCCTGGGATGTCTTCAGAAAATAAGTTAAATAAAAAAAATATTATTACATTTATTCATACATTATATTACTTGAGCACTATAGCTGCTGAGAATGCAATAAGCAGCAAGGCTTCACTTTCTGTGAAGAAATAGAAACTGGTCCATTTTGTCTTAGAAAAATCCACAGCTCTGTGTCCACTTTTTTCACATTCTGCAGAGTCATCCAGGGGCTAGATTGCATATGGCCCAAGGGTTCTGGCCCTTGGGCCATATGTTTGACATCCCTGCCTTAGACCCTCAATTCACACAAGGAAAAACTCCCTAAAAAACCTTTAACACAGAGAAAGGAAAAAAAAAACATGTTATATACAAAGGTCTCATCTATGTTTTTCTACAGTATCCAAGAGCTGAAGGAGCGGATCAGACAGCGTACCAACCTTCCCCTGGGCCCCATGATTGACACCCATGGGGAGACCTTTTTGTCCCCAGAGCTGGTTGTGAACCTGCTGCAGGAGACACGTCATGCCTTTGAGAGATGCCACAGGGTCAGTCTACTGTTTATAGACTGTGGTTGTGAGACAGCTCTCCTGCTGGGCTGACTGAATTAAACATATTCCCTGTGTTTTTTGTTTCTGGGCGACACAGCTTTCAGACCCTTCTGACCTGCCCAAGAATGCTTTCTCAATCTTCCTGCTGCTGGTTGAACATCTGTGTGTGGAGCACATTGACTATGCCTTGGAAATCGGCCTCTCAGGTAGAATTCAACTCAGGCTCACTGTAGCTTTATTTGGTTTCTTTTCCATGTGTCGACCCAATCACTGAGTTTCTCTTCACTGGCTGACGCAGAGCGATGCTGTGAATGAGAAGAAGCAGCAGTTTTCTTCTCTTTTGTGAATCATGTTGATTTATCTTTTGGTCTGGACTCATTCTCTCCCTCTTTGATCTGCAGCGATTCCCTCATCAGATGCCAAGAATGCCAACCTGTACTTCCTGGACGTGGTTCAACAGGCGAATTCCATCTTTCACTTGTTTGATAAGCAGTTCAATGACCAGCTCATGCCTCTCATAAGGTCAGTCAAAGGTCAAAATTCTCCATATTCCACAATATTAAGTTTTTAAATTGCTTCATTTTCAGATCAAAGGTAGACCTCTGAAATACTTACTTTAAAAATCTGTCTCTCCAGCTCATCCCCGAAGTTGGCAGAGTGCTTGCACAAGAAGAAAGAGGTGATTGAACAGATGGAAGTGAAACTGGACACAGGAATTGATAGGTCAGTATGTATATAATTTATTTTGTTACATCATATATACCGTGAGCTAACAACAACATAATGGAACACTACCTGTGTATTAAAGGTCCCATATTATACACTTTTTCTGGGTTTTATTAGAAGTTCTGATTTCCCTCACAAGATACATTTGTGGTTTTAAGAACCAAACATTATCTCCTCTTTCAAGCATCTCTAGGCTCTAGAAAGAACAGGTGGTTGTGTGTCTCCCGTTAATATTTACGAGCCTCTCCTCTGATTGGCTAATGCACTTCTTTCTAATGTCGTACACTCAGAACACTAAACTGTATGGTGGGGCAAATGAAGCACATCTTGGCAACGGAGCAGAAGAAGACAGATTTCAGGCCTGAGGATGAGAACAACGTCATGATCCAGTACACTACAGTAAGCGAATATAGCCTCTGCCACTGAGCTACCATGGAAAACGGAACAAATCTGCAGACAAAACTGTCAGATCACTTAATTTCCCCTTGACTAATGTTTGGTTTTCAGTTTTTTTTGTGTGTGTTTTATTGTTTTAAATCTACTTTCCCAAAACCCGTCCTGCAGGCCTGCTCCAAGGTTTGCGCCTACGTCAGTCGGCAGGTGGAGCATGTTCGGAAATCCATGGATGGGAAGAATGTGGACACGGTGCTGACGGAGCTGGGCGTTCGTTTCCACCGACTCATCCACGAGCACCTACAGCAGTACAGCTACAGCTCGATGGGAGGCATGCTGGCCATCTGCGACGTGGCTGAATACCGACGATGCGCCAAGGACTTCAGGGTGAGCGGGGGGCATAGGTCCAGGATACACTGGTCGCAGGGCAAAACATGGCTCTGTCACAAAGGCTCTGCCTGTGATTTTTGATTAAATAAACTGGTCAGATGAACCCAAGTAAATGCTTTAATCTTTTCTGAAACCATTCATCGCATACTTGAGGGGCTATACCTATGTTTCTGTTTTCCTTCTTTTTTTCTTAAATTAAATATTTAGTGTATGTTCTGGCTGCAACATTACTACGCACATTATATAATTCTCGTTTTGGAAAATTAATCTCATAATTTACTTTTGTGCATTCTATAATGATTCCAACAAACACAACAATAATTTCCACAGTTGTCAGCACTTTAAAAGGGTATGCATTTCATTTGGAATTAAACTTTTTATCTGTTTACTGATCTTAATATCCTTATCATACTGTTTTTGGTGAAACTAAAATGCATCAGTTGCTCTGCAGCTTCAATATAAATTTCATACAAATGTAAAATAATGCTACGTCATATTCTGGATGTAGATATAGCACAATGTATAGAGTGTATTTCTGATTAGTTAAAAGTTATCTTCATTGAAAAAACAGTGCTTTCATCTTCAAAAATAAGTAAATTTGTAAGTGACCCCAAACTATTGAACAATAGTGTATTTCTGACATTTTTACTTAATAAGTGATACGTTTTCTGTTGATCGACCAGTCAATGAATCAATTAATACTTTCATATGGACCTTAGATATAACAAGGTGTTTTTTTTTTCTTTTCTTCTTTTTTTGTTCTTAGAAGTCTGATTTATCATGTGGAGTGTTTGTCATGAGAGGCTTTCATATAAATGTGCGAGGTATAAAAGTTATTTTGTGCCTCCATCCTCCAGGTCCCTCTGGTGCTGCAGTTGTTTGACACACTCCACGCCCTCTGTAACCTCCTGGTCGTTGCCCCTGACAACCTGAAGCAAGTCTGCTCAGGTGAGCAGCTCACCAATCTGGACCGGAACCTCCTGCACGCCTTCGTCCAGCTCAGAGTGGACTACCGTTCAGCCAGATTGGGCCGACACTTCAGTTAATGACTGATCCAATACCTGGCTGCCCCTCCGTCCAGAAACGCAGTACTTGCCCTTTCCCGTTCCCCTTCCCCTCCCCACGCTTTCATAAAACGATGCAGATGCACCTTGGAGATGGTCCCCACTCCATTCAGAGAATGCATCAGTCTGGCCCCCGGCATATAGACTTTTCTGGGGTTGCTTTGTACATCACGGACATAAAGGCCGCTGCTCTTTGAATGTGGGAAATGTGCATTTTACCTTTTTGCTGTTTTTTTTTCTTTTTTCTCCCTTTCTTCATGTTGATTTCTCCAAACCTGAATAAGTTTAAATGTGTATCAAGTTAAGATTTCATTTGTTTTTAAAAATACTAATCCATCACCAGTCTATATGGCTAAGATTTCAGACATAAGTAAATGGACAACATGTGATTCCTGTGCTTATGTAAGAATTGAAAACACTTTTTTTTTTTTTTTATTGTGCCAAATATATAACTTCTGTGGCTGCACAGGAATAGACCCATAAGCTGCTGTAAAGGGAGACTGTCGACATTCACACTCTAAAGTCAGACATCAGGCCTGCAGTAGCACTGTGTATAGGGAACAAACAGCTAGCCCCTTTGTACTGGACGGTAGAGGACCCAGCAGAGACAGCCCAACCAAGCATGAGATAGAGCTCTGTCTGGATAAGAGAGACACATGACCACCTCTCTACCCTTTGACCTCCGACCACAAAGTAAAGGTCAAGAGACCTTCGCAGAGAAGTGTGATCTGAACTATAAACAGGTCTGAGAACCTCTCCAGAGATTTGGGTGGTCCCTCTTTAGGCTCAGATGTCTGCTGTAGTGGGTCAGTGAGTATGTGTCACTGTAATTGCACAGATCAACACTTTCTCATCCAGCGGCAACCACACAGTCCAAAGACGTCGTTAGCTGGATCCGCTGCGTTTCTGGGTCAGGGGACATTGAAACGTTGACCTCTGCTGATTAATGAAACAAACTAGCGGGGACTTCTTCACACAGGGATCAAGAAGGGGAAGACGGCTCTTGTTCCCAATGCCTGAAAACGTCTGCTACGCAAAAAAAAAAAAAAAAGCTGCTCCCACTGTACTGCTGTTTACCTTAATTAGTGACTCATTAAAAGAAAAAAAGATGTCGCTTTTTATCAGTTGTCCTATGAATAACCCCTGAGCTATGAGTCAAAAGTTAGGCCAGGCACTCTCTGTGAATGTCACTTTCAAAGTGAGATGAAACGGTCTTCCTTTCTATGGAAGTCATCAAGTATTCATGGGAATTCTTGCCACCAGAGTAAAGTTCTTTCTTAGACTTCAGGAAGTGAGCGGAACCAGAGGGGATTAGATATCTACGAGTTGATGAATTGTGTGCAGTAGTCATGGACTGGGGGAGAGCCGGGGAGATAGAGACGCCTGAGAGCTCAGTTCCAGCTCCGGCTGGTTAGTGTTGTGTAGAAGGTACACACGGTGCCGCGCGAGTTCAAACAACATAATTAATTAGGCTAATATTAATATTATCAATGCCACATAAATTCAATTCTCCCAGCCCTAATCACAACTGGATAGCTTGTAAAAATTATTTTGTTAGGCCCTGATGCAAACAGTGGGCCTTTTCCAAACATTTGAGAACTATTTGTTTTCGCGGCGATTAATGCGCGCGGCGCACGAAGGGGTCGGGGGGAGCGGAGCCGGGCCAGGCCCGATAACTGGTGTGGAGACGGAGGCAGAGGCGCAGCCTGGCCCCAGGGACTCCCGGCGCAGGCACACTGAGGAGGGGGAGGGATGTGTTTTTTGGGGGCGGCTGTTTGAGCAGGTGGAGGGGATTAGCAATACTGTCAACACTGGAGAGCTGGATAAGACTGTCCTCTCTTACTCGTCGGTTTGAGCAGCTCTTGCATACACATTCAGACACATAAAGACGCCAACGCATACAAACAAAAAAAAAGGCCGTCGGGACGGAAGGGGAGTGGGGGAGATTGGCCGCTGTTGTTCCACCTCGCTACCGTTTCTAATGTTGCGGTTTTACGCGTCCGCGTCCTTCCGCAAAAAAAGAGAAAACAACAACACTCATCATCTGCAACATAGTTCCCTGCAGCTGTTTAGATAACAAGGAACCTTTATTCGACTGTCTCCGCCTATGATGAACCCGGACGTATTGATCCTGCAATGATACTTTTTCAACCCAAACAACGAAAAAAACGCCTGAAATGTCACAATTCTGCTATTGAATCCTCCCTCGTTCGTTTTACGCGTCCCCTTCCTTCCCTTTGGCTCCTCTACCAAATCATCTTCTCCTGTTTGTCCACTTTTTCCTGCAGACTAGTCCTCCCAACATCCCATAAAATCCTCGCTTTCGGCGCATTGCTACCCCGGCTAGGCCGGCCCTCCCTCTGCCTCCTGGAGCACTGACAATAAAGCATTACAGCAGTCAATCCATGTCAACAACAGCTTTGCTTAATTCCTGCTAAACACGTTTAAACTAAATCTTCACCTAATGATGCATAATGATTTGCTCTTTAGTGCGCCGGCGGCTCCTGTCAATTTTCGGCGGTTTATTCTCCACCCGCCATCGGGAGGATGACTCAGGTGATGTGGTTGTAGGAAGCCACTCAGGGTGGCATTAAGGATCCCCCTGTTGAAATTAGTCAGGTAATTGTCACCAGACGCGCCGCAGAGCGCGTTGCGCTCGCGCATAAACGAGCTGGTAGGCAATAACCTTGGCCTTTATTTTTCGAAACGTATCAAAGTTAATTAGAGCCAAGTGTTTAATTAGTGATCAGTCCTGTGATCGCTAAAATTATAGAGGAGAATTGGGTGTAAACTGCAAACTGGCGCATCCATAGAAAATTGTTCTTCTTTTCTTTAGGATTTCCGTATGACAGTCTTAATGGAAATGATGGGGCACCGGGGCACGGGGCCAGGCTCTCTGATGCGATGCAGATGTTGCCCTGGCCTTGACCTCCTGCCCATATGATGCCGAGGCCAAAATGGCACAGGTGCTGCACCACCTTCAGTCTTTGGGCAGCCAGGAGCTGCACTGTGCAGGATGCGAACGCTGCCAACTCTCCTTCCTTTGCACACTTTTCTCATTACTAAGGTCTAGTCTGATGAGGCTTAACGAAACTCTCCCTTGATTTCTGCAATCACACACCAACCCTTCTTTTGATGATGCTTAAACTAGTGTGTGCCGTCCTTATTTTTCTTTTCCTCCCACCCCTACCCCCACCCCCCCTCAAGCTTTATCTCCCTATTTAAAAAAACAAACAATATTAATTCTGTGCTGTAGTGGAGTGTTTTCCAGTGCTATTTCCTGGCCCCGTGCCTGTGCCCTGCTCTCTCTTGGCTGGGTTTGTCTGGTTGACTGCTCCACAGGAACAGACTGGCACTCTAGCTGAGGGCTCCAGGGTCTGCACACACAATCCACTAAACATGTCTCTGTGAGGAGCTGCAGTGCTTCCTGAACATGAAGTACGGCTGCTGTTTTGCGACATAGTTCACAAGTTATAATTATGCCCAGCTAAAATTGTGTTTTATTGTTGTTGTGCATTATTTGCAGTAGTTGTAGATGTACTACTCGTATAATTAAAAGTCTAAAATGCATTTTTTGTGATTACATTCATGCACGCTTAAGCGCATACCGGTAAAGTGGCACGTGCATGAAACTACACATTAAAATCACACAGTGAGAGTATAAAGAACAAATTGATTCTGATGGGTAAGGGACTTCAGCACTAAACACATCCACTCACAGGGCAAACAAATATCTGCTCTGTTTGTGAGGCCTATGGCCCTCCTAACCCACTGATGTTGAACCAAGCCTGTGCACATGCCAGAGAAACAAATGAGGTCTCTCTCTCCTCCACTGAAGATGAAACACAGCATCATTAAAGCATGTGCATTTGTCTAATCAAGCTTTCGCCCGCGGCCACGTCGAATGTAAATGAATAGGCTTGTGTGTGCCAGCCTCTATTTCTGCCTCAGACTGGCTGTGTTTGATGATGAAACGGTGCGCTGAGCATCAGACAGAAGGGGGCACTAGTGCTCCAGTGTTGCTCTCCTCCCCCGTGGAGCCCTCTCTTCCTCAGAGCTCCTCACAATGGGGATCTGCCTGAGGGGGGAAATGTTGCTTTTTTAGGTCTGTGAGCCCATATCCCTTAATCCTCAGCCATGATTGACAATCATGATTTAGGGTATATGGTGTCCCATTCTAATCCACGAGCAATGATTTCATTTGCATACCTTCCGTACGTGGCCTCATTTTGGAGGAAACGGCTGCCTTTGTAAGTGATACAGAAAGAGAGAGGGAGGAAACTGAAGAGAGTGAGCGCAAGATAGAGAATGAGAAGCAGAAAGAGAATGGATGGGGGAATGTTTGTGTTTTTTTTTCTTCTTCTTTTTGCCAGAAGGAAGATGATAGCAGTCTCCATTCCAAACCAAACCTTCCCATATATGCTTTTCCTCTGCAGCATTTTCCCCTCACACACACACACACACACAATGCATGTGCATATTCAAGCACAAACTCTGAAGCACAATCACAAGTATATTCAGAAATGCGAAGATGTATGGAGACGCAGGAACACAGAGGAACACACAGTGATGCTCCCTCACACGATGCAAAACTAAATTGGTATTTGCTCATTTTATAACCAAGTCAGGCTTAATTATAATCATGGGAGTTTGGGAGTTACCGTATAATCTCTAGAAGGTATTAAGAATTACCCAGAGCGCACCAAAGCAAAAAAGAAACAAATACAAATACGTACAATTATTTCCCAGTCATAACACCCAAGGGAGTTTGATTCAAATAATGCTCAGTGTTTGGTATGCCCACAGAGACCATTCATCCTCGCTTTTATCTACTGAGGAAGTGGAACAGAAGTAAAATACTGGATAAAAGGTCAAAAGGGTCAAATCTCACTGCTAGGTAGAGATGTATAAGGTAAGATTTATTTTTTCCTTAAATAAAATACCCAATATCTAAATATATATTTATTTTTCAAATGTCATGGTAATTTAGTTTTGTCATGATTCATTATGTACTTGAGAAATAGATCATTTTTACATTAAGTGAATTGAAATAATTACAAAAATTAGATTATATAGGTACTTGTAATTCTATTATTTCTTAATTCTTATTTATTCTTTCTGTTACTGAAAAAATGAATAAAAGGTGTATTATCTATTTAGGAGCAAATTATTTGATCGAAAATTGAGTTGCTTCACCTCCGATTTAATTATCAAGATGCAAGGTGTGAGATAATACCGTAATTAATAACAACAAATATAAATACAGAGAGTATAATTTTAGCACAGTTTTAACCCCTGAACAAGCGGCAGGTGAGTCAGACAAAACTTAAAATTTCAGGCGACATTCTAAAGCTTATAATTAACTTATAATTATAAGTTATAATTATACTTAACTATATATATTTTGAATATGTCAGATTGAAATTGAGTCCCAAATTATGCACACACACACACACACACACACATATATATGTATATATATATATATATATATATATATATATATATATATATATAGTAATCATGTAATGTGTCAAGGATTTGCATATTCAATTCGATGTATTTAATTTATTGTATGTTTATGATTTATACATAGATAATTCAGTACAGTATGATACAGGATTTATGTCTAACTCCATGGAATGAAATGATTATTTTAAGGGGGCAAAAAGCAGAAAAAAACAAAGAAACACAAAACAATGTGTTAAAAGTAGAGCCTGTTTTGGACATCAGTGCAATTCTTTTATGATGAAGAAAAAAAAACACAGGCACACAAATATATCTAGTCTATATTTATCCGATTTGAGTCCCTGAGGTGACGCTGCAAAGGTTCTGCTTATAACAGAAGGCAGAAGGAAGAGATAGTGAGAGGGATCCTCTTCCCCCTCAGTAATCACCACCACGCACCGGAGCGTCAACCCAACCATCCCTCCTTCCTTCCTCTCTGACTGACTGAGCCTGGCCAGGTCTCTGTGACAGAGGACTCCCCTTTGGAACAATAACAGTCTGATAATCTCCTCTTATCTCCAGTGTGTTTAGTGGCTGGTTAACAGGCTGTCTACTTGATGGGTGTCTTTCCACGCCTACGCCATAGGGGGAACGTTGGTGTCATCACCAACCTGAAAAAAACGGAGGAGTAGCACAGGGAATAAAGGCTAGGTGGAGGAAATAAAGCCAATACAACAATTGAAAAATTTCAATTTTCATATAAATTATGTTATTTATTATAACATGGAAATCGGGATCCTTTTTTTGGGGGGGGGGGTACCACATTAATCTAGCATGAAATTGAAGGTCGGTGTATGGACAGAGTGTCTGTTGCCCACCTGTCCTGAGTTTACCCCCCCCATCGGCCTCGCCCAGCCCACTTCTGATCCGGGATACCAGTATGGGAGGCGGCGTGGGATTAGGTGGCCCGGGGGCGCGGGCACTCGAGCATCACGCACCCGTCATCCCACCTCCACGGGCCATCCCACCCTCTCCACAATTAGCACTGTTTACCAGCCCTGGCCCTAATTGATTCCCCCTCTTTATCTTTTTTACCTCCTTAATTTTGTTATTAAGTGTGCGGGAGAGGCGCGAAAGCTCCTCTTTTTTTTTTCCCCATTTTGAGAAATTATACTCTTGTACTTGATCCAGCTAACAGGATTTTCTTAAATTACTTTATAAAAGACCATCTTTTAACTTTCTTCTTTCTCTCTCTATCCATTCATTAGCAGGTCTGCCTCGAGGCCTGCTCACATCAATTTCTTGGGTTAAAGTTACAAACTTAGGCAGCTCAGCTCAGCGCTCACGGTGGTTTGTGGACGAGAGGGGGTGGCTGGGGGTGGAATGGGGACGAATTATTAATTTCTGAAGTATTAGAAAAATAAAGAGATTGAATTAAGTGTATTGGTCCTCTGTTATCCAGCATGGCTAGCCTCAGGGACTTACTGTAGTGGAGGACATTATGCAAATGCTCTCTCTCTCTCTCTCTCTCTCTCTCTCTCTCATAGCCCTTTCCCTCTTCCTCCCTCCCTCTTTCACCGGTTCTCTCTCTCTCTCTCTTTCTCTTTCTCTCTCTATTACAGTCAATCTCTGCTCTCCTATAATCTCTCTGTCTCTTTAATCTTCATCAGTCAGCAGAGACGGAGACAGTATGGAGCGAGTGTCTCCTGCCGAAGCCGCTCTCCATTCTCTCATTTGCCATTTCCTCATTCATGAAGTGTTGATTCCCAAAATCTCCAAGGAAGAGACACCCAAGACACTCACAGTGTCTATTAAACACCAAGGTTATGAAAATGAGATACAAACTCTGCCCATCATTTCATAAATAGTTCAGTGTATACGGATGTCTTGTTATTATCAATACCAGCTTTTACTTTCTTTAAACATGTTATTTTAAATGTTATGGCGAGGTTGGTTGGGTTAAGGGATATGGATATATTTTTTTAAATAGTTTTTAAATAATTTTAAATGTATGTCTCCAGACTTTACACAAGTACATTTACACAAGTCTCTTGAATCTGTTATAGTAATTTATTTGTTTTAATTTGAACAGGCCAATTAGACGCCACATTAGCATATACAGTATAATACATCTGTTTAATTGTTTTTCCATGATGTAACAATGTTTATCTTTAATTTCCTCCCATTAAATAAAGAGACACATAAAATAAAAGGAATAACTGCAGAGTCAACGAACCTTAAAGAACAGTCAATATTAGAATTTTACTCCTAAATGCTGTGGGGGTTTTTTCACCCCCGCAAGCACAAAAACCTACAGACGTAGATCAGATCTCCGTATCTCTCTATTGATCTTAGGATTCGCCACGATATAGAAAGCTAAGCCCAAGACGCCGGATATTTTCTCATTTAAAGACGGGCAAAGTGAAAACACTCATCACCCATGATCCATAAAAATACAGATCGCCTGAGCTGACATGCAAAACTTTGGTCAATATTGATGTTTATTCAAGAAGGCGCTTGTTCGGCACAAAGCTGATGAGGCCCGAGTCCAAGCTAATTAAGCCCTAATGGAGGAGTGAGGAGAAGAAGAAGGGGAAGGAGAAGAAGGGGCAGGCTGGATGATAAGAGGAGGATGGCCGAAGAGGAGGCGGGGAGGAAGAGGAGGAGAAGGAGGAGGGAAGTGAGGCATGGTGTCAGTAACAAGGCCAGTAATCTTACAGCAGGAGGGGGAGAGGCTCCCAGCAGCACCGGTGGCATCCTGCACCACTAGAGGCAGGACAGGTTTGATGTTAGCAAATATTAGCTTTGTGCAGGACGTGGGTGTATTCTCTTTGACACGCTCATTGCATATTCAGAGACAGATGTTTCTGTGGCAGAGGCGAGGACGAAGAGGAGGAGGAGGAGGAGGACGGCAGCTGAATGAAAGGCCTGAGATGGCAGAGTCGCTCTCGGAGGAGCAAGTAATTGGCCCCTCGACGGTAGCGGTGACAGAGAGAGGCACTTACACACACACACACACACAAACACACAGGCAGCCAGCCTTTTTCCCTCGCTCATCTCCTCTGCGTCTCTTCACAGATCTGATAAAGGTAAACGTGTAGCAAATTTGTCATTTGATGAGGGAGGATTTCCACAAACAGAGCTGACATGATGAGCCTGTGATCTGCCTGTATGGGAGTCAGCAGGGGCCCAGGCAGGCAGAGATCTCAATCCTCCCTCTGCCCCCCCTCCTCCCCCCACATACACACAACACACACAAACACACACACACACTCTGTGCCTCTCTTTTCCTCTTGCAATACTCTCGCCTCATACCCTCGCCTCAGCATCACACTCAATTTCTGACTCTTTCACTTATCTCTGGGCTCCATGCCTGCAGACTGCTCAATTATCCACACTCACCTAGCTCCTTCTTCTCCTCCTCCTCCTTCTTCTAGAAGAAATACAGATTCTCAAATATTTCCAATGCAATATTGACAAGTTTAAGGATTCAGTGGTCAAGAGCTCAGTCATAGACATGAGCTAAGCAATGAAGTTGCAACGCATTCAGGCAATAACGGCCCCACATAAGTCGAAATTCTGGGTATCTATACTATACCAGAGTAGTTATTTTCAGCTGACTTTACTAATAATTTCTCTCAGTTGTCTGTATTTTCTACTCCTTATGTTTTAAAAATAGCCTCTTTGTTTATTTGATCTTGTGTTCATGGCAATTGTCCAACTACCAAAAAGTGATTTTTCTGTAAAAAGGGCATTATTTTACCTATTCTATACCCTAAATTATAACCAATCCAGCGCTTTCCCCTGTTAAAATACATTTAAAGTGAAAATGCAATGCATAAAACACATTTTTCTGTTTATTTTTTCACTGGGTCAGTACACATAAATTGCAAATTTTGACTGAAAGAGAAGTGTTTTTCATTACTTTTTAACTTCAATTAAATTAATTTTTAAAAACCCTAGTATCTATACTTTACCTTAGTAATGAATGTGAATACTTTTGACACCTCTGCACCTGAATAATACAGAGATTTATGAGCAGGCTTTCAGGGGCTGGGATCAGAAGGAATAAGTTAAATGAAGTTTGGTGGCGATGGCCCATTCAGTTTTCTCAGCCAGAAATTGACCTCCATTACCACAATCATTCTCACTACAGTAACCCCTCTGCAGAGATTACGTGCACACTCTTTCAAAGTGATCACGAGACTCTCATCTGGCTATAAAAACACATCTCCCACCACATGTAATTGCTCTGCACTTCTGCAATCCTTTTCTCGGACGCATACACCCCCCCCTCTTTTTCTCTCTCTTCTTTTCATATCCATTTGATCTGAGAAGGAGTCACTGGGTTTGAGCCTTTTCCACTCAGAGGTAATGGTCCTGCCTCTGCCTAGTCCCATGACTCTAATCCTGGGACTCGGGACCCAAGCTACTGCTCTCCTCCATGCAGCCTTCTCAATAATGCCCCTCTGTCTCTCTGAACGGCCTCAGCTGACGTTAACCCTTTAGCAAAATCGTCATATGCAAATAATTTATTTAGCACCGACAACGAGGAAACGGCCAAAGCAATGTCTGCAGCAAACGTGGTTAAATTCTGGATTATTTTAGGTCAAATTTTTCAAAGTTTTGGCCATCACCATGGATAATAAGATTATACAATTGTGATATTATTTGAATGGCTGTTTCACCTATTCTGAGAAATAGTCTAACAATCAGAGCGTTGTAGGTGGAATTATGAATGGGAATATTGTCTTCCTACATAATTAGCTACCAATCGATTCAAGATATGACAGGAATATGGCCAGTAAAGATCAATGCAGCTGAAGCGGTTGCTGTAAGTGACTTACACAAATAATATGTCATTTTTGCGTATGTCTGCACTTGCACTATGACTGCTCTTAGCACATATAGATATAGAAAAGGCAAAACGCTTTAACAAGTATCCACCTGGGCTGGGCTTGTGTCCACATGGCGTTGTTCTCTCATGTTCCCGGAGCAAAAAATTGCACCCTTTTTTAAGAACGCTTTCCCTTTTTTATGTGATTTTCAGACAGTTCCATGAGGGATGGATGATGAGAAGAGAGCAGTTCCTGTTGCACTCAGACTTGGACTCTGAAGTGATGAGTTGGAAGTGAACTGGGTGAAGGAGGGTTGTGACAATTTCTCGCTGAAATGACAGCTGACATGACAGGGACGAGACCGGATTTAAAATTTGACAGCTAAGACATGATTGGCATATGACAAATGTGACACTCCTCTTTGGAGATGTATGGAGTTGCTGTGATTGGCTAGTTATGTGATAGCAAACCATAACTGTTTGAGTCAGACCTTTTTCAGATTATACTAAATGTAAGAAAACATCTTTTCAAACCCTTCACTTAAATAATATTAGTGATGTGAAATGGTCAACCCAAATTATAATGAAATAATATTACCTACTTCAGATTTACCTGAATATAAACAGCTGTCTTAAAGGTGCAATACGTAGTTTCTGATGCTCCCCCCCCTAGTGGTGAAGTTGCAGATTGCAACCAAACAAGTAGGAGTACCTACGGTGGCCACAAAAATGCAAAAGGCCATCTCTAGAAAGATTGTTTGCTTTGACTGTTGTGGGCTACTGTAGAAATATTGTTGCAACTGAATATTCTGTAAGATGCAAAGTTTCTGACTTTTGTTTTTGTATAGTACAAACAAAACATCTCCATCTAGAGTCCTATACTTCTTAGTACTTTTAAGAACACTGAATCTCAAATAAAACTAATAAAATCAATGAAAAATGACTGAGCCTGGTTACATTCAGAAAACTATTTCTCCATGTCTTTCTCTCATGTGCACCGAGCACCCTGCTCCAACATGTGTTTAATTACATAGAATCATGTAAGCTCTGGGAGGACTAATGGACCACAGATATAGCCTAAACAAAAGTTGATGCCTGATAACATGAACATTACTTCCGATAAATTAAATTACATTTGTTCTGTTATTAAATGATGAAATTAAACTATAATTGCAGAAATGCAAAATCCTTACAAGTACACAATATTCATATAATAATCAACATGTGGATAATATTGATGCACAGTAGGGCCTGGACAAATATGATGTGATGCAACATTTCTCAGCGGAGGACAACTCGCTCAATCTTAGATCAAAAACAATTTTTATTTTGATTGAATTATATACTAATTAAAACAAAATCATCTTATTTTGGGTGAAAAAACTAACTGTAAACATTTTTTTTCCCTTTAGGCTGAGAAAAAGTAGCAGTTGGACACAGTCTTAAACACCCTGACAGGTTAGACTTTTCTTCTTTTTTTATTATTTTTTTGATGGGGGGGGGGGGGGGGGTAATTATGACACCATATTCACCCTAAATGTGAGTGGACAGTCTTGTCTCATCTTTACTGTCATTTTTTGGTTTTACCTCTACTTAAAGTGATAACTTGCCTAAACTGTTTTCTGATCATCTCCCTATGTGTATTTATTCTCCCATCAAATTTGTTTCATGGCGCCTTGTTCCCAGGTCTCAGCAGTTACTTTTTGGCAGCTACAATGTTGTATTAACATATAGAAATAATTGTCAAACCTATGAAAATACGTGTCATCCTTTAAGACCCCAACCAGCTCCCGCAATCAACTGTTTGCTCTCTTACGTACATTCTCCCTATTTATTAAGGCACAGCACCCTGGAACATCATTAGAAAAAGCTCTGCTTCCTGGGAGAGGTCTTCAGTGGGGGGAGAGGAGGGGGTGGGGTGGGGGGAGGTCTCAGAGGAGAGCTGAACTTTGTTAATGGAGTGTTTCTCCGTGCAAGTCACTCAGCTTTGAAAGCCAAGCCCCCCGGGTGAGGACTCTGAAGCGCAGGAATCAGACATGCACAATCAGTTCCACTCTTTAAATCTCCTTCAGAATCATATCTATTTGAGCAGCCTTTCCTTAATTTATTTCTCTATCAGTTAGTGGGTTGTGATCTGGCGAAGTGCTCCGGGAATAGGAAGCACCACTGAATGGTGAAACCGGAGAAGGTTCCTCTCTTTCTCTCTTTCTGTTTTCTGCTCCCTCGCCGATTTCCACACACACTCGTGCTCCCTATCTCTCCCCCGGTGCCCTCGCCATCCATTTAGGCAGCGCCTCTGACTAATTTGCCCATCACGCCTGCTGTCTGGTCCTTTACGGTTGGAGATGTTTTGACGTGTCTCTCTCGGCTCGCTCTCTCCACTGGCACTGTCTCCGCTATGATTAAGAATATTCTGATAATAAGCAAAATGCCAAGAGTCACCAAACGGCTGAGGAATCCGGAGTGCCACAGCGTGAGGGAGTGTGTTCCCCTGCATCAGTGGAAAAAATGTTTAGAGTGAGCAGTGCATGCACAGCATTTTCAGTCAAAGGAAATGTAATCCAAGCTGCAGAAGGAGAGGCTTCTAGAGGGCAGATTTCTTTATGCAGAAGATGAAAGGGTTGTGCACTCTCACAATGTTCATTTATACCTCAGATTGAACATTTAGATCATCTGTGACAAATTGAATCATGTATCTTGTTAATTACAGTCATTTGTTAGTGTTGGGGGTTTGGGTGAACTTGCAAGTACCAGCGTGGATGTAGGTGCATCAAGCCACATGCAGGCACCCACGTGGCCTTTCTGTCAACGCCTCTCGCCATCCAGCGGCTCACTTCGGAGGTCGTTTAGACTTTTCCCACAATCCCCTTGGAAAAAAAGGGCGTGTCTCTGACAGGAAGAATGTGCCAGGCCACCGCGGCAGCGCCCTTCATAGCCCCATCGACCGCCACCCCCCCTCCATCCCCACCCCGCCCCCACAAACCTCCACCCACTGGACTCACCAAGTGATTAGTTGGGGATTAAAATATTTGCTGGGCAAATATCTGCCATGGTTGTCTGACCCAACATCATAGTTCAAAGACATGGGCTTAACCAACTTTTCTCTTTACTTGACAAACCATCAAGACATCCCCAGAGCTCACCCAGTACACAGTCCATGAATTCTACGTTTTCAGTAAGAAAAACAAAAAAAAGAAAAAGAAACACCGGTACTTTCATTTCACTGTAAATTTTGGAATGTAAAATGCACAATATGGCATTTTCTGCCACTGTAGGGTGTCTCATTTAAAACAATACCGGGAGACGATTTATCGCGAGAGGTCTCGCCATCTCCAAAACGTTTGTTGACCCGGTGGTTTAAATAGGTAAAAACACCAAATAAAGCAGTTTCACTTTAAAAGTCAGTGTTCCTCCAACACTGTTCAGTGGACAGAGGACATTCAGAGTGGCTCCAACCCAAGCTGCTGCGAATATTTACTCGACTTCTTTTCTCTGATAATTTAATTCAAAGATGTCCAATGACTAAAATGATTCATCCAGGTATAAGATTCCAAAACAACCAAAATCTAAAAAAATATTAGGAAAAAACATGGGCAATAGTTCAGGACATACTTAGAAACATACTTAGAAAGGAGTATTTATAACAAATGCCAGATATATTAGGACCAAGTCTCTGGAAAGAGGAATGAGGACCTATGCTCATATTTCCCACCAAAAAACAATGGGAGCTCAGACATACTCTAAAAGGGAGAAGAGGAAGATTTATAGAGGAAAAGGCAGAGTTGTCCACAGTTCTTAATTGGCAGTAGCTTTCAAAATTGTCTTTATTTGATCAGCTAATATTCTGTTCATTAACTTTAGCTTTAAACAGTAACGTATACAAATCTCTCATCTACTCATTAATGAAACATTACATCATTAACCTCAAAGTAACACATTACACTGGTCATTTCAACCGCTGATGTAATGTATGCAGGTCATGAATTTTGTACTACTTTTTATTGAGCTTCTTCTTATAGTTATATTAGTAGTAGTATGAATTTTACTGCCATTGGTATTGTAACAAATTTGTTACAATATGGAAAGAAATAACTACTGCACCTGTTGCGATTTTTTCAATAGGTGATGATGCTCCAGATTGAAGATATGACATCCTGGTTCTCTTTTTTTTCTAAAAGAAAAGGTTATTCTTAGTCGGAAAAATATCCATTCTGTCAAATAAACTTAAGATTGAACCACTGAACCACTTTTTTGATGTAATTACTAAATGAAAAGGAAATATATCTTTTTTTAATGAGGATTTAGGAGTAGTGTATGAGTGGTGAGGAAACATTTTTGAATTTCCACATAAATTGCTGAATGCAGGGGAGACGGAGACAAGCTGCCAAGTACATTATTACCCCTCAGGGCCAAACAACACGCACCCCTGAGGACTTACATCACTCAGCAAATTAAGAGTGGGCTCTGTGGCTGGGGCCGTCCACCTCAGCAGCGTCCACCTCCCCGCTGAACAATACAACCTGCACTACCACCGCGGAGCATTCATCTCAGCTCTATGCCTGGTCTTGTTATTCCTTTATTATGAGTCCTGGCCACTAACTCGGGGGGCTAATATTGTTTTGCTTCCGACGGTCATTTGGCACTGAGTGTTCTTAATTTCTCGCAGCCCCTCTCTCTCCATCCTACCTTTCCTTTGTGTCTCGTGTGGGTGGGGGCAGATGAGGCATGTCGGCAAAATGCAAAGGTTTAATTACTTTTTGTTGAATTAATTAAGGAGGAAAAACCTGTTCTTAGGGAACAAAGGTGAGGCTGGCTGGACGCGGTGGTGGAGATTGGGGCGTGGGGCACAGGGAAAGCATCATAGCGTAGCCTGGCAGCCTCTGAGGATTTAATTTAGAGTGGGTCTCCTGCTACTGGAGCCCTGGGCCTCAAAATCGACCACTCGGAGGCTCTTATTGGTACCGAGCTTGCAGCTATCCATCACTGTCACGCCAATCTCATGAAAACCGAGGCGCACTGCAGAGAAACTACATCACTTGTGGCTTCAGGAATCTAGAAACCACTGTCTACAGGGTGTGTGCATTAAGCCTGAAAACTGAACACAATCTTCTTGATGTGACCCTGAAGCACCAATGACGCAACATGCAAGTATCTGGTGGTTCAAACTCACCATTAAAATGTATTTCTTTGTCATTTCTTTACGAAAAGCATAGTGAGACTTAAACACAGCGGCATTACTGTGGCTCCTCTCATTTAGCAGGTCATAAGTAAAGAAATGAGAGGTTGTGCAGTGACATTTTGTTCTTTATTTTATACTTCTTTTTTTTAATATAAATCACCATTCCTTCCTTGGTATACATATACAGTTCTCTGCTGACTCTTTGGTTGTGGGTTCAATCCTCAGCTACTTCTTTATAAGTTAGAAACCCAAAAGTTAAGCTCAAAGAAACCAAACCAAAGTTTTAAGGTCGTGATTTTGATCTTTGCTGAAGGCCGACATCCAAAGAGAAGATCTAGAAGTGCCTAGAGAACAACTCTCAGTGTGAAGAGGGCTCATGGTGTATTGGGGGTCTATATGACCCTGAAGCATCATTGCTGCAGACAAAATGTCAGAAGGCAGTTTTTTGAGGCTGTGAGTTTGCATGATACAAGCTGGAGGTTATGGAAGGAGAAACCAAAACTGAAAGTTCACTGAAGTTGAGAAGAATGTTTTTTGCCAACTAGCCTAGACAAATAAGACATAATGTGTTAAAGAGTGATGAGCTATATAGGTGCTGGTAGGCCTCAGGTTCAAATGTTTCAGGTGAGTTACTGTAAGCCAAACCAGCAGGCTCCAGCTACATATTTATCATACAGAGTGATCAATCTTTTCATGTAAGGCAGCAAAAAAGCTGCCAAAATTTCAAACTATTCCCTTAAAAATATGTCCTCCTTATCTTCAAAGCAGTCTGATGATTTAACAGTGTAACAAATCCTTGAAACTTGTACATCCTAATTCCTTGCAAAGGGTCTAACAGGCAAAAACAGTCATAAACGGGGTTCATAAGATTCTATATATAATGAGACCTGTGCTTCTTTTTCGTTCAATTTTTTACACTTTGTCTTTTATCTTCAGATTCATGGTAATAAGAGGTGATCAGATCATGTATCTCATATCTGTAGGAATCATTATTGAATGTTCAAATACAGCATACTGAATTAAGTTTGTGCATGCAAGATTGCATGTATATTTCTCAACTTCAATTTAATGATATTCACCTTTAACTCTATTCTATTTAGGTATCTTTCAACCAAATGTGTATTATCTAGGAGTCTTTAAAATTCGGTGCCTTGTCCAGACTTCTCAGTCCTGTTTCTCTTTCTTATCTGGATTCAGAGACTCGCACACTATATTTTGCACCTGAACCTGATTTCAGTTTGGAAATATTTATTTCCATGGTGCGGATAATTTTTTTCCCCTCCTGTCCCTGTTTTGAACCCATAGCTGCCTATCACATCACAATGTAGATGTCCAAAAAAGATTCTTTCAAGCACATTAGAAGATACTTAGCTTGGCAAGCAAGATAACTACACGATGTGTTGCAGCGTATTTGTTTTTTTGTGCTTGTGGCAAAGGGGGAGGGGAAGACTGTTTGAATACTACATCCAAAGTGTGCATGACAGAAATATCACCAAATTAGATGTCTCTAATCCCTCGGGAATATGAATTAGCCTGGAATGAATCAGTCCTCAAATGAGTAGGTGTTTTGAGGAAAGAGAGGCACTGATATAAAACGCTGAAGCCAGTAAACAACAATCCACAATGAAAATACAAAAAGAGAGCAAGTGAGGCTGCCAGAGGAAGATGCCAATGAGATCTGAGACATTACATTCAGAATCACAAACAATGAGATAGTGCCATTGTCAACTGAGGTTTTTTTTCATCTCATGTTTCTTACCTTTTGGCTTAATGTGTACAAAAATCTCAGTTTCTCGCAGAGGGTTTTGCTTTTGTTTCGTTCGTCAGTACATCTAATATGTGAAGTTCTAGTTCCAAAATGAGAATTAAATATAGACACTGAAAGGTATTTCCGCTCTTTGTAACGTGAAGATTGCCGGACGAAACTGTCTCACGCTGATTAGGCTTCTTTGATGTTGAGACGGGGGGGGGGGGGGGGGGGGGGGGGTAAAAAATGAATTTCAGGTTTTGTGATTTAGTGGAAGTAGGCTAAATGGAACTGGTAGATATGTTCGTGTCGTCACTGCCAGTGATTCAGTGATCAAAGCTGCTACTTCTGCAGCCTTTGGGTTTGTCAGTGTGTGTGTGTGAGCCAGAGAGCTGGTGCTGAACTAATGCCTACCATCGCCTGGGTGTATTTCTCCTACCGGGTGGCCATGCAGTCCCTTAGCTCTGTGTCTCCCCATGTGTCTGCCCACCCACGGTACGGAGGTGTTCAATTGGGACAAATCTACATCTTTCTGGCCAATGACTCTCTCTCTCTCTCTCTCTCTCTCTCTCTCTCTCTCTCTCTCTCTCTCTCTCTCTCTCTCTCTCTCTCTCTCTCTCTCTATGGCTGTGATGGCAGCCAAAGTTAGTGCTACCTCTACAGATCCTTTTAAAAAGCTTCAGACTGTTTTTAGAGTATGTGGCACACAATTCTGTACATCACTCTCCTTTTTTTTTAACAGAAAATTTAACCACTGCACACACACATTCACCACCATCAAAACACAGATATGTCCGTGCATCTTCCACTCACCTGCCAAGGTTCTACAGCCATGCTAATAAATTCCTAATTAAAAGCAGGGTAGCCTGTAATCTTAAAGTCTGCACTTTTTTTTTAGAGGCAACCATCTTCCCCTATAATCACACTACCAAGTTGTAAGATCAATAAAGCTTAGTGGTTAAGCTCTGTTTTATTTTAGGAAGGAAAATGGAGGCAGTGTACTCTGTAAATGTTCTTACTGGCACATGTGAATTTCTTTGCACTCAAATTAAGCAGGATTATAAGGGGTGTGTGGAGGGGGACAGGGAAGGACAGAGGGGGACCACCGGCCTCTTCAGACTCCGGCTCATGTGACAATAGCCGAGTGTGATCAGCCAGACTATCTGTCCGGCAGCAGCCAGACGTGGGAGCTGTATGTTGCCCTCTGTCAGCACACAGGGAGCGCCTCGCAACAATGACACATGCGGATGGGTGACAAATTAAATGGGGAAAAAAAGAAAGTGTCTCTGTTGAGGTGTTGGGCCACTGTGAGCCGCCAGAATTGCTTCAGTGCACTTTGGCAAAGATTTTCGAAGTCTTTGAAACTTGACTGGAACGCAATTCTTCCAAGAGATATTCCCTTATTTATTTCCCTTATTAAAGTATATAATGAGTTAAATGGACAACATAAAGATTGCCTGGTACAGGGGAACAGCTTGATATAACAGTTAGAGATATTTAGTGTGACCGAAGAAGGATATGGTTTGTTAGAGGACACCTATAGGTTTTAAAGATGGAGAACAATTTAAAGAGTAACAGAACTTGGGGCATTGGTGCCTCAACCAAAAGAGATTAGCCTCTTCAGCTGAGCTTCATAATTGCCTTCCTTCTCTCTCTTTTTTTTCCTATCCTTCTTTCACCCACACACACACGCACACATCGCTTGGTCATGTTGACCGAGAGCAAATGAAAGCAGCCAGACCTAGAGAATGGAAGAGGCTGCGGCCATAGTGTGAGGAGGGGAGGAGGCCCCAGTGTGCTGAAATAGCTTAGGCTCCAAAAGAAATGAGATCCAGGCACTTATTTGTCAGGGTGTCTGCCTGCTCTTTCCCCGTCTCTGCACTGTCTGAATATGCATGAGGATTTGAGAGGTATAAATAGCGGAGGTGTCCATATTGCCACTGCGTTTTCCATCAGCACAGAGAAAGGCTTTAATGGGCTTATTATGAACCGCATTACATCACCAACGGCCAATTACAAATTCCTTAAGGGAAAAGGAAAGGGAGAGCTTACTCTTGGGCAAAGTTTATGCAACTGACAAGTCACATGTTCCCAATGTTTTGGTTTAAGTGGAGGCATTGTTCTTATCGTTGTCATGTAATATTTTGGTGTAATGTCATAATATCTGTATGTCACTCTCTTGTTTCCAGAAATGAGACAATACGTTTCCTCACCTGACATACCTCAATCCTTACAGTAGAGTATCAATTTATATCAAAGAACATGTTCTTTTTTTAAAGGCTGTTTAAAACAGTCACTGACCATTAAATGATCCCTTCTTAGATTGTTGTAATGTAAGTAATGGGGGATCAAATCCACAGTACTTGATTCTTGCAAAAATGTATATCAAAGTTTATCTGAAGCTTAAATGTGGCTATAGTTGCTCAAAATACAAGTTGATATCATCCAAAGTTACAGTCCTGATAGTTCAGAATAATTCCCTTCTATGGCCATACTTTCAACGATTTTAATAATCATTTACTTCATTATTTCATGCCTGTACAGGACAGTTTGACTCTAAACACACAAATTAGTAGGTAACTGTCTACAATTATCGTCACCAAGCTAAAACAGAGAATTGCTATTTCACATTTACAAAATTCAACAGGAACATTTTTTTCCAGAAATTATGTCCTGGATGCTGTAGATTATCCAGAAATTAGATTCCAATGGAACCTTTTTGCACCTAAAGAATATTTTATATTCTGTGGGTATTACATCCGAGTCTCAAGCAATTTTCTCAAAAGCTGTTATGTTCGTATATGCCAGCAGTTTTGGCAGCATATTGTAATAGTGAAATATATTATATTGTAAAAACTTTAGGTTCCTGTAGAATGTTAGTGAGATAATTACTTTTTTCTTCAAACTTCAGTTTTGTTTCAAGCCCTTCTAAAGAAATTATACAGTATTTTTTTATCTCATCTTTAAAGTGCCCAAATGCTATTCCCTTGTTCTCCATACTCTTGTTTTCCTTGCACTGCGAAAATGAAATCTTAACAAGTGAAAATGTCTTGTATTTGCTTAGATTGACTAAATTAAAATAAGCCAATTTTACTCAATATTAGACTAATTGTACCAAATACAAGACCCGATAAGATTTCATTGTTTGTATATATTATACAGATAATGTGGGCTAAAGTATGCTCATAAAGTATGAGCATATATATATATATATATATATATATATATATATATATATATATATATATATATATATATATATATATATATATGTCGCTGCTGTCACTCTTGTTGGAGAATCTGATCCTCCTGTGCGTTTCTGAATAAAATCTTTGCTTATGGTGTTTAAATTTGCCTACCAGCGTGCACCCTGGCCCACTTCTACCCATAGTTCCTGATGGGGATCCGCTCAGTCAGACTTCTGCTCCACTTTCTTCTCACAGTTCTGCCTTTGACCCACTTTGATTCACTTCATTCAGCGTCCCATTAGAACCGGCTCTGAACATGGCGACACGGGATGAAACAAAACCGGAAGAATTATGGATATATCAGTGGAAATATTCCGTCCAGTCGTCCCCGTGGGGGAATGAAGAGATGGGCTCACGGTTGCGTCATCGGGGGGACGGCGACTACATGGTAAACAGTGCATTCAAGGAGAGCATAGAAGGTCAGAAGCAGAAAGCTCCCTGTATGGCTGAAGAGAATGAGTACAGCCGTGGGAGATTAACATGTGCGATACAGCCGGAGCCAGTGTAGGAGAGAAAGAGAGAGTGAGATAAGTTGAGGAGGGTGGGCGAGGGGGAGATGAAGCAGTGATCTCATGATAAGCCTGATAGAAAGAGGGCTCAGAGTTCTCCCAGGGAGCAGGTCGAGGGAGGCGGATGGATGCAGCAGACAGCACATCAGGCACCCCTGCCATCAGCAGGACCCCGGCACCGGCAGAGGGCCCGCCGCCGGGTGGGTGCCAGTGCAGATGCAGATGAACAAGCGTCGGAGAGAAACAATTGAGCAGGGGGCAGCGGGCTGGGCATGAGGGGAGGCAGATAGAAGGAGAGAGGGAGCTGGGGAGAGGGTACCATCCCCGCCGCTCTTTATCGCAGCCATTGATCGTGGCGTGTGTGCATTGATCCAAGTCGACCATCTGCTACAGTTAGATAAGCGTGCGAGGGCCTGGGCATTGTGCTGTCACTCATGGAGTGTGCACTAAGAGAGAGAGAGAATGAGCTAGATAGAGGGAGAGCGAGATAGAGAAAAAGGGAGTGGTGATGTTGAGGAAGGAGGGGTGCTTTGGCTGCAGGGAATTATGGGGGCAGGATTAGCCTCCTCACTTGCAGGAAACAGAATTTTAAACGGCTGTCTCCTGGCTCCCTCACACACAGACGCACGCACACGCACACACATACACACCACCCCCTGTGTCTTCTCTCCCTGCCCCCACCCTGACTTCTCACACACTCTCTATTACAGTGAACTTCATCAGAGCAGCTCCGGTGCATGTGTGTTTTCATGTGTTTTTGTGTATGTGTTTGTGTGCATGAGCCCCAGAGGCCACACAGTGGATGGTCTCGATGACTTCAGCGGCCTTGAGCTTCGGCCCTTCATCGCCTATCTGCGTCCTCGAACCCTCCAGTCTTGGTTGGCTCCAACCATAATAAGTGAGGGAATATCACTTCATCAAGATGTCTCATTTCATATTCAAGTCTCATCATCATCATCATAAGTATCATCACCATCATCATCATCTACTCTTATCAGATGCCCATGCAATACATCTTACAATTCCCTTTGTGAGGATTGCTGATGAGTTACTAGAAATAGCACAAAACGTCATCTTTGGACAAAATTACAAATGAATGAATAAGGCATGAAGACTCTTTGTCCCATGTGGAAATATGCAAACAGATGAATCACGTTTAAGGACCCTGAAGTGAGATCCACATTTTCTTGATCATTTCTGAAAAAAAAAATCACTTTTGATCCACCAGGAAAACGAGTCCTTGGAAGCTACAATCCCCACTTTTTTTTTTAGTTGTTCACATTTGGCTGCCTTTTTGTTTTACTGCCTAATCCAGCAGGATTTAGAAAGAAAACAATATGGTGTATCACAGTCAGCATTTGTGTACAACGGTAAGCCCATGTGCATTCGGCTGAGTGGCACCTGTCCCCTTCCCCCTGGCTCGCCGTCGCCCTAGAAAATACGGAGGATTCGGGATATATTTCGGTTGCCAGGGAGACCTAGAAAAAGAGCAACTGCAGCAGCATCAGGGCCCGACCTGAGGGGGAGAGTGGCAGCAGAGGGAGCGTGTGTTCTCGCAGCGACGGAGCCTACCATGCCCCCACCCTTACCCCGGAGCTCGCCCTATCTTCTGTGCAACTGTCTTTAAGTCTATTCTGCTCTGTTGTTGCAACTTTTTCTTTGCTCCATTTTCCTCTTTAGAATTCGCACATTGGGGTCCAACGCACAAGACCGCTGCTTTGTGGGAGGGTGGGGGGTGTTTTTTGATGTGAAGGCGAAAGTGGTATGGAGGGATTAGTGTGGCCGGTTGGATCATCTTACAGCCGCCGACCCCCCCCAGACTCATGGACAATGGGGATTAAAACTTCTCTTATTCTTCGGCCCCAAACGGCAGGATGACAAAGACAGTATTCCTCTGGGTCTTTTAACACCGGGCTGCACAGCTGAAGTTGTGGACGGGGTGGGGGTTTGGAGGCCTGGGCAGGGCTCTTATACAGAAAATTAATCCTATGGAATTCTCTCCTCATTGCAAATGGAGATTTGTAGCTTTCGCCCGGCTATCTTAGCCAATCCCGCATAACGCATCAGTGTCACTCAATAGAGGATAACAGCATCCGGTGGAGTGAATGTTTATATCTGAGGCACCCAGGGGCCAGACACAGCTGATAGGCATCTACATCCACGCAGCAGCACCGCTTCAAAGGCAAGGTGTCAATGGTTCATTTGGAATTGATGTGATAGATTAATTATATTTCACTTACGCCGGCGTCCCACAGCAACGGATCCTTTCCCAATTACAAGGTACAGGCGACAGTCACCACGTTCAAGACCCTGATCAGGCCTTGACTGAGCAGGACTGGGATCCTCTGCCCAGGGACAGCGAAGGTGTCTGAAAGGTCTGAAATTGACCAAGTATTGTGAATCCTAGGTCATCACAAAAACCATGAATGTCAATAACCTGACTATTATAATCTGCCTACAGCTCTGACTCCAATATTTTACATGTGACATTTTAACAAAAGGCTACTTCTAGGCTCAATTATGCCCCCAGTCTAAAAATCACTCTGCCATCGTCACATTGTATTGTGTCGTTGTTGTTGTTGTTGTCGTCGTTGTTGTCAGTTGGCTTTATCCCACCAGAGGAAACTTACAATGTCACTCCGTTCTCTTTCACTGATGAATTGGGGAAAAATGCAATGTTGTCTTTGGGGGTTGACAGTGAGCAATTTTCCAACAACAAATGACAAACTACCCCCATCCTCCACCCGGGTGTGTGGCAAAATTGTTTCTCTAATAAAAAAAAAAAAAGCGAGGGCGGGGATATTTTAAATATATGCATATTATCTTTCTCTCTCTCACCCTAGCCTCTCTCACCCCCTCCCCCTCTCTCTCCTATCGCTCTTCCAACCCCCCTCCTCTCTCTCTCTCTCTCTTACCCTCTTCTCTCCTCTCTGTCTCTTGCTCTCTCGTTCCCCCTCTCTCTCTTTGCAGTAAATAAAAGATTAAAATGACTGTTCTAAAAACACCGACTGGTCACCAGAAGATAATTGTTTCAGCTTTGTTTACTGTGCGTGAATGTTTTCTCCCTTTTTAGTCCTTTTTTTTCTTTTTCATTGTGTCCATAATTAAAATTCCTTTATTTTCAAAGTAGTTCTAAAAGAGGGAGCTAAATTGCCTTTTCTGTGTTTCTGTTGTCATTGGTCCACTGTCGGGAAGGGTAGAGGAGGGGGAGGAGGGGAGACAGCAGCAACGTCCTTGGGCTGGATGGTAGATCAACTTTTAGTATATAGTAAATATGCTGTGTGTGTGTGTGTGTGTGTGTGTGTGTGTGTGTGTGTGTGTGTGTGTGTGTGTGTGTGTGTGTGTGTGTGTGTGTGTGTGTGTGTGTGTGTGTGTCTATGCATGCATGTTTTATGTACACATCTGCTGCCATCAGATATTGTGTTAATGCTAAGATTTAAAAACAAAAAAAATCAAATCTATCTGTGCTCCTGAATTAAATTCCCACCTGTCTACTGCGAGGAGGCGCATGCTGGGTGGGCTAATCTAATATCTTCAAATTGGTCGTTATACACAATTGAGGTGTTGATGGATCCCAAAACAACAGTATGTAAATGGGAATGAAAATTACAAGAGCAACTCTAACACCTTATAATGAACTCTGCATCTCCTCAAAAAACGCATCGCACAAACACTGACCTGAAACATGCTTATCTAGCACAGGCGGCAGAAATGAATTTCCGGAAGCCTGACTTTCATGCACATTGATGAAGTCACAGTGTGGCTCCCGTTCGCCTTCCACAACCAGGCCCTAAGTCTGCGCCTCCTCCGCCTCCTTTTCCAGCAGTGTCAGAACTGAGAACACATTTGATGATCAGGGAACTCATTAGAAAAAGGTGACAATGAGGTTTCACAACTCAAGAATTTCCACCAGCCAATTTTCCACATCTCCCTTTGCTACCCAGAGCATGGCCAGGGAGACTGACGTGGGCTGCCTGTGAATGATGCTGAGATTCCTGGAAGAAGAGATGAGAGGGCCTTTTGCCCCTGATTCAAGCCTGCCAAGGCCAAGACCAACACCATATTATAAGCCCTCATATAGAACTCACCCACAGGTCCGAGACCAAGAACATTCACACATACATACACTTCACACAGATGCACAAACCTACAGACAAGCTTTGCCATAATCACAGTCCCCTCACCCCTGCACGCAGTGCTATCCCTCTTCTGCTTAGCCAGGCGCCCATAATTGAATCTCAGGTTGGGATTAATTCTAGGAGCTGCACTTGACTCGGTCAAAAACAACTATTACAGGGAGGCAATGTATTTTTTTACACAGCACTTCACATTGATTAGGCAATGTGCAGCGATGAGAGATGCATTGGATTCTAGATGAGTGTCATTTGCATTAAATGAGGGGTTTGCTGCATCCAGGGGAGAGGTGCTGCCTGACACCAAGCGGAACAGACTGAATAGCGCTTTCCATAATGTACTGATAGTGGGACACACCTGCATGCACAAGTGCACACGGAAACACAAGCATACAGGTCTGTGTGCATACACATGCCACACCATAGATGCAAACACAGCTGATTATATTGTATGGGTTCAGTAGTGTTAAAGGAAAGAGGTTAAACTCAATAAAATTGGACTGCGCTTCAGCAGAGGTGGGTGGGGTTCACTCGTGAAGTTGAAAAACAGTCGACTGCATTGACATGATCATGGGATCTTGAATTGTAACTCCACCGTTGTCATTCCAAAGATCAATGACGTCCTGAGGGGAGCTAGTGGTCCAGGGAAAGCCACGGCCCATTTCATTAAACGGCGAAAATAAATAGAGGGGTGAGAGGATGGAGGGAAAGAAGGGAAGGCAGAGCTAGAAAAAGGCCCTCTTTCAGTTTTAAATGAGAGCAGGAGAACGTTTTTCTTGCCTCCTCCCGTCGTGCTGTCAAACTCGATCAGCACTGAGGAGCAGTGACGCTGCTCGCCTCCCAGACTCCCCCTCCGCACAATGGAGTCTGCGAGGACCCACCATGCATTTCACATTCAATTTAGCCCTCCCCGGGACATGGCTGTCAGGGTCAGCATCAGCGGTATTAGACAAGGCTGGGGGTGGAGGCCAATGTCTTGGACTGTGGCAGGTTTCAAGGGGAGGAGGGGTGTAATGACAATGCTGATGGGTTTGGGCTCATAGTCCAGAAAAGGGGTGCTGGTGTTGGCCAGGTTGGAGGGAGGTCGGCGGGGACAGAAGATCCAAGGAAAATGGACAGCAGATTTGGGGTGAAAATGGGGGTGATGGAGGGTGGCCTCTTCCCAATAATAAAAAACTCAAAAAGAAAGGTCTGGCTAGAGCCTTTATTCAACAGAGCTTATGCTGCTTTCCATGGGGTCCTCAATGGGAACTGGGAGACTGTTACTCTGCCGAAGCCCATTAGCCAGCATTAGGAGCGTCCACACACCCGCACAAGGAGATTTGAGACAAACCCTAAACAGCCCACAATAACCGCGAGGTACAAGCCTTGAGCCTTAAGACCTCGGCTTGGCCCAAAAGGGCCTTGAATAGACGCGCCCCAAATCATGTTGTTGAACAAATCAGGTATTAAGGAGAGAGGAGTTTGTCTGAATTTACTTTCCCTAAAGACTTTAGTTAAGCTAGTTACTGCGGAGCTTTAGTTAGGCGTCAGTTGCTTGTGTGTGATTGTGCATGTGTGAGGGGCCATCATTCTTCAGACATCTTACACTATGACACCCTACGACCCCCCCGGCAACATAAACCCTTCCACTCACCCGCACACATATCAGCACCGCCACGCCAAAGCCTAAACTCACCCGCTCCAAACAATGGGCTGCTATTGGCAATTAAATGGCATTTGGCGATCCAGGGTGCAAGTTAATGGTATTACTGTTGCAATTCTTCCCCTGAATGGCAAAAAGGATTTCCCTCTCCACCAATAAAGCACTACTTACTATCTTACCAGCATTACATAGCTTACCTTGGGCTTATGATTCACGGCCTTCCGATTACCATTTGAATATTTCCCTTTTTCTGGGGCGGTGGCAGATGTAGTTTGAGGTGCCGCTGGGGCTCAAGCTCTTCATGGATGAGGAACCGGGCTGTCGTCACCCATCGCAGGCCTGTCGGTCAAGCTGGCCGGTGTTCTCCCACAGCCCATCACCGGACAACCACCCAGGTAGACTGGCTTTACTCTGGATTTGTCACTCACACACTATAGAAGCTTGAAGCATCAAGACAACCTGTTAAACACACATCAGTAGCCTTTTATGAATACAGCTAATGCTTTCAGGTGTGATGGATGCTTTATTCTTGCCTATACATATTGAGAAGGTATGTTGGGAGGCAAAATCTATTCAAAGGATTTAACATTTAATGTGAACTTGAACTGAAACAAAAGTTGAAGAAGAAACAAAATTGATTGTTTTTTTATTGTTTTGCTACCAGTAGCAGCAACATGGAATTGCAGGCGACATAGTCAGCGATGAAAAGAAAAAGAGGCATTTTTATTCCTCACCAGTGGTAAAATAATTTGCTCAATTTTCTTTCAATATGTCTCCTATCTCTCTATTTCTCCACTGCTCTTGTTTGTCCAGAGATCCGGTTTGGCAGGCGCCTATTCTATGGACAAGACGCTTTGAGAGGAATATGAAAAGGCAGATTTAAAGGTGACGGCTGGTCAGAGGGTGGAGAGAGAGAGAGAGAGAGAGAGACTGGTTATAACAGCTATGTGACTACATTTAGAAAGCTCCCTCCCCTTTTCACCCTTAGCTGAAATGAACAAGAGAGGAAATGCTGAAATTTAACAAAGTCACAGCTAGAAAGGTCTGGTCCTAACAAAGATGAATGAAATGATGAAAGGCGCCGAAAAGCTCTTGGGAAATATCTAATGTATTTCTCTGCTGCTTTATTCATTCACACAATTATTATAGTCTGAGTCACATTCTAACAATATGAAGTGAGCCTCAAACTTTATTACAGAGTAACTGCCAAACCTCAGTCGCTCATGTGTGCTGAAATATAATCTCCCCGCTTATAAGGAACAAAAAAAACTGGTGTTTTGTTGTAGGGGCCAATTAAATAATGATTCCCATTGAAGGAGCGGAGATGATGGTAGGCCAAGGACAATACGTAGGAAAGGCTCGGAGATTAGTTGAGGGTTTGTTTATAGATTTGGTTCCCACAAGCACTAGAGGGGCTCCCTTAACTTGACAGACCAAACAGATCAGGCGGAGAACAGAGCAGACCCTGTCAATAGTGAGGATTATGGGAACGGCTGTTTGGCCTCCAACCATTTTGCCCGCCAGAAGACACAAGAGGGCTCCAGTTTGATTCAGTTCCACTCTTATTGTCGAGTGTCTCTGGCGCTAAACAGGCCAAAGCACTAGCCGACAGACTGACAGAGATTTGGCCATTGACCTACTGTATACTAAAACGCAACAACTCAGTCTGTTGTCTATTTGAAATAGGAATATTTGAATTAGCTGAGCCACAATGCATTCAGATGATTATCATTTAATAAATCCCATGAAACTTCATCACTGCGGCAAACCGGGAGCAATTCTCCTTCATGCTCAATTAACTTCCATTAATGTAAAGAAAACGTATGCAATCATGCAATCCGCATCTCTAACACCATACTTCAAAACTGCCCTTTCCCCTAATCACCAGTATGTGCATTCACGGGCTGCAGAAAGATGGCGTTTGACTTGCATTGTTCTGCTCCTCTGGGACCCGACTAGTATTGCAGTGCAGTTTAAGCCATTTCAGCCACAGCTATGATCTTAATTAGCTACACCTAAAGCCCATCTCTTCCCCAGACAAGTCTAATTAAGCCCAGCGCCTTTCCCCAGCCAGAGCCCCTCTGCTGGCTGAAAGGGAACCCACAATCTCTTTTCCGAGGATTACAACCTGGGATACATCACAGGCAATCATCTTTCCCCACAGCCCCCAAAACCCTTGGTCGCTGGCCCCCCATCCCTGTTTTATGAAAGGCACAATGCTATTTCCCCACTAATTTGCCGTGTGTGTATTAAACAGCCTCTTCACCCGAGTCAAAGAGGAGAATCCCTCTTACAGGAGCCTTAATAAGTGAGGGCAGAGAGGCTAACCATGTAGCAAAGTGCAGTTGTTCCTTTGTACATGGCAGCAGTCGCTCAAGCTAAACCGCTTGTTATTAGTAGCTCTTCTGCATTAGCTCCAACACCGTCCCTCGCCTCGCCTGCGAGAATCCAACTTTGTGTGGATGCATTGAAAGCCGCGCTTTCTTAATTGGATAGTTCCCTTAACCCTGCAAGGATCTTTGATCCTTATTGTAAACTTTCATTGTTGTCCATCAGTCTTACAGAAGCCACTGCGATTGCTTGGTCTCATCTTAGCATCCTAAACTCCTTAGTGTTAGTATCAGCTCAAGCTCTTAGTGCTGGATAAGCCCTTGCTAATGTCATAATGGTGATGATTTGGCTGAGCCCTCCGGCGTTATGTCAATTCAGCCGAGGGAAGTAAGAGCCCACAATTAACAGAAATTAGCTAAATGCTATTGAGTGGTTCTGCGCATTTGAGGGCAGGGCACTGACCCTCACAACCCCACACTGTGTTGCCAATCAATTATACATTCACTACTGCAGGGCAGCTTCATCAGATCCAAAGAGCTGTTAGTAATAATCTGTGGAGTGTTGGATGCTTTCGCCTCATAATCAGTACACGCAGAACAAATATACGCCTTCTATAGAAGCTTGCAGCACAATCTGGCTCTATACTCACTGCATATGAGACACATTAGAATAGGGGTGTCCAACATGCAGCCCGGAGACCACTAAAGGATCCAATTCAGCCATTTGAATGACTGTACAAAGTGTGACAAAAAATGAACCAGTTCATATTTCTTCAGAAATGCGAAGTCACTGAGCATATTTCAAGGCTCAAGGGTCAAATATTTACAGTTTTGATTTGTAAATGGTTATAAAGGCAGGAAGTAACTTCACCTATTTCTTAAAAAAAGTAAATATTGTTAAATGAGTACATGTTTTGAATTGAAATGGAACAATAGACTGAGTATAGAAAAAGTAATACATCATATTGTTGATTTTTTTCCTATGTCATCTCTCCTGTTTTGTAAATTAAAGGATAACTACTCCTATAAATATTTACAATGTATTTCTTCACATAAAAAGGAAAGGGGAATTATGTAGGTGTTTCTATTCATATTTATTTTTACTGGTCCAGCCCACTTGAGATGAAATCGCACTGGATGTGACTCATTATCTAACTTGAGTTTGACTCCCCTGCATTAGGAAATGTGTACAATATCCAGACTTTTGAACCTGAACCATCTCAGCATTACAGCATTTGCAGCCGTGGCGTCTAAGGAAACACCGTGATTGGCTCCACTCTCTGTTGAAACAGTCGAACGCACTCCCACTTTGAAGTTCCTTAACAGACTTGTGGGTCAGACCTCCTGAGGAGAGTGAAAGACTCAATTCATCAGGGCGCAACAGAAGTGAAAGTAGTATACGCTTCATGTCCAATCACTGGAGGGGGCCCTGAGGAAGAGCAAGTGTGTGAGGCTAGAAGTGAGGCTTGCTCTGAAAGACGGCAGAGCAGAGCGGAGTGGAGCAGAGGAGTGTGTGGGGATCTCCTGCGAGGAGGCCAGCCCTGGGTGGTTCTCACTGAAAGCCTATTTGTGGATGAAAGTGCAGCAGCCCTGGGGTCCACTCGCACAGAGAGACGAGGCCAGTGATTAAGGGGGCGCGAGGGCAGGACGGCCCTTTAATTTGGGGCTGCGGCGAGAAGGGGGGCCAGCGCTGGTGTATCTGTAGCCAGACAATGGCGATTACCTTCCTCTTTATCTGGCGGAGAGGGGGCTTTGAGAGAGCAATCTGAGGAGCGAAGGAAATGGCACGACACAGGATTAGTGGCACAACAGGACGGTAAATTAAATGTTGGAGATGAAAGAATGAGGCTCTGACATGCATCAATAGAGAGCATTTGCTGCATTCTAATAACAGCAGCCGAGGAGAAATACCTGTAGAGATTAGTGTGTGTGTGTGTGAGAGAGAGAGAGAGAGAGAGAGAGAGAGAGAGAGAGAGTGAGAGAGAGAGAGAGAGAGAGAGAGAGTATAAGGTATAAGGTATACAATCATATAAATGACTCTGGAGCCCTTTTGTCATATAGCAACCCTCAGTAGGGAACCAAACAGGAAGGGTGTGTTTGCAATTCCACTAAAAAGTGGTGTGTGTGTGTGTGTGTGTGTGTGTGTGTGTGTGTGTGTGTGTGTGTGTGTGTGTGTGTGTGTGTGTGTGTGTGTGTGTGTGTGTGTGTGTGTGTGTGTGTGTGTGTGTGTGTGTGTGTGTGTGTGTGTGTGAAAGAGAAAATTTGGCTATACTTACTATATGACTATAGTAATACACTGTAACTTATCAATGTGTTTGAACCCAGATAATCCATGATGGAATACGTGGTACAGGACCTTTACCTGGGCAGGTGAGAATTAAGGTCCATTCATATAAGGAGCTGATTGGTTGGAGCTGAGTGTCATTTTAGAATCATCTTTAGTCCATGATGACTGCTACATGAGGCATGTGGACATTATTACACATAAGAAAGAAAGCAAACAGAAAAAGCAGAAATGAAGTAAATGGATGGTGACACTTGTTGCCCTGTAATAAGAATGTATAACATTAAAGAAAGAAAAACAACATACTAAAAAGATCTTATCTAATCTAATTTCAAATGTATATTTCGATAGCTCTAAAAGCTATGTGCAGTTTGCCTGTTAATTAAACTAACTTAAAATAAATAAATTCAGTTGAAATCTATAGACCTGAAGCCTATCATACTATGTGCTTCTGTTGTATCTACCTACAATAATCTGATAATAGCATATCCACATAGAGCAGATTGTATCTTAAAATAGAGGAAATGGTTACCAATAATATAA
Organism: Lepturacanthus savala; assembly: GCA_030544235.1. Lineage (NCBI taxonomy): Eukaryota > Metazoa > Chordata > Actinopteri > Scombriformes > Trichiuridae > Lepturacanthus > Lepturacanthus savala. The sequence goes on along the minus strand of CM060469.1, from coordinate 15,649,076 downwards.
TAATATCTATTGCATATCTCTCCTCTGTTGCTATGCTTGAGGTTTTTTATACTTTTTTCCCCATTAAAGTTTTTGGGAGAGTTTTTCAAAATGGGGGGGGGTCAAAGAATAGAGGTGTTGTAGTTGTAGTGTTGTAGCCCCCTGAGGCGAATTTGTGATTTGTGATATTGGGCTGTACAAATACAATTGGCTTGACTTAACTATATCCAGCAAGTATTCCTATCCTTGGTTTATTGACCCAGACTGGATCAAATATCATCTTAAAACTTTCCCAGTTAATAAAAGTTTAAAGCTGCTCAAATAACTGGTGTAAAATTCAGGACACTTGGGTAGACGGTGGTTTCTTCAGGTTGCCATGGTGCCACAGCAGGTGGAACCATTGTAACTTCCAAATGATATATCCATAAAGAATGTTTTTAATCCATTATGACAGATATTTTCTGTCACTATCTATTTTAGGCCCCACTTTTATGTAGTCTTTTACAATTTTGTCTAACTTCTATCTACATACCAAGTATACAGTTACAATATATTTTTTTGTGGATACTGTTCTGTACTTGCAACAAACTTTTTAGACATTCTTTTTTTATAAATGGAGTCAAACTGATTTGCTCAAGATTATGGAAGCCGCTTTCATGCATAAGAACTGAAACTGTCAGACAGTCACAATTCAACTGGTATTCACCTTCATATAACACATTTGCATAGTGTGATATAACCAAGTTAGTATTCATACAGAAAGTCAATGCAGAATTGAAAAAATATATATTCTAACCCACAAAATACAGTGGATTGTCAGACATACAGCACCAATATCTGGTCATCTAATTTGAATATGAGTGTGTGAGTCGTTTATGAGGCTTGCAACTATCAGTGCAACTATTGCACTGAATAAGACCCACAACACCTCCATAAGGATCATCAGTAAGTCGCTGTTGACACCCACATGACACCAAAAATGCAATAATGTATCAGCGCCCAATCCTCCATGCGAGGCTTCCTGATCTCTGAGAGCATAATTTCAAATCGTCTCTCTCAGTGGATCCAAACTGTATCCAAACAAACCAATCACAGACCTGAAGCAATTACTAGACTCTATTAAAAGTTCTAGCAAATGTGGCTTCCTCTGAATTAGATACAGTTTAGACATTCAGACATATTCAAGTGATCATTAGTGAAAATCAACATACACAAACATTCTCATTAGTGCCTGGTATTGTGACTGACAGGAATTATAGATTTAAAAAGTGAGAAGATACAAAAACAGAGATGAATGACATGGTGACGAAGTTATGAAGCGAAAGATGGAGCGTGGCAACGAAGCGTCTGATGCACAGGCTGAGTGGCGGCAAGGTCCCGAACCAAGGCAGAAATGATTCAATCAAAGAGTAGCTTTATCTGGGTTATTACTACACTGAAGCAGGATGATGAAGAGGAGGTTTGCCTTAATCTCGGCCACAATGGAAGGGAACAAAGGCGTACTTACAAGCACTATCAGCCACAAATATCAAATCAGCTCGAGCTGCACCTAATCCTGCCAGACAGCATTGTTGATTCAGTGAACCTGCGGTCAGAGACATACACAGCCCTATGTGCAAAGGAGGTACACATACTGACTCACACACACACACACACACACACACACACACACACACACACACACACACACACACACATTCACAGTTGTTCTTTTTTCATTAGGTGTCGGCTACTGTACAGCGTGTCCCATGATGTCGTACAGGATTCCAATTGTTAATATTTGGCCTCAAAACTGTCTAAAATCATATAAAATAATAATATACATATATACCATATTAGTAATAGTAATAGTACCATATTATTAAAGCAGAAATCTAATCTTAAAACACCACAACTTCACTGTGTTAAAACATTCTGTAACATTGTACGCACTGCATACCATTCCATGACAAAAGGTCGTTACCTGATCTGTGACACACTGTGTCACCTCTGAACTTCTCAACACCTCCGTCCTCGGGGCCCTGTCCGCAGTAACAGCAGCGGCGGCGGAAACATCCTTGTTCAAGATGGCACTTGGCAGAGGGAAAAGGACACTGGCAACTTCATTATCCCACAATAACAGGCTAATTATTGTGTTTGTTAGCAACAAATCAGAGCACAACAGACTGCATGTCCCTGTCCTGTTTTGAGCATCTTAATTACTTACCCCCCCATACCCACCCCCCACCCCCACCCCTCTCTCTGTTGCCACTGCTGCTGTTGTTATTTTGCATATAAAAGGCAACAGCTAATTGTCTGCACTATAAATATTCGGCATGCAATTAGCGTCCTGGCCTGCCTCTGCGTTGTGTTATCACCTCGCTGTTGGGTACGTAGTGCAGACCGCTCACTCAATTCTCCATATCTAATGGGAGTTTGATAGCGGCACAGAACCTTTGTTTCTAAGAACAAATGACAGCGAGCGGCTCCCTGTTGTCTCTCTCCTCGCCACTTAGCTGTGAGGACAGAACACAGCCACATCACTTAAAGAAGGGAACACTAGAAGGTTAATGCAACACCGATTATACCTGTGGACGTTACATGTATAAAAATATAATACAATGTGTTTGAGGTGGACATTTCTTATCCTGAGATAAAGAGAAAGTTCAGACAGCTCTTGGAGACAAGTCAAATCTGATCTCGAATGTTATGCATAAGCAAATTACTGAAAAGAAAAACATCTCAAGGAAAAGGATAATTTTGAGAAAGATATGAGGAGTGGCAGAGGAAAAAAGAAGGTCCAGAGGGTGAGCGGCTGAAGCTCAGAGGTAGAGCAGTCCTCCATTCGTTGCAAGGGTCATGGTACAATTCCAGGGCTCCATGTCGATGTGTCCTTGGGCAAGATATTTGCCTCCGATGACTGCACCATGGTTAGATTCCTGATGGTGCACCTTGTACAGTCACTGCCATCAATGTGTGAATATACACTTAAAGTGAAAAGTTCAGTGGTTGAAAAGACTAGAACGGTGCTATACAAATGCAGTCCATTTACACTACAAAAATGTAACTCTTAATAAGTGAAAATGTCTTGTAATTTGCAATTACAATATTGAGCGGAATTATCTTATCCATTGGCAGGTAATTTAGCTTATTTGTAGTTTTTTTGTCTGATTTGGGTCTTGGGATTAAAACAAGGCTAACATTTTCCTAAAATAAAAAAATGATTAAATTGACTAAAATCAAGAGAAAAAAATACAAATAATACAAATATAATATATGTCCACCTGATAAAATGTTTTTTTGCAGTGCACCAGGGTATGCTGCCATTCTCGTTCACCTCACCTAAAATTAAAGAGTGCGGGGAAGGGGAGAGGGGGGGGGGGGGGGTAAGAGAGCCTTTACGGATGATTGCGGCCCAGTTTGAGCTGCTAAAGTGCAGACGAGAACTTCTTTCATCTCCCTTCGGAGTCACTTTCTATGGAGGGAAGGGTCCTGTCATCCTGCTCTCATTTCCTGGCCTCTCAAGCTTCCCACCTAACAGAGCAGTGGCACCCTACGAAACACCAGCGAACGCAGCGGGCAGAGTTAAGGCGTCACACGGTTTAAACAAGGCGGGAGAGAGGCCATTAAGGAGTTCACTTTAGAACAAGTCGAAATGTAGAGGACGGATGAATGAAACAAAAGCGAACCTGAATGGCCGGTTAACGGAGAAGTCAAGGTTTTGCAAATATAATGAGCAAACGGACACAAATGATGGGTAAAAAGAACCGGTGGAGACCACTGCCCTCCAAATTGGTGGGGGTGGGGGGAAAAATGATTAAAGAAAGGCAGAATAAAGCGGCTGGAGATCTGATGGGGAGGAGAGGGGCCAAGAATGAAGGAGACTGACCCCAGTCTGTGTGGAGAGGCCGACTAGAGCCTGGAGACTCGTTAGAGGCAAGATCCTGAGGGCTCCTAATTGGGCCGGCCAGGGCCAGGCGGTCTGAGAGAGAGAGAGAGAGAGAGAGAGAGGAGAGAGAGAAAGAGAGAGAAAGAAAGGGGAGTCAGTCTCAAGATCTGGGTTTGAGGAGGAGAGATGGAGGGGTGTGGGAGTTAATGGTTGAAGGGGGCTTTCCAAGTCACATGAAAGTTTGTGGGGATGAATGTACCATAATTAGATTAATAAGTAGCTTAATTTATCGCAGCGGAGGATATCAGCAGCTCCACATTAGAGGCAGGCCAGAAGATTAGCCTCGATCGGCGTTTCCAAAACACGATTAGCCCCCCGGCACAAAGACCAGGCTCTTTCACAGGTTCCTACCACAAGGGCTGGGATTAGAGAAACATGTTGAATAATCAGCAATGCCCCCGCATGCTCCTCTTCAAGTCTGCACCGCAGCCATGGGTGCACCACAGCCCTTTGCCCCCCCCGTCCTACTCACAACACTTATCAATTAGACTATTAGAGGACAATTAAAGTCAAGAGTGACTACGCTAACACCAAGTTAGCCTGAGCCACCCAGGTTCAGACACACACCTTGTGCGAGTTCACTTGATTTACCTGCACCTTCTGGAATAATCAAACGGCCAATGCATGAGTCATCCTCCAATAATACGTAGAAAACTCACCCAATGGCATTTGCCCATGATGTCAAACCCAGTCAATTAGCATTTTGGTGTGTGTGTATGGTCACTAAGTCATTTGGATATCCCCAAGAGCCCCCCGGGGGACACGCAGCTTCATGGCTAATTGATTGTCCCTTCAATCTCCTCCAGAATGCCAATAAAGACCTCAGCATATGTTCGCTCCAGTCCTGACCACCAGCTCCATGCACCATGAATGCAGCGCTTTTACTAAGCTTTAGATCCTTTGATCCTTCTACATCCTTCACATCCGGCCTCTTGTTCAAAAAAAAAAGAAAAAGAAAGAAAAGTGAATGAAAGAAAAATGACGGGCCTTGAGCCAAGATCTTTGCGGAGTAGCCCATCTATAGTAGAGAGGCTGCAGCTGGTAGTCATCTGCTGATGTCGTCCTCAAGCAAAACACCACCCTGACTCTCGGGAACCTGTTTTTAGGAAAGCGGACACCGGTCTTTGAGGAGTTCTTGTTTAGCTGGATGGTCGAAGAATCTCTGGGAACAGGAACCACCACAGAGGAGGGATCTCAGATGGGACATTGAGCCAAGTGCAATCATTCGCCACCTGTAGGCACCACAGGAGCATATTCACAGCATCTAATTCCACTTCTGCTGCACATAAGCTGTGCTACGTATAATTCACACCTCGCAAAAGAAAAAAAGAAAAAAAATTGTGGCGCCGTTACGACGATACCACATATCTTGCAGAATTTAACGCAACAGCGATGCCGGCGCAGACTTAAGCGTGTTTATGAATCGCTCGGGTGTAACCGCCCTGTCAGGCAGACGAGTCCTGTTTACCCTTGAAAAAGCAGCAACTTTTACATTTCCCGCTGCTGTGCCGTGACTGCAGACCAATTATCCTGTGTGACTATGCAGCGCCATGCATTGGTGATAATGTGCACAGAGTCAACATGTCCCACAGACGGAGCTCGCTGGCAGGGGTCGGCCTCAGCAAGCCCCGGCCTACCCTGCCGTACAGGTCACTGCAGCAGGGCTCACCTCCTTTAGATTAGCTAGGGATGAATCTGCACATGTGTGTTGAATAATTGTGTCTGACATGGTTATTCTGCAAAAAGAAAAGGTTTTTACCTTGTAGGAAATTCCTAAAATTTGATCTACTCCGTTTAAAATCCAGAATGCAGGAATTTGCGGATATTTTTCATTTCAAGAGTTTATCTGTTGTTTTTACATTAACACTTGCATGAGGTTCATATTATGCACTGTCTCTGCTTTGGAATCCTGTCACATTTTTATAGAATTGCCTTTCCATCATGTAATTTTTCTCACGTTTTTTTATTCTTTTAATAACCAGTACCCAATCAAATTGAATCTGTATGTATTCTTGAATGTATTCCCTACTTTTGTATCGCTATACAATATTAATGATTGTTGCTGTGCTTTTCGAAAGAACTTTGTGCTCCTGGCTTGAGTGTTAGGTTGATAGATACAAATAAAATATTACTAGTATTATTATTATTATGTTGGACCATAATTGGATTCCAAACAGTTATGATGCCGCTAAGCACACTCTTTAAACTTAAACTCATTTTCTTTACCACAGAGAAAATGTTAAAAAATAAATAAATAAATAAATAAACTGTTGTAAATCAAAGTCTCTGTTTAAGTGCACGCTGGTGTCAGCAATTTCTTATCCACCATCATTCCTTAACTAAACCTTTAATACTCCCAAGCTCTTTACTACACTCTATTATCTGAATTAATGCTTAACACACAAATCAAGCTTAGTTTGACTTTTTAAATTGGTATCTTGACCTTTGAAATCCCTCGGCGGCATCAGATTGTCGCAATTGAAAGGTGGAGGAGAGCCTGAGAGGAAGAGCATGAAGTCATGAGTGAAAGGTAAAGAACACTTTCGGTAGTTGCTGTAGAGTGGAAGTTAGAGTTTGATTAAACATTGTCACTTACTTTTAAATCCTCCATATGACCAGAAAGGAAAAAAGAAACCTTGAATGGATTAGCACACAAGTAGATAATGTACAAGAAGATAATGTCGGAGGCCTTGCTGTGCACCATCTCTGCCGCTTCACCAGTTGACAGCCAGCTTCTCTCCAAAAAACTGCATCCCAGCTCTCTCTGCTTGTTAGACAGCAGCTGTTTTCTGGTTAAGTAATGTCTGTTACTGAACAAACAAGGGAGAAAAAAATATACAAACCCCGGGCTTCATCAGGCCATGAGCAGTGTGTGGCGTGCTGCACACCCTGCTCCGCTCCGCTAGCTGCTACCGGCGGCTAGGCCTTCGCCGTGCACCAAATTAGAAACCCTCGCCATCAGGCAGACAGCTGGCAGCCTTCCCGCGGGAATGCCAATTAAGTTTGTAAAACATTTAGACAACAAAACTGTACAAGAGAGAGATAAAAAAAAAAAAAACATCCCATAGAGGCGGTCGTCCCTACAACTCCCAGCAGTCCTCACCGTGACCCCCCCCCCACCCCCACTCCCGTCTGCAGCAGCCTCGGGAAACTCCACCTCAGAGCATGCACGGGGCCCAGGAGAACAGCAAATATGCTCAGAGAAATACATGAATACCAAATCAAAGCCGCTGATTCCGTCATGCTAATGCGTTGTTATAGCAAATTAAGAGATGATGTTTTATTAATAAATTGGCAACTTCTCCGTCAGGAAAAAAAAATGGCAGCACAGGCTTCCTTTTATACAGTCACTTATTAATTGACAGCTCAGAGGAGACCAAATTAGGAGGTAGAGGTAGCTACTGAACATCTCAAAATCTGCCATTGTTGGCTTCTCATGCCACACACGGTGTTCTAACACACTAAACCAGGGAGGACGGCTCTAAACTCCAGCAACACGCCTGATCGAGTGTCCAAAAGGGTAACCTGAGTTTTTGGCCTTGAGGAGGGGGGAAAAAAACTGGGTAGGGATTAGAATAATACCTAAGTAGCTTTCTGAAAATTGAACCCTTGAGTAGGAAAGGAATATGGTGGCCTCAGGCAAAGAGTGTGACCCACGCTGAATGCTTAGACTTGTTGTTTGTTCATTCAGGCAGCCCACTCCACCGTTGTCTCAGCGTGATACGCCAGGATGTGACAGACAGAGTGACAGCGTGAGTAACTAATTGAGATGGGATGCAAAAGAGATCCTCTGAGCCTTAAGTGGAAGTGGGAGAATGCCCTCATCTCCCGGCTTCCGAACCGCTCCATACACACACACACATGCGCGCACACACACACACTATCCCCGCTCAGGGCATCTCTATCAATGTTAATTAGCCGAGCAACGATTAATATGGAAGCTAAATTAAGTTATTTCATGTAATCAGCGTTTCCTTTGAAAGATCATTCATTATGTCAATACAAGTCTGTTTGAATTCCTTTAAGACAACATTGTTAACAGCGAGAGGTGTCACCGCCGAAGAACTGAAAACGAAGAAGGGAACCGAATGTGTAGCTCGCAAATGAACAAAGTTCCCCGCACAGGCCCAATTTATTCATTCGTGACAGATTTTCTTTCATCTCTTTCATTGGAGGAAAAATGCCCTTCTTCACAGCTTCCCCTCTGATTCTGACTGATTCATAAATGCTCACACATGTAAAGCACTTGCGACTTCATTACTTCCGTGCACTTGCCTTTTCCGTTTTTGTTTTTTTTTTGGCTGCAAATTGTTAAAGATTTAGAGTCAAACAAAAGCTGGTGATGCAAAAATCCCTCAAAATTAAAGTAGTAAAATATTATATCTGCATTCATATACAGCTCTGGGAAAAAATAAGAGACCACTGCAAAGCTATCAGTGTTTTTCTGATTTTACTACTTATAGGTATGTGTTTGGGCAAAAGGAACATTTTTGTTTGAGTCTATGAACTACTGACATTTCCAAATAGGACATTTCCAAATGTGAATATTATCGTTTAGAGCATTTATTTGCAGAAATGACAACTAACAAAAAGATACAATGTAATCAGACCTTAAACAATGCAAAGAAACAAGATCAATTTCATTTTAAAATAACATAATACTAATGTTTACACTTAAGAAGGGTTCAGAAATCAATATTTGTTGCAATAACCCTTATTTTTATTCACAGCTTTCATGCGTCATGGCATGATCTCCACAAGTCTTTGCCATTGTTCTTGGTTCAGGTTTCACCTAATCAGTACCTTTTTAAGTAGAATGAGGTGTGCATGTGTTGGAATTCAACAGATGCTGGAATGGAATGGCTGGAACACATGTAGAGATGCTGATTTCAGAAAAAATAATACAGTGGTCTCTTATTTTTTTCTGTATGTTAGAAAGCAAGATATCTTCTATAAAATCAAACGTGCCTTTAATATCAATCCATAAACACACCTTAGAAAATAGGTTGAAGATAAAGATCAGAAGATAAAGAGCAGAGTTCTATTAAGCCTAGTTTATACTTAACACAGTGTGTGTTTGGAGCTCATCTGGTTTCATACCTGACTTTTTTTTTTTTGATTGGCCCCAATTCTCCTTCAGACAACCGGGATGCAGCGCATGTGTTTGTAGCTCATCGACATCAAAGAGAAAATACTTTTATTGCAAATGGTGAAGCAGAAGAGACAGAGAAGCCGTTTGTGGAGGCAACTTGGAGACCACCATGGCTGAACTGGCCAATCACAGCCCTTGTAATCCATGTCGACGTAACGTGTAGGCAGGATTTTTTGGAGGTGAGCATCAGCCTACGGCGTAGGGGTCTGCGTCTATGCCGTAGCTATGGCGTAGCTACGTACGCAGAAGTATAAACTAGGCTCTACTCTACTACTATGTGCCAATGGAGGCAAGTTCATCCACCTGCAGCATAAAGGCCCAAGCGAGTTTGATTCCACCTCCATCCAAGTGGAGCACTAGTCTGTAGCCCTCAATGATAAAAATGGTGCAAAATGCCCATCCTCCCCCTTCTCCACCTCTGGATGTCCTGCTGGCCAACATATTTAATATCCTGGATTAGAAGGACCACCATCCACCCTCTGTTCTGCCTCCAACTGGCCCCGCCTCTCCACGGAATCAATGCCACCTACTGACTTGTTCCACTAATTGCTGTAAGATGCTGCTTGCCACCTCTGTTGGGTCACTTTTGCTGATTGTTTGACCTCCACATCTGGCTCTAGTCAGCCTGCATTTCACAGTACTTTGTGAGTATTGACTACTTTGACTTATTCTGGGGTCAGAAGTCCTTTTTAAACAGAGACTGAATCCGCCCAGCTTTAAGGGCCTAAGTGCACTGTCAGCGAACATTCAACACTGTAAAAAAGACAGTTCTTCTGCAGTAGTGGCTGTTCCCATCCTGGCTTGTGAAATGGGTTCTAATGTTCTGACCCATCTTAGACCAATTAACTTTGTGAAATGAACTTATATCACCTTCTAGGCTCATAATTCTGCTGAAGCTAGCTCCAACTTCCTCTCCTATTGGAGAAAGTACATAATAAGCAAAGCTTTGGCCACTAGAGGCAGTGCAACACAAAAACCTCCAAATCGAACTTTCCAATGTTTCAACACTTTCGTAAAAATCAAGAGTGGCAATCAGTAGATTAAACAGTTTCCATTGTCAGCGCCTCTGTGCCTGATTTCCTCCTCCTCCTCCTCCTCTCTCTCGCTCTCATCTTCACCGCTATCAGATGACCTCTCCTCCGCAGATGGCACAAGAGCAGACACTGACAGCTTCATAATTCTCCTGACAAACAGCTCAGTAAATGATCACTTTGGCCCTATGTTAGCTGCCAGCGCAGATGTAAAGGACTCAGACCCAGGAATGGAGCCAGAATTTAATTTCGGCCCAACCGCGTGCTACATCTAGATATACTTTTATTAAGAAATGAAAGCTGGTAATTTTAGATACAAGCAGTGTAAATGCACAGACTGTTAATGGAGTTCCATTTTGGAGAGCCCTTTCCCTTCTGGGCTTTTAGAATCTAATCTCAGGCTATTGTCAGGATGGTCAGGGTGTCTAATCACCCTTAACCTTGCATCAGTGCCATAACCCCTTCTTTTTCCTTGCCCTCTGACAATTTAAACATGATTTGAGCATAATAACGAGACTTTTAGCATCCTAGTGACTGCACCTTCTACCAGAATCACCACAACTAATGGGATCTAATCTATACAATGAGGGACATTAATATATATGCAAATCAGCCGAGGCTACATCTCTCGCAGGAGCGATAGACCGAGTTGGCATACACTTGTATCATTTCTCTCACGTGTCACTTAGTTGTTAATTACTGTTAACGTCCCTAAAATGCAAATATGCGGTTCTGCAAATACGGCATGCACATATATCTTTAAGTAATAATGTTCCAGAGAAGGAAAAAGCCCCCCTTCCCCCCTTGAAGGTCCAGCAGTGGGGGGAATTTGAGGCATTGGGGGTTGAGGGTTGCAGGTCGGCTGTTCAAAGCCACTCTGTGCATTGTTGGGTAGTAGGGGATTAGGTCTCTACAGGCTGCAGAATTTTCTTTCTAATTAAAAGGGATAAGATGTAGAAAAATAGTGAGGGGCATTACTACTGTAGAAAAGAAGGGGGTTGGAAAGGAGAAATGCTGAAAAGAGGGGATAGAAGTTTGTAGTGTCACCAATGGTGTTTGATCACAAGGCAAGAGTTACCAACCCTCTTGTTCCGACTCCCTCTGCCATTTTCCCCCTTTCTGCTCCCATCTCATTAAATGGCCTCAAATTGGCCGAACACACTTTGAACCTCAAAAGAAAGAGAATGCTATTTTTTATTTTATTTTTTATTTTTTATTAGTTTTATTTATTGTTATGTTTTAGTAGTAAGCATGCATTAATATTCATTGTCAGGCCACAGAAAGTACAGTAAGCCTTCAGACTTCCAACCTGTTTTTACTCATTACATTTCAAACTGTCTGTGTCTGTAATTAAACATGACTCAGCACATTATCCCACTTGTAATGTATATGTATGATGAAGTTACAGAAAGAGCATCTGAACAGCACCTACTTCATTGTGTGTAGTGTAGTACTATACTTAAGTATTAACATGTTATTCTACTTAATACTTTTATTTCACTGTTTTTCAAAGGCAAGTATTGACTTTTTTTTACTCAACTTTGTCCAAGTACGACATTCAAATACTTCTGTCATCTCTGAGAAAAATAAGCCAAAATAAATGATGAGCAATACTGTGTTAAAGTGAAGTGTTTGTCACTTCTATAACATTGCAACACTTCATTTGAACCACTTAACTGTATAATACTGAACCCAGGGGGCTGGTGTGTGACCCAGCATGTTTTTATTTAACCCTTAGTCCAGAGTCGACCCCTGCGTCAGTCAGCATGCTGCTGTTTTGTTACCTTGTCGTCCAGCGGGGTTCCAGCTCTCCCCAGGCACCTTACAAACGAACCCTGGGTTTTAACATCACACACACACGGGCCTGATTCTTTTCCCCTGAGCCCTGGGAGGTTAACGACATGCCAACGACATGCCAGTGGAGGAAAAAGACTTCCGCCTTGTCGCCCCCCTCCTCTTTTGGCCAACCCCCTTACCAGCACATGCATTGTTTTTTTTGTGGTTGTTTCCCCCCTCTAAAACCTTCAAGCTCTGGAAGCTCCATCTCAAACAGAGCAGCAACTCATTTCTTGGTTGTATCTGGTTGCTGAAGCCCCCCCCCCAGCTCTCACCTTTTACTCCCAGACAATCCGATCCTATTTGGAGTGTGTGACGAGGGCCATTCTCCATCACCTCACTGATCAAGAGCCCCCCTGTAAAGCAGGTCCCAGGGATGAGCAGGTACAGATTTGAGGAGAAGAGGGAGTGGGGCATGTAGTGTATAAATCTGCAGTGAGCCAAGGAGAAGATTAAACAGCGGCTAACCATCAGTACACCCACCCCACACCCCCACCCGCCCAACACTCCCTTCTACTGGTCTGGGGTCCTGAGGGGGAGAACCAGGGGGAGGAGAAAGCAGGGGGAGGCCAGTGGCACAGTGGTGGCTGAGCCATCTTGTCATCATAGCAGGACAAGCACATTCAACCATGTCCTCTGTACCCTCCCATCTTATTCCAGACACTGTATCGCCCCTTCGCTGAAATCCATCAAAACCCCTCTCTCGGCCCCTGCCCCCTCTTGTTGGAAGAGTGCTCTCCGCTGGGGTCTTTTCTTTTTTAAAGGGCAGAGATGAGTCCTGGGCTCTGCAGTCTTTCCATGCGTCCAAATTAATTTGCGTCTGGGCAGCAACATAAGCAGCACGGGGCTATTTGATGAGAGTGTAGGGCAATGACATGCACTGGCAGTCCTGCCTTGATCTCTTGCTTTCTTTCCTTGTCACTTTCCACCTCACCTTAATGCCAGACTCATGCCAGCCTTGTCCACATGGGTGGCACTCAACCAAAACCTTGTGTTTCTAAGTAGAATAATAACCGGCATGATTGGGAAAACATTTAAAATCTCCACTCAAGAGTTCTTTTTTTTGTGCATGTATCAAATATCCTTCTTAATGCAAGCTTAAATTACAAAACCACTTAAACCACCAGCACCCTAAAAAACAAACAAATAAAAAAAACAACACACCAATCATGAAATTCATTGTCCTCACAGTGAATAAAATGAGGATGCACTCCATTGAGCAATTTCTGAAAATCCCTCTGCTAATTTTCTGATCAATACCTCAAGAACAGATCTGTTTCATAATAATAAACACACTAAGGACATCTACAAAAAAGCATTTCCTTTAGTTTGATAAATGGATGTCAAAGTGAACTTAATGCAATTTGACATGCAATTGAAGTCCTGATCCAAAAAGGGGACCACAGTTAATGCCTAATTAGCGTCCCTAAATAATAAAGCAACTTAGACTAATAATTATTGCATGTACCCGTTCTACCAGTTGCACTGACAATTAACCTTTCTCAACTGGTGATTCGCAATTTGAGTAAATCCTGTTATCAGCAAATATAACACATGGCACACACGCGCACACACAAATGCGTTTCAAACACCACTCAAGGAAATCTATGCAGTGTTTACGGTCGGAAAAGCAGAACAACAAAATAAACAGCAGATATCCACTTTCAGTAAATACCACCCAACCACTTATACAGTATCTTCCCAGTGGCTTAGAGTGGGTGGGGAATCAACTTTAGGTGGCTGCTGTGAATGTCATTGAACTACTTGTGTTTACGCAGGCTTAATATTGCCGTGACAAGGTCTCTTTAAACACACAACGAATGCTTCAGAATGGATCGGGTCAATTCTACCCCAGGGTATAGTTTTATAAACTTGCTGTTACTGTCAAGATGTTCACGAAGAAAATATTAGGCCCTGAAGAGAGGTGGAAGAATGCACGGAGCAGCAGTGGAGAACATCACAAAGGAAAATGTGGCTGTCTTGAGGTGCTGCTGACCACTGTTCACATTAAAAAAAAGCTGTCCAAGGCTCTGATATTAGATCACTGGAGCCAAAAACACGATTACCCAGAGACAAAATAAAGGTGAAAAGATTCAGGATTGAGCATTCTCCCAAAATGTCTCTCCCTCATCCCAATTTGGCAGCACTTGGCTTGCCGCCCACTCACATTGTGTGGACGGCCCTGCCACTGTTGCCATGGGGATGTGTGGACCTGCGCAGGCCCTGAAGGCAGAATGGCCTGGTGGTGAGGTGGGGGTTATCATCAGCAGCAGACTCCGCTGGGCCCCCATCCAGAGGCCTGGGTGCAGGAGGAGCTGTGAGGCAGTGGAGACACCCCCCACCCCCCTTCCACCCCCCATCTCTGTAGGGCCTCCCTCCCCGGGGGATGCTGCCGCTGTTTCGGGCTCAGCGGAGGCTCCGAGATGGAACTCAGTAGTGTAGGGCTCCGGCCTGTCCACTGGGGGTCGGCTGCCTGACTCCCATAAGCCTGGGCCAGACGGGGTGGGCTGGGGTGGGAAGGGGCCAGGCGAGGCGAGCTGGACCGCGGCCCAGTGCGGTGACTGCCTGTCTGCCCAGGCGCTGGGCCACGCTGCCACTCCTCCCTGGGCTCGTGCCCCTGCACTTGGATTTCAAAGGGATGTGACAGGGGGACTGGCTTTCCCTCTCCATTGCAGGATCCATGCCCCACCAACAGCTTCTCCAAAGTCCCCCCCCACCTTTCCTCAAACAGCTTTCAGCCCCCACTCTCTCCCAGCCCCCAAATGCCCCTCCAACAGCTTTTCTGTTTCAGCCATGAACCCAGGCTCCCTCTCACACTGTGCCATTCCCACCACTGCTGCCTCACATTTGGGAGGAGAAGGGGGAGGTTGTGCTGCTACACTGCACCCATCTGCCCCATGTCTTTCCATGCTGTGGACCATGATGCTGCAGCATGGCTCTCTGGGCGCCGTAAAGACTTTGGCAAGTACACTGGGCCTTGAAGCACCCCTCCCTTTGTACTCCTCCCCGTCCGCCACATGCACACACTGATGCGCGCTATCTTATTTCAAATGTACGTACACAAAAAACAGTGTGTGCAACCATGCAATTTGGTCCTCCCACAAAAAAACGACACAATAGGTCATAATGTCAGTTGCCAAAAATTACCTATAATTGTGATTGATTGACAAGATGCCATCTTGTGGCTGTAGTGACTATGACCCAGGGGAAGTGGAGCATTTTAGGTGATGTCTATAGGGTGACAAATTTCCCTATTCAGAGATGGCAGGTTTGGTGGCTGATTCTAACTTGCAAAAAGTTGACACAGTAGTGGACTTTGCTGCAGGAGACTGCTGTTCACTACCAGCGAGTTGGATAACTGTGACTGTCATGGTGTTTACTGTTGCCACAATGATGAAGGTTGACTAACTTTAAGGCCCACAGCACCCACTGATTTGTGGACTCTTGTTTTGAAGCCTCGAGTTCAGCATTTTGACTCTCGTTATCTTGTTCTTTTGGAGCCAGGTGTGGAGTGTGGAGCGTGGGGAAAGCGGCACCTGAGCAGCTAGCCCATGACTCTGAGCAGCTACGCCATTATATGTAACTTTCAGCCTTGATAAAGTACAGTTGTCATGAATAGGGAAATAAGTTATAGAGACCAAAACCATTTTCTCTACCATGCTGTAAATATGTTAATATGTACATGTCTTCTACTGTAAAGTTGGACCTCTTAACACCTATGGGGATTGACTTGCCATTGGAGGAACTGCAATTTTTGTCACTTCCGTGTTCCATGCTTCATATTTTATCCCTGGCGGTTACCACTTGGTTCAAAGTGATCATTTTACTCACTCGAATCATGATGTTTCACTAAACTTAACCAAGTGTTTTTGGGCCTAAACCTTACCAGACCATAATCACATCATCATAATTTATCTTACAAATAATGCTGTCCTGTCATTTACTGTTGATAAGGGGGCCTAGAAAACATTACTATAGGTTATTCTTGAATGCATGATCAAAATTACCTATGTGGTCATTTAATTAAAAAAAATGTTGAATCCTGCTCATGTAATGGAGGTAAAGAGACAGAGACAGGGGGTGGCTAATGCAGGTGAACAAGAAGAATATTATATATATTATACCCAAAATGCAAAGACTTTACTTCAAGTTATCTCAGTTATGCCTGCAGAGCCCAGAGCCATCTGAGAAAATTCTGACTCAGATGCCGGTGCCACTGTGTCTGTATGGCAACCAGTTTGTTCAGCAACTGGCCCATCATCAGTTAGCATCCTACAAAACCAGTGACACTGACAGGCTGCGTTTCAATTGGCCAAGATCTTTTCTCTCTCTTTCTCTCCCTCTCTCTCTATCTAGGTTTCTCTCTTCATCGCTCCCTGCATGGCATTTCTCTGGCAGGTCCTCCAGTGAAATTCCTCCCCTCCTGGTCTCGGCATTCCCGCAGCCAGCCTCCCTGCCTGGGTAGAGCGGAGTGGCTGGGGTTGGGTGGGATGGCGCTCCCCCCGAGCTGGTCCCAAGCTACAGCTACAACTCCAGCCCACAACACATTCCACCAGCCCGCTGACCAGTCCCCCCAGCAACCAGGAGAGAGGTGAAACAAGGGGAGGCTTTAGTGGTGGTGGTGTATTTTATATCATCTGCTGGAGTTCCATATGACATGATGAAAAACACACAATATACCCTGTTTGCCTTGCAGAACGCGTCTTTCCATTCACATGGTCGCATTTTAAGGCTGAAAACTTGCTTGGACATCTCTCAAATCATCTTGAGTGACCAGTTTTCCTTTGTATTTTCTTAACAAAGGTTCATTTCAATGAAATGCCTCCTCGGTGGTTCATTGATGCTCAAAACAGCACAAACGGAAACCTCACGTTTCCCCGCAAGTTAACGGACTGCGTTCTCCTCCTCAGTCCTTTACGGTGATGCGATGGGGTGCATATCACAGGCTGAATCTCGCTCTCTCAATCCAAAGCTCCTCCTGGACAGCTCAAGTGGCAGTAGGACAGGAGCCGGACGGTCCCCTCCTCCGCTCCCTCCTACTTCTCCCCCCAAGCTGAGCCAGGCGCTGTGTTTACTCTCCTAATTACTGGGGAGGGGCCGGCTGACAGGCGAGCCATCACAGATTCCCCACAGGCCCGGGGCTGGGAACGCTAGAGACACCCGCCGCTGTCTCCCAAATGTGACGGCAACGTCCAACTGTCACGGGGGAGCCTCCACTGGCAAAACCCAAGGGCCCAAAGAGAGATATTAAAGACATGAGAGGAATTGGCAGAGTTGGCACTAACAGGGGGTATGCTTGAGAAGTCGAAGGGGGGAGCTGGGGGCATCGCCAAAGTGTCATTCAAAGCAAAGTGGGGTTTGGACAGGGCACAACACACACACACACACATACACACACACACACACACACACACACACTTCTTGCTCTTATCGAACTAAGGCGGGAGAGTTTCATGTACCAGACAAGACATCCAAGCAGTGGAGCCACTGAACCATGTGAAAGACCACACTCATGAAGTTAGTCCACTGGGTAACATTATTCTCCCCTCCTGCACCACTTATTGTATTTATCTACGATTTCAAGAAAACACCTGTAAGACAATTATTAGTTTTTGCTCACCCACAACACTTATTCTGATGGGAAAGTGTATATTTAACATCCCCCACATGCCAAAAAATGTGTTTTGCTTATTGTTACTTGGATGTTTGAACTCGGATGTATTGGCTCAAAGTGGAAAGTTGCTCTGTGCTCACCTTAAAGTTTAACGTGTAACACAAGTATGATTTATTGACATCCCAATGAGTTTGAAGGTGAAATGACTAATTGTGGCTCCGAATTGACATGTGATGTGAAAAACTGAACCCTCCACTGCACTTACTTTTCAGTGTAGTAGGATATATTACAGGTCATTTAAAAGATATTAAACCATCACAATTGAAAGCATGATAAGTTGTCAGAGATTCTGTTTATTTTTCAATGAGGGAGAATGAATAGATGTGATTTTTAACAAAATAATAAAAATTGTACTTTTTTTGAAAAAAAAAAATAAACAATTGGTGTCTGAAAACCTTTCTGAGGGGAGCTTTAAAATTAGAATGAGTCGCATATTAAGAGCTTTTGCAACAAGGACAAAATGATGTAATCACGCTGTCAGATATTTCAATGTATAGAGAGGCAAGGTATGGAGCATACAGAAAAGAATACAGCTCTATTAATCTCGCTCTGTTCTTTGATAAAATGTGCACAGAATTTACAGTGTGTGAGTGTGTGTGTGAGCACATATTCTAACCCTCAACTCAGGGAGGTTTAATCCACTAGAAGTTGTAATGCTCCAGTGCTATTGGGGGGTCTGAGAGAATCCCTCTGGAAGCATGGTGGCTGACCCTATCATATATTCAGGTCAAATAAACAAAACAGTGTTGAGAGAAAGATTAAAAAGGGAAGAACTGACTCTTCACCACCTCTCCAAGTGGCTGAGATCGTCCCGTTTCCCGCCAGCAACACTCACCTCAGCCCCCAACCACCCCCCACCCCGAGAGGCAAGACAAGAAAACCATTTGATAAATCATGAATAGTCACAGTTGTGCAAGTGCTGTGACCATTTCGAAAATTTATTATGGGGATTACACACAAAATCGCACAATGTAACATTTTCAAATGTGTTATGAATGCCTCCCAGAATCCAATTCAAATCCTAGGTTACCAAATAAGCCTGAACAAATCCCCACACATTGAGTTCTTCCTCCTTTGAAGACTTGAGAGGTCCAGTCTGCAGGGCAGGTTTTACCACGCCGTGCACACACCTCAGCACACAGAGAAGAAGCCCACTGATGGCTATAGGTGGAGAGGGAAACAAGTTTGACAATGATATCAACATCAAGGTCTTTATTTGCAAATTCAAATTTAATCACTTTCAAGACATGAAACAGGAATATGATAATAAATAAACATTGTTAAATATTTCAGTAATTATATAATACCAAAATATAACATGAATCAGGAGTTATATTAAGTTGTGTTGTTTCGGAAGGAGTAGAAACCATCCAGTCATTCTGCAGCGTTAACCTTGAGGCAGCAGGACACACTTCCTCGCGCCTTACATTTGTCCTTGCCGCTTCTCCACCAGTCTTGACTTTGCCTCTTCATTGATGATCTGAAGGCGAGTGTGTTTAATTGCATCCATTTGTTTGTCAGCGAACTCCTGCACAAACACAACGCAAACAATCACGGCAATAATTAAAAGGCATGTCATATTAATGGAAAGAGAAAACTTGCCACACACACACACTCACATAATGCAGCCACGCAGCATTTGAATTAACAGAGAAATCTATAAACCACATCATTTCATGATTTTCATTATAAAAGTAAAAAAAATAGAATACAGACTCAATCAGCAGCTTAATCATTTTAAGCTGTATGCATTTGTAGCATTGTTAATAATTAGAGATAAAAATCCAGAGCTGCCTCGTGAATCAGTCTGGGTGCTTCCAAGTCAGTAAACTCTTTCCAAACTGACAATGAATGGGGTTTGTTCCCTTTTAATCCCTGGGGGAGGACTCTGAATGTGTTTTGATGACCTCTGGGGTCAGTTACATGTTACATTACACAAAGGTTTAGCTCCTTTGAGATAAGGGAGCATCGTGGGGAAAGCCCTCTGTTTAGCTGTTTAGACGCCTCGTTCACTACACGGTGTACCTTTTTTTTTTTTTTTTTCGCAAAGCAGCAGCAGCAGCAGCGGGTGGCAACGATGGCAGCAACGTATCCATCAAACCTGCCAGGCTAATTAAAATACAGCTTGTGATTATCCTACTTCAGCTCATCTCCCTCTCTCTCTCTGTTTCTCCCACACACACACACACACCACCAAACATAAACACAAACGCACAGCATATCTATCCACAATAAATAAAAGCCGGTAACCTCAGCCATTTTATTTACTTCATGTAAAACTGTATATATGCATTTTCTTCTTTAATGAATTTGATTTGAACTTTTCTTTTAAAAATATCTACTGTACATATGTGTAGACTAAGCATGTCTTAAATTATCTCATATTAATAACTGAAAAAATTAACAAAGCTAATTATACTGATACTGAATGATAGACATTTTTATTTTTAGTAGTTTTATTGCAAAAATACAAAAAATAAAAAAATAAATCACAAACTGCAGAAGGGGGGATTTTTTTCTTACTATTTCACATAATCAGAATTTCTCTCTTTAAACTGGCTTCATTGAATTTTATTCCTTTTTTCTGTCTCTTTTTTAAGCTCAGAATGAATTCCACCAACACATTCCTCATATTCAGCCATGCAGATATCAAACAAGAAGAGAAAGAGGCAGAGGGGCTGCCTGCACATTTAGAAGGTGTATATAATGGTGTGTGGTAAAAAAAAAAAATCTATTCATACATATGCGAGCTAATAAATAAATGTTTTTTTCATTTGTTCCATTTAAAAAAAATCATACATTTATTCATTCCATATTGTATTGATTGTTTTCTTTTAGCTGCCTGGATAAGGTGCACAAGTGGGGAGGAAAAAAAAAAACAGGGGCTGGCTGCCCAATAATTATCCAAATCTTTAAATATTCCTTTCAAGGCTATCATGCAAGGGGTCAAACATCCAGGCCTGTGCACTCTCTTTGAAAAAAAGATGTACAGGCTACGCATTAAATGGTGGAAATCACAGGTTGCAGCAGGCCTGGTGAAATCCTCACCCTCAGGTTGAGTGTAGCAGAGGCGGAGATAAAAGGCGTCGTCGTCAATTAGCCGCGAGTCAGTGGGAGCGCTGCTCGCCAGAGGCGTTTAACTCCTTCTCCCTTTAAACGTCCTTTTAAGATAGTCCCTGCGGAGGGCCCGGCGTTACAATTTAATAAATTATTTAGCAATTTAAAACGGTGAGATCCTGCAGATAACTGCGCCAGACGTCACGATTTTCCACGCAGCGTTTATATTAAAAAAAAGAAAAGAAAAGAAAAAGGGAAAAAACAGTCTCGCGTTTGGGTGAATTATCCTGCAGCTGCAAAAATGATGAGGAAGTATTCACATATTTTGTATTTTGTATATATTTACTATAAATACTCCAGCACCTTCTGAGCATATAAAAGTCAGTCTTAAAGTAAAAATATATTTTGTACTCTATATAGTATAAAATACATGTTATGTGGGGGGTCTATAAGGAAAATTCTGAAGTATGAATTTCAAGTATATATATATATATATATATATATATATATATATATATATATATATATATATATATATATATATATATATATATATATATATATATAGTCAATCAATATGTCAAAATGTAAAAAAAAAAAAAAAAACAAAACACCATGATTACGTTTAAAGCTGCTCTCTATAACATTTTAAAAAGAAAATATTGAATTCAACACTTTAAACTAATCTGGATTATTTGGGTTTATTCCATTGTTTTCATCCTATTAGATGACATAATAAGAAAAAATAATAATATATAAAGAATCCTATAATAAAAACACAATGATACCTGAAGGTGTTGCAGCTCCATTCCTCCAAACAGGAAAAAACGTCTCTCCCATCAGCTTCAACTGACTGAGATCTCCTCTCGCTTTGTAGAAAGGAAGAAATCCCCGGGTTATGATCCCATACAGCCGCTTCCTGGGATCGAAATCTGTCAACAGAGATGTCACTTGACTTTTTTTGTAAAAGTTGAAATATGCGCTGCGAGTCACTGAGCCTCCGAACCTCTGAGAGTGAAAACCCACACAAGCTGCAGCTGCACCTTTGACTCTGGCCTTCAACAGAGGAAAATAAGAAGAAGAAGAAGAAGGCAACACGACGATGCGTTTAAAAAAAACACCCCACGGTCTCTGCTCTGTGTTTATAAATCTAAATCAATATTCAAATCTGTCTGAAGTGAGCGGGTGTGTCCGCGTGTGCAGGCGCGCAAGTGCGTGTGTGTGTGTTAGAGAGAGAGAGTGTGTGTGTGCGTGTGTGTGTGTGTGTGTGTGTGTAGGTGTTCCACAAAGCCTCTTAAGATGATACATTTACCAAGCCGTGACAAAAACCCTCGGCATATTATTTTGAGATGGGCACGCAGGTTCAAAATTCAAGTGACGTAGACCAGGCTTATTTGTCCCTTTTGCAGCTCGTGATTCTCTCCACTAAAACGTGATATGAGATTAACCCCACTACAGCCGCCATTATTTATTTTTAATAACTATTATTATTCCTATTATCACAGTTATTCTCATTAATATCACATTATTGCCAATACAGGGTATTACAATACACATATTCATATTAATAGCATAGGAAATGAAACAGGCCTACCTCCATGTGTCTTATATCTTCTTTCACATCTTCCTCTTGTGGAAACCGAGTGAAATAAATTAACTGTCTTGTCGCGAGTTTTTTTTTTTCTCCTCCTTATCTCTGGGTGTTTGCGCAATGCAGGTCCGGTTGTGCCACTATAGTATAATCCGCTGGCTGCTCGGTCCACTCCTTGGTGGGAATTTCTCTCTGTAAATATATATATTTATACAGCCTATACATATTTTTTGGAAAGGGGGGGGGTTAAAAATGAGTTGCAGGCCTGTATCGGGGCTGATGGGAGCAGACTGGCTGACTCTGTGGATGTGAGGACAGTTTTAAGGAAATAAGTCCTCTCTAAATCCCCCCTTTTTTTCTTTTTTTCTTGCGACGCGCTGGAATGTGAGAGGACGGTTGCAGCCTTCACATTTTGTGAAGTGCCCCGAACACCCCCCCTCCTCCTCTTCCTCTTCTCTCTTTTTTTTTGTGGTCACACATTTATTTATTTTTTTAATCTAAAAACACAGCATCTACTTTATTCCCCCGTTAGAATGAATCGTAAACTGCGCAAGTGGATGTTGGAATTATAGCTCGATTATGCTGCAACTTTTCAAAATTAAATGTTTCAAAATCAAGTACAAAAATTAGGCTGATTTTTTTTTTTTTAAGTATAAAGTGTTATTTTTCCACCTGTAATATTTGTTATTTTATTTTGTAGGTTTAAACACGTTGTTGTCGCCCATCAGTTCTTATATAACTTCAATCCGTTTAACGCAATCCGTTGTCAGCGACGTGTTAGGCCTATATATAAATATATGTATATATTTTTTTTCTCTTTAATGCAAGTAAAATGGACTTTTCCTCGGTTTAAACTCTAGTCCTCCAGGCAGCGGCGGACGGGCGTTTATTAATCATCTCTCTCTCTCCCTCTGCGGTGGGATAGGGATGTTGTGTCGGTCGCTCCCTCGCTGCCATTGGCTGAGGACCGTGCGTCAAAAAAGTAGCTGGAGACATTTGTTTCCCAGAAAGAAAAAAAAAGGAGGAAAAAAATGGGAGAGAAGGGAGGGAGGGATGGATGGAGGGAGGAGGAAGGAGGGGGGGAATCCTCCCCACCACCAGTGTGAGAGACGGAGACGGAGACAGACCTCAGCTCGCTCCTGCGGCTCCTATTGGCTGACAGTTTGTACAAAATCCAACTCAAAACACTTCACTCACAAACACACCGACAAATCCTAAAGGCGTTCATGCAGCCTCCTCCTCCTCCGTCGCTCCGCCGCTGCCGCACCGCTCCCGAACCTGACGCAGCCGCTCCGCGTTTAACTTTTATCCGTCGTTCCGCTCCCGAAGACGAAGACAGTTTCCGCTTCTTCCGCCGCTGCCTCTGCTTCTCCCCCTGCTCCTGCTCCTGCTTGGTGTTGTGCATTTTTTATTTTGGTTTTTTTTGTTATCGTCCAGGACGTCGTTGATCCGTACAGATTTGAATTATTTCTCCTGGAGGAAACCGAGCAGACAAAGAACTTTCCACTCTCGCCAATAAGAAGGTAAGTTTTTCCTTTATTATAATAGTACATATAACTATCCATATATTTTTATTACTATTATTATTATTATTTTACTGCCATTGGGTTACTGATCCAAATTAAGAATCGCAATCAAAAATGTGGAAGCCTGTAGACAAAACACCTGCGATTAAAACATTTTCTAAGTGACTGTTGCTAAAATAAAATCCACGATTACGCATGTTTTAGGTTGCTTTTTTTTTGGTTTAATTTTTTTTAAGAGGAGAGGGGGGTGCAGATACAATAAGTCACCGAACTCTTGGGGATAAATACACACAGAGCATCCGATTAGTACAAATTCGATCACGATATAGGGTCCAAATAAAGGAAATAAAGAAAATAAAAACATTTTTGCCATAATTAATTTTTCCTGTAGCTCAGGTTTAAACCAATGTTCCCACTCTGGTTGAGAATCCAGCTCTGCAGAACCGAGTGCAGATAGACGAGTCCAGATAGACTGAAGTGAAGTTTCGTTTTTTTTAAATCACTCATTCCTTCACGCCCCCCCCCCCTTAATTTAGATTTAGAAACGATTTAACGCAACAAAAGTGGAAACACGTTGATGCGTAAAAGTGTAACCTTAGATAAAGAGACTTCTTAGGCCTGCTATGCTATCGAAACAATATTTGTGGGCCTTTCTCCCTCTGCTCTGCCTCCAGATGAATAATTTAGCGGACAATAAACCAACACGTCACATTTAATATGACACACTCGTGCTTTGGAGGTTCTGGCGACAGACTGCGTTTCTGTGTCTAAAAAAATGACGAATTTAGCTGGAGTAAATGAATATTTATAAGAATTAAATAATCAAATGTTTCGTTTTTTCTCTCGCTCTGCAAAGTGGTGGTGATCATTCACATCAGACTAAATAAATAAAGACTATAATTTGATTTGCATCCTTTTTTTCAGGAGCCTGAAGCACTTTGCACAGTAATCACACTTAACTGCAGCCACTCGGATTACCTCGTTAATTCATCAACAGAAAAAAAAACATTTATCGTAATTAATTCTCGGACAGGGTAATTATTATTGAGCGGTGTGTGCGCGTGTGCGTATGTGTGTGTGTGCAACTGGTAGACGGGTCTGTTTTAAGTGTGACAGATTGGGATGAGGGGGTTAAAACCGTTGGATATTGAAGGGGGGAAAAATGCAACTAATCAAGACGCACAGTGGGGATAACGGGTGAGGGTCACTGAAGTTGAAGTGACAGCAATCACACATTTACCAATCAACATCACGGGAGCACGTTTTTATTTCTGCTTAAAGGGCTGCAAGGGACAGTCACGTGTTCAGAAAGCGCGTCCCTTGTTTTGTTTTGTTTTTTAATATTATTCTCTGCGTAAAATAATATTTCAATCATTTTCACTGACAACCCTATAGAAGTCTTTAAAAAACAGGGTTTCTTAAACAGTTTAGAAAATGACTTAGGTTTGAAAAATGAAAAATATTTCTGGCTGCACTTTATTATAGGATGGATCATGGAATTCATGTTTCTATTGATGTTTTGTTTACATTTACAGGCAAAAACTTGACGTGAAACTAGAGAAAATTATACAGAATTATCAATATTGAGCAAACACTTTTGATAAGGGTGTATTCATTTTCTATATATTACTTTATGGAGCACATGCCAGTTGAATTAATGTTTATTTAGTGTACTACAGATTTAGCCTTTAGATTTAGAAGTAGCCTACTTTGTGTGTGTGTGTGTGTGTAAGAGAGAGAGAGGGGGGGGGCTTAGATGAGGACAGCTGGAGATGTGGTTGGTGTTTTTTTTTTGAGCGCCGTGCGTTTCAAAGATGGCAAACTGACCCAAATATTTCTTCATGGACGACTTCTCTACTTCTGATTATTTTAATATTATTTTATTCATTTCACTTTATTTTTTGGGTGTACAGGACAGGTGCCTCGGTGGTTATTACGCGGACGGACCACGCGGCGAGCAGAGGACACCAAGTACACCTCGGGAGCTCCATCCATTTTCAAAATTTTCTCCAACTTCAGCCCACAGACAAACATTAGCATGATGTCGTATCTAAAGCAACCACCTTACACAGTCAATGGCCTGAGCTTAACTACTTCCGGAATGGACCTTTTGCATCCATCAGTGGGCTATCCAGGTGGGTTTCAACCTTTTGAAGAATGGAGAGTAATGGCAGAACATTAATGGCTTGAAGCTAGGATGTGTTCAAATAGCATCCAAACCCTAATGATAATAACATGTATCTCTATACACACTATATAAGTAATTAAATGACACGTTACCCAACATCTTACGCAGACATAAAGTTTGATCTTGTGTGATTTTTTATATTTATGTGACTTCTAAATACATTATTATTAAAGGTGTTAGATTTTCTCTCAATGGTATATTTGCATTTAGTTAAACACTCAGACTAGAAAATACCTAAAATGCTTCAATTTGCCGCCAACGTATAAATAGGTTCTTGCGTTACGCAAACAACAAATCCTTTGAGTTACATTTCTGCTTTTGATTTTAAAGGTTTTTCTTCCCCCAATATATTATACATTGCAATTTCACCTACGTTTTCCGTTCTACCAGCAGCGACGCCACGGAAGCAGAGGCGAGAGAGGACTACTTTTACGCGCGCTCAGCTCGACGTTTTGGAGGCGTTGTTCGCCAAAACTCGGTACCCGGACATATTCATGCGCGAAGAGGTGGCGCTGAAAATCAATCTACCTGAGTCCCGCGTGCAGGTGAGTGAACAGAGCTTCTTCTTCTTCTTCTTCTTCAAAGAATATATATATATATATATATATATATATATATATATATATATATATATATATATATATATATATATATATATATATATATATATCGGTGGATAGAAAACATTGCTGGGCTGTGCCATTATTTAAAAAAAAATCTGAGCAAATGTGGAAATTATGGCATATTAACTCAGTATTGATTGTGTATATATTATCGGGATTTAATAAAAAGGTATGAAATATATAGGTTTTAAAAAACATGTTTTATCTAAACTACACGGAAAAAAAACATTATTAACCCGCGACTGGCAACACATCTAAAGCTTAGCAAGTCTGTCTTCCTTATAAATCGAGTGGAACACTTGTCAGTGGGGTGAGATAATTCCACTTGAGGACAGATAGACTCCTGAGTCGAGATTTTTTGGGAAATGAAATAAGACGGATCAGTTCACTGGTACAAAAAATATAATAACTTGGTTTGAGGGGGGAAAAAGGCCAGCAATTATTTTGGAGGAAAGGAGGGAGATATATATATATATATATATATATATATATATATATATATATATATATATATATATATATATATATATATATATATATATATATATATATATATATATATATATATAATAAGAGAGTAAGGGAGGGAGAGAGGGAGAGAGACAGAGCTTCGACACTGTATTGCAATTAAGTTCTATCACACATGTTCTGCCGTGACTCTTCCAGGTTTGGTTTAAGAACCGGCGGGCGAAGTGTCGCCAGCAGCAGCAGCAGCAGCAGAACGGAGGCCAGAACAAGGTGCGACCTGCCAAAAAGAAAAGTTCCCCGACCCGAGAAGTGAGCTCGGAGAGCGGCGCCAGCGGCCAGTTCACGCCCCCCACCAGCACCACCACGGTCCCCGCCATCTCCACCACCACCGCCGCCCCGGTGTCCATCTGGAGCCCCGCGTCCATCTCCCCGATCTCAGACCCGCTGTCTACCTCCTCCTCGTGCATGCAGAGGTCCTACCCCATGACCTACACGCAGGCCTCCGGCTACGGCCAGGGCTACGCCGGCTCGACGTCCTACTTCGGCGGCATGGACTGCGGCTCTTACCTCACTCCCATGCACCACCAGCTGTCAGGCCCGGGCTCGACCCTCAGCCCGATGAGCACGAACGCGGTCACGAGCCATCTGAACCAGTCCCCGGCGTCCATCTCCACCCAGGGCTACGGGACGTCCGGCCTGGGCTTCAACACCACAGCGGACTGCTTGGATTATAAGGACCAGGCGGCGTCGTGGAAGCTGAACTTCAACGCCGATTGCTTGGATTATAAGGATCAGACGTCCTCGTGGAAATTTCAGGTCCTGTGAACAGAGCAACCGCGTGTCAAAGGCGCGCGTAAAAACTGTGACGACCACGTCAGAAGCGAGCGCTGCCGTCCCTCAGTACAATTACGCAGGACTGGTTAAAACTTCTTTCAGGGGGCCTCGAGTTGTTGTTTTGTTTTTGTTTGTTTTTGTTTGTTTTGTTTTTAATGGCATGATGGTTCCTTCTAGAGGAGTGTTTTAATTTATTTTAGCACTGGCAAAGAGATTCCCTCCCGCCCCCATCCAATTCAGCCCCTCGTCTTTCAGCCATTATGCGTAAAACAACAAAAAAAACACCTGTTGAGGAACACAGCGGACACTCAGAGAAAGTACACAGCCACGGAACTAATGTTTATCAAAGAACAAAAATAATAAAAAAAAACAGCAGCAACAAAAAAAAAAAAACTCACGTTAAATCTTCTTTGTGAAGTGCTCGGGATGGACAGAAAAAAAACTCCTTTTAAGAAGCTTCTTATCACAACTTTCGCTGACCCGTTTGGGCCAGAGACACGAGGACGGTGTGTGTGGACATGGATGCACTACTTTATTTAAGGAAAAAAAAGTGTTTATAAGGAATCAATATGTAGTTTCTAAGAGACAATCAGTGTGTGTCTTATATAAATGGTACATATGTGTTTTTTTGTTTGTTTTTATTTTTGTTTTGTTTTTGTTTTGTTTTTTTTTTATCTGTGCTAGCCTTCGAAACTGTGATCTGTTGTATTGTATGCAAATCTGTGAGCCCCCTCCCCTCCCTCCCGTCATCGCATCAGACTCTCTGCTGTGATTTTAATAGATTTCTAACTTTTTTTTTTTTTTTGGAAAAAAGATGCTAATGGTTAAATTACCCCCCCCCCCCCCTCCTCCTTCGGGCATCACAAGAGAGAGACGAGACCCCCTCTCCCCCACCCCCCAAGTACATGGTAGTAATATTCAAGGGTTAGCCATACTGGAAAAAAAAAAAAGACTCGGCTGCTGAGAGCTCCACACACCCCCCCCCTCCCCTCCTCTCTCTTCTATTGATCTCAACACACGGTGATTGTGGATCCTTTACTGGCTCCAAAGATGGTGTGACCTCACCGCTGAAAAGACATGAATAAAGGTCCTGTGAGCTTAACTCTTTCATCAAGAGACCGATCTGTGTGTGTGTGTGTGTGTGTGTGTGTGTGAGCGTGCGCGCGTGAGCGAGCGAGTCAGGGGGTAACGTATTTTTTTATACGCAAGGTTTGAGTTACATGAAATTGCTTAAACATAAAAAAATACGATCTACAAAGAAAATCACTAGGTCACATTATTTTTCAATAAAACAGAAAAAAACGAAACTTGTTAGATTTTAGATTTATAATTAGGCTAATAATCTTGACTTTTTTTTTGAAAAGGCGGAGGGGGCGAAATTCATACTTGGGACATGGGTCAAACATAAATAAATATAAATTCTAAATATATATATATATATATATTATTTTTTTTTTAAAGGTGGGGGAATTAACATTTTTTTTCTCCTTCTTCTTCCTTCCGGTAGTTCAATTCATATAGCCTCCAACAAAGAGAGTGTGTGCGCGCGAGGGTTGGGAGAAAGCGGTGTTTAATCCCGCGGCCTCCAAGAGATGATAATCCCAATATTTTACCGGCGGGGGTTTCTCCGGGACGCGGAGCAGCAGTGGTCCCATTCAAAGCTGCGCCGCGTGGGTTTAACACGCCCGATCCCCAAATGTGCGCTCTCACGTGACGCCCGCTACTTCATCTAAACACGCAACAACGTTTTCATTAAAAGCGATCGGCGCTTTTAATTGCAGTGGTGTGGGTTTTTTTTTATTATAATGCAACAGGAGGAGGAACAGCGAAGCTTTACTATAGGAATATCAAAGTCAAATAAAAAAATATGATTTTTTTTAGAGATGTCACTGTTTCTTTAATTATAAGGATCAGTAATTAAAAACAAAAGTCATATTATCCGGGCCGAACGTGTGTACTTTTGAAATGATTAAAAAATATTTTTAAATAAGTTGCTTCACTTTAGTACAAAGCAGCAGTGAAAGCTTCTAAAAGATTTTTTAAAGTTTATTTACCTATGAAAAAAACAACTCAAAAACTCTCAAGTCCGCCGTGATAGCGTCAAATTGCAGGAGACAATGAAGTCGGAGCGGCTGTGGGATCTGTAATGAGTCGACATGGCTCTGCAGTGGGCTAATTGTTAGAAGTCCAACATTCAATTAGCATCCTTGACATTGCCAATAATCTCTCTTTCATTGGTGTCTCCGCTAAAGGAGCGCACTAATTAAAAGCGTTGCTTGAAATAATCGAAGCGTTAAAGAGAAGAAGAGCGACTTTGATTCCTCCTCCTGCGTGGTCAGAAAATAGGTGTGTGTGTGTGTGTGTGCGTCTTTTTAGAGGGCTGATTTTTTTTTTTTTTCAAGGACTTCATTACATGCATAACTAACATTCAAGGGTGAAGTAGCTATAAATAGCATCTTATTTCCAGGTCCCGACTGCTGCCTATAATATTTTTTCATTCATTACACAAGCGTGATTTTAGCTCTTTTTCTTTTTGTTAGCGTTATAATGGCCATAAAGTGCTCAAAGATGTAACAACTTTAGAACGATCGTTGTGTAGATGAACAATGACACAACTGAATTTGGGGATTTAAAAAAGAAAAAAAAAAAACTTCTTCGGACCAGAACGGGAAGATTACGTGAGTCTCATGAATATTCATGAGACGCGTCCACGTCTCATGTGTCAACAAGTCCTCAGTTCAGACTCCTTCAATTAAAAACTAATTTAAAAAAATGGTGACAAAAGTTTGAGTGGCATCATCTTGATTCCACAAAAAAATAAATAATAATAAACTGAACACTACAAATAAATTCTCACACTTCCAAGAAAAAATATCTCATAAGGAGTGTAGTATATAAGAATATTATAGTACCAAAAAAATTACAATCATATCTGATAACACTCAATTTGGGAAATTGCTCTTTTACAGACAAATACAGACAGACATGTAAAGATATAAGGCTGGATTTGTAATTTCTGCTCTAAACAATGCATCTATATGCGCCAAATCACTGCTCACTGATACATCCAATATCAGCAAAAACACAAAAGCCTTTCTCCACTTGTTATTGTAACCTTGGAGCCTTGTGTCTTCCAAGTGCACAAGTCAGAGGAGGATTAGACATCCGGCCTCCACAATACTTCATACATACAATGAGTTTTTAATCAAGACCAAAGCAGTGCTAAGGAGCATATGGGGCCAACAGACGCCGCATTAATCCCTCTTGGTTCTTTTTGTCTAACAGCGGGCTGCACAGCGCCCCTCATCCCCTGGTCTGGTCGCTGTCCGGTCGGTCACAAAACAAGAGTCATCCTCTGAGAGCGGCACCGGCCTGCACAAAGTGGAGCAAAAAGCCGGGTGAAGGCCGTAAATACAGTAGAGAGAAGAGGATGGGGAGGTTTTCTGTGGTTTTCATAGTTAGCTATGAAAATTCTGTGTGAATAGGTCGATCATATTTACAAAAATATTAAATCCCCTGAGGTTTTCCTCGGAGTAATCCCAGTCAAACTTACTTTTGCTGCTCAACTCGGTGGAACTTTCTAAGAAAATATAAGAATGTAGGCTAAGTATGGGTGATTTGAGAGAAGAGTGAGATTATAAAAAGAACTGCTCAAGAATGTGGGACAGTGGTTAAAATCCCCCCCCCCCCCCCACAAAAAAAATAAAAATAAATAATTGATGGCTTTCAATTAAAGTAATTAAGATTTGCTTTTGGATCTTTGATAGATATAGTATATTCATGCGTGTTTATTGCTAGACATTGTGATGGAAATGAAAAAAAAGCAAGAAGATAATGATGTGGAAAAATGTGCCAACAACTAATAGTAATAATAAAAAAAACAACAAAAATAAATAATGTCTTTAAACTAATCCAGCAGTATCCCCTTGAAAGTGCTTATCCAGGCTTAGTCGACATTTTCTGAAATTATTTAAGTTTGTGACATCATCAATGAATTTGATAATCTTGTCAAAGATTACATTAAAAGGGTTTTGTATGGCCTACATAATAACAGATTTAGATGTTTTAAAAAATGAAGTCTAAAGAGATTTAAAGTAAGCGCAGTAAAAAGCATGTTATTTTAATTTCTCAGACTGCTCACACAAATCCGTGGATTTGTAGAGATCCCGAACTGATAATGATACCAGCAGCCTGACTAGCTGGAGGTCTGATAAAGCAGAGGGCCACACATCCTTTCTACACCAGAAAGCATTGTAGAACCTATAAAATACAAAAAAACACTCTGAATATTCCACTGCCTCCTTCACAGTGACTTATTATTTCTGTCCCACGACTGTATTTCCTGTAAAATACATTTTAGGAACTAGATTTTTTTTTATCCCCATCAGGGTCCTTTGCCTACATTAGTGCTCTTTAAAGATCTGTCTCACCAAATATGCCTAAACATTTGGCTTATGATGATCATAAGCCCCACAGGACACAGAGGGTTTATCAGTTCATTAGCCACTTGATGGCCTATTTCAAGTTATAGTAGGTGGGAGGAGGGCGATAGATGAGGATACCACCATCCATTACTGAGGCATATTGTGTTAAGCTATTCAGAAGGGCAGAGAGACTCAAACCCCCATAAGAAGATTACCAGATCTCAGCATATGTTAAAAAACACATTATTACTATGCTTATGGGCATAGTTAATACCTAGTTAGTGAAAGCTCACTTAGTTAGAACTGAAGCTGACCATTTAAAAAGAATTTGTTTTTTAAGTCAGTATAAATCATCTTTTTTTAATAATTAAACATAGACTAAGCTCCACCCCTCCTCAAATAGTGGATTTAGACACATTTTAGTAAAAAAAACCCATCATTTTAATATATTAACATGCATATTGCACAATAATACAAATCTCCTCATGAGACAAATGGAAATATTTTCATAGCAGATTATGCATGGGCCTAATGGTGATGTCCCACCCGCAGCGGCGTGGTAAAGAGTAAAGTGCTGAATTAACCGATGACGAATGAAAGTCCTACATCAAACAAACCATTAGGACACTTACAGTTACACACACGACGGCATGCTTTTACGGAAGGCAGCTATTCCTGCTGCAGCGATGGTATTTTACAACTCACAGTATGTTTGCATGGTTTAATCTTTACACTATATCAGTGTAGGCAGAAATGTGAGGCAGAAAACTGAGACACACCCGCTTCATGTCCCACTGAAGAGATGAAAAGTGAGTATTTTAAGCTTCAAATGTGACTCAGAGACAATAACAGTCCACAATAAACTTCAGTAGTCTTTAACAACAGTTAGATAGTAAGCTTTTGATATTCACTTCTGTTCTGGCTTTAATACTTACTTTCAACTGAAATTTGTTGGGTTGGGGAGGTAGCGGGAACAGCTGACATTTGACATTACATGTAAGACGTGATCAAACTCTATAGTTAATGGCCACAAACGCACCTTTTGATCACAAATAGCTTATAAATTTAATGACTTCATGGTGAACGGAGCCAATTTCTATGAATTCTGCCAGTATTCTCACAACAGGCTGCACTGCAAATCAAAAACAGCCACAGTATATCTGAAAAGAGGTAAAAGAAAATAAATAAATAAAATAGTAGCGAAAGAACATTGTTTATTAATTTCTAATTAATCCCTGTCCCCATGAATTCTCCAACAAATTAATTCACAAAAGGCAAACATTTCTCTGAGAGTAATTCACATTACCAGCAGTGTAATATAACAGCCATTCCCTCTTTGTCTTTAACGTTTGTTTAAACTATGTTAATACATTTGCTTCCTGTGTTTCTAATCCTGTAGTTACCTGTGAAACACCCACTTCTCTCCTCCTCACCAGGGAGCCCATGAGACTCGTCATTAGAACAATTAACACAGGTGCATGTGATGAGGCCTCGTTGATATTTACACCTTTCTGACAAACACACTATCTCTTAATCTCCGGCAAACACCATTCTCTTGTGAGACAGTGGGCCTACAGGAAAAAATAATTAGCTACAGATTAGCAGCGGGAGACCCTCCCCTAGATGGACAGCAGTCAGACGGCAGAAGAGGACGGAGAGGCAGATCAGGCCCCAGGCAGAATCTCTCTCCCTCTTTGCTTATTTCAATATTTCATTGAGTGTTATACATCAATGAACTGTTTCAGGGTGTCATCGGGCAGGAGCTAAGCCTTTTGAATTCATGGCCCGCTAGTGTATGCCTTCATCCAACATGCCCCGAATGTTTGAAAGCAGCGTCTCTATCGGACAGGTTTCAAACACAGCTTCCAGAACCACCACATCCACTAAACTGAGCCTCTTTGCTGCCAGCCTCACAGATTTAAACTTTTTGAATGTGGTCAAATATATCAAATTTAATAACACAGAGAGGTGTTTGATTACAAAGGTGGTCCCCGAATGCAATTGTTGTTGCTTTTTTGAATTACAGTAAGTTAAATCAGTGAAATGATAAAAGCATTGAAAGTTGATAAACTCCATACTATAAGGCTTACACTGCGCTTATCTTCATTGCATATTGTTTTAAAAGTAAATATACAAAAACTAAAAGTACTTTACCATTTGCTTTACAAGAAAATTATATTAAGTATTTAAAAGGCAAATTTAGAAAGCTATTGCTTTTTTTAAATTTATTTATTAATTCTTTTGTGTGTATATATAAATTCTCTTTCTTTGTTTTGATGAACCCAGAGTTTTCTTATCACCATCCAGTTAGCTTTATGTTTTTCCAGCTGTGTGTAGGGTGTATGTTATTTATTTTGGTATTGTTTTTGTACTGTGCACACTTTGGAATAATAATAATAAAAGTGACTCATATATATATATATATATATATATATATATATATATATATATATATATATATATATATATATATATATATATATATATATATATATATATATATATATATATATATATATAGTAGTTACAGTTACACCTGTGTGTATGCCTGAATGTCTGCTGTGAAAAGGTTTACCTGCTACTTTTATAAGCACAGTGCTACACATTACACTTAAGAGACAAAAATCTAGATCAAGATTAGGATTAAGAGGCAAAAATACAAACATGTGGAAAATCATATAGGAAAAAAAGATTTATCGGCCATGAGCAAGTGATCTCCTGTCCTGATGTACATTTCTCTCATAATATATTAAAAAAATGCCCCAAATGCAAAAATTAAGATGCTTAAATTTATACTTGAGAGATACAGTGAAAATGAGGCTATTTAAGGAGTCTCCCATGATTAAGGAGTCTCCTACAAAGCAGTTCCTGACTTGGAAACCAAGCCAACTGCATGAAATGCACGAACACAGCAACAGTTGCCTGTTGAAGCGATGATGCTCTAGTGCCTCGAGAGCCAATATGGCAGTTAGGCAGAGACAAAAAAAAGTACTTCTTATAATACTGGCCAAACATTTAATGTGGCTTAAGTGAGTGGAATCTTCTGGGAATGGTCAAATCTCAGTCTTTCTACTTATACAGCTAATTTGACAGTTTCCAAAATCCCTCTATCCTCTGATCAATTTTACCTCTCTTAATCCCCCCTCCACCCCCCCACCTGTTAGTCTGGGTCTGCATGCGTGCCTCCCTCTCTCTCCTGAGAGCATATGGAGCAGAGGCTGACCCAGGGAGTCGTTGAGTGTTGGGACAGATGCAGCCCCCCCCGTCCCCCTCCCCTCTCCGTCCACCCGCCACCGACCAGCCCTTCCCTCCTATCCACCTGTTTGGGTCACAGACCAGAGGGATGAGTGGCTGTGCGCGTGCCACACCAGCGGCTTGGCCACCGCTTTGTTATCCCACCCAAGACAAAAGAGTATTTAGGGAGAGCCGGCTGCCTGCCCGAGGGGAACACAATGCCACGAGGCTGGCAGGGCCTGCGGACTCAGGGCCGTCGATCACGTGCCCGTTTTATCTGAATGAGCGTCAGGGGGCATCTGTTGTGTGTGTGTGTGTGTGTCTAACCTGAGGTATTATGCCAAACAAGGGGGCAGGAGACAGAGAGTATGACGTGTGTGTGTGTGTGAGTGAGTGGTGGAGGGGGGTGCCAAAAAACAATTGCATCTATTATAATTAAATGAGGTCTAAATTTGAATACATTGAGGTCTAACCAACAACAGGTCAACTTCTGTCGCTAATGAAATTCATAATGGACTATTTACACATGATGGGTGGCATAATTTATGCTTTTAACTGATTTTTATGCTACGTTACGAACAATTAATCTTCAAAAAGTCTTTGGATAAGTCTCAGTGAACAACAGTAGACTTGACAGTGATTATAACAAGTCAAAGTACAAATGAAAGAAATTAGTCTATCCAACAGAATACATCAAATTCTATAACTTAAGAGTGTTTTTTTGTTTGTCATTAAAATGTATTTACTGTAGTGAATCCATAGGGTTAGGGTTAGTACTACAGTTCATTTTAACATTTCAACATTTGTCCTACAATCCTCATCCAATCCTTTGCCCCCATATCACTTCACAGATCGATACATTTCAAACAGGCACTGATTAGCTGCTCTCCTCAGACACCCAGGAGTTCCCCGGTGACTGTGCTGCTGTGTGATTTATGAACTCCAGTGGAGAGCGATACATCGACACAGCAGGGGTATTGGGGTCAGGTCAGTGAGGTCACCGAGGTCAGGTCAAGTCGAGCCTGTCCGAGCCGCGAGGATCTTGACCTCTGGGTCATTGAGGAAAATGAAGTAACAGAACACGTTTCAAACTTAAGACCGAACAAAGATGGTGGTCCGGTGGTTTCTAACAGCTTTTAACAAGCTACGGACAAGATTCACACCATTTCTTGTCCAGATTCATGAGAATGAGTCAAATGTCAAAAAAAGCACTTAAGTCTACTCTCCTTCCAAAATGTGAATATACAATATATATCACTTCGCAACAGTTTTAATTATCCTCACAACACCACCATACACGTCTTAAACTATATGTAATGAACTATTGGTTCATTGTTATGAAGATAAATCACGTTTAAATCACTATGAATGTGCATGTTTGCGGACATAATCATATGATTATAAATGTAAGATTGTCTTTTAAATGTGTAAAGGGACAAAATGTTTTTCATTTCTTGGATGTCCTGATTTTATATTCCTTTTTCCACATTAAGACGTTTATACATTTTAAGGGCTACCTGCAGTACTATTTGACCTCATTTGATCTCTGTTATCTTCCTGGTGTTCATTTAAAAAATCTTCCACCTCAAACTGTTTATTAGACCTATTAAACCCTGACACGGATCAGAAGTACAGACAATGAGGTTGAATTGAAGCATACAGCATCTTTTGTAACCCGCTAGAATGTTTTAGACTTTTTATGATGTTATGTTCCTCTTATTTTGTCTAGTCTGTGTGTGTGCCTGGTCGGAAAATGTATTTGTGTGTGTGTTTTTGTTTAGTCTAGACAATGTTACATCATTCTGGCAGGGGTGTTTGTGTGTTATCATGTCTATTGTGGCTTACTACAGCGTGTCATGCTCTCTCGACAAGCACGGTTACACACGGCTTGTGGCGCCCTGACCTACAACTCCCCCTCTTGTTTGTTGGCGGTTGTTTGGCCTACTTTCATAAAGACAAACAATGCCATTTGTTTTGTTTTGCATTTCCATGAAAATGGAATAAACAAATGGCAGGGAGGGGGGGCAGTTGGAGCAGGGGGTGGGGGCTTGTATAGAACAGAGAATTACTGGATGGAACAAACCCTGAACACTCCTACTCAATTATTCTTCTTAAAAAATGGCAACAACCTGCAAATTAACTGTAAAGAACTAGCCATCTGATATAAGAGCAAATAAAGGTCATTCTCATCAGACATATTACACACTCATATTTTCAACCGGTAGAAGAAAAACAATTGTTTTTCATCTCAATGGTTCTTTCCTGACCTTCTGGACACCAACTGAACTACGGGCCACGAGGCCAGCAGACCCCTCAAACTGAATCAGCCCCTCCCCTCCCATCCTCCCTCGCCCCATGGACAGTGACGCCACAGTTCGTTAATGAGTATGCTCCATAGCACTTAAAGAGTCTTTAATTAGTGGCACACTGACACTGGGCTGCCCCGCACACAGGGAGGAGGACAAGGGGGAGGGGGAGTCAAGTCCACCAGCCCCCTGTAGACTTTCCAAGTGGTTTACTGGTGTGTGTCTGAAATGATGAAGTGTGCATGTGTAAAAAACAAAAGAAGTAAAAAGCAAACCTAACCTATACAGAATTATCAGTCCACCAATGTGATTCATAAGAAAATCAATTGTTTTGACATGAGGAACTTGATCAAACAGAATTGATTAGGTCTTTGAAAGGGGTGTGACATGGGTAGCGCTCCGAGGCTAGGCAATGGACTGCAGCAAACACATGTGATTGAAAAGCTTTAAATGGGTGTCAAACAAGCAGGGACATAATGTTTGACTTAAATTATCAGCACTCCCACAGGAGGCTGCTGGGCCCGCTCCCCAGAGCCGGGGGTGTGTATGGAATACAAACAGGGGATTCACCAGTGACCACTGGGTCAGCGCTGGAAGAGGGGGGACGGGTGCCGGCCGCTCCTGTGGGACTTGGCGACATTCCTACAGCAGCCTTTTTTTTTTTTAATTTGCTGGACACGACCCCCCCT
Source organism: Lepturacanthus savala (assembly GCA_030544235.1). NCBI lineage: Eukaryota > Metazoa > Chordata > Actinopteri > Scombriformes > Trichiuridae > Lepturacanthus > Lepturacanthus savala. Next base: position 15,610,536 of record CM060469.1, on the reverse strand, counting down.
AGCAGGCGCTAACGGGACAGACAACACTTCTAACATACAGCCACAGTCGCATTTTTTTTCCCTGTGTGTGTGTGTGTTTGTGGGGCAGGTGGGGAGGGGCGTGGCGATGCTGTTGTAGGGTCCCAGATGGGTTAATGGGGGAGTTTAGCATCAGGATTACAATGCAACAGTGTGGCTCGAGATTGAGTAGTGATTACCCCAAGCTCACACTGGCAAACCCCCGCCACTGCTCATCAACACCACCGCTGGGCCAACAACACTAGATGTAAAAATCAATAAAATGTTACAATTGTCATAATTCTAGCAAAATACCTAAATGTCACATCTGCATTTATTTTACACAATATAGTTTTAGAACCTTTTTTTTGTTTTATATATGTGAAAATGCACCTTGCTTTTTTCAGGATTTCTAAGTGTAACAACGTGAAATTGACAGGTAAGTTAATATAAATATATGGACCAATTTTAAAATAAAATAGAAAATGCATTACACTAAAAATAATGTGCCAAGAATGATGTTTGTCCACCAAATAGTATCACAGGCTTTATGAAGAAATAAGTTAAGCGATACTACTTCCATCTTAATTAGCGCCCTCTCATGGTCATAGCTGATTATAGCAATACATAAAATAGATATATAATTATAATGATTATGTTCCTTTTCAGTGCCCCATATCCTCCTTTCTCCATCCCCTCACTCCAACAGGGTGCTAGACTAATCTGTTTGTCAAACGCATGTCTTGCCTCTGCACCCTACGCCCACCCTCCCACCCCCTCCCTCCCTCCCTCCCTCCCACCCCCTCCCTCCCTCCCTCCCCAGCTGCTAGCCATCACAGGTCCAGCTCCAGCACCACAAGCCCAGGGAGATTGAAATGTTAAGGGCAGGGACGACAGCTCCACTAATTAAATTTCCCAGGTTAATCCCCGTCGATCCCCTCATCGCACTCTCCAACCAGGCCTGCAAGGAGACAAGGGGCAGAGACCGGGGGGAACAACAAACAAACATTCACCACTAACAATGGGCACAAAAAAAATTTACCAAAAAAAAGCTAAATGTGAAAATGAAAACACTGCACGGAGTCGGGGTGGTTTAAACAAGCAAGTGTGACAAATAAGCATCTGTGTGAAGTAGGAAACACAAATATACCAAAACAGTAACACAACAAAATCATGGTCCATCATGATGATAATGTTCATGCTGTGTCTTCCTCACCATTCTATTCCTCAACAGCTTTTGTAATAAATGCTGATTAGCACTTATGTATATTCTGACCCCTTATAATTACTCTCTATACTGTCTATACTGTCTCTATCTGTCTTGTACATTGTCTCCACATTGTATTGTCCTGCACGCTGTCTTGTCCTGCAACATGCACTTTAATGTCAAATGTTTAATGTTTTAATGTTTTAAATGTTTAATGTTTTAATGTCTCGTCTTGTCCACGCACGGGATAGTAAGAAAACGTACTTTCGATTCCTTGTATGTCTCTAGCACATGTGAAGAATTGACAATAAAGCTGACTTTGACTTTGACTATACTGAACCTACGAACTGCCAAATACGATTTTCATTCTCATAAATATCACGACTCATTAATAAACTGAACTAATAAACTAATGAAGCTTTCAGACAGAATATATTCTTTAGGATTATTTGTCAATGGAGGAGAAAGATTCATAATCACGCCATATGAAGGTCCTGTTACATAAAACTCAAGAATATAACAACTATAATGGTTCCAATGAAGTAAATTAACAAGAATGCAACAACAGTTTTGACTGGTGAGTTTTCAATTGATAAATCAATACAGGCCACATTTTAGCAGATGATATAAAAGCTGCGCATAAAACATCTTAGGAAGAGTCATAACATTTGTCTTAGCTGCTTAGAGTGTCTTAACTGCACCGAAATGGGTCAAATGTGACTCAAGGAGTATGTAAGGGTAAAAAAAGTTCTTAGATATAAACACTTTAAGCTCAAAAAACTGCTCCTAAGTTGACAACCTATAATGTAACTGTGCCCGCTCATTCCCAGGACTGTGTGTTGGATGACCACCAACAGCAGCCTTGGACCTGTCATCATCTCAGCGTGTTGTGCTGCCCTGATGTCTGACCCCATGCCACTGTACTGCAGAGGACAGCTGACACGCTGTCCGACGACTAGCAAACTACGTGACCTTGGCAGCATCGCGAGCAGCGTTAAATCCCACCTCCTCACCTTATCCCCAAGTGGAGGGTGCAAAAATGGCTTTCAAAGTGAAAAACTGTCTATCAGACAAAAATCACAAGACGCGAACCTGAAGAAGCAAGGAAAGCCCAGAAATGGTCATCTGATCTCGTTTATGGTTCTAACATGATAAAACATTAAACTGTACTCCTATTAGACTCAGACATTTAAAAAAAAGTTTGTACATGTAAATTCTGATATATTCACAGTTTATATATCGTCCACAGAAAATAAAAAAAGAACAGCACTAGTGGGGGGAAAGATTTTTGCTGCAATTGATCCTGGGCAGTGAATGGATATGATGAGGAAGGTAAAATGAAACAGATAGAGCGGGTGCTTTTGTGCAAAGTGGGTGTGGTGTCAGGGAAGACGTGGGTGTATTACACAGTGTGGGCGTGCTGCGTCACATACACCACGCGCCTGCGTTGTGGCTTCGCTCAGAGGTGTAATGCCTGATTAGGGGATTACAGGAAAGTGCTTCTTTGCAGTTCTGTGAGAAACAATTATTAACATGTTGGTGTCTCTAATCCTGGATAAACACAGCTTTTCAAGAACAACAGCGAGTCTTTCTCCCCCCCTCTTTTTTTTTTTTTAAAATCCGTGTTTAAACCCCGTAGTCACTTGAACTCCAAAGCCTAACTAATACCAGCAGAGGAGACAGGCCAGTCGTGTGGAACACTGTCATTACAGAGGTTGTGCTCTTGGTGGAAGACATAGCTGGCCAGCAGGCCTTCACATCAGAGCGGAAATCCAAATTTAGCTTGGGGAGAGAGAAGCATTGTGCTGTGCACTGCTTGTTGAAAGGGCATTAGACTGAAACATGTTCACGGCCTGTAATCTTTTATTTGTTTGTACACTTGTCTTGTGTAATCTGCTTTCTAGTAATACAGAGATGATTTCCTAAGTCATGTTGGGAAACCCATGGATAACAGATGCAGGTGGGGTAGTGTCACAAAGCTTAAGGCAGGTTGACGCTGCATAATATTTAATTTTAAAATGTATCTCATTGTCAGATATATATATATATTTTTAAATCACTGCTATTATGGGACCATGATTGCAGGCTTGATTGGTAAGTTTAAAGCACGGCTTCTTTGAACTGCTAGCAGGTCTTTTAGACAGTTAGTCTGGTTATTTCAACATCTATAACCCGAGGTAAGGCTAACAGCAGGGTAGTGAAGTGACAATCACAACTTCCCGCAATAATGAAACCCCAATTTACTCAGGGTAAGCGAAGTATGATCAGACAAGACATAACCTTAAGGACTCCTGAAGTAAATTTGATATTATTTAGTGCCACCCGTGTGGTGATAAAAGTGAAGCAGGAAGCAATCAACACGCTAGTGATTCCTAAGCCACCAGTTCTCCCCTCCCTACACACTTCATCATTTCACTGTTGCCTGTGGCTCTAAAATACAGCATCAAAACAACCTGTAAGTTTCATTTCCAAGACCCTTGAACCTGCTGACTGGTGATACTGTCCACTGGCTGACACTTTGAAGAGCACCTCATCTCAGTCGCCTCTCCTGCTGCCGCTCTATGTGGTCCTGAGAAGAGTCTAAACAGACATGCTCTCATTTAGTTTACACCTATTAAACCAGAAATACTAAAATATCCTAAAGGGAATTTATCTTGAACTGGTAGATTTAAATGAACAACATAAGAATCATTGTCTCAGCAGAGAAGGGTACCAGTGAGTGTTTCCGGGTGCCGGTGTCCAATGTTGGGGATGTGTTGTGCCCATCTGGCAGGGCAGGGTTTAGCCCTAATCCCAGAGCCCCTCGGCAGGGGACTCCCAGACTGTTGATCACTGGCCCCCTGCTGGCTCCTCCACACTCTTGACCTCCTCAGCCATAAACACACAGACCCCTGCCACACAGAGTACGAGTTTATGAACTTCATGTTCCACAAATATTCACAGCTATGGTGTTACCATCTTCGTAGTCACATTTTGAAGTCCAGTAGCTGCTTCACATTACAAGTATATAAAACACTACAACAGGCGATAGGACGAGAAGGAAATGTGACACCGACCGAAAGAAAAACATGAATTGTGTCTCCATATTCACACGCATGCAGAGGGCGCAGAGACATATTTTTGTGAGGCTATATGGGGAAAAAAAACATTTATCACACACACAAGTAGGGGCCGAGTAAATAAACACACACATAATTACAAAAACATAGACAGATAGGCAAACACACAAAGACACCCAGAAGCAGTCACCCAGCCATACACACCACACACCTAACCACTGATAATCCCCTAGACACAGGAACACACACATACACAAACACGCACACACACACACACACACACAGAACATCATTATGTTTATCACTGTGAACCAGCCCACCGACACCCATCACTCTAATTCCATTTGTCTGTTTAGATTCGTTTTGCTTTAATCCTCCCTTGTTTGTGCACATCTGCAAGCACTGCAATAGTACAACCACTGCGAGAGCAGGAACGAGCGGGAAAGACAGAAGGAAAAGAGAGGGAAAGAGAGAGAGAGAGAGAGAGAGAGAGAGTGAGAGAGAGAGAGAGGAAGAGCTCAAAGGGAGCAGTCTCCCTCCTGACATCCTGGTCCCTGTAGCTCCAGCAGAAGGGGCGCAGACAGGCATATCTCCTTGCCCAGGGAGAAGCTCCCTGTCCCAGCCACGGAGCTGCCGCCAGGCCCGCAGGCCCCTGTAATCACTGCAAACAGTCAAACATCCAGTCACACAGGCTCTTACACCAACACAACATTACAGGCTTTTTACACAGTATTACACCACATCTTATTATCCCATTCAAGTCCCTCTATTAGCTCAATTGGATGGTGGGATTTTCATTTGTAAATTGGGGGATTTTAGATTAGCTTGTCTGTCAGCGATGAAATGCCCCCTGAGACTGTGAATTATGTGACCAATCACATATGAATCAATGCTTATGCATGCTGTAGTGCATGAATGGATGGTGTCAGCAAGAGGAAATTAAACAATTTTTAGCCTACATTATTTACTCTACGAGATCTCCGATTTTATCAATGCAAGAATCGCAGCTGTATGGCTGCACGGTCACAGATTATATCTACCACAGTTTGAACTACACTTCAAGATGCTTAAATAAGGACGTGTGAATTAGTCCTAATGTAACACCATAACAGGAGTGACACCATTTCTGAATAACCGACATTAAGCGGTGTTAGCTTTTATACGGCAAATAACATTCAGGTCTAATAGAGAATTATTAAAGAGATAAATAGTAGCTGCTATATACACCTAGAAGCAACATTATGCAGAACTGAAGCGGGCTGGTTGAAAGGAGGCAAATGAATTACCCTTCTTCCTCCTCAGGCCTTCCATTCAGACACGGAGTGAGAGAGAGAGAGAGAGAGACAGAGAGAGAGAGACGGAAAGAAGGAAGGAGAGAGGAGAGAGAGGAAAAAAGGCACCTCAAGCCAGTCGAGAGACCCGGCAAATTATGAAAATGCCTCTCTGTGTCATAAATGGAGGTCGAGCTCTTTAATGTGGCACAAAATTAGAACCTGGGGGAGGAAGTGTGGCCCGCTTGATTGGCGAAACCCCTCCTGGCCCACTACACTCCCCCCCACCCCCCTCTCAAAGCACACAGAGATATTATCCTGTGCCTGGTGGCGCTCTCTTGTATTGGGGAAACTGAAGGACCCCAGAGAGAGCCCAGGGGCGTCCATAAAGGTGCCTAATTTGTCAGTTTACTCCTCAATTATTTAAATAGATCTAAGGAGGGAGCGGAGAATGGGGCTTTTTCTGCCTCTTCACAGTCAAGCAGAGAGACCTTTCTCCACGGTAGCCATTTTCAATTACGCTCTGCACTGCTGTCTTTGATATACAGAAGTGCTGTAGCGGAGAGGGGCTGTATCAAATAAACAAATGTGTGTACACAAGATAACAACGGGAACTTGGGGATAATATTCCGTTTGCTCTGGAGAAGTCAAAAGTTATTCCGCATTTACAAATTTACAGATTAAAACTAACTTTACGGTCTCGGGCGTGTGCACAGTACACATTAGAAACGTTAAGGAGTCATACATGTGCAAATAAACACACACGCATGCATCCACCAGTGAAGTTTGGTTGTATAGAGTGAGGATCCGTTCGCCCCAGTGCTCCTCCATCCTCCTCACCGCCCCGTGCCCAGCAGGAGCACCAGCCTCACTCCGCCTGGCAATGCCAGCGGTCGGCCAGAGGAAGACCACTGGAGGCATGTGACGCCTGGAGCCAGAGATTACGAAGTGGGTGAAGATTGATCCTTCAAATGGAGATGTCGCATTCCCTAACCATCTGACCTCTAATCCCTCACATGTGTTCCCATTGTTGGGTTTGTTTTACCAGAGGGGCGATGTTGTGGGGATGAGGATGCTGAAAAGATAGAGGTGTGTGTGTGTGCATGTGTGTTTGGGAGGGGGTGTCCCTCACAGGGTCCTAAGCTAAGGTGACCTTATCTCTTGCGAGCGGCTGGCGGAGGCAGGTAAAGGGCCCACTCTGTGTCTGAATGCTTTGCTGCAGACCCCTGTTGCGATGAACTCTCATCTGTGCAAGAACAATCACTTCCAATAAGCTCCATATCAGCGGCGATGCCAGCGTTGGGTCCAGTGGCAGCACAATAGTCTGGTTGCGCCTACACAAACATGAGAGCGCCAAAGACAATGGTGTAGTCCTTTCAATACAGTAAAGAAACTTAAAACAGCACAAAAAACAAACACTTTTGTCCATTTTGGCACAACAGACGCAAAGCAACACAAACACAATGGAGAGAACTACAAACACCTGTACAAATACACTTTGTAAACACCCTGTACCTGCAGAGACACAAACAATGGCTACCACACACTGAAAAACACACACAGCAAGTCAATCTTGATGTCGCGTCAACACAGACTGACGTTAATGGGCCTAATTCTACCCAATACACATTGATGAGTTCAGAAGAGTAAAATGCTGTTTTCACATTCATCTGTTGAAAGTGGAAAGTTAGTCTTTCCAGTTTTAAGGGGGCGAGCCAACAAGCATGATTTGTGACATCACATATAGTTCGGAGGTCAGTGCACATACAGTAAGAATTGACTTTACAGTGTTAGGAGTTGGGAAACTTTTTAATTGAATATATTTCCATATTTAGAAATTCTGTAATTTTTAGGGAAGGAGACGACATGGATACAATTTAAAGATCACTCAACTTTTTTTTTTTTTTTTTTAAATATATCAAACAAATTATTATTCAAAGCATTTTATATACACGTCTTGAAGCAGGGGATCTTTAAGGTTACTATAAAGAGCATTTACTGCTATATAATAGGTTACAGTGAAACCACTGACAAGAGTTCCAGTTTCAGATAAACCAGCAACTTAGTATTCTAGAATACCAACAATCCAGAGCTAAAAATATGTGTGGACTTTGGTAGCAGGCATTGGCAACCATCACAAAGATGGGTGGCACCTCGTAAACATCCTTGAAACAGGTTTCTCATGCTTAAGAAAGGGATCTGCGGGCAAAGTTTTTCAGAGTGTAAGATTCTGCAAAATCTGTGGCCAGCTCAGTATATCATGCCTCTCACACCCTCTATTCTCTTCCCAAACACTAACCAACACACCCCAAACCCTCCGCCTCCCTCCACTCCAAGCTTCCATCCAGCCAGAGAGAGGAGAGGAGATAGGCCCAGTTGCTAAAGCTGTCTTTTCAGCCCCTGCTCCCGCTCGGTCTATCTGAGATACACAGCAAGCGGAGGTGTCGCTTTTCTGCTGGCATTTCGGACAGTATCTACTTATAGACGGGAGAAAAAGAGAAAAGAAAAACAGAAGGGGTATTATCAGGGAGGGATGAGAGCAGCAAAGGCATTTTGTCTTTTTATTCCCCTCCTAAGCCCTGGGCTTTGCTCCCAATCCGATTGGTCGATACAGCCAGGGATGTAAATGAAATGCAAAGAGGAATAAGGCTGGCTTCCCATCTCCAGTGTGTGCTCCCCTAAGTCCCCCGCCCCTCTTCCTCTCTCTCTCTCTCACTCTGTCTTGCTCTCTGGCTGTTTATGGTGTTGTGTTTCTGTCTCCCCATTCACAGACTTGCTGCTCTCCCTGTTTCCATCTCACCCTCACTCTGCCTCGTCCTCTTCCTCCTGCCCCCCCCCTCCTTGCCGCTGCTGCCGCCGCTCCTCTCTCGCTCCATCCCTCACTCCATCCCTCCCCTCTCCCTGGCTGGGCTCACAGCTCTTATCTCCTCAGACGCCCCACATTCCAGCGTTGCCGTGGCTCCCTGCCTGCATCCCTGGTCACGGCGATTCCATGGGTTCCCACAATCCTCGGCAGCTTGCTGATTTAGGGTGGGCAACTGACTCTCAGAGACAGGGGAGAGGAGAAGAACAGAGGGGTTAGGGGAAGACAGGGCGAGAGGAGATGAGAGGCAGAGAGGGTGGGAGACGAAGGGGGGTGACAAAGGGGAGGACAGGAAGAAAGTAAAGTGGAAACATAAAGAGGGCATGAGACAACAGACTGAAAATGACTGATGTAAACATGCAAATACAAATAGGTTAAAAAAATAGATTAATAACAATAAAGAACAGTGGCAGAAATAATTTTATTATTCAATTTGTGACACAGAATGGGTCAAATTGAAAAAGAGGTCCTAAAAATGTTAAACTAAACATAATCTTTATTGAAATATTAGAAAGCATAGTGACAGTTTTAAAAGTACTACAATAGGTCAACTCTCATCATCCGGCCACTAACCAGGTCTGCAAACAGAGAGGGCAGCTTACATTCTGAGAAAACTGCACTTATTGTCTGCTTTCTAGGAGGATCCTCAACACCAGGCTGCTCCAACAGTGTGTTATAAAGCTTTGAAAAAACACTGGTTTGACCTCTGATTAACAAATTTCATGGCACGACGCTCGTTAGAATCAACACTGTGTAATTGAGGAGTCAGAACCTCAGAACATGTCATAACAGACATAAGAGTAGTATCCGAGTGACTTGAGTGTCACGTTGCCTTTCAATCAACCCTAACAGGGCTAAAAAAAAAAAAATAAAATAATGGGAGCTAGTGTTCTCGCGTGTCGATGTGTCCCTACATGACTTTGTGCTTGTCTGGTGATCAAAGCACTTTGCTTTTTTCCGTGTGCCAATCTGTTTGTTGACTGTGTTTATGTGTGGGTCCGGCAGGGCTTGGGTAGAGATTTAAGTATGTTCACACACACTCACACACAGTACACACGTAAACATGCAAACACAAATTAACATGCACACAGAAACAAACCTCTAAAAAGGGTCTCTGGCATTGTGACATTTCAACATTTCATTTAAATCCATGAGGGATTACAGCCCTCCCGTTAGGAAGAAATAAGGGGGACACTTCTCCATTAGTTTTTAACATTTAAAGGACCATCTAAGATTGACTGATGGACGGATTGAGGGGTGTGTGTGTAGTGCTGGTGATGTGGAGTGAGGACTGTGTGGCACAGCACAAGTCTGTCCTAGATTAAACGGCGGCTCTAATCCCCCATTTCTGTCCCCTAAATTGGGTTTCCCTCAATCTCTGCCTCGCCATCCTAATGTGAGAAAAAGAGAACTAGAGCAGCGAGTAGTTGAGGCAAAAATAATCGGCACGTTAAAAAGCTGTGAGAGCAGAAGAGGACAAAAAAATAAAGAAAGAAAAGAACAAGATATAACGATAAAGCAATTGAATGGGTGAGTTTAAGGAGAGCACACATAGCTTGATTTGGGTCAGTCAAGACTTCCGAACTGTGTCCCTAGTCAACTGTAAACAATCATCCACTGTAGCATTTCTCAGTCCTGAGAACTCCATTTTTTGTGCAGTGAGTTCTGTACAAACCAGGACTCCTGCACTAACTTCCCAGAAGTCCATTTTGGACCTTTAGCCAAAATGTTAAAGACCACCGCATCATTTTGCAGCACCGCCTTTTAAGAAGAGGCCAGAGGATTTGTCCTCTTCGCCTCAGACACCGGCTGAGCTCTCGCCACACTCTCAGGGTGCCAGCTCTCTGTGGGTCTCCCCGGATGACATCACGGGGTCGGCCTCCGGCTCTGGTGGCGGAGCTTGTCTCGCTCTGCGAGCAGGTGAGTAACGGCCGAGCGTATCGCTGTTGCCTGGGGGTCCGTGGGTTCCTTCTGGAGATAGAGACTAAAGTGCTGGGTACTGCAGGTCAGCAGGCTGTCTGGACTGTAGCTCCGGTGACCTGAGCGGAGAAGCCTCTCGCAGGCCAGTGCCAAGTTCTTGTCCCAGTTTGGAGGGTAGTCTGAGTGGGCCTCCACAATCTCCTTATAAAGCTGCCCGCAGCCCAACACACATACAGACACACACACAATTACAAAAGCAGATGTTAGCAAAAATATCACCAATAAAGCTGCTGAATATGCTATATTTTGCCTTGCGTGGCACTTTAATCTTCCCCCATTATTATAAATGACGGTATAGTTGTATGTTCGTTAAGTTCGGACTCACAGTGTAAGACAGCTCAAAGAGGCGAGCTTTCCCCTCTCCCTGCATCCTTTCTGCCAGGTCAAACAGAAAGAAAGCCGTCTTCATCCTAAAACAAAACACGCAGGCTCAGGGCTAAGTGCTGGATGGATGAGCCATGCAGATCCACACTCTCAGACGCACCAGTCCAATGGAGTGATTTATGTAGATGCCAGCACCAAATAGAATGTACATGTAGATGCTCTACCACACAAGACTGGTTTATGGAGATGTCCTAGGAGGCTAGTATGCATCGTGACGCAGCTTTTATCTGCAAAGTATACAATCTCTCACAAGGAGAAGCCAGCGTCTCCTGTAAGAAGTCGACTATACCTGGCTTGCCACATCTCTTCATTAGCCACACGCTCCCAGGATGCAGGATGGAAACTGTTCACACATGGGGGGAAGGAAAAAAAAACATTTCTTTATCTAAACAGCTTCAGGCGTATGCTTGTGCACAGTTCCACTAACTATAAATGATTATTTATGTGAATATATTGTTCCACCAGCTGTGCAGGTTTTGATACACTAAATATCAATGTTTGCTGCATAAACATTAAATGACAGAGCAACAATACCAGCCAGCATATTAGACATGGAGTAAAACTGCATCTCCCTTTTTTCACTTTGTTGACGGTAAACACTTGACCTCTTCTTCAAAAGAATATTTTAGCAGGGTTCCCGAGCTAATATTTGGCTTGTGGGCATCGGAGGACACGCTTGTCGTAAGGGTGCGGGAAATAATGTCACAGTATTCAGCCGCGGATATCTGAGTGAATGAAGGGCTGCTGGCAACAGCAACAGAATATGGAGCTTTGACTAATTCCACTTTTGACACAGTTATTGACAAGACGCAATAAGAAACTCATTATTTTTCATCTTCAGTCTCATTTCAAATGGCTAAGAGCCTAATGTCTTGCTCTGGTTGCATTCACAAAGAGCCGGAATCACAGCAGGCAGAGAGCAGAGGACAACCTCGCTGAGGGGAGCTCTGTGATGTTTGTGGAAGAACGACTGAAGACCACAGAGAGAAGCAGCAGCAAGGAGATCTTTTCTGCTTTTGATCAAATAACACGGTTCAGACTCAATGGTTTATTTTCTGGCTGTGTCAACGTTTCCAGTTTCCCCACGAAGAAGTCTATGAATTGTTTTAAATAGCTAAAAGGATTCATCTATTTTCTTGGCCAAAGGAGAAATAACCCCTTCCTCACTCAGTCATTACCTGGAATGGATTTTGTATAATAAATGATGGGCAAGACATACAATGTTTCCTTTTGACATATTGTTGCAGCCATAAAAACAAAGATAACTGAGGTTGAAATATTCTGGAAATTGTGGAATATGGTTTCTAAAGCCTTAAAAGGTCCAGTTTTACACAAAATGAGATTTCAATAACTTTTTGATTATAAGAGGCCAAGGCCTATATGAATACTGTCCCATGATTCAATATGTTCAAATTTTCAATCCACAGAGAAATGCACACAGGCTGAATTTAGAAACTGTGCCCTAAAACAAACTTCATGGACTTCAGTGAAGTTGTGATGTCACACCACCTACCCCTCTCTCCCATGCACAGCCCTTCAAAACAGCCAATCAGAAGACAGGCTAGAGCTCCATAGAGAAGCTTGAGAGAGGAGATGTAAACCTATATTGAGTGATTTCTATCCCTTGTTAAGGATCTCAACTCTTCAACTTAAACCAAGGAAAATGAACAGTATGAGATCTTTAAAACCCACCTGAAACAGCATTTCAAGAATTGTACTGTGATGTCTTTCCAGTATAAAGAGTATACATAGGTAGACCAAAACATTGGGAGGAACTTGACTGGATCATTAAGAAGTGGATGTATCCCATAGAATGTGCATGACGAATCAAGAAGAGGCAACATTCAGCAACGTTCCTTCATGGAGAACCACTCGCCTTAACTGACAGGTGCATATATCATCTCATTGGGTGAAATTGCTCTGGCCAAGATGATGAGTAGCATGTGTTGTATTTTCTTAAGGGAAGAAAATGTTGATCAATTTTGATCTGACTTTGATTTAAAAATACAAGGAAACTGTGTTTTCTGTAACCTTTTTTGTGAATATAGTTAAGTAAGTAACAAAATGACCGTGGATATGATTTAAAAGGATTCATTTTTCATTTTCAGACATTTTTCTTTTTAAAAGGCTGTAAAGCTACTCTAGAGGAGAAACATTGTTATTTAAGTTGCACCTGTTGTGTGGCTCGGTCCAGTTGTAAATGTTGCGTGTGTGATGGGCCCATTTTTCAGGGTGAAACTGGGTCTGGATAGGCACTAGGTAGTCACACACACCCAAGGGCCAACGGGAGAAGCTACGTTCCCAGCTTGGGTCTCCATCGGGCAGCCCAATGCAGGCAAACACCTCCCTCCTGCAGGGAAACGGACAAAAACAATCAGAAAGGGGGATTTCAGACTGCTCCCATCCACAATTCTCTGTTACTCCAGGTAACTGCTGCTAATTGGAACATATTTAGGCTATCTCAATATCCAAATACCTCCTAGCATCCCTCAATCCATGTGCTGCTCACCGAAGGGCCTGGGCCTGGAGGGTTAATCCTACAGGTCAGTGTTGCCCCGCTGAGAGACGGGCATGTTGGCCTAGCAAACACTGCCCCCTGGTGGGCTTGGTATTAACAGGACTCCTGCCAGTGTGCGGGGCTCAGTTCCTCCTGGAGGAGTGACTGATGAGAGCAGGGAGCAGCAACGAGTGCGCTGGAGACTATTTAACCAAATCAAGCAGATTAGTCAACTTCTGGAGCTCATCAAACTCCTTTTATGGCCTCAACAGTTCTATGGGCTTATCTTCTCTCTGCACTCACCGCTGTGTCGACCATTCCACTGATCTCTGCCTCATTAGATCACCCACTTGTTCATGTGGACCATTGTAGCCCTCTCAACTCATTCTCTCTCTCTCTTTCCATTTGATACCCTTTTATTTATCTGTTCAGACCATCCCTTTATTCTCTCTCCATTGTCTCCCTGTGACTCACTGTCTGTTGTGGGTGAGGAACTGCTCCAGACTGAAGGTGTCTTTCCCCTCAGGGTGGACCGGGTCCCACCAGCGGCCGGGGAAGTAGACCCCAGGGTGGTGCTGCCCCAGCTTGGCCACATACCAAGTGTATGTCATCATCTAGACAGAAGAAAGAGAACCGCCAGCACCATTCAAGTCTTTGTATTCAGTGTAGTTGGCAATTAAAGAATTACCACACAGTGTACAATACAGTTAAAGAGAAGGATTTATTGACCATCCTTGTGGCTTTCACTCCATGTTTGATGTCATAAGGGGGGTTTTGGTCTTAACTTTTCACTTTTATTACATCATTGTTGTAAAGCCCTTGAAGTTTGGAATATTTATTAATGATATACCCAACAATGACATACAAAACTCAAAAAAGAAAATTCTAAAATAATAAAAAGTAAAGTATCATGCAGACATTTTATTCAAAGAAATTGTTTGACAAACAACAAAATCTACCATTTTCTTGGTGGACAAATTACTATAAAGAAACGGAATATTATATAATGTTCTCCACTTATAATATGAATGTTAAAGACCATACAAATATAATACAGTAAAATAATTTTATTTAAATTATGTGTTGTTCAGCTAAGATGTATTTTTGGGGTATTTAAAGCTCTGACCTCCTGGTCGACTAGGCCGACATCGGGCCGGACGTCCTGGCAGTAGTGTAGGAAACGGAGAGAGTTTCCCGGCAGATCTCCTCTGGTCAAGATGATCGAGTCTGTCGGAACGGAAGCTAAAAGCTCCCTGCCGAACCTCTCCACCACGCTGTTTCTGCTCTGATCACATTCCCTAGGATTATGAGCACACACGCCATCATACTGTACAACATCATCAAAACAGCAGATGTGTTTACTTGCTTTTAAGAGGGGCTTGAGTGTATCCTTACCTCTGCTCAGAAGTGTGTGTGCATGTGTGTGTGATGTGTGGAACTGTTTGTAGGTACGCTTTCAAGGTGCTCTGAGGGTAAGTTGTCAGTGCCCCACCCCTTCCCCTCTGCAGAGCGCTCTGGCTGCCTATCTAATCTTGGGCAGACAGGTGTGATGGGTCTGACAGCACAGGCCATGCTCTCTCCTTGATCAAAGCCGCTCAGTGATGGCTGTCTGGCACTCCCCGGCACTACGCCGGTGTAATCTGCCTCCTCGGACAGCTAACATCTCAGACTGAGCTCTGTGAGTGGAATCTATGTGCTAACCGTGCCTCTCTTTAGCCCCTACCATGGGGTGAGCAGAGAAAAACCTGACATGTGGAGTTTAGACCTGCAGTATGAAGCGCAGAGAGAGAAACAAATCGGGTTGACTCAGGGAAAACTTATGCATGGGGATTTGAGAAGGAACTAGAATGAGAAGGTTTTTTTCAAATTTTATTTTGCTTCAACTTTTCTACACTGAAGTAACTTGGGACACAGGAGTACTGTAAAGTAAAAGTAGCAGATATGTAGGTAGTAGAAAATATTCAAATGAGCTCTGAATTGAGTTTATTTTTCTGTTTTTTTTTCTTACTATATTGTACTTATACAATATGTACTGTATGTTTTATAATGTATGCGAATGTCATTTTGTGTGTGTATGGGATAATGTCAAAAACATCATGTGGTGTAACCCTAAAAACCTGATACCAGATAGTTTAAAAAGGTTTTAAAAAATAAAAACATGAACTAGCTATATATTCTTGGTGGATTAAATATTATATATTTAAAATTCATCATTCATTTTCGGTTACACCATTTGACATTTCATGTAAAATAAAGAAAACAAAAATGCACATTCTGTGTGAAAAGGGTACAAATGAACTTTCCAATGACATGAAACCAACATGAACACAAAATGTAGATTTTGAGAGACCTGAAGAATGATTTTAAAACTGTTTTTTATGAAGTTTATGACTTTCCTATTATTTGTCACTAGCCCTTATATTATAACCCCTTATTATAGGGGTTTATTATAACCCCTTATATAATAAACACAAACATTACCAAAACAGATATTCAGCCTGTTAATTCAATTCTGACTCAACTATCAGATTTCTTTCTACCAAATTCATCCCAATCTAAGTATGCTAACTTTGAGCGATGCTCACCTGTGATTGGTGTGCACCATATGTGCCAGCAGTGCCATGGTGAGTACCCAGCCTGTGGTCTTCCACAGCCTCCCATGGCCCAGCCTCCTCTCCAGCCCAGTGTGTATCCTGCTCAAGCCGAGGCCTGCCAGCACACACACTGCAGCATCACTCTGGAGCCAGAAACGCTCAACCTGAAGGAAGTGAGCGTACACATTTACACAAACACACACAAACACACGTTTCGTTCAGCTTTTTTCTCAATCCAGTCCCAGGTTCACTCTTGCATCGTTTCCAGGATCAGCTTTAATAAGTGCCGTTTAAGTGCTTTGATTTCAGAAGGTCTGTTCTGCATGGATAGATTCCAGATATACAGGAAATTGTGCCGTGATTCCAACTGTAACTCAGTCTATAAACACACATTTACATGACTACAGGTAATTGAAAACAACAAAGAGAGAAGATGACATATCTCACCACTCCAAGCAGTAAAGGTCTACTGATGTCTAGGTTGGCTCTCCAAGCAAAAAAGAGGGAGTAGATCAGCAGCATGGCAGTGAACAGCCAGGACACAGAGCAACACGTCCTGGGACAGGGAAGAAATAATACATTAAAAATACTCATCGGCAGTACCTTTCATTATCAATATACATATATTGTTCTAATTACTTCTGGCTATCTCTTTCCAAAACATAAGCCTCTGTCTGGTTACTTAATAAAAAGTACTTGAATAACTCCATAAAAATATAAATGCAGGGATGGAGATCACTAGTCTGAGAGCACATGTATATGCACCTCTTAGCAGGCTAAGAGGTGCATGATTGATTTTCTAATGCAGACTGAGTCATGATGAGTCGGTGCCAAGTGCTGAAGCATATACTCATTACAGTACAGCTGTAAAATGTACTTATATACTAAAAAGAAAACACAGGTTATCCTTAAGGCACAACAAATCATCCTGCGAACCTAAAGAGTCACTTCCAAGCCAGAGAAAATGACTTTTGATTTTCCCACCAGCAGATTGATCTGACGGTTTCTGTTGGCTGCCCAACCAACAGTCAAGTCAAGCTGCATACACGTTAAGCACAATGGTGGAAAAAGTAATGCTGACTTTTTGGGTAATGAAATTCTCTTTATTATTAGGGTAAATTAGCATTTGCATGCTTTTATTTAGGTATTCTATAAAATGACCTTGCTCTTTTTCATCTGTGTGTTTTTGTTGCCAAGTTTATCAAAGTGCGCCCTGGGAGGGGTGAAGGGGGGGATGGTCGATGCCCTAGAAAGCCCCAGGGCGTTATCGGCTCCACCCTACAGACCCCAGCAAAGGCATCAATGTAATGAATTACTGGATCACACTGCCACATGCGGATACATACAAGCAGCGAATTACTTGTACAAACAAACATGTTTTTGAAAATCCAAAATACACATCATCCCTTCTTGATTTGACTGTGGAGCGTCGCGACAGCTTGACAGTTAGGTGCCTCCGTGCGTTTTTGTGTTCTTTTTTTTCGAAGATCAGCATTTTGTCAGTGGTTTTGTTCGCCGTCTTTTACTCCGAGGGGGATTAGATTTGTGGTTTTGAAGTGGCTGCTGAGAGATGCGAGTGTGACAGAGTTGAGATGCTTCGCTTTCCTCATCCTACCTATCCTGCGAGGAGAGGAGGAGGCCGGCTCCTGCCAGCACCAGAACTGGAAGGGAGAGGTCTGCTAGGCAGTGGTCCAACTGGGCCCTGTACGCACACACAAGCACACGTTTCATATACATGATGGACACCAAAGACAAACACACTGCTTCTGAACTCAAGGACACCAATTATTAAATGCCCTCCATCTCCTATCAAAACAAATTCCTTGGACCATGCACTCCTCCTTTCAATCGGATTGACAGATACCAATGACTGTGTCATCCACCCCCCCGCTGCCCCGTCCTCTCCTCACAGCGTCTGTCAGTCACCGAGCGCTTGCTCAGAGCACAGAGATAGTTTCCTGCCTCTTTCTTAATACCCATCTCTATTTGACAGCTTATTGAGTCTCTATATCTCCCAATGTACACTATGTGTGAATGTGCTCACGAGCGTGTGTTTGTGAGTGTGTGTCAGCTTCTCCGGCGGGTTTACGTCTCCAGTGCGACATGCCTGTCATGTTCGCCTCTCTTCCCCATCTTGAAGGTGTGCTTGTCCGTCAAGCAGCAGGGGTGATGGGAAGGGGTGGTTGCCTGGCAGAGAGGGGGCTGGTAGTGGGGGGTCTTAAGACATACGTGCACCCCCATCCCGTCAGCTGGAGAAAGATACCAGGAGTGGGATGACTGCGGTGGTGGTGGTAGCGAGGAAGCAGGGGAGGGAATCGGATGGAGGATGTGGATGGGGGTGGGGGAGCTGGAGTGGAAAAATACAATTTCTCCAGCTCTATTGCAGTGTCTGTCATCACAGCTTGTCACGCTTAAACACCAGAGCTGAGTGATCATTTCAAACTGCTGGAGAAACAGAACACAGCGATTTGGCCCTCTAAGCAGGTTCAGTTCTGCTTTGATGGGAAAGAGTGGAATAGGTAGAACAAAAGCTGCTGGAGAGAGGAAGGAGAGAGAGAGAGAGAGAGAGAGAGAAAAGATAGAGAGTGATAGGCTGCAGAAACAACTGTGGGCTCTCTGAACGGATTTGCGCCTTCTATTAAACCTGTGTAAAACACCAGAACCTCCATGAACAGTGATTGGCAGTGAGGTCACACTTCTCTAGAACTGTGTGTGACCTCACTATGCCTCAGATCAAATTCCAGCATTTGTCATGTTTCTTCACTACAGTCTCACTTAGAATCTACAGCCTTCATAGAAACAAAATGCACCCATGACAAAGAGACTGCCTTGACTGCCCAGAATAAATGATGCTAGTGAGGAAACAATGAGTCAAATATTCATCAGTAAACTTATGGACATTGAAAATGAATCAACAATTTTGATAGTTAATAAATTGTTTAAGATATATAGTAAACAAAAGTAAAACAATTTATATTATCAGCTTCTCAAATGTGAGGATCTTTGGGTTTTTGGACTGTCAAAAGTTTGTTGGCATTTTTATAGACTACACAAATATTTATGCCATCATTTAATTACTACTAGATAATTCAATTAAATTATTGTTGCAGTTCAAAGCAACTCGCAAGGTTTTATTGCCAGATACAATGTGGGATTTGCAAGGAGATGAAATACAACTTTAAAGAAATGTGATTCAACAATATATATGGTTTTATACAGCACAGTGAAAACCTGGAGCAGGTTCTGCTCAGTATTTCAAATGTGGTTATTCCAAAGATCAGGAAAAAAAAACACAAACTCACTTTAGCATTGTGGTCAGGTTCACAGAGCTCTCTGTCTTTGCCTGCAAACACAAAAAGACAAGATGGAAGATTAATGACATGACATAAGACATAAACTCCAGAGTCTGGACATAGTGGTAGTAGTTTAAAAATACAGGGGCAAGTGGCATGTACCAGACTGAAGGTGCCATATTCAGTCCTCAGCAGATGTGTGAGCAGGCCTGACAGGGTGGTCTGGTCCCCCCAGCTCCAGCGAGCTGTGTTGAGGTAAGAGGAGATGGGCAGATAGATGTAGGGCAGAAAACCCAGCAGGAAACACACTCCCAGAGACACAAAGCCGCGCAAAGACAGCTCCTGACGACAGAAAATCAAGCAGACGTATTTTATTTTTCCCCACAATGGATGTAAAATTGAACAGCATGCAGGAATGATGAATACACTAGGATCTATAGTTGTTTTTAGTCCACAATATTGTGTAAAATTATCTTCATCCACTGGCAGATAATTTCTTATTTTAATTATTTCTTGATTTAAACCTTTTTGTTTAAAAAAATGTTAATCTTATTTACTTAAAACAAAACCAAATTGACTCAAATCAGGGAAAAAAAAGTTTAAAAAGGGAAAATCATCTGCCAGTGGAACTAGATAATTCTACTCAATATTGGACTAATTGTACCAAAAACAAGATATCTTCCCCTGTTAAGATTTCAGTTTTTTCAGTGTGTGCAGAGCTGAGAATACGATTGATAATAAACAAATTTATAGCCTTCAAACCCTGTTCTATGTGAGCTTTCATAAATAATGGCCTAATACTTACCCTGTGAGAGTAGAGTGTGAGAAGAACCCAGGGAATGATGACCAGTTCATACAGCACCAGAGTGTGCTGGTTGCAGAGTCCCAGACCACAGCACAGCGCCCCCAAATGTGAAATCTAACAAGGTCAAGCAGTCCAAACGCAGCACTGAGAGTTCGGTCTGAAGTTATCTTAACAAACCACATGAGGAACGACAACAGGAAAATGAACGACACAATTCTCTAGTTACCTTCCTCCTCTGAGTGGTGTTTTCAGCACAGTGAAAGCTGGCTGTCAAGAAGAAGAGCAGACCGACGAAAAGGTTGTTGAGAGTGAAGACTTCTGCAACCATGGACCACTGCCAGCTCAGCCTGGACACAGCAAAGAGTCCTCCAGCCAGTACTGCTCCAGGACCATGACCCACCAGTCTGAAAGTGAGGGAGGAGAGGCCTAGATTATTGTATATTATTAGAAACATCTATGGTTTTCAAAACAAATCCTTGAGTATCCTATATTTATTTTAAATCACATATCTGGCTCTAACCAAACTATGGAGTCTGGTCTACTGAAATTATGTTTGCGTTTGAGGATTGCAATCATCAAAACTCAAATCTGGAAAACATGGTAGAATATTTGACATGAAAGAGAAAAGATGCTTTGTATCTTTGTATGAGAGTAGTTTACCAATCTTTATTTGCAGTCACAAGCAATACAAAAAAAATACATTTTTCAAGTTTTTGGGTTATTTGGCCGAACTTACACCTGCAGTGACACAAAAGAGGCAAAAACAACAAAGTCACCTGCTTTGCAAAACTTTAATTCTGCAGTCCAAAAGAAATTTTTCCTTCATATTTATTTGGTGACCCATCATAATTTCCCCTCGCGTTCCAAGTTTGCTTCTTGGACAAAACCTTGAAAAACATTTGTGGTGAATTGGGCCATTCACATATCATGAGAACTCCCTCTCCGGCAGCCAGTTGATCTTGAGCAGACTGGCACAGAAACCACCGTGGTAGAGATAACACTTTATCCTCAGCTTCTTAAATATAATGTGAGCACAAAAGTTCCCCCCCCCTCTTTTCCTCCTCTCCTGTACTGTCTCCATCTCCTTTGCGGTAACTGAAGCAAACTTGGGATAATCTGTCATACGCTAAGACCCACCACTTACTAAAAAT
Organism: Lepturacanthus savala; assembly: GCA_030544235.1. Taxonomy (NCBI): domain Eukaryota; kingdom Metazoa; phylum Chordata; class Actinopteri; order Scombriformes; family Trichiuridae; genus Lepturacanthus; species Lepturacanthus savala. The sequence continues at coordinate 15,589,435 of CM060469.1, read as the reverse complement.
GAGAGACAGAGGGGTGGAGAGAGAAAGAGAGAGCGAGAGAGCGAGAGAGAGAGAGAGAGAGAGAGAGAGAGAGAGAGAGAGAGAGAGAGAGAGAGGAGGGGGGGTGACAAATGATGGGGAGAAGAGAAAGAAAAGAAAAATAGTGCAAGAGAAGTGTGTGTTAAAGGGGTGAGACAGTGTGCGGGATGAAGGATGAAATATAGAAAAGGGAAGAAAAAAGTTCAAGAAGAGAGAGTAGGGAAAAAAGAGAAAAAGGAAAAAAAAAAAAAGGCAGCCCAGTCCCCGGCATGCTGGCTCTGAAATATGAGCAGGCTCGACAATTAGGGAAGTCAGGCAGTATGGCCCTTTCCGCCATTGTGTGGAGTGGCTTAGAGTCCTCATCAGCCTATCAGCTAACTGACAGGCAGAGAGCTGCTCTTTTCAGCACCGCAGATACAAGCTGCAGGCCAAACGGCTGCCAGGTCCCTTATGACCCCACAATCCCTTGCCGGTGACAGCTTCAAGCTCCATAGCAAATTAGGCGCTCTCACATTACAATCGCAGAAGACAGATTCCATTAACGGTATCTGAAATTGAGTAGAGAGCAGGCCCGTTATCAGACCTGACTCATAAGCACCGCCATTAATCACAAGGCATGATACCATTTATACATTTCCAGCTCTCTGCCTGCCGCTGTGATAGTCAGCCACAAAAGGCCTGATGAGACTTAGGCTAGGGGAACAATGGAGCTTTCTGAGGAAAGCGCGGTAAATCAGGAAAAAAAAAAGAAGAGGGAGAGCGAGAGGAGGGTAGGAAAAAAAACCCTCTTGCTTGCTGACTACTTCCCCCTTTTTTTCTTGGGTTTTCTCTCATTCTCTCTACCATTTTTCCCTCTGTGTTCGCTGTAAGGCGAGCTCGGTGAATGAGTATGCGCATATGTGTGTGCGCATATGCACTTAAAAGGGGGGGGGGTGGCTGTGTTGATGGGGCGTCTAGGAGTGGGTCTTAATAAGAGATAGCAGCGTCTTTCTCGCTGCACCGCTCCAGGAATTAGTTGTAACTTGAAGGAGGGATGAAGAAGGATGGGGGGCAAATGGGGACTTTTGTTGAGGAGCAGAGACCCCCCGCACCCATAATTTTACCTCCCTGCATGACAATTAACCCGTAGCTCATATACCTAGCAGGGGGCCTGGTTTTGAGGTAACACAGGGTGCAGAGCAGTCATGTGGGGGTCCACGGACAGGGTTATTACACCGAGCCTGCTCTGTCTTCTGAAGCTCCGCTTTGATAGCCAGGCGGCACTCATCACATATTCAGAGACGCACGTACGCGCACGCACGCACACATTCCTCTCCTCCGACTTCTTTATTCTCCCTGAGTGGCTGACAAATCTCTCTGTTAGAGCTTGTCAGTCCGTAAGAGCCCAGTGATGTGTGTACAGTGTGGCTGTAAATGACCTGTCTGTCTGCGCGAGGACCACCTGGGTCCCAGTCAGCCTCTCAGCCACGCCGCAGCTCATTCTCCTGGCTGGCTGCTCCCAGGGCTCGCAGATAAAGCGGGACACATTTTGACACCAGTGTGGCCATGTTCCCTGTTATCACCGCTCAATGCAGTGCAGGATGCAGCTGTGCTGAGATGTTGTGGCTCAGCGACGACGGCCCGGTTGAGACGTGGCAGGAGTGTAACACTGCTGACAAGAAGACTATTCTACTATGAACTGATCCACGTCGCCAAAAAAAGTCTATGTCATCACTTGGGTAATTAACTGAATGACAAACATTACAAAGAAAGCCTGAAATGAGGCCCAAACTTGGGAATAATGTGACTTAGAAAATGAAAAGCTAGTATACATAAATATACATAAGAGAAAAAAATGGGAAAAGAAGAACACATTTTAAAATGTTTAAACAATTGTACACCCAGGTTCAAAGGGAAAGGTCAAAGATATGTAAAAATAATTAATCAATGCTACAAGAAACTGTTGTAAGCGATGTTTCTATCTAATTGTCAAGAGAATAGAAAGAACATTTCCATCTTGTTTGGAGTGAATAAACTAGGCTATGCAAAGTATAGTTTTCTTATAAGTCACATGGGTGTAATAAAGAAAGAAGAAGAAGCAGAGGTTGCAAACGGGAAAATAAATTGTCACCTTGGTCATTTAACAGAAAAATATAATTTTCAAAATCTCTATTGAGAGTTATAGAGGCATCTCTTCTAAATAAACAATGCAAAAAAACATCAAATCATATGTGCAATATGTGCAAGTTGTTCTTTCGCAGCAGCTAATATTGGCCATGTATCATGAAGACACCGCCAGCAGTCATGTGAGTTAAATGTTCCTTACATCAGAACTAATTCAACAGAGGTGTTTCTATCTCCATATTGATGCTTTAGCTCTTTTTCGAAAAAATAAAAAAAAAACAACTTAAGCAAGAATTCTATCATTTTCCCCAAAATTGTTGTGTTGCGATGTACTTCAACTCTTGAAATCTTACAAAAAAGAAAATGCGAAATCAAGCAAAGAGTAGTTTTGTCAGAAGATGGTGGTATAGGCTACCTTATGAATGGCTGCAATAAAAACAGTAGAAGAAGTAGAGGTTGAAGAAGATTTTGTTTCTATTGAAGTACATGGAATAGTTAGAGAGGCAAAGGAATGCGTACTATGTAAATATCCAAGAAGACGTCAACAGCCGATCAGTGATGTGAGTTAAATGTCCTCTACATCAGATCTTATTTGACAAAGGAGTTTCCATCTCCCATTTATCACATGAACTCCTTTTCACAGCGAGCGTGAAAACTAATTAAAGAAATATCGAATTTTTGCAGTTTCCATCAACCTTTTCCAATATGATGCTCATTAAACAAATATGCAGATAGTGTCCCCTTCAAGGACACAACAAAAGCTCAGAACAATCACTTTGAAGTGTCAAATGGGACCTGCCTCGTTTACCCCCTCAGTTCTACAGTATAGGCCAGAGACATGCCAGCACCAGCCGTCTGTGCTAAATAACAGCACACAAAAAGCCGACACCAGCACTCTGCACTGAATGAGGCTTCACAATGGCACTGGCCACGGGAGCCACTGTCACACACCACCCCGGGGACCAGACAATACCACAGCTGTGCCATCACGGATCAGCGCTGTACTGTTCTCTAACCGAGTGGTGGTTTGGGGGAGCAGCGCTGGAAAAGAATCACACATTCCTGAAGAGGGTAGAGAGCCCGTAGAGGAGGTGGCCTGCTCGGGCTGAGGCTGAGGTTTCCAGCTGGCCCTCAAATGATACCCTAGGGCTCTCCTCTGGCCAGGACACCAGGCAGGGTACTTAGTAGCTATTATACGACAGTAGTAACTCTCTGATGCATTGCTTTGAAATTTCAAAGCCAAGCAGCAATTGATATACAAATTAAAGCGTTTAAATGAAACAATATATAGAGTTTGTGTGCCTGGAAATCAAAAAAACACTACTATATCAAATATGTTAACATGTTTTGAAGGGAGTCTTACAGCTGTGCAATATACTGCAATACTTTAGTGCTACTGGATGACGAAACAGTTATATTGTGTTATTGGAAAGGGGACACTTCAGCCTGCACAAAGATGATATTTGCTAGACAGGGGAGGTTTAACAAAAGATGCTATTAAGTTGCATTATAGGAAATGTAAGATCCTATGTTTTGGTGCTTGACTTACCACTAAATGTCAGGATATTGTGACCTCTGCTGCTTTTAGTTTTTAATGATTCTTTATTTACGTCTGCATCTCTTATAGGTCCCCAACTTAATGGAACTGCATTTCAAAAATCACAGGAGGGCCCCTTTAAATCAATTATTTCATGCAAATTGTAATTAAAGACTGACACGATGATATTGTTGTCATCGCCCATTCTTTTTATATATAAATTATTGATATTATAATATCATATGAACTTTTCAGGGCTGCTCTATCTAAATGAAATACCCAACGAATTTTCTTTCTTTTAATTAGTTCTGTGTGAAATCATTTTCTGAAAAAAACTAAGCTTATCCCTAAAATAATATTATATTATCAATAGTGAGGTAAAACAAAAACTTAAATAATCTTTGATTGTTTTCAGTATTGAATCAGCATAATCCTTTTTTTTTCTAACTGGCTTTCAAAAACTGTTTATCTAAATCTGGGATGCCGCAGCCTAATTTTAGGCCAATAACCAAACTAGATACTTCACCGACTCCCCCCCGCCTCATTCAGAGCATGCAGTAAGGATGCTGTCTATACAAGTGTGGGAGGGGGGGTAAAATAAAGGTCCCAGCTCTCACCCCTCCTCCAGGAAGAGCTCCAGTGCTCCAAGTGTGTGTAAAATTAATCACCACAATTCTGCTCAAACAATGCAGCCACTGACATGACAATTTCTCCCAGAATGCCGTCTTAATCTCCACCCAACACACAAAAAAATTACAGGAAGAGGGGAAAAAAAACAATTTACAAAAACCCTGTGTTTATGCAATTCACTGAATGCCATTTTTTATTGCTGCTTTTTCCAACAAAGTCATTAGGCACACACCAGTGATACATAAATGTTGCTGTATAGATTCCATTAACTAATTCTGGCTGAATTGTAATTGCCGAGTCTGATCCGTCTCCGTGCCTGGTGCCTTATTAAGACCGCCTGTGGTGGGTGAGGAATGTAATATTGACGTCCGAGGCAGACACAATCTCAGGCCCACGGGCGAAAGGAATATTAAACTGGTACTGTATTCTGCTGTCTATCTGGCCCTCCTCCCTCCTCCTCGCTATCCACATCCGTAGCCAGTAATGAGGAAATAACATCTTCATTAGACATCTGTTTAACTGTATTAGAGGATGAGTCCTGGGGGAACCATTGGTCATGCTGAGGATGGGGGAGTAAAGGGTGTCTGTTGGACTACAATATGACGGATGAGATACTGCGCAAAACGGAACAAAAAGTCCAGAGATTGAGGCATTTAAATACAGAAACCTAAAATTGTCTTCTGCCTTTTCAGAAGAAAACAGCGAAGGGTGTATTCTCTATTGCCACTTGGGAGGAAGATTTTATCTGACCATAGCAGATGTGAGAGGGAGGGGCAGCCATGCCACCTGCAGGGAGAGGTGAGTACGTTATCCAACAAAACTGCTCAGCTGTTTCCAAGAGATCACAAATTGTGAAAAGACAAAAAAAAAAACTATGGAAGTGGCTGCAAAGCAAAAAAAACAACAACAAAAAAAACAATCTACCTCACACGTTGCTCCGGCCATGACCCCAAAAAGGTGGAACGCACCCCCCACCCCTGTGGAAAAACCACCCACCTGAGTGGGCAGAGTGGAGCGAGGAGGGAAAGTGCCATCAGGACCATATGGTGGAGGTCCTTATAAGGAGCTGAAGACGCAGCACAAGGCAGGGGATGGCACCACGCCTACCCTCCGGTCCACTGAAGTATCAGCTGTGCCACATGGGCCAGCTCCTGGTGGGGGAGCCTCTCTCGCAGGTGTGCATTTTGTTTCGAGGGCCGCCAGGGAAAGGGGAGGCCTGACACGTTCAGTGTGATTCAACAGTCCCGTTATGTAATCAGTGTGATCAAACAAAAATTGTTAGTGACTGAGCATTCCGGCGTTGTTTTTCCCCCCGCTCTGATGGCTGTCAGCGTGTTGGCGTGTCTGCTCCTGGTTTCTCGGGATAAGCTCAGGAATGGAGAGATTCCTCACAGGTAGCAGAGATTCAGAGCAGCTTTAGCAGATAAACTGTGAAATGAGAGAGCACGGAATACCGAGCTGTCTGGATTATCCCGCTATGAAGGGTGCATTCCTCCAGAGAGACTCATGGCTGAGGCCTTTAGCATTCCACGAGCCAAATGTTTCCTTCTGTGAACCTCCGAGTGCAATCGATAGTAATTATCGTTACGTCCACCATCCTCAAAGGCTTGTCAGGCCGTGGTGTGAAAACATAACAAGACATGCAATTTGGCCATCAAACCATATGATCAAGCCAAGAGAACTGTAATTGACAAATCAAAGGGAGGCTAAGTGCTACATTTAAACTTATGCAAGAGAGAGAAGTGGCTTCCAAGCCTATCAACTTACATTCCCCCACATTAAACACGGCAATCTGGCCGACTAATTTAAATTGATACATCAAAGGCTTGCCATGTTGGGTATATTCCAGATGAATTTCAAGGTCTTACAATTTACTATTTGAGAGAAACTGCCTTCAAGTACCCGTATTAACTTCAATATATTTTGCCATGTGAAAATAATGACACAAAGCAATGATTTGTTTGGGATGGGGGTGAAGTCTACTTTTTAGCTGATGCAAATATCACCCATGATCCAAATAAGAAGTAGCGAAAAAAAAACTTTATGTGGGTCTCAAAAGGACAAAAGTATCAAAAGACATTCGAGAAATTGATAATGTTTGGGAGGGGACAGAACGAGGCAGTGTCCCTGCGAGGGTAGAGCAGGTATGATCGAGTGTCAACTGGTCAGGTTTGGCATTTCATCTGAGGGACTGGCTTGGTCAGAGAAACCCCACCGGGTTGTGGCATGACTTCTGTGCCAGTCTTCTTGGGATGGTCAAAGCACCCAACGCCCTCTATGCCAGAACTAAGAGGGAGGTCTCGACCATCCGGAAATCCTCTACCCCTCTACTTATCTTTTAGCCAGTCCAACTCTGCCAGTTGATCCAATAGCCACATAAGCTTGTCCCAAACCAGGCCCTGAACTGATAATAACAAAAACCTTTTAGGCTACCCTTTCAAATTGAAAGCATATATTATATGTTCGTACACTACATCTTTTATAGGTTGTAACTGTGTGCTCTGGCTGAGGTCCTCGATGTCCATCAGCCATTGTTGGGCAGGTGACTGGGGCTGTTGGGCCTCATAATGACTTTTTGATTTGATAATCGAAAAATTGGATCTAAATCCCCCAGAGATTACAAACAGAGCTATAGTCAACATGCACACTGTGAGCCAAATATCACCCAGTCTGCATGGATGTTTTCTGGCCTCAAATGTAAATGTCTGGCCAAGAGCTGAGTCCAATCCTCTAATTGAGTAGTAACTCATTAAAAGCATTGAGACAAGAGGGAGTCAGAAGAGAGATAAAGCCAAAAAAACAGGGACAGTGTATCTTCGCTTTCTTTCTGTCCTTCCTTTATTCTTTCTCTCTCCACTAAGGTGTTCTGTCCTGGGCAGGTTTTGATACACCTCTGAGGATGAGTAAGGTAGGGTATGGTCTAAGGCTGACGCAGTCTGGGCTTAGAGCCAGTCCCCAGGGGAGCACTTCCTGCACAGCCACTGCCCTGCTCCAGCAGGGCTGACCCTGTACCCTGACCTTCTCTGGACCACCTTCCACCTAGTACAAAACTGGCCAAGCATACAGGAAGTAGGCCTGTACTCCGCACCTGGGAACACAGAACTCCTTTTTCACCTACATCTCCCCTTCCGCGCACGCACGCACGCACACACACACAATCAATGAGGCAACATGGCCTGCCAAAGTGTACAGCAGGAAAAAAATTACATCATATTCAACAATTCCTATTCTAGGAGATCACATTCGAAAAGCCCCAGTATATATGAACAGGGACAAAAAGGAAAAAAAATGTTGACACTAAGCTGCCACCAACAATGCCATGTGGAAAATTACTAAGATCAGCAAAAAGGTGATGTAAGGTGGTCCAGCCTTCCACACGAGATAAACACACACAAAGATGGAAGGGGTAAAGCACTCCTTACATGATGGGGTCAGCAGCAGGCAAAACTGCAGGGTGGTACATTGCCGATGCAAAGACCATAAACTGTGCTCATGACTGAGCGAGGGGAGAGGTGGTTGAAGAGAGGAGAGAGGGGAGGAGCGGAGGGAGTGATCTTGTTCCTCTCAGACCTAGGAGGCAAGAAGGGGGAAGATTAGAAATCGTGCTATGTCAGGATTGGGAGCACGCTGGGCAACAGGGGGGGAGAGCGGGGGAACTGGGACGTCGGGGCGGGGGTTGGAAGGGCGCAATAATTGTGATATACATACACACACACACGCACGCTCACAACGGGTGGCTGATGGGTAAACAGGCGGGGCAGGGTGGCAGGAGGGAGGAGGGCGGCTCGGCTCTGCTCCTGAATACTGAACAGAGGATCAGGGACGCTGCTGCCAATCAGTTAGAACCCCAAAAATACCGCTTTCTGTTCCAGACAGCATGAAGATAAAAAAAAAAGTCAGGGGAATGTAGAAAGACCTCCTCCACTCAAAACATGTCTTCCCCTTGGACGTTTGATTTTTACTACACAAATTGATTAGATAGATTGGTTCATCACGAGAAGGCAGTTGTCCGATTTCTCCGCTAAATAAGGAAGACCTCCCTGTATTCATGAGGGTTTGAATCAGCGAAGCATTATCTGGCATTATTTTTGATACTATGGTGGCACTGTGCTTCGACTTCAGGGAGACATCCTCGAGTAGCGAGAGTGGCAGAATTACACAAATCCTCTCTCTACGCTGCAACATTTTCGTGCGCGTACCTGCAGACAGTAAAGCAGAGGGCGCCGCAGGCTGCGGCCCCCAACAGGCTACACATCAAGTTGATGCTGTGGGCTGGCGAGAGTGAGGGCAGAAGACACATAGCCAGGCGAGCCAGTAGTGTGAAGAGAGGATATCCTGGAGGATGGGCCACCTAAGCACACAAAGACAAAGTTAGAAATCCAAAGACACAACAAGGGATAAAACACAGAGAACATAAACCGGCTATGATTCACTGGAAACGTGTTTCAGCAGGCAGTGAGCTGAGAGGGCAGATTTTGTACTTTGTTTTGAAAAGATATAGGAGTGCAAAGACTGGGGCTGAATGCTAGACAGACAATATACAGTAGGAGGTGACCACTCATCAAGAGTGAAGCACATGGTGTTAGGAAGCTGTTATTTTTCACTCCTGACTGAGTGACAAATCTAGCTGCTATTCTGCCGTCAGTGATGGCTTACCCCACCTGGTCTGATGGCAAAGTGACTCTGTGATGATACAAGAGCCCTAGTCTCCCTCTCTCCCTTCATCTTCTCACTTCTTTTTTCCTCTAGCCTCTTCCCAAGGACAGTGCAGCTCCCCAGAGTCCGTGGCAAAGCACATGGTGCTCGCCAGCCCTAGCCCCAGCCCAGCCCCCCTAAACCACCTCCGAGCTGCAGTCGTTCTCGCCTGGGGGATCGTGGCAATCACAGCAATTAGCCGCTAAGTCTCCTTCACCCAGATAAGGGCTCAGTCATTAAACACAGACTCATTCCCCGGCACTGATAACATGAGCCATGCTCGGCGGGAAGAAGACACAGCTCTTCAAAATGGAGACAGAGCTGAAAGGTGAGAGTGTGACTACCTCACCGGTCACCTCGGATGCAGCACTGGCCAACATTCACACAAATCTGAGGCAGGGGTTGGTGGATGGAAGTAAAGGCCAGGAGAAGCAAAGAAGTAAAACAGATGGAATGAAGCGGACAATGTCAGTTAGTGAACTCTATGGTCGCGTCGGATTTGCAGATAACTCCACCAAAATAAGAATGAGTTACGAGTGCGTGTGGCTGACAGGAGTCGACAGATATGCAACTAAAGGACAGCTGAGGGACAATGGCCAAAGGGAGGAAAAGGAGGCAGAACTCTGGAGCTCTGGGGATCGGGGGGCAGCAGCCTGGGGCCCAGGGAAGGCCTGCAAGGCCCTGGGGAGGCCTGAAAGGCAGACAGGCAGGCCACACGGACTGCAGCACTAACGGCAGGATTACTGGCATAGTGACACCGACACAGCCTCCCTAAAAGGATCACAGCGGCGTAATAAACTTTATTAAATAATAAAACTTATTATAACTGTTAACCCGATTTAGTTCATTCTTCGCGGCTTACACACACACACAAAAAAGAGGGGTGGATATAATAAGCCTTATACCGTACATAAGGCAAAGCCTACAAAAGCCATCGCCTTACCATTGACTTTAATTGGATTTGAAAAACGGGTTGCAAATTATAGCATTCTCTACTTGCAACTTAGTAAAATAAGTGTATAGAAAAGAAGGGGAAAAAACCTGTGGACTGAAAGTAAATTAATCTGCTTTCTGCCCATGCTTAATTAAACTTCCTTAATGCTTATAAGAGTTAATGAGTGAATTGATTAAACAATACAGCTAATACTTACCCCCAGCTCACAAGCAGTGGTGATCAGCTCTCCTGTGGAAGAGAATAGGGCAGGAAATTAATGTAAACCCAATAATTATTATTAAGAGACAAGTCTGCTCCCAAAGTTTTCCCAAATCAAATACTTGCACTGGGGTTTTGCATTAATTTGCCAGGATCAAAACCTGCAAATCTTCCCAGTGTGACATTTCCTAAGCGGCACGCTCATTCTCTTCATCTCTCTCTTCCCCCCTGATGCCACCCTCCCCTTCTCCGGCACATACACACGGATATAAACACACACACACGCAAACCATTAGACTCACTCTCCAATGCTCTGTCACACAAAGACACACATATGCTGATCTGAGAATAATGCTTTCAGTCCCATCCTCCCCATGCACCAGGGTCCTTTCCCTTCCCCTTTCTTCTGCCGCTCTACGTGCCTCTTTGCCTGCTCTCACACTCCCAGTGTCTCAGTGTCTCGTTTAGTCCGTCGGGCATAAACAGAAAGGGAATGCCGGTGACAGTCACAGAATGAGGCAAGCTGTAAAAAAAAAAAAATAAGAGGCGGTTGCACAATTTCTTGACAAGCTCTGTGTGAGGCACAGCACAAAGTGAAGAGAAAAAAAACCCTAAAAGCTATTTGAGGAAGCTTTAATGTATCTGGGCACAAACCCATTTGTGCCAGAATACACCCCAAGCGTTTCAAATTATACTGATTTCTCACCCAATGTTTGCATCTCCCACTCATGAAAATTGAAATTTGGTTCAGATTAAATGACATTGATAAATGTTTGGGTTCAGGGCAGCTCCCTCTACTGGTAGTGGATGGGGTAGTCCTGCATCACCACCATCCAACAGAGCCAATGGAACACTGGCCTCATTTCATGTACCAGCACAGACAAAGATGCAGTCTATTACTAAACTACCATAAAAGCGAAGTTTTAGATGCTTTTGTGTAAAACAAATTGCTTTTTAGGGTTCACTGAAAATCAAACATTAAAAATAGTAACTAAATATATCTGGTTATTCTAACTGTGGGCAACTACAAATGTTCTCAGAACAAACAAAGAAAATGTATATTTGAACAGTAGGAACACCAGAAATCATAGAACAGAAAAGCAGAGTTTCTGATGGCACTAGCTGCCTCACATGTTTAGCAACCTTGTTGATACAGTGAATTATGATGCCTAAATTTCTGCCACATGAGGAGCCCAAACTCTTATCAGTGTAATGGACCATGAAGTCAGAACTCCTCCACCTGCACAGCTTAAATGTTTTCACAGCTCCATTTCACCTGGCATGAGCCGCCAGCTACCTGCCATCACTTTACATCACACTTTCTCATTCTCCATCGGTTTCCCGATTTCCTTCATTTTCCCTCAGTAGTAGCACACTTCTACACCATTCAACACAAACGCAAACTAATACTGAGCCAAAACATCCATCTCCGGTGCCACATAGATGCATTTCTGCAGCCCCAATACTAAAAAGGGAAAATATTGACTCAACGGGGTAGCAGCAAGGGTGCCAAGAGTCTTTGTGATAGTGGAGCATGGGCACCCACACCAGTCTTCCCATAATCCCCCATCATTTCCACACTCCACATTCCTAGACAACAGCGTACCCGCGGGGCTACGCTCAAGCCTCTCCGGGGCACATCACACCTAAAGAGATTAGGACACAGAGACGGAGACCTGGAGAATTCGGAAGGGTGTTCAGCTGGCACTATCAGAGCGGGCATCCTGCACCGTCCCTAAAGACTGTGGAGAAGGGGCTGGCCATTTTTTCAAAGGCCCCGTTCACTAGACAGCAACACAACCAGCCGGGTTTCTCAGCGCTTCAATTGCCTTCTCTCTCTCCTCATCTCGGCTCGCTCATATCTGGCCAAGCTTTTCACATGCTCTCATTCTGCAAATATGCATTCCCTTTTTGCAAACCTAACAAGCAGAGCCTTCATGCCCGCAAGTCTACATTTGCAAGTTTGTAACCTAGCTATCACTTCGAAACACTATTTGTAATTGGGCAAGGCATTATTTCATAAAACTGCATTACAAGAATGTCGGAAAACACATTGGCTCACACCATGTAAAGGTACTGAGGGAAATACATGTTAGTCCAATGTTAAGCCTCCTTACAGAACGGTGAAAACTTCATTTATGCATACACAATTTTTCTTTTCTATAAAGCCAAGAGGTTGAGTAAAGGTGAGAAAATGTTTTGGAGTTTAAATTTTAACTGTTTTTCCTTATGGCTCCTGAAAATGTGAAACTTTTGCCTGTCAGTGTTCTATTAACTTTAATAACACTGTTTTAGAGCAGGTGACCAGAAGGATCACATGGACAAAATCCATCGTAGTGATGTTTCTCATAGCACAATCATTCTCATTAATTATACAACTCAATGTGCACAAAGTTTTATATAAAAAAAAAAAAGTAAACTCAAATGATTCCAGTGGGTCAAATATTTTAAAGGTAAGATTAAAACACGCATACATGTGTCACAAATTTTATGTTATGCTTAACCTAAAAACCTACATTTTATCGAGAATCGATACCAAAGTAATCTAGTTTTGTTAGTGCAGAATTGGCAGGGTTTTTTTTTGCCTTTTTTCCTGATATCCTGACCTGATATCCTAAACTATCATGATATGGGCATGAGGTTGTTATATTATTTGCACATGGTACAAAGGACTGTTTGTATCGCTTCTTATTTTACCAAGTATCCTAATGTAGTGTCATCAAACATTTTATTTCATTACTTCACAGATTCCTTTTTACATATAATTGTGAATCAATAACGTTCATTAACTTGACTAAATCCCTCAGTAGTTAGAAGCTGTGTTTTACTTAAGTAATTATTTGAAACTTGTATTTCAGCTTAATGTTTGTCATGTTTGCACAATTTGTTTTTGATAGTTTTCCAAGTTGATATAGCAGCGGCTACTGCACCTGCAGTAGGTGCATTGTGAGGAGCAGCAGCAGCACCACGGATAGCTACGTGCACGAGGCTCCACCTGATTGGCCGCCCGGCAACACAACAAAGCCACATGACATAACCAGAGGCGCGTTAGCATTAGCCGGCTAGCACCAACCTGAGTCTCCGCCGGGGACGGTCCTCTGCACACAGGGCACATACAGAGCGGTGACACAAGCGACCGTAGTGCCCGTCAGTATCCAGCTGCCCCTCAGCTCCGCAGACATCGCGATTTCTGCATTAAAACAGATAGTTTTCACACATAATGCATGTCGACTAGCTAGCACGCTAATATTAGCATCCATACATGTCGAACACGGAAGAATGTACATTAGGGGGGTCTCTGAGATAATTGTTACCTGAAGACCGACGTTAGAGTAGAGCCCAAGTGGCATTAATATGACACAAATTAATTATTTATAATTTTCGCAGTTTTATTAGCGCCGGCGTAACTTTCTCTTCCCTCGGATGTAACGTTAGCAACGTGATATGCCGACGGGCTAACCTCGCGATACTACCGAGCGCCATTGAACAGTCAATCAGTGAAGTAGCTTTGCCTTGGACAGGCGGCAGCAGCAGGGGGCGGTGATGACAAACTACAGTGAAGTCGGACCCTGGATGTATTATAAGACTTCTTGTCATGAGTCGGACATTATCCAGCCTCCTTCAAAGCAGAATATACAGAAGTCACAGATATATTGACATCCTATTTGATCTATATGTCTCTACTTGTAATTTGCAGAAGATGGATAGTTAAGGCTTTGTTATTTAGTTGTGGTTATTTAGTGGTTACCAGTCTCGTGCTTGGCTATTAAATAAGCAAAGCAATACAAATATATATATATATATATATATATATATATATATATATATATATATATATATATATATATATATATATATATATATATATACAAATATACAAAAATATACAAAAATATACAAAAATACATATAAATATACAAAAATATATATATATACAAATATACAAAAAAAAAAAATATATATATATATATATACAAAAATAGACAAATATATATATACACAAATATATATATATATATATATATATATATATATATATATATATATATATATATATATATAGTGCTACATCAGCCTTTGGTTAATTAAAAGCAAGAAAAATAGTAGCTTGTGACGCAATGACACAATAAAACAATGTACAGTGATGTGGTGACCCGGTGCCTTCATTAAGTCTGGAGATATTTTAAAGTGTTGGAGAGCGAGAATAGAATTGCAATTTACCATGAATCTTCAACCAACTAGAGGGGGTTCCTCTGCAAAGACCTTCAGCACTAGTGCTTTTATTTGTCATTTGGCTTTGGAGGATCAACCGTTGTTGAAGCGGTTTGTGGAGCACATTGAGCCCAGTAACATGATAGCCAGCAAATGGTATTTCTTGGATATGTCCTAACTGGAGACGTATGACCGTGTTTAAACTCACATCCATAAGCTCTTAGTTAAAGATAATTTAACTACGAGCATTTGATATTCGGTATTTGGCTAAGCGTTTAATTTTATACGACTATTTAGCCACAAAATCTACAAGCATGAACTGTGATAGGAGTTAACTCAGGCATTGTGAAATAATCCTGAAACGCTATAATATCCACTCACCCTACAAAGTTTACACATTTATTATCATCAAAAAACAAATGAGAAATCCATGGTTATATGCATAAACACCAGCTACTCACTGGTATTTTAACATTTAATATTAATCTCTTCACTTCTTTTCAATATTCACATCCGATATACAGTTCACGGAAATGGTTTCATTAGTGTATATAGTGTATATTCACTTCCTAATTCAGGCAAATTCCTTGCATGCATAAGAAAAAAATATGTTTAATAAAGTGTTCTTGCTCAACAGTTCTTTAATTTGCAAACCTGACTCAGTGGCAAAGCTCTGACGTTGACATTTGCCTTCAAGGCTTGGATCTAAATATGTGCAACGTTCTGTTCTCTATTGTTCAGTTGCTGTAGCAGCCGAAACCTGTTTTCACAGTAAATCTGTTAACCTGTTTTACACATTAAAACCCAAACTCTAATATACCTACCTTCTGTCTTACTTGATTTGGAGAGCCCTCTTTAAACTATTGGAAGTATGAAGGATGAATTTATCCGAAATACCAAAGAGCTGTTTTGTAGTGGCCATCTTTTCCTGAAAAACACAGAAAACGTTGCTTTTTGTATAGCTGTTTGCAAAAGGAGACGCTGTTTGAGTTCCCTCTGATGACATTCAGATTTTGAGTGATTTATTTCAACAGGAAACATTATCATACTAAAGCTGTTACTACACCTGCTGCTAAGAGACAATTAATTGTCGTAGGAGAGCACTAGATTATAACAGAAACAAGATACATTCACCCAAAAATGTCTCACAAGTGTCCGTATTTCACAGGTTGAAGGGTTACTGTAATAAAGAAATTGCCCTATTGAACTGATAATAATCCCAGCCCACCATAAATGAGTCTGATCCCTCAGTAAATTGAGCCCTTGGTGAGGTGGAGTGGTGTCAGCACCTAGCCAACTCTCAGATGGCTCTCTAATCCTCGCTTTCCCTCTCACTACCACCCTCACCGTCTAATCAGTCCTGAACACACACATAACGCTCACACACCGTCTGACACACACACACACACACAAGTACTCACCCTTCCTCACACTCGGGCTCAGCCATCTCTTCAGTGTGATGTCACCGCTAATCCACGCTTGGTTATCCGCTGGGCTGCAGCGCTGGCAAGAGGGATGTGGGGAGGAGATGGAGTGAATTTGGGGAGGTGGTGAAAGAAGGAGGGTGTGTGTGTGTGGGGGGGTGGGGGGGTGGGGGGGGTAGTGAGGCACGTCATGAAGTCTTCACCACTTCAGTTCCATACCCCCCCCCACTCCCCCACCATAAAGAAAACCAAAGTCTTGCACCCTGCCAAAGTGAACAGCATATGCAGAAACGTTCAGTGGAGTGTTAATATGAGCACACATTTCAGCTCCGATGGGAGAGATAAAACACTGCAAATATATTCACAAAGGCCTGTAGCTCCTATTCGAGGCACAGAGGAATCATTAGAGAGTCTGCTGGATTAAGCGCATCCGCCGAGCCCCCCCCCCCCCCCCCCCCCCCCTTACCCCGTGCATCCAGAAAATGCGAGCCCTTTTTTTATTGACAGCTTGTCCAAAGAGAGGAATTACCCACATGGCTGAGGCCCTGCTTCCATATGGCACCAGGCTATTAACAAACATTAGTTGACTGTAATAGTAGTGGTATTAAATTCATTATCTTTTCAGATTGTATGTGAGGTGTGTGTGTGTGAGAGAGAGAGAGTTTGTGGTGCTGGACTGCTTAAACACACACACACACACAATGTGTGCCAGTGAGTGTGTGATTAGAGAGTTGTAATATTCCAGCTCTGGGGGATTTGTAGCATGAGATAAGAAGGGCATTAATGGTGAATTGCGATGGTCCAAGAGAGCAAAACTCTTGCTTTTTTGCTTTGTAACAATCAACATTATTGTCTCACACACAGAAACACCTCTCTGAGGGTTCTTTCTTTAACTTAGCGCCTCACAAATACACATGTGGACCAGCCATGTATGAGCAAGTGGCTTACGAGACCACCGAGCGAAATTCAATCTATCTGATTTTGTATTTTTCTTCACTTACCACATATCTGTTTTAATCTTACCTTAAGCATCCTTGAAATGAGGTGTAATCCAGTTAAGCCCTTTTTGAATCTGCTTCACAGCCATATTCCACCCATTCATCATCCAATAAACATTCTCCCTGCTAAACACTTGAGTGTCCACGAGCCAAGATTCACAAAATTTCGACACAGAGCAGAAAGAAAAATAATGTGGTATTTTTGCATTAATGGACTTGTGATGCAGGAACTGCAAAAAAAAGCAAGTGTTTGCTTAGTCAGCTGCCCCTGGATTAACAAAAGTTATACAATTAGAATTATAATAAGACCGCTGTCACATTATGAAACAGGTGTGAAAATTATCATTAGGGCCTAAGCATCAAGAATTTAAGGTAAATGTTAGGTCCTAAAATTGACTATTGAATTTATCTTTAGTTTGTTTAACACCATACTCCGTTCTCAAATCAAGATTAAGACATATTGTAGGTAACAATTCAGATTTTGTGTATTAATTGGACAGTTTCATTTATTTATTGGAATACAAAATTCCTGAAAAAAAACAAGAAAGTTGCCTCTTGTATGTAAAAAGAAAGTTCATGATAATTTCCTTTGAAATCTTACACAATTTTTTTTAATTATGACTTACAATAGTATGTTCATCATTGTTGAAATAGACAACATCCCAACAAAATGCATTTCATTCAACCTTCAGATGCTTGTCAGTCACAAATGAATTGCACATTTTTATCTGTTCAAATTGTACGTTAAAGGGATACTTCTAAAATTGTTCACACAACATGTGAGTGGACAAATATGCTTCATGCAAGTGTCTGTTTTGGAACAATGAGAAATACTCTGAATAACGTCAAAAACTAACTACTATAAATTTTAGGTCAACTCAAAAGTTTGATAAAAATTTAAGTTGGGCAATTAAACAAAGTATTTTTATTTTATTTATTTTTTTTTTGCTTCTGAGGTTGCTCAACTCTAAATTAAGAGTTAATTCACTTAACAGTAATTTTTACTAACTTATAATAACTTTCAACTGTTAATTATGCTAACTCTCGAAAATTTCTATTGCAATGGGAATCATGGATGGGTGATTTTTTTAAGCACAAAAAACTCAACCAGAAGACAATACAACAGACAAGCTAACATGTCTTGCTAGCTTGTCTGGGCAAATCCCAGACAAGCTAATGTTATTTGGTAACAGCTGCAGCCTTGCTAGCATCAGTTAGCCGCTTACTGCTAAGGACTGAAAAGCTTTGTGTTTAAATGTTAAAAATGTGTAGGTCGCTTTTCCCATTAAGACACAACTTAAAATAACATTTTAACATTAAAATTAATTAAATTAAAGGTTGTTTAAAACATACCTATGTGGACTCCTGGTGGCAGCACGACCACAACAACACTTGAAGTGAAAAATGCCAATGGTTTAAAAGAGTTAGCAGAGCTGTTGTCCCCTTGTATTGAACCACAAATTAATTATTTAATTATTAACAACTCAGCAAATTATTTTGGAGCACACAACTGTGTAGCTTTGTTGTGCTAACTCACATTATTGCCTAAATATCAATAATTTATATTTATTTGTTAGAAGTTAGCTTAAATGCTCAAAGATATAGAGAGCACAAACCAAACAAGCTAGCAGTAATATTGACCTGTTGAATTTAACATTACTGAGTAATATGAGTCCTACAAACACGACTTAGAGTTTAACTTGTAAATGCAGTGATACGCTGAAGGTCTCCGGACAGATATGTGATGTGTCCCTGCATTAGTGGCGTTAAAATTCATTTCATTTTAAAAACCGATCTATAATTAAAAATGTGTCTACTATAGTCAAGGTATAGTGAGTGCCGTACCTCAACATATCCAATAATGCTTCTCGTGTGGGCACGGCAAATTTGTATGCTTGGCCTAGGAAGAGGATGTGGTAATTTGAAGGTACATTGCCCAATCTGCGCCAAATTTTCATGAATAATGCCTCTATCAGCCTGACACTGAAAGTGACAAATGCACAGCAGACAACGAATGACTATTTTTGCGATAATGCTTGTCAAGTTCAGTGAACTGTGTTGTCAGCGTTGGGGAAACGGGATTCTGTTGACATCATGCAAAATTCTTCCTCCTCTGTTCAAAGTAAAGAAAACACAACATTTGGCAGTATTCTCTCTCAAATTGAATCATAGGCCACTGGCTATGTATTCGTCTGAGAAGACGTTTCGCCTCTTGTCCAAGTGGCTTCTTCGTTTCTTAGTCTTCAGCCTCTCCAGTCTGACAAAACGGTGGAGTGAGCCCCAGGTATTTGACCTTTGTGGCTGTGTTTACCTGTGAAAAGAACTGGTTTCACTTGACAATTGCGGTATCTCTTGGGAACAACAGTCGTTAATGTTTTGTGAACCCTGGAGAACAATACTCGTTAGGATCAGGTGAAGGACGATCGTTGAGGTCAAGCTGTTGGTTCTACTGGGTACAGTTGAAAGAACATTATAGATGGGAGATAGATGATGTCCCCGTTAAGGGGGCATAAATAGCTTCTTATACGACGCTTTCAAACCATCTGTCCTCTCTGTCCAGAAGCTTGACTGCAGACACGTGGCAGTTGTGTTTTTCAGATCTTACATCAAATGCTGGACTGACAAAAATCAACAAAACAAGCTCATTTTCCTGAGTTTCCTATGAAACAGCAGCGAGGCCTTGAACCAGTGAGTAAGACTTCAGAGAGATTAACACTCCTCTGTGATCCTGTTCTCATTACAAGAAGCGGGGGGGGCTCAAATACGCGTAATAACAGGGCAGACCACTGTTCCTTTGTAACATGTGGCTACCTAAATGATCCTAAATAAGATAGATGACAAACGATAAAGCAAATCATAATCGGCGCCTCGCACAATGGAGCATAATAGTCTGGAGAGAACAAGGGACAACATGCAGAGCTCCCGTTCCCATCGCCCGGGGCAGCGCACCTTAGTCGAGAGCAATTAAAATGAGAGGATTCAATTTTGTCAAACACCAGGAACCTCAGATAAATCTTGTATCTCATTTTCCAGTGGAGGACACTCCCTCACGCCCGCGCTATCACGTTTGTTATGGCGTTTTTTTTTTAGGAAAACAGCTGGCTACTAAGGAGAGTTGGTAAAATAACCGCCACCCTCCTTTTTCACCCCCTCCCCCCAATGACGCTAATCCCAATCATTTCAGTGTGAGACCCAGGGGTGAGGGATGAGGCAGAGCCGGGTTAGACCGGGTATAAAAGACGGTTCTGGGAGTATGGCGTTGGAGGAAAAAAAATTCAGACAGAGCGGGTGGGGGTGGTGGGGAGACAGCACATCACTGCATGGCTTCCATGTGGGAGCAATCCACTTACTTGGCCTGATAAAGATTTAATTAACACAAGGCTCTGCAATTACTCCATAATTAAAGTAATTTGTCCCCTTGTTTGGACGAGGAGGCAAGACGCCACGTGTGCTTCTCATAGGAGCAAATGAGAGGAACAAGGGCGCCGGGGCCTCAAAGATGGAGACTCTGTCCCACTTTTAATGCTCGATTTTCCAAAACCTATCCCCCCCCTACACTCATATGTTCTAATGTAAAATATTTGCGTCAACGTCTCTTTAGCCCGTGTTTATTTGACTTTTATTTGACAACTCATTTGTTATTCATTGAGAAAGCAATAAGCTGAGTAGGCTCAGTGCAAAGTGTCATCAAGAGCCCCACGGAATAGTAAATAGGCCCGATATGATCATAATTCTCTTCCAACTGTGCCGCATGCAGCCAGAATGGTGTAAAGTTACCGCAGCCGCGACAGCGAACACAGACTAAATACGACAGCAAGGTGTTTGTTTCCCATGTGTGAGGCGTTTTTTGGGGGGCCGGGATAAAGAAAGGTGGACTTAGAGCCGCACGACGGCACAATGGAGATAATTGATGAGACGTTCTCCTGAGCGCAGAGACGGAAATAGTGAGAAATTAACACCGCAGCGTCCAAAATATGTGTCACCATGCCGCGGCAGGGCCAATTTGTCTGGAGATTAAAGCGGGGGGAAAAAAAGACTTGCCAAGTAGACTTTATTAAAAACCAGGGAGACAATCGTGTCTTGTGCTTGCATCCGAGAGCTGGTGCGTGTTACTTAATGCGCATGAAGGGGAAGAGCGCTATCTCTCATTTACAGATGACGATCTGCGTATAATTTGCCTCAGTTGCATGCTGGGTAATTGAGGTAAATATCAAGGCCCTTCAACTTGCCACCTGTGGCATTTCGCATGTCCACTCTGGGGTCAGACAGCATGCAAAGAAACCTGAAACAAGGCTGAGACCTTAGATTGCAGCTACATGAACACTGTAAAACTTTGAAACCTGCAATAATTTACTGTGTTAAATACAGTAACATTACTGTGAATAATTATTACACTGGATCGCTGTGTATTTTGCAATAAATCACTAAGTATTACTGTAGAAATACACAGCAGTCAGAGCTACTGTTAACTGTAATACAGTTAATAATCCAATACTGTAAGCACAACTGAAATCACAGTATATAATTAATTTTTATTTTACAGTAAAGACACAACACTGTAAACAGAAGTACAGCACTTCTACTGTAAAAAAACATAATAATTACAGTAACTTTCTGGATAATTGCTGCCAGTTAATTACCATAGATTTTAAGATTATGGTTTTCCAGTGAAGGCATTTACTAAAAAGCTTCAATCTAAAAAGTATTACAATTAATATATAATAACTTCCGAGCGTGATAATTATTTCCCAGGTTATCTAAATGGAATTTGTGTGGTTTCGTTCTGAATTTTCTCAACTCATACAGCAGATTTTGATCTTTAAAATGACAATTATTATTCCAATATTCTCACTCTACAGGTCACCGCTAATCACAAATGTCCAGCTCATCTTCTTTCTAAAAGGCATCTATCCTTCTTAAATGAAAAGTAACACTAGCAATGTATTCATGTCAGTAGTTTACATCATGTGTGTATATTGACACTATTCTATAAGCAATAAACTGTCAAGTCAAAGGTCAAAGGTCAAAGAGGAGCATTTCTTCTTTTTATGTTTTGAAAATGATGCGTCATTTTTTTCTGGTTGTGTTCCTCTGTATTGCATTGATCCTGCAGGATGGATCCTGGGGTTGAACCTTATATCATCTCCATAAACTCAATGGACTTCATTATTGGTATAGCTCAACCTATATATGGCAATAAACCCCACATGTAAGAATTTTCGCACAATTGTAATGCAGCAGGAAAATATGATCCATAAAATTGAGTTTCAAGGCTTTGTAAAACTCTCTGTCAGAGGTTAATTGGGATCAAACGGGTGATTATGGGAGTAACATCATCACCTGTGTCAATTTATCAGGGAGGCCGGTGTCATTATAGCACGCGAACCTCACTTTCTCGTCGAGGAAGCTGGTTCAAGAGAGAAATATTGTATGGTTCCGCTTTATTTGCATAACCCTGCCCCGCTTAAGGCGGGGGAGCCACCGAGCGATCTCAAAATTAGCATGCTGTCACCTTCAGCGTCTCTTCTGTCATTCAGAAAAACAGGCAAGTGTGTAGACACATGAACCCATCGCACATCCACTGCAGAAATGTTAATTGGGAAGCATGGCATCCCACAGCTCCATTCCTCACCAAATGCCTAACTGACATGTTATGTATTTAAATCCCTTTCATGTGCCCTTATTATAGCGGAGATGAAGTCACACGCCAATGATGGAAAATGTCATCATCATCGTGCAATTTTATTTTTTCTTTTTCGCATGCACATAAAAAAAAATAAATAAATAAAAAATAAGAGCTAAAAATTGCACGCAACTGTGCATATTTGTCAACTCTGCCTCCTGTGTGATGCCAGGATTTGCATCTGAAATAAATCTAAGAATAGTATAATTAATTTGATAAACTTACAGAGACAAAACCATATGGAATGTAGATTAATCAGCATCTGCCCAACTACACAGCCTCACATACATCTCCTGTGGCAGCAATAATTGCACATAGAGGATTTCCAGGCATCTATAGGCGTGCTAATTTAATTAATTTAGTTTCTGTAGTGTCATATGCATTTGTGATGTGTTTCCACCGAGCCGTTTTCATAATAAACATCAAACTTGTGTTTCTTTGCTGTTTTTTTTTTTTTTTTTTGGCAATTGGGAGGCTGCAGGCTCACTGGTCTGTTGGGCGTATTGCCAACAGCTCTATTGTTGAGGAGGTAGTGCCCTCCGGTGGCTTCAGAAAGAAACTGCACACGCCGCTGAGCACTGGGGAATATTGGTCATGCATTCATTTTCTATGGTAAATATTATAATGAGACTGATAACACGAAAGTGTGAGCAAAATTGACTTCAAGAAAAAATTTCTGTCCCTTATCTCTAAAAAAAAAAAAAAATGTGGCGATTGACGGAGCGATGGAAATCCAGAAGCATTGTGGCTACTGAGATAGCTCATAAAGGAATGATGAAACACACATGTAACTGTGTGATTACTGCAATGGTGTGTGAACACGGCTGAGACATGTGGAGTTCAAAGGCATACAAAGGAACATACCGCCATCCCCTAAAGATACCTTTAAAATATATATATATAAAATCAATGACAGGCCCTATTCGGAATCACCACAACCTCACTCCGATGTTATTTTTAAAAAATATTTTTTTATTCTTTGCAAAGGAGGCATCGGGAGCATCAGTGCGTTCTATGGCTTGTGTACAGAGTTCCTGTAGGGAGACAAAAATCATAGAACAAGCCCTTGGGTGAACTGAGGGCCCCACCCATGTTTACCAAGGAGGAATGTTTGAGGCAGCTACTCCGCAGCTGTTAACAGAACACGGTCTTAAGCAACGGGCACAGTGTTTGAGCTCAAAGTGTTAGAAAAGGAATGCTACCGTACAGTTCGTGACTTGGTGCTCGACTCGGCACCGTGCAGCAGTTACATAAATTCTGACGAAATCAAGCGGTTGAGGAACACTCCCCGGCCTGCTATTTGTAATGCTGCTGATACTTTTATGAATGTTTCAGTTAGGGGAAAAAAAGGGAAACAACTGCTGCTGAGATGATGTCTTGTTTTTTTTTTTCGTGAAGCCCCGTAACAATT
This sequence comes from Lepturacanthus savala, assembly GCA_030544235.1. Classification (NCBI taxonomy): domain Eukaryota; kingdom Metazoa; phylum Chordata; class Actinopteri; order Scombriformes; family Trichiuridae; genus Lepturacanthus; species Lepturacanthus savala. The sequence goes on along the minus strand of CM060469.1, from coordinate 15,565,571 downwards.
CTTATGAACCGTATTCAGAATTATGCTAAAAATGAAAATTTTAATACTAATAATATAAATTACTCAACACCTCGGTTTTTGATAAACTAGCGGCACGATAAACGCCTTTGACTACTACTTCTACATATGGGCACAGTCTGGTGAGCGAACATCACGAGAGAAAAAGCACATTTGTCCCAGATTCTTTAGTTTTCAATTCATCTCCGTTTTTTTTTTTTTGTTCTCAACGACTCGACTCATCCGCACACAATAGAACTCACCAAATTTGGCGTTGTGCGTGATAATATCATTATTCCCATGGAGCTAGTGCGTGCAAACTGAGCAGCCTTGACTGTAATCCAGAGCTGTCAACATTCCACCAGAGCAGCAGTTTGGGTTTAGAATTGTTTACAGAAACACTTTGGGCTGGAGAGAGAACGCTTGTTACATCTTGCATGTGGAGAGGAGAAAACAGCTCCTCCTTATATTTGGTATAATCTCCGGATGCCGCGGAGACTGTGCCCGGGTTTGACGGCGAACACGTCGCTGGATCAGACCCAGCGTGGGATAAATCGAAACAAAATCTAACAACAGTGTCGGTTGAATACAGTACGTGTGCGTGTGTGGGACAGGGACACAGGTGTGATGGATGTGAATGGTTGTACAGTTCCAATACTGTCTGTTCACAGGCCTCGCGTGTACCTCGAACGGCACAGTTCATTGAGAAAGTGAGCGTAAGAGATGGGAGGATAAAGCGCCACCAGTGAGTAGAGTCAATGTATTTCAGTACATTCATTGTCAAACCCTGCGAGGTCAGTTTAATTCCTGCGTTTCTGTCTGGTAGCGGTTTTTCTGGGTGGTGGGTGGAGATCATAGCTGGAGGGGGATCCGGGGGGGGGTGAAATGATACAGGGCGATTTTTAAACAAAAACCCAAGGGCACCCACACTGTCCAAACCCACCCACACACACACACATACACACACACGCACACACACACACGCACACACGCACACACACACACACACACAATCACACATGCCACACACACTTTCTCAAAACATTCTTGCACACATTATTTATGCAGGAGAAAAAAAATATATATTAACATTTGCATTACAAAACAGTACAAGGGCCTCAGTGTAGTAAAATACGTTTCCTGTCAGATAAAAACGTGGAGAAGAATCGGTGTGGGTTGTCGCTTCCTCCTTACGTCTGTATGCAAAACTATCTCTCCCTTTGCCTTCAACAAAATATCTTTTTCTCTCTAAAATATTCCCATAATTGAATGGGATTTGAGGCACTGGATTATATCTCTGTACACAAAAAAAAAAAAAAGAGTCTGTCACCCTCCACCCCCCCTCAAGATTTGTTCAGCAAATGGAAGCCTCCCCCCCTTGGAGAGCTACATGATATTGATGTCATTAGGGGTTAAGGGGCCCCGAAGGCCAATGGGGAGCACTTAACTAGTTTAGGCATTAGACGCCAAGTTTCTCCTGGCTTTTCTCCTAGCCAACAGTCCAGCTGTCTGGCTCTGTAAAAACTAAAAACTCTACGATCCACCAGGAACTAGACTATAACCCCCCCAGTCCCCCCGTCCCTCTCCTCCTTCTCCTTCCCAACAGACTCAGCTACACCTGCTCACTTATCTGGTTCAGTCTGATTCAATAGAGTAAAAACCAATCCGTTCTTCCAACAACCATAAGTTTTTTTCTTTTACAGCCTCTGATAGAAAACCTGCAGCCGTTGTAGTTTAAACGGCCCCAACGCTGGGGCCTCATTTAAAGCGGTTGCTTGGCAGGACAGCTGAAGCAGTATTTCATTCTGGAGGAGCCAGGCATCTGTGGTCCAGTGTGCTGCACATCTCTGTAAAGCCGCTGTGGCCCTCCGAACAGCCGAGGCCCCGGACGAGCCGTCGTCCTGGAATCCACGGTATATGACCAGCTCGGGAAGACCGACTCCTTTTGTCCTGCGGCTGGCGTACATGAACGAAAGAAAGCACGAAATAAAGTTTCACAGTTTCACAGCATGTTGGTGTTTTCCGGGGCCAGATCTCTCAGTCCACCGGGCCCTGGAAGATTAGCTTGGAGCAGCCTTGGGTGAGGCTGAGCTGGGAGGCACAGAAGGGGCACGCGGCGTGGAAGGCGTGGGTGCCGTGGGGCAGCGGGATCTCCGCCCAGTACTTGACCGACTTCTCCGAGCACACGTGTCCGCACGGCACGAAGGCGTGTGTAGGCGCGCCGGTGTCCACGTAGAATGCCGGCTCGCAGCCCAGCCACAGCGGCACGTAGGGCCCGACCACCCGGCACATGGGGCACTCGCGCTGCGCGGCATTGGGCTCCTGCTCGGAGCGGTGGCCCCAGTTGTGGTAGCCGTGCACGTGGCCGCACGCCAGGTAGACCCAGGGCTGCTTGTCCTCCAGAGATGAGAGGGCGCGGCTGCGCTGCATGCTGGGGAAGGCCAGCGTGTTGAGACCCACGGGGCACTGGGGACGCGCCGCGTTGATCTCCTGCCTGAGTGCCTCCAGATGCTTTTGGGTGGGAGTGTGGAACAGGCCTTCTGCAGTACGCCACAGCAACGTGGCTCCACACAGATCCACCAGGGAGCCATCCTGCAGGATATTACTCTCATTCTCCACCTGAGCAGGACGACAGAACACACACTCAGTTCACTTTGTGCATTTAGAACTCAGGCCTGGGCGATAATTCAATAACAATAGATAGACAAAGTAGAAAAAGGCTGTTTCCCTTCCTTTTCAACAGATCGGATCAATTTGCTGTTGTTGTTCAATTAACGGATCTTTTGCATCTGATTTTAGAAAAAAAACTGCTATGTCACAAGAGGCTCTATTTAGTTCATGGGCAGAGCAATTTGAGCTCAAGCTGGAAGGACCAGTAAAAATACATGTATAAATGACACCTATACATTTAGTGCTCAAAGGTTATGTAAAGAAATAAAGCATATATATTTAAGTGGGATGGATTGGACTCTTTAGCAAGGCTGGTTCTGGCCCACAGGCAAGTCTATTTGACAGTTGACACAATCAATTAATTTTGGTCATAAAAATGGTATAAAATGTTGATGAAAGCTGAAGAATAAACCTAAAATGGCTTTTGTTTTGTCTAGACCAATAGTACACAAGCTAAAGATCATTAGTTTACTATCATAGAAGAATAAAGAAACCAGAAAATAATCAGATTTGAAAAGCTGGAATCAGAGAATTTGGACATTTTCTTATTAAAAATGACTTATCGATTAACGATGTTCAAAGTAGATGGTGAATAATAATTTTTGCTTCTTTTACCGTCAAGAGGGAGCACCGACACACAAGTGAAGTAACTTAGTGGTAACAATTTAAGAGTTATTAATTAACCCTGGAGTATGAACAGTGTCCTTAGAGCTCCACTGTGTCGGACTCTTCTAGAAACATTAAAAGTAGGTCATTAAGCAAAAAGCCAAACATACAAGCTATGTGAGTGCAAGCTATCACCACCAGGTGGACCTGAACGATGGCGCCTGTTTAAAGGTCCATTTAACACAATATTACCAAACAGAATATTCAAAGAAATCTAGAAAGCAGAAATTCTTCCGAATCGTTAACAAAATTTAATCATCTGTTCATGACACCATTGCCGACATTCCCTGAAAATTCGGCCTGAACTTCTTGAGTTATCTTGCTAACAAATGGACAAATACCAGCGAAAACATAACCTTCTTGGTAATTATCAATATCGCTTGATATAAACAAATATCTTTTTTTTTAAATATCGCCCATCCATAAGTATAACTGTGATGCTTGCGTTATATCAGTGTCACTACTGTACTGTTTAGAGCTACTGACCAGTTTTCCGGGGGTCTGTGCAGAGCGGGTTTCTCTCAGAGTGTAAACATCCCCGCAGACAGAGATCTCTCTCCATACGCCAGGCTTTGACTCTTCCGTGAACCCGCCCTTAGGATGCATTACCAGCACGCCATTGGTCGTCAGGCCGTCCATGTGACCGTCGGGGTTCTTCCATTTCGCAGCTTTTTCCTGTAGGCAGAGACGCCACAGTGCAGATGGCGATGAGAACTGATGTGGTTTGTGTTTGTTTTTTTTTTAATATACTTTTATATAACGCTGCCAATGACAGAAATTACTTTGGTTACAAGTGGTACTTTTAAAGAAACACACTAGAAAGAGGGTGGTGTAAACAGAGATACTGCACATTTATCATGGTGCGCTAACTAGTAATTACCCCAAGGAAGATGTTCTTGGAAGAGTCAAACCCGGCTGCGTAGATACGAGCGGTGAAGGGCGGGTTTCGCTCGCAGACGACTCTGCAGGCGAAACGGGAGATGGTGCTCTGTGTGATGGGAGTCTCCTCTCCCTCCTGACCTCCTGCTATTGTGTCAGTCACCACAAAGTCTATAGGGCTCTCAGTGGAACGCCCGATCTAAAAAAAATAAAAAACAACAACACAGTAATTACATTGTTGTTGATGCAGCAAAGTTTCCTGTGTTTCCCTACCAACACGCAGGGGCATGGATGCAGAGGTGTTTCTGTTCCTTTACTGCAGACATTTCAACTTGGCACGCAGCAGTGTGCGTGTGGTAAAAAAAAAAAAAAAAAAGGGGAAAAAAAAAGACACACTCTGGTACATAGCATTCCGTACAGCAGCATGTTTTATCAGTGCGTCATTGAAGATAATCCAAGTTTCTGTTTTTACAAAAATGAATATTTCAGGCTTATTTTTAAGCACATCGAAGAGTTGTCCAAACAGTTCTCAAGCTGAACAAACAGAGGTAAAAATAAGCATGTCCCCCTTTCATTTCCTCATTTTTTTTCATCTCACATGGTCCCGATGTCCTTTTTTTTCTTCCTTCAAGGCCCCCCCCTTCCCCCTTTATTCTGTGTAATTCAATAACACATGGACACAATAAAAAGTCTGGACGTGACACACGTGTCTGCAGTGCCAACTTTCCTCCTGGTTGTACCTTCACATTAATGATATGGACAGAACAGCTGACAACACACATACTCACTCATGTTCCTAGTTGAGATTATTATTTTTTACATTTTTTTTTTTATTGGCTTTACCTGAAACATGTCCGTGTCCTTATCATGGCTGTACTCCACCACGACTGTGTGGTTCCTGGATAGTGTGTACGAGATGCTGTGTTGGCCTTTACAGTTCACAGCCTGAAATAACACATATCACCAAATTAATACGCACACGTTACATGTTCTGTTATCATATTAAACATCATAAATACATGGATTTGTATCAACAACAAAGAATTTTTTTTGGGATCGTTTTGCGCCACAGTGAAGTCAAAAGAACGTTTTTGATGTCTGTTTGTGGATTTAACTCCAGATCTTTTAGTACTGAAGGTTCACAAACAGGAACTACTTTACCAAATGCCCTATTATGCAATCATCGCATTGAATTTGCTGAGATTAATTAAAATTACAGACCAGGGCAAAAACAAGCAGTGTTCAAATGCACGGCGTTCACATCCTAAGATTTAGCAACTATTGTGCTTGTTGGGAGAAAATGTTTATTTGTCCTCCTTTTCACCCTGTTATTTACAACAACATTTTCTACGCTTTTCCTTTCAATAATCTTTGCAGAGGTTGTTTTTTTTTAAACCAGGTCTGGGGCGAGGTGTGTTATTTTTCTTTGCAAGAACAACAATAAAGAGTGTGTAAAGTAACACTACTATGACGGTCGCCATAAACTGCCCACTGGCCTCAGTTAACACAAGCTTGCCCATCAGCAGATCTGCCACAGTGTATTGAGGGAGGGCGGGTCCCATCAACACTTTACCACAGGCCGCTATCATCCTGCTTTAATCTGCGAATTCCATTTCCCCAAACATCTCCCCCCACCCTCCGCCCCTGCCAGTGTCACGTGCAGGAGGGAAAGAGGGAGAGAGAAAGTGGGTCATCCACACTCTGCTGTAACATCACAGACAGACGGGGACAAATGTCATCATCGCATGCAGTCTTGACTCGACTGAGCCGCCACAAACAAATGCTGCTCCACCTGTTCCGACGGCTGAAAACAGAAGTTAGGGCGTGCTCTGAACAGAAAGATGGATTTTTACAAGCACGACACCCCACCTCCCCAAAACGTGACATGCACCCTTCCTCAGTCAAGGGAGTAAAAATACAAAAAAAATTTTTTTAAAAACACACACAACCATGGGTCATCCGACCCCCAAAAAGAAAAGCCAAAGCAAACAATCACCAAGACGTAAATGCAGTAATTGACATCAAGAGGGGAGGATGAGAAAGCAGGGGGCAGGATTTCAATAGGAGGTGGGCAGTGGCATCATGGGAGCTTCTCATTATCTGTCATGAACACCAGAGTGTGCACAGACACGTGAGCTTTTCCTCTCAGGATTCATATGAGACTGGTGCACTGTGAGAGAATGAGAACAAGAGTGGGTTGGGGGACAGCTGTAGACAAAAAGTTTACATAAATAAATATTTGTATACATTATAATTAAAAAGAAAGGGTAGATGGCTTTTGGCGGCTTTACTGCTTACTCAAAAGGAAGGCCTTCCTAAAATTAAGCACACCGCCCTCCTTGTTTCTTAAGGAATGGCTATTTTTGACCGTGTGTACAGCTGGGAGTGGAGGGTCAGCCAACTGCAGCTACTTCCTCTGCAGCTCACCCTCCTTTATCATGGGGCTCAGTAACAGGGTGGCGCAGAGCAACGGTGGCAAAAGAGGAAGAAGGTCAGAGCAGTTCCCATCTCTGAAACGGCCTGTGACTAACTCGTGTAAATGGCATTCTTCTCTTTGTTGTGCTACGCAATAAAAAACAACCATCTGAGAAACAACTAGTGGCGTGGAGCAGCAGAAAGGAACATTTATTTTTGCTGTATATTATATGGGGAACTGACTGCAGCTTACTGGAGTGATGTACAGTTGCTACAATGAGCCTCAGTTACAGACAATATATATACTGTATATATCAAGACTCGAGGTCCACAAGGTGAGAGTAACCTGAACCAAAAGGCCTTTGGCCAGGGAGCTTAACTTGCAACAAATGTCTGGAATATTGGCCTGTAAGAGCTGCAGAGGTAAGCAGCTCCTCTGGCTTGTTTAGCAGCTTTCCTTGCGAACCACAGGCAGGAGGAATGCGGTACAGCAGACATGTTATACTGGACAGGGCAGTTTCTGGCACACTTGCTGGGTGCAAAGAAAAGCTATGAGGCCCAGCTAAGAACTACAGTTATTGTACCAGAAATGTCAACATCAGGCCCTGCCAACAATAATGTAAAGGAGTTTACTGTGCATTCCGTGACCTACTGAAATTGTTGAGAAAAAAAAAATCTGCTGCTAGGAAAAAGTATGTTTTGTGTTTTTTCTGGATCCTTACTTACATACTATCTCCAAATCACAATATCAACTATGGCTGCAATGATTAGTTGATTAATCCATTTGTTGTAACCGAAAACGATTCTGATAGTTGATTAATTTATCCATTATTGAAACAATTAATTTATTTGGTGTTTTTTGGTGTTCATGAAATGGTGAAAAACGTCAAACGTGGTTTCCCAAAGCTGAACATTATCCTAAAATGTCTTTTTTGTTTCCAACTGACAATCCACAACCAAAAATCATCAGTTTAATTTTATAGAAGACTAAAGAAACCATTTTATTTTATAAAATGACTCAAGTCGATTATCAAAATTGTAGCTAATTAATGAAATAATTGGCAACTAATCAATTATTATCATCTAATGGTTGCAGCTCTAATTATTTGCCAACTATTACATCACTGAGCATATTATTTATCAAATATCAAAATCTGATTAGCCACTCTCAACATTTCCATTGCTACCTCTCTGATACTTCATGGTACACAAATGAATAACATCTCATATAAAAGCTAAGACCCTTGCAAGTTCATTAGTGTCACTATTATTTACCTCGGACAAAAAAAAGGCAAACAACCACTTATTTACAGCAACTAAGGAACAGTCCAGACTAAGAAATTCTGTCTTAGCTTAGCAGTTTTGTGTATTTGTTTACAACTTATGTCAACTTTAATGTGATTTCACATACCTAAAACCTAAAAAAAGAGGCTAAAGTTTAAGTACGAAGAAACTGCCCAAATTTTCTGGTTAAATCTGATTTATTTTTTAGTTTTCTGTAATAGTAAACTGATGATCTTTGGGTTGTGGACTGTTTGTCTACAAAAAAAAACAAACACATTTTAGGTTGCAGCTTCAGCTTTGGGAAACACTGACTGACATTTTACGAATCAAAAACACTAGGTGATTAATCGTTTCAATAATTGATAGATTAATCAACTCTCAAAAGTTGCAACCCTAATATCTGCGATGCAGAACGTTTAACTCAAATATACATGACAAAAGAGGAGAGACAATTGTTCATCGTCGTCATACGTTCTGTGATCTGCTCTGTACCTTGCTGGCCTGGGGTGTGTTGAGGATGTGCACAGTGCTCGGCTTCACACCGTTGGCTTTGGTCCTCTTGTATAGCGCAAATCTGCTTTTCCGTCTACCCCGATCTCCATTGGGCAGGGAGCCATTGTACCTGTCACAGAAGGGAGGAGGTTGAAGGTAAGGACAGCATATTCAAAGTTCTTTTTTTTTTTAAATGAGAAAAAGGGTGCGTCTAAATGAGATTTCCAAGCAAAAACTATTGTAATCATATGACAAGCATATAGCAGAGAATTAGAAACGCGTGTGTTTTCAAAGGAGGTTTGCCACGCATTACGTCACTGGCGATCTAACGCACCCTATTAACAATCTGCAACCTTGGATAATGTCTCTTATTACATAATACGCTCCGGTGCGGGTGATTTCAGTGAAGCCAGCTCGGCGTAAAACAGCTGTTGTTGTCCCGGAGCGGGAGAAAGGTTTTAAGATGCACGTCAGGTTTTTGCTCCCACTTTGGGAAAAGCAGAGTCTGGCTGGAGAACTGACTCACGAGACTTAAAAACACATTCTCCCAAAACCTAAAGCTATTAACAATTCATAACCTAATTCGAAAAAAAAGCCTCGGCATGAGCAGGGGGTGCTTCTACATGCGTTTCTGCTTCGGCTTCTCAACATCAGAGTCCAGTTTTGCCCTTCAGTCTGCTGTGACACACCCAGCGTCGGCTGCTCCTTGTGAATGAAGGAGAAGGAGAAGAAGAAGCTCCTTCCGGTAGCGCTGCTCCTCTCCCCATCCACCAGCTGGTTCCTACAGCTGGGACACCCCATGCTCTACTCCCATCCAACACACGGACCTTCTGTCGCACACTCCCATGAACCACAGTGCGCTCAGTAGAACTAATATCTATATTGAAGCCGTCAAGTGTTGCATCAGGAGAGGAATAAACTCTGCTAATCGCTATATAAACAATAGGTTCTCCTCTTTGTTTGCTTGTTTCAATGAACAAATGCAACTGTAGAAACGGGAGCGTCCTTCTGCTCCTCCCGACCTCCCTCCCTAGCTAGCCCACCTGTCCCATGTCTCCACACGGCCGGCCAGGCATGGAAACACATGGTCCCAGTCAGCACAGTGCACAAAGCTGGCCTGTAGGACAAGCCACCCACAGAGAGCTCGAGAGGCACTGGATGGTACTGGATGATACGACACTACAACCATTGCTATGACAGCAGGAGTTTCAATTATTCACTATTGCAAAAGAGAAAGAGTACATGCAAAAGGAGTAGAAATATTGATTAACTCGCATTAATCACAATTTTAACAGTGTGCCTGTATACTCCAATTTCATTGACCTTGTTCTAGAAACATCCCTTCTTATTAAAGCGCAGCAAGGCCTGTTATATTTCGGGTTTCTACCTACTTGAGAAGGCCAATCTACAAGTGTGTTTAGTAGATCTGCAACAGGTTATTAATTAGTAGACAACTATTATATTATTTGTCAATTATTTTTATAATCAAGAAAGAAAATAGGAAAATAGGAAGAAATATTCCAGCTTCTCAAACTTGATTATTTTCTGGTTTCTTTAGTCTTCAGTAATAGTAAACTGATGATCTTTGGGTTGTGGACTGTTGATCTTGTGTCTTCAGCTTTGGGAAACGGTGATTTTTCATTTTACAGCATTTTATGAACCAAACAACTTATCTATTCAGTCCAATCAAAATAGTCCTTACCACAGCCAGTCCTTTCCGGCATATCATCCCCCCCTCACTCTGTCTCCCCCTTTCCTGTCTCCATGAAAAAGCTCCTAAAAAATGTATTTCAAAAAAATAATAATTTCAATGAACAATAGATTAATCAACTATCAAAATAGTCGTTGGTTGCAGCCCAAGTATTTAGGGTTCCTGTGTGCATGGATGTCCCACATGTAGCATATAAACAGATAATTCACTCTGCAGCTGGAGATTTTCTGATGAATCCTAAATGCAGAATAGAACCCTGAATAAGTGGAAAATGACACACGTGCCTTCTATTATTCATCATTACAGAGAAGAACAAAATTTCATCACCTTGAACCCAGCCACATCACATTGGCTCGGACAGACTCCCTAATGCTGCACCTCCAACTAATTGTGTTCGCTTTCTCATTTGACCTGTGCCTGTTGAGACAGTGGATTTACCTTCCAATACTTGGGAGCAGGGATTAGACATTCTGGAGTATCACCTCTTCGCCAGGGTTGCGCTAAGGAGCCGACAGCACCTACCATTACTTATGCTAACATGAAAGACTAGTGTTTGCAGAATAAAGAAGAGATATGTGTTTTAAACTCATTAGCATCTCATGGTCTTAAAGGGTCACGGAGGATGGTTCAAGGGTCAGATTATGTTGCACTGAAGACTACAGCCTATTAGTGCTTGATAAGGGTCCCTTATCATAATTGAGTTTTGATTATAAGGAAGGTCGAGGTGCTACTGTCCCACACTCAATCCACAAAAAAATGTACACCAGCAGCCGCCAGAAATCCCATGGAGTTGTGATGTCACAACTATACAGTCACCGCCAAACAGAAGAGAGAGGATCATTAATATTAATGAGACAGACAGGAGAGAAGTGAAAGAACTAAAACCACAAATATATCTTGGTGGGACATCAAACCTTCAAATAAAACAGGGGTGGGATCCTTAAACTGTGCGATTACATTAGAGCTGCAATGATGCATTGATTGATAGAAAGCTAATTAGATATTTTATAATCAAGGGGATAATAAAGGGGAAACTACCATGTATTTTCTTATTGTAATTTCTCCAACATAAGAGTTTTAAGTGTCTCCGTGTCTTAAATGACAGAAAAGTGAATATCTTTGGATACTGGGCTGTTGATCAGACACAACGTGATTTTTGAAGACACCGCCAAAAATGACTAAGATGTCAGTAATTTTCCATTAGTGACATCTGTACATCTCTAGTAGATTATTGCTCCATGGGAGGCAGCCAAGCGGCGTAGTGAGTGAGAGATGAGCAACAGTCAACTGACTCAGATTAAAGCTGCCGTGGCACAAAGTAACCGTCTGACTGATGGGACCTCGTACAAACCACTAACACAGCACCGGGTCCTCCTGTACTCTGACCTTGTTTCAGAAAGCCAGAAAGGCAACTCTGCTCTTTCTTGGATGAATAGTTACACCCCTGAAAAAAAAAGACAACATCACATCTCAACAATCAGTCCTAGTTTGTATTGAAGATGTCCCCAACTTGATTTGTATACTTCCTATCAAGCGGTTCTTTAGGGAGAAATGTACAAAGTCCAATCAATAGGCCCAGTCTCCCAGCCACAATGGATAGAGGAGGCTGAGGAGAGGCAAAGGCTGGGTCCTGATCAATCCATCCTTTCATTTCCAGGATACCCACACAGCCAGCCCCCCCCCCCTCTCTCTCTCTGCCCAGTACCAAGCCAGTCCACCCAGGCAGAGATGGGGGGCAGCCATGCAAGTAATAAAAGCCACCACGCTCATAGCAATGATCCAGTGAGGGAACTGCTGCTCCGACAAGCTTTGTTCCATGCTGTCAGCTATCTTGTCTGCCATCAGTTTTATCAATGGGATGTGATGTCACAGCAGTGATTATACACCCCGCCACATCTGATTCAAATGTGTCTTTATGTCGAGAGGGAGAACAAAAGTATCGGCTTCAAACGTGCCACATGTTCAGCCCGGGGTAATAAGCAGTCAGCACTTTTTGTCCCTTATAATAAGCAGTATTTCTGTGAGTGTATGGGTGGAGGGCAAGGGACAAAACCACAGTCCTCCAAGCTCTGTGTGCAACCTCCATAAGCGTCTCATTTCGAATGCTACATCCCCACAGCACAAACATCTGAACATGCTCATTAAACGCTAGCTCCGCTGTTGGCCAAACTCTAATCACTGATGACACAACAGGTGTTTTCCATCATCCGTTGTGTCTGTTGCCTATGACAGCTTATCAAACATGATGGTTTTGAATGATAACCGGCTGCTGCTCTTGAACAAATCTATATTAAAACAAAAAATAGTAGTGGTTTTGAAATAGTTCTGACAGGAAAAAAGCCACAGCAGACTTTACTCAGTGACGGGATGAGACACGTATAGTAATGCCAACGTGACTAATGTGGTTTTTCACAACAACAGATTAGGGCTGGGCATCGTTTACCGATATCATACCAGAGTTTCGGTGTCGATGCCAAATTAAATCAAAATCCTTGTAGGTTTCACACAAAAAACACACAAAGTTCTAAAGCTTTACCTAAATAAAATATTATTTCAAACCTCCAGAAGTTACAACAGGAGCTGGCGATTCAAAGAGCGAGTAAATAAGATCACAAGTCTGACTGGACAATCGCTGCCAAGTCTTGTTGCTTGTAACTGATTTTGTTTGCTACTGTTGTACATGCCAGAAGAGAAAAAGAGAACACTGATGTAATTTGTAACATAAAATGATAAAAACCTGTGACAAAAAGATAAGGTAAATGTAATCATGAGGCTTTACGGTCACTATTATACGGTCACAATTCTACAAGAAAACTGCCCTCTAAACACATAAGGCGATATGAAATTTGGAGATACAGTTTATACTTAGCTGCAAACAGTATGTGATGTTTTATGGCACATCAAGACATTTTACGATATGATCTGGGTAGATAAACCTTTGTTAATTTGGTGTCATAGCAGCAATAGAAACAAATACCAAACACAGGAGAGGTACAAGAGGAATAAGAGTCAAGAAAAATGCGTTTATGTTTTTTTTTTTTTTTTGGGGGGGGGGGGGGGGGGGGGTCAATACAATAAAACACTTTTGATTTTTCAGGTGTTTTGTTTTAGTTGCTGGATTACACACAAATCACAAATGTATATAATGTGATTTAGAATTATTCATATCCCTATCACACACACTAGGCTGATGTTGGTGGTCCCAAAGCTCGGTGCTCAGTTAGAGGTTCTCTACCTGCCCACGTGAACATATTCATTCCATACGTTAAGGCATCTGAAGAAATTCATCTTTTTTTTTGGAAAGGGGGGGTTGCAAGGTTGAATTCGGCGTCTATAACCTCACAAGACGTGAATATCCTCCAGATAATAAGTTGAGCTTCCTGAGGTACAGATAGCTTTGAGAAAAAAAGGAAGAACCCTAGGGACTGAGTGCTGGGGGAGGGGACCATCTCCACTTCCGAATTCCAAAAAAAAAAGAAACCCACGAATCCAACTTTAAGGTAGGACAGGCAGACCGCCCTGGTTAGCGGCCGCCGCGGAGTGTGGGATTCATTTGGCCGGGATTGCTAAAGTTGTCCCTGAACGCATCTTATCCGCGGACATCGGTTTGTTCGGACCTGTTCATCCCAGGTTTATATCAGGACTGAAAACGTCGCCAACAGCGAAAACGTACACATTCTGATTGCGCACGTGTCTCATTTGTAGAATAACGTGAGCGCGTAATTTCCCAACTGCTGACGTTTTTTTTTTCTTTTTTTTCCCATGAAGAGAACGTATTGTCTATAAATGTCGCATTTCATTTTAAGCAAAACCAAACGGCTGAATATATACGCGTCATTTTGGAAACTTAGTCACGTAGCTAAGTTGGGCTATGTGGTACCCCCCCCCCCCCCCCCCTTAATGTGAAACTTCCTCAAGATAAATATTCGCTTTAACGCACACATAAAAGTCTAATTGTCCCAAAATAAATACAAGAAAAGACTCAACTTACCCCAACACCACCAGCTCCCCGTATTTAACTGGGTCTTTGGACGGGGCGCAGTGCTCCTCTTGGCTTAACGAAAACATGAGGCTTCTGGCTTCACTGTGTAAACGTTAGCTATACAGTAATAACAGCAGCGGAAAAATAACCAGGAACCTTCAAACACACGAACACGCTGTCAGTTCATATCACGGTTCCGGCGGCGTGTGTCTCCGTGCCCACATGAATCCAGTTTTTCTATAAATAAACTGCGCTCAAACTTCTTTAGCGTGACATCGCAAAAAAACGTAACTTACTTGGCGGTCGAATCCGCTCTGAAGCAGATACAAAAACAGCGAGGAGCAGGGCCGGGACGTACCATTCTCTAGTTCTTTACTTTGAAGAGGGGGGGCACCCTGACAGTTCTGGGTTAATACGAGTGTTTCTGAGCGAATTGTGTTGGATGTAGTTATTTAAAGTTATTCAGTAAAACGTGTGGGAATATTTTGCGATTCATTTCCTCCTGGGGAGAGACAGATATCCCGTTTTAGACTTAATATTTTGCCTTATACCACCTCGCATGGTTCATGGATCGCACCTTGTGTTATGTAAACAAAGAGTACAATCTGGGAATTCTTAAAGGGATCATACTTTTTTAAATATGATTTTAAACTTTTCATTTTCCCATACATAAGGATACTTATTATTATTTCGTCCTAATGTCCTCTAAATGTACAGGGGTCACCTCTATTTCAACAACACTGGACCTATATCATAGAAAGTGAGATTTGAATTGCTTTTTGATTGTAAGGAAGGTCTATGGTGTTATATAAAAACCATATTCAGACAGTGCTTTGCATTCATTTTAACAGTATCTTAAAACGAACCTTGAGGAAGCTGTGATGTCACAACTATACACTCACCACCCTTTACTGTTATTCAAATCAGTCAATCAGAGGAGAGCGGTATTAATATTAATGAGACAGACACTAAGAGCTGTTCTTTCTAGAGCTCCAGAGATAAGCTTAAGAGACGTATTAAATGATTTTTGGTTCTGAAAACCACAGGTATGTCCTTTTAGGTACATCACAATTTAAAATAATCCAAAATAATAATAATAATAAATTGACCAATATGGGAACTTTAAAACATTTGATGCATGACTAACTATGACTGGAGGTGGGGCAGTCATAGTGGAAAACACATGGTGACTCATCCTAGTGCATTTCCTGACTGAACTAACATCAAAGGAAATCAGATTTTCTTATTATTTAGGTGACCCGTTGGGCCCTTTCAAGGCCATTATTTAATTATGACTTTATTGCAGTTGGTTAATGAATGTGATTAATTATTCAACCCGATGACGTCATCCTCAATCTATGGGCGGGGACGGTAGTTTAATCACTTCTTCTGAGAGAGACTCACAAAGACTCTTCTATCGTCGGCCAAATGTCCACACCTCAAGTGAGAATATGAAGGGGTGTCAAGAACTTCTCAAACCTGGACAAATCTCCAACGTCGCTCCTTCCAACGTCTCACGTATCCAGTTGTTCTCACGCCTTGCTGATGAATGTGCCACTTCACTTTTGTCTGGTGGTCTCATCAGCCCTTTACTGCCTCTGTCTTGTTTTCACAAGAACCCGTATTAGCTGGAGGTGCCCTCGTTGCCCCGGGCCCCCTTCAGTGGTCCTATTGCTTCCGCAATTACGGGCCTTCTGTTTGAACTGGTGTTCAGTTTCAAAGTGCAATAACACTTGACACAAAAACAAAAGGTAGCAGGGAGTCGCCGGGACCCATGAAGCTTTTAACTCCTCCACGGCACAACGAGACACAACTTTGATGTATTTTTTATTTCTTTTTTTGGTCATTTGTAAGCAACACTATCTCAGATTAATCCTTGGCTCTCGTTGGTTTTGTTCATAGCTGCGCATACTTATCCATTAATAGAACAGAGGAGTGAACTGCAGCTTCTTCAGCAGTTGTGTGCAAGGATCAAGGTGGTTTAAGGCCTTTAACTACAGGCCTATGGGCTCTAGGTATAATGAATGTTTACTGCTCTTTTGTGTCACTGTCTCTTTCCGCTTGCTTTCATCCACTGGGCATTGTCTGTGCAAAAAAGCACTACAGTCTTTTCTATGTCTGTCTGACTCACCCTCCTGCACACACACACACACACACACAGTGCAAGAGAGAGAGAGAGTAGAGTTGTAGGGGGGATCAAAGGCTCTCTAGCACATACCACACTGATGGAGAGCAGATGTAGGGAGTGGGCTGCTTTGCTGAATTTGTGCTGGCGTAGTGTGAGAGCAAATCTATGTTTAGGAGGAGGAGTCAAATGTTACCAGGCAAAGAAACATTGCAGGAGCAGAGGCCTACTGCAACCAGCTAAATCGTGCAATTGGGACTTGCAAGCATGGGCAATGATGACATAGTAGAGACAAAAAGCCCTATTAACTTCCTCAGTGCTCCTTGGCAGGCCTCGCCTCAGACCTGCTGTGGAAGTCACGAGTCTGGCTGGTAAGTGTCTGACAAAATCCCTGAGCAGCAGATGTATCGCTGGTCATCACCCTCCTTAAAGCGTCAGTTTAAGAGATATCCCGGCAAAATGTGGCAGAAATAATGTGTATTCTCCAGAGAAAACAGGACCTTTCAAAGGAAACTGCCTCAAGCAGCAGGGCTGTGAAAAGCCCCCCCCCATGTGATCCTAGTCAACAGGAGTGATGTTATGTTGACGATGCAGCAGGGCCCGTTTCTTCACGTGTTTTTCATGAAGGTAAAAGCCAGATCTCCAATCAGCTGACTTCAGCATGACAATGTGGGTGAATGTGAGGAATGTGCTGATCCCATGTTGTGTGCACCCCTGACCTGACCCCCCCATAGCCAACACAACAGCACTGTTGTTCAAAAGAGCCTAATAACATGCAAAAGATCAGAGAAAGAGCTTTCTGTGTATACACACTAAGTGTATACTATGTTAAAAAGTCACACCCATCTTTTCTGCCTTGATGTGAAGAGCTTACAAATCCACTTTTACACTTAGCCACACAAGTGACAAATGATGAGGTTTTCCATTATTACAGCCAAGAAAGCAGTTGCCCTTTTTTCATATGCTTTGGATTATTTCAGATACCACTAGCATACTCCCTTTCACATCCTCTTATGGATGTAAAGGTTTGTGTAAAAACCTTATGCTGGTATAGAGAACCGAATATCCTGTTGTGAGGAATTACAGCATGTCACCATCACAGGAAACTGGTCACACCGCAAACGTTCCATAATTGAGGCTGTGCGGTGTCAGCTTCTCTCCTGTCAAACAAAACACGTGCCTACAATACCACACTGCCTGACAAACATGTTTGTGTTTTGTTTTTTCATATTTTGACAAGTAGAATATACCTGCTGACAAAAAAGCTACATAACCAGAAGCACAAGTTTTTCCCAAGGCTTTAAATCAAAGTTTGAAAATTCATTCAAGGTCATGTGGTGCCCCATAGTGGTAAAGAGAAAGAAGTGCAGTGGTAGAAAAAAAAAGAAGCAACTCAGAGAGCTAGGCAGATTTATCAAGCATCCCTTTTATTAACATCACCTGTTACAAAAAGAACAAAATCTTCAGTGTTAATGAACTTAGCAACAACATAGCAAGTGTTGATTACAGATGATATGGGACACTTATTCCTAGAGTAGTTGCAGTAGGATTAAAAACCTCAACACAGTTGACCTGGCCTTCTCCTTCCACAGCCAGGGTCACAGACTCCCTTCTCTCTGGAGCTGCAGCACAGACTTCGTACAATTTGTCCACGCCTCTCCATCTTTAGTCACGTAGTGACCCCTCTGATATGCTGAGACCCCTTCTGGTTTCCCTTCTCCCACCCGATACTGAGCCAAGGTATGCGTGGAGCTATGTATTCATGGATGCACGATGATGCACAGGTTGTAATAGTGTTCCGGTCGGGAGGCAAACGGATCAACAACATGGTGTATTTCAGCAGGTCCTAACTGGTACATTTAAACAATACATATCTTTAAGTTAAGAAAAAAAAGGAACAAAAAAAGGACTGAAAATCAAAAAGTTTGTTTAGTCGAGTTGGAAGTTTGTATCACTGTCCTTTTGAGACAAGAAACAACAAAACTACTGTAATATTCAAAGGATTTCATTGAAAAATACAGGTGTTCTAAACAGAGGAATGGTTGCCACGCAGTTTGAATTATGCTTGATGTCATTTTTTTTTTTTTAAAGATAATAAAAATTAACTGGCGATGCTGCTGAAGAAGAGGAATGTGGTGGGGGGTGGAGTAGTGTGTCTTTTGGTACAGTGTCTGGAGTGTTTTGGAATTAACAGGAACCTCTGCCTGCTCCCTTGTGGCCGACCACGAGTCTGGGAGGGGTTCGCCAGCGCCTCGGCCAGAGTCAGTATGAGGCAGCCTACAGTACAGGTGAGGTGACGGGAAGCTGGGAGGGAGAAAGTGGCTGGGTGTGACAGTATGGTGTGATGGTGGTAGTGAAGAGACCGAGGGTCAATGGTGGTCTCTGCAGTGCAGTCAGAGTGGCTGCATGGGCACCGGTCCTCCTCTCACTATACCTTGGGTAGATCTTTGTCAGCCTCCTGGAAGAAAGCAAAAATGTTATTGAATTATCAGACCTATTGGACCAATTAAAAAAAAAAAAAACAGCCCAGAAGCAGCTAAAAAGAGCAGAGAAACAGGTCTTACCCCCTCCTGTCCCTTGGTGAGTTGCCGGCTGACGTCTTGTAGCAGCTGCTGCAGTTCTCTGACTGTTTGGTTTAGTCCTGCGGTCATCTTCTCCTTTCTGTCAATCTCCTCCTGTCAGAGACAGAACGACAGGTTTATCTAATAAATATCAAAAACATACAGAACACCTCTGACTGTTTCATTTACCCCAGATTCTGAGGGTGCGGCAGTTGGTGGGCACCAAACCTTCCGTTCGAAGCGAAGGCGCCAAGTCCGGTGCGTTTTCGTTGGTGTGAACGCATCAGTTGCACTTGGTTGTGCACTAAATCCCCAACCTCCACACCAAATGACAAACTTGGGTGTGGTACCTCTAAAGGGAATGCAAACTATGGTCCAAATGAGGGGATACTAATTATTCCATAGCCTATCTTGTAGGTCTTTGGAACAATGTTCATCCCATATGACCTCATTTGTGAAAATAGAGCTTCTCCTCTGCATGAAATGATGCGCCGAGTCTTCTACGACTCAAGTGCATCCACATATTATATAATTTTAGAATTGGATATTTTGCCAAAAATGGCCAATACAGATGATGTAATACACAAAGGTAAGCTCAAATAGCAATGAACAAATGTGCTGTTCCATAATGAGTCAGAATTGGTGCGTCATTTGAACAATTTAGATTGGTTTGCAGGTGTGCTACATAGTAAAAATTTTATCGTCTGATCTAGATCAAATAATCAAACTAGTGGTGTGAAAAGGCCCTTACTCTCTGTGATGACAGACTGCTGTTTTCTATCAGGTCGTCAGCATTGTCGGTGACCTGCGAGAGCTCCCCCTGGATCAGATCAAGAGACTGCTGGGCCTGGACAGTGAAGGGAAGGACAGATCCAGTTAATGGACAGGTGAGGTAATGGACATGTATCAGCAATGTGTACATGAGAGTTATTACTGCATTCTCACCTTGTACAGGTCCCCAGCCACCTGTTGCCTCTCATTCTCTTCTGTCTCCAGCTTGGACAGAGTCTCAGTGAGCTGGGTTTTCAGCTGGAATCAAAACAGTCACACTCAGCAGATGCAACAGCAATGGGCAGCCTCCTAACACTAATAAATCCCATTTCTATCATTTGCATGTTCAAACAAAAAAATTAAACTGAAAAAGCTTTAAAACCTTGAGTACGCAACATTAGCACAGATTAAACTTTTTTTTTGCTTGTCCTACTTAGCTCAAAAATAGCACTGTATAAAAAAAAGACAGAAAGAAAAAAAAAAAAATCGACGTGCTACATTGGTGCGTGCTTGTTGCTACAGGTGCTGATGAAAAGATGAACCAAGAAACAGAAAGTACAGCTCAAGTAGTGCATCCAAAACACTGCTCTGTGGTTTATGATGCTTTGAAACAGGATATTACAATTTCAACATTATCCTGTCACCCCCCCCCCGTCTCATGGATTGGAAAACAAACACTGTAATTACATCATTCACCTTACACATTATGCAATCATGGGTTGTGTTTAGACGGACACGTCATGAAGACTGAAAGGTTCCCGGCGTTAATAAGGTGAAACAAAGACAAGACGGACAGACAGACAAGCTTTGTGTAAAAGGCTGAAGATGGAAAATTGTGGAGTAAAATTAGTGCTGCTGATGTTGGAGAAACGGAGCATGTGTTTGGCCTTCTGCCAAAGCTGACTAGTGAGTGGTTAGACACCCTGAACCATGAAGAAAGAGTTAGTCTTGTAAGCATCACCGACTGTGAAGGTGTGAATGGTGAGTGACCTATAGTTGTAAAGGTAGCGAAGAATCCTGTGGCAGTCAGTGTAGAGCCAGTGCTGAGTGCAATGGGGATAGGTTTTATTAAGGAGCTCTAGCTAGGAGTGTGAGTAACGCTTACCAAATTCAGCTCCTCATTCTGCCTTATAGCCTCTGTATATGAGCCATCAAGTCTGGTCTGCAATTCAGTCAACAGATCTTTGAGCTGAAATTAAGTTCGAGATGGTGTGTTTAATGGGAGTGTGTGGGGGTTGGTTCCTGGACAGCACGACTAAAACACTATTCTCACTATTCATCTGCTACCAAAATCAGTCTATTAGAAGCTATTCCAGTAAGTGGTGGGTGGAAATTTTAGTTTAACAATATTTGACGTTTGGGTTTTGGGAATATCATAAGCCTTGAATAAGGAGTGCACGGGGAGTCACAAAACGGTTAAACACAGAAAAAAAAAACAAACATGAAAAGAACACACAGAGCTTGTCCATTTGCCACAGGAGGATGAATGCTGCGACATGACTCAGGATTACACTGAGGGAAGAAACGCGGATTCTGCTCACCTCCCGGACCTCCGTCACATAGGTGGCACTCTCACGCTCCGCCCTCTCTAACTCGGACTCCAAGTGCTGCTTTTCTCTTCTCAGCTATGAAGGGTCAGAGAAGTGTAGGATTGAGACAAACGAGCGAAAAATGGCAGTTTGGAGGACAGTACGAGTGTAAGTTTGAGGACTGACATTTTCCAACTCTGCTCCATCGGTTAGTCTCTCAATCTCCTGTTCCAGGGCTATGACTTTCTGACTCATCTGCACGAAGAGACAAAAGGTTCAAAGTGGGGAAAGTAAAGAACACAGTGTAATCATATATCTGGGTTTCTGGTTAAACCAGAACACATACCTCTCTGAGCTCTCCCTGCGATAGCTCCACTTTCACCCTCCAGCGAGACTCTTCCTGCTCCACGCTGTTCTGGAGGCGCTGCAGGATGCCCTCCTGTGGACACAGCCAGAATGACAGCTCAGTTTGTACAAAATTATTAACATTAATTCGTCAAAAGTTTAGATGCACTTTTCCCATTATGGGAACATAAATAAAGAGTATCTCACCGTCTCTGCCAAAACCTTCTTGTACGTCTCACAGTCTTTCTGTAGAACCCTCTGATTTTCCTCTGCTTCCTTCAGCTTCTCAGCCAGTCCCTGTTAACAAAAGTATCTATGGGTGCTATCTCAGTGTAAGGAAAGATGTTCAATTTTACAAATCTGGTTCATAGATATATATATATATACCTCCGAATCCCCTGATGCAGGGGTAGATTGTGCAGCTGAGCTTTCAGCTACTTCTCTCTCAAATGTGTGGAGCCAGTCCTGATGGTTCTAGTATACAGTTAGAGGAACCGTTAGAGGAACATGTGGGAGGATTAAGAGACGAGACTGTTGCTAGTAATTGTGAGCTGCATGGAGGTGAAAACCCAAATATTACTCATACCTGCTCATTTGGCAGAGGCACATGGGGCAGAAGTCTGTGCAGAACATCTCGACACTCGGCCTGAGTCGACGCCAGAGCTGTCTGGTTTTCCTACAAGGTGATGAGAAGGAAATGGAGAGAGAGAAAAAAAAAGACTTAGCTCTGACTGTAGAAATGGTTTGGTTGCTTCGAAGACAAGGTTCAGCGGTCATCTGAGCAGATACGACCACAACCCTTTCCCACCACGTTGCCCACTATATACCCTCTATTATCTTGTTTTAAATGCCGATTCATCCATCAGGCCATTCCAGTCAACGTCACATGAGAGATTCTTTTAAGCTCATCCTCAATTACAACTTAAGGGAATTAGGGTAAATGCTGTCTTGCAGTCACTCCCACGTCCAATTACCTTAAGCCTACATCATCAGCTCTCAACAAGCCACACTTAAACCAAGTGTCAAACCCTGAGCACCTCACATGCTCCGTTTCAACTCCCAAAAGCTAAGAACACATTAATCCGCGTTCCCCAACAAAAAAAAGTACCTTGAGACTCTAAATAAAAGCTAGCCATCAGTGCTCTGACAACAGGCCGGCATTGTGCACTGTCACTCTAAGGCCTGAAGGGAGAATGTACGCCGAGCACTAGCCAGTTGGCACACTCAACCGGTACTCACATTAATGCACTGTGTCAGAAGGAAGCTCTGAGACAAGTGTAGCGTTGAATATAACAAGCATGCGTTGACGGTACACAACAGCTGCCAAGGAACTCCCTGCCTGGGCCCTGAGAAGGTGCTTTCTACTGTACTTGGATGGCAGAAGAGCAGCTGCTGTGCCGATAGTTCAGCATGTACCCTTCCCTGTCGTAAAGGGGGGGGGCTGCAGAAATATGCACACGTCATTGCAACTGTTAATAGAACAGCTATCTGGTAGCCAACATTCTACATGGAGGAAATACAGGTTACGCTTTACATGTTCTTCATGATGGGGAACAAAAACATTTCAATAGGAAGTGTAGAGCATTGAGAAAAAGGGCCTTGTTGTTGCATGTTCAGTAACAGGTTTAAAAGTTAAGGCTTCATTTACATAAAAAGCAAAGTGAATTATTTTCCATACGTTTTTTAGTACTGATTAACTGTTGATATTTGACAATACGGATGTCAGAAAGCAGAATGAGGGGGAAAAACATGCCAGAGATGAGTCGCATGACAAAGACAGGAAGCTGCAAAATTACCATGAATTTCTAAAAGACAACTAGTGACGAAGTCATTTCACTGCACACTCATTTCCAAGCTTCAGCCTGAGCTTTGCGTAAGAATATCCACTGCAGGAACCAATGATTATCTCGGTTAATAAATTCAGAGATTCCCGGGGTGAGAAAGCAGAGTTCAACAGCTCAACGTACAGCCAATTTAAAACTTGAGGTGAAACAAAAAAAAAAAAAAAAAAAAATCTGGGGAGGGACAGGAGTCAGGTAAATGAGTATGCAGCCTTCTTATGGATGATGATGGAGAAAAAAATCTCACTGGATCAATTATGTCAAAAAAAACAAAACAAAAAAATAGCATTTTGGGGGAGGATGCATCAGATTGGAACTAGAGTGAAGCAGACTGAGGTGGGGTGTCGAACCTTGACGGCTTTGCTGAGTTTCCCTTGAAGCATGGACTCGGTGGCTGATAGAGCATCCATTGCACTCCAGTTTTTCTCCCGGAGCTCCTGTTTTGGTCAGTTCCAGAGAGATACTACTTTCAGTTTAGCCTCAGGGAAAATGCATTCAGTGACCCTCAAATACAGACTGATAAGAGTAACAGAACAAACCGGATGCATTTCTCATGTTAAAAAGGACTAAACTGCTTTCCACCCAGGCTCCAACTGATAAAAATAAAGTATGAACAAATAGCCTCGAGAGTCCCAGTCTCACACCTCGTGTGGGTAAAATCAACATGCACAATACGCAAGATATAAATAAGAGCAATGTGGGTACTTTCTATTCAAATTAAGTTAATACTGTCTAGAGATGCAAAGTAGATACAAAAAAATGGGAAAAAAATAAAAACAAAAAAAAAAAAAGTCAGAATAAATAGGCTTTTCAAATTAAATATGCCCCTCTGGAAAATAAAAGGTAGGCGAGTTTCTAATGCTCTGAATCACCCACAAGCACAGACAAGCTTGTTGAAACGCAGCCGTGGCCAACGGCGAGCATAACAAGAGTAGGCTGGAAGCCCCGTTATGCAACGCTCGGCTTAAGCAATTCAAATCGAAATAGACATCTGTACTGATGTGCAGAATCATGTTGCAAATGAGGCTCACTAAGGAAAGCTTTCGGTTAAATCGATAAAGAACAAAAATAACCGCAAGTTTAAAAAAAAAAAAAAAGAAAAAAGAAAAAAAGAAGAACAAAAAGCAAAACGAGTGGAACCAAGTGGCAGTGGACAACAGGGGAGTATGGATGTATGCAGAGTGCACCTCCACTGTGAGGGGAGTGTTTCGTGGTACAACACAAGCAGGGATGGATTCTCACAGGGCTCTACCAGACGTATTCTATAGTTTGGGTCGTCTCTGGAGGAAAACCTACGTTGTT
The DNA here is from genome assembly GCA_030544235.1 of Lepturacanthus savala. NCBI lineage: Eukaryota > Metazoa > Chordata > Actinopteri > Scombriformes > Trichiuridae > Lepturacanthus > Lepturacanthus savala. Next base: position 15,541,001 of record CM060469.1, on the reverse strand, counting down.
CTTCTTCCTGTGAAGCTCCAGTGAGTCCCTCAGCTCCGACAGTTCACCCTGCAGATCCAAGACCTGCTTCTCCTTCTCCGACAACCTGATAGACGACATCACAACCGCCCGTTATGAACATTATCATCAAAACAATAAGGAAAAATGTTGTATGAAGAATGTTAAGAGTTTAGCATGCAACTTTACTCACGCTGTAAGAAGTTCTGGGCTTGGCACTCCTGTGTGAGACTGAGAAGGGGAAAATTACCTCATTACTTGAAATTTTAATCCTTCGAAAGAAAAAAAATATAGTAATTCAACATGAAGACCTATTTTTAAAGTATATATATATATATATTTTAGCTTTTTCCCTTTGATAGTACAGCAGCCTCTACATATAGAGGTGTCTACTCTTCTGACTGCACCACTTGCCACCCAACATGAAGACTTCTGACTGTCATTAACATTTCCCCATGTGAAGAGATCCTTGCGCTTCATTTGTTCTTTCATGGTAAAAGTCTTGTCTTCCTCACCTGTTGAAGAAGCTGGTCTGTCTTCTCACTCAGCTCCTTTGCCATCGCCTGCAGCTCAGCCTGCAGCATCTGGAATTCCTGGTCCTTCGCTGCTACCCTGCAGGTCAGACGTGCTCTTTACCGAGTCTAATTTGTAAGAGGCTAGGGAGAACCGTGTGGCGGTGAGTGCGGAGTTTAGCTTACTGAGCCTGGAGGTCTTGGAGCTGGGCAGCAGAGCTGGTTAGCTCTTCTGGTGTCTCCTTTTGTCTCAGCTGCTCCGTCTCTGCCTGCAGGGCAGCCAACTGCTGCTCCAGAGCCTGTGAAACCAAAAACAAAAAGAAAAAAAGAAGAGGAGAAAAAAACAGCATCAGACTACTGAAACTAGGAAAATGGGACACTGTTTCAATCTGTAAACAATGTCTTTTATTAACCAAAGGAGGAAACAAGGAAAAAGATAATAGTAAATCATTAAAAGCACAACACCTCAATAGTCTTCTCTCTGGCAGAGCTGCCATCTTGTGCTGCCTGTAGACTCTCCTCCATTGATTTTAGCTCCACCACCTTTTCTTGGAGCCTATAAAAGTGATTGGATGACAGTGAAAGGCTCGTCACACAAAACCATGTAAAGCCTTAAAACACACAGGCTCTGCTGATATATGCATATGTAATAATATAAACTAGGTGAGAATATTAAATAACAGATATGCTCTTGTGCTGCACTGCAAAAACTGACATCAGGTGAAAATATATTGTTTTTAGTACAATTAGTCTAAAATTAAGTAGAATTATTTTATCCCACTGGCAGATGATTTAGTTTACTTCAAAATCTTTTCTTGATTTAATCAATTTAAGCCATTTTTAAAATAAGTCTTCTTTTCTTAAAACAAGACCAAATTGACACAAATCAAGACAAAAATTGAAATAAGAAATTATCTGCCAGTGGGATAAGATAATTTGACTCAATTATGGACTAAATGTAGCAAAAACAAGATATTTCCCCCTGATTAGATTTCAGTTTTTGCAGTGTCGACAAGATGATGTGTTGTTAAAAGCCTGTCCAATGATTGGTTGATTTTTTACTCATGTTAAAAGTAGCTTTTCATAACATGAAATTATGATTTGCAGCTACGTTTCATCTGATCTAGTTGGAAAATATGTCACCATCAGCTGCCTAAAGTCAACCACGTCTCTCTTACTTGCTCTGGAGATCTTCCACTTTTGACTCTGATGATGCCTGTGATTAGGGGAGGAAATGCAAAACAAATGAATACAGAACGGGCTGAAAAACATTTAAAAGAAAGAAGTGTAACTTATTCTTTTATTATTCAAGATTTTAGACCGACTTGCCTGTTCTGCCGTCTTTCTTATCAGGGCCTCTACTTCTTGTTTTAGTGCCTCGTTCTCTTCTCTTACAGCCTACATCAAGGGAAAGAAATTACTTAATGATTTTTCCCTGCCTCTATTTGGGATTGTGATTACAAAAGCAGGCCGTGAAACGCAGAGTCACTTAAGGAATGCTGATGTCTATCAACTGTGCGTGCTTCCCTCAGCTTTTCTAAAAGCAGAGAATACAGACACCTTGAGCTCCTCCTCTTTGTTGGCCACCTCGATCAGCCCCTTCTCCAGCAGACCCTCCACGGTTTTCATGTTCTCTTCCCTCTCCTGGACACTGGGTAGGAAGCAATGTTTAATAAAAGTTAATTCACTGGCTTATTATAGAATATATTATCATCACTGTGAATGGAATTATTCCACAAACCTCTTCTGGATCTGGTCCAGTGCCAGCTGGGAGGCAGTCTGCATGGCAGATAGAAAGGGTGCGTGTCAAACAGAGGAACACTCAGCTTTTTTTTTTTTTGGAAAAACAGTCAAGTTACACAGCTGACCTGTTCAGTAATCTGTGCCTGCAGATTCTGAATCTCTGCCTTCAGCGACATGTTCTCATTGTGCAAGGCCTGCGGAAATTTAAAAGAGACAGAAACAGGACAGAGTGTTAAATGAAAGCCATTTGCTATTTGAAAATGTGAACCAACAAGTTCTCTTCCCTACGGGGCGGTGTACATTGTCTTCAGCCTCTCGGCACAATGAGAGGCCTACGACGTGCTCAACACATTCCTGATGCCTAACGAACCGACACCATGTTAGTATAAGAAGAAGCTGTAGATAGAGCGCTGTTGTGCCTATACCTGCATATTCGTTTCTCTACCAGCGCCACTGCTCCGCTCAGCGTTTAGAGAATCCTCCAGACTCTTCCTCTGCAACTCTTTCTCAGCCAGCCTGGACAGAACAGGGGGAAGAGTTGAGACACACAAAGATAATGAGATCACCATTTATATACAATTGCCATTTCTGACTTTTTTTTTAAGCTTTCTTACAGTTTCTGTAGTTCCTCTATGTGGGACACATGGGTAGCCTAATTGAGGGGAAAAAAAGAGACAAAATCATAGCAAACACACAGCAACGGATGCATCTTATAATAAAACATAGCATAGTGAGGTTGGTACCTGTGTAGAGATTTGGACCTGCAGGCTTTCATTCTGGACTTGCAGTGTCTCAATCTGGGCAAGAAGACCTTTGTTTTCATTCATAAGTTCCTGTTTAAAACAAAATGAATTACTGAGTACAAATCATGCATGTTTCTTTGCATCTTGATTGATTTTGATGCAATTTCATATAAATCACATTCCTTAAACCAATTCCATCTTTCTCCTTCTATAGAATTGATGGTGCATGCAGGAAAACTAAATAAATAATTGACTCATTAAAAGGGTTTTTTAATTGGTGCTTCACCTGAGCCCGGGCCTGCAGCGAGTCGTCGGGCATGCTGTGCTGGGAAACCTCCAGAAGCTCCAGCACTTTCTGCTCCAGGCGCTCCTTGGAGACCATGGCTTCGGTGAGGCTGCTGTGGAGGGTTTGGATCTCTTTGTTCTTGTTGTTCATCTCCGTCTCCGCCGCTAGGAGCTGGCTGTGGATCTCTGCACCCACGTATATGCACACACATTTCTGAATGTCACCCTGTCCCGTGTTGCAGGATCAACTACCGCAAATTACCAAACGATAGCCGAGTCTCAATTATCAAAATATAAAACTGCAGAGTTTAAAGTCAACTTGGCGGTTGTATATTTTGATACATTTGGAGCTTCTGGTTCTAAATATCCAGACACTGATTTGTTACAAAAAAAAAGGGAAGAAGACATGACCACCGACGCTGCATGTTCTTCTTCACCTTTTTTTCCCCGCAAGCACCTCAGTCCTTCAGTAACTAACTTAATTGTCGATCACCAGTGCAGCGAAAAAGTAAATGGTAAGAGATGAAATTCAAACTTTCTGTCCTAAAACATGCAGAGGAAAACTTTGGAGAAGCAACGATGAGACGTCAAATTACATTACTGTAATCTTACTTTTGAAAACTTATAAAGGAGTCATATTGGTTTAATGAAATAATTTGAGAATATTACCATATTTGTCTAGTTTTGCTCAGCAACCATGAAAGAATTAGTTGCCACCTGGTCTTAAACATCTGATTTGTTAGGTGATTGAAACAAATAAATGTCCCGGCTAACATTTGGTAAATTTACAGTATTTAGAAAAAAAAAAAAGTTTTAAGTATCATCGATTTTTGAATCACCTTGCTTAGAGGCCTGAAGTTTCTCTCTCTCAGCGTTGACGGTGTGGAGGAATTTTTGCAGTTCATCCCAGCGTCGCTTAGCATCCTGTAGTTGTAAATTAAATTTTTTTCCTCAGACTGTACAATAAAAAAGAAAAAGCAGTTTCCCCACACACACTATATATATATATATATATATATATATATATATATATATATATATATATATATATATATATATATATATATATATATATATATATATATATATATATATATATATATATATATATATATATATATATATATATATATATATATATATATATATATATATATATATATATATATATATATATATATATATATATATATATATATATATAAGAACTCTTTGTGTGGTTCTTTGCAGAGACTTGTCTGTGTCAATCCAGTGGCTTAAATTTCAATCTTTGATCGTGATGAATGGGGGGAGGGGAGAAAAAAAAAAAAACAGGACAGGAAAGGCTGATCTGGGTGTCTATCAGGAAAGTGTTGCTTATACACAACACAAAGCCTCAAACATTCCAGCTTCCAAAGCTAACACAATTCTCCTGACCCAGGTTCTATTTCTCCACACCCCTCCCCAGGACTTCCACTACAACCTCCTCCCATTTCCCATGGTAAAAGGTGCCACACCCACACACCCCGTTTGAAGCAGTGCCGCGGTGGAGCATGTTTTGTACAACTCGGGAGATGTTTTTCTTTTGTCTCGGCCGGGGAAACTGAAGCGCAGGCTAAATGAACACAATGTGCATCTGGATTCACGCACCTCCAGCTGGGACACGTTCTGCTTATAGGTGACCTCCAGTGACTTCCTCTGGTGCTCCTCCTGCTGCAGCTTGCTATTGTTGTCTGCCAGCTCTTTCATCAGACTGGCATACTCGGATCGCAGCTTGTTCAGCTCTGCTGAATTCCTGTCAAGCAAGGTATACGCATAAGCACAAATGTTTGGGTTTTTTTCTAAACAGAGGCGAAGTTGTTGGCAAACCAAACCGCAAAATAGAAGAAAGCTGCAAAGACGATGATCTGAAATTCTAATATGAACTGGCTGACAGCGTTTTCAAACCGAGCTGAGCAGAGACCATACATGCGTGAAACTCTAGACAGTGTGATTGGTCGATTCTTATCTACTGACTTGCTTTCCATCTGGTTGGTGGCGGAGCTGACTGCGTCCCTCAGGATGCCGTTCTCCTGCTGCAGTCGGGTGATCTGACTCTCCAGCTGCTCCCTCACCTGCTGGAACTATACATGAATAATGTGATCAGCGGCCATCGCCGTGGAGCAGTGAGGTGAATCCGTAGAGGAACTGAAATAAGGTTGGAAAAGCGCTGCAAAAAATGAAATCTGAACTTGTGAAAATATCTTATTTTTGTAAAAAAAAAAAAATCCAATATTGACTAGAATTATCAAGCAGTTTTGCTTATTTTTTTTTCTTAATTTGGGTCAATTTAGTCTTGATTTCTTAAAATATAATGAAATTGTCTGACTTTTTAATCACGTTTTAAATATTTTACCTCATAAAACCAACTTTTTCTTTTTTTGAAAAACTTAAAAGTAAAATAATTTGCAAATGGAATGAGATGTTGTCCCCTGATAGGATTTCATTTCTGTAGCAAGTCACTATGAACTGTGTTAACTACCCTGATGATGAAACAACTGCCTGCTATTTTCACCTTGATCTGCATGGCCTGGAGCTCTTGATAGCTGCCTTGTGCTTTGGCCTGCATGCCCCCCAGTTCTTTCTCCATGGCTGTACGTTGCTCTCTCATCACGGCCTCCACCCGGCCTGCTTTCTGCTTCTCAACATGAAGCTCCTAAAGCGCAGAGGGCAAAGGCGTGAGAAAAAATTTCACTGAAAACCAAGAAAACGTAGAATAAGCCAGGAACAAATAATGAGCCGTAGCAGGTCAAGCGCAAGAATCCCGACCTGTCCGAGCTGCTTCACTTTGTCCTTGGCGATGGATGCCTCCTCGTGCAGCGTCGTGAGGAGTCTCTCTCGTTCTTGGGCGGCTGGGTCTGGCCTGCCCGCCGACTGGTAGCGAGAGACATGAGATAAAACAGGTTGTTAAAACCAACTTAAGAATTAAAAAAAAAAAAAAAAAAAAAAATCACACTCAAAAATTCAAAAATCTCACTTTGTTCCAGGCATCCACGGCGCTGGGGCTCTTCTCTCGGAGGAGAGCAATCACACTGGCGGCCTCGGCCTCTGACAGAGCCAGGCTGGACAGACCGGCGAGCAGCTCCTTCAGCTTTACCTCTGTGTTCTCTGTTAAAACACCGAAATTAACAGGTTATTATATAGATGGATGTGGGATTTTAAAAAAAACGTAATTTAAGTTTAAATTCTTGTTTTCTTCTCTCACCTTTGTCCGTCTCATTCTTCTGTTTCTTGCCGCTCCCTCTGGATGGTGCTTCGTCATTATGGGCTGCCTGGTGGTTGGCAGAAGCTGCGGAGTCAGCCAGAACATGGGATTCATCTACTGGATTTGAGGAAACAGAAAATTACAAATTACAAGGTGATGAGTTTGGGCGCTGCCGATGAATTTGTTGTCGTGTCATATTTACCGGGCTCGTTCTTCTGCTTCTTTGCAGAGTTTTTCTTCTTGCCCCCGGTAGCGATTGGAGCTGCACCATCCAGAACTTTGGTTTCAGCCACAATGGGAGCTTCCTTCTTGACCGGTGCTGGAGGCTGCTCCGCTTTAACCTCTGGCTGCTGGTCATCCACTGGAAAAAAAAAAAAAAAAGGGGGGGGGGGATATAGTCAGTTTCCACCAGTCTGCCCAGAGACTCATGAAAGTATATTAAAAGATTTTAGGCCAAAACACTAAACTCACCTGGCTCAATTTTTTGTTTCTTCTTGTCTTTCTTCTTTCCAGAGATTTGGGGAGGAGTCTGAGCCTGGACAGGAGCCGGGGCAGCCTGGACCTGGATCTGGAGCTCAATCTGTGGAGAAGGGGGGCTAGGCTGTTTGGTAGCTGCGGGAGGAGGTTCCGACTTGCGGCTGACCGGCTTGGAGCCGTTCACTTCTGGCTGCTCTGAGGGGGAATTCGCAGCTGCAGTCACGGCAGCGGCAGCGGCTGCAGCGGCCTTAGCTGCCTTTTTCTCCTTCTTCTTCCTCTCCCTCAGACCTGCAGGAGCCTCCGCTGACACCGATACAGGCACATACGGGGTAGGTGTCGGTGGAGCGGGAGCCGGTGCGGCCGCTGGCTCGGGTTCCTCCTCCATCTCCAGAGCGGAGCTGTTGGCACCGTCGGCCACGTCGAAGTCCCGCAGGTCCTCTTCGGATTCCCCTCCGCCACCGCCGCCTCCTCCACCTCCTCCGCTGGCGCTCTCCTTCTTCTTGCTCTTCTTCTTTTCGTTCTTCTTACGGGTGTCTGGCTTGGATGGCGGCAGCCTGAGGTCGCGCTTCTGCCGAGCCAGCACCTCGTCGTAGGAGGTTTCTTTCATGAAGAGCCAGAAGAAGAGGAACATGAGGGCGATGACCAGGGAGGGGGCCAGGATGAGCAGGTACTGAGAGTCGTAGATATCCACCGCCATTCTGCAGAGAAGGAGAAAGTTTGGGGGGGGGGGGGGGGGGGGGGGGGGTTAGTTATGATGATAAATTTCTACCAACGAAGACAACTGGCAATTCCAATGATAGAACAGCTTGAAGGTGCCTGTGATTTCAGCTCACTGCCTTTGGTTGAGCTCCTCAGATAATATTAATGCACAACAACTGCTGTAAGCCAGGAGAATGAGTGTGATGTGTAAACTGTGTGTGGTGGTGGGGGATATCATCAAATTAGACAACACAACCCCAGCTACATAGATTAACATCCTCCTTATTGTTAAAAAAAAATAAATGACAAAAAATAAACAAAAACATTATCCTTGACTGAAATGAAAAAGAATAGGTTTTCAAACAAAAAACCCTGAAACAGTGTGTGACTAAAATGATTCTAATTGGTCTTTTATTAAATTAGATAGGAAAGTTTAAAGAAAATCACTGAAGGAAAATGCAGTGCCAAGTAGCTCTTAGTAACACAAAACCATATTAACAAATATAAGATAAAACAATTATTTACAGATGTTAAATCGTGAATAATAATTTCTGATGAAAAAAAAGAGAAAAAACAGTTTGCACACTCATGGATATATCTTGGGTCAGGCGATACTTGATACTTTTTCTGACCTTTTTGAATTTCACCCCTGGCAAAAATTACAAAAATACAAAAATAACACATTTAAAAAAATAAACAAATCTAGCAAATACATTTTTTAGACTAAACCGTAAACAAAAAGTCAAAATTAAATTAAAAAAAAATCCCAAACTATGATGGCATGTTCGCTCTCAAAGCCTTAAAATAGGTCAAGAACATCACAGAGACAACTAGGCTAAAGAGAAGATGGCTCACTGGCTCATTTAGTCACTTTCCTCCTTTAGACCTCACAAGGACAACATGGTGGTATTCTTAACTCATCAGGATGGATTTGCAAGAGGCAAAAATACACTCATGTGCAAGTGTCACCCACAGTGAGGTTTGCTGCAGCTGCAGTTTAGGCCCCGCTCGCTGGGAGCGAAAAAAGTGAGAAGAGGTTCGTCTTCCATCGCAGGCAAAGTTGACGGAGTCAAGAGGTCCTGAGATTTAATCTGTTTAACATCTGCCAAAGATATTCTTGGGATCCAAGTGTTGTCTCCTCAAGGCGACGCAATGAGAACGAACTGGGGTGGAATAATATAGTTATAATCTTAATACGCGGTAAAAGACGCTATAAACCAAATTCAATCATTGGTACTCTGGTAATTTCTCATTTTGCAGATTAAATGACACTAAGTAAATACCTGCATACTGGCTAATTAAGATGGAGTAGGCTCATTTGTGCAGCAAACAGCAATTCGCGCGTCTTACGCAAATGCACGACATCAACTAACGCAGTTTCTCAGTAAAGCAATTTTCTAATACAATACAGACAATTTGCGGCTCTTATCGAATATGTCATCTTCATGCAAGGTATTGCAGTTTGCAGGAATCTAAAAGCGCAGATGATTCTGAACAAGTAAACAGAACCAAAAAAAAAAAAAAAACGTTCTCAAATATCATTGCATCCGGGTCGATTCTTTTTGGGCTTCAGGATCACCCAGGAAGTTTGTCTCGCAAACCTAACACGCCTTGTGCAAATTTGTGCACTCATTACACAAATAAAACCACGTTGTTGTGCAACCCCATCCAGCACCCGAGATCTGTGGTGGTGATAGAGCGTAGGAGTCCGCGTCGTAGACCAGGCCTCTTTGGTAATTTGGATTAAGCAGATTACTCATAATACATTTAAGAATAACTTCTACTGCAGGGCTTCCTGAGCAATGACAAGCTTAGGCCTATTATAGTGTAATGTTGACTCTGCTTCACTCCTACTTCAATAACCTTTTTTTTCCTAAGCGTTTCCTTGAAACAAACCCTTCGTTATATAACTTTTAAATGGTTTTCATTACTTTTTTTAAGATCTCTGACTAAACACATCTGACAGATTTCTCACGATTGATTGGGAACATTTGTGAAAGGTACATTCAGTACCTATCCAATCTTAATTCCTCCGGGATGTTTGTGTCGGGGTCGTTGTCAATGAGCACACATTCCTCCAAACACGACACAGCCAGCGGCAAACTCGTAAAATATATGTTAACTGTGAGCAGAGAAACGGTTAGTGGTGTTGAGAGCGCTGTGCAAAACCACAGGGTTTGAAACTCATTAGCATTTATTTGAGTTTTTTTCCATTCCCTTCCATTACCTGTGTGTGTGTGTGTGTGTGTGTATAGTCTCAACTCTAATCTTATTAGAAGATGTCTTTTTTTTTTGGAAATCACAATGTCAGCACACACTCAGGCTAATAAGGAGCAAGCAATTAGGTCAAAAAAGACTTTCATAAAGCCTGGAGGATATTAATTTCCAAAATCTGGAAGTTAACTAAGCTAACTTTGAAAGTTTCCCAAATCAAGAGCAAAGACAAAGAAGCTATAGTACAGAACGTACTATACCGGATCACCATGTGTGAACTGGGTAACAAGGTTTAGATTAAAGAATAACTATTTTCAGCAGTTACCAAATCAGGAAATGCCTTTTTTTTCCTTTTTTGAAGTCACCTCTATTGTATGCTCCAGGAAACTCCCAAGTCCTGACCAATCGGAAGCTGTGAATCAACTCTTAAAGCAATATTGCCTCTTGGCATTTAAAGGGAGGGTGGAGTAAGTTGGTGTAAGAACTTGGGGCCTCTCTTGCTTTCTTTCGGTCCCACGCCTCAGAGTGGAAGGTACACGGGTCTTCTCGCACAGCCCGAGCGTTGTCCCAGCATCAAAATGAAGCCAGGGGACAAAGCCCTCTCGGGCTGTTGGCTCCCCGGAATCCAGCCACTTGGCTGGCCCGGCCTCCTGATTTGGCAGGCGGGGGGACACAGAGGAGCTCCTGATAACTGTCGGGCCTAAAAAGCAATGCAGACAGTTGCCCAAAAACCAGGCCAAGCAGCATGTGAAACATCTTTAAGGTGGAAACAATTTACTAAGCAGCATATCTGTGATCCAGGAGAGCACAGCATCATAGAACTACTTAAATGCACTATTCCTGTAGGGGCCTTTGTATTTTTGCACAGACTGAAAGCACAATTTACAACATGGAAACTGAACAAAAACTTGGTTTAAGATTTGATTAAGAAAGTAATGAAATATACATGCAGAAAAAAAGATATATTTAAATAATTTTAACTCTACCTGCCTGTATTAATAGTGGAATCGTTCTCAGATTAGGCAACAACCTTTATGCACCATTAAAGCTTCATTAACATATGTAGCCTTTCCAAGAAATATTCAATCATTTTCCCTGTTCATGTGCGAATGGCATAGAATTGATTTTCTGGTAAAGAGTTATGTGCATGTGACGAAAGAAGCCGCGATGACTTTTTTAAATCTGTGACATTATAACAGCAGCACAATGTCTTCACAGTGATTTGAGAATTTATGGGTGAAGGCCATCAACTTTGATTGTTGAACTCCGTTCAACAACTTCAACAATAGCCACGAACTGGACAGATGCTAAAACACAGAAGCTACTCTCTTAACATCAAAATATTAGGATATTAATGTAGTCTGAAAATATCAACAGAAGATAATAGAGACCTCACGGCCCTGATGCTGGACTAATGTTACATGACATTTAACTGGCCTTGGCCCACCCATTACTGGCATTACCATGTTATGTGCGAACAGGCGTAAGACAGGGATCCTCCAGAATGGAACCGAATTAGTGAATTGTGAAAATCACTAATGGTGGCTGGAATGTGTTCATAGTAAGGTAGGTTAAACCATCATTATCAGTATTTTGACAATAAACCTAACGACAAGGAGCAAAGTCCAAAGCGAGGCCTCTGGTTATAGTGGGAAATATTAACAAATGAGTAAAATTCCTGTGAAACGGTCTGGTATTCCTGGCAAAGTTTGCAAACAACAAACTTGCAGTGTGTGCATGCGTACATTGTGTACTATTGAACTGCCAACACCCATGATAAACGAGACACACCTCAAGTAAAATGTCAGATGTCAACAAAAAGACAATGGTAGTAATGCCACAAAGTAGAAGATAGAAGCTCAGCAAAACTTTAATTGAATCCTGAGTCAAGGTTTCTCAAAGTGGGATTGCCAGGGATCTCCATAAAAGTACCTAAATCTGAAGTTCAATTATCTATCTAAAACTAAACAGATCTGGGAGTAATCAGGAAACTGTATAAGCCATTCATAGCCATATCTCCAGTCAGTGATGTATTGCAACTAAGTAGTTATACTTTATTACAGTAATTACTTTTTTTTTAAAGGAATTTTTTAAAGGATTAAATTTATATTTCTATCAACTCTCACTTTTACTTGACTACATTTTCCCTGAGCATTATTACTTACCATAAAACAAAAGTCTTTGAAATATGGCGAAAACAAGACTACCATTGGCCTGATCATGACTTGTGACATCACAAATAGCCCGGAAGCCAATATTCAGCATACGCTAGTGTGACAAGGAAACCCAAAGCCTCCAGTGATCCAAAAACCCTAAGAATAAACTGCAGAATTCTTAATATTCTGACTGTTTTTTTACTAACAGAATTTACTTGTACTTCTAATTTCAATGCTCAATTGCATTAAATATCAGATATTTCAAGGCTTTTGCTCAAACAGTATTATAATAGGAGACTTTAATATCTACCAAAGTCATTTCTGGTAAGAAATCTGCACTTTTCCTTAAGTGTGGCCTTCATGTACTTCATACACCACTGTCTCCAGTCACCACCTTATTGAATATAAGTGTAACATCACTTTGAAGTACCAGAAATGTCACATTCCCACTCGTCTCTGATTAAAATGTGATGTCCAGCGAGCCACCAACAAGGGCAGTTCACAAAGGCAGAAAACCAAATGTCCCAGCATGCTAGGTCATGTGTAATCGTCGGCTTTGTACAGACTGGTGAACCAAGACACGTAATGTTACAGCAATGGTAGCCGTTCTCACAGCAAGACGAATGCTGCTTTCAAATGCAGCAGGAAAAAAACACCGTTACTCGTCTCACAAGCTAAGTTGTTCCAGTCTTTAAAAAAAAAAAAAAAAATCACACGATACAACCGAACGAGCCATGAATGCGAAAGAAGAGGCGCACACATGTGGACCGACAGGCTCCAGCACCATGACTGGTGGTCGAGGCTCGTGCCCGGGAGGCAGGGACGTTGCTACAAGTAGTTGCTTCATGTTAAAGGGGGTGAAAAGGGGCTCGTCACTACTCAAGTTCGTGTCGATGAATGAGCCGGCTAACGTCACGCTAGCTAACTAACGTGAGCCGGGCAATCCAATTATTAGTACCGGGGAAGTCTTCCGCGGCGTGAGTTAGCATGGACAAACGTTTACAGGAACACTCAAGTTTGTTTCTCGTAATGAACGTAGGTTACAACCCATCCGGAGGCGTGGACACGGGCCTCGTGCGGTCGGTGACCCAGCCTCCGTCTCTCCTGAAATCTCTGACCCGGTCTGCTGCTCCTTTCTTCCGCTTCGGTCCTGAGGGCCGTTCCCAGGCCCGAGTAAAGAGCTTAGCCGCGCTAAGACCGGGATAAGCGGCTAGTGAGCGAGAAATACGCGTTTTATCGGGGTGGTGGCGATGGGGGGCGGATGGGAAAGAACGTACCTGCAGCTTCAAATCGCTGTTGCTTCAGATAGTATTGAAATGGCGTTGTTCTGCGTTGACTCAGGCAGACTCCTGACTTCCCAGGGCAGCTCCAGCCTGGCTTTCTTCTGCGCTATCCGTCAGACTATCTGCCCGTTTCTGGTTCGCGGGGGCGGGTCATAGGCAGGCTGCTGGGGAGCGCTCGATCTGCGACGCGAGGCACGCCGGGCGGTGCGGCTACGACGCCAAGGCGAGATGGGAATCCAATCCCGTCTTTTCAAGACGTCCTGCGCTTATAAATCGCGCGAACGGCAAAAGCGAAGAGGGGAGTGGTCATATCACTCTCCCAAAGTCCATAAAACACATGAGTACAAGAAAAGCACCGGGATATATTTAATATAACCGCACATTTAAAATAAATTTAATCATCTCATAGCTAAGATGTAGGATTCCACATTATATATCTTACAATACTTACAAATTAACATATGATTTCATATTATTTAAATATTTTTATAAATAGCATATAGACAAAAAATGACCCATAGTCACTTGAATTGAAAGAGATGCATTTAATATAAGAAATTAGCAAATCCATAAATACAAAATGCTTAGTAATGATCATCCAACACGGATGATGATTCTTCACTTTCATTTTCTCCGAGTGTTTCAATGCCCCTCCCTACTACAGGGCTGAGTCAGTCATTCCTCCTCTGTGTCCATGGACGCTGGCAGCCCCGCGGCCTGCAGCTCTGCCTCGTACTGCTTCCTCAGGCCCTTCAGATACATACGCAGGCTGTCGGGGTCCAGTCTGGAGTTCCTGGCAGTCTGCAGGAGGCGGGTGGCCAAGTGGTATATGGCTCTTTGCTTCTGTGCTTCCGGATCACTGTGATGTTTGGCCTAGAGAACAGTCACACCTTAAGTGTTGTTTTTTTCATTTCAAAATTTTACCCAACACCAATAAAAGTGATTTTTCCATGGGACACAACAGTATTTGTGATATTTGTCATCAGATGCAACTGTGCAACCTTTTTCTGTAAGTCTCTAATAATAGTTATTACCACTGACAGCTTGTTCTACTGTTGCACACATGCTGCATGTAAAAGCCCCAATTAAATTGCACATAAAATGACATATGCAGAGCAGGTTGAGTCACTAAACACAAAAGGACGACAAGAGGCCAAACCTGATCTTAATGAATCATACCAAAAGCTGTTGGTTGACATTGGAGGCAATCGTCTTCGCCTCTTGGATTATGCTTGAAGGGAGTGATGTCATTTCTGCTGCTCTCAGACCTAAGAAGAGCAAAACAAACAAACTCTGCAACCCATTTTTCGCAGCTAATTTCACTGAGATTTTACTTTCTCTGCACCATAGTGTCTTTCTTCGGAGCATCCTCGACTCAGCAGGTGTGTGAACACCACGCTTTCGGCACCAGTGTCAGCGCTGCGTGTGTGCTGGACCTCCAGGTGCTGGTTCTCCATGTTGGGATAAAGAGACTCTAGTTGGCACAGCTCAAGAAAGTGTGTTGCAAACAGGGTGAATGCCTGCAAATAGCAGAAAAATGGCACATGTTTTAAAGATTATGACAATAGTCTGCACATGCTTCTCCAGTATTTATTTTTATTGCCTTACTCTTGACAAGTAAAACACTTAATGTTGCAGTGGTTCTCAAAGTGACCCCCAGGGGTCCTTGAGTTGGATTCAGGGAGTCCCCAACAAAAAAAGAGAATAATTTATTTCCATAAGTCCATCCATAAGTAACACAGTGACATTTTTGTCATGGGTTTCATATAATTTCTTTAATATCTAAAAGCAAAATTCTTATCAGATGGGGACCCTGAGACAAAATCTTATCAAATGGGGGTCCGTGGAGTAATTTATGTCAGTTTAAGGGTCTTTGACATGAAAAAGATTGAGAACCACTGGTCAGTAGGATGCAGATTTATCTGTTCTTTTATTATAGAGAAGGCAGTGCAGCATTGGTGCGTACTGTACCTTAAGGCTAAGGAGGAACTCACAAACTGAGTGACAGATGCCAATGCCCTCCTCAGCACTGGTACCACGCCCCAACTCATCTATGATGATGAGGGATCTGTCGCTTACATTGTGGATTATGTAGGAGACCTTTGGGGAAAAAATATACAGTCAACCACGATGTAATAATTCCCTTCAGCCCAATAAAGGATGCAAGCAGCTGCATAATATGAAAGAAACACACCTCCTTCATTTCCAACATGAAGGTGGAAGAGTTTGTTTCAAAATCATCATCAACACCAATTCTGGTGAAAATCTGATCGGCAATGCGAAAGGACGCATACTCAGCCGGGACAAAAGATCCTGGAATAACAACGGGGATTTACTCAGAACTCGAAAAACCAACGTGCGGCTTAGCATTCCAAAAGTCCACGTGCGAGACCGAACGTTTGCTTACTGACCGATCTGGGCCATGATCTGACACAGCGCCACCTGCTTGAGATACGTGGATTTCCCGCTCATGTTGGGCCCGGTGATGATGACGAAGTTGCTGCCCTCGGAGACGTAGCTGTTGTTGGACACGGGCCGCTGTCCGACGAGCCGCTCCAGGACAGGGTGGCGGCCCTGCTTGATGGCCAGCGTGTCTGTGAACTCCGGACGCACTGGCAGACACAACAGAATAGAAGATGGAAACACTCAAAAAAATCCCTTTGTTTGTTTGTATTCTGCCTATATAATAACTGTCTTTCATGCATTCATACAGCAAGAAGATATGAGGTAGTGTTTGAAAACATCTCTGTAGTCTGTTAACCGTGACTATTGTTTCATGTGTATAGAATTTCCTATACAACTGATTGTTGCCCGGTGAACTGAGGGCGTATCACATATAATCCAAACTGACTCCTCGGAGGGTTGTGTGCAGTGGTTACAGTCAGCTAGCTCCTCTGGTGGAGGGAGATTTGTCTTGGTAATACAGCGCGCACCAGTGCATGCTTATGTAACAAGGGTAATCTGAGTACAAGCTGGGATAGAGGGGGCCAGGCAGTCAGCACGTGTTTATGGAGAGACGTTTTCAGACAGCTGAGGGCCAGTGCTCACCACCCATGTGGCCAATCAGGCCGGTGCTGCCCATGAGCCACGCTAAAAAGAACCAGGAGAGCATTTCAGAGACTGGCTGTCATGTGCGACACTGGCACTGCCTTTAGGTGTGCACAGAAAAACAAAAAGATCAAGGTTCGTTTGATGGCCCTGAAGCAAAAATCAAAAGTGATTCATACGTACTCACCATAGTCTGAGATGGTGCATGCGTTTGCCAACGACAGCAACATGTCCAGCATAGACACGGCATCGGAGAGTTTGTAAAGGCAGTGGATGCGTTCATGGATAGTGCTGAGCAGTTGACATATCACCCTGTATAGAGACCAGTTGCAAGGGAAAAACACTGGAGGAAAATATATATTTAACAAACAGCACCTTCTAGTGGACAAAAGGTAAATAAATCAAGACTAAAGCAAAAAAAAAAAAAGTCCTGAGCCTGAACTGTTTTTTAATGTGGGTGCATAGGTGGGTGGATGTGGGTTGTGACACATTCACAGGGTCAAAATGATTGTAGATTAAGTGTCTGGTTGCAGACTGATGGGGAGTAGAGCTGCACTGTAATGGAAGTACGTCACCTTATCATTTTTGCAGTTAGTTAATGAAGTTGGGTAGTTAAAACACTCATTTAACTTGTGATGTGATTCAAAGACACTCCTTCACCCTCACTCAAATCTGACATGTATCATAAATGAGTATCTTTGAATCACATCACAAGTTAAATGAGTTAAATTCAGAAAAATGCATTAAATCAACTCATATGATTTTTTTTAATTACTGTCTTGTCATATATAGCCTAGAAGATCATAAAGACGTCACGAGATGTTTGAAAAACCATGGTAACACATGATGCAACAAAAAATTGCTGCAGGAGAAAAATGCTGCGATCACAGAAACAACGTGGAAGCAAAGACTTACAAACCCACAAAACAAATGCAAAAGAAAAATGCTGCAATTCTAAAAAAAAAAACATGACACGGTGTGCCCGTGTGACGTTTGCTTCCAAGTTAAATCAAAGACGTCTTAATCAGTAGAGCTTAAAAATTCAACGAAAGATTCAACGAAGATGAAAACATGCTTAGAAAGAGTCTACATAAACTAAAAATGTCCCCTTTAAACAATTTAGCTGACTAACTGGTTATTCAGATCTACTAATATCTGGGCAGCTACTGGATAGTCATCATTACAGTAAAATGACAAGTCATATCTTAAATGATCACGATTATCATTAAACGATGACATGTATCAAACTTGAAGACACCCTTCTTCATGATCAAAATCATCTATGGAGGAAAAATGAATAGATTACAGCAACTAATCAAATTAATCACAGAAATCATATGAATGTTTCTATTACCAGTGATAAAAGTACTATTAAGTTTGTGTGATATATTGATGTGCTTGTTTTAAGCCACAGGCTGATGGTCTACTCACACATAGGACATGTGAAAGATCTCCCTCAGGGCCTCATCACAGCGGTCATTCATCTTCATCACGTCTGCAGTAGTGAACGCATAGTTGTCCTTGTGCTTGGTTACCTGAGGTGACGGATGTCCGATAAAAAAAATGAATGCGAATGAACATTGTCGTATGTCACCAGAAAAACACAGGTGGATACATAATTTAATTAGTGTGTTACTAGTGTTTTGGAAGGCGAAAAGAGAATGACTAGCGTGCATTTATCCTACCATAGTACAACCAATGCATTTACACTCCTCGATCACATGCACACAGCACACTGTTTACTGCAGGGCTGTTAAGGCCACGCCCCCTTCATACCATTCCTTCATCACATGCACAGATGATTTCGAGATCTCTGGAGGTTACATTTCTGAACCCAAAGCACAAGACTATTGAAGCCACATATTTGAGCCAGCGGACTATATAGTCAAATAAGTTTGGGGGTAAATATATTTGTTCTATCTTAATGTTTAGTTTGCAAATATTAAATACAAATGTATTCATATAGTAGCCAATTACCTTGTGCTAAATGTAAATTTTTTTCTGAAATCATACATGATGCTATTCATGCCATTAAATGAATGTTTTCACAAGCTTTTTAGTTATTTTATTCTACAGAAAAATGCCACGTTCACCATTTGATGTGTGGAAGCATTTCTCACAAGCTAATGTTGAACGAAAGTCTTTGTATATGAGGAAATATTGTGGAAAGACATATGTGAAGAATGCTACAAAAATTGAGCAGCATATCACAAAGTGACAAAAATTTCCTTTACGGCCCAAAACATTCAGCAGACAAAAGTTCTGCAACCCTTTGCGAAACTAATCAGAATTAAATGATTGAAGTACAGTACAAGCCAAAAGTTTGGACAAACCTTCTCATTCAATGCGTTTTCTTTATTTTCACGACCATTTACATTGTAGATTCTCACTGAAGGCATCAAAACTATGAATGAACACAGAATCTACAATGTAAACTAAACACTAAAGGAAGGCTCTTCTCTCTATTCTCTTCTTTCTTATTGTGTTAGTCTCTTTCTTTAGTGGACTACAGTGTACCTTAATGAACTCTGTGGGGAGTTTCCCTTCAGGCAAAACCACTCCTTCAAGCTTCATCTGGATAAAGAAGCCTCGAGCTGGGCTGAAGCTGGTACGCATCGGCATGCCGTACTTCTCCCCCATCTGGTTCACCAGTCCTGAGCAGCAAAGTGACTGTCAGGAATATACACCTTGTGGTAGAAAAAACAAAAAAACTTGACACGCACTCAGTAAAACTGAAGATACGAACTGAACAGCTGGAACAAACACCTGCGATGTCGTCCACGATCTCGGTGTAAGCTCTCCGGGCGATGTCCAGGAACTCGTTGATGTTGGGGCGTACGGCGTAACACTTCTGCGTGCGCATGTTCAGGCTCCCCTTCAGGTAGGTGGCGTCGTCGTTAATTACCGTCTTAATCTGCTCCAGGATCACGTCATATCTGAGGGTAGCACAGGAAAAAAAATGCATCGGATTAATGTCTGTGAAAAGCAAACAGAGGCAGGTTCATTTCCATGAAAGGTAAAACAAGGTTCAAGTACCTGTTGTCTTCCAGTGAGGTGCTGTATGCCTTGAGCAGAGCTGTGTTGCAGTTCTTCAGCACCATCTGTTCATGAAGAGTAATGTTTAAAAAAGCATTAACTGCATTGTAATTAAATAGCTAGTAGTTTAATTATTTAGAGAGAAAACAAATGACTTTCTATCATCTATTTGTGGCTATTTTATTGACTTTCATGTAAACCAAAAGACACGTACCCTTAATCTCGGCACCAGATCCAAAGTGTGTTTCAGACGAATGACGTGTGTAATCCTTGCCTCAGCGACCTGAACCTAAAGAAACAAAGTAGTAGCACTGAACACTTCACATGCTCTTGTAGGCGTTAAGGTAAACATTTTAAAATACACACAAATGACTCTAATTGCAATAAAATCAACTCTTCCGATAAATAATGAAACTACTTTACATACTGTTTCCTGCTTTGGGATTTGGACAAGAGCAGACAGCAGCTGGTCAATGTCAAGGAAATGACCGATGGCTGAGGTAGGCAAAAAAATAGTGAATATTATAATGTTGCGTCAATAGCTTTCTCAATATTCAGTGTCATTGCACAGTAACATTAACGGATTAGCTCCCGACCACTCTTCAGGCCAAAGAAGAGCTCCTCGTCCTGCAGCAGCTCTTGAATTGCGTCCATGCGGATGTTGATGGTGTCGACATCAACCAGAGGCTCCAGAATGTTGGAACGCAACCTCCGAGCCCCGCCGGGGGTTTTTGTGTGGTTCAGCACCCCGAAAAGAGTGTGCTCGCTCCTGTGGACAGGCAGCAGCAGATACACTAAACACATCCATGATCGTGCAAATGCTAAATACAGAGATGAGGCTTGTTGCTGCTCACCTGTGGTCTCTGTTGTTGACCACCAGCTCCATGTTTGTGGCGGATGCAGAGTCAATCATGGCGGTCTGCTCGCTCCCTTTAAAGCTCACTTTAACAGACTTGGCTGCGTACACTGAGCTCTGGATGAACTCTAAATATTTCAACAAAGCAGCTGCAGCTGCAAGGCAATAATATCTGAAAAGAAAAATCATATTTTGTGATTAAAAAAAATATATACAGTACAGTGTTACAGCATATCAATACATTATTGTACTCCGAGGCATACTTGGCTTGCACTTCCATGAGGACGGTGCCAAATTCTGGAGCACACAGCTGCTGAATGTACTCCAGTCCTTTTTTCTCATTAAAATACCTCCTTTGGACAGCAGTGAAAGCTACACCCTGACAAAAAAGTATAAAAACACAAACGTTACCTCACAGTATGTCCGTTGATGAAGTGAGGAAGTATCTGTTTTTTTTTTTAAATGATTCACATGGTTTACTTATTACGGCTATTGCTGAATATGTACCGGGAAGTTCTCAGTGATGAGATTGAACAGCTTGGTCCCTTTCCCCTTCTCGCTGGCTGTGTCGGGCATCAGTATTTCTATTGGCACCAAATTGTGCACCTTGGTTATGACCTTCAGAAGTGTAAAGCATGACAGAGACACTAGTTCACTTCATTTTAGCCTCTTATATATATCGACGCCTTCTTAAAATAATCGCCTAAGTCATTTTTTCTGATTTTTCAGGAAACACAAAAAACTGAACCATTTGTTGAATATATGGTATTTACTAACAATTTTAATCAAAACAGTTATAACAACAGATGCCTATTGACATACAAACAACAAGGTCAGTCAAACATGGAACATGAGAGAATTAAATGACTTAAGCAAATTTTCTAACATGCCTTTGTGACTTAGGCAATTTTAAAACTTCAACTCTGTCAGAAATAAAGCATAACTAACAAACTAACTAAACATAATGCTGAGGAGGCATGTGCATTTCTTCACTTCTCCTTCCAGCTCTTCTTTTCTGGGTTCTTGACTGATGCCTATTAGTGTGGCAAATTGTCAAAGAAGTGATGACACTCGGCAGGCAGGATGGGTTTCATTGACTGGAGGTCCTGGAACTTTCTCTCCTTGATTGGCAGAGCACATGGAAACAATCTTATCCATGCCATTGGCCCATTTGGCACCTGTACCCTTTGTGGCAGTTCTTCCCACACAGAGGCTTCTGAGAAGGACAATTTGAAATGGACCTTGCCTTCACTGCTAAACTGAAGAGCTCGCAAGTCATGCACAGTTGGGTCTCCAGCTTTTTTGCCTGGTCTGATGCTATTGAAGTAAGATCCATTCAGTTTCAGGAACTCATGGTGCTTGAGCACTTTTACATGGTAAGGTGATGGTCTGATTCTTGCAGTCTGGAGTATGACGACATAGTCTCTTGGGGATAGATAACAACTATTTTGCGTTCAATAGTACTATGCATGCTGTCACACTCCATTTGTGTATGACCTGCAACAAGGTATTTCTGTGTTATTAGTACCCCATATTTCTTTGCAAGCTCAGAGTATGCATTTGCCACACATGCATTGCGATTCTGATAACGGCAACCGTCGCTCCACACTATGATCTCCTTGAGTTCTGGATGGTCTTTGATCACACCTTCAAAATGACGATACTGAAGATGTGCAAATACCTCACTACACAGGTCACCTTCTGATTCATTCCAAACGTAGCAGTAGCCTTCCTTTGATCTCAAGTTGAAAATGGTAAAGTTATGGAGCTGCAGTTTTGTTCTGTAATACAGGCTACTGGCTTGGGTTTTTGGACACAGTAGCACAGCTTGTAAGTCCATTGTCCAAACAGACTTCTCTTCATTAGCAGAATCCTTATCCCGGGATTTCTCTTGCCTCGCTTCATCCTTCTTGGTGACATGTGCGTCATATACAGCCTTACTGATATTCCCATGTTTGAATGAAACACAAACACACTGATCTTTTCGTGGAATAAATATGGAAAAGTTCTCTTCATGGAACACAGCTGTGAAATATTGGACTCCAACAGCCCTCACTCCAGCAGTTGCAGCTGCCTGTTGATAGTCACGATGTAGTTGAGAGATGGTTGTGCCTGGGTAAAGGAACTTCTTGTCTTTGTAGGTAGCTGTGCTTCTACAGTAGTGTGAATCAACACTGGGCAGGTCCCTCAACCAGTTCTTAATGAAATCCTTGACAACAGGTTCAACCTTTGTCTGCTTGCCACTCTTAGGTCCAGATTTAGAGTGTAGATGCTTGGCATCTTTAATATCATCCATGGGAGCTGATGCTGCATCATTATCAACATGCTGCATCATCTCTTTAATGACAGTCTCATTGTCATCCTCAGTAGATGAGGACAGAGTGGTGTCATTATTGTCAAGTGCATCTCCTACCAAAATGGAAAAAAAAAATATTCAAACCCTTTAAAAATGTGTGATCATTCTGAGAAACACGAATTGCCTTGTTGTCAATTGTATTAAGCTACATCTAGGATTCCCGAAATGGTTTTCAAGTTGCCTAGACACAACTTGACGGGCAGCAGGACGGGCATACTATAATACCAGTCAAATAATGTTATGATTACTCATATTATATTTAACTGAAATTTTCATTTTTTAAAAGCACAGAAGTAAAGAGGTTCCTTTGTGATTTTTTTCTTGATTGCAGATTACAATACAGTATTGAAATCTTTCTTAATTATATGATGTACTGTGGATAATATTAGACAAAAATCAATACTGTTTGTTCAAATATTGTTTAATAAGACATAAAAGAGGTACCAGAAAGTTTATCACTTGTAAAAGTCATAGATTCTGGAGCCTTTCCACTTTTTGTGCTTTTTTGCTTTAGCGTTTTCCTGAACTGAACTTTTAACTAAAAAGTCTGAATAGAAAGATGAAATATTATGTAATATTTATGGCCTTGTGTATATTATAGTAAATATCTTCACCTACCAATATGGGAGGAGCCCTGAATCATGGAAATAACTTCAGCATCTGTGTAGAACTTTCTTCTTCTTGAATCAGCCACCATCTTGAAAAGCTTGTAAAATTGCCTAAGTCACATTGTCTTGTGACTTAGGCAAAATAAAACTGCCCAAGTCACACTCTTGACTTAGGCAATTATACTAAAGGGGTAGAATGGTATGATCTGTTTAACTGAAGATGTAGGCAATTTTACCAGAGGTGGCCAGCATCATGAGGAGATGATTTAGGCAAAAAAATCATTTTTGTAAAAAAATGACTTAGGCAATTTTAAGAGGGTGACGATATGTAGCTTATACAGTACTATGGGCCAATCTAGCATATAGTTTATAGCTTTTCATAGATAGGTTACCTTGACATAAGCTCCGGTGTCTGCAAACTGAGAGAGTACAAGCTCCGGGTATTTCAAGTTGAGGCTGGCCATGCCGATCTCTCCCCTCGCCAAACCACGCCCTTCGACCACCGCCACAATCACAGATGCACCACAACTCGGGGTTGCAGAGGAGCTACTCGTTGCTGCAAAAACAGAGAATCCGCCTCAGTTGTCGTTCCATCTTACGTGAAACATCATCTTGGGCCGAAGATCAATCAGCTGTGTCTGCATGAGGTGTACCTGTGGCCCCTGTGGACCCCGGGGTCCTTCTGAGTCTAGGTGTTCCTCCACGGTTGTGGGAGGAGCTGTCCGAAGTAGAGGCAAGAAGAGATGCATTTGTCTTGCCTGACCTGAAGCTGTGATGGAACTGACCCCTGTCAACACAAACTATGAAGAGAGAGCCTTTGTCATTACCTTATATACTGTAGAGGTCTGGACCTTGGAAATTATTTCCTAAAAAAGCACTAGTTGGAAATGTGTGGTTTGTTCTTTAAGTGTCTCTCTGTGGATAAGATGGATCATCCACAGAGATGAAGTTGATACAAAGTAACTGTGGACAGCAAAAAGTCATAATCAACCAAATAAATGTAAGTATGACCATATGACAATATGTAGGATATTATAATAAGTAGGACACAATAGAATAAGAAAGTAGGGCATTGCTTTTAATACATATATATAATAATATATGATAATATACATATTAATTAATTATAGAGTGATAATTTGTTCTGTTTTTATTTGATTGATGGAGAAACTATTCTGAATATGTCATAAAAATGTTAAGACTGTTACTTCTACTGGTGCAAAGAGAGAACAAGTGGTTAATGACTGATGAGGTCTGTCTGACCCAAATGTAACATTAATAATCATGGGAGCCAATTAACAGTGTGTGGATTATTTTTCTAATAAAAGACAATCTTTCATTTGTATCTCCTAATATAATCACACAGTCATCTCTGCAGTAACGGGATCAGAATGTAAAATCCTCTACAGTGTCAGATGTGACACCGGGGATACAATAAAGTTTGCACACACAATTAAAATGGAGTAGCTTATTTTTCTGTTATTTCAGTAAGCCAGGAAGTGGAAAGAAAGACCACGATGTGTGCGGGAACACAAGGGAGACAAGTGAACAGCCTGGGGCCCTGCAACACAATGCAGTATTAAGGCGTTATTGAGCTAAATTCAGTAACCCTGGGATTTTAGTATCACGAAACTGGTTCACTTCCGGGAAAGATCACTATGGCCACGTATGCTAAATAAAACCTGCTCATCAGAAGATAGGCTCAAAACTTCAAAACCCTGGCTACAGCACCAAATGTGACCCCACAGCTCTTATAATCCACTATCAATGCAAACTGACTAAGATTTGAGAGGTTTTAGGTTCTAAAATCTCATTCTTGTTGCCTTTAGTCTCCACTACTCAAGACTCAAGCTAACATCCTGGAAAGTCTTAGTTACCCGCCAAAATAAGATACAGGCTTACATTTATGTATGCTTGGTATATGTAAGAAAAATGCAGGGGTGACATTATCATTTTTTCGGGGGTAGCTTCTAGGCGCACTGGGGAGTCTCATATGAGGCTAACGCTAGCTAACCCTAACATCACCTGGGGCTACTTGTGCGGGTGTAGGGTCGTGGCTGGAGCTGCTTTCATCTAAAGTTCTTTGGGATGAAGTGGAGGACGCTGAGGCCGGACAGTACGACGTGGTGGTGTCGTTGAGTCCGCTTCTATCAACGGGCGTCGCCGCCGTGGTTCGTCCACACTGCGGCGTGCTGTCGGTGGTTACCTCCTCTGTGCTGCTGCGAAACATGTTTTAACCTTTCCAGCTAGCACACAACCCGTGTTTAAAGTTCAGCTGATATGGAGAGATGAAGTTAACACATAACACATATACTAACAGTCAAACGTTTTGGCGCGGTCGTTATCACCAGCAGGTAGTATCTGCGCACGCGCCAAGGCCATTGAGCCGTTTTTGATAAGAATATTTTATTGCACATGATCGACTTGCAAATTTCATATGCACCTATATAAATTCATAAATAGAAAACCGTGCTTTATTGACCTTGGCAAAGATTCTAAACAATGCATTTATTCAAGCCGACATTTTTGTATTGTTTTCTCAATAAATAAAACTGAAAAAATAATTTAAAAAATAATGGTTACCAACAAAAACAATATAATTACATTGAAGAGATAGATGATTAAGTGAGTCGTTTATTTAAAGCATTGTAGTCCTACACTTTGGGGGAAGGGGAACATATATGAAAAATATAAGATAGATATAAGATATTAAGAATTTTGACACACATTGTTCGTGCAAAAAAAAAAAGTTTTACACAGTCTGCATGAGTTTGAGGTTTTTTTTTTTTGAGATTGCGCTTTTATTTTCGAAGAATCATACCGGAAGTGCCTTTCTCGTTCCGGCCGCGGCCAACATGGCGGCGGACGGTGACAAGAGTGATTATTTTGTGAGAGAAATTGACAAAAACGACGGTTCTACTTTGAAAGTGAAGCAGTGCTACATTGGAGATGTTGGCTGTGTGGTTTGGGACGCAGCCATCGTTCTTGCGAAATATTTAGAGACCAAACAGTTTCACGACCCGTCGGCAGGACTGAACGTGTGGGCGAACGGCAGCAGAGTAGTGGAGTTAGGAGCAGGGACAGGAGCTGTCGGTATAATGGCAGCAACACTGGGGTCAGTTGACTGTTATAGTTTAAATATGAATATGCATGAATTTGTTGTATAAACAATAGTTTTCCAGATTATCGTCATGGAGTAAAACACATTACTTTGTATAAAATATCTCAGAGCTCAAGTTACTGTGACAGACCTGGAGGATCTGCAGACCCTGTTGAGACTGAACATTGAAGAAAACCAGGCACTTATTAGCAGTGGATCCATAACCGCCAAGGTACTGAAATGGTTTGTACTTATATTTTCTATATATGATATATTAGCTTTAAATTCCATGTCTTATATTTGCACAAAAAATATTAATGGTTGCACGCATCATCTCATTCTCTTCATTTCATATAATTTAAAACTTGATCAATACTTGACATCTTTTTTATATTAAGATACTTATTTTCATGTATATTTTTGACTTTTTTTTACCACAACACCAAGGCAAATAGTTGATTAATCTATTGATTGTTGAAACAGTTGTTTGGTTCATAAAATATAGATCACTGTTTCTCTAAAGCTGACGATGTAACCTGAAGTGTCCTTTTTTGTCTAGAATAACAGTTGACAATCAAAAGATCATCAAGTTACAAGTTAAAAAAATAATTTAAGAACCTGGAACAAGAGATTTTGGACATTTTCTTCTTAAAAATGACTCCAATCAATTATCAAAATAGTCATTGATTAATGTAATAGTTGCAACTCACTAATTAATCAAATAATTGTTACGTATAGTACCCATGTGGTTTCTCTTTTTCTTCAAGGGGTGAAGATGTATCTGACTTCTTGCCACCTCCACACTATGTCCTCATGGCAGACTGCATCTATTATGAACAGGTATTGTACTATCACACTATTCACAGGTTTCAGTCTCTAAACTGAGCATGTGCAAGATTTCCATTGTGGTATAACAGCCCAAACCAGGAGCTGAACACTGTATTTTTCATTGAGGCTCATCACTTATTTTCACACAGTCTATTGCTCCACTGGTGGAGACGTTGAAGCTGCTCACGGGATCAGAGACCTGCGTTATTTGTTGCTATGAGCAACGCACCGAGGGTGTCAACCCAAAAGTGGAAAGGCAGTTTTTTAAGGTGAGAACTAAATGATACTAAATGAATAAGCAAATGTTAAAAGCTGAGATATTTGGCATCTACTTTCTGTGAGTCATTTTGTGTTAATCTTTTAGTTGCTGGAACAAAATTTCAACTGTGAGGAGATCCCTTCAAGCAAACAAGACCCAGAGTTTAGTAGCCCAGACATCCACATCCTTCACATCAGGAAAAAACAAGTCTGAGTTTGTGTGATTAAAATATGTGCCTATGATTGAGTGTTTCTAACTAATACCACACAAAATGAGATTGTGAAACAGAAATGTCTGCACTGGCATGTCTATACAATACAATGTAATTTCTGTTTTTTTTTTAAACAAGCTTTTTTTAAGAGAAGTTTTTTCTCGTATTACTTAGTACTGCTGTATGGTCAGAATAAATGTATTTAAAAAAGTGAATAGAGATAAAAATGTTTTTGTTTTCATTCACGACTTGTGAATTTTATTCAAGTACTGGTTGAGCAGTGGTTGGTGTAGTTGTAGGCTATGAAGGTAGATGGCAGACATGCACCAGCTCAGACCTGATACCTGTGAAAGCAAGAGGGGTCACATACATACACACTCTATTGACTAGTCTCATAAATGTTGCTTTTTATTGTTTGAACAGTTAAACAAATGATCTAATCTACAAAAAATGCATCTTCCCTTTTTTCTGTTATGTACAATATAACGGAGTTTATAGTTATTACATTCTGATAATACACATATTGGATCAAACAAAGGTCGGGACCCTCTTCCAGACATGAGCACCTACTGGGTGCCATTAATTAATGTCAGAAATCTTTCCAGTGCACTTATATTTCCTCTGAATGTGCATGAAGTACATAAATTGACATAGCCACTAGGTGGCAACAGTTTCTTTAAAACAACAGCAAAAAAAGTATTTAAATGCACAACCATTAGGTTTACAATGAAACTGCAATTACATCATTAATCTGAGGGTGTAGCTGGTTATCACAGAGCTAAATATTTATTCAAATTGTGCTCTACCACTACAACTATTTAAAATGTAGTACAATCAGAGAGGTGGGAAAATAAAGCATGACTAAAATTCACAATTCAATGTTTATGTAGCTTACCCGATTTTTTAAAAACTAAAGCCAACACGGTAATACCAGCACTCACAAAAGTGTTTGCCGTCTATGCGAGGGGAATTCCACACCAAGCCCCAGATTAGGTGGAAGATTATGGCTCTTTTTCAAGCATAAACCATGAAGTACGCCCCATACTCCCACAGGCATGCAGGGGCCCCTCACGGCCTTTCATGCTGCTCCCTGTTTACATAGTGGACCTGTAGCATAATGAGCAGGGTGCCGCTCAGGCCAAATACAAATGTTAACGTCTGAAGTAAACAGTAAAGGTGCAATTAAATATTAAAATTATGTTATAGAAGTAAGTTCGATGATATATTAAGATGCAACGCTCAAGAGTTCATGCTGGTGTGATACTGTAAAGCCTGGGAACATCTGTGATGGCCTTGCACCTCTGACTCATGAGTATTTCTGAATTTTGGGCGCAAATTTATAAGGTTTTTAAAAACTGGATATATATGCATCAGTTTTCAACAGATGCTTTATCTTTAATGATACTTGATCTGATACATCATGGGAGCTTTTATGAAGTGTTTGCTCTTCTGAACAACTGTCCCAACTCATAAATTCAGTATTAACCAATAGCCCAACAGTGATTGTGAAATGTTCTAAACGTGTGTGTGCGCGCACAATGGAGAAAGTCAGAGGTGTGTGTTAGGGGTTGAGTTTAACCACCTGACCCCTGAATCCCTGTAGGCATCTGTCAATTATAGGTGCTTTTCTGACAAGAAGAATAGAAGTGAGATTAACCGCAGCTGATCATTGAACATAATTACTCTCTGTGGCCCTTTTTTTCTCCCCTGCTGTCTCAGTTGTTGCCTTTTGGCAGCTGTAACAGACAAAAAAAAAATCAGGCCACTATCCTCAACTCCTTTCGGCTTTGACCAGGATATGTCCAGCTAATTAATGTGACTCACAGCTGTAAATTCACATCCCCCCGGTGTGAAGGAGACAGGACCCAGAGGGGTTATGCGAGGGAGGAGGAGGAGGGGGAGGATTAGAGGGGAGCTCCACTATTCTGTTAACATCTCATCTCCCTTCACACCCATAGCTCTCCCAGTCATATCATTTAGATTCTATTTCCAGTCTCTCTGGTGTTCTCTCCTCCATAAATGTAACCAAAAATACTTTCATATGTTTTTATTGTCTTTTTTCCCCTAACACAGTAAAAACAAGTTTGACGGCAGAGATTGGTACAGGAAACGCAAATTACAAGGCAGACATCAACTTAAAAAGGAGGGGGGGCAGTTACATCAATTTGATTATGATGGGAAACGAGGCAAATATATGAAAGAGATGGAGTTGAGGAGTTAGATCTTAACTTTGATGTAGTCCATAAATGACTTCAAGATCTTCTCAAAGTTATCAGAGGAGCCAAAAAAAAACTTTTTTGTGGTTGCATAATTAGACATGGCACTGCAAGGGGAATAAAGGGGAAATGGGGACAGCGCGCAGTGAACATGGGTGTTGAATCTGTCATGATACACACGTTACGGCTGATTTCTGGTGACCGTAAACATTAATTACTGAACATGTGGCGAACATGCTGCATGCGCCGAGACAGAATGAGGCCGCTTTCCCGCCAACAGATGGTGCTATTAGTAGAAATAACTCTTGCAATAAGGACCGCACAGTTCAAGTCCCCCAACACTTAAACCTGTAAGGTGCGCGGTTGAACGCTGACTGGCTTAATGGCGCTCGTTAATTACGGTACAGGCGACGAAACGGTGCGGTGCGCCCCGCAGGACGTCTCCGCGCGCGGGAGCGTCGCTGGAAAACATCCGCACGAGCTCCCGTCGTCCGCGCGCCTTTATCGACGAGATGACACGAGGGGAGGATATGCAGCGCCTTCTCCTCCAAACCAGATGGGTGTTGGAGAGTCCCGGCTCCAGCGGCCTGTGCGCCGCGCTCCAATTTGCCGCATCACAAGCCAAAAGTGACACAGAGGAGCCTTTGTGTCACCGCCATCATCATCATCATCCTCATCACGCCGCCTGGAGCCAAGAGACGCTGTTCCAGAAAGGAGCGACTCATTTTCTCGCTAAAACTATCAGGGAGTGGCTCAAGAATAGACATCAAAAACTGGGCTGGTTAAAAATAGAGGGAAAAAAGGCCGTCTAAATGTGTGATTTCCCCCGATCCTTCCTTCCACGCTCTCACACGCGCGCGCTCACACAGACACCGCCGCTTCTCTCTATTACATGACAAAAAAAGTGAGTGTATAAAACTCTACAAAAAGGACTGAGCTCCATTTTAAAAACAGAACATGTGATTAGTGATTTTTCATGTGATCAGTCATATTTTAATACATCCTTCACTTTGTTATTACATACTTGGATGTATACAAAAAACGGGTGAGCCAATAGAAAACAAATAGTGGTAGTAGTGGGGGGGGGGGTGGACCTGACTGGCCCTGGTAAAGAGAGGGCCTTTGAAAACGAGGGCTTTGTCTTTTTTTTTTCCTCCAAGTGGTGTCATGGTGGTGTTTAATGTGGTGTCAAACATATTGATAACATTGTAAAAGAATGAACTTTGTGCCACAGACACGGACATTCTGCCCCCCCCCCCCTCTTAGAGGCACAAAATGGTTTAGTCCACCAATAGTTTAGGCTACAAGTGTAATGTCAGTGATCCCAGATTGAATGTAGGCCAAATCCATCAATTCTGGTGTTGAATGAAAGAACCAGTCATCAATTTAATCAGATTTCTTTGTAGTTTTTATATGTATTTATGCTTTATTTTTAAATATTTCTTTGCTCACACACTTCTTGCGCTGGCATGGATTGGGGGGCCACTGACATTAAGAGTGTACAGGGCCCGGAATTTGGTGCTACACCCCTGGAAATACAGAGTAATTAAAGGGTGTAGAATGCTGTTTGTACAGTATATTTAAAGCCCAAATTCCAAAATCAAACTCAAATGAAAGTATGTACTAAACTTAATTTGCTCAACTCCATTTTACATGTTTCAGACAATTGTGAATCTGTTTCCCTTATTTTCAGAAAATGAACAAGTAAAAATAACTATAGACAATGATGTGTTTCTTTCCTCCCCCCCAACATATTGAATAATGAGGCACAACAATTCTAATGATTCGTGGATTTGACGGGTGGTAGAGTGCCAGCTAAGCAAAGCCGGACAGGACAACTCGCTTATAGAAACACAATGCTGACTCCCCCTCCCACCCCCTGCAGGGAAACAGGAGGGGGGAGTGCTGTTAAGACAGCTGTGCTGCAGTTGAGAAGGGGACACAAACCCAGCACTGTGAGAATATTGTGCACACTTGCCTCAGTCTGCTGTTCCCGCAAATGCAACAACATCAGCGCTGCAACCCGACCTGTGATCGTCTATATATAATCAAAAAGCATATCTTGCCTCTGAGTGCTTATAAATGACACCTTGTTTGAAAGCTGAAATTATAGACTTAAGATTTCTGATGTTATTGATACTCTGTATTGTCTGCAAGAGCAAAACCTTTTCAGAAAAAAAAAGAAAAGAAAAAAAAAAACATGTAATAGTGCATTGATCCATTGCTTGAAATACCACTGGGTTTTGTGGAGTCTTGACTGCTTGCGTCCCTAAGGCATTCCGCTGCGAGGATGTATTTGTCATCATTAGAATGTGTGGCAGTCCAGCACTATGGGGAGAACTGCAGAAACAGAGAGCAGCATATGTGTGTAGCATATCCCTGAGTCATTACCTCTCTGTAGCCTGAATCTAGATTGTGTGTGTGTGTAGCAGTGCCTGACTTGCCAAAGATCTGAGATTCCCTCCGAGCTCAAACTATTGTCTGCTACAGACGCACTGTCACTCGGAAACACTGACTCTTCTGTAATTACAGCGATTTTGTCAGATGTACAGATGTAGTCAGTCACGCAGCGTGACAGTGCGGTGGCGAGCTGCTGAAGGAGGCCTTTGAGGCTGCTTCGTGCGGATCTGTCATCCTGTCAGTCAGTGTACGGAAGCCGCGAAGGAATACATGTGGCCGGTGGCTTGAACGGCCTCCACACTTTGATGTTTAAATTGTGTGTGTGAGTGTCGAGGGGGGTTATATAAAGCCAAATTTACAAACGGTCACTTGGCAGAGGTCAGCGCACTCGCGTGGCATGTGTGAATAAGTATTTGGCAAATATGTTAAACATACAATGTGATTTAATTTTTTGTTGTTGTTTCAGGAGACACATGCACTTTGGAGCTTCAAGCGCTGCCCCTCCTTCTCTATAACATTGCTTTACATGTGAAAGGCACCGTGGTTCACGCTCAGCTATGATCCACTTTGCTCCCCGGTCTGTTACAGCTGGAAAAACACAGCACGAGTCCAGGGACAAACCGGTTCACACTCTTCTCACAGCTGTGTTAGATATCCTGCAATTCTCAAGAGGGAACCATGTGGACAAATTTCAGGTTTTCACATAATGGAATATAAATAGAAGCCCTGAGGCTCAAAAAAATGTAATGTGACTTAGATTGGATAGTTTCTAAAGTGGTAGGAAAGAACATGATTATAGGCTGACCAAGAACCGGACCAAGAAAAGTGTATGGTTAGCGGCTTAAGTTATGTAATGTTTATGCTTGTATGAGCAGTGTATCTGTATGTCCATCCATTAAAAGACAAATTGGTCCTGTCATGTGGACCTCCAACACTTCATGATCATTTTCTGCTTCTCTGGATATGTCATTCCGACGCAGCAAAATAACCTTCAGCCGCAGATATGACTGGAATGTATTTTGGACCAATGCCCGAAGTGCACCTTGGACTTCACAGTCACACATTTTCAAAATAATTTAGCTGGTTTATACCACAGATTGTGAGATCATTTAAAAAAAAAACTGCATTTAAAGCACGATATAGACAGAAAATGATGCATCCGCTCAGGTTTTTTACACATTTCACAAGGCAACTAAAGACCAGAGTTTAACTTTATCCCCAGCATGAAACCTGAAACACCTTTCAGGCACTTCCGGACCCCCTTTTTTTTAAAGCGAGCCCTGCATGAGTTCATTATTAACAGCTTACTTGAAGAGGCTACCGAAGGTGCGCGGGGATTAAAAGAGGCTGTTGCACTGTCCTTGAGGAAAGGCTGCCTGCAGAACAAAGCTGAGTGAACTGTGGCTTAGAGTAGGTGTTCCCTCCTACCATTTGGGAGATAAATAAACCGCTTTAATAACGGTGTTCGCCTCTGTGCGTAAGAATATCTGTGTGCATGCATCACAAATCCCAGTGATTATGCGGCTGGGTGTGGCTGTTGAACTCTACGCCAACATTTAAACCCAGCAATGACTATATTCAAGCCTTGAGTCTGAAATATGTACGAGTGCTACCTGCAATAATGTTATTCTGTGCAGTTAAGAGGAAGTGAACACAAGTGGTGGTGTCAAACCACACCCCTGAAAACCACAAAAATGATATCGGGTGAGGTTTCTGGGCATGTTAGCAGCGCAGCTGTGCTACCGATCACCACAGAGTTGAGTTAGTTTTTATAATTTGCCAAGCTAAGAAACGAAAGGGCGAATTGTTGTAGCGACAGAGGCCAAAAGGTGGGCCAGGATTGCGTCATGTAGAAAACACTCCCGTCCTTTTCCCGTTCTTCTGCTTTTTTTTTTTCCATGCAGAATAGAGGAACTCGCTGGAAACTTGCAGCACAGTCGGCCCCCTATATGACACCAAAACCACCAGGCCACAACTGGCAGGGATCCCATCAGAGCGTCGCCATGGTGACCGCCCCTTAACAAATAGGCAATCCGCCTGCTTCAGACCAAAATCTGTCGCACACATTCTTGTGCAAACCAAAATCAGAATCAGCTTTATTGGCCAAGCTTGTGTGTGCCAAACAGGGAATTTGACTCGTGTATAGACATAGGAAGGAAGTGAACAGGCAAAAATGTGCAAATCTTCGTTTACATATATACAAAGTAGAAAGTTAAGTAACTCAAACGAAGGTGCATCAGTAGACAGTATGTAGAGGAAGTGTTGAACTGTTTCAGTTTGCACTCGTATGTTACAAATTCTGACACCTGTGGATGACGGGAAGTAGGTTCTCAACATCCTGACACGTAATGAGCAAGAATGATACTGATAATGTAGAGCATATATTATCGACCTTCTTTGTGCGACCTGAAACCCGTTCCCAACCTTTCCTCTCAGGAAGTGTAAGGAATTTCAGCTGGCCACAGAGGGAGTTGACAAAAAGGCCAGGAGGTCTCGTCTTCACAGAGGAAAGGCCATAAAAAATCTTGCTTACAGTCTCCGTCCTTGCCCCCGGGGGGCCCCAGTGTTTCCAATAAAGCTGTGAGGATCATATGGTAGTAATGAAGTGGTGGGAACCAAAGTGGCCATTACAGTCCAATTACGCTGCCATCAGCCTCTAATGGAGGCTCTCGACCAAGCCCTCGCTGAGAGAAAAGTGTATTTACAAAACACCATCAGAAGATACCGGTATACTGGCGGAGTTTGCAGCTCACGTTTGCGGCCGATCGTTTCAATTAATGCTTTAAAATCACAGCTGCACGAGGTGATGTGGTTTGTGTGAAACATCTTCTGTAAGCAGCAGAGTTGTATCTGTCTATGTCACCTGACCTGTCTGACGGAAACCTCTGTGGTGCTAAAGCAAACATCCTGAGGCCTCTACAGAAACTTGCTAAAGCACTAGTTTCCACACAGCGGCTGCCACCATGATTATGCAGCCGAACGTGTGTGGATGCAGATGTACATCTACACAACGATACAGTGTCCGATTGTTAGCGCTCATCCGCTTGAGAGGCAGAGGGTGTGCAGCCCTCTCTTGTAAATGCTAATTCAGTTTACAATAGTGCCAGTTTTTTTTTTTTTAAATAGATGTGCAAAAACAGTGGGAAAGACAGTGCCCTTCAGAGATCTAAGGGGAAAAAAGATTCTGTAGAATAATGCCAACTAATCTTTTGTTGCCCCTAAACAGTGGTTAGAGCGTTTGTCACCATCTTTGTCAGGAGTGAAAACACTCTTGCTACTCAGTTTTAAGCAAAATTAAAACACTCTTTCATGTGACTCAGCAATGCATGTCTTTACTCTACTAGAATCATGTTCCAAATTTTAAAGGAATATTTATAAAAAAAGTCATAATTATGCCCCCAAATCTTCCCTTTGAAATTGTGATGCAGTTATGCAGACTTAAACTGGGAAATGACTATTCAGCAGCAGCAGGAATTTAATGAGGTCACTATTTTAGTAGAGTAGGAAAGAGGAAAATAAAGACCCCAAAGGATGTAGACTGCATCTTCCCTGCTGTCAGACATTATGAGGTGTGAGAACTTGACCTTTCCTCATCATAGATTGCAGAGGGATTACATTATTACACCATGAATGTGGAAAAAGTACAAAATTTGGTGGTCTCCTAAAAAGCTGTTGTTCTCTATATACAAGATTTACACTCTTCACACTACAGCCCTGCAACTGTTCACTTGGGACAGAAATAATTCTTGCTATATTAAAAACTACTGAGACTCACATTTTAAGGCCAGTCCCGACCAAAAACAAACTCAGGAAGTTACAGCTGATGTGTTGCAGGCCACCAACATGCAACATTCAAAAAGAATTCACAATTCAGCTTCATATCATTGCTGCCGCTCCAACTTCTCATACAAACTGTCATGCGGCTCTGTTGTTATTCCAAAAAGGCCAGCAGTTGGACTTCCTGTTTTGTACATTTTCCCCCCTTTTTACTGGCAAAAGCACTGAGGCCAGCAACTTAGTTCGAGTTTACAAAGTCCTTATAAAGAAGCAGCCAGATAGCACTAGCACCCAGAGGAATTTTAATATTGAGACTTGTGAATGAGCGTTTTTTTTTTTTTTGCAATCACTGATCATATAGTAAATTCTGCTACTTTCAATACATAGAATAAAAGGTTGTTTGAGGACTTACCGGCTTCATCAAAAACACTTTTAAATCTCAGAAAAACAGACATAACAGATTTAAAATCACTTTTTTAATAAGACATTACAATGACATTGTTCTGTACATGGTTCCCCCAGTCAAAAGAGGAGTAAGAGCTGCACAACAAGGTGTCTTCAACATTTCACCAGGAAGCGGCTCCCTCTGACTGCACGACAGATGGACTCTGATGGAGGGTTACTGTACTTTCGTACTCATGCTACAGATATAGGCTATCATATAATGTCCCAATACTGAGACTAATCAACTGTGGTAACAGATTGAGAGAGCTCAGAGCTGAACGACATTCCTTTGGAGATTGAGTCGAATGACTATGTGTTACCCAAAATTAAAAATGCATCCCGACAAGCATGTTACTGGAGGCCTATTTGTTGAATATTCAGCACAATTAGGTATCAAGACATGACACAAAAGGTCAATCAGTTAACTATATAGCCCACATAGGGGGATTGGGAAGAGGGGTAACAAAACATGTCTGATGTCTTTTTTTCTCTCTCTGATGTCAAGACTGAGGATAATGAAATGTAAGCAGTGGTGAAAATTCATTTTTTTTCCCTTGCAGCCGTCAATACCATTCAGAAGAAATACTTTTCATCACAGTACTGTGTTAAAACAAATGTCAACGTCCTTCAAAGTAGGTTGCTTGACATTAAAGATTTCACCTTAGAAGAAAAGAAAATGATCCAAGTTCCAATGCAATGAAGACTGAAGAACCTTGAAACTTTAGTCCGAGAATGAATATAAGCAACTCCAGCTTCATTAGAAAAAATTATATAAAACAGGAAAAAAAACAGGCAAAGGCGGTGATTTCTGTGGCTATTACAATAGGACCAAATCATTCAATATTCATCAAGCAAGCCCCCCCCCCCCAAAAAAAATGAATGTGATATAGGCCTGCTACACAGTACAAGCAAACTTTAAGCCAGCAAACCCATTTTTAAGATAAATTAGTCATGGGGTAAACGTATTAAAAATAAACGGGGGATAATCAACTTTTTCTTAACCATACTCATTTGAGAAGTTATTTGTTATTTGCAACTTTATTATAGTTTTGACCTAAAACAGTCAGCACTCAATCATTAAGATTTGTAATTTGAGGTTAGCCATGTCAAACCCTCATACAGTCCATCACCTGTGGTCGCACAAGAGGGCTGAACATACCAATTCCTATCTCTGATGCGGGTCAACCCGAGCTTCTCTTGGATTTCGTGTGGCTTCATGGCATCGGGAAGGTCTTGCTTATTGGCGAATATCAAGATGATGGCATCCCTCATCTCCCGGTCATTAATGATGCGGTGGAGTTCCTGCCTCGCTTCGTCGATGCGATCCCTGTCCGCGCAATCCACCACGAAAATTAACCCTTGGGTGCCCGTGTAGTAGTGTCGCCACAGAGGGCGAATCTTATCCTGGCCTCCGACATCCCAGACGTTGAACTTGACGTTTTTGTAGGTGACGGTCTCCACATTGAAGCCGACTGTGGGGATTGTGGTGACCGACTGCCCGAGTTTCAGTTTGTAAAGGATTGTTGTCTTTCCAGCAGCGTCAAGTCCGAGCATTAATATTCTCATCTCCTTGTTGCCGAATATTTTTGAGAGCATTTTCCCCATTTTGAACTATTGTGCATAAATACTCTGTTCGTAAGGAGAAAAATATACCAAATAGCACACTGATGACTTTTTCACTCGGACTACAGTTCAGTTTTAATTACGGGCTTACATGTGAAAACATGACCCAAATGTGTACGTGGAGGGGTAAAAAAAAGTCAAAAACACACGCTCATGTTTTTGAGTCTAGCGAACACAGTACTTGGAGGTTCTTTTTACTTCAGGATCCCGTGAGGTGCATGAATGTTCAGACTATGCTTGCAGGGCCTTCACACAACATGGCACGGCTACAAACTTGGCAGCAGCTGTTGCAGGACGTTCATTGTGTAGCCCAAAAGCAGCAGAAATCTGGAGCAAAACGGCACCGTGGCGTCTAAACATTCGCAGATATAATGCGCGTATATGGCCCAGACAGCAACAACAAAAATGAAAAAGCCACGGTACTTGTGAGTTCCCTCTGGTGTTTGTGTCTGGCGGTCCTCCTAACCGGGTGCGCCCTTGTTCTCTTCAGCACTACCGGGGGAGAAAAGCAGCTTTTCCGCAGCTAACGTTACTCCATCAAAGCCTCGTTGCCGGTTACCTTCACTTCACCG
Source organism: Lepturacanthus savala (assembly GCA_030544235.1). NCBI lineage: Eukaryota > Metazoa > Chordata > Actinopteri > Scombriformes > Trichiuridae > Lepturacanthus > Lepturacanthus savala. The sequence goes on along the minus strand of CM060469.1, from coordinate 15,502,335 downwards.
GAGGGGACGTCTTCAGGAGAAACCCTCGGCGACACGTGCATTCACTCACCAAACTCCACTTCTCGTCCCCCTGAAAAGAGATTCAAGAGGAGGGTCAGACATCCCAAATTAGCTGGCTACTGCCCGTGGCTGCTAATGACGGCGAGCACTGGCTAGCTTGTTGCCTAGCAAGCTAGCCCTAAGCTAATAAGCTAACGGCGGCTAGCCGTAGCGAACTAAACGTGTCTGAGCAGGAAACGCGCGCGACAGTGACACGATAGTCGCTTCCATTATCTCTGAGATGAGCTGTTAGTTGAAATATAAGTCATTTACCTCCTATCTCCCCCTCCTCTTTCGACAAATACACCCAGCTCTCGTCTTTCTCCTTTAAGCCGAGCTGGTCGCGGCGCCGCTAACGTTACACCGGAAAGGTGTGGAGCTGCGTTACCCGCCACTTCCTCCCGTCGACTCCATTCAGCTGCTGCCTCTCACTGTGGATGTATTATAAAACCTATATTATATACATCTCTCACCGTGGAGCGTTCACGAGCCAGGAGACGATACGAATACAATGTCATTGAATAAAAAAAATCCATCCTTTTGTGAATATGTATGTTATAATTCTATAATTATACCACAACCAGCGATTCTTTTAAGACTATAACGTTATTATATTATAACGTTAGCTTTTTTTAAATTTTACTCTCGATTTTTAATTGAAGCTTTAGCTGAATATATCGAAGAGTGCAATATTTTTATAGAGAAAATATTGAATTATATTTAATTTTAACAGCATTTGAATTAGTTTAGTTTAGTGAGTACATAGGCCGATATAAAGGGTAATATCGCCACCTTGTGGTGGTTAGAGGCTACATACAGTTACTCCCTCGTGCTGCCAATCAAATTGATCACAGCCTTTTGTCTGCTTTGTCAGACTTCTGTGCTGATCGATATCGCTCAGCTGATTTGTTAAGCTGGTAGATCCGATAGATACAAATCATTATAAATTCAACACACACCTCCATGAGCAGCGAATTTGGACAAAAACACATTAATATGGCTTCATGTCCACGTTTCATTCATTTTTTTTATACACTATTCATTTTTACTAGAATAGGGCTTTTTATTGACCTTGAAATATTTACTTGTGACAACTACATCAAATCAAGTCCACATTAAAAAACACGAGAATGGTCAAATCTTGACTAGATTATACCAGAGAGAGTAAACACTATTTAAGGCACATTTTAAGATTCTGTTGTGAGATGATTGTGAACCTATCCTTTAATATAGAGATTTGTGATTTTGCGAGATTCATAGAAAATGTATACAACTAAGATGGAGAGCATGGTATTCATCATAATAGGACATTTCTGTTGGGTAAATTGAATGTACATTTAATGTTTTAAAATACACTCCTTTCTAATGTGTGGAACTATTTATTTAATAACAATAATATTAATGATAATAATATGATGATAATAATAATACGTTTATATAGCGCTTTTTGGGACACTCAAAGACACTTGAGAATTTAAGTGGATAGTCAAAAAAAAAATAGGAAAAAGCCCTGTCTGAAGAAGTGGGTTTTGAGGGGAGATTTTAAGTTTTGTAGAGAGTCAGAGTACCTGATGGGTTGTGGGAGCTCCAGAGTTTGGGAGCATGCTGCGGCGAAGGCTCAGTCCCCCAAAGTCCGGTGCTTTGTGCAAGTAACTGGCATGGAAGAGGATGTCAGAGAGGTAAAGAGGGGCCAGGTTATGCAGGGACGTGTAGGTATAGAGAAGGAGTTTGAATCTGTAGAACTGTTGGAGGATGGGGACGATGTGGTCCCTGGAACGGGTGTGAATGAGGAGGCAGGCAGCAGAGTTATTGACATATTGCAATTTTTGTAAATAAGTGGAAGGAAGACCAAGGTGAAGGCAATTGCAGTAGTCAAGTCTGGAGGTGATGAAGGCATGTATAAGGATTTCATCTGTGGTCTGGGAGAGGGAGGGATGTGCAATGTTGCAAAGGTGAAAAAATGAAGTTTTATTAATGTTGTTTATGTGTGCGAGGTAGGAGAGGGTGGAGTGGGTGGAGTCCATAATAACACCTAGATTGTGTACAGAGGTGGAGAGAATGACATGATGGCCGTCAATGAGGGTAACGTTCTGCACAGAGGGAAGGAGAGATTTAAGTCAGATGATGAGGAGTTCTGTTTTATTGCTGTTGAGATTTAGAAAGTTATTGTCCATCCAGGTTTTAATGTCAGACAGGCAGGTGGTGATGGTGGAAAGGATGATGGGGGTGATGGTTTGGTGGAGATGTATAGTTGGGTATCATTGGCATAGCAGTGAAAATGAAGTCCATGCTGGTGAATGATGTGTACGAGAGGAAGCATGTAGATAAACGGGAGGGGGCAGAGCACTGCACCTTGGGGAACTCCATGAATCTATTTGATTTACTGTGTGGCCATCTTTGTTATTCAATTATTGTCATTTTAAATTTTCGATAATTTGCCCAGTTTTCTTCCACTTGCAATGTCCGATGTTCAGTGTTTTGCACTATTGTGTCCATTATATTGTGTTTACTTCTGCAACCATCTTTCTTATTACTGCAACATTGACTCAATTTACTCAATTGTTTATGAGCACACTGCTACAAACTAAAATGACTCTTTCAAAAATTGCCTCTGTTTTTTCTGCAGTAGATGAAAATCTTCTTTATAATTTAGTTTGGCACAAAATCGGGCTGTGACTGATACATTTAACACATAAAGTTATTACAATAAAACAACCGTAAAATGCTGCATACATATTGATGCATCAGTACCACTGTTGTGTATTTGCTGCTGTTGAAAGAAAATATAGCAAATATATAGGACATATCACAAGTTGCATGCATAGGAATTATATTAAAACATAGCCTCAAATGTATTTATTGTAATAGGCTGGATTATAATATTATTCTACAGTTCTATTGGCTGCTGGCCACCACTGCAATACTTGAGAACCTGTTTCATAAGAATTCCCATGACATACATTCTATTGTCATTCAGTGTTCTGCAGGGGCAAGTAATCCTCATATCATTAGACCCATGTTTAGTGTGCAAAGACCTGACTAGGACCATCCTTCGGCTATATATTATTTACAGCTGAGTGGAAAATACTGAAAACCGTCATGGTCAGTTTACTGAGCGTTGTCTGGAAATCTCAAATATGAGACCTCTTCCTTCCTCTTTTAATTGAGATGAATTGGGATGATCAGGCACAATATGTGCTTCTAATATACAGTACAGTACTGTGGCATTGGTTCAGGATTATGTTTCTATTGCACTGAATCTACGCTGCACTTATGTTTTATGTTGGAATCTGTTTACTGTACTGAAAACAAATCACTTGCTTCACTTAAATATTTGTTCAACCTACATATTGTAACCCAATCAGACATTGGTTCGTGAATAAAATATCTTGTTTGTTAATGAAATTTAGAGTTTGTTAAATGATTTTAGCCTGTTACAGTTGTCCTTTTTAAATACATCAGATCAGGTCCACATAAAAAGGAAATAATTCCACTGTTTTTTTACATCTAGACACACTGGACAAGATCCAGCTCAAAAATCACTAGGCTACAGAAATTTCCCATTTAATTTCAGAGGGATCATAACTCTCATATATGACATTTTAGAGGGCTTTCATTTTTAAATTCAGTACCAGGCTGTCATCATATTGTCTGACTGAGGTGGTCTGCTGTCATTCCAAAGTGAAATTGGTGAACACTGTGCTAAAAGCTAAAACAACTGTTTCAAAACTTGTCTCTGTTTTTTCTGCTGTAGATATAAACTCTTTTTTTTTTATAATTTAGTTTGACACAAAATAGGACTGTGACACATCTGATAAAGTTGTTACAATAAAACAACACATTGATGCATCAATACCACTGTTGTGTGATTGCTGCTGTAGCTTTGAAAGAAAATATATAGAAAATATCACAAGTTGCATGCATAGGATTAATATTAAAACATATCCCCAAATGTATTTCTTGTAATAGGCTGGATTATAATGTGATTCTACAGTTCTATTGGCTGCTGGCCACCATGTGTATACTGCAATAGTTGACAACCTGTTTCATATAACATTAATTGAATTCCAGTGGCATACAATAATATATTCTATTGTCATTCAGTGTTCTGCAGCGGCAAGTAATCCCTATATCCTTAGACCCATGTTTGGTGTGCAAAGACCTGACTAGGGCCATCCTTTGACTACATATTATTTACAGCTGAGTGCAAATTACTGAAACCTGTCATGGTCAGTTTACTGATCATTGTCTGGAACATGAAATGAAAAAGAAGTTGAACCGATTTCAAAGAATTCCATTGAAATTTCAAACGTAAGACCTTTTCCATCCTCTTTTAATTGAGACGATCATGCACAATATATATTATATTAATATATGTACAGTACTAAGACATTGGTTCAGGATTATGTTTGTATTGCAAACATACACACACACACATACACACACACACACCTGTTAGAGTCAGTCTTGGACATTGGTGAATAAAATATATAGTTTTTTGTAATGAAATTTAGAGTTTATTAAACAATTCTAGTCTCTTACCGTTGCCATTTTTGTTTAATTTTTTCATTTATCAATCATCAGTTATCAGTCATCAATGTTCAAATTGCAGGAATCAGCCTTACCAATTAGGTCAGTTGATGTCAGTCTAAGGGAGAGGTCTGCTGTTCAATAGTAACCTTGGTTCACTATGTCGGACATGCTGTTCATATCTATCTTCCATACAGCAAGCCTATGAACACGCAAGTTAGTTAATTAGTTTAGTGAGTTTACATTTCCATATTTTCAGAAGATCTATTGTTAGATTTGATTTCAGAGGACAATACACCAGAGAGGCTTGTGTGGTAAAGCAGATGCAACTGGATTATTCTCACTATATCTGTACCCAAATTCCCAAATGTATTATTCTAATAGGTTGGATTATAATATGATTCTACAGTTCTATTGACTACTGGCGACCATGTGGATACTGCGAAATTTCAGAACCTGTTTCATATAATATATATTGAATTCCCCTGATATCTAAGACATGCAATAACAGGTTTTACTGTCATTCAATGCTCTGCAGGGGCAAGTAATCCCACGTTTCATTAGACCCATGTTTGTGCAATGTGTGTGCAACATGTGTGTTTGCATGTGTGTGCAAAGCCCTTACCAGGATTGTTATTTGGCTATAAATCTTTTACAGCTGAGCAATAATTACTAAAACCCGTCATGACAGTTTTGACAGTTGACTGGGCTTTGTCAGGAAGAAGAAGTAAAAGAAGTTTTTAACACTTTCAAAGAATTCTTTTGAAATCTCAAGCTTCACTCCTTTCACTTCCTCTTTTAATCAAGGCGATCGTGTGAAATATATTTTTTATTTCCTGTAATGTGACATCGGTCCTGTGTTATGTAGCTATGATACTGTAGCTGCTATCATATTCTATTCACATTCTGGACCATTTTTTTTCAGAATTATTCAGAAATTAACAGGAGGTGACAAAAGAGAGTGCATGCATAACTAACATGGACCTCATCCAAACTAGAAATATTACCTTGTTATTACACCTCCCAGAATGCTTTTGTATTGTTCTTTTTTCTAATTTGGAGACAGTTTAAGTGATGAAGCCTGTCATGTGTCTACATATACTTTGGATGATTTACAGTGTTCCCTTCTGATAACACTCAAACATTAGCATATAGAAGGTTAAGGCACCACTCTGCCACTATGAATCCTACTGTATTTTGTCTGGGATCTTTGTTCCCCTTCTCTCTCTAGCTTTCCTGTCAACTCTCTGGGTGTAATAAAGACATGCCCAAAAAGTCATCATAAAAAAACAAACATAAGATTAAATAATACAAACAATGATACAAATAAGGTATAGTGTTGTGAAATGGAATTTATCCTCAGGGACAATAAAATCTAATCTAATCTAATCTGAAACAGGTATTCAACATGATTTTAAAGATCCCTTCTAAGCAATTTCCATATAAGTGATGGACATTGTGCAAACCATAATATAAGGTTTGTGACAAATCAATCTGGTATCTTTCAAGGATCTTTGTAGTAGCCTACTTCTGCTTTGTGACACTGTCCCTTAGCAAATAATCAATGCCCAAGGAAGCATGAGGTCAGAAATTCATGCTAAAAAGACTGCAATTTCCAAACTAAAAACAACAACTTTATCCGTCTCACTCAAAATCCTGCAACCTATTTTAGTTTATCCCCCACTCACTTACAGGAGGAGAAATTACAGGTACCAATATCCCTTGAAACGTATCAGAGATGGTGATGAGGCTTAGCACAGGGCTGTGGTGGACAAGTATGTGACCAAGAATAAGACCCCAGTGACCCTGTTTCCATTAGACATTGTGGTAAAGCACCTGGGGGTGTTTATTGAAGATAAACTGGATTGGTCAAAGAACCAACCAAAGAAGGGCCTGAGCGGACTCTATTTCCTGAGGAGGCTATGGACCTTAAGCATCTGCAGGACAATACTCAAGATGTTTTGCAAGCCAATGGTGGCCATTTCTCTCCTTGTATGCTGTGGTTTGCTATGGAGCCTAGCAGGCTGATGTCAACAGATGGAAATAAATTGATCTGCAAAGGCAGTGACATTGTTGGATTGGAGCTGGGCTCCCTGGTAACTGTAAAGAAGAGGAGGATACTGATTAAGATGATAAGCGTCCTGGACAAACCCTCCCACTTATCCTATACATGCTGGTCAGGGCTGTTTTTAGCAGTAGACTCATTGTACAAAAACGCACCACAGAGGGTCATAGGAGGCCATTCCTGCCTGTGGCTATAAACCTCTGTAACTCCTCCCTATTAGGTCAATCACATTTAGGCCGGTCAATAGACAAGCCGGTCATAAATGTTATAGACTGACTATGGCACTTTACTAGGAATTTTAACTATTGAATTGATTTTTTTATTCCCTAATTTTTATTTTTTTTCTTGTTCACTGTCCATTGTATGTGCTGAAGTGGGCAGAGATGTATAGTAACGAAGTAGAAGTAACGAAGTACTGTACTTAAGTACTGAAATGCAGTATCTGTACTTTTTTGGAGTAATATTTTTTTCTCATACTTGCACTTTTACTGCACTACATTTTACTGATTAATTTAATACTTTTACTCCGATATATTTTTCATGTGCTGTTTTCGTTACTCGTTGCTTGGCCAATAAAAATGTTCATATGCCAGAGCGCTAGATGGCGCTGTCACCACCAGACATGATGGAACAGCAAAAATATTGTCTCGAGTAACTCTCACATCGAAGAAGTACTAAATGTTTACTGTTCATAAAAATCTGATACTTGTTTTACAAAGAGCTCTGTTTTAATAATAATAAACCAAATGGTATTCAAACTGTTGACTGCTTTCTTTGATATATACAGTACTTTTACTTCTACTTGTACTTTTACTTTAAGTACTCAAGTAGCATAGTTTGCAATACTTCTACTTGCTATACTTAAGTACAAATCTTTTGAATACTTTTCTACTTCCACTTAAGTAAAGCGCTTAAAGGTTACTTTTAACTTTTACTCAAGTAATTTTGATTAGATGGTACTGGTACTTCTACTCCAGTACTTTATACATCTCTGGAAGTGGGTGACTGTCACTTCACAATTCACCCCGCACGGATCGATAAAGTAGTTTAGATTTGATTGATGATTGACATGAGCATCGCTGTTTTGTTTTAGGATAAACTCGAACAAACATTACCAGGTATCTGACCTTTCTTTGCTTTTATAAGCAACCTTATCATCAAATACACACAATGTTGCAAATCCGCTGCTTGTGGACTGTCCCGTTAAATCCGCTCCAAACAGGCGCTCTGACCAACAAATCCAACCTGACATGGTGACAAAAATAAGATCCAGATGTGTTTGCTGAGCTAAGGCTCCACTAAACTGTTGAGTTATTCACCACTGGATCATCCAGATGCTTGTACTCTCATATCTGATTGCCAAATCAAGTGTCAATTTATGATTCCTCTTTATGCACTACACCAGCTTTGTGTCCCAATACTATGATAGAACTTTAACATCTTCTTCTAATCTCATACCTGTATATTTTAGTATTGTTTGTCGTAGGACTTTCAGTTTAATAGACTTCAGTGATGAAATTTATGGTGAGTTTGTTCCTCCAAGATAACACAGTACAGATGATCTTTGGTTGTAAACAGGTACAATGTGATCAGGGCCAGTGGTGTCAAAAGTACACACATTTGTTACTTAAGTAAAAGTATAGATACTGCAGTTTAAAAACACTGGTAAAAGTTGAAGTATCAACTTGATGTCTTTACTCAAGTAAAAGTGATGTAAGTATGTGCTCATAAATCTACTTAAAGTATAAAGTAACATTTTAAGCTTGGAAGCTTAATTTGAAACTGATTATACACGTGGCCCAAGACACAGCATCATCATAAACCCATTACTATCAAACACAAAGCAACTCGAGGAGCATGTTCTTTCTCAAACTTTATTGGAATTCAACATCCAAACCGAGGTAGCACTCAAGGTATTCAGGCCTGCAAAACTGTCAGAGACAGAGAGGCACTAGGAAAGGCAACAGGCATTGGATATTTATAGCTTTTGGTTCATGAAAGAAAAAAAAATGCAGATTTTTTGTTTCCTTTTCTGGCTCAATAGATAAATCACCACTTACTCTTTGAATTAATCATTCAGCCATTTGAATCTGGTTCCTGCGGCAGGCACAGGCAAAAGAACCTGCTCCTCTAGGACCACACATGGGTCGAGATGATGCGTTATTTGAAGTCGGAATTCGGAGCTCTGAACAACATAACATCAGAACTGAGCACTTCCCAGCTTAAAAACTGGCATATCATTGAATACAGAATAAAAGAGAAATGACATTGATGGGCTGAAAGGAAAATCTCAACGTTTGTACTTGTATAGATGCTAGATTTCAGTGCTTCTCTGACTTCAAACATCCGATTTACGAGTACAACTGAACGCACCTCGTTGCAGAAACATCGCGGCGATCACTTTCTCCTTTATTTAACCTGTTTGTCGACTTACGTAGGAACAGTGTGGGAGAGGGGGACAGATCAGTGTCACTGTAAATGTGTGGGGGACATGTCCCCCGCGTCCCCCGCGCTATCTGCGCCCATGGACACATAAAAAAGGTTTTTTATGTTTGTACAATATTTATTTTTTGAAGGCGCATTTGTAACCCACAGATAGACCCACGCTCTGGTTCGCAAAAGTTAACGGTTCACCAAGTTAAAGCAAGAGTAACGAGACCGTTAGTTTTAAAAATGTAAGCAATAGAAAGTACAGATACGTGTGTGAAGATGTAATGAGTAGAAGTCAGAAGTAGGCAGAAAAAAATAGTAATGGAGTAAAGTATAGATACCTAAAAAGTGTACTTAAGTACAGTAACGAAGTATTTGTACTTCGTTACTTGACACCTCTGATCAGGGCACTCTAACTCAAGCACAGAATGGCAGACGGCAGCCATACCTGCAATAAGCCTGAGTAACCCCCATATTATACAACTGATTGTTGGAAACTCTGCCAACAGCCTTAAGTCAGAATAGAATGTGCTACACCCAATGAGAAGCTGCCTGTACATGTCTAGTTAAGGTGGCAGAACATTAATCACACGTGTAGTAGCTTTGACACAAAACTCAAGCTTATATTAAATTAAATAAAGGAATTCCATGTGTGTGGCTGAACCATGAATTTGGATGCAGCAGTGTGTTTTTCCCTCAATGGTTTTTCATCAAAGGAGACAAGCTGAGGCCGCGGTCCTATAAAAGGTGAGGCTTATTTCTGCTAAAAAGATATGTGAAATAGTGTGGCTTTGGATCGTGCAGAAAGCATCACCACAAATTAAAAGAGTCTGGGCCAGGGCCAATCAATTCTTCATATGACATTTGACATTTTTTCAGGCAAAAACAAGCTACACTTTGTTATTTTTTTAAATGCTGTAAAACTCCATCTTTAATTCATGAGCGCTGTAATTTTCAGTTTTTTAACCTGTTTCATTCAACTTTATACCAACATAAAGGGATTAAAAAAAGTCTCCTCATTCAGACCATGATGAACTCTTCCCCTGCATTTTACACTCTTATAAAGACCTGTGAATTTAGCTCAATAGCAGTTTCTCTTTTACACAGCAAGCAGAATAACTGGCATTGAAACTTACGATAAAACATTACATTGACCTCAACGTTTGTTGAGGTCAGGCCCATGATTTTACATAATTGTTTGTCATCATGTCTGAGCTCTTTTCCTGTTGTTTGCTCATCCTTAAAACAACATGATACAGTACAGTCATTGTGCTTTGTGTTTAATTACAGGAGATAAATATAATACACATCACTTGTATGGAAAAGTAAGCTGGTCCTCCACAACAAAACAAGAAAACTGCGTTCTCTTTTTATTTATAAATGTCTCTTGCAAAAGCATCCTCACTTCTCTTTTTATTTCAAAACCACTAAACACCAGACCAGATCTACGATGGTTAGCTACAGAGGATTTTAAAACTTGAAACACTAAAAGTGGCTCATCCCATTGTTGATTTTAAAATTTTAACCTCAAGTCTGACTTTGAGTTTTTCTGACTATTAGGACTGAGCACCTCTATTAGATTAGATTAATAATGACACCTTATGCATGAGGACATCTGGTGATCAGGGATGTGTGTTGAGTTATGTAACAGTAGACCATAGGTCATAAAACCCTGTCAGTTATTTTTGCCTGCAGTGTTTTCTCGCTCTCTGTCTGTCTGTGTGTGTGTGTGTGTGTGTGTGTGTGTGTGTGTGTCTGGAGATCTTGATCTCAATAAGATTATATAAATATATATATAAACATAAATTGTGCTGTATTGTAGGCTACAGCTAAATTACACAACCTCAATGATGAAGCTCAACCAGTTTTTTGTTTTTTTTTGGAATTAAAATTTTTATTAACACGAGCATTAAAAGCTCACAGTGGTACAAAAGTAGAGAAATACAAAAATAAAGCAACAAAAATATATCCGTTAAAGCCTCGGTAGTCCCTGTCAAAATGAGTTTAACAACAACATAAAATAAGTAAAATAAAATGCATATACAAATACCAATATTAGAGTAGTAATAATAAGAAGTAAGGTAGAAAGGCAGGGAAAGTCTAGTTAGAGGTGAGGTGTTCCATGAAATAATCCCAAACCCCCAGTTCCATACGACCTTTACCCTTTATTCTTGTTAACATAATCTCATTGGATGCGGTCTCACTCATTAAGATTTTCCACTCTTGGAGTGTTGGACGTGTGGGTGATTTCCAGTGCCTTAATATGATTCTGGCAGCTGATGTTATCCCCACCATAAAAACTGAATATGCATTTTTTGTTAGGGTTGGAGTTTCCGTTTTATCTCACGCCAGCATCCCAGCGTGAAAGAAAGCTGGGATGCTGGTAGTGCTACTCCCGCCCATGCCTCCAGATATTTAAGCACACTGTGCCAAAATGGCACAACCATGGGGCATTCCCATGAGAGATGCAGAAAAGTTCCCATTTCTTTTGCACACTTCCAACAGGAACAGTTATTTGTTAGACCTATTTTGAAATGCCTACAAGGTGTCCAATAATACCGGTACAGTATCTTACATTGGATGAATTTCCCTCTGGCATCCTTGACGTATTTGCCATTTTGTGCAATGATTGGACTCCATGTATCTTTAGTAATTTTATAGTTAAGATCTTTCTGCCAAATTATTCTCAAATTATCACACATACTACTAATTAAATAAATTGAGTTTTAATAAAATGTTGACACCTTATGATTAAGAGAGTTGTAGCTCAACAGTGAAATTATCCTATTTTATTTTTTAAATGATTTTGTAGTTTTGTAGTTGTAGTTATATATACACACCTTCTCATTCAATGTGTATTTGTTAGTTTAAAACTATGAATGAACACATGTGAGTTATGTACTTAACAAAAAAAAGGTGAAATAACTGAAAATGAAAACAAAATAGCCACCCTTTGCTCTGATTGATAAAGCAAGAAATTCCACTAATTAACCCTGATAAGGCACAAATATGAAGTTCCTCAAGAGAATGCCAAGAGTGTGCAAAGCAGTAATCAGAGCAAATGGTGGCTATTTTGTAGAAACTAGAATATAAAACATGTTTTCAGTCATTTTACCTACATAGCACCATAAACATGTGTTCATTCATAGTTTTGATGCCTTCAATGAGAATCTACAATGTAAATAGTCATGAAAATAAAGAAAACACATTGAATGAGAAGGTGTGTACAAACTTTTGGTCTGTTCTGTATGTATATGTCTGTAATAAAGAAGAAATAAACGGATCTCTTGAAGATGCCACTGTAAAGTTTTGTCGCATTAACACGTACAGCAGCAGAGCGTTTGCATTGATTTAGGCCACGCCTCTATCACTGACGTCACCGGCATTTCAAGTGTGTTATTACATTATATTGAGGACCGAGGTGAGGTAGCGGAAAGCGATGGGCTAGATTAAAATGTAATTAAAACGGTGGTCCCGCCCCCTTCTTAACCACATGGGTAGAATGAAGGAAACCTCCTTCTATCTATATAAGGGCGGTGAAAATGAAGCTAGGACACTTTAAAAAGACAGTGTCCGCGTTTTGAACACCTCCAAAGTCTCGGCTTTAAAGAGGCAGCGCCGGTTCTCTTGTAAGACATCATGGCGGACTCCAACGACATAACAATGACATCCCTTGCCCGGGCTCTGTCTCACCACACACTGGATCAGTCCGTCCCGCATGATGCTTCGTCGAACCGAATTATTCCGCTGGGCCGGAGGAGAAAGCTGTCGAGCAAGTGCGTGTCGACCGACGTGTGCGCCGTGGAGGCTCGGGTCCTGGTCATCAACACCGGCGGAACCATCGGGATGACAATTCACGAGCAGGGTAAGTTCTGCCGTGACGTAGCTTAAACCCACGTACCGGTAGCTAGAAGAGCTGCTAGCTTAAATGTTGATTTTGTTGTTAGCAGGCTGTCTATTGTTCATTATATAGAAGCGCACACATATATGTATGTGTATATGTGTCTGTGTGTATAAAAATAACTTAAGCTTTCCGTGCCAACAACATGGAATAGTAACTTAATAGCTTCAGTTACTATTTTGGGATGCACGTGCCAACAGCTTAACTAAACAGCCGTAGAGGCTGTATAAGGGCTATAGCACTTAGCAAGCTGAATGTAAAGTGGACCATTATCATTTAGCTTTAATACAACGAGAAAAAGTTAGACTAATATTATAATATAAATGTCTTACTCCACTACTGACTATTGTACCAGCAGCACCTCATGAATGAAGCATCACAGGCTCCCTCAATGAATAACTAGATGTTGACATGAGGTATTGGGCAACATGTGGAGCCTCTGCTGAGGCGCAAATAACATTCAAAGTCCTGCATTTGAAGAGCTTCACTCTTATTTGCTGTTCACATCACACACCCTTTTTGGGCACTGGAATCATCAGTTTTTGGTCACTGTCATCATTTGTCAGTCATTCAGTTTAACAGGTTAAATAGATGCAGAATAAAATTCCAGCTGCCAAAAATAGGACTAGAACATCTTGCATGCCATAAAATTTCGAAATGACACTACACAATGTAGGAAATGTCATTAAAACAATGAAACATTAGCTAAGTCAACTTTGGACTTTTGATGTGTTTATTTTGTGTGTATTAAGAGTTGTTATTTTCTCATTTATTGACACACTACGAACAAAATCTTTCAATCTTTCTGTGACGATTCCTGAACGCAGGTTTTTCTTGATGTTCCCGTGGCAGTCAGCTGCCACACGCCGTCTCTCATCTCAAAGAATTAATGTTAAGTGTTCATTGGGAAGGCACAATGCCTATCCTTACATTTACCACTAGGGTTCAGTATGAGACTGATATATAGTGTTGAGATGACGGTTAAATCCTCATGTGTTTCTCTGATGTTGTAGTTGTGAAATGTCACAATCATATATATTTTTTTCGGTTACTTTGACCAACAGTGCTTGTACCAGAACCCAATGCTCTTGTGAGGAGCCTGCGCAAGCTGCCTATCCTCCATGATGAGATCTATGCCCAGCAGACCTGCCTGTATGATCACTACAACTACGACACCACCCTGGTGCTGCCGTAAGTGTCCCCTGAATAGAGGAAAAACAGTAACCCATGTCCTGCTCTATACACTTATACAGCACGCTCTGGGTGGTTTCACTCTACATGTAACACATATTTTGTTTTTACTGACTTTTGTATACCTAATAACCCTATAATTTGACTGAAAACCCTTTAAACGAACATCTGACACCTGCTTTACAAACTATTTATACAACTTAAGTGTGGCAGCTGCCCTGGAGCTAGTATCATGTTGTGAACTTTTTACCATTGCAAGTTTCACAAAACTGAATACTAATATTTCAAGTACAAATACAATTATCTGTTTTTTTTTATTTTTTATTATTATTATTATATGAGCATTGTGTAAGGGAAGAGTGGCGATTACACATATAGTAAGTGTTGCTGGCTGTTCTTGGGAGATTCTATGAAAATCAATGTAACACAAATGGATGTGATTATATATGTATTATTATATGCATAATATATTAAATACAACCATCACCTAAATAATTAAAGAAGCTGCACCTATCGTACAATTTTACAGGATTATATCTGTCTTATTGAGAAAAGTAAAAAAATATTGTTCAAGAGTTCTTAAGAAAAGATTAATATGCCTGAGTCATATTAAGAAAATTTGCCATTTTCTAACATGCAGTTTTTATAGGCGAAATCATTTCATAATTAATGAACACTGCACCTTAGCTTCATGAATATTACTTTATACCCAAGAATACAGTTGGTATTATTGTAATCATACAGCACATTATACATTTCCTATATAAAACAGGGATCGAACAAGAATCACTCGCTGTCCTCTCACTGTTAGCGATGGCTTTTGATTAATGACACTTTTTGCCCTGACAGGAGACCAACGCCCCATCCTGACCTTCATCATCTCGGGTAGCCGTAGTAATGTTCGCATTGTATTTTGCCAACACTGTGCTTGAGACTGGTTTGATGTCACTTAGACCAAATGTGAGGGTGTGCGCTTGCCAGACAGGAAATGCATGTTGACGTGGCCTCTGGCGAGAGGAGCATGCACCAGGAAGCATACAGGAGCACAGGACTGTATATCGCCTGAAGGACTTTTGTGTTTAGTCTTCCACTTGCTAACATCACCAGTGTCCCTGAAAGACACGTACCCTCACTCGCTCATTTCCATACAGAGCCTAACCCCCTCTTTTCTTGACTCCCACTGTGAAAATCGAATGAGCTGCAGCGTGGGGTAGGGTGTGGTAAAGATAAGACGACTATATAACAGACAGCGGTAGACATTTTGTGAAAAGGGTGAGCACACACATGCAGTTTTCGATCAGTGTGTTGGACTTAACAAACGAATGGCGACAATGTCTGGACTAATATTACTACCAACTTTAAAGCTACCCAAAACTTTGCACATGAATGTTTGAGCATGTTTTATTACATTTACTTTGTTTAATTTCTCTTAGGGCTTGAGCATGAATTACTTTTTTAATATTTGCTCATCCTTGTGTTTATACAGCGATAATAAAGTAGGCTCATATGCAAGTCTAATGATTTCAGGGTTGTCAGGATGCCTCGCCTATACTGAATGCTTACTTCAGACGAGGCAATTAGTTTATTGATTTATTGAAAAGCTTTATTCGTGTGATCTAGAGAGGCAATGCCACAAGCCTGTTTGCCACTGCACCTCCGACCTACTTCCAACTCCTCTGTACACACATATTCACACATTCATTATTCATGAGCTATGATGCAACTTAACGTGAGTATGTTAGCGTGTAGCTTTGTTACACCTTAGGGCACACTGCCAGAAAAGATGAATAATTGGTGATTTGAATAGTGTTCTTCTTGTGGCACTTTGGCTTCCAGATTATCCACAGCATATGTTCTAAGGCTGTGTGTGTGTGTGTGTGTGTGTGTGTGTGTGTGTGTGTGTGTGTGTGTGTGTGTGTGGATTTAAGGCTAATTAGAAGAGTGTCTGCAAGGACCCCTGGTTGGATGGAGTGGGGCGCTTCCCCCTGCTGTTCCATTCAGCTCATATCTTTATGTCAGAAGGATAGCCGATGGTAATGCAGGGGGGTGTCCCACTCTGTTTCTTTAAAAGGGAGATTAAAAGGAAAATCTTTCCATGGCAGTCACGCCGCTTTACACGGACTGTCGCAGGTGGGGCCACAGGACACCCCAGTTAAACTCCACTTAGAGGTGACATAAATATGTATACATGCAACCCCCCCAACCCCTTGTGTAGTTGGAATGAAAATGGAACATGGGCTTTTGCCCTAACCCCGAACAACCCGCCAAATAACCTAGTTATATCAAATCAGTCACTTTACGTCCTACAGCACTGCCTGCATTTTTCACTACACACTGGTTAAGGCTCACAGAGCCATCAAAGCTTCTCCACGGCTTATAAAAATGCTTTCTTTCTAACAATACGTACCACCCTTTTCCGGCTAAAAAGCTCTGTCTTTGTCTGGAACAGGTTTTGGCATCCCGCTGCTGTGGCAGAAGGCTCTGGCTAAATATAATTTTGTCTTGATTCAGGAAGTCGGCTTGTTTTTTTTTTTTGTTGTTATTGTTTTTTAGAGTTTCAGCACTTGTTCTAACTTTGTTAAATGCACAATATGTAATTTTCCGCCTATCAAAACAGTAACAAAAAAGATGGTGCTTGATGACATCATGAAGTAGCCTGGGATGATGGTCTTGTATTAATTGTGACTGTTAAGACAGGCTATTGAATATGTAAGGCAGGTTCCTCACAACTGCAGCTATGCATCAATATTCTAATGAATCGTGATGAAAAAAAAAGAGGCGGAATCAATTTATGGCGCTCAATTTTCATTCTGTGGCACTGCACCACAGATTGGTCTATATGTGGGAAACAGTTGATTTCTCTAGGTTTGAAATTAGTCAGATGCATTTAGTATAATGTAACTACTTAAAGTATTTATCGTAGGTCTAATCATTGTTAGACATCGTTACATATTGGGTTTTTAAATGAGCACAATCCAGGTTTATGCATATTAAGACATAAAGAGTCCAAAAATTGCATCCCAGGTCCCATCAGTGTAAAAATAGTGTCAATCTGCCTATAAGATTAAAATACTTAATATATAGAACAATTTAATGTGTAAAAACACTGAGGAAAAGTAATTGTTTTTCACAGGGAATTTGTTTCACCATGTGTTTGAAGTGATTTGGAGTGAACAAGTTAACGACTGAAACCACTCATAAATAACTGTCTGTTTTGAATGTGAAAATATGATGATTCAGTTAGCGTATGTGATGAAAGCCATACTGGTCTCTTTCAGGTTGAGTAAACAAGGCAAGAGGATAATCTACACTGTTTTGGAGTACAGCCCTTTGCTGGACTCGTCCAATATGACCCCAGATGACTGGGCTAGAATTGGAACGGACATTGAGGTACTTGCTGCTGGTTTCCTTTCATTTTTAGCTTTTGAACTGATTCCATTTCTACAACACTAATGAGCAACATGTAAATTAGGCTTTTAAAAACCAAGCGTAAAACAGTTGACCAGGTTAATGGTGAATCTCGTTCTCTTCGTTTCCAGAAAAACTACGAGGACTATGACGGCTTTGTGATCCTTCATGGCACAGACACTATGGCTTACACGGCCTCCGCTCTGTCCTTCATGTGTGAACATCTGGGCAAACCAGTCATTCTCACCGGCTCACAGGTAAGAGCATCTGTCTTCGGAAGTCAAAACAAATAAAAGACAAAATGCATCTTTAGTATTTTAAGTATTTACTGCCCTTTTTGTTTTGGTCTTCAGGTGCCTATCTATGAGTTGAGAAATGATGGCAGAGACAACCTGCTGGGGGCGCTGCTCATTGCTGGACAATATGTTATTCCTGAGGTGAGTAAACAGAGTTATGCGTCAGCTTCATAGGAAAAAAAGGGAGGATACGCACTACTTGTTAATGTGAAAGAAACAAACTGTATGTGAGACTCTGGAATCTTGAGCGATTCTTTATTACTATCAAGACTTTTTGTATGTATGTGGGAGATATATAATATATTAGTACATCCATTAACCAAGGTAAAGGAACAAAAGCTTCCTGAAACAGCTCGTTTGATGAGTAATATGGAACAATTACCACAACAGGAAAAACACTGAAAAGTCACAACTGTATCTGTAGCTGAACTGAATTAAAAATTGAATCCATTGAATAGACCATAACTACTTTTGCTTAAACAATGACATTCTTTGATTTTTAGACCAGATATATGTATCCCTAGGTTTTGCTGTGTTTAATGGACTATGTTGTACATTAAATAAAATACAGCACGGTGTTCCTGTTTTTTTCAGGTGTGCTTGTACTTCTTCAACAAGCTCTACAGAGGGAATCGTGCAACCAAGGTGGATGCTGGGAGTTACAATGCATTCGTTTCTCCGAACTTGACTCCTCTGGCCACTGCTGAAGTGGATATCAAAAGTGAGCTGGTGATGTAAAAGGGGCTGCTTTGTGTTGTAAAGAATTTTGTTGTTATTGTTGTTGTTTTTTTTTCTTTTTTTGATCAGTCTACTTCTTCCTTCCTTTCCTGCAGTTAACTGGGACACAGTGTGGAGGGACAGGAGCACGTCAAAGTTTAGAGTCAGCAAGGAGGTGAACCGGAATGTGGGCCTGCTCAGGCTGTTCCCAGGAATCACTGCTCACACCGTAAGTCGCTCTGGGCATTATGACTAGACTATTATTCTGTCTGTGTCATATATTCACCACTATTTCTAGAGATTACCTATTGTCCTTGGTCTTTGGTTGATACAGAAGAAAATATATACAGTAGAGCTGCGATTAATCAATTAGTTGCCAAGTATTCCAATAATTCGCAGCTATTTTGATAATGTATTTCTCAACATTTTTAAAAATGTCCAATTTCAAAAGCAAATTTATAAAATCATAAATATGCCCTCAAATGGTACCTATTGTTTAGCCTATTTTTAACCCTCCTGTTGTGATCCAGTCTAAACTGCCTCACTTACAAGTTTTCTCTCTGAATAAAGTAGTTTGTAGATTTGTGATAAATGGCCTGTGTCTGTGACAAATATTGCAAAATGTTTCATTTGAGTATTTGTTATAGTCATAATCACATAATGCTTTATATGCTCAAAAAAAAAATTATGAGCTTAGGTCAATTAAGCCATGAATAACAAATAGAAGCTGCCATCGATTACATTAATTGCCAATTATTTTGATAAGCAATTAATTGATTTGAGTCATTTATAAGAAGAAATGCCCAAATTCCTTGATTCCAACTTCTCAGATCTGATATATTTCTGGTTTCTTGAGTCGTCTATAATATAAACTGATGATCTTTGGGTTGTGAACTGTTGGTCCGAACAAAGAATTTTAGGTTGCATCTTTACCTTTGGAAAAGAGTGATTGAATTTTGCACCATTATATGAACCAAGAAACTAATTGATTATTAGTTTTTTTTAAAATAATCAATAGATTAATTGACTTACAGAATAGTATATATATTGTGGGGTCTGAGTCTATTACACTATTATACAATGAATACTGTATATTTCATTGCGTGTCAACTAAAAACCAAGATTTTTTACTGTCAAATTTAACCTGTTAACTTTGGTGACACACAATTAACATATTACAGTCTTTCAGAAGTGGTAGCAGGCTCAGTTTTATAGCTAGATGAAGTTACTGGTATGTTATGACCTGAGGCCTCCATTGGTAATAGTAGCTTGTCGGGAAGGGGACTCTTGACATTTTGGTGAGGATAAAAGGGCCCTTCGAACACTCCCTCCCTTTGTGATGGCTATTTGTTCTGCTAGCACATGCACAAGAAATCTGCTGTTTCTGATATATAGTGAGAGGGAGAGAAAGAGTAAATATTTTAGCCAAGAATGTTGTAATGAGCTAGTTTTCCTTCTCATATTATGCAGTGTAATTACATAGGCGTTCTTTGAAGGTGACAGAATGTTCAAAACATGTTGTTTTCTATAACTGCTGCAAAACATAGTTAACTTTAATTTAAGTGCGCTATTTCCCGTCTTCTGTTACTTTCCCGGTCATGTAAACTGCCATCAAAGCTCAGCCCGGAGAAAGATGAGACAGAGTTATGGGCCATGACCAATCACCCCGTAAAGAGGGAGGCTTTGGCAAAGATATTTAGCTGCACCTCCATCCCCTCACACACAACCCCCGCCCTCCAGGGGCTGCTCTGAGATCGACTTTACTGTCTCAATCTGCTCCCACTGCCCAGCTTGGCTATCAAGGCTTCCTTACAGCCTCTAACTGCCTTTATGAGGCAGCGTTTTGATTAGGCACCGGGCTCTTTGTAACCACTGCCTCAGCTGTCTCTCGAGAGCTTCGCTGTTAATCTGCTTGAAACATTTCTTGTCAAAGTGCTTAATACAACACAAAAAATACTGACTGGCTGAACCTGGCACCTTGGTCTTGCCAAGTGACTTTATGTGTGTGCTAACACCTTCAGATTAATGGCTCCCCTTCCCGTCATTTCAGCCGTCTGCCATTCTAGTCATATGCGGTGGCTAATGATGTGGTATAGGTCCTCCCAGTGCCAGCCAACCAGCAACCGAGATAACCGGTTGCATAGATGGCACCAGATGGGTTTTTAGGAGAGTGGACAGTCTTGTGCGTTAGGAGGGCTAGAGGAGAAATAACACGGAATACTAATTCCTCAATCTTGATTCTACGCAGTTGAGCAGACAGTTTGGTCAGTTTGGTCTTCTGGTGATACAAAACTGTGCTTGTGTGTGTGTCCAGGTGAGCGCGTTCCTGCAGTCACCCATTGAGGGCGTGGTCCTGGAGACCTATGGCAGTGGAAACGCCCCCGATAACCAACCCGAGCTGTTGGCGGCGCTGAAGGAGGCCACTAGTTCTGGCATCATCATCGTAAACTCCACCCAATGTCTGACGGGGACCGTATCCGCTTCCTACCACACAGGCCAGGTCCTGTCACCTGCTTGTCACATGACTGTTTTCATCAGGGGAGTCAAACTCAATTTGGTTCATGGCCCACATACCGTATATGACCAATTTGATCTTAATTGGGCCCGGACCAGTAGGAATAAACACAAGTAAAAACACGTGCAAATTTTTCCTCTTTTTTGTGTAAAGAAATGGAGTAGAAATATTTACACAATTAATTAATCTTCAACGTACAAAACAGGAGAGATGACATGAGTAAAAAAGAGAAATTTTAAGAAAATGATATGATGAGTTCCTTTTTTAAGCAGCAGGTGAAGTTATCTGCCTTACAAACCTTTTACCAATCAAAATGGTAAATATTTTATCCCTTCAGCCCTGAAAGAGGCTCACTGATGTCACATTTCTGTGAATAAATAGGAACTGGTCCATTTTTTTTGTCACACTTTGTACATTCATCCAGTTCAACCCATCCAGTGGGCCACATTGGACCCTTTAACGGGCCGCGTCTGGCCCCTGGACGGCATGTTTGACAACCCTGGTAATGCATGTAAAAAAAATGCTGATGTTCATTCGAGAGAGAAGAAATCAACCCAATCACTCTTTGTATGATTCCTCAGGTGTTAAAGGATGCGGGGTTGATAGCCGGCGGTGACATGACTCCTGAGGCCGCCCTGTCGAAGCTGTCCTATGTATTGGCCAAAAAAGACCTTGATCTAGCTGCCAAGAAAAAGGTTGATGTCCACATACATAGGTGTATTTTATAAATGAACATATCATTAATTGAGGAAAAATTAAATAAAGGTGTGTGTATGTGTGTGTGTCCAGCTGATGGGTAAGAACTTGCGCGGCGAGATGAATGCAGACCTAGCAGGAGCCAAGCTGTGCCTGAGCGACAGCCGTTTCATCCAGGTCATCGCCAAAACCCTGTCCATCAGCTGCAAAGAGGTGAGGGCAATCGCTTCAAAAAAAAGCCTGTCTGTAAAAATGTGTTTATATTGATCATTTTTGTTGTAAATATTTAGGGGGCATTTTATGCTTAATGACCTACTTTTAAAGGTAAATATAGAGGTGGGCAATATAGCTAGAACATATATTGAGGTATAATATTTCATATCAGTGGATAATGGTGATTATTGATATTTCTTAGCTACTTATTTATAATAACGACCAGGAACAGCTGAATGTAACCACTTGATTGATTTGATTCAGTGATTGCTCCATTATCATGGGATATGTGCTGTTTATGAGGCAAGTAGGGAGCATATATATATATAGATATTGTTTTATTGCCCAGGTCTAGGCTGAAATCACTTTGCCAACCAAACAACTATTAGGAATTTTTTTTTTGTTGATGTGGTTGTGTACAGGAGCTGGAAGCCATCCGCGATGCGCTGACTCCCCCGCTGGCATGTGCTGCCGCAAAAATCGGAGACATAGAAGCCTTAGAAGCCCTAAAAGAAATGGTAAACACACACACACACACACACACACACACACACACACACACACACAAATAATATTGTAGTTCTCTTTTCTGTACACAGAGAAGTAAAGGCAAATACTTTACTTTTTGAGGAGGTTTTGAGGAGGATGAAGGGGTTCTGGAGTAGGTTAAAATGATGGTAAGAGAGCTTCGGTTTTCGTTTAGTCAGTCAGTCATTTTCTATACCTGCTTATTCCTCATTAGGGTCGCAGGGGTCTGCTGGAGCCTATCCCAGCGCGTTACGGCGAAAGGGATACACCCCAGATGGTCGCCAGCCAATCGTGGGGCACACACACCATTCACTTACACACTCACACCTACGGGCAATTTAGAGTCTCCAATTAACCTCAGCATGTTTTTGGACTGTGGGAGGAAGCCAGAGTACCCAGTGAAAACCCACGCAGACACGGGGAGAACATGCAAACTCCACACAGAAAGGTCCCAGACCCAGGACCAAGGAGGTCTTGAACCTGCGACCTTCTTGCTGTGAGGCAACAGCGCTAACCCCTGCGCCACCATGTCGCCCCTTTCGTTTATTTATTTATTACTTATTTTTCAGTAAATTACATTTGAAGGAAAAAAGAAAATCATTAAATACAAGATGCTTCCAAAGTTAATGAACCAAAAATAATCTTTTACGATGGTTCCGTATATTTTATTACAACTGTCAAAGTCAAGTCAACGTCATTACTGATTACTGCTTGAAATAGTGATGAGGTCTTAAAAATTTGGGGTCTTTAAAAAGTCTTAAAAAAGGAATTGAAATGAACACCTGGATTCCTGCATAAACCCTGTGTGTACTGTGTCTGTAATTTTCCTGTTCTCCATTGTTTTCCTCTGGCACAGGGCAGTAACTTGTGTCTGGGTGACTATGATGGACGTACCCCCCTACACATCTCTGCCTGCGAGGGTCACCTCCCAGTGGTGCAGTACCTACTGAGTCACGGCGCTACCGTCCATGGTAAAGATCGTTATGGCGACACACCCCTCACCAACGCTGTACGCTTCAGGTAAGACTCATTTGGAATAATGAGGGCTGTTTGTTTTTCCATCGAAAAGTCTGCTTTAAAGCAATTACGGCATTCCCTGAAGTTGCAAGCGCAAGACTAAAAAAAAAAAAAATTCTTTTGGCCATTAGCAACCCCTGTGTCTTGAAAATATGTCAGTAATAGCTGCTGTACAGGAGAGTTCATTACATGAGCTGCTGCAAGGTAGGGAATCTGCTCTGCTTAGATAACAGGAAGGGAGTGTGTGTGTGTTTGTGTGTGTATGTGTGTGTGTGTGTGTGTTGGGTGGGGGGTGTTAAAACCTGGGGAGCAACTGTTAATGGCGTTTAGAGGGCAAGCAATAATTATAAGCTAATTAGGCTAATTGTCATCTGACGATTTAGTCAGTGTTTATTTTTACTGAAACCGTTTTTGTATTTTTTACATTTTTTTTCCTCATTCTCTTGACTATGCTCTAACGTCTATCTGGGGAAAAAGTGACACTTAACACTGCTGCGTCGCTGCCGTGTCGCTGCTGTGTTGAGCCCCGAGGGAAAAATATCGTATGTGTAGGAGCTGTGCCAAATGGATGTTGTCCTATTTTAACGGTTGGCACAGCAAGTAGAGACTTGTTTCCCTTTTGTGATGTAGAGGGAAACAATGGCACACTAACACTTGTCATTACACTTCCTGTGCTACACGCCTTCGGCTCACTATGTCCTTTCCAAATGTATTTAAAGAAGCCGCGCCAAGTAATCGAACTGGGGTTTTGAGCTGCTTTTACAATCTCAGCATTTGACTGATGGACCTTTTTTTAAAGTCACTGGCGTTTCACAGCCTGATGCCCATATAAGGAGTGGCAGCGAGAGTCGAGAGAAGGGTTAAAGAACAAATGTGGGGAGTGTCCCCTGAACCAGTCCTACCAGCCTGTTCCCAGTTTCACAGATGAGAGATACTGGCTTCTTAACACTCAACAGGAAGTCTAAGCCCTTTTTAATAGTTTCTTAGGCTGCAGGTTGAGGCTTTCTTGGGCAACAAAACACATACAACAAAGCACTTTACAGCGAGGGAGAGAGGGGATCAGTGAGCCAATTACACTGAGGGTAGATTATCTGGCCAGATGGAGCCGGGGCCACTGCTCACACAGGTGACTCCGGTATGGGCAGTTCATTGTGGGGGATAAGAAGTTTGTTCTTACTTGTTAAACTACAACCAATGCTGCACTTCATTGGATAAAATAGAAGTTTAGGATTGACAAAATCTAAATTCTACATTTTTAAAATAATATTCCCTATAATGGTTATGATTATATCTATTATTTAGCCTATATTTGACCCTCCAGTTGATTCAGACTGACTTACAATTTTTCTCTCTGATAAAAGTAGTTAATTTAATAGGATTGTCATAAGGTTGTAATAAATAGTCTGTAATAAATAATGCACTGTTTCATCTGAGCATTTGTTATAATCACAATAATCCATCCATGTTTTTACCAAAAACTAATTGTATGAGCTCATGTCACTTAAGCCCATAGGCCATGAATAACAAGAATTCCAGTTAGCAAAAAAAGATCTGACACAAGTGATAATATTAGAGCAGATGATTAATCGAGTAGTTCCCATCTATTACATTAATCGCCAACTATTTTGACAGTCATTTCATCGATTTGAGTTATTTTTAAAAAGAAACTGTCAAAATTCTCTGGTTCCAGATTCTCAAATCTGATTATTTTTTGGTTTCTTTAGTCTTCTATTATAGTAAACTGATGATCGCTGAGTTATGGACTGTTGGTCTGGACAAAAAAAATAAGACATTTTAGGTTGAATCTCCAGCTTTGATCAACATTTTACACCATTTAATGAACTAAACAGCTAATCAATTATTTGATTAAACAATCATTTGAATAATCCACTGTCATAATAGTGGTTAGCTGCAGCCATAGATAATATACGGAAAATATTATTATGGGTTTATACTCATCTATAATGCAGCTGCCATTTTCAACCGGCACCACAGAAATAATTAACATGAAACAAACACAACAGGAAGGTTAATGGAGTGATACTCTACAGTATTTATACATTACATATCCTGTGATAGTTATAAAGCTTTATCGCACGGTGTCTTAATTCAGGCGCAAGGAAGTGGTGAGGCTGCTGAGACAGACCGGAGCCCACTTCACCAGGGTCCAGTTGGCGGAAGCGGGAACAGAACTGTGCAGGTGAGAGACGCACAAAAGCACGCCATCAAACAACTGCACTCGTCATACAGTCACGAACGCCTCGGTCGCTCTTAGTGACCCATCCTCCATAGCTGACACAGGTACAACCAGTTGTTACCCAACCGCTGTTACACACACTGTAGGAATGCTCCCCGGCTGCATAGCTTTGCATCTCTACTGCATCTCTCCTGTTGGCGTCTGCGTGACACACCGGCTGGCTCCTGTTATTCATGCACCGGAGACATTTTACAGCTTTTATCAAGATGGTTCCAATGTCTTTTCAGAAGCACACCCAATTTATAAAAAAAAAAAACTGGTGTCTCTTGGATCGAATAATCGCTGAAGTGGTGGTCCTAGTAATATAATTTTGAGAAACAGATCCCTTTATTGTCATAATAATGCTTTTAAATTCTGTGTGGTAGCATGGCGGCCAGCGGTGACCTGGAGGGCCTGGAGATATGGTTCCTTGCAGGAGCTGACCTGAATAAACCGGGCTACGACGGGCGGTCCGCAATGCAAGTGGTGGGTTCTATAGGGCCACGTATTCCACTTCTAATAGCACTTCATTTTCTTTCTGCTATGTTAGAATCAACCCGTATTCATTCTTTCTCTCAACCTTGACCTTTTGCAGGCCAAGGCCATGGGAAAATCTGAAGTGATTGCATTTTTAATCCAGCTCTTGAACACGGTAATTCTATCCATTCTAGCTACTCTTTCTCTCTATATGTTCTATATACGTATATACAGATGCATCTTAAATAATTAGAATATCATGAAATCATGAAATATCATATATATATATATATATATATATGATTGATTTGTCTCTCTGTTCACAACTGGTCATATTTTTTCAGAAATAGGTTCCATGGGTACCTGGATGGGGAAGTACTTAGGCTCTCTATATGCATTATTTCTGTAATTACCTCTCAATTACATTTTTGTCTTTAAATTCTTCTAATTTCAGAGAACATTGGGTGACTTTAATGACTATAATGAATATGATGATGATGATGATGATGATGAGGTAAATGTGATTTAGTAAATTTGTTTGTTGTCCCAATATTTTGAATGAGAGATGTGATGAGATTCCCCTTATCCCCCTTTGGCTCCCGCATGCCTTTTTTTTTTTTTTTACCTCTGGGTTGTGAGTTTTGAATCCCAGCATGCGTTGCACAAAGAAGCAAAATGCATCCCTTGAAAAACTTGCCAGTCTTATCACAGGGCTCAGACATGAGGACAAACAAATGTTTCACATCTACGGTTGATTTTATGCCCCAGTTCACCCAACACCTAGAGGGAAGCCATTCAGGCAACTCCAGACAGAAAAGAAAAAATATCATTGTTACTGAAAAAATACATTTCTAAAATGAAGTGAGTGCACATACAAGTACAACACATGAACACTGCATTAGATTTTAGTGATTTTAGTTGATCCAGATATTATCTTAGTGCTATAAGACTGTAAACTTAATATCTCTGTTTTTATATATTATAAACAATTTCAGTATTTGTCATGTACAAAAAGACATTCATATATATATATATATATATATATACATGTACACTTGATACAATTGCCCCTTAAATGTCATGACAAGATGAACTTGAATTACAGGAAATAAAAATAATGAACAACAGAAGAAGAAATAAAACAGTCACTACTGTAGAGCAGCAGTTAATCACACAATCATTAGATTAATTGCTAATCAATAGTTGAGTGTGAATTGATGTTGTTTTTTTTTAATAATTTGAGCTGTGCATGTGTCAGACCTTTCTGTTGTGCTTCTGTCTCAGATCATATTGGATCATAATGGATTTGATGCCTGTTAATCATGTGTGTGTGTGTGTGTGTGTGTTTGTGTGTAAACCAGCCTTCCTCCTTCCAGGTGCCTCATATTAATCCTGTCTCTTATCATTTCTGTGGCAGAACGCCATCGAGTTCACCGCCCCAAGGTCAAGCATCTTCTGACTTCTCTTCTACACCGTCCACCTCCTCCGAAAGCCGTCCTCATCACACTGTCCACCGTTAAACTTAACAAAGTCGCTCTCGCTTTAAATGTCTGTGTAATGCTTAGATAGATTTATATATTGTTAGAAGCAATAACTGCATATAAAAGCAGTAACTTTCCCTCCAAATCCTTTAATAGCACAATATTATACAACTGCTTTGAGGGCATTGATATATGTACACTATATTGATTGTTACACAGTATTCTATGTATGAGAAACCACATTTTTATACTGAATGTTTGAACTACAAGAATCAGTGGTGACCCCATTATTTCTTGAGAAACAACAGCGCTTTAATGTTTGTTTTGTTTTGTTTTTCAATATCAGAAGAGTTGCTGTAATCCTATATCGTTACAAGTAATGCCTCTCTCTGT
Organism: Lepturacanthus savala; assembly: GCA_030544235.1. Taxonomy (NCBI): domain Eukaryota; kingdom Metazoa; phylum Chordata; class Actinopteri; order Scombriformes; family Trichiuridae; genus Lepturacanthus; species Lepturacanthus savala. The sequence goes on along the minus strand of CM060469.1, from coordinate 15,474,202 downwards.
AGCAATATATTTCTGACATCTGGAAGTACAGGGTACATTCACAGATTTTATTTTTATACTTATTTTTCTAGTGAGATGCTGGAAAGTATGTAAACTAATGAAAATACGATTTTATTGTTATTATCTGGGATGTCATCTAACTATAGAAGTTGTTCACCGCGGTCTATAGTACGGAGATGTGTTTAGTAGGGATTAAAATAATTATTAATACATTAATCCATTGGAAGGAAAATTAATCTAAAACACTTTGCTTAATCTTTCGATAATTTATCAAGCGAAACTGCGTGTGACAATGCCAAACTCTGTGGTCTATAGGAGGGAGATGTTAGTTTTCTCTCTGTTAAACAGGTCTTGCAAAATCTTGTAGTTACCCTCCAGACTCATCCAGCCTGTTCCTCAGAATGGCTACAGTGGCATGTCTGTGACTTCGAAAGAGGAAATTCAGACTATTACCAAGCCATATAAAAACTGGAAAGCCACCCTAGTGTCTGTTTTTCTTTTTTGTTTTTAATTTAAAAATGTTAATTAATTTTCTCGGATGACGAATCAATATGTTTTCTGTTCCTCTCGTTGCGCAACAAACTCTTCCTTTTGATAGCAGTTTTCAAAGGTCATATTTTTTCACCTGTAAAGTAATATTTCCGGCTCTTTTGTTGTGGTTACATGTGACTTTAAAGTGCAAACAGAATCTTGATGTGATTCCCCCCTCCCCGTCCCTACTGTTTTTCATCCAATGCTGCTGATATTATCCTACTGCTGTATTTAAAAAAACAGGTGCAAGATGATGTGTGTGTGCGTGCGTGTGAGAAAGTGACCTCGTGGTTCTGTTTCTCCTGTGTGGGGAAGAAAAAAAAATCAAATAAATCTCTCCTTTCAAAACCAGTGTCTCCTTTTTTATTGTGTTGTGTTGTGAAAAAACAGATCTGTGCATACATACGTAGATTAACAGCTTCTGGCTAAAGATTCCGGAGCGATTTTTCCGATTTGACACGGGGTTCCTGTATGAAATAGTGCTACCTGATTGTTGGAGGTCATTTTTATTAGTGTGCAGTGTTCCTTTGTGTCCTCTAAACACATCCGTTCTGAATAATAATTAGGATTCATGGTGGCGGTACGCAGCACAGGCCTTCAGTAGAAATACTGCAGAGAACCCGCATGTAGGACTCGTCTGACGGTTCAACGTGAGCCGAGGCTTAAACCGAGACTTCGATGAAAAATAAAAGACGTGCACAAAGATAAAGTACCAGACGTCCATGTGACTTGTCGGCCTGTAGATGCTGGTATGTGCTATCTCTGTCTTGAGGGCGGCTGCCCCGTTGTGCTGCTCGCTGGTGGAACCCAGCTCATCCGGTTGGACCAGCATGGGCCTCATTCCTCTCCTCAATGAGAGGCTTGTACGAACCAAGCCCCGGAACACTATATAAAGAGCCGTGCAGCCTGTCATCTCAACACAGCGTCAGCAAGGGCGAGGAAGAAACAGCCCGGCAGGGACAGATCTCACCTCTTGCTTTCCTCCAGGTAAGCCCACTCGTGAAGGCAGGAGCCTGTTTGTGGCCTGTTGTGCTTTGATTCTGGAACAGGAGGGAAAGGCTCCAAACCCGCTGTGGTAAATGATGCGTTTACTTTGTTGTCTTTAAACAGATCATCTCAGAGTCGAATCTTTTTTTTCCTTCTTCTTCTCTTCTTTCATTAACGGAAGCAACTGTTCAAAGAGGATGGATTTTTCTCTTTTTTTTGCCGGCCCTGAAGAGAAGTGTGGTCAACCTGATTAAGTGGTTCTCAACAGTTCAACAGTTCTTTCACAAAATTGTGAAATGTTTAGGACCACTTGACCAGTCAGACAAAAGCTGCGTTTGAACGGACCCTCGGGACAAGGCTCTGGAGGCCTGGACTTTTGATGATTCTGCGACATGTGTACGTGAGCTTTATTGGGATACATGTTAGAGAATCAGCAATCAATCAATGAATGCATTACATTATATACATATACATACATTAAGACAATAAAAAGAGTAGAATAGTTTTTTTTTTTAACAGTAAAACTTGTTTGTGTTCATGTGTTCTCTCTCTCTCTCTCTCTCTCTCTCTCTCTCCTTCTGCCCCCTTGTGTTGCAATGGTATCTGCAGCACACAAGGAAACTGTATGGGGTGGTACTGGTTGGGGGGGGTTGGCTATAAAGAAAATATGGCTCCAGTAATTTCATTCAGCTTGCTGACGTATACAAAAAACAATTTAACAGCTCTATTGCTGTGGTGTATTTGCATATATATATATATATATATATATATATATATATATATATATATATATATATATATATATATATATATATATATATATATATATATATATATATATATATATACAGTATACAACCCACTATTATTTCATTATTTCCACTATTTTATTGTCATCTGGATTCAAAAGTACTGATTAAACACAAGCCAATAAAAAATAATAATGTCTCTGTTGTCTGAGTGTGTGTGTGTGTGTGTGTGGGGGGGGGGGGGGGGGGGGGGGATCCAGGTCGCTGTCCAAAGTACTGAAAGTTCTGCTGCCATTTAAAACAATTAAATAAATAAAATAAAATAATAAAATTCTCACTAAAGGAATCCAAACTATGAATGAACACACGTGTACTTAACAAAAAAGGTGAAATAACTGAAGTGTTATTTAATGTTTCATATTCTAGCTTCTTCAAAATAGCCACCCTTTGCTCTGATTACTGCTTTACACACTCTTCAGGTAGTCACCTGAAATGGTTTTCACTTCATGGATGTGCCTTATCAGGGTTAATTAGCGGAATTTATTGCCTTATCCATCAAAGCACATGATGGCTATTTTAAGAAACTAGAATATATGAACATATGTTTTCAGTTATTTCACCTTTTGTTAAGTACATAGCACCTAAACATGTGTTCTTACATATTTTTGATTCCTTTAGTGAGAATCTACAATGTGAATATGAAAATAAAGAAAACAAATTGATGAGAAGGTGTGTACAAACTATATATATATACTCCAGAAATGATGAACGAGAACGCATTATAAAGTTGAACATTATTACATTAGATGTATTACAGCCTATAAATAAATTATTAGATGGAGGGTCACATATACAGTAGTACACGTGCTTGCTTTTCAATTTTTGCTCCGTGACAAATTGGCTGGACTTGTAGCTATAGTCTCCATTGATTTGGCAAAATGCCTTTTTCTTTTTTTTGCGTTTGGACTTGTGCATACAAATCTAACCTTTAACTCCTAGGACTAGTTTTGATGGGGGGAGAGAGGGGGGACCTGATCAAAATGTGACACAACTCCGGCAAGATATGACCCCCCCCCCTGTACACACACACACACACCATTACTTTATATTACATAAATCATTCATGAAAGCACCGTGGCACCGATTATTCCCCATCTCCCTTTCAGACACCCCCCATCCACCATTCTCCTTTTTCCTCTTTTGATCTGCTCCGTGCGCCAGGAACTATCAATATTTGCTAAACGTTGCTCACAAAGCCTGCCCGGACACCGGGAGGAGGAGGAGGAGGAGAAGGTCTCAAGACGTACAGAGAAGCATTAATGAGATGCCCACAGCGACTTCCCCGCACGTGCGCGGGGGGCAGCAGATGTAGCGGCTCGGTCCCCGGGGGGATCCCGTCCGCGGAATTTCATCAGCGGCTTGTGGTGGTGGTGGTGGTGGTGGGGGGCAGGTAAGGGAGGAGGGACCCAACCCAACCCCACACCTCCTCCTCCTCGTCCGTCACCCATCTTCTCCCCAGGAGAAGATGGGTGACGGACGTGGTAAATCATCTTTACTATGGATTGTAATTATCGCTCTACTGACAGTGACCCCCGCCTCCAAATGAGTGTGTGTGTGTGTGTGTGTGTGTGTGTGTGTGTGGTGGGATCAAAAATAATTCATTCATCTTTAAAAATATAAATTATTTAGCCAACCCCCCCCTCCTCTCCATCTGTCAAAACATGCTTGTTGCAAAGTGAATCTAAATCTTGATTTAATCATCTCTAGATCTGCTGAATATAACAGAAAATAAATAAATAAAAAAAAACTCTGCAACCAAACTTTGAAAGCCCCATATCATATCATACATGTTTCCCTTTTTTGAATTTGTGATATATATATGTGTGGTTTTAACTACCAAAAAAAAAATGATCTCAATATAGTTTTACGTCTCCTCTCTGGAGCTCTTGAGGTCGTTTTGCGTCTGTCTCGTTAATATTAACGAGAATTTTACTCGGATTTGAATGACTGGGGGTTCGTGTGACGTCACAACTTTGCTGCACTCTGTGGATTTTGAAATATGACACAATATTTGTAGAGCTTCTTACTTTCCACCATATTGGCCCTTTAATAAAGTTTAGAGGCACTGATCTCAGTCTGCTTTTGTAAAAAAATCACTTGCACCCAAACTTGTTTGGTGACCTGGAACTTTAAAGGTCCCTTAGGGTATCATACTCTTTTTTTCTTGGGTGTTAGCTTTAGGTGCCAAAAAACCCTGATTTCAATATAGTTTAAAGCCGCCTCTCTGGAGTTTCTATAGGTCATTTTTGTCTGTCTTGTTAATAATAATGAGCTTTTCCCCTGATTGGCTGATTTGAAAGACTTGGGTGTGTAATCATGACATCACAACTTTGGGGAAGTCGTGACTTTTTCAATGTATATGTAGCCCTTAGACCTTAAAAAAATAACTTTTTTATGATATGGGACATTTTAAATTTAGAAACAATCTCAATCTGCTTCAGTGCTTTATTTGCACACCTCTATGGAGCAGCTCCAGGATGACATCATCACCATCATCATCACTCGCTTCGCTTTGCAGCAGCTTCAGGGTAAAGAAAAAAAGAACTTTGAGATTGAATTCTGAAAAATTCAATCTTATTTCCCTTCGTCAATGGACTCCCGGCGCTAAAAGCCTGGGCAGCATTCAGGTTTTCTTTAATACCGCCTAGTCAGTCTAATTACATCGACGCAGCCTAATTGCTCCCCCGCCTGAATCCGGCCTCAACCGTTCAATCTGCGCAGTAACAAGCCTCAGCCTGTTGGATGGAGAGAAAGCTGTTCACCGAACACTTGTATCGATCAGCAATCACGAGATCTCACTGGATCGTAGTCCTCGCTCCCATTACGAATAAAGGAGAAATGGCTGCTGGCCCAGTCACTCAGGGGTCAACTGGGAGAGGGAAGGTTGCAACTTTTGATGAATTTAAAGTTAATAGCCCGTAATAAAGAATATTAAAAGCCATCAACAATTAAATCAGGTTTAATTGAACTGAATAAAAAAAAGTCAATCCCCGCAGCTCTTCATCATCTTTAAATATCCCCTCGAGGGGGAAAAAAATACAAGGCAGCGACGCTTCGACCATGCTGAATAAGATAGGAGGGGGAAAGTATAAGCTCTGATGAGGTCATTAATGTGTGCACGCGAGACGCGCGGTGAGTGTGTGAATATTAAAGGGGCATTGCGGGGAATCGCGCGTTAAAAGGGTTACTTGGAGAGTGATCGCCGGTGCTTTGCGTCTTTACGTGCGCGACGACGACGCACCAGCAAATCGGGGATAGGAGAGCGGGTCAGAGAGAGAGAGAGGGAGAGGTTGAGTGAGTGAGAAGAGAGAGAGAGAGAGAGAGAGAGAGAGAGAGAGAGAGAGAGAGAGAGAGGGGGAGGCTGGAGAACAGATAGCAGCAGATGCGCAAGGTGCGTCCTCCGCTCTCAGACTTGCGGCGCTCAAAGATCAGGCGTGACCAGCCTCAGGATGCCACGAAAAGTGTCCAAGTGGATGTAACCCCCCCATTTTTTTCCCCTTGTTCTTATTTTTTCTACGGATGGATCGTACCGCTTCGTCGTCTCCTCGGACCAGCGGCTGGAAATCCGAGAGGTGAATTTTTACGCACACGTGTGAGCTCCCTGCCCGCGCGTCGCACTGGATGTCCGGATTAAAACACTTTGCGGATCTTTTCGGAGGGCACGGAAGACGCGACTCGGATGGCTCCGCGGATGAAATAGGTTCCCCGAGGAGCGGAATATTCGTTCGGCTTCATTTAGAGCCCACATGGCTTTACCAAACTCCCCGGGGTCTCCTGGAGCCGGGAAGCCCAACCCCAGCGTCATAGACCTGGGGACATTCTTCGTGGACTCCGACATCATCTTTGGATTTACAAGTCACCTGCTGAAGAGAAAGACGAAGGTAAGAAGAGCTCGGGGCGGATGATTGACGCACTCCGTTATCCAAAGAAAGAAACATTAAAGGTCGATTTCTTGAGCGTTGCGCAGGAAAGTGATGCGCCCTTTGGCGCAGGTTCCTCTTGTCTGCCTTTCAGGACCTCGAACAGCACCTCGCAGCACCCGGACCCACTTCTCGTCATCTTTAACTTACCTCATCATCAGTTTGTCTCATTCAACACGTCTTGTGGTCATTGCCATCGTATAAAAATACCTTTGCCATCGATTAACTTTGATTTTTTTTTTTTGTGCGTTGAACTGGCGCCGGTGGGCAACCTATCTCCTATCGATAATAACAGGATTCGAATCTTTCTCCTTCAATTCAATTCAAATATATAACTTATATATAGACTATATGAGGAAGCACTTTTTACACGTTTGTGCGCGTCTTCAAGAAACATCCTCAAATCATTTGCACCCAAATCAGATTCCCCCCCCTCCCTTAAATGACAATGAAATGTAAAAATCATCCACACAGGCTATAATAATCTATAATTCACAACTAGTTGTGCTGTCAGGAGACAAAAGCTTGTTTGAGGGCAGAAGAAAAAAAGAAAAAAGAAAAGGGAAACCTTTCCTGGTGTCGAGGGCAGCAGTGCGTGGCCACTGTCGCTTACATCACCCGCATGAAATATTAAAACTTTACTAATTAAATATTTAACCTTAGCTATCCCCCCCCTCCCTAACACACGCACACACACACCCTTTTTCATCTTGAGAGCTGCTGGTCTGTATTTTGGCCAGATGATGGCGCCAGAGTAACACTAACGAACTCCGCGTCTGCGGGAAGGAGACGGCAACAGTTGCCATGTGAGCTGAAACACTGTGGTGCTCGTCCAGGCGTAAAAATAAGCGCTGAAATAAACGCACAAATGGCGCAAATCAGAGAGTAAAGAAAAGTCCGACTTAACCTATGCCAGTTATTAAAAAAGGAAAATAAAACACACTAAAGTCATTTGTATCGACCTTTTATTGTAATAATACGTACAATGTCAGGTTTGATGTTTTTTTTGGAGAGTAAATAAATAATGAAACACATATAAAACCCAATTTTTGAAAATATCATGGAGTCTAAAGGCGTTTTTAACTGACCGATCCTCTCTGGCGCAGGCTGTGCCAGCGTTTTACGCACGAAAACTTTGTTCAAACACGTTTCGCTCCCTCTGAAGAACTTTAAATTCATGTATACGTCGAGAGAAGAATGTATATTTCTGACCAGTACATGTAACTAAATCATATCGTCCCCTCAGCCTGCGCAGGAAACTTTTCTTCATCCCCCTCCCATTCCAGGAGTTAATACCGCCTCCTGCGCGCTACCGATCACCCTCCTGCACCAAAAAAAAAAGAAAAAAAAACTCCTGCTTGTAAACTTATGCGACGCATTTCACCAGTTGCCTTCGACCAGCAGCCACTGGCCAAAGTCTCCGCGCCGACAGATGACCCGTAACCCGCGGTTCTCGCCTATGGCTCTTCGCTGCGTTCTAGTTTGTGGTTTTCTCCTGAAGGTGTAGCCTAACCTTGATCCGGGGAGAATGCAATCGCTTAGGGGCAGTCCGGCTCCTGATGGAGGAGACCCTAACAACCGCATGTTCACTGTAAGTCTCTTTACTGCATGATTAAATGTAAAAAAAAGAAGAAGAAGGAAAGTGATTTCTACTCATGCAGGTTTTTCCCGCAACTCCGTGCGCAATTGGGCAGGTGTCCTGTCTGTCTGGTTCCAAACGCGTTCACTCTCGCTCTTGAACGCACCGCAGGACCTCGAGTTAACCCCTCCAAACTTTCTTTCTTTTTCTTTTCTTTTATTTATTTATGTATTTTTTGTTGAAGGTGGAGGGATGTCCGAGCGGAGAGTCTCTAGCGACCCCCAGGAAAAGGCTCCACTCCGCGGAGGACGCGCGGTGCAGCAGCCGGCCTCCCCCCGAGGGCGCCGGCTCGGTTTCTGTCTCCGAGTCGGAGGAGAAAGGAGGCTTCTGCCAGCAGTGTCAGGAGAAAGTCTCAGAGCTGAGAAAGCAAGCTCTGGCCCTGGCTGACCAGAACTCCCTGAAGGTTGGTCTGATCACTTAATCCACACCCGTTTCCCCCATATCTGACTGTTTTCCACTTGTTGACACCTGATTTTTTTGAAATATGTTGATCATCTGAGTTATATGGCTCCATCCTTGCACCTTTTTTGGTTAAAAGGAATCAAATCCGGTTTCAACTGAGCTCTGCAGTTTCAGCTGTTGCAGCAGTTCTGTACTTACAGTAGCAGGTAGTAATAGTAGTAGTAGTAGTGGTGGTCTCCTGGCTCTACACCTGCACCTGTTCCTAACACTGTTATCTATAGACAACGAAACCAGATCCACTTGATGTTTTTTTTCTGGTTGCACCAAAGAAAGAGTCTCTCTCTGCATCCAGAGTTGGAAAGTTGTTTATTACCACGCTCGACTTCAAATGCTGGCCTTGAATGTGAAAATGGAAGCCTTTGAGACTTTGAAAGTGGGCCATTGTTTGGCTAAACAATGCTTATCTCTTTATTTTGCTGTTGGGTGCGAGGGGGGAGGAGGAGGAGGAGGTGGTGGTGGTCGGGGGAGTGGAGCGGGGTGGGGGTTTTGAAACGAGCAGGCCGCTCACGTTGGAGACTGCGGAGGAAGTCGGGTCCCAGTCGACCTTCGCTGTGCATTGAAAGTGTTCCTGTACGGCCGCTCTCACAATTCCCACCGCTGGTTAAATATAGGCCCTGGGACCGCTCGCCTGTTGTTGTGGCGGGGCTGGGCTCGCCCTCGGCTTGGTTCCCCCTTTGTTGTCCCGTTTGAGAGAGAGAGAGAGAGAGAAGAGTCTCAGAGTCAGATTGGATTACAGCTACTTCAAGGTTCACCCCCCGAATCCCATAGCGGCTGATGTTCGTACGGGAGCTGCAGGTAATAGAAGGGGACAAGGGGGGGGCTGCTTTTGTAGCACCTGGGCTCTCTGTTTGAGTCGTCTGTATGTGTGGTCTAATCTCTGTCGGCAGTTCTGAGCAGATCAGATCTATATCCAGGTATCAGGTAAGGCCTGTAAACACACCGAGCCTCCCCCTGACTGCCATTATCTGCCATGGGAACTGACCTCCCCCCCCTTTTTTTTTTTAGTGCGGGACCCTCCAGCAGTGCTTCTTTGTGGCCTTCACCAGGTGCTCACCTCCCCTCCCTCTCCCCTGCTATTTTGCACTTGTTGATGGCTAAATTGGGCCTTAATTCCAGGGTGGCAATCATTGATGGCAGGGTGCTGTTATTGTAAAGCAGGGATGTGGCTCGGCCTCTTCCAGAAGAAGGATAATAAACCTATTGTCTTTTTTTTTTTTTTTTGCGAGTTGAGAGCCGCTCTCACCTGTTGGGCCTCATAGGATGGACGCGGTTACGGGTGATCGCTTCCAAATTGCTTCCTCCGCGGAGGAGATGAGGTCAACAGGGCAACTCAGGTTGCCAGGTCTCCCCCCCCCAACCCCAGGGTACAGCAGCATCTGCTACAGTCGGCGAGGGGGGTCCGGTGTGTTGTTGTGTCTGCGGTTGTCATGGGAAAAAAAAACAAAAAACAACTGCAACGGAGACTGTTTACCCGGGGTCGCACTTCCCCTCCCTCCCCATCCGCCTTGCCGTCCCGTTTTTTTGTGAAGAGGAAGTCGGCTTAGTCCCCCCAGACATCCCCCCCCTCCTCCTCCCCCTTCCTCCCCCCCAGACTGCCCGTAGACTTATTGTTTGAATACAGTACTAGCCCCGAGTAGATAAAAATTCAAGGAAGAGTGTTTGTGCATGAGTGAATGCGCTTTCATACATGAAGCTCAGAGTGGGGAAAGTTCACTATTCACACACACACACACACACAGGCTGAAGCTTTCCAGACAAGCTTTTGCGTTTTCCTGTTTGGGTCGAAAAGAACCTGCTTACAAGTTAACCTTTTCCCTCTATACTGTAGTACATCACAGCTCTATAGTCAACATTAGAAAAATCTTAAATATATATTTATATGTATATATTTTTTTTCCAAATGTCATTATTCATCACATTCATATGCTGGTTTTAAACTGAAAGAAAACAACCAACCCCGGAACCCACTATCCCTCCCAAATTCCAAATTGTGGCCAGTTTAACAACTGTCATTATATAACAAGCGATATAATCATTTTTCATGCTTTCTACCCCTTTCTGCACCGCTATATATCAAATTTCCACATCTTTAGTTTTTGTTTGAAACCTTATTTTAAAAACAATCGATTTGCATTGTTTTCTAATCCTAAATATTCTAAATATTTTCTGTTTTACACCAAGTTAAATGTGCTATCATAGGTGTTTCTTTAGGTGGGGGTGGGGTTAAAACACCCCCTATATTGAATCCCAGTAGCCCTAAAATTTGCAGGATTTTTCTTTTTTTTTGTTTTTAACAAGGTAGAAAAGTGTCTTCTGATTTTTATTTATTTATTTGTGTCATATAACACAAAGAAGAAGGATTAAAGGAAGAGGCAAACATAACATAAAGTAAATTTCTGTTATGTGTTTTACATTCTGTCCATTGAGTTTAACAAAATGTCCAAAAAAGTAAATCCGAGGTCCATTTTATGGTATTTTTTTGGTCCCACAATGATGTGATGCTTTTATTTTATAAATGTGGGAATGAAATTGCCATAAAATGTACAAAACAGTGGCATTTATTTCGCCTGCACCCCTAACCGCCTGATCCTAGAATCACCCCCGGCTGATGTAATGTCCTCAGGCTACCACCCACAAATTCCTGGGTGTCTTTTTACAAATTGCATATCATTTAGACAGCAGATGATTAAAAAAACACTCTGGAAAAAAAAAATTCTCTTTCCTACCAGTAGAGACACTGTCCTGATCTAATCAAGGGAAATTTATCTGCTTAATTTGCATAATTAAAACCTACAGACTTCAATAGCGGACAATCTGGACTCTATAATTACAGGCTGTGCTTAATGTGGCTGGACGCGGCGGCTAGGTATGACATAAAGACAGGCGATCGCTTAAACCCCAACTTCAAACCAATTTGCTCCTTCCTGTAATGAGAAGCTCCATCAACGCACAGGCAACTAGCGGCTAGCGTGCAGCTGGATTAGCGCCAGCCTCGACTCCTAAACGCCACCTCTCATCCTCTTATTGTGCGTCTGTAAGGGATACTTTGTGTTTTCGGCCGTGTGCTGATGAGGTGAAATGAGAAGCGTTTTTGAGCCCACGCCATCTACCTTCTCGTGAAAAAGCTGCAAAAATAATTGACAACAAAAGGCGATTGTGAGCCAGTAGCCCGGAGTTATTATGACCTGTAAGGGCTTTAATTCCTCGCCCGTGGCCAAGCTGGAGCGGCTCGAGCCTTTCAGTCACAGTTTAGACACGAGCGCTGTCACTTGATATCTTTTTTTTTTTTTAAACGGCTAACCTTAATTGCATCCCCTGAACCATGAGAGAGATACCGTTTAGGTAGAGAGGCCATGTTGAGATGATGAAATATGCAAAAGAGGTTGTAGCTCAAGTTCAAAGAAACCCTCCAAGAACAAGCCGGAGGTGCAGAAGCTATTAACTTCAAGCGGTAGTTGGACATTTTGCGCAAAAAAAAAAAAAAAATGCTTGTTACTGCCGGCCAGAGGATTTGATAAGAGAACTAGAGGAACTGTGTTTGTTGGATGTAAGGCTACAAGCAGTGACTGGTTATCCTAGCTTCATCGTTATTTTTACCTGTTTGTTCGGTTCAGGTGCTGTGAAAACACTTGCGTGTTATAACGGCAGGGAAAACCCTCATGTCTTGTCTGCTCATGTGAGCGTTTTTCTGCATCCAGTCCTGTCATTAAACAACATTTAGCGGTTCGTGCGGTGCACTAACTGCATTCGACTTTTTGTTTGCCACACAAAAGTCTCTAATCCTGTATAATCCTGCCTCCTAACATTATTAATGTTGCATTTCTGAGCAAATTCGGGCTTAATAGAGAGCTTATGTGCTGTGATACATTTTCCGTTGACGGGTTTAGAAAGATTTTGTGCCTTGAGGATGTTGCTCAGACCTCTGACTTAAAGTCTGAAGGCATCATTCTTCATGAACATCTACTGAATGAAGGCGCACATTGTTTGCTACAAATGTGTGTTTCGTGTATTAATGTCACACAAGGATTTATGGGCGTTTTCATTTGCATGCCCTCCCCCAGGAAGTTATGAGCGCCAAACACTTATTTCCTTGCATCCCGGTGGTTATTTATGTGCTTTTTCTGTATCAATTCATGGAGAAAAGTGCTTCCCTTATGTGCTAGGAAAACGCTTCTCACCGTGGAAGGCGTTGTTGCATCTGTGAGGGATGCAAAGTAAAAGTCCTGCCTAATGAGGTGTTTTAAATATTGAAAGGGATGCATCCGCTGCACCCCTCATGAACTCCAAATATATCTTAGCATTATATCCGCCGTATTTAATGGACATACTTTTTTTTTTTTGTATTTCCTGTGTTGCCGGCAAAGGATTTTACATATGCATTCTTATCAATAAAACTGCAGGTTGTAACAGAAAACAAGCCGGTTGTGACATGCTAATGAGTATACGTGCATACATCAGGGGCTGGTATGTTGCAGAGAGTGCTAGTGCTAACACGCGCTCATAAAATACTGAGGCCTATGAATATAAATGCAGCGTTGGACCTTGTGAGCTCCGCTAGCACACTGACTGATTAACAGAGAATGTCCCGCAGGCCTCTGAGGGCTTGGAGGTATGGATTAAGTTGATTAGTTGGAGGTTGAGCTTGGTTTGAAGCCAGCACTCACCTTGACGTTTTTTTGCAGCGTGGATGCAGGCAAACTGAATTAAGGACCAACCAGGAGCTAACCGAGTCTCTATCTAGATCAAGGTGTTCACAAGAATGAAGTTACACCTTTGTTATACAAGAGTGAGCAAACTGCCAGCTAATCATGAACAGAATTCACCGCTGATACATGCACAATGTGTTCAGATCTATTATGGATGGTGAGCATGAGTGTGACTATAAATGCTGGCTGCAGGAATTAATTTGCACCACGGGCCTTTTGCCAGTTTTTTTTTTTTTTTGGAATACATAAATTATGGGAACGGTATTTCTCACAAACGACTCATTCGGATTCCTGTTCCACCGAGTCCAGCTTTGTTCTTCACTTGACCTTTGATCCACTCCAAGTGCGGAGCTGTTACCATACATCTGTGTGTTACAAATCAGGGTTTTTTTTTGTATCCTGAATCACACAATAAAGGGAAATTACAACAGAAAAGGCAACGACGGAGTACTTCCACGCTGCTTGTGTGAGCATACGAATGAGTTTTTTTGTTTCTTTCTTAAATTTCATATTTAAACTGAAGGTTGCACAGCTAATGCGTCCAGCTTCCTTCCCCACCTGCCTATTTGTATAACAGTCGCACGAGAAGCGGAGCAGAGTGTTTGGTTGCCATGGTCAAGGAGCCACAGGGAGTGTATTTTTGTTGGTAACAGCTTTGAGGATCACGTGTTTGCAAGTCAGCGTGCGAGAGATGTCCAGGAAACAGACAAGAAGTGGATGTTAAACTGGCTGCAGCTTTACCTGCCTGGCTACTGTTTGAATGCATGTGTGCGCGTGTACGTGTGGGGGATATATCACCTAACCTTTGTTGACTGACCTCTGACCTTCCTGTCAGCTCTCTCAGTCCATATGATGGGTTAGAGTTTCACGGGTCTGGAGTCTGTTTCTGCTACAGGAGGTCTGATGATAGAAAGATGGATAGAAAAAAAAAAGTTGTGAAACTTGAGCCGACCCAGAGTTAAAAACAGAGCGGTTACCACGTTATTGTTTTCACCTCTAAGCACCTGAGGCTGCGCGCGGCGTCCCTGCTCAGCGACGCGTGCACTCGGTGAGGAGACGATGAGAGACGACACTCCGGGGCTGAGGCGTCCTCTTCACTTCATCCCCGCGTGTGGTGTGACTCCTGCTTTATGGCATGCGGCTGTATTAAACCGCAGAGCAATAATCTGTTGTCAAGTGGTGCAGGGACCACAGACATCAGTCACGGCGCTCCGCTGCCACGGCCGCCGCCGCTGCCGCCGCCCCGCTGCCACCGCCCCGCTGCACTGCTGTATCTGTGAGCCTCAGCAGCTGTTCATTGCCATTTTACCTCAAGACTCCATACATTCATTCATAGTCTTCCTGCAGCCGTCAGCCACGTTGTCACAAGACAAATTTCTTTTGTGTTCAAACGCTTGACGTTCACTTCTTTTATACGACCTGGCAGCGCCGGGGATGGAACGTCACTAGTGCAAAATGTGTCCATGGCACCAAGTATTCAGCATTATAGATGCCTTGGTTCATTTATTGTTATTTGAACTGCAAGGACTAGTCGATTAATCGATTAGTTGCCAACTGTCACATTAATTGCCAGCTATTTTGATAATCGATTTAAGTCATTTTTAAGAAGAAAAAGTCCAAATTCTCCGGTTGCTGGATGGTGGACTGTTGGTCTGGACAAAAAAAGAGAGATTCTACAGTGGAATCAATCAGTTCATTCTGACATTGATATTAGGGCTGAAACAAACAACCAAATCTATTGATAATTGAAACGATTGATCGATGAATTGTTTGGCTCATAAAATGGTGTAAAATGTCAATCACTGTTTCCCAAAGCTGGAGAGTCAACCTAAGAGTAGACATTTAGTAGACGAGTAGACAAGTCAACGTTTTGTCCAGACCAACAATCCACAAACCAAAGATCATCAGTTTACTATTATTAAAAGATTAAAGAAACAAGAAAATAATCTGATTTGAGAAGCTTGAACTGGACATTTTGGACATTTTCTTCTTAAAAATGACTAAAATCAATTAACCAATAATCAAAATGGTTGCAGATTAATGTGTTAATCAGTCGATTAATTGACTAATCGTTGCAGCTGTAACTGATATATATCGATTTAAATAATAAAATACTGTAGTAATAGGGTTTCGTAGAAATACATGATGTGATTGAAGTATCAGACTTGTTAAGGCTTGGCATTAGATACCAATATTTAAGTTACATGTTAACAGTATTAAGAAAATAAACTGTCAAATGACACCAAGCTCATCAAACTGTGCAGCGAAACAGGCACGGTGTAAAAATCCTCCACTTTCTTTATTTCTCAGCCTTCATCAAGTGTAGCGACTGCAGCCCTTCATACAGACAGTGAAACAGCAGCAGCAGCAGCAGCAGCAGCAGCAGCAGCAGCAGCAGCAGCAGCAGCAGCAGCAGCAGCAGCAGCTATGGGAGACTGAACCCTTTCTCATCCACTTCCCTGCTTCCACATTTTTACAGCTGGTCCTGCTTTTCAAAGTACTCGCCACAAACCTTTTCTTTTTCCTTTTTTTTTTTTTACTAACCTCAGGCAACTCTGGAATGAAGCCCACATTTCATACGACTCACTATGTCTACTGCAGTTTCATTTTACATCTTTAATTTAGCGAGCCTGAAAGTGAATTGACCCCAATTGTTGCTGCTCAGTCCGCCGCTTAAAGCAATTGCTGCGGGTAAATTGCTACGAGGCCGAGAGCCGGGAAATGGGTTCAGGCCGTGCAGATGCGAGGAGGCTGATGGGCCTGCGTGGGGCTCCGCCGCCGTGGCGGCGGCGAGGCCGATGCTCATCACCTTTTATCAGGAGAAAAGTGAAAGAATCTGTCGGTGGAGGCTGAGGAATTCCCCCAGCTGGAATAACTGCCATTCCTCATGTCTGCGCTGCGCTCTTGGCTGCTCACGGGAGCAGATTCGCGGCGGGCAAGATGAAACAAGAGCTGACGGAGGCTCTCTCAACCAGATGCCCACTCACACACACATACACACACACACACACACATGCATACTCCGCATAACGCGAGCACGTGCGCACAGGTGAACTCAGGCATGAACGTAGACACCCACGCATACGCACAGAGTTTACCTGAACGTGTCCTCTTGTGGCCATCTGGCCCTTCCCGGTTGAAGCTGTAATGTCTACACAGATGTGCCGTCACTTACCTATCAAGGTGAGCGCGGCAATTTAGGGCCGTTTAAAACCGGGAATTTACTGCCTCGGGTTGTTGTAAAGGTCGCGGTGCCTCTTTCTTTTCGCACAAGTCAAACATGTAAAGTCACCCAATCGTCCCTAATAACGGCTATTCACTGAAAGCGTCCAATCAAAGGGTGTGACTCAGGAGACCAGATGTGCTGTTACCTTTATAGTGAGCTGGCACGCCCTGAGAAAGCAAAAATGTGCAAATATTGGCCTGAAATGGCTTCTTTTTGGGATTCAATTTATTTCTGAGAGTTACGTGGTTTTCGGAAATTAACAAAATCAACGAAAACACTGAATATTTGACTGTTCCAGGTTCTCAAATTTGAGAATTTTCTGCTTTTCTTGGTGTTAAATTAGACTGAGTTGAATGTTTCAGCATAAAAGCTGTTAAGTGTGGTAAACAACTATCCTGGCTCTGGTTAAAAGGGTAAAATAATCACTACAGCGGCACTTCTGAAATCCACTAATTAGAAAATTGTATCTCATTTGTTTAATTCATTGAAAAACAGAAAATAATTGGAACGTGGCTATAGTAGTCACAGTGGGACATGTTTTTTTTTTTTTTTTTTAACATATGTACTATATAATGAGATTTTAATTGCATTGGATTATGAGAAGTCTCGTGATCCAAAATGTTGAATGCACACATCCCGGAATCAGAAACTGCGCCTTAAAATGAGCTGTCAGGATTTCTGTTAAGTTGTGATGTCACAAGCGTTTCAATTCAGATGTCAACCAAATCACAACCGAGACCTGGGTCTGGTTTTTGTTTCCATTAAGCAAACATTTTAACAGAATTCCTTGAACCGCTGCACCAGGTACGTATCGGTGCTGACATTCTGACATGGCCTGTGTTCGTTAGTCCTCCCTCATTGTTAGCGTGTTTGAGGAATGATCACCGGCGCATAATAGCGCTCGTCTGAGTGAGTCGGCTGCTGTTTGGCGAGGGATCACGCTCAACAATGAGCCGGACCGAGGTGAAACAATGGTTTGAGCGGCCTGGGCTGACAGGGCGATGCGTTACAGCAGGGCAGAGGTCTGCGGAGCATGAGAACACATCCGCCAAGGCAGAAATGTCAACGAGCAGAGAGCAAAACGCAACGACAAGTGTAAATAGTGGGAATTAATCAGTTTGACTTGTTCATTTAGGGCGAGCCAGCCTGCGTGTATGTGCGTGTGTGTGTGTGTGTGTGTTTGGGACGCGCTTTATGCCGTCACTGGGCTCCTGCTCCACCGCCTCCATATGTCATGGTGAAGTGAGACATGCGCGATCCAGGCGGACTGCGGTCCATTATCGGGTCTGATTCAGAGTATTGGAGGAAACATAGTTGTTGAGATAAATTTCCAAGACGCTCCACAGACACTGAGGAGCGCTGAGTTGGAGGTAATCTCCCGCTGGCTCCATAAAATGCACTCAATTGACAGTGGGCCTTGTGGGTAGCAGACAAATCGCCCCGGCTTATGGCAATGTGTTGAAAGCGAATGCCAGCGCTGTGTATTCCTGCCAAGATGGATATGCAGACAGAAAACTCCAGCTGTCTGGGTGTGGCTCCCTCATCCCCGACCATCCCCCCACCATCCCCCACCTCCCCTCCCGGCTCACGGCAAACAGCAGATCAGTGGAGTACGATGCCTAATTTGGGCCTGACATCGCCTTGTTTGCTTTCCTCTTTGGCTTCTACCTCTCACATGCTGGTTCAGAGTCCTGCCAGGCACAAAACTATTAAATTCATGTGCAATGGGCTGTGATTCACTGTTAAGCATTAGAAACGTGCAAGAAAAGCATTTCAACAGGCGTGAATTGATCTTTTTTGGGGGCCGTTTGTGGACAGCCTAACAACCTGTAAACCAGTGGTGGGAAGTAACTCAAGTAATGTATAAGTACAGTTTTTAGGTATTTCCATTTGATGCTATTTTTATACATCCGCTTCACTAAATTTTATTTACATTTCCAAGCAATAACATCTATTTTGACAGTGGATTCATCGATTAGTTGTTTGGTTCATTAAATAGCGTAGAACGCTGTTTCCCAAAGCTGAAGATTCAACCTGAAATGTCTTTTTTTATCCAGACCAACAGTCCACAACTCAAAGATCATCAGTTTACTCTGATAGAAGACATTAAAAATGACTCAAAAATAGTTGGCGATTAATTTAATAGTTGGCGATTAATTTAATAGTTGGCGATTAATTTAATAGTTGGCGATTAATTTAATAATTGGCGACTAATTGGTAAATTGACTAATCGTTGCAGCTCTATAATATACTATAATAACCCTGTATACTTACTTTTACTTTACTTACTTTACTTTAACTACATTTTGCCTTTAATATTTCTGTACTTTTTGGATTCAGGACTTTTTTTACCTGTAATTGAGTATTTAAGGTGACAGTATTTCTACTTTTAGTCTACACTGTACACTGCTGTAAGCGAAATATTGGCGTAATATCAGCTCATAAGGTTCAACAGTGGATTATCTGTGCATAGAGGAACATTAGCATTTAGGCATGTGAATCTTTGGGCGTCTCTTGATTTGATTTCGATTCAAAACCCAACTCTTGATTCAGTACATAGTGTTAGGCAGTTTTCAGGATCCCTACTAGCATTTATTTGTGCCTGTCGATTATTCACTCCACTTACAGCTCTGTTTTCGCTCCCTCTCTCTGTCGGCTTCTCCAGGGGAAAAAAAAAATGTCTGGCTCCTCACCAGCTGCCGCCAGGTTCGCCGGCTAGCCACTAACTCTGCCTGCACGCAGGGATTCGTGTTTTTCTGAAAAAACATAAAACCGCCTGCTGCGGCGAGAGTGAAACACACTGGCGAGGATGTGGGACGTGAAAAGGAAAACAATGAGCCGGGAGATGCCAAGAAGCTCTGCAGAAACTGAGGGGGGGAATTCTGATTACTAAGTATGAGTGGATTCTACATATTTGCAATCAACTACAATTAAAACTACATTTTCTTTTATCCACTAAAACCTTGACCATCAGTTCCCA
The DNA here is from genome assembly GCA_030544235.1 of Lepturacanthus savala. NCBI lineage: Eukaryota > Metazoa > Chordata > Actinopteri > Scombriformes > Trichiuridae > Lepturacanthus > Lepturacanthus savala. The sequence continues at coordinate 15,454,942 of CM060469.1, read as the reverse complement.
GAGGAGCTTCATCCACTTCCAACAGTAGCAGCCTGTGGTTTGTGGGTTTTTTCTTTTTTTGCTGCAGCTGTGCGAAGCTCACGGCTGTGCCTTCATGTAATATATCTGTACGCGTCCGGGTGACAGAATGCATGCATCTTCATGCCGTTCTATTTGTGTTTGCGTAATAGCAGATGGATTGCGATGTGATGGGTAGACGGTTCGCGCTAACCCGTCTTCCCCACGGTTTCGTCCTCGGCGCAGCGTCGGGGGGCCGTTCTTTATTGTCAGAAGGCCCCGCTCAGATACGTATAAAGTGCTCCATAAATCCCGCCGCGGCGTGAAAATGCCAGTCAAAGTTCACACTGCTCATGTTCATTTCATGCTTGAACGTCCAGCCCCGCCAGCGAGGACGAGGCGTGTGTGTGTGTGTGTGTGTGTGTGTGTATGTGTGTGTATTGATGATGTGCGAACGTGCGTGTAAGTACCGGAGGAAAAAGGAAAGAGACGAAGCGCGCCCGGAGTCTCTCCATCCTTTCCACTTTGCCGCAGAAGTCATCCATCTCTCTGAACTTAACCGCTATCCAATTTATGATTGCATTATTACAGCCGGTGTTTTATCCTCATTCCAACACACAGGCCTGGTGGTGGTGGTCTGGTTAATGGAGAAGGTGATGGAGAAGGTGACTGGCCAGTGCCATTACTCTGGGCTTTACCTTTAGGGTGGAAATGGCGGGAAAACCAGCTCTGATTTCAGCAGCTCCTTCCACTACACTCAATTTTTTAAGCTTAAATTTCCGCCATTATATCATTAAATAGATGTCTAAAACCCCAGACTGGCACCATGTATTTCTGATTGAGGGAGCAAAGAAAGAAGAAAATTGGAACGTGCATGTTTCCATCTGCACCCCCCCCCTTTTTTTTGTTTCACTATTGAATGACTTGACTTAGCAATTTGCCTGCTGACATTTGAAAGGAAACAGCATAGCGGTGCAAAATGGCAGCAAAAGTTGCTTTTATTCCTGCGGAATGGCGACGTCGTTGGATTTTCTCAATAGGTGGAACACTGAAAAGGTCAAACCGCGGCTGTATGGATTTTCATAATGGATTTTTCACCAGGAAAAGGAAGTAAATCAAGATACAGTAGCGGTGTTTGTCTTGGGGTTTTTGCAGGTGAGGTCTTTTTTTTTCCTTTTCCCTCTAGACTTTTGTTCTTTCAGAATAAATGTTTTAGCAGCTTCCAGAGCTGCAAAGTCCTTTTGTTGCTTTCATAAATCATAAAATCATAAAAAATAATACTCTTTTTCCCCCCCCCTTGTATTAGACAAGCATCTAACCTTTTCTTTGGGGTCTCATCCCATGATTCATCCAGATACGTATCACCAGAGCGGGAAAAATGAGACAGAAACCGCCGCATGCTTCATAAAAATCTGCTTAGACTGCAACTTGTACTTTGAAAAACGGCAAGAAAGTAAAGGAAAAAGCAGCTCTTCAGCTTTGACGACACTCTTGTGTGATGTGAAACCTTCAGAGCTTACCTGTCGTTGACGTTTTGTAAACACGCAGTAAACATCTGTATTTCAGAGGTCGCTAGCGTTCAGTTGGATAAAAATAATTCGATTCATATTTTCAGAGATTTAGCGCCTTAAGAAATGATCCCGTCCTAAGCTCACCACTTACTCCCAGTGGATGTTCATGGAGTAAACCTTCCCTTTGCCTCGCTCTTCTCCCGTGAACCGACTCCCATTAATAGATCCGTCCTTTATGCTTCCCCTCTTGTTACTGCCGCTCTTATTTTATGATGTCACTCTCTCTGCTGAAGAGCTCTGGGCTGTTTTATCTCCTTCGTGTGTGTCGGGCACTTAAACTTAAACCTCTGTGTTTATGGGTCCCAAACTGCCTCTCCATCCTCCGCGTTTGCCGCTTCAGTATCGGTTCAGCGTCGCCTATAAAAGCCGGGGCGTCCTCGCCGTTCTGGGAACACGTCGCCGCCTGCCGCCGCCGCCGCCGCCAGGCCCTGCGGCATGGACCTCCAGCTAAGTGCTGCCCGACTCCCATGCTGAGTGTGAGGACAAGCTGAGTGCTGGGAAAGACTGTGTGGGCAGTTTTGTGCATATGTACAGTTTTGTGTGTCTCTAACAGAGCTGCCATCTACTACATTAATCGCCAACTATTGCAATTAATCGATATGAGTCATTTTTATGAAGAAAATGTCCAATTTCTCTGGTTCCAGCTTTTTTTCTGGTTTCTTTAGTCTTCTATGATAGTAAACTGATAATCACTCTAACTGTTAATCAGTTAGAGTCATTTTTAGAAAGAAAATGTCCAAATTCTCTGGTTCCACCTTCTCAAATCTCATTATTTTCTGGTTTCTTTAGTCTTCTATGATAGTAAATTGATGATCTTTGGGTTGTGGACTGTTGGTCTGGACAAAAAAAGACATTTTAGGTTGAATCTTCAGCTTTGGGAAACAGATCAGCGTTCGACAGCTAATCGATTAGTCGTTAAATCATAAATAGATTAATTGACTATCAAAATAGTTGTTAGTTGCAGCCCTAATATCAATATAGAATCAAATAGGGTTGCAACTAACAACTATTCGCATAGTTGATTAATCTATCGATTATTGAAATCATTTAATTGATTAGTTGTTTAGTCAAAAATAAACACTCTTTTCTAAAACTAAGGATTTTAACCTAAAATGTCTTTTTCTTGTCTTTTTTGCCAACCAGCTCTGCCAGGTCATTTAAAACAAGTGAACATTTTAGGTTTGATCGTCAGCTTAGGTACTTTGTGCTTTGATCCAATTAACTGATTGATTAATAGATTAATTGCTGTATCAGAATAGTCTTTAGTTGCCACCCTCGTCTCTAAGTGTTATCAGGCTCTCCTCTTTTAGTAGTGTGTGTATTGCTGTCCTCTGGCCAGTATTTAAATTTAATACAGTGTTTTGTTTTTTCCTCACATGCATCATTAATGCGGTGTGATTGTAGGTGCTGTGCTTGCTCCTCTTACGCCATGGGCTATTTGGCACCGGCAGAAAAAAAAACACTTCAAATCAGACAGTCTAGTTGTTGTTGGCTGAGCTAAAATTATGCATCAAACGCGGAACTGGGGCCCGAACGCTTTTGAACGTGTCCGTGCGACGCGGAAATGTTTTGTTTCCTCAGATGCCCGGCGAAGAGGAGGGAAGCTCTCAGGGAGCACACCTGTGTCGCGCGCGGCCTCGGCAGATTCCTGCTGAGCTTTACTGTTTTTTTTCCAGCAGAAGTGGATGCCACCGCTGCGTCCAGCTCACCCACCCCCCACCCCTCCCCCCACCCCTCCTACCCCCCGCCCTCCAAGAGAAGAAACTCTGCGACTATTAACAGCCGAAAGTCACAAGACTAAGGTCATTCCATAATGTCCACTGCAGGTCCAGACAGCCAGTGGGCCGTAAAACTATTATGTAGTCAAACTTGAATGTGTGGTTTTATTTACACACTGGGTTTAACAGGTTGTGTCGGCCTCAGTTTGACTTTCAAGCAGCTGTTTCCAGGGGGAGGTCATACCAAGCAATGCTGAGCTTTTCATTTACCTGGTGTGATGTATCTTGTATGTTTTTTCTCAAAATATAATATATTTTTTCCTTTCTTTTTCACATGCTACTCTTTCCTCAAACACAGGCATCTGCGCACGCTACAGTGCATGCTACAGCCGCGACCGTTTGAATAATCGGTCACTTGATTAGTTTTTCAGCAGACAATACTGGAAATGAAATGAACTTTACGTGATATGCTTTAAAGTGAAAGAAAACTCCAACCTGGATCCCACCGTACTTCCAAAAAAAAAATCCAAATCATTTGTGTAACAAGAGATATAATAAAGATATAAATAAATAAATAATAATAATAAAACTACAAAACAAAAGATAGGTTCCTTTAGAGAAAAAAGGTGGAAAAGGGGAGGTGGGGGTGATTTGAGTCATTTTTAATTCTCTGGTTCCAGCTTCTCAAATCATCTGTTTCTTCTTATTCGATTCTAGAGCTGCAATGATTAATCGATTAATTGATTAGTTGCCAGCTATAACATTAATCGCTGACTATTTTTAAGAAAAATATCAAACTTTGGTTTCCAGCTTCTCAAAGTCTTCTATAATAGTAAAGTAAACTCTTTAGGTTGTGGACTGTTGGTCTGGACAACAAAAGATGTTTTAGGTTGAATCTTCAGCTTTGGAGAACAGTGGTTGAAATTGTACACACTATTCATTTATATTTAAATATTCAATAGATTATCAAAATAGTTGTGAGTTGCAGCCCTATTGCACACATGTGTTATATATTTCTGAAGCTGCGAACCTTCACTAACACACATTCACTGCCTTTCACCCGGTCATTACCACATCCATCTAGATGTTGCCCCCCTTCCTCCTCTCTCTGTCCATCCAATGACCTCCTCTGCCTCCTCTCGTCCCACGCTGGGCATTCATGGCTCCTTCTCTTTTGTGAGAGGCCGGTTTGGCCGCGGCGTTCCACCAGGCGGGGTGAAACCAGGGCACACTTGAACTCCTACAGAAGCGGTCACCGGAGACCAAGGCTGAACTGGATTTGACCTGGCCGACTCTCCGTCTCTGTGTGTTTCCTTCTCTTTCGCGCACTTCTCTCTGCACCGTACATTCCTACAGTTTGTTGGTTCCCATACTAAGAAACACAGTAGAGACAAGTGATTCCTGCACGTTGTTAAGTTATAGAGGGTGCTGTAAAAGTTCTACAGTAGCCATTGAAAGTCACGGTGGCGCTGCGGGGATGGAGGGCGCTGGAGGCTCCTGCTGCAGCCGAACAATGCTTAATTAGCTCATAAAACAAAGGCTAGCGGGGGGATCAAAGGGGACAATCAAAGTGTCCCACTTCTTTGAGCTTCTGTCACCGTCAACAAAGGCCGCTCTAATAGCCCCGTCACTCACGCTTGTTGTGTCTCACCGCGGTGTGCTTCCTGACAACATAAAAGGCCCCACATTCCAAAAAAAAAAAAAAAAAAGAGCCTCGGACAAGAGACGTTAGCCATCCACACCTCCCTTCGGCCTTCAAAGCAAGCCACTGCCCCCCCACCCCCTTTAGATATTGACTTTGCTCCTCCACTCGCCTCCTCCGGTGTATGTTTGGTTCCCCGCGGCGACCGCGCCGGCTTTCATCTTGTCCTCTTTCAGTCTTGTGTCCATGACTTTGGTTGTCTGTTTTTTTTTTTATTGGGTTCTCTTTTGTGTGAAGCTGGCACGACGCTGGGAAGCGCAGAAAGCCGCTTCCTGGCCTCCCAGGGAAGGTTACAGGTGCCAAGCGCGTGTCAGGTGTGTCCACGTGCGTTTCTCAGTCGAGTTTAGTAATGCTATTCTTTTTTTTTGGACATGAAGGCCCTTTAAAGAAAACAAGATGTCCCCCCCTCCCCGCACGAGGACGGCAGCAGGTCGGAGGCAATCTGCGCTTGTTTGCGCGACTGCGTTATCATCTCCTGTTTCCTGTCAAAACAGGAAAAGACAGGGGCGAAAATGGAGGCTAGGAAAGTGTTGCCTTGATGTGCGTTGGCTGGAGGTCCGGCTCCGCCTGATAGTGAACCCTCCCGGCCAGGAAAAACAGACCCGTCCAGGGTGTAACCCCACAGCGGGACACTTCACTGTGTTATTTTTAGAGCTTTTTGAAAAAAAAAAATGCACAGCGAGGGATGCTTTTCCCAGCTGTTGACACAGGACTGGGGGTCATTTTTTTTGTGTGTGTGTGTGTGTCCAGATCAGGGCAGCAGCCACATCTGGCTGTATCCCTCAGGCTGGCCGCCTTGTATGATTGTAGTCTCTGTTTAGGAAAGGAAATCCTTTTTGGCGTTTTGTTCATCTTGAAAGTGAGACACTCCTTTTTCTTTTGGATGATCCCTAGACCTCCAATCACAATACATTTTCCATCAGCTGTCATGTGATTTTTTTTTTTTTATCCATCCATCAAATGTATTTGTTAGTTCTTTTCCACAGGATGGCGCATGCACACACACACACACACACACACACACACACACACACACACACACACACACACACACACACACACACACACACACACAAAGAAGACCCGGTTAGGGGTTTTTTACAAGGCTGAACTGCAGGTAAATTCCAGGTTCAGGTGGTGGATTACTGCTGACCACCAGGTAAAAGCCCCGCCGTCTGCCTTGATGCGACTAAATGAGAAGGCACAGACAGGCACGCGGCTCAAACAGCTGATTAGGGAGTCGGCTAATTATTGACTGGTGAAAAAAAAAAAAAAAAAAGATAACCATCTGCCTGCCGCTCTGCTCCGCTTAAACCGAGAGTTGCTCCTGTGGAATTCCAAGAGTTTGGAGGCCGAGCTAAGTTTAGCACTTTTATGGGGTCTCTAAAAAAAAAAAAAAAAAGAAGAAGAAAGAGCTCACTTGCACAAGAATGCTATTGTTAGATTGACCAGATTGCGCCAGGCAAACAAAACTTTTTGTTTTTCCCACTGATCTGCGCGCACGTTTAGGCCAGAGTGACCGCGGGTTTTACTTATGGTTCATTTACGAAGCGGGGGGCTGCTACGCCCTGACGGAGAATGACGTCTTTTATTATTTGTAGAATTTCGAAGATCGGCTGAACACGGAAGCCGGAGAGGTAAACATCAGCCGTGGCCCCTTCTGCACGTAGCGTCTGGGACCGGCGGCCTGCTCCCTTCTCCCGTGACCCGGATTAAAATACGGCGTGCGCTCTCTGACTGGGGTCGCTGTCATCAACGAGGAGGTCAGAGTTCATTTGTCTTCCTTGACAGACCTTCAGGTGGTGTTCCAGCGCTCTGGCAGAAGGCCACAATAACACTGACCTCTGTGAGTTGCACAATTAGTTGCCCTTTGACCCCTCAGGCCCGCAATCAGAACCTCAAGCACGGATGGGGACATGCTTCTGCATCCTCAGACCCACTTTACATAGAATTGTGTGTGTGTTGTGTGTGTGTTTGCGCGACTCTAAAATGCACTGATGTAGGGTGTGATTCAGGCGATATAATAGCTCTGAAGCTCTTTGTCATGTTTCAGTGACATGAAATTAACACAACAATGCGATCACAGCCATGCAAAAGAATTTACACCCTCAATTTAATGATATATCTGGCTACTTTCCATTCTCTTTCCATTCATAAATATATAAAATATGCATTAGTCTGCATACGCTGCTGCAGACTATAGAATTCCTCCCTAAGTGAGTGATACTGCTGTTTAACTGCTCTTAAGTGCAGTTAAAGCACATCATTCAGGGGTTATACAGACAGACAGAGTCAGACAGTACGCCGCCTTATATCCATGAGCCCCAAGTATAAATCACACCGCAGACCGTCTGCATCTCCGTGCACAAAATCCAACGCAGCTTCCTGCTGTTTCTCACTGCGCCGCACGTTTCTGCAGGAAGCCACATTTCTCAGGCTCTCCCTCGAGCTCTGATGTGACATTTCGAACGAGTGTGATTCAGGAAAAAGCGGAATGCGACGAAGCTGACAGTGACTGCAAGGTTACCTCTTCCTTTCACAGCGTGAACTGACGGCAGGAACGTCCTTGTGACATCTCTGACATGAGAGCAGCTTTGTGACTTGTTTCTGGTTTTGTGATTGGCTGTGCAGAGAAAAAAGCTTAGGCTATAGCTGTTTTTTTTTTCGTTTTTTTTGGTAAATAAAAAAAAACAAACTGTAAAAGCTAGTAGTGATAGAACTCATTGTCTCGCCTACTTATACAAATATAGCTGGTTTCAAATAATTATGGCCCGTAGAATAATGAATAAATAGGAAATAAGAATTCTTCTTCTTGTTGCCACTATGGAAACCAATGGACCAGTGGACAGAGCAAAGATGATCTGCAGGCTGTGGACCTGACAGCTTTCAGGCATTTTTAGGGATGTAATGTAATGAGTCACGGCTCTTTATGTTCTTTTGAGTAAGCTCAAGCCTACTTCTGAGAGCCGTGATTCATACACTAAAGTTACACCATCCAACATCTTCAAAAAAAACCCCTTAGAGCTGGTACATTCATTGCATTTCTGTAGAAATTCAAAGTGCAGTTTATAGTCATTGTAGTAGTGTAGTATAACCTGTAATACCTGGGAAACAATCAATTATGCCAGTATGTATTGATCACTAATCACCTTAATACAACATTTCCATTAGATTCGTAGAAATAGGGGCGTCTTTATTTTTGACATATTGAAAATCATACCTTCAGCATTTCTAAATACCCTGTTGTACCATAATACACTGATACCACCCAAAGGTAGGTATGAAACCACAAACGTGAGTAGGATTGTGTTTGGGTATTACTTTAGTTTCAGTTTATAACAGGAATGTTTTTGTCATTATTTCATGATTTATAGGTGAAATGGGATTATTACCCCCCCCAAAAAAAAAAAAGAAATATGTCTTCTGCCCAACCAATCATCCTCACCGCCCCATTGGAGCATTAAGTCAAATGGTTGGTTTAGCTTCTTGTTGCAGGCCACAAGGCCATTTGTAGGATGCTATTGTTCCAACAAGACAAAGTGGCAAAATGTGCATATGAAAACATTTTGATAAGCCGAGCGTTTTTCTAGGATGCCGAACGAAAAAAAAAAAATCCTTCAAGACTCCAAGTAAGTGGATTAGCGCTCGCTATTCTCCGGGCCGAGATAGTTCAGCTTACTCCCTTATCTCGCCCCGATTCAATTGAATGTGTCTAGACGTCTCAATTAACAAGGCAAAGAAAACAGATACCAGTTAGTGCTTATCACAGTGTGGGCTTTTTTTTTTCTATCAGTACTCTCACCAACTGTCAGTGTCGAGTTGTCATAAACAGACAACAGTTTCCCATTAATACAGCCCCGTCCCTGACTGAAAAGCCCTCGGCTGATTTCTATTATTAGTGATAATTGTGTTCTCTGAGAAGTCATTGGCATGGTAATGACATCTTTCATGATAAATTTGCATTCCCCGTCTCTCTCTCTCACGCCGCCGTACCTACAGTGGGCCGCCGCCGCGCCAGGCGGATTCCGCCGCTCGCAATCCTGCTTTTTCCATTGTTCTGCCGACACGCGTCGGCTTTGTGAAACACAAAGCGTGTCACTCACAGACCGGCGGGGAGTGGATGGGACAGGGACGCCGGGCGCGGCTCACCTTGGCTGACGGTGATTTGACGTTTTCGGAGCAAACAGAAGTTGAGGTGAAAAAAACAAGAGGGGGGAGGGAGGAAGAAGGGAGGTTTGACCTTTGACTATGTATGTGTGTATTCAACAGACCTTTGTGATGCTAATCACTTAGCCTGTTGCTCACATACCCGCACTGGCCCCACAGGCCGATAAGTGAAAATTGAGATATCTGCCAAATAGAAAAATGCTGCGCTCGAACAATAACCACTTACTGAACCTCATTATGTGCCCGCTCCTCCTCGCAGACTGAATCTATGGAGTCACTCCATGTGGAGAGGGAGAGAGAGACAGAGAGAGCGAGGGGGAGTGCGAGGGAGGCCGAAAACTCCAGCAGCAGCAAAAGAAAGCGTACATGTTTATCCATGTGGCAGCTCGCCAGCATAATTACTGTACCGTCCATGCTGGAGGTGGGGAGAGTGGAGAGAATAATTGTTGTAGGATACTCAACATTTCACCTCGTCATCACATTCATATGGCTTCATTTCCGCGGCGGAGCTGTGCGATTTTTTTCTTTTCCAAAATAATGCATATAAATTGAAGATCCATGCGTTTAATATATGTGCGGCAGCAAGAAATATTTACATGTTTAATTCTAATCGTGTTGTTGACGTGTAGACCGAGATTTTTTTTTTCCCCCCACTGGAGGATGTTTGATGAATATGTGTAATTATATTTGTTTGAGCATGAGCGGCTCCCTTCGCATTTTTCTTTGATAATTAAGCACCGGCACGTACACTTCGGATGCTCACCGCGGTCACACCGTTACCCTCCTTGTGGCTGAGGGAGCTGTGCAATGGAGATTAGTCGCTATAAGCTTCAGCAGCAGTTTGTCTTCTCTCTAAATAAACAGCAGGGGTCCCAGGAAGGTGCTCTGGTGTGCCCCCCCCCCCCCCCAGGCAAAATGGGAAAATCCTCCTATAAGTGAACTCAGCTTTCTCTGTGTGACAGTTGGGACAGAGGAGAAGCAGGTGGCTGTCATCACTACGTTTAGGCTGAATTGGGGAGAGGGGGGGCGGTGAAACACAAGTGAAGTACTGGTTTCAGGCTGTTGGAAGAGACTATTGTATCAGGATCCTGTGCTTTGTGGTGAGTGTTTTCCAGAGAGGGCTCTTGTCGGACAAAAATAGATCTCTCGACAGGCTCCAGTGGATGGTTGCTAATACTGAGCATCGCTTTAGTCTCACACCGAACATTAATGAGGGCTTTTGCAAATGTGCGGAGCAGTAGCTTTCAAATGCCAGTGGTTATATGTTTTAAAATGTGCATATTTTGCAGCGTGATTAATCTGTACTTTTCTATTTATCCTGTGTACATGGACTAGAGGAATTTTAACCCCCCTTCCCCTCTACGCAGCTCCCTCCCTCCTCCCCTTCTGTCCTTGCTCTCACCTGTGTTTTTTTAGCAACACCTGGCTCCTGCCTCTCCAGCTTGCCTGTTGAATTTTTCATCATTTCCTCATTTTGGACGGTTTCCACAGTCGAGTGTGTTTGGGGGGTGGGGGAGAGAAGCCACCTTGAGAGCGTCTCGGAGCCAAAAAATCTGCCATTCTAATTAGATGTGAACAATTGCTGGTGAAAGTATACATAAACACAATCCAGCAGCGCGTCCCTGGTGATGACAGCGTGGCGAGCGGCCCTTCTGCTTGCTGACTTGCTGCTTGACAGCGGCGGGGCAGGGAGAAATATTCAAAGATGAGGGAAAAGTAGTTTCATTTGTCTAGTTTATGTAGCGATGCAGCCAAGTGTGTGTGTGTGTTTTTTTTCCGGCTAATGAGAAAAGTTTGGAGAGCTGCTCTATGCTGTTCTCTCATCTCTGATCTGTTTCTCTGAAGCGATGATCACCTGCAGATGTGTAGTAAGATGTCATTCCTGGCTGATTCCTGGCTCACACAGCAGCACAGGTGTCTGGTCAGAAAGTACAAATACTTTGTTAGCTTTCTTAAGTAGAAATTCTGGGTATCTGTACTTTATGGAGTAATTATTTATTTTTACTTTTTTCTACTACTCCTTACATTTCCACACAATTATGTTACATTTTAAAGCTATCTGGATAAATCAGCTGCAAGAAATGAAATCTGATGAGGTGAAAAGATCGTGTTTTGGGTACAATTAATGCAATATTGAGTGGAGTTATGAATTATGTTAGTTTCATTTCTTGATTTCAGTCAATTTGAACTTGTGTTACGTTTTATTATCATTCAAAAATAAGAGAAAAAGTTAATATCATTGGCTAAAAAGACAAAAAATAAGATTTAAAAAACGAAAAAATATTAGATAAAAAGACAACTTCTTTATGTATGGTTCTTTATGTATATTTTACTCAGCTTCTGTCCTTAATTGACGTTAAATCACTTTAACTTTGATGCTTTAAGTCGTTTCCAAACCAGTACTTTTTCACTTTTTCTTGATTGAAAAGCTTGATTTGATATTTCAACCTCTATTGAAGTATGTTTAAATCATAGTATTGATACTATCTATGCATTGAATGTGAATAGTTTGACACCTCTGCTCTTTAGTGAGTCCACTGAAGACACAGAAAAGGGGGGGGGGGGGGGGAGCTGTGGTGGTGGTAGTGGATGGGGGGGGGTATAGTGAAGTCTGTCCAAACATTCTGAAAGGGGCTTGTTTTCTTTATGTGCGTGAGTGAACAGGAAAAGGTAATTAACTGGCCAAGTGGCGAAAGGCTTGGAGTGATGGATGGGCGCGGTGGAAAGAGACAGCCACACAAGAGGCAACACACACACGCACAAACACACACACGCACACACACGTGCTTTCATTCACCCGTTTCTCCCTTGTATGTAAAGCCTTGTTTAGTGAACCCTTTTATGTAATTACACGTTTACGAAAACATATATGAGTCAGTAAGGAGAGCTGCATGGGGCGCATCATTATATGAAGTCGTTAATGGTTTGCTAAAGACTCGTGAGTGATTACATCTGACTCTGTCTATGTTTAACCTGAGGGTCAGCGGGATCTATGTCTTTTTTTTTTTTTTTTGATGGATAATGACATCTGTTTTTACGGATGACAGGAGAAAGCTGTAGGCTGCAGCTTTGAAAGCAAGTAAACCAAAAAAAAAACACAAGAGCTATTTTTGCCACATTGGATCTTATCAAAATCTCCACCCCCCCAAAAGAAAAGGAGCTAACAACTGTATTTAGTAGTAAATCTTCATTCCGATTGGCAGATTTTGCTGCAGCCTGTAATCACTCACCAGAGGATGTGTCACCGCGCTGCTCGGGACAGGTGGTGGCATCATGTGTTGAAAGTGTCACTAAGGGGTAAAACCTATTTGCATTTTCTGTCGGCAGCTCACTGACAGTTAAAGGGAGGAAAGGGCTAAATCACGCAGGGCAGGCAGGCTGACATCTGTCTCCGTCAGCTCGCCGTGAGCAGATGCCTTATTCACGGAGGCCTGGCTGCTCATTTAAGGGAAAACTGATGCAAAAATCTCATGCGCTTCTTCCAATAAGGTAAAACTCAATTTGATCTAAATATATAGACAGTAGGGTTAGGCTATTTTTGCCAGAGAGGAAGTCAGGTTGAAATGATCAGGTTTTTGTACAGGTAATGTTATTGTTAATAACAATCACCTAGCTTTCAGAGATGGTTCCAATAATGTCAACCATCAAATAATGTCATATCAAATTCAATTTGTATATGATTATTATGGCATTATATTAAGATGTTGTATCCTGTTATTGTGGATTTTTAAGTTAAATGGATATAAAGTTTGGGGTTTTGTCTGTTAAATGACTGTATATATATATATATATATATATATATATATATATATATATATATATATATATATATATATATATATAGATGTTGTTGCAGCTCAGGTCTAATTTACCATCAAGCAATTACAGGAAACTCAGAAACAGGAGCAGTGGAACAGCAGCTTTTGAGAAGCCAGAGCAACGTTGGAGATTCCGGAGAAGCTTCCGAGATAATTAGGCCATTGTTTGATAGAATCTCATAGTGCTCCAATAAAAAAAAAAAAAAAAATTGGAAAAAAAAATATTTTATCATGACGGCAGCGGGGGGAACCGATTCGGGGGAGCGTCTGCTTTTTGTCTGCGGGTGTTATCAGCGAGGTAATGACAGTGCACTTGTGTCTCTGCAGATACCGACGCTTTGTTTGGGAGGAAAAGTCTTATTACAGGTTCGTTAAATCTGTCAAGTCAGCAGACTTGGGGCGGGGGGTGGGGTGGGGGGGCAAACATCTGTTTGATGTGATTTGGTGAGCCGTTCCCTGTTTTACCAAAGGCGTTCCCACACTTAAATAGCATGCTTGTGTGACATCCTGAGTCATTGTGTTCTCCTGCCTCTGAGCAGGCAGTGGTTAAATTTAATGGTCTCTATCCCCAGATCTGCCGTGGCACTAAAAGCTTTTTTTCCTTGATATCTAATCAGAGGCCTTTCCAGCCTCTCTTCTCCTTGAGGGAGAGCCGAGCTGACTCGGCTGTCTCGGGGTGTGTGCGGGTCAGAGAGGTGGAGGTGGAGAAGGAGCAAAAAAGGGGGCAGAAAGGGATTTACACCGCTGGATGTGTCGCTTTTATCCCGGGAACGTAATCTGCCTTAATGCCCTGCACTCACCCAGGGGCGAGGCCAGCAGCTGTGCTCGTTTTTTTTCTCCTGTGACTCGGCTTGTCAGGGGCGAGCGGCGGCTACCTGTGGGAAAGCAGGGCCTGCTGGAAAAGATCCTATCCTCACCCCAGGATATGGACCCCTGGACTCCCGCGGGGTTTATTGGGGGGTGGGGGGTGGGGTGGGACTAACAGAGACGGTGTGTGTGGTTAGGGTCAACACCATTTCAGGCCAAGTAAACAGAGCTGGCTCAGTCGCATCCTTGCCGGGAAAGCAGGGGAAAAGCACGGTTGAAAAGGCAGTAGATTCTGCAGCTGCTGCTGTGTGGTCTTGATTTTTTTTTTTCTTTTTTTTACAAGAAATGCAGTCATAGGAAGTGCTTAAGAATTGTAACGTGTAAACAGGCCTGGTGCACAGTGAGAACAGAGTTTATTGAGGACAGATACGAAGCAGCGCACTGACTCATTTTGAGGAATGTTTCCATGCTGGTAGAATAATGCGACCTGGAAAAAAAAAAAGGGGAAGGAAGGGGAAGGAAGACTGAGTGTTTTAATCTTAAAGTCAACTTTCACTTGTTACACCGGCCCGTGTTTCCGTTGCTTGAGCGCGTAACAATGACCGCTCTGAAGGAATCAAGGGAGAGTGAATCATGGGAGAGCGAATGTCCCGTTTCCATAATGCCACTTCAGGGCCAATTCCCGGGCAGAATTGACTGATGTCGGTAATAAGAAAGTAAATCGCACTCATTGAGCCCGGAAACGGCTTGGAAACGGCTCGCGGTCGTCATATTTTCTCATCACGGATGCGCTCGGACACAGTTTAGCCTCGCTCACGGGTCACAGGGAGTTTTTTTTTTTTTTTATGCTTAACTGGAATAAAAAAAATCGGGTTTCACAATGTGTTTTATTTTCAATGGAGCGTGTCTAAAAGTCCCCCGGGCCCATGCATTTCAAATTGCTTGGACCTTCCCTTGATTTAAGTTGATCCACTTGCATCTCCATATCAGAGGCTCGTTTAGAGGCCGAAAGCCGGAACAGTCTGGCGGCCATTTTTTTGTGCCATCTGGTCAGAGTTCGGGGTAAATGATTTGATAAAAAAAAAAAAAGTCTTTGCCCCGGGTTCTGTTTGTGCCCTGAGGAAGCCGAGGGAGGAGAAATCTTTCTCACATCTTTCTCCCCTCATCCCCTCGTCCGTAAGTGGTTCCGGCTGAGCTTGTTCCCATCAGCCCGTGGGTGTGTTTTGTCTGTTGATGACGCTCTCCATCAAATCCGCGGCCGCCGCCTCGCTTTTTCATCACAGTGAGGGCGAGGTAGACAAACTCGGCTCCTGTGAGGTCGGCGAAGGCCTCGTTCCGCAGGCGGGGGGGGGGGGCTTCCTCTCTTCCTCTCCCCTTTTCCATAATAAGGCCATAGCGTCTGACTGCATTCGTCCCCGGAGTTTAATAAAGATCAGCGCTGACAGGCAGTAAACCAACACAACCACCCGCAGGCCTCCAGGCAACGGCCGCAGCCTCCTCCTCCCACCGCTCTGATCTCTCCCGGCCCGGCCCGTGCTGTTTGATTCCCCCTCACGGACAGAGATCTGCGCTTGAAAACCAAAACCGCCTCTCCCACTTGTACGGAACAATGGGCCAAAGGAGCGGCTCCACAGCCTCTCGGCCTGATGGGAATGCTTTGAACGTGTGGACAGCGTTGCTGCTGCTGCTGCTGCTGTGTTACATACTTCTCTGAAGTGGAGCTACTCTTCACACCCACTTGCACCTGTCAGTAGTAGATCATATAATAAAAGAAACAACATGGCTTCGGGGGGGTGCACCATCTTGTGTGTCATGTGTTTCACATTTTCCAGAGGTGTAACCTCTTAAACACGTTGTAGCCGTGACTCTTCGGGTTTGCAGAAAGAGTTAAAACTTCTATACGTTTCTATTCAATCCTCCAGAAAGATTGTCCTCGTATCTCCTGATCTTTATGTCCTTTCCTTGCCGTCCTCTTCTTCCGCCTCTTATGAGTTGTCCACAGATGGATTGTGTGGCCTTGCAGTTTCATCATTCTCCTTCTCCTCCTCCTCCTCCATCATCATCATCCTCCTCATCATCGACGCCATCATCCTCATAGGCCCTGTGGCCATGACCCTTTATTCACTCCGCTGGGCATAAAGCTTACAGACAGCTTTACAGGAGAAGCCCGCTCTCTAACCTCCAGAAACCCGACTGAATAGCAGATGGGCTCAGTTTTGTGTGTCTTTTTATTAGCTCTCCTAAATCAACACCTAACAATGCAGAGAGAGAGATGGAGAGAGAGATGGAGAGAGGGGAATTGATTTCCTCATCTACCAGTGCCCTGAGGTGGGTAGAGGGTGATCAGAGGGTAGAGGGTAAGGGGGGATGGAAGGGCGGAGTCAGCTGATTATGACTTTCCTGCAGTCTCCTGTGTATATGAAGCATGCAGGTGAAGCTGTTTCTCACATTTCACTCTTAATTTGTTCATCTAATTCCAGTAGAATCGCCTTGTCTCGTGCATAAATATCCTACCTGGCGGAAAACATTCGTGCAGCGTGAGATGTCATTTTCTAATCGGAGTGCTATCACGTTCCTACTGTAAGCTTCTTACGTTTAAATCCATTCACTTGACACCATATTGCCCTTAATACACATTAGCTGCTGGTTTTCAGTCTGTCAATTGCAGTGAGATTCATGGGGTTTTCTAAATCCTCCTTCTGGTTTTGGTTCATTAAATGGTGTAAAATGTTGATCGCTGTCTCCCAAGGCCGAATATGCAACCTAAAAGGTCTGTTTTTTTATCCATAAGAACAGTCCACAACCCAAAGATCATCAGTTTATTATTATAGAAGACTAAAGAAATCACAAAATGATCTTTTAGATCTAGAACCAGAAAATTTGGACATTTACTTCTTAAAAAAACTCAAATCGATTATCAAAATTAATGTTATAATTGGAAACTACTTGACTAATTGATTATGAATAGTTGGCGACTAATTGACTACCCATTGCAGCTATAAATTATACTACAATAACCTTGTATAATGAGTACTTTTACTTCCGATACTTTAAGTACATTTTGCTGATAATACATTCAGGACTTTGGAACTTGTAATTGAATATTTTTAAATGACTGTACCTAGGTACAGTATCTAAGTACCCTGTCCACCAACAGTCTACAACCCAAAGATCTTCAGTTTATTATTATAGAAGACTAAAGAAACACGAAAAATCATCAGATCTGAGAAGCTGGAACCAGAGATTTTTGACATTTTCTTCCTAAAAATAACTCAAATAGATTATTCCTTTATCAAAACAGCAACTAATTTAATGGTGGTCAGCTAATCGATTAATAATTGCAGCACAATATCGTAAAGCATTAACCTTATCTTCTCAGTTAGCATGCTAGAAAATTGTTCCATCCGCTGACGGTCCTGTAGTTTTAATACAGTTGGTGTTTGCAGAGAAAGGTCATTTAAAAGTCTTTGTGCTGAGCTGCTTTCATTGGGCCGATTTAATGTCCCTGTGCCGGGCTCTATAGTCCCTGTGTCTATTGGGTTAGCTGTGTATTAAGTGGCGCTGCGTTAGAGTACTGGATTGTTGTTCCTCCCTCTCTGCTTCGCTCCTCCTGATCACCTCCGAGGTTCCACGGAGCAAAGGCCCCATAAACATTTATGTATGGGCTGTGGGCTCCCTTCTTAGGTCATGACTCCATTGGGCAGGAGCCCAGTGCCCCTTTATGCCCCTTAAGAGACCGCATAGCCTGTGTGTTTGTGCGTGTAAATGTTTGTGTGCGTGATTCGCTTCCCTAAAATAGAGAAAGTTACGTCCCACCCTCACATAGGATTTAAATACAGCTCTGTATAGCTGTTCTGGAAGAGGTGGTTATTTCCACATTTGGTGGATTATCATGTGTTTTCATGCTGGGAAACTGGTAAATTGTAAAGCTTTGTGGACGAGAGTCCCCTCAGCTGTTTTTTTTTTTTCTTTTGTCATTCCTCCCGAGCAGAGACAAACTCCCTGGGGAACCTTCTTCAGAAGCGATGTGAAAGGCCCAAACTCCGCTGGATGCCATCTCTAAAACAATGTTATAAGCTGAAACCTCTCGGTTAGAGAATAAATAAAAGACACATTTCCTTTCTTTTGTGTTTTTTTTTTCATGCCTCTGTGGGATCTTCTGCTACACCCTCCCGGCTTGATTTCGGAGTGGTCTCCTGGTGTTTTGATTTTGTTTGGTCGGAAGTTAAAATGAGCACATGCCTGTTGAACCTGATCAGCTGTCTTATGTTGCATGCAGACAAAAAAAAAACAACATCTCAGTGTAAACAAACAGCCTCCCAGAAAAAAAGGAAGTGATTAAGACAGGGAGTGAGTCACAGGGACCACACTGCTCGCAGACCACTGACACGCCTGGAAAATGTGGACAACTTCTGGGAAACAGATAGGGAGATATGCTTCAGATCAGTTTTTAAAACTGCATTTCTTGCATTCGTCTGCTCCGCAGGACCCCGGATATGCGACGTTTCTGTTCGAGCAGCTCCAAACACCAGGGAGCCATGAGGCCGGCGTCGGCTGCTGCCAGGTGTGCTTCACGCCTCGCCGCCAACTGAGGCAGGAGGCCCTGCAGACGCTGCACGCCCCCGTCCTCGCCTTCGCCTCGGACGCGGCCGCCATGCCCGCCAGATCGCTCCTGCCGCAGCCCTCCAGGTTCGCCGCGTCTCCGGCGTCCAAGCAGCTGTCCAAAGGCCAACACGTCGCCCACTCCGTCCTGCCGCTGGGGGAGCGCCACAGGGTGCCGGGCTGGTCGCAGGGCCCGTCCGGTCCCAAGGCCAGCGTCCAGGTGACGGTGGCGGGGGGGCAGCTCACCGGACCCGTGGGCTCCGTCACCATCCAGGCGCAGCAGTACCTCGAAGGCATGTGGAGCATCTCCAGGGTCAACAACTTCCTCCCTCAGCCCAAACCGGTAAGTCTTTAACGGTCCCACATTGTCATTCCGTCCGGCCGTTTAACTCGTCCAGATTGTTCACCCTTACTGGGTTTTATTTGAAGTTTTGATATCCCCAACAAGATATATTTGTGGTTTTTTTAAAAGTCGCCTCAATCTAGTTTTACACCTCCGCTCTCAAGCTTCTCTCTGGAGGTCTATAAAAAACAGGCCGTTTTGTGTCCGACGGATATTAATGGGCCTCTCTTCTGATTGGCTGATTTTAATGGAGGTAGAGAGTGGATAGCGGTGACATCACAATGGTCCCGACATACGGGCTGTGTTTTTTATAACACCTAGACCTTCCTTATAATAAAAAAGCACTTAAAATATCACATTCTGCTATTTGGAGTCTTAAAAATAGAGCATATTCCTTAGAGGACCATTTTCAAACAATATTTGAGAGGTCTGGCTACTTGAGTCTTAAGACATTCATGTAGAATAGAATAGGATAGCATGCTAAAATGCTATAAAAACAAATATATATATATATATATATACACACACAAAACAGATTGTGGTACTACACAAAATGAGATGTAGGGGGAAAATGTGTTCGATATTTGTGCAAATTTGAGAATTTATGTTGGAAATAAAACAAACAGAGGTGTCAAGTAACAAAGTAACAAAGTACAAATACTGTTACCTAACTTAAGCAGAATTTTTGGGTGTCTATACTTTACTGGAGTAATTTTCCTTCTACTTGTTACACGTAATTATCTGTACTTTCTATTTCTTACATTTTTCTCTTTCTCTTTATTTGTTTTCATGATAATAATATCGATCAATATGTCGATCTGCCAAAAAGTTTGATCTTCTGTGCCCTAAATTATAAGTAATGCAGCATTTTTCATATACCTTTAAAAGTACAATACAAGGACAATACAATTATGAGTATTTTTTTCTCCTGCCAAAAAGTGACCCTTTAATGCTCATTTATTGGGATTGTTTCTGCTTAAAAATTCTTCTTGAGTGTTTAATAGATTTAAGTTCACTCACTCACTGTCACCTGCTTAAATCCTTTTAAAGGGACAATGCAACACTAATAAATAAACTGCAATCTTTAATGAAATTTCTAAAGAGGGGGTGATAGTAAAATGTTCCAGAATAATCAATTTATATTAAAAATACTTCATTAAATGCATTTCACCCCCCAGTTTCTTCAAACCGCACTACAGCAGCCATCGGGTCAAGTCCCAGCTAATGTTACGTTTCAGACCTTGCGAGGAGATGAAGCACTGCAGAGAATGTGTGAGTCAGAACTCTGCTCGGACCGCTGACCTCTCATTCCTCAGTAGTCAAGGAGCCTGAGTGATCTGAGGTCAGAGGCCATCGTAGCACTAATCTGCTGACCTCGTCCTCAAGGGCGTTTGAAATGACCACCCCACAGCGTCGCCATAACTCTCCTCTCATGTTGGATAAGCAGGAGTCTGGGCTTTGTTTGATGTCTGAGAGACCTGGAAAGATCCTGAGTTTTTCTTAATAATTAACCCATTAATTTAATGAATAATCACGCTGTACTTATTTTTTTTCTTTCTATGACACAAGCTAATGTAAGCGCAGCTTAGTCAAGAATTGATTTCAAATGTGGTCCCATTTATTAACAAGGAACATGCTGTACATAGGCTACATCGAGTAAAAGCAGTTATTACAACTGAAGAACTAAAAGAGACAAATCTACGTCTTAACTAAAAATCGAGCAAAAAAGTCTTTTAACTTAAAGCAGTGCGAGGTCAGGGAGGTGGCATACACGTGTAAAATAGTCGACGAAACAAAACCTAGGTTAGGAAAACGGCAGTTAAAAAAAAAATCACCGTTGTGACAATCTCAAGATTGCCTGAAATCGTGGTTTTGGATCTAAAAGATGGTTCAGGCCTCGTGTTGACTGTGGTTTTCCAGCATCTCCGAGTCTATTCCCTGCTACAGATGAGACTCTTCCTGCAGTGGCGGGACATCTGGTCGCAGATCTCTGCGACATTCTGCACCAGACAGATCCAGTGTACAGACCAAACACTACTAGCCGACATGATCCAGTCCTGTGCAATTTAATAATTCCTATCAGACGAACCGAGTGTAATTTTAAGCTGATCTATTCAACCGTGTTGGAATCTGCAGTCTGTTACAGACCTTGGCGATGTTATCCCCCCCATCCTCTCTCTCTCTTTGAAAATTGAAGACAGATTTTCACTCCTCCTTTTTACTTCTTTAAAGTGCCTTTAGAGATGGTTTATGGGCGGCCATCAAAAGCTTTTAACTGCATGTATGCAATCTAGGGCAAATCAAATAGCCTGGCGCTGAAGGGAGAGGCTGACTTGTGTTCTCCATCTGTGTCTAAAAGCAATTAGTGGCCCTTGGAGCTTGGGATGAGTTGCTCAATGCCACATAGCTGAGGGTTGGAGCCTCTTTTGGACAGAGAGAAATGGGGAGTTATTTTCTCGAGCCGGTTTCTTTCATTAAAACCAGATCCTTCAGAATGACAAAAAAAACAAAAAAAACCTCCCTCGCTCTTATGGATCAGGGAGTTACGCTGTGCTGAAAGAGCTTCATGATGAGTCCCCCATTGGTTTACTTTAAGGGGAGCGCATGTGGCATGGTTCAGACAAAGAATCGGAGATTGAGTGTGTGTGTGTGTGTGTCAGAAATTCTTCACAGTGTATCAACCAGGGAGCCCGGGGCGCTCCCACACACAGCCCATTACAGGGCACCTTGAATCTCCCATTTTGTAAAAAAAAAAAAAAAAAAGAAAGGCACTGGTTAACATCTGGAATGATGTCTGTGCTGCTTGGAAAAATGAAACTATCTGGCTCCCTCTTTAGTTTCGGCTGACAAGTGGAGCTGTCTTGAATTGAGCAAATTGCGCACACATGCACATTTCTTTTTCTTTTTTTTTTTTTTTGCCTGAGATAGCAGGTTTGTGGAGAAATCCAAAGTCTCCAGCATGTCTAGAGCTTGATCCAAAACCTCAAATCTGATAAAGCTTCAACTTGGCTATTACTGTGTAATTTCTGGGGATGGTTTCGCTTTGTGTGAAGAGCTTCAAGGCGGTTAAAATAATCCAGAAAACCGCACGCACTAATCTACAAAGACCAAGTGCTCTTGACCCCGTGGTGGTGTTCCGTTATTGGCCGCCCCCCCGCTCCCGGTGCCACGGGCCGCACCGCCGCCACCGATCCGAAGCCCAGCTGATGATCTTGGCTGCCGCCGCTTTCGGTGCAGCTGGGGCTCGCGTGGCGGCGTGCCACAGAAAGCGACGATGATGGGAGAAGAAAAGAACACAGGAAGGAAAGAGGAGGGTAATTCACGGTCTGGACAAATTAGGAAACAATTTAGAACAATTGCGCGGTGATTATGTTTTGGTATAAAAGCGCTGGACATTTTCTGAAGAGAGCTGCCTTCGGGCCTTTTTTCCAACTCCAGTATCGTTAGTCAGTAGTGTGCACTGCAAAAAAATTGAATCTCGTAGTCCAACTTTGAGTAGAATTATCTTGAAATGTCTTATTCCACAGATAATATCTCTTTTTTTATTTTTTTTTTGTTTATTTTCTTGATTTTGGTCAGTTTAGTCTTGTTTTCTTAAAATAGGATTAAATTATTTTACTTTTTGTCTTAATGTTGTCGGGACATTTTTTTTTAATCTCATAATTCTGACTTTTTATCTCAGATCCTTAAAAAGAACTTGAAGGTAAGAAGGTAATCTTTCCCCTGTAAACAGCATAAACAAACCAGCATTTTATTGGTACACTTAGTCCAATATAGAGTGGAATAATCTTTAATTGTCTTATTCCATTGGCAGATGATGAAGTTTTTCAAAGAATTTGTGATAAAAATTCAGAATAATGAGATAAAAAAGCCTATAAATGAGATTAAAGAAGACAACATTAAGATAACAAATCAAACAATTTAATATCGTTTTAAGAAAACAAGACTAAAATGAGCAAAATCAAGAAAATAAGCAAAAAAATTATTAAAAAAAAAGGGAAAATTATCTGTTAATGGATTAAAATAACAGAGCTGGTTTCACTTGAGCAGTAATTGCCTGTTGACCGCGGGGGGTCAAAGGTCACAGGAGCGTCCTGGTAGAACACAGAGAGGAAGATGGTCAGCTGATAGGTTGGACGGTGGATTTCTTTCTTTAGACTCTTGGCGTCACCCTTTCACACACCTTCCCTTATGTTTAAATCCCCCCCCTTTCCCTTTTCTGTCTGTCCTTTCCAGTGGCAAACCAAGGTAAAAGGATCGCAGAGGGGCGGGGGGGGGGGGGGGGGGGGGGGGGGGGGATTAAAGGGTGGAAGGCCAGCTCATTACTGACTGTCTGTGCTAAAATGGCCGAGTGCACATGGCTCCACTGACACAGCCTAATCACCTGACAGGGGGACAGATTGCACTTTTCAGCCGGAATCAGGGACGGTCCACGTTCCAAGGTCCAAGGCTGTGGAGAGCAGCTTGGCTGAGGGGCTTAATTCCTGGGGTCCTAATACTCTTTGATATACACTGTTAGGAGATAAAGTGTGTGAGTGTGAGTGTGTGTTTGAGACCATATTTTATCGCTTTTGTGCTCACACAAAATTCCCACCTGTGAGCGGCCCCTGAATGTGGCAGCCACTTGATTTAACCCATTGAAGCCTTTAAGTCTGTGTCTGTCATTTTATACTTACAATAAAAAATCAAAAAGTTACTCATACAGCTTTGTTTTCTGACATGATAGTAGACATCTTTTTATGTCTTTAAGTTTCTAAGTGCTTCCTCATATGACGTCATCAACTTCCTGCCCCATCCTCCTGAGAACATGGCGAAGACAAACCCTCCCAGAAAGAGTCATTTTATTGAGATTATTGTTATCTTTTTATGCATATATCTATTTAATCATTAAAGTCTCTAGAATAATCCCCCCCAAAAGAAATTTCTACATGTGATAAATAGATTTTTGTTCATGGCCTTATTTGTGCAAACGGCAACTATAATAGACATTAAAATGCTATTTTCTGCAAAGAAAAGAGTACAAAATTGAAAAAAATAGATACATAACATGATTGTTAATGACTCAACGGATATAATTATATGCATGAAATATTTGAAAAAAATCTGGGTTTAAATGGGTTAAAAAAACACAGCGAGAGATTTGATTATGCTACTGCATCTACTATACACCAGCTTCCTGTATTGCTGCTGTAAGTGCAGCAACCTCTCGTGCTAAAGCGTTTTGGTTCCTCTCCTCTGGAATGCACAGACTTCCCGACCTGTCACCGACACCAGCATGGTGCAATGGTTTCCGCTCTAGCGGCAGCGTGAAGATCTGTGTTTGGCTCGTCTCAGTTTGCGGCTGTATTATTTATTAATCTCTTTTTACATCGTGTACTCCCCAAGTCATAACTCCACGCAAACGCGGCTTGATATCTGACATAACCTCCGCGATGAAGCCTCGTGAGAGCGAAAGCAGACTTCCGAAACGAGGCTGTGGATCCTTAACTCTGATAACGAGGAAGAAACGAGAAGGGGGGGGGATATTCGGGTTCTACTGTTTGACGAACGGCGAGTGAAGGTTTTCTGGGAGGAGATTTTAATATAGCAACACGATGTATGCGGTGCATGTAAAGCTCACACAGCCTCCGCGGAGAGATGGCCACGCCAGAATGTGAACATGTCCTCACGTCCTGATGTACGGCGTTCACATGTCAGGCTCGGCATTAAAAATAGTTCGTCTGTCAGGACGGTGTTGACAAATGATAGTGGGAGGCCACGTGCTTTACAAAAAAGATTGTTGAAGGATGTTATTTTAGTTGCCAAACATGAATCTGGGGCAAACATAGCGCTGTTAAACATTCCGAGGGCCTGAACCGTGTTTATAACACCGTCAAACGGCAGCGAGGCTGCAGCGAGGCTGCAGCGCCGCGCTGCTGCTGCTGCTGCACCAGTGAAGGTCGTTGCTGATTACACAATGTGCATGCGTCACTGTTGTAGATGTTTTTAAGGAAAAGTTAGGCCCTCATTTATTTAATTCCTCAAAGCTGAAAGGCCACAGGAACTGGTTCTTGTCAGCTGCTATTGATCATTGTCCTGCAGGATAAGCTAGCGGCTCCGCTGAGGATTAACTTTTTTTGTCAACGGTGTCTCCAGCTGTAGAGCAGTCTCAGAGTTGGCTGTCGGTGTGTATATTTAGCTCTCTGCACTCCGTGTGCTGGACTATGGGCAGTCAGTGAGAAATGGTTCTTAGGCTACATTAGGACTGCAGCCTCAAGAGACCCAAATCTGACTTTTTTTCACCCCTATGCAACCTGTATCTGATCTTTTAATGACAGTGTGAATGACACAGATCAGATTTTTTTCAATTGCGACCCATGCCGCTTGGATATTTGGCCCTAAAACCGATATGTATCTGTCCTACGTGTCATCAAAAAGCAATAAACGTTAATATTCTGCGGTTTTATTTTGATTTTATTTAAATGTGTTATGCACTTTGTGTAAAGAAGCTGTATAAAGTCTATTAACTAAACTTATATACTGTATAATCTAATATTCTTTACTATTTAATCAGCCCAAAGTATCCAAAATTGCCTCCAGTACAGCATTACACTACCCTTATGTGTTTGTTAGTGGTAAAAACAAATAATACATTTACTTTTGATACTTGAAGTACATTTCGCCTTTAGTACTTCTGCACGTTTACTTCAGAACGTTTTGAATTCGTGACTTTTACCTTTAGTTGAGTATGTGTAGATGACAGTATTTCTACCTTAAATAAGGTATCCGAGTACTTTGTCCACAATCACTCCCTGATTTTGGTAACCACAGCAACAAAAAGATGGCAACTCCCATATCTTTATCACCCAGGTAAACATGCAACATTTTATTAACAATGCATTTCAACTTTTTGGGAGAAATCAAAAGAATTTTTTAAAAATCCCAGCATATATCGCAGAGTTTGGTTAAGGTTTTCGTAAATTTGTGCAAATCTGTGCAAAGAACAAATACAGTGCCAATGCACATTTTTTTTTTTTTTTAGATCACACCCAGTGCACAATATCCTGTATTTAACCCCTTGATTTTCATTTTGTCTTTATCTTGCTCTAAAGTCTTGGTGCAGATGTAAGACATATGTTATACCAGACCTTTAACACAGATGCATCTCACCTCCATTTTGGTCCTGTACAATTGCAAAGCTTCCAGAGCTGGGGTTTGCTTATACAAAAATATAAATATTTAAGCTGCGGAACAGATCTCGCCTCTCCCATGGTTGTTGACTCGTTTATTCCACTCCAAACTCTGGCTTAGACAGTTCAAGTACAACTAAACCTGCGGGACGACATGTTCCTTGTTCTCGACGAGCCAAGTTCCGAATTAACCAAGGAGGTATAAGATATAATCGGGAGGGGAGTGAAGTAAATTGGCAGCGATTTAATTACTAATTAAATGTGGGCTATCACTTAATTACAGTGGGCTCGGGCCAGAGCAAATTGGAAGCGTTGCCAGAATCAATGAATGGCGTGGCTTCCTTGGTGTTCTGCGGGGAGCCCTTTGCCGTGGATACTGCTGACTCCTGCTAACCGTGGTCGGCTGCAGCAGCTGCCCGTCCATCTGTGGCCGGTGGGGGGGGGAGACAGCGGGGGAGGAAATGGAGTGAAAAGGAAGGTGGGCGAGACTGGTAAAACTCGTAAGTGGTGGTTGTGGTCTTATCTGTGTAATCTGTGCGTCAACAGGCCCAGGGTTTGATGGGGGAAGCAGACAGGGACGTCGCAGCCTTAGAGGCCTCAGTCACCACCATGACGACCACCACCTCCACCAGCAGCAGCAGCAGCAGCGTCTTGACGCCCTACAGACTGAGGAGCTCCAGCCAACCGGGACTCCCAGCACCCGTTACCGGCGCATCCACCTCCCCCTCCCCTGCCTCGTCTGCAGCAGCATCCTTCTTCATCAGGTAAGCGCCTCCCCCCATCCCCGTTGAATGGCGGCCAGGCTGAGTCTGTCAAGACGCTAGAAAGATTAGATTTAGCTGTTGTGGTGTTTGCTGAAGAGTTAAATAGTTGGTGCGCTCACACACCTGCATGCACTCAGGCTTCAGATGGCGAGTAGGCGTACGACGGAGGAGAGACTCGCACAGACTCGCCTTCAGATGTCTGCTGGAGGTCGCGGTTCATGGTGCTAACTCCGATGTGGGGCACCTATGCCACGGAGATGTTGTTCTTGTCACGGTTGAATTCCAGTGCCGCCTCAGGATACGCACCATGATGGGACTAAATGAACCTTTAGCTGCAGGCACCAGTGCCCGTGAATGGATAATAGAATTACATAATTTGATATGAAGAGGGAGCGTCTCACGCAGGGGTTTAGGTTAAAGCTTGGCATTGTCCTGAGGTATTTCGTGTTTAGTTATTTTTCTCCCCCTTTTTCTTTTTTTTTTTTGTTGCTTTCTCCAACTCTTGGGATATTTCAGCTACATGTAGCCTTCGCTGCGTATCTAGGGCTAAATGTGGCTCTGTCAGCGCTCGCTTGGCTCCGGCATTGTTGTTGTTGTTGCCGTTGCCTCGGAGAATACTTCACCCTCTCCAGGCGGGAAGCAATGTGCTATATTGTCATTGACAGATTCCCTGGCAGGCTGGTCAACGCATACATCCATCGCCTCCACTCTCCGAGGGGAGCTATGCCGTAACGAATGTTGGCGAACGAGAAGCCCACTAAGAATGATGCATAGGACCATTGAGGCGATGCACCGCAGGAGGCAGAGGAAACTGGTGAATGAGCTTATGGAGTGTGATAGGGGGCCCGTGAGGGATCCCTGCGGTACTCCAAACACCCCGATAGAGTCTGCCTTGCCAGTTTTAAAGAGTTGTGAGCGTATCAGCGGGACCATGAGGCCTCTTCTTTGGCTAAGCGGGACATTCCAGATCCTCTGCTAAATATGCAACTTCCTGTGCGTCTCACTTCCTGTCACAAGACCCAAACAACAGCGAGGCACAGCCGCGCGACCAGACGGGGTTAATTCCTGACACTGATTTATTAGCGCTCGTGTTTTCTTTGGAGCTGGGCTCAAAACGAGTAGGATGCACAGCCGCGTCTCACCGGTCAGCGCTGGGCTAAGCGCAGGAAAAAGAAAAGGGAGGGAGGGGGCGACGGGGGGCGACGGGGGGCTTGTTTTTTTCCCCTGGTGGGGCAGGAGGAGGTGGAGGTGGAAGTGCAGCGAAACGGCCCCACCTTTCATTTCGTCCCACAGATAATCCGCTGCCAAGAACCATGTTTTGCTTGGCTCGGAGAAACACAATGATGATGGGCCAGCTTTTAAACAGCATCACATTCCACAGATACAGAAAGGGTGACAGAGATGCACCGGTGGTTGATTTGAAGCGTACACCTACTTCCTGACCTTCTGCAGCTGTTGCCTGCGACAGGAATATCATCATCATCATCATCATCATCGCCGCCGCTGCCATCATAATCATCACATTGCCACCTTTGTTTCATCTGTTTCGTCTGTATCAGTGCTGATTGAAACGTAACTCCTCAAAAATCAAAAGAAATTGATTTCTCTTGTCGCCCCGCTGTTCTGCGCCTGCTTTAGTCGAAAAAACAGAAAGCAAGGAAATTGTTTTTTTCCAGACTCGATTGAAAACTCATATCTGATTAGTATTCCTATTTGTACTCTGAAAAGAAAAAAAATACAATTAGCGCGATGTAAATCCGGAGAGTCTCGAGATGTAGGAGCTGAATAAGCAAACATCAGTTTCTACGCCGACGGTGTGCAAAGTCTCGGCACACAGTTGTCTCGCATCCAAATACGTTTTAATTAGAATGCAATTAGCAAGAGTCTAGCTGCCCCAGCTAGTGCGCTGAGAGAGAGAGAAAGAAGAGAGCGATGAATAGAAGAAATTCATTGCTTAATTTTTCATTAGAAAAATAAGCCAACCGTTCAGCTGGATAAAAAAAAAAAAAAAAAAAAAAGTCTTTCATTTGTTTCATTTGAGATGTTTACTGAATTGAAAAATCATTTCGGTGTGAATGTTGATGTGATAATTACAGAGTCCAGCAAGTCAGAGTCACTTTTTTTAGTAATAAGTCCCCTCTGATTAATCATTTTGACCCTGAATCGTGCCTTTTCTTTTTTTTTTACTAATGGTATTTTTTTCCATTGTCACGCCATGCCGGTAGCACTCGAGTCGAGCAGGCACATTCTGAGTGTTTTTTCCTGGTTATTTACCTGTTTCGAAAATCCAGTACGAGCCTGTTGTCTGCAGCTCTTCATCAAACACCGTACTCTAGCTCCAGCACTCCAGTACTATTCCTCCTGGCATTATATTTTATTGATCCACTGAACACAGTTACAAATAGTTCTACACTGCGTTGTGTAGACCTGTTTTTTTTTATTGAATAAGATAGAAAATCCCTGGTAATATCTTCAAAATCTGCTAATAGGGTTAGGTTATAAGAACTGAAGTTACAGGTTATTTCGGTTTCGCATTAATTTCAGCAAATATACTTTGATTTGGCTAATAAATTCGACACTTTTTTTTGTTCTGACACCTCTTTTTCTTACAGCCTAACAGGTTGTTTCCCATAATTAGTATAGACCACAGGGTGTCAAATATATTTTTAGCATGCATTTTTTTCCCTAAAATCTTGCATCTCATCCTGATTCCTGCCTGTGATAATTGTAGAAATTGTCCTGAAATGACCCCAGGGTCAACAATGACCAATTGGCAGTTAGAGTGACTATACAGTCGCAGCGAGACAGAAAGAGTCAAGGGTCAAACTCTGAGTGAACGGTGTGGTGCATGTGTGCATATCATTACGTGTGTGTGTGTGTGTATTACTTAGAGGGTTGTGGTTGGGGGTGGGGGGTAATGAATTTAGAGCCATGTGTTCAGCTGACTAGCACGTTAAGCACTGATTGCCTTGTGACCGAGCATATGATTAGTGTATTGACACGGGGGTTGTGTAATGAAACCAGGCGGCCCTCTCAGCGGGGGCTGGACTGCGTGGCTGAACCGCCGCCTTGCGGATCCCTCAGCCCATCTCTCTGTTCCATTAACACCTGCTGATCGTGGCGGTGTGTTTATTACCCGCGCGGCCCGTTGGGATTTCTCGTCGCGCGCCACCGAGAGGAGCGGACTGCTCCGTTTTCAGTCGAGAGAACTTCCATGATCTATTATCAATCCCTTGTTTAAGTTTGCTTGCTGGACACTTTAAAGGTTCAGCTGGGAGGGATAATGAATAAAGAAAAGGAAGGTGAAGAGTCAGGCTGGCACGCAGGTTGGCGGGCTCTTCCGGGGCCCTGGGACAGCTGTTTGCTGGAATGCCGCCCCGGAGGAGTGTCGGGAGGAAGCGGGTTTTTATTTTTATGGCCTGTCCAACCACCCCCCCCCCCTCCCCCACAGCTGCTGCCCAGGTGAGTTTCCCCACGCTGTAATGACTGTGATCACACGGAAAGGAATCCTCCTGTAATTGTGGCGGCGGGGGCCGTTTAGCCTCTGTTCTCCTTGCTTTTTTTTTTTTTTGTCCTGTACACGTCACTCCGCCTTTCAATCCCCCAGGCTCCTCTGAGTAACCATAGAAACAAGTCGTTAGTGTGTGGGAATAAAAAAATGTGACTGATTTGTCTTTTGGAAAAAGAAAAAGCAGAGATTGGAAAGAGCTGGAAGTTGAAATTGGCCTCTGTGCTCCACTGGACTATAATTCAGTCGGAGGGTGAGGGACAAAGCATCTCTTCAGTAATGAGGCCTGCATGTGGAAGTGCTCGCTCTTGTTCTGAGCAACATATGTCGGATAACTTACTGAAGTCCTATTGTCTGACCAGTTTATAGTGTGATTGTTTATGAAGTCTCTGCAAAAGGAGCTCGGCCCTTCGGGTCCTTCCTGTTTGTTTGCAGTGATGCTGACAGGAGATAGTTGACAGGGGGTAAAGAAAGAGGGGGGGAAACCCCCCACAGCCGCTGCATTCATGCTAAGTTGATTCATGGTTAGGGGCGATCCACAAAGAGGCAGACAAAGCAGGACAGTGCTGTGTTTGCTTGGCTGTGCTGATGATGGACAGCAGGCTTCTCAGTCAGCGAGAGGCAGGGCAGATTATCTGTGAGCGGAGGGGTCTGCTGAGTACAGAGGATCTGGCCCACATGGCAGAGAGATAACGACACAGAAGGCCGGTCGGTCGGGACCAACGCGCTCGTGTGTGTTGTCATTCAGAAGGCGCGCTAGGGCCTGATGCTCAATTCTGACGGCGTCCCGGAGCAGGAGGCCCCGCACGCGTGGAGCAGAATACAGGATTCACCACCATGGGAGTCAAGTAAGTCGTGTACACAGACAATATCTGAGCTCGCTCTGGTGTGTGATGCCCTTCCTGTGTGCTTGGGTTGTGTCGCGTCGTGCCAAATGAAATTTTTGATTCTGCTCACTGAGCTGCAGCGTGCCACTTTTCAACCATCCGCGCTCTCTTTTCCTCTCTCGTTTCCCTTCCTGTTCTCGCTCTCTCGCTCTTCCGTCTCCGCGGCACTCGGAGTTGGACTGTCTCCCTCCCCGGAGGTGAGAGGGTAATGGTTTTGTTTGTCGGGGCCGCTGCGAGATGGATTCCTCCGCCGGAGTGGGAGTGTGAGCGGAATGTATAGCGCGGCGGCGCCGGCAGTGGAAAACACGCCTGCATGAAACGCTGGCTCCATTTTGAGGAAGAAAAAAAAAAACGCAGCAGCGGAGCTGAAATGTTAATACCACCTCTGCCTCCGCATAGCCTGACAAATGAGAATTGATTCATATCAATCTGTTGGATCCGAGCAACACATGCCTAGGGCAGCGAATGGCTCATCAGAAGTATTGAGTGGGTGGTAGCTGAGATGGTTGAGCTACTCTGTGGTATTTGTCTTTGTTTACTGTGGGATAAAACACCAGCTGGTATTTTCCTGCTATAATCAGGCTGCCGGGGCTAATGGTTGCCTCCATGCAGCGGCAGACACCATGGCAGCACCAGCTGAGGCCGTGAAGGGGCTGCAGCCTGTAGATAAGCCCAGGTGCGACTCCGTCCAAGGCCTGTTAGGCGTCGTCGAGGCTGAGGTGTTGATGGAGATCAGGCCTGTCCTCGCAGCGCAGAGATGCATTCCCATGCCAAGTGTGAAGCGACGCACTCGGAGCTGTCCACATGTGATCGGCTCACCCCAAGACACGTGTTTATGCCAGGAATGAACAGGGCCTCGGATACACAGCAGGCAGATACATCCTACTACCACCATGGTCGTCGTCTCCCTCTGATTCATCCGCCTCCACCGTTGTTTTCTGAGATCGCAGCTGCAACGATGAGTCGATTAACCCATTAGTTGCAGATTATTACATTAATCACCAGCTATTTTGATAATCGATTTGAGTCATTTTTAAGAAAAAATGTCTAAATTCTCTGGTTTTAGCTGATTATCTGATTATTTTTTGGTTTCTTTGTCTTCTATAATAGTAAACGGATGATCTTCGGGTTGTGGACTGCTGGTCTGGATAAAAAAAGACATTTTAGGCTCAATCTTCATCTTTGGGAACCAGTGATAGACATTTTGCACCATTTTAAGAACCAACAACTAATCAATGACTTCAATAATCAATAAATTAATCGACTATCAAAACAGCCATTAGTTGCATCCCTCTAGCTACTTTGTCAGGTCAAACTTTGCCACAGAACAGACCATGTTCAGACAGTATGACCCACATATGTTTTATTCTACAAACGTGTACAATGTAAAAAAATGGAATCCTAACAAGCAAAATGTCTTGTATTTGGTACAATTAGTCCAATATTGAGTAGAATGATCTTATTCCATTGATAGATAATTTAACTTTTTTCTTGATTTGGGTCAGTTTGGTCTTGTGGTACTAAAAACAAGACTAATATTTTCTTTAAAAAAGAAGATTAAAATGACTAAAATCAAGAAAAAGAAAAAATACAGAGAAAAACATGAAATAAGATAAATGATGGACTAATTGTACCAAACACAGCATATTTTCACCTTGTTTTCGGGTTAAATTTTTTTGCAGTGTTGCATGAGAAACTTCCTGCGTGTTGACCTCATCGTTTGTGTTGAGAAGAATTTGCACAGCTGCAGTGCAGATCTTAAAGTGTTGGATTCCATTGCCTCTAACACGGTGCGATAGTGTTGTAGCTCCTGCAGCGCCGGGGTGACGGCCAGTGTTACGACAGGCAGGAAAAAAGGAAAAGCAGAGGTTTCGCTGCAGCCTGTGTTTTAGGGATCACCACGCACCCCTCTCCCCTTGTTCCCCCAAATAAACTCCTGAGTCAGGAAGTCTGTCTGGCCCACTCACATCAGCCTCGGAGGGGGGCGTTCGCCAGAACTGACAAACAAAAGGGCTGAAACGCTGACTCAAGCCTGTGCGCTCAGCCTGGGTCCGTTTCTACTGAACCCTGTGGGGGTGACAGAATCCTTTCACACGTGGGGAAATGGGAGGATGTTGGATAGTAGGCTCCTGTCCTGCGGGCTCGTCACCTAACACGGGGGCTGCCTTTGTCTCGGTGTGAGGGCGGCGGTCAAAAAGACACGGTTGTGTGTCCGGTTGAGTGCGGGCAAGAAGGGTCGAGCCCCCCGGCATCAATCCGTTTCCAGCTCTGTCCGCCGACACCGTTCCCTTGTTCAGCTGGATAACGACTCCACAGCTGCTCACAGGGCTCCCTGATCA
The DNA here is from genome assembly GCA_030544235.1 of Lepturacanthus savala. Taxonomy (NCBI): domain Eukaryota; kingdom Metazoa; phylum Chordata; class Actinopteri; order Scombriformes; family Trichiuridae; genus Lepturacanthus; species Lepturacanthus savala. The sequence goes on along the minus strand of CM060469.1, from coordinate 15,421,550 downwards.
GTACATTAGTGTTTAGTTATTGGAATTCTCTCCCCGTCTGCCCGTCGAATGGATATGAAGCCAGTGGGGACGGAGGGACGCCATCCAAACCCGTCTCTGGCGTTCCCCACGGCGAGAGGCGTCAAATGCGAACCGAGCGTATTATGATCGTCATTACAGCCGCAGCCACTTCTGCGTCGCGGCTGAGACACAGTGTGTCAGGAAGAAGAGTGAACTGCAGTAGCGGGGGGATATACGTCGAGGAGTTGCATGACCTATTGAGAGAGAATAAAGCCGGCGGCCTCCCATGAGCAAATCCTTTATGTCTTAGAAACCAGAGGGTTGCGCCACCATGGTCTTCTATTCCACATGAATAACTAATAGCTTTCTAATCAGCGGTAGGAGGTTGATTTCCCCAAACACACACAGCACTCCCACATCCTGTTTATCAACAGGAAACGGCCCATCTTTTTTACAGATGGAGCTCAAATTACCGTATAGGATCAGGCTATTGTCAGGACAGGTGCTTCGGCTTTTACCACATCACCGACAGCCTCAATGGCTGAACTATTCACCTTCATCACATCCCGGGGTCTTTTTTTTTTTTTTTTTTTTTTAATAAAATCTCCATCAAGTGTTAGAGCTCAGCTGCCGTGGGGGTTTGAGATCGTTCATTCAGCCAAATGGCAACTGTGGGAGAGTTCGAAACGAGGAATAATGGGATTGATGAGACTGATGAAAACACATTGTACATTGGCGACGGAATTCATTATGAAATTAACCTTTGGCTACACTCTCGACAGGCACGATAAACAGAATAATCAGCCAGAATAGCGGAGCTTCTCACATCATATTTGTGCATTTCATAGCAGAGAATTAGTGAAGGATTAAAGAGTTAGCGTGTAGGATTTTTGTGCGATTATGTATGAAATAAGCAAACGTCCTCGGACACGTGCAAAACTGCTGTATCAAAGTAAAAGTAGCAACGAGGGTTTTATTGCCTCAGTTTTTTTTTGTATGTGCTGTACGTCGTCTTGGATGGAAAGGATTATAGCCTGTAATCGGTTCACGACCCAGCACGTGAGAGCCGGCTGCAGCGTGCTAAAAATCCCATTATCCCCATACGCTCTATGTGGCCGATTGAGCATTGCTGTGTGTGTTTCTGTGGTTGACTTTATGAGTGTGTGTGATACGGGATAAAGCGCCTATCTTGGGTAATGCGGTTGTAGACGCTGACGTCGTTGGCCTCACGCAGTTAAAACAGCATTCCTCTTTCTCTACACATCTGTAATGAGTTTATTGATCTGCATGATCCAAATAATTAATTCTCTCTTCCAAACCAAAGAGTCATTTTAAACGTATTTATCCTTGTAGTTGTGTTCATATCCTTTTCTTAGAGTATTTAGGACCTTTTAAGGACATCGCACCTTCAATCCTGTGCAATGGGAATAAAGGAATTCTAACTTACTCTATCACAGGGGGAGTCAAACTAAACTAGTCCATGGGCTACATACAGTGCAATTAGAACAACACCTACAAATTTCTTTCCTCCTTCATATATTTTGGACCCTTTAGCGGTCCGGTTCTGGCCGCATGTTTGACACCGCTGCTCTATTCTGTTCTAAAGACATTTCCGATTTACTTTCTTGGCCTTCTTGCAGACATTACAGCTCATTTCCCCCCCATGTTGGACCCCCTTCACTTTTTGTGAGGTTGACTATTGACTAATATAGATGAAAGATTAAGAAACACATGTTAGAACTCCCCTCCCCCAGCGCTTTCTCCCCACACTGATTAATCACTCACAAATGTTCTCCGCAGCCTGCAGGGCCTGTTTGTTGTGATAGCCTCTGTGTGGAGAAGTGCAAATAAATAATCACTAGGTGTCTTACCTTGGCAGCAAGTGATTAATGAAGAAGGGATGTGGGACAGAAGTAGTTTTGCACCCCCCCCCCCCATGTCTAGCTCTCCCATACCCATCACACCTTTCAGTTCTGATAAAATGCATTGATCTAAGAGGACATTATATTTGATTGGCGAGGCATCTGATTCGACCTCTACTGCGAGTTGCTTGAGCTCCCCCAAAGACAGGAAATTATCCAGTCATCGGTGACGTGTAAATACTTCTTCTCCGCCTGCCCCCAAGCAGCCTTTCCTGAGGTTTTTAAGGGGAAGGCGTGGGCGGGGATGGCGGGTGAATCAGAGTTCAACATGTGTATTGAGAGTGTGAAGTTCTTCCAGATTTTCTGCAGCCTACGGAGAGAAGGGTAGCAGCAGCAGAATACCTGCAGCAGTGTCTGAGGAGCCGAGTGAAAAAGTACTGGAAGAGATGAAAGCGGCTGTTAATCTTTGTCAGCGGTGCCAGGGGTGGGGAGGCTGCAGTCTGCAGAGCAGGGAAGAACATGTCTTCATTATCATCTGTCACCCATCAGCTGAAAAAGTGTTTTTTTCCCAGAGACTGTTATTTTTACCGGCTGAACCAATTTTGACATATTAGCAGAGCAATTCCCCCACTAGCATCTGATGCTGTAGCTTTATGGAAGCCTCTGGTAAACAAGTTATTGTCAGTTGCTGGAGATTTTTCTACCAGGGACCTTTTGACTTATTTCTAATTCTTTCCTCTGGGGGCCTTAAATTGGCCTCTTTATCTCATTGACTGACAAATAGATCCTGCAGAGTTAAAGCCTTGTGCTTTGTTCGCCTCTCCATGGCCTAATGTTCAAGCTAGTTCAGGCCATATTAGTATTAGTAAGATGTGATCCTGAATGCCAGGCAAGAACAATAAAATGAACCCTAAATAGAATTATAGCCCCTGACTTTTACCCCCAAATTTCCTTCCTCTGCTTGTCTTAAGCCCTCTTTAAGCCCATAGCTTGGCAAGAGAGCTTTGTGGCCTCTCAGCATGGGGAAATGGGGGAAATCAGTTGGGGTGTGACTAGATGTGAGGTATGTGAGGCACAAGGCTTTACGGGCAGAGCAGGGAATACAAGATCAAGAAAAGTTATTGTTACAGAAATGAGGGAAATTGAGAAATGAAGGGGTTCCCCTCGGCACAGGCATGGAGCCCCTACTTTTTCCTTCGGGAAGTGAGGGTCCATTGGCATGAGTCTTTTCCTCTTTCTGACATTTAAAGGCAGACAAGACAAATCGAACAATGATCGTTCACTTGAACATTCTTGTCAAAATCAAAGTAAAATGGAGGGATTTATCCTTTGTATCCCTTGTGTTGTTCTCCTTTAGTACAAAACCAGGTTTTCTTGAATACTGATGAGTTTTTTTGTTTGTTTTTTTTTTTTTTTTTACTTTTTGGCACCAACTGTTCCATTTATTCTTGGCCGACTGGGGATTCCCATCTTTGGGAATAAAGCAATTGCAAGCTGGCTGTGGCATAGCCCCAACAATCATTTTTTCTTTCTCAGGCAGAAAATGATTTACCTCCTCATTGACAGCGCCTCACTGGCACAGAGCCAGACCCAGTGATCGAAGAGAGTACTGTACACCAGTCTGTTCCTGCTTTCTCTTTCCATGTCTGTTGCTTCTTCTACTTCTTACTGTATTTGGTGCTTCTTTCTCCTATACCATCTCTGATGTCTAATTTATTACTTTTCGCACTGCTTTCCTCCCTGTTCTGTCTTTTTTTTTCCACCATGTTTCAAATGATCCTCCCTTATTCAAGCTATTCTCCAGAGGATGCCCTAATCCCTCGTTTTCCACTTCAGTCCACAATCCGTTTCAAAAGAGTTCAGAGGAGACAGAACAGGTTGGTAGGATTTAAGATTCGTTTGCATCGACCCTGAGTTTCTCTCTTTTGAATCTGCATTTCAACATGAATGAGACTCAGTCGTAAAAGGCAACATTAGATATTTGTGGGGAACATTTTTTCTTTTCTGTAACGTGGCGTATTCACAGATGTAACATTTGGCCTTACCTAATTGGGTCTGGGGATTGGTGCAGTGAAGATGTGTGTGTGTGTGTGTGTGTGCAGCCTTGGGCTGTCAGCAGTCAGTGCACAAATGATGCCCCCATTTGGAATTCTGTGTCCAAGGCCAAACACTGCAGGAACAAAAGGCACGTTGAACACCTTGTTGGAACAAAGAGCTTTTTCAAAAAAGGCCTTGGTCCAACATGTTTGGAACGTGCCATGCAGGATATTGCCCAGCTAACTGGACATCACATCCATTTCTGTCTGGTTTAGCTGGGATCGGTGTATCTATTTCTGTGGATTTATAGAAAAGTCTATTAATCCTTGCCTGGATGTGTTTGGCACCTTCCTGCAAACTGCTGCTGAGTAAACTGACACGGTAGAGCGGGACTATACCTTCAGACTACCATTAAAACAGCCAAGGAGGTGGAAACAGGTTTGCAGTCGGATGAAAGCTTCGGAGCTTCGGATTGATAAGATTGAACTGACAGCCAGATAAGCCTGTTAGTTCTCTCTTCCATTTTAATGTATCCCGGGCTACCAGAGGAGAGAGGGAACAGATTTTCCAAAATGGAAAGATCTGAGTTTTTGGTTAATGCTATTCTGAATCTGGATGATAAGATAACAACGCTGCATGGACAGGGAGGTGCCTGTCTCAGTCACCTTTTTTTTTTTAAGCAGAATGTTACTACAATTAACATTCACCAAACTACATTCCAAGATGAATCACTATATTCAGGATGTTGTAGTCCCAGGGATTAGTTGCTTTGAGTAATTATGGATAAGGGAGAGGAAGTGAGGAAAACAAAATTCATGTTTATACCAGTGGTCTCTTAATTGCAGGGGGACCTTAGCAAGGAGACAGGCTCATTACCAGACTAAAGCTCAGTGCCACACAGAAGGTCTGGATGCTCAGTCATGTTCTCTCCATGGGTTGTCAACTACTTTCAACAGCCCGTTCATCTGTTACTGTCCCAAAGCCACATATTTCCTTGGCTATTTTAAGAGCCCCCCGCAGTGTTTAGTTTTCAGGGTAACACACATATTTATACAAAATGACCACAAATCAAACAAGTTGTCTCCCATCCGCGGAAATACAGCTGTTATCCGGGTGACCTGGAAATTGTTTTATGGTGAGGAAGCTTTTGCCTCAGCATCTTGACCTTGCTAGTAAATCTCGTCTGGGTGGGCCTTCTCGCTGCCAGGGCTGGTTGGCAAAGCATGACATCATCCACACTCTCATATGAATGCGGGTGCGCTCACGGGTCGATGTCACGGACGCTTAATCACAGCCGGAGCTTAGCGGCGGCTGGTGTCAGGCTGCGCGTGACCTGGGAACGTTGCTATTTTAAGCCGTGTAACAGATATGAAGTTTTTTTTTTTTTTTTTTTAATCTAAACCCACTTTGGCAAGGAGCAAACTGTCCAACAATGCCTGTTGAAGCATTAGTCTGCTGCTCTTCAAAACTGAGTCCATTTCTCCTGTAGTTGAGCTCGTATTGTAGATTCATGTTATTCCCCAACACCTTTGGGGCAAGGGGTTGTTTGATGGTGTGAAGGGCAGCCCATCAATAAGACAGCGTGTACTGATTTTAGCTCAGGGGAGGTTTCCTATTGATTATCTTCTGACTCAAAAACACAGCACCTCACCTGACCAACACACACATCCATCCCAATCAATCATGACCATCTGCTGATACGACATTTTGGGCTTGGCGGTCTTCCCCTAGCACACAGCATGGTCTCTTGAACCCACTTAAAACATTTCACAAATGCCTTTACTTAGTCCGTGGTAAATTCTGAAGACCTCCGAACGAGAGAGAGCCTGAGTCATTATCATTGCATGATGTTGAGGCTGGCTGGAGCCCAGTATTTCCATCTCCATTCATGTAGAGCATTTTTTCTGGCCTGCTAATCAGCAGCAGTGTGAGGCAGACTCACCATCTGATATCTGATTCCTGTGTGAATGGCCAGAGCCATTTTATCTTGTCTGTGGGAGGGGGGCAAAAAAGGAGACTCGTAAAAAGGAAAACATCAGGGTGAGTAAATGTGGTCAACATGGTAATTAGCGACAGAAAGAAGGGCACCTAAAGAGTTGTTTAGCTCGAGCGTGGAACAGAGACAAATTTGCACAAACAAGCTAACGGGTGTGTCCGCTAATGATTCTCTCGGGCTGAGGAATTCCTCTTGTTAATTTGACAAAGCTTGAAAAGAGGGCCGGAGCCATTACTTGACGGAAGCTGAAGCTTCTCCACAACTCTCTGTTCCACAGTCCATTGACGTCCTTCTTCCTCCTTCCTCACTGTCAACGCCCTCCGAAAAAGGCGAGGAGGGGAATATCTAGATGTCCTTTCTCTGGAACAAAGGTGGCCAGGAGACCTTTTATTTCAAAGGGTCCTTGATTTTACATCTGTCTCCCTTTCGCTCGTTTATGCATATTGCAATCATTATCTGTCCCCGAGGCCTGTTCAGAAGGAGACAGTGATGGAGCTGAACGGCTATCAGGACACTTCCAACTGTGACTGTTCCCGATTATTACATCATCTTGATGTATACGGCACAGAGGGAAACGGGCAGGAGACTAATGACTATGTCCACATTAGTATTGTCTCCCGCTCATTGACTGTTTGCAAACCTGATTCGAATGGATCCAGTGGGTTTGGAAGCTTCGGGAGACGATTCTTGCACTTTGAAAGGAGCACACCTTCAGGCGAACTAATTTGACACGCGGCAGAAAAAGCAGAGGTAAGCGTTGCCGTGGCAGGGGAGGCAGATAAAGGTTATGTGATCTATCAGACCGCTTCATTACTAGACTGCACTCTCCGAATAGGCAGGCATGCCTTTTCTTTTTCCCTTTTTTTTGCTTCCCGAATTTAATCCGGCAGAGTTCATATAAGGGGCACTGTGTCAGAAGGGGAGAGGCAGAGAGAAAGAGCTTGGTGTGTTTTTTTTTTTTGCTCTGAACCTACATTCGTCTGGCAAGTCTCACACCCACTCTGTCTGCCGATGTGTTGTAGTAGGCACTCTGCAGCCACAGCGGCTGCCTTTCAAACCAGACTAGAGCTTACTGGTAAATTGGCAGCCCGGGGAATACAGGGGCACTCTCACCCCGCCGCTCGCCCACTCGCATGCTTTTCATTCCCCTTTTTACCCTTGACCATTGACTGGCTGCACACTCTCTCTCTCTCTCTCTCTCTCTCTCTCTCTCTCTCTCTCTCTCTCTCACTATCCAGCATAAATCTGCCTTTTTCTAAGATGTCATCTGTTCTTTGTGTGTCCTCTCTCTCAGTCTCCTTTGCTTTCAATCTTTTTTTTTTTTTTTAAATCTCTTCCTGCTTTTCCTATTGAGTCCGATCATCACTCATTCTGGCGATCCATCTCTGTGCACTTAAGGTGTATCCTTCCCGTTATCTGCGCGTCACTCCCTGTGATTAATAGCGCTCTCGTTCATCTGGCTAATTACATCCTTCAAAAAAAGGTAAACGAGTACAAACACGCGACACAAGTGTTCACTTACAAACACTGAAACACACACGTACGCACTCCTTCTCATGCATGCATGCACTGTAGGCATACTAACCAAATCTGTTTGAAGTGTGGGACCCTAAAAGAAGAGAGGGCTCCTGTATGCATTAAGTATTCATCTGACGGGGCGGTGGGGAGCAAACGTGTGTGTGTGTGTGTGTGTGTGTGTGTGTGTGTGTGCGTGTGTGGAGGGAGAGAAAATGAGAGTACTCGCAAATTGTGCCATGAGCAGCCAGCAATCGAGCGCTGACACCTTGTCTGGCAGTCGGAGGGAAAAGGGGCTGGGCTGAGGAAAGAAGGAGAGAGAGAGAGAGAGAGAGAGAGAGAGAGTGAGATAGAGAGAGAGGGGGAGGGAGGGATAGAGGAGGGAGCATGTGTGTGTGTGTGTGTATGAGAGGCAGGGAGAGTGAGAGAGAAACGGCAGGGCAGCTGCCAGCATTTCTCCGATAGCAGAAGGACTGAGAGACAGAACATTTCGCCTCATTCTCAGCCACCCAAGGAAAATTTGCAGCCCGGCCAGGCGTGCCGGTTGTCCCCCTCCTCCTCCTCCTGCCTGCGAGCGGTCAGAGACTCCGGGAAGGACCTGGACTCCGGGACCTGCAGCCACTCAACCCGCAGCAGTGGATTAACCGAACGAGAGGGAGCGAGCCTGTGGGATGAATAGAGAACTGGGATGTGAAAGAAGTGGAAGAAAGGGGGAAAACACAAAACAGAGCAAGATTGCAAGCTGTTGCTGGGGCTTTCCACAGCTTTGAACTTTGAACTTTTTGCCCGGTGAAGAGGAATGCAAAGAGTCAGGCGTGCAAGCAGACAAGGCTCTCCTCCTCCTACTCCTCCTCATCCTGACGTCCTCTCCTCCTCCTCCTTCCGAGACGTTCTTTGGACTACCTGCACCCCATAACTGTGAACCCTGGGGGGTCCCCCATCCCGCCTGCCCACCTCCTGCCCTGCCCCACCTGGCACTTGTTCCATTTAATTACTACGATGCCCACACCCCCGCCTCCCCGCCCCCCCTCCGCCCCTCCGGCTCCTCGCGAACCTCTGTGAAATCAAGTGGAACCTCGATGATTGCGATCGGAGCGGAGGAGAGGACCCCGCGTGCCCAAACCGGCGAGCAGCAGCAGCCCCGCCTCGCTCTGGTCCCGGCGTATCAGATGCGCGAGTAATGGAGAACGCCGGCGACGCCATGGACTGCAAAGTTGAACCTTACCAGTTGTTTTTTTGACCATGAGCATAAACTAGAGGATGGATTGGAAAGAGCTGTAAGTACCCACACCAGCGGTGCATGTTTCCTTTCACATTGGTAGAGTGTGAAAATGTGAATATATTATCTTACAAACTTAAAACTCACTCATATCAGATGTGCCCCCCCCCCCCCTTAAATCCAAGCTTCATTAGAATGGGGATTGGGGGAGTGAACAGGTGGATGAGCTGTTGTGGGTGAAGACATCTGAGCCTCTCCTCGCCGCTCAGTCCTCCATTGACTGATCATATAGTTGTGTATGGCAGAAAGGACAGAGGGAGAGGCAGAGAGAGGGAAAACCAATCCATTTCCTTCCAGTATATGTGGCTTCCATCCAAGAACACGTGCATTGATTGTCATTGTAATGCATGAATTTAAACCTCAAGGTTACAAGCCTGGGTTTTAGTTTTGAAACACTCCTCATTGGTCAAGACAGTTATAAATCACTGTAGTGCTCTTACATGCATTTTTCCCCCTGCCCCTCCTTTTCCTGGGGTCTTATAGTGACATCCTGATGTCTGATTAATGTCTTTGCTGAAAAAAGAAAAGAGACAGAAGGAGATGAGAGACTGGACGTGGAGACGTGGCGCGTTTATCTTGAACGAATGCGCTGCGGATGCCGCTCATCAATGCACAGACACACACACACACACACACACACACACACACACACACACACACACACACACACACACACACACACACACACAGGCAAGCTCGCACACGCAGCCGCACACATGATGCAGCCGCACACGTGCGCTCTGGTGTAGTTTTCCCCCCCTCTTTTCTCTCTCTCTCTCTCCGTCTCGCATTCGTCTGTTCCATCTCATTTTCTTTTCCTTCCCCCTCTTCTTCCCCGAGTCACGCGATCCGGCTCGCATGCTATCACACATAGGCAGCTCCCCGGAGAGCGCCTTCTCCTGTAGCCTCCTCGGACGCAATAATTATTCCATCAGTCGGCGGCGTGTTTCCCTGATTGTGCTCTTGGGCTGTCACTGCAGGGGGCGTACAGTGGAGAGGAGGAGGGGGGGTGTGGGGGGTTGTGGGGGGTAGTTGTCAGTCCAGGATGCAGGGGTAGAGGAGACGGGGGGGGGGGGGGGGGGGGTTGTGTTTTTGGCAGCAGCCCACCCAGTCCTGTCCGGAGGAGCCCTGAGCAGGACTAATGAGCTCAGGCTGGGCTCTTAGGAAACCGCTGCTCACCAGGACACACATGGATCTGCTCTCTCTCTCTCCCTCTCTCTCCCTCTACTTCCTCCTCTACCCCTCTTGAAATCCCTTGCTCGGCAGATTTTTCATCTTTTAATCCCTCACTTCCAATTTTCTTTCATTCCCCGCGCCACTCTCCTCTCCCCTCTCTCACCCCTCCCAACATGTTGACAAGCGCCTCTTTGTCTCCCCCTCCGTTCCTCTGAAATCCGACTTGCCCGGGTGAAAAACCGTTTTCTGTTTCTTTTTTTCGAGTGCATTCGGAATTTCCTCCGGGTATTACTTTTCCCCCTGACCTTGAATTTCCAGCCGAGGCGCGGCGTTAGCTGATCCGGGGTGGGGGGGGGGACGATGCCGTGTACCTGGAAGCACTTTAAGACGTCTGGCCGGATTCCCTGCAGGCCCGGCAAAGATATCGGCAAATTTCGACAGAACAGAGCGCACAGGGCCCCGTGACCGATTTACGCCTTGCTCTGCGCTGACTCTGGTCGACGAGAGTCCAGGACGGCAGCGGATTTTAATTAGACTGACAAAAAGCTGGCTTCTGTTACAGCAGCAAGTACAGTTAGTTAGGTGCCAGCACAGCAGAACTGCCCAGACAGCAGTTTCTCTATCTAGATATGACTAAAGTAGAGGAGACAGGTTTAATTACTTCCCTTTCATCTACTGGTGCTCGGCCTGCTTACTCATTGTAAATGACCCAAACTGCAGGCAAATGCAGCAATGGCTGAAATCGCAAGCGAGTATAATCCGTCAAAATCGCTTAGTTTCACAGAGCCGGACATCAGAGGGCAGTTTCCCGCCCGTCCTTCCCTGTCATGTTCGTTGAGAGTTATTTTACGTTTGATCAAGATGAATACATGCATTTACTGGGCCTCCCTGCTGAGCTCCATCATATTGGTCGCTGACAGGCGAAAAAAAAAAGCCTCTGATAGTAAACATCTATCTTATGGATTTTCGGTTGCTGCGGAAACCATCAGTTTTGGATTAACCCATTTAGGCCCAGATTTCTTTTTCTAAAGTTTCCATGCATACAATTATATCAGTTGAGTCGCTAACAATTAATGATTTACATCTTTTCCCCCCTGTTGTACTCTGCTTTGGAGAAATGACTGGCTGCAACTATAGTTGCTGCTTTGCACATATATGCCGATAAACTATAAACTATATATATATATATATGTGTGTGTGTGTGTGCCTGTGTGTGTGTCAGGGTTGAAAATCATAACTTAAATAAAATGACCTCTTTCAATGACATGATATGCCGGGTGCTTAAATGGGTTAAGTGATTTTTTTTTTTTTTTTTAATCTTTTTTCAGTAGCATAGTATGATTTGTGAGTTGAATGTTGGTGGCTCAGAGTATCTCCTGCTGACTTTTTTTTCCATTTAGTGAACTAAAAGCAGCATGTTGACCTTTGCCATGTCAGCTTCAGTGTATGATTTCCAAAGGCTTTGCGAGCTCACCCTCAAAAAAAAAAAAACAAACCAAAAAATGTCAAGCTGTCAATGTCGAATGTCGAGGCATTTTGAAGCATTCGAGTACCTCTGTTGGCTACTTTTCCTTATGTGTGAACTCCTGGGCTCAAGCTTCAACCTGAGGCTTTTTCTCTTTTCCTCTTCTAGGGCAGCTCAGAAGCTGAACTTGTCCTCCAAGCGGAAGAAGCACCAGCCCTCGCTGCTCCACCCGCAGGAGCCCTCCATCTACCCCACCAACTTCAGCGGCGTCCTGCAGGTCTCGCCGCCTCCCGCCCCGCCATGCCTGCTCCGCGCCGTGTCCAAAGTGAAAGAGAACCCCGGGATGGGAAAGGTGAGAAGCAGCCGCACGTCATAGCATACACATTGGCAGGAAAATGCTTGTAAAGTCCAGCAACACCATAAATGCGTGCCCTCTGCACATACCTCGTTGGACGCACAAACCCGTATTTGACGGGGGAGAATGCGGAGTGGCGACACCCCGGTCCGCGGGCAGCACGCCGTCTGGCCTGGTTCGTGCAGATGCAGCCAGATAAGCCTGCTGGAATGTCATGAATTCACTCCAGTTTGTGGGACCAGCATTCTTCTCGCTGTATACAGAAAGACCACATAAACTGTAATTCACCAAATCCGCGGTTACGTTTAACAGCAGGATTTCTAATCCCCTTTTAGGTAGAGCGCGCAATGATGAAAGCCGGGCTGGCAGCAATAGGACGGTCATTAAACAAAGCTGTATAAACACGCAGCTCTTCCTTTGTGCTTTATTGGGTATTGTTTGTCTGAGCTGGCTGGCGTCCTGTATTTGTAAAGCAGGAGAAGTCCCCTAACAAGATTAGATCCCACCTGGATGGGAAGTGTTTGCTTTTGTTGCCAGGTATTGAGACGGTTGAGATTTAGCCACATATTGTGAATCTCTCTTTGACACCCAGGCTTGATTTAATAATTAATAAATTTAAAAAAAAAACAGCGTTTTTAACACTTAAGTTTCTTTGAGCCCACACCTGACGTTTATTGTCCATCTCAGCAGCTTAAGGAAATGTTTGACTTTTACCTAAGTCTGTAAGGCCAGATTTTCAGGTTTTCATAAAATAAAGCAAATAGATCAAATCTTTTTCTGTCTCTCTGCCTGTTTCTCTTTTTTTTGTCATCTGTTACATATTAATTCAACTGAAGTGATGTCTTTTTCCCATCTATTTACCATATGTGGGTCACATCCACTTTTGACCTAGACATGGTTTTCTCAGGCACAGACAGTTGAGTGGATGGAAGAATGCTGAGCCACGCTAATGGATTTTGTGGGGGATCAAGGGACAGGGAAACAGGGGCCATTAGCACGGGTGTCCAAGGTGTGAAAATACTGCAGCCAATCCGACCGTGGCCCCCGGTGTCTGATCTCTGCCAACACAAATAAAACTGAGACATTAGCTAGCCTGGTAGCTATAGTCCGGTTAGACGGAGGCTCGGCGGTCATATGTGGGAGCCTAGTTTAAAATGTCACAGCCGATGTAATTTACTGAACACATGCACATGTCAGTCAGGATAACAGCCCCCCTGCAACCCATGAAGAGAGTTTGCACTTGGCCAACACAAAATCCGAGATGAATCCACTCGCTGAAAGAAAAGGGATTTCCCGTGTGAGCACTGGAGCCTGGATCTGCAGCAATATTTATACACCAGTCAGGGGGGAAGAATGGACCTTTTGTGTAGGCGTGAAGATGGCGAAGAGTCCCGGGCCGAGCAAAACAGCCCTCTGTCAAAAAAGGGAAGGGAGTTAGCGATATATATTTTAAGGTTTTTATTTCAATGCCTGAGGGGCATCGGAGGTACTTTTTCAAGAGGATTGAGTTCCCCCGCCGCATACTGTAGGATATAGAAACAGTTGATATAAGGCGAAGGTGTAACACTAAACACTCTGGGGTTTGACAGCAACTCCAAAGGCTGCTATACATATCCCCAGAGCTGTTTATGCGACCTGTCACTCACAGATATATTCCCGCACCGTACTGTATTTCTGGCCGTCCAATCACGGAGCAATACAGGGGTGTCAGAATTTAAAAAAGAAGGTGATTATAAATAAAGGGTGTGTAGCCTGGAAAACACAAGCAGGACCACACCTAAGCGAACCACACGCGCCGTGCACCCGCATTGTGCATGGAATGTCTTCGCAGCTGTTTGTCAGTTTTGTCACCGCACACAACTGGAAGAGTTGATGATTTCACTCTTGTAACTGTGGCGACAACATTAAAGATGAACAAGCCCAGGCCTGATGAAGCCGTGTTGTTTAGCATACCGTGCCAGAACCATAGGATGACCCCGTGGAACATCGCCGGATGACCTCACCGATGAGTGTCAGGCCTCAGAATGCAACAGGGTGGAGCCTTCTCTGCGATTTTCCAGGCATAGAAAGCAATATAGAGGGTGAGCGAGAAGAGCGAGTAGGTGGGATAAGAAGGATGAGGGTAACTCCCATGCTGGTGAGCTGAAAAACAACCCGCCAGACGGATAATCTCCCAGCGTGGCGCTTAACACACATTCGCCTCCACCATTTTCTGATAGGATTTTCTATACACACCTTGCCGCCTTTCACTGACACCATTAGGCAATGTGTTGACCCGTTGGGTTTTGCAGCCAATGTGTGTTTCCATGGTAACCTTCGATGCAATGTCAGTGCACAATTGGACCCCAACCTATATTTTAGAATGCCTGACCGTACGTTCATTGTCAATTTCTCTGTAGGTAAAAAATGTTACACTGCAATGAATGAAATCTTTACAAGGTACAATGTCTTGCATTTGGTACAATTAGTCCAATATTGGGTAGAATTATCCGAGTCCATTGGAAGATAATTTATCTTATTTTATTCCTGTTTAGGTGAATTTGGTCTTTGTTAAAGAAAACTAGACTAAGAAAAACATGAAATAAGACATATAATTAGATCATTTTACTCAATATTGGGCTAATTGTACCAAATGCAAGGTATTTTCACCCGAGACTTCCTTTTTTAGCAGTGTACCTTGGCTTTTTTTTCCACACATCCATAGCTGGGTCTGTCTGCCCATTTATTTCCATGTTTTGTTCCATCTCACTTTCTGATACAGCCTGTCTTTTTTTGTCCCTGCTTATCTGATCTGTTGTACTCTCTGGGGGTTTAGGTGAAAGTGATGATGCGTATCTGTCCGTCTCTGGAGGCTGCCGACTCCTCCGAGTCTCAGTCCTTCTTGAAAGTGGACAGCAGGAAGAAGCAGCTGACCCTCTACGACCCCGCTTCCAGCCCACACTCCAGTTCGGGACATAGACGATCTGCCACTGTGGCTGTCCCAAAGATATTCGCCTTTGACGCTGTTTTTACGCAGGATGCCTCACAAGTAAGCGTCTTTTTTTTAAAGATCCTATATTCTAAAAGCAAGATTTGAATTGCTTTTGTTCATTATAAGGAAAGTATGGGTGTAAATACTTCCGTGTTCCATCTTTCAAAAACACTCAATTTACAGAGAAATGTGGATGAACATTCAGAAACTATGCTGTTAGGACTTCCCTTAAGTTGTGATGTCACAACTATACATTCAGCACCTACCCACACCCACTGAGTGGTTCATTAATATTAATGAGACAGACACAACCTGACCTGTTCTTTCTAGAGCTCCAGAGAAAAGCTTAAGAGAGGAGACTGAGATTATTTTTGCTATATAAAACCACAAAAAAATCTTGTTAGGGATGTTAAAACTTCAAATAAAACCTAGGGAATGTGTACGATATGAGACCTTTAAGGGTGAAGGGACGTCTTAATGCTGGCAGGGTGTGGCCAGAGAGAGCTTAGAGAAAAAATGCCTGTTGAATCAGGGGGCATTCTTACCAGCGTGGGCCCAACAGCTGGGCCTTTTAAGCCCTCTGTGGAATGATTTGAAGCCACTCCGCTTATATCCAAGCTCTCCTTTAAAACAGCTATATCTAATCTCAGCCCTCTTGCAGCCAGCAGCAGGCATGCCCACTGAGATCAAAGACAGGGGTCAGATACATGTTTACTGGATGGTAACTCGGGAGCAGAGCAGTATTGCATCTTAAAACAAACACCGGCGTCTTTTAAAGGGATCAATCGCTGCAAAATTTTCTAAATACCCAGTGGGGTCAGGTATTTTCTCCCGTGGTGCGGTAAACTCTGAATAGCTGCTAGAGCCAAGGAGATTGTCATCGCTTGAGAGCATCTCCAGATCTTCTGTCTCAAGTATTTGCCTAAGTGAGCAACTGATAGCTAAAGCATAAAATACCGCTGCAGCAGAGGCCGAGGACTGCGCCGCTGGGACGGCGCTGCTGGTCGGCTGACAGTAAGACGCAGCAAGCTGTTTCTGCAGTAACAGTGCCTTGTTTGCAGGGTGATGTATGGGGGGGGGGGTTCTGCTGCAAAGAAGCCCCCGGCCCCAGAGGACCAATGCTGAAACAGATTGCAGAAATGAGCGACACATTGCAGCACTCACAAACACACACACGCACAGGCATGGCCGGAGTGATGAAAAATACTGAAACCATTAATGTGATCCACTGTGACAACGCAAAAGTAGCTGTTTATTTATTGGATATCATAATGGTTTCATTAATCCCAGTTTGTTTAATGTTTTTTTTTTCACATTGATTCATTTTTCACAAAAAACGTTCTTTGCATGAACATCACAGCCATGGTTTTAGACATAAATGTATAAATACATAAATTTAAAATCATGAAATGGGAGAACCTTAACCTGTTAAGAAGCACTCCCTTGCCCAAGTTGTAAGAAGCATAGTTCCCACACTTTACATGTCACATGTCAATGCAAAATCCTATCAGATTTGCATGGTCTTGGAATGGGAAATTTCCATTGGGTCACACTGCAGACATCAGCTCTCTAGTCCACATCACATGTGTTGGTGCGTTTTCTAACTTCCACACCAGTATTTATTGGATGTAAATTGTGGATGTGTGTCTTTTCCATAGGCCGAGGTGTGCTCAGGGACGGTGGCCGAGGTCATCCAGTCTGTTGTGAACGGCGCGGACGGCTGCATCTTCTGCTTCGGCCAAGTCAAGCTCGGTAAGCTCCTCCACTGGCAAGAGATTTAGACGAAAGCCTTTGTCAGCGCCTGAAGAAAAAAACGCTATTGTCCTTCGTTAGCAGCACTCGATGTCCACAATTGGCTTAGCGGTTCACTGGGATGAGTCAAGGAATGGGAGATTGGAGGGGAAGAAATGGGCAGTGAGTGAGCGTTGGTTAAGGTTGGGGGTGGTGGTGGGGGGGTAAAGTGCTGCATCCAGGCTTCAAGGCTCAGTCTGTAATTAAAATTGCAGTAATTGGCCGGGGCAGTGCTCTCTCCGGCTGAAGGGCTCGCTCTCCTCCAGTAGCTACAATTCTCCACAGAAAGTGATGGGTTATAGGCTGGTTCCTTTGATTAGCGTTTGATTTCTATTTTTTATTCAGTGTGGACCAGATATTTCTTCCAGATCCCTGCCTTTTTTGGTATTTTCTTCAATAACCCTCTGAAAAACATCCGTGGTCGGCGTTTATTCCGTTTTTCGACTTCCTGGCCGCTCCAGACGGCTCGATGAAAGAAGTCATTTTAGCTCGAATGACTAAAATGTATGTATCTGGCTTCCAGACACGATGGTGATATTTCCAATTCCCCACACTCTCTATCTCTCTCTCTCTCCCTTTCACACGTTCTCCAGGCAAGACATACACCATGATTGGCAAAGACAGCTCGACTCAGAGCCTCGGCATTGTGCCCTGTGCCATTTCCTGGCTCTTCAAGCTCATCAACGAGCGCAAGGAGAAGACGGGCACGCGCTTCTCCGTCCGCGTGTCCGCCGTGGAAATCTTCGGGAAGGACGAGGAGCTGAAGGACCTGCTGTCCGAGGTGGCGACGGGCAGCCTGCAGGAAGGCCAGTCCCCCGGCATCCACCTGAGAGAGGATCCTATCTGCGGCACTCAGGTGAGAAGCTCCCCTCCTGCCTCTTTGCTTTTTTTCCCTTTGTTTGCCGATGCCTTTCATTCTCCCGGTATGTTACCGAGCATTAGTCTGTCTGAGTATTGATCTCTTTCTCTATGATCTTTTTTTCCCCCCCTCACTCTCCTGAAGATGTTTGCCTTTATCCTTTGTGTATGTGTTTTTTTTTTAAATCTCCCAGGTCTTAATAGTCAATCTTACTCCGACCTGACTGCGTTATATTTCCACCGAAGCCATCCGTCCATATTGACGGCTTTTCCTCTTACCTTTGTATTGACTCTCTTGTCGGCATCCATCAGCATCTATTACCTGTGCGTAAGTGCCGACCCTCTGCAAGCACAATAGAAGAGTGTTATTGGAGTGGGGGGTGGGGTGGTGGAAGTCAGTCGGTTTGAAGGCGCTCACAGGTGTTGCTGTCAGATGTTGTTTTTTTTTCAGTGGGGGGGGGGATCAGTATGGACTCTCGACTTCAAAAGGGTGTGTGGCTCTGTGAAGAGAAGCCCCTTCTTGCTCTTCCTCCCAGCAGCCACATGTGGGCTCCCCCTCCCTCCCCACACCTCCTTTCTAGCTTCCACCCTCCTCTCTCTTTCTGTAATCTCACCGCCGCATCATCATCATCATCATCACATCCGCGGTAGGGGGAGAAGTGCCCCCTGCCTCTGACTCCCTGCTCCGCTGTTGCCTCCCCCCTAATCCCCCCTCCCTCTGTGTGCATATCCACCGCTTTAATTGCCCCGGAGACCCAATCTAATGGCCAAGAAATGTGTGCCGGGGTCCAATTAACCGGCTCCCCTCTCTTTTTCCCCCCTGTATCCATTTCAGATCTGTCCTTTTTCCTAAGCGCTATGTGGCCTTTTTTGCTCACCCTTGCCCTCTTCTCTGCCCCACCCCCCCACCCCCTTTCTCCCAACAGCTCCAGAATCAGAGCGAGCTCCGAGCCCCGACAGCAGAGAAGGCCGCCTTCTTCCTGGACGCGGCCATCTCGGCGCGCAGCACCAGTCGGCCCAGCGCGGACGAGGAGGAGCGGCGCAACTCCCACATGCTGTTCACGCTGCACATCTACCAGTACCGCATGGAGAAGAGCGGCAAGGGAGGAAGTTAGTGCTGTTCGATCTCTACATGTACAACTTTAAAGCTGTGTTCCTATGTGTTTCTGGCCCATTTTTGCATTAAAGACTGACAATATCACATTATTTTAACCAGGGGTGTCAAACTAGTTCATGGGCCACACGGAGCAGTTTGATGTTAAGTGGGCTGGACCTGTAAAATAAACACCTACATATGTCTCATTGTTATGTAAAAAAATACATTGTAACTGCGTACACAATTAATTAACATTCAATTAACAAAACAGATGAAAATATCTTATTTTGGTATAATACTGAGTAGGATTATCTTGAAATATTATATTCCATTGGCTGGTCATTTTACCTATTTCTATTTTTTCTTGAGTTTGGTCTTGTTTTCTTAAAATATGATTCAATTTTTTGACTTTTTAATCTCAATGTTGTCTATTTAGTTCATATTCTGGACTTTTTTATCTCATAATTCAGACTTTTTAATCTCATATTTTGAAATAAACACGAAAAGATAAATTCAAGATATTTTCCACAGATGTTTAATTTTTTAAGCAGCAGGTCAAGTTATCTCCTGCCTTTTAATTTAATTTACAAATCAGAACTGCAAATATTTTATCCCTTTAGCCCTGAAAGATATTCAATGATTCAATTCAATTTCTGTGAAGAAACAGGTTCTGTCACAGTTTGTACAGTCATCCAATGGGGACGGATCGGATCCTTTAGTGGGCTGGTTCTAGCCCCCGGGCCGCAGCTTTAACACCCCTTGGCTTTAACACATTTTATATACAGTCTAGCATCCGTGTGTAATCAGATCAGTATATGATGTCCATACTTGGTCTAAATACTTTCGCTCTATATTTAATATATATCTGTAGGGTCCTTACTTTAAACATTTCCTCTGCTACTTATGTTATGCATAATCACAAGCTGGCTTTGTTGTGGGGGCGAGATAGCAGAAAAATACACTTCGTCTGAATAAAACATCAGGCAAGTCACTTAATTGCAATGTTTATGGATGAATTGTAGCCTCTGCAAGACATAAATGTGTTTGTGTATACGCGTGTTGCACTTGGGCCAAGAGCGAATGAAGATTTGAAGCCTCGCTGACAAGGGTTTAATGTTTCGCCGCCTCTGCTGCCGCGATTCAAAAAAATAACATCAGTCACCCAGGAAACAATGTGGGATTTTATTTATTTATTTTTACAACGACAGCCAATTTTCTCTGGTTGGATTTTAAATCATAAGAAGTGGACTCTGTGTCTTTGTTTGCCAGTGGATTATTATTATTATTTTTCTTTTTCTTTTTTTTTTTCGTTTCTATGTGACCAACAGGAATCTCTGAGTTACCATGAGTTACACGTCTGGTGGGAGTTAACCTGTCTGGCTCGCTATTTGAATCACCTCAGTGCGGGGGATCTTACTCATAAATAAATCAGGCTGCTCTCTGACAGCTGCTTGTCTAGTCTGGGCTGAGCTGTGCCACTTCTGCCATCACCGCCTTGTACAGCTGACTTCAGAGAGGGAGTGTCAGTGCTGTGCTCACCTGGTTCTTCTTCTTCTTCTTCTTCTTCTCCTGTCTTTTTGGCACAGTGTCAGGCGGACGGAGCAGGCTCCACCTCATTGATCTGGGAAGCTGTGAGAAGGTCCTGAGTAAAAGCAGAGACGGAGGGGGAGGCCTGTGCCTTTCTCTCAACGCGCTGGGAAATGTCATCATGGCTTTGGCAAATGGAGCAAAGCATGTACCGTACAGGTAAGAGAACAGCCATTAATTTTACAGTCTCTTTCACTTTCTCTTTGTTTTAGCCTCTGTGAAGTTGTACAGTATCTACACAAGCCTATACAAGCTCTGCAGGCTTGCTGTGTCAATTCGATGATTTGTTTCGTTAGCCACATATGATTATTTTTTACTCGTGTTGCCCAGTATATTATTACCCTAAATCAGATATGAATTATTGATAATGAATATTAATGACCTGAAGTGGTGTATGAAGTACAGGAAAGCCACACTTGAGTACAAGCGCAGTCGTCTTACCAGAAAATTACTTTGGTAGAAATTAATGTCACCTATTTTAAAGCAGGGGTGTCAAACATGCAGCCTTCCAGGCCAATACCAACGCACTAAAGGGTCCAATATATATATATATATATATATATATATATATATATATAGAGAGAGAGAGAGAGAGAGAGAGAGAGAGAGAGAGAGAGAGAGAGTTATTTGCAATGCATGAATATGGAATAACTGAGACATCATATTGTTGAAATTGCACTTTGTTAAGTTAATTAATCATTTACATATTTAAAATGGATTTCTTTAAATAAAAAGAGAAATGCATAGAAATATATGTATTTATACATACATTTTTAATGCTACGACTCACTTCAAATTGCACTGTATGTGATCCATGAACTAAACTGAGTTTGACATCCTTGTCTTAAAGTTTCTGGGATTTGTTGTACTTTAATATGAAAAGTTATTTTCTGATATTACATGTAGTTATTACTAAAAGTAGCTTTCAGTGTACAGATCCTCTCGGAGAGCCTTTTGAAATGATGTCAACTACTGCATTGTCTTTGTGAATCGCAGCGTGCTAATAACAATGTAAACCTTGTAGGGACAGCAAACTGACAATGTTGTTGCGAGAGTCTCTTGGCAACATCAACTGCAGAACCACCATGATCGCTCATATCTCTGACTCTCCCGCCAACTACGCTGACTCACTCACCACGATCCAGCTGGCATCCCGCATCCACCGTATGAGGAAAAAGAAAACTAAGGTACACCGATAAACTCATTAGCATAGATACATATGCAGCAATGAAATGATGAACTGTGTTTAATTCAGACAGTAGGTAATCACTAAATTGCATTTAGCAATGTAAATTATGATACTCCTAACTTATGATCACTGCTATAACTGTGCTCCGCTTGATGTTATCAACTGTATATAAGTGATGAATACAAGTCATTGTCATTTAACATTATATTTAAGTGTTGCTATTACAGGAATTACGTTCCTAATTTGCACATGAAACTTTAATTATACTCATCATATTTCACACCATGACTTAAGACCTTAAATATTTCTTCCTCTTGTAATTTTGGAGCAATTAAGCAAATGGATGTGTGAACGCCTCTGCAAATGAAAGATTATTAGTGCAGTAACTCAGAGCTAGTTTTTTTTCCCCAGCTTCTCAACACATAATCATGTAATCAATACCACTGCCTAAGGAACTGTGTAATGCATTCCCTCAGATTAGGGAAATATATGCTCCAGATAATTAGGTGGAATGACAGCATGTATTTATTTGATATTGGTTCCAGGCATGATTATAATGCAGTCCACGTACAGCAATTCATATTATTGACATTAATTTCTATGTGACTATTGATGTGGACTTTTAACCTTTAGATAAATATCGACTGGTAATTTCATAGGAATTAATATTTGCCCTGTGATTGATTTCTCTCTTGGAGTTGTCGTGAAATGAATATGCTATAAATTAGAAGGGTTAAAATGGTTTTGGAGAGAGAATGTCAAGTTTGTTACCTTAATAATTAAGTCATGTGAGTCTTAATAATATTAAGACTCATGACTTAATTAGATCATTTTAGATGTATAAAAGGATTCATGACTCTCTTTTTGTCTTACAATGCCTTGCAGTATGCATCCAGTTCATCTGGAGGGGAAAGTTCGTGTGAGGAAGGGAGGATCCGCAGGCCGCCCCACCTAAGGCCCTTCCACCCTCGGACAGTAGCCCTGGATCCAGACCTGCCTTCCCTACTCAGTGACCCTGACTACTCCTCCAGTAGTGAGCAGTCCTGTGATACTGTCATTTATGTGGGCCCTGGGGGATCTGCAATCTCAGACAGGGAACTTAGTGACAATGAAGGCCCACCCGCCTTCGTTCCAATCATCCCCTCCCTGAACAAGAAGAGGTCTACAAAAGAGGGCCCTCATGACAGAGACCAGTTCTTTAAATGCAACACGTTCGCTGAACTACAGGAGAGGCTGGAGTGTATAGACGGCAGTGAAGAACCCACTGCATTTGTTGGAGAGGGCAAGCGAAGCCAGGCTAGCCCCAAGATGGACAAATCTAAGGAGAGCCAAGGCTCTGTATCACCAAAGACTGTAGAGAAATGTTCTTATACCCAAGAGGGCATCTCACCCAAACAATCTCCTAAATCTGTTGCCAAACAGCCATCCTGCAGTCCCACTGCTAAATCTAAACCGGAGAATGCCAAGAGGCAGTGCGTACCTGCGGAAACGGTACCATCAGAGAGTGTTCAAAACGTATGCAGAACCAGTGCTGATGGTGAGAAGGACTTGGTTTCGGAAAGCAGAGTTAGCACTACAAAACCTGCGACCGCTCTGGCACCTATTTCTGAACCTGTGGTGAGAGAGAAGGTCTACTTCAACAAGAAGGCCTTGCCGAAGCCAGCGCCGCCTCCTTCACAGCAGAAGGAAAATGCGGATAAGGAGGAGAGATCTGGCACTAGGATGCCTCCTGTTGGAATGAGCCACCAAGCTGTGAAAAAAAGAGATCTTTACACATCCTCTGTGCTAAGAGCCCCAGTGGAGGTGTGCCAGGTGCGCTCCACCTTGAGGGAACGATGCCTGGATCGGGACATCCTCAGAGCCACTGTCACCTTGCAGCAACCTGTGGAGCTGAACGGAGAGGATGAGCTGGTGTTCACTGTGGTGGAGGAGCTGTCGATAGGCAGTATTATTGATAGGGACCGGCCATCCAGCATTATCAGCTTTAATAGTGACTGCTCCCTTCAGGCCCTGGCCTCTGGTTCCCGACCTGTCAGCATCATCAGCAGCATTAATGATGAATTTGATGCCTACACGTCAGCCATAGTAGGATCAGAGGTGAACATCGCGGTTACACCCTGCCAGGAGGGAGCAAATGAGTGTATAGACAGCAGAGGTTCATCTATCAGCTCTTGGCTTAGTGAGGTTAGTGTCTGCACCTTGGAGAGCGAAGGGGCTCATTCTACGGATGTCTTCCTTCCACAGGGCAAACATATGGGACCAGAGGCCACCTTTTATTTTGATTCCCTGGATATGTTCCATTGTGTGTCCTCTCCTAGAGATGCCAAGAACTCCTTAAATGACAGTGGGTTTAGTTTTTCTGAACTAGACAGTGACAGTGCTGCCTCAAGCAAACTATCCTTGACAAAGTGCCCCCCATCTCCAGAAACGGCCAAAGGCTCCCTCAGATTCACCTCTAAAATAACGAAAGCTCACTCGCTTAGCTCCTCCCAACCCTCACAGGGCCCCTCCATAGTCCACTCCAGTCTTCCCAGGAAGATCAAACCTACCTCATCCATCTCTCATAGTAGTAGTAGTAGCAACAGCAACAGTAGAGAGCCACCAAGGCAAGAGATGAAGCAGGAAGATCCTTGGCAGCGCATGGACAACCACTCAGAACCTCAGTATTCTGACTCCAGCAACACCAGCAAGTTTCTCAGAAACCCCCCCAGCGGCAACCCATCAGGCAAAATGTCCAACAACAGCAACAGTGTACCTCGCCCACCCAAGATGCCGGGGTCTACCTCATCGCAACGGGTGGTTGACGGCTGTGAGAAGTCAGCCAGTAAGAAATCCGATCCACCCAGCAAAATGCCTCAGCTGAGGCGAGGTGCCACCACCCTGGGAACAGTGCCCGTCATCCATTCCTCCGTAGACTACAAGGGAACCCAAGACATTATTGAATCTACCACAAGCCTTAAATTCTCCTCTCTGGGGAAAAACAACAAGGCTCACTCTCAGAAATCAAGTAATCTCCCTAAACCTGGTTGCATCTCACCTCCTCCCCCTCCAGTGAGGAAGTCCAGTCTGGATCATAAAACTAAGACCCTGCTGCCCCAAAGTGCCTTAAAGTCAGCATACGGGGAGGCAGGGAGGTCCTTTGGAGCAAGGTCAGCTGTATCAGAGGATGAGCTTGAGGTACGTCACCGAGTGGACTCTACCAGTTTCAAAAATTCCAGTGTCAAATCTGACCTCAACACAACCAAAGTTACCTCCAGTCTGAAGGCCAGAGGACCTAGAAGTGAAACTGGGCAGCATTATGGCAGCCAAATGTCCCTGGAGAGGTGTGAAAGCCTGTCTTTGTCAGGTTCCAGAGCTGCGCTTAGTAGGGAGAATAGCGGAGCAAGTTTGGGGAGCAGCGGTAGCAAATCTAGCAAATCTATTCCGAGATTTGGTATTCCTAATTCATCCAGTTCTCCGATTGCTACTTGCCCATCATCCCCAAGTGCAGGAAATATGAGCAAACCTGGTCAGGCAAAAGCTTCTATAAACCCCAGAGCATTAGGAGCAGTCAATGGTAGTAAGGCACGCTCACTATCATCCAACAACTCCAAAGGCCTGAGCTCCTCCACCAAATCTTTGGCCACCGCTGTGACCAGGAATACCAATGCCAATCTTCCTCCATCAGGAAGGACGTCAGCCCCTCGGACCACCGCTGCTGTCAGCAGCAAGCCAGGGAGGGGAACCATCATGGGAACAAAGCAGGCCATGAGGGCCGCCAACAGCCGCGTGAGCGAACTGGCAACGGGCAACATTTCAGGCAAACACATGAGAGGTTCCGGAGATTCAGACAGCGGGAATGACAGTGGGGTGAATGTGAGTGATGACAAATCCCCCACTGCTATGCTGCCCTCTCCATACAGCAAAATTACAGCACCCAGGCGGCCTCAACGCTACAGCAGCGGCCACGGCAGCGACAACAGCAGTGTGTTGAGTGGGGAGCTGCCGCCAGCTATGGGCCGAACAGCTCTTTTCTACCACAGTGGTGGAAGCAGCGGATATGAGAGTATGATCCGTGACAGCGAAGCCACAGGCAGTGCTTCCTCTGCCCATGACTCCATGAGTGAGAGCGGCATGTCAACTTCAGGCAGAACAAGGAGCTCCAAGTATCCCAAGAAGAGAGCAAATGGTGAGGAATTTCATTTGTGTTTTGGGGCTTTATGCATAGCAAGTATAGGTAATATTTCAAGATATATGATCATACTGGAGTCATCTATCAAACGGTGCGAGCCCATTGAACTGCACGCATTGAAATACCACCCAGACATGAATACTCTCTCTGAGGAAATTAACCATAGGCGTCCTAACTTTATGAATCCATTCTTATTACATTCACGGATTGGTATTTCATTGGATTGTCTGTCCTCCTGAATCAGCAGCATACATTATTCATACCTATATAGGAAAATGATAATGAATGTTTCAAACAAGGCGACTCGAACTGTGACACGATCAAATAAGATGAATTGAACATGAGCGGTAGTGACCTGGTTCAGGTTTTTTGTAGCCCTGTATATATAAACATTTGAATTCATGTGCGTTGGAGCACCCGTTTGTCAGGGTTTTATTTTATCTGGGTTGTTGATACAGAGAATAGTAACTCATGAAACCCTTATAAATATGCAATCACCACAACTCAGGCTGGCCTATGTAAAGCCTTGCATCACTTTACATCTCAGAGTGAGACTCATACATATTTACTCACAGATCCCTGCAAATACAACTAATGTATGTCACCGTCATAACTGGCGCCCGTCTGACCGTACGCATAACTTTGCAGGCTTCCAGAGAAGACGGCTTATCCCAGCGCCACTACCAGACACCTCTTCCCTGGGGAAGAAGGTGGCCACAGCAGGCCAGTGGGTGGACTTGCCCCCTATGTCTGGACCACTGAAGGAGCCTTTTGAGATCAAGGTGTATGAGATTGACGATGTGGAACGGCTCCAGAGGCGGCGTCAGGAAGAAATCACAGAGGTGAGCGGAGGGTCACTCGCGACGTGTCTTGCCTTTGCGGTTCGTCATGCTTGAACTTTGCATCACGTAATGTCTGGGTCAAGGTCTCGCTGCATGAGTCCCGCTTGCTAAGCCTTACGAGTATTTTGCATATGCGACACTGATCCTGCACATGCTCAAGATGTGCCACATTGACTTGCGTTGTGGGAATGTCTTAGCTCACTTCTTCCCAGTTTCTTTTTAAAGAACAAGACAGAAATAATATGTCTCAGACGCCTGACCTTCAGTCAGCTCAGCGGCAAATCCTGGAGTTAAAATATTTGTGCTGAGGTTCCCAGAGCTTGGTATTTTGGCAGGCACTCCTTAGGAATGCCAAGAGTTCAGGAGACAATTACTGATGAGGGTTAATTGGTTTGAATATGAGCGATGACTCAACTTACAGCTGTAGACGGCGGTGGTAATGTGGGGGGAGGGTAAGAATGAAAAAGGAGACGGTATGAGGAGATTGGTCAGGGAATGCGTGGTGATTGCAAGAAAGCCCAACACCATCTCAAATCAGCTCACCGCTAGCAGTCATTGCTGGCCGCCCGGTCGCTTTTTATAGCTGACTCCTCATCTGTGGTTCATTAACTGTTCCCACAAGTTCAGCGCAGCCAGACAGGGATTTGTTAAGGGAAGATATTAAATCAGCTCGATAGTAGTTTGATTCACTTTCAATTAAGATCTTTAAAATCTCCCTCCCAGCCATCACTGCCAGAACGACAATTGACTGCTTTTCCTTTTTACCATTTTGAAACTTGTGCATTTACAATCAGTCAATAGCTTTGGTCTACTGTGTGTCCCACTGCTACACTATGGATTCAAGCATTAAAGGCCACATACTATACACTTTTCCTGGGGATTAATTGAAATTTTGATCTTCCCAACAAGAAATATTTGTTGTGTTAAGTATCTAAAATCACCTCAACATATATACTTATACATCTCAAGTTTCTCTCTAGAGCTCTGGAAAAAAAACAGGTCATTTTGTGTCTGTTTCATTATCATTAATGATCTCCTCCACTTTTCTGATTTGGATGGCCGTGAATGGGTGGTTACTGTATAAATGTGACATCATAACTTCATGAAAATCCTAATAGCACATTTTAAGGCACAGTTTCTGAATATGGACCGGTCAGATCATATGATGTTTATATACTGATCTGTCTTCTTAAACAACCTAACTTGTCTTTTGTTATTTTCCCCCCAATCTTTTCTTCAGCAACCATTCCAGGATGTTGACAAAGTGAGTTGACTTTCCTTGTAAAAAAAAAAAAATGTTAAATAAAAAATAAAAACATTTTTTTCAATTACAGATGGACATTATATATATGTATCTCTCTTTTTTTTGCTCAGGGCCTGTTGTACTTTAATAGTAAGCTGAAGATATTGGAGAGAAGGCAACAGCAAGTGAGGGAACTGAGAGCAAAGCATGAGGTGTTATTGGAGGAACTGGAAGACACCAAATCCCGGCTAATGATGGATCCGAGCAAGTGGACAGGAGAGTGTACGTAACTTCTTTAATATCATGGACAGATCTTTGAGTCAGTCTTTACATGACAAACCATCTAAAAGACACTTTAATCTCCTTTTTTTTCCAACAGTTGAAGTGGACCAGAATTTGGATAAAGAGTCTCCAGAGTACCTGGAGGCCTTGGCACAGGTCACGGAGGAGCTAGAGTTTTGTGTCAACCTATGCAAGTCCCGTGTCATGATGGTGACGTGCTTTGACATCAGCATGCCCACACCTGGCGTGCAGGAGGGACTGCGGGAAGTCGAAGTTTGAAGACAAAAGGAAGTTAACGTAGAGAAATGAGGAAGTGACAAGACGAAGGATGACGAAATGTAGCAGCCAGTTCACAGATGTTACTGGGAGGAAGAACAGCAAGAGACAGAGATGAGACGAGAGTGGATCTTTGCATGAAAACGGAGGAAATCTTAACCACTTCGCTACAGTGCCTCGTTGTCCAGGACATGTTTTAGCAGCAAAGAGAAAAAAACGAAACGCGAGCACAAATGCTGTTGCCTATACGTCACAGCAGTGGCCATCACTTACTCAAGAGTCAATGAACAACACCTGGAAGTGCCTTTTTTATTGTTTGAGTCATTATTTTTCATATGGTTAGGTATCTTAAGCGTACCTTACCAAACCCTGAACATATTGCTTTTAAGAAAAAAAAAATATTTTATATTACATTGTAAAGTGTATTTATATGATTATGTGGTGTGTACAAATATCCTTTCAAGGGAAAAAAAGAGGAAAAAAAAAAAGAAAAAGCAATAAGCTAATGTTATTGCGCTCCCAAACTTTGCCTTTTCTCTTGTTTCAAAACCTCAGTCAGCATTTTTATCCATGTTCATTCAGCCTCTTGCGCCTTATGTTAAACTCTCTGGTTCTGTAGTTTTCTAGATTTTCAAACTGGACTGTGTTATCTCATCAAGGACTGCATTTGCTGTTGTCACTCTTCGCCTGCCAGCTGGCCTGTGAAAGCTCGCAAGGTCGAGTGAAACGTTTTTTTTTTTCCCTCCAGTTGCCTTGATCAAAATGGATCTCAGTGGATGCACTAAGGTAGAGCGGCGGTTATACTGAGTGGGCGGAGAGCTTATTCAAGCTGCGCTTGCCCGTGTTTATCTCACTGAAAAAAAAGAGAGATTAAGCCAAAACATATCAATCAGAGGGCCACTGTGATAGATAGTGAGTGATTATTCTTGATTCAGCCATTCTCTCTGGTGCTTCAATATGTGACCATGCAACCCTGAGAGGCCTAACCTTCCCTGCACAAGCCGACGTGGATAAAGGGTTTCACTGATAGCAGTGCTCATCACTGAGCCTAATTTCTCTCTATGTGGGCTTGGACTAGTGGCAAATGTATCCATGTAAAACTAAAGGGCATAGATGAGATAGAGAAAGTCTACCGGCCTCTTATACAGTCCTTTTTCAAGTGCTACCAAGCCTCAGCTCTATGCATTCCATTACATTTACTGCAACTACTGTAAGAACCTCAATACTGACTTCTAAGGGCAGCAACGCGGTTTGGACTCTTTTGTCCCCTACTCTTTTTTTTTCATATAGGCAAATCATAAAAGTTGGTCCAGTGTCAAACAAAGACTCCCAAATTGTTAGTTTCCTGTGAAATGATGCAACAAATGAGAACAAACGATCGTGTGCAGGATAAATCACGACTGCAGCTGAATGTGCTCGTTAGGAATCAAATGGCTGATGGAGAGAACAAAGATGATCAGTGAAAAATGATTGTTAAGAAAAAAACAAACAAACTGGCTTTGTTGTATTTTGGTGTGTTTGGTTTCTATATTTATGACAAATATGAATTTGTTTACTTTCTTTTACAAAGATGTACTCTCTCAGGCCCTCTCTGAAGATGCTGCATGAGATTTTTTAATCATTTTTAAGAATGATTTCTACTCCATTTTTACCATTCTGAGTTTTTTAGAATAACTTCAGTTTTCACATGGGGTTAGGCTCATAAATTACTACTATTATGACTATTACCAAACCAAGACCTTTTTTCCAAGAAATTATTATATGTAAGGTCATATTTCATATCAAAACCCATATTTTCGAATATCTTTGTTTTTGTATAGGATTTTCAAACCCTGTGTATAAATGTATCATATGGCAGCTTGTGTTTTACTTTTACAGTACCTGTGAATAAAATGTTTCTTCTTACTGATGATTCAGAGTTGAATTTTTATCCCAGTTCACATATTCTATATTCAAGGGATTGTTTTCTCCACACCAGGGACTAATGCTGAATTAAATTTGCGCAGATGTATATGCACTTCAGACAAGTCTATGATTAAAATCGCAGAATTGATGTTTAAGACAAAAATGATAATCAGTCAGCCTTATATTACTTTCCCTACAAAGGATAATATGTCTCATATATTCACTCTGTTCATAAGGTATGTAATGTTGACTACATTACGTGAAATACTTTACTACAAGGCATTTCTTGCATTCTGGTGAATTTGTATGCACCGAATTTGACCTTTTCTGTATACACTTATGGTGGAAATGTCTTTATTTGTGTAAAGAAAAATGAAAGATTCAGCTCATATACATGTAGGCATGATTTCTGATTTTTTGTTTTTTAATTTTCAAAGTAAAAGAGACAATGCAGATATCCTAATGGGAACATAGCCCCTGCAAACACCTGGAATCTACACCTATGGTTTACTGTACTTACCTTAGCACACTTTATTTTTAACTGTTATATGACACTCTAGGTATTAAAATGTCTAAATATCGAAAATGGCATTTCAAATTAGATTGGTTGCATAAAAATTGAGGTACTTTAGTTGTCATACATTGTTGCACACATCACATTACATGAACACATCAATAATGATAACTATCAACTGTAAAACACTAAAGTATATTGATGTCTTGCCAATATTAAGGTCATAGACACCAACCGCGGACAGCAACAAACTAGGTTTCACTTTGTTTCTCTTAGTCTATCGGATTATAGCGGAATATACCCGTACACTATAAATAATGAGTTTAGCCTCCGTGACGTCACCACGTTGGTTTGTGGACTGCGCCGGGTTTAGATGCTGCGTTCCATTACACTCGGAATTCGGAAAGATCCGAGTCGGAAATTCAGACTTTCAGGGAAATGTGTAAACTCGGACAACATGATCGGCCACTTATAAGTTGATGTTTATTCGGATGTGTTTTGGGCATCAAATAGTAGTGCTGGGGAGGTGCATTAGCTACTCGAGGGAGAGAGAGAAAGAGAAACGTGATATGCAGTAAATCACAATTTGCGCTCTTTAACGCAGCAGCGAGGGGAATCCTGCTAGCCCTGCAGGTGTCAATGCTACCTATATTGTATTCTGTTTTCCGTAAATTCCTTTACTTATTTTTTTCCAACAAGAAACTACCTTTTTTTTAAAAAAACAAACATTTTTTGAATCAGAAGCTATATGTTTGGACGAGAGTGTTGAGCATTAATTCCATCCAAACTGATGTTAGCTAACGTTAGCGGCTACCGACCACACCATGGATGTATAATAAGAGGTGAGTTGGAAAACGACCTGAAACGATTTATTGCAAGTTACTTTTAATGACAAGATAATTTACCTCAAACTTCAACCTGAGCCGCTCCTTAATGAATAAGTGAAAACACCTGTTTGTGTCCACTGACAGTGACCCTTATATTAGCTTCACTACAATAGACCATTTTCACAGCAGCCATATTGACATGAAACAGTAGCTTATCACAGGTGTTACCCAGGATTTAGTATCATGAACAGAATTAAGAATAAATGTTCTGATTCATTTAGTGTAGCAGAGCCGACATGCACTGTAGACAACCTTATTTCTGCCTTCAAGTTACCCCATGGATCACTATTTCATAGACTCTTTTTCCCCATTCCATGACTAATGTATGATGTTTGTCTATTTAAAAGATAATTTTGCAATTCTAAAAAGTTGCACTTTGCACTGTTGAAGTATAAGACTAGGTAAATATTAAAGACTTTTTCTTCCTCAATGTTCATCAAAACAAAAACAGTAAAGAGTCAGTAACAGAGAAATAAAAACAAACAACTACGAATATACCAAGCCAAACTTCGACACCATCAAATATAAATCGAGAATATAGTGAAGTTTGGGATATATTTAAACAAATAACAAAACAAACAAAACCAAAATCAAACGTTGTTACAGATTTCTTAGATCCTTATGGTAGATAATGTTCTGATGTAGGACTCTCTCTAACCCCTTAAATACTTAAAATAAAACTCAAAATGTTACTCATACAACTATTTATGTCTTATCTAATGACATGATAGTAGACAACATAGACAAAAGGTTTTAAGCAAAAAAAAGTGTTTCCTGTCATGTGACGTCATCAACTTCCTGCTCCTTTTTTCCGAGAACATGAACAAACCCTCCCACAAAGAGATAATTTTATTTAGATTATTATGGTTTTCAACCCTGACATGTATGTATCTATTTAATCATTCAAATCTCTAGAATAATCACCCCAAAAAATCATATATGGGATAAATAGGTTTTTGTTTATGGGAATATATGAGCAAACATCACCTATAATAGCCAAAAAAATGCTATTTTCTACAAAGAAAAGAGTATAAATTGGTTGTTAGTGACTCAACTGATCTGGGCTTAAAAAAACTGGGCTTAAATGGGTTAAATGAGGCAGGTCTTGTATTGGATAAATGGATGTAATTTTATTTGTGTTGCTGCATTGTTATGGCTGATATTTTTGTTCTACATTAATAATGGTGATTGATAGCTATACCAACAGGTCTTATTGATTTATCAATAACTTGTATGTTCTCATCTATAATCATAATTATGAGTTCATGTATTGGGTTCACCCTAAATAACGGTGATGATCCAGCTAACTGTCAATAAACCTGCTCTTTAGCAGGTTTGAGTTTATGGACCGGTTGCTATGACAACATTTCCAGATTCATTTTAGAAGAGCTTTGAAAACCACTAAAACTCTCTTATTAAAAACAGTGAAAGTAATTAAAAATGATTTGTATGTTATATTCTATATGACAATCCATAAGCACTACTTTAATTTTCAAAAGCAGAAAAAAAACGACACAGATTTGAATCCCTTATTTCATCACACCTTTGCTCACACCTACCAACATGGTAGGTGAAGGTCAGATTGGGGGTATGCTCCCTCTGAGAGAATATACAGTTGAATCAGCAGAAGAAAATGGGTGAAATTGTTACAGCATTTAATTATGATGTAGAAATATATATATTGGAAATACGTTAAAATAGTTGATGCAGACCCAGAGTGATTAATTACGATCTTAATCAGGAGGGCCGTTTGCTCGGTGTGCTACAAGATGTCCCGGTGAGTAATATATTGTGGATGTGTAGATGTGTTTAGCTTGAACGTGCACCATGCTGAGCAATAATATCCCATCTCCTCCATGTTAATTCCATTTTGATCAAAAAACACAAGAGGTTAATTTGGCTGACCAGCTGGTCACTTTGCTTTTCCTTTTTTTTGTTCCTCTCCTGTTTTTTTTTTCCTTTTGCTATTTTTTTTTCCTTGTTCTTTGACACACAGTGTAGATGGTTAGACATAATTACCCTACAGAGGAAATTAATAAATAAATGTAGAGAATTTAATCATTTTATACCAATATTCAGTAATTGCTCAGCCTGTGGTGATTTGGTGAACAGTAAAAGCCTTTGACAAACCACTCTGAGGTGCGTGTGAGTCACTGCTCTTAGGAAGCGGATGTCTGAGTGAAAACAGTTGGTCAGGGCTGCTGCAGACGCCTGATGGCTGCTGAGACTGTGCTGAGCACAGTCAGCCTATGTATCCCAGCTCCCTTTGCCTCGGGGCTCCCATCATTAGCAGGGAGCTTGGGTGTCGTATGAAAATTGAAATGAGTTCACTGAAAAGTCAGGAGTCCCCCTCCTCCCTCTATTCACCCCAACCCAGCTCTGACCCTGTGCTGGAACTCTCTTCTCAGTCCTCTGTTGGATAGTTTTTATCCGAAAGAAATCCCTATCCACCCCATTGCTCAGTCCATTTGATATCTTTCCCTTTTCTGTGTGTCTTAACTCTTTGTTTCCATTATCGTCTTGTTCCATTCCAGCGCGTGCGCTGTTCAAAGCGGGTTTCTCCTGTCAAACTGGGTCAGAGCGGTTTGTAACTGAGTTCTCTTTGCCCCATTGACACTTAAAAGATGTTTAAATCCAGTCCAAATCTATCAAAGTAAAATTATTTGAGACTGTTTAATTCTTTGGGGATTTGTTAGGTTTTAATCATTTTGGATGACCTCAAGCCTTCCAGTAGGATTGAATGTTGATCGTCGCTTCAGATATATTAAAGGAAAATAGGCTCTATGCCATCCCGCCACCACACACACCAGCCTGCATCTGCCCTGGGCATTGTTAGTGGTAGTGGTTGCTCAGTTTTGGATTTACAGCTCTGCAGACTCACAGATTGGTCTGTCTAAACCAAGCTTGCTCTTTGAAGAAGACCCATAAACCTGACCAAATGCTGCCACTTATTCTCAGTAATTAAAACAAGCTGGCGTGGAAAGTCCTTAAATTATCAGCGGCTATGCAAGACGCAGGCCTCACATACACAGCCCCGTGCTTCAAGGGGGTCGTAACTATTGACATCTCCATCCCCCAAACAGATTGCACGTGCGCGGAGTCCCGCACCAAGACAGAAACCTTTAAGAGATGTAGTCTGAAGGCTTTGCGCTCTCCATATGTACTGTAAATTCCGGGTGGGCTAGCATAGAGACTAAGATAAAGCTATAAGCAGTAAATCAAACCGAAGCAATCCATAATGTGAGAGTGAATTAACTGGAGACAACTTAAAATACTCTATCACTGAAGATTTAACCTTGTTTACCGTGTGTAATTTAGCAAGCGTCAGGTGCACGAGACGCTAGGGAACCAAAGCGAGCTTTGCCGATATACAGTAAGTTGTAATGATAGGGCTAATAAATAACCATATTGGTCCAGACTGTAATATGAATCACCTCCCTTGTATTATTATCGGTGAACTCCCATAGTCCTCAGCCAGCCTATCTGGTGCGGACAGTAATGAGAAGCTGGATGTGGGTCACGAGTTCAAACGGCCTGTTGTGTGTCAACCTGTGAGCTGGCGAGGTAATGAGTATCTAGATGATGAGGATACACACGCACACCTGCACACTCGCAAACGCACCCGCCACCGCCTGACAGTGAGCTGGCAGGACCGGCCCATTTATTATGCATCTTTCACTGGCGCCGAAAGAATAAATCATTTTCCCTGTCATTGCTCAGGTCTTGACCATAATTGACTACAGTGTGCGATTCAAAATGCGAGTTATTCATGGAACAGTCGATGGTTTGGTGACTACATGATGCACTGACCTTGTCAGAGAATGATGAGCAGAATCACTTTCTCCACCTCATGCGCTGACCTTGTTTTATCTGTACTCCTGTAGTCCCGCGGTCCAGATTCCTTGTAGATAACACTGATTTACATGAAGGCTTTGTTGAGAAAAAAATGCTTTTAGAATACTGATGCGAGCAGTTAATACACAATGAATATTTATAGTCGAGAAGAACTTCCGCACAATTTAGAAGAAAAACAGAGCATCTATCGTCGGCTAGGTTGCAGTACATTACAATCAGGTAAATGACTTGGTGTTCTTGTTTTTTTTTGAGGGAGAGGGGGGGGTTTAAAGGTTTCAGCTCTTAAAAAGATCTGCAAATTGCACTCCGGAGATCTCTGTCTATAAAAAATTTCATTATTCCCATAGAAGAAGTTGAATCATTTAATTCCAAGGAAAAAAAAATGCTCACCGAGATATTGCTGTTAATTGCACAGTGAAACCGAATTGCAGCAATTCCATCAGGTTGTGCTCTTTTAACAGATGGGCAGGCGTGATGAAAAAGACCTTTTTAATTAGTCTGTCTGAAGAGGGTTTTTTTCCATAACCCCCCCTCTACATTTAAGTTTCAGTGGCCACCAGGCAGGCTCTTAGCTGGCTCCCAGCAGCAACCATCTGGTGGACAGCAGAGCCGCGGCTACAGGGTGGCTCCTCTCTCCACTGAGCCGACACGTAGCCCAAGGACACAAGCAAAACGCTCACGCTGAAGGGTCTTTGCACCGTTTAATCTAGTACGTTTGAGTTCTGTGTGGGGATCAGGGGTCAAACTAACACGCTACGTACCAAGATACATAACGTCGCAGAGATGGGTCGTACAGAACGTGGGGGTAGCCGCCGTGGTAAATAATTGGCACTTAATTGAATCAATTAACTGCGTTGGCATGTGTTAACTGTAGCATATCCTTTTTTATAGCAGCCGGTCGTATTTAAACCTGATATGCGAGAATTAAATGTTTGAAAAAATGAAATGAGATTTATAATACAACTTTTTAAACTGATTGAATTTTTTATTCTTTCAAATAGTTCTCAAGTGATCGTTTAGTAGTAAAAATATACTTTCTGTAATTTGATAGCACGTCATTTCAGATGGATTATCACCTGGGGACTGAAGGGCTGCATGGACGATACTTGCATCAGCAGATTGCAGGACACGTTTTAGAGCGCGGTTGTAAAGCATTTTTTTTGCTTGGACGATTTGCCGTGAGTGGGAAGCCATGTATTTTACATCCTTTTGGTGGCTGGATATGTGCACGGATAAACTGCAAGAGAATTCACCTCGACGGTGTGTTTTTATTTCTTTTTCTTTTGAACCGTAACTCATGAAATGCAAAAGCCAATGTGTTTTCAGGTCTGTGTTATGGCTACTGATAAGAAGAATTGTATTTCCTAAACTCATCGGAGAGCGGAATTATGTGCATTACTCTCCCTTTTCCCAGGAATGAAGCATTTTCTTGTCGAGAGGGGCGTTTGATCTGATGCATAAGGGTTTCTGAGAAGGCAATCAAAGCCCTGAGAAATCAAACTGTCAGCCTCCATGAAAACTGGCTTTTCTACACAAACAACCTTCAAGTGTGAGAAATCCTTCTCAAGCAACATCTTAAACTAAAGATACCCTTTTGATTTGTTTTCTCACTTTGGAATGGGAGAAAACAAATTGCAGGCCGCAGAAACAGCAGATGCGTAACCAATTGCCAAAAAGTAGAACGATAAAAGTCTTTGTATCTGTATGATGAAGAGAAATGGAATGAGGAATGGACGACATTTGATTTAGTAGCTACACCATAAAAAGAATGAAGTAAAGCTTGTTGCACACATCTGAACTTAATAGCAAGCCATATATGGATGCAAATCTTTGCTTTGAGGACTGTAATGATTGGTGCTATTTTCTATTTTCCAATGGAGGAAATTCAAGAAATTGCATCATAATTAGTGTTTAGTATTGCTGAAAGATGTTGATGTTGTGCCCACTCCTTTTTGTGTTTGGCATTTACTGTGCCTCATTTGGATATTATTAGTATTCACTTGCGTGTTTACCGTAAAAAAAATCTAATCAATCTGTCATGGTCCAACCTCTGGGTTAATCCACCAATCAGACAAAGCCTGGTTATATCCATCATGCTTTTGGTTGCCCCCTCACTCGCACCTTTTGATTAGGTGTGCTGTTTCCATTCACACATGTAGATGACGATTATATCTGTGCGGTGTGTTTTTTTTCTTCCTCGGGCGTTTCCGTTGCAGCGCGGTGGGGCCCCTTCGTTGTCAACAATGAAATATAGTGCATTGTCTCATCAGACAGTTTCATATGCCCCACAGTGGTGACAGCCCAAACACTGTCTTTGTATTCCCTCTCAGGCTCCCCCAGATTAGAGCTTGATTGGTGCAGGTTGCTGACAGGAGGCTGTCAGTAGTCGTGATGCCTGAAGTGGAGTATGTGCAAGTGAAGAGGTTAATTACACAACATTTAAGACCCTTCTTTGCCTCGCCATTCATACCGGAGCCAATCACATCCAAGACGCTCGCTAATCAAACGTAGGCTGGCAGCTCTGCACCGTGGCAACAGTTGCTGTGATGGCGGCTTGTCTGGCAGGGAGCGCGCGTCCTGCTGTTTGCCTATTTGAGTTGGTTGGCAGGCTGGTACAATCTCCCCCTCTCTCTATCACCGCTATTCATTCATAGCCAAAAAAAAGGTGGAGAATAAATTTGTTCTCTGATTTACCAATGGACTGGATCATTCTTGCTCGTGTCTGCTTTGCGCCTCATTAAAGCTGGCAATCATGTCAAAAGAGAAACCATTTGTGTACTATTCAAATGAAGAATATTCACATAATTAACAACACACCACATCACCTATACTGTAAGTTCCTTTTAAAATTCTCTTTTGTTCTTCACTTCAGTGATTCAGTTCTGATTTCACAATCAGATACTGCATTAGATAAAGTCGAAACATATGAAACATACAGAGCTTCAGTTTTGTTTTAAGCGACTTTGAAAGTCAACCACAGCCAGGCTGAGGCATGGCTGTCTCCACCCCCCACACACCCCCCACCACATCCCCCATCCCCACTTGCTGACACTTCAACATGAAGACACTCATCCACAGGGCAAAACATATGGCTGCCACCAGCCGCTCTGCATTAACAACGCTGTCTCTGCTGCCTGAGCTCACAACTGCAGCTTTCATCTGGTTCACTTTAAAGCTCGACCCCTTTGACCTGTCAGAGAAACACACATCTCCTCCCCTCACAGCCCCAACGTAGGACCTCTCACTACTGTGGTAATGAGGTGGGCTAACACAGCGTGGTTTTGTAGACAAGACTGACAGATATTACGAGCAAACAAAGGAAGAACTAGATTTCATACAGTCCTGGAGGTCCATGCTATCTTCTTTAAGTAGTATATGTCAGTCATGCCTTGCAGTTAGGGCCAGGCGATATTTCATTTCAGTTTTGGTTTGGCAAGATATGTAAAATGTCTAAATCATGAAAGTTAAGTTATTACAATATGTGCAAACAGGATTTTTTTTGTCAAAAAGTAACAGAGATGATAGCTGCTACTGTAGTTATTTGGAGCCCCTCTGGTAACATTGGATAAAAAATAAATAATGAGTGGCCACGAGATACTAACTCATGGCTATAAGATACTAACTCATGGCCATGAGATACTAACTCATGGCCACGAGATACTAACTCATGGCTATAAGATACTAACTCATGGCTACAAGATACTACCTCATGGCTACAAGATACTAACTCATGGCCACGAGATACTAACTTGTGGCCACAAGTTACTAACTCATGGCCACGAGATGATAATTCATGGCCATGAGATACTAATGCGTGGCTATGAGATGTTAATTCATGGCCACAAGAGACAAATGTGTGGCCACGAGACACTAAAGTGACGGCAATAGATACTAATTCATGGCTGTGAGATATCACTGCATGGCCATGAGATACTAATTCAGTGCCATAAGATACTAATACGTGGCTACGAGATAATTAATCCATGGCCACGAGATACTAATTTGTATACTAATGCGCAGCCACGAATCAGTAACTCATGGCTATGAGACAGTTATTGTTTTCATTTCCATGGTGATAGTGATTAATGCTGGTTATTGGATATTGATGTTTGCTTTTGACTGAGCTTTCAACTGGACATCATATCAGTTTTAGCCTGATTAAAGGCTACAGGTTACAGAACATTGATCGTTCTGTGATAGACAAGCAGCACATTACAGTGTGAAAAACTCTGGAGCACAAGGAAAGTGGCCAATAATCATACAGTATAT
This sequence comes from Lepturacanthus savala, assembly GCA_030544235.1. NCBI lineage: Eukaryota > Metazoa > Chordata > Actinopteri > Scombriformes > Trichiuridae > Lepturacanthus > Lepturacanthus savala. Next base: position 15,382,129 of record CM060469.1, on the reverse strand, counting down.
CACAGCATGATGAATGTGCTATAACCTGCAGTCTTTAGTTAAGGGGAAACTGTCATGATGTCTGACTAAGAGCTCAGTCAAAAGCGAACGTCAATATCCATTAACGAACCAACTTTACTACTCCTACTGAGAACTGATCAGGTCTAACTGCAGCAACTTGAGTCTGTCATTGTAATTGATTCCTGTATTAAAGTAAAATGACATCAATTCACAGTTGTCCACCTGGGTTTTTTTGTGAATGAAGAAGCTGAGACGGAGGAATCAACCTCTTGTATTTTGATTAGATCAGTATTTATGTTTTACCTGCCATACATATGAAACCATACTTCTAAGGATCTCCTCAATTACTACAGAAGCCAGCGTGTTGGGCTTTGTCAGTCCCTTTATTAGCCTCTCAGTGATTTATTATGTATTTGGATGGTCGCCTGCACTATGTTTACTGAGTTACAGCAACAATCAACATCTCCATGGAAATGAAAACAATAATTATCTCGGGGCTACAGATTATTTCTTTTTTTTTTTTTTTTATCAAATATCACCAGAGGGGCTCCATAATTTTGAGACAGACCCATAAATTGAGGTGTGATTATTTACAAACCTGCTGCAGTTTACAGGACTGTCATGACTCCAGGTGGCTCGTTGTCTCTGGCAAACTCGTAGAGAATTTTAAGGTGGTCTGCGCTCTCGGTTTGTGTTTGATGATGAGGCGTCATCTCTGCTTACGAGAGTATGAGCGCTGGGTGTCGACCAAACAGTTTCCACCTTCTACTTTGTTCAGTCATGTCTCTATCTGCCAGGTCGCTCATTTCAGCTAGCGGCAGTCAGCAGATATCAGGTTAATGTTTTGTCTAGAAATACAAACAGCAGATCCTTTTGTCAGATAACTTCAAGATCCTACACTTTTCTGGATTTTATTTGAAATTGTGATATCCCAAAAAAGATATATTTGCAGTTTAGAGGAGAATTACCACTATAATCTCATTATAGTTTCACTGGCCTCAAGCTTTTCTCTGGAGCTCTAGAAAGCAAAAGGTGATTTTTTTTTGGTCTGTCTCATTAATATTCATGAGCCTTTGCTCTGACTGGCTGATTTGAATGGCTGTCGGTGTGAAATCATAAATTCACGGAAGTACAAACAAAGCTCAGTTTCTGTATCAACACCTAAACCTCATCTATAGTCACAAAATGAATGAAAATAGCAATTTCCATGATGTGGGACCTTTAAACTAGATGACCAGAAGCAGCAGCTGGTACTGACAGTCAGTAGCCGAGAGAGGAAACCTGTATTTTATGTATAATGCTGCAGCCGTGCAGATAGCGAGGGTCTTTCAGAGCGTATTTCAATCTTGCATTTTTGCAGGCAAACGAAAAAATGACTAAAATAATGAAATGACCCTAAGCATGACACAGTTAAGATTTTATTTTTTGTCCATATTGCCCAGCCCTGCTCCCAGTGATAAAATCCCATTGCACGTGTATGTTTGCAACGATCTCTGAATACCGAAAGATTCACGGCTGGCTTGAGGCCACTGTTAATTATTTTCTTTTATGGTTATATTGCTAGGATGGTAGCCTACAGTTATGCAGATTCCCAAAGGTATTAAAATCACAGAGACTATCAACCTATGTTTTATGATCAGTAGCATGGAATAATTCTGTTTGGTTAGCTATCGTATAGCGGGAGGCGGTTTACAACAAAGTACAGGGAAATAATTTGACTTTGTTAGAGTAATGAAACTGGAAGGAAACCCCTCAGAGAATAGAAAAAAGAAATGAACAAAACATAGCGTCCTTGACAAAGCTTAGCCTCTATTCTTTTCCAAAAGAAGCAACGAGACATTGCTCAACATAGCAGCGTTGAGAGTGCCAATTTCCCCCAGGTAATGTTCATGGTGTTTTTCATGGGCCTTTATGTTGTTCCATAGCAACGGAGATGAAATGGTTTTATTGATTAGCTCAGGAGCAAATTAGGCCTCACCAAGGAGTCTCCATGCAGTCCACTCTGCTCTTCCCCTGTCGTGGTATGAACAACCTTCAACAGATTTCTTCTACGTCTTTAATTACCATTGGTTACCTGAACGGCATGGCACACGGAGGAAGCTGCCCTCGTAATTAGCTGTCAGCTGTTTTAAGGCACAGCTCATTGATTAGGTCATGATCGCTAATAGGACGGACAATGAATGGCGGTTTTAAATTGGCATAAGACCTCAGAGTTAAGTACTTGAATAGGCAAATGTGTAATAATGGTGTTTTACAGTCACATTGGCGTCATGGACATTTTTACTTCAGTGACTTACAAAGCAATTAGTCTTTGATAAAACAATAGTGCCGTGCTATTTTTGATTATGATCACAATTTATTTTCAATTAATTTTCGGGAGATGCAGTAAAGCTTTCAGGCTTTTTATATGATGTCTTACTCTACAAATCGGTTACTATGACAGCAAACTGCTGTGTCCCTTTGATAGTATGGCTTTGTATTGTGGACGGAGGCGTGTGGATTAAGAGGGCGGTGGTAAAATAAATTAGTGCTACATAAATTCATTGCTCATAATTTTTTGGGGTTTTAGAAGAAGCAGATCATTTTGTTAAACAGCTTTCAACACAGATGTTATATCTGCAGGAATTTTGTTTTTCCTTTTACAAGAAGACACTGTTCACTACAGTGTACAGTAAACATTATCCTCTTGTGACAAGGACAGCTCCAAAAATGCTTCTGGTGATACAAAGTGTGGGTGAAAATGCAAATTGGCTGCTGATTAAGTGCCAGAGTCCCTTTTATAATAATGGAGAAAACCTGGAGTATAATAAATAAATAAATCTGATTTTCACCCAGTTTGATTAGATAGGAAAAAAAAATGAACATCATGGCATTTGCACATTTAATATCTAAATCCCAGCGTGTTATTTCTTTGTTCGATTGCGATCACCGATGTTCTCTCTGGGAATGTGACTCGTCTGGATGAACAGGTGGGCTTGTGCCTACAGGCATGTGAACCCAAGGCCCCAGCAGCTCCACCATCCAGTCTTTGTGCTCGGGAGACTTTTGGCGGACGTGTGGCAGTCCCCTCCTCCTCCCTCCCATCTTCCGCAGCTCCCCAAACACAGTTGTTCATGAATATGGATGGCAGGCATGGCTCCCTGGCATCATTAACGTGCCACAAGCCCATATAAATCACGTCACCATAAAACCACAGCGCTCCGATAAAAGGAGATAACACGATAACAACCAGCAGAAGTCAAGAAGACAAACAATTCTTGAGAAGAGAAAACACGCGCAGTGCAGTTGCTGTGTAGCTTGTGTGTTAACAGCCTAAAGCAGATCATGTGACAGGAGTGTGTGAATGCAGTTACTTCTGTCTTCACAGTTTATCTTGGCTGAGATGTTGACAGACACTCATGCACAGCTGCAGTATACTATAACCCTTAGAAGACTGTCCCCTCTCAGCGTGGAGAAGAAAAGCTCTGACATCTTTTTGGCTTGAAAGCTGAGTACAAGTATTGAACTCCCAGTATTCCCCTTTATTAAACTCCTGTGGTAGTAGTAGATGGTTTTCAGGGCTCACTGCAAGATGTTTGAGAGAAAGGGTAAAAGATAGATGGGGTGTATTCCAATTTAAATGACCAGTCTGTAAATTTAAGTTAAGTTTTAAACCTTATGAACAGCAGTGTGTTTATTCATGCAAACTAATTTGTGAAGGAACTGTTTTAAAAGTCATAACTGCATATTTTCTCCTCTCTGTTTCTGTGGGAAGAAGAAAAGAAGAGCAGACCAAGAGCAAAAATACTGTTGGCAGCCAATTCTATCCTTTCTTGTCCTTTTTGCTTACACAGCCACAAAATCATTTTGGTGACGCCTGTTAAAAGATCTTCTAACCATCTGTAGATTTCTTGAATAGGAAGCATAATGATTTCAGTTTAGTATATGTGAACATACCATGTGTCTCCTTAAAACAGATTCAGAGCAACAATAGCACTTCATCAAAAATCTCAAGCGTTTCTTTCTTAAGGGATATGACTGCAGAATAGAGCTGCAACATTTAATTGATTAGTTGCCAACTATTATAGTATTTTTCTGGTTTCTTTAGTTTTCTATAATAGTAAATCTTTGGGATCTATAATAGTAGATCTTTGGGTTGTGGACTGGACAAAAAATATTTTAGGTGCCATCTTTAGCTTTGGGTAACTGAACAATTTACTCAACCAAACAACAAATCCTTTCAATAATCGATAGATTAATTGACAAAAATAGTCATTAGTTGCAGCTCTACTGCAGAATAAGACTTCCTGGTTTATATTTCACTTGCTCACCAGTACCTGTAGCCACACACTGAAGACAACACAGCCCCCTCTTTTCCAAAGAAGACCCATTATTGGTCTGAACATTTTCTGTATATTAACAGAATTAGTGATGAACCCCAAATGCTTCATGCTTCTCTTGAGTTTTACACTCATAGTTCTATTATTTTTTTATATATATATATATGTATATTAAGTATCATGCAAGTATCATGTTGTGTTTTGGCATTTTCTATTGTAAATATTATGAGCTAGCAAATAACAAACCATAACGCATTGTTTGCTATGGGAAATTGCATATAAGCATAAGTCACAGGGAAATATGTAGAGCTAATCCACATGAAACTTCAGGGGGGCTAATTCCCTGCACCACAACAGAAAACAGAGTTGTGTGCCTGATTTATTTATTTATATTTATTTTCTAAGAACAATGCACCCCAGCAAACATCAAACAGGTCCCCATATACAAAAAGGAGGCTTTTTTGACGCTTTGAGTTAGACTTTTTGCTGTGTTTGATGAGTGAGTCTTCCCCCGAAATCCACACATGAATATGGAGTAGCAGGGTTTCGGCAAGGCAGCTGCGCATCTCCTTTTTTTTCCCCAAACTTCAGACAAGGTTCCTTGCAGGGGGTCTGGAGTGGATTCTGGGGGGCACGGTAATAGCAGCCATCTTCCCAAACCAACTCTTTTGTTTTTGGAGAGGAACCATGCAAATTACACGTTTCCCCCTGCAAATGCAGAGGATGCATACATATTTTGAAGAGAGGAATGGTGTTTTAGTTCTCTCATATATTGACTTTTCATTCAGTTTTTGTCTTGTTTTATGTAATTTTTAAACTTTTTAGATTATGTTTTTTTTAACTATATTGTTTAACGAGATGATGATTGAACTTTCCCATTGCTTTCTCTGGTGAAGGATAATGCTCCTTATATCGCTGTACTATTCCCCCATAAATATTATTTAACCTGCTTCCTTTTTGAACTGGCACATGCATTCCCAGTGTATATAAATCATCACAGGATAAAAGTTTTAATGAGTTTTAATATGGACAGAGATTAATCCTGGAGAGGGTTTACAACTTAAAACTGTTTGGGGCAAAATGATAATAGTGTGGATGTAGGCTGAGGGAAACCATATGGCAAAGGAGGTGGTTTAATAATGACTCCAACAACTCCCATGATACCTACTTCATAACATCATCAACTTATTTTTGTCATTGCTTTGATTGAGAGAGCCCTAGAGAAAATTACATGTCTAAACTCAATGTCAGACATGGAACAGAACTGCAATTATCCCCTGAAACATGCATATGATTTCAAAGAAAATGAATAGAAGAGTCGATCAGAATTCTAAATTTATTGTCAAATGATTTTTTTGTAACCCAAGTAAAAAGAGTGTCAGATCCATGATGTTGCACTCATTATGCAGTGTCAACTTCAACCTGGAATCCAACACCTTGTATTAATATTTTTGTAAAATATTCTGTCTTGAAATTTCTGTTGATCTGCTGCTCCGTAATGAAACAAAACGAAAAGCTAGTTATTTATGCTGTGTATTGTGAAACACGTACAAAACCGATGATAAATGTTTTATTTTGATGCAGCAATTCTTTTGTCACGTTAGTTTCATGTCTGATCAGGCTCAGATTTCCTCGGGGACTTTCCACACCAGCAAATCATCCATTTAAAGCTGTGGAAATCCTAGCGTATTTGCTGAAAATGATAGCCAGTAACTCAATTAAGGCAACTACGAGCAATGCACACCCACTTTGTACTGAATTAGATTAACAGTAGCTGAATGCTGATGTAATTACAACTACAGGTTGGGGTGCTAAAGCAATTATAAAGTTGAGTGAATATTCCCAAATCAGATTAGGATGGTGAACTCCAACCCCTTCGCATTGAATAAGACATAATTTATCTATAAAGAGCATGACTACACCTCCCTTTGCCTTTGACTTTGCCTTTCACAAGAAGATTAAGCAGCACAGAGCTTTTATTATTGACATCCACTTAAACCTCCGCCTGTCAAAACTTCACCTTTCAGGCTATACTTCATTCAATAAAAAATATTACAGCTCTTTTTGCTTTATCTACTCAGACATGGATCTAGATCTATTTTAGCAGAAATATGACTGAATCCACACTTGATTCCGTTTAGAAAATAAGCACAACACAGTGAGCTATTTCCCCTTGAAAAGATGAGCAAAGTCTTGTTTCAGAGCCAAAGGAGGGTTGGAGGTCATTATTGTCGCCCTAGGTCAGGATTATGTAAAAGCTATTCTTGCATATCGTTATAATTTCTGCTATAGGGAGGAGGGAGCACAAGCTTGTTTGCATTTCTGGAAAGCAACCACAATCATCTTGGGTGGTGCTAAGCCTGGGATGTCCTTGCAAAAATAGTGTCATGGGGGAAATTGTTTCACATCTGGCATAAAAAATGTAAATCCAAAATAAAACAGTGAAAGACATATATCGGCTAATGTTTTACATCTTTTCTCATATAAAAAAAAGACAAACTTTCCATTTTCAGCTCTGAGGTTGTTCATGTTTCACGTTGCGACATATATATTAAAAACAGTGACTGAAGTAGTCGATCAGTGTCTGGTGTATGACCACAGTCGGCATCCGATTACTACGGCGCTCATGCAAAGATATGCAACAGGACGGAGATCCGGGTAGAGAAAGGTTGAGCCCGGATTGACTCCTTAATGTAATTACACCCACTAAGGGGAGAGACGGAGACAGAGGTGGGCTGGGGATTTGAGAGAGGGATGTGACAGCGTCACAATAGAGAGCAGGGGAGTGTCAGCAGACCTGTCTCTGAGGGCTGAGGGTCGGCCTCATGGCCTCAGGCCAGCCACTAACATCCTGGCCCCCGGGCCTGGAAACAGCACACCCAAAAGCAGGACATAGGGGCGGGAATTAGTTAGAATAATAGGACGGGAGGATGATGCATTTAGATCATTGTTATTCCAGCGCTCTGCCTTTCGTTTCATGTGTTCGCTCGGCTCGACTCCTGTAAAAAAATCCAGCCGGCCCTGTTTTTGTTGCACTAAATTTAGGCAGAATTTGTGAAGTGATAATCAGACTTTTTGCGAGGAGGGGGGGGAAGCTTGTTATTTCTGTAAGGTGGGATTTCCAGCACAGGCAATGTAGCTTTTTACTTCTTGACATGCAATCACAGAATGGATTGCCCACTCTAGGGTTGGCACTCCCTCATACAGAGAAAGAAAGAAGTAGGGGGGGGAGAAAGGCCCTTTGATGAAAGGACTGAACCCAGCCCCCCGCTCACACTCTCTCCCTCCCTTGTATTCTTCCTTGCCCTGTGGAGTTAATCTAGCAAAGAGGAGGCAGCATCAGCCAATTTACACAAGCAGCAGAGGCTTTTTTTTGCCTTCTCTTTCGCTCGCCTTGCCTGTTTCTCCACCCCCATCCACCTCTCTGTTCTTTGTGTGTACTTTTGTTTGCCCATGTCTGTGTGCGCGGCGCCCGTGTTATTCTACATGCGCCGGGCGGTGGAATAATATCAAAGGGTGCAGTTACAGCGAAGGTGGAAGACAGTCCAACCCCTGGGGCTGGCAACACCTGCTGCCTGCGAACTGCAGTTGAGGTGTCATGGCGCAGGTATCAAGCGCTTCCTGTCACCCATCCTCACGCGCCCACTTATTGTGCCGTCTGTCAGCTTCAGCGCCCGCCTACCTCCGCTTTTCTTTTGTTTGTTTTCATTCTGTCGTCATTCCGATAAAGCCTTTTGAACAAAAGGATGAAAATGGATTAAGAGTTCTCCATGATTGAGCCCCACCCTTCCACCTCCCCCCACACCCTCTCTCTCTCACACACACACACTTGTATGCACACATGTACACACAGATCTGCCCCCGGGAAGAAAAGAAAAAGGGGGGAAAAAATTGGACAAAACATGTTTTAATTACCAGCAGGGCTTGGATGACAGTAAAATGAATAGTGGGAATAATGCGGGATGCTTCATCCACATCATGGCGGCCGAAAGTAGGTGTTAATCAGCAGTGTTTACCCTGTCCGTCACTGTGTCCGAGCGGTAATTACCTAAACACAAAGTATGGTTTTTGTTTAGCGATGGTATTAGTCATGCTGGCGTGAGACGCTTGTTTCTGCTTCCTGCCGTAATGTGTTCAATAAATCCTCCAGACACACTGATCCTCCCGCAGTTTGGAAGCAAATCCAAATATCGTGGCCCATCAATTTTTCTCCACAAGGCTTGCCCAGATCAATTAAATCAAAGTTCCTCTCGGCCGGATGTTAATTATTTAATGAATGGCATCTGGACCTGGTGTTTGCTGCGCATGCATCCGAGCCGTGATGTGAATGGGAACTGAAGGGATATAGGATGTTATTTGTCATGATTGCCTCCATGTTCTTAATATTTCTTCCATAATATGCAGGGCTAAGGGAAATTTCATGTGCTCTCTGTTGAATTCTTAGGAGGAAATGGAATTATTCGTCATTATCATCGACGCCCAAGAAAAAGCAGGAGTGCCAGAGACAAATGTCTGCTCCTGTTGGATGTCAACATGGCACCAGTTATTAGAAAATTACAATCTTTTACACCAGCGTCAATATATTGAGTCCCGCTCTTTTGAATTTTTAGGCTCGCCTCTCCAAAGCCTCGGGTCAAAGGTGAAGGAGACTAGTCTCATCCTAATTTACACAATGATGCATCAGCACTCCGTGTGCCCCAGGTCAATATGAGTCTGCCAGCACCTCGTGCTGCCTGTCAGAGTCAATTGACTGGCTGACATGACATGTCCTGCACCAGTGATTGAATTACTGGCCATTTGTCTCTCATGATTGTCTTGCTGTCATATCATTGTTAATCTCGGAGTGGGTGCTGTCCATCATATCTTCATCAGATGTGACCAAGGAGTAGAAGAGCATTTTGCAATTTTTATTGTGATTTTTCTTTTGTTATAGGTTTTGATTTATCCTTTTTCTAGACAAATTACGTTGCTACTCTTGATGACTTAGCCAGACTTCTATCAGGAACTTGTGAAGCTCTGTCTGCGCTGCCCTTGTCTTTGAAATTGAACTCGCACCCATTCTACAAACCACAAACCACTAGTCAGCAATGGTCAGTAAAAGAAAAGCCTTCACTTCGTGTACACTATGTGTCTCCTATTAGATGCGTGCATTTTACTTAAAAATGCGTATAATAGAACTAGTTAAATTAGATTTTTTTTTTTGACAAATTAAGCCAGTGCTGATCCATTATGATTTTCTGATCAAAAAGAAATCACGCTATTATCGCTTGCGGCGACAAGGTGGTCTCTTAAAAAACCTCATATGCAGCATGTTGCATTGCATGCACACAGTATTTATGGGATATATACTGTATATTCATATGCTCAAGCTGCTGCACCGCATTTTCAGTGAATTAATTACCGGCAATGTGCAGTATGTAGTAATTACCATGGAGGAGTGCTGTGGACTGAATTACGATTAGTATGAGTAAATAAATAAAGAGTCACTGGGGATGTGGAGTGGAAGGAATACTCCCAGAAAAAAGCTGACATTCACAGTAAACTAGGATGTCGGCCAGAGATAAGCTAAAGTGTCGATACACTCCGAATGTTCATTCCAAGCTGACCTATAATGTAAAATAGCTTGAAGCAGTCTGAAGAAACCACAGCCATTAGGTGTAATGAAATATTTGTACATTTCATTACAAATCCATAGGAAGTATTGCTTAGTAAAACCACTTGTGAAGTTTTACAATTCATTATTTTGCTTTTGTCCTCTCTCATTCATGACATTATACATTATACTATATTATACTACATTATAACCCTAACAATTCATAGACGAACCAAAGAAGTGTTAATAATTCAGACATGGTGGAATATGCATGCTTTTTCTCTCATAGACTACTTAAGATGCACAGACGGAGACTCTTCAAATATTGATTTTCTCCCTCTCTCCAATTGTATTTTTATGCAGAGAACCTCTGATTTAGCCTTTCCTGTGGCATATGCAGCAAAGCAGTGTGAAAAGATAGTTGGGCTACAATAGTGAGGCCGTTTTTGCCCAGGATTTGCATCGGTTCCAGTATAACAAGATGATCATTTTGTGACATTCCGCAGTATAAAAACACATAAATTCCACCTAGCAGGTTTAAGCAGCTCACTAATCTATCCACGGTAACTGCCTCCCATGTGTAAATTTCATTTTACAGCCTGTCAGGCCTTTGCTAGATGCTGGATGGCACAACTTCAGAGGAACTTCTCGACGGTTGTAATTCACCCGCTGCAGTTTTCAAAACCTCATAGTTCACCTTGCTCCTCTGATCCGGACCTGGCCTGGCACGTATTATTTAACCGGGAGATGAATGGCCGGTCGGGCGTTGCTCATGTGTCACGGCGTAAGTCATTATAAATAACCGGAGCAGACTGACAGGACACAGGACAGTAAAGAGTAGAGATATCAACATCAACACAGGCTCAACCAACCGCAATGTAATTTTGCAAGTCGTTAAATCACTGCCAGAGAAATATGAGTCCAAGGTTATTGAGCGCGGTGTGAGTGATGGCGACTTGGAGTGGTCCACAAGGCTCAAGTTGCTGCAGAAATGAGATTTAACACTGTGTCATCTCATAGACCTTAGCAGAGAGATGGGGTGGGGGGGGGGTTAGAGTGGGACTGAATTGTATCTGTTGATGCAATGCTTGAGATGTTTAGTGGATTATATTGGTAGGAATTATGGACTGAAATTTAATCTTAACACAATAATGCCTTGCCAGTGCTGCGCATCCTCCACAGCAGCACTTTTTTTATATTTACAAGCATGCTGTGTTTTTTTATGACGGACAGTGCCCACCGACTACACAATAACGTGGGAGGAGAAAGGCGAAGAGAGCTGAGGGGTTGAAGACGTGACGGGGGGTGGGGGTTAGCAGGGTGCATCGTCCAATTTTGTGATGGACCAGATGCGATACCCTCGAGCAAGGTATTTTACCCCAAACGGTACCTGTAAAAACTCCATCTGTTGAAATGGGCCCTGGAATATGTCAGTGCTAGCTGAAGGCTCTCTCGCTGTGCTCGAGCTGGCTGTCTGGCTCTGAGGATCACGCCTTGTCAGCTGTGCCCTGTGGGCTGAGAGGGGGGAGAGAGAAAGACGCCGCTCTGGCAGTCTGACAGCAGGGCTATGGCAGCCGCAGCCCTACCAGCTCTCCAAGAACCCAAGAGAGGGAAGAAGCCGGGCGGAGGGGAGCTGGAGGGGGAGGGCTGTCATAACTTGAAGTCCATATTTCTGAATGTCAGTTTGGCGAAGAGATTGCGAATCACCTCTTCTGAATGTCACAAAAGGTGCCATATGCATGCAGCTGCAATACCAAGTCTTAGGATATAAAAAAAAAGACAACGGTCAGCAAGTGTATAGACAGATGTTTCCCCCAGCTGGCCTGATGGAAGAGAAAAGCAAAGTCAAGAAGTCCATGACCCATGGGAGTTGCACAGCTGGAGAAAAGAAACTGTGTAGGTGCCTGCGCGTGTGTACCTATTCAAATTCAGCATTGTTTTGGAGGTTGCAGTAATTCAGAGAGCATGAGCCCTGCAGCTCCCTCAAAGGAAGCCTCAGGCATAGCTTCGTATTGTATGATGATGAGAACACTCCTAAACTGTGCAGTAAGTAGAGGTAAGGCCCTTCTTTACAATTACAACTATCTATTACACACACCTTTTGTATATTTTCTGTATTATCTTGATGTTCTCTTGATATTCCTTCTTCTCTAAGCCCAACATATTGAATATTTCATTTCTTGCCATTAATCCTTGAATAGCTGCAGCTATCAATTCATTTTGGTAATCAAGTATTCCATTGATTAAATGGATGTTATGCTAAAGGCTTGTGCATCCTAATTTTGGTTTTCGAATATGGGCAATCGTTTTTAATATTCAAACCTGCTATGGGCATTATTTTTGTAAATATGCTTGCTAACAAACATTGTTTTCAGTTCAGATTAAGAGGCCTTTTCACACCTGGTGAAGTTGTGAGCTCATTAGCGAGGCCATTATTGATCATCTGGGCCCCTGTAGTAAGTAGCTGACATTAGTGCCTAAAACGGATATTGTAAAATATATAAGACCGAATTTAAATATCACACAACGACCAGCACCTTAAGGGCCCACCTGTTAACACCAAATCCCAGCAAGTTAGAAGAGGAGGAGGAGGGATTGGGGGATGAATCTGCTGTCATACGGTGGGAGTTACTGTTTTCAACCCACCCAGGCACAATCAGACCTCAAGTTAACCGTCCCAGCCTGACTATGCTCACTCTACTGGTAACATTAACATTACTGTACCTTGTGTCATTTGCAGCTTCCGCTCTCGGACCGGAGGCTGCAAAGAATTTGCATCGCAGATTTTCACTAATCGAGTTCCCTGAGGAATCGTTTCAGCCATATCTTAAAATTAGGTGTGGCTAAAGGCTAAGATATTAGGCAGCCCATAATAATTTTTGCTCCTCTTGAGAAGGACCATCATGGCCGTGCTTCCAAGCATGCACTGGAAGGCAAAACATCCCCTGCAATTTCTCCATCCAGCCTTACTCAATTTAACCTCAGGATTTCACTCCGGTTGGAAACATCCATCTTTATAAAAGGTCTACTAATATAACTTTGCCAGCTATTGCCATTCTCCTCACATGTGTCAAGTGAAATAGCTGCATAGGTCGGGGTGGATGCGGTTTCCTTCCCATAGCTGTGGGGTGTATAATCTGTAGTCGTGGATGTGTTGGGGTTGGGTGTCTTCCCACAGTGATCCCAGGCTAAGACTGTCCATCAGAGATCCCCACAGGAGCCAGATATCTCTGTCCTCTATCTGCTCTTAGAGGACATTTATACCCCTAGCAAAAACTCTAATATAATTAGCAGGAGGATGAAACCCAAAAATTGCAGTGTCTATATTTTATTTTATTTGTCTAAGTCAAGGGTTTCATTAAAAGTTTCATGATCTTCTTACTATTATTTTAAACACTAGTTTTCCCACCTGCGTGTGTGTGTGTATGTGTGTGTGTAAATAATCAATCCCCATAGCAGTAATCAATGGGAAGAGAAGTATGCACTAATTTAGATAATTAAAAGCTGGGGGGCATCTGACAAGACTGGGCGTTAGATCTCCATTTTAGAGGTGGCATAATTACGTGCTATACTTTGTAAAATGGCTGATGGGGATTTTCCTGCCTGGGCAGGAGAACAATGAATATTCATCAGCCATTGTTAAATGGTGTTTGTAGACATATTACCACTTTGGGAGATTTACCCCTTGCTCTTCAGTTATTCATCCAAAGAGGCATTAGATTAGTGGAAGGAAAAAAAAGTTCTACAGGTTAAACGCAGCATCATGAGTGTGTGTGTGTGTTAGGGACTTGAGTGTTGTAGATATTTAAGCAACAACAGACGAATGACGCTCGGGCTAGGTGGCGAAAGAAAAAGACCAATTAGCAGTAATCTGTTGAAGCTGGAGAGGACTTACTGTGGAAGCCCAAATCAAATAAGAACACAAGGGATGAATTCCCTATAATTTGAAGTCATTTTGATGGGCAACCTGAGCATGATGGAGCATATGGCAGACAATTCAGCTGTGTTTTGATAGTGTTCATAAACAGAAACCACTGCCATGCTTCATTTCAACCCAAGTGCACATTAAAGACAAACGCAGCATAGAAAGATGAGGGGGTGTAAATTGGTCTGTAATTGCATTCTCAAGGGAAAAAAAAAACCTGAGCACAAATCTTGTCCCATATGCACTTGCAGCGTAACACATGTGCATGTTATCTGCACAATTTGCATTTGAGCAATTTTATGCAAATGCGTCTTTCTCTTTTTCTTACATTTTTGTTAGCTTGACCCAGGTGTTTTGTCCTTGAGGTATCTGCCTGGTCCGATCATATAGTTTGGATCAGATTTGAGAAATTTCCATATCTAGCAAAGATTGTGGAAAAATACATGGAAGTCTGTTGATGAATCCAATTAGTATGTTCTTATTTCAACACTTTCAGTGATAAATATAATGAATATTTAGGTCATATAGGGGTCCAATTAACCCTTCATGAAACCTTTAATTTATTAGACCTGGTTCTGACACAATTTCACCTGGATCACACTACTGTATTGAACTGAAAAACTGAATTGAACTCAACAGCCACGACTACTATGTGACACCACATTCGATACATAGCTAGCTAGTTATAAAGCTTTACACCAACATGCATACAGATGTGCACTGAAAGCTGTTTCTGTCACTGAGCCAGGATGTTCCCTCTCAACAAGGGGAGCAGAGCGCTGCAGGGCATGCTGGGGTGAATCCCCATGAGGCCGTCACTCTCCGTTTGAAATGTCCATAAAACATGATGGATACTGTACAGTTCTGCTCCCCGTTCGCGGGCTGACGGAGCTAACAGCACTGACAAGGTCTACAGAAATATATATCGGGGAAAACTATGGTGAATTAAAGCTGCAAGCAACACTGACACATGAAATTCAGAATAGCTGACTTCCTGTCAAAGAAATATCTATATTTTCCTGGGTAGAATGATGATCTCAACAAATTACATGAACATCAAAGCAACCCATTCTCTACGAAAACACTCCTGGTGTATGCATAAAGTTTTGTGACTTTTTCAGCATTTTTATCCCCTCAACTACGTGATTCTTTCGGGAGAATAATAATAATCCCTTCATTTTCAACAGGGCCGTTGCTCGATCCCTGATTATAATTTCCTGCTATAATCACCAGCTCTTGTAATTATGTCCTATTCCCTGTTCACACGCCTGTGTACGGACTTATAAATATTTCGTCATCAAGGGAGGGGCAGCTGTATCATGACCGTATCCTTACTCCACCCCGCAGTGAGATATTTGTATCATGTCTACTTTTATCTCATCTCAGTCCCGGCAGGCCCTGAGCAACCACTTCAGCTCGACGCTGGACTCGACCTGCTGCTCTGAAAGAAGGAAAGGGGGAGGGGGGGTACACACATGGTACAGTCCAGGTACAACGTTTTAATTAAAAAGACTTGCTTCAGAGAAGGGAGGCTCAGAGGGTGAGAGGTGGCTCATGGGGTGTGGGACATCTGCCCTCGCAAGCACATAGACAGATGGACACCTTTGTGGAGTCTTTTAATGCTAATTAATATGAAGATGAGAATATTTAATTAGCGACCTAAAGTAATAAAATGCACAATGGACAGATCTTAAAGGATGAGTCTTTTTTTGTTAATTTAAACATATCCCAGGAAAATGGGCCAAAACCAACAACGTGTTAGTCTGTCTCTCAGTGCTTTCAGACTTCCATAATCTGTATTTGGCTCCAAGCCCATTGATTCCTGCTGCCAAGTAGTAAAACGTTACAAATCAGCATTCTTATCTCTTAAAAGAAGGGATAAGCGCTCTCCCAAAAAAGGCTGGGCAGTGTAGCTTTTAGTGAATGTCATTCAGCCAGGAGTTAATGGTTTGTTGAGGACTATTTTCATCCCTCCTTGTTGGATTTACAGCAGCAGGGAACAGCAAGAAAAATATGAATATATACATTTTTATGAATATAAAGTATCACTAGATTTATCTTGTCTTATCTTAAGTGTATGAAGTTACTTACCTCTCACTGAGACTATATCTGTCTCTATAAAGTTGTGTTGCAGTTTTGAGTTTCATGTTTAATGTTGCAGCATTTAAAATGGTGAAAAGCTCTTTTGGTTCCCATCAATTTTTCAAATTAATCTGTTTCTCTTGCAGATCCATTAATTTTAAATGGCTGTCTTCATTGAACTGACAAGAATATGCAGATTTTGTTCACTTATCTCAATTTCAATCAATTCTTAATATCGCTTATCATTGCGGCATATAGTTGTCCATTTAAAATTATAATCACTCAAAGTGAGAAAATATTTAGTGATAATAGTTTTTTTTTCCTGTTTATGATGTAAAACATATACGGTGATATTTTCTCATTGTTATTTCATGAGCTCTTCAGATGAATTATTGATGATGTCCTCTGAGACCAGTGCCCTTGTGCCTACCCTTGTTATTAAGAGAATTCCAGATCATATCGGGCCAGCGCGCTTCCTTTGGTGTCCTGCTGGAAAGTATTTTTCAAAACCAGCCACTGATCCATCATGTTGCCTTAGTATTGCACGTATCGTACATTATATATAATATTGTGTATTTGCTATTCCGGTCTTCTGTAGTATTTGGATATGTTTTACTTTTTCGGCGCTGGATTTGTCTTCATATCAGGAATCTCAAATCACTATTAATGCTTGTATCAGCAAGCTGGTGTTAATTAAGGGTTTTTTTGGTATGTTGAGTCATGAACTTGATAAACAGTTCACTAGTTCTACATTTAAATTATTAAGAAAAATAATGGCTTACAGCCCGTATGGAATGTGTGATTATCATACTGTAATATTAGATTGATACAGCCTTTATTATGAACTACTGTGTTTAAAATGCTAATGATTAAACATCTGCCACATTTCAATTATTTTCACTTGTGTGTAAGAAAGGCCCCCAGTCAATGGGGCTTGTTGTGGCTTATGCATCTTGGGTATGAGATCCTGAATAATCGAGATAATTATGTCCCTCAGCAACAGGGTTTTTCCAAAAGGAATTACCATAAAACATTGCTAATTTTAACGGGCGACCTGACGCAACTCAAATAATCATCACAAGATGGGTTGAGGGTGGAGATGTGGCGATGCGGAGGGAGGCGTGGATCGTTCACCCCATTTAGACGAAGAGAAAGGGGGAGGAGATGGGATTTGTATTCCAAAAGGCGGAGTTAGAGCGTTTGGTGGTTCTGCTGAAAGCCTGTAGCGGGTAATATGGGTCGTTTATCTGTTTTTATAGGTGACATTTTCTTACGTTTTATGCTTTAGATTCAGTGTAATGGAAAACATTGCCAAATGAACACATCTTCTGGAGTTTTTCTTCCCCCCCCCCACCCACCCACCCTCTCTTCCCCACTCGCAGACTTATACTCACACACACACTCCCTCACACGGCCAAAAAAGGTCAAGCAATTAATCTAACCATAAACCACGATAAATTACAAAGACCAATTTTACAGAATAATCCATAACAATATCAGTGCCGGGTGGCCAGGCAGTAAATACAGAGGTGAGACGCTGTGATGCATGGGCTGCTGTGCAGACCGTGGTGAAGGAATCCCCCATGCGAAGGAATTAAATCCAGGGTCAAGCTGCTGGCTGACAGACAGCTGCCGGAGCAGAGCGTCGCAGGGAGAACTCGCTGATGACTTGAACTCCGGACAGGTTAATGCGAGCAGCGGTGTGAGTGGGGTCAGTGAGGGAGTGAGGAGGGGAGGGAGATGATAATCACAGATCAGTACAGTGCAAGTCAACTGGCACTTATTTGACTGCGCCCTGCTGACTCTCAGTCGGTTTCTGTTGATTTGTTGAGTTCACGTTTTGTGACATGCACAAACGGAGTCAACAAACCGGTTCGTTTTTGCACCTTCCTCCCATTTTTGATTGAACAGCTCTCGAGGCAATGACAAACACACAGAGCTCTGCTGCATACAGGATCGTTTCACCCCGAGGAGAATTTGCACCAAAGCAGGTTTCTACCAGCTGTAGCAGGATATAGATTTACACCAAACCTGACATATCTTTTCAAGATTTTATAACAGAAATCACTCATTAGGTCCCCTCGCCCCCCCCGAAAAAAAAGATCAAAAGTCATCAGAAAAGCGCTTTAACCCAGTCACTCATCACTGACAGACCTGATCTTCAGTGAATGTGAGATCTGCGTAGGAAAGGAGCTCCCAGAGGCAGAAGCTCCAGAGCCGAGCGCACGGAATCACTTCTCCCCTTAACGAAGCTGCCGTAATCACCCTGGTGCAGGATGGTCGTCTCTCATTAGCACGCTGGTTGGAGAAACGCTTTGCAGCCCTTTGATGTTGTCAGAGTCTCACCACTTTGTTCACAACAAAGAGCATCTTCCTCTAGGATAACGGGAGGAGGACGCTTCCGTCTGTTGTGCCAGAGTTGTCAGGAAACTGTTTGAGCGGGGAAACCCTTTGTTTTGGTTCCAAAATAGATTATAGAAAAAAAAAAAACTGATTTGTTCTGGGGAGCCTAATTCGAGAGGACGAATCCCAACGAAACAGGAAATAACACAGGGCAGCAAATTGAGTCGAAGAAAATAGTCTTTTTCCTGTGATAGAATAGTGACCTGTACATTGTTTCTTCTACTTTTCACACAATTTGTGCCTATTTTTTGCTGGAATAGACTCTATGGGGAATAAGTTACAGAGTATGAACGAATGGATGGGAAGATAGTTGCTCACAGATGTTCAAAGCACTTGTAAGTCACATTTTTTTTTTATTTTTTATGTTTTTAAACCTATCTGAGCCATTTGAGGCGTACCTGGCATTTGATAAGACTCCTTGCGAAGATTGTATTTGAGACAGGATCTTGTGTTTTCCACACCGGGGCTCCCTCACTGCCAGGGCTGCAGGCTGTAGATAACACCGAGGCTGGAGTTGCCAACCTAATGTCACAGAGCACTTGGAGAAAGGTTAAAAAATGTGAGAAAGCAAGAGGGAGTATTGGAGAAAGCGAGAGACTAACGGTTATTTTTCTTGACTCATTTTAGATTGTCTGGGGGGCTGTGGTCACACATGGGAGCTTCCTATGTTGGTGCTGATTAAAAGGCACCAGCGCTCTCCTGCCCTCGGCAGTAAGGCTGCAGGGAATAATACCAAACAGAGAGGCTTCCTTAATTGTCTGCAAACCTATGGAAGTTAGTCTGCTAACACACTATTTACTCACTGTGTCTAAAAGGAAACAATTAAAGAAGGAATAAAGATGATATTGGCATGCAGTTAGTGATGCTCTCCAGGATGAGACTGGACGTGTGCAGCCTGTTCATTAATCATTGGCATCTTTATCTCTGTTTTACATCTTCCTCATTCTTTATAAAATTTGCTTTAACCACAGGACACTTTCTTGGCAGTTCTAAATGCCAATTAAACAGATAATGAAATGCCATCGGTCACTTTTAATACATGAAATTGCTAGTGATTGTCAGTACAAACATCTACAGCTTTAAAGACTAGAGAAGAATATAAGCTGGGTTAGCCAGATATATATATATATATATATATATATATATATATATATATATATATATATATATATATATATATATATATATATATATATATATATATATATATATATATATATAAAAGAGAGATATGATGACTCTACTAGTCTTGCTTTCAGGGTCAAGACAAGATAACCTGTCAGGGTCAGAGATAAGGAACATTTAATTCATTGTGTTATGTATTAATTAATTGAGTAGATTGATGCCAAGTAACTTTGCTGGTGCTCTGGACAGAAATAAAACATCTGTCCAATGCTGAACAAGATGGTTGAAAATACAGTCGATAGAAGTCTTCACCAATAGCATCAATACAACCACCTTTTAGAAAAATACGGGTTAGGCCTCATTACAGTAGCTGTATTTCCATCCAAATGTCAAGTGAATTTTAAGCAATTTTTTAAATGTCACTTAAAAGTCCACTGAATTAGGTGCATTATATCAACTGATTTGGATCAAACTAGACAAAAAGTATTAGTCAGCTAGCACTGGCCGTGTTTCATGCTTTTCAGAGACAAAGACAAGGAAATGCATATTATGATAATATCCGGGAGGACACCAACAGAGGAAGCAGCTAATCAGTCACGTGAGTTAAATGTTTACTGTGTCAGAGATTATTGTGACAGTTATTTCCATCTCCTATTTTTTACATTAACAAATTAAATAAAAAAGCAAAAAAAAAAATCTTGAGTGAGCATAAATGTGGAATGTTGCAATTTCCATCAACCTTTTCTAATGCGATACTCCACACTGTGCACCAAAATAAATAATAATAAAACACACCTCTGATCTGGTGTCAAACAAGGTGTAATGTGCTCTTGGCTATGACGGTCAGGGATCAGTGGTCCCTGGATGGATCATCTGCTTGTGGTCAAACACACCAGTGCATATGTAAGACCGGCATAATTATACCGGGAGGAAATCAACTCTCAGCTGTGGGAAATCAAGGTTTTAATTTAATTAAAGATAAGACCTACACAAAGGACTGCAATGTGTAGATCTTTAGCTTTTACAAGCTGGTGGCCGTGGCTTGGTAGCTCTCTAGAGGAAAATGAAACGCTTACTGCTCTACTGTTAACATGGAAATCAATGGCCTGTGCCACGTTGTAGAGTTACAGTGTCACCATGCATGAGCATTATGGTGTTCAAAGGCACACAGATCTTTTAAGTGATCAGATGCACATAATTAAAAAAAAAAAAAAAAACAAGATCCCTGCAGAATTGTATCCAACCACATGGCTGAGCTTCAGAATCACTGAAAATGTCTCTATTGACAGACGGTAGGCCTTAAACCTACTGTGAACAGAAACAAATATTATATCCCTAAAGCTAATGCTTCAAGCTATTAATCCCTCCTGCTGTGTAGCACTCAGTGGACCACTCTTGAATAAAGACGGAGAATAAACTTCATAAAAAGGCTCTCATATTTATTTGCTGATTGATTCTCACAGCTGTTAACATCTGTTAAATAATATCGTTGTCTCATTCGAATGTCTTATGATGCTATTGGATCAAAATAATTTTTACCATCAGTTTAATAGTTTCCCATTTTGAGAAACTTGTAAAAACTACATACGCTTGAAGCGGGAAACACATGTTAAAATGGTAATATCAGTATGAGAACCTGCTTTCTGCTACTTAACCACAAGTTTAGAAGCGGAGTGCAGCTCTGGATTTTTACAACTCTCTGTAGACATGCAGGCTATCGACTGAGAGCAGAAGACTCCTCTCAGTTCTGATTACAGCCACTTTGTGACACCTGGGGGACTGAGAAAGATGTCTTTAAACCCGTCATAAATATTCACAGCAACTTAATTGTGCGTGCTGAAGTGATATAAAGACCCACAAGCATCACACTTCTGGGGATCTGGGGAATCGATGCAGCAAAAAACGGAGAGCTTTAGCACCTCGCCAGGACCTTGACTTGTGAGGAAAAAGGCACAGGAACGGTGCATCTCTACACAAATATTTTCCCAGTTCAGCCCATTCAGCCCTTCTCCCCTGCCGTCCTGTAGCTGCCGGTGCAGTGGCAGCTTTCCTGAGACTCCACCTCTCACCTTCTGCCATTGTTCCTCCTCCATCTGTACCTCCCCCATTTTTTTATTGACTATCTTACTAATTGCAGCCTGCATAAACAAAGCATGGAGGGGACTTGGCAGTATAAAATGCTCAGATAATTAGTTTTGCAGGGGGGAGGACTGTGTCTGTGGACATTGATCTGATGGTTTGCTGTATTGAATGCTTAAGGGAGGGACTCCTGTGACGGTGACAGGTAGCCTGTCTCATGGATCACAGCCTCTCATCAATACTATTCCTCCTTTCCAGTGGTCTGCTGCAGAATCTTAAAGCCTTTACACACTGGGGGTCTGATGAATAAATGACACGAACTTGCAACAAAAACACACACAAAAAAATATTTTGCGAAAGATACAGCTCAGTTTTTCCCAAAAAAATAGTTCTACATTATCTTCAACCTCCTCATTCAGGAGAAATAGGGAAGATTTTAATAAATCTGCTCTTACAAAAGAGAGAAGGATAGTTGAAGCTTTATCACGGCCGGTTCTGCATATATGTTAAAATGTTAGTGGGTCAGTTTGAGATTAAAAAAAAAAACCCTACAGTGTCTTTCATATTTGATTATTATGACTTTGATGTTAGCTTTCATTAACTACCAAGTCTACAACATCCAAAAGAAAGAGAAGTAGTCACTATGTAGTCTAGTTATTTATTTATAGGTTCATTGTCTTTATTATGTTTGTCTTCTTTGTCATAGGATTATGAAACACACATTATCAACAGGTCTGCAGTAATATTAGTTTGAAGAAATAGATACAAAATATTAGCACAAAAAATGCTCCTGGCATGTAAAGACTTTTAGAATGACACAGGTGCCTATTGCTTTGGGATCATGCAGAGGAGACAATGTTGTAGTTTAACATTTTATTCCAGTGTTTTTTTTCCCCATTTCTCTTTCTTTTGTCTTCTGTTACCATCCCTGCATCAAATCTCCATTAGCGAAAACAGGAAAAAGCTCTTTAGCGATGACGGTAGAAATACATCTCAACTGATCATGAAAAATGTCTTCCAATGAATTTTCCTTTAACCCGAGTGGTTTTGTATTTTTATTCCTTTGCCTTTGGGATATAGTCCTCAATATGGTGCGACACACACCAGCAGAATCTAAATGGTTCATTTTCTCCTCTGTTAACATTGCAGGGGTTGGGTGGAGTTTAGTTGGGGGAAGGGTTTGCGCAGTGCTAGGTGTAGCAGGAATAAAGATGATGATGGGAGGGTTGTGGTGCAGGTGCAGGAGAGCAAGGGAGGTGACCTTGGCCATGGTGGCGACCGCAGAGGAGCCAGCCATCTGTCTTGGGCCATGAAGAGGTGACCCGGCATCATTGTTTAGTCTGACGGGGTACACCGGGGTCACCAGGAGGGCCAGACCTCCCGGGTGAAGACCAGAATGGGGTGTCTGAACCTTATGAACACAGGCGATAAAGAGAATGAAGATGTAGACCAAATGTGTACCATGAATTATGCTCTAAATCTTTGTTTTTAAACGTTCAAACAAGCTGTTTTCTACTCTATTATTTTTCGAGAGCGCGGTATAAAATGTAAGCACCGCTACACTGAGTGCATCCACCTCTGTGGCCTTTCCCATTTCAGATTCCGTCTTTATACCACTGAAATAGCATTTGCTACAATTATTCATTCAGTTATTCAATAATTATTATTCTGTCATTTGATGAGGCACACCATAACCCTTTACCAATTTGTGAGGCATTTTATTGAAAGCACAAAGAGCAGAAGCGATTCAGATACAATTTGTTCCCTGATTCAATTCAAATTAGGCTTTTAATTTCCATCTTATAGGAGCACTTCACCAAAAACTGCAATTTTTCTATCAGTGCACCCTCATTCGTGCGGCCTAGCATGCTGGTAGAAAAATCCATTTTGCTTAATTTGCCTCTTGAAGATGTAGCTTCTGTATGTGGTAGAAAAAAAAATCTGTTCATTTGAAATGCAATTTATCAAAATAGAAACATTTTACAAAGTGTTGGTCTATACATAATCCCAAAATGAACCACTTTCAAACAATAATGACAAAAAAGAAATTATTTCAACACTTGTGCTTCAGTTTTTTTTTTTTTTATGAAATCAAAATAATATCATAATTGCAAACTTGTCGCAACTTGCACACAAACAGCACGGCTGGTGCTGTCGCTACTGAATGTGGGTTTGTTCCTGATGGGCATCACAGGGTCTGGTCAGGATTAGCCTTCTTCTGTGCATATACATTCCTGTTGCAGTATATATTTTACTGATTATTCTGCCTGTTAAACCCCCACCGCTCCAAGGGAATCCCTCCATACTGATTTCAAATTCCCCGAACAAGCAAAACACCTCAAATTTTACTGTCAGGGGGGAAACTGACAATAATAAGACAATCTCTGCCTGGAAGCAGGTAAAATACCAGTTGGGAAATCAAACAGTAAGCAACGTGTGAACATGTGAATTACATCTTACCAGGACATGGTGATGTTGAGTTTCCATTTATACAAAACCTAATGCAAATTATCAGGATTTACATTATATTGTGATGTTACAACTACGCAGTCACCCTCCCCCCATTCACAAATATTCAAATCATCCAATCAAAGGAGAGGATCAATAATATTAATGAGACAGGCACAAAACCACCTGTTCTTTGCAGAGCTCCAGAGAGAAGCTTGAGAGAGGAGATTTAAACCTATTGTTTTTGTACTTAAAATCTATATTGTTAAGGATTTCAAATCTTCAAGTAAAACCAACGAAAAATGTACAATAAAGGACCTTTTATATTAATCTCTTCTGTTTTTTTCATAGATGTATTCCCGTAGTTGTGGAATAAATCTACAAGGCCTTATAGAGACATATTATTTTTTGAGGCATTTTTTTTACCAACCAATTCTTTCATGCCCTTTGTGGTCTCCAGGGAAGGGTTCAGGACCAAATGGGGTACTCTTAGCAGACAAAGACCTCTGATGAAACGGTCAGCCTGACAGGGACATGGCAGACATGCAATCGAGGTGTTAAATGATAGAAGGGCCGTAATGTCTGTCCTTTCAGTTTAATCACAACCCCATAGCTCAAGTTTTACTCCGGCACTTTCAATCACCGGCCCTGTTTTCTTTCACACAGGATTTGACCCTCTCAGCATGCCCCTCTCAAATGCTTCATTTTAATGACAAGTTTCACTTCTCACCTCGTGCTCATTAGTCACCTTTGTAAGCAATAACACCATTGCGGCAAGGTCTATAAATTCACAGGACTATGGCCACATAAATGAGTCTTTTTTTTTTTTCAGAGCTGCTGTCACACAAGTCTGGCTTAGTCTGTGTGAATGTGGCCACAGTGCAGCTGTTTTATGTAGTTGGAAAAAAATCGGGCCATTTGAAGTGTGATTAGTTAAGAAAATAGTAAATTATTTGTTATTATGTGTTAATCACAGCTGACTTCAAAGGCTGGGCCGTCAGCTTCCTGGACTCCAGCTGGACTCGGCATTCACAGACGCAAATATGAGTGAGATCAGAGGTCGTGGTGGAGCTGTGGTCCGTCTGCTGCTAAGCGGATAAAGAATGACAGAGCAGCCAGAGCCTCATGAAAGTCACCATAAAACAGAGTTTACAGCTTTGCATAGGAAAACTGACCTCTTAACATCCCTCTGCTGTCTTTAGTGAAATGACATCGGGTGCGACAATACCAACACATACCGGGTGTAGATGAGAACTGATGAAAGGCAGACGTAGAGGCTACGGCTGGTTGATAGGACTAAGCCTGCATGGCTGATTCCTGTCACTTCCTGTTTTTACGAGAAGACGTTGGGGTTAATTGGGGCTCTAGCTTCATTTAAATCACAGGAGTCTTTGCTGAGGTTGCAATGATGTGACCATTGTTTGACCCATAGCACAGATTTAAAATACTCCTGTCCTCCTCTCAGACTCTCATTTTCAACATGTCACAATTAATTTTTACCAGAAAGTCAGAGTGGCCTCTCTGCAAAAGTGAAATGAGGGGAAGGAAATCTTGCATGAATAAAAGTCTGGATGGCAGCGTTGCAGAAACATGTGCACTAGTATGATTGCTATAGGGATACCATACTTTACAGCACCATTCTTGGCTGGGACCAGTTGCCAGGCAACCAGAGGAGACTCCAGGAAGCTACTGGAGTCCACTTTGTTTTTACAGATTAAACAAAAGAAACTAATTACCCAAGGGCTAATATGGATATGAGCAGTGAGGGCACAGTTGTATCAAGGACCATTCAATAAACCTGGTTATTGAGGTTTCTATTCAAGACTGGAGGATTTAATTTATGCTGTATACAGTTAACAGCAACAATTTCTGATCATAATTATATCTGAAAAGTTAAGTTAGGTCATTGTGAAAGATAACTCCTTGCCAAGGTTTAAGTGCTACAATGAGCCTGTCATGCTAGGACAAGATGGCTAATGGCATCAAGCTATACATAAATAGAAAAGGCTTGATTCTGTCACTGACAATGTGGACACTTTAGTAACATAAAAACAACATTTTTTTCTTCTAAATCACACAGGTACTGATGTACCTGACTCAGATAGACCAGTAATGGTTTGTAACCGCATTATGCCAGGCTGCTAGAGTCTGTGCAATCAGTGCTGACATTATTAACCAAATAAGAGATGCAGTGTTAAGTAAATGCACATCGGATTATGTACAGAGGAAGTTGTTGGACGAACCAAAGCTGATGTTGGCACAGGCACCGGAGATTTTGGCATCTCCACTCTCTCACATTGTGAAACTGAAGACGCAGATGGCGGCAGTGAAGTTGATCGAGCGGCAACAGGAGCTATGAGAGGAAAGAGACAGTGAACCAGGAAGGAGGGAAAATTCCGAAGAAAGAAACTAAAATTTTGCAGGGATGCAAAAAAGAAATGTGATTTAGTATGCTTCAGTTGTGGACATGGGGATAGGAAAATTGCTTTTGAGCTAGGCGTGTTGGGAGTGGAGACAAACATCCATAGTGACTGACATCAAATCAGAAATACAAGAGACAATATTCCAAACTATTTCAAGGGGCTTGTAAACTGAACACCAAGCATAAAATTGCAACCGCAGCACAACCCCTGACACTTTTGCTGTTCTCCCTATGGGATCAACAATATTTTCAGTTGCCATTTTGTCCATATCACCATCAGATCTGATTTTGGCCTCCAGTTCCTCTGCCAGACATTCTGTCAGGACAACTGAACACTGCATGTGAAAAGTGGGTCCAAGCCAACAGTGGAATGAAGAGTGAAAATGCTTGCACGGATGGAAAAGGATATGCATTGCACAATCCGAAGGACTGGACCAGAGGAAGGAATTCTGTAAGTACGTCACAACCTACCACTCTGTCGATCACTTCACCACAGGAAAGAGACCCGCAGAGCTGCTCTTCAAAAGGGAAAATCAGAATAAAGCTCTCAGACATAACGACAGAGATCTGGAGACAAGAGACATGTACGCTCAACGAAAGAATCAAAGACAGACAACAAGAGCAGAGCAAAAACAGTCAGATGTGATATATAGAGATCAGGTTTCCGCTACATTCAACAAGACACCACACAAGGTAATCCGTAGTAAGTGGTTGTCAAATCACCACGAGGAGCTACATACTCAAGGAACACTGCATTTGTCAAGAAGTGGTAGGCTGAGGACCCTCCTCTACAATTGCTATCTTATTTCCATACTTGTGCTATGCTAAGCTAACCATAACCATAGATGCAGAACAGGCATGAGTTGTACTAATCTTATCGATCTCTTGGGAAGAAAGTGTCCCTCATCCTTCATAACTCAGATTCATAACTGTTATCTATAATCATGTTTTTTTTTTTTAAGGAATGTTTGCATTCATTGGATAAGAAGCTGAAAGATATATATGCTGATAATTTTTGGTCAGGTTAAATTTACACATTCACACAGTCTATATGATTTTTTTTTTAAGTTTGGTTTTTGCTAGAAGTCCCAAATTGTCCTCCATTTTTATATCTGCACATGCGTTATTTTTCAGGTGTGAATGAGCGATTGTCAGCAGATATGAAGAGAAAAAATTAAATTACAGCATGTCCTGCTGTATCTACTGTACGGTTTTATAGATTTCACTGTTGCCGTACTGTACAACGTTTACATTGGGGTTTAGCACAATGGGATTTTTTTTCTTTTGGCCCTACAGGTGCATGGGGCTGTATTGGGTTTTTTTTTTTTAAACTGACATTGAAATAGTTCATTTCATGGTTGGAGCAGAGCACCATCCCCCTCCGTATTGAGTGAGGAGGGTTAAGCCGGTGTAAATGCATAGCTTTCTTGAACGGCATACCTTTGACATTCTCCTGCTGCTCTGAGTCCACTATGTGTGAAATCGTTTGTGGTGAATCCCACTCCGTATTCTTTTAGCATGACCGGCACCCTTTTTGATTTCATAGGCTCCATTACTCTTCACCGTCTGGACCACGCTTTAAGGCAAAATATATGCGAGGGGCTGCCAGGATGTCAGAGAAAAATTATACTTTTACTACGTTTATGTTGCGTGAGTACACAGCGCCTTTGGTGTAGTGGCTGAAATGTGGTGTGAAAAAAAAAACATGTAAACCATAATATTTTTGCTTTCATTAAAATGTAAATTTGAAATATAATTATAATGAATTCAAAGGCAGGGAGGGGAGAAAAAAACACCTCTATAGAGTACGTGTGTGGTCCTCATTGGACAGTTTTATGTCTTGGATTGAAATTTATTACTGCATGATCTACCACGCGGCAATCCAAGGCAAGTAGTTAAATATATGAAAGCTGCACATAGCGAAGCGCGGGGATGCTATCAAATTAAATGGAAAGCGTCTCGTCCATGACCCTTATGGCCAATTCACAGATGGAGATCCATCCAAAACACACTGTGTCCTGCGACCGCAGTCCTGACTTTTGACCGGGGTCATTGAACTTGACAAGAGCCCGACCTTGTGGAAGATGGAACACAGAAGACATAAGGTTCCCATTGACCTTGGCTTTTAGCACAAGTGATTTTTCTGTGCACTTCTAACAGACACTGATAAATGAAGAGCTTCCTTTTCTTTTCCTTTGAAAGAAACAGACAATAATGAGAGTACGCGTACGTGACAGACATCCCAGCGTTAGTCCTCTACAAATATTATTTAAATGTATTATCTAATATTGGCAGATACATAAGGCCGATATAGAATTAGACTATCGTGCTGACTCTCGCTGTGTGTTCAGATAAAAATAATATTTGAAAAGTGTTAATGACAAATACTGGGAAACCCACAGAGAGAGCGAGAACAATATGAAACAGATGCCACCACAGATGGAGGATAAACAAGCACATACATTTCTGTTAAAAACAGAACTGTCACTTGCAGTAGTAAATGATTATGTTTGTGGTGGATCCCACTTCGTTGTGGCAAAGTAGGGATTCAGGGCCTGTTGTCTCATGGACTTCGTAGCATACACACATATCTGTCTTACTGTGGAAAATAATACAAATCTCCATCTCCACCTTTGATAAAGCTTAAGCCACGAAGGCAAAAATGCTTTTTTATGCCCTTTGATTCCTTCACTTTTATAGCCTCTAGCTGAGGATCCAACCTGTTACTACATACTAGAACATCCTGCTGTCTGTTCTGGTGTGCAACTTCAAAAAATATCTACTAAATGAAGGAAATATCTGCCAGATATAATCAGTAGATGCTGTATTCTAAACAGCATTATTCTGTTCTAACTTTAGTTTTACTAATGCAGTTCTGTATGAAAGAGTAACTCCATTTTCAGTCTTAAATTAACCTGTAGATAATTAACCTGTTTTTTTAAACACAATTACAGCTATTCTCTATTACATACAGTATATACTTTTTCTGTCTTATTACTATAGGTGCAGAAGAAAGACTTTAATAGGTTCCTCTCAATCAACCTCCGCTTTTCAGCTTTTGATTAATTGCCAGCACAGATATGCAATTACAGCGGCGGTCGTCGTGCATGTGTATATATTATGCATCGTGGGTGTATTTTGGCCATATTTCTATATATAGGGCAGATATGTGGAGTAGGTGGGACGTGGTCTGGAGCTATCAGAGCCCAAAGGGAGCACAGGCAGTGATTTACACTCTGGCAGGACACCCGCAGTCCTCAGCCTGGTGTGTTATGACATGTAATCACAGATAGACTCGTTGTGTTGTCTCTGTCTCTCAGCAATTTTTTTTGGCACTACGCCCATCTCTCAGCCCTGTGTCTATTGGTTTATTTGAAGCTTCGTAGGCCTTTTGTTGTGCGCAATGAATGTTTTCTGGAATACTTGTTAACGTGGTATTTGTACGGGTGTTATTATGACAGCATAGAAAAACCCAGGAGGCTCCAGATGTGTGTGTGTCTTTCAGTTAAACCCAGCGGCAGCAGAATACTCAAGTAAGGCTGTGGTTTTTGGCGCGTTAACCTACAGTTATGTATGCCAGTGGTCATTACCTATCTTTCATATTATTATTTTTTTTTTAAATTCACTGATGCACATTGTAATCCAGTTCCTCACAATTTTCTTTGCAAATATTTGTTTTATAAATATATAAATGTTTTTATTGCACAAATATTCCAATATTGATCCCGGTTTTGGTGCCATTAGAGTCGTTTTGGTGCATTTGAGGGTAAAAATGTGTGTGGGTCGAACAGTCTGTAGCCGGCTGCTGTAGAAAGGCGGGTTGTGTCTCCACTTTACAGGTCACTCATCATACACCCATGGTTTTGGCTCCAACTCTAAACACAGACAGCATTCAACCCTTCTCCTCTGATCTGCTGACTCACCCTGCACATAGCGGGCTACTGGGAAGAGGTGCTCTGTTGCTGCGAGGCTCATAGATGACAGGTACAGCAGCACAGCGGCTTGGCTATTTTCTTTTTTTTCAGGAAAAAGCAAGCACTCAGGGGTCACAAACGCCCACTCGCAAATATTTCATTGTGTAGAAGAATATTTTCGTGTGTAGGTGTTTGTAAGTGTAACACACAGGGAAGGAGGGAGAGCACAGGAACATATTTTCTATTTTCCATGCCGTGGGCGTTAGACATACCAGGAGCGACAGAAATCTCGCCAAGTCGGATAAGATCATAAAACTGCAAGCCACTCTCCTCTCATTTTCTACTAAATGGATAAAATGGTGTCAGCATGTTACTACGAGCCCCTCAGGATGTAAAATAATGGCAGGACTATAAACTAAAGCAGTTACTCCATGACAGAAGACACTGAATCCTCTCTTATCGAGGACGATTTTCCTTGCAATGCTGTAGTGATTGCGAAACCATCAAAAATAAAGTAGGGCTGAGAAATGTTGACAAAACATGCTGTTAATTCAGATACTTTAGAGTGGATAGCTCAATATCAACATGTTTCAATTTCAGCTCCAACATATTGCCAATGAAGTTTATTATCGGTACCGTACAAGACAATAGATGGCCACGTCTTTGCAGTTTTAGCTCTAACAGTCTGAAATCATTTTCTCCAATCTGTCAGATTTGCTGAATCTTTGAACTTTTAAGAGGCTTCTAAAAAATCCATCTTTATAGGCTTTATATTGGTGTATATATATATATATATATATATATATATATATATATATAGAAAGAGAGAGAGAGAGAGAGAGCTATAAACTATGTTTTTGTTCATTTTAGCTGTCTCTCAGCTGTGTCTTATATTTTACCTCTAACCGTAGCATCTCAGAAGAAAAGATCTGAGAACAAAAATCATTGTAACAATGAATGACAAAGACGTAGCTGCTAAGTCCTGGTAGTTATCTTATCTTTCAGTCTGTCTGACTGTCTTTTTGGTTGGATATTTAAAAGATCATTATTATCATTAAAAGTTAAGATCCCAGGCATGATGTGGTGGTGTAGGGGTAGAGCGCTTGACTAAACAGACTTTAGTTCGAGTCCCGACCAGAGCGTTTTTTGCTGCATGTCTCCCCCCTCTCTTAATAAAGATTCCACAAAAAAGAAAAATATATATGATATACATATCATAGCGCTATTCTGCTGCAGCACTTAAGTTGCATTGTAAAGCTCCATATCACAACGCATCTTCTCCTATTGCTTCCTAGCACTTTAGTTACAATTCAGAGCTCCGTTGTCCTGTTTCTTCCTGCATCAATCGTGCAGCCACTGTAATGAAAGTATTGTAACGTCTATCAAAGACCATATGCTAAGACGTTAGCCGGATTAGCTGCTACGTTATTCCTCATGCTAATACAGGTCTTCCTTCAAGATGCGTTCATGTCCAGGTTGTTACACTATAAAAGAAAACGTATTAAGTAGGAGATATATCATAAGTCCTGTCTTACTCTGCCTATCAACACAAATTCAAAACTGATATGTAGGTTGACATCCAAACTTTCAACACAAAGCCTTTAGCCTTTTTTTTTTACAATAACATATTTGCATGTCTCTCCTTATCCAAAATCTACATGTTTCCAGAATAAATACTTCTTATCTGCACTGCACTATATTATTACAGCCAACTCTCTAACAATAATTTATCTTATATATTATAATAGTAGTCCTATTTATCTAAATATCTACAGTTATTCATTTATTGAGCACACTCAGATTTTAGCTTCATGCTCTGGTTGCTTGTCTTGTGTAGTAGATAGTAGAAGCTGGCTCCTATGTGCTCTCTTGTTACTCCTGATTCTTTGGTAAATACTGTGATACAGCAGGTTGGTGTGGTGTTGATTAGGTCCCTTGTCACTTTGTAAAGGAGCCTCAAACCCATGTGCTGTGTAATTTCCTTTCTTCAGTTTTTCTGACCATATTCCACACAGAAATTTCAATTACTGTCACTTCTTCTCTGTGCTTTATTGGCTGAAATTGTACTGTCAGTTTTCCGAGGCATTAGACTTTGTGTTAACCTTGGGGTGACCCACCAGGTCAGGATGTCACTTCGTGATCTGGGCACTGATGGGAGACGAGACAAGTGGAAGAAGGTGAAAGAGAAAAGAAAGGGGCGATAATGATAAACCGGAGTAAAGGACATCTAAAGGTGTTAGATTGTGCCAGATCGGCAGAGGAGGTGTCAGTCTGCAATTTGGGCAGGGGTCACTGTTGTACTACAAAGTCCACAAAAAAGCACAGTGTGTGTTATCCCTTTATTTAGACTATTAAAGTGTTTTGCATCTAAAACTTATCAAAGCAGAGATGACATTTGTGCACAAACTGTCCTATTGTATCTAAAAGAAAATCCATCAGATGCTTTTCAACAGGAAAGAATGCTCGTATCATTTCCCTTAAGACAAAAATACTCTTCACTCCTTGGTCTGCTTTTCTCTCATTTCGGTTGTGCCAATGCAGTGAGTGCTTATAGCTAGAGGCAAAGAAAAATTGCATATGCTGGATCTCTCCATGAGGCTGCACAATTATCCAGAGCTTGATGGCAGAGCCTGACTCTGACAGGTCGGGTATCACCATATTGAGTGCGAGGGCTGGGTGGGAATGGAAGATACACCTCTCAAAAAAAATATATAAATAATGAAAAAAAAACATACCCCTGAAGGCACAATGCAACAGCAGCATAAAGATCAGCTGCTGGGGAATAGCGTATTGCAGCGTATTGCAGCGTAAGCTGTCATGTTAGCATGAATTGCTGATGAGGGGACGGTCTCACGCGCACTCATTTAGTCTCTTTACCAACTAGAACCTGATTCTACACGAGCATTTTCTCCTTCATTAAACAAATGATTGTTTGCAGTGTTTTGCGAGGAGTTTGAGAGGAGGACAACAGCCTCAGAATCGATATTCAGTTCAGCGCCATCTGCGCTTCGAGCAAACAGGGTTCACATGATTGAGTGGCACCTGCTTGTCAGGGGTTTGCTGCAAAATATTGCTGCATTCAGGGAAGGCAGCACTCCACCTGCATGCCAATCAGGCTGTCAGGCTAATCCCCTCCACCTACATGCACTCACACACAAACACTCGCTCTCTCAGTGTTTTTTTCACAACACGTGCCCTGTAGGTATGGACACATATGCCCATCACCACATCCGTTTGTGCACTGACAGCACTTGAAAACAGGCACTAATTACATTTTTGCAGTATTTACTCTGCACTCAGCCCAGCAGACATCAGGCTGTTTTGTCAGATTGAGACGGATTGTCTTACCTAAACATGTAGACCGCACTAACACTACTAAATGTCTGTTCACTCTAGCATGGCTTCCAGCATTGATTTACCCACTCTGACAGTGTCGGGTGAGCAGAAAGCAGGATTCTATTCTGTTTTTTTTTTCACCAATACCCAACATCCATATAAATATTTGTATCAACAGAGAGAGAATTAGTAGTTTTACATCCGCTGCGTTTAAAGCTATTGATCAGCGTGTGTGGTGCTGTGTGTAGGTGTACTTGCTGTGATTATACAAGCGATGTTTTTGGTGCGTATGTGAGGAAACATAAGTGTGAACGGGGGATTATGAGCAACTGTGCCTCAGCTATGCACACACAATACACAAGCCCTTTCTCCTGAGCATCTTCTCTGATCCCTGTTTTCTCTGTCATGTCAAGAGTAACAGGTGTCTCACCTAAGGCAAAAAAAAACACACACGCTGTATCACTGTCTGCCTATTTATCTCGCTGAATTTATCTACTGTCACGTCCCTCTGGGAACGTCGCAGTGAATTCGGTACCCAGGAAGGTGCTTCTACAGCGCCAGCCTCGTAGGTATCTTTGGCAGAATATTTTAATCAAGGGATTAACCACATGGTGCGGTGCTGCCTGGCTTGGACTCGTTCCCAGCAATGCGTCTATGCTGCGCTGGCTGGATGAACAGAAGGTCAGGACATGCCATAATACTGTGTAACGCTGTGCTGGCAACAGCACCCAGGCAGCGCCAGGCACAGGACTCCGTATCAGGTGCCAATATAAGTCCAGTATCTGACTCACCCGGGTGCAGAGTGTGGCAAAGTGCTTTTTTTTTTTTTTTTTTTTTTAAATCAAATTTGATTCATCAAGCGAGCACAGTGTAAATCTTTATTGCAAATTGGATTATTCCATTCCCCATCTAATGGTAGATTTTACAATGACCGCAAATTACATTGGGTAATGTAACGTTAACAGGAAAATGATATAAGGAACCTCGATATTTAATTATTTTTGAGACGATTATGAAGAAGCTCAATTCTTAATTATTTCTTAAGACATTTATGAAAAAGACATTTCTCCTGTCGTCCGTTCACATCGTGCACGGTTTAAATGAATCATCCCGTTTTTCCTGTCCTTTTCCCTCTGTAAACCCTCTTAACACACACCCTCTGCCCTGGGATGCAGGTAGACAGACTGTAAAACAATAGAGCGTCGCTCCCTTGATTAAACACTCTGAGATTAATTTGCATCTCGGTGCTGCTCGACAGGAGGACGTGTCTCTTACAGGAAGCTGACATTATCTGTCTGACTCATGCGTGTGTATTCAAAATGTAATTTAAGTGGACATGTTGTTGTGAACATGACTATGAACATGATGGAGAAATAAATACCCTCATCAACTATGCAGCATGATGCAGTCCAGACATCTAAATACTCCTGGATGAATTACTTTAAGCAATAAATCCTTATTAATAGAAAACAAAGCGCAGCATATTTGTACAGTACATTACATCACATCCCAATGCATCCAACTATCAACCCAAACCACCAGTCCGCAGCTTTTTATTTTTTTTTCCATCTCAACACGTTATCCATCATTTCCATCTGCCCTTGATTTTCCTGTCTTTACAGGTGCTGACTAATCTAATATTTACAAAGCGGTCATTAATGCCCCTTCATTAGAAGAGATAAAGCCCTGACAATTAGACAGAAGAAAGATAGCTTAGCTCAACCCAAGATCAGTTAACGGCCCGAGTGGATGAAGTTAATGATGCAGTCAAAACCCTTTGAAAACCTGTAGATAGTGACACAATGACCCATAAATACACAAACGCGAGCAGCTATTTAGAGACCTAAAACTACCATTCACTATTTGCAACCCTTTTGCTTTCTGGCAAAGTAAAGAATATGGAAATAATTACCACATAGATAAATGCAGCATTTCTACAGCACACCATTTGATGTTAGCCCACCATCAATATATTGTACGGAAAGAAATGTCCAAATTTTGCGATTCTTTGGAGAGGTAAAGCAACAATCACTTGTTCTCCTGCTTTAAAGATGATAATCCCATATTCTCTGATGCTTCATTTTGCTCTTATTCCTGAATATGTCCTTTTAAAATCTACCCAGTGTGTCTATCCACATCACTGCACATAACAGGGATTTCATCATAAACCACACCAAGGACACGGCTGCACTTGCTAATTTGCTCGTGATTTATATGAATCAAAAAGCTGATTACTAACTATGACGTCTGTTCAAAGGTGAAACCTTCTTCTGTCCTAATTGCCTTCAGTCAGATAATCAGGATGCTTCCTGGGCATTAGACTAATAATAGCATGAGCACGGTGAAGGCAAACACCACCTGGCAAATGTCACAGCCGAGTCAAGTGACAGAAGGGTGGCTTGTGTTTACATTGAATCAGCTGTAATTGTGTGTGATTGAGATACTTCAGCCTAATTGTTTCTATATCCGTAGGATCTGTTATGTGCAAACTGAAGCATTATAATTTCCTCAATTTCTTGTTTATTCTTTGGAGTCACAACCCAACTGTCTTGAAGAGAGATTGCGTTTAAATAGTATTCAGAAATCAAACTAATCACACAATAAATAGAGTGGGCCAGACGGGCGTGATATTTTTTCTCATCCCTCCCCCCGTTTCTTCTCTGGAGCCGGTCAATAAACAATCTGCATAACTTTAGCGCGTCAATATTTAATGTGCCAGCTAAAGGTCTCCTCTCCTACAGGTCGCAGTCAGTCTGGTTTTGATGTTTACTACTTTGAAATTTGCCACAGACACAAACTGTCCTCAAGGGGTTTCACTTGCTCTGTGCGGCCGTGTGTGTCTGCGCGCATGCATATTAAAGAATGTTTATGTGTTTTTAATGTTTTATATTTTTATTCCACTTTGCCGCCTTTGTTTGTATGTCTGTGGGTGTTTTCCATACATCAGAGCGAGGCCTCTAAGCCCTTCCCAAGCCAGGAGAAACGATGTGCTCCTCCAAATTGCTTACAGCCGGTCTATCAGTGGGGAGGGGAAAAAAAAATATGGGGGTCCAATTTTTTTTTTTTTTTTTTTTTTTAACAACGACAACAAATGAGCCAACACAGGCACACAATTAGGGGGAAGTCATGGCTATGTGTCGTCTTTAGATGAGCAACATGATGGCCTCTTTACCCTTAGCGGGGGTAAAGCCCTGCCCCAGGAGATGGCTCATTAGGGATGAAGAGGGGGGGCAGGCAGTCAAAACAGTGGGCGTGGAGCGAGGGGGGTCGCTGCCACTCAGAGAGAAGAGGGGGCTCCGGCTAAAGTCCTTTCACAACAAGGGCCATTCTGAGTGTGTGGAAGACATTAGCTCGACTTACTGCTGCGAAATCATCATGTCACACAAAGGACAGCTGCCATAAGGGCTGAATTAACTCTAATGCCAAAATATTGCCTCATCAGTTTGGCTACTTACCGTTTTTCAAATGTTTTTTACAGATGAATCAACAATTAACAATTCTATACATTAAAATAATAATAATAATTTAAATGAAAAGATTAAAACCTTTGGACCTACAAATAATTTGCACAAACCATGTGAGGCAACATTAACATTCTAATGATCTCCCTCAGCCAGAGAGAGATATTATCCGAGTGAAATTAAGAAGGATTGTAATATTTTAGCTGATCTGGCAATAATGGAACCACTCACCAGTTAGACTTAATTAATTGTAATGTGGAAGTGTCATTTACAGTCGGTCTTCATCATCACTGAGATAATCATGCATCTCTTTAATCACGATCCGTCAGCAGTTGTCACAGATTGTGCATTTGGGGGATTTCTAAAAGAACTTGTTTTTCGAACGTGTTTCTGGATCACGACTCAAACTCTGCAGGCTTCAACAGAACAAAAGAAAAAGCAGTGTGAACAGGGACAGCACGTAGATGCGAGAAGGAGAGCTTTACTGTAAGGAATACGTGAATCTGATCTCCATCACAAAAGCCTTTGTTCACTGGGCAGCTTTTGGTCCCATTATGGGACTGCACATGTAGCACACTCCTGGGTCTTTAAAAGCTGGAAGAGTGCCACCAGATGGTTAAGAGCAGAAGTGAAGATGTCATTCTCCACCCTGCATCTTTTTTAATGACCATTACAACACACTGTAACTCATCGCACACCCTCACATACTGTACTGTGCATAGACCATATCTAATAA
This sequence comes from Lepturacanthus savala, assembly GCA_030544235.1. Lineage (NCBI taxonomy): Eukaryota > Metazoa > Chordata > Actinopteri > Scombriformes > Trichiuridae > Lepturacanthus > Lepturacanthus savala. The sequence goes on along the minus strand of CM060469.1, from coordinate 15,344,286 downwards.
AAGAAAAGTCAACAGTCCCTAAACAGTCATTTAAATATCTATGCATTAGTAAAGACAGTTGCTCTTAATGCACATGTACGCATCAACAACCAAGTTTCCCCTCTGATACAGTTACACATGCTGATATAACTGTATAATTACAACCCTGTAGAAAGCAAGGCCCTGATTTCCTGATGCAGCACTAATGATTTGTCAAACTTTCCCTTTGAAATTGACCGCCATGCTTTGATTCTCTGTCGATCAAAGGAACCAAACCCAGACCAATTCATTTGTTTCCCCTCGTCTCTTGTTGAATTACCCTGCGCCGCTGCGTTCACCGGAATTTGCATACGTGGTGTTAGCTTTAGAACAAACTGGGCTTCACACAAGCGAGCGCGCACAGCTTTATTTAAGCAGCTAATTGGGAATCGAGTGAGCATCTCTAATCTGTCTAACAAATAGAAATAGTATTTTCTCATCTAATTAATATTCTAAGTTTAGCTAATTAAAAAACCCTAAACAAGAGAATACACTAGTGAATTTAGTGTGAAGTAAGACTGACAGGAGTTTAGCACCCGCATAATCACACCACACAGTCATGTGGAAAATAACAATTAGAGTAGCTTATTTTTAGCTTGTCATTTGAAAATTTGACATTTTAAAAGTAGTTTACAGTGTTGCCCTGTGGGGGAAAATCAATCTCATTACGATATTACTGAAAGTCTTAATAACTCTTAATAACCACTGTGGGCTTTTGAATGAAGGTAAATTCACACCATTAAACTTCAGCACCTTCTGTGGTCTTCTCACACCTAAATCCTTTCCAACCATATTAGCTCATCATGAAGTAGAAGTGATATTAACTAAAGTGTTAGGAAAGGCATCTTTTTTTTTGTTAAATGGATGTAATGTGTCTTTGTGACTCACATCCTAATGGACAGTGCCGCTACTGTGAATCAAAGCTCTTAGAGCAGCTTTTAATGAGCATGGATCTGCAAAACCATTTGTGCTCTTGTTTCCCATTTTTTTTTCTTTATTCATCTCCTGCATTTTCACAGGTGAAAGTGAAATGCATTTATATCAGCGCTGAGGTGTCAGTAGAAGACTGTAATCTCACAGGAATAAATCGCATATGTCTAAAACGGTTGCTTTTTAGGAAACTATTAAAAAAATTTAGTATTTCGTCTTCTTATTGTGGTCAGATGCTCATTCAAATCGATAAAGGCGGTGTGGACTGATGTGTCAGTCAAAGATAGATTTTAGAATCCAATTGAGTTGATTAAATAATTGTAAAACCCACAGAGTCAAAGACCATTGACTTATAAGAAATAGAAAAAATGACTACATATTGAGACAAAAGGTCTCTGGACAGCAGCCATATGCGACATCTGTTCGATTTTCATATCTATGTGCACTGACTGAAAAGTAGCTCTAACCACTCATGCATGAAATATATATTTAAAAAAAACACAGAGAGAGGGATAAAGAAAACTGTGATATGTCATCGACCCAATAGTAGTTTTAGCTGTTTTCTCTCGGTGCACCTTGAAGGACACATGCTGTAAGTTTACGTGTCCCACTCCCAGTTCTTGACCTTGAAAAAAAATGGCCACCACCTCTATCAATCACCAGCTCAACCAAGAACAGGAGAAAATGATGCCGCTAACAACATTATCGCAGCACTTGTTCACATCTCATTGATTTGACAAAAGCCATCAGTCAGCAGTGTCAGTCACATGGTTCAGTGCTCTATTGAATGAAGGGTGGGCAGCACAGAACATTCTATAAAAACGCCACTGATGGGATTTTGAGGATGCACATTCACGCAGGTGACGCGACGCACATTGCTGCCAATCACAATATCCCGCTGATCGGCAAGTGCCAAGAAATGCACGCAAATACGCCAGCAAAGGCGGTAAAGGTAGAAAACATGAGCATAAACAATGCAACATGTTCAAATTTGATATAAAATTCCATTGTTGGTATCAAATTATGTATCTTTGATATGATTAAAGGAATACTTCAGTGATTTTTGCATTCCCACTTCCATAAAGGATTGTCAAGAAACAGCCGTAAAAACTGATGCAGCAGATTTGTCGCACCTCATACGGATCCTACGCTTCCCATGATGCAGCTGGGTGACATTTTTTTTGTCACCCGGGTGGCTGCTGGAGGGATTCCTGAAACAACAGGGCTCATCCTTCCTCTTTATGAGACAGACACTCCAATTAGCCTGTCAAAAAAAGAAAAAGAAATGCTTTTAATGTTTTGATTAATTATTGATCACACCAGAGCAACCACCCCCGTGCTCCATCTTTTGACGTAAAGGCTGCACAGCACACAGTTCTCTGGTGGACAGCAGTAGAGGCCCCCCCCCCCGCAGGATACTGATGTCACACTATTCATCATCTCCTATTGAGAGGCGATGAGGAATGGATTCACCTACAAAGGTCCCCGGCGGTAATGCCATAGACAGCCCCGCCGCCCTCTCGTCCCCTCTGCCGCGTCCCAGGGGAGGTTTCAATTAAACAGCCCGAATGTTTGGGACATTTTAATCCCCCTTCCACCTCGTTTATCTCGGCGCCCACACCTCTGGAAGCCCAGACAGTGGAAGAGTGCATCCATGGATAAAACCATCTCTCTGTTCACTTTGTGTACTTCTCCTCTATATGGAGATTAGAGGCGCAGTGTGTATGGGATTAGCCTCCTTTTTGCCTATTTAGAGGTCATACAGAGAGCGTCTTACTAGATTCGCTTTTGACACCACTGCTTGGCTTTGACTGCAAAAGCCTCGTAGATTGAAACGGGACTGACGTAAAACAAAAAAGAAATAGTTGCGAAAGACAAATTAACTGGACGATTTTGAACTCAGCCTGTCTGCTGCTTTCTTTATCTTTTCATAATAAGGAATTCACTTAGTAGACGTTCTGCGCTTCTCCACTCGATCGCGCTGGTAAAAGTCTTGATGTTTTAGCACAGTAATTGACTTTGGAGAGTTTTAGAGGAAATAATAAGATGTCTGTACTGTCAGCATATGAAAGGGTTCTTTCAGGCCTCTTCTCAGGGTGATTTAATGTTAAGAACTGTATGTTTGTAAGAAGGGGGGGGAAAATGGATGCGATGACCTTTAGCAGTCAAACCGAATGGCCATCATTCTCCTTTCAAAACGTATGCTAAGCTCGACTTCGATTTGTGTCCTGTATAATTGACTTTGTGGTTTTACAGTGGGGTGTGCTTGCTCCGCATAACCAGTCAGAGAGAGACAATCTTTGGCCGGCAATTTGCTGAGAAACAGCTTGTTAATGGTCAATTGATTAGGGCGTAATGGGAGTATTGATCTAGGTGATCCGGAATGTAAATTTTTCATCCGATGTTCTGAACTCCGACCAGATAGCTGGCATGTCTGTGCAGGTCGCGTGTTAAATGTATATCATTAATGCTCCACTTTCAACTCCTCACTCAGCTGCCAACCCGAGCATGAGGAGATCAGGGCAGAGCAGAATTAACCTGAGCGATGTTCTCCGTAATCGTTTAGTTCCGCAACCATCAGCGCAGGTTTGTGTGATACACCCCTGAATGTGTTTTTTTTTTTTTTTTTTTTAAAAGTTGAATAAGTTTGATAGAGGAGTTTGTTTTTTTCTCTTCCAGTCCAATCAGGAAGGAGATGTATACATTTTCTCTGCTTTTTCTGCATAAATCAATACTTAATGCATCTGTTCCGTTCATTTGCACTTTCCAATTCACAGTCTAATGCACTCTTCATTAATAGGAGCTACCTGGCTTAATGTCTTCAGATATGTGACCGGCTGCAGCATCAGAAGTGTTCCAATTTATTTTGATCACGTACGCACCGCTGTTAATATGCTGTTTATAGCCTTTAAAGTCACATGAACATTTTGCACTTTGATAAATATTTCAGATCTGTCATTTTAATCTGTCCCGTTCTGTCTCTGTCTCTATATGCATGTACTGTATAGTGTACTGTCGATCTGTCTGCGTGTCACATGGAGAACCAAAAGACAATCAACGTGTCTTTGGTAAAGGATGATAGTGCCCCGCAGCCAGAGAGATTCATCACTCATCAGACACTGTTAGGGAAATTTAGGAGCTTAATTTTGTCGTTCCGGGCGGTTGATACAGCCACCGATCCAACATTGTTATACCAGAGACTGATGTCTGCTCTATAACTGATGTGCAGTTAGGCAGCAATTCCTCAAGGAGAGGGATGGTCTCTCGTGCTGGAGTTAATGATGTCATGCTGGCGGTTGATCAGACATTTTTTTTAACTATACTAGATTGTATTGTTAAAGTATATCAGGTGGCGCTGAAACAATTAGCTGATTAACTAATTGATCAACACAAAATCAAATCAGTCATTCAATTATCATATTAAAATGTTTAATGATGAATATAATTGTTTTAAATAGTCAAGTTTTATCTTCCTCGTGTTTCTCAGATCCCGTTTGCTGGTGTTGGATGTAGATAATTATTCTCGAAACACTTGTTGGTTAAATAAAAACATAATTCAAAACCATTTTTAAAATCAATTAATAATTTATGGTACTAATCATTCATATGTCGCAAAAAGGCCAAATTGTTAATGGGACCATCTTTTCGAAAATAAGGATTAGATGCTTTTATTTGTTTAGATCAATGTAAATTAAATATATATATATATATATATATATATATATATTATATATATATACATCAAGTAGAATACAAATATATATATATATTTGTATTCTACTTGATGTATTGTTGATTTCATTGCTGTTTTATTCTGTTTTGTATTGTCTAAACATGTCTATATTGGTTTCAGACAAAACAAGCAAGTTGAAGACATCACATTGGGATCTGAAAAAAGGTATCTTTTTAAATTTAGATATAATTTAGATATATTATATCTGGTATTTTTATGGTGTTTTTTTTCACTATTTTCTATTCCTTCTTTCTTCTTTCTTATCTTTTTTTTTTTTAAAAACTGAACATATGTCCAGATGTACATATGTTCCAAAACTGTATTTGTAAAAGACTATCCCAAAGCGGTCATCTGAAACTTCACTGCAAGAAGTCATAGCGCTCTGATACAATCAACTACCATAAAAATGCTGAATGTCGACTAAGTGGTCGATGTGATTTCAAAGAAGAAGAAGGAAAAAAAGGAGGTGCCGTACGAATCCATTTAGCCATTGACAGGGGCTTAATATATGAAAGTGGTTGGTCTTCCTATTGCTTCCACTTGTACCTGGATCTCCATTTTAATAAGCTAATTACTGGGCAGCTGGCTCAGCGGCCTGCGTGCGCCTCAGTCAGGTGTCTGGTTCTGAATGGGCTGCGGGCTCTGCCGGTAGACTGCAGACAGCTGGCTGTGTAGTGTGTCCTCCAGAGATGTCAGAGGAATCCTTTTCTAATCCTCTGCTCCCCTGCTGGAAGCCGGTTGTTGGGAAAGCATCACACAGAACATATAACACCACTGATAAGAGGGGCTCCATAAGATTCAGTCAAATAAAAAGAAAAAAAAGGCACCGCTTTGTGTGATTAGCTAACTGTTAGTCAGAATCTTATCGCTCTCAATACAATACTTATTCTAAGATTTGATTGTCACGTAGGGTTTCTTACCAACGAAGCGCAGCCTTTCATGAAGTGGAGAGGATAGTGCTTGGATTTAATAATTTATTCCCCTCACCCGTGTGTCAGATGAAGTGCGTGTCATTCAGACGTGTGAATGGAGCCCCCCTTGGATCTCTGGGGGATTTGCAGTCGGATTTCTGCTGGCAGACTAAAAGAAAGCAACAACTTTTCACCTGATTCACTGTGTAGCAGCTTCAGACAGCGACTGAAATACTGATCCATACAGGGTTCTACTGCGAGGTAGTCAAGTATAGGTCCATGCCCTTTATATTAGATAATAATGTGCAGTATCTGAAAGAAACAGTCTGTCTTTGACCTTTTTTTTTGCTTTTCTTTAAAATTTGTTAGGTTTTATTAGCAGCGGGATCAGATAAGCTGCAGTGAAAACAGTCTGGGAGCGCTGTGCTAATTGCTCTGCGGTTAGATAAGCATCTTTGGAAAAGCTCCAGACTTGTGAATTATGAGCACACTCCGATTTTAACCACCCTCCACAATGATGCAACTTTGAACACACGGAGACTCCTGCCTGCCGCATACAGAACCGCACCGTATAGGGGACCTCTAAGCACTCTCTGGGTGGCGGAATATGACTTTCACCTGGCGAGCAGCAGCATAAATCTTTCTGGAAAAAGAAGAATGAGACCCATCAAGATCAGAGCGATGAGTTTAATTCACTGGCAGGCTTGTGGAAAAGGATATAACAGGTTTGATATTCCCGGTAATAAGAAAAATACTGCTATAAGCCTGTTACTCTGAAATGCCAGGGGGACAGAGGAAACTGCTCATTCTATAACTCATGTGATACAAAAAGTCCCCTGTACTTCTCAGGTTAGGAAAATAAAAAGAAATTAAAATAATGTCACGTATGCTTTAATTTCACCTGAGTTTAAATTAAAATCTAGGATTTAAATGCACATTTGTTTTCATTATAGCTCTGTTTTTAGAAGAAAAAAAATGACACAAACAGCTTGTATAATCCAAAAGTACAGTGTAAACTGTACAGTACAGTGTAAACTGGAATATGCTTCATTTTAGGGCATGTATTCAGTAATCTGTAGTGCGCTACATTTTAACGGTAACCCTCCCAACACGTATCAGGAGAATAAAAATGGTCTGTGCGTTTCAGAAAGGGGCTCAGCACAGGCTGATTGATTTGGCTGTAACAGTGACAACAGGCCTCCCCTGTGTTTCACTCCGCATAATTCTTTGATTAATGCTGTGCATCCCAAAATCGCTCCTCTGCAACACAGAATCTAATTAAATCACCTGGATAAAATCTGTAATTTATTGGAAACGTCAAAGAAGACAGGCCATATCATTAATAACTTGAAGGATTTTTTAAAAACGTGGATTAAGTTAAAGATTTCCTTCTATATTGTATTTATTCGGCATGTAATATATTTCCGCACGCCGGTCGGCGGTATCAAAGGTGTCACATGTGCCGAATATCATCTTTCTTCTTTTAGCCCCTATTTCACCGTGACAGATGCTTGTGTCGCCCTAACTCCCCACAGGCCGAGCAAATTCAGATGTATGTTTCATTGCTGTTGGTTGTTGTGTACAAAATCAGGAGCCACAGATCACTAAAGCGTTAAATGAAAGCAATGTACCCTCCTGTTCACTTCACAGTGTATGACTTTGTTTCAAATCAATACTGTAAATTATTGAAGGCGCAGGATAGGGATACAGTATGCCAAATGATATTCATTGAAGGAAATGATGTTCCCCTGGGCCGTCAATAAAGCAGCGCATGTTCTTCCACTCCACATCTTGGCAAGCCTATTGTAGGCAGGAAATTCCTACTTTGCCAGATCGCATTTTCAATGAATAACAATTACAGACTTTCATGCAAGAGTGTATTTTTTTCAGTGATTGATCTCCCTAAATCTACCTATTCCCACCTATCTCTGTGATAAGCTGACAATGTGCTGCAACACATAATACATGAGGAGCCTAAAGGTGTGTCTGCTTTCCCTATTTAAAGCTCTGGGGTGTACGGTTATATATTTTTTAAATCTTTAATTTAATATCCGCAGGTGTGGTGGAGAGTGACAGAAGATAGGGAGCAGAAGGACATGAATGTAACAAATGAATATCAGCCAGATGCAAATAGAAAACGCAGCAGAAGAAGACTAAAGGATGAAAGAGAGTATTTTCAATCAAATTCTTTAGTCATGCAAAAAAATAAATCAGCAAACTTGATTTTACCGGAGTGGCAATAAGGTAGGCGCAGTAAAAATATCACAAAAAGTCAATAAAACTGAGCTACACAATGGCAAATATATGATAATAGACAAACATGCTGATTGAAGTTCAGGCAGTATTCAATTTTAAATGGTTAATATACAATTAGTATATTTCTACTGCTTGAATACAAAACTCGTATACCAATGAATACTATGTGTTTGGTCCTAATATCATGAATAAAATCATTTGCACTATATATATATGGATATGATATACAATGTATTCCTTCTCATTCATTCTCAATGCATGTTTAGCTGCATCCATCTAAATAAGTGATGTGAAGATCTTGGCTTAGTCTTTATTATCAATGGCCCTCATGTAGCAATACTCTCTTAACAAAACTAAGAGAAGTCAACTTCATATATGTCTTAACTATCCAATTCTACTCTTTGTGCACTGAATGATGAATCTCACTTGATCAGAAATTGGAGGCAAATCACCCTCTAAACACTATATAAATGGAGATGATGTGCTGTGTGCAAATACTCTGGTACATGCTCAAGAGTTTGAACAAAGCCGTCAAAAAAAGGCTTTAAACGGACAAACTTTAGCAGTAGAGAAATCATCATACTGCTAAATACACTTAAATAATGTAAACTTGTAATTTACAGTGTGTACTGCAGGAAAATCAAAAACCCAGCAGTGGCAAAACATATGTGGTGCTGTAAATGTCATGTCAGCAGATGGATTCACAGTAACTGAAATTAAAAGAAAATGGTTTGACATGAAAATGGAAGAAAAACAATACATTGCCCAAGCCAAGCACAACATGATGACAACTGGACAGGGACAGGAGGTGGTGGCATCTCGTTAGTAGACCTCGGAATTCAAGAAACTAGTGCAGTGCCTGTAGGAAGTATGTATTCCAATGGAAAGCTTAAATAGATTTGTTTTGTTTGGCCAAATAGGGGGGTGTTGGACTGCTACATAGTCTTAATAGATAAATTGTACATTGGGTAGGACATGGACATACACTGTGTTAAAGAGAGAAAGAAAATGCTATAATTTATGTTGAAATTGTAGAGCTCGATCTATGTATAAGTAGATATAAGAAAATTGTGTTGATAGGCCAAGTAAAACCGGACTTGATAAATCTTACTTTGCACTTTTTCCTGTATAACAACCTGGGCAGTTTACTGTTATGTGGGTCCATAAATAAATGAGTTTAGGCCCAGATTATCTTTTGTTACATTAGATTAGATTAGATAGGACTTTATTGATCCTTTGGAAGGTTCCCTCAGGGAAATTGAAGTTCCAACATGTCACATACAGCATCTAATGATAGATCTAACATCTAATGATAATTATTATGTTTGTTCCATGTGCATGCCCAAAAATTGAGGTTAATCTGACAAACAGTTGGATAGATGCGTGAGCCACAGACTCACAATAATAATAAAAATAAAAACAAGATAATTGTCCAAATCTCCCATCTCTATCTAATAGGCTAGATGTACAAACTGCCCTAGTGTGCAACGGTGTACACTAGGGCTGCAACTAATGGCTATTCTCGATTAATCTATCAATTACTGAATAATTGTTATTTGTTTGGTTCAGAAATGGTGTAAAAGCTAAAGATGCAACCTAAAATATCTTTTACAGTCCACAATAACTATAGAAGACTAAAGAAGATTAAAGAAGCCAGAAAATAACATTTGAGAAACTGGAACCAGAGAATTTTCTTTTAAATTTTGTATTAATTTCTTTATCAATTAATCAATTATTAATATTGTGATTCGATTAATTGAGTAATTGTTGCAGTTCTAGAGCACATAGAGGATTGTGTCCTTCAAATATACTAAATAACATGCTTATTGCAAAATACAAGTGTGCAAAGTGTGGAGAAATTGTAAATATATGTACCAAGCCTGAATGCAGTTTCTGTGATGGAGACTGTGTCTGGACTTAATACGTTCAAGGGAAGGTGCAAACGTCCCCGGAGACTTATAGGCACAATGAAAGACAATTTTTTATTCTTTATTCAATTCTATCAATACGCCTACTAACATATTCCTACTCGAGGTCACAGGTGGGAGGAGAGGCACATTTCTAAACCAAAAAAATCAAAATAAAGATTAATTTGCAAAACAGAAACGTCAGTAAATCAGTCTCGTATTGATCTATGGATGAAGGTGGGTGAGTCTTAGCGTATCTGCTGTCCACAGCTGCTTAATATCGTATGAAAAGCTTCTTCTGCATCTGCAGGACTGATATGGACAAAGCTCCATAATGTTACCCACAGCTGTTCACTGTGGCTCTTTTATGCACACAGATCCTGCAATAATGATGCAAAGAAGACTCCCGATCATTACAGCAGACCAAATGCTGTGTTCCATGTGTTCCGGGATCAGAGACATGACCTGTGACACAACAGCATTGGCTTCTAGTGTTTGCAAAGCTGGTGGCGAGCGTATATCACCTGTAGCACTGAACTATCAACATGTTTGTTAATATATTTTGTGTTCGATTGTTTAAAATTTGTATTAAATGCAAGAATCTGTGTGTGGTGTTTACTGCTATAAAGACATAACTATAACCTGGATATTTAACCTCTCCTCCCTGTCATCCAATAGAACAATGTTTTTTTCGCATCACAATGCTAAGAGCATACACGCACCAACGCAATCTATGCAAATGTAGATTCATTAGCGGCCGTCACTTCACACATATCACCTTCCCTCTAGCTCCGCTGACCCACCGTTTTGTAAGAAAATATTCAAGGCAAACAAGCACAATACATCCCGAGCTGTGAAGGTCCAATAGTTTCTGCTGTGTGATACACGCTGATGTGTGACAGCCATTATTATTCCGGCTGTCACTATTACACACACAAGCGAGCAGATGATGCCTTATGAGTAGTAGTATCCTGATAGAGCCATCAATATCCACATCCTTGGCCTCATTCAGTCCGTCATAGTGTGTGTGTGTGTGTGCGGGGTGTGTATGTGACGTTGATGAATAAATCAACAGAGTGTGAGATTTTTGGAGCATTTTTCTGGGAAATCTGTGACAATGCATCCGAGAGTCAATGTCTCCCCACAGCCTCGCGTCGCATCTCATCTTTATCAGAATATCATCAGTTACTCACACTTTTGTGGCCATCAAGCGGGATTTGGGACACATTATTTACTCTCAACCAGTTTTCTTGTCACCTCTGATACGCAGCTGCACACGTGTTAATGGGGACCACGGGCACCCGCCAGGGGTGATTTGTAGGGTCACAGGTTTAGAGGTGGCGAGCACCCAGAGAGCTGCCCAGCCAGGTGAGATACCAGATACAGATATTCCACTGTTTGGTACATTTTATCGAATTTAATTTCCACATTTGTAAAAGAAAAGCAATCACAGTTTTTTTAGGATTAAACTATAAACCAAAAGTGTGCGATTTCAGATGCAGTACATCTAAACTAGACCCCTATAAAAATATCTCTTGGACTCATTTTTTTGGACTTTTTTTTTTTAAATGCAATACACAAAATGTAAAACACAGTAACAGAAATTGACTTTTTTAATGTTTGTCTCTGCCTTTTTCCTTCTTGTCTTAATTATATATTACAAATACATGAAAAATACAGTTCAGTACAGTTCAACCTGTGTGTATGTGTGTGTGTGTGTGTGTGAAAAGAGTAAAATAAATATATAAAAATAACCTCTTAAATTTCAGGGGTGCAATTCAATTTAGTAAAAGCACCCCCAAACGCCTATGGCACCCATTCACTTTTCCAAACCTTATCCCATACGGTTTGAGAATATCCACGGAAAAAAAGTGAGCTTGGCCATCTAGAGGCATTTTCATCGAGCTACTGTAGTAATGGCAGGCATTTTTCTTCACAGTCGTGCCTCCATCTTGCTCCTTTCTTTTCGCTCTTTGTCCCTCTTACATGTGCAGGAGGAGATAATTTCTTGGCTTTCTGTCCGCCCATCTTGAGTAAATCCTAGCTGACAGTTTAATGGCCCTAAGACACATTGGTATAGAGTCTATAGAGAAAGGGCTGATATCTATACCCAGCCGACTGACAGATGAGCAATGGAAAAGGGTTAAAAAAAAAAAAAGGGAGGGAGGGGTAGGTGCCTGAATGTGTGAAGTGTGTCACCCTTCAGAAGTTCAATCCAGGACACGGCAGCAGGAACAAAAGGAAAAAAAGCAACAGGAAATGCTGTGAATCGGAAATTCCATGTGTTCCTTAAAAATGCGGCGGTGTCAGCTAAAGAAATCTGTAGAAAGATGTGACAAACAGTCATTTGGATTCCAGAGATTGCAATACGATCCAGTCAGAAATTTGCCATGAATAATAATTAACATAGGAATCCAAACGGGACTTTTTTTTTTTTTTTTTTTTTTACAGCGCAGGGATTTAAGAGGGATTTGCATAGTTTAAGATCCTCGCTCAGTATCTCACTTTGGCCCCGACATCTGCTAAACGACATATGCATCTTATCTCAATTACGCTGCACATGCACATCACCACAACGTAAGGAGAGGAAACTCCACCAGGTCGCAGGGATCACTGTGGTTGGTGGATACATGTTCCTGCCATCAGGGCATTATCCACGCATACTCGTGCATGCATGACCGCGTGATCATATTTATACGCATGGTCATGTTTGTGTGAGTCTTTTATAAAACAAAACCCTTACAATGTGTGTGGGTTTTGTTTGTGTGTGTATGTGTGTGGGGATTTGCCTTCAAGGGAATTGATCCACAGCAAATCTGTAACTAATTTATAAATATGTCCGCTCCGACGGGCTCCGCTGGAGGCCTGTATTGTTTACATAAAGAATTCCGTTTGAAGTTTATTAGCTTTTTAACTGGCTTTATTTCTTTGATCCCTCGTGGGAGAGAGTACAGTGAGCTTTATTGTAAGGGCACTCTCGGATAGCCGCTCCCCCCGTAACCACTTTTACTAAGACGCTTTGCTTAAGACAACTTCATTTCGCCTGTGTGTTTAAAAGCAGAAGTCTATCAATGAGTTGTGTAGTTTACTAAGTTCACGTGTAGGGTTTTTGCTACTTCTCAGCACTGATACGGTAATAATGATCCATTAAAAAAGTCATCATTTTCATGGGAGAGCAGCTAACTCTTCCACAAACTGAGGGAAAACGCTGATGTGCCATTTCTGAATGCGCCCCCCCCCCCCCATCCCTTCCATGCTTGGCAGGTGATTTCGTATTCTGATGTGAAATTAATGCAGCATTTCTGTAGGATGAGTTCCGGCGAGAGATCAAGTTTTGGTCATTGGAGACGGGGGGGCTGCCTTAGTGCTCAGTTAAACCCTCTTTATACGGCTTGTTCTTGTGTAGCGAGAGTTCATCCGCCGCTGTGACAGAGACAACAAGCAACTTAGCTGGAGTGTGCAGGTCTAAAGAGGATCTCTGCGTGCCTCTAATCTCTTGAGAATTTATGCAGAACAAGAATGAACCGCAGTAAGGGATTGATCTGATGCTCGAGCTTGTACTTTCAGTGAAAAACTCAGGTGTTGCACACTGTTATTATAGACAAAGCTAGATGAGAAATCACAGTAATTATAATGATCTTTCATTGTCTTTATCAGTCAGTTCTGCTTATTGGGAAACATTAAAAAAGCAGTTTTTGTGAATGCATATACATAGACATGCAAACATGCGTCTCTTAAGATTCATTTACAACTCTAATTAATAGAAGTTTAGGAGCCAGTTTTGGACTCCAGGGCCCAGAGTTTGCATATCTCATGTTACATATTTGGTTAATTGCTCGACTGAACAATTCCAGCATTTAAAGATTAGCATCAACAGTTGGCTCATATCCAAATGTGTAGAAACGCGATTTCACTGTTGCGTTCTTTGGTCTTAACGTCAGACAGGACGATCTCTGGTCCCATTTTAAGACCCCCTGCTGATTTCACACCGTAAAGTCATTACATTCAATTTGGTTTTGTAAATGATGCACTGGTACCGTGGCACCCATTCAAGCCATCCTGGATTTTAATTACCATTAATTACAATTTGCATAAAGCTTTTCAGCAAGCGGCTCCTGAATCGCTGCAATAATTATACATGTAAATGAAGGCGTACAACTGTGTGTGTGCGCACGTGTGTGTGGCTGCTCAAAAAAAAGGGGGTTTCCGCTTTTAGAAAGCCATCTGATAAGTGAAAGTCGAAATGAACGTGGACGGAGGAATGTGTCACAACAATAAAAGAGCGTCTGTTACCTCAGATGTTGTTTAAAGAAAGAGAAGAGCAGGGGTTGTGGTACCTCATGAAACCCAATATACTTATTATGCATACGACAGCAAACAAAAGAAGAGATAGTGATCGGAATGCAGAGAGAGTTTTTGCTAGATTGTTTATCCGCTTTTATGTCAAATATGAAGTGCCAGGAGAACATAAAATAGAGCTGTTTCATTACAAAACTCCTTAATCACGTCTAAACTGTTCATAATCAACCCAAGCCCAAATTGTTTATCTTGTTCGTCAGTGTGTTCAGACCCTCTCACCTCTTCCATTCATCACACCCTCCTCCGGCACACGGCTTCATATTGTAAATTGGAAACAAACCTGAGATGTCTCCATCACTAGCCAATCAGCAGCACTAATAGGAGATAGCCTTCACTCGTGTTTTCATTGGCCATGTGTCTATGCCAAGCGCCGTAGTTAAAAAGGTGACACTAAATAAATTGGGCTCCACCGAGATAACCGTGGTTGGGGAAAAAAAAAGTGAAATCGCATTTGATGGCAGTCATTAGCTTGGCTCGTTTGCCGAATACATCATGCTGTCACAATTTTGGCCCACGGCACCTATTAAATGCCATTAGTGAGGAGAATTTGAAGGCAGCAAATTACCCATGTGCTACACAGGTTGCTGCATTAGTATTTTAAAAATGTTTGCTTTGACATGGATTATGAGCACTGAAGATCTTCAGCCTTTTACTTCAGTTTGTGCCTGCGCAGGGTGCGCATACTTAAAACGCCTGCTAATATTCCTATTTGAACATGTCCTCACACTCAAAGTGTACTTAAAATCAAGGTGGGGACACCTGCTGCCATTAATTGTTTTGTCATTTTGAAACAGGCGGCGCTGCCGTGAATGTGCTCCCAGGTTACGCCCGACGCATCCCAATGAACTGACATTTAAATGCATCTCAATCTGATTTCAATTTCCCCAGTCTCAACAACAATGTCTGACATTCATAGCATCCTCAGGGGGTCTGCTTCTAGGTCATTCCCTTATCTTCACCCAATAGGTACGCACTCAACAAGCCCGATAAACAAGACAGCTCTGTGGAACCTCTGTAGAGGCGGTGTCGCCCCGTGACCCTCTTTGGCCCCTTATCCCGTGTGACTGTTTTGCGATGCCACGGTGACAGCGGGTGTCAGGGGAGGAGTCTGCGACCTTTGCTTAACTAATGGGTCCTTCATCATCCCCCGTGCCACTAGCATGAGCCCTGTGTTTATTGCTCTTTATTTTAAATTAAATCCACGGCAGTACCCATCCATCATGGTCGCCCATGACCTTTACTGGAGGTGATGCCTTGGCTCTGGAGGAGCCAGCGTGCAGGTTTAAAGCGGCCTACCACACCGCCTTTGAAGTGTGTGGGCCTGTCTCAGATATCTGACACGTACAGTGATGAGTATTTACCTTTGCAGAAAGCAGCCGTAACCAAATACAGCCTGCTTAAAGCTGGTGTCTTTTATGTTGTTATTAATTACTTAATCGTTAATATTGCCGTCTGCATAGTAGAGTAGCATAAAACAGTTTTCAACCAGATGCTCTATGTTCTGACCTTTGGCAAAATATTGATCAGGTCACACTTGTTTTTGTTGGCAGGGCCAATAAAGTTAATTTAAGCGGGAATCAGGCGTGCTTTACATGTCGTGTTTGTATGTTTATGCATCAAAATCAAGAATGCAAACTGTATCTACAGTTGTATGAATGTTTCATTAGCTGGAACATTGTCCAGGTTTTGAAACTATAAAAGCAAGGAGCGTTTATGCGTCTGTGGCTCGTGTGTCTCTGTTAAAAGTTTCATAGATTTACTTATCAGAGAACCAATGTAAGAGCCAATGTAAGAAAAGTATTGTAACGTCTCTCAAAAACTACACGCTAAGACGTTAGCCAGTTTAGCTGCTAATTTATTCCTCACGCTAACACAGGCTACGGTGGGCATAGCCATCTTACTCCAAGAAGCGTTTATGGACCCTCAGGAAATCCCAGCATTATCATCTAACAGAACAGAATCTGGGCCTAAACTCATTTATTTAGAGACACATACAACAGTAACATGCCCAGGTTGTTACCCTATACAGAAAAACATAAAAAGTAAGGGATTTACCATACATACCAGTTTTACTTGGCCTATCAACACAGTTTAAAAACTGCTATGTAGATCAAGATCTGCACTTTTAAAAAAATTGTATCCTTTTTCCTACAATAACTGTATTTGCATAGATTCACATGAAAAATCTACTTAAGCTTCCACTTTTTTATAGGAATTCATAGTTTCTACAGGTACTTCAATTGTATTTCAAATTTAAAGCCTTGAATTTAAATTCAGTGAGTGAGAAATGTCAACTTTCTTACTTGATAGCCTGTGACTGAATAGTCAGGGATGCTGATCACTCATGTATTTTGGTTTCCCTGCTGTCTAAGAGAGCCACAGCACTCTTTCCAGTTCCCCTGACTCCACTGTGATAAAACAACATCAGCTATGAGCGAACAGTCCCCCAGTGGCTGATAGAATCTGCCCTCCGGGCTTTCTCAGTAAAATTGAGAGGCTGGAAGAGAGTGTTCCCTTACTCTCCGAGTTGTAATTCATCTCTGTAAGACCGGTCATTTTCTGCTATTCATCAGCACCTCTAATACATTGTCATGTAGTATGAAGTGATTTTTCTAAAGATCAACTCAGGCTGGTGAATCCTTGAATCGAACTAAACGCTTAAGGAGAATCTGAGTGATGGAGCAGAAATTGGTTGAAATAGTGAGCAGTGTGTTTTTTTTAGCAGTCATCGCATGATGTTTTTGGATTTTGATTTTCATCTTTTTTAAGGAGTGATCGCATTTCTTTCTACCATTTTACCAGTTATATCCTTGGCCCGACATTTACTTTTCCTACTGAAAATTGTTAGAATTGGAATCTTGTGACTTTTATTCATTTTATTTCATTTTCCCGAAGGGCTTTTTTTAAATTTTCAGCCTTTCTATGTGCACAATGTAGAAGCTCGACGTTCTCTGAAATAATGAAGCAGAGTGCCTCTTTATGGCGCTTTTTCATAAAATGGATCTCAAAGAAAAAGGGAAAAAAATTACATTATGTATTTTGAGTGGGTTAATGTTAGATTAGAGCTAGTGATTATACCTGTGTAGTGCAGAGATTTCATCCATAAAGCCCACTTTACAGTGCTTTTGGGGGTAGATGTCATTAACTCTGTAAATGGAATATGTACAATAGAAAGCAAGATAATGATTGCCATCCTGTCATCTCCTTTGTTGTGGAGAATCCTATGTTTTTAACAAAATATCCTCAGGCTCTACTGAATGGCAGTTTCTTTGAAAAAGCAACGTAACCCCTTCTGCTTTTCCATCTTATGAAGAAGCCTACTGAGCCTACTGTCTCTAAAATATTGGACATATTTAGAGACATATTTCAACATATTTATTTTGTGATAACACATGACTATGAGTCACTCATCCAATTATAAGAAGTAATGCCATGAAATTGATTCCAAAAGTCTGTTGGTTGCTTCACTCCGTCATGTTCCTTTACAGCAGTTTGGGTTCGGAATGTTTTCTGTCTGTTTATAAAAATCACTTTAACATAAAGTCACTGAGCCTGATACAACACCAACACTATCCACTGCCTAAAAAATGACCATAGAGTTCAATCGACAGTTCTGCAAACTGCAGGGCTGTTGTATTGGATTACATTAAATCACTCAAGTGCTTCCAGTATAGTTGTGTATAATAATAGTAATGCTGATACACGAAACCCTTTGGTATTTCTTGTTTGTGTCTCATTTCATACGTTTGCAATCATTTTTTATCTAGATGATGCAATGTTCCAGAAAGTGCAGTCTTTTATAATAGCCCTTATAAAGACTAAATATTCAACGGACATTTTTCATTTTCATTACCTGGTGTGCCTTTTACTACTAATTTGCAATTCATTTTAAGAGCATGTTGGAAATTGCTTTATGTTTACAAGCCCATAGGTCAGTGGCTCCAGCAAGGTCAGGATTATTGTTGAAAATTGAAACTAATGAATATGCGAAACAGAGGGGAAAAAAAAGCTTCTGCGCTATTTGTCCCTTTATGAGCCCCGGCAACCCAAGTTAATGAGGCTGAATGCAAGACTTTAATTCATAATTTAAATGGTGAGATCTCCGCTTGGTCTAGCTCTTCAATAACGTAAATTACATTCAGATGATAGGTTTCTTGTTTTTGAGGCTTTATAATGACTTTTATAATCATGTTTGATTAGAATATGATTTCCTTTCTCTTAGTAGGTATCATGATGTTTTAAAAGGTCACGGTGATAATCAGCTTTTTGCTGTGATCTTGAAACCATTTGAAATTGGCTAAAGGCACTTAAGGCACTTAATAGAACGCTCGTCCTGTTCATCGGTGTCGTCATTGTTCATGCATTGGTAAAGAGACATCAGAGAAGGTCTGATAAACGAGGCGCCGCCACAAGGATCCTCAAAGCCTTGAGATAGGGCTGTCACCCTCTACTTTGGTGTAATCTCCCCCCACCGTGGAGCGGGCATGTCTGTGTGGATGAAATGGAGCGATAGCTGTCTGCTCTTATCTGACAGGATTTACTCCGCTGGGAGAGATTTGGCTGCACCGGGAAATGGAAGCGGCACCGACGGAGCTGACCATAACTCTCTATCTGGTATATTCTGGTGACCCCGGCTCAGGGAGCATAGAATAATCGCTTGTACACATGAAAACACACACATACACACACACACACACACACACACACACAGGCTGTACTATAACGCAAAGAGTACACACAATAAAGATAGCACTGGACCATAAAGCCAGGTGGCCGCGTACATCTTTTGTCCTCTGCGCTGTATCTCTCCTCCTCTATCAGCACTTGGTCCTGTTTTACCGTAATGGACTCGCCTGGGATTTAAACATCAGGTCAACACCCCGTCCCCAGACTCATCAGGATACAGGATATTGAAACAGATAAATGAGAAAGGGCTGAAGGATAGAGAGATGTGTAGGCTTAGGAACGGGGCATAAATAAAATACAATATTCCAGCAGGACACATGGAGATAGATCATCCTTTGGTGCTACATCAGTTCTACTTTATAAAGTTTCAAGACGTCTGATTTCACAGGAAAGTAATGCAACATAAATCATTTTACACTTTTAAAATATTTTCATCAGAAAAAAAATGGACATTGTTAATAGTGTTGGGAGAAAACATTTTGCTTGAGTGATTATAAAGGATTGTTAGCATTTATTTTCAGTCGCAGTGGAAATGTGGAAACTGCATTCTACTAAGTGACATCTTACATCATTTTTTTTATTCTAGGTTATAGCACGGTTATAAATTATTGTTTTTTGATAGATTGCATGATTAGCCAGAACTAAATGGTCCTGAAAATTAACATGACATCATATTCAATCTTTATCATTAATGTCTGGAGGAGACACACTGCAATAACAGCTATAGGCAAATCACTGTTTGATTTTTTATAAACTTCATTTTCCGTTGGCGCTGCGCAAATTCTTCATCCTTTAATTACGTGCTGCCTTGTGCCAAGAACAAATGAAATATGTGTATATGATATACTACTACGCCAGCCGCAGTTAATGAAACCAAAAGGGTTAAATGAGAAATACGGTAATGATGTGCAGCAACACACAGCAGCTCAGCTCCATCCGTGTCTTGCTAAATTTCAATTTACTGAGAAAAGAAACTCACAGTAACACCTGAATTACTTTTACCCTGCACATATTATGCAGTAATTAGTGTTATGGACTAATATGGATTAAGATGTCAAACAGTACTGTGGGTAGGGAAAGTCTTTCCTATTGTTCCTTGAACCCTTGTCGGTTCCCAAGAATGTGCCTGTACTCAACTTGGCTGCAGCCCAGTGATCCCTCTGACAAAAGGACTTTGGGATGGGTTGATAGGGGGACAAGACTGCTGAATAATTTGTACAGTGAACATGTCTTCAGGAGAAACATGAGAAACCCTCACGCGTATCTGATCTGGCACTGGGCCCAAACTTTAAGCAGCCTTAAAGTCTGAGAGAGAGATTGAGATAGAAGTGAAAAAAAAACAAAAAACGGAGATGACTTCAGTGGTTCACTCTTTTCAGTTATAATGGCGGTAGTCTCTGCTGTCCTATCTTGTTACCCTAATTGACCTTTATTGTGTTACAATAAAGGGGATACTCACATAATAGATACGGTATATTGTGCCATAGAACTCCATTTACCTTCAGGTTAGTCATCTCTACTCTATAAGAACATTATTTAGAGCCTCCTTTTCGTTTAACCTTGCTGCTGACTGTCCTGTATAATCTTGGACAATCATCTTGTGATATTTGCTGCCTCTCCTCTCCCCAGCTGAACCTGTGGAGTTAGGGGTGGATGAAGTGTTTATTCTATGGATCACAGCACTCAAATATCCCCCCCTGCTGAGCCTTTAAAGCCAGGATAACAACCAGGTGTACTATGACTGGAGACAAACGTATGGTTTACTTTGGTAAAGTAGTATTTCTGTCAGCTTTGCAATCAATAAAACATGTCTAACTCACCTTTAGGAGTGTCTTATTACCTCAACTGTTCATACAACATGAGTGTAGAGGCTGACATCAGGGATACTGTATGCAGCGCATGTGAAATGTGAGTGCAGTGAAAGCAGCATTATAGGCACTGATTCCACGAGTCTGCAATAATAGGTTGATTAGTTGATTAAAATATAACAAGCGACATTAGGGAAATAATAATATAATAATATTGTAGTAATAATGACAGATAGCAATATAAATCATAGGAAGGTTTGAAAAAGGCAAGTAAGAGAAAAGAAGAAATTGCTAAAAAGATTTTAGTTATGTACAGTTTTTATATTGATATCAATATATGTCACAATATGGCAGATGAAATCACATATAATAACCAAATTTCTATTTCAGTGAACTGTGCTCCAGTGGTATTAATTTAATCTTAAGATAAAACAACTCTTCATATGGTATATATACATATACAGTATATATACAGTATATATACAGTGTATATGTATGTATGTATGTATATATATATATATATATATATATATACAGTATATATACAGTATATATACAGTGTATATGTATGTATGTATATATATATATATATATATATAATTAAACTTCTTTTTTGATTTACATCTATTGGCTCACTAGTACTTTTACATGTGCATTAGTATTAGGGTTTTAGGGTATTTTTTAAGCGATAGTATAGTTAGTATAGTTATAGTTAGCGATAGAATAGTTTTGATTGGGATTAAATTAATTCCCTAATTAGTATCTTGGTGTGGAGTCTTATCCTGGTTTTGATCCTTTTTTTGAGGTTTGGCATTTATATGAAAACATGAGAAACCTGGGTTTACGCGATTCAGTGTCCATATATTCAGGTATTCCAGCAGTTTTAATCATTTAAACAAGAGAAATATGTGAAATGATTAAATTCATACCACGATTAGAAAGACATATAGTGTATAATATTGAATCATTGCCAAGCCCTACAGAAGCACAAACTGAAGCAGATAACATTTGTTGTCCCGAGTGTAAAGGGACAATCAACACCCTTTTTACCACTGCTTGGCAGTTGTAGGTATCTTGCCGCAGTTTCACAAGTCTGCTCGCAGGGACAGACGGTCATCTGTTGCCGATTGAACTGCTATCTGACTCTGGTATTAACCAGGCTGCCGGGAGTACACGCTGCCACCATGAGCAGTGGCTATAATAATTGGGCAGGGACTTCTTTCCTCCCAGTCTGGGGCATAAGGGTTGCTATTTATGCTAATAACCTGTGCAATTAGCCCGTGGAAACACAACTTAAAAAGACCTGATCTGCATTAGTCCCAAAGACAGCCCGACAGCGGTCTTGAAGTGACAAACACGCCGCTGACCTCCTAAAAAGCTGCATACTCCAAGTTCAACCAGCTCCTCCAAGGCCTTATTAAGCGTGTCTCCTCTCTGTGGTGGAGCCTCTCATGTACGTTCCTGAGATTATGTGGACGGCAGCAGCGGCCCGCGTATCAAACTGGCAGCCAGACAGGAGATCCCCCGTTGGACGGCATTGATCCGAGCTTGCTCCCTCTTGATTGGCCGTCCCCGTGTCCTGAGGGTGTAATTAGGAGACGGGTCAGGAAAGGTCCAGCAGCGCCTGTTGCACCAGCGAGGCACAAATGACCCATCATCTGGTGTAGCAATAATGACATGTGGTGCTGGTGGAGCGGCGATGACAGGCAGCCAGCAGTCATCATCATCATCATCATCATCATCATCATCATCACCACACGAGAAGACCATAGTGAATAGTTGATATTTGACCTCTGCTGCCTGCTGCTGTCATAAACAAGGCTTTTATCTTCAGTTTCAACACCAAAATCATCAGATATTCTTTTCGAAACATTTTTTTACGTGAGTGATACTGATCTCTCCAAGTCCACCCATGAGCTTCGTCCCCTATTTCAAACATTAATTGTTGCATTAAGCGTGACTCCATTCTCTTAATGTGTTTGCGGAGCCTGCATGTGTGTGTGTGTGGCGCGATCGAACACCAACGGGGGATTGAGGGCTTGACAAAGCATGTGTGACCCTCGTCGCCCCAGCTGCCGCATGCAAAGAGAATAATTGGAAGTGGAAAAGTGTTTATACACAGTTGACATTTAGATATTTGAACAGGCTTTCCCATAATCCTAGAGGGGAAGTAGCACAGGGCCTTTATCTGCTTGTGACATTTATGCACAGCGCGCCGTAGCACTCGGCGCCATGTGGTAAAATGTTTTATGGCTATACCACCATGTGTGCTGCTACTACTTTGTATGGATTGTACTCGGAGCTGGCCTTAGACCTTTGGGGGGGGATTCTGGTCAAACTGTGGTTGGCGGTCCCTCTGACTGTCGTGCATTCTCACTACATGTAGCAGCAAAGCAATGAAATATTTCTTGTTTTTAAGTAACACCTGATAAGAAAAAAACTGTATAACTATTAAGACTATATATTTAATATATACTATATTTGAGAATATATTTGCAAATCTATGATCCCGCTAAAGTGATTGTCACTAACACATACTATCTATCCTCCAGCAGGGGTCCAGAGAGAGTAAGGCATGAGACCAGTTTCTTAAACTCCTGTATTTTTTCCCAGTGCCTCATCAAGTTTAATTAAACAAAGAATAAAGCAACATTTAATTGGTAACAAATTACAAGGTAAATTATACATACATAATACATTTTAAGATAGAAGTTATAAAACTTACATGGTCAGCTACTCATTCATTTAGTAACATACTTATTTAATAATTTCTATTATTTTAAGACTAATACCAACACTTTTACCCTGGACTCATACACCTTTCAGGTATCTGTATATGTATAAACAGTATGTACAGTAAAAATTCTCCCACTTATTTTATACTATTGTATAGTTTTTTACTTGTTATCTTTTTTTAAGAACCTCGTCCTCAAAGTGCGAGGTGCAAATATAAACTTGTATTGCCTTTCCTCACCATAGATCCTACTCCCTTCTCTCTTCTTATGGACAAAATCCATCTCCTTTTTAAATGTTTGTCGGTGAAAAACTGTAAAATGACGGCTTGAAAGTACAGCTTTTCCTGCGCAAACAGCCAAACACCGTAGCTGATTTCCCATAATAAACCTCTCGATTATGCTTATCACGATGCTTGATACTGAAAAGTATATAATATTTAAATACATCATATGAGCCTGTTCTTTTTAGCTGTTCTTTTCCTTTGAAACTGATTCTCACTTTTCTGGCTAATTATATTTTCTTTGTTTTTAGGTTCAATTTTTATTTTATTTCTTTCTCACTTTGAGTCCAAATATAGAGTAAATCACAAATAAAATGTGATATTATTATTTATTTTAATTGTTTATTGGCTCAACTAACTCTGATGGTGCTGATTGTAATTGCAATTCTTTTATTTTGATTTTGACTATTTCACAAAATCTACTTCTGCAATTTGCTCCACAGCTTTCAGATTCCGGCAAAGTTTCGTCAGATTCAGAGCTGAGAGGAATAAACAGATGGATCATGAGTCTAGAGGTCGGACAGGAGACATTCTGCATTGAACCAGTAGCTTCTTCAGTGCTCTCAGTAAACTAATGTGAGCAGTTGAACTCAAGTGCTGACACAAGGTGAGGAAAAGGGAATGCAGGCCCGGGGAAGCGTGGAATGGTAGCTGGGAAGGTCTAAACATCACACCACAGAGAAATCATGAGTTTTAATTTACCTCAAGTCCACCATCACTTTTCATATTTTTAGTTTTTACCTGAAAAATGACTGATTGTAGATATTTCACTCTTTTATTATATTACTAGTGACAGGAAAGTCAGGATATAGTTACTCAGAGTCCTTGTGTCCTGCTCTTGATCACAAGCTTCTTATTCTTATTTATTGGGCTTTAAACCAAATACATTATTGTACAATGATGCAAAAGATAATTTACACAACTTACAGACTTTCAGTCATATGTAAAATATCACAGATACATGTCTTTTTTCTCCATATATATATATATATATATATATATATATATATATATACAATGATCTTGATTAGGACCTGACTGTTAACCCTATCAATCAGCAAGTCATTCATTGGCCAGTTCTAAGACGATGAAAAAGGGGAAACTGTTGTAGGCTGTTTTGGAAAAGCTAGTTGCCAAGCTGTAAATCATAGTGAGAGTAAATACAAGCAGCTTCTCTGTCTCATTATGAGCGCAGGCACTCTAATAAATCTGTCGGTAGGAAGACCTGCTATATGCGCCCTGTGCACCTTCTAAGAGGATTTATTTCTGTCTTTTGCAATGATAATCACAATATTTTGGCACAGAGGTGCAAGATGCCTTAACACGAATTCACTTCTCTCCCTTTTTAATTAAAGATCCGTTTCATTTGTGGTTATTTTGCTCAGTTTCCACGCTGCTTTCTGGGTCACCTGTGATTTTTTTTTAGTTTTTTTGCTGGTTGTTCAAAGAAGCTCCTTAGAATCAACAATTAATTTGTGACTCAGTTGTGGTTCCGCCACTTGAAGCTGTGCTCTCTAACCTTTAAAATGCAGATGGAGGTGTTTTTATTTTTTTCCCCAGCTCATCTAACACTTTGATATACGATAACTTGCAGTATTTTCCATATTTTTTCCCGATTTCTTCAACCTGACTATAATCCGGGTTTGTACAGCCCCCCCCCCCCTTGCAGCGCAGCAGCCAAGTCGTACCACATAACAAAGAGCGATGATTACATAGCGATCCAGAGCTATTACCCAAGAGGTGGAAAACATGAGCCTCTCCAAACAGCAGCCCTTCAGCTCACCGCCACCGACGTGCCTGCATTCCCTCGCAGCCGGGGCTGTTCTTCCCAGAAACGCTGACCACTAATGATAGTGGAGCAACACCTGAGCATCCTGATTGACGGTGTGCACCAGCTCCTCATGGGAAGGACACTTCTGTAATATGATTCAGATGAACGGGTTGGCAGCAAATACTTTCCTGAATCTCGCACTGCACTTTTGTCCTCAGGCAGCTGTCATGCAGAATTCGGGCTTGTAGCCAAACGATGACATCCCCTCCTCCCGACCTTATACCTGGGAGACAGTGTTAATATTCAGCAGGGCATACACAGATCAATACACTGTATCAACACAGTTGAAATTGATGTCTATGGAAATACAGTAAATATATCATTTGGGCAAAGCGTATTGACACTCCTGTAAGGTTGTGATTGCCGGTACTGTTGTTGTATGATGACTCATGGTCAATTGGTCAGAAATCACATCGATTAGATGCTGGGTCCAATTAAGGAAATGGTCTCCACATAACAAATAGTTTGTAATGGATAGAAGCAAATAGTTTTATTGTTTGGAGGCGTCCATAGCTTAGCTGTAAATTATCCTCTATTATTGACAGATCATTGTGCTTGTTTTCTCCCAGCTGATTTCCCTCGAGAGCTAAACGGGCTGCACGGAAAAATAATGCTATGCAGCCCTTTTTAGTTTCAATTCAAATGTATTCTGTTTGGCTGTGTGTATTATCAAATGGTCTGCAGTATGTGACCAAATGCAAATCAAGACCAATTTAACATTCACGAATATCAGAGTAGATGAAAACCATTTTTTTTGTGTGTGTGTGTGATTCAGAGTTTCAGCAGAAAAACACATTATTTTAGATGTGCAATTTCCTTAGAATTTCTCTAAGTGTTTCCTTAATATGTATTTGGTTCTATTTCAAGAGCAAATTGTGGCTGTTAATTTAGTTTAGTTATGTACAACCATCATCAGTTGTAATACTTTTTAAACCATTTCTTCTTCATTTATTATTCTTCATAAATGTTTCATTGAATGTTTCTCTATAGGGGAATTGCATATTTGTCCTATTTCAATGACCTACTGTATAATGACTAATAGACTCTCTGGGTTACAATAGAAATGTATTTTTACCCGCTATTAGTACCAAATTGCATCATTCTTTTGAGGAAATTACCAGGAAATGTTTATGGAAATTACGGATGGTCCACAACCATGTATATGCCTTCAAAGCAGGGATTGCTAATAGATTTCTAGTACAATAGAGTATCTGCTTCCTCTGGTTACATTATAGACATGTAAACAGTTTGTCTCCCATTTTCTGAAAATAATCACTTGGCAGTTTATCTTTGTGCACAAATATTGTACATTACGACCTCAAAGAGGCTCATTGGATCTCAGAGCACCCCAGCCAGGATGCTCTGTTGTCTAGAAATTAAATTCTGAAGCAATGATGTCAACTGACACAAGGTTAAAGACATCCAAGGGGTCATGGGAAAAGGAAATGGCTTCAACCACTGAATAACGTCAGGTAAATGAGAAATGGAGAGATTAAATTGTCTCCAGCTGGACACCCGCACCAGATACATAGACAGGGAAGGACAAGGAGCTCTTTCTCTGCAGGAGTGATTGACAAAGGCTTACACCACGTATGTGTTGTGAAACGCAACTCATTAGGATTCATGAGGGGACCGCACCATACCTCTGTGACCTGCTGTTGCTCCAAGATCCATAATGGGCGGTTTGACAACTTGAGTGTCTAATTAGATGCACATACTGTATCTACACAGAAATAGCTGTGTCCTTGTACATTGGACATGTTTTTTCTAAAATCATTTAGAATTTGAGCCATTACTTCACATTTAGAACTTAAGCCTTTTGTCTATGTTATTAATCATTAGACTTATTTCAGACCTTAAATTTATTCCCTTACACTTCAGGGATAGTTTGTTCTGCCTGCTGGTATCCTAGTTTTCTCAGGTGATCCGTGCTATGGGGAATTAAATTAAACTTCCGGATAGGCAGTGATTATGCAGGGCAAGATTTCTATTACATGGCTTAGAGCAAGTGTAAACATTGCCATATTGTGGCTCAGTGAGCTTCTCTGTACATTGAATTCCACGTTTATCAGCTCCTCTGAGCTGCAGCGCTCGGTGTCTGAGGGGCGCCCGCCACTGTCATTTGCCAGGATCAGCCGAGACCAGATTAATCTAGGAGACATGGCATGCATCTCTCCATGCCTTTTTGCTCTGTTGAAAACTTGATAAGAAATTCACAATCCCTCCAATCATAATTTAGAACCACAGAGGAATTCCGTGGTAATGAGTTTCTTCCAAGGCCATTGCCGTTTTCCAGGTGGAAGATGGATATGGAAAGGATGCGGGTCTCTCAAGGCCCTCGGGCTACAGTCACTCCAGCCTGATTTAAAAGGAGACTTCTGCAGACTGGGAAGCAGGC
The DNA here is from genome assembly GCA_030544235.1 of Lepturacanthus savala. Classification (NCBI taxonomy): domain Eukaryota; kingdom Metazoa; phylum Chordata; class Actinopteri; order Scombriformes; family Trichiuridae; genus Lepturacanthus; species Lepturacanthus savala. Next base: position 15,316,433 of record CM060469.1, on the reverse strand, counting down.
TGTGTGGCTAATGGGAAGCATCCGTGGAGACATGAGGCCTAGATAAAGAGAGAAGAGGAAGAGAAAAGAGGAAGAGCAGGGAAAGTGCTTCCAAATCCCTCATGGCGCAGAGTGAGCATCGATCAGGGAAAGTGTCTGTAAGTGTCCACTACTGCTGAGTAGAGTGTCTCACTAGTGAACATCAACCAGGCCAAATGCACCATGTGGGACTGCTCTTATAACAATAGGTCTTGCCACCTGTTGTTATCCTGCTGTCTGTCATGGTTTCTAATAGCCTGGCTAACACCAGACCGCATATCAATGCAGATTTATATCCAGCCCGGGAATCGTCTGTTCATTTGTTTGTATTGAAGGTGTGGTTTATGGAAGCCCAGAGCCGTTCATTGGGCGCTATGAATGTCCATCAAATGCGTCTGTACAATAAAATGCATCTGTTGAGGATAATGTAGTTTAGTACTAAAGGTAGTACTACCGTATTTTCACGACTATAAGGCGCATATAAAAGTCTTAGATTTTTTTCAAAATGTGCGGTGCGCCCTATAGTGCAGTGCGCCTTATGTGCGGACGTATTAGAGACCACCACGAAGAGGACGTAGTAGAGAACATGAGAACCTTAAAGGGGGATGTGTGGGCGTGGATTGTGTATAAAAGAACAGGTATGTGCTTTATGCAGAACATTGTTGTTTTAACAACACTAAAAATGGCAAAGAAACACGCGTACGAAGTTCAGTTTAAGCTGAAGGCGATCCGCTACGCCGTAGAATATGGGAATCGAGCCGCCGCGAGAGAATATAAAATTAACGAGTCGATGATTCGCAAGTGGAGGAAGCTGGAGAATGAGCTCCGACAGGCGAAGAAGACTCAGCTGAGTTTCCGCAGACATAAGGCGAGGTGGCCGGAGTTGGAGGAGAGACTCGAGCAATGGATCGTTGAGCAAAGAGCGAGCGGCGTGGGAGCGATGGATGACCGAAGGAGACCACAGCTTCACGAAGAGTGGTAGGCAGCGCCGGGCGAGTTACGCCACAGTTTGCCAATGGATTGTGGATGCTTGGGCTAACGTGTCTGCTGGCACGGTGGTTCGAGCTTTCGGAAAAGCCGGCATCATTTCCGAGGAGCTGCACGGCACAGAAAGTGACTCTGACAGTGAGGAAAGTGAACATGCCATGTTGGACTTAGCGCAGCTGTTCGATTCTGAGACAGAGGATGAGGACTTCGATGGATTTGATTAATTATTATGTTATTACTTTGTAAATACACAACCAAACTCAGTTTTGCTCCCGATCTATTTTTAAATATGCACACTTGTCTGCTTGTGTGTGTGTTGTTGTAAGGCGGACGTACGTAGTAGAGGACATGTATAAAACCCGCGCCCTATCGTCAGGTGCGCCTTATGTGTGTGTTAAATACAGGAATGGCACACGTAACTGAGACTGCGCCTTTTAGTACGGTGCGCCTTATGGTTGTGAAAATACGGTAAGTTTCTCATTTTTCAAAATAAACTTGCGGTCTAAATTACTTATAACACTTTCTAAGGCAACATCGAAACTAAATTACCATCCGCCAACATGTTGGATCCACAGTTATCAACAGTCGCTTCTGTCTTTCGTCATCGCCTTACCGCACCCTCCCTCGTTCTGTGATGGGCTCCCTCGCTGAGGGGGAAAATTGGGTCCTTGGTGTCCAGACTGAAATGCAGAGTGAGGTGAATTTAAGTGCAGTAAAGGATGGGTAGACCCCCGCTAGGTTTCTATTACCAAGTTATATTAAACACTACACTCCGCCTTAGACTAATTATTAATAGGAGCTAAGTAATGCAGTTAATGGTAAAATTGTGTAAGAATTTGGCAGCGCAGCAATCAGGTTAGATAAAATGGTGCTGTCAGCAAAAGCCATCCATCACTGAGGCTTGCTTCAGCAGTCATTAGCAGGGGGCTGAGTCTGTTCTTGTCACGGTAGATGCTGGGAACAGGCCCTCAGAGGCCCATGGGTAAATCTGTCCGTGCTCCTGATTCACTGGGCCATAAACATTGCAGGGACTTTGTGATTACAGGGCCTCTGTTTGAGGTCCCTGAGTTTGGGATGAGCTGCAGGTTGGGAGGGAAGAGCACAGCCTACTGTGAAAAACTCCTCTCATACAGGACAGGTACCGACACCGCTCACCATGGAGGGAAAGGCCCGGCATGATGGAACAGGATCCTGAGGTTACAAGCTGCAGAGGCACTGACAACTTAACAAGATGGCACATTTGTAATTATTACTCATGACTATTATTATCTATTGCATGAGCTGGCTTTTCTTCCAAGCCATTGCGCTTTTTTCTGTAATCGAGCAGGTATTTTTATATGGTATAGTTTTTTGTATTTACAAAGGTGATCCCTCAGGGCATGGAGGGAAAACTGTACTGCAGATTTCCTGCAAGTAAACCCAGTGACCTGAGGTTGCGATGATGAACGATGATGAATTTCAAAGACATAAAAACTCATTTGAAGTTTCACGTAAGACAGATCCACTTATTCAATTTTCTCCAGGGTCAAACTGACTCCTTCCTTCCTTTCTCCCTCATGTTTCCTCCTTCTCTCCCTCCATTCCTTCCTTTCCTCTTTCCTCACATTTCTTTCTTTTATTCCTTCCTTCTTTCCTTGCTCACATTTCCTCCCTCCCTCCCACCCTCTCTCTCCCTCCACTCCTTCCTTCCTTCCTTCCTTCCTTCCTTCCTTCCTTCCTTCCTTCCTTCCTTCCTTCCTTCCTTCCTTCCACACGTTTCCTTCCCCACTACTCGCTCCATTCCTTCCTTAAACTGAGGACAAGAGAAAGGATAATAACATTTTTCTGTTTATCGCCATCTGGGAATGAAAAAGCTCCATTTTTGCTTTTAAAATTCCATAAGTATTCCACTCAGGGTGTATGCAAATAAACCATGCATAAAGATCTCATGACATTAACAAAGGCTCCAGCAAAGCTACTAAATGGACCTTGTTTACAACGTGCAGATTGAAGGTCGAAGCTAATCAGGAATATGTCCTTCAAAATTCTCAGGAGAAAAGAAACATTTTTAACATCTATAATTCAAAATCTGTTAATGAAGATCGTGAAAAATGACCAAACGTTCCAGAACAACTATTAAACAGAATAACAGATCATACTCACTTACACTGTGGAATATATCCACGGCATTAGGGGATATTATTACGAATCTATCATGTCACAGTCTCCGGTGATAGATGATTGAAGACCCGAATACTGTGTTGCTCTGCCATGTCAATACATCATTTGGCCACTTTGTTGTTATTTGACAGATGTCACACGCTGGCACGTTCTCTTGGAGAAAGAGAAAGAATTTCATCTTCTCCCTTTATCTAATCCTCTGTGATCCATCCCACATTCTGTACTCTCAGTATGAGCTTTTACCGTCAGGCAGATGGTTCAGAGTTCAATGGTGTAAATTGAATCCGTTAAAGAACTCATTTTGTTTCCATTTATCTACTATCTATCTATCCTCTAAGGAACTCTGTGGAATTGAAAGCAAGTCATGCTGCAGTAAATGCAGTATATGTACAGTATGTATATTGCATGAATGATTTCTTCTTTTTTGCTTTGTTTTTTTTAAATTCCTACAAAAACAAATGGTTCCAAAATTGACAGGAGAAAAAGTGTGAGGCTGCACTGACCCGTGTAAACACTGAGGCATAAACAGCATTTGCATCAGTGCCTCGGGGGACCCCTAATGCTATTTCAGATTTTGACAAGTGAGTAAACAGCATTTTACGAGTGTTCTTCTATTACACCCCAGATCGCATATCACAGAAACCCCTGCATCATAATGCTATCATTACAGGGGGCATAACGCGGTCCTCCATAAAGTGAGTTTTCCTCTGATTCCCAGCACAGCAGCTGGCATAGCAGACTGAACAAATGGCTAAATATGTGAAAGTTAAGTGGAAGAGGCAGTCAGAAACTGTGCCATATATTGTGAGGTCACCATACAGAAAGGGACACAAATTGAAAATCAATTCAAGGTTTATGGCCATTGAGGCAGGAAATATGCTGTCTCCAGGGGTCACTGTATTCGCCATCTTATCTCCTGCTGGTCATGATTGCACACAATAAACTCATTGAATGCATGTGTTTTTTTATTATTATTTTTTTTTTCACTTATTTGACAGAGAAGAAACATGTAGGTACGTTAAATAAAATGCATCAGATGTAATGTAAATGTGACTTCTAGCCGTAGTTAATTTGCAGTCAGCAGGCATAGAGATTAATAATACTGCCCAAACAATGATTAATAACAACAAAAGGAACAAGAAGTATAAAACCTATGTATCTCAGTATATAAATTTCCCTTTTTTGAGCCACAGTTTTACCTCACAGTAGTATTAAAAGCTCAGTTTGTATTTCTGAGGGCAGATCATTTCAAATCCGTGGACCTTTATCTGGAAAACAGGACTGACCAAATGTTTTGCCTTTTATTGGTTTGCTGTCATAGTGGCTCCTTTGTTATTAGACTTTAAATCATTTGACTGACTAGGTCTGGGGCCACACTTAAAAGTCTATTTCATAAAAGAAAGAGTAAAAAAAATATATCAAAGCCTAGTAAATACTGTGTTTGACTTCAAATGAATATGTATAGTCTTGTTTAGTTTTGTACCTAGACCATGGTTACAACACATTCTGTATTGATTTTGCTTGAACAAATACAAAAATACACATAATTCTTCCCCTTTTTTTACTGTAAATTACTGCAATCAATTGACCTCGATGTGAGAAACTCCTCCCTATTCCATCACAGCGACAGCTTCTTCTCCCCAAATGGTCATTTTGAAACCAATCAGAAGCGCGTCAAATGCCAGAAAACAGTGCATCGCTGGAGTATCTTTGGTTCTAGAGGTTTGCCATCTCTCCAGGCTTGGCTTGTTTGTATTGGACACATGTAGCAGCATTTTAGTGGATGGCAGCTGCACGCGGAATCCAGTAATTGTCCTTGACAGAGTAAGAGAGAGCTGCTTCAAGTGCAAGTCAGCATTGTGCCGGCCATGTCAATCAAGCGGCTCAGTCCGACCAGGCTTAAATAGATCAGCCAGTGACACGGTCACAATAAAGTGACTTTTCTGTAATGGCCCATTGCCATATCATTTTCTAGGTGACATAACATGCGTTCTAATAGGCTTTTTTATGCCCATTAGAATCATGTAATCTCACAATTTGGCCACTAGTAAAATTGGCTTGAAAGCCTGGCTCGTTTTCTGAAGCCCTTAGACTCAGATTCTGTCGGCTAATCTGAAGAAAGTGAACTAAACTACAGGGTTCCTTAAAGAGACTGGCTGAAATCACCAGTAGTTTATTTGGTCCATACTAGGCAATAAAATTGTTACAATATAGACTCCACGTTCGCTGACTATGAGATGAACATTGTTTCAAAGACCCACAAAGTAGGCTGCTTTGATGCAGAGTCGAGCAGACTGAGAACACCTGTTTTTGGAGGTCTAAGTCTAACTTTTTGCACGGCCGCGATGCTTTCATGCTTTAACAAAACAAACCAAACTAAGCACCTTTGGTTCAAAAGGACCTTTTACTGTGCACCAAAGCATCCTCAGACAGAGGTTGAAAGGGGGAAATGGGCTGTGTAGAGAATAACTAAGTTAAATAAGGACTTTTTATTTTTTTTTTTATCTATTGTTGTTTTAATATGTCCAAAACTACCTTTTGACCCAAAAGCTGCAAAACAAATGACAATTCCATTAACCTCAGCTGCAATTTTGTACTAATTAGCAAATGATTAAATGATTGCCTGCTAACACTAAAATAAAATGCATATTCACATCAGCATTTTAAAATGCAGACATTAACAGTCCTCGCAGGACTTCTGTAGTCTTTTCCCAACATCTGTTATTGTGTGTATTGGAATAATAGCTCAAATAATTTAATTGACTGTGTTTAGCATCAACCTGCACAGTGACATCACAAGGCAGCAGCGGTAAAGAGGTTGTTGGGAGTGGTGATTGAATCGTAAAAAATCACATTGAGGGATTCCATAACTCCATTTACCCTGTTCTTTGTTTTACTGCCATAATCCCATTTTCTCCACTTTACCATCCATCTCATGCCTGCATTGAGCCTAAATAATGTTGTGCTTTTACAGCACCGTAGATAGAGGAGTGCAAGTCCCGGATATGTCGGCTTTATCTTCTTTATGTGCCCATTTCTCTCTTTAGGATATCATTACCGGGGCAGAGGCACAGGGAGCCGTCAGTGTGTGGGGATGTAGGTGACCTCCCCTCCTCTAGTCTGATTGTTTGTTGGCAGCTCCTGTTTGAGGGAGGGTTGAGCAGTGATGGGAGTCAGCGATAGCACACTCACGCACACACTGCAGATATAGGTTGACCTGCCACGGAGAAACCTGGTGAGGGATGAGAAATCCTCCGTCGAGATGCACTTCCTTTATAATAATGTTTGTCGAGGGGAGCAATGAGACGTTTTCATTTGTCTACACACTCGACCCTCTAAGACGTTGACTCTGCTGTTACTGTCTTATCTTGAGCCGCTGAGGATGTGATATGTGTTAAATTACATGCTGACATGTGTGTTGGTAGAAACAAAGGCTGCTTGTGTACTGTGCAGGTAAGAAGATTCGGTTACAGTTACGCTTTTTTTGCCAGCAAAACAAAATAGACCAGACACATGGCTCTGCGGTTCTCCTTTGGCAGTCGGTGGAGTGAGAGATCACAACATAATTTCCAGACAGGAAGGAACATGCCGGCGGAACATGCACAGAGCAGAAGGCCACGGAACAGGCGTGAACAGTAACACAAACAATGCCAGTCAAAATGACTGATTACCTGGGGAGGCGTGCTGTGAAAAGTCAATTCAGCAGAGAAACCCCCCCCCCTCCATCCCTTAGCCTTTACATGCTCTCCACCAAGCCTACATCCGCCTCTCCCTAGAGTGTTCAAAATGTATAATCACTAAAATACCACCAGTGGTCGACCTTTATTGTAATTTCCAAGTTGCGTGGCTTTGAAACTCCTCTCCGCCTAAACTGTTGCCATTAGTCTCCCATGGTCACACCTACAAGAGTGAATACATGTTTTTGTAATGTTCCTGGACTATACTTTTCCGGTGAAAACTGATTTGACATGGGCGGCAACGCCCCTTTGCTTACCCAAAGCTAGAAAATGCTGCAAAAAAAAGGAAACCCTGCTAGCTACGAGATAACATCAGTAGACCCTATGAATAATGTAAAAGATGCAGGATATGACATCATATGCAGTGTAATTGAAGTTCACAAACCACTCTGTGATACTTTAAGTGCTCACATACAAGTTGAGTCTCTCTACCTGGCTCCTGTTTGCTATCTCTGTATTTATAGCCTCTGTTCCAGCCGTCCTCAAACTGCCCTTCACATCGGCAGAAACACTGGCCTGTCCCACACTGCCACTGCACTGCTTTAAATTTCCAGAAGTTAATAACCTGTGATATAAGTGATCCATAATTGATTACCCTAATAAAAGTTATATAGAAATTGTTTTTTTTTAACATAATTTGTTTCCATCATGATTTATGATTTCAAAGTAATTTGCATTTAAAAAGATTTGTGTAGGTGCATGGAGCAGTAGCAGAGGTCAGGACATTTGGATATTTGTCCACCATTTAATTTGTTGTTAGAGCTCAAATTGCTTTGCTTCCCTGCTCATGTTTACTCACGAGACACACATGCCTTCAAATAATTGACAGCTTATTTGGGTTTAAATTGCATTCCCATTGTGCTCCTCATTCTCACACACTGTAGCGGTGTAAAACAAACTCTTTAACTCCGCATCCACGAGGCTTCTCCCAGCAGTTGCTTGCCTAAAGCCCTTTCCCAGTGACCGTGTCAAACTGCCTTCTGCAGGATTATGGGTCTTTGACAGGAGAATAGATTGCATGTATTTATATTTCAGAGAAGAAATCTGCAGTCTATTGCCCGAGGCTTTGGTTGCCTATCAACGTCCTTCACGATTGTTGGAGAGGGAAAGAATCACAATTTCATCTGTCAACACGGACAAGAAGAATGTTGTTTCAGGTTTCAAATGGAAGCATACAGTAAATAGAGTCTGCAGGTCAGAGCAGCTATTATAGGCAACCTATCCATCTATCCCACTGCCTCCACATATTGGATATTGGATGAGCAGGATAATGTTTATACTACCTTAATGTCGTTTAGATATCTGCCAGTTATGTGAATTATGGTCTCAACAGAAATCTGAAATTTTCCTTAAACTATTACTTTTGCGTCCATTCCCTCAGATGTCCTAAGGGAAAACTGCAGCTTTTATCTGCAAGATGTCCCTCTGCATCTCCTCCCCCATGCATCCTCTCTCCTACAGCCTGACAGTGTAATCATGGACCAGGACAGCATTTTATGGGACTTCTTTAATAACCAACAGTACCGCTTGACCTCTGTGAGTCCCCCAAAGGCGGCACCTCCTCCAGGCACCCCGCCCCTCATCCGTGTCAGGCCCAGGTTGACTGTCCCTCGGCGTCACCCTCCCTCTCTTCTCCCCAAAGATTCCCCCAGCCTCCATCCTCTTCTGCTGACATGCTCAGATGCTCCGGTAATGTCTTGTAGGTCTAAAGGTCATGCCTGACCTGTCATGGTGGATTGGGCCTCAGACATAACAGCGCTCTTTTGGGACCACAGCAAGGCGTGCCTTACTCGCTGCCAGTCATTCCTCACCAATAAAAGATTGAATAACCGCGTGTCATACATACAGTTTAGACTTGTCGCTGTAACTGATAGTTTACCACTGGATCTTATCCATGCAGTCTAATTAAATTTCAAAACAACCACAATATATTAGGAGGTGCAACATTTCCTCGTGGACAGATGTTATTAGTTTGATTGATTTCTTTCTAGAAAATCTGAAGGCACTTTACCAGACCAAAGATCCAATGGATGATGGAAACCTGCTGCATGGGGGATGTTTTTGGAAAAAAAAAAATCCATTACAGTTTAGAGACATGCTGTGGCTTTGTGCTATGTTGTGTAGCCTTTGGAAAGGAAGTTGAGATCAAAGCTTGGTGGGGAGGGAACCCTTTATGCAGCCTCTTTACCATCCCTCTGGTTGACCATTATACACACACACACACACACATACCCACAGGATCAGCATCCAGCCGATAGCTAGCTATTACTTGTCTTCACTCCTTGCAAGAAAAAAAAACGGCATTGTTATTTGAAGCTGTAATAATATCTCTTCTCAGCTTGTGAAGACGATACAAAATGAACTCAATGAACTCCCATTACAAACTATCTTAATAACAGCTCAATCACATGCAGGATTTTGTGTGTACTTTGTGCAGCACTTTCTATTAATAATTCATATTATTGTTTCACGATAGCAGCTCTTTGCAGCGTATCAGACAAACCCCTGTCTCACAATAAATGTTGTTTGTTCAACAGGCTCATTCATTATTACTATGAATAGTGTCTAATTAATGCACAAGAGGTGGCAGCGCCTTGGCACAAAGGCCCAGGATGCCCCTGTGGAGAGCTGTACGGGATCAGCCTTCTGTTAGCCAATACAGTGAATGCAGAGCCAGGTCCTGACGAAGCGGTCAGGGCCTGAGAAACTCAGCAGGCGGAGGGATGCTAGATGTACGCAGGATGCATGCTTGAATGTACGGGATCTCTTTGGGTGTATGTCTCCATTTGTGTTTATTTGTGTGTGTGTGTGTGTGTGTGTGTGTGTGTAAGGGGAGTCCAGTGATGGATTGGGATGTTTCTATTTCCTCTGGACCTTCCTGACAGATCATCCATCCTTAAACAATTTGGCAGGGCCCTCGGAGCCTGAGAAGCCTGAGAGAAAAGATGGGCCACACAACTGACAGTAGCCTTAATGAAAGACTCATCGGAGGCTCCGGGCAACCGGGAGGCGAGCGGTTTCACTGCCTGGGATGGATGGAAGAGTAACATGCTGTCAGGTGTGGGCGGCCATTGAAGCAGGAAGACGTTATGAGATTCTGTAGGCAACAAGTATAGGTGGCGGTCAGGCTTTAGACTCTGTGTGAGTCTATTTAGGAATCAGAGATATCTTTGGGAGGGAGGAGGGTCGGGAAGGGAGGTGGTTCAGCAGATTTACAGCACCAGACAAAAGTTTGGACACATTTTCTCATTCAAGGGAATGGGAATGCATCGATTGTATTCATGTAAGAGCAAATTTGACAGGAAAAATTGAATGCTTGTCATCTAATAGCTGTATATAATTTAAATTCAATAAGCTGACATGGGAGTCAGTCTTAAGTAGATCTTTCAGTGAGATATAATAGAACGTACAGAATACTGCAGTAACATTGTGTGTCTGGTATCATACTGGACAGTTTGTGTACATACCATAGTGAAGTGAAACCAGTGAGAGGAAAAAGCTTAGGGCTGCTGTCCAGCATTAGAGATTTATAGGGTGCAGCTGCAAAGGGTTTTTCTTGGTCTCTGTGTCAGCCCTGAAACTGCAAACTAACCTCTTAGCAGTAGCCGACCTTCGGTGATGGATGGATGTGTTTAAGTCAGGTTAAAAGTCCACTTCCAGTCACTTGCCGGGGCAAGCAGACTTTAATCTTGAACCCCGCAGGGCCGCCTGTGATATAGCTATTCCTGTGCCTGATGAACAAAGTGAGGAGACTTGCTCCAGTGAGTCGACGCCGTACCTTGGCTCCCGTCCCGCTCCTCCAATTACCCACCTGCTCTAATCACGGGCCAGCGTGTACGTGCACAATTATATTAGCCGTCGCTCTCTACTAATAAGGCTCGCGAATGCATGTGAACGATGGAGCAGAGCCTCCGTAACACACTCCCGAATTTGTCGCGCCGTTGATTGCTTCGGGTTTTCCAGGTGAGAGCAGGCTATAGGCAAAGCCAGGTAATAAAGGCAGCATTAGCGTGCTAATTGGACTACAGACCTGCTCTGGCAGAACAAATCATTTCTTTACATCCTTCAAAACGGGACCTCGTCATGCTCCCTCTGAGTAGCAATATTTCAGAGCCAATTTCCTACACCCCGGCTTTATTCACCAAGTTTTGTCAATAAATCTCCTCTCATATCCATATTTATTGAGCCAAGAGTTGAAGGCCAGGAGTGCCTGGGCCCAGATAATGAAGACAATGTTTCACCGCGGATTCAAATCCCAGTGTGAGGTTTAACACATCCCACTGATACTCATTCTTCTTTATTCTGATGCACAGGCCTTGTAAAACTGACTTGGTGTCAGCTCCATGTCTCGGCTGTCAGATATCCAATAAATTACGTTGACTTATGTGGCCCCGATGCATATGTGTTGTTCATTCTCATGGCTTGATTCAGTGGAAAACATTGTCTAGACCTCTGTAAAGTACTCTGTATTTAGTGAGGAATGTATTCTGCATATAATTTGTACATGCGCGTATGCGTCTTACGCATTCGCCGGTGTCAAATAATGGCCTTCCTAATGAAAGCCACTCCTTCGTTGTATGATACACACCTGAGAACTGCTGCGTCTTCCCTGGAATGTGAGGAGTGTGAGATCACCAATCCTGCTCGGATTGAATCTGGCTGAATCCAATCCTCCAGTATCTCTGAGCGGGAGATAACAGTTATAGTTCTGTAGTCAGCGTATGCCCTCAGCATCCATGTTCATGCATGGATAGTCCTGCTCTCACTAAGAGAAAAGAAGGATTATGTGTCTTAGCCTTTCAGAGTGTTTTTCTCCTCTGTGCCTTTCCCTTTTTTTCTCTCTCTCTGGCTCTGTGGAAGGTCACCTGAAGGAGGTAATCCCTATTCCTCTCTGTTTTTGTTCTCTTTTATCTTGGGGGGGTGTGAGGAGTGCTTTGTGGCCAGAGCTGGAGCCCGTCCACTGATCAGCAAAGCAAGAGCCAGCGCACAAACGGGCAAGCTGAGGGGAGCCGCTCGATGCATGAGATTGCTGCCTTTTATCCCCCTGGTATGAATAGCAGAATAAGTGCCTTACCATAAAGCAGGAGGTGTCGCTGAGATTCAAAATATGTATGAGGTCTGGTTTTCCAGCACATTGTGCAAACATAGGAGGAACACAAGATATAACCAGCGGGTCCTTCTGTGCATGTGCGTGTGTGGTGATGGACGCAATATGTGTTCTTGCTCATGCTTTTTGAGAGGAAACCCAAGGGATCAAAAAGATGTATTTACATTCGTCTGTTTCCTGCTAAATTTATGCCTCAGCATCATTTGTTTACACACACCTCTACAGTGAATGTGTGTGGAGGATACAGATGGGAGACTCCACAGGGATGGACCGCCTGCCGTGGCGTATAGCTGCTATATGTGTGTAGCTGTCTGACCACACAAGGGTATTGCTTGCTCAAGCATAGTGAACGATTAAAGGGGGAAAATATCATGCTTTTTGTGATTTTTTCCTATGTGAAACATTGTCAAAGTTCCAAAATATGAGGTGAACTTATGTAAATTTCTCCCTACATGTGAAAAGCTCCAGCTGCCCGCAAATTGTGCCCCCAGTTCTGTAGCCTTGTTGCTTATACTTGTTGCTGAGATCGTTCATTGTCCGCTCACGTGTGTTTTTCCATTTGATTAAAGAGCAAAGGGAAAAAATAAGGATGGATAAGAGGTTATTGTAACTCTCTATCATGCAGAGATGTACCACTAGAGCCCCAGAATATAAATGTAGACCTGGAAATGTGCATGACACGTCCCCTTTCAAAAGCTCCGTCTGTGAGCGTTAAGCTAACTCCGAGGCAATAATCTAATCGCCACTAGCTAGACACTGGTTGTTTTTGCCAATCTGATGTCAGAGCCATTTGGCAATGATGATGTGTGCCTCCACTCAGCACAATGACTGATGGGATAGTAAAAAATGAATCACCTCCATGGGGGAGGAAGGGTTAGCCATCAGAGTTATGCTTGTGAGGAACATTACCCTCCTCTGTATATAATGAGACATATTTAAAACAGCAATCATCCCCTCCTTTGAACTCCGGGTCACAGTGCGGAATCAATCCCTTCAGGTGATTGAAAAGTAAGGCCATATGCGTGTGAGACTGAGGATATTAACCAAGGTCACACATGCTGCATGCGCGGTCTGCATGTGGAATGGATGTTCGCTTAGAATTGCTGAGCGCGATTAAATCTACAGCTTAGAATCACATTCAGACTCTAAATCATCGTCCGGGTCATTAAGTGAACCGGGGGTCTTCTCTGAGCTGTTTCTTTCAATTGAATTAGAACATTATTCTGGATAATTTGGTTTGGAGATTAGCACTCCATACAGGCTACAGTGTCCATAATTGCTTTAATATGTACAAGGAAGCAAGACATTGGAAAGATATATCTAGCTTTAGAATTCATGAATGTCCATAGAGAATTAGCTAAATAATCATTAATTTTGTTTACAGCATATTTTTTTTCTTCCTATGATTAGAATGTCTTCCTATTAGATTGTATTTCATAATTTCTATTAAAACAGCCAATGTCCAGTGTAATATCACTGGGGGGTATACCGTTTCATCAGGGTTAATTATATACAGTATGCTAAAATATTAATAAAGTATTCCTATCAGTATCCCTTTCATTTGAGCCTATACATTAAACACTAATAAATAATAAAATATGATGAAAAAATATGCTTTTTCTTGGATTATGATCTCTAACAAGATATATTTGTGGTTTACTCATCTTAATATAGTTTTACATCTCCTCTCATGCTTCTCTTTGGAGCTTTATAAAGAACAGGTCATTTATGTGTGTCTCATCTATCTATTTAACGTATAATGCACCAAACCCCTGTCTATGCATAGTTTCTGGATACAGGCTGTGTGTTGTTCCTCTGTGGATTGAACACTTTGAAACATGGGACAGTCTTTATAAATTATAACACCTGGACCATCCTTATAATCAAAAAGCAATTTAAATCTCACTATCTACATTGTGGGACCTTGATAGTGTATATAACGTAGTAAACTGTGGTGGGAATTCATAAATACTTCTGTGTGTTTCCTCATACTTAATGAGATTTACAGCCATAAATAATTGAGCTGGTTTCCAATGTCAGTTTTATATTTCCATATGGAAGGCAACACCTTGACAAACACAACTCAAGCACCATTACCGATAGTGGCCAGGGAATTTTCACTCTGTGTACGGGAGGATTAATAAACGTTGCTTTGATCTGTGCTTCATGCGAAGTTGTTTTTCCCCCTCATTGTGTCTGTGTTTTTCTCTCTTTTATTTTTTCCAAGTGATGAGCATGTGATAAATAGACAAGTGATCCTGCCCAGTAGACTTCTGGGAAATAAAAGCATAATTCAGACATAAAACACTGTGCATGGGAGAGTGAACACTCAACATTGACACACTATCAACATTTACCAGAAAAAGCCCTGACCGGTCCAACCCATCAATTTGAGCTTGGACCAATAACACTCAGGTTGAGAATCCAGATGGAGCTGGCATTAAATTGAGTACTTAGGTCAAAATTGTGAGCCAATAGTATTCTCAGTCGCCTATGTGACTAATTAGCCAATTTTGACTTGGATTCTATGGCGGACACCTTTCACCTCATGCACATTTTGTTATCTAGCCAATTTAAACTTGCTTTATTGAGCTAATGCAGAGTCAAGCAGCATCTTTCAGCCTATCTCACTAGTGCATATATGCCTGCTATTTGACGCTAATGAGAATCAAGCAAGATATTACGTCCTTGCAATGTCTGATAACAAGACAATAATGATGGAAGCATATTTATTGTCTTGTAAAGGTGCTACTGTGCGGATAGCTAATTAAGCTAGAGGGAGATAAGAGATGTTTTTTGTTTTTTTTTACTCAGCAAAGGTCACAGTCTAGTTGCTGGACGTAAGCAACGTGAGGACAGAAACAAACTGGCCTGCACAGACAACCACAGCGGTCACAGCCTGTGTGTTCAAAGCTGATCTGCGTGAGTAATTTCCCAGCTTAATCATGACCTGAAGATTGAAACTGTTTTGCGTGTGAGCTCTGTGTTAAATAGAAGAGGCACCGTGCCATATAAAATACATATCCACGGTGCTGGAGATAAATCCTGGCAGAGCAGGCAGACATCATGAAAACAGAAAGCTATACTACTGTGATAATGAACTGACAAGACCTGCTCCGCTACCACACTGCCATAAACCCCGATGGCAATTTATGAGTGCAGAGTGACCAGATCACCCCCCAACACACACACTCACACACACACCACAACCCACCCTATTCCCAACAACCACCACAACCTTGTGGATCACGGTTGTAGTGTCAGCTAACATGAGATGAGAAGGTGTGACAACACAAAGTAACCGTACTCGCTACAATACACAGTGGACCAAGTTGGCATCTGTTGACTGCGCTGTTAAGGCCTCCTCGGCCGGGGATGGCAGTGACATTTAAAATGTCTCCTGGAACGACTGTAAAATATATATGATATATAAAACAGTGTAATATCGAACATTCAGTTAGATGAACTTACAGCCGGAGGACAGCGATTTCAATTATTCAGGGGAATGTAATTACACACCTCAGTATCCAGTCCTGTGCGGCAGTGCAGTTTCGCCACAAGCAAAGATCATCCGGGGTCTGTTTTTATTGATATTCTCATTTCTGCCCTGGTCAGGGGATTTCAGCAATTCCACAGCGCAGATCTGCTGCACACAATTAGGTCAGTGCCTCCCAGAAGGAGGAGGAGACCACATAGAGGGCCTGGATAACAAGGCCTTACTGAATTAGTAATATGGTAAATAAAACACTGGTTGGATGGAAATCTCAATATGCCAGGCCCTGCAGTCACAGCCATGGATCTAACAAACATATTGTGGATGCTATTGATCCAGGATTGCCTCTATATCCAAGGGATCAGCCGTATTACAGGCTCTCGTGCTCTCTTTGTTTTGTTTGGAATGATAAGTGATGGTTTTCAGAAATCACCTGTTACAGAATTTAGCTGATGCTAAACTGAGGATAGCATCTGCCTCAGATGTTTAATCTTCTGCTTATATATCTGTATAGCATTTGCAGTGCCATGTATTTTTGTACAAATCACAATGGAGGACAGCCAGGTCTTAAAGACAAGCCTTTTTTTCCATGGAACCTTCCTCTTAGCCCTTGGCTCTTGGGAGCTAAATCATTTTTCTGTGTGTGTGATTACAGGAGAAGGCTTAAATCTCTAAATTGCCTTCGCCACCGTCGGCTCCCTATTGTTATTGCTATTTAAAAGTAGCAATTGAATTTGATGCGGAGGAAGGAGGTGAAACAATGAGTGGTCATTATTGTCAGCAGCCTTCACCTTCCGTGCATTGGGTTTATTTTTCTGTGAACTACAGGACATCCTCGCTGTATGTGCGTGCTTTTTTTTATATATATCAGCACACATGAGTGTTTTCCCCCCTTGAACTTTCCCCATTAACACAAATAAAATTGCATTGCACAGCCTTGCATGAAAATGTAATCTCACCTCAACATCGTCAGAGGAGGATTTGGTTGATTCAGGACGTCATCAGCATACGTGTTATCCAGGTAATTTGTGTGATAGACACTGAGAGCCCTGCTGCTGGAGCAAGTATCAGGCCTGTGTTTTAAAGGCAATAAAATCGCTCCCATATGCAGCTTATGTCTGCACTCACCTTTCAGAAGCCTATGCTTCTCTTTCCACTTTGCTTGCAGTGGCAGTGGAGATGAAATACTGCCCCCCAGAAAGCCATTTGGCACCTAATTGAGCAATCCTATTACTTTTCTCTCCCTTTAGACTGTGACTTTCATTGCTTCAAAGTGATGGTTGGAAGCGGGTGTAAATGATTGTGTTACAGTAGGTGTGAGTATATGTGTATTTAAGTAACTTTGTTGTGAGACCGTGTGTGTGTGTGTGTATGTGGGTGTGTGCATGTGTGTGTGTTCTCTTATTGCCTCTCCTCACCTGAGCTCCTTCAAATATTAAACATTGATTGGTTTCAGAGATGGACCACATTCGCCAATAAAGATTCATTCTCAGCTCCTCATGGGGTGGCTTATAGAAGACAAATACACTATTTATGACCAGGGACACAACTTGTGGATGCAGACAGAAAACCAGCTTCTGTTCAAATCCCAGCCTCACTCTGGAGTCAAACAAGAAGAGGTTTTGTTTTAAGGTGAGACTAATGGTTTCCTCGGGCTCTCTGTCTGTGCTCCTGGCGGTCCTATAAAATATTCCACATTCATGCTAATTTGTCTGTGTTTCATCCTGCCAATGAGTCTGCAAACCATTCCTGGATATTGGCTTCAAAACCACTGATTGCATTCAAGCTGTATTCAAGTTGAATTATAAAACATTTAAATTGAACATTACATTACATTCAGTTATGCTTTCATAGTTTGCATGCATTTTCCCCCCATACACAGTGGGAGAAATTCTGGGTTCATTATCTTGTTAATGGATGCTTACCCCTGTGGGCAGCAACCACTAGTCAGGTTAAATCAATTGTATTTATAGAGCCTAAATCACAACCTTGCCTCAAAGGGCTTTACAGTCTGTACAAAATGTGACAACCTCTGTCCTTATGTTTGACAGAAGGAGTATCAACTACTAACAGCCACCTGAGCCACAGCTGCTCAATTATTAGTTATTATTAGAACAATCAACTTGAACCACTGGTTCTAAACATCATAATCATTAGTACCAATGGGAGAGCACTTGTGTCAGTTGCTAAAAACAGCAGCTAAACCTCCTTCTCGGTCCAGTGGCCATGGGGGAACGGTAAAATCCATAGTCAGGAGGGGCATGCTTCCAAAGCTGGCTGTGTTCACTGGGTTTCAGCCAGGTTTCTATGGAAAACTGGAAATCTGGATGGGTGGAAGAGATAAAATCATTTAAAGTTGAAGGATTTATTCGTGAGAAACCGTTTAGAAGAGCCAGATCACGTATGGCAGCAGGTGGTGAGGAAGCATATCTGAACAGCTGAGGGGGTTAATGACAGGTGGGGCCTGTAGGGGGTGTTGTCTCAGGAACAGCACTCTGGAAGGGTGCTGTGGAAGATGAGGGAGATGCACGCATCCATGCAGGTAAACAGTAATTCACATGGACAGGATTTCACAGTGTGCAATAACTGTACATGGCAGTTACTGTAAGGTTATGCTATAGTTAACTGTAGCCAACTACAACATAGTACAAAAGTACTATTGTCATTGCTTATTATCAGATTGTAGTTGTAGTTAAAGGGATAGTTAAACATTTTGAAAATTCTGCCATCGTCATGATTCCCATAGTCGTAGACATAGGTTCTTTTTCCCTTTTTTAGTTGAAACCAGCTGTTTCTAGACCATGAGCTGCTCAGCTACTACTAGACAGCTAATGGTATTTTTTGGTTTCCCTCATCAAACTCAGCAAATACACATTCCAACAACTCCCAAATGCTATGGTGGATGGGTTGTGACCTGGACAGAACATTAAGTAACAGAACTGTTTTCAAGGTTAATGTAAAGCCCGACTTTACACTCCAGACAGGGCTGCTCAGCTGAGTGATGCAGGTCTATTCTTAGAGCACATTTGAAATGAATCAGAGGATGCAACATAAGAGACTGCGTCAATCAACATTAAGGAAAGGAAAGGAAAATTGTAATATTGTAAGAGAATGAGAAAAAATAGTGAAGTAGCCTATATATGCATGTAACAGACCTGTAATCTGCTCTATATGTAGCCTATAGATATGTTAAGGTCAGTCACAGTATGAATTATCCATCAATAATAGGCTAGGTCATATATATACATACACACTATAGCCTACATATGACTCTGTATGCCAATATATTGTATATTATATAAAGAGTTTTGACCTCTGTATTTGAAAACTCCTGGCTATGGCCCTGCTTCTATATGTATAATTTTCTTCCATTAATATACATGTATCAGATTAACTTAATTGATTAATTAAATTAATACACATTAATTTTATGCACGTGAAGTACACCCAAAACCCTGTGTGACCTGCTATACATGGAATTTCTTGAGACTGACTGTACAAAATGTGTATTTTTAGGAAAATACGTTTTACTTACACCAATGTAACATCTTTTGTTTTCATTCGTACGTTGCAACGTGATGAAGTTGTTCTAAGATCATGGGTTTTATCCATTATTTTTTATACAGCTCTACTCAAAGCTATTGTGGGAAAGGGAAAACCGAAAGTTGGCTGCAAAACACAAACAATATGCAAATATATGGTGAAAAATCCTGGTTCAATTGCTTTAGTTGTTTGTTTTTTGGGTTTTTTTGCATTGCTGCTGGCTTGGGTCTCAAACAAACAAGCCCATTATCATGGAGCATTCAGCGCTTGCTCATTTAGTCATCATCAAGTTCTGGTCCTTTTTCCTAAAACAAAATAAAAAAAAAAAAAAAACATGAGTTTGAGATTCAATTTTTTGGACAGGCTTAGATGTTGAGCCTGTTTTTTGTTATCTTTTAAAATACTCTTGACTACTTGTGGAAAAAATGTATATCCTTTGATACATGGCAGTTAATAAATTCCTAATGCTTTTCCAGTTGAATCAACTGCATGTAACATGTAATTTCCTTTGAAGATGTAAATGACAAGTGATTAGTTCAATATTTCTTCTCAGGATTTCCATAATTAGAGTCCCTGACCAGAATCTTATTTCAATCTTTGCTGGTGTAAGATATGCACAGACATTCTCTTGGGGATGATTAAATAATCTTCAATCAGTGTTCAACCAGTGGGGTTGGAATCTTGGAAATGGAATCTTTTGGGGAGATGGCTTGTCTTTGTTGCATGATGTACATGTTCACTTTGTGCATGTATGCGTGTGCATACTCGATAGGGCTGTATTCCTGTCTCGCTGCATGAACATCGTGTTTTTCACTCCTCTTTTTAATCAGTCGTTGGCTTTTATATATTCTGGACATTTTCTGGCAGATGAAACATCAGTGTGCAGTGTGTGCTGTGTACAGTTGGATATGCACTCCAGCGCTACGCATTAAGCACACTTCAAATCCTGTTGCAGCGGTATGAATAGCTGCAAAAACTACTCTAACTGCGTGATAGGCATATTAAAAAGGGCAAACTTTTGAAGAAAGACCAACAGAAAACAATGCATTATAGGAAGCATGAAACATTATAATCTAAAAGATTCATGCACTGATGCAGGGTATTGACAAACTGAGCTCCTACAAGCCATGAGGCTGCCACATGACTAATAAAGACATTCTCATGCGTGCTCTGGTTTTATCTCTGTCTCCATAGGGGACCATCAGGGTTTTAGATGTGTGGCTAACATACAGCAGCTGCCCATGTCTGCTCCTCCTTTGTCCTCCATTTTATACAATCAAATAAATCACAGATAATGGAGAAACGGTTGCGGGTCTTTTTTCTTTTGGAATAACTGGCCGTGTCAACCCTGCTGCACACCTTGCTGCATAATTCAACAGGCCTGATTAGTTTAAATTTTGCGCAGGTTTATTCATTCTATTCAAATATGCGGCAAAGCGGCACCGTAATGTGGACGGGCCTGAAATGCAACACAGGCCTTTGCTCATTTGACTGTGTGAATTCTGAACAGCGCGCCCGTGGACGGCCGCTTTCAGCTCCAATTTGTTTGAACAATATAAATGATTTTGATTCAGCTCATTTCCTGTGCCTGTGGCTGCTAATGTCTTGATCCATCTAAAGATAGCCTAGAACCTCTAATTACTCACCGTGCTATTGATGTATTAGCTGTCATTCATTGATAGAGAAACGACTCGATTTCCAAATTGAATAGTCACCTCTCCTCTATTTGAAAAATTAATGCTAATGCTACAACAAAATTCTCCCTCAGCCTTCTCTGGAATAACTCACTTCATTAAATCCAATCCTCCTGTGATTTATTATTGACAGTGTTTCCTATGAATTTTTTCAAAAAGCCGTTGCAAAGTGTATGGAGAAAGTACCTCTGCAGGTCTGAGCTATTGAGGGCCAGCTCTAGCTCCAGGGGGCCCACCGGATTTAGGTCTTATCAGCCACAGCAGCCCTCTTCATGGGCCTCAGAGCCTCTCTGGGCCTGGATGTTCTCATATATTGTGACTGCTGCTGGGCCTGGTGTAAAAGTTCACTGTCTGCCCATGAGCAAAACATCCCACAGGCTGCTGGTTGTATAGAAATTATAGCAAAGTGTATTGCTGCTGTCTGGGCAGTAAAACTTCCCTCACTAATGACTACTGATATAAACACATACTTTATCACAACTGGATGAAAAAGAAAATACCCCATTCACATGCAGCCAACCATTATGGATGAAAGCTCAAACAGACCCGGGCGAGGAGGTGGAAATGACGGTGGTCAACCCATCGGTTATTGTGTAGATGGAAACCCAATTTACAGCTTGGTCCAGTGGCTGTGAAAGCATTGTTGGGCGTCAATTACTTCAACCACTTGCTCGTGGCCTGTAATTGCAGCGGGACGGGGGAGAATGTTTATTCATGCGGTCATGCGTGGCCTTTCACCTGTGTGCCTCTCTGCTGAATATTTATCTCCGCACTTCCCCCATGCCAGCGATCTTTATATAGAGAGAGGACCTGCACCACGACCCCCCCAGACACAAGCTACGGATGCGATCCGCCCTAAATTTTCAACAAACGGTATGACTCCGTACCAGTGATGTCAGGTGAGGTGATTGGATTTAGCGTACCATACATAGATGGATTTAAATCAAATCCTCACATTTGACTTAGTGTTGAACTGATTGGATTAACTTTTGAATGTGCCCGAGTCCAGGACATGAACATTTGAAACATGTTTAAAGGATTTTTTTTTTTTATTATTGATTTTAATGTAAAAACACTAAACAAGGACATTTTGTTTATATATTATTTGTCATATACCTAGAGACTAGGGCTGCAACTAATAACTGTTTTGATAATGGATAAATCAATCGATTATTGAAATTAATCGATTAGTTGTTCATTCCAGAGATGCAACTTTAAATATCTTCTTTTTGTCCCAATCAACAGTCCACAACAAGATCATCAGTTTAAAATTATAGAAGATAGAAAGAAAGCAGTAAATAATCTGATTTGAGAAGCTGGTACCAGATATTATCTTCTTAAAAATGACTCAAATCAAATAATGTATTATAAAAATAGTTGCAGATTAATATAATAGGTGGCAACTAATTGATTAATCGACAAATAGGGACACATTCCAAACTTTGTTTCATTTTATGGGGGATTTTATAGGTCAGGATTTCTGACAAGGAACATAATCAAATAAAAACACTGTTAAAAGAGTGCTTTAATCCATTTTCAATTTGTAGCCACAGGTAATAATAAATCCCTAGATCTAAAAAAAGTCAAAACAAAAAAAACAAAAAAAAAGTAATAATCCCTTCTGGAAATACACCAATCCTCTCCTGGTGAATGGGGAATACAGTAGAGAAAGAAAAGACTGCTTTAAACCAGCCTGGAGTCCCCCCCCCCCATGTCTGTCTGTCTGTCTGTCTGTCTGTACTTGGCCCCATGCTGGGAGTGATAATAGCTGGACACGGCCTTCTCTCTGGTGGTCAGCTGCTCCCTGTCCTGAGCCAGGGTAATGGAGGGTGCCAGGGGACAAAGGCATGGTGTGTTGCTGAGTGGACAGCGGTCAATGGAGTGGTGTTGACAGCCAGTCGCTTGCTGTTCAGGAACAAAACCCCAGGTCACACACCATTTACCGTTCTCCTTGTATTAACCTAACCCAGTGCATTGTTCTAAAACCACTGCTGCCCTAACCCTTCAAATGGGTCTCCATATGGTGGAAAGATGACATAGAGGGAGAAGCCCATCACACATTCTGTAAAAAAAAACACTATGAATTCATGCCTGACCGATACAGCCATAGTTTGACCAATCATAGCCTAGCAACTGTAACTAGGCTCGACAGTGAAGCTCAGGATTTCTGCACATGTTGAATTAATGTGCATGCAGGGGTATGGTGGTTTCTAGAGCTGGAGTGTAAAGAATGGATTACAGTGTGCAAACATTAGCATGTCTGGCTGACTAGCTTATTGCATACAGAGAGTAACCGAAGAACAACCTTGAAGAAGCCAAATTTGCGACTACATCCATGTGTGGGAGCTGGTCCTGGACGCCTGGTCCTGGACGCCTGGGGGTCCCGAGTATCAGCACAGGCTCTGTCCTTTTGTATTGGATTTAGGGAAGTTTATGTTCCAGCAACCACACCCAGCCTATTTGTTCACCAAATGGGTTTGTCCAAGTGTATTTCATTATCATGAGCCCAGGCCTGTGTTGCAACCGAAAGTTGTCATATTTATATAGCAACACAAAAAAAATGTTTAACCATCTCAAACAAAAGCAAAGTCATTGCTGAATAAATGCATTGTGTAACTAAAAAAATAATCGTTTGAGTAATTATGATTTCAATATTGACAAAAATATTTGTGATAATGATTGTGTTTTTCCTTTTTTCTGATTGAGGTCAATTTGGTCTTATTTTAAGAAAAAAAAATGTGATAAGGCAGAAAGAGCAATTTAATCTGTTTTTCTTGAAAATCAAATTGAATGAAATCAAAACATTTTCACCTGATAAGATTTAATTTTTTGCAGTGTTTTGAAGGCAAGTCAACTGAACAATCATCGAACTAGCACTAGCTTAATTGGCTAGCTAACCACAGTTCATTTTGGCCACCAAAACCATCAGTTACTAGCTACAAATGTGAAAGCCCCCTTTTGTTAAAACTGCGAAATCGAAGAAAATTGCTAAGAATTCCAAGTGAATGTGCCTATTGTAAACGTAGACATCGATGGTAAAGGTACCGGCTTGGTGAATAAACTCAAGCATACATTTTAATTTAAAGTTAAATGTAACCATGGAATGTTAAATGACATTTTTTTCCCTCCTGTGTGTCAACCATGACTCGCATCTGTTTTTTTCTAATTGAAGCGAGAGGTTTACAAGCCAACTGTTTATTTTGCTCTATTTCCTTTTTCCTGTGAGCATGCCGTGTGATGTGTAACTCCTGGGAGAGACCATACTGGTTAAGGATCACTGCCGGGGGACTCGCTTTACTCAAGTTGCCGGAAAACAGCCGTTTCATCTCTTGCACAATGAAGCAGCACGGGTTAGCATGGAAAGTAGATCAAAAGCTGGGCAACCGCTAAGGTGACAATGACGGAGACTTGCTCATATCAACACTGACACACAAACCTCTGGTAAATTCAATTCAGGGAAGTATGGAGAATATCTTCTGCACCCAGATGCAATAAACACGTCAGATAATCAATTGTTCCCTGCATGGTTTTGGATAGAAAGATGGATAAAGGAATGAAACGGGGAGAGGTGTATGGAGGGAATGATGGAGAACCAAGAGGGGGCCAAATTTAAGAAGCAATGAGGGATCTCCCACCAGATGTGAGAGCATTAATTATTCCTAATCAAAGGCTGTGCCAGCCTGGTGACAGTGGCAAGCATGCACCAAGGTCAATACTGGCACACAGACACACTCTCACACACTCACACACAGAACCATATAATGCCAACACTTGCGTTTTGTGTCTGAGGCTCTCTCCCATGAGTCAGTGTGAGAGCTTTGTGAAGACATTGGCTCAGACCATGAAATTAACTCCAAAT
This sequence comes from Lepturacanthus savala, assembly GCA_030544235.1. Lineage (NCBI taxonomy): Eukaryota > Metazoa > Chordata > Actinopteri > Scombriformes > Trichiuridae > Lepturacanthus > Lepturacanthus savala. Next base: position 15,291,835 of record CM060469.1, on the reverse strand, counting down.
TTAGAGCAAACAGGTCCTGTAAAATTCATCATCCCCCGGTAAGTCAAGGGTTTGTGCCTGAAAATGTGCCTGAAAATGTTCCTCAATATCCACGGATTCTGATTTTCATTGATCCAGTTTTCTAGAGCCCAACAACAACCTATTAAAAAATATAACCAATAATATGATTAAAAAAACGAAACAGACAAATAAACGCATATAACTGTGTGAGAGTTCTTGTCTCGCCGTTAATGGCGATGTGGGCGCACGCAGCCCAGTGTTTTTCTACAGGTCTAAGAGGATTACAGGTTGTTTGTTACGGCTGATGTCTGGGTAATTGTGATAAGGCAGGAGAGAGAGTGTGTTGCAGGTGCACCAGACACTGGCAGGCAAGGTGGGGTGGCTTCAGGTGCACAGCAGCCAGGGTTGCAAGCAATATATTGTGCCACAGGTTGTTTTCTGTCAATCAATTCCAAAAGCTAATTAACTTCTTTTAGCATCATGTCCTGTTTTTTTGTTTGTTTTTTTAGGGAGAATCATTAGGTAATGATAGACATAGACAAAAGACAAAGTTGTTTGGCCACTTGGGGCCTGCAGAATCAAGCAGTAAATACGACAGGTACACTACTGTTCAAAAGTTCAGGGTCACTTAGAAATTTCCTTATTTTTGAAAGAAAATCACTGTCTACAGGTGTATAGAGGCCCATTTCCAGCAACTGTCACTCCAGTGTTCTAATGCTACAATGTGTTCGCTCATTGTGTCAGAAGGCTAATGGACAATTAGAAAACCCTTGTGTAATCATGTTAGCACAGCTGAAAACAGTTTAGCTGGTTAGAGAAACTACAAAACTGACTGTCCTTTGACAAAAGCAAATGATGAATTTATGAAAAAAGGTATTATTTGAAATACAAATCATTATTTCTAACCTGCCATGACTATGTTTTCTATTCATTTTACAACTCATGGTGGTAAATAAAACAATTGTGACTTTTCATGGAAAACACAAAATTCTCTGGGTGACTCCAAACTTTTGAACGGTAGTGTAGTATGCAAAATGCTTGGCTATATCTTGACCAGCTACTTGTTAACTCTGCCCTTACTTAATTTAATAAAGTTATTAGTTGAATATTTAGATTTTGCAGCTTCATTTAATTGCCATTCCAATGTAATTCATGCATTTCTGCATTTGCTCATGTGAAGGTACTTCCATTGTGATTGGGTGTAAAATGCTTTATGTAGTCCGTATATAGCTACTACTTTAACTATCTGCAGTTTTATATGAAAGTCCATGATTATAATTTTTCATATTAATTGGCATGCAATTCTATAATAACAATAATGATGTTTATAACAAATAATTCAAAGTTCCCTTTGATATTACTAATAATGAAAGAGAAGAAACATTTTTCACGTTATTTATGACCCCAAAATTGTATGAAAACCACTGAGTCTCTCACAATATCCCTAACTTATTGTGAGTAATGTGTGTGTATATATATATATATATATATATATATATATATTTAGAGAGAGAGAGAGAGTAAGAAGAATGGAGCCAGTGGATAGCCAGTCCAAGACTTCCTTTTCCATTCAGTCATTGTTTACAGTCGGACTAACTTGAGACAATTGGTGGAGCTGTACAAGCTAATAAAAGCTAATAAAAAGCTAATAAGTTAAATCATCGACCTAAGTCTCGAGATCACATTTGGCCAATGGCTTCTGCCTCCGTGTAGCTCTCCACACAGACTCTTCTCTTACATGCAACCACAGCCAATTCAACCCTGATTGGATATATATCTGCATATTCATATGCAGACATCTGTTCACGGAGATTAGTGAATTTGCAGACCATGGAACCAAAAATCTAAAAGACGCTAGAACATTGACGGGAGCAGCAGAGTAGAGAGATAGTTCTCCATGGGCGTGGTAGTGGGGTAAAAGTGGACCTGACTACCCAGGGCCAGAGTTAATCCGGATATTTTTATTTTTATATATTTTTTTGGTGAATGAATAAATTGGTCCCTCCTTGTAATTAATGCCATAATAAAAATCCACCCACAATATGTAATAATTCGTGAATATTGACAGTTTAATATTTTAGTGTGCTTTAAAAGGTCTGCTAATGACGTGTTGGGGATGATCGTAGCATGTGCTATTAGCACACGGTTTGCTTGGTTATGGGACTCACCTACTATAAAATTGCCAGCTGTTGCAGCCTGAAATAAAGTATGGACATGCAAATTCACTCGGATCTGTGTCTTACATTTACCAGCTCAGTTGAGCAGAGGCACAAATAGACGGAGAGCGGCAGGGACTGTCATCATTACAGCCTCTCCTTTCGCCAGCTCCCCAGGGACCGCCGTATCATTGGGCTCACTCCAGTGCTAATAGCCCTGTCTAAGAGCTAGCAAGGCACCTTTTGGAGGTAATGCTCCCTGCTGCAATTTAGCTTGCCATTCAACTGTGGCGTGTCCCGGGCGTCGCAGGAAATTACCACAGAGTGCTGATGTGAGGAATTTCCCTCCTTCTCCCACCCCCCCCGAAGAATTTATCTTTTGCAGACAGTCAGAATTATGAATGATGCATGCAGAATAGGTCAATCAGTCTACCATATGCCTTGACATAGGCAGGTGTGTGTTTGCATGCATCACACGTACGTACGCCCAGATTTTCCGTCTCTGGTGTTTTCTGCTGAGCACACATCAAATGCCAACCAATCGTAATTCCTACAGCGTCCCGCCGTGCGGTTTCTCCATGTCTGTCCCTGGAATCCGACGTCGTGCTTTATGTGTGAGGGAAATTTATCCAGTTTATAGGCCTGATGAATGCTCCGCTCTATTTTCACCTGCCATTGACCCCGCAGACAGTGCAGGGAGAGCGCGGTAAAAATCCCCTCAGCCAGCCCAGTTAGGCTTGGCTGAGTAAAGAAGGAGAGCTCTCTTTGACTGCTCAGCCTGTGGATTACTCCTCAATATGGGATTACGCTCCAATGAATGAGTTGAGACACAATACCGGCAGCTCAGCCCTGAACTATACGACAGAGATTTAGGAATAGAGCTGCAATGGAATATCGGCTGATCTAGTATCATTCGGCGTAGACCTGCACTGCTTACTGTCACTCACACTTGTCTATTTTGCCTTAATTGAGGTCTCTCGAGAAAATGAGATGCCATGTCCCCGAGATGTATAATCCTGACTGACAGGTGTTTTCACAGCCTCACGCCCCCGTTGAAATTTTGTGTGCTTCAAATATCAGTGAGTTGGGATTCTAATCTTAATAGTGGAGGATCTAGTTTCAAGTTTCCTTTCTCCGGTTCTGTGCTGTTCTTTTTTTGTCTCACCCGGTCTTGCGATCTAATTGCCTTGTGGAAAAATGTGCAGGGAGGCAAGAAAACTACAAATTCATCTTCCATACAGAAATCAATAAACCATCAACATTATCACAACACTACGTCCAGGTTGGGTCAGCTATTAGCCATACCTTTATTTGACTCAAATGATCAGTAGTAAAGATTTCCACTGACCCAAAGCACTAAATGACTATAATATGCCATATCTACAGTCTTTTGACAGGATTGAAATGATATAATACCTCTTCTTGAGACATTAATGTTGGATCTTTGCCTCATTTCATTAACTGAAAGTAAGGCCACTATGAGTTGTAGCCTACTAGAGAAATGTCACTTTTATTGCAATCCTGTAATCACCTCTAAAGACCAGGGCTGCATTACCCAGATACGCTAAGGTATATCTTAGCGTACATGTATCTTAGGTCTTTCCTAAGCTGTTCACCAGCTCCTTTTCTAGCCGAAGCTGTACCTTAACTAATCAAATATTTACGAGTCGTCTGCGGCACTCCTCAAATCTTCCCAAAACACTCCACTAAACTGTTAGTTTCAGCTTTATTAGGCCAATATTATGCTTTTAATTTTTACAGTTGAAATAAAGTGCACATCTTGTAAGCATAGCATGCACAGATGACAATTATTTAACATACATTTCTATGAAAATGACTTATCCAAACAATATTTCTGTGTATAGCACATAATGACAATTTGATTGTTTCACCTACATAATCCCGTCATGGTGGAAATAACGAATAGCGTCTACTTAAAGAAAAGATTATACAAAATAAAAAAATCTATTAATATTTTATGTAGTGGAGCCAACTGAGGATAGGGCTTTTCTGACTGTGTTTTAAGCGACAGTAGCCTGTTCCCTCATTGCAAAAACTGCAATCTTAACAGGTGAAAATATATTGCATTTTTTACAGTTAGTCAAATATTAAGCAGAATTATCGTATTCTACTTAGATTTGAATTTTTATGAAAAAAAGTAAGTCTTAAGTAAAAAAAAACAACAACTTGAAATAGGCTAAATTATCTGCCAGTGAAATAAGATCTTCACCTGTTAAGATTTCAGTTTTTGCAATGCTGCTACTATAGGTCTATAATTTGACAGATATCTAATAGAGTCCAGCTATTGTGGTCCGCCTCATCCAGGAATGTCTGCATTTCATCCTTATTGAACATCACTCCGCTCATTAAGTTTAGCTTTTTCAGCCAGAGTCTCTCAATATGTACGGCTACCCACAGGTTATTACAGAGGCTGCATTGGCCAAGCCCAGTGCTCAATAAATGAAATTAGTAAGTGGATGCACCCGCTTTCAGCGATAACACAAACAAGCGAACAGCTGCAGGGAATTAGTAACTGGAGAGGCCACAGCGTGTTTCAACCATCTTCAGGGTCCTGTTGTATTTATAGTGTGATCTGTGATTTCGTGCGATCATTTATTCAGCACACCTGGCCTTTTGTCAGTGTTTTTACATTAATATCCGAATCAATTGGTAAACCTATTCCATGGTGGACCTTATTTTTTGCAGCAAGGCATAATGGAAATATCTTTAGATTCCTTCCTTTTTTTGTAGTTATATCCTGGAAGTCACAGATTACGGTGGTTTGTAGCCTATACATTTTTACCTTGCCTTCAGATTTGTTTAGAAAGAATTGAGACACCCTCAATAGTTGTTTGCCTGATATTTAGGGATATTTATTCACATTTGCGATATTTATAGTACATTAGGGGTCCTTGACCTAAAAAAAGTTGAAGACCTCTGATTTAGAAGATGCTCCAGTCAAAATTTCGTGATGCTGCTGCAGCTCCTGCAAATTGAGAGATTCAGAAGCTTGTTCGGTTAACATCAAAATTAAATAGTTTTGAATAACTACCTCTTAACCAGGTTCAGAACAGCCTTCTGAAGTCATCTTGAAGAGGGAGGGAACCGTGACATTTTTGAAGTACAACCATACTTAAACCATGTGTTTATTTTTTTTTCTCCAAGGATTAAAAAAGGCTACATATTAGAATTCTCTTTCACTAGATGTACTTTTTTATTGTTGTTTATAATTATAAGTCACTGAGGTTGAGTTTAGGTATTTAATATTTGTTTGTGATGCAAGCTCTGACATTTGTTGTTGAATGGACCGGAAGGAACGAGACATTAGCCCCTTTACAAGATCAGTAACATGACATACAGTTGGATTTCTTGATACTTGAAAATATATACAACATGCCATGTGCTCTATAATACACCGACATGTATATATTACATATATTATATACCTTCGTGTCCTTCAGTTTGGTATTGTATAAATATTTCCCTGGTGGATGTTACATTTACAGTTGATGAATAAGCTACTATAGCTTATTATAAATTTATAAATAAGCTATTACTACTATTTACAGATGGCTGAATAAATACATGTGGGTTCAAGGATGGCCCAGTCAGCAGGTGCATCCTTATCTTATTATAAAGGCAGAAATATTGCTTCATATCATTGCTCACTCATGTAAATGTCAAACTCAGATTTTACTGCTTCTCCTTCCCATATTTTTTTACAATATATGTCTTAAAGCATCAGTTAAATACTGCACATGATCCTTAATGTGCCTCTGACAGTTCATCTTCAACTTTGGTTATATATGACTAATAAAAACAATAATAACCCAGTAACCCAGTCGCAGGTTCAAGTCCTTGATCTGGGACCTTTCTGTGTGGAGTTTGTATGTTCTCCACGTGTCTGCGCGGGTTTTCTCCGGGTTCTCCAGCTTCCACCCGCAGGTTAATTGGAGAATCTAAATGGTGAGTTTGTGAGTGAATGGTGTGGGTGAACCCACAATAGACTGACGACCTGTCTGCAATGCACTGGGATTGTCTCCAGCAGACCACCGTGACCCTAGTGAGGAATAAGCGGCTTTAGAAAATGACGAACTGACTGATTTCTACACATTGAACAACATGCATGCAAACATGACAGCTTCAAAATGATTTAAAGCCATCTGTGATGGGGCCTGTTCAGCTTTTTTTTCTTTTCCCCGGCATCCAGTCTTTGTGCTAAACACATCCCAGACCTCTCTTTGTTCTGAACGCTCTTTTAAAGTGGAATGCTGACGAGACAGATTCGGGGTTGCCGTGGATCATCTGACTTGGCTCTGTGAACACGGGCTTTATGGTTATTACACCATTATAGAAGTTCATTAACTTTTCATACAATGACTTCATAGGAAATAGAAGTCCTATAAAATCACACCACCTGCTTGCACTGGTGTAAACATTGCAGTGGTAACTTTTAATGGACCGAATGCAGCAATTCTTTATTGTGAATTTAATAACTATAAATAAAAATTTGTATAACTGACGCAGTTACGGCGGCGGACGTAGGCTGGGCGAATCAAATGCACAGCTTGTGGTTGAAAGCGGTGCCATCTTCAAGATCCAACAGCCACCATCAGAGAGCCTCCTCTCTTTTCGTTTTCCCCTTCCTTTGATGTCTCTATTTCTCACTCACGCCGGCTGTCTTCATCCCACATCCAAATTTAGTTCTCTGCGCAGTTTTATGACCCGACCGCCCCACGCGCCTTCATCCCCCAAACCACTTCAGCAGATTTCAAAACCGCTTTGCATCCAGAGTTTATCACTCGTGAGATGCCCTTTAAGAAGGAAGGAGAAAGAAAGACCCTCCATTAATTGCATGTATAAAGGATAATGAAGAGGGGTAGAGTTATCCTTTCGAAAGGTGGCTCAGACCCTCCCTTTTTTTTGGTCGTGTGAAGGATCCATCTCCAAAGCAAAAGCAGAGGCCTTTGTGGTGCAAATATTACCTAGTGCCGAAGACATTTATGTAACTCTTAAGTCCCCTGCACCAAATATTCAAAGACACCATGAGATAATAATGTAATTTCACAAAAACGCGCACACAGCATATATTTTTTTTTGACAGAGTGTGTGAGGCAGGAACAGCCATATAGTGCAAATGCTGCTGTTTAAACATTGCATTTCTGGGCTGCTTTTTCACCACAGCCACATACTGCGTTCGGGAACCTCCGCTCCCTCGACCTGCTCCACATTAAATCCTCCGCCATCATCGCATATGAACCAGTCTAACTCCTCGTTATCACATAATTGTTATGTCATTTAGATGAAGTCACGGGACACTAATTGCCTGTCATTCCGTTTGCTTAACACTCCTCCGAATTGAATCAACTGAGGCAGATAAAGCTAATGAAAATGTTGTATAACGAGGCAAACTATCACCTGGCCAGTGCACATTGCGGGAGAGTGATGTTAAACACTTAACCGACGTCAGTGGATTTATCCTTGAAGATCCCAAAAATGCAAGCCCTGAACGAACATGATTATGTGCTTAAAGTGGTTATTTCTTATTTCAGATAGCAGAAAGTGTGCTCGTCCAACAACGGTAGAAAGTAACAGCCAGTGTGTTATAATTCAAATATTAGAAGTTGACTTTAAAAGACTTTTTTCAAGAACAGCCTCATCTATTGTGATGATATCTTAACTCAACTGGATACGTCTACAAAGGAAGAAATGAATCTAAAGGCTTGTACATGCAAACTCAATTCTGGACATTACTTATACATGCCTCTGGTATTCTAATGCAGACTGCTATTGCTATTCATAAATGTTATTGCTTTTAATTGTGTCTTTGTCTCTTTGTGTTTTTCTTATATACACCCATAGGTCTGCCAGTATAGATACTGAATGGATTATCCCGGAGAAATAAAGTGAAATTGAATTGCAGTGGGATTGAATTGAATTGAATATATATGGACTCTTCTGTGAGCAGTGCATTTTAAAATAACAGTCCAAAGCACAGGTTCCCCATTTGCTGCTGTCGGCCCATTTAATGTCTGCGCCATATATTCTAAAATCATATTCATATCTCTGGAATTGAATCTCAGGTGTCTCAGAAAACTTATTGTGACATCTGGTTCTTTCTCCATATTTTTCTGCAAAGCTTTAGGCAGACAGCATCCCACAGGAAATGTGGAGAAATCCTAAATAAGATCTCTTCTTTGCCTATTTCTCCTAGATATAACTGAGCTCATTTTCACATCAATATGAGATTTCAACTATTTTCATATGCAACTTCAGTTCAGCTCCTGAGAATTAGCCTCTCATGTCTCTCATCGCACTGATCTTTATTTGTGTGAATTAATAAGCGATTAATATAACAGTAACATATTTTTATCTTATAAAGGAGCCTGCAGGAGATTAGAAATTTCTCTCAGTGATCGAATTCAACTTTTAACAGTGTTTAATCTGTTCTTAGTGAGTTGTCTCACTTGTATCATAAAAAAGAGTCAAAACAAGATATAGATAATCTTCAGTTGTTCTATTGGGGCACAATCATAACCAAGTATGGAGGACGAATTTAGAAAAATAACTTTGCAGGTGTGCACTAGGCCTGCAACTATTGCACATTTTAATCGTCGATTAATCTGTCATTGAATTGATTGACCTTTCGAAACGATCAAACAACCAATCATTTGTTTGGTTCATAAAATCCCAACATGTAAAATGTTGATCACTGTTTCCTGAAGGTGAAGATTCAACCTAAAATGTCTTTTAACAGTCCACAACCCAAAGATCATTAGTTTACTTATATACTGTAGAAGACTAAGGAAACTTAGTAGAAACATCATATTTGAGAAGGTGGAACCAGACATTTTCTCCATAAAAATTACTCAAATCGATTCATCGATTAACAAAATAGTGGGCGATTAATGTAATAGTCAACCACTAATCCATTATTGGGCTAATCATTGCAGCTCTACCTAGCACAGACTGTATATAGCAACCATTCTAGCATTGGTTTCCAGATTCACAAATAAAATAGAACTCCACCTGACCATATTAAAGACGTGTACCATTCTACATAACATTTATTTCTTTTCTGGTCTTGGGTGTAATGTCTGGATGTAAACAGTGCAATATTCACCTCAGCTCCTTGTAAAGCTTTTACTTTCCTGCTTTGAATAGAGACAGCCTTCCAGAACAGCCAGGCCATAGAGCTTAAATTGAAATGCACTTGCTGTTATTGCATTTGTCTTTACAAAGCTGCTTTCTGAAAACCTGTAGTCATTAAACGTTCTGGGACTGAATTCTAAAGCGTCTATTTGGTGTGACACTAAAACTCTGCCTGTTTCCCCATTTAATTCTCTTTATTGACCTGAGAACGGTGCATCTCATCGGTTTCTATGTAGCTGCGGCGGTGATGTTCCTAATGTACTGGTGCCTCAGAGCTAAGTAATTGGGGCAGTGGTGGCCTAAAGGTTAGAGAAGCCAGCTTGTGACCTCCCTCATTATCACCACTAAGGTGCCCTTTAGATGTCCTTAACCCCAAACTGCTCCAGTGGACCAACCCATGGGCAGAAGATGGATGGATGCTCCAGTGGAGCTGCTCACTGGCCGACAGATCAGATCCACAGAGGTGAGTTTGTACCGGGCAGCGTCCGGGTGTGATTGTGCGTAACTGTTGGTTAAAGTTGAGAAATAAACTGCTCATGTGTTCACCACATTCTATTTGTGTATATGTATTTTCCTTTTCAGTGCAAATCTGCATGATTGGGATTGATTCTTTAAAATTTCTAATGAAGAAGTTACATAATGATAGCTTCTCCTTTGCGTTTATGTTAAATCTCCACACATGTCTTTATTTGTTTTGTAAAAGAATAATCCAACATACATAAGACATATCTGATACCAGTTAGATCTGAATCATGCGCACAGTTTGTTAGGGAAAGCTCTGAGAATCCTATGAGCACAGTGAAAGAGCTCAAGCTTTTTTCTTGTGCTTCTGCTGTTCGGAGACAAAGAAAAGACTATTGTGAGAGGCAAAAATCTTCCTCTGGGATACCAAATCAATTTGTACACTACCGCTGCAAACACAAGAGACAGATTGTTGTTTGGCACTCCTTCCTGCTGGCAGTCATTGAAAAAATCTGCCTCTGAACCCCATTAAGCCATTCCAGCTCAAGTTTCCTACACAATAATGACACATGTACGGCACACGAGCATCTGCGGCCTGAGCCCAGACAGACGTGGCGGAGTTTAGCCTCATAATCCAGTTGTAGATATTAATGAGTGGAGGATGAGTTCATCTGTCATTCCCCATTTTGTGCATGTCAGCCTCCATCCATAAAACAATCCGTCAGGTGGACTTGCGGGGCAGTTGGCTTCGCCCGCAGAGAGGCTGTGTGTTTAACGCCCGCTCATTATTCATCTCCTCAGATTAACACACGCTGCTGACACGCTACTGTATCCCATTTATTTTAGATTAACGCCAAAAACGCTACAATTCAGGCTAATGTGGGCGACTCATGCTGTGAATGAGTCTCTGAACAGAGGGAGGCTTCACTCACAAGACAGCTGTCTCCACCCAGTGGCCAGTCTGGAAATTGAATGTGAAATGGACACAGTTTGACTGGAAAGATGGTGTGTTTCCATATTGTTGCATAATATTACTCATGTCACCTTTCAGTACCACTTCTTTCCTCCCTCCCCTCTCTATCTTTCTTTCTCTGCATCTCTCCCTTGAGGTCTGTAAGTCCTCTCTCATAAAATCACCTGGTGTGCCTAATGAACGGCGTTCATCAAAGTCCCATTCCTTTGATCAGAGCAAATCCGCTGTGCCGTGCCCTGTTCTGTGTCTGCGGACACTCCCTGAGAACCAGCCTCGGCTTGTAATGATGCTTCTCCTGTGCTACGCTTGTTACAGAGTGATGGAGCGCGTCCCCGGTGTCGCCGGCTGTGTCAGAACTGAGGCAACACGCGTCAAGGTCCTGAATCAAATAGCCGCCGAGGTTATTTTCTTTGTGAGCTCACTGTACTGTGGGTTTTTGGCCATGGATGAACACTTTAATGAGGTCTGCGGCCACCCACAGCCTCTCCAAACGGCCGCGGAGCCATTATGCTCCATCTTGTTGTCCACTGAGCAAATGAGACCATACAGGAGTGTGACAAATTGTCAAGTGGTCCAGAGGCTCAGGACAGGTGGAAGGAGGAGGATTGGGTGGGGGATCAGAGGGTGCTTTTGGCAGGATGAAATCTATTAACTAGTTTAACAGTTACCCTTCATTGCACTCTAACCCCCAACCCCCCAACCAAACCACCAGCACTGTCACCATGTCCCATAGCGCTCCAGCGTATATGCTCTGCACCCGCCATTAGCATTCATCAAGCTGTAAAAAAGAGGAAGTAAGAGGGGGAGGAGGCCTCGAGCCAGGAGGGAGGGCAATCTCTTGTCCTGCTGAAAAGCCCTAACAAGGCTGGAGATGCATTGTGTCATGTGTAGCAGTGATGAAACAAGCCCGGCGATTTGGAACCTAAACCCACTTAAGACAGAGCAAAGAAAGTTGTGAAGAGCGTCAAGAGAGTGGCAAGTTCTGCGTTCTGGCCGGGAATACACAGCGAGATAAAATGTGCGGCATTTAACACGTCATGTAAATGGACATCTGCGTGCGCATGCATTCAAAAAAGACGGGGACATGCAGATCTGTTTAACGACTCCGTGTTCTTGTAAACCGGTATCCAAAGGGTAAAAGCATAAATTACAGCTTCTCTTTTTATTAGATCTCGTCCCGACCACATTGAAGCTGACAATATATCCGTGAGGAAGCTCCCGTTAGTCCTGCTAACGGCCTTCCTTTGCAACGTGATAGGACAAGCCATTAAAATCATAAATAGAAAGGTTCTAATGAAATATCAATTAGGCCGTAAGAGAAGGCCAACGCTGCGTTTATGAGGACAGAGCTCATTAAGGGCACTGCCGGCGAAGCCGTAAGTTCATTCTATAATTTTCTACTGATAATCCAATTAGTCCACAATGGATTTCTCCTGGTTGAGAAATCTTTGTTATTGGAGTAAAGTTTCACTGCACGGGGGACGTATAAATCTTAAAACCTCCTTAAAGATCAATTACGATGCGCTAATGGAGACTGTAATCATAATTACTTAATAATCATATATATTTACTGAGTGATATCAGCCCAGCTTGTGGCGCGTGTATTACTCTAATTGCTTATCCTGTTGCTCATATTTGTCTATGGGGGATGATTTTGTCAGTTTTGACTCTAGAAATATCATATATAGAATAATCATCTCTGCGAGGTTTTGATATTTCAGTGGCGTGGCATGGCAGACAATAAGAAAACATCTATTTTTAATCAGTCATTTTTTTTTTCTCGCTCACTGACCTTCAGCCCGTGAAAATTCAACTCAATAATTCAGTATGCTCTGCATTTCCCTCCACTTTCCACATCTACACACACACACGCACACACAATGATATATGGATTGTGATTGCTGCTTGTGGGGAATTTCGCTCCTGACAACTGACTTGTATCTTCACCTACATTTTGTTTTAGATTACATTTATTTTCCTCTCTATGATCCCCCCTCCCTCCTTATCTCCCTCAGCTAAGGCACTGGCTACCACTGGCTATAAGAACATAAATCCCACTTTCCCACCGCTCTCATTTTCCAGTGCAGGGATCAGAGAGTTGATCTAATTGACTTGAATATGGAAACATGTTTCGCAAGAGCAAACAAATCTATGTCTTGTCTGTGTGTTTTAAGCAAGATCAAACAATACGTGTCTATTTTGTACTGTAAATGTAGACCGTTGAATCACATACTTCACTTTATAATTCACTGATTCATCATATTCACTTGAAGGTGATGCACTACACCCTTGACATGTTTTCATCAATTATACATGCTGCAGGGCCTATCCGTTTTTGTAGTGCACGATCCTTGGTGATGTTTGTTTCCTGTTTAATTTCACACCTGACTGTCCCAGACCTGAGCACGAATGCAGCAGTCTGCCTCCACTTTCTGTTAATCTATCACAGACAGCACTGCAATCCGCCTCCATCGCATCTCAGATGTACAGTGAGATCTCACACTTTATCCGATTCATCCATGACCTGTACTGTTACAGTATACCCATTAGTGCAACTGCTGAGACGACAAATGTTTTGAGTATAGTGCGTTTACTCGATTCTTTCATTTCGTTTACTGGGTGATAAATACTGCAGTAAAGCAGTGTGTGGATTTGCAGCCGTTTTTCCACTGGAGCATGAATACAGCACACTTCAGTTTGTTTACCATATCTGGTAGCAGCTGCTGAATGAAAATGAAGGTCAGCCTCTTTTGAGTAGTTCTTGAAGAACTTTTTCTTCATTTTGAAGTTTTTTCCTCTGAGGTAAAAAAGCTGCCGAATGCTCCTGTGTGCCTGCGCTTGTTTTGAATGCACGTTTGCAGCAGCATGTAAACATATTGATATCGTCAGATTTTTTTTTCTCTCATTAAAGTAAAATTGAGAACTCAAGGTGAAATGCAAATTTACTGCCAATGTCTCACAGGGTTGGCAGAATGTGTTGTGCTTATCACAACATAAAAACTGAATAGCTGGTTGTGGGAGTTGTTGATATGAAGAAGTTAGATGAGCACATTCACGCTGCCACTACAGCTCACCTGCAGCAAATTCTGCTGTTTTAAATTGGTATCAAGAGGCTGCATAATTGATAGTGTTGGATCAGCTTCCCGTTTGTGTGGAGGCGATCCCTGTTTCATTGCATTCAGAGGTGCATTTCGCTTATTGTTTTCAAATCAGCAAAAATGTGAATGAACATCAAGGAGCTGTATTCACAAAGCATCTTTAGGAATTCTCCTAAATGGCACCATAGGGTTTCCTCATAAGAGCTTCTCATAAAGATGCTGAGAGCTACTGAGAAAACTCAACTAAACTAAGAGAAGGGACATACACAGCAACAGTTAATCCTGTTTTTTTATGAATTATAAAACTAGTCATCAGAGGGAGTCTGATGAAGCAAGATGCGAGACGCCTCACACGCGCTGTTGATTATTTGATGTAAATTTGAAATAAATGTCAATTCTGGCATCATGGTGTGCTCTGGAATCTATATTTTTGGTATAGTAATAAAGTAATATAGGGTTTTGAATATATTACTCCTACTTTTAGCACTTAATTGCCTCCTGAATTATAGACTGATTTAGGAGTCCAAATGTTAGGACTGACATGCCCCTTATTTATTTAAGTATTTCCATCTCAGACAGTTTTTTGCCTCAGGATTATTTGTGCAGATGTTCCCTTGGTGTTAAAACTGCCAGATTCAGCCACGCATCTGGGTGGAACTAGATTTAAATTTCACTTTTACTCCTAGTTAGTCATATTTTTTATGGTAATGCCGTTTTCGAATAAAAATCTGCGAAGGGATCTTGAACCCTCTAAGTTCATAAGATTTGAATACCTGCCTCCTATGCTGTAAGAGGCTATTTTTTTAAAGGTCCATGAATATAAATTGCAGCTTAGCAGAAATTTACAATGCAGGTCATGATACTGAAACTTGTAGGTTACTGCTTGTGAAAAGCAGGTCAATATATTTCCTGCCTCGTGTACATGCAACATTATCTTAAAGATGTGCATTGCTAAAGGTGGGCATTAATTGAACAGTTGCTTCCCAGAGTATTTTAATATTAATATGAAACAGTACTTGTATAACTGCAGATCTGTCAGCTATCAGCAACATAGTTGATTTACTGCTGCATCTCTCTAGTCTTCATTTCCTAGTATAGTTCCATCTCTATTCATGACATTTAGAGTGCCATGGAGGCTCATATGGCAGAATATATTCTAATGCCCCTCTGCAACTTCCCCACAGACCTCCATAAAGTCTCCAGCTCCGGGAGAAACAGTGAAACATCAGTAGACATTTGGGAGCTGAGAGAAAACCTGATTCATGCTTCACAAGACAACTGGAAATACATTTGCTGTGATCACGACACGTCTTGATGGTGTATAAAGCCAGGGCGTGGCCTGTCACCTCCGTTTTCCTTACTTCTGGATCAATCAATACCAATTAAGGTTTTGCCAATAATTCACTCTTGGCTTATGATTGCTTCTCATTAGGGCCACTGCTCACAAAAAGAAGGTTTGGGGTGAATTTAGATTTCATTTACTCAGAGCCTCAACTTACTCTGCAGGCTGTAGTAAAAAATAATCCATATAATAATATAATCCCTTTCTAATATAACGACATATTTAAAAAAAAAATTACTTGGTTACATTTGTAAGAAAAATATAATACCCGGATTCATAACTTTGTGTGGTTAATTTATTTTTGAATCACATAAAACAAATGTATTATATTAATATAAAGGTAATGGTAGCTGGAATGCTTGACACTCACTGCATTATGGAAAATTACAATTCTGTGTAAGTAAGACAAGTAAGATATAAAAGGAATGTAGTAATCATAATAATTAAGTAATAATTCTGTAATGTATAATGAAAGTAAGATATGTTGTTTGAAGTGCAAGAATATGCGTATTTGTTTATTTTAACTATGTGTGATGTGCACTTCTAATACAGCGAAAACAGTAATTGGGCCTTACCCCAGTAAGAAATGATCCTAGAAGAAATAATTGCAGTTGGAGTGATGGCATCGCTGAGCTCTGTTGATCTTCCTTCAGGAGGTTAACCATCCTGACACTGTAAAACCTCTCTGTCATCCAGCGCATTATTTCCAGGTTCATTGCAATACACATCTACAGAGCACGGGGCCGCTGAATGAAATGGTCGAGACAATGTTATCTGAAATTGAACTCAGGTTCGGTGCATGGGAGTTCCTACTATCGTCAGGTAGAGATGGGATTGACCCTGAGAGATAAATGGAGCTGTGTAATTATGGGTCTTTATCAGGTCCAGGCAGCCTGGGCGCTGGAAGAAGTCATCCGGGCTGTGTCCTTGTCATCTCTCCATGAATGGCACATTGGCCAGAAAGCACAGTGCCAGCGTTGGCCCATGGTACCATGACTGAAAAGGTGCCTTTTATGGTAGTTATCCTTTTTTATAGCATCAAATCCCTGATGCAGACTGGATGGCTGCATCCACTTACTAGAGCTTCCACCACATCAACACATAACCATATCAGTGCAGCTTTTTTAATGCACATTGCACTGCTTTTCATTTCTTCTCGTGGAGAAAGATGCTTCTTTTTAAATGGGTTATGGGTATAGTAGATGTTACACAGCTGTCACCTCACTGGTATACCTGTGCTTTCTAACGGAGCCTCTGTCTGCTCAAACTGGTATTTCAGCTGATTTAACCCATTACCGCTTGCTTCTAGAGCACACACACACACACACACACACACAGGAAGCAGCCATCATGTTTGATCCATGTGATGTGAGCTGACAGCAAAACACTTAGTGTTTCACAGGAATATTCAGGCCAATGAGCCGCTCTGGCTGTCAGCAGGGCTGTGTGACACAGTGGCAACAGGATGCTCCTTCTGTGCTGTCCTGGAGAAAAAAAAAGAACTGGGCAATGTAAGTGGCTCCTGCTGGGAACAAATGACATCATTAAGATCTCTGTGTGTACGCGCGCACACACACACACACACACACACACACACAATTTTACAAAGATTAAATCCATAATAGATAAGAACAGTAAATTATGTGAAAGAGCACCCGCAGTAAAGACCACCGTTATTCTCCAGTATACAAGTAGATTTTAGCTGCTAGATCTAATACACACACCATGTATTGCTTTGTATTGACTCACCCATTTTAGCTCAGCACTAATCTGTTTCACCACAGGTAGCTTTTTTGTTTCCATCTTACTTACTGTTTGCCCTAATCTAGACCCGAGCGGAGGCGACGGGTTATTCTTTCTGCAGATGAGGCCCCATTTAGACAGACAAGTATGACATTTTGGCTTCATAAGCCCTGTATGATGAGACATTGATGGGGTTTTGTCGTCTGCCAAGTGGCACTTCTCAAATTACCAATAGATTTGGAAAAGCATAACCATTCTCTTGAATAGATTAGCTATGTAATAACCCCGCTTTATCCCTGAGCATCAGCTGAGTGGGAAGACACCGTTGAGATCAACATAAGCATGATTAGTCTATGAGCAGCTAGTCTTTTTCATAACTCGTTTGAGAGCCTCATTCCACTCCAGCTTGTCTTTGAGATAATGTCCTATTTAATTAGAAATTGGAGATATCACATTGTTTTTTAATGAGAGGAGCACTTTACCAGAGCATACGAGGCATCAGAGAATCATACACAAGAAGGATAATGGCTGCACGTGAGGGCTTGAGGGATTCAGACGAGATGCATTTTCACTCAACTGCTCTTTATTCCCTATTCTCTATTCTCAAAATGCTTTCCTCCAATATACCTTAACATGAAGAGAGGGAGCACTTAGGTGTAATTTTGTACAGTGGTTTGGGTAAAAGTCCCAAATTCACTCATTACCAGGCCTATTTTACTGTTTTTATCCAATATCTTTTTTTATTTATTTTTTTTGTCTCACACACACACACACACATGATGTGTGTGTGTGTGTATTTCATCCTTGTATAATCTCTTTTGTTCTGGGATTTCTGTCTAGGGTCCATCTGCAGGGTGGGAATGAAATGCAAATGTATTTGTTTGCTTGTGGAGAACACGAGAAGGAAGCGTTGAGCCATGAAAGCCGGTGGTGCAGGTTTCCAGCAGGCCTCTAATTCCTCTGCCAGCTTGGTGGCACACCAGGGGCTTTGACCTTTTACCATGTCAGCGTCATGCAGCGAAGGCAAGAGAAATATGTGCCTTCCTCAGACCAGGGGCTACTGAAACCTCCAACAGATACCTCCCATATATTTTTAGTCCAGACCCTGGTGGAACCACCAACACCACCAAAGAGCTGAGGTTGTACTGGGACATAAAGGTTGGTAAATGCAGCTCTGACTGCCGCTGTATCTCAGTTAACAAGGCCAGTTAATGACTTGTCAGCTGGCAAAGGTTAACGTATGATGTATCAGTGGAGCAAAGGGTAATTCATAATAGATATACCTTCTTAGGGGAATGGCACATTTAGATTTCATATTCGATTAGCAGCATCAGCCAAGTGGAAACTTTTCCAAGAGGTTGGTATTTTAAAAGCTCATAGCCAGGATTTTAGAAAATTGTTTTTGATGGCTGGAGATTAAATGTGACATTTTTTGATATGTTATATGTCATTCAAAATTATTTATGTATCTATATCTATGTATCTACCCATAAAGAAATGATTTAACACTTTAGAAGATGTGTTTATTCACTGTCTTGCATTGCAAGTTCAATATGTAGATTTCTACAACTCTCAACCATTAAATATAAGGTAGTCAGTAAGCTTAGCTTAGCATAAAGACTGAAATCAGGGGGAATCTGATAGCCAACACCTCTACAGCTCACTGATTAACATATGGTGTCTTTTAAATTCATCCAAAAAAAATATTTTTTAGGTCAAACATCTTCTTGGCTGATAGAAGTGACTTCCTGTGTCTTGAGGTCACCATAATGTTGCCAAGCAACCAGCAAAGATTTTAGTGAGCTTTATAGGTGTATATATAGACATCCATCCATCCATCTTCTATACCTGTTTATTCCTCACTAGGGTCATGCTCTGCTGGAGCCAATCCCAGTGGACTTTGGGCGAGAGGCAGGGATACACCACAGACATGTCGCCATACACACCATTCACTCACATAGTGAGTCTCCAATTAACCTAAGCATTGGGAACATTGGAAGGAAGCCAGAGAACCAGTCTCCATGCTAAGCTACATGATGTCACTATTGTCTGGTGAATTTAACATATATGAAAGTATTTTATTTTCTCATCTAACTCTCAGCAGTGAAGCTGCATTTCATAAAATGTCAAACTGTTCCTTTAAAATACCGCCAGTTTAGTCTAAAATATTGCGCTTAACCTTTAGATTTCCCATTTCTTACTTTAAATCTCAATTCTCATGAGGAGAATACAGCCGACGTGAAGAGGCTGTTGAGAGGTGAGGCTGTGGAGATGAGAGCTGGAGAGAAGCGTATATGCTTATTATGGGTGGTCCCTAACATGTGATTTGTATTTGGAAGTGTGAAGTATTGAAGCTGTCAACATAATGATAAGAATTCTGTCAGCATGTCAGAATGCTTACTGCTAATAGGAACTGTGCTATCATCGCCGCGGTGCCCCACAGGCTCTAAAACGTCAATGACAGCATTGTGACTTGAATAAGAAATGTCCCTGTGAGCAGCGTGGTTCGAGCCATCAAACTGTGATCACTTGTAGTCGCAGGCAGAGGATAGATAAACCAGGCCCGCGGCCCCTGACAAGGTGCTGACGGATACCCTCCTTTGCTTTGCTTCCACACCACATTCCTGTGATTTGTCACCTCACTGACACCATTGTGTCACCACCGTCCTGGAGAAAATATAATATGATTGACACGTGTCCTGGACAAAGGAAATCGCACGTCGTGAATACAGAGGATCTTAACTCTGTCTGTAATGAACTCAGCTGAAGGAGCCTCCATCTCTCTTTATTTACTGTCTCGTCCCCTGTTTGTGTCCATCTTTCTTTTCAGTTTCACTTGCTTATCAAGTGAAACAATGGTTTTAATTGCTTTAGGAGGTGGATCCAAATTAAATGCATAGACCAAATCAGTCCAGTAGAAACTTGATGGCATTTTATTTGAAGGCTAAATATAAAGGGGCCCATACCATGTAATAAAAGTGAGATTTTAAATGATTTTTTGATTATAATTATGGTTTAAGTGTTACATACGTTTCAAAATGCTCAACCCACAGAAAAATGCAAACAGCCACATATTCTGAAACGGTGCCTTTAAAAAAAGCCATGACGACTTCCGCGAAGTGGTGATGTCACAACTATACAGTCACCACCCCCATTCGCAGCCATAAAAATATGCTGCGAATTCGCGTTCTTGCAGAGGTAAATGAGAAGATTAGTACCACTCTCAGACATGAGAATGGCATCAATGATTTCATCTATTTCTTGGAAAGAAAGCAAATAACACGTTATTTCCCATAATGTCATATAATGCATTTAGGGGTTTAGTTCTCGCTTTTTTTTTTTTTTTTTTGATTTGAGAGCTGTGCTAAGTAGGCTGAGCACTGGGCATTGTCTCCTCTGGCCCTGTCTCCCTCACTAAAGTCCTTCTCCACAGGCTGACACTGCTGGTTCTGTAAAGATTAGATTTGAATTTATGAAGATTGCCTCACCTGGCACACTGCTGTAATCTATGCCGGTGTAGTAATTCACGTTTAGGCCCTCATTTCCAATGCGGTCAAGAAGAGCCATATTTCACCGTGACAATGTAATCACAGGTCCACATTAAAAAGTCATTATTGTTTAAAATCAGGGGCCTGGCTGAGAAAACACTGACTATACTATAGCTGTCTTTCCCATTCACGCCAATGTTTACGCAAGAACAGAGGGCATCGTGATTTAAACGCACGCTTACAACCTTATTGATCACAGAGGGGGTTTGAACACATACACACACACACACACACACACACACACGCACATAGTAATATCATTGTCCGTTGGACCCACTTGTGCTTTTTGTGCTGATTAGCAGGTAATCTCTGTAACAAGCTTTGATCCCTGCAGATTAGCAGAAGGATAAGTACACAACATGTTTGTTCGGATAGTTTAGACAAGCTATAATCCGTCTCTGCTCTATTGCCCACACTGGTCTTAGATGTGGGGAAGTTTTCGATGTATTTTTTCTCCATTTAGTGGCTATAAAACCCAGCTTTGCTTAATGCTAGAGGTCAGACAACGCGGCTTATAAAGTAATGGATGTGATTAGGCGTTTAAGTTCAATAATTTGTAATATTTTTACAAGCAGGGTGAAACACACTGCTTCTTAATGGTCCTTGTTTTCCAGTTAGTAGCTCTCAGCGGGGCTTGCCTGTAACTCCTGCATCTCATTTCATAACATTTTAAGCTTTTCATCTTGATCTCATCCGATGGCAGATGGCGGAGGGAGTCACTTCTTCACTCTAAGCCTGGATAAGTCCTCAGGCATAGTGTTTTACAGTTGACTGCTCAGCGCATGAGACTATAGCTTTGATCCTGACCCCGGAGGTCCTTGTCCCTGACTTTCTTTGAGCAACAAGGTACAATTAAAGAACAAAGAGACTGCAGGCTCATCCCACGTGAGCTCAATGTCTGTTTCCATGTTCTGAAATCATGTCTCGGGGGGGGGGGAGGGTGGCAACATGTAAAGAGAGATCCTGTTTTGGGGCGAGGATGTAGTACACGTTACGCAAGCAATATTCGATCAAATCAGCGGTTGTCGTTTCTTCTTTTTTTGCACAGAGCGTATCGCCGTACCTCACGCTGACCTTATCAGGATGCATTCATTGGTGAACCATTATTGACCTCCCCCCGCCGTCCAGACTTTAATCAGCATGATTTCAGTAAGGATCAATAACTTCTTTTCATGTCTCCCACTTTTCACATTTTTTTTTCTCCCCCCCCCCCCTTCAAATCAATACGGAGTGTGATGTGTTGTTCTGCTGCTACCGCCCCTTCCCCACAACCAACACGAGACCGGCGTTTACCCCATTCAGCTTTTCCTTGTTCCTGTCAAAATGTCAGATACAAGTGGCGTCATCTCTTTTTCATTTCTGCCCCTTGTAGAGGTTTTCTTCCATGCTGAATATATTTAACAGGCCGGGGAGATAAAGAGTGCGGTGAGGGACATTAAAACTGAAATTGCTCTTCATGCATAGTGGTGTACCAGAGCATTTACTTTAATGAAAAACTTGTGTACAAAGTCGTCCCCGGTAGAGCCTCTGCTGCTCCTTGAGCCACTTAAATCAATTTAAACATACTGTAAAACATGTCCTCTGTATTACAGATATCTTATTTCACCAATAGAGGGGCAACGTGGTTGCTGTGAAATGCATAACTGACTCCAGATCAGTGGGGATTGCAGAGTCTTTGTTAGTGCTGAAGCTTTGTTTTCCTCTAGATTTATGATCGTTGCAGGGAGTTGGCAGGAGCTTGTGTGATTACTGCTTACAGACTGATTTATACCTCACTTTTAATTATCTGAGGGGGTCCGCAGCCTGTTGGTGCCAATACATGACTTCTTTCGGTACCAGGAAGGGGTAGAAGACGGAGAAGAAGAGGACGCCCTCCTCTGGTTTCCACCCCAGCCACGATCTCTCTGTCTGTGCTGCAGGATTCAAGCTGGGATCCACTGCAGTTCTGGCAGTGTCCCAGCCGGATGTATCTGACATTCACACCCAGAGTGGGATCTGAAAGGAGGCTTTATGGAAATATGAAGCCGCTGTCCACCAGAGGTATAACTCTAAGTAACACTCCCCATCGGCCTATAAATTATATGGTTGTGAGAACCACACAAATCACTTCCCTAAGCCCATCTTCTCATTACACTCTACTTTTTTTATGGAGTCCTCTACTGTGAAATTACAATAGGCAAGGTCTCATTTCAGCAACAAGCTATTGATTTCCCCAACTGATTGAGTATTCAGCATTCGTATCAGTTTCAAAATGACTATTAGTGCCTTTACTCTTGTCCTAATTCCGAAAGTTAATTGGATAAGAAAGCAACAAGTGACTAGTTAAGTCATTTCAAACATCATTCCAATGAATCATTGCCTAATTGTCTTGCCGTTTCAATGCATGTTTCTGTTTATTACAGTGGAAAGACATATGGGCAATAAATCTCAGGGATAGAGATGCAGAGATGCAGATTATGAAATTAAAGCAAGATAATCTGTAGACTTGTATTGGTCAAATGTCTTTTTTATTTTTTTTTTAAATAGCCTCCAGATTAAACACACATGGAATTAAATAACTAAGCAAACTAATAAGCATGGTACTTTCTGCCTTCAGAAAAACCAAAGCCTTTTTAACTCAGTGATTTCTTCTGTTCTCTTGTTTAAATTAGTATTAATCCTTAATAACAGATTTGGAGCCTCTTAAAATTGTAAAGCCTCACCATAGCTCCAGGTCCTTTAGCACTAATTTGCGCTGTGTTTAAAGGCAGGAAACATGGAAAAAGACTGTGTAATTTCTTAAAAATAATGATATTATTCAGCTCTTACTGAATATGAACGTAGGTATTTTGGCTGAGGTCAGACACACAGCAACATGTTTGAAGTAACATCTGGTCTAAACATGATAATCGTAATTGAACAGCCCGAATGCTGCTCACAGAGGGACATGTCTTGGATTTAAGGAGGGTTAATTTCAAGCAGGACTGTTTTGTCTTTCCTAATTATTTTTAATGTCGGTCATTAAGCTGTCCCTTGGGGGAGGGATCCAGTCTTCTGTCTGTTCGGACCTCTTATCGGCAGCCAGGCCGACTCCCCATTAATCCTCTCATTGTCCCACAGACCTGCTATGTGTCTACCCCTCCAATCAACAATACAAGAGCAGCAACAGTGAGTGGGCATTAATGAGCTGGAGTTGAAGATACAGCAAACAATGTAACTGGCACTCATCATTCCTCTATATGCCATTATGCACAATTTGTGTCTCTGAGGATAATCCAAGAATACTGCTGTTGTCATGTAAACTTATTCCATAATATTATAATGAAAACCTCAAACAATATATATATATATATTTATTTTAGGAATATATAATACAAGAAAAAATAGTTGATTTGCATTGGATACAATGGATTTATCACAATCTGCTGAAAAAAGTGAATGAAAAAAAAGATTGACTGTATAAGATTAGAAGATTTTGTAAGATTAATACTTTCAAGCACTTTTCCAAGGTGATTTGTGCCGTCTCCATAGAGATGACAATAGCCGTGGATCCAGCGTCGTCACGCACATCATTTCCCAGTCGATGGTGTCTTCATGCCATCTCTCTCTCTTTTTTTTTTTCCTTGTCATTTCCCCTGCCTCCCTGCCTCATCCACTTCTATCCTATTCAAAATTTTATAGCTGGAAATCAATGACGGACATATCACCTGATTAGATCAGCGTGTGGAGCTGTGTTTTTGTTGGCAGGTGTGCCGTCTGAGGCGCCTACTTCCTCATCCAGGGTTTGTAATGAGATTAGTGGAGCCCGCAGGGCTGCACACTGGAGACCAGGTGATCTGATTAGGGGAGAAGGACGCTGTAACTTTTGGAAGTCTGTGACTGTGAGAACTCCCGAGACAACCGCTCTAATACTGTAAAACAGCCTGAAAAGAAACCTTTTCACTCGGGGCGTCACATCCTGGGTGTCCCTATGCCTCACTGTCCATATCCACCGCGCCAGGCTGGTTGCTAAAGTGTAGCAGTGCCGTAGCCAGGTGTCTATGCAGAGGTGCGTGGTGAGGGTGGAGGGCACCGAGGGGAGTGTCACATTGATGGATTATTCTGCTCATTGCTAACTCCAGCGATTAGGTCAGCGGCCCGAGAGACAGCAGCGCGTCTGCCTGCGAAATGCTGATGCTAGACTTACTTACCGATTATAAGTCACTGCATCACTGCCAAAGCAGAGCTGCACACACTCACCGAGCTGCAGTGAATAATACAACAGTCGCCCCCCCTCAGAGAGAAGGGGAACTGACTTCAGAGAGTCAGGGCGGGTTACTCAGTCAAATCTGCCTTCTCTGAGGATGGTCTGAAGCTGACATCTCCTCTCTTTTCAAAGCCCATATCCTCTAAACACATGCATGGCTTCTTCCTTTTCTCTCTCTTTCTCTCTCTCTGTAAGTGAGAAAGTGCAACAAAGGCACATGCCCACATTAAACTGCTCAGCTCCCACAATGCCGTCCTCTTTCACAATAATGCTATTCCCTCCGTCCCAGCAGCCCACTTTCATTTGTTCAGTAGTGAATTCTCTGGTTGTTAAACTGAAGGATTGACTGCGGTGCTTGTCAAGCTTTTATCTTTTGCCCTGATTCATTTTCATTTCCACTTTGAAAGGGAGGAGCGGCACGGCATCCAGTGCCATTATTTTGTCGGAGACAAGCCGATCCTGCTACGGAATCCAAAGACGTATCATCTTGTGTGAGTGATCCCATTGTTTCTCAAAGACACTGCAACATTACTGTACTAAGAGAGATGATTGCGCTACAATTTTATGGACTATTACAGTGAGAGAAATGGATCTGGTGACCACACATCTACCACAGAGTAATGATACCCATCTAGCCCACACCCCTGGGTTTTACAAAACACAAATGTGATTACAGAAACTGTTTGTGTCTTATTACACCATACACTATAGAAATTACTGCATAATGTCTCCCATAATATCTTCATTTCTTATTTAAAAAAAACAAACCAGTTAAAGGAACGGTGTGTATTTTTTAGCAGCACCTAATGGTGAAGTTACAGATTGGAACCAATTGATGATCAAATCAACTATGGTCACTGTAAAGCCTACAAAAATGCAATGAGTGCTGCAACGAGGAGAGCAGCTGCCCCATATATATATATATATATATATATATATATATATATATATATATATGCAGCCCCAGTTTGAATCCTGCATTGGGCAGCCCTTTTCTGCAGGTCATTCCCCCTCTCTCTGCCTCCCATTTTCATCATCACCACTGTACCTATCAAATAAAGGTGAAAAAAGCCAAAAATAAAAAAAATACTGTGAATACTATGAATAAATATACTGAAAAAGAGCGAACAGTTTGTTCCTGGCTACTGTAGAAACATGGCGGTGCAACATTCAGACTCGGAGGAAAACCAGTCCCCATATAGATAATAGGTCATTTATTAGGTATTAAAAACACAACAATGCAACATTTTGATTTAACTGTATACTAATTAAAACATACGTATGAATATTATATTGTATTTCTGCCAAGTCTGTATACCTAAACACAGCTAAATCTTACAAACTGTTCTTCAAGTAGCTTGTTTCCTACAGTTTAAGAGACAATCCTTTTCTTATGGCCATTTCCTGCTTTTGCTGCTTTAGCATATTCTTAATGAAGGGGCCAGTGTGATTTCCACAGATGTCTTATTAGACTCTTTGACATCAGCTAAATCTGCAGTTCATGAGTTTCAAATCCTTGCGGATCATTGCTCCCTTTGGTGCATATAACAGATCCGACCATCACAATGAACACGTGACTTTTTCTATTTCATAGCATGAGAATAACCTGGAATTAAGCTATCGCTCAAGAGTTTATTATTCTGGATCATCTACTAGCATAATTCTGTGAAAAGTGTTTCTTTTCCTACATATTAAATGGTGAACGTTTGCATCCCTATATTCCTGTGCCCATAAATGGTAATTACACAGTAGCAACGCATTAACTCTCCTGGACAGAAATCAAAAGGAAGTGAATAATGGGAACTCCTGCTGTAGTAAAAGGCTCAGCCACGGTAATGCTGCAGCATCATAAAGATAAGAAGACAGGTGTTTTCTCTGTTGTTGGCTATTGTCTAAACACACACACTTCTTTGGGTGGGTGCTTTTTATGGCTCACGTCACAGAGAAATATACTTCGATTTCATCTGATTGTTGTTGCCTGCTGGGCAGTTATCATGCTATTGTCACTGTTATATTGGTGGAACTAATGTGTCTGATAGAAGTGTGTGTGCCAAGCGCAGCACATTTGACTACAAGGCCCTTTTATGTGGCTTTGTTGTCGAGCTGCATGTGCTCAATATTCTTAAATAATTGTCTGTTGTAATGGAAAAATTAAATTAGGTTTTCAAAATGAGCTGATGTAATTTAATTTAAAACGCCTTGTATGGTGTAAGCAGACTGTGTTATACTACTGTATAAATATTGTGCAAATTAATAAATGTCTCTGGAAGCATTTGGGGAAAACACTTTATATTACACCACATGTTTAGAAGAAGACTCTTCTGCCCTCTTCAGGGCTGTAAAAATCATTTGTAAATACAGTAGCAGTGTACTGTAGATGATCAGATTCAACACCATGTTCTCTGAATGTCAAAAAAATCTAATTAACCTAACAGGTGGTGCATGTGCAGCATTGGTTGCTTGATGGTTGGAGTACTTCTCTCTCTCTCCCCCCTTGTCCTATTCTTCCCCCCTTAGAGGCCCTGAAGGAGAATATCTAACTGAACTCACCATATAACTTATTTGCAATTAGATTTGTTTTATTTGCCCCATTTCTCCCCGCCAGCATCTGTAGCTGCTGCTGGAGCCAATTACTCCCTTGGTAAAAAAGAAGAACCGCAAAGCTGGGTGTGTGCGTGTGTGTGGTGTGTGGGTGTGTGCGTGTGTGTGTGTGTGCGCGGGTTTGTGTGGCAGCGCATCTGCAATTTGTGACAATTCCCATCCAAGGGGTTGAGATTCTCTGAGGGACCCCCAGGAAATTACACCTTGCTCTCATATCACTCCATCTTCCCTGAGCCTGTTGAGTTGCCCACTTCCTAACCGACCCCCCCCCTCATACAAACACACACACGCACGCACACACACACACTGCAACTGACACAGTTACTCTACCGCTATATGCCACCAAAATGTTACAGCAGCCCAGTTTTTCGGGACGCCATGTCATTTTTCACCCGTGTCTGGGACTTGCAGTAATGGGCTCCTCTCACTCTAAGGTTCCATCACTGATAGACATTCAGCCCAATACTAGCTGGCATTCCGCGACCCCAGACAGTGGATGCAATTATGACAGGCGTGATGCCCTACTCGGCTGCCCTAGCTGGCAGCAGGAGCCCCATCCTGTGCCGCATACACGCGGTGGAGTTTACCCCGGCCAGTCCCTTCAGGATAGAATTCAAAATATGACATCATTGCAAATCAGAAGGCAAAATGGCTGTCAAATCATAAAGCAGGCTTCAAATGTTTAAATCCTCTCTGAAAATGTTGTGTTCTGCTATTGACAGGGCTTCTAGCTGAAAAAAAAGGTCAGGTCAGTAACAGGCCTTCATACCAGTTTCTTTCAGGATTATACACAACGAATTCAATCTTCAGAGCAGGACCATGGAGGGTCTGACAGTAAGCTGCTTGAGATCTTCTTTAGGAACATTTCTGTTCAATGGTTTCAGTTGAAGGGAAGCTGGGGTTTAGGGATTGATTCTGAATGTATATTGCTCCTTACAGAGGTTTAGGTGCAGTTTGTGCTGACATTTCTGTCCTTTTTGTTCCATTCTCCCCTGACAAGAAAGTAATCAGCGAAGAGGCATGGTAAACCCCATATATAGGAAGCGACTTGAGAGATGAATGTTTGGCTTTGGTGAAATTCATGCCGCCTCAGAGTTGATTCCCACTGTGATACGCCAGTAAAAAACAAAGACTAAATCAAGTGGGAGACACTTGATTTAGTCTTTCCGTCCCAAGAACTCTTGTGTAAAATGATAAAGTGCAGTTAGATCTTTCAGTGGATCAATTTATGGGGTTTGAAGAGTTTTTTTTTACTATAGAAGGATTCATTTTTGAAGTCACTTTTTCAGGGCATCAGGACAAACGTGTTCAAAACCAAAGAAATATATTTTGTTGTAGTGGAAATTTTCAAACTAAGCTACTGAATCTGTGAAGCTGCACTTCAGCTAAATGCAAAAAAAATTGCATGTATTTGGTCAGAAACCATAAATTATTGGGAAATATTGACCTAATGGTGCCATTGAACAGATTCACCAAAGGTTCACCAATGTTATTATACAGCATTTGGAGAGGGAAATGACTTTCTGAACCATATTTCATGGCAGCTCACCATATATTCAGTAGCAGTTGTTCAGGCATTTTACTCAAAAACCCCAAATGCCAAACTCATGTTGGCACTAGAGAGACAAAGTCAAAGGATCCCCAAAGTCATTAGGATGCATCCTTAGGGGAACATAAATGTCTGTGCAGCATTTCACAGCCCTCCGTCCAATAGTTATTAATGAGATATTTCAGTCTGGAGCAAAAATGTTGGAGCATCACACGTTGAGTCCCACTGCTAGCATGGATATGAAGCTTCCAAAGATGGGGGTGTTGAGGAGAAGAAGGAGAAAAATAACAGAAATAAGGAGCCACTCATTTTTTTTCAATAAAATATAGAATCTAAAGAAACAATAATAGTAAAAAAGAGTGTATCCTGTAAATTCTCATTTACTTGCAAAGATAACAAACATTCTACTATACCAATTTAAATGAATATTGTAACATATAAACAATAGTATGTATGTCATACAGTCCTACAGTGTGAAAATACATGTTTTTCTAGTTTGACATAAAGGCATGATCCTGCTTTAGACTGACGGATCTTTCTGATACTGAATATATAGCTTCAACCTACAACAATTACTTTTTTGCTTGATGCTCCAGTGGATTTACAATCCTTCAGTAGTAGAAGTAAAACATCATTAGAATCATAATACATAATCTCAAACCACACAAGCAAATGTTTACACAGTTCGTTTTGAGGTCCCAATTGTCTGCGATGTATAGATAGAGGAAGTCTAGACTGTTTTTTTTTGTTTGTTGGTTTTGTCCTATTTGTTTCATGAGCATAATCCTCCCGGCCTGATATGGCAGTGAAGCACTGAAATAATGACAGAAAGCAGCATGAGGTTGGGATACATCCTCCAGTAATAAAACCAATATTGCAAGATAATTATCATGGATTTTTACAATATGCCCAGTGCATTTCTCCTGGAGGGGAAACTGTCAAGCGTTTGCAGATGAATGTTGGTTTTTATTAGCTCACTATCTTAGATGTAATACAATAGCCCAGCTTTATAGTCAAGGGAACCTGCAATAAAAAAAAAATAAATGCATCAGTGGCTGCATACTAATGTAATGGGCAACATAATGCATATTATACAGTATATGGCCACGTCGTTTGATGTTTTGTTTTATATCTGAGATAAACTTACTGTAACTAATGTCCATAAGATTATGTCCCAACGTGTAGCATTTTAGGACCTTTCTAATGTGGCCCATAGTGCTCAGAAATAAACCAATTTGTATGTTGACTTTTCTGAAACCAGCTTTGACTTTGATCATCCATTTGTTTTGCTATAACAAATGGATGATCAAATGCTACTGCATGTTAAAATAAAAAAGATTAAAATTCTTGCTCATCCTGAAACAAACTAAAAATCTAAGAGAAAATAAATGATTTAATAAAACCATATATTGTGTCCTCTTATAATTAATATATTGGTCTCTATTATACACAAAGTTGGTGTTTATCAGTTTTTTTAAAATTCTTTTTAAAACTTTAAATTAATTTAACTCTTCCTCTTGAGAAAAAACAGTATGTTGATTTCATTATGTGAGTAAGTTATTTAAATGACGGGCTGTCATTTACACTGGCTGAATGAACAAAGAAACTGGCTTCCCTTTTATTTTTAAAAATGTGCCCAAAATAAATACATTAAACCACCTACAGAAGAGCTTTGGCTCTTAATTTTAACCTTCACAAGTGCATTCAGGGACACACACACACTAACCTACACACAGTGCACAGAAGGTAATTCTGCAGTTTCAGAAGGTTTTACCTCAGTATTGTACAGCCAAGCAGCAGCAGTACATCGTAACAGGAGCAGCAGGTTACTTTCTGTGACTGCCTGCTCGCAGCCTGTCAGAATGAGCCATGGCTGAGTATGTGGGATTGTCCCACCACAGGGATGTATGCATCAGGAAGCCGTAAATCCTCCGCTGCCTTCCATTTGTTTACGCCTCCTGTTTCCCGCCAAACAAACTACTAGATTTCCCATGAGAGCTCCCGGGCCCCCCACACGGCGTCCTCAGTGGACATGCTTTATGCACAGCCAGATGAGAACAGTTAAAACACCATTTTTAAAAAGGTGCATTTTGTGCAGAGGGGGAGAGCGAGGTTGGGATTCAGACGCAGCTGAGATATTAGAACAAAACTAGGACGCGCTATAAATCGGCATGCTGATCATGCCCGTCGTTCTTTTTGAATAAACGCTCATTTCACTGACAAGCAATTAAGCTAAAATAGTATTTTGATCCATCTTCCGATTCATGCATCAACACCCACAACACTGTGGCAAGAAGTGCGGAGCTAAAGCTTTCTCAAACCAGTATAGCAATGTGACAACCGTACTCATGAATAGCTTTTTTAAAATTTTGGGATTTGTATATATAATTGCATATTTACAAATGCTTTTAAGGTTTCAGACAATTTATTGTCTGGTCTTTTTTTTAACTTTTGGATCTGGTTTCAGTTTTGTATTTATTTAAATAGGTGATATTGTTTTGCTGCTCAAGCTCATGATGAACACTCTGCGTCCTTCTCACTGAAAATCCAAAACTATGTCCAAGCTGCCACCCCAGCTGTATCTTGTTAATTTGGCACACTGAAATATCAGCAGCAGCTTCTCCTTTTATTATTTCACACCGATATGAGATGGTTAACCCAGGGCTAAATCTAGTCTAAACCTTGTGTGGGTGTCTGTGCGAGTGTGAGCGTGCGCCCACTATTTGAGTTTTATGCCTCCGTGCCAGAATGTTTTATTAACATGGTCCCTCACAGATGAGTTGACATATTTCACTAGTGAAGGACGTGACCCTGGTTGTTTATTTCCCATGATGAAATTGTCCAGAGGTTGATGACGACTCCGTAAATAAGCAGTTCATGGAGCAGTAGCTCTTGGCTTCTGGTGACCAATGTAATTATTATTGCGTAATCATCACGGGGCAGATGTGGTTGTCCAGGTGTGGGCCTCCAACAGCTTTACTATTGTAACAATTCAAAGAGACATACGAACACCACCTGCATCCATTCAACGACCTAAGGGAACGTGTATGTTGGTCTCAGGTCTCAATTCAAAGCTCTGTTGTCCCGTTTCTTCCTGCGCTACCATCATGCAGGCAACGTAACAAAGGTATTCTAACGTCTCTCAAAAACCATACGCTAAGACATTTGCCGGTGTAGCTGCTACTTCATTCCTCACGGTAACACAGGCTACTGTGAGCCGTAGCCATCTTACTTCAAGACCTGTTCACAGAGCCTCAGGATATCCCAGCACTATCACCTAACAGAACACAATCCGGACCTAAACTCATTTATTTATCAACATATATAACACTAACATGTCCAACATTACGCTATGTAGGAGGAGCAAAGTAAGAGATTTATCATAAGTCTGCTTTTACTTGGCTTATCAACACAGTTTAAAAACTGATATTTAGATTGACATCCACACTTTCAACAATTATGACCTCTTTCTTACAATAACTATATCTCAGTGTATGTCCATGTCTTTTTTATCTATTAAGACTTTATTTATGTATCTATTAAATCTACTTAAGCTTCCATTTTCCTATAGGAATACACACTTCATAGGCACTGCACTAGTAATACATATACATATTCAGGGTTAATAAACAATAAATGTATAAAAATAAACAGTCCAGTTTAAGAACCTTAGACTTCGTTGTGTCCCTTTCACTTTTAAAATCAAAGCTTACACCTTTGCTTTTGCTCCTCTAATGAAATGTCCTGTTATTGAGGCCTATTCCGGTTCTGCACACAACATGCCAGTGTCATATGATCCTGACTCGAAGGCCACAAGTCTTTACTCGCATCAGAAATCCAGTGACCTCCTTGCTATGGAAGGAGCCCGTCATCCGGGCCTGCGCAAATCCACTTACACTCAATGAGCAGACCTGGTCATAGAGAATTTAATTTGATTTTCTGTCAATTAATGGATATCATGTGGCAGGAGCTGTGTGTTAACACCAGGACAGCTGACAACTGGTCTGTAACACAGAAGCAGGAAGTCTGGCAACTGCTCCAATAGCTTTCATCAGTGATTCTTCTACAGAATTAGAAAATCATTTTTTTTATAATGACCACATGGTTCCATTATCATTATCCAAACATTGTCTTCATTAGTACACCAAATTAAGAGTTCAAGAGTACACTAGCAGAGATAATTTATTTCCTATAGAGTCTACTTTATAAAATAACTAGTATTCTGTTGTGCCGCATACCCTTTGTGCCGTCTTAATTAAGTACTGTATCTTCTGTAAGTCACCATGAAAGGTAGTTTTCTACATCAGTCGCATTACCATGCTTTGTCAGCGCAATTTACTGCTTATAGATCCACTGCATGGACAATCTATAAAGTCCTCCCTCCTCACGCCCACGCAGCTGTTAGAAACTGTGTTGCAGAGGGAGAAATTAAGGGGCCAAGCAAACAGGGATCTATAAACATATTATGTTCCGTTGTTAATGGAAATGTCATCAGCAGAAAACTCACAGCTCTATTGAGCGATGAGCCAATTTTCCTGACTTTCTCTAAACCATTCACATGTAAAATGGCTAGAAATTCACAGGATTAAGTACGTACAGTAGCACCGGTTCGCCACCAAAAACTAAAACGACCAAATTTTCCAACCAATTAAATTTAAATGCCTCTTATCCCGGCTGTGAATGGACCATAATAAAAAGGAATTTGGAGAGTAGAAGTGGAGAGCGTCTCTTGGAGGATGAATAATGACACATAAACATTTACTGTGTTCCCAGTCCCTGCTGGCCGCTGGCCTTCTCTGCCCTTCCATAATAACCGCCCCTCCCTATTGAGTTATCATAAAGTGAGGTGTGTGTCTCTGAAGCGTGTATCGGTGGTTGATTGACCGTAACACTGACCGTCACAGCTCCTCCTGAGGCATCAGCACAACACCGTCATGGTCGTGTCTGTGGGTCACTGAGTATGAGAAGAGAAACGCTTAACCTTTGCGTTTTATCATTGCTATTCCCTTTAAACCTGTGAGATGTCGTGCCTGTTTCCTTTGATATGAAGTCATGCAGGAAGAACCGATCAAATTAAAGGGTTTCTCGGCATCACATTAAAAGTCGGGAGTCGTTATCTCATGCTCTGGTTTAACTGATAGTGTTGCATGAACAGACTCAACAGTATAATATCCCGCAAGTAAACTTTTTTTTACCGAGCATGGAATAAAAGTAGAGGTGAAATGGGTTCTACAAAAAGTTTCAGTTTATCAGATTAGGAATGAGGATGTTTTTGGCAGCATTTCACCATTTTAGTGTGAAGATTTGCTAAAGTCAAAAGTATAGTTGAAGAATCATCATGTGAGGAATATCACTACAAAATGTTGAATGACAATCCATTTTACAGTTGTTGAGATATTCAATCTGGATTAAAGACAAGTGCAATTCAGTAAATATTATTAACCCAAGCACTTAGTAGCTTGTAGATACATTTAATTAATGACTGTTATTCTGTGTATATTGGGATTTCCATTAGAAACATTTCGCAATGATTGGGTGCAGTCGCTTTGAGGCTTATTTACCACTGCAGTTACCTTTCTATAACAAAGAAATATGTTACTCTTTTTAAATGTAATATCCCACAGTGGCTGTGTGTCTCTGATTTGGTGCTTTGTGGTTCAGTTTAGACTCCTAGTGGTAAAAACTGAAACCAGTTGATGTGTCCACCTCCCTTTTGTTTGTCAGACTGTTTACACACCACTCTGCTCTGCTTACTGAAGCTGTCCAGCTGTCTTCAGCCTATATAGAAATGGGCTGGGCTTTGGTGTTTCTATGAAAGCCTCCCAGACCTCATCATTATCTTTCCACTCAGTCACCCTGAAGGGAAGAAAGCAGCCATATGCAGCAGCTCTGATGGAGTGTGTCCGGGCAGCCCACACCTGTGTGATTGCACAGGAAGAGGGGGAACGTTGGGGAACGGAAATGAAAGCGGCGGGCGGGCGACAAGGCCGGTGAGGCTGTAGGTGTTCCGTTAACACTTGACAGGTGGCATGTGCCCTATTTTGAATTCCTCTCAGACATAAATCTGATCAACCTCCTTCACAACTGGAAAGACCCTTGACTAGGCTGATACCAGTTGGCATGGCAACCCCACGTGAGTTGATGCTGAGCGGACAACACGCGGTAATAATGGATTTTTCTTTTGTTGGCCTTCTTAAATAGGGCCTGGCATGACTCAGAGTTATTTTTTTTTTATCACAGACAAAAGCCACCCAGGTGCTTGCTGGTAATGACTCTGTGCAGTACTGTGTAATCATACTGCAGGCATGATCAAGTGTTATATCTGTGAGGACTGGCAGAGATCCTGCGACTACAATCATCATGGTATCCCAGTTAGAAAAGCGGCAAGCAGCTGTGAGTGTCACAGCTCTGACATCATGCCTCATAAGCATTTACAAGAGTT
The DNA here is from genome assembly GCA_030544235.1 of Lepturacanthus savala. Lineage (NCBI taxonomy): Eukaryota > Metazoa > Chordata > Actinopteri > Scombriformes > Trichiuridae > Lepturacanthus > Lepturacanthus savala. Next base: position 15,256,544 of record CM060469.1, on the reverse strand, counting down.
GAGACAAAAGCAGGGAAAGAGGAGAGAAGAATAGAAAGAGAAAAATGTGGTATCAGAGGACGAGTGGGAGTAGGTGAAAAAAAAAAAGACAAAAGCCGGCAGTCAGATGCGATCGGCTGCCACGCATGACTCACTGAACGTAATTGTCAGATCAATTCAACACTAAGAAGTAAATTCTGTCCTTGACGCTTGCCGCCGTCTCCCAGCCGACCCTCCTACACACTACAGACTACAGCTCCTACTCTCCCTTTGCCGACAGATGGCTCTGTAAACTCGGAATGAGCATCCAGGGCCACGGGACATGTGGATCTGTTTTAAGAGCTGCAATCAACACAGGTGATTACTTTTTCAGCTGTTTCGCCCAGAATTATGGACCCATATTCTGGCAGGTTCTTGTGGTATCTTAATGAAGACCATTCATAATAATGGCACAGTATTTCTGTTTTATATTAGTATTGATACACAGAGTTTAGACTGACGTGACTGAAATGTTCATCTTCTGTTTATTTTTTTTATTTCCTTTTTTTTTCTTTAATGAACTATATCACAGAAAGCTATGACATTACAGCAGTGATGACTGACTTGATTGACTTGAAAAAATGTATGTTGTGGAAATGACAAACCTTTTTAAGCAGAGATTAAAAAACAGCATAATATTAATAATAATTCATAAATACAAATTAAATATATATATGGTTGTTGAAAACACATCCATCAATTGCCCACTAGAGGGTGTAAGAGTGGAGCAAAAGATACTGAGCCCAGCTGAGGCACTGTATGAAGCATCCTCTTTAATCAATGGTTCTTAATATATTGATTTCCACACAGTGCGACAGTGATGAATCATTCAAACGAACAGTCTGTTTTCATGAGGGACTTTGAAGTGAAATCTCTAGCTCTGCACCATGCTGATTGTGTGCTGTGTATCCTAATGCACGTGACCTTTTCGCAGCAAAACAGTAATGAGAAAGTACTAACGCCCCCACAGCTGTAATTGTCACAGTTTGGTGAGTCATACTTTTCGACTCAGAAGTGAAGCGCAAGCGGTTGCTTCGGTAGCCCTGCTGCAATGGGAGCCCTGCTGCAATGGGAGCTGACCAGAGAGAAATCATGTAGGATGATGTATAGATGTGTCATAATCTTAGCTGGGAGATTTGTGCTACTGTGTTTACCTGGACAGTGTTTGTCAGTAAAAGTCACTGGGTCAGATAATTGAGTAAAAAAGAGACAGATGGTGGCAGCATTTACTGCTGATTACATGGAGGTCATAAACTGCCTTTCAGTAGCTGAGGATGTCAGGTCCAAACCTATTAAACTGCCAGAGCCTGAATCTTGGAGGGATGAAGCTACCCGAGCAAGAGAATGAAAGTTTAAACAGTGAGCCTGCAGGCTCTAATATCCGGAGTGCAACACACATGTATGTCTTAACGAGGATGTTAGGTTTCATGTCTATAGTAGTGTATGTGGTGTTTTTTGCAGACTTCTACATGCATGCACAATCCTGCAGGATCCCTGTCATGCCTTATTTCAAGCAGAATACTCGATCTTCCCCTCGCATCACTGGAGTTGGCATACTGTAGCTGGGGATGTAGCCACTGTCACTCACAGAAAATAAAATATTCCATACCAGAAGCCTCTCGGCTCCAGCAAAAACAGCATACACTGGCTTTACTGTATGTCCACAATGCAAAAAATATAAATAGTATTGCTGATGTAGGGCCATGCGCAGTATCGTGAAATGACATGAGGACACAAGAGGAGCTGTACTCCCCTGCAATCCCGCCGGACAATGCAAAATGAATTATTCTACAAAATGGTACAACAAATCAGTTAAGATTAATGATCTTGTGTGATCATGTCAGCTTGAGGAAAGTGCAGATTCCCACTGTGGAGCTTTGCAGGGTTAAAAAAAAAATAGACCACATTTGATTTAAACCTGATGATACATTTTATAATTACTCCTTATGTAGTTGAAAACTTTCTGGAGATTTAAAGTGTTATCTGCATCAGCGCCAGATCTACTCATGCTTTCACAGTGTAAATGTGGATTACATAAAGCATTAGGGTTTAGATGCACTGCAACAACCTGCTGATGTTAGATTTACGTCTGTGAAAGACACTGTTTCATTCCACTCTGCATTCTGTTGTCGGGTCTTGTGGACCATCCATTCACATTAGTCTGGTGTATTGGCTTCTGTGAGAACTGGCGCCGTGTACAGTGTTTACTGATCATACAGGTACTGATGTATTTCTCCACCAAGTCTATAAGACAGGCAATCCATATTCCAATTACAGGTAGATTTCCATTCTTGCACCGTAGGAGAATAGTGAACATCAATCAGTATCTTTGTCAAAATGATTGTCAGCATAAGTACAGAGAGGTGTTTGGAGTAGTGTGTGAGCAAATGATCTACAGCGTTCTGCTGCCGGTAAAGGTTAGAGTCAAAGAAGTCAATCCTGCAGGCAACAATTTTATATTGAAATGATCGAAAAAGCAGATTGCAGTCGGTGAAATGCAAATCCTCACCACCGCTGAACGGTTGGTTCAAATCTCCAATATGCAAAGCTGCTGCCAATCTAAAATGTTTCATTCCCGGCAACATTAAAAGGCAGCTTTACATTTGTGTGTATAAATCAACATCAATATTATGGGAGTCACAAAACCACCAAAATTCAATGCGATCTTTTTGGACAAAGTGGAACGTTCAGTGTACAGCGTTCATCCTTACATTGATTTAGAATAATTGAAATTTCTTCAGTCAGTAAATCACTGAATTATGAAGCTCTCTGTCTGTATAGATCAACTTAATATTGGCAATAAAGGTAAAACCCCATGGACTATGAACACATATATGATTAATCAATGCACTGTAAAATAAAACATGCAATGGGGGATTCATTTCACTTTTTCACATCATCCTCACTCTCCTCAGTAATAACCTTTTTCATGGTTTATGCTGTAAACCACTGGATAAATACATCTGGTCAAGATCCCCTCCAAATATGTTTTAAGATAAAAAAAAAAAAAAAAAAAAAATGGGAAGCTTTGTCCAGTTCAAGTTTTTTTCTGTTTTATCTGCTGATTATCCCTCATCAAAACATCCAAAATCCAGGAATATGCCAATATACATGTATTTCATTTTAGAACTTTAGCTTCACCAAAAGGTCCACCTATGCCACTTCAAGTTTCAACATCACAAGTTACATTCTGGCCCAAAACTGGGCCCTAACTAGTCCTAACTATTGACATCGTGATTTAAATTTTACAGAAAACATTGTAATGTCATCATATCCACTATTGCATTATGCCTCATCAGGGCCGTAGCACTATATTCTGGTTATACTGATGACTGGTTCTTTCATTAACCACCTCAATTGAATTGGCCTATATTCAATCTGGGCTCACTGATGTTATACTTGTCTGTGGGTGGACTAAATCATTTACACCTCTAGGAGGGGAGCTCCCCAGAATGTCCAATATAGTACTATAGCACGAAGTCCATTCTCTTAATGATGATGATGTATATATATATATATATATATATATATATATATATATATATATATATGACACCATATTAAAAAATGATGACACCAATTAGCTGGAAGAGCCCAATTCATTCATTCATCAAAAAAAAAAAAAAAAACTTTGAGATTTGATTTGGGCCTGATAGACTTGTCAGGTCTATTTTTCTCCCCACTACCACGCCCATACACCTCATCATATGGTACATACAGCATATCATACAGTACATAACACTAGTTCAGCTTGAAATGGTGCCAGTCCTGCTCGGATGGGTTTCCTGTTGCATAGCTCTTGTCACATGCTGTTATCATGAAGAGAAGAACATCCAGTGCTGCTTTTCATGCTGTGCGTCTGTTCAGCTTGACTGGTCCGTAATGAGGGGACAGCGTCCGCTGCCTTTCCATTACGACTGTACAGCGAGGAGTCAGCCCGTGGCCCTCCAACTCAATCACATCAGGAGTTTTGTTTACTTTCTCACCAGATTGTAAGTTAACTCCGCTGACAGCACATTAAAGTGAGCAGAATCACCTGTCTGCCTCCTCCGGTCCTACGACTGGAAGCGGCCTGCCTCAGCATAATCGAATCCCGCGGCTGCTCGAGACGCTGTTAGTCAAAACTGAGCGCTGTTCACAGCTCCCCGGGTCTGACCTGCCAGTGCAAGTTTAATGCTCTCTGACTCTCCATCCTCTGGCGTTCACGACCATTAAAATCCCATCTTGCTTAGCTAGGTGCATCGGACACTAATGGAGACTGACTCTGCCCATTTGCTTTGTGTTACCCCCATTCATTTCCTCCAAACGCTTGTGTCCAAATGGAGCATGAGTGAGGAGGAGTGCTGCTCTCAAAGTCAAGACCTATTCACGATCCTCTGGATCATCAGCAGATTAAGTGTTGCGGCCGCGGCTCTTCTTCTCCTCCCCCCCCCTCTCTCCCCAGGCATAGATTGTCCTCATATTAATGTTGATTAGCCGAGTGTGAAGGGAAGAGTGCAAACATCCACAGGAGGCACTCCTCGTGAATAAATATTTGTTGTCCTTGTTTGCATAGTGAAGAGTACTTTCTGTCTCACACACATACTGTAGGCCTACAGTGGCTGCTCCTAATGAGCCCGTGTTTGCATCCAGCATCTTGTTTGCTTCAGAGAATTTACAAATGCTTGGTTTCTCTGTGGTTATGTAGAACATGCTCACACAGCATTTATTTTCCGGTTTGCTTGTTGCTGCATAATTCTCCTGTACTCCTTATCTATAAACTGTATGATTTGGAATGATAATAAAACATACTGTGCAAATAGCAGAGGCAATCAGGTGGAAAATGTGTACATGAATGTATATTATGTTCAGATATACATCACGGGACAGGTGCTTTTTATATTTGCTTTTCCTCATCAAAACATACCACATTGCAATTTCCCTTTTCAGGGATTGGAGAATGACCCAATGTGCTGAACACATGCTGGTGGAGCCTCCGTACGTGAGCAGAGCCACGATTGGTCCAGAGCGCTGCCACTCAAGCAGCAAAACACTCTGTGACTTCCTCTGTCCTCCTTTCCTGGTGCAGCCTGGGAGGAGGGAGGGGAATGGATCTTTTTCTGTGTGAGCCGCCGGAGCTTCCCTCAGCCTGCTCCTTACCACCTGTCCTTGACTTACTGTGCACAGACGAGAGGAAGCCGCGCCGCTCACCCCTCCTCCAGCTCCTTCCTGTCTGTGTTTGTGTGAGCGGCTGCGTTTTAGAAAAAGGGGGAGAACAAAAAATAACATACAATCTTTTCACTCTCTGGTGTGTGGCTGTCTCTTTTCTACCTGTGGTGCTTTTCAGTGGAGTGGCGAAGAGAGGAGCGTCCGTCCTCGGCTGGTAAGGGGCTCTGATGGGAGGCACTGCCGGCTCTGGCTGGGACTGGGGATGCTGAACGGGGGGAGGGAGGGCCTGTTCGAGCTGGGACAGCAGCTCCGGCAGCAGGGGGAGTACCAGGCCGCTCTCCACTGCTTCCTCAGCTGCCTGTTGGGACTGACCCATGTGCAGAGCTTCACCTCTCTGCCCAACTGCCTACACCAGGTGAGCGAGCTGACTGACTGAGCACACACACACGCAAACAATGTTCTTTCCCCCCCTTTTCTTTGTCACACCTATCCATAAACTCTGCTGTATCATGTGTTTACATAGCTGCATTGAGACATTGACATCAGTTATCTTTTGGAGCATCATAAATAATTGCACGCCACAGCACACGTTCAACCTTGATACAACTAACACCAATGTCAAATGTAAGAGCACAGTCCATCATGTGTGCCTGTGCTGAGTATGTAGGCTGATTTCCATGTCAGTAGGACAGATAGGGTGCACGCTGCTAAATGAGGTGTTGACTGCAGCAGTAGTACAGTAACAATGCCATTACACACCCCACGCTGTTTAATAGAGCACCCGGTTAATGTCTCTTCCATTGTGTGCGGGCTATGTTTTGCTATTTAATGTTTCGGCAATGTGGAACCAGTCTTAACAGATTACATAAGGCTTTCCTACAAAGGCAGAGCTCCGATTTGAATTCTGTTTAGTGGTGGCCTGGAGGAATGTCCCTGGTGTCAAAACATAGCCTTTACTCCAGAACTTTGGAACTTGTAGCACGATGATGTTAACCAGAGCAGCGTAGTTGCGAGGAAAGCAGAATTACTTGTTTTGACTATTCATGACATCATGTATACACACACCACTGGGAGTGATTTTGGAAATGGAAACAATTAACCATGTCCCTTGGCTGTTGTTTTTTTTGTTTTGTTTTGTTTTTTTGTGCTTTAACAGATTGCAGAGCTCTTCATCGCTGAAAAGAATTGTATCCTTTACCTGGAAAATCAGGAGCGGGTACATGTCCCTCACATCCGTCACTTTTGCTGTCACCGTCTGATAACTGTTAGCAAGCAGACTAACTATTGTACTAGCATTCTCTTTATTTTGTGTGATGAACATGTTTATGATTGTCAGTAGAGGCAGGCATGACAAATTCCCCCACAATGGAGGATGTAGATCCATTATAGAGAGCAGTGTAAACCGGGGGGGGGGGGGGGGGGGGGGGGGGGGGGGGGGGGGGGGGGGTGAGTGGGTGTCTTTTTGCCAAGTTCATAATACAGTTTACACGTTTGTCCCAGAATGCCACACGTTTTGTGTGTAGCACGGAATGTGTGTCTGGCTCAAGGATTTGTAGGCTCTTATCTCGGCACAACAGAGCGGGTGAGCACTAATTAACCTGTATCTGCACTGACTGGGCTGTGCATCGCCACTTCACTGCTTCTATAAACTACAGCGGTATAGGACATAGAGATAATAGAGAGGTGTTGTGTTTCAGGATATATTACCTCCATGGCTTCTCTCCCTGTTACTTAACTTGCCAGCTCAGGTTATCTACCTCAGCAGGGCTCTACCCCTCACCGTCCATTTTCCAAAATAGGTTGATTTTCTGGGCTTTACTTTATCAATAGCCATCAGCAGGCCCCTCTCAGCATGACAAGGTATACTCAAGAGTATCATCTGGAATGACAGGGTTAAATCTTTTGACACAGAGTGTTGTCACATACTGTCATCCATAGTCAACAGCAGCATTTTACATGTGATGGAGTTGCCATGTGACATTGGTTTACTTTAAATTCAATATTAAATTGGTAAAATCTAACTGCATCATACACTTGTAGGTCGGTAGCAGACAAACTTTAAAAGTGTTCTAAGTAACTATTCATTCCAGCTGTAATAATAATGTATTCACAAAAATAGGATACAGATTCCCACACGATACATCTGTATTTATTTAGTCTAATAATAATATTAATATCACTGGGACTTAATTACTTGTTGAAGCTCTTATTTTGTTCGTTATAGCGTGAAAGCACGGTTTTTTATTCTCTTAATCATTTAACTATTGCTCAATTTCTCAAAAGTCTAAACACGAAGGAGAGTTAACCGTTTCATCCAAACTCCATAAATCTCTGACAAAATGAAACACTGCACAAAAAAACGTGTTCTCTCTTCTCAAAACTGATTCTTTCCATCAAAACAACGCACACAGCTACTGTATCAATGAATATATCTTGCAACGGATCAGTGGTGTGTTAATTTAAACACTAATATCAAAATACTGTTCACATGTGTGTTGGCTTCATGAGGCCATGATACATATTGAAATGTGTACAACTGTAGACATTTTTGTGTATCCAATGAGCTAAACTCACAACCAGCTTCCAAGAGTCAGACTGTACTCTTAGTTGATACTGCAGCATTGTTGGAGTGCTGAGAAATCACAAATGTTCCCTATTTTGGCAAAACTCACACTAATTTCACTGATAAGTGAAATGAGAAACACTCTAGTAAATTCGGGTCAAAGTCTTTCAATCAATCTACATTTGTCACGTGATCACAGTGTTCCCATCAGTTCCTTTTAATTGTGCAATAAAAAAGTAATAAAGATAAGCAAAGCCCTAATTAGAAGTAATTAGTAACAATAAAAGAATAATAATAAAAAAAAGATGGTAATCAAATATGCTGAAATCAGTGCAGGAATATAAAAATGTTTAATAATTAGCTGAATGAACTGACAGGAATAAAGGAAAGACAATACTCTCACTCTTCCTCTCTGTGCTCTCTGCTGCTTCAGCTCTTCCCATCACAGTTGAGGTCACCTGAGGCCTTTGTTATACTCTGACATGTGATTAAAGTGTTTTGCCAGGAGAAGTGAATGCTTAAGTGTGCTAAATGATGCAAATTTTTCTTAGTTCAGCAAACGTGGTTTGAGACAAAACAACTGAATTGTGCTGATTTGTGAGTTTATCAATGAGTCTCGTTAGTGCATCTTTAAGTTTTTTTAGAATTGTGTACATAGTCCCACTTTTTGTGAAAAACTGTGAATGCTCCTAAAGGTTGCTTCAGTTTGCAGCAGCACTCCATCGCCCTTTAAGGCTTGATGTATTGTTATCAGAGTCGGCCATATTAGCAATCTGCAAGTGACCTTTGTCCGGTGCCAAAAGCTCTTCCAGCTGCTGAGTGTTTACTGTTTCTTGGAAAGTATGCTGCCCCAGATGATTTGCCTTTAATCTCAAGGGTGGATTTCTGAGTAAACAAAGAGAAGCTAATCAATATAGCTTCAAGATACAAAAAAAAGTTGAGTTGGCAGCATGTTCCAGGTGTGGTCAGGTGCAAAGGCAGTTGATATCTTGAGGGCAGGTTAACGCCATGTGCTAAGACTGGTTGAGAGGTGGTCTAAAGTATGCTGCATGGCCCTTTGCTATTTAGAGCAGAGCAATCAGTAAGATGCACTTGACAGATGGCTGGCAGGCTGGTGCACAAAGCCCTTTCACTCTGCTCCTGAGCAGAAACATGACCAGGAAACTTAAAACAATGTGAAAGAGGTATTGTATATGTAACAAGAGCAGAGACAGAAAAGAGTTTATTGCTTTTATTTAAGATACATAAGAGAGTCATGTGACTTCCTGATATTGGGTAATCCGGTCAAATTTTATTTGAAATCTACAGATGAATCCATTTGTAAAATTACAGTTTGTGTGTGTGGAAATCACTGCAGTGAATGAACTGTACTATATCAACTCACTTCATCTTCCTCCTGCACTCATACTGTATATGGTCTATGTGTTAATTAGAGAAACACCTGTATGCTGGACTTTTCGAGAAAATATAAACAAATACTTTTTATTGTGTTTTAGATATTGAGTGTTCGATGTAGAAACTACTTAACCCTGATCTGTTCAGTGCAGGCTGCAGTGAGAACAGAGATATCTTGATGATCCACACAGACATGTATTGATGTTGTTTATGGTTGTTTTGTGTTACACAGTACTTCAAGTAGTCCAAAAACAAAGAAATAAGACAATCAAGAAGATCAGTAAAAGTCTGTTAAAAGGGTGATGTGATGATGCCTCGTGACAAACTCTTTTCAAGTACTTTGACTTAAAGTAGGAGCTTACACTCTGATTGGTTGAGTTCATGTTAAGCCCAAACCACATCTATGAATAATTCGGGAACCCAAGAGAGCCTCCTTGTCTCGTGCACTCTGTTTACACCAGGCGCTACACGCCCTGCGCTGGCTTAAAACTAGCCTGCGCCGTGTGGCCCTTAGTCCTGTTATATGACATGATGTTAAAATTCTTGGAGTCCCAGATATTTCATTGTGTGTATTCCACAAGGTTATGTTTGTGCACTCCTATGTAGAGATTTGCCGCACATGTAGTCAGATGTGCCTTTGCCAGTGTTATGCAAGTGCTTCTCGAGTTTTAAAGTGCGGCCCAATTACCACTTCAGGAGAGGCTGGATGTGTATTCGTGTGTGTGTGTGTGCTTGTGTGCGCGTGTGTAAACAGGGATCACGCAGCACATTCCCCAAATATTGTGTGAGGTTCCTGTTGGGCCTTTATTGTTGTCCAGCCAAGCTAAAAATAGCCAACAGAAGTAATGCTCTGACCTTTAATGACGGCTGTTCCCCTAATCCTCCCTCCCAGATGGTCCACCTCATACTCACCTTCTTCCCCTGCTGCCAGGTGACTCCCAGGAGCTGAGTATAATTCATTTCTAACTATCCCGTAATAACTCCTGTGATATTTACTCAAAAAGAAACCATGGTATTGTTTTCTATGTTTTCATTGGGAATGCAGAGATTTTCACATTTGTTTGTTTCTTCCATTTCATGCAATGTTTATTAAATTATTCAGATGTACATGTTTGAGTCATTAAGACAGGACCCATGATGGGCCGCCAATAGCTTAGATTCTCCCCTCAGCCTCCATCATCTTTTCTGGCAGTTAATGTTTTAAAGAATGTTTTATCTTTTATCCACCTGAAATTAAAAGTGCCCCCTCAAGGTAATGATCACATGTAGAAATAATGTGTCTTGGGTCTCCCAGCAAATCACTTGATGTGCTTTACTAATAGTGTGTAGTGTTTGTATTATTATCCTGGTGCCAAAATGAAGGAAAACAGCTGTTGGGAATTTTCTGTTCTAGGCTTAACTGTTGAAACCTATTGTTTTTCTTTAGAAAGCAATATACAAGTTATAGATAGTATTATGTGAAATCTATTTAAGTATAATTGGCATGTGAAACTTGGATGGAATTTATGGTTTCACACAGGAGAGAGCTGGCGTTAAGTGGGACATTTAGACATGCAGGGCTGTGTTTATTTTAAGCACTCTCCATCCCATTGGTCTTTAAATTCACCTGACAAGCATCAGAGGTGTCATTTTACAGCGGGACGGACTCTCGGTGCACGGAATACTTTTGACAAAGTGAACGAGCACTATTTTTAGGGGAGGCTTTTAAATAGATAGCGCTTCCATGGAAACAAAAGTGGCATGCAGATCAATCAAAAGGATTCTGTGCAATAGATGAAAACAACCGATTAAAAAGAACAAAAAAAAGGTTCAAATAGGAATATTATACACTGCAATGGCGTGTTATCAGGTACTGTAAGATTCAGCAATCGGAAAAAAACTGACACAGAGAGCAGTGCTTGAAATTGGAAATTGCAAAATCCAGACCTCAATAGCAGCAATCTTTGTTTGTTTGGGGTCATTCCAAAGAGGTTTGTGTGTGTGTGTGTGTGTGTGTGTGTGTGTGTGTGTGTGTGTGTGTGTGTGTGTGTGTGTGTGTGTGTGTGTGTGTGTGTGTGTGTGTGTGTGTGTGTGTGTGTGTGTGTGTGTGTGTGTGTGTGTGTGTGTGTGTGTGTGGTGGTGGTGGGGGACGGGCAGGAAAAAACACAATGTTGATATGTGGAACAAGGCTGTTTTTAACTTCAACAACTGACTAATCCTGTTGACAAGTGAGACTGATCCTTCACCCATATAAACAGATGGAAAGGCTCTCCAGTTCATCCAGGCTGAAAAGATGTTCTATGAGGTGGCGCTGATCGAGCTCACTGCTCTTCAGGGGAACACAGGCAAGTACATTTTCCATTATGAATACCTCTGGGAACATTTTTGACTTTTTTTTTTTTCATTTTATTCAATACTGAAGCTGATGCACCGAATTCCCAGTTGATCCCGGTTGAGGCAAAGTGACCCACATCCGCTGAATAAGATAATGACTTTTCCACTAAACGTTTCTAGAAGATTTTTTTTTTCTCCTAGCTCTTGTTAAGGTAAAATGAAAAGACAGCACATTTTGACCCAGCTCCATCTTTGTTTACAACATACCTGGCGGAGCTATAAGCCAGCATTCCGAGTGAGGCTGCTCGTTCATCACCTGCCGCTCCAGACGTCTGCCTCTTCCTCTCTGTCTGCTGCTGAGGCAGCAGCCCAGCAAAGCGTGGGCCCGGTGAAAGGGGGGATCGGGGACAGACATAGTGGAAGACAAATGGCCGCGCTTTGCATTATCTCATTAGGAGCTGCGGGTCACTATAGAATCCCGAAGCCCCTGATTCAGCATTCACTTCTCCGGGGGCATTGCTGGCACAAGCTCGTCTTTTTTTTTTTTTTTTTCTCTCCTCGGGGTGTCTTTGGCAAATCCTGCCCCCTTATTATCTCCCTACCGACAGCCGAAATAATTGTCACTTTGTGGTTTTTGTAATACAAACAAAAGTCTTCACCTGTATCAATTATTTACTCGCACTTGCTTCTGGCACGGATTACTAAGCAAACTAATTTCCACTTCCGCTGCCGTGTTTGCTCGTGGGTTTGTGGTTTGTCACGGCGTGCATATGTCACACTGTTCCCAGTGGGCGTGGTGAGCATGTTGTGTGACTCCCTTATCCGCTCTCCCCTGCCCTTATCTCTGCTCTCCTGTCTCCAGTCCTCAGTTGGCTGCACTCTGCCACTCAGGCTTAAAGTCTGTAGCACGTGCCAGACCCAGGCTGGTATATATAGAGCCTTCGAGTGTTTTTTTTGCTTTTTTTTTTTTTAAATCTCGCCACGATAGTAAAGTAGAGGGATAGTAGAGGTGAAGAGAGCTGAGGAGATAGCAAGGACAGACAGAGCAGAGGGAAAGCAGAGTGGAGTTTTGGCAGCCTGATTGTGATTCCATGCCCTGTGTTTGTGTAACAGGGCCTCAGGAGGAGGCTACTTTGGGCTCCGCAGGATGGACGACCCCAGAGGAGCTCTCGGAGCAGGCCTCCCAGGCGCAGCACCTCGAGCGGCTGGCCCAGCTCTGCATCATGAGCAAACAGTAGGTAAAACTGTGTCCCGCTGTGGCTTCCATTTTGCCGTAATTAATGGGGCGTTACATGTACTGTGAGTTTAAGGGCTCAGTGGGCTCATCATGAGTGAATTTATAGTTAAATAAATTCACTTTTATGACTGTTTTATCGCCACTTTCCCTACAGATATTGGACTGTATGCATATACTGCACCTTCGTCATTTCAGAGCAGCAGATCAGCTGAAGTAAAAGAAACAAAGCAAACCGGATCTTTGCATGCGTGTCAGTTTTATTACATAATCAGCATTTCCGTGTGATACATAGTTCATTTGTTAATGATTTAAACTTTTATCATCAGACTGAAATAATCTTGAGATAAATATTTGAACGGGAAAACCCCCACTTTAAGGATCCACTTTATTGTCTTTGCTTTTATCAACAGGCCATAGCGCTGGGTTTTGAAAACGTTGAATGAAAGATGCACATGCACTCATTCACCTTTCCAAAGTGGAAATTTTACAGGCTAGATAAAGTCCAGCTCTTGAATGTTTTGGGGTTTTTTTTTCAGCCAGAGTTGAATTTCCCTGTAGATGTGGAGAAAAGGGACACCGCACTCTACGTAAGTGTTACAGGAGGAACACCTTAACTGGATCTGGTGTCTCCTGTTGCAGCAGTACTTTGTTAGGCCGTAGCATGCACCCGTTTCCTGTGCCTGTGTTGTCATTCTTGGGGTAAGGCCATTTAACCCGATCGTCGGCGAGGGCGACGGGCGGTGGAAGGTTTTGCCCGGTGCTTCATTAATGCATGGAGCATACAGTACTGTAGTTACCTGAGAAACTTACATGAGATGGTACTGATTGCTTGACGGTTTTGGTTTCAGGATAAATAAGGACACGCGGGATATTTGATTCTTGAACTTTCCTCGAAGTCTTCAGAACGTTGCCCTTCGAAGAATGTAAAAGAGTTTAAAAATGTGTTTAAAATTATTAACATAAAAATTGTAAAAATATTCATTAGTTTCAGTTAAGGTGCCAAAACCCTTACGTAATGAGCCTTAGTGATAGTCTTTCTAATTTGTGAACAGGAAGTTGTGATACTTCCTGACTCTTTCAGCGATGCCGTAGGAAGTCCTTTGAGACGGTGAAGGGCGTTTTCTGTCTTTGCTGATCAGATGTCCGCACAGATAGTCCTTCTAAAGCAGTGCAAACCGACACCTGGCCATTACTAATTGAAGGCGAGTGTGGGTTCGGGAACAACGAAGCTGACATCTGTCACACTAAGCACAGCTTGCTCTACATCTATAGGCACACGTGAGGGTGTGAGGATGATGAATGTCCCTGGCCGTCCTTTCCAGGGGACAGATATGAGCTCAACAGCTGGCAGAACCGCAACATGGTCCATCGAGCTTTGCGCTAAGCAGAAGAGCTGGGGGGTGGTGAGGCAGGGAGGGTACAGGCCGGTAAACCAACCTGTAAGCACCATGGCTTCTGTAATTCATGCTGGAGAACAGACAGCAGCAGCAGCAGCCAGTGCTGGCAGCAGGAGATGGTTTCCACTTCCTCCATAAGGCGCCACAGCACCCGCAGCCCGTGTCTAGCACACATGTTTAGATTTGTCATGCTGCTGTTCTCTACACACTAAAACAGTGACACTCGCCTGGCAGTCCTGCACGGACCACTACACCTCATTAAAGTCCGCTGTTGTTATTTCTGAAAATATGTATTTAATTTGTTTTTGTGTTTGAATGGATATACCATCAATGACCAAATAACGGCCTGGGCGTTTATTTGTTTCCATCATTTCACAGATGATGTTTTAATTTGTGGTAATTTGGGACAGATAATTAATTAATTCCTGACAAACATCTTGCTCAGCAAAACTGGAAAAAATATGGTAATTTACTCAAATTATTTTATTAAACCAGTGTGACTACCGTGTAACTTACATTTACTGTACTGTAGTTCTCACAGCTGCTTCTCCCGAGTTTTCCGCTGCATATTTTATGACAGAAAGTTTGAATTTCATGTCGTACTTTTACCTCTTTTTTTTTTACTAGCCATGACAATCGACAATTAAGCAATATTATCCAACAGGGTGTTCTTTGATCCTGTCAGGACCGGATCACTGGTCATGTCTTCTTCCTTGATTTTTGATTTTTTACACACAGACACACACACAATGTTAATATTCATTTCCTACAGATTTTATATTGTTACTGCACCTTCAATTGTTGGTACTTTTTATAGATTTATATGTTAATTTATTTACATTGCTCTATATATTATTAGATTTGGCAATACAAATGCTAAATTTGTCACGCCAGTAAAGCAAATTAATTTGATTTCAGCTGTTAAACCAGGGTTGTCCTTTTATATGAAATAGTTCTTGTCACAGAGAAAGTATCATGTTTGTTTTCCTTTTCCTTTCAGACCTCATCTTGCTCTGGAATACAGTGGTAAGGTAGGTCATCTTCTTTGTGATTCTCTCAAAAGTTGTTTTTTTTTTTGTTTTTTTTTTTAACAAACAGCACATTTTAATGGCTCTCCTGTGTTTGCGTCACCTTCTTATCTCGCCGCATCTTCCAGGCTACAAAGATCCACCAGAGAGCCTTTGGGAACGACCACCCGATCACAGCCAGAAGCCTGGAGCTTATGGCCACCGTCTATGCTGAGATTGGCAAGACCGAATATTCAGGTAAGCGCTCACCGCTGGCACCGCATCACGGCTCTGCCTGAAGCGTGGAGGCAGAGACTTGGCCGTCTCCTGAGTGTTTTGACACGCCAGAGCCGCTGCGTTCTATTCTCCTCAGCGTTACAGAGCAAACGACGCAGCTTGGCTGCAGTTCAAAGCTTTTTTCAAATGATGTCAGCTCATGAAAATGCTGAATTAATAAACACTCTTAGTCATGTTGGACACAAAAGTGTTTTTTTTTATGGAGCGAAAGAAAACAAAAGTGCCTTTGTGACAGTTTGAGGCCACTGTTTTGTTGCGCCCGCTCTATCCTCAGCTCACATTAAGAGAGCGGCTCTCTGCCTGATTCTGAACTCTTGCTGTGCTGTGGCAGTGAAAAGCAATAAAAAAGGCGGTGCTGTTGAGTCAGCTCTCAGAGGCAGTGGTGTTGAACAGAGCCAGCTACAGTACATGAAAACAGGAGAATAGATAAAGGTAAAGCTTTAAGAGGCGCCTTGCTGTACGGCACGGGCTGGGTCGTAAGTTGCCGTTCAGCGAAGAGGTTTGGAGTCCAAGAGTAGCTGCAATTTCACAACACACAAATAGTCCCTCTGCACTTTCTGTGACCTTTTATTCTGTATTGTACACAGAGGAATTCTCTTTGACCTACAGTACATGTTTATAAGCGTTTAGAGCTCGTGCACTCTAGATAACCTTCACTGCAAACTGGGTCAGTCACATGCCTCACGTTTTCAGGTTTCAGTTTAATTTATCAACTATAGCTTGATCAGTATGATCTGTAGCAGCTATGTTTTTTTTGTTTTTTTAATATGGTTAACTTGTATTCTTTTAGTGTGTGTGTGTGTGTGTCTGTGTAGTCCTAAAAGCTACAGCATTTTCTTGGCATTAGAAAACACACTAGTTTCCACTGACCTCAGTGGAAAAATAACAGACAGATTTAGCATCAGGTGCCGGTTGTAATGTTCAGTCATTTTTAGAAAGACGCAAAAAGCTTGTTTGTTGACGGACTTTCATTATACCCAATAGATAAAACTGTTTGTTTTTGGTTACTCTGTCTGTCAATATACACTGGTTGCAAATCTTATGCAAACATATTGACTCATCAGCTGATTACGTCACTAATCAGTCATTGTACCAGTGCAGATGGTTATGTTCATTTGCTTATATATGATTCTTGCTCACATTTGTAGCATTCTTACAATATTAACATGTTTCATAATGAAAAAGACAAAAATTATGAAGTAAGAAGAAAGAAAAATGTTTAAACACTACACAAAGCGATTGACTATTGACGATTGACGAAAGGCGGGGAGGGGGGCTGCATCAAAGGCTGGAATCCAACGCAGGCGGCTTTAGTAAGGACTCGGCCTTGATACTGTCCATGGTTCACCATCAGCTGTTGTTAACAGGCAATGTTGGGAAAGCATCTAGTTTACAGTTTTTAGTTTTTGGGAACTGCAACTTTAAGAAAATACAAATAAAGGAGTTGACATCATAACATGACATTCAAGACTTTTTAGTAGAAAAATTGAGATTTTTTTAACCATCTTTCCTTCAATGTTTTGTACTTGATCCTGGTTACAGTAGCTCTACCTGGATCTGACTGAGTTATCACTGGCTTCTTTTCCTCAAGGCGCATTTGCATGTTTAAATGTGTTGCCTATATTTAACCTCTTATGATGCACATCCTTTTTCAATCTTATTTTCAAAAAACGGTACGCCCAAGTTGTAAGTAGCACGGTTCCCACATGTCACATGTTGTTCCTGGCTACTGCCTTATCAGATTTGGATGATCTCATCATGGGAAATTTCCATTGGGTCGTACCATATTGCTGTCCATCAAAACAAAGGTGGTCCAACTCATTAGCTAAGTTGGCTGTCTCCTGACCGCATGCTTCGATTGGCTTGTGCATGGTGCCAGTTGAAACAACTTCAGATCATAATGGTCTGCATTGTATGCATTATTTGCCTGTGTCTGAAGAGATTGACCTGTCTTCAAAGCAGCCTTCAGTCTCTTCTACTTCTACTCAAGTACAGTCATGGTTCCCATTTGCTTAGACTCCCTGGGTCAGTGTGTGTCTGCGCTGTCCAAACGGTTTGCTGCTGCAGAGTCCATCAGAGACACCGTCAACTGTCTTCCTCATTCCCACCGGGAGAAACACTCAGAGGTCCGCCACAGAAAGGACACCCACCACCAACCGGAGGACATAACCAAACCTAAGGTGCGACACCTGCGGCCATCTTCAAGTCACAAGCGGCTTTTTTTGTAAATGATGTATTGTGTTTGTCGCTGGTTCTTCGAAAAGTCTTGTAATAAGTCCTAACTGTATCTAATTCAGGTAACCAATGGCAAAGTCCCCACCTCCATTCTAAAGAGGCCAAGCCCCAGCTACGGGTCAGACACAGAACCCGCCCACAGACGGAAAGGCGAGAGGAGGGTTCGATTCAGGGAGCCAGAGACCACAGTACATGGTGAGAAAATGGAAACAAGCAAACATTTTGCAGATTATACAGGCTCCTCTCTCACAGGTGGTGCAGACAAAAGAAAACAAGTCTGTGTTTAAACAAACCTAAGAGACCATGCTGCCCTCTGGTGCTTCATCACCTTTTATAAAATTATGACTGGCTGCATACATCCCCTGTTTCCTGCAGCCTGTCCTTCAGCGTGACATTTACAGAAAATTAAATACATGAATGCAATCATACAGTAACTGCACATTTTTAGTTACAACTGTTTATAGAATTTTCCTTGAAATCAGTGCCATCGCAGCTGCAGATGGGCCCCTCAACCCCACATGTTAAAAAGCAGTAAACAGAGTGAACAAAATGCACTAAAACACCCATAGATTGCATCATAAAACTATTGTCTTTTGGGGGGTTCTGCACTACTTAAAAATAGTGTAAGAGACATCCAAACACGAGCAAGTGATTTACTCTTCAGAATTAATTATGCATGCAAATGAGGCAGCAGGGCGTCTGTTCCAGGCAGATAGTAGGGTCTATGGAGGCACAGCAGCCCGTTGAAGTTGCTCCTGTCGACTGACTGGCCTCCTTTCTGTCGACTTCACAGACATACCTTACTGCGACTGTACTATAGGTGGTAAGTCTGTCTGGAAGTGCATCACAATATGCATGGGGAAACAACTCTGCACTTTTTTAGTAAGAAAGAGCACTGGTTCTAATTATGTGTGGGGAAAAGCATCAAAAGAATGGCTTAAACATGTTGTAGGTATTGTAAAAAACATAGGTTGAATTTGTCTTTTTGATTAACTTTGTTGCTATGCAGTATGAAGTGTAGCATCTCACTATCACTATCCCTTTTTAACAATGTTTGACACACAGAAAGTGAAGTTTGTGTGACAAAACACATTCATATTAAATCCTCCCTTAAAAACTCACCAGGTCTTGCCGTGTTTCCATCAATGTATTTTTAGCATTTTTCTGACGAAGACTGTTTTGTGCATTATTTACTATTTTTTATCTTGTGATATTTTATGGTTCTTGAAAATTTTTACTTCTGCCTTTTTCAAAAAAAATATTAGTGTGCTAAATTGGAGATGGGAACCTGGTTGTCAAATAAAGTCTGACATAGCAAACTGATCAGCTGTTTTCACTGTTGAACCAATACTACCTGATATGAAAGAACAAACCATCACAATTTTCAATAATTGAAACAAATTCCATAGTTCTGTCATAGATGGTTAAGTGGACTAGTTTTGTTTGCGGTTTGCAACTTCTGTTTATTACAGCCATGCATAAAGTAAAGTAGTAACCAACTTATGATGAAACTATCCCCTACATTTTCTTTTTTGCATCATTTTATATGTTTGCTTAAAGGTGCAGTGTGTAGTTTCTGGTAGAATCTAGTGTTGATTGTTGTTTATTTGATGTTGATGAAGAAGATGAACATGTTAGATCCATCGTCTTTGACGGTAAACAGTGTCCTGTCATTCCGGGGTCACCTGCTGTACATCTAGTTAAACTCTATCTATCTGGTCTATCGGACCTTTAACCTAACCCTCATATACGCTTTATTACCCAAAAGCCATCTCACCATGAGATCCTGTGTCCAGCTGGACAGTTATCTTAAGGCTATCTAGATAAGTACAGGATATAGCTTTTGACCTTTGACCTGGGTTTAATATTTGACCAAAAGCCAACACGGAACCACATTCCACATAACATCACATCTCACAAGATCTATATCTCACATGCCATCTTATCTTACAAAACAGAAATGGAAAAGTACAGTACATGAGGTTGCACTCTGCAACCGACGCATGTCTCCAATCCCACGCATGTATGAGAACCTACGGTAGCTGTGAAAAACTTTACGTACTGTACCTTTAAAAATTACTTGGCAACAGTGCTTGGCATGTTTCTTTGAAAAACTAATTAGTTCTTAGTAGTTATTAGTAGTTAATTCTCTTAAAAGTAACTCAATTAGGAACTCAGTTACTTTCACTATAAAAGTAACTAGTTACCAGAGAAAGTAACTACAGCATTACAATCCATGCAGTAGAACAGCAAAGACGGGTATCTGCACACGTTTTAATATTTTTGTAATAGTTTTTGTGGAGCTGGAGCACAAAAATCTGCCTTTTGCTGCTTGGAGCTCACATTAACAGCATCTGTCCTGCTGTCATCATTAGCAGTGTCAACTGAGTTTTTGGCCACTAGTTTAGTAGAAGCCGTTGAGAGCTGCTTGGACGTTGACAAACTATTTGCTCTTAATGTACACAAGACATGTAAGTTTACCTTTTGCCTCGACTAGTACATATATTTCCAACTCACGAACACCGTCTTTCGCCTCGACTTCTGGGTTTTTATGTAAACACCACTTGATGTCTCTGGTTGCTTAACAGGAAATCGTACTCTTCTTTAGCCAATCCTCATTACTTAGGCTGTTATCTCACCCTTTCTAACACAGGGAAAAAAAGACACATTTGCAGCTCCTGTGTCTGAGTATGAGGAGCTTCAATGTGTAGCTTCTGTAACACGTAGTAATTTACATGTTGGTAACATAATTGTAACAATAAAAAAGTAATTAATTAAATTACCCATTACTTAAAACTAGTAAAAACCCTGGAAATAACAGAATTTATTTTAACGTTGTTATTCCCATCACTGCTTAGAAGGAAACACAGCTACTCTTGAGTAAAGAGGAAAATGAGATATCTGAGCATTTGTCATTTACGAATCAAAATTGTAAAACACTGATCTTGCGTTTGTCTGTGTGTGTCTGCGTGCGCGTGTGTATGTGTGCGTGCAGCCTATGAGACGACACAGTCCCGCCCCCACCTCGCCCTCTTCACTTGCCTCTTCCTGCTGATGTCATTCCTGGGCGTGGCCATGTACTGCACAGACCGCCGGCGCCCACAGAGGGTGTGTGAGGAGCTGGAGGCGGCGCTGGCTGTCTACCTGCTGCACATGAAACAGCTGCTGTGGGGCTGCTGGATATGGCTGACCATGCAGTGACTGAGACCGACCACAGGCGGAGACACGGACGGAGTCTCCTCCTTCTTTTCCCTTTTTTTTTTTCAGATCCCTCTTTTTTCGTATCTCTGAAGGTGCCCAGGCCTATAAACACCTCAGCCATTTGGCAAGGCTCCGTACACTGTCTGTGGCGTCGAAACCACTCTCGCAGTGCAAAAAGGGAAAAGTGTGTAATCCCAGAAATATGTAGCTTCCATGTCCATTTGTGTATATATGTACTAAAGTGGTGGGGAATGCCACTCCTTATTTAGGTTGTACTGACATTTTGCACATTTGCGATGTTAATGTTCCCATATAAACTCACTTAATCACACCAACATGTTCAGTTCATGTCACAGTCTATTGTATGTGAGTGAATGTTTCCATGGAATGCAAATATTTATTTTGTTACGGTACATAATTTCTGTATATCAGATAGTACACAGAACTGAATGTGTATTTGTGGTTCAATATACTAAGGACTATCACAATATTCAGCCTTGTATTTGCACATTAATGAATGTAGATATGTTTGGAAGCGGCAATGACTGGCACAGTGTATGTGCAGGAGGAGGAGGAGCAGGAGGAGGAGAGGGGATGGATGGACGCACCAATGTGTAAACTGTTCGGTAATGATCCGTGAGAGCGACAACACAGGGCTGCATCACTTCCCAAATGAAAAAAAAAACACCTCTTTCTTCACAGACTTTATACTGTCTGGTCTTCTGTATAACTGACTGTCTTCAGCTGATTCCTAGTCCCACTGAGGAGAAGATCTGCAGCACAATATTATGAATTCTCTCTCTTTATCTATCCTCAAGAGAATATACTCAAACTGAATGAATGCTAATGCTTTTGACAGTGTTCCTCTTTATAACCGCTTGAATCCCACCAGAAAATATCCTCCTTTCTTCTAAATGTTATTTATTCTTCTATACTGTGTACTGTATCTGCATCTACGCAAATATCCAACTTTAGATTCTTTTAAAAGTTTTTTAAACTTTTTTGTTACATTTCTATTTCAGAACAATATTCAGGTTTTAATCGTGATGTCAAATGCTGATCAAGCTTTGGACAAAATGTGCGGATTGCGTGTGGGCTGGAAGACGTACGCCTTATGTCAAGCTCATCACTATTATTTTGAGGCCAAACGCAGAAATATAACAGAACCAGAAGCCGTATGTCCATGATGTGAGTCCCTTTATCAAATGAAGCGAATCAAATTGAAAAAAAAAGCCAAAAACCACCACACAAATGGATTAGGAATTCAAAGGGTGCAGTGACAGACTTCTCATTATGAGCAATAACACACATCACAGTTTCCAGTAAAATGTTGTTCTTTATATAACAGGTTTCAGGGAACTCAAAAGGAAAAAAAGCATAGGGATTTTTTTGAGGTTTCACATTTGACTGTCAAAGCAATACGAGGCTAATAAGGCCTGTGTAGAAGGAATACTCTTGGTTCTGTACTGTCAAAACTAAATTGTCATTAGCAATAAAAACAATACCCAGTGAACTCATGTCCTGTATATGCACATTTAGCTCAGTAGCTGCATTTCACAGCAGTCCAAACACATTTATGGTCACTTTGAAAGAAGTGCCTTTAATGGAGGGTTTTCTTAGTTCCTACCGTTTTATGATTTCAATTGTTTTGAATAAAACTGTCATTGCCTATCAAAAGTCAAGCCAGTGACTTGATTTCTTCCTGTAGTCTTTGACAATAACTGATGTGTACGTAACAGGGAGGGAGGTGCATGCAGGCATATCTGTGCGTCTATTCACAGTAATACAGTATAGGTTTGTAGCCTATATAGAGTGTGAAGGAGAAGCCTGAGTTACTATATAAGATATGTTATTTATCGCACACATATGTCGCTAAAAGCAATTTTTGGACCGGCTGCATATATATATATATATATATATATATATATATATATATATTATAAAAACTTTTTATAGTTATTGATAAAAGTGTGAGTACACCGCAAAAGCAGACATCGTTTTACTTTCGCTGCAGCATGCAAAGAGTTTGCGCTTCAAACCGAGATGCGGTTGAAGATCCTACCTGGGGGGGAGGGAGGGGATGAACACGTTTGTTGGTGTATAAAACTAAATAACATCCTTTTACATCTAAAAAAAAAAAAACAAAAAAACACTGTATTATGTTACCATGCAATAGGTCCATGCAGAAGTTTTACAACATGATCCGTCAGACGATCTGTCCAAGCCGTTAATGTGTTCTATCTAAACCATTTAATGGTTTTTAATACCCCCGGAGCTTATCTACGGTTATGTGTATGCAGGTGGATGAACCCAATCAAGCAGGAATATTCGAGGATTAACAATTTGAACTATTTTTGTTTCGAAGGGAAATCAATTACCTTTGGAGAGCAAAGCTAAACCCTTCAGTTTGATTCAAACAATGGGAGCAAAAGCAGAAGCCAATTGATTTTGATTGTCTACGTAGGCAAACATTGGTGTTTCTCATGGCAGGTGAGAGGACTTTTAACAGCGGCGTGTGAGCGTGGGTTTGTGTGTGTGTGTGTGTGTCTGTTCTCTTGTTTTTCTAGATGAGGCCGGTCTTGAGGTCGGAGCTGTGGCGTGAGGGGTGGCCGAGCAGGAGGTCCTTCTCGTGGATCAGGCTGTCGAGCAGGTCCTCTTGTCTGTAGTTGTGGTAGACCTTCAGGAAGGCCATCACCGCGATCCCAAGCCAGGTGAGCCAGGCAGCCCACAGGCCGAACTGCAGGAGAAAGGGGATCGTCCGAATTATGAATGGGATTCATGAATTTGTTCCGCCGTCTGGATGATTTTGTCTAAAGGGGGGGAAAAAAATGAAAGAAGCCGTCTTACCTGAGCGATAGCGAACTGGTCGTAGAAAGCGGAGTTGTCCACGCCGAGTTCTAGATCGGTGTCCTGCAGCTCCTCACAGCTGCAACACAACCCCACATATGTTCAAAGGTTTAGAAAGAACAGTCCACTTCATGATGATAATCATTTCTAATCGTCCTTCACCTGCTGGGCATGCTCCCGCCCTCGGTGAGGGAGTCGCACCACAGGTTGAACCCCACGCTGACGATGGTGCTGGAGAGGAAGACCGTGAACACCACCAGGGAGCTGATCAGCAGGTTGAGGAAAGCATTGAAGATGGAGCTGCAGCGGGAGCAGAACAACAGAATCATGCCGGTGCGTTATCAAGGTTTAAAAAAAAACTGTCATTTTTTTTCCCCCTTGTAACTGTCACCGAAACACATGCAGGCTGCAGCGTTGATTTAGTGAAGACATGACGCATAAAAAATACTGAAATGGATCAATATAATAAAATATGTTGAACAACGACAGCCTATATTAATATTTCAAATACAACACTGATAAAAGGACAGTGAGGAGTCGGGTTTTTTTATAGATTCATCCAAAGATTATAGCACAGTTATATAAAAACAGACAGGAATCGTGCAGTGTATGATGCTGAGGACGGGGAAACAAAAGGACATTTTCACTGAACCCCGGCTTTACGGAGCCGGGCCCGCAGCTGCCGCAGCTGCAGATCCAGATGTTGCGCTCGGTCACTCACTCGTCGTGTCCTTTGCACAGGAAGAAGAGGAGCCGCCAGGCCTGCACCGCGGACAGGACGAGCGACGCGATGCCGACGAACGTGATGAAGCCGCACGAGGACTCGGGTCCCCACTCCTCCACCATGAAGCGCTGCTTCGACACCGTGATGTTCTCGTTCTGCCACATGCCCCGCGTGAACAGCAGGCATTTCCCTCGGAAGTCCTCGGTGTTCTCCGACAGCGGCACCACGGCGATGAAGCCGAACACGAAGGCGAGAAAGTACAGGATGCACTGGGCGAAAATTAAATTGTCGAGGGCCATTTCCTTTCTTTGTTTTCTTTGATTTATTTATTGTTGTTATTTCCCGTCCCCCCCTTCTTCCTCTTCTTCCTCTTCTTCTTCTTCTTCTTCCTCTTCTCTGCGTCCTGGAGAATGTACGCATGCGCAGTGGAGGCAGTGATGAGCAGAGGCAGCAGCAGCATCCGACCACTCTGTTGCAAATGAATGAGCAGGATGAGGCCTTCGGGGTCCCATCTGATCTGTAGCCAGACTGTGGAGATTCACTTCTGTTCCCTCATATGATGACGCATTTTACAAATATTTATTACATTTCACCCTTTGAATTCTGGGCGCTTTCCCCCCTAATGTCTGTGGACCCCTATCCAAGTATGTGAGCAAACAAAAATATTCAAAATTAACAAGCAAGACAGGGTTTTAAGCTACAATCAGATGAGATGCCTATTAACGTTGTTGCTGAATAACCAGTGTTATGTTAGCATACCTCCACCAATTCAGCCTGTTGTTCTCTGTTCTATTATTACTATAACTTGTCTTTCAAACTGAAATGTCTGATTTTGGTGTCGGGTTTTGTATATTTTTTAAATTTCGTTATAGATTCCTCCATAGAAATGTGAATTGTAGTCCAGTGCAACTTATATAATTTTTTTCCTACTTCATTATGCGTTTTTTTGCCTTGACTTACACTCTGGCACGACTTATAGTCTTGATAATATGGTATACTGATGACTGGTTATTTCATTCACCACCTTATTTGATGCATTTGGCCTTTATTCAATCTTATGTCACACCTGTCACCAGCTGCTGTCTGTGGGTGGACTAAACCACATTGTGCCTCCAAGAGGGGGACATCCAGAATGTCCAATATAGTATCAGTACACCAATACACCCCAGACAGGTCGCCAGCACACACCAATCCCTCACACACTCACGGTAATTTAGAGTCTCCAATTAACCTCACCATATTTTTGCACTGTGGGAGGGAAAAACATAGGATTTTCATCAATCATTGAATCAACCAGACAGTCATTTAACAGAAAAACACTAGAACTGTTTTATATATCAATACAAAACATACTATGATTCCACAACATGATGCAACCAGGTGCAGCCAAGGCACAAGTCAACTTTAATACAAAGTGGTCACATTCAGCCTTTTTCATTAAAAATGATCAATAGTCATTGTCCGCTGATATGAAATATTTTATATTAATATATGTTCTAGCTATATTACCCGCCCCTATATGGATGAATTAAAAGTGGGTCACTAAGCATAAAATGACACCCAAATATTTAAAAGAAAATGGCCAATAATTATTAATATTGATCAATATAAACACATTTTTATATCACCCAGCCCTACTTTGGACACACATGTTCTCCTGGGGTGAGGCAGAAAACAGGACACTTGTTCTGTATCAGCTTATTCCACCCCCCTGCTTCTACGGCTACACCGTTCCATCAAATACGACCATTAGATTATATTGAATCATATTATTCATCATAGTCATTATGTGTATGTGTCCACATGCAAGGAATTTGACTCAGCTTTTTCAGAATAAGATTTAGATAGATATCAGAATAATTCATGTGTCCCATATTACTTAAAATCACCATTCAAACAAAAGAGCAAAAAAAAAGAATGTGTGTGCAATGCCTAAGAAATGTATGTTCAGGTAATGCAATGACAGCTTTGTGCGCAAACACATTTTGTTCACACATTACTCACAAATTAGAGTGATGGTTTGTTTATACACGGTGACAGTCCTTAAGGAAGGGCAGGTAGTTGTCACAGCCATCTGACATGCTTCACTGAGCCCATCTGGTGAACCAGCCAAGGTGTGTGTGTGTCTCTCCTCTCTCTCTCTGCCTCTCTCTCTCTCTGCCTCTCTCTCTCTCTCTTTCCTCGGCCACCCACCCCTCTGCACCTCTCACAGTGCCCTCCGGTGGGCGTGGAGCCTGCCTTCCTGCCACCTCACTGCATAGACATAAAGCTTTCGTTTTGTGTGTTTATGGTTATCGCCTCTCACAGCAGGCTGCTGCAGGACGGAAAGATATCACATGGTAAAACATTTATTTTGGGATGATGAGGACAAAGTTGAAATTGTAATAGTCCTGCCGTTTCCTGGTGGAGGAGGAAAAAAAAGAAAAGAAAAAAACATACAACCCAAAGACAAGTATTTATATGAGAGCTTTCCAGACATCTATTTGTATCCATCATACAAACTGCAGCGTTTTGCATCCACTCCCCTGCACATGATTTATGTGCCATTTTCCTGTGCCACTGCAGCACTCTGATTTCCATGATGTTATCACTTCTTAGATTAGCTTGAGTTACTGTGTGCGTAAGTGTGTGTGTGTGTGTGTGTGTGTGTGTGTGTGTGTGTGTGTATGTGTGTGTGTGTGTGGTCATCATCTCGACACTCTGAGCTGCTTCGGTTTTTAACGTCATTAGGTATTTCTACTTATACTCTTTTTGTCGGCAGATCTTTATTCTTGATAAATTCTCCAGACTATTATTTCCTGTAATAAATCAATTTTCAGTTTTTTCTTGTTTTCCTTTCAGCATTTCCCCCTTTTTTTTATTACAAATAGAAAGACCTGCAAAAAGACATCTCAAAGGTAATGCTTAAACCTTTACTGTGCCGACATGTTTCTGGTTGGACCCCAGACATCATCTGGTATCACAGGAACTGCCACACCTGCAAGGTCACGGGAAAAAGGCCAAACAACTCCATAAGGCATTCTCGCAAACAGAAGATTACATGTGCATCCACACACACACACACACAGAACTCCAAACCCCACTTTTAAATAATACAGCATGTGTGGGCTCGTGAACTGGTCACCCAGGGGAGACTGAGAGCAGAAGTGTGTCAAGCAGAAATATGTGTTAAGTTATTCACCCCCAGAACAAGCCACAGAGGGAGGGAGGGTTAGGGGGGGATGCTAACCCAAATGCAGTCCCTGGGCTCTGTGCAAATACGGAGGAGCGGGTGGGCAGCAGAAAGCACCGGGAGGTCATCCATTTTTCATGAGGTGCAATGGCAGCAAAGCAAACATCCTCTTTCAAGAGCAGGAAAAACCCGGTGAAGAATCTAAAGTGCAGAATTATTTTCAAGGACGCCATCGGTGCACTGCCAAATGTTCATGCCTCAGTTTGCCCTCCATCCTCACAGCGTCGGCCAGAACATTCAGAAAAAAAAATTAAAGCGCACAATGTACACCCAAACTGTGTTTTAATGGAGTTTTAATTAGCAAAATATTCAATAATTTATGTTACATCAATAATTCCTGAGAGATTTATTATTGAGTGAGTGTTTTTTTTTTTTTTTTTTTTTTTTTGAGAGAGAGAGAGAGATGTGGTGTTTTACAGTTGGAGAGGAAGGGCGTGGCAGGACAACAGATCAGGGGCGGAAACGGTTACTTATAAAACCAGCAGCAGCTGTTCTGGGCAGTTTGATTGATGAAGAGGAGCTGCCTCGCATCAAGGTGAAGCTTCAGCCTTCATCAAATCTGTGTTGAGACAAGTTAATCCTTACTTTAATTAATCAAATCCCTTGAATTCAAAAGCCAAATGTATCCATAGATCATGTTAAAAAGTCCGGATGTAGATCGGAAGTTATATTTCTCCTCTCCTTCGTGTCACGCTCGCTTCACTCGTTTGCCTCTCCTTCTCTCGCTCCTCATGGCGCCCTGTGGAACCCTCCAACCTGCGAGCTCCTCTTTGTCTGCCTGAAACACAGAACAACAGCAGATACAGACACAATTACAGCCTCATATCCTGGGCATCGTTGTGGAGGGTCTGATTAAATATCCTGTAGTCATTAATTTTCCCCAGGGGGTGTAGAAGACTAGGAGCAGTGGACCAGCCACAGATTAAATGCTACTAATAGACACCATTCATCTCCCCTTGAATCTTGACTGTTTCGACGCGCAGCCAGAACCACGCTACCCTGAGCTGTGCTAATATTGGTATTTTGGTATGATGAAGACAGCAATACTTCATTTTCTATTATCTTTTAAAGTGAATCTCTTAGTAAGCTTCCACCATTTGATCAGTGACAATTTTCACCACTGTGTGGAAACTGCCACAGTAATCATCATAAAGAGTCGTGCATGAGGTCATACAGGACGAGAACAACATTTCTACTAATGACTGTTTCATATCCTGGTTGTCTCATCTTCAGACGCTCTGGCATTAAATAGATGACTGTTTGATCAGGTATTTTGTCTTAAACTCATTATCGCACATTACTTATTACATTTCGCACTCTTCCAATTAACAACATCCTTGGATGAACAATTAGATAACACTAACAGCACTTTGTTTCAGTGCAATCCCCCCTGGAAACACAAACACACACACACACACACACAGATACACCCTGTAGAGTCACACTGAGACTGCAAGCTAATAATTGTAATGCCATCACCGCAAACATGCACCGTACAGCCCAAATAGATCAGCCATGATAGACAACACACTGTTTGTACAGTATAGGCTTCTCAGTCCCAAGGTATAATCATCATAAATTAACACGGCCTAATTATGTTTCACCTGCCAAGCTCCATATGGTCCCCAATTTTGAGCAAAATAATTAGGTGACTGCCTCCCAATTAAACAATTATCCAATGAAACCTCTGTAAAACAATTACCTGGTCATATCCGTGCGATGATATGACAACGGTGCAACGTTCAGGCCAATGCACAAGCACTCATTTGAGAGGAAGAGAAAATGGTCGAATCTGGCATTATAAAAATGACAAATAAATAATAACTGCATGTATTTTGTAAAATTTCACGCACATTAGTCTCTGTATTACACAGATGATACAACTGAACCATGTCCCCTGAAATACTGCCATCATGAATGACATCATTCTGGGCAGGGATCTTTGTATCAGTGATGTTTATGCTGGGGGACAGGAGAGAGGGGGGGTGAAGGGTAGTAAAGAGGACACCTGCTGGGTCGCGATGAAGCAAAATCCTCCGGGATCAAAAATGAGATCATCCGAAGAGGAGACAGTTCTAAACTGGAACAATAGAGACCCCTACTGACCAGTGTGGCGTTCATTGTATCGCCCTATGATGAATGCGCCACAGCGTGTGCTGTATGATGAGGACTTACCTGTTTGCCATGTCTGCCATCTGCTTTTTGTCGAGCAGTGACCACACTGTAGGAATATGGTTGACTCAGTACAAGAGAAGGCGCCTTATCTGTTAATGGAATTTAGAAATGAAAAAAAAAAAAAGGATGTTAATTTTCAGAACTGATTTCGCTTAAAATGTCATATATCAGAATGATCGCACTTGGAAACAATCATACAAATGGCTGTCTGGGTAATTATACCTATCAGAGACTGTTCTTTCAATTTTATGCAACATTGCTCCACTGTTATGTCTTTAACCCTTGTCCCAGTGACAAGGTTGGGGCATCAGTGTGGGGCAATAGGCCGTAGATCCCCGAGGCTCGGCGGTGATCAGTACAACCTGGCAGATGGAGGGAGGTCTGCTTCAAGTGGCAGACAGTGAACCCCCCGCAGCAAGCGTGCAAAGGGGAGGGGGAGTGCAGGGGGTGTTGTTCTACGGATGAGTGAATGCAGCAAGGTTAAAGGGACCAATCTCTGACACTCCACTTCCTCCTCCGTGTCCCCCCTCTAAGCCGAGACCCCCCGCCTTTGGTACGCGTACCTGCATCCCGCACCCTGCAGGGGTCAGCGGCACCTCTGACATACAATTATGCCAGAACACTCACGGATTATTCAACCGAAGACCATTTGCTGGCAATGACATGAATGGCTTTTTTCAATTAGAATATTAATGACTGTTTTTTAGGAGCTCTAAATGCCAGTTGGGCACATCCAGGTAACTGTGGTGACAGCTGTAAATTGTGTGGTTGTAATTTGTTATTATTTGCATATACTAAGAAAGACACCTGATTTGATAGTTGCTCCGGGCTCTGTGGCAGCTGTGGAAGCTTTCTGGGTTTCCAGGTTCTGTTTCCACCAGCTGCCCATTGTGCAATGATCCGAGGCGCTCTGGATGCGGGCTTCACCCATGTTTGATTGGGCTTTGAGGGAGCTCTCGTGTTTCGTGTTATGAGGGGCAGGACTGGTCTGCGGGTTGCACAATGTGCAGGACTTAAGAGAGTCACAGGAGATCGGAAGCTGTGTGGAGCTGCGCACAGGGATGAGGAGGGTGCCACCCGGCTCACCCACCCTTACAGAGGCCCTCAGGCTGCAGGCTGCACCCTCCTCTAAATGAAGGCTGTGGTGAAGGTCAGACAGCAGATCCTGAGTGGTCCCAAACACGGCAAGGTCGCAGCACAAAGGTCGCAGGTTCAAGACCTTGTTCTGGGACCTTTCTGTTAGGGTGCTCTCCCACTTCCTCCCACAGTCCAAAACATTCCAAGGTTAATAGGAGACTCTAAATTGCCCATAGATGTGTGTGTGGCTGAAATACACTGGGATTGGCTCCAGTAGACCCCTGTGACCCTAGTGAGGAATAAGCGATTCTACAAAAGGGAATGGTGGTGCAGTGGGTAGTAGTTTGTGACTGTAAGGCATTAGTAATACAGCATCTGGTTTGAGTCCTCGTCCTAGAACCTGGATCATCAAATGTGTGAACCTGTGGAAGCAGGTATGGGAGTGGCTGTATCCTCCCTGAAGCTTCGCTGATGTGGAGGCTCGGACTTATGGAAGGGAAACCTAAGCATGTTGGAAGTCTTTTGCCAACCAGCTCACTTTAATTAAAAAGCCTACTTGCTGGTAAAGTAAGTAAGTGTTGAAAAGAGACTTCCAACATAATAAATGGCAACTACTGTTATGTTGCTAAGTAGGCTGCTTATTTAAGTGAGTTGACAAAGTATTTCCAACATTCATCTCAACTTCAGTAAACTGTCATTCATTCTTGGTTTCCCTTTAAACCTCAGCTTCCACATTTGAAAAGCTTCAGGGGACACAGCAGATCCGCTTCACATATTTGCACATATTTGATGATCCAGGTCCCAGAACAGGAATTCAAAAAAGACACTGCAGTACTAACACCTTACAGTCACATAATATGCACTACCCATTGCACTACCAGTCCCTTTCACCCTGACTGATGTTCTCCAGGCATATTTATCATCTTCACTTTGGATGTTGGACTTTTACGTTCTAAACTCCAAAACTTTGTGAGTATCGTCTCACAGTTTGTCCACTGGTGGATTCAAACCCACCAGATGCCCACATCACTGGCACTTCAGAGTCACAAATAGACCCACCACACCGTAAGTCCTCTTCACACTAGAAACTGTTCTCTGGATGCATTTAACATTTTCATTTTGGATGTTGTACTTTTAAATACAGTGAGGAAGGAAGCCTCAAAATTTCAAGAGGATTTTCTATGTTTATGTCTAGAGAAGGATTTGAACCTGCACCACTTCAGGGTTGCAACCTATCCCACCATGAGTCATTTCCACAGTGTGAATGTCTACATACATACATACAACAATTAATTTAAAGAAGACAATAGTCTTGGCGTTAGTTAGTTGGTGTTAGCAGACATCTAGACAAACACATTAGTGAAGAAATTTCTTAGAATTTACTTCCATTTTTTTCCCCTCACTAAATGCGAATGGTGTGGAGGAAGGAAAATGAAACTCAACCACTTACCCTCCCCAGAAAGCATCAGCTCAAGCAGAATGTCCTTGTTCAGGTTGCTGAGGGTAATGGGGTCTGTGTTGCCACCTAGTGTCACTGCCAGCTCAGGGTAATTCTGCAAGACATCCACTGATGAGGGGGTTCTGCTCTCCTCTCCTTCTTCCTCTTCCTCTTCCTCTGCCCTGCTTTGGTCCTCTTCAGCGGCGAAGAGAGACAAAATCCTCTGCAGGGTCA
Source organism: Lepturacanthus savala (assembly GCA_030544235.1). Classification (NCBI taxonomy): domain Eukaryota; kingdom Metazoa; phylum Chordata; class Actinopteri; order Scombriformes; family Trichiuridae; genus Lepturacanthus; species Lepturacanthus savala. The sequence continues at coordinate 15,224,006 of CM060469.1, read as the reverse complement.
AGGTGCTCTGATACATATAAGGACAGTCCTGTCTCATAAGAGGCAAGGAGGCCGAAGTGAAGGAGGAGACGCACTCGGAGCTCAGATCCTCTACAGGGGAGAAAGGAATGTAGCCCTGGATCTCCAGTTGCTGCTGGGACAAGAACATGTGTAAAAATTAAAGATGCTTATTCATCACATATTGTAAAAAAAAAAAATCTACAGTATCCACAAGGAATCTGTGTACATTGTTAATGACGGGTGGTTTCTCTGCTGGTTTATCTGCTGGTGCTGTGTGTTCTGTTCCAGCAGCCATGTCCGCTGGGGAGGGTCTGAACATCTCTCGGCTGTTAAATTCTCTCTCAGAGTGCTCTGGCCACATCGCCCGGCTGGAATAAGGAGAGACACGAAGAAATGATTTGCTGGGATCTCCAGGGCAACACATTTTAATGCATTCTCTTCTTTTCCTGTATTCCCATGCCACCCTCTACAATCTCAGTACCTTATCTTAGGATGTACTTCTCTCACTTCCATCACAGCCTTGCTGAGTAGTTCGATGAGTTCCTCTGGGGACACTGTGTTCTCTTTCTGAGCCTGATACAGTCTGGCAGACAGTGGACAGGGCGGCCTTTCTGCTGAATAGTCCGTTGAAATAACCTCTCATTATAATGCACTCTGTTCGGTTCTTATGCCGTTTAATATTCTCCGTCTTACCTTTCTTTATTAATAGTAGCTGTGAGCCTGCAGTATCATCTCCTTCAACCTGATGAGAAAAAAAAAGATGCATTTTAAAGATGTTCACCTTTGGTTATACCATGTTTGCTTATATTTATTTACAGGATACACCCACATAATGTCCGACAGGAATGTACTTTAAAGCCTCTGCACGCAGACCAAACGCTTCACACGTCTGGAGGAAGTAGTCGACCATGTCTTCACTTTCTGTGTGGCCTTTCCTCAGCACGGCCCAGGCATCAGAGACACGGCTGTCAAAATGCCGAACAGTCAGTGTGACTTCAAACAATGTCGTCGTTTCACTTTAAGGCAACGTATAACAAGGAACACAGCCTACTTGGTGGGGGATCCTAGGGTTAGGGTTATAAAATGTGAAACGTTTAAATTTAAATGCAGCAATCTGGTGCAATTTGAGAGGAAAAATCAAGAACCTATAGATTATCAATAATCACTATTAATGGATAAAATTAGCCTTCAGATCGAGTTACTTGCCAATTAATCGCACATTTTTATCTGTTCTAAATGTAGCTTAAAGGGATATTTTTCAGAATTTTAACACTCTTAACATGTGACTGAACAAATATGCTTCAGGCAAGTGTCTGTTTATGATTATTGGAACAATGAGATAATGTCTCAATAATGTCTTGTCTCAATAACAAGCTTCAGTCATATTGCCCTGTTGAATTGAACATTACTGAGTAATGAGTCCTACTCACACCATGTTGAGTCCATCGTGTAAATCAAGGATGTCAAACTGCAATCCTGGAGGGCTGGTGTGGGTGCAGGTTTTTGTTTCAACCAAGCAGTTATACATCAGTTTCTACTAATGAAGGTCCTTAGTGGTCCCAGGTGTGTGACTCCTTGGTTGGAGCAAAAACCTGCACCCACACCGACCTTCGAGGATTGCAGTTTGACACCACTGGTGTAAATGCAATGATACACAACCAGGACTCTGGACAGATGCATTAGTGGCATTAAAAACAATATCATTTTAAAAGACCTAAAAATGTGTCTGGCATAGTCAAGGTATGGCGAGTGGAATACATTGTCATAGCCAAATGACTGATTTCAAAATGTGACACCATTAGCGCGCCAGATTGCACCTGTTTTGAAGTAGCACATCCACACAGAGCTTGGCGTCCTCAGCACTCTCCATCGTGGGCGTGGTCCAGTGGAGGTACCTCAGCGCCAACCGGGGCTGCTTCCTCGCCAAGAGGCAGCGCAGGATGCAGCGATGCTGCCAGGAGAGCCATGGGACAGAGGCCCTGGGGCTCAGCAGCAGCTCCATGGAAGTCTGAGTATGATGTAACACAACATGCAGTAACATCATGACGTTATTTTATTACTGATGCTGAAGATGTTGTTTCCCAGCAGCTATAAATATGCGAAGAGATGTCGAGTACCTGCACGTCTCCTAAGTTTTTATCATCTGTCAGAGAAGTTATACCTCTTCAAGCAGGAGAGAATCACTAATGAGTAGCAAAGTGGAGCACTATTACATTAATCCTATTCTACTACTCAAATGGCCCATTAGTGTCTCCTGCAGGCTATTACACATGTGTAATATGTGGCTTCTTCAACAAGGACACTAACGTGGATGGTTTACTGGTCCTTGAAGCTCACATGTTCTTTATCAAGGTTAGATTGATAATCGGTCACATTCAGTTCGACGTCGAAAAACTGTTTCGCTTCTTACCACGACGTGTCCATGATCGAGCATCCACAGGGCCCTAATTTGCTGGGAAAAGCCAGAAGGGATTGTGAAGGCGTGGCAGAAAGATTGCAGGAGGTCGTCTTTGCACTGCAGGAAATTTGCCATGTCCAGGATGAAATACATGAGCTGTGGTACATACAGGTCAAGGAATACCTGTGTCAAATACACTGTATATCTAGGATAAATCAGAATAATAGACAAAACGACACATGGGGGTTTGCTCTAGGCTCTAGGAGGCTTCATAGAAGCTGCACTTGGATGGATACAATTGCTTGGACTGACATTTTGTCGATATGAGGCACCAGCACGAGCTTCAGCAGGGCCTGCAGATCAGGAGGAGGATAGCGTTGGTCCGTGCAGTCCTCAGAAGTCCAAACACAGCCATGCTGTCTGTGCAGCTGAGTCACCATGCCCTGAATGAAAGAGCTCAATCTTTCCACTCCTACCTCTTCAAATCTGGTCAAATGTAAAAGGAAAAAAAATAGTAATAATAAAAAGAAATAAACAGATAATGCTCAGATTTAGAGAAACTGGAAGAGAGACTTTACCCGGGTGAAGCTTTCCGATGGCTATGATCCATTTCCTTCCACATCTGAGAGATGCGTCTCACCTCGTGAGCCTCTGACAGCAGCAGTGGAGAAAACATTTTAGAGGCGTTGATAACAGACGGTCGTGCCAGCATAATGGTGCGAGGTGATGTCTGTACCAGGGTGCCTGGGCAGGAGCCCCGTAATGCCCCACCACTGGACCAGCCGGCCCAGCCAGATGTGTTGCCTTAGATCCATGTGCGCCCGATTCCAGCAGCCACGTCTGACTTCTGAGGAGCCGCACGCGTCCCTGCACACCGCACACGGGACGCCCACGCCTGCATGAAAAGAGACATAGGAGTTATAGAAAAGTCCTCATGTTGTTCCAGGCGTATGTTGTGCGTTCTCGAGCGCGTACCGTGCCAGAGGTGAGCCGAGCTGAGCTGCCTCCTCGCCCACTGGGCCAGGGTGAGGAGGTTCCCCAGTCTCTGGAGCAGCATGTGCACCCTGGTGAAAGAACCTTTGTCCAGAAACATCCACAATCCTCGACAGCGGCTGAGGCCTGTGTGCATAAAGGACATGCAAACACTAATCTCCCATTATGTGCAATTGAAATTACAGCGTATTTCTCATTTGGATTACCTACATAAGGTCAACAACTCCTTTTTGGCAAACTCTGACGTCCTCTGTACCCAGCAGCTGAAAGTGGGAAGGATTTCTTCCACCCTGTCACCTTATCAAAGAATGAAACAGTCAGTCATTTTCTATACCTGCTTATTCCTCAATAGGGGTCTGCTGGAGCCTATCTCAGCGTGTTACGGCGAGAGGCAGGGATACACCCCAGATGGTTGCCAGCCAATCGTGGGGCACACACACCATTCACTCACACACTCACACCTACGGGCAATTTAGAGTCACCAATTAACCTGAGCATGTTTTTGGACTGTGGGAGGAAGCCGGAGTACCTGGTGAAAACCCACGCAGACACAGGGAGAACATGCAAACTCAACACAGAAAGGTCCCAGACCCAGGACCAAGGAGGTCCTGAACCTGTGACCTTCTTGCTGTGAGGCAACAGCGCTAACCCCTGCACCACCGTGTCGCCCAGAATGAAACATGAAATGTCAAATCAAACAATATAATTTGAAGTAGTTAAGTTTTTATAGGATACAAACGCTCCTTCTGTACCTTCTGCTGTAAGTTTCCGCAGCCAGCGGATGATGGCTGTGATGTTGTTGCTGGCCAACGCTGCGGGCCACTGGCTTTCCAGCATGATGCCTGAGCCTCTCTCCTCAGGTCATAGTCCAACACCGAGACAAGCTCACATGTGGGATTACTGGAGAGGATCCATAATAGCAAAATAGATATGGTTCATTACAGCAAAATAAAAAAAGACTCTACTTCTTGTTTCCACAGTTATACATTTACTATGACTATTACTAACACGACACCTTCACACAGAGGTGTTCAACTATAGCTAATGTTAATGTTTAGAAAAACAATCCCAGTTATATTTCCATAATTAGATCAATGGATCATGCAAGAACAGATGAAAGCATGATGGCAGTGGACATTATTTTAAAGCATTTCCCATTTCCCATAGGAGTATTTGTTGTATTCTCCATACTTACTGGAAGCGGTGGTGTAGTCGTCCCGTTGAACTTCCCTCCTGGTCTGTGTAGCGTGTGTTCTTTCTACACTGTGGATTTACTGACTGGACCCAGTGACTATTGTAACGTTCTCTTCTTACACAATCTACTTTGGTACATGTTAATCCACTAATCTCACTCTCAGTTAACATTTCATTGGCTGATTTGCAGAGCGGTGATTATTTTTGTGTGTGTCGTCCATGTGTGTGTGTGAGTGTGTATCCGAAAGGAAACACAATACAGGTGTGATTATAGAAGAATTATTTAAGATACACTAAGGGCAGAAAACTTTTTCTGAGCTTGAATCTTTCAGATATACATGGAACTTTTGGTGATCAGTCGGCAAAAGAAAAAAAGATACAATGGTGAACTGGTAAAAAAAGCAACAAAACCTGGAAGGTTTCTACCTGCAGTAGAGGTTTTCTTCTAGTGTTTTTACTATTAGTGTATTAATTATCTTTAAATCTTGTTCCTAACGAGTAATTAAAGGCACTGATGGTACTGATGGTAATGCTGTAAATAATATATCATCACATCAGAAAGTCTAAGTTCTGCAGGCTTTTTGACTGCATTTACTTTTGTTTCACTGGAAAACACACACTGACACACACACACACCTACAGACAATGGCCAGCAGCCAATACTTGCACAGCGCCAGGACAATCAGATTTGCGTAGGTGGCAGAAGGTGGGTCCAAATCCCTCGTGGGGCCCAGACCTGATTAATGATTAAAGGGGATTAGAAGGAGGGTCAGGACTCGGCTATGAGTCTTACACTGATGCCGCTGTGGCTGTCTTCATCCTACCTGTGTTACTACAACTACTCGCCTCTTTTAAAGGACTAAAACTGAGGATGTCGACGAGAAAAACTAAGGGGAAAACGACAGGATAGTGATGTCAAACCTCCCAGGTAAATGCTGACCAGGTTACGGTAAGTCCAGTGTATTTGTACTTATGTTGCATCTGCTTTTTCTTTTCTTTTTTTTTTTACTCCATCCGGGCAGATATGCATTTTAAAGGAAGTTATTGCTGTCTTTCCACACCAAATTACAGACCTGATCTTACTGATCTTTAATCAGATATATGAGATGTTTCCTGCTCTGAATTGATCACACTTCATTTCCTTTTGTCCTGTTAGTGTTTTCCATCCAGAGAAATTGCGCTGTTCAAGCAAGTAATGTGAGGATGTGTATTATTTTTTTTTTTCGTATTGTCAAGGTTGTAGTCTCCCAGAGTTGCCGGCGCCGACAGTTTAACCATAATGCAGCGTCCACAAAATATCGATCACGACTACGAGGCTAAGCTGCTTATACGAGGACCTTCCAAGAACTGCACAACCATTCCCCTTGGTCCCCCCCACCCCCGGCAGGATAACCTGTTCCTCTCCCCTGCTTTACCTGTGTCCCACCCTTAACCCCCTTCTGGACGAGAGAAACCGAGACAGGACATCCAGGATGGCGGTCTTGAGAGTGACGTTCACCAAGACCAAGAGGGACAAGCTGGCGCAGGTGTTGTGGATCCTCAACTGGATCTCTGTGGTGACGGGGGCCATCCTGTTCAGCCTGGGGCTCTTCCTCAAGGTGGAGATCAACAAGCGGGGGGAGCTGATGGCCGAGAGGGACATCCAGTACGTGCCCAACATGCTGATCGCCGTGGGCCTCATCGCCTGTGCCATCAACTTCCTGGGGGGCAAGATCTGCTACGACTGCGTGGACACCACCAAGTTCTTGCGCTGGAAGCTGATCATGCTGCCCTACATCATATTCACCTTCTTCTTTACCTTCTGCGTGCTGGTGGGGGCCCTGATGTGCTACACCATGCGTAAGGAGCTGGATGACTCCCTGAACCTGGGGCTAACGGAGGCCATGAAGTACTATAAGGACACGGACACGCCGGGGCGATGCTTCCTGAAGCGCACGGTGGACATGCTGCAGATAGAGTTCCACTGCTGCGGCAACAACGGATATAAGGACTGGTTTCAAATACAGTGGATCAGCAACCGCTACCTGGATATGTCCCAAAAAGAGGTGTTGGAGTAAGTAGAAAGGGCAGAATAAAAACCTGACATCTATTCTGAAACTCACAAGACAGTCAAGAACATCCCCCTTCTTTTGTCACTCTCTCTAGCCGCCTGAGGAGTAACGTGGAGGGGAAGTTCCTGGTGCAGGGCGTCCCCTTCAGCTGCTGCAACATCAACTCCCCGCGGCCCTGCATCCAGCAGCAGATCACCAACAACTCGGCTCACTTCAACTATGACCACCAGACGGAGGAGCTGAACCTGTGGAAGAAAGGGTGTCGCCAGGCGCTGCTGGAGTATTACACCCACATCATGCAGTCCATCGGCCTCACAGTCCTCATCACCTGGCTGTTTGAGGTCAGGAAATACAAGTTGTTAATAACAGAAGGTCCAATTCTGAAGTTAAAGTTGAGAGTTTGTCTTTAGTCAAATTACTTTTAATAGTTACAAGAAATTACATCAAATGGATATTTCTTTTTTCTTCTTCTTCACTCCATATACAGTATTTATATCTATATATATATATGTGATCATGATCACCTCTCTCTTTGCATTATCATTACTACTGCATCCCTTCAAACTTACAGTACTACTAATCCTTGAGTAAATCTCTACTGTCATATTATCTCTGGGTCACGCATGCAGTACTTGGAGCAGATGCTCGTCATTTGACTTACCTGCATGTTATTTTCTCAAATATATCTATTAAACAAGATGCACATACTGGTTGTCGACATATCAATTCCAGATAGACAAATACACCAGGCCATATGGAGAGAAAACTTAACTCCACTTATTTGATGTTTTGCATCATGGTTGGTTCGCGTGAGTTGTGGAAGAAGAATTCAGATCCTTTACTTTAGTAAAAGTCAAAATACTGTAGTTTAAAAAATGACAAGTGAACGTCCTGAATTCAAAATGTTACTAAAGGTAAATGTACATCAGTATTATTAGCAAAATATATAAAAAGTTACTACATTTAAGGGAAACATTGCACTTCCTATTCTTTCTATTTTCTACTCCACTACAATTTTTGAGCGAATGAAAATGAATGTATTTTAATATTATATTAACTATATTCTTTTGAATTGTACTTTGTGTGAAAGGCACTAATATAATATGGTATTTAATCTACCAAAAGTATCTAAAATAGATAAACATAGATAAACTAAAACAGTAAGATGCTCACACATTTAGTGATTTAAAAAGTAGTATAATTTATAATAATATTATTTAACAGTCTGCATGATGAGTGCATTACTTTAGCTGATAATACTTGTAGGAATGTACTTTTAGTTGAGTATTTTCAGTTCAGGACTTTAGCTTATTTTGTTATTCTTGTTATTTTTTTGATAACAGTATTTCTACTTTTGAGTACTTGGATCTCAGTACTTGGTCCATCACAGAATATTGTGGTACTGCATCATAATATATAAGGGAACATGCTTTTTTATACTAATAATAATAATAATAATAAATTGTATTTATATAACACTATGTATATAAGGTGCAATACATTTTTAGAGAGAAGGAAACATCAATTTAAACTACAGTATTCGTATTGAAATATAATATTTCATGGTCAATCTTAATTCAAATCTCAGGTAAAAAGTACAAGATTTCCTTTTGAAATGTAGTGGAGTACAAGTAGAAAGATACTTTCCACCACTGGTTCATGTCTTTGTGTGATCCTGTCACTGATGTGTATGTGTGTGTGTGTGTGTGTGTGTGTGTTCTGTTCCAGTTGTCAGTGTTAACAGGGGTCCGTTACCTCCAGACCTCCCTGGAAAACTTGCTGAGACAGGATGACCCCAACTCTGAGTCTGATGGCTGGCTGCTGGAGAACAGCGTCATGGAAACGGCCCGATCCAACCTGAACATCATCAAGAGCCTCGGCAAGAACAACCACATAGACACAGCCGACAACGGAGACCCCAACATCAACGTTCCCTCAACCTCCAAAGCACACTACGGGCCAGACAACGTGCCACCCAAGCAAATACCTGTAGCCAGCTGACCCTTCCCAAGCCTCTGTGAACAACACCTTAAAGGCCACAAAGGGCTTAAAACGTTCATCCCGGCTAGTTTATGAAAGTTGTTTCATGAAGAGTTTTGTTTCTGCATGAGTCTGGTCAAGAGCTAAAACTGAGAAAAAAAAGCTATATGAGAATTAGAGTGTGTGGAAATGAAATAGGTTGAAATTCTATGAATGATTGGGTACATCTTTTTTGAAATGCAGATAATGCCTTTTAACATCCACAAATTACAATAACATAAATAAGAAATCACCATGAATACTTTTTTTTTTCTTGGACATCTGTACCATAATCTACTGTAATCTATTGTTTACAATTGATGTTTTGTTGCCTGTTACAGTGGATCATGTGGTTTTGCAGCAGTCGTCCAATACATTGGCCTCTCGTATACATGTCAGTTGAAACATTGGAATGAAAATCAACTTGAAACGTAGCTTTGAGATATAGATTATTGTTTGATGAAGACTGATTAATGATGTGGGTCTGAAGTTGAAGCACCCATAATTTGTACCTTTTTTGGACTGATTTTGCCTCTGCATGATAGAAAATGCAATCAAAACACATTACAGTTATTCTATAAAGAGTTTGTAGAAAATAGTCGAGATTTGGCCCCATCAAGACTGGAGTGATGGATTTTACATTAGATTGTTGGTGTTTAGAATACATATAACATTTTTGGATCATTTCTGTGCATTTTTGCTTGATTAATTCAACAACAAATGTACAATTTACAGACAATACACAAATAAATAGAGTAGAAAATAATGTGAAAACAATTTCACATTAATTAAAAACAACTCAACTAGACAGAAATCCACAGGTAACAGATGCATCTTCTCGAAGCCATCACAATAAGAAAATGAATCTAATGTGCCTCAGCAATGCCACCATGGTGTATTGATCTAATGAAAACACTTCAGTCATCGCTGCTGGAGCTATAAAAGTGTGACAATAAAACTTCTGGGCTGGTTTTATTGCTTGTCATTATTTTGGGAGGGTTACGGACCAACGGGCTCACTGCATATTCTGTTTGTTGTAATGCTGTTTTAATGACAAAGCCTTTAAAATGTGACGAGCAGATAGTTCAAAGAAAGCGTCTGTTCGCCGGTTTCAGAATTTATAGAGCATATTGTACCTGAGAAGGAAAATCATGGCTTAAGCAGAAAATGTCACTTGGATACATTTGATACTTGGAGGTTCGTTACGCTGCAGTGTCTTGACATGTTAATGTGTTCAAATGTGAAATTTAACAGACTCGTGACCAAACTATATGAACAGGTATGTTCACATGGACATAAGCAACTTGATATTTTCCAAGATCCTTTCTTCATGTTTTCACAGATTTATTTTTTTTTTGAGGAAGGATAGTAACAAAGAGAGAACTGAACAAAGATGCTCACTTGATTTGATTAATTGTGAATACTTTACTTTTTACATTGAACTTATTTTGTCCCCTTCACTTCCATTAATGGATCTTTTAGTGCCAGTATGAACATGAGTAACGATTTCAATGTTTCAAGAAAAATGAGCACCTGCATATTGGTTTAAAACAGATATAAGAAATAGTGAACCTATCCTTTAATGAGAGAAAAATCCTTTATTCTTAACTGTAGGCGGGCAACACAAGTAGCAATTCGATCTCCTTTTCAAACTTCTGCTTTATGATCTATGCTGTAAGATATGACATTGCCAAGTATTATAGTATTGATTCAGGGCACAGGGACAGTTTATCTGTAGATAAGGCTGGTGCCTTTATTTCCACAGCCTGGAAGTCATGTAGTTCTGTCAAACAACACAAAAAGGAAGAAAAGATATATTCACAGTTTCCTGAAAAGGCTGAAAAAAACAGAGTAACTGAAAATAAGATAACATACCACCTTAGATTTTTGTCAATAAAATGTACACTTCTTTCTTAAATAGAATATTGAACTAATTTTTCCTTAAATTCGTTGTGTTTAGTGATTAGCCATATGGTGAAATGTAACTAGTAATATATCTGACAGTGGTCCCTTCAAAAGGATTTACTCTAATCATGCAGTAAACATCAGATATGTCTGACATAATATGTTTTTTTTGTAAAAGGGCATCTCACAATATCATTTGCTGTATAAATTCATGTATTCAATCTGGTTCTGGACATCAATGAGGGAAAGTATGGTTGAAAGATTAAAAAAAACAAACCTTAACTGCAACTATTGTGGATAAGGAAATCATGGAAACAGGGCAGAGTATACTGATCACAGAATACTGACTTTGTTATAATAAAACTTTTTATCCATTACATATATATGTGTGTGTACACACACAAATATAAGGTGGAAAGGTAATAATATGATATGGCTCCATAATTTAGATCATTTAATCCAAGAAAGGGAAAAAGCAAAAATGGTAGAATTTCTGGATGTACCAAAACAATAGAAAAAACAACTATTTTACCATATGACAAGTAAGAATTTCTAACACATTCACAGCATGACCGAAGTGAGAAATCAAATCCATAGAACTGGTAACAGAAACATGTTAGCGAGTATCTGATGTTTGTCTTTATTTTAATGAGCCTCTTTGCAAATAACATTACTATAGGCGCAACTCATTCTCATAGCAGACAATCAAACTAAAACAAGGTGACTTGGGTTTTGCTCTTTATCCATCGTCATCCATCATTATCCACCCTCCTCCTCTTCCTCATCTGATCACCCCAGCTCTCTGGACTCCAGCTGGCGGGGAGGGCTTCATCAGGAAGGGGTTGGCTACACAGGGCTCCTTTTGATTGTAGGAGGGTTTGGTTGTTGGTGTGTAGGCGTGTGTGTGTGTGTTGGGAGCACTGGAGCAGATTGTGCTCTATAACTGTACTCTTTATTTCTCGGGCCACCGCGGCTGGGCCGCTCATCACAACATCTGCCACTCGAAGGCAAACATGACGTTGACCACCTCCAGGCTGCGGGCGATTTCCTCCAGAATGCAGTGCTGCTGCCACAGCTGGTTCAGCTTCCTGTAACGCTCTGGACAAAGGTGCAAGGGGTTGCCCCGTCTGGAAATGGACAGACCAGAAGATCTAATTCATTAAAGGGTTTGACTAAAGTGTTACCACAACGTTAAAACTTTGACATATCAATGTTATGACACTGACATAATGTTTATTATGCTTATTGTAACAGGACAGTGTCACGTCAGTCTCAAATTCAATTCAATCAAATTCAAATTGAAAAAAAAAAATAAAATACCCAAGATGAGGATCAGTCTCCCCATAATCATCCAGGTAAGGAGCAGGGTATGTGCTTCCTCGAGTTTTACTGGCCATCAGTACGATTTCACACTCTCTTATCCTGTCAAGATCAAAACAATAAAAAAAAAAGTATTATTTTTCAGATGTAAAATAATACCCATGACCTCTAGGTCCCAGTGCCCTACCTGAGGAACATGCCCACCCCTGCCCCACAGACAGCAGCATGTGCGGTGCACGCTCCCACGTCTTCGCCGTCCAGCTTGCTGAGGCAGCAGGAGCTCTGAGAGCAGAGGATGGCCCCGCAGAACAGGCACAGGGTCGGGTGCTTCCTCTCGTCGTCTGCAGATTTGGGACATCTGAGGACAAAGTGTAGATAAAAGCAAAACGATGAACATCGGAAGCGAAATTTGCCGCTGGATGAAGTTTTTTTTGTTGTTTTCTACTTACTGAAAATGGCTGGCTTGATTGAGAAGAGCACTGTAATCCTCAGGAAGCTCAATCAAGTGATTCCTTCTTCTAGGGTATCTGTAGAAATAGAAGTTCATTGATGAACTATTAGGAGATGTTCAAATCCAATGTAAAAGTGGTTGTGAATTGACAAAGACTACCTGACTGTCTGGATTTTGCCTTTCAGGGCTTTGGTTATAGCTGGGCTCCCACACCACCTTAGAGAGAAAACATTTTGAAACAAACAAAAAAACTACTCCCCACTCCATCGAATACTAAAGCATCCCACATCAAATACACTGACCTTGCCTTAGTGTTTATCACTTACCTGGGCAGCAGTGGAGTAATAGTTTCTCTGTGCTCCTGGAAGAGCTGGAACACATTTGAGGGTAGTGCCAAATAACTGCATAGTGCTTCCATCTGTCCTTGAGAGGTAACTGCAATAGACCAAAACATCAGCCTGAATTCACAAGTATATACAGTGGTGCTATGATATAATAATTACATTTCTCTCACCAGAAGTAGTGAAAAGATCCTCTGGAGGATGTATTCCTGTAAGGCAATTGAAAAAGAGAGCAGCACAGCGCAGGAAAGGTTCCATTCCTCTCTTCACTAATTCTGCCACAGAGCTGCCAGACACATCTGGAATCAGCCTGATGGGAAAACCACAGAACAAACTGTCAAACAAGCTAGGATATCATATATATCCACCTCTAAGCATTCAGCATGGAAAAGGCCTGGACGGCAGGGAGCACGGAGCGTTGATTGCATAGGCATGAGTGGGTAAATTCGATTATAAAACAAGAGAAATAAAAATAACCGCCCCCTCTGCCTGCTACAACAACCTTTCTCCATCCTCCCAGTAATTGTTTGTAGCTCATGATGAAACATTTATCCAGTATCTTTCCCTGAGAAAAGGGGAGTGTGTGGCTTCAACTCCAAAAACTCCAAAACCCTTAGCAATGAGAGATTTCTGTACTAACACTGCAATGATTATTATAATCCACACACTGTTACAACATGTGACAAATAAAAATGATCGATTGATTCATTGCCGATTGATTGTTTAGTCTACATTCATGTTTGTGGGTCTGTGATTATGGACGAGTTGCCCTTCGGATGCATTTACTACATTTGCTGGAGGTTTCTCCGAGAAAATTTCTGATCTTACTCACATGAGTTAAGATCAATAATATTTTAAAATCAAACAAATTATAAAATAAATATGCTTCTGTATTTTGGCAAATAACTGACAGGATATGTAGCATTTGTACCTTCCGGTGTGTTCTGACATTGTACTGTACAGCTCTGCTGCTGCTTTGGCCTCTTGTGTGTCCTCTCCACCCGCTACTGCAGGGAAATCTGCACAGAAAACCATCCTTTACCCAATCGCCCTAATCATCTCTATCATGTTATTCTGCTACAAGGCATTCAATGAATTGCAGACATAAGCTGTACCAACAAACCAATTTGTATTGTTGAGTGTTGACTTGTCGTACCTGTGGAGGAGAGGAGAATCTGCAGCACATGAGCCATGGTGGCCAGATGCAGGATGTACAGGTGGTTGTAGGCTGAGCTGACAGCAGATGGCTGCAAATCTACAGCCTCCTCTTGATATAGTGAAGGTATGGACAACACCAAACCCACCTGACGACAGACACACACACAAAAAACAGGGTTATCACATACACAAATTCTGACAAGTGAAAAAAAAAGTTACTGTATGGCAGAGTAATTAATTAAAACAACATTTTTTTTTCTTAGATGAGGAAAAGACAAGTTGGAGTCTTGCCAAACATCCCATTACTGAAGACCTACAAGAAGATGGAAGAAGTCGACCTCCAGAAGCGACGGGGTGGTCTTTCTGCTCAGGACCGGAAGTAAGACTGGAAAGAGAGAGCCCAATTTTACCCACGAGGAGAGACAAAATTAACTTATGCATTTCATACACTCCATGAGCATTACAATACACTTAATTATGATTAAATAAACCAGGTACCTCCTAACATATCAGTGAAATGCCTTTGGATGACAGCCTGGGAGCTCTTTTGTCTCTGAGCTGCTGAAAACTGAACAATAGCCTTCAGACCTGCAAGCTAAGATGGAGACGCATTTCACAAAAATAATATTTAAAAAAAAAAAACTCAAACCATGATACAGTATGCATTATAGGTGAGAATTGCGTGCTAGTCAGTACCTGTCTATTTTGTAAGGACCCAAAGAGCGGTTTGCCCTCTTCCTGCAATACGTTTTCTATGAGGACACAAAATATATATTTTAAGAAATTTATAAAGAAAAAGAAAGGATGGAGAGAAGCTAAAATAAGAAGCCTCACCTATGGCCTGAATAGTGAAGGCACATGTGTTCCAGGCCATAAGGGGCACCCGTGGGCACATCTCATTGGGGGCCGTCTGCAGACCCACTCTGTGGACTGTGGTGGCGCACACAATCAGCATCTCTGCTATGCTGTCTGAGAACTTTCTCCTATAAACAAGCAAAAGAGACTTCAGACCGCTGTTCTACAGGAGACATAACACTTGTGCGAGTGGACAGCATCACTCACGGTTCCTGTACGCCGTAGCTCAGAATGGATCTGAAGTCTAGCTGACCCTCTGAAGACATCCCTGTATCCCCATCGCTACTATTGCTTTCTGTGTTGCAATCTGAAAGATAGTCAAAAAAAACATGACATTTCACATGATCACCAGCTTTAAATTAAGCAGATGTTGAAATAGACATGCATTGAATATGAAGTATCTCATCTTACCATTATCCTGAGTGATTGACTTGAGTCCTTTAATCCTGGCAGAGAGGATCTGGATCCAGCGTGGCATGGTCAAATGCTGACCAATTAATTCTGCGTTTTCGCTACACACGACAGAGACGTTAAACCACTACATACTGTACTTCTGACAGATCAGTGCAGAATGGCATAAGGAATTTGGATTGGACTTACTAGTTGAACATTAGCGGTTCCAAAGGGATGAGAGGGACAACGGTATTGCACAGTGACTTGCATAGAGGACACAAGTACTCCCCGTTCTCCAGGTCGATGATCAACTCAGCGTGGAGGCGGTTCCTGGTCGTATTCTGGACTGCCTCGAAGTATCTAAAGAAAAAAAGGAGAAAAAAAAGAGAGGATAATACCTATATGTGCCTTAGAGAGTCAACCATACACAGGAGGAGAAATGTCAGAATAATATTAGCAAAAATGCCCAAATCCGTTCTTGCAATAACTCACTTCTGCCAACATGTTGCATGCATGACGTGCCCACAGCTGCCAGTGTGGGTCCCCACCGCCAGGTCAGGATGCATAAAGAGGGGATAAGACGTCCCTGTGCCTTTAAGAGAACAATGCAAGGAGCACATCAGTTTGATGAGTTTGAAGCTGACAGAAATTGTATGAAATGGACAGAGAATGAAACGGACCATCCCCTTTGTTGGTCGGTATCTTTCCTCTGCACTGAGTTAGCACTGTGGACCGCTGGACACAAGCTGTCAGGACCATGGCTGGAGCCTGGCCAGCAACTTCCTGCTCCTCTTGGCAAAGAATGCAAGTCAGCACCTCCCTCTCGGCTGGGGTGGAGCCTCGGTGTGGGCCAATGGCCACGCACAGCATGGCGCAGCTAGCGGAATAAACATTATCCAAACCGGAATTAATCAAATTAATTCTGTTTAATCTGTTTCAGTCCAGGAAATATATCCATTTGTGTGTGTGTGTTCTTTTTAGGACAGCTCACCTTTCAGTAGATACAACAGGCTCTCCCTGCATCCCACTCTCTGGCATGTTGTCATACAGCATCTTGTTGGACTCAATGAAGTTTTTCTGCATCGCTGACATCTGGGCCATGATTTTCTGCCGGTGGAGTTTGGCTGCCTCGGCCTTCCTTTTCCGCTCAGCTTTTTCTTTGTCCTGAATACTCTGGATCAAAGCAAACCCAAGTCAGAGACTTCTAATACTGAGAAAATGCACAGTCATTAACATTTATGATGAGGTTAGAAATGATCAGGCATTTTCATATGAAGTGGAGGTCAGAGATGTAACAGATGTTAATCAGTGTTGAGAGCATTTGTGGAAGGCTGGAAATGTTTTGCATCTCAGTCAAGCCATTCAGCTTTTTTCATAGCATACAGATGTATACATTTATGTAACATGCCCAATTGCAGTGTGTAAAGCTGTTAAAATGTATTTAAGTAAAGTCATGTCAAGTCTATTGCTAGCTTCATTTATTATTGTTCTTTTACCTCCTCTGGCTTGGATGTTTCCATGCTCATGGAGGCTGTTGGACTGGACTTCTCTCTGAGGCATTTGACAATCTCAAACATCTAGTATAAAAACATGAATATAAAATGGTGAGGGTGCCTACACAAGAAAATGGAAATAGTTTTGTGTAACAGACTCCAGATTGGTGACTACCAACTGACAAGCCTACCTGTAGGATCCATTTGATGGTGTCTTTTTGGGCTTCGAGGGAAGGAACACCCTTAATCTTGGACAACAAGAGGAACACAGACTTTCCGTGTTCTGAACCAATTCCTAATAGAGACAATTAAGTCAGGAAAATTAACCAGGCCGGTTCATGCCGACAAATAGGTGCTAAACTGTTTTCTCTTACTTACTTCGGGCTTTAGTGCTGAAATCGAAGGTCACTTCCTCCACGGTGCTGTCTTCAAGTTGCGTTTTCTCCTCAAGCAATGCCTGGCCGATCAGGTGCAGAGCCTGTGTTATAACAGCATGCATTTATTTAGTACATGTTGTTTGAATAACACATGGTATATAAAAGAGAGAGATAGATAGATGAAGATAAAGGTAAATGTAGTGTGTACCCTCTGGATCATTGCTTCTGTCCAATGAGTTGCCCGGTCCTCTGTAGCTCTCTGCAGGACACGTCTGAGGACGTGGATAAAAATGTCGCAACACAGCAGCCGCACGATGCTGGTGAAAGCTGGGCAGAAGGGAGGAGGCACTGGAGGACGCAGAGCTGAGCAAAGACAGAGATGACAGCACCATTAGTTGAATTTATTAATGAGTAACGTGTGAAGTAGAGGGTCACTTCTTGGGGCACAAAAAAAAGTCACCTTTATCGTTGCCTTCATGAACTCTCCTCTTCTTTTGAGACTCTTCTGCCTAGAACATGTCATAAATAATAATAATAAGTAAGGGATATTCAACATCAATTGTTACAATTTAATGCAAAATTGGTGCTGAAGCACTGTGTTACCTTGCTATGCTGGGATCTTGAATAATGGTAGAAGAAAGGGTTGAATTCTACCAGACGCTCTTTTTTCACTTCATATAATCCATGTCCTGACACTCCTGGTTTCCTAAAAACAGAAGAAAAATAGAAAGATTAAACCACAGCAAAAATGACTGTCAGGAGGAAGCTCACGAGCGCTTTCACAGTCTTTACGTACTTGAAGGTGGCTACTTTGGTAATTACGGTCTCCAGGCCTGTTTCATGGCTCTCCTTCAAAGAAAACAATGTGTTTTATTTTAGAGTTCTTAACTTCAGAAAACTAAGGCTATGATTAATAATCTATATTATCTGTAATATCTTACATTCTCCGGTAGGCCCTTGACCAGGCTGCTGTGTGCCATGGGCTCAATGGACAGCAAATGGATGACCTCCCTCATTGTCACATCCTCTTTGGTCACATGACTGATACCAGGGACATAACGCTCACCTGGAAACACAACACTGATCAGACACCATTGTAAAAGGTTCAAATTGATTAAGTAACCTCACAATTTTGCTAAATACAACATAACACAGTACCAACGATGACGATCAAGAGGTACAACATCTCTTCTGTCAGTCGATTCCACTGTAGCAATTCGTCCTGTAAAATAAGTTGCATGTCATAAAAGGGTACAGGACTTGTTCCCCCCAACTTGAAAACATGAAGTTATCCCCCTCCAGTAAAATTATTTCTAAAAAAAAAGCACTGCAAAAGCTGAAATCTTAACAGGTGTAAATACCTAGTTTTTGGTACAATTAGCTCAATATTGGATAGAATTATCTTATTCTACTGGCAGATTTCTTTTTCTCATGTGGGCAAATTTTGTCTTGTTTTATAAAAAATAAGACTAACATTAGTCAGTCAGTCATTTTCTATACCTGCTTATTCCTCATTAGGGTCGCAGGGGTCTGCTGGAGCCTATCCCAGCACGTTATGGCAAGAGGCAGGGATACACCCCAGATGGTCGCCAGCCAATCGTGGGGCACACACACCATTCACTCACACACTCACACACTCACACCTACGGGCAATTTAGAGTATCCAATTAACCTGAGCATGTTTTTGGACTGTGGGAGGAAGCCGGAGTACCCGGTGAAAACCCACGCAGACACGGGGAGAACATGCAAACTCCACACAGAAAAGTTCCAGACCCAGGACCAAGGAGGTCTTGAACCTGTGACCTTCTTGCTGTGAGGCAACAGCGCTAACCCCTGCACCACTGTGTCGCCCAAGACTAATATTATATAAATTATATATTTTATATATATATATATAATATTTAAAAATGATTAAATTGACTAAAATCAAGGGGAAAAAAGTGAAATAAGATAAATTATCTGCCAGGGGAAAAAGATAATTCACCTGTTAAGATTTCAGTTTTTGCAGTGAAGTTTTAGTATGTGTCCTCTGTGTATCCTACTCAGTGGTTTTACCTATATACAGTCTAGTGTCTAGTCTAGAACATCTAGTGACACAAAACCTTTTACCCTGAATGATTACTTAAGGTGTTCCTTACTTGGTCTTTGCTCGTACAACTTCCATTAAAATAGTCAAAGAGCTCGAATCTCAACAAGATCAGCATGAGGAAGTGGTTGGCGTCTGTTTTGGAAGCAGCTATCTGTAAATAATTTGCAGAAGGGGGGAGGCATGTTATATTACCACATTACATGAATAAAAATGTAAAAGTTAAGAGTGTAAGAAAAATTGAGACAAACCTGAAGCATGAGAACGTCTTTGTCATACATCTCGTCCCTGCATTTCACATCCTGGTAGTAATAGACCTGATCATGTAAAACAAAATTGAATTTGTTAATTACTAGTCAAATAAATTATAACAGAGAGAGTGCAAAGGATAAAAATAATACCTTGAATGCCCCCCCCCAAAAAAAGAAGAAGTATACCTGGCTGACCAATGAAAGCCCGTTTCTCCGCCACATTTCAGCTGACACCTGTGCAGCCAGCACCACACAGCGCAGAGGATAATCTGCCAGCTGGGTGAAGTCATAGCTCTCCTGCAACAGGCCGACAGAACATTGAATACAAATGGCAATGCTGACAATTAAGACGTTTCATTCAATAATAGCACATTGGTAGCTTACTAAACATTTATTATTATTGATCACTAAGTGGTGAGAAATCATCATTTGGTCATGTCACTTACAGGATCTTGCAGACTTTCTATTGCTCCCGTTCTGCAGAGAAGTACATACAAGCCTAAAGATGAAAAATGGACGCTGCATTAAGTTCACAGTTGCGGATACATCAATGAGAGTTTCAAATACGAGTTCTCCTACCAGCCAGTAGCCTGGAGATGGGCAGGTGAATGCTGACGGGCTCCTGAGACACTTTGTACGGACGAACATGAAGGATGTGTTTGCACATGTAGTAGTCGATAGCCGACTTGTGAAAGGGCTGGTTATTGCACTGCATCAGGACTTTGTGGCACTCTTTAAATGCAAGCAGCAAAATCTCTTCCTGGGGGAGCAAACATATGAAGTAAGTGAGTGCAGCAATAATATACTCCACTTATTGTTATTGTCCATTCAAAATAATAGAAAGGATGCAATGATGACAACTCACATCAGAGGAGCACCAGTCCTGAAACATAGCAAGAATATGTCGGAGCTGGATCTGGAGAGTAAAGCCAGCCTCCCATTCTGGCTCCACTGCGTTATGCTGACCAAACTGGCGCTTGACCTCCTCCATACCCTGATAAAGAAAGCGAAGCGAAAGAAATCTGTTTCATGTAGTTACCATAAACTGGTGTAGTAGTCTCACATTACCTACTGTTTGAGATATTTACCTGCATGCATAAATATATACATGCATAATTACCTGCATGCATTTGAGAAGCTGAAGAAATGTTTTGAATCCTTCCAGGAACTCTCTGCGCAGCTCTTCAGTCCACATGGAGGGTTTACTGATCAGAATATACCTAAGAGAAGATTTGCGTGTTAGATAAGGATCGAAAGAGTTGAGAACAAAAACAAAAATTGTCCAAACTGTTGTCCATTTAATCACCTGAGGTCATGGAAAATGACCTGGATGCGAGAGAACTTGTCAGAGTTGTAGCCCAGGAAGAAGAAGCGATTGTTATCGTCCAGGTGTTCATGCAGCAATGCCAGGACTGTATCAACGATCACTTTGATGACGTTTCCTGCTTCGATCAGCTGTCTGGCCTGGAGGGACGGGAATGCAAGGACAGAACAGTGTGGCAAAAGCTGAAGGTTCCATATTGTCTACTTTTCCTTAATTTGATATTTTTCATAAATTTGTGGTAAAAGAACCAACAATCATTTCGACATAATTTACATCTCCTCTCTGGAGCTCTAAAAAGAACAGTGCCGTGTCCCAAATCGCATACTTCTGCACTTAAACTGCGGTGCGGTTTGTTGGACACTTTCCACCCTCAATAGCTGCCATTTTAGTGACATAGCAGAACCTACGTAACTGCAAAGCAGAAGATAGTGGAAATTACGTGGCAGCAGAAGCGTCAGGGCTCCGATGGTCAGTTACTGTCTTTAAAAAGTAGTAGAAGAAGAAGAAGCTGCCGAGTCATTTCTGGCAAATGCGCAACTGCAGTGTTCGTTTTGGGACAGTACTACCGTCTCAAATTTTGTGCACTGCACAAGTGAGTGAACTGCAGTTCACTGCAAAGCAGTGTCTCGAGAGAAATTTGCGATGTGGGCCCAGGTCACATTGGGTCTATCTCATTAATATTAATGAGCCTCTCCTCTGATTGGCTGATGGAAGTCCTGGCTGCTCATATTAAGGCACCGTTTCTGAATACAAGCTGTATTTAATATAATGCTGCATTTCTTTGTGGATTGAGTATTTCGATATGTGGAAGTATTTATACTATGCCTAGAATCAAAAATCATCTAAAACTTCACTTTCTGCGATATGGGACAGTTAAGGCATCGATACTGTCTTCTTGAAGAGGCAAAATTATTAAAGATATGCCATATTTAGCCCACTCTGATGAACCTACAACAAACACCACTCACCAGGGTGGGTACAGTGAAGATCTGAACAGACAGCGCAGTGATGGATATACTCCTCTCATGGTCATCGTGGATGAAGTCCTTTTGTAGCTGCTTATAGTGCTAAAACACCAAGACAGAGTATGTAGTCATTTAATTATGTAAAAGAAAAATAATAAATAAAGAAAATCTTTGTGTTTTTTTTTATTTTACCTTTGTAAACTCGATTGCAAAAAGCCTCTTGGATTCCGTCTCCATTAACATGCTACAGAAAATCAGTTCATGTACTATCTTGCGAGCACCTTGAGGTTAAAAAAAAAAAAAAGTCTCCATGTGAGTGTGTATTAAGTCCAGTTGCGATTAAGCTGCTATTGTTAAATTAATCTATAACGTACTTACCTTTGTACATCTTGGCATCATGAAGCATGAGCCTGCTGATGAGGCAAGGCCTGCTTCCGTCGGTGTTGGGCTTCAGTGCCACCTGACAGAAGGCCTGTCTGAATCCCACTGCACAAGACACACAAAAGATCCCAGTCACATGGTATAGTGTACATGCAACAACTGTGTACTATAGCCATCAGAAACTAGACAAAAAAAACCCTAAGCAGACTAATCACAGTAAGTGCAGCCTCCACGTGTGCATGTGGTATTGGGCACTTTTGACGCGCTACTATGTAAAGCCGTGAAGTTTTTTTGTAGTGCAAGTATTGTGATGGTAATGGCCTCACCTGAGTAACCAATGATCTTTTGGAACCAGGAGCCGAGGCGTAGAGCAAACGTCTGATGAGCCATCACTGTAGCGTGAAGGATCTCCACACGTAGCGGCTGCATGGAAATGTGCTCGGAGTTGGACTGTAACATAGCAGTGAAAGAATTAGAGCTCATTGAGATGTGAAACCGTGAACATTAATGGCCTCAGTTTCGAGTATTAATATCTATGTCTAAATCGATGCAGAGGCAGTTGCCAATATTTACCTTGATGAGCTCTTTTGCTTGCTGGCATGATCGAAGGGTTCCTCTCTTTACTGCGCGTCGACCCTGTGCAGCAGTTCATGATATTTACAACATGAGATAATCTGCTATCGATATGATGAGTGCAATTATGGAAATTGATTCTACTTAGCTCCTAACATACATGGCAGTAATATAAAGTAAGTTCCAAGCAGATGAAACAGAAAAATACCTCCTTGTCAATAAGTGATGTGTGTGTCTGCGCCTCAGCCTGATCGCAGTTAACAGAGCGCTGCAGGGTGTAGATCACATGGTCGTAAGAGTGGTGCTCATCATTGTATAGCACACAGTAGTATGCATTGTCTTTCGTCCTGCATAGATGGAGAAATATATGTTTAAAGTTAAACTAGGCACTTTATATATGGAGTTTTATACACATGTGTGTGATCACGTTGGCCGTACCGTGGCTGGAGTTCAGCTGATAGCTCAAAATTCTCCTCCCACACCAGGAAATCTGCAACGTAGCGCAGCAATACCTGGAAAAGCTTCTCAGCGCGCTCATATAACTCAGGCTCCAACACACACTCATCCTGCAAAAGAGAGAATGACACAGGAAGTTCCGCAGAGTGCTTATTTTTCCAAAACTAAATGTCTTGAAACACTGTCTCCAATTTCTTTCTTGTCCAAAATATTTATCATTCTCACATGTTAGAAGTTGTCATTTATTAGTAATGCCAATAACAAGCCTATAGTGATTTTATAAAAACACTGCATTACAACAAGTACATGGCCACAAGGCCAGAAAAAAAAAATCCACCTCCATCAACAAATATGCAATTCCACTTAAATGTTTGCAAATGTAAGACGGTCATAATTTGCTAGAATAACCTTCACTAATCCACATTTCCTGTGTCTCTAGCAGTGACTCTATAATCCAACAAGGAATTGGTCGACATATTTGCATTAATAAGACAGAGTTATAAAAAGTAATAAAAGAGTAATAAAACAGAGTTGGCCTGGTGACGATGAGCAAAGATAAAAACCCCAGAGAGCAAACATTCCACATAGTAGCTCAGTATTTCAGACAAATTCTTGATATTTAACACCCAAAGCAAACATACAGAGAATTTGTATATTTACACCAGTCTCTACGTCACACTTGTGTGTGAGAACAAGCACTGGAATCTACCACAATCCAAACAATAAGAGGCCTACAACAGCAGCACAGGGTTTTCCATATTCAGTGTGGAGATGCTGTTGTGGTCATGTGATGTGTCACTGCTTGTTAAAGGCAGGTTCAGATCTGGTTTATAAAACACAAAGCAGCCTGGTGAACGTCTCTGTTCATCAAGGCACCTGCTGTTTATGAAAACAGGCGCGGAGCTGTCAAACTGTACGTTTGCTCAAAGCCACTGAACCTGATCTTATCAAAGGGAAGCCCAAATGCTGTAATCAGCGAAGACAAGCCTGGCAACAAGTGCTGAGCAGCAGCAACTCATCAAAATATGTGATGGGCAGCGGTTTGGTGGGAAAAAGCTGTAACCCAAGCATTAAAGTGAACACATCCCTGCATTGTAGAAAGGCTGCTTTCAATCTGTCTCACCCTGTTTCCCACTAGTCTATTTGCTCTCAGCCCCCCTCCTCCTCCTCATCTCTTAAAGGAGTTATAAATTTTCTCAGTTGGTGAAGGTCAACAAAGTTGTTTTTCTTTCTCATTTCCGGATCCAAAGCCACAGCTAAGAGAGCAGCACACAGCCTAAGATGGGAAAATAAGCATTCTGGGGTTCACTGACACAGAATGGGACATGTCCGCCCCTCCCATGTCCCTCTTTCCGCTCCATTATGTAACTCACCGTTTCCATAGCAGTGGCTGCCCCTGGGTCGTGCTTGGAGCAACAGGGGCCGATCTTCCAAGCTTCTACATCCCCACAGTCACAGAACCCCCCGCCTGATGACGCGTGCATCTTGGGAAAAAAACAAAACATATTTACTGTACATCACTGATAAGTAATGGATGCACACAATAGCAATTAAGTTATGCAACTACTCTAGCTGGGGAACACAATATTATGTGATACTGGGTTACCAGAATAAGGGACCAAATATAAAGTTGATGAATCTAAATCGATCATAGCTTTTTAAAGTAATAAAATTTATGGGGGATGTGAGTGGCTAATGAGGTTTAGATTAAAGGACACTATGTATAGAAATAATATAACCAGATAAAGATTGACCACCAACAAAAAGCTGGCTACCACTGACTCAAGGACTCACATAAAATATATGGCAAAATCATTAATAACGTCTTTGAAAATTAAACACTGATGACATATGATTTGAATTTCATTATATAACTAAGCATTTACATTACCACTGACCTTGTAACGATGGCTCTTGTGCACACTGTCCTGGAAGCAGTCCATGCACAGGACACACGTGGGATCTATTGCACAATCCCTGCAATTAGATGAAAAGGATTTGTTATCTGATGAACACATCAGCATCACATCAACACCTTAACAGTAATGAACAAAGTGAAGCAATGACCATCTCAAGCAAAGTGGAAAGTGTATTTCCTGATGTTCAAAAACATGCTGCTTCAGATAGATAGGGACAATTTGTGCAGTCAGACAGAACAGATATTACACATACATTCATATTACATTCACTTTTTTCCCTACCACCAAAAGGTACTTCTTATTACTAGTTTTAATAACCATTACAAACTTTTCATTAGAATCTGTTCATAGTTATCCATTAGTCCTGAGGTGCTGACCACAGTAGCTTTACCTTGTTCATACATAATACCTACTGGGATTAAATCCTTAAAAGATTACTCCACTGATTTGGCATTGCACTCCTATAATATTGTGAGACTCAGTATAGACAGATACTGTAATTTATCAAGCTGTGCACCTCCAACTGGAACCAAAAATGGTTTTATTCAAATTATTGCAGCAGAATGCAGACTTTGAAATGTAAACATTTATAGACAATCACTTTATACCCATTTCTGTGAGTGATTTGATATTTTATATCATCCAGGTCCAGTCATGGACTGCACCTTACAGAAACCTGAGTCTACTCATTAACTATTTATTTTTAACACTTGGCTTTCATACTGTAGTGTTGTAGCACACTTATCACTGTAGAACTAAAACCTATAGAAGCAAGACAGTTCCTATGAAGAACAAAGGACATTTCTAGAAATCTCTAAGTGTTTTGATCGTGAATACAAAATAAGTAATACAGATCACTAACTAAAGCTTCAGAGCTGTAAAATCTACTTAAGACATTGTGATGGTATATTTTAAGTTTGGTAGGGTTAATGACAAAGGGTTTGAAAGGGTTAATAGTCATTGCAGAATAAAGATGCGTTGTAAAATACAGATGCTATATTACTCCATCATTGAATAGTGTTCTGTAAACAAGCATCTCTTATACTTGTAATAAAACGGACAAAGATAAAAACTTGAAATACTAAAAATGGAAATTTTATTGAAGCTTGAACTCAAGAGGGCCTCAGAGTACAAATTTCAGACCAGCCAATCAAGCACATGGTTTCCCTTCTAATCTTGGTACAGTTCATTCAGATTCATGAGAATGAGTCTCTCTTGTTTTCCAGGCAGTTTACCCTCCTCCAAAAATCCTGGGAAACTGGTCGTCCCTGTAAAACGGTTTCACTCGCATTTCAATGTCCTTAGACAGGGGTCTGCTTAACTTTGGCTCCGCTTTCCCAAAGATGCCCTTTACTTTCATCAAGTTTCTGGCCAGCTTAACCTCATGCTCACTGACATTGAATTCCTGCACAGTCTTGGCAAATAACCAGCTTGATAGTGCTAATCTAAGCGCCTGGATTAGCTTTGGACGTGAAGAAATGCTGATTTCCTTTTTCAGTGAGCCTGTCTTACTTGTCACATTTCTCACATGGCTTGGGCGACATTTCTCCAAGAGGGACATCCACCTCAAGACATTGAGCAATTTCATGCAAAAGAGATTGCTGAAATTCAAAACATTGTTTTCCCATAGCTGGCTTTGTCTCTTTGGCTGATAGCACTGGGCATCATGGTAGAAAATTCTACACTTCTGCATCAGTTTCTGTTCCAAAAGGGATTCCGAGTCCTTTATCACACATGGGGGACACCACTTCTGACCAGGCCTAATAGACACTCCCTTCCTTTCTCTGTGTTTATGATCCTCAGTGAATTTGAAATTGGGATGCAAGTTAAAGGGATCACAAAGCTGTTTCTGAAGGAAAGCTATATTTCACCAAAATAGTTCCGGAGATGCAAACAAACTGCAAACTGCAGTGTTGTGTGTCAAGTCAGAACATCCACTTCTCAATAATTCTTTGTTCACAACTCAGCACTTGAGAAATTAACTTTTCCATTAGTGTAGGCCATTTTGTGACAGTTGGCTGCTTCTTGACATTTTTTCCCCCAATAGAGCAAGGTTCCATGATCTCACCACCACTTTAAAATGCTTATTGATGAAATTATTCATGATTTCACTTTTATATACTCTTTCTATAATTATCGGGTATGTGGCATTTAAACCGCTCATGGGATGGTTGGACTGGCTCAGGCTTGCTATTTTTTTCTAATGCTACTAGGTGATGATGTCAGATATTGGTTCAGAAAATCGGAAATTGTGAAATAATATATATGTGCTGAGCAAACAAAGATTCATATTTTGTCTAGACACGGGGAACAAGACAACATCATCTCGTATGCAACAAACCATTACAAGCTGTAACGTCAACTGAAATTGGTATCCCACAGTCATAGAAAATCTTGAAATCACCAATACTAGTATTATTATAAGTTAATACACAACATAGTATAACTACAATTAGAAAATAAAACCACTGACTGGACATAATATTACAACCAGAGAAAAGTACAAATGATTTGATATTTTAAAAAAAATCATTAAATGATAAAGTGATACAAGATATTTACATTTAAGATATATGCAATTAATATAAACACTTTCCCATAAAAAAAACAAATTTCAAGGAAATAATTCTTGGGAAAATGCAGTATAATTGAATTATCTTAAAAAGTGTGTTTTCCAGCTTGAAAGCTATATTTATTTACACACATACATATGTAGGTACACACACACACAAGCTGTGTTCAGACCTGCATGAGTAGACTGTCTCTCCCTCTTTAAAGACACGTCCACAGAGCTGGGAGGAGGTGCTGGCCTGCTTGAGCTTCTCCAGACCCTCCTCAGGATCCTCTCCAAACAGGAAGCACTCCAGAGGGCGGAGGAGTCGCGTCTGCATGAGCTCCTCTTCCTCCTGAGGGCTGGACTCCTTCTTCAGGCAGAAGATGTGAGGCACCTGCTCCTTCAGATAGCGGAGCAGGTCGGCCTCCTGCCATTCCTGCAAGGTGACAGAAAAGAGTGTGACCTGTTTTTTGCAATGTCTTACATCTGCATGGGTTAGCCTTTGTCATAGGGATCATATACAGATAAATATTTATCTTCGGCAATGCATGTTGCTAATCCCAATAAACTTTGATGCTTATTATTACTGAGATTGTGAAGTGATTTTTCCACCATTAAGCAGGCATTAATAAGGAGGATTTAATCACACCGTTTCTTCCTGCTGTCTATTGAAATACTCAGGTCACCTGAAACTTGCAGGTGTGGACACAAATACATGAGCTCCTCTTTCTATCACACCTATACAGATATTGCATAATTAAACCTGTAAACACACACATGCATGATGATGCAGGTGGAATCACTCATCTGAACACTGCTTTGTTTTTCAGCGTATCAAAGAAGCAGTTACATTATGATACTTCTGTCAACATATGACTTGTCATCTAAACATAGTATGCTTTTTTTTAATAATCCTGTATTCTTAAATAATTAAAATATATGAATGACATTGTTTTCTTTCCTTCCAGTCTGAGTTCAGCTCAGATGAACATCCTCAAAAAGAAAGTGAAAGATGGCACGTGCATTGCGTAACTAGAAATTCCTCAATGATTGTGATAACTGTTTCACTTTTTGATGCTGTATTGGATCGCACATTACCCGGAGGAGTTTCTGCCTCCCTATCCATATCCAAGTTGAGGTGTGCAGTGGTCGCTCCTCCAGGGGAAGAATAAAGAGTGCTGGTGGAAGGGTTGTATACTGAAATTGATTTTGTGGCCCTTTTATAAGTAATTAGGGCTCAAATAATATAATATGAAAGAAGGGTGCACTTCCAATATATTCTTTATTCTATGGGCCATAGGTATTTAACCCAGGAAGACTTTTCTATGTTTGACATGCTATAATGACTTCTATCACAAACAGCACAACTTATATTTTTGACACAAATACTGTTATATACCATATAAAGTTATGAAATATAACTATACATAAAAACTAGATATCTGAGCAGTGACTGGAAGATGTTTTTGTTGTTGTTGTTTTGGCCAGAGGTCTTAGTTGAAGTGCCAATAACAGATGGACTTATTTATTTCCATATAAAATGCGTAGAAGCAGGAGACTAAAGACATTTGTACCGTGAAACGGCTTTTTACTGTACTAACGGCTGTGCCTGAATTTGGATTTGATATATTTTTCTTTTTTTTTTTTTAGCCGAGCCTTCTTTCCCTCCAGCATCAACTGCCAAGTGTTTAGTTGGAAGTGGGTTAGTTAGTGCAGACAAAAGATGTGAGTCATTCAAACAGCTTTCATGCTGGAAATCACATGCTGGAAGTTACAGATAAATTGCATGTTTCATCCAGCTGCTTCAGCACTACAACAACGTTATACAGTTCAGCAATAAATCTGCTGCCAACGATGTGTCATTTCTGTGTTTTGTCTGCTGTAAATGAACAACATAGTCAACTGTAGCGGAAAAAAACAGAGGAGCTCACGTTTTATTCTCTCACTGCTTCTAATGTTGGAACGCTGCTGGACAAAACGCAGCCACCAAAATAGCACAGGATGGAGATTAACACAACACGTAAGACACTGGTTTGCACCAGTTTTACAGCAGGTTTACACCGACATTACCGCTTCCTGCTCAAGCGGGTTCTGCCTCCACAGCCCGCAACATATCCCCTCTCTGTCGGCGAGAAGATATCTAAGACACCGCAAAGACATTTTAACCATTTAGGCAGCTAGCACATGAGCTAGCTGCAGCTGCTAGCTTTAGGAGTCAGGTGTCCTTTCACTGCGCGATAAAACTACATCATACAAAGTCACTAGCAACTTATACACCGGTATTGTGTCCCATACTCTCAGTGGCCGCTGTCAGCTGTTTATCAGCTTTTAGAAAAACATACCTTGCTGAGCTCCAGTCCGCCGAGGCATTTCTCACCCTCCGCCATATTACATTTGCCGTAAAGGAGGGGGTGTCGCTAGGAGACTGTTCCCCATGTAATAGAAATGTTTTGCGACACCAAAATTGTCAAACATGTTTATATGTATGTTAACAATTTTATTGAACAAATAGTCTACAAGACACTCGTTTTAGGAGTGTGTTGTTTTTTGTGTAAGTTCACTGAGACACGACACCGTAGTCAAATTCATTTTATGAGTAAAACTACTTGATGAGGCTCATTCTCATGCTGAACAGGATCAAAATACGCATTTTGTAAACAAAACATCCTGTTGGATGTAAAGTTTGACGCACCCTCTGGTGGCGGCGCGGAGGTACTTCATTGTGTTTAGAGTCAGTGTCGTTTAAATTGGAACTTTTGTTGTTTTATGGACAACGACACTCTGAGGATAAATGTTCCAAAACCAACACCCTGAATAGCTGTTCATCTTTAGACAATTAAAAAAAATGTCATCACATTTAATTCATAAGATCTAACTATTTTAGAGAATACTGTGTAGCTTATATTTTATTTTTCCCCATATTTTTTAAATATATTTCTTATATTTTGCCTGATTGTTTTCTATCAATTGTTTCATTATTTTATATTGTTTTACAGAGCAGCCCAGCCACAAGAGGGCGCTGTTCGAGACGTCCCCTTCTCTCCACAGCGAGGCTGGAGGTCAGAGTTGAATGTTTGACAGAAAGCTGAATATGGATTCCATATTTCATGAGAAAGTAAGTTAAAAACATTCAACGCTAAATATTCAATCACGTGTCATTCACTGCGGTTCTTCGGAGCAGCCCTGCGGTTACGTGTTCAGCGGCGCTGCGGAGCTGGTGTTCCGAGATATCTGGAGCTGTTGAGTCTTGTTGTCCAGACAACTACAGATGCTAACTGCACCTGCTAGTTACTCATAATGGAAAAGTTTATTTTCAACCAGGAGTACTAATGCTAAACACTTTGGGACTGCCGCGAGCGTTCTAATTCGAATCGAGTGAGTTAGCGAAGTGACTGCTGCAGTTCTCCGGCCTGAGAAAACAGCGACTAGACAGCTCTTGTGTTGTTTACGTAAGCTAAAGCTAGCTGTGGCTGTAGCTGTTCTGTAGCTCCACTGCTGTATGAGCAAGGCAACGGAACCGCTCGTGCCGTCATGTTTGAAGTGTCACGTGCGCCCGGGTTATCTGCAACAATAATACACTTTATTAGTGTTTTACAACAGATATGAAATACACGTTGAGAAAAACATAAAGAAGAGCAGTAGACTATAAATATGGGGAGGGGAAAATATAACATGTAGAAGTAGAATAAGTAAAATAAACAGGTATGCATACCAGTTACTTTCTCTCTGAATTATCACTTATCAGATAGACAATGGTAGTCCTTCCCTGCTCTGTCATCACACCTGTATGGTGATGAGAACGCTTCTTGATTCCCTCTGCAATAGCTAACGTTGATCTTTCATTTTATAGCAAGAGGGCTCTCTGTGCGCCCAGCACTGCCTCAACAACCTGCTGCAGGGGGAGTATTTCACTCCTGTGGATCTGTCCTCCATTGCTCATCAGCTTGATGAAGAGGAGAGGATGAGGATGGCCGAGGGAGGCATGGGCAGCGAGGAGTACAGGACCTTTTTACAGGTGAGGAGATGGCTCAGCCTGTGATATGATATACACGATATTATAACCAAGCAGGGTCTGACTTTATTTTCTGTGGTTATGCTTTAAGCAACCTTCTGGGAACATGGATGACAGCGGGTTCTTTTCCATACAAGTGAGTTTAAGAGAGTCAGTTTTTATGGTTAGTAATAAATGTGAAATCTTCAATCCAGTAATATCAATGTGTCTTTTAGGTTATTAGCAATGCTCTGGGAGTGTGGGGCTTGGAGCTTATCCTATTCAACAGCCGGGAGTACCAGAGCCTGATGATAAATCCAATGTAAGGTTTCTTTCTTAAGATAATGTATTGTTTTCATCTGTATTCACATAAATGTTTTTCACTTCACTTTTTCCACCCTTTCCTTTCTTTTCACTTTTCAGAAATGAGAAGGCCTTCATCTGCAATTACAAGGAGCACTGGTTTACTATACGCAAACTTGGACAACAGGTATGAGGCACTTGTCGTCTTAATCAATTAAAATATAGCCAGCGGTGGAAGAAGAATTCAGATTCTTTATTTTAGTAAAAGTAGGAGTAGTGTAGTTTAAATGCTCCAGTGGAATTAAAGGTCCTGAATTCATTAGGTTGGCAAAAGTAACGTAAAGTGCAGAAGTGTAGTAATTTGTACTCAAGTATCAAAAGTTGAAGTACCAGTAATGCAGACTGGCTTAACATCTATTAGTTCTGTATTATTATTATACTATATTACATTGTTTTACCATTAAAAATACATGTAAGAGCATTTAAATGCTGCAGTTCTTCAACCTGGAGCAAATTTGAGTTACTTTAGATAAATTAACAGTAATAATGTTATATTATTACAAGTGTATTGTGTGTTTTTTTTATTATTATAATAATAATGCTAATACAGCTTATTTATCTAGGATCTCTCCCACACTAATTCAGCTTAAAGTGCATTTATATTCTAAAGAAAAGAGCAGATAATTTAACAGTTAGGGTATTAATATATATATTATGTAAAATATTCAACTGAAAATCTCAGTAGAAATTATAAGTCACAAATATATGTGGAGTAAAAAGTATATTTCCCTTTAAAATTGAGTGGAGTAAAAGTCAAGAGCTGTATAAAATGAACATACTTAAGTTTTACTCAACTTGAGCAAAAAAATTACTTCCATTGCACCGTTGACTCTAGATTGATTTATTAAAGAAAAACACTGTTTTGCTTTCGTTACAGTGGTTTAACCTGAATTCACTGTTGACTGGACCGGAGTTGATATCAGACACTTATTTAGCCCTTTTCCTTGCACAGCTACAACAGGAAGGTAATGTAAAAATATTTTTACAGAATTGTTTTTTTTTTAATATAATCATTAAAATAGAGAAATATATTTCCTTTTTTTTTAATTTTATTAGCACAGAACTTAATATAGAAGTTGGATTTATGCAGGTTATTCCATATTTGTGATCCGAGGAAACCTTCCGGAGTGTGACGCAGAACAGATTCTTGGGATCATGAGAGTGCAACAGCGGCAGCGGCCCAGGCTTATCGGAGAGGACGAGGCCCAGACAAGCGCAGGGTATAAATGTCCACATCCTATAATATAAAAAACATTCCATCTTCGTTTTCTGTTGCTCAAAATACACGTTTGACTTAATTGTGGCAACTGATTAAGCCTTTTACTTTGAGCAGCAGGTCAGCAGCTCAGAGCCAGGCAGAGATGAGCTTTGGCGTGGAGAACGAAGTCGTGGATGATGATGACGAGCTGAAGAGAGCGCTGGCGCTCAGCAGACAGGACATAGATGTAGAAGATGAAGAGGCTGATCTTCGCAGGGCCATACAGCTTAGCATGCAAGGTAAAACATTTAGTCAGCTAAAGGTTTTGAAATACTCTGAAATCCATTTGTCCAATTTTTGTGTTTTGAGTCTATGAAATCAACAACTTTAGTAAACTTACATTTCTTTATACACTATTAATCAGAATCAGTTGAATCAGACTGAATTAATCTGGTAATCTTAAGTCTTTAAGTGTTTTACCTGTAAAGGTTGCATTACAGTAAAGTGGGGTAATATTCCGAATTTATCAGACTGTTCGAGCTGTTTTATTATTCTATTATCAAAAATCCCATAGTACTAATATTATGTGGAGGGACCGATAGTCACCCCTATAATATCGTTGCAATATCAGTATCAAGGTATTTGGAAAAGAAAATCATCATTTGATTCTGTTCACATTGCCCAGCCCTATAATAATTGTATGCATTTATTTATCAGGATCTTAGCCTTTTTTCAAATCAATATTTGAAATTGCATTATTTATTTATTTATTTTTAATGATGTTATAGGAGAAGTGATGACGAACATGTCTTCAGAGCCTGAGGTGGGAAATGTGAAGTCAGGGAGCCAGGCTGCAGGAGGACAAAGAGAAGGCCAGAATGAGAAGCTCACAGCTGAGGAGCTGAGGAAGAGGAGACAAGCCTACTTTGATCGGTAGGTTCATGCGTGATCTTCTAATGGACAGTGTGTGGACTCAATACTATGAACATTTATTAACATTCCAATTCAGTAGTGCTGCAGTAAGTACTGCTTTACTTCTTAGAAGTTCAGCTTTTGGCTGTCTGCAGCCTGCATTTTTAATGGAAATCCTTTGTTTTTACCATTTAGACAGCAGCAGCAGCAGCAGCAGCAAGTTCAGACGAACAGTCCTCAACAACCAAACACAAATTCAACAAGCGGCTCAGGTGAGCACATTAATGAGTTGAATATAAATGTAATGTAGATTCTCACTGTATGCAGTTAGACATGAAATATACTAACTTGAGCTTTCTTTACTCTTTTATTTTCAGAGAATACTGGCTCCGAGGTGAACAAACAACACAAGCCCAGTCAGTGAAGATGTAAAGTGCTGCATTTGTTATTTACCAGCTGCCTGGAATGGCAACCTCCTAAAAAGGGGTAGCTTTGCTCCTTCCTGTAACCTTTTGCACATGCGAACATAAGGACAGTCAGAAAGCTGACACATTTCCCCTGGTTAGTTCGCTGACGGGCTCAAGAAAAGAGAACAACTTCAAAGAAAAGGCAAAAGTTAGTCTAATCTAACTCGGCGAGGCACTGATGCTGGGAAGAAGGTGACCACAGGACTCATGATGCAGTTAATCCAAGTTTGCAATTTGCCTTTTTACCATGGCGCCTTCTATTTCTATTGTATACCGTTTTTTATTCTTGTTTTTTTTTCCTTCTGGAAGAGATGAAAAAGGAATCCTCAGCATAAAGGGGGTGTTTACCTGTTTGGAGGCGGATGCCTACAGAGATTAGTGTTCTGTGAAGGCCATAGGAGACCAGGGTTTAGATAAAAGCAGATAAAAGTTCACAAGATGACTGAGCCTACTAACTTTGTATTGGACGTGGGTTCGCAGGCCACATGATGTGATTCCAAAGCCTATACCATCAGACCACCAATGTAGTTTTGAAATTATTCTTTGCTGCAATGAACTGTATTATCTTTTAGCCAACACTAACAAATGGGTAATTTAATCCTGACATCATCAATCATTTTACTTGTGTGAAGTCATGAGGTATTTAGACCACAGCATATTTTTGATGTTGTGGCTTTGTATTACCATTAAGTATATGAGTAGACACTTTGAAAATGATTCTTTAGAGCTGTTAGCTTCATATAAAAGACTTTAAATGGCACATCACTTTAATATTCTGCCCAAAAAAAGTTGACACGCAATGGGGAGCAAAGTTTGCTATCTGTAAATGCCATGAAACCGCAGCTGATAGATGAATCCATAGTTTATTATTCTAACACCACATGGATCAACTCAATCTAAAAATGGCTTCATGCATCATATTTCCTCATCAGTATTTTTCATAATATATTAGGGACTTCTAAAGAAATGACTGTTAAAATTTGGATTTCTGCTTTCTCCTTTGACAACGCCCCTTTACGCAGTACAAATGCTTCCCCTGATTTTGTTACAGCTGGTGAAATACTCATAAAATTACACGGGTTCGTATTATCATGTATTCCAGTAATATTTTAGAGCAACTTTGTGCATGTTCGTCAGGCAAAGATACATTCATTTGCACTCAGGTTGCTGTGGGTTAAAGGGTGAATGATCACAGAAAAGAAGTGAGAATTGAAGGGAGGGTGACTGTTATTTAACTTTGTAAATTGTATATGTAATTGGAAATCCAAAGAGAGAAATGGACAACAACAATGTCACTGTGCATACACATTCATTGCAGCATCATTTTATTGTATTTTATTTTTGCGGTTGGTTATTGAATCCCACAGCTGGTTTAAAATTTCTCTTTCTCTCCCACAAACTTCAGTCCTGCAAGCCGAAATCTGATTGTAACACACAATTTAATGAAGAGACCACGTTACAGCATTACAGCATCCTTTGTTTACAGGGTCTTCATGGAACCAATTATTAGCGCATAGACATTTACAGTTTAGCGTGGATATATCTATTAAACCAATTCCTCCTTAAACATATGGGTTGTCATGTAAAGACTTCTTGTGCTGGATGACTTCCAGGAAGACTCCATGATTTTCATTCTTCATTTCCTTTTGATCCGTTAGGCTTTTTTTGTTTCTATTTAAAATGCACTTATGAAAAAATATTAAATGTTGGTAGTTGGGTTTTTATGGTTATTTTCACTCACTGCATTTTTACAATAAATACTAATTCATCTTTTTTTTTTCTGTTATATTTCACGTTACCACATTCTTTCTTTTAAAGTATTTGTTCAAGGATTAAAGCAACATTCACTCCTGAAGTCTCTCATGTCTCATTTCTCTTAATATTGAAACTATTGAGATTTGTACAAATTTGTTTTCTACAGAGTTGGATGATAAGCTGATCATTGGAATCAGTAAAGTCTTGTGACAGCCCCTCTTGAAAAGAGGCCCTGAAAGTTCAGAAAACAGCTTTGACTAATTTTGATCAACACCACAGGCTGTGTGTCATGGTTAATATGTAACAATCAGAGTACACTTGTACTTTGGTTCCCCAAATAATAGAATAGATTCCTCTCAGACATCATCTTGCTCAAGCCGAAGGGTACGTATGACACTTACTTGATTATAGAAAAAATATATATATTATGGTTTATTTCACTTTAGTCACAACTGTTACTTAAGAGAAATAACCTGTCCTCTCATCTTTCGTAAAGCTTGCTTAGTGATTGTTCAGTTATGCTTCTGTGATATCTTTTGTCGCGTTTTTGTCTTCATGATTCAGGTTGCACACCAAAATCTTCCCAGACACAAATCATGGTGGTAGACAAAATGAAGACGGGACTTATTTTCATCCTAACCTACATGTGCCTCCCTGCTCCCGTCCATGCGAAACTTCCGAGCGCCGACATTTCCGATCTCGCCTTCAAAAATATCGATTTTGCTTTCAACGTTTACCGGAAAATATCCAGCTACCACGACCGGAACATCTTCTTCTCGCCTCTGAGTGTCTCCACCAGTTTTGCCGCCCTCTCGATGGCTTCTGCGGGAGTCACGCATGAAGAAATACTCAAGGGACTCAACCTGCAGCAGTTGGAGAAGCCCGATCAGCCAGAACTCATTCCGCAACTGTTCCAGCAGCTTCATGGGAACGTCACGCATGATGGATCGCTGAAACTGGACCAAGCCATGGCCCTCTTCGTCCACCAGCAGTTTGACATAGAGATGACATTTGAGGACCGAATCAAGAAGTATTTTCATGCGGACATCGAAGGGGTAAACTTTACAGACACAAAGCAGACAGTTAGTTTAATCAATGAGTACGTAAAGAACAAGACTGAGGGCAAAGTTACGGACCTGCTTTCCACTCTTGATGTACAGACCCAACTCATGTTAATCAACACAATTTTCTTCCAAGGTAAGTTCTTTAGTCATTAATAACTGTACATGGACTCTCAGTTGTGCTTTAACCTTTGACCCCCAGCACATCCAATGTAAACAAACACTATTATATCCCCCACAGGAAATTGGGAGATGCCCTTTAATCCCAATTACACAAATAATGCGCCCTTCTACATTGACAACTATAATATTGTGCAAGTGCCGATGATGTTTTTAGAGGATGAGTTCTACTCAGTGGAAGATCAGGCTCTGGGTGCCAGAGTCCTGAAGCTGTCATACCAGGACGGTGTTTCCATGCTCATCCTGCTACCTAAAAAGGGCGTCGACTACACGACTATTGATGACGAGATCACTGCTGAGAAGTTCCTTGGCTGGATCAAAAAGATGTACAAAATGTAAGTGCATTCAAGAAAGTCATGTTCTTACCTCTCCTATACTGCGTGTGTATTGTAACAGTCAGTTGTATTTTATCTTTTACTTTGAAGCAGTCTGTGATATTTTATTGTAAAAAAAAACCTACAATACTTTACTAAATAAAACTTTGTTTGCAGAAAATTGGAGGTCAACCTGCCCAAATTCAAGTTGGAGAAGTCCTACCCGCTGCACAAGATTCTACCAGAAATGGGTGTTTCCAGTATCTTCAGTCATTCAGCCAATTTGTCGAGGCTGAGTATGGACAAAGGCCTCAAAGTGTCAGAGGTCAGTTTCCAATTTCCCTGTGCTGTAATAACATCTTTGCGTTTTCCAGACTACAGATGATGACTTTTACCTCTTGTGGACAACCACAGGTGCTGCACAAGGCCGTGATTGAGGTGGATGAGACAGGGACCATCGCAGCAGCTGCCACAGCCATTGGCATTATTCCATATTCCTTACCCAGAACCTTTACCGTCAACAGGCCGTTCTTCTTTTTCATATACCACGAAGAAACAAACTGTCTGCTGTTCATGGGCAGGGTGATTGACCCCACTAAAAACTAGCAGTCATGACTGTTTGCACATGACATTGTGTATATTCAGCCTTCTAAAAGGCTATTTTGATGTATTTTTAAATCTTAACGTTGGTCTGAAATGTGTGGTTGCCTGTGAAAGTCTCTCAAATCCATATTAATAAAGACTTCACATACCTTCATTTGCATTTAATGCATAACAAATCACTCCAGCTCTTACGTGTGGATATTTGGAAAAATCATAGACGATATTGTGTATATAAACTAGAAAACCATGGTAATTTAATCATTTTGAGAATATTTAATAAAAAAATATTACTGTGCATTTGGTCAGGTCATAAATTTAGTCCTTAGGACCTTAATTGTTTATTAACCCATAATTATTGCAGACAAATATATTACTGTAAAAGCCTTTATCAGTAACTTATTTATAATAGCATGCAAGGATATAATATACTCAATATTACAGTTCTCAATCCTAATCCAATTTATAAGCCATTTATTGTGACTTATTTAAAAAGTGATCTATCAGCAGTTGTGGCTCAGTATTTCTTTACTAAAAGTACAAATACTATTGTCAAAAGTACAGCAAAATATACTCTAAATATCAAAAGTAAATGTACCCAATATGTACACTACAGGGGCGACATGGTAGAGCAGGGGTTATCGCTGTTGCATGTTCTCCCCGTGTCTGCGTGGGTTTTCACTGGGTACTCCAGCTTCCTCCCACAGTCCAAAAACATGCTGAGGTTAATTGGTGACTCTAAATTGCCCGTAGGTGTGAGTGTGTGAGTGAATGGTGTGTGTGCGCCCCATGATTGGCTGGCAACCATCTGGGGTGTATCCCTGCCTCTCGCCTGTAATGCACTGGGATAGACTAGAGCAGACCCCTGCGACCCTAATGAGGAATAAGCAGGTATGACTGACTGACTGATGACTGTATACTACAGAATGCATTGATCATAGTATATTATGCTACTTGTTTTTAAAATCACTACATACATTTAATGTTTTAACTATCGCTGTGGAGCAAATTTAAGATACTTCAGGTAGATTAATAGTAACTGTGGCACAACTTAATATTTTTAGACAAAGTGAAGAGTTACAATTAATAGAATATAGAACTAAATATTAAGGTATATACATTAGTAGAAAGGACAATCTTTTCCTGTGAAATGTAATAGAGAAATTCAAGGGGACAAAATTGCATTAAACCAAGATAAGATGTGATTCTATATAGAATCAGACATATATGAACAACTATGAAACAAGCTATAAAAAAGCTAGGTAATATCTTCTAGAAAAATGCACATGTTCTAGAGGAAGTAGTAAAAATCTAGATGCTGATGACCTGGTAACAGGAGATAGCCTAGCTTAGCAGAAATTGAGGCCCACAGCCTTCCAATAACCTCTCCCCACATAGTCAGCTGCATTCTGGCTCTGTGATTAGTGTAACATGGGAGACCAATAGCCCATTCAGTTCAAACATTGATTTTGTGAACAGTGACTTTGTTGCACCAAAACATTAAGCAGATATCTGTCGGCCGTTGTCCAAACCAGTATATCATTTTCCGGCTCCTTTTCAGCCACGGGCCCACGCATTAACCGTACTTACGCCACTGGGCTGAAGCACCGCCTCCAGGTGTTAAAAAAATTAAAAACAGGAGAGTAACTTATACAGTGGCTTGCGAAACTATTTGGCTCCCTTGAACTTTGTGACCTTTTGCCACATTTCAGGCTTCAAACATATATTATTGGATATTTTAAACTTTTTTAACAAATAAAAAACGAAAAATTGGGCGTGCAAAATCATTCAGCCCCTTTACTTTCAGTGCAGCAAACTCTGTCCAGAAGTTCAATGAGGATCTCTGAATGATTCAATGTTGACCTAAATGACTAACGATGGTAAATGGAATCCACCTGTGTGTAATCAAATCTCTGTATAAATGCACCTGCACTGTGATAGTCTCAGAGGTCTGTTTAAAGCACATTTGTTAAAAAAGTTTAAAATATCCAATAACGTGTGTTCCACTTCATGATTGTGTCCCACTTGTTGTTGATTCTTCACAAGAAATTACAGTTTTATATCTTTATGTTTGAAGCCTGAAATGTGGCAAAAGGTCACAAAGTTCAAGGGAGCCAAATAGTTTCACAAGCCACTGTAAAGTAAAAAGGACATGTCAGAATGGTGACAGTAACAGCAACAGCTGACTGTACATCTGCCTCAACAAATCATACAAATGAACTGAACAAAATGAACACAAATTTCACCAAAATCATCATACACTGTATTTCAGTGAATGGTTGGGCTTTAAAAGGAGAGGAGTCACTCCAGACTGGGATTTGTAGGTGCAGTACATGTGCTGTGCATAGGGCCCCACAGCCCATGAGGGGCCCCCATTTTATACAAGGGGACGCGTAAGTCATTTTCCTGCAAATGCGCAAACGATGCGCATGCAGTGCATGGTTGAATTCATAAGAAATTTTAAGAAGCAAATGGAAACAACAACTGGTTGTTTGCTGAAAACTGTGATGCGGATGGACACTTTTGTTCCAGTGTGAAACAGGGA
The DNA here is from genome assembly GCA_030544235.1 of Lepturacanthus savala. NCBI lineage: Eukaryota > Metazoa > Chordata > Actinopteri > Scombriformes > Trichiuridae > Lepturacanthus > Lepturacanthus savala. The sequence continues at coordinate 15,183,163 of CM060469.1, read as the reverse complement.
AGTTTGGAATCACAGAGATTTTGATATGACTATAGAAAGAGGAACTTACCATCTTAATATAATTAATATCTGACTCAGAACTTTTCTGAATGTTTGTTCATGGAAACTGTCCTGCTGCTAACCTCTACTCGACCAATGAGGTTTTCAAATGTGAAGACCACAGTAGACAACTGAAACCTCAGTGAAAATGTGAAAAAGAGAAACACCAGCTATGATCTGACAACAAGCAAAACCATTTTTGCATCCATCTCAACATCAAACAGAGCACTGAGGGAAACATGGAGGAATTCAACAGCGGCTGCATTCAAGGACACATGGATCTTCTCAGACAGAAACATATACTACATCAGGAGCTGCAGGAATAAGGCAAAGAGAATCATTACCAACCACCCAATAACTTTACTCCCTGCTGCGGCCAGGAAGAAGGTACCTGAGCTTCTGTCAGACCACGAAGATCCTGAATGAGTTCACTGCCAAAACTACTAAAGGTCATTGAATGAACTTTTGTAAATGATACTGAGGGCAGGACTAGATCTCTATTACTTTGTTCCCTTTAGTGTCTGAATTTAAAGACCGAAACTTCTCTTCAACAGCAATTTCCAAAATGCGGATTCAAAACTGAAAACATTTTTTTGAGATGATGAGATGTTGAAATAAATAAAAAAAAAAGGAAAGAACTTTTATTTCAGGTCAAACAACTTACATATGAGTCATTCCAGAATTCAAGGAAATTTTACATCCCACCCATAAAACATGCAGTTTCTGGGTAAATGCACTTCTCCCGAAACCAAATATATACAAACTAAGAGAAAAGAATGCTTGAAAATAGTTTAAAATTTTAAAAGTCTGGAGTACCCCTAAAATGCCATTCTTTGTTTGCCCCAACCCCCTAATGACTAAATTGAATCTCAAATAAAACAGTTAAAATCTAATTTAAATTTCATCATCAAGGGATGATGGCCATTGGTATCTGTTTGAGGATATGCTGACCATTTTCTATTTTTTGGGTGTTATTGGAGGAAAACTGTAACAGAAGATACTAAAAGTTATTAAAAGAACACTTTGGTGTCTTGAGCATTTATTTGTCACTTTTATATGATGATCTGTAATCAAAAATAATGTAGCTAGTCAACCATCTTACTTTATGCAACCCTGTTACCTTAATTTTAACCCTGTTCCATATAATTTTAATTGAAAATATTTCTAAATTATTGTCTCAGCTCAAAGAGGTTTGACCAGTTTTCCTTCAGGGAGTTTATTGAATCATATGCAAAATGTCTTAGAGTAGATATTGTACAATAAGTAGTGAAATTGATAAAGTGAAATATGCCATTATTGTAAAGTTGGGTGAGACAGATTTTGAACATTGTTAAAATTAATTTAAATCAAGTCATATGTGAAATCAAATGGTTATTCAGAGAGAATGTCTTTATTTACGTAATGGAAAAGGAATTATCTTTCATAAATCAATATTATGATTATTTATTATATTATCATATTATCACCATCATCACCATCACAATCATCATCAGAAAAAGCTTCTTCAGCTTCCTCTTTTCTTAGGTTCAGTTCTCTGATATATGTCAGTTTCTCTGCCTCAGGATCAGACTCAGGATGAAGTTGCAACTTGTTCTGTTCTCCTGCTTCTTATCAGGTGAGGACTGATCACTGAATTTATATATAAATATATATATAACCTGTTCAGTAAATTTATAAACTTTAATATTATATTATCTAGTAAATTTATTCAATTTCTCGTTTATTTTTTTTAATTTACACTTAGTGTGGAAGCTGCCAAATATTATGATGCAGTACTCTTACTGTTAAAATTGTTCTCATGTGTATTTAGTAAATAAAACAAGTAATACTATAATCAGTACTTTTACTTACTCTAAGTCCATTTGTAGTATGTACTTTTACTCAAGTATCATGTTCAACTATTTGATTTTCTGTTGATATATAAGTATAGTATATAAGTATATAAGTGACAGTATCTCTATTTTTTAATGCAGTAAAATATTTAAGTACTTTACTTACTCTTTAGCCTTAGTATTTTCCTGTCCACTAAAATATACTACTAGCTGCTGCATCAACATCTCTATTTATTCTAATCTTGTAATTAAAAAAAAACATGTAAACCATCCATCATAAATTATAACAATTAGTGAAGATTTTTAATTTGTTACAGTAACTCAAGTACTTTGAGTATTTCCATGTGATTTTAGTTTATATTGTGACAACCCTGGATGTAAGAAGGGATGGTGTCATCAAACCAGCAGAAGTAAACAGAGGGCTGTCCATACACAGTGCAGTTAGATTTTTCTATCCAAGCTTCTGTATCATAATGGATTTCAGAGTATTGACCATCCTCTCTTCATGTTTCCCACAGCACTGCAGGATGGAAGCTTCAGGTTCGTCAGTGCAGTTAGCGTTTTTGCTGGTGCTGAGGGAGGAAATGGTTCAGTAAACTGCATCCTGATTTACGGTGAAACATCTGGAAACACCAAGTTCTTCTGTAAAGCAGAATGCGAAGAAGGAAACATTCTGGTTAAAACAGATGAAGTCTCAGCCCAGAGTGGCAGATACAGTGTCAGTTATAATAAAGGATCTGCTGTAAAATCTGTGTCTATGACCATCACTGAGATGATCAAGTCGGACTCAGGACGCTACAGGTTTGGTTTGGGTGGATCTTTGGGTCCAGATAGTTACTGCGACATTGACATCACAGTTTTGGATGGTGAGTTTTTACTTAAAGTCACCAAACCTGATTTATTTATTATGTTCATCAAATGTAATGGTTTAGAAGTAGAAGAACACATGAAGTTGGTTGTAATTAAAGGAAGTTCAGTATTTAGACGCTAGCCACATTTCTCTCATTCCTTCATATATCTGAAGCATAGAGACATAATGTCACTGACCCTCCAGTATTGATCTTTGTAATGATTTTCAGTATAGTTAGTTTACCTGTAGTGCAGCTGAGTATGATTACACACCAAGCTTGCCACCAGTGTTTATTCAGTTTCTTACTAAGTTAAATAGGTTTTTCTACTCAGATTCAAATCTGCAGGTGAACTAACATTATAATAAAAGATAAATAAAAGGTAAACCTTTAAATAAAAGGTTAGATGTAAAAAAACAAAAAACAAAACTGAACTGTCCTTTTAAACTGTGTGAAGAATGTGGGATGTTTGTGATATATTTGTGATATATTAACTCCCAATGTGACTCTATGTTCATGTAGCGATCAGACTGCAGCATCAGACAGGAAGAACGGACAGTAACTGCTGATCATTCCTCTTTTCAGAAGCAACATTGGGTGTAAATGATATGCTCATCCGTGCAGAACATGAAGGAGCAAACATCACGCAACCATGTCTGTTTGACTCCTCTGTCTCTCTCACAAGCAGAAAATTTTTCTGCAAGAATAAATGTAAAAAAGAAGAAGACATCCTGGTTGAAACAGAGTCGAGCACAGCTCAGAACGGCAGATACAGCATAGAATACAGATCTAACAATTACCTGTATGTGACATTCACACAAGTGGAGAAGTCAGACACAGGACAATACATGTGTGGTACTGGTGCACCTTTATCACCAGATTCACAAAAGACATTCTCCATTTTTGTTTCAGAGGGTGAGTTGCATATCTAATTTACTGTCCTTATTCTGTTCATTGTAACATCAAGTATACTTCTTGTTTCTATTTAAAATCATATGAAATAAAATATACATTATATTATATTATGTTATGTACCTTCAGACCCATCGGCCTCCAAACCAACAACACAGAGTTTTACCTCCAGCTCAGGACGCTTCACTCCTTCATCCACTGAAGAGCAGATTCCAGGTCAGAACACTTTGTGTGTTTGCAAATGTCCTCTTACGCTGTACAACTTAACTTCAGTTTACATAAAGTTTATCTTCACACTAAATGTTCAAACACAGCCTGTTTTTACATGATGTTGGATCATTATAAACATGTGATGTACATGACAAGTTTCTCTGTGTTGTTTTCATGTGAAGCTGAGTGTCCTTCAGGTGTTGAATGTTTCTTCAGTCATGAAGGACACACTCAGCTTTACAAGAAAACTACACAGAGAACCTTTATCATTAATGAGATCATCCTGTTAAAACACATATCACAGACTTTGGTCTGGATGTTTCTGACTTGAGGACATCACATGTTGAAAATGATCTGACATCATGATTTGATGCATGATCATGCATTTCTGGTGTTAAAAATAAAATAAATAAAATAAAAATAAAATGACATAGCCCCCAGAATAGAGCCTTGGGGAACACCACAGGTCATTTTGTCTGCTCCGATGTGTAAAAACCTAGAGACACAAAGTCCTCAAGACAAAAGATTAAAAAGTTTTAAACTATAAACTACTCTCTCTCTTCCTTCCTCAAAGTCGATGTTGTCCATCACCCAGTATTCTGGACTCTGGTTGTGTGTCTGCCTGTGATTGTTGTGGTGTTGGCTGCTGTTCTGCTGCTTCACAAATGGAAGAAAAGGATGAAGTATGGCCTGAACAGCAGAGCAACCCCAGACAGCAGAAACACAAAGGTAACTTTAACTCTGAATGTGTCGTGTTGCAGACATTATTCTACTTGCAAGCATAAAACCATCATTAAATAACAAGTAATTACTGTCATAGATCTCTGTTTTCATCAATACAACATCAGCAAACAATTCTAGTATAAGATCAGAATATCTGGGATGTTCGTGATTACTGCTATAGCAGCTTTGACATCATCTTTTATTTTCAGGTATATGTCAGCTATAAGAACTGCCCTCCAGGCTCCATGGGTGAAGACTATGTGAATCTAAATCCAGGCAGCTGTGACCAGGACTAAACCTATATCTCACACACATACACACATGCTGAAGGTTCCAGTTTGTTCCACTTTCTTTCCTTTTCTTCGTTTGTCAGATATTTACCTATTAATTTTAACTATAGACATTTTTTTTTTACAAAATGGATCCTTTTAATCTGAAGACTTCTTCCTGCTTATTCTGATTTTTTTGTCTCCTAGATATTATCTTCATATATGACTAAATCACAACAGCAAACATGTTTCATTTGTAAAACACCTTTTACCCATGATCGTGGGTCTTACCTGTCATGTGGCTGTTTCCAATTCTGTCTCGTCTATGAATCTGATTCACATCTTCACTAAACTGTCAATAAAACTTTGTAACTCTACAACAAAAAGGCAGAAGGCTACAATAACTACTAAAATATCAGCTGGTAGAAACTACATCATGATGATAAAGAATGATCCTTTCTGTCAACACAACATCTCTGAAGTTGTTCAGTCATATATGAAAATGATTTATAGATATCACCAAAATGTAATCCTTGTATATCATTTCATATCCAGATAACCACACATATCCCTATAAATGAGTTTGTTGAAGACAATTTGTTGTGATTTTCTAGTAATTATTTTTATTTGCCTCTGTAAAACCAATTGGATATTATTGATTTTAGCATCTAATTATTAAAATGTTGCCAACAATATTTTAATCAAATGTAATCTATGTTTTGTTTTGTGATAATTATAATTAATTAATAATTAATTAAATTAAATGTGACAATGAAAGAACAAGAAAGAAATGCCTGATGTTTGTTCCAACAAAGGCAAATAAAAACAAAGAAACTTTCCCGTTTTAGCGCATTTAAGCATTTTTTTAAGTTTTCATGCAAATAAATGTATGGATCTTTTTTCCATCTTGCACTCTGTATGTTTAATGACTGGCATCTATGACTTATTTAAAAAAAACTGTATGAGTAACCTTTAGATTTTTTTATTTGGAGTGGAAAATGAAAGACACAGACAGTGGTAACTATAGTTACCACTGGGCTTAAATGGGTTTAACAACTGGTCATTCCAGTGGAGATTTTCCAAAGTGCACCTGAACACACCATGAGTTGTTTTTATGCTTGAAATACAGAACTCCTGACTTCATACATTATTTATAGTCTGTCATAATAACACATTTTCATATGTCAAGATATATTTCAAGACTTCTGGAAATCACCAACAAAATGAATCAGGCTGTTTTCAAACCTGTAGGTGATAAAAACTTGTTTTTGTGAAATTCATTTTAAGTAGATCTGATCTAACAAACACAGTCTGTTTGGTTGTTCCTCTACAAATCTTACCGAGGGAGAAAAGCAAACAGGATCCCAGTGAACTGGACTGAACCGGACAGGTTTGAGAACATCCACACTTACAGTAGGTCTACATGATAAAACACAGCTGCAGCACATTTTACAGGTAGAACCGTTATATTTGACTTGATTATACAAGGTATTAATATTGTTTCTTGCGTTTTCTTCTCTTCTACTCGGTTTCTTGTTCAAGGTTCTTGTGTCAGTTCCTGTTCTTTTAAGCTCCAGAATGGAAGTTCTCCCTCTGTTACATTATCAGGTATAATACAGCCGTGGTTCTGCTGATGGTGTCATTTTGGCTGCCTGTATGTTTTGTCAGTTCTGGCTCTATTAGTAATGTCTGCTGGTTTAAATTCATCTGGTTGCTGCTGGTTCCATACTGCATCAGTTTCATCCGTTCTACAGGTCTTCATATGCATGACTAGGGAACTAGAAGTACACTAATGGAACTCTAATGTACACGCAAATAACATTGTACTTTCCTTATTTATAGAAAAATATTCTTTTTAGAAAAGAATACAACACTATTTTTGTAAGATCTCCTCTCACCAAATACTTTTTGCCTGCCTCTTAAAAGAAACTACTTTTTAAAAGAATACTCCGTTGATGCCAAAAAAAATTAAATGTAGTTACTTGGGTTTTCCTATCTCTCCTAAAGCCAAGGAAGTACACTCCAAAATGATAAATGATATTCATTATTGTAGTGAAGTTTTATGATTTCAATTTAAAATAGATACTAATGAATGTATATTAAAGAAAGAAGAAGAAACTAGAACACAATATTAATAATTTGATTATATTTGCCAAATATTTTTTTGCAAATTTTCCAAAAATACCCCACATTTCAATATATTTTTGATGGAACTATACCTTTAGATAGGCTGGAGACCATCTGGGGTGTGTGGCTGCCTCTTGACTACACCTTCACTGTGTTTCCTTGAGGTTACTTACTACTTACTTTAGAATTGCCTGCCATTTATTTGCAGCATGTTGACCTTTATTAGGTAGTACACATTTACACATTCTGAGCCGCACTCACGTTACGTACCGGTTGGTGGTGGTAACGTAGCAATTCGTTTGTTTACCAACCGCCAATAAAGCTCAAGAAGAAGAAGATGACCGACACTTCCGGTTCTTCAACAACCAAAGCTACGTGATCAACACTGTCATGGCAGCGTCCTCGTGTCATGCGTGGTTGTCATTAAATGTTTCATATTGATGTTTTAAGCAACCAATATTAAAGGTAGGACGTTTTTTTATTCTCCCGCAACGTGTTGTTGTTATATAATTGTAAATAAATTACTTTACTTTCTTAAACAGACACGTTTAATAATGGCAGAAAGTTAAACGTTGCAGCTACTTCTAACATTAGCTAACTTCAGCAAGCATTGAATTTTTGGATACAGTTTTAAACGGGTCAGTTTCGACGTGAATTGGTTTATTTGTAGTGGTAGTAGTTTTACTTGAGTTAAAGTACAAATACAGCAGTTTTAAAATACTCTATTTTAAGTAAAAGTCCTGCATAAAAATCCTACTTAAGTAAAAGTATTAACAGTTAAAAGTAACATCAGAATGTAAGCAGCATGTTACTCTCGCAGTTGCACTAGTACAGTTAGCTAGTTTAATCTAGTTGTTCTCAACCCACAGCATAAATCTGAGGGGTTGTGAGATGGTTAATCGGAGAGATCTTTGATGTTTGGTGAAATATTGGATTAATTGATCATTTATTGAAGTGAAACCAGACAAACGGGTTGAAAACCACTGATTTCTTCATATTTAACAATGTGTTGTATTTGAAAAGTTATTTTTTTTACATCATATAAATGTAATGTAGGAGAAAGTACAATATTTTTTATATTTAGGTATTAGAGTGGAAGTATTATGTAATGTAGCATCACATAGAATTATTAAAATTGAACTTGAGTACTGTACTTAATGTACTTACCACAGTTACACCTGTACCAATTTGTAGGAAAATGAAGACAAAGAAGATGAAGATGAAAAACAGGACTGTGTCCTCTGGGCTGGGAAAGCCGAAGAAACGGAGCATCCATGTGAAAGGTAATTGGAAAGCTATCGAGCTTGATCCCAGTATCTTCTCTGAGGAAGGCTTGGAAGGTCTTGTGTGCTTTGAAGAGCTGACAAATTACCGTCTGGTAGACTCTGAAAAGGCTGCAGCCACAGCAGCAAAAGAACTGAAAAAGAAAGAGAAGAAAAAGCTGAAGAAAAGAAAAGTTAGTGAAGCGGAAGAGCAGGAAGGTGAGAAGGCAGACGTAGAAAGCAAAGAGAGCAGTAACACAACTGAACCACCCAAGAAAAAGGCCAAGAAGAAGAAAACTAAGAAACATGCTGCAAAAGAATCAGCCCAACAAGATAACGTTGCTGTAGAGGATACAGCTGTAGGTGGGCAGGAGAAGGAGGGAGATGAAACTGCAGATCCCTCTGCCGTTAGCTCAGGACACGATGCCCAGTCAAAACCTGCGAAAAAGAAGAATAGAAAGAAACGGAAGCAGCAGATCGAGAAGGACGCAACGGCAGAGGAACAGCCAGACTCTGGGTCTCCTCCTGAACATCAGGTTCCGGAAAAGGAGCAATCCATTCCCGATAAAGTGACAAAGCCCCCGAAAAAGCAGGCAAAGAACTGGACAAACGCTGCACTTTCTGGTTCTGATGACAAAAATGCTGACGTGAGTGCGTGGAAAGGACTTCATGTTCCCTCCGTTGTGCTGAAGGCACTGAGCAGTCTTGGATTCAGCTCACCGACCCCTATTCAAGCCCTGGCTTTGCCTTCAGCGATCAGAGATCGTATGGATATATTAGGCGCAGCTGAGACGGGTAAGAACACATTTATTCAATATACACTACTCATAACATGTTGGGGATATTGTAGTTTACATGAGAGCTTTTCCTATTTATTCTAAATTTTATTGAAATAAGTACAATTCTTTGTGATATTACTAATGAATGAGAAGAAACACCATTTTCATTAGTTTAATATTTATTATATGAAATCCACTGAGTCTCTCACAATATCCCAAAACCTTTGTAGTAGCATATTCCCATTACAATCCATTCTCACAATTTCAGAAGTTATGCTAATGTATGTGCTGTCATTTCAGGAAGCGGAAAGACGTTAGCTTTTGGTATTCCTCTGATCCACAACATCCTGGAGTGGAAGAACGGCCCAGTAACATCTGATGCTGCTGGTGACGACAACGGGGAGCAAACCGCAGAGCTGGAGAGTTTATATTTACCAGCTGCAGTGTCCAAAGAAGCAGGGAGCGTGGTGAGCGCGAGTGCCGAAATTACACCGGAACAGGATGAGGAGGGAAAAGTGGCGGCTGTGGAAGAGGCGGGAGAAAGCGCCGATGATCAGGATGGAGGTGACTCGGATGGTGGTGAGCACAGCGCTGAAGAAAATGACGAGGACAGAAGACTCGGCTGTGTTCGAGTGATCGAGAATGTGGAGTTCGACTTTGACGTCGCTGCTGAAGCAGGAGAGAAAGCCGCTGGCGCTCGGAATCAGCCTCTGCTCGGACTGGTGCTCACTCCCACCAGGGAGCTGGCTGTTCAGGTCAAGCACCATATCGACGCTGTCGCAAAATTCACTGGTGAGTTATGAATTCAATGCTTTTAAGTTGTTTTTAAAATGACTCAACAATCGTTATGAGGTTGTTGTTTTTTATTCAAACTAGAGCTGGGTGGTATGACCAAAAACTGATATTACAATATTTTTCAAAATTATATCAGTGTCACGGTAGTATTTTTTTTTTCATGCATGATAAGGTGTTAACCCCGTTTTCTAATAATTTATAGATTAAATTGGCTTAGAATGACCAGACTAGTATTAACACAGGTTTGAATCGTCTCACAAAATGCTGCTGTTCATAAAGAAGTCATAGGCAGTCGCCTTAGCAACTGTGTCTTTGAATGACGTCTGACTTGAGTTTTGTGTTGCACCACAAAGTTTAATTCCAAACTCAGACACTCAAAATATTCCTTTTGTATAGATATCAAAACAGCCATAGTGGTTGGTGGGATGGCACAAGTGAAACAGAGGAGGATGCTAAATCGCAGGCCGGAGATCATTATAGCCACTCCAGGACGTTTGTGGGACCTGATCAAGGAGAAACATCCACATCTGCTCAACCTCAAACAAGTCAGGTAGGTACCACCACTTCATAGTTATTCACTGGCTTTAGTTCTTCTTTGAAATGTTCTGTCATTTTTTTTTTTTGGCATAGCATAGCATGTTTTATTACAGCAACGGCCTTTTATGCAGTTGCACTGTAAAGATACATAAAATAATGCTAATCCCTGGTATAGAGTGACTTGAGTACATCTGCAGAGAAAGTGAGAGTTAAGAAAAGGGATCCAGCTTTGACTGCATTGCTGCTTGCAGAACTCCTTGTCCAGTCATTGTCAAATTACCAAAAGCAGGATCCAGGATGGTTTTGTTCCATTCATCTTTTGTGCTATCACTCAGGTGCCTGGTCATTGATGAAGCGGATCGTATGGTAGAGAGAGGCCACTTTGCAGAGCTCGAGAGTCTGCTGGAAATGCTGAACACCGTCCACTTCAACCCAACGAGGCAAACGTTCGTGTTCTCCGCCACGCTGACCATGGCTCACAGCCTGCCCACACGCCTCCTGCAGAAGAAGCAGAAGAATCTGGACAAGAGAAGCAAGCTGGAGATCCTCATGCAGCGAGTGGGGATTAAATCCAAACCCAAAGTTGTCGACCTCACAAGGAAGGAGGCGACAGCGGAGACCCTGACCGAGACACGGATCCACTGTCAGAAGGAGGAGAAGGATTTCTTCCTCTATTACTTCTTGCTCCAGTATCCTGGGCGCACCATGGTGTTCGCCAACAGTATAGACTGCATCAAGAGGCTGAACACCCTGCTGGTTATTCTAGACCGCACCCCGCTGCCACTACACGCCAACATGCACCAGAAACAGCGCCTCAAAAACCTGGAGAGGTTTGCGGAGAGGGAGAGGTGAGTCTTACAAAATATATCCAAGTTTCCATTTATCATTAAGCTATGAAGAAATGTGCACGCCTTTGAATTATTCAACATGCTGGAAGAAGCCTGGCTTAAAATTCTTATAAGCAATTCCATTCGTCTTTTCAAATATGCATATCTACAGAATATGTTCTGAAACTAAATTCCGGACTACAGGCCTGATTAAAAGCCCCATGCTCAAATTTAAGAAAGAAAATCAATTTTGTAATTGTACAAGCCGCACCGGATTTTAAGCCGCAGGCTCCTTCAAATTTACGTCCATTTCTTAGATTTAAAAAAGTAAAACACTGTGTTATTCTTCTTAAGCATTGTTCAGATATTTACCCAGAAAGATATTACAGGTGAGATTTTTAAAAACCTTTTTAATCTGCTTGGTAACATAAACAAATGAATCACATGCCTACATATTGTACGTGTTTTTTATAACGGTGCCTGTAACACGGCTACTCTGAAATATAGCATACATTTGTATCGGAACACACAACTATGTTGTACGCCATGGGTTGCTGATGTTTTTTTACTCAACAGTGCATAAACTGTATTTCGGATTCTTCTAATAATGTTTAACTTAATAACTTAACTTATAACATTCTTAACAAACTTATAACATATACCACATTCCACAACCTACATGAAAAAGTCACCCATCATCTTCATCTTTCTCCTCCACATTAGTCCTCTAATTCAATGTCCGAATTAAACAGCCCCAGGATCTCATCACTCACTACAGTCTCCTCGCTTTCGATGTCACTTGAGTGCACGCCGTCTTCTTCATCGCGCAGCAGCCCAGCCTTTCTAAACCCGTTGGTGATGGTTGATGTTTTGAATAAGCCGCACCGTAGTATAAGCCGCAGTGTTTAAAGTGTAGCGGATTAGTCCGGAATTTACGGTAACCAATTACCTGAAACTGGTTTATTATCACAAGATTTATTTATTCTTAAACTTATAGTTTCATACAGAAGTTTTAATAACTCCTAAAGCTGCTTATGCTCCAGCCATTTAGGCAAAATGACAAATCATTTGATATGAACTGAAATCTTAAATCTAATACTTTGTTCCACAGCTGTGTTTTGCTGACTACTGATGTGGCAGCGAGAGGACTGGATATCCCCAATGTTCAGCATGTTATTCACTACCAGGTGAGCTTTTTTCGACAATAATCAATGGCTTCTTGCTAAGACGTGAATATTGAAAACCACTATACAAACATATTGTCAAGCTGAATTTTGTTTTGTGAGCACTTTTTAAAATCTGAAATAAAAATATTTTGTATTTCAAGATTGATTCATGACAATAGCATCATTAGTTAACGTACGGTTGGATTTGGACATAGTGTATTAGAATACAGCATTATTTCTAAAAGAGGCTTCCTGTACCCAATGTCTGAATTATATGTGCAATGTTATCCCGTGAAATGCCAGGTTCCCAGGACGTCCGAGACTTACGTCCATCGGAGTGGCAGAACAGCAAGAGCCACCAAAGAGGGTCTTAGTCTGCTGTTAATAGGCCCAGACGACATGATGAACTTCAAAAAGATTTACAAGACTCTGGGGAAGGACGAAGATCTTCCCATGTTTCCCATTGAGACCAAATGCATGGAAGCCATCAAGGTGCGTTCCATTGGCATTAAGTACTGTATTTATGTGCTGATAAAAAAAAAAAGTTTATATTTGATTTGTGTATGTATGTATCGCTCCACAGGAACGTGTGAACCTGGCCAGGAAGATAGAGAAGATTGAGTACCACAACAGCAAGGAGAAACAGCACAACTCCTGGTTCAAACAAGCAGCAGAGGCCCTGGAGGTGGACCTGGATGATGACCTTTTACTCGGTATGACCATCATAACCAGGGGTGCACATAACAGTTTTTAGTGAGCTACTCAAATGAGTACCAGGATGTAGATTGGTACTCACACAGTGTGAGTAGTTTTTTTAAACTAATTCCGTAACTTAATATGTCCTTTGTAGGTTTTCATTCCGTATTCCTGTACTGTCATACCGGATTGTGAAGTTCAGTAATAAGAGCCTTGTAACCCTGAGGTGATCTATAAAATTATTATAGGTATTTGACTAGGCTCATAACTTTGCTTTGACTTTGCTGAATTTTTATTTATTTATATATTTTTTTTGTACAAGCTGCTCAGGCTGGTGCTCAGATTGCAGTTAGAGCTTAATATCTTCAACTCTTTTTATTTAAAGCTGAAGAGAGGAACACCACAGCTCCTCTTTTCTTTTTTCCTTTTTTCTTTTTTTTTAAGTTATAAAACTACTAGCTGCTATAGCTCCTTTGCTCCTGATCAGCGAAACATTGCTTGGATCACAGCTAGTCAGCTCCTCTGACACTGACAGCTCAGCTGCAGGTGAGACAGCTGGAGGGTGCAATTCTATTTTTCTTTTTTTTTAGCAACTGTCAGGTATGCAAATGCACATGACGACACCTGTTGGACCGCAATCCCTCATTTGTCACGCATGCGTACCAGTTCTGTGCACCCCTGATCATAACCACACCACAGAAAAACAAATCACTTGCAACATGCTCAATCTGTTTATAAATGATCAAAATGCTGATGACTGAATATTCTCTGTGCACAGGTGGAGGAGATGATGAGGAGGCCGACAGGGAGCAGCAGAAGATGGTGAAGGGAATGAAAAAGCATCTGAAGCATCTGATCTCCCAGCCTGTGTTCAAGAATGTGATAAAGACAAAGTATCCAACTCAAATGGGAAAGCTCTCCCTGCCTCACATGCCTCTCGCAGGGGTGGACTGTGCCCTTCACCAGGTTTCAATACAGAAGGAGAAGAAGAAAAAACACCCGAAGAAAGGTGTTCCACCACAGCAGAGGAAGCAGAAGCAGAAGAAGGCAAAGCTGCAGCAGTGACGTTTTTATGTGATGTGTACTAAATAAGGCCAACTATGACAGGATTTCTGTAATTGTTGATTCATATAGTGTTTTCATATAAATTCATTTTCAAGTTTTAAAGTATCTTTAAATACTTTAATGTGTGCAAAAATTGTTTCCCCAGATATTTGTTGAATTGCTTCACACTGCAAGGTTTTATATATATAAAAAAAGTGTCTTCCAACCGAAAGTCAATATTCCTGAGTTGAGTTGACTTTTAATGCATCAGCGGCCGTGGGTAGAGAATGTTATAATGTGACGTCTGGTGCAGGAGGTGCAGCGAGGGTTCAGGGCCCTCTGGAATCATGTGGTGAGCCAGTTCCTGTTCGTCGCCCTCCATAGAGACGATGTGGATACAAACGTCCAGGGCCTGCGTCAGAGCCAAGATGTCCACGTGATCGCACTCCATCGCCATCGCCTCCACTTCCTGAATGAAGAGAAGGTAGACATTATCGCGCTTGACGGCTGTATTTCCTTAACTTCCACCTTGCCAAAAAAAAAAAATCCTCCACTTCTTTTTCACTAGAGGGCAGCAGCACTTTATTGTTACGAACCTGATGACAGTAGACCTGTAGATTGGGCGCCTCCACAAAGTTGCAGAAAAAGTCAGCATGGTTTTGCAGGTGCATAGAGGTGAGCAGCCGGAGATACTGCACCACACTGTCTGAGGTCACCTGCTCATTGAAGAGCCTGCACAGTGTTTGCTCCTGATCATCAGCAGCTTGGCACTGCTCTACAACATTTATGACCTTCGAGAGAAGAGAAATTATTCAGCAGTTTCAAATGTTGGTTTACGAAACTCTTGTTTTTCCCAGTTCCGCTAGTGGACCTTGAATCCTTTTGTGTTTTCTCTACAAACACCATCGTCAAGTAGAGAAACCTAGTAGTGAATAAGCCACACTCAACCAAGAGCACTGTAATGTTCTTATGAGCATGAAAAAGTCTTAAGATTTCACATCATTAAATCCAGTTTGTAATTTACAGTTCCTCTCAGTGTGCCTGGATGGGAGAATCGAGTAACATGCACATTCAGACCCATTAGCGTAATAAATCATGAACATAACACAAATCTGCGGCTTTTAATGTCATAACTTTTTATGCTTGGTGGTAAATCTATCATTTAGATATCACCCGTTTTTTCCACATGACTTTGTAATAAAAACCTGTAATAAATCTGGAAATTAACATGACGGGGTTTAACTGCAACAACAGTTGATCAGTCTAAAAAGGAAGGAACTTAGAAAAAGACAAGAATACATGGGGAGAAAATGTCACTTAAGATATTAGGAGTTGTCGACATGTATAAGTTGCAAATTTTCATTATATTACTGATTTATCACGTTTTTGGGAAGTTATAACAATTTTGTTGAAGATTTTTACCTTCTGGCAAACGTAATTATCACACTTCGAGGAAATCATTAGATTTGTAGAAGGCGACAACAGCTATTATGCTTCTGGGAGAATCTTTACATTTGTTAGAATATTACAATAAAATCTGGCAATTTGTATTTGATTTATAGTTTATTACATTTGTGGCATATTGTTAGGCCTCTATAAAGTTTATCTTTTTTTCTTATCTACAACTGTTTTGCATCTACTTTTGTGTTGCTTGACAGTATTTTCTGAGCAGATCATAACCAGAGCTAAATTAGACTTAATGCTTCCATTTTTGAGAAAAATGTCATTTCTTTTAATAAAGGAAAAAAATGTCTGTCTTAGAATTTGTGCCTAGATAACTCAACCCTCCTGTTATGTTCATTTCTCAGGAACAGCAATGGTCAAAAAGGTGTTGAAAACCAAAAAAATCACAAGCATTGTCACTATTTCATTACATCCATTGCTGACTATTCTATCAGTGTTTAGCAGAATGGTGTTCCTTACCTCTAACGGGTTTAATTAGGATAAGTCACTCGTTTTTCATAAAAAAAAAATAAAAAAAAATCTAACCTTTTCTTAATGTTTCACCATTTGTTTAATTTTGAAAGACAACCATAAAAAGATAATAGTTTTACAAAATATTGAAATACATTTGAATTTAGTTTCTTTTTCTGTATGTGTAATATGGCTCAAAGTTGAAATATTCTGACATTTTGACACTTTTGCCTCCAGTTTGATGCTGCAAATTGACCTGATCACATCAGTATCTATGTGATATGAACATGCAGAGATATGTGAGATGAAACATTTTATGTTGATTACACTAATTAAGGCAAGATAAGGAAGTTTCATCCTGGGAAAAAAACTATTATTTCTAGATCTTCAAACTTTAAAACGGGTCAATTTGACCCATAACATAACAGGAGGTTTAAATGAAACTGACTGCAGAAGGAGATGCATTATTTACTGTGTTCAGATGCTGCTTGAAGGAACTGTCATCACATCCCGTAGAAGCCAAGTCTTTGCTGCTCTCAATAATTTGGTCCTTGAATCTGAAATCGAAACCAGTTAAAAGTGGATCCTCTTCCCATACCCTGATCATGTACTATGTTTATTTAGAAATGGCTTCAATCGGGGCATATGGCAGTGATGACAACTGACCTCTGCAGAGCCCTGGCATTGTGAAGGACTGACTCCAAGTATGCGAAGCAGAAGGCTCTGTAGAAGCAGTTCCCATCCCCTCGCACTTTCCTCACGGAGGAAAACTGGCCGCTTAAATCCTACCGGAAGACAACAGGTGTTGTTATTATGGACGTTGGGTTACTTGTGGCGGATTCGACCGCCAGCAGCTGAATAGCCCACCTTATATTTGGCAGCCGGCGTCTGCTCCGTTAACACCGCGGAAACGTCCTCCATGCAGGACACGAGGCTGCCAGCCTCCATCTGTCGAAAAAACAAGCGACGTCACAACCCGCGAGTCCGAACGACAGCTTCAAGAGTCGCGTGACGGCATGTCGTCGTAATGTCAATGGTTTGGCAACGGCACGCGACGTTAAAGCCGTGCGTCAATACGTTGCGTCAATTTTGTTTCCATTTTCCGAATACCGGATATTTGCCAGTACTATACCACGTGCTCGCGTTAAAGGGACAGTCCGTGGTTTGTTTATACTCGTGATAGAAAAACGTATGACCAGTCGTGATGAAAACGATTTTTTTAAAAAACTAACTTGAAAAATCGAAACATTAAATTTGGTTGTGTATTTTTTTTAAAATGTGCAGCATTTATGACCTTCAAGAGAAATTAATTCATCAGTTTCAAATGTTGGTTTATGACACTGTTTTTCCTAGTTCTGCTAGTGGGCAGAATTGGAACAGATTTAAAATAAGCTTATATATTTTTGAAAATGTGCACAATTTATGACCTTCAAGAGAAGAGAAATTATTCAGCAGTTTAAAATGTTAGTTAATGAAAGTATATTAAAGTATTGTTTTTCCTAGTTCAGAAACGGGTATTTAAGCTAATTGTGGTTTTAAAGTGAATCCAGCGCTTTCAAAAGTTCAACAACCTAATGTTACCCAACGTATCAAAGGTTAAGTTGGCTAATTATAATTCAGAATAGCCCCTTTAGTTATTAATTTATATATTAATATATGTATAAAGGTCTAATTAGCAATGCACTATGGAAGCAGAATTTGAATGCATTTACCATAATGTCATTTTATGTATTGGTTAGTATAGTAGAAGTAAACATTAGCATAAAATGAAAATGCTTAAGTAAAATACCTCAAAATGGTACTTATGCAATGTTACTGTTTAGTAACTGTAGTAAAAAACAACCAAATACCCGCCACTGAAATGTTCACTCACAGTGACAGAGAAATTCCATTGGAAAACTACTAACAAATTAAATTCAATGCCTAAGAAGTGTAACTTAACATGTTTTGCTGCATTGCAGAAAGCAGTGGCATTTCCATGTAATTGTCCATCCCTTCACCAGAAGTATGCAGTCAAACCTGTAGAGCAGCCTCTGACAGCACAGTTGAAGTCTGAGTCGTAGCTGATTAATACTAATTAATGTCTGAGTCTCTGCAGTTGCATGTTGCTGTATTCATATTCAAAAAGTAAACATGGATACCATTGTTTTGATGCGGATTAGTGTCTCACAGCATCATCTGATTGTGGATTTTATTTAATTTTTAAAAGTCAACAGGTTACATTTCATGAATGCACATTTTCACACAAAGGTCACTTACTATAACTTTAACCAGAGTTTCATTAGCTTGAGTTTGCCGAGCTTATTTGAAGTTGTCCTGTTGTTGTCAGTTGTCTCCATTTTGGTAGTAAGTGGATACTCTGTCAGGAACTCTTCCAAAGAAGAATCATTATGCTTTATAATCCCATTATTATAAATGGCAACATAATCATACACTAACATTTCTACATCAACTAAAGGTCTCACTCTTGCTGCTGATTTTACTTAGACTTTTGAATTGTGTTTTGCTGCCGATGCTTTTCATTGATCCTCTCTCTCTCTTGTCTGTCAGAGCTGTTCTACTTGTCATTGCAGACCCAGACTCCATCAGTCTCCTGGCTCTCTTCTCCGTGTCTGCCTTGTCCAGAATGTACTCCTGAAACCATACACTTGGTCAGTCAAGAGTTATGTAAAGAAATCTAGATTACAGCACATGAACACTAACATTGTTACCTTCACCATGTCCATCATCATCAACACGTTCATGTTTTCCAGAGGTCCATATGCTGGCAGATAACACTGCTCTGCAAGGTTGTTGATAGCCATGAGTAAACTGCCCACTTCTTCAACCTGAGAGATAATGGTGTGTTATTTCTGTCCGTTACACCCCAGCTTGCATATTAGCCAACAGTCATTTCTCAGTCTCTACCTTCTCTCTGGACTGGCCTTGCTCCATCAGCAGGTTAACCTCGGCCTGCTTATTCTTCTCTTTGAGGCTCTCTAATTCACTCTGGAGTTCAGAAAGTTCTTTATTGGCCATCTGCAACACATGTAAAAACAAGTGCTGTGAATAAAGGGGAAAGGTGCGCTAAATATCTGTATGTG
The DNA here is from genome assembly GCA_030544235.1 of Lepturacanthus savala. Classification (NCBI taxonomy): domain Eukaryota; kingdom Metazoa; phylum Chordata; class Actinopteri; order Scombriformes; family Trichiuridae; genus Lepturacanthus; species Lepturacanthus savala. The sequence continues at coordinate 15,164,100 of CM060469.1, read as the reverse complement.
CGAGTCTGACCAGTTGTTTAATGCTGTGATCCTGTTTCATGGTCTGCAGCTGTCGCTGGCCCTGATCCACCTCCTCCTCCAGACACCATAGGCGTTGCAGCAGCTCCTCGTGGGTGATGGACAGGGTCTCATGACGCCGAATGATGGGCATAACCAACGATTCACCCCCATTCTCAAGGTAATCTAGAAAAGAGTGTGCAGTTTGGCCCTTCTTAAAGACAGTATCTAAGACAAATGAGTCAATTTTCAACTTACTGGGAAAGTACTCAAGTGTTTTCATCAAGTAGTCCTCATAGATTTTGTATTTTGCCATTCTCTCTTTTAAAACTTGCTGTCTGCAAATTGAAAGATGAGAAAACTGAGGTGAAAAGTGACTTATTGAGCAAAGTCCTCACACAGGGCCTGGAGGCTTCGAGTTCTCACCTGGCTCGAAGTTGTTTCAACTGTTTCGTCAGCTCCTCTATCTCTTTCTGCTTCAAAATGTTCTGCTCCTGTGCAGCTTTGTACTTCATCAGTCCCCGGCGTCGCTTCAATTCATTTTCAGCCACAAACTTTTCAAATTTCATTGCTCTTTCTTTAGTCTGGATGGGGGAGGGGAACAAATGAACCCCAAGGGCATCTGTATTAGGACAATATGATCTGCATGTGAGGTAAATTGTTAAATGCAAGTCGTTTGAGTGAAAATCACCTGCTGTTGTTTTATTTCCAGTTCAGCTCTTTTCTGAGTTAAAGCCTGCACACAGCTCTTAAATTCTTGCCTTTTGAGTGCAAGTTGTTTGTCCACCTCTTCCAACTCAGCCTGTTTCTTCAGGACCAGGGTCTTTTGTAAAGTGTTCACTCCTGCCTCGAGGATTCTGCTAGGAGACTACAAAAAATATATACTACTACTACAAAAAATATTTTAAAAAACCCAAACATTTATTGCTTAAACACCAAACCTCTTCACACTACTAAAGTGACTTAAAGGGGCACTTTTTTTACACATTACATTTTACACATAAAGACCAGTTTACTCATCTTGAAGAGTACTATCAAGAGTATTTAGATACAAATATTTAACAGAAAACCTTTATTATACAATTGGCCATGGATTTTAAAAGACGAGGGTGTTAGCAGGCAGGTAAAGTTCATTGAAAGAGACTACAGAGTTGGATTATGGGAATTGGAGTTTTTGGCACTAAAGGTGAGAATATACAAGTTCACTGGCTTTAGAAAATGCAACAATTAAGCAGTGGAATGCCCCTTAAACCAGTAGAAAATTTCAATTTGTGGTAAGCCTAATATTTAGCATTTAGTATTTATTTTTTTCTTAACATTAATCACATGCTTCTAATCATTATTCAGTCTTACCTCTGTTACAACTGGTATGTGAGTGACATTTTCCTCCTCTCTATGCCTGAGGAGAAAAGGATTACTATTACTATCGCCCAGTCAAAACGTGGAAAATATTATAATTTTATTATTTTTTTTTGTAAATATAAAATAATAGAAACACTATAGTAAAGACATACAGAGTAAAACCAAAACAGGGAAATCTAAATAAATAAAAAAGATGAAAGATAGTTTTACATTGCTCTTATTGTTACTCCTCACTGACCTACATAATGACTCTATATAAAGGCAGATACATTATGGGGTGGGTATTCAAGCAAGTATGTTTCCATATGTTAATAAAAAATTTGTAATCACTTTTAGGTCTGGCACTTAGTCTCTCCAAAGGCATTATTTTAAACATTTCCCGGTCCCACTGGGTAACTGTTTAGTTATGTATAATCCAATTAAAAAGACAATGTCCTTAGTAATAATTTTGAAGCAACATGTTATTGGAGGCAATCAATATTGTGAAATAGTGACTGTATATGTAAGTGTACAGTCTGAGCATAGTAGGACCTTTAAGAGTTAAACCTATTAAAAATATAAGGAGTTTCATGTTGTCTTTGCACAATCTCCTTAAACACAGGCCAGTGCAGCGAAATGTGCTGCTGCAGGAAAGAATCCAGGCAGTTCTGGCTGCCTGTAAATGGGTTTTTAAAGAAAAAAAAGAATAAATATTAGGTGAGGTTAATGATTCCGGAAGGCACAGGCCTACCTGGTGTCCTCCGACTGTGTTACAAACACGTTTCTCATTCTATTTTCCACCCTGAGCTTCAGACGGGGGTCGCTGCTCTCTAAGAAAGGAAGGGAAGAAGTCGTCATGTTTCTGCAAAAGTCTCGTCCAGGAATCCCGATGAGTAAACAAATGTAGCAGTTATTCCACGTTCGGACGATCAAGGATCTTTCCGGATGTTTTCCTGGTTCGGTGTCGCTGTTGCCCCGGGCGACCACTGGCGAGACAACAGGGAATGCGCCGGGATGGTTTTTCCGTTGTCATGGCAACTGCCATGGAGGCGGTTCTGTTTTGCTGACTCGCATAGAAATGAGATCGTTAGAAGAGTGGGAGAATATTAAGAGCGCTCCCTGCCTAACAGTAGGACGGCTGGTGGTGAATTTAGCAGCGACACAGGTTTCTTAATTAAGCCTAATTTCACTGCGTGAATGAATGAAACTTAAAAATAAATTGCAGACTTTACGGCCTCCGGATTTAGCTAAGATAGTCTGCGCCATCAACACATACACAGGTACACAGCGGGTATTTAAATAAAAAAAAATTGTATTATTATTAATTTCAAATTTCCCCTTCTTCATTGAAAAGTCCATTCTGTGAGTCAGGGCCATTTCTATATATTCTTTTTTTGGAATCCCATATTTGTTTTTCTGACCTATTCATACGTTTAATTTATAATTAATATAACCATTGTGCACTTAAATAATGTATGTTTTCGACCAACACAGTGCCAGTTTATATTTGAGCAGCAAAAAATATATATCTGAATGCTTAAAATTATGTGAAATTAGGAGAATAGCCACTTTAAGCCACTAGTTGTCTATGCACGGCTTCCACCCAGCTCCACACTCTCATCCACATATGGTCTTTTTCCGTCTCTAAAAATCAGCCTTCCTGTGACAAACTCTACAAACTCTCTGTATACGCTGTATGTGATTCTGCACAGTGAAACCAAGTTCAACAAGGAAGTTGTGCAATCATTCATGACCACTGTGTTTCCGTTGTCTCCGTCTCATATGCAAATAACCTGGTCAGATGAGAGAATGTAATGATGTAATGAATCATATCTTCATGGTGGTTATGATTTGCTGAGAATGTTCTAGACTTTCTGTATTTTTTTGTTTTGCTTTGTCTCACTTTTCTGACATAGTTCAGTTGTACACAGCAGACATCACATATTAATGAGCCCCAATCATGATGTCTGACTATTAACATTATTATTATCAATCAGATTGTGTCAAACAGTTCTGATGAAGTAGGATAGCAGATTTTTATGCCTTAACTTTTAGTTTTTGGCTAGTTTATATATATTCAATGTTATATAAATAATTAAATAAATCCTTAAAATCTAAAATCGACTTTAGATTATACCAAGGAAACGTGCACTGGCATTAATCCACATATCTTTTATAGTACACAGGGATAAAAATTATATGTAACTGCTACAGCAGTACTTTTTAGGTTTAATTTAATAGATGTTCAATTGCAGTTAACAGTGTTTTTCCATATTTGTCACATTTTTTTCTGAACCATAACCTGCAATCAATGAATGACGCTATTTCTACGTTTATTGGGCAAAAATGTAGGCTCCCTCAGAAATTTGAAAGAGCCAGCCAGTGTGCTCTACTTCCTCAAGCTTTAAATAGTTAAGTTGAAGGGCTTGTTTGTGTCAGACAAAAACCACTTCCAGTTTAGATGCAGGAAGTATTTTTTTGTTGTGCTCACTCATATAGCAGTTTCACCCCTAACTTCAGTCACAGTAAGAGGTGAATCAACAGAGGAACATTAGACAGCTTTACTGTTGCAACAAGCTGACAAAGCATTCAACAACATTTAAGCAGTGACTGGGGACAGTGTCACGTGGTGAGTTGAAGTCTTTGAAATATGGTTAAAGCTTTTAAAGAGATTGTTTTGTTTTCTGTGTAGAGTCATAGCACATCCATGGAATTTATTGACACAATGCAGAGTGCTAACTAATAGACAGGTGGAGTTGCTATTTTGTTTAATGATTCCCTCTAATGCAAGCCGATGTCTTAAGGAAATTTTGCTTCATTTGAATATATGACAAGTAACATGATGGAGCAGTGGTTAGTGCTGTGGCCTCACAGGGAGAAGGTCTAAATTGCCTATAGGTGTGTGAGTGAATGGTGTGTGCTGCATGATAGATTGGTGACCTGTCTGGGGTTTATCCCTGCCTCTCACCTGTAATGTGCTGGATTGGCTCCAGCAGACCCCGTGACCTCTAATGAGGAATAAGTGGGTATAGAAAATGACTGAGTGAATATGTGGTTTTTCAGCTAAAATTCTCTTCTCGAGCTATGTTCCTAAACATGTACAGGCCACCTAAATACTATGCAAACTTATTTGATGACTTTGCTGAACTGCTATGTGCATATGAAGTTCCCCAAGGCTCCATTCTGGAGCACCTTCTGTTCAACATTTAAATGTGCCTCTAGCTAAGATTATAGAAAACAAGAACATATGTTACTATAACTATGCAGACATCACACAAATTTACAACCAATACTATATGGGCTATAAACAAATGTTGAATAAGTGCAATGAACAAATCAATGATTGCATGGACCAGAACTTCCTTCTATTAGACAAAGATAAAACTAGCATTTGTTTTGGAACCCAAAGGAGAAGTCTGTGATCTGCTTCAATCAGTATGTTAATGTTAAAACCACAAACCAAGCCAGAATTCTTTTCAACCTTTACAATTACAAAGTCAGTCTGCTATTACCTGAAGTGTATATGAATATTTAAAGGACTTATGTCCCAGCAGGATTTAGAAAAGCTTGCTTTTATCTTCAGCAGTCTTGACTACTGTAACATTGATTTTACAGGTCTCGCTAAAAAATCAATCAGACAGCTACACTTGATTCAGAACACTGCTGAATGAACTAAAAAGTGGATCTCATCACTCCAGATCCAAGGTCTTTACTCTGACTTCTTATCTGCTTTTGGTTTATGAATTACTAAATGGTTTAGGGCCAAAATACATTTCTGTTCTGCTGCTATGTTATAAAACATCCAGACTTCTCAGATCATCTGGGACAGGTCTGCTTTCTGTTCCCGGAGTCAAAACTAAACTTGGAGAAGTAGCATTCACTTGTCATGCTACATATCTGGAACAAACTGACAGAACATGGCATATCTGCTGTAACTCCTAAATCAATTATTTGTTATTTCATAAACTGGACTTTCTCAATGTATCCTACTTTTCCTATTTAAGTTTATTCATATGTGCTATTTATTTAAACTATTTAATGGCTCTCTGCATTTCATCTTTGTTTAAAAATATGATAATTTGTAAAGCATGAATCATTGTTTCCCAAAGTAACTAAAGCGTCATGTGTGATTCTGATACCATCCTTCTTCTGCATAACTCTTTGTAACATATAACCTCACATGAGTGTTTCCTCTAGAGCAGCAAGTGGAACCAAACACAGTTCAACATGCCCTTAAAAGGCATGTATCCTCTTTGCCTGAGCTGCAGCACACTGGTGTCAGCCAGCACAGATTTCAGCTCTCTCAAATTAGCTTAGTGTTTAATTCATACAGCATGAATATACAGATCGTTTATATTGCACTGTGCTTGCTGATGCATTATTCTTTTTGTTGAGGACTGTACAAAAGTTTTTTCAATAGCTACTTTTAGCGTTTTGACTTTAGTTTTCTAATCTTCAGATTTGGATCATCGGCCTCATCACTGGTCTATGAAGGGAACAGCAGCACACTATTAGATGACAGGATCCTCAGACTGGACAACAAATCTCTCGTGATGATCGCAGTCAGCAGATCCAGGTCTCTTTACCAGAGACTGGATGCAGATATCAAAGAAAGGTTGGCTGTTTGCTCCCTGAGTTTTCCCACTTCACCCAACAACACAGAAGACCTGCATAGGTGAGGATACATCTTTTTAGTTGTATTTTTATATTGTTATACTGCTTCTCCAGATCATTAACTATGATGGTCACGTGTCTGAAATGTTATTGTTAAATCTGTAAATAATGGAAAGAAAACGAACTGATACATTCACTTTTAAACCTCTTCAAAAGCCAAAGTTTGGTGTTTGTAGTAACAAGCTGGATTGAAGCTTTACAGCATTAAAGGAGCAGCCGCTGCAGGTGAAGTGTGACCGAACATCTGTCAAGTGTTCATCAAGTGTTGCATCTAAAACCTCAAACACACACAAATAAAAGAGCACACATTCCTTCTGCTGTATGGCGTGACCTTTACCCCTTTTCTACCAAAGTAGTTCCAGTGCTAGTTCGGGGCCAGTGCTTAATTTGGAACCGGTTTATCTGTTTTCACCTGTAAAACAAGTGGTCCTGGAGCAGAAAAAATGGTTTCAGAGCATGGATGGTATATATATGTATATATGTTATAGGAACCAACTGGACCCAAAAATTACTTCTGGGTTTACTTCCGCATTACGCAACCCATGATGCTTTGGGGCCTCCCATCATGCCCTGTGGCGATGAGAATGTGCAAATCCCCCAAAAATTCACCTTTTAGTCTTTTAGTTCACTTTGTCGATCACATTAAAAAAAACATTTGTCAAAAAATAAATGAATAAGTAAATACATTTTTTTTAAAATGTCGCAGCTTTTCTGCTCGTGAGTAAGGTTTTGGACATATAAAAAAAATCCATTACTTAAAAATATAGAATACAAAGATTTGTATTTAACAGGGTTAAAACTGCATGTCGGCATGCTTGCTGAGCATGGAGTCAATGAACTTATTGAACTAAACAAGTAATCATTAGTAATGTATGGGTTTCTACGAATTTATTGACTCATACAATTAAACAACATTGGGGCCATTACATGAATAACAGATTAAACATTGTTGAAGTAGACCATTAAAGTATCTCTGTCAGCCCCCGTTTGACTGCCATGGATAGATAATGCCTGAAGACGGAGAAGAATAGGAGAGCTCCTCTTTGCCTTCAGTCACAAGATTACCTGTAAAGAGATAAATGTGGAAGTAAATAAGCATGTTGTGTGGAGAGTCATCAATACTAAAATTAATGTTCATCATGGTACTTAACCCAATTTTTCTCAGAGTATTTTAGAGTGTGGTGTTAATTTAAAAATATTCCACATCTACTTTTGGAGTTGACATACATTACATTATCTTGAGTTTATTATATAGTATATTTATGAACAAAGTAAACATAGCCAAATATACACACATGCGCACATACACATATGTGTGTGTATGTTTGTGTGTGTGGGGATATATATATATATATATATATATATATATATATATATATATATATATATATATATATTTATTTTGGGTCAGTCGTATATGGATCCTAATGAAGCACCATAAAACCATGCGCCAGTTGAACCAGCATTGGCCCTGAACCAGTCTGGATGTCTAAATTGCTGCTGCCTTGCTTTAATTACCTGTAGACTGTGCAGGTTGACATGTGGGATTGGCTCATTACATACTTCAACATTAAAGGTACATTTTGTAGCTTCTGGCGTCATCTAGTGGTTAGATTGCAGATCGCAACCAACTGAGTACCTCAAGAATGAATAGGAAAACCTACTGTGGCTGAGAAAAATGCAAAAGGCTGTCTCTACTGCCATTGTTTATTTTGTCCATTCTGGGCTACTGTACAAATATAGTGCTGTAACATGAAGGGCTTCGCAGAAGGGGATCCACTCTAGACTGGACTACATTATTATTTTTTTGGTTTTGGAGACCTGGTTTATGAAAGCCCAGAGCTGTTTATTTGGTGCTATGAATTTCTATCAAATGCATCTTATATAGCTTATAGCCAAATCATATCCAATATACCCAATGCTAAATGACGATAAAATAGATTAGTGCTAAAAGTTGCTCTTTTTTTCAAACTAACTTGTGGTCTAAATTACTTAGAGCACTTTCTAAGGCTGCATGGAAAGGTAAATTACCATTTGCCACCATGTTGGATCCAGTCCTCAACAAAGTCATTGTCTCTGCACCCTCCCCCGTTCTGTGATTGGCTCCCTTGCTTGATGTCCACACTAAATTGCAGAGCAAGTGCATTCTCATGCAAGGAAGGATGGGTAGACCCAAGCTAGACCCACTTCCCATGTGAATAAAACCGCTCATTCTAAGCTAATAAAACACATTGATTGAATTATACACCAATTAAAACATACATTTGCCATCCATTCCATTAGATGCTGCTAAATGCCACTAAACCACACACACACGCTGTACCTTTAAATAAAACCAGTGGTTCACATTAAATGTGTTAAATACCCAGAACAACCTTCCCACAAAATCAATATGCAATCTACAAATACATACATCACACATAATAGGGTTTTAAAGCTTTTAAACTCTTTTATCTGTATAAAAGTGACCGTTTCATGTATAAAACAATGGGGATGAATGACGTTTTTATAATAAGGTTTTATAACCATCACTTTGGGAGTAGGTTTTGCGAGTTTTTCAGTCAACATTGTTTGGGCACTGAATTTCTAACCTCCCACAGCCCTGGTAATGGTGCATTTGATCTGTGTAATAAACATTGAAGAGTTAATCGCGGCAGTAAAATTCAAATAGCCCAAGTCACCCTATGGACATAAAGTAGATCTACAGTGCCACAGTGTCTGAGCCATTAAAAAAAAAAAAAAACTCAATAGTGACTCATTAATTTTCGGTCTATCTTTTACCAGGCGCGGTAATTATTCTTGGCTTCGCCTGCATTATCTTCGGTTGCTTTTTTGTCTTATCTGGGGATGTCCGCGTCTCTTGACTTATATGGATAAAGCCGTCACCCTGCTGCCTGACAATACAGTCCCAAAATAATCTGAGAGAGGAGGGCACAGCTGCGCCCCGCTACTCCGCCGCGCTGCTCTCTGCTGCTGAATGAAACATTACCGCCACTGCTACCGCCAGGTCATGACGAAATTCAGCTATTCCGAATATTTATCGCAGTTTCGTAACGCAGGGGGCAGATGCGCTAATGTTCAGTCGCGTCTGCGAGGCGACAGGAGGGGAAGAGACAGTCAGGGCGACGTCACGTCAGAGCCGGAGTGAGTCTTTTATTATTGTGGGCTGCTCGACACGAGAGGTTTGTGAGTGTGTGTGTGTGTGTGTGTGTCTGTGTGTGTGTGTGTGTGTGTCTGTGTGTGTGTTAGGGGTTCTTGTGTGCAATTGAGTTCTTATTTGTCAATATAGAATATCACAATTCATAATTAGTTTAATGACCATACATTGATTTATTACAGCCAAATGTATGTAGATAATCACCTTGTTAGAATCCATGGTTGCATATAAACTACACCTTGTGCTGATGGTTTAATGTCTGAAATTACACTTTGATTGAATTTGTGTGTGTTAATTAAAGTGTTTGTTTTTTTCGTCTTTTCGTTTTAAAGGGAAGTTGACCCTGTGGTCTCTGCCATCAGGAGAGGGGATGCAGAGGCTGTCAATGATCTGGCAACATCAGCTCCTCCCAGCCTGGTGAAGGAGAACAAAGATGGGTGGATACCTTTGCATGACGCTGCCTTCTGTGGACAGAGCGAGTGTTTGAAGACCCTACTAAGGGGTATGACACAAATGTGTTCAGTTTCTGGAATATACTCTGCTGCTTGGTCTTTTTTAAAATACTGTTTGTGTGATCTGATCTGTTTTCTGCTCCAGTCCATCCAGGTTCAGTAGACAAACGTACTTTGCAGGAGCAGACGGCCTTGCTGCTCGCCGTGTCTCGTGAACACTTGTCATGTGTGCGGTGCCTTCTGGAGGCAGGCGCTGACCCTGACATCAGCAGCAAGAACAAAGAAACCCCTTTGTATAAAGGTGCAGTGGTAAATCATTTGTACATAGCAGAAATATTTAGAAAAAAAACGTCGCAATCCTGTGCCAGATCTGACTCGTCATATCTCGTGTGCGTCCCTGCAGCCTGTGAGTTGGAGCGCGTGGACATGGTGAGACTCCTTCTGTCACATGGAGCCACTGCAAACCAGCGGTGTGGACAGGGCTGGACGGCGCTGCATGAGGCCGTATCCAGGAACAACACAGAGATCTGTGAGATACTGATAAGAGACGGGGCCGCAATCAACCCGTCCAACACGTACAGCATCACGCCGCTCATTGTAGCAGCTCAGCGGGGACAGATGAGGGCACTGTGTTACCTTATTGGAAAAGGTAAATTTCGACCTACTTCTCATTCTGACGTCTCTGATCATTTCTACAACGGGGTTTAAAGGGAGGATGCTTTTTGCCCCACAGGTGCTGACGTGAACATGCAGACGTGCGACGGCGCCACAGCGCTGCACGAGGCCAGCAAAAATGGCCACAAAGAAGTCATAGCAGTGCTGCTGACTAAAAACGCAGATGCCAACAAACCAAATAACTCAGGACTGCTTCCTCTGCACGTTGCTGCCCAATACGGACACAGCGAGTAAGTTACGACAACTGCTTAATCAGGCATTAGAATTGAACACAAAATATGACATTTTCTGCTGCTATGGAGTCAGTGATGTCATAACGTAGCATGGGTTAATGGGAAATGCTACTACCATTGGCTCAGATTGCTTCTTTAACAACTTAAGATCCAGATATTTTACCTGGTGATGATTTATCCTCAGGTCTCTCTTTGCAAAACAAACTGACCCAATGATTAGAACCAAAGCTGAATGAAGCAGTTTACTGTTCTGAAATAAATCTGTTTCTATGGTGCTGTTTGGTGGGCGACGGATTTCCAGATGTGGGGGTGGGAGCCAAGCGGCTGTTCAGATTAGCTCATTATCTTAACTCAAGGTTTTTACTTGGAGCCAGATTATTTTCTGTCGTCTTCCCCTTCCTTTACAAAGCAAACAGAGCTGTGATTGAAGGTGAAAAACACATAATAAAGCAGTTTCACATACAAATCACTTTTTCACCGAGACAGTTCGGCACTGCTTCCCAAGCTAACGCTAAAGTTTGCTGTTTGTTTCTTTGCTTGTTGCTCTGATAACTTAATATTCTGACATCTACAACTAAAGTCCTTCATCAGGTAAAGGGTTTTAAAAAAAAACAACCAAGATGTGAAAAAATATGGTTTAAAACCGGATATAAAGTGCGTTTATGACAATCAAAACATTGGGGATACTGACTTTATGGATCTGTCCATGGGAGGCTGTGCCATGATTAAGCATTTATAAAAAAAAAAATCCCAAATTGTTGATAATGGAAGGATACATGTATATTTAATATGTTTAGTCATTTTTAGACATTTGAATCTGGAAAAAATACATGTTGTGTCTTTAAATTAAAAACGCTGTTTGCATTGAGATGCAAAATTGTGCAACACATTTGTGTTTACAGTGGTTGTTGTAAATGGTGCTATGGCAACACAATGTTCTCTGTTTGCTGTCTTAAAGTAATATTATTCAAACTGCTTTCCTAACACGTGCAGGATCGTGTCCCTCCTCGGCTCAGTGACAAGTCGAGCCAGGCTTCGCCACAGTTGGATCAGCCCCCTCCACCTGGCAGCGGAGCACAACAGACACGCTGTGGCAGCTGTGCTGCTCAGGACAGGTGCAGATGTAAACGCCACGCTGGCCCACAGTCACTCTGTCCGCTACGCTGATAGACGGGCAACAGCCCTCAGCTTTGCCGTCGCCAACGGCAGCACAGAGACAGCAGAGGTGCTACTGGACGCCGGCGCCAGTCTCAGCCTGGACCCTGTGAGTCCTCTGCTGCTGGCAGTGCGGCAGGGCTCCATCCCCGCCGTGTCCTTACTGCTGGAGAGGGGAGCCGACCCCAACGGCAGAATCCCATCGCATGCCACAACATTCCCTCCTGCTGTTGCACTTTGCATGAATAACCTGCCTCTCCTCAAATGCCTTTTGGACAATGGCTGCGATGCCCTCTCCTGCTTCACCTGTACATACGGCAGGGCCCATCACCCAACAGCAGCGGAGTCCCATATAAGAACTTCTGGCGGTAACGGACACAATTTGCAGAGCGACAGCCTGCTTCCTATAAACTGTGCTGAACCACAGAGAAAAGCAACACAGGTGTGGAAAAATAAGCAAGAATTCTGGATTTTCCTAATAACTGAAATCTGTTTGTTCTTTTTATATAATTTCTCTCCTTTTTATGAATTCTTCTCCTTTTTAGTTCTGTGAGTGGATTTCAACATCAGTCATGTGTAAATGGGCTGGGCCGATCATAGACCTACTGCTGGAGCATGTTGGTCATGTTCAGCTGTGCAGCAAGCTCAGTGAACTCCTCGACAGCCGAGAAGAAGAGTGGCTCGCTGTGAAGAAGAAGCTGTGTAAGTGTAAAACGAGCATTTACTTAAAACACCTACGTCTCTATCTTTCTCTCCTTTGTGCATGCATAGGAACAGAAGAGTAGCTTATGAAAAAGCTAAATTCCATCCGATCCTCTTTTTCTTCCTACAGCGTCGCCTCGTCCACTGCTGCACCTTTGCAGACTTAGGATCCGGACCCAGGTGGGGACACAAAGGCTGAGATCTCTCACAAGCCTACCTCTGCCAGACAGACTGATCAGATACCTGAGTCTGATGGATGGACTTTAAAAACTGAACTTTTAAGTGACGTAAGCATCGGAGCCACGAATAGATGCATTTGTAGTTCTTTTTTTAGCTGCATCTAATATTGCAAATCCGTAAATGGTCCTCTCAAAGCATTTCTCTGTGTAAAAAGATATCTATTTATACAACATTTGATGTGTCACTGGTTTCTTTATTCTGCCTGTTTTGAATGTTTTGTCTGTCTGTTTTCTGTTTGTTCATAGAAATCCTCAGTGAAAGAGAAAAAAAGTGATCTTATGCCCAAATGAGTTTGTGAGGGAAGTTGAATCATTTATTTAAAAATAAAAAGTCATTGTATCAAATGTGTCTATCAAGCATTACTTTGAAATAGAAAAGCAATCTACGGCCCACGTTCTATTCTCATCGTTGAAAGAGGGAACTAAAACAGGATGTCTTCATTCATTTGCATGACCTTGTTCCGCAGAAGCCTAAAAGTAGAAACCTTTTAACTTACTGTCAACTTTCAGACACTCGGGGGGGCATCAGAATGGCATGAAAGATAACATGATGAAGGTGTTCTGCAAGTGCAATTTAGTCCTTTAGATTAAAAAAAAAATAACAAAAATAGATGAAGAATTCCAATAAGTGCTTGGGGAACTGTCTCATTTTCAAAGGATGAAAGAGAGTAGAACATGAAATGAGAAATAAGTTGTCCTATTTACACTTATTGTGTGATTGGGCCATTAATTTTCTGATTAAATGAACCCGAAAACACTGAAGATTGGTGACTGGACGGTGGGTTTGGTCGGGATGGGTTTGACCACAACGTGTGTGTGAATTTTTTGTCCATAAGGATGCTCGAGTCTCTCTGCCTCCGTCCCCGCCGCCTTGCTCCACAGTCCCAGAGGCGGGTGGGGGACCACAATGTGGCTGTGGAAGACCTGGTGTCCGTGGTACTGGAACGGGCAGCAGCCGCACACGCTCACGCAGTGGTGAGAGGTCAGGTCCAATTTCAGCGTCTCTTTGTCCACAGCGCCGCGTCGACTGGACGCAGACAGCGCTGGTTTTACATCATCATCATAACCCCGTTTCCTCTTTTCGTTTTCTCCACCCTCACTTGCGCCTGCGGGGCTCTTTTTAAATTCTAAATGTGCGTGCTCCCTTTTAGTCTGGGTCAACTTGGGTTCCTCCCAGAAGGAGGCCGGCAGCTGGCGTTTCCTCATAGGCACCTGCTCCACAGCGCTCCCCGCGTTCTGCGCGTTCTGCGCATCCGAACCGGCCTTTTCGGCGACCTCCGCGCTCTGGTGGACGGTCCCCATCGGTTTGGTGCACCCGTACTCCGCAGACCTGTGCGTGTGGCACCTCGGGACTCTGGAGTACTTCTGAGAAAAACGCTTCAACTGTTTCTGCAGATACTTCCTGTGGTCCACGGAGCGTCTACACGGAGCCGACTTATCCAAGGCCGCCTTGATGTCGCTGGATGCCAGATTCACGAAATTCAGCAAGGTTTTGACCTCGCTGTCTGCATTCGCCATTGTGCCAAGATTTTTATTAAATCAGTCCATGTTTAAAAAAAAAGTCCACAATCAAGATCTGAAAGGAAACCAGAAAGCAAATAAGTAGTGCGTAATTACGCGCGTAGTAATCTCTCTCTTTTTTTTGTTTTGTTAAAGACATGCTACAATTACGCACAAATTGGATGCGATATTTATCAATTTGTATTTGGCTTTTTAACGAAATAACCATTCACTCACCACTGCTGGATGAATCCAGACTCACGCAAAGCCGCGGTCCAAACAGACTTCTCTCCAGGCTGCAGTAGGAGCACTTCAACAAGTTGAATGAATATAAACTCCTTGTAGTTGTGGTGCTTGCCTTGAACCAATCAGCGACCCCAGGCCTCTCACAATGCACCCCAATCAGCCTCCGAGCGCCCCGGTATCGAATTCTTCACCATTGCAAATTGTTGTCATGGAGATGTGTTTAAAAAAAATCCACTGAGGGGATGCGATATTTCTCTTGCACTGTTTTCACCGCGTTAGCTAAACATCTCTCCAAAAAAGTGCGCATGAATAAAAATGAGTTTAAATTCTGCTGAAAATATGCATGCGTTGTCATATACACTGCAGCTGTTTGAAGTTTTTTTTTTTCTCCCCTAACACAGACAGACCTAACCCCTCATACCCTCCCCAAGAGTGATGTCAGCTGTAGGATTTGGCGAGTGTGTGTGTGTGTCTGTGTGTGCGTGGAGGAGAGTTGGGGGACGGGGAACGGGGGGGGGGGATCTAAAGAGTGCATAACCATGGAAAGGGGCTTGAACGCTCAAGAATCTTGTCTTTCTGTTTGCCCCCTCAATCGAGCGACACAAAGGCTGAATTACTCATTCAAACCTCGCGGCACAAAGGGAAAGGAGCTGGATAGCACTCCTGCATTTGTAGTCAAACATTTAGAGACTTAAATCGAGTCGTCATGAAGGAGAAAGAGTCGGACAAAGCCCATAGAATTGCCATCAGCAAACATTTTCCTGTGTCATATTATGGGGTCTCCATGGCTCCCTCTGGCCCGCGGACAATAGCACAAGTTTGCACACTCGAATACTGTCACCCTGCCAACGGCAACAAGGGCCCAAAACAGGACAATCCCCAGAGAAAGCATGGGCTCCGCGGGGAAGGTTGCAATAGAGGAGGAAAAGGGGGACTTGTGAAATGCTAATTGAGCTTCATCCCCTTATTGAAGTGAGGGGGGGGGGGGGGGGGGGGAGTACCTATCGTTCCATTGAAGCGCAGCGGCAACAGAATGAGATGTGAGGAAACAGTTAGTCTGGTAAGTAACACCTCAGGCTTGTTTTATGCTGCCCTCATATCACAGCCTCCTCTTTTTGTTTTTTGTTTTTTTTTCGCCCCTAAATTCTGCAGGCTGTGTGTATGAAGGATACAGGCCATTTATTTGGAGTGAGCTGCAGGCAACGTGATTGATTGTCCCATTCAGTCCATTTGGGCCTGTCTGAGGAAGGAGAGCCCTGCCGGTCTATATGTGCCCTGACTGGTCTATTTTCCTTTTTATTTAAGGCGGTGCATCCCTCTTGTTGTGGAGAGGCAATGGGACCCTATTGTCCTCCACTCTTCTTCTTCCCTTCACCTCTTCTGTTCGACTAAAAAAGGCCAATTAACAATGGGGGCTTCCATCCCAACCAACCAACCACCCCCCCCCACCCCGTCACCCCACTCCTGTGCTTTTGAAGTGAGGGAGAATGAGAAAGAGGAAGCATAGTGGCATCCATAAATCCCACCGTGTGTCGCTGTCCTTGTGCCAGGACAGCTGGACTGAACTTCTCAATGTAAAAAAACAACAACATTTTTGTCTATATTCACTTATCCAGCATCATTCCATGCACATACAGTTGCATTCATGATACATGCAAATTAGAGTCTCTCCAGTGAACCTAACTTGCATATGTTTAGTGCAAATGCAAAGTCCAGCAGCCAAGAGTTTGCATGGGTGTTGCATGACGATGATATACAATCACATTGTCTGCATACAGAAACGGAACATTACAAGTCCTTATTCTTCTGTCGCATGCACTGCACTGTGTCCTTTTCAATGACTATGAGGCCTTCTGTGATGAGTATAAGTGCTATTAAAAACTTTGCTTAAAAAAACTGCTAAAATACGATTGGGTAACATTTCACTGATGCCCAAGGGGAGAATTAGGGATCACAGCAGCATAAGAAACCAGACAAAGACAAAAACAGATCAGAGAAGATACAAATATAAATAGGTAGAGATAAACCATGAATCCGATTTTAATTAAAGTATACATTTCCATAAACCTAATAGTTCTAAATAGGAATCTGATCTAAGAAAAATCAAAGGAGCAGGCCAGTGCAGCATACCTCTACAAATTCCAATAGAGGAAAGTTGGTTGGAATCATTTTGTTTCTTTATCACACCTCACATTAAATATAAAAAAGATCAATATTCCACAGCAGCATCGTTGGAGATGCACATACATGCTAAACATGTTCACATCTTCTTATCATGCGAAAAGATTAACATATTTTGGGAGGAAATATCTTTATCCCTTAGAGACATTTGAGGTCATGAGAGGACAGAAGGAAGAAAGTTTATTTTATTTCTTTTTAAATTTTGTTGAACTAAACCTCCCTCTCTTAAATTATAGATGGAAAAAGTAAGTACCCAAGTGGAAAATAGAACTCTAAGAGTATAGATTAATGTACTAAGTATACTTTCATGGGTTGTACTTTATTGTAAATTGGCACAACTATATTTTTGCTTCATACACTTTTGTTCAGAAGGACTACTCAAGCACTGCGTTAGTGGACCTACTGATTTACAAACAATACTTTAGTACAACAATCTAAAAGGTGATTTATAGACATTTTAAATACAATACAATGAAAGTACAATGAAATATATTCATAAGTACACCACTTGTTATAAAACTCATAAATTGAATTTTGAATATTTAAAGTATAATGTTATAATAATACAAATAAACTACATATAGGTTGTGAAGAACATTTCCTACATGTAAAGAAGGATTTTACATATGTGTTGAAAAGAAGTAACCTAAGATCGGAATCTATGAAGAAAATAGAACAAGTAATGTGTTAGTTTTTGTTTCCTTCTATACAGTATGTCTAAATTATGAATAAAAAGTGACAGAAGCTATATATAAATACAGAATAACTTCAAACATGTAAATAGAGAAAGATGAGTATGTTGTCGAAGTTTAAACAAATTTGTAATTTTCTCCAATCTGATCTGTTAATTTTTGTTTAAGGACCTCAAAGTCACGAGTTGCCAGACTTTGACACTAGATGGCAATCTACCTCCATTGTGATAAAGCCCAGCAGGCCTGTTGTGCTTAAGAATAAATACAGGCTGTAAAGCTTAATGCAGCCGAGTTAATTTTCTCTGAACATTAATATTCCCTGATTGGCAGAGGGTTTTTTTTAAATGACTTTTGGTCAGAAGGAAACAATATGGGTGTTGGCAAAGATGTGAATGCTGATTAGGTATCTTGGCAACAATAATCTCACTGAAAGGCCACAGCAATTTTATTAAGAGGTTTCCTTATCTGAGTTTAAAAGGGCCGTGATGTATGTAGTGGCAGATTGCAGGTTGTTAGAATGAGCAGCAGGAAGGAACCAGGAGGATGTAGTGCTTTTCTCTTGTCAGATAATCAATACTGGGACAGACGGTAGCGGAGGATGGATGAGCTGAACCGCTGCAGAGACAAATCCAGGTTTGTGTACTTCAAAAAAAAAAAAAACTGGGGGAAAAAAAAAACACAGGGTCTGCAATGTGTACGTGCAAAACGCGATTTAACAGCAGCTGTGGATTTTCCACTCTAAAAGTCACCCACAGCTCTTGTGCATGAGCTCACCCCATTACTGTCTGTGAAGAGGTTTTTTGATAAGCGCGAGATGTGATAAATGTTCAGCCGCAACAAAAGGCTGCAGAGCTCCATGCTGAATTCACTGATCTTTATCCAAAGTTGTTTTGAATAGTTGGCTTAGACGCTATTTGTGTTATTTGGAATATACACAGTGTATGACACAATTGGCTGTTGCTTCTGTTATTTAAACCACGGGCGTTACTTTCAAACGGAAGAACAAATCCTGCGGGTGCAAACAAACGAATGCGGACTTATATGAAAAATGAATAGGCGATGAAAATTACATGCAGTCTGTGCAGCAGGTCTGTACGCCGGGCACAGAAAGGATCCTGCGAAGCACACCCATCAGGCCCAGGCATATAACCCCTGTTGAAGTGGGGTTAACAAACTAAGTTCCCTGTGGAGGGTACAGGAGGTGAAATGATTTCAACCATGTAATCGATTTATCTGCAGATTGCTTTCAGGATCAATTGTTCTGGTGCGCGGCATGTCGGACAGAATGCCACCACAATGTCCTAAAGGTGACGCCTGCAATTGTCCACAACTCCTGGATGTTCAATTTCCAACGATTTACAAAAAAACGCAAAAAGAAGCACCAAATCCTCACAATCACAAATGCAACTTGGTATTGTTTGGACTTTTTCTTGCAAAGTGATCATCAGAACAGGGTGATTGGTGATTTCCCTGACAACAGACCCCGGCATACCCCATTAGTACTATGCTCTGTATAAATGTGGTGATGTGGAATCATTATTTCATATATCAAGTGCACAGAATGATCCAGAAAGAAGTCTTCTGTGGCAGCTCCTGTCCTCCCCTGCCTGTCCTGCGCTTTTTTTTCTTTTTTTTTTTTTAGAGACACAGGGGCAAAGTGCTCTGAGCTTTTATTCCCACTGTCCCTAACTGTTTTAGTAAATCCCAGTAAACAGTGGAAGTCACGTTGGCATCCCTAGTACCATGTACATGGCTGTGGGCTGTGGGGTAATTTCATAACTGTGCCTAGTGAAGAAGACCAACAAACATTATTATGCAACTCTCTCTCCTCTTTAAAAAACATTGCACTTCTTTGCACTTTGGCCTACATCGAGGCCACCGCTTCTAAAACTATACCAGCGAAAGGCAAAAAGGGTATAGTGGCGGGTAAAGAAAAAGGAAAATAGCCCACAAATAAATGAAGTTGGAGGTTTAAAAATACATATAGGCTGTCTTATAAATATCTTATAGATGTCTTTGTTGTTGAGCATTACCAGCAAATGCCAGGTTACATCAGTGCTGTTTATCTCAGCCTACTCTGGGACATTGGAC
The DNA here is from genome assembly GCA_030544235.1 of Lepturacanthus savala. NCBI lineage: Eukaryota > Metazoa > Chordata > Actinopteri > Scombriformes > Trichiuridae > Lepturacanthus > Lepturacanthus savala. Next base: position 15,144,765 of record CM060469.1, on the reverse strand, counting down.
CACAGAGTGTTCTAGCAGGCACACAGTACATCAAACATTGGATATGGTAATGTTTTCAGTCGGTAGGCGTCTTGCTCTCTCTCTCTCTCTCTCTCTCTCTCTCTCTCTCTCTCTCTCTCTCTCTCTCTCTCTCCCTCTCCACTTGACTTTAATTCGGTCTAGTGCGCGTCATCCTTTTACGGACTCGCCTCCACCGCGCGATATTTTCTGCTCGGACTATAATAATAATAATAATAATAATAAAAAAACCATCGTAATAATAAATGAAACAGAAATAAAACAAAACAAACAAAAAACCCCAGCTGACATTACCTTTTATAACCGCGTCCCCTCCCGCCCTCCATCCTTCCTCCTCCCTTTTTTTTTAGGGGGGGGGGGGACTTTTTGAGGAGCGGAGGGTGAATTTGTTTGAGCACACGCTGTCAGGATGAGCTGATGCGAGCGCTGCATCAAGTGCGCGGCGGTGGTGATGCTCCGGTATAAAACAGCCCGCTGTATTTTGGCACAGAGGGGGATGCTTCAGTTTAACCCTCGGCTCTGCCCTCCGGACGCGGCCGCGCGGTGCTCAGCCTAGATAAGTTGAAAAAAAAAAAAAAAAGAAAAAGAGGGGGGGGGGACGTGTCAGCTTATTGCGAGGAATCCGGCTGCCGCACGATATTTTTTTTTTCTCGAGGAACCCCTCTCTCTTTCTTGCTTTCTTTTCTTTCTTTCTTCTTTTTTTTTTTTCTCCTCTCAACTTCGAATGGCTTGAGTGGCCCCGTTCGCACTCATGCTCGCAGCCGAGGAGGGATGTAAGGTACGGGCCGTCCACCGCCCTCACATTGCGCGGAGCAGCGGCGTGATTCAGGTCGCCGTCTGAGTGCCAAATAAGCGAAAAGAAACTACTTTTCCGCCCCCCACACCACCTCCCCGAGATGTGAATTTCTAGAGGTTTTTGCTGCTCAATCCGCCGGCTCGCCTGTCCTATGCTATCGACAACGGGATCTCAAGAGGAAAATGATTGTGGCATAAACTATTTCTGGAGACGCCGGTCGCAGATATCGCCGCCGAACTGGACAGGGTGGATGGTTATTTCCCAAACAGTTGAAGCCTATGTATACTGCATTCAGTCATTGGAAACGCTGCCTAGTGTCTTCGAGAACAGCGCAAGAGGAATGCTGGTCCAAGATCTGATGCCATTTACTTTAAGTTTTTGGCCTTTTTTCTTCGGTCATTGCCTTCTCTCACTGTTTTCACTCTCGTGCCAGGTAAGGATCGTGATCGGAGGCGCGCGCACTTGTCAAAAAAAAAAAAAGAAAAAAGAAAATTACGTCTGAGGGGGAGGTCACGGGAGATGTAGCAGCGGCAGTTTGATTTTGCACCGGGAAAGATGATACGATGTGTAACTTATTTACTACTCGTTAATCTATAATGCACTGTTTGTGCGTTTGCACCAGATGTTTGTGGTGTGTGTGTGCGCGCGCGTGCGTGCCTGTGTGCGTGTGGGGAGGGGGGGGGGTTGTTTGAGGAAATAGCTGGCAAGACACATGCATGTGTAGAGTTTTCCTGGAAAGGCATGAGAAATGTATGTTACACACACACGCACACGCACACACAGAGAGACAAACAACTCTTGTAGTGGGAACATGGAGTAGCCATCTGTGTGTGTGTGTGTGTGTTTTTATGATATCCAGTTATCCCACGAGGATCCCCGCAAGCAGGCATATGTTAGTGATGAGTATTCTAACCTCTGCCCCGCGCTGCTGCCTACAGATAGTGATGAGCTGCTGTTTCACACGCACACGCAGCGTTGCCAGGGTTCACGTGTAATGTGATCCGCTTGAGTTTCCAAGTCCACCCACGCTCACGCTCCTCGGGGCAGCCTGGTGCCCACTCTGTTTTTGTGGGTGGTTTTCTTACACGGGGAAAGCGGACTGACTGCAGCCATAGACGTGCTATACTATTCTGCTACAGCAGCAGCAGCAGCAGCATCACTGTGGATTCCCTCCCAGCAATTTCTGTCCACATCACACAACAGGCTCCACTCCAGTGCTGCTGCTGCTGCTGCTGCTGCTATGAGGCGTTCAAAGCAAAAAAAAAAAAAAAAAGAAAAACTCCATTTGTGCTGATTGCTACATGCGGGGAGCCAAATGCGTTTGAAGGACGGCGCCTCAGTCATTTTCAATGCCTTTTGTGCTTCTCTCCTCTCCCCCTCCGCCCCTCCTCGGCCATAAGGGAGAACTCCAGAGGTCATGCTCACAGACTGTGGCGGAGAAAGTTAGCGAACAGTGCCAGCTGGCATGCCACTGTAGAAGATACCCTCCCCTCCCTCCTCCGCCGCCTCCGCCGCCTCCGCCACGGCTACTGGGCGCCACAGGTAAGAACACCCCACCCCACCCTCCACCCCCCCTCCCTCCCTCCCGGGTTTCACGCCCCGTCTGTCCGTGGGAACCGTCTGTCTCACCCTCAGTCTGCGCTCGGATTTCGAGCCAGACGCAGGTGTCAAGCGAGACCGGCCGTAGTGGAAACTGTTCTTTTGAAAGCTGGGGAGGGAAAGAAAGGGGAGGGAGGGAGGGAGGGGGGGTGAGTAAAAACGTACCATCACCATCAATCCTCCGACACTAACGTGCCAGTGCCCCATGCGTCGGCGCAGTTTTTTTTTTTTCTCACCCTTTTTATTTCCACGTGTGCGTCTGCGCGTGTGATAGAGCCAGCAGGATGTTGACAGCTGAACACAGGGCTAATTTATGCCGGGTTCTGACCTTGGGGAGTACCCAGCTGCCTGTGAAATCCATGCCTGCTGGGCTGCCAGGCTCAGTGGTAGGGTTTCCCCCCGGAGGACCCCCCCCCCCTGATTAAAACACAGATGAGTTAATTAAATTACCTTTAATTTCAGAGAGATAAGGGGGCTAATGAAGCAGCCCAGTGGTTCCAGCTTCGTTTTTTTTTCTTCTTTTCTTTTTTTGAAGTAGAGCCGGCGGCAATAAGTGCATGTGTGCGTGCTTTTGTATGTGTGTGAAGTGCATGCAAGTATATGAGTGAGGATCTAGATCTGAGGCCTGTTACAGCAGACACCCCCCACCTCCAAAATAATAATAATAATAATAATAAAAAAAAAAAAAACTCTCACTCCGAGGTGGTAAATCCATTGACGGACAGCCTGACGTATTTCACCGGGCCGCTCGCTGAAAGTTGATATGATTTGTTTGTAGTCTCAAGCAGCCTGATGAACGGCGCACTGAGATATGGGACAGGCGTTGCTGATGATGCAGCCATTGTGAGCTATTACTGTGGCTCTTTAGAATCACTCACCCCGAGCCCTTAATATTATGAGTGGGGAAGTGTACTCAATCATCAAAGTCTCAACAGAGTGGAAAGGTTTTTAATCAATCTGTTCCAATGATTTTTCGACCCCCCCCCCCTTCTTCTCTCCTGACTCACCATGTGACCTACTGTACCTTTGAATCCAGGGGTATAGACGCTGATGCGATTGTCGTCAAGGTCACTGCGTAAACGCCGGCAAGACCATCTGACTGTAAGCTAAGTGGGCGTTCGAAAATGCCCAATTAAGTCCAACGCATGAGTGCGGGTGTGAGCGCAGCGTCCGCAGCGTTTTAACGCCTCCGTAAACAGCAGCGCGTCACGAGAAATACGATAAACGGGCCCCTAGTTCTCTTCCTTTTTAACTTTACACGGATTTGTTTGCAGTAGGTGGAGACGTCATGAATAATTCAGCCGGGATTTTTTTTTTTTTTTTGCTTTTAAAAATGCAATGAATATGCATGGATAACATGAAAAACTGGGACAATGGCTGAGACCTTATCTATCTGCTAAAAGTCTGGGTAAAAAAAAAAAAAAAATTGGAGAAATTGGCAGTGCGAAGTGCAGCGTCTGTGTGCTAAAAATGGTTTCCCGAAAAGTCCCATCAAAGGAGCTTGCTTTATCACAACGAAGTAGATCCCCACCGCTGACTGAATTAAATCCTACAGCAAAAAAAAAGCAGGATTAAAATGGAAGTTTGGCAGAGAGGAGCTTTTAAATTTATAGTGACTTATGGCGTGGGGCGCTGGGAGAGCCTGTGCTTCAGTATATGCTGTGTTGGAAAAATAGTCCACAGCATTACTAAGGAGTATTTGTTGCTATGTGGTAAACCCCTTCCCCTCATTCATGACAAAAATCAAACATAACCTCAATTCCAGGAGTTGCAAGTCTGTACACACACACACACACACAAATATATATATTAGATCTGTATATGACTACTGTAGACTGATTCATGGGTTGTGGAAGTGCATCAAATGCTGCAGAAAGGGGTGGGAAATAAAGGAGGAGATCTGCATTACACCTACAGAGTTCTGATGCACATAATGTTATACAACATTCCTGGTGAGTGGTCTTACTCCACAGATCTAATGTGGAAAGAGCAGGCGGTTCCTGCAACAGTAATTGGTGTGGACAAGAGTGCTGGTGTAAGGAAGGCTGACGGGACCTTAAATGATTCATGGTGTCGGCTTGGATATCTTTGAACGTTGAACCTAAGACCTACAGAACAGGCGAGGACACAGCTTCCCAACAGGAAGGGAGGGGAGGGAGAAAGGGAAGAAAATCACCTGGGTGGTACTTTGGTGATGCAGTGTGTGCGTGTGTGTGTGTTTTAATGACATTCTAATCATTCTCTTCTCCTGTATGCGCCCCTTTCCCCTGAAGTGGCAGAGCCCATGGTGCCCTTGCTGACGCCCTGGTGGATGGAGATGGACATCGTAGTGCTCGGAACAGTGGGCTGTGCCTCGGTCGTCTTCCTCCTCTCAGCCATCATCATCTGCTACAAGGCCATCAAGAGGTTGGGATGTCACCGTTTTGTCTTTATACGCTCACGTATCTTTAATGTGAGAACAAAGCTGAAACTGGAACTGACGCGGGCGGGTTACTCAACATGTTACGTGCAATTAGACCCGTGGGGAGGCTGTGACATTCGGCCGTTAGAGTGACACAGAGGGATCGACCCCGTCATCAACCCTGCCGGGTCACGCTGAGGTCAGGGGTTAGATAATGGGATGGGTTGTAAATGTCAGCGGGGATGATCCACAGAGTCACGCAGGAACACCCCATACTCCTGATTAATTTATCGAGGTGCACCGGCTTTTGACAACGACGCGTGTCGATTTTTTGGATCTCGCATAAAGAAGTGTCTAACGCTCCTCTCGGAATGGCAGCTGGCGGGTTCATGGAAGTGAAAGCGAGAGGCAGGCAGAGGAATCCCTAGATGCTGCTGTTTGCAGCGGGAGCCGTTTCCCCCGTTTGGCTTATTAAGAGAAAAAGGCTGCATGGGGTTTTAGCCTGAGGCACAAGCCAGACCCATTTCTCTATGTGACATTCTGGCAGCACGGTGTCACACATGCAGTCTGACTTACACGTTGATGTTCGCAGACATTTAACAAACACACACGCGCGCGCGGACGCACGTCCACATCGTGCAAAGCGTTGTGCATGCACAGGGAGGCATGCAGAGGATACTTGTGTGCACCCATCCATAAACACACAACATCTTTATGTACATACATGCATGCATACATGCACACATACATCATCTTGACATATTTACACATTCCATAAAGATTGACTCTCACACACCCCACCGCCGCAGATGTGTGTGCTAAATCAGTGGAGCTACTTCTGTGTTTTATTTATGTGCGTTTAAACAGATTTAGTATCATACCTTATTATATTTATGGGGCTACAGTATATCAAGCCTGCATGCCAGATATGGCTTCCCTCAGCAGAACTCTGTTTCTCCTTTCTTTTAAACAACAAATAGGCAAAGTCAGGCAGCGGAAGTAATGGGCGGTTGGCTCGGGAATTCATTATGGCAATTCTCCAGCCCCCTGTGTAGCCAAGGGGCACCTTTTTTTAATGCAGCAGTGGTAGGAAAGTGTTGTTGCAATATGGGCTCTAGCCCCAAACCCAAGTCATTATTTATGAATTAATTTGCACAGTCATTCAGTTGCAGGCCACATCTTTTATACATGCGAGCGGGTCGTGTCCTGAAGCTCTGTTGGGCTCTAGACTGCAGACTTTGTGCCACGCCAAGCTGCCCTTTACTCTTGAGTGTGAGGGGGGGGGGTACACAGGTCCGGCCAGACGGGCCTCATTAGACATTCATTAGTCGCCAGCCAATAGGAGAGCAGTCCCAGCAAAAATGCGATTCCTTTAACATCTGTCATGGAAGCTCTAATCATCCATAGATTCCTGAGAGGGAAGTAGAGGAAGCAGCGCAGCGAAGAAAAGGACGGATAAAATGTTGTCTAGCAAAGCAAGCAAAGGCAGTAATTGAATGTCTTAGTCAATAACAATGTGAGAGAGGGTTTGTCAGCGAGAAAAACAGCCAGTTTATATATAGCCCTTCCAGCCCTTCAGTGCTCCGGGCTTTCCCAATGAAAATCAGCTGGCTGAGGGCCAGAGCCTGAGCACCACAGACAGCAGAGGAGCTAGCTCTGCAGGTCCCAGCCCTCCTGGCCTTTTGCTATTTTGCTATTTTTTTTTTTTTTTTTATAATCTTTGTCTGCCACTCATCTGTCAGAAGCAAAGGGCCTGGAAAAAGAACAAAAAAAAACACTTCCATACAATTCTATTCAGAGTCCACAGCACCAGGGAGGCTGGTGTGTGCAAGCATAGAGAAGAGGATTCAGACACACGCTGCGATTCAGCGCTGCCGTTGCCATCCGAGGCAAAAGACATGATGCTGCAGTCCGGGCTGTGAGCCGTCCGAGCAGCCAAGGCAAACAAAAACTCAAATCCACTGACTAATGAGGCTAGATGCTTTTCCCAATCACTTCCCGCTCTGGGAGTCTCGTCCAAAGACGGATAATACGATCCCAGCTGGTCCAGTCCGAGGACAGTTCAGTGTATCTAAAACACTCGACTGGAGATACAGTAAAAGGAAGCGAAAAAAAAGACTTGGCAGGCGAAATGGTTTAAAATCCGATATTTGCTGGTGCATTATTAATCTCCTCTGTCCCCTTCTCTTATTTTCAAAATTACTACACCAGCGCCATCGAAACCGGCTGCAGGTTTTTACAACCTGTTTTTTAATATATTTTTTTTTCTTTGAACCGTAGCACGTTACTCTAATTTCCAGATGGCTGGAGTAATTGTAAACAGCTCAACACATGTCCCAATTTCGCCGTGATCCATTCCCCCAACTTCAAACAGGAAGGTGCGCTGTGATTGCACAGCTTTGGTATGAAATATTCATCTAACCTGTGAAGTGTTGTGTTGCCACCTGCCATGTGTCAACAGCATGGCATCTATTATTGAAAGCCCCGGGTAGAGGTCGGCCTGAGGCCCGAACCCTCGTCCCCCCCCCCCGGTGCGGCGCCCCCCGAGGTGCCGTGGTCAGTTTGATTGGACATTACATCCTGGGAGAAATAAATAGAGCAGGAGCACCTCTCGGCAATCTACGGATCACCAGCGTTGATATTGTCCAAAATGAAACTCATTAGTGAGGTAGAGGAACATTGCGTAACCTGAAATGAATATCGACTCCCACTGACTTCGGAGAATTACCAAACTGGCTGTGAACAAACCCCCTTGAGGAAACTTTGGTATATCCCTTCTCCCTTAGCTGCAGCTGCATCAGCCAATCTTCTCCCCCGCAGCAGAATGTGTTTCCACCACAGGGCCGGACGGTTTCCCGTCTCAGGCTTTCCCCAGATCCCACAGGGGGACACGTATCCCCGGCGTCCTGAGCGGCACGACCCCTCCCAGCTGCCAGAGTCCTACAGGACCCGGCTTAGTCATAGACTCACGTTTTTTTGATTACAGCTTTGCCCAGGAGCTTACATTACCTCCAACAACCCCCCGACCACTGTAAGTTAAATCCAGCGTGTGCATATGCTCACATTAAGGCCATAAAGCCTGACATTTTTTGGGGGGAAATAAGTACTCTCGTTTGTTTCACGGGGGTTCTGTTTATTAGCTGCTACACACAAATACGGGCATGTGTATTGTAACCAATCTAGGACTTTGATACAACTGGCAACATAAAAAAAAGCTTGAAATGCCTTGATTTTGTTTGAGAGTGACTTTGGTGATAGCGGAAAGTTTTTTCAGCTAGATGGATTCAAGCTGAGCAGGAGTCCTGAGGAGCTCTGATGAACACAGGAGGGCGGAGGGAGGACGGGTGGAGGGTGGGGGCGCACGGAACCTTAAGTGACAGCTGAAAAACAGCCGAAAACAGCTCAGACAGGAACAGGTGTAAGGGCTGACGGCATGGAGATGACTGTTTAACGGGTGTGACAGAATCAAATTTGGCTTAAGTGAGCGGGATCGACCAAACAGACGGCCGCTAAATTGCTTTGACAGCAGGAGAAAATATGCATAATTGAGAATGTGCACCAAAAAAAAAAGGTCGCGAAAAGAAAATTACCTACGAGAAATATCAATGTTGTTAATATCTTAGAAAGAAGGTGCAAAACAATTTATTTTACACGTAATGTGAACGACTTAACATCAGCTTTTCAGTTGTGTTTTATAGTCTGTGGTCAGATTGAAAGAGAAAATCCACTTCTGTGCAAAAACGTATTGTTTATGTAAAGTTTATGTGAATTCCACTTTAGTCAAATCAAGACAAATTCTTTATTCCTTCTTTTTGTTATGATCCTTCCACTTCTACTCAACAAGAAAACACTGTCTGATGAGACACAAAGAGGTCAACAAAGATTTCTGAGGTCTCATATTATATTCAAAAAAACTTTTGAATACATTTTTGTTTAAATTGTGGACTGCTCATAATGTGGATTTGATTCCCCATCACTTAGATTATAAGATAGGGCTCTTCTAATGGAGTATGAACAGGAGGAATGATCACACCGAGAAATTCCAATGTCGATGGTCATACAGACACCTGACTATTGTCATTATTCTTAGTTAGATAAACCTGAAAAAATGTTAAACTATCTTTTAACGCTTTAATTGCGAAGCACATAATGTAACATCTTTAATAACTCATAGGTGTTAACCTGTCAACCTATGTTCGGTACGCAAAAAACTATTGTAATGATTATAATACTTTATTTTTTCCGTCCATTCCAATGGACAAAAATTCTGAACATAAGAAACCACTAATTTTAAAAATATATTTTTTTTCAATTAGTTTATTCATTTTTCATGCTTAGCTCATATCATTAAATAAAAGTCTACGTTCAAATACTTTGCACGTCTATTTCGTATTATTTTAATAATCATTGATTAAAAAAACAGCTGGTGCAGGGTCTAGACTATGTTATAGTCTGCTGATTAGAATATATGGTATACATAATCAATAGGATTCATTATAAGGGGAGTGTAATGAATAAATAGAAATCAAAACAGAATTCTCAGAATAACTAAATAGCAGTGTTTCCCTATTCATTATTCATCAGTCTCTATTTCATTTTTCATATTGACATTTGAAAAAATCATGAGTAAAATATATAAATCTGTCATTATTATATTTTACATGTATATGTAATACAACATCTTGCATTTACTTTAAACACAAAGTATGTACTTAATATAAGTACATACGGATAATAATCTGATTAATAGATTCTAATGTGCCTTGTGTGTCCTCTTGAGTCCACCATGCTTGCAGAAAAAGGCTGTGTGGCTCTACTGCTGGACACAGAATATGATGTGGAACACTGTGACTGACATATACATCCAGTCAAATAAGTTAGTGCTTTTGGGTGGAATCGGAGGACGGTAGACATATGTAGCACCGTGGTTCGCAAACATTTTCATGTTGAGGATGGCTAGACTGACACAAATTACACCATGCAACCCATGACCAAAATAGTTCTACATTCTGTCATTGTTTTACTTAAGGATGGAATAATAATGAAAATAAATGATTGCCCCTTTTTTGCTCGGGACTCCTGGAACTCCCTCCAAGACCCCTGGGGTCCCTGGACACCACTTTAGGAACCACTGATTTAGTTATATCCCTTTGGAATAGATGGGAGGATGTAAACAGGTTTGTAACCATGCTATAGCGTAACGACACACAACAAGTGTTTAAAATTTGAACACGTTCTTCTCTGAATCAGGCTCAAAAAAAAAAAATCAAACGCTCTACACCTCACAATGGTAGTTTCTGTATTACATTGCATTATGTCATGTATGAGCTCACCCTGCAAGGATTCCCTTTCAGCGCGATGCCCAAGAAAGGAAAAAGATCTGTGCTGGATTGGACTGAGAATGACTGTGTGTCAGGGCTGGACTGGCCAGCCAGGTCTCACAGAAGGAGAGGAGACGCTGAGCTAAGATGTCGCTCAAGGGTCCTCTGTGCCAGCGAAGGCAGTGTGTACAGTGTTGATGGGACAATGACTGTACTAACTGTATTCAGATCTGTCTCTTGAGTTACATAAGCCCGGGCAAGGGAGAGCAGCTGAGGGGGTCGGTGCGAAAGCCACAGTACACTGGACAAATATAATAACCACAAAGGCACCGGGGGAGAGTGCATGAAAAGGGCTGCATTGAATGATACCGCTCTTCACAGGCCAGTAGCAGCAAGAGGATCATGTGCTGCAGCTTTATTTTGCACCAGAACGTACTCACACACACACGCAGCAAGCAGCGAGTACTACAACCAGTGTACAGAGGGAATTTCAGGAGGAGTTTATGTATGGATGTTATTCCCAACTTGTTTTGACAGCCACATACATACTCATTACTTAGAGAGGGAAGATTGCATCTACCAGTCAGAGTAGGTAATTGCCTTATCCCCCTGTGTTGCGATGTATCTTTCCCTCCTGTCTCCTTCGCAAAAGTGACCTTTGAACATTGGGCTTATTAGAAAGGATCGCATCCACCCAGAGCACCGCGAGAAATCAAATCACCCTAAAGGTTAACAGTCTAGAAACTCTGTTTAATGGCATGGCCTTTAGCCGAGAGCGAGGGTAACGTCAAGTCTCCCTTGTCGAGGGATACGTCCTCACTTTGTGAAAATGTTTTCCGTCTGCAGGAAACCACTACGGAAAGAGGAGAACGGGACGAGTCGCGGGGAGTATGCCATGAGCATCCGTAACAAGAAGGCCATGGGCACCAACAACACTGTGGTATAGACTGTCTCCGGGTAGACGCCAGGAAGTGATGTCATCGCCATTATCGTCTCTCACGTTAACCTTCCTCCCCTCCTCACCCAGAACACGACAAAACCCCTTCTCACCCCCCCCTCCAGAATGCAACAGGATTTTACCCAAGGTTTTTCGAATAGGTAAACCTTTGCTCTTTGCTTGGCATGTTTGTCCTGGACTGAAGACACCGTTCAGCTCAAAGGAAGGGCTGTGAGGAAAAAAAAAAAAAAGAGGTGGAAGAAGCCAAAAAAATGTTTAAAAATAAATAAAAATCAAGGCAGATAAGGACAGAACGAAAGACCCACAAACCCTCCCTCCCCCACCCCTATGGTGTTGAAAGTGGCACAGCAGGCTGGACATTATGCTCTCAGTAACAGCAAGTGTTGCTGACAGGCTGGTTGGCTGCTGGCTGGAGATGGACTGTCTGCCAGTCGGCCGCAGATCCAGACCCTCACACACTGTTGACATCTGCAATGGACCAACAGACAATACAGCGTCCCCCCGCAGTCCCACGTGGCAGCGAGACAAGGACGGCCCACATCTCACACACACACACACACACACACACGCACACATGCACACACACACGATAAATAACGTGCATGCAGTTTTTACAGAGAATGCAACTTTTTTATAATTCCAATGCTCACACTGTCCATCTTTTGTTCTCCATTTTTGAGACAGATGCTTTTGTGAGGGGCATGATTTTTGACTGTCGGTCCGAGCTCTTGAGATGTGGATTCATCTGACTATGCAATTTAAAGAAATCCATATTTAAAAAAAAAAATAATATTAATAAATTTAAAAAAAAAAGGAGGAGCAGCGACATCAACATGGGACGTTCTGGTTATTTTACCATGCCAAAAATGCCACTGAAGACTTAAGGCTCAATGTAATATACTTCAGTCGTTCATCTTTCATTGTTTATTTCCTTTATTTATTTATTTATCTACTTTTTTGAATTTATTTTTCTACTTAAAAGGGAAAAAAAAGACATCTTGACAAATCTTGACGAACGTCTCGAGAAATTAATTTTATTTCTTGATAGTTCTGTTTTTTGTTTTTTTAAGCAAATTATTTATAAAAGCATATAATTCATTTGTGATACTCCGATGCTTTAAGCCTGCAGTCAGTCTGTTGAGACACTGACGCAGAAAACACGCTTGCTCTGCAAAGAGTTTTGGTATCAGTTGTTTTGTCACTGGGTGTTTGATATGCTGTTTTCTGTTCCCCTGAGACTTCAGCTAAAAAAAAAAATAAGTCAGAGGTCTCTATGATGTGCTAGTGAATGTGTGTTTTTCAACCATCATTTCTGTGCTGCATCATATGCCAGTCCTCATTTTTTTAATTTCGTTCACTCGATTCAAGCCCCCTTAAATCACGTCTCATACATCACCTGCTTCAATCTTGTTGTTTGCGGCGTCTTGGGGGGTCAGCTAGATGCCGTCAGAAGCTTTTTGTTCGGAATTGACAATCTTCATTTTTCTATCTGTCAAGAAGGGCTTAGCCCATCGCTATAGAAACAGGGGACATGAGCCCAGGGCTGACCTTGTGACTGGTGACAGACAGGAGACTTAGCCAATAGCTCGAGATCAGGTTGCACAGAGGACTGTGACTCAGTACTGTCACAGGCTTCCTCCACTTCCCTGCTAGGAAAAAAAAACACAACTGAGCTGAACTGGAGCATTACTCAACGCTGCTCTGTTGTTTTTGGTTTTAATTTTTTAATTTAATTTATTTTTTTTACATTAAATCTGCGTGTCTGTGCGTGCATGCATGTGTGTGTGTGAGAGAGTGCGTGTGTGCACGTGTGCCCATGAGCGTGTGTGTGTTTCTGTCTGTGAGTGTGCATGCAGATGAGTGTACTCAGAGAGAGTGGGCTGTACTCTGTGGCTGTCAGTTAAGTATAGATATTGGCTAACTGTTGAAATTTGAAAATAAAAATAAAAACAAAAAAACACATGCTTGCATCTAAACATGCACAGGTATTAGCTAACAGTATACCCCACCATGTACCTATATGAGAGAAATGATGGATGCATGAATGTAAATATTGATATTTAAATATCTGCCTTCTCGGACTGTTAATTCATGTACAGTGTAACAGAACATATGTTTATACATAGTAAAACTTAAACAATGTGCTACCATTTAGAATTATGTCAATGTTGTCATGTTGATGGAGCAAGCCATTAATGTATATATGGCAATCAATAGTACATACACAATTTATGCATTATATCAAACGGATAGGAAGATGTGCATAAGTTGATTTCATTGCTGAGTTTTTCAGTTGTAAATAAAACTGTATATAACAACAGACCCACAGTCGTTTGTGTTTTAAGCCCCTGTGGATATAAATCTGTTATGTGACGGCAGACGAGCTGGCCCATATGTGACGAAGGTGATAAAAGTGAATCTGTTATATTTAGCCCATGCGCCCGTCCTGTCTGCTCCGTGCTGGGTTTTGAGCCGTTCATGTCTTGGGCAGAGCTTGTGCTGGCTGGATCCCCAGCCAACACCACCAGCCCCACCACCACCACCCCCCGCCCCCCTGCAGTGGAGGACATGTTCTCAGTCTGTCTCACATAGTGCATCTTTAATGAACTGCGATTACCAAGCATACTCCACTCCATGGGGCTTAATGACGCGAACGGGAAAACTTATAGATCACATATTGTGCCGGCTCTGGGCTCGATCAATAACGGTGTCACAAAAAAAAAATCACGGACGTGTGTGAAGGATTTCTGCAGCAAAGCTGAGAAACAACACAATTGTAGAACTTGGGATTTTACAGAAAGCTTAAAAAAACACCTCTGTGGTAAATCGTTGTAAGCATTAAACCACATATACGTTTTCCCATTTCTATTTTAATTTTGTACATTAAACATTTACTTAATGATGCGAAACAGGCAAAGGGGGGGATAAACCTGTAGTATACAGGCGGATGCAGAAGAGCACTGAAGAGGAATGTCAATGAATTATAATGTGAATGAGGGACTATAGAGTACTTTGCCATCCCTGCTTTAGATGTGCCACTTGACGGTAATGCCGATGGACATTCTGAGCAATTTAAACATTCATGCATTGTCCAGCCAGGGCGCTGAGGATTTCACTGTAATAAAAGCAATGTGACAGCACTAGGCAGGGGGGGACCAGGGATTGTCACTGTCTCAACAAGCTTTACAAGCCTCTCAGAAGGTATTTCCATGGAGCGAAAAGGACACAAAAAGTGGGTTCTTGGAAGTCTTCCTGTGCAAAACTACTGGTTATTTTTGATCTGCTGCAGTCTGTGCAAGACTACCTCTTTCCACCAGATCTATAATCAAGGAATGCAAATAATGTGCACACCTGGATATACAAGTGTGTATGTGTGTGTGTATATAACAGCTCCCACAGTCCTTTCAATACTGACCTTCACAATCTTTGAGGACCCACTCACACCCGTTCCGCCTGAGAGGCCTTTGGTCAGCGTTAATTACCCTCAGTACCTCCAGCTGCCTGCTCATCAGGTCAGCGCTCCCATATGGTCCTCCAGGAGGCAGCAGGCAGGCGGGCAGGGGCGGGGAAAGTGCTGGATACCTGTGGGACACTGATTACATAAGCTGCTGCTAATGAGAGAGGTTCTTTCGGAAAAGGGCTGCGAGTTCAAACGATCACAACGGTGGCAGTGGCTGACAGATGCAACCCCGGAGCAAAGGGGGACTTGATTATACGCACACACACACGCACCTGTGCACATGCAGGGACACATGCGCATAGACACCTACACCTCGCGCCGCTCTAATGCACACTCACGCTCGCACAGCGGCACACAGCAGGAGAGGGGCTCTTTGATGAGCCAGGTTGAGCCGAGGTTGATGAGAAGGGGCACTGCAGCCTGATTCAGCCTGGGTCACCGGGGAGAGTGTGAGTGTGTGTGCGTGCGCGTGTATGTGTGTCTGCCAGTGTGTGTGCTTGCATTGTGTGATATCATTATACTAGTGACTCATTTGGCACACACCTGTCAACACGGGTCCTCTTATACACGCAGTGGCATTAAAAAAAAACTACCTTTTTAGTAGAAATATGCAAATCAAATTTGTCTTATTTTTGGGCCAATAAGCCAGTTTCTCCCTGCACGGAATACATTTAGATCATCATGTCTAATTCATGTTAAAGCTTGATAATGAAATCCTTGCAGCAGTGAAGATCAAAACAAAGATTAATGTGCTGTTCGGCTTTCTAGCCCTGCTGTCATGTCATCTGTTATTCTCAGACAAGAGCTTCGTGGTAATGTGGTTAGACCTCACAACAATGCTTAATCATAACAAACCACATTAGGCCAAAGGTAATTGCGTTTGTTTGGTATATGCGTGGGCCAATCTGTTTCGCTGCTGCCAATGAAGAGCCGGGTGGAGGAGGAGGAGAGGGAGAAGGGGGGAGGAGGGGGGGACTTTCCACTTTGGGGCGGGGAGGGGCGCACAACCGAAATAGTCTTGTTTACCTCCAATGTCTGGCTCCACCTTATCGAGTTACAAAGCTGCTGCTGCAACTCAGATTGGCCTCTGATCGATCTGAGCTCTGATGGCGAGAGGCAGCATGACTGACAGTCTGACAAGGATCTCAGGCGGGGAGCTGGGTAATGCATGTCGTGTCATTTTCCCGGAGACACCTGAGGTTCAGCTCCTAGTCCGGAACAGTAAACAACAGAGGCGATTTTATCGCCCTGCCATCTGCATTATGGTAAATTGGACATTTTCCGTATCGGCACGGACATCAAAGGGCGGTAAATGTCACATTTGAATTCTGAAGGGGTCAGCAATTCATTTGAAATGACGAGGTGTCTGAAAAACTCATACCTTTATTATCCGGCTTGCAACCCAGCAACTCAAAGAGTGATAGAATAGGAATGTCACAGCATATTTAAGATTCAACAAGCCTCCAGACCATCACTATCACTAACATGGATCTATAGAAATACTCTTAGTCATCTACTGACTCTCGGATCTGTTGAATACAACAGTTAGGCACCTGATATAATTATCCCACACGACTCTACGAAACCTTTAATTATCAATTCCAGTCCTAGTATTTTAAAATAGCATAAATTTTACTGTACATATACAGGTATCATACTAAAGGTGCAGGAAATGATTCAGTCCAAATGGATCCCACACAGCTTCAGTTTACACAAGGGTCCTTTATGTTATTTTGGTCAGCCAGAGGTGGATGTAATGCAAGTCTATGGACCCAGATGACCCCGAGGTGACCAAAGAGCAGGTCACATGGGGTAAAACTGTGAGGCGGCCTCAGACGACTGGATCTCCACCTGAGCCATTTTGAACTGGGTGCACTGCAGCCACTTGCGCAGAGCGAATGGGGGCGCTCCGGGCATCTGTCCCTGAAGACACTGGTGGTTCACCCGGTTCTGGATGGCCTGGAGACGCAGCTGCAGCCCCGCAGACAGGTGCTGAAGGCGGAAATACGGGAAGATGTCAAAGTAAGAGTTTGAAATCGTACTATTTAATTACGAGGAAACATTTGGTATTCTTCTGTAGGCCTTTACCTTAAGGTTCGCCTGAATCATCGGCAGCCACATGGGAATTAGCTAAAGGGAAGAGTCAAGGGATACATGAGTCGTATGTTGGCGAGTAATCATATATTTATCATATGGAATTAATTATAGTGGGTTATACCTTGACAAAGATGGTCGAGTTGCACTCCTGCAGGGCTTCCATCAGACTTATGACATGAAGACACACCATCTCTACCATCTAAGAAAAAAACACATCAATCAAAACTCAGATTTACTCTATCCCCAGCGACTGTTTCCTTGCCAAAAATGAAAGAGGAAATGATTAAAAACTAGTAGAAACAAAACTTCTCTCTCATATTTCACAAACGGTATGACAACCCTGGAATTGCCCTCTGTGGTGTGTGTTTGTCTGTTGCCTGTAAGGTGGAGTGAAGGACAAGGTCCAGGGAGGAGATGCACCTGTACAGCCTGGTTCACCTGCATTTAAGATGCTTGTCGGACCATGTTTTTCCTGTTGCTGTGCCTCCCTGAACAGTTTTATTGCTCGCCTAAATGAGCATCGGGTTTAAAAGGTGACTGAGGCTGCGCTGCTAGCTGATGAGTGCACCTTAACACATAAGATACAGGCAGGGGGAAAGGATGACTGGGCCGCTGAGATAACTTAACTCATGGCAAGACAGTTTTGGCTTGGTGGGTGGGGAAAAAGAGATCTAAATCAAACTTGTAATTTTTGTTTGGGAAAAGGTCACTGGAAAAACAAATGTCAAGTCACCACAAAATATCCAGGGACCCAAGCCTGCTGTTCCTGCCGCTCCTGGTCACCATCTCCATACTAATCCACAACCAGCTGCTGTTGCATTTTCCAAATTAACCCAGCTCAGCCGCAGTAATTGTAGAACTCAGTTCAGAATAATGTGATCCAGGTTGTTCACCTCACATGCTTCCGTCCTTTACCACCAATATTTTTGAACCTAGATTATGCAGTAACCTATGCCCAAAACTTCAGGGGGGGGGGGGTGTAGATGTTCTGCTTCCTGTTCTTCTATTGTCTGCTTCTCATAGTGAGTTGGTGAAACTGCAGCAAGAAGGTTCTTTTTCCAGGAAGTCCTGTCTCAGGGGAAGCACAAGGGTGTTCTTCACGAGGAGGTGATGGTAAGAAAACAGTTTTCTCAAGGTGAAAGCTTTGCTGAAGAGGCAATATTTCAATTTGTGATACCAGCCAAAAACTGAGACGTGACTTCTTCATCACATCTGGGATTGCAGAAGACAAATAACCGGACGCTGCGGTATTCCTAAGACTTGTCATACTTGTCAGTTAATGGGTAAATCTAACCAGACTATTCAGTCTTTTGCTGTTTCATATTCCTGCAGTGTCCAGCCCTTTTGAGCATTTGCTGATTGACTGTTGGCCTGTTGCCCGAATCTAGTGCTGGAAGCCCTTATCTGCTGACACTGATGTGTCAATCAACACGGAATCCGGCTGCATATCCTCTGCGAAACACCACAGCTAAGTCTGTGGTGAAAGTTTGACATTCCTAAGATCATTCAAACTGACTGGCAGTTCGTCTTGGAGTAGCAGGAACTCCCCGGTTCCTGGTGAGGACTCCCACCATAGTCTAGCCTGTGTGAGTTGTGTTCCCTGATCAGGTCAAATCCCACCTTTTTTGTCTTATCCTCACAAACAAATCTGGTGGAATATAACATTGATGTGGAAGATGCCGGTACTACTGACTTTCTACCACTTTAGTGATGTGAATGCCATAGCCAAACCTGACAGTTATCCCCTTTCTTGGATGGAGGTTTGTATAGATCTGATTTATTAGTAAATTTGATCTCCATAGTGATAACTGGCAGTAAGTAAGTATCCCTAACAGAAAGTGCTACAGAATTTGCATCATTTATCACAGCTTCAGCTTCATCACAGCTTGCAATTTTACACGGTCAGGCCATTTGGTTTGAGAAATGCCCCTGACACCTTCCGGAACCTCAGGAACCAGGTTAGTTTCAGGGCTGAAAAGGTGTGCCATGTATTTGGACGATGTAGTTATACATCAGTGTATACATATAGTGTATAGTGACATGTGGCCAGAACTTTCACAGCAAACCTCACAATGAATTTGGCAAAAGTGTGAGTTTGCTAAGGCAACAATGACATAGCTGGGAAAGGTGGTTGGGCAGGGTACAGTGTAGCCTTTAAGGGTAAAAGTGAAGTGAAGAGATTCCTCCTCCCGCGAAGAGGAAGTTTGCCTGATTTCTTTATATGGTAAATTATTGTTGAGGATTTTGTGAAAATTCCTTTGACTGACTTGGTGAGCCCTTCTTTACAGGATCCAAATCAGTGCTTGATGAGGTGGAGCCTGTTCCTATCGCCTTTCCATCCTGGACCTTAAAGGATCTGAAAATGTTATGGTGGATGCATTGTCTAGAGCAGAGGTGGGCAATCCTGGTCCTGGAGGGCTGGTGTGGGTCAAGGCTTTTTTCCAAGCAGTAACACCCCTGATTCTACTAATGAAGGTCCTTAGCAAAGACCTTAGTGGTTAATAAGTAGAATCAGGTGTGTGATTGTTTGGATGGAACAAAATCCTGCACCCACAGTAGCTCTCCAGGACCAGGGTTAGAGACCCCTGGTCTAGAGCAGTAGCTTAAGATGTCTAAGGTTACTCTTACTCATATGTTTACAGTGTTTCTCCTATCTCTTAAAATAATTTCTTAGGTACCAAGTTGCTGAGTGGAAATGAGGTCAATTTAACACATTGGTATTGTGATCAGTGTCTATATCTAGTTTGTAACTTTTGAGAGTAAATTGAAAATGTTAATGAATGAATGTCAGCAGCACTCCACCAGTGGCAGGCCAGGGTCTGAACAGTATGTGCCTTGGCTCTATTGGTTTCAGTGTGTCGTTAGGTTAAGATGAGGGTTAGAATCTGTACAGCCTGGCTTACCTGCATTTAATATGGCTGCTGGAACCTGCTCTCTGTCTCTTTTCACCATAGAATGAACTGTGGAAACTCTGACTCTTTACATCTCCATTATTCTTGTATCATTTTCACACACTTCATGTTACATGTACTCTTTAACACCTTTAACGCCACAGATTTTTTTTCATTTAATGAAATTTAACCTGTGTTGTTCAAATAAAAACCTTAATGGTGACATTTGTGTCTCCTCTTTTGTTACAAGGAGCCAACTTGCAACAGCAAACAAACCATATTTCAGTCCTCTGTTCCTACCTTAACTAGCTTAGGTCGGTCCCTGATGGAAAAAAAAAACAAAGAAAGCAGAGCACTCACCACTTTGTTGTGGGCCATGAGCTGCAGGATGCTGGGTGTAACACGACTCCAGAACTCCAGGCCGGTGAGGATGGCACTGGAGGAAAACTCTGTCTGGTTCTGGTTCTGCATCGACGGAGCAGCAGCCGCCTGCTCGCAGTAGATGGTCCACAGCTGGGCAAACATGAAGGCGTGGAACAGAGAGCACATGTGCAGCACCGACGTCTGGGGACAGAAATCGACACCAAAAGGCCGGTGAGGTGGTTACAGATCATATTAATGAAACAGGGGTGGACATGACTTGAACGTTATTAGTTTTTGCCGCACCTTGGACTGTTCTGGGAAGCCGATGAGGATGACAATAAGATGATCCGCAATGTGGGAGCCGGCGTCTAGTGGGATGGGCATGCAGGAGGTGGAGCCCTGGTGCAGGGCACAATGCGTCAGGGAGCCCAGAAGAAGCCAGGACAGCTGACGGATGTGAGACACACACTCAATGAATTCTTTTGGCCTGTAGGGAGAAAAAAAAAGTTTTACAAATGAGCCCACAATATGTAGTAGTAGTAAAGAATACTACTCTTTTACTTCTGAGATGTTTGTCTCTGAGATTTATTTGCCTGCACACCAACAAACTGAAAAGAGTTTCAATGTAAACTGTCCACACTGATCATCAAGACAGCAAGGACAATCATTTAGAGATATCAAAACCTGTCATGACCCAAAATCACTCGAGGTCTTTACAGGAATGTCTTTTTATGTAATTCTGGGTGAACATTACACCCTAAATCGTATGTTTTCTTGTCAGTCTTACCCTTGTTGCATGGTGGAGGGAGGGTGATAAAGCCAGGGAAGATAACGGACCACAGCTTTGTTATCGCGATGGTTGCCTTTGGTGATCTCCATTGCTGCGACTTGTGCCAAGCCAACTTTAAGGTTCCCCCCGAAAGTGTCCTCATGCAGCGGCTGACAGCAGGCTTTCATATGGCTCTGAATAAGACATTCGCAGTGAAAGAGAATGAGACTGCATGAAAGAAAATTCTGCACATGCCTCTAGTAAAATGCACAAAATGTGGCATTCAGATGAGAAACAAAACTTACTTTAAGTTTGGTTAGCGTGTGCATATCTGCAATAAAGTCCAGGAGCTCACTTATGTATTGTCTCATGCATTCCATTGCTGCAGTTGTGCACTGTTCAACACAAAACATGTTTTATCTTTTAGTGGGGGAAAGACAGTGGGATATATCTTTTTTACCTGCTGTTTTATGAGGCTGATTCTAATAAGATTCTAACACACAGCGACTAAATTCTCACCCCCGGCGGTGTTGAGATCATGTGCTTTTGGATGATGGTGGATTCTGCTAGCCGCGTGCCGATATCTGCACAAACAAACTGACAAATACCACAGTGTGGGGATCAAACATTATGATTTGTCACCGATAAGTACATGGCTATTGCAGACTTGAAGTGCATAAAAGAGATTCATTTTACCTGGACCAGCAGTAACAAGTTCGTGTCAGGCAGAGGAGACTTGAACTTGAGAGCCTGCAGAAGCTCTAACACCACAATGCGGGACATGTAGAACTTATCTCTCTCCTGGATGTGAGGAGATAGAGAGTGGAGTAAATGTACTGATGCAGCAAGACTGCCTTTTTCTATTATCACTCTCCCTTACTCATGCTGCGAGGAGAGCATAAACTGTGTAGCCTGAATAGAGGGGGAAGGACAGGCAGCGAGAGGGAGGGAGGGAGGCAGGGAGTCAGAGAATAGACAGAGAATGGTGAGGCTGAGGAGTAGATTTAGGCCAGTCCAGATCTCTCCTCCCAGAGTCCCAGGCAGCTCAGATGAGGCTGTCAGGCTGCCTTCTCCCTCCCCGAGGACAGGCTGCTCTCTTTGTTCATCCCTTCTATAAAGCCCAGCTGCCTGTTTACAAACCACACTGTCATCTTCTGGCTTCCACTTTGCCTCTCTCTTTCTCTATGCAGTCATGTTTGCTAATGTTAGGCGTAGGCACATGCTCCTCCACTCCTGCTGAATGTAGCGCTGCCTCTGACATTTCTCACTGTATGGCTTGAAACTCATAATTAAAAGTTAATGGAGCATGTCCGTTCGGTAAATAGCAAATCATAGGCTGTTCTTAAGCTGGAGGGCCCGGCCCTATTTGGGAAGTGCACTGCAGCTGTGACAAATGGTGCATGGTGTGACAAACTTTAGTGGGTCTAGAAGGCCTGACTTTGTGTCCTTAAAAGCTGACCTCCAAAGATAACCGAGTCGGTTTGAAAAATCCTCCCTGCGCTTCCCAGAAACCTTACCTCGCCATAAAGCAACTGCGTGGGACAGGTTCCAAAAGCAATTGCTCATAGTGACTCTGGGTTTTGAAAAGCGGATATTATACGGTGAGGAATTAAAGAGGGTAAAGAAAATCAATACTGCAGGAGACATAAAGCATGCAGCGTTGACAGTGGTGGAGGACTGAGGATTCATCTGGCCGAACGGTGCAGACAGCCCTGGCTCCATCTCTGTCTGAGACAACCACTCAGAAACACACCATACATCCCCGGCCCTAGCCACCAACTAATCATGTTAATCAATACTGGCTGATTGCCTACTTAATCATTCGTGACACATGGCCACATTTCTGGCGGACCGGAGAGTAAAGGGAAGTAGGTGTTGCGCCAAAAGAGTGATGACCCAAACGGCCTGCGAACAGGAGCTCGACATTTTTAACACTGCAAATTAGTTTAAAAGGTTTAACTCTTTCAAGACAGAATAAATACTTGGGCAGAACACATTTTATTCTCACAGCCGAAAACCTTTATATTATTACTTTTAAACATAATTACGAGTTGTCTAAACACACACAAGAGTACCTTGTTGAAGGCTTTGTAACAGAGTCCACATAGTTCTACTAAGTAGGAGAGACTGAACATGCCGTACTGGATGACAAAGCTCAGCAGCTTGGAGAAAGGCTCCAGGAGACTCTGCAGGACAGAGGAGGAAGAGGAAAAGTGAGGCTTTAAAAGGCCAGGATTTTAACTCATCTGAATGTGAAAATCTTGCTCTGGTTTTACCCGGGTTGCATTTGTGGTTGGGATTTTCAGGAGACAAATTATAATCCTCAAACTGGAGTCCAGGGGGCACTAATAAAACACACAGATTAAAAAATAACAGAGTAAGAATATGAGCTACCGCTGTTTTAAAATAAAAATGTTGCGCAAAAGTAGAACTTTACTGAACGATACATAACCGTTGTCTTAAATTCCGTATTTTGAATTCATCTGAAGTGAAAAATTGATTAGAGTGCACTAATTTGACCTCCAAGGTCAAAAGTGGCAGAGTCAAATCAATTACAATCTTAAGACTCTGTCCTATTGAACCTGACAAGGGCGCTGGTGGATGCTTTTTCCTCCAGCCATAATCACATTAAACCATATCAGAGCATGACTAAGTGAGCGGCAGAGTCGATATCTACCTTCAGAGGAAGCACAGAGGGCAGTTTTGTGAGGAAGGTCTGGAACTGGTTGCAGATGGTCGTCCACAGGTTGCTAGGAGAGTCCATGGGGAGAGCCTCCATGAAGGTGGCAATATTGTCTAAGCAGTGCAGCATAGTGCCCCCTGCTGGCAGACTCTTCTTGTTGTTCAGGCCCTGGGGGGGCACAGAGGCATAAACCATAACAGGGTTATATAATGAAACTCTATAAGCGAATATATTTCCATTTAACTGATCATTCAGTCCTGATCAATCCCAATGCCCATGATGAGGGCAGTGGATTTAGGACACTGAAGCACAGACGATCGCTTGGATGGACTCATGCATCAGCGGGTTCTTATCTGTGTCACTCATTTAGCTTAACAACAACAATAAACTGGTACAGTGGTGCAGAGTAAGGCAGGTTTCCTTGAATGCCCATAGGATTTTTTTTTTGTTTCAGATAGGCTTATGCTGTGCATGTAGCTGGAACCACACATGTTTTTTTTGGCTTTGACAAGAGCTCCTCCTGCTGGCTAAACGACTGCACATGGACTACCGTGAAGCAAAATCCCACCTCCAGCAGCATGTTGAGGGCAGCAACGGAACTCAGCTCATTGAAATCTATTAGCGCAGATGCAAGAGTCCTCAGAAAACTTCCATCTGCAAAAAGAGCGACAGAGAAAGAATCAGGGTGAAATTATGTCCAGTGAGAGTTTGTTAAGTCGCATCAATATGGAAAAATGTATATGTAGCCTACATAAAAAATAAATAAATAATCTTTTCCTTGTGAAGTGACAAACTACTTGCATAACTCATTAAATTTTAACAACCAAATTTACCCCAATTCCCCATTCTGGCATAGCAGCAGTTTTATGGTGAAAGGCAACTATAAAATGAAGAATGGGAAAGAAGGGATTTCCTCTCTGAAGGTGTTATGATGTTCTTTGAGCAAGAAACTAATTTAGTTGGACAAGTAAAGATGTCTGGCTACATCTGCAGCTTAGATTACAAGTTACACAATATCTAGGAGAATGTAGAAAACTCACAGAAATAACCAGTAGTGAAAATGAATTAAGGTTACAACAATAGTGTTAATATCTCCTTGGAGATAATCTAGGATTAGGAACACACATACAATATTGAATATGGAAAATGTATGACCAATGAAATGTGTTATGAGAACTCATAGGATTAAAAGGTATTTTTATGGAAATGCACAAAATAAACATGTTTTTGAAGCGAGTTGAAGTTATCCTACATATACAAACGTAACCTTAAATTATGCCTTTTTGAATTATATAGATGATAACATTTGGCCACACTTCAATAAAAAGATAGTGTTTGTTGGATTTATGAGTGCAAAAATAGTTATTGATACTGTTAGATTATTAAACAAACCTTCTAAACATTACTAAGTTAAGAACAAATGTACAATTGTGTAGTGACTCCTTCTTACACAACTTGGAATCAGAGTAACATGCAAATTTACGTTATTTACCCTGAATGTAAAAGAACATAAGCAGCATACCATTTGTATGATTCCTCAATATTCTAAGTAGAGATTAACACCTCAGCAACACAGTCTTCAGTGCAAGATGAACCTGTGTATTAAATTTGACTGTATGCTGTGTATATAACAATGAGCCACTATATGAGAAATGCAGTGTGTGCATAATTTAGATCAGATTTTATTCCAGGACATGGATATATGCAGTGAATTTATTTAAGAACCTTATTAATTTTTTTCTTTACTTCTGATATGGGCAATGTCTTGTTTCTGTAAAACATTTTTTGTATGAAATCTATTTAGAGAAAAAATACTTTAAAAAATATGCATATATCTACTACAGTGTTGCCATGCTGTAAATCTAAGTACATACTGTAAGTCTCTGTAGAAATACTGCATACTTTGAATCTTGTATTGAGTGAAATGAGCAGACCTTTGATGTTACTCTGGAAGAGTTGGGGCAGGATACCATTAGGGGCCAGCTGGTGGAACATACAGCGGAGGAACTGCTTGGCTACACCTGCTACATTCCCTGGGATTAACATACTGTAACACATCACATGAAAAGCGGCTGTGTTGGACAGGCAATCACACTTACTTCACATCCATTATTAAACCCATCTATAAGCACAGTAATATGAGCACGCCGGCGCGGCAGCTTTAAAGTCTCCTACCTCTCGGCTTGTCCAGAAAAATTGGCACTGGACGCCAACCTGAAAGAAGTTAGAGGAGGATTAGGGGATGAATTATGCATGAGCTCCGAGGGTCAGTTACGAAATGTCATTTAATAGTGAAGTGCTGTGTGGATGTAGATTACGGGAGCGAGCTGCTGTACCTGCCCACAGACTGCATGATGTCGAGAAGCATCGGAGCAGCCAGATCGGGGCTGAGGTGGATGAACATGGAAAGAACCACCACCGCCAGGCTGAGAGTCTCCTCGTCGTATTCCTCCAGCACGGCCGCACAGTCCCGACACCTAGAGCAGCACATGGAAACACATTTAAGTATTGAAATGACAAGGTACACTACTGTTCAA
Organism: Lepturacanthus savala; assembly: GCA_030544235.1. Classification (NCBI taxonomy): domain Eukaryota; kingdom Metazoa; phylum Chordata; class Actinopteri; order Scombriformes; family Trichiuridae; genus Lepturacanthus; species Lepturacanthus savala. Next base: position 15,118,872 of record CM060469.1, on the reverse strand, counting down.
AAGTTAAGGGTCACTTAGAAATTTCCTTATTTATGAAAGAAAAGCACTTTTTTTCAATGAAGATAACTTTAAACTAATCAGAAATACAGTCTATACATTGCTACTGTGGTAAATGACTATTCTAGCTGCAAATGTCTGGTGGAATATCCACATAGGTGTATAGAGGCTCATTTCCAGCAACTATCACTCCAGTGTTCTAATGGTACAATGTGTTTACTCATTGCATCAGGAGGCTAATGAATAATTAGAAAACCCTTGTGCAATCATATTAGCACAGCTGAAAACAGTTTAGATGGTTAGAGAAGCCATAAAACTGATCGTCCTATGAGGAAAGCACTGTTTGAAGGAACAAAAACATATTATTTCAAATGAAAATTATTTATAACCTTGCCAATGTCTTGACTATATTTTCTATTCATATTACAACTCATGATGGTAAATAAAAGTGTGACTTTTCATGGAAAACACATAAGTGTCTGTGTGGCCCCCAAACTATCATCGCCTAGTGATCGATTCATCCACCTGTCAGACATCGTGGTCGGCTGCTCGTCGATGAACTCCTCGGGAGCAGGGACAAACATGCTGACTGTGCTTGGTGCAGAGAGCAGACTGGTCTTTGTTGGACCTGTAGAGGAAGTTGTTGAATTTAAAAAAGAAAAAAAAAACGGCAAGGTTTTGATGGGATTTGCTTCTTAACTGCTGCAGCAGTGACTGACCCGTCTCCCAGGTGCTGATGTTGTGCGGTGCGCTGGATTGATGTTCCAGCTGTCTCTTCATTATCTGGCTCATGGTCAGAGCTCCCAGAGAGCCTCGCTTCACCTGGCGGTACTGAGCTAAAAAAGGGGGGAGGGAAAATACATGTTCAAATATCTGCTAAACCTGTTTCAGCCATAGCAACAACAAGTGTGAGGGGTTTACACAGAAATAAGACACTCACATAAAAAGAGATGGTTAATGTTATTTATATTATATTACAAGTATGAATTCTGAGCTGAGGCTTTTTGAGAAACAAACACCATTATAACAATATGTTACTAATTAGCGAATTAATTGCTCAAATATTAGATGGGTATTTTCTTCTTCTTTCAATTTTTGTACATTTTATGTGATTTTTTTTATTTATTTCGCTCTAATATTAAGCTTACAAAGGTTAATTTGCAAGGGGAAACAAACAGTTTCTATATGCGCACTGACACAAGTAGTCCATGGGCTCCCATAATGTTTGATAACAACAACCGTTCATTTTCTGGAAGTTGATAAGGAGGCTGAGAAGTAAAGTATTTGGATCCTACTTGATACTGAAGAGCGGTGGCTTGTTTCGGGCATAGCAGCTTCAAGCGTTGGGGCTGAGGAAGATTCTCGTGGCTTTTCCAAGGTAGACAGAACTTTGTGATCTGTAAGGCAATATGAGTGAATCATGGGCAGGGCATTGGCATCAGAATGTATGCCACTACAGTGTATGCCAGTAGACATCCAATCATAATGAGCAATAAAGCATGAATGCATTAATGTCTTCTGTGCCAGCAGAAGAATAGTTATAGTAATCTATTTAATGCTAATTTAACGGTTTGTTAAGCAAAGTTTAGTGTTTTTTTTAAGTTCACAAACTGTTCAATGTGTATTTAAATTCTATTAAACTCTATTTTTTTATTTGCTGAAATGTTTTTAAAGCTTCTGATGTGCGCTCGACAACCTCTAAAGTACTTGTTTAAGTGTTTTTATGAAAGAAAAGGAAAGAAAAAGAGAACACGTACATAAAGATCACACCACAGGACACCACAAGGCTGGGGTAGTCAATTAAAAACAGATTTGAGGCACATTGCACATGTTTCAGAGTGCATTTGATTTCTAAACAAATAAAGAAAGAAAGAAACATACCTGTATGTTTTCAATATTTACCTCATTAAATACAATGCGTATAAAGGTTCCATATTGTAGGAAGTCAAATTTTAATTGCTTTTTTAACATGATAAGGACTAGGACAACATAAATACTGTCCTATGTTTCAAAATTCCAAATTTGCACTGTTTGCTACTTTGCTTCAAACATTATATCTTGTTAGAGATATCAAATAAAACCCTGGAAAAGTGTACAATATGGGACCTTTAACAGTTATGCTAAACCATTATCAAATGCATACGATGGATTTTTTCATTCCTTTGTTGTTCCAGGCAGCCATTGGTTTCCATTCTTTTGGAATATGGCGTGAAAATCTATTAGCATTGATTTGTGTTATGGATCACAGCCTGTTGCGATACATTACCTCCTACTGATGGTGTTTCTTTGATAAAGTTTTAAGACATTTCTCATTCTTTACCATACAGCATAGAAAACAATGGAAGCCTGGAACCATAGAAACAAATCTGCATGGTTTTAAAATGGTTAGCTGTGACAGAAATGTTATACAGGGTTTCTTGTGAATGGGTAAAAGCATTGGTATTGTTTAAAGGATCATTTTGAAACAAACTACACAGCACATTAACAACAGTTCTTGATAAATTAGAAATGTTTCACATTAAGCCCATGCAACAGCTTTTCTTCAAGTATAAGGAACTATATCTCTCCTTCCCTCTTACCAGTTTCTGCAGCCTGCTCACTACCCAACTTATCGAAGGTGTTGAAGGAGATGTCCAGGTATTCCCTTTGGATGGCGCTGACGGCGATCTTCCTCTGCTTCCGCTGTCGAGGAACGATCTGGATCTTAAACTCTGCCTCGTCGTTGTCGTCCCCGTCGTCGGGTTTGGGGTCGCTGTCGTCACCCATGTCGTCGTCCTCCTCGTCGTCTCCGTACTCTTCTTCATCGTTGCTGTTGCTCTTGCTTTTCTCCGGTGACGACAGAGGCTCGGCTTTATCTTCCGGGATGTCCAAAAAGATGGTCCTGCCGGAGGGACTCGTCCCGAGTCCCATCCCCACCCTCGCCTCCTCGGAGGTCACGGACGTGTCGTCCAGCGAGGTGTCGGGGACGTGCGGAGTCTTCCTCAGCAGGTCTCGCTTCTGCTTCAGGGTCATGGGGCTTTCGTGGCAGATGTTTTCTGATTTGTCAGGGAGGTCCAGGGAGGTGCAGGGACTCGCACGGTTCTGCCGCTTTTCTGTGATCGACTGTGGGAAGTCTGGACTCTTTTTGTCACTGGAGCAGTCCTCCACGCTCACCTGCACCACGGGGGACAATCGCAGGGTGTTGCTGCTCGCGGGCGAAGCCAAGACCTTCGGGCTCCCGTTGAACTTAGAACCTATGATGGTGTTGAGGTCAAACTCCTCGTCACTCTCCACGATCCTCAGGGGAGGCAATGGTTCAAACACCAGGGAGTCAGTGTCGGACATGGAGAGCAGCGAGTGTTTCTCTGGAATGGAGGTGCAGTCGGAGGACAGGTCAATGAGGTCTGGGTCCTCCTTCCCCTGAGCTGATCCCTCTAGAGAGCTCTGGTCCAGCTTGTCCTCAAAGGTCTCCATGCAGCTGAGGCGGACCTCGGGGATGACAGGCTTGGAAACGTCGGAGTGGCCGCCACGAGAGCCTCGCCGGTCTACGGGGTCGCCCCCCTCCACCCGGACCGAGGAGCCGTCGGACGACCCTTTGCCGTGGCGCCTACCGTGGGACGCGGTGGAGGACGGGGGCAGGACAGCGTGGGGCACCTGCATGTCACAGCGGTCAATGCAGGACTTGCGCCGATGTTCGTCCAGATTGAAGAGGATGGAGTCCGTGTTGGAGATGTCCAGAGATTTCTGCTTGTGCATGGCCTGCAGCCGCTTCTTCCTGGTGCTTTCTTCCCTCACGCAGTGCAGGATGCTGTCCTGAAGGGCGCTGGCTTCACGGTACTCTGACAACTCGATCTCACCTGAGAGGAAAAAAAAAGACTTTATGCCTCCTGCAATCACACAAAAAAGTGTTCTGCTGAAAAAGAGCGGAACGATGTGCTGATATACTCCACTTGACTCTGCTTCTTACTTTTCTTCGCATTCAGCTCCACCGGCTGGTACTTCACAGATTTGCTGCCACCGATCCTCTTCAGGCGGGCAAAGAAAGTCTGTGACTCCTTGTTGGCAGCACCAGTCGGCGTGTCGTGGACGTCTGACTCATCGAATACGCTGTCCTCCTCTAAAAGGGAGAAAAAATATGGATAATGGGCATCAGGACTCTATTTAACCACCTAAGCCCCAGGCCTATTTTTAAGTTTCCCTGCTGTAAATGATAATAAATATGGAATATCTCTACAAGGGTTATGTACTTAAACCGGGCCAAAAGAAATTTACAACATGTGAGGTGACTACAAAAGAGTCAGAATCAATTTATGTTGCTGTTACAGAGGAAATATGTTGAGAATATTCCAAAAATATATAAACTTGTGTTTTACTACAGATAAATATACTTTAATTACAACTTAAAACAAGACCAAACTGTATATTATATATATTGATGCTGTAACAGTAACATTGTGTTTTACTACAGATAATAATACTTTATTTAGTGTTGTAGCTGAGGTTTTCTCATGAAATGAAAGTTTAAGTAGCACAGTCAGTAGTTTGTCCTAAACCTTTAGGATTGGAAACCCTTCAGACAACCAAGTCTAGTACAGGTTTTTTGCTCGAAAATGTTATTCTAAACTATATCTTCAAATGATAACAATTAATAAATATTCTACCAAAAACACAAAACATGCAGGAAGTTCTCTTCATTTTTTCCCCTTTCTTGTTACCTCCCATCCTCTGACTACATCATACATAAGCAAACTTTTTGTGATGTATCACCAAATGACCGTTGCAGAAGTTGAAAGCGATTGACCTTTTTCCTTCTCGCTGTAGCGACTCATGTTGGAGTTGTCGCTGTAGAGGGGACCTGCTGTGGCATGGGGACGACAGCTGTGATACTGGGCGTTCAGAGTGTTGATGGTAATGTGGATCAGATGGAGGACCACTTTACTGCCATCCATGTCTCTATAGGGGTACTACAGAGCAAAAAAAAGTATAAGAAGATTAATGTTGTATGACTTCTCGAATGAAGAGTGACAAACTCTTCCATGCAATGCAACCCCACTGACTCGTAGTAATACAAAAATCACCTTATAGAGGATAACTAGCAGGGCTTTGAGCCACATCTGTCTGATGTGTGGCCTCAGGGCCCAGAGAGAGCATCGAGGCGGCTGCTGGAAATAGTGTCTCAGCTGAGGACACGTGCAGTATTTCAACACCTGGACCACCAGAGGGAGCAGCTGCTTCCCCAAACCAATATTGTAGTCCATCACCTGCAGGAAATTGCATTTCAAACCATTAGCTTACAGGTTTTAGTGCCACATAGCCTAGATCCAAACATTCAGGATAACATACGCTCTTAAAAAATAGGTGAAATTAAGGTTAAAAAGTCGGTCACTTGTGCAATGCCAGCGATGAAGGCGCTGAAGCAGGTGGAGGTGCGCATCTTCTGCGGTGCGATCATGAAGCAACCCTCCTGCTGGTCGTAGCCCAGCAGCACGTACAGGTGGCGCTTCACGGTGTTGAAGGCCTTGGCGCTGCCGATGTCGGCCTCGGCGCTGCTCTTGTCTTTGGCCATGAACTTCATGAGCACCATGATGAGCTGGTGGACCGTCTGGTGGTCCACGCCGGCGTCCTCTGGGAGCAAGTCCCTGATGACGGCGTCGTCCTCGGGAGACGGGGTCTGGCCTACGAGAGGGGCTGAAGCGTCAGGGTTAAAGTGCGGGAGGAAACGTGCTGCAGACGGGGGTGGGAGATAAGGGAGGGGGTGCAGGAGCAGGCGGTAGCAACACACAGGACAAGGAGGGAAGGGGGGTCAACTCATTCTGTCCACTTCTTTGTGAAGAGAGGTGGACACGTCATCATGCAGTGTACAAACGTCAGTTCACCATGTTCATGGATTATGTAAACGGAATAAACACAAAAAAATGATCAACTAGCTGTGAGCAAGAGTGACGCTTTACACTCTTTTCCGGTGTCAGAACTAGTGTTAATTCGTCTGAAGCAGGATGAAAAAGCAACGGCTGTCAGCACAGAGCCAACGTTGCCTTTTCATAGTGCGTTCAATACTTTAGCTTTATTGCTGTTCAAACGCCACTTTTCATCCAATACGATATGATTATGAGGAATAATACTGCATGTTTCAGATTTTGATTGTTATTTACCTGGCAGGACTTTCTCTATCATATCTCCCAGTGTCGGGGCAGAGTGCTCTTGCCTCGTAAGCCTTAGAGCTAAAAACCACATATGAAGAATACAATTTAGGAGAATGTACACGGGAGGTAGCACAGGACACATGTCTGAGCTTCATGATCACCCAACACATACACACACATACACTACACAATACAAAAAAACACACTATATGGCCTCAAAACAGAACGAAACCCAAGTAAGCTCAGGCATGGTGATGAATCACAAATATCCAACAAAAGCAGTTATCACCCAGAAACTCAGACAGCCTTCTGTGCAGAGCCAAAGATAAATGAATGACATGGAGTTCTTCTGTTTGTTTGCTTTTAAAAACAACGTGATATTTAGACGGTGGATTGAAATGAAATTTTGGAACAAGCGATGGCAAACAAGTGAGAAGAGAAACATTAGGAAAATGGGACTGGACTTTGCCCAAATAGCATTTGCAAATAAAAAAAAAGCATTTGGTTTCACCCACAGGGAATAGAAAAACAAAAGGGTGGTGATGATTGCATTAGGACAAAGCTGAAAATAGGACGTGATTCAATTTAAGATACATTTAAGGACCGTCTCGAAAGCCATTTGCAAATCAGATCAAGATCAGATCCAAACTGATAGACAGAGCGACTGATCTTTGCTACTCACGAAGTCGGTTGGTCAGTGACTCGGGAAGTGAAAACGCCCGTTTGGACTCGGTCGGTCCTCCCTTCACACTGTCACGCAGGGAACGCACACTCTTCTGTCGATTCCTGGCAAATCGGGCCCGTCGTATCTTCCACATTGCTGCATCGCTGAGGTTGGCTACGTTGGTCCGTACAGCTGTGATGGCTGTTAAAAGAAAAGTCACACGCTTAACTTGAAGCATTAATGTTTCTGTTATGTCAGGGAACTCCTGTGGGAACCCCCCCCAAAAAAAACAGGCATGATAAGTGTAGGTGTAAAGATCTGAATGGGGACAAAGCAGCTACATACTCGTAGGGAAAGGGAATTCCTTGTTGCAGTCCAGGTGCAGCTGAGCTTCCAGAGATAACGTTTCAAAGCGGTTGACAAAGAACTCCCAGCTGAGCGCCGGGACATCTTTCTTCAGGAAGTGCAGCAGCAGGAGTTTGCTGAGGATGATCGGCCGATCCCGCACAACTGTGTCAAACTGGAAATCCAGGCACAGGCACAAGCCCTAGAGAGAACGGAACAAATGCAGAACAGAACATGAAGACATGCAGGAACATAAACACCTGCCGTATAACCCGAATTGTAGATGATTTAAAAAGTTTCATACAGCCCAGGTTTTTTCAGTTATCCACAGACGCATGCCAAAATGTTCTTTTTGTCTGTTGGTTCTTTGTTTAGCATGTGTTTTATTTTATCATCATAGAGCAACAGTTTATTTACTATATTGCATGTGTTATATTTCCTGTGGACTGTGTGATGGGTCACCTGCAGGGCCGGCCTCTTGATGGTGTCCAGCAGTAGTCTGGCCCTCGTGGCCACAGCTGGGTTGACGTCCTCCACAGAGGCCAGGAAGCAGCAGAAGGCGTGGGCCAGGGCGTACTTTAGCAGGTGATTCTTCGTCACGGCGCTGATGTCCAGGAAACGACACAACACCGCCACCTTCTCCACTGAGGGAAAGGGGATCATCATCATCAGCAACGCAGACAGATAACACAGTGAGAAGAGGCGACTGAGCTGCCAGATGCCACTTCCGAGTCAATTACCATAATATGGCAAACAGAACATTATGATTGTGTGAAACCTGCTCAATATATCTGTATAATTAGTCAGCAAGTTTCTATTAAAGTGACAACATGTCGCACATGCCCCGTGCCGCTGTGCCAAACAAAAGTGCATTCAGTCATTTTTCATAATGATCCCTTCTGTAGCTTTGATTCATCATGGCTCAATTCAAAAATCTAAAAATAAATAAAGGCCCAGTAATGACCACTAGGTGTCACTCTAGAGTTACAATTCTAACGAGAGCTCATGGTGATGATATAGACCATCAGCATTTTATTACCAACATGTTTTATTCAACCAGGTGGAAAGATCAAATAACTGAATTTACTTGACCTTTTTCTAGGGAATTCAGTCCTACACACACTTTATATGAATGCCCCTGTAATTACTATTTGTTAATATGTAATAAAGCCATTATAAGCCATTATAAGGTGTTTATTCATATTATTGTGCATTAATAAGTAATATTAATTAATGAGACTAAGTCTTATAAGACTATGAGTGTACTTTAGTATCTACAATTTCATTCGCAATAAGCATTGTTAAAGGTTAATAACTGCATGGTTAACTGATAATAAATGCACACTAAAATATGTTTTAATCTTAATAAAATACCAAAAAAACTAGGTATAGGTATAACAATCACATAATAGGTAGGTTAGTTTAGGGGTTAGGGTTAAACTTAAATGCTTAATTGCAACTTAAACTTAATATGTTATAATGCTATTGTGAATTACAAGTTTTTTTTATAAATTCTTATAATTATATAATAATAATACCTATGTTTAAACTTCTATTATTAATTTGCAGTCTTATTAACACATAATAATGTCAATAAGAATATTTTAAGGATTAATGACTTTACTAATTGAAGATTGTTAAATAATCCAGCAGTGCAGCAGATTTTACTAAAACTATGTTAATTCCGGGCCACAGTTAGGTGAATTGTTCTCCTGTTTCTCTATATTCAACATTGAGTCAGAGGACTCCGTCTCAAGGTCGTACGGCTCCTCTCTGCCAATCACAAAAGCGAGAAAAACCTCATTAATCCCACAATTCCTCTTTGCTGCCTGTTTGAGCCGCACGGTAACCATGACAACGCAAAGAGGGGATGTTGCCAGGCGGCGGTCTAGAAAGCACGTTATACAAGCAGACCGGCGGTTCTCCTGTAATGTATCATTGACACAGCTGCAACCACCGTGCTCGCAAAGACATGAGAACCAAAAACAAGAAGAAGATTCATTCACATCATTAAGAGCTTGACGCAGTGTTTATACCTGAGGCTACAGGATTTATACCGTATGTAATCATTTTTGAGAGGTAGCTGCAGATATCGGATAAACAATATACAGTACAGTCATTTCAGACAGTAACCCTATTTCTCACCTGCTTCGAATCGTATTTTCCAGTCTTTGCTGTTGAAGTTTGCGTTGATGAGGTTCCAGAAGATGTCCGCCCCGTGGGACAGAGAAAGGGCATGCAGGAGCTGAGGCACAGCCAGAGAGGCCAGCTGGCAAAACTCTGATTTCAACATGGACCACAGACTGAGACACAAACACAACCGATTAGATACATGCACGAATGGCAGTCGAGAACCTGGTTATATGAACCGCTGCAAAACAATATTTCTATGATAATGAGTCCCTGCAATTTGTCTTGCACAAGCGAGGCTATCAGCGGACACCTTGGAATGAGCATCTTCTCCTGGATGTAGGCCAGAAACTGGGGGTGATCCTTACGGGCAAGGTACAAGCACTCTCCATGGAGACACAGGATCTTCAGACAGTTGAGCATGTTGAACAAGATGTCAGGCTCCTCAAACTTGGACATTTCCTGAATAGGAAGAGAGAGGACACGTGTGACTCATGCACACTCAGATAAACCACAGGAAACACTCCCGAGTGACATTTTAACCCTCCTGTTATGTTACGGGTCAAATTGACCCATTTTAAAGTTTGAGGATGTAGGAAAAAGTAGTAATGTTATTGTTGAATCTCATTTAATCTTCACTTTTTTTGTAATTTGATGTCTTAGATGCTTTATATAAAGCACTTTGAATTACTTTGTTGTTAAAATGTTCTATACAAATAAAATTGCCTTGCCTTAATCAACATATAATATTAAAATGTAATATTAAATAATTTTACTATGTAAAACAAAATGTAAACGTTACGTTTCAATGTTATCTCAAATTATTGTGCTTTATATGTTGGTACAAAAAAACAACTGAATTATCCTAATTAAACCTGTTCGAGGTTTAATTAGTTCGAGGTAAGGAACACCATTGTACTACATATTGATGGAATAGTTATTAATGGAGTTAGTAATGAAATATTAACAATGACTGTTAGATTTTTGGGGGGGTTTCAGATATCTTTTGGATAATTAAACATGCAGCAGGTCGTGAGAAATTAACATAACAGGAGGGTTAATATTCAGTTATTCAGAAAAAGTACCTGAAGAATGGTGTATATGAGCTTCAAAGACACAGGGAGCTGTTGGTAGGAGAACTTCTTATCAGAGTTGTTCTTCATGGCTATAAAGGAGGAGACTGCAGAGTCAGACACAGTTCAACTTTCAAGTTACTCTGGGACACAATTATCTTTGTTTTTTATACTTATATCTATATATTGGGGTTTTATGTGTCTGTATGTGCAGATAAATATGTCTGCTATCCAATTTATTGCAGAGTAAAACTGCAATAAAAATGCAGAGCAGTATACTAGTACTCTACTAGCAGTATACTAGGGTTATTGGTATTTTCATTGATTTAATTTTTATGGATCATATTTGATGGCCATGCAATACCCTCTTCATTGAATTGGTGCAAACATAAGCCTGAAAGGAATAGTTAGACATTTTACAAATCTTATTTTCAATTAACCTGCTAAGTTAAAAGACATTAATACTCTTGTCTCTTAAATATTAGCATGAAGACTGTGAACAAGGAGACACAATTAGCATTTTTGTCCAAAGATAATCTAAGATAACCAGCTGCCTGCTCCAGCTGCATATTTGCATACATATGTAAGAGATTTTATTCACAAAATCTACTCTTCTAAATATAAATCAGCCATTTAGTTTAGCATAGCATTAGCATTTAGCATTTTCTCTTAAGGTTATTTGGTATTCTTGTGGCAGCTAACAGGTCAATCTGAATAAATATCAGGCATGAAGGTCAAACAGATCAAATACTAATACATATCGCAGCAGTAAGCAAGACAGCATGCGGAAGTTGTCTATTCATGTAGGCACCTGTTATGTATTCATGGATGTTTTCATTTTTTTTGGTTAACAACTTTAATTAGTTTTGGCTGACATGTCAAGGGAAATCCTGTCTTTTAAACACTTAAAACTTTATCCAGAAAATATTCAAAAACTATCAGTAGACAAACTCAGTCAAAAAGATGAGTAGAGACTGAGCAGATGATCAATGACACAAAACAAAGTCTCAGTATCAATGATAGAGAGCACGATCCCGACCCATACTTCCATCCCAGACTAAACGAGACCTCCTGGGTTCTCAGATTTTATACCTGTCGAAATCCCACCTCTTCTGACTAGTTTTACACCAAAACCTTTTGTTTGTTTTTTTTGAGAAAATGACAGATATTTTCCACCATTAGAAAACCCAGGTCACCTCTTTTGGGGAGTTTTTTGGGGGTTCAGGGTTGTTATCTTTCTTCCATTAGAATACATACTTGTTCTTGTTCTTTAAAAAAAAAAAGTACCTATCTGTCATCACCAGTTATTAAATCTTCTTGGCAGTTCATGCTATCTACGTGTGTGTGTGTGTTTCTCTGGTAAACCCCTTACCACAGAAGTGGCCTTGAATTTGTGGCCTTGAATTTCTCACTTCTCTCTTTTTTTTTTTTTTTACTAGTATAGCACAGTCATTTTTCACAACAGATATATGTAATAATAACAATAATTTGATGTCAAATTTACCAGCATGGTGTGAAGAACTAATACTCACGTGCGTTTTCAGGAGAGTGGTTGCTGGGGTTGTCGGCGTTTGTGCCGCTGGGTTCGTCTCCTTCCTCACTTCCGTTCTCCGTCCCAAAGGAAAAATCAGTCTGTGGCAAAAGTAATGTTTCCTCCAAACTGTCTGTAGGTTCCTGTAAAGAAAATCAAACAATTGCAGCAACGTTTATATTTCACATCATAAAACATTCAGCTTTGTATGTTACTTAAGGAACATTCATGAATAATATTAGAATTGCTTACAAAGAGAGACAGAGATTGTGTTTCACTGGTTTTGAGACAAACGTGACAAACGTCATTTCAAAGCTTCAACTGTCAGGTTTCATTTTTTTATTTGGAGCATAATAACACATGCTGTGGGCCTCACCACCAGGCGTATCTCTTCTCGGGGGGTCAGCCTCTCCAGCAGCTCACAGCCCAGCTGGTAGCACAGGATGCTGGATTGACACAGGCTGCACTCCAGAGCCTTCTCGTCCTTCTGGCAGGTGTGTGAGCCGCCCCATGGAGCCTGGAAGACATTGTTGATGATGCCCACGATATCCTTCCCCAGGCTGCTGTCTAGACCCAGCATCACGCCGTCGTCCTGGAGCTCCATCTGGGACGGCGAGCAAGACAGCCACGAAAACAAGGCAACAGAAAGTGGAGCATGACGCATAAATCCCAAGATCCCACCTGTGTGCATTGTTTTCATTGCTCTGTGCCGCTTTTCTCTATGAATGGGCAAGAACAATGCTTGTCTTCATACTGTATAGTACATGTTGTGTGTTACACTTTTTGGCATATGTCTGGTGATACATGCAACATTTCTATTGAGATGTTTTGTTACTCCCGTGGCAAGTTTCCCTCATGAAGGTATGGTCACCTGCTTTAGGATGAGGTCAAACATGAGGATGAAGCAGCCGAGGTTCATGTCATCATCGTCACAGTCCAGGTCCAGGGCGCAGTGACCAGTGGCATGACCCAGGTTTTTGAAGGGACTGCAGCGTAAAGGGCTGCGAAACGGGCTCCGAAAGGGGCTGGGGAACGGGCTGAGAGTATTGTGCTGCCCCCGGCGTCCCGGATCTGACACCACACTCACCTATGAGCAAAGAGCGCATCACCATGTAAGGTGAAATATAGTTTATGTATCTCACTTCAAACTTATTATTTCTGCCATACCGGCCTCTTAATCTTCACTGTTTCTCTGATACCGTTTGTTAAAATGACACACAAACGCACAGTTGCTTGGCTATAAAACTTCACTGATAAATCTGCAGCTATATTTAGACTTAGGCAGTTACCATGGCAATATAATGTGCATCCCAATGAATGGTAAAAACAAGCAGAGAAAAAAAACGTGTATGTCCACCTTAAACATGTGCCAGACAGCGCTAAAAAAACAACAAGTTAGGTATTCCATTGAATATGTTTCTTCCATGTACAAAAGTTGATGTACCTGTAATGGCTTTTGCTGACATGACTAACTAAGAGGAAAGAAAATACGGTAAATACAATTAAATTTCATAACATTTTCAGTCTCCCTCACCCTGCGAGCCCCGGTGTTGCCGGTCAGATCAGAGACGCGTGCCTTCTTCTGATTGGCCAGCTCCTTCAAAGAATTCACGCCATCAGAGAACATTCCAATCAGCAGCTGAAGAGGCACCACGATGTCCAGCTCTGACAGCACCTGGGACCAACAAGTCACACAAATATGTAACGAGTCCATTGACTAAAATAACAAAACTATACATTTTCTACTTTTTGCAAATTAACCACACGCCATATTAACCACCTTCCCAATATAGTAAAGATGAGTATAATTTAAAAAATTAAAAAAGATTCAATAGCAATATGTCTTTCAGGAAAAAGGGTTATTCAGAGTAATTTGAGTAGCAGTAACTAAAGTAAGTGGATTTAATGTGATTTTTCTACCACAAACTACCACAACACATTTACCTTTGTTGCATTGGGCAATGCAATAGATATCTCAAAACCTGAACAACTAAATGAAAACTACATGCATGAGTATATAGCTGTGTATATGTATATAGGAGATATGTTTTTTGTGTGATTTAGAGGAACTGGCACTTTAGTATAAACTCATTACCTCCAGGATTTAACAGAGCTACACCATGCAGAGAACGATGTGCCGAGTTAAAGTGGGCACAGCTTCTCCGTCTGATTAGAGTGTGACCTATTTACTGGCTAAATTAATGCAATCTTTTGATCACAGTTGTGACAGAAAACTTGAAATTGATCCATGTATACAGGGCAGCAAGCTGTGAGTGCATATGGAATCCCTCAGCCAATTCTGTGACCCAGATCCATATTCAGCAGGGGCCCAGCCCAGACTCTTGCACTCCATGACAGCCTGTTCAATTCACACTCACTGTGGACAGAACCACACGATGTGGAGCTGGACACAGGACTGTGTGTCGGTGTCTGTGTGCATGTGCGTCTGTGTGTGTGTGCTTACATGCAACCACAGCAGAGCCTGCTCTTGCACAGACGCTGGGTAGCCAGAGAATCTGCAGCTGATGAAGCCAAACATTTCTTCCATTGAGAAGGGAAGTGGACACAGCTCGATATCAAACATCTTGCTGTAAGGAAAGGAAGTAAGAAGGAAAATGGTAACATAGTGTATGCGTTTATGCAGACAGGCAAGTTTTTTTCTTCAGTTGGTGGTTTTACACACACACACACACACACACACACACACACACACACACACACACACACACACACACACACACACATTATGGCAATGATAGCTCAGAGCCTGACTTTTAGAGTGGGGATAACGGCAGCTCTGTAACACAGAACAGATCTTGGCTTTGATTGATGGTGACTGGCTGATTAAGATTCTTTGCCTTTTATGGAAAGATGCTTGTGTTCTTTCTTACCAAGAGTTAGATAAGAAGATCAATACCTCCAGTATGAAACTGGAGACAGGAGGCTGTTAGCTGAGTTTAGCACAAAGTCACAAGGGGGAAAAAATAGCCTGGCTTTCTCTAATACATCTATCAACACCACACATTTTTTTGTTTGCTTTATCCACACAAAAGAAAAAATCTAAGAAATGAGTTATGTGCATAACTATATCTTGGCTAACAACGCCTGGGCACAGAGTCTATTTGTCTATTAGCTGCTAGTACAACAAGACTCCAGGAAATCTCCCTTAAAAACAACTTGTTGTTTTTACATTTGTGGTTTTCTACAAATATAAAAACAATAGACAACATGTTAATTAGTGACCTTTAGACATGCTGGTTGGTGAACATTTTAACGTTGGGCAGAGCTAGGCTAGCTGTCTCCATCTGCTTCAAGTCTTTATGCTAAGCTACACTAATCATCTACTAGCTCTATTCTCAGAGATTTGAGAACAGTGATATAAAGAAAGCAAATGTGTTCCTAAACATGTTGAATAATTTACATTTACACAAGACTTTAAGGGGGTGGACTGGATGTACCTTAGCACTTCCCGGAACTCTTTGAGCTGGTGGTCGGGCACCTCGGTGCGGATGGCCTCCAGCCACTCAGGCATAAAGCACTCCCACAGTGGTTGGCTGATGACATTGTAAGGTATCAGGCACAGGATCCGGTTCAGACCCTCCTTCAGCTGGGTCACTGTGCTGCATGACTTGTCCCAGTAACCTCCCACCTGGTGAAAAGTATGTGCAAAATGGAATAGATCAAACACAGCAGAGGGAAGAGTGCAGATGGTGACCTGACCTGAATAATTTTAATAAACCTCAGTCTTCCGCCACATTGTGGTTTCATGCCGTGCTTCATTTATAACAGTTGCATTTATTCATAGCTTGCATATGTAAATATGTGCTATAACTCAGATAAACGCTCAAGAGTTAGGGCATGTATTGGCTGAACATTTGGAGTTACAATGTGTCATAACCCTTTTCCCAATGCTCTCCACATCCTCTATCAGCAACCAGTGTATCCCCTATAATTCCCTGACCATAAAGTTATTGTGATTTATTGTCATATAGCACTGAATCCAAAAAACATTTTAATGTCAATGTGAAAGCAAATTTCTAATAGAAAATGAGCAGATAGACATTAATAAATTATGTTCCTATATGATAAACCCAAGTGATCTGACAGAGCTTAAGCATGTTTTGTAAAGGTGCATCTTCTAAATAGTTACATGGAATCTGTAAGTCTCGGCAGGCATTTTCGATACCCATCTATTCCTCACTAGGGTCACAGGGGTCTGCTGGAGCCAATTGCAGCATACTTCAGGTTGTCATGGGACACACACACCATTCACTCACACACTCATACCTACGGGCTATTTAGAGTCTCCAATTAACCTAAGCATGTTGTTGGACTGTGGATCCCTTTGTAGATATTGTATAGTTTTAATTTTGACATTAAAGGGTCTTTATGGGTGATTAATGCACGATACACAACATAGTTCTTGATCTTACCCTAGCAAATTCCACAGGTTTGGGCAACAGACACATGACCATGACGTCAAAGCGCACTTCGCATACTGTCTTTAGCCACTTGGTGACAAACTGAGGCTTCAGCTTCTCCACTAGGCTTCCAACCTCGTCGTCCATCATGTAGGCGGTGGAGTGAAACCACTGGAAGACCATGCTGACCAGCCGCGCCAGGCTCTCTGTGGGCGTGTTCTCATTGGGGGTACAAAGGCTCACCTGCAGACATGAGCAAAGGTCAGAGAAGCACAGTAATCAGTCAGCCATGGATTTAACCATGAGTAGCGAGAGGCCATGTACTGTAAACATCCTGATGCCTTATCTCACGCCTCCCAGGTATTGACAGACAGAGCCAGTGATTACACACCAGGAACCAGATGCCGAACTGACTGAGGAGGCGCTGGTCATGCTGGTCGTCCTCCTTGTTGTCAAACTCGATGTTGTCCAGAGAGTGGTGGGAGGCGGACAGGCCCATCTGACGACGCCTGTTCAGTTCAAACTCCCGCTGTTCCGCGTGAATTTCTGCCTCCTTGAGAAGGCTGGGTAGATATGGAGAGGATAGAAGAAAACGATACAAGAAAAACACCCAGAGGCGGAGAGAACACATACGGATGGGAAAAGAACAAGTGAGAAAATTCAAATACACAGCATATATCTTGACACTGCATGTACTTTCTGCATGTACACTGCATGTACTCATGTACTTTAATTTCATGCCATACTGTTATCTAGATTAATTTAAAAACATAGATTACAGACATATTTTCTGTGGCTGTGATGTGTCAGCACAGACACTGTGAATGTACCTTATAACAGCTTCCACAGTGCAAACTAGCTCCTCTGCTCCGCACTCCCGGGTGTTAATGGGAGGGGGCGAGGTCTGATACAGATGGGTCTCCGCCGCAGCCCCCACCTCACTGCTGTGGTGGTTGACATGGCAACGCTTGCAGTAGCGGACGGGCCGGTTGCCATGGCGCCCACAGCAGCCAGCCGAGAAGCAGGTGACCACAGCCCTTCTAACGTGAGAGCTACAGTTCTACAAAGCCAAGGAATGGGGGAAAGAAAGAGGAGGAGGAAGAAGTGGAGGAGGAGGAAATACTTAATTTCTATTCTGGGCAGTGGGCAACAAAACGAAAACATTCTACAATCAGAGCCAATAACGCCTCATGACAAACCGCTTAAAATAGCCTCAAAAGCATCTAACTACTCATAGAACGAAATATCTCCTCCTGTAATAAGCATTTGTTGTCACTCCACATCTGTAGGGATAGAAAAAGTCTTTATGTGTCCCCACAGTATCTCAGGTTTCTAAAAATAAAAAGCATGTCACTAGAGGACCATCCTAATCTGATCAGACACTAATCTACCACCATTAGAGGGATGCAGCTCCCTAACATCTCTGTCCTTTGATAGTCACTTCTCTCATACAACCACCTAGCTTTCAACACTGTCGGTAATATTACTCACGCTAATAATGTTTGTTTACAATATGTTCTAACCTAGGAATCAAGATGTATTTTAAGTGTTATAATGAATGTGAGCACAGTGATTCACAGATGAAGAGTGTTGTCTCATTTATTAATGAATTGTGGATTATATCCCCTGGACCAACAAGGATGGAGGCCAGCTGTTTACCCCCACAAAGCTGAACAGTTGCTTTGGCCTGACGGGAACACCTCAGATGCTCTCACACTCCTTTTTCCGCTGTCTCCTTGGAGCACTTGCTCCCTTGGTATTGCATTCAACAAAAGCGAACAAACATCATGCCGCAGCAGTTTCATGAGAAAATATTTGGCCAACATCTCAGCCACGAATATAGTTGGCCTTGCAGTGGTTTACAGGTAGAAAATGGATATGATGGAATATTTTACACAAAGTTAACAGGCTGAAATAATTTCTGTGTTCAGTGATAAAACCATTCAAATGTGCACTGTTTGAGACAGGACTTTATTATTCTGATGAAGCAGTGAAGTAAATCAGTATCAACAGCAAACATTTGCAAAGGTAAGTTGTTGTAAATATGGACACAGTTTTGATAAGATATCTTTATGATAAAATGGGATAGACCTTAATGAATATGCACAAATAAGACAGCAGACAACCACAGTAATGTGCATATTAGTGTGTTTAATCTTACCTTCTTTTGGCAAATGGCGGATATTTCAGCTGCAAAAACAAATTAACAAACTACATTACAATTTTATAGATAAACTCACTTGCTAAAATCTAACTTCTTTAATGAAAAGCAGCAACAATTTGGGGAAGTAGGCTAAGTTATTAAGAGTTTTCTCTTTACAATATGCTCAGATGATTAAATTTTACATATACCAGGTCTAGCCATGGCTATGAAGTAGCCATATTATAGAAACACATCTATGTAACTATATGTACTAATTTTGTTGCACTAAAACCATCCCGGAAAAAGTATGCTGTGTAAAATATTTCTATAGTCTATTTAGTCCATTTTTTGTGATGACTCACCACCTTTTAGTTTGTGAACGCTCACCTTGGGGAAGGAGTACATCGACAAGCCATTCCGCATGGTCTCTGAAAAGGTTAAAGAAATATATGAACAACACTTTATTTCTAGGCAAAGATCACTTCCCAACAGAGCTGGAACAAAAAACTATCCTCCCTCAATATCAAAGAAAATACAAAGAAAAAAAACTGCAGAGCTATGCAATTATAATCTAACACACACTGGTGAAAAGAGAAACAAGTGGCTGCGTGGTTTTGTGATGATCTCATTATCTGTGTGAGGGAATCGTGTAACCATGGCAATGTATTTCCCCTGGGTTAAAGAGGTATGTATGTTTGGCTTCATTTTGAAAGAGGGAGGGGGACTGAGGGATAGAGGAAACATGTGAAACCGATGGCGTACCCTGCTATTCGCTGGCTGCATTCCTCGCATATATAAAGAGGAGGGGGTTTGTCTCCCAGGGCAACAGAAAGCGTGGGATCTATACACATCTGCAAAAGTAAAACAAGTGTCAAAATATGTCTGCGGTATTTCAACATATTTGATGTTTTGTTTCCATGCAAATATCTGCTCATGTTGAATACACTACCACACAATACAGTTACTGCTGATAACATTTCCCATTTGTCCCTCTCGCATAGCGGTAGGTAGTGCTTGCCCAAGAAATCATCTGACGCCCATACCTGTCTCCCCATGCCTCTGTGCGGATGGCTGCATGCATATGCTGCACTCTGCTCTCTAGCAACCTGTGCCTGGCCCCATGCTAAACCCCAGTGCTCATGGCCTCAATGTTCAGATGGTGCACTTTAATTTAGTGCCTTCACTTGATGACACCCTGTCCTCGAGGGCTAGGCGGGGTCACCGCTTCCAATTAAGCCCCTTCTCCACCACATACCCCCTCCCTGCTCCTGGTAATTGAATCCTGTCCGTGCCCCTGTTCCTACTCTATTTGTCAGTTTTGAGCACAGTTGAGTAAAGGCAGGCAGATCAGATAAAGCAGAGCGGCAGCAGCAGAGACTGGTGTAAAGGGCGCTGATACCATCACCCCACACACACAGAGGCCCCTGGTGTGTACTAATTTATTATCATGGGGCTAGAGAATGTAAGCTGAGACATGGTTGAACAATCTGGCACATGCCCCCCATGCAGTCCCCATGAAGATTTCAGGAGGAGAGAACCTTTCCTCTTACAGAAACAAGGATTGTAGATTTTCAGGGATTGTGGTATTGTTTTTTGTGCATCTAACAATCAGAAAATGCAGGAGTAATGTATGAGTTTGTGTTTAAGGCAAATTTCCTAAGACATAGGTCACCTTGACAGCAGGCTTATTGATGGCATTATGGCACTCAATGTGTTGACAATGGATTGGGTTCCAGGCTGTTGGGAAAGGAGGAGAGAAAGAAGATTGGCAGGAGGGGAGGAGGAATGGAGGACAGGTTAGACCTCTAGTCAGTTGAAGGACAGATAAAGCAGCAGATGTGACATAAGGAGAATCTGACCTGTGTACTGCAGCCCTCTGTATTCACTGATGGCTCCTGGAGGTTTTAGGTTAGGCCAGTAATGAAATAACATCTGCACAGCTGGGGGCTTTACTTGGGATGGGCCATAGGATATGACATAAAGAAGGTCCTGCACGCAATATAAATGTCAAATGTTAATCAAATGTGAAATGATATGACATTTGTAAATTAGTGCACGAAAGGCAACTATTTGAAGGTTTTCATTCCAACACGCTTCAACCCATTTTGTAAAAAGTAAATTTTGTTGGATGTCCATTGCTCAATATGTTTACAATTTGACAATATTATATATTTATTGGTTTTATATTTAAAGGTATAGTTCAACATTTGTACAGATCGTAGGAGATCAGAGCTTTAGAGTTATAGATAAAATGTTAGATGTTGGATGGGAGTCTGGCTTCGCTCTTCTGCTTCCAGTACTTAAGATAAGCTAATCTAACAGTCTATTCACTGTAGCTTCACATTTAGCACAGAGACATGAATGAATCTTGTCATCATACTCTCAGCAAGGAAGCAAAAAGGCCTTTGGTAAAGAGTTTTTACAAAATGTAAATTTGGAATGAAACTCTTATATGTGCGTTGTGTACTTTACCTTCCACACTTCCTGTTTGTGCTTCATTAGACACTCCAACAACTGACAGTGATATACTGGGAAGAAAAAGAGATTAACTTGAGCGTAGACCATTACTGCACAAAATGTCAACTTGTCATATTTGCATGCACGTTCCAAAAACAGCCAAACATAATGGTTTACCTGGATTTGAGGTGTACTGCATCGCAATCATGAGCATAGAAGAGGCAGACAGATTAACATAGGCCGGGACTCCCCCCTCCCTCCGAGTAGAACCCACTGCAAATGATCAAGAGGAAGAAAGATCACTTTCATATTCTGGTCATGGTGTATGTGTAGATTGCAGCATTGGTTTCTGTAATTTACAGAATGCAATGGTGGCTTTCAAAGCTTCAATGCCAAAAAGCTGTAATCTAACAGCATTTTGTTTTATTTGGTAAAGTTCGCTAAGTATCCCACCACATAGGTCGACTGTCATTATTAGAGGAAGCCATTATTTTGTCTTAACTACCTGTTGATAGGTCATACTTACATATAGCCATGGGGAGGAAAGAGGTGCTCAGGTACTCAATGATGTCTTTGTGGAGGAAAGGGGGGAATGTGGCTAAAGTGGAGACCATAGTATAGGGCAAAGTGCTGAGAATATCATCACTGAGAAAGGGCAGGAGGCAAGTTGTTGTGTAAAATATGGACTGTCCAAGATCTGATGAGAAAGGGGAAAAGCAACAAAAAAAAGACAAAGAGAGATACACAGACACTCATTCAATGAACTGTACATACAGTATTCACATACTGTATGCAGCCATACATGTCAAACCTCTGTGAAATTTTAGTAATTTAACAGTATAACAGTGTGGGGGGGGGAAACATTTGGAATATGAGCTTCTGTTGAGAGCAGAGTACTTTCTTTAAATGCCACTGAAGTGAAGCTTGCCCCCAGGAAAAGTAGAGCACACTGGTCAAGGCAATGGGTTTTCATGCTCTTGAGCTTTTTTTAACAGTGGTAAAATATTCATGAAAAATAAGAGCACTGACTGTGATGCAGCCATGGGCCCGTGAAAAATAGTGTGGAAACAAGGCATTCTCAGCTGTATCGTAGATGTATTAGCACAATAAAACATTACACTTTCCTACATGTGTTTTCCATTCACCTTATATATCTGCACAACGACAACATAAGTGAAACATTTCTCCCACTTTACATAACAAACATGCAGTCAAGTATGATGCACAGGAGAGAAGGCCTATGTCTGGTATATCCAATGGCTTATGAACGATTAAGTTGACAGGATCCAGCGTGCTCCCAATCACCCCCATGCATCCCTCAAGATCCTCAGCAGGACTTCGCTCTTCCCGTTACAAAAGAGGCCAAAAAAGCAGCAGTGGCTTCATGCAGGCCAGACGGCTCGAGGATGATGATGACAAACAGTGGTGCACTGGGCCTTGACTCACCATGCTGACCGTGCTGCAGCAGGGGCACCAGGTCAAGCAGGGTCACGAGGGTCACATAGAGGCCCTGATAGTCCAGAGAGGGGTACTCTGAGAGCTGAGCGTCCCGACTCTGCTGCCCCTGCCCCCCGCGGTCTGACGGGGCTTCGCGCAGAACGCTGTAAAGGAGGGAGCGAGTAACTGTAGGGTTGATGGAACTGACTTGTGGTCTTAGAGATGGGGTGAGTGGGAATGGCACAGGAAAAAGACACATGGTCATGGGCACGGCCAAATTGGAAGCTTCCTGGTTCTCCTTCCTGCCTGTGCGGGACAGAATGCTGCTCCGGGGCGGGAGGGGAGGGGAGGGAGGGTAGGGGAGGGGAACAAGGGAAAAAAAGAGACAACAAAGACACAAAAAAACAGCACATTACATTGAAATGGCACTACAGAGACAGCGTAAATAGAAAAAAACAAACCCAGATAAACCCCACATAGGATGCAGTGTCTCACTATTTGACTGTATCACTGAAGGCACGGGCAATTTTTCCCTGCTTTATCTGTTCAGAGTGACTTTAATTCAATTCATCTCGATTTGTCTAACTTGGAAAACAAAAAAAACATGAGCACAAACTGCAATGATCACTGCATCTCATGCGTATCTGGTGACAAGGAGCAAAAATATAAAAAATGGCATGTTTTCAGTGGCAACCCCATACTTCTCCAAAAAGGGACAGCGCAAATTGACTGTCCCTCGATGGCTGCTGTCTTCCAATCAGCAAGGTCAGAGGCTACCATGCAAAAAAGGCCAATGAGCCAAAGAATTTAAAAAAAGAAAAAGAAAAAAGAAAAAGGAAAAAAAAAGAAAGAAAGAAATTTCCTTGTCTTTTGTGGGGCTGTCAAGGATGGGAGTGACACCAAATTGGTTCGGGAAAATACAGAGGTGACACTTTTGAAACATGCTTCAGCCAGTAATAAACATGTGTGTGAGGTTAGATCAAAATGCTCCTAGGTCACAGCACATGTTTATTGCACCAGAGAAATAATGTCCGTATGCATACGTTATGATACTGTACCAGTATCATCAGGAGAAATAATGAGATCCAACAGGCATATGGATTCGGGTTTCTAAAATAAATGTAACAACTAATCTACGGTAGAGGAGAAAAAACTATAATGACAAAGGAATAGGTTGTATCAGGGGGAGATGACCGGTAGCATTATGTTTGTGAGCTAATGCAGGATGGACAATTGTGTTTGCTGTCCCCTGGTGAAGGTAGTGGACATTTTCAATTTTCAAGAGAGGAAAAACAAAAGCAAAAAACTAGTCGGGTTGAGTGTGGAGCATCTAGGGTGGAGGAGGGGGGAGGGGGGGCCAGAGAGCATTGCTCTTTTACTGCACATTATTGAAGGGCTAAGCTGTTCTATCAGGCAAATGATTGGGATTTATCATGAGCGCCCAGATTATAAATGCTGATGTACTGTCTTTTCTTCTTTTTTTTTTTCTTTTTTTTTTTCAAAAGGTCACTCAAAAAGTCGAGTTACAGCATTTGGAGTTACATGGCAAGTGAGAAAGGGGATTTCAATGAGACTAACATAACATTAAATGCATAATGTTGAGCCCATAGTTTAAAAAAAAGGTTTATACTGTCAACAGCAGAATGTAACATTTTCCTGACTTTATCCCCTCAAAGTAATACTCTGCAAGATTTTAGTCAGTGTCGATTCATTCGTAAAGCTGCGTCAGTTTACAGCATCAACTCAACACGCAACAACAGACTGTATCTCAGAGTATGACTTTTTCACTGCCTCATATAGAAAACATCATTGATTTGAACAATGAACATAGACATAAACAGACACACTCACACACACACATACATTGAACATTCACGCACAAAGACGCACACATATGTGCATATATACATATATTCATACACACATACATACATACACACATACATACATACACGCAAACAAACGACACAAAAAGGTACAAACATATACGACACATAAAACACATGTAGAAATGCACTGGTACAGACACATGACATACATTGACTGTCAATCCCTGCACTGTCAGTACAGAATGATTCTCTAACAGTGATTCAAAGCACAAGCAGATTTCCTCCAGTAAACTAAAAAAAACTACGCTTCTTCAAAACTGAAATGTCTAAACAACGCTCGATATCATTTCTGCTCCCTGCAGTTGTTCTTCGTGATACAGTCTGGCATGAAGTCAGCGTGGCTCACTGATGCAGAGAGCTCAGTATGACTTGGAGAAATATGACTAATCCTCCTATGCCTCATCTTTACGGAGGCATATATAATTATCTGTAAACGGAAAAATTTAACGCCTCTTTATTTTCTGTTCTGCACCTGACCCGCGGTGAACCTAAAAAATCGGTATGTGAATCAGCAACCTGGTCCTCTGGCCATGGCATATCCTTCTTTCCAGGAACGTTACACACTTTATAAGGTTCACTGTACTCCCACATCCTGGCTCTCGCTTCACTTTTTGCAACTTCTACCTCTCTTCCTTCAACCCCCGGGCCTCCGGTCGCACGCAGGTGTATGGATAATCCTGGAGTCCCCTGCTGAGGAAACCAGATCCCTTTAACAGCTAACTGTGGCATCATCGAGAGCGAGTGCTTTCACACTTTGATGACGCTGCCCCTCTGAGGCAAAAATCGTCACGTGAGTTAACGCTGATTCTCACAGTTGCCCCATGTGTGCCAGAGACATATGAGAGGCCATGTTTCAAACGGCACTATGGCTTCTGGTTCTGGACGACCTGTCATGAAAGCAGGAAGTATCTGGAACCCTTGCATGCCCTGTACAATCGAGGCTTAAATAGATCATCTTCCAGTAATCCAACCGTTTCCATTCATTAGCCAATAAATCAGAACAGCACTATGAAAATAAGCTCCAGCTGCGACAAAAAAACAAAACTCAACAACAAACAAATATGACACATAGTGAAATTAGATGTGTCCAAAATGGCTGCCTACTTGACCTGTGCTGGAGGAGGAAATAACATGCTGTTCCATCCTCAGGCTTTCACCCAGGGGAGCAGGCTGACCCTGCAACCGAGGAGCTGCCGTCCGCTGGGAAGGACACAACAGGCCGCCCCAGGGAAGGGCTCATCCAGCGACCGGCCGCTGAATCAATAAACAACACAGAGCATCTATCTCTGCTGCTGCACGCCTCGACAAAAGAATACAACGCCGTAGGAAACCTGCGCCGATCTCTATCCCCTCTGGGCGTTCACGTTAAAAAAAACAGCCAAAGCACTTTTAGAACAGACGCTGGCCACTTCCATAACTTCCACTGCGCGATTCTTCCACTTACTGTCGCAACAACCTGCTGTAACTAATCTCATCTGATCATGAAGGAGAAGCTACATATCAAACACTCTACAGTCTGTTACTTCACCTGTTGGCTGTTGAGCAGGGTACTTACCTGAGCAGGGTTTGGGAAAAGTATTTCAGTGTGTTTGCAATGTCTGTTCCGGAGGGCACAGGGTAAATATTGTGTTGCACACGGTTGTGATACTCTTGCAAGTATCGTATCTTAGAGGCAACTGGACAAAATAAAGAGCAGAGTAACAAAGCAGATCAACAACTAGCGAGACTAAGATAAAGGGTAAAAAAAAAATATGAATCTGAGCACAGAGATAAAGCAACACACATGAAGCTGCACAGTGTTATTAGTATTTTTTTCTTTTGCTGCTGTTTCCTGGCTAAGATCCCTGTGAGCAACAGCATGTAACAAAGATGCTCTGATTACCAAGTTAAACAAAGAGGCTGTGTTCCCATGGCTGTCTGGCCTTCACCAGGTGACCTTTATTGGTATAGCAGTGAGGTCACAGGAAGCCCCAGAGGAGCCGGTAACCTATTGCTTACAGAAACAAGCTTCTGTACAAAAGGTTGCCGGTTCAAGTCCCAAGACAAGCTGGGAAAATCTGTTGGGGATGGGGAGGGGGGGGTTTATTCCTCCTTTAACGAATGAACTTGAAGAGCATGTCAGCTGCTGTGAGGCGCTACTCCCTTGTGTCACTGATATCTAGTTACAAATGCATCATAGCTTTTTGTCCTGGTTAAACAAGTTAAAGTAAGTTGCTGCGGGTCATTGCTGACCCATTTTGTTTTGTCTGTGACTTTGGGGCGATGACGTTTAGCTTCCACCCTGACTTGTAAATGACAAACCCCAAAATAACAATAGCAGCTGCAGGCTCTGAGCATGTGCTGTTGCGGTCATGTGGTCACAGATGCATCTCTCCACATCAATGAGAAGGTATAGAGTGGCAGATTATTATGTTTTAAAAACATTTTTGAAAAAAAGAACAATTTGAGGATATCCAAAGATATTGTTATTTAACAAGAATGTGTAATCACACCCAGGAGTCATCTTTTTTTATTATTTCTGATGTTAGCATGCATATTCTTCCACATTGACCAATAAACAGCATCAGCAACATGCAACTTTTTTGCTCAAGCTCCCCAACACCAAGTTTTTGACTCCATATTTTGCATCTTTCATGAATTTAAAGCTGAGTAAAAGTGAAATCAGCGCTCATTCAGTCATATAAGGGAGAGGCTGGCTTCCACCTGTTCAAAAGGCAAACCGGGAGGGACGAGAAGAAAATCACATGACGGTGTGATCAAAGCACATTATTGATCAATCTAATGCCACCATATTGTTCGGTGAAGAATATTCCAGGTCGACCTTGAGATCAGCAGCACTCTCTAGGTTACACCTCGCTTTTGTTTTCGCACGCGCCTCACGCAGCCACGTCAATCAAAAAAAAAGAAGGTAGAGAAAAAAAAACAGAAATAGCCTAATACGATGCTAAAACGGTGTAACCGTCACATTAATTTCCTCTTTTTTTCTAGCATGCGGAGAATTACGGGCAGATACTGTGGCTTCCAATGAGCCCTCCAGCCTTCCTCTGCAGTGGGAGGAGGACGTGTTGCAACCTGCCTTGGCAACCGCGGTTTCATCACCAAGGACAGCTCCCCTCATTCGGTTTCTTAGGTTTTAAACAAAACAACAACCAAAAAAAAATCACGTTTCCAGTTTTTTTTTTTTCCAAATAGCCCCCCTAATGACAAGACAGAAAAAACACACACATACACACGCGCGCGCACACACGGGCGTACTTACACTGCTCTGCCTTCGTAGACATTTCGCAGACACTTGGGGAAACATAAAACCCAGACTGTCAATTGTTTTAGTGGTTTCTTCCTCCCCCGGCGTTGTGTGTTTCCCTCAGTCGTGGAAAAAAAAGTGCATATACCCCCCCTTTCGCAGCCCAGGCGGCTCGGCTTGATTGTACCACTCTGCGCGATGGATTTATACACCGTGGACGCCGTTTTTTTTCTTTTACAGCGGCGGTGCGGTCGTTTCTCCTTTTAGATGAATTAAAACGGGGAGTCCTCGTGCGAGTCGGTTGTTAATTTTCACGCTTTTATTTGTTTCGCGGCGGAGGGATACGTCGACGTGCATCTGTCAAAACATACCTTTCCGAATGGACTGATCCGGCTTTGACAAATTGTCATTCAAGAATTCCAACAACCCCTATCAGTCCTATTTGAGCTGATTATGGGAGGGGAAATGCTCCAAGGAGCCGGGTGTATTATTGCCTAAAGATTGCTCGGCGTTGTTTTGCCTGTGCTGCATTATAAAGGACTAAACATGCAACAGATGGTTGTCACATTCTCCTGAACATAGGCATTACTGTCCTGGAGGAAGGTTACATATGTATTACTTTGACTCTAATGTGCAGTGTTTCCTGTATTTTATTAGTAAGTTAGTAGTATTCATATATTCACATGTTTTTATGTGAATAACTGTATTAAAATTCTTATATAAATTGTATATTTTCTATATTTGTTAATAAAAATGTTCCCTAATTTTGGTAAAAGGCATTTTTTTCATTCTAGTTCTTTCATTACAGACCTTACAATTAAATAATGAACTCATCATCAACATTTTACAGTACAACTCATATACTTAACGCAGAACTAATGCACAAGTCATGAGAATATGGTGCATGAATTCATTACATCTAAGGAAGTAAATTAATGAATGTTAAATCACAGTTTTTCATATATTAGGCTAATTGGTAGGCTAATAAATGAGCTGAATTCCAGTTATTGTAAAGGGCATTTGCTCATCTTCCATGAAGAACCTTCATTTTGCTGCAGGACCCAATGACCTTTCTGTCACATTTACAAGCTACACTAGAAGAGATGTATTATACATGTTAAGGTTGTATCATGCAGGAACATAAATTGTGGATTATTGTATGAAGGAACAGTGAATTTGAATTCTGTCCCATTCATCAAATACTCAGAAAAACAGAAAAATGTGCACAACCTGGATTTAGAAACTTTGCTTTTTCATGGCTCATTTTCACTGTCTTGACTTTGTGGTTTCATGCAGTAACACCCTCCACAGCCCAGCTGCTACCACCATTACACCGACTTCTTTCAGTCTTCCAAGTAAGAATCCACCAATCAGAAGTGAGGTTTATGAATATCTTTGTGACAGACCAAAAAAAAAACCCTGTTCTTTCTTGAGCTCCAGTGAGATGCTTGGGAAATAACTATAAAAACTACAATTTTTACATTTTAAATTGCAAATATACCATGTTAGTGATATTAAAACTTAAAATAAATCCCAGAAAAGTTCATGATATAGGACCTTTAAATATTATCTAATACCCTTATTCTGATGTATTAGGTACTAAATATGCTATACCATTGTTTAAGGCTATACTTAAAGTCAAAATATTCTCCTTTCTTCTCCTAAGAGCAGTACTGACAAACCAACAGAATCTCAGAATCTCCCCTTTATGGTTTGTGCCAAGAACTGTTGGAGTATTTCCATCTCATCTCCAATTGATGAACAGCAACATCCTGCCCCTGCAGTGTGCTCCTAGAATGACCCCTGCACATTTTACTATGCTATTAATTAAAATGATACACATATATGTCAAAAATGTTCTTGACGTGACAGTTATCACTTTTATTTAAAGGGAATGCATCAAAACTACCATTTTTATATTAGATTATTTTGGGATAAGAGATTAAAAATAACACAATAGATATTGTGCGTTGACACAGGAAGGTGTTTTATCGTTGTTCAAATCCAACATTTTTTCGCAATTTCCATCATAATTTTTTCCACATTGAATACAGTTAGATACACATTCGGTAGGAGTCTTCTGAATGCAGGTCAGTCAGTCCTGTGGAGGTGATCTCTGCCGGTAGTCTGCGATATGATGCATGATCCATCCAGCCGGAGCCAAGAGAGACACAGCAAGCACACAAAAGGCAAAGATAGATTGCTGTAAGAGAATGAACGAGAACATCGGGAGAAAGGACTGATTAACATGCATTTATATTTATGGTAGTACAAATATCCAACTACATGAATGACAGTATTTAGCAATGGCCCTGAAGCACTGTATTAAAGCATAAGTGCACTGCAGCTCCCCTGCTGTCAGCTACTGGTTGAATGGAGGGCATTGAACACCTGTGTCCACAACCAAGGGTCCTCATCTCAGTGACTCATCGGGTGACATAACAGCACCCCCCGTTTATTTCTCCTTACCATAATATTCCCTTTGTCCCGCAGCACTCCAGTATTCCTAACCTGAGCCAGGCTTTGTAAAAGCCCCCGTGCATGTCCTGGAGGACATATCAAAAGATTTATAGTGGCATAAACACTGGCCGCTGTGTAGCAGTCCCTTTACGAAGGCCAGAGCCTCACACTGACTTATGGATAATAAATGAATAAAACATCTCTCCCACGCTGAAAGCTGGGGGAACACAGTTTGCTTGAATTCCTCGCATTAGAGGCAATAAAGTGAAGTATCACAGATCTGACATCCTAAGACTTTGCTGTATTGTTTGTATAATTTATGTGCCAGCATGGTCTTTAAATTTACACCTAGTTAGTGCCTTACATTTGGCTAAAACATGCAAAACAGAGCTGTCAAACAGAAGATAAGGAGTCCTACCACTGGCCCGATGTTTTCCTTAGGTTGCTTGCTGTGGAGAGTTGACCTGTGATCTTGCTGAATGGTTTTCAGCAACATGGACCTGGTCAGTGCAGGTTTCATGAGAACAGCGTACATCCTTCAGCTCGACTTACACAGTCAGTCTTCTCGACTGAACGGAGATGTTTCTTTGGAAAATTGTCCTCACATCCTGTGAGATAACAGATAGCCACAACTTGCATCTAATTCCCATCACTGTTCCTGGGAGGAGTCACTTCCACGGGCCAGAGACAATCTTGTAAACATACACAAGTGTATCACGCTGTACATATTCTATGTCGCTCACTTTACTTTTAGCATAAAGAGTTTCAAGAGCTTTTCAGTGCATGAAATTCAGGAATTTTCTCTTTTAGTGGTACGGTGTCATTTTGATTGTGCCTGCTGCACTTGGTACTGTTGGTTTTCAACTATATGTTTAGAACCAAAATAATATCATTAAATGCATCCCCTCAAGCTAAGGACACATTCAGATGTTCTGTTGCCTGTGCAGCTCAGATAAAAAAGTTGCACCATGTGTAGAATATTTTTGTTTGCTGTGTACCTAAATATTATTGTTAACAGATTACAATGGTCCATACTCAACATAACAATAGTAGCAGGGCCAGTGTGCGGTCATGTAAAGTCCCTCGAGTAAATAACATAGACAGATGTGTCTATTTTTACAATGGTGCCATGTTGTGGAACAGCCTTTTAGAAAGGGGCTTATAAAACTCAGGTTAGGGCTTATTTATGGATTATGGTTACAAACTCATTATGGAATTCTCAATTGTATTTTAACCCTAGCTACCAAACTGTCTTTGTATTTTGATGTGGCCATTATTAGTTTATATATAAATTATTGCTATGTGTTTTTAAATTTCAGGATTTTATTATTATTATTATTTCTGTTCAATACTTCTTTGTGTTTCTTTGCCTTTTAAATCTTGGGACAGTGTTAGACAGTATAAATGGTTTCACTTTAACATGCTATGGCTTGGAGTTAGTTTTTTGTGGCTGTAGGCTATTCCATTAATAAATCATATCATAGTGAATGTATAGAAAAACTGAAAAAATGACTTTGGAGACCATGATGTTACTGAACAATGTATAGGCTAGACATTGGGTGTATTATGTCGCCCTCAACAGGAGGTTAAAGGAACTTCAATAAATTTTGCATCCAATCTTTGAACCACCAAGGCTATTAATTAAATAACTGTTACAGCAATCACCTTTACTTGAATATATATGTTTTTTTTAATCAGAACAACTACACTACATTATAAAATATATTGCACCAATCAAACAGTGTGTTTAATGGTGACACAGCTGTATGCATACCACAGGAAATCTGGATTAGAGGTTTTTTTATTTATTTGTTTACATTATAATGGTATAAATTCGTGGTATATATCACATTAATTGCACATAAGATGGGCTCAATAATAAGCAATGGCAAATTTAATAAAAAAGCAGTGTCAGTGGAGAATGGATAATTGATAATAGTTCACTGTCTAATAGTTAAACTTGACCTTACTAGTTCACTGTCTAACTATATTTATCTTACAAAATTACTTTCAATCTCGTCAAAATATATAAGCTTATATTATAGGTTTGTAATAGTGTTATTGCAGCTCCACTACCCGAAACAAACCACTAGAGAGCGCTCGCAAATGATTTTTTATGGTTTTTGCACAACCTGCTTGCAGTAGCCTACTGACGGGCCTCTGAGCCAGTCGGAGTTCAGCATTGAGAGATGTGTCAAGCCAATCAAATTTAAGGAAGTCTAATGAGTTTACTTCCAAAATAAAAGCATCATATAGGCGTAGGGCGCGCCTACTTTCGCTGATTTTGACGGATCTTTCTAGAATTCTCGGATTACGCTAACAACTCTTTTGTTGAATTAATCATTTTCAAGGACGTGCGGTGTGAAGGGGCGTTTTATTTAATTGTAAAGTTCCAAAGCAAATGTTTAGTATTCCCATGCTTTTACTTTGAAATCGGCAACCGGAAGCCATTTTCTTATCCAGGCGAGCTTGAAACGGGTAGCGTTGGGATAGGCCATAACAACCACCCAACAAGGCGTTGTGCTACTATGGGGAAATACCGAACCGAACCGAATGTAAAAAACGGTTACGGATTAGTTTTTAGTCGAGGTTAATGTTGGAAAGTCCACCGGAAAGTCGACGCAAGTGAAAATTACTTGCATATTAGGGATTAAATGTGGACGTTGACGTCGAGCCGTGCGTAATGAGCAGAGTTGGAAAAAGAAGGTGTTGAGCTGCATTTTTTTCTCTCTCCCTACCAGGGACACAACTTGGGTCGGAGTACAGTCTAAACTAAGAGGCGATACCGAAGAAAAATAATGCCCGCGACGCTCTCTATTTTCTGGTAAATATGTTCGAAGCCTTTCAACAGTTGCATCGCATCCTACTCGAAGTAAAATGCTGTTTCCGAGGGTTAAAGTCAAAGCGACACAGCAGAGATAGCTAACCCTAGCCTCTTAGGATATGCTACTAATTACAGGGCAGTGCTGGATATGAGTCCTCCTGGTTCATTGTCGCGAAATATTTGGACATTAGTTCCCATTTTCATCAGCTGAGGGACGCAACCCACTCGATTCCAGCTCTTAAAAGCACTTTTTTAACCCAGGCTTCCGCTGAGCAGCAGTAGCCCAGAGGAGCGACAATAGCTCCGCGTTAACGTCGGGCTAACAAAGCCAATGATTGATTTCTGTATTCACGGCTTACAGATGTCTTTGCTTTTTGTGAGCATGGGTGAATTAAAAAAAAAAGTTGAGGATAGATGTGTATGTTCACTCTGCGGACCATCCTACATGTTGCTGTGGATTGACTCCCTGTTAAATGGTTGTTGATAGGCTGTGCTATGGTAACAATATGGCTTGATATCCGTATGTAGTGTAATTATAAATAAGGGTTAATCGATGTGTCATTGTCACACAATGAATACTAGTCTAATGGTGTTATGAATACATTTAGAGGTCAGTTGCTGCTGTATTTGCAGGTATCAGGTTTGCAATTCACTAGAAATATGCCAGTTCAGAGGCGTCATTCGTATTCGCCAACCTGCATAAAGAATAATTTTTTAGGGAGGGTGGAATTCAATGTGTCCTCTAACAAATGTATGAGATGTTTGCTGGTTAGACCGTTCATCACTGTGGTGAGAAGCCACATGCACACTCTGATAATCCTGTGGTAATCTTACTGAAATTCTGGATAGACTCAGCATTTACAACATTCTGCCATCCACTTAAAAAGGCAACCTGTGTACCCTTCTTTTTTCCCTCTATTGTCTGAAAAGATGTGTTTACTGCACCCTTCAGCATCTACGTTTCTCATCTTACCAGGTTAAGTATTTGTGTCAGTGCTCTGGGGCCATATAATGACATGTAATCATCGGAGTTGCATGCTCAGAAGTCCATGGCTGGCTTGCTTGCAAGTACTTGCCTGTAACCGATCGAGTCGGACTTTGGTCTGAATGCTATTTACCCTGGTCAGTTGGATGGAGAATTCAACAATGAGCATTGACAACTCACTCAAAATAAGCACTCATTGTTTCCTTAGCTGCC
This sequence comes from Lepturacanthus savala, assembly GCA_030544235.1. Taxonomy (NCBI): domain Eukaryota; kingdom Metazoa; phylum Chordata; class Actinopteri; order Scombriformes; family Trichiuridae; genus Lepturacanthus; species Lepturacanthus savala. Next base: position 15,084,937 of record CM060469.1, on the reverse strand, counting down.
CTTCATTCTTTGGATATTGACTGCCAGGCTGTGTGTGTTTAAAATCACTAGAGTGTATGCACTTAGCATTCTGTATTGAAAAAATAGGACTCGTTTCCAAGCAGATTCAGAGGGTGTCATTTATCCATCTATACTGTGTCAGTCTGTTCACCCAAAGGTCAAAAAGGAAAAAAAAAAACATTGATGTTAATATAATATCATGCGTGATATCCTCAGTTTTGTGTGTTGTGACCTCTGGAGGAAAAAAAAAATTAAATCAGCTGACAACATTGTCAGTGAAATGCCAAATATGCAGCGCTACAGTTCATATTGTTGGTTGACACAGGCTAATCCAGAGGCTGCCCACCATGAGTCATCATTGTGGGGACTTTTGTTTCCTCTATCTGTCTCTCTCTCTCTCTCTCTCTCTGTCATTTGGCTGCTTTCTAGCCGGTTCTGGTTCCTGCAGTTTCCTGTAGCTCTCCCAGCAGAGTCTGTAATCGGTCGAATGTCCCGATTCACTGTTATACTGACTGACCTGGCAGAAGCACTGCAGAGGTTAGCAGCCCACTCTGCCTCTGAACCGTCTCTCTCCGACTATCATTTCAGGCGGAGTGTGACATCATTATTATTTAGGGAGTCATTTATTCTTGTTTTCCCTCCACCTCCTGCGGTCCATATTCTGCCACATTTTTCTGTGGGATGTGTGCAGACACATCAATACTGTGGAGGTCACTGTGCTAGGAAGTTCTGGTATTGGCTTGCCACTGCATTGCTTATTATGACCCTTTTAGAGTGCATGTGATTGTATCAAATATCCAAAGAGTCAAACAGTCTATAATCACTGTCTGAAGCAGTATTTCTGTTCAGCTTGGTTAGCAAAAAACGCAACGGCACGATCTCCCTACAGAGAGGTCATTTAACAGCTCATGTGACAGCCAAAAAAAAAAATCTTGTTAGTTGTATCTTCATGAAATCATTGTGAACAGCAATTGTAATAAGGGATTAGTTGAATTGGATTGTTTTTTTTGTATAGGAATCTGATCAGACCAGTATCTTTTTCTTAAATAAATAAACGTTATCTACATTTCCTCTCTACTCAGCGTGATGAGATTCCATTTGATTATGCGAGCATCGCAATAGATAATACACATTCCCTGTTGAAGAAATCAAATGGAAGAAGTGCTTCAGAGTTTTTGACACAAAGAGCACCTAACGGCTTCTGTCTAATTTTAAACTGATAAGTGTTTAGGGGACGTATTTCAATGATTCTGCTGTTACTTTCTTTCCATTCCGGCCTGACTGTGACACAGTGAGTGCTCTTCTGCAGCAGATTAGAGCCTGTATGGCTCAGCCAAACAGAGATGGCTATCAAAGGGGTGATTTCATCATTTCATTCATAAGATTCAGTGAGCACACACAGGGACACAGGTCTCTTTGTAGCATCGAGCTTAACAGTGTACGTCTGTAAACACAAACTGTTGCTTTAGGGATGCAATGTATTGACCTAATACTCAGCGCTGTTAACAATTGATTATCAGTTAATCATTAAGAATTTATGAAACACACCGGATGCTATTCTACTGTAAAACAACGATAACTACTACAAACGATTCTTGAAAAGATTAAATTAAATAACATAAAATACTTTATTTAAAATCACTGAGCTCCTGGTCTGTAGCTGTCTATTCAACTATAAGCCTGATAAAATCCAAAGTATAAAACACAGCAAAAGGTTGTGTAACCTCCAGCTTAATTAGATCAGACTAGACCCGACAATCAGCATTTAATCAAAATAGCTGCAACCTTCAATAGTCAATAACGTTACGGATGGGTTACGCCAAGACCAGTCTCAGAACCCAAAGGTTATCATCGGAGGACAATCCTGTCCAATACTTCCTTTTTAGTTTGTTTTTTTTTTTGATTGTCAACAATCAGACTAGTGATTTAAGATGCTGCTACACTACACAAATCATTCTATCTAACACTGCTGATTGCTGAAGTCTTGTCATACTGTTTTGGCCTCATTACCACTGTCCCTTAGATTCAAAATGTTGGTTTCGTGCATGTTGTTAGCTTAGCGGATGACCCATGAAGGTCTTTATAGAAATGCTAAGAACGCAATACTATAATTTAGGGTGACAGATAGACAGATAGAACTGGAGACCCAGGTACCTAGCACCTCCCCCTTCTTCTAGCTGTGATGAAGAAATCCACCTAAATGATTGATAAAGTGCCCCAACTGTCATTTGAATAATTCATCAGTCCTGTTCTTTCACCAGGCATATTCGTAAGGTAATGTTCTGCAGGAGGCCCAGGGTTCTGCCTTTTAAATATTTTTAAGTGGCTGATTTTAAATAAAAGAACCCAGATGACTGAAGCAAGGTGAGGAGTTTGAAAGGTCACATATGTCTGTGTTTGTGTGTGTTTTGTCTGTGTGTGTAGAGAAAGAGAGAGATAGGTGGGGGCAGGGAGTGTCTCCTGTCACCTCTCATTAGGGACGCATAGTCCAGCTCGGCCGGCGACTGCCCTCCCCCGTCTGTGGCACTGCCCTCCTCTGCTCTCGGCCGGAGCACAACAGAGCAGCGCACTGTTCCAGGCCAAGCTGCAGGAAAAAGTGTCTCAATTTTCAGCATCGACGAGGCTGTGCCAGATATGCGTCTTATTGAACAGCGCGAGTCAGGTCTCAGGGAAATACAATAGCTGTCCTAAATTATGCTTTTAGAATTCTGCACTGCAGCGGAAGATAAATTTGGTTCACTCATTTGAATGAGTTAAAGCCGCGAGTGTGCGCCTTGCTGGGAATCTGCGTATTGTTCATTCGGATGCGTTGGGTTGCTTTGTTTTATTCCGCCTCTGCTGTGCTCCTTTGAGTAACCCCCACCACACCACCCCCTTCTGTAAACAAGACAGTATATAGTATATCTCAAGGGCTTCCTCTCCCCTCCTACATATTCAAATTCAATTTCTAATTTTGTCAAAATGAATTCCCTGTGAAGATGGGGCTTATTTAAAGTGGTCTAATGAAATAAAGATCTGCGTGTGTGTGCGCGTGCACGTGTGTGTGTGTGTGCGTGCGTGTGTGTGTGTGTTAGTTAAGAGGCTGTAGTTTTCCATTGAACCCTTGGGAGGCTGTGGAGTGCTGCTCTACAGGGGCAGACACAATGATTTATTAGTATGGTAGGCAGGAAAAACTATCAGGCTGAGATAAAACAGATCTCCCATCACAGTTGAGCTCTCAGTCTGCTTTCACACAGAAAAGTGGCAGGACGTGTATATGACCCGCTCTAATATTGAGCTATTTAATGATCCAGAGTTTCCTAATAATGTTTACAGCAGAGCATGTTTATGCAGTGTTGGTGTTGTAAGCGCCACAGAAACTCGAGAAGGTGTCCCTCCAGTTTTGGAAATGACTTCAACGTGCAATCGGGCTGCTGGTAGAATTGAAGCTAGATAAACTCCACTTTTAGTTAATAGCCTGATTATTTGAAAGTATTCTTAGTTAATGAGGTGCCCTGTTTTCTATTAGACAGCAGCCAGCGACACTAAAAAGGAGAGAAAAGAGAAGATAGTTAAAACGCCATGGCTGGTGCAGTGGTTGGCAGGAAAAGCATAGGTTGGGGTGAAAAGACTATGCGGGTATTTAAAATGGGGCCGAATGATTTTGAAAATAATATCTAATTGTCACGATTTTTGAATCATTGGATGATTTAGACTTGCATTTGTATTCGTGATATTGGAGGGAATGATTATTTTTACGTCATTCTCAATTTAATTCCAAAACGCATTAAAATGATTATGGTGATTACCAAAAAAAGATGTTTTCTTATGTGTGTAGAATATGACGTGGACTAGAGCATATCTGCAGCACTGCAATATTTAAATGAAATATATAATATTATATATCATTTAACAACAGCCTAAATAATCTAATCTTTTCTCTTGTGTGCATGTATGTGTTTTACCTTATAGATAAAATCCTCAATCAAGATATTTGTAACTCAATAGGCCCTTTCATTCGCAGCAGACAATTTGACTTGTCACTGTAGGAAAAGCGCAGGTGTTACTGATCACATTAACAATGGCTCTGTTTTTATTCAAATGTCTCGCTCAGCCATGACAGTGTGACTGTGAGTCGGCATGAATAATACACTGAAACTGAAGCAGCTAAATGTAGCTCAGCAACTATCCATTTTATTATTTGCACCTGTGCTTCTTCTACTATGACATGTCAAATATATCTTCTGTGGGGAAAAAAAAGGCTGTTGATAAATATTTAATGGCTGAAGTAACAAGTGGTTTAACAGGCAGGAATGACTGTTTTTCACCGAATCCAATTATTTAAATGCCCAGCAAATCAAAGCAAGGTGTATATACACACTGAACTGGAAAAACACTTAAACGAAATCCATTAGACTACAAATGTTTAAACTGTTAAAGTGGAGAAGATGGGCAAAGGCACAGTGAGTTACGCTGGGTTATGAGTCACTTCAAAAATCATTGTACGTCTGCATTTGATTTGTTGTCGACCGCCAGTTTAGTATTTCCTGAGGGCTAAGCAGAGGAAGTCTCTGGTTAACCTAAGTCGCAGTTGAAGATTATAGATAGAAGCCTGAGCACGCAGTCTTAAGATGACTGTCATTCTAAAAAAATCCCCTTAAAACAATTTTTTTTAGTGTTTCAAGGCTGTAAAATTGCCATGATTCATGTTTGTGCTGAAGTAAATGTGGAAGAAACAGCATGATAAATGGTAATGGATGTCTTTCTGTTCAGTTTCCCTAACATAAACACCCCATTCGTTATCTTTTGATGCAGTCCAAACACTCCGAGCTCATTATATTGTAATCCCTGTGATCTTAAATATACTCTCTCTCACTGTTCTTTCTGTTCTCTCTCATCTTCCCTCCTCCAGGCATGGCCGGCTGGGCCCGGGGCTCTGAGGACTCTCCAGAGGATCTGAGCCTGACTCTGCGGCCGAGGACTGAGAGGAATACGTCTCCTGAGCAGAATGACTCAGCAAGAGGGGGGACCCCCGAATAGCAAGTGAAGAGAAGTGAGGATGGGTGCCAATGGATCCAGCTATCCGCACTCATGCTCCCCACGCATAGGGGGAAATGCACAGGCACAGCAGACTTTTATAGGTGGGTGCTTTATTTCATTGTTTTATTGCACAGCTAACATAAAATCCATGTTAGAAAAACCGTTAAACATGATGATCTCTCTTTCCTAGATATGAATGTCAGATGTGATTATGTTGCTTGACTAGTCAAAGTCATTTCGGCGCCTGCAGCCTGGCCACAAATACACATTTTGGGTGGGTGGGGGGGTCCAGAAAAAGCCAAACTCACCTGTTAGTTTCATTACCTGCTTTCTTGCCAACTAATGGTGTGGAAGTTTTTGTGGGTCAGAACGGCCACAGATAAAGTGATGTATCTACTTTTTTTTCTGCCTTGTGGGTTATATTTGCTGTCAGATGTGAAAAGAACTTGTCTAAAGTGGGTTGTTTAAAAAAAAAAAAAAAAACTCAATAAGTCAGGGCCAAAGTACTTTCTGTCAGAGTTTAAAAGTAATATGTAGCTTAAAAAATACCAGCCTTGCAGTATACTTCTTAGCTTCATGTGCTTGGGGTGTGGTGTGACTATAAGGCTGTTGACTAACAGATAAGACATGAGCTAATCTGGTGTCATGATTTCTGTTCCTGTGACCAGTCGTCATGCAGGAAAAAAGCATGACAGCACAATCTGAGACCTTAAAGGTCCCGTATCATACATTTTCCTGAGTTTTATTTGAAGTTTTGTTATCCATATCAAGATACGTGTGTGGTTTCAAATACCAGAAATGATCTCAATATACATCCTCTCTCTAGAGCATTGAGTATTTTGAAACATGGGACATTGTATAACACCTTATAAGGCCTTCTTATACTGAAAAAGTAATTCCACTTTCAACAAAATGGGGCTTTTTATTTGCAGTTATTTGTTTTACTTTTGCTCAGAATTTTTTGCAAAATTAATGTCATTGTCAGCAAATACTTATGCTATTGCTAGCATATTACTGTCAGCCTGCTTGTTTATATCAGCAAGAAAGCAATAAAAAAAGGTCTAACATATGGGTTCTATCAGATTGTACAAGTGGGATTTTTTCCAGTATAGTTTTTGAGGGGTTGTTAGCGATCAATGTCGAGGTGTGATGTTACGGGTTTTCCCTAAATGACATTTCAGAGAACTGCATGAATGGGAATTTGAATAAATCTGTCCATACCAAAAAAACATTTCTTATTTCACTTTCACTTTTGGTCTTGTGTTTTTTCTTTTTTTGTTTTTAACATTTCTACTTTAAAGTGAAAGCATTGTTAAAGGGGTTACATTATTACTAGACCTCGGAGGTTTGCTCTGAGCTGTGTAGCCGCTCTGTTGAGCTGGCCTGGTCTCCGGATGATTCACGGTGTTAGAATGATTACTATTTGGGTCACACTGATGGATGCTGAGAGAAGAGCAGGAAGAGAGGATCTCCTTGGCAGAGCTTTGTCTGACATACGAGGCCTGTCGCTCAGGCCAAAGATAACGGCTATTTAATGTAAACGATTGGGCCCAAGCATTTGAATGGACTGAAGTTCATTTAGTAATGGAACACAAAGCAGGGCAATGTCTTCTGTGAGCTGTTTGGTTATGTGACGCACCATTGTTTGGCCTAAAACAAAACAGGAAGAAGATTATGTCTGATTTTCTTTTCTGTGGAGCCCAAGCCAAAGGCTTTGGGTCATGGTCGCGTGTTCTAGGCCTGACAGAGCCGGCCACATCACACGGGTTCTAGTGATGGATTGTGTTCCTAACAGTCTGGCTTGAAGAGTAAAGTGGTGGTGTCTTTCTGAAGTCTCATGTCTCACCAGAAGACACGTTTTTAAAAAGAAACGTAGAGGCTATTATATTATTTAATTATGTACATAGATTTGTGACTTCGTATGTTGAGCTTTTTCGTGTCACTAACTTGCATTTTGGTTGACTTGTGTGTTCGTTTCAGGGACCTCGTCCTACTCCCATCAGGGTTATGGCTGGGAGTCCAAGCTATACAGTCTGGAGCACAGCCATGAGCGGCCCACAGACCGGAAGAAGAAGAGCCTTGGTCTGGCGACCCTCAAACGGCGGTTCATCAAACGGAGGAAGTCCAGCCGCTCGGCGGACCACGCGCGGCAGATGCGGGAGCTCCTGTCGGGGTGGGACGTCCGCGACACAAACGCCCTGGTGGAGGAATACGAGGGCACAGCGGCCCTAAAGGAGCTGAGCTTCCAGGCCAGCCTGGCCCGCGCCGAGGCGCCCAGCCTGCAGCGAGACCTGGCAGCCCTTTACCAGCATAAGTACTGCACTGACGTAGACCTCATCTTCCAAGGTACCTGCTTCCCTGCCCATCGGGCCATCCTGGCTGCCCGCTGCCCCTTTTTCAAGACTCTGCTGTCCTCATCCCCCGGATATGGAGCAGAGGTTCTCATGGACATCGAGACGGCCGGCATCGACGTGCCCATGTTCTCCGCCCTACTTCACTACTTGTACACAGGGGAGTTTGGGGTGGGCGGAGCGGAGGACACCAGGCTGCAGAACGTTGACGTGCTGGTACAGCTCAGCGAGGAGTTCGGTACACCCAACTCGCTGGAGGCAGACATGAAGGGCTTGTTCGACTACATGTGTTACTACGACGCCCTGCTGAGCTTCTCCTCAGACTCTGAGATGATAGAGAGCTGTAACGAGCGAGGGGCCGTCGCCGGCGCGACAACAGGCGTCTCAGGAGGTAACGGGTGCCCAGGAACCCCGGACGAGGACCTTAGGGCTCATAAGGCCATCCTCTCAGCACGTTCGCCTTTCTTTAGGAACCTTTTGCAGAGGCGCATCCGCACAGGAGAGGAAATGACGGAGCGCACATTGCAGACGCCCACCCGCATAGTGCTGGACGAATCCATCATCCCACGGAAATATGTGCAGGTCATCCTCCACTGCATGTACACAGACGGGGTCGAGCTCGGGCTGGTGCTGCGGGGCAGCCCCTCGGCGGGCAGCCTCGGAGAGGTGCAGGCCCTGGTGTCCGGGGGCCGGGGGGCCAGCACACGCACAGAAGAGGCCATGGAGCTGTACCATATTGCTCTATTCTTGGAGTTCAGTATGCTGGCTCAAGGTAGATCATACCACTCACATTAACAGCACATTTACACATGGATGTATTTATTTGGCAATCATAAAAATACACATAATATTTCTATATCTGAAAGGGGGTTGTGTTAATGCTCTCCACATTATTTTTTGAATTATTCATCCATTGTAAAATGGCTTGGGTGCTGCATTCTAGCCCTTTTAAAACCCTGTGTTTTATACATCAGTTCAGTATTTACACAGTATTTTCCTCATGTTTTTTTCACTTCTGTGTAATTACAGTATGACAAGTAAAATGCTGGGCCATGAACCTCCCTGTTAAACGTCCTCTGTTGTTGTAACTGCTGTTAGTTCATAGACATTTACTGACAACTGTGAAATTAGCAAACATAGGTCCCTAAGAGATTCATAATATTCTACTTGTGTGTGTGTGTGTATAGTCTGCCTCTGGCTTTATAAGCTGTCCACTGACAAGTGTCAGCTAGGACAAATTACCAACTGTAATAATGTGGGTAAATATAGTTAAATTGTCAGCCTGGGCTGTCATCCTTTTTTGGTGGATTCTGTGGACTCCATAATATGGGTTTGATTTTGTCATAATTGCCTTGATTGTTTTGTTTTTTTTCCCTCTCCTGCCTACACGAATCTCTCCCATATCTCTCTGCATATGCTGTGCCATTTCTCACATTGTTTGCATATTCTACCCTTTTCCTTGAAACAGATTATGCATATTGGAATATGTGTGTAATATGGCTGGAGACCAGACTAGTGTGAAACAGCTTGGCTGACTGTGATGGGTGTTAGCGCCGTGGCTGCCAGTAACAGATTGATAAAGGCTGGAGGGTTTGTCTGTGTCTCCAGGGGCTGACTGCTAACCGTCTGATACATGCAGTGAATCTGAGCCTCTGTCAGCACTTCATCACTGGTCTATCTTTACTCAGACGTCACTGTCTTCTTGACTGTTGCCGCTGTTTCAGAATGACCCCAGTAAAATGCCAAAGGTTAAAGAAATGATTTGATCTCTCACCTCCCCAAAAGTGACATGTCTGACTGCTGTCCACTTTCCAAAACACCTCACATTGAAGTTTTTTTTGTTTTGTTTTAACAATTGATGTATCTGCTGATTCGTTATATATATATATATATATATATGATTTGGTCTATAAAACATCAGACAACAGTGAAAAACTCCCTACATCATCAGATGTCAGGAACAGCCCAAATCCAAACTCAGCCAGTTTATTATAACACAAGACAAGAGAAAGCAGCAATTCAATTAAAGCTGAATGTTTCGGCCCACATTTTGGTATTTCTTCTGCCATGTTATATTGCGATAATGCTATAAATTAGGGCTTGGCAATTAACCGGAAATGTATTGAAACTGACATTTAGAAACTCAGTCTTCCTCTTGTTATTTCAGTTAATATTTTCCTCAGTGTGTGTGTGTTCATGAACTGTCCCTTACAGTTCCCAGATCGCCACTGTGCACACAGCTCCCTTATTACACATGGAGGAGAGAAACAAGCACAATAGTGCGCCAGCGACCATAAAAGAAAGCTAAATGCAGCAAAAACTCGAGCTGAAACACGCTTTTATTATGTAATACGATTAATGAAAACTACTCTCACAAAGTCTGTAAAAAAATTGTATAAAATAATCAAGGTAAAAGTTTGAAATATACATGTAGTGTGGATATGGTAGAGTGCCATAAGCATGAATAAGACCACAAAATGCCTCCTGTCCAAACAGGAAGCTATGGGGGCAACATAACTCACTTTTGAAGCATCACATTCTCTACGATTCTAAACATGCTTGTATAAAATCTCATAAAAGCACAGGATTAGTTGTGGGAAGCTGCCGTTTTGACCGAAAGAGCCAAGAATCAATCAGCTTTTTAAGACCTGTGCAGTGATCTGAGTAGTGCTATACGGTTAAGTTACACACATACACACACAGCTGGTCAGACGCCACCTCCCACCCCTCAAGCCGTCACTCTCAGGGTCACTCTGGCAGCTTAAGCCAGCGAGCGGGCGAATAGTGTCATCCCCACACACCCATCACCTCCTCCTCCTCCCTCCCATCCCCCCATTCACTCCAGGGTATTTTTATCCCCTCTCCTCTCTCTCTCCCACTGAGCCGTGCGGCTCTAATCAGTTCCCATGAAACCTTGACGTGGAATGCGGTGAGATGGTCGAGGTTGACCCGGTGTCATTCTCTCCCGAGTCCCCTCTCTTTTGTCTGTCTAACAGCTTCCTGTTATTCCCCTATTTGAGATTTCTTTCATGCTGTTCCCCTTCCACATTTTACATTTTTTTACAAAAAAAATCATGCCTACTCCAAATAGTGAAACAATCCTGGCATGTATGGGATCAGTTATGAAATGAGAAATTTGTCCGAGTACGTCCTGCAGCTGGAGACCTCAGTAGTTACCAGGTCTGTTCAGCAGGCAGCAGAGAGGCTTATGTCAGAGGTTTCATATGGAGGGAGCCCTCTCATCTGTCACACTGTCTTCCCCCTCCTCCCATGCTCCTCCACTGCTGCCCTCCGGCTGTGTGAAGATTTGGCTCATGGAGGTATTTCCTGGAGCAGCTGAGCTCTCTGTCATTCCTCCTTATTAATTCTCAACCTTTATGATCCAGCTCACTCAAATAGCAACCAATATTAAAAGCCTTATTAATTTTTCAAGTGCACCGCAGAGATAACAGCCAGTTGGTGCGGTTTAACTGTGTGCGTGCATGTGTGTGTGTGTGCATGTGTGTGTGTGAGTGGTACGTTTCTCTCCCTTTCACGTTCACTGATTGACTGACCGGTGCTTTTTATAGGCCCAGTCCCGTGTTTGGAGTGTGTTGAATAGAGCACCGGTCCCCGATTGATCCTCAGACATGATTTACATGCACAGGCTTGTTTACTGGCCAGTGAGCGCAGTTGATGTTTTAAGTGGCTTTGGAGACTGCATGCTCCGTAAACACGGAGCTCCAAATAATAACAGCGAGACAGGATGCATACATCCTCCGATGTCAGCGTATTGTTGAGCGGGCTGTCGCCACTCCCGCAGTCGTGTTGATATTCTTGTCAGTCAGCTCGGCTCCAGTGAACATGGCATGCCACCCGTGGAGAGAAGGGGAGGTGGGTAAGCGTTAGATATAGCCTAATGCTGATTTTAATCTCCAGCTTATAATAAAAATTTTAAAAGACTGGCTGCTGCTGTGAATTCTAATGAGGTAGCGAGGAGCAAGCGCTGTTTGAATGCGCGCGCGTGCGTCTCCACTTTTAGGAGAGGGCAAAGACGTAAAGGTGAGAGAGGGGAAAGCGAGCAAAAGCACTTTCTCGCAAGACGGACAGCACAAGGACAAGTGGTGGAGCGGGACTCCATTCCCTCTTCCGGTCTGTTTTATAGCAGATAAAAAAAATAAAAAAGAGGAAAAGTGCCCGGGTCTACATTTCAACTTCATCTGTCTTCTTAACGATGCAGGATTTCCACCACTCATATAAAACTCTGCAGGCGCCAAAGGGGAAGTGCGTCACAAGTGTACGCCTTCGTGCATGTACATTATCGATGTGTCCATGTGATCTCAAAAAATGAGTGAGTGATGTTTGAATGAATATGAAGATTCAGAAGCAAAGTTGTCATTCTCAAATCTGGCGTCCAATTTCCCCGAGTGTATGTTCAAAGTGGTGGTTTGGAGGCCAAGAGGAAGCTTAAGATCCTCTAGCTTTAGATAAGAATTTCCCAGTGGAGTGTTGCTCCTGCCAGTCCCAACCAAGAGCTGATGCAGAGGAAGGCCTGGAATGAGGAAATCAGTTCAGCTCTGACTGGCCTCGGTCTGTCTGGATTCAGCTCTGTGGATGCCTGTTTTGTGAGGTTATTGATCGCAGAAAGACATAATGAGAGCCACTGAAGCCCTGGCTGCTGGGGATTGGCATCGATATCTTGTCCAATCATTGTTGTTAACCTGTGTTGATGTTAGGGTTTTGTTGTTGTTCTGTTTTAACATAGTTTGAAGCTGGCTTTTAAAAACATAGTATTTTATAAGTGGAGTAACAGGTACATCATTCTCTAAGCCTACTGTGTTTTGTGTGTGTGTGTAGGTTTTTGATTTATGAACACAAGTGTGTACACATTAGCAAAGTGTGTGTGCGCTCGTGCGCTGGCAGCACATTTCCTTCGGGCTGCTGTGTTTACTTATCACGGTTAAGAGGAGGCAGCTTGAGACTGAAACATATGAAGGTATCAAAGGCATTTCTGTGGGTTGCTGCCTGCTGTTCTGGTATGTGCTCTGATTTAGGTAACGCAGTAAGGAGGATGTGGGGGCTCGTAGAGATAGACTCCCGGGGTCAAAACTACAGATGGTCTTGCAGAAGGATTTCCTGTATTCCAATAATCACAAACTAAAGCCACTACCAAATTTGTGTTAGATGTTGAAATGGTATATACATATATATTAAGGCTTTAATTTCTTGTTTTGGGTATATAAATCATGTCTTGTTGGTTCTCCCCAGGCTGCGAGGACATTGTCGTGGAAAGCCTGTCTCTGGACTCGCTCGTACCGATCCTGAAGTGGAGCTCCCAGCCGTACGGCTCCAAGTGGGTCCACAGGCAGGCCATGCATTTCCTCTGCGAGGAGTTCAGTCAAGTCGTCTCCTCGGACGTTCTCTACGAGCTCAGCAAGGAGCACCTTCTCAGCGCCATCCAGTCCGACTACCTACAGGTAAGGAAATGGAACATCACCTCTCAGCTGGTTTTCACCCTTGACGACACCCCGCAGTGAGGAAGCTACAAAAACACACACACACTTTACTCAGTTTTGAGTACAACCACTTACGAAGCAGTGTGCTCCCCCACAGCATAATCCCCGATGCTGGTTCACTCCATAGAGAAGAGAAGTCAAATAAAGTTAAATGTCAAATTAAAGTTATCCTGCTGTCAGGAAGATGTTGATCTATTTTTATTCATTTCATCATTGATTTACGATTGAAGGCAACCAGACATTTCGGCTTCCATCTCCCTGAGTAGCTGCATCAAGAGTTTTGAGTACACCATTCCCTAAGGGAAATGCAGAGCCTAATCATACCTGAGCTGTCATCTGAACTGCCAAAGCTACTCGGGCATCCCACCAGATGTCCAACTACACAAAAACAAACCAGCCAGACTTGAGCTTTGCCGGAACTCTGGTGGAACATATTGCATTTTCACCTTCCCCTCATTAAACAGCTTCCCGGTTTTGTTCTTGACAACATCTAACCTTATCCTAATAATACATTTTGTGTCCTTCCTCTCTCTCTCGCTCTCTCTCCCCCGTCCTATATCTCTTTCTCTTTCTGCCTCTTTCTGTCTCTGTACCCTGGATCTCATTCACAGGCGAGCGAACAGGACATTCTCAAATATGTTGTTAAGTGGGGCGAGCAGCAGCTTATTAAGAGGATGGCAGACAGGGGTAAGATAATACACTCTATAATTACCCTCGGAGCAGTCCCCCTAATGGCTCCGTGAAAATTACCCACTTATCAGAGCTTCCAAAAATACACTTTAAAAGCATGACGAAAAGGATCCAAACTTTACCCCAGAAATGAATTGAACAGAAATGGCTTCAGTGTGACTGGTCAGGTGATTGTGTGCTCAGACCTAGTAATCACCTTCAGTAGGTTTTATGGTCAAGGTTGATATTTTATGGTCTTACAATCAATTAAGAAAGAGCAGATAAATGTCAGTTAATGCAGCATTCATTCATGAATTGTTCAATTGAACTTGTTTGAGCTATTTGAAAAATAGCTAGCAGGGCGACCTAAATGCGTTAAAAGCATCACCCTTACATAAATAGTCACAGTTATATGCATTATACTAAAAGGCTGCTAATGGCTGTCTCTGTCCTCATCTACCCAGAGCCCAACCTGTTGAGCGGCACGGCCCACAGCGTCAACAAAAGGGGTGTGAAGAGGAGAGACCTGGATGTGGAGGAGCTAAAGGAGATCCTGTCTCCCCTGCTGCCGTTCATCCGAACCGAGCACATCTTACCTCCACACAGCGACGTCCTCACCGACGCGGTCAGTGTTCCCTGACGGCCTTTCTCAGCTTGAGTGTGCATTTGTGTACGTGTCATACACTGAGTATTGATCCTAGTTTCCCACCATGTTCACAGCTTAAAAGGGGTCTGATAAGCACCCCTCCTTCAGACATGCTGCCTACAGCTGAGGGGGGAAAGGCCAACGCCTGGTTAAGGCAGAAGAGCGCCGGCATCTACGTGCGTCCTCGCCTCTTCTCTCCTTATGTGGAGGAGGCTAAGGTGAGGCTCATTTTACGTCTGATTATTTCAGACAATGGAGGAAGCAATGGACTGTTTGTGTCCCGTATATCTGTCACCGATGATAGTAGAAGTGCTGCTTAGAGGGCAGACTAACCATTAACTGCCTTGGGAAAATTTGTGGACCTGTTCATAGCTCAGATGTGCTAAAATCACCCGTGCTCAGTTGTTGCCACATATTCAACATTTTTAATGGTTACTTCCATCATTTTAACTGAAGTCTATAGGCCCTCCCAGGGCTATGAATATTTATGAACATATCCACAGACCACAAAGTCGGTATTAGATTGTGCCAATCAAGTAAAACTAATTTGGAAACCCTCTGAATGTCAGAGGAGTTTTAACTTTTTATGAAGTTCAATCCACCCTCTCTCCCTTTCTCTCTTTTTCTCTCTCTCACCTTTTCTCAGTCTGTGCTTGATGAAATGATGGTGGAGCAGACAGACCTGGTGCGTTTGCGACTAGTGCGCATGTCCAATGTCCCAGACACACTCTACATGGTCAACAACGCCGTGCCGCAGTGCTGTCACATGATTAACCACCAGCAAATGTTGGTTAATTCAGCCACAGCTCCATCGGTTGTGGCCAATGAAATTCCAGGTAAGAGTGTTAAGAACTGTTAAGCAAACGTCTCAAACATCCTTTAACATGATGCTGTTTTGTTGCTCATCCAGATCTTTCTGAAAGACTGTTTTTTCAGTTTTGAGCTCCCAACATGTGTCACATGCTTGTATTTTGTGCATCTTTCAGTGCCTCAGCTGTCAGTGGTGAAGGAGATGATCCGGAGGCTGCAGGAACTGAGACACACAGAGCAGGTCCAGAGAGCCTACGCGCTCAACTGTGGCGAGGGAGCCACAGTCAGCTATGAACTGCAGCTGCGGGTGCTGCGGGAATTTGGTCTGGCAGATGGAGCCACTGAGCTACTGCAGGTTAGCAGAAAGCAGACTTTGTCCGTGGGGGTTAGAGGGGGGATGAGAGGGCTGAAGTTGGGATACTAAGAGGGATAATAAGGCTGAGGATGTGGACAGACCACAGCAATGCTGCAGACTTTGAACAACCCTGAGCAAGTAAATCCTGGTTGGCTTTGCTTTGTCAGCATCAAAAAAGACGTTGAAATCTCTAGCTCAATTTATTTAATTTATTTTTTGTCATTTCAGAATCCGTACAAGTTCTTCCCAGACGAACGGTTTGGGGACGAGAGCCCGATCCTGGCTCTGCGGCAGGTGGGTCGTTGTCGGGTAAACAGCAGCCCCGCCATGGATAGCATGTTCACTGAGCTGGAAGGGGTAGCGGGCTTCCACCCTCCTCTACCTCCTCCACCTCCTCCATACCACCCCCCCGCCACGCCCAGCCACGCCCAGCTCAAGGGTGCCTGGCGACCCCGTGTCCCCATGCCGACCCCTACCCGTTCCTTCTCCTACCCCTGCAACCGCACCATGATCCAGCGCCATGTGGCCACCAAGCATGGCAGTTCAGACTACTCCTCTGTGCCCAGGCCTCAGCCCCCAGACTGCACCAACCCACAGGCTATGGGCCGAGCTTTGCTTTCAGACCAGCAAGCGGTGAGTGTGCATGTTTTCGTTACTTCCAACCATCCTCATGCTACTTTTTTTTGTTGTTGTTTAAACAAACAGCATCGTGTTCTTAGCCTTTTGTTGGAAAATATCACAAATTTGATCCTTTTTCCCGATGCAGATGAACATGGAACCCGTTCGGAGGGAGTTCATGCCTGACATTGCGCTGGGCGTCTCCGTCATGTCCCTGAGGGAGCAGCACATGGCAGAGATGGACAGGGAAGGCCCCCACAGCCCCATTGGCCCCCCAGGCCACCACCTGCCCCACGGACCCTGCCCTTCAGTCCGCCTCAGTCATAGCCACGGACCCGGACACGGCCACTCCTGCAAGAGGCACGCCCCTGAGCCCAAGCTGGAGGCTCAGGCTGAGTTCCCCGACCTGTACGACTTCTCCTGCCGACCCGCGACCCCGACTTCCAGCCACCCTCTGCCCTCCTATGCAGGACCAGACCTCTACAGCCACAGCTGCGCCCCCTCGGGCCCTTATCCACCCCCTTACATTTCAGACTCCCAGTCCCAGGGCCACCCACAGGGACGGACTGCCCCAGACCCTCTGCGGCTGGACGTCCTCAGTATGACCTCTCAGAGGCACGACGGGGTTCTCGCCAGCCCCTCCGGAGCCCAGCCAAGGATGGGACATATCCCAAGGGGGCGATCGAACGAGACGGACCTTACTCACGGCTTAGGCCATCTGCGGTCGCCCAGCGGAAACATGGACGGCTACGAGGAGCGGCACAGCGGACCCCGAGACGCCCCAGAGGAGATGGTTCTCGCTGGAGAATCGTCAGGGCCGGGGTCCCTCCAGCAACCTCACAGAAACAGTGTCAGCGAGGAGATCGCCAGAGACCGCAGGTCACCCAGCAAGCCTGACTACCCTTATAAAAAATCTGCACTTTAACCCCAGCCGAGGATCCGGGGTTGAGTTTAGAAAAGGGAAAAAAACAAAAGTGATGAGTGGCTGTCCATAATGGGTGGCAAAGCACTAGATGTGTGGGCGTGTGTGTTTTTGTGTGTGTATGTGTGTGTTAAAGAGGAGCAGGGAAAAGAGATGGTCGATGGTTGCTATTTATAGGATCTGTCCTTTTGTCCTACCTCTATCACACTGTGCTATCCATCACACAGTCAGAGTATGGAAAGAGTAAGAGCTGTAGGTTACCTGTCGATGCTTATAATTGATCTCTTCAAGCCTGCCTAGTCCTGCTGGTTTAGAAGACGACTCAGGCTCTACTGGGATGGATTGTTGTTTTGTCTGGTTGTAAAGGAAGAGGTCAGCTCCACGTTGTGTGAATCCTGCAGGTCACAACACTCAATGTAGCTCAGTCATGAACTGACGGTATAACAAAGACTATATTCATGTTGTCTGTCGATTATTTTCACCATAAGATGGATGATGACAGGATAGGAATCTTAAGCGACCAGTGGCACACAGTCTGAGACAAGAGTATTGTGATAAAATCAAATGTAAATATGTCTGGCTGTATTCTTTTTCTCCCATGATTTGTATTCCCATTTTCTTCCTGTAGCATGCCTATAGCAACCCACCTTGACTAGTTTTCCCCCTCCCAGGCCATCAGTAATGGGCCAAGGCTTGGTCACACAAAGCAGGAATTGGATCTGACAGGAAGTAGGTCATCAGAGCTCGCCATTCTCCAGTAACCCAGTCGGATAATTGCGCCAGGCTCTAACTATCGCAGCCTCTGAGTGTCTCGCTCAGAGGCAGAAGCCTGGCGTTTTCAGAGAGGGGGGGGTTGCGAGCAGGTTCATTACTGAGATACAGTGGAAAATATAGGGGTGCCATGGCAACTGACATACAGTGATAAAATGGAGTGCTGGGGGTTTGTTTTGTTTAATCCAATAGCATCAAGTAATCAAATCTAAAGCCTTAATCAGTGCTTGGAATATTCAGTTTTAGCTACCGTTTTATTCAGTTAAGAATGATGTCATTATATCGCAACCCCTGTTAATTGCTTATTTGACTGTTGTTTTTTTGCTACAGACCCATGCGCTGCAGTTTTGCGGGTGGTAAAACTGCTTAACCATGTCTATATATACACGTCAGGCCTCCATCTAGCCACCTCATTGGAGATCGTGGACTTGCAAAGTCAGTGTTGATGCCGTTAAATATACTGTTAAAGAGCCGCAGCAGCTGCAGCTCCTGAACCCCCTCAAGTACACACATAAAACCCTGTTACCGCCAACAGCTGGCGTCCAACCTCACAATAAGAGTATCGTTGCACTGTAGGAGCCACCCGTTCATTAGTCGAAGGGAAAAGGAACAAATTAATTTTGAACAAAAAGGAATCTTATGTTGAAGAAAAGTTGGCGATTGCTGGCTCAAATCTCCAATGGAAATTGTATATAATGAATTGAGTTCCACGTGTTCTAATGAATTTTTAATGGTTTCTATCACATTTTAGTGGTCGTTAAAGGTTTGTGTTTTTACTGTAGTGGACAACACTGTGTACTTGTCTCCGTCATGAAATCTCACTACGAATGTGTGGTATAAAACATAAAGATTGTGTCTCAAGTCATCTTGTTCTTAAATGTTCAAATGCATTTAGGGCAGTTTGTTCAATATTGTACGTGGCGTGGATTACCATGTTTGTAGAGATGTTTTTTTTGTTTTTTTCTATTTTCCTTTACTTTAAAAGTAACAGGAATATGTAGAGGATCTGAAGATATTAGCTCTCTCTAGTTAATGAAGTTGCCAAGCAGAAAAATAATTTTTCCATCTAGCTTGCTTCATGGGGAAAAAATGCAAAACTCCAGATTCCTCCCCATGTTCATGTTGGGTAGTTGTTTAATTTTCCAGGACACTGTTCCATTGAATAAAAGTCCTTGTTTTGCTCTTTGCTGTAGAGAAGTCAGTGCCTTCCCCCGCCTGCGGCTGGGCTTTTATTGGAGAAGTGACTTTGATGTCTATGCAAGCTCTTTTCTACCAGTTTACCAGCCTGCATCAAATAGTTCTTTGAAATCTCATGTAGCTCGTTTTGTGTACATAGTGTTATTTAGCACCTTTTGGAATTGAATCATCTGAAATGTGTGATTGCTTGTGTTGAATTATAACAGGTACATTGTACTTGTATGGTATCATAGAAAACAATGTTTGTAGATTGATATTAAGTTGCATTTAGTTTCACTGAATCTATTTTTCTACTGTCACCTCAAAAGGTGCATAACAGTGGTCAACTTGGGCATCCTCAAAATAAACTGGTTTGATATTATGAAATTCACTTGACTTCAGTCGAGTTGTTTTGTGCACTAGAAACATCTTTATTGGGTACACTCAGCCACATAAAACGATGTCACTGTTTCAAATGAGTTTATACTAACTAGGCTGCCAGCAGGAAACCTCTTCATCATATAAATACATGGACGTACATGATAAATTCACAGGAATGCACAGAGCCGCAATGCGTTTATGTGAAAGACTCATCATAAGCAGATATCTTTTTCAAGTATGCAGCGAGGAATCAAAATGTCTTTAAAAAAAATGTGCAGAAAATCTTTTCGTTATGAGCTTCCATGTTAAGGCATTATTAAAAATCAATAGAAAAACAAGACATGCAACTGAAAACGAACAACTGTTATTTAAAAAAACAAAACGAACAATCCAAAGTCAGTATTTTATGCACTAATTTTTCAAGCATCATTGGTTGCAGCAGAAGGGCGTCTTATACTCCTTAACAGGGGTAAAGGCTCCTCTTCCGAGTCACATTCAATCAGAGCACCATATGAACCAGGCATATGATTGTAGCAGCTTCCTCATCACTGGTATCCTGCATTGGTCCGGCGTCTTTTCCGAGCCCGCAGCTCCTCGAAATACTGATGAACAGCTTCAGCTGTGACCGTCTGACACAGAAACGGGAAGAATGAGTCATATTTGACATTTGTCCACCGGACATTATTCTTGATTTTTAAAAAAATGCTGTTTTTTTTTTTCCTACGTATGACGCAAGCATCGCTTGCATGTGCAAATAATGAATTCAGAATCTCCTGTGTGTTACGTTTATTTCCAAATATCTTGTCTCACCTTTCCTTCAGCAGCACACTGTTCTAAAAACGCAGTGATCACAGTTGTCAGCTCCTTGTAACCTAAGGGGGGGGGACGCATGATTAATTAGTGCATTAGTGCACATCAAGTCTCAATCGCCTCTCCGTCTTATTTCACTTTACGCCCTTGGAGGAAACTTCTATTACTCTGCCGCTAATCATGAACCCCACATCTTCTCCTACAATCTTACCGTAGATGAACTCCAGCTGCTGCACGCGACTCAGAGAGCTCGTCAACGCCATCAGCGGGTGCTGCCCGAACGGCTCATCCAAGCCTTTGTTCTCATAGGCCAGGACGGTGTCGGACTGATCCATGAGAAACTGCACCTGAATGGCCACATAAGCCCTCTGAGGACCAACACAAAGAAGAAACACTCATTAAAAAAAAAAAAAAAAAAAAAAGATGCTTAAGTACTTAATAAGACGCATGAAGCAGGATCAAATGGGGAGCCAACCCCTGCAAAGCACTGCACTCTTGAAAGCGGTGATCTACCTTGCAGCTTGTGCAGGTGCAGAGCTTGGAGCGCCAGCTGTAAGGCCAGAACACCGCTCCCTGTCTTGGCCTCTCCAGCCCCAGGGCCTGCAGCTCCTTCAGCTTGCACTCTGCAGATTTGGTCGCGGCCTTTCCGGGGCTACTCGCCATTTCCTCGTGGGTCCGTTTGCAATTTGAACTGCTGTTCGCCGCTTCCTAAAATACAGATAACAGCACAGGAAGTAGTTGAGTCGTTGTACACCTGGACTCCGAAGCACCTCTGCAGACGCTCCTCGGTACACGCAGCAGGCTCGTCCAGGGAAATCCCAGGGCGGCCGACACGACGATTGACTCATGATCGAGCGATGAAAGTCAGCGGTTTACAGTAAGCTGCCCTGTGAAACCTGGCCAGAACCGTCCACAGAAAAGGAGAAGCAGCGCCTCACGGGTCATTTCTCCTAATTACCCAGAGGAGGGGTGAAGTATGAGAACCACAGAGCTGGATTCTGCAGCTCTATAAGGGTGTAATCTGCTCATTACCCTCCAGCCCCATCTAGTGGCAGGCTGGCAATAAAAAAAAATAATAAAAAATCACTCAGGTCTAAAAATGTGTTGCTGTTAATTCTTAGTGACGTCTTCAAACACCCGGTTTAGATTCCTGTTGATCGACTAATCATTGCAGATTTAGCCTCAGGTTAGTTTCATTCATTTGTCTATTGATAGACAAATGAATGAAGACTATACAACACTAAAAGATAAGTTGGAAAACAAGGCTAGTTTGGATTTAGTCTGAAAACTCTTTATTTTCTGGCATTTCAAGAAGTGCCAGAATTTTGAGTGTAAAATTCATGTGTGCCTTATAAAATGTGTGTCAATACAATATATTTCTTGCTCAAAATACATTTTTACAGCAGAACAAGAGAGGGATCTCAGACACAACACCAGCATCTACCTAAGTTTTTGTTTTTTACATATAAATACGAAACAATGAGCATGTGCCTTTTTGTGAATGGATTTGAGAGTATTTGGTATTAAAAAACAAGTAAAAAGTGATGGTGTTCTTTATTCAAGCCAGCACAGTTTAGGACAAATACAAACGTTGCTATGGCTCTTGAATGTGGTAAAACGTGCATGTGAAATTGAAGCAGTAGTCACGTATCCACGGTTTCTCACCTCCTGTTTTGTGTGATCAAGACTGGTGGACGGTTCTTCATCCGCAATTTGTCTGGGCTCCGGGTCTTCCTCCTTTTCACCCTGTTCCTCAACATCAACATCAACCTCCTCCTCAGAACGACTGACACTGATTACAGGTGGTACTGAAGGGTGAAAGACAAACATAAAAATGACCCTCCAGATGTTTCCAAAGTCACAACATGCAGGTTTGTTTGAGTGAGAAGCAGCTCAAAAGTGTAGGTTACCTGCATAGTGAGCAGCATATGTCCACAAGAAAGGAGCCTTGCTCATGCAGGCCTCACAAACCATCTCCTGCAGCTCCTCGGGTTCCAATATGGAGCTGCCCAGGTGCTGTCAAAGGTAACAAAACAACTTTATAGGAAGCAGAAGACTCATAGCGGTGCTAAACTGTAAATGAGAATGAAATAAATGCTATTGTTCTATTAATATGACTTGTGCTTACCCTGGTATGAAACCAATCCTCACAGATGACACACTGAATCATCTCATCATCTACCTGTTGGGTGATGAAAATGTGAATTTGTGTAGTGATAGATAACAAAAAAACAATAGTTTTCACAGAAATAATCATAATCCCATGCAATCGCATTAAAAGTGGGAAAAAAAGGATACCTGATCATCTGTGTCTGGGTACGGCCGGTCACATGTGCAGTAGCAGCCATTGAAGTTGTGATTGTAGAGATTTTTGTTGTTTTCTTTGTCTTTGGCCTGTGAATAGAGAATAGATTAACTATCAGAACATGCATAGGGGAGATAGGTGAGCTGATAAAACATAAATAAATAAAATCACTCACAGGAATCAGCTGGCACTTGAAATCCCCAAACCTGCCATTTCCACAATCACAGCGAAAATTTCTACACAAGTATAAAGAATCTCAAATTATGAAAAGGACTTGGATGACAAATCTAAATGTCAGCTTGCATTTGTATGATGAAAGTTTTTTTTTTTTACCTTTTGGTATACAGCTCAAAGATATCATGTCCTTCGTGACATTTATTGGCACAGGCCAGACACATGCCAGCAGGTTCTGCAGTGCTGGGAGTGCAGGTGCTGCAGGCGAACACAGCCTGTCTCTTCACATAACCCTGCAAAAAAAAGAAACACACATACTCTACATTAGAAATTATTAATGACATAACCTTTGTTATAAAGGAGTGTAAGGATTAGTTTGTATTCAGGGAGGCCGAGGGGAAGTTGCAGCAATGAGACAAAGCAACAATAATTCCCTCTGAGTACAAGTAGCCAATAAAACTCTACACGAGTCTCACAGTGACCCCCCGAAAATAAGATAGGGGTCCACTACATTTCGGCCCTGCTTTGTCGTACATGTACCAATCATAACGAAGCAGTGCTAACCTTAAAGCCACGGTTGTCATGGCAGTTTACGCTTAATTTGGTTTCTTTAATATAGCGTATCTTCAATAAATGGGGTTTTATTTCGCGTCTGCACCCGTTTCTCTCAACATTCTTCACGTGTAATACCGCGTTTCACCTGCTCGACAGTGAATAAAAGGTGGGGGCGCTGTTGAGTCAATGAAGCTCGAAGCAGCAACGGTCGAAGCAGGATTTTGAGAGAAATTGTTACACACGCGAGATAAAACATCTTTTTTAACCACAGACCGGGACAACAACAGCATCAGCTTTAAAGTGAGAAACGTTTTCTTGCGATTGATACACGGAGGAAAAAGAAGGGGCGAGACATAATGAACCCGTATCACATTTTACGTGGGTCACTATGAGACTCAGAGTCTGCAGCACACGACGCAAATGAATCTTGGTATAGATAATGAAATTATAGCGAGGGATTCTATTTAAAAAATCTTAAACCGTTGTGCTTTGATTTGCAGAAAGAACCGAGGCGACAATAAAGGCGACGGCTGCAGCGATGCGGTGATAGAAGCTTTTTGTTGTTCTTACCCGGGAATAAGAGCAGTTTTCTGGGTCGCTTCCAGCCAGCACACACAAAGCCGCCTCCAGCTCCTCGTTGGAAAAAACATAGTCAGAGTCCGAATCGTCTTTATTTGCTGCCATTCTACGGGGGGAAAGGGAGAGTGAAGACAACAAATATCCACACAACAGGCAGCAACAGTGTTGACAAATGTCGGTTCCGGGCGGGAGTTTGGGCCGATACCACGTGGAGGAAGTGACGTAGTCAGTCAATTAATTAACGTACATATGTAAGTAACATGATGATCGCCTTTAAACCGAAATACAAACGTACAGACACGTTTCTATTAGGGAGAGTTCCAAGAGACCCATTGTAAAGACATAAATAACAAAAAATAAATCTTATCTGGAACAATGAGATCATAGCTAGAAAAAATAGTTACATCTGAAACACTGGATTGACAGTAAAATAATGTACCTGGTAGATTTACAAAATGATAAAGGTGATTTTGTTTAGTTATGAGGAATTTCTCAGATCCAAAATCCTCCCTATTATCAATAAAAAATATCAAATGGTGAGAAACGCTATTCCCAGTGGAATTCTCCAGAGGTTACAAGGACAGATTAGAAGGCAGGAGACAGAGAAAGTTCATCATTAGTGGTATAAATATTATGAGTCACCATTGTAACAATATGTATATAAGGAAAAGGAATATCACACCATTTTATATATATATATATATATATAAGACCATAAGATATCACACCATAAGATGGTGTGATATTCCTTTTCCTATATACAGACAGTGTATAGACACAGGTGTGTAATTTTAATTAATTTATTGACCTTTAACCTGCCCCACGATTGGCTGGCGACCATCTGGGGTGTATCCCTGCCTCTCGCCGTAACGCGCTGGGATAGGCTCCAGCAGACCCCTGCGACCCTAATGAGGAATAAGCAGGTATAGAAAATGACTGACTGACTGACCTTTAACCTTTAAATTAATTTAATACCTCATTAGGAGTGTGCATTTGTTTTGTTCCTGTTTTGCAAATTACCTTTTACATAGTGTTCTTTTTTTCTAGCAGTGATGAAGATCTGTAACATATCAGATATGGTTCCATGCAGTTATTATCTCCTCTCAGTAGAAAAGTTACATGACTTAGTTATTTTTATGCTTTTATGTGGTGTGAAGCTACTGTGAATATTCATGGTAAATGAAAATCCATTGACTTACTTATGCAACTCGACCACATACAGCTAAACCTCAAAATGAGGAAATTCTGTTATTTTCAGTCCAAAAAAAGAATAAAAAATATTAACAGAACTTCATAAACTGGTTAAAATATACAACTCAAATCTATCTGTATCTAAATTCATGTCAACTCAAATTTATGAACTCAGGATTGTATAAGGATTTAATAATATTATTATGAATATTTTCACATTATATTTAAAAAAGCCCTTTAATTGACTTAATTAAATGTATATCTCCATTTATGAATATCATATTTAGCCAGTGCACTAACATATTAGAAACTGATTTGATGTCAGCGTTTATACATGTTTTACTCTTGTCATACTGTCATTAATGGGCTGTACAGTATCAGCTGTATGTTGCAGTGTTTTTCCAATGGATGGCGCCTATGACTCGATTTTCTATTAGGAAGAAGAAGGAAAAAAACGCGCCGGTGCATTGAGGACAGTTCGATTCTCTATTGCACCGATCAGGCTGCAAAATCAGCTCGTTACGGACAGTGCAGTCGGTTGGTATATGAGTTCGCAGCGCAGTTAAGTGATGCACATCGGGTGTTAATCTTTTGTAAATGGCCGGCAGCAGCGCGAGGTGACAGCCACTGAAGCGGAGCTCGCAGGGAACAGGCTGAACTTCTCTGACCGCATCCACGCTGCCTTCACGGGCTGTGGGAAAATACAGGTGCACCACCATGAAACAGCCCACAGAGAGGGTTACTGTGTAGTGACAGAACAGCCTGAAGTGGGACTATTGCTGTGATGATGAAATACAACCGTTCAAGTCAGTGATGACAATAACAGCCTTTCGGCTGCTGTTCCAGTTGATACAGACATCAATTACACGTCCGATCCACATCCATGTTATTCAGAGATTTCTTGTTATTTTTGTGTTTTGTTTCTGACTTCTGTGGAGCTGAGAGGATTATTTGATAAGTCAATTAGTCGATTGATGAACAATTATCCTAAGAGGCAGCTCTTTTGGAAATAATAACATATCCATTGTCTGGACAAACACATCACCAATCTGTATGTGTTCAAATCACTATCAAGACTCACTTTTTAGAATAGTTTTCATGTGTGAATAATATGTTAAGGGCTTTTAATATGTGTGTTTATAACATTAGTTCTTATATTCATGTAATATGTCTGTAAGAACTTTTAAAAGTGTCATTTTTCATTTAAAATGTATTATTACACTTCTATGTGAAAATTTCCATCTTTTCCGTGTGAAAATTATAATTGAATTGTTTGGGGTTTTGGACTATTGATAGCTTGATAGTCATGATTGGGTTTTTATTACATTTTATAGTCAAAATTATTAATCAAGAAAATAATCATAGATTAATCTAACATTAATTAAAATGAATGTAAGTGCAGCCGCACTTGAAATCAAGACTATGACATACACTAATCACAATAAATCAGGGATATTGTTATTTACACACGTGTGGTACACTGTACCCAGTGAGACCATTACGTGGAAAATACCAGATAAGGTGGGTCTGTCACTCCAGTAAAATTACCTCCCTATCCCCAAAATCTGAAGTGTATGTGTGAAATCCACTGAGTCTTTCACAATATCAACCAACTTATTGTGAGTAGTATACATGAAGGCATCACTGCTTAAACGCTGTTTCCTCTCCTCCACATCAAAGCAAGAAAATGCATGTGTTCTAAATATTAGAGGGCATATGTGTCAATCTCAAATCTGTGGCCCCTCAATAGCTTGCACAGACTTATGTGATTTATTGAGAGATGGCAAAGCAAATAAATGTTTGAACTTAACAGAGACACGCTGGTCATGTTGTCTTTGTACGATTTTGTTAACTCCAAAATCTTTTCTCGACTGGCCACAAAGGTCGTTTAAAAACAGGAAAGGTTCCGTTTCTCCTTATTTTCCTTTGTTGAAGTACATCCGTCCTTTCTATTCTTTAATATTTAGCATAGCAAAACAAAACCATAGACTCCAATCTTTGAAAAATCCATTAAATAAATAAAATTATTAATAGTGGTTATCAGCATATTCGTGTATGAGTCTCTAGATGTCTGTGATGATTTTCAATGTTTTGCTGCAGCATTTTTAATAATTAGACACTAACAACAACATAACATTATTTCTGAATCAGCATATATATTTAAAAACCATTAAAAAAAACAAAACTTAGCAAATTATCACTAGAACTATTATGATACAATTATCTAATATAATAAAAAAAATAAATACATATATATAATCTTTACAATAGGCCCTTTGAGGGAAACCATTAATGGATGAAATTGAATTTGACTGTTATAGGGCATCTATCCTCTGTATCCACCCCTGAAATCTACACCTATGCCTGGTGTTGTGTTGTGCTGAAAAAAGAAAACAAGTCGGGAGTGGTATTTTCCGAGCGGTCCGTGGAGGCGGCATCAGGCTCCTGGATCCTGGGTGTGTGCAGCAGCAGCCAGTTGAAGCTCAGAGACTGAAGAAACACCAGGAACATCTCGCCTGAGTCCAGCTGTGCCTGTCATCTCCTACCGTGTCTCAAAACTTCTTCTTCCACCGGGGACCGGACCGAGAATGGGAAACTACCCGAGCTAGTTTCTGAAGAGGACAGGCATTCGGGAGGGAACTGTGCTAAAAAAAAAAACTACCAGGTTAGTTAGCTGTACACAGCCTCTCGCAGTTGGTCATCCTCTGTTTAATCGTTTCCCCTTTAGCTAAACGACCCTTAGCCAACCTGTTTGGTGTTTTAGCTTACTATTTAACACCTCGTCCAGCCGCTGAGTATTAGCCAGCCCTGTTAGCTGGGCTAGCTGACGCTTCCTAATCGCATGCCATCGGTTAGCTCTGCTGATTGTCACTATCACAGCTAGCGGCTAGCGTTAGCATCGAGGTTAGTTTAACGGGGACCGTGTGGGCTGCTGATGCTGAACCGCGGCCAGTGGAACATTAAACACCAGGTAATGTCCCCTACACCCGGGGATAGGCGGACTAACCCACCGACTAAACGAGCGCACCTTCTAGCTTCTGCTTGTGTCACAAAACCCGAGTCGTGAAGTTGCATCTCCCCCCTCCCCTTCATTGACCCCGCGACGCTTGTTTGTGGAGACTATATGGAGTTTTTCTTTTTTCTTCCTGTTTTTGTTCCTGCCCAGGTCGAAACTTCAGCCGCTTCGTTCACGTCCAGAGAAGGAACAGCAGCGGACATGCAGACCTTCCTGAAAGGCCGGAGAGTCGGCTACTGGCTCAGCGAGAAGAAGATGAAGAAGATGAATTTTCAGGCGTTTGCTGATCTGTGCAGGTATGTTGCTTTAACGCTCCTTTCAGGTGTTATTTTTGGCTTCTTTTTTTAAAGCGACTCAAAAAAGAAAGAGCTTGACACACATTCTCACAGCGGGGCCTACGTCTTTTAACAATTCATGTCGCAGTGAGGCATCTTCTTCTCTCTTAACGACGACTCGCTGATTATCTCTTCCCCTCGTCGTACAGGGAATAACCCGCCTGCACTTTTCATGTAACCTTTCGCTTTCGCACTTGCAGCATCACTCTCTCCTGTGTTCGAGGTTATGCTGGAAGTTGATAAGGCCCTGCAGCTGCTCTGCATCACTTCTCCCTGCTCTGTGCAAAGATTAGGAAAAAAAAAACAGTATGAATGTCCCTGGAGACCAAGTAAAAGTCAAGCCCTTCACTGGTGAATAGAGCAGATTGCTGTATTTGTTATGTCTTTCTTGAGTCGGTGCTTGTTGAGACACGGAACTTTCCAGATGTGAATGCGTGTAGGTGGTGGGACGTTTGCTAGTGGCCCAAAGGTGCTTGTGTAGCTCAAACAGGTGTTATTTATTTTCCTTATTTAGTTAGTTCATTGTCCTGAAGCCATGAGGCTTGTGAAGCAGGTGCCTGCACTCCTATTGCACAACGTTAACCTTTGACTAATATAGTATCTTTTATGCATGAGTGTAATTGGAACAGTGTGATATTGCGGACGCCAGTCCTCATTGTGAAACACTTTTATTAATCTACATAAATGAGACATATCTGTCCAAATAGATGGTCATAATATGAAATTGTTCTTTTCACTGTTTTTTCTGGCTCGGGAGGGGCAGCTATGTGAGTGTTGTACATAGCTTATTCATTTTCAGCACCGTGGAAAGGTTTTAAAAGTTGCTGTGAAGTAGGGCATGGATTTCCTCAGCAGACGTGACCTCTCGCCATGTATCGGATTGGAAAAGGGCTCCGAGATATGACCGCAGCCGGAGCGTAGCTATCTGTGCCGTGTGATGTCTGCATTTAATCTGAAAATGTAGATTTGAGAACGAGCGTGGCACACACACGACGGCCAAAAGCTTTCGTGATTTGATTTTGAAAGAATGTGCCCCGGTGGGTCAGGTATGTTGTCAGTGTGGATCGCGGCTGCGAAATCGCTGTGCAGGATTTTCACCTCTCCGAGAGGGTTGTTGCTGTTGTTGCCTCACAAAGCGAACTGATTGAGCCGCAGATTACTGTGCTGTAATCCACAAAACATTTTTAATCTCTTCACAACCCCCCCCACCCCCCTCACCACCACCACTAGTGCTCCCTCCACACCCTACCCACCCCCTTTCTAAAGACCCAAACTGAAGTCTGTTTAATTTGAAGGGCGGGGGCCAAGTGTTGCGAAGTGGCGTTTGTCACACGAGATCCAGTCCATCACAAGTTAAACGCCTTTTACACAACAACAAAACGCTGTCACATGTAAATGCGAAAGAGCACAGCACCGTGGGTTCTTCCACATTTCGAGATTTAAGTCCACATGACTTTTTCCCAGGCCTTCACTCAGACTCCCTGATCAGTTCTCCTTTTCCTGACATGTTTCTCCTCTCATTTAGAATATTGGCAAACAAAAGAGGAAGGAAAGATGGAACCAAGATAAATAACGTTCTGACGCATGACTCTCATATACAGACTTCGAGGTGTTGTTTCAAAAGGCCTGTGTAGACTTCTTTGGCATGATCGCAGTATTTAAATCTCCTTTCATATGTACCAACTTTACTTAACAGATTGAAAAGGCCAGCCTTCTGACTTGTTGGTCTTTATTATCCAAGAAGAACAAAATCTTTCCCCTCAACAAAATGTTCCAGGGTTACACCCCCAAATAACGACTGAACCCACTCATCATGTGGCACACAGCTGACATCGTGAGTGTTTCTGCCCTGTCTGGTGCAGCTGGACTCAAGGAGAACCCTGCTGGTCAGAGGCGGCGCGCTGTGGCGCTTTAGAGCCACTCGGGCTTATCCTGTAACTTTAGCGATTCGTAAATTTGATTTGATAAAAAAATAAAAAAAAAAACGCAGCGCCCTTGGGAGCATCCAGCCCCGGCGTCATCGGATAATATGAAAATATTGTCACTAAGTCCCGTCAAGGGAAGGCCACTGCACTCTAGGACTCTAGGTCGTGTCTGATGAGATTACATTGAGCTGCACCCACTGTAAGCTCATCCCCCTCCTTACTATCATTTGACCTATTAATGATTTGTTCATTCAATCGGGGGCCGAGACACCTGTGGGGTGCGTCGCTTTAAAATCTATTAACATGTAAAGAAGCGATTAGCAGAACAAACACGTAAACCTGCTCAACCAGGTTGGGCTAGTTTATCTGTCTATTATTACAGTGGTATCTGTCACACTAACTCATACTGCTCAAATAATCATTATTACTTTATTTATTGATCTAACACCACCCGTAAAACAAACATTAACCCCCTCCTATCTTGCTCTCTTTGGTTATTCTGCACGTCGACACTATCTGAAAAAACGCCCACACTTGTAAACTTTGTAACTAGTGTCCACATACTGTCATGCGGCAGTCGCTTCTGTGTTGGACCATAAATACCAAGCTTTAGGGTTAAGAGTTTATGGACACATGATACTCGTATTGAGTAGGTGCTCTTGTGTGTCACGCCTGTTGGAAAAGTTGTGACCCCGGCCTGTCTCGTCATCCCTTTCACTGCAACCGGCTGCGTAACAATATAACAGAGCAGATGATCTCCATATCTGAGATGGGACGAAACTGAAGGCCCCATTCACATCACATGAAACACGCCAGCTGCGTATTAAATATCCACATTGTTGTGAAGCGGTGAATGGCTGCGCTGCCGTTACCATGGGGCCGTAACTTCAAAAACAACTGGGCCGGACACGCTGACTTGGTGGAGCCGGACTCTTTTTTTTCTTTGCGTGTTTGTTTGTTTGTTTTTTTCATATTGTAAATATCTTACAGCTACGGGGCTGGTATGTTGTTTTGGTCGTTCAGCTGGGTTCATTTATGACACGTTTAATAAAAAGAGGACATTTGATAAACTTGCCCTGCCAGAACTGCGCAAATGCCTTGTCTTATACTTTCTGACGGTGTCGTTTTTCCTGTCAGTGGAGGAGGAGGAGGAGGAGGAGGGGGGTTCACAAAAATCTGATGATTCCCAATGAAATGGCAGGTATAAAAACTAGAAAAGTACCTTCAAATAGAGAAGAAAACCAGAAATGGAAGTCATTTCACATTCAAATGTATGCACAAATGTTCAGTTGCTTAAATACCGCTCTGTACTGTCCCACGTTGTTCCCCGTGCGAGCAGTTCAGTGTTGTACTGTGTTGTGATAGTTACCTCCACCAAGAACTCCAAGCATATAGAGTCTGCTGGTTGCCAGGCAACTGAATTTGATCCAAAGACAAGTATTTCTCTGCTGTTTCTGAAAAGTATAATAGCTCTGAGGTGGGGGATTTGCTATTTCAACATGTCATGATGATCCCACTTTACTGTCCAATTTACCGAATAACTTGTTTGTGTTCATTTATTTTTGACGTCTTATGGCTCAGGTCTCTACTCTCCATGTCCATAAATGTCCATATAGTCAAATTGTTGAAGAGCTTTGTGGGTTTCTGTTCAATTCCTCTTATGGAGAGGAAGTATATTGAAATGCATTTGCATATAAACTAAATCAAACTTTCACGTTATTGTGGAAAGAAATCCACTGAGGGCAACAAATACAAAACATGTTTTACATATTTTATATTTCATGAACTGAAAGTAAACAATTAATATCAATAAAGAAAGATTTACCTTTTTGTCAATTTGACTGTGCAAATAATACATAGTACATTTTGTATTTATTTATTTGCATTATTTGGCTTCATATTGAATTCCTCCTGTGGGTTCATTTAAGATTATTACTCTGTTCTATTTTGATAGTTATTGACTGTTGTTACTTTTGTCTTTTTTTTCAGAAAAAGAGGAATAGAAGTTGTTCAGGTAAGTTGACAATGTGTTTTAACAGTCATTTACTGTCCTATTTAGAAAAAAAATGTGTTTAGAGGCTGTTTTATTCCGTTTTGAAGCATTGGTGCAGAACCGAAATTAAATGATTCACTTTAATCTTTCACCAATTGTTACACAGAGTTTGCTCCTTCCTACATGTGTGATGTAGTTCCTTCAGAGACTCACCCACCGTAGTCGACCAGAGCAGGCCTTGTTCATTGTTAAGCTGTGATGCAACTCATCCCGGCACAATATTTCAACATCCATCCTCACCTTTGTTAACTCCTACGTCAGAAGAATCTACTTTGAGTTTGTGCCTCAAACATAAAAATCCATACATTTAAGCAACTGCATTTCTTTTTTATTTAATTTTTTGGGGACAAATGACGATAATCACAGTCACTAAAAGGTTTCTGTGTTAAAAGCAATAATGGCCTGTCTTTGGTAATTATGTAGCTCTAGTAGAGGACGGGTGCTGAGCCATGTTCAGGTAAATACAGGCCCCAGGGACGTAAAGGGTAGTGTCGGTAATGGATATTGCACATTACACCACACAGTGAGTACACACAGCACATACAGTAGCGTAGTAACAATTGTTCCTAAGCCCTGGGAGCTCATTGCTGAAAAGTGCTCGTCAGTTAAAGTGCTCTCTGCCATTGAGGAGGAAATTATTGAGTCTTTCCTCTGTCTCTGACTCGGTTTTCCTTTTTAATGCTGTCTCTTGTCTTCTTGGGGGGGTTTGATTTTTTTTTTCTTTTTCTACGCTTTGAGGTTATTTTTTCTCTCTCACTGTGCTGACGATAGCACACCCAGTCAGAGCTTTGTCCTGGGAATAGTCCCAAAGTAAGCATGCTTTGTTTCCCAGTGCTTTCAGTCCCTCCTGGGAGACAGCAGATCCTCATCGGCTCTCAGCTAGGGGCACCCAGGGACTACATCAGCCCTCCAGTCCCCCAGCATTTCCCTTTTTCCCTTCCCCCCCCCCCCCCCCCCCATAGTACTACCTGTTGTCCACCGAGTTTTTCCTCCTTCCTACAAATCGGCGTGAATTCTCTACATTTTTAGTTGTGCTGTCAGTTCAGATTGAGAGCTGAATTCACCCAGAGGTGATTCGGATGCATCCAATGTCAGTCGGTGCCTGTACTGTCATGGTCACATCACAAGGGACTATAATGGCAGCCATTGTAATGCTTTGGCCTTGTTTTACAAGCCTGTGTTTAAAGCTGTCTTCCCGTATTAAACAAGTGAATTCTCGGTTCACCAATCCTTCGAATTGCCTGTGCAGTTTTCATCGCTGGATTATGTCTTTGAAGCCTCGATATGTGAAGTAATTTCTATTGACTGTAGGCCTATAATCCTGCAATTTAACAGAAGCTTACGATAAAATATCAATTGAGACACTAAAGTAATTTAATAACTAATAATGAAGGAGACTAATGTGGTAGAAACTAAAGTTGAAATGAAAAGTCCATACAAATATTAGTTTATTTAGTCTTGTAACCTGTTTAGCACAATTTTTGCAACTGTAGAAAACTGCGTTTGATTCATGGATTCAGAGTCATGGATTCATTTAGGTGAAAGTGTTGCTCTTAACCTTCTCTAGAAGGCTGGAGTGGAGTATAGTCCATTCATTCACTGAACTGCGTCCCTGTTGTCTGACAGGCTAACTGATCCTTGGTGATAACATCTCAACCTTGAAAAGTCAAGGATGAATTGATCCTAACCTATCTCTGTCAGAATAAACCATTAGTTTCTGTTGTTTACACCGTAAAAACAAGTTATTCTATCCATCCATTTTGTGTCAAAGCTACAGATTTGTACAATAGCTGTCTACCAGAGCAGGAACATTCAGTCAATTGTCAGAAAATATATTTGAGTCTATTTTGGTTTTCCACCTAGCTATATGTGGTATTTTCCACAGCGGTTGCATTGGCCAGCCGTTTGGCAGTGGTTTATTACGTCCCCTGTGTGAACAGATCTTTGCTAAATCTGGCAGCCCCAGGGAGTTAATTTTATATTCTCAGTTCTTGTGTGGGAAAACCATTAGCATTGTATACCCATCAGGAATGACAGAACTGAGAAGGACCAGAGGGTTCTTTTGTTTGATTTGTCTCTGTATGATATCTCCTTCAATCTCTAGCAGCTTTCCACTCCAACTCCTTTTTAAGTAAGTCATTATCACAGGTCACCATGCCTCTATTCATCGCTCTATCCCCCTCCTTCCCTCAAAGCGATTTTTGCATCGGCTCATCAATACTGACCCCTTAGCACCGAGCTCATGAAAGCCATCCTCCCAGTGCTCTGTACATTAGCGTGTCTTAATCACAGAGCTAATGAGATTGTCTCACCAGGCTCGGCCTTGAAGAAGACAATATACGCTCTTAGAGAGAGAACCCATCACGGCAAATGGCCCTCGTTTGAGTGGGCTGAAAGTTATCGAGTTACCATTTTTATTATATGGTAAGTGCTTCGGAATTTAAAGTTAATTTCCGGCATGCTACTGTATCTCACCCACATATTGAATTTTGTGGAGGCTGACAAACAAGAGATTGTCTTTAAAATGAATTTATCAGTCTTTCAGGACAAAATGATCTAAAGACAGCTGCTTGGTGGCCATTATCGGGTATTAACATGAAAAAGCCAGGGTTTTCCCAACTGCCTAAATTTTCCATAAACCTAGGGAAACGCTGGAAGCATGAGCGAAGAAGGACCCGTTGACCAGAAATCCACAAGGGGATTCACAAGTGAAGTCTTAACTTACTGTCAATAATGCAACTAATCATCTCTGGAAATTACAAATTTAAAACAAGATGTACGCAAACACTGTCACAAGACTGTGGGAGTGGTTGTTGATCATGATGATTAATGAGACATTCATCGTTTTAACGAAGATGACATTCCCCATCTATTTTAATCGCATTGGGCGAGGCAGGGAGTTTTTCTTTTAATCCACTGAGCTTAAAGACACCTCAAATATTCCTTTTCATCTCATATAAAATGTTTTTTTCTCTAGCCATTTCATCATTTTTCAACCTGGATCCTAATTTCCTATCCTTGAGAGTCTGTTGGAGTGATTTGAGCAGAAATTTCTATCTACTCCAGTACTGAACAAAAAGCGTCCACCTGCTTCATAGAGATCACACTAAAATGGAGGCTGGCAGGGAATCGATGTCCAGCTGTGTCTTGCGAGACATGGGAAGGCGTCTGCCCTCACCGTCTACAACATGATAACAATCTGAGCCTGGCAGAGGCGAAAAATATTGCTTGAAGAGACCAAACACAGCTGGGCATACGTGCCCTGCCCTTCTCTATTTTGGTGTGTCTGCTGTGGAGTGGGCTGCTTGTTCCTGCCCAGTACTGGAGCAAATTGAGAAATTTTTGCTCAGCTCACTCTAATCGACACTAAAATTTTGGTAAACAGGTCTAAATGCTGAAATTCTCCTTTAAGCTACCCACTGGCTGAGTCTCTTTTAGTTCTGCAAATTAAGCAGCGGCTAACCCAATATTATCCTCAACAAAAAATGCAGTTATCACGATGAAGCTGAAAGGCCTCACAAGCCAGCGCTTCCATTACACAACATAGTTGGCAATGAGAAAAGACTCTTTTCTGTGGACTCTGAGGGATGCCGAGGAGACTGCCATTAGCCTAATGAGCTCCCAGTTTGACCCTCCATATGGCTTTTGGCTAGAGAATTACCTGCACGTCGATCCTGTCTCGTGTTCAGTCTTGTACTTGCCACAGTTTGTCTCAGACACATATGTTCTCTTACACTCGGGTGTCAAGTGCCACATCGCATACGGACTAAATCATTCATCACATGTCTGTCTGCACAGTCTCTCTGTGGGCTTTCAGGAGGACAAAGTGAAGGCTAGGTGAGATTAGATCCAGCCGAGGGAAACTAAAACAACTCATCCGAAGGATACAATGCTTCGTATGCTTTTTGTTCATTTTCGTTGTTTGGTACTTGTACACAAACATGTGGGTTCTGTCCCCTGTGTTTGCTCAACGTCGGCGTTCTTAGATTTCCCCGGGGTAAAGCCTGGCTTCACTGGAGCTACATCAAAGCTGAAAATATATTGGCCTTGACCTACCCTCTCCCCCCCCAGGACCCAGTGTGTTTTCTATGCTGTCCATCACTTCCATAGCCGATCCCTACCGCTCAGTCCCAGGGGGAGCTCCGCAGACGTCAGCTGACATTTCTGCTTTTAGCATTTAGCAGGACATCACTGACTTTGGTTTTTTTGGACCCAGCTCTAAAGCAGGGTCATTCTGTGTACACAAGCGGGGCGAGGAGAGCTTCATTCCCTGTGATGTGTCTTTGCCAGTGGGTGTTGATCCCCACAGTGTTAGAGTCCTGTTTTTTGTGGAGGGGGCCAGGCTGTGGACGGGCCCTCTGTGTTGTGTAAGCCAGAGATTAAAAGCTGTGGCCTCGGCAGAGAACAGGCGAATCCCCGTCCAGCCGACCCCGTAACACCGTCGCTGCTAGCTAGACAGAAAACAAAGAGACCACTTTGGTTTTTAACCAACCTGCTGCAGCTCGCGTCATGGACCCAGCGATGGTTTATCCACAGGTGACAGCACATTTTATGGGTGTTGACTTACCAACGCAGAGCTATTAAAGTCATGGCAGCATGTATGTGTGTTTTATGCATCTGACATATGCTCAAACCTCTGCCTACGTCTCTGGACAACACGATTCTTGATAAACCAACTGGACTGTAGAGACACCGAAACATCCACATTTTGTTCCTAAACCCGGGGCTTTATTTTTCTAGTCTATGCAATTATGCTGGTTGACATTTCCATTGTCACATATCACCCCCTAAGCAGTTTTATTATCATCCGGTTATATAGGTTTTGTATTATCTATTGTTCTGTAGTGTTGGCTGCTAATTACAGGAAAACTCCACAAATTTTAGACATCAAAGTGTGTTTACAGGTCTTACTCTGCCTTCATTTTATCATGGTGGCTGTTTGTAAATGTTTTCGTTTTACAGCTTAATTGTTCTCTCAATTTGCAATTGAGAACAGAATTTTGTTTCATATTTGATCAGCACTGATCGCCATTTATCAAAAAGAAACTGCAACAATGATTGCTGTTTGATCCCATGATAACTGGTCATGCAAGTTTAATTTTTACTCAAATAGGTCCTCATTTATCTACAAAATTGGTACTGAATTCTTAAACTTTATTTTGAAAATACCACCCACATTGCATTTCTTTAGACTCCTTAAACGAAGCCTGCTTAAAATTGTGTACTTTTATAAGAGCTTGATATGAGCCAGGCTATTTGTTTTGTTCTTGCTTTCAGCGCCTTCAGCAGATGCAGCCCCAGCATTTCAGAGCAAAGAATATTATTATTACTGCTTTTTTTCTATAATTTTGAAACCTAATTTATATACTTGGCAATTTTTTGAATCGTTCATATTGGGCTGGTTAATAAATCATTTTCTGTGGTTTGACAGACTCAGAATCATATATCACTTTGCAGACTTTGAACATTTTCTTAACTGCGTTTCTAGAAAACATATTATATCACAATATGTGTACATTTTGTGATATTAAATCAATGCTGCCCACCTACGTCCTCGGGCCGTTCTTAGACCATGTCCCACACATGCAGAGACAGCAGACGTGAAAATGACTCGAGCGAGCCTGCTCCAGTCAAGTTCACTCTCATTTTCTTGTATACATTTTTGTATCGGCATGTTGCTTGTGAGCTATAGGACGTGTTTCTACAGGCAGGAAGAACGGCGCTTGGAGGAGATTCTGCACATTAAGATGAGCAGAAGGAGAAACGCTATGTTGATGTAAGCTGTGCAACACTATAGGATGTGTGGTACAGATTGTTCTTGCTCAACACTGAATAAGGCATATCAACTTCTCCAAAAAACATTCTGTGTTTGCTCAATCATATCTACGTTGTCACTATATTATCAGTGTTGTATCTATCAAAGCTTGCTCGATTACCTTCACTATGATGTCACATTTGTATCATGAGAAAGGGGTAAATTTCCAAGAAGCCTCAGTAGCGGGTGGATGAATCTTATGTGATGCAAGAGTCTTTCAAAAAACGCATGTTCCTTGAATAGAGTAGAAAATGTACTACAATGGGCTGTTTCATTCTCTGTGACAAAACCCGCTTAATCGAAACCTGCATAGTATCGAAATCGACTGATATTTTACGGATTTACAACTCTGTGCAATTGACTTTTCAGGGCATGAGCAAGGGTACACTAATTAGTCATCTATCCATCTCGGGTCTCACAATCATTAACCAGGTAATGTTGGCTCTGATTGCAGTCCACCTTAAACCAACTGAAACTCTGAACAGTTTTACAGTTCTTACATTGATTCACACCCATGTGACTAAGGTGTATTCGCTCTTTGCTTACTTCCCGTCTCTGGACAGCACAAAGGACAGTGAGGTCCTGCCTGTCTCTGGTTTATTTGCACAGGTGTCGCTGAATTGTCCTTTGTCTGTAACAACCAGGTGATGCCCGTTTGCTGCGGTGTCGCTAATGAGTATGGCTGCGTTACATAAGCACCACGTTGTAGCCAACACAGTTTGCTATTTCAACACCATCTTGTTTCAGTGCGTTTCCTCTGATTTCATTCGTCTCAGCGCCACATATTTATATTTTTACACATTCAAGTGGTCTTAATGTGTTTTAAAATAATTTGCCACGTTGACCTCAGTATAATAAAACAAATCAAGCCTGCCACAGTTGAGTTACTGCGATTAGAACACACATAGCCCAAGTTCTGGCCAGAACATTTTGATTATGTGTCTCAAAATATACTTATCACTCCTATCCCTCTTTTCTTTTCTTTGAGCCACATTTTGAAGGCCATTTTATCTGTCTCTCTGCCTGCCTGTGCTTCTTTCACACAACGCTGCCTCTCAACCTCAAAAGGCTCTTTGAACAGCAAGAATAAAGCCGTCACATCGCTGAGCACCCTTGCAGCTTCTACCTTTTTAAAAGTTGTCTCTCACACGCAGACCCTGCTTGACTGTGCTTTTGTCACAACAGACTAGATACAGGCAGCCAGAGAAGAGGCTGCTTGTGACTTGGGCTTATATATTCATCAGAAAAGTGTTTTTCATTGGCTGCTTAAACCTCCCATCATCTCTTGTAATGTTGCTGTACGCGTGTGCATGTGTGTGTGCGTGCACACGCGTGTTTGACCCACATAAGTCTTGTCACACTCGATGAGCTGGTTTGACTAAGCGCTCGGCCAGTGCAGTCATTCTTTCAGCTGCAGAAAATTTCAAATGAATGCCAATTTGCCATTATCACAAAGGCCGTTGAATATGCTCACTGCAACTGGGTGGCTGGCTGCTGACAGAAGGAAAAAAAAAACCAATGATTTACAACCATTATACGTACCATTTTTAGAGCAGCTAAAAAGACAAAAAAACAAGAAAGTAACCTAAAAACAGTGGGATGTTGAGATGACTTTTTTCTCTCATCAGATTAGGTGTATGAATGATGAAGGCAATTCTAGATTGATGAATTCCCCAAACCCTATCTTATAAGCCCCCTCCACCTTTTGTGTTTTAAAACTTTGAATTTGGAAAAAATCAATAAACAGGAAATAACATGGTTTAACCAGTTTCAACACAAAATTAAATGCTTTTCATTTTTCTAAATATAGTATTTTTACTAAAGATTTCTTCCCCTGTTGTATTTGACTTGGCTGTTTTCAGCGACATTGACAGGCAGTCACATCCATGATTCAGGTTTTTATTATAATTGCATTTAATCTAATTACATCACTAAATCATCCATAAACTATATTCATGAAGCAACACAATACACATTATATACCTCCTCCTTCTATTTTCTTAAGGTACACATGTGTGCGTGTAGCTGTAAAACAGGATTGAGTCCCCCAAAGTTTATGTCGATGAAAAAACAAACATCTTGGCGTTGCTAACCAGTTGCAATGCATTGTGGGCAGTAAACAGGACAGTGGCAACATTTGACAAGTTCTGACTTGAGGCCTGAAAAAATTTAGTGATTGAATAGATTGATTGATTGAATATTTATTTATTTTAATTTGGCGGGGTCGAAGCCTGTCATAATGCCCATGGGAACATGTTGACGTTTAGTGAATTCTAATGTTCTCAGTGTTCTCCTCCTCCACTGAACACAAAACAGGCAACTGTGGCAGCTAAAATGCTATCATGAAATTGAAATGAATTAAACAAACGGTATCACTTGTAATAGTGTTACAGAAGAACATTACTTATATATTCTCTGTTGTTGTCGACCAAGGATGAAAGTTATATTGAGCGTGTACACTTTCATATAAGTGATTTTTTTTTTTTTTTTAAATCGAAGCAGCAACATCTGACGTAAGGATGCTCTTCTCTCTTTAGTTGGACCTCACCCAGCCTCTGGAAGAGCAGGGTCCCCTGGACGTCATCATCCACAAACTGACTGACCTCATCCTGGAGGCCGACCAGAACGACTCCCAGGCTGTGCTGCTGGTGCAGAGAGTACAGGTACACCAGTGTTCATGAATAGAACAGGAATGTATGAAAAAAAAAAATATTGCTTGGTTTCAATAGATTTTCCCTGTGCTTTGTGATTTAAAATGGTTGTTAAAATAAAGTAGTGGATGGCTCAGTGGATACGCTATGGAACATTAACCAAGCTCTTCAAATACAGTTGTTAAATGAAGAGAGATGTGTAGAAGCCGAGGATGTTGTTCTGCAGCAGTGCTACTAGAAATGAACCTTTCTGGATTTGGTGAACTTGAACTGGGGTTTGAACGAATTAAATTATGTGCATTTAAGGATTCGAGGAATCAAATAAAACGGGCCAAAGAGCCGTGACTCAGCTGCGGGAACATAAAGAACATTAGCGGCTATATTTGGAGCTGAAATCTGTCACTGAACATTTCTTTAAGGGGTTTTCTGGTTTTTCCAATTCTCTCAAATCGACAGCAGGTCACACAGCTCCAAATGTGACACTGTGAACAGACTTCAGAAAACTGTGTGGGTGTGGGGTTAATCAGACAGTGCCTGAGATGGTGTCAAAATTAATTGTATTCCACCATCTTTCTCTCTTGCTCTCTCTCCTTCCTGCCCCCCCCTTTCTTTCGTGAACTCTGTCTGCCTTTCTTCATATCTCTTTATTTCTTATCCTTCTTCCTTTATCTGTCTCTAGTGTCTGTTAATTGCTCGGTGGAGCTGCGGTTGTGATCAGTGTCATGCTACACTGTCAACATGCTGCTGCTCGCTGTCGTCGCGTTATAAATCCCACCCCACAAGAATGACTGGCAGTTTGGTTCCTCGTGTGTCAAGAGCAAATTCATTCTCACCTTAAATATCATAGCCTGCTACCCTACAGGAGTCATTCAAAGCCTTAAGTTGTTTGACCTTTTAATAGCGGCCAGTTGTTTTTATCTTGGTGTCCGTGCGCAGACAAAAAGCATAAAACAAGATGAGAGACTTAAAGAAATGAATCCATTTTAAATGGCAGTGAAATGAAAACTCTTAGATTAGATTTTTTTTTTTCTATTGTGCATTTTTATAAGCATTTATGTCACATGGTTCACTTCTCTCTCTGCAGAGGAACAGTAGTTTCAGTATTGTTCAGCACTGTCATGTAGTCACCTCCCAAAGGTGGTGACTACAGATGAGGGTTGAATGAACTCAGCTGATAAATCAAGAGCTCAGCTTTATGACTCGGCCACTTCTGTAGTTTTTGCTATTTACCAGAACCACAGCTGTCATCTGTGATTACATTTCTGTTGGAAATATACGCGTTGGCACGTTTAGAAAATCACACATTCGTGATCATAAATAACCTTTTGTGCGGCGGAACGGAGAAGCCTTCCTCTTTGGAACGGCTCTTCATTTAAAACAAAATGTCAGGCCGGAATGCACTTTGGTGATTCAGTGCCTGAGGTGCAGGTGGGGACAAATATACGTGCACAACTTTTCTCCAGGGCTGCCGGACGAGTCAATTGATATATCTGTTGCATCATCATTAGCTTCTTTGGCATTATCAGATGCCTGCTAATTTAAATGCATGAAATGGCAGTGATGTCATTTACAACAATTCAATTTGCTACAAACATTCAGTCTCGTGCTCTGTGATTGACAGCTCATGTGACTGAAGCCGATGTGGTGAATCACACCCATCTGGCTGTGGTTAATGTAAGTGCTAACAATGATTTGCCACTTCAGGTTTGATGCCTGTAGCCTCGCAAACCCAGGAACAGATTAGATCCTCTCCTGACTATATTCTCTGTGACTTTGAACAGTTTTTTTTTTTTCCCCCAGTGGAAACGGATCTACTCCCCCAAAAATAACGAGAAGAAAATGTGCAGCCTTCAGACTCCCATCTCTTACACCCACACCAACATGCGTCTCTCCTCTCTAACATCTGCTCGCCAGTGTTCCTCTCCCTCAACCCTCCCCCTCGTGTCCGTATTTAAATGCGTTTCTTTTTTCGAGATGCAAAAAAATCCGCAAGTGACACTCCTTATCAGCAGCGTATTTTTCTAAACTCCTGGAAGATTAGTCTGGGTTTATTTTTTGGCGGCGGCATGTTTGACTTGCATAACAGCTCCACTGGCTTTGATCAACAAGGGATCCAGGCAAATCCTACAATGGCAGAGGCATGCATATAAATATATATAAAACAGTTCACATATGGGCATTTTCTTTCCACCATACGCGTGTGCTGTGATGTCTGACATTGCAGTGTGTGTTTAAATTCTTTCAAACATGTACGACAGTGGAACTGTGGTGTTTCAAATGTCTGTGATAGGAAGAGGCGGACTCTTTGTGGAAGGCACAGGCTCGCACAGCGTTTCTGAGTCAGTAAAAACAAAAAAAAAATCGCTCGTAAGGAAAGGTTGGCACAGAAATCCACAGAGCAGGGACGGAATCACGGAGAATTGCAGAGCGGAGAGGAGGTGGTGCGGGGACAGAGTCAGAGGAGAGAAGGGGAGTGCGATTATGTAAAAACGGCAAACCTCATGCTGACCTAACAGCCGGGCGTGCAGAGATGTAGTGATGTAACCTACATAGACCCGCTGGCATCCATCTCATACAATCTCTAGCTCACACGCTCACATACACAGTGAGGCATGTTGACCCTACTTCTTTAACATGTTTAGTTCTATTTGTGTGTGTGGCATGTGTCGTGGCAGTTCTGTTGGACTGCCACAGACACTCTCTCATCATTGGCATATGGAGGAGCCAGCTCTGCTTTCACCTTTTTTTTAAAGGGTGTGTCTTGATGACGTAATGAGGCAGACGTTTAATATTTATGAGCTGGTTTCATAATGTAGACTTCAGCTAAAGTATTAAAATGTTTGTACCCTGTATGTGTTTCAGGACTACATCGATGCCCACCCTGAGACCATCGTCCTGGACCCTCTTCCAGCCATAAGAACTCTACTGGACCGCTGCAAATCCTACCAGCTCATCCACAGGATAGAGAGCTGTATGCAGGGTAGGATGTTACACTCTATCCTACTTGCGTACATGTACACTGCAAAAAATTTTTTAATCTAATTATAAAATCTAAAAATTGAATTTA
The DNA here is from genome assembly GCA_030544235.1 of Lepturacanthus savala. Classification (NCBI taxonomy): domain Eukaryota; kingdom Metazoa; phylum Chordata; class Actinopteri; order Scombriformes; family Trichiuridae; genus Lepturacanthus; species Lepturacanthus savala. The sequence goes on along the minus strand of CM060469.1, from coordinate 15,041,248 downwards.
AAATTAAAAATAAGAAAATAATCTAATCTGCCAATGAAATAAAATAATTATACAATATCAAAGACATTTTCACAGAATGAGTAAAATAATGTTTTTTTTTTTGCAGTATGTTTATTATTTATAGTAGAAGTCATACTGGGTCCAAAACTTTTGAAGCAGTGAAAAACTTGCCTGACCTTGAGCAAGAATTTTGCATTTTTTATTTGTGTGTTTATTTTTCCTGACACCCTATCTGATTGTCAGTGGTGCCAATGCTAACTCAAAAAAAATATAAAATAAAACCAACAGCAGGCAGCAGCGCGATAGACAACAATTTGAGTTTGTTGTGTTTTTGTCTGCCTGCCCAGGGACAATGTAAATTACCTTCTCATTAACTCTGCTTCAATTTATTTTTAGTGTTTGTTATCCCTGGAAAAAAAAAATAATTTAATTTAAAAGTCATTAGAACTGAGCAAACTCCATTTTCTTATAAGGCTGTCTGATGCCGTTGAAGTCATTTTGTCAGATCTCCCATGATGATTGCGGCCCACTATTTGGCAGAATGACTCAAATCCCAAAGTGATCAGGCTTGATGCGGTTTGGAAGCAGCCTGAGTCCAGGTCACTACTCAGATACAGAAATAAAGACCCGTGAACACGGGTCCAGATTAGACTCTTAGTGTCTCTATTGCTCTATACTGGAAAGCAGACGTTGTCAAATATGACAAAGGAACAGATGATTCTATGGACAGCGCCTCCTAACATGTTTGATGTGTCTAATATTATTAAGAGGACAGCATTGTGGTAACTGCAGGATCTCTGTCTTTCCTCTCCACTCCCAGAAGGGACACATGGGTAACATATGACTGCACCGACGCCTCTCACTTGAAATATGTTAGTCGATGCTTCCGAGCAGATGTTTAATTTTCGCCGGTGGAGCGCGAGGCTGCTCTCATAATTCCTCTCCTCCCCTTCACACGATGAAAGCAGCTCTTCATTTCCTGTCTGCCCGGACCCGTTTTGAACTCGGCACTGCGTCGGTCCAGCAACACCTTCCCCTGTTGCAGAACCCATAAACTAATCAGCCGACCGTGTCCTTTTGGCTGGAGGGGGAGAAATGCAATTCCCTACCCACACACACACATGCACACTGTAAACACCTGTGACTCATCCACATTTCTTTTAACCCGTTACATGGCAGGGAACATAAACGTTGAAAAATATTAATTCACCCGAGCGTCCGGGCGTCATTCTGGTGTCAGAGCAGCGGATCGGCGGCGTTTTAGCATGTCGACACTGTCAGTGGTTTCTTAAAATAGAACCCAAGACGTCTTTTTTATCTAAACAGACACGATGTGCTGTGATGTAACAAAGACTATAAGCCGAATCACTCTGTGTCACACTGTGTGTTTGGTTTGAAGAGGAAGATGGCTCACTTGCTCCATTACAGGAAGCTTTTTTTTTTTCTTTTCACCACCCCATTAATGCAAGTGCTGCTCTCTGCTCACACTTAGGCCTGCGAACCTCCCCGGCGAACGTGTGGTTGTTTTAGACAAACATGGAGAGACATTATAGTCCCACACCCGTGTGATTGTGAGGGGAAAAAAAAAAGCATTTGACCGAGAATAAACGTGCTTTCTTCTGTCAGCGAAATAAGAGTCAAAGAGTGACTGGGGAAAAAGTGGGTTATGTGTAAAATGGAGGATGGTGCGAGAGTGTGGAAAGTCTACCTTGCTTTCATAGGCATGGTCACTTCCTCCTCCTTATCAGACCTGGAGTAGCTCCAGCTGCCACGACAACCCAGCTCTAAAAGGCCAGAGAACATCGCGATCCATGAATAGTTCTCAATAGGAGGAAGCACTTGAGGTGCACTTGTGCTTTCTTTTCATCAAACAATATTTTATCACTCGAGTGGTCTGAGTGGTCGTTAATTGGCCTTAGTCACAATACATTTAGATGCTCTGTCTTTGTTTTAAGCAATGTTCATTTTGTCAGATATTTTTCAATTTAGTTTTAGTCTTGGTGTTGTGTCAGATGCCCATATTAGTTTTGGTATATTTAGTCAACTTGTATTCTTTTTTTTGTTCAGTCACATTTTAGCCTAGTTTTAGTCAAAGAAAAATTCAAGGTATTTTAGTCTAGTTTTCTATAGCCTTTGGCTATAGAAAACTAGACTAAACTGAGTATCCTTTGGCTAAAGAAAGACTACTTTGCTGAGTCCTTGACTACTTTGGCTTTAGCGTTTGATAGTAAATTTTAATCAAAATGAATCTAGCCAAACCAAAAGATAAATTTTAGTCTTTTTCTCCAGATTAGCTGATGAAGGAAATCCACATGTTGAATGATTAGGAATGCTACATTGCTAAAGGAGAAGAAAAGCACTCACCACGTCACTGCATTTAATGCCGACAGCATTGGTGGATGTTCCTCACTCAGACACACACACACACACACCAAGCAGCAGCACTGGAGAAGGACGAGTGACGCACATCTAATGAAGACCAGTAAAGACATTTTTATTACGTTTTTTTACACTACTCACAATAAGTTAGGGATATTATGAGACTCATTTCATACATTTTTAGGGTAATCAATATTAAACTAATGAAAATTGTGTTTCTTCTCATTCATTATTAGTAAAATCAAAGGAAGGGGACTTTTACTTATTTCATTTAAATGCATAATAAATAGGAAAGCACTCATGTAAATAACAATATCCTAGCTTATTTTGAGTAGTGTAATAAAGTAGATTCTTTTTACATCAACAAAAAATGTGTTCATTTTTTCACAGTCAGTGTTTTTTTTCATTTTGTCATTGTCTCATTTATTCATGAAAAACAACATTGTTGACAAATATATTTCGTCAAATCTCATCTGACGAAATCAACACTGCATTTAAGTTGAAGGATTAGTCCGTCTTAAAGTCATATTTAATAGAAACAGCCAGACAAGGGCCGCACTAGCACTAATGGACCCGTGTCACTGATTCATCGCTGTGCTTACGGGAACTTTGGTGCCGCTCTGTTGTCCAACTCGGGTTTTGTGTTTCCTATGTGAGCCAGAGCAAGGTAACTGTTTATGTTACTTAGTGGAATCTACTGGTTCCTGTGTATACATAAGTTTTGATATCTTGGCTTGTGTTTTATAGACAGAAACCGTCGTCAAGTCAACCCGTCTATAAAAGCGAGAGCCTCTCCTAATGTGCGGAGCTCATTCCTCTCCAGCTCAGGATAAAAGAATTCTTCCTAATACAAGCGAATTCCTCGGAAGCAAACTGAAACCTCCCCAAGTTAATTTGTATAAGCAGACAGTCCCGAGGGGCCTTTGCTCGCAGTAATCCTGTTGAGACAGCGTCCCGTTTATGCAACAGATCAATATTTATAATCATAGCTGCCGCCTGTGAAAGACAAACAGCGCGAGACGGTTTAAGACCACAGCCGCTCATAATCAGATGAGCAAAGTGGCAGCACCGTGTCAGGATGAGTCATGACTGTGCTTTGTCATAATCATTAGATGATTCACAGTTCATGAAAGGAATCTGTTTTTGTCTGTTTTGTTGTTTTTTTCCAAAATGAATGATTGTAATAAGAGGTTAAGCCTTTTAGAGCAAGACACCGCTTATTGCTCTTGGGGCATAGCTGTGTTTGGAGTTCAATTTAAAATATTGCAAATCCTGGTGCTCTGCCTCGGAGGGCTGCAGAGCAGCAAGAGGATGCTCAGAGTTTCTAGGAAACCAGCTCTAAATAGCAACAGGAGTCAAGTCTTCCAGCTAAGCCACACCGCACTTCATGTTTAATGGAACTTCGCTCTCCGTGTCGTTGTCTGCTGCTAACGCCTCACACCAGAGGGCAGGTCTCGTCTGAATCGTAGGTGTTATGACAGGCCTGTGACACAGGCCGATCGTTGTAGCAGTAAACGTGTACTGCAAGTTTGGGGGTTTATTTATTTGGGCTCAACAATATGATGTAACAGAGCGGAAGGATCGGAGGGGAATGCAGCGGATGTCCTGATGATATATAGAAAAGAAGAAGCAAGACCGACCGCCCCTCAAAAACAAAGCGATGTAACTGGATAATGACATTAGAAAAGTAATCTCATCGCATGAACCCGTAAACGTCGTCCCCGGCTCCACTGGGTCTGCTGCGAGTACCCAGTGTTTAGACAGAGCCGGAGACTGATCCTCCCACCCCTTCATCCCTAAAAGCGTCAAAGTCGCGCAGAGCCCATCGCGCACACTAATGCAGATTTCAACCGTGCGTCGCTTCTCCACCATCAACCCGATTTCATCCATAAATCGGAACTTGAAACGTCCTTCATTTAACAAGGCTTGACGCTTTTTGTCTGACAAAATTCAAAGCCAACAGGTCTTCTGGGACTGGGTGATGTAACGAGTATATTTTTCCCCTCAGCCAGATTGTTTTTCTGAAAGACATTTTTGCTGCTATTCCTGTCCTGGTAGAATAACATCAGTATGACGAGCGAGGTTGTAGCCAGCGCACGGATGAGTGATGGGTAACCCTGAAGGCTTCCGCCTCCCAAAAAAACGGCTGGTTTGAGCAGCACTGGAACAGGCCCAGCTGCACATGGGAAGGTTACGGCGCACAGAACAAGTGTCTCACTGACTGTGGGAGAGAATAGGAGTATTCTGTGTTTGTCAGTCACACAAATTTGTTTTGGCTGGCGAAGTTTTACCGGTTCCTTTTCATTTTCCTTTGCCCCATTACTGTAACAGAGGGCTCTCACAGGCAGGGATGAGTGATGGGGAACCCTGCAGGCTCTCCCACTTCTAAAACCGACCGGTTTGCGAAGCCAGTGCTGGAACAGGCCCAGCGGCACATGGGAAGGTTACAGAGCGCAGAACAAGTGTCTCACTGACTGAGAGAGAGAATAGGAGTATTCTGTGTTTTGTCACACAAATTTGTTTTGGCTGGCTAATTTCACCGGTTCCTTTCATTTCCTCCCCATCACAGTAGCAGAGGTCTCTCCACAGCAGACTCCGGTATGTGCATCACTTCACACAGCAGCGGCCCGGTTTTCCGAGAACTTTTGAAATTCTCTTTTTAGCTGATGCTTTAGCTGTCGTGTTTTTGTTTACAAAAGTTATTGGGAGTATTTAGGGGCCTGGTGTACATCCAGAGTTCAGAACTCAGCATTGGAGTTAATGTAGGCAAATGAGATTCTACTGACCTCAGCACTAGTGGACGAGAGAGAGAGAGAGAGCCCAGCCACTGCTGAGGCCCACAAGCTCACAAAGGCCGGCGTGTTTCTATTGTGTTTTGTGTCATGAGCAATTTGCCAGCTCTCAGTTTGGCCCCCTCGCTGATTTCCTGCGGGCGATATCTCCGACCCAGCTGCCTTATCACCCCCATGTACCTACCGTCGAGGGGAAATTACAGAAGCCAGGACATTAATATAGATGCATCCTGAGCACTGATAACGTAAAGTATCGACGGATGTTTGTTATTTTCAGTCTTATCGGAACTGACCGACCTGCCTAACCCTTCAGGATGTGATGCAAAAAAAGTGATGTAAACAGACCAGATGTGATGTAAAAACAGGGTGGGGGATAGGTGAGACGGAGGCTGAATATTTGCGCTGGCCTCGATTATGTTAAGTAAAGTTATGCTTTAGTTTAATTTTTTATAATTGCACCTCATTTATAGAGATTTATAGGCAACCAGTTTGCCTTCAGTCTTGCCTTACTGTCAAATGATGTGCCTGATGACTCTGTAATATCTTTAACTCGTTTCTACTTGTCTGTAGTTCTTTGTGGGGTGCGTGGCTTCCTGTATTTCAGCATTTTCCTGTGTGTGTCTGTGTGTCTGTGTGTCTCTGTGTGTGTGTGTATGTGTATGTGTATGTGTGGAGCAGAAGGGCCTTGCAGCTTTCTGCTTTAATAATTTGTCATTCATCCCCTGGGGCCTCAGATGGCTTCCTTAGTGTTTGTTGTCTAAACCTGTCACAGGGAGTGGAATATAAAGATTATTATTTAGTCAAAATTAAGTTTTACAAGGGGTGTGCATGCATTCTTGCGTGCGTGTGTTTTACATCTGCTCCCCATGTCAGGCCAAGGTCTTGAAAACATTCGCTCAGACCACGGTAGGATGTGCCGGGGTTGCCTGTCATTTTTCTAAGTAGGGTATCAATAATGACAGAAAGAACTGGTTCGAGTGCTACTGTTTCAAACCAAAAGAATCCACGAAAGCTGTTTACCAAGCAGCAAATACTAACAACTTCTATAAGTTACTCCAAAACAACATTTGTTATAAGGAAGAACGAACAAATCACAAATTGTGCAGTTTTTACATGAACACCAACAACAGGATGTGGCCTTTTTGGTCTTCACAACCATAATAAATCATAAAAATTACTGAAAATTTGCTTTGACATTTGTGTATAAATAATTATTTTCTGTTTCTCCAACTAAATCTAGCATGTTCGGGTTTTGGACTGTTGATTGGACAAAAGTAGCGATTTAAGGTTTAGGTTTATAACAATAATAATAATAAACTATTTGTATAGCACCCCATTTCATACAGAAATGCAAAATAATGCTTTGGAAAAATAAGGTAATATAGATTAATCAGTAAATCGCACAGAAAATACATGGCCTGCATGTCATAACTTTTCATGCTCTTCTTAATTTGTCTCTTGTACTTTCGTGAACATTCTGGAGCATGACTGGTTCAAAATACTACAAAATCAGCAAGAGATATCTGTCTGCAAGTACTTACTTGTGTAATGCATACCAATTAGTTTCTCCGTGAATTATCACTTGCTAGAAGGATAACGTTGGTGCAAATGGTTCTTATAGAAGTGGTCTAAACCTGCCCTGTTGGCACATCTGTCACAAACACCCTCCTGGTAATTAGAATCTTCCCTGAGCTGAAGTTTCCTCATTCTCCGGCCGTTTCTTTCCTGAAAACCTGCCCTGTTGACACAACTAAAGAATTCATCAATAAACTGCAAGAATAAGCCCACAGTAGTAAAAATAGTTGACATTTACTCTCTGTCATTTACCGAGCCCTTCTTTGTTCTTTTACTTCTCGTTTTATTAGATGAGAGGATTTGCTCTCCTCCGTTCATGGTCCTGAACTCGGAGTGTAGCCCAGATGTGCTGGAGCAGATCAAGAAGCACGGAATCACATTCCCCTTCAGTAAGTCTCACATTCTAGATCATGCAGAGTCCTTGCAGATAGTTTAGGCTCACATTGCACTGTTGCACACTACTTGTACTAAATGTCATTCTGATGTTTGAGTTTTCAACCACTTAAAGATTGATTCTACATTTCTGTGTAAGAAAAGTCTCTCACTGAGAAATGTTGTCGCATCGTCACTGCTGCTGGGTTACCTTGCTAAATTCTCTGCCTGTTTGTCCTCGGCTTCATTTCTCCCACAGTTTGCAAAACACGGGTGGCTCATGGAACCAACTCCCACGAGGTAAGCGGCCACAGAGGTCACCCACATCCTCCCTAAGGTTTGCTTTGTGTAAGCAGTGACACTTGTCCTGCCACAGGATTGTCGTTTAACCCAAGTCCAAACAACACAATCAGATAAAGCGCTTGTACGTCTGTGTCAACTGAAATCAATACCCGATCTGTTTCATGTCTTCATTCCTTCTCACTACCTGTTCCTTCCTGCTCAAGTAAAGTAGCTTTTTTAGCTAACTTTAGTCTGAATGTGGCTGCCGCTTTGAAAGACTTCCCAACGTTTACAGCGCGTCTTCCTGTCTGCAGATGGCCATTATCTTCAGTGAAGAGGACCTGAAGGATGTGAAGCCGCCTTGCGTGATCCAGAGCTTCATCAACCACAACGCGGTGCTCTACAAGGTGTTTGTGGTCGGGGATTCCTACACTGTGGTGGAGAGACCTTCCCTCAAGAATTTCCCTGCTGGACCGGCAGGTGAGGAGCCAAACGAGCAGAGAGACGGGGCGGGAGGGGGGCGGGGGAGTCCACCCTGGCTGGACTGTACATGTTGCGCAGCTTCTCCTAAATCACCCAATAAAAGAACTCATAAATCGCCTTTACAATCCCTGTGATTGGACCTATTCGCCCTTTTAAGGGGTACATTAGAGTGCAATTGAGTTTTGCCCTGTTGGTACATGCTGTCCAACATGTCGAAATAAACAAGAAGAGCGGGCGTATTTCCCCCGTAAACCTGTCAAGAGCCTTACCCCGCAATGCACGCTTTGAATACAGGGTTCTCCCACGATACAAATTACACCGCTATTTGCATATGCCACAGCAGAGGCCCCCATGCAAACCAGTTACACCGGTAGTGTAGTAGTCTGTTTTGTGTAGCTGTGCAGAGAGAGAGAGAGAGAGAGGACAGTTGCTTTCAGCCTGGAATGCTGAGTGGTACAGCAGAAAAGCACGGCCCTTGTCAAACACATAAAGCAGCATACCACAGCGTTCCATCTGCACAGCGTTCACAGCGCTGCGCTCGGCAGCCTGAAGCCGTATGTCATGTTTTGTATCACGGAGGGGAAAAAAAATGGTTGGAGGAATTGAGTGAGGTATGAGGATAAAAAGGAAAGGTAGGGGTGAGTGTTTGTGTAAGGACAGAACTTAAAAATAAAATGTGTGAGTGAGTTTTTCGGTTTGGGAGCCAATGCTGGCGTTCTGGTCCTGGAAATGAAAGACTCCATCTGCCTCGCACTCCATTACCACGACCCCTCCATGAGCCCGGGGGCATATTTATTTGGACGATGATGGAATTTACTTTTTTTTTTTTTCCCCCTCCACTTCCCTACCCCTCTTCCTTTTCTCCAACACTCTCTTATGGTAATCTTTACACTGATAATAGAGACAAAAGGGTCAATTCATTCAGCAATCAATGCTGTCAACATTTATTACTGCTTTGAAGAAAATACCTCGCCTGAGGCAGACAAGTTGTACATTGTGTTGTTCCTGGTGAGCACTGGGTGTGATGTAGTTGTACCTGAGGGGATCAAAGGTTAGCCTTCACACTTGGCTTGTTTAGATTTAGCTTTTTGCTTCTTTACACTAGGTGTAGAAATTGGTAGCTTAAGATGTTGTTTATGTAAAGTGCCATTAGCCTCAAGTTACCATTTGAGCTTTGCTGCCATCTAGTGTCTGGGATGAAAACAAGCGTATAAATGAACTTTTTAGAATAAAAGCAAGTATCCATCAAAGTTCTCTGTTTCCCTTTCAGACAGGAAAGCCATTTTCTTCAACAGCCACAACGTTTCCAAACCAGAGTCGTCCTCGCACTTGACTTCGGTACGTCCAAAACCGCCGCCAGCTGAACTCTGACCTGATGTGGTAACGAGCTCTTCTGCAGACCTGCTTTAATGTTGTTTTTTCTGTTTTCTTAGAGAGAGAATGTAGAGGGAGTATCTCAGCCACCCAGCGACGATGTCATGAGAGAGTTGTCCAGGTCTTTGCGACAGGCTCTGGGCGTGTCCCTGTTTGGCATCGACGTCATCATCAACAACCAGACAGGCCAGCACGCCGTCATAGACGTCAATGCATTCCCTGGTAGGTGCAGCCGCTCTTCCACGAAGAAATACCTGAGGGTTTATGTTACAGGTAGTGTGTTACAGGGGAATGAGTCATGTTTTGTCATGGGGGGTGTTTGAAGTTCAAAGAAATGGTTCTTGTTTTGACATTATGAAGAAGACAGGAAGTTTTATGTTTGGCCTCCACAACCCTTAGTTGTTACTAGTGAACTCATACAATGTCTGAGCTTGTAATTTCTTAATAATGTCTAAGGGGTTACTAGAAATTGCAAAACACCAACTGTTTAACTAACACACCACAAAGCAAACTACATATAGACTACCTAACAAGCCAAACCAGTTACAAATGCACACAGTAAAATACAGGCAGTTATGTCAACCATTAACAAAGCTACTAAATATTACAAACGGGACTTGTCTTTGACTCATCACTGACATTATTTATTTACAAGGAAAGTGTTAATCTTAGTAGAGTGTGCTTAAAGAATTAATCTGCAATAACAGTCAGGTTCCAGATTTTGTTACTTTTAACACGGATTGCAGACTTTTTCTGATTTAATACCACTGTAAAATTCCGTTCACCTGAATAAAAGGTCATTGTTGGTTATATGAGTAATTGACTAATGCAGTACTTATTTGCATTGTTGACCAAAAACTACCATTAGCTGCATAGTAATTGAGCAGTTCAGTAGAAGCACCTATTGCTCTGACTATGGGCGAATTTTCAAGAGTTGAACTATCTCTTTAACAACTAAAATTTATCTTGCAAGATATATCATAACTTCAAATAAAACCAAGGAGAAGTGTAGAATATAGGACCTTTCACCAGAATGCTCTACTACTACCGCACAGTCTAAGTGTCTCTGCCTGTCCTCCTGTGTCCTCAGGTTATGAGGGTGTCCCGGAGTTCTTCAACGACCTCCTGAACCACATCAGCAGCGTGCTTCAGAGCCACAGCCCCGACATCGCCCCCGCCAGCGAGCAACCTAAAGGCCTGCCGGTGGTGAGCACCACGGTACCCAGCGCCGCCCCTCCCGCCCCCGGCTGCTGCGGGATGCTGGGCAAAGAGGCCGGCGGCAGCCCCTGGATCGTAGAGGGCGACGGAGGCCTGAAGGGCCCGCGTCAGAGACTTGGCTGCAACTCGGCCATGTCCCCCAACTTCCAGCAGCATTGTGTCTCCACGATAGCTACCAAGGCTTCCTCCCAGTGACTGACCCCCGACCCCCACTCCGTTTGATCCCTGAACAAAAACAAAGAAAAAGGAAAAAAAAAAAAAAAAAACGGATGACAATGGTGACAATAATAATGAATAATAATCATAATAATTATGATGTTAATGATGATAATATATCTAATCAGAAACAAACCTTTTCCTATATAGTTATTGAAAATGATGGTGATTGGGTGTAAGCTTTTTCTCTCTGCCTTTTTGTATTTTTCGTTTTGTCTAATGAGACTTAACAGTACTGTAATGTGAACTTTTGGGAACTTTTGCCTAATAGTTGATTTTATTATTATTTTTTTTTTCTCTCTTGTGTGAGTTTGCTGTAACGAAAGGGGTCCAGATGAGGTAGTTGACGGGGGAAACGGCCGAATCAGGACTGGAGAAAGATGTGCCACTAGATGTGCAATGTATGATCCCTTGTATCTCTCACACACACACACACACACATATACACACCGGTGCGTTTACGTTGCGGCGGACCTTGCCAGTGATGTGCGTTTGTATTCTGGTCAATACCACTGACTCCTCTGCACAAAGTGAAGGGGAGAAGCTGTGGCTGGCCGGGCATTTGAACACTACTCCACAGATCCCGGGCTGCTATGTGACTGTGGCCAATCGACTGCAGAGGACACGATGAGTCTGAACATGAACGACGAGCTAGTTTTGAGTTTTGTTAGTTTGAACAAACAGGTAAGCCGTTTACTTTTCCGAGTGCCATCAAATTTACTTCAAGCATAGGACAGTTTTTTTTTTTCTTTTAAGTGAATCTCCATGACCATGTGACCAAGTTTTTCTTTTTCTTTTTTTTTTTTTAATGATTGTTGTTGCGCCAATATTTATAGGTCTGTGAGTGTTTTACTGTATGCCAGACAGTGGATGTTAGGTGTTCAAACAAAGAAAACTGCGTCCCAGCGCAGGAAGACGAGGATCACATTCCGTTTGTGTTTGTGGATATTTTCAGAGAATTCCATTATCTTGTTTTACAGAATTCCAGTGGGATCTTGTGAGGTTTCTCGCATCACTTCATGGGTTTGAAGTCTCCGTAAACAGCCTCTCCTTTTTTTAAAACCAGTGTCTTCAATGCTTGTATCTGTAATGTGAGCAAACTACTCTCCTGAGGCAAACTTGAGCTAACACCAGACTTGTCGGCTGCTGTGGAGTTTTGTCACTTAATCGCATCTCAACTTTTTAAACTCCTTTTGGTAATCAGGAAACAATTTATTCCACTAAAATGCAGGTAAAATGTGTTTGGACCCAGCTAAAAAAAAGGTTATTTAATGAGAAAGAAATTAGAATTGCTGAATTCCAACTAGATGATTAAATTTATTCAGCTTCTGCATTTGATTTAATGTCTCTCTAAAGTGCAACTCTTAGAAAATACATTTAATGCGACCTGTAGTCCTGTCGATTCATTTGCTTCAAGCTTAATTCTCTGACCTGTCTTCTGTCCCAGCTGCTGTATTTGTGTCACATGTTAAAATCATTTGGAAGGGGGAAGTGGATCGGGGGGGAAGTCCAGCTCTTGTTCCCAGTGTTCACTGTGAGATTTTTTTACTCCAATTTTGTTAATATCTTTGTCCTGACATCTACTAAGAGCAACTTTATTTTATTGAGATTTTATGGGGAAAAAATGTTTTATATAAATGAAAGCACGCAATGTTTTTGAACAAACAGTGGATATTTACTAGAGGAATAGTAAAAAACAAAAAAACAACGCAGGGTCAGGTTGTACAACAAAACTTAAGGTGGTGTCAAAGGGACGAACGATGTCGTGGTGGTTGTCTCCCTCTAGCATCTAGTGGGAACGCGTGCCAACCTGCCAAATCATTGCATACACACTTTGGGATTCCTCTGAGCCTGCTTCTTATTTTCTTGTCCCAGAGAGCTCCCCCTAAACGTGTTTTTAATCCTCCATCAGTATCCGACTGTATCCCTCGCTCACCCTGTAATCGGTAAATAAAATTCACTGCAGCCATCTCACCAGCATGTCTCTGGGATACGAACAGAAAAATACCATTGACATGTGGGGAAACTGCTTTTTCCACTAGACACATTATGTTGTGAGAATATTTCAAGGTTAGTTCATTTTTTGTTAATTTCTCACAATTGTGTCTGTGGTGAGGAGAATCCTAACATGTGAAAGTGTCGCATGAGGCAGCAGGCTCAGAGGAAGCTTTCGAATCCTTTTCCCCTGATCTAGGCATTTTCATCGCCTAGCTAGGGGTGAAGTCCAGGGTGCAGCCCTGTCTATGTTGAAATGGCTGATATCTGTGTACACCAGTATACAGTGTGTCCTTTGTTGTGTTCTTTATTGTGCTTCTAAATGGGAAATAAATGGTTAATCCTACCATTGGTCATTTCTGCAGCCCCCACCCCCCCCCCGGCAGTGTCGTCATGCTCCCAGCTTCCACCTGAATGTTTACTCCTTGGGTGTCTTGTACAGTACGTGTATATACGCCTCTGCTTACATCCGTTGTTTTGTATCAGTTCTGTAATTGAAAGGAATCCACAATTTTGTGACCTTTTTAAAAAAGAAAATCATAGCCAAACTAACCGGGCAAAAATAAACATGTGAAACCATATCTGGCTATGTTTAATTTGGTTCTATTTTTTGTTATTGGCAGGTAAACACTGATTTCAGTGGTTCCTTCGTTGAATAGAATTATCCATCAATAATCGAAGGTGGTCGGAATTGTCAATGTAAAGATTTAGCGGAGTGTCAATGATATTATGTATAACTGAAGCTGTAAAGTAACTCTGAATACTTTAATTTCTTTCTACAAAGATTCATTGTAGTCATCCATGAATATATCAAGTGCAAGGAGAAGGCTGCAAAACAAAGTGCAGCCTCCAGATGTTTATTTCCTCTGCATTTATGAAGTTCATAATATTGGAGACGTACACAGTAAAAAAATGACAAAACATACAAAACACTGCCTGAGACACTATACAAAATGGTTACAAAATAAAATATCTTTTCATAATCGTAGTCTTCTGTACACATAAAAAACAAAAACATATATTTACAAGAGCACCAGACAATAGGAAAGCGTCAACGGCTCTATTGCTACTTTCAGTTCATATTTTTGCCACAAAGTGTTAACGGGGTTGTAAATGATGCGCTGTCGGGTCGGCCAAAAGTCCGAGGATGGTGGAGAGGCAGTGCAGCTTCTCCTTGACGTGCTCGGGCAACTTCTCGTTCTCCTTGAACCTGTGAAGAAAACAGACGTCATTGAGATTCATCCAGAGCCCTTGGACGTTCAAGTTGTGTAAGTAATTATCTTTTCGTGAGGCTGTTTGTGTTCTTTAACGAGAACACTGATAAAAACGCTTAAGCCGCTCAAATGGAAAAAAAAGTTTCCAGCGTGTTTTATACCTGGTGATTCGTCCCTCTGGAGATGTGTAAGTGATGCAAGAAACTCCTGCCTGAACCACCAGCTGAGAGCCGTCGTTGAACTGCACCCACACCTCTCCGCTCGTCAGCTACAAATATAAACATTTCAAACTGTTAATGACAAATGTGATTCTGTAAATATTTACAAAATATTAAGAGCCTCTTTCATCACCTGAGAAGCCCATCCAACGTTGGGCACAAATATCGACTTCACCACTTTTCCTGTGTTCTGCACTAGTTCCTGTCGCACCGGAGAGCTTTTCTTCCCCAGGCTGGCCGACGTGAAATCTGACCCGTCGTAGGAGATCATCTGGGTGGAAATGTTTTTTTAATGAAAACCATGGCTGATTGTTTACACTGTATAGTCTATCGGGCTGTTTAAGGATTTAGAGAACTTACTGAGGGAGTGATTTGTGGAGGTTGAGGGGGTTGAGGGGGTGATGCTGGTTCAGGCGGGGCTGGGTGGGAGGGCAACGATGATGAGAACAGGGATTCCGGGTTGGCAGGTCTCCTGGAAGCAACAGACATATTCAATGCTAGCCACAAAAGACGAGGAGCAGCAGGAGTAGTAAAAACCAGTGTGTTCCTCTCACCTGCCGATAGTTATGGGGAAGAAGGGGACGTTCTTTGTGCTGCGCTGCTCCTCTGCGGTAATGGCGGCCTCTAGTGACAGACACATGCTGTGGCCCTCGTCGGCGAGCTCCACGTAGAGCCTGCTCTCCGAGCTCAGGCCGCTCAGCCCCGCCTCGCCCTTCACCGTGTACGACTTCCCGCTCTTCTCCACCACTCGCACCAGCTCTGACGTCTTGTGGGTTTTCGCTCCTGCATGAGATGAAGCGTTGTTAAATAATTCAGACGGAAACGGGTCAGCGGTGACGCGCGTCCCAAGAAATCTGACTCACCGTCATAAAAGCAGACCTCCAGGTCTGCTCTGGGAGAGTTCTCCATCAGCATGACCTTAGCGTACTTGGTGTACAGGGTCACCTTAGGAGTCTTGGATTTCACAAGCTGGACAAACTTGGAGGCATACTGATACTTCTTCCAGTATTTTTCTATTGTGGGAAAAAAAAAAAGAAAAATTGAGATACAATACATCATCTTCATCGTTAGCTGATGTTCCAGGATGTGTTGTGGTCATCAGCGTACCTGGCAGGTCCTCATAGCTACAAATCAGAATGTCTTCTGGTGGAGCAGGGGGGCAGTCCAGCACAGGAAATCCCTTTCCACCATTAGGCTGGTATATTGTCACCTTAAAGATAGAAGTAGTAATAAAATAATAATAATTAAGATGCCATTTACTTGAATAACAGTTATTGCAATTCTGATTTCATTATGTGTCATGTTGTGTTTTTATAGCCTCACCATGGAACCGTCACAGGAAATCCGAAGGACCTCTTTGACCCTCTCTTGACCACCCTGGCATTTCAACAGCTCCATACACACTTCACCTGTTTCCAGGACGCTCACCTGTAAGAAAATAAAGAAACTAGACGTTAGCAAATGTTTCAATTGAATTGAAGCTATGGTTCAAAAACATGAGTGCTATCTTACAACAGCGTTTTTGGTCTTCTGCCTGATCGGCTTCAGTCTGGATGCGCACAGAGGCGGGACAACGTCTCTCAGTGTTTTCTTCCCTTTGTCCACGCTGGGTTTGGCTGATGGGAGCTTTAACTCCACCTCAGGTATATTCTCCCTATACATGTCCGGGTCGGATGGATGCGGTTGGTGCAGGTGATGCAGGTTGTGATGAGGG
Source organism: Lepturacanthus savala (assembly GCA_030544235.1). Lineage (NCBI taxonomy): Eukaryota > Metazoa > Chordata > Actinopteri > Scombriformes > Trichiuridae > Lepturacanthus > Lepturacanthus savala. The sequence continues at coordinate 15,025,416 of CM060469.1, read as the reverse complement.
TTCAGAACTCGGCTCGTAGGCTTGTCTGTCCAAGAATTGTGAACTCCCAAAGGCCCTCTGTTGCTATGGAAACTCCCAGTACTGCTGTGAGCACTGTTGTCCGTGGGCCTCGACCCAGAACCTGAGAGGAAGAGAAAATAATTGTAAAAATTTGTTTGAGTTGGATGGTTTAAATTGTGTTCAGAGTTTAAAAATCATTTCATGAATCCGTATACACCTTCATTTCCAGTATGAAAAAAATATATTTTATTCATCGGCATTTTTTTTACTTCCCAAATCTCAATAATAATTGCACTGGATGAGAACATTAAGTGAAAAAAAAAAGATTGAAAAAATTTCACCTTCATTATTGAGCCAGTTTGTGACTCCCTCCAGGTCTTGAAAATGGCAGCTTGGTGGATGTTCCATCTGTGTGGTCAACGAATACCCGGAGCTGAAAAACAGCAGAGAAAATTGTTAGTGTCAGGTTAAATAAGAAAAAGGATTTGAAGCTGAATGCGACGAATACTCACTGTGCTGACTGTTTGACAGGCGGAGATGGAAGTCTTCCATGCTCTGAAAACGGGTGTGGAGTGGAGGACATGGGGAAGACAAGTCCACCTACGCCTGTCAGAGTCTCCTCTGAGTGGCATCTCCCTAGCTCGGCGTGACTCGACCGCTGGCCTAGACCGGACGAGCCGGATCGGTCCGAGGAGTGAGCCCTCCTTAAGTAGCGAGAGTGCTGCTGGCCGCTCTCTCCGCCATGAACCGCCCTGCTCCGGCTTTCCCGGTGAAATCTGTCCGGGTGGTGCTGCTGCTGCTGCCGCCACTGATCTCCATCCTCAAAGCAGGTGCTGCTGGGCTGCGGGAGACTTGTGATGGGCGTCATGCGGTTGGGCAGAGCCGAGCCAATCACGTGCCGGGTCTTCCTTTGGAGGCGGCTGCCGCTGCTGGCTGAGGTGGAGGAGGTGCAGGCCGTGGAGATGGTGGCGATGCCGCTGTCTATGGACCCGTCGTCGTCCAGCCCCAGCTCCTTAGTCCTGACCAGCGGGTTCTGGGTCATGAATGGGTGGTCCAGCACTGCGGAGAGGCTGGGCCGGTGGGCGGGGGCCCGCTGCAGCAGCTGACGGATCAGGTCCTGAGCCTCTAAGGAAACGTGACCGGGCATCTCGTAGTCCCCAAGAACCACTTTGGACAGGGTGTGCTTGACTGTGTCCGTGTCAAACGGGGGGCGACCCGTCAAGAAGGCGTAGAACATGCAGCCCAGTGACCACACGTCCGACTCCAGGCCGTGAGCGCTGCGGGTGGCCACCTCTGGGGAGATGTAGTTGGGGGTCCCACACATGGTGAAGTGCTTTTCACTGGGTAGTTTGAGCTGAGTGGCGAGGCCAAAGTCTGCGATTTTAATGTTCATGTTGCTGGTCAGCAGCAGGTTGGACAAGGTCAGGTCTCGATGTAAGATGCCGTGAGTGTGTAGATACAGCATTCCTTTCACTATTTGATGCATGAAATGTCTTGCTGTGAAACAAAAGAAACATTTTTCTTCTTATAAATTAAATTTGATGATTCATTTTTAATGTAAGCATAACTTTGTTTGCTTTCAAAACTCAAATAGGTCTTTTCATTTCAGATAAAATATTCCGCCTGACCTTCATCCTCAGAGAAAGGCATCTTCCGCTCCTTCAGGTATCGGGTCATCTCTCCATTATGACACATCTCCAGAACCAAGTACACATAGTTGCTGTCTTCAAAGTAGTTGTACAGCTTTAAAAAAAAAAATAAAAAGATATGTCATATAACTTGGCCTATATTATCCTGTAAAAGTAGAGGACAATAAATACACATCTCATCATAAAATTCAGCAAATATCATCAAGTAAAAGTAGAGCACACTGAATAATAAATATACACTGATGTAGGGCTAAAATAATCTCAAATTACATTAAATCTGGGATAAATTTGACCTTGAAAACGGTCAGATTTCAATTATCAGTGTGAAAAACTAAATAATAACATTTCAAAACATTATAAAATACACAATTCATTCACACATCGAAAGAAACAAAAAACAATAGAGCTTAGTTTAGACCAGTTCTATTGTGAAATGGAAAACAGGAGGCTGGGGCAAGTCCTCCACGTTACATAACCATGACAACAATGAAACAAAGCTTGAGATTTTTTGAGGGATGAGAGGGGGCAGCTGTAAGTGTACGCTACAGACATTTGAATTCCTATAATTTGTGCTGTGTGTGTTTAGTGCAAAGTCCCTAAAGAATCATATTTATGTCTATTATACAAGTTACAGAATAACAAAATGTGACATGTCAACAAGAACATATAAAGAAGGATATGTTGAGATGTAATGTAATAAAAATGAACAGTACACAATAAGAAATTAGTCATGTCGAGCCAATGTTACCTCAAGTATAGAAGGGTGCTTCAATCGGCAGTGAATCTCCACCTCGTTTGTCACACGCTGGACCATGCCAGCTTTGTGCATTGCTTTTTTGTCAATCTGCAGACGGGAACAACAGAGATAATTATACAGCTGCCACTGACGGGATTAACCTGTAATGCGGTACAGTGCTGCTGCTGCTGCGTTCTGAGTTTGGTTGTTAATAGCCAATCTGGAGATGAACTGTTAAGGCATCATTTGTGGTGAGTCGAGGGACCACAGGACACCCATGGGAAGCACAATTACAGGTAAATAAGCCAACAGTTCCCGTTTACACTTCATCCAACAGTCACTGGCAACAGCTTGGGTACTGGTAAAACGTGCTATAATTAACACTTATCAATAACAAAGACACAAGGTGAGGGATTCTTACCGTTTTGATGGCAACCTCCAGACCCGTCTTCACTGATTTTGCCCGGTAAACACATGCAAAAGAGCCTTTGCCAAGGAGGGTGAGGACTTTAAAATCCTGAAGGAGAAGCGTGAAAAAAATAAATATTGTGTTGTCTAAACAAATCATATTTGAAGGAGGATGGGAAAACCATTTCAGATTTTAAAATTGGTCCATTTTGATAGGATTTAAAAGAAAGAAAAACACTTGATACCTGGATCCCCAGCTCCTGATCATGAAATAATCTACTCTTCTCATGTCTGCTATCTTGGTTGTCAGTAGAGAGGTTTTGGAAGAAATAGTGAATTACTTGATCAAACGCCCCTCTTGCCTGCGACATACTGGATGTACAGACCATCCACTAATGACTCCACAGAGGAGAACCCCCCTCACGGAAAGCGTTAACTGACAAACAAGCCACCAACACCTGACGCTGTCATATGGCCAACCAGAACCTCTAATTATCCCGGCGCTCTTCCCGCTACCGAGGATCACTGGAGCCGTTTCCAAGCAGCACGTGGAGTCACCGAAGTGAGAACAAACACAACAATGTTTGTCCCAAGAGAGGTGAGGTTACACAGCCGGTGAAGCTGCACGTGAAGCTGATAACACTGACTACTACCACAACTAACAACTTATAGCTTAACTTACTAATAGATATACTAATAACAATAATGTGTTTGTGCAAAGGCCTGGCGAGTTTATTTGTATAGCGCATTAACGCAACAACAAAGTATTTAAAATGCAGTAATTCAAAATAAAACATTAAAAACACCAAGATGTAATTTAAAAACATTTGAAAGTCAGCTATTTTAAGTTAAAAATAAGACAAATCTGGAATTAAAATTTAAGATTAAGATTACAAACGAAAAAGTATATAACGTTAAATGAACCGACAGCGTTTGCGTCAGTATCGTAGCAGTTCCTGTAAATTAGTGGGCAAATGTTTTGATACATTTTGGTTAAATATGTCTAACCCGAACGTCTTTTTTACACTTTAAACGCCACACTGTTGGAAGAAACACCGCTCGTCTCGTTAGTTAACGTTAGTTAGTTAAACGTTAACGTTAGTTAAACGTTAACCGTAGCGCTACAGCCACAGCTGAAACTAGATTAAAGTTAGCTTGCAGCTAGCGTTAGCTAGCGGCTAAAACAGCTCACCTCAATCTTGTCGCCGATGGAAACACTCATCGTGGCTGCTTGTTTCGAGCTTGCAGGAGCATGCGGGGGTGTGATACAGTTCCTCGATCGACTGAGTTCATCTATAATCCGTACAGGAGTTATCAGTCCGCGAATAAGTGTTTTTCATGGGTTACCCTCCAAAACTTTGCCATTTCTTCCATTTTGAAAATATCCGCCCGTTACTCCCGTGGCTACGTCACACGCTACGTCATATGAAAACAACCACGCCCCCTCGTATGAACCTGCTAAGTGTCTGAATGTTATGAATGTAAATTAATATTTTTCAATAAATTAATTAGAATTGTTTTCCGATTTTTTTTAAATAAATGTATTAATATATATATATTTGGATATTTTTTTCTATTTTCTCCCATCTATTATTTTTCATGTATTTACTTATAGAATATCTGCATAAACCAAAGATGGTTTTGAATAATAATATGTTTATAATATAGAAAATAATCGCTGATTAATCAATTATAAAAATAATCGTTAGATGTAGATGTACAAATTCACAAATGAAAATTTGAATAAATATTGATATTATATTTAATATTACCATATGATTGTGAAAATGTTATTTAATGTCATGTTATCAATCACATGAAACTCACTGTCTTGACTGATATTTGTGGTGAAAAGTATTATTACAAAATTCATTGAATGGGATTGAATGATTGTTTTTAAATGCATTGGACTATTTCATGCTCATATTATGTCTATTTTTTAGTTCACGAGTTCACTATGGCTTACTATTACTAGTATTTATTTATTGACTATATAAACTATGAGGCTAAACAAACAGTCACATGCAGGTGATTCTGTGAACTTTCAGACCTTCAGTTCTTCTCTGCAGATAAGTGTAATCTATAGTTCCACAAGCCTATTAGACAATCAGTGTGCCTTGTTTTTCTTAGCTGGGAAATGTAAATCTCAGTAACCTAAACACTTACTATATGATGTTTTGATCTGTCCTCATTATACTAAATACTTCACATAGATACAGGCAAATATTTCATTTTTTTCCAGCTGCTGAAAATCAAATAATTTCAGACTAAACACATTTTGTCTTACAGACAAATGTATTTATTTTTGCCATCTTTAAATCCCATAACTTAAATATGGAAAATGCAAGAAAACAAAAAAAAAAGGAAAGAGATGTATAAAGAGATTTGGTGTGTCAAGCATTGCCATTGTAACACTAGGAATGTGTTCTTTATGTACATAATTATACAGTACCAGTCAAACATTTGGACACATGTTCTCATTCAAGTGACTGGGGAGATGTGTCCAAACCTTTGTCTGGTGCTGTATATACTGGCTGCTTTCATTTACTAAAATAGTATTTACAGTTTCTAAACATAGACATCATTTTAAACTCATTAAATACAAATATATATAATTTGTATTATTACATACAAACTAATAGTTCTGCAATAGCATTTGTTTGGACAGCACTTTCTATTTCTCTTATGGTGATAGGATTTACTGACTAGGATTTACCGCTGATACTGGATGATTATGAGACACATGGAATGCAAACACAAAAGCTTACCTCCCTGTGTGGTACAGGGGAAACAGTTTTACATCAGAATCAGAGTTTGATCTATTGCATCATTCTTTCTTTTATTAGGTATGTCAAACCTTTGAGAGAGTAAAGCACGTCATTGTCACACAAAATGTAAGGATGAAAGGGTGAAAACAGAAACCTCAAAAGGTAAAGTCCGATGGGGGACACACGAAAAACAAATCCACAAAAGGGGCTGGTGAGGATTGAGAAATGGTCCCTGGTATTCGTGTTTCTACTGTCTAAATGGTCGATGATAGTAAACGTGGGGAAAAAAAAGCTAAGTTTGCTTGTGGGACGATGATCTCAGTCGACCTCCATCTCTTTCGTGCCAGATTTTGTCTGCTGGCTTCCCTTAGCGTCTCCTTGCTTGGCCGTCGGGCCGTTATGAGCTCCACTGTTCTGACTGTTCACTTCAGAGGCCTCCTCCACTGTGGGCTTCGGCCTGTTGATCACTGGATTGCACACGTCCTCCAGTTCCTATTGAGAGCGTGTTGACAAAAGGAAATCAGCAGGTCTCATCACTGCTAATGGAAGAAAAAATTCTATCACGACCAGTCGTTCACATACCTGTATTTTGGCAATTATGTCTGCTACTTTGACAATGGGATCTTGAGTAATAGTGAGTTTGCTCTGTGCGTTCATCTTGCTGTTCATCCAGCCCATGCATTCATTAATGCTTTTCTCCACAGAGCTCTTTTCTTCTGCACTCAAATGCAGGTATCGCTCATCCTGGGGAAAAGGTTTGTGACAAGAAATGTGTTTTATACGTCTGCATTTCACTGCTTTAACCGCTACACCATTATTCATCTCGGATCGAATCTTTACAGCACTGACAATTCACTTAAAAAATTGTCTTTGTGTTTCATTTAAAAATAATGTATTTTATTACAGATGTAAATGCAGTGTGTTTACCTTCTGTTTACAGCAATCCACAAACTTCATGTAGAGTTGTAGTTTCTTGCCGAGCTCTTCAAAAGCCCTCGGCCTGTCCTCATGCTCTCTGTGCCGGTCCTGAATGGGTTGACCCAACCTCTGGAGGAGAACAGCGTTCATATTAACAACCGGGTCATGCATGTTTTTCGCTTTTTATAATCCTAAATGGCCCCTCAACTAATATTGAGAACACAATTTCTTGGAATGCACGAAACAAACCTTAAGTGCATCCAGCTTTTCCTCATAGACTTGTTTGGGCTGATCCTCTCCATCCTCATACAGCCAGTTCTCTGTGTCCTCCAGCATCAGTGACAGCCGGTTACTGTCCTGTTAATCAGAACCACATTTAACAGGAATATCAAGAAATTCACATAATTAGCTTGCTATATCTTCCAAACATGCTAGTCTTTACATATGGAAAGGTGACTGTTATTCAAAAGAGGCACTTACATCCTCTGTGATATACTTTTCATAGAGCCCGCTGAGTTTATCCCGCAGATCGTATACATACTCCTCCACAGCATTTTTAGCATCGTTCTGCTCCTTCACTAGTTTGTCCTGGATAATCATCTGACGCTGTGAAGAAGAAAAGACAAACAAGATCCAAAATAAAAACAATACCTTTATAATATCATGTCATCCAACCAATAATACTAACAAGTATGTACCTCAGAATTTTAGTAACAGCTCTCTGATGCAGTCAAGAACACTGATTAACTAATTAATATCAGATACAAGCATTCTTTGGAAAAATAAAAGACCAGTGCAACACGTATCAAAAGCATCTCATGTTTTACTGCAATCCATCCATTGGGGTGTTGATAACCAGCGTTTTAACCAGACTATGACTCGGCTATTTCAAAAACCACCGGGGGCACTCACCTCATATTCCACAAAGTTGCTAAGGATGTCTCCACCGAGGTGGCGAATGTTCTTGGCCACAATGGGCAGATCAATACTCTTCACCTTGACTTTGGGTTTGCTCCCCCCTGCTGCCGGCTCCTGCTTCTCCCCAGCTGCTCCATCCTGGTTTTGGAAAGCAGAAAACCCGATCCAGCCGTTAAAATCATTTTAATCATGGGACATTTCACCTGTAATAATAATCTATTTTTTTAGACTGATCCATATGCTTCCATCTCATTCTTGATTCATAAATTCATCTCAGCAGTGATAATAGTATTAGTTCAATACTGTGGATGATGTGGAGTTTTTGGACTGTTTTTTGGTCCCAAACACAAATATGTAACAGAATGATCCTTCATTGGTATCACGGCAGTCTCATACAGACAGGAAAACCAGATATGGGTGTTGTACGGCCATTTCCCTAAATCCCGACTAGCCCAACTAACCTTATTGGTGGAACCGTCGTCATCGTTTTGCTGGTCTCCCTGGCTTTGGCCTTCCTGGTCTACCTGCATTTTGGTCTGAGATACAACACACATTCAGATTATATGTGAAGAACACAGGATTTAATATTCTAATCCACAGGCTACTACAGAAACTAAACTGTATGAAAAGCTTTTAGCTGCCATGTCAACGTAGTTGCACAATATTCATAATAACATAGTGGCAATAAACCTTTATGTTATTATGATTCCTGTTCTGTAGATAACAAATATGTGTACCAAATTTCATGGCAATCCATCCAATAGTTTTTAAGATATTTCCCTCTGGAATAAAGTCCGAGACCGACACACTGGTGGACTGACATCACTGGAGTCACTGTGACAGACATCTCCTCACCTGGTCCTCAGCTCTGCCTTCATTCTGCACCATTGGCTCTGAGTCGATTTGCATGTCCTCGCTTTCTCCTTTCTGCTTCTCAATCAGAGAGGCGCTGGACACACTGAAGATGCCGTGGATGTTGACGCGAACTTTGACCTTCACTTTGGAGCTGTCTCCGTCCGGCTGGGGAGCCACGTTCTGTACAGAGAAGAATCCTGGCAACAGACGGAAATAAAACATGTTTGTTAAAGAGCATGAATGATGGATTCTTTTAACAGATCGAAGTGATGAGGCACCTAAATCTGCCCTACCAGCACCAGATGTACATACAAGCATGATATTGACTCATTTGTAAGTCCCTGTCAGGTCTCAGCCACAAATGGGCCACCCAGAAATACTATTTGGGACACATGCATCAATTAACACTTTTGCTGTAGACATGCAGAGCTTTTCTAAAAGGAGCTAGATATCTGCATAATTTCACATCCCTAAAATCTGTGCATCCGTCTCTCTGAGAGCAGAACCCATGGGTCACTATAGCAGGCATATTTGAATTTGAAAGGGAAGATTTGGCCCCATCACCTATCCTGTGGTCCGGGTATGGGAGCTCTTGAGGGCTGCTGTAGAAGGCTTCAAGGTCGAAGGGCTCCTTCTTGTGGAAGGTGATCACTTTGGAAAAGGGAGCAGCGTGATTCTTACTGAACACCTCACACTCTCTGTGACAGGAATACAGCGAGAGGAAAAAGCTAAGTCAGGTCGCGGAAACACAGTCAGCGCATACTGTATGGTCATGTTGGCTGCAATCAAATGATCTAGTAGTTTAGAAGAATGACTACGGGGAAATGCTTTTTTATTAAGATATAAAATTTGCTTACGCCAAACCGTCTTCTGTTGGTGACTTCCAGCGCAGAGTGATGGGAAAGGGAACAACATCAGTGATGGAGAATTCACGCACCTTAAACGCTGGGGACAAAATTGCACACTGCACCCAAACACACACACCACAAAACAAACAGACGTTAGCTGCATTATATATCACTGATCTACAGTATGTTGGTACAGTAAATTGGGGTAAAAAAAAAAAACTTCCACTGTTAGCTTCTACCTGCAGTGCACAGCCTCTAGCGACAGCTTCGTCTGCGTTCAGCGTGGTGCTAACGTCTTTGCCAAAGAATTTGGCGATCCTCTCCTTAACGGCTGGCATTCTCGTAGCTCCTCCAACGACCTCCACTGCATAGATTTCATCCCGGCTCAGTCCTGCCACACAACAGGGTTGAACCGGAACCGTTTATGTACTAAATCAACGTTCCCCGAGTGAAATCAAACCAAATCTGAGGGACTTACTTGAGTGTTCAAGGGCTGCTTTCAGCGGCATCTCTACTCTTGCTAGATACTGAGCACACATTTCTTCAAAGTGGCCTCTGTGCGGGTTACAAATTAGGTTTTAAAACATTTACAATGCTTTATTTACACTGTTGCGATGCAAGATGTCCAAAAAAGGGCATTCATACCTATTCATCCTGCTTGAAACATCAATATCGTTCATGAAGCACTCTATGTTCAGAGGAAGGTCGGAGATGTTGGCGCTCATGAGCTTCTTCAGTTTCTCACACTCCTGGTGCAGCCGCAGCAGAGCCCTGGGGTTCTCCCTCACGTTCAGCTTGTATTTGCCCTTGAACTCTTCGCAGAAGTAATCTACCAGCGCCTCGTCGAAATTCCGCCCGCCGAGGTACGGGTCAAACGCGGTGGCGAGGACCTAACAGACGAGAGTGCCGTTGAGCTCAGAGACAGAAGATACAGTTGTAGGCAGGTGTGGATTCAGGTGAATAACATGTCAGCGGCTAACCTTGAGTTTTCCTTTGTTGAAGGCTGTGACAGAGACCTGGTATGATGAATGTCCCATATCCACAAATATCACATTCCGAGGCCTTTCTTCTGGAGCTGGAAGATCCTGTTTGTAGATCCCATAAGCTAAAGCCACTATGAGAAAAATTCAAACAAAAAAGTTTGACATGGTTTGAGATAGTAAGCACACGATTTCTACTAATATCTTGCAGCATTATTTCAAATATATGACATTAACAATAGTGGAAAGTTGCTGACTAGCTTTAGCCCTGCACTCCTATTCCCAGAAAATTCACTACCACCATTTTTCCCCAAGAGCACTGACCTGCAGTGGTGTCATTAATTAGCCGGAGACAGTTCAGCCCTGCAATCTGACTCGCGTCATACACAGACTGCCTTTCGGCATCTGTGAAGAAACTGGGGACCTGTAAAACAAATGGACATGTTTCACCGACGCACTAAGTGAGTTATTGTTGTCGCTCCTCTGCATTTCCATCACTCACAGAGATGACGCAGTCCACCACCGGCTTCTTCAGGGCGCTCTCTGACGTCTCCTTCAGCTTGGTGAGCAGCATCCCCGTTATCTGCTCCACTGTGAACACTTTGTCCTCGTCCAAATAACGCACCTGTAAAAGAAAATAATTCAATTACATCTTTTAAGGGAAATATAGCTTGGATAAATTATGGATATATACAGCTCTGGGGAAAAAATAAGACACCACTGCATTTTTTTTCTGAAATCAGCATCTCTACATGTATTCCAGCCATTCCATTCCACCATGTGTTGAATTCCAACACATTAGTCCTCATCCTGATTAAAGAGGTACCAGGAGTGGAATAAAGTCACCCAAGAACAATGGTAAAGACTTGTGTAGATCATGCCAAAATGCATGAAAGCTGGGATTAAAAATAAGAGTTATTGCACCAAATATTGATTTCTGAACTCTTCTTAAGTGTAAACATTAGTATTATGTTGTTTTAAAATGAATTTGATGTTGTTTCTTTTCATTGTTTAAGGTCTGAAAATACTGTATATTTTTTTGTTATTTGACCATTTGTCGTTTTCTGCAAATAAATTCTCTAAATGATAATATTTTTATTTGGAATTTGGGGGAAATGTTGTCATTAGTTTATAGACTCAAACAAAAGTCTCCCCTTTGCCCAAACACATACCTATAAGTAGTAAAATCAGAAAAACTGATCATTTCGCAGTGGTCTCTTATTGTTTTTCCAGAGCTGTATATATCCACAATGTATCCAAGCTATTAGGTGAGTTGAAATACAGTGGAGAAAATAACATCTGTGCATCCCACTCACTTATCATGGTCAGCGTCATTGGTTGATTTACAAGAACAAAGGTGTGCAATGACAGCAGAAAATGGACAGGGTCAGAGAGAAAGGGTGAAAAAAAACAGAAAGCAGTGAAAAAGAACATGCTGGAGGTTTGTACAGTGCTTTACCTTAATTCCAGTGTTTCCGTTGGCCAGTTTATGTAAGCTGTAAGGCAGTTTGGGTTTTTCCCCTTGCACGAAAGGGTCATCAAATGCTCTGCCATGGAACCTTTTGAAGCCATGGATTGTATTTTTGAAGTTCGTAATAACCTGAAATAAGAGTATTTGCCCAGTTTGTAAAGCTATGCTTTATACTCGTCATTTTATTAATGAGAATTGTGTGATTTCAAAAAAAGAGACCAGAGGCCAGAGATGCTCTTACTTGACTCTTGGCTGCATTTCCAATCATGCGATTTTTCGTGGCCAAAGACACGCAAGCCCTTGATGAGAAGAGACAATTACATCATCAAATTAGTTCGGCCACATTAGAAATAGATGGGTTAAGAGACTGTATTTAACTGACTGCTGTAGACGGAATCAAATGTGGAGTGCTGAGAGGCAGGTTTTAAAGCAATTTCACATGGGAGTCTGAAGAAGAATCTGCAAACTGGGGCAGTGGGGCAGAACAGTTCACCTTCAAAAGTGAGCTCTTCCTACTTAAATACGTATAATTCAACTCATTTTTTAGCTGACCAAAGCAAACCTTTTTTTTTTTTACTGACAAAGATGCACACTTTTAGTCACTTGAAGTGTAGTGATCCATTTCACGTTACAAAAGTCACTCCCTAGTTTCACCTTGCCACAAAAATATCCTCATTCACTTAAAGGCGCAATGCTCAATCATCTTTTCCATTGCACGTTCCTGTGCTGGATGCTGCAGCAAATGCACTTTGCCTGCTAAATGTTTCTCCATCTCCACATGATAATTGTTCCTTATTATAAGATAGGGTCATTAATTATATCCACTTTAAATAAAAGTAACTTTCTATTATATTACAACCTGCTTTATTTCCTTGTTTTCCTATTGGTTAGTCCTGGAAGACAGCACTTTTTTTAGCAGGCCGTAACAGTCGCCATGTCAAGTCTAAATCTAATTATTTCCCTTTCTAGCGCGTTGTATACCAACATAATTACATAGTCTACATGACATATTGTCTTCTTTTAAGTTATTTCGGCCAACTTTGCGGCGCACTGCGCAGCACCGTGATCGTTATTACCGGGAGGGAAAATGTCAGCTGTCAATCTATTACAAGTACGCGGCGTCATTGTGGCGACACATGCGACATTTCGCCACCCCCCGCGTTTACCTGCCGTGTCGGTGAGTGAACCGGTAATAACAGGCCTCACCGCCGCCCCATCCCGGTGCGCCTACGGACGCAAAAAAAAAAAAAAAACGTTGCGTAACAAACTCCACGATGTCCGCCGATGTCCTGTACTTACGGTGTACATCTGTCGCTGTATTCATTGGCGATAGTTTCAATGCCACCGCTCCTGGCCACGGCGATGTAACAGTTGTGGAAGCCCACATCAATGCCGACCACTGACATAATTCACCTCTTCAGTAAGTTATCCTTCGGAACGAACGCACTTGACACCTATGAGGAAAAAATATATATAGATATATGTATATATATGTTCAAGGGCGGTCTATTCCCCCCACCCCAAAAAAAGAAATATAATTACGCGTGTCCTCTCCTCTGGCTGGCTGAGGCCGCTCTAACAGAATTACTCGCTGTTATGTAAGTGGAGCTGTTTATAGCGAACTCATTCAGAGTAATCCCAGGGAGCAGTGATGTCCACAGCGGATTCTCCCACTCCTGAGCGGCCCTGACATCACCGGGCGGCTCTGGTCGGGCTGGTGATGCTGCCGGAGCCCGCCCTCCCCTCCGACGCCTCTGATTGGCTGCGTCACACCTATCGTCCCTACGCGATTGGCGCGGCGTCCAATCGATAACAGAAACATCTAGAAGCCACTGGAAAGGGGCTCGTGGAGCACGTCACGGGCGGGATGGATAGTAGTGACCTGACAGCAGTGACTGGATATACCGGGGGTTTATTAGCCCTGAATTTTGTCTGTTAGGCGCAACGCAGCTGTATGGATGCGATGTTTTCCCGAATTGATGAGTACACACTATAGTACTATTTTCTTTGCAGGAAATACCATCTTAATTGGTATTATAGTTACCCCATGCACAATTATGTCCATAAATAAAAAAAAAATGTTTATCGCAGGTAATTTTTTTTTTTGGAGGGGGGGTATTCTAAATACCTGAATGATTAAATAGATATATACATGTCAGGGTTGAAAATTATAATAATTTAAATAAAACTACCTCTTTCTGGGAGGGTTTGTCTCTTTTGACATTGCCTATAACCTTTTGTCTAAGTTGTCTGTAGTCATGTCAGAAAAAAAGCTCTAAAACATTTCGATAGGCTTCAATGGGTTAATGCAATATCTATGAAGTTAGAAATTAAATATTTCTGATTAATATCTGCAGTTAGCTCAAAGTGGCATGCACCTTCAAATCAATTTCTGCCTGTAAAGCCTTACCCAGGGAGAAAATGCCCAGTACTTTGTACATAGGTGTGGTCTGAATATATGGTGAACTGTGCTTTCATTAATATGAATAAATAGATAAGTTCCATGTGCCTAATTATGTAAATGTATAAAAAAAATAGTGAAACCAGACAGTTTCAACCTTTAGCCATCACCATTATTGATAATAACGAATGCACATCCTAACTTCATAGTAACAACACCTGTTTCTCTAGGTTTTCTTCTTCTTTTTAAAATTTAATTTCAGTATTCTCTCTTTGTTTATTTCTGTGTTTCATATTAACATCTCCTATGTCATTTGCTCACAAATGGGCATAGGCATTTGTCCACAATGGACAAATCACAATAGTACTCCCATTTTGCCATTTTGGCAATTTAAAAATAAAGACTTTGGCCCTTATCTAAAGAATCAGAACCAGAAGCACGTTTATTGCTTCTGGTTTATTGCTTCTATATAGTTTGTTTTCACTTACAAGGAATTTTTGGTATAGTTGATATTTGTCAAAAAACAACTACAACAAATACAACTCCTGTTTGTGGTGTCCAATTGTGGTAAATGCATTGTTCCAAACATGTTCCATGTTGTGTTGAACCTTTTCTTATGTACCATGGTTCATGGCCTTATGTAATTCCCAACATGATTCCTCACAACATGTAATTGAGAAGAGGCAGAATGAGTGAAAACACCTGTTTATAATGCTTAGCCATCATGTAAAACTAGCGATTACAACTCCTTACTAGTAAGAGTTTTACCCTGTATAACCAGTAAATATACCTAAAGTTCCCCTTCACACAAAAATGTGTTTTTCTTCTTGTTAGCACAGTTGAATGTTTTACTTCAACTATATAGAATGATGCATGTGCAGAGGTTTGACCCTGGACTTTAAGGCTGTTTTCACATTCACCTGCTGAAAGTGGAAGGTTTCTGTGCTTGTTATCCTGATCCAGTATAACACAAATGTGATGTGGACACTTGAAGTCTCCAGTGCAAACACACTGGACCTTTCAGTAGCAGCAGTTAAACTTTTTAAGTGAGCACAACATTACATTTGAAAGTACCTATAATATGTAGAATGTGCAGTAATATGTCTGTTACTCATTTACATGTTTTCTGCAGTGTTCTAAACTTTCTTCTTACATGTAGTATCACACTCGGAGAGGAAATAGTAAATTTACATGTTCCTTGGACCAAATTGCCCCAGATTATGTGTCTTTATGTGGGACAGTTCAAGCTGAAATGTGGGACATTTATTTGGAAGCTGAAAAGCTTGGGCTGAAATGTCTAAATCAATTTAATTCATGCAATAAATGTATAGTACTAATAACCCTATTCAACAATAAAATACTTAGGCTGCTACTTATGGTTATACGTCTATTTCTATTTTTAGTGATTCTAATGTTATATTTTTATACTGTATTTGATTTAGTCTGTTTAGCTATTGTATATATTTCTGCCTTTACTTGTATATGTTACCTTTAAAGGAGGTGTTTCAGTGCCAAACTGGATTATGGAAATCTACTGGGATGTTCTTTGTCAAAATGAATGGTAACTTTTTTTTTCTCATAGGCCTAATATTATTTGTATATCGTCATCCTGTTAAAATAATGGCCTATGTAATTTTTCATGTTTTGGGGAAAACACAAAAAGAATGTTGTGTTTCACTTATGTAATATTTTTTGAACAATTTTTGAACATTCTAGTGTGACTTTAGGCAACCTGGAGTTAAATAAACTAATGTCATGTAAATCAAATTGGAAATTATTCGAAACCTAAGGATGTAACAAATTTAAAATGAAGTAATGACACTCAGTGTGTTTAATGGACTAAATGTCCTTTAACTTCCTTTTTCTTTACATTTGGCTACATATTTATTGAATGCATTAATATGCACAGCACTTCATAACCTATGACTTTAGAAATTTAGACTAAATTATTATAAAACAGTATAGCCTATAGCCTTTATGATAATAAAACAGTGATATGATAGTAAATCACTAACCAGTAGAAATTGATGTGTAGAGCTTCTTTTTGCTTCTTAAAGCAGTCGCCATTATTAAAGCTTCTTTAACTGCCAAAATCAAGACCTTTTATTCAAAAGAATAAACCACTTTGACTTAGGCAATAATAAAATGGCCTAAATAGAATAGTCAATGTCCCATCGGGCATAAATTGTATGAGTCTTTCAACTCAGGATTAGGGTGAATATGACTTTTAGGCCATTATTTTTAATAGGGCGAGCATATATTAGTATCGTGGGATATTAAGACCATATTCTGTAAATCTAAGGCTGATTTCCTCTCAGTGTGGCGCTCATATTTTCAAATATAAAATCTGAGTGTTGTTGGGTTTCGACCTAACCTGAACACTCGTCCTTGTTTCCTCGCCGAGGAAGCGCCTGCTGCTTCATGTTGGGACGCAGCCCCACAGCTCACAGCCGAGAGGCTCGAGCCGAGGAGCCACAAACAGGAAGTGACGACATAAGCGCTGGTAGAACAAGCTGAGCTACCCAGCTAGTTTTTAGTCAGTCAGGTAGGTTAGCTTGACGTTTAACGAGGTACTCACCATGGGACTGTTCGGCAGAACACCGGATAAACCACCAAAGGACCTGGTAAGCACTGACTACCGAACAGCCGAGTTGTCTCTGAGAGTTGGGCTCGCGCTAAAACAGAAAGCGCCTCGCGCTAACTCGCTATCGTTAGCTGTCATTAAAGTCCGCTGTCTTGGTCCAATCTGTTGCTGCTTCTTGACAGCCGAGTAGCTCGTGTTAGTTTAGTTGGAGGTAAATGTCAGTGTGAGTCAGCGTTAATTCGACATTTTTTAACGTTTCACTCATTGTTTATGTGAAAAATCCACCGACGAGCTAACGTTAGTTAGCAAATAGCAGCAGCCTCGATGTAAACAAACTGAGGTTGTTGCGCTTCAGCGGAGACATTTTCTCTACAGTGTTTTAACTTTTATAAAAATGACTTGTAGCTAAGTAATGTTAATGTTTCAGGTGTCTGTGAAAACATATTGAACTGTAAGGGCAAAGTTCCTGCTGTCTGAATGATCAATGTGTATCGTTTCAGATCAATGAGTGGTCTCAAAAGATCAGGAAGGAAATGAGAGTGATTGACAGACAAATTCGAGGTAAAGTAAAAAAAACTACTTTTAAATGTAAAATGACCATCTAATTAATACATTTACTTTCATCTGTTTTTAGGGATATTCTCTATTTTTAACTATGTGAACAATAATTACTTTAGTTCTAATTGAAGTACAGCTTTTCCTATCATTATAAGGCTTAGCTGCAGCACTACTTAATGTTTTTCCATGTAATGAGAGTATCTTAATGCACAACAGAAAATTGAGAAAAACAAAAACACACTAATTTGAAATCACATCTACTGAGTTATCACATTGGATTGTTTCCCAGAACAAAATTAAGTATAAATGACTTAACACTGGGGACGGTGTCTTATTTTTGCTGTTGAATGACATTAGATTCATGTTGTGTATGTAATCACATGCCCTTTTGTTTCAGATATTCAAAGAGAAGAAGAAAAAGTTAAAAGGTCCATCAAAGACGCTGCCAAAAAGGGCCAAAAGGATGTGTGTGTGATCCTGGCAAAGGAGATGATTCAGTCAAAACGAGCCGTCTCCAAACTTTATGCTTCAAAAGCTCACATGAACTCTGTGCTACTCAGCATGAAGAATCAGCTCTGTGAGTTTAGACACTGGGCAAAATGACTTTAATTTCAATCATGTAAAATCCCTTATTGTAATCAGTAAAACAGTTTGCTTTTTTATCATAAGAACACAATATGCTGTGTGTTAGTGTGTGTGAAGGCAACATATTTGTGTGTCTCTAGCTGTACTGCGTGTAGCTGGGGCGCTGCAGAAGAGCACAGAAGTCATGAAAGCCATGCAGAGCCTTGTCAAGGTCCCAGAGATCCAGGCCACCATGAGGGAGCTATCGAAGGAGATGATGAAGGTCAGTAGCAGTGTCAAACACGTATAAATACTTATTTTTATAATCAGGTTTCTACTAAATCGGAACAATGCTGCTGACATTATTTCTTCATTACATCGTTTTCATCCTTCAGGCCGGCATCATTGAAGAAATGCTGGAAGACACATTTGAAAGCATGGAAGATGGAGAGGAGATGGAGGAAGCGGCAGAGGCGGAAGTGGACAAGATCCTCTTTGAGATCACAGCAGGTGAAGAGATTTATTAAAATAAATGACAACACATCGTTACTTTCCTGTTTTGGTATCTAACTTTTCAATTGGAACCAGAGGTTGATTGGTTTCTCTGAAAATCACGTTTCATGGTTGCGTTTGCTCCGTTAGGTGCCCTTGGCAAAGCGCCGAGCAAAGTCACGGACGCCCTGCCAGAAATGGAGCCTGCGGGAGCCACTGCGGCTTCAGATGAGGAGTCGGAGGAGGACATTGAAGCGATGCAGTCTAGATTGGCAGCTCTTAGGAGCTAAGGTGAACTTCCACTGTTCTGTCAAAGTCTGTTTGTTCACTCCCTCTATGGACAGAGACAATTTCGGTGCAGGGTTTACAGCTCTGAGCGTCCTCTCTCTTTGCTTCGTATTGCAATTATCTCACATTATCATTTGGGGTTAACTTTGTGCTATGACAGTTATTTGTCTTTAAAAAAAAAAAAAAAAAAAACTTTTTTACAAACCGTTTGGTCTTACTCAGCCAGAAGAAAAATGTATGTTTGTTCTTTTTGATTTGTCTTTTATTATCAGGGTTGACCCTCGGTAAGTCTATTATCCAAAGTCAAACAGAAGGTTTAAGAAAGTGTATATAATGTATGTATGAAAAGCCTGCTGTGCCTACAGTGCTTCATCATATTCTTCTGTCCTAAGTTATGGACTGCCGGTGGACGTACTTTGGTATTCCTGTTCCAAACAAATAATAGAGCAACTGTTGATGGAAATCATCCTCCAGAAATGTTCAGTGCAAATCATCATCCTAGGTCATTATTCAGCAGTGGTTCTAATGTTAGGATACATTTTGTAAAGCAACAGCTGTTCTGTATACCAGTAAGCCTACATTTTTCTAAAACACTATAGGTTATAGGTGGCTTTTATTTTCTTTTTGATAGTTAATTTTCTGTACAGATAAAATGTATCTCTACTAAATATTGCCCTACATGTAAAGTACACTTATCAGAAAAATGCACGCATACAGCCCTAACCGTTTTTTTTGCATTAACATTCAGCTTGTTAAATGTTTGACTTTGTATCACGGTTGTTTTCCTTCTTGGCAAGAAGATGCAAAGAAAGTGGAAAAGCTCGGTTAGTGCAGGACTTATGTATTGTGGAAGTATTGTGTGTATAATTTTTCTATGTGAGTGGGGACAAAACAAGGAAATAAAATTTTAAGAACAAAGGTGCCTGTGGCTGATATGAAGAATGTTATCTCGTCTGTTTGAAGCTTTAACAAGGGTATCAGAAATTTGCTTTCATCATTCATTCTGTGTTCTTTCTATCAATGTGTCTATGAATAAAAAAGTAAATACAGGTATATCAGAAGGTACAATTCTATAAACCCCTAAATATCAGCTATGTTCACATTGGGAATAACCCTTTCAGAAATCTGAACCTGCTGGCAAGCAACAGCTCACTCAGCAGGTCAGAATGTGTACTGCACAGTCACAGACATCTGATTTGGTTGAAACAAACATCTACACACAAAACAGCTTCCTCAGAAGTTCTGAAACTAAACTATATGTGCAGTGAAGAGTTAAATGCCTGTCAGTGCTGCTTTGCATCATCCTGTAGTTCAGGGACCACATTTTGCCAATAATGAGATGCGACACAGAAATCTGATTTCTGTGTCAGAAATCAGATTTCGCATCATTTCAGGGTTTTTGATGTCTCATCCGTGAGATCATGGGAATAGCCTTGCGTCATGCAATAACTTGTCGAGGTGTATGTTTTCCTTATTTATTTTAGAAGGAGCTGAAGCCATTTCCTCGGCTTTAATATGCACACAAAGATTAGATTTCTACCAGCCACAGCCCGCCCTCTGCTGCTTTTGTTGTACAGTAACAAAACCTCGCCTCTGTTCTCTGGCTCCAGTATGTAGGACAGAGGCTGGACAAAGCTGAGGTTGCTCTCATGCCGTAACTGCTCTCAGGTTTAGTCACCAGAGGTTAAGATAATGTCTCTCTCAGGAGCATTTTCACACTCATTTTTCAGACCCCTCTAGTTGCTTATTTGCATATGTATAGACTAAAAGCTTCTGTTATGTAATCTGAATCTATTGCATGATATCAAGCTGAATGCCACAGAGAGAAGCCTGCAATTTTCCCAGAAGCCCCAAATGCAACCATTTTTTTTTATTAATTACATAATTATATTTTTCAGGTGGGTCTTACATTATCAGCTACCATAAAATTAGCATCCTATGGTAACAAAGTTCAAGAGCTTCATTAATTTAGTTTATTTGGGTTGATTAAATGAACATAACCTAATATATAATTTGTTACATGTATCTGTTACATCATTGTAAACATATTTCCTCTTTTTAGACAGATAATTGACAATGTGCACCTTAAGTTATGGAAAACTGCAATAGACGCATTTCACTACATTATTTTTCCACATTCACTTATTATATAATACGCAAATGAACTAATACTGAAAACTGCAGTTGCAATCTATCGGTGCATGTCTCTAAATAAGGTCGTTTCATCAGTTCCCATAAGCTGACTCACAGGAACGGTCCTGGGTCTGGTTTGTGTCATGTCGGCTTTGATGCAGATAGATAAATATACATGTTAAACCAGTCCATGCGTAAAAATCCTATCCCATATGAACGCAGCGGCTGCCATGAAGTCAGCTTCATCCCCGGCCTGAGGTGTTGTTTGCGTAACGCAACACTGCCATCTATGGATAACAGTTATAGTCTGTTTATCCCGCATCACGTTGCCGCCTGTGTGCGTCCAGACGCTGCCGCCTGGACGCGCCTGTCATCTGGAGGAAACTCCTCCCCGCAGACAGCGCGTCCTTTCGCCTCTCCAGCGCAATGGTCTCCTGGATCATCTCTAGACTTGTGGTGTAAGTGTATTTTTTTTAAATAATTTCTCATGCTCCGAAACAGTCTGTGATGTTAATACACTGCGATTGCAGGTTGTTGCAGGTTGTTGCCGGGGGAGAAGGGTTGGGGGGGGGATTCGAACCGCTCATTGACGGCGCAGAAGCGACGCGTTTTACAGTACACGCCCGCAATTTGTCTTAATATTTAACCAGAATCAGATGTCAGTGGAGCAGATGGCCGTGTATCAGTGTTTTGCGGAAAATTAGTCTTAATTCCGCGGGATGGTAATTTGCCATTTGGAGCAGGAATGCTGATCCTGGGCCTGTACTGTATTTTTAAACAGGCTGGCAGCACAGTAAGCCTGGCACTCTTTGTGTTTATCAAGTGGCTGTTTTTCCCCCCTCTTCATTGCAGACAAAGAGGTGACGTGATTGGCCGAATAATCAATTGTCATCCGTCAAATGATATTGTGAGTCAGACCCAGAAATCAAAGGCGTCTTTTCACGGCGAAAGGGCTAAATGTCAATCAGTGGCTTGGTGACTGAATAACAGGAGGGGTCTCTGAGTGGAGCTGTAGTCGGTGTTTATGTCCCATACTGGAGGAGGAAAAAAAACAAAAGGGATGGGTCAGTGTTCTCAGGTTGCGATGTGAGAGTTATTCATGTCATAAAGCATGAGTCTGCATGTATCCTCGGGAATTAAAATCAAATACACAATCGGATCTGTGTTATTTTTGCCTGCACAAAGTATGAATCAGCGCCATTAGAGACGCAGGCCCAAACCTCAAAATAGTGAGGCAATTAAATATAGCCTACAAGACATAGACAGATGTTGCTGCTTATACCCTGGATGTTCAAAACCTGCTCGCTGGGTCATTCGGGGGTTCCAGTCTCCATCAGAAAGGTCTAATTGCGTCGATATATTTTTGTTGTGTGGCCTTTCTAAACTCTGTTAGACTCAGTTATCCGGTCAGGCCCGAGTGGTGCGACACGATGTGGGTCAGTAATTTGATCAGGTCTCACTCTCAGCTGTTGCCTGGCTGTGTGGCAATTCAACTGGGCCCTGTCTGCAGCACAGGTGTCTATACGCGAATAGAAATTTCAGAAGAAGAAAATAAGACATGTGTGAGCTAATTTTATCTCCTGTTCCTTTCAGTTTGCCACCCCGGAAAGCTTGTTTAGCCAAATCATCCATGGCGCACTTTTACGCACCGTTGGTTTGGCAATTTCTCTCTTGAAGGGCGGAAATGAAGTTTCTGTTCTCAGATTTTTTTTTTTTTTACAGATGTCACCTGTTCATAATGTATATGATACGTACCAAAGCAACTTTTAATTATGGAGTATGGTTACATTAATCCACGTTTCATATTAATTCACAGGGGGAAATAAAACATTTGACCCTGGTTATATATGTTTTTCAAAGGTCGATATTATCAGCTTAAACCAGTTTATAATATTACCACAAATACATATCACATCAGAAAACGCCTTGCTTTCATATGCTCATCATGCACTTTTTTTTTTTTTTTTTGCTTTTGGCACATTTTTCTCCTCCAGACTCGTGTTTGGTACACTATATCCTGCCTACTCATCTTATAAAGCGGTGAAATCGAAAGATGTGAGAGAATATGTGAGTATTGAATTTGTTTTTTGATTAAATTATGTCCGGGACACCCAACACACATGATTCCACAAGATGTTATATCTAGGTCTGTAAATGATCTTTCACTGTTCTGTTATATTTTAGGTGAAATGGATGATGTACTGGATAATATTTGCCATATTCACTGCTGTGGAGGTATTTACAGATATGTTCCTTTGTTGGTAAGTGACCTTGCGTGTCTCGATGATTATATTTGTTTGAAATGCTTGGCTGTAACGTTTTGTCACTCCCATGTAAAAGATGTTTTCCAATGCATTTTACCATCGGACTTGTTCCACCCTTTTGTGTCTACGTTGCAGGCTTCCTTTCTACTATGAGCTGAAGATAGCCTTTGTGGTGTGGTTACTGTCCCCTTACACTAAAGGTTCCAGTGTGCTCTACAGGAAGTTCGTTCATCCCACGCTTTCCTCAAAAGAAAAGGTGAAATCTCTTCCTCTGTTGCTTCCTCCTGTGCAGTTCAAGGAGAGGCTGTGGAGGAAAATATTCAGCCCAGGCTTTAAATTGACGTGTGTGCTTTTGTGACTAACACAATTTGAGTTTCTCTGCTATCTGGAGAACAAAAGTGCCTTTGTGGCAATTCACTTTTCCAGTTTAGCTATTGAAGATGTTTTTTCACTGGAGCAGCAGGGAGAAAATGTACTCTCCTTTTTCCAGTGTGAATCAGGAAACAAATGAGTGAGTTTTGCGTAGATCAGGAGCCCCGTAATTAAACAATGCAATTGAGCGATATAACCAGCACTTGTGTGAAATAACGAGTCATGCGCTGATTACGAGCGAGTGATGCTGCTGTGCTCATGTGGTTGTTTTTGCACTTGTGCCAGGATATCGATGACTATATCTGCCAGGCGAAGGACAAAAGCTATGACACGCTGGTGCACTTTGGGAGAAAAGGGCTGAATGTCGCGGCCACAGCTGCAGTCATGGCTGCAACAAAGGTACTGCAGACTCTGGACATTTGTTTTGTATTGACCTGGGGGCACAGTAGAGGGTAGTTGGAGGTACGGGTTATAAGTTCATTGTTTTCTGGCCATCCACATAATGAGGAAGGTCTATTGAATAGATATTTAAATGTGTGTGTTCTATTTAAAAGACCCACTATTGCCATGCTAAACTGCCTCATTGCCACTAAAATAAATACCTGGTGTTCTTTTTGTTCAAAGAGTCAAGGAGTCCTGTCTGACAGACTGAGGAGTTTCAGCATGCAGGACCTGTCTTCCTACCAGTCCGACCAAGACGGCCCCGGCTCTGGCACCACACAGCCGGCACCAGCACAGCACCGGACAAGGTCTATGATGCGCAGCAAGTCAGAGAGTTACAACAAGGGTGAGGAGACACTAATGGCTGACTGATGTTTATAGACACAGCCGCTGTAGAGAAGGACTTCAGCCATACACACACACACAAGCACAATAATGGCACAGCGATAATGCACCACAGCAGTGCACGTTGGGTTTTTGTAACCCAGATTATCATGTAGATTTCTGTCTTCCTGCTCGAGCTTGTTTAAAGCCAGCAGATATTGTTTAGTACCTCAGCTTTCCTGAGTGGCCCCCTAACTTCAGCCCTGCCTTCCTGTTTGGAACATGTCAGGCCTGTCGGGGCTGCCAGGCTTTACCATCCTGTGATAAAGCTCACATGAGGCTGCAAGGGATTTGTTCCCAGTTTAACTTCGTGCAGCAACAGTTGTAGATTGTTTTCTGGAACTGTTAATAATTGTTCCTTTGTAAATAAAATGAGACATCACTAAATATAGCTGTGCATTTTAGGGACAAATGACCTTTTTTATTAAAAAGGGATAATATCTGCTGTGTATATTCTACTGTTCTGCTTTCAGGAATTCTCAATAATTTATAAGGATAAGTCTGTTGTTATCCTATCATTTTTATTATTATTAAAAGCTCCCATGTTAAGACAAAACCAGCCATGTTTATTTCACAATCCTTTCTGACCTTTGTACCCTGTTGTGGTCGCCCATTCATTCCTAATCAGGTACTTTTTTTTTTGTTAAAGGTTAAAGGTCACAAATACATACATACATTTTTTTAATGTTAAGTACTTTCCTAAAACTGCTGGGCAGTGCAATTTTAAGCAAATGGAAGCAAATACTTTTAAAGAATACTTTAAACTGTGTGTGGGATTGAATTAAAATAAACCACAATGCTCATGTTAGTTATGAAACAGGAAAAATGTCACCCAATGAGACAATGTGGCTCACTGATGTGTATAAGTAGCATTGGGGGAAAATTAAGTTCGATAGAGACAATTTTTTTAGTGATTTCATGGGATTTGTTTGACAATAAGAAAAATATAGCTTACCAGCAGACTCTTCCTTTATTCTCACATTTCCAGCTTACTGTTAAAGGTATGTTTTATATTTCTCCTGTTGCTGTGTTAGATGACGTGGAAATGTAGAGTGGATACGACCACGCAGATGCTGAAAAACGGTGGAATCTTAATAAGGCCAGGCTTGTTAGTATTGTTTGTACTGCAGCTAAATTGGAAACTTCCTATTTAGCCTCTGCTCTGTGGTCTGGAGAACAATAATGCATTCTGATATGAATTGTTATAATCCCTGCTGACAAAACTCAGCTGCAACTGTCACAGTGATTATACGAAAAGGTTTGTGGCTGTCAGTTCAGTAAGCCAAAGACTTTTATTCTTTCTTATTGTTTCGTTCCTCCCAACAACCCATTTCCACGATACAGATTTTGACATGACTGAGTATGAGGTGTTGGGGTTAGACCAATGGGAGCCCCAGGAGTCGCCGTCCAAGACTATTTTACCCTCTGAGCCCCAGACTGAGTCCGCAACCCCCAGTCCCTCCCTGACCCCCCAGTCCTCCTTGCCCTCCACACCTTCTCCACCTCCCTCTCCCCCAGCTCCGGAGCAGCCTGAGGAGGTAGGAAGTGCGTTGCAGACAGCGTCGTGCTCTCCGCAGCTCAGGCTGATTAAGAGGAAGGCTCCTGAGGTATACCGCCTCGTCAACATGGCTGCTCAGCTGCTGCCTGATCCTAACTGCCCCTTGAGAGTGGCGATTTACTTACTGATCCACTAATTTTTTTTTTTTTTTTAATCGCCGTGTAGATAAAATGAATCATCACGGCTCAGTTCATCCGCAACTGTGGAGAGTCTGGCTTCTAATACGATTTCTGCACTGATGAATCTGAATCATGTGTTTGTTTTACTGGGATTATCGTTCAAATGAATGTGTGATTGCAATGGCTCACGTGTTTGGAAATGCAGCATGAGTAAAGGACAATGTGGTTGATTGACTCAGACATGTTTTTCACCCCCTGATAATAATTTTCATTTGCATATAAATGAGTCCCATGAATGAACCGGTACTCATTAATAAATTTCAATGGCTAAATACCGTAGCAATTTTATTTGTCTTACTGTCAACAAATTCAACAAGGAATCGATTACACTAAAAATTATACACTAATTATTATCCTCCATCATAGAGCTCAAAAAACTATTGAAAAGGCACCAATGAACCATATTGTTGCACTAGTTGGCACATTAATTAGTTGTTATGAACTTGGACACAGTATTTGTTTAGTTTGAGTCTCTCCCAGGTAGTTAATTCTTAATAGGACACTGAATGTGTATTAATTTAAAACTGGAAATGGTCACTGACAACTTACTTTTAGAAATGTTTCAGAAAAGGTACAATGCCCTGCTGTTTGAGAAAATTAGAGGCTTTCTCTGAATTAAATGGCAAATGTCACTACATGTTTGTGTCCTGCGTTTAAAGATTTACGTCTTCAGTAGTAACGAATGAGCTTGAAACCACAAACCGGGTCAGGAAGTCAGGCGGGGGTTTGTTGACAATAAGAAAAATATATGATAGGGCTGGGCGATATGAACAAAATCAAATGTCACTATATTTTTTTTTTTACCAAATACATCAATAACAATATTGTCACAATATTGTGAAAATGCTAAATAATTATCAGGATTGTAGACATAATGAAGGAGTGGGTAAATTAACATAATAGACCATCTGGAACAGTTACATATACATACATTGCCCAGCTCTAATATAGAATAACGCCATCCTCATCCTTTAAAAAAACAAACAACCTGCAACTCATTGTAGCTACTAGCTGGCTAATCTTCATCTCCCTTTGTTCCCTTCCTTCTAGCCACCTCATAGAGTCTTAAGGCCTCTCACAAGATCCAGGAGTGCTCTTTCTTCAAACAATGAAGCCATGTGAAACTGTCCTCAAGACTCCAGCTGCCTTTGCTGCAAGAAGTAAAAAATACTGAATGGCCAAAAGCTACATGACTGAAGCAGCCTTGCTTTGGAATAAGGTATTACCAAAGTGACCTATGATGACCCCTCTATATATAGCATATAGCTCGTGGCTCATAATTAAAAACCTGAGGTTTGTAACACTGAGAAAGAACAAATGAGTGAATGGGTTCCATGCTGATAGGACATTTTTAGTTAATGGGTAATTGATTATGTATTTATGTACAGTGTGTGTTTCATCTTTCTGATTTAATTGTTTTTATATATCAGATTCGGGTAGGCAATTGCATGTGTGTCTTCCCAGTCATTAGTCTGCTGTTAATTAAACAGAATGTACTGTCACTGGATACTACAGCTGGCATTGAGTGTGATATGATCACTGATTTGGGAATGTGTTCGGAGCCACGGATCAAAAAAAAAAAAAAAAAGAAACGTCTGTTTTCCATCTGTTCTGGACACCGGTGAGTGGCTGAATTCTGCGTTGATGAGCTACCACACCAAGTTATTGACAAATTACCCCCCAAAAAACATCTGACCCTGTAGTGTCGGGGAAAAAAGTCAGCCAGCGGTGGCAGAAATATTCTGTTATTTACCTCTCTATTAAAGCCTTAATGAAAGCGATCGCAGAGACTTCGAAAATACTAAAATGTCTCTACACATGGCGCGAAGTATTTCAAACACTATCTTCTCATTAAACAATCATTTTGCACTATGATAAAGAATAAAATGACTGCCCTCAATAGTCTGAAATGGCCAATAAAATGAACTATAATCATGAATATTATCACCAATAACATATTATATATTATATTGTGTAATTCTTCTGTGGGTTGGAAAAAAAAATAAACTGTGTGACAAGTAATAACATTTGTATCACAGATGAAAAAGCCTCATAGGAGCCGACTGTTTTGACAATCTACTGTTCAGGTTGTCGGCACTTTCCGTCATTTATTTGACAATTTAAGACCAATTAGGCCTGTGCCGCTTTCAGCTGGAGCAGAAATGGGATATAATTTAAGTATATGTGAACATGGTTCCTTTTCCGTGTTTTAAAATCACTGTGTAATATTCAACAGTTAACTGAGCAACTCTAAATCCAACGTTCTTACCTTCTTCTTGCTTCTTTTTTTTGGAATTCATGAGAGTGACTATATTAGTTTGCAGGTTTACAAACCCACATTTAAGTTAACATTGGGTGGTGATACAGCACACTTGTGTATATGTATGTTCTCATCCTGAAGTTTATTCACTGAGCCTGGGCAACATTTTACACAGATTACCACCGTGTCACTTGTTGATGGTTGGACTTACCTGCACATTAGATTAATAATTGTCATCATTGTATCTGTATCATTTATAGTGGTTTGAAGTTTGAAACAAAAGCTTCTCAGGTACAAAGGTTCTGTTTACACGTCATTCACTCTGATGTTGTAAATACACTTGTTATGCACATAAAATGGGAAAAAAAAAATCAAACATGGAAGTCTGTGTTTCAGCATTCGTAGTATCAGTGTTAGTGTTGGAGGTGGTTTCCTTCTATTAAAATTCATGCAAAGTTAAAAACAGAAAAAAGGTGTTGCTAAGTAGCATATTTGTAAACTTGTGCGTAGACCAATAAACTCATCATTGCATGATATTTGTTATTAATTTGTATGAAAATTGGATTTAAGTGATTTTGTGTGAAGCTGTTGGCCTCTTCAGATTTTTTTTTTGTCGTATTTAGTTGCTATGTAGGAAGCACATGATGTTCTGACTATGATCAGTTGGCTATACATACATACTTACATAGGAGTGACATGTCTTATTTACTGATAACTAGCCACTTTATTGATGAGGAGACACCACTTCACTAAGTTATCATACAGATTTTGTTCTGGCAGGCCAGAATGTCAGATTACTTAAATTTCAACTTAAATGTGAAGTATAATTCTAAAAGCGGTAATGTAATGACATGATGGTTTATGGCTATCGATTTATTGTTCCATTTGATTAAATATTTCTGTTGCTTAAGTCAGCCATTAAATATGATGCAAAACTTTTGACTGTCTTTTTTTGTCTTCCAACAGAAAACTTAAAAGCATAAAATCATTTAAGACAACACTTTATTATGTACATTATTTCATTATTAAACCAGAAAACAAGATGCCATTGCATGAATAGTCATTTTACACTTTGAGGTTGACCCGGTCATGGTACTTCAGGTAGGGATCATCCACATACCAGTTCCTCCTTTTCCAAAAAGATGTTGTCATTTTATCTAAGAGCCTGCTCTGTGTCTTGTTACAGAATACATGCTCCCTCAGGCGCTTTCTTCTCGCAGGTGACTTCTTCCACAGTTTCTTCTTGTATCCAGACTGTTTACAGGAAAAATAAGACAATTTAATTTCGACCGACGAATTAAGATGTTAAAAAGAACGGCTTCACAACATTAAGTCTGTTTTAAAACAACAGTCGGGTGCTCAGATGAACACTGAAAGACATTATCCTTGCTGTAATCATTCCTCCTGGTCACACTGGCTATTTAAAGATCTCCTTCAAATGTGCTTCCAACGTAATGTGAGGGAGGACATTATCCACAGCGTGTCCACACAGTCATGCATTATCAAGGGTTCTTCTAATGGTCAGTATGGACAGGGGTAATGATTACAGCAAGAAATAAAGCATTTCAGTGTCAATTTGGCCACTTGATTATTGTTTTAAGAAGAATTTTTAAAGAAAGAACCCAGTGAATTTTGGCAGCTAACACTGAGCGATTTATACCTTGCGTCTGATCCAAAGGCCGCAATGCAGCCTCATGAACCTTTTTGCCACAGATCTCACACTCTTCCTCTTCCCCTTCTTTATACTGTAGTACGTCAGACTTCTGCTCGGCTGCGGTGTCACAGGGGGAATAAGAGCCGACACCCTGCATGAACACAAAGAAGAAGAATCAGAAAAGGCACCACTTTTATTCCCCTTCATTTTTCTTTTAATCTGAAGCTAATTTAAAAATACAAAACCCTTTGTACTGTGGGCATGTAATTTTATTACCATATATATATATATTTTAATAAAATGACCCATTTCTGGGAGAGTTTGTCTTTTCCATGATCTTGGGAGGAAGGGGCAGGATGTCGATGACGTCACATGATAGGAAGTACTTGGAAACTTTTTTTTTTGCTTAAAACCTTTTGGCTAATTTGTCTACTATCAGGATATTAGAAAAAAAACTTTGAGTAATATGTAGATTTAGAGTATAAAATGACAGTATAGACCTAACATAGACTTAAAAGCCCATAGGCTTAAAGGATTAAACCGGACAGAAGTGATAATATCCCGGTCCTTACCGTAACAGGATGCTGCTCCGCGGCGTCTGAGCCGCTGCGGCCCGCAGAGGAGCGCGGACAGCGGCTGCAGGAGCGGCGCTGTACAGGATCTGAGGCTGGATGAAGCTGGAGAACCGACAGGTCATCGGCGTCCTGGTGCAGACAGAGAGAGACAGCGGCCTCAGCAGCCCTGTCACACACACAAGGACAACATGAAGACATGGACACACGTCAACGCAGAAAAAAATGCGGTAACCACGTGTACTGAAGCTTCACGGTGCTGAGGAGAAATAAATAAGAATAAAACAGATAAAACAGATAAGCAACGCGAACATATATAGAATTTAAATGACAAATGTGTAGATATACACACCGGACACTGTCCTCGCCAGAGCGGCCGCCATGTTGCTTCCTCAATGTCGGCGTAAGTACGGGAGTCCTTTTAGGACAAAACTCAAACACTACATGGTGCATTACCGCCACCTATCTGCTGCTAAAGGAGCACAAGTGTGTCTTAAAACAAGTCAGGTGCCCAAAGGAAGACGCTGTCATTCCTCCATGTGTCCGGCTCCGTTATATCAGGTGGATAGCTGACTCATTCAGGTTTTTTTTAGCATCGAATTCCCTCTCTATGTTTCCAGAGACAGTGTTTCATGTTGAGCTTGAGGTTTGGTAACAAAAAGAGGGACTATGGCACTAATAAGGTTGTAAGATTGAAAGAGATCTACTTGATTTAACTAATTTGGATAACTGAAGCTTCATATTAGCGTCAGATAAAGTTTTAAATACATTATAGAGTCATTCTAATGGTCAGTGCAAACAGAATGAATTATTACATGTTTCAATCTTCATTTGTGCTCATGACAGAAAAGTTTTGAACCCATCCTATAATGGACATGTTTATCTAATTAACATATTGTTTATAGCAAATAAAAGTTACTATCACTACTTCTACTACTCTAATAGGGCTTTAATTTTCAGTTACTTATACTTAATATACTTCTTTCAGTTTCATTTTATACATGCAAGCTACTTGACCAAATACTGCAGATACTGTACTTTTTGTCTATTTGTCATCTAAAATTACATACAAACACCCTACATTTCACAACAGTTCAAATTAGTACAATATATAAAAGTTTTAATAATGTCTAACTTCTTGTAAACTTCTTGTAAAATTTAATAATAACTCCTTACTTTAACTTTAATCTTTTCTACTACTGGAATGTGGTAATGAAATACAAAACAAAAACATAAAAAAAAACATTGCAGAGGTACATTTCAGTCAGTTCTGTTATGCATTTCGGTGTCCATGTCCTGTTTCATGTGCATGTTATGACTTTCATGCTCACAGTCTTGTATGAAACGTTCAGCCTTGTCTGTGTCTCTGTACCTCATGTTATCACACTGTAAAATGTTAATCTGATCCTGAGATTGGCCATTTGTCACAGTCTCTTGTTGGATGCTTTCATATAATGTGGAAAGAATTCTTCAGTGCTGTGTGACCTAGTCTTATTGGACTGATTTTCTTTTTTTCTTTAGTCTGGTAAACCTTCCTGTATATAATGAATAGACCTACTTCTGCCCGATACACAGGTGCAATTAATAACGTTAATGAATGTCCTAGTAAAGTGACCAGGCAGTAAATCAGGGCTCCCTTTTGATCTGGGACACCGTAACTTGGTCGTTATCAATAATATTAATTGCACCTCTGCTTTCCCTGCTGTGACAGGTTTAAAGGTCCTCTGTTAAAAAAAAAAAGGCGAAGAAGAGGCGTGCACCATTAAACTCCTTTTTTGACACGACACGAACAGTCAAATGTCACAGCTTCATCACAGTCTGCTACAAACAGGGGAATCAAGTATCAGAATACAACATAGAAACAAATTATGTTTCACAATAATTTATATCTTGAAACAAAATGACACAAACATGACAACAAATGATGTAAAAAGAAAAAAAAATACAGTAATAGAATACAATTTTCATTCCTGGTTACGCCATTATGAATCGTTGTAACCAGATCATTTATACAAAATAACTCCAACCCAATAATATCATGTAAATTAGAACTCTTGTAACAGCTTGTTAAACCGTTGCTTTTCTATTGTGCCAGAACTTATATGAATACCATATAAATCCCTGATCAGTTGCGTTAAAAAGTAGGAAGACAGTGGAGTGCAACATCAACAACAGCAGGTCTACTTACAAAAAACAGACTAAAACTGTGTTGAGACCAACAGTGTCTGTTTTTTTTTTTTTTAAACTGCACATTTGAGTGATTCAAGTGAAAAAAAATGTTGTTCCAGATTACCATAGAAGTTTTTCAAGAGGTCAAACATGTCAAGCTGTGTGGAACTTTAAATATAGGCAGTAATTTATTACTTGTGGCCAGAGAAGCTGTTATTCCCATTACACTGATGTGAGCACACCGTCTATACATAGCACTCACACTTAAATAAAGCCACACTTCAGGGTCTGGCCTATAAATCTGAAAGGCACGTTAATTTGAGGCGCTTGAGATTAAAATTATTGAACTGATTATTGACTCAAACAATTCCAGTCAAGTCTGTAAGAGGCTACAAGTTAAATGAGTTAGAAATAAAGCTCAAGTTAATCATTATCATTTATTTTCCTTTAAAACATACAACCATGATCTTTAAAAAAAGCAGGTGAAAAACATGAGGCCAGGGTATCAATGAAACTCAAGACAACACATCGTATTGCGTTAAAGACGCCTGGCATGAGCCACAGTTACAGTTTTTGTAACTGGGGAACTACACAAGCTAATGAAGGCACCTAACACATGAGTTCAAAGTAAATCAATTACCTTAGTTAAAAAAAAGTGCTTTTCATAAGAGAGAGTGTTTCCCACAGAGCCCGAGGCAGGCATCTTGTTTTCACCGT
This sequence comes from Lepturacanthus savala, assembly GCA_030544235.1. NCBI lineage: Eukaryota > Metazoa > Chordata > Actinopteri > Scombriformes > Trichiuridae > Lepturacanthus > Lepturacanthus savala. Next base: position 14,992,275 of record CM060469.1, on the reverse strand, counting down.
TCCAGCATACCTCTCATAATCCAATAACCTAGTTGAGAAGAGGAAAGCGTTTGTCTCTGAGTGGAACAACTGTAAAAGTGTCAAACTGGAAGAATTCACAAAAGAGCCGACTTCTGTTTCTCAATAATATATTCAAATATGTCACATAGAAAACCTGGTGGATTGCCGGTGTACTCTCAACGCACCATTTACCAAAATATGGCAGCCCAGGATTTTACCATCAGTCTTCCTCTATCAGTTCTTTTGTCTTCAGTTGAGACGGGGAAAAAAAAGACTTCAGTTGATTTTTGTCCTTCTGGGTACTTAGAAAAGCGTAGCTGAGTTCCTTTGGTTCACCAGCCAGCGTAGACAGGTTCTGCATCACAGGGGATCCCGTAGTATCGACCCTGAGGTCGCTCTTTGCATAATAATGGAGTTCGGGCAATAGACAGCTCTCCATCATTGTCCCTTCGTCGACGTAGTACCATTAAAATGATGAAGAGTAAAGCCACTGCAAAAGAGAGAGGATGTGCTGTAGGGCTTATAAGAGACTGACAAGAGTGCACTGATACAAGAGGATGACGTATTTCATTATGTCCTGTTTGTGCATCATGTGTTTTCAGCTTAAAAAGCAAAACATCATCATCCAAAATATTTCCAGTGTGCAAAAAGAATAGTGAGACTCTCTTTTTATGAGGCCAAATGACTCGTTGGAGAAAAACAAATATATGGGGAAAAGGGGAAAAATCATTGGCTTATGCAACTCTTTGCCTTTTTTGTACTTTCTTTTGCTTTCTTTTGTCTGTCTTGTTTTATACTATTGTTCAAAATAAAAGTTTTGAAATGAAATGAAATAAAAAGCTCAATTTTAAATGTGGCCATAAATTACTTTTTTCAGTTACAATATAAAAGGTGCAGTCATAAATCTATCATACTGTCGGGAGAAGTAAACAAAAATAGACAAGGAATTGATATTTTTACATTGGAACTTTTCTATTTCGCTTCTTATCCACGCTCGGTTGTATAGTTTATTTATAATAACGAAGAAGTTTCATTTGAATTTAGAATCTGTGCACAAATTCTTAAGTGAAAAGTGCAAGAGTGGAACTTTCTGGTCGCATATTTACTTTGTCTGATCTGTGCTCATTTCTTCTTCTGAACAAAAAAAATGTGTGTTCCATTTAACTATAGAAAATAAGTGTCAATGACGAACATTGTGGCTTAAACCTTATCAGCTTTAACATCTTTCTAAGAAGAATTAATATAGAAGCTCTGAAATATCTGTAAATCATACTGGATAATTAATACTCTAATATAGTGACAACAATTATGAATGGGAAAAAAAGGGGCTGTATTGGAATATTCCTTCTTCTATGTTAAAAACAGGTAGTCATGTTGTTCTTGTTTTGACTCACCTCCTCCTCCAATGACTAACAGAGCGATAGTGACAGGAGCCAGTTCACAGGTGTCCCCTGCTTTGCGGAAGAACGTCTCCATGCAGTATCCTGGAGCCAAGCTGCCCTCTGGACAGAAAGCATCACTCGGGCACTGAATGGGGGTCACGTCAGGACTCTGAGAACCAAACGTACACGGGTAATTTCAACGTGTTCATTTTTTTTTTTTTACAATATCCTGTCATGTTGCGTTGTGGAGGGTTCAGTACTCACAGGACAGTAGTGATCCTCTGGGCAGATGTCACAGGTTTCCTGGCCCCATTGGATCTGGTAGTAGCCACTGTTGCAGATCTGACACATGATCTGATGAGGAGCCTTGTGCATGCCTGTCGAAAAATAAAAAACAAAAAAACAGATGTTACCTAGAATAAGCAGATTGCTGAGAATGCAGCACTGACATGAGTAATTAAAGCCCAGTAGATTTAAGTTTACCTGGCCGACATGGTGTGCATTCTTTAGCACCAGCCATTATGGCCTCTTTTCCTACAGGACACGTCTGGCACTGGGTGCAGCCAGAGGAGCTGTCGGAGAAAAAGACAATTTATTTTACGGTAACTGGAATTTTATGGCAGAAACAACTTATGTTGATTTACAGTGCTAACAGACAGTGCTTGAGAAATAATTAAGTCCTCTTAACATAACCTAATTGTCATTAATATTGAGCAGTAGGTCACTGGAGAGTCTCACTTTGACCCATCTAAAATGAGATAGAGGCTCCTTTCTTTTCACCCTCCTTAGACCTGAGTTATTTATATATTTTATATATCCTATGGCCTTAACAGACATAGTCAGTCAGTCAGTCATTTTCTATACCTGCTTATTCCTCATTAGGGTCACAGGGGTCTGCTGGAGCCAATCCCAGCGCTTTACGGCGAGAGGCAGGGATACACCCCAGATGGTCACACACTCACACCTACAGGCAATTTAGAGTTGCCAATTAACCTCAGCATGTTTTTGGACTGTGGGAGGAAGCCGGAGTACCCGGTGAAAACCCACGCAGACACATGGAGAAGTTGCAAACTCCACACAGAAAGGTCCCAGACCCAGGACCAAGGAGGTCTTGAACCTGTGACCTTCTTGCTGTGAGGCAACAGCGCTCACCCCTGCGCCACCGTGTCGCCCCTTAACAGACATAGTATTCCCTCAAATAGTAACCAGAGCCTTTCCTGACCTCACCTGCCGATAACAGGCATTATTTGAAGCAGGCTTGTAGAAGCTTTTATTTCTGATCCTCTCTGTTTGCTGAGTATAATTGGTCATATTTTAGTACAAAGCCTCCTGTTTTCTCCTTTAAAGTTATTCCATTATGCAATAACCGAATGCGTCCTATATCTTCAAATTAAAAAGCTGTCAAGCTTTTCGGTTGACAGGAACACTTCAATTTATAAGAATGCTTTTATTTATATGTCTTTGACTTGTTCAAGTCAAGATGTGCAGAACAGATAATTGAAACCAAAAGTTAAAAGTATCTTTCTCCAGGGAGACAATAAATTATCTGTAGAGCGTTTGAGCTGTCTTCACTGAAACAATAAATTATCTGTAGTATGTTTGACGGTTATTTATTTGTGCTTTAGAACAAAACTTATTCACTGCCTCTCTCTCTCTATCTCTATCTCACTTGGCTCTCAGCTCATTCCACTTTCTGTGCTTCACGTTTTACTGAACATGAATCTGGAAGCCAAGTGTCGGTTTGAGCTATTGCTCTTAATCAGACTCAAACATCAAATGGCAGCAACATCCGCCATATTCAAAACCACCACCGGCCATCTCTTTATTTTTCTTGTGGTTGTGACCATTTTGGGCGTATAATTCCGAATCATCCACACCATGATCTCTGCCTCGGTTTCAACCTTCATGTCATGTGCACTGAAGACGGCACCAGTAGCATTTTTCTTTTGCTGGTACACATGACACCGTGGCGAGCTGCCTGTTACAGACAGATCTCTGTCATCATTACCTTCCTCTCCTCTGGGACATTTGGCTTGTTTGACTTATGAATAGTACCAACATACAGTATATCAGTCTATCTTCTAGCAACTAGAACAACACGTAAAGAAATTTTTGCTTCTTTTTTCACCGCGCTGCTCATCTTTCACTGCGCTGGTGGAGTATTTTTTTTGTCACACTGTCCTGTTCTTGCCACGAGATGCTCTGTCATTAGCGCTCGCTGTAGCTCCAGCTGCTCCGTTATGCTCTGTGCCATGATTTTTCCCATGTGCATCTCTCAGAGCTCTCACCCTATGACTCCTCCCCTCATCATGTAAGTAGCCTACTGGCAGTTTCTATGGCCAGAAGACCTGCAGCTTTTTTTTTTTTAGCAAGGAAGCAAAACTCTGTTATTGGAGGTCATGGAGAAGAGTTTTTGTGGATTCTAAGAGGTTATGATGCTGTTGTAGTGAAAAGCTTTCAACTCTCACCTATAAGCCATAAGCTTTAAATAACTTCACAGGTACAATATGCTGAAATGAAAGGAGCTCAGGTTAACTGCTGCTCCTTTGTCCGTTTGATTAAGACACCACACACACACACACACACACACACACACACACACACACACACACACACACACACACACACACACACACACACACACACACACACACACACACATATTACAATTCCAAGTCCAGTTCTGCTGCATAAGTAGCGTTAATGTCCGCAGAGACATTCATGTCATACTTGCTGCTTAAATTTTCATGCTGCTGATTAATCAAAGCGGTAACTGTGCAACTGGCTGTGTGTGAGTGAGTGTGTGAGTGTGTGTGAGTGAGTGAGTGTGTGTGTGTGTGTGTGTGTGTGTGAGTGTGTGAGTGTGGGTGCGTCCTGTGCTTGCAAACAGAACCATGAGTGGGAAACATGTGATGTTTGACCTGCCTTGTTAGATAAGTGATTTTTCCAAACACAGAGATAGTTATGAAAGTTCCACACTGATTTCTGAATCCTAAAAAATAAATTAACGGAGAACAAAAGCCATTCAAGACATTCATGCAAGACTTACTTGCAAAAGCTTCCTCGTGCACATGGTGCACATAAAGTGGAACTCAGCTGTGACGAATAGAAACCTGAAAGACAGACAGACAGAAGGTACGGTAACTCAACGACTGTGTGTTTCTCTCAAGTCTGAGATAATTTGAAAAAGTATTTAGGTCATTCCATGTTTATTGGTAGCACTACATCTGCGTAGGTAGAGACAAAGTTTATTAGCAAGCTTAAGTTCCTTTAATTGTAGAAATATGTATTTAGTGGATAATTGATTTGAACAGTTACATATCAGATGTCAGCCACGCTGCGACAGGATATTTTTAACATACAACACTGCAACAGAAACACTGGAATGGATTTCATATAAGTCAAATTTCTGCCGTTTTAGTCTGAATTAAATTCATGAGTTGCTGAGTTACAACACTACTACTGATGTTTGTTTACAGCTAAATAAACACACCTGGGAAACATTTTGTGCAACTGTCTTTGCCAGTGTCATTGTTGAAGGATCCAGTCGGGCAGGGGTGGCATAAAGGACTTCCAGTGAAACTGTACAGGAGTGTGAATTATACAAGAAACAGACCAGTGAACTGCATTAGAATAGAATAATTATTTTGCATTTTAAAAAAAAACAACAACAAAATGACAAAACCTCCATCCTTACTTTGTGTAGAAGCCCCGGTTGCAGGGCAAACACTTCTCCTGTCCAGCCATTGGCTGATAGAAGCCTCTGCCACATGCCAGGCAGGCTCCAGGAAATAGACACTGCCCGGGTTTGGTGCAGCACGAACACAGCAGCGTGTCTGGGATAAGAGAGGAGACCAGTTCTCATGTTTAACCACTAAAGAGTAAACGCATAGTAACAAAAATGCTAATAATATTATGCATGAAAGATCCTGAAACATTAAAATGACTCAAATCAACCATTTAGGCGCACAAAAAAAAGAATAAACTGGTGGTTTAATATCAGACGACACTGCTGTGACTCACTGTTGTCATATTGGGATCCTGGTGCACAGGGCTCACAAGTAGAAATGTTGAATGCGAAGCAGCCCGGGGTCACGCTGCTGACAACCATGGTCGTTACGGCCACATCAGTCATATCAGTCACATTCTCAATGGTCAGCGTGGTGGTGCCCACTACAGCGGGCGTGAGTGTGGTCTGGCTCACCACTATTCCTGGAAAAGAATGACATAAAATATGACCGTTTGATTTGTATGAATTCTGATGGAAGTGAACTATTGATTTGACCGGCAGGCGACCTCTGGAAAAATGCAACGCAATCGCTCCTGTGGCCTTTGGAGATTGATGTCTAATCTACGATATTTAACGCAACAGTGGGAGCAGAAGAGTCAAATATTGTAAAGGATTAACGAGATCAGCCCATGTTATTTGCTTTTGGGGGGGCTTTCCGAATCTTAACCCCCAAATCATTGTTCCCCTTTTACAATCAGTCCAAAATCTATGTAGGCTCATCTTAATCACATTCTTTCGGTTTCTCTTCACTCAATCAATCTGAAAGTTTTTTGTTTTTTATCATATTTTCCCCACATGGAACTGCTTAGAACAGGGAATGAATGCATGAAAATACATATACAGAAGTAGATCTCCCATAGATCTGCCGGCCCACAGACAGGAATGCAGACTTGTATCCACAAGAAGTATGAAAATCAAAACAAAAGGTGTGGCAGATGCATGAGGGCCCTCTGTGGTTGCTATGGTTTCCTGGTTGGTCTATGTCTGGTGCTGGCCATGAATTTATTATTTAATATAAAAGTCTTTATTCAGCTATAGTCTGATACCACTGTTTTATCTTAAATCACTCTTCAAAAATATCAAGTACACCATTCATCATCACCACTGAGAGAGTAGTGGAGGCAACAGGTAATACACATGTCCGCAAAACAGAGCCCGTATTGTAGTAGTAATCACATTAGCCATGTGCTTAAGTGCTTTCTTGAGCCATCTTCCTCATGAAATGCAATTATTCGGAAAGGGGGTCATGTGATTTCTCTGGTTCGGTCTCAGCAGGGTTGGCAACATTTTCTCTCTCAAAGAGTCTCAGCCTCAGTAAAACTGGCAGAAAGAACCGCCATAATCCTGAAGTTTGGAAGGTTTCGGGTAGAAATGTCTGCGAAGTGACCCCTGTATAAAGACGGATATTCAGGTGACGTCACAGCAAGATGAAGTGTCAAATAATATGAATGATATTACCAAGTGCCAAAGAAACACAGTAAGGCGTTTTTGTAGTGATTTTTTTCCAAAATGTGTTAAGAAGTTTGGGTGCAGACATGAAAAAAACAAGAGAAATCTGAGGAAAAAGAGCTTTTCAACAATAAAGACCTTAACTACAAGTAGAGCAGCTTGCCACTAGAACTTTATAAACTCTTTAACATTCAAATCTACAAGTGTAGTCTTTGTTCAAGCATGATTTTAGATTTCATTTTTATTCCATTCAATAATTCCATTGATAATGCGCAAAGGCAGCGTCCATTTCATAAGGAACATCTATAATAAGCTCATTGTTCTTGTTTGAGGTTATTCCAGTTTGGGACTATGACCCCCAGCATACACATATTAAGGTATTTCCTATGTAATAGAGGAGATCTACAATAAACAGGCATATTGTACATTTATAACATGCTGTAGCATTACTGAATCATTCCTATAATAACAGGCGCTTTTAGGGACTCACCTAAGAGGCAAGCGGCGGCTATCGCAGGCAGAACTCCCCGGCAGTCCATCCTCTAGATATTATCGAGAACTTCCTCCGAACAATGTGGAGTTACAGCATCTCATCCCTGACAAGTGGCCGAGTTGCCTTTGTTTGTGTCGGAGCGTCAGTGAAGGTCGCTGCTGTGGGATCGGTCCGCTCATCAGCGTCATATGACAAAATACACATCATGTGATTTTTTGCTGTAGAGGGGAAAAACTCAACAAACGGGATAGAATTCAGACAGATCTCACGTTGTTGCACATGGCAGCCAGCAGGGGCGCTGCAGCGTAGAAATTAATAAATCTGTTGATTAATATATGTACATACTTTTACACATTTTTACATTTTTTTAAATTTAAGCAGTTTAATTCCAATTTATTTGTATCCATTTATTAGACCCCTATATATTATACTGTATATATGACAGGAGAGAGTGTATTAATACTGTTACATGTTTAAAAAAAGGCCAATCCACAGAGAAACAGCCTGTATTCAGAAACTGTGCCATAAAACAAGCAGTCATGACTCACGTGAAGTTGTGATGTCACTACTATACAGTCACCACCAACAACCCCCACAGCCATTTAAAGAGGAGGAGGAGAAAAGAAGTGTAAAACTATACTGAGATGATCTTTGGTACTTAAAGTCTTGTTAGGGATGTCAAAATTCTAAATAAAAAAGAGGAAAGTGGATAATATGGGACATTTAAATGGTACAAAAATAAATAGTTAACTACCCGACCCAAAAAAGAGAGATATCAATTTTCAGGAACCAAGTAATAGTTAACAACTTATACAGATGATCCTGTTGATCCAAACATTTCCTACAAGTGCCACAAGTTTTGCTGGTTAATTAACCCCCGTCTGTATATCAGCATGGATGAAGCCTGATGTCTGGGTCTTTTCTAGGACTAGAGCTCTAGAGCTAAGCAGAACCCCATGATCTAGACCCAGTTAGTCAGGAGTTCATCCTACAGCAACATAATCCACATCGTACCTCTGAGCTGTCAGATCATCATCTGTTAGATCATCATCTGTCAGATGACACATTAAACTATGATACTTTCAATAAAAACAGAAAAAATCAAGGTGTTCTAAAGAGAATTAGACATGACTTATATATAACTATATATATAACATAGAAGGGACTAAAAATGTTTTTTAAAAAACATAAAAAATGAAAAAAAACACATTTGAAGTTGAATATATAAAAACGTAAATAATTTATGTAACAAATGCTATAAATCAGAATGAAAGAGAATTAGACATGACTTCATTTAATTCAGGAAAATACTGATTATTCTTAGATAACCACTTTAGGGATGATAAATAATTTTACATTCATTTCTTTTTCTCCTTGTTTGACTGTCCGTATGTATCAATACTTGAAATACATCAAACAAAGGATTGCAAGAGTAATTCAAATTGGATTTAAAAGATCCTGGCAAAATGCAATGTGAACCAACAAGATAAGAAAAGTAAATGTTCAATAGTTTTTTGACTCCTTTAAAATCCTACCAGAAAGTAATTTATAGAAGGCTGATACATGTACAGACATGTCTCTATTCAAACCAGTATGATGATGATTGATCCGGCATCATGTTACTCTGAGTAATAATGAGTGATTGTTTGTACAATAACTCTGTAACCAAAATATACAAGTTACAACACTGTTAACATTGTTTTAGGGAAGGGAAATTATACTTGAATCATAAAAAGAAGGTTCAGTTCCTCTTTTTGTACGACTCACACCCACACACAGGTGGGTGGAATTTATTTTGGAGAGAAACAAAAATGTTCTGACATGTATAACGTTTACTTTCAGCACAGTTACAGTGAGGAGCTTTGTTTGAAGCTGAGCTGATCCAAAAGTCAAAGGTCAGCATGTGCACAGTTACGTTCAGGTAGATTATCTACAGAAACAAGCATGTTTACTGGTCCTTGAAGAGGAAGGAGTCTGTTTATTATGTGTCATATGTGAAACTAAAGATGAACACCATTTTATGTTTTTGTATTTTGATGTCTTGTAACTCCCTGCAGGCCACGCACATGACACACTATCTTACTAACTAGAAATACAGACGGAGCAACTGCTGCAAGAAATAAAGTACACAGAGGCAGTCGATCTTACACAGGTTTAATGGTAAATGTGTAACAAATGATGGTGAATTAAATCTAGTTAATCATGCACATTTATCTGTCTGATCTAAAACTGAGAAACAACATGGGGAGACTCCTGGACGTGACGCTCTAATCTCAGCTCCAGGTCCTCCCAGCTTTTCTCCTTCAAGATTTTCTATCAAAAAAAAAAACACAAGAACACAGACAGACTCAAGTGAGACATATTATTTACAGTAGCAAAACACAGACAAAGCTTTGCAGGTCACTGATTTGCTGTAGATTTCATCCTCACGGTGTGGTGTGAATCCATCTGTCCGGCTGCGTGCGCTGCTGCCTGCTCACAGGTTTTACCCTTGTCGCTTCCGATCTGTTTCAGTCGTTGACGCTCCTGCTGCTTCTCCTCCAGCTTCTTCTGCAGAGCCAAAACTCTCTCGTCCTGAGTCGCCAGCTGCCGGACTCCCAGCGTGGCTTCCCTCTCCTTTTTCCTGCAATGTGCCAAAAACGATCACGATAATTGTGTGTGTGTGAGTTTGTGTGTTCATACGTGTGTGGGTGACATTCCCCTCCTGACCTGAGGGCAGCGGCCTGGGCCAGCGCTCTCCTGTGGACGTCGACGGCGTCCAGCTGCTCCATCAGCAGCTGTCTCTTGCTCTGTTTCTCCTCCAGGATTTGCTCCCGTTTCTCCTGCCGCTCCGCCTCCTGCGCCTCCTGCAGAAGGGCCAGCCGCTCCTTCAGCTCGGCCAGGGACATCTCCCCCAGCAGCGCGTGGCCTGCGGTCTGGCATAGAACACACACACACAAAAAACACTGAACCGTGACACAAGGCAGGTGAAAGTGCGGAGGAGAGAATGGATCGGCCCTTTCTTTCGCTCACCTCTGTGTTGTCAAAGTTCTTGACCCCGTTGTGAGGAAGCGATTCGATTGCACGGATTTCGGAGATGATTTCATATCTCCTGCTGAGCTCCGCCTGTGCCTCCTCCAGGGCCTGACGGAGGAGCTCTCGACTTTGCTCTGAGACCTCTTTCACTGAAATGGTTTAGGATGAGAAAAGGGAAACGAGTAACCGACGGTAACTGCATTATACTTCGCATTAAATAAATGGGGCTTACCGATAGTTTGCTTGAATTTCTGCAACTTCTCTTTAGCCATTTTTGAATTCTTGTGCCCCTCGGCCACTTGTTGCACCAAGTCCCTCATTTCTTTTTCCTCCTGCAGTCTTTCGTCAGCATATCTCCTCATCAGCTGAGCTGTCTTTGCAAGAAACAGCAAAATAACCAACATGACACTAATAACAGACATGATATTGTCTATTTACTCTCCACTTTAAAGCAGTGATTCTCAAACGTTTTTATGCAAAGGACCCCTGTTAAATCCAAAACCCAAAAAAGTATTTTTTGTATCTGTGTCAGTATCTATATATCATCAATATCCACGTCATCAATATAATAAGAAAATGGTTTAATATAATCTCAGTAGTAGGGCTGCAACTAACCACTATTTTAATATTTAATTTAGATTTGATTTGTTTGTGCGATTATTTAACTGGGTCCTTTATATCCTCCTTTTGAAACATTTTACAGAATATATTCTTCATTTTCTCTAATGATCCTCAGTGTAATTTCTATGATTTTATAGATAAATTTATCTTTCAACTCTTATCCTATTAATCATTGGACTTATTGAACAGTTGTTTTTTCCTGATTTGGGTTGGTTTGTCTGTAGTAAAACACAATTTTAGACTTTTTTTTTTGCATTATTCTAATTGTATTTGCTGTGTAACAGCGACATAAATTTGATTCTGACACTTCTGTAGTCAACTCACATGTTATAGATTTCTTTTGATACCAGTACACGTACATAACCCTGGTGGTTGTAAAGATATTCCATATTTATTGTCATATTGAGCAGAAAACCTGAAAAATAAGCCTGGGGCTTAACTGGGTAACGTGACACAAATTAGACCCTCATTTGATATGATATTGACCCAGAGTCCCATAAGATTATATCACAGGAAGTGTATGAAACCCATGGACTAAATATTTTCTCATTGATCTCATGCTGACTGATCTGTGCCCACCTCTTCTTTCTTGAACTGAGCAGCCTTCTGGTTGCGTTCCATTAATCGAGTGCGAGCCATAGCTGCCTCCTCGTAACTGATGCGCCCTTCCAGACGCCTGCGATCGATCCTTGCCAGCTCCTCCTGTAGATCCTTCTCCCGCATCTCCTTCTGCCACCGCAGGAAAGAAGAGGGCTCCCGTGACCCCTCCACCAGACGCTCCAATCTGTGCCACATCAAGACACAGGAATGAATTAAACTGAATTCATTTTAAAAATATGGACCAAAAGGTCACACAAAGCAGTCGTACACACAGTGATACTAGTGTTATTAAAACTATCAGTGAGTAGACTTTTTAAACGAGTGTCTCACAGATGGCTCCATTAAAAATCTTCCCTGTGAGATAGTGTCAGGTAAAATACCTCTGCAGCTCCTCCTCCACCTGACGGTCATATACTGCCCCCTGTCTCAGGATGGCTGCACTGTTGAGCTTGATGGGCCAGCTGTTACCCTACCAGAACACAAAAAAATCACTCCAGTTAAACTCCCGGCTGTGGTGTACCTTTCTCGTTTTTTTTTTTTTTTTTAATGACTGTATGATGCATGATACAGTTTTTATATAACCAGTAGCATCAAACTCAATTTAGTTCATGGGCCACATTCAGAGCAATTTGAGCTCAAGTGGACCGGACAGTTTTTATTACAATTTAAAAAAAAAAAAAAAAAAGGAGAGATGACATAAGGAAGAAAGTGCTATTTTAACACAATATACCAGTTATTTCATATTGAAATTAATTAAATCATAATAAATCAAAATATTTTGCTTTTGATACAATTACTCCAATGTTCAGTAGAATTATCTTGAAATATTTAATTCAATTGGCTGATAATTTTCTTTATTTTTTTTTTGTTTCAAGATTGAATTGTTTGACATTTTATCCTAATTTTTTAGGATTTTTTTTTTTTTATTTGATACTTTGGACTTTTTTTTATCTTATTGTTCTAACTTTTCATCTCATATTTTGGAAAAAAATTGAGAAATAAGCATTATCTGCCAATTCAAGATAATTTTACTCTATATTAGACAAATTGTATTAAATACATGATATTTTCCCTCGATGAGCTTTAATTTTTTTTGCAGTGAACTGAACAACATTTAGTTTTTTAAGCAGCAGGTGAAGTTATCTCCTGTCTGGCAGAAACAGGAACTGATCCATTTTTTATCTCACTCTGTACAGTCATCCATTGGGCCAGATTGGACGCTTTAGTGGACCGGTTCTGACCCCTGGGCCGCATGTTTGACACCCCTGCCCTAGACATTATCTAGACTTTAAAAAAAAAAGTGTCTATTTGCATGAAATGAGACCTTTAATACTTATCGTTAACGTATCAAAGACCGATCCATTGAAGCTAGTGAAATAATTCTTTCTCACCTTATTACTGGAAGGAGTTCCAGAGGAATAAACTGAATTAAACCTGAGCTTTGAATCCAAGTCTTCCTTGATCTGAGACATCAATTTCTACAGAAATGTAAATGTCAGTAAAAGTGAAAAAGTGTACAGTAACATCTTGTTTTTTTTCTTTATATAACTTAAACATAATTCAGTAATGTTACTTGTTAAAGAAAGAAAATAGTGCCAACCTTTGTGTTCTCAGACTTCTCTGGATTCACACATCTGAACTGTTTCATGTTTGCTTCATACAGCAGTTCCTTTAGTGAAGAACAGATGTCATTACAATGCTATACAAAAACATTATGTATGTGTTAAGCTTTTATAGTAATTAAAAATACAGTGATTTTGAAATTTAAAAACACATTTTCCAATCTTTTAATGTCGTATTTATTCCAGCGTTTAATCCAACTCTGTACCAATTATTGATTTCACAGAAAGCAGTTGTACCTCAGTCTTTTGTTGGTTCCTTTGTTTCATCTCCTCTATCATCTGCAGCTCTTTTGGAGCCTTGTAGGTGCTATTTGGTACCTAAAAACCAAAAGTCTTTGAGTTGTGCATGCATCACGCCCCTCTATACAGTTTAATAATATGTCTTTTTATCCGTTGCACAAAAACAGATGTATCACAGTGTTTGAAAGAAAGACTGGATTTAATTGTAAATGAGGCTGACTGGTTTGTGTTTCTTCTGCTGTGGGATGAGCTCAGGCATGGGCAGAGCTCGTGGTTTAGGTTTGGTTAGAGAGAACTCCTTGGGCTCGGTGGTTTTGATCGGAGCTTTCTTGACCCGACTTCCACGGGACATTTTGACAGCAAGCTGGTTCAAGAGAACATCAATCTCAGGGCGCCATCTAAAGGACGAAAGTGATAAATATAAAATCGGTCATTCCTCGCCTTAAAAACAGCTATTTGTGGCGAAAAATGTTCTTCCTGAGCTGCTCTGTTTTCACCTTAGCAGAGGGCCGATCCAGTGCTTCGCCACAAAGGCAGCATCATAGATGTTATTCCATTCGTCTTGTATCCAGGTGGTGAGGTTTGTGAAGAAGAAACTCAGAAACTACAACCAAACACAGCATACTCTAACACACGTTGCACCTGAATTCAACTTTTGATTGCTCTTTCTCATCAATAAATTGACTTTCTTACCATGTGCATTTTCTTGATGTCCAGATTTTTGACAATGTTGCTAAAACCCTGAAGTCCGAGGTCATCAAGGACAAATGTGGTGAGGTAGCAGATAACTGAAAACATTATTATGAATATATAAATTCATTGTTATATTTAGACTAACCTCTACATTTAAAAGTCTTAGTTAATTAACTTACTGACAAACTGGCTGCGATCACCTCTGGATAAGCATTTCCCATTCTGACCATAGAAGGCATTAATGACTACGTCCAATAACTTTTTATGCTCAACACATCCAGAAACAACATCGAGGACGAATCTCTTATGCTGATTATCCATGTGCTGCAACAGAAAAACAACATATTAATGGTGGATATGGTAAAGCTGCAGCATCTGGACACTGATCTGAGACTTATTGTACCTGCAGATCCTTTGAAGCGTCTTCCATGAAGTCATCCAAGCACTGCCTGCCTGCACTGAAATTATCGAGCAGCACAGCAGCCTCCTTGACAAGTGATCCATAGCTTGATGCCATTTTATAGCCTATCGACCTGCAGAAAGCTGGTGGAGATGGATGACTATAGTGAAAAAGATTTTAGCTGTAGCAGAAAGGCCCACAGTTTATATAACAATACTCATGTGTCAAAACAAATCTGCTCTACCTGAAAGAGATCCAGGTGGTTTCTATTAAAAAAGAGTTAAAAATAGGAAGTCATTTTCATGAAAATCCACAGAGTGGCTTCTTGTTTTCAGCTCGAACCGTTGCCATGTTCATCCGTTGCTTAGCAACCCAGTGGCGTAAACAGAAGCGTATCCCAGCTTGAACTGAACGCCTACGGTTAAAAGAGTGGTAGTTTATAAATAGGAAAAAATGGCTTTATTGAATTAATAGGAGATATTTTTGGTTTTCCTTTTTTTTATTTTATTCATTATATGAAACGAGTCGTGGTTTTGATCCATCTGGTGCAGATTAACAGAGTGTCATCCTGATCCTTTGTTGGCTGCCGTAACAAAAATTATGACGTAGCATTTTGTGACGTCTGTGCAAAGCTTGCGCTGCCTTCAAGTGCCATTGGAAATATCGGTGTAAGCAGAAAATGAACCACCAACGTGATAAATAGCCTACAACAGGGATAATAAGTATTATTATCACATTAAGGTAGTAGGCCTGTGTTTGTTACACATATAATAGCCATGTTGCCGGGAAAAGTAACTTCACGTAACGGTTTTGAGGAGGTTAGTTTTGGAAAGCTGATTACTGACTAAATCACATGCAAACTAAGGTTTTAGAGAAGTCTCACAATGCATCAATTGATTTCCTGCCGTAATCTGATTACCCTAATCAGATTTTCTGTGGGCATGTAAACAAAGTCATTGATTTGGCATTGTGTTATTCCAAATCATGTTTTTAAAATCAGTAATATATTTTAAGAAATAAAGTGCGCTGTTGAAACCTGAGGAGACCACCAATACACTCTATTGTACTTTTTTTTAAAAGCTGTGTCTAAGTAGAGAGACATCATTTTGTCCAATATTTAGTTTAAAAATAATGATACTTGCATAGGATATTCATAGAATCTAGAAAAAGAATATACAGCTCTGGAAAAAAAATAAGAGACCACTGTAAAATGATCAGCTTTTCTGATTTTACTACGTATAGATATGTGTTTGGGCAAAAGGAACATTTTTTGAGTATATAAACTACTGACAACATTTCCCCCAATTTCCAAATAAAAATATTATCCTTTAGAGCATTTGTTTGCCGAATCTATCTATCTATCTATCTATCTATCTATCTATCTATCTATCTATCTATCTATCTATCTATCTATCTATCTATCTATCTATCTATCTATCTATCTATCTATCTATCTATCTATCTATACTACAAGATGCATGTATGTTGCATTGCACAAGTGTGAAAATAAGTTCCTCTGGTGCTTTTTTAGTTTGATGATCCACTGATTTAGAAATAAAACATTCTCTTAATTGCCTCAGATTTTAATTCTGGATTATTTTAAGTAGCCTATAAATCTTTTTCATGGAAAACTATATAAAACATAATATTACTAAAAAATAAAAATGTCTTAAAAATATTAAAAAATAACTCACTAAACGAGAGGGTGGTGATTTAAAAAACTCTTTATTATTTATTTTTATTGTTTCATGGCTAATGCATATTTTTTTAACTGAATAGCCATTTAATCACTATTCACACCCGGTATTGTTTTAAGTGGGAAACTATGTAAAAAATAATAAATATTTTTGAATTAATCATATTAAAGAATAATAACCACCAAACACGGGCATGGTTTGTATTTTCCTTGCACTGGATGCGCGGTGTGTGTGAGCAGCACGTGAAGGCATCATTTCCTGGGAAAGTGGGAGGTGAATGTTGTCAACGTGACTGTCATCCGGTAACGTTGCAGCCGTCGGTGCCCGCTCCTCTGTGTTGTCGGGAGTCGGGACTTGGAAAGTGGCCGGGCGGGGGAGACAGGCAGCCAACCTCGGCGTTCAGGAAAAATGGAAACAACTCTTTGTTTTGCTATATCTCTTTTGTGCGCGCTCGCAGCCGTTTTATAAACTCACCGTCCGTTGCATTTTGTCCGTTTTTTCCGATTTTTTAAAACCCTGGCCGCCGCTAGCTAGCTTAGCATCCCGCCGCTGATACTGTCAGACACAGGTACGGGAACGGAGAGGAGGGGTGCTGACAAAGGAAGGTGGCGAGGTGACGATGAACCGCTTTCGAAAGTGGCTGTACAAGCCCAAGGTGAGTTATCCGGGATTCAGACGCTGTCAGCCCCGCAGACAGTCGCCGTGTCTCTGTTGTAAATGTTCCAGCTGTCGGGATGGCTACCGGAGCTCGCTGGCTAGCCCGGTGATTGCGTCCGCTGCCACACATCTGCTAACGCTAGCCTGTTCCTGATGTTACTCTATTCACCGGCAGCGTCCCCCTTTGTTGGTGGTGCTGGGGCTTTTGTTTTCAAGCGCTACTCAAGACTATCACAGCCCAGCAATGTGTGGTGGGAGTATACTGGTTTACTTCAGCTGACAGGCATTTTTACCTATTGTCAAACTGGTTTTGTAACTAACTCTTTGTATTATATTTTTTTAATATCCTAATCGATAACAGCTACAGTAACAAAAACAACAATAACACAATTAATATATTTACAAAGCGAAATCAAATATATTGGTAACAGATGTGAGAAACGTTCCTATAAATTTTTATTTTGCACTAATCTGCCAAATATGGTCAATGAAGTCTCAATGTGGGCTCCCAAGAAAAATGTGAATATTTTATTTTCACTATAATTCCATTCCTAAGTGACATAATGACAGAATGTGACTATTTTGGTTATGGGTTTCATACACATTGTGTAGCAAAACATATAGAAGCAAAATTCTTATCAGTTAGGGAATCTGGGACAAAATCTGATCAGATTTGTGGGTCTGCGATCTATTTTTGTCAGTATATGGTCCCATGACATGAAAAAGTTTGAGAACCACTGTTAAAAACACGTGAACAATGCCCATCAAAGGCCAAGTTGATGTCTATAAATTGCTTGTTTAGTCTGATTAAACATGCAAAATCCATAAGTATTGGTTTACTATCAAATAAAACAAAGGGAAGCATCAAAATCTCACAATTGAGAAGCTGCCAGGTACAGTTGCGTTTGGCATTTGAGCTTGAAAAATGATGTATATGCTGAATTGGGTGCTTTTCACAGCTCGATACCAGTTAAGTGGATTTGATTTCTTTGTTCGTTTTTCGACATCTTCTCAAACTGCATTCACTAATGATTGTTAAAATCCCAAACACATTAAATCAGCTGCTGTTAGGCCGGGTACACGTCATTTGTAGACAAAATCATCACTTTAGGAGCAAGTGAGTAATGTATGAGCTGCGATTCTTTAAATTAGGCTCAGAATGTGGAAACGTTACCTGACACAGCAGTGGAAGTATTGAAGGCTTGGTTGCCTCGTTAAATGAACAGTTTAATATATGCCAACTGCAGCACTTTTTAGGATGAGAGAATGTGACTATTTCTGTGGTGAGGGAATTCTTTTGAACTTTCAGGTTTTAGAAGGAGGAATTGTCAACTACTTAATGCGACATTTTGCACTCCCAAAACCGCTTGAATGTGAAGCAGGAGGCATCGATCAATATATCATTTATTTGTGCTGTATCATTGCAATCCCTTTAGTTTCACATCAGTTTGACAAAAAAAGAGATGTTGTGAAATACCCAAGCTGGATTAAAGAGTAATTGTGGATGTTGTAATATTTAACATGGGCTGGGTTTACAGCCTACATACACTTAGCAGCTTCTCCCCATTACTCATTTGTTCTTATAGAACTTTTGCTATTTACAGTCAAGATGGTTTGAGCAACTGTTCTACTGGAAAACGAGTGAACTGAAATGATGCACTTCACATGTACCGTACAGTATTCTAATGTAGCCTCTTCTGGAGCGTGAGTGCACAAAGGCTATTATCAACTGCAGGACATTTGCATAAAAACATATAGAATCTTTGTCTGTCATCAAAGAGCGCTGAATGTGTAAAGTTCAGCCTCGGAGCAGGCCCATAGGCCTGGATAACATTTTAATGCATTTTAATGTGATGTGTCTTTGTAGATTTTCGTAAGAGCTGCACATAAAAAAGGCTGACCTTGCATCCTAACCACTGTAAATATTGAGATTGAACAGATTATTTTTCTTGGAAATCTGCTGTAGCTTCTTAAGCAAGTTGTTGACTGTGGTGCGGTCTTTCTTGGCATAGTAAATCACATTTTTTTGCTGCAATTAAAATGTACTTCTAATTGGCGGTATAAGTTGAGAAGTCAGTCTCTGGTAGAAGAAGACAGCTGAGTTGCCATATCAACCGGTTTGACCTGGCAGATGACGGTAATTGAGTTTTTGCGCCAGTCAAGTCAGACAGGGATAAAAACGAACCACCTCTGATTATATGTGATCCCGGTGCTTCTTACCACATATCGCACACCTGCGTCATTCTCCTTTTTCTGTGGTGAAGTGTGTGTTGCTGTCGCAGCACTTCTGTGGCCTAAGTGTTTGGGGTTCACCAGAGCATTGTCATGTTCGTGAATGAGACTGCCTCTGTAGCGCCGAGCTATTACATCAGCGCCTTTTTTCCCTGCCAAATCACAGCAATGGAAGGAATTAACAAAACTATCTGCGGGTTTTAAATGACCAGTTCTGCCTCAAAGGAGCAGAGACAAAAGTGCTAAAAGCCTCTGTAATTACGCCGATCGCTATGAAAAGACAACAGTAATGAAAGGGAGGCTCGGATCATTTTGGCGTCCTGCGAGCAGAGCGGCACCTAGCTGCTCAGAGAGAAAATATTTCTGTGCCCAGCCCACATATTCTGACATTCATTGTAGAACACTGTGTAGCTTTGTCATTTTGCATCAACAGTAAGCCGTTTATTATTGAACTATGTTCTGCTGGAGATAGAAAAGTGTTGAATCAGCATGTTCCCCTTGACTAAAGCAGAGGTATTGATATTTCCAGAGCGGCTCTTTACCTACCCAGATAACTGAGGAGGACTTTCTTTTGCCCCATGCTAAACAATCCCGTCCTAGTGTGTCAGAGGGTTGTGCGCCACTCTGCGCGGGACATAATGTACCCGTCTATTCTGCCTGACTCTGTCATAAAAGTGCCAACTTCTATGAAAAGATGAATGTGTAAGACTGTCCCGGTCTTCTGTGAAGCTGTAGGGGAAAAGGCAGTAATAGTTAACTGACCCAGAGTGAGGATATACTGTGGTGAGGTGAGATCAATCCTTTAAACTGGTCTGGCTGGTTTTAGTGCGAGTAGCAAACCTGTATGTCTCAGGATACAGACTAGACTCGTTCTAGGTATTTTCTGTGTTTGACTGCTGATTAGTTGTTAGCTGACCTTTCGTCGTACACTTGTGCAGGGAAGACTTTAAGGTAGGAAAAGTGTGAAAATGTGTGGAGGAAGCATTCATGAAAATCTGCTTCATCTCATATCCCTGCAGTCGCAAACAAAGACGAGACCTGGCTCCGGTTTCAGGAGCAGCCAAAATGGCCACTGTCTCCTCACCTCTCATTCATCAGTGTGCGAACTTGTGGAGTGACGGATGGCGAGAGAGCGAGAGGGAGCGAGATATGGCAGAGGAGGCTAAACCTGTACATTAGCTCCGTAGCCTGTGTTCCGTTCTCGGTTGTTATTCCATCAGGCGTTCAGCAGCTGACCTTCAGCTCCACACCACCTCATCTGTCAGAGTGACGGGCTCACAGCTCACACCGGGCCACTGCGTTCACTTCCATCTGCAGGATGCTACTAATTTGCCTTTTGCCCCCCCCCTTTACCCACAGGACAGTTTAGTGCGTGGGTGGATGATACTTTCTGCTCTCTTCCTCATCGATATGTCAAACAGATATCTGTGTATATAACAAAGCAGCTTGTTACCAAGTGTAGCCTCTATGAAGGTAGGAAATGATCATGCTCCATTACTTCTGACAGCTAAATGATTCCTGACAACGGAGAAAAATCACATCATTTTAGAGTAAAAGGAGAAATAATGGTCAGAAATATTGACAGATTTGTCAATAAGAAAAGTTAAGGTTATAAGTCATTTCCTATTGGCCTTGTAACTTCCAAATTTTACCTTTTTTTATTTATTTCACACATCACCTTCACCACTCATTTTATGATAAAAATGTTATTTGTTTAGTTTAGTCTCACAAGCTTTATTTTGGCCTTGTTTTCAGATTATAAATGGATTTAGGTTGAAGCATGTTTGTCTTTATTCTTAAAGAAAATGGCTTTTGGCATGTAAAACAACAAGTTATATCAGTACCTTTATAATATAATGTAATACAGTACTACACAAAATAACTACTAATATTAATTAAAGTCCTTACTAGAGGGCTGCAACTGATGATTGTTTTCTGACATTATGATTCATCTGATGTTTATTTTCCTGATTTAATCATTTAGGCCTATTCTAAGAAATGAGAAAATAAGAAAATAATGAAAAATATCCATTTGCTAAAGCCCAACTTATTCACATTATTTGTTTTGCAAAATTCAAAGATAACCACTTTACTATCATAGATGCCGGAACCACTTAATTTCTGGCATTTGAGTTAGCCTAATGAATTCTATGATGAATCTTTTATTTATTACATTATGCACAGACTGCAGTCGATTTTTATTTTGAAAGGAAATGTTTATCTCTGAAGACGTTGTGTTGTCACGTGGGTAAAACAGCAGTTACAGCTATATATATATAGAGTATATGTCTTATTAAAAAAGACAGGATCATCAGGATCATGACCAAGAGATTGCATATTTTTAATGATTCACAAAAATCTATGTCAGTGCTGATGAAATTTTCAGCATCAAATTATGTTTTAAATTAACTTGGAAGTTGTGAATATTTTAAATTCTGTGAAATGGTTATTTTGTTTGTGCACAGGACTTACAGACTAGAGCTGAAACAACTGTCAATTAATAGACAGAAAATTGACCTGCAGGAACTCGGATAATCTTGTGATTTGTTTTTAATTTGTTTAATAAACCAGAAATGTAAAATACCTGCTGCTTCCAGATTCTTAAATAGAGTATTTGCAGGTTTTTTTTTTATTTTAATTTTTTTTAAATATAACTCGAGTTTTAAACTGTTGGTTTGACAAAAAACATGAATACATCACCTTGCACTCTCAGAACACGTGATGACCATTTTACACTACTTCAGAAGAAACGATTAAGAGATCGGTTGATCAAAACATGTATTAATAATGAAAATCCTGTTATTTGCAGCCATACTACAATTAGGTTAGACCAACAATTACAATTTTCCCAGAGCACAGTTTCCATTCCTGGCACATATTTATAACCATTGTTTATTCAGGGAAACTTGCCATGGTTCTTAAGAACTGGTGAATCATGGCTGTGTCTTGGGATTCCGACAGGCCTCGCTGTAATATGTTCTGCTTGTCTCCACACTATTAACTTTGCCTCCTTTTCTGTCCGTCATTTGTCACTAATTTCTACCCTGGTTTGTATGTGATTATTGCTAACATGCAAGTGGGAGAAAGCAGACAAAGCAATTAGGGGCCCTTCTTTTTTTTTTTTTTTTGCAGAGTGGGCTCTGCACAGTTAGCACAGAGACGATGGAGGAGAGAGCAGCAAACTGCTGAGTGGTGGCCAGCATGGCTTCATAATATATTTAGCCCCGTTTTCAGGGCGTTCTTTGTGGATGTCCCATTCTGCTTACCCACCAGCCATGCGGTAATTGATTTGGTGTCAGCTGCCGGGATTTAGAGAGCTGACCCTAGTGCAGATCGAGACAGGCCAGACGATTGAAGACCTTTCTAAATTCATTGCCGGATTGGGGAATCAGAGCCCACTGTCCTAGGTGTGGGGAAGCGATGATTGAAGGAACATAGCTGTGGATGATGTGAGATTTAGAGGTGGCGCAGGGAAGCAGCTACTTCTGATGATGGCTGAGAGCTAGCACTCATTTCTTTTACACCCCTGTTTGTTGTTGGCAGTAATTGGTACCCTCTCTGATCAAAGGCTCTTTGTATTCCTCTCTTCATTGTCACTGACGATAAACATAAAGCATGCACTCAAGGTGCCCTTTTTCTATATTATGAGTGTGACTGCTCTAGGAAAAGCTAGAAATGAAATATGGTCCCTCCTGCTCAGGGCTTTGTTGTATCAGCAGGGGAGAACGGGCAGGAGAGGAGGAGAACAGTGGGCCTGTATTGTGGGATAAGATTTTGGCTTCGGTTACAGTTCGCAGGAGATAAGATGAGAGGATGTTGCTATTTAGCAGCTCTCATCCTCTTCTTTCATCTCACTGGATTCTAGGGCTCTTTTCCCCAATAATGGACAAATTGAAACAAGGATTGTGATTAACATTGCTGTTTCAGTATTTAGGATTTGGATGGAGTGCTAACGTGACAGAAAAGCCATATGCTATTCACATTTTTTAATTAAACAGATTAATATATGTTAAACACTAATAACGAGGTTTATTAAAAAAAACAACAGGATAGATAAAATATTTCCGTATTTTATTTAAAAGGACATAATGTATATATTTATTTTAAAAATAAAATGCATGTTCTCATTTCCGAGCACCTCAAGTAATGCAAAAGTCTTAAGGAAGAGCATTATCTTAAAAAATTAAATTATAGATAAAAAAAAATTATAGATAAAGCCCGTTAAGTATATTTCCTAAAAGTTATAAATTTAACTTGCCAAATGTACGAGTTACAGTTTTAATGCCAAATACTGCTATGAATATTAAAATAGTTATTTGGGAGTATTTGTTTGGAAAACCGAAATAGAAGATGCAGGCAGATCTACAGTCAGGTTGAGAATTTGGGGCAGTCTAGCAACGTCTGCTCTCTGTCACTGTTCATAACGTTGTAAGGTATGTGGACAGAATTAGCTCCACTGAGTCATGCACATCCTGAACAGCCCTCAAGAGAGGATGTGGGTCAGGGGGTTCGCAAGGAGGAATCGTCATGTACATAAGTGTGTCTTTTGTATGTGTAGAACACTGAACATTAATTAACATCAGATCCTGACTGATCCTGTTTCTGTATCTTGAGATTTAAAAAATCAATGAGGCTACGTTGCTGTGCTGCTTGTATATGTGACCAGTGTCTCTCACTGTGGATTTGGTTCAGTAAAATTCTTAAATGTTAGGAGTACACTCCACTGATTTAATCACAGCACTGCCAGACCCCTGACGGACAGGGAAAGGAAAAAAGAATTATGGATGCGGTTTGTTTTTAATTCCACAGGTTCATTCGACTGCTAATTTCATGACACATCGCTTCTTTCTTACTCTAGATCTTTTGTTAATTTTCAAAGACCAAACAACAAGTGACACCACGGCTAAAGTCACATTTTGTTTTTACATAAACAATAATACTTCTGAAGATCTACACAGACTTTGATATGTAAAACTCTCTAAAAGCTCCCCTTTAAGTATTTTTTTCCTGCCAGCACTTTCAGCCACTGGTGTTTTTGTATTTGGATCAGTATGTATCTCCACCGATCTCGGCATGTTTTCAGGATTCATACATTTCATTTTTTAAAATGTCATATTGCTGGTTTTGTAAATCTGAAATGCACTTTCTCCTCTGTGGCTGCAATTCAACAGCCAGTCCTGGGTTGTATAACCAGATTATTTCTTGCATAAGAACGCCCCTGCGGCTTCTGGCAAGAGGGGTGTCCCCGCGCTCCCATCAGGGGATCCTGGACACGACTTTAGCCACCTACCATAAATCCTCTGTGCACCCCGTGTGTTACTTTAGCCTGTCCTGCTAGACCTGGTGCCAGGCACATGCAGAGGCCATTGCTTAGTCAAAAAGCCAGATTAGGGCAGCCCTCCAAGAAGAGACAAGCACATAGATTAAACCACCGGTCCAGATGGGCAGACCACTCTGAATATATTAAGTCCGTGTCTGCAGTCTGCTGCGGACCCAACTCAACCTCCAGCCGGTTAAAGTAGAATTGATCTGTAAAACATTCCTGAGCAGTCTATGATGAGTCCCATTGATTAATTGTACATTTATAAATTCGTAGACTGTCTATTAGGTGAAAGTATTTGATGGTTGAGACGGCTCTGCTAATGGCCACAGAAAGCAAACAGAGATGAGGAAGGAAGCTACTGATGAAAGGAATGACTCAACACAACTGAACCTACTTCAATGTAACACTACATTCTTAGAAAACTAATACTTTTTATTCTGCTAAATTTAATATAAATAATGGTTGAGGAAGTCAGGTTTCTGTGTTTGTTACCAAACCTGTTGCCAGGGCTTCAGCGCTGAGTCCTGAATAATAACGTATCTGGCTGCTTTTTTGCCAGTCTGCCAACAGACTGGATGAAGCGGAGTGAACTGGTTTCCCCCCTACGATATTTGCCTCTGATCCTTGGAAGGCAGCCAGAAGGCAGCAAATTAAGCCTGGAATAGAGTATGGAGGGCAGAGCCAAGGTTTCTCATAAGTCCCTTAAGTGGGCTCAATGTGCACGCAACAATGCTGTGGATGTTCATGAAGCATTAGCCTGACAGCCTCCGTCATCCGCACAGACTGAATGGAAATGAATCCCAGAATCAGCGGCTTAAGGTGAAAGATGAGATGGAAAAAATGCTCATCGCATAATGTTAAGATATTTCAGTAAGAGTCACATTGTCATTGACCTTTACCATTTTAATTTTAAAGGTCCCCTATTGTAGACAGTAAAATTGTATTTATTTATTTTTTGATAATAAGGAAAGCTAGTTGTGATATAAATATGTTTTAAAATGCTCGATCCACAGAGAAATACACACAATCCATATTCAGAAACTGCGCCTTTATAAAAACCGTCAGGACTTCTCTGAAGTTGTGGTGTCACAACTACACAGTCAACACCTACCACTCAATTCATGGCCATTTGAAACAGCCAATGAGAGGAGAGGCTCATTGATATTAACGAGACAAACGCAAAACAACCTGAGCTCCACAGAGAAGCTTGAGAGAGAAATATACTTACGAAACTGTATTGAGATGATTTTTGGTACTTAAAAACACAAATATATCTTGTTAGTGATATCAGAACTTAAAATGGAACCCAAGAAAGGTGTGCAAACGTGTCCCTTTAAACAAAAAGGGACTGAATTTTCACTGAGTCATTGTGAAACCATTGTGTTTGAAGGGGCTTAACAGTAATTGTCACTGTGGATGAACCTCTGGCAGCTTAATAATCTCAAATGATAGGTTTGTGACCGCTATGGATCAAGTTTTTGAGTCATCTCAAGAGAGGGCACCCAGGACGACTGACAGCAGGAGCGTGGCACGCCACAGGGGACAGGTTGAAACTGCTGAATCACTTCCTCACTTACACACAAGGTAGAGCTGTCATTTGTGGCGATGACACAACTTGCAAGTTGTGTCATCATCACTAAGTCAAATCCCCAGATGTTCACACTCGTTCTGGCCCTTAAAAATTTGACCAGCCTCATAGGAAAGGTATTTTTAAGGTCTGTTTTTTTTTTTGGCGCGGCTCTAAAGGTGGAATATTTGCACTGTTTCATAGTTGCAAGGTATTGTAAGACCACATTTTTTTAACCATGGACTGCAACGCCACAGTCCACACAAATACTTTTACTCTGAGCCAATTCAGGTTATGTAAAGAGATGGAAACCAGCACTTGTTTCAACAGACACGTTGCCCTTTTTTGCTTTTCAGAGCCAAGTTCTTCTATGCCTAGCATCATCTCATAGTCATCTCATGATTCATAGCCGATGTAACAAGGTAAATATTACCATTGGGAGCTTCAGTTTGTACTATTTTATGACTTGTATGGTCTCATCTCTCAGAGAAAGCTGTCCTAATGTAGCCTTGTTAACCAGCAGTGTTTACTCTGCTGAGATTGAATAGTTTAAGTATTATGGTTTTGGCTCTGACCCAGTTTGTCACACTGTAGTCAGAAGTGTAATTTATCATTGCTCCGATAGAATTATGAAGTATCCATGTTAGGGGCTTAAACCTGGTTTGTAACTTTTTTGGGTTATTTCACAATACGCCAAGCTTTTAGACCCAGCAGCTCGAGCAATGCTGCCCATTTTAAAGTGAATCTGCGTCAGTAAATCATGTCTTACAACATTGCGTGCCTTTGACTTCTTCCCCATGATGCAATGCTGCAGGAATGTTCCCTCTTGTGTGAGGAATGCTGCAGGAGGAGGCTATAGGATGGCATCTGCTTCAAATGCCTCTTTTCTTCCTCTGTCTGCGTCAGCCTATATGCTTCAGAATTCTCAGCCTGAATGCCACCACTCTGTGGGCCTGTGCTACAAAAAAAAAAATCTCTCACTGTCTCCTCCTGTTTCTCGTTTGGTCATCATGACATTTGACTTATAGACTCACTCATTGTCGAGCGGCTGTGAAAAATCCAGTCAAATCTGCCCACTGGCTGGTGATATCCTCACTTTTCTCTCTTGATTTTTCCCTGCTGGACTTGCACTATTTCCAGATTGACAATATATCTTCATGTGGGTATCACACAGTAAAGAACTGTAGCAGGGGTTTAAAATGTTTAAATCTCATCCTGTGACATATCCTCCAAATAACCTTTAAGATGTTCAAAATATTTTTTCTCAGCTGTAGGTTATATCTCAGTGTTTTCTCCTTGCTGTTTGTTTCATTATTAATGAGAGTGAGCGAGGGAACGGCACCATGTATCATATTCAGAGAGGAGCGAGGGCCCACGGGGAGAGAGCATCACGCAACAGGAAGCGCCGTAAACTAAAGGGAAAAGGTCCTGTGAGAGGTTTCGGTAAATACCAATATTCAGCGTGACTTCACGAAAACACTTCCAGACAGGCCGTTTGCCAACGTGCTGTAGCGTTCCCTCTTCCAGTCTGCGCAGTCATGCTGTCCTTTTAATGGCTGAGCTCCTCTACCATCATCGAGTCCTTGTGGTTCGTGATGATGCGTGCCAGCATGCGGTCGCCATTTTCAAAACCATTAACCTTTTGATCAACGTGAGCACTCCCCAGGTTGTGTGTGTTTGTGTGTGCGTGCCTAGAGTATCTGTTAATAATGCCCTACTTAACTGATTTAGTTTTTGAGTCTGTAGATCATCAGTATGTTGCTGTATTATGCTGCTAATGTTTGCGCTCTATTGCCCCTGCCCCGCCCTCGCGGAAATTGCAAATTTCATACGTACCTCTGAAACTTGCTTCATGTTCTGTCTGAACACATCAGTTTAAATCCCTAAACCAGAAGGTAGTAGCACATTGTTGTTTTAACTAAGAGATTCTGTGAATGTAATATGTAAATCATGTGTTGACTTGCCCACCACAGTCAAAAAAAAAAAACACAACACGCAGGCCTGAATAACTAAAGACTGCAGCTGTTCATGCTTGACTCTGTGATTTACTCATGCAGAGCTCTGTATAGTGTACAGGAATTCCCCTAAGTATTACACATGGAAACCAGCATAGCGTTAATGAATGTATGTATATATTACATATGCTGTTCCTGAGCAACTCGTAGACCTAATGGTCAAAAATAGACTCTCAAGTTAGTGGCTGAAGACAATGCTGCTTGTAGTTCCCGTTATCCTGTTCAAATGCTGCATTCTGTACACACATGTCCATCCTCTGTTGCTCTTCCTGAGGTTTTTCATTTTTTTTTCTTTTTTCCCCTTCCATTGAAGGAGTTCTAAAGACTTTTTCCTTATTCGATTCAAGAGACTACGCACAGAGGAGGATTTATGTACAGTCTGTAAACTCCCCTGAGGCAAATTTGAGATTTGTGATTTTGCGCTGTACAAATAAACTTGACTTAACTTGAATTGACATGAAAATCTCCCTGTTTTCACTGCTACTGGGTGGAAACAGATTGTTTTAATGCATTGCAGAGCCATTGTGTTGTGAATAAATGCCAAAGACACCCCCTGTAGGTTAAAGTGTTACCATTTTTTTTTTGCCTATCCAGAGTAGATCTTTAGATATTTCTCTGGAAAAGTGAAAACTTTGATCTATTTGTGACACTAAGGAGAAGCCAAAGAATGTTTTTTTCTGGGCTGAAATTAATAATTGACAAAAGAAACAAGAAAGTTTTGTGCTCAGGGGAATTTATTCGGATTTTACAGCATGCATTTGAAATTTGGAAGCTATGTCTATCAGCTCCTCTATAATCATTTGCTACAGTACATATAGTGACACACACTTGCATAGGTTCCCATGGACAGTTATGTTGTCACAGAAGTATAATTCCGGCCTTATCCTGGCTTGGTCCGGCATGTACTTTGTTTACAGTGAAATAAAAGTCTTGTTTGTACTTTGATATTTGGGTCATTTCTATTGTCAACATAGTTTTGTTTTGAGATGTTAGACTGGGTCACATGAATTTATGGCTGTTTAAAGCTCTGATATTTGTGTTCACAACTTTAGGACCAGCAAGTAAACGACAAATAGAATAGCACTCCTTCACAGAAGACATTGTGACTTTTCACAGTAGGAAAACACAGTCATGGATGATGAAATGAATCATACCTGAATTCCGGTCCGATTCCTGGTGTCGTGCATGCTGGTTCACTGACACACTTCCATGGCTTAATGAGACTCTTGAAGAAAGCACCTGTGGTTCTCCTGCATGACAAGTTAGTATGTAATATGATAAAGGCCTATAGCAATAATTGGGTATTTGCCCGGAAATCCTAGTCTATGAAACTACAGCACGTCTTGCAGATGGACTTTTGGCTTTCTATGGAGTCTTAATGGATTTTTGTGGATTAAAATTCAGAGTATAGTTTATTAGGAATTACAATAGAGTAATAAAATTAATTGATACTTGCAAATTATACTCTAATTTGGGGTAAAAGATGATTAGAAATATATTTCTAAAGCCCAAAAATTAATCACCACAGTTGTTTGTTTTAAAAATCCTTTGTCCAGCTTGATTATCATTGTTGCTCATGAACAGCTGTTATCAGAATGGTAAACGCATTTCTTGTGTCTCCTTGTGTTTCTGTGCAGAGGACGGACCCCCAGCTCCTGGCCCAGTTCTACTATGCTGATGAAGAGCTGAACCAGGTGGCCACAGAGCTGGACAGCCTCGACGGCAGGAAGGACCCTCAGAGATGTACCCTGTTGGTCAACCAGTTCCGCTCCTGTCAGGTCAGTCGGGAGAAAAGTGGAACACTCTTTCTCTGCCTTTCTCTATTGGTGTTTCATACAGAAATAGTATTTAATGGGAAAGCTTAGTAAAGCTAGAATAGAGATAAATTAACCATTAGTTGACTCAGAGCCATGGATTTAAAAGAATTTTACTCTCATAGTCACCTGACTGGACCTTGATTTGGCCTGGAAACTAAAAATAAGCAACACCCTTATCACCCCACCCGGAAACAACCATGCTGATTGGACTATTGCCTTACCAAACATTATTGGGCCAGGTTCGTACATCAGGCAGTTTTGCTGATAAGGTGAGATAAGTAGACTTTGTTTGGAGGCAGCCAGTGAACACACTCATCTTGCTGATAAGGCAGGGCTGTGTGTGTTGTGAGTTGTTAGTAAATGGTTACAAGAGTGGCTTCTTTAAGAGCAAGCAGGGGTTTAGAAATTGGTCTCCCTTTTATGTTTATCCCCTTTTAATTGTCTCCATGTATGTTGATATCTAGTTTACTCCTCACAATGCCTCCTGATTAAAATACACGCACTGATAATCATATAATATGAATATATGATAAATTATTATTTTTGCTTCAGGTCTTTGTGGTGTCATGGCTGAGAGGAGATTAGAGGGTGATGTTGTGCATGAGTGAAGGAGTGAAGGCTGCCATGCTGCATTGTGTAGAGAGAGCTGGAGGTGTGTGTGTGTGTGTGTTTGCGGGGGGGGTGTTTGTCATCTGGCCTGTTGTGCTTTAGAGTCTCTCGAGCACGATGGCACACAGGGGAGAACCACTTAATAAGGTCATCAGTTGATCCCCAACTGTTCTGCCCCTCATTCTTCCTTCTACCAGTGTGTCACCTCATTTTTTTCCTCCTCTTCTTTTCCCTTCCCTCTACTGAATTTTAAAATATGAATTCTGTTAACATCCCACAATTATCATGCAGTGAACTCTCAGCCTTTAGCTCAGAAAACATTTTTCAGCAGCTGTGAATGAGCAGCTATTGTTAGCTTGTATCCGTAAATAAAACTGGTGTCCGATTTTCTCATTTGACAAGTTTCATTAAAAATATCTTACAGCAAACATATATGTCAGTGCGGAGTCTTTTCAGCAGCGTGTCTCCACAAGGATTTTGGAGAATGAATAAGCAGTATGATATCCCTTTGCCCTGAGGCCCCAAGAATAGAAAGCACGTGCAAGCCCAAATTTTGCACTTGAACCTGCCACTGCAGCTATCAGCTCTTATTCATGGGCCTCTGTGGGGGTTGCTGGCATGCTGCTCATATTATGTTGGCACGGCTGTTCTTACAGTGCGGCCTGCTGGAGTAGGCGAGCAAGTGTATGTGTTTGACATGGTCAGAGACTGAGTTAGATGGAAATGATGAACATCATAGGCAGGCAAAGAGAACGGGTCAAATACAGACAGTGAAAACTGAAAAGAGAAAAATATGGTGGGGAAAAAAAAGCTGGTGTCATGCCAGAGTCACACTACTCCTGGATGATTTGAAACAGAGAGTAGTGAAGGTTATCACTGGTGTCCCCTGCTGGAAGACACTCACAGACATCGGGGTGGTGCTCAGACTGGGCCAAGACACACGCACAGCACACTGCCATAAAGGAATCAATGGTTAAGCTCTCTCTGAAAGCTTTTTAATCTTTCTCCTCTGGGCTAGCAGAGAAAAACGCAGTGCTGTGCCTGACAAGATTACAGTGCACAGTGCAGCTGCGGTTGAGTGAAAGGCTCATTGTAATTCATTGTTATGGCTGTTGTACATGCCAGCGGCACATAAGCTCTTGATTAGCTCTTGCTGTGTGTGACACTGCATTTTCACTGCCGGAATTATGGGCTTGAATTGAAGTGTTTTTATTAGGGGAGACTGTAGCTGCGAGGGCTATAATGGTGTCATGTACTTGTCAAATTGTTTTCATTCACCTCCTAATCAATGGTCTTTAACCCTTATGTACCCCCGGGGGCATTTTTGTTCTTTTGGGTTTTGATTTTTCAATAAAAAAATGGCTGTTTATGCAAACAGCATGTGTATTTTTTGGTTAATTTCAGAATCTCCTATAATAATACACTGTGTAATAAAAATTTTCCCTTTGTTACTCCCAAAGGCCATTTTTTTCCTATTG
The DNA here is from genome assembly GCA_030544235.1 of Lepturacanthus savala. Lineage (NCBI taxonomy): Eukaryota > Metazoa > Chordata > Actinopteri > Scombriformes > Trichiuridae > Lepturacanthus > Lepturacanthus savala. Next base: position 14,960,575 of record CM060469.1, on the reverse strand, counting down.
ACTCCCAGCAAAACTACAATTTCATTCTGCAATTCTGACTTCAAAATTGTAGTTTTTACTATTTATTTATCAAAATGAGCCTTTCTCTGATGTTTGGCACCATGTGGATCAATTACATGCATCATGCTTACATGGTTTCTGTTGCTGCTTTATTATAGAGGACTGCAGATCAATGAAATAGATATATTTAACAAAAATGGTATGGGTGGGCTGATATGGAGGTCATTGTGTGGTTTGTGGGTATGTACTGAGAAGCATGTTTGTGCTTCTACAGAAATAGAAATGATTCCCTATTTTAGGTCTTGGCAGGTCACAAAATTCAAAAGAGTAATGAATATGAAAATATTTGGAGTTATGATCAGGGCTGAAGTTGGGTAAAACATTTAACCCCCTAATGGAAAATTATATTAATATAGTTTTGTTATAATTATTATTACTCCTATTACTATTATTAATAATAATAATTAATCTAATTTATTGGTTCCATTTCTTGTAACCAAAGTGCCCTATGTAGGAGGAACAGTTAAAAATAAGACAAGTCTCTAGAGGGGTCACATAATGGAGCAGAAAAAAACACAGGTCTTTAAACTGATTTTATAGAAGTCGAATGCAGGTGACGTTTTTGTCAGTTGGGTGTAAGAAATGAACTATAGTTGAAGGGGTACACAAGGGTTAAATGGTGCAAAGCAACGGTTTTCTTGAAATCAGTGACCTGTGTTAAGCTTGGATTATTAGCCCATATTAGTAAGTAAACAGTGAAAAAATGGCTTTTCAGGAACAGATTTTCACTCACTAACATGTAGCTGTCTGAGTAGTTTGTTCAATTGTGTTTTCTGTCACTCTTATGCTCATCCACAGGACAATGTGTTGAACATTATCAATCAGATCATGGATGAATGTATCCCCAATGACAGAGCCAACAGAGACTTCTGTGTCAAGTTCCCTGAGGAGATTCGTCATGACAACTTGGCAGGCCAGCTGTGGTTTGGGGCTGAGGTAGTGTATTCCCTACAGCATCAGTCTGGAAGAAAACAACCTCCTACACTTGTTCATGCTGTACATACATTTTAAATTATATTTCAATAATTGTGGCGTTTTTCAATTATTTGCCATTGTAAACATAACTTTCTGGCTTTAAGCATTTGTACCAGGCAAGATCATTTCTGATGCATGTGTTGTTGTGCAGTGTTTGGCTGCTGGCTCCATCATCATGAACAGGGAGATAGAGAGCATCGCTATGAGACCCCTGGCTAAGGACCTCACTCGCAGCCTGGAGGAGGTGCGCAACATCACCAGAGACCAGGCCCTGAGAGACCTAAACCTGTACACAGACCGCATGAAGGACGCATTGCGACATTTTGACAGCCTTTTTGCTGAGTTTGAGCTCAGGTAAATTATTGCCAGATTATTATCAGCAATTGTGCCAACAATGAAAGATTCACATTTATGCGTTTCTCAAGTTTTTTTATGCAAGTTTGCCCAAAAAGATTTGACAAAGCTGTGAATGTCATTACACTCCTCTTCCCACTCTTCCATTGTCAGCTATGTCTCAGCCATGGTGCCTGTGAAGTCTCCCAAAGAATACTACGTACAGCAGGAGGTGATTGTGCTCTTCTGTGAGACTGTGGAGAGGTGAGTTTACAGAGGAACAAACAGAATACATCAATCTATAGAACACTGCTGACTTCTTCTGGAAGTTATCTGCTGGAAGAGAATCTGCATCTTCGAGTGGAGATGATGTGGTGATATTTTTGTGTTTTTTTGCACTGTCATCTTTTCAGGGCCCTGAAGCTGGGCTACCTCACACAAGACATGATCGATGACTACGAACCTGCACTGATGTTTACAATTCCCAGACTAGCCATTGTGTGGTAAGTGTTGCTTGTTCTTTCCATTCTCCCACCCACGTCTTCTCTACTTCTGCTTGGCCTCTTACGGAATTTTAAACATTTTTCAGTGGGCTGGTTGTGTATTCAGAGGGGCCTCTCAACCTGGATCGGAAATCTGAAGACATGTCTGAGCTTTTCCGGCCGTTTCGCACTTTATTGAAAAAAATCCGGTACAGTCTCAGTCTATGAATATTAATAATCACAAATTATAGTCTTTTCTCATGTGACGGTGCAAAAAAGCTTTTATGTTTCACTGTGTTACAACTAGCTTTCAATTCTTTTGCAGAGACCTGCTGCAGACACTGACGGAGAAAGAGTTGGTGATGCTGGAGAGGAACCTCTGTGTCTCTCAGGATGGGGAGTTGCCCACGGGCCAGGGGGTGGCCACCATCATACCTGCACCAGTCCAAGAGAATCACACATCCTGCGGCCCTGCTAATGAGACCAAGGGGGAGCAGGCGCATCTTGCCCTGTTTGTCTGTCCCAGCAAGGAGGAGGAGATGGCGGAAGTGGAAAAAGGCTGGGAGGAGGTGGAAACGGAGCGAGGGGAGGAAGAGCAGGAGCAGGAGCAGGGTCTCCTGTGTGAGGAGGCGGAGGAGGCTGAGCTGGCCTGCTCCATGCAGTACGACGAGGAGGAACTGGAACAGCTCAACATGATGGTGTACCGCGTGGGAGACGAGATGTCCACTCTGCTGTCACCGCCCAGCCAGGGCCAGTCCCCGGCACACAATCCCAACAGAGGAGAGGCGAGCGGGGCTTCCAGCAATGAGGCCTCACCCATCAGGGTCCTGACGGGCCGGGGAAGGACTGGTGTCTATGTAGAGGAGGAAGACAGGGTCTTCATCATGGAGGACCTGGACGCACAAGGAGACAGCATCACCGGCATCTCAAGAGAGGCCTGCAGCTGTGTCGCCTTACCCCCCAAAGCACCAGAGTCTGCTTATCCTGGGCAGCGCAAACCGGGGCCACGGTCGGACACTGTTAGGAACGGCTGGTACTCCTCTGAAGCCCCATCAGAGCAGCCGTGTCCGCAGCCACGCGACCAGAACACACACTGTCCCAATGCAAAGCGCCCCCCCTTCACCTCCGCCCCCAGCTCTGAAACTCTGCCTTACACCAACGGGTGGGAGATGGGTCTAGAAGGGACTGCATCCGAAACCGCGGAGGTCATCGCCCACCGTATGGGCGGGATGAAGCTGTCTGCCACGGTCATCTTCAACCCTCGTTCCCCCAGCCTGACAGAGCTGGCCGTGGACAAGCTGCTACTGCCGCGGCCCGCTCCCTCTGAGATTGAGCCCTGTGGCCCCCTTGTGGCCACTCACTGCCTGCTTAACTCCTGCGTCTGTTGCGGGAGCTGTGAAGATGGCCATGAGGACGCCGTCACCACAGAGACCACAGGACTCGGGTTAGGCCTGGCTCTGGGACTGGACAAACCGGGTAAGACCCCGGGCCCCAGCACCGTCATACAATCCTCTGCTTGCCGGCTGCCTCCCAGAGGTCACGACCCTCACAACAAGGGGGACCTCTCCCAGCTGACTCCCCCGTCGTCCCGCTGCTCTGCAGAAGCCCTGGAAGAGGAAGCTAAATCTCAGCTCTGTGAGAAGTGCCTGGTGGTGGCGCCGTGGCCCGGGCATCACACTCAGGACTACAGCTCCAGCGGAGGGGAGGAACCCTCCCCATGTAACCACCAAATGAGGACTGAAAAGAGGCAGCAGGCCAGTGGAGGCCGACCACAGGACAAGGAGACGGATAAGGAAAAGCAAGGAACGAAAGAGTCCAAGAGGGAGACCAAAGAGGACACCAGGAAGAGCTCCAGGTGTGCCATAATTTATATGATTAATTGTACTTGCTTTTTGATTTTTAATGGGCTAATCTTTGAGAAGCTCAATGTTGCATCAACATGAAGATCTGTTTTATTTTGCCTTATTTCATCATACAATTTAAATTATTCTGTTACTTTCATGAACTGTTTCTTATTTTATATTATGTTGCCTTAAGAGTTTCTTTTACTTTTGTGTTTGTTTATATACATTTTGTTCTTGTTTTTTTCTGCTTTTTGGTTGTCTTTAGTTTTCAGAACTCTCCCCTCAGCTCTGTGTCAGGTAGTGACTGTGAGAGTGTGTCGGTCACCACATGTAGTCTATCGAGCAGTGCATATACTCCCAGGTAATAATCGCTCATGGAAGTGTGAATCCTTGTGTTTTTGTCTTTTTCTGCCCACATTTTGATAGTAACTACAAAAAGAGATGGAGTCCTTGCATGACAGATGAAAACATTGCTTCGATCATTTTCTTCAGGCAGTTCACATTCAGCATCTAATTGATGTGTCAATCACTCCCTCCCTTAAGGGGACTACAGGTTCATCATTGGTTTGACTCCTGTCATAAACTGTTTAATTTGACAGAATTTGTATGCATGTATATATGTGCATATATACATGTATACACAGGTAAATCTAGTATATTGAATGAAAAGGACATAACATTTTGTAATGGGCGCGAAAATAGATGGGAAAATATGTAAAGAGCATTTGTTTTCGTTCTTCAATTTATGTACTTCATTTGTTATTAACTTTAAGAATACTATCTCAAATGGATCAACTTAAAGGTATAAAAATGTATAACGTCATCGCTCCCTCCAGCCCTGTGAGCAGCCTTACTCCCAGCTCGGGGATGTCAGAAGACCTGGACCACCAGGAGATCCAGCTGGCACTGCAAGACGCCAAAGTGGCTGCCAGGAATAAGATCCGATCCCGCTTTCACAGCAGCAGTGACCTCATCCACCGTCTCTTTGTTTGTATATCAGGTAATAGCTCTCACTCTCTTAGTCGTTCTCTCCTCATCACTTCTGTCTCAATCCTGCTGATGTCCTCCACATGTTCCTTTGTGATACAGGTGTTGCTGATCAATTGCAAACCAACTATGCGAGTGACCTTCGGAGCATCCTCAAGACTCTGTTTGAAGTCATGGCAACCAAGTGCGAGCTGGGAGACAATGAGAAGCAAAAGAAAGGTGAGTAACAAACTTTTGGTACATAATAGGTTACATTTTATTTACCTTATTAATATATACGACAAAATTCAAAACTCTTTTAGTATTAAAAAAAAACAATGTATATCAAAGAATGAAACTGAACTATGAACTAAACTTTTCTTATTGTTATTGTGAACTTCTTGATTCATTTGCATAAATAGAATATAATACAATGAAGGAAGGGGTGACATGGTGTAGCAGTGGGTAGTGCTGTTGCCTCACAGCAAGAAGGTCGCAGGTTCAAGACCTTGAGCCGGGACCTTTCTGTCTGGAGCGTGTTTTCTCTGTGGCTTGTTTTCTCCAGGTTTTCCAGCTTCCTTCCACAGTCCTAAGACATGCTTAGGTTAATTGGAGACTCTAAATTGTCCATAGGTGTAAATGAATGGTGTGTGCTCCGCAATAGACTGGTGACTGTCTGGGGTCTATCCCTGCCTCTAAGTACGCTGGGCTTGGCTCCAGCAGACATGTATGACTTTAATGAGGAAGAAGATACACCAGTATAGAAAATGACTGACTGACAATAAAGGAAATACTGCAAAAATTAAGTTATATGCTACATCAGTTTTCACTTTCTTTCTCTTTTCTGTCCAACAGGTCCTGTTCTGCGAAGTGCAGTGCTAGAGGACTGTGCTCTCTGTCAAGAGACCATTTCCTCATCGGAATTGGCAGCCAAGGCCCGGGAGGGCCAGTTCGAAGGTCAGCGAATTCACAAACAGACCCACACAGAATTTAGTCTAAATGTCAGTTTGTTCCTTTTCCCCCGTTCCACGGGAGCAGACTTACTGGTGGCAGCAGGCCTGTTGTGTAAACTGTTTGTTCTTGGCTTTGTGTAGACCCTCCCGACTGGGTCCCAGACGAAGCCTGCAACTCCTGCATCGCCTGCAAGGCTCCTTTCACTGTCATCCGCAGGAAGCACCACTGTAGGAGCTGTGGAAAGGTATGATCACTCTATCTAAGGGAGCAGGTGACAGAATTCTCATATTAAGTTTAATGTGTTGAAAAGGATAACTAATACAATCAACACATCATACTCTGTTCCCTTTCAGATTTTCTGCTCCCGCTGCTCCTCTCATTCGGCTCCGTTGCCCAGATACGGCCAGGTGAAGCCCGTCAGGGTGTGTACACACTGCTACATCTTTCATGTCACACCCTTCTACAGCGACAAGGCCAGCATCTGACCACAGACCATCACTGAAAGCACACAGTCCACCACGATAAGATCATATGCAATGGACAGATCCAAGGCTGTGTAAAAAGCGAATGCCACACTGCACTGGTAAACCTTAACGGTTGTCATCGTACCTGCTAAGCACGGCACCAGAATAAGTCCATTATAGACGACAGAGCAGAGACCAAGTGATGATTCGATCTGTTTCTGTACTTCAGAGATGCTGGTGCCTAAATGGGAACAAAAGGGTTTGATTTCTGTTTCCAGCCAACACACACACACGCAAATGATTCACACATGCCTGTCTGACTGGAGGTGCAATGGGGGGAGGGGATGAGCAGGCAGTAGCGGATTTTGAACTGGCGTTGTGCAGCACAAAATCAGAACAGGCCACCTTTTTGTTTTATTGCTTTAGGTGTATATGAAAGGACTTGTGACATATTTTCCTATGCTTTAGCGAGCTTCCTACATTTGTGCCAGAGCTCCCACGGGACTCGGATTACTCAAAAGAATGTAAGTCATGATAACCATGTAAATAAGGATAATAACTACTGCAATGTCTTCAGTTAAGGGTTGCTATTTATATAGGGGCTGGAAAGCAATGTCCACCAGGCTGCCATTCCCGGCAACGCAAGAAAAACAGACAGCTTTTATATTGACTCCTTCATGCTTTTAATGGCAATGAATGTGTAATTCTGTATCAGTTTGTGAAATGGGGTTGAGATTCCAATGAGACTGACCGTTTGCCTCTTAAATTATGGGCTGTGCCCGTTGCTTTTACAGTCGCACCATGGCATGTTAGTTTCTCTGGGGACTCCACTGCACATTGAGATGGATAAAAGGGATTCCTTAGTCATCAGTCAGGTCTGTAACGCCCCCTAGTGGAGAGTTGACCTCTCTTCGCTCCCGTGCTCTCATCAGCACCAATTTGTTTTGACCCAGAGGCCTTCTCAGGTGCTAAAATTATTGCCCATTGGTTTTCTCTTCCTCACACTTGTTATAGTGCAATATTGCGACTACAACGGTCCTGCACATTTTAGTGGAGACAACCCTTTCCTATTTAAATTGTAGTCATAGGCTGTTTCTAAAGTGCAACACTGCACTGATTTGTGTTTACACTCGGTTATTTCCATATTTGGCTCTTGAGGTACTGTCACACTGGAACAGATAGTTGTTGTTTCCAGGCTGACATCATTTTCACCCTACTTCCTCTCTGCTATGAACTCTGCTTCCATTGCAACGACAACGTACAAAGTATCTTCCGCTCCTAATATATTACAGTTTGTATATTCAAATTGGCTGAAATGGCCAATCCTCATGTATGGACCTTTGAGCAACAACAATGTAATATCACATTATGTCCATTCTGCTCTGTCTTAAAGCAGTTTCTCAGGCATTACATAATCAGAAACACTCACTACTGTTGAAATAATCTTATTTTCATCAAAGAACATATAATCTCACTTTGAAAAGGTATGTTTTTTTTTTCTTTTATAAAGAATAAAAATGATGTATGAAGCTATATTACTTTTATGTAAAAAAACAAACAAGAAATCATGCAGTAATTAAAGGGTGGGATATCTTATTATTTCAGAGCTTGGTCTTATTTTGTAAAATTCCAGTACATTTCCATGATAAGAGCTGTGTAAAATATTCAACGAACAAATAATGTTATATAGTTTTAAATGCGATGTATATTGAAATAAACTACTTTTTCCTGTTTAAATATGTTGATGGATAAATTGTTTACCTTTTGACAAGCATTTAATTTCTGTTTTGAACTGTGTCCTGGACAGATTAATGATATCTATAAAGTTGACAAGTAAGCAGCGCCTCGCCCTGAGTGCTGATTACACTGTGGGTACATCACATGAGAGTTTTATCTCCTTGCTTGTGGATATAAGATTTGAAATGCCATTTTAGATCTCCTTAGCGGTAATTTTTAATATTGATTTGTATTATTAGAAAAAGAACAGTTGGCTGAAGGTTGTACATGATCAGTGTATTGGGAATTGAATATTATGTAGTTATACAGTGGATATAAAAGGTCTACACACCCCTGTCAAAATACCAGGATGATGTGATGTAAAAAAATGACTCCAAGATAAATAATTTTACAACTTTCTCCACCTTTAATGTGACCTATAACTTGTACAAATGCAGTTGAGGTCTCTTGACTGGTAATGTGGCTGTCTTTTGATTTAACCAATTACATTTGAACTCATGTTAAATTGGAGTCAGCACACACCTGTCACCATTTAAAGTGCCTCTGATTAACCCCAAATTAATTTCAGCTATTCTAGTAGCTTTTCCTCACATTTTTCTAGCCACATCTTCCAGCACAATCTGTGGTCAACAGAGCTCCCAACGCATCAGAGGATCTCATTGTTCAAAGATGTCAGTGAGGTGAGGGATACAAAAGAATTTCCAAGGAATTAAATGTATCATGGAACACAATGAAGGCAGTTATCAAGTGGAGAGTATATGGCACAACAGTGGTATTACCAGGAACAGGATGTCTGTCCAAAATTGATGATATGACAAGAAGAAAACTGATCAGGGAGGCTGCAAAGAGGCCGGCAGCACTCGCTGTGTAGAACATGTGCAAAGAATCTTCCATCTTCTTATTTCTGGGATATGGAGTAGGCCAAAGTTCTTAACTTACAAAGGAAAAAAATCCTAGCCTGGCTTCATTTAAAAAAAAGACATTTGAAATCATCTATGGTCCAAGGAAACCAAGGTTGAACTATTTGTCCATAATTCCAAAAATTATATTTGGTGCAAAAACGCTGCTCAACACTAGACATACAGTGAAGGATGGTGGTGGCAGTATCAGCAGCTTTGTGGCTGATGTCTTCAGCTGGAAGTGGGGCGTTCGTCAGGGTGGAGGGAATCATGAACATTTTGTGTTGCCACAAAAACTTTGGGTTTTGTTCAGAAAGATGAAGAACTTTTACCGCAACAATGACCTAAAGCCCACATCCAAATCAAGTCCAGAGTCCAGACCTGAATCTGATTGAATATCTGTCAGGCGATGTGAAGAGGGCTGTGACAGCTGAGACTCCGGCAATCTGCCAAATTTGGAGATTTGGTTTTGCAAATATTGCCATATCAAGATGTTACACGCTGATAGACTCCTACCCAAAAAGATTAAATGTTGTAATAAAAGCCAGAAGTTCTTTGGCAAAGTATTTGTATATTTGTGTGTATATTTATGCAACCAGGTTATTTTAAGTTTTTTTTTTATTTTTGTCCTTTAAAGGTTTCAGTTCTTTTTTCAATTGTGCAGTACAGGCTATAGGTAATATGGAAAATGTTCATGTTATTCAAGTTGGTGTCATTTTTTTTTTTCACATCACATGCCATTTTAACAGGTGTGTGTAGCCTTTTTTATTTCCACTCTCAACCTACTCATTCACACCACGGGGCTCCTTAATTCACCTTTTTTAGCTTTTTGTTCCCTGTAGAGCAGAGAGAACAGACCGACTCAACAATATGAGCAGCACCACACTAAAGTTTTGTGGAGAGATGGAGCAACACATGATTAGAGCCTCAGAATTCCCACACTGTTAAAGGGGTTAATTTGTCACGAGGAGTACTACTCAACCTCATCAGTTGTATAATGTCCTCTGTGGCTCTGGAGGGAGCTTTGTTTAAGAATTCTTGTCTTATCTCAGCTTGGGCATGAAGACTAGCAAATTAATAACAGGAAGCCTGTGCTATGAACCAAGGCTGAAGAGGAAGATGAAGATGTGGTGATTGGATAGTATTTGTTGCAATATAGAGGAAAAAAAAAGGATCTATTGTTTTTAAAGCTTGACCGAGACTGAATATCTCAGCCTCTGCTGTTGAATCATTATACCTTTAAAATTAATATACTATCAACATTTCTTTAATTTTTTTATCTTTCCTTTTTTAAATATTTCCTTTTTAAATACTATTAATCTACCCAAAGTAGTAAGTGTCTCCACGTTTATAAACCAGAACATTAAAAGTTCTTGCATGTGTTTTGTGGTTTAAAACAATTAGTATGTACAGTTTGCAATATATATATATAATACTTATTACTTATACATTTTGCTAATAGTACTACTGTAAGTCATATTTTCAATTCTGTACTTTTACTTGTTATTGAGCATTTTCTTTTGACAAGATTTCTACTTTTCCTAAAGTAAAGGATGTGAGTAATCATCCAGCACTGCTTAGGGAACTGATTTGTTCTGGGTAGTTAAAGAATAATCAGCGACATTGGGCCCACGAGGTGGCAGCACCTGTTCATGATGTGTTATAATGAGAGTCATCAGTCATAGCTACAGTCCTGAGACACATATTGTCATTTACTTGCTTTCTAAATGTCGAAAAACGACCTATTTTAGACACGGTTTACGATACCAACTTCCTTTGATGTTTCTATAACAACACAGTAATAACAACGAGAATAACTGTGTAGGGACTTTAAACGCTGTGTAAAAAAGATTCATCATCCCATGTAGAAGAACTGCGGCAATAATTCCCTCATTATTTCATATTGCAGTGGTATTCGCGTGGTGTTAAACCTCCACGGCGGACTATCAGGTTCCTGTCCACGCAGCTGACAGCACGGAGATATAACGTGTTTGTGATGAAGGGGCAGAGTGCGATAAAGAGTTAAACGTGTCCGTCCGCTGCAGGCTGTGATTGGCCCGCAGCTGGAGCGCTGGGACGGACAACAAACCTCCGCTGTGTGCGCACTGGAAAAGTCACTTTGGGTTTGACGAAGCGGGCTAACACACGCCGGACTGCCCCGTGTTTTGAAAACAAAAAAGAAAAAAAAGGAGAAAAAAAAGAAAAATTGGCATATGGGACATTTCTTGTAATTTATGGAAGTTTCCGGTTCTATACCGCTCTCTAATCTGTCATTTGACCCCAGAGACAAACGGCTGCAGGTCCGTTAGTTAGTCCGTGAAAAAGTCGGCCACTTGATTCATGGACTCAACACGGACTCTAGCTGGAAGCGTTCGTGCCAAGAGGCTGATAGAAGGTTGACTTCATTCGTTGAACATCCAGGTATGTCCGCTACATAAATAAACCGCCATTTATATCTCTCTTTATTTATTAAGCTATTAATGCCGCATGCTACACGCGAGCTACAAGTGAGCGGTGAGTTCGCTGGACTTTACTGTAAGTGCAGCGAATATAAAAGTTTTCATGTCGTTTAAAATTTCACGTCTGTGTTAGCTATTTTAGTAATTAACCTACTTTACAAGGACCCTAAATAGAAGCTCGTAATGTGTGAGTCGAGCTGTACTGTAACTGTTCTCTGACTTTCATACAAACCTATTTATTGTTTTCAGCAATATTTATTTGTTTGAGTCCACTTTGGCTCCATATTAGACCATCCACTGACCTCAAAAAGTCCCTGGAGTCTAGTTTGGGAACCACAGAGGTCAATGAAAGGAAAAAGTCAGAAAAAGTGTTTGTTAATGACAAGGAAACTGACCCGTAAACTTTTGTACAGTAGTGCTGGATATTGATATGTTGTATAACAGAGTAAAATTCCATACACAGAAAGCATTTTTTTGAAATGTCTGCCCAGTATGTAGAAGTGGCTTGTGCAATGTATTTTCCAAACCCTCTAATAATGCTGTTCTCCATGGAATTGTCTTGCTGCGTGCACATACAGTACACTGTCTTACTGTGACCACCATGTGTCTTTCAGATTTAGGGGAGCATGAAGTTGTTTTTGGACAGTATGGTAGTCCTGAAGATTGCGCTGTTCATCTTTGAGGCTGTTTTACTGACCGACTGTGCAAGAGGTGAGAGCTTCATAAACTTTCTTCCTGTATGTTTAAAGTCGTGTGTTTTAATCCTGGACAGATACCTCCAGATTCACGGCTCATTATAACTCGAGTTGACTGGCTGGTTTCTTGTAAGTATGAAGAAACTCTCAGTTGGCTCTTAATGTTCTCGCGCGAGAGACGGAAAACTGAAAAAAAAAAAAAAAACTCTAAACAGAGCCCAAAATCAACACGGGGCAGGGGAATGAGAGAGGGCAAGCCAGCCTCTACCCCCAGTTTGTGTGTGTTTTAGTCAGGGCAGTGTGTGTGTGTGTGAGTGTGTGTGTGCATATTCACTACGGCTAAACCAAACAAACATCATCCATCAGCTTCCCAGAGTGAAAGAACACAAGTCAGTGTAAAGAGTCCAGCTCTCCCGCGGCTGGCCATGAGACTGCCTCACATCAGTGTGTGTTGGTGTGTGTGTGTGTTTTCTTTTGTGCGTTCATGACCGAAAAAAGTGGCGAGAATGGGAGACCTCAGTCTGACCACAATTCACTTAACTGTTTCTCGTGCCAGTATCAATACTTGTCAACAGGTCATGAATAATTGTCAAGGCAATTCCTATGATTTCATCCGCTGACTACTGAACCATGTCTGATGCAATCCAGTGGCATGAGTCAAACACACCGAGGCAAAATTTGAAACTTCAGCTTTAACGAGAGGGAGAGATCTGAAAGCCAGACACATTTCCCCGGAAGACCACGCACTGGCAAAACAAGCAGGCTCCATAGCGCTCTCTTTATCCTCGCGCTCAGCGTGGTAGTGAATTCAAGAGGCGTCTTATAGGTACAATACCTGCATGTGGTTATCAGGGTTTGAGGTGGAGGGAGGGCAGGAGGGGGAGATTAGATCTATGGGTCTGCAGACAAAGCCTCATTCACAGCGTGGAGGCCGTGCCTTCACGGCACGACTAAACCAAAAGTAAACAAGACATGAAGGCTAAATAAGATTAGACAGGCAATTTTGTATGTTTGCAGATTAACAGATGTCAGTGAAGGAGAAACCCGAAAGGGGGAATCCGATGGGAAGAACGGCCGGCCCGGTCGGACGGATGGATGAGCGGTTCGACGCCGATTCAGTTTCAGACCAAAGGAAGAATTTACAGCCTGGTTTTCATAATTTCACCCTCAAAGTGGTTGCAGATGCACGGACTGATGGACACATCAGCAGATATGTAGTTGGCAGAGCGTCTTGAGTGAGATGATGACTGACAGCCTGTGAAGTGTAAATAACCCACAGAGGTCTCTCCGAGCAGAAGAAGTGATACAGTGAGCTCTGTATTACGATCCAGAACGCAACAGCTTGACTCCGACGTCCTGTGAAATACAGTCGAGGGCTCTGGCTCGGAGCTTTTATAGTGAAGGGAAGGCCAGCAAAGCCGTAAAACTGTCCCTGTAAAATTTAACAATGCATGATGACATCTTTGACAAATGTAAATGAAATTATAAAGGGCAGGCGCCCCGCTTTGACATACGTGTGAAACCGTAAAAACACTTTGGAAGTGTTGTCTAAACATTTCAAACAATGCACCTGAGAAGACGGCGAGTTTGGGTCAATGATTCTGAAGCCTGTTGCTGTCAATCAGGCGACATCTGACCCAAGACCCCCACCCCACCCGCCCGTCCCCGTGCCCCACACACATACACACATATGGACCTCGCCCTCGCTACACTGGAAAGACTTTGCAACTACCCAAGCAGGAATTATTTCTTAAGACCCCCCCCCCCCCAAGCCCACAGGAACCCCTGCACTTCCTCTGTCCCAGCGCCTTTCCTCCCCCTCTGGTGCTCCGCCACCCCCCCAGCAGCTGGAGGAGGTGCTCAATGATGTGTCCCAGCAGAGCCTCTAATGTGGTGACAGGGCTGGGGACCACTGGGCTCCACTGACTGTGGAATGCACCAGCCTGAACATACGGATCTGCAGAAATGCACCCTGGGAGAAAGAGAGAGAGGCACCAGGTGTGCCTGTTATGCACCGGGACTGGTTAACAATAAACACACGCACACATGTCGGTGCTGTATAGATGCATTTTAATTAGAAACAGGAGAACGCCGCGTCACGTTCAGCCGCGTCTTTTCATGTACATATGTGAATCTGCTGTGTTCACAACGCCACAAAAAATTGTTCGCTTCATCTCTGGAGCCATCTGGACAAATTCAAAGCATGCAAAACTGCTCCGCGATCCCACTGGAAAATATACATTTTATAGGGGAATTACCTCATGGTTTCATAACAAGAAGGTACGATGAGATAAACTCGATGCCAAGCGCTTTTAAAATCACAAGGCCATTTGGCCTCCAGACAGTTTTCCATTTCCTTTAACCGTAATGAGGCTAGTTTCTCAGTAACCAAATGCTCCAAAGTCCTCTTATTTTTTTTTTAAATAACTCCTGAACAGTAAGAAGGTGTAATATTGATGTTCTGGCTCATGGGCCCCACTGGTGAGACGAAAAAAAAAAAAAAAAGCTCTGCTGTGCTCCTGTGTGAGATGTTTATTGTAATCCCTGCACAATTCACCCTTGAACGCTCCATTTATGTATTAGAGATGAAACCAGCTTCATGTTACGTTTAGTTTTTCTGCCCACACCAAACAGAAGAACTCGAGCAAAGTCAAACATCCTTCATCTTCTTCATTATATCACCAAAAGCAGGCAGCTTGGACTGCCTGCTGTCTTACACATGTCTACCTTCTTATTCCCTGCTTCTCCCCGCATATCCTCCCATTTATTACCAGTGTAAAGCTGAAGGAAGTGAGTTAAGTTAATGTGCCGTCGTTAAAACAAGGCATGAGCTGACCTTTACTCCCACCCAGCCTTTCTCAGCTCTCCATGGCCCCTATTTACCAAGTCTGGGTCCATTTGCAGAGAACAATGGATGGATTATTATGTGTGGCGGTCCCCCAGGTTGGACAGGGCAGCAGTAATTAATTTTAAACACTCCTCATCCCTGTAGACATATTTGCCATCTATTAGCGCTCACAACAGACGGGGGACTTACTTTACTGAGGCGCTGCCATTTAGAGGTGCGTGAGAAGAAGTTACGAGAGTTTTTTTTTGTGCGTCTGAATATATGCATGTGTTTTATTAAACAGCCTGAAATTGCCCTGAGAAAAGTCATGATAATGAGACATCCAAGGAGCGTGGGGCAATTTGGAAAACCTCAGGGGTATACCAACAACCGTTCCCGCTACTTTTCTCCTGGAAACCAGGTGGAAATAATATTCCTCTCACTACGTTCCGTCCTTTCTCTATCGCGGAAATAAAGTTACCACCGCTATGCCACAATCTGCGCTCCCCATCTATCGCCAAACTCCGCTGACCCCGTCTGTCCAGGAGGAAACGCTTGGCAAGAGCAACGTGTCAGACTTCACCCCTCGCAGGGGAAAGAAAGGAAGGGGTTGTAGCTGTGATAAGTAGTCATAATGGAGGTCAGTTGGTGTTTACTTTAGCAAGGTCATATAATCCCTGTGAGCAACACTCCCTCATTGACTGACTTTAATGGCCACTTCAATTAGCATTCATGTGAAATTTCAACAGGGCTTTGTCCACATTTAGTATTTGTCACCCTCAGCTGTATGCTAATGATCAGGCGCACTTGACCAGAATTTCTTTATATTCTTCTTTTTTGGAGGTGGGGGAGAGGTATTTTTGGGAATATCCTATTGACTACATGTATACAATGCTCATTAGTTTGTTTGGGCAGTTGGCTCAGGATGTGTTTTCAGACCACACACACTCTTCCTGCTGGCTGAATGGATTTGGGTTCAGTTAAATAGAATTCCTTTTGCTCCCGTTAACCTCCGCGAAAAAACCCACAGTCACGAAGAGTCAAACAATCAGCATTCAGGGGACAATCAACCGCTCTGACTCGCATGATTTACCGGACATACGAACACCAGGTTTGTGTTAATTGACAGCTGTTTGGCGTTAAAGAAGCACGTGATCGCACTGGACACTGTTTAGTCTCTATAGTCCAGGCTGCTGTGTTACACCCTTGGCCAGAGAGAGTGGACCGAGTGGCTGGAAGCAAGCCTGTAGGTGGGGGGTGGTGGGGTGGGGGGAGGGGGGGTGTCCGCCTTGCTGGAACCTTACAAGTGACCTTACAATAACATTGCAGCTCCACAGTGGGAAGTGTTTGTCTTGCGCAACCCCTCTTTTCTAAGCCTCCTTCATTTCTCCAGTCCCCACTCTGTTTTTCTTTTTCTTGTGAGGAGCCACGTTGTGAAGGGACCCCCAACCCACCCCCCTACTCCCTCCTCCTCCCCCTCTTCCTTCTTCCTCTGCTCTCAACCATCTCCCCCCCTCCTCCTCCTCCTTCTCCTCCCTGTTTTGTACTCCACAGCTGTTCACTCAGTCACTTTAGTAAAAGCGAAATGATGAGATTCCCCATTGCTCTCCTCTTTCACCCTTCAACAGGAGAAACTGGTTTTGTTTTCCTGTAGATTTTTTAATAATCTGATTTATGGTTCAGCAGATCGTGGGGTCTGCATACACACAGGCGGGTGCAGAAATCCAAACTCCTGGCTTTTTTTTTTGGGGGGGGGGGGGGGGGGGGGGGAGATCTTTTTCTTTTTCCACTCCATAACCTTTCTTCAGCATTGGCATCTCATTGCGCTCCCTCCTCTCTTCAACCCACCTTTTCAGTGTTGTGCCACCTTGCAAAAAAACAACACAATATGTACAGTATAACAAAAAATGTGCCGTGACAACTGTTTTGTCTTGACAAAACATTTCTAAACTGTATTTACATGATGCTGGTCTTCAGGATGTGGCTTGGACCGAGCAGGTTTGGACAAGTTCGACAAGATTTGTGATGTTAGTGAATGAAAGGCTGATTTCGACTGCAGAAATATTATCTGCCCCATCTTATGTGTACTTGCCACAGCCTGCTTGAATTTGTGCTGCTGTAGTCTCACGTTCACTTATCAAAATACCAAATCAGGTAGCCAGGAGGTACCTGTTGCATATCATTTGAAGATGAAGATATCTTTATTTGTTTTTCTTACTTCTTCTCTTGCTATCATTGCTTTCCCTCTGTTTATGATTCTGGGTAGCAGTTGTGTGTTATATAAGGTCATCTTTATAATCTGATAACAAAAATCAACAATGAATGTTTTCCACCAGTCTTTGTTTTTCAGCTAGCACCGCCTCCTCAGCCTGGGGGGGGGGGGGGGGTCCATTGGAAATCACTTGTTGTCCTGACAAACCCTCACACCCACACACATACACGCACCAACCCTGCTGTTCTGCAGCTTAAGGTTGATTGAAAGTTATGGCAGCGGCAACGGTGATGGCTGGCCGGCCCTGAAGAAAGCCGAGCCAGGGACCGGCTGGGATAACGAGCTCTGAATGAGGCCTCCGTTGCCTCCATCCTCCTCCTCCTCTCCGAGCCCCCCACCCCTCTTTCAGTTCACCTCGGATGAGCTTCAATGAGACCCCACATGGCTTTTTTTTCGGCTTTTTCACTCCCACTCTGTATTTCATTAGGGATCCTTTCGGAGGGGCGATCAGAAATTCTTTGCACACTGTCCCCATTGATCGAAGTTATTAAGAGTCTTCTCCGGGCGTTCGCTTGTCAAAATAGGAGTTTGCGCCACGAGAGTATAAAGCCGTCATGGCAGAAATTTGTTTGCACCCGTTTCCAGTGGCAGCGTCTCTCAACACTGGAGCAAGAGGCAAGGAGGCAAAGAGGCCCTGATATTTCATTCAGGGGACCCAGTGCGTCTATAATGAACGGAAAAATATGTCCCCGCTTTGACTTGAAGAGTGGAACAGGACGAGGGAGGAAAAATCATTTCAGGAGCAAAGAGTATAATCGGTCATATTTTATAGCGAGGCCACTGCTATCCCAGACTGGAATTCTGCGCCATGCAGTGAAACTGATTTGATTTCCTCATGCATGGGTATGTGAGTTTTGGGCCTTGGATCGGTCCCAACCTGGATGTACTTGGAGTTCGAGGCTTGGCAGATGGGGGCACTGCTCCATTCATACTGTTCGGCTGTGTCCAAATAGTCTATTAAGTAGTTAGTCTTTGCTTATATTTTTTTGGAATAGCTGGCGGTAGGATATAGTGAGGATTAGATGATGTAACAGAAGTCCTTGCAGCAGAACATCTATTCTGGTCAGCGGTTGCCTGTGTGCGTGCAGGTAGAAGGACTGTAGCTCAGCAGGGAGGGTTAAGAGAGACGGCCAGACTGGCAGGCAGAGATGGATAGAGGGCAGTGACCTTTGTACAGCAGAGTAGTAAGGTGAACTCGGAAAGCACTGAACAAATTGTCACTGTGAAAGGGCGAGTACCACATCGTAATGACAGGCTCAACAGCTCCACGATGACAGATTGATTTCAGACAATATTCCTGGATTGTCAGGAGGCCCCATTGCTGTCAGTGAGAGCTTTACCAGTTCCTCCGCCTCCTCTGTCTGCCTCGCCTCGCCCCGGCTCTCCCCAGCCCCTCCCCTCTCCCCTCAGTCTGTCTCGTCTCTGTCTCACCCGCCTTTCTCTCTCCCTCACCCACTCCTCTCCTAGCCTGTGCCCTCCCCTCGCGCCCCCCGTCTGAATCGCTCCATTCTGCCCAAACACTCCAGCGACATCACAGTCTGTCAGTGGCCCTCTCCTGAAAAGGCCTTGTTGACAAAGGCGCTGGTGTAAAGCGCTTCCCAGTGTCATGGAGATTGGCCGATCCTCAGACTGTACACTGGGTGTAGGGTTCCTGGAGACGGAGAAATGAGGCGCACTCAGCGCCAGACTCGGTCATCATCATCATCATCATCATCACACAGATGTGACCACCACAACACACAAAGACACACACTGGCCTGTTGGTGACTGCATGTCTGGCTGAAAATTGTCTTGTTTATAGCCTGAGCTTGCCTGCCAGTCAGTAGACTCACACCAACTCCACTTAATAAGACATCTGTGTCTTATTCCGCACCTCCACGCTGGACTCCGACTGTGTCGACTGTACACAATGAGCTGAACACAGGTTAGATAGTTAGTTTTCCTGCTGTGGAATGCTGAGAAGTCGAAGGAGGCATGCAGGGAGTGGCAGGATGCTTCTCACTTTTGAATGATGATGGAGGCCATGAAACAACAACATCAGAGGTCACATAGTGAAGAGACGATGGAACAGACTGACACTTTCTGTATTGTGCAAGAACACAGTGGTTCACAACTTTTTTGTTACATGTGCACGATTTATTCAGTAAACAGTTTAATATTTCTTCTAGGATTTTTCTAAGTAGCAGGGCCAGGCTCTCCAGGGACTGCAGGTTTTTCTTTTACAACGAATTTATTTAAAACTGCAGTCAGCAATTACATAATGACATGTAGATGTTAACGTTAGATTAATGCTGTCATTTGCAACATTAAGTTGGCACCTTAACTGAAGCTACCAATATGTTACATAATATTAGCTGGCATCAATATATTGTGAACATCTGCTTAACTTGTAAAATCTATGTCGAGTTATCTCAAGCTCATAATTTAAGTCTTTAACCTTTTCTCCAGCCGGTAAGTCGCTGCTTTACACTCCTTTGACTGATGAATTGATGACCTCACCCCCAAAGAGTAGATACTGAGCAAGATAGTTATCTGTCGTTTACCTTAGTGCTTGTGAGTACCTGCCAGGACAGGAAGGTGGAGAGATTAAGCAGTGGTGTATTTCTGTCAATAATTTAAATAAAACATTTTTAAGAGGTGGCCTAGTTGAGGTTTAATGAATGTAGAGGAAACACTGCAGTTCTTGTATGGCTGCTTGTATTGCGACAAGATTTAACATTTGAGATATCTGGCTTCTTTTTGATGAAATAGAAATATCGAATAACAAGTTCCATGGAAATCCGTTTTTTTTGCTTTTTTTTTATTTATATAGATTTCAGTAACCTTATTTTTTTTAGCTTGCCATTCATTAAAATAATGCAACATCTTCTTGTGACTTTTAATCACAACTTATGGTCTTTGAGCATTTTTTTTCAGAGTCGTTTTTAACCTTCTCTCATTTTTCTTTAATTTGAGGACAGTTTATATACATATTTAGTATTTTAATATAATTATTATAAAAAAGTCTGAAAAAAGTCTGGAGCTGCAAGAATAATTAATTTTGTTAATCAAACCTATGTCATGTCAAGTATTATATGTTCAAATTCCATAATTTTAAATGTCAAAATTGGCTGTTTTATTTATTGTGGGAAAAAACAAGACATTTAAAGTTGCTTCTTGGAATTCAGGAAGCTGTAATCAAAAGTTTTCTCAGGCATTTTCCAGAGCAAACCACCAAATCAATTATTCATGAAAATAATCAATAGATTAATCATTATTGGAGCTGGAGCCTTACTCACAACCCCTCAGGAAGACAAGGACCACTGCTCTGGAGGCAGGAAGGACTATTTGGTCAATTACTCAGCTGAAGTGAGGTGTTTAATCTTTTAACACCCTTTGTTATCTGAGGCAGGTGGACCACACGGTGAGGTCATGCACATCCTTTTGCCTTTTTAAGTTTTCACATCTGTGTGTGTGTGTGTGTGTGAGAGAATAAGAGACAATACACAGACGGTCTGGAGCAGCCAAACATGTATGAGCATTCACACAATGTTCCGTGCGGTGCCAAGTCGGCCCATCTCCAAACATATTAGACAGACAGTAATAAACAGTTGCTCGTTGGTGTCCCGCTCTGTGCTGGAGCAAGAGGTCTGTTTGAGTGTGTCATGTGGCTGAGGCTGAGCCCGGGCCAGGGAGTGGGGTGTGAGATTGTTGGGATTCCTGGTTACTGCCGCCTGGGCCCACCTAATCCCCCTTCGCTCCCCTTATGCAGCCCCCCTCTCCTTATGAGCTGTGTGTTAAAGGAGGCCTCTCTGCCATCTTAGCCTCTGCTCCCTGCCACTCTCTAAATCAGCCCTTCTCGCTTTAACCCTACTTCTCTCCCCTCTCCGCTTCATTTTCTTTCTCTCCCCTCTTCCGATGGCTCTTTCTGCCCGTCCCTGTCTCTGTTTGTGGCTCTATCAAGCTTTTCTCTCCCTTCCCAGACTCCCTCTTGTTGCCCCGTCCCTGATAAGTGGCCATAAGCACACACTCAGCCCCTGTGTGTGCACCAGGCCTTAGCCTAATGGAGTGAGATAAAGCGACTAGAGTGCCACTCACTGTGCGTTCCTTATGAAAGGGCAAGATCAGGGAATTACAGACTCACATTTGCATGAAGAGTTATGCCACTGAAAGAGTGTGTGATGTTTCATTAAAAAAAAAAGAGTCATCCCTTCAGAAGCAGAAAACAGTGTTGGACTCATTGAAGATTTTGTAGGTTTTTATTGATATTTTTTCAGGAGTTACTATTTTTTGAACATTTTTATTGAGAGAATAGAGCAAACAAACTATTTATATTACATCTTGTATTAAATTGGTACTTTTTTTCCTTTATTTTATAACATTAAAAACATAGAGAGAAAAACAAGGGCAAAAAAATAAAGCGAATGGAAATAAGAACTGACTATTGGGCTAACCGTTTTGTTTTTTTAAGGAAAGCTCTTTGAAATCAGGATAAATAATACAGTAATCACCTGTAATTGTGAACACTTTCCAAAGAAAAGTCTGTAAAGTGGCAGAACAGGTAAAACAGAGAGAGCAGGATGTGAACTGATCCCCGGCAACTTAAACACTGTCCAGTATTAAGAAAGGAAATGGTCTCTCCAAAGATTATATGAAAGGCCTCTTTTACTTCAGGTTAAAGACTTTTCCATACTTCCACAGGCATGGAAAACTATGGCGTCCTTACGGGAAGTCTTTAACCTGACTTAAAGAGGCCTTTCATTTGATCAGTGCATCAATAAATTGTTTCACTGAGGCAGTGAGCCGCCCTGAACCTGACATCTCATCTTGTGATCACTTTCATTGTCTAGTTTCAAAAACTTGTATTCATTTTTTTTACGATGTTGACAGAGGTGGTCTTCGATTACAACGCTATCTGCACAATTTGATGACTGATTTATTGAAGGTGGGGCCTGGATTTGTGTGACTATAGATGACAGTAGTACAGACTCTACAAACACATACACACAAACGCTCCTTTCCTCTAACAGAAGCAGCTGGGGCCGGGAGAACAAGTCAGGTTTAATGAAATATAGCAGCTTAGAGTTCAAAGGCACGGCAGTAGGGCCTGTTAGGGGAAGGCCGTGTGATGGAGATGCTTCCAGAAGCTTTATGACGCTGGAGCAATTTCTCTCCCGTTCTTTTGATGGAGTCGGCAGGAGCCTGTTGTTCTGGAGCCATAAGTGGAGAGAGCAGACGCAGATTCAGATAGAGTGACCGGAGCATCTTATTCTCTTTACCTCTTTCTTTGTATTCCGCCCTCTCCTGCTGCTTTTCCTAGCCCCTCGTGTCACCCAATAGCTCCTCCTGTACCATTCCCACCGCCGTAGCAGTTGCTATTCAGCCCACATCAGATGGTGCCGAAGAAAGAGCCATTGTCCCGGCTGGTCTTAGCCCACTCTTATCTATTGATTGGAAAGCCGAGAGGGGAAAATAACAGGTATTGATTACCGCACTGGGTGAAGTTGCTGGGCAGGACGTCTGGAGGGGTAAGAAAAGACGGCATTCTTCACCCTCCGCTGCCCCGCTGCTGTCAGAACAGCCTCGACTGCCACTCCACATATCCCGTCACCTTTCACCGTGTCACCGGCCCCCTCCTCCCTCACCTCGCCTCCTTTCTTGATTTGCCAAGGTGACTACCTCCCCCCCTTTTCTCTCTCTTTCAATGTTTTATGCCGATTTTTATCTCCGCTTGTGAAATGTATAGCCAAGCGTAGCAGCAGGCTCCGAACAGAAGCCCTCGCCTTTCACACACTCCCTGAGCTGCGGTGCCTGCCTCACCTTTCGCCTTCAACCAACCCCTCCAGTCTCAAATGAAGTCACCGGCCCTGGATTCAGTTCCTACCTTTTATGTTGTTTTTTTTTTGCATTTTTTTTCCCTTACCTCTCTTGTTGCTCTCCTTGAAGTCATCTTACTTTCCCCTCCCCTTCCATTTTGTTGATTCGTATGGACAAGCGCTCCAGGGCATTTAAAAGGTGCATGATAGAATATTTCCCCCGAAGCAGAGGCTCCATTAAACTCTCCCTTTTCTTTTAGAGGTCTGTCTGCTCTTTTACAGCCCGCTGAGCTGCATCCACACTGCTACACTTTCGCCCCAAAAGAGTTTTTAAAATGAAAAATTATCTCTATCCATGCAAGATTTTTCAGGGTTAGTCTCCATCAATATTATAACCCCCAAAAGAGCCAAATTTCCTGTGACACTGTCCAGACTAAAAGTTTTCAAACTGGAAATCAACAAAAGATGTGCATTTCTACGTGAAATTGTAGTAGTGTGGCTATAGACTAACACAGTACTGCTGAGTAAGAGGAAGCATTGTCCAGCTTCTATCTGTCTCTCTGCGTATCCTTTGTGTAAATACTGCATATTGAAGACATTCTCTCAGATCAGTGTTTATCTTAGTAATGAATCACTACAGTCTGGCAGTGTGCAAAAGCCTTTTGATGCAAAAGGAATCCTTGCTGTTGGCCGCAGATTAAGGAACAAATCCTTTTTATTAGAAGATGTTTACATTGTTGTTTGAATAACCATGTTCTGCACTGGGCAGACGGCGGTGTTGCGTGCATTATCGAGACTCATTGCAGTTGCTCAAGTTCCAGGTGTTCACTATTGGAGCAGCTGTCAACAACTAAGCCCAACCTTTATTGACATGTTTGCAATGGCTAGGAAGACCAAAGCGTTGCTGCACGGGAGGGAAAATGCTTGTACACATCATTACAAATCCACAGGTGTTTTTTGTAAAAGAGAAAATAAATGCGGCGAGAAGAGCGGGCACATCTGAACATCGCTGGCAGCCTTTGTAGTCTTTCAATCCTCCCCCCACTGTGCTCGTCTTTCTCTTTCATTCGCATTTTGACATTTTCTACAATATTTCCCTCCACGGATGCCTGCGCGTCAGATCAACAGTTCATTAACCCCGTTCATAAGGTTTCGTAAAAACAGCTATATTTAGTCTGGATCACAAGAATGCCTCTTATTGAATGTGCTCTTTCTCTTAAAATAATCCATCACCAAATTGAGCAAAGAAAAACAGAGCTAATTCTGTGAGTCGCCAGGCCTCCTCCTCCTCTTCCTGCACTATGAAAGATTCCATTCACACATGGAGCTCGGCTATAATAAGGAGCGCCGTACCAACGCTGCAAGGCGGGAAAGCCCATATGGTCATGTGTATCATTTTCCATTTACTGAACAGCTAACAATTCTAACAATTTGAGTAAACACTCACCAGTTTGTCATAATTCTGGCAGATTCCCATTCATCACAGCCTCCGTAGTGCACCATAATGCTTAGTTCAGCAACCAGGAGGGAGCCTCAGAAGACCGGAGCTAAAACAGCAGAGGAAAGTGCAGCTACAGTACATTTTTCTCCAGTGCGGTCTGATTACATGTTGCTTTCGGATATCTTGAACTGTGTATCTTACAATCAAGCAGATAAGACCGATAATAATTCCCCTTTTCTCAGATTTGTTTTTGCCATAGAGGGCCTCTGTGTGGTCACAGAGCTTTCAACTCCAAGGTTAAGAGAACCTGTCCTTGAGAGGGAAGAGGTGGGGAAAGCGGAGGAGAGTCCCTGCTGAAGAAAGGATTGTGGTCATGCACACCGCACAAATACTTATTAAGAAATTCAGACGTCCTTGATTTCAGCACCTCATGCCTTGTTTTTCAAATGGACTTCAAAAGGTTTTCTTAAGAGCGGAGCTGGAGGGAGGAAACGATCTGTTGCACATTCCGTGCACTTCCAAGCACCAGCCAAAGCAGTGGCATAATGTAGTTAGGATGGGCACCAGTGCTGATAGTTACTAGTTTTGTAGCACACATATACACACACACACACACACACAATTACACAATTAGTATTGGATTTTACAGTTGAATGTGTCTATGGTGATGGAGAATATAGACTGCTGTGTATACAATGTAGGGCCGAGACACCAGCATGTCACTTGTTGCTTGTTCAGTTAAAATCATCTATAGGATGTAAAATAAGCACATAGATTGCTACAGACTATTTTACAAAACCTTACAACTTATAGTTCATAATGACAGTTATGATGAAAATCCCCCCAAAAAATGAAAGTAAATATCCATCACAGGATAAAAGAAAATACCATAGTCCAATCTTTTGGTAAATACATTTAATTGGTTTATTGCTGAGAGTTAGAAGAAAAGATCAATAACACTCCAATGGAAAAAAGCCTACCAGCACGTCTAAAGCTCATTACATGATATATGTGGTGCTGACCTTTGGACAGCTTGGCTGGACAGAGCCAGGCTAGATGGGAAGCTACGCTAACCATCTCCTGGCTGTAGCTTTATATTTAGATCATCTGACCTTACAAGAAAAAAAACACTTAAAGAAACTCGAACAGCTAAAATTAAAGAAGGATCCTCCCCTGAAAGGCGAGGGGTTGAGCCTGCGTAGAAGGCTCAGAAAATCAATGTGTAAGAGAGGTTTATTCCATTCTTGAAAAATCTAAAAAATATCTTAAAAATTAAAAAATATACAACGGAACGCAGTGCAAACCTTGAAAACTCAAGAAATTTCCTTTGGGCTGGCAGAAAGCAGAAAGTAGGGTCAATGTGTTTTTGGTTCCTTTCTTCAACTAAACCTTTAACATGAATCAGGCATTGTTGTGGTATGTCAGTCGCCTACATTACTCCAAAAGAAACACATGATTGAGTAGCTTGTGGGATCATAAATCCCATAAGGACATAACTGAAGCCTATTTGTTCCAGATTTGACAGAAACGTATTTATGTTTTTACAACTCGGTCCATCTGAAGCCCGGCAGCACCGAGCCAGCGCTGTGACCTGTTTGTGGTCCTAGAGCAGAGACTGCTGAGGGGAAACTGAACAGTGAGCGCCTCTGTTCTGCTTTCCTGGTAGCAGAGGAGTGAGATATGGGCCAGCTGACAACAGCCAAAAAGACTGCGGTCGCGATTTCTCCACAGACATAAACAATGACACTTCCAATTTCCTGTGCGTGCTGTGGACCAGGAAAGGCCATGCACAAAGAGGAAGGAAAACCGAACGTGTGTGTTCATACATGGCTGAGAAAAACGCAGAAACAAAGACGGAAAGGGGCTTTTATTGGGTTACGCTCTCTAGTTTCACTTTTTTCCTTCGTTTCGTGGCACGACACGGCATAAATCTTTCTCCGGGTTAGTGACCGAGCCGTCCAGATGTCGTACCTGCAGCTGAGATACATCTGTCGGCAACGTGATGAATACAACCAGCAGCTGGAGTTACCTGTGTCACCTTCCCCCCACTGCAAACCCATCGCTATAACGAACTTCTTGTTTACCATATGTGTGAAATGCGCCAAAGGAATGTGCCTCTGTGTGTGTGTGTGTTTGAGCGCGTGTGTGTGTGTTGGGAGAGGCCATGTGTACTTACCCTCTCTATTGTTTTTACTGCTACCAGACCAGCCATTTGTTCTGCGCTCTGTGTACTTTTGAGGTCTTTTCCAGGCTGCTATAGGATTTGGTTGCATTTCCTCCCCCTCTTTCACTCCTCCCCTGTCTCCTGTTTCTTTTCGGTGTCTAGTCTGCTCAGTAAATCAGTTCTTCTTTTAGTTTTTGGTGGTGGTGGGGTGAGTTCATGCCTGGTACTGTGCAAGCAGCAGCGCAGGCCTCTCTAACACCATCACAGGGTGTTTGGGCCCGCTCCACTTCACCAGATCTGAGGGCGCAGACCTGAGCCAATTAAGAGCAGGGAGAACAGGCTGCTGTCCGTCTCACTGCGACCCGCCCCCCTCATCGCTTTGATCTCTTGCACGCTACACAAAACCAGAGCCAGAACACTTTACCCTCTCTATGCAGGCCGTGGACAACAGAGCTTGTCCAATTATTGCAATCTGGTTTCAATATTTCTGGGTAATCAGACAAAAAAGATGACAAATTACATCTCGTTCCATCTGCCCATAACCAAGCTGTTTTTAGAGCAGTGAAATTCGGATTTCATTTCATTTGCTTGTTGTGGCACTTGGTAAGTAAATCCAACATTTAGTGGCTTAGTTTTTTGACATTTTTTTGGATGGAACAGGGATCTCTCTCCTACAGTGCACAACAACTAGGACTGACAATATATATTTTCTGTTTATTTAGTGCTCAGTCATGTCATTATTTTGTAAAATCACTTTTTCATCGAAACACCACATGCATGTAGGTGAGTTTCCACAGCTGAAGAGCTGCTAACCCACCTAAGGGTCTGGTGGATGTCTCTGGACAGTTTTATGGATTGTGGTCTAGATCAGTGAATCTCAACCTCAGGGATCTGGAGCTTTCAATTGTATGACACAATCTTACTCATGGAAATGTAGACGTTCAAATTCCTATGACAGCTCCTCTGAGCACGAAAGGACTCAATTTGAGATTTAGGCTCCAAAAACAGCTATTGATTTGACCTTGGAGTGAGATTGTTTTGCCAAATGTGAACAAAAGGAAATATAATTTGTGGCAAAGTGTGAAAAGTAAAGAATCAGAGAATGAGAAACTAGTCAAATCTGGAAAGTTTTGCAACCTGTGGCAAAAGGTCACGAGTAAACATTGCATTGTTTTAAGGGGTCATAGGTCAATAAGATTTTGAAACACTGGTCTACACGATGGTTTGTTGTCTGTTCCATCCTTGCAAGAATTAGCATGTGGAGAATTGCTGAGTACTTTCATGCTTTTAGTCCAAAATTGCTGACAGCTATAGAGTACCATGTAAAAAGAAAAATTGTCAGCCCATTGTCAATGTTATGCAGATTCAACCACATGATTTGTTCCTTTTAAAAACATACGTGTGTGTGTGTGTGTGTGTGTGTGTGTGTGTGTGTGTGTGTACATAGGACCTCCACGGGTGTCTGAGAAGGTTGCTCACAGACAGACAGCGCGGCTTGGGAGTGCCATCAAGCTGCCTTGCCCAGTGGATGGAGACCCTCCTCCCCTCATAATGTGGACCAAAGATGGGCGCAACATCCACAGCGGCTGGATCCGTTTCCGTATCCTTCGCATGGGACTGAAAATCAAGGAGGTGGAGGCAGATGACACAGGCACCTACATCTGCAAAGCCACCAACGGCTTTGGCAGCGTTAACATCAACTATACCCTCATCGTCATCGGTAAGCGTAGACGGACGGATATATATAACCGGAATTATATTTTGAGATGAGCTCATCAAGGCTATAAAATGTGTCACTCTCATTAAAAGGCTAGATTTAATTTAGCTTCTACGAAACATGAAGTCACCTGTCTGGTAACTATAACCAGACCACAGCCGTGAGTCAGTCCAGATTCGTACTCTCAGACCACATCATCTTCCTACAGCAGTGTTTCAACGCCGTATTTGTAAGCAATTCCCCGCGGTCAAAAATCTCAGTTCAGTTCAAATGCTAAAACACAGCATCACTCCCAGAGGTCAAGGTCTAAAACAAGAGGATTTAAGGAGATTTAGTGGTGGATCTTCTCATCTATTGTACGTGTTACAGCCCCTACCTCTCTCTGCCCAAAGTCAACAAGGGCATGAGATATTGTTTCATACTACTTCATCCTCTGTGACTCAATTGGATCACAAGCTCTTCCTTTTCCTAAGGCTACACTTCGTGGAGGCAGGAGGTCTGCAGCTCCGCAATAAGAAACACATTCAGCGTAATAGCGCCGGTTTGTCTTCAGACTCTGGCACAGCTCTTGAATGAGGCCGAGAGGATTAAGTCTGACCAAGCTGTTTGAGTGTGCGTTCCCTGTGTGTGTGTATTTGTGCATGTGCATACAGTGCATTTCCTCTGCGCTAGAGCAGAGCATGATGAATGAGCGGAGTGGAGCGTGAAGGCTGTGTTTAGTCTAATTACTCTAAGATGCCTAATTAGGGCCAGAGTATGTGCTCTCTCTCGCAGGAGGAGCTTCAGCCTGGTCTTGTGATAGCCGTACTTTGGAGAAACAGCCATAATCAGGCAGATGGGGAAAACACAGAGCGCTTCAGAAAACGGAGCTTGTCGTCGTAACACATGCTTAGAGTTGGGAATAGACTGACCCAAAGTTTATTTTAGAGTCTGCCTCAATATGAAGTTGCCGGTGAGTTCAAAGAGAGGGTGTCTGCTGATTGTGCTAAAATGAACGGCTGGAGATGGAGGCTCAGAGCGAACTATAATGTCAAGGTTCATTCTGCAGTCAGACGTGGGTATGTCTGTGTCTGCACCACTCCGACTTTCTACAAACACTGGAGCACATTCAGAATCCATCATGTGATGAATAAGCAATACTGTGTCATTTTTGTCTGTTTCGAGATCCTGTTGATTGGATGCTGCCACAATCTTTGGTGTGCTTTATGTTTGATGTGATGGAATAGGTCCACTTATAAAGTAAATGTAGAGTCTTTTGAACTTCAAAGAAAAATCCTGTAGAGTTGATGTGATAGAGAATAATCCAAACAGAAACTAAGAATTTTGGTCATTTAAATCAATATAGAGAAGACATATGATGAGGACTTTTTTAAGTTTGTATTTATCTTGTAGATCTTCACGTCACATATATATTATTACAAGACAGGTGTAGACAATAATAGATTTAAATAAACCTGAGGGAAAAAAGCATGCCCACTGCTGAAGATTCACAGTTGAAATTGTTTTATCTGCAATACAGATACGAACAAAGTTAAAATGATTTTGCTGTAAGAAGCCGAGGTGTCAATTGACATTCAAACACTGAAAGGAGTTGAAGTTGAGTATAAACTGAAAGAAAATGGCAGTTGAAGTGTGAACACTTAAAAAAGACAGATTAGCTATGGTTAAAATCTAAACAAAATATAAACAAGATCATTTTCCGAACTACATTTAAATCTACAGAGCATAGTCTCTTTGGATGTTTTCTCTTCTATTACATTATTGCAGCATTTTTTTTCCCAGTGCCTCGAAATAATTTTGAGGTTATCATACCCAACATAACAAGTGAAAATTCACATTTTAATATTTTAGATACTGGAAAAGATGGTTTAAGGAATCATGCATGGACCTAATAACTGTCTCTGTTGAATTAACCTGGTGGTGGTGTGATTTATTATTTCCTATAAACCCAGAGGAGAAATTAGCTCACAGTTTTGGCTGCGATATTGTGAGATGGATTTGTAAGCTGGGAAAGCGCTTGCACAAACATCAGCTAAATGAAGGGGAAAAAAATCTTCCCTTCCCTTTCTGCTTTGCTCTTTAAACATATGATGAAGCCTTTTTTTAAATGAAGTATTTGTCTTTGCAACACAGCCAAATGTTGTACATGCATATGGGATATATCTTTGGATTTAAATATTGGTTTCATAAATAATGATGGTTTTAACAGATTAAAGCCAACATACACACATTCTGTTGATAACAGCTTTCGCCCTGCGGCTGTTGTATGTGAATGAAGCCTTAGATGAAGACTGTGATGTGGTGGCAGGGATCGCTGTGACCAAGGACACGGCTAGCACTGAGGACACCAAGATCCTTATTATTTTTCTTTTTTTTAAACTTGTGAAATATATATTTCTTATAATTTTGAATTCAAAATGAATAATTGGTAAAACTGCCTTTATATAGCCTCAAACTCAGAGTAGCCTCCAATTCAAAGCAAGATTGGTCAACACCATCAATGATTGGCCTGGCTCTACCTGACCTACACATTCACAACAATCAATTATGAAAAAAATGATAAAATAAACAAATAATTGTGAGTGAACATGAACCAAAGCAGCAATTGTCTTAAAGGTCTAACTCGCAAATTATGAATCTATGTGCTTTCAAATTATGAAAAACATTTGTGAACAGAATCAATTTGGAGTTTCTGCTTTGACCATTTTACTGGTACAGTAGGCTAATACATTATGATGAAGTAAAAACTGCACAGCAGCGGTTTTGAATAAAGAATTAGACCTTGTTTGTTTGCAATGGTCGTCTGATCAATTAGTTTGACAGTGAAAGTGATTTCAATGCAAAATGTCAAAATAGGCCACATTTGTGGCTTGTCTTGTGTTGTATTTTTACTTATTCTAATGCATAGAAATATAATGCACAGAAAATACTATAGCCTTCAGCATTTCTCTCTGGGCTAGGCCTCATGAAGTCCTGGATACGGCCCAGGCCGTGGACAATTAGTTCAACCTTACTGCATGCGTTGCTCCACTCCCACACAGTGATTACGTTAGGAAAAAAATACCTTTGGAAGTTCAATCATAAGTCTTTCTCGGAAGCATATTTCCATGAGATTTTTATCTGCAGTGTGTTTTTGCCCTTTATGGAGTTACCTAGAGACTTTCTGGCCTGACTCTTAATCCTGATCTGGTTTGTTCCATTTCCTATGTGTCCTCTGGTGGTGGTGAGTGCGTGACAAACCGATTGTACACACTCAATGGCCAGTCTTCATCTCACAAGAACACCCCCCCCCCCCTCACCTGTTCCTGCTCGCCTGTCCGTCATCCCATTAGAAATAAGCAGGCCATCACCGCAGTGTTTGTTTTAATAGATAAGTGTTCCATCAGGGGTGCATTTCCATTAACTAATCAGTTAATTGTTAGCCATTTCAATTCAGCTGCAGTTGACTGAAGTGACTTAAAAAAAGCAGAGTAGAGAGTTTATTTATTTGAAATACTGTAAATGAGGAGTAGCTTCCAGCATAGCTCTATATACAGTATCCATCATGTCAGTTTATTGTTTTTGCTGGATCACAGAGCCAAAAAGTCCGAGAAGCAACTGCAGTCAGTTATAGCGCCGGTCAGGGGGTCGACAAAATCCTGGCAGCTGCTCAAGTTCAAGGCCCAAAGTGGAGAGCATTACTTTTTAAACATCGCCTGGGAGCCGGAGTGGGGAGAGGCAAGCCCCAGAGCAGAGGAGCCAAGACAGTAAGATAAAGAGACAGAGAAGACATGGAGCGAGATTGGAAGTGAGAGGGTGAGGGGTTTTGCAGGGTGATGTAAGGGGAGGGGGGAGGGGGGAGGGGGGTCCTCAGTGGCTGGATATCCCTCTTCCCATCTGCCAGCGGACAGCCTGTCCTCCCTGAGCTATCTGAAGAATCTGGTCAGTCAGTGCAACATGGCGCCTCCTCAATCCCTCCAGCTGGCTGTTTGGGCCCTGTTTGGGGTGGTCTCTTGACAACTGGCCCCATCACCTCCCAGCTCCCCCACCAGGAGAGACGGATGCATGCAGCAACCTCTCTCCGTCCTCAGCTGCTCAGGCTGCAGCAGGCTACACATTAGCATTAACGCAGGATTGTCATATTAACATTTACAGGAACACATTAATTTATGGCTGCACAGATAGTATATTACGGAGCAAATACAGACAGCCAGCACTTTTTTTTTTTTTTTTTCATGAATATGTTGGCTCTTGTGGAACGTTATTTTATTTCACCTCTCTCTGGAAATGTCATCAGGCTGTTAGATAAACTGACCAGTGTGTGACTGATCACATGTGGTAGCTGTTTGGAGATTTCTGGAGTGTGATGCAAGGCCACGGTGCATAACTTTCCCTGGACATTACAATGTCCCCATCAACATCTGGAGCTCATTGTGACCCAAGATCATCCGGCCTTCTCCCGGTGATTCAGCTGGCACAAGAGGCCAGCAGGGGAGAGTGTGTAGTGTAGTGACCTGTTTCCTGTGGCTGAATTTTTGTGAATGAAGCGGGAGGAGGTGGCGTCAGACCCTAAATACTGTAGCAGGGCCATGAATAGATTAAAATTATACGGAAGAAAGCTGATTGCATTTTAACAGTTTGACAATTTGACAGATTGACTGTGAGCATTTACGTCCCTCATCATGTACTTAAATCATGACTCCTGTAAAGGAATTTACAGTTAAATATGCCAAATATACAGATTTTCATTTGATCACTGATTCCAATAAGTTTCTTTTACACATTTTCCAGTACACAAGAAGAAGCTACTCATATATTTTGGGGCCAATCAGACATTCCTCTTTTATTGATAATTTTATTTTTCTAACTTCCTTAAAAAAACATTCATGAGGCAGCCTACCTCAACCCTGTCTGCAAACTTGTGAGCCAACATTGCTTAAAGACAATAGTGGCGAGGGATAGCATTAACAAGACAGACGCATAAAGGGCGCCATTGTTCCCCAGAATTGCCAGAAAGTAGAGGAAATAGATTCAGGGAAAAAAAAAAAGTCAAAAAGAAAACCCCGGCAGTGTGGGACCATGTTCTGTTTGGATTGGGAGGTTCAGGAACCGGGAGGAATGTGGAGAGCCCAAGTGAGCAACAGAGAAATATTTCTTCCAGTGGAGGCTGTTTTTTAAAGGAATGGGTTATTATAGTTGGCCAGTTAAACCCCTTCAAATAGCCATGACATCATGGCTGGGCTTGGTGCTGCAGGGGACAAACAAAGGAGGGTTTTGTACCCAGAGAACCCGAGAGAGCTTTGAGGGTTTCGGGGGGACCCAGAGGGAGGCAGAACGAGGGGGTTAGAAGTCACATCTGGCCTCTTTACCTGACCCAATCAAACCATGAGAGGGAATCAAGTGTGCCAAACTGCATCAAATTCAGCGTGAGTCTACACTGAGCTTGAAATGGGGGGAAAAAAAGGTACACAAGGTACAGAAGTTGCTTGTAGATTTGACTTTTGCACACAGTTAACTTGGCTGGTTTGTACATGTGCCGTACATTCTGATACGCTTGAAATAATATAAAGAGTTGCTTCCGTGGTATCGTTGAAAAACCATTAAACAGCAGCCCTTCTTCAATAATCATCTCTTTAACGTCTGTTTCTGCACAGAGTGGCAGCTATTGGCACGGAACCCTATCCCACTTTGTTAATTCATCAATGCTTAACTCGAAAAGTCGATACGCATCACAAACCGTCGATTAGGTTTCACTCATTATATTTGCTCTAAGCCCCGTCTTAGCTCCGCTGCATGATGTCAGCCAATGACATAAACTCCACAGCTGTCTTCTGGAACTGGGCTTATGAAAACTGATCATATTACTTCCAAATGCTACAGAGTATGACCCGAGCATGCACCCCACTCAGAGGAGCCTGTCTATAAATGTTACATTTACGCAGATGGAGCCAAGAACACTTCGCCGGAGCCGTTTGGTGTCGTGTCGCTTTTATAAGTGAAGCTATCAAAAGTTGAGGATGGGACGTTAATCCAGGCCTCAACAGTATACCTTATGTTATCTGTTCTTTCAGAATACCGACGACACGGTAGTGTAATCTGTCCTCGATATTCTATAAACTGCAACATGCAGCATGCAGCTATTAATAAATTACTACTGTATGACGCTTCACATTAAAAAAAGTAGTACAGAGGTCACATTATGACTCTAATCTTGTTTTCTGTAGAAAGAGTGCACAGATAATTAATAAGTATACAAATAATGAATACATTTAAGTTAAAAGCAAAAAGCTAGTAGGTGAACCTTAATATTATTGTGTCTTTTACTATGGAATATAATGTATTATGGAAGTTTAACATCTAATTTGCGATCTAAATTATGAACAAAACAAAAAAAGATAAGATAGTTGTTGGATTCATTTATTTACTCTGTGATATGGACACACATATTTGTACACGTTTTGTGCAAGTTAACTTGAATTGGGCCTCTTCTGCCATTCTATCATTTTAACGGTAATTTGTATTCTGTGCCACAAAATTTCCTGATGTTGTGGACCAAATTGTTGTTCTGCTCATGTCAACAGATGACTCCGGTTCTGATAAGACCAGACCCAGGCCCGCAGATGAAACAGAGTCTGAGCTGGGCACTGACGGCTTGTCAGAAAAACTAGGTGAGTCTCGGCCCCGTAACCCCCAACTAATGCTTTTATTTAACTGATGAATCCTTCCAATTTTCACACAAATTCAATGTCCCTCGGTCTGCAGTGCGTCCTCGCTTCACCCAGCCCGCTAAGATGAGGAAGCGGGTGATCGCCCGTCCCGTGGGCAGCTCGGTGCGTCTCAAATGCACGGCCAGCGGAACCCCCCGACCAGACATCGTGTGGCTGAAGGACGACCAGCCGCTGTCGGAGCAGAAGGTCGGCGAGGGCCGCCAGAAGAAGTGGACTCTGAGTCTGAAGAACTTGACGCCAGAGCACAACGGCAGATACACCTGCAGGGTCTCGAATCGAGCAGGGGAAATCAACGCCACATACAAAGTTGAGGTCATACGTGAGTATCCCGTAGAAACAGAGCTGCGAGCATTCCAAGCGTAACATTCACCTGGAAATATTAACGCTAACAGATGAGGTACGGCAAATTAATTTAAGTGATTACTGATGTTTGTGCAAATATACTTAGTGATCTTTTGGGCATCATTGTGGGAGATGAAATAGCCCACATTAACACAGTGTGAGCGTAATCACTGTAATAGTGGGTCTGATTTGGGGGAAAAACTGTAACCTTAAAAAATCTGCTCTCTGATCTACCTACTCCTGACTTCTGATTGCGATCAGCAGGTCTTATTCATATCCCTGCTGCATGGATGAATGTGCTTGTGTAATCATGTATATGGTGGTGGTGGTGGTGATGGGGGGGGGGCTTGTGCCCTGGTGTTTGCACAGGGGGAGAAAGAGAGAGAGAGAGAGAGGCTGTTCAACTCAGGGACCCTCCACCCAATCTGGAGCTGATTAAAGCCCAGCTGTCTGCCAGACCCACTGCACCTACCTCCCCCCCTTCCCATGAGAAATGTGTGCTGTACAACCAGGAGCAAAGAAAGAGAGGAAACTAATCACACATACTTCTTGTGTTACATGTGGTATTCCTCCCTCTCTGTCAATTATAAGTTCTAAGCCCTGGGCTAACAACAATATGGACAACTAAGACCTCCTCTGCTCACAGAAAGCCTGTCATGTCAAAATGTGTGCGTTTGTGTCTTGATGGCATTTGTCTGTGTGTGTCTGTACAGAGAGGACAAACTCCAAGCCCATTTTGACGGGCACTCACCCAGTCAACACGACCGTGGACTACGGCGGCACCACGTCGTTCCAGTGCAAAGTGCGGAGCGACGTGAAGCCGGTCATCCAGTGGCTCAAGCGCGTGGAGTCCAACGAGGAGAGCCGCTACAACTCCACCATCGAGGTGGGGGACCACCGGTTCGTGGTGCTGCCCACGGGGGAGGTGTGGTCCCGGCCCGACGGCTCCTACCTCAACAAGCTGCTCATCACCCGAGCCAAGGAGGAGGACGCCGGCATGTATATCTGCTTGGGTGCCAACACCATGGGCTACAGCTTCCGCAGCGCCTTCCTCACCGTGCTGCCAGGTGAGGGCCCGTCCCCTTTGCTGCGTGTCGGTGTCAGCCCCACAGCAGCAGACAGGGTCACAAACACGCCATGAAACAGCCAATCAGCAGCTCGGACAAAGCTAGTAGATTGTGTACACGACAGTTCAAAAGTTTGGGTTCACCCAGACAATTTAGTGTTTTCCATGAAAGGTCACACTTTTATTTACCACCATGGGTTGTAAAATGAATAGAAGATTTTATTACATTAGCCTTCAGACACAATGAGGAAACACATTGTACCATTAGAACACTGGAGTAAAAGTTGCCTCTATACACTTCTAGATACCAAAACCCAGACTTTGCAGCTAGAATAGTCATTTACCACACTAGAAATGTATATAGTGTATTTCTGATTAGATTATAGTTATCTTCATTGAAAAAACAGTGCTTTTCTTTCAAAAATAAGGAAATTACTAAGTGATCCCAAACTTGAACAGTAGTGTATATTGGTATTTTTAAGAATCCACATAAGTGCCCGTAATACAATAAGATCAGAGGAATGTGAAATGAAAATGAGATTACGTGAGTAAAATTCCTAAAAAGTCCTTATGAACAAGAAACAACAACACAAATCTTGTCACTGTTGTCTGCGCATTTTATGTTATTGGAAAGCTGACAATAAAAGAAACTAGAGAGCATTGTAGTTCCTGGACAGCACCTTAACCCCAAGGCCACCAAAGACGGTTATTAATTCTCTTCTTGTAAACTTCTTGTAAAGTTTTCTTTGGGGTTTGTTGGATAAAAGAGAAACCTGAATAATTTTTTTTCCCCACATTTTTTTTGACATTTTAACAACTGAACAATTAAATTGATTTATCAGAAAAGCCCCGAAGTATTTTAGCAAAAACATGGTCGCATTTAAGAGTTGGAAACTATTTTTGATCTTTTTTTCATCCCGTCTTCTTTCGCAGACACAAAGCCTCCCATCACACCCATATTTTCGCCTGCCTCCAGCTCCCTCCCCTGGCCTGTCATCATTGGCATCCCTGCTGGAATAGTGTTCATCTTTGGCACAGTGCTGCTCTGGTTCTGCCAGAGCAGAAAGCACTGTCCCCCTCCTAGCGCCACCCCGGCCGCGGCCTCTCAGGTGCTGCAGGGCTCCCACCGGCTGCCGTACCGGGAGCGGGAGCGGGGCTGCGCGGTGCCGTCGTCCAGCTCCTCCAGCCCAGAGAAAGACTGCATGAGCTCCATGAACTACGAGGAGTACCTGGCGCAGCAACAGCTCCTCCTCAGCCAAGGGGGACCCACCATCCCCCCCAAAATCTACCCGAAAATCTACACTGACATTCACACGCATACTCACTCCCACGTGGACGGGAAAATACATCAGCATCAACACATTCATTTTCAGTGTTAGCCGAGGGCCAAATACCCCCCACTGACTGCTCCAGTATCTCAAGGGGACAACGAGCTGCGGGCTGAACCTGAACAGCAGCTCCTGAGTGACGTTCACCTGGCGTTACTCTTTAAAACTGCCAGACTCTTCTTGTAGCTGTACACATTGTTGGAAGACACAGCATGTGAAATACAGTGGCCAGTGATACACACACGACATCCAAACGTCCACATTTGGTGCTTTTTTTTTTTTTTTTTAATCCTGTCAGATTCTCACACCACTAGAAAAAAAATCCAAAATTCCTTGTTGTGCACTTAATACATAAAGGACAAGGAATTCAGCAGTGTGTGAGTTTAGTTGCAGCTATCAGGTCTTCCTCAGCCGTTCGGCTTCAGATTCTCCTGCTTGAGGTTCAGCTGAAACACGGAGGTCAGATCTTAGCTTCCACTGAATCAGCCGAGGCTCCGTATGCGCTGCCTGGCAATGAAGCTGAAAATGGTACTCAAGATGTACAAAAGGGCTGGTTTCATGCTCCTACTCAGGTAGTCCTTTGTGTTTGTCAAAGATGCATAATGTTTGAAATGCTGACCACTATCCTTTATATTACCCTTCTCCATCCCTCTCTTTTGTTCTCTTGTTAGTAGAGATATAAAGTAGACCGGTGAGTTTCATGAAGCCTTTTTTGAAGGCATGCAAACCTTGCCTAAGACTGCAAGGGATGGAAGAACTGTGTTTTAATGTTAACGGAATAATTGGTCTTCATCATTTCGTTTTTTTTTCTCTTTTTTTTTGGTACAGTAGGTTCCAAACACTAGTCAGTAGCATGTTGAGATGCAGTAGATTTGTTGTTTTCCAACCAGCAGAGGTCTTTTCGACCGCCACCTTATCCAACCACAGTTAATGAAGCTGTAGCCATTTATAATCAAATCGAGTCATGAATATTTAATTTATTTTGTTAAAAAAAAAATGTATCAAAAGTTTATTTTTCAGAGTAAGGCGTTTTACATATCTATGTAATGTTATTAAAGTATGCTTTTATGTTGTTGTGTATAGTACATTTTGAGTGCTTTGTCACCCAGTTTAATCACATTTAGTTCAAGCCATTATTTTTTAGGTATTTCTGTATGCAATTGGTTATATTTGACAATCTTGTATGATGTACTCTGTTCAAAGTTCAAAAGCTAAATCATCTGCAGTTTGATGGTTTGGCAGTTTGATTAAATGACTTGAGAGGAATGCTTCATTCAGATTAATGTATTTACTCTTTTGCACAGGATACATTTGAATACACTGCAGACGCCGGCGAAGGTGTGAAAGTCTTTTAGTAAAAGCCTTTTTAGTTTTCGGTTAACCGTCCTAAAAAGTAAAAGCTGCCGGGAGGCTCCGGGCACAGACAGGTCAGCTTTCTTCCTTTGAGCGGGTTGAAGCATCTGTTGAGGGTGACACAGAGGGCAGCCAGCAGAGGGGCAGAAGTTAGTGGAATGAATGACTGAATAGACACCGTACAGACACAAGAGCAGTCTCACAGTCCCTTTTAGATGAGTGATGGTCCCTGCCATTCTACACCCAATGACCAGCGTCTTTTCCCCATTTAAGTGAATCGACCCCCCCTCCCCTCCCCGGTCCGCACTACCACCTCATTCAACTCCAATCTAGGTAGGATTTCCTTTCACCATTTAGGAAGTGCATTGTCCTGCTCTGGGAGAGATGTGACAAGACCCTGTGATTGCTCAGGAAAGAAGGGGCGCATTGTATCAGGAAAGCTCTTGTTTTATTGTGAGCGTTGCAGGACGGGGATGAGCCCCCGTCTCCAGACAGGTGAGTACATTGAATCACTTGTGTATTGAGCAAA
Organism: Lepturacanthus savala; assembly: GCA_030544235.1. Classification (NCBI taxonomy): domain Eukaryota; kingdom Metazoa; phylum Chordata; class Actinopteri; order Scombriformes; family Trichiuridae; genus Lepturacanthus; species Lepturacanthus savala. Next base: position 14,921,166 of record CM060469.1, on the reverse strand, counting down.
GATATTTTTTTTTTACAGAGAATGAAACCTTTTTGCGCTGCACACAGAAATGCTAGTTCTATATGCATGAATCAGACTTTAAATCCAAAATGCAGGTAGGTTGAACACTATGAATGTATACACTGCCCTCTAGTGGCTTCACAAAACCATGATCATGCAGAAATAATAAAAAAAAAAGTAAGTAGTGGCTAAGCTCGTCCATATTTTAGAGGCAAGAGTGTGATCGTTCTCCCTACAACTGTAGTAACTTATATTCAGGAAGCCCTTGAGAATCCAAAAAACAAAACGGTTTAAGGTAGAGCTGCCTTTTGTTCCTACTTTTTATAGATGAGCAAACATTCAGACGAATCCTGAACATCCTCCAGTCACATCCTATTGTTACCAATATTGACTCTTACCTCTGGTGTGTTTACTTTTGTAGATTACTTTATCAGAGAATCTTCCTTCCTTTACTATGTGTCCTTTGTAAACATAGAAACTGAGCTCTAGACACAAGAAAGAACTTAGTGTCCTTTGATGTAAATGCTATGTATACTTCTGTACTTCCTTTCAAAACAATTCTACTGAAAGTTGGCCAAGTTGATTATATATTCAGAAACATGAAGTAGCCTCATTTTCTAACTTGTACAAAGGCTTGATGGAAGATATAATTTCCCCAAATCATAACAGAAGAATATTTTTCCTGCATCATTTTTCAATCTTTTTCTTCCAAATACAAGGTCCATAACTACAAATCATTTTTAAATCCACAACACACATGTCAAAACACTGCCCTCTAGTGGCTTCACACATAAAGTGAACTAGCAAAAATGAAAAGATAAAACAGCAGTTTATTATAATAGGCCACAAAAAATGAATAAAAAACAACCACCCTTGTAAAACCTTGTAAATCACCTTTTATTTTTACAGTATTACATTAACATTTATAAAAGACAAACAACATAGTGCACAAAAAAATCTGGACAAGGAGGAAGAAAATCATTTCAAACAATATTTACAACTGAGCTCAACCCTTCTGGACTTTGGTGATGAGTTCGTCACAAAGCTTGGTGAGCTCTTCGGCTTCCTTCTCCTGTAAAAAATAAAGTTAAAAGAAAAAAAACATGACATCTTATTTAAAAAAAAAAAATAATAATACACCCCATCTAAGTCACATTTCTACTCACCTTCTGATCCAGGCTTTTCTCCAGTGACTGCACCTTCAGCTGCTCCCGGCGTAGCTGGGCTTGAAGAGCCGATACCTCGGCCTTGTTCTTGGACCGAACCTCGGCGATCGCCTCATTTGCACTGAGGACGAACAAATCACTCAGTCACTGCGCATCTTTCAAGGTTTTTGTTTAAAAGAATCAAGCGCACAGTTCCGGTGTTTCTCATCATACCTGACAATTTTCTCCTCAGCGTGGGCTTTGAGGGTCTGGTAGCGCTGCTCCTCCTTTTTGATCCTTGCCAGGTAGTCCTGAGCGCAAGCTTTCAGGGTCTCTTCATTCTGAGGTGGAAAAAAACAAAAACACAGGAACCTCAGCAACTTTCTTGAAATCATAAAAAAGATATCCATGGTTTATGACAACGTTAGCATTTCCATTGATGCTGACCTTTTTGTAACCATCAACCACCCCCTTGTACTTCTCCAGCCTTTTGAAAAGGTCTGCGAAAGATCTCTCCAAGCTGTTTAAGTCACTGGAAAGTTGCTCCTTCTCCAGCAGCGCCTCGTCCAGCTTTGCCTGAGCCACCTCCCTCTCCTTCGCTCGACCCTCTGAACAATGCCAGAAAATAAGGAAGTCATTTTTAATATACCGTTGTATCAACAAATCTGAAAAGTGTAACATGTTTGTTTTTTTATAATAACTTACCCGTCATTTGAGACATTGTGAGTTCATATTCTAAAGTGACTTTCCTGTGTGGTAAAACAAAGATGTCAGGCGTATTAAAACATTATATAAAACCTTAAACCATAAGATAAACATGACAAAAACTAAACAAAGCAGGGCTCACCTCATTTCTTGACCCTCGGCATGTAACAGGTCGTACTTTGCACACCACTCCTGCTCCTTCTTCTTGGTCTGTTTGAGAAAATAGACTTGAACTAAACGTAAAAAAACATCTAACCATTTAACAACAGCTGCTGTGCGTTATCTTTCCTCAAGTTGTCACAGATTTTAACAGAGTTGATGCACACGTATTGAAATCAGTTAATACTTTTAAAGACCTCGACAGAATATTTTAGAACCTTTCCACAGCTACAAATTCACTTTTAGACTGAGCTTCAGGCATGAATGTGAGCCAAAACAAGATACTTGGTGTTTGAAATCAAATTTGACAATATTAAATGGGATATTTTTCTGTGGGCCTTTTGTATCCATAACAATCATAATATAAAGTAACCAAATGGCAAATGCAATCAAAAACTGAGTGGGACGTACTTCTGCCTGGGCCTTGGCGATGGCTGCATCCATGTCTTTCTGACTGTACTTCAGCACTTCAATGATGGCGTCCTCGGTGTTTGCTGGCTGAGGAAAAGGTGGGACAAGGTTCCCGGGTATTTGAGGAGTCTAGACAGAAGTTAACAGTGTGAATACGTCATGTTTGGAGATGTGAGAATGAATCGTTTCAGAATCAAACATTTGTAGTAGTTCACGAGTGACGTACTGGTGCCGTAGCAACATCCAACAGTTTGAAATCATTTTGAAGCTCATTTGTTGTCTGCATTTCTGCAATCTGTGGAGCTTCAAGTCTAAATTGGAGAAAGGAAAAGAAAACAAGTGGTTTCAGTCAGACATATCTCATTTGTGTTGTACAGACATGAAATTAAGCTGATAGCATCCAGGTGCTGCAGCCATCTGAGTAACTGAAAACAGAAGAGCGTCGTACCGTGAGAGGAAGGCAGCGGGAGGGGGGACGGGGGTCTGACCAGCCGGGCCTGCGGACTTCTTCGGACTCTCTCTCAGCAGGGGGTCAAATTTAAGGTACAGGGATTGTTTCCTTAGTGCAGACTCCTTGAACTGATATTCAAAAAAAAAAAAAAAAAAAAACTTTTAGGCCATGCGTCATCAGTGTTATTTAGAAAAGGTACATGATGCAAGTTACTCACACTGCAGGACCCAAACTGTTCCAGGTAGTCCATTTGTCCATCAAACGCATTGACCATGACTAGAAATAAAGACCACACAGCAAAATGAGCTTTAATTTTAATGATGCTTAACACTGTGTACACCTGACGATACAGAACAAACTATTTCCTCAATAGAAAAGTAATTTAATGTCTATGAAATCACACAAACAAAACTCCAGATTTAGATATTTTTGTTGAAGGTGTAGCTGACGTTTACTTACACATAGATCCAGGAACAAACTCCTCATCGATTTCTGACTGCTCGTCCAGATTCTTCTGCTCAGGTTCAAACAATTCACAACGATCAGGAAATTCCTGCACGGATTGAAATCCCTCGTCATGGTCAGAGACAGCCTTGTGTTCGGCATTCTGTCATTCCAGATAAACAGAAAACATTTGTGTTAAAAAAAAAAAAAAAAATACAACCTTAAATGAAAGTGAAATGGAAAAATGTATTAAGATGTCTATCAAAATGGATTACTTTGCTTAGAGCTTCGACGTTGGCTTCAGCAATTGGCGCTCTCTCAGCAGCACTACAGAAGGGGAAAAACATACAAATTTGAGGTGAAACGCATGTTTGGGTTTGTTAAGTGAAGCACAAATAAACACATGATGCACTCAGAAAAAATGTTACCATACCGTGCTGGTGATGCAGCTTCCTTTTCCACAGGCGCGGCCTTTTGCTTCGGAGAGGCAGTTTCCACGGGCACAGGGCCGGATTTCTTGCCGCATTTCGGGGAGTTCTGCACGGCTGACTTTGTGCCGAAAGGATTGATGTTTAGGTCATCGGATTTCTCAAAGTCAAACGAGTAAGACCCTTTCGGAGTCGGAACTTCAGCGGCATCGCAGGCAACGGGCTTTTCTGGAACCTTTTTCTGCGGTTTGATTTCAGACACTGGCTTTTCCTCTTTGGACTTTTGAGGTGGCCTTTTGCCAAATTTCTTGGGTGGTGGCTTCTGTTTAACCTCGCTCCCGTCGTCAAAATTGAACTCAAGTTTGACGGGGTTTTCCTTGTTCGAGGCGGCGGCGGCTGGCTGAGACGTGGATTCAGCCGCTGGAGGGTTTGCATTTGAGGGTTTCTGGGCCACTGCAGCCATGGGTTCCTTCACAGGCTCAACAGGTGCCTCTTGTGCCACTTCGGGTACGGCGACTATATCCGCAGACTTATTTTCCTTAATCTGGGTCTCCTCAGTAGGCGGGTCGTTTTCCGGCGCCTTTCTCCCAAGGACAGGGGAATTCTGGATTTTCGAGCCACCCGTTTGGAAAGGATTGATCGCATCCAAGTCGTCAAAATCAAAGTTATAAGAACCTTTAGGCACCGGAGCGTCTTCCATGAAACTGCCTGAAATTTTGTCTTGATCAGCGCTCAAGGACGTTTTAGCTGGCTGTTTTTCATCAGGCGTGGCGGTGAACGAATCGGGTTCCTCCACGGCTGGGACCTTCAGCACTGTGACCACGCTGCTGTCTGTGGAGAGGTCGTTTAGGGAGTTTTCAACCGAGGGGGTGAACGGAAGTGTCTCGTCTAGTGCCGATTCTAGTTTGGCGGGCTCCTCCGAGAGGTTCTCTTGTTTTTCATTTTGAGACTCGTTCTGATCTGCGGTAGGGATTTCAACAGCAGGCCTTGCCGGAGAGAGAATCATCTTATTAGACCCCTTAAACGGATCTAAGGCATCAAGGTTGTCAAAATCGATCTGATAGCCCCCTTTGCTCTGTATTGGCATGTCGTCGTCAGGATAAGATGATAATGCTGCAGAAAAAGGTTTTTAAAAAAATGATTATTTTTTTTCCTGCATAACAAAAAAAAATGCAAGGGAAATAAATTGTTATTTTGGAAGAATTACCTTTTTTGGTCTCATCGGATTTCTCGAGGGTAACTTTTGGTAAAGTGCTACAAAAACAAAAAGACTTGGTCACCTAAAGTGAGAAGTGAACTGAGCAGACTCAGGATGTTGTAATATAAGTAAAATTACTTACTCTGTTTTACCCAAAGTTGGGTACTCTGTTGATTTTGTACTTTCATCCACACTTGTCATCTTGACAGACTTCGAGGGAGATAGAATTCGTTTAGTCAAGGGGTCCCTTCTTGGAGTCTGGAAACAAACCTACATACACACACAAATAATTTGGTCAGTATAGTAAATATTAACTGAAAACTATATAAATATGTAAGAAAAAATGAAAGAGCTACACTATGAGTCAAATGTTTGGGGTCACTTAGAAATGTTCTTATTTTTGAAAGAAAAGCACTGTTTTTCCCCAATGAAGATAACTTTAATCCAACCAGAAATACACTCTATACACTGCTAATGTGCTAAATGACTATTCTAACTGCAAATGTCTGGTTTTTGGCAATATCTACATAGGTGTAGAGGCCCATTTCCAGCAACTATCACTCCAGTGTTCTAATGGTACAATGTGTTTGATGATTAAAACCCCTACAATCATGTTCACACAGCTGAAAACGGTTTAGCTGCTTAGAGAAGCTATCAAACTGACCTTCCTTTGACGAAAGCAAAGTTTGAAGGAAAAGAAAATATTATTTCAAACACAAATCATTATTTCTAACCTTGTCAATGTCTAGATTATATTTTCTATTCATTTTACAACTCATAGTGGTAAATAAAAGTGTAACTTTTCATGGAAAACCAAGTTATTCGGCTGATTCATATTAAAATTAGCCACAACTACAATGTAAATTTGTAGGAGGCACATTTTGTTTAGTTAAAATACCAAATTGGTGTAGAAAAGTACGACCACTTCATGACTGTATTTTCTGGTGTGTGAAAATATTATAGATGAGAAAAGTGACAACGTCTAATTCACAAACAAAAGAAACAGATTCAGTACCTTCACCCCTTTCGGCATGGTCTTGCTAGGCAGGTTCTCTGTCTGGCGCAGGATGGAGGGCCTTCCAGTTGGCTGATCCATGGCAAAAATGTCACCAATTAGGGTGCCGTGCTCTCCTCGAGGGCAGACCCCAAGATTCTCATCATTCGCTTCAACGGAACTCATCCTGTACAAACACAGAGAAGCATAATGTAGAGAACTGGGACGACCCTGCAACCCTGGGGGGAGGCGTCATCGTGAAAGCTGCACCCAACAGATAAGACACTTGTTGCAAAGATAATGCCAGAATTGTGATGCACGTGACTGAGTCAATGTTGACTAATCTCAGTTGCCTTATGAAGGAGGCTAATTATATGATGTCACATACAGGAGGTGCATAGCTATTAGAACACAGTTAAGACTTTGCTTCAAAAAGTGAACAGTGGCTAATTGAGGTTTTAAAAACTACAAATAGGCTGCAACCACAGACAAATGCTGTATGTTCAGAAGTTGTTACTAAGGCTAAAGTCAAAGCAATAAAATGTCAAAGCTAAAATGCAAAAGTCTAGATAAAACAATCACTGCATTGCACTTGTGTAATGCAACCAAGAAATAATAGTCTGTAAAGCAACATTAATTGAATATTCTTGGAAGTACCTGTACTTTACTTGAGTTTTTATATCTTTAACAACTTTTCACAGAAAGAATTTTCATAACTTAAGACAAAACAAACCTGAAATTCAATGCTAAGAGACTGCAAAGGGCCTTATATGAGCATGCACTTGACAAAAACACTAAAAATATTCAATATTAAGTTCACACGTGTGATTTGGAAACTTGCAGCCTCCACTGAGGCACAAACACCGAGGATAAAGAAATTCTGTCTCTATGGACAAACTTTTAAACTACTGTCCTAATGGATCAGGTCATAATTCGCTGTCGACCAGCAACAAAACTCTGAACAGTTTAATGTAAAATAAAATCTTGCGCACAGACTTTATGAATGACTTATTCCATTTTATTGGTGTCATGAGACGAATTGTGGCAGTGTCTTGTAGGCATTTGTCACGGATTCCACAACCAACGTGGACACCTAATTGAGATTAAAAGCTTTACGGTGAATAAGTTAGCGTTTAATTAAACAACTCAGTTAGCGTCAAGTTAGCAAACATACCGAGAAACTAACCACGTCTTAGTGTTTAAATTAGCGGAGAAAACTACACTCGTGAACACGTTTTGTGAGTAGATGACGGTCAACTATCGTTACGTGACGAAGGAGAACTAACATTTGTAAAATATAAAATCCTGAACTCACCACCTACCTCAAAACAACAACCAAACCTCACAGAAATCTTCAGTAAAAAGCGACAGCAGAGAGACAGAGTCGCTTTTGAAATCGCCTCGCTCGTCTTCTGTCGCGAATAACCGTTAGGAATTTAAAAGTCTTGAAACGGACCAATACAATTACCAGAAACGTTCAAAGCGCACGCGCTTCCTAGTTAAGCAGCCAATCACGTTGAAGAGCGGATATGATCCAACCGACGAACAGCATCAAAGATACTAAAGACTCAAGATCGTTCATCAGGTGATACTTCACTTTGCTCGAAACATAATTTGTTGTTTGTTTTTACATTCTTACACAAGTACTATCTATATATGAATCACGGGACAAACATATATTCATGTTAATTACGCACAGAGAATAAGAAACTGGAGAACTCAAAGTTTGACAATCGCAGAAAAAAAAATAAAAGCGAAGTAGGATGTGTGGCGGAGAGAATTCTCTCATTACATGGTAGGCTTTTATGCATTTTCATTGATTGGCTTTTATGAAACAAACAGGACGTTTATTACATCATCAGATCAGAGTTTTTTAATATATATAATACTTATAATACTCATGATGATAATATTTTTGTTTGTCATTATTAGAGTGACCTGGAAGGTTAAATCTATTGGCTACAGAACAGGTTAACAATGGGGCAGTAAAGTTGTGCTAAAGGGTAAAGTCTAGTTTTCGAAGTCAGGTCAGTAGCTAGTTTTGTGACACAGAACATCAAACATTTGTTTTCTGGTCAGCAGTTCTGTCCTTAAATAACCACACTTAGTGTCAGAGGCCCCCTCTGAACTTGGATATTTTATTTATTTATTTATATTATTATTATTATTACAGCCTATTATTAGTTATTGTTATTAGCTTTGCTAATTAGTGATAAGCTTTTAAAATCCATATAAATAAACAAATTTACTGTTGGTTAATAGGTTCTATTATATTTTATTTCATTTTTTCTTATTCAGATCTTTCACATTGGTTTACGCTACTGTGTTTTTCCATGTAACACTTGAAATATTACTATATTACGCTAAAACTCTGATGTAAAGGCTGGAAAGTTAGAGGAAAGTGGAGGAATGACACATGAACTGTAATTCACAGCCACGCCGCTGTGCTCCAGCAGGTGGCGGTAAGGAGCTTTGGTCATAAACACTAAAGAAGAAGACGCAGGTCAGGCCAGCCCGCCAATTTTAAAGGAAGTAAACACTGCGTGTGTTTGTGTCCTCTTCGTGACCGACATACTATGAGAAAGTTACTATTAACACATAACGAGAAATACTTTGGTGTCAACAATGAATTCCAGCGGAAAAGGTAAAGTGCCAAATATGCCGTCACCGCAAGTGTAGATATTTTGCGTTACGGTAGTCTTTGTAACTTTAAGCTAACGTTAGTCGGAGCTCCCACTTTATCGTTTCTATCTCAGTAATGTTACATTTACTGGTATTAGACGGCAAATCAGCCATTGTTGTGTATAAGTGGCATTCGCCTTTTGAGAAAACATTAATGATCTTATTTCTTTTACAGGTTCTGGCGAATTATCACAACTTGTTGCAAGGTAACGTTACCGAGTTGAGCAGATATATAACGTCTCTTATACCGTTTTCTACGGGGGGATTTGTTGATAAAGGGGTAACGATGAACATAAACTTGATTGGTAGTATAGATCTGTTTTACTGGGTCTGATCTTTCTTTTTTTAACTTAGTGGTGGGTAATCCTGGTCCTGGAGGCCCGCTGTGGGGGAAGACTTTTGTTTCAACCAAGCAATAACACCTATTTCTACTAATCAACCACTAAAGCCCTTGCTAAGGACCTTCATTAGTAGAATTGAGTGTCTTACTGCTTGGTTGGGACAAAAGCGTGGACCAGGATTGACCACCCCATGTTATGTCGTGTTCCCTGTGTGAATGATATATATGTAATTCTCTTGATAGCCTAAGACCAATAACGTGGGAGACAATAAAGTGAAATAAACAAAACTAAATTAACATGAACTGTTCATCTACCACACTAGTTAATGCTTTAATGCAATGTTGTTAGACCTAATTTTCCTGCACCCTTTATCTCTGTTCCAGGAACATAGAGTCCTGGTTCAGGGCTAATAATGTATATATATCACTATATGAATCTATGTCAACTGCATGTGGTTTGTTTTTTCTTTCTTAAGTAATTTTGATTTCGGGTGTAATAATGAATGACAAACTGACATGGAAACTTCATGTTGCAGTTTTATGTAAAAACAAAGGTGCCCAAGAATATTTCTGTTTTGAACAAAGCAAAGGTCAAATCAAAATGAAATTAATATCTTTCTATAATGTGGTTAGTTTAAAGACAAACATTAAGACTAACAAATCACCTGTAATGTTAAACTCTCACCACCAGTTTAATCTTTGTGTTTTACAAGTGTTGATGTTGTCTTCTGGTCATACAGTGGTGACAACGATTCTATCAAAGTCTTTGTACGAGTGCGACCTCTGACCCAGGGCACAGGGCTGACCACAGATGGAGATCAGAATCTTTGTCTCACAGTCATCTCGCCGAACACCATCCGTCTGCATTCAAAACCAGAGCCACGAACCTTCACCTATGATCATGTTGCTGACATGGAAACCTCTCAGGTCCTTATATGATCCACCCTTGGTATAGTAGTGGTAACCTGATTTGTCCCCGTGGGTTGTAGTAGGTATGAAAGTATTAATCTGTTCTCTTTCAACAGGACTCTGTCTTCTCCAGTGTGGCCAAGAATATTGTTGAGTCCTGCATGAATGGGTATAATGGTACTATCTTTGCCTAGTAAGTGGTCTTAATATTGTTTATAGAGGGTATGATATCAAAACAAGTTTTATAACATATACCCAGCATTGTGCTTTATTTCCTGAACGGTTTCCTCTCTTGTTTCTGCAGTGGGCAAACAGGTTCAGGGAAAACATTCACCATGCTTGGTGAGAATTCAAAATATATTTACACTGTACTGTATGTTCTATAGAACAATGGAATGATTACAATTTACTCTTTTTTTTTTTTCTATTGCCAGGACCATCTGAGTTGGATAACTTTACAGATGATCAGCGGGGGGTTATTCCCAGAAGTTTTGAGTACCTGTTTTTTCTCATCAACAGGGAAGTGGAAAGGGTGAGTTGTAATATTTTATCACTATGAAAGTGTTGTAAACCAAAACGTAATATTTGTTAACTAATGAGGTTATTTCTTTGTGTTTTTTCTCCAAAAAGTCTTCTCAGGCCAAGAGTTTCCTTTGCAAATGTTCATTTATTGAGATCTACAATGAACAGATTTATGACCTCCTGGACACAGCCTCAGCCAGCCTTTTTCTCAGGGAGAACATAAAGAAGGGTGTGTTTGTTGAGGGAGCTGTGGAGAAGTTTGTCAATTCAGCTGCTGAAGCCTACCAGGTAGGCATTTCCTGAAAATCCTGATTCATTTGAATCAGGCTTTGCCATATTGTCTGAAATCATTTTTTTGCAATACAAGTGTTTTTTTTATTGAGCAACACCCAAATTGTATATAGGGTTGAAGTAAACAGATATTTAAGTATTTGTGTCATTATTTTGTGTAGGTGCTGTCGATGGGTTGGCGTAATCGTCGGGTGGCGTCCACTTCCATGAACCGTGAGTCTTCAAGATCTCACGCTGTCTTCACCATGACTTTGGAGTCCAAGGAGTCCATCAATGAAGTGGTGAACATCCGAATGTCTCAGCTGAATCTGGTGGATCTGGCAGGGTCAGAGAGGCAGAAAGACACACACACAGAAGGCTCCAGACTCAAGGTGACAAGTCTTGAATGTCATGCTGGGTCGGCTCATTCTCAGGTACTATATCTGTGATTTATTTATTTATTTTTCTTACAATGGCTTGTCTTTGTTCTTTCTTTCAGGAAGCCAGCAGTATCAACCGCTCCCTTATGTGCCTTGGACAGGTGATCATGGCACTGGTGGATGTGTCCAATGGGAAAAACCGCCACATCTGCTACAGGGATTCGAAACTCACCTTCTTGTTGAGGGTAAGTGTCTTAAGATGCTATAAGCCTTTTTCCTGCTTTCCTGTTTCAGTGGAGATTTTTTACAGTTGCTGTGAATGTTAGTGTGAGAACTGCTTTCCAGGTATAATGGCATTACATAGGTTCACATACAATGGTGTATAGAAAACTTGTATATTGGTGATAATGTGATGTAGGTCAATTTAAAACAAACAGGTATTAATATTGTACATTTGGCAATTCTAGTATTTAAGGTACTTGTATCAGATTCTTTAATTTTGTAGACTTTAGAATTTAACACTTATACTCATACTAGTCTGTTCAGACATGATTGCACTTTAACTTGAACTGAAAAAAGAAAAATATAAAATGGCTAAATATGTTTCCCATGTGCATTTCAAAGTTTAACAATTGTCTCATTGTTTCAGGACTCTCTTGGAGGAAATGCAAAGACTTACATCATAGCTAATGTACACCCTGGATCAAAATGTTTCGGAGAAACATTGTCTACCTTGCATTTTGCTCAGAGAGCAAAGCTGATCAAGAATAAGGTATTAGTCCTCAAACAGAGCTCTGTATTGTATTTAAACAGAGTTACCCAAGTTCCAGTAAGTTCAACATAATCTATCACCCCTCTTCTTATAGGCCATTATCAATGAAGACACTCAGGGAAATGTGAGGCAGTTACAGGCTGAGGTGAAGAAGCTAAAGGAGCAGCTTGCACAGGCTCTCGCCTCTCAGACAATGGACTATAGGAGAGATGTAGCACCAGGAGGACCAGAACCCCACATGGGTAATAACACTCAGCTCAAACACATGTTAATTGGTATACACTTAAAGTTAAATCCATACCTACATACTTCCATGCTGTTGTATTTGAGTCACAACTGATATTTTCACTTTTTAAACAAATAATTTTCTGGAATTTCGCAAAAATGTTAAGTGTTTTTTCTCACCAGGCCCGTCTGTAGAAAGTCACCATGATGTCCCATATAAGGCAAAGTTTATAGCTGCTCTTCATCTGTGGCGTAACCGAGAAGAGGAGAAGACGGTATGAAAGATGTATTTTGTGTAATTTGTTTTTGGAAACTTGTTGTTCTTTTTTGGAAATATCATTGGTACAGGGAAGTTAACAGCGATGTTTGACTCTGCACTCAGGTGCTGCTCAAGAAGGTTGCACAGCTCGAGGAGGCCTGGACCCAGAAAGACAGATTCATCCAATCCAGCCGCATGGTTGTCAGATTTCGAGAGGACCACATCTCTCGCCTTGAGAAAAAACTCAAGACTGGAAACGCCTTCCTGTCAGACAAGGAGACTCAGGCTCATATTGACCAACTGATGGAAGAGATTAAGATTTTAAGAGATCAGGTACAAAAACGAATGACCTTTGTGTTACGTGTAGATAGACGGGAGGACTTATAGTTGTATGCCAAAACAACCCAAGTCTTCTAAAGCTGCTCTGAACAGCTAATAATGTTTTTGATTCCTCATATCAGTTCTCCATATAATATACAACTGTATCTATTGATTGTCACCTCTTGTGTACACACTTCTACTCCTTTTAGGTTGAACACCACCCAAAGATGACTCGATGTGCAGCAGAGAACTACAGCCTCAGAGAGGAAAACCGTCAGCTTCGCTCCCTTGAATCGGTGGTGAATGCTCAGGAGGCTGAAGTCCAAGTTGCTGCCGAGCTGGAAGAAGCCTTCCAGAGGGCTATGGAGACAGAAAAACTCACAGAGAGTAAGATAATGAGCATTCATCAGTAGAAAAGGTTGAATCAATAAAATAAATCTAAATTCTATACACTATATGTAATGATGTCCTGTTGCTCCACAGCTCCAGTGGCGTCTTCGACCTCCGTGGCTGCAGACACTGTCTCGGCCGCTGCATTTGAGAAGCTAAAGGCTCAGCTCCTTCAGAAACAGTCAGACCTCACAGGAACACTCCAGGCCTTTGAGGAGTACAAAGAAATCACCAAGTATGCATAGAATTTGACGAAGAAAACTATTTCTAAAAGAAAGGCTGTTGATATGAATATTAATTCTAAAGAAATAAAAATCTGTGTTCATAGAGTCTTAGAATTACAAAAAAAGTGTAATAGTAACAGGGGTGTCTCAATATGTTGGTGTTATAATCTTCTATTTGTTCATATTATAACATGCTGATTTCCCGCTGCAGGAAGGGGCTGTTTTTTACTCGGTTGACTGAAACATCCTAGTTTCTTTCGTTGTTATATGGATTTATTTTGTGAGGGCTCAATGAAAGCCGCCATTTCTCGTGCGATGCCTTTATAGGTCTATAAAATATTTTCTACAGAGCTAATGCGATTTTTGGACGGTGCTTTGCTTTTTGTTAAAGGAAACAGATGTCTCAGTTGGAGTCTGAGAAACGATACCTCAACAAGTCTAACAGGCATTTGGAAAACATTCTGGAAGCCACAAACGCTTACAAACAACAAGAAGTCTCTGAGCTGAACAGAATTCATGTTGAAACTATAAAGGTGAGGCAATAATATGTTTTTGATTTCTTGCACATTCTTGTCAGAATTTTACATGTTTGTCATTTGTCTGAAGATTTGAGTTTTGAGATTTGTGCCTGTTTTGTTTTCCTACTACCACTGCTTATGATCATTACTCTTTAATTTTTCAAATATCTGTTATTTCAGATTCTCTCCACACCCACCAAATCCTACAACTTGCGGTCCCGTCTCGTGCCCCTCTGCAGCCCAGAACACTTGAATGGAGCTGACAATAATGAGGATGACATTTGGGCCGAGCAGCCTCCTTCAGACATGGCTGAAATGGCCTTGACTGAGGAATTGCGTCAAGTACAGGTAAAGCAGTTTGGATTATCCCTCAAGTGTGTGTACTTAAATCCATAAAGAGCCATTTATCTCATAGTTTTTCATACTTTTACCTCAGGAGCAAGCTAGTCGTGTCCAGACACAGTTGGGTGAGGAGGAGATCAAGAACAGCAAGCTGTTGCAGCAAATTGCAAAACTTGAGGAGCAGATTGCTGTGATGTCACAGGAGTCTGACCGCAAGGATGAAGTAAGACATTCTTCACATTTATTTACAGTAGTGTTCATAGTTTTGCTCATGAAGAGTTTTGTCGTCAGCCAAAGTAAAGAAATAATTTTAATTTGGTCTGTGGGAATTTAGAGATCAGGGTAACATGTTGTCTTTTAATTCATGCAGCAACTTTCTACTGAGCGAGCTGACAGAAACCGCAATCAGCTCACCCTGCAAGAAACTATCAGCAATCAAGAACAGAACCTTCTGTCCGAACAGAAAGCCGCAGAAGGTGCTGCTGTTCTCCTGTTGTTGTGAAGATTTCCACCCGCTTTTCTGCATGGACTCTTTTCTGTTGTTTGTGACCTCAGGAAAAATACATCAAGGTGTTTACTCTCTTTTCAGTTTTGAGAAGTGAGGTTCGTGATCTACGCCTGGTGCTGCAGTCGTCCGATAAGGAGCTGGATACTGTGAAAAATGAGCTGAGAGACAGTCGGAGCGAGCACCAGAGAGAGATGAGTCAGCTCTCCAACAATCTGATCAGCACACAGCTCGAACTTGACAAAGTCCAGTAAGCACAGGCCTATACTGCAGCATTGTGACTCTTCTTGATCGGATATGTTAAGGTGCCCACAAGTACCGTTTCTTCCTTCTAGGCTGGAGTGGGAGCAGCTTCTGGAGCAGCATCGGACACTGCAGGATTCTTTTGACCAGCTGCAAGCTGAAGCCAAGTTTGAGGCTGATCAGTCAGGACAGCAGCTGCAGGACAGGCAGCAGGAGATTGATGCACTGAAGGCACAGATTATGGTTTGTGAATTTATGAAATCCAAAACAGACCTTCTCACTAAAATGTTAGATGGTCTTAACTGTATGTATTTCCTATTATGTTTTTGATTTTTTTTCTTTTGTTATAGGAATTAAGTAATTCTCTGAAAATTGAGCAAGAGCACACAGGCACCCTGATCTCCAAGTTAAGAGAAAACAAAGAAAGTACATCAAGGTGAGTTCTTCCCAGGCTGAACTGCTCTATAGATTTGGTAAAACGTTGTTTAAAAAATTTTTCTGTTTTCATAAAAATCCTAAAATAACATGGATGACCTCATATGACTTCAGAGAACTCATTGAAACGATGGAGCAGAATACACAGCTTAGAAAACAAGTGTCAGACCTGATGACGCAAAATCAACAAGAGGTCAGCCCTGAGAACAATATGCATGCTTGCAAGTTAGAAATATTTAGCATAATAGTAAGTGTATCTCAGTGTCTAAATGTTTGCTTTTTTCCCCCTGAAGGTGTCCAAACTTGTCGATCTTGAGCAAACTCTAACCTCTGCCAATGAAATCATAAAAGGCTTGGAGCAGAAGATTGAACAGGACAAAGTAAGCCTTGGATAACAATGCTGTCTGGTGTATAATTGGATATATTTTCATTAAAGTATTTTCACTACCCTTCTGAATACATCTTGTACTGTTTGACAGGATGTTGTTTTGGATCTGATCAACCAAACCAGAGACCTTCGCAGTGAGCTGAGCCAGAAGGAGCAGACCATTACCCACCTGTCTGGAGACATTAAGGACATCACAGTAATTTACTCCTACTATTTCACCATTCAATTGTATTTTGGAAGTGTGTGCTATATATATACATACTGTATGAATCGGTCACTACATATTAATTAGGTTATGATGTTTTGATTTGAGTCATAATTTTATCAGTTTATGATACTGTAACAGAAGGACTCTCTTTAGTCAGCTAGGCTGAGAATGTGTCACTGACTTATCATACATTCATAAAAATGGATGCATAACATTTACCAGAAAAAAAGTCAAATATAATCATATTTCCTCACAGTGTTAATTCTGACATGGATTATTAATTTAATCATAGTCACTTACATAAGTCACATTTTAGTCCTGGAGTCATGGAATGAAATGAAGTCAACAAATGGACAAAATGAACATTGTATGGTAATGGTGACACGATTGCTCTTCCAGGCCAAGTACAACGCTGCCTGCCTTGAACGGGACGATACCAGGGAGCAAAACTCAAAGATGCAAACAGAAATTTGTGACCTGAAAGAAACTCTAGAAATGAGAATAGTATCTAACAAGATAGAGGTAAGATTGATTATATTAACCATCATAATTCATACATTTATTTAATTTCTGTGGCATAAAGTATAGGTTTGATGATGTTTTGGTACACTTACTGGTAGGGAATAATTTTCTGACCCCGACCCCTTGCGTGTGTGCGTGTGTCAGGTTGAAGTTTTGCAGGAGGAGGTGACTTATGCCACTGAAGAAGTTGAAAGACTTACAAAGGTCTTAGATGAACAAAACAGCCTCCTCCAAGCATCTCAAGAACAAACAATGCAGAAAGAGATCATTATACAGAATCTACAGGAGAAGGTAATCCTCTTATCATCTCATCAAAAACAAAGGTCTCCAAATATTAGGTTGGTTAAAAGTTGACGGATGACATCTGATAAATTTACTAATTTAAAAAATTGTGCCAGATCCAACAACATGAAGCTGCTGAAAAAAACTTCAAACTCGTGGAATCGACAGCTACACCTAAATCATTACCCCGGGTAAGACAGTGGTTTATTTTTTAAATTATTTATTTATTTTTAAATCTGCTTTTACAATAGAAAATGTGTGGTTTGTTCATTTTGTTTCCCTCTCTGCTTTTCAAGACCCCGCACACCCCAGAAAGCTTCAACAGGGACCTGACCCAGGTGTTGGAGAGCCAGGAGAGGGAGCTGGAGAATCGACGCTCCTCTATGATGACGATGGAGGTTCTTTTAACAGAGCTGAACGCTGAGAGAGCTGCCAAGAACGAGGAGATCCAAAGGCTTAAAGTATATCATGTTATACCAAAAGCTAATGAATTTATGGCAAATTATTGTTTGACTGAAATATCATGAATTTTTGAGTAAATGTAAGGGTCTTAATGGACTCATTATTATATCTTCTCTCTTCAGGCACAGCTGACTGAGAAGGAGATGGTCCGAATGGAGATTCAGGGTTTGCTTGATCAGTTTTGTATGAAACAGAACCGATTGTTGCAGAATGGAAATAAAAATAGGTAGAAGCATTCGTTCTGACATCTGCTGCCCTACAACATATCAGACTGCCCATGGCTGATGGTGGAAGTAAAGTTAATGTCATTTTGTGATTATTTTCTTTTATTTTTTTTAACAGTGAGCCGCTCATTGAAGACATTAGACAATCCATACTCAAAGAGCTACAAGAGGAAAGAGAAGAGAAGGTTTGTACTTTTTCATTTCTCTGCTGGTCATGTTTGTTGTTGTTATTGTTGTTTTTTTTGATAGAATTAGTTATGCATTATTTGTTGTCTCATTCATTAACAGGGCAAAATAATGCAGAAGCTGTTTGACTCTCAAAAACGGTAAGTACATACATACAAAATCCATGCTCTACTTGGGTGAAGTCATTTTTGAGAAGGTTTTGCTTCTTGCATGTGATTCTCATCCTTCATTTGTGTTTGAGGATTAACAAACTGTCCTTTTTTTTTCCTTCTGCGGATTAGACTGCAAACGCAGGAGTCAATGTTGACCCAATCTCAGACCTGTGTTCAGGAGCTGACCAATGAGTTGAGAAACCGCTGTCTGGAATTGAGAGAGCTGAGCCAGAGGGCACAGGAAGATGACAAGCTGCTCCAGGTCAGACAGAGTAGATTAGAATATACTTTACATATATTTATACTTTATATATTTTACAGTGCTATTTTACACTGTTGTTAACAATAAATAGGATATTTCAGAATTATATTCGAAGGTTTTTGTTTTATAACGGGTAAGGTTAGCTGACTGTACTGGTATGTTTTGTCCTACAGGAGAATGAGGTTCTCCGTAAGCAGAATGTTAAGCTGTCAGAGGAGAACGGAAAACTTGTTGGACACAAGAACCACAAGCAAAGAATTGAATATCTGGTGAAGCTAAAAAAGGACAACACCAAACTTCAGGAGGTAACTGTCATTTCTGTATAGGATCTTTCTACTAGATTACACTTTTATAAGATCAAATCTTATCTATTAATCAATCAAATGTGTGCTTTTTTGTTTGTAAAGGAAAATGAAACTCTCCGATCAGAGCTCAGTCTGTTGCGAGAAAACAATGGATATCTGCCATTGGAGATGCAGTAAATCTCTTATTTGAAAGGTTTGTACAGATGTGCCAGTTCATATAATTTTCTTTTTTGTTTTGTTTTTTTTTTATCCAAGGAATTTTCATTCATGATGTTTCTCCCATGTTTGTAAATTGCCTTTCAAAGTGTTTTCTGGAGACATACTGTACCATTTGTATGGACCTGCCATTACATCAATGTGGACAGGCTGGCTGCATACTTGCATACAAAAATGTATCTATTCTAAATCTATTTTATGACACAATCTTCCTTTCTTAATCTTGTTTTGCTTTTGATGTACAGTAGCATATGTATAGTCAGAGTTTTGTCATACTGCATGATAAAACAATGCTGAATATCTTAATGTGAAAACAGTTTTATCCAGTTTTTGTATCCACATTATGCTGTCATAAGTAAGCATAATAGGCATTTCTTTCTTCTTTTATGTACTGTAATAAAATACTTGCTGCTATAATATCTTCATATTTTGTGGTTTCCTTACCAAAACATTTAAACTAATGGAAGTATACAAATAGCTGATGTCATTACAGAAAATAAAACCTGTGAATAATTCTTATCTACATAGGACATGTGATAAAGAATGGTAGTAAACCAAAACATTTATTAAAATAGGATCTTGTATTAACAAAATGTTTTTGTGTTGCGTTTTAGAGGAACATTTTTTAAACATTGCACATACACATGCCTAAATCATAAATCTGGATCTTGCATAAATGACCAGAACCATCCTCTCACCACCACTCCAGACATATAATGTGACTTGACATGTCTTTAGTCCAGTTATCCTAAAATAACATAACTTACACAGCGCAGATTCACTACATACACACCCACATCCTGCACATTCACAAAATGGTGTAATACATTAGGACACTTATAATTACACACAAATGTAGTTCATCAAAAATAGAGATTATTAATAGAGATTCGCAGAGGTGGGTGAATTTGCCAAAGAAAGTAATGGTTGCAATCGTAAAGTAATACAAACAGGCACTATAGGATTTTGAATCTAACTTTATTTGCAGTTGTCATGTCAACTGACAGGGGGCGGACTGGGCCGGTTTGCTTCACGCGCGTATTCACGTTTCAGTTACTGTAGAGACGCCAGAGAAAGGCGTCGATGATTTAACCAGCTACGCAATGAAGAAAGTGGTTACCGCCGAACAAATTACGGAGTGGTTCACCTCGGGAACCACTTTTGCTAATATTAAACTCACAGAAGAAGTTGGTGAAAGAAAAATCGATGAGTCGTCGTCGAAAGAGAAAGAGACAGGGTAAGTTTAGATAAAATGAGCAAACGCGAATTTAGCTAGCTCGCTAGTTAGCTAAATTGTCATCCTTCGTCACCTGCCTAGTGAAGTTAATTTATTTCATAAAAATATTCAAGGTTATAAATATCACCTCTTTCATCTCACTTAAAACATTTATTTTCTCTTAGTCACAAGCAGTAGGATAGACAGACGCCTTATTGTAGAAATAGAGAAATGTGAGGCTTAGAACAGCTTTTCTGACAAAGTGTTCAAACATATAAATGGCTGCCACTACTTTATAAATGCAAAGATAAGTTCAACATATCATCTTAACGGCCCCGTGCCCCAAATACATTTTCCAGGATTTATATAACATTTTACTCATCCCACATTATGAAAATTCACTTAGTACAGCAGCAAGTAGAATATATGTATGACCACAATAACGCACGAAAAACAGTCAATAAATACAAATTATCATTAGAACAAAAGTATTTCATTACAACGTAGTATATTTCACCTAGCAATATCAGCGACTTCACAAAATCAAGCAGGAAAAAAAAATGCACTGTGTGAAACACAATAAATAAGATATGTAGTTTTATGAGCACAAATGTAATTACCTCAATTATGAATTTGAAAGCTTTTATGAAACGGTCATTGCTAAAAAAAAGTTGATAAATGCTGAAACTTAGAAAAACATTTAAATGACGTGACCATGGTTGTAGTTTGTTTAAGCCTAATTTAACCTTTCATTCTAGCTATTGCATCTAAACTTCAAATGTCAAAAAAGTGTTATTCATTTGTGGAGATATTCTTGTTCAACAGAACTTATTCTCTGCAATAATCCATTGGAAAAAATCGTATCGCTTTGTCCTCTCATAGCTTCAAACTGTCAAAAGTGTGGAGCCAGCCAGTCGTGGGGCAAACACACCATTCACTCACATATTCACACCTACGGGCAATTTAGAGTTGCCACCTAATCTGAGCATGTATTTGGACTGTGGGAGGAAGCCGGAGTACCCGGTGAAAACCCAGAACATGCAAACTCCACACAGAAAGGTCCCAGATCTTGAGGTCTTGAACCTGCGACCTTATTGCTGTGAGGCAACAGCGCTAACCCCTGCGCCACCGTGTCACCCCAGCACTGAATCATTTATGCATAAATTATGTCAAGTTGTCACGATTTATCGAAACCAAAATCACAAAGGATATAAATTTGTATGCTGTAAATGTAATTTTAACATGGGGTCTATGGGGCTTGACTCCCTTTTGGAACCGACCTCAAGTGGACATATGAGGAACTGCAGTTTTTGGCACTTCTGCCTTGGCCTCATTTTTCAGCCCTGGAGTTTGACCCAGGGCTATATACTCCTGTGGGCCTTAGAGGAACTGGATAGTAATATGGAAGGTTCCAGTCCCTGTTTACTGTGAATGGGCTGCAGTGCCTCATTGCCCGGTCCACATATCCAGAGATTGTTGGGATCTCCTCCCTTGGATGGCCTCTATAGTTATGGACTGTAGGTGTGACGAAACACTGCTTCATTTTGTAGCGGCTGGTCCAAGACTCCATTGGTCGGAGCTGTGCCGGCTGCTCTGAGAAATTGTTCTGTTCATCACATTCACTTTGGTTCAAAAAGTCTCTGAGCACCTGCTTGAACACAAATGCCAGTTCCCAGGGCATAATGTTGTAAGTGACCAGCACCTCCCGAAACCTACAGAAGGATGTGACAACAGTTAATTAAATAGTCGTAAGGATTTGCATCAACACAATGTCAGTGTCTTACGTTTTCTTTTGATAGTTTCTAATTTTTGTACATTTAATGATACAGTTTATAGTTTCTGGTTGCATCTAGTCATAGGATTGCAGATGGCAATCAGCTGATGAATCAACTACAGTGGCCATGAAAAACGTGAAATGCTCTCTAGAATCAGTGTTCGGTTTGGTCCATTCTGGGGTAATAAATACAAAACAATTCTTAATTGTCTAATTAAAACATTTTATAAATTTTACGTTCTATTTTTGACAAATTCTTTTGCTAAATCTTACAAACAGGACCTTTTAATCTATCGCAATATCTAAAACCTAAATGCCCTTGCACCTGTTAATTTGTCTCACGGTTATAATAGTTTTAAGGAAGAGACAACTGGGACAACACCACGTTTTAATACTATAGTGTTATTGTTGTGTAATGTAGTGAATGCAAGTGAATAGTAGTGACCTAGTAGTGATTTGAATGGGAGATAAGTAGGTCACAGGGCAGTAGAGCATCTCATGCTATTTAATGCTGTTTATCTCTTATTTCATTATGGCTAACAGATCTGATGAGAGTAAACCCAGGCTGTCTGGCTTTACAAAGCCTTACAGAACATCCTTAACCTTAACATGTTCACACCCTACATCACTGGCCTCTCTGACAATAACACACAATGGCTTTCTTGGCAGCCTGCTCTGCCTCCCTTTCCCTTTGGGTCATCTCTTCTCCGCCTGCTGTCAGGCTACATGTTGATGCAGAAGCAGCTACCCACTGTTGACAGCATGCTAAAGTTAGGCCATAGGATGGCAACACTACTACCAAACACCTGGAGAGCACTGTGGCTGCGTGGATGGGTGGGATCTGGGCACACAGGAACTCCAGCTGGTGCAGCTCTGATGTGGGGATGAGGGTCCGCAACATGGGGTACCTCTGAAACCAGTGGAGACCCAGGACACTATGAGCCAGCCTGTGCTCCCTTTCCAGCTCCCTAGCCAGGTGCTCGCGTTCCTCCACATGCCACAGCAGCTCTTTGATCAACATGCGGCTGGGAACGACACCTGGAGATTTCAGAGATGGCGCTTCATCCTGAGCCTGCACTCTTGTTTCATGCGGCCATTTCAACCAGCTGAACAACGGCATGGCATTCACAGCAGCCGAACCTGAGAAACTGAAGAAACAAGAAATGTTAATCTGGATTTTGTGGCCATGATGTCTTTGCAGTGCTGGTTTGTTGCATTTAAATAGAATGGAATATCTGTCGCTTCAAGCCAAGTGCAAATATCTCTCCCAAGTTGCAAGTACTGGAACAATCAATTGTGCAAAGGTACATGCAGCAGAAAAAAAAAAAAAAATCAAACATCAGAGAGAATCAAGAGTAATGATGAAAAATCTACCTTTTTAAAGAATGAACCAAATTAAAAAAACAACCCTAGTTTTTCTAAACCCTTTTATTAATACCAAAAATGGGGTCACATTTTCATTTTCCAGGATGAATGATCAAATTAATGATTGAAGTCAGGCTAGGGATACTCCAATCACAATTTTTCCAGCTGATCACCAATTGTTTAGAAGTATTAAATACTGTTTGCTGATCACAACCAATTGATGAATTCTGGCCAATCACTGAATGATTTATATATATTTTTTTTTTTATCAGCATTTGGTTCAGCAGTTTTAGGCAAATATTTACTAGGGGTGGGATTTGAATAAAAAAAGAAAAAGATTAGATTAAAAAATCTAATTACAGGTTTTGTAATTGATTAATCTAAATTTAATTGCACTTAATGGCATAACAAGCTTAGCTCCTAAAAGCAACATTTATTTTATGCAAATGAATTTTAGATGCTATTTGTAGCACATTTTCTAAACTTCAACCATTGTTTTAAACTTACCACAGCATCTGAGGGAGTGTGTGGGTGATGCTTTCTTGCTTCGTTGGTTGAAAAGTGAAAGTGAAGAGAAATATTTGTCTTCTGGTTGGTAAATGACTCCCTTATTTCTATATTATTAGGAGAATTCAGGCAACCATAAGGTACTTTTTCCTCCGCAATTGTAACAACCAGCAAGTGTCCTATCGTAACAAACTTTAAAACATTTTACCTTGTGTATCATGTCTCTTATGTGATCGGTGACTCTAAAGTATATTGGTGAACACAAATTTAAGGTATACTTGGCCTCTGGTGTGCTATGATTGTCTTTACTTCAGGTCAAACTCAAATCCAGATGGATTACACAGCCTGTAGAGTCATAGGTCAGCCTCTCAAACACAAACTATGTGTCGCTTCACACATTGTGAGGTCACAAATCATTACCTTTGACTCCTGGTTGTGTGCTTGAAATATGTATAGGAAGGAATTATCACACTAACATCGCTGTAAATTGTAAGGTAAGATTTGTACTTACAGGGGAAAACTGCACCACTGACGCCTCTGTAAGATAATCACAATTTGACCAAAGATGAGCTTATCATGGAGTACAGCTTCCAGCTCCTTGTAGGTCTGTCCATGTAAACTTCATTCCTTCACCTCTTGTCTATTAAGTCTTTTGGTGTCAAATGCCATGAAAGAAGCAAGTTGTGAGTCTGCAGCAATCCTCCTTCTTGATCGTTGGAAATGTTTTTCTCTTTTTGTCGTAGTTATTGTTTTTTGTCCTTGTCTGATCCCTCCCACCTCTCCTGTCCTGCAGACTTCTTCCAGGAGAGTAAATCACACGCTGCTAACTAAGAGCTGCCACCTCTAGTCTTCCTTCACCATACTCTCCTCTGTGCAGTGTGCAGCTTTGTTGTAAGGTCAGCTGCTTTGTAGCTTGCATGAAATGTGCAAATGCATTAGAGAGAGAGAGAGGGAGAGAGAGAAAGAGTGTGTGTAAGTGTGCCCACAAGCCATGTGTGTGTTGTGCTCTAGCTCCTCTTAGTACTGTCAGGGTTTGTGCTTGTTGTGGCAGTAAAACCTCCCCTTGTTGAGAGCAGGGTGCAGAGACAACTGGGACTGCTGTCCAAGCTACAGTGCTGTGGGCCTGGTTGAGGTTGAGCTGGCCAGAGGGAAAGACGAGAGGAGGCTGACGCTCATGGAAAAGTTGCAAATGGCAGCAAGTAGAGAAGTGGAGTTGTTGGTATTTCATCCCACTGTGAGCTAGCATTTGAAGTTAATTTTTTAACAATAACCCCAGTGCTGACCCCAACATGAACAGAGTAGTAGGTTAAAAAGAAAATGTAATTTTTGTAATTTTCATTTCTGAGAATTAATATTTGCCTGTTACATCAAATATTCATCAACATTTTAATTAACCTCAGTGGACAAAGCAGTGTAGATGCCGGCACGAATTTTAGCATCTTAAGAATGCCACATGATTACAATCAAAAAGAAAATCTGCACCACAGTTCCTCTATTGATCCAGGACATTAAACTTAATTGATTAAAGGTGCTAAATATATTTAATAATTTGTGCAAAGCTCTGCATCTGATGTTAGCCTGTCTTTGCCAGAAAATGTTTTTCTTGTGAATTTGGAATTGTCTTTCAGAGTTCCCGTCCAAATATAAGTTATAAACCTCCTAATGTAATATATACATTAATTTAAATGATTTTACTTTTGGAACCACTGCTGTAAGACATAATCCCTTCCACCATAATATTCAACCGAGGTCCTCTCAAACCAACAAAATGGTCTTGGCTGTTGGAGGTTGCGACATTACATAAATGATTTATTCATAGTGACAAACCTATGTTTCTTATGATAAACACACTATTTTGGTTACTTTATTTTGCCACTTTTCAATGCATTGAAGAATTAAAACATTAAAGAGTATGAGTTTAAATCCTATGCATGGGTGCTTATATTTTTGTTTTTTGGCTGTTTGCTTAAAAAATGTATAAACTTGTTTAAATTAGTTTTATTTATGTTGTTTTCAGCCCACCAGAGATTCCTAAAGACTGCACCCAGAAACAATTAAACACTGATGGAGGGCTGTCCCGGAAAAAAGAACCTGTTAGGAGTAAGTTTTAAAGTTTAACATTATAATATCGTATATTGTTAAATGTAAGGTAGAATTTGTCATAGAATGTGAACATTTTCTTGTGCATTCAATTTTGAATCCTCAGGTGCCACTCCTCCTCCGCTTGAGAGTTACGAGTATCCTAGCTTGCCCATAACCAAAAACAGACATGAGGTAAAATGTACCAGTGTATGAATCCATTTACTGCATACCCTCCACCACACAGCTTGATGGTCTGAAAGTTTCCTCTCATTCTTGTCCTCATTTATGCTGGGAGTTACTCTGAGATTGTCATTGTGTCCTCGGGACATTGGTGCACTTAAGCTTTACTGTTTTTTTTTTTTTCAAGATAAGCACAAAGTTATTTGATGCTGCAGGACAAAAGCTAATTTTAAATTAACTGGATTATCTTTTTCATGGTGGTATGCGAGTATTTAAGGAGATAATGCTGTCATTTAAATGTTTATAATGCAGATTATCAAGTCTGGACTTCTTGTAATATCAATTCAGCACATCCGTCTACTTGACAGTTTCACCACTTTCAGGACTTATTTTTAAATATCTTTTTTTGCAATGACAATGTTTATTTTCGGTAACTGTTTTCCTTTGTGTATGTATTTATATTTGTGTGTATGTGTGTGTGTGCCTGCTTCCAGCTGATTTCCCTCATAGAAAACAACTCTGTAGTAATCATTCGAGGAGCTACAGGCAGTGGCAAGACCACCCAGCTGCCACAGTACATTCTGGACCACTACAGTGAGAAAAATGCCTCATGCAACATTGTGGTCACCCAACCACGCAAAATTGGGGCCACCAGTATTGCTCGATGGGTTGCCACACAGAGGAAATGTACCCTGGGTAGTCTGGTGGGATACCAGGTTGGTGCAACATTCAGATGAAATTCGATTTAACAGGCACAGGCCTGCAAATACACTGTGTTCTTAGTTCCTACAACATTTTTAAACTAATATTCAGGGGAGAGAGAGAGAGAGAGAGCCCAGTGTTGAGGTCATGCAACAATAATTATTCTATACTGAGTCAGCATTAACCTGCAGCCATTTACTTTAGAGATCACTGTGTTTAAAAGGAGGATGACATCCTCTCACAGCTCAGAAATAATGTATATATGCATATTCGCTAAGCTTGTGGGTGCATTGCTGTCAGGATGTCCAGCTGTGTTGCACAGAGCTCTGAAACAGCATTTCTAATAATAACCTTTGTCTCCGCCACTTGCTCTGGAGTTAAAGATGATGTCACTTGAAGTGGGAGCAATGATGAATAGTACACCTTAACAGGAGACATAATGTTCAGGTTATGCAGCATATTCTAAGCATTGTTTTTTTAATCTACACAGACCTGATACATCTCATTTAGTTTGCTGCATGGAGAGAGTTCTTTGCTCGTTCCCTTTCCTGTTTTCTTTTAGTTTGTGAAAGTCATGCACTCGGTTAATGGAAAGTCTTTTTTTTTTTTTGTGCCCAGAGTTGAGGCAGTGAACCTAAAAGTATATCCCTGAGGTTGGACACAGGGTTGCAATGAATTCATTCTCCGGTCACTGGTACTTTCTGCAATACTGACCATACATAGTTATGTTGAGGTAGTGGCCTGTAGTTTTTAAGACAACGGCATGAGATCTAAACCTACTATAGTGTATGCATATTGCTAATCCTTTTTATCAGTCTGAGGGAGAAGAATATGACATTGTTAATTGAAACTGGATGGGAAGAGACATAATTTCTCTAAACATGTCCTAGTTGAGGAGAGGAAACCACATGATAAATGTGAAAGAATTTGTGTGTGGGTCCAGATTCATGAATGCAGCACTAAATATTTGTATTTCAGGTTGGTCTGGAGAAGATGGCTACTGAACACACTCGACTAATCTACATGACTACAGGAGTGCTGCTGCAAAAAGTGGTTTCTGCCAAGTGCCTCACGGAGTACTCCCACATTTTTGTAGATGAGGTGCATAAACACGGGTCAGATAATTTGTATGTGTTTATTTAGTTAGCTGGGCCTTTTTGAAAGTTGAATTTCATGTTTTCGACTAGGCCGACTTAGAATATCTTACACTGAATCAAAAATGTTCTTATCCATTTATGAATTATCCATTTTACAGTTTAATTGTAATTTTTTGCTGGCAGTTTTTCTTTTTCCTTTTTCTATATTTATGAAACTACAAGGGCACAATTTCATTATTTAATCCTAATATCTAAAGTGTTTCTTAAATCTTTAATATTTTGGTCACTTATTAGCTCTGCCTTTGCCCAAGGTTCATGAGCGCACTGAGGAGATGGACTTTCTCCTGTTGGTTTTGAGAAAACTTCTTCATTCCAACTCTCGTTATGTCAAGGTATTCGCTCGGTCGATATAAATATAACAGTTTTACCCTACATTGGCTTTAATAGTTATAACTCAGAAGATATGTTTTCTCAGATCATCCTCATGTCAGCCACCATTAACTGCAGACAGTTCGCGGAGTACTTTGCCACTCCAATTCGTGGAAAGATGAACCCAGCCTATGTGTTTGAAGTGGAGGGAACACCTTATGCCATTGAGGAGTTTTATCTGGATGACCTCCGCCATGTGATTCCATACAGGGTGAGGACATGGCAAATCTCTGCTGATGTTTTTGTTCTCTTTATCGCATTGCTGATGTGTTTGTGCTATTTTTTCTTTACCAGGTTGAGTTGCCTCAGACAGATGACCCTCGTATCTCAGCTGAAATTTACAACCTTGCCATCAGTCTCATCCAGAGCTTTGATGAGATGGAAGGAAAAGATTCCAGGTGAATACTTGTTGTCTAAGCAAACTTAACTGCAAAGACAGTCACATTGTTTTCGCCTGTCTGTGAATTATGTGTTGAAATTTGTGTTTGTGTGAGCAGCAAAGCGGAGAAAGTAGGTGGCAGGACTTTGTCAGAGAGAGGAAGTGTGCTCGTATTTCTTCCTGGCATATACGAGATAGGCTACATGCAGGAGGCATTGGCCAAGCTGGTCCACAAAAGGTGAGCTTCTGAGTGTAATTCCTCGTTTAAAGGTGCACTGTGTAACTTTTAGAGTGTTCTAAGAGATTGAAATAGTCCAAAATAGTACAAAATGTGAAGTTATTGTACATACCTAATTTTGAGGTTTTTGATGGAAATGGGACCTAATACTTTTTCTCATCTGTTTCACTGTTGTTGTTTTTTTCTCTGAGACAAATGTTTAACATACATGACTTATTTCTTGTGATGAATGTTTACATTTACCTTTCAGATTGCAAGTTTATCCTCTCCACTCCACTGTGACTCTGGAGGAGCAGAACGGTGTGTTTCTTTGCCCTGTCCCTGGATACAGGAAGGTATCAGCCATTTATTTTATTTTTTAATTTTATTTTTATCTGTGTCAGTTTCTGCTGTTCTGATGTACTTCTCATCCTCACAGGTCATCCTTTCCACCAACATCGCAGAGAGTTCATTGACTGTTCCAGATGTCAAATATGGTGGGTTCTCCCATCATTTTTGTTTTACCTGTTATTTTATAATCTTATATATAGTATAATCCTAAAGATGTGTTGATACTACATAAAATTGTAAATTTTATGTCCTAGATATCAGCCTTATACTCTTCACTTTCTGTACGCTGTATCTGATTAAGTTATATCTGATTAAGATATTAAGTTACTGCTAATGAAAACAAAGAATGATTGTATTTGGAATTCATTTTGACGGACTTCCCTATTAATCAATGTCCGTTTGTTTGGTTGTGATGTAAAACGGGTTCTCCCTTGACTAAATAGATGTCCTAGAAATGTTTTCTGTAGTATTAAACTGCACTTGCTGGTTCCGTGATAACCACACATGACGTCAAATTGACCAGGATTAATTTAAAGATTTACAACTTTCATTTTAGCTAGGGTGATTTTTTTTCTTTTTTTTTTTCTTTTTAAATCTTAATTGTTCTGGGTGATTCTTTTGACATCTAGTGATTGACTTCTGTCTGGCGCGCCACATCGTCTGTGACCAGGAAACCAATTATCAGTCTCTGCGTCTCACCTGGGCATCTAAGACCAACTGCAACCAGCGCAGGGGTACAACAACTACAGCACAGAACATGACCTAGAAAGTAAAGGTGTCTGTTCCCTTTTGGCCTCATATTTTTTTTTGCCCTCACCCAGGTAGGGCAGGAAGGGTGTCAAAGGGCTACTGTTATCGTCTTGTTACCAAAGAGTTCTGGCGGGATGAAATCCCAGACTACATGATCCCTGAGATGCTGGTATGTACCAGTGGCCAGAGATTATTTTACAATGTTTTGAGCATCCATCTGATAATCACACTATGCTATTGCTATTTACTCTTCTGTCAGCGTGCCCCCCTAGCAACCATCATGCTGAAGGTGAAGCTTCTGGACATGGGAGATCCCCGCTCACTCCTCTCCACAGCTCTCACACCCCCCAACCTCAATGACATAGTGCGGACTGTGCTCCACCTCAAAGAGGTCAGTATGAAAAGGAATCTATCAGTCAATACAAATTGATGATTCTCCCCTGTGAGTGCAATTAAAGACTTTACTCAAGTAAGTATGAATTGCTTGCTTCTATTTGGGTGAGCAGCTGACGACCATCCAGCTATGTTAATCGTGTTAGACTTTGATTTTCTCTAAAAGAAGCTTTGAGTCAGCTGTTCTTCCCATTGTTAAGTCTGTTAGGGGAGTTATGTAGGGCAGAGTTGTGTCATTGTTTTTTTGTCTTAGGGAAAGAAAATGTGTTTTGGTTTCTATCACTGACTTATGATTCTATTTTATAACAACAGGGCTACAGGGTTCTTTGCAAAGGCATTTCAGAGCAGTGAAAACAAACAAAATAACAAGGTCTTTTATATAATAATAAGGTCTTTTTATTGAAAATGAAAAGGGGGAAAAAAAGGTGGCAGGGAGTTCAGAGCTAAGATTTTAGAGTGAAAACCCAGACAGGGGGTCTTTTGTCGTATCTCACTCTCCCCTCGTTTTCAATGAAACCTTGTAAACATGAAGTTAAACATTGCAGGAATTCAGAAATTGAAATACAATTATCTTTGCAAATCTTTTGAGGAAGGAAATGTGTTCAGTACTTAAATTATGTTTGATCTCAAGTATGCACACAATTTTATTTGGTGAGAAATACTCACTGTAAACATAACTTATGTAGTTAGACATAATCTCCACAGGACACCTTTTAATTTGTGAAGAATTTGTGAACTTAACACTAGCTGGACGTTTATTTATTTCTGTAGATGGGCGCCCTATCTGTGAAAAGTGATGGTGGGGGGCAGAATGAGGATGGTGAGCTGACGTTCCTGGGTCGAGTGCTTGCCCACTTGCCTGTGGACCTGTACCTGGGGAAGTTGATTGTCCTGGGCCACGTTTTTGGCTGTCTGGATGAGTGCCTTATCATAGGTCAGTCTGTCATTAACTTACCGATATTGGCTACTGTTATTACATATGCATATTTATAGTCTTATACGTATAGCTTGGTCATAACTGCTCTCTTGGAAATATATTTCTGTGCATGTCATTTTTTGTACTCGCTTGTTTGCACAAATTACACTAACAGCCACCCTTATCTTCAGCTGCTGCACACTCTTTAAAGAGTTTCTTTGCCATACCATCCATGCAGCAGCTTGCTGGCCACAGGTGAGTCACATCCAGCAGCCGCTCCAATTTAAACTCTAAAAATGTCAGTATAGATCCTTTTTGTTCCAACAAAATGGCACATGGTATTTAGGCAATTGTGTTGTCATGCAATACCTCAAAGTTCTTTTACTCACTTTTATAGTCACATCAATTTATTTTCTTGTTTGCACCGAAAATGTTTGAAATTCCAGGAGCAAGTTGGCCTTTACTCATGGCACACCAAGTGATTCCATAGCTTTTGTCAACGTCTTCAAGGTAATGTGTTTGATGTTAAGTCAATAGCAAGATTTGTTTGAGATATTTATAGATTTGCCGAATAGCTGAATTCCCTTTTGTCTCTTACTGTTAGGCATGGCACAACGCCAAAAAGAAAGGACATCTGAGACATCCCAAGGTAAACAAAACGACACCCAGACAACTGCTGTTTTACAAATCCATCACTAAACACTTTTTCAAGACTTGTAATTAAATATATGGGTCAGTGACAAAACTACCATGTGGTGTAACCCTGAAACTTGGTACCAGGTAGTTTTAACTCTCTTAAAATGTTTAAAAAAATAAAAACACATGTTATCAGCAAGTATTATATTCTAGATGGATTATATATTTAAATTTCATTCTTTTTCAGTTACAGTATTTGACAATTTGTGTCACAAGAAATCACACAAGATTGTGATTTTTGTTTAAAACAAATGGTACAAATGGACTTTTAACTAACATGAAACCAACATTAACACACCATGTACGAGAGACCTGAAAAATGCTTCTTAAAACTATTTTAAAGTTTTTTTGACATTATTTGTCACTCCCATATATTTGATCGATCTTTCAGCTAATGGAAGTAATATTGCACTGTTTGGACAACCTGACACAATGGTATAGCTAGGTGTTTGCCAGGAAAAAAATGCTGTGATAAGTGTTGTCTCTATGTAGTTGGTTTATTTAATAAGTTGAGAATAATTGTCTCATTGTAAATTGTCCAACAATACTTCAGCATCCTCTTCTATATTGTTTCTTGATGTCTGTTTCTTTCTCTTCCCTCCTGTTAGGATGAACTGGACTGGGGAAAAGAGAACTTCATTCAGATCAAGAGAATCAGGGAGGTACAGAAACAACTGCAAGTGTCAGGATGATGCAGAGAGTTGGGTTACATTCATGCTGCCAGTTTACAGGAAGTCTTTTATATCCTAGTCTTTAAATCAATTTAAATAGAGGGTACTTGGAGTAGAAATTGATTTGACTGGTTGATAGTTTTGTTGTTTTTCAGAGACTTTAGTGGTGTTATGCAGACAGACTGGAATACATCATCATAAGTCAGTGTGACTTTTCTCAGTCTGCTTTGTAATTTACAGTTTAATAGTAAGCCTTATAATCGGTTAACAAAATCAGGTGTTATTTAGTAAGATAGAAGGGTATTATTTTACTAAATTCTATATTTTTGCAAAAAATAAAAGTTACTGTTGATGATTATAGCTTGTAGCTGCAGAGTTCTGTTTCCTAAACTAAATAATCTAGAGTATTGTGGGCCAGCTCTCCTTAGGAGTAACTCACTGTCCAGGTTGCAGAGCTGTATGAGGACCTGAAGAAACGTGTGCAGCAGTTCAACATGACAGTACCGAATGATGCTCAACCCATGGATTACACCAACATACACAAACAGAAGTTTATTCTACAGGTTAGAGTCAGTGCTGCATATCTGGTCAGAAATGAATAGTAGAATGTACATCATGAGCTCCCAAGTTGTGTATGCACACCTACAACAAACAGTTGTTTGAAACTCTCTGGGTCTTAGGTGGTTATTGCTGGTGCCCACTACCCCAAGTACTTTGTTCAGGGGGAGATGGATGAAGACCTGGCCTCCAGAGAGATGAGCGGCTTTAACCCAAGAACAACAGTGATGGTATGTCCGAAAACAGCTGCAACATGCATGCATGAAGAAGACAACTGATGTCCCCACGCTACTTCGTAATGTTTTCTACTCTATCCTTTTATAATTAAGACCTAGCAGCATAAAATTGTGTATTTAAAAGAACAACCCACCAAAAATGAAAATTTTGTGATTACACTGTAGATGATGTCATGATAACATGCCTCAGTTGTACTTTTAATAGGGTTGTGGGGTCATTTTATGTTATCTAAAGTAAGCTGTGATTTTGTATAACCTCTGTATTGTGTCCAGGTGAGAAACCTCCCTCCATACAGCTTTCTATACTACAAGCAGCTGCAGTCTCTGTTCCGCCTGTGTGGACAAGTCAAAGGCATTTTCTTTGAGAACACCAGGTACCGAAGTCCAAATCTGACACTATGCCTCAATGTCTTCTCTGTAAAACACTGAAATGTACATACTTCATAATTGTGTGTGTGTGTATGTTTGTGTGTGTTTGTGTTGGTATGTGTGTGCATGTGTGGTCAGAGCATATATTGAGTTCTACAGGTCATCCCAGGACTCTGGGGTGCGGCCTGAGGTGTCCCTTGCCCTCCTCCTGGCCAATCAGAGTCCTCCCCTGGAGCTGTCTATTTACCCCCTTGAACAAATAGAAAGTTGTGCTGGGAATGGAACCAAAACTCACTTAAAATATGCACGGTACAGATCTATTCACACATGGGAAATAAACATTTTATGTTTATTTTTATGTCTATGTTCGTAAATAAAATCAGGTGCTGCATGATTTTAAAAAGTCATCTTATATTTGAATGGTGAGCAAAGAATTACATCAAGGAACAAAGGTTCAGCTGTGTCTCTTGGCGGAGAATGTAAAAAAGCGCAACCCCTGCCTCACAGGCTGCGTTGGTCAGTGCCCCAGCATTGAACCTTAATGTGATCTGACATCTTAGAACTGCATTACTTTGCACAGCAATCACTTGGATTCAAAGAGGGGCAGTTTTAGGCAGACACAGCACCAGCTATTTCCTCCCTCCTGTCTGGTAGGAGATATAGTAACACTGACACATTACTAGCTATGAAATGGGAGTGGGCATTATTGGAAAACACTTACATTGTGTTATGTTTTTCCCCTGCAATATATATTTTGATATGAAAAAACACAGAAATTGAAGTAAATACTTTTATCTGCAAATGTTCTTGAACTTAAATGCCATACAATTGGCCCTGGAACCTTTCTCATATGGTGAAACACAATGTGTAGTTTTGCATCTGGCGATGCCATTGTTGGCTCAATGCTGAACTTTAACACTTTGCTGCTCATTCAAACCTGACTGAAACGCTTCCACTTCAGGTTGTTGCTTGTGCAGTCAGCATTACTGTTATGAAAGAGACTACAACACAGTCTCTGATTGTCTGATTATGCTGTCAACTACACAAGCAGGTTTGATGTTCATGAAGAGTCTACATGTCACTGAAACAGATTACATTGACATGAGGGCCAGGCGAGTTTTCCTTATGTAGCAAGTGACAAAAGAATTGTAGCACGACATAGTGCGTACTGCAATGCAACTGTCATGCATGCAAGTGAAGATGCTTGCCCTACTATGAAACAATCATGCAGCTCACTGACTACTCCCAGTATTTTCCTTTTACCAGTAATATTTAAAAAATGTTTCAATAATCTCAAATAGAAATCTCATTCTCAAATCTCAAATTTTTTGCTGTGCAGGGTAAAAGTAGACTTCCAGAGCCAGTCTGTCTGCCCAGTCGGAGTGGTGAGCAGCAACGTTGACCCAGAAAAGTTGCCTTCCAACCGTTTGTTTGTGGTCAACATCACAGAGGTCAGATGTTTATATTGAAGGTGTCTGTAAAGGGTATTGATGGAGTCTCAAAAGAATGTAACCTGTTATGACTCTGATTTCTACTGCAGGTGGTGGAGGTGGGTCATTTCTGGGGCTTCCAGGCAGATGAAGTCAGTTTGGCAAAGCAGAACCATGTGACAACAGAGATAAACATGCGTAAACTGCATCCTGTGACTGTGTCACTCTACCCCAACCTGCTGTGTTTGGCCCCTTACTCTGAGATAAATGAGCAGAGTATGTACTACCGTGCTAAGATCCTGCACATGCGTGGCAATACAGTAGAGGTAACAAACTCACACACTGACATTCTATATTAGTACAGCAGTTCTCCAAGATGCGATCATCTCCCTCATTTCACCCAGTTTGTTCTTGCATAGATTGAAATTTTATAACAACTTAAGAACAATTCAGCTTATGAACAACCTGTTGGAACTGATTGGAACCTATTGTGTTCATAAGTTGGGCACTGTCTGTACTTCATTACATGCTCATCAGGTCTGATGTTCAATATGTGCAATTGTGTATTAAGTTTTATGCACTATATACTCAATTTCAGTGTATTTTGAATAGGATGACAAAGGCTTTATATTCTATTCTCTGGAACCAATCCATTATTCTTGTAACAATCTCCTTTATCTCCTTTTTAATTTTTTAGCAGTACCTCTAATCAATTTAAGTAGAAATATTGTCAGCAGTTATTGATATTGCATTCCTTACAATAAAAAAAATGTTTATTGAAGAAAAAATTAAAATTGTTCAGTGCCCTTACTTGTATTCCAGCACAGTTTCAGTGTATTTTGTTGGAGATTATTTGTTTTCAAGCCGAATGACATGTTGGAAAAAAGGTATTAGAGTCTTTCATGCTTTTCACAATATGCAATGACTACAGGTGGAATCGGGTTCTGTAGGTAAAAAGCTGAATTCAGGAGCAAAATCTTTCTAAAGCCATTATCTTCCAAATCCTTCATCAAACATTAAAATATTTAAAGAACAGGAAAAAGAAAACTGCTCATTCAAAACATCACTGACCGGAATTTCAAAGAAAATGAAATCTCAAAGATCAAGTGAAAGTACCAAGATGCACATTTTAATGTTAGCCACTGACACTGTTATATTGGACGTAGGGAAATCATTCTTTACAGGATTGTATAATAGCAGTTGAGCAAAATAATGTGTATGTTGTTCTGCAGGTGTTCTTCTTGGACTTTGGCAACACAGCAATTGTTGCCTGCAGCAGCCTCAGGGAGCTCCCTTCAGACCTCCTGTCTTACCCCTTTCAGGTATAAATACTTTAAATGGTAACAAGTTTAAGTAAAGCAATCGCATCTTTATGCTCTTTCACTGTGAATATTTAGTAACACTGCTGATTGTCTCAGGGTCAGGAGTTCCAAGTTACTGGAATGCGTCCGTCAGCCCGGTCCATCATCCTGGGGAACCAGTGGAGCAGCCATGCCCGCGACCGATTCATCACATTGGTGAAAGGCTGCTCGCTCCTTGTGTCATTGTACTCCATTCTACATGGCGTGATGCGTGTGGAGCTGCTCATTAACACAGAGACATCACGCAAGAATGTGGCAGACATCTTGGTGGAGGAGGGCCATGCAGAGAAGGCTGAAGAGAGCTTTGATTCCAAGGTGACAATACAGTTGGGTGTTTCACAATAATTGTTAGTCAATAAATGTGTAATGGTCAAGAGTAAAGTATTATGTGCCACCTCCATAGGCTTAAAAACTGTTGAGACCGTTTGTAGTTTATTGAGACTACAGTGCACTTTGAAGGTGAAGCAGTCGACCCTGACATCATAGCACCCATTTACCTGCCCCCTCAATGGTGGGTGACAGTATTTACTTACTTAATATGCTTGATTCTTCCCTGGCTCTCTCTCTTGTTAAAGTTTTCTGCACTTATGATACTTTAGGTTCCTGTTAGCCTTGTGGAACTTGAGTCAGGTGGAACGTGAAAGCTGAAGCGCTCTCAATGGTTTCTCCTTGACTTACTGTAGCTTGAATTGTACCCATTTTACATGTCACTGGACAAAAGTGAATAGTTAATATGAAATGTATAAATATGATTCATCTATTCATAGTGAATCAGTCCTTTATAATACTTAAATGATTTGTGTTGTCAAAGGAATTATAACTAAATCCATGGATACCGTCTGACACTTTATTACTAATGTTTTTTACAGGTATGTTGATATTGTATCTTACACAATTACAGTTCAAAATGTTCCTCTTTGTGCTGCAGTGCTAGTTTTTCCCCACCAGATGTTGTGGATGCTGTGAGCAACCTTGTTTTTTGTCTTAATGAATATATATGGAATTAATTAATAAGTTTTGGGGGAGATTTTAAGCCCAGGTTGACTGTGAAGCACTGCAGCAAACCCTGATATGTCAACACAAATCTTACAATTGGACTAAAATATCTCTGGCCTTTACCAGTGCTGTATGCTTTCTTCATTCTACATGTCTTTATCTTTGTGTGCTTTTGTAGCAAAACCATGAGGCACTGATGTGCCTGTACAAAGACATGGAAGCAGGCACATATGTCCCTAATGCTGCCAGCAGCTCCTGGAAGGATCGCAAGAAAGAGGAGAAGCAGCTCATTGATGACATGCTTGCCCACTTCTCTAAGAACCAACAGCCTTATTCCAAGACAAAGGCAAGATAAACTGCAGGACAAAACACATCTTAAGAGTATCTTCATAAAAGAAAGTTAATATAAATATCTGCCTTTGATTTCACTGCATTTTCTAAAGCAGTGTTACAAAGTGTTTGAAGATCTAAAGAAAAGCTAATGGGGATTAAGAAAAAAACTGAAAGCTTAGTTTAGAGCAGGGATTTCAAAGAGGACACTACCTGGGTGTCTGAGATGCTGATTCTTTGATGTTGGGTGTTTGACATTTATGAGATGTGTATGAGATGTGTCAATGTGTATGAGATGTGTGATACTGTTTGGCCAGCAGATGGAGCCACTTCAGCTCATGTGCTGTTCTTTTTTTTTTTTTTTTTTCGGTAGATGGCACACCCATTCTGTCTGCTAACAAGAACAATGACGACAGTTACTTGAGCTGTGAATCACAATATTTAGCGAATGATTGAAAATATAACATGACACCTGAACTGTTGCATTCCTTTTGACGCTGTAGGTGCATCTGCATGGGCCACGCAGTGCTCATAAAATCAGCTTCCACAGCTTGAGCCACAAGACCCATTACAAGTAAGTCTCAATCAAATTTAATAGTTGTCACTGCCACCTTTAACTCACCATGAGTGTGTCCTCCTCCCAGGACAGTGAGCATTGAGAGGAGCAGCATCAACTCCTTGGCCCTGAATGAAAATCCTCAATATAAACATCAGAGGATGCTGGTGGCCGGGAGTGTGACAGTCAACTCTACAGGTACCAGATAAGGCTGCACTCAATAATAAATGGGCATTAATCTACAGCTTTAAGGGACATTAATGGATATATCATGTTAACAATGGATATAATGACCATATTATGCAGCTGCTAGTGTCAAACCCACAGAGAATTATCAACCAACTCTGGAGTTCCCCTTACCACTACAGAGGTGTACGGACTCTTTCAGTTCTATGGCCATCCCATTCACTTAAATCTTGTCACAGTGGGTAGAGTGGCTGTTCCATGTAGAGGATACATTCTTCATGCAGGTGGCCCCGGTTCGAATCCTGCATTCAACCCTTTCATGCATGTCATCCCCCCTCTCTCTGCCTCCCTACTTCTTGTCTATCTCTACTGTGTGCTATCAAATAAAGGCAAAAAGCCAAAAAAAACAGGACAAACAGGAGGTTGCTGTCTCTAGAAGTTTTAAAAATAAAAAAATGACCTACCCACTACCAAACAGCAAAGTTAGTAGCTAGTTGAGGTACGCATTTTGAGCATTTGGCAGATAAAAAAGATGTTTAAGAGTTGGTAGAGACGAACAACAAAACAGTTAGAAGAGAGTGAATATTGGATTATGAATCTTGAAAATTTCAGAAGCTTCATGTTTTCCAGATTATTTTAGAGTTCATCTTCCTGGTGATCAAATCAGTTATTACAGGGTTGTGTTGCAGGCACACAAATTTTTCTGAGAGAAACCTCCTTCATGCCAGACATCCCTGGACTGCCTGCCCTTCTTACCATGCTCTTCGCCCCCATCATGGAGTTGCGGTTAGTCACAAATAGAGACTCATTACTGTACAACAGCACAATCAAAAACAAAAGCTAATACTTTCTCTTTTTTTAGTACTAATGAAGAGAGGACCTGCTACACTGGAGCCCTTTGTGGCTTAGGATGGAACAGTCAAACACAAGAGGGCATCCTACCCGAGCATGACATCGAACTCGCCTTTGATGTCAAGTTGGATGTTGAAGACATCACTGAGGTAACAGTTGTGTCCAGAGAGACAGAAAGATGTGTTGAATGACAGCATTGAAAAAGTAGGCAGGGGCACTGCTTGGGTTTACTAGATCCTTTTGTCATCTGTTGCCTCAGGGGTTATCAGATAATTCAGTCTCTCCTCAGAGGTTACACTATTTTCAACTCCCCTCCTCCACTCTTAACAACAAAGCACAGCTGGCTTGTTACAAAAATACATCACTGAAACACATGGGAATTAAAAAGAGACGTTAGCGCAGTTACCTTCTTTATGGAAATGTTTTCTTCATGGAATCTAAAAGTCTTTGAGAATTTCCCAATAATTAAGCAACTATAAGTATATACATGGAATAAAACTGGGACTAGATAACATTTCAAACCTGTTAAGATGCAATCTTCTTCACGATAAAACATCTGTGCGTTATCTATCCACTCAAAATTACTACAGTCTTTTCCCTCTTTTTCTGTATGTATAAAGACAATTTGACACCGTACTACTACTCATCTTCTTTTGCCTTAAATATTGTCTTTTCCCTTTATTTTTTTCCAACAGAGTCCAACAGAATGTTCCCATGTTAAAATCACAAAAAAAGTTCTTCTGGCAGATGACAACCCCCAGATAGCCTTGTAAAACCATTCTGATCATGTGAACTCACATCCTGTTTCATTCCGCTCCTCCATCAGTCTGGACTTCCAGCTTCAATCAGGAACTCTGTTGTATCTGAAGTATACTACAAGCAAATGATTAGCAGAACAATGTCTGCATCTGAAGCAACGTTACTAGTGAAGTTTAGTTCTATGAACAGCTGTAAGAAATTTAAAAAATTGCAGAAATGGATTCCGTAACTACTAAATAAGGTTTGTTGTTGGGTAGCCTGATCCATGGAATCAAACAAATTGTGAGTTCACATGGTCAGAAGGATCTTACCAGGCCTCCTACAGGGGTTTGGATCACAAACGTATATTTCACTTTAAAGAGTTTGCAGGTTGGATCTCTGCTGATGATCTATATTACTCTGTGTAATATAGACCAATTACCAATGTCCCAATCTACCAATGCGTATTACCCTGTTATGTTTGTGTCATCTTTCTATTCAGATTAATGCCCTGCGAGTGGCTATAAACCGTCTGGTGTGTGAAGGGCCATGTGGCACTCTGCATCTGGGACCCAACAAGATCAGCCACCTGCAGGAGGACTGCCGGGAACGCATCACGAGGTCATTCACATACAGCCACAGAAATTAATGAGTTCAAATATTTACAATATGTACACAATTATTGATCTGTACTTTATATTTTGTATTGCAGACTGTTCACCAAGTCACCGCTACGGGAACTTGTCACTCCAGTGTACTACGAGAAACTAGAGAAATGGAACCAGGTATGGCACACGTTAGTGCTTCTTTATTCACTTAATCATGCTATATGATCATCATTGTTTAATGCAGTTTTCATCACTCTAGAACTGCATGTTTATACATGTTTTTGTGTTGGTCCTGCAGGTTGATCCTTCTCTGAAGATGGATATTGTTGAGCCTGGAGCTGGAAAGACCACAGGTGTTCTCTTCCAGCTACATCCTGTCACCCTCCTCAACAACTAAAAAGCCAATGCACTTGTTGATTGTTTAAATGATGTGAATGTTGTTTTACTAGCAGTCCCAGAATTTTTATTTGACTAAATTATGTTCAGAAGTGTATGACTCTTGCAGCAGCACTGCAAATCTGGGGTTCTTTCTCTGTTGTTAACAGCTGTCACTAACGTTTTTCGCTGTTTAAATAAGTGACTTCTGTATAGGAAAAGTTAGTTGTCTAATTCATCCTGTATAACTTGTTGTATCAAGTGCTTCAGCCTTGGTTTATTAAATTAGTTGCTTGCAACTGATGAGGTTTATCAATCAGCCTCCATTCAGTCTCATTGTGACTGTGAGCCAAGTTAAATTCGTCAAACACTCACTCAGTCCTACTATGATATCAGAGGTGTCTTTGCCGTAACTCACTGGCATGTATTTATAGCTCTCTATTCCAAGTGTCCCATCCAATGTTTTTCTTGTATACTATAAATTCTGCACAGCTCCACTGGGTGTTGTCACCTCAAACTTAGCTGTGGTGTCATACAGAAACTCTTCCAACATCTTTAACTTAAAGTCATCTTATGTAGGTGAACTCATCAGTAAAGGTGGCTGAGGAGAGTTATACATCAAGG
Source organism: Lepturacanthus savala (assembly GCA_030544235.1). Taxonomy (NCBI): domain Eukaryota; kingdom Metazoa; phylum Chordata; class Actinopteri; order Scombriformes; family Trichiuridae; genus Lepturacanthus; species Lepturacanthus savala. The sequence goes on along the minus strand of CM060469.1, from coordinate 14,879,743 downwards.
TACGTTTATTTTTCTTATTCTTGTAATTAAATACATACTGTAAGTGCAAATAGTTAAAGAGTCCAGGGCCTAAAGAACTACAGAGTATAGTTGAACATAGTACAAAGTTGGACAGTTATTCAAACAAGCTAAATATCACCAGATACTCCTTGTCTTCATAGTAGATGTACAACAGTACCTAAAATATGAGCGTGTGTATTGTTCCTTATGGTTATACAAAAGCAAAAACCCTACAATTACCACATCTAAGACGCATTTTGTTAAATTATTTTGTGCTTGGAAACACCAAAAGGAAATCATTGATGATATTTATATATATTACGACATATACTGAGAGAAGCCCCATCTGCTAACTCAGAAACATGAAGCAGTATTTAACATTGGCAGCAGAGCACGTCTGTGGGCATTTAGCTTTTTTTGTGCCAAACTGTATAGTTTGTGGTAAGCACTGCAAAGCAAAAATGTAGCGTGATTTTAAAAACGGCACAAAAGATATCAAATATTATTTACCCAAGGCTCGACTTCATGCACTTTATAATAAGCAACACAAAAAGTCAGTTTCTTTTGTTTCAAGTTGTGAACTTGTCTACCCTAGAAACAGGATTATGTACGTGTGACGTGTGTGTTAAGTGTTTATACTGCTATAGACAACGTGAAGGCTTCTCCAGTGGATGCTTTTAGAGAACACCAAGATGACACAGCACTACGCCCCACAGATGACCACCAGGCTCTTCAACAGTGAGCAAGCTGTCTGCCTCTGAGCTGGACTGGACTGTCAGCTTCTCTGGGAGACAGACCTGTCTACTCCTCCTTTCTCTTGGCCCCAGGGATCTTCGCTTGGATCCTGTACAAAGGAAAACGGTATTAACACGTTTCCAACTAAATGTTTATTCAAGATTAGGTCGTACTTGTTCTGCTTTTTAGGGTGCAATGCACCTGCTGTTTTTTCTCTCTCCTTTTATGGCTGTCAATAGAGCTGACGAGTCAAATTTGACTGGATTGGAAACCGATAGTGGCCAATCTAAAAACTGCACACTAACTTTACATTAGTTGACCCTTTTAATACTACAGAAACATATCTCTTGAATTTTCTGGGTTAAAACAGACCGATTGAATACAGAAAAGCCCATTTCAGACCTTTTATTTTGTAAAAAAAACAATGTGCTTATATCTGTAACACTTATTTATATTTAACAAACCTGATACTCCAACTTGTTTGGCTGTGAGATGAATGAAGGTGACAACATGGCTATTTTCAGTAACACTCATCCATGCATTTACAGTAATGCACATTAGCACTTGGAAGTTGCCCTGTATTGCATTTTGGCCACTGAGCAGCTCTGCTAATGCTGCAAAGTTTCTTCAAAATACTTTACTGTCTAAGACATTAAGATGTAAAAATGCGCCCAATCATGATCAAAATTTATCTCAGTTAAGTTATTTTATCTGTACTGCATGGCTACTGTGCTTAATTCTCTATTGGTTTGCTTTACAGCTACTTTTTGTTCTTACATGGTATGTGTACTTAGACCAAAAACTTTGACAAACACTCACTTTCCAACAACAGAGTTGACCTGGGTCCTTATTAGTCCCACATATTGATCAATTTGTGCCTGGAAACAGAACAAAAAAGGGTTTACATATATTTACAGGACTATATTTTTCAAACCATGTTTGACTTTACAAAGCAAGTAAATATTTACCTGATGTTTCTCATAGACCACAGGCATAGTGAACATGGAGACCACAGCTGTGGAGAGAGTAAAGAGAGAGAGTAAAGGTTAAAGTATTCTGACCTAAAGTTGTAACACACTGGTGTCAGCACGCCACAACACTTATCTAAGGTAAACTGGAAAAGTAAACAGATATTGTACATATTGAAGTAAGCGTGTCAGCTAAAAAAAAACAAAACTATTTGGCTCTGAAATAAGAGTGAACAGAATACCAAGTTTCAGGAGATCACTGAAGTACTGATGCAGAAAAGACTATAGCTGAAATGTCATTCAGTGCCTGGAAGTTAGTAGATAAAATAGTGAAGAGTGAGGTGTGTAGTGAGTCAGGATGACCTCACCTAGGATCAGCAGTGTCAGGCCGTTGAAAAGAGCGCCCACATAGGTCAGCAGCCACATCAGAACAGCAAACTGAAACACACACATTCATCTAATTAGTCTGCCCACAAAACATTATACATACACATAATCAGATTGTTTTGGTGTCTGTTTTCTTCTTATTTTTTTTTTATTATTTCTTGCTGGAGCTAAACACTTTGCATTCGGCTCCAAGAGCTGATCCAAACTTCCCTAATCAACGAACAGATGTCACCTCATGGTTTAGCAATAAAAAAATAAAAGGGGAAGTGTGATTGTTATGAGCAGTAAGTATGAGGCCCACCTTCAAGGAGTCAACCAGATCTTGTACGAGGAACAGCCTGCGAAGCTCCTTCATACAGGTGTTGGTGTACAGCAGGATCTTGTCGGCATATTTACTAATCTGGTCCTGGGATAGAGCAATTTCCATCTCCAGGTAAGATCTGGTAACAAATGCAGGGACAGAAAAATAAAGAAGGAAAGACGTAAACGGCAAAGCCTTTTTTTAATGAAATCCAGTCCTTTGTGCTTCAACTATCTCTTTCACTCACTTGAAAGGATGGCCCTCATCGGTCTTCTGCACAGCCTGAAGCACAGACTTGTAGATCCTGAAGCTGATGGTGGCAGAGAGGGCTGCCAGGGCTAAGTAGGCTCCGACACTGACCACACTGAACTGGGTCAGGGAGAAGAGGAGCAGGAGCACGCTGCTGAACACGGCCCCAGACTGCTTCACATTCCTCCAGTAGAGCAGGTCAATAGCTGTGGAGGGGGTGAAAGAAGGACAGAACATGGATAAACAGGGTTAGGACCCACCAAATGACCTGACCTCATGCTTTGTGACATGTACTGTAGTCTGTATCCTGTTCAAAGTAGATTTAGGCAGCTTCGCGCTACACACCACACATTTGGGTCAAATAACTGGAAGCTGTTCACAACCAAACGTCCTCTGGAGAGCTCTGACTGTCACGTGATACTGTTTTAACCCAGCTTCTCAACCCAGCTTTTCATTAGGTTAGACTGAGCTGTGAAACTAGAAGGTGAAGGTGTCTGAGTGACGACTCGTGGGTTCGGCTCCTTTACCCCTATATATAGAGCGACCTTTGCTAAGATAATAGCGGAGTCTCGCTTGTCTGCATTGCCAGCAGTGGAGCTTCGTATTTGCATCTGCTTATCAGTGTACCACCTGCTCTGCTCTCATACGTATACAAATGTACATACAAACACAGTCAGCTTGCGGAACAGAATTAATGATTGACCTATAGCTCTGTGGAGGCAGAAATAGATGCACTATCAGCAGCTCACAGATAACGGTTCAATGTGACCTGGCCAGAAAAGCAGCAGTGGTCAGTAATGAAGGATAATGCTTCAGTGCAGTGTCTCGGTATGCGGAGACACCTTCTGCAATTCCTCTAAAACGTCTTGTTCATACATAAGTTGGAACACCAACACGTGCACCCTTACATCACGCTGCACTATTTTGCTTCCATTCTAACGTCTCGTGTCTTCTTTGGTCGGTCGGGCCTGTAATTCAAAGCCGCTGCCACAGATGAGGGAGAAGTGATAACAGGATTAGCCCAGTGTACCATTACAGCTCCAGTGGTCGTCCTTTGGCAGTCGTCTGTGTCGGCTGGCAACACTGGCCTGTTTCCATGAGAACTGTCGGCTGCTTGTTTCACCTCTGCTGAACCAGCTGCCTCACCCCCTAGCACAACTGCAGCTCTAACAGTGTTCATGGAGCTCACTGTTCTCCTGCCGGCACTGAAACTTGGAAATCCTTCATGTCACAGGGAGGACGTTTTGTGCCCGTGCAGAGGAAGAGAATGGCTGCTGAGGTCCCCTGTGTGTCTTACTCTTCCCCTTCTGAGCTGTCCGCCTGCTCGCCTGCTCTAATTTTAGCTGTGGAGCTGTGAGCAGCATAGTGATGACGGCCATCTTTGCTCTCCACTGAAAAGGCATCTGTGGATGCCAGAAAGACAGGCTAAACCTGGGTGGCAGAAAAGTCATTGTGGCTATTTGAATCTGCTGCTATGCGTCATAACTGCTCCTACACTTAAGAATAAAACTTCAATGTCAGCAACATCTTCTCGTATCAGAATCCAACACTGACATACCTATCTGCCCCCACTCCTCCCTCCTGCTATCTAATCAGACACTATCATTCAGTAACAGTGAGATCCATGTGCCCTGGCTGCTGTTCTCATGCACCACTCCCCACACAGAAGCCGAGCTGACTGAGTTGAATTGGCGATGCTGTAAGAGGAACACACACACACAGGTGCAAGTAGCACATCCAGCTGCTGTCACAACACACACACATCCACAGACACAGCAGCCCTGCCACAGAGACAGGTGTAGATGGGCGACAGCAGCTTGTGCCTTGTGATGCGCCGCACAGGCTGCACGCAGACTGAAAAGCTTTAGCTAATGCAGTAGAAGCGCGTACTGACCTGTGGCTCCCATGGCTGAACAAGGAAAGAGGCAGCTGCTTTATTCATGGACAAAAGGAGAGCACTGAAGGGGGAGTGCCCCCCCGGCACAGGAGAGGAGGGGCCACTGCCACACCAGCAAATCAGCATCCGCCTGCACAGGGGGCGACTGAGGGGGGGGCGGGGGGGGTAGATGGAGCGTCTATGGGGTGTGGTTGCCAGAGAACCACATTGCAATCCAGCACACACACACATACAAATACACTCTTTGTGAGCTCTTTAATTCTCAGGCAGCCCCGCTGACACATGACAAAGGCTGCCAAGCAGCGACTGAGATAAAGACAGCGTATCAATATGGAAAACGCAACCAGAGTCGTTTTATGTATGAAGACTGAATCATTGTTACACCGCTCTTTTAAAAGGTTTCAGTGACTAGGATCTGCTGAGCACCTGCCTGATGCAGTTACCATAGTTACTGTGCTCCATTTTCTCCCCACCACTCACAGAGGGATGAAGAGATGGAGAGGAAGGGAGGGGCCGAGAGAGGAAGAGGGAGGGAGGGAGGGATGTGAAAGAGCGCTCCTCTAGGATCCTGGAGAGATTCATTTGCTCCGAATCGGGGGAATCAGCAGCACATTATGTGTCTCGACACCCCAACACATGACAGGACAGCAGCCACTCCCTTTATTGTGAGGCACAAAAGAACAATGACCAGTTTAACACCAGGGTCAGCTAGTTGTCAAATGTGTTTGAAGAAATGAGAAAAAAAGTGTGTATAATAATCCTTAATGAACATTGTGTTACATTACAGAGCTTAGATTTTAACCAAATGTGTCTGATTTCTGACAGCTGATAAAGATCTGGTCCCTAATTTATGGGGTGCAGCTGCATTATTTTTCCTGATATTTATATTAAGCCATGTGCTGGACATAGAAAACCCAGTTGTATGCTGACAGCAGCAAATATCTGACAGCAGAAACCAGGATGTTGAATCAAAGAACAGAGGAAGTGCAAATGCAGCCTCTGTGACTCTATCCTCTGATATTCAATGCACACGAGCAAAATCCAGAGCAAATGATTAACATCAGTGACAATAATATGATCTCCCTCCCCCTTTACTGTAGTGAAACTAGTTTAGCCTGACCTCATTAAATCACTGAACACATCCTTGTGGCCTCAAACATGCCGTCAGCCACAGTGAGCAAACATGCAAGAGACTTGGATTTGAGTGTGACATGGCAATTAATGTCCAGTTTTTGGTATGACAAGGATATTTCAGACTTTATTTTTTCCTATATTAAATGGTTAATCACATGTTGGACAAATGTGTGTCAGCAATCTGACATTTTGTTGCTCAGCAGGGAAACTTTCAAACAACTACAACAGAATTTAAACTTGACCTTTCTATATAATTTCACTTTGACTTCTAAGCATAAATCATACATCTATTTTTTCCTAAGCGTCAGACAAGATACTGTCAAAAGTATCAATAATGATTTGGAATAACTGCAAAGTATGCAACATAACACCACAGAGACTTAAGGGTTTAACTGTTCCTTTTTAAGGAATCCATATAGAAAACATGGCAACATTGATTTTGCCGCCACAATGCCTTATAAGCAAAGCAAATCGCTCTGTGTGCTGTTGACACTTAATCTCATATGTTCAAGAATCTATAATAATTTGTATATTATGCAATATTTGATTTCTGAAACTCACAAGATGGCACACATCCACCACAAGGCAAATTTTTGTTTTGACCTACACCATGTTCATGCATAGAAGACCTATTAGCGGTTGTATGTCATATTAAATCCCGTATGTTTTTTTAAAATAAATCATAGACACGTGACTCAATCTTGAGTATGTCTGCATCATCGTCAACATTCTGGAGTTGTCCTGTGGCAGTGAGTCAGCACAGTGCATGTGCAATGACTTAACATAAAACGCCTTCAGCTCCAAGGTGATGTATCAACATGAATCTGCTCAATTTCACCCTTTGCTGTGCTGACTGTTACTGCTTCATTTGATGCGTTTGCAATGTTGAAGACCGATTCAGATCTGATAGACTATCGGTTTTCACGGTCTCAGATATCAGTTTTGGCTAAATGACTTGGTGGAATTATGACAAATGGGGATTTTTGTCATTAGGGGGCTTTTGCTCGGCTGCACATCTAAAATTCGGAGGCTGTTGTGGGGTCTGGATACAATAAGCAGACCATTCTATTGCATTTCCACTGCTATCCCAAATCTAAAAAATATGGCAGATAATACACCATACAATGCGGAGGAAGGGCCACCATATTCCTCCCATGCACCCTTTTACAAGTCCTCCATTCTATGCTAACATGCAGATGGAGGATGCTCTTCCCCGGCCCAACTTCTGCAAGGTGCCATGGCAGCGGAGGAGATGGGGCTGATGTAATCAGAATGGGTGTGCCCCGGTTACCATGGAGACAGTCTGTCAGTGCCGTCCGGATGCTCCGGCTGCCTCGTTACACAAAAACAGAGCATACGCCATATAAAACCAACTCCCCTGCGTGGTTTCAAAGCGGGGAGGGTGATTACAATGACACGCCTTAGTCTACAACACTGGCATCCATATTAACATGCAGCCAAAACAGATGGCTCCCAGCATGCTGGTGTGTACTTATTTTCCAAAACACCCACCAGCGTCTCTCACCCACTCTCCTTTGTTTCGTTTTTTTTTTCTATCCCGGACACACACATGCAACAAAAAGGATCTGTCATTAGGGCGTGTCCTTGTATACGGTCGCAGTTTATTAGCGTTGTTTCGATCTCCGAAGATAAATGTGATTTAGATGATGTACACATGCAAAGCATACGCACGTTCAACGCTGCACGCCTAAAGTGCGACGAATATTTAACCTACATGCAGAGGCATCGGTCTACTCTCACAGCCACAACACGCAAAACACATGATGGGTAAATCACAGTAAACATCGGTACCCTGGCCCTTCCAGCCGCTCCAGGAACCTTCCTTCTTGGTCACGTCTGCAGTGGCCTGCATGCTGGTGATCGCTTTTCTCCCTGTTCTCTCTCTATCTCGTCTCCGTTTTCTTCTTTGTCTCCCTCTCCGGTCGCACCGACTCACTCACTCATCCCAGAAAGGCATGAATGGTCGAAGAAAGGGATGCAGGGAGCGAGGCTGAGACGAGAGGGAGGGAGGGAGGAAAGGTTTCCAAGGTGCTGCCGGCTCGCGGAGCGCACAGACTGATGCTGTGGAGCAGCGCGGGCTTGAATAGAAGCAGCAGGGTGCGTGCGTGTGTGCGTGGCTTGTGTGCGTGTGTGTGTGCTGGGGGGAGGGGGGGCAAATTGTAAACACCACACCACAGTTGCTGCTGCAGCAAACCATCCGTGCAATGTTAGAGAACCTAAGGGGGTAAGAGGGTGGGCGGTAATAATTGGAGGATAAGCTTCTTTAAAGGAAGGCACCATGACTTTCACAATAAAAGCCTTAACATGGTCTCAGAACTGACTGGAAGCAGTGGGGGGCACAAGCAGTGGGTTTTCCCCACATGCATTGGCATATACTTAGTAACATGCTGCTCTAGTCTTCCTACAGCATTTTGATGTGTAGTGTGTGTCTGTGTGTAACTTTTAAAATAGGCTACGAATATTACATGTATCACATGCTGTGCAACCAGAAAGAATGACATCAGCTCTTCTAATACTCTGTCATGTTACACACCAGACAGGATGTAATGGCAGTGTTTTATGGAGGCTGGACATGGCTGGACACCATGTTGCTAAGGAAATAAACTGTTATTTGCACAGAGGAATATTTGTAGTTTGTAGCCAGAGATTCAATTAACAGTTCGATCTCGCCATGACTCACTGATAATTGAAGAGGCAAAGTGCTTTGGGCTTCAATAATTTATGAGCAGAGACTTAATGCTCCTTGCTTAGTGCCTTCAAGGATGTATTTGTGCCTTACAGTTTCCTCCCCAGGTCTGCGACTCAAAAATCGACGCAGGGCAGCTAAAAGCGGTGTGAAAAAGAAACAGCAGAGTCACTGTGGTGTCAGCATCATTGAGCTGAAAACCGTTCCCTCCTGTACAGTTTGGGGATAACGTCATGTTGCAAACGTATCAAAGGTTGGTAGCACTGTCTCCTGTCCTCCCCCCCTGCAGACGGCCACACCTCACACCTTCTGCTCACTGCAGCCGTGACAGACCTCGATGCCAACAACAACTGAGGGGAGGGAAAAAATGATTTCTCTTAACACACTCACCCCCACCACTGTTGCCATGGCAACTGGTGAGCAAGTGCACTGACTGATGTCTTCATTGGAGCAGCACAGACAAAGGTGCACTGCGCCATCTAGTGGTGGACAAAAAATACACGTGACCTGCTTTTTAGCATTTCTAGAACCTTCTCACCGTCTAGAGTAAACAAAACAAGTGGAGCTCAATCAGTCAGTATTCAATCATCTCCGTGTGTTAGATTATACATTTCAAACATTGCACTATTTATCTGACTCAAATGTTACGTAATGATGCAGCAGGGATTGCATTGTGGAATTTTACGCATCTGTCTCTTTGGAGGCAACAAAGCAAATGACATTCATTCAGATGTGATTTATTGAAATGAAATAAATTTAAGTGGAAGCCTTTAAAGCTCATAAGCAGAAGTGTGGCCCAGTTTTGACATCATAGGGTTATGTAAACTCACTGTTTGTATTTACAAGGGCTGGGAGGAACCAAAGTACTCAAGCGAACATTAAATGTACAGTTTAGACTGTGTTAATTTCTACTGACTGTGACTGGCACGTTTGATTTATCTAATCCCAGATTCCCAGAATCTTTTTTTCTCAACATATGCATATTTTCATTGCGTGCATGTTTACACTGAGGTTTGACAGTGCAGCTGTCAAGTTTATTGCCAGAATGTGAATCAATATATCCTCACTCTGCTTTTTTCCCCCTTCATATGCACCACAAGGGGGAAGCAGACTTCTGGAACGCAAAAGGAGCGTTCGTCACCCACCCCTGGCACAGAAGCACACAAAGCAGTGGAACATCCCTTCTCTCTCAGCGGTCCTTTCTCATTTCCTTGTCAACAAAACACTGCTACAGCACACCATGCATGTAGCTACCAGGTTCAAACAAAACACAAGTATGGAACATGATTGGATTAAAAATACTGTCATTTATTTTCCCTAACCTGTCGTTTTTTTTTTCATCCTTTGGTATGATGGAGGAAGGTTTAGAACACAAATGCACATGCGGCAGCTCTTTCACTCGAGCACCAAGGCACATCAGCAGATACAACGCTACCTGTTCCACAAGCTGACAGCTTTATTTCTGGAAAGCCAGGACTCAAGACAGTCACATATTAGCCAAGGTGAAACCACTGCAACGATGAAAAGATTAGACATGTTTTGTGAAACCTTAAAGGGACAGTACTGTACCATTTTGAATTCCTACATTAGAAAAAGCATAATACAAAGTTCAGAAGAGGTCAAAGAAGAGATTTACCAGACTCACCTTTTTGTTTGTTGAAGCCTTGCAGGAAGATCGAGGCAGCAGGTTTCCCTAGATCTTCTTTGCCCTCATTGTGCTTGAACATGTCTTCCTGGTGGGGCCTCTCTGACCGCACCTCTGGGGGCACGGCCGCAGTTGGGGGCTTGGGCTTGCTGAGACGATCCTCCTCTGTTTTCACCGGGGTTTTGGCCTTTTCTGTGACCAGGGGCTCGGCTGGCACTGGCTCGGGGGCAGTGCGGGGAGGGATGGCGCTGGGAACCAGGGGGGAGGGAGCGCTCACTCCCTGTTTGGGGACACTGAAGCCCTGCTCTCTCTTTGGGCTCTCTTCAGATGCAGACTCAATGAAGAGATCACTGTCGAGCTCTGCTTCTCTCTCCTCCCTCAGAATGCTGTAGGATGTGGGTGGAGCGTGGTTGCCAGCCAGGCCAAAACCACCCTTGGTGACAGGGGGATTGTCAAAGGGACTGTGAGGCGAACTGACAGCACCCTTGCTCTTTGGCGGCTGGGCAAATGGGTTGCTACTGGCTTTGGGAGGTTCCTCAGACACCAGCTCAATCTCTGAGTCTCCAGACTCTGCACTGCTGCCATCCTGCTCCCTGCTGCCCACCTTTGTGCCTGGACTGCTTTTGGGAGCTGCAGGCTTCACTGTGTCAGCCTTGTAAGTAGCATGGGAAGGAAATTCTTTCTCTGCTCACAAAAAACAACAAAAAACATCACATTACAAATCCAGACATACGTATCTACATGCAGTCAAAAACAAGTGCTAAAGTAGCATTTAGCAACAGCATAATAGCATATATAACAGCATATATATTAATCGTCTAGTCCATCAACGGAAAATTAATCAACTGTTTACAATAATCAAATCAATCGTTTTGAGTTATTTGTTTAAAAAATGCCAAATCCTTTCAGTTTCATAAATGTAGAATACGTTTTAGTTACTTTTAATCTCCTGTGATAGTAAACTGAAAATATTTTGTATTGTTCGTTTGAGATACTTAGGACATAATGTATTCTGTGAGATGTAGAGATTTTTGTGTTCCGCGTTTGTGTGTGTGTGTGTTCGTGTGTTTGTGTTCTGTGCCTACGTGTTGGAGAAGCATTGGGAGTGGAAGCAGGGCTGTCGTCCTCTGGCTCTGATAGGGTCACAGTAGGAACACCCTGTAAGCCCACACTCAGGACATTTTCACGCTCGGACACAGTGACTGTGGGGGGAGGCTGCTGCGGCTCGGCCTTGTTGACTGGAGGCTGGGACTCGGTCAAGGTGATCTTCACTGGGCTGGCTGTCTGCGGGGTGCCGCCCAGGGCACGATAGGAGCGGTAGTCTGACAGCTCTTCATCGGACGGCTCCTCCACATAGGGGAACGAGTGGGAGCCCAGTGCTGGACCTAGATTCTCCTCTTCCTCGTCATCGTCTTCTTCATCTCTTGCAGGGCTCTTGTCTATGTAGCCTCCCAGCGAGTCGCGTCCGGTCAAGCCTGTGTCCATCAGGCTGTGCAGAGTTCCCTGCTGTTGGTCATGGCGCTCGTCCCCGTGGCTGATGTCCATGTAGTTGTAGGATTCTGTCTTATCTAGGTTCATCAGAGATTTTGGCATGTCATCGGCCAGGTCGGTCGTCATTTTGGTGCTGGAGCTGAAGCTGTACGTGTTGGTAGAGAAGTGGTCCAGGGCAGAGGAGCCAGAAGAGGGCTCGGAATGCTTCAGGTCATCCGACAGGTAGGAAGCTTCTCGGCCTGATGCGAAGCTCTGATTGGATCGCAGGGAAGTATACACATCACCATCATCATTCATGGGCTTCCTAAACAGGCCAGACATCGGGTCATCTACAGAGACCAACAGGAAGAAAGAAGAAAGAAGTGAAACACGGCAAGGACAGACACTTTCATATCATACAACAAACTTGTTCAGCTCTCTGTGACACACCATCAAACCGTCCTGCGCCTGAGCCGTTTCCTTGATAATAACATCCAGTCAAAAGAGGCTACGCTTCAGCTGGTGCCGCTGCCAGGAGGAAGGGTTGTGGCACTGTGAGACCAACACAGTCAGACTGTGTGCACGGCTGTGCAGACCAGTGAGGCAGCAGTAACAGAGGGTATACTTGTACCCGGTGCAGGACAAAGGGAGATTGTTCATACCCCAAATAAAACCACAGTGCCACAACCAGAGTCTGTTCTAAATCATGCAGGCAAAGAGCTGTCTGTAGTCACATCTCTGCTCCGTAATCACTAATCCTGCATCTCCCCTGACAACATGCACAAGTGTCACGAAAATGCACACACACACACACAAACAATATACTGTTGTGCTAGCTAGCATCGAGCCCCACTGTTAAATGGTTAGGTTGACAAAACTGTTCAATAATAAATGTAGAAAAATAAATGTTTTATACTCTGCCATTTTTAAAACACATGCAAAACTGAAATAATAATAATAATCACAGTTACAATTGCAGTATTAAAACAAATTCTACATTATTAAGAATCAAAATGGACAGCCAGTGTTGGTTTAGCTGTGTGTGTGTGTGTATTTTTAATCTTTATTTTCACTGAGAGGAAGCCTTTGATTTGCACAATCACACCTTGAAGCTGCTCAGTACAACCATAATCAAACCATAATCTGCTTCAGCTGAGGTTAGGTTAGGGCATGGGTCTTGTTCAGTGGTGGCAATAAAGGAAGGACAAGTGCTGCTTTTTCACTCTCTCCATCCAGAATTATCCTCTCTGGCAGTCCAGGGAATGAACTGATGACCCCCCTGTTCACAAGCTTGCTTCTCCAATCTTTAGGCCACCACTGTGTGTGCCCTACTGTGAAATATCACTAAACATCTCACTGAATAATTTGTTACAATGCTGCAGGGAAGCATTCGGGATGCTGATATTACTGCAAAACAGGAAGAGACAAGTTTGATAGTTCAGGAGTCAAGGTCAAGTCAAGTATTCAAATATGTTCAACTTCCGGTTTCACTTCACTGAGAAACACACTACCACACAAGTTCACATACAAATAAGCAAGCATTTGGATCCAAACATGAATGTACAATGTTATTATTTCTGATGTCGATAAATCTGAAGTTTGCACTTCATGAACTGGGCTCCTCCTGCTCTCTAGCCCTACTTCTCCCAGGCAGTGGTGGTGCTATAAATAGACTGTGTCCAGCTGCTGGGCTGGATGAAGGGGGAAGATTTAAAATAGCAGCCTTAGGGTTAGCTCTGGAGGATGCAGACTGACTGACAGGAGACCCAATGGGTCAGGACGTCCCGCCCCTCCCTTCGCTTCCTCTGAAAATCCCCACCACCCTTCCCCTTTGCTGTCCTTCCTACTGCAGCTCCTCCCACTGCTTATGCTGTTGCACAGTCATTAACAATACATCATAGCTCAGTACAATGGAATAAACACCACACACCCAAGCTAAGAAACAGGGGGGTGACATGATGGAAAAGCAAAGGTCTGACACTCTTGTGCTATAGGTTATTTATGCTCAAATGTTTTACATCTACACTGTTTATGGATCCATGCACTATGTAAACCAGATGAGCACAGCTGTGGAACCAAAATTGGTTCAGTGACACAAATGCCCTTGGTGAGCTGCTAAAGCAAACCAATCTTTAATCCTCTTAGTCTACTACCATGCTATAGGTCCTTTCACTCATCACCCTGGCAACACCATCGTAATCTAACATTCACTGTACGAATGCCTACCATGCAGATGTGGTAAGCACTCAGAAGCCACTAATAGCTGCAAAGAGAGGTGAACAGCCAGTAATCCTGTTGAGTCCTAACTGTACTGGCACCCCGTCTCCACATCAACCCATTTCACTTAGCAACATGGCGTAAACTTGCCAGCAGTTGCTTAAGTCATCTGCATCAGTTAAGAGGCTGGATGCTCATCTTCCACTGTCACGAGCGCAGCCGCTTTGATAAATTTGGTGTGTTAAGATTCAGGGTATTTTGAATCTGCTGATATGACATAGCATCCAGAGACTGGGGGGAAAAACACAAGGCTGAGACAAATGGTTTACTGCACTCGGATGGGATTGGATGTGACAACAGAGGAATTCTCAGCTCACACTATGGCCACACAACATAACCATGTCACTGAAAGCATGGTGCAGCTAAATAAATAAGTCCTGTGAAGGGGCAGTCCTTTTGTTGTCCTCTATGCAGCCAGTGCAGCCCCGAAACTAATGCAGCCTGACAATCTGGGCTATGCCAGGCATGGGCTTCTAATTATCAAGCTACAGAAAAAAACATGTGAGTGGAGACAATCTCAAAAGTGCCTGAGTTGCAAAATGAATATATTACCACTTTGAAATGAAGGGTTAGCTGAGCTGCATGTGGGACTTGGTGCCCTGAGGGGTTTCCCCTTGAAGACGCTCACTGCAGCGATTCAGAATGTAATAAAGTAAATCAGCTATGTTGGATGAGAGAATAGGTTTAACATTGAGGAGATGCAGAGAGAAATATCACAAGGTCTCAAGAACATCATGATGTCTCAATTCCCGCAAGCCAGGAGCCCGACGCAGAAACGAAATGCTGCTTCTACCAGTTCCAACAAGCTTCTCTGACTTTCAAAGGAACATCATCTGTCAGTCTGTGTTGACCCAGCACAGACCATCATTCATCCCAGCCTTTTAAACATTTGTAAATGCTGCTGCACAGTAACGATTCTCCATCCATGACCCTCTCAACTGTGGTGTTGTCTTTCAGGAGTTCTGTTTCACTCCATGACCTTGTGGAAATACTCATGGGGCTCTTCTTTCAAACGCCATCTGTGCCTTCGACATTAAATAATATGCTGTGGCGTTGTCGTTTTTAGGTTAATCATTTCCTGTGTTGCACTGCTCTTGGACTGTCACATCCCAATAAATAAATAGCTGAATAACTGAATTTTTATTTTTGGCAAACATATCTCTGTTGTCGGGAGACACGGTGGCACAGGGGTTAGCGCTGTTGCCTCACAGCAAGAAGGTCACGGGTTCAAGACCTCCTTGGTCCTGGGTCTGGGACCTTTCTGTGTGGAGTTTGCATGTTCTCCCCGCGTCTGCGTGTTTTCACCGGGTACTCCGGCTTCCTCCCACAGTCCAAAAACATGCTCAGGTTAATTGGCGACTCTAATTTGCCCATAGGTGTGAATGTGTGAGTGAATGGTGTGTGTGCCCCACGATTGGCTGGCGACCATCTGGGGTGTATCCCTGCCTCTCGCCATAACGCGCTGGGATAGGCTCCAGCAGACCCCTGTGACCCTAATGAGGAATAAGCAGGTATAGAAAATGACTGACTGACTGATATCTCTGTTGTCACTGTATTATCAGCATTGTGTCTTATATCATTAGAAAGTTTGGTCATTTCCCTTGACAATAATGTCCCACTTGTATGGATCTTACAGCCTGGTGACCAGCATGAGGAGGAGATGGTGTTGTGGCTGCAAGTTCTTAAACTAGCTGCTGAGGTTCAATACATAAAGCTTAAAATTATTGATAGGTCTAGTTTGTTCCTTGTTACTGATACAACTTCAATCGTCCAATCCCCCAAACTATTCAAATCAAACCAGCAGGAGTATAAACTGTTTGATATTGGCAGGGAAAGTTGTCATATTTGGGACCCCACCCAAATCTTAGTTGTGCTGTTCATCCCATAAGTGCATGATCTTTACAAACAGGAAGTCATTGAAGTTGAACAAGCTTCCTAATGATATAAGACACGATGCTAACAATACAGATACAACAATATGATCAACCAAACAAAATTTCAACCTTTTTTTATGGTCTATATAAGCATAGACCTCTCTAAGTAAAAAGCAATGGCAATTTACATTATTACTGTATGGGACCTTTAAGCTTAGGTTATGATGTTTATCTTCATAATGTGCTGATTTCAATATCTTTGGCTGAACATATGCAGGAGTTCTAGTGACTAACTATCCCACTTTAATGTCGGTAAAGTAGGAGAAAATCAAGAACACAAAGGCCGTCTAAACTGAGAACTGAGGTACAAAAAAAAAAGATACTAGCAGAGGTCGATAAGAGAACAGCTGTGCTGAGGGATTCAACTGCCCTGAGCTGCATTGATCCAAGACAAAAGAGACATGCAATTACTGTAAGAAATGTCAGTGTATCCACCATTCTTTAAAAAAAAATCACTAAAGGCCACACAGGACAAATGTTGTTGTTCAATGGCCTTTGACAAAGATGGATCAATCAGGAGACCGTTTAAATAAAAGATAATTTTCCCCCATTCAGATTCTGAAGCTGTGGTACTTACAGTACCTGTCTTCCCTTGTATCGATCATATTTTTCTTGCTTGGATTTAGCTTTATGGATGAATGGAGAGGATGTGGGAGGATCCAGACTGAGTGTCTGCAGGCTGTCTGCTTTGAGTCAAAAGCTGTCAATTCAGGATGACTTTCGATTGGAATTTCGAAGAAGAGTACACATGCAGACAGGACAGCAGCCGTGCATAGGCTGCAACAGCCTACGCACAATAAAATATACACGGATGATACTATTTGTAAGTGCCGCTGCTGATAGTAGCTCTAATCCCATGAGCAGTTTTGCAATACTCTGCTTAGGGATTACTTTGCCCACAGGCAAAAGAGATGGACTGAGAGTGAATGACCACCAACATGGCATCATATTTCACAATTCAGGGTAAACGCATGGGATTACGAGACATAAAAATGTATGATTTATTGATCTAATGATGGCATTAATGCTCTGATGTTGTCATCCTGAAGTGGAGGCTTTTGGAGATGGCCGGTCATGCTCTTATCTGTCTTTTGTCCCACGGCATTAGCTAATTGGTCCTGGAGATGGACAAAAAACAAATGAGATTACAAATCCGTCAGGATGCATATGTATTGTTCTGGAAAGCAGACACATGAGCGTGCACTGCACACACTTTGAGCCTTGTTTAATTATGTAAGGTGCAGGACAACTCGTTTTAACCACAACAGCTAATGGAAGAAGAAGGTTATCGGACACTGGCAGCTTCCCTGCTGACCTCAGACATCTAAAATCCTTTCAGAGAGGAAGACACAGGACTAAAAGTATCTGTGAAGGAAATGGCAGCTCTTTGTATTATTTTTCTCCACCAGTCCTGGCATTTTGAATCTTCAACCTTTTCACCCTTTACCATTCCTCCTCCCCTTTATTATCTTGCATCTTTATCATCCAGTCTGAAAAGACCTAGCACTGCTCGCCCCCCTGGGAACAGGAGCAGAGCTCTCACCAAATAAAGACACAAATGCACTGTGCTGGTTTATGCAGTCCAGACGAGTCCACTAAGTGCTTCCTCTATCTGAAAGATACAGCAGAGACCCAGCCAGACATGTGCTGCCGCATCCTTGTCACTGATGATATGCTGAGATAGAGTCTAATACGCCTACCGGATCAGGGGAGGTGTTTCTCATGACAGATTCACATTGTAAAGACATAACAAATTGCCCGTTATATAACACTATAAGGAGCGAGGGGGGAAAAAAGGATTTTATTACGTTTGTTTATAAGTGCGAGTGTAGAAATTTACTTCTTCTATGTCAGAAAGCAGCAACATGCTATTAGAAACAGTATCTGGTAATAACAACCTCTTAAAGATGTCACAGGAAGAAGATAAAAGATGATACACTGTCCTGTCTGTGATGCAAGGCTATGGCTCTGCCCTGTGGTAATTTAATACTGAAATCAGCGTTATCAGGCTACTGTGGGCAGATCACTGTTGTGAACAAGTTTTAGGGCAGGCATGGATCGATTTCCTAGACAGGCCATTCTAGACAGCTTGAAGGGATACAGTTTCTTTCCAAAGGCCAAACTTCAAACACTTTGAGTATTATTTTGTGCATATCCTTCAGCAAACTAGAGGAGAAGAGTGTGTGGTGAACTGTTTAATGTGAGGGGGGTTGTTGGAAGTTAATATCATTGACAAAGATCAGAACAGGCTATTACATGTCTGGTCAAGAGGAAAATGTCCACTCTGCCCTGCTGCATGTGATGAAATCTGCACTGTGGCCACCAAGATCATAAGTGACAGAGAAGATTACTTCACGCATATAGATGGTATAGACTCAGCGTGTGTGTGTGTGTGTGTGTGTAATAAGTTTGAGCTTGTCTGACAGACTGTTATGAAAGTAGAGCATGTGCTATGTTGCCTATTTCTAGAAAGTGTAGGCTAAACACCGGCTAGCCATTTTGTTATTGTTGTTGTTGTGGTCAGATCATTTTTAGCTTTCCTAGTAAAGTTTGCACTTTCAGCTTTGGATGCTAACTATAAAGGCTTAAAGTCTGATTCCTCCATTTAATAATGCTCACATACTTCACAAATATAGAAATAAATTATACGTCATTCCTTGTTTTGGCCCAGCAGCAGCCAATGAAACGGAAAAAGCCTGAGCAACAAAGAGAGGAAACTAGACAGCTTCATTATTTATTTTTCTCTTTTAAACACCACGGCATGAATATTTCAGTGAAATCGTGAATGAAAGTGCAGGGCTCTAGTTTTGCTCACCGAGCCAGTAGTGAGCCCTGTTTCTACAGGATTAAAAATAGCGTAGCATAAAGTATGAGGAGCGAGGAGAGTGACAGACTTTGAACTGAGGTGTTTGTGATGTTCTGATAAAAAAACAGCATCTGAAAATAAAAGTGAGAGAAAGTTTGCAGCTGTATACTCTTCCTCAGTCTGTGTGACCTTGCTGTTATCTTCACTCTTAAACTACGACATTTTCCTAAACCCTCATGCTGCCTCTACAGGAGCTTGTTTTAATAAACTACCTCTGTTTGTCCATTTTAATATCACTTATAAACTATTTCTTCAATGAATAATTTAATAATATCACTGACAATACAAAAACAGGAATGTTATAACAATAATAATCTATTCAAACACTGTTGGATTAAGTTATATTCTATCCAGTTAATGCAGATGAAAGCTTTAATCATTCTCTAAAAAGAAAGCAGGTGTTTATTCATATAGACGTAGGTTTTCATGTGAGAGCTGGTACATCAACCACGGCAGAATTCAACAGGCTTTTTGTTAATGCATGCTGCATCCCATCTGAGCCCTTCCTACTGATCTCATCAACAAAAGGAGTATGTAGCTAGACCAGCGGGGGAAACAGTGGGTCATATCTGATGTCTCATTGCTTTTTTAAAGGCTGGTGCAGCAACAAAGGCTGGATGTATTCAGTTTGAAGATGTCCTACTGTTGTCAGATGATTTACTTTCCACCTATAGAACTTACTCGCTTGTATCACACGTTTTAGTGTCTATTTCATGTTTACTGTGAGGCAGTTTGAGCTGTATTTTCTGCCTGAAAGGTGCTATACATATGACGCTTATTTTTAGCATTATTATTGAATAAATCTCCGTTTCATTGTTGTCAAACCCAGAAGTTTTAACTTAAAGCCAGCAGACAGGCCGTCTAGATCTGCCACAAATAGGCTCTCTGCTTCTGTGAAAGCTGTATTCGTGTGGGTTTGTTTGATAGGTGGCCAAGCGAAACATACATGTGGCTTAAAAAAAAAATACATAACAGCATCTATAAATGGGACTCGAGTGCGATAAGTGCCCGCTTTACCTGTAGACGCAGTTTCCATAGCAACGGGAGGCCCTTTCCCGTCGTCCTGGAAAGGATGAAATTGTTGATCCAGGTCGCTCGCCGCCGCCTCGCCGCCTCTCGGCTTAAAATCCTCCCGTAGCTCGTCGAACCGGGTCGGTGTGTTTCCGAACAGGCCGTTCCTCTCATAGTCGTCCCCAAACCACTTCCCCTCCGAGCCGAGCTCCTCACCGGGCTGAGCTGACATGCTGTTTTTTTTTTTTTTCTTTTTGGTTATTTTTTTTTCTGTAGTCGGGATAGAAGATATTTCTAGCAACTGCTCTCCTTTCCCCTCTCTCTAGCCGTTTTTTTTTACCGGGGGGCTGTGCGGTAAGCTAGATGAGCCGGTGGCGACCCGTTTGCGCTAGGATGGGTGACGGAGACAAACACACACGCACACACACTCACACACACACAGCGATGCGGCTCCTGGCTGGCGGCTGTCAGTTGAGTCTGGGTGTCAGTAGACGGTGCGGTTCGGTCGGTCGGTCAGTCGGAGAGAAGAGGGGACGAGAGAAAGATGAGATGAGGAGAGGTGGATTTGTTTTTAGTTCAGTGCCTCGGCGGTGACGTCATGGTGTCCGAGAGGCTCCTGTTTGTCACTTTATTTACTCATTTTTAGGCCTAGCGCCTAAACAATGTGCAAGACGTGCATATGTAGTCACGAATATGTCAATGGCAGCTAAATAAAGGCTGGTGCGGAGTGATTTATAATGCACAAGTCAGTGAAATGTCCCAGGAGCAACAGTACAAAGACAGTCCTATAGAAGGTTATAATTAGAAATGTAGCCTACGAATTTGACATATAATGTTTTTTTTATTTAAGCTCATAAACTAGACATACCACTGTGTAAAGTGTTTGCATGCATTAAAAACAACAACAGCAACAACAAAACAACAATATCTTGCAGTGCGGCGCCCTCACGTGGCAACTGAAAGTTGCTCCCTAGCAACCAGATTCCTCCTGCCTGGATACCGACATGATGACAAACACCACTGAACGGAAACGAGCCAGAGAGAGTTTGTGTGTTATGTACCTGGAAAACAATGGTTTATTTTCTTTCTGCCGAATTAAGTTGACTTTATCACCGGTTTAGGCGAATACAGGCACGTATGACGTCAGCTAAACAGTTAGAATATCGGCGCCTTCAGCTAACTGATAGCAAACTTAGCTTTGATGTGTGGCGACATTAATTTAGTGATTTCAGTTACAGGTAACGTTACAGCGTCGCTCTGCGAGATTTTCAATAGAAGAAGATTATATAATATATATAACAGAAGAAGCCTACAGCATCACTATGTGCTTTTGTAGCAGATATTTAGTTTAACTCAGCAAATTTCAGCATCATGACACAAAGTGAGAGACACAAACTTCGCGGTGACGAGGAGGTAGTTAAAGAATTGGTGAGTATAAATTTATAAGGTAATAACTGTTATTAACTACTCCAAACAGCTGAATTCAAGGCTTGAAATATGTTTCAACTGAATTTCCATTGTCATTATTTTCCTTTCAAGTGAAGAGGCCCTGTTAAAATGTGAGAATGTGTGTTTATAGTGCATGGTGAATGGAGTCTCCTATGAGAAAATTGCTCAAGAAGGGGGCAGCATCAGCTCCCTGGAGATCTTCTTCTCTGGTTTCCCTCGCATGGTTGGGCTTTCCTTCTTCCCAAGGCTCTGCCAGCTGACTATAGTGGGCCAGAACATAAAAGACATCGAGGGTCTTGAGTGCTGTCCTCTGCTCCAAGAGCTCTGGGTAGTCCAATGTCAACTGACTGTGAGTTATTAAGTGGTTTATATTGAAAATGGATACAATTTCTTGTTTTATTATGGAGGTTCTGTAACCTTGATGTGTCCACTCTGTGAAATGTAATGAAATAAATATTCTGAATGATGTAGGCTTACAAAGTGTGAGGTGGACCTCCCCAGTGTGGAGCGGCTCAGTTAATGAAAGTGAATTTATTAGAGTGACCTTAATGGGAGAATCGACCTTGTTTTATTTGAGCAGTCTGAATCTTGTTTCTATAGTTTATGAGATCAAATAATACATTCATGGTATTGTGAAGTAAACTGAGCAACTTAGAAATGCCTGATGTAGCCCTGCACTTGTGTAATTTCTCCATCTTTTCTCAATTGTAGGGAATATCTGGATTGCAGTACTGCCTTCAACTAGAGAAACTCTACCTGTATGATAATCAAATCTGTGAAATAAATAATTTAGAATTGCTGATCAACCTAGAAGTTCTGTGGCTCAACAGTAACCGCATAACACAGATGCAGGTTTGGTAAACAAGTGATGATTTCACATACACTGTTACTGTCAAGTTAAATCTCTATGTTTTGTCCTCCATTTTGACCAGCTGTCTGTTTTTGTGGTTGTTGTTTATAAAAGGGCTTGAACATGCTTCAAAATCTCAGAGAACTAAACCTTGCTGACAATAACATTGAAAAGATTGGTAAGTTTTTTCAATCTTCTATATTTTCTTTGGCAAATACCTCTCTATTTAGTGCTACTACTTTTTCTTCTATTAAGGGCATAGCCTTGAACCCAACATGAGCCTTCAGAATCTTAATCTGTCTGGGAACAAGATCAGCTCCTTTAAGGTAAGATACATAACAGAAAGACCTTGAGTTTTGATTCCTGGGAAAAAAAAAAATCCTTGGTCTGAAAAAAAGGCATTAAATACTATTGTCTACTATTGAATTGTCAGGGTCTGCCCAATGACTGCAGGTTGTTAGCCAGTTTAGATACTCAATCATATCTACAATTAAATGGGTGCACATAGCCCATGTTGAAATATCGACAGTAGTTATTCAATATTTGGTTATTCAGTAATCCATTTTTAACTGTAAAGATATACTGAGGCAGATGCACTCACTCATTCAGAGTATTTACTGCACACAATGTCATTGTCTTGTTCAAGGACATTTTGATAGGATACAAATATTTTGTGGTTCTCACTGTTAATAAAGTAAAACCTCCAACAGAAACTGCATTCTTTAAAAAGGCAAGAATGGCACAAAAGGTGGATTGCAGGAATATAATCTTTCATGACACAAACTATTGCAACAAACCACCTTTGTCATTATAATAAAGCATTTTTCTTCCAGGTGCTGTACTTCGAGTAAAATTCCATTTTGAGTAAGAAATGACAAGTTCCAAAAAGAAATTTGTGGCTGGTTTTGGATGCTAGACATGATCTACAAAAAATTGAAATAACTGTTTATTGCAGTAAAGAACTGCTTTTTAGCTGCTGCAACCTCATACCTAGCAGTGATAGAAACTACCATTAACAAGCCTGTGTGTTCTTTTGCTGTTGTAACAGGAGCTGACCCGGCTCGCTGGTTTACCCTGTCTGAGAGAACTAGCACTAAAGGACCCCACGTCCACCCCTAACCCAGTGTGCCTGCTGTGTAACTATGCCACACACGTTCTTTACCACATGCCGGGCCTCCAGTGGCTCGACACCTATGAAGTCTCAAGCAAGCAAGTCAAGGAAGCAGCTGAGGTATTGAGGAGGCCCCTGCTGTAGAGCTCCTATAAGTCTCTTTTGGGGTCATTTGCTGTCTAATGCATCACAAATACACATTTTCCTTAAAGTTTAGATTAATATGGGATATTGGCCATAATGAAGATTGAATTTTAATTAGCTGTTTGTATGCATCTACTTGGAGTTTTTTAGCCCTCAGTTAAAGTCTTGTCTTTTCTTTCTTTTAGTCCACTGTAATGAAGAAGATGATGTATTACAACATGCGTGTACGCACTGCTCACCGGAATCTGGCAGAGACCCAATTCAATCTCATAGAAAAGAAGAAAACTCTGTTGCAGTTACCTGAAGAATGCATCAGGACACTCAATCACAGCCTTAAAAATGTATGTAGAATTCTAGAAACATTTTAGAAATGATTTCAGCTGCTGTTACAAAAGAACAAGGGGCATTATTTAACTGTAATCTTCAGCTGCAGATTGCTGTTCTTGCGTTAAAAGAGTTATTATTTGGACGCATTCCTAGCTTGAACGTGAGCTCTACAAGAGGCCAGCTGGTTGCATGAAATCTGCCTGCACATCTGAAGATGGATCCCGGCACCTGATGGAAGGTTTAAGTAACAGAAGCGACCCAACCACTGACATCAGCTGTGATCCCACAATGGAGCAAAAAATCCTCCGAAAGATAGAAGTACTCAAGGAGAGGCTGATGCTATGGACCAGGAGACTGGATGAGTTAGTTTGCATATTTTGAATTTAAAAATCCTATATATATATAGGATATATATATATATTCTATTATATATTTTTTATACTTAAGCAATAATAATTCTTTTTCTACATGCAGAATTGAAGTCTGGTATGAGCGAGAGTTGGCCCAAGCCACAAACAGGATGGAGCATACTGTTCAGTTTCTGTTGATGGAGCTAGAAAGCGTTGGAAACATTCGTTTGGAAGAAGGCTGCCCCACAGACCCTTGGTACTTCTGTGTTTCATTAATTGTACAGTAACTACAATCCTCATCTAAATAGAGGTTATAAAGGCGAAATCTAAAGTGGATCTCACTGACCTCCCCGATATTCTGTGTTATATATTCAACAGGTTTTCTTCCTGTTCCGACCTCATGCTTTCCCGCTTCTCTCATTCGGACTACAAGATTTACGGCATCACTGGCATTAAGATCAGTAGAGTTATCCGCATCCACAACAGTTCTTTGAGGCTTCGCTTTGAGGACAGACTTCATACCCTGCTAGCCAGTGAAGAGTCTATTACCCTTTCACAGTAAGTCAAACTGGACTATAATAAGAGCAATATGATATTTGCTTTAAATGATTTTTGTCATCACTGTAAACGTAGAAGACCATTGATTATTAGTTTGAATCAAATTTTAACTTTTTCAAGCAGGAATTACAGACGGCGGTTGGAGCACTTGTTCTACATAATTGACCCTAAAAAAAACAGCGACAAAGAAGAAATGTTGTGCATTCTTGAGGAAGGCTTTAAAACACCAGAACAATTGAAGGTGTGTATACAATTTCAAATTTTCCTCAATCCCCTTTTATTATACAGAAATAATTACACATGAAAGCTATGTAAAAAAAAACACATTATATTTCCCATCTTCTACAATGTCTATCTTATTTTTCCATGTGGTCCAAATGTAGCTGATTTTTACTCCATTGAATTTGAATTAGGCCTTGGGAAGAGAAGGTGCTATACCTTTATCCAATAGCCTGATTGTTACAGAACAGCCCAGAATTGAGTATACACTCTCCCAAGCTGGCCAAGGGTACTCCAAAAACTGTACGGACACATTCCCCTTCAGACGAGGTGGGTTAATTTAACTCAGCATCATATGATTAGATTTTTCTTAGCTGGGATTTTTTTCCCTAAAAACTATTTTTTTTTATCTATAGGACATGTTATTGTCTCCAAAGTTTTTGTGGGCCACAGCATGCCAATCCAAGAAGGAGAACCGGTGGATAGAAGCAGCCATCCTAGAGCTTTCTCTGTGTATTGCAATGTGGATACTAAGCATAGAACTGCAATGACTGAAGGTATATCACAGCAAACTATGATTTTTTTAATCAATATCTGTTTTTTATTTAATTATTTTGTTTTTATTTATTCATTCAGGAAGTCCCCCCTCCTCCAAGACACACACTGGTTCTGGGTGCAGTCCCCAACGAAGACAGTGGTTTGTGTTTGACCATGAGCTTGTGTTGCCTGAGTACATCATATATTTTGAATACATCACTAGGGTAAATGATTGATTGGTTTCTTTACTGTATAATAACATGATATGTTATCTATATGGGTCTTCTATAACTGATGACTATTTATATTTTTTCTATGTGTACTTCCCTTGGTTACATTCTGTAGAGATGGCATCTCCATAAAATTATATAATTTCAGAGAGCAAAATGCACAGCTATATACTGGAAGCACTGGATAACTTTCAACATGCTGTTATTAGGATCAAGAACAATCTGTGTTGCCAGGCCATAACAAAGACAGAGATGGTACACCTTCCAACGACATCATCCTGGACAAGGAAGTCCTCAACATGGAACCTGTGCTCAAACCGCAGCCCAGGTTGTTGAGCTTAGATGAGAAAATTCTCCTTAATGTGGCCAGAGCTAATGTCCTCAGTCAGATCACTGTAAGTAATCTTCCAAATGAGAGTTTTGATATTGAAGATACTGTGAGAGTTAACACTCTCACAGTGAGCTGTCATTAA
The DNA here is from genome assembly GCA_030544235.1 of Lepturacanthus savala. Lineage (NCBI taxonomy): Eukaryota > Metazoa > Chordata > Actinopteri > Scombriformes > Trichiuridae > Lepturacanthus > Lepturacanthus savala. The sequence continues at coordinate 14,853,914 of CM060469.1, read as the reverse complement.
GGTGTTGAATCTCCAGGTGCTGAATCTCCACGGGAACAGTCTGAGCAAGATAAAGGAGATTTCCCACCTCACGGCTCTGCGGCATCTTACCATCAGCTTCAATGAGTTCACACGCCTGGATGACATTTCTCACATGGTAAGAGTGACAATAGAAAATTGAATTAAAGGGTGTGTTTAAAATCACAAGGAAGCAGCAATTGATTTTGCATGTACTGTGCATGGTTAGACCATAGCTTAAGTGCTTATTTTTCTTACCTAAATTGCAGCCTTACCTTGAGTTTTTGGATGCTAGCTATAACCACCTAGTAACCCTCGAGGGGCTAAGAGGTTTGGGGCAGCTGAAAGAGCTCGATGTGCGCTGGAACAAGTTGACGAATGTCAGAGAAGATACAGCTGTGCTGAGAAAACACACACCTGCCCTGCTGAAACTAGACACCCGATATAACCCCTGGAACAGAGTGAGTTCTTTGATCAAAGCTTCAATTAAATCTAAACACAAACAGGTTGAAGCTCAAAAACACTAATTGCATGTTCACCATATAAGTACAGAATGCTGCATTGTCCATGTGCAAGTCACATTTTGTAGATATACAGTGACTCTCTTTTGCTTCTTTCAGTCAAAGACATTCAGAATGACTGTACTGGGCCGTCTCATGACTCTCACACACCTGGACGATGTGCTGGTAGCGGAGGAAGAAGCTGCCGATGCTGTTCAAATGGCTGCTGGGTCCAAGATTAACCAGGTTAGCGTTTTACAAATATTTGTATATACAACGTTAAATACAAATGTTTGTTCTCAACAGTGTAAGCTGTTGTTGTTACAGTAGATCCAGAGAAGGTTGAACATCCATATTTCAGAATGTGCTGTAATTCAATCCGACCTGTTGACACTCTGCTCGCAGGCAACTCTTCTGGCTTGCTCGTGTACCAACAGTGAACGCCCCCGCTGTCTTAGCCTCCTGTCAACGGCCCACCTCCTGTGTCTACTCAGTCCAGCACCCTGGGGCCTCAGCCGAGACCTGGAGCCAGACTGGGCTTCAAAGGTGTGCTAGTGGCATGTAGATTTTCCCATGAAGAAGAGAAAAAAATCCTTTTTAATGCCTCTTGGGCTCTGCATGATATTGATAATAAGGCAATTATGAAATAAAATGAATCACATGACTACCATCTTGTACTATATGTAATATCTAATATTATATACATTTTTGATGTGCTTGTGGCCCTGAATTTTAAACAGATCACTGCCCTGAACCTTGACAACCAGGGGATTTCCAAGCTGATCAATCTGAATAAACTGGTCAACCTGCGCTGGGCTTCCTTCAATGACAATGACATCAATAAGGTGGAGGGGCTGGAAAGCTGCCTGAAGCTGGAGGAGCTCTTCCTAAACAACAACAGAATTAGCACACTCGGTGGTCAGTCACAATATCAACTCAACAATAAAGTTGAATATTTACATTTATTTATTTTGTTTCTGAAGTCTGAAACCTAAAAGCACAATAGCCATCTTTCTTACAGTCTGCCTCCTCTCTCTCTCTTCTAGGCTTATCAAAACTACACTGTTTAAATAAACTCAGTGTGGATGGAAATCAACTCTCTAGTCTGGATTCCTCAGTCCTCGAACAGCTACCAAACATGTCCTTTCTGTCTATAGAGTATAACTCTATCGCTACCCTGCATGGCATCCAGAGAGTTCGCTCTCTTCTTGAGCTCTATGTCGGCAACAACCAGATTTCTACATCACGAGAGATCTACTATCTGAAGGTGAACATCTACCAAGGTTTACAGCAGTGTTCTATAGTTAAAGCTGCCACCTACAACAAATTCCCCCACCTCCCCCATTGCATGCATAGTATTGTAATGTCTCTCAATAACCACACACTAAGCCATTAGCCGGTTTAGCCGCTATGTTATTCCTCACGCTAACACATGCTACTGTGGACGTAGCCAACACCAAAACAACTAACTTCGCAAGATAAGTTCATGAGTGCTGCTTCTTTTCTTCTTCCAGAGGAGAATCACAGTCTACTTTCTAGCAGCATTTTATACAGCATGTCATTACTCCAAGATGCACCCACAGACCCTCAGGAAATCCCAGCATCATCACCAAACAGAACAGAATCTGGGTCTAAACCACCCTTGCCTAACACATTTTCTATGGGAAAAACACATCTTACAAATAATCCCTTCTTTTTACAGGGATTGACAAATCTCATCATTTTGGATCTTTATGGGAATCCTTTAGTGGAAAGGCTAGAAAACTACCGGATATATGTGGTGTTTCACCTTCCCTCCTTAAAAGCACTGGATGGGGTTGCGGTGGTATGTGTCAAACTATTAAATAAAATAAGTGTGATAATATAATCATGCACATAATTATATCTAGTGTGTTTTGTTTTGTTTTGTTTTCTGTAGGAAATGACTGAGTGTGAAAGTGCAAAGGACATGTTTGGAGGACGCCTAACCACTGACATGGTGGCAGAGAATCTGGGCCACTCAAATTACTCAGACCTCACCTATCTCACCCTCCAGTCCTGCTCTATAAGGTGAGCCTGGATCTGAAATTTACAATATTCAAAAAGTGAGGTATTAAAAGACAAATCTAATGACGCGCACTTTTCTTTCCCACAGGATGGTTGATCTATCCCCAGCCGACTTGTTCTCTAGCCTGCGCAGTGTCAACTTAGACCACAACAACCTCACCTCCTTCTCGGGCCTCATCTACCTGCCCAACATCAAAGTAAAATCGAGTCTCACGAATAAACATCAGTTGAGCTTTGGGCAAATACATGATATTTGCTGTCTTGTTTGCAGGCTCTGTGTTTAAACTACAACCACATCGAATCCATTCTGCCCAGGCAGAAGACTCATCTGACAAACAGACAGATACTATACAGCAAAGTCCACTCCAGTGGTTACGGCCAACAGAACTCATCCAGAAGCAACAGGTTATATAACACACTTTCTATTTCAGTCAATGATGCCAAAAAGGCTCTTACAGAAAACTGAAATGTACCCGTTTGTTTTTAAATTTGACCGTTACCTCAATTTTCCAATTATATAATGTGGTCATTAGGGGGCAGCACTGACCAGCTAATGTTTGAACTCGCTCTTGATTGTTAAATCTGATTTTAGTCAGCCCTACAAATCCAGAGCAAATTTTGGTCAAAATATATTCAACAAAATGTCTCTAATTTGAACCAAATATCAGTTAATTCATATAAATATATTATCCCTTAAATAAACTGAAGATTGAAACATTGATTTTTATATGTTTTAAGTTTCTGTATTGTCAGTATATCATGTGAAGAATGGAATAATTATACTGTACTCTTGTAAAACAAAGAAGCCAAAAAACAGTAGATAATCAGCGCTCGACTGACTTTTTTTTTTTTTTGCTGTGACTGTATCTGCCTTGGGGTGGCCTGAAGCTGTGAGGTTTGACCAGTTAAATGAGGCAGCAGGAGTGAGAAAGAGTTGTTCATTTAACTGCAGAGGTTGTAAACTGTCATTCTCTGGCTGTATTTAAGGGAAGCTGGGCCCACTGGCAGCCTGGAACCACTGATGGGCAGTCTGGAGGTGCTGCATTTGAGTTACAATTGCATCTCCAATATGTCCAATCTGCAGCTCAGCAGGCTCACCAATCTTAAAGCACTCTTCCTTCAAGGTATGTAGGGTTCATGTACCATCCCTCCCATACAAAGCCTGTAGAAAATGCTGTGCGTAGAGCCTGTGAAAAGGCAAGCACTGTGAGCAAAAGCCTCCCATAGACCTTAGGCCAGGTGGGAGAGTTGAAGAAAAGAATGATTGACTTTCTTTTCAACATCTTTTGATGGCTCTTGCTTTGTCAGGGTGATTTGTCACACAAAGGCAACCTTACAGCGCTTGTCCTCTCCCCTTTTTGTTCACAAACCTTTCAAAACTGTCTCTGAAATTTCAGTGTATTTTATACCAGTAGAAAACCACAAACACCCTACAAATATTTGTATTGCCTTAAAATAATTAGCTTTTTCAGTTTTTGGAGAAATATTTATACTTTACTCTTTTTCTTTTTTTGAAACCCTATTTTTGTTTAGAAAAAAATTATTTTATTGAAGAAATGTATTTATCTTCTTCTGTCGTTAATTTTCCCTCTAGGTAATGAGATCAGCCAGGTGGAGGGTTTGGAGGGGCTTCACCAGCTCCGTGAGCTTGTGTTGGACAGGAACCGGATCAAAGCCCTGTCTGAGAACTCTTTCATATCGCAGAATGTCCTAGTAGAACTGCACCTTGCAGAGAATCGCATTCGAGAGCTCAACCATCTAGAACCCCTGACAGAGCTCCGTAAGCTCTTTCTCGGCATGAACAAGCTGCAGGTACCCCAAAGGCCATCTTACATGCTGGATGTTTTTCTTGTTAAGTTTTCTATTTAATTATATGCAGATTTTGAATTAAATTTCCACAGCACAGTGATTTACTGAGGTGACCTCCAAGGTCACCGTCAGCGTTTTATGTAGTTTTGGGGTTCACTGCCAACTTTTCCTGATTGGTTCATATGCTAAATTTGTTCGATGTTTAATAATTTATTTTATTCAGTGTGCAGCAGTATTACTTTTCCCTGTATTTGCAAAGTAAGACATGAAGTATAGTAATCATTAGTCATTACCACCCCACTGGGGCATGCGAGAGGTAGCATTTAGGAGAATCAAGTTTGATTGAAGGTCAGGGCAATGTGATGAAGAAAGAGGGGAACAATCAGGACAACATGTAATCAGCTTCTCAGTCTGCATCTCCTTCTCACACAAGGCGAGTGATTTGCTTTTTTGCTTATCAGTTCCTTCTTCCCTTCACTTCCGTAATGTTTTCATGCATTCAATTAAGATGCAAAATACAGCAATCATCCCATTGCACCAGTGGTCACAGTGGGGGGTGTCTTTGAATCACATTTGAGTCCAACCATGAATCTGGGAAAGAGAACACAACCCCCATGCCTGTTGCATGCCCAAACTCTCTTTCCAGATTAATGAGAGGTCACACATGTAATCTCTCCCATCAGATGCTTCTATCATCTACACCAAAATTATAAAAGGTTCTGTCCGGATATATATGTCTGCATTATGAACACACAACTAGCTATAACCAGTGCGAAGGTAAAGTTGAAAAGAGGGGGTAGGGAATAAAATGTTTTTTTTTCTCTACTTTTTGTAGGACATTACAGAGCTTGACAAACTAGTAGTTCTTCCCTCGCTGACGGAGCTCTCTGTTGTTGGCAATCCTGTGAGTATTATCAGTTTGTTTGCACATTAAATAGATTTAGGTGGTCTTCTGATGTGGTATATGGGTCAGTGACAAAAATGCAATGTGGTGTAAATTTAAAAAACGTATATTATCCGTGATTCTTTTGCCATTGGAAGCTGTGCACAGTGACGTGAATCAGACTCTCTCTCACAAACAAATTAATAAAAGCACGCTTTCAGGCTCAGTTTCTCAATTGCACAATCCTACAACACTAACCCAGTGTAACTCTGCGGTTCCAAATTAAGTGATTACATGGCAGGCCGTCTGCTCTACCTCAAACTGCCCGGCATCAGAGACAAATCCGTTGACCAAATGGCAGGCCGCTATTGGCCCTGTTACATCCCCCATCTGGAGCTTATGGATCTGGCTTGAGCAGAGCCTGCAGCCCAACTTCCCCATCGTCCACAGGGCCATGCTCAGCTGTGGTAGCCTCTTTACTGCTTGACCCCATCCCCCCTCTCTTCCCATATGAGGGGGTTAATCCTGCCAGGGGGTAGAGGCCATCAGCCACCCTCGAGACAATACTCCTGCTGTTGACTGCATGAAATCACTACTTCAACCATGTTTCCTTGCCAAAATCTGTCTCCTCCTCCCAACTGGACATCTACTGGCATGTACTCAGAACGTTATCACAGCAGCAGTGTCCTGCATGAACATACAGTCCTATCACTCTGGCCAGAGGGTACCACAGGGTGCTCTCAGCTGGGCAGGGAACTGTATGCTGCTGTCAGCTGGGTCACAGGAATAGCTTATAGGAACATGATTATTATGTTGGGACCCACATCCCAGATGTCTCAGGGCAGGCTCCATTATGTTCCAATATGCCAAATGCTACTTAGGGTTAGAGTCATGTATTACAAGCTGTTTCATGAAAGAGGTGTTACTTCTTTTCTTTCAGGTGGCCCGCAGTTCTCTCCACAGACCAGCGGTTGTGCTTCATCTTTCACAGTTGCAGGTTCTGGATGAAGTGATGATCACACTGGAGGAAAGAACCAGGGCTGAACTCCTCAGTGGAGCTACATCAGTGAGAGCTCCACACAAATTTATATACACAGACATACATGTGCACATTTCATATCAAAAACAAAAATGTATGATTATGGAGGGTGAGTTTGCAAGAAAGGAACTTCTCATGCTCTACTTCTCTCCTTGTATTTACAGTGAATATGACTGAATTACAAATAAAGGCTCTGTTTATGTAAAATCATAAGGGTCTTATTATGTAAGATTTAGTCCAACTGAAAGAAATAACATAAACCAACAGCAGTGATCCAAAAAAGGGAAAAGCATGGATCTAACTCTTTCAGTTTTACTGATTTGATGTCCATGTAATGAGAGACCAGGGCAGTAATTCTCCTGCAGTTCTGAATTAAAAGCAGCCTAAGCCTGCTGGCATCATCCTGCTGATTAGATGAAATGTGCCCGGCCGATAATGCACCAGTGGATTTACCCCCTATTAGCCAGGTCAACACGACCCCCTCTGCTTCCTAATCGTAGATGTGGAAATGACAGAGCAGGGTTCCTGGGTTTTCTCATTAAAAAACACAACCCCCCTATTGATTCTCATAACTGCCATCTCAGTTGTCACTCAGTGTATGCCTGCATCTGCTTTTGTTTGAATTTGAACATTGTTATTGATGAGTAGTAATTGCTATCCCCCTCTATGATGCTTATATATGTGGAACAACAAGCAATCTAATCATCAATCTGCCAAGTGTGTGGGTGGTGGGAACACACTGTAGTGGCTTTAGTAGCCATAGGAGGGTGGAGAACGGAGTTAGAAAGGATAAAGCCATTGAGATGGTCTCTAAAGCATTTAAAAGATATTTTTTACGAATTATCTGAATATATAATTATGTATACTGGAGCATCATACTTGTCTCTCTTATGATCCTTATGTAACATTTCTTCAAAGCCATGCACCGAATGTCCTGGAGCTTGTCTTCCTGCCACAGAAATATCCCTACCTGGACTCTTACCCATCATGCCGAGTCGTAACACACCTCTAAGAGGAATGAGTTTAAGAGGAGGACTACAGAACTGTATACATGGTCACGATCTCCTCCCAAGCAACATGGACGAGGCCCAACCATATTACACGTTCAAGTGTGAGTCTGACATTTTGCAAACTGAGTTTCATGACAACAAATGCAAAACATTAACTTTCAGTACAGACTGCACTGAATAGAGTTGTGTTTCTTCAAGTTCTTGCACAGTGAAAGTGATTCAGTATTACAATGTGAGATATATGTCATTGAGCCTGCTGGTTCCCTCACACCTGTTTATTCCTAATCCCAGACAAGAAACACAAGCACAGTAATGCTGCCCGAAGCGGCCAAAGTGACATTACCGTCCGACATATCCGAAGGACAGGAAGCAACCTGCCAACCTCAGGTCTCCATCCTGATGGGAACAGAGTCATCATCTCATATCACAACCAGGAGCAAGACAGCAGGTTGGAAAAGGCACAATTTCAAGAGATGTTATCTCGTTTCTTTAAACTATGGCAGCAGACACGTCTAAGAAAAACAAAAATCTAAAAGTCTGAATTGTTGTATTCCAGATTCCCAAATGATGATAAACATCCACCCATGTAGATGCCAGAAGATACTTGTGTGTCTATCATTACACAAAAGTGAACATGAGATAAAATTGACTGTGATGTGATGAAATGATGTTTCTATCCTGCCCTGGAATGCAATATAAATATCTTGATGGTGTTTTTAAATTTTCTTTAATATGTACAAGCATCTGTATACCTTGGAGTATCGGGCAATTTAAGTGCCTTTTCTTTTTTGACACAATGATAAATAACATTCTAAACATTTTAAAATTGATGCCATTCATGTGTTAATTAATCCGCTCTGCTGCTCTTTTAAATACTAAATAAAATTAGGCTTCTTGGACAGGACATGTAATGCATCCCTTTTAAAATGCATTCATAATTTTTCTAGCCGCATATGTGGATCACTAACCATGGTAATCTGACGGTGAGAGGTTTTGGTGTCATTCCTACTGCTCTCCCATCTTTTGCCCAAAACAAGTGAAAAAACACCCACAGATGTAGTGGCGTGTGAGGCTGACATGCTGCGCCCATCGGGTCAAATGCATCCCTAACAAGTGGATAATCCAGCTTTAACACACCTCTCTACGGACAATAATCTGCAGTCACTCAGATAAAGATGTAATCTTGAATGAGGTCCAAATGGATTTCAGAGATTGTCAGTTTCATCATGTTAGCCTCTTTTCAAAAAGCCCACCGGGTTTTCCTCTCTATGAGGCAAATCTCACGTGTTGTGACCAGAAATGAACCAACTCCGCTCAACATTTGTACGTTTTTCCACACATGAGATTATAGATTACTGCCTGACTTCCCTTTAGTTTAGTCCAGCAGTGCTGTAGTTAACAAAAGCACCACTATGAGCCTTACAGTAAATGTGGAAGATGCGAAGATGCGTGATATATGATGAAAATATGACATTATATGACATTCATTCTCATCCACAGCTGCAAATTAAATGACACCAAAGACCTCAGCTAAAAGAAGCAATATTTCCTTTAATATTCTTTCCACCAACCCTTAGATGTGGAATTTATACATCAGAGCTGTTAGTGTGACCACTAGGTGTCCTTAGAGCTCCATTAGCACTCCCTTTATGACACGGCTTATCATCCCTCGATGAATTCACCTTTTGCCCCGCAGGTAGTAATTTATCAGCAGAAGGCAGATTTATTTGTGTTCCTTGTCCGCATTGCTTTTGCAGAACAGGCAAGACAACATCCAGTTCTAGGCAGCATAAGTGAAAAGCTCTCCCCTAACAAGCTTCTCTAATGCATGTACTTAACTTCACTTAATTTGTGTTAATTCCCAGCATTAAGTGGGGCTAACGACTGTGCAAGTGAGTGCACTGTCATTACCTTCCCCTGCCTGTCATCAAATGGACTCAAAAAAAAAAGAAACTAATGCACAGATTTGAGGGCTCAGCAAGAGTGCTCTAATGCATTAGGTATTGCAAAGGATAATTACACGTTTTAAATGTGTACATTATGTGCAGTATGGATATGTTAGAAGTCTAAATGTTTTTACTGCGATTGTATTCCTGTGTAGTGTGAGCGTATAGCGAGTATACTTCCTCATACAGTATGTTTCTCTTTGCATATCTGTCAGTATTTCTAACATTAAAATGACATTAGCATAAAGATTGTGAATAATTCATCAGTTCTGAGTGAACCCAGATGCACTGCTCTCCCTGTCTATCTCCCTCCCTCTCCTCGCTCCTCCATGTGAGCAGACCACATGGTCTGTAGCTGGTTTAATGGGATGGAATGTGACAGGTTAGGTTTTCATCTGCCTGATATGGAGCCCGGCTTGGGTGGGAGGGGTCGAGAGGGAGAAAGAGAAATGGGGAGAGAAAAGAGGGTGAGGGAGTTGGTCTCTACTGTTGTTAACTGGATTCATAATTAGACTTGTTTGTGCTTGTCGTGAAGTAGTTACAGATGATGCCCCCCCTCCCATACACACACACACACACATGCAAACACACACACACTCATGTACACAGAAAAACACATGCTCTGTATGGGGTCATTACTGCTGGTCCACTAGCTCCCTACATTTGCTGTGTCTGTGCATTCAGAGCACCATTAGTCCAAGACTCTGTGAATAATTGCTGAATGGACCATGTTTTCACTGCTATCTACTCAGGTTCCAGTGTTGGGGGTTGTGTCATGGGTGAAGTGAGAGGGATGAGGACATTGATTGATGTTTGATGCTGCAGATAATACCACATCTCGTGCAATGCTTATCGAAGCATTACGCGCGGTATACGTAATGGATGAACAATATTAAACTCCACATGCATTGCATATTTACCAGCTTGTATTAACTTCAGAAGTGCCGCGGTGGAGGTTACAATTACACCAACATCCTCACTCGACTTGAAATTGTGGCTCTAAAAATGAAATGTTCTCTCTACATTTGGCTACGAACAGCAACCACCTACAGGTCATCAGCAAAATATAAATGATTGTGTTTTCAGAAGGTGCACATTATGTGCCACGTTCATTTTTCATCCCCACACATACATCCTCTATTCAAAAACAATCTTGCCATATTGCCTCTCTTGAAATCTGTCATTGAGTTATTGTGGCGATTGTCATTTTCCTGTAATTTGTTTCCTGTGAGGCTCCCTGGAATACAGAATGAATGAGAGGAAAAATACAGATAGAAGAATGGACTGAGAGTGACAATTAGACTGAAAAGGAAAATGCTTTTATTTTGTGTAAACATTTTTGGTGAAAGCACGCCTCATGCAGGCACATTAAATCTTAACTGCTATTCATTTCTGGACTTGCGTGTGATTTATCACATTATTGAACTTGTGTGTCATTTATCACATTATTTCAATCACTCAAAGTGTGTTCCTCAGTGCAAATGCAGGAAAAAACAAGGTAACACAATAACAACAACAGACAAATAACCTATTTTCTTGTAAATTCATCGGGAATCAATTTTCAGAGCAAATGTTAGATGGTCTGCTTTTTGTAGATAGGCCAATTTGGTGCTAGCTTTTTATTTCTCCATGATATTTGCATTTGTATTTCTCCTTTAATGACTCTCACATCTTAATTTAAGTAGATATTCTTCATCAAGCAGATGTAACAAAAACAGCAATGATTTGAAATGAGTGGTGCTATGGGAGGATTACAGGGTGCAATACAACTTGTGACTGACAGGCTTTTCACTTGTTATGGTTTATTGCGTCCTACACAGAGCAGATTTTTTTTTTCCCTTTTTTTACGATAATAAAGGAACTGCAACTTCCATGGTCACCCTTATGCTGCCGTGAAGAACATCAACAACACGTTTAATCTTCTTTACTCCAGGTTATTGTATTTCCTTTGTGGATCTTGTGACCTTTTTAGTTGATCACTTCATAGTCTTCCTTTTTGACATCCTTCTTTCTAGGTAAATCAACGTTTTAAGAAGGCAAGAAGACACTTGAATAAAATAACTTTCATTAAATGCATGTAGGATTTGCTCTTTTTGTAAGAGGAACACAACAACAAGGAATTAGAATGTAATGTTATTAGTTCTAATCCTATGTCATTTTTTGGGGTCAACTACGCATTAGATTTAGGATTTAAAGATGCAAGTGCCAAATTGGAAAATATTTTAGGATGAGGATCCTGGGTCTGGGACCTTTCTGTGTCGAGTTTGCATGTTCTCCTTGTGTCTGCGTGGGTTTTCTCCGGCTTCCTCCCACAGTCCAAAAACATGCAGAGGTTAATTGGAGAATCTAAATTGCACATACTGTCGGTGTGAGTGTGTGAGTGAATGGTGTGTGTGCCCCATGATAGGCTGGTGACCTGTTTGGGGTGTATCCCTGCCTCTTGCCTGTAATGCGCTGGGATTGGCTCCAGCAGACCCCTGCAACCCTAATAAGGAATAAGTGGGTACAGAAAATGACTGATCCTTGTAGGGTGTGTTATTTGGTGTAATTATAATTTCAAAGACGGATGGTCTTTTCATTAAATCAAAAGCAAATTGCTCCCTCCTGGTTATCACAGCCTAATGTCCTGAGAGTCTGTCTCTTTTATATTTATATCATATATATATATATATATATATATATATATATATATATATATATATATATATATATATATATATATATATATATATATATATATATATATATATATATATATATATATATATATATATATATATATATATATATATATATATATATATATATATATATCACTTATATATACACACACATTATATACATTTACAGATGATTAAAGACTTAATCATCACTAATTTCAATGTTATCACCTTGAATATTAGGCTTACTTAAAAAAATTAAAGGTGTTTTATGCTTGCAAACATATTGCCCTGAGTATTTCTATAACGCAGCATTGTGAGATAGATTTTCACATTAAATATAAATAATGCATTAAAAACACACACACACACACACACTAAACACTGATTTGTATTTGTACGTTTTGTAATAAGTACGTGCGTGTACGTGCGTGTACGTGCGTGCGTGTGTATGTCATGGATGCGGCTCTTTTCCGTTGTTCTGTCGAAGTAGCGGAGTGGGCGTGTAGGAGGCGGGGCTTATATGTTCCTGTCCAATCAGAGGACTGGTTCTCCTCTTGTCTCCCCTCTCATTGGTTGAAATCTGTCTGTGTATCACGCCGATGTGTTGCTTGGCTTTCTAGTGGTTAGCTAGCAGCTAATGTTGATGCTGGCAATTTCCGCCTGTTTCCCTGTATTATCACCTGTACCTTCAAATATCACACGAAGCGCGCCTGTAGTTGGATATTCTGTTAACGGTGAGTTCCCGTCACACCGGAGGATCTGCCGGTTGTTGGTATTGTACCTGTTAGTAGCAGCAAGCTAACGGATGGTCCAGCTGAAAAAGACTTGCTGGCTTCGCTTGCTAACAATAATACAGCTAACGTTAGCTAAGGTAAAGAGACCACAGCAGTCAGAGAGGAAGAGAAAATGTATTTTCGTGTATTACTTAGTTTAGATGCCGTTATATGAGGAGGGACCAGCTGGGACAGGTTAGCCACGTTATGCTGTCTGTGTGCAGTGTTTACAAGTTAACACTAGCTGTTGCTCCTCTGATGAGCCAAGGTTAGTGATGGATCCTTTGTTATTCAAACTGGGCATTTAATACTGGCAATACAATTTAACGGGGAGTTTAACCATATGTTCTGCTATTGTTACGAATAACTACTGTTATAAAAGAATAATAGTCCAAATGCACAGCAGGGGTCAAGCGCATATTAGGATTTTCAGTGGTAGCAGTGATGTACCTCAAAGCAGCACAGTTGAGTAAAAGTGCACTTATCTTACTAGAAAATTACTTTGATAGAAACTAAAGTTTCCTACTAGAATATCAGTATTAGAAATTATTTGAGAAAAAGGCTTAAAAGTATCTGATATTTTTTTGTACATAAGTATTGAATGTGGAAGTAAAGAAAAAATAAATGTGTCTGCAAAAAAGCAAGTAGTCATAATTTAGAGGATGAAGTCTATTCTCAGTGCTTGCTGCATCATTGGTGGCTTCAGTAAAGTAAAACTTGATTAGAAATATACCAAATAAAGTACAGATGTTCCTAAAAAAGAGAATTAGTGTAAAGAAGTAATATTTAATAACAAAGTATTATTACTTGGTCACATTACACCACTGGGTGGTAGTTACATGGTCTTAACAGCTGTAGAAAGTAATGCTGTTACTTTCACAGAAGTTTCCACAAATAACCAAATCATCCAAATATAGGTAGTAAAAAAATAGACACAATTTTGTTGTTTGAAATTTGTATTAGTTCCTTTTGATGTAGCCAGAGTGCATGTTAATTATTACTATTATTAGTATTAATGCATGAACATATATTTGGTTCATCTCAAGTATTGCTCCATTGCCTAACTGAAGGTGTGCTTCATTTCAGACGGCTTCATTGTGTCTGGGACAATGAATGAAAACCCTCACTCAGCTGTGTGGAGATGACCTGCCACCCCTTCGGGAATGGTCAGAATGGGGCCAGATGTGCCCCTTCTTAATGAGTACAAGCAGGAGTTCTTCTGGAAGCGCTTCCCCCAGACGGTGTTGGGGGGTCCACGCTTCAAGTTGGGCTACTGTGCCCCGCCGTACGTCTACGTCAATCAGGCGGTCCTGTTCTTGACACCATGGCTTTTCGGGGGCATCGGTACTCTGCTCTGCCAGCTGCAGCTGCTTCAGGAGCTCCACGCCGCGGTGCTCTCTGGTATGCTCATGTCCGCGGCTGCAGCGGGTGTCCAGGCCCTGGCGCTGTACGCTGCGAGGCGGAGCGGCACGGTGGAGAGACTCGGTGTGCCCAACATCCTAGTTGATGAGGAGGAAGTAGAATTTACACACTGTGTCAGTCCAGAGACCGTGCGGTTCATTGCTCCGGGGAAGAGGTTTGGACTGAACGTGTTGGTGCATACAGTACTAGCTGGGGTGCTTTGTGGCTTTGGGACGTGGTACGTGTTCCTCAGCAGGCTGACCGCGCTCTACGGCAGCATAGGTGTGTCCCTGGTGGTCTTTGTCCTGAGCTGGGTGACTCTGTGTATAGCAGAGTATTCCCTCATTGTAAATACGGCCACAGAGACGGCTACTTTCCAGGCGCAGGACACGTACGAGATCACCCCACTAACCCGGCCCCTCTACATTTTAATTTTCATCGCTGTGGACTTGGCTGATAAGTGAGCGACTACTAAACAATTATCAATTTAAAAACCTCTTAAAATACAGTAGGTATTTTACAACCTTTTTAAACACTGCTCCCATGACACTGTCAACCTCTTCCTGTAATTTAGGTTCTCAGGCCCTGTGCCTGAGCTCCAACTGGCCAGCCAGGTTCTCCATGTGCTGTTCGTCTTCCTACCTCTGCTGTGGGCGCTGGGAATACTGCCCCCCCTGGATGCTCTGCTCCTCTGGGGCATGGAGCAGGCTCTAGTGTTTGGTTTAGGAGGCTCCCCTATGTCCAGCAACCTCAGGTACATAGTGAAATTAATAGAATTACACAGAGCTAGAAGGGGGAAAAAAATTGAATATTTGAAAGTAGTAGACTACACAAACAACCACAACATTTTTGTAAATGACACCATTGGATCCATGTTATTTCTTCAGAATAATATAAATAACCTCTTTCTAATATGCTTTAAATCTTTAGATTGTAACTCACAGTCTTTGTTTATCATTTCATAATGAATTTTGAATTTTTTTTTTAGTCTGAAAGTTTGATGTTCATGTCTGAAGCAGCATCTTTGACATTACTTTTCTTTATATCAGCTGTTCATGCAAATCATAATGTTTTATGCTATGAATCTAATAGTCACATAGATAGAAATGGAAATGGATAGATTAGAAATGTCACACGTGTCTTCAGCCCTGTCTTTTTTCTGTGTGTGCTGCCCCACAGGCTGCTGCTGATGTTTGGTGCATCCGCTGCCGTGGCTGTGTGCAATTACTTCATCCCGTCAACGCTGGGCGTGGTTCTCTTCTCCATCTCTACGGGGTTTCTCTTGAGCCTGGACCTCAGCCAGGTCGGCACACTCTGCGGCGGTCCCAGGGCAGAGTGCGGGGACCGTGGGCCGCGTAGAGGGATGTCGCCACCTCCTCCTCCCAGTTCCTTTGGGTGGAATCTGGGCTGCGGGGAGCTGCTTCTATATTTGAGCCTGCTACTGGTAGCGATGGCAGAGGCAGGGCTGTTGCATAATTTCCTCGGTTCAGCTCAGTCTCAGAGCTTCATTACTGGACCCCAGGCTCCTGTCGGCTACCTCCTCCTGGTACTCTTCTCCCTCTGCTGGGCTCTCAGAGAGATCCAGGGGGCCTATATATTTGGAGGGCTGTTGCTCAATCCTCTGTACCCTAAAGGCATGTCCAGTGTGCAGACATTCAAGCAGAGGAACAGAGGATTATTCATTGCTGCAGCAATCAGAAGAGTCCTCCTTTATCTCGGTGAGCTTTTTGTACTGTGGGTTTTAAATCTGATGTACTCAAAATGTCAAAATAATACATCTTAGGTGTTAAAAGTGTTAAAACCACAGATATATGTGAAATTTGTTGTGTTGTGTGTATCTGTGATTGAGTACTAACAGTGTGTTGATCTTCACAGTGTCACCATTTGCAATGATTGCTTTCCTATCTATGGACAAATCTCTGCAGCTGCTCCATAAGGCTTCTCTCAGTGTGGGATTCACACGAGCCTTCAGAGTGGTATGCACACAAAACACTCAAAGCTTTTATCAAGCATCAGTGGAACAAAGCATGCAATTACAATTAGGACTTTAATTTCAACTCTTTGCAGATTTCCACATTTCTTGTCATCATTGATTACAATTTCCTTTTAACAATAGCCTTTCACAGTTGGGATTTTGGCAAGGTTTTTGTGTTTTTATTTTTCTTCCAGTTTAATATGAAAGATGCTGTATTTTTTTGTGCCTGTGATGCTTAGCACAGTGGTTGGCTCTTTGTTGATTTTCAGGTGTGGCAGAGCTCAGAGGATGCTCTGCTCCAAATGGTGGTGGTGATCTTGGTGCGGCTCATAGCTGGAAACAATATGTTACCAGGGTGGGAAAACCTGGGTACTGGAGTTCAGCTTCTTTTGGTGAGGTCAACATTATTGTGTTGTGTGTGTGTGTGTGTGTGTGTGCTTATAACTGACTTATGACACGTATGTTCTGTTTCTCTCTGACTGTGCGTTCACACTCCTGGCTACTAGGGCTGCAAATAACAACTATTTTTATAGTTGATTAATCTATCAATTATTGAAACAGTAATTGATTGTTTGGTTCATAAAATGGTGTAAAGTGTATATCGCTGTATCCCAAAGCCATAGCCAACCTAAAATGTCTTTTTTGTCCAGACCCAACAGTCCACAAGCCAAAGTACATCAGTGTTCTATTATAGAAGACTAAAGAAAATAAGAATATTATAAAATAATCAGATATGAGTACCTGGAATGAGGGAATTTGGACAGGTTCTTCGGATTTGAATCGTTTATGTGATTATTAAAATAGTTATAACAGTTGGCAACTAATCGATTAATTGACTAATTGATCCATTGGCTACATAGCAACAGATTTCTATTAATTTTCAATGGAATCCAGCAGCAAAGTGACACCTGATACTTTATGCTGTGTGACACTCTACAAATAAAGTTGACTGTCCAATCTAAGTGCTTCATTCAATAATTTATTTCTGACAAAAATGAAATCGTAATAAGTCTTTTATAAAAAAAAAAAAAAGGAAACTTGGTGTGTGGATAATACAACCACCTTTTCCCTCTCCAACATTTCATGGTCATGCCATGATTACAGCAAAATAGTTTGTGCATTTAAATAAGGATTTAGTTGTCGGCACATGCCAGTTGAGTATCAGTGCCCTCAAAGTTTGCTTGTGTGATCCAGGTCGGCCTCCTGATTGACAGACTGACCCAGTTCCTGGCCAAGCTGAAGTTCACCCTGACCGTGTTGGTGACATCTTGGACTGAGAAGAAGCAGCGTCGTCAGTCAGCCGGAACTCTGCTGGCTCTGAACGCCTCCCTTTGCCCGCTACTGCTGGCAGTGGTGACCCTGTCTGCCCTGCTCTCCGCCCCGCTGCTGCCCCTCTTCACCCTGCCCATCTTCCTGGTGGGCTTCCCCAGGCCCCAGCGGAGTTGGCCGGGCCCCGTTGGTACCGCCTGTCCCTGCCTGGACTCCATCTTCTACCAGCAGATGAGTGGAAGTCTGGCCTCAGCGCTGAAGACAGCTTTTGCAAGAGGGTCACTGGGTTAGTTGTCTACATTATATCGTTCCTGTCTGTGATGCTCTTTTTAATTATCCTCAAAAGAGTAAAAAGCGTTTCTGTAAATCTAAATTTTGATGTTTGTGTCGTATTTTCAAAAGTATTTTATCTTCATATCATTCTATCATCTGCCAACACTTTTCTTGTTGTTTTTACCAGATTTTTTTTTTTTAAATCAATAACAAAATTTGGTATAAAAAATGACAAATGCTCAGCAAATGTTAATTGCAATTTATTTCACAAACTAGCAAACTGATATTTTTACAAATTATTGGCACTTTAACTAAACTATTAATCAGTTATCAAAATTTAAACTAATTTTACTTTTATGTTAACTGACAAATTGATTAATCAAAAATATAGCTTCTAAAATTAAATCTCATCAATCCTAAATTAGACTTTAGCTACATATAGTATTTTTAGTTATATATAGTTTGTTGTTATTTTCGGCCTATCATAATTATTTAAAATAATTTTCATAACTACAGTGTGTTTTGACTTGTGTAATTGCAGTGACTGATCATTCCTGTGGGTCAAGTAGGGACTGTATGCAGATCAGAAGAGCACTGAAGCATCACCTCATATGGTCTAATAGCAAGAGGAATGTTGTTGTGAGCGGCTCTCTGGAGTTGCCGGCAGTAATGTGATCTTGTATGATCCAGTTGAGCTCGCTGTGAAGTGACCCCAAAAAAAAAAAAAAAAAGCTCAGATCTGTATTCATTACATCCAAATGTTTCCACACCATTAACCGTGTAATACTCTTAGGCCAAACGGAGCTGCTGCTAGGATTTTGTTCTGCGTTGAATCGGGAGAGGGCAAGAGAGAGGGAGAAAATAAATGATGCAATTAGAAAATCCTTATTTATGGATTGATGATTCAGAATTTATTAATACCGCTAAAGTGATGCCATCAGTCAATCTTATCTTTTTTTTGTTGTTTTTGGGAGCTTGGGGCTGAGGCTGTGATGTATAATTCAGAAGAAGAGCTTGTTAGGTTGATGCTCTCAGTCTTAACAATGGCAGTTTGTAGTGTTCTTTTGCTTCGCTCACACTGGGGGCTGTGGAGCAGTGAGCAGCGAGCAGGAAAGGAGTCGGCCCAGCGTGTCACTTCCCATCATGAGGTAGAGGCTGGGACTATTCTGAGACGTCGTTATGGGACATGACATTATCCTTGAGCCAGGCAAGCACTAGTCAACTTAAAACAAAAGCCTCCATCATGTCACCACTGCTGTTCATCTGTGTTGAAATAAACGTCTGTCTGCTGTCTTCTGCCTCCAAAAATGAAAACGTCCATATTCGATAAAAGGGGTGAATTTAATGGACTAATGGAAATCTAAGGCCAAGGAGAGATTTATTATTTAGACCTCTGTGCAGTCAGCCAGCTAAAACAGTATCATGACCTTCCTGTACAACTGTGGTGGTACATGTCTAACCACAGCTCATTCTGTTGCCATGTTATCCACAGTCAGCAGAGAAGCGCAGCTGATGCAAAATGAAAGGGATGTGCGCCGCGAGTCCCTTAACATATCGCATCTCTGTAACATCTTTGCTGCATGGATGGCTGATGATTTTCCGTCCCTCCTTTAGGTTCTTTAGCCCCGGGATCTCATTTCCTGGGTCGCTTTCAGGACCGCATGGTTTGGATAATGATCCTGGAAAGAGGATATGGCTACTGCACTGTCAACATTAAGGTATCTCTCTGTTTGTATATTACAGATCAGTGCAGTCATTCAAAGCAAGATTTACACTGTTTGCTGTGGTTCGTTACAGGGTCTGGAGCTGCAGGAGACCTCTTGCCACACCGTAGAGGCCCGGAGGGTGGACGAGGTATTCGAGGCCGCTTTTGAGCGTCCCGAGCGGCTCGGTTTCACCCAGGGCTTCAACCTGCACTGGGGGAACGCTCTCACGCCCTGCGCCGCCCTTGCGGTGCGAGTCTACTCCGACGCTCGGAACGTGCTCTCCGGTATCATCGACTCTCACGACAACTTGAGGAAACTTCAGGACGACTTCCTAAAAGCGCTGGTCTGGCTGCTCCAACGGTACTGCGTCCAGAAGCATAAAGGCTTCTTGTGGAGTGGTGAGGAAGGGCAAGGTGTCGGAGGCAGAATGTCCCAGTCCTCCCAGCTGGCCCAGACCACTTGCATCCAGCCTCCAGAGGCTGTCCTGGTGGAATCCAACGTGTCTTCTCTCAGGTTCAGACAGGACAGCTCCAGCTTGACATCCTTCGGCGATTGGTCGGATGAGGATGACTTGTTTGGACCCCAACCAGCCAGACGGACGGTGGCTTTAGTAACTGCAGAGGCCCAGCCTGGACACACAATGCTGCAGACAGGGGCCTCTCTGCCGGGCTCTGTGGAGATGGACAGTCTTTTTGAAAACATGGCTCTCTCTGCCCTGCAGCCGCTGCAGCCTCTAGGGCTGGGTATCGGAATGCCGGCAGTGGACAAAGGCCGCGTCCCGGAGGTCTTCAGAGAGAGTCCTGGCTCCCTCCCTCATCTGAATTTCAGTTGCCCCCAGTCAGAGGTGTTCAACCTACCGACGGGATGGAGGACGGCACCGTTGCTGCCATCCCGCCTGTTGCAGCTCAGGCCTTTGTTCCCAGAGGACTGGTTTAGGTTTACCGTGGGGCGGTTCGGGCCCACCGTGCAGGGAGAGACCACCGAGGACATGACCAAAGCTCTGAAGGAAGACGAAGCCTTGAAAGAGCTGCACGCTCAGGTTGCACTTTCATGTCTCATCTCACTCGGGGCAGAGTCCGCCTTCACCAGTCCCAGTTACGTCTATAGGCTCTACTGCGGAGACGTACCATGGACAGAAGGACTCGACTGGCTCTCCTCAAGTAAAGAACTTTACCAGCTTGCACTTCGGGCTTTCAGGTAAAATCACCAGCTAGGATTCTTTCAGTAAAGTTTATTTTCTGCTGGAAGATGCATTATTTCACAGACGTTTGCTTCTTCTGCTGTGGTTTGTTTGTTTCAGGTTCAGCTTCAAGCTGCTGTTTGATCAAGCCAGCTTAGGGCCCATGGAGTCCCCTGAGGAGCTGTTCAGCACCTTGGAGGAATATGAAAGGGACTGGTACATCGGACTGGTGACAGAGAAAGGTTGGCACGACAGCATCCTTCAGGAGAAACCCTTCCTCTTTTCTCTAGGACATGACCTTGCTATGGTAATTACATACATCCTTGTTTATATTGTGTCTTGGCCACAAAATATCCTTACCTTACATACAGCCCACTCTCAATTGCTGGCAGAAAATTGAAGTTGTGATTTTTAAAATAACAATTCAGAGAAGTGAGTCGCGGTGAAATGCAATGACTGTGCTTGTCCTCAGGGTACCTACACAGGGCGAGTCCTATCCCTGCAGGAGCAGCTGGTTCAGGTGGGCCGTCTGAACGGAGAAGGGGTGCGAGGCCAGTGGGCGAACCTGTCTTGGGAGCTCCTGTACGCTACCAACGATGACGAGGAGCGCTACAGCATCCAGGCTCACCCCTTCATGTTGAGGAACCTCACTGTTCAGGCAGCTGATCCCCCTCTAGGTTACCCCATTTACTCTTCTGCACCCCTTCACTTTCCGTGCCTCTGACCTTTGGTTTCCTTCCTTTGGGAGGATGTTTTTTTTTTCCCACCACTCAGCACTACCACAGCAAAATGTCCCATTTTCTAAGGTTATTGGTTTTTAGGAAATCCATGTGGACAGTTTAGCAAAGCTAGGAGAAAAGCTTTCATTTTCAAAAGTGTGAGAGTTTTAGTTTTTGAAACCGTGGAACCACACGGGTTCAGAAGAGTAATGTTGAACCTACGTTGTCACATTTTGGTGCTTCGGTCCTGCACCGCAGAGGAAGAAGCAGTGACATCATCTCTGTTCCTTCGAACAAGTTGCAAAATAATGTTAACAGACATAAACTGACAATGTGGTCAACTCCCTAGAACAGCACATTGAAAAAGACACATTTCCTTTTTCGTATCACAGAAGCAGAGTTAACCACTGATTGGTTCCCACAGAAGCAGATATGTTTTGTGGTTTTCTTATTAATGTTTGTGCTTTAAAAGAAGTGAATTCATTTTCCCACCTCCTCTGTAGGACCCACCTGCTGAATACCTCTGGTTTTATTGTACTTTTTAGATGTCACAATTTTCAGGTGACTCCCCTCCATGTCCCCTAAAAAGGGACAAAAACTTTAAATGTTTTAAGATATTGAGGATGTGCCTTGGGTATGTCTTGCTGTATGTGTATTGTGTTTATTGCTATTGTTTTGTTTACACTTCACTTGTTTACAATTTAGAATGAAGAGGTAATTGAATTTGTCCATAGTCTCTTGTACATATTGTTGATTTTTATATGTGTATCTGTATATACTTATAATAAAATAGCTTGGCAGATGCAGTTTTCTTAAACATTTCATCAAACAAATGTGCCCTGGCAGGAATTTTAAACAAATTATATTTTATTAGGCATTCAAAAGGTTAGTACTCTATGTTAGGAAAAATAATCACAAAAACATCAATAACATTCTTTAAACTTTAAAAGTGACTGTTCTGTGTCAAAAAAAATGTTTCAACTGAAACATGAGAAATTAATGTTTCATTTTTGTCGGATCCTACCATGCCCCCTGAGAACAGAGCTGAACGTTCACAGCAGTTAAGCATTTATTTCCATATTTTCCTTCTAGATGAAGGCAAATACTCGCATCTCGTAATCCAGGACTCGCATCTCGCAATGTGACTTTCCTTTTCAGGAGGTTTTGGGCTTCGTGAAATACGACGAGTCTGCATCCTGCAAAGCAAAAATTGATGATGTTAAAACTTCTGTAAACAAAATCAAAATATTTCAAATTTCATTCAAGCGTCTTAAGATAATTTATCACAGTCAAATCAGGCCCTGAATTTTTTAAAAATTGCATTTCACTTTAGATTTGAAGTTGTAAAGGCTCCAGACATATTTTTTTTTTTCCTTTTTTGTCTCAAAAGACAACGTCACAGACCGTACTGAAGCATAGGCATGTGACGCTCTGATGTCTGGCCAGTTGGAACATGACCTTTTTGCATGGCCCTCAGCGGTCACTGTCCAGCAGAGGCCACCAGACCCACTGGTTGGTCAGTCAGTCAGTCAGTCAGCCCCGCGGGGAAGTAGTCATGTTCACTGTCATACCCTGGCCACCACCTTCTTCTTATTAGACTCAAGCAAGGTCAATAACAGATGAGTCCCCCCAGCTGATAAGAGTCAGCTACTGCTTTTGTTGGCCGTGCACTGATTTATTCAAGTATTTTCCAGATTACTCAGAGTGAGAACTCAAATAGCACAAGGTCAACCACACAGAAGGCAACATTAAGGCCAAACATACAGAAACAACAAACGAACCCTTTCATCTCAATTTTAAGTGAATCTGTGGATCAAGGAATGAATTCTGTAGCAGTGGAGAGGTGACGGATATCTTATTATGCTACATGAAAGGTTTTTTTTCCTCTTTCTTTTTTTTTAACCAGTGAATAGACCTCTTTGTAGATTGTGAATGTGTGTCGTTAAGTTCTTTCACAGAAGACCTATAACGTATTAATTTTTTCTTTGCCTTTATTTATATAGAACAGTATATAGACAGGAAATGGGGGAAAAACTATGAGAGATGCAGATATGGTCAGCTGGGAATGGAGTTGGGGACTCATAGCCCGTACAGCATGACACCTTAACCATTTGGCTATCAGGTCGCCCCACATGTATTATTGTAATAGAATTAATGAGTGAATTCAGTTTTGGGGTCTTGGTATAAAGAGTTCAGTGACCTCTATATACTAAAATGTTCCTTTTGTGAGTATTCACAGTGTAAGGTATTGGGTAACAAACATATTGTACACATATTGTCGGTCTCTATAAATGACATTTTATACCTACCAGACCGGCTTTGAAATTCCGCACTCTCTTCCTGCCCAACATGTTTGTGATGAACCAGCCGAATGTGGGCGTGTACTGCCAGGCGTAGTAAAACAGAAGAAAGGGCTGTTGCGCAATCCACATTTCCCTGATGCCGTTGGCGATCCCCGCCAACATCAAACGCACGCAGCGGCTTGTTGGCATCTTGTACTCCTGGCTGCCGATTGTGGTGATGGGCTTAGGTAACAGAAGCACATGCGGTTTCGTATTACCAAAAAGTGGAACTGCTGCTGGCATATATCTCAAAAACAAAGAATTACCTTATTCAGCTCCTCTGTGAAGGCGTTGTGGACTATCTGCGATTGTACGGGCCCGGGACACACAGTGCTGATGAGTATTTTGGGATAGTCAGTCAGCTCAGTCCGAAGGGAATTAAAGAATCCCTGTGGACAATACAGCAACTCTTAGCAATTGAATGTACACAAGCCCAGACGGGTATTTATTTATTATATAGAAAGATGTAAAGCAGGGGTGTCAAACATGCGGCCCGGGGGCCAATCCGGCCAGCTAAAGGGTCCAATGCCACTGGATGATGACTATACAATGTCTGACAAAAAATGTTCCACTTCCTGTTTCTGCACAGAAATGTAAGGTCAGTGAGAATCTTTCAGGGCTCAAAGGATAAAACACAGTTTAAAGTTTAAAGAAAACTTCCCCCACTGCTTTGAAACTAAATATTGTTCAGTGCACTGGAAAAAGGTAAATATCTTTTATTTAATACAATTATTCCAATATTTTGTTGAATTATCATCAAATAGCAGATAATGAGATAAAAAAAAGTTAGAATTATGAAAAAAAAAGTGTAAAGTATGGGATAAAAATACATCATTAACAATTCAATCTTGTAATTCTACTCAAAATTTGACTAATTGTGCCAAAAACAAGATATTTTCAATTGGTAAGATTTAATTCATTTCAATGTGGAATAACTGATATTATAGTGTTGAAATTGCACTTTTTTTTCCTTGTGTCATCTCTCCTGTTTTGTAAATTGAGATCAAATTGCGCTGAATGTGGCCCATGAACTAAATTGAGTTTGACACCACAAGGTATACAACAAAACACAGGACGACGACATCCGCGCTGTTATTTAGTAAATCAAATGTTCACCTGAAGAGCGTGTTTGCTGGCAGAGTATCCTGTGGACAGGGGCGCTCCGGCGATGCCGACCACGCTGCTGACAGTCACGATGCTCCCAGTGCCCCGCTGGGTCATGTGAGGCAGCACCTGCTTGGTGATTGAGACCGTACCCAGGAAGTTGAGCTCCATCAAGGCCTCGTACACATCAACGCTCGTCTCCAAGCACAAAGAGCGCTGGCTTCGGCCGCCGTTGTTAATCAGGATATCAATCTGAGGAGCATTAAAAATGAAGCAGAGTCACAGAGCAGCGTGATTTAAATTAAAATAGCATGAAAAGAGATTGTATATGACATAAGGAGGCAAAGTGAACTGGAAATTCAAAGGACTGAATATGGTGTCCTTCAAATGAAATGAAGAGTATGTCTGTTGTGTAAGTGTAAACCGGAAAATCTGATTGAGTTTTCAGAAAAGATAAACGATGAAGAAAAAAACTATTAAATGAAAAAAAAAAAAATCTAGTATTAGAAATGAGCAATAACAGTGGCCTTACACGTCCAAAGTGCTGGACTGCAGCATCGGTTTTTGCCTTATGGGATGTTCTTTCCAACAAATCCAGCGGAAGAACAAGTATATCCTCATCTCGGAGGTCGGAGCACTCTTGAAGGATAAACGATGAAAAGAATTCAGCTCATAATGGAGGGAGACTGAATCAAAAATAAACAAACTCAGACACACTGGTATCCTCAAGTACTGAAACTACTATGAAATCGTTAGTTTGAGAAGGACGGCCGGCTGTAAAAAAAAAAAGAAAATCACTCATTCCTATGGCAACGCTTCAACAATATACCATGTAATACTGTGGCGTTGCAGCTGAATTACGCTCTAACCAGAGCTACATAACGCTTTCTACGCAGTAACTTGCGTTCTCTCACCCAAACAGCGACGTTTCACCCTGTTCAGCTCATCCTCACGGCGAGCGGACAGGATGAGACGTGACCCACACCTCGCCAGCTGGTAGGCCAGCTCCTCTCCGATACCGCTGGAGGCTCCGGTGACCCACACCACCAGCCCTTTCAGCTTGGCCTCTGGTCAACAAAAAACACAGCAGTCAACACTTCAAGTCATATGCTGGGTTTGAGTCCTATTGCTGGATTCCCCCGACTTACACAACTGTTTATTTATTAATTTAAAGCAAAATAGTTTTTTTAAGCCTCCATAAAAAGAAAATGCAGTGTTTTTTTTCTCCTGACTGACAGTAGTGGGAAACAACTTTGTACATTTTCTTAAGTAATGTACTTATAACTTAGTACTAAATATCTGCATACCCACAATACACCCACACAGGAAGTAGCAAAGGTCTAGGTGTTCTATAAATACTGTGCTATGTTTGAAAACACTCAATCCACAGAGTAAAACACACACACGTCCATTTAAATCAGCCAATCATAGGAGAGGCTCATCAATATTAATAGGACAGACACATGGCCTTTTCTTTCTAGAGCTCCAGAGAGAAGCTTGAGAGAGGAGATGTAAAACTATAATGAGATGAATTTGTGTATTTTAAATCATATATCTTGTTGGGGATATCAAAACTAACCATAAATCCGTGAAATTATCATCAATACAGTATTTATGGTAATTATGTACAGTCTTAAATGGACCATTCCGAATTATATATATAAACACACTTTTATTTAAATGTAAGTTAACAGAGGTTTTACATTACTGTAAAATTCACTTCTAGCGTGTTTGACCTTTATGCAGCTTAGAGGAACATCACGTAACGTACAGTCTTTGCTCAAACGTGAAAAGCTAGCTAATGATTGTTGAAGTGATGTAACAGTTCACGGTGTCCATGCTGCCTCGTGAGCGGGGTCGTTGGGTTAATTTTTTACGACCAGTCTTCATTTTGTCAGTGCATATTTACCTTGTGAATAAGACAATGACGAGGAGCCGTTCTAACTCACCTGGTCTGTGTCCTAACAGACTTGTCCACAGCAGAGTGAAGTCCGCATCCGCTAAGATGAAACACAGGAAGTGAAGGAATAAGTAAAGTGGAATAAAACACCACAGTATGGACACAAAATCCATAACTAACGACTTCGCTGATAAATGTGTTATTTAGCCGCTATAATACTACTATAATATCAGGTTGCGACCAGACCGAAACAAAACTGGAGCTACGGGAAGTGGTTGCCTCACTTCCGGTTTGATATTTTCAAATTTAAAGTTCAACACTTCCCAGCAGCAGAGGATAAAGGTAAATTTGTTATTACTAATTTGATGCAAAATGGGCTCCACAAACCGCCTATTTCTCCACATCGGTTTTCCTACATGGCACCAGTTTTGCTGGCATTGAGACGTGGTTTGTGACATCACAAATAGTTTGGAGCTGATCATGGTCAAGTATGTAACTAGAAGCCTCCACATATACAAATGATCATGGACTTTACAGTGAAGTAGGAAATCTCCTGTAAAGAAGAACATTTTTTAAAATAGTAATAAATCTCTTTACATATTTATGACACTTAGATTTTTAATGAGGGTGAAGGAGCAGATTTTAAGGATTTTAACTTTATAATTATAATTTTGACCTACAATATCATTCCAAGCATAGACTTTTTATAATTTATGCATATCTGGAGGGGACCTTTAATTTTTTTTTTTTTTTTTGTGGAAAAGCCATATAACACACACATTATTATTCAGTAGAGAATTTTATATACATCTCGAAAAATGTCTAGAGGACATCTTTTACACTTTTATGTTTTTCACTTAATAGAAAAAGGATGGTTAAGATATGTTTATATTTCCCAAAGTAAATATTGTGAAGGACACCATTTAGACACCCATTGTTGGAGGTAATTTTCATTTTTCTCTGTTGTTGGCCTAAGTACAATACCAATCTAAATTTTTGAGACATTTTCCATCCCCTTGAATGTAAGGGTTTTTTTAGACAAAATATTTTAGACAAAATTAACAGAGATCGTACACATAAATTAATGTATTCACACCTGCCTGTCAATTCTATCTATCTATCTATCTATCTATCTATCTATCTATCTATCTATCTATCTATCTATCTATATATATATATATATATATATATATATATATATATATATATATATATATATATATATAATATTATTAAAATGCTCCCCCAAATACTCTCTGTATTGTTGTTGTTTATATATATTATATATATTAGTATATATATATACTAAAATAGGGAAAAAAACAAAACTCTTGTGGGATGATGTCATGTTTTCGAGTACGCAACCTGCAACATCCGGGTCCTGCGCTCTTCAGCGTTCCAGCTAACGTTAGCTAGCTAGCTGTCAGGCAGCCTGTCAAGCGGAGGCTGGGACGGACGGTTCAGCTCCCCCCGGCTCGGCCACACAAATCTCCAAGAAAACCGGTCCTTTAGGTTGCCAGCTGAGATAATGTAATGCATCAGGGGCGCACGCAAAGAGGGACCTCCGCACTGACACAATTTATATTGAGTCTTGAGTGACGACTGCTTGTTGCTAGCTAACTGGCCGAGCTAGCGTTAGCTGCACCGCCGCGAACTCTCCTACTTTCTGTCGGTGTAAGTGACCCTCCCCGGTGTGACTGCGGCCAGTCGGTGTCACTGGTCACTGTCGCAGCTTCCGTTGCTGTCAACCGGTGTTTCGGATATTTGGTAAGTCATACAAAGTTTATTCTCGAGCCATTAGCCGTTGAGGGACGTTCTTAATTTTTCTTTAGCTTAGCCGCGTTAGAGGCTCTGCTGCTTCAACGTGAGCCGGAGGCCTGTCAGAGTTAGCAGTGAGGGACAAGGGTCAAGGCCCGCAAACAGGGAAGGCTGTTTGTTTATTTGGGTTGTGGTCTAGACCTGCTACAGAGCTAACTTTCCCATCCTTTAATCCAGCCGCAAACGCGTCTTTTTACCGCAATAAGCTTCAGCTCCTGTTAGCATTAGCTGCTGTTTGATTCTGCTGTGATTGTGGCTGGTTATGGAGTATCGAGTTAGCTCTGCATGCAACCACAGCCTCGACTCGTTTTCTAACCCGACTAGCTGGTATGTTGAAGTGATCTGCATTGCGAAGGTCAGGGAAATGAGCCCAATGATGAATTCAAAACATGATCAAATATTAACTCGTAACATTACTTTAAACCCCAAACTCAATCAGCCAGTGGTTAAAAGGGCGTTTCACTTTGATCCACACCGGCAGTGTTCCTAATATGTAGCCGAAATGTGTACACAGGTCTACTATTTTTAGACTACAGCAGGCGGCCTGAACTCCAAGATGCTAATCTTTTGACACGAATGAATGGAAGACGTGCTATTGGGTTTAACTCAATTTATAACGAAAATGTGGCCTAATGTTTAAACCTAGACATACAATTTAATAATTTTGGGAAAAAATGATACTTTCCCCAATATAAACATTACATGCACTCTGTAAAATTACACAAAGTTCTTAAATTGCTCGGTGTATTAAAAATCTCTTAAAATTGGATGTCTTTCTTTTAATTTATTTTGTAGGTTTTAAGAGGGACAAAATGGGGGCATTTCTGGACAAACCAAAGATGGAAAAATACAATTCCCATGGTGAGGGTAATCAGCTGAGGTATGGGCTGAGCAGTATGCAGGGTTGGCGGGTAGAGATGGAAGATGCACACACAGCAGTAATTGGTCTGCCTCATGGTCTCGAGCCTTGGTCGTTCTTTGCTGTTTATGATGGGCATGCTGGCTCTCAGGTGGCCAAGTACTGCTGTGAGCACCTGCTGGAGCACATCACCAGCAACTCAGACTTCCAGAGTGCTCTGCAGGAGGACCCGTCTGTGGATAATGTGAAGATCGGGATCCGCACTGGATTCCTGCAGATCGACGAACATATGCGTACCATCTCTGAGAAGAAGCACGGTGTGGACCGTAGCGGCTCCACTGCAGTGGGAGTGATGATTTCACCAAGCCATATCTACTTTATTAATTGTGGCGACTCACGAGGACTCCTCAGCCGGGGCGGGACTGTCCACTTCTTCACACAGGATCACAAACCCAGCAACCCCCTGGAGAAGGAAAGGATCCAGAATGCCGGTGGCTCAGTGATGATCCAGCGAGTTAATGGCTCCCTAGCTGTGTCTCGGGCTCTGGGAGACTTCGACTACAAGTGTGTGCATGGAAAAGGTCCGACAGAGCAGCTCGTCTCTCCTGAGCCTGAAGTTTATGCAATAGAGAGAAGCGAGGTGGAAGATGAATTCATTATACTAGCTTGTGATGGCATCTGGGATGTCATGGCCAATGAAGAACTGTGTGACTTTGTCAGGTCAAGGCTAGAGGTGACAGATGATCTTGAAAGAGTCAGCAATGAAATTGTTGACACCTGCTTGTACAAGGTATGACATGTCCAAATCCTAGTTAGATTTTTTTTTCACACTTGTAATTTCTGATATTGTAGTTGATTTTCATAACCTCTGTCTTCTTTATTTTTCCACAGGGAAGCCGGGACAATATGAGTGTTGTGCTAATCTGCTTACCTGGGGCCCCAAAGGTATCTCCAGAAGCAGTGAAACGAGAGGCTGAGCTGGATAAATATCTGGAGGGCAGAGTAGAAGGTAAGGGTGAACAAAATTTATATATTTACATCATTATTATTTGATTGCCTAATTATTTTCCTTTTGATTATATTTTCATTTTCCAGTGTGTAAAGTGGATGTGTTTTAAGTTTTAAATAATGTAGGACTTAATACATTTACATTAGGTTAAATATTTATATACCATAGTCATGTGACTGTGCAAACCTGTTTGACATATCATAACCGAATCAAAGCACTACTACCCCATGAGTGCATGTTCCGTAGTCAGGAAAAACAAAATTTTAAACGGGCAAACACTAGAGTGAATATAATCAAGGTATTTAATTATATTGTTGTCTGCTTGATAATGGCTAACTGTATGGGGCATTGTAAATATCAAATGCATTTAATTTAAATCATGAACATCACAGGCTAATCTTTAATAAATTTAAGTCAAATGCCTACTGTTTAGGGGCAAAATATAACCTCCCATTCACCATCCTAGAAGATAGAAACTTCCCACATAGAATACTTGCTTACTTTTTTCCAACCAGACATTTCACTCTGTAGACTTTCATAAAGGTTAAAATTCAAAAGTTTAAAATGTATACCCTCCATTACACTTGTTTTTTAAGCAAATACTTTGCAACAATCTACGGTGACAATCCAAGTCAAAAGAAATGTAGTCAAGATTTCAAGTCAAAAGAAATGTAGTCAAGTCAAAAGAAATGAAACCTGTTCTATGCTTACTTAAAAACTAGCAAGACGTGTTTGTCAATACCTTTTTCTGGTTAATATTTTTTTACAGTTGGTACAGTAGGCAAACAGTTAATGGCCATAGGCCATAATAACTATTAAATCTTTCTCATAGGGTTAAATGATTAACCCTATAAGCATAGACAACATCACAGTTGGAATGACGCAGTAAGGTAGCAGTTTTTTTTTATAGGATAACTATAATACTATATAATATACTATACTATACTATATATATATATATATATATATATATATATATATATTACTATATATATATTACTATATATATATATATATTACTATATATTACTATATTACTGCCACTCTCATATAGACCAGTGAAGGGGAGTGTCTCTATGAAGTGTGATAATCCTGTCATCATCACAATTTTATGAAAATCCATTAATAAATCTCTACTCAGTACATAGTATCATCAGTTTAACATTACTTTTGTGTTGTACATATTAAAGACACTAAAAAGAGAAGGGGTTTTCTTTGTTTTCACATGTATTTTCTACATCGTAGAACAGTATTAAAAGCATCAACACTGAAATAACACACATGGAATCTTATGTTATACAAACCATAATATGAATTATATTTTAGATTCCATTGTTTTGTACACTCTTGGTGATGCCTCAGCCAGCTTCATAATGTTGTCATCTGGAATGCTTTTCCAACAGTCTTAAAGGAGGTCCCAAAGGTGGCTGCTTTTCTCTGCAGTCCAACACATACCAAATCACTTCAGTTGGGTTTAAGTCAGGTGACTGGAGGCCAGATCCTCTGATGCAGCATTCGATCACTCTCTGTAGTCAAATAGACCTTACATAATCTGGAGGTGTGTTTTGTCATTTGTCCTGTTGAAAAACAAATGACTGTCCCATTAAGTGCAAACCAGATGGGATGGCGTGTCGCTGCAGAATCCTGGGTACCCATGCTGGTTGATGTACTGTTATTTCTGAATAAATCGTCACCAGAAAAACACTCCCACACCATCACACCTCCCCCTCCATGCTTCACAGTGGAAACCAGACATGCAGATACCATCCGTTCACCTTATCTTCGTCTCACAAAGCCACAGCGGGTGGAACTCATCAGACTAAAACACAGATTTCCACTGGTCTAATGTCCATTCCTTGTGTTTCTTGGCCCAAGCAATTCTCTTCTTCTTATTGGTTTCCTCAGTATTGGATTCTTTGCAGCAATTTGGCCATAAGGGCCTGATTCACACTGTTGAAATGTGTCTGCTACTTGAACTCTGGAAGCACTGATGTGAACTTTAATCTGAGGTGTTGTTACTTATGGATGTCCCAATCTGATATTCCGTATTTCAATTATTTGCAAAAAACGTATATTGACATCGGATCAGGTTCCATGGACAAATGCCAATCCAAGCGATCCAATCCCTTTTTTCATGGATTCCGATCTAGCCAGCAAAACAGTCTATTCCACCAATCCGCTCCTATGCTTACTATCAATCCACCAGCATGTAGAGGCATGTCTGAACAACAACACAGCATGTGAGCAGCAGAAATGCAACGGTTTTTGCACACCGATCACGCTGTAATGGCGGAATGAAGTTTCCCCATTTTTCCACCTCCGCTGCTCTGCATTTTACACTGAACTTAACAAGCTGGCATTATGCCACCCCGTACGTAACTTTTATACAGCATGCCAACATACTGGAATCAGAGATGTGACTGACATGGTCTGTAACACGACGGCATCAGCATCTTCTGTGACATACTATACCATTCACATCAGCTTTATTGGCAGTTATTTTTCTCACTTTCCCACTAACCCGCTGCTTGTCGTATCTACGAGAAACCCTTTATACTGCCTGGCAAGTGAATATCTTTGTACTGACAGCTATCAAAACCTTGGGTGATACAAGTAGACAGGCATACCGTATAGCCAATCAGAGCTAGAATGAGTGAAACGACCCAGTAAGCACCTACACAGATGGTGAGTTACAGTTTAATCACGCTATGTTCAGAATTCTGTTTTGGTGTCTAATCGGACTTCTGTCCTTGTCCCAGTTTACATGCAAAAGAGAAAATCGAATTACTGATGGAAACGTGTCCTCCTCTTAACACTATGTGGTATGTGTTATTTCAATGGGTAATATGGCCCCTTTCCAGTTGACCCATTATGTCGTCATGTTATAAACAAACGACTGGGGCACAGTACAACTCTGGCATTTTTAAACAACAAGATGGATAATTGCATGACGTTTTTCATTCCATTTGTAATGTACACCTTACTTATTGTGCAGATAAGGGGCACGCTGTTACTCATAGTCATGGTCTTCTTCTGGAACAGACTTTCTAAGTAACACAAAGTAACATGTTTACATGCTCTTTAGTTGTCCAGTTATAATCAGATTAAGGCAATAATTTATTTTTCTCAAATAAATATAGTGTCCATCGGGCAGTAGGTTGGTTGAAGGGTCTCTGGTGGCTGCTGCTAAAGGCTCTGATGTTGTTGAGAAGTAAATTTGCTCATTCTGAGTTAAAGAGAATGTACATCATGTGACATTCATGGGCTAACAAAGTTATTAGCAGATGTGTTTGCATATGTGTTGTAATGTGTTGCACGTGTGTGTAATGTTACTAGGGATCTGTATCAGCTGTGTGTGTATATAGAGAAAAGTAAACCTTAGTGAGAAGAGGGTCACGTGCACACTATGTCATCAGAATGTCACAGCCATGTTTGGTGTGCCAGCATTAGCTTATACACTATGTAAGAACATTTGATCCATCACTATAAATATGATTACTTCCCTTCTCAGTGTAATGGCCGAATAACTCTGACTCTTGTCAATTCATGAAGCTGATGAGTCTCATGAATTTATCCTCTGCAGCAAAGGGAACTCTAGGTTTTACTTTACTGTGCGGGCCTTGCGAGCCTAATTGACAGACCTTCATGTCTTAAGGTAATGATGGACTTACTTGAGTGGTTCTTGCCAAAGTATGGATTATTACTGTAGTTGCAAGGGGCTTTAAAGGGTTTCAAACATATTAAGACGCAAGAATTTCCATGAGTTAATTTTTGGCAAGGCACACCTGATTGTTTGAACACCGTTCCAGGTGACAACCTCATTAATCCACAGCATGCAAAGCTGTCATCAAGGCTAACAGTGGTCACTGTGAATAACTACTTTAACACTCACAGAAAAAAAATGGTTAAAGTAAAAAGCGCATTAAAAATGCCTTCAAAATAAGAATAACAATATGTACTGTAAATATATACACATACATACATATATTTGCTTAATCCATTATGAGTGTCTGACTAGGTGAAATGAATAAAATCTCTCTATGTATTCCTGGAAATGAATCCTAAATTATCTTGTTTTCCAACAGAGATCATCAAAAAGCAGGGGGATGAAGGTGTCCCGGATCTGGTCCATGTAATGCGGACGTTAGCATCTGAGAGCATCCCTAATCTCCCTCCTGGTGGAGAGCTGGCAAGCAAGTGAGTGACTTATGATAAAACTAATGACACTATCAAAGAATGACGGGTTATTCTTTCTAATCACTACCTTCCTTTCTGGTTGTGAAAACTAATGATATTTCTATATTTCTCTTCCCCAGACGAAGTGTTATTGAAGCGGTGTACAACAAACTCAACCCCTACCGAAGTGATGACACAGTAAGTATTCCAGCTTGTCCCATCTGTATTACTCCCTCCTTGTCTGGTGTACGCATGCAATTTGATGTGTGACCAGTAAATTTTAACCAGTTTTATGCATGTTATTAGTATTAAACAGAATAATAATACTTGTAATAAAAGTTCAGTCACATAACTTACTTTAATTGTGACAAAGGAACACAATTGCAATGCAGGTTCTGTGCCAAGAGGCTCAGTCTCATACCACGTAAGCTGATTTTAATAATCACTGCTCCATAAATCAAAGAGAGAAAAGCTAACAAGTGAACTTGTCTGGTGTTTGTGATGATGTAATTCACTTAAATATCTGTTTCAATTGGAATATTGATCATCATTCCTTTGAATACAGACCAAAAAGTTTCTGTTTTTGTTCACTTAGATATTTTTGCTTTCATCGGATCGGAACTCTATGGGTCAGCTTATTTTAATTCTACACACATTTTGTTCATGACGTTGAAAATTGATTCTTTCAGTATTTCATTCTTCTATAAAGACTTTTTAAATATTTTCACACATTGAGTTATCTCAAAAATGTGGGTCCTCTCAGAAATCTGTCAAGCCCCTTGACTTTCTTGTATTATGTGGTGAAGCTTGGATACAAATGGGCCAAATAGATTGTTTTATGCCACCAGTCTACACAAAGCTTTTCATTGTCAAAGCGAAATTAGGTCCAAAGAATTTAATTAAAAGTGAATAATAGAAATCTATTCAGTATTCATTACTGTATTCAACCTTTTGATTAACAACTCTTTTGAACCATTTTTGGTAGTTTCAGATCTTCTTTGAAATATCTCTCATCATTTTATATCTAAATATTGTCCACTTGTTTTCAGACTAACCCAAGCCTGTTCATGTAGGAAGGAGAAAGGCCGTGAACAGTTTTCTTTAAATAATTAAAATCATTTTTAACAGAATTCAGATTTATGTTTTGCTTCTGAACGACTAAAATACTCACATTCTGAAACCAGTACAGTGTAGATTCGGCTGTATCTTGAGAATGGCGTTAAAAGCGTTTATAAAGTCCCCATTTTTTCTTTTAATAATGGGGCCTGCTGGATTTTGTAGAATTTCAACACCATAGCAGTTGTCCTCTATATCATTTTCTAGGTGCATAGGTGCTATTCAGCTAATTCTGTCTCTCTATTCCAGATGAGAAATGACACAACATTCACTGCCCTATGTGAAACTTTATGTAGACACACACTGATGTGCTACAAGATCTTTGAAAGGCCCATTGTAAACTCATGCTCCAACACTACAAAATATAGAAAAGATCAAGGGAGTTAGATATGTTATTAAGACAGTGTATTTGATCACATTATTTGTCAAAATGTGATTAACAGAAGTTCTGCATGTTTTTATGACGCAAATATTTTCTAAAAGCATACCATCTCTATAAGGTTGAGTCAAAAATACTGTATATTGTGGCAGGTTCAGGGCTCTAGACTACGACCATGATAAGGTGTGAGTAATAATGTAAAGTGGACAGATTTGTCCATGATAATCAGGTCATACTATAGTACTGCTGCTACTAAGACTCATGCTACTTACATATTTTTCTTTACTAGAACATAATTTTTACATTGCGTGGCATATAAAGCAATATACACTTCCTGAGGTACTTTCCATATGCCAAGAATCAACAATGTCCACTTCTCCTGCAACAATTTAATTTCCTCCACTAACCTCTCAATGGCTCCGAACAGACCCACTTTGGTTACTTTGAATTTGGGCATTGACCTCAAACAGCTACTGGGGTCAAAGTGGCTCTGTGGCTTTCTGCCGTAAAGTAGGATTCTTTCTAATGCCGGTGCGTGTTCAGTTATTTGCTCCTCTTTGAATATAATTTGGTGCTGTTCAGCATTTTTCTTTTACATCAGAGTGTCTCTTTCTAACTCAAGTTTTACAGTTTCTACTTTCCAATTTTCATTTTACTTGCTCTTGTCTTTCTTGTCCTTTCCGTAAT
The DNA here is from genome assembly GCA_030544235.1 of Lepturacanthus savala. Lineage (NCBI taxonomy): Eukaryota > Metazoa > Chordata > Actinopteri > Scombriformes > Trichiuridae > Lepturacanthus > Lepturacanthus savala. The sequence continues at coordinate 14,817,335 of CM060469.1, read as the reverse complement.
ACTGGGCTATAGCTACCAATTGCTCCTTTGTCAATCAACTGCGCTCACTATGGTGACTAAGCTTGCACCATTATTGTCCATATTCAATGTGGGTTTTTTACAAGACCGTTGTACACAAATGAGACCAACACACATGCATCGATAAACTATTTAAGCCTAGTTTATAATACGATGCGTTGCGTCGACGCAGACCACAAGGCCTGTGATTGGTCAGCTCAGCTGTGGTGGTCTACAAGCCGCTTCTGCAGACTGCTTCTCTGCTGCTTCCGCTTCAGTATTTGCAATAAAAAACATTTCCTCTTTGATATCAATGAGCTACGAACATTCGCGCTCCATCCTGATGTCTAAAGGAGTATTAAGACCAGGCAAAAAAACAAACAAAACAAAAACGTCCAGTACAAGAAACAAAAACTGGCAAAAAAATGTCCAGTACAAAACTGAAATGAAAAACAGGCAAAATAGAAAAATAAGTCCACTACATACAGTCTGGAATATGTGTTAGGGGGAAATGGGTTTATTGGATGTTTTTTTTTTTTTTCTTATGAGCTTTAACATTTGGAAAGCATTTACTCTTTGATATTGATAAGCTCCAAACACGTGCTGCATTCCGGTACAAGAACGAATGAAAGGGAGGGAAAAAAAGGCAAAATTAAAAACGGTCTGTTACATACAGTCTGGAATATGTTATTTGGGATTTTTTTTTGCTTGTTTTTTCTTTCTTGTGTCGGACTTTCTTTTGTTTTTTTGCCCGGCCTGGGTTGCCACTGTGAAGAAGAAGCATTCATTCCACAAACCAAGGCGTTCCCTCTACGTATAACTTCGAACGCACAAGGTCTATGTCACGTCGACGGCGTAGAAAAATAAACTAGGCATAAACAAGGCTTTTGTAACTACTGGCGCTAATGATGGTGTCGTGCTGCTGAACTGAGATAGACTCAGCAAATGTTGTAACTCCCTTCAAGCTACTCACAGCTCCGATGCTGTATCTTTCCTACTTGTATTCAGATTAATAACAATGTGTAGCCAGCACAGCAACCTGCTTTTTCCAATAAAACATCAAAGCATTGCGAACACCACAGCAATAACAAAGCAGCACCACAAACGCGAGGTAGAATTAAAGTGACGTCACACCAGTTATCAAAATAGTGGTAAATCAATGTGAGTATATCCTTCAGCTGTTATGATAGTTATTGTACTAAATACATCTTGTAGATTCATTTCTTTATCGTTCCAACCCCGAAACCCAAACCTGACATTGTCATATTTATATTTTAACTCATATCATGTCAAAGTAAGTGCATTGGTGTTAAATGGTGGTTGAGCATTTTTTGCTGCGTGCCACATAAGGTAAACAATAAACATTCAATAGGTGGTACATAAACTTGTTTGTTATAGCCCCGTTCAGTTAAATTGTAAAGTAATAAAAAAAGTTTATAATAGTCTGTGACAAATTATAAGATTTTCATACATTGTCACTTTCTTACAGACCTAAAACAACCTTAAAACTTAAATAGAGAAAACCCATAAACCTAAGAATAGGAGCCTTTTCTCCATTGTAAGTATACTTACTATATGTACTACATGTATACTCATGTCATACATGTATTTCATAACCTTCCAGTTACTCAACAATGGTTTTACCCACCCTTGAAAAATAAATTAAGTCACCTGTCACCGTGGTTCTTGCCATTAGAGAGACTCTAGTCTGCAGTGCAGTCCCAAACATTTCAGAATTACACTGATTCACATTAATAATACCAGATAAAAGTTTAATTTCACTTTCACCCCTGTCTGTTCATATAAAAGCTCCCTCTCTCTTTCACCCATGTGCATTCTATTTACCTCTATCTTCATTCTGTTTTTTTCAGCAAGCTGGTTAAACATTAAAATACAGATGTTATTAAATTTATCTCCATTCATGTTTGTTGGATCTAGGACACAATCCTATGACTACAATGACATACCTAAAACTGTTTAGGCTTCTGTTTAGTGAGGATATCACAGTAGGTCACCATTTGTTTAAATATGATGCAAACATTGTTCAACATAACTTATTTAAGAGTCAGTGCCTGATCAGTCATCAAAAGAAAGACAGCGGTCATGTGGCATAATAAAACTATTCTAATTTTGTTGAGTGTTACACTTATTACACTTTCAACTTTATGGTTCAGTTTGTTAAAGCTGGCAAAATCTATAACTTTGAGTTTGACTGCTTTCATATTTGAAACAAAAAAAACAAGGTCACTGTACACCAGTAATTTCAAGGATTCTATTCTAAGAGACTTGAAAAGCATTTTAAAGCTAGAAAAAAAATTACAATTTTAAGTTACCATGCATGACAAGGTGTCCTTCAGCCAATCCATGACAAGTATTTTCTGTGGCCATATCTAATGGGTATGTTATATTTTCAACAAAGGCACATTTAACTCTCATCATCTCCAGATTATCTTTTTTTCTAGTAAATATTTATTATAACATAAAAAGTGGTGTTGATACTCAAGTATCTCTATCAACTCCTTGGTGACTTTATCATCTGCCAGTTTGTATCCTAAATGCTTAAACCTGTCCAGCTATTCTCATGGATTTAGAGCCAGAGTCTGAAGGGTTTCTCCTTCCTCTCCTCTCTTATCAAGGACTCTGCGTCCACAGACGACATGTGGTAACACAACCTCCTACCACTAACACAGCATAGAGTTTACAAACCACCATCCTCTCAAGACCCACAGCAGCTCAGCTCAGCAGTCTGTTCTCCGTCACTCTGAGCTTTTGGTTTCTAAGAAGGGAATTTCATGGGAGGAGGAAGAGGAGGAGGAGGAAGAGGAAGAGGCGTTGCATGCACACAAACCTGGAATAGTGCAGCACCAGTCCACTCTGGAGTTCAGGATCCCCACTGTCTTGTCTCCCTTTTGTGTTCACCCACCTTAATACTCTCCTCTAAAGTAATCCATAACAAGTGAGTCCACAAAGTTTTCTTTCTTTTTGTTAAATAATCAGCTTAAGTAGTAAGATTTTTTTTGCTGTAATTAATTAATTGATTCACATTTCCTTGTGTGTGTTTGTATATTTCTGTTTTTGTGAAGTGCAATTGTCCTGTACAAACAGCCTGTATTTAATGCAGCTTGATTTTAAGTTAAAAAATGAAAGAAATGAAAAAGAGAACCTTTTATGCACTATCTGCCTTTTCCTGCTCTTCTGGAATTCTAACAAATGTCTATTCAGTGAATATTACTGCTTGTCCTCCAGGCACAATGTCTCTGCGCTTTTACTTTTCATGAGTTTTTTTTTCTTTTTTTTCAGTTAGTCTATGCTCCTTTTAAGAAACGGGTAAATTGTATAGTTGACAGCACAGTAAGCTCTATCAAACCATTTAAATCCTAATTATTTTTCCCTGTGCTTTTTTTATTGTATTTTATTTTTGTAAGTGGTTTTCTGTACATGCTCAAATAATAATGGCAAAGTGTTTTTCAGTCATTTTGGATATGTGAAGTGAAACTTTTTTTTTTCTTTCTTCGAGGCATCTGATGAAAAATACCCCTGTTTAACACATTTGTCCGTGCGGATAGATACTTGCAAGCGTGCGTGGGTGCTCTTGTGTATGTATGTGCGCACGTGGGTTAGTTAAAAGGCAGATCTGTATTTGGAACTCTCGATTTAAATTTGCTAAGGTGGTTCAGACAACAGTCCAGGCTGGAGTTTTAAGGGAAATGCTATCCCAATGCTAACCCCATTGTCTGCCCTTCACAGCTGCTGTTTCATATCGACCCAACACAGGCTTTCACTACTTCTTATTCCAAAAGCTTTGGATAACAGAGTTTACATGCTGTTATGCTATCTGAACAACTTCCAGCTAATACCAGAACTATACTGTAACCTGAGATGACACATGTAGTTCAATTCACCCTCTGTGTACAATGGTTTGCAGCTAGTCGGGACTCGACTAGTTTACACATCTATTGTAACAGATACCTATTTAAATTTCAGTTTCTAAACAATCATTGTTACCTGTGCCCACTGTGGGCGCCATATGATTTATGATCACTTGTTTCAGCTTTATAACAGCCTATGCCAAGTTTTTTTTTGTTTTTTTTGTTTTTTTCATGAGATTCATTTTTTTTGTATGTGGTACAGATCTATTTTAGCTTCTATCTTTAACATTATCTGGTAATTTGACTGATGTAAACAGCTTAAGCACTGACTATCTTAGAGAAAATCTCCCATTACTAGTCTGTTGATAGGATAAACTATTGACTCTAAAACATTACAAGACTATTGTTTTTTTTTTTTTTTTTGCTTTTTTTAACATGTTCTTTATTTGGACATTCAAACTAAGAACAAATCCACTAATTGCAATGAAATCTCCTGGTTGTATAGCACCTTTTTATTCTAATTGGATTTGCTCTGCTCAAAACTCACCCACCACGCCACCACAAGCCAGAGCACAATACGGTTTGCTGCTACATTGTTTGATTCATAAGTTGATTGTCAACAAATTTTCCGCTCTGACTAAATCTGTATATACCACACACAGTAGATATATTTCTTGAAGAGAAATGGTTTTATTTCAGATTTATTTTCTGCCTTTTTTTTTGTCTGAAATTGCATTGTTGGAAATTTATGTATGTATATATTTTTGACTTAAACTCTCAAGGAATAAATCCTGTTGCTTGAGTTAGTTTTTTGCCATGGACAGAATGTGATTCTGTTTTTTCTCTGGACGGTTAGTTAAATATTTGGCAAAGGGTTCCCTCCTCAACACACTTAGGTGTCTCTCTAATCTACACTTTTTGACAACTTAATTTATATAATCGATGCTATAGTATACTAAAATAAAATTCACTTATAAAAATGACAATCCTAACTTTTTCCACCACATTTAGGTTTGTGGTGGGTAACAAATTATAAAATGCTAAACGGAACACAGATTTTTAAACTTTAACTAGAATGAGCTGCTTTCTAATATGCTTTAGTGGCAAAAAGGCCAAAGACCACCCAGATTTTGTAAGTGCAAAGCTTATATCAAAAGAACTATTAATATAAAGGAGAGCCTAGCTGTAACCAGTTAAAAGAAGTTAGTCGTGTTAACTTTAAAGGTACTCTGTGGAGTTTTTGACCACCAGTGGTGCTCTAGAGAAATGGTTTTGATGGGTCTGATGAATGTACAGGACACGAACTTGGGTGATGTGATGCACACTTCTGGCTGCAATGGGCCGTAATGTGTAAAAAAAAACGGTTAAAAAAGACAATGGAGACTGAGTTGATGTAATCTGTGTGGGTTTCATGAGGTATGGAATGGCAGTGAATGTGTTTAGGCCTTAAAGGCGTTTAAAAAAATGTATTTAATTTTGAAAGATATGTTGCATGTAAACTAAAGTTATAAACCAAACTATAGACTTGAGTTTATAGCGGAAACTCCATCTGGTACCTTTTAAACAGACAGTGTCGTCTCTCCCAAAAAAAAAGTGAATAGCAGCAGTCGTGATAAATCTGATTCCCTGTTAAAGTAGTGGCTCACTAAAGAAAACCACGTCCATGTTATAGGGGAAACATATTTTTGGGTGTTTTGCATGAAAATGTAGCTTCAAGGGAGTCTCCTTTTTCCAGAAATAAACCGACAAAAAGGCAACAAAAAAAAGGACCGTCGCACCCACCAGACTTTAACTCGTTTTCAGAATCTTTTTTTGGGGGGGTTTTGAATACAGTTTTGTATTTCTACCACAATACTTATCAATACTTATACACTGACTGTACTTACATCATGTAAAAGGAAAATTAATTCATTGTTTTATAAAAGAAGATTGGAGAGACTTATTAGTTTGTTTGAAAATGCCTTTTTTTTTTAATTTAGATAATCAGTGTATATTGCATCTGGAAGCTATTCTATTTTGTTTGCGCTGCATTGTTTGTACTTCTTTAAGCCATTGACTTAAAATGTCTCATCACTTGGTGTAGGTGTTGACTGCTCTGAAAGCAACATTTCATCCATTCTTTTTCAAGCTTAATAAGGAACAAACGCATTTTTTTTTTTTGCGGCTTTAGGCCATCACCCAATCTTTATGTCCCCCACACCTCATGGACTGTCCTGCAGTCCCCCTCAAATTCTTATTTTTAGTATGTGGCCCTTCAGATGATGCTGTTTAAGAAAGCAACCCATTCCACAGACTGAACATAAATGTAGAAATAAATTTGTTTTAATGTTCACAATTGCTGTAGTTGTATTGTTAACAGATATTTAAAGTGGCTTGGCTGTGATTTGTAAGGGTGTTTTATTTCAGTTAATCTTCCATCGCATCCCGCTCACTCCCTTTTGCCCCAACAAAAAATAATTAAAAAAAAAAAAAAAATCCCAAATCCACTTTTTAATTTTCCATGGAACTAAAATACCTCATGATGTTTATAGGAAGTGTTTGTCTTGTGTTCCGTAGATTCAAACTGTTCAAAAAGCAGGTCATGTTTAGACTGAAAGCAGTTTTGTTGTGGTTTCCCCCTAGAACTTATAATTTGATCGAAGTGGGCTAAGCCTTTGCTCATGTATAGTATTTGACTGAATTTTAACAAAACAAGTAACGAGTTAAGTGGATTCTGCGAATGACGTCTTTTTTTTTTTTTTTTTTAGTATCTTGAACACTATTGGCCTTGTTGTGTAAGTATAAGCCCTCTCAAACCCCCTCGTAACTTCACCAACTCGTCCACTCGTGATGCTCACTTAGCTTAAAAAGAAAAAAAAAAATCTAGAATTGTACCAAGAGTTCAGGGTTTTAGAAATGTGAGATTTGTGAGAAAATAGTTTTGACTAAATGACAATAGTCATATGCACTGATCATCTGTATAATCAGCTTTTCTCAGAAATGTTATTGTAGAGAGAAGAAGAAAAGAGGAAAAAAAAAAGAGTTTAAAGCTATTTACAGAGTTACGTTTGGTTGCCTGGAATGCATTCTGTATATTCTTGTACGGAGGACTACCTGGCAGAAGTTGAAAAGATTTTAATTGCTTGCGCCCTCTTGTACATATATTGGTGTACCTCGGTTGTGGCGTTTACTGTGTGACCCTTAGCAGTGGTGGTTTATTTGCCCCCTCACAGGGCGACCTGAGCCTCACTTTGCTGACCTTTTTCAGCTCATAAATAAGCTCACCGATTTGCCTTACCCAATCTCATGTTGCCCCCTAAAGTACTCGTTCGACAAAACACTATGAGGAAGAGTAATGCTGCTGACGCTCTTTATAGATTTAAAAGCTGTCTCCATGTTAGGGTACTTACACTATCAACAAAGTGACTCTGTCCTGGTTGTCACAAGGTACAACTTTTCAACCATCACTGGTTTGTATACTTTTTTTTCCCCCCCATGAAACCTTGTTTAGTTTTTGTTTCTTGTTTTTTTTTTTTTAATCTCAGTCTTGAAAGCTTATTTAATTTTTCACTGCGGATGATGTCATACTTTTAACAAATGCGAGTGTTTAACATGGTAACCTCGTAAGCATTCAAAAATGTGCATACATACATTCATGTCTGCTATATTTATGATTCAAGAATAGCTTTAGAGTGCTGTAGATAAGTATTGTCAATGTTGATTCAAATGCTTCTCAGAGGCCTCTGTGAGTTATTTTACAAAGTTCAATAACTGTATATTTTGTATTATGTTCTAGCTCCAAAGGAATGGCAGAAAAAAAAATGTTGAAAAAAGCTTTGTTCCCTGAACTAAATTGTACTATTTGTGTTGTCGATTGAACAAATTGCATTCCTTGCTTGTGAATTGATGCATTTCTCTCCCTGCTCCTTAAATTTTCTCCCCTTCTTTCCCTCCTTTCTTTCATTTTTTAGCCTTTGAAGTTTGAATAAAATTTCTAGTTTGCAGAATGTATTACTAAATAAATGGGTTGTCATCTTGTACCTCTCATTTCATCACTTTTTTTAAATCTGTTTGTAGCACAAGTGAAACTTTCTGTGGTTGTAAGGGAGGAGAAAAACAAGCTATGAATATAGATTTACTGAGAACAATGGAGTATAAATGACCAAAAAAAATGTCAATAATGAATAATGGAAGCTATAGAGCCCAAGCACACTTGCTCATAATAACCGAAAATCGCCAATCATATTCGTTCAAAAAACCCACTTGCATACACCACCCTGCCGTATGAACGATAAGAATTGTCACACAAGTCTTGACGCACATCGTTCATAATTCTGATCTCATCTCATGTTGTGGGAATGAAGACTCTACAACACAAGCTACAGAAATAGCAGTGACTGTATTTCCCTCTGGACTCTGGAGTACTTTGACATATCACTGCTAATGCGTCCTGTGAAACACTTTCTGTGCAGTCCTCGTTTTAGCTCCAGTCTGAAGCGCCATGTCTAACCGATGCAGTCGAAGCCAAGCATCCGATTATAAAAAATATTTATGTTGAAGTCTGTTTAACAAGAAAACTGCTGCATGATTTTAAAAAATTAATTAACCATTTAACCAGTTCAAAGTTGCACCTACTTTTCCTCATCCAAGCACGTGGCTGATTATGAAAATGTCCCTGCCAATTTCTACTCTGTGACTATAAAGAATTGCTATGATCACTTTCATTGGATATAGTAAATGATGATTTCAAAGGTCACAGGGTATTTACTTTTCAATAGAAATCAGATAATTGGCTCTGTGATTGGAACATAAAGTTAATAGATGAGAGACAGACTGAGTCTTGGTGTGTGCTTTAATACTTGCTGTTTTATTCCTTTGAAGCCCCATTAGCACCCTGAAGAAAGGCAGTGACTTATCCTGCTCTCAGAGTTGTGTCCGTGCCTCTTTACTGTCAGTGTGTGGCCAGTACATGTACAGTAAGGGGCTTGAGCTCAGAGGATGGGTCAGGCCAGTCCAGGCCGCTGAGATTAACAACCATGGGAGGGATTAGTTTAAATGTCAGCATAATGTCACGAGCTGTGTTAGAAGGTCAAATGTTCAAACGGTGCTCAGTGGCGAGCAGTTAATAGATCACGTACAATTTGGATTGTTGTGGCCCCCGTGATGAATTGACTAGCATGCTAAAACAAACCGTTTCTGCAGCACGTTGTTCGATACTTAAAAATAATAAGGCGAGGTCAGATTTAAGATGCGGCTTAGTTTAATCGTTCGAGGGCAACTTCAAATACATGCGTGCGTATTTTCAGAGCCTGACCCTTCATAGTCTGTTCATTGATTGGTTTGGTCTAGACTAGAAAATTGTCTAATCAGTAGATTTGTATGCATTTTTCGTGATGAATTAGTTATATCCTGAACAATGATGAGCACATCTCTGGAAAGCACTAGATTTGAAGAGGCCCTTGTGCATTATTGCAAATGGAAAATCCAAATACTTGTCTGCGAAATCAACTCATCAATTGGTCAAGTAGTTAAGTTGATTAGTCAACCAAGGATTTCTTTCATTGAGTACAGCACTACATTTTTTACAAGCTTCTTTCTTTTTCACAGAGTGAGCATCTGTCATTAGATGTGGATTTAATCTCTCCCTCCTGTGGCCACAGTCTTTCTCTATTTATTCAACTAATGACTGAAGCAAAAACAGAATCCTCATCAGGCTACCTATTAGCCAGAGGGTGGCAGTGTTTATGGGTGAGAATGAACAGCAACACTAGTAGGTCCTCACTTGATCAACAAATCTATGTAAGTTAATTGACAGAAATAACCAGCGTCTTGTTTATTTAGTAGCATTTAGTTCCATTGAAATTACATGACTGTCCAAAACAAGCTCACACATCTCCCTTTGAGCCATTTGCACATTAGAACTACACAAATTGTGACTCATTAGATCCCAGGCCACCTGTGCACCCCTAATGAATCACGTTGCCCCTATTCCACCACATGAAGAAGGGAAAAAAAAAGCGTCGGCAGAGGCCATCATCAAATGGAGCTGGCTCGTCATCTGCCTGCCATTGTTCAGCGCATGTCATGCTCTGCTTCTCATGGAGGAAAAAACCCATTTGAGCTTGACTAACGCAGCCATGCAGACGCAGCGGCAGTGAGAGGTGGGGGTGGTAGGGCACGGCGCATACTCTGTGGATGGTCTCCACACTGAGGTCACTGAGCTCCACATTTGCTAATTTGCTTTGGAGTGCACCAGGAGCCCTGTTTGTCAGGGTCGCCCAGTAAAATGGGGGGAAATAAATTAAGCTGAGCAACAGGAAAGCAACGGGGGGGGTGTCCGTGAACCTTATGGACATGAACTTGTTTCATGGTCGAGGACGCGACTTAAACAAGCTCAGGCTCAACTGTACTGTGAACACTTGCACTCTATAGCTTATACTTCTCCCCCCTCCTCCACCCTCCATGCTTTCCTTCTCCATTTCCTCTTTCCATGAGTGTTCTCGTTGCCTAAGGTCAATTTGTCACAGAGAACACAAGCTTTTCTCACTTGGTTGCAGCGATTCAATGATTGGTGTGTACAAACAAGCATATCAGGCAAGGATGACATGTACCCACCTCCCCACCCTCCCTCACGCCCTCTTCTCTCATACAGATCAGTATGTCCTTCCTCTCTCCCTCCCTCTCTCTCTCTCTCTCTCTCTCTCTCTCTCTCTCTCTCTCTCTCTCTCTCTCTCTCTCTCTCTCTCTCTCTCTCTCTCTCTCTCTCTCTCTCTCTCTCTCTCTCACTTACACTGGGTGGAAGTGAGTGTCCCCTGCATGAGGTGGTTTACACAAGCTGCTGCCCTGGGAATCCCGGGCCAGCTCATTATCCCGCACCCCTGAGACACAGCTCACTGTAAATTAGGACATCAAACGATGCAGGCTCGTTAAAGAGCCACAGATCCACTCATTAGCATCAGCACCTTTCCTTGTTAGAGCCTGTATCGGCGTTCACTCCCACCACCACATTGTGTCCTGTCATTCCTCTGCACTGACTGGAAGATTTAGGATTAATGTCAGCTCTAGCCAGCGGGTCAGCTCTGTTGTGGTTCATATACCAGACTGATTGATCAGTAGTGGCGGGAAGCTGTGGAATTTGTTGACAGCTGCCCACTATCCCCACCACTTTTATCCATATTACATTGTGTGCAAAGAGGAGGGAGGGGGTGGGGTGGGTGGGAGAAAAACCTCTCTCAGAATAACTTCTGTCTGGCAAGTGGCTGAGTAGTTGTGTATCACACCTACAGGGGATGGACAAAATAACTGAAACTTTCAATACAATATGATAGTCCTTCAGTGCTCTTTCTTGTAATGGGTTTTGTTGAGCTTGGTTTGCTTGGTTCTGTTTACATTGCTTCAAAAACTGAGTAAAACAGTGATTGACAGACCTGTAGTGAAACTGACAGGACTGTCAATCACAACACAGTGATCGCAGCGTCCTCCGGTTCAAATCCACTCAACCAGTCACTTTAACCTTCATGTTTAACCAGGAAGACCTCAGAGATATAAAATTCTTTCTCTTTCAAGAGCGTCTGGCTGAGATTGGCAGCAGCAACAATGATGGACGAGCAACAAAAACAAGTGATGCAAAATACAGATGCCGGTCATATAATTAAAATGTCATGAAAAAGTTTTATTTCTGTAAGTCCATTCAAAAAGTGAAACTTGTATAATGTATACATCAATTTCACACAGACTGACATATTTCACATGCTTTTCTCTTTTAATATTGATGATTATAACTGACAACTAATGAAATCCCCAAATTGTGTATCTCAGAAAATTTGAATATTGTGGAAAGATTCAATATTGAAGACACCTGGTGCCACACTCTAATTAGCTAATTAACTCAAAGACCTATAAATGACCTCTCAGTCTAGTTCTGTAGGCTGCACAATCATGGAGAAGACTGCTAACCTGACAATTGTCCAAAAGATGACCACTGACACCTTGCACAAGGAGGACAAGACACAAATGATCATTGCTAAAGAGGCTGACTGTTCACAGATCCCTGAGGCGAAGGGGAGGAAAAGATGTGGTAGGAAAAAGTGTACAAGCAATAGGGATATCCCCCAGTCAAATTGTGGGAGAGATTCACAAAGAGTGGACTGCAGCTGGAATCAATGCTTCAAGAATCAATACACACAGATGTTTGCAAGGCATACATCTGTGGGTTCTGCATGGGCATCTGCTGTCGCATCCCTTGTGTCAAGCTACTCTTGAACAAGAGACAGTGTCAGAAGTGTCTCACTTGGTCTAAAGACAAAAAAGACTGGACTTCTATTGCGTGGTCCAAAGTTATGTTCCCTGATGAAAGTGAATGTTGCATGTCCTTTGGAAATCAAGGTTCCAGAGTCTGTAGGAAGAGACGGGAGGCACAGAATCCACGTTGCTTGGATGAATGTAAAGTTTCCACAGTCAGTGATGGATTGGGGTGCCATGTCATCTGTTGGTGGTGGTACACTGTGATTTCTTAACACAGTGCCAAAGCTACCAGTACCTGGTTTAAGGACCATGGTATCCCTATTCTTAATTGGCCAGCACACTCACCTGACCTTAACCTCATAGAAAATCTATGGGGTATTGTGAAGAGGAAGACGTGATACACCAGACCCAACAATGCAGAGGAGCCGAAGGCCACTATGAGAGCAACCTGGGCTCCCATAACACCTGAGCAGTGCCAAAGGCCAATCGATTCTGTGCCACGCAGCATTGCTGCAGTAATTCAGGAAAAAAGAACTACAACTCGGTATTGAGTCCTTTACATGCTCATACTTTTCATGTTCATACTTTTCATTTGGCCAACATTTCTAGAAATCTTTTTTTGTATTGGTCTTAAGTAATATTCTAATATTCTGATATACTGAATTTGGAATTTTCATTAGTTGTCAGTTATAATCACCAAAATTAAAAGAAGTAACCATTTGAAATATATCAGTCTGTGTGTAATGAATAAATATACAGGTTTCAGTTTTTGAATAGAATTATAGATATAAATCAATGTTTTCATAATATTTTAATTATATGACCAGCACCTGTATCTGGCTAAAGAATACATCCCAGTAACAAAGTGAAAAACACTGCCATGGAATTTGTGAATGGAATTTTTATGCTGTCATACAAAATAATCTAAGATCCCCTAAAACATCCCAATAACTATGTATATACAATAAACAAATAACCATTGTAAAACAGTGGTGACACTTAACATGTTTGGTTCTAAAATGGTCTTGTAAACATCAACAGAGTTGATATATTTTGCAATTTTTGTATCAAGCTGTAAAAGGTTCCAGGCAGAAGGTGCAGCAGACATAGTAAAACTCTTTTACCAAGAGTAACCCAACAATATCTTAATAAATGAATTTAATCCAGTTCTTTAATCTGAGAGAAGTCAAAGAGGACCAGCCAACATGGGTGTGCAAGGCATAATCAGATTATTTCTAATGAATTACAGTGGTCCCGAGGATCCAGGGAATGTACAAGGTTAAAGAAATCATGATTTTTTCCTAAGGGCAGGAGGCAAATAACCAATCGTTTATTTATTTGCTGCTAATTAACTTGTTGCTTTGACAAGTTATTTTTAGTCAAACAGTAACTGAAACAAGCTCATTTTTAGCTAAGAACAAACAGCAAGACCTCAAACTTTCCATCTGTCATACAAGATTAAAGACAAAATCTTACTATTTATAAGAAAACCAAATGTCCACTCCTAATTTAAGATAAAAAAAAATAATAAAAATAAATTTATAAAATATCTAATAAAATGCTTAATTGGCATTCATCTGGAAATGTATTGCTTGTGTAGCTCCATTTGAATTGGTGGTTCGTTATCACAGGTGAGAATCTCAAAATACACTGTCACACATGACCAACAGAAAACCTGCATTATGAAGAACAAGTGAATACCAACACTGATGGACCACAATCTATAGCCTGAAAAATAACCATTGAGGTTGTAACAAAACCACTCATCTTCAGACCAGATCCTGGTCTGAAGATGAGTACAAATGAGATGAAATTCAATTTAGGTCAGAACGACACTTGGTTAACTACCCAGTAATCATTTTTTTCAATGTTATTTTCTTGAAGCACTGCTCCAGGCGTATAGTGTTTGTTCAGTAGCTTCGCCCTTGTCTCCTGTCAATCCATACCTGCAATTTTCTTCATTACTCTTTATTCAGGACCTAGTTTTGTACTTTACTGTGAGAATGTATTGATTCCATAGCAAATTGTTGTTTTTTTTCCCTTTTTGTACCTTTGCAGCCTTCTTGTTTTCCAGCATGTTGTCTGTCACGGGGCTGTGCTGAGATGGAAACGTTCATGACCATCTGTCGTGTAGTCCGCATTTAACTTATTACTTTTTAAATATCGTAACATCATAGGTTGTTTGGGGATTTTTCATCTTTGCCTGCATGCTGTCAGAAATCCATCAGCATGCAGCCCATGGGTGATTGAGTCATTCCTCCCGCATGCCGTCACTTGAGTACATCTGTGTGTAGACTTCCACTTCATCTCCATCCTGCTCTTCTCCTCCCCAGGACCCAGACATCCTGTTCTTCCGTGGTTTCAGCTAAAACAAGAACTAATCAGGGGGTGTCAAGCAACTGTTAGTTTCCACCTTATGTCCATCCTCATAATTAATCTCACTTCATATTTTACAGAATGTGGTTTCATTTTTGGCCAATGAGTCATTCACCGTTTAATCTCCAATCTCCATATTATCGCTGATCCTGTTTATAAGTTTATATGTTGGTTGGGGAGAAGCTGGACAGCCTTTTAGATTTATGAATCATCATACAAGATTTTATTAACCTCAGCAAAATACTGAAGAGACAGGATCTGCATAATGTAGTTTTGAAGGTGCGCTATCTTGCAGCATGAAGCACGAAGAATATCATTTGTTATGAATCCGGCGAATAGTTTAATGCATCATAGGTGAAATTAGGTTAAGACTTGGGTAGACATGAGAGCTATTAATGATGTAAGGACAGTGCAGAAGCCATACGTGCAGATACAGGCTTTGTATGTCAGTGCATGTAGACATTCTTACATTCTTTCATTTTTCTTTGCAAAATTCTTTGTTCCTGCAACACTCAAAATTGATATCATATCCTTTTAAGTGCTATCCCAGACAAAATGAACCACATTTTCTAAGAAACCAGACCAGTAAATGTGGTTGTCGTTATATTTTGGTACGCTTCTCCATGTTTAGTGCTAGAAAAAAAATATTTGCTTCCTTCCTGACACTGTTTTCGATCTCCATGTGCATTTAAAATCAGGACATGGCTTTTGTAACATGTTTACGTGCATTAAGCAGAGCTTAGAATGTATTTTTCCCCAATGCCTTCTGTCTATCCTGCAGCCATTATGTTGGACTCAAAAAGAATCAAGAAGATTGTGTTCCTCAGCCTTTCCATGTGCATCCCCACAACTCACCTCAACTGATGACCTCTCGAACAACACTCCGCATGAATAGTATGTGGTAAACAATGGTGCTAAGCTAAGTTGCTCATTCTAAGGTTGAAGATCTCCCAATTGAACAGGCCATAGATATTTGACCACAGAATACTTAAACAAAGTCAGCCTGCAGATCTGCACTTCAGGGTCCAAACGCTAACACTGAACTGTACTGTATTGCATATCTACAGGCCGCACTTGTGCCCCAAGGGACTGAAAGGAATATCTTAATGACTGCGTGTCTGCGAATAAAACCTTGAACACAGTTATCCCACCATTGTGTGCTGTCTAATGTGAAAAGCATTGTCATCATTCATGGCTGTGTGTTTTAGGGTTGCAGCGAATTAAGACGAGGTTACATCCCATCCTTTAATTGACATCCAAGAGGTTAAGTGCCTCCGCTGGCTTTGTCCCTGTCATTATCTCCCATAATGTCTCTCTTCCTACTGCATACAAACACACTCATTCTCTTGTAACACATTGCAATTTGCTTACACAAAATTATGCAGAATACAAGAATGGAGAAGGTTGCCTACGGTTCTCTGAATGAATGTATGCCTCCATTGTGTGTGCACACAAGTGAATAATATGAGACACAGAATGTCAACTGCTGCATATCACTGAGCTAACTTGTTCTCTAATTGATTGGTTCTATTTTGATTCATATATTCATACACTATATTGTTTCCCTTATAAAGTCTGTATTTCCACAGTGGTTACCTCCATTTTACATATATAGCCTGTAGCATTCCCAGTTGCAACACTATAATTTACCATCCTTTTTTTCAAATTAGAAGCAATTTAGTCAAGTTTTTGGCTTTTTTTCCCCTCCAAATTCTAAAAAAAAGGTTATTTTCAAGGATTTCTTTTTAAAATGCGTTGTTTAAAATCACAATTTTTAGAACATAGTCTCTTTTATTTTCACACCAAAGAGTAAATATAATATCGCCAGTGTGTTTTCTCAGTGTGTTCCAGTGTGAGTATGAAATTAATTACTTATCACACAAATACTTCATAGGTGTCTACACCGCATGCTAAACATTTCAACCCTTTGAGGACAATTACACGTTATTGGAATGTTGCAACAGCTTTATGGACGGAGCGTTTGCACAATGGATCTCGATTTACTTGCATCTTCACTTCCTCGCTTGCAACGTGCTATATCCTCGTAACACAAACATATTATGGTTCAATGGAATTTAAAGAATTTGTCTATTGAACCGAACGATTTCAGGCTAACAAAAAGCTCCACAATAACAGTTTATCTTCAAAGTTTCACAAGTTCCTTCAACTTGTTCCGTATATGATTGTCTTCTGTGCTCACCGTGCATCCAGTTTAACCCAACACACCTTCAGAGATGATTATTCCAAACCTGGTTGCATGAGGCAATCATAGAAGATACAGATAATTGTAAATGTTTGATTTAAACGTTTAATTGTATAGTGCATTTGGAGGTTTTTTTTGGAGATTTGTTTTTGTTCAGAAGACAACAAACAAAAAGTGCAACATTACTAAATTAAATCTTGTAATCCGGTTATCGTCATCAAAAATGTAGTTTTTACATGTGAACACACCAAAAGGCTCTGTGAATAAAATTGAAAAGTACATTTAAGAGGTAGATGAAATTGTTCAAAGTATATTGCACCTCTCGGTTCTTGGTATAATAAAACAGGATGGGTTCATGGAGGGCAGCCTGGGTTGGCAAGAAATTCACCACCATTCAGCGGCGAGCCACAAAGCACAAATAGGCCTTTTTTCCCCACTGCAGCAGCCACAGTCATTAAGGCATCTTATGACTTTTTCCTGCCCAAACTGGGTATTATTTTCTGTTTGTCAATGACGATTACGCTAATTTGGCCACAAGCTTCTGTGCTTTTTTTTTTTTTTTTTTTTTGTGAAAGGCTTTCCCATTCACCACTCACCATGTTAGGAAACTACTATTTTGGGCCCATGCCTCAGTCATACAAAGACATGCGTTATTGCTCTGTCTGAGCCTTATACACAGACACAATTCATCAACAGGTGTGGGAGGAAATTTTTTTTTTTTTTCACTCTACAGAAGGATGTTACGTTGAGAGTGTGTGGGGTAAGTGTGTGAGAACAAAAGTCGCTTGCAAGGGGTATTCAGCCTGCAGGAGGATTTCCTTGCTCAGAAGGGGAAAGAAGAGAAGGAAGTCCCGATACAGCTGCTTGTGCTGAAGCATTTATACAGATGAATGAATTGTACGTCTTTGCTCTTTAATAAATGTTGTAATTTGACAGACACATTAAGCACATTCTGTAAGAATCAGTTTAAATTAACTCAGAATTAAATTTCACCTTCATAGTATGTTTGTATTTGCGACAGGAAACCTCCACGTGGAGAATAATATTCGTCTGTTTTGACCTCTTTACAACAGCACTTAGCCTATTAGGCTGCTTCTTACGGGCTACAAATTGTCTTTTACAATGAATGGAGGCCACAAAAGCATGTTATAATATTGCATATTCACTGAAAACCATTCATGTGAAATCTTAAAATGTACTTTGAGGAAAGATTAAAGTTGCAGCTTTAGCTTGCAAAGGTGTGACTTGAATTGGGGAGACAGATAATGGCGTGGCAGATGAAGGCGTTTTAGTGGTGTGTTGATTTATAATGGCTTCTCTTTAATATCTTTGATACCTTTCATCCCGAGACTTGGGATGCTTGGCCTTGCCATCAGCAATATTTTATATATATTTTTCAACATCATGCCTCAATTCCCCTTGAAGGATGTTTTATGTAAAATATGCTTTTTGTACCCTGGAAAGACATTTAATCAAGATTAACCTTGGTATTTTAGTAGCCAGTGGTCTAGCTTTGTGGGGTTTTTTTTTATAATGGAAGACAATTAAGCACTACTTCGGTGCAGGGGAGAAAAACAATTATTTATAGCATGATTTTTTTGGGCTGTTTTTAAAGGTGTTAGCTCCAAATGGAAATGTATTGACTTTTTTTTT
The DNA here is from genome assembly GCA_030544235.1 of Lepturacanthus savala. Taxonomy (NCBI): domain Eukaryota; kingdom Metazoa; phylum Chordata; class Actinopteri; order Scombriformes; family Trichiuridae; genus Lepturacanthus; species Lepturacanthus savala. The sequence goes on along the minus strand of CM060469.1, from coordinate 14,799,014 downwards.
TTGCATGTTGAATATTCCGTCAAGTAAACTGCATATAGGCTGACTTTTCTGGTACATTTAGCCTAATATTTCTTTTTCTTTTTTATTAAATGTTGATGTTACTTTGCCAAAAAAGTAGCCTTGATGGACCCGAGTAGCTCCTTTAAATAATTCAGTCCTATTTTTGGAGCTATTTTGCCACAATTGGAAATTATACATAGGGTAACATTTTTGATTTAGCCTATTTTTCTATAAATTAACATCAAATTGTAATTTCATAATGTTTCTTCTTGCTCCACTCAGCAAAAACAACAAAAAGAAATAGTAAAAACTAATAATAATAATAATAATAAAACTTACAGTGACCCTGATTTACAATAAATACAATGATCTCTGTTTGTGTCCGGAATACTTCACCTTTTTTTGAAAAACTTTAATCAGTACTTGTAGCAGCCATTAGCCTGTTGGAAACGTGGCAGCGGGGGAGCACTGCTCTTGTGAAGGTTCATTCATGGTTTTCAGAGCATGGCAGACTCGAGTATCCTCACATTGTCCGCTAAGAACGTGCAGAGAAAATAGTTTTCTTGGGTGGTCCGACTCATTAATACACTCCGCAGTTCTTGATTTACGGCTCACAGTTCAACTGCTGCCAATTAACGTGGAAACACGCAAGAAAAAAAAAAGAAGAAGAGGAAACTAGAGAAGAGGAGGAGGAGGCCACTGAGTTTCCTCCTGTTGGCACAAAACAGAGTCAGGATGAACCTGCCCTCCACATCCAGGTAGGACACCAAACTCAAACACTGATGACCCGCATATAGCAGCAGCAGCAGCGTAATAATGTAGAACATATAGATAAAAAACACTACTGCTAATACACAACCAAACTTAAGCTCGAGTTAGGCCTAGTTAAAGCGCTGTATAATGTAGTATAATGTAAGTTTACTATCCAGGTTTTACTATAAAGTATACTAAAATGTAGCAGTTTGTAGCCTAGCTTAATTTATGCTAGTAGCCTATATTAATTTTAGGAGGCTAAACTAAAATACAATTAATGACATTTAACGTACACGTGCAATAAAGGGCATATTTAAGTATACTTAAAATAAGATTTTAAATAATTTCAAACATAATATATATACATATAAAAATATACATATTTTTTGTTTACTTAATTTTTTCGCTTAATAATGCTATTTATTTCCTCGGGTAACTTTATGGATGCTGTTTAACTTAATGCTATTTATTCGCTTGGGTAACTTTTTTATTTATTTATTTTTAGTCATTCCAAGAAGAGATTCAGTAAAGTAAAAAGCTTTGCGTTAGTTCACGTTAATGCTTTGTTCAAAATGACGCAGCTGAAGTCTAAAGGTTAAACAAAAAGACACTTTGTGCACTCACGGATTTTGTTAACATCAAATTGTTCTTTTAAAAAAAATCCAGCTCTGCTTCCAATTCCTTTATTTTTTTTTTCAATGGGTGTTTGTGAGTTTCTGTATCATATTGTTGATTTTACAGTTAATAAAATAACGAATTAAAAAGGTGCAAGAAGGTCAGAAAAACTCTAAATTAAAGGGCTCATCATCATGCTTAGCTAAATTATTCTCATTTAGCACTGGTGAGTTGTTTGTAGTTTGTTTCATAAGCTGCATTTGTGTAAATAACATAGCAAAAAAACTGACATTTTTCCCAAGTTACTTTGAAGACAAAACAAATTGATGAGTTTCCTCTGCAGCAATATATTTACGAGAGAAAATCAATGAAACCTAAAACAAACTATCATAAAGATATTTGCATAAACAGCCATAAACCACATTACATTGCAATTATAGTCATCTAATGTTGTTTTATATGGGGGGAGACACGTCTTACACGTGACAAAGCTCTAAGTTCATCATAGGTTGCTGCTTTACCCCACATCATTATGCAGTTTATAACTTTATATTTTATACTGATATCAGTTTATCACATTTTTGGGGGAGGTATATCCATCTGTAAGGCTAGTATTTTATATTTTGTCCCTCAGAGTCTGAGAAGTGATCATTTTCTTTGTGTTTGCTCTCATCCCAGTAAAATCAGCAGCTGCCTGTTGAGGTCGTGCACTGTTGCACGGTACCCTGTGACCTTGTCAAAAGCAATCACTGTGGTAACACACCGCTATAGTTTTCCTCTCATCTTAAGACATAATCTCTTTAATTGGTGTCAAAGTTGGGGTCCTTATGGTGAAAGTCCTGAAAACACCCATAGACAGACATGCTCGCTCGTTGACACTTGAAAAAAAACAAATAAATGAAACGGGGCCTTGTCAATGTGGTGGTGAAACTTGTTAATCTATAGTGTGAGGTGGGTGTTACCGCAGGCCCTCTAGCCACTCTAGTCTGACAGGATCCTTCGACCAAGTCAGTCCCGTCTGACCCCGCAGTCTATTCAACCCTTCTCCTTTTTTTTCGTCTTTTTTTTAAACCCCTACTCACTTTCCACAATGTAGGCCAAATTTGGATGGCATGAGATTTCCTTTGGATCTAAACCACAGGAAGAAACTTATCTGATCATGTTGCACGAAATCCTCTTTGTTCTTTTTGTCTGAGTTAAAACCGTGTGATATGATTTATGCAGATCACAGAGTTGTGAAAGAGTAGATTTTTTATATTTTCATTAAAGTAGCTTTAATAATCTCTAATGTCTTTGGTTGTATTGTGCCTTGTGTGAATTTTACATAATGTGTGAATCAGTGCGATGAAGTTATTCACTGGATCAGTCAAAAACACTAGAGCTGTGATAATTCATTGACTAATTACCAACTGATAAATTAATCCGAAACTTTTTTTTTTATATCATTGAACCACTTTTTAAAAAGAAAATATCCAATTTCACTGATTCCATTTCTCAAATGTCTTGAGTCCCCTGTGGTAGCAAACTAAATTACTTTGGCCTGGACCAAACTATAAATTTCAGGATGTCACCTTGGGCTTTTGGAAACCGTGAATGTCCTTTTTTCACCAATTTCTGATATTTTATAGACTAAACAAAGAATCAAATAATTGAGAAAATAATCGACAGATGAATCAAAAAATGAAAATAATCACTAGTGGTAGTTCTAAAAGAAAAAAAATACAGACACACTTTTTATCTATGACTGTTTTTTCAATTGAAATAGCATGAAATGTACTACATCAGAGTACAGTGTGGCCTCAGTTTGTTAAGTACACTAAACTATACAGCAGCCCTGTTGTGAAGGTCATGAAGGTCATTCATCTGGATGCTACAGTTTGTGGTGCCTGAATTGTACAGAGAGATCTTTCTGGTCCTTATTCTACAGTCACAGCTATTTATGTACTGAAATTACATATTTGACCGTGAACATGTCTCTAAAACACTTTCACATTAGCCTATAACCTTCATAAAGGTAATATTTTATTGCAGGGCTGATGTGTAAGATAAATTGGAAATTAAGTGTTTTATTTTTTGCTTTTGTAATATTTGAATATACAGTGACATTAGGTTTATTCATATCCTCCAGGCCTTAGTCTAAATAACTGAGATATATAACGCTAATCAGGACGGCAGTGAATAGAAGATGCGTGTTGGTGAGCGCTGGCTGATGTGCTTATCAGAAACATGCTGGAGAACATCCTCACATACCATATAATTCTGTGACTTCATGAGTCAGGGTCATAAATGTATCCTATGTTATACCTGCAGAAAAAAAGGTGTTGCAGTTTTGTTGGGAAGGGCCACGTTTCAACATGGAGGTTATATAAACTGAGAACCCATCCTGACCTCCACTACTGACACCCAGAGAATACACCTGAATATCAGTGTGCAGAGGTCAACCCTGTTTCTGCTCACCTGTGTCCTCCCTGCAGACTCTCGCTTTATCAATCGTCTTCCCGGGAGGACTGTAGGCTTAAACCAATTAAATCACTGAATGGCTCTCCATAGGGAAGGTAACAAGAAATCTTGGAAGAATTCAAAGACATGTCAAGTCATATGTAATGTGACGGAAAACGCCAAAGAGATGCAACAGTAAAGGTATCAAAGAAAGGTTGAGACAGGTACAGTAGGCTGTTTTACAAGGCATGCAATTCTGTTCAGCAACAATAAAGCCAATTGGTGTTGAACGTGGAGTTGTTCAGATGTTTTCATCACTCGGCTTCGACATTCACCTGAATGGCTCTCCCCTCTGCAACAGGAGAGGGAGGAGGAGAACGAAGGGTAAAGCCAGATGAATGTGGAAAGCACACATTAATAAAAAAGGAAATAAGTGGATAAAAAAAAAATGCAGATAGTCACAGGACGTGAATGTGTCCATTGAAGCACTCTTTTGGGTGCTAGCCCGATGCTCCCACTAATGGTCTGTTTCACTGAAGTAGCACCAGGAATGCTAACCTTCTCAATGCTTCACAACTTAGGGCAAGCATGGCAGCGCTCCCATTTGTGTGTGTGTGTGCCTCGCTGTCATTATCCTTTCCCGGGGGGAAAAAAGGAGAAAAAACTCATTCTAGCATACGCTCCCATCCTGTAATGAACAGGGACTACATATTTATGTTTTTTTTTTGCCAGAGAACGCTTGAAACACAAGAGGGGTTAAAGTAAAGAGAGGGGAGGTCTTTGGGCCATTTTCAATATTTCCCCGCTCTGTGCCCCACAGGGCAAGTGAGGGGGTGCTTCTTTACAATAATCAGGTGACCACGGAAAAATAGTGTGGCCTTAACAAGCCCAAATTAAAAAAGAACATCATTTTCATTATGCAGTCAACACAATTACAAGCAAATGTTTTCTCTGTGGAGCTGCCCCTGCTTTCACGGTCTTTGTCCCTCACTCCTTAGTGTGTGCAGAGAAAGGCCCCAGTGGTCAATGGGCAGCTGAGTGGCGTGTTCAGCGGAGGCCCACATCCTTAGCCCCCAGCGCAGAATGCGTTTTGTTAGAAGAGCAGCCATACATTCTGAGCAGATTTGTTGAATTAGAGAGCGCAGCGGGAGATGGGGAAGCGGGGGGTAAGTGATGGGGAGGACTTGTTGCTAGGTGACTGACATACAACTGCAGCATGCCAGTTTTCAGAGCTTGGCACTCCTTGTCTGTTTTCCTTTTTGTTTTCTTCCTTATCGTCCCCCCTCCCTGCTCCACCCTCCCATCAATTCACTTGTCTAGCTCTCCTCATTGCTGAAGTGTGGATAATAAAATGAAGAGAAAATAGACAAAACAGCACGAATCATGGAGGATTCTACAGTACACCTCTAGGACCTACTAAGAACCTAGTCTTCAGCCGAGTGTCGATGCTCAGAAATCTTACTGTTAAGTGTTGTGGGAAAAGGGGGAAAAAAATCTTGTATGGGTAAAGTAAAGGTGGATTCCCTCTTTCTAATGCGCTAGTTAGTATAGAATCTGTCATAAAGCATTAGCCTCATGGAGACACTTTGCGCTATCAGCAAAAAAGAAAAACAGTCTTTTCCTGGGGCTGGTAAGTGACACACAAGGACAGGCAGGATCTCTCTGAACCCCCACCTCCCTACAGCCGGCAGGGAGGTTACAGCGATGCCTCTTGGGAGATTTGCTATTCGAAATCCTAATATTTTGTAGATAAAATCAGAGATCTATGTAGGATTAATGGTGTTGTAATGATTACCCATGCATCCCAATGAGAATTCATTCAGTAAACAGTCAGTAATCACAGCAATTTTAGATTTTTCTCACTGACTCTTTGAATTTTCCCGAGCAAACACTTTCATTAGCTCTCCCCCCAACAGACAAGTGTGTTGTCTTATCTATGACCACTTACCTTGTCAACCCCTGTCACTGCATGTCGAGTGCCTCAGCTCCATGAGGCCACACTGGCCTTTTCACTGGACTATCTGCGGAGTTAAGAGTGTGGAAGGAATGGAGAAGAGTTTAACATCCAATAGCGGTTTCTCTCACTGGATTAGCCATTGGTTGTCTTCATAAAAATAGGTTTGATATTCATGTTCAAATGCAAAACTAGGCTAGGATAGAGATAGGCTTGATGCTCTATGTATTTTTTTATTGTCATTTATAGCTATACGTGGGCCGCACTTCTGTCTTCGATAGTATGAATACATGAAAAGAAATGAAATGGCTGCTGGTGCTGCCGATTCTGGAGAGGCATTACCCGCACACTTCGTCTCCCTGTTTCTCTGAAAATGTATTACACTTTCAGAATTACACTCCCCCCACGCCGCTGCCACCCCCCACCCCCACATCATCTCTGAACATAACGTATTCATTCCATGCCACCGTAGAGTGTACAGATTCAGGGTCATCGGAATTTTTGATTTCCCCCACGGTGTCGTGTTTATTTGAAGCTGTATCTGAAGGTCAAAACCAAATACACCCAAACGAAAAAGCCATTGTTGATCTGTTTCTCCACCTCGTGCCTCCCTATTCCCTTTCACCAAGAAAGCATCTTTCTTTCTTTGTGCTGCCTGAGGCTTATGAGACTATCAGGGCACACCTGTGCCCTGAGGAAAATTCCCCTGCTCTCTCTAAAGCTGTATTATTCAGCACAAGGCCATGACAGTGTTTCTAAAAGCATTTGGAAGATTGTAAATGGTGATGCTAAAAAGTGTCAGGAACCCACAAAGGCACAAAAAGAAAAAAAGATACTGCATACAATAGCTTCCTTTTATATGTGGTAGATGGACAAATTGTCTGAAACAAGATATAGGCTTCACATTTGATAGTAAAACAACCCGTAATAGCTCCTGTAAGCTGTGGTGGTATGATCGCAGATCAATAAGAGATTGGAGCTGTTTCATTATCTAAAAGAAATTGATATTTAACATTTGTTTTAATTCAGTGTTTGATATTTATAAGCAAATTACAAGTATTATTTTGTTGGATGTTAAGTATAGATAAAAATGATCAACAATAGAGTGAGTCAGCATTACTAGAATTATATAATGATAAATATGTAATATTAAATATTTAATAAATTAACTATTTAGACAACAAACATAACCTAATCATGTATGCTGCATCTTTATTTTTCTACATTTACAGTGTTTATTTTAACTTTAATTATTGTAACTATTTCCACTGCATATACTTAATTTCAGGGACTTTTCATTCATCGCCAGGTTTTAATTTTTTTTTGTTCAATGTAACGCTCAAAATTCTGTTCATGTGTGTTGTTTTAGTATTTAGCTTTGTCAACTTGTGTGAAAATGAAGTGCAAGAGTGACTGAGTAGCTCAGCTCAAAGCCTATATGGTCATTAGTTTTATCTTATTGGATTATCCTCCAGATCTCTTTGGCCGGGTTCCATACAACAAGCCAAGGTTGCATTAACACTGTCTCAGGTTTTACTGGCTCAGGCTCCTGCTGCTGTCAGTGCTGATGTTGTGCAACCTGCCAAACTTTTTGGCAGGACTTTTAATGACACTATATGCTGAGTCCACAGACAAACTTGTAATATTACATTCTTTCATACTTAGTGTACATTCTGTTCTTTGATACACATATCTCCCTCTCAGGATTGAATCCAACCATCATAGCTGATTTCACTGCGGTTTTATTTTGTGGACTAAATGAAAAGATTATTATTATTCGGCTTGGGCTGAATTAGCATTGCCACATCAACATCACAGCAGCTCGCCTCCACCAAGGCTCATGGAGAGGATTTTATTGATCACATCCTCTTCTTTCCTGCGATATTATTTTTGCCTCGTTTGAAAAAAACCCACTGCTGACTTTGGTGTCTTATAGCTTGCTCATTTACATTGACCCGAATCCTCAGCGTGTCTGTTAAGTAGAATGATTTAATCTCCCCTGGCAGGAGCACCCAGAGCACCCCTCTGCTTACCCTCCGAACATGCATTCTTAATCAGTATATTAAGATGTCACATAACAGTCTGAGCTCATCAGCAGTGTCGCTGGCCATAGCAGATATGGACTTAGCTATTTAGAGTAGTATTAGTATTTAGTATTTCACTAAATAATGATGTGTAGATTTTTTTTTAATTGTAAAAATTAAGGGGGCATCTTGTATCAGTATGTAGGGAAACATATTATCCTTTAAAAAAATAGGAATATTTATTCCTATTGGTTCCTTATCTTATATAGGCTTAAACAGAAAAATTACACTTTTTTACAGAAACTCTGTAAAACTTGCCTTGGTAACTTGGAACTTCAAATGTTCCGCACGATCTGATTTTATGTGGCTGGAGAACAATCCTTGGAAGTCGCGATAATGCCTGCCAGTGGAAGTCCACAAAGTCTTGCTTGAATATACCCGGTGGAAGAGAGACCCGTCTCCTAATAAGCACAGCTGGGGATATTCTGGCAATGGTCTATGAAACCACTTGCCGATACCTTAATTACTCGTTTCCAAAAAGGAGAAACAAAAGATCATTTCCCACATTAAAGACAGAGAAGTTTCATTCCTGAATCCAGTTATTTGCAGTTTATCTGCTTCATAATAATACCTGTGGAAGATTTTGTAGTGTGTTAATTTGCCTACTAACTAATTATGTCTCTATCTAACCACACCTGCCGTTATATTTTTCTATTCATCTGCTTTTATGTTTGTGTTCAGATCTTTTCTTCTCTTTTCCATATTATCTTTACATTTTCAGCTATTGCAAATAATGCTTGTATGTGTGTACACTCCTAGGCAAATTAAAGTTGGATAGTTCATCTATTCACTTAATCTAATCCCCAAACTCTTTATGGAGCTTCTTATTTGTAGATACCTCCAAAACTCCCTCTTGTCTGTTGAGACAAAAGAATCTTGAAAAAATGCAAATCATTTACTTTTTGCATATTCGTATCCTCCCATAAAGAATATTTGTCTTCACCCTATTTAGATTAATAGGTAATTACAAATTGAAGAATGAATTTTCTTAGATTGAGGGATATGTACCGACTTCCATCCTTATCTCTCTGGAATGTTACAAGATTGGATTATTGTTAATGCTTGGTTCCTGTTACTGTGATGATGCCACTATCTGCCTCAAGGGGGCAGCAAGTTCACTTTCTATCTACCTGCATGAAAGTTGATTAGTATTTACATTATTCCAATGTTTAGCCAATTTTGTCATTTTAAATGACATTCAGTTCAACTCTACATTTGGTAGTCCCAGCCCTCATAAATTCCTTGAAGGCAGGACATGTGGATAGCCACAAAATGTCATCCGCATAAAGAAGCCGCTTGCACTCTCTTCCTCCAACTCTAACCCCACCAATCTTTGGTTCTGCTCTAATAGCCATTACAAGTGGCTCAAACGAATACCAAACAAACATGGCGAGAGCGGGGCTCCCTTCTTTGTGGCACGTGACAGCTTAAAGGTGGGGAGTAAGATCAACTCATTTGTAAGGACTGATACCTTTGGGTCATATCACTTTAATTCATTTAAGAACCATCCAAAAGTGTTCATATGCATTATGAAAACTCCACCTGGATGAAAGCCCTGTCTGCAGCTAGAGAGAAGGCTGCGGTTGGATTGTTGTCGTCGCTGCTTAGCTCATCAAGTGAAGCCATCTTCTGAGGTTATCAAAGGATGACCTTACTCTTGTAAATTCATCCTGATCTGGATGTATAATATCCAGCAGCATATGCTCTAGGCACATAGCCAATACCTTAGTTAGTATCAGCCTCTGCCAAGTTGCTAAACAGGCCTGTAGCTGGTTGGATCCTTTTGTCATTTGAGGATCAGTGAAAATGCTGGTAACTGCCCTGTTACTATAGCCACAGAATATATCTTTGTTAAGATAGGTGTCAAAATATCAATTTACTTCTTTTGTGTTCAACCAGTATCATCATCTAGTCCCAGAGCTTTTTCTAACTTTATTCATGTAATAGCTTTTCTAAGTTCATCATCTGTAATTGTTTCTACTTGATTGGAAGGCTGCCTAGGCAGATCAATCCTCGAAAACCATTCATTTCTTCAATATCAACAGGATTGTCACAGGCGTGAGGAGAACGTTCAAAAGAATTGATTAATTTCCTGAGGTGTAGTCACATCTTAATAACATATGTGGCTTCCTTTTGTGTTTTCTCTCTCGTTTTGAGCTTTTCTCCACTTGCGTAGAAATTTGTTTTTAGTCTAAATAAGAAATATTCACCTTTCTTATAATACATCTTATTTAACTCATATTTAATGTTGTTTACCTATTTCAGTAAGGTCTCACTCTACTTTTCAGAGAAAGATTTTTTTTTCCTTTTGCTTTAACTTTATTTACAATTTACTGATATTCTCCACATTTCTTCACCTTTGGTGTAATGACTATTTAGGCCCTAATACAGTATCCTTTTGGTAGACCCCTTGTTTAAACAATAGTTGCTTAAACGTTGCATCTTGTGATAAAGAAATGTCTTCACTACTCCTCACTCTGAGTATCCTTTGTTAGATACAATTACACTGTTAATGCGACCCCTATTCTGCTATCCATAACAGACTCAATCACGCTTTTGGATAATAAACATCTTTTCGAATGCATTTTTGTTCCCATGAATAGACAGTACATTCTCTTTCTTTGGGATTTATTGGCCTCTAGATATCTCCCAGGCTCAGGTCCTTTATAAACTAATGTATTATATAGATAGATGGACTGTTTTTAGCTGTACGACCAAGGTTGGTGGAATTGGTTTTCAGTACAGTACATTATAGACTACAGCATAATTACATAGATGGACAACAGCAAAAAAATCACATTATCTTGACACAATACAGGGATACAGTCAACATATCATCAGAGAAACATAGTACATACGACCATATTTGTTAGACGCATGTCACATCAGTAGTATATGTGGAGGGAGCTTTTAAGGACTGATGCCAGTAGGTCTACATATATTAGTCTAATCCAATTCCAGCATGGCAAATCTATTCTTTAGAACATTCAGAGAATATGTTGCCTTATCCACTATATCATCCAGACTCAAATACATCGCCACAAATATTATATGCCTATTCTAAACCCTAAAAATCTCATTAATTACAAGAGGGGAAATGCATCCTCCTGATTTGGAGCATATACATATTAAAGGGATTGACCCTCACCCCATTAATTATGTTCTCTGCTATTCTGTTATTATATCTCTGTTATTCTTTCAGCATATGTTTAAGTTCTAAGTATTGCCACTCATCATTTAAGTGAATCTAAATACTGGGCTAACCCAGTCTCTTACTTTGTGATACATATTTCTTGTAACATTTGTGTGCCATAGGAAATGTGACCACTGAACCCATTGAATTTCATTCTTCAGGTCAATTTTAATTAATTCATCATTTAGCAGGTTTTATACTAGGAACCTAATTATCTGCAGATGTCATCACCATTCCAACCAGCCTTGAACTGCTATGAAAACCGGTAAAACACTGAATACCCCATTTCACCTTAAAGAATCTATGTTTCCGCAATGTAGTTTGCCACTGCTACCCAAGCTAATGCTAACATTTTGATATATTCAACATGATAAATTCAGAACCAGGAGTCCAAATGACAAAAAACAACAAAATTGTATACAGCAGACATTATTATTTGGTAATTGAATTTAAGGGGGATGTGGACAATTTTTCAGGAGCAATGTCCTAGGTAACCATCTCTGCATTACGATATTACATTTATCGTGCGACTGAGAAGATCAGGGACCAGTGAGGAAATTATTTGACTCATCTTCTCAAGGTCCCTGAAGTCTCCACAGGGCCTTGTCCTTGTAGCACAGGACTGCTGACGCCGCACGGTGCACTGAGAGGGCTGTGCATGGATAAATATTTGAGTATGTGTGAGTGTCGAAAGCGAGATGACTCTCAGCCTGTCAGTTGTGTTTGGAGTCGTGGCATCAAGCAGAGACCTGCTCAGTGACACTGGATAACTCAAGCAATGACATGAACACATACACATATACTTTCTCTCCCCCATCCCCCTCCCTCACCACTCTCTGTGTAACAGACACAGAGCTAGCCCTGTCAGCTAATTCCTGTCAGAGGCATCACCCTCTAGGTACAGTGGTGAGCTATGTGTGCACAGTGATCAGGCAGCTCTGCCTTCTCCTGCCTCTACCTAGACAACTCCCTTCATCCTAATGAGGTCTGTCAGAATGGCATTTGACATAAGCCATCAATAAAGCACAGCTGACAGACATTAAGACTCTGGAAATCCAGGATATCCCTGGCCTCTGCCCCCTGTAGTGGAAACAACTCCCAATTCTGAGTTGGTTCTCTCATAAGGCAGATGCTTACAGATCTAATTAAGGGCTAATTCATATCTATGTTACACCAGTCTGACAAAAAAATCTGTGCAGCTTTCACCCTGACTAATTACCTGTTAAATATGCTGCCTCTATGTTTTCCAATATATTACATTCAACAGTATGTAATGCATACAAACCAGCATCATCTCTTTGATTAAAAAAATAACGACCGTAGCCAATGAAAATATTTCAATTTTCAAAAGACACTGTAAGTAATTATGTTGCGTTATACGTCCTCTGTGTATACTGTGGCTCACAGATTACTACTCATCTGTGATTTGCACTGATAAAACTAGGTCCAGGAGCAGCTAAACTTAAAGCAGCTTGTTTAAACCATAGTGCGGCGAGTGTAATGCACTGATGAGTGTACCATTTACTATTAAGTAAATCTGAGCTCAGGATGAAGTCACGGCACTTTAAGGGGCTCAGTATGAATCATTCCCTCGCCCTAATGGACACAGTTCAGGCTTCTGTTTTTATTTTTGTTTTTCTTCTGTTAAATAGCCTGAAGATGTGTAGTTAGAAGATATATATGAAAAAATAAATTAAAATAATGTGGCATGTCATATCTGTTCAAGAAAGAAGTATTCACGTTTGATGCAGCAGCTGTTTTTTTTGTGTTACAAGCTTCTGTTCTGCACCGCATCCAACACATTAAATTACACACATCCTAAAGAGACCATGTGTAAAGGTCACTGATGAAAAAACTGCTATACTGCAGACAAAAGAGCAAAGTCTGTTGCTAGAAGAGACATTTATTGAAATGTTTGTGTGCATGTGTGTACTTGTGTGTATGTGTGTGTGCATGTGTGTATGTATGTGTGTGTGTGTGTGTGTGTGTGTGTGTGTGTGTGTGTGTGTGTGTGTGTGTGTGTGGAGCAGAGGCTCTTAGACAATGTGAAGTGGAGGTGAGGCCCAGGCGACATGGCTGTGGCGTTGTGACCTGTGCCCTGACTCACGCATCATGTAGCTCCCTGGCGCCAGAGGATCTCCTGACCATGATGGGTTTTGACTCCTGTCACCTTTGGGTGTCGTCAAGATCCTCTGACATGGACAGGATTTTTTTGTTTTTTTTATTTTGGGAATGGGGAGGGGATGCTTTTCCGCAGCCTAAAACACTCTACGGGTGACCACTGAGTGGACAGACAGGGAGGAGGTGGGCACTTACCCCGTGCTTTACAGTGCTTTACCCCGTGTATGACAGACATTGTTGTCATACATAGGCTGAACAATTAAAAAATCTATAAGGCTGACTATTACAAACTTACGCAGAAACTTTCAATGTTATCCTAATAAATAAACAAACTGTCAAACAAACTGAATATCTGTTCTTCCTATTGCAGATATGATGCATTGTAAAGTTTTTTTTAGTGAATAAAATATAAAAAGGGAGACAGAGGCATCTGTGTGTATGTGGGAGGCTGAAGATGAAGGTCTCAAGACCCAGCATTCGATCGACCCACCTGTTTTGACAGTTCCTCTGCAGCTGCATTAATACAGCACAATCACTGAAATGATTTTTTCTTGATTTTGTAAAATATCTTCTCATACAGAATTATGGTTTTACTGACTAGACCATTGTGTTGGGCCTTAGGAAATACTGATTTTGGACAGCTTCCATTCATCTGTCAATCTCCACAGCTGCAGTTCACTATGACTGAAAACCATCAATGATTGAAAAGAAACCAAGATCCACTGTGCACCAATTTCATGTATGTTTGGCATGTGTTTGACAGTCACTTACTGCTGTGTTCAATTTCAATTTCAAACATGCAGTAAATGACTTGCGTGAGCCGAGGATTTAGTGTTCATAATTACCAGGTTGGTATTTTAGTTCTTAACATTGAAATGCTGCCTCGCATGCTCAATCACGTGGTTGTGCAAGTGCTATTTGTGATGTATCCATTTGTTGATTTGCTATTTCTGCTCTCTATCACTGTGCCTTTTACACAAATACTCACAAACACTCGTAATATATAGTGGCGGGGTGCAACATGTACTCTCCCCAGTTTCACTTAGCCCTTTATCTGACCAGAAATTGACTGCATTCAAGAGTGGAATGGATGTAATAATTGCATTGCATGCACTCTATAACATGCTTTGTAAATGTGTTTCCAAACAAAAATGAGAGAAGAGGGGGAGAAAAGGGTAGCCTAGATCTCAAGGTGTTCCTAATGGCTTTCTGCCAAGGATTCGAGCTCGAGTTGGTAAAATTACTCTTTTTTTTTTTTTTTTTATAGCCTCATTGTGAATGTAAACTCCAGCATGAATATTCCGTGTTGCTGTCAAACTCAAGTTTGAAACGGGCATTATGGAATTACATATTTCTGCAGTTACGCCACGAGAGTGTGAATTGGCTTAGTGCATAAAAGGTCAAATACCATGTGCACTGATTATAATAATAGTCTTCTTGATGCGCTGTAGTATATGGCCTGTAAAACAAAAGCTTGGGGGAGGAGTATGTGTGTCAGGGCAGGGCCGGCCATGTGTGTGCGCCCCCACGCCGACCGCGGCAGTGTATTGGCTCTCCTCTATCCGTGTCAGCAGGGCTGTGTGACTGAGAGGCACTGGATTACGTACACTACGGGCCAATGGGTCACTGGATAAGAAGTCTTCTCTGTTACCACAAATCCACAGATTAAACGCAGCGTTGAGAGCTAGTGCTACCCTGAGGGCAAATGGGTCTGAAAACACAACTCTCAGAGAGCTTTGGCTTAACCCTTCTGTCACTGTGGCGCAACGAGGCAACGTATGAACGATGTGACTCCTCTTTAAGTCCCACTGCAATGAGGCTGGCCTTTAAATACATCCGGGTCATCCAGGGGTTGTGCAGAGTGTTGCTGACATGATATCTTAATTGGAAAGTTAATCCTGTGTGCAGGGACAGCTGACTGGGTTTTTGCAGAGGGAAGTCAACAAAACACTCAAGTCATGCGGGCAGCCTGTAAACACACAAAACAATGTTTGCATCCTCTGTCTTTGCTGAGCAGAAGTGCCCTACCCGCTGCAGGCAACCAACAGCATACATTAGCATTGTGTAGCACTGTTTTACATCACTGCCTGCCTCCTCTCGATGCTGTTTAAGTGCTTTAAACTGACTCGGTGCCTTCGCAGACAGATCAAATGACATTTGCAGCAACAGAGCACATTAAGGTGATACTACAAGTGTTTAAGATTCAGATCGGCATTTACCGATGTTTGGTGAAAGCCTGCATGCATGTTTGCACATATCTCTCTGGGCTGAATATGAATGTGCAGAGCAGCAGTGATATGGGGGTGGGCAGATGGAGAGAGAGAAAGGTACTGGAGGTCTGTATGAGATAGTGGCAGGATGGCTGTTGGTGACAGGCTCTTGTAGCGTCTCGTCTGCTCCAGTGATCCTAGGGAATCTGGGTCATTTCCAGCCTGTTCACATGTAACTATTCCCCACTCCTTCCCTCCCTCTGCCCAGGGCAAGCTACGACCCAGCTACATGCTAATGATGACACAAAGTAAATGTACTTGTCTCTTATTGTCAATTGAGAGAAAAGTGAGCTGCACCACACGTCTGTGCTGTATTATTTCCCTCTTCTCTTTGTAGTTCTCTTTATGTTGCAGCCTTCTAACGGAAAAATAATCTTGCTATTTCTTTTTTTCTTGCCAACCTTCTTCTCAAACCGGTGGCGTCCATGAAGTGCTACAGAGCTTTTAATGTTCCTTATCATTTGTTAAATGAATATGACTCATGAACAGGATTCTGGCGTTATTTGACTTTTATATGAAAGCCAATTCCCGTTTCTGAGATTCAAAGTTCATTCTCATGCTTGCAGTTGACATATTAATCTCATTTAAAGGTCATTTTAGATATTCATCAGCAAACACAGTTCAGCGGAGGTCTATTTTTTTCTGAGGACTACTTGTAATTAATATATTGCTTCCAATTTGTTGAATCAGGAAGATTCTACTGTCTACCATCTGGACAATACAACAGGAACCCCTGACAATATAGGGATATATACTGTATGTTTTTGAAGTTTTTGTTGTGGCTGGTTTAAAGAAGTGTTCAAATCTTGGTTTTCGGGCCCCAATTTGTGTTATTGTAGATGATATTGTAAAGTGTTTCTGTTATTTGGTCCACCACCCTTATCTTCCTCGTCTGATTTTTAAACGTGCATCTTTTACTCACTTGATCTCAAGACTTATCTTTTGGAGATTTAATACATACATGTATATATTTCAGATTTACAAAAAATGTAAAAACATGATTAATTAAATAAAAGATACAACAGACATCGCAGAAACCTACGACAGCATCTGTTTCATATGACAGAAGACTGTCTGATGAGTTGAGATGGCAGTGTGGGATCCATGAAACAAATGGACAAAAGAAGGAGGAAAAAAATGGATGATTGAATGAGATCCACTGTTGTGGCTGGGCTGGATATGCGGAGATATTGGTGTCAGGAGGCCTCCTATCTCCTGACATGGTGACATAGGCCTGAACTCATAGACATGACCAACTCTGTAAATTTCATTTCAAATTTTCCACTCTGTACCATTTCATACATGGATTATGGAAATAAATAGACGTTAAATAGTCAGGAAAAAACATCAGATGCAATCACTTGTAAAAAAATATATATATTTAATTAAATGTATTTATTTCTCTCTCTCTTACAAGATCAACTATTCTATTTCAGATACCTGCTAAAAATTCACTATGTAAAAAATGTGTCCGGACATATTTTTTTCTCATAAATGTTTAAACAGTGTCTATAAAGCTATAGACGCGTTGCTTACAGAGCAAAGGCTACAATCTTTATTTCCATCCCTCCGTTTAAGAGATCAAAAACTCGCCAATATTTTATTGATGCGCGCTTCCTCGAAAAACTCCGGAGTTCTTGTAAATATTCGTTTGGTGGAGTCGAGCCTGCGAAGATGAAATATTTACACGCAGCTAAATATTTCAGACCAGCACCTTGTCAGTCGCCCTCGCAATTTACTTCCAACTGCTGCATCTGATGGAGTCTTATCCTTTATTTACCAATATTTTCCGGTTGGTGTAATATTCTGGGTATAGCATAAATGAAAGGCGACTGTGATACGCACGTGTGTAATCGCCCTATCGCTGCTGTTCGTCCATAGTGGCCACTGTCTGCAATAAATTACAATAAATCGGATAACAAATGATGCGGCCTAATAGGCTGTAGGCTATTTGCTTGTCAGAGCAGGGTTATTCCTCACAAACGGAATAGTCCACGTCCACGTGAGAGGCATATTTTTGTCTGATATGGCTTTTGGATTAAGATTTTATTTGTTTATTTAATTATTTTTAAATCTGTAATCATTGTGCTCGGTCTTCATGTAAACCAGCGAGAGAATGAACAGCTTCCTGTGCAGAAGGCATTTCATAACCCCGCATGAGTCTATAATTCATGCAAAAAGAGCCCGAAGGGGATTCAGCTCAGTGCGGCGGTGTGTGTGTGTGTAGATGTGTGTGTGTGTGTGTGTGTGTGTGTGCGTGCGGTTGCGTGAGCGAGAGAGCCAGAAAGATGGAGAGAGAGAGAGAGAGAGAGAGAGTAGGGGAGAGAGAGAGGGAGGGAGGGGGGTGGTATCTGTGAAAATAATATCAGGCTTTTCCGTCAGAATGAACTTTACTACTGTATCCAGCCATGAAATAATCTGACCCGACACTTCAAACCATCTGCGCTATCTATCCGCCCTCTTATTTACTAAATCAGCCTGTGCACAAAACGGACTGTGTCTGATACTAAAGCCTGGCAGGGGCATGATAATCCTATAGTGTATAAACAAATATAACGTGTCTTAGGCTGCAGCCGCCCTCTCTGCACTGATGCAGCCGGGTGCTATAGGTGCTGCAGCCTATATAAAACACATCCAGACAAACACACAGCTGCAGCTGTAGAACAGCGATCAATTAAACTCTTTTTTTTCTTTCTTTCTTTCTTTTTTTTTTTTTTTAAAGAGCACCTATTCACGCTCCTCTCCCCCTAAAAGAGCATCCTCCATCACAACTTCGGCTCTGATGTCATTTTTTAGCTCATAAATACATAAATGATTAGATGAGGTTGGAAAAAACTGTGCAAAAGCCTCAATTAATTCTGTTCAAGGTTACGAAACAGTTGGCTGCATATTCGCAAGGACACATTGACCATTTTAACTTCTGCATTGATATAGACTGTTTTAAGTAGACTATTTAATAATATGAATATAGGCCATACATGAAAAGTAAGTAGCCTTTAATATTGTGTTAATATTGTGAAGCCATACATTCAAAATCCATTGAAGATATGCGCTAGCTATTACAGGCCTAGTAGAACTAAAGTAGAGTAAAACGATTGATCATGTCCGCAGATTGGTAAATTCTGAGAATAGGATGACTCTAGAATGCAGCTGTAAAATTAGGCCTATGTAGTGATTCCCCCCTGCAGTCAGGACAGGGCAGGGAGCGGGGATGCGGCCGTGTTTTTCCGTGTGAAGCCCGCTTAAAGAGCTGTCGAGGGAGGCTGAGCTGAGCGCGTTTCTCCGCTTCGCCACTTCACGATGTGGACTGAAGGGTCTTTCTCCGACACAAAAGCGGAGGCTGTTTGCGGAGCAGCTTAAACGTTTGAAGACGCGAAGCAAAAAAAAAAAGGTCAAAATGTTTATATTATTTTTTTGAAAAGGGAGGCGCTGCGATCTCCTTTCCGCCCGATTGGCCGAACTTGACAGTGATTGACGTGCAGCCATGGCAACCGGGCAGCCAATCTGCCAAGTCCAATAGGAAATCATCGGAGGGGGCTTGACTGTCTTTTTTCTACCCCCTTAAAAAATACATCTCGGCTCCGGCTTTAATTCTTTCGTACTTTTCAGCCTCAGCCTACCTTGAAAAAAAAAATAGCTACGTCGCGGCTCCAGCTCGTAATGTCCTCGCTCCCTGCGCCGTTTGCCTGCCAACTTTACGCAGACCTGAGGATGCGGTAGCCGGCGTCCCCCCGCTAACGCAGCGTCGTTCCCCTCTTCCGCGGTGGTGTTTGTGTTTTTCACAGCTGGCGAAGACGATTGGTTCAGTAATTCAGGGGGATTGCCTTGTTTTTTTTTTCTTTCCTTTTTTTTATTTTTGTGGTCGTGCCTTGGATTCCCTCGGCGCACGGGGAAATAAGAAGAAGAAGAAGGAGTCGACGGAGGAGCGCGAGCGAGGAGAAAGGAGGGGGAACCACAGGAGCAGCCTCCATGTTTCAGCTGCCCATCTTGAATTTCAGCCCCCAGCAGGTCGCCGGGGTCTGCGAGACTCTGGAGGAAAGCGGGGACGTCGACCGCCTCGGCCGCTTCCTGTGGTCGCTGCCCGTCGCCCCGGCGGCCTGCGAGGTCCTCAACAAGAACGAGTCGGTGCTGAGGGCCCGGGCCGTCGTCGCCTTCCACACCAGCAATTTCCGTGAACTCTACCACATCCTGGAGAACCACAAGTTCACCAAAGAGTCGCACACGAAGCTGCAGGCGCTGTGGCTGGAGGCGCACTACCAGGAGGCGGAGAAGCTGCGGGGCCGCCCGCTGGGGCCGGTGGACAAATACCGGGTGCGCAAGAAGTTCCCGCTGCCCAGAACCATATGGGACGGAGAGCAGAAAACCCACTGCTTCAAGGAGAGAACCCGGCACTTGTTAAGAGAATGGTATTTGCAGGATCCCTACCCGAACCCCAGTAAAAAGAGGGAGCTGGCTCAGGCTACAGGACTCACACCCACACAAGTAGGAAACTGGTTCAAAAACCGCAGACAAAGAGACAGAGCAGCGGCTGCGAAGAACAGGTAGGCAGCGTTCTTCTGTTTTCTGATCATATTATCACTAAACAACACCCGAATCCACACACGCTTTCCTGCGATTTGTGATAGCGAAACAGGCCGTAACCTACATGTGTTTCAGCCATTCAACTCTGACTCTTTGGATATTAGATTCAGATCCTGTAATCCTAAAATCTGGAGCGCTTTTTCTTTTGTAATAAACCATGCTTAAAGCATCCAGAACGGATATTTTCACTAAATCTGCGGTGACAATAATAATACAATGAAATCTTCCTAAAATAAAAAAAACAAGCTGTAATTCGTTTTTTTTCTATTTTAACACAATATTGATTAACAACAATGCAGCTAATGTGAGGCGTAAACTACATCAGTTTACGCTTATTTTATTTATATTGCACCCCAGCATATTCTTTATAATAAAATAGATTAGTGGTATTTCAAAATGTTCTTTAAATGATAATTTGGTATAAATATTTACCAATTAAGATAGTAATCTAATGTATCTATTAAAAAGGCCTGCTAGAGTGTTTATTGAGGTCATACTGTATTGCTAATAATAGCTTTAATATAGCTTGAAATGTGCGTTTGGAGTGAATGGTTAATACATACTTTTAACAGTTTTAATAAAGACATATCTCCATCTTTTAATGGTCGATTGTAATGTTTAAATCCAATATAAGGAAAAGACAGTTATGTTTTTTAATTGTATCACTTGAACAAAATCTAAAAATCCTTCTCAGGAGTTTTTATTTTTACGATTCATATTTTCACGATTAATTTAGCTTAATATTCAGTATTTTCTAAAATAGAAAATGATATCAAAGCTCTGAGAGAGGATGTTTGTTTCTTTGTTTTATTTTTGATTGAAAGAAATTGATCATAAACGCAACCGAACGGATCTCTCGTCCCGTTTTATTCGTCTGGTGTTAAGGATGCACGAATATTTGTGTTATTCTGCTGTGACAGCGCCAATAACCGCCTCGTTGTCCCCTCCGTGTTCCGCAGGCTCCAGCAGCAGGTCCTGTCCGGCGGCTCGGTTCGCTCCCTGGCGGACGACGACGGCACCGTGGACCGTCTGGGGAACTCGTCCAGTCCGGAGGCGAGTCTGTCCAGCAAAGCAGCCGCGTCGGCCATCTCCATCACCTCCAGCGACAGTGAATGTGACATCTGACGGGCAGATCCAGAGTGTTGGTGAATTAAAAAAATGGGGGATACGAGTGAAAGACAATCTAATAAAAACAAGTCATAGTGCCTGCGTTGAGTTAAAACACACACACACACACACACACACACACACACACGCACAAACAAGCAAACGGATATATGACGGCTGCCAAAACATGAGGAGATCTGAGATCTGTGATCTGCGGCGGACTGACCGTCTCTGTCCTTTAGGCCTATATACTTTCGTATTGTTTGTTTTACCCACGTGTGGATAACTGAACTTAATACGGACGAAACACATTTCACGGACTAATAAACGCCCCCGAGATGAAAAGTAAAACAAACAAAAACAAAGAAAAGAAGAAAACATAAAAAGGGGGATGAAGGCATCCGAGCGCCTAACCTGCTGTTCTCTGTGGGTATTTCATGTTGAAAAAGAACTGTGATATTTTTACTTTACTTTCAAAGTTTTATAAATAATGTTTATTTGCCTATTTAAAAAAAAACGATCTGCTCTGTCTCTTCGAATTTCATATTCATTTGCTTGGTGTTTTTAATACTTACCTTGTACACAGGTGAACCTGTTGAGCATGCGCGCTTTAGTGAAATTGTGTTTCAGTAAAAGGAAAAAAAAAGTAAAGATAACTTAATAAAATAATTGTTGATCAAGAGAGTATACAGCTTAGTCTTTTTTGGGGTGGGGTGGTTGTGGAAAAAAAAGTGGTGTTATAAATAGCAAATTGAACGTTTGGATATTTATCTTTAATATAAAAATCCTCTCGGCTGTTTTCACGGAAGTTTCCGTGATTGTGACGCCGCAGCGCTGCGTCCTGACACGTTTTCCAGCGAGGCCTAATTGGCCAACATGCTCCGCGTCCTGTAATGCAGGATGACAGCGTGAGGTCACCGAGGGGCCGACTCACTAACCGGATGATCTGCGAGGGAGATGATAGAGATCAAAACACAGCAGATTGTGGAAACGGGCTTTATTTCTTGTCGCGGAGGAGCACATGGCGACAAAAAAAAACACACTTCACGTCTCGCACACCAGTGCAAGTGTCCGCTTTCCCAAGACGAGCTCGGCCTCTGGGTCAATTCATGTGGAACAAGCTGCGCGAGGCGCAAATGCGGCAATTAATTGCGGTTGAATCGATATAGGCCTAATATTCGTCTGAATTTCTATAGCGTTGGTGTAATTGAAAATGAATTTCTGCCACAAATATAGCTATAGACTTATATGTGTGTTTTATAGGGTTTAATTCTATTATGACTATAATTCTATTTGACTGCAGGCTAATACCCTTAAATTTAAATTCTGAGCAAATTAAATGTTCACTCCCACCATAATGAGATAATATTATTTATTCCATAATAGTGTAATTATACTGTAGTATTTTGTGTGATATATATATATAAATTGTTATTTACTTTTTCCTAATACATCTGCATCATGCATCAAATATTTAATCTGGGATTATAATATTCCCTTTCGGACTAAAAACGTTTTTTGAGAAATTCAGGCTACGTTATTAAATAAATCAGTTTGACTACAAACAGCCCTTTTAAATCTGAACAAATGGCCTCCAGTGTAAAAGTCTTTACATCTGGTGACAAACAGGATAAGAACAAAGTGAGCAAAGCAGACGGAACCAGAAGTTAAAGTGCAGTTTTTCCAACTGATGGGACAGACACCTGGTTTCCCCCGATCTGCAATTAATTGGGCTACAGTAACTTCTGTACAAAAAAAAAAGAAGGACAAAAAGCCTTTTCAGCCCGAACAACACAGGAGCTAAATGTGTATGGAGAGAAACAGGAAACAAGTGAGGGGAAATAAATGGGGGTCGGGGGGCTTCTTCTTCTTCTTCTTTTTTTGGGGGGTTATTTTTTGTTATTTTTGTTGCTTCTCTTTCAAAAGCGCGGAGACAAAATGGCTGAATATTTCCGTTTCTATTGAGGATAAGGACGACCGGGAGGGACTCGATGAAAAAGTCTTTCTCGCAGTCAATAAGGTTGTCAAACTGGTCAGCGGTAATCAGCGCTAATGATGGGTCTGGGGTCCCTGCGTGGACAAAGGGGCCCTGCCGCTGTTTTGTGAAGGGAAGCGACCGCGGGTCCCGCTACAAAGAAAAGACTCCTGTGAGGATAGTCTGGAAACCACAACTGTGTGTGTGTGTGTGTGTGTGTGTGTGTGTGTGTGTGTGTGTGTGTGTGTGTGTGTGTGTGTGTGTGAGCTCATGGTTTGGCCTATTAAAAGGATTTAATTACCGGTTGATTGTTTGTTGACTTGTAGTAGCCTACTCATAGACTTAGCACATTGTTTATGCCTCAGTCATTTCATATAAATGATTTATACTTGTGTTGTTTTGCTTTTTGTTAGTTTTCTTTTTTCTGCCACTAACGACATGTTGGCATTTTAATTGAATCATTTCACCTCCTGCTTGTCTGAGAGAAGTTTTTTTTTTCCAGGTATTTCAGGGGCGTACTTACAGGTTGTTTCAGGGCTGTGATGTGTTGTTGAAGTGCAGACTGCAGCGTCTTTATTGTGATTTAACGTGTCAAAGATGCTCAGTGGGATTGTCAGCGTCAGTGACTCAACACATGCGGATCTGTGCAGAACTTCTCTATCACCTGCACCACATTGGACCTGGATATGTGCTGTGCTTTTTTTCCCCTATTTTTTCCTACTATAGCTGATGCACTGATTTTTTTTTTTTACCAGAATTCTATAAAAGAATTATCAACCTATAATAATTGCAATGCATTGCTGGCATTTAAAAATAAAAAATAAAAAAGAATAATTGAAAATAGCGTTAAATTAGAGTAATTAACATTACATTACAAATTATATGAAAAAGAATAACGAGAAACATTGGTCATGTTGTGTAGATTGTTTTTTAAATATTCCCTTCGTGTCCAATCAGGAGTGGGATAAATTTCTGTATTCTTACTGGAGGAATTTAAAAATGGTGATATGATATATATGATATGAATATATATATTCATATCATATATATATATATATATATATATATATATATATATATATATATATATATATATATATATATATATATATATATATATATATATATATATATACAAAATGCTCCAGTTGTCTCCATCAAGATGTTGATGTGATTTTGTTTGAGAGGACATAACCTTGAAGGGCCCCGAGCCTTAAGGGTCCTCTTCTTTGAGAACCTGCTTCATCTTGAACGTCTGCTTGTTTTACGTCCGCCAGGATAAAATCAGATGCCATATTTACAAATTGCACCCCCCCCCCCCCTTCCAAAAAAAAAAAAGTGTCGCACTGTTTCTGCTGACGAACAAAATCAGCATATACGCAGCATCTTATACAAATAAAAAATTAAATTAAAAAAACTATACAGTATCTATAATTAAAAAACGAACATATGCAGCATCATATGTTAGAGTTCCACCTTCAATATGTGCATTTGTCGTCGTCGTCCCCCACCCATCAAATATGAAAGAAGCGTAGGACTTTTATTTTGAAAAAAAAAATGTTTAAAAATAATGATTGATTGATTCAGCAGGGATCATATTAAATTTAACAGAAAAGTTTATCTTCAGTAGAAAAAAAATATATTTAAAAGCAGATTGAGAGGGAGCCTTACTGCGTTATATTGCATTGTCTTCTTTTTGAAATATCACCTGATGCCTGAATTCTGTGTTTTCTTTTACAACACCCAAAGACATTTCCGGCATTAACTGGTGCAGAAGAAAAATCACTCAAAATTTCCTGGAGAACCCTTAGATGTATGAAAACAGTGTTTGTGTTGCCTGTATACATATATTTGTAATATTATATATATGTAAATTCTTTTGAATTCATCTCCATCATCACCACAGCTACTACCAGCCTATTAAGTCTATTATTACTACTACTATTATAAGAACTACCACTATCTAATTGTAGCAATAGCGACAAAATAGTCGTCTCCCTCACACTGTCTTAGACATGTCTCCTGACACAAAGTGACACTCTTTAATATTTGGTTCCTGTCACACTGATTCTGAGCCTTGTTTCCCTCCCAGCGGCTCCTGAAGTGGTGGAGGTCACTCAGCGGGGGAAACTTGTCCTTTTCAGCGGGGCTTTTGTCCTCCGCCCTCCTCGCTTTTCAGCCGCAGCTTTCCATCCTGTCCGCGCTCTTAACTACTTTCTATTTTTTTTTCTCTCCCCCTCTTTTAAACACTTGCTCGTTGTTTACAAGGCTAAAGCAGAACTCACCGAGTGTTCTCTTTTGAAGAAAATCGCCATCAAAATATTTTTGTTCTGCGGGACCCAAAAGAAATCGGCATTTCTGTGTCTGTTCATTGTGCGAAAGGCCCTGAATTTAGTTTAGACCCCCCGCCAGTGTTTCCCAACCTTGGGTCACTATTTCGAGGCTTTTGTGTCTGTGTATGTGTTTGCGTCGTATTGTAATCTTTTTGTGAGCGTTCTTCCCTCCACCAGAGACTTTTTTTTTTCCTTTTTAAGAAGCCAATCTCATTTCTGTTGTGTGGATGCTTCACCGTCGCCATCATGTTAAGTTGAACGCGGTGAGCGACGCCCCCTGGTGGCGGGGATTCCCTACAGCGATATAAGAAGGAGAATATAAGCTTTTCTAACTATTTCAATCTGGAACGAATCAAATCAAGTTATATATTAGATGTAGCCAGTGATTTTCGCCGTGTTTGCAGCTGGACTGGATGAAACTTTACTTTAACCCAAAAAATATTGAGAATAATACAATAAGCTTCATATGACTTTGGTGACATTGAATTTAAGCTTTATTTATTTGTCTCAGCTACTTTTCTTGTTTTTACCCCACAAACTCCAATTATGTATTGATTTGGATCCTCAGTTGCTGTTACACCTCTTCCTTCTTTGGTCATTAGAAAAAAATAATAGTATAAGAATAATCGCATGTGATGATGTGAATCAATAGTAAATTACTATATATATATATATATATATATATATGAGAGAGAGAGGGGGGGAGGTACATATAAAAGAAAACAAAAACTCTATTTGCCTTTATTGGTTTAATTAATTAATTGTATTTTATCTCCCGACAAGATGGTCTAACAAATAGTTCACTTTATTTGATAAAAGACATAATGTTTAAGACGATTAGAAAGACCGTGGCTTCTGATGCAATTTAGATTTAGATGTTTTCCATATACATTAATCTCAGGCTCCTTTCTTGCTGATCTGTCTGAATGGATCCATTCAGCGGTTTCAGCACCACGGACAGAGGCACGGACGGCGGCCACGGGTCAAATGTCTTGGAATCAGTGTGGATCTCTTAACCATTGTCTTCTATTCTCAGCTGCATCCACAGGTTCCTTCACTGTCTACATGTAAAAATAAACTCCAGTAAACCCCAGTTTCACTGTGGATTGGTTTCAGTTGAACGACCCATAGGGATTTTATAATAGTACCTATCTATTTCAAAAACAGCCAAAAGGAAAGCTTTATAACTGTTTAACATTCACTCCAAGTTTAACATCTTGTTATAACAGCTGAGCTGTTAAGGCCTGGATGAGTGTTGGGTGAGGCCAGTCCAGCATTTTCCACAACAAACTACAACCATTTCTTTTTTCTGTTGAAAGTCCTTCAATAAACTGTTGTCAGAAGAACCGAAAGAATCATTGTAAACTCTGGTATTTAAGAGTTCCCTGTATCTCCTTATTAGTTTGGAGCATTTCTATTTTTCTAAGACATTTTGTAGATGCCAGTCTGCAAATACTTCATTTAACAACCACAGTGATTCTCTATATCGACGTAAAGCTAGCCTGAGATTTCATCATTATTTGTCAAGTAATATTTAAAAAAAAAATTCCAAACCCCAACAAACAAAGGTCACCTGAGATTTTAGAAGAGTAGAACTCCTCTTTTATTCATTGACATGAATCATACTACATGAGTAAAGTTTTTACATTATATTATATATAGAATGTTCTCCTGGTACCCGAATTCTGTGTTTTCCTTTACACACATTCAGACATTTTCACCATAAATTGATGCAGAAAAGGCACAAGCAGGTGCATAAGAATAACACCAGAATACAATAAATTAGGTATTTATGTTCACCCTTTCCTGATGGGGGGCAGTAGTCTACATCCAGACCCGCAGCCGGATGTTCTCCCCCAGATTTCTTCAGCTTTAAGGCTTTAGGCCTGTTCATCGACTATATTCAACCACTAGTTTCATATTCTTACAGAGTTCTCCAAGTTCGTCTCAACAGAATAGAATTCTATCTTTATTTGCTTCTTGTGTTTCGGCAGGCGGATCAATCCGTCTGTCAATGCATCACCACCTTGGCCCGTCTGCTCCGCTCACAAATTCCTTGTTTGTCGGCAGAGTGAATGCAGACAATGTGAAGCAATTATGTGAACGCGGCGAAGTCAGTCAATGCTCATATCATCAGGTTCGCTCTGCGCACACAAAGCGGACTTTTGTCGAGATCCTGCACCGATTCTCCACTGGAGCCAAACGTTAAAGCCGTAAGTGGCCTTTGTTTTGACAGGTAACGAATGTGACTGGAAAACACGATCATTGTCCGAGTCGTGGGATAATACTAGGAGAGGAACATCGACCGAGAACAGATGGACGGATGGAGGCCGGTGAGTCTTACTAAAGTAAATCTCTTCTATTACAAACTGTAGATCAACTAGATCTTAAAGCAGCAGGATTCAAATTATTACAGTATATCAGTCAATAGCAGTGAAATGCAACTACAATGTAATAGTGAGCCAGACATCTGTAACTGAAGCAGCTAAATGGAATTCAGCCATTTATGTGAATAATTCATGTGCTTTTCGTTTGAGTTGTGTTGTATTTTGGTGATTTTTTTTTTATGCAACAGGAGTTTACTGTCTTGGAAATACAAACAAGTATTTTAATAATATAATAGTAATAATGATAACACACTGTATTTTATATGTGTGTATTTTAAGGGTCACTTTATCCAGATACAAGCTAGTGTGTCATCTACATTACTCAGGAATATACACCATTTAAACATAATATAAATTAGGCTTTGTCACAGAGAACATTTTGACTTGTTTCTGTGATGAAGCCTTATTAAACTTTGACACATAGTTGCTCTATAATACAGGGATTTAGAATTAAATTAAGGGCAATAATAAGGCCTTGACTTAATCTGTTTGTATTTGTAAATGTTAGTTATTGCCAAGTAAATTTTCAAATACCTGGTGCCTTTGGGGTTCTGAGAATCTCGGGACAGTCTGGTTGTTTATCCAGCCTGTTCAGATATTGGCATAATGGTTGTTAACAAGAGCTGATGATTTGTGTGTCAAATCAGTCATTTCCAGCCATCTGATAGTAAGTAAGTAAAACATATCTGCAATGTGTTCTGCCAAGTACCTAAAGATCTAAAGTTTCACAAAAACAGATTGTCAGTGAACTGTAGTTGGTTTTATTCCCTATCTCAACCTGAACGTGCCAAGACAAGGAATAAAAGCTGTGAATCTCCCAGGTCACGTATTGAAGTACAGGATCTGGCCACTAGGTGGAGCCAGCGACCAAGGAAAGATGCATTATTTCATCCTGATAAGAGAACTTATTATTGTTAATATTTTGGTTTGTTATTATCATCCAAATATCTTGAATTAAAAAAAACTACAGCTGCATATAGGAGTCTTTAATTGGTTTATATATATATATATATATATATATATATATATATATATATATATATATATATATATACCAATTAAATATATATAAATATATATATTTCCACCAAAAAAATATAGATCTGTCATTTGAACCACATAGTTACTGTAAAACACTACAGAAATAATTATTTCTAACCTGACAATGAAAATATTTACCTTTTGTAAGTTTATATATATATATATATATATATATATATATATATATATATATATAAAAACCTCCTAGACACATGATTAACCAAGTGCTGTGGAATTTTATTGGCTTGCTTGTGTTTATTGTATCTGTCACTATCCACCTTTCTTCCATTTTTTTCTCATTTAATTTCATTTATTTTTTTGCAATAAAAAAACACATTAATGTATAACACACAGAGAGACCTAAATAGCAACAATAAGCATTAATACTGAAATAAAAATATTTTTTATGTTAATCTTGTGTTAAAATGTCATGAGTGTAATTGTAGTACACCTCATTGACCACAAGATGGTGCACAAGACCCATGATAGAGAGGTAGAGCGACAGCTGCAGGTTTTGCAGACTTCTCTCCTGTTTTACTGCATGTGTAGATTTAAAAAAAACGTTTTAAAATAAAAACCTCACAGAGAGATCAAATTCTGTTAATGAATGATTATATATTTAAAATAAAAATATCCACTGAGAGGGCGTAGTATATACAGTACTCAATACCTCCAGGTTTCCATTTAGGCTCAGATTAATGACGTAGTGGTTAAAACAGATTAAGAAAAATAAATCTGGAAAGAGCTGTTTAAAAAAGGTGTTATATATAAAGTCTGTGTATACAAACAAACTGCAGGTACAACTAAAAGTAAGTTTGGACCTGAGTGTAAATGAGAGTACAGCATTACTCAGTGGAAGGCGTGAATGTACATGTGTAAGAAAGTGTTGAGGCAGGGCAAGGGCACCAGTTGGGATTTTAAGGGTCTATATTTAAACTCTCTGGTCTCTAGTTTCTGCAGCTGTCTCCAAGTTTAAGTTCAGCACCTTGAGCCTTTCTCAGTCATGCTCTCGGATCACAGTTATAAATCTGCCAAACTCTGAGACATCGAGAGTGAAGTGGAGACTCTCGTCTGCCCTTCAGGTCATAGCTCTTGAAGCTTCAGAGAGTCAAAATTGTGGCTGATATAGAGTGAAATGAATTTATAACTGAAAGTCCAACAACTTCTGTTTCACTCATCAGGTACATGATGTTTCCTTCTCTGAGCTACAGCCTTTGACTTACTGTAAATTTGTACCATGTGCACCTCTAAATGTCAAATACCTGCCTCATTATTACCACATACCTATATCTTTAGTGCATCATATTATAGCACTATATAATATTACTGCACCTCTTCTGAAATGCTTGACACAATTTTATTGTCTTAAATTTTTATTGGCTCTTTGTCTCCCATTTATTATCACTTCAAATAACACCATGAAGCATTCAACAAGGAATAGAAACTTTTTTTATTGGTGTGTTTTATCCTGCATATTTACACCATATATTGCAGAATTGAATAATTATTTTCATAGTATCAGAATAAGTGCTTAGGTAGCCTTAAATTTTATTGTATTGTAATTGTTTTTGATAATATATAGCATAGGTTATAGACCGTATAACATGGTCATATCTCATTTATGGCAGGTTTGGTTTAAATATGTTCCTTTGCACTTAAATGCTTTGTGCCAATGTTTTACAGATGAGTAAATAAAAAAAGGTTATAGGTTTAAACTTTGTAACAGTCCAAGAGCTCAATAACATTCAAACTCAGAAAGAAAGGTGATTATATCACCCAGCACATTTTCATGGATGCTTTCATAACATACAGCTTATCATGCAAAAACTAATTATTGCTAATGCAAAAAATATAAGTTAATTACTTGATGAAAAGCTCGATCCTTAAGGTTTTTTTTCGTAAAGGTCATATGACTCTAACTACAGTCCAATGATATGCTTTTATCAGGATTTCTCCTAACTAATGCAAATTAATGTTTGCATAATTATTTAATGCAAGTTCCATTGCAAACATGAAATATCTTAATAAAATAAGAGTGGATAAGTTCCTTTTTAGTCTGTGGCGACTGTAACTCCTAATTCTTCTCTCCAGGTTCCTCTTCAGGATATTTACTGCAGTCTGGCTGGAGGCAGGGCAGCAGAAAGATGAGAGAGGTTCATCTTTTGCACAAGTCTTTGATGTGTGAGTAAAATGTTTCCCAATTGCACTAAATGCAGCTTTAATTGCGACGTTTCAGTCATTTTGGTAGAGTGAAAAGACAACGTTTTTGTGCATAATCATTGCTGATAAACATATTTCCCACATGTGACACAAGATCCTACTAATTTAAACCTGTAGCCTGTACTTTATGCACGGTAAGACATGTATTCAGCTCCGTGTGAACAGACATGCTTTGATGCATTCACAGATGGATAGATAGACACTGAGTCTGCTGAAGTAGCGCCTACTGTCCAGTGGCAGATCTGTGCCTAAGAACAGAGCTTAGCTGGCATTCCAGAGCCGGTGGCACGTTGGTGTAGCGGTAACTCAGAGAGAGCCTGGTAATTACCACCGGCCGCTGACACCATGCCGCAAATGCACCAGTCGTCAGTGATAGGACCAGCGGAGCATTCCCCCCCTTCCTCTGCCAGGGTGTCCATGGTGATCAGCCATGGCACACGAGTGGTGAGAGGAGGGAGGGAAGTGCTCTCACCAAACAGCAGGAATAATTCCTTTTTTTTCTCTCTTACCTCATCATTAAGAAATATGTGGGAAGTGTAAAAAAAAAAAAAAGTAGTTTTGATTCCACCTCCTTCCCCATTTTCTTTTCTTGGTTGTTGAACATTTAAAGTCTTTCTCTGCCCCCATCTTGGATACACTCGACTGGGCCCTGAGTGCTGGATGAGGAGTCATGAAGGCTTTCTCTCAGGAGAGGCCTGTCGGAAAACATACTGCAGGGCCGGAATGGGAAGTTTATTTTGCTTGGTGCATGCATATCTGCGGGATGTGGGGCTCTCCACGCAGAGGGCTGCAGGAGCACTCCGTTTTTCCGCACAGAGGAGTTCATCATAGCAGTGCCCTCACCTCCTCCTCCTCCGTTCTTTCACTGTCCGTGCATCCTAATAACGCCTAATCACTCACTCATGCTTATTTTATTCCTTGTCTTTTCTCCTTCTCTTCTGCGTGCACCCCCCTCCCCCTCTTCTCGCCACCCTCCCTGTTCTTCTATCATCTGTAGGCTAAAATAGGCCCAGCAGCTTTTCTCTGGGCCTTTTGTCCCTGCTCAGGGAGACGTTTGGCACACAGAGGATCGTGTTACAACTTTCATTTCCTGAATGTTTTTCTTTTTTTTTTTTCCTTTTTTTCCCCTTCGTGGAACCAAGAAGGGTATTTTATCCTGCTCTGCAGTATGAAGATGAAGGGCAAAGGGGTGGAGGGGGGGGCTAGATGGCAGCTCAGATTCGGGGTGCTGTCACTCTAAACCTCGGCAAACAAATAAAGTACAAACTGCACAAGGCTGTAGGGTTGTGGTGGAGGGTGGTAGCTGTGGTGTGGTTTGGGGCACAGCGGGTGTGTGGATCATGTTGTGGGGGGGCTCAGTTACTTGAGCTATTTGTGAGCCCTCGGATAGGTGAGGTGATGCCCCTTGGGTGTGTGAGGTAGATTTCATTATCCCATATCCCATACCACTTCCTCTTGTTGTGTCTGCCACCCCGGCCCCTCCCCGAAAAGCCCCTTGAGCCTGAAGCAGCGATGCGTCTGTTCAGACCCGTGGATCTATCTGAGTTGGATATAAAAGCATAACAACAAGCTGTAGAGTGGTAACAGTCTGCAGAATAATCAATTATTTATTTTACTGTGAAATCGTGTCTATAATATGATTTTAAACCCAGTCGTTATGGCTCTGATCATGGCTGGTTCTTTAAAAGTGCCACCAGGGTTGATTTCTGTTCACGATACACCGTAAGAGCAAGATCACTAGCTACAGTAGAAATGATGAAAAAGTAATTATAAATATTCTATTTTTAATTGAATTTTAGAACATTTTGAATAGCTGTGTGGATTATTTTCATATTATCAACAAATCTCATGAAAGGATTAAAACAATTTGTACTTTACATACATTGTTGGAAAAAACACATCAACCAGCCACACTGTTGTACTGGATGTCATGTTTCGTCATTGGTTTATTTTGAGTTAATCCCACATACACACTCCTACCAATGTACTAGTATTTCTTATAATCTACTGCTAAAAATAGTCCCCAACAAACTCACTATTTACCTCTGATGAGTATTTTCTTTATAAAAGCTGACCAGATGTTTTACAATGTTACTGATCCCTGTTTCTAGCTATATGGATAGCTAGAAGCTACATATTGTGACCCTTTAAAAAAGATTTACATCTTCAGCAGGAACCAATGGGATTAGAGTTGAGGGACACAGAGTAGAAACGCTGGAAAGTATTGAGAGATGGACTCGTCTTTTTCATGGAATTTGTTGACAATAAGGAAAATATAATAAGACCAGACATATTCTTCTTGTAAGTTTTTACTGACAAACTGCACTACATCCATTGCAGATTAGTTTGCTGCCATCTTTCCATGTGAGACGTGGAGCCACATTTAAAAACAGAAAAATGGTTAGTCACCCATGGAAAAAGTAGTCTGGCTTTCAAACTCATTCAAACACTAGTTTGAAATGCAAACAATCACCCTTTTCTCTAAAATTTAAATCACCAACATTTTAAAGGAGCTTTACTTTATATTTTTCCTGGATTGGACATTTTTATTCAATCACCTTAGGTAAGGACTTAAAGTACTTCTGCTGCCACCTGCTTTATTATATCTTCTCTTTTATTCTTATTTTTTTACCTCTCTTATATCCCACCACACATAGAGGAAATATTCACAGTTAAATTACAGTCAGCAGTGTGATCATCCGTTTTAATTTGGCTCCGAAAGGCCGAAACTAATATTAACAAAATCTGTAAAGTTCTCACTAAAGTGTTCCATCCCAGACTGAAGTGACTTTCCTGAACAAAAACATGAGACTAATGCCACTATCACCTTTCTCTCCAAGCTCCAGAAATATATGGATATCTGATTCTCAGCAATCAGAGCTGGGTTTTGTCTCTGGAAGGGTTTGTTATATGAGCCTGTGCCTCCTGGGCACGTTTCTCTTATACAAGTCCCCTTTCGTAGACGTTACACGCACGTCTTATCTTGTCTTCTTCTCGTCTTGTCCTCTGTATTCTTCCCCTGTAGTGTATTAGAATTTTTTCCCCCCTTTCATCAGGTAATGTATATGAACCTGTCCTTCATTTGACACACAACATGCTATTTAACACCCTAATAGTTTGTGATCATCTGCAGAGTCTCCTCCTCCTCTTGTCTGAACTCTGGGTCATGCATCACTCAGCCGACTGGGAGAAAGAGATAAATATTTCTTTCAGCTCTGTCACATAGGAGCTTCCTGTCGGACGAAAGGCTTCCTACTCTTGTGAGTGGAAGCTGTCTTTGGCTCCTACATCAGTAGGTATAATTAACTTTTTTTTTTTCCCGAGCAGAGCTGTGTAATCTCTCTGATCTTTATAGTCTTATGTCATAGAAATACAGCAGACGCCTGCCGTCCATCTCGGAAATGTTGTGTGAGTTTTACTTTAATCAGTTTTATGTCCTCATTCTCAAGTCTGTTACACGTGAGCATGCACAAGCGATACGCACACACACATACACACACACACACACACACACACATATACGCGGCCTGCATCTGCCTCTGGCCAGGCAGGAACATTGTCAGATCCATGCATCATTGGTAAGAAAATCTCTCTGCCTCCCCCCCCTCTCCACCACCCCCGTCCCTCTGAGGCAGACCTGAAAAGATCCTTTTGTCCCTCATCACCCGCCTGCCCGTCTACCCCCCTCCCCTCCTCCTCCTCCTCCTCTGACACACACCCCTCACACACACAGCCTGTGGTTATGGATACCTGGGACTGTCTCACACCCGGCTCCCATGTGGGGTAAAACTACTTGCAGGCACCAGACCGTGGAGAGGCAATTCACCCGAAAGTTCCTTTAGCTTTTAGATTTTTTTTTGGTCTTTTATAGGAGATGAACACGGACTCCTGATGCCATGAGAAAACATTAACCCAGCTGAGGGGGGGGGGGGGGGGGGGGCTCATGCGGGCTACTCTCCATGTTTATTTGCACACGTCAGGGCCCTTCCTGCTGTTGATTTAGAGCCACTGCCACTTACGTCTATGACAAATGAAATGGCCTTTTGATGATTCGGGCTCTGTTTGCCATCAGCAGCTGTTGTTGCTGGCACCGACAGGCTCAGGCCGATGTTACCTCAGCTTTTGTCATATAGGCTACGCCGCCTTCTCCTCCTGCACTTGTTGCGCGGCCTCGACGAGGAAGACACAGGCTGACGCAGCAGATAGATTTATGAATGCAGACTTTTCGGAAGCGAGGGATTCGAGCATGATTAAAGGCACTGTCAGAGTTTCCGTACAGGATTGATTTTAGTCTCTTGCACATCCTGAAGGTGACTCTCCCTGTCATGTGGCTCAGAGCCTGTTTAATCCTTTCTGTGTCTATACTCTGTGGGACATGCTGTCATTAGATTAACAGGTATGAGGAGTCACTTTGGTGGCTTTGTGATCACCTGTTTGCTAATTTGTGAATATTTAGCCACGCTGTGAGCCAAGAGTGTAAGACACATGCTGCGGTCAGAAATATATGTGATCTACAGAACCTCTGCTCTCTGCTGACCTCTGTTGAGTGACTCCGTGGGATACTTTGAGTCGTTGACTATTGTGTTGTATATTTTATTGAAACATGTACGTCTGTAAAATCATTTCGTCTTTTGCATTTTCCAAAAATCGGATTAGTTTGGATAATATGGACAGTCAGGACGCAAACTGTTCTATTGTTAAAATCATCCTTTAGATTTTTAGTTTACTGGTCATATAATCTACATCATCACTGCTGTGTCAAACGCTTTTGGGCAAAGTAAATATATAATAATGATATAAATATTATATCATTTAAATAACACTTATTACCACAAGGCATTTCATAAAATACCGTACAATTATTACATTTTTTTTCTTTTGGCATTTTTGAAAATTAATCCTTATATGATAGCTTCTGATTGAAGTTAATACGCTGGATGTTTTCTCACCAATGGTGGAAAGTAAATTTACACACAAACAGCTCTTAAGCCGTATTTTAACATTCTTTAACAAGTATTTCCAATGGCTACTTTATAATTCTGCTTTGCTAAATTTCTCAGAGAAATAAAGTGCTATTAACGCCTCTACTTTTAACTGACAACTATAGTTAGTAGTTATTTTGCAGATTAAGATTTTACACTAAACATATGCCCAGTTAATAAAATCACTAAACATTTTTCACAGATTAAACCACCTAACATTGTTTGACCTTATTTGCTTCACTATTGTACAATTATCTGCTGCTTACATGTATCTGTAATAATACAACAAACACTGACAGGGATCATCCTGCATTTTACTTTTTGATACCGCATACATTTCGCTGCTCGTACTTCTGTAAGTTTTATTGTAATAGATTACTTTTCTAGTGTCCTACATTACATGTAAATAATCCAATGTTTTTTTTCCACCACTGATTCTCACTCATTACATTCAAAATGTCAAAAGAAGAACAAACACTGGCTTGACGGAGGGTCTGCTGAGGACAGCCGAACAGACATATCAGTCAAATACAGTCATATGTGAGGCTATAGGTGATCGATGGAGAGCACAGCTCTGCTGTTTTGAGTTGACTTGAGGGGATGAAAAAAACAGAGAAAGAAAGAGAGAGAAAGAAGGGGGGGTAGGAGGCCTCTGGGATGCAGAATACCTCAAGGTCCCTGCACCGAAGCTGGGTGCTGCTGCAGCCCTGCAGCCCGGCAATCTTTGCAATCAGGCAGTAATGCTAGCAGCGACTGTTTCAGATTATGCTCAGGAAATCCTCGGTGCTCTCTGCTCAAAACAATTTACCCTGACATGAGCCCAAAGAGCGTAGGGGGTGGGGGGGGGACATGAGAGCTGTCCTCACCAGATTCCTGCTCTCAGGCCACCAAATTGTGATATTCTGTCCTCCAAATACACAGCAGATGTACAGCAGTTGTTGTTGTTGATATCATTGTCATTATTATATGTAAACCATCAAATATGTAAACCGCATGTATGCCAGCTGGCCTCGTGGTGGAGTGTCCAGACCGGGAGGTTGGGGGTTCAATCCCTGGCCCAGGTCAAACCAGAGACTGTAAAAATGGTAGCCATCGCCTCCCTGGCACTCAGTACTCAGGGTTGTACTTAAGGGGTCAAGGGTCACAAGCGGAATACAAATTTCCTAGTTTGGGTTTATATATAAATGAAGGTCTTTCTATATTGGTCTTTAAAGCCCATATCTTAGATTTTATGGGGAATCTACAGTAAATTGATATTTTCATCAGGCAGTGAACTGTTATTACTTTCTATCTCTTTCACTTTCTCATATGGGATATTTTTGCCTTTTAAATTGTATTATTATTATTATTTTTGTCAGAAGAATCCAGAGCTGCTAAAAGGTTGAGTGGTGGCTCTTTCCCATGGTCCGGAACCGACAGAACAAACTCTCAGGGAGAGCAAAGAAAACACGGCAACAAAAAAGCCAATGATCCGCAGCACTCGGGCTAAAAAAATGACGAAAAAAAAAAAAAACACAACTTTCTCGACCAAACATGTATTAAAGAGCAGGCAGGATGTTCCTTTATAGCTGCAGCAGCGTCCTGACAGACAGCTGCTCATGTTGACTCACATTTGTATAATTGAATTTCCCTTCATGACTGTGTTTGAATGATATGTTTTGAATTAGACTCCATTATTAGCCTGTTGTTAAAAACCAACAGAACCCGTAGAGCACCTTTAATCTTTACTACATAATGACTCTATAATATTGATGATAGTATATTTAACCAATGGTGACTTGATTGCTTGTTATTTTCTTCTTGTTGTTACATGCAATTTATTAATTTAGGGATAAACAGCGAAGAAAAGTTGAAATTATAAAAAGCTCAACACCAAAAAGTTATATGAAAATTAACCACTTTAAATTTAATTAACGGAAAATCGTCAATAATTATCTACCGTTTGCTGCACCACGTTTCATTTGCTCCGCACACGTTTAAAGCCGCTATATATATATAGGCCTATATATATATATATAATACATATATATGTGTGATTTTTTTTCCTCTAAAATACACAAATAACACAGAGACAAATGAATTACTTTTGTTTTATTGGAAACTAATTACCATGACTCTAATGAAAACGTTACCTCTTAGTTTCCATCGCAGGAAGTTACTATAATTCTTCTTTTTTTATCTTAACAAAATATCATAAATTAAGCAAATGGGCAGTCCAGTTAAGTGTTTCGTTGAGTTTAGAGTTTCAGAAAGGTCTTGTTTGTGTGTTTTCGTGTCGCAGGAGACGAGAAGCTCCTGACAGGGAGATAGAAGGACAGGATAAGCGCATAAAGGAGTTTTGTTCTAACCAAATTTAACGACAGACAAGTCAGTCTATATTATAAGGTAGGCTACTATAGTGTTATTTCATAGGCTACATGTACTCAATCTGATACACTTAAATCAGTCTTCTTCTTCTGTGTTTTTTTTGTCGTTTTTCTTTTTGTAAAATATATTCATCTGGCAGCCTCTTTAAGAGCCCAAATCCACAAGACTGGAGGTTAGAGGTCCCAACAAGGAGTCCTGCAGCTGGTGCGGGTGTCCGTGCATGCCGTGCACCGGCTGTGGGGCCCCGAGGCCGGGCATGGAGTACGCGGAGGCCCCGGGGTGGCTCATGTTGCCCTGGAGCAAAAGCGCTGAGTTCTGGTCCGGACTCTGAGGTGGAGAAAACTCGTCCTCCGAGCTGGACATGAGAGACTTTCCTCCGTCCAGCGGGGACAGCTGGTTCTGTTTGTTGCCGCCTGCGTTGTTGTTTTCACTGTTCTCTCTGGAAATGACAACAAGGGGGAATTAGATCCAATGCGGATATTTCAGACGAGAAGAGGACATTATATTAGGGTGTGTGTGCGTGTGTGTGTGAGCGAGAAAGAGTGTTGTATAGGAAACATTTTGGAGATAAAAGGGGGCTAAAAATTGTAAACAAGTCAACCGTAATTATTTGACAATAACACCACGAAATACATAATGGATACAGGCCCTGGAGAAAAAATACAATTAGCGTGTGTTTAGTAATTCATACGAATATACAAAGGCTATTTGACGTTATATTGTACAGTATTCTATGGTTTATTCTAAGGTGACCCAATTTATTAAAAAAAACTTTTGTTCCCCAAAAATGACACCATATTGTAATTATCCCCTTATTATTCAAAATGTGTCAGATAAATGTTATTTATATATATGTCAGTGAGGTTTAGCCTCTAATCATAATTCATTCTCAGATAGATCCAGCGTTTTTTGAAGAAAAGTTCATGATTTGTCAACAACACGCTTCTGTTGACCCACAAGCGCTGTTTTAGTTATTTATTTATTTATTTTGGTGAGGGGGGGGGGCGAAACATCCGGAAAAAATACATAACGAATAAACAAATTCAAAAGTCTGATTCGAAACAGAACCATTATGGTAAAAAACTACAATTCACTTTCATTTCCTTCTTTTGTCACTTTCTTTCTGGCCTGGCGTGGATATTGTCAGAGACTCTGCTTCCTGTGCTCTCTCACTCTCTCACTTTATATAGCCACGTTTTGGCTTTTGTTTCTTCCGATTTGCGCCTGAAACGTGTATAAAAATATATATATTTCTACCGCTAAATCGCAAGCAGCGCCGAGGCTGTGCGGGGCCGGAACGTACCTCTCCTTCGCCTCCGCGGCTCTGTCTCTCTGCCGTCTGTTTTTGAACCAGTTGCTGACCTGCGTGGTGGTCAGTCCTGTGGCCTCGGCCAGCTCCCTCTTTTCCCGCGGGGACGGGTAAGGGTTGTGCGTGTACCACTCTCTCAGGACGCCCCTGGACTTCTCCTTAAAGCAGTAGCTGGTCTCCTCGCCGTCCCATATCGTGCGGGGCAGCGGGAATTTCCTCCGCACCCTGTACTTCCCCACGGCTCCGAGCGGCCGGCCGCGCAGCTTCTCCGCCTCCACGTAGTGCGCTTTCAGCCACAGCTGCTGCAGCTTCGGGTGGTTGTGCGGCGAGAACTGGTGGCTCTCCAGGATCTTGTAGAGCTCCCTGAAGTTCCCCCGGTGGAAGGCCACCACCGCCTTGGCTTTGAGGACGCTCTCGTTCTTGTGGAGGTGGTCGCACGCGGGCAGGGACCACAGGAAGCGGCCGAGCCTCTCCAGGTTCCCTCCCTGCTGCAGCACCTCGCAAACGCACGCCACTTGCTCCTGCGTAAAGCCGAAGGACGGTAAAATAGACATGATGGTCCGAGCTCACTCCTCCGCCCCTGAAACGTCGGTATCCAAAGCGGTAGCTGTCGTTTTTATTTTTGTCTGCGTTTTTAATTTTTTTTTTTCTAAAGTTTTGTCGTCGCGACGCAATCCGGCGCAGTCCGTCCGCGCCGCTCAGGCCTGTAGGCTTATCCACTCAACTCCACTCCACTCCGGTCCCTGATGTGCGCAGCAGATTGGGATGTTGATTGTTGGGACAATTTGTTCCTGTTGGAGATATGTCAGGCTTAAAGGGAGCCTGTGCGTTTCGGTGATTGGCTCTCCCTCTGCCCTGCACCCTGTACAGCAGAGCAGGACTGAGTTTGCAGCTCCGTTTCCTCCCCAGAGGCAGTGCGTCAGGGGCTGAAATAGGAGCGCTCCCACCTCCCGCCCCCACAATCCCTCTCCCGCTTCAAGCTGAGGGAGCAGACCAGCACCTAAACACTAATCAATTATTACAGACCTCTTAAAAAGCCTTATTAACATGTTCTGAATATACATCTTCTATAACGACAAAGGGCTTGGATTTCCCACATGGGACAAACCACGCAGTGCATCTCCATGATGCGTTATCAGTAATCATGGCCAATAGAGGCTAAAGCCACAAAAACAAAAAGCTTTTTTCATTCCTGGAGGAAGGTTTTTCCACTCTAACATCTTTGTAAAGTTTATTTAAAACAGACAACATAAATCAGCAATGCATCAAATATATTTAATTAAAAATAATTAAAAAACAACAAACATTCTGAATCTTGTATTGACTCTTGGTTATTTTCCTGTTGTTTCATCCTCTGGAAGTCTTCTTACGCGCCTTTTTATTGAGCCATTCCTTTTGATTATGGTTGACGCCCACCACCTTAATCACATGCAGATTGAACATTTAGTTGTTTTTTCCACCTCACCATAGTCTACTAATTACGGAGGCCGTTTATTTTACGAGGTGATATAATTTAATATGCTCCTATGACAGTTTGGTCTCTGCGTCATTACGCACGTCTTTATATGAGAAACCTAAGTTTCTATACTACCTGCCAAACGTGTTATGGGCCATAGACCACCACTAGGAAATCAGCCACTTAAGTGTGTGTGTGTGTGTGTGTGTGTCTGTGTGTGTGTGTCTTTCAGTTTCAGAGGGAGAGAGAGAAAGTGAGAGAGCCTAATATGAAATACCACATGGTTTGTGCTGCTAGACTTCTTGACAAACATCTTCAGGATTGAAACACAAACAGCTCAAACACAGTCAACTGTCAGAATAAAGAAGATTCGGAATTTAGCTGCATTGAGGCCTTAACGTCAAGTTGCAATTTTATGAGACTATTTTTTTTATCCCAACCTAGAGTTGAAAAATAGGCTAATGTGATATAAACAGATATTTCTCTCATTTTATTTTCTGCTTCATTCGAAATTTCTACAGCTTCCATATTGTTTTTCTTTCTTTTTTTTCTATTTTTTGGCTGAAGAGCTGTTTCTGAATTCGCAGCCTACATTTATATTTCAGGGATTAGACGGGCACCGCACTGGCTCCAGTGTTGTTTTGTGGG
The DNA here is from genome assembly GCA_030544235.1 of Lepturacanthus savala. Lineage (NCBI taxonomy): Eukaryota > Metazoa > Chordata > Actinopteri > Scombriformes > Trichiuridae > Lepturacanthus > Lepturacanthus savala. The sequence goes on along the minus strand of CM060469.1, from coordinate 14,757,179 downwards.
GTGAAACACTAAACCAATCCATTAGTAAATGAGTTCTCTGCGACACTGGTTCTTGGTGGTGCAGTTGTTGGTTTGAGCCATAGATCACATTTCTTTATCTGCTCTAGAGTCTGAAACCAGATTCCCTTTCAAATATGTTAGGGAGCAAGATTTTGGCCCGAAAATAATATTCCACTTTAAAACAAATTTGCCCATAAACGTTTTGAGAAGATGACCCCCTTTCTTAAACGATTTTTTTTTACGAAGATTGCTTTGAACTTGTCTTTTTACTGCGGCAAACACTTGAACAAACAAAAACCATCATCTCTGAACAAACTGGAACATATATATATATATATATATATATATATATATATATATATATATATATATATATATATATATATATATATATATATATATATATATATATATATATATATATATATATATTTAAAAAAATGTCTTCATATAAGGGATGTACAGACTGTATTTAAGATACTATTTAAGATACTGGATTGTTTTTTCTGTTTTCAGTTTTTATTGTGTCAGATGTGAAACCAAAAACCATCTTCTATTTCTTGTGTATTTTCCTTTTGAGGTCTAAGGACAGGGTGTGTTGCTGTTATACAAACTGTAAAGCCCATTGAGGCGAATCTCTCATTAATGATTTTGAGCTCTACAAATAAAACTGATTGACTTGACTTATCTCACTAAAATTAATACTGATCTTATAAACTGATTGGCGGAAACACAACGCAATTATGATCTTTTGGAGTTAATTTAAATTGTTTATTTTTGTTATTTTTTTTATATGTATATTGTTGAATAATTACTGTTCAAAACGTGCCTGCAGAGGAAAAAACACCTATACATGGGCGTTTAATATTACAGATATAAAAACGTGTATTTTACGTATCCTGCAATAATACGTCACTATTGTTTTATTAATATACATTTTCAACAGGCTACAGGCTAAACAAGACGAATTGGGGCATATTGCTGAAAAAACGGTAGCTCCCGTGGACATGTGTCCTTATAGTGGACACGCAGACTCTCAGGCCACTTCAGCTGCAGGTCTAGCTGCTCTCAGGCTGTGTAAAAACCTCAGTGCTTCAGTAAATGAGCTGTCTGATGAGCGGCTCTCGGGTTTCTCTAATATCTCTACCACATTGCGCCGCGCCTCCTCCTTTAACCCGAGCAGCCCGGGGGGCGAGATTATTTCAAGATGTGGACTCTCCGCCTCCGCCGCGGCTAGTGCTGTGAGGACTCCTCATACCCCAGACTAGTAATGCAATACTTAGGTAGGCTACCACTCGTTACTCCTTCCAGACTCAGACTCACTGAGAGCAGGGAGTACTTGGTCTTTTTCTCCCCCCCTTTTTTTTCCCTTCTTCAAAACTCTTCCAGAAATTAACCGCAATAACTCACCTCTCCGGGGTGCTGATTTCCATGGATGTCCCAGGTTTTAGTCACCGCTTTCCCCCTCAAAAACCCCCCCAATGACTCAGATCAGCCCGAGAAATAAACATTTTGCCACTTCTTATTAAAACTGTTTAGTTTGGGCTGTAGAAGGACAATGTTTGATTCCTTTGTTAAATTATTCCAATTCATAATAAAAAAGATGGCAAAAGCATTTTAGTTGATAATGATAGAAGCTCCAGCAACTTATGATAATGATATTATTATTATTATTATCTATAGTAATAATAATAAAATGGAAATGCACATAACAGTCCAGTAGTAGACAAACACCGTGAGAACACGTCATAAAAATGTCATCATCAAAAAAGACTGTTTCCTATTCGGCGAGTTTTTATTGTAAAGGAATATGGAGGAAAACTGAAACGCGCACCGGCTCAGCGGACAGATGGTTTTCACTCTAGGCCTAAATCTAAATCCAAAGTGCTATTTCAGCTGTATCGACTGGAACAAAGCCTATACTGTTTAAATGAAGTGAAAAATGTCAGATACAGTCCCCGGGGGATTCAGCTCGGAGTTTTTTTTTTTAGGGGGTGACATTGAGAGGAAGAAGAAGAAAAACAAAACAAAAAAGGAAAAAAAATATAGAAAGCTCTCCAAAAAAAAATAAAACAACAGCACGTTATTAGGTCACTTTCATTGAACGTTATTGTTCCTGAAATTTCCACACACGTTATAATTTAAGGCTGCGCGTGAACGGACGGGTTAGTTCAACCGCTCATTAATGCGTCACCATAAGATTTAATTCACGTGTCTTTAATTAATTAGCTGAAGGAGCTTCTTCGTTGAGGTGAAAGGCTCTTTAAAAAAAAGGCAGCTCCTTCTCCCAAAACACAACACAACTGTTGACATGAGTGAGTTAAATGAAATTGGAGCCGCAATTATCAGCTTAACGGAGTTTCCTGTCATGTAGGAAAATTAGACCTGGTACAAGTGCGCTGGGGTTAGACCCCACCACCCACCCCACCCCATCTCCCCCACCCCCCACTACACCCCATCAAAATCATTACGCATTTCCTCAGAGGGCCACCTCCACAAATATGCAATTACGGCCCCGGCTTTTTTTTTTTTTTTTTTTTTTTTTTACAGTGGCTCAGCTCGGTAAACACGCCACAGGCGTATAGATGCGAGCTTTTGTTTGTGTTTGTTTTTTGTTGGGTGGATGGGAGGGGGGGGTAATTATTTTATTAATTTTTCGCCGCAGGGCTGAGATAAGTAAACAGCAGAAACAAACAAAAGAAGGAGCGGCGAGCTCTGGTGTGTGTGTGCCGGCAGGGAGGGGGCGCCATCACAATGCTGCCACAATGTGACTTCTTCTCCTGAGAGGACGAGTTGATAAAGTTTTAGAAGTCAAGACAGTTGAGAAGCAGGTGTGTGTGCGTGCGTATGCGTGCGTGTGTGCGCGTGATCTCCACTGCTCAGGCTTCATCTGCTCTGCTCCTGTTACAAAGTGGTGTTTTTCTCTCTGTGAAATACCATTTGACCACTGTGGTGTGGGACATGATGCTGCCTCCCAGCTGCTGCCTCTCTCTCTCAGTCTGTGGCTGTGTGTGTGTGTGTGCATCCCCCCCCTCTCTCTCTCTCTCTCACACACACACACACACACACACACACATACACACACACTCAACCCACATATGACTTATGTTTTCTGTCCTTGTAGTCCAGAACCAACTGGCGAATCATGCTCGGTTGCATCTTCTCTTTCCCACACTGGATGATGGAGTGCATACCTTCTCCCCTGCCAAGCAACAACTCCATTATTTCAAGCGTCATTTCAAGAACAACAAAAAAAACCCAAGTTTCTCTGTTATAGTTCTCATAAACATCCACTTTTTGCAACTTTAATGGAGCTTATAGTGGCTGCAGTTTTTTGGCTAGAGGAGAAGATCCCGCTCGGCCTGCAGTGGTTATTCAGTGTGAGCAGGCTGGTACCGGCTGACCCCTGCCCTCTCATTAGTGGGACGTGGAGCAGTGGAGTACCATGCTCCCCAGGTCATGTTACATATGGCTTGCAGTCTGCTGCGCCGCATTAAATGTCAGCTTTGAAACCATCTGAAAGATCAGAGGTCAGTGTTTTTAATAAGGCCAGAATTCTGGGGGAGTTCCCTGCTTTTACTGCACACCCAACTATGTTTTACGTTGCGTGTTTGAAATGGTGGAAAGATCCACTACTGTTTAGACACGGAGATGTCCTGATTTCCACACATAAAGGACGCAGTAAATTATTTAAATAAATAGATGCTGCAGTCCTCCTGACGAATGTACAACACATTATTTATTGAGGCAACAATTGTGCTTCTTTCCTGTGTAATTTATAGGCACAATACAAAGGTGGAATTCTGGGTTTTCTGCGGCCCCCTCCCCGTGAGACCTGTGGACCATGGGCTCCTGCTGCAAATGGGATATTGTTCTGGGCTCCAACAAAGCTGTTTTCACCCTCTTCAATATTACAGGAGGAGTTACCTGATACCTAACAATCAGCTAATCCACTGCCCATGGCAACGAGGTCACCTGTGCACAGGTAACTTTATCCCAATTGCCTGCCTGTCCCTCCCTTTCCCGCTAGTCTCTTCTGTTTTTTTTTTTCTCTCTCTCTTTCTCTTCACAGTGAACACAGACAAACAGCCTCTGTTTATTTAGGTCGCCACTTAGATCCTACATAACTTCTCCATCTCCAGCCAGGATCCACTGAGAAGAACAACTCCTCTTATCCGGTGCAGACACGCTGTGAATAAAATCAAATCCCCCTCACTGTTCATCCATTTGTCAAACCTTGTCTTTATCTTATCGCGCTCATTGCTGGTTTGGTCGGATGCCCACTGAGTGAACAAGCACCGGGTGGAAATTCGTGAAATTTACACAGAATCCCCTCAAGCCGTGAGAGGAGTTCAGGCTTTTTCTGGAAAGAGACTTTGTGTCTGTGAGTGACAGCACCTCAGATTCACTCTTCCACATGTTGGGAGCAGGGGAGGGGGTGGGGGTGGGGGGTGTTTGGCCTATGTTCAGGGAAAGGGCCAGTGGATTGAACTGGGCTGTGGGGAGCTGCAAGACCCCCCACCCAAAAGAAGCTTTACCTCTGGAAATCTCATTGCTGTTTATTTGAATTACAGGGGCTGAGATGAGAAAAGGAGGGCTAATGAACTCCAGGTTGCCAGGCATGTGCAAACGATCACCGCAGGTTTGCAGAGAGCAGCACCAGGCACGCTGGATTACTGCATGCCAGTTTTTTCCCTCATCCTCACAGTTTGGCTCCATATAGACGTCTTAAATGTTTGGGAGGACATATGCTTTTTGTCCGTCATAAACTCACATAGATTACAGACATGTCTCCCAAAATCTTGTCCGACCATGAGCATCAATCTGCAAGAAAGAATTTTTTAAAACATGTCTGTTTTATGTTTTTATAAATATAAACTTTTATTGCAGTATGGAGATTTAGAAAAATACATTCACATAATTTCAGATAACAAACATATAATTCAAACTAAGATAAAAAAAAGACAAAAACAAACATCAGTTTTACTATTTGCCCGTCACTCACTTTTGGTTTTGTGACATTAAAGCACTGAGGATACTTTCATTGAAATGTCCTTTTTTTCAAATTAATGGGATTATTTCATGAATGAAAAAGACTCCTATGAACGTGTGTGATGCACCACGAGATGTGTGAATTGGCTGCGAGGCTGAAATGTGCTATTATGGTCATGTAGGACAGCAAGGAATTAGGCTCCTGTTGTGAAAAGCACCGGACACACTTGACAAATGGGCTCCACATTCCCTTGTCTTTCTCTCATCTGACACCCAACAAATGTGCCCGTGAAGGCGACTGCGGTAAATCTCTTGACGCTGAAATGTTACCGCCTGTGCACCAAACGCCACGGCGGAGCTTCCTTTCAGTGTTGTTCACAAAACAAAAGTAAAAGGCACTAGTGTCCAAAACATTATGATGCCATGCAAAGAGAAATTATGACAACCCCTCTCCGTTTACAAAGGTGGGACCATGACAAAAAAAAGACTGTCCCTTTTAATCACTTGTAACGTTCTATCCCTTTTGTTCCTTATACATTTTTGAAAAGCATACACACCGTAGATGTTTGCATCTTGTCTTTATAGAAAAATATCATCCGTGATTACTGACATTTGGAGAGACACGTCAAAATGAAACACGATATAGTATAGCATCGTCACATCTAGTTAACATACTATGTGTTGCAGCATTATAAAAAAAAAACAGTATGATGAACAGCTCGTGTGACCTTTTGATCATCATTCATATCTTGGTCTCACAGTCGACGATGAGGCTTGAAATAGGAGTCATTGCTGAAATAGTGTGCATTTGTTGAGGCATGTGTCACACTGACAAACCCCACGACACGGAGGCTGTCTGAAACATGTACATTGTAATGTCATTGTGGTATAGTGCAAATGCCAAAACAGACTGACGCCATTGTATATTTGAAGTAGCAGAAAGGCACATTAACTCTAGTCTCATTATCAGCTGAAACACTCCTAGTTAACTTGTATGATATAAAGCATAAATGCAGGGTTTTGCAGTGACTTGTGAGGCATCCAGACTATTTAAGGTGCTTACTGAAGGTCGCTCCCCCCACCTCCTCCTAAATCAGCAGCTTTGTGTGTTCATTCTCTGTTCATTCAGTGAAGCAGACGCTGTTTAACTGACCATATTCACAGAGACGCTTTCCCCTCTTTCCCCCTACCGAATGACCTTTTTAGTTTGACCCAGATGACGCATTTAGTTTGGAGGAACATCCTGGTCATGTGACTTGAGGCATTCCAGCACCTGCTTCTGCAGATCAAATCCACTCAACAGGAAGTAGCAGGTGTTGTCTATAAAAAATGCACATTTAAACATGGCTCACACAACATACAGCGACTTCTTCTGTTAGCACAAAACAGTCGTGGCGTTTCATATTACGAACGGGGGGCTTTCTAAAAACATCTTTTAAAAATTATTTTTCTGATAAAATGATAACGCCCCACACATGTGGGGACTTCTGTGTGACTAGAGTGCATTGTAAAAGTCAAATTAACACAATATCTGCAAATAATTTAACATTTCAATGAAATGAATGGTAAAAAAAAAAAAAAAAAAGAACCACACACACACACACACGCACACACAAAAGTAAAAAGTTTCACCATATCGCTGCCTGGGCGGACATGAGTGCTTCTGCGAGGAGATTGAGGGTTAAAGGTCAGCCATGTCCTCATCCATCTGCACTGTCTGTAGTTTGGCCAGCTCCTTCCCCTCCACAGCTTCCATCTCCCCGCACATCGCCCGCACCATCTCGTTCACGCCTCCCCCCGAGCCCTGGCCGTCCACCTTGCCCTCTGACAGGCCCATGTAGTCGCTGTTCATGCCACCGGGGGGGCCCATCATGTGGCCCCCCCGGACCTCGTGGCCTCCGAGGTACTCCGTGGGCTGGAGGTGGTGGTGGTGTCCGCTCAGGTCCGTTTGGGCCATCAGGGGCGTGCTGACGGTGAGGGTGGTGTAGACCTCGGGCTCGGGGCTGGACGACGTGATGGCAGGCACCTCCGCGGCGGAAACGGGACCTTGGCTGGAGGGGATCTCCTCTGAGTCGGGCGTGGTGTAGCTGATCTGGCCACTGGGATCCAGGTGGAGTCCGTGGTGGTACGAGGAGTAGACACCCCCCTCCAGAGGCTCCTTCTTGATGGACGGCTGGCCAACGTTGCTCATGCTGTAGAGGACGGTGCTGTGGTGCAGGGACGACATGGTCAGCTTGTCCTGCTGCTGGAACGAGTCGTCACTGGAGGAGCTCACCGCTACGTTGTTCAGAGACATGGTACCTGGAGTAACATAATCACGGATCAATACAGGAAGCTCCCATTCCCCTGCTTACAGTATTATATGTTTCTGCAGGCCTTGGCCCCAGCATTGCTGTTGTGTGTCTCACACACTTTGCAGCCTTAAAGCCTGACAGGACTCAACAGCAAGCTGCAATTTCTGTTTTCCTTATTATTCATCCTGGTGTGGATTCTCTGGTTTATGTCAAGGTAAGTGCTGTTGGGGTTTAGTCCCTGTTAGTGCTTTCATGGCCTCTGATTGTCTGAAACATACCCCCCCACCCCGCCCTTGGAGATCAAGAGTGCAATGATGATGAGTGATGGTGACTTCAGAACTTGTTTTTATTAATCTCCCGGGTTTTCAAAGGACCACCTCCTCTCTGCGTGTGTGTGTGTGTGTTGGGGCCCTACCCTGCAGCTCTGTGTTATGTGTACTATCGGCCCTTTGGGCTATGGCCCAAATGCAGTCGAGCCAAGAATAAAGCAGATATATTGGGTGGACGTAGTAGAGACCTGTTGACAAACCGCCAGGGACATGCAGCACCGCACTGAAACATTTAAGGAGGACAAAGGGCACCACTGACCTGCTACCATCAAGCTGTGAGATATAAGGATATAACATATAGCATATGTATTTTATTATATATGAATACAGAAGATTATATCTGGATTGATAGTGTTATAATAGAGCGTTGTGTCTTCTCCTGGACTTGATGGATAAAATAAAACGTAGAAATAAATATAATAACCTTACCGATTAAATTAGTTAAATGAATTTTACACTGTGAAGCAAATATTATTGTAATATTTTCTTGTAGGTTTGGCAATATGGACAAAATCAAGATATCACAATATATTTAACCAAATACCTTGATATCAATATTCCAACTATATTGTGGAGATGACTGTGGGTGCTTTCAGAAAATATTCACACAATGAGATTTTTGATAAATAATCATCAGCAGCATTATGGATATAAAGACTAAGTGGGTAAAGACACATAATCGATCAGCTACATCACTTTCCTGTAATGCAGCCTTTAAAACCAGGAAAAGAACACTTATGCCATATCAGGATATTACAACATCCAAAATCTTAGATGACGTTGAGTCTCATATTTCAATATAGATATTTTATTTATATATTGCTCAGCCCTTTTTCATTGCTGCCTGTTTTCTAACTCAGTAATATATGTTCCAAGCAAAAATGACAAAATATTAAATAGATGATTTCCTAGACCCACCTGGAGTGATTGTTGAGGAAGAAGACGAGGAGGAGAGCTGCAGTGGAGGAAGACCTACGTCGCTGTTGAGTAAGGAGCTGCTGTCGTTGTCAGGGACTCCACTCGGTACCTGCACCAGGCTGTAGCCGCCAAGCTGGAGCGCACCTGACGAGGGGCTGAATGTCAGCACGGACGAGCCCCCGTTCTGGGCAGCCATGGCGGCGTGGACCCCCTCCAGCTTCACCTCCGCCCCGTTCACACAGCCCGAGTAGGAGGCGTACTGCAGGGCAGAGTCCTCGGCGGAAGTGCCCAGTCCCTTCTCCTGCCCCGACTGCATCTGCATGTCCACCCCGGAGCCCCCCAGCAGCACCCCGCCGGATGGCCTCAGGGGGTTAAAGGCCAGTGGCTGGATGCCCAGATTGAGCCCGTTGAAGAGGATGTTTCCGGGTGTGTGGAGGTAAGACGAGCCACCGTTGTGAAACACGGTGGAGGGGGTGTTACTTGTTACTAGACTGCCATTGTAGAGCCCGCCGCTGTTGGAACCGGGCGGCATCTTGATGTCCCCGATCTGCTGGATGATCACCCCACTGTCCAGAGGCCCTGTTTGAATGGGGAGGGTCCCATGGGTGATCACCCCATCTGAGGAGTTAGAGAGGGGCCGGGGAGACAGCTCCTCCTGGCCTTTGCTAGACTCGTCCTCTGTGCTGTGGTTTCCGTCTGATTCACTGTGGAAAAAAAAGCATATTTTGTGTCACCAAATGTTAAAAAGAGAATCATTTGTGGAAAATAATATTCTAAAATGGCATTAAGCTTCTTTGGTGGAAAAAATATAATACAATTATAAAATGTGCATATGCCTGATATAAATATGAAGCATGAGTATCATATTTTTTTTCTGTTGAGAAAGAAGGAAGCAATATTACAATCAAAGTATAAATTCAATTCAGTTAGTATATTTCCTCTCCGCCCACAGCTTTGCCTGTGTGAGAGCAGGCAGGGTCACATTTGTTGCTGTGTTGTTCCACAGCTTTGAAGAGCCGCCTGTGTTTGTGAATGTGAAGCCCTCTTACAGTACCTCATGGAGAGCTGCACTGACAACAACCAACCAACCAGCGTCAACAACCGTGCAACCATTTGGCTCAATAAATTCTGGTGTGACAAAATGCCAGTGCTCGGTGGCGTGACAAAACAAATGGCTGAAACTGGTTATTTGCATTCCTTTCCCCCCAATTTCAAGTGTAAAATGTTAATCCTTATCTGTTAAAGGTTGAAGAATAAGAGGAAGAAGAAGCAGTTTAAGCAAACAATGTGGAAGAACGAAGCTGTTATACTTTATTTATTAGCCTCCTTTTTAAAGAGTGATTCAAACAGCTGCACACACCCCCACCCTACCTCACAAAACGAAAATAAAAAAAAAAAACTCCTTAAGCTTCCCCCCTCCTCTTCCAGTAACAGATATACAGATAAGTGTGGCAACAAGTGACAACAGGTTGTTGAAAATATCCACCATAATCTTATATAAATCATGGTTTCAAAATAATTTAAGTAGCTGTTTGAATACATTCTATTATTGTGTGTGTGTGCATGTGTGCGCGTGAATGAGTATGTGTGCGTGCGTGTGTGTGTGTGTGTGTGTGTGTGTGTGAGTGTGTGTGTGTGTGAGAGAGAGAGAAAGACAGTGAGAGGGGTCACCTCCACCAGGTGTGCGTCAGCTTTGTTCACAGAAAGGCAAACATGAAAGCCAAAATTCAGGCTGTTTGTGTGGATTATGAAATGAAACGCAAGAGGTTGAATGAAGCTCTGAGATCCCCCCTTTTCTTTTTTTTCGCTCCGGGAGGAACAAAAAGTGATAATGAAAATGATTTATGTACAACGGGCTCGCATGCACGAATTGCGCGCGCGCGCACACACATTATAAATACGGGAGAAGGAAAAAAAAAACCTACAATCCTCCTTTTGAATTGTCTCATCAAAGTTCGCCGCTTTACGCGTGTGGCAGTAAAACCCAGCGGAGTGTGTGAGTTACTATGTTATTTTGTTGCTTATAGTTTCCATGCCTCTTAGCACCAACACGCTTGAAACCGGATCTGAATGGCAACCGCTTCATATTTCAAAACATTAAAAGCGTGCTCCAAACCCTTTTACGCGTACTTTTTTTGTTGTTTCTTAATTATTAAAGGTCAACGATTCGCATCATCAGCTCATTTAAAGTGAGTCCGACGGGAGAGTGAGAATTACCCTGAGAATAGTCAGTCACTGACTTGAGTGTGAATGGTAATAAACTATAAGCGCCCTTCCACACACACTCACACACAACAAAAAAAACCCTTACAAATATTTTGTCAAATTAACTATTTTAATGCGCATTTTTACGCATAACGCACTCGTGTATTTACGTGTTTAAATAATTTGGTTGCTAAGACTTTTTGTGTTTGAAACAGTCAGTGGCCTCATCGTTTTGCTGCCTCACCTTTTTGATTGCGCCTCGGACGGATTTCTGTCTCTCTGTCTCCTGTTTTTGAACCAGTTGCTGACCTGGGTCAAGGAGAGTCCTGTAATCTTGGCGAGATTTCTTTTCTCGGCGGGAGAGGGGTACCTATTCTGACTGTACAGATCCTTCAGAGCGTTGCGGGACCTCTCCTTGAAACAATAAACTGTCTCCTCGCCGTCCCAGATAGTCCTGGGGAGAGGGTACTTTCTCCGGATCCGGTACTTGTCCACGGCGCCCAGGGGTCTCCCCCGCGCCTTCTCCGCCTCGGTGTACCGGGCCTTGTACCACAGATCTTGCAGAAAGGTGTGGTTGGACGGGCTGAAGCTGTGGTTCTCCAAAATACTGTACAGCTCCTGGTAGCGAGCCTGGTGGTAGGCGACGAGGGCTTGGGCTTTCAGGATGCTTTCGTTGCCGCGTAGCAGGTCGCTCTGTGGTAGGGACCACAGGAACCTGGCCAGCCGGTCCACATTGCCTCCCTGCTGCAGAGCCTCGCAGACGCACGCCACTTGCTCCGGGGAGAAAGCCAGAGAGGAAGCGGCGCTCACCAGCAGCTCCGTGCGCACCGCGTCCGTGTTGGGAGCCGCGCGCTCCATGGACAACTCCGCCGCTTCCAGCGCCACAAGCTTGATGCACTCCCGCGTATCCACCTCCTTCACATTTTCCCTCTTGATGTCATTAGCTGTTGTGACTTCTCCGGCAGAAGAAGAAGACATTTTTTTTGTTCAAGCCTTCCCTAGTAAAGTCACTCCTCCCAGCTCGATCAGGTTACCTCCTCGCCATGCGAACGCGATCGGATATCTGACAGCAGCTGTAAGTAGATATCTCTCTCCCCTTTTCCTTCCAACGTGACTTTTACTCTGCGGGGACTGGAGCTGGAAGGAGACACACTGGGGTCTATCTACAGGAGAGCCACGCTATTGGCCGCCGAGGGGCCCATAAGGGAGGAGCGAGCGCGATTCAGACACGAATGTTTGGTTTCCAGCTGTCAGTCATATAACCTCCAGTATATTCCCGTAGCTCACCTGTGCAAGGTGAGTTTTGGGATCGTGGGAATGGGATATTCTTGTTGTCTGTATTGTCAGGAGATGCCTTGTCTGTGATTATCCTGACACAAAAAGCATTAGAGACTTTTAATTCCCATATGGATACATGGAAATCAAAGGGGGAATCACTCCATTGCAACATCGTGACTCTGTCTAAAATAAATCCCCAACACTCTGTCTTTTTATATTTTTATACACTTTTTTTCAAACGATTTTTCACGTGGCCAAGTGTATAATAACCTTCAAGGCCGATCTGTTCGCTAAATATAAAGTTAATGATGAATACTGAAAACGTCAGAAGTTACCCAGACATTATGTCCAGTCAAAACACACCACATCATGATCTAAAGAAGCTAGATAAGATCAAACTCAATTCATAATCACACAGATATATTTTGATATATCTTTGGAGTATAGGATGTTTTGAGGGAAACATCTGCAAATCTAATTGATTTTCAGTCTCCCACTTTATATGAATTAGTTTTATAAAGAGAATTTTTAAAATGTTATTTGCACCTTTCAATATATTTGTCTTCCATTAATAAGATATGCAAAAATAATTTTAATAAAAGAAAAGAAGTAATTAAAGGCCACAGAGGAACGTGCTTCCAAGCTTTATCTTGAAGAATAACTGGTTATTTTGTTTTTCAAGTTGGTACTGGAATTGTGATTGTCACTAAAGCATAAAATGCACCTGCGTTTATATCTGTAGCACTCGCAAAAACTGCACAGAAATCAATATTTGATCAATATAATTGTCTAATACACATTTATGTCTTCTTCATATGTTGATGATATAATCACATTCTACATGCACCACCACTAATTAATCTCCCTAGTCAATTTTCCACTAAATATGTACACTCAGAGGCTCTGGAGAACACCATCTTGAGATTTTTTATACATTTGAATGTTCTTATTTACAGACTTAGATTAGACCATGGACAATGGGAGTAACCTATAGAGTACTGCACGGAGGAGAAATCAATATTAAAAATGTTCAAATATTATTATATTATATCGAAATACCCTTGTTGAGTGAATAAGTGGGAAAAATAAACTACTCAGCGTTTTGTTTTACTACCTCGAACCTCCTGCGGCCACCGACCGCTGCTGTAGACGCGATCATTAAAGAGGAACTATCTTATTAGTGGAGCTTCAGGTCGGACCTCATTCTGTGTAACTCAGCGGTTCCCCGCCTGGAAAGTGACAGCACCGCTGCGAGTTGTTGACATTCTTCTCCAGCGAATTTACTTTGTGTTTCAGAGGCAGAAATGGACGACCAAGGCTGCCCGAGATGCAAAACGACCAAATACAGAAACCCGTCGCTGAAGCTGATGGTGAACGTCTGCGGACACACGCTGTGAGTATGTCACGTTAACGTGCGTTATTGTCGTTATCCGGCAGCAAAACAAAGTGCAAATCTCTCAATACGACAGCGTTTTGACTCAAAGCGTGTCAGAAAAGATACATTTCAACACGAGAAAGCATTAACGTTTTTAAATGATATTTTTCTCTATTGAGTTTAATACATTCGACATTAAGCATGTACTGTCTCAGCGGTTAACGTTAGCTGGACTGACGTTAACGTAAACGCGTCATTAACCGTCTGCTGTGTTCAGAGACTACATGTAACGTAACAACGTTACACGTTTACGGTGTAAAGTATGTAAGTACATTTACTCAAGTACTGTACTCAAGTACAGTTTTGGGGTACTTGTACTTTGCTTGAGTATTTCCATGTTAAACTACTTCATACTGCACTGCGTTTCAGAGAAAAATATGCTGCTAATACAGCTATCTGACAGCCTTAGTTACTTTACAGATGCATATTTGACATAATATAATACATATATTGTAATATACTGTTCACATTATCGTTGTTTTTAACGCATTTTGTAAAAAAAATACACTATGTGTAATGGGTGCAAAATAAAGACTATTAGACAAACCTCATAACAAACATTTATTGAAAATATATAATATGTTACTGTTGCTATTTATCTATTCAAAGTATGTGTAAGTATGTGTATGAAGTGATTAAAACAAATAGTGTAATATACTTTAATATATTGCAGTCTGCAGAAAATACATTTTGTGGATAATATTTCTGTACTTTAACTTGAGTAATATGCTTTTATTGATAGTGCTTGAGGAGATAATACTAGAGAGACAGGAAAGGAGGAGGCAGTGAGGATGAATGACATCAATTTAAGACATTTACTTAAAATTTAGTATTTTTACAGTATTTGACAGTATTTCTACTTTTACTGTAGTAAAGCATATCAGTATTTGGTCCATCAATGCATGTTGCCAGAAATACTAAAGACACCATCAGTACATCAGGACTTCTGTTAAGTTGTGATGTCATAACTACACAGTTTCTCTCTCACCCTGTTCAGTCATTCAAATCAGCTAATAAGAGGAGAGGCTTATTAATATTAATGAGAGACACAAAATGACCTGTTCGTTCTAGAGCTCTAGGCTTGAGATGTAAAACTATACGAGATGATTTTTGGTACTTAAAACCTTTCATTTATCTTGTTAGGGATATTTAAAGAAAACCCCGTAAAAGTGTGAAATATAGGACCATTTAAGATCAATGTTGTGTCTCAGTTGAAAGGTACTTAAACAAAATGGGCTGTACTGCTTAATTATATCAAAACTAACACATTTCCCTGCTCGTATTGGATTAGTCGTTTGCTCTATAAATCCAAATCTAATGGATTCAGCCTAAGGCAAAGATGGGAGTCTCTGCCAGATTAAACCTTTAGCTAACTCCATCCATTAAGAAGTATAATGTAGACTTTATTCGCTGAATCCTGACTAATTCACAGCATATACCTGACCCATTTTTATTACGGTTACTGGCAAACAGTGGTAGGCCTCGTTTGTGACTCACTCACAGCAGGTCTACCTTTAACTCTGATGGGCTTCATGCATTTGCATAGAATAGAGAAATAAACAAATGGCCATCCTAGGTTACCAGGGATTAAAGAGATGTTTTCATACAGTCAAAAACCCAGAACAATTAATTTAGAATGATATATAATAGGAAAAGCAACTAAACATTTGCATTTGGGAATCTTCCACCATTTCATATTTTTTCACTTGTAAAAAACATAATCAATTATCGCAAGTGGAATTTTTATTAAGATCAGTTAATATAGCCTACTAATTGTTAGCACAAGCCTTATTCAGTCTTATTCATTTTTATCTTACAATTTTGATTGTGGATCAGCCTCCCGTCAGCGAAACCAGGCAAAACTTGCTGAGCATTAATCAATATTTAACCTTGTCGTCAGGTTAAAAAATCTAGTCCTTTAAATAAAGAGGACATGCTTTCTGCGAGCATCACACAGTGATGGCAGGAGCCTCGTGAGAGAATCTTTTCGACCCTGTTTGTTTATTGACCGTACCATCAGGAAGTGGCCGTGCTTTGTCATCAGGTCAGGGAGCTCATAACTCACCGCTGCTGTCTGGATGCTACACACAGAAAATTAAAATGATTTTGCAATGAAGCAATTTGGGATAGATGTCCCAGCTGGAGGTCACCTTGGGTTTGTTCCTTTGGAGCCGGTGTGACGGGGAATTTATGTACCTCTTGAAAACTACTGTACTCTCAAGCTGTATTAGTAATTTCATCACTGATGTCATCCTGCTTTTTGTTTGCTGTTTGGCTTCTTCAAGAGTCAGTCTTTACTGTCGATTGACTAGAGTTGATTGACATTTTCACAGTCGCTGTTTCCCCTTTCTGTGTAATCAACAACAGAAAACATGACTGAGGATGGAAGGGAAATTAAATATGAAAATTATGAAAAGCACATGCATTTATACACACATACAGTCTGTGCTTGTGTACTAAAACCCACATAATAACACACAAACATTTATAAGCTGCATCATTCCACACAGGAGAATAACATGCAGCACGGTCCAGATAGATAGGAACTGAACTAGAGACTCACTGCTCAGGGCATTTGTTTCCAGGTGGTATGTGGTCAAACTACTCAGTTATTGGCCCGTAGTTTGATAATTTATCAATATGTCAAACAGTAATTCATTCATTGGATCCAGCTTCTTAAATGTGAGATTTTGCTACTTTTCTCTTATTATGACTGTAATAGATAAATATTTTAAACTGGTGGTTGTACAAACACACAATTTATCAGTTTAGGAAGCAAGGAATAGAATTATATTTTTGCTATATTTTCATGTTTTCTTTTATTTTTTATGACAATGAAAATTTCCATTAGCTGCCTGCAGCCGTTGTTACACTACACTGGTTCATGCATTGAAATAACTGTCGGCTTCTCCTTCTTGGCTTGGTTAAGTGGCCATTCTGCGGACTTCCTGCCCTGGCGATGCATTGCAGTTATTGAGCTTCTCCACCTTTAACATGCGTCTAAATTTAAACCTCACGACTGCACATTTTGTATCGCTGTCAGCAGGGGCATTTTATGTGCTTTATTTATTGCCTTGGTACAATGACACTGGGCCAATGTCCTTTGGCATTTGACACCAGGCACACAGGCAGGCACAAACAAATGTGGGTTAGGCACATGGTGGTGATTAGCAAGTGGACATAGTGAGGTTGACACACCTAATTAAGTAGAAGCCTGCTCCTGTATCTGATAGGCACATGTTCTCAGGTTGATATACAGTCTACTGTACTTGTCAAGTGGGAAGAGTAGTTTTGGGTGTCCAGCGTTTCAGAGGTAAACGCTCTGTTAATTCTCTGCATGACTAGGATTAAATTATTAAATTCTCTCGGTGAAATGAATACTCATTACAAAAAGAAGCTGCTTTGCTTAAATAAATGCGTTTCCTTGTAGATTCTAAAGGTCAAGGCACTAGACTGTATATTTACAAACTTAACTTTACCCATATTGTGTATTATTTGAATATTTAATATCTCTAACAAGATATGACAATATATATTTGTGGTAAAGTACCAAAAAAATCATCTGAATATAGTTTTACATCCCCTGTCTCAAGCTTCTTTAGAGCCTATTGGGTTGTGGTGTCTGCCTCATTAGTAATAACGAGCCTCTCCTCTGATTGACTGATCTAAAAGCCTGTGACTGGGTTGTGAGTGGGGGCTGTATAGTTGTGACATCACAACTTAACCAATGTTGTGGCAGCTCATTTAAAGGCAGAGTTTATGCGTAAAGGCTTTGTATTATACAATTCTCTGTGGATTGAGAATCATGGGGCAGTTGTCATACAGCACCAAGACCTTCCTCATAATCAAAAAAGCAATTAAAATCTCCCTTTCTACAAGATGGGACCTTTAGGAAGGACTTAAACTGCAAGTCCCAGTGGACATTGCTGTAAAGGGCATCCAATTAGCGAGCTTAACATTTTGTTGCTTTCATTGCTTCTCATAGAGAACCTTGCTTCAGTTCCACTATTGTTTTGTTCCGCTATTATTTTCCCACAGTAAAGGACTGTGTTTTTTATTTTAAAGGCACATTGAGAGTATTGTTAAAATAAAACTTCACTTGAATTCAATGAATAATGTGTGGAAGTTACATCTGGAACCTGCATCTCTGGCCAATTTGCAACTGCATAAAGTACACCAAATCTAGGGTTTATTTTTTCAAGATCACACATGGCCGGTGAGTTTCCTGTGTAAGCAATCATACTCTTGGGCCTCAGCATTTTTTTGAGTGCGCCGCTGCAGGTATTGTAGGTCACAGGGCAGGACGGAGTGTCATGGTCCGGCTTAGATTTGACACAAAGCCAACTCTGGAATCCTTTATAGTTCTGTGAAAGTCCAGAGAAGATTGGCGACTTAATGGCAGAAATGGGTGAATCCTCCTCCTGTCTCTCTATAGTGCTGTTTTTTTCCCCCCTCACTCGTTCTCACATAGGGAAGAAGTAAAGATGCAGGCAATGTCACCAAGGGGCGATGGGGGGTGGTGGAAGTGGAAGAGAGGCCTCTTTGCTGAGCCAGGACCCTGTTTACCCTCCTCTTACCACCCCCTCCTCTGACCTGCTGACAGCTGCAGATGGGAGAGATAGGAGCCTGGAGCTCTGAGCAGGACAGGTGAGAGAGGGAGGAGTCAGGAGCACTCATCCTGCGACAAACAGCCCTGGGACACAGAGATGACAAGCTCCTAGAGATCTATCCGCTCACTTAAAAGTCTGCTTTGTTGGCCAGGCCGTATATCTTCAGAAAGACTCTCGCTTTGATTGCAAACTGCAACAAGCACACAAATTGAGTGCCGTGACTGGGAATAGGAACACTTTAGAGGGGAAAAACGGCAAATTGACTCTAAAAGTCTCCTCCCTCCCTTTTAGACATTCACCACTTTGCTCTAGAGTTACACAGGATTTCCCCTTTGGAGAGTTCTGTTGTGTGGTCCATTTATGGGGCAGGGGGCAAGCTACACCCCACTCCTTGCCCCATCTTGATGAATGGCTTCTTTGTGGGCCTGTGGAAACAAGTTGAAGCCCTCCATCTACCTCCATATGGCCAGGCCTATACATCTCCCGTAGCCTCGGGCCACGGTGAACATCTGCCTCTTCCAGGCCGCTCTTGAGCAGGACTCCTCATGCCGTGTAGCACCAACTGGACAACGCAGATGTTTCTGTCCACAGTTCAGCTTTCATTTTTGATTTGGCGCTTCGTCCAAGCCAAGCTAAACTGACATGCCCTGACATGGCAGTGCCCTGTAATGCCTCATCTATTTCATATCTGTGTGTTGTATGGCTGAGAAAGATAGATGAGGCGCACTTGGCAGGTTGTGCTTGTTTGACCCATATCCGAGACGCTTTGCGTAAACAGCCAAATCTCATGGCTCTGCAGTTTCTCTTGTAACTGTTTTTTTTTTGTTCTTTAAATCTTGCTGATCAAGTGAAATGCCTTGCATGATGACTCCTTCATGATTGTTCTAATAGACTCCATCTCCGGGGAGCTTTTGACTAGGCACCAGTGTCTCAAGCCCAGTCCTTGACTTTGGAAAAGAAATGACTCAACTACACCATCATTGACGTATGGTATTTTTTTTCCCCCTGAACTTTGCTATATTTTATTATGAAAACTGTCAGTGCTCAAAAGCAGATAGTGGCAGTTGGAAACCAGATGTTGTCCATTTTTTTGTGAAGGTGGTCAAGAGCAGGAAGGTGAATTCCTGTGGAAATAAAGCTCCACAGAGACTTAATTAAAAGGAGCGTACTGTGCAAACGTTTATCCAGGCCCTCTATCCCATCAGGGGGAGATTTAAGAGCATTCCCATTGTCTTCAGTGTCCACTCCTCACTTGAGTGTGACTGATGGGGAAAATGCCTACCTGCGAAAAAAAAGTGTGATTGATGGCTAAGCTCACGGTTGTGCCCTCAGGTAGGTCTGCGAGTTGCTATGGTGCCATGACTGTGCATGACGTAAAACCTTCCTGTTTGAACCTGGGCGTTACCTGAAATTCCCAAGCATTATCTGAAGTGTTTCAGCCTTTTTGTTTCCTTATTGGTCAGTGAGAGGTGTGCACATTAAAAAAATGTGATTCAATGTTGTTTATATCAGGAACCAAACGCCACCTGCAAAACTCATCATGACTGTGCTGAACAGCTACATATTTTGTCTTGGAAAATAGTCTTATCCATTAAACAGATTTATAGTAGATATTTATATCAAAACAGCCTAGTTTTCCACTGCATTTAGTAATGTGGCTTAAATTTCATCATGATACAGCTTCCTTTCGTTTAGGCATCCTGTCAGGAATAATAAGGACTTTTTTTTGGCAGAAGAGGCAGAAACATTGGAATTGTACGTGGACATTCAGATACGTTTTTTAAAAGAATGAATGAAAAGCATCAATAAAAGTTCAGGTTAAAATGCTTACATTTACTTATGCAATAAGGATTACACAAAACACTGCGATTGTCCATCTGTGTTTCTTTCCAGAATTACGTAACTCTCAACCCATTCTCATAATGATAGACTACACTATAAATTACTGAGCTGGATTTTATCATGTTATGCAACGTGGCAAAATGACTGAGGTCTGTTGAAATAACAATAAAGCAAATGTTTTTTCCAGTGCAGACAGACACTCCACTGATGGGGTGTCAGACTAATTTCCTCCTGCCTGAGAGTAGGAGGCAGCCTAATCGACATTCCAATCATAATCCCAGCCGTCTTTGACCACTCAGAGGAAATATTCCTATGCCCCATTATCACCCACTGTGCCTGATGATAACTTACAGGCATAAGAAAAACATAAAACATTTGCTTTCCGGTGAGGAAACTTTAATTTCAGAGGTCATATATGCCCTCATCTAAGGCTGCCTGGGAGGATCACCTCTGCAAAGACTAAGCTCATCTCAATGGAAGTTTTTTAAAATGTATTCATTTTTTTATTTATCTTAATTTTGTCTCTTGCCCACGTAGATGCGAGAACTGTGTTGAGATGCTCTTTGTTCGAGGCTCAGGTAACTGCGTGCAGTGTGACACGCCCCTGAGGAAGAGCAACTTCCGTGTGCAGCTATTCGAAGACCCGGCTGTAGATAAGGAGGTGGAGATTCGCAAGAAGGTGCTGAAGATGTGAGTGAAGGGGGACTGGGAGGGTGAGGGGTGTGTCTCTGTGTGTTTATGTGTCATCCCAAGCCTCCTCCCACTTCTTAAGCCACCTTTGTCTTTCTCATTACACTGTTTGTTTTGTAGACAATGAGTCTCCCCAGGGGGCCCTCAAACGGGAAGGCTCTTTCCCTGCCAGGTTTTTACTTCTCAGCCCCTCCCAGCCTTCTTTCTCTCCCTCTCATCTATTCTTTAATAGCCCCTTAATTGACATCTAATGTGTGTCTATTAGGCAGTATGCAGACATGGTATTAGAAGACGGTTGATTTAACGGAAGCTATTAATGTCTTTTTAGCCTACAATGTGCAACCTCTAATGCATATTTGCTTTCATCATGTCTGGCAATTTTTATCATCACTTCTGTTTTTCTTCTGTAGATACAACAAAAGAGATTTTGACTTTCCGAGCCTGAGAGAATACAACGACTACCTGGAAAAAGTGGAAGATATAGGTACAAGCACTGGCATAGAACTGACCACTAAAGGGATGCTTAGTACTGCTGTAACGATTTCTAAATGACTTTGACTGCACAGAGTGATGTTTAACAGGCATTAGTTGCAGCCCGGGCCATGGATCAAGGGATAGCTGTGAAGCTAGATATTTTTTTCCATAGTTTGACAACAGCATATAAGTGATTATTCTACATCCCCTCGTTCCAGCTTGTCTCTGAAAATTTATCTCGCTTCGGTTTAGAAAGATATTAAATTACCAGATGGCATTTTTAAGGCTTCTTCATTCCATCAAATGGAAAATTGTTCATGTCTTCAACATGTTATGCACCATTCCATTCCATTTGAGCTGGGCATATTTGTGATCTTAGGATCTTGACTAGAATTTAAAATAACTGTATTGTGGGTTTGAGCAGTGCTCGTCTGCACAACATGATAGAACCACAAAAGGATCTATTGGTTGAAGCAGTGGTTTATGTCTTCTCTATGCAGTATATAACCTGACAAACAACATTGATGTCGATGACACCAAGCAGAGGATGGAACAGTACCAGAGGGAGAACAGAGATCTCATCCAGAAGAATAAAGTCAAGCTTGTATGTACTAAATTCATTTATCCATTTTGGAGGGAAATGTTCTGTTTGCTTGCTCCCCTCCTAGGTGAATTGGGAATGTGGGGTCAAGTACAATGTGTCATTACCAAAGCTGATGTGTATTGGACCTTATGGCCAAAGAAGCAGCAACATCAGGTTTCTGCCTCCTGTTCTCCTCAGACACGAGAGCAGGAGGAGCTGGAGGAGCTGCTGTTGCTGGAGCAGCAGGGCAATGAGCAGCGGAGGCTGGAGGTGCTGCAGGAGGAGCAGAGGCAGCTACAGGCCAAGAGGAAGAACAAGCAAGCGCTGCTGGATGAACTGGTGAGATGCACATGTCACATGCACATATGTCCACAGAATAGCAAGTCTAATGAAACAAAGAGCACTCGCATTATGACAGATGTTCCATTTCTGACACATCACACATACACTCAGCTTGAGGGTTGATGGCTGTGAGATCATTAAGAGCTTATTAACAGTCATTGTACTATAGGCTGCATTGTTCTCATTCTGTGATTCCAAAAGCCTCTTGGCTCTATTGTTGGTTTTGGAAGTGATTGTTCCTGCAGAGCAGGCTATCACAGATAGCAGGCTAAGCTGTGTGTTTGTTTGTTTAAGGCACAGGGCCTGTTGATTGTAGGCAGATGAGATCAGCCCCCCACCCCCCACCCCTCAGGGAACACTCTTCTGAGCTCTGACATCTGTACGTCCCTGTGGCCAGAAAGCTGGCTGTGTTCACATGTGCATTACGCCACCAATTACATTTTGATGCCTTGTTGCTAATTCCTGAAGCAGTGAATAACTACATCACTGGGAACTTGGAACACTTGTTGGTTAGCACCCAATTCAATGTACTTCACATGAGTGAAGAATTAATATAATTCGGCCTAGCTATTATTCGTGAGTTGTAATCTAATGGCACATATACATAGTTCAGCACCTTACTGAAAAGTTGTCCGCATCTTATTTTACTTCTGGGCGGACCAGGACTTATCAGAGTTGAAAGTGATTACATCAGTTTTAGTCCATATTTAAATGCTAAGACACCTCCAGACTGTTCTACCAGTGCTGTCCACCCCATCAAAAATACCCTACCTCCTCAGTGAACAACGTGTCCAAGCTTGTGTTCTCAGACCTCTGCGCTTGGCAACACTCCACTGGAGAAATTGAAACGTCCGACCTTGCATTTAATGGAGGTGAAGGCGGCGCAGTGCACTTCAAGCAGCGTCCCCTGCAGTACCACACCACAGTTTTGTGAATATGGCTTGCATCAATAATGTGTCGGCTAGGCTGAAAGCATCCTACGCTGATGGTTATCCACTAAGACAGAGAGATGTCTGAGGGTGCTATTTGTAGTCTTGTCTCTTCTCAACATTCAAGTTCCAGAAGAAAAAGGCCTCAATATACACAAGAATGAACTACAAATTCCTGATGAAGCAATTTGTTCTATGTATCACGTATACAGGATACCAGTTTCATAAAACCCCCATACCATTTGTTTTTCCAGGAACAATCTCAACTTCCTGCCACCATCTTGCTTGCCCAACATAAGGTCCGTGCTGCTCAGCTAGAGACCCAGATAGAGCAGCAGAAGCAGGCAGTAAAACCTACCAACCTGTTTTCAACTGGAATCCACATGGTGAGTGCAACACTTTAGACCTATTAGCTCGCTAATAAAGATATATAAAGTGGCAGATTCTATTGCCTTCCACAAGCCTGAGTCAGTTTACATACTTTGTTCAGATTTTTTGACTAATTTAGTTTTATTCATCTCCCAGTATTGTTTTTTTTGTGTGTGTGTGTGTGTCATGGAGACATGGGAAGTCGTTTACCATGACGATTAACTATTTCTCAATTTTTTCCTTCATGATTGAGTAGTAATTGGTTGAGTAGTAGAATATAAGAATAGTACAATAGAACCACAATATAAGTTTGCTGCAGAATCAAAATGAGCATTATAGGTTGTTGCAAGCTTGTCAATCTTGTATATTCTTGCAATACAATCTCAGATCTGCCCGGCTACCAATCATCTGTGGATTTCAAAATACAAGGTGGTTGCTTGAACGGTAGCAAAAAAACATCACTTACCTTAACATAACCTTACGTTAAAGACATGCCTTACTGAAAATGATGTTCTTACCCCTTTTTCTCTGCAGTGAAATTTATAATTTCTGTAATGTCCTCCTAAGTAGATGTGTATGTGTGTGATGAATATGTTTTGCATGTTGTATGTTTTGAACATTTGAAGGAGTTTTCTTTTGTGAATGTCTCCATACATAATGCATATGTTGCTGCTATGACGGTGTTTAGAAGCACACTACTGCATGTCGTCACCACCGCAGTATGAAGGTCCGCCCTAAAGAGTCTCCAGTGTTTGAGTCCATATGTGTGAACAGAGGGTAAGGCATCCATTTGTCAGACTTGGTTTTGCTGCTTCAAGAAGATGAGCTCTGAGATACAGAAGAGCTTGGATAAGCTGTATAATTTGAACAAATAGTTGTCATAGTTACTACGGTTGCATGGTTTTATTTAATACTTCTATCCTCTGGTGCTTCAGTGTTTCCGAGCAGTGTTTGTTTTAGTTGAGTGTTAATTTAAACTTCATGTGCAGAGCTTGTTGAAAATAGAGTGGTGATAACAGCCCAGGCCTTCAAAGAGAGGATGTTCCTCCATGTCTGGTGCTTCCTCAGTGTGGAAACAGGCCCTCACCCCTTCAGTCATGTCATCACATTCTTCTGGGGAAGCAATGGGACCCACAGAGCGAGTATGGGGGCTCAGGGCTCCAGCAGCGCCGAGTTCTCAGCTTTGTGCTCAGCGTGTCTGGGAAGACCTTCAATTTGGCTGTCGTTCAGGTTTTCAGTCGTTTGTTTTCATTTTACTGTGATGAGATAGGCTGTGTCATCACCCCCACCCCCTCCACAACAACCCTCATGAGGCCTGGTTGTCCTCCCACAGTTCAGTGGTGCATGGGACGGATATCTGTTTTACCTAGGCTCAAACCGGAGCTACGTTTTGATGTACTCGGGTGATATCCAAGTCTGACTTTCCCCCATCTTTATTTGATAATCCATCGTAATGTGTGAAGTAGCTTTTTCAAAAGTTATTGAAAGGCCTGATAAGCAGTTAGACTGCACATAAATCATGAATTCATTAATAAAAAAAGAAACAACTGGCTCAACCTCCACTTGTGAAAAAGCACCAATACTAGATTCAGTTGATCCAAATGGAGAATGTGTTACTCTGGCTCTCTCACCCTCTTGATATACAGCATAACGTTAAACTTGCTGATGGAGAGAGAAACAGCATGATTATGTTGCTCTTGGCTTCTTCTTTGGCTGTTTTCCTCGCTTCTTTCTTTCTTCCCGTTTCTCTTCATCCTCCCGTCCCTGAGCTCCTGTTGGTGGAGCAGAGCTTTCACCATGCATCTGCTGTGCTGGACTGAGAGAGTTGAGTCAAGGGAACGTGTGGGTTTGGATTTCCCTTCACCTCAGAGTCCATAAGAATGACTTCTGTTTGACTTGGTGGAGTTTCAGCAGAGAGCGGTGGATTCCTGCAGATTGCTGGAATTCATTTATCTGCTAGGTTGTGGTCCCTGGTTCCAAGCAGGGTTTCAGTTTTTCTTCAGCAGAAATTAGGGGAGGTGAATGTAAAAACACATCTGTAAAGATGGGCCATTTGTAAGATATTCCTTTATAGTTGAGCTTTCTCTGGAACCAGAGAAATAAAAATACTCAAAATGATGAAGCAGTAACTAAAGAGGTTACAGATTAATTTTCTAACTGATTAATTATTGTAGTTAAGTGTTTTGTACTCCTCTCTTTAGTGATGGAGATATAAATTATTGCTTCGGTTTAATCTTGTGGCAATTTTTGAAAAGGCTTTTGACTGGCTTTTGAATGGATGTACATCTATAAATAGATTTTTTTTATTTTGGTAGTTATTTGATAGGTTGGGTTAAGATGTTGTATAATAATTCACTAAGTAAAATAATAAGCAGTGTCATTTTATTACATTTAAATTTACTATATAGGGGAGTTAGTCATTGTCGTTCCCAATCCCCATACAGTGGTGTGAAAAGGTTTTTGCCCACATCCTGATTTCTTATTTTTTTTGCATGTTTGTCACTCTTAAATTAAGTGGAACTTTCAGATCATCAATCATCAAGCAAATTTAAATATTAGTCAAAGACAACACAAAGTGAACATAAATGCAGTTTTGAAATGAAGGTCCAAACCTACATGGCTCTAAATAGGATCTGCCTAACAAGTTGAAGTAGACCAATAGAAAAAGAACCTCATAGCAACAGTAAAATATGGTGGTGGTAGTGTGATGGTCTGGGGCTGATTTGCTGCTTCAGGACTTGGAAGACTTGCAACCATGAATTCTGCTGTCTACCAAAAACTACTTAAGGAGAATGTCCAGCCATCTGTTTGTGACCTCAAACTGAAACAAACTTAGGTTCTGCAACAGAACGATGATCCAAAACACAGTAGCAAGTTCACCTCTGACTGGCTAAAAAAACAAAACTAAATGAGGACTTTGGAGAGGCCTAGTCAACGTCCTGACCTGAATCCCATTGAGATGCTGTGGCATGACCTTAAAAGACAGTTCATGCTCCAATGTGGCTGAATTACAACAATTCTGCAAATTCCTCCACAGCGCTGTAAAAGATTCATTGCAAGTTATTGCAAACCGTTCATTGCAGTTGTTGTTTCTAAGGGCCGAACCGGTCATGTTTCACACAGGGCCATGTAGGTTTGGATTTTTGTCTCCCTTAATAATAAAAACCTTCATTTTAAAAACAGCATTTTGTGTTGTCTTTGACTAATATTTAAATTTGTTTGATGATCTGAAACATTTAAGTGTGACAAACATGCAAAAGAAATAAGATATAGGAAGGGGGCAAACACTTTTTTCACACCACTGTATCTATTTTTGTTGGTAATACAAATATATAATATAATAAATTGAATAAACCTTAACGTTCAAAAGTTTGGGGTCACCCAAACAATTTTGTGTTTTCCATGAATAGTCACACTTTTATTTACCACCATGAGTTGTAAAATGAATAGATAATATAGTCAATACATTATAAAGGTTAGAAATAATGATTTGTATTGAAATAATAATTTACATCAAACTTGCTTTCATCAAAGGAAGGTCAGTTTTCTAGCTTCTCTCACCAGCTAAACTCTTTTCAGCTGTGCTAACATGATTGCACAATGGTTTTCTAATCATCCATTAGCCTTCTGATGCAATAAGCAAACACATTGTACCATTAGAACACTGGAGTGATAGTTGCTGGAAATGGGCCTCTATACACATATGTAGACATTGCACCAGTTATATTCATTGAAAAACATTGCTTTTCTTTTAAAAATAAGGACAATTTCTAAGTGACTACACACTTTTGATCTGTAGTGGTGAAATATAAATTAGTGCTGAAATGTGTTGTAAATTAGTCAATTGATAGAAGATTGCAATGTTGATACTAAATTATAAAATAAAAATGACAAATGTTTACTTGTCCTACCTACTCATAATTGAGTTTTGACTTTGTTTACTAACCAAACGAATCACATTCAAAGGGGAAAAACAGATTGTGACAGTTATGAATGGACAGGAATCTGATTCCCGGCATCTTGTTTTGTCATCTGGATGTTTTTGGTGATGTGCAAGTTCACAAGCCATGGAAGCAGATATTCATGGCGCCCCCTAACCCCCCCATCATGACCACCTGCCCCCCCCCAGTGCTCCAGCCAGCTGCTTCTCCCCAGGCCAAGGTGAGCTGTCACCATTGAAATGACATATCTGCCTGTCTCTGAGCCGTCCAATCCGATGGAACGTGAGGATGCCAATTCTCCCCCGGCTTCCCGGTGGCTCCGGACTTTATTTAAAGAGTGATCTAATGTTGCATCTAGCTGTGTGATGTTGTCTGCTGAAACACGCAAGCAGACATCTCAACCATGCTGGCACTACTCTACTTGGGGTGATTTTCTAACAGGGGGAAGTGTCTCCACTCCTGAACCCTGTTATTTCTGGTTGTACGTTAACATGCTGTTGAATGGATGCTCGAGGAAGTTAGCCGATCCTGAGGGAAAGTAATCTCGGGCCAGGTGTGATGTGAGGTGGGATGGGCCTGGTCTTGCCTCAGGAATGATCTGGAATCACTCACTAATCCCTCACTTTGTAGGCACTCTATTGAACGATGCCCGTGTGCAGGTGAATGAACACACACACACACACGCACAAATGTGTATGCTAACCTTACCCAGTCTGAGTAAACATCCTTTGAAGAATAAAGTTTCTTTTTAAAATAGACATCCAGTGATATCAAAAGAGACTCTGTGAGGGGGGATGGAGGCAGCTATTCATTGTTTAAACAGGTTGCTTGTTGTTGTCTGACACATAAGACCAGCCCCAGTGCCTATCCGTGACAGTGAAGGGTCATTAAGTTTGGCACCTGCTCAGAGCAAAGTATAAATATGATTTCACGATCATTAGCATATAAATTTGTCTGATTTAAGTAATGACTTTTTAATTCTTTTTTATATGATATTTCAATTGAATTTAAAGTTAGTTTCGTTCGTGCCAGTAAAATTGTGCTTTCTAGTCTAAGAGCGTATGTGTGACGTTGGAGATTGTCGTCAGCTGCTGCAGTGTCCCATTCCTGAAAGCGATTGACCGATGGGGAATCTCTCCACCTTGGGGCAGCTTTCAGCGCCATCTTAAATGAAAGGTCCTAGGTTCCAGAACTGCAATGGCCCGATCCACTCCACACAGGCGGCAGAGCAGCTGACATACCTGATGAGGCCGGCATGGGCACCTAATGAAAGCAGGAGGCGTGCACGTACATGCACACACATACACATACATAAACAAAGTGCAACTTCCACACACACAATCAGCCAAATGTGGGTGGAAAGTTTATCCCTAAACATAGATATGTAGCTGGCAGTAATAACCACAGGTTCTCTCTGGCTTTATTCCATTCTTCGCTTAGGCGGTGGAATTTTGACTACCATAGAAAACACAAACACGGGTACGTACACACACACACACACACACACACACACACACACACACACACACACACACACACACACACACACACACACACACACACACATATATATACACTCATGCTGTGAGCTTGTTTGCTCAGGCCTGTTTTACTTGGTTAAGTTGTCCTCTACAATGACCTCTGCTCGGGAGACATATTCGTCAGCACAGGCCAAGCTCTGCTTTACTTTTCTCTGGCAGACTGGCCTAACCTGTTTTTCCTGGTTGGTTGACGTTGCATATCTCCCCCTCCAACACCCACTCACTCTTTCACCTCCTTTAGTGTTATTTTCATTTCCTTTATTCATACTCTGAGACAAATTAAATACACAATTTGTATTTTTTTTGTGTTGTGTAACTTTTTGAACTTCAAAATGTTTTTACATAATATATTCACGAACCAAAGATAGTTTTTTTTTTCATGGGGGAGTGCATAACCCTTGCCCTTTGGCCTTTTCTTTATTTATTGCATTGCTCTCATGCAGGTTGATAGCAGCCAGCGCATGAGAAAAGGGGGGGTCAGCTCAGAGGGGGGGGTTAAAGACAACCGTCAGCTGTGATTGGCACCAGCACATGTGGGCATTCACACCTCTGCCCCTGCCACTGGCTTGGCCCTGTTTAGGTTGGCCTCAGCAACCCTTGCCACGGGCAGGCCGGTCTAGCCCAGCCCAGCGGAAAAAGGAGTTGTCAGCTTTAGGGGCTTTGCGCTGGGGCAGCTGCCACTGGTCAGGCGGTTATATTTAAACTTGTAAGGCGATGGGAGGCAATGTGAAGGCAGCAGCTTTTACACTTGCTACTTGCTGCTCAGTGGGCCTGTGGGCAGTCCAAAGCTCTTTATCCACACAGAAGCACTTGCAGTGCCAGGGCTGAAGGTGGAAGCGTGGGCTGAGAATGGGGATGGCACTGGGGTGTTTCCCTTTCTATTGTTCTCATTATCACTTTCCGCTTTATTGAAAAAACTCTCTGCCTCTTGAGCTGTGCTTTAGCTCGCTGAGGATCCTGGAACCATTGAGGTGTGTGTGTTTGTGTTTATGTATATGGTGTGGAGGTGCTGATGGAGAGGTTAGTCACGGAGCGACCTTGATGTATCCTGCTGAGCAGCAATGTCAGGGGAGAGATGGGGGGCCTATAGAGCCTATAGAGTGCTGATGATTGGTGTGTGTTTGTGTGTGTTTCTGGTGTCATTCTGATTGTTGACCCACTCTGAGCTGTTGATCAGGAGCGACAACTTTGACCATCAGATGAGACTCTGCTCTCTTTGTTGGACCAAGATAGTTTTCTGTTTAAAGATGCCAAGCCTATATATTCTTTGAAAAACAATTTCCTAATGAATTTCTTTTGTGTTAATGTTTTAAGTTTATAACAGCTGTTGAATATATAAATGGTAAAACTGTAGATGTGTGAGCAAAGGAAGAAGCATCAAAGTACAGGGGGGCAAGAAAGTGAGTTTACACATAGGAAATTTAAGGGCTAAAACCCAGCTGTGCGGTCTTTATTTAATCAATAAATTAATCAGTCAATATTCATTTGTCACATGTAATCGAGACCCAGCCACCTCTTGTTTTTAATGTAGATTTTGGCACAGTCAGTACTATACCTTGGAGGCGGACATCTCATACCTTCAAAATAATGTGACTTTTATGAGACCCCTGTCCCATAAAAGTCACATGAATGCCGACCACATCACTCTGTGAGATGGGCTAATCATGTTCCTTTCCCAGATGGTTCTGTTGAGATGGACAGCCAAGTTAAGTGTAATGAGACATCACAAGCCAAATTCATAACACCCCCCCTCTGCTTTCAGAGGCACAGAGTGCAAAACAGTTTTCCTGGCCAACACACCTGTCTGCTCCACCACCAACAGGGCAGGCACCCAAGTCGGCTCTACTTGACCTTATTGAAGTGGTTCCACTCCTACCAGGAGGTTAAAGCTGGTATAACTACATCAATATAGCTCTGAAGATGTAGGATGATCACAAGAGCAGAAGAAGGGCTGCTCCCTCTGGCGCGCAGGTGATTTCCTCAATTCATCCATTCCTGCTGTTTTATTGAGATTGATGGTCCCCAGAGTTTAATTTTAGTGTCACAGGGGTATTATAAGAGTCTTAAATACTAATAATACACAAACCTAAAAGCAACATGTGGGTATACAGTACATAATGTTGTGTAGGTAGTAAGACGGGCCCCAGTAATGTTGAAAGCAGATGTTTGTGTTGGCTCTTTCAGAAGTGTTGTTCCAATGGCCCATAGCCCCTCAGCCATTTCTGTTTTGCTCTGTTGGGCCTGGCTGTCTGGGGGTCTCTTCTCTCTCTCTCTTCTCTCTGTTTCTCTCTCTTGCCCTCTTCTTTCTTTCACCAGAGCATTTGGAAAACAACATTTATATGATGTAATTCACACAGGCTTTTAATAGGACGGGATGAGTCGATGGTCGAGAGTTTCAGCAGTATTATTAGGTAGAGCGGTGAGCGAAGTGGGTCTGAGAGGGCACCACTCTGTGTCGAAAGCAGGTTATATGTAGTAGTAACATGTACACATTTCTGTTAACATATTCAGAAGAACAAAGGCCGTTTTTGTGCATGCATGTTTCATGCTGTGTCCGTGCTGATGTGTTTCTGCCAGTTTTCAAGGTGCCCTTGCAGAGGAATGCAAAAGAAATATTCCTAGACTGGGGGTTGGCTGTTCTGTCTGTCACTTAAAAATCTGATTTACTGCCCTTTAGCCATCTGCAACTTCCAATTAGCTGTTGTCTTTCTCTTTCCCTCCTTCTCTACTATTTCACCCCATAGACTTTTTTCTTTCTGCTTATTATACCCCTTCACACTTTTGTCCCAGAGCATCTCTTTGACTGGCGCAGTAGGGGAGTTAAACTGTGCTGACAGTCTGAAAGAAGATGGATGGAGACACTGAAGGAGTGCAAAAGAGAGGGAGAGTTACTGGGGTTGGGTTGGCCGGTCTGGGTTTCATTAGCCTGTGGTGGGGCTCAACTGTGTTGGATGAATGGAAGGGACAAGATGGGGTATCACTGGCACCTTGAGGTTAAAAGGTTGAGCAAAAGACATAGAGAATCTTGCCTATAGTGTTTTTAAAGGAGAAATCTATCTATCCACCAAAAGGATTTAAATGTTTTAAAAAATCAGGCATCCATAGATGGGCTAGCTATTCCCAAGGCCCTTATTTAATTAGGTGTGTCTTCTATTTTTGATCAAATTTGTGGTCAAACGTGAATGTACATTTTCTAATTTAAATGAATCTAGGATGTGAGAGAAGATACATAGACAATATGCCATGACGGTAAATCTGCATTTAAGACTAATTTATGAAGGATTTCTTTTTTAAGTGTTTTTCCATTAAATATGTCAGAAAATAATATGTTGAAAATACAGTCATCAAATTCAATGAAAATAAAGGTTCTAATCTACAAAACTTTTAACTTTTCCATGAAATATAGTCCTGTCTTTTCTGGGCTCCTCCAACAGTAAACGCTAACTTTGGAAAAAACAGAACGTGAAAGCCACAAGCCTTTGCTCCATGAAATCAATTAACTTCCATAAATCACCATTTAATCCCTGTGTTTCGATCATATTCTGAGCAGTTTGCAGACCAAAGACTGAGGGATCTGCCTACATGGACCGATGATGTGCCACCACCTCACCTCTCTCGGGCTAGCTTAGCACTACGTTTCCTGGCTGAGACGAAACTCAGTAACTTTCACATTCCACGCTGTCGACCGCGAACAAGCCAAACCTCTGCGATTTCACTGCCAGTGTAAATGTGTTCAATTGAACACAAAGTGACGGCAGCGCCGCTTGAGAGCGCAACACATAAATCTGCTGCTGGATTAGTCTAGTCGAGGAGTAAGACATACTTTTATAGTGGACAGGTTTTTTATGCGCCGATGGGATTCATCAAATGAAAATAAATCAATCATAACAGATATTGAGGCCTGTTATTCCACTGATGGTAGCATCGTAAGCATCAGGTAGAGCCAAAAAGACATGGTTCACCTCTCACTGTTTCTTCATTGGGGAAAAACCCCACTCCTGTTGCTCTTAATATACTGCCATTGTCGCTACCGCTGCTTCTCCCCCCACCTGCAAGTATAAACCACCGGAGAACAAGACAGGTTCAGGCTTGTTTTGTTCTGGTCGTTGAAAGTTATTCTCGAGAATAGCTGTGGATGAATTGTATCACTATATTGATTTGACATATTGTAAGGAAGTATTTATGGATAAGATGTGATACATCTGTTTAAGACCAATTCAGTAAAAACGGGTACTGACCAAAGCTATTTCAACAGATGCAAAATTGACAAAAAAAAAACAACTATTGTCATCAATGTTGCAAATCAAGTACAATATAAGAAGAGATGATAAATAGTATAGACGCTATGGCAAACAAACTTAAGAGTATATTATCTAACAGTATATAGCGACATATTGTCCAATACTACTTGGAAATTTAGGAAAAGTCTAAGCTACATGTAGATGAAGCATGTTGAAGTGGCTAAAAAGAGTCAAAAGAAGTCCATTTAATCACAAGATAAATCTTGTTATGATACATAACATTTAGAAGTGCAAGTTTTGTGTGTGTGTTTCGTTAGGATAATAACCACCGTGTTGTGCTGGGATCAGTTGATCTACACTCTTTGCCGTCTCATTGTGCATCACTTGGTGCTTTTGTAACTTCCAGTTCAGCTTAGGTGGCTTTATTTTCCCGTGTGTGCGCTTGCATGGGCCAAAGCATGTGTGAGGGCAGGCAGTCTGAAGCCGTGGGGCACATGTTACTCGTTTACTTTGGTTTTCATCAGCTCCCCCTCTGAGTTCTGTTGTTTATACTCCCCCCCGCTACTCTTTTCTTTGCTTTCTCCCTTATCTTTTTATCTTTCCTTTGTCTTTGAGTTCCTCTGCTAAAGTAGTCAGTGTTTGTTTAGACATCATCTTTTTAATTTCAGGTTTGTTTCATGACTCTGGCTCGTCTTCTGAGTCTGATTGCTTTAATGCCGGAGAAAACATAGCGGGCTGACGCTGTGTGGAAATTCCCCTTTGATGGCAGAGCCCCAAATCGAACAATTCTACAGTGTCCTAAAGAAGTATCATATTTCTCACTTGATCACCATGGTCAAGGGCATTAGGAACTGGAGTAGTCTGACTGAAATCTCAACTTTGAGTAATAATGGATTGAAGAAATAGACTGTTTTCTGTGCTGGTGAATCAGTGGAAATATGTTGTCAGCATATAATCATTTACTCCCTAATGTATACATTATTTGTCTTTGTGTCGTTTTATGAGAATAGCAGAGTAGTTACGAAGTACACCTGCTTTATGTTACATTTACCTACCTACTTATCTACCCTAATCTAATTACCCTGTCTTACGACATATTTGTTTCTTCTTAATCAGATTTCCAACAGGAATAGTTGTTTAGTTTCCAACAGTGTTGACCACTAAAATCAGACTCAGTCATCGTCTCATTTGAGTTTGTCCACAAAACCAGCATTCCTGGAGAAAGTGAAAATGTAGTCAGACAAAACTTCTATTTGCAAACCAGTCCATCAAAAACCGGTGCCTGTAAATGCTGCAGTTTGATCGACATTGAGGCTTTTCCAAATAGTGTTTTCGGTTTGTCATGCTGATTGTGCCATAGTTTCCAACATTGCGCCACTACATGCTAAAACCTAGACAATGAAGATGATTGTCCCATGTTGAATGTTATGTTTCTTTTTCTTTTTTTTTCAGCGTCAGGCAGTGTCTCTCCAGGCTGTACCCAAGGTAGAAGAATTACTTTACCAATACAAGCCCCTTCAAATTGAAACCTATGGACCCCCCGTGCCTGAACTGGAACAGCTGGGCAG
The DNA here is from genome assembly GCA_030544235.1 of Lepturacanthus savala. Classification (NCBI taxonomy): domain Eukaryota; kingdom Metazoa; phylum Chordata; class Actinopteri; order Scombriformes; family Trichiuridae; genus Lepturacanthus; species Lepturacanthus savala. Next base: position 14,722,598 of record CM060469.1, on the reverse strand, counting down.
ATTCGGGTACTGTATTTTTATTTTTTATTTTTTTCTTACTCTCATTTCCACACATTTGCCATAATCAGGGATTGAATTCCTATAAGCTACGGGTTTTAATATAATACTGAGATGAGCATGGTTGTCAAGTCGAATATTAGTCAGAAGAATAACAAAAACCTTTAAGCGATATCATAATTTCCGAGGAGGTTTTCAAGAAAGAATTTTATAATTTGATACTTAGTGAAGGTGAAATGGAGCCAAAGTTTTTAGACAGTTTAGTTTTGTAAGCTGTCAAGTTCATAAGCAGTTGTTGATTGCCAAAGAATTGCCTTGGAAAAAAAACCCAAGTAAATATTCATTCAGTATTTATTTGTTATTTTAAAAAACATTTAAGTAAAAGTAATTGCCTTATATCATAGAAAGTGAGATTTAAAAGCTTTTTGATTATAAGGCCCAGGTGTTCTATAAATACTCTCCCATGTTCAAAAAATACAAAACAAAAAAAACACCACAAAAACAGAGACAAGGTCTGTATTCATAAACTGTGTCTTAAATCTAGCAAAGTTGTGATGTCACAACTATACAGTCACCACCCACCCCATATTTACAGCCAATCAAATCAGCTAATATGAGATACACAAAACAACCTGGTCTTTCTAGAGCTCCAGAGAGAGGATTTTGAGAAGATTGTTAAATATCTTTAACTTCAAATAGAAGCCAGGAAAAGAGTATGATATGGGGCCTTTTATGTATTTTGCATATGTTGCATATGTGATTTAATGGTTATGATTTCCTGTAGACAGGTTTTACCTTTCTCCATTTCCAGCTTTCTAGCTGAATAACTCAACACAAGTAAATAATTGAAATTAATTACCTGACAGTATACTAACTGAACCATGTACCACTTTTCCCTGTGAAAAGTGAGGCGGTGAAAGCTACCGAATTCCATTTCTGTGGAGCTTTTGTAAATTTATGTTCCATATCAGTTCTCTCTAGAAAATTATAGGAAACTATGGAACTTGTGAAATAAAGTGCTGAATGTTGAATAAACTTTAATCGTGGAGTTTTTGTTAACTCTGCACATCGGTTAGAGAGCGAGAGAGCTGTTCTGCTTAGGAAGCCTGGCCCATCTCACTTGACTCTCCTCTGATTAGCTGGGAGAGTGAAAGCAAATTAGGGGGAGGACTGGGAGAGCGAAAGGGAGAGTGAGTGGGAGTAACAACTATCACCCTGCCACAAGCCGCCACACTGCCTCTGCAGGAGCGTCCATTAACACACACAGGAAGTGCTTTCCCCCGACGGCCCCTTTGGGCCAATCAATCCACGACGCCATTGGTCCAGTCCTCACCGAATGCAAGCCATCCATCAGACAGCCCAGCGCCCGGCCGTCTGCACTGCAACTGGCTCACACTAAAGTCTGCCCACACACTGAGAGCAGCCTGCTTTTATTGGGTGACAGAAGCAAAACAGGGTCATATTCTTTTGGGCGAGCTCGTTGACTTTCACCGCTGCTTTTCCCTGACAATAACCTTCATTTGGCTGAGATGTGCGTATTTGCACATAATGTCAGCATGTTTAGGATAAAGGTTTTCTAGATTCGCTGTACTTTTTTTTTCAGTATTGTACTTGAGATAAAAGATGTTACTGACATTTGTTGTGCAATCACATTTCCCTAATGACCTGAAAAGCACCTACTTAAGGTGAAACGTCCCCTTTAAAGGATTACAGGAGAGTTTAAGCAGAATAACTGGCACTTATTTACATTATGTATTCAGTGAAGTGCTGAGGTCCTACTTCTTTTGGCCGGGCTGATCAATATGCAGATGAAACACATCTCACAATTTTTGCCGCATGCTGGGGCTCAGATGAGGGAGGAAGAGAAGGCGGGGGGGGGGGCTGGTGTCAGCAGTTCAGGGGTCCAGGAGGACCGATGCTGGAGAGGAACAGCTCTGCCACAGAGATAAATGAGGCTCAGTTCAGTGAGGAGCACCAGTCCCAACAGTGCGGGCCGCAGGCAGCGACGCAGACAGACCCCGTCCAGACAAACCACAACTCCCAAGATGCAATGGGCTGTTAAGTAAAAGCAAGGAATAGTGCTGACACTTCTGCGCAGTTGGCAGTTTGTGATTCAGCTAAGTTTGAGGTTTTGTGCATGCAAGCTCACTCAGATACGCATAGATGATCAGGCTCGCACAAACACATGAACACAGACAATGTCCCTCAGACCTGGTATACATTTGGTGTCACAAGCACTCAAACTCACCCCTATTATTGCAGTCCCAGCATTTTGGCCACAATGGAACTTGGTGTGATGTGGTAAATATTCACAAGTATGTGTGTGTGCAGAGGAGAGAGAATGCAGACCGCATTGAGAGGGTGAAAAGTGAGTCCCCTGTGTGCAGCGTTGGACTGCAGCTCCAGTCCTATGACCTGTGAAGGGAATACGCTTGAATGTGTGAGGAGATATGGATGTGCCTGAGCGTGGATGAGGTGAAAAGGCTGCGAGGGGGCAGGTACTTATTTTAAAACACGGCTGTTTGTCTTGGTCTAGGCCCATGGTGACAGCAGCACCGCTGGTGATTTGTCTTCAACACAGCCATCAAATGAGACTGGAGAGTCGAGCTCATACGCCCCCTCCCCGATGGCCCTGGGGCCTCTGGGGCTGGTCTCTTGCACAGGATGTCCAGTTAACACAGGACTGACTGGAGCCATGCTTTTCATTTCAACTTGCTCTTTTCTTCTCCGCTGCTCTCGTTCTCTTTCTGTCTCAGTGTCTGTGTCTTTTCGCCTTGTCCCTTTGCCCCCCCAAAAACCGCAGGAGTGCTACACGGCTGCCAGGAAAAAGAAGGGCCACGCCTCTTTCACTGTCTCTCCCTCTCTTCTCTGTCAGCTGTACCTGAATAAATATGGGCTGAGCTGAGCTCTTATATTAAAGACAGCTGCCTCAATACTGGAGCAGAGTAAAGGCTGCATGTTCAGGCAACAGGGGCCTCCAAAAGTGCCAATTCTGCTTCTACCTCAACGTCTAACACCCCCCCCCCCCAAACCACACACACACACGTATCCAAAATGCTCCTCCCCTGATGCGCATAGGTGCATATGACTTGCCACAGAAGGACCCCGACTGTGAGGTTTCTTTAATTCCAGTTTATCATAGTACGGACCGTCTCATTAACTGGCACTGAGCCAGAACCATGCGTGAGCTGAGAGACTCATGAATCAAGCGCAAATCTAACACTACAGCCTGTGCTCCAAATGTCCTGCCATGGCTTTTTGCTTTTATGTTGAACAGTAAAAGCCTTTAATAAACAAAATCAAAGAAGAAGTAAATACTCTATTGGAGACACAAACAGAAACATATGATGTTTATGTTGACATGGCTATGATATGAATCTGCAGCAAACAGTGACCAAAGACTGAAGCAGTAGCTGTTTTAACTCCTGCCCCCTCACTCTGATCCTATGCCCGCTGATGGACATAACCTGAGTGGAAGCACTTGCATTCTCCATACACTACCACACCAATGAAGTCATGCCTGCATTATAGTTAATATAAGCTTGTTTATGTACATGAGCTCATGTACACGATTACTGTTTTTATTTGTGTGTGTAGATGAGCATCTGGAACCGAGTTTGTTTTCTACAAGAATACTTTTTAAGCTTTGGCTGCGTAGGCGATGAAAGACTGACTGGGATCTTGGACAAGGACAAATCATATGGGGGGGAAAAAAAGGGGAAAGAGAAATTGGCTGCGGAGCGTTGAAAAATTCGACTCAAACCTCAAGTGCTGACAATGAAAGCTAGCCAGAACAGTTGTTTGTGTTGGCACGGGTCGCCCTGAAATTAGCCCATCTCTCTCTGACAGAGGTTGCTCAATGCACTTCGCCAAATGCCAGTGTGTATAATATTTTGAAGTTTTTTGCCTCCTCCCCCACTCCGCATTGCTTTCTATAATTGGTGGAAAAAGTGAGGTTTTCTGTTGGGAGCGCCTGTCAAGCATTCGTCTCTCGTCGGTGGGGTGAAGGGGAGCAGCTGAATGAGCAGTGTGTTTAGTCTGGAGCTCCTCTCCTGGGGATGCACTTCTCTGCACAGGGAAGTAGTCCTCACACTCGCACTTTCTCCCACCAAAACAGACAACTAGTCACTAGCTGCAGGTTTAGACAGTGATAGGTAGTTTATGTTTAACTGAATTCCCAAACCATGGAACAACCAATCAATTTTCAGCGCCTGAAAAGTCACTAAATCACTTGTGCACGCATGACAGCTAGCTATGTTTAACGCGTACTTAAAGGATGTCTGCTCACTGTTCTGGTTGGGAGCCAGAGGTTAATGGTCCTCTGAGTGATGCTCTCCTCCAGCCTGTATTCTTGAGCTCTCCCAGCATCCCTTGGTAGCGTCTCTTCTACGTCTTTATGTGATTGGTGTGTGTTTGTTTGTTTGTTTGTGGGCTCATACTGCATGTTAAGTGCTTTGGTGGGAGGGAGATATCCAGAATAGTCAGCGGTACCATCACAGTCCTCAGTTCCTGGCAGTCAGCTTTGCTAGCCTCTCCCTGCCGGGTTGGCCTTACTCCAGGTCTGTGCGCTCAATCTCCCTGGCTCTAGCCTGGCTGGCCAAAAGCACTACCAGTGACCCTGGATTTGGCTCTAGGAGTGAGCAGGACCACTAAACATGGTCCATAGAGGACTCCATTTCTGCCATCACTAAATTGGAGTATATGAGGTTTAAATTGCATACAAATCATTCTTTCCTTCCCCTGCTTTCCCCCTCTCCCTCTGTGATGAAAGTGCAAGTCAATCATGATATTCTTCTTTTTCTCTCAATGTGCCGAGGACAGCCATGCCAGAGGAACCTTTAGAAACAGCCGTGAATAGATTTCCCATGTATCCCAGGTTCTCTGAACCCTGTAGGGCGCATATCCATCTGATGGGCCTGACGGGCCTGGAAGGGCCAGGAGAGGGGAGAAGAGGGGGGATGGAGGGATCAGAGGTCACTGACCACGGGGGACTTGAGGTGCAGCACCAGGACGTCAAAGTGCTGAGACTGACGGGAGCAGAGTGATGGCACCTTGGAGAGACGGGTCTCGTATTCTGGGCCTCAAACGGTCCTGCACTCAGGCACACTCACACAAACACAGCTTTGATGCTTAAGTTATGAGCTGGAGACTGAGGCGCCGGTTAGCATGACCTCAGATGAACTCCCTCAAGAGCAGTGGTCTTTGATCTACTTTTACTACTATTAGATAAAGTCTCAAGGCACATATTTCACTTTCATTCAACCAATTAAAATATTCTCTGATGTTGCCAAATAGTACTATTTATTTGGCTCTTGCATAACAATAGGGCTTTCCCTCAAATACTTTGGGGTTGCCACCATGACCAAGACCTAAAGCTGAACTTGGTTTCTCAGATATTTGATATCCTCCATTCTTCCACACTACACACGTGCCAGTATCTGGTGTTACAAAACCCAGCATAGGCAGTAACTATAGACTCAAATGCAGTGCTTCTCTGACCATTTAAGTGCTTCCATAGCTCAGATCTAAATGTTTCACTGGAGCCACAGGACTCACTGATTTTAAAATTTGCATAGCCAAAAGATACTGCAGGCACCATATAAGTGTGGAGGCTTGAGTACACCTATTTGACTTGCAAACCTTTATGTGTCAACAGGATGCCCCATCTTCACTCATCACATCCATTGCCTTGCTTCGATTCTCAGCTCCTCATTCCGTGGGTGCTTACTTTCCTCGTTACTAACCAGATCAGACACAGAGTGGAGTGTGGCCACCATCCGCTTCTCCACACGCCCCCACCAAGCCCATTATCCCGTCTGTCTCAGTAAACAGACCATTAACAGACAGCACTGGTGGAGGCCAGATCACTATTGTTTTCCCTCCCATAGATCTGTGCAAATATTGATTTTCTCTTGAAGTATGAGTCAAAATAAGCGCACACTGTAGTCGACTGAAGGCTTTTTACTTGCGAGTGAGTCATTTCTGACCCAAAGAGCAGGCCGAAGAGGAGGGAGCAATGCGGAATGATGGAGCGGGAAATACATTTGTCTTGTGTCTGTGTGTGTAATGCCGGCCATCGGGAAGAGCGGCGGTTTTAGTGTTAGTGTTTATCTCTGTGGGCCATGTGCCAGACAGACGAGCAGTGTCCTCCTGAGATGAATCAACCCCTTGCTAGTGAAGGAGACACCAGCAAGTAGGGAACTCCGGGGATAACAGCCTCTCTTTCCTCCGGGTTTATTTGTGTCACAGCCCAGAGGCAGCGGGGTCAACGCCCGGCAGAGGGTGAGGTGTTGTCTCCCGACTATTTTAACACACATTGATCTGTGTGGAGGTCTGCAGAGCGGTTGCTCTCTCTCTCTCTCTCTCTCTCTCTCTCTGTCTCTCTGTCTCTAGGGCTACATGCTTTGATTTTGAGCCTAATGGTGCTCATAACCATGCATACACATGCACGCGCACTCAGTTTGTGTTAACACAAACAGCTACAGACTGGAACTCTGTATCTCTCCCGTGCTCTTCACCCTTGGGGCAAAGGGCCTGGCAATGTACAGGAGGATTAACTGGCTCATTTTCCCCTCTTAAGAGCTGGAGAAAGAAAACAAACTCCCATCATGTGAGGCTCGGCTGTAGGACACACACACCTAATGGTAGGAGGTGCTTCTTCACTACCACTATGATGTATGAATTATCACCCTCCCCCTGCTCTTCCCTGTCTTTTTGTTTTCCTCCACCCCTCCACCAGGTCTCTTCCCATCTTTCTCCCTAATTGAAATCCTCTTTGCCTCTCCCCAGTGCGTGAGGTGCTTCTGTAACCGATACCTGTGGAGGAGAATCCCCCCCCGGGAAAACTCTATTCTTTCACTCTGTCTCGGTGCTCTATTCCCAGAATGTTACATCTAACTGTCAAGGCTCCTTTTCTGTGTGTGTATATGGGTGTGCCTTGTGCTAGCAGCCATTCACTGAACAGCATATGTCCTTCCATTGTTTATGGCCCCATTTGGTTAACGATGACACTGATGTCATGTCATTATCCTCCCTCTCCAATCCAGAATCCCCCCACCCCTCCTTCCTCTAAACTCTCCAGGGGGCAGAGTTATCAAGTAGCAGCTCAGGAGACGAAAGAAAGATGCTGTGTGTATCAAGTGGCGTGCAGGATGTGTGATGCCTCTCCAAGCCCCTCGGCTGTGGTTAGGTGTGAAGCCGGTGCCTCAGCTAGTCAGACAGCCTCTACTGCCCCCATCAGGTCTGACTGAGGAGGTGCAGCACTGAGGCACAAGAGAGCTCTGGATGAGTAGCGACAGGTAACTCTTGGACCAGGAAGTGAAGTTGCATTCTGGTGCATGTGGAACAATAGTCCTTTATCGAGCACACATCTCCAAGGCTGTCGTTCATAGACGCAAAACAAGCACACCTCTTAGTCACCGACACCAACGAGCTGCCTTCTTGAGGACAGCTTACATAGTGTCAGTCACTCAACATGAGAATGTATTTCTATAAGCGTTAATGTCAAGTGGGAACTGAAGCTTCTGTTAACGCTCTAAACATGTTTAACCCTTAACTAAGTGTTAGCAATACCCTCCTCCTCTCTTTTGGGATGTAGACGCACAGACTAGGCCTGTCGATGATGATAAGACACGATAATGGATAAGGAGTCTGCCGGCTCATGAGAATATGATGTAAGCGTGTGGAGACCCCCCCCCCCCCCACACCCTACCCCTTCACACACTCGCAGAGTACAACTTGAGCTAATCTAGTGGACAGTGGGTAGTCTAATGGCTGAAGATCTGTCTCCCACAGATCTGTCTCACACACTCACACGTCCCAGAGGAAGCTGCATTCAATGGAAGAGAGTGTGACCTCTGACCTGTGGTGATGAAAGACTGCTGTTGACAGATGTAGTATACCTGTGAGAGTCCTCTGTGTTTAGCTTGTCTGCAGGGGTTTTTGTTTCTGGACGGCAGCCTGGACCGATTCTCGCATTCTCTCGGCTGTTAAATTCTGCTCCGTCGGTCCGCCCCACGGTATCGATACAAACAGCCAAGCGGCCCTTAGACAAACACGCATTCATACACATGTGAATTGTGTAGACACACACATGGGGGCATAAGCACACATCGCACATCCACACAATGCGCTCAGTGTGCTGTGTCTCTCACAGGGGTACATTTTCTCTCAGGGCAGAGTGTAGGAAGGAGGGGCAGATGGGGTAGCGGTGCTACGAGTGAAACCGGAGCTGCCTGAGGAATGCAGGGGGTGTTTTTGGAGGACCGGACTGGAGTTTGGGGGGTGAAGAGGCAGTGTGTGTGTGGGGGGGGTGACTTAAGGGGGTAGGATGGGTGATTAGGGGGTGACAGCTGAGTGCTGACCCCTCTATAATGACAAATCATCTGGCAGGTGTGTGGCTCAGCACCCCCGCCTCCCCACTCCAGCCCCCATCATTCCCAGGCTAGGAATCCTCAACCGTGTGCTAAAGGAAGACTTCCGGACATTCGCAGTGCCATCCAGCAGGCTCCTGACTGGCCTCTCAGAAGCACGGGGCAGCCTCTGTTCATATATAGCATGGCCTGTGCTCATCAGCTGCCCTCTCCATCCACTCCACACAACAATCTAAGCTCCTTCGCTTTAATAAACTGCTAATGAAGCTTCAGTCCTTGGAAGAGTCTCAGGTAGGCTCACGTTTATTGATTAATCTTTGTAGACATAATTTTTCCTTCCAGTGTTGATCTCCCCAACTGCCCTTAAAGTCAGATCACCCTGTTTGAGTCATGAATCATGCTGATGACAAGCTGATTCCGAAAAGCCTCTGATCCTTTTTGCCATAAAAATAAGAGCTGACCCTGGATCAGGGAGGCTGCTGTGAAAGCGGACAGGTGCCAAGCTGAGGCCTGGTTTCTCGTCATTGCTGAGACGAAAGGAAGATGTAAGAGCAGCCACACTTAAGGTTTTATGGATTCATAGAGATATTTCCTCACAAAGAGCTGTTCAGCTCTTTTGAACTTTTGCTATGTTACACAGGAATGTAAAGTTTTCAAGTGTGAAAGCAGCCATACCACATACAGTAATTCTACAGTGAGTGTTGTTTAAGACTAATTCACATTGCTCCATTTTCTCAGGCGTCTGCTCTGTGGTTTTTATGTTGATTAAATTGTCCTTTTGTTGAAATAGCCACTGTAGTATTACAGGCCTCTTTTCTTTTCCGTCAAGTTTCTTCTCAATCCAATTCCAGCCAACACATGGAGTCTAGACAAGGGGCCCAACGCAGCCCGCACCTCCGCCTGATATCTGCTGTTTTCCCTCCGGATTCCCAACCTCGCAGCTATTTCCCTCAAGAACCCAGACACCCTCCGCTCCACAGCAGCATCACAGATCCAAACACAAAGAGGAGCCACACATTCTCAGCTGGAAATCACGCAGAACACGCCGGAACATTTCACCACTTATCTTTTCACTTTGAATTAGGGATGGGGCTCTGCTGTGTTTTCCAGACAGCAGGAGTGGGGAATACTTTCAGGGTCCCGTCAGGGAAATCTATGACCTTTATTAGCATTAGCAGGAGACATTGCCCAGGTATTCAGAGTTCCAGGCCCCAAGTGGAAAAATGCTCCGAGCGCTGAGCAGTTTTGATCCAGCTGCATATGGCTTTTTGAAAAAGCAGAATAGCATCAGACGGTATGAGTAGGATGATGAGAAGTCAATAATTTAAATTCCATCTTATAAATTTGACACATGTTTCTGTTGATTCAAAAGGAATATTACAGTAAAGAATGCCCATTGTTTATGGCAAGGAAGAAACAAATCAACTCCTCTGTTATTCCTAATGAGTATACGAATGGAAACCCCCCTAGTCTTATCCCCCAGTGACAACTGCAGTCTGACACGCACACTGTCACACAGTGTCATTCAGTTGTCTTCGTCACCTGCACTCGTCCTTTCCCGCTCCCCCCAAGCGACATAATGGGCTAGTCCAAAGTGACCCATATTTACCCAATAATATGAGGCTTTGAAAAGACCCATATCGAGTTGCAGCTAATGCTCCAGTGGGGCCCAGAGAGTGAAAGATGTTACCGGCCGAAACGGCTTGGGTTTCAGGGCCCTGCGAACAAAAGGCAGTCCAGTCCTTGGAGAGAAAGGGAGAAAGAGGGGAGGGGGTGCACAGAGTGTTAGTGCACACACTGAAACAGTAGCGTCAGAGGGGCTCGAAGGAGAGGGTATTGGTCTGAATTTGCATTTTCATTTCATGATCAAAAGCATTGTGAAGAGTCTGGTGTTATCTTAGGCAAGGTGCAGCACATTTTTACTGCATTTCGTGTCTTCGCATGTCTCGGTTGGTGTCAGTCCACTCCTGATAGGCCGGCACTATCAAGCACAGTCTTGTGAAAGGAGTCAAATTTTTCTTGTTTTGCGCATATACAAAGTTTGACCTTTTACAGGAACATGCATGTACAACAGCTGAGTTAATGGAGCGGAACTGAACTAACCCCGGGTGTTTGGGGTGAGCAGAGGGCAGACGGGGTTGGTTTAAGAGAAGAGGGTTTGTGATGATGATACCCAAAGGTGATTTCACCTCACATCCTCCCTCCTCTGTCTACTTCCCACCACCCCCCTCACCCCCCCAACTTCTTCTCCCCCCACGTTCATGTTCTCCTTTTGCTCTCTTGCTCTCTCTCTCCTTAGGGGCAAGCAGGTATAAAGTTACACAGAGCTCTCAGCTTTCTTGGAAGGAATGACCACATGAGTAGCTTGGGGATTAGATTAGCAGGAAGAGCAGACTTAGCCGGGCTGTAAATAGCCCACTTTTTTCACCATTAAAAAGGCCCAGTACAATATAATCAATAGATAGCACTCATCCGATGCAGGAAGCCATATGAGAAGACCTCCCTCAAGTGCTCTGAAGGACGGGCTACAGCAGCTTGGACCTAATGAAGTTATTATTAATCACTGGGCCTCCTGTTTTGAACTTGTGTGTTGTTTCTCTAGTGGGTGATGAGTGGTCTTTGTGCGCAAGACCTGATTGACATTTCTCGCTGCTTCCTTTTTACTCACTTTCTCTTCCTGTTGTGAGGCTTGACAAGGTCATGTTGCCTGCTATTTTTCAAGGTTTGACTTTATGTCTCAAACAAGCAAGCAAGTTTCAACTTTTTTTTATCTACTGTTAGATTGCCTCATGAGAAAATTTCAAATGCACATCGTAGAATTGTAAAACACCAAAGCTAAGTATGATGATCTATTCAGTGTACGTACGTACGTACACACACACACACACACACACACACACACACACACACACACACACACACACACACACACACACACAGCTCAGCTCAGCTCTCTGTCTCTCTGAGCCTCCCCACAGGTGTTGGGTTACTCTGTAAAGCAGCTTGAATGGGCACAGAAATCACAGAGGGCTGTCTGTGCTCTTGATTCCCGTCTCACTTTGAAGTTTCCCCCAGCTCACAGGAACAGGGGCCATGAAGCCAGACTCGTGTGAGGGCTTTACCCCTTTCTGAATATGATTTCTGCAGGGGAGGGGGAGGAGGGGCAGTATTGATAGGCAAGGCTACGTGTTGTCTCAGTTGCTGGAGGACTTTGCTTTTTTAGCTTTGTAGTCCAATGCTACAAGAGAGACAAATACGAACGACATGTGTGCAGACCGAGTGTGTGTTTGAAACAAGGGAGGAAGGATTAGAGTGGGTGGGGCCACAGGTCAACACACACACACGCAGGTCAACACACACACACACAGTTATACAAATCAACTACTGGGGCATCTATCACTCTCAGGACATGATGTGAAGACTAAATTAACAGCTCCTCTGTTTTTATGTCTGTGCACAAATGTGAAAATAAACAGTGACTTTTGGCTTTGCTTAAAAACCTTAAAAGGGGCTTCAGGCAGAATACATCTGTAAGCACTTAAAAAATAAAAGACGCCTATAATACTTTAATAGAGCCATGTTGGAGAGGCTTTTAGGCACAAGGTGTTCCAGTGCTGGGGTACGGGTACGTCTGTCTTCGTCGATCTCATCAAAGGGTGCCGGAGAGCCAGAAAAAACAACTTCAAGTGTGGATTTAATGAGAATAAACTTACACTCGAGTTACTCACAGGAACTACTTTTGAACATAGCTCTGGGGCTGCCAGTCAGTCACATTATTTATAAAGTACCTCACTGATGTCACTGCCGGGCACTTTCTGTGTGTTCTCAGGTATCTGAACCACGTGCGGGCTGCCATGCCTCAGGACACAGCTGGAGGATACAGCTCAGCTTTGGCGTGTCATCGAGCCATCCAGGATGCTTTCAGTGGGCTGTTCCCTTGGAAAAGCTGAACACATCCAGACCTCACGCAGTACAACAGCCACTGATTACACATGTGAATTGAATGAACTATAAATAGAGCAGTGCTATGACTGTGGAGACTGCTCAGACTTGATTTGGAAGTTATTGAAGTCTTTTTTATATTTTGTGTTACTTTTATATGTAAATAAATAAGCACAACAACTAACTGCCTCCATCATTATTCAAATTTATTTAAAAATAAAAAAAACTCAAGATTCAAGATATCCTGTTCAAGTTTTTATACATACATGCATGTATGAACAAAGGGGAGTAAAGGAAAATAAAGCGACTTGTAAAACTCAGTTTGGAGGGTAAAAGTAAATACATTCTCAACACACTCTGCGATGCCAGGTTTATAAAATTATTTTCAATGAATCTGTAGTCTCATCACACTTCTGCCTCTTTGGTGCTGGTTCTTCTGATGGCTCTGTGGACAATTAAATAAAAAACAGTTTAGACTCAAAAGAATTATGTACACTGAGGTGAAAAAAATCCCTTGAAATTACATCAAAACACACAAAAGGCAACAAAAGCTGACAAAATTGTTTTTGTGTTTCAGTCTGTTAAATAAATATGTGTAAACAAATCAATTAAGATCAGCTTCATGATAGTCAAAACAAAAACAGGCAGAAAAGTCAAAACCAGCCAGTAGAAGTGGAAATGACATTGTGATAACTGCGGTAAAGTAATGAATTCAGTGATAATGGGCCCCATGTTATGAAAATAAAGAAACATTCCATTTTTCACAGCAGTGTACAAAGATGGATTACCAACCTTGTCTCAAAGAGGGCCCCCTCCTTAAAATCTGCTTTTAGGACTTTAATTCTTTAAATTGTGTGTTTGTTTGTTGCATATTCCTAAACTGAATTTAGAAATCTGTTGCCAGGTAGTAGCCCAGCATAGAAAAACTGCAGAGCCTTAGCCCAGGCTCAGTGGTCTCTCTACTATAAATGGTATTTCTGTTCATTTTCAATAGGTTTCATAGTAAAGTCCTTCTCAGTTTAATATTAAATTCCTCACTGTTTTGTCCATTACTTCTCACCTGGCTGTTCATGACGTTCACTGCTGAAGAGGACCTCTTTAGGGAGTGTGAAGCTCACACACATCATGTTCTTGTTTGGTGCTACATTGCGCACATAATGCACAGAGCATCGGTCCTCCAGGGGGAATCCCAGGCAGCGGGAGGCCCTCTCCACCACGTCCTTGTCAGGATCGTCGTCTTTGGAGAAGCCGTGGCAGTGCACTGTGGGCAGGTTGTCGTCGCGGGGAGGCTCCTGCTGCAGGAGGCCTCTGAACGCGTCCAGGAACTCCAGAGCCAACGCGGGGAGGTTCATCACCACGTGGACCCGGGCCGTTCCCTTCAACAGCGCGGGCAGCTCCTGTTTCACCGGACCCTGGATGAAGGCTCTGCCGTCCAGATTGAAGGTTCTGACTTTGCCCTCCACCTTGTTGAGTTTGCAGTTGTGCTGCAGCCACCTGTAGGACTCCGGGTTGAGATCGTTGGCCAACACGTTGGCGCCCATGCGGGCAGCCGGGATGGCAAAGGGTCCCACGCCGGCGAATACGTCGAACACGGTGTCGCCGCGTTTGAAGAGCTGCACCACGCGCTGGTGCTCGGTGCTCAACCGGGAGTTCCAGTACACACGAGAGAAGTCAAACTCATACGTCAGCCCGTTTTCTTTCACCTGCGCCGCAGACGTAGAGAAGACGAGCGTCAGAGTCCCTTCAGTTTAGGCTCTGAATTTAATTGGGAATGACTGAACAAACAGGTATTACCATGCAATGACATTTGAGATTTAACTTGCCTTGGCGACCATTTTCTCCTCTCCTGCCAGCACCTCCATCTTGAAGTTGCGGTAAGTTGAGTCGATGATGTTTGTCTTATTGACCACACAGGTGACACCAGGGTTCTTGTCCATGATGACTTGACCTAGAATGGAAGCAGTAATGCATATAATTTCCTCCCTCTGAAATCTTATCTCTGGGCTTTAAGAAACAGTGATTAACCTTTTTCACCATTTTATATACCCAAACAAATTAATCAATTAACCTGCCGTCAGGAACTTTAACATATGAATAAATGAACATTCAATCCTTTCAAGTCCTTGATAAAGAAGTTCTCGCACTGATTAATCCTATCAACACTTGGTAAATCTCTCTGTGTTCCACAGTAAAGTGATTTTTTTTAATCTTGTGTGTGTGGTGGATGACTCAGACTAAAAATACCATCAACTGTATGTCACACTGTGCTCTCCACATCATAAACTAACAGGGTGAAGGGAAATTTTAAGAATCTTTTAGGGGGTTTATGATGGCCCCTTTTCAGGCTTCATGTGTGTTTTCCTTTAATGTGTCACCTGTCTGCCTGAGTGCTATTTGGGTCTGAAATCTTCTGTCCAGCCTCTCTCACCTATGAGGTTCTTGTACGGGAGCTGGTGGTCCCGCAGGTTGATATGTGCGATGTGTCCCATCCGACTGAACCCGTTGGTCACGTCCTGACCCTGGGGGAGCACGGCCTCCAGCACTTCTTCGCTCTTCAGGTTGTCGTAGGTCAAATTCAGTTCGTACTGCTGCAGGTCAGCAGCAACGCCGAAAGCTCTCAGAGCTTCAGCCTCAGCCTCACTGAAGGACTGTGGCGAGGAGACTCTGCGGGGGTCCAGCAGCACTAACCGGAAGTCGGTACTCTGCTCCTTATCCTGGACCACTTTGGAGATCCCTGGACGTTGGACGGTCGACTTTCTCAGGCTTTTCACTACTTTGTTTATGACCCCAGTGGGCACCCGTAGAGCTGGGACTGTAATGGTCTGTGCGAAGACCTCTTTGTCCAAAGTGGTCATCCCCCGGACCTCTACAGGGGCCTGGTACAGATTGGGCTCCATAAGGGGCCTCACAGCAAAAACTGAGCTGAAGATTTGGGCGAGTTTCAAGTTGCTTTGCGTTTGTGAAGATGCGATTAAATCGCTGATGAGCCTGGAATAACATAGAGCAACAAAATAGAGAACATTAACTGTGAAGCTTTAACAAAAATGGCGCCACAAAAAACTACATGAATGTTAAATAATCTAAAGTCCTGTAGAAAAGCCTCATCCAGACCTCACCTCAACATCCTCCGTCCTCAGCGCACGCTTGAACTACGTCATCGATGTCGGACCGGAGCCGGGGCGTGATTGGTCGAGCGAGCGGAGAGCCGGTGTCTGATTGGTCGGGCGTTTTTCGTGACGCTTTCGAACGCGACGGAAAGAGCAGGTCACGTGAAGCGCATCAACAACAACAACAGTCGACAGCTGACAGGCCCTGATAAGGAGGAGAGTTTAAAAGTGACACAAGAGCGGCCGCTTTTCATGAAGCCGCCGCCGCCGCCACAGCGACTCAACAGTCCGCGACGTTCGACCGGGAACCGAGAGGCTTCGTTTCGAGACGCTTGTCCGTTGGCGGAGTTTTCCAAGAGGAGAAAATGAGCTTTAAAGGAAGCACACATCTGTACAATGAGCGCACCGCCGAGGAAACAGAAAGCAGCGAGACTACACCTTTATTAGCGAATGTAAGTACTGATTCTCACAGCCAGAAAACCGAGTTTACGGTACCGGCACGTGCCTGAGTGTAAAGAACCTGCTGGTAGAAGGTTTTACTGGCTGGTGTCAGATCTGAAAAATATCACGTGCTTTCTCTCTGCTTTCTGCTTCTGTCAGCACTTACAGTTTGAGACAGAGGAATTAGTTCCGTGATCATTTTCGACCTACACTGTAGCTGTAATTGTATAACTATGTACACACTAATTATTTCAGAATTATATGTGTTCATTTAAGGTGGTGGTTCTCAAACGTTTTCAAAACAAGGACCCCTAAACTGACACAAATTAGAGAAATCTGCGAACCACTGATTTAAAGGAGTTCAAAATCTACTCAGCCTTTAAATCTGACGTATAATGTGTTCTCTGCTCTGAAGGATGCTGTCCAAAGATTACACACTAAATCCTTTTCATTTCATTTCATTTTCATTTGTAGTTTAACTCAATAAATAGCACCCACATGATGCAGTTAGATATGAAAAGACCTCCCTCAACTACTCTACTTTAGTGAAACTCCTCCTCAAGCCATCTACATATTCACATTCCCAGTAACAATACAGAGGACATAACCTTGACGTCTATTAACTCCATTAACACTAAACTAGTCCCAGACATGGTGGTGCTCCTTCAATTTTCAGTGTTCTGTATAAATTTTGATGTCATTATCATTGTATAAATATCTTAAATCACCATTGTGTCTTAGGAGTCATTAGTCATGTGCAATTTGTTGGTGCTAATGTGTTGATTAGTGCTAATTGACATATATTTGGGTTGTTGATGGGATTACATTTCCCTGTGATTATATATGACAAATATTGATTGATTGATTGATTGATAGTATCTCTAGCCTTTGATCCAGAATCTTGTACTCTGCACCTGTGATGTTGAGCTGTGGATATCCTGAAGCAGGCTGATTTAGAACCATTGCATTTTTGTTGTTTGTTGCAGTCATTATATATCTGATAATTATCTTACACTTTATCAACCGGTGTAATGTATTTGCTATTTCTGTACGATCAGAAATACATGTTCAAGGGAGATGTTGAAAGTAGAAACAGTCGTGCAATTTAATTAATCCTTGTCAAGATAATTTATTGAAACATTCATAGTTAAAAAAAAAATGCTTCAAATGATTTTAAAGTGAACAAATTCTCTTTATTTAATATCATTATTTAAATGTAACCCGGTGAGACAAGTAGTGATTTGTTCACATGAAGTTTGATGCTTTTGCTCAGGCTGGAGACCCTGGTTTGATATTGAACAGAATCTGTATGATGATGATAATAATAATAATAATCTGTATGAATGCGAGAATCACATTGGTTATACAATTCACAATATTTATACTTATTGACAGTTATTGAATTAGATGCATTTCATTTGATGCAGCAGGTCCATCAGGTATCATAGTTTACTTCCTGTCTTTCAGTACTGTAACCCGGGGTGAATCAGACTCAGCAGCCCGCAGGTCAATCCAAGCTTGTTGTGACACTGACACCAGAACTGCCACTCGTTCTCTCCAGGATATCCCTTATTAGAGAGGTCAAGCAGTTTGGGCAGCTCCCCGTATCCTGAGCTCATGCAGCTGTCCCGCAGCCAATGGCCCAAATCCCACCCCATCCATTCACATTTACATCCCCTGATCCTACATGCCACTGTAGTGTCATCTCATGACATCCATCATCAGGGCCGGCCAGTTGTTCTTAATACTGTCAGGAGCAATTCTCATATAGATATTGCAGAAATAATCAGATCTATTACGTCTGATCCTTCTCTTTTTCTTCACACTTCTTGCGTGACCTCTTTATCATTTATGTGTGTGATGTGTGTGTGTGTGCATTTGTGTGTGTAGGGAGCAGTGCAGAGCAGAGCCAAAGGAGCCTCCTTCGCCTCATCTGTGTTTAACCTGATGAACGCCATCATGGGCAGTGGTATACTAGGTCTAGCTTATGCTATGGCAAATACTGGCATAGTTGGCTTCAGGTAAAAATCCTCTCACTGCATCTTCAAGTGCAGTCAGCTGTCGGATATAGACGCATCTGCATGTACACCACTGATTTCTGCTCTGCCTGCCGTTCCTCTCTAGTATCCTGCTGTCAGTTGTGGCCAGCCTGGCAGCGTACTCTATACATCTCCTCCTGAAGCTATGTGACCAAACAGGTGAGAAGCTAACAATGGACTCTCAGTCTAACTTTAGATAAGCACATTCATGCCCTAAACAGACTTAATTAGCTCATGATTAGATCAAGACTAGATTAGAAAAATCTATCTGATTGTTGTCTAGGCTTTGGGCAGTATCTGTTTTTTCATACCTCTTACACTGTCCTCAAACATCACCTGTGTATATGATATTTGTACAAAAAGAACAAAAAACGGTAAAAAGCTGAGTTAATCACAGGAGCTGAACTCGGACAACACAGTTCTTTTAATCATTAACGGATCGCATGATTCATTTAAAAAGAACAGAGAGATTATTATATATGACATAACTGCTTTCTTTGAAGTGTCAAAGCAGTGAAATAGAGGTGTGCTCAGGCAAGAGCCTCCACCTGCATCGTCACGCATCGCCACAGCTGATGTGTGTGTATTTACAGATACGATTAAGATATTTATGACAGGAGAGGGTCTTATTTTACTGATGGTACAGGCATCACTGCACACCCTTGAGTGTAAATTACAAACATACAACAGTTACCAACTAAATAAAAGATATAATCAACATGTATTCTTACTGTGGGGCAATTTGCTCTCAAAATAAAAACTACACATCAGTCAACTCTTATATAAATGAATACAATGAATGAATATGAAACCTGGTGACTTCTGTATCAGTTTAATAGAAAGAGGAGCTTCTGTATTTTTGACTGTATTGAAAATCATATATTCAGGATTTATAAATACCCTGATATACCATAATGCCTTGATACTGCTCAAGCTGAATTCCGTCTGATTGAGTGATGAAGTTCTATATACTAACTTTTGATTGAATCAGTTAAAGTTTAAGATGAGCTTAAGATAATGATAAATGCAGAGTAGATAAAAAGATATACACTAGGCAATAGTGGGATATAGGTCATTAATTACTGCCCTTATCTTTGAGTAGTTGACAATGTGTGGTATAACTCCTATAGGTATTAATTCATATGAAGACCTCGGAGGGCGTGCTTTGCACAAACCAGGAAAAGTAAGTATTGTCTTTTACATAAGTTTGAGATTTCACTGTCAAAGAAATAAATAAATTTCCCTCTTAGAACTTCAGCATGACTGTGAAATATTTCACATTACACACTAACCACCCTTTCCAATTCCTTCCTAGGTTTTGGTTGCAGTTGTTGTTGTTATCCAAAATATCGGTGGTAAGTCTGCTCCTCTTTTATTGGACACATACATTATTCTGACATGTCACACATAAATCACCTGTTTTTAAGCAGAATGGTGAAGGAGGTGCTCGGTGCTGTGGGGTCAGAGTTTATTTTGGAGGCAGGTAGCGCCTCCTACTGGAGATGAGACAATTCTGTTGGGTTTACTCCCTCCTTTCTGCAGAGGATATTATCTGGATTTCCCTGATAACCTTTGACCAGAGGAGCCGCTGTCCTTTCTGCCCCCCCCTCTCCTGGGCCTGAAATCCGACTTCTCGTCTAATTGATCACTGATGGTAAACCCACTCCCACTCTTCGAGTGTTGAGTAACCTAATGGGACCCCTCCCTTATTACCCCCACCCCCCTCGCTTCTTTCCACCACCACCGCTGCCATCTCCATCCGTCCCTCAGCCTCAGACTGCGCGTCATAGACAGTTGTGTTCTGAGGTGATAGCTCCTCTGCAGTCATTAGTGGCTCGGCTGAGTGGATTACTGCGCTGCCCTGTGGTATGTTTGCGGTTTTCCCAGTATGGGGGCAGTATGTGTGAGAGTGTGAGAGCCAGCACTCCAGCATGCATCTGTCTACACCCCGGGCCCCTTTTATAAGAGTGCAATTAGCCTCACTCTGGGTAAACATTCATCTGTACTGCCAAAGGCTGATGGGCCAATTGACCTTAATTACTGACCAGCCCAGGGCTCTCACAGCCTGCCTCTCCCCTCGCTCCTAATGAAATGAAAGTGGCTCTCTGTCTTATGTTGAACACTCTCTCGTAACTGCTTACTTTGCTGACCACATGCAGGCGGTTCACATCAATTTCCTTGATTTTTACATGCACTCTTATTATTAGAATATGTTTTCCTACAACTTGGCCAATAACAATCCTTTCTCTTCACTCAAGGGCCTTTTTGTTTAGAGATGTAAGTATTCTCCCACCAGGGATTTCCCATCACAGTGTTGTTGTGCCCTCTGTAACCAACTGCATGAAATTAAACCATTGCATCATGACCCTGTCGTGTCATTCCCTCCATCCCCCCATCAGTGTGTTTATATCTGTTTTTTGTGGTTAGAAAGAATGGTTTCTTTTTTTTATTGATACATGGCTAAAACACAAAAGCAGCTGCCGCCTCAGAATCCCCTCGTGTTGACAGATTTTAGAGCCTATTAATGGATTTAGTTCTCCTCAGAGCGAATGTCCTTGTGTCTGTGTGGGCTGGAGGGTTATTGGAAGAATTCTCTCTTATAAACAAACACAGGATCTGAGGGATTATGGTCTGGGCTTATTTAACGGCGAGTGCAAGACCTGCCCCGGGGCAATAAAGGTTCCAGCTAACTCTGGCTATGCCTGGCTTCACAAATTTAAATCCCTTAACATTATCTCCCTTTATCGCTGACCACACACTGCATCTGAGTCCCGTTTAGCATCTTCTCTTCTCCTTGTCCTAGTCTCCACCTCCCCTTCATATTCTGTTCATGGCGTTCTAGGGGGGGCTGGTATGACCCTCTGGATGTGACCCCGATTCCCCCCCCTCTCTGATTGGCTGTCTGGGGAAGGATGCAGGAGCCTGTCGGCTGATAATATCCTGTTTCCTCGTGAGGTGGAGAAGGGGGAGAGAAATACCTGGATTAGCGTCAGAGATCATTATTGTTAGCATTCCTCCCCCTTACACCTCTTCATCCTGGCTGCTGCTCCCGGTCTCCAGCAGTTGGACGATCTGCATAATGTCTGCTCCTCTGCACCGAGGGCTTTGCTGGTGATCCCCTTGAGCTGACTGCCCCACCCATCTGCATTAACTCAGAGCCGCGGTACCCCTGCCCCCCCCCCTTGCGTTTCCTTGTGCTGGAAAATGCACACTACCCTCCCGCCAGCAATTTAGGATCGCTTGCGGCAGCATACAGTAATCTGTTTAGGAGTTTTCTGTTTGTCTGCTTTTTTGTCTGTTTATTTAAGTTCAAAAAACAGTTTCTGAACCTTTTTTTTCTTCTCTTTTTTCTCTCACAGCCATGTCGTCCTATTTGTTCATCTTGAAGTCAGAGCTTCCCGCAGCCATCAACAGCTTCTTGAAGTCAGACATCCCGGGGTGGGTATCCAGGAAATTTGGTTCAAACTGTCAGAGCTGTCACAGCTGTACTTTTACATTAGGTGGATACAAGTCTGCATGCAGATAACGAATGGGTCATTCCTTCTTCCCATGATGTTGTAGATTATACCTTTTGCCCTTCAAATAAGTCAAATATGACACTTGTGCACCACAAGGCCACTCACACTGGAATTAGCTCGCCAGTGAGAAACCTATGAATAATGTGGTGGAAGAAGATCTTTCACCAAACCACACTGCGCTAATGCTGTGAGTGATTGAAGGGAAACTTGTGCTCCGTGTTGTGCAGTGTGAAGCACGCCCAGAGGAAATGTATTTATGATACAGGGCCATTCATCACCCATCATCTGCAGCCGGTGTGTTTCATTGGCCTATGCGGACCAGCCTGCAGATCAGGTTCAAATCCCCAGCCAAGAATGTAACTTCTATCACTTTATTATTGGCCACAATGGTTTAAGCGAGAGTTGTAGCTGCTTTCAGCCCAATCCGTCAACATCTGAATCTTCCTCACACAGCTGCTTTGTATTAGTGCTCTCCTTTCACCCCCCAAATCTCTCGCACATGTTCTCCGGAATCCGACTGATACAAGGGGATATCAGTTTTGCCATTCTAATTACAGCTCACTGCTGAGCGAAACAAAACATTTCTGTTAATGAGTGGCTTTGGGACGTTAACAGACACATACATCAAGCCCATCAAGGCCGGAATGAACGAGTTGTTTTATGTTAGGGGGCGTTTCTTGTTTTCTGGCTCATTTATCATAATGCGGCACGGCGAACACTCTCGTCGTCCTCCTTAACAAACTACGAGTTTCTCCCCTTGTGTTCAGTAATGAGGCCAAAAAGATCTGGACAGCTGTGGATTTCGCCTGTGTTGGCCAGATTTATGCTGATCTTGGCTCATTTGCAGTCATACTCCAACCTTAACTGAGAGCTATCCTGCATCTTGTTATAGCGTGAAATGTTCCACATTTCATGGGTCTTCTAGGTATCCTGCGCCTTTACAGTAAGCCTCCAGCCTCCTGAGAATGGATCCTAATGGCTGGGAAACAACAAAAAAAACACATCCCTATGTCTGTAAAAGTGGTGTACAGAGTTAGATAAGTTTCAGCTAAACTTAGGTGAGAGTAGAAGTGATTGGACGAGGGAGAGTCGGGGTCAGGACAGAGGTCTCCCTGACATCCAGTTACAGGGCAGAATATGTGTAGACGCAGAGACAAATCCATCAGCGCCAATAGTAACCCCACAGCTGTGAAACTGCCAAACTGGGGTCAATGGGTGTTGATGTGGTCAGAGCAGGTGCTGCTGACTGTGGGAGCCCCATAAAGAGCGGCGCAGCCAGTCCCTCATGACCCCACGCCGCAGTCCAACATACAGCAGCGCCTGGCAGCACCCTTCCCACCCGACCTTGACCCCGGTGGAGCCAGCATGCCTTCCGCATGTGTCACCTCGACCACCCCCCCTCCTCTTCCAGCTCCCCAATCCCGAATAAACCGCCAAGGCTATCCCTCGGCAAAGAAAAATATTATTCCCCCTCTCCGAAAACCCAGCAAGTGAAATGCGGTCTCATCTGACGGAGCGACACAACGTTTGCATGTGAATTACATAATTGTTATGGTTTGCGAGGGCTAAAGCCCTTAATTCGTACCACATGATGAATCTGTCGCTCTGTATTTGAGCACGAAATGGAGACAAATTTCCAGAGCACAGTCCATTTTAAGGAACTGACACTTAATCTCCACCGTCCCTGACATTTCAGGACCGGGGATGCGATGATGGGAAATGTGGCTGCATTCAGGATTCAGAACTTTTAATAATTCATGTGCACTCCCTGTTTTTTTTTTCAGAGGTGCCTGGTATGAAGATGGCAAGTTGCTTCTGATCCTCGTCACAGTGTGTGTTGTCCTTCCTCTGTCACTATTGCCTAAAATTGGTAAGTAAATGGATGAAGCAGCAGCGGTTAATCCCCTCCCCTGATGTAAATCTCTCTCTTACTAGATCTGTATCTCACCCTCACAGGCTTCCTTGGATACACCAGTAGCGTCGCCTTTTTCTTCATGCTGTATTTCACAGTTGTGGTGAGTTTTAACGTCCCCCTGCTAAAATCAGTTCATCCAACCCTTCTGTTGTTGACCTGTTGCTTTGTCCTCCTCAGATTGTGGTGAAAAAGTTCTCCATCCCCTGCCCACTGCCGCACAATGATACCACGTTTCCAGGTGGAGACCAGGTAATAACAACCTCCTGATTCCTTCGCACAGACACATGCATCACATAACACAGCTGTGAGGTAGGTAGCCGGGACCTGACGGTCATGGTCACAGGATTAGAAGAAAAACCCAGGAGATTGAATCTACTGATTGGGTCGGCTCTGGCTGATGAGGACCAGAGAAGAGCTGTGTATGGTGAATGGTGCCAATCCGGAGGGGAAGGAAGTTAAGGTGACCTCGCCTGAGCCTGGAAATAACCTCTGACCTTGAGGAATTATAAAGACCATAAAATAACTCTAGACCTGGCATGGGTTAACAGAGATGGTTGTTTTTTTTTTTCTTTTCTTTTCTTTTTACCCCCAGAGCCAGGTAGTGGAATTTCAGCTTTTACCCTGCAGAAGTCATCTCCTCTCAGAAATAACACGCTCCCTCCCTTCTTCTCTCCCAGTTTCTCCAGATATCAAATTCGTCTGACTCAGAATGTACGCCCAAACTCTTTGTCTTCTCCAGCAAGGTACGTGCCGCATATGAAACCACTGTTTCTGTCTGCACACGCTGCACTCGCAGAGTCGAGCGAGGTGGCACGGTGGCAGCGAGGAGTGTTGAAAGTAGGTCCGCTGTTGTTTGACTCTGGTGACAAGTCACACTCTCTAGCCTATAAAGGATGGGCTGTGTGTGGGAGGAACAGCTGCCACTCACATTCACACATACACCTAGAGGCATGCAGAATTACACCAATGCACACATTGGTTCCAGCTGTACAAAATAAAAACAATGCCTGCGTGGTATTTAGAGGTGTATTTTTACATCTCGTATATAAAATAATTTAAGGGATGTTCACACCTGAGCTTTGTATCATCACATTCTGCAGCCCAGATGGTAGCTGCTACTAAACAAACAACACCTTGCCCCACCTCCCCCCTCGCTCCTTTGTAACAGTGTAAGCCGATAACTTGCTAATGACAGCTCTGCTCTGTCTGATGTGTGTGTTTTAGAGTGCCTTCGCCATCCCCACCATGGCCTTTTCCTTTCTGTGCCACACGTCTATCCTGCCAATCTACTGCGAACTGGACCGGTCAGCGTTGCAGCTCTTTTTACTTTCACTATTTCATTTAAAGGTCCCATATCCTACACGTTTCCAAGGTTTCATTTAAAGCTTTGATATTATTTATAAAATAGATTTGACCTTCACAGAAGTCCTGAGAACTGGTTTTAGATTGTTTTCATTTCTCCATTTGAGTGTTTTCAAATATGGGACATAGAATCTAGACCTTCCTTATAATGAAAAGCAATTAAAATCTCCCTTTCTACGATATGGGACCTTTAAAGCCATAGAATCTATTGTCTGTTAACATGACTTGTCCTTGTGTCGCTCAGACCCTCTAAGACCAGAATGCAGAATGTTACGAACGTCAGCATTAGCCTCAGCTTCCTGCTTTACCTCATTTCTGCGCTGTTTGGCTACCTCACGTTCTACGGTAAGCCAGCAGGGACATACCACAGAGAGGAAGGAGAAACTACTGTAAACCACTGTAGCTCCTTTACCGAGTCATAGCACACGTGTCCTTATTGCCAACCTCAACTCTGTTGTTTGCTCCATTGTAGCTCACGTGGACTCTGAGCTGCTGTTTAGCTACGTGAAGATCATGCGCCAAGACATCATGGTTATTGTGGTGCGGCTAGCCATCCTGATGGCCGTGCTGCTGACTGTGCCACTCATCCAGTTCCCTGTAAGTGTTGACTTCTTCTTACACAAATGCAAAGTACTGAAGGACATGAAAAGGAAACTAATTGTTACTTTGCTCAATTCTGGTAAATTACTTGAAATCAAGGCCTTTGAGATTTTAGTGTAAAATATATTTTACTTGTCCTTTTATTTGTATCTCTGCATGCTTTATGGAAAGTTTATTACCTAGTAATATTATTTATCAATTTCATTCAATTTGATAAATTCCCCCCTTTTTAATTGTTAAGCTTTTTTAAACTGCGTTTAATTTACATATTCTAAATATATAAAGTTGAGTTTCATATTACTTGTCTGCCTGCTTTCTCAAGCGTTCACGATCATTAGAACGATTAACTCAGTTGTGTGTGTGTGTGCATGCGTGCGTGCGTGCGTGTGTGTCCTAGGCTCGTAAGGCTGTGCTCTTGGTGCTGTGTGCAAATCGTCCCTTCTCCTGGTTGATCCACATCACTGTAACTCTAGCGATCCTGGGTGTGGTGCTGCTGCTGGCCCTTTTTGTCCCTGATATCAGTCAAGTGTTTGGAGTAGTCGGTATGTACATTAGAGTTCAAGAAGAGAAAAGTCTTTATGATGCTTGATATTATGATTATATTTATAAATCACAGATAAATAGGATTTCTTTTTTATTATTATTCTACTCACCAGTTATTTTGCTTAACTGTTGCCTCCACATCCTGTGCACTAATCTGTTCCCAGCTCCAGCAGACATTAGAAGCAGCCAGAAAAGATCTCAGCCAAGATGTCAATATTCCGCAATTATTGATCACGGTGGCCAAAATCACAGTATCCGCTTATGAATAATTAATGGTGCAGTCCGGCTCAAACAGTTTATGAAGCTGCTATTGTCAGACGTGCAGTTTGGTCTGTGATTTTTCTTTTTCTTTTTTTTTTCCTGTGCCTTTCATCCGCATTTCATTCTTTGTTCCCCAGGATCCACAACGTCCAGCTGCCTCCTGTTTGTTTTCCCAGGCATCTTCTACCTCAAGATCAGCAGGCAGCCCCTCAAATCTTTTGACTCTATTGGGGTAACTGCACCTTGTTCAGATATATCTTACTACAGTAACTACAGTCCTCACCTTTTTGTTTGTGGAAATGTGCAGAGTTTCCTTTTATGTACAATGTTAACTGTATGTCTCTGTGTGTGCTCTTTGCAGGCAATGGTTCTGCTGGTCCTTGGTTTGATTACAGGAATCATCAGCCTCTCTGTCATCATCATCTCATGGGTGCAAAACTCCTAATCCCCCCACCCCCACCCCACACACATACACACACCCCTCTCTACCAAATTAAGCATAGGATCAAATAAGGGAAAAACCTGCCAAAGAAACTACATATAGGATGAAGTGAGGGAACAAACAATCTTTTTTCTTCTGTACTGTATAACAGGAAAACATGGACCAAACTCAGGACATTTACACTAAAAAAACAGGACTCCATGTTTGTTTTCAATCATTTTACACATCTTTTCAACAGAGAGTTTTGAACTTCAATTTAGGGAGATTATTTGCAACTCTGGAAGGCTGTAAATATAAACCCATTTTTGCTTATTTTTAATCTGAATGCAACACCTAAGGAGTGAAGTATAAGAACACAAAATGTCAAGCGGTTCTATCACCTTCCAATTTATCTGAAGTAATATTTGTTCTTCTTGCCGTTTCCATTTTAACTTTCTGCCATTGTACTGTTCTATGTGAAGAATCATGCTTTTTGTAACCTAAAAGCCTTCTATGAGTATTTGAAAATACTCTTGACCAAGTCAAAGCCATAAATGTGTGAGGTTTACTGCTTTATTTTTTTTAATGGCACATTTTCAGTTTACATATACAATAATTTTTTATTGTATACACTTTACATTTTTTTTCTTATTTTATTTTCTTTTTAAAGTTCTTGTTTTTATTTTTATCAGGTACTGATTTGTCACTTACAGTTCAAATCAAACCAGATGTATAAAATCTTTTGCTGCTCCTCCTGTGATTAAAAAAAAAACTGAACTCAAAGCACACATCTAGATAGGATAGTTAAATACAATGTTCTGTATGTGATTATAATTAAAAAAAAAGTTTTCCTCCAGATTATTATAATTATTATTATTTTTATGTCCTACTACAATCTGTCAGTTTCATTAAGCTGCCTAAACGTCTTTATCTGTGTTGTGGATAGCTCATCAGTAACATGTCACGTTCATGGTTGTGTATTTGATTGGCAGGCACAGTATTGATGCTGAGACCTGCTCCTCAGTGTTGAGCAGTGGGTTCAGCCTGTGGCTAATGAAAGCCACATGCTCGGTACGTTTCCAATCATGATGCTGTTTAGATTGTCTTCATGCTGCCTCTGGAACCTACGGCCACCCGACTGCTGCTTTTAATCTAAGGAATTAGGCAGACCAGCCCAACGGTCCCTGCAGAAAACAGAGGCTGCCCACGCTTCACACCCCCTTAAAGGAGGTTCCCCAGAAATATCCCCGTCCTCCACCAACTTCTCTGAAGGACACTCCCAAGAAAACCCAAAACTCTCACTATGTATTTTGACTGCTTTAAAGATTACATGTAGTGGTCAGTGGTGGGAAAAGTGCTTGAATTCTTAAGCAAAAATACCAATGCAAAAATTTCAAAATCCTCCATTATGCAAGAAGAATTGTCAGCATAATGTGCTTAAAAGTATCAAAAGTAAAAGGACTTGAAAAAGAAAAGATGACTGACATGTTTATTATGATGCATATGAAGCCTAAGTAGTATGTTGCTGTTGAGATTGAGCTATTTTTAGGTACTTTATTTACTGTTCAGTTCAGTAATTTAGTCCAGTGGTTCCCAACCTAGAGATCAGGCTCCCTCCAAAGGGCCATGAGATGATTAATGGGGTAGAAAAGAAGAAAAGGGCAAATTCTGCTACATACCTTTTATATTCATTTATTTGACTTTTCTCTAATCTTTGCTTTTTTGTGTGTGTGAAATATTGGATGTTTTGACCTCTTTGCACCTCAATCAGTTATTTAAATCAAACCATCTGAAGAATCGGAGGCGGAAGTTTCTTTGCCAACAGCTCATAGACATTTGAAACAGGACAAGAAGCTCCAAGTAGACACAGCTGTTGAAAAAGTTCCCAAACGAGAAAGGTTAACGACCAGGTTAAAATGAACAAGGCACTGTTTTGTAACCTCATATGAAAAATTAACTGTTAAATTTTTATCTGAAATATAAAGTATATATTTTTTTCCCTTTCAAATGCCGTGGGGGAGACATAAAACAGCATTTAGTAAAGTACAAATTTGTGCGTAAAGGCACTTTGTTACTTTCCACCACTGTTGGTAATATCGGTGATATCATCAGGAGAAATCTGAAGCTCTTTCAGGAATAAAACACCCTCTAACGCTCCTACATGGGTTCCTATGGGAACCAGTGAGTGGCCCATACGCAACACAAGATTACCACCTAGTGTCAGACTCAGTTCACAGCAGCTCCCGGTTTGTCTTCATTTCATTTCATTGACACTCCTTGCTTGCCTAATTCGGAACTAAGAGATAACCATATGCTGGAAACGTGCACGTTAACACGGACCAGCGCTGTTTTTATGAAGGTCTGAACTGGGCTCTGTGTCCTCAGCCCAGGGTGGGAGTGTTTTTGTTTAGTTAAACTCACTCACACCCTGGGCCCATGTCCAGCAGTATGACAACACCATCTCCCAGGGTTAAAGGATGGAATGAGGCGCAGGAGCGATGGTGGGCTGAAATTAAATCCCTGTTGGCAGCCTCCGAGCTTGTATTGTTTTAAGAGGTGTCGGCTGTGTTTTTTGAAAATGATTTTCTGTTGATGGAAATCGTGATTTGATCCCCATGTCCTTACGTTGACCTTTGACACAGATCGACATCTTATTGCTTTATTACAGCCTTCGCGGAGTGGATTCTTTGGAAAGCGCCCAGCGGTCTAACATGTTCGGTTTGACTTCAGGTCTCCACAGATTAGTATTGGCAGACGTCGCCGGTGGAACATTCGACTTCCTCTTCCTGGTTGTGTTTCAACAACATCAGATCAACGTGCCTTCACAGGTAGTGGATGTCAGAGAGCTGCAGCGGAGCGGCCAGCACGCACAACATCTGCTTTCTGTTTACCCGCATAATCTTGTTCAACAGGCATTCCTGGTTGAAAGGTGCTTCAAGGGTCTTTTCACATAAGTCTTTTAATGCACGCTGGCATGATGAGCTGCTTTTCCTTGTTAGTCATGGTGGCAGACTGCAACTCAGCAAATGCCATCGATACGCAGGTGTCATCACTGATGAAGTGCTCTCCATCTAAATCCCCCCCCCCCCCCTCCGTTTTCCATGTTCCCTGCTTCTCCATCACCCCATGCCGCTTTTCTGCTTTTTAATCGATTCCCACGCTCTATCCGAATTCCTCACTCTGAGGGCTCTTTTTTTGAGACTGCAGATACCCCAGTCTTTGTAGAATTTGACTCTTTTCACGCTCAAATTACCATTTGCTTTTTTTTGTGAAATCGTATTGATAAAGGGCCCGCGAATGAGGAAAGACTTCCTATTAGGGTGATATCAGCGCACAGGAGTCTGCAACACGAAGGAAGGAGCATTATCTCAGACATCAGCTCCACGGGCTGCGCTTATGCACAACGTCATAAGATTATTGTCAACTGCTTTTCAGCCGGTGTGTCTCTGAGTCTTACACGCTGCAGATGTAGATGCGTGACATGCTTCACCTCCCTGCCATTGTGGGTGTCAAGGCACCCACGAGACGAACAAAGCCGCCTTTCACCAAAAACACTGAAAGCTCCAGTGCTTTAGCCATTGTGTGCCGCAAACATGTTGCCGTCTCTGAATAGAGACTCTCAAAACAGCCCTCACGGGGAAGAATTGCCTGGCATGTTCATCACCTGTCAGTCCACAATCAGGACAAACACAATAGCAGAAACACAATGACATAAAATAGACTTGACTTCGAGATTGCTGTCACCATAGTCACCGACACGTAATAAGCCTCGGAGGGAGAATAGCAGCGATTTCATATTGTCAGTGTAGAAATCAAGGTCAAGAGTGAAATAAGCCCTTGGTAAATAAACAAGGAGGAGGACGGGGCTGTGATGCTTTAAGGCAGCGCTTGGTTATTTTGGCCCGACGATGAGCCGGGGTTGAGAGGCAGGAAGGCAACTGACGGATGAGGCCCAGTGGTCAGTGGCGCAGTGTGGGGCTCGCTCTGTGTTTTTTTGGGGGTGAGCTCGTCACTCTGCGATCCCGTCGGCCCTGAGCTGAGCTCTTAATGCGGCCCTGACGCCTCGCTGGCGCAGGGGCCACGCTGCCTCACATCTGGAGCCAATTACCCAGGAGGGGCTGTGACAGAGACCCCCCCCCCCCACACACACACACACACACACACAAACTAACACACTCACTCTGCTCCACTGTCCAATGCAGCTCCAGCCACTCTCAGAGTTCCATCCCCTATATCTCACAACACCATTCTCCTAATCACTTAGTTTTTCTCTAATCAGTATAATGATGGCTGATAGAACTGACCACGTCCCCTGTTTTGAGTTCAGCTTGGGACTATTGTTGCATGCCCCCCCCCCCAGCTCATTTCCTACTGACTATTGGTGCTAATAAATACAAAAACAAACTAAACCAAAAATAGACTTAAAAAAGTGCACAATCAGCTAAATTACACACAGGACTTATTTGGCCTTTCCACAGTATGGAAAACACAGCACGGTGTCTGCCATCGTAAGCCATGTTTTCCTGTGGCAGTAAACACCACCTGAGAATAAAAGGACATTTAACACCAAATCAGCTTTTACAGGTCAGGTGCCATTTATGGAGAGCCCTGGGGATGTGTGTGTGTATGTGTGTTTTTGTGTGTGTGCGTGCATTTATACACAGCACAAACTGAAAACTTAAGTAAAAATCGCTTGTTTTTGGTAAAATTAGTCCAATATTAAGTGGAATTATCTTATTGCACTGGCAGATAATTGTGCTTATTTCAAATTTTCCTTTTCCTGATTTGGGTCAATTTGAGACCAATGAGACTAACAATTCTCTTTTAAAAAAAAAAAAGATTAAATTGACTAAAAGCAAGAAAAAAAAAATTGAAGCAAAATTATCTGCCAGCGCAATTAGATAATTATATTTAATATTGTACTAAATGTCCCAAAAATAAGATATTTTTTACTTGTTAAGGTTTCAGTTTTTGCTGTGCATGTGTGGTTCACTTTAGGAAGTTTACAGGTCTCCAAACATTACCCAAGGAAATTTTTTGGGGTCCTGCAACTGATGTGAGCATGGGAGCCATTTCTGGCACTTCACCCAATGACTAATGGATGTAATTGAGTTTGTGGGGGTGCAGGAGGTGTGGTGGTGGTGGTGTGGTGGGGGTGTGGGGGGTATACTGGCCCCGCAGGATTCCTCTGACCGGGGTCAACGGAGTTGGGGACGGGCTTCGCCATATCCAGCCCATATGCACTCCTTATTCCCCGCTGCCCTGTTTGGCACCAATGCTATGGTTCATTAGCTGCAGCTATAAGGTGTACCTGGGCAGGCAGCCAGAGGATTGAGCTGTCCTGGGTTACACAGACATAAACTGGAACGTAGACTGTGAAGTGAATGTGGAAACTCTACAGGTGGCTGAAATTAAGTCATATACAAAGAATCGGTCTGCTCTGAAATATGTGAGCCTTTGGATTGCCAGCCTTGTGCTTGTGTGCAGTAAAATGTTCTTGAGGAGATAAATTCCTGCCTGTGTGTGTGTGTGTGTGTGTGTGTGTGTGTGTGTGTGTGTGTGTGTGTGTGTGTGTGTGTGTGTGTGACTGTGTGTACATACAGTATACACATGCTGCCCACAAGTCTGTGTTCCTGGTCCGGTATCCAGAGTCATGCGGAGCTGCAAACCTCTCCCATGGGTGCATAAATTCAGGATTTGAAC
Organism: Lepturacanthus savala; assembly: GCA_030544235.1. NCBI lineage: Eukaryota > Metazoa > Chordata > Actinopteri > Scombriformes > Trichiuridae > Lepturacanthus > Lepturacanthus savala. The sequence goes on along the minus strand of CM060469.1, from coordinate 14,690,377 downwards.
CATGACAACCACTTACAGAGAGAAATTGAGGCCGGAATGAGGAGGGAAGGGATGCAGGGCAAAGAGCGAGTTTGACAGGGAGAGAAAAAAAGCGTGGGGCGGGCGTCTGTCGGTTAGAACAAAGACACAAAACAAATCATCCTGCACCGTAAAAACGCCAGCTCCAGCTCCGGACTGAAACCAGAGAGAGAGAGAAAAAGGAAGTAAAATATACAGATTTAAACCGAGTCGCTTCATGGTGAGAGGGAGGCAGGCGAAAAGAAAGAGGGAAAAAAAAGCAATAGGCTTATTCTGCCCTCTGCTGGGCAGCTGGAAGTTTAAACTAGTTTTTCTCGTCGTAGAATCACCAAGGAGCATCTGTAAAAGCGCCAAAAAAAAAAAAAAAGGGAGTAAAAGCCATTAAAATACCTAGACTCTAAGGTGGTCCTTGACAAATAATGCAAGCAGTGAGAGTTTAGCAGGATGTTATCTTACTGGTCAAGGTGACCTGCAGCCTAAATTTCAGGTGCAATATATTTCACTTAACCCACCTGGTCCATTGAAAACATTTCAGCCTCGGTAGTGTTAGCTTTATTCACACTCCTGCACCAAGGCGATCTGCTATCTGCCTTTTTATCATCATGACCTCCTCTGCTCAGTGAGGTCATGTCTAAGAGGCTGTTTACAAGACAGTCTGTATCCCAGGGATGTGTAAGAATCTGGGCCTCGGCTTCTTTATTTATAACAGCTGGAGCAGGGAGATGTGGTGTGCTGACATTTGGCAGAGTGGGGTGAGAGGTCAAGTCTAACACCAATAAAGTGAAGACTTTGATCGTGGCATTTATGGACGGAGCAGGCTCGGAGAGAGTGAGAGAGAGAAAGAAGGCCACTTAAAAAGGAAAAGAGAAAGGGAGAGCAGCATTTAAAAGAAGAGATTTATTTATTTAAAATAGTCATCTTTTACTATTTTTCATTGGCAACTTACTAATTTATCTCAAATAAAAGTGTGGAATCATTTAAAACTAGACGGTGTGAATATTCTTCCAATAAGCTGATATATATATATATATATATATATATATATATATATATATATATATATATATATATATATATATATGGTCTTTAAAGTGTTCAAAAACAATCACAGCATGTTTAACTAGCTACAACAACCCTCTGATTTATTAAGTGTTTTTTTCCATTTCACTAATTTATTTATTTCACTGTACAATACTATGCTCTGTAAATTTCTATCTTTCCTAAATACTGTCTCAAAACACATAGATAAATAACCCTGGAGGGTGAAATATATATTTCATTTATAGGTCCCATATCATCCCATATGTGGTTTTAAGAACCAAAAATCATCTCAACATAATTTTGATCTTCTCTCTGAAGCTGGTCAACAGGTCCTTGTTCTGACATTTATGACACAGCTCCACTGAAGTCCTGGCGGCTTATTTTAAGACAGTTTCTGAATATGGGCTGATTCCATTTCTCAGTTGATTGAGAGTTTTGAAATAATGGAAAATCCATCTATCTATTTATATTATTGTTATAGTGTGGTTTTGCTGTTTTACTATAACATTTAAGTAGTTTTCTCTTGGTAAGAAAGAAAGAAAAAGAAACCGGTAGTTATGTCATAGACAGTGGTGAAAAGTAACTAAGTACATTTAGTTTAGTACTTTACTGAAATACAATTCTGAAGTAATTGTACTTTACTTGAGTATTTCCATTTTATGCATCTTTATACTTCTACTCCACTCCATTTTTCTGGCCACTTTGATTACTTTTCGGATGAAGTTTAATATTTTGGATAAAACTAATACACTTTTAAAGCAGGGGTGTCAAACATGCGGCCCAGGAGTCAGAACTGGTGCCGCTAAAGGGTCCAGTCCGGCCCGCTGGATGATAACTGTACAAAGTGACAATAATGGACCAGTTCCTGTTTCTTCACAGAAATGTGAAGTGAGAAAAAATCTTTGAGGCTCAAGGGATACGATATTTACAGTTTTGCTTTATAAATGGTTTGTAAGACAGGAAATAACTTCACCTGCTGCTTAAAAACCACTAAATATTGTTCAATGCACTGCAGAAAATCTTAACAGGGGAAAATATCTATTATCTAAATATATATGTTTCAAAATATGAGATGAAAAAACACCATTAAGATTAAAACTCAAGCAATTCAATCGTATTTAAAAAAACACGAGTAAATTAACAAAACTCAAGAAAAAAGGCTAAATTATCAGCAAATGGAATAAGATATTTCAGGATAATTCTGTTCAACATTGGACTAAGATATTTGCACTTGTTAACATTTAAATCATTTCAATGTGGAATAACTGAGAAATCATATTCTTGAATTTTGTTTTTTCTTATGTCATCTCTCCAGTTTTGTAAGTTAAAGGTTAATTAATAGTGTAAATATTTAAAATGTATTTGTCTACATAAAAAAGGAGGAGAGGTGTTTGTAGGTGTTGCTATTCATAGGTACGTTTTTACTTGTCTGGCCCACGTGAGATCAAGTTATTCTGAATGTGAACCATGAAATAAAAAGAGTTTGACACCACTGAGATACAAAGCCTTTAAAATGTCTAAAGAAACACAATTTATTCAATAATAGGGCAGGAACCAACTTTTCTGCAGTTTATTCTGACCTTCAAAAAAATTCAGTGAAGTGAAAAGTAATGTTTCCACAACATCTAATACTCATTAAATACAGTATTTAAAAGGTGGACAGTAACAAAGTATCTGTAATTGGCTCCACATTGATAAACTAAAATACTAAAGTGCTCATATGTATCTAGCAATTACAACAAGTAGTATAATAATATAAAATAATCTGTGAAATGGGGACTTACTTTTGAGGCTTTTAGTTTTACTTAAGAAACGTTTAATTAAAAGAAAATTGCTGTTCTTTTCACTTGTGACGCCTTATATGCTGTGTGTGTGTGTGTGTGTGTGCTGAAATTTGGGGAAATGCATAGAAAACGTACCAAGATCCAATAATTATCATGCAGAAAAGAGCTATTAGGATACTAATCAAAACCATTATGAATTATGTTTTGAGTGGTAAATAAGACAACTCTGGTTTCTATTCAAAGAATATTTCAGCTACTTTAGGGTGCTGCTAATGTTTGAAACTCAAAGTCAGAACTAATCTCAAGTACAGATGTGTGTCATTTTTCAGGGTAAAATTATGGAACGAAATAAACGAGAAAATAAAGATGTGTAATTCTCTGTTCAAGAAGACCTTTATGTCTAAAATGATCAAAGGATACAATAAAATGTGATTTTCTAAGCTATCATGCGTTTTGTTATGAACTAGTACTAATATTTTATTGTGAATTACCTTCCCTACTCCTACTAATACTGTCGTACATATTTGATTCAATTCAGGACCTCTACTTGTTATTTTTGACGCCAGTAGCCTATTTCTATTTGAAGTACCTGGGGTCCTCTCTCCATGCAGGAGGCTGCAGCGGCCGCCAGGTGTCGCCGTTTCCCTACTCTCGTTCGGACAGGTGAGACGTCACATCACGCACATGGAGCCTGAACATTCAACCATGTGACGCACCGAGCCAACAGTGACAGGTTTCGAGGTTATGTGCTGGTTATGTGCGCTTCGCGACGAGTTATGCGGAACTCGCGCCTCCTCCTGTCGCTCCTCCTCCTCCTCCTCCTCCTCCTCCTCCTCCTCGGCATGACTGTGTTGTGGCTTCCTATTTACTGAAACTTGTCTGTATGCAGGTTGACAGTAAAGCGCGTGAAGCCTGGTTCAAAGCGGGAGGTCGTGAATATGAAAGTCAACGACCCTTGACGGCAAAATGAGAACTATGAGCTTATCACGGCGCTGTTTTAACTCAGTGTTGGCGTGAGTGTTTTACGTTTTCTTTTTGAAGACTTGTTTGTACTTTTTAGTGTTTTTTTTAATAGTAATTATCTCGATAGAAGAATGAAGTTTAACGGGTACCTAAAGCTGCGCATCGGAGAGGCGGTGGACCTCAAGCCGACCACCTTCTCCCTCCGACACACGGTCATCTTCAACAAGGCTCCGGTCAGCCTGGACCCGTACATCGTGGTCAAGGTGGACGACTACAAGATCGGGCAAACTCACACCAAACAGAAAACCAACACGCCGACTTACAACGAGGAGTTCTGCCTCAACGTGTCCGAGGGGAAGCAGATCGAGCTGGCCGTGTTCCACGACACCCCGATCGGATACGACGACTTCGTGGCCAACTGCATCGTTCAGTTCGAAGACCTCATCAAGACCTCCAACACAGGAGAGACCTTCGAGGGATGGGTGAGTGACTGGTGAAGATGCGGACATGTTTCCAGCCCCCCCAGGACCTTTAAAAGGGCAGATTTCCCTTATTAAGAAGTCACATTGCCCCTGCTACCGCTGCACTCCACAGCTGAAGTAATTAGATGATTTGATTGACAGGTAGATAATTGGCATCGACATCAGAGTTAAGAACAGATAGATAAGACATTTGATATTTATTTATTATAAGGAAAAATGCCACAAAAAATCACCCTTTGCAGTTTCTGTAATAATAATTGTAATTTTATTTAGGCTATATAACATGTTTCATGCAAAAAAAATAAGAATAATGTAAAGTGTTTAACTTAATCAAAGAAACAACATGCAAAAATACTGATAGAGTAAAACAAAACAGCAACAGTTTGATCACAGTACAATCAATAATAAAATCAAAAATAAAATTATTTAAAGATAAATATTTAATTTCTGTATAAAAGTACCTAGGGAATGTGCTGTTCTGATATTTGAGTGTTGTAGTCAAGTCGAACGGCTTTAAAATCATTTTAAATGTAAATATTTGCAAGTTTTTCATGATACCAAACTACATTTTTGGGCATTTTTACCGTTGGTCAGACCAATTAAATCATTTGAATATCGGGTAAATGAATCCTAACATTTGAGATACTTAACAGTTGGTTGATTATTAAACAGTTTTGAATGTAAATTATTATAGGCCGCAGCTCATAGTTCTCCTACGATGGAATCATGGTACCTCGCCCCAGGCTTTCTGTGCAGAGGTTGATAAAATACAACATTATAAGTTAAAACAATTAACGTCTTCAAGGCCAGGATCACAAGTTGGAGGACCTCACAGAGTTGGTGTTGTACTTTATAAATTTAGATTAAAATTCTTCCAGAACTCCCCACAGAGTCTCATTGCTCTGTTTCTCCTGCCTGGAATGTTGTTTCTCTTCTGTGGCTGGCAGCAACTTAACAGTAACTGTGACCGCGATCAGGGAACAAAAGACTTCAAGCTCGGGGATATGTTCACTTCACACTCAGTCTATGAGTAACTTTACATGTTTGTCTGCATGAAAACTCCATCATCACCTTTTCTGGCACGGAGCCCGTCCCTCGCTGCTTCACGGTGAGATTCGATCAGCGTCAGAGCTCAGGCTCAGCGGAGGACTTCACAGCCACATCTTCGTGTCTCCCTGTGTTCAGAGCACTGGACAAGGACCGTTTGTGTCTTGCCTGAGTCTAGACATGTTGCGTAACAATGCATCCCACGGCTGCAGCCTACACAGCGTTTGACCTGCCAGTGCAAACAAATGCACAATGATAAAAATAACCACTAGAAGCCGTGAGGAAAGAGAGTTGATTCAGGTGTTCTTTAACATATCTGCGCTTCACATGCACGCTCGGCAATTCACAGAGAGAGCTAAAGGGCCCCGTTAAAGCTCCGCTTACACGCCTCATGCGGAGTATCGGATTAGATCCTCTCATCCAGACGCATGCACATGACTGCCCCTTCAAGCCGGAGTTTCCCCTCTTCTGACAGACTTTCATCCCTTTAGGACTCTAAGCCAGCGCAGGTGTTGGTGAGTGTAACGTGAACCTGTCCAGGCCTGGAGACAACTGAGGTGGTATCGACTGTTTACCACAACACTCTCGTTACGTGCAGAAACGTCCTCCTGCAGGTGCTGTAGGGTCCTCCAGCCAACGCTTATGCTGTGAATGTGAAGGGAATTAAATCAACACATGAGTTTATACTGCACAGCATCATCACTTCATTTACAGTCATGCAGTTTGCAAACCGCTCTTTGCTCTGCGGGAACTGGGTCTCTCACACCGGCACACACACACACTGCTCAAAGACTGATGCCCCCAAAAACGTTCCAAACCTCCAAAAGCAACGAGAAAAATAGGAAATACAGGGAGAGAGCAGGGTCCCTCACATTAATACACTACTGCACGCTTCTAGCTGGTCATAAATGATGATTGTGAGGGATTTGTATGAGTTTACACTACTGTTCAAAAGTTTGCATGGAAAGTCACACGTTTATTTACCATCATGAGTTGTGAAATGAATAGAATCAGCCTTCTGATGCAATGAGCAAACACACTGTACCATTAGAACACTGGAGAGATAGTTGCTGGAAATGGGCCTCTATACACATATGGAGATATGCAGCAGAAACCAGACGTTTGCGGCTAGAATAGTCGTTTACCACATTAGCAATGTATAGAGTGTATTTCTGATTAGTGACAGTGCTTCTTGTTTACAAATAAATGAAATTTGTAAGTGACCCCAAACTTTTGAACGGTAGTGGGTATATTGTTATTAAAGAGATCATGCATCCTCTACCCTTTTTTTAAAAAAGGAACTTCCCACCACACCAACTACTGAAACAAGCTCTTTGGCCATCACATTTTATCGCCTCATACATCTGAATTGTCCCGGAAGCACAGGGTGTGGATGTCTCTTAACACGGAATGGGGTTTTTGAAAAGCATCATGAGTACCAGATCAATTGGGGGAAAACAACAAAAGTCATTTTGTTCAAGACGGCTTCGCACAAATTTAAACCCGACACCCCGAGCAACCAAAGGGGAAGTGGTGTGAACGTGCAGCCCGGCCTGCAGTTTTTAGAAGTCGTTTGGCTCGTCACATTTGCTTTCTCACCTCAAGACACAATGTTGAAGTTGTTATCTGCTAGACTGGAACTGTGAAAAGGGTTATTGTTGTGCAGAAGAAGTGCACGGCTGTTTTGTTTCACATGTGAGGCAGCGAAAGACTGCGGCACACAAGCCTCCACACGCCCACACGGCTGTTTTATTGCCGCGTTCCCACCGCCTGATCGCCGCTCGCGGGCTTCGCTGCTACAGTGCTCGCTCTCTGATGGCTCATGTTCAACCTCTACACTTTCTCTCACACCTTCTTTGTCTCGCACCATCTTTTCAGTGCCTTTACCCGTTCTGTGCCTGCTGCCCGCTCCTGTTTGATGCACTTACCACGGTAAAATCCTTGATGATCTGCTTCTGTTTAGTGGCATTTAAGTGCAAAGTCAGCATAAGTTTCTATGTGACTCATCTCCCATTTTTTTTTAAACTCTGTGAAATTACTGTCAGGAGTGACATCATCAGCCATCTGAGACTTTACCATATAACATTTAGACATTGAGTTTCCTTTATGACCAATATTTTTTGCCAATATGTGGCAATACATCTATGACTTATTAATCTGTCATTTACCCTTTATTTTATTTAGAATCCGTACTCTACTGTGTGTGAGGTGAGAGGTTTGTATTGAAACTGTGCAAAATGTGCCCCCACCCACATTCAACCTGCTAAAGATATTGCTTGCTCAACTGAAACCGGCCCTGTACCCTATTTATACAAAAAGAAAAGGAACAAACTTCCTCCTCTTAGATGCAGCATTTGTATGTTCTGCTTTTTTAAACTACACCACCATGCTGTCAGCAAATACAATGCATGTATTATAGATCTTCATCTGACTTGTGTTTCACAAGTTCATTACTGCAAAGTCACTAATGCATCGCAGGCTTTAAGATGTAGATTAGAGAAGTCTTCAGTGGACAAGTCAAACCGTTTGTCTAGACAGTAGATTGAGACAGGATATCAGCCGGTAACTCAGAACTAAATTAAAGTAGAAAAGTAAACCGAATGGCCGCCTATTGTGTCACTTTTTTTTTTTTTTTTAGTTTTTGTAGAGTCAGTATTTTCCAGGCTACGTTTTCTGGGTGTGCGTGTAACACAAATAGATTTTTATTTGAGCATACAGTGACCAAAGTTTCCACTCACTGGTCGCTTGCAGGAAGTACCTTTTTTTTTTTTTTTTTTTTTTTCCGCCTCCTGAAAGACCCTCCTCTCGACACGAGGCTTTTAAACCCACACTATGGGCCCTTTTTGTAAGTCGCCATTCACAGTTTAGCATCGGGCCACCACAGCCTCTGCAACCTGTCCAACCTGAGAGGCAGGTTTGCTGCCTTTGTGTCACGGCGTCCAAATACCTCCAACAAGATGTAGACGCTGAAGAATGCAGAAAATATGCAGTTGCATAGCTGCATATTTAGTAGACTGGCGCTGAATGACTAATACTCAAATAGCAAACTGATTCCATCACACATACCTTTTTAAAAACTCTTTTATTATAACATAAAGCTGTTTTGTTCTTCAACAACTTGAACAACTGCAGTACATTATATTTGACAACTTAGCTGTCGAATGAATGTTAGTTTTATTTCATATATAACATCTGTTATTTGCTCTTAAATTGTTATTTGATTCTTTCTGAGATTAAAATTCATCTCATGATAATGTAGTGCCTTTTTTTATTCTGTTGAGCTATTTGAGTATACAAAAATATAATTGTGTCTTTATGTGTTTCTGCAGATGGACTTGGAGCCCGAGGGCAAGGTCTATGTCCATATTTCTCTCACTGGATCCTTCACAGATGGTAAGGGCGCTATTCTTTACTGAAAGGCAACCCGGTGTTTCTCCTCATGCGTCCTGTTTCTTTTTCACGCACCGCTACCCACCATTTTATTTTACGATTCAGTCAGTCCCGGTCTTCTGCATCTTACCTGTTGCTTTCAGTAATTAGTATCTGTGAGCGGTTGAATGCCCAGTACACAGTGTAATTATAGAGAAGTAATTAAAGTTTGATTCCTTCAGGCGTCCTAACACGTCAGCATTTAGAACATCTGCTGTCAGCTGGAGGTGACCTCGCAGGAGAAGTTCAACATTTTCACTGTGCATTCCAGATATTCCATACATTTTTCTTCTCCATATGTAGATTAGGAAAGAACGTATTGCCCCCCCCCTCTCTTTCTTCAATCCTTTCTGTAACTGCATGAACATTTTGCACTCATATGACAATAATGAGTCTGGCTGTGGTTCACATCAACCCCATCAGTCCTTCACCTGCCTCTCCTGTTCCCCATCTCAACATTGATGCTTCACAATCCCATATTTACAATAATAATACCTGGAAATGAAATTCCATCTGGATATTGTAGAAAACCCTACCCGGGGATAATAGCACAGCTACTACACCAAAGAACAAAATAATCAGTTTATATTTATTACTTTGACAGCAGCAACCTGCCTTCATGAAAACACTTCCTTCCTCACAACTAGGCTGGGGCCATTCTTCTTCTACTGTGAATTGTGCATTCTGTATTTATTCCACTGAGTAAATTCCTTTAATTACTGATTGTCACCTGTCTTAGTTCGGAGGTTCCTTCTTAAGCCAGTTCAGTGTTAGTGCTGATTAGGCAGCTTTAAATATGCCTTTTTCCTCTGCCCACTTTTTTTCTGGAAAAACCCCACGGATGTCTATCTATAGGTCCCTGAGAGCTTGAAACAACTCTCTATTTCCCACTGAATCTCCCTCCATATATTTGCATCTGTAACTTTCTGGGACGATTACTTTCTTACTTACTTTACTTTCTAGGTCTATGTTTAATTTTTCCATTTGTGTTTAATATGGAGAGTGTTAATTTGTACCATGCTGGATAATACTCTATATAACGTTGATTGGGCTAAATATTGTTGGATGGTTCTGATGTTTGGAGCATGTTTCAATTTGAGTAGTTTAATAAGTTCTGCTTATTATCTCCTGCAGCTGTGGTTCACTGCCTGCTAGACTTAAAGCTGCATGAACTTTGGTCTTCTTTTATGTGAATATTTAATATCTTTAAAGGGCCCCTAATGTTGTGCATCCTTCCGGAGTGCTTGTACTTGACATCTTTTTCTCTGACCGACCCCAGCTCTCTGAGTGGTGTGACATTTCTGACACTGCTAGGCCAATCACAACAGAGTGGGCGTTTTGGTCAGGAAGGAGCAGGGGAAACATTCAGAGTTATTTAGAGTAAGTGTGTGCCCCCATTGCTGTTACAGCCCCTACTAGGTGCTTTTGGACCATATCGACATGCTGCTTTTCAAAACAAAAATTAAAAAACTAGGAAAATGTCAAAATAGGACCCCTTTTAAGAAATATTCTGATTGGGTTTTGGCCTTGACTTTTGATTTCATCATTTTGCGGAATTTCAGGATCAATACTTCAGAGGCTATGCATTCTGAAATGACCTGTTTTTATATTAATCTATAGATAGATGACTTTATTTATCCCTAGGGGAAATTCAGTTACCATAGCAGCAGTCTGGTACACTTAAATACAATAAAAACACAATGTCAATGGACAGTTCAATGCAATGCAAATCTGTAAATCTTTCTGGTGAGAGTGAGTAATGTTTTTTGTAAAAATTATTATTAGAACACATTTACAGATAAAATGTTAATAGCTATGCAGGCCAGGAGAGAGCTTTGAAGTGTAAGACGTAAGACGTTAGTCAGAAGGTAAAATCTGCTTTCACACCATTACCACAGATCTATTGGTTATATGCAGGGGTGTCGTGCGAGGCCACTGCAGATGGGTTTCCATAATGTAAGTGTCTATGCATGTGGGGTTTAACACAAATATAGCTCCAGCACTACAGAACATATGCCTATAATTTGCTTTGAGCTAAAACATATACTCGAACACAAAACAGGTGCATGTGAATTTATACAAAAGAATTTGTTCAAAGCTTCTTAAAATCCCTGTTTGTGTTTAATATTCATTTAAAAACATGAACATTTTTGTCATATTTAAAGTTAGATCATACTGAAAAAATAACAGATGGCATCCTTTTGAAAATGATATCACAGTATTAGTTTAGGTACGGGAAGTTGTTGTCAGTGTACACCCCAATGTACTGAATCACAAATCCTTCTTTTGAACACTGGGCTGGCACAGAAGTGATTAGTTTAATGACTTATCAATATGCTAATTGATTCATTGGCAGCATTTTTCATAATTGATTTTGTTGTTTGAGTCATTTATCAAGTAAGTTTCTGCCTCCAGTTTATGGCAAATTGTGAACATGAAACTGTAATAAGGCAACACAACAGGTGCCATTTACACAGCCAGCAGGTACGGAGCAAAACGCTTTAGCTTTCCTTTTGGAGCTTAACACCAACTCCTGAGGGAAATATCCTCCTTAGCTATTTTGTATACACAAATTACTGCACGTCTGTGTCCTGGAAGAGTGATCCCTCCTCTGTTGCTCCTACTGAGGATTCTTCCACTTTTTTCTTCAGTGTTTTTAAGGGAGCTTTTTCTTATTCTTATCCTTATTTGACAGGGGATGTTGTACAGCTGTACAGACTGTAAAGCCCCATGAGGGGAATCAGTGATTTGTGTTCTTTTTAGCTGGACGAATAAACTTGACCCTAAATGCTCTACAATGTTCACCAGATTGTCTCTAACTAACTCTATCTGCTGTTCGGCGGTAGGCAGGACCTGCAGTGGGTGTTAAGTGAGTGTTTTATAGCTAAAAACCACAGCTTGCTGTGAGAGTGGTAAGACTAAACCTAAACAGTATTGCTGCAGCTTGGAAAAATATAACTCTCTGGAGCCGGGGACAACTTCATAGCTCTTCATCTTCACAGACAAGATTTAAATGATTGATTAGTTAATATAAAAACATCTAGTGAGATTTTTCCAAACAATTTGAATTAATCAGCATGTCATCTGCTTCTGTTTGAACGCAACCTTTTTCTCTCATCTTATTTGCAGACGACGCTACAGGGAAAGAGAAAACCTTCAAGCAGTTTACGAGGAAGCGGCAGGGGGCGTTGAGGCGGAAAATCCACCAGGTCAACGGGCATAAGTTTATGTCCACTTTCCTTCGCCAGCCCACCTTCTGTTTTCACTGCAAAGAGTTCATCTGGTAAGAAAGTCGGTCAAGGACGTATGTCTGCTACCTGCATGTATTCCATGTGGACTGTAAACTGGATCTGGTTGTGTGTCTGCATTTGTTTATAGGGGTGTTTTTGGAAAGCAGGGGTACCAGTGCCAAGGTGAGCAGACCTTATTTCCCCTCGCCTTTTGATGCAACATTTCATTTATTATTTATGTGATGAACATACTCACACCCTTGATGTAAAGGTGATTTGTCTTTTTAGTGTGTACATGTGTGGTTCACAAACGATGCCACCAGCAGGTCGTCACTGTGTGTCCACGAATGAAGAAGCCAACAAAGGACCAGGTATGAATAACTGACTGTATTTCTTCCTATCTTAATAGCAGTAACATTACAATTAATAACAAATAAATCCCTATGTCCGAAAGCTTCAGGCAAGCTTATTGTTGTTGTTTATTCAAGTCAAGCTTCATATTGTGTAATATTTGGCAATGCAAAAACATGTCAAACTTGCTTCTTCAATTTAGATTGGGAGAGGATTCCAAAGAATAGGGGCTTGGCCCTGTCACCTACTGATGGTTAATTTATTTTTTGATAATAGTTAGCAGACCGGCATGTTGTGATCAAAACATCTTAGTATATGAGGAGTGACTAGAGGTGAAAGGTAGGATGGTACAAGACTTTGTAATGTGGAAATATACAATCATTGTTGTATATTATGTATATAACGTTCATATATTACAGTGTAAACCGGCCCAATGTTTTTAACCAAAGCAAGCACAACTCATATTTTTGGTGACTCGCAAATGCTTAATTTGGATTAAGCTTTAAGCTTTTATTTAAGGAATTAATTTAATTATTACATTATACTATTTACTTAAAATGTTAAACACAAGTTCAGTTTTGAGCCTTAAGATCTAGAACCTTTAATATCAGATTTGGTAAATCATTGTCAAATTGAAACTGTAGTACAAACTGGACATGTATGAACAACCTGTGCTGGTGTGCCTTATAGTGTGTGTGTGTGTGTGGGGGGAGGTTATTGTATACTATATTATTGTGTAATGTATTAATTCACTTTTTTTTGTAGTTGATGCTCCTCATACAGGACGTACAAGGGAACTGTTAGTCAGCCCCTCCCACACACACACACACACACACACACACACACACACACACACACACACACACACACACACACACACACAAAACTCTGGACACCTGTAGTGATCAGCAGACTGTAAAAGTTCCTCTTTCTGTGTTGAGCTGGTCACTGAGCCAGAACACAGAACTCTACTCTCCTATAACGGTACTTATATTACCAACATGCCTATGCTGCTTATTGCATTTTTATATATTGCTATAAATACATTTGTGCTTGTAAACCATTGCACTTAGCAACATTTTAACAATGCAGTAATCAACAAAGAGAACCTCTCTCCATTGCAAAAAAAGGAACTAGACATTTTTTTCTGTTGGTTTACAATATGTGTCTGTGTCTTCTATATGCAGTCTATAAACCAAGGTTTCAGCATTAATGTCCCTCACAAGTTCAACATCCACAACTACAAGACACCCACATTCTGTGACCACTGCGGTTCCCTGCTGTGGGGGATAGTCCGGCAGGGCCTGCACTGCAAAAGTAAGAACCATGTCGACCTTCATCTCTCTAAATCAGGACCTTAAATATTTGGCTTTTATCACCCCGAGGATTCTCATTGCCCTCTGTCTGTGCTTTTGCTCTCCAGTCTGTAAAATGGACGTCCACATCCGCTGCAAAGGCAACGTTGCACCAAACTGTGGAGTCAACAGTGTGGAACTGGCCAATAAGCTGGCAGAGATGGGGCTGCAGGCTGAAGGACTCTCCAAACGCAACTCAGCAGTACGAAAGCTCAGTGGATTCAGAACTGATCCAATAATTCCACATAAATTTATCAGATTAATCGAAATTGTTTTTTTTTTGTACTTGCAGGTCAAAGGTGCATCTCAGAGGAGGTTGCCCTCTGAAAGGAGGGAAAGTACAGAAACTCAGCTACAGGCCCCTCGACTGGGCCTCTCAAACTTCACGTTTCTTCAAGTGCTTGGCAAGGGCAGCTTTGGCAAGGTGAGAATGACAAAGGATGATGATAAAAGCTCTGTGTAATGAAATGATGAACTAGTTGATGAATGAGGAATAAGGTAGAATGTAAGAACATGTATACTGGCGTTTTTTTTATGACACATAAAGACATATTTTACAGAATAAATCTATTTTACCTGTTGAAATGCTGATGTTTGTTATGTCTGCAGGTGATGCTGGCGAGGCAAAACGGCAAAGATCAGGTTTTTGCAGTCAAGGTGTTGAAAAAGGACATAATTTTGCAGGATGATGATGTGGAGTGCACCATGACGGAAAAGAGGGTGCTGTCGCTCGCCCGCTGTCACCCCTACCTCACACAGTTGTACTGCTGCTTCCAGACACCGGTCAGTATAGACGCCCACACCAGCACACTCACGTCTTGAGTCGATGATTTTGCTTTTTGAGAGGAATCTCTGCAATGTTGCAATTCAACAAAGATAGCCGTACAAGTTTTTAAGCGTTTTAACTGTGTACTTCCACTCCTGAAGAAACATTATTTGCGGATCAACTTGTCACATCGAGTTACTCAAAACGAGAGTTCCCTTAGTTCCTTTCCCAATCTTTCAATTTCAGAAGCTGAGGTTGCAGCCGCATACATTTTTTTCTGTATTCAGTAATTTGATTGTCGTTATATTGCCCACTAGCGCCTCACAAAGGACATTTTAAGACAAAAAAAATCTGTACCCCCCCCCATAGCTCTCATCAAGCCTCCTAATATGGACCTCAGTTTCCAAATTCCACTCCACTACACACACTCATTCTAAGCAGGTCTGGAGAATTTGGAAAATAAAGTGCACTTAAAAAGTCACTATGCATAATAAATCCATTGCTCTTAATGTACACTTAAGTCCCATTCCCCTCCTCCTCTTCTAAAAAATGCACAAAGGGAATAGAAGAGCTACTCACATCTTTTAAAAAAATGAAATAATTGCAGATGGTAGTGAGACCTCTCCAAGGAAGACCTTTGGAAAACCCGAGTGTCGTCTTTTGCTTTGTAAACAATTTGCTTCATCTTTGTGAAGGTTAATTGTGAGTACTGTTTCAAGATTGCAGTGTAATTATGGCCTGGTAGCACATGCATGTTAATAATTTCCTGCTAGAATATAATGGTAAAAGGCTAATTTCAAACTGACATATTGCATATGTACGGTTCAGTGGCTATTTGTGATCTTTCAAACAGGGAAAGCTCGTATTTGCTGTACACCGTAAAAAAACTAGAACAACAACGATAATAATAAGTTATTTATATACGTTATTATTTAAAGAAGAAACAATGAAATGGGGGAAAGCCCCATGCTCAGAGACTTTCAGCATCTATGGGGAAATGCATTGACCAGAAACCGGTATGGGAATGTACGGACAAGTAATTTATTAATTTGTGATAAGTAGCTGCTTCTGAATGAAGTCATCTTCAAGATGAACATGTTCAAACAGATTTATAGTCAATGAAATGTTAACACAACTGCACAAATTTGGCTATTTATTTTTTGACAGGGCAGGGGAAGTTCAGCTTCCCAGAAATCGGTATGGTTAATATAGTGCAAGGCTGCCCAACCCTGCTCCTGTAGTGTAACCGTCCTGTTGTAGGAATCTCCCTGCTCCAACACAGAATCAAGTGTTGGAGTGGGAAACTTCCTAAAACCAGCCAGACAGGAGCAGGGTTAGTAGATAAGTGGAGCCCAGCATGGTAATACAGGAGTTGGTCAACAGGTGGCAGCAGTTCCTTATTTTTCTGTCTGGGCGACTCAGCGGGTGTTATTGATGGCAGAGCTGTTCTTCCAGACACAGACAGGATAATCCTAATTTGCTTTAGGGGTTTGAATGGAGTCTGACCTACATTACTCTGGATCAAAATAGAGCAGCGCAAAATTAACAACTGACACGTCACCTTTACATTTTTACTGTAAGCGTCTCTGTGCCTTTTCCCTCTGTCAGCAGCCAGGATTTTTTTTTTTATTTCTACAAGCAAAACCTAATTATAAAATTGTCAGTTTTAAATTGTGTTCTAGAAGTTTTACGTCAACTCTTTAAAGACAAAATTTGTGTCCGATTTTAGCTTCAGTCCTGTGTGAGTTTTAGAAAAATGCAAGTGAGTGGGCTGGAAAACAGTGGGGGAGAGGAGAAGTGGTTACACTACTTATGAGGAAGAGGTGGGCTGGTAACATATTTTTTGTTTTACCAAATGATAGAGAATTCTCCTTCAACAGAGCAATTTACCACCAACTGCTCATTTAAGCCATTAAACAGCAAATTCACTCCAATCTTGCAAAGCCAGGTTTCTGTTTCAAGTTCATGGAGGTCTTGGGGAAAGCATTGCAAAATATATTGGTATGAAAATTACTTCACTTTGGAAATTCAGGGGCAGCAATTAATTGGCTCTGAATTTAAAACAGCTGTGATATGAAATGCAATCGGCAGATATTTTAATGTTTAAAATCTCCTTGTCGAATTACATTATCCTTTAATAGTAAAATGGTGTAAAATTAACATTTTTAAGATTAAAAGAAAAGTGTGATCAGGTTTTTGAACTCAATAATACTTCTAAGCTTAAAACGTTTGTGTGGAAGGCTCCACACACAGTTAGACCACACACAGTACTGTGTACCTGGCTTGTGCAACACATTTATTAAAACACATGTAATCTCACGGTAACTACTCCAAACCACAGAGCAGTTAAACAGAGATCACTGTGGCTTTCCTGCCTGGCCTTCAGGAAGCTTAGAAGCAGATCTGCTCATCACTTCCTCCTGCAGTAATTTTTTGTCCAGGCCCTCATCTTCTAAATCACATATCGACCGTAGCCTGTAATGAGATAGAAAGATTGATGGGTTTGATCTTTTTTTTTTCCCCCCTGGTGACTTTAAACTGCAGTTCAATGCTCAGGAATCCATTATACAGACATATATCAACCTTGAAGCAATTTCAGCACGTCTGTGGTCATGGTTTCTTGGACTGTTTAATGACATGGGAGCGTGTGTGTGTGTGTGTGTGTGTATATGTGTGTGTGTGTGTGTGTGTGTGTGTGTGTATGTGACCCGCTTGTGTATTCTGCAGGACCGACTCTTCTTCGTGATGGAGTTTGTGAATGGTGGAGATCTTATGTTCCACATTCAGAAGTCCAGGAAGTTTGAAGAGCCCAGAGCACGTTTCTACACGGCAGAGATCACCTCGGCTCTCATGTTCCTGCACAGCAAAGGCATTATCTACAGGTCTGAATCCAACACACATAACTTTAACACATAGCACAGAAAGATAGACAAAGTTTAAAATAGAGCAAACTGCAAAAGAAATGTACATCTTAACTAGTGTCTTATATTCGTGATACTGTTTCCTGCCTTGTTTCAAAATATTGGCACTCATCCTGTGGGTTCATGGAAACGGGGGGGGAACTCTGCCAGAAACACCCCGTTGGTTGAAATGTTTCTTGTTCTGGTAAAAAATAAATACCCTTGATGCCTATAAAATTAATGTGTTCCTTGTTGAAGGGATCTCTACCGATTCTTCAAGCAAATATCATATAACTAGTTGTGGAGAGTATTACACGGCCTGCAAAAATAAACGCTACGTAATGTCTTGCTTGTCAAGTCTGAGAAAATATCTCAGTTTGGGCATTAAGACTATAATTTTACAACAGAAAACTTTGGGTACAAACATTTACCAGACAGAGGCGGTTTAATGAAAAACCACTCAGATTCATTAGGGAATTTTTAAAGATTTTCATGTCTTTGGATTAAATGTAATTTGGGCTTTCTGTTGCTTCAATTTTTTCAATTGTTTAAAAGATGTTTCTTCTGAATCCTTTCATTGATGGCAATGAAATACAAAATTAGCTTTGAGTGTTCTTTTTAGGTGGATATTCAGCCATTATTTCCACATTTTGAAGTTTGAGGTATAGCATCATAAATCCATGGAAGTGTGTTTATTTCTCTGTGGATCGAGTGTTTGATGTGTGGGACAGTATTTATATAATACCAGACTTTCTCTATAGTACAAAAAATAAGAGACCTATTATTAATTGCTATTTTCCTAGTATTTCATACTCTTTGTTTTTTTTGGCTATTTTTATTTTTATTTATGTTAATAGGGCCAAATTGACAATAAAGTTGACTTTGAAATTTGACTTTGAACTTAAAAGCATGTTAGGGTAGTACATGATGATAAGAAAGGGGGCCATCATGTGAGCTAATGGTAAGATCCTGGGTTATATTTAGTGGTCCATGTGTTCTGTGTCAGCCTGCACCACATAGCATGACAAGTTTAGGAGGCCGCACGCAGTTCGCATGCTGCAACTAAAATATCACGCCAAGAAGCAGCTTGCACATCAGGCCAGTGTAAGAAGAGCAGACCTTGAGCTGCCTCCCTTAAAATAAAATTAAAGCCCATATCACCGTGTTATGTGAAGTGAAGGTCTTCTGGTAACACAACTAGTTCTCTTTTTTTGTTTTTTTCTTTTTTTAACTTCAGGTTAAGTCTCACTTTGAAGTCTCTCAGCTGTAGCGTGTCTGTGTATCCTGTTCTCAAAAAGACATTGATTTTCAAATTTTGGGAATTGTCACAATATAAAATTCATGTAGTTTTGTTATAAAAGGTAGGAAAGTCATCTGAACACAAATTGACTGTTTTAACAACAGTGCAATGTGTCATATTTCAGTCTGTGCGTCACAGTTTTGTGGGCACTTCCTCTTAGGAAGTTTTAGTATTTCTCTAAACCGTATCACTTACACAATTTGTCTTTATAGATTATTTTTAATTATACCACCTCAATATTATCAGTGCTCCAGGGGTTAACTTTTCATCAAATCAGTTTAATTTTTCTAGCCCAAGACTTTATAATCTTAATAATAATTTGAAACCGTTACTATGGATACCATGCTGTCCGAATGACCCACTTCCCATAGAAACCGGTTCGAAGTCCAAGTCAGACCTGTCTTCAGAGGTGGGTGGATGAAGGACTAGAGGAGCACTTGATCCAGTGGGTTATTTGCATAGTGACATATGGCCTTGTGTACGTAGCTGAGGGTGAGCGGCACTAACACAGGCTGAGAGGTTAATTTTCCTGTGGCGACATCTTCACTTTAGAAAGTTATAGACACATTGTACGGCTGCTGGAGCAAGGAAACATTTGCCAAACAGTTGAGCATTTTATCTGAATTGGTAAACACATGCTCTTATATTTTATTGCTGAATCAGGATGAGAAAAACACGGTTTCTTTGTCTGACGTTTTCAGACATAGAAACCAGATTTTTTTTATTTCTTACTGTATCAAGCTCTTACATGTTCGGCTCTTGCAGGTACGGCTGCGTGGTCATGACATGTGAACACAAGAACCGTTCTGTTTTAAGTAGTTTAGTTTGTAAGTTTGCGAGGGACAAGCACCATGAACACATGAGTCAGTACTGCTTAACCATCATCTGCATAGCACTTGTACATTCAGCCAATTTGTGATTCAGCATTTGTTCTTCTTTTTTGTTTTGAAATCACCCCAAATCCTCTTTAGGTTTTATCAAGAAATGGGAACCGGAAATGAAAAGCAAAAACATGCTTTTTCAAAACTTTTCAAAATGTCGCATGTTGTTGTCTTTAGCATCAGCCTATGATAGTGCATCTCTGTCTCGCTTGGGTCACAGACTGGAGCGTATCTCCAAAGGCCACACTCACACGTTTTAATCTCATGGTCAAGATGACAAAGCACCAGCTGACAGGAACAGCAGTCTTTCCAGCGTTAGCTTTGCAGCAGTTTTACATGCACAGTCAGCACTGGGAGGTTACTTCCACATTTTATTTATTTATTTATTTAATTAAAAGGTTTTGTTTATTTATTTTTTTATGCACAGTTAACACACAAATGCAAAATGTATTACAAACTAAAACTGCCATACGACTCAAAAAGAGGGAAAATGAGTTGATGTAATTAATTTATTACTCAGGATTTTTTTTCATCATGGGTTAGGTCAGGAGAGCAATTTTTCCTTCCTGGCAGAGTGGTCATCTGAACGTGTCTGATTTTTTCCTGGTAGCCACTTCACCCTCGGTTTTCTGTCCGTGTCCAAGCGTCGCTGTCCTCAGAGGACCTTTCATTTTTTTGTCTCACTACACATTTCTACCTCCTTCAGATATTATTAGAAAGGACGCCAAGAGCAGGCTGAGCACAAACTGACATTTAAGCAGCTGCTGGCGTCAATTGTATTTGTGGCTGATTAGCTTTCAGCCCGTACTATTTCACTTATTGATCCAGTCACGTTTGTTGGAAGTCCTGAAATAAATCGTTCTCTGCTGCCTCACAGGGATCTGAAGTTGGACAACGTTCTCCTTGACAAAGACGGTCACTGTAAACTGGCAGATTTTGGAATGTGCAAAGAGGGCATATTTGAAGGTGCAGCCACAGGAACCTTCTGTGGGACCCCGGACTACATTGCCCCTGAGGTTAGTTTCTACCCTTGTACTGAAAACTTCATACACACACAGTTTAGGAACCAGGATTACTAATGACAACAGAAATTGTGCCTTTTTTTATCCAGCACAGACTGGTTTCTGATATTTTGGTGCCGTTTTTATATATTTCAGTTTTTAACACGGACCTGTTGCTGCCAAGAATACATGCAACCGCATTTAGATTCTTGTTTAACACGGGTCTTCTGAGTTCATATTCTGCTCTTCCCAGTCCCATCCTTCCTCCATCACACCACCTCACTAAAAACAAACACTGTGGTTAAAGCCGTCACTCCAAACTCCCTCGCGACTGACTGGAAAGGCAGCGCACCTGTGAGGTCAAACTTGTGAACAGGACTGTTGACCTGACAAATCCTGAATCCCCTCATCAGAATGTAGCTTTTACAGGCGTGCTTGGTTTTCATAATGAGGGATTAAGATGGTGCGTGTCCTCATGTTTGTGGAGTCAAGACTGTGTCTGAATTTATGAAAGGCCTCTTTGCTGTCCTCAACACTCGCTCCTCAGTGCAGCGTCGTTGGCACGGCACCAACCCAACAAATCAACTAACTGAAATTCACGTGGTTTTCTGTTGGACTGTCTGATGCTCTCTGTACTATGATGGTTATCTGTATTGCTGAGCTGTGGCTTGTTTCCACAGATCCTCCAGGAAATGCTGTATGGGCCTTCTGTTGACTGGTGGGCGCTGGGGGTGCTTCTGTATGAGATGCTGTCAGGACACGCTCCCTTTGAAGCAGAAAACGAAGATGACCTCTTTGAATCCATCCTCAACGAAGAGATTATTTATGCATCTTGGCTCAGTGCAGAAGCTGTGAATATACTCAAAGCTGTGAGTCTGTTTCTAATAACTTTGAGTTCAGTGTTTCAGGCAACTGTATATAATCTCACAATGGCATGATGAATTAAGTTGGATGCAAGCCAGGCATCGCTGTAGTCCTTGTCTTCTGGCAGACATTTACTCTCCTCAGATTGCTCCTGTTGGACTTTGTTCACATTATACAATTGCAGGAAATGTCAGTGAAGCGTTTCTTCTTTTAAACGGACTTGACAGAGGAAACCCATTTCTCGGTTTGACCTGTGACGCGTGACGAACATTATAGAGGAAAAAGTACCAGCAAAAGTTTGAAGAGATCAGGTTTTGTTATTTTTTTTGCCCTTCATTCAGAGTGAGTGAGACCTCTATGGAGTTCTGCCAGCCAGCTGTTTGGCCCAGCTTTTACACAACTATATTAAGGCATGGTCATCTGCCCAGCCACAGCGCAGAAGCTATAAATACGATGACACCTCCTCCCTCTAATTCCACCTCTCTTTGCACCCTGTTCTCCCATGATCCTTGACACGCTTGAGGAAGCAGTGGAAGACCAAGCTATCCCGCTGATTTGTGTGACTGTTCCCAGTGTCACATGTTACGTAAAGATGGGAGAACGGTGTGAGTGGATTTGAACTATTTATACCCGAGGTTGATCCGCCACAAGGTTCAGTTATCAGGTTGATCACATTTTTGGATCTGGGAATGTCGATAGCGTTGTGGTGTTTTGTTTAGAAAGATTCATTTGATAAATGAAGATTTTCAATTATATTCTATTTTAATTAATCATCTATTTGTTTGTTTTTTTTATCCTAAACCTTTAACTAAAACTTTAACTTTAAATGTCCATCCAGTAAATCCTCAAATTTTAGAAGCTGTCACTAGTAAATAGTTAATTTTTTTTATGACAAAAATGTAATATATTAATAATAACAAAATTTATTTAATTAATTTTTAATTAATTTAATTTAATTTTTTCATACCCATCTCTTTCTTCCCTTGTTTCCTGTCTGCCTTTTCACTATCCCCTGTCCAACAAAGGCAAAACTTCCAAAAACATAAACTTGGCAAATATGTTGATGAATGTGCTACCAGTTAACTAGTTTATTATCCAACTTTAGTTTCCAATGGCTTTGTATCTTCCTGCTGGTGTAATGGAGAATGCCTTCTTCATGTAGAAATGCTGACATGGCTGGTCTGGTGGTGAGCATGGCACAGATGACGTGTCGCCATGGAAAGATGGCATCGAATTCAGCTGAATATTTTTTCTTCTGGTTTCTGGTCTGTAGTTCCCTGAACTGATTGACCCTCGGTTAATTCCACTTAAAGGACTATACTGGTGTTCTGGAGTGTGTGTGTGTGTGTGTTTTTTTTTTTAATCTAAACCCATTAATTACTAATCATGTCATCATGTCTTCAGCATCAATCAGTTTCTTTGCCCTCCAACAAAAAAACATGCCTTGATATTCACAGTGATATTTAGCATATTTCAAGCTGAATTCAAGTTTGTGTGAGATGATCATTGCCGTATATAAGAATAATTTAACAATAATAGATTTCTGAAAACAGTTTAAAACTTGTGTACACCTCTGAAAGTTCTCACTTGTGTTTGATATGTGATCTGTAGTTGAAGAACCAAAACCCAAAAAGTGTTTTCTCTGTATCTTCTTTTGTCTCCTTTAATGTCGTTTCTCTATGTCTGCATTTACATCTTGCTTTCTTTTTCTGTTTTTTTATTCTGAGGTGTGCAGGGTTGCAACTTTTTGAAGTTAATATGAACAGACATATTAATCTTTCCAGTGATTAAGGGTTAATCTGGCCACTGTCACTATGGAGACAGGCTCCTAGTTTGTCGTGGCCTAGTCTGAATGTCACCACTAGCCCTAAGGTGTGCACAGACACCCTGTGCTGTCAAAAATAGTTATTTTCTAGCTTTTTCCCCCCAGACAAGTTAAAAGTTCCTTTTTAATTTTGAGTTTTCTCTTCACCTCACCCTGTAGAAACCCGACTACCCGACTTTGACTTCAACACTTCTCAGTTGTTTTGTTGTGAACAACACCAGGATGTCGTAACACCTCTAATGCCATTTCCTGAATCTTGTTGGACACTGTCCATCTTAGGGGAGGTGTCAGGCACAATAATGGGTGTGTTTTTTGTAAAGTGGGAGGAGGGGATTGACTGGATATCATCTTGGATGGCGTCCAGTTTGGCATTCCTCCAGAAAATCTGGTCTGCTCTAGTTCAATAATAATGTCACATTTCCTCCAAAGTCTGACGGCATCCACTGATTCCAAACAGTTTGATCCTTCTTTGCTATATACTTTTCAGTGTTTCCTTATAATACAGCACTTTTGTTGATGCTTTGTTTTTTGTTTAGTTTGATGCATATTCTTCCATTTTTTTTGTGTATTCACAGTTCTTGACCAAAAACCCGGCGCGGCGTCTGGGCTGTGTGCCATCAGAAGGCGGAGAGAACGAGGTGACCAGCCACGCCTTTTTTGACGGCATCGATTGGGAGAAGTTGAATCGTAGAGAGATAGAGCCACCTTTCAAACCCAGGATCGTAAGTCGCGTGATTACCTTCCCTTTTATAACACGATAGTGTTTGTACAACCGATAACAATGACACTCAGCAGACATTACATTATGTTAAACGTCGTCTCACCTTTGTGGCTGTAAGTGAATGATTAAGTCTTCCTTTCCAGAAAACGCCAGAGGACGTCAACAACTTTGACCCTGATTTTACTCAAGAAGAGCCCACCCTCACGCCAATCGATGATCCCGTGATCCCTTCCATCAATCAGGATGACTTTCGAAACTTCTCTTTCACTTCGCCTGAAATGCTGGAGAGTTAAGAGTGTCCTCACCGATCCACCAGTCAGCCTGCTCACTCTTCTGAGTGTCTGTAGCTTTGAGACTGTTCCCGGTGGTGCATACAGTACGACACTGAGACATTCCCCAGAGACATGAGGGTACAAAGTGGCGAGGAGTCAGCCAAACACATGCTTGACGAGAACCGAGGCTGCACCTGATGAACTCTTCTTAAGCACTTCTTTAATTCCCAAAAACTCGGTGTGCGTTCAGCTTTTGAAATGACATTTAACTTTGACTCTGATACGGATTGATTCTCTCGATGTACTTGACAAGTTGATACTTTTGTAGATGCATGTTTTATTGTACAATTGCTGTCACTCAGATGGATGAGTTTGTTTCCAGTTACTTCAAATGAAAGAGCAACATTTGGAGCACAAGGGAATGGTTTGTTTCTTTCCTGCTGCGGCCCTGCTCAGTGAGTTGTGTTAAGAGACTGCCAGCTATTCCCAGAAAAGTCGAGGTGCCAGTTAAAATCCCGGAATGACTGACTGAGGATATGAAATAGTTTCTCAATGATGTGACCCTACTCTGGAAGGAAAAAAAAAAACATGCACACACATGCTGGCTAAATGACAGTCGAGTCTCTTTATTTTCAAATAAAAAGGATAAAACTGAAATTAAGCTTCAAAAACAGAAGCATATTCAATCCAACTTTACTTAATATAAAACGATTAAATAAGTGAAAATTTAAATTAAATTTTGGGGGAAATGCCTTTATCTAAGTTTAAAGATTAAGTTTCATACAATAGGATGTTTATTTATCAGTCAAGTAGAAACCATGACTATGGTCATATTCCTGTAATTTGATCAGCCAGGCATGTTGAGGATGATGCAAGATTTCATCAAAAGTGAGTCTTCTGTCGTGATTCATGCTGACTGTGAAATATCAGAAAAGTTTGGAGGTGTCACACACCAAGATTTGTTCAATTGCCAGAGAAGAATCCTGTTGTGTACTAATGTTTCTTAAGAGTAACAACAATCGCTCAAGTCAGCTGCTCTTGTTTTACATACACGTTCTCTCTTCCTCTCAACAAACACAGGGCCTTTAATACCTTCCAGGACCGTGGGCAGGCTGCCTGGGTACTTGGAGTTCTCTTGGGGGCATTTTCAAACCTCTAAATCTGTGAAAGTAATTAAATATTCTCCCTTTTTGAACGCTTAAAACCGACCTCTCTGCATAAACATAAAATAGAAACTAGAAGGAAATAGACAGAGAGAGAGAGAGCTGAGAACATTAGCTTTGCATTGAGGCCAATCATTTCATGGGATCATTGCTAACCAGATGGTAACAAACAGGAAACCACACAGCGTCATTACCGTTGCTTTTGATAGAAACCGGAAGATATGAGAATGACGAACGGTGCTTTTTCTGTGACACTTGAGACCACTGTAGGAGTTGCTGTAGCTACAATTGAAACTTTTAAAGAATGTTGTGGATTCTTGCCTGAACAAAGCCGGGCCCCCTGTGATGAACCTGGCTAGACATGGACAACGCCTCCCTTGTACTAAGCGGAGATGGGCTTCCTGTTATTTTTGAGGGAGGGAGTCTTCAGGCTCCTGTGCAGGATTCTCATGGCTAAACACATTTTTGCCTTCAGATTCGAAAATACCTGCGTATATTCTTATATTCTATGCTTTGACAGCACAAAACAGCTCCCCTGCTTTATGAAATTCATGCAAAATTGATATTTACATATAGGAGACCAATGCAGCTGGAAAACCATTCCATTTCCAGTAAATCAGAATAATCCTAAACATCATTTTAACAGAAAAATTACGAATGAATTGATCCCCGGGACTTAAAAACAGCCAGCTAATCTACATTAAGATGTCTTGGGTTGCTCAGAGTAGAAGACATTGGAGTAAATGACTCTGACTTTTGTTTTTTTATTTCCTTATTTGGTAGAGCCACATTAGTGGGTAATGTCTCACTGAGAGAAAAGATTTATGAGCCTCGTTGTAGCTTTCATTACTTGGATGGCTGCCAGCAGTGCCTCGGGCTTGATTGAATCAGTTGACACTGCCCAGCCTCTTTGATTCAGACACTAGAATAAAGATGTGCCCGATAATGAACAACACCTCACAAAGACCTCACCTCTGTGTAGAATTCCTTTCTTCAATTGACAATTGTCTGTTGTCATCACCAGACAATATCTACATTAGATCATCATTTTTTCTACGAATTGACTACAAACAGTTGTTCTCAGGCTCTTTTTTTTTTTAGCTCATGACCCCAGACATTCAAAATGGTCAAAACAATCTTTTGCTGAAATAAATTTCTTTTTAATCCTGTAATAGTCGATGCACATAAAAGTTCTTTTATTCAGACCTTTACACTATTTGATGTTCCGTTATTATGGGCAGAGGTAGAATAATCAGTGCACATTTTATTTTATTAAAAAGAAAAAAAATATATTTTTGGAGTCACAACCCCAAGGATGAGAAGCCTATTATTACATTGACAATGCAATAGTTCTTGTGCATTGCACCATTTCCCTTTCAAAGCTGGTGTTAAATCTGTGTCATAATGAAACATCTTAGAAATGAGGCGGGATTTTTCTACAAAAGAACCATCAGGTGTTCATATTGTGGCACCCTGGTAATACTATCTTATAAATGTGACTGGTGGGGCTTTAAATACAGTTCGAGCTGGCACCACTCCACACCACAGCAAAGGAGTGGCGAGCACCAGACAACTTCCTGACAAACACTGAATTCAGATGAATTACTCACTCTTCTACAATTGAGCAATCATACTGCATGACTTTTGAATACAGGAAGAATCTCTAAGGAAAAATAAACTTTGTCATCACCAAGTAAAGTACAGCGAGTATATTAGATTTATAGGTTAAAATGAAAGGGTAGCACAAAATAAATGTTCTTTATTTCACTTTTTTTTCTAGTTCTATGCCTGTTTGAAATCTGTCTTCAAACTAGTTTTTTTTTTTTAAATATCTAAAGAAAACAATGTCTGTTCCCTAAACGCCTCACATTGAAGGATTACAGGAGATATCCATATCTAAAAGCAGAAACTGTTATGGGACAATCATAAGTGATACAATTCAGTTTACATGTGCATCATAATGTGTTGTATTTTAGTAATTCCATTCAAATGTGAAACTTGTATAATATACACACTCTTCTCACAGACTGACATTTCTCAAGTGTTTATTTCTTTTAATATTGATGATTACAACTGACAACAAATGAAAAATCAAAATGTGTATCTCAGAAAATTAGAATATTGTGGGAAGGTTCAATATTGAAGACACCTGGTGCCACACTCTAATTAGCTGCAAAGGCATTTAAATGGTCTCTGTCTAATTCTGTAGGCTTGTTAATATTTTCATGTCATTTGTAAGCACATTAATAGAGAGGGAAGGAAAAGATGTGGTAGCAAAAGTGTGCAAGCAATAGGGATAACCACAACCTGGAGAGAATTGTAAAACCCATTAAAAACGTTGGGGAGATTCACAAAGACTGGACTGCAGCTGGAGTCTGAGCTTCAAGAACCAACACATGCAGACATATGCAAGACATGGGTTTCAGCTGTCATGTTTTTTTCGAGCCACACTTGAACAAGAAAAAGTGTGAGAAGCATCTCGCCTGGTCTAAAGACAAAAAGGACTGGACTGCTGTTGAGTGATCTAAAGGTATGTTCTCTGATGAAAGTAAATGTTGCATGTTCTTTGGAAATCAAGGTCCCAGAGTCCACGTTGGTTGAGGTCAAGTGTAAAGTTTCCACAGTCAGTGGTGGATCAGGGTGTCGTGTCATCTGCTGGTGTTGGTCCACTGTGTTGTATTAAGTCTAAGGTCAACGCAGCCTGAGGAATGAATATATTATACAAGTGTCACTTGTTGAATGGAAATACTGAAATAATTTTTTCATGATATTCTAACTATATGACCAGCACTTGTATAGTTTATGCTGTTCATTGATCTCCTTTACCACACTCTGGCTTATAGGCCTGAAAATTAAATTCAGGGTATGTGGCTAAGAGTTGTTTGGTCATGTCATAATTATTCCTTTAGTGGTCATGGATTTTACAGCCTTAAAACGTATCGATATTCTTCCTTTATGTTTCAAGTAAAGTTTAATATCAATGGTCTAAAGTAACTAAGTGCATTTACTCCAGTACTGTAGTTAAATACAATTTTGAGTGTTTTCATGTGAAGCTACTTTATACTTCCATTCCACCTCATTTCAGAGGGAAATATTATACTGTTAACTACATTAATTGACAACTTTGGTTACTTTTCAGATAGAGATCTTTATATTTTATACAAAAACAACTGACTTTAATATTCTACTACCTATATTCTATTTAATTGTCATGTGATGTTTTTAAATGTGTGATGCACTTTGCATGAACAGTGCCAAATATTATAATGCAGCACTATTACTTAACTATCTCAAATGTGTATTTACTGATTAAAAGTAGAACATAAAATACTTATTTTGCTTTTACATGTTATTGACGACAGTGTTTCTACTTTTAAGCCAGTAAAAGATCTGACTACTTAATCCACCACTGGTTAGCAATGAAAACAGGCAAATACATGTTAGACTGCAGTGTTTTGCTGCCCCGCCAACACTTATGAGAAATGTCAACCAGCGCTTTGCGTCATTGTCGAAGCCAGATGTGCACTATGAACCTTTGAGCGGTGGCTCGTGTTTTCGCTGCGCGTGCACATGACAGCAGGCACATGACTGCGCGTCCCCGCGGGCACAGGGGGCGGAGCCAGACGGCTTTCCGCTGCAACATTGTCCTCTGGTCTGCAGCGTGGCACTGAAGCGTCAACGACTGGGCTACTTTTTACAGAAGGAAAGCTCCGTTTCTTTGACCAAATATACGCACCGATAACTTATGCGACCCTCTTAAGGATTTACGGCTTCACATCAGTGACAAATCGTGGGAGTTTGGTTTATTTCTCGAAGGGCCCGGATACAGCTTGCTATCGGTAGAGAGACTCAACTCCGGTCCTTTTCGTCCTGACATGGACACAGGAATTGTACCCGAAAAGAAAAGGTAGGCTAATGTTGACGTTAGCTAACGCTGCGTAGTCAACTATTCGTCGTTAAAGAGCTGACTGGACAACTTGTGTCCTCGTTTGGGGTTTGATTCGGACTACTGTTTTGGCGTTGAGGGCTTTTTTTCAGAGTTGTCTGCCTGTTAAGCGTGTTTGTTCGACAAAATGGGTTTTCGGCGAAGCTATCATCGTTAGCGAGTGGCTAGCAGCGAGCTAGCCCGCAGAGATAAGCTACGATGGAGCTAACTCTGAGGTGAGATGCGGGGAACGCAACGTAGACCACCACTAGCCTGGTTTTGTATGTTTATCTGATAGAATAAAGGGAAAACAACAACAACAAAGTGTCTTAGTGAGTTGTTGGGGGCGCCACGTGCGACCACGACAGCTTTAATGTTTCTTGGTTTTGATTCTACGAGTCTGAGAATTGTATCGTTGCTATAGGGTTGGACATGTCCATTCTGACAAAAGATATTCCCTCATTTGGCGTTGAGATGATGATGATGATGGTGGTGGAGTGTCTGTGGTGAAAGTAGATGTTCGGTTGTGTTGAGATGTGGTGGCTGTGAATGCCATAACTTATGATTTACATTTTATTACTCCCAATATTCTCCTGTCCTATGGTTATTGGTCTTCTGGGAAAAGACGACTTCCATTGCACTCTTTTATCATTAGGGTAAATGTGATCACTCAGAACACCTTTCTATTTATTGACAGTGACCATTCCTTCTAAAGGGACTATAGTGGACCCAGATCCTGCCAGGAATATGTCCCCACAGCATAACAGAGCCACCAGATCCCCTCACTGTATGGGGTCAAGCATTCAGGCCTGCAACGTCCTCTTGGTGGAGGCCATTCATGCAGCCACTTGTCGAAATATGGTGAAGGATGACTCATCTCATCGTTTCACCATTTCCAGTTGATCCACTGCCTTTGTCCTCTATATATTTGATAGGAAACTCACTGAGGATAGGTAGTAAGTGAAATTCAGTCAGCCAATTGGCAATTAATGAGACAGTACAGTTAATGAGAGAAACACATTACATTAGACCACTAACTGTCCCTGTAACACGTTCACAGACTGTCTAAAAGCATCCAGCCATGTACTAGGTTTAACCTGGTCTGGTTTCCACATTTGTGTAAACCAGTGGTTGTTCTTGCACCACATTTCTTTTCAATCACTGTTCCTATTAAAGCTAAAACACATTACAGCCAGTAACAGTCATTCTGCCCCATACCAATAATGAAACAGAGGTACTCGAATGTTTTTCCCCTTGTCTTAATACAAAATCAGAATCAACTTGACCTGCAACACTTTTACATTGTACATGCTTGAGCATGATAGGATGTTAATTGCTTAATCATAACAGACCATGTACACCTATGTTAAAGCTGAAATAGATGTCTTGAGGTGAATTTTATCGTCACTTAATATTTAAAACTATGTTCCTGTGTGTGAGATCAGTGTTGAGACTTACTAAAGTTAGATGCAAGTTAACTAATACCTGTGTTATTTACATGAATTTTGCAGATGACACTTCTTTTGTCCTATTAATAGGAAGCTACATCAATAGTGTTGTACTGTTAGGTTTGACTGCCAACTTTGAAAGTGAAAATATTCCAAGCCTCATGTGATCGGTGCTGGGTCGTTGTTACTGATTAAATATTTAGGGAGCAGTGAGGTTGGCCTCGGTTTGAGTCTCCTTTTAATTTTTCTGGATCGCTCTTCCTCAGATTTCCTCCTCAAGTCTGTATTGGTAGTTACTGTATCAGTATTGGGTTTAATGAATATTCATAATGTAAAGAAGTATATATAAGTAATAAGTATTAAAAAATAGTGACACCACAGGGAACAGTTAGTTTATTGGCCTAGCCAAAGTCGTAAGTCAAATAGATTCAGATTTGAGAGATTACAGCCAACAACATATAAAACCAAGAATCCTGCTTAAACATCTGCGTCTTTTAATCTATTGATTTACTTTTGGAAGACATTAAATGTTTGAGAAGTGACAGTTACAAGTTTCCAGAGCCCGAAGTGTAGGTAGAATTTAATGAAAAATGTGAAATTGAATTGTGAATTTGTGAAATTTGTGTTTGATACATGATAGATTGAGAATTAATAATGGAATAACTAAATTGTTGTGGCACTAGTCTTCATTTAGCAAAAGTATTAATCAAGTTCAAATAAATGTTTCAGCAAAGTAATCATTAATTAGTTGATATTTGCTGTCAAAGGATAGTTTGCAAACAGATTAAATCCATTTGATTCGTGATTTTTGTTTTTCTGATGTTAATTAGTAACCAGTAATACATTACATGGAGCCATAAAACGCTTCACTGCGATAGTCTCTAACGAAGCATGGGAGGATGCATCCATGGTTTTATTTTAAATTTTATAAGAGACAAGAGCAGTAATATTAAGAGCTGAAACTATTTAGTCAATTAATTATATGAAAATTAATTTGATACTATTTGGATTATCTAGTCTAGTAACCATTTCGGTATTGTCACCTTTCCTTTTCCATTTAAAGACAACCAATGGCAAAATCAATTTTATGGGAAAAATAGATTTTATTTAATTTTCAAAATTTTCCCAAATGTCTATTGTGATCAATAGATTAATATTATATCCTTTTATTTTTGTTTAACACTCACTGGGATGATATTAAGGGTATTTGTGTAATGCACTGGCACGTGGCAGAAATGGTTTCTATGTAGGTGGCTTGTGGTTTTAGTATTTTCTGTTTCAATAAAATGCTTCTGTTAGCTGAATCCAAATTCCCCTTTTGCCACACTCATTCGTTGCCAATTTGACATTTGGCACTTGTTCCTTTGTTTTGATCTAATTAACGGGTCAACATCCTGTTGAGATTTCAATAATAGGTTAACGGCTTTATCTCAGCAGAATCACAAGCAGAGGCCTGGTTTGATGCAGTTTTGGCTGGTCTCTACAAGGTGCTGTGGTATTATTTCTGTCTCATCTCTTAATCACCAGGGTTTGACGTCAATAGGAGTGGCCAAATGTGTGTAGCAATTCACTGGCTGGCAATTTGCAGGTTACACACAGACATTCAACTACAAGTACTTCTGGTTTGCAGTATTGTTAGAACTAGAAACATATTATGTTACCCGCTTCATCTTACCCTGATGAAGGGTTACTTTTACTAGATTGTTGAATCATTGCTTTTTGTGGATGTTATTGCTGTGTTAGTTAGGAAAATGCATTTAAAAACAAGAGTTTTAGGCTTACAGATATTTAATTTAATGACCAAATGCTTTAGTGAATTGGGAAATGCTCTATAAAAGATTAGATAAGGGTTCATATCGAAAGCATGTGCTAGAGAAATCTTCTGCAGTAAACAATGGACGGAAGGAAATGCAGCCACAGCCAGGTTTCATTTTGGCCTTCCATCAAGTTCCTAATAGATTAATGTCCATCGCATGCAACGCTTATTTAATTTTTTAATGAGGAAAAGTGACAGTGTGTTCTGACTAAAACTGAGAAGTTTCTAATTGAATATTATGTAAACTTGATTTTGCTAGTACGAGAGAGATGAATATATATTTTTGTGAGTTTCAGGAAAGTTTATTTCAGAGAGTATGATCCATTAAGATAAACCCAGAACAGCTGACTCAATTATTATGGTTCAATTCAGAATTAATCCTCTGTTCAGAAACGATTATTTCAATAAATTCGCTATTTTTTGGTTCTTTCTGTCGTACTGTTTGACGCTTGGTTACTGGAAAAAAAATTAAGTTGAAAGTGTTTGAGAGTTTAAAAACAGTACAGTAGCATCTTACAGTCTTCAGTCTAGGATTGATAAAATGAAAATGGCTGAATATTATTGTGAAAACAGGAGTTGGTGCGTGTATGTGTAAACCTAAAGGACTGCAGTAATAGTGCTAAGGAAAGCTCATGGTTTCACAGGTGATGTGGAGGTTTTTAAATGATTGCTGACCAAGTTCTATTCTTTATGCCACTGGTGTTGGTTGGGCAGAGTGTTGCCCTGTTTGTCGGACTTGTTGTTTGTTGCTGGAGTTCAGGATTAATGTTAATGTCTGGGTGATGGGGCATGAAGTATTTATAAAGAACTTCACCTTCTTTTTAAATTTCATTAAGTTATTTAATCCAAAATGTGCCCAGACACATTAAGGTAGAAATCACCATTATGAATGGCTTATTCTATTTTGATTAGCTCTTTTATGGGGTTGTGCTTTCAATGCAACTATTTTTAGATGGTGAAGGTGGTGAGTTATAATTTCAAGTGGTAGTGTAGCATAGGTATTTTGCAGCAGTGGCACTGGTGTGTGTGTATGTATATGTATATGTATATGTATATATATATATATATATATATATATATATATATATATATATATATATATATATATATATATATATATATATATATATAATTAACAAAGAGAAGGGAAATGGAGTACAGGTCTCTGTCTCTTCTGTTAAGAAGCTAACGTAATTAACGATGTGTTTTGGCTCAGCGCATTGGAGACGCCTAGCGTAGACTTCCTTTATAGCCAGCTGAAGGCGAGTCATGGCTCGCATCTGCCGACTGCCACGTTGGCTGTCCTGGAGTCGCTCATGGTGCCCAACAAA
This sequence comes from Lepturacanthus savala, assembly GCA_030544235.1. NCBI lineage: Eukaryota > Metazoa > Chordata > Actinopteri > Scombriformes > Trichiuridae > Lepturacanthus > Lepturacanthus savala. The sequence goes on along the minus strand of CM060469.1, from coordinate 14,656,464 downwards.
ACACCAGCAGCATGAGTGCCAGCATCATGCCACCTAAATTTTAGAGGCATGGTTGTGCCATCTCCATTTAAGTACTTAAAAATTGATCGTGTGTCTACATCATTTTGTAAAAGCAACAACGATACGACTGTAAAAAAAAAAACAAGGGAGCTGTGCCACGTATGACAAAGTGTTTGAAATTTCATGGTACATTCACATGTACCCAGTAAACTCAGTTCTTTCACCACAGCATTTCAAATATTCAAGTAGCATGGCAAAAAACTCTTGATATGAATCTTTTTATTTGAATGTTATTAGAGTCAATTCATGCTTCACAAAAAAAACATTGTGTATTACCTATTATAAGTATTATAACTAGCCTTTATTAAATTAAAGTACATTGTAAATTCTAAATGCTGCAATGTTAAGGATGATGGTAGTAAAGGTTTGTCCGCCCACCCCCACCACCTGTGGTCTGCCTGTCAGGAAGTCAACGCTCCACATACATAACGATGGATTTGAATCCAGATCAAATCCACCGTTTGATGAATGTGTGTTATGGTGACAGGTTAAATATTATTGTGAACGTTAATAGACAGTTTGACGTGTTCTATCATGGTGGACCCCCTGTTTTGGTCGACATGTGCGTGTAATGACATTATCGGTTAAAATTACTCTGGGCAAGTTGACGAATTTGGATGAACTATAATTTAATACATTACCAAAGACAAGGAAATGGGTAAAATATGGCAAATAAACACTCAGTTATTCCACCTCCAAAATGGGCTGTAAAATGAATTTCCTCATTCATTACAATATGCTTACTATATAGGTGGTAATCTACCCACATTGTACCCAGGAATTTATATATAGGGCTACATTTTTAGACTTTTTTTTTTAATCTTCTCCTTATTTTGCATAGAGGTTTTGGTTATGGTGTTTTCCTGAGCTGAATTATGTAATAGATAAAACCATGTTTACAGTCGAACTAAGCAAAACTGACAGATAGTGACGACATTTTTCAAGAAAAATAGGTCAGATCCTAGATACACAAAATAAACAAGCAGCTCACGTTGTCGTGGTCAGGGTGATTTCCATTGTTGAGACAGGTTTGTTTTTCCATTTATTTCTTATTTGTCTACTTGTTTACATCTGTAAATGACTCCGGTAGATCAGAAAACAAACAAAGCATAACTAAAGGGAGCAAAACTATACAAATATATTTTTGCAGTGACGCAACCAGAGGCCTGCTGGCCATGCCTGACCATGTGCTTCATATTATGTAACAGAGGACTCTCTACTCATTCACCGTTTGTTTTAACATTAAGGGAACAATTTGATTTTTTTTTTTTTTTTTTTGCATGTTCCATGTTCTGGATTTAAAGTAGTTTGTAGCAAATGTTTGTTTGGGACATTTGAGCTGCAGGGTATACTTTTACAATGTAACTGAGAAATTTAAATATTTATAGTCTTTTTGTACTGGAGCCTGTTGATGATTGTTTTGATTCAGTAGAAGCCAAAATCTGACTTGGAGAGGGAAATCTTTTGATGCAATACCAGACTGGTTGCATAACGCTGCGATCAGCTTACATGGAGCCCGGATAGTCTGGCTCTCATGTCCCATGGGGTTGACAGAAGATATTTGTCAGTGATATTGATGAATGTGCTAGTGTCGGTGAATGTATATGCTTGTAACTGTAAGTACTTCTGGGTCATGTTTATATTATAGTACACATAAATCTCTATAAGAGAAGGATCTGATGAGCTCATCTCCAAAAAATTACAGTTACACATGATTTGCATCTGCAGGCATTTGTCAACAAATTACACAAAAATCACATATGAATAATAAAATGATGAATTCTATTTTGCTGCTTCAGTTTCAGGGTCATCTGTGTTGTTCATACCATATCGGTGCGGCTTACTGGGACAGAACAAATAGAACAATAGAACAGAGCCATTGTTAATGTGCATTGGTGACACCTGACACCAGACCTCAAAATATCCACCATAGAAGAGTTGGGCCATTGAAAAGTGTCTTCTATTGGACTTTTCCTGTTTGTGTTCTGTACAACCTGCTTCATAATGCATCATTTATGTTGTGTGCAAAAGATACCTGTGTGATTATCTGTGCAAGAATCCCTCATGTGCTTACAGACTTATGTATGCTTATCTCAGGCTTAGGTTTTGTACCCGGTTTTTGCCTTCCTGAAAGAGAAAGGGCATGCTCAGACTTATTTATATCTCTTTTTTTTTTACCCCAGAGGAGTAATTATTGCAATTTGTCGTTCGTGGGAAAGTTCGGTGGGTGAGCGCGTGGGAAAGGGTGTATGGGAACCACTGAAAAGTGCCCAATCACTAGCGATTTGATAGAATAGCTAATTTTAGTTAGCTGCTATATTTTGTTGGTACTTCAAATAACAATATGGCCTTCTTCAGTGCGGCAAATGCATAACGGATCAATTTCAATTAGGTGTACATTTTGGAGCCAAGGGCTTTTAAGCTGTCAACCATTTTGCCAGGATGTTACTCCACCGTCATTGAAATGCATTTGAGGTATTGAGATAGTCCTTGCAAGGGGGAGTTAAGGTATAATTTCAGCTACAGTCAGGTTTACGAATGAGCACTATGCTGTTTTAGGTGATCATAAGCACTAAAGCATGGTCCGAAATACAAATAAAAAGTTGTCTAAATCACAGACATATATTTAGATCTCTTACAGTGCAGTCCATTAACCAGACCTAGCCAGATAGTATGCAGTTATGAGGGATGCTGAACTGAAGTATGATCGTGTGTGTCGTTTTATCATTTTCCTCCCTGCAGATCTGTTGAGCCCAGCTCGTAAATGTCAGGGTGATTGGTGTCGTGCTGTAGCTTGGCTGCACACCAAGGGACAGGCCATGCCGTCTTGCCCTAGCCAATCATTCTGAGGGGTGTTGACTTCACTTGTATTGGTCAGCAGCCAATAAGATGCCTGCAGATGGCCTGTAAATGAGTTTGATGGGGGGTGCAGACGGAGGCTTGGCTGTTTGCGAACTCCAGCTGCTGCATCCTTCCCCGACAGCTGACCAGTCTCTGTACAAACATACAGTCAGGGCAGAGGGATGTCTGCTGTCGTAGTGTGCCTAGTAGGTTCAGAATCAATCTGTGATCAAGCTGACCCTTCACAACCTGTTTCTCGCAGAGTGAGCTCGGAGCGGAGGAAGGAGAAGTCGAGGGATGCCGCACGATGCCGGCGTGGGAAGGAGTCGGAGGTGTTCTACGAGCTGGCCCAGCAGCTGCCGCTGCCCCACAGCGTCACCTCCAGCCTGGACAAGGCCTCCATCATGAGACTCATCATCAGCTACCTGCGCATGAGGAAACTTCTTGGCACTGGTTAGTATCTTTATTTGAGCCTGCAGTGTAGGCATGTCTGTATTTTCTTCAGTTTAGTCCTAAATATCAAGTGAATAGTTCAACTTATTTTTATATAAAAACTGTATTGTATTTACACTTTTAGTGCTATAGGGAGCCATGGTTAAATTAATCTAAAGGATCTCTTAGAGAAAAGAAGGGACATCTTATAGAGGAAGAGAAATAGCAAGCAGGGTTTTGCAATACAGATAAAAATGATGATACAGTTAAACAAAGAACCAGTTGCTCAAAGAAATAGACTCTGGAAACAGAGATCCCTTTGCGGATAGATCTTTTGTCAAAAATGTTGACTGGTGCTTTTCTGTACTTCCCCTACCCTCCGTTATCTCTCTCATTCCCATCACCTCCCCCTCCCTTCTCAAGACGAGCTGACAGCAGAAGAGGAAACGGAGCTGGATATCCAACTCAACAGCTCCTACCTAAAGGCTCTGGAAGGCTTTCTCATGGTGCTGTCTGAAGACGGAGATATGATCTATCTCTCCGAGAATGTCAACAAGTGCCTTGGACTCGCACAGGTTGGTCTGATTTGACCTGCATGTCAAAAATGTAGAGAACTACAACAACATGTTATGTAATAACTCAACAAAATGCAATACATTTTCACTGCAGTAATACAGTGCCTTATGTATTAGCCAACTAAATTTGTTTGATTCCACCTGTACACTTTGTATTTTTAACAATTAAGCTAAATTAAGCATTCCAAATTTTTGTCCTAAAAATTCAGCCAAGCACAAGGACATTATGTCAAACGCAGACCTGGAAAAATTCACTTTCACATTTACTTCTAGCAGTCTACTACTCACTACTGTATTGGTCTTTTAACAGGCTTATTCAAAATGCTCCAGAGTTGTTAAATGGTCTCTAAAGGTCAAATCTTCACCACAACAGCTTCCTGTTTACCACAGAATAGAATATGGCATTGCTGCTTGTTTACAAATCAATACATGGAGCGGGACCAAATACATGACAATGAGCGCATGCCTGCCAACCTTCTCAGGTCAAGTGCGAGTAGGTTGTTGCTAGTTCCCAGTGCCAGGGCTAATCTTGGTGAAGCAACCTTTAGTGACTATGCTATGCATCTCTGAAACAGACTCACTGTCCAACTTAAAGTTGCATAATCCTCAAAACGTTTGGATCAGGACTCAAAACCACACTGTTCTCGGATTCAGTTTAGATTTAGATTCTTCCATGTAGAGTTTACTGCAGAACAGCTTCTCAACTAACGTTTTTGGTTGGTGATTACATTACAACGCAAACAATTTTTTGAAAGAGGAGTGCAGGGAAATATATTACAGATTGCGATCTACTGTTATATTACACTACCTTTTAGAAATGTCCTTATTTTTGAAAGGCAAAACTGTTTTTTTCAATGACTACTAACTTTAAACTAATCAGAAATACACTATGCATTGCTAATGTAGAAACTGAGGCCAATTTCCAGCAACTATCACTTCAGTGTTCCAATGGTACAGTTTGTTTGCTCATTGTGTCAGAAGGCTACTCTTGTGCAATTATCTTCGCAGAGCTGAAAACAGTTTAGCTAGTTCGAGAAGCTATAAAACTGACCTTCCGTTGAGGAAAATGATTTCATATAGAAAACCATGTCAATGTCTTGACTATATTTTCTGTTAATTTTATAACTCGTGGTGGTAAATGTGGGAATTTTCAGGAAAAACACAAAATTGTCTGGGTTGACCCCAAACTTTTGAAATGTAGTGTATGTGGGTGTGGCATTTACTCCTGCATATTATAAATTGTAGGTGTGGTATAAGATTGGTGAAGAAATTATGGTGAAACAGACATTTTACAGGGAAGAAATTGTAATGTTGAAATAGTTTCCCATGTTATGCAACAGACGCTTTAAGCTTTTGTAAGGTTGTAAGGTTAAAGCTCCCCATGTGCTCTTTACCAAGACTGTTTTTTGTATGCATGAATGATGAAAGGGCTGTTTTCACTCTGTCTGCTGCAGTTTGACCTGACTGGACACAGCGTGTTTGACTACATACATCCCTGTGACCAGGAGGAGCTGAGGGAGACACTGGTCCACAGAACAGGTGAGAGACGACGACAACAACAGTGAGCAGCGTCACATCATAGGACGTCTCTAATGGACAGAGAGGGACACACACAAGAACCCTGTCTGGTCTGTTAGTGCTCCATTGAGTCCATTTCACTCTGAGCTGGGGAATTCAGACCAGGAGGCTGTCAGAATAAGTTGTCATTGTCCTCACTGATGTCGCAGTAGTACAGTTGACCAGGAACATCCGTGACCTTAGCTTTCACTCTGCGTCACTGGAAGAGTGCACTACACATTTCCTGCTTTGCTTGCACAACACATTTTATCCATGTTTTGTGTCAGCTGGTAGAATATGTTTATATTTAATACAAACTCTGGAACTTGCCTCTGAGATGCGTTCCCTAATATAGATGCTGCTTAAGACCACAGTTGTTTCTACTGCAAGGCAATGCACTTTAGCGTAAACTGATATTATCTCAGCTGTTACAGTTGGTAAGCAAAAGCTTTTTAACTTAATGTTTCCTTTGCATGCGGATGTAAACTGTTGACTAATACTTATATTCAACTTGGAACTGTGTTGTAATGCGAGGGAGCTGCAGAGGAAACTAGTCGCCATAGTAAAAATCACAAAAAAGTAAATAACGTAGAAATGACAGAAGGATAATGTTTTTCCCCTTTTTAAACCCTCCCCTTCCTTGTGTAATTTCAGGCCCAAAAAAGACCAAGGAACAAAACACAGAGCGCAGCTTCTTCCTTCGAATGAAGTGCACTCTCACAAGCAGGGGCCGCACTGTAAATGTCAAGTCGGCGACATGGAAGGTAGGTGTCAGTGGAGTCGTGGCGGAAATGAAGAGAAAGATTACAGTTATCATGTGGGTTTGCTGACATAAGAGCTGCTATAGTGGGCAGTTAATTTCCCAGAAAAAAAACAAACACTTTTAATGAGGCCTGGGTTGAAAACTTTTTTTTTTTTTATAATTCTGTTAACCCTTTAAAAACATCATAAATAGCCCTCCACAAGATCTTGTCAAATTCTATTTCACATATGAGGCTATCAGGAGGCTACGTTTTTTTTAATCGTCCAAAACGCCAACATTGTAGTGATTGACAGTGTAGTCATTGCTTAAGTGCTGACCGGTGAAGTTTTCTTTAAAACAGATTCAGCATTTGTCATCTAGATAATGCTATTTAGAGTGATACAAACTGAATTATAGGTGATGTTTTTAGTAACCGTAATCTAATCACCTAATATACAAAGACAATTATCCATTATGTTGTATGAAACCTACATTAGATGTAGCCATTACCAATCTGGCAAGGATCAAGCTGTTCAAAACGACAAAAAGCAGTTCAATAAGCATAAGGTTAAATAAGACATCTATCAATGATGAACTTCAAACATTGCAGATTTATTATCAAGTTATGGGTTTTAAGATGATTTATTTTCTTTACTTTTTTTTATTAACTGTATTTTTATTCAACAGAAACATAGAAAATGTAGAAAAATACAATACAAAAAGCATTATTACTCTTCCAAAATGCAAGAATCATTGAGCAATCCCAATGAGTTATTATATTTATATGAATGTAACTAAATGTATGCATATATTATCCTAATCCATTTAATTCAATAACTGTCCATCTGCTGCATTATGCCATTTACCACCCTTTGATTCTGGAAGTCACAGTGAAAGTGTTGTGACCCTCCTGATCTTGTTTCCTCTCTCCAGGTGCTCCACTGCTCAGGTCATGTGCGTTTATATGACAGCCACATTGAGAAGACCCTTAATGGCCACAAGGAGCCACCTGTTCCCTACCTGATTCTGATCTGTGACCCCATCCCACACCCCTCGAACATTGAGGTCCCTCTGGACACCAAGACCTTTCTCAGCCGCCACACGATGGACATGAAGTTCACATATTGTGACGAGAGGTGAGTTTGCCTTTCTGAGTAAATATACTATGCATAAAAAAAGCTCAACACTGTTCAAATATGGTTCAGCCTCTTAATCTGCCTTTGTAATTTTCATTGGCTGTTGTAGCATAGCCATACAGAGCCACCTAGTGGTCAGTATAGATGCTACAGATCTCAAACTTCCCAAAGTGTGTCAATGGAAACATTCATCATTTTGTTTTCCTTTTCCAGGATCACTGAGCTGATGGGCTATGATCCAGAAGACCTGTTGAATCGTTCTGTGTATGAGTACTATCATGCTCTGGACTCGGACCATCTCACCAAGACTCACCACAATTGTAAGCAGAAATGCAAAGGCTGCACAGGACCTCAAGCTGTGTTATTTGTTGTCAAACCAAATTTAAAAAAAAATGTTTCTGCTCATTTCTCTTTGCTCTTAGTGTTTGCAAAAGGCCAGGTCACCACAGGCCAATACCGAATGCTGGCCAAGAGAGGTGGCTTTGTGTGGGTGGAAACCCAGGCCACTGTCATCTACAACAACAAGAACTCCCAGCCACAGTGTGTTGTCTGTGTCAACTTTGTGCTCAGGTACTAAAGAGGAGACTGTTTTATCGAAGAACTGGTCTGTCAGTCAGTTATGCAATTTCTGCAATTTCTCAGTTATTTTTAGAGAAATTGCAGAGCCCCCCCACAAAAGCAACTGTACAGCTCCATAACTTTGTCCTGTTTCTCTTCTCCTACAGTGGTATCCAGGAGGAGAAACTGATCCTGTCTCTGGAGCAGACCGAGGACGCTAGGCCGATCAAGACGGAGGAGCAGCAGGAAGAAGAAAAGGCTGAGGCTGAGGGCCAGTCAGACGTGTCACCCACCCAGCTGACGGAGGAGGATGAGGTGCAGGTGAAGGCGAAGGCCCCAGAGCTTGATGTGGTCAAGCTGTTCACCCAGGCAGCTGAAGCCAAGCCTTTGGTTAGCCTGTATGATCAGCTGAAGGAAGAGCCTGAGGCCCTCACACTGCTGGCTCCAGCCGCCGGAGACACAATCATCTCTCTGGACTTCAGCAGCCCTGGTTTGTGCATTCACACAAACTCGCAAATGTCTTTTTCAGTGTTTATATTCAGGGCGATGTAACCCCCTCCCAATCACATTCTGTGTTCTGATACAGATTCTGAGATCCAGCTATTGACGGATGACGCCACTCTCTACAACGATGTAATGCTTCCATCCACCAGTGACAAGCTGGCTCTGCCTCTTTCCCCACTGACTCCCAGCGAGCCTCTCCACGTCACCACCGCCACCTCCGAGGATGCAAAAACTGAGAGCTTTGCTCCAACCCCGTCCACCACATCAATTAGCCACAGCTCCTCAGAGGTAAAACTAAGATGCATTATTGGCTTTTTACCAGAAATGAGTACATTTAAAGAGGACAGGAAAGAGACCTGACCTGTTTTTCTTCTTAGGCTGACAGTCCATTGGACTTTTGTTTCCCTATGGACTCGGACATGACCTCCGACTTCAAATTGGTGGAGAAGCTGTTCACCATTGACACACAGCCCAAGTCTCCTTTCACCAAACAGGTAATAACGGCAGAAAGGAGAGAGATATTACTGTCAAAATTGTGTTCATCACATAAATTAAAACTTATCTGTATTTAGAATCATCAAACCTTTTTTTCTTCACTTCAAGGCAATGGAAGACACAGATATGAGCTCAGATTTCAAATTGAACTTGGTGGAGAAGCTGTTTGCCATTGATACACAGCCCAAGTCTCCCTTCACTAAACAGGTAATAATGCCAGAAGAGAGCTAGATCTCACTGTTATAGATCAATTGATCAAATAAATGAAAACATCTGTATTCAGAATCATCACACATGTTTCACTTCATTCAAGGCAATGGAAGATTGGGATCTGGAGATGTTGGCGCCCTACATCCCCATGGATGATGACTTCCAGCTGCACAGTTTGACCCCAGATGAGCCTCTCTCTTGTGGACCAGTCAAATCCCTGGAGAGCTCCCGTCTCCACGTTACACAGGAAGTCCACAGCTACCCCAGCTCACCAGGCAGTTGTGCTGCTTCCCCAGCGTCACCCGAGCCAGTAACCGCCCCTCATCTTGCCAGCATCATCGCCAAGAGGTAATGTTCCCATCATGTTTTGTGACAGATCAAATTCAGGTGTCTTTTTTTTTTTAAATGAGCATCAGCATCATTATTACTCTGCTGCAGGACTCCGCAGTTGGAGAAAAATGTCTCTCTCAGGACCCTGGCAGCTCAAAACACACAGCGCAAAAGAAAACTGGGTGACATAAGGGAGCTCTTTGAACAGGTAGGACCTCCAGATACACACTCGATTCACAGATCATACTTCACATTTACAAATGGAAATATTTAATTTGAAATTTGCCTATGTACTTGATGATTTATTCCAGGTATCCTTGCCTCAGGATCAGCTGGATCAGGGCAAAAAGCTGAAGGCCTCAGAGTCGGGCGCAACCAGGACCATACTTCTGCTGCCCACAGGTGGGTTAAACTAGATTAGTAGTAAATATTTACTGTTGTTACAATGAACATCACAAGAATCGGTACTCATTATCGTCACGTTCTCATTTAGATGTGGCGAGTCGTCTGCTAGGCAGCACGTCAGAGGGCACCAGTTCCCCCTTTACCCTGCCGCAGCTCACCCGCTACGACTGCGAGGTCAACGCCCCCGTGCAGGGTCGCCAGTACCTGCTGCAGGGGGAGGAGCTTCTGTACGCTCTGGACCATGTCAACTGAGTCAATTTCTTAGCCTGCTCACTGCTGGACTAGACTGGACACTACAGATTCTCCCTCACATTGTCACTCCCCCTCCAAAGCCCCTCCCCCACCGCCCCCTTATTTATGTATCTGTATGAGTTTGATTATAAATTTGGCTGCTGTTTGCGCACATCATGTGATTTCCACAGCATTCCAACCGTGACAAACACCATAGCAGCATCCAGTTTTTGGTGCAAGGGATTCAGACATCATGAGATGTCCAACTGTTTTGTTTTGTTGTTTTTCTCTCTTCCTTGGAGTGTCAGCACACAGCGCCTCAACAGATGACCTCTTCCAGCAGGTCACTACAGAACCTGGCGCTACTGCCAGCAGTGTATTGTAAGCTTCAGTCGCACAATTTATATTTTCTTAAAAAGAAAAATATTACCAGCAATATATATTTAGCCTTTTTAAACTAGTATAATGGGATATGAACAATTTTATTTTTCCTCCCATACTTGTATGTTGTAGTACTCGTACCTAACAAGATGTCTTTAGTCCAAAAGTATGAATATATTGTTTAAACCTAAAGTGGTTTGAATGTTCTCTCCATTTAATAACTATCACTCTTAGGTAAATGCATTTAATTGTGTAGCAGTCCAGTACATGTCACTTTATTACTTTACTGTAAGTGTGTGTTACTGTACATATACCAGGGAAATTTTAATTTACTCCGTATGGTGTCACAGCTTTGACTTTTAGTCAAAATGAGTAACTTTTGTTTGCTTCTCATCATGAAATATTTTTCTAACATGAAGTGAATTCATGTTTTATTTTTAATGTGTGTGACATAATCAAAAAGTCCAGTTTAAATTTAATATTCATATTTTACCTGTGTGATCAATGTCATCATAGCAGCATTTGTGAGTTTTCAGACTTGTTTGCTCTGTTTAATAGTAAGTCAATTTAATACCATTGATCCATGCCATATAGTTGGGTCTCATGCTTCTTGTTTCTGTCTAACATTAAATGGCTTTATTAGAGTATATGGTTTCAAGTTTCATTAAATTAACACACTGCATGTTGGGTGGCACAAACACAAATCATAACATCCAAGGGTTCACGGTCATCTATTCACAACTTGAGTGAATATAATAATAATCCATCCAAATCTTAAGGTCCTGAAAAGCTTGCGATTCAAACAGCAAGAAAATGTATTTCAAAGTCTTTAAGCTGTCATTTACTCTTCAGGGTCAACATGTTTAATGAATCCTCAAATACTGGAAATAACAAAATCAAAAGTTAAAAAACTTTTTCACAGTGTCTTTTTTTTGTATACATAACCAAGACATTCGTCCATCAGGCCAGTGCAAGATATAGAACTGCAATCACTCTGTATATTCAGGAGTCATTTGCAGTTGAAGTAGCTCTTGTCCTCTCTGTACCACCATGGTGATTTTGTCACTGTTGCGGACGGTGTTGTACATGTCCTCGGAGGTGTTCACCTGCACACCGTTGATCTCCAGCACAATGTCTCCAGGTAACATGCCAGCTCTGAAACAAACATGACAGCACTGTGGGTTAAGGACAATTCAATGTCTATGCTGAATACACAGCAAAATAATGTAGGAGAGGCAGGGCAGGTTTATTTGTATAGCACAACAGCATCAACAACAACGTAATTCAAAGTGCTTTACATAAAACTTTAAAAGCATCAAGGTATAATTTAAAAACAGTTGATTAAAAGGGGAAAAATTTAAATAAATTAAAAACAAGCAAGATATAATTGAAATTGGCAGTTGATTCAAATGGGAAACAATTAAAAATCAAAGACAAAGTTACAGTGCAGTGGAAAATTATTTTTAAAAAATGACAATGTACCAACAATCTGAGATCTATAAATAGAACTTGGCAAAAAAAGTTCAGCTCATTTTCTAAGTAGACTTCCATACCTGTATAGGTCAATTATCACCTTCAGTGTCAGTTTAAACTATGGTGTAACTATGTCTTCACTATCCAACGATAACGTTAACAGTGTCAAAACAGACGCAGAATCAAATCGTTAAAGCTGGTATTTCTATTATTCTTAAAACTACTGATACAAACTGCCAAAACAGAAACACACCTCAACACTATGAAATATGTGAGATCAATTTTCAACCAGAACAGTGAGAACATCTTTGAACCAAATCTAGAATCTGCTCACCTGTTTGCTGGGGAGCCCGCGATGACTCTGTGAATCAGGATGCCGTGTGTCACATCAGGGAAGGTCGGGTCTCGCAACTTCAACTCAGCGATGATGCTGAAGACCGACGACGCAGAAACACACGTTAAAATGCTTTTTCTGACTAGACTGGACTGTTCCACCACAGGTATTACTGATTCTTAATGTTTACCTTGGCGTCAGCGTTAGCATCATCACACCAATGTACCGCCGCTTAGTGGATGACTCACCAAACCAGGAACCTTAAAGAGAATGGGCAAAAACAAGTTGTGTGATTATTTCTTTAATAAAATAAAATCATCTGATTTCCCTTCTATAAAGACGGGCAAGTGTGCAGTTGGTATGTACAGAAAATACGGAACACCAAGTAGCAGGGTGAGTTGTGTGGCTTTTCGTTCTTACTTTTTCTTTTTGCTGCTTGATCAAGGAAAAGTCTGACGCGATCGGATGGAATGGCGAAGGAGATCCCGGCAGTGACCTTCATGGTGTTTATCCCGATGACTTCACCGTCCTAATTAGATGAGAGATGAGGCATTCGGGTAATATAACACGAGGTAAGACTGAACAGGTAATTGCCAGTTTAAAGTAGTAACTGGTTTATTGATAGTAATGGGAAACCACACTTTAAACACCTACACTTTAAAATATTTCATGCATATGAATCAAACATTACTTCCACAAATATTTGTTTGTGCTAAAATCCTATTTTCTGCAGTCAAATAGAAATACTTACTATACTAAAATACTACTTATAAGAAGTTAGAGATATTAGTTTTGAGGTATTTAATATTAAACTAATGAAAATGCTGTTTCTTCTCATTCATTATTAGTCATATCAAATGTATTTTTACTTATTTCATTATAATTCAGGACCAAATATCCCTAACTAACTTGTGAGTAGAGTATAATATAATACGGATACCATAAAAACAGATTTTCTTCTATGAAATTGATGTCTTATACACAACATTACCGGTAATCCCTTCCTTTAAAATCCCCCATCCAGGCAAATGTTACACATCACAGCAGACAGATGCTGTTTTAAACAGGAATACTGACTCACCAAGTTAATGAGGGGACCTCCGGAATTTCCAAACTGCAAAAAGAAAAAAGAAAATCAGTCACACCTGACATTGAGGAAACTAATATGAGATGTTTCTGAGTCAGAGTAAAACTGCTCCCCCTGCATATTTGGATTAATAACCGCACATTTGTACGTAAAACTAACACCTCATCTCACCTAATACATGCATTATTGTGGAGCAACTCACATCAATGGTGGCATCAGTCTGGATGTACTCCATGTTGGAGTGAGACAGGCCCAGCTCTTTGCTGCCTCTCTGTACCGAGCTGATTATTCCTGATGTGATCGTATTCCGTAAAGCGAATGGACTTCCCATCGCGACCACAAACTCTCCATGACGGATGTCAGACGACCGACCCAGTGTGAGTGTGGGCAAAGGATTCTACGTGTCAGAGGAGAGGAAGCGGAGAGACGGAGGAGTTTAACAATGTGTTGCATTCAGATACCACAATACGACATAACACCCTGCAACAAAGTCTGTTCTACATGGAGACATCTTTGGTTCAAGTCATTATCGATGAGTCAAACAGGAGTCTATTCATAAACTTTGCTCTGATGTTGATTCACTGAACTGTATGAATAATATTTGATTTAACTGATAACAGAAAAAGTTCAACGCTCCAGGACAGGGGTGTCAAACCCATTTTAGTTTATGGGCCAAATACGGCACAATATAATTTAAAGTGGGCTGGACCGGTAAAAATAAATATATAAATAACAAATAGAGATTTCTTCTCCTTTTTATATGAGGAAACACATTTTAAATATTTACACCATTTACTACAATTAAGTAACTAAACAGGAGAGATGACATAAAAACGAAATTATCTTACATTAAACAATATGATGTCCGAGTTATTCCATATTGAAATAACTTAAATCTTAACAAGCAAAAATATGTTGTTTGGTACAACTAGTCCTTAACTAAGGCTAACTAAACAGAATTTTTTATAATAAACTAACGAATATTTAGTTTCTTTAAGCAGCAGGTGAATTTATCTCTGGCCTTACAAACCAAATCAAAACTAAATATTTTATTCCTTGAGTCGTAAAAGATTCTCTCTGAATTCACATTTCTGTGAAGAAACAAGATGTGGTCCATTTTTGGATCATATATTTGTCACCCCTGCTCTCGGGTATGACTTGACCTTTATTAATTTATATACTCCATGTTTAAAGGGACTTTTTTGTCATCTAACATAAACACGCCCCCCTGAGGACACACGGCAAAACTGCACAATTAGAAATACACTGGTGCACTGCCTCGGAGTATTAATACCTAGACAGAACAGTGCTTGAGATATATGATATACTGTAGTACAAGTATTAGCTTCCCCATTAAAATGTCATACACCTCCTGAGAAGACTAAAGAGAGCACCCCTCAGCCCGGACTCAGGACTATGAGGCTCTGTGACCGTTTCTACCCTACAGCCATCACACTTCTGAACACCTGCAAAAACCCTGGACTCTAATACTATAAAATACTCTCACTTCTGTTCAATATGCTGAGCAGACGTCAGCCACACGGTTTACATCCGTTTTCTATTTATAAGACTGTTATACACAAACATTTGTTGTACATATCTATTTATTACATATTTATATTGTCTCCTTTTCCTCTGACCTGTTTTTTATTGTTTTTATCCTTATGTTGTTTATCCAGCTGTTTTCTTATTGTGGCTGTGGATTAGAATATTGTTCTCTGATGTAATGTCTAAATAATAATAAAGAAATCTGAATCTATCGCTAATTTTGATCATATTCTAGCTTTGTTTTGTGTTGCCCTCATTATTACTAGTTACTATTGTCCTTTATCCATTTGATTTACTTTGGCACTTCTGATTTCTCAGTTCCGCTGTCAGAGTCCACTAATAAAACCATAAACATGCAGCTGTTTGAGCAGATAACGTAGTGGCCGTTTTCCACACCTGTGCAGTGATTTTGATGGTGGCGATGTCCGCTGCCGGGTCGACATCTTGAACGGTAGCGTGGTACGTGGCTCCGTTGGTGAGCTTCACACGGACGCCTCTCTTGTTGGCCACAACATGGGCGTTAGTGACGATGAGGCCGTCGCTGCTGATGATGAAACCAGAACCATTGGACACCGCCACTTCCCTCCCTGAAAACGGGTGCCTGTAAAACAAAATGAAAGTTGTAGATCCTCTTTATCCTTAAAGAAACAAAGACAATATGGTTTAATCTGCACACAAAAATCTAAATGTTATTATGGCCCCGGTTCAAGAGAACAAACAAGCAGCGTCAGCAGGACCCAGGTTCATATCTCTTATCATGCCAGCTGATAATATGCATACGCTCAAGTATGTAGACAAAGCTACAGTGAACTACAGTCTAGTCTTTTTAGTGCTAAAGTGTTTAATTAGTTGATTAATTGATTATTTGACATAAATAAGCTTAGGAATCTCCTGTTCATAACAATACAATAAATTGATTCTGATAATAATCTTCTGGGGCCAATCCGACCAAAAAGGTGTTACACCCTGTTCTGCAAACCACGTCTGTCAGATGTCTGTTCTTTTGTTAAAAATCATACTTTCATTTCCAGACACCAGAGCATCAACTACAGGAGAAAAAGAAATATCAAAAAGCTGCTTGAATAATGTCAGGTTAGGTGTTAGCTCTCTGTCTAGACTGCAGTTAAGAGGAGCACATAAACTACAGAACCTGATTCAGAAAAAGATGTGCACTGGCTGGCTTGGCTTAGGACTTGAGCTACCACTTAAATCGGATTACATAAAGTAGATAATGAATCATAGTTCACGGATTAATTAAAATGATTCATTGTGGATGAAAAGGCAAAAACATGTTTTTATCCCAATAACTGTGTCGTCATTTTCTGCCAACTCACCTGCCCACTATCTCAATGTACACCACAGCTGGAGTAGATTTTTCCACCACATCTGCAATAAAGTTGTATTTGTACCGGGGACTGTCAGGTTTATAGGGGGACGCGCACTGAGCTGATGGCAGGAGGAGTTCTAGAAAGTTCCGGGACACCGAAGCTCTTCTGTCGGTCACTTTTTCTTGTTCTTCTTCTTTGTATCTGTCCAGAAGCGCCGCAGCACCACAGAGTCCCAAACCCACGGACAGCCCCAGCAGAGAAGAGCCGCTGTGGTCCCGACCCCCGGTCCTCCTTTGGCCGGCGGGAGCTCTCCTGTCCGGGCGTGAGTCTCCCTCCGCGTCCCGCCGGTGACACGTCCCCGCCGCGGAGCTCAGTCCGCGGCTCTGACAGCGAGCGTTCCTCACCGCGGACAGAAAACACCTATTGACAGCAGCTGCTGCCATGTTGCATCAGTTCTGCTTCCACCGGTTCAAGAGCTTTTTAAAAAAAAAAACCTTTATATCTGAACAAATAACGTAAAGTCAGAGCGGCCTGGTTTAAATCGATAGTTTACGCATATAAGAACAGATCCCTGCGAATGCTGCCGTTCAATTTCAATGTTTTCGAAACTTACAGCCAGCAGCAGTTGAAACTCTCACATGACCGAAAATAATCACGTAGCAACAACTTCCGCCTCCTGCTCCTTCTTCTTCGTGACGTTTATTGGCGGGTCACAAACCAACGTTAAAGCTGAACAGCGCCACCTACTGTATCCGGAGTGCGTAGATTATTTTTCTGTATTTTATTTATTTCGTTCAGTAAAATGATTTATTACGTTTATTAAAAAATAACCATATAATAGAGGTATCGAGTCAACAGATTAAGGTATAAATAGTTACGTAATTACAATAACATATTAAAATACAAATCATTTAATACAAAAAACATAGTATGTATATATTAATACATAGTATTAGACATAAATACATAATAATAAACAGGCAAAAAACAAGGATAACCAGTTTTCTTAGTTTTTTTTAACAAGACAGAGATTTAAGTTCTAGACGAATAAAAGACCAACGAAGAAAACATTCACGTTCGCTACACCGGAAGTGACGTGTATTTTTTGAAATACGTCACCGTATTTCAGCCAAAGGGCGGCATTCATGGGGGTTTTCAAATATGTGGAATAGCTGCTGCTAGCGGTGCCTTCGAAAGACATAATCCTACTCTATTTTTTTTTTCCAGAAAACCATGGCGTTTCAGAATGTTAATTTATTACCACGCGCCGACGCCCCGTTTGAATCTCCGGCCAAAGCGTTCGCCAGGTTGAAATCTAAAGTCCAGAGCGAAGCGAAGGAGGACGCGACTACAGACGTTAAACCGCTGAGAGAGAAGCAAGAAGCTGACTTTAAGTCTCCCATGAAGAGGCCATGCAGCCCCTGGATATACAATGAGTTAAAGGAGAACCAGAGGTTTGATTCTTACCACAGCGAAGTGGAGGTATTGACCATCTCGCCCACGTCCAGTCCCCAGAAAGCCTTCGGCAGCAACCCTGGTGTGGAAAAACCACATGTGACTGATATAGGTCACGCTCTACAGCCACGAAATCAACACACACCAACAAAGAAAACTCTCCCGGAGTCCCCCGGTCATCCTCCGGTCAATGGCTTCACTGGGACGCCGGTGAAAAATCATGCAGTGAAAAACATCTGTGCGGGCTGGCTGTCTGAGGAGATGTGTGCTCCTCTGGAGAAAACGATGTCTCCGAGCAAGAGGTTCACCCTCATGAAGAACAGTTTAGGGAAGAGGAAATTGGAGCCTCAAGAGAAGGACATTAACACTAAGGAGCAGCTGAAAGAAAGTGAGAGATCTGCTGCTGCCAGGGAGGATGATGCCAACATTTACACCGAGCAATCAGAGATGAACCAAATCAGCCAAGAACCCGTGCTTGCACAAGTGAAGTCCATTGCAAAGAAATGTGAGCAGTTATTGCAGCTCTGATCTTATCAAGGGCTAATGAGTTGGTTTGGTCGTAGTCGACTGAGGATTTGTTTTCATGCATGTTTCCATGCAGGATTAGTTCAATTCTAGTCTGGATTTAATCAGCTCTTCTGCATTGATGCATGTGGAAAACAGTCAATAGTTGACTAGTTGAATGGCCGTTAGTCGTCCTCAGAATTTCACCCATTTGCTTAATCTGTACTGGGACTTGATGTTCATGGCTCTGCTGTTTTTAACAGGGTGCAACGGCAACCAAGAGAAACAACCTCCGATGTCTCCAGCGAAAATGTTTGCTTATATGATGGAGAGGGAAAAGAAACGAGAGCAGCAGGAAGCTCCCAAAGTCACCAGCAGCAGCACAAGGGAACTGGAGGATGTGGGTGAGTGTGTTGTGAAGTAAATTCAACAACGATGAAGTGTGAACATGGGCCTTGAAGTTTAGTTAAAACTGTGAATCTGCAGTTACATAATCAGATGTTTAGTATTTCCTTTTGTTGCTTGTTTTGTTAATATTTTTGGTTCCGATTGGACTTTAATTTTCTTCCCCCCGACAGGTCCTTACACTTGGTTCAGAGACACGCCGCCATCGACAGCTGACAACACCAGCGAGATGGAGGATGCTGCCTCCAGAGGTGCTGCAGAAAGTCCAGACACGTGGTCCAGATGCGAGTCAGCCGACATCCAGTCCTGTACAGAGCCCTCTGCTGCACCTTCACAACCCGTTTTGCTCGAAGACCCGCTTGTGCTCAATTCGCCACGGATCTGCATCCCAAAGAAAAACAAGGCTGTGTTTAAGCATAACAAATGGCCTCAGAGCACACCTTTCCCCAGCGTGAGTAGAAGGTTGCTTTAACGGTGCACGCCTCTTTCATGACTATCTGATAATTGTCTTCTCTTACATGTTTTTCTTCTGTGGTTCCTTACTGGGTTTGTGTTTTCTTCTCTGGCAGGAGAGCGTGTTGCATCTCACAAACTGGTTCCTGAGGAGGAATTGTAAGGGCATGTTCATCGATGGTCTCCTCAAGTAAGATCATTATAGTCTTCTTTGGATTGGAGATTTTTGTTTGCTGTCATGTGACAACTTTTTTTTTTTACTTCTTCTACTCAGAGAGTGCAGAACACCATGGAATAGCAACATCATTGTGGAAAGAATGTCTAGCTCTGTGCTGAAGACTGTCTCTGGCAGAGTTTACGTCTTGGTTGGCAAAATGATGGAAATTGCAAACTCTGGTAAGTCTGTTCGGTATCTTTTCAGAATTTGTACAGATCTTTAAATTTCATTTAACATACACGAATGTTTAATAGTTTGGGATCACACAGACAAGTTTGTGTTTTCCATTAAAATCACACCTGTATTTACTACAGTGAGTTGTAAAATAAATTAGCCTTCTGATGCAATGAGTGAACACGTTGTACCATTAGAAAGCTGTTGCTGGAAACTATTCTCTATACACCTATGGAGATATTGCACCAAAAACCAGACTTTTACAGCTGGAATAGTCATTTACCACATTAGCAATGTATAGAGTGTATTTCTGATTAGTTTAACGTTATCTTCATTAAAAAAATTTTTCTTTCAAATATAAGATAATTTCTAAGTGACCCCACACTTTTGAATGGTAGTGTTGTTTAACATCACATGGAGTTCTGTGCTTTCTTGGTATTTATTTCCATCACCTTTTTCCCGCAGAGTTTCCCAACTGTTTTTTGAAGAAGTTTGCTAAGGGTTTCCCGCCGAACTGGAAGGAGCTTTATGAGAAGTTTCTGTCAGAGTCAAACGAGTAAGAAACGCGACTGCTTTTGCTGATGCTGAATATAATGCCTGACATGTAACGGGTGTTTCCTGACCTGCAAAACGGGCATTTCGTTCAAATGATGTTTTTCTGAAGAGCTGGATTTTGTTTTGTAGCAAGTCCAGGAGGGACTCAGAAAGGAACCGCGAGAAGGGAAGCACCGGGCCCAAAAAGACGCCTAAGGGCTCTTCACCCGGCCACGCTGTGAAACTGAACAGGCAAAAGCCTTTGAACACGGGTAAGCGCAAGAGAAAAGCTCCATAAGTAGATTTGAATAACAAAAAGAGGCACTACCCAGGAATATTCAAAGACGGCAGCTTTGTTTACCTGAATGTTTATTCTCTGTTCTGCAGCTGAATCCTGTGCTCCTGCCTCATCCTCTTCTACAAAACTGTCTCGCAGTGGTCGGGTGATCAAGCCGCCTCTGGAGTATTGGAAAGGAGGAAGAGTCATCCTGGATGCACAAATGAATGTTACCATATATGAGTGTTACGATACCTCTATCTGCCAGCCAGTAAGCACATCAGATCATAAGGGTTACTTATTAAAGAGCCCAAAGATTTTTTTTTCTTTTTGTGCTGCTTGTTTTGCCATTGATGGTCATGATTCTAATGAATTTCATCATGATATATTTTTATATCTTGCAGAAAGTCACAACAACTATATGTACAAAGTCACAGAAACCTGCCCAAGTGCCCCGCAGTGAAGGTAAAGATAAATGTTATCGAGGCTCTCTAGCTTTGGTGTTGCATGAGATCAGCAGTGAGGTGACAAACTCTTGTGTTTTCAGGCCGTAAACAGTACGAGTCGTCAAGCAACAGCGAGCCGTCTGTACCAAAGAGAAAGGTCAAAGCTTCGCTCCGCAAATGTGACCGAGCCAAGGCGAAGCCTGAGGAGAAGCCGCCGCCTCCAGCTCAAACTCACATGAGCAGCTCTGAAGAACGGCCTGGAAATATGAAAAGGTGCCACGCGGCAAGAAAAACACAAGCGAACTCTGTCCCGCCGTCCCAGAGTAAACCGGAAAAGCCCTCGACACAGAAGTCCAAAAAACGGACCCACAAAACCAGCAGGTCTTCAGGGAGCGGCTCGGCGGAACATCACGCATATCGCGGTAAAGCGCGTCGGCCTCGGCTGTCCTCATCGTCAGAGGAGGAGTTTACTGACAAGAGGAAGAAGCAGAGCAAAGGGGCGCACAGGAAGGCTGCTAACAAGTCACGGCGAAGCTGCAGGTCTCCGTCAAATCAGCCAGAGAAGAGCGTGAAGGAACCGAAGACGTCGTCCAGGGTAACGAGGCAGAAACAGAGCAAACCACCCCCACCTAAAAGTCCTTCGCCTAAGTTGACGCAATTTTGCAAGGGACACAAAGCGATGCATCAGGAGCAAAATGAAGACGAGTGGACGGAGGCAGAGCTTCTAAAGCTACAACAGTAAGTGTCATATTCCTATTTTGGAGGGGGAATGGCGTCATGTTTTCTTCATACTCAGTGCAGTAAATATCTGATCGTGGTCCCCCAGGGCCGTGTCCTGCTACCCTAAATACATAACGGGTTACTGGGCAAAGGTGGCGATGATGGTGGGAACCCGTTCCGCAAAGGAGTGCCACAACCAGCACATATCCCAGGGGAACTCCCAGACTCCTGCCAAGAAAACCAAAAAGCAGAAGGTGGAAGCGCCCAAAGAGTCGGGTAATGAGAAGTCATACATGACGTGCAGATATTAATACGCTGCACATGGGCATGCAGAGTCAAATGATTGCATTTAGTGAGAAGGTAACCTGAAGTTAGCTGCTGAGATTTTGACTAGATCCGAACCTATGTCTAGCTCAGGATTGTCCATTGATATCTGCCCGAGTGGGAACCTTTAAGAGGAAGCAGCAAGTGCGTCAGTTCCTGGAGACCATGCCCAGAGACATTGTGGAGGACGTTTTCAAATCTGCATCGATGCAGAATAAACGCTTCAAGGTTCGTCTCTCTCTCTCTCTCTCTTTTCTACTATTATTTATTTATTTTTTATACTGCAAAACCTGAGTAAAAACGCCCCCTTGTGTCCATCTTGATGGATAGATCCCCTCCATGTGTGAAAGTGAAGACGACGACAGTGCAATGTCAGACCTGGAGCCCGTGACCCCCATGACAACCCGCCTTCATGAAGCCAAGACTCCTCAGTGTCTACATATCACTCCTAGCATGATGGGTTCTCCAAACAGGTGACTTCAAGCTTTTCCACTTTTCAGATACTAAGAGGAAGCCTCTTTTTCAGTTTCCATCCTAGCTTTATATACGTTTTCTTGTTTTTCTTGTTTTCTTTTTCTTTATATACGTTTATCTTGTAAATGGTACATGTAAACTACGCTTTGACAAATGTAATAGAGCTTGTAACTCTGCAAAACTGACTCTTGTTCTTGATTTCAAGGCACAATAAAGACAAGTACATCTATCAACTCCAGAAGAGGATGAAAAAAAATCAGTTTAATGTCCACAAACAAGCTCCAAAGGTGCCTGATTTTATATATTTTAAGATTCTTGTGATTAAAAAAATAACAATTACAACAACAAAACTTGATGCATCCAGATGACGCTTGGCTTCTTTGTTTCTTTCAGAGCTTCACCCCCTCACCAACGGTTAAACTTAAAATGAAAAAATGTGGTAACACAGGTGGGTTTCCTGAGAAATTCCTAAAACAATGAATTTACTTCTGTTCCAATCCAATCCATTATTTATTGTATTTTATGTATTTATTACATTGTAAAGTGTTATTACATCTATCACTTTATTTAGAGGGAATTATCACAATTATGGATTTCATTCATCAACAGATTCTTACCTTTTTTTTCTCCCCCCCCCATTAGAGAATGACACCTTCGTTTTCTGGGAGATGTTCCCAGACCAAGAGCGTGAAAGTGGAGAGGAAGAGGACTTTTACTTCTCAGACGGAGACTAACTGGAGACGGCACTGAAACGTGGCGACAAAAAGAAAAATCAAAAATTGTTCACTTGAATTGAAAGTTGCAAGATGCTAAATTTCCCTTGTTTGACTAGCTTACATTCCTCTGTTTATTCACGTTCAAGTTTGGAAAGTGGGGTGATGCCATGTTCACTCAGGATCTGAACTCAAACACACGTTGGCCCAACTGATTGACCTGAGCCTTTTAAATAAAACAAGTCTCATCCACCAGCGTTTCTGCTCGATACATGACCTGTGGTAAAATGAAGCATTTTACTAAAGTTAGCATTTTATTATGCAGGATGACTTCTGATGTTGACTTTCTAATGTCTTCTATAAATATGATTGAAGTCTTGAGTCTTTTGTATATAAATGCAAAAATAAAGTTTTAATTCTTATGGTTTATGTCTGTTATAAATGTAGATATTAATCATTGAAAGCATAGGTTTACAACCTTCTTGACTTGTGGCTCCTCTAAAT
Source organism: Lepturacanthus savala (assembly GCA_030544235.1). Classification (NCBI taxonomy): domain Eukaryota; kingdom Metazoa; phylum Chordata; class Actinopteri; order Scombriformes; family Trichiuridae; genus Lepturacanthus; species Lepturacanthus savala. The sequence goes on along the minus strand of CM060469.1, from coordinate 14,633,037 downwards.
GAAACTAGTCTATTTATGGCCCCTCATCACAGGCTGTAGTTTTACTGTGGATATGAAATAGATTGTTTAATTTGAGACGTTTTGAAGAAGATAAAGTTTCCAGTATTTCTCAAGAGAAAAGCTGCATCATATCTTCACATTATCACTCGAGTCATCTCTATAATGCATGAAGCTTGCAAGGAGATAACCTCATTTGTCAGTTTCCTCATATCCTCACCCTGTTAAAATAATGAATGTTCAATCAAAAAGGCCTCAATAGTGGATGACTGTGGACATAAATAAAACATTGTGTGTCACTTATGTAACAGAATAAATGACTCAGGCTAATTTTTGAAGAATCTAGTATAACTAGACAACTTTAAACCTGTTTTAAAATGTCCTTTCATTCCATAGTGCAAAATCAAAACTAAACCTAAACTACCTGGAGGTAAATTAAACAAATCTCAGTTAAATCGAATTGGTCAAGATGCACTTCCCCTTTTCATCATCATCCTTTCCAGGTCTTTGCCTGTTTTTATTGAATGTATCTAATTTCCAACATCCAGTTTTGACTTTTTTTTTAACATTTTAAATGGCAGATTTTCAATAAAGTATTGACATTCAATGGGCATCACTGAAAATCCTGGAACTTCCTTTAGTTATATTTGGCTAAGTATTTATTGAGTTTATTAATATGCACAGCACTTATTAAATTATTATTAAGGTATAACTTGTGAAATTTAGAGTTAATTAGTATAAACAATATAACACTGAGTTTTTTTTGATAATAAACATTATTACTCACTAGTTGAAACTGATTCAAGAATCATGTCTAGAGTTTGAACTATAGATTCATTCTAATGCTTCTTAAAGCTGCTGCCATCATGAAAACATGTTGAATTGCCCAAGTCAGGAAATTATATCCTGACTTAAGCAAAACAAATGGCCTAAATGAAACATACATTGTCCTATAGGAAATAGAGTATGATCCTTTCAACTGAGAATTAAGGTGATTGTACCAGAAGTGGCAGCATCATCAGATGATTTAGGCAGAAAACTTTTCGATAGGGTGGCGATATTTACACTCAAATCATATATCATATATCATCTGATTACACATCTGAAAACTTAAGTACACTCCATTCAAGTTTGTTTAATCAAACTACACTGTAGTTCAAGACAATGTCACGCTTTCCATGAAAAGTCACATATTTATTTACCACTGTGAGTTTAGAAAATTAATAGGAAATATAGTCAAGACATTGACTATATTTTAAAATATATATAAAACAGTTCTAAACTGTGTTAACATGATTTCACAAGGGTTTTCTAATCATCCATTAGCCTTCTGATTCAATGAGCCAACACTATTAGAACACTGGAGTGACAGTTGCTGTAAATGGGCCTCTATACACCCATGTAGTGCAAATGCAAATAGTCATTTACCACATTAGCAATGAATAGTGTATTTCTGATTAGTTTTGTTATCTTCATTGAAAAAATCTTATCTTTCAAAAATAAGGACATGTCTAAATGACCCCAATCGTTTTTGAATGGAAGCGTGTACATGACTTACTGCATGTCAGCAGCGGTCTGAGGCAACCACTGGTTTATTTTATTTATCTCCGACTCCTAAAATCAACTTTGTTATCTCCTGCCTGATACGTTTAAGCTCGTTCTGCCTCACGCGCTCTCCCTCTGAAGGCGGCAGAACTCGCTGGTCTTGCCGATCACGTGCAGATCGGGTCACGTGACTCTGCGTCTATAACCGGCTGCTCAGTGCTGCCTCCATCAGACCGACGCGTACAACAGGCCCGTCCGGACTGCAGCAACAGCCGCGGACACGATGAAAACACCGTGAGTGTTTTTCCAACTACAAATATGTTTCCCGGAGACGCGTTTTAACGTGAATATGTCTGTTTTTCCCACGTGTAAATGACAGTTTGATAGTTAGCTGCTTGCTAACGGAGCAGGTCAAAGCGGCGACTTAGCGAACAGTTTCATTTGACCTACTAAGCTGCTAAATCGCATTGAGACTTTGTTTTTGTTGTGACCCTGAGATACATCTATGAAGTAAGGGCGTGTTTTCAGTATCAGTCGGCGTCGTTTGTTCGGGCGAACCTCTGAAATGTTCTGTTTTGTGGGGTTTCTCTTCCCAGCAGGATGACCTCCTTCCTCCTCCTCTTGTTGTCCAGCTCTCCGGTCTGGAGCGGATACCTGGAATATGATCAAGATGTCTTGTGAGAATAATCGACTTTAAAAGTCATTTACGTTATTTCTGTCACTTTCTTTGAATGGTTTCAAACCAATTCTGGTTGCAAAAAAATGCAAAAAAGAGAATATATTAATTAATAAAGAAAAAACTAAGTTCTGTTGCATCTTGACTTCTGTTTCATATGTAACTCATACAGAATTTACTTATGATTTACACATAAAGTGGAGCTTGGTAAGATCAATCAGTTCTGCTGCTAATCTGCAGTTGAAAAGTGTGAAACATGAGCGTAGATCTGATAATGTTGAACATGTTTTGTCTCCAGGACCAGTATTGTCTGCCATAAGATTTGTGGATAATTTGAAAACATTGTAAAGATCTCAATAACGATAGTATGAAAATCTTGGCTAATGCATTAACTTTTTGTTAGTCAAATCTCTACAGTGATGTCTCCAAAAGTTTGCATAAAGGTTCAGTTACCTGTCGGCTAATTAGCGTGATTAATACACATTAAATTCTACATGTTGGATGGTTGCTGTATATTCAGTTTCTGCAGGGAATGGTTGCCCAGGTTGCTGGTAATAAAGGATAATAAACACGCTTTTTGCTCTTGTCCTCAGGATCCCGGAGGACTGGACTCGTGGTGGTCGTGTTGACCCCACGGAGGAGCTGGAGTTGACCTTTGCCCTCAAGCAACAGAATGTTCACATGCTGGAGGAGACGCTCAGACTTGTGTCAGACCCGGACTCAGCCCAGTACGGTAGGACCCTGTCAGATTACAGCTGATTCTCCTCAAGGAAACTTAAAAAAAAAAATCTGCATACTTACATAAGCTTATCAGCTTGTAAGTGTATTCACACACATTATTTCTATTTCAGTCCTGTAATTAATCATTGTGCAGAATGTCAGCGAGCATGTGAAAATACCTGCACTGCACTGACCTGATAGTTTAAAAATAACGCTCAACTCTTAAATTTGACCTCTTTCCCCTGCTGCAAACAAAGCCTTTATTGTGTCACTGCGTCTTATAATGTAGTTCAGCAGTGACGCAGCCTGTTTCTTCCCCTGCAGGTAAACACCTCCACCTGGAGGAGGTGGCGTCCCTGGTGCGCCCGTCTGAACTGACCCAGAAGGTGGTACGTCACTGGCTGCAGAGTCACGGGATCACAAACTGCCAAACCGTTCTCACTCTGGACTTTTTACAGTGCACCATGGCTGCAGAGTAAGCAATTTTTTTTTCAGCAACATTTGTTCTGCCTACTCTACAGTAATGTTCACTTTCTTATGACACAGTTACAGAACGGGAGTTTCTTCTGCTTCCCTCGCCCTGTAAATCATGCAAAGGCCACACTGTTCTCATTTTGTGAGCCAGTTCCTCTATTCTGTGGTTGAAATCAAACTCTGAGCTGAAGGCTTTTGAAATTCATAAATGTAGCTCACAGAGAATTATTTCCTACACATGAACAACTGAAATTGCATGTTTTTATTCCATAATGTGAATGTGCATCTTCCTGACGTTTCAGGCTGTGATTGTTCTTGTGTTTTAAGGGTCGCAGAGACGCTGCTTCCAGGGAGCAAATTCCACCGTTACACCAGAGACGGCCATTCCGTCGTGAGGTCTTCAGCTCCGTATTCTGTTCACGATGATATTCACCAGCATCTTGACTTTGGTAAAAACATTTAATTCAGCTTTGACAGGATCATTTATCTTCTGCTCTGTATTTAGATCAGGATTCAAGTTACTATTTTTTTTCCTCCCTACTTTGACAGTTGGAGGGCTTCACCGCTTTCCTCCTAAAGGTCAGGACCTCGGCAAAGCCTCGTCCGACAGGAAGCACTCTGAGTCCGGGCTGCACCTGGGAGTGACTCCTTCCATCTTGAGGACCCGTTACAACCTGTCAGCAACTGATGTGGGGAAAGCTCAGAACAACAGCCAAGCTGTCGCTCAGGTATGACCCTCTCCCAGTGTCGGTTAATGATGAAATGTTCCTATTATAACCACTGGCTCACTAAAATCTCACCACATCTTGGTGTACTTTGTCACTTTAGCTAGCTGTTTTCTGTTTTTAGTTCTTGGAGCAGTACTACAAACCTGCAGACTTGGCTGAGTTCATGAGCTTGTACTGTAGTAGCTTCCAGCACATGTCCCAGGTGGACCGGGTTGTAGGCACCCAGCAAACAGGAAAGGCTGGTCTGGAGGCCAGTCTGGATGTGGAGTACATCATGAGCACAGGGGCAAACATCTCCACATGGGTCTTCACTAATCCAGGTCTGTAGGTGACTCTTTACATGTATGATGTCTCAGCCGTTTACATTTTTGAGTTAAGAACAGGAGAAAATGTTAACGTTTTGAATTTTTCATAATCCATAGATTACACAAGTCTTAACCCAAATAAGCCACGTTTTTTTTTTCAAACAATATAATTATATCAGTTGAGTCACTAAAATCATGTTTTTGTCATCTTGTACTCTTTTCTTTGCAGAAAATAGCGTTTTAATGTCTGGTAGAGTTACTGCTTCCACAAATCCACGCATAAACAAAAAACTATTATTTCTATGTACAAAAAAGCAAAACCCAATGGTTTAGACAAAATTAAAATATTATGAAGTTAGAGGATTTATTTTGTGACTTCCTCTCAAATTCTGATGTGTCATATTTCAGCCCTGTAATAAAACAAATCCACTCGCTCACTCCCACTTCCTCATGTACCTCCAGGTCGTCACGAGTCCCAGGAACCTTTCCTCCAGTGGATGGTTCTGCTCAGCAACATGTCCGACCTGCCCTGGGTTCACACCATCAGCTACGGGGACGATGAGGACAGCCTGTCCACGGCCTACATGATGCGCATCAACACCGAGTTCATGAAGGCTGGCGTCAGGGGCATCTCTTTGCTCTTTGCCTCTGGTCAGTAATGGGAGAAAGTATCCAGAATTCATCCTGAATTCATTCAGAATTCACACTGTGCACTTGTAGTATACAGACACAAGAATATCCGCAAATAAGGCTCACTTCATATCACACTGTCAAAAACATGAATGTCCTTCAGAGGTGACAGTATGAAGCCTTGACCTTTCTACAGGAAAGGTTTGGCCTGTTCTCTTTAGGAAGTTCCCTAAAAGTGGAGCAACTGAAACTGCAGCATTTTTTCCCTTCTGTTCGTCTGAGTCAAGTCTGAAACCTCTCAACTGTTTGTGGTTTGAAAAATATAAAACTATTTAGATGATAAAAAGGGAACCTAAAACTACTGTGTAGTTTAACAGCTGTCTAAGACATGTTTATGAGATACCTTTTTTGGGGGGAGTTGTAGCTTTTGTTCTTACTTGCAACAATACTTGAGAGGCTGACAGTGAAATGTGCTTTATGGGCAACTGTTTAATCTCGGGTCTTGTTTCGTGTTCAGGTGACAGTGGTGCTGGCTGCAAGCATTGGGACGGAGGCCAGAACACGTTCAGGCCCAGTTTTCCTGCCTCAAGGTAAAACATGTCTTTCTTTGCTGCTACTGGAAATGAATGCATTTGTCTCATGCATTATATATGTGATAGGGGTGTTAAACTGAGTTTAGTAAAAGTAAAAACTAAGCTATTTCATTTTCTTATCTCAAAAAACAGCTGAAGTCTAATGCTCTATGTCTGCATTCCTGTCCCCAGCCCATATGTGACTACAGTTGGAGGGACATCTTTCAAAAATCCATTTAAACTCACATATGAAGTTACAGATTATATCAGCGGAGGAGGCTTCAGCAACGTCTTCAAGATGCCAGACTACCAGGTGATCCCATCGGGTCATTTACGCGTTTTTTTTTTTTCCAAACATTTTGACACTACTTGATGACAAAGTAATTTATGCAGAGTAATTGTTTTTCCACAGGCCAGTGCAGTGGACACCTATCTGAAGAGCGTAGCAGCGAGCCTCCCACCGCAGGCGTACTTTAACCTCAGTGGCAGGGCCTATCCAGACATGGCTGCTTTGTCTGATAACTACTGGGTGGTCATCAACAGAGTACCCATCCCCTGGGTGTCTGGGACTTCGGTAAAACCTTTCACTCGATTTATCATTTTTTAGTGAATGGACAGTGAGACATAATAGAATACAAATACATCTGTAACAAACTATGAATAAAAATTAACTTTACGAACACAAATGTAACATGAACAAAACATGTAAATGACCATTTATTAGGCAAAAAACTGATCAAATAAATCAAATGTGTTCATTATTATTTAAATAATTATGTTTTTGCAAGTTGATCCAGGGTCTAGTTATCTTTTTATCAAACTAGTGTTTAGGACGGTCAGTATGGATGGCATCAAAGAGCTTTTCTGAGAGACTATATGATTTGTATTAGCTGTCATTGTTCTGAATTCTCCTCTGTTGTCATATTTGTTGTATTTTCTGTCTAGGCGTCGACCCCTGTTGTTGGGGGCATGTTATCTCTCATCAATGATGAGCGGCTGCTGAAGGGCCTGCCTGCACTGGGCTTCCTCAACCCTCGCCTCTACAAGCTCAAGGGACAGGCTCTATTTGACGTAAGTCAGTACTGAAGCATTTGCTCTTCAATAGAAGAAGAAGAATAAAAGTTTTCGGCAAATCTGTACATTTTGTGGTCATGATCTGGTTCCTTAATTCTATGCATTCTTGTTTCCAGGTGACTGAAGGTTGTCACCTGTCCTGCATGGACGAGCAGGTCCAGGGGAAAGGTTTCTGTGCTGCACCATCATGGGACCCAGTCACCGGCTGGGGAACACCAAACTACCCCGCACTGCTGGCTCTGCTTCTGGCTGAGTGAACCCCCCCCTTTAATTCCTGAAAGTTGAACTGTCAGAGCAGCTTCTGCTCTGAGAGCAGGTACTTTACACACATCCTGAAAACACACAGAGGACGGATGGTGACACGGAGGGAACACCACGCCTACACTTTAGATTCATGCTTTCGTTTTATTCAGATGTTCATTTGAGGTTAAATCACTTTCATTATTACAGTCTGCAGGAACCTTTTTATCTATGATCTGTTCTTTCCATATAAGGATAAATTCTCTACCATCCAATTTTTTTTATCTTCTCCAAAAGGCTTAAAATTGTTGTTCAAATATTTTTAGATCAGGGTTAGTGCTGGGATTTTTAATGCTTTACTGCGGACGTCTGTTACTGCTGTTCACTGAAATTTATGTGACCCAGATTTTTTCTGTGATTCTGATAAAACTTGTAGGCAGATGGATGTTGTGCTTTCGCATCATGCCACTAAATACGCTGCGAGGGAAAGCGTGGACGAACTGACTGCTATGCATAAAAACTTAAATGATGCTGAAACACCATCCGATTACCTGTTTTATATTAAGACATTGTTATATCATTTGAAAATCTGTATACCGGATGCAACGACCTTCTCAGAAGAATTAAATTTAGCTCTTACCATATTACTGAAAACATTTGGTTTGTAGTAAGATTTTGACACTATTCTGCAGGGATGAGATATTTAATTTATTTTAAAGACAAACATCTGTGCATGCAACTTTCAACATGTCTAAAGTATTTTAAATAAATCAGGAACATAGTTTGTGTTTTAAACTTTACAGGACCTCTTGTTTTTTAACTTTGAGTTTAAATTGGTTTGTTGCTGTTTGCTCTGCAGCCATAAACCAACCTAATGCACTGTAGAAAAAAAAAAAATGTGGGTTAAATGCGATTCAGCAATCGCACCAATTGCCTGTCGTCTTTGCACTTGTTTTGAACTTTTGACCATGTTAATCCTTAAATCAGATGTTTTATGTGAGTGTCTGTTCTGTGTTTGAGAAAATGTAATAAAGATGGATTTTTACTTTGAAATGTCACATGATTGTCCAGGATTATCCAGAGTATGGTGCAGTTTTCAGAAATAAGCCAAATATTTAAGAGGTGAAGTGTGATTAACAAATTTGTTTTATTTCATTCACGACATCCGTCGCATGAAAAATCAGAGCTGCTGTGCAGTAATAAGGTCATTAAATTATATTTACTAACGAAGTTTGATATTTGCTAATTTGATGTTCCCTCTCGTGTGTGTGCAGAAAATGAGTTTGTTCAACTCATTGTTACATAAGGTACCGGTCGGATGTGATTTTTCAAGTGAGAGTTGGTTACACTTCCTTGTCACATTAGTTTATTATTAAAGCGATCTGCGGCGCAGTTACACGTTCCTTTAGTATTTAGTCACAAATGAATTAATGAACCTTAAAGAGAAAGTCAAACCATGTTTACTCTGTTCTACTGAAATAATTTGACAATTACAGAAACTGAGAATGGCCTTGCTTGCTTTGTTTGTACATCGTCATCTTGAGATCACAATTTAATTTGGTTAAATCAAGCTTCTCGATTAACAAAATAATCAATCTGATATGACAAAACACAATGAACCTATTATTGATCAATGCATCGGGCTGTAGTTTAATCAACGTTTAACACAGGCAGATAGTGGATTCTGTTCTGTTAGAGATTACTTTCAAATCAGTCAACATTTAAGGTAAGATTTGCCCGGCTGCAGCTACGTAACACAATTATCCTGTGATCTTGAGAAAACAGGTCATCTTGATAGCTGCATAAAAACAGAATAGCAAGCACAGCTGTTCCTGGCTTCCCTCAAAATACCTAGAAACAAGGCCATTATTCATGGTCTACAGAGCAGCTACAGTATTTGCGGCAAATGTTTTTATCGTGGGGACAAATGACACTTTCATTTTGGGTAGTGCAAGGGGGAAAAAAAACATTTTAATTGTCACTATTGTAAATCACATGGCTATTATCTACATGATTTTTGATATTGCGTTGTACAAAATGAAAATATGCAAAGACCACCCCCTCGAAACACACTCACATGAAAGGGGAAAGGGTAAAACAAACTGTGAAATCTCTTCCAAGAGCTACAGGGACTTTCTTACTACATACATTACCACAGAGCTTATGTCAAACAGTGTACAATATGCACACTTGGGGAGAGTACAAAATTGAAAAGGTGTCATTGCTGAGGATCGATGCAAATTGGACTGCTATTGCAAAAAACATTTTTTATCTGGCTGTGTTAAGGTATAAATAAGTTTGCAGGTGCAGAACCATGAATTAACATCTTCACAAGAAGAAACCGTAAATTGTTCCATTTCAGGTAGCGCCAAAGTAGGGTACAGTAGGAGGCCTGAGGGGATCGAGGTTCTCACGAGTTTCTTATTCAAACCTCCATACATATCAAAAAGTCTGTGAAAAGGTCATTTCGGTTTAAACCTTTTATCTAGAGACAATACAAAGGGGACTTCTTATCTCACAACAAAGCAGGCCACGGGACATTAATTGTCTGTCAAGGAGCGGAGATACGGGTCGAATCCTCCAGTGTACGCTCGTGTCGTTCGGCCGGTTTCGGGGGTCAGTTCACTGGTTGTTTTTAGCTTTTGCGTGTGTGAGGATGTGAGACTTCAGGTTGGTCGACTGAGCGAATTTCTTGTTGCAGCCGTCAAAGGGGCACACATACGGGCGGTCTCCAGTGTGAATACGCACGTGTGTGCGCAAGTTAAAGTCCAGAGAGAACCGCTTGCCACAGCCCTCAAATGTGCACTGGAGATGAGAGAAATGGAGTTTAGGGTTAAAGTAGAATGTAAAGAATGTTGATGAACTCATAACTGACATGACAATAGAAAGGTCAGCTCATGCTGCGCCTGCTCTGTCACAAAGACGTGTTTATATTTCAATACATCCTTCACCAAAAAGACACGTAGAGAACGAAGGAACCTAACCTGGAAAGGTTTCTCTCCTGTGTGTACAAGTTGATGCCGCTTCAGTTTTGAACTCTCCACGAAGGCTTTTCCACACTCTGCACAGACATGCACACGAGGCCCGTGGGTATGCAAGTGCTTTCTCATGGCCGAGTTGTCCCTAAACATCTTGGTACATCCCTGAGGAGTTGAGGAGAACAGGATGAACAAATCACGCAGGACATGGTAACTAAAGTCAGTATAAAGGTATAAAGTGTAGAACTAATTCTGACGTTGTGTCATAAACACTCACTTTGTGTGGACAGGCTATCGTCCTGGGTGCATCATCTTCTTTTACTTTCCTTGGCTTCATTCTGTAATAAAATATAAAGTTGTCACTTCTTAGAAATTACAACTATCACAGGAAACAAAAGTTTAATTTGAAAAACATTACATTTGGCTTAACTTGTAAAGTATAAGTTAAAAGGCTCAATAACAATCATTTAGATTCCTATGTTCAATACTGTAGTTTATCAACATTAAAATGTACAACGGTAGTAATACAAGTAAACTTTCTAGTTTTGAAAAGGCATTCTGTTAATAACATTGTTTTATGTTTACCAAGTGAATGTGATTCGCCAGCATTTAGTCTGGAGGGTAAACAACATCTGTGTCAACACGTACCGCGCAAACTCTGCCAGCTGTTTGGGGTCTGACAGGTCGATTCCTGGGATGCCTCCAGGAGGAAGCTTCTTCCCCGTCATGTACTCTGAATAATCTGGAGGCGAGTTTTCCCCCGTGATTTGCTCTTCGTGGTCTATGTCTTTCTTGTCATCTGAATGAGGAAATCAGACAGTTTAAGAGAGGAATCAATAAGTAAACAGACCCAGAACAGAATTAATCACGGCCATTTAATAACACACTTAATCCTCAATCAGTCCTCCTTAACAAAAATTAAAAGTTTAACTATTTTTTAAAAACTAAATTGTCAAGAAAATCAGTCAAATTCAAAAATGATTTATATAGATATCCTACTGCTGATGTAAATATAATTTTATACACACACACACACATATATATATATATATATATATATATATTATGATCACCTGTTGGACATGCTTCTTTGTTGATTTTACTATTGTGGTTATCATTTTATAATTGCATTACAATAAATTTTGATTAGCTTTTTTTAAACTTTTTTTTGGTGGTTTTTGATACGTGTATAAATACAATTACATGAAAGTACATGTAATGTTACATTTATAGCGCAAGAGAAAATAAATTCACAAACAACCCAAACTGAAAAAAACACATTTAGCTCTTTAGTTTGTGTTTTGTTAAATACACTGGATGTAAAGCACTTTGAAACGTGTAATGTTTAGGCTATCATCACTTCAAACCGCGCTGATTAATTGGGGGTAACGTTGATCTCGTCTAAATTGATTGTTTGCGCAGCACTAACTTATCGACAGAAGCGAACAGATGAATTAACACAACTGACGCAATCCGCTTGTTTTTTTGCGCTTTGTAAACATCACTTAAAAAAACAGGTTCGCTTCGTTCACTGTCCCGGCTGCGAAAAGAACGAGGTGTCCCTGAAGGCACCACAGCCACCGTCTAACTGAACTGCGCCACAGCGGCCTAGCGGAGCCAGCTGCACTCGCTCCCACTCTCGCCGCCATCTTCGTCGGCCAAATAAACGCCATTTTTTCGGGCCGCCATACTTTCTCGACCGGGGAAATATGGCGGCGCCCATCGCCACATAAAACATGGCTTCCCATAAAAACAAAAACATTTCAAATGGAGTTTAAGTGGCTCTCGGTCGGGAAAACAGCGTCAACTTTAGCCGAGCACCAGGCCCCCAGCCGGGCCCGGTCACACGGTGCACACGCCGAGAACAAAGCGACGGGCCAGCTTGCAGGAATTCACTCAGTTCACTCTCAACTTACCCGATGCCCACATAGTGACGGAAAACTCCCCCTCCAGCGTCTTTATCTGGACTTGTTTCTGTTCCCATTTTCTGCCCATCTCCCCCGCGCTCACGTAGCTCTTTTTGCCCGCTTTCTTCCCGCTTCCAGCCCGCTTCATGCGGCCCGTGGAGCTTTTCCCGGCCACAGTAACCAGAGTCTGTTCGATGTAGTCCTCCTCCACGGCAGGCACCGGGATGAGGATCTGGTCCTCGTAGCCGTCGTCCGTGTGCAGCTCGGAGTCGTCCTCGCCCACCACCTCCTCCCTGGTCTGCACCAGAATCACCTCTTGGTGCGGGTGGATGGAGTTCGGGTCGTCCGCGTCGAGCGGCTGTAAGGCGATCATCGGCTGGTGCTCCCCGTCGTCTCCGACTACTGTGGTCTCGATTGTCTCTACTTCGATTTCGTGCAGTTCCACTATTTCTGCTGGCATCTCCGACCCGTCCGCCTCTATGTACAGGGTGTCCCCCGATGCCATGTTGAATTCTGGATTTCCTCCTACTTAAATTGTGTTTTTCCCCCACTCCTGCGTTCCCTCCTGCCTACTCTCAGCCGTCCTCCTCCCTCTCCAACAACAACTCTTCACTCCTGTACTCTCGCCGCCACTACGCTCTAGTTATGAAGTCTCGCGTGACTTGGACCCACGAGCCGTTTTTAAAAAACAGGACCCGCAGCTTGTAATTTTTTGAAAAAGTTTAACCCCCCCCCCAATACCCTCCGCTGAAATAATACTTATTTTCTATTTATTCTTCCAGTTGAAGCTTCAATATGAATAATGATTTAAATCAGAGTGAAGACTTTTCTGTTTCTGTCATTTTAAATTATTTTTTCACAGCACTGTAACTTTGTTCTTATTTTCGTTTTAATTAAAATTTTAGGCTTTTCCGCTTTAATCAACTGTTCTTAAATTACAGATTGCTTGTTTTTGTTTTTAATTTCAATTTTTGGATTTTACATATTGCTTAATTTTAATCAAGTTTGAACTTGTTCTTTTTTTTGTTCTTATTTTTTATTATAAATTTGTAGTTTTTGTATATTTATTTTTTCTGCCTCTGGATATTTGTATATAAAAAATGTTATTTTTTACTCATTGCTGTATCTGAGCAGTGGGAAAGCACACATTTTCCTGATGTGGGATCAATAAAGTTTCTAATTCTAATGAATTTTCCCCCTTTAATCCACTGTTTTTAAATTGTATGCTGATGCTTTAATGTATTATGTAAAGCACTTAGAATTACCTTGTTGAAATTTGCGCTACAAATAAACCTGCCTTACCTGAATGTGCAGAGTTTGCCACTAGAAGGCTGTTTTCATATTTCATTTCATTGTTCTGGCTTCACAGAACAGTCCAGACCTGCTGTCACTTTACAGTCTCAGCACACCTGAGATAAAATATCTTTGCATATTTATGGGTTCTGGAATATATTTTGAGGGGCTGTTGTAGTTTTGAGTATTTATATCTCATAATTATATATATTTTTTCTGGGAAAAAAACAACTTTTGTGTAATCCATGTGAGGAGGGGATACTTGATCAACAATAATGTCCATGAAGATAATGAACCAAATATATGTGGGTGTTACCAGTTATTTATGGGAATAAAAATAATAGCCTCATATGATCATAATATTTTAAACACGTAGCTTATAAATACTTCAAAATATGCCCGATGAGGCTGCTGTTAATAAACCACTACTTTATCTCAGTATTTACCAATTCTTAGCTTCATTTATACCATGTGATATGTAAGAATACAAACAGCTGGAGCCAGTGGTTATTTTCATTGTCAGGGTCAGTGATAAATGAAGATCGGAAAGTCAAAAACCTTTTAAAATACAGATTTAAAATCATTCATCAGGTATCTCAAAATGTACATTTTGTGTTCATGATGGTATTATGCCATTTAAAAGTCCATTTGTACCATTTTCTTACAGAAATCACCCGGAATGTGTGATTTTTTTGAGACAGAATATCAAACAAATGGTTTAACTGATAAAGAATGATAATTTAAACATTTAATCCACCTAGAATATAAAACTAATTAATAGCATTAAAGCATTATAGCATTATATATATATATATATATATATATATATATATATATATATATATATATATATATATATATATATATATATATATATAGTGAAGTGACACTTTGCTATACTTTAATAATATTCTCCAAACTATTCTATTATATCTCCAAAGATATTACTTTTACAGTAATACACACATTAATGCTTTAAAATGACTAAAATAAAATATTTGATCATCAAAACATGTATTAAAATCAATCAATACAAAATATAAGACTTCAAATCTGGTCTTGTGTAGTGTAAAGAGAATTTTACAGTTTGGAGTTGTGGATTATTCATGGCTGAAAATCCAACTTTGTGCTATGGGTGTCACATTTACAAAGGTTGTAAAAGCTGTTTGTCTCATTTGAGATGCAGGTGCACAGATACTTGGCCCCTCCCTTTGGTGTGGGGAGGGGCTTCATTGATCACACCTTCAGCCTGTATCCTACAACCTGTTGTGTGAGTGGGTGTGCCCCGAAACTGTGATGACACACATAATGCCACAGAGCCAGTTTGCTGCATACACAGCAAGGGAGAGTCATGGGGAAAGCAGGTGGAAGAGGCGACTTTGAATGGGTTTACAATGACCAGCCGCACACTTCAAGAAGAAAAGAAATACTGGGTAAGTGATTCCAATCTTAACAAAAAACAACACTGAGAAATCTGCTGAGTTGAATGGTTGACAACTAAGTTCAAGTGTGACTTTTTCTTCTAGCCTGCTTATAAAGTTGTAGCTGGTTAAACCTGTTTACTACTTAGAAATACTCTGTTAAAATGGCAGATTTTGAAGGTCACTATTAATGTGCAATCCGATACATATGGATGTCAAGGTTGAAGTGACAGTAGGCTATTATTTCATTTCCAATTTGGACTCTAATTTTGCAAAGATATATTTATGTTTATCACATTGCTCTCACCTCTCACAGTTAACTCAAACTTTGAGACTGCATCATTTTTTACTAATATCATTTGTAAGAAAAAGTTACTTCTTAGAAACGTGACCCTTGGTCGACATTCCTCTCTATTCAGTGCAGCAGAAATGGTGTTAATCACATTGATATGAGAGGTGGGACATATTTCAGTCTCAGTCCAGAATTTTTTAGAACCTCACAAAGGTGGGATTAAGTCTCTCTTTATGTAAACCTATCTGCCTCTGTCATCTTTTTCTCTGACCTGCGAGACAATAACGACAAGATTGTTGGAAGGTGCAGTTAATAATGCCTGTGAGCGAAGTAACAAGACACATTCCCTCCTCATGACACACACACACACACACACACACACACACACACACACACACACACACACACACACACACACACACACACACACACACACACACACACACAATGGCTCTGCATGGAGTGATAAGAAAGACTTTGTGGGAGTCAGAGGATCCCTTAAAGAATGATATTTAGTCATTAAACTGCTTTAAATCACCATCATTAGGTGATTAATCCTAAAATATACTGAACTGTGTACTGAATGCATCATCATGGATATAATTAGCGATTTATCACGTAATTCTAAAGAAAACTTAACAAGATCCAAACCTGATCATGTATATTTGATCCTGGCTTTGTCCAGTGTTTGTGTGGTTGCTCTGGTGTGAAAGAAGCATCTCAAAGGTGATGGGGTTGTTTGAGCCTTGAATTATTGAAGCGTTTTCTTTTATTGTATGTTGCTGCTCTCAGTTTACTTTTTTAAAACTTCTTTTCTTTAGCCAGACAGTGCGTCGGTTTGCCTTTGGTCCTCGTCAAATGAACCACAAACACATAGCTGTCCTCTGCCCTGCCCTGAGGGGAGAGGCAGGGAGGCAGAGGAGGGATGTGAATATGTCAGAGGTCGCTGAGCCTTATCTTTTCTTTTTCCACATGATCATATGAGATCGCATAACATCAGCCTGTGAGGTCATAATGATTCATTATTATGACATTTGATCTTTTAAAGTATTCTTTGTACAATGCACAATTTAATTATTATATCAAACTTGGAAAACTGAGACTGAATCCTTATACTAGTATTTGACAGTGAACAAATCGACTTGTCACTCAGATATGATGACTTGGCTGTAAAGGTGTGAGCGCTTTCTTTTACAATCTCTGGTTATTGATTTAACTTTATGCCTTGTGGGTGGGCTATACTATTAACAAGTGCAGCTGTTTAACCTACATACACATGTACATACATAAAGAAATGTACTCATTGAAGGTTAAAAAAACAAGACAAAAAAACAGGTTTGGAACTGTATTTTGACAAATTACAAATTCCATGAATGTATTTGACTGAAATGCTGTATAATTAAATATTCTGTAGTGAACCAGTAAAGATTGAGTAGGCGTCCCTGCTTCTTAATACACGTCTGCTCCTCCAACGCAGAGACTATTGGGTGTGTACGAGATTTTTTTTTGATTACGATTTAATCTTTAAAATGCAGACTGCAGTGGAGCAGTGGAGAATTCCACTGAGCTAAACATTAACTGAACGAATAGGGTTTGGTCAATATAGGGGGAACCTAGCGCACAATGCAGGACTTCCAAAGTGGTGTCCTTAACCTTTTAGGTACCCAGGTAAGCCCCATTTGCATTAGAACTATTACACCATGGAAGTGGAAGCAAAGATGTGGGTCATATTTGCATGTGACATCACCTGTTGGCGCATCTTTCTTCTCACACTCGCCGGGCTCAGACGAGCCGCTCTTATTTGCTCTCAATCTTTTCCTTGTACATACCGAGGTGAGACCAGTTCAACAAATCACACCCAGCACCTCCAAATAAGTTGGATCATGTCACAAATGTGATGTGAACTAATCTGTGCTCTTTTTGTAACAGTGTTTTTATTGTTATTTTAACCACTCCTTCCTTGTTGTCATGCACCTCAGCAAAACAACACCTTTGCCAATTAAAAATGACTTTTTTCAGAAGACGCTTCCCATGAGAAGGGCCTCATTGTGTTTGTCTGGATGCACAGTATCATGTCACATTATGAAAGGATGACAGACCCGGACCACGGTGTTGAAAATCGTGATAATTTTCCAAATGATTATGGAGAAAATTCACATCTTAAAATTAGTCTGACAGCAAGTTAGACTTTCTTTATTCATTGTCTAGAATTGCTTTTAAAAATCTAACTAATCTTTTATTTTTTTCTCGTTATCCTTCATCACCTCCATTCATTTTCTTCCTTTTACTATCTTCTTATTTTCAATTATCTCCCGGTGTTTTTCCTTCAATCGTTTTCTACTTCTGATTCTCTTCTACTCTAAAACCTAATTTTGTTTTAAAACCTGATCTTTCAATCTTGCTTTCTACCTTCCTCTGTCCTCAGCTAAATATCCAGAGATCAAGTCCTTGATGGGTCCGGACCCCCAGCTGAAGTGGGTGGTATCGGGCATGGTCCTGACCCAGCTCTTGGCCTGCTACCTGGTTCACGACCTGTCCTGGAAGTGGATCTTCTTCTGGGCCTACGCCTTCGGGGGCTGCATCAACCACTCCTTGACCCTGGCGATCCACGACATCTCCCACAACGTGGCCTTTGGCAACAAGCTCGCCAAGTGGAACCGCTGGTTCGCCATGTGGGCCAACCTGCCCATCGGGGTCCCCTACTCCGCCTCCTTCAAGAAGTACCACGTGGACCACCACCGGTACCTGGGAGGCGACCAGCTGGACGTGGACATCCCCACGGACCTCGAGGGGTGGTTCTTCTGCACCCCGGCCAGGAAGGTAGTGTGGCTCTTCCTCCAGCCTCTGTTCTACGCCCTGCGGCCCTTGTTGGTGAATCCCAAACCGGTGTCTCAGCTGGAGATCCAGAACGCGGTGGTTCAGCTCACAGTAGACTTAATTATCTATTACCTATGGGGGCTGAAGCCCATCGTTTACCTCATCGCGGGATCCATCCTGTGTATGGGCCTGCATCCCATCTCTGGACATTTCATAGCTGAGCATTACATGTTTCTGAAGGGACACGAGACATATTCTTACTACGGATCCTTGAACCGGATCACCTTCAATGTTGGATATCACATGGAGCACCATGATTTCCCAAGCATACCTGGCAGTAAACTACCTCAGGTGAGTTTTTCTTTTTTGTCCCCGGCGGGGAAACTCTGGACTGATGAGTCATTTTTTTTTTATTTTTTAGCCGAGTGGTTGAGAAACAGGCCGTTTACGACATTAAGATCAGTGCCAGCTGCCTGTAGATAAGACGGGTCTCTCCTGTCTCTCCGTGTCTAAACACAAATACCACATGTCTGATTTTTTTTTTTCCTCTATCCATTGAAAATATTATCAGATGAAAGCACAGGTTTTGTAACTGATTAACTGCTGCTTTTGTATCGCCACTAGAACACGAGGATATCTGTTTTAATGTGATAACTGCTTTTATAGACAACTATCAAATAGTTGTTTAGTTATTTTGCAACATGTCATTTAAAACTGTCTTGACTGTATTAAAATCAAGCTGTGTTGGTGCCTGAGGGCACTTCTATTATCACAAATGTACCCGGCGGTAATGACAGAGATAAAATGCAAAGTGTTGTTCTGCTCCAGGTCAACATGTCTGTATCTGATATCTGAAATATGATGCCTGAGGTGATCCTGATATATTACATTTATTTTGAATGTCAAATGTCAGTGTTTTTTTTTTTAATTTGCATTGTTAAATTTTTTTCCCAGGTGAAGCAAATCGCAGCAGAGTATTATGACTCCCTGCCTCAACACACCTCCTGGACCCGGGTATTATGGGACTTTGTGTTTGACGACAGCATCGGCCCCTATGCCAGAATCAAACGCAAGTACAAGCTTAGCAAGCAGGGATAGATCCGAGTGTGTTTCCCTCCAAACCAGGGACGTTTAAAAAAAAAAAAAAAAGTCATAAAAATATATGGACCACAGTTGTTAAATATTATTGTTTATACTCTGTACGGAAAATGTATAACGTGCTGGACATCGTCATGTCCTGTGCTTGAAGTGTACACAGTTCATCGAAACAAGATTTCTCTGTACACCATTATTTATTCATGCTTCTATCCCTGCTCTAAACAGATGGGCCGTTAGTGTTGTGATGACTTCTCTTTGTATCCAACATGACTATGAAAAGCTGATATTGCTTTCTCTGCAAATGTAGACATGAGATAATAGTGTTCATAAAGCAACATCATTATGTTTGTAAAGGTTACATTCTCAAGAGGCTTTTAGAGATGTAACTGCCTCTGTGGTTTCTTTTTCCTGCCTACAAGCAGCATTATGTCAGGCCTCCTATGAATTTCTGAATGTGATATTTAAATCTAAAGTAGGCAATATTATTCCATAATTATGGTTGAAATATATCATTTCGACCACTAACACTGTATTGTTGAATTGTAAAAATATTTTTGAATTAAATGTTTGCCTATGATTGATTGTCTGCTCCTTTTGTATTTAGTTAAAATAATGAACGAGGCATGAACCAAGCAAGGAATCAGGGTTTGCTGGCATGTAACTGGCCAATCTCAGCTTTTAAATAAAAAAACTCCAGAAGGGAGTGATGCAAGGTAGCGGAGAGAAGGTAGAAGGTTTTGGAATATATATTTTCAATAGGTAATTCTTTGCCTCCTGCAGCTTTTTAAAGACTTTTAAAGGAAAAACCTCCCTTATTACATAATACGGTTTCACATCCATCATGCAGAACAATACTGTGTAAACCTACCTACGATAAGAAGAGCCTTTTCTTCAATGACGCCTCATTCTCCAGTTTAAGCGTAAACTAATGACATCTACAGGAAGTGGACAAAATAATACAAACTTTATAATGCAAAAAAGTAGAAGTAGAATTGAGTAGTTTTCTATTGGGGCTCTTGAACACAGTTGGTGGTGATCTTTAGAGGCTGCATTACTTCTATGTTGCTCATCAAAAATCAGTGTCTTTTGGGTCTTTTGTCCATAGTGCCTCTATGCTGTTGTAGTTTTTCCTGCATATGGCCTATGTTTTCACTTTTGAATTGACCAACGCACCAACAAGCAGCAATCCTGAATCCAATTTCACCTGTGTGTCAATTTTATAAAAATATACAGTACTTATTTGGACCCATTATAACAAAGGAAAAACATACAACGGTAGTAGAAATGGGTCATGCTTCAGAAATTACTTGTCTGGCCCAAAATATATAATTTTATATAATAAAAAAGCGAGGAGCAAAACAAGAAAACAGCATGTGCAATGAGAAGCAGTAGTCTCTCATCAACAGGATATTAGTACACCATAATCTACAGCAAGTCAACACTTCTGGTCATCTGAATTAAAAAAAACAATTTAATCAAATTAGTTCTGCTGGACTATTGTACATGCTATTATTTTGTCCACTAACTGTATGTACAATTTGAATTGATTTTTTATGGTGTATGATCTTATGTCTATTTAAACCACTGTATTGTATGAAGATGTGATCCTGAAGATTTCTTTTTGCCATCTTGTTATTTCCTGTTTGCAGATGTCATATTGGCTGGTAACTCTTTTTATTATTTAAACAAAATTAAAATAAGCTCTAAACTTAAAAACTGTTTAGTTTATGCACAGATGTACCAAAACACATGAGGCTATTGTTCGAGACGGTGAGTGAAAAACACACAGACAAACACAGAACAAAAGCATCTATTGTGTAGATGGTTGACACGTCTATTGTTTTTTGTTTGAATGAATTTACTTCCAGCTTTGAAATCAGAACGTAGTTGAGAGCGGACAGAGTGGATAGAATGCAACAACCGATATTCAACCAAATCCTTCCTGCAAAGACACATTTAGCTACCATCACATAGGCCTACTGTACCATTCACTTTCTGCACATTCTTATCTAGGTAAGATTTGCATATTGCCAGAGCAACCCTCATCTTTTTTTTTTCCCCCACATCGCTACCATTATCAAGTTCAACATGTCTATATAGAGGGGAATCTTCATGGAAACAAACCACTATGATAAATGTACCACCATTTGTGTGTGTGTGTGTGTTTTTTTTAACTTTTCAAACCAAATGAAAAACTAATTTATAGAGATGGGGTTTCATGCATACTTGGGAGGTTCACAAAGTATAGGATGACTAATAGATAACACTACATTGTTTTATATCTAGATAAAACCAGGTGGCACATTTACAGTTATCGGCCTGTTTTGTGAACGATCCCCAAGTCTTAATTGATCTCACACATCTGAACAGGTAGAAACCTTTACCTCAGTCACACTGGAGTAGAAGAGCAGACTTTTTTTTTGTTCGTGTTAGTCTTCCTTGATTAATTGCCAAAAATTGATTGCTCATTTGTAACATATTATACCTTGGATGTGGAGGAGAGGGGTAATTTCAAAGGCTAATTATGGTTCAGACATTAAAGTTTCCCAACATCTCTGGAGAGAAAAAGGTTAGACATACAACACCAGTATGAACAAGGTCATAAAAAGCCTTTTTTCCCTTTCTTTTTTTTTTTTAAATATGCCAGTTGAGGGCAGGTGTATCTGCAGCACCATTTTGCCCATATTGTGCTTGTTATCATCAAATAGTTAGGGATAAACTGGACAAAATAAAATAATAGAAAATATAAAAGGCTGACGTAAATGGTGTGCAAGTTTCCTTTCTCCTTCTATAATATCAATAAAATACTCATTGTCATCAACAGCATCATCATTATCACCACAGTTTTTTTTTTAAATAATAAAACAGTAAAAACTTAGAAAACAAAAATATTTTCTTCTTAAGACTTGGACTGAACAGAGAACAAAGAGTTGCAACACCGGGCTGACTGAGTCTATAGGTGCACAGAGAGGACCACAACAACAAACTCAGCATCAATGTCCGTCCATCCCTCAATTCATCTTTTACTACGTTTTTCATCCTCTGTTGAGTTCATCCGTCCTTTAAACCTTCTTTATCCAAACTTCTGTTCCTTCTGCTTCCTCGTTCTCATTAATCCCTTCTCTCTCATCTCGGTTTCTTTCTTGTGTTTTGCTGTCCAGCAGACTCAAATGTTGGCACAATATCTCTGCAACTTGCATCATGGGAACGTGAGGTCACAGAAACATTGAGAGAACATTCCTCGGTCCTCGTGTCTGTGCATCTGCGTGTCCATCCTCCTCCAGCTCCTCCTCTTGCTCTCCTCCTACTGCTGCTCACATGAGATTAGGATGTACTGATTCTGCCGATTTCTTGTCTGATGGCTACAACAAAAAAAAATATTGCAAAACAATTTTTAGGCTTACTATTATTAACAATGTTAACAACTACTTTAATGTTTGGGTTTAAAATCTAAATAATATTGTCAGTAGAAACTACAGTGTGGGAAAGAATACAGATTAAATATTCTTTGCACCACTGGATACTGCAATGACCTTTAAAGGCACTGCAATGCTTACCGTTAATGATTTCATCTTTCACCTTATGCAACTCACGTACAACCTCGTCCAAAATTTCCTGCAAAGCAAAGCCTTCTTGTGAGCTAATTTTCAACAACGCAGGGTGTGTAAAATCATCTATGAAGCGTAAAACCCATGAATCTGTGTATGTTATAATACGAGAGATAAACCAACCTGTTTCATTCTGTCAAATTCTGTGTCTGCTTCACTAGTGCTACCTACAGGTCTCACTCTGCAACACAAAAGGATAAACTGATGAGTATAAAAGTAACCATGCCCTTTTTTAGCAAATTACCATAAACAGAATATAACAGACAACAAGGGTTATGTGTTATGTTATGCTGAGATTTATGCTGAAATCCCTGTGGTTAATGCTCCCGCTCCCTCTTATCTGCAGACCTGGACACCAGTGAGGACTTTTCTGCAGAGTTGGATCGCTCCCATGGCTTCTTCAGAGCATCTGACAAGCAGGAAAGAATGAATTATGCAACATCCCACAAACTTGTAGTTTTATGGAACTAATAAACAATCTAGCAGTTCAGGCTTTTCTGTACCTGTTGAGTTCTGCTGCCCCCGACCACCAGAGTCGTCCTACAGGAGAGAGAGAGAGAAATTAATGATCATTTTAAAAAAGTCATTCAGCATTAAACTTTACATGATTTCTTAACTGATTTATATTAAACACAAAGTGAAAGATTGGTGAGATTGTGGCTACGCAGCCTTACTTCATCAGGTTTCTCTGAAGCTTTCCGTCTATGAGAGAAAGAAATATGGGACGTAAGCAATTTATTAACTTTTATGGAACGGATATTTCCTTTTTGAATTAAACATTTACAGCAAAGACGGGAGAACCAGGTCGACTAAAGTAGAAATGTTGATCTAATATATAATGGATTGGCTCTTGTGTTTCTCTGCATGTTTAATTCAAAGGAAAGATAAAGAGCGTGTGTTTGTGTTGTGGTTTTACCTGCGAGCTAGTAAGGCATTCATCTCCTGCATCAGTCCCACTCCCTCCCCACCACCTCCACTGCCACCGCTAGACCGGTTAGAGTCACTTTTGCCACTTGACCCGGGTGGACTGCTTTCATCCTGAAGAACAGTACATCAAACATATTTTCTTGTGATTTCCTCATGAAAAATAAATAAATAAATAAAAAATTAACAGGCTCTAGTAATAAACTCTTGAAACGATTCAACCAGGAAGCCTCACCCTATGAACTTTACGTAGTTTGGCTCCAGCTAAAGCTGCAGCCAGTCCTGAGGGTTGTTGCTGAGCCCCAGGCGGTCCCCCCGGAGGCCCTCCACCAGTTGGCAGTGGAGGGGGCATGGGTGGGGGCACTGCCATTGGGGGAGGTGGACCGGGCGGTGGTGGCGGGGCTGGAGGACCAGCCATGGGTGGTGGCACCACAGCTGGAGGAGGCGCCACAGAAAGCATAGCTGGGTGACCTGCAGAGACAGGGGGGCCTGGGAGGGGCAAAATTAGAGCAGGTTAATGGCAGAATCAGCTGATTGAACTTTTTGCCCCTTGGAAGGTTGACTGAACGCAGTCCCAGAAATGATAAGTTTTGATATCCCTAACAAATATATGTGCAAGTTTTAAGTCCAAAAATCATCTCAAAACAGTTTTACATCTCTTCTCTCAATCTTCTAGAAAGAACAGAATCTGTCTCATTAATATTAATCAGTTTCTTCTCTGACTGGTGGATTTAAATGGCTGTGAATGGGCGGTGGTGGGCAGATATTACTTCACTTCATAGAAGCCCTGATGGCCCGTTGTAAGGCACAGTGTCTGAGTGTTTTGAAACATGGGACAGTATTTATATTTCAACTAAACCACTTTCTATGATATGGATCTTTTAACTGCTTAGTATAAGGCAGATTCCTATGGGAAGAGCTAGAGAAGTAAATGAAAATGACTGTGATGAATGAGTGTGATTAGTATATAGGGTTACTTTTATTTCATTTCACTGAATAAACAAATCAACTTTTACCCAGAGTCTTGAAATTAGCTTGTGATAGGTCATCCATCACATGCACTGATTTATTTGACTATAAAATAAGTCTTTATTTTGGCATAGTTACATTATCTTCTCATAGTTGTACAGCTGTTGGTTCAGTAAAATAGTGTGCAGGAAACTCAAATATTCAGAACAAACCGCTTACGCTTGCATACTCTCTCTTTTTCAAAAACAGCTATCAAAACAACTTTCCAGTGAACCAATATGCACAATAGCAGCAGGATTCTGTTTGACTTGAATGGAGTCTTAATCAATAACGGTGGCAACGCCTGTGTTTACCTACCATTTCATGTCAACATGGCTGCCGTGACATAGAGCTCTGGAATGGAATAGAGCAATCATTAAAGTTATTGATTCCACCTGTGCTTTTTATGATTTGACGAGTCAAAATGTGCTGTGAAAAGGACTCAGTTGTGTACGTTGACTCACTGGAAAGACTCTGCTACACTAAATGGAACAGGACCTTAATTAGTATCATTGGCAACACCTGCGCTTACGGAATATTTCAAGTCAATATGGCCGCCATGAGGAAGGTTTATTACTAGATTAAATATTGTGTTGACTTTCAGTTTGACTTTGAGGCTGTTTGCATCAATGTTTAATGAAAGAATGAACAGTGTTGAAACTGCTTTTTATGGTTCTTTACTAATATTTACTGTAACAGCACAGTTTATGACTTTAATTTAAATGAAATCAATATATTCAGTATTTGTGGGAAAGCTTTTCATCTAATAACTGGCTAAAGTCTACAATCTGTAGACAACAGGAGATATTTAGTATCTTGCCTGGTGATGCTCTGCTCTGAACTAAAAGGCTCCTCTTGCTTCAGGCGTTTTCTTCGTTTTAGGCAAATGAAACAACAGCTGATGGTGTTGCATTTTTGGTACATTTAGGACCAACACAGGTGTAAAATTAAATTTGGCTAAATATATCTGCATGAGTGTAAGCGTTGTGGTGGTGCGTGCTGCCTCACTGTGACACCTAAATAGAAGAGCGCCATCGTTAATGGGATTAGTGACACCTGTGCTTTTCCTGCTATACAATGTGCAAGTTGATCTATTCCTCTGAAGGCACTGCATTGTGACACAAGTGTTTTCCATCACTCTGGCTGATGAGACCTGAAGTCTAGCAGCGTAATCCTGGAAATTATGTGACGTCACCAAACTCTATGCACTAATAATGATAGCAGCGGTGAGCCGTTTCATCCTATATGTGCAAAAGAGTGAGGGAGATCGAGCTGTAATGTCAACATAGACCTTTGAAAGGGTCTTATCAGGCCAGATAATAGAAAATACACACACACACACACACACTTGTATACACACACACACACCCATTCTGCTGAGAGACTACCTCCTCCTCACTCCTCCTAATACTTACTGCTGCCGGCCACAGGGGCCTGCTGGGGGACGGGGGAGGGGGTCTTCTTGGGCGAGCCCCCGTCAGACATGGCAGTGTAAGAGGGGGGCGAGGAGGAGGAGGAGGAGGTAGTGGTGGTGGGGGGCTGGGCCTGCTGGTAGAACACCTGCTGCTGCTGTTGCTGATGCTGCTGTTGCTGTGGGTGGAAGGTGGAGGAGTACTGGGACTGCTGGTTGGGGGCGGGACCTGGGGCTGTCTGACCTACCAGGGGAGGCAGGGGCACAGCCTCGCAGTACTGCGGGGTGAGCGGCAGGTGCTGAGAGTGAGGAGAGTAGGAGTCGTCTGGCTGGCCGTTGGTGTAGGGGTGGGGCTGGTGGTGAGGGGGGTACTGGTGGGAGCCCGTCACGGCGCTTGGGTCAAGCGGCGGGGGCTTCATCCTAGTGGTCACGGGCGGGAGGGGGTGAGCCACCGGGAGGGCGGGTTGGGGGGGCAAACCCTGCCTCACATGCATGGCCATCATAACTGGAGGGGAGGAGGAGGGGGGCATCTGGGCGTACATTTGCTGCAAATGAGAGGCGGACCAGGTGCCGTGTTTAGGGGGGAGCATGATGTCTTGTTGCTGCTGCTGCTGCTGGAGATGTAGGTGGCGGGCTGCTGTGGGAGGAGACAAGGGGATCTGACGGACCTGTCGGCCCTGCGTGGTGACTCCTGCCTGGACTGGGGAAAAGGCTGAGGCGAGCGAGGTGGAGAGCTGGGAGGAGAGCTGGGTCTTGTCCCTAGCAGCCCCCACCTCTTTCTCTTGGGAGGGAGAGGAGGAGGTGGAGGAGGGAGGAGAGAAGGAGGCCACGCGGACGTAGGAGGGTGGCAGTGTGCTAGCTCTGTACTGTCTGTACTCGGGAGGAGTGTCTGGGTGGGTGGGAGGGGTGGACACTTTATATTGGAGGGTGGAAACGACTGTGATGGGCAGAGAGAGAAAGACAGAAAGAGAGAGAGAGAGAGAGAGAGAGAGAGAGAGAGAAAGGGAGAGAGAAAGAGAGAGAGAGAGAGAGAGAGAGAGAGAGAGAGAGAGAGGGGAGATGCAGACGAAGAGGAGGACGAAAGGAGGGCAACAAACAAAGGAAAACAGAAAAGAGAAAAACGTGAGAAGAATGAAAAGCAACCAACTGAGCAACCAAGCAAGTAAAAGATGAGAAATCAGGAGCAATCCAAAAAACAGAAGCCGATTGCAAATAAGAAAGAATCAAAATATCATAAAAAGAACAAGCAGCAGAATGCAACATGACTGAGCCATGACCAGGAAGCATATGGCATTTCCCCCCCAACAGTAGCTGGAAGAAAGAGATGGCAGTAGAGCATGTTGCAGGGACGGGCGGGGGGGGTGCTGATATCGCCACTGACAGGGACAAAGGGGGATGTTTAAGTCTGTGCATGTACTTAAGGGGTAGACTTGAACATTTATATGTGTGCATGGATAAAAAAGCATAAGGGTATACAGGCTGGGGAGTCGTGGTTGAAACTAAAGTGGGAACACAAACCACACTGGGAGAGTCTTTTTACCTTGAGAAACCTCCTGTATCAGGGCCTGGAATTGCTGGAATTTATCAATGATGAAATACTCTGTTTGCTTTGGGGAGGTAAAGCATAATGTTGCCTGACAACGCTGATGACTTCCCTCATTTAAAAAGACAAAGCACAGCAAATATCCATTTGTCCTCCCCCAGAAAGACTGACAACTGGAATCTTCTTTCAGGTTTTCAGGTCATTGGCAGATTTGTTTAAAATGTTTGTGTAACTAGGAGCGTTTGCTATGCAGCCTTCAATTCATTTTGGTCTCCAGAGCAGCATGTGTGAGAGTGTGTGTGTCTATATGTGTGTGTTTGTGTGTGTTTATAGCTAGGTGTGGATGTGTTTGTTTAAGCCTCACCTGATCCTGACGTTCGTCGCTCCCTCTCCTTGTGCGCCTGTATCTGATGTTGCTCCATCATCCTAGGAACCGCAAATAAGGTCCCTGCTCTTAAACACCGCAGTTTTCAAATCAGCCTGTCTTCATATAAGTCTAAAGCATAGAGTTTGAGTGTCTTTCTGTTCATAAAATGAACACTCTAGGTAAACAAAACATTAAAAAGTTCTTAAATTAAGATTTGAAGGGTTTCTGTGGAGTACTCCGCACCAAAGGGCCATGTCAGACAGCTACATATATGAGCTTAGAAACGTACCTCCTCTGTGCCTCGCTTTCCTCTGAGGAGGGCCCATTTTGGCGCTGGACGACTGGACCTGAAATGCACAAAAAATCAGCCATATTAGGAGAACAGTATGAATTTTTATGTACATTTTTAAAGGTGAAAATGATAAATAGATTAGATAATTAGTCACTAGGCCATTTATGAAGGATTCATGTTCAGATGAGAATGCGTTCGGCTTAAATCTGTCTTAAATCACTGAAAATTGAATAGCTTTGAATGTGGAGATTTGCATTCAGTAGAAGAAATTAACTATAGCCCTAAATAATTCCATTACAGTATAATCCAGCTCAGCACTAACCATTAGATTTTACTGCAGCAGCTGCTGTTAGAAGCTAAACAAACATATGTAGTATAAGAGCAGCACAGAGGGAGAATAGGATTGTTACTAATTATTGTTCTGTTCCATTTAGTGTAGCAGACATTGCCCTAAACGGAACTTAATTAGTTTCACTGGTAAAACCTGTGTTTATCTATTTCATGGTGTTTTTTTATTTGCACATTTTTGGGGGGAAAAAACAAAAAATAAAACTCGCTCTTTCACTTCTGACTTGTACCCCCCCCGCCAGCATTCTTTGTGTCATTTGTGCCTTTCCTGTTCCTCTGGTTTTTCCACTTTGTCACCACTGCTTGTTGCTCTCCTTCTCTTTATCATTCTTCTCTTACTCACTCTCCGAGCTTTCCTCTATCTGTTCTTCATCTTCCTACAGAGTCCTCCTTCACAGAAAACACCACCTCCTTTCAGTCTGCACCTTTTCTCTGTTTATGTCACTCTCCTATCGGCTTTCCTCTAGATCACACAACTTGTGTTTGATACATACAGTATTTCACAGCATTAAAGTGCATTAGCAGCTTTGTTTTCTTTTCGCATTTATTTCCTCATAGCCACACTGAATGAAAACACCACAGCAGGCATCATGTGAGGTACTTTGCCCCCGAGAGCCAACAAGCTGTTTATACTGTTGATAATGTAATTTGCTCAACATGTTGCCAACCACAGGAATTTCAACTGTAAACCACAACAGCAAAGAATCTAAGAGCACAGAATGACCAGAGAGCAACTAGCAGAGGGAAATATCATGCAAAACAGAACATAGACTACTAGTATTTACCTGTGAGTAGTGAGACATAGATTAAAGCCACTATGTGAACAATGTTTAATGAATGAAGTGACCTCAGCAAAGGCTCTATCTAAACAGCTGGTGCTGAATGTTGAATAATCAACATCAGCCACGTGACCATCTCAGTTTAGCGCTGTGCTTGTTGACCAACTACAGTCAACAAGGCCCCCCCCCTGTGTGACTCATTCTGGAGCAGCTATTAACAGGGATCAGGACTTATCACATATCAGCAGAATACCAGTCATTAAACTTCAACACCCACTGAGACATCAAGAACACCCGCGGGTGATATTTCCGTTCGCTGTCTTGAGCATGGGGGTAGTGGGCGGGGCGATGGGGGCAGTCACCATGAGACAGACCTGTGGCTCCCAGGAGCAGTTTGAAAAGCACAGTGTTGTTTATCTACATGCGATTTATTTAAAACAAAAAACAAATAGGTTGCTTTTTGACCTGAATTAGAAATCACACTTTTCATTTATTTATTGTAATTGTCTATCAAATGTGTCACAAAAAGTGCCACAAGAGCTTCTTGTAATGTTTGCATTTTTTCCACTAATGCATGCATTTTTTTTAGCTAAAATGAGACGCTGTCTCTGTAATGTATTAAACTAAATATTTAGGTAATATAATACATAATGTCATTAATTTATCTAATGATTCTACATATTAGACTGATGATACCATGTGTTGTTATGACTTCTAATTCTGGGCACCAAAACCAAAACCTTAATGTGTATGAGGGGAGTTTTTTTTTTTTTTTTTTTAATTGAAATTAGCCAGTGACCTGGATGGTGGATGTATGTTACTATAACACACAGAAGAAAGAAGCAATGCTTGGAGGATGTTCTTGTTTCGCTCCTCCTCTGACACTCCCCTGAACTCTGCTTGTTTGCTCATGGTAATTATCTGCTCTGCTGGCAAAGCAGCATGTTAAATTTAGCAAATATTCAGGGGGTTAAAACAAACTCTCTCCCTCTGCAAGAAGACAGGACACCGACATGATGAACTGTTTGCTTAGACATTAGAGAATAATACTGCTGATCTAGAATAAGCGTTTGGATCGTGAAGAATAAGATGTTGAGAGGAAGGTGATTGATGAGGCCTTGCAGGTCTCCTGTTTAGTTATCAGCATGACACAATGCAACTCAATGATATTTTTTTGCACAAGCAGCAATATTCACTTGCATAGACATAAATCTGAGAAATTAATCAATAATATCAAGATACTAAGATAACAAAAAAAATTACTTGCTGCATTCACAGGACTCTGTGGTCAACCTGCTAGCAACCACATTAAATATTAGTGTGTGTGTGTGTGTTTCTACCGCTGGCATGACGTGTGGTATACAGCTCTGGCTGTTGCCATGGTGAAGGGTCAAAGAAGAACAGGAAGCCCAGGAGAGGAGAGGGCCTGATCAGACATGTAGGTATTTAGTACCTCACGAGACCAATGTGCATGCATGAATGGGAGTCATCTTATGTGATGTGTGAAAGTCAATTGTTCATTGTCAATTGTTTTGTACTTTGACGTTCTTTCTTTATTTAAACAGGACATAATTAAAAGATGAATTACCAACAACACTGACAGATAATTTGTCACCTTCTCTTGAAAGACTTCTCTTCTCTCCAAATCAGTCTTTATCCCATTTCAGGATTACCAGTCTCAGTTACTGAAGTACAAATCATCATAAATTCATTACAGATCAGTGATTCTCTGGATCCAGAACAATACACCGTCAGGCTCTATGTTCTTTATCCTTGCAGATGTGTATAATAAATCTTTTAAAAAGTTTAGTGATAATGATTATCATAGGCCATTTCTAAACTGTCTCCTTCAAAA
Source organism: Lepturacanthus savala (assembly GCA_030544235.1). Lineage (NCBI taxonomy): Eukaryota > Metazoa > Chordata > Actinopteri > Scombriformes > Trichiuridae > Lepturacanthus > Lepturacanthus savala. The sequence continues at coordinate 14,602,135 of CM060469.1, read as the reverse complement.
GCGTCATATCGTTCTCTAGCCGTTTTCTGTTTTGAGAGGGTAGGAGAAATGACGGATATGTAATGCTTTATCAGTCTAAATGTTTAGTATGTTAGCAGCATAACACACAGATCTAACTACACAACAAAGGAAATGGTCTCTTTTTCTTCTCTCCATCTAGTAAGCAGCCCTTCGCCATGGAAAACATGCATGGCTAGTGGCACAACACTTACTGAGGACGATGATGGTTGAAGAAACCCGTCTGAGCACACCAGGGGAAATCTCTGGAGTCAGCATGGTGACACTTTCCCTGCCTATCAGTTGCTCCCACAGGCTACTTACGGTCTAGAACGAGACTTCCTTCAACGAGAAACACCATAAACAAGGTGTTAAAGGTAACAGGGAGGTGTTTCCCAAGAACGAGCACACTTTTGCTTTGCATGACGAGGCCCATGATCTCACATCTAAACACACCCAAAAAAAGGATCTCTGCCATGTGAGCGTGGCAGGGTACGACATTACGGCTCCTTATGTGATATTTTAGCCACCAATAGGAGAGTCACAAGGGTGGGATGGGATGACGCCGTGGTTAAAACACTCGAAGACATTCTCTGTTGGTCTCTTACACACACACACACACACACACACACACACACACACAAACACACACACACACCCACACAGCTTATAAGTAGCTCGTAACCAGAGCTGGTCTCAAGCTATTAAGTTAATGAAGAGTAGGCATGAGTTTGGCTTAAGGTACAGATCGGGGTTCCAAAAAAATGATTTACTATCTCTAAAAAACTAATCAGTTCCTAATTATATTATATATATATATATATATATATATATATATATATATATATATATATATATATATATATATATATATATATAAATAAATATGTATATATGTCACTTCAATATCTAAAGTAGAGGAAACTATTTTAAACTAGTTTATCAAACTAGTTGCTGCTTCAAAATGAAAAGTAGTTAAATTACATTTCATCTACTTTCAGAAAATTTCTGGAGTCACATATTGTTACACAAAGGTACAACTGAACTGGCACTGAGTAAAGGGTGGGTGTGTTTGATTTATGGATGAGGACAGGCTCATCCTTACTTAGGCAGTCTGAGATTGTGTTTTAAGGAGAGGACAGGCAGAAGTTGAGGTGAAACCAGGGAACGGAAGCAGACATCTTGGTCGGATGCCACTGGTGATTTCAGTCAACAGCAGGTCAATGCTCTTTGACTAATGGGGGGCAGTGAGCTGGGGCATCGTGCCATATTTTATGGCAAAAGGAAATCATAGGAATACTATAAATTTGTAGTTTGTAATTAAATATTTTTACTACAAGACCCTACACAAATGCCACGATCAGTGTGATTTCTATGATTTTGTGGACAAATAAATGAACTACATGTAGTTAACTACTCTAACACTGACAATATATCTTTAATATTGCAGCTTACCCTCTATGTGGACCTATTATGTTATACATTCAGTATCAATGGAAAGTATTCCAATAATTAATACAATATTATTAAGTGGAATAATAAAGTACATCTCCACTCAGAAACTGCCTGTCCCTGATATTGTCTCTGTGGGGAATGTAGTTGCAATATAACTGCAGTATAACGTATTAACCAGCAGAGGGTAGTACAGCTTAGTTAAGCAGTAACACTTGAAAGGCCTTGAGCATCTCAGTGCATTAAATGTAGACATGACCCTCTCTCTGTGTAGCAGAGACCTTCAACACAATCAATCCATAATCTGACCAGCTGATATTCATTTCCTTCAGCACATTTCAGAGGCCTATACAATTGTCAGTTTCAGTATAACAGGATGTGATGAGAGAGAAGAGCTGAATAGAGTCTACCACACATTAGTCTAACACATTAAATTATGTACTAAACAAAAAAGTAGCACACAATACAAAATGTGTTGCATATTTAAAATTCCTCAAAGTAGGCATTGTTAGCCTTGATGACAGCTTTGCACATTATTGAAAATATCTTAATTGGCTTCATGAGGTCGCCACCTCAAGTGGGTTTCAATTAAATAGTGTCTCTAATTAATTGATTCAATTTGTTGCCTCATAATGCATTCTAGACCATTAGTTCTGAGGAAGTGTTGGTATATAGAAAATTGACCTATTCAACTACTATATTAAGCATGGCAAAAACCACTCAAGTCCATCATTACATGAAGGTCATGCAAGTATCGTCTCAAAAATCATGAAGTGGTATGATAAAACCGCCCCAGGAAAGAAAGACCAAGAGTCCTTTCTGCTGCAGAGGATCCGTTCATTAGTCACCAGCCTCAGAAATCGCCAACACCTCGCATTAGAGTCCACATCAGTGCTTCCCAGAGTTCAAGTAGCAGACACATCTCAATATCAATTGTGGAGGAGACTGTGAATCAGGCCTTCATGGTCCAATTGCTGCCAAGAAACCACTACTGAAGAAGACCAGTAAGGAGCAGAGAATCGCTTGGGTCACGAAACACAAGGAATGGACATTAGCCCAGTGGAAGTCTGTTTTGGTCTGATGAGTTTCACCCGCCGTGGAAGGTGAACGGATAGTATCTGCATGTCTGGTTCCCATCGTAAAGCATGGAGGGGTGATGATGTGAGAGTATTTTGCAGATGAAACTGTTGATTTATTCATTCAAATTTATGTCCAATGTATAGTATCAGTCAAAAGTTTGGTTTGCTATTTTGCAATTTTACTGAATCTGGGATGGCTGCTTTTAGATTGTCAGATCTTTTTTGATATACAACTACAGTATATGATACATATTTAATTAGCTATTAAAATTTAAATCCAAGCCCCCCCAAAAACTCAAAAAGCTCTGATTTTTACTTTAAGAATCAATCTCAGAGTGAACTGTATATGACATTAAAATGGTGAAATGATGCATTTATAGTGTTAATTAAGAATCCTTACCTCCACTGTCAGGTGAGCTGAGGACATTGAGGGCAAACAGCATGGCGTTGGAGAAGGTGGTGGCCTCCTCCTTACTGGCAAAGTTCAGCCCATAGACCTGCCGGGCGTCACGCCACTGGTGGAAGGTCGGAGTGGCCTGATTGTACTTCAGACCCTTCACTATGGAGTAGTTGATCACCACCTTTAATGAAACGCAGAGTAAATTAATTTAAATGTTACTTGGGTCTGACATGCCTAGCAATCAGTTAATAAGGCATGATGAGTATTATATTGGTAATGTGAGCAGCTAACAAGTGTTAGTTAACTATTTCACTTGCAGTTCATTTTAGGGAGTGGTGGAGAGTCTGAACAGCTGCTGACATTTTTAATACATGAAACATGTTTACCATCCGGAGCGGAGACATTTCAAAATACATTACATCACATAGTGTTTATTGTTTGATGGCAGATTTATATACTATATCTACTAAAATGAATTTTAATTGCGTAAATAATCCTTCAACTGTTTAAATTATGAACATAAGCATCCTGTTTTCAATTTTCAGTCAATTTATATTTGATCTTTATCTTGCACATGTAACACTATAAATACACTTTGAGTTGAGGCTTCAAATCTAAATATTTTTATTTTTAGTGCGAAACCTCTCACTCTCTCTGCTGATGTTTAGAAATCTCTACCTACAGGTGCCACAAGGGGCTGTAAAGTCATTACGGAACATCACTCACTGAAGAAGACAGATGAGGCTGTTTTGGTGTAGGTGGAGAACAAACAATAAAATACACCTAGACTCAAAAGACATGTTTGAATGCTCTAAACATGTATTGGGTTGTGGGGTTATTTTTTTCTACGTAAAGAAAATATATGGTCTGTATGTGATATGATGTGATATAACAAATGCATCAACAGCTTGTGGTGCTGATTGTTTCTTTGCATCTCACCTGCTGGTCCTGCAGTTTAACACCCACCACTCTGAAGGTGTTGTTGGCAGTGTTGTGGTAGATGTTGATGCGACTAAAGCCCTGCTGCCCAGGCTTGATGGGCACCCACTTCTTACTGGCATCGTCATAGACCATCACTGAGGCCCGCGCCTGGCAGATACTCTGTTCACTGCAGGGAGGGAGAGAGAGAGAGAGAGAGAGAGAGAGAGAGAGAGAGAGAGGAAGGGCATGAGAAGACGAATCCATGTAAAAATTCGATAAATATATTAATCTGCTGACTGTGGAGACTATTTTCATGAAGGGTTTCTTTTATCTGTCTTCCTGCATATCTTTAGTAGAAATTGCAGACAGGTTTTAACAAAGGAAGGCGAACCATGGATATTGCTGTGATGGACTATACACTATACACCTTAACCCTTATTGCCCCAGAACTATATACACTACATTCAAAAGCTTGAGGTAACTTAGAAATTTCCTTATTTTTGAAAGAAAAGCACTTTTTTTTTTTTTTTTTTTTTTTACAATGAAGATAATTTTGATCTAATCAGAAATACACACTATACATTGCTAATGTGTTAAATGACTATTCTAGCTGCAAAGTCTGGTTTTTGGTGCAATATCTACATAGGTGCATAGAGATCCATTTCTAGCAACTATCACTCCAGTGTTCTAATGGTACAATGTGTTTGCTCATTGTGGGGCTTTGCATGGAAAACACTTGTCTGGATGACACCAAACGTTTGAATGGTAGTGTAATTTGACATTAATGGAGGTGAATATGGGCATTTCACTGAAGAAAGGCTGCAGATCATGACACAATAGTACTAACAATAATCACAGGGAGAAGGGGCTCAGCCTGAAACATCTGTGCACTTATTGTTTCTGCAAAAGTCATGTTGTGCAGAATTTTGAAGTTGACATCTGTTTTGAAGTTCATGTATCAGTGCATTTCATAAATGAAGAGAGTTGAACACAAATCTACATTAAAAGCTCCATATAAAACATATAGAATTGTATGTGTGATTTATTTACTAGTAGAAACTTTATTGGACATTCATTGTAATTCTAATTAGCAATCAGAATTAGAATCATTTGTGCATTTTCACTGTGGAATAAATTCCTACCAAAAATCATTCTTTTCAGGAAATGCATCAGAAATTATATAATGACAAACCTGTAAAATAAAGTGTTACAACATCTATCTTTAAATGTCGACAGAAAACCTCAGTCTCAGGTTAGGAGCTTAGGATTGCTAAATTGAGCAATTAATGCTAATGGAATGTTAAATCATATCTATATAATAGAGAAAATTTAATTATCTGATTAGCCCACAAGTCACAAGGGAACCAGGTACCACTGCAAGTTTAGCACATCAAAAATAGCATACTACCACTGTAATGTATGCTTGTGTGTACTGAGGAGAGGTTGTGTTGCTATGTTAAAAAGCCGTAAAACAAGATGACTAAAAATCTATAATTAAAACTGAACCTCTGAAACGCTCCCCTTTCCATTATGACCTTTACTGTGGTGTGGCAGCAGCATTAAGGAAACATTTAGAGCCCTCAGCACAGGAGCATGTACATGACGTATCTGGTAATGACACAGTTGGTAAATATACAAGTTAACATAAAAGAACATCTCTTTATAAAGCAAAGAGAGTCTGAGTGTCTGGCTCACGTACCTCTGACTGTCAGAACAATCTCAGCTTTTGGATATAGCTGCGTATGGCACAAGGATGTGTATCCTTTTTGTGGAATTTTTTGGATCGATATTCAAAACATCATTATCATCACTAAAGTTAAATCTCATGTGTGTAATGCAGTGGTGTATATGCACTTGGCATATAGAACCTTTCTCTTCAGCAGTGGACCCTGGTTCAAATCCCAGCTGGAGCGTTACTTTGCTGCACGTCTCCCTCTCTCCCATTACTTCCTATCTGGCTACTGTAAAATAAAAACATCTATGCCACAAACTTTTAGAAAAAAAAGTTGAAATCCCATAGACTTGCATATCATAGCACAATCCCACAGCAGCACTTTAGTTACAGTGTGTATTCAGTGCTCCTCCTCATGTTGCTTCCTAGCGCTTTCCTTACAATTCAAAGCTCTGTTGTCCCGTTTCTTTTTGCACTGATCGTGCAGTCAATGTAACAAAAGTATTGCCATGTCTGTCAAAAACCTCATGCTACGACATTAGCCTTAGCATTAGACATTAGTCTTATTCCAAGACGAGTTCCTAGGAAATCCCAGTAGTATCACCTAACAGAACAGAATCTGAGCCTAAATTTATTCATTTATAAACACATATGTGCCCAGGTTGTCACAATATACAGGATAAATTTCAAAGTAACTGATTTATCATAAGTCCGGTTTTACTTGGTCTATCAACACAAAGGTTGAATTAATTAACTAAAAAAGACTAATTTGGCACCTGGTGTTTCAGACCCATTACAAATCAAATCAGAAAGTTAACACTTTCATGAAGCTAAAACTGTATAGATGTCACATAGAGCTTGTGTTACTAAAGAGCCACATGTGTTGTGTGTGACTGAATATTGTGATGACCTGAACACCATATATGTCTGAAGGTGTAAGAATAGCTTCAGTAGTGTGGAGGTGATGTGGACACACAGAAGGGTCTAAAAGCTTCTCTAATTCTCACTTTCAGCACCTTAGGGAGCAGTTCTCCAGCAAAACTTCACAGAGCCTATAGTAACCAGCTAACTTTTGAAAAACCCAAAGCAAATAAAATCCTCACATTTCAGAAGCTGGATCCATCTGATCTTTTGGATTTTTTCTTTAAAAAATTCCTATATAACCTGTTAATATTTTCTTGTGATTTTCTACATTTTCAATAAGGCAACAGTAATGGAGTAGAGTGCCTTTAAAGTACATTTTAGGTTCATTATTCTAGCCAATTTTACAAAACAATATTTGAGAATATGAATAATAAACACGAGGCATGAATTAGTAGAAAAAAAAAACTAAAGTCGTGCTTTACAGTGCAAATAAAGGCAGAAATAGCCACAAAACCAACAGATATGTCATTGTTCGTTTCTCTTGACATCAAAATAGATATTGAAGTGAATTTGATAATATGATAAAATATTATACCTCTACCAATTAACCAAAATCACACAAACAATAAAATTATCAAAATAATCCCAATGAGGAGGGATAAATGTGAATAGGAATGTGAGTGTGGAAACAACAATTCACATCGGAAAATGTGCAGGTTTTGATAATCAAACTGATGAGTGAGATATTTGCTAATGACAGAAATTATTGGTAATTTGCTATGATCATATGTTGACAGTATTTTTCTTGATAGCTACCAACTTTATTTGATTTGTTTATATCTTATTGGATCATTTGATTTCCTGCTTTTATACCACGTCTGTTTAGCTTGAGATGTTTCTTTTTCATTCTAATTTATTCATATTTTTTAATTTATACATACAGTATATTTGCATCCTTCTGTCTTGTGATGTTTGTTGGATACTCTTGTCTAAAATGACATTCCAATTACATTTTCTTAAAAATTTTGTGTAGAGAAAATTCAATAAATAAGAAAAAAAAAGAAAGATGAGTGTCTCCAAACAGCAATTATAAGAGGATATTTGGGACTTGTTTCCAAAGCCCGGAGGACACCAGTAACATTCAAATGCCAACATGTGACCCCCGCCCCGCCCACACATGCCCACGCACACACGTCCACGCGCGCCCACACACACACGCGCACACACACACACAAACACACACCCTTTCCTCTGCAGGAGGCAGACAGCACGACACCTGAGAGACCCCCCCCCGACCGATATAACATGTGGTTCCTCTCAGTCAGATTCCCCCTCACTTTCCTGCAGTCATCTGCTCTTCGGTTCCCCTGCAGTCGTCTTAACAGCCTCAAATAGCAGCACTTTAATTCCCTTCACACAAATAGCATCATCTATTCAATAAATAAATATTTTAGGAGAAAAGGCATTTGGAGGGCCATAAATATCCAGCATTTTGAATTAATTTGTTTAAAATGCAAATTATAAACAATAAATGTTGACTATTTTCGATGCTACAAATTAATCCATCAATCAGAGAGCTGGACATCAATATATTCTCATCATAAGAATCTCAGCAGGGAGGAGCCTGGTTGACACACAATACACATATATAACTCACTAGTGGAAAGTATAAACTGCATGTCATGTTATTTCCTATGAAGGGAGCCTTTAAAGCATTTCAGATGGATTTCAGCAACAACTCCCATGATTACAACCACCCTCCCCTCAGATATGTCAAATATCCTTCACTCCCCACTGCACTGATGTTGTTGACTTAAACAGTGGCCATAACATATCAAACCAGACCAAAATACAATTCAACCATCACAGTGTCTCTGATACACGGACATGTGGTTTATTGGTAAAACAATCAGGAGAAAGTCAGAAAAAGGTGGCTGGGCAAGGCTTACACAAGAAGTACCCTCCCTCCATCTAGGGACTATATATATATATATATTGTATATACACACACACCAATTAAATACAGCAAGGAATGCAAAACTCAATCATTTATTCATCATGACCAACACACTACAGCAGGCAAGATAATAGTGACATTTCCACAATCTTTCACCTCTGCTTTTGCTAAATTTACATACGGCTTTGCTTTTCTTCCATTCTTCTCTGTCTTCATAGTTTTTAAATCCCCAATGCAACCAGACATCTGTCTTTTGGTGGTGGAGGTCACTACAACTGAGGTCTCACTAGTCTCTCACGAGGCCAGGGACACAGACATCATGATTCCTACAACCCTAAATAAGTGAAACAGACTCTCTAATTACATAACAGACACTTCTCTCCACTTCAGAGACCCTGCAGACCACTAGTGTCGCTGGGAAATGAAAGGAGGGGAGCAGGGAGGTGGCTGCATCACTGTGATGGATCTTCTTACAAAAACAGGCCCTATTTCTGGACCAGTTTGGGCCACAGGGATGGAGCCTCCAGCTTGACGCTGGCGGTTTCAGTTCTCTCCAAGCAGTCAGAAATAAAGCAGGCGTCTCGACTGATCCGTCCCTATGTGCGTTTTTCAATCAACACATCGTGAGGTTTAAAAAAAAAACAAAAAAAAAACAAAAGATGATCTGGCAGGAAGAATTTCTGTTCATTAGTTTCTTTGAATTCATGAGCCATTGTGCTAATCTTGCCCATCGCAGAGCAGCTCTCAGCTAATTCCAGTGAGAAACAAAGACTTCTCACCACATCTGACAGCGTGCTAAATGCTTCTATGTGTGATCTTGTTACTGAGGGTGGCGGGCACTGTTTAGGTCACATGAAAAATAGACAAGGCACAATAGGGCACATGATAGCTGCTTCACATCCCAGCTGCTTCTGCTAAAAGAAAAAGGATAAAAACATATATCCACAGGCCAAATTTGCTCACTTCAGCTTTAAAACAACAAAAAAAATCTGTGAGATTAAAATAAAGAGTTGATCAAACGTTCAATTGAAGAATGAGAAAATATTATAATTTATATGAAGTCTAGGTAACAATTCATTCTGATAAAAATCACTGAACCATAAAACATATAAAAGGTGAATAATGCTTTTATGAACTACAGCAGACTGAGCATTCGGACAGTTTTCCACTCTGGGCCACTCTAATCCTGCCTGCTGGTCTTTTTTCTCTTTTGTATTATATAGGCTACTTCTTTAAAAATGCATCAGTCCTACCCCCACTACCAGCTCAAGAATTTAAAAAAAAGAGAAAATACTCTTCCAACACATTCTAACATTCACAGAACAATGAGGAGAGTACATATTTATAGATAATCTGTATCCAAAAACATCTTATTAGTTGACTAGATATTTGTGTTGGTACAAACATGCTCTGTCTGCAATTCACCTCGTTTCTGCAGGAATGTGCAGATTTCTCGATAATAAAAGGGTAAATAATATTCACCTCAAAAGACAGCCTGAGTGAAAAGGAGAGGATATGAAGGCTTCTGCCACACTGAGCCATTCCTCATGTCAAATAAGCTGGTGAGTGGTAGAAAGGAGGCCACATTCCCAGGCTGTTAAATTAAGCAAAGCACTTCCCTGCATAGATGGTTGGACATATGTGCCTCCTCCTCCTCCACAAATACACACATCCCCCCAGATCAGTCCATTAGCAGAACGCTAACTGCTGAAAGAAATTGATCCTGAAGTAATAATGCATGCATAGTGCATAGTAGGAACAGTAGTTGCATGTTTCTGTGAGATTTGTCAGCATCATGATTAGATCTCTAGATCTATTTGGGCCAGGAAAGTGTATCCTTGGCACTCTGAGCGAGTGAGTTGGGGTGTACGAGGCGTCCTCTCTGGGTAGCACCCGAGGGCAGAGCTTCTGTTATCATGGCAATTAGCTTTTGTTGCCGGGGTAATTGTTTCATCCTGCTGGCTCACGGTGGAAGGCACCCGAACAGACCCGAACAAACGATGAGTCATTCAACACGGCCCGGCTCATGACAGCGGTTTCAGTTTGTGCCTGTGATGAAAACGAAATGTCCAAAAAAACACTTCACAGACATGTGCTGTCAGCAAACGTCTATTCATGTCCAATCACAATGGTACGAGAGTCCTCATTAATGCACAAATTCCCTTTTTGGAGGATTTTGCCATCATAGAACTTTTCTAAAATAATGAATTAGCCCAGTTCAGCTTATTTATAGCTGGTCCCAACAGCAGCTCACAGCTGTACTCTAACAGCTTTTCCAAAAATCAATGGAATTTATAATATTTTGTAATGTTGACTTTGCATTTTCCAATCAGGTGCAATCCTATGCATAATGAATTAGAACTATTCCATATCTGCCCTGCTCCATATCGGATTTGTTAAGGAGAGAAAAAAAGTCTGACATCACAAAAAGAGAAAGAGCAGAGCAGAAGAAAGAGAAAAGCAGAGGAAAGGCGAGATGGACGGGCAAAGAGAGGCAGCCCGCCGAGAGCAGAGAAAGAAAAAAAATAACCAAAGGAGCATCTTGAGACAGGAGCGGAAGCCAGAGAGTCAGATCGAAGAATCTGAATCATAGAACTGGAGAGGTGGAGAAGGGGCATGATGGGCTTGCTTGATTTATACTATGTAGGCTAATGCGTTGATATTGTTGCTGCTGGCCAGGAAGGCAGCGTTGCAATGGAGGATGGGAGGATTTCTTCAGCTGATGGTATCGTCTCTCGTTCAGGTAGTGCTACAGGTGCTATGTGTGTGTGTGGGGGGGCATCTTTCAATGGTAAGAACAGGAGGAATGATTATAGCAAGCAAAACCTGTTTCAATGTTCATCTTGGGACCTGATCATTGCTTTTGCACAGACTTGGAAAAAGTGTGAACCTCTTCTTTGAGCTGCAAGAATGGTACCAAGTTGGAATCGGGATCCCACTTCTTCTGTCCAATCGTCCAATCCATCCCCAGTGTATGTACTTGTATTCTGGCTTCTGACTATTGACTTTGAATCAATGTTGAGATGAGAACAAAGATTTAATCCCTAAGTATTGGAGAGGCTGAATTTTTCCTACCACAACTGCTACTTGATCCCATTGATGTCCAGGAACAGAGCCAAAGTAGGCTAATCTCACTGTTCATCATACAAACTACAACCAGAAACTGGAAAGACGCATCCAGCAGTTTCTCTGACTCTGGATCAGAGTAGGAAAAATATCTCAGTGACCTCAAAACCATGTCTTTAGAAGCATCACCTGAATTTACATCTAAATGAATCCAGATTCCAAAAGAATTATTTTAAATAAATCATTTGTCACATCACAAATGCTGTTTAAGGATAAGGCTGTGACCCAGTACCATGGTTACATAATGTCACTGCAGGGGTGAGCTCATTACTGCATCAGGAAAAGTGTATTTATTTTAAAATGTGATTATATATATATATATATATATATATATATATATATATATATAAGAAATGATTTGCTGCATCTTAAGATGTGCAGCCCTTGACCTGTACATCTGGTGACAACTTCATTTATCAAAATGAATCAATTAGTTTCATCCTAATGATAGCCAGCTGAGGGAGACAAGAGTATTCAGAGAGTCCCTCAGAGTAGCAGGAGAGATAATTACACAGTTTGATGTGTCCCCAGTTGGTACTGCAGCTGATAGAGCCATACAGGCCGTGTCAGGGAGAGTTGAGTCAATCTGAAAGATGCTTGCTAAAGAAAACATGCCATCCTCCTTAATTGGGTAATATCCATCTCAGCAGAGGAGTATGCTGCAACTCATAAATCTCACTATTACAGGTGGCAGCAGGAGTCCTGTTTGTGTTCATGCTGGATACGAGAGATGCAAACAAGTCCAATACACAAGGTACACAAGTACACAGTAAAATCACCAGTGTTAATGTAACACTCAGAGTTGATTTTACCACTTGTAGTGTTAACTAGTAAACTAATTAAGTCTTTAACTGTTTTTTACTGTGTACTGTCAAATGTAATCTTTAACAGAGTCAGAGATTCATTGCTACTTCCACTCTGAACCTCGTCTTGTTGAGACTGAGGCCGTACACACCACAGAATGTTGTGATGTCCTGCCATCCTTCTTTCAAACAGGAACAGAAAGACATAATTATACACCCACACTCACTATATTATGGTATGTCTACGTATGCCCAAAATAACAGTCACAGATATTTTTAGTGAAGGGCCGGCTTAGGGCAACGAAAACACACAAACACACACTTTTCACATCGGTTGCTGTGCATGGATTTGGTTAGTCGTCCGTTATTATTATGCTCACCAGGAGGATTACAGCCTCTAGGGTTCACAAGGTTTCTGTTGCCACCGCCTGTGAAAGTATGGTGGGGGGTGGGGGGTGTATACGTTTACCATATGGATGTTAGGCTGGGTGTGGGGGTCCAGCTGACAGAAGGAAGAGGTCTGTCTGACTGGCTGGATTAGAGACAGAGCCTGGCAGGCAGATCATTACCTCACTACAGTCTTAAATCTAAATTAACCAGGACTTAACTCTCGTACAAGACCTCTAATCTGCTCCACGGGGAAAGTACTGTTCACAGGCACAAGGAGGGAAGGAGGCCTGCGGGAACTAAAAACAGCACAAGCCAACTTTATTGCTGGGAGTCTGTGTGAAGCCTGGTCATATGGAAGTGAGCTAACACACCACAGTTATCTTGTTTAAAACAAAGAGCAGGACATGGGATAGATGCCAGATTTCAGAGATTACAGTAGTGTTGCCACATGTGATGAAACACTGCTGCCCAACTATATGCAGCAAAGCAATTAAAAACTAAAAAAAGAGTTTGGGCCCCACTGAGACACACACAAAGTATTTCATTTGTATCCACATCTAGCTTATATTTGGTCATTTTGCCATGTTGAATTCCATTTAGTGATATTTAGCCCTAAAGCTGCAAAATGTAATTTTTCCAGTTAAAAATGTGGATTAAACTGTCAAATGATTAAATCCCTGTTCAGTGTTGTGTACTTTCATCATTTTTAATATTTCAGTTTGGGATTTTTTCTAAATTTAATTAAAATGTTTCATTTTATATATAATTTAAGCTAAATATGGGACACGTTATGGCTTCCTATCAACATATTTTTGCATCTGTGTTTACTGTGTGCATAGGTAGTGTGGTTGTCCAACTGAAAATTGATTTTTTTATCATAAGATCTCAGATATCAGAGAAATAAGATGAGTTAGCTCTGTTAGCAATGCTGGACTGTACCCAGGAAACACAGATTATTGATGTGAAGCTGATTTATTCAGTGTTTTCCTGAACATCTGAATCATGAGCTAACATAAGCAACATTTCGCATGATCCCATGCTGTCATAACATCATCTATTTACAGTTTGTTACTGCTCAGCAAGAGAACTGCCTAGCGGAATATTGATAGGCAGCCATATTATGTCCCTTAGTTTTCTTAAATTAGCTTGAATTAAACATTTAAATTCTAAATTCATAACCATTCCCAAATTGTTCAACACATTTGGGATAATGAAATCAGGGGAAATAGCTACCCTGGCTCTGTCACAAGGTAACAAAATTCATCTGCCAGCATCTCTACAACTCACTAATTATATGTCTTGTATTTAACCTAGAAAACTGAGTAAAACAACAAATCACTGTTTGTTTTTTTTAAAATGAGGGTTATTTCCCAGAGTATTCCTTGGCTGCAGCTGTAGGCAGCCAGCAAAGACTTCAGGATGTTACTGGTCTCAGCCAAGAAATAGCCTGGCATATAAGCCCCTGGTAAAATGGTAAATTATTATTTTCACACTTTGGTTTTTCAAGTTTTCCAGCTACAGATTTACTGTACAGACATGAGGGCGGTGTCAACCTTCTCATCCAAGTCTCACCAACAAAGCGAATAAGCTTATGAAAAGTGAAAGTCTTGCTTTAAATTTCGTTTGTTCTTATGGACACTGAAATACTGCAGTCAAACTACCTGTAGCATTTTCCCTTTAAGGTCAGTGGCAAATATAAAACCCTTTTTATTCTTCTGGTGATGTGGAGACAGCTTTACAGGCTTTATCACCTCGACTACTGTGACTCCGTTCATGCGGGTGTCAGTCCTTCTGGTCTCGTCTGCGAGCGGTTCGAAATTCAGCAGGGAGTGTCTTCACTGGCACCAACGAAAGAGATCACATCGCCCCAGTACTGGCCTCCCTCTAGCAGTGTAACATAGAATTGATTGTAAGAATCTTTTATTTGTTTTCAAAGGTAAGAATGTTGTGGCACCAGCCAACATTTCTGATCTCCTCGGTTCATATTATACACCCAGACTCCTCAGATCGGTTACTTCTCTCTGCTCTACATTCCTGGTCAAAATCATTTTTTTCCCACCACTGATCCCAGACTGTAGAACAGTTTACCCCTCACAGTTAGATCTTCCCCATTTATCAATTTTTGATTATTTATTATTTTAGTTAAAGACCAACCTTTACAGAGTCCCTTCAGAGCCCCAATAATTTTGTATAGCATGAAAAAACTACATTTGGTCAACTTCTGTTGTTTTTAAATGTGCTCTATGAATGAATTTGACTTGACCCAACAATATCAAACATCAAAACACACAACTACATTACTACTACTACACAACTATATTCAATTAAAAAGACATTGAACACTTTCTGTTTGAGATATTAGAACTGCACACAGGAATCTGCTTCCATAGCAATCATGACTAAGAGCATAATAATGAGGATTTAAAGACTTTAAAACCTAGCTTTAATGGAATAAAAATGTCTCCATCTCCTCCACTAATGTATCACAGCTCCACTGAGAACAAGCCCGTTATTCTATACACACACAGCAGTTGAGACTCTCATAATCTATACATGTCAGCAAAGCCTCAGATCCATCATGTTGTCCAGATTGTGATCAGTGTGCCTCACCATAGTGCGTTTACCTCACCTCTGACCCACTGATGCATAAAGTACAGTGCAACATTGCAGATCAGGCTACAATTAAGCCCCAAATATGTGTGTGTGTGTGAGGGAGAGCAGAGTACTGCAGCCTTAATGGCATTAATGCAAACCGCATTATGTTCTTAGCTAAATGTCCTGCTTGTTCTGTGCAAAAAGCTCACTCTTGCCATGATGTATCAGTTTGCAGCGCTGCTACTTTTAATTCAAACACAACCCAGCGGCCGTGCATGTGACCTACATACTGCCTTTCCCTGACTGGGTGATTTGCATGTATTACAATTCACTGCGATATGTGTTAGTTATAATACACACACACTGCCTGCAGCCACGTTAATGAGTTCTACTGGCACTTCAGAACATCTACAACAAATTTAAATGTTTGTATAAATTTAGTGTGATTTTTTTTTTTGTTGAAGAAAAAAGCTGTGATATCAGGTGTTAATTTCCAGGCAGATACTAAATGGATCGGGTCATTTTCAAGCAGCAGCTGTGCATATTGTACACGTAACCTCATTGTGCTTCATTTTATAAACCCTATCCCTCCACCCCAGTCCCTTGTTCCTCTCCCTCATGACAACGAGACAGCCAACGGAGCTGTTTGATCCTATAGCTCTCATGTGGGACAGCAGCAGTAGCAGCAGCAACAATCCCTCCCTCCCTCCCTCCGACTCTTCCCCCTTATCTTTCCATCCTCCTCTCTCCCGGGCAGAAAACAGAGGGAACGAGAAGGGCACTGGCCTGAAAGGCTGCCGTTTTAGCCAGAAGCCATGCTGCCTTCAATATTTGTGTGAATTAAACATGTATGGAGCCTTTACAGAGCCCTGCTATTCACAGATGCTCTATGCCCAGCTGCCGAGCGTTTAGAATAAAGAAGATGCTCGGTGTAATGTCACATAGAGGGGGGCTGCATCTTTCTGGCAGCATCACTGTCTTTGACTGAAAATATGTGACCAGGTGGCAGGAAACAACACAACACACAAAAGGTGTCTAAACATCCGACACTTGAGCTTTACTCTTGAACACAAGAACCCCCCCAAAAAACAAATAATATTAATGAGGTTTTGTCTGCAGTTTGGTGCCAAATCAAATTATCTGTGCATACAATAACTAATCCAAAATAACCTAAATTCTGTGGCTAAACAACAGTTTGTTGAGGCCAGATTAAGATTACCGATTAGTATTTTATCTCTGATTAAATGACAACAGGCAAAGATTTGTCCGTCTGTGCAGGCTATAACAACACAATAATCTAACTATCACACATCGAGTGCACACAATCTGAAAATCCATAGTCCATGAATACACAAAAGCGTTTTCATCACTCTTTGCTTCCTTTGACATTTAAAATGAGTCACTCACCATACCAGAAGTCAAATCGAGTGACCTTCCACACAATAAATGTAAAAAAAAAAAAAAAAAAAAAAAGTGTTGCATACAAACCTGGCAGCGATGTGGCTGTAAAACAACCCTGAGTCGCTCAGACTCTGAGGGAGGCAGTAACGCAGCACTTGGAGCCGGTGTATGTCCATTTTGGTAAACAGGAAAAACAATGACAGCAGAGGCGGCAGTAGCGGTAGTTTATGGCAAAAACTCCCTCTTATCCTGCTCCATTACCATGAAACTAAAACTCTTTCAAAGCTGAGTTGTCCTGCAGAAAGCCCACCACATAAATGGCAGAAAAAAACGAGCGATACAGACAACCAACAACATCCACCTCGAAAATGAGATTCAAATTGTCCTGCAGGTTTGAATTCTTATGCTGCTGCATCCACTAGGAGACGGATGATCTGTCCATTGAGCAACAAAGAGTTGACGGACAGACTGGCAGAGATGAAGTCATTGACCAGCCTGTTGTCTGACTGCCTAACAGACAAATGCGTGTGTTTGTGTGTGTGTGTGTGTGTGTTTCATTGAACCTCTGTGCTATTGTCATACTGTTACCCCCAAGGGAGATTACCTCATATCCTCTCAATCAGCCTCTCCCCCCATCCACACACACTAATAGTGTGTGTGTGTGCTGTATTTGTGGATGGATGTTGGGGTTACTGCTGTCGACCCCCCTTGCCGGCTGTTGCCATAGCCACTCAGTATTAAGCCTGAATTAACAACCCAGCACTTACTGATGCCAGCCCCTATTGACAGGGATGCCCTCTACCTCAGAGGACACATTTAGTGGGTGAGGACACAGCATGTAAAGCATACAGTAACTGGAAGAGGTGTGCTTGCTAAACGTCCATTAATGTCTACTGAATAATTGACTCACTCGAACGCTCAAACGCATTTTCATGCACTTGAGCAGAGAAGTCATGAGCCTGATCATAGGCTGGAGGGACTTTAACCAGAATGCGATCCAGATCGATTAAAACTAGAGACTAGACAGATAAATACGGGCTTATATACAGTAGCTGCCGATAGGAGCTTATTTCAGATTTGTCGGTATTGATCAACAAGAGAGATGTGCTTGTGGTAGTGTCTAAACAGTGAACGTTTGTCCACCAGAGAGCACTGATAAATTCATTTTTAAAATGGTGGTGCCTCAGTGGATCAAAAACTTCAGTCCTTGATTATTTGCTCAGACATCCATGGTTCTGGTGACGCCTTTTATCTAACACCACCAACAGAATTTCATTTATTCAGTGAACATTTATTCTATTATTATTATTATTATTTCATTTATTCTCGACATCTATGAGATAGAGTGGCAAAAAACATGTTATTTTGACATTCATGCTGAATGAAAGGTGGATCATACCGACTTTCGTGATCCCCTAACTTTCCCTCTAGCACCGACATGAGGTTTTCATTTGTGGCTTGCAGTGAAATATCTCAACAATTACTGTATTGGCTGGACTGTTAGAGCATTTGGTACGAGCATTCACGTCTCCCTGAGTGAACTGTGATAACCTTGGTGATCCCTTGCTAATTTTTCATCTTGCAGCATCATCATCATGTAAAAAATGGCAGTTTATCCAGGTGATTTTCAGTATATCACCTGCAGAACTGATGCAATTCTTGCTGCATTTTTGAGTTTAGTTGTAATTAGCAAGTGTTACCAGAAAAGTCACCATAGTGTCCCAGATAGCGGCTGTATCATGGTCAATAACCATGAACATGCATTTTGGGAATATAATAATTGTTATTTTAAACTCTTCTCAAGACAGAGGAGAATCAATCAGGATCTAATGGTTATTAACATTCTGTGTTCTTTCTACACATCTAAAAGGTCAGCTGTCTCACACACATGCACTCGCAGATGCAGAGTTCAGGTTAATACTGGAATATTGTTCCAAGTAAAGCAGCCGTCCTGGTGAATTGAGTCGTCTAAATATTTCAGAAGCTAAAAGTTCAATTATGTTTCCCCTGGAGAGATTCAGATGCACAAATGGAAACGTGTAATTATTGAAAGCAGCCTCTCTAATCTTTATAGTAAATCTTCAAAGAAAACGCATAGTTTAAAAAGTAATGGAGCAATTCTGGTAGACTGGTAATGGTGGAGTGAAAAAACAGAATTAATAGATCCTTATCTAAAATGTGTTTGTTAATCAATAGATGACAAGTGTTATACAGGAGCATTATTAAACTCTTTCTATAACAGCCCAGTATCAGTCAAGGCTGTAAAGGCCTAGTGAAACAAAAAATACATTACAGCTTCTAATCATGTCCTTGTGTTAATTATGTATTAGTTAATTGGATAAAAACAGTAACTGTTGGAATATACCAATTATATGTACAAAAGTATGTGAGTATTTTCACATAAAAATCCTTGTCTTTTCTCTTCATGTGAAAAGGTTTCAAAGATTTGATGATTCATCTTGAACTGTGGAGCATTTACAAAAATTCATCCAATCAATTGTGAATTTGAGCGACCGCTCCCATCATGGGATCGAGTGTGTTTGGATATCGGTGGACAAAAACTTTCCGAAACAATGTGGCTGAGCTCTAATGCCGTGTAAAGTGTGTGTGGAGCCAAGAGACCTGAAGCTCTGTTTCTCACATGCAGCTCCATGTCGTGCTAAGCTTGCTAAGCCCCTCCCAATTTTCACTGATTTGAGTTGAATCCCTCTTGTAACTGTACACCAGTCAAATATTCCGTTTCACTGGGAAATACATCACAGTACGGAAGCTAAAGACACCGGAACTCCTGGTAACTGGGACTTTACACGCCAACGACATAGCATTACCACCGGTCACCACACAGCAGAAAACGACACATTCGATTGGTTAAATGAGCAGAAAAGTCAACAGTGATTTTTTTGTTCCAGGACTCACAGTGACGCCTGTGCCAAGAAGCTAAATTAGCGCTGGCTGGTCTGTGGCTCCGTGTGCCCAGCTGGACTGCAGGACATTTCGGAGGCAGGCCGGGCAAATGTTAACGAGCTCGATCGGCGACAAACAAGGCTCTATGGTGCCCCGAGGACGGGACACTGCCTGTTCGCTAACATTTATAAAACGATAACAGGCAGCGGCTAAGCTGCCCCGCGGGGGAAGTGATTACAGCGGGCATTGAACATGTGGTGGTAATGTGGGAATGTGATGCAATCTGCCACCTGGGACCTGGGAAGAACCTGGAGTGATTACCATTCAAAATATACAGGCTTGATGCTTTAAATTGTTGAATATTGTTCAATTCAGAGAGAAACTGACAAACCGTGGTGATAAAACACAAATGTAATTTTTGTTTTCTCATTCTTCTTAAATACTGCTTCTGAGAAAGGCTTCACACACTATGGTATATCCTAGGGCTACTCGATTATGAAAAATTCATTATTACGATTATTACATAATACTTTCTTTCAGCATGAGTGAGCTTTTGTTTGAGATGTTAAACAGATTTGTTGTGTTGCCATTGATATCCACTTATATGAAATCTTGCAGTTGTCTCAGTTTGGACAAACATTCTCATTCAATGTGTTTTATTTACATTGTAAATTCTCACTGAAGGCATCGAAACTATGAATGAACACATGGAGTTATGTACTTAACAAAAAGAGGTGAAATAACTGAAAACATGTTTTACATTCTCGTTTCTTCAAAATAGCCACCCATTTCTCTGATTTATTGGAATTCCACTAATAAACCCTGATAAGGCACACCTAGGAAGTGAAAACCATTTCAGGTGAACACCTCTTCAAGCTCATCAAGAGAATGCCAAGAGTGTGCAAAGCTGTAATCAGAGCAAAGGGTGGCTACTTTGAAGAAACTAGAATATAAAACATGTTTTCAGTTATTTCACCTTTTTTTGTTAAGTACATAACACCATAAACATGTATTCACATATTTTTGATGCCTTCAGTGAGAATCTACAATGTAAATAATCATGAAAATAAAGAAAATACAGTGAATGAGAAGGTGTGTCCAAAATTTTGGCCTGGTGTGTACACGTACACACACACACTCTTAAAAATAAGATATAGAGATATAAGATCTGTTTCATTGTCTTATAACGCAATATCGGTCAGTAGATAGATAAAGCAAGAAAGAGAGAGACTGCAACTAAAGATTATTTTTAAATTAATCTAAAGATTGTTTTCCTAATTAACAAATGCCCAAGAAAATTTTTGTCCTTTTCTATTGATCTACGAGTCGATTACTCGACAGATCATTGTGGCTCAATACACATTTTATACCTCAAGCGAGCTTTAAGGATTCTTTGACAGATTGAAACCATTGTCTATATCTAAGGAGTTCATTTGTTGGTAGCATAACTACATCAAGGAGCAATAAACAGAGTGAAATCAACATATTGACCCTGATAATGACATCACTTATTCATTTCATACCAATGCCATTTTTCCCTCAGGCTAATTGTCATGGACCCATACAATATGGATATGGATAGCAACCCCCACTTCACCAGCACCCATCCCCCATTCCCTCTCCTCATCCTCCTCCTCCTGTCACTAATCCTGATCCTTAAAGGGAAACAACGCTTCCGTTTCGAGAAATATATACTATAGGTTGTGAAGACCTACAGGCAGAGTGACGTGAGTCCTGTACAAGTATATAAATGTGTGTGTGCAGTGTCATTTATGGGAATGAGTACACATAAGTTCAGTACTTTCATTAGGAAGCAATGATGATGGTATGGATGATGTCTTCTGATGTCTTCTGAACTACTTCACTATATTCAGACAAACAAGCCTTGGAAATTCAAAGCACTACAACTAACGATTATTTACATTATCCGTTAATCAGACAATTATTTTCCTGAAACACAGATTAATTGTTTTGTCTACAAAAATTGGGGAAAATACATTACATTATAATGTTGTACAGGCTTAAGTTCTTAGAGCTAAAAACTTGCTGCTGCTCAAATTGTTGCAGCTCTAAATGATAATATTGGAAAGTTGTCTGTAGAATTTTACAATATGCTAATCTGTGAGTCAATATGAGCAGTCTCTCATGAATAATGAACATACTGTGAGAGAGGATTCGACTCTGGTGCACTGTACTACTCTGACTTACAGTAGATTACTAGAGTGGATGCAGCCGAGTGCACGTAAACCTCTGATGTTATCTCTTCTTCCCCACATCTGTATTCTAGCTTCAACAAATCACCATGTCCCGCTGTAATCTGCCGAGTCCATATTATACGGAGACCCCTGATCATCTGGCTTTTGATAGTCCCATTCATTCAGCCATTCAGAGATTAGCCCGCTCAATCCCTTTCTTCCTGTCTTTCTTTCTCACACACACACACGCAAGGAGTCAGATGGGATCAATCCTGTGAACGACGGAGAGCAGCTGAGCGGACACACTGACAGCCAGCGAGAAGCTCATTCCTTCTTCCCAGGAAAAGAGTGAACCAATGAAAGATTGCTGAGGGGAACCAATCAGGCTTCCCTGCTAACAGCTGGCTCCAGAGAAAACACAGACAGAGGGGCTGGAAAGAAGGAGACCGACAAGAGCAGGCAACTCCTGGAGGAGATTTTCCTTCCTTTCCCATTTTTCCCCTTTACTTTCTCTCCAACTAAAGCCAGTCATTTAGCAGAATGTGCAGCTTGAGTATGAAAACTAGACACACAGAGAGAAAGAAAGAGAAAAGGAGACAAGGGAGAGAGAGAGAGAGAGAAACTATCCTACTGCTGTGTGAAACAATAAAAGAGACAGAAGTGATGACGAGAAAGAGTCGCGCTGCCTTACCCGAAATCGTCCAGGGAATACATGTCGCTGAAGGAGACAGCCCAGTCCTCAAGCAAAAGGATGAAAGGAGTTGTGAAGGGGGAGATTATGGAGGAGAGGGGGAAGCATTCGCCCGAGAGGAGAGAGTGGTGCACATGCTGTCCAACGCTGCCATATAAACTCAACCTTTCCCTTCTTCACATCCTCTAAAAAGGCTCAAAAAAATCCCCTACACCAACAGAGCAGACATGAGACTGAGACACACAGAGAAAGAGTAGGAGGGAAGGAGTGAACAAGGGAGAGAGATGGGGAGTGTTGCAACAGAGTAAGGGAATGCGAGAGAGAGAGAGAGCGAGAGAGAGAGGAACATGTGACCGGTACAGACCAGTCACCTCTCTTCACTCTGAGGATTTGTCTTTCAACCTCCAAGGAATCATTTCCACTGGATGGAAATTACATGTTAGCCTATATAGCCAACAAGAGAGTGTATACACCCGCCTCTCTATAGCATATACAATTCTGAAGGCTTTAAATAGAATCCACACTAACGGGATTTTTACGGTCAAAGATGCATGCGTGTAGCCGTAACCCTCAATCACAAATTAACTACAGAGGAGGGAAATAACAGCAACACACCAGTTCATTCATTCAGTTCAGCTTCCATTAAGGACATGGTATTCCGATTCTACGTCGAACACGGCGAACAAATGTGGTCCGTCTGTCTGTCTGAGGCAAACTTAGACTATTAAGCTTCTTTGCCACAGTGAGCTGAAGTAGGTGTGGGGAAACAAACAAAGAGCAACCTAGTCCACGTAAAGATTAAGAGGGCTTTAAACGGTTTAGAAAATAGTAAGAAACATACAGGCAGACCCAGGGTCTCAAATTCAGCCTCAGAAGGTCATAAAGAACATAATCTTCTTTTTCAAAACTGCACATATGAACTGTAGGATGTTGCAGGTAAAAACCTGAGGAGTGAAAGCTCAGAGAAAGAGAGACAGACAGAATGCCTCGCTTAGCAGTAAATGTACTCTACAGTATGTGATGAGGTCATCTGATATGGCCTGGCTGACCTCCATCAAGCCAAAGGATGCAAATCTACACAGAGCCTGTATGATGATACAGTATATGGGATATGCTAGGAAATGACAAGATTGCAGAATGAAGGGTACTTTAGGTGTTTAATGGATTTGTGGTGTGGTGTATGTGGTTCATACCACATGGACTGGCATGGAATCTGTCTTACTTTGTCAAGGAACCAATGCACTGCAAATAAAGTAGAGATAAAGCTAAAAGAATATACAACTATTATGCAAATATTATGGTGGGTGTTTATCCTAATATTCCAAGAGTTTGTCTTTTGCAGGATTAAGACACTTTTATTTAATTTTTTGTTCTAACAAAAAGAATTTATTTTAGTCCCAATCACTGCGAAAGAGAATAATCTTAGGGTGTTTTTACACCATTAGTCAGGTCTGCACCAGGCAATAAATCTTTTACTATGTAGCATATAGACTTCAGCGTGGTCCACTTTCACACCAGCATATGAACCAAAATTGGTCCGGTTGACATTTCAGTGGTTTTCTTTAAACAAATAGGAAATTAAATAATTAGAATCCCCTCCCATGATGCATCTGGAATAGATCAAATTTACCAGAGTTCACCTTCTCACCAGAGGGACCACAGCGTGGAGTCGAGCGCTTTTTGGAGGTCTCACTCTTGATTTATTGTGCACCGGAGTGCAACTGAGTGCACATTTGGTTTGAATGGAAAATTTGGTGAGCACCAACTGCTGTTGGCACCCTTAGGATTCATGTCAATTAGCAGGATTTGCCAAGCAGGGCTGCAGCTAACACCAACTACTTTATTGATTCATTAATTCATTGTTTCTATTAAACATCACACCCATCACAATTTCATAGAGCCCAAGACTGTTATTAAATGGCTTGTTATAGTTGACCTAAAGATCTGCAGTTTACTATCACATCATAAAGAAAAACTACTGCTGCTTTAAAAAATGACTTAAAGGTTTAATCAGTCATAAAAGATGACAAATATTTGTCCATAGCTAATTGACTAATTGCAATATCTATCCATAAAGCAGGGAGTATCTGTGAGTCTATGGCTAAGAATACCTTTGTCGGATCAACCTCAGCTTTTAGATATAGCATTTATATCCTGTTTTTGTGGAATTTTTTTGATAGATATTCAAAACATCATTCTTATTGTTAAAAGTTAAAATCTCAGAGACTTACATGTCACAGCTCTATCCTGCAGCAGCACTTTCATTACAGTATAAAGCTCTGTGTTACAGCACATCATCCTCATGTTGTTTCCCAGCACTTTGTTACAATTCTTTACTCTGTTTTCCTGTTTCTTCCTGCACTGAACGTGCAGCAAACGTAACAAAAGTATACAGGAAAAAGTAAGAAGTAAGATTTATCAGAAGTCTGTTTTTACTTGGCCTAGGAATACCTACTTCCTACACTGCACTAGTATACAGTAATAGGCATAATTTTAGCACACGTTGGCACAATCTTTCTTGTGATTATACAATGACCCTCTCGTAATTTAAAATAAACAGAACTAAAGTAAAATGAGAAACTTAACCTTAAAATGTTAATTGAACTTTTTGAAACATTAACCTGCAATTTGGGCAAAGATTATATGTACCATAAAAAAGATAAGCTGTATTTGCCTCGGAGGGGAAATAACCTCAATCCTAATTTGGTATCTACAAAGACGTGTTTGATGCACTGAACATTAATGGAAACAGATGAAAGTTCAGAGAGTTGCTGTCAAAGATGTGGTCGGAATCCTGATGTTGTTATTCTTTGATCATATAGCTCCTGATTTAAAGCTATATTGCATAGCGCTGTAATATTCCACCAATTTTTGAAGGTCTCGTCTCAGGCCACATTTTTAAAGGACTGAGGATTTTATTTCAAAACCACAGCTGTGGGAAAATCAATGTCATTACAGTGACAAATTTGGTTTGTGTCATACAGTATGTGATTTGCACAGATTTGTCCCTAAACTTGGTTTTGGTCTCGACCTAGTCTTAATCCCTCAAAGTCTAGGTCTAGTCTTGATATACTCTGGTTTTGATCATGATTTGACTACAACACTAATCATGTGTAACAGTAATGACAGAGGGGGCGACAGCAGAGCCTATAATGTCAGTAAGTATTAATAGTGATTTTGTAATGTATCTCACTACCAGAAGGGGGAGACAAAAGTTACACACTACAGTTTAAATTATAATTTTATCAGTTTTGGTTTATTTTATTTTTTCAAATTTTGTGTGCAGCTGTTTCTGTTTGGACAACAGTTAACATTTAAGAACTTTGCCTTTATTCACTAAATGAACAAAGGCTTTTTCTGAAAATCAATTATTGAAAAAGAATTGTGTTGGTATCCAGTTACAAAAGTCCTTTTCCTTTCCCCGGATTCTAACTGGACTCTCTGAAATCCAGCCTGAACTGATATATCAGTCGAATCGTGGCTCTGTTCTCTGATCAGCTTGGACGGCAGCAGCCTGCAGTAAGAAGCATAACTCAGCGTTTTATCATCCACTGGCTGCACTCCCTCCGTCTACCTTCACTGCGATGAGTCACCACAACAAGGGCTTCGGAAATCATCCTGCGTTAATAGTACAGGACGGATGGCTGCTTTTTGCCCACTAACCCCCCCATACACACATAAAAACACACACACGCCTCCAAAAGCAACCATGTGATAGCAGCCAGTATGACAAGCAGAGCAGAGAATTACCACCACAAACATTACTTGACTAAAAATAACTTAAATACACACACAGTCCTTTGACAGGCTGATGCACATACATAAATGCACATGCACGCTTACATAAAAGCGACAAAGAAAGCGGTGGTGCTGAACAAATACTCTCATTGACTTAATTTTTTTTTTTTTCTTCCTGTAAAAAAGAAAAGCCTGGTCACCTTGTTGTTGCTTTGTGGAGATTTAAGACTTCCCTTTTGGACTTGAGTCAAAGAGCAGATCTGCCTCTGGCGAAAACACACAGGACGGGACAGCATAGCTTTTCAGAAAGAAAGGAAACGTTCATCCGACTTGACTGGAAGATATGAATCTTACATGTTTAGTGCCTGAGAACTAAATAGTTCAGCTGCCAGCTCTGAGTTGTGTAAGGTTAGAGGAAACAGCTATAGGTCAGCATGTGTAACTAAAAAAAAAACAAAAGAAAACGGGAACAGTGGCAATCCGCTCAAGATATCCAGATGTGAGAGCACATCTATGGCTTTCTCTTTTTCTTCACTCCCTTTCTCTCGCTGAAGGGAAATTCACACAGAGGCAGTACAACACACACACACTCGCAGACACCGTTAGTTACAGGGAAAGCAGGGAGACTGCACTGTATCTGAGGAGAGCTGTCAGAGCAGATCTGAGGCCATAAAACAGAATGGTGCAGGCTGCAGCTACAGAGACACGGAGGAGTCAAACTACAGGCAGGAAGGGAGGGGAATCGGGGGATATAAAAGAGTTTCATAAATAGAAAAGAATAGAGATAATCTAATTGAAAAGATTTGGGCCCGGTGCATTCTACATGCCAACATAGGCAGGGAAAGGCTCAGAATACCATCCATAGGATTTAGACCGTGGATTTGGGAATCAGACATTTTCCATAGGCTGAGCCAATCGGTGCATATGAGAATCCGAGTGGGTTTATGGAGGTGTGTGTGAAGAGGGGTGGGGTTTGAGTGTGTGTGTGTGTGTGTGTGTGGGGGGGGGGGGGGGGGGGGTCTGATAACCTGCCTGGCAACCACCAGAATAAATACTCCTCCTCTTCCCTCATTCATCCTACACCCTCCCCTCCCTCCCCTGCAGACACACTGGCCGGTGCACCTTTCACATCCAGCGTAACCAGCGTTTAATTCCACCTGCTGTATGTGGAGAAATACGTGATGCTCTCGTTTCCATGACAACATTAGCCTAGGCTTAAATCCTGCATCCAGCACAATAGGCGGGTCCCGGGCAATGACAATAGATGAGGCAAATGAAGGGGGAGAAGACAACGGGATTGATGTCAATATTTGGCCTGTATATTATGACTGAGGCGCATTGTAAAGCGGCGCCTGTGTGCAGCTGAGGCCCGGAGGGTGGGCCCCTGGGTGCTCACAATACTGTCCCTACACGGGAGGTAAAAAAAAAAAAAAAAAGATGTAAAAGATGCTGCAAGATCCTCGCTACGTGATTATAAGCGCTTTGATAAATGTATGGCTGCAGATGCAGACAGGAGGCGGTGGGCATCTGTCATGACGCGGAGAACAGAGCGCATGGCGCCGCTTACCTCATTCTCTCGTCTTTTATTCAATCGGAGATGATGGCACTGATGAGGCTGATCGGTACGAGCGCCGGTCCGCTTTAAGTATGTGAATAAAACAGTCTGGGAGGCAGGAATCAGCCCGCCGGCCTCCACCTTGTGTCGCCTATGCGCGTCTCCTGTTCTTGCTAGAATAGACGAGCTGGTGGTGATGAATCGTGGTTAAGCGAGAGCGCGAGTCTTTGTGCTCCGTGGTCTCTGCTGTCCGCACGCGCCGCTGCGGCTCCTGTAGTCCATGTTCAGGCGGGGCTCTCGCTCGGTAGAAGACGGTGAACCGTGTGTGTCAGCCGCCGCCTCCGTCATGCCATATTTGCTTCCCATTCGGAATGTTGTGGTGAGGTGAGGTGGAGAGATTTTAGGGGAAATGCTAATACGGCGAGCGAAGGAAGAGGAGGGGGGAGCTAATCGGCTCAATGCTGCCCACCTGCGGCGAAGACGCGCACGTGCAGGCGAGGAGTCGACCCCCCCCCCCAAAAAAAAAAACAAAAAAAACACACAACGTCTACTTCAGCAGTCTGAGTTATATCAGGTGGATATTTGACACATTTACAGCCTTTTTAATATTAATTTCCCTCTTTGTGTTCCCTGATGACGTGTTAACTCACTTGAAAGCGGTGACACTGTTGAAGTTTAAAACTACTGGATCTATCCAGAGTCCTCTGGAGCCGCCATTACTGATCGCTAACGTTTGGTCGTGACGTATATTCCGCGCCGGAACCTGCCGAAAAGCCAGTTCTTGCTCCGGCTTTAACTTCTGTTTATTTATCAACGCCAATATTGTTCTAAAACGGACCGAACGAGTTTTACTCTTATTTTTCCCCGTCGCCATTACCTCGCTAAAACTACCAACCAACGACAACTTTCAAACGTTTCAAACTTGT
Organism: Lepturacanthus savala; assembly: GCA_030544235.1. Lineage (NCBI taxonomy): Eukaryota > Metazoa > Chordata > Actinopteri > Scombriformes > Trichiuridae > Lepturacanthus > Lepturacanthus savala. The sequence goes on along the minus strand of CM060469.1, from coordinate 14,573,469 downwards.
GCCGACGTCAACGTCTCACGTTCTCAGTTACGCCCTCTGTTCACTGATTGGACAGTAAAATGAAGAGGGCGGGGCCAGGCTAACGTGTGTTGGAAGTTCAACAACAAAAAGAATTTTGGTACTAAAAACGCAATTTAAACATTAAAAGATAGCTCTTTAATTTGACTTGATGTAATTTGAGTTTCTGATGTAATTTGTTTTCATTGAAGGAGGACTTTGCATTTTGCTCCCCATCATTTACATTTTAAGTGCATTATGAGGAGATCATCTAATGGTCGGTATGAATGATGAATGCTAATATGAGGTGTCATCCTCCTAAAGGAAATCATTAGATTTCAAGTAGATATCATTAAACTTTAAACTTTTGTGCCTAATTCCCATATTTTGTTACTATACTTCCACCATAGTTGAGCAAGAAAGTCAAGAGCTGTCATACTAAAAAGACTGGATATGTATTTGTATTTTACTAACTCAGACTGCAAACTTCACATTGTCTTCATTAAAGGTTGTTTCAAGAAAGACTTTTATAATGATGAAACCTGTTCTTTAACTGTATCCCTGCATAATGATGTGGTTTTTAGTACTCATAACTTTTATTTTTCAATATTATATGATCATGAATATAATCCCTTGCAGGAATATAAAGATGCATTATATTTGAACACAACATTAAGGATTTGATATTTTTCCTCTTTGATAAGAAAATGAAAATGACAGCATCATAGAAATTTCATGTTGCATTTACTTCCAAACGTTAAATGTTCAATGGTATTCTGCAGACCGAGTGTTAAGTGGTAAGACAGATCATTTCACATTCCCTCTGTAGAGTGGTGACTTTATATCATTGATGTTAGGAGATTTCACTGGTTTCACTGATAACAAAACAGCCGACCCTAAAAAATTCAAAATACCAACATGCCATAAATCAGTGGCAGTTATGGTCAAATCTGCTTTAACCCACATGCATGTGTGTCATCTTGGCTTGCTGTAAACCATAGAAATGAATGTGTGACATGTTGACGTGACTGGATGGTACACAGCTTGAAAGGTTGAAAGCAGACATCATTGGTTCACGAAAAGCTCCAGGAAAATACGTGCTAAATGGTGATTTGCTTGCTCGTCTGTAAATAGATCAGCTGTATGTTTATCAGGCTAAAGCACTGTATTATAGAATAAAAAGAACACCTCAAGAAGTTCAGTTAAATATCTTGCCAGTGGCTGATGGTGCTCACCTGAGCAGCACATCGGCCGTGAACAGTTACAGTGTTACGGTCTCGTCCGTCCCCTTCATAAACTGATCTGGGTGCAATAAACTGTGGTCAGATACGGATTAGAAAATCCTTCATATCGTTGGAAAAAAAACTCAATACATGCTTAAAAGTGAGATAAAAGAAGGTTTTAACTCATAACAAAATCTGAAATGGTTTTAAATACTCTATATTCACCCATTTTTTTCTCTTATTTGTTTCAAGCTTCTCCATATATTTACACACCAGGAACTAAACAAAGGTTTACTACAGAAACAAAAAAAAAACTTGAGGGAACTGAAATTGGCAACAAAGGATGTTGTGGAGTTACAGTGAAAAACAACCGGATTTCTTAGTTTGAAAATGTTTCACCTCTCATTCAAAAGGCATCTTCAGTTCTGAGATTTAATGCAGGAAACCCTGGTATTTAAAACCAATGTGAAACCAAATTTACATGACCCCCCCCCAAACTGGGGGGGTTAGAGTGTGGCTAGGTGTCACCTGCCATCACGCCTCCATTGAATCTCAGATCTGAAGAAGCCCCTTGGATGGGAAGTGACACGTCTTCAAACAAAATAAGAAGTCCAGTTGCTTTTCTCAATAACTCTACAATATAAAGATGACCTGGATGACTGAGAACCTTCACGGCTGCAACAAAGGATTTGACTCATGATGAATAAATATTAGAAAATATGTTGTTTTTTAAGACCTGGAAGCACAAACACACTTGGGATATAATGCCAAGATAATGTTGTGGAAAATTATTCATATCATATGTATTTTTTCATTGCCCTAAATAATTGTATTCTTTTGACCAGAAGGCAATTCTAAATATGCAGTACCTGTTTATCGACATTATTCTTCAGAGTGTATTAATAGCCTGCAAAATTTCAGTGATAGTGGAACAACAGTTGAGTCTGCTATGGACTGTGTTTTAGTGAGATGTGTTTAGGGCAGCCTGAGGCTTCTTCTGATATGTCAATGTTAACAACAGGGAAGGATCCTGCTTCACTAGTGCTTTCCTGAGTTGTTAAATACAAAATAAAAGACAGTTTAACAATTAGAAAACCACTGTGTTCTTTCTTTCTATACACAGGATTTGTTCCATTGTTCTTGGGTCTCCAGCTTGATGATACTCAGATCTGGACAGGCAGCGAAAAAAAAAGAAGAAAAGAAAACCCTCTTCAGTCCATTATCTGTGGCAGGAGTGTGCACAATACAAGAACAGTGAAAGCCAAACTGGACAAATGCAGCCTTTGGTTCTGTTTGATTGGTGAGTAGGCTACAGTGCATACTTGAGAGTTAGAGATTTGTTTTACATGTACAGTAGTGTGAGTGGAAAAAAAAAGGATTCAGGATTTTTTGTATTTCAAGCAACCGTACATTAACCTCCAACAGTTCATCTGATTTGGGATCTGAGAGCAGATCAGGAAGAAAAACCCACAGGCACAGGTTTCCTCTTCTGTCAATTCAGTCTTGTTCAGTTCAATCAGATCCACTTTTTTTTAAGCATCTGAGTTAATTTAAGTTTGGTTGAGTTCAGTTTAGTGCAGTTCAGTTCAGCTGGGCATCAGACACCAGCAGCATTAAGAAGTCGACAGTTTTTTTTTTTTTTTCGTCTGCTCGCTCAGACTATCCTCCACTGCATCACACTCATGTCCTTCCCTCCTGTTGACACCAGGTAGCTGTCGTCGTATAGGAAGGTCACATTGGTCACGTGACTGCTGTGGCCTCCATAATAATGGCTGGGAGCCTGAAAAGAAAAAAAAAACATAAACTATGGATTCAGTTTCACACAAGCTTAATTTTCTTCTCATCATCACTTTGTTCGAAAACGTTCAATACCAGTATGCAGTAACTTACTCTGAACTGTGAACAGGGATATGCGAAGAGATGGACCTTCCCAAAGTCGTCTCCGGTGACCAGCAGGCTCTTATCATTGGACCTGCAGACGGCGTTGATGTCGGTGCCGTCTGAGCCATCGGGCCACAAGCCTGGAGAGGAGCAGAGGGCAGAGGTAACTTTAAATAGACACAAACACTCACGCACATAGAAAAATAAGAGAGAATCCTCTTACCAAAGACCTGGAAGCCCAGAGTGCAGGTGTGGGTGGTCCACTCGATATCTCTAGTGGTCTCCACACTGACCACCTGCTTACACACTGATGGTATCCCTGAATAAACACACAGAAATACACACGTGTCTTAGCGTACTTTATGGGTACTTTAAATCAACACTACTGTATGCCAGCGTTAATATAACATAAGTCCACACATAGACAAATCTGTGGCGCAGTGCCACAGAATGAAAACAGAGCACCACAGATTGATTCTGCTTTTTTCTGTCATTCTCACTCACACACACAGAGCAAGAGAGATGTCAATGGGGGTACACTTGCACTGGCCTGACATTTTTTTTAACCAACCAGCGTTATTAAATGCCTTATTAAATTAGTGCATTTTGTCCCACCGGCATTCATGCAAAGGTTAATAATAGCCTAGCTTAACATTTATAATTAGTAAGAATTTCCCCCTAGTGCCACACAATGCTACTTGGTCTATGGGAAACTGAAGTCCATCAAACTCTTGAGTTATTTTGACAGGTCTTTAATAGGTTTGGCACATTTGCACCATGGAAATCCAACACATGTCCATTTCACTGAAAAATGTGCACTTAATGGAATATTTCTTTTGGAAAGGTTGATTCAGTGATCTAGCGTTGAAAGTGTGTCCACAGACAGCTGTTATATATGTGATTTTTATCACTGAGAATACTGCATGTGGAGCTTACAATACAGAAAAAATCAGGATGACGAAGTAAAGGGATGCAGAAACCTTTGCTCCTGTTGCTAACAAAGGCTGTGAGAAGGTGTACTTACAGTACAGTATCTCATAGTCTCCTGAATTTGATACCAGGTATTGGGAGTCCACTGACCAGTCCAGGTGGGTGATGAAACTAGAGTGACCCTGAGAAAATAAATACAGGAAATGGATTAGTTATATCGCATACACACAAGGACCAACTCCACTGGAGCGAAGGCATGTGGTTTTTCAAGAGTCTGAAATAAACCTAAAAATGTTGCTCCAATTGGATATAGCAACTCTTAGTCATGATGCTTACATAGACACTGCACTAAATGACTCATCTCGTTGTCATTTACATTTTACAGCTTCCCTTAAGAGTGGAGAGGAGGCCCAAACATAGAGCTGAGGGGGGGTGGGACTATATATAAAGCAAAGGAGCCATGGATGATAAATTTATGAATATTATAAATACAGGTGCTCACCGAGCACTTCCCCACTCGGCTGTACTTCCTCCCATTTTCTGCCACAGCGTAGATGTAGATGTAGTTGTCGTGTGAACCGATGGCCAGGAAGTTACCATCTAAATAAAATAAAAGCAGACAGGAAGATTATTGACATGTTTGTTTATTAAGTAGACTGAATGCATCCTGCATCGTTATTAATAACCTAATCCATATATTCCAATGTGACATTCATTTCCACACACTCTTCATAGTTTATCAGACCACAGGTGTGACTCTTGGTAGGAGATTAACTGCTTTGTAAAAAGCTTTGTAAAAACATGTCATTGTTTGATTTTAGTAAAATCAACTACCAGGTAAGTACAAAAAATCATGAATTTACTGATTATTATTGAAAAGTCATGTGGAAAGTGGTGCCATATCAGGAGAAAGCTTTGAGTAACCCATATTTTCCCAGTTTACTGGGTTTAATGTTTGTAATGATATTAATATATAGAATTGATATATAAAAAATATATTATTGAAACTCTAATTAATTAAAACAACTATTACTCCACTTCTTGCTGTGGCACCACAATTGCCTTTTTTGTATTATCGTACATATTTTTCCATGACGTAGTAAATAAATGAACGCTTTGTGCACAGTGGCGATACACCATCTGCATTCATCAACATACCTGGCCCATAGCGCATAACAGACAGCTGCTCATTCCCATCCGTGTGCATTGTGACTAAATCCTTGGAGTCGGTGTCCAGCACCAGCCACCTGCAGGATTAATGGCAGACTGATGAATAATCTGTTGTCTCGTCATCAAGTCTCAAATCCGGATGATTACCACTCTACAGTAGCTAATACAGATTTCTCAGGCAAACGCTGAATCCATTTCAGGATTAAATCGCCACTAATTGCTTTTTGGTGATGGGATTCCCCTACCTGCCAGTCTGGGTTCCTATGGCAACCACAGCTCCAGACGGGTGGAACCCTGCTGACTGGGCAGCATCCTGTCAGAAACAGGAATAAGAGGATATTTAGTGGCCCAGTGAAACAGAAGTTTCAGACTCAGACTGATTAAATTATATAAGCTTTTAACAGTTACAGGAGGGATTGAAATATAATCCTCACATTTGATTGGGCCACAAGAAATTAGGCGGACCCTAACATTTAGTTTAAAATAGTTAAAAGGTGATTGAATGAACATATGTACATGTCTCCTGAGTGCAGGAGAAGGTTTGAAACTGTTTTGCAGAAAGAGGAAAAAAATGATATGTTGATATATTTTAATGTAAAAGTTCTCCAAAGTTTAAGTTTTAACATATACTTGGTAATATTTAAAGAGATACATGAATAATTAATAAAGGGACACAGAATTAAAACCTGGCAAGATGAATGTTTCACTTCAAGCAGCCATTCATTTTTGGGAAAAAAAAGACAAAAAAAAAGAAAATCATGCCAAACTGTAATCCTGGTTGTTCCCATGGATGTGACTTGTCACTTAATTTGCTGTTCCTTTAGTTTCTTAAGAACCTAGGGATACATTCATCATGATTGGGCTGCTGGACGATTCTCATGACCGACCCCAGGGGGCAGTGTTGACTAAACTTACCTCCACGCTCTTGCTCCAGATGAGCTGATGGGAGCTGGAGTCCCACATCCACACCTGCCTGTCATAGCCGCAGGTGAGGAAGTGAGGCTTCCAGGGGTGGACAGCGAGACCCCACAACTCATCCGTATGACCCTGAAGAACAGAAGTTAGTTTTTCCTTTACATTTTAAATCATTAATCATTACTGTCTAATCTTTCTTCATCTGCTTGAACATAGCGATGTCTAAGAAGCACCACCAACCTGTGTAATAGGCATAAATTCTCCATCCAAACTGCCCTGCAAAACAAAGTTCTTGGTGGTTCCAATGATCACAGACTCCCCTCTGCCCTCTGCTACAGTCCGGATGGGGCCAAATGGCTCAGGCACCTGCAGAGATGAAAGTAATGAATCCTGTAAACCTTGACATTATTTGCAATGCTCTGGGGTGGATGGTTATGGTGCTAGTTCTGTTACTGACCTCATTACACCCATCTTTTTTTATTTAATGCATTTTTTTATTATTACAACCATTACTTACTTTGGCCAATTCACAGACCTCTATACAACAATCTTAAATTAGAGTATGCTAATGTAGTACACTATTCTGTGGATACACTTTATTGGTATGTGTAGTCATTTGCCATATATGCTGTGTGTTGCATCGGTTGTTTCAATAACATGATAATAAAAATATGAATAATGCAAACCATCTTCAACAACATCCACTAATATTACACTGGCTAATATGGCCTCCTTAGAGAAAATAAGACATGAGTGATCCATAATTCTCATGACTATAAATATCCATGACACTCACTGAGAGCACAAACCCATCTCATCCTCTGTAATATTTATGATATAGTGCACCACACAGAATGCGAAGTCTGCAGCCTTGGGCAGGACTGCATGAGCTGAATATGCAGTTTAACGTTTTAATAATACATATTAACAGAATGAGGCTATAGCTGATCAGAGCTTCAGCAGCAGAGGACTCCTCACCTCCACAGTTTGGATCTGCTGGTAGCTGCTGTCCCAGGAGATGAGCTTGCGGTCTTTACCTCCAGACACCAGCGTGCCGTTCCTCAGCATGCACAGAGCAAAGATGCTGCCCTCATGGGCTCCTTGGATGGCTTGGCTGATGCGATTAGTGCCTGCGAGACAAAGACGGGATGAGATGGATGAGACAGTTCAGGAGCAGAGAGTCGGACATAAAGGTCGACCGCTTGAAGAGATTAACGATCTGACAGACAGATGGGTGATCTATAGATAAATTAGAGACTGCGGGATATTGCATACCCGAGTAGTGCACTTCTTCTACTTTTTTTAAATATTTGCTCACAAGACGCAGCTTTCTCTCTTCGGTATGATCCCCGACCTCCTGATAACTCCAGTACAATGTGATCTTTCTTTGAGCTTTTGACCAAAGACACACCCATATTCATCTGGCTTCCTTCAGAGCGTTGCTTAACTTTTTTTCCCCTCTCTTTTTGATGACAAAACATTAATGGAAATCATCCATATCTTACCTCACAGATACTATGATTATGCAAAAAGGTTTGAAAAAGTGCACACATCTGATGCAGCAGCAAAAACTAGGTGCTGGACAGAGGTATAACTGCTCCCAAAAAAAAGATAGTACCACATCATTTTTTTTTTTGGAGAATCCTCTATTATGCTGACTCTACTTCTTTCTAATTCATAGACATTATGATTATATAATGGAGTTAAAGACATGTTTAGGAAGTGTAATATACCTTTTCCCCACACCAGGATGTTCCCACTTGAGTCTCCAGTGATGGCGTCTCCATTTTCTGCAAAGGTCACGCACAACACAAACTTGGGCTTTTCCTGTTTCTGTCAAAAAAAAGGACAATAACACTCAATTTTGCTACTGTAAATGTAGACTACCAATGATTGTGTAGCTACGTTTTTGTAAATGAATTTGCGTGACTAAATCAAACCGTGTTGAAAGTCTGAAGCTAACATGTGAGGTGTAAACGTGGGGTGTTTTACCTCAAACAGTCCTTGTTTCTTTATCAGCATGCCCTTTTCCAGGTTCCAGAAATAGAGATGGGACTTGCCACAGGTGATTATGATGTTGCTGTCAGTCGGGTGAAAGTCTGCCGCAAACACTGACTCATTGGAGCACTGGAACCAAAACACACAACACATGAAACATTGAGTTGAGCTGAGATGTACATTAGTTTAGCAGAAAAATAACTTGAGCATGCATACCTTGACCTCGGCCAGTCTGTCTTCCCGCTGCCAGTCCCAGACGGAGAGGACGTGGTCATTGGAGTCATCTACGACACACAGAGTGTTTCCTCCATTCTGACATGCAGAAAGCTTCATTTTAGCTCCAAATAAACTTTTTAATTTTTGCACAGAGCTAGGACTCATTTTGTCCCCCATCACTTATAGTGGAAGCACATACACAAATAATCTCTTTATGTCCAGTATAAACAAGATAAATGCTCACATGGGCACCTGACTATTGTTTTAAGATAGGCTTTAAAAAGTGTGATCCCGTCCTTTAATTAGTGAGTCAGTGATATTTCCTCACCGACTTGGAGAAAGCCAGACAGACCAAAGCTCGGTCAAAGAATCCTGCACCCAGAACATGGAGGGTGTTGAGGCTGACGGAGTCCCACACACGAACATGAGGAGCCAGCTGCTGCCAAGAAACACACGCGTACACACACAGTTATATAAAGTTAGTATTTGTCTGTTTAGCATTTAGCAAATGCTTAGCAGAATTGTCTCAACCTGGAAGTGGTAAGTGTAATATCTTAAAGAAAACAGAACCATAACTCATCATTACAGTCATAATTAAAATCTTAAAAAGTTAAAGAATATAAAAAAAGTGTGTAAAAGGTCTCGCTTACTTTTCCGTCTGAGGAGGTGCCAGCCACCTGCCCTGTTGCTATGGTGATTTTATCGGGGTGGACAGCCAGGCTGGCGGAGAGAGAGAGAGAGAGACATGAAAACAGACAAGACAACTGTTTAAAAAAGGGCTTTAAACATCAAAAGGGCTGTTTGAATAAAGATGAGCAGCATGCACCCACATGCTGTCTGCTCTAATGTGAGGTGATATGAAACGGTTTAGGACAAATTCGTTCCTTTTTTGGTTTGTGTAGCAACACTGGGTGTGTGAAGCTCTAACACTTTCTGTCTTCAAACGAGGAAGAATCTGCAGTCTGCCCTTTGATCTGCTGATTAATCATTTGAATAAATTAAACCCAGATTGTAATATCTTATTTATGGCACTTTTCTTCATTCATACTTTTATAATGAACACTTGTAGCATCCTCATTCACGTACTTGTGTATTTGAAAAAAACATTTACATTTTTCTTGATCATACAAATATTTACATCATTTTTCAACATGCCAGTTTGTTTATAAAATGACAATTTTTGTTAATAAATTAAACAAACAAACAAACAGGCTTTTTAAATTCTTGAAAATTATAAATATATGGAAATATGTTTCTGATATATGTTCATGTGAATACACACAAATGTGTATAAGGCTACTTAAAGGGAGCATTATTGAAGTGTTAAACACACACAGTGACTTGTTACTTCCCTCACTGCAGGAGTGTGTGTGTGTGTGTGTGTGTGTGTGTGTGTGTGTGTGTGTGTGTGTGTGCGTGTTAATTCAACAGTAAAAGGAAAAGATGCTGTGAATAAACTCTGGAGCCAAAAGCTGAGATGGCAGATGTGATATGAGCTGCAGGTGATGATGAGAACTGTGTGGAAGCAGCCCTTCAGGACTCTTACCATTTGATGTCATCTGTGTGTCCAGTGTAGTGTCTCTGCAGCTGCTCGTCCACATTGAACAGGACGACCACTGAGGCAATGAAATACACCGTTTCCCCAGTGGGCAACAAGTAAAGGTTGGAGCGACAGTCTCGGCCACGGTAACCATAACTGGACATCAGGAAGGTCAAGGAAAACAGCAACAACAACATCCAAAGGGTGAAAAGGTCAAGAATCTATTTGCCATGTAAATAGATTTAGTGCATGTTCAAAACATTCTATCAAACACAAAATGATAGAATCAAGGTCAAGAGGTCAAGAATCTATTTGCTTATATTTAAAAAGAGTAGGTGAAAGCTCTGTAATTCAATAAAGGTTGGCAACCATGTAAATAGATTTAGTGCATGTTCAAAACCTGACGTCTCTACTCTAGTTCAGTGATTCTCAATCTTTTTCATGTCAAGGCCTAAAATGGCACAAATTAGATGAAGAACCCCCATTTGCTAAGATTTTTTGCTTTTAGATATTAAAGAAAGCATATAAAACCCATGACAAACATGTCATTGTGTTGCTTATGTATGGACTTAGAATTAAAATAAATGTCCCTTTTGCTGGGGACCCCCTGGAAACACACTGGACCCCACTTTGAGGACCTCTGCTCTAGTTTATACTGTATGGATTCAGTATATATTGGAGAGTATATGCAGCTCAAATATCTAATTCAGTGTGTGTGTGTAACCTTTTGTCCCCTGATTGTTTTTTGTTTTTGTCCCTCCCATTGGGTTTCTGCTCAACTTGAACAACACACTTCATTCATTCCTTCATCGGCAAATTACAGCGAGGAAGAAAACCGCAAATGAACCGAAATAAAAATAAAATAGCACAAGAGGAGCTGCTGACTGCGTTGCGCCGCGACCTGCCAGCTGTGTGCAGGTTATTACTGACTGCAGGCAGCAGAACGACGAGCTCGGCTCCGACCGCCGCAGCGCCATGCAGAGAAAATGAAGATCTGAGCAGATCTATCCTGACAAGCAGGGAGAGCTAGACGACACACTCATAGTTTCATCTGTTAACTAGGCCAATCTGGATTTACTTTACCTCATGAGATTACTTTTCCAAACTTTTCAAATCAGAACTGCAATTGCGGTCGCACTATTTACTTCCTCTGTGCGATAACGAAAAAAAAACATCAACTCGAGGCTCTCTAAGCTCTGGCTCTATCTGGAAAAGAAGCTGCGGAAGGATACACCCAGTCCAGTTTGAGTTTGTTGCCGGGCAGGTCAGCTCTGGCCTCCAGGCAGTAGCCGTCCACTTGGTCTTTGGGCATGAACATGGTGATGGGTCGACCCTTCAAATACATTTTCACATAACCTTCCTCTAGAAAAAGCAACAGAGAGGATCAGTAAGATAATATACATGGACACAAATACAGATATGACTTGTGGAATTGAGTGAGATTTTATGGTATTACACTTTTTCAAATGATGTATGGCAGTATGCAGGAAGCACAGACACAAGACACAGAAGCATAATATAGAGTTTTTGTGATGTGAATGACATGGGCGAGTGTTGCCGACAGGATTAGGGGATGAAGGAGTAATGTGATATGTTGTGATATGGTTTATTGTTACTATGAAAAATGAGTAAATTAAAGATAATGAATGACAGAAACTTGCGACCACAAACGAATGAGCTTTTTAACTGACTTTATTAGTCATTTCAAAAAACATTCTTGTGACAACAGAGAGCGAGAAATCAACTGCAAAACAATTTGTTAAAAAAAAAAAAAAAAACGGTCACAACCCATCAATATTCCGCTCACAGCAGAGGTTAATCAACATCAAATGCAGACACAAGCAGAGCGAGGACATTGTTATGAAAAAGAAGAACAAATCCAAGCTTAGAAAAGGAAATAATGAGAAATCCTCATGAAATTAAAAATCTGAAAAATACAGGAAATCATGCAAAAAACCATCAAGGTTTTCAAAACAAACATGATTAGCCACTAAATTCACCACCTTTCCTTTTAAAGCTCATTGGAAGAAACCCCTATTAGCGTATAGCAATGGACAAATGGGTGTATTTGGAAATCTGTTTCATTGATCGTTTTTAGAAGATGAAAGTTGCTCAAAATCATACCTTTGCTATGAGAAAACATCTTGATAAGATGATTTTAATAGTACAAATGTGATATAAAATCTAATTTCGACAATGAATTTGACAGGTTCCAATTGATTAACAAGCATGTATAGAAAGGGGCTCCTGTCAGCTAGTAGCAAATCTGGAAGTACTGGCTGGGGGACTTGATGGGGCTGCGGTAACTGGGTGTATCAAGGGCGGAGTACGATGTCAGACTCCCTGATTTCCTCAGCTGGAAGCTTAAATCTGGGTTCTTTCTAACCGGCTGCACCCTCGCAGCACCACCGCTCTTTCTGGCCGTGCTGGCCTTACTGCTTTCTGGGCTTTGGCGGGGGCTGGCGGCTGAACTCGCCGTTACAGCCAAAGACGCAGGGCTGCCGCTGGTCCCCGTCCGTTTGGCAGAGCGGCTGAGGTAAATCTGTACTGTGACTAGTGTAGAATGGGGGAGAGAGAGGAGAGGGCACAGAGCCGATGATTGGAGAGGTGTGGCGGCGGTTGTCAGGGTTGGGTGAAGGGGGCCGAACAGGGACAAACAAGGGCACAAGAGGAGCCAAGAAGCAAGGATGGAGGATGTTGGTAGAAGAAGTTAGACAAAATAAATGCTGTTTTCTTTCCTGTCATTATACATTTAGTTAAGGCAACATGAAAATGGCACAAACACAAACTATCAAAAGGAAACTACGGGAGCTGAATCCTATTACTAAGCATCAGAACGTTGCTTATGAAGTAGCATTCCGACTAATTTAAAATAAAAATCATCTTTTTGATTTATTGGTCCAAATCAGTGGTTCCCAACCTGAAGTGGGTCTAGTGGGTCCATCAGGAGATGAAAAGAAGAAAAGTAACATTCTGCTACTTAAATTGATATTATACTTGTATGATATTTAGCTGATCTTTTCTTGTTTTGGATAGTGTTCGCTCTTCAGGTCAAAGCAGGAGAATCACCTGCTCACAGCACAAAGATGTACGCAACCTCGAACAGGATGTTGAAGACAAAAAAGGGTTGGGAACCACTTGTCTAAATGCTTTTAATGACAAAATGCTGTGATTTTCTTAGAAAATGGTTGCTCAAAGAATCAATACTCCTGTAAGAAGACTGGACAAAGAGTAATATATGTGTAAGGGAAATGAGCACAGCTTTGAATCCAGTCTTTTGTTTAATTCTCAGAAACTTTAGGAACACTTCACTGAAGTGGACTACACGCAAACAGATGCCACTTCAGGCCATGTGTGAACGCTACAAGCAGAACAGGCTTCACTGGGAACTACCCGCCAAACAAGAGACTAAGTGTGTTTGTAATGCAAATATTCATTCTGAGGCAGGATAATAAGAGCAGCGGCAAATCTATGCGCTCCGAACTGCGGCGGGGAATCTCAGAACAGAGGATTTAAGAGGTCACAGGAAACTCAAAGAGACTGCGGGGAAGGAAGTGTCGGAAATCTTTGTGTCGTTACTATGGTGACAAATGCCTACGAGCGAGAGTGAAGCTGTGAGCAAACAGACACACGTCTGGTGAAGCAGCAGCTTCGTCCGTGGTCGGACAACAAGTGAGCGCACACACTGCAACCGCTGCAATCACACTCGGATGCAGTGGATGTGTAATGCGCGTGTGTTAGTTAATTCGGTCTCAAAACAATCAAAGTAACTTTAACTCCCACACAAACACACTTTGTTAACCCACCTCTGCTCCTGTCTTGACAGCTCTCTGATCAGTGCGTCGAAAGGGGATTGTGAATTAAACAGAGGTCGAATAGATCCAGTTTTATTTTCACATTAACATTGTATTCGATTTTTATCATTTGCCTCTCCACCGAACTCAGTGGGGCGGTGATTCGTCATCAAACAGATCATCTGCATTGTCCAGAGAGCTGTGGAGACTGGGAGGCATTAGGGGAGAGGGGGGTGGGGTTGGGGGCCTACCTTTGCAGTGGGTCACACGTCGCATCCCTTGTAAAGGTCACAGAGAAAGACACAAGCACCAAGTGAGGGGCGGCATGGCTTCCTCACCTCCTGGTCTGTCCTAATATGAGTGCACTTCCTGTTTCCTGGTGTTAATGAACAGCAGCTTCTTAATGGAATAATGCTCATTTCTTGCATAATGGTGTCCCACCCTCTGCTCCTAGATGGTCAGTAGTTATGAGATTTGTCTGCTTGCTTTTTTGCCTTTGGGTACCCATTCATGAAAGAAAGAACTTGGATCTTTTTAAAATAAAATAAAATCCTACCAAAGCTCCCAAACCTGCTCACGACAAATTAATAACAAATTAGCCACTTAGCATGGCATCCCTTCATGTGTTGCAGGTAAAAGTGTTCTATTGACAAAACCTATAGCTGCAATTATTATTTGTATTGGCTGATTGTCATCAAATGGTAGTTTATGTCCATAACACTGCCCTGATCATGGTGCTTCGCAGAATATTATTGCTCTGTAATTAATTCAGATGTCCAATAAGTGTTTTACAGTCGTGATAAATATCATTGCAGCACATTTTCTCCTAATAGTCAGCATAATACATTTGAGATATTGTTTTATATTAATGTGTTCTTACACAATTTATTTATATAGAGAAAAATATTCATAATTACATTATATCATGATCCTATAATACAATGGTCTATAATACAATAGCAATGGCTTTTTTGAATGTTTTTTTTTTTATTTCTGATTTAATAATTAAAGCAAAATGTTTTGTCTATTTTTGTCTATCACTTAAGGAACAAAATCATACATTTTCAAGCAAGAAAAAATTCTTTTTAGGGGTTTAAATTTGACCTGAACATTAATTACCAGGTTTGACTTACACACAGGATGATGTGCTTTCCTACTGAGAATGCAGACAGTGAAAACATTTCTGGTCTGTGGTTTCAATTTGCTGATATACAAGGATAAGACATAAATCCGTTTTACGTTATCATACTTTCTAGAATTGGTCTTCAAGCTAAATGAATACAAATGTAATTTGTATTTACTCTCTGATTCAGCTTGATGCCTCTGGTTTTCTTTGAGTCTGTGAAGCCAAAACTGAAGAAATCTGGAGCCAGGTGTGTAAACCAAATTAAAAACAGCGATTCAATTTGCACAAAAATCAATAGCATGCCAGAGATGGAAATGCTGATCAATACTCATTTTGCTTCAAATTCAGCACCATTGTCTTGTTACTACACATTTCCTGCCTTTGCTTCTGGGAAGACTATAAACTGATCCGATGTCTGTTTTAGTTCCATCTTTTGTATGTCTGCTAGCTTAGAAATATCACACACAGACTGAGAAAGAATTTTAAATTTATTGTGTATTATACTGTATGAGCTGTTTTCTGTGTTCAGAAATGAGCAAACTGCTATAACCCGGTACAGCGCATCTTATCACTTTAAGATCAATGTCTTTTTTTATACAAAGGTCCCTTTCAAATAAACTCAATAAACTCAAGTAAATTGTACCCAAACAAAAGACTTAAACAATGCAGAAAGAGCTTAATAAAAAGAGAAAAAAAAGAATGAATGATTTGTATGTGAAGATGTAGTAATGGATGAAGTGGATTATGGATGATGGGAAAAACAGACGTTTTGATGTTTAAGACACAGCTCTATGGACCATAGCCCGTTGGAGGCTCCTGTGTGCAGAAAGCAGTTCAACTCACTGATTCTCAAATGTTTGCATAATTTGGGAATACACAAAAGGCAAATGAGTAAAAATGCATTGACCTGTGACTGACACAGGGAGCCACGGAGCATATGGTGTGTAATTCTTCTGACTGTACTGTATCATAGCGCTATAAACTACCATATTTATCAGGCTACAGTTCTTACCTGCATTGAACACTGGATCCCTCTGTTTGCTGCAAAGTAAATGAGTAAACAGACAGCTGTCAATCGGTGCCCCCCTCCAGATAAACCATGTCTATTGTATGTTTCTGATTTGAAAGTGGATTAAAGGTCCCATATTGTTCACTTTTGCTGGGTTTTATTTGAAGCTGTGATATCACTGACCAAAAAAACATTTCAATATAGTTTTACATCTCCTTTCTAAAGCTTCTGTCTGCAGCTCTAAAAAGAACTGGTCATTGTTTGTCTGTTTGTTGTGACATAAATTCACAGAAGTAGAGGTCATTTTTAAAATACAGTTTCTAAATAAGGGCTGTGTGCAGTTTACTGTGGATTCCAAAGTTACATAACACCTAGACGTTCTTCTATTCAAAATCTCACTTTCTAAGATATACCTTTAATAGAAGAGAAATATCCTGAATGGGGAAAACTGATTCACCATGAGCTCCATTCGTCATTGACATGTGTTACCTGTCGCTTCTTTTGCCACTGGAGTTGCTGCCGGTGGATCCGGCGCGGGTCCGGTTGCCCTTGGAGTCGCCCGAATCTTTCCGCGTGAGAGTTCCCACGTGTTCGTTGGAGTTTGCTCTCCTCACAGTGCTGTGATAATAAAGTAGGTGGACAGAGGGCGGGGGGGGGGATACAAAAAAAATGATGAAAATTCCTAATACTGATTGT
The DNA here is from genome assembly GCA_030544235.1 of Lepturacanthus savala. Classification (NCBI taxonomy): domain Eukaryota; kingdom Metazoa; phylum Chordata; class Actinopteri; order Scombriformes; family Trichiuridae; genus Lepturacanthus; species Lepturacanthus savala. Next base: position 14,556,974 of record CM060469.1, on the reverse strand, counting down.
CTTTTTTAAAAAAAAAAACCTCTCTAGTGAAGTTTTTATCTAAGAAATTGCTTTTAAAACCATATACGGTTAAGATTTATTTATTTCATAATCCATCTCAGAGCCTCACATAATAAGACTGTCTGAAACTTTGCCCTTTTACATCAATACCACCAAAGCACTGCACTCAAAGGCAAAAATAAAGGAACGCAGATATGCGATTGCTTCCCCATACTTCTGCTCCGCTGCGGCGATCTTGACTACAGCAGCGGTACAGACCTGTGCAGATCTGCATATCGGGGGTGCAGACAGCCTGCCTATTCACAACAAAGAAAAGGCTCCATCAGCAATCCAAATGGCCAGTAGGCCCAGTCACCTAATCCACCCCATGGGAGAAAAGTCTATTCAGATCCTGAAACTGGCCGATGGCCGTTATCCCTTCTGGAGTGCTTGTGTGTGTTTGTTCACTAAAGAACAGAGCCGAGTGAAAAAAAAAATAGAAAAGAGAGGGAAAGTGTTGTTTGCTGTGTTATCCTGTGAGGAATCATAGTAATTGGGCCACAGGGCATTGGAGAAGGCTGTTATTGTATATGCCAACACTAACGGGACTGTAACCAATTTAGCATTTAGAAAAATCCTAGATACAGATGGAAAACAAACACTGACCCAAAGAACAACAGTGCAAACAACAAACTGTTAATGTTTCCAATGAATGAATGAAAAATGAGTCATCATGGATTTTGGTATCACTTGGAGACAGATTTAATAACAGGAGATGATGGTTATGTGGCGATGATGATGATGATGATATTATAATACTGTGACCTTTGACCTGGTGATCTTCTCACCTCAGGGGCAGATAGAGAATTCTGTTGGAGCGAGACAGAGGACAAACCAGACAGATTGGAAGGACATTACAGCGTAGGTGGACAGGACACAAACAGGATATGATATCACAAGTGGAAAGGACATTTTATCAGAAACGGTCACGCAGGGACAGGAAATGGGATAGAAAAACAACACAAAAGCGCTCCGAAAGTAAACAAAGAACACAACTCTCACTCATCTCCTGATGACTTCCGTACTGACCAAAAGTCAGATGATTTGCTGAGGATTGTGGTCCGTGTGGCCAAAATATGTCAAAATTCAAACCCTTCTTTCAGCACCACAGCAAGAAAATTCATTTATCATCATATTGATCCAAGCAGGGCCCAGCTTTCACCAAGGGCACTGAGGTTAGGTTATATATAATCTTTCTGAAAAATGTCAAACAACCTATGAAGAATAAAATATGATGTATACTGAATGGGTATAAGTTTAACATTTAAATTGACATATAAGCGTTAAATGAATAAATAAATAAATAAAAGCAAAAGTATTTGATAAAGCATCTTCATATTGGGAAATATAGAAATGTATAGAAAACATGATTAGATACTTAACTACATTAGTTTAATGTATATGAAAACATGAAATGAAAAATACAAGGAACAAAAAAATAGTTTATTTCCATCACCTGTTAACTGACAACCTTTGTAAAACCACAAATAGTCAATTGCTCTTTTAGTGCATGTTCAAGGATAAAGTCAGTTACTGTAGCTTAAAACAATCCATAAAAGCTTCAGGAACCCCAAGGAAACATAACAAGAAGATCAAATCAAAACTAGTGAATGTGCATTATATAGCTCTCTCTATAGGAAAATATCCCCAACTGACTAGACAGAACTAGGTAAAACTACAAGCAAGGAAAAAATACAGAAACAATGGTTGATATCTGTTTGGACTGGAGCTAGTCCCTGCTGTCTGCTGAGCTTCATCTGATTATGGTAATATCATCTAGGGCTGGGGAAAAAAGCTATTGTTTGTTCCCCTGACAGGCAAGATTGATAACCTGTGCTCCACACGCACGCACACACACACACACACACACACACTCATGCATGCACGCACACACACACATAGTAATAACAGAATTGTTCCTATGTTTATCAGCTCTGTTAAATGTCAGTAGCTTCAGACAGGAATCCAAAAAGACAGGAATCTGATGATTTATCGTAGGAATTATCTGATATGGCTCTGACAGACAGAATCTAAAAAAATGTCTTGAGACAAATGGAATGCCTGAGAAGTATGACCCGCAACGTCTGAAGTGACCAACACAACAAAATCTCCTGAATTTGTCAGAAAAACTGAATTATCAAGTATCAAATAAGGGTATTAAAAAACCTTCCCGTCAATCAAGTCAACATTTCCCTCCAAATGTGACTAGCCTCAGCGACCTTAGGGAGAGTCGGATTTTATCACCTCTTGTTGGCTGGTGTGCTGGTGTCCTTCCTGGATCCAGATCCAGACGGGGAGGGCAGAGTGCCGCTGCCTTTCTTTGGTAGGACGGTCCCGTTGTTCACCGTGGGCCGTAACGGCAGAGTAGCTATCATTGGCCTGGCTGCAAGAAAAATGGCAACAAGCAGAGCACGTTCAGAAAAGGCTTTGCATCAAGTTGTCATCGTGTGCGCAGCTTTCATTTCTTTGCGTATGCCACTGTCGTTAAAATCTGTTCAAACCGCATCCACGCAGTCTTGACGAAGCAGGTTAACATAAGAGTTTTTGACTCTTGATAAGGGTTTTCCTTTCAAACTATACCTGTGTTACTCATTTATTATGAATTATGAATATGTACGTTTTAGAGAAAAAAATCAAAAGGCTTAAAACCAACACGCACACAGACATGCACGAACGCACAAGCTCAGAATAACGAATCCAAGCTGCAGCTTTATCTGCAGTGATAAATATTTAATAGACACCGTTTCATCCGGCAGACACACACACTCAAACACACACACGCACACAGCTCTGTTATCTTTTATGTAGTAATTACGCAGCAGGGACAAACTGAGGATGTAATTTTGTTCGAGTGGTAAAGAAGATGAATGCGCATCTTATGTGCAGTCTGTGTGCATGCGGTTACGCTTTCTCAAGCGGATCATTGAGCTACAGCTGAGAGCTGCAGGCTGTTGGTTCCCAGCAGCTTTAACTAGAGAGTATAAAGGAAAGCAGCTAGCTCTGACTCCCGTCTCCCATTCTCCAACATCAAACTGAAACTTCATCCGACCACAGTGTCATTCAGGGGGTTGAAAATGGCAGCAGCTCGGAATAAACCTGCCTCGGTTTCTTCGCTCAAATGCGCGTTTTTTTGTACATAAAAAAAAGCAAGAAAAAAGTAAGTGCGGTTCGGTGTCACATGCAGGCGTCATCAACCTCTGGGGTGAGGAGACCATTAAAGATAGAGATTGTAATAACACACCTCCGATGATATTGGATTCTGTTCGCGTCACATGCACAACTGCTGCACAAGAAAACCACTACAAAAAAGGGGAAATCCTCTTATCACTCTATAATGTTCAGTGGATTCTTCTTCTGTAATGAACAATTAATTCATTTCTCAATGTGATCTTATTTTGAGACCATGTGGGAACAGGTGAGTGAGGATTGTTTCATTATTTGCGAGGAAACCTGCCGTGTAGAACTTACAAAGCTAATCAGCAGCAGCTCTCTTTTGTATGGAAAGGAGAAAATTGCCTTTTAAAAGGATGGTCACATCACACAGAGGCCTTGAACTATCATTGAGTTCTTTGACTCTATAATTAAAAAGCAATAAATGAAACAAAAAGTTTGTATAGTGACGATTAAGTGGATACAAATTTCCGACAGTAAATCATTGGCTATCTTTGACGTTAACACTAACAGTAAGTGTGTGTGCGTCCTGGTGAAATACTCTGTGTGATATATAATATACGATGGAACACTAGCAACAGGCAGTGACAGAAATGTGCTTGTTTGTATACAAAACACCAGGCCTGGTCAGTGCAGACAGACTACACAGTCAGCCTACCTGGCTTCCCAACACTGCTGTCTGCTGAGGGAGATTTTCTCATCAAAGCAGGGTCTATACGTGTCACGCACAATACATTTAACAACACAACACAGTCCAGGAGGAGAGAGGAAAGGAGGGAGAGGGAGAGATTGACAACTAGTGAGCCAGTAAGCAGGATTATCAGCAGGAAGAGAACAAAGTGGAAAAGGAGCAAGTGGAGGCTTTTTCTCTGAAACCAGAGGAGCTGATCACCCTATTGCTTGATATCAAAAGAGGGAGAAAACACAAACTCCCTGGCCTGTGTGTCACCTTTGGTGGGTCCTCTGCGTGACCCCATGGCCTGCTGCTCCTCAGACTGGTTGAGCCTGCGCACCACGTCAGCCAGAGCGGACTTCAGCAGCTGGATCTCATCCTCCTGCATCTGGACCCTCTGCTCCAGGGAGGCGATGCGGTCCGTCACCTCCATGCTGCTGGCGGCTGACGCACTATCATCTGATGAAAAACACAGGGAATCTGTCAGAGACGCGTATAATATAAGCAAGCTTAGGCATAGAGAGTATCCTATATATAAAATGTGAAGGCACTAGTGCTGTCTGGCTTGTGTTGCAATAGATAAATATAGCTTTAGATTGTAGCAGGATGTATTGCTCATGAAGGATTCTTTTGTTTAATATACACTACCATTCAAAAGTGTGGGGTATTGAATGTCCTGTGTGTGAGAAATGTCCTTATTTTTTAAAGAAAAACACTGTTTTTTCAATGAAGTTTACATTAAATTAATTAGAAATACACTCAATGTATTGCTAATGTGTCTGGTTTTTGGTGCAATATCTCCATAGGTGTATAGCGGCCAGTTTCCAGCAACTATCAGTCCAGTGTTCTAATGGTACAATGCGTTTGCTCATTGTGTCAGAAGGTTAATGGATGATTGCTTGTGCAATCATGTTAGCACAGCTGAAAACAGTTTAGCTTATTTCTAACCATGTCAATGTCTTGACAATATTTTCTATTCATTTTGCAACTCATGCTGGTAAATAAAAGTGTGACTTTTCATGGAAAACACTAAATTGTCTGGGTGACCTGAAACTTTTAAATAATAGTTCCCAAGTTACAAAATCAATAAAGATTATGCTGGAAACAAAGATAACCACATCTTTTTTTATACTTATGTATTAATATTTTGTATGTGTCTTAAGCATCTACAAATCTGGAGTCTACACTCAACAGTTTTATATTATTATAGTGCAGACCTTTACGTTTAATATATGCAGGTACAGGCTTAAAAGGATAGAAAGAAAAAGGGCAAATCTATGACAGGCAGACCTGGAGCTCAGATTTTTTGCCTTTATACTTTCAGACTCTATGTCTGTGAGAGCCTTTTCCTTCATGATACAAAGAGCCACTGGGTTTGCTGTTAAAAGCTTTATTCATGAGAATAAAGCTTGTCCGTTCTTTGATTTCCAACTAATGTAATATATGATTATCACCTCTCCACCTGACGCCCTGATAGAGGCCAAGCACTGGTCACCAGGGTCCACTTCATTAATGAGCACACACACACACACACATGCCGGGTTTCCATCATTAACACTTTGATGTCACAGTGGCTTGCTGAAATATTAATGTAAATCATTGCAGTGTTTTCCCTGCTGACTTGTAATAACAATCTGATGAATTATGTATTAGAGAGCAAGCATCTGGTGATTAGGCAGATCTGTAGTTTGTGTTTCCCCAGACTGCCAGGTAAGGTTGTGGAAACCTGAAGACGATCTTGACTTCTGTAAATAACATTTTCAAACACAGCAGTGTTGACAGTGAGATGATGGTGAGGTAACCAACCTCTGAGTCAAATATCGGTTCATATATTGTACTCAAACTCAAACTTTACAAGTTTTTATCAGTTCTACACACACAAATCTGGGTGAGTTTCCAAATGAACCTCTAAGGTGGCATGTAGTACATGATTACTATAGTACATCAGCTGTAGCTGGTGAAACCAATTTCAATTTCCGTAAAAAAAAATACAATCACACTGCTGTCATGTCACATTTAACACAAACTGAGACTATTCAGCTAGAAAAATCCACCACAGTACCAACCTGGTACACGCAATTAAAACATGACAATCTTACATTATTAAAATGATGTGTGATGTGTGTGGTCGCACGCAGATATAATTTTATGACTTCATGCTTCACAAAAAATATTCTGATCCCATAACGACCAATAAAGTCATTTTAATTTATTTGGCAGAACATGCAGGGAAACTAATTTCACAGATTTGGGGGCAAATTTCATTAGGGAAAGGAAAAAACAACAACCTCTTGAGCTGTGTACTAGTTGTACGATGAGGCTGTAATTAGGGACAGTTGTGTCCCAAATGTCATTGAAATCCATTCAATAACTGTCAAGTCTCTTTATTGTCTCACTTTGGTAAATGCGGTTGCAGCCAGGTATTAAAAAATATATTAAATCTATCAACATTCAATCCATAAAATCCAACATGAAGGACAACATGCTACAAACCACACAGTACAACAACAATACAACACAATTAAGTTCACTTCATGAAAAACAAAAAAAACAACGGGCAAATTCAATAGTGCAAATTCAGCATTCATTATCAGAGAACACAGAAAGGTCACATAAAAATCTTTAATTTTTTTAGACCTTTGAGGAGAAACTCTACATCTTCTCCCTCAAACTCCTTCTACAGGAGGTGGGGTCTGTATATATGCAGCCCAACATGGCCTGGGTCTTTCTCATGACCTGCATGTGAAAATATTCCATTTAGAAACCAAAAAGTTCAATTTCATGTGAGGCACTCAAGATGAAAACTCGGAGGAAGCCATCTTCTCAGCCTCTAGGAACTATGAATTTCATGGAAATCACTAGTTGAAATACCTACTGAACAGCAGACAGACAATGCCATCCCTGGAGCCATGCTGCTAGCGTGGCTAAAAATCCCGGCAGGAATAGGGCATAACTTCACTTTGACTTCAAGGTTCACAGCGTGTGACAGGCTGCCTTTTTATGTCAATACCTATGAGACACATGGAAACTGATTTTGTGTGCATCTAAAATTCTATACAGCATTTTGAGCTGCTTTCTGTCTGAAAGGAATGAAGTCAGATAAAAACTGCAGGTGCAAAATGTACATTACACTTATACCCTCATACTTTCTACTCAAAGAAAACCCTGTCTTGTTAGATAATCCCAGTCATGCTTTTTCATCTGGTCCAACACTAATGAAGCATTTTCCAGTCATAAAATAACTACTTTCTGCTCACCTGAGACACTTCCTTTGATGCAGCCCTTGTTCATGCGTGAATATGTGGCACGGAGCGGATATCCAGAGATAAAGCTTCTATTATCTGCTCAGCATCTGTTGTGGGTCTGCTCACAATGACAGCGTGATACCATCCGTCGTTGAAGTACAATGACTGGCTGTCACGGGCCACGATTCCCCCGCCTCTGCCCTAACATCGTCTGTCACCCTGCTCCCCGATTTAAACCTCTGGGGGCAAGTTATCACCCAATAACATGTTTCACAGCCACAAACCCGGGAAGAAAATCAGCGAAAGGTCAGCGACAATTAGGTCTAGTGATCGTTTCGGTGACATTTGTCCTCTGACGTGACAGCGTTCTCAGGTCACATGTTTTCTGTCCAGAGAGTTGGTATCAGTGGGATGTCAATCTTCATTTACCAGCAAATCCATCACCACATGCATCCGCTGGACAGGCCAGCTCTCTTTCAACTTCTCGCTCCGGTGCACTATTCACACCTGTCAGCCCGTTTCTTAAATTACTTCATTTCTGTCACAGGCTTCTCTTCAGCATCTGTCTTTCTTTTACTGGCCAATATGTGGCTTGGTCACAATCTGAGACGGGATCTCTGAGCCCATCTATCTGCTCACCCTAATACATTGTGACACGCTGCTCCCCATTACCTTCCTCTGCAAGGTGCTGTCATTCCCGGGAGGACCACCTATCTGCTAAAGAGCTTGTCCATCACTTCATCCACATGGGCTCAATAAAGGGCAAATCAGAAAACAGGCTGTTCATCTTTCCTGCTTTGAAAAAAAAAAAAGCACACACTCGCCTGCCTGCCTTCATCTCCTTCATATTCTAAGTCATTCTCTGACCTCACAGTCATCAATAATGAACACTGGGGCGTGAACACATGTTCGGACCCATTTCCCCCTTTTGCACTCTCATCAGTTACACAGGTCAATAACATTAAGAAGTAAAATATCCGAAACGTGGGTGAACGCTGTTAATCAACTCATTGGGAGCACTTTCACATTTTGGCCAATCCACGGTGACCTAATGTGCAAAATATCTTGCATCAGCCCCTGTGCTGATCTGTGCTGTCTGGCTTTCTAGCTGACTCACTGCTCCACTACATGCACTGGCACATTTATAGACAATGCACTTCTATACACGACAGAAACGCACACTGGAGGAATAGAAGAAAAATAGCATTCATGGGATTCACCCTGAGGAAATGTCAATAAAAAGCAGCTGTCGCGCCATGTGCGAACGTTCCTGCACACTTTCACAATAATACACTGACAACCAGCGTGATTGATGTCTATTTTCTTTTTAGTCAGCGGTGCAGAGAAGCCACACAATAAAGCTTAATTGACTTGATGGAAAGTTCAGCTGCCAGGTTAAGCTGCACCTCAATGGGAGGTTTTTGAAAAACCACAACCAGTGTTTGTGGAAAAGCTACAGATCAAAGACACGAGAAGCGACGGGAAACGGCCTGTCACAACATTATGACAGCAGTTCCTGTTTTTCAGTGACAAAGAGGTAGCGCTGATGCTGCACTGCTAGCACAGCTACCTAGCTGCAGAAGCAGCTGCTGCCAATTGGATTTAATCACATAATACGAACTCACTCGGCCTGGTGGGGCGCCGCTATAAAGCCAGTTCTACCAAGACTGATGAGTCACACTTATGAAAATACTCCAGTCCGCTGCTGGCTTCCACTGATGGAAGTCTGGACCTAATCATCATCAAGTGGCTCATGTGATTTTATTTTCTGCCAAGAAGCAGAGGAGCTAGTAGACAAGCATGAGAGTGAGGGAAGTTGGGGAAATCACTCCATTACTTGATAATAAAACAAGAGTCCACAGCCACACTCTGAGGTGCTGTACTCAGTATTAGCATGCTAACAGAGAAAATGCTAAGATGCGTATATTTAGCAGGTAGGCGTATAACATTTACCATTATAGCATATTAGCTAATTAGCAGTAAACACAGAGTAGCTACAGCCAGACCCAATTTGTAAAGTAGCTTCAGATTTCTCTATTTAAAGTGGTTTTAGCATCAGTGGTTTAAACCCACAAGTATCAGTGACATTAATGTCAGCTTGTTGTCCTTTGCTATTCAGCTAAATTACTGTTTTTGTCAAAACTAATTTGTTGAAAATAAGGTGAATAACATGAGATGAACATGAGGATTTTTTTCGGTAGCTAAATAGTGTCAGTAGAAATAGTAGCTATTCTGCAGTGTTTGCTAGCTAACCAGCTGTTATTACCCTTGAGTTTAAAGCCTTTTTGCTAACACTTTTCTTATTAATACCTATGAAATGCCATTTTGTGAAAAAAAAAGTGTCATCCAATTATACTAGATAGTTTGGTAAGCAGATAATTAGGCTACTTGGAACCGCTTTGTTGTGGACATTAAGGTGTGAAACTGCAAAAAAAAAAAAAAGTATAGCTAAGGCTGCTGGATAGTCATATGTAATATATGTTTTGCAGGTATTTGCTCATAAACAAAACTATTGTGCTGCATCCATTGTGGCTAAAACTCAATCAATATGTGTGGCTGAATTGTTTATTCTTCCATTTTTTTTCTGATCTCATACACACAGTACAAAGATATAATGTTTGAAAAGGCAATATTGAGGAAAATTGCCGTCAGTATGTCTACAATCGTCCTAAGAGGACGGGTATAGCTTAGCTGTCAGCAAAATTAACAATTGCGACTGGGGTAATGATTGTGAAGCACTAAGAGAAGGAGAGAAATGAAGGAGGAAAAAAAAAAAGCAACTGGCAGCGGATCACCTGACAGGTATATTAATGAACCGACTGGATTAGGATGACAGACAATGGTTTACAAGCTGCCCCGCCCTCTGATGGCTCCTGCTGGACTGAGGCTTAAGAGCTATAAATAGACAGAGGTGGATCAGATGAGGGGAAGCCCTCATGCTCGACCTAAGTAGAGATTAAAGAGGAGAAAACAATGCAGGGAGAGAGAAGAGAGAGACACGCATGGCCGGAGAGCTTGTTTTCACGTCGATACAAAATCTGAGGTATATATAGAGAAGAAGGAAGGATTAAGTCAGTATGAGCAGGGTCATAAAGTGCATGGGTGTGCAGATCTGAGAGAAGCAAGAGGAGAGGCCAAACGACGCCCGTGAGAGATCACTACTGTCCTGCATCTTCCTTCCACCCATCAGTTACATCCTTCCCGGTGTCAAACTGAGGTCAAATGGGAAGCAGCACCCCCCACCCCCCATCTTGCTTCTCTCACCATCACACATCACGAAGAGAGACGCTAGAGGAAACCATTGATATGCGAGCAGAACCTGGTATGTGTGCCTTGGTTTTAAGCAGCTGACGGCAGAGGGAATGATTAGATGATGCAACAAACACCATCGTTATTTTTTTCTCCCCGCAGCGAGCCTTTTATCAGACGGTGTGAGGAATAAAAATAAACTGGGATGCGAGGGAAGGAAAAAGTAAAATGAAAAGAGAAAGCAATCAGGGAGAAAAAAGACTAACACTCACAGTCCTCCACACTCTGTCAAAGAGGATACATTCATGGTATGGCGGAGGGATTATGCTGGATATGTGGAGCGGATCTTGTTATCCCTAAATTCATGGGGTTTGAGCTTAGCAGAAGACTGGATTTGTATTTCGTCTCTGTCTTACCAGTAAGCAGTAACCTCTTTCACCTCTCTCTGTATTTGCCTGACTGCCTCTCTGGCGGATTCTTGAAAAAGTCCCGAAATGTGTTGACGGTGGGAGGAAAGGGAGAGGAAGGAGGATTACGCTTTGTTTTATTGATTCATCCTCTCTCTTCTCGATCAGATAAAAAAGAAAGACACCCTCCTCACTGCCGTGACTTTTAAGGGAAGAATCGGACCACAGCAGCATCTGGCAGCAGCTACAGGCCCAGACACAAGCCTCTTTCTCAGCCTCAACCTTTCTCTGCATAAAACAGGGCTTTGTCCCCCTGTAACAAACGACCAGGAAGGAACAGGAGGCGGGACGCTTGTTCCATCCAATGTGCGTGTGTTTGTCTGTGTGTGTGTGCGTGCCTGCACTTGTGTTGTTTCATCCAGTAACAGTGTTGTTATGGGAAACCAGATTTCCATGTTGTGAGATAATAGGCTCACACACACACACACACACACACACATAGAGACCAGTGTGCCAGAGACTGTCACCACAGTGAACATTGGCTGATTGTATATTTACCATCTGGAGAGAGCAGCACTGTTACACAATAATAAAGTTCTGTTAAGTTTTCTATTTTGCTTTCCTTGATTTTCTTAAAACCTGCTTGTCTGCATGAAACTACTTTTACCAGAAAACTGCGTGCAGATGGATTTTCAAATAAGATAAATTTCTCCTTCTTGTATTGGAACACTCAGTTTCCTCATAACAGGTGTAAAGTATTGTGTAAGAGATGGTTGACAAGTGCATTCCGTGACTGATGATCTATTTGGACTGAAACATCACCTGCTGGGTTATTTCCTTGTTTGGCAAACGCCCTACTTTCTGTATAATTTGCCATGTAAAAAAAAAGGTGGAAAGTTTTCGTAATACATTTGAAACAAGACATTTCTTGTGTCATGTTGTGTTTAAATCTACAAGACCTGATGGTTAATATGTTTAAAATGGTTTCTGAAATGTGTATGTAATCACATAAACACTCCACTGAGGCCAGTGGAGGCTGTCCCAACTTAAATCTCTCTCTTAAATCACTAGATTTAGGCCAACTTTAAGCAGCTGGAGAGTAAAAGCCAAACCAAAATTAACAGTGAGCAGTCTCCAAGTTTTCCATTACCCAAAACTGAGTTGTACTTGTGGTTGGAACAAAGGATTATTTATTATCTATGTAATGTGAGAAAATGTGAAAAATGCCTACAGCAATCTGCTGAATCCCATGGCAACATGTCCAAATGACTTGTTTTGTGTGATCAACAGTTCACAACCGAGAAAAGCAGCTGAAAAATCAGAGAATGTAAATGTAATTTTAAATCCTGTTAATTTACAAAGACTAGGTTAATACTAGTTACTCAGAAGGTAACAGATATTTTAGCCATAATGAATTATATATTCACAGATGCTGCAAAACAGATCTTCTATGATGGATTTATACCTGTATGTGTTAAATGTCTAATTGTCTGAGGGGAAAAATATATTATATTTTCCTTTAATAGTAATATGTAAAAAAATATATAATGATGTAAAAAATGAAAATCAAACAGATTTTTAAGGTATTTGTATCTATGTTAATAGGAAACAATTTCCTTTTAACACATTATTGAAACTGACAAACTGACAATAACAGCGGAGTAAACAAACCAAATAATCATGCCTCTCCTCTTTCCGCTCATCTCTGCACCTATGTTCTTGATTAATCTATTTTTGATGGAATTTCTAATGGGATTCTCCTGTCCCTCTCCATCTGTTACAGGCAGGTCGAAAGCATGCAAAGGGACACACGCACACGCGCGAGTTTCCCTCTTGATTCTTCCATTAACAGCAGATGTAAGAGACCAATTAGGGTGCTGGGCAGCCTCTGGGAGCTGCACCATGGACACAGAGAGGTTAATTATATCTGCTCACATCACAACAGGCCAGATGAAAACCTGAAAGCCAGGAGGATGAGGAGAAAAACCAATGTGCCATGACTTCCCCCTCAGCAGAGACAATACGCTGATGGAGATAGTTACCATAAATATCACAATCACCTTGCCACGGTAATTGAATTTACCTTTAATTAAACAGCTTGGTGAAGTACTCTGGGAGTAAAAGGGGAGATATGCACAGACGTGCATGTGCACTCCTGAACGCTGACGCACAAACCTGTGCTCAAGCTTGCATATCCTGACGATCTCTGGTGTAAGTCACTTGCCACACATTTGAATAACTGAATCTCTTTGACTTCATATTCATAGAATTCATTATTGAATCCCCTGTTTATTGTCTTATGTTGTCTTGAATGGTAATTTCAGCTAACGGGGAAAGACTAAAAATAATAGCATCTCTTAGGGATTCTGCTGCCTTGTGTGATTTATTACCAGTCAGCCTCACCCACGACGCTCTGTTTACACGTTTAGCGTTAGGTTACCGTGCTGAGAGGTCCTGCTTTGACTTCCCACTGGAGTGATTCCAGAACATGGTTCTGTTTTTGGCTCTTTCATGGTATTTTTACACATCCATGTCAGCCTGTTCAAGGACTGCTGCAGCCTGCACGTCTCCTCTCCTGACCTTCTGATACACACACACACAGCACTTCTCTCTATTTAGCGCAGGAACCTACATGCTCCTGCTTTACATGCCTGATTGTTTTACTGGGTCATGAGATGAGGCTGTGGGAATGTGTGTCAGTAGAGGAAAAGAGAGACACAGAGAGAGGGGGGAATACTGAGTTCAACCAACAAATGGCATATTTTTGCCCGCTGGCTCACCAAGAGGTTGTTTCCATGAACACACTGAATTGCTCATAACCTTGTCCCTGAATAAAACGCAAGACGATCATACCATACATAGTAATAAAATAACAGAAGCAATCTAACAAGATGAAGAAGTTAAAGGTGAGCATCTTCATTTACATGACACACACAGCATTTGTTTTGCAGTTGTGAATCAAGGCCAAAACTATCACAGAAACATAATATCATACACACAATAACACAGATTAACCCTCCTTTTATATACTGCATTACAGTATCCATATATGTTATGGTATAATATGGTAAAAGCACCGGACTGTTTTCATTATGTACTGCAAGTCGCATCTTTTTCCAGCCACACATCAGCTGGCTCAGCAGATCTCAAACGCACAAATGGCTTGACTGCAGCACAATCTGCTTGTTTTGGAGAGAATAATAATGTGCTCTCTGTTCACCAGGTTACCACTTGAGGCCAAATCATGAAAAAAAGAGCTGAGAGATGGTTGATGTGCTGTTTGTGTCCTCCATTTTCAGTGACACATATACAGGTTTTGCAGTAATGGAACTAGTTGTTCATGCCTGGTTGTGGTTTCCATAACGAAAAAGAATAACAAAATACAGGATTGATATGAATACGACTACATGTCTCTTAAACGCCAACAATTTGAAACATAGAAATCAAATGGTTACAATTACATTTATGTCTCTTTCATACATTTTTTCCAAAAACATATGACTAGTTTCTATATGACCCTGAAGCACCGTTGCTGGGCAGGCATATGATGGTTTCAATCAATCAGCACAAAATGTCAGAAGGCACAAGGTCAGAAGGCTGCGAGTTTTGATCTTCGCCAAATTTTAAGTTCAATATGCAAACATCAAAAAAAGATGTTCTTCAGGCACACTCACCCTATTCACGTTTGATGTTGGACTTTTAAATTCAGAACCTCAAAACGGGCTTCTAATAGTTTGTCTTCTGGTGGATTCATTTGGCATAGAAGCCCCATATGGGCAACTGTAACTAATGCTCTAACTCATAAGTTTGGGGCCTTTTCTACACTGCTGTTTCATACAATATAAACCACAGAGCAGGAGATGCAGGGTAGCTGCAGGGCCTGAGTTTTATTAAGTAGCCTGCTGTAACCATTCAATAAAGCTGTGCATGTTTAATGAGCACACACTGTCAATCTGTTAGTCTGGCACAGTAGTCTGCAGCATGAAAGAGAAAGTGCAGGGCGAACCCTTATCAGGAAAAAAGGGGAGAAAAATTTGAGAGATAAGGAGGAGGAGGAGGGGGGGTCAGCAGCATGACTCGTGATTACAGAAACCGCTCTGCTTAATATCTGACTGTCTGGAGATTAAAAATACACAAAAGCACTCTAAGCCCCACTTGAGGCATTCACGCAAGATCAAACAAAGAGCGTGAGACATAGGAAAGGTGTGGAGGTGAAAATGGAAAGAAACAGCCTGAGAAAGAGAGAATGTACAGCAAGGTGAAGGATGGACACAGTCAAAATATGAAAGATAGAAGAAATACAGAGAGAGAGAGAGAACTGGAGGTGTGCTTCAACCGACACAGCTATAGGAAATCAATGCAAACCATTAAATGAATCAGCAGTAGTGGATGAGTTATCCCATTCAGGTCGATTTTTATTGGGCGGCTGCTCTGATACATGTTAAAGTTACACGTGAGTAACGGTGGGTGCAGACACATTACATCCATGCTGCCTGCTCTCAGTGTTTCTCCACTGACATTTCTGTGCAGTTTTATTCGGTTAGAGACCCGAGGAAATATCAGCCCGCTTTCTCAACGGGCTTTACTCATCATTTGATGGATAATGTGGAAAAGCCCGGGGAGAAGAGCAGCGTAAAGAGGTCAGAAAAGGAAAAAGGAGACAAGGAAACAAGCAGGAAGAGGACTAGATATATGGTAAAGCTGTGTTTTGACCATAACAAGCCAATGACTGATAAATAAAAGAAAGAAAATAAAGACTTGATTGCTAATATATATGAATGGGAGTGTCGAATCAATGACAGCCAAGCATGCTTTGCCAACACGCTACTCTCCTCTTCCTCCTGCCTGCATCCTTCCTTGGCTCCTGGGTTTGATAAAATGAGCAGGGCTTTAATTCCTAATCCCTTTACACATGCCATCATCAGTCAGGGTTTGGATGGAGATACCTACACATGCACAGCCAAGAACGGGAGGAGACTGGATGGAGTCGTGTCGCCTCTGCTGCGGATCAAAACCTCCCTAGCTAAACATCAAATGCGCTTCCATCTTTATAAATTTCCTCTTCCCTCCATCGTGGTCTGTTCCATCCGTCTGTGTTTTTCTCTCTTTTTTGCTGTTTGGTTAGATGGATAATCGTTTGGTGCTGCAGATCAAAAAAAACTTTCTTTCTATCCTCACTTACACATTATAGTTTATCATCATGGTACAGTGCTGCCAGTAAGCTGTGCTGCTGTGTCAGAGCGCCTGTGGGTGTACGACATAAGTGTGGAGAGCAGAGATAAAGGCATGTTTGATCCAAATCTGAGCAGACATCATTAGCTCAGGAGGTAAATGAATGGAGGTGAATGGATTTATCGGGATGTAGAGGCTGGGGGCGTAGTGTCGAAGTGCTGTGCTGTAAGTGAGCCGGATTTACTTATTAACAGATCAACTTACATCAGTAGCTTTTGGTGCATCAAGAGCTAAAGCCCATTAACAGACGTTTTTGCTCTAATGGCCATGCATGTTTTAGCCACACATCTCCTGCTCTCAACATAATGGCCAATCACTTTCCAAAGCATAGCCTCAAGCTTTTTAAGAATGATTTCCTTTCTTCCATGGCAGCCGTTGACTTCTATTCATGTTTTTCTGATATGAAAATTAATTGGGGAAACTACAAAACGACAAACATGCCCTCAATGTCTGAATTTCTGTTTTATATCACTGTGATCTGGAATTCAGAATTTATAAAATCAAACTCATAGATTGGTTACTCAAATTATTTGGAGTAAAGTCATAATAAGTTCATCCTGACAACACTAAAAACAAATGTAACCTCATTACTAGGCTTACAACACAAGTTGACTAATTCAATCAAAACTGTCCTCTTGTGCAGAACAAGAACAATCCAAATGTAATTTAACACAGAAAAAAAAGCCTCTAATGTATTCACTTTCTCCTGTGGCTGTGATCAGTGTGCGTGTCTCTGAGTTTCCGAGTGTGTGAAAGGGATAATTTCCAGTTAGCCAAAGCTAGCCCTGACCTCCTGAGGACAAACATGCAGTTTAGCTGACCTAGTCTCTGAACATTATTGTGGTTGTTAGTCTGGTTGGATGCTCCACAACACACGGGCCCAGAGGAAGAGGGAATGAATGACATCATTGCCTTTTGCACGGTGTGAATCTGGGTTCAGCTGGACGGCAACGGCAGAACACTATGATGTCACTCTGGCCTACAGACCTAACACACACACTCACACACACTGGTCTTGCAGATATGTGCGCACACACCATACATTCAAATCAGCTTCAGCTTGGACAGACACAAACGCACACACGCATATGAACTAACGCTCACCCAATTAAGCAGTCTGTTGGAACAATGAACAAGGCGCTGCTCCCTTAACATGACTATGTTGGGTGTGTTTCTGTGTGTGTGTGAGTGAGAGAGAGAGAGAGAGAGGGAGAGAGAGAGAGAGAAGGAAAGAGAAGACAAGACTGAGAGAGAGACAGAAAGCGGGGAGTTGGAGGTTGGAAAATCCCTGGAATCAGCCCCTAAGCAGCATGTCTTCGCTCATCGATTTTCTTGTAGAGGAACATGACATTGAGAATGATCACAAATAAATTCGCTCGCTCTGCCAACACATCATGACAAGAAGAATAAAGGGGAAAATAAAACTTAATATCATTCATTAAACGTAGACAGAATTGACAAAGGGTAGTTTGGGATTTTCCAGATGTTAAATCAGTGAGCCTCAGGCAATAAAGATGTTATCTTGATGTCTCAATAAAAGAAAAGCTTGGCTGACTTTGCTTGACACTGTTATTTCAAAAGGTCAATCATTAGCTCAGAGGAGGAACTTGGAGGAGGAAGGAAGTTGATGCTGTACATTACTGCTACACCTGTTTTTCAGGTTAATCCTATCTCTTATCCTCGGTGACATCAGCACTCCTGACACGTGAGGATAACAAACCTTAAGAGAGATCAGAACTTATAACTCCTAACATGAAAATTCAACTTGATGTATCACCTTAGATATCCCAGTTTCCTTTTTACTCATGAGCTTACACTGTGCCAATGTAATAAATCATTCATGGACTTACAGAGAACTGTTCAGGTGCAGATAAATGCACTCATCTGTTATGTCTTTACACTGAATGTATGAGAGTAAAGAAAGATAAATTAGATTTAAAATATTGCTCTCATGTAGCAATTTATTTCCGTCCTGCCTCTTTGCCTCCTTTATGATTTCTATGAATTTAATGAGGGAAATCCATACAGAATAAAAGCTGGATTCATCTCATCAGTGATTCATGAAAACAGTAAACTACCCATGGCGGGAGACACCGCTTAGACAATACTATCCCCTCATACCTCCACTGCTGATGCAGTGAATATCATTGATTTTCTCATTATCCACCAATGGCAATTACGTCCTTCTATGGTTCAACTATGACATATTGCACTCGCTAAGCAGCACCACTGTCATTGTAGATGATGATGCCTCATCGACAGGGCACCCTGTAGAAGCTAAAAATTAAATTTGTATCTTGGGTTAACCAGAAGCCTGCTTTAAGTTCTGCTACAGTCGTATTCTCTGTTAGAGACACAGGTTATTGTGCTGGGGATAATCCTCTTTGTGCAGGGGGCTCACACAGTTTTCCAGCATGCCGGCAGTGATGGTATCACCCAGCCAGGCAACATCACACTGAAGAGCATCACTCCAAATCAATACAGTTGAATGATATATCCTTATGACACAATGAAGTGGAATAAAAGAACAATATTGTCCAAATTTTATAATTAATAGTAATATTTTAAACAACCCATGATCCATTTCTAAATTAACTTACAGCTTATTAGCAATAAATGGTAAACTGATGTCATCCTGATGTGTCATGGTGTTTTTCTTCTTGCCTGAGTCACCCCTCTCCCACCCATAACATTAGCAGTCTGATGTATGGTTCCTCCCTCTGCCTGCGAACAAATTACATTAGGACAGTGAGCAAATCATGAGCAATAGTGTCCCCTTCTGTCGTTCATTCAGCAAAGTGAGCCGCAAATCAGCCAACAGGGGAGAAATGTACGGAGTAACATACCCTCTCATCACATCAGCAGAGTAATCAGGGCAGGCTGTTCCTCATCCCTCATCCTCCCTCCTCTTTGTTTATTAGCTCGCCTGGTGACTGCTGGCTCATGGGGATTGTTGATATTATTCTAGCAACTTCCTTTTAAATCTTTTTTTTTCCTGTGAATATTCTCTGAAGTGTAACTGAAACATTCAAAAATCAGATGCTCTCTCGTGCTAAATCTCTTCTGCATTTACTGAGTGATGTGAGGAGCTGACAGGTTTTTAATAGTGAGATTTTTTTTTTTTACACAAGAGCATAAAGATTGAACCTACCAAACCCATAGGAGCTACATCTTAAAATAGCTTATGTCACACACACTCACACATATACACACACACACACCTCTACTTGGTGTCAAGTTTAGCCAGTCAGCTGATGACATGTCAAGTCTGGAGAAACGACATGCAGCCGAGGGAAGGGGAGAGATGGAAGAGAAGGAAGAGGGAGGAGAGGAGTAGTTAGTTTTACCGTTGCAGAACTGTAGCAGTGATGAGGTGTCATACAAGCTGCTGTAGCTGGAAAACCCGTCCTCCATTCTCAGACCTCGCTGCTCCGCTCCTCCGCTCCCTCTGTGATCCACCACTCCTTCGCTCTCCTCTCTCCCTCTCTCTCTCTCCGGTGACTCCCCTCTGTCAGTTTATCGTTCACTTGGCGTCCAAGGCGATCCCTCCATTCACTCTGCACGGGTCAGGCTCCCTGGGCGAGTCACCATGGCAACCCATTCACTCCGATTATGTCATGTGAACTCCAACCTCTCTTCTCTCCTCTTCTTTTTTTTCCACCCCCCTCACACACAAACACACACAAAAAAAAACAAAAACTCTTAAACTACAGCAGAAAACACTCCCAGCTGTAGAATGACTGCGATGGACTGCCGGAGACACGGAGACAAAAGTTAAGAGGCTCCTGGTGGTTTTGTTTTCCCCCTGAGACTGTCTTCTGCTCCCTTCTCCTCCTCCTCCTCCTCCTCTTTTCCCCTCCTCTTGTCCTTCTTCTGTCTTCAACAGAGGCAGCTGTGTGTCGTTAGCTCTCACTGATCACCAACAGAAAACAGCTTTAAGAGGGCTTGAGCTGAGCATGCAGGCAGGCGGACTCTGGCACAGGCAGTTACTGTGTGTGTGTATGTGTGTGTGTGTGTGTGCATGTATATATGTGTGTGTGTCGCAGCCTGTGTGTGTGAGAGTGTTTAGATAATGCTCGGGACAGCCCAGCCTTCCCCTGTGACACAGTGTGGACGAGTCAGAGCGCAGGGGGCTGGGCCTGTTGGATAGATCCTCCTCCTCTGCTGAGTGGGAGAGAGGAGGATAGAGGGAGGGAGGAGAGAAGAGAGGAGAGAATGATGCAGGAGAGGAGGGGAGATGAAAGGAAAGATGAAAAGAGGAGAGGAAAAGGTGTGCAACAAGAGGACACAGGAAAGAGAGGACTAAGGATGAGAAAGGAGAGGTCAAGGTCGGGTAGGAGAGGACAAACACACAGAGATACTATAAATAGAGGAAAGAAAAGGAGAGAGGAATCACCAAGATGCAGAAAACCGAACTAATAATCAGTTAACATAAACACACGCGCCTGTAGTGGTATGGAGTCACATGGGGACACCACAACAAACCGACGTCACAGTTTGTCTGCAACCGCCACCGAACGTTGGAGCTGAACGGGCTGCCAGAGGATCACTGCTGTGACTAAACACGATTATCATTCTGTCCTCTTGTCTGTCTTATCTGCCCCGCTGCAGACTGCTCAGAGACCGAGGGATCCATAAAACAAGGACAAGAGGAGATCACGAAAGGGGGTTGAGGAAAGAGAGGAATACATGGGATGGGGGGGCGAGGTGGGGGTGGAAATCAAAAAGGAGACATTTAGAGAGAGAGAGAGAGAGAGAGAGAGAGAGCTTGAGGAGGGTGCAGGGTGTAGTGAGAAGGAGCAAATTAAAAAAGTGAGCAGGGAGGGAGTTTAGTGAGGGAAAGAAGGGAACCCCTATAGACAAAATGGGATATTTAATTCAGACTTAGGGGCGTGTATGTGCGTGTGTGTGTGTGCAGGATTCTTTGCATTATTTATAATTTAAGCTTGCAGGGAAAAAATAATAAGGAAGCCTGTGTGTCTGTGGCCTATATTCATGTCTGAAACACTCCTCCCTTTCTTCATAGATCACAAGACACAATTAGTAGAGTTGCTCTAACGACAGCTGAGCAGAGAGACCTTCAAAGTGCGTATTTGTTTCCCTCACCGCTTTTATAGTCGCCCAGCATACTTGCTATAATCCGATGCTCTTTCTGTGCAGGTATCTCTCATAATATCAAGAATCTTTTCCAGTTCAAAGGTGTCTCCAGCTGGATTTGGCCTTTAAAGAGAGGATGAAAGGGATGCAGCGAAGCACCTTTTAACAGCAGTTGAGTGAATCCTTGTTTAATTTATGGTTCAAGGCCTCCATGCTGTTGACCTCAGAGCTTGTGCTTTTCACTTTCTCCCTCCTCTCCCCAGGGAAAACACTGCACACGTCACTAATTACACAATAACATCAAGCCTAAAACAGATCTACAAAGGTCTGCAGAGGCAGGATTATGGGAGAAAACAAGGTGCTCTTTGTGGCGCATTTCGCATTTGCAACACTGCGTTAGTTGTTCACAAAAATCACAAGGATATTACAATTTCAAAACATGACCTTTGCACCATTTGTACACATTTCTCTTCTTTGTGGATCTACAGTTAACATTTCACAAATACAGAATGTTCCTTTTTGTTGTTTTTAAAGATAACCTGAGATCTGCTTTTACCCTCTATAAAGGGCTGCAACTTCCAGTGTTTTGAATCAGCGAGAAAAAGGAATTTCATGCAAGCAGCACAAACTGTAAACATCCTTTGTGTTTCGCTGCAGAGGCTGCGACTCACGCTGGTGTTTTGGCTGTAGGGGGTTCAGATTATTGTACATCTGATTCTGGGGCAGATTTGGGATCCAGATTAGGGGCAGGTCTGGTTTTAGCGAGTGTCTGCCTCTCTGCATACGCTCACGTGAGAAGAGGCTGCTAAATCTGGGGTATATTCCCGCCAACCCCCCCACCCCACCACCCTATGGGTCCCTAAACCCCGCCTACAACACAGCGGGTGGCAGGTGGTGGGACGGCTACTGCTCCCCCCCGCCCCCCCTCCCCATTGTTCCCCCCCTCTCAACCTGCCATCGGTGGATCCAGAGGGTGCACACGCACTTATAAAATAAACAGGATGGTGCCGCGGAGTGTGAGGATGTCCCGCTGTTATTAACAAATACTGTAAAGGCCCATCCCAAAAACACACACTCCGTGAGCTCCAATCAAATGTGCAAAAGGGAAAGCTACTTTTTAAAATATTTACTTTAATTCTTTATAAGCAGTGTGGAGGATTTAGTAGCATTTAGCAACATCTAGTGGAACAGACTTGGCACAAATTGAATAAAATATTTATATGCGTGTTTTAATTGGTTTTTATTTGAATCGAAACAAGAACTGTTGTGTTTTTATAACCTTAGATTAAACTTTTTAGATAGTCGTACATGCATAGTTGGGTCTTTGCATGCATAGAAAGTGTCTGTAGTTATCACTATGTGGCTTCATCACTCCAAGATAAATGTTTGTAATGTATATGTATTAGTTTGTCAGGCTGAATTTAGTGTACAAGTGTATAAAATAAAGCACAATCTAGAATATTTTTAATGCCAGCTATCAAACATGGTGTCTTCAGACTGTTTATAAAGACAGAGGCAGTGAGCTGTGACAGCAGCCACTGGTTTGCATCAGAAGCCCAGATTTGCAGTTATGGTGAGCAATATTCCTTTCCATTTCCGTTCCACCAGGACTTTCTGCATGAAGCTTTGTTTATGAATAGCAAGACACCGTATCACAGGCCTCTGCAGATGGTTCAGAGGTGTTTATACTCAGCGTGTTGTTGGTGGCAGTATTCTCTGAAACACCAGGAATGTATAACCAAAAAATGTGAAAAAAAGCAAGAAGTGAACGAATGTTTTCTTCTCTGCTACTATTTCTGGTCTTTCCTGTCCCTGGATTCCGTCATGGATGGCTCATAAAGGCGTTTGCACAGGCGTACCTGGTCTGAGTCTCCTCGCTAACGCGTCCATCTTTAAATGAAGAGTGTGTGACAAGTCACGCGCCCGTAAAAGAGTTCAGAGGTGTGCTCCCTAGGGCCGCGACAGCTTGTGGAGCCTTCACACTCACAGCACTTTTGGCACATGTATCCTTGCGTCAACTGCAGCTACGTCAAGTATAAACGTTGCTTACGGCATTCGGGGTGTTGCCGTTCATGTGCTGGAAAAACACTCTGCTAACAGTGTAGTGTGGACTGTCATGTATGGTGTAGGTCATTATCCTCCCAAAATATTAGGTTTTATCTTGAAACTGACAATGTGTTTATTTTTAATATACTTACTGTTACAATCATGTTGATATGTAAGATTTTTACAGTAAAAAGAATGGAAAATATTGACTCATATTTGTATTATAACTAAATAACACTTCAGTGAAAAGGTTAAAACAACAATCATAATAAAAACAAGTACTGAATTAGTCTAATCATATAAACCAAACTGCAGTAGAGAGAATCTCTGAGGTCCACTAACAAGTTACTTCCTAGAGGCAGTATGCACAGTAAAGACCTGATATGTATCAAACCTACAAATAATTCTATACTTTGGATTAGTTCATTCTTTTTGTACCAGCAATAATCTGCAATGTGTTCCGCATTGGCTCAAGACCTCAGGCTGTGGTACTTTCCATTTGGTTTTGCTATTTAGCAAAAAGAACCCTTAAAAAGTCATATGAGTCATGTCCAGCTATCTTAATTTATCACATTAAAACTGGCAGGGGTTCAGTGTCTTGCACAAGAGCCCTCTAACAAGGGTTGGCGTTACGCCTGTCGGTCCCCGTTGCTTTCTCACCTGTCCCGCTGACTGTGTTTTTACAGCTTTGGCTCTCGAGAGGCAGCTGAAGGTCATAACAATAATCGTCTTTTTTTCCAAACAGAGGAAAGAAACTGCTGACATTCATGTTATCCCCCGATGATCAGTCAGTCTGTCAGTGGACCAGGATTATACACAATCAAAGGTAGAGCTGAGAAGGAAACAAGGTCAATCCTCTAAAATCAGCCACCATCTGTGTGTCTGTCCTGGTTATTGGGCTGCTTTGTGCTTTACACCATGAATTAATCCAACCTGCATGGGGTCTTATTGATTCATATACACAGAGAATTTAGATAAAGCCTTAGGCCGGTTAAAAAAAAACATATTTACTTGTCAGCTATGTAAAAACTGCATACATAAACATGACACTGTTGTTGCAGTGCTGTGTTAAGATATAGATAAAATACTTTTGATTGTTTCCTTATATAAATAGATTCTTCTTTGGGCTCAGCCTGGCTGTATCACATAACATTCATCTCTCAAACACGCTTACTTATACATGTATATATCTAAAAAATAATAAAATACATTACTCAAACAAGAACCACTGAATGTGTAAAATGTTAATGTAGCAGCAGGTAGCAAAGGTCATCCAATATGAGCTTGTGGCAGACAAAGAAAATGAGCCAAGAGGAAATAGTGAGCAGAATATGCACGCTACTATTCATTTATCAACAAGTGATAACCTTCACATGAGGTATGAGCTCAAATGTCAGGCCATTATCCCGACATATTCAGTAACTGAAAGACAGCACCTGGTTCATCTCGTGGCACCATGGGGTTTCGAGTAAAATGACTATTACTTCTGGAATGGTTGTGAATTCATGCCTCAAACAGGCATCAGCTGTAATATGTGTTTATTGCTAATTAGTGTAGCGATAAACTTTGATGGTAAACTTTATACCTGCATGAGCAACATGTTGCAGAACCATGTTTCTACAGCTGGTTCAACACGCTGGATCTAGACTGGTTTCACATTTTCCTGTAGTTAATTTGATGATCAGTTGGTTGCAATATGTAACCTTACCACTAGATGCTGCCAGAAACTACACATCGCAGCTTTAAGTATAGGCTCACAGAGCCGCTACATGGCTGTAAGCCTGCAATCATGACAAAAAACACTGCATTTTATGTTCTTTTTATTGCATATTATATTCTTCAAACTTGTCCCTCTTCTTCCTTTTTTGAAATTCATGGTTTTCCTTGATAGTAGCATGCCCACGTTTTCCCATTAGGAACTTAAAAGTACCTTACCTTGTGCCTTGGTGGATACAACGAATCAATCATCAAAGCATGACGGTGTGACACCTCATAACAGTAACTGTGCTGTTGCTGCGCCAAGACGTTGAGGAAAAACCAGACCAGCACAGGCTGAATACTGTCCGTGACTGATGGGTTCAGCCTTTTTATTAACTGTCCGGACAGGAGAGCAAAGATAAACTGAACATGAGAGGTGGGAGTAAATCACCTGAAGTCATTTCTAATAGATGCTTATCAGAACAGTCATCAAGTCCAGTCTCATTTAATGTCACATGAAAAATGAACCGTGGCTCCTTCATGTCTGACGTTCTATTAGTTATAAGAACTGAAAGTAATTAAAAGCAAAGTGACTGACTATAATTTAGATAGTATAGAGCACCATTTACCTAGCAAGATTAACCAAATCCATAAAGAAGTACAGTTTTGAACATTTTTTTTTTTGAGATTATGTTAAATCCAGTCAAAGGAACCAGAATGTGATCCATCACACATGGTAACAGTAGATCTGGATTCAAACCCACAACACATCATCCACCTTCTTTGTCTGCCATATTATAGCATTGCTGAAAGAAGCTAAGCAAGATTCATTTATTTTTAATAAGCTCTACCGAGCTAAATGCTAGCTTATCCCTGCTCATAATGACAATGCGAACATTCTTAGTTTTTAAAAAATACTGGTGGAATTTACAGGAGTCTTTCAGAATATTTTATTAGAGTAGAAAAACTATTTTTTTCATTACTACAAATTAAAAACGTTGACCTGCTGGTGCTTCCGGAGAAAAATCAATCACCTTAGTAATTACAATTCACCCCCTGGGGTTTCCCCAACAAATTCATGGCAATTCTTCCATTAGTTGAGACACTACGGTTTTGGCCAAGGTGGCGACTGACTGACTGACCGACAACATCATGATTAAAGCCAAGTCATAAGCATGGCTAAAAAATGTTCAGTGTACAATATTAAATTGTACGCTGATACGTAGGCTATCAATACTTTATCGTGCCATCTGCTGCACCAAAGATTCCTTCTAAAAATGAATATTTCATCTGAAATAACCAGCAAAATGAAAGACTGTGTAGCAAATTTTTGTGAAATAGACAGCACTGTTGGCTACATTATGAAAAGCAAATGGCAGCAACATACTGCAGCGAGCTGCCACACAGGCAGCAGGAAGCACTGTGAGAGATGAATGTTATATGATTCAGGAAAAGTAGGTCACCACTTGTGTTTTTTAATGCAGTCTTTTGGCTCATGGTTTCTGATAGCATTAGGTATAGAAATCCACTGCCAGGCTACAAACGCCCACGTTTACCCATCTTTAAGAATAACCATCTATTTTGTGAGCCTTCCTGCGCTGCTAATTTAATGGTAACACGTTTTAACACATTTCAGTTTACCATTTTGCCTTTTCAATATCAGCCCTATATGTCATTAATGCTTTATTAGCATGTAAAATATGAATAGATACAGACTCAAATGTGGTACCTAAATAAAATGTCTTAAGGGATTCAAAGTGATAGTGATAGTGCTTTGGTGGCGGAGGCCTAAAAGAAAGAGGTCAGTTAAGTCTTTGGATACCAAGTCAAGACAGACGTTTTAGTGCAGGAGAAACGGAGAAGGCACGTGAGTGTGGATGAGGAGAATCTGCTTTTGGGCTCTAAATAGCTCTTAATCCTGAGGCTATGGAGCAGCGTTACTTGTCCTAATCCAGCTCCATTTCTCTGTGTCAAACAGCATCGATGCATTATAGATCATGAAACCACTATCAGTATATTAGACTATAACTTTTATCTATCATGAAGGGTGAATGATTACAATCCATTTTCTATTGTTAATACTTAACCTAGTATCAACTCATTTTCAGCTTTACAGAATTGTTTATTGTCTATCAGCAACATAAACATATCTAACAAAGCTGTCATTGTAGCAGCTATTACTTCAGCCAATTAGCAACAATAATCACAACATTGCTAATGCCTGATAATTACCCTTGGCAGTAGAAGTGCCTTAAAGGAACAGTTCATTCTCACCAATAAATTTAATTTGGCGTGGAGAAAATATCAAGTAAGAACCAATCTGTGTGAGCAAGCAGCAGAGAAAATGTTCCAAAACATGTAATAAATGTCATGTACAGAGATCAGGATTTAGATTTTCAGCTAGCACACAAACACTTTGAGAGTAAAGTGGAGCTGCTAGATTATTCTGCAATAATGGTGACATTCATAGCCTCCTTCCTCCCTGCCTGACCTCGCTGCCTTCATACTAATAATGACATAGAAGTGGTTGATAAGGGTTATAAAGTCCACTGGCTATGCTACATCTTATCTATATGTTAATGAGGCATAACTTGGATATAGAGGTAGAACCAGACCGTTGTAATTCTAGACTGTAGTTTATGGAAATCTGCTAATAAGACGGCTGCTGGCTACAACCATTTAAATGTAGAAAACAGCACCTTGTGGGTCAGTGGGAGACACTGTAATCCGTCAAAATCTCCATTGCTGTGAAAATTATCCATTTATCTTAAAGATGGCAAAATAAATCTACCTCATCTCTACAATGAAACTCCAGCAGCCCTGGTGTGTGTGACTGTATGAAGACACACACACACACACAGCTACACAACTCCATAAACATGAACACACACATGCACACGTGCACACACATACACACACAGTTTATCCCTGAGTGTGCAAGGCTGTGTGTTCTCTCAAGCGACGACAACATTAATCACATCTGACTAGGCCTGCTGAAACATCCATGTACACCCTCCCCCCCATTTCCTGCCAGGACAACCTAGAACTCCACTCTCTCTCCTTGTAAGTCTACACACACACACACACACACACACACACACACACACACACACACACACACACACACACACACACACACAGACATATATATACACACTACTTCCCACAGCTTTATACTATAGATTTTTTTTTTGTTTCATGTTTTTTTCATGTTTTTTTTCTGTATCTAATGCCTCTTCCTCTCTGCACTTCACCACATTCACCTCTACTGTTTCTTTCAAAGTCAGAGCAACTCAGTCCTTCAATCGATAAAGCCTAAAATAAGCTCTGTGAGGAAATCAGTAGCCTGCTGCAGAGTTTGCACCATAAGGCTTATGTCACGCTCCTCCCTGTACTGTAGATCTCATACATGCACACACACACACACAAAACTGAAGGTAACTGCTCTTTGCTTAAACTTGTATGATAAAAATCTATTTTGAACCAGTTTGCAAAGTCTCTGCACACACACACACACACACACACACACACAGCAATATGCAAAGTCTAGCTGCTGACGGCGGCTCTCCCACGTCTTGTTGTTCATTCCTTCATCCTCTCTAGATCATATTTCCTTCTTTACCTCCTGTCCTCATTGCTCCCCTTTAGTTTCCAACTCAACTCTGCTCCCTTTTCATCTTCTCTCTTCATCCCCCATCCATATTTAACTTCCCACTGTCCATGACCCTGTGTTCACAGCATGAGCAGTACAATCATCCATAAAATATGCTGATACTGCCACCTGCAGGAGAATTGTTGAAATACTGCATTTTTATATGCTATGCACATTATTAACTAAAGTGCAATGCCAAGGTCAGTGACAGTGTTAATTCTGTACACTCACAAAACTTTATATAAAATTCTAATAAATATTATAAGGCTTACAAGTATTTTATATATTTGTATGGAAGGAAAATTAGTTGAAAACACAACATTATGATTTACCACCTTGATGCCAGGAGAGGGAGCACTGCTCTGACTGATCAGGCCCTTCATTCCATACACACACATCACTGTGTTTATTATATATATATGCCTTGCCATAGCAATACAACACATTATGCAGTACTACCTTAGTAAAATGCTCTGTCACTGTGGTTTTCTTGTGTGATTCATGTGTAACTTGGCTTCTGTATTGCTGTATGTCCCATATTGATAAAGAACTCCTATCTATTCAATGAAAAACTTTATATTGTTTTGATTATTTGATTATACACAAAAGGTACATTTGTGTGTAACATTTGGGTTCAGGACATTTGTCTTTATCGGCTGATGGAGTGAATCAGGACAGGAGGCAGCAGAAAGGATCATCTGCAGGGTGAAGAAGCTCTGGCATCAGAAAGCTAATCACAGTGATTTAATTTACTAAGTTTGACGTCATTTCCTGGCAAGTGCATGAAGCTCTGATATGATAACGAAGGTGTGGTCAGAGGCAGTTGTTGCCACGGCTTGAGCAACTTGAAACGGTTCTTGTATGGCTGAGTCATCTTGAATTAAACTGAAGAGGGAATCATGCATGGCCGGAGCCCGAGAGGGTCGGAAGGGAGATTGGAGAGAGGATTACCAGTAAAAAAAAACAAAACAAAAGAAACCCAAGATAACAGCAAAGGGAGGGGAGATAGACGAGATAGACGGAAAGGATAAACGAATAAAACATGAGTGACTGACTGACTGAGTGAGAGAAGGAGACAAGAGGATGGTTTCTATTTATAACTGATTGTTTCTGTTGCAGCAAGGGCTCCAGCTCTCCTCTCAGCTTGGCTGCACTTGCGGGAATCGACCCTTCACTTATTGCTTGGCTGCTCAGCCGGAGGAAGAGGACACCTGCACGTACACACGCTACACGTCTTCATACTCATACCCCGATAGTGCTGCAGCCGCCAAGCCAGCGCCGTCGTGTCCAAGAAAAAAAAAATAAAAACCTTTCTTACAGGAACTCCCTACCAACATCTGCAGCTCATGTTGCATGTTTCCTCCCATCCATCCAACCGTCCACCGTCTCTATCCTCTCTTTCATTATGCTCCCTGATTAAAACGTCTGTAAAGTCACTCTGCGTTATTTTGACGAAACCAGAGGGAAAACGCTCAGAGTTTCCTTATAAGGGCCCAAATTGAACCAGCTCCTCTTTGCAGCTGAATACTTGCTGGGTGAGCTGTCCCAGTGGAGGGTTCAGACTAAAACCGGATGGGCCGTGAAGAACCCCTCCCTACACACACACACACACACACAAACACACACACGCTCACACAAATCTAAACAACTCATAGGCATGCATCCCCTTGAACACATAAACACATGTGCACGCTTCCACGCATGCAGACCCTCTGTTCTCTCTTACCCATTGGAAGCCCCTCACAGTCAGACATGGCCGCAGAAAGAGAGAAGTCTGAGTTCCTGCAGCCTCTTCTGAACGCAACCTTCCCTATCTGTGGTCAAACTCTTTGCTTTGGACTCTTAGTTTTCAGGCTCTCTCTGTTTAGCTTTCTTACTTTACTTTTCTACTTGCCACCCCCCCCACTCTCTCTCTCTTTCACTCTCTCAACAAACTGACCAGTGGCCAGTGAACGTGCCAATCAAACTTCACACACTGTGCTATTGGACAGTAAATTTATAACCAACAGTCCTCCCTTGGGATACAGCTTCTCTCAGATATGGGAGACTTTTTTAGAAATGATTTCACTGACTTTCACATATGTCTGCAACAGACATCCTATTATTAAAATAATATAAAAGTGAGAACTGTAGTTTCTTTCCACCGACATAACCTGCAACGTGATATACTCATAAAAATGTTTTTCAGACTTTTTACAGTTATATTTTTCTTACTTGTTGCCTTTTCCACAGAAAATGAACTATCCCCTGAGAGGCTTGTTGGCCCAAACCTGACATTTTTCAAGCAAAATTCTTTATTTTTATATTTAATTAATTTATTTTTTGTTGGGGGGTGCGTAGTAGCTTTTGTTTCCTGTGAGGGGCACTAGTGTCTCATTAAATAATAGCTCCTTCATAAGGAGAAATCCTTTGTTGTCTTCACTTCTTGCCTGGATACCAAGAAATGTCCAGGGTCAAGTGACTTAAGATCGCAATCTTGAAAACTAAATAATCGACATGCTGGGTTTTATTTCTCATAAATAAACCAGAGGCCATGTTAATGAGCTGTGTCGCCAATTTCTACCAAAACAGACTGGTAGACAGAAAAAAAAGAAATTAAGTTATCTTTTTACTGGAGCGGTAGAGAAAGAAAAAAGATGTTAGCAGGCACCATAACGAAAAAACCATGAATACTCTGAAGGGGGAAAGCAGAGGAATGAAAGATCACAGCCGGCTTCGTCTCCTCCTAAAGCCTTTTATAACAGACGAGACAAAGAAAAGTGCTTGCCAGGCACTTCATAATTCTGTGCAGATTACTGGCCCACTTCAGTGCACAAATGTTCCTCAGAACATATTAACGTTGTGCAGCTTTGACTAAGCTTACTGCCAACCTTTCTGTTAACTAGTTCCTGAATTACTTTTCAGCTTGCTCAGCTGACCCTTTGTCACTTGACTGGGCGGATTATCACGAGGGAGAGGTCCAGCATGTGACTAAGTGGGGTCAGATGGTAGCCTGTACTTGTCAAGCGACACTAGTGTCAGGGAGGTTAGGATTTAGTGGCACGGACCGGGGTTATCTTGAGATTCGAAGAGAACACAGGGGATGAGATGTAAGAGGGTTTCCTGCCCCATTATCTGTCTTCCAGACCTGTCAGTGACCCCCCCACCCCCCCTTGACCCATCACACAGCCCCAACCTTCACACCATGGCAGTTTGATGTTTGATCTCCAAACTCTTGTTTGCAGAAGAGCTTGAGGGTCCTTTTACCGTAAAACCCTCATGACCCCTCTCGCTAACATAAATTACATAAAGTGAACTATCCAACACTGTGTCTATTACATCCAATTACTTTAGACGGGGTAATAGACTAGACAGACTAGACAGTATCCAAAGTGGTGGCCCAAATTATGCTTAATGAGATTGTAATTTGGTATGTTTCCATGCACACAGGTCACTTAAATCACATTAGTTGCCTTTCCATTCACCTTTTCTCACATTTTCAAAAATTGCGGATAAATACTTGATGAACGCCAGAAATTTAACAAAAAAGGCAGAAAATTCGCCTAAAAGTTTTTACATTCGGACGGGGGTAGATTTGTCAGCGTATCGAAAAAAGGAAAACACAGCTTTTGGGTGTGGAAACAGATTTTGTGAATAAATAGATCATGCTGCAGTTCAAAAAAATTCTATACATTTGAATGGAAACCCAGTTAGTGTCTAGTGTCTGTGCACATACAAGCTAGCAAGCCACTAGTTACAACAAATAAAAAAAAATTACCATCGCCAGGTGAGCACAGGGGAGTGTTTGTTACAGTTAGCATAATGCTAAACTAATAACAGTCAGCAAAACCATAAATCATCTGGAAACTTTACTTAAGTGCAACCTCTCAAAACAGACAATGACTTACAACACGTTCAGATATTACAGAAAAATGAAGTTAGCGTACCTGTTGAGGAGATAAACACTGAGCTCCAAGTCCAACTTCAAGTCGAGGACACCAAATTCTCTGTCTCTCACACATTTCACCACGTTTTTTGTCAGACTTCTTCAGACTTAATTTTTTTTTGCTTGGTATTAGCTGAAAATGCTGACACTGGTTAATCGCTATCTTTTCACTATGAGTTTCTGTCATTACAGTCCATCACAATGTGCATCACATAATGACAATTATCTAATATGCAGCTTGTATTGATACTGACAGAGGAGCTCTGCCGAGCAGTGACCAAGATGGCTGCTGCTCACGTGGAGCAGTCTGCTGAATCCTCTATTGAGACACTATTAAACAAACTGGACAGTATATTCCCTCCAAAAGCTGCTCTTAAAGCTGTTGTTTAGTTATGCCTGCTGTCAGGATCTGACAGGATCTGTTGAGCGGTCTTTTTCCTTTTTTTTTCCTTACTCTGATTGTAGGTTTGTCCAATTGGATCCAGAAGCATTTGAACAACCCATGGAAACAAAAATCAGAGCTTTCTATTTCAGGCAAAAGCAAAAATAAATGCAGTATAATATGAAACATGATAAATGTGTGCCCAATCAAGGGGTGAAATGTGATTTTATTCTATGTGATTATTTGCATTCCTTGAAATGCTATAAAATTATTAGTATTTAACTCAGGTTTCACATTATTAACTGACCTTTGACTGGCAATATGCAGTAAATGCTCTAAAACATGTCAAATGATACCACCATAAGGTATCATTTTATAGAAAATAAAATGGGATCCCACATGGATCCCTGTGGGACATGTTTGGTAATTTCTACAGATTCAGAAGACAAATTCACTCTTTGATTGCATCTGTTACAAAATTTATAGACTATTTACAAACTTCACTCGTTACATGTTGTCAATCACCTTTACTAAATAAAAAAGGGAGTGTATGCTGCCTGTTAGATTATTATCATCATGATACCATACGAAAATGTAATTCTCTCTATATTTATTCAATCTCTAGCTCAACATCACTCTCTGCCAGAGAGTCTAGCCTCTCAGTACTGTTTACTAAAGTGCAAAATAAATTTCTGTCTACTGTAAAATTAATTAGATTAATGCATTTATTAAAATTATTTTGCCAAATGTTTATGAACTGTATGCATATAGTCTTAAAGAATAGAACATTTAATTATTTGATGATATATATTGATGTTAATAGCATTTCATCCCAGTTGTTTTATAAAGCAGGTGCTTGCAGTGTAATTGTTATGTGTGTAATCAAGCTGCATATTCAGGAGCCTAATATTATTTATGGTTTTAAAGCTTTAGATTCCCAGAGAATAATATTTTAAAACTCTGTTTACAGCCCTCAAATGATCATTCCATATTTTTAATCAATATTTTTAATAGAACATTTAAATGCAAATTGTTTGTTTTAATTAATGAATTAATTAAATCGGTATATAAATATTCAGTTTAAGACCTGCATTCTAAGTTTAAACCCTTGTTGCCCTGACTGTGTCACATCAAACAAAATCAATGATCATAACACTTTCAAGAGAATAAAATGTGTGTGTCAAATTAAATATATTTCCCATTGATCTTTTTGTACGAGTGGTAGCCAAAAGGGAGCTTAATTAATACCCGTAAAGATACCCATTTAATGGGTGTATGTTAATGATCTGCCCATGGCAGCAGCAGTTGTGAATGCAGGTACTAATGAACTCTTAATAGTGTTAAATCTAACAGCCTCTGAATGATTCCACTAACTGTTTTATGGCTGTGTGGGCAGAACCCTAATTGGGGACTTGTGGCAAAGAGCTGCAGTTCACAGCTCTCTACAGGTTTAACAACCTGCACGAGGCCGTTGAAGATGCACTTCATTGTGCCCAAGAGAGAGAAAATGCAAACGACCGCTGCAATTGTAATTATAGTCTATTACTTAGTTAATTCATATCTCCTTGTCCATGTGGGATTACTGCTTTATACTCAACATTAAAAATACACTGAGATACATATAAAAAGACAAAGCAAAGACACTGACATTATTTCAGGTAATTTGTGCACACAATTTTAAAAGAATTGCGCATCTAATAGCAAGAAAAATAAAATAGTATTTTTTATTCTGATAAATACATTTTTTTCCTTTTATTCTTATATTTCATCAAAGCCACACACTATTTATTTTAAAGGTCACTGTTAAAAGTTGACGGATTGTATGATTAATGTGCTTGTTAATTGCATGTAAAAGGAGGAGCATACATTTTATATGCATAGAAAATAATTTTAAAAACATGCTTGAATACATGGTGAATTCTTATCAAAATCAAAAAGTGCTGAATACACTTTTTCGCATATAACCCTGTAAGTCAGACGGGGGGTCAGAGGATGTATTTCTAGTAGAAGATTAACTGTAGAGGAGGAAGTCTTCCTCTGGCTGGAGGCAAGAGTCCCCCCTGCTGACAAACGGCCGAGGTGTGACGGAGGGGATTCCTGAGCACACAACAAAAGGCAGGCACTTTGATTTGAACAGCAGCGGTAGGCAGCAACACACACACACACACGCACACACACACACAAACCACAGTTCCTGATCCTCAGCAGCCCTGCCCTCAGGTCTCAGCCAGTTGAAAGACGGGGGAAACTCCAGATGCTTCACAGAAGTCGTGGGCTGTGACTTGGAACAAGAAGGGAGTACTGGAAGATTGGCAGGAGGACACATGATGGAAGATTGGAGTTGTGTAAATGGGAAAAAATTCGGCGGAGGCCTTAATTAATAGTACGGCTATCGAGGTTTTGGCCTGAAGGAGTGTTTCAGACAAGGGGGGAAAGCAGCGGCAGAGCAGAGGACGGGTGGGGCGAAAAAGAGGCTCCAGAGCCTCTGTATGATGGATGGACTGGTGAGGAAGAGAGGTGGTGGGGGGAGGTTCAAAAGAAAAGTGACCCAGACTGCTGCTGCTGTGATGTAGTGGGAGGGAATGCGAGGCAGCAGAACATATGGGGATCTCATAACCGAAAAGTTTCGCAATGCAATAACACCACAGACACTCAGCAAAGATTAAGCGTATGCACAGCATATAAATTAACTGTGGCTTATCAAGCTCGTGTGAAATATGCCTTTAAAGCTGGCTCCGATTCTGCTCCTTCAATTATCTTCATATTGGAGACACATTGTTCAGCACGGCAATAATCTGTTTTATCATACGCCAGGAATCTATGCAGTGGGTCCGTGGAGATGTCACTGGATACAACGCTGAGCTATTACACCTTTCAAGATACCTCTGTGGCTTTAGTGGTAGGCATAAACCTTTTGACTGAGGTTAACTTCAGGGCTTTTAAAACATGATCCAGCCACACCCCCCCACCCCGACACAGGCAGAACTGAAAACCTCTACACACACACACACCTACTCGTGCTCTCCTTTAGGGCCTGCTCAAGTCAGCTTTAAAAGGGACTGTATCAGCTCCAGGCAGACAGGCAGACTGACAAATAGTTAGTTAGATATACAGACAGTGACCTGCACACTAAGAGGCCTCTGTGCCGGGTGCAGAGCGGCTAAATGTCTGGCCGCTCTTCAGAGGCTCTCAGGTGTGACCGGCCGGCCTCCTGTGTACCGCAGCCAAGGCGGCAGACAGGCACAGAGGTGTTCTGTGAACCCGGAGTTGAGTGAATATCTGCTCTATCTCTCCGTCACAGGCTGCATATATGCTCCTGCGAGCAGCTTAAACACAAGCCAGATCTTCTTTCCTGCAGAACTATGCAGGCTTTCATTGAGTTAATGCATATTTTTAGTCTGAGCCAAGGTCAAACATTTTGCCAAAGACCTGTCTGACACGTAATTTCTCCCAGCAGCTGCGGTTTCGAACATTTGATGACTAACTTTGCATTTGAATCAAAAGACTTTAGCCAGACCACAAATGCATCGCAGCAGGATTTTAAGAGAGGATGATGGAGGCTTCGCTTCTTAGCTTAGTCACGTCTTTCTCGCTGTGCTAACACTGTTACATCGGCGGTTCCTTAGAGAAGCCGAACCCCGCAAAGAGGCCCTAATGTCCCCCTCCCTGCACATGCACGCATACACACCCACACACATGCACAACTCTTCCCTAAAATTGCTGATGGCTTGTTTTCATGAACATATATTATTTCCAGATGGAGGTCATGAATAAAACCCGACGGAAACAAGTCGGGTGAAACTGGAAACTTAAAAAAACAGAAATGGAGGGGTATGGAGTTGAGTAAAAAAAACAGACTTTCTCCTCCCCCTCTCCTTCCCTGAACCTTTAAAAAAGAGCAACTTGTCAATTACACGGTTAAAAACAGAGGAACACTGTAGGCTACCACACATGAAACATGAAAACAGCAGTACCACATCATCATTTTTAAACGTTTCACCGCAATGCGAAAATGAAAACATCCCTAAACAAAATGTGCAAAACAAACAAAAGGAGGCTCAGAGCAGCTCAACCTTCAAACCTACACACATTTTTTCCAGCTAAACAAACAAGAGTCAGGGGAAGAAAGGGAATACTTTCAGACTTAACTGAGAATTCAAAAACTATGCTGTGAAGACCTCCTCTCAAACAACCACGGGGGCAACCTTGGGCTTTCCAACAAACCTGAATATGAAGAAAAGACGCATTGTTGTGCTGTGAATAGAATAAATTCAACTGAGTAATTTAATGAATTTATCAGCGTTCTGTATTCATGATGTGTTTCAAACATTTCAAGCATAAAACATGTAGAAGCCATAACTCAGGCCAGAACATCCATTAGCTCTCTAAAAAAAGAGTGCCAAGATAAACCGGTCAGACGCCAGACACATTTTCTTCTCTGCGCTGATGTGGAGGAGGATGAACCCCAGCTGTAAGCTTCAATAAATTAAAGCGTATCACCGGAAGAACCTGAGATAAGTTCCATACTATCTTATTTGTGGAGCGAATTGTTGTAAAGTTATGTTACGTGGCCAGTTATCACCTATTTTTAAAGGAATAG
This sequence comes from Lepturacanthus savala, assembly GCA_030544235.1. Classification (NCBI taxonomy): domain Eukaryota; kingdom Metazoa; phylum Chordata; class Actinopteri; order Scombriformes; family Trichiuridae; genus Lepturacanthus; species Lepturacanthus savala. Next base: position 14,519,558 of record CM060469.1, on the reverse strand, counting down.
TTGGACATTTTGGGGATAATACACTTACCAGTAGATAAGGAACAAGAGAAGATTGATTAGCTTAGCATAAAGACTGGAAACAGAGGGAACAGCTAGCCTGGCTCTGTCTAAAGATAGAGAAACAGATCTGTCCTGTATTATTTTGTGGAGTAAATTGTTGTAAAGTTATTTTTTATTTTTTTAAGGAATACATTTTTGGTATGGTACACTTGAAGATTGATAGTTACAACCATGAAGCGGTTAGCATAGTTTAGCATAACTGGAAACAGAGGCAACGCCTAGCCTGGCTCTGTGCAAAAAACTAGCCTACTAGCACCTCATACTCGCTAACACATTCTGTCACATTTGTTTGAGCCGGTACAAAAAAAACATTTGTTTCCATTCTTATGCTAAGCTAAACAGCTGCTGGCTGTAGCTTCATATTTAACATACACACATGAGTATGGTATCTGTTTTCTCATCTACTCCTTGTTGCTTTCCTGAATTCCTGAGATATGCCTGCTGAGACTTAACCCACATACATTCACCGGAGAAACAATCCAAAGACGAATCCAACGTTGGTTGTTTGTGCGACCACTTGTAGTTCTTTCAGTCTGTTTTTTTAGGTACATTTACTCTAGTACAAATAAAGCACTTTCCTGTGGAGGATTCTTTCCTCTCTGTGCAACCAGTCCTTCTAGTCCTTCTTGCTGTGTTAACCCAGTGAGTCAGTTTAGTCTTATCTAATCTGACTCAGACTCCTTATCTCCATAATCAGACTCTAATCAGCCAGCTTTGTCCAGACAACAAGGGGCCAACATGAGGCAAAGAGGACCCTGAGGCCTCTCTGGTGTCTCTGCCATAAAAGTGTAATTTGTAGACAGGACATGTCCTTTCAAGTCAGTGGTAGAGTAGTCCCCACATTACAAGATATTTACCCGAATGGTTGTAATTCAACAATTTTCCCCTCTCTTCATGTCTTGGCGTGAGATTTTAGTCAATTTAAACATAACTGAGCGTTGAAAAGATTGACGTTTTCTACGTGATCAAGAGGTCACTTGTTTTTCTATTAAAAAAACTGATTATATGATCATCAGCATTTGAGTTGTTTGCGGTTGCTTTTGTCTTTAAAAGTGCAACAGAGAACAAGTGAAGAGCGGTAGGGAGGGGATTGACAAGACAAAAGTCTCTGGCTTTTGTCAGGACATCACTGGTATTTGGTCTGCTCTTTCTCTTCTACCAGAAACTCTCTCTGTGGAATCTTGATGCTACAAGTCCTGACCTTACAAACACTGGAGCCTGCCACCCTGCCGTCCTGCCCTTATCTCAACCTCACCAGGCTCCTCCTGGCAGGCACAGATGGCAAGCCCATTCGTGTGCAAACCAGATTGAGCTCTGATTGTCCTGATGACTGCCTTTGTCTTACAGTAATGCCCCCTCTCTCACCATGAGAAAGGGCCGGTAAGTAAGCTCATTTACATGTATTAATTAAGGCTCATAATGAGCCCAGCATGACGTAGCATTTGAATGCATTCCTCTGGTATTGTGCAAACTCTGCGGAGCTCTGTAGGTTTGCAGTTTTACCTATTCAGATGGGCTACAGATTGTAGATGTGGGGGCACGTGAGCAGATAATAGACTTACACACACACAAAACAAAGTCAGTATAGAAATGCAAGTCTCACCTCCCCCACAGACACACACGAAGGTGCTAATGAGAAAAAACAAGCTGTTACATAGCGCATTGTTACACTTAATACAATAAAAAATAACCACAACGGCAAAAAGTAAGTAGAAACAATACATTTATAAAATTACAAATTGTAAAACTGTACAGTTACAACAAGTGAAGTATAAAAAAACACTGAAGTGAATAATTTTTCATTGAAAATAAAGGTTTCACCCACAAGGTGCACATAAACTATAATGCACAATCATGTAAGAACAATTACATTTCATTTGATCATATAAATATTTATGAACTAAACACTATAAAAAACTAAAGTTTACAAAAGTATGTAGGGATAGACTGCTCTGGAATGGTTTCAATCATCTTTTGCTCATTGTTGATGTGTAAATGCTTACATGCTTGTTGCCATCTCATACCACAGCACAGCTAAGCCAGGGAACCATGAAAAAACGGCCGCAACCTCAGCGCATTAACATCAAAGTGTATTTGTATAAGAGCTTGTTTTCTTCTCGTCCTCAGGCTTCAAACGCCAGAGTTGCAGCGGCTGTTCCTATTACCTCTTTGGCTTAAAAAAAAAAATCTTACTATGGGGACCCGGCCTCAAAACAAAAGCCAACACACATGGCAAAATAAAGACAAGGTAGAGAAAAAAAAAAACATGTCGAGGGCACACGGCTCTCCCCTCCTTAATTGTACCTGAAGGGAAATCCCTTTAAATAGTAGTTGGCAGCGGCAGTGAGCTGGCAGGTAGATCAAACAGTCACTGAGCAGAAGCCCTATAAATACATCACATTCACTTGCCTCACTTCAAACGCCTCCTCTTCAGCCCAGCCTCTACGCTTCTTCTGCAAATCCACAAAGCCGAGCTGCGTTCGAAATGTCTCCGAGGACGAAGATTGAAGTTCTCATCTTAAGCGCAACATTTGTTTTTTTTTAGTTTTTTTTTTTTTTAGTTTTGCTTCACGTCACCGGTCGCGTTATCCCTCGTCCCCGTTCAGGTAATAACTCCAGAAACGGGTTCGTCCTTTTGCGTCAGACTGTCGAAGTTTCAGGTGCTTTGGTTTTCTTCACCCACACCTCGGATGTCCCGTCAGGCACCAGATGACTGAAGCTGCTCCTGAAAGAGGCCAGGAGGCGACCTAGAAGCAGGGAAACCAAGAGGAAAATGTTTAACACAGACAGGCAACATGTCCAGACGTGATAACCTCAAAATATATAAAAAGTTTCATCAAAAGATTAAGGAAATAGCATTTTCAAGTTTTTTTTTTTGCTTGCAACCTATATAATATAAATAGCAAGTTGTATTCAGACTACAGCAGGCATGGGAAACCATAATATTTGTGACTTGTGGATCAGATCACAGACCAGAAGGGAGTGGAGAACATCTGCGGCTTTACTAACCCGTCCATGTCTTGTGTCCGCCCAAGCTAAAGCTGCTGCAGTGAGAATGGGAGTTACAGATGTAGGCCGCCTCCCGGGCGCTGTGGACCGACAGCACGCAACCCTGCTGGCTGTAGGACGGCCAGCAGCGGTACTCCACATTCCCAGAGGTCCCCATACCTCGCATCACGGTGTAATCTAAACACAAGAAGAGGAGGAAATAGCGCTTCAGTACATGAGGCACAGAGCGATTCTGAAGCCCTCTCCGCGGAGAAGATGAACGTTGAAGGATCCTCGTGGGGAAACAGATATGATGCAGCGGCGAATGAAGCGAATACAGATAAGGACAACAAAGAGCGTGAAGATTACAAAGGTCCCGCTTGACATGGCAGGAGTCTCACTGTAATTGACAAGTTAAAAAAGTAAAAAATAAAACTTATCACATTGGTCAAAATGTCTAGCGGCCATTTGCTGGCAACAGCAAGTTCCAGCTAAATCGGCTGATTTTTCTTTTCCCTATTGCAACAAATCCGATGAAAAAGATCAAAACCAGCAACAATTTGATCCGTCTAACTGGGATCATAAGTGTAGTCAAAGCATGAAAAAGCTAATTCCTCTGTAACATAGAGCTCTGCATTTAGCACTGGCTGACATGTTTCCTCTTTGTGGTAAACAGAGGAAATATCATTCACTTTGATGAAAATAACAAAAATATCAAATATCACATCCTTTAACAAATGTGTAGATGAAAAAAAACCTAAAAAGCAATCATTTCAACAGCTGTGGAAATGCATGTTTCTTAATTAATTTCCTTAAAACATTCAAAAATATTTTTTTCCATACATACTGTAACCGGCATGTTCACAATACCAAAAAACAAATACAGTGAATGCTAATTATGACATTTAACTCTCTTGTTGCCAGTTTGTGGTTGCCAATAAAAAACAATCTACATAAATCTACAATGGCGTATGTAAAAATGAATCTGTTTCAGCTTTTCTTTCACATTGTGTTGCTCCACACTGAAGAGAAAAAAAAAATCACTTCACCTTACTCCTCCCCAACATTTGCGTTACATTCATCATTATAATTCTTTCAGTCAGACGTCTTGTGGATCTGGCCTTAAATCATCTGCTGCACATTAGCAGGAGCCATGAGAAAGAGGCATGCACACATATGCTTTCCCCTGCACACACACGCACACACACACACACACATGCACACACACTCGCACGCACGCACACACACACACACGCACACACACACACACACACGAACAGGACAAAAGCCTCGTCTGTGAGTCCGTACGGTGGAGGCACTCTGTTACAAACTGTTAACCTTCCTAAATGGCAGGAGCCAGTGTGTGTGTGGGGGGGTATTGTTAAGAGGAAAAAGACACAAGGATCTGCCTTCTGGGTATGAGAAAGGGGAACAAGAAGAAGGAGTGTTTAGAGGATCCTTCTCAGGGGAGAGAAAAATGAGGCCCATTGCTGGAGCTAAAGGGTGGCCGGCCTCAGCTGTTGACGAGACAGAGACGTATGAATATAAGCTCTTTGTGTTTAAGATGAATGACAGGAAACAGTCTTCCTCTCATAATAATATACAGAATGTCAAACACATATATGTATATTTTTCTATTTATTTAAGCGTCCAGAATCTCTTTCCCTGACCTGCAGAGTTTATGAATTCACTCTTTGTCTTTTCTCCTCACATAACCGAGCCAGACCGTTTAAGAAACTCTGCTCCATCACATCACGGATGATCTCAGCTGTGGAAAAGCTGCATGCGCATTACCAATGAGTTTACATCTGTCCACAATTTCAAATTAAGACTTGGGACCCGATGAGTGTCTTTCTCTCTCATAGGCACGTATTACAATATGTTCCTCTTGGCCTGTTTTATAAAGCATAGTTGTGTTTTTGGCTGCCATTTGTATTTTGCTTTTTTTCCCCTTCTTTTTAGTGCAGACTTGTTAATCAAGCCATGTGTTTTACTTTTTAAAACACAATTGCACAAGCTGTGATTTGGTTTCATTTAAAGTCATTTAAAGCAATAGCTTGACATTTTGGGAACTGATTAGTATTTGATTTCTGCAGAGGATTAAACATTAAGCTATATTATAAATACAAGGCGAACAAGCCAGAAGTTGGTTAGCTTAGCTGTGCATAAAGACTGGCAGCTGGCCTGGCTTTGTCCAAAGGTACAAAATTCCACCTACCAGCACCTCGAAAGCTCATAAATGTCTCAAAACATCTGTTTAACATTAAATTTGTTTAAGGCTTCAGACGGTTAGTTTAGCCTAGCATAATGACTATGGCAGGGGGAAGCAGCTAACCTAAAAAGTCCAACTACCAGCACCTCTAAAGCTCACAATGAACATGGTATTTCATTTGTTATGGGAGGATATGCATACCAGACTTTAGAGGTGCTGCCAGCCTTTTTTTTTAACTTTTGGATAAAAATATAACTACAGTCAGCAGCTAGTTAGCTTAGCTTAGCATAAAGATTGTAAATGGCTGCCCAGTTCTCTAAAGGCAACAAAATCTGTTTACAAGCGTCTGTAAAGTCTGGTACATAATAATTGTTTTAATATTTTAGGGCTTATAGGAATATAAACAAGGAATTATAAATTATTATTATAAATTAGATAATGTGTTAATTTGTTTTATTAATTTAATTTGTTACATTGGGTTTAGGGGTGTCAATTTGTGAGCTTCAGTAATGCTAATGGTCTCTTCTAGGCCTGTCCCTCAGCTACAGTCTTTATGCTAACCTAAGATAACCAGATGTGCGAGTGGTATCCATCTTCTCATCTTTAACTCTCAGAAACAAACCAAATAAGTGTATTTAGCAAAGTGTTGAATGTTTGTTTTTAATGTAAATAATTAATTATGAAAAAACAAAATGTCACCAGGCTTCTCCAACACCCAAAAACATACCAGTTTCTAGCTAAAGCCGCAATATGGCAAAAACATATCCAAACACATTTTTGCAGGTCTTATCACACACACGCAGCAGCAGGGTTGACTCATAGCACCTCCTTGCTAAGCTAAAACATTCCCCTCCTGGTGTCGGCCTCAGCGCCCAGGCCTCTTTACCCCGAATCCGTGATTAAATTCACAAAGCGCTGCTATATAAACAGTCCAGCATCTGGGGGATGGAAAATCTCACCGCAGGAACGCAACCAAGTCATTCTGTTATTAATATTTCATAGAGCTGAGAGGAATGGAGGGAGGGGGCGAGGGGTTGCAGTGGAGGCGAGGCGAGCTGGAGGGAAGAAAAGTGAAGGGCTTTCTTTGCTTATATGGAAAGAGTGCAAAAAAAAAGGAACTCTATATGGCTATCTCATTTAAGGAATTCATAAAGCGTGAAAAAAAGTATGCAAAATCATCTATCCTGAGAGGCAAAACTCTGCGAGTGCCAAACCTCGCACTGTTTTTTTAAATGAACGCCGACTGTGCTTTCTCATCCAGAAACATGCAGGATTAATCCCACTTTGTTGGTTTTGTCCTCTCATTCCAGCTGCCTAATAAACCTGTCAAAACAGCCTGAGCGGGAGAGACACCACCCACCCCCACCCACCCCCTTCACCTTTTAAAGATACAAAATGGAAACAGAGATGGAGACTGTCTGCCTCTCTCTGTGAAAGGGGATCAAAAAAAAAAAGGCCCGGCATTCTCTCAAAGGAGAAAGGAGGTCTACAAGAGGGCCCACTGTACTTTTATAAAAAGCAGCCTTCATTCCACAAGCGCTTACCTCTGATTATTGATGGAGGCAAGTTGTCCAGGTGCAGGCCAGACTTGTAGAGGAGGAGGATGTGTTCAAAGGCCTCCAGTGTCTGATTGATGTTCGCTTTCAGCTCCCCTAGACGCACACAAAATCAATTCGGTAAGAAAAAAAAAAAAGTGACTAAAGGCATAAAATAAGTCAGCAAATCTGGATGATTTCTTTTCTCCTCGCCAGGCTCTCCTGTCTAATCCCAGCTGTGTGATTTCAACAGATGACAAGCTGCGCTCATTACCTTGTTACATGTCACGGAGCATGTTGTCGAGCTCATTATGGTGAAAGTGCTCGGGGGCATGCCGTTACAGGACTACAATAACCGACCGATTTGCTTTCTGATCTTCAATAGCTAATGTGCTGTCATGTCAAGACGTCGGGTCTCGTCCTCACCTGTGGAGTTCATGATGTGGTCCACCAGGTGTGTGAGGCTGGGCGGGGCCTGGTGAGGCAGCAGGTAGGTGAAGAAATACCTGGAGCCGGGCAAAGACAACTCACTCAAACAAGACAGAAAGACAGACAAGCCCCGTCACATAGCCCCCGCAGAACACGGCTTGTCTCACGCTGGTGTTAAAGCAAACAATCCATAAAGCTGTCAAAAATCTGACGGCTTTTTACAAAACGAAAAAAGACACGGAAACTACTAATTTCTTCATCACACCTTCTCCCATCAAACCGCAAATTTCCAGCTGTACGTCTTCACTACCAACAACATTTCAGCTGTCAGCCGGGCCTGTGTTTAAGCAATTACTCATGTAGCTGCTTCACAATCCATCATCGATCGCACATCTATCATGTGGTAAAACTGTCACTTTTTTTTTTTGCTTTTTTTTTGTACCTGTAGGCGTTGTAAATGTTCATCTTCTCATTCAGGCCCTCGCACACCCCCCGAGCCGAGCAGGGCAGAGTGAAGTTTCTGTGCGGAAACTGCAGGGAGCAGTCGGCGTCTGTCCGGCAGGCGGTTTCCTCCGCGCTCGCGTCATCCAGGTCTGTGAGCTTCAGTTTCCCCGACACGGTGACAAACTGCCGAGGCTGGAAGTCCAGCAGGGCCACGGAGCCCAGCGGGGACTGGGAGAGGAAGTGGAGGAGTCGGACCAAGTCCAGACACACCTGGAACCGAGAGAAGACCCTGGTCAGTGGGACTGGACATTTGTTTAAACGCACTGAAACTCAAGAAGCGATAGTTCTTTTTCCATCTACTTGTCAAGTGAATTTTAAGCAAACTTTTGAAATCTTGCAAAAAAATAAATAAAATGCGAATTTTCCATTAAACTGGTTTGGAGCGAGTTCAGGCAGAAGATGGCAGTATAGGCTATATGACACAAGACTGTAATAAACAGAGTAGAAGAATTCTGCAAACCAAACCAGTGTCTATGAGAGAAAACAGATCTTCAGGAATTTGTTTCAATTTGGAATTTTGTAATAATTTTTTCGTGACACCTGGTGTTGAACATGTTTAATGCTGTCATTATGTTGCTGAGACAGAGACATAATGTAAATCGCTGAGAAAACAGCTGTTTTTATGAGTTATATATATCTTTTTTTTAGGAAAAATAAAAAAAAAACACCTCGTACAAAGTCAAATTTTTTTGAGGAACTGAGGAAGAATTTGTGTTTCCATAAAAATGTTCTACTGTGATGCTTCATAATGCATCAAAATAAGTTGATGGAAACACAAGAAACTTGTAACCAGTAGTGAAAAAAAATTATTGATGAACTAAAAAATGAATCAGAAATAATTTTGAATTTTAAGAGACATATTTTTGAGTTGTCAGACAATATTAGGACCTTTGGGAACTTTTTTCACAAAATGTTCACAATTTTCAACAATTTATTAGATTACAAATTAAATCGATGCCTCCAAAAAATGTTTATTAATATTTAAAATAGTCTATTGTTATAGCTGTAACTCAGAAATTTTTTTTAAAAAACACCAAAAAAAAAAAGAATGACTGAAAATATCCTGGTGTTCTGTACTTGTTTTTTTCCCCCCGAAAATGTGATACATTGACAATGTAATTAAGTTTCATTATATATCCAAAAATGGTGAAATAAAAAAAAAACCTCCAGTCTCACAAATAACACAGAGCTATTTGCTTTTAAGACATTTCACCAACCGCATTTGCAAGCCATTTCCTGAGACTGTTTTTTTTATAGTACTCTTTAAATCCTATAATAAAAACACAACGAGGAAATAAGCAGGCTACTAAAAGTAAAATAAAGGCATTAGCCACGCACTGACGGAGCATGAAATGACTGTCACACTGCAAACATAGCTGCAGTGTTAGGTAATGCTCCGAGTCTCCTGGACGTCACTTGGTGGGATCGAAGCGCTGTAAAAACAGGGGTGGGTGAAACCAAACACCCCTGGATTACTGTAGCCTGCGCAGATGCAAACGTAGCTGAAACTGAAAGAGGCCGCGCGGCTCCGGGGGGGCTCCAGCAGCGGCTATTTGGGTGATGTTGCAAAATGAGGCTGGCGCTTGAAATGATACTTGAAATTGCATTTGTTATTACACAAAGAATGTTCTGAGTTTTTTTTCTTCCTTCTAGCTCCCACTCATTTTTTTTCTCTTTCAAACACATCCATGTGTGAGCACACACACACAGAAACACACACACACTCGGATCCCTGGAGTGTAAATTCAGCCTCTGTTGACTCCCACTGTGAGCATACCTGTGATGGGGGTTGAGCTCGAGCTATGTGTGTGTGTGTGTGTGTGTGAGAGAGAGAGAAAGAGATGAGATGACATTCCTAGCCTGCAGTGGATTAACTCAAGACCCATCTCCATTCCAACTATGGCCTGATCAAATACACTGAGGGACAGATGTCAGACCTCCAGGAGTTTCAAATGTCCTCCTCCCTCGTCTTTCATCCTCCATCTCTCCTGCCAAAGTGCCGCAGCCTCACATGCGTTTGCGAGCACTAATGCCCGAGACACACGCATCCGGCCTCTCGGACCGTAGCCCGAGCGGGGGGAAAGGGATCAGGGGCGGGCCAGTCGACAGCTGAGGGCGGCGGCGTATACACGCTTCTTACCCTGAATCTGTCCTCCCAGGGGCTCTGGAGGAGCTGGATCATCTGGAGAGGATTCCCCTGCTCCAGGATGACCGTGACTCTTCCTCCCTCTCCTCCTCTCCCTCTCTGCTCCCCTGCATCTCCTGCGCAGTGACCTCTGAGCTGCGGGTTTGGAGAAAAACAACAGTTAGTGGAACTGCAGAACTCGATGGAATAAAAGATTTAGATGTGTGCGTGTGTTGATTTTAAAACTGCAGAATTAAGAAAGCAGCAGCGTAAAATGTCTTGTCAACCGCACAAGATGTTCCGCCTGCCTCGCTCCCTCCGGCTCAGCTCTTTGTGTGACGGTAGAATTCACGTCGTCCTACCGGGGAAACGTGCCTGTCCGTTTAGTTTCAAACTAGTTCTAAATTGGGCTGTAATGATTTGAGTGAATAAGCGCTGGGGGTTTCAGATGCAACCGGGGATAGGAGGGAGGACAGAGGCACATTGTCTGCTCTTGCAAAAACTGGACCCGAAAGGTCAGAAGAGGGTCAGTGAATTTAATTTAATTACACGGGAAGGTCCTGCAGAGCCAAGGGAGGCTTTTCATGCACTTCACTGGCTGTGAGACAAAGGGAAATGTGAGCAGTAGGGAGTGAATTATGGAAAACATTAGTAATATTCCAGGAGTTTCTAAACCTTCATGCATAACTTTGCAATGACATCATATATTTTTTCCCATAATGTTGTTATGGTAATTGCAGTTTTTTTCCCCCAAGTGGATAAAAAGTGTCTTTTATAAAAAAAAAAAAAAATGATGCACACTCAGCTCTTTTTACCTTTATGATGTTTGGATGCTGCAGCCTCTGCAACAGCACGATTTCTTTCTTCAGTTTGTAGGAGACCAGCTCGCGGCAGCCTCGGGGGTCTTTGAAATCCTCCACACACTTCCCCATGTCGATGCCCTGCTCGTTGACCAGCTTTAAGGCCACGGGATGACCTCCGGCCAGATTCACTTTGACAACCAGCTTGGTGTATCCGGAGCCGAGGATCTCCACCGCCTGCATGTCCACCAGAGACTCGCAGCCCATCTCATCCATATGCGCTCTCCTGGAGCCCCGCGTGATCTCGTTCCACAGACCGTAATCCAAACTCGACTCCAGCTCCTTTCCCCCCGGCGAGACGCCGTTTCCATCAGCGCCGCCGTCATCCTCGTCGCCGAGCGAAAGCAGCGGGATGATTTCTTTGCGCCTCTCGTTGAGTTGAGCTTCCAACGCCCCGCGGAGAGACGCGAACTCCCCCTCATCGCCCGAGGGAGTCGCGTTGGAAAAGTGCGACGTTCTGGCTCCGAACTGCTGCACGCTGCTGATCAGGAGCGACACCAGAATAGAAAGCACCACGAACGCCAGGAGGGCAGCCGCGCGTAAAGAGTTGCCCATCACGGGCATGTTTGCGCTTCGTGGCCGCTGCTGCTGCTGCGGTTAGGAGGGAGAGACAGGAGGAGAAAAGACGCGCCGCGGCCGCGAGGCTCAGACAACGACCGCTAGCTCCTCTTGAGTGAAAGAACTTCTGACTTTCTGCAGGAGAAGCGATCAGCTCCTTGTTTCCACCTCCCCGGGAACTCCCTCTAGAGGTGTGTCCTGCCCGCTCGTAACTTTACACCCGCTCAACAACTTTGCAGGAGAGCTCGACCCCATGTTGTCACTCAATCCGCATGTTAAAGAGCTTTTTTTTTTCTTTTTAATGCGCAGCTGCCTGCGCACAAAATGCAATCGAGATTTTATAAAGAGATGCATAGTGAATTATAAAACTATGTTTTATCCAGCACAGAATTAAAAACATAACAAAAGAAGTTTAAATTGAATCTAAATTGCATCTGTTTTTTGTTTGTTTGCTGATTAACTGAACCCAAAATGCAATTAGTGATAATTCGATTATGCTTCTCCATTAAACAAGCAGCGTGTGTTTGTTTTACAGCGTGAGGGAGAGACTTTGGAGGTGAAGTCACCTTCAGGATCTTTCCAACAGGTGGCAGCAGAACACCTTTTTATTTTTTTTATTTATTTTTTTTTGGTCCCCACTTTTTTTAAGGGAAACTCATCTGTTCAGAAAGAAATAACACAAGAATAACCACAAAAATGCAATTCCGATTCACACAGAAACACATTATCGTGACCCTTCATTTCCCTCTCCGGCCTCCCACGGTGTATTTCCTGCCCTTTCTTCATTTTATCCAACTGTGTAGTCTCACAGATCTTGAAGCTGTAATGAAGCGTTTCCCTGCACTCACATGGCAGAGACCTGCCACAGGAAATTACAATGGCTGTCGCCTCAGCACCAGTTTGAATCCAAAACCCTTTTCTGCAGCATCTCATTATATGTGTGTATCTGTGGTGTATGTGAGTGTTTGTGTGCCTGTGTGTGTTTGTTCTTTTCTTGTGTGTGTGTGTGTGTGTGTGTGTGTTTGGCAGCCTGTGCAGCTAACCAGTGTGCATTAAGTTAATCAGTGTCTGAACTCCACGAGACATTAACATGTGGCACAAACACAGTCCAAACAGCAGCCTGTTTGAACCTAAACTCAAAGATTCACTTACTTGTGTTCTGAGCTTTCATTTGCATCCCCCGAGCATGAAGAAGAAAACGTCTTAAAGGCCTCATAGAGTCAGATTGATCGTGTTGGGCTGATTGATTCCCCCTCTCGTCGAACACTTAATCAACCCATCATACACATGTATGAGTCGGTTTTTGTTAAGCTGCATCATTGAGATGAAATAAAGATAACCGCCCCCGCCACCAAGTCTGCCTCTCATTTAAAACCATGAATTAGGACTTTGATCTCTCCTACAAAAACCTTCTCACACCCTCTTTTTTCCCTGATCTTTGCCTTTTCTTCCAACAAATCATTTCCAATTTCCCCACACCTCAAAAAGTGGCCTCCTCAGAGATGGGTGTCCTGTGCCATGATTCATATTTATAACCGGAGCCAGACCAGCAGCCGCTCCTTTTTCCCTTTGAGCCGGTAGACTTTGGCCGACTCACTTCTTCATAAGTAGCCTTAATTTATAGTCTGACTACCCTTCATTGTGTTGAAGAAGAACAATTTCTACATTGCCAAAAGCTTTATTTACTCCATTTGTTTCTTGAGATACAGTGAAGCTGTTTTTTTTTGCTATTATATCACTATTAAACAGATGTGATACTTCAAATACTGAAAAATGTCTCCAGATGTTTGAGTCTTTAGATGCACAGGAAAGCAACAAAGTACATTTATTAAAGGATTTTGATATACTATATTAAACCTATTTTACTAGGTGGTGACTATAGGTTTGTTAAGAATGTGGAATGCAATATACATTGTAAGTTAATAAAAATAATATTAATACAGCTACTCCTCCACCTCTGACTACTACTAAAAAGGATTGAGTAATTTCTTAGTGGCTAATTGATAATTTATTATTTTTTTGAGCTTTTAAATTGTAATAGTAATAGTTTGTTATAATATTATATAATAAAAGTTTTATTTTGAGATGTTAGTAAATGCTTTTTGCTGTCAGTTCTAATGGATTTCTTATGACCTGGCAACCCAAACGATGTTCTTATTAATAGCTTTAACCTGCATCTATAAAGCATGAGAACATGATCTATAAACTATTGACAAAGCTAACCACTAGTTACAACTCATAGTCCTTTTATAAATGCTGCTTTATATTTAGAGCTGTAACACTTGGTCAATTAATCAATTGTTTGCCAACTATTCTATTAATCAATCTCCACCTATGTTGTGTTAACCCATTTAAGCCTAGATATTTCAGTTGAATCATTAACAATCATGTTATGTATCTATTTTCGCCATCTTTTTTTATTTTTCTTTGCAGAAAATATAATTTTAATGGCTATTATAGTTGCTGCTTCCACAAATATTCCCATAAACAAAAATCTATTAATCCCATGTACAAAATTCTTTTTAGGGGGATTATTCTCGAGACTTGAATAATTAAATACATACATACATGACAGGGTTGAAAATCATAATAATCTAAATAGAATGACCTCGTTCTGGGAGGGTTTGTCCTCTCCATGGTTTTAGGAGGAAGGGGCAGGAAGTTGATGGCGTATATGAAACAAAGCAATTGGAAACTTATTTTATTTTTTTGTTTAAAACATAAAAAGGTGTCTATTATTACACCAAAATAAAAAAAATCCAAACGTTAATTATACAACTTATTTTTCTAAGTATAAAATGACAGTCATAGACTTAAAGGCTCATTGGCTTCAATGGGATAATGGATGCATTGTTGGCTAATTCTCTGGTTCTGGATATCAATAGTGAATATTTTATGAAAACTGACCAATGGGTCATTTCATGGCCCATTGGTCAGTAATGAGCCAAAGGGCCATGCCCCCCCCCCTGAATATTTTATGGTTTAAGTTGATGAGTTGTGGACTGTTTTGGCACTATTTAGTTCTTATTTAACCATTAATCGAATAATCGAGAAAATAATGGATTTCTGAATTCAGCTAATAATGAAAACAAGTGTTATCTGCAGCCTTGGCTCACTCCGACTACACCTCTACCTCTCCACTGGTCCTTCCAGTAACGTTGTTGAGGCGTTAACCTGAACGCACCTTATCGGTCCAGGCGAGAACCACGACGTCTGCAGCGGGTTCCAATTAAGTTATGGCTTTAATTGAACACAGCGTCGCAGTCTGTGGATTTTCATAACGCACATTAAGCAGCAGCTGGGGCTCCTGCCTCAACCAATTAACCAAGCACCGATGCCTACTATCAGTCACTTTGTGCTCCAGCACCGCGGCCGGTTGGACAGCGACCAAGCAGCGGCCTCAGCATCACCGCGGATCCGCCAATCAGAGCGCAGCTGGGGGCAGATTAACCCACGCAGCCCCGGCGCCGCTCCACGGACAGGATAGATAGACCCGGATTCAGGAGATAGATCCATGCCTCCGTAGTAGCAGAAACAAGCCCGCACCTGCGATCCTCGTGGACTCAGTCTGGGCAGATGTGGGTTGTTTCTGCTTACCGAGTCCACGATTACAAGGCGTCTATAACCTGATTGTCTCCTTTTTTGTTGCTTTATTTTTTATTTTTGATCTGAGAGGGAGATGGATGCTTGCTCGACAATAGGAGAAAGCACGGATGCGATTGTGATGGATGATTCACCTACGGATGAAAGGGAGATCCAGGTTTGCCAAAGGTGGGTTGTGTTTTTTTTCTCTCTCGCTTGTGTATTTCTGTGTAACTTGATTTAAAAATAGGAGATATTAAGCAGACGTGTCTCCTGTGGCCGCTATGGTACAGCACTCAATCTGTGTTTATACTCTGTGGACAATGTGATTGTTTGCCATAATATGGTTTCTCTTCATTTTTTTACACACTATAATAATGGTTTATTGATTTTTTTCTAGTTTGTTTTCTTTTTAACATGACTACATCACGTATAATCAGAGATTATATTGTGCGAAACCAAGAGATGGTCTGTTGTCAACTTACTTTTACAAATTCATCTTTTCAGATCACAGCATTTCAAGTCCGGTGTCATATTTTGGGATTTTTAATGAATGTGATAAGGAGAGACAATCATTTCAAAGCCTTTTCTTTGATTCGTCATCCCTTAAATTGCTGTTTTTTCAGTGGCGTGGACAGGCTTTTTGAAGAGCGGGGGCAAAAAGGATAAAAAGGGCACATATAGCATGTCTTTGCCACTGAAGAGGGCACTTCACTATGCATTTTGATCTGAGAGGGCACTTTATCACACCTTTTGGCTCTCAAGAGGGCACTATAGTATGTGTTTTGGTTCCTAGAGGGCACTTTAGCACACGTTTCGGCTTCCAGAGTGAACTTTAACATGTTTTGTAGCTTCCAAGAGGGCACTTTGGCACACGTTTGGCTTCCAAGAGAGCAGCATAGAGCAGCACAGCATCGTAGCATACATTTTGGCTTCGAAAGGGTAATTTAACATGCTTTTTAGCTCCCAAGAGGACACTTTAGCACATGTTTTGGCTCTCAAGAGGGCATTATAGTATTTGTTTTGGTTCCCAGAGGGCACTTTAGCACACATTTTGGCTTCCAGCGTGCACTTTAACTCGCCTATTAGCTCCATGCAGGCACTTTAGGACACATTTTTCAACAATTGGGCCAATTGGGTGACCTCCCAACCCCCCCGTGCACACTATATGTGCTTGTGTATGCAGCAGCTTCACAAATCGCACAAACACTTTCTCAAAGTCACTCAACTTGACGAAAATATGACAGATCTGTTCTGTTGGCACGTCTGGGTCACCCTGTCGCTCACTCTTTTCCCCAGTGATGCAGCAACCCTGCATGTAAAAAAAAAGAGAAAGAAAAGAAAAAAAGAGAAGAAAATTAAATGGCCGAGGGGCCATCAAACATGCAAGAGGGGCTAGAAACAGATGAGGCCTGACACCCTTTACTTCAACAACATGATTCATTTTCTGTTGGAACGCATCTCTCTGGGTTTCCTCTTATAAACCCAGAAGGCACATCTTCTAATAATACCCCCACAGATCCGGCTCTGTCTAAAGGTTAATAGTTTGCCTCCTAGATGAAGCTTCCTGCGTGTGTGTGTGTGATTGGCAGTTCAGGACATGACATTGAGTGGCATCAAGAGAGTTGAGGAAAGAGACATTCAGATAGATAGTTAAACTGAGGCCTAAAGGCAAAAGAGGAGAGAGTAGACGCGGGTCTTTAACGTCAGCGTGAGTCGTCTGATGCGATTAGATGGTACTTTGGCTTCAAACTAAATATAATAATAAAATAATGGAAGACAGAATAGAGAAAAAGTGCCAAGTGTGGAGCAGCTCAGCCTCAGTGACACCTTGTTGGATGTATTTTTGTATTCAGCTGCTGCAATATTGATGAGCTCCAGAAATCCCTCTCCTCATGTGTGCTTATATTGGCCAGCATGTAAAAAAAAAAACACATCAAAGATGAGTGAAATAGGTTTAAATTCTCATATCCTGAAATCTGGCGCAGGTTCCACAGTGTTTGCCAGCAGCGGCATGTTGTAGCCTATAGTGCTAAACAGTGTTTATAATGTGACAGCAGTAAAATATAGGCTAGGACCTTCAGACATTTTTATTATAGGCATTTATTCAGTCAAGTGCCTAAAATAGTTTCAATCAGTTGGCAAACATCTGCTATGTGATTAAGAGCTGCTGAACACTGAGCTATTTATTATTTAGATCATATTACTGTTTTATACTAATGCAAAGAGAAAATTCAAAGGTCAGTTCCTGACTGAGCTCCATTGTTAATCAGCTCCATAATCCGCTACTGTACAGTACCGCCGTGCCTTATTACGGGATACGAATAAGACCGTGTGAGGTCATTTAGCCTCTGTTGACTTACTCTGTCGCCATAGTGACAAGACAGGAAGTGCGGTCGCATCCAGCCGACTGTGGAAAAACAAGCATGTGCTAGACTAAATAGACCTTATGCCCCCGTTTTGCTGAGATGCAGCGACAACATTACTCAGTGGTTCAGGTCAGTTTCTGAGTCGTCTAGAAATAGGTTAAATGAAGCTAGAATCATGTAATGTGCTTAGATTTAAAACGTATCACACACTATTACATCAAAGGAAACAATAGATGTCTTGTGCCTCATTTCATACATCATTTTCCTGAAATTTTAGCTCAACATATTCGGAATGTTGGGTCTCGACTGGAAATAAATTCAACTTGTGCAGGTTTGGATGCACATGAGTTTGAAGTGACTTTGGCAGCAGGACACCTCCGGGACGTTAAAATTGGTTTTTATATCGCTAGCACATTTTTTCAGGAGTGCAATATTTTAATATTTGAAGTTAATAAGAAAGAAGGCTATAGCTATGAGCTAAACGCTAACATGATCACAATGATAATACTAACATGTTGATGTTTACCATGTTCTCCAGCAAACATTTAGACTAATACACATATTTATTTCCACAGCAGACACTTTCACACACAAAAACAGCAAAGGCACAGTTGTAATTAATAACACTAACAAAGACTGAATCCCATTTAGTTTGTTTAAATCTTCCTTGGACAATTTAACAGATCTGAGCCATCTTTAATTGCACCTGGACAAATAAAATAATTGACCCTAATGATGTTACATGATTAAAAAAAATCAGCAGATCACCAAAATTACCACATTTCATGGCAATCTGACCAATTTCACTCAAAACCAACAATGTGAAACACATGGTGGTGTCTGTACAAAATTTTCCGTCCGTGTAGCGAGATATTTCACAGGAACACCCGCTGTTGCTGCCGGAGGCTAGAAGAGAGCATCAAAGTCATTAAAGATTACCCTGCACTTTTATGGGGTTTATTTGAGCTTTGGATACCCCTGACATGACATGCTTGAAATTTAAAGCATAAAAAATAAACTCAATATAATTTTATAGTTCTCTTTCAAGTGCCTCGCTGCTTTTGGTCTGTCTCATTAATATTCATGAGGTTCTCCTCTGATTGGGTGATTTTCACTTGGAAGAGTGGAAAAAAAAAGTGTCCCAAATCATGCGAATAATGACTTTCATGTTCTCTTTTACTCTGGATAAGGTCCAGGGCAGAGGCGGGGTGGTTAATTAGGAGGTTCGGGAAATTTACCAGTTGAGAATCGATTGAGGCAGACCATGTCTTTTTGACGCAGCTATCTTTATGGCCGTCAATAACATAGAACACGTCATTAACCCCTTAAGCTCTAGGCCTATTTATCAGTCTACCTCCCGAAAATTACATGCCCATACTTAATGTAGTATATCTCCACAACTACAGGGGTTTTCTGAATGATCTTGGGCTTAAAATAAAGCTAACACCTGTGGGATAGGTGTAGAAGTCCCAGAATCAATTTAAAATGTACAGTGTTAAAGTAAATCCAGGTAGAATGAAGGAAAAAAGTGAAAAAACTTGCTCTTTCCAAAAAAAAAATCATCTATTTGGGTTGAAAATTACTAATACTGAAAGCTAATAATGGTTAAAATAAATTTGTAGCTGAGTTTCTTGTTGACATTTTGGTGTATTACATGAACATATTGGTGATTATTAGTCAGCGTAACAAGAAGGATTTAAACTTTAAAACTCCAGGGTCCCCCCCTGGGGGGACCTTAGAGTTTAAGAGGTTAAGCTAATTTATACTAAATGCTAACCACCTTATTAATTTCTGTTGAGTAGTTCAATTTCCACAAATTCTGTGGGTCCCAGTAAAATTTATAGCATCACTCTATATACATTAGTCACGGTTACCCAATTTACTGTGTATATGTGTAGTGCCATCTAGTGGTCAGATATCATATTTCTGTGAAATCTCTCCTAAATGCGTAGACATGGCAGGCTGGTGTTGGGTCTGATGGGTGATTTCCACACAAAAAGCGCTACATAATCTGGAGCTTCATTCAGATTTAAGACAAATAGATTAAGTGTTACATTTAATCAACATAAATTTTGTTTGTGTTAATAATATATGGAAGGTGGTTTGGTCGGGTTGGGCCGTTGGCAGCTGGTAGTGGGCCGGTGTGGTCAGAATATTCCAGGTGCATTCTAGTGTTCTAGTCTGATCTAGTGTTATATAAAAACTTCCCCATGCATCAAACATTTATTAAAACCGAGAAATGCACACAGCCTGGTTTTATAAGCTTTGCAGTTTCAGGCTTCCTTGACTTAATAATGTCATGCAGTCGCTCCCTCCAACCATAGAAGTCAAACCCAACTGTCACTACTGTCACAACCGCTTTATTCAGTCTCCCAAGAGGAAATCAGCCAATCAGAAAGAGAGGCTCTTGAACATTTATGAGACAGACCAATAACGACATGTGCTTGCTCCGGTTAGACGCATGAGAGAGCACTGTAAAACTACAATGAGGTGAACTTTTTAAGTCCAGATATATCATGTTATGTTCAAACGAAACCCATAAAAGTGCATGATATGGAACCTTTAATTACATAAGTTCAACTGCTGGACACAAGATCACTCCTACTTCACTGTAGTGTATTCTCATTGGAGATTTCACCTGTGTGAGTTGACTACTATGTGTTCAGAGAAACTTCTCACTTTCAGCAGATAAATGTAACAAATAGCTTTCCAGTATGAAGCTCAAACATCCACCTTTATGAACAAGAATAAAAACATATATTTGAGTGGAGCGGGACTTTAAGTTTCAGCCACCGAGGACCACGAATGTCAGCTTATCCAATTGTATTGGTCCAATTTCAGTCTGGACCAACGTGGTCCAATTAACCCACCAACCAACCAACCGACCGACCGTCCGACGTTGCCGTCCATAGAGCCACACTACTCTGTGGATTAGTTTGCAACCTTGCCATACTGTAGGAAGGAGAAAGGAATACATTACACAGAGGGGAGAAACATATCATTACACTCGTCACTCCGGGGTTCTGAATACTTCTATTAGCCATGAGTCATCACGCAGCCTCATCTTATCTATCCTGGACACCCACCTTGTTCTCTCACATAACGGGGCCTCTGCCATGATATGTAAAAAAGCCTCTCATTACCAGCCCTTTACTGTTTTAATTGGGTATCCTTACTTCCAGTAGCCGCGGTGCGTTTACCCACAAATCCATTTCTTACCTCATTAATTCTGCCAGCCTGTTCAATTCCTCGCTGGAATATGAGGTAAAGCTGAGCCAAGAATAAAGTGAAAGAAATTGTGATGTCAATCAGTGTGTGGTGGGGGAGATATGTTGCTATGCTTTAGTTTTACAGTCAAATACCTTCTGCATATTTGCGCTGTTGTGCACAGACTGAACTTTTGAACCTCCAGTTTAAAAGAACTGTTGCCTGTGTGTCAATCATTTCTTCCCTCCTGTCAACAACCTTCCCTTTCTCCCGTCTTCACACCCTCTCACCCGTCTCGCTCTCCTCCCGTCTGTCCTCTCTCTGCCCCAGTGAGATCCCGGCGGTCTGTCTGTGCCCTCCCGACAGCGAATGTGCTGCCGAGGCCCATTTGACAGTCATCCAGTCTGAAGGGGAGCTATGTGACAGCTGCAGCAGCCTTGGCAGACCCTCTTCCTCCTGCCAGCTTTATCACCAAGTACGCCTGAGCACTGACTGTACAGTATTCTGTTAAGGACAGATATATGCGGAACCATTAAAGAGTCAGACGAAAAAAAAAAAAGGTTAGAAATAGATTTGGGAGGCAGTGACAGGATGAAACGGTGTGTCACTCAAAAGATGGAGCTGGAGTGATGCGATAATCCTGTATGAGAAGAGGATAATGTGCACAATTTCTGTCACATTTTCCACTTTAGGTTCCCCAGGGTCCTCGATCCAGGGCCTATGATTCACTACAGCTCCGAAAGTGTCCCCACTGCAGCCATCACGAGCCAGTCCCGCCAAACGCCTGCCACGACTGTCATTCCAACACAACGGGGCCTCATGCTGAAGGAGTGGTCAAAGTGGGACACAGCTGTGGCTCCGCCCATCAGGCGTCCCACCGCGGTGCCGTGAGATGTCACTGGCTGCACGGGTCAAACGAGGGCGGGACACAGAAACCCAGGCAGCGGCACGTGGTGACAGTCAGGTATGTCTATGCAAACAGTTTCAGCTCATCCTTTTTCAAATATGATTGGAACATTATTATCACTGTATATGACGTTTTGACTTATTAACAGGGACGGAGGGCTCTACTGCATCCTTAGAATGTAAGCACAATTTTCACTTCACGAACCCAGAGGTATTTACAGGTCACACTTCTGATTACATTTAAGCTTTTCTCAGTGTCACTGACAGCTTTTTCTTCTTCTGTGGTTTTTCTATCTGGCAGTTATTCCCAGGTGATGGTGGATTACCCGTTAGCGGTGCTCGTCGGCTGCACCGCGCTGCTCCTGGGATGCTCACTGGCTGGACTCCTCATTGGTCCGTTGCCAGACTTCTCTGACCCGCTGCTGGTGAGATACACACACACACGCGCAAAAGCATAGTCTATAACATTAATCATGAGGTGTCCCTCAGTGCAGTTCATGTATCTACATGTCCAATATACAGTAGAAACCTCCCTCACCACCTTAGGGTGACTTTTAAATAATTACTTTTCCCTAATGTCTCATGATGACTCAGGCGTCTCCATTTAACTTATCCTCATCTGAGATTCAATGATCTGCTCTGAATTAGATCACACTCGCTGTCGTCCTAATTAAATAAAGAAATCTTTTTAATTTTTAAGATGCGTGCGTACAGAATAAACGCTCATTAAGGGCTTATTCTGAATGAATCAAAAGGAGCCGTTAATAATATGTAAAATAAATAAATAAATGTCAAGCCTCTTTTTCTTTTCTTTCAAGATGACATCAAACAGATCAACCAAAAAAAAAGAAGCCAAGAGTGTTTTTTTTTTTTCATGGAAATTCAGACATTCAGATTACAGGGTACTCTTGATGCAGAGAATTATTCACATGCTGCAGTGCATTGACGGACCCCAGCGTCCACACTGCCTTTAGCTTTGATGGCTGTTTGTTGGTGTGTGTGTATGTGTGTGTGTGCGTGTGTTCTTTCGACAGGGCTTTGAGCCGAGGGGAACATACATTGGAGTCCGCCAGTCCAGCTTGTCCGAGCTGCTGGAGAACACTGGCCCGGGGAAAACGCTGTCTCCTTTACCGCAGCAGCTCAGTAAAAGGTCAGCAGAGGGTTTGTGCAGTATGCAGAACTTTCTACACAGCTGGTCTGCAGCACTGACTGCTGCACACAGATGGAAACGAGCTATACACATGCAGCGATCGTCAAGTTGTGTGTGTGTGTGTGTATATATATATATATATATAATTTTATTATTATAATATATAATAATAATAAAATAAATTATTGAAGTTGCCCTATTAACAATATTTTTCTCACCAAAACAGAGCCATAAGGAGAGTGAATAATAGCCAGAAATCACATTTCCTATTGAATGATAATTCTGCTCTACCCTATAGAATTATAGAAATTAACTCTTTGCTAACATGTTCAACATTTACAAGGTGACAATATGTCAGCGTTATGTTCACAGGTTATTGTACTATCACCTAATCACCCCACAATAAATCAATGCAGGATTAAAAAATGATGCAAATGTGGCCGTGTGTTTCTAACCGTGTTAGTTTGGGAAGATCTGTGAGCGGGGACGGCAGCGGCAGCCAGGACACCGCCAGGCTTCGGATGAAGAGGATGCTGGCTAGAGACTCGTCTCCGGATACCTTCCTCTGCGACGCTCCAGGTGGGTCAGTCCTCATCTGTTGATCCCCATCGACAGCACTGTTGACACACTGAAAGAAAATGTGTCAATTAAACAGCTGCTTCATTGCTGCTACTAACAATGATAACGCAAACATTTTCAAAATGCATTTACTTCCAAAATAATCTATCAAATTGTTGACTAAAGTATCAGTACTATTCCTGTTTAGATTTATTAGGCACATTTAACCTTTAAGTATATGTGTCTATAACACATCTATCTCTCCTTAGAGGAGACAATGAAATGGAAATATTATAAGAATATTACATAAACCCATTCAGAAGCTGATATTCTTTTAAATACCCTCCAGCTTGTTGAGGATTAAGCAGACGTCCCAGAAAACTAATGACACGGTACAACCAGAAAACAACATTAAGAAGTGCAAATATACAAAACCAGAGTGATTGTGAGATCATAGCATTCAGTTGTGGCTTCAAAGAAACAAGTTTGTTGAGGGAATTTTTCTTTGGCAGGTCCCGTTTTCCTCTTAAAGTTCTACTTTGAAATCATCTGCCTTTTTGTTTCTGCCTCATGAAAACCAGACAACTGACTGAACGGATTAATTAGCAATTCCTTCCATTTTATTTGGAAGCCTAATTTAAATGCAAGACAGCGGGAGTTGAGAAATACACTGTTTGTCCTTTCATTCATTTATACCCAAAAATGCAAATCTTGACAACAGTTAAACTTATATGAACGTTTCCAATCATCCCTACAAATGGACGATTCGCTGCCAGTAATGGTTGAATCCATCTGTCTCTGTCCACGCAGGCGAGCGTTTGGCCCAGATGGTGTTTCGATCAGAAAACTCAGCCAGTCTCTGGAGCCTGGAGGCCATCCACGCCATGTGCGAGATGGAGCAGTCCAGGGTCCGCCCCGATCTCCTCTCCCCTCCATCTCACCTTTAGACCTTTGCCTTTCGTTTTTTTCGTCTTCATCTGTTTGGTCGTCATCTTCTGTTAATCATCACTTCATCTTCCCTTCAGCTGCTGACCAAATCATGCCTGTAAAGCCTCTGCAGGACAGGAATTAAAAACAGGATTTTTATGTGCATTACCTCATCTGAAATTAATTCTTCCTTTCTGTTTTTTTTTTTTGTTTCAAAACTGGGCATGTGTTCAAGAAATATTTCCCTTGTCTCATTTAGATACGCTCCCAGGACCAATTCCAGGACTTGTGCCAGCAGCATGTGAGGGTGGAGGGGGAGGGAACGTCCAGAAGCGACTGCTGCCCCAGCTGGTCCCTGGGGAACTACTTGGCTGTCCTCACTAATGCCTCCTACTGCCTCAGCCTAACTTCACAACAGGTAGCTTTCCTTTCCCACATTCTTTTCATTAAAACTTGCCACGCAAACAAATTACTGCATTAATTGGAATAATTATCACAGCGTTTTTCTAAGTTCAAAGTAACAGCTAATCTTGCATTGTAAGATGTGAGGTGCACAGTACGATTTACACATAAAGTTACAAATAAAACTGATAATCTTGATAAAAAAAATACATATGTAGTCAAATATTTTAAACATGATGTTCACGTGATATTGTTGAAAGTTGTAGTAATGGTCTTGGAGTTTATTTTGGAGGATTTTTTTGTCTAGTTTTGTCGATAACAGAATAAGATGAAGTACATTAAGTGATATCAAGATAGCTGCACCGTTTACTAAAAACGATTTATTAAATAATGGGTTTAAATTAGGGCAGTCAGAAAAGGGCAAAGAGCAAGATAGATAATGTTTGAAGAATTAACATACTATTCACCACAAGCCAGTTTCTTTTTGATCTAACTCCTGAAGGCATGTATACTAGAGATCAAAGACACCTGTTACATATACTCCTGATGACTGAGAGGAAAATGTTGACAATAAAATGGATGAATCCGCAGCCACCTACAGTGACACAATGGAAACAGAAGCTGAGGGAGGAGTATGGAATGGAGGCTTTAACAGCCAAATTACAATTAAGGTCTGAAGCTTTCATGAGGAGGTGGCTACCTATAACAAGATATCTCACTAACTGAGGGGGACCTCACAGTACGCTGGAATGTCTTCACTGTCTATGTATCTACTTATTATTTTTCACCCACTTGTAATACTCAGCTTCCTGGACCGCAGTTTATTTGGATTGTCTTCTGTTTCTCGCACCGTCATACATAACTTGTGATGCTGTCTGTGTTGTGTTCTTTAATAATAAAAATAAAGTTAAAAAAATCGGGCAGTCAATTAAAATAAATGAAATAAATAATAATAATAAATTAATTAAAAACAAAATTGCTGTAATTAATCATGATTCATTGCTGAACCTTGTAGTAATGGATATTTAAATTTAAAATTATGGAATTAATATAGGAATTACAGATTTCCATTAAAAACCATCAAGGCCATCGACTGTCAACTGAGCTTTAAAGTCAGATTTCGTATCTGCACTAACTTATGTTAATTTAGTGAAGTAATTAAAAAAAAATAAAGTTCATTTTGAAAGCACTAATTTAAATACTTACTAATACTAATTTACTTTACTAATTTTGACCAGATCGGTTATAAGCTACCTGTAAAAATGACGTCTGGGTCTTAAGTGAAATCTTTTTAAATTCCTTTTTCTCCTTTTTCACATCAGGTCTCTGAGTCTCTGAACCTTCTCCGGAAGTGTGCTCTGTACTACCATGAAGGACATCTGGTGGAGGCCTGTGTTGAGAGACCGAAACATGGCAGCTGCTCCTCTGTCCCGTCCCGCTGCAAACAATCTCGTGTGGTTTTCCAAATCCTACACTTCCTGGTCGATAAAGACTTCCTTGGACCGCAGACTGTTGAATACCAAATCCCAACACTTAAGTACAGCCTCCTGTTCTTACCGGTGGACAAAGGAGAACACATGATGGAGATATACATGAAGAGTCTTGAAGGCAGAGACCTGACGTACAACAACACGACTATTACTGGCATGGATTTCGGCATCAAGCAGACGCTGTTCAAGTATTACCTGGCCAGAGATTCCGTGTATCCTGTCTTAGCTGTGGTTTCCCTTCTTTTCACCATGGCTCTGTATCTCCACTCTCTCTTCATAGTAGCGTTATCTGTGATAGCAATTGCAGGTTCCCTCCTCACCTCCTATTTTCTCTATAAAGTAGCATTTCACTTGACGTTCTTCCCTCTGGTCAACCTCTCTGCAGCTCTTATTCTTTTGGGAAGTTGCTCCAATCAGGTTTTCATCTTTGCCGATTTCTGGAATCTGCAGCTATCCCAGAACCCCTCAGCCTCCCTGGAGAAGAGAGTAAACAGAGCCCTGCAGGAGGTCGGGTATTCGATTTTGGCGTCGGGATTGACCTCCAGCGCAGCGTTTTTCTCCGGCTATCTCAGCAGCATCACAGCGATCAGGTGTTTTTCCGTTTACCTGGGGACCGCCTCTTCCATCAGCTCACTTTTAGCCTTAGTGTGGCTGCCGTGCTCATTCATCCTGCGTGAGCGCTACACGGAAGCGTCCACTGCAGCTGAAGCGGTGCAGGGGTGGAAGCCGTGCTGCTCCAAAAACGCTGGCGGTTTCTGGGATACAAGCTCACGCAAGCGATGCCTCTTCACTCTTGGCCAGAAGCTGAGAGAGTTGAAACGAGGCCTCTCTGACACCTCCAATTTGTTATTTCTGAAAATCCTGCCTTGTGGAGTGGTGAAGTTCAGATACATCTGGGTATGCTGGTTTGCGGTGCTCGCCGCCGGTGGCACATATATGTCCTGCATTGACCCGGGCATGAAACTGCCGACCCTTGACAGCAGAGTCACCCAGATTTTCCGCTCCAGCCACCCGTTTGAGAGGTATGACGCGGAGTATCGGCACATGTTCATGTTTGAGAGACAGAGGAACGGCGAGGACAAACCTGTGACGTTAATGCTGGTTTGGGGCATCAAACCAACTGATAACGGGGATCACTTTAACCCAAGAAGCAACAGCTCTTTGGTTCTTGACCCAGACTTTAACATGAGCCAACTAGAAGCACAGGTTTGGTTGAGGGACCTATGCGGACGGATACAGAACCAAAGCTTCTATTCTGCACCATCTGCAGAAGATAAAGATGCGATGGCAGACAATGTCTGTCTTGTGGAGCAGCTTATCCACTGGGTTTCTGTCAGACAGTGCTCA
Source organism: Lepturacanthus savala (assembly GCA_030544235.1). NCBI lineage: Eukaryota > Metazoa > Chordata > Actinopteri > Scombriformes > Trichiuridae > Lepturacanthus > Lepturacanthus savala. The sequence continues at coordinate 14,492,349 of CM060469.1, read as the reverse complement.
GAAAGTGACAAGGCACGTAATTTTTGCTGTAACAACTTCCCTTTCCCCTACCCGCCCAGCGTCTTTGAGAACTGCCTCGGTATGATGCTGGCAGAGAGGTACTCTGAGGGCCATCTGGCCCACAGTGGAAGTCTGTACTTCCAGCCAGATGGCAGGGTTGCTGCCCTCGTGTTGGCGTTCAAAACCACATACCTTTACAGCTTCAACTTCAGCAGAACCAGCCTGTTCTACAGAGAAATCCTGACATGGTTTAACAGAGAAATATCAGGGGCGCCACAAGGGCTGAAGAACGGCTGGTTCGTCAGTCAGCTGTCTCTTTTTGACTTGCAGCAGTCTTTAAGCTCAGAGACACTGATGGTTGCTGGCTTCTCAGTAGCTCTCACATTTGCTTTGCTTCTTTTGACCACCTGGAATATCCCACTGAGCATATACGGTACCATGGCTGTAGGAGGCAGCGTGTTTGTCACCGTTGGCCTCCTGGTTCTTCTTGAGTGGCAGCTGAGTGGTATCGAGGCTCTGTTTATATCTTCAGCAGCGGGGCTGTCTGTTGACTTTATTGCCAACTACTGTATATCATACAGCTCTGCTCCTCATTCAGACAAAATTGGGAGAGTAGCACACTCCACTAAAAGGATGGGATGTCCTGTAGCAATAGTCTCTGGTGCATTTTTCAGCATGGGGATTATCATGTTGCCTTCCACAGTCTTGCTATTCAGAAAAATGGGGATTTTCCTGTTTTTGGTGAAATGTGTAGCATGTGGATTTGCAACCTTCTTTTTTCAGTCTTTGTGCTGCTTCTTTGGACCTCAGAAAAACTGCGGGAAGATCTCCCTACCGTGCTTTTCAGACCAGACCGACAGCGTGCTGTCATCATGCTCGGTGTCAGCAGATCCCGGTTCCTCTTCTGCCTCGGCTGCCAACGGCGCCTTTGGCAGATCGAGAGTGAGGAGGAGCTATGATAAAGACGCTGGTGGGTATCTGTACCCAAACCATCGTCAGCAGAGGCAGAAACAGCATGGAGTGGGAAGAGGTGGGGTCAGAGGGCCGGAGCAGTACGAGCTGCAGCCACTGGCCTGCCGGCTGAGCGACAGCTTCGAAAACAGCACCTGCACCAGCAAGCTGTCCAACCGGCCCTCTGTCCTCTCTGATGAGATTGAGTACCTCGGGAGAGATGTGGGCAAGAACAGCATGGACGGAGATAGTGAGGAGATGCACAGTCGTCAGAATAAGATGTGCCAACAGCCTCCAGCTCTACAGACCTCGTCTCCCTACAAGGAGAACACACTGCGATCTGCAGGTCTGGAACAAGAGGAGCTGACTGAGGACAAGCTGCTGTGCACTACTTGTCGAGGTCAGTCCAGTGGGGTGAAACGCTGGAGCAATACATCATTCTCCTCATCTTCCAGCATAGAGGAGACTATAATCAGCCACATGCTTGAAACCATCGACCAGCCATCTCTCTGCAAAGACAAACAAGCCACAGACGAGCTTCACCACCATCATCACTCTCACCTCTCCTCCCAGTCGCAGAGCTCCTGCGAGGGTCTGGAGGATTCCAACGAAACGTGCCTGAGTGACATTGAGCCAGGACCTTCAAACGCGCAGCAAAACGAAGAAGAAGGGGAGGTTGAGTTACAACCAGGACACCTAAATGGGAAAAGGGACACTCTACGCCTTTCTCTGAAAGAAACAGTTTACGAGACTTGCGGTAAGGGCCGCAGCAACCAGAGCGAAGAAGTTGTCATTTTACCCAACAGTAAACCAGACTTGCCAGATGTCTGGATAAAGAGACACGGACAACGGGAGGATACATGTTGAGCAAAGCTGGAGAAGTCTTTATCAACACTGTGCATTAATTTCTCTGCATATATGAAGAGGAATCACTGTACTTACAAAAGCCTGTAGGAATTACAAAGGGAGCACAATGCTGTTCCTCCAGTATAATACTAAAGGGAAATACAAGTCAACTGTAAATGCAACATGTGACTGACTGCATGTTTGTCTACTGTTGCTGCCGTTACCGTTTTCTGTTCAGAGCATGAAAGTAGTTGCTCAGCAAAAGGTCAAATCAAAGCACGATTTTCTTCAACCAGAAACTGCTTTTCAGGCACCACTTTGACACTTGAAGAAAAACTACAGTATGTGGTCAATGACGAAATTAAGTACTGCACCTGCTGCTGCAGAATTTACTTTTGTGCCTGGAACTTTCTTATATCTGCATAGACTTGGGATACTACAACACACACAGTGCCACCAGTCTCCAACCACTGGCCTTTCTCCATGCTAGAATTGACCATAACGAGCCATATTACATTGATGGACTGGATTGAATAAACGTGTAAAAAGATAAATGTGAGAAATATAGGGAAAGTGCTGCATTGTGTGTGCCTGTGTGCAGTGTGATCGCAAGAACCAGCCATTATCACAACTGTTACTAGAGCTGAGGTGCGTCTGCTGGGTTTGTGACGATAGCGTGTACAGTTACGTCCTTCGTGACCAAGACGTAGAATATCTGCAGTTTGCGATGTGTTATTTGTGGTGTCATGGCTTGTTTGCATTTAAGTGTTTGGCTGTCAAATGTATAAAGTCATGCTGTTTATTTGAGTGTCAGTGCCAACAGATGTCATGTTTTAACAAGGCAAAAAAGGGTTTTAATACAGATATAACACTATATGTGGAGTTTATACACTTTTAGAGAGGTACGGCGCATTCTGTTACAGAATCTGTCAAATGTCTGCTGTCTTTGGTAAAAAAAAAAAAAAAGAAAAAAAGAAGCAATGGGCTCTAATTAAGATAAGAAAGTAGTAGTGTCACTATCACATGCCACTACTTCTACTTGTACATAAACCTTGTTGCAGCACCGTTACGTGAAATTCTGATTCTTAATATCTTAAGGAACAAGAAGCCTTTATTTGAACCCTCCCCTCAGCTGATTCTACATGTCTCATTACAACTCAAATAACAGTACATGTGGAGGATGTGCCAAACTTTTACAGATTGTTTCATACACTGAAACAGCTGTATCTGTGTTTTTTGTGCAATGAGTGTGTCCTTTACAGAAGCAAAATAAGATGTTTATAGCCTTATATATTATGTAACGTATGGAATATAAAGAGGTGTCAGAGACTCAGAGAGGGTGGTTTTGCACAAAGACCGTGACAAGAAGAAGAGTCGATATTTGCCTCTGAGCAGCGTGGTTTTCTCATTGTAAGAAGTGTTTTGACACCTTGACTGTATCATCACGATTCTTCAATGAGCCTTCACTACATACGACCTGCCTTAGAGGTGAATTCAAATCAATCACAGGCTTTCTATGAACAAAATAAGTAAAAAAAAAAAAAAAGGTCACCACTCGCTATTATTTATCATTATATACAGCTGTCTATGTTGTAATTTTTCCACATATCTGAAATAAAATAAAATGTTTATTTTCCTGCAGACTGCTTTTGAATGAATTTTATATCTTGTGAGACAGATTTCAGGCTTAAACAAATGAAACATAAAGTCCTCCTGTTTTGCTTATCGTTACTTCAGTTTATGTAAAGTATGAAACTATAAAATCATTTACCCTGTGCTCACCTAAAATCTAAGTTTAAGGCATGTACCTACAAGCATTTATGACATCACAGGTAGTTTGGAAGCCGAACCTGGTGCAATCATAAATATACCTATAGGAAACATATTGTGTCCAATAGTTAAACATTTGTAAACATGTAAATTATTTGCTTATTTGTTTTTTTCAATGAGGAAGGAGTAAATGCCTTTTTAAGGATTGGAACATTGCACTTTTCATCTTCATTTTCTGTCTTGTATTCATGTTTAATGCAGACCTTATGGAAAAGGAATTTAAAAACATAATTTAAATTGTGTGACACCATTTTTCACTCCATAACGTTCTGGTCCCTCTGAATGCTGCGTTTACAACCAGAAACCTAATAACATGTACCTTTAAAGTTTGTCCAATGATTCACTTATCTACCAAGATTCATTTGAATTGTAAAATTAAGTGTTTAAAATATGGATATATGTGACATAACAAAGCATGTCATTAATTATAATCGAATTTAATAGCTTAACAGCCATAAAAATATATCTACATGCTCAGTGAAAGCCTTCGCTAAAACAAATTCCATTCTCATCAATTACATTGAGGCACTTGTTACCACCTCCAGAGAACTTAAAAAAGAATTAACAGAAACGCCGCTAAATCAAAACTGGATTTTAGGCCAAACTTCAAAGTGTTTGACGGCAGTCGTCAGTTTGTCTCTAATCATCTTCAGCCCAGTCCTCTTTGGCCCAATCGGGTAAACGTGTGGTATATTCAAAATCTGGTCCTTTGTAGCATAAAGCGTGGAGATACATGACGAGTTCCTTCTCTGTGGGGTCTGGTCGCAGCAGTTTACATTCAGTACACAGGCTGTCTCTAGCCATCGCGGCAGCTTTCTGAGCGGTGTCTGTGTCCTCCGTTTGATTTCCACCTGATTCTTTCGGTAGAGGGCTTTGAGTTTCTTTGAGTGAGGTGCTGTTACTGTTCAGGTCAGTGCAGCTGCGACTCTCCTCATCCGCCGCCTCGCTGCTGGAGCCGGAACCTGTCGCCACCTGTTGTGGCTTCTTGTCACCGCCACAAACATCCGTCTGATGATTTTCTTTGCTCTTGTCAGTTTCGCGGGAGCCGTCAAACTGATCCGTTTTCCCAGATGCCTCGTTTTTCCTTCCTTCTTGTCTCTCATCATCGGGTATGTCCAGCAGGTGCAGACTTTCCTGGCTTCGATGAATCTCCACAAGAGCCTGCACCAGCTCCTCGTCACTCTTTCCCACAATTCCCCCCCTCCCCCGGGAAGGGCCCCAGGCTGAGGACCCATAGATGGGATCATTGATGATGGGGAATCCCAGGTACTGAAGGTGCACTCTGATCTGGTGTGTGCGCCCGGTAAGGGGCAAACAGCGGACCACGCTGGTTTTTCCGTTAAAGCTAAGCCTTTGGAAAACAGTCCGGGACTCCTTTCCTTTGGGGTCGACTCGGCAGAGGCCGATCTTGAAGGAAACGACCAGGATGGGTTCCTCACAGATGAGCTCGCCCTCCGGAAACTTCCCGTCCACCCGACACACATACTCCTTTTCAAGCTGTTAAGGAGACAAACGAAGAATTTATCACGTCGCAAAGACATCGTGACGCAAACAGTATGGGATAAATAAAAAAAATCTACAACTTACCTTTCTGTCTCTCACCAACTGGTCCAGTTTCTTTGACGCCTCCAGCGTCCTGGCAAACAGCAGCACTCCAGAGGTGAGTCTGTCCAGCCTGTGGACGGTGTGCAGCTCCGAGACGCCGCGCTCTTTACCCAGGATGAAAATCACTGTGTTGTGTCGAAACCTGCCGCAAGGGTGGACCGGAATGGAGGACGGCTTGTCGACCACAAGCACCTCACCGTCATCCACCAGAACCTCCAGGGGTTTGCCGACAACAGGCGGCTCGTGGCGGTGCACCGTGTTCCTCATCAGGTCGTTATTCTGTGGAGTTATGAAAAAAAATGAATATAATGACAACATTCTTCCTTAAACAGAATTTAACACTCATGATGTGCATAGTCATAACATACTATTGTGCTTATAATACTTCTGTATACCCTCATTAATATAAAAGGTGTGGATAAATATTAGAAACACTATGACACATGTACAAAATGACCACAAAGTTAAATCAATATTTCTCTAAGGTAATTAAAGACTGAACACTCTAACCTTTATGTAATATTTCCTGAGGTTTTGGATCTGGTTTCCCATCCTACAGGGGATCTGTTTCAATTTAACTACCTAGTGATGAAGGTCGCGTGGAACCTGGTTGTAGCGCCCTTTTCTTCACATTTTCATATATATTATAAGATCATTATGTATATTTTTTATCACATTCAGTGTTGAATTGTAATTTATGTTCTATTATTTAAACATAACATCTATTTCAGATCTGTTCCTGTTAGTCTAATAAAGGTACAAGGACAGAAACATTGATTAAACCTTTACTTTGCTACTGACCAACAGTGTACAGGGTTCTTTTTTTCCTTCCTTCAGTATGATTTGTGCTATACAAATACAATTGACTTGTGCACAAAAATATCCTATAGTGACCAGGTTATGCTTTTCCTTTTAATAATTTGCACCACATGTCCAAACCTGAGACATAAAACACCTACAAATTACTCAAATTAAAAAGACTGCTCTCATTTAATATCAAAACAGCTGCTTAGTAATTTTAGATATAAAACGATCTAATTGCTGTGCTGACCTGATCTGACTGTCACCCTGTTATAAAGACATTATTATTATGCATAATAACCACACTAGTGAAGCCACTAACCCTGAGCACCACGGACAGGTCCTGTATAGCGCTCTCATTCAGGCGGATGCGGCCCTCTTTCGCAGCCCTCTGGTAATACTCGATGGTTTCCGCTCTGAACTCGCTCTTGAACACCTCCAGAAGGGTTTTCCCGATCCACCGACCTTTGCAGTAGGTCTTGAAGTCAAAGTAATACGGGTGAACTTTACGAAGTCCGCCTTCAAAGTAGTAGGACGTCTCGTTGAAATGTTCCTGACTGAAGCTGACACCGGGGTTCCGTTTCTGCGGCGGAGGGACATACCTCTCGCCCGGGCAGAGCTTCTTTCCTCCGCCTCCTCTGCGCCTCTTCCCCCGGTTACTCGTCTCCGGTTGGTCCGGCTCGTCGCTTTTGCGTTTGCCGGTCACCGCCGCCTCTTTCGCCGCGCCTCCCTCCAACGAAACCGAACTGTTCACCTCCGCCGGTGTTTCGGCGGCGGCGTCTGCCTGCTCCATCGTCGACCTGCGCTGGTGAAGATGATTATTTACGTTATAATGCGTCATAAGGTGAGGAACTTTATTAAAAACACGCAAGTTAACGTTCGTGCTCAAGAAACGCTTCGAAAAGTGCATAGTTTTGTTCACCTGAGAAGAATGACTGCTGTAAAACCTCTGACAAAAACACTCACGTGTGTCGCTTTCTCGCGCTGGGTCCTTTACGTACAAGGCGCACTGTGATGACGTCACGATGTAGTCCATTCGGTCCAGTGTGTAGTTCAAACTGCAAAATCCTACCATTTCTTCTTCTGTTTCGTCCCTAACAGCACATGATCTTCTCACTGGGACATTATCACCACCAGCTGCTCATACCCTGCACTATAAATACATATTTATTTTGTAGCAAGTATGTAAAGCTAGGACTGTATATGAAATTGTTTAAAATGTATAAGTCAAATCCATACTTGTCATGTCAGGACCTGTATGTACTACACACACACACGCGCACGCACGCACGCACACACACACAGTCAGTCTATGGTCATGACAGTCATTGGCCAATGTCCCAGGCATTTATGATCTTTATTGGGGGAAGGGGTAGGTACTATTTTTTTTTTTTATCTCTGCTATTTTAAGGCCTTAATTTTTTATTTTGTAACAATGAATTCAATGTTGTGTTTTAAATGTACACAAACATATTTTGTTCCTGTTCCTTGTAGCTTTCAAGGACCCTAGATTCCAGATATAACACAAACAATTCTGTCAGAGCTTGCATGCCAAGCATTTATTTTCAGTTAAAATTGACAAATATACAGTATCCATTCTTTAAATTGCATTAATAAATCTGAATTATACATATAATCAACAATTTTACAGTTTAGAAATACCATGACCTTTAATTCATGATGTTTTGGCACAACCTCCTCCTTGTTTTACAGGGTTTACAGTGTCAACAGGGACACAGTATTTGAAGCAATACAAGCATGTGTCAATTCTTAGCACAAAATACAAATGACTAAATTAGATTTTTTTAATTACAAAATATCCTTACCTTCAACTTGGGCTTTAACTATGATTACATTTAAAACCAAAGCATTCCAATACAATTACTCTGAATTTCCCACAAGGGTCGTAGCTATTCAAGCTGTTATTGCACAGTTCACACAGCTAAGCTTCACAAATAATTCTGTGAGTCACTAAAACCTCAGACGACCTTTTCTTGTCGTCCACTACCTTCTTGTCTACAATTATTCTCTGACTTCAAAGAGTCTGGGTCATCAGGAGACAGTTCAGTGGCGGTCAGTCATTCGGTCGTTATAGCACTCTAGGAAGACAATCTGGTCAGGCAAACAGAGCGAGTTCCTCCTTGTGCGTTGCTAGGTGACAAACCAGTGGAGCAGGTGGCCATAAGACTCGGAGCTCAGTGAAACCATGAGGACTGTTACTGGGCCAAGGAGATGCAGCACCAACGCCACCTCCTGCAGGGGCAACCACACTGCAGTCAGAGCTCACCTCTGGGGAGAGAAGGATTGTATAGATGTCATCAGGAACAAGCCAAAGGATGCAGGCGGATGTGACTCATGATCGCATATAGAAGGATAAATTTTCACCTGATCAAGATAAAACACACACAAAAAAAAATTCTAGCAATACACAGAGATCTTTTCATTCGTGATTCATAGGGAATAATTAGTGATATTACCCGGGCCACTGACGCCTCCTGTCGGTTAAGGGGACGTATACCACTCCCATCAAAGCCCTCTTGAGAAATGTCCCATCACTCTGACGGTCGTACTGTTCTAGAACCTGACTGCCACCGCTGGGGCCCACAGGGAGGACCAACCGCCCGCCTGGCTTCAGCTGCTCTAAAAGCTTCCAAAAAAAAAAAAAAAGTTCATTCATAGCTTACAGCTTTGAGAAAAGACCACAGACTGTGGCAGTAGGTAAGTGAAAGATTTCTCCTGTTTTCAATCAATCTTTATTTATATAGCACTTTTCATACATTTAAAAAACATAGCATGGACACACAGACAAACTACAGTAACCCCCACCCCTTTTCCACAGATAGACGCCCACACCCCCCACAGTGATGGCTTAGAACAGAGACATGGCCAGGCACAACCCCCCTCCCTATGAGAAAACACACTGGAGCCAGAAAATTAATAGATTAAAAGGCATAATAAAAACTAAAAAGATAAAGACCACAGAATACAAGGAAACTAAATACTAAAAGATTAAAAGGCAAGACAGGATAAAAAAATAAAATGCATCTAAAAAAATTAATTAATAAATCAATTAAAAACTAAAACAGGTGACTTTATAGGTTTCTATTCTGTTTTTATAAGTAAAAGCCATACATACAGCCTTAGGAACAGTAGCTGCTGCTGCCCCAACATGAATGGCATCATAGGGCGCCCCCTCTGGGTATCCCAGCCTTCCATCCCCCACTGTGGACAGACGTAGGGAAAACTTTTATTCACAGTGTTACGCGTCCCTAAACGTGAGAAGGTACAATCTTGCAGACTCCTGACTCACAGACAAGCTTGATACGTCCAGAGGAGAGCAGCTCTGGGTCGTCCCCCTGAACATTCTTTATCGCCATTTGAACCAGTTCGTCGATGTGTTCTATGCCAACCACCCTGCCGCTGGGTCCTGTCTACGCACAACAGAAGAATGCAGCTGGTGCACTCAGTCTTGTGTTTTTCAACACACATTTAGAAATAACAACTCAATAACATGATAACCATATGGTAACATTTTCATAGAATTTACCATCCTTGCAAAGCAGGCAGTGAGATAGCCGCTTCCCGAACCTACGTCCAGTGCCGACGCCCCTTCATTTAGTTTGTCACTTAGCAGCTCCAAAGCATGGGCATGCTGTCAAGAAAAAAAAACATTCAGTGCAATTACACGAGCGAATGTTTTAGTCTTTCCAGCTGCATAATTTATCACAGCAGTAGAGTATTTGGTACACCCTGATGCTGCTCACCATGTGCGGTGCGCTAATGGTTGCCCTGTAGCCTGTGATAAGAAACACAGAAACACTGTCACAGCACACATCTGTCACACAAAATCACTGTTAATGAAACAGCTTCTCTCTGTGGGGACTAAATAACCATTTCCACATTAGTAAGCTTGTATGTTTATGCATTTGTGAAGAGAATTCAGAATTAATACCGATGGACTGAGGAGAGTCTGCATAAGGATAATCTCGAGAGTAGAGCCCTCTGTCTGTAGCCAGCATGGCATCAAAAACTCTGTCACTGTGAATCACCCCGTGATCTGAAGGAGAGAAGAAGATACCAGGTTAGTATTTTTAGTTAGTCACACATAAACATTAATATCTTGTCTCGTCTCTTAAAACAACTGTTGGTGACCAATTTAGACACTGAAAAAGGTTTCCCTCACTGTTCTTCCTATTCCTACTGACCATTAAATTTAGTTTTCTCTTTTAGCAAATGGGCTTTCATTGATAAATCAATCTTTATTTATAGAGCACCTTTGATACATAAAATGCAATGCAAAGTGATCTTCAGTATGAAAACAAGAAATAAGACAAGCTATAAATAAAGAATATAGAATCCTAAACACAAGCACACACAGTAGCAGCCGTCAATACTAATGCACACACACAAATAATGTCTTCCACACTTGTGCGCACACACACACACACACACACACACACACACACACACACACACACACACACACACACACACACACACACACACACACACACACACACAGTCAGTAAAAAATATGGCACTGAGGCCGAAGATGAAATCAAAAAGGTCCCATATGTAAATAGACACTTCAATGTTTTCTTTTACTATAGATAAGGTCTAGGGGTTATATAAAAACTATCGCACCACTGTCACACCCACCTTCCCCCACTGTGACACCCGCTGTTTTCAGCCGTGCAAATGAAAATCGGAAGAGAGGCTCATAAATATTTATGAGACAGACCAAAAACGACCTCCAGCTTTCTGGAGCCAAAGCGAGACGCTTGAGAGAGCACTGAAAAACTACCCTGAGTTGAATTTTCCTACTTTAACTTAAAAATATAGTGTATTATGTGTTTCAAAACTTCAAAGAAAACCCAGACAATTTAACTAGGGGAGGCAAAATCTATTGTATATGGAGTAATTTTATGTAAAAAAAAAAAAAAAATTAATTAGTTCATGCTTATGAGATGCATATCTGCCACAGTTACAGTCTTTGAAGCATAAAATTCCTCCTGTGTTTCCTCACATAAGAACAGGTGTGGATTCGTCCCCCATCATGTTATATTGTAAGTGCATTAGGAAAAGATCAAACAGGAAACTATGTTTGATCTGGGCACTGTGAACCTGCAGAAAGGGACTCCTTCATGCTTCAGCTTGAAATAGGCGGGTATTGGGATTGTCAGGAACAGGACTTTAGGTTACAGGTGGAGAAAGATCAGTGGATCACTCAGAGAATAAAGTATTTTATTAAGGTGCAGAATGTTAATGTTTCGATGTTGGTATCAGAGTCAATGATGGACAATGACAGTGGTGCTCTATATTAAGAAACACCACCATGGGAGAAAAAGAACTAATCAAATGTAACATGATACAAAATGATAGAAAAAATGAGCCAAATACAAGAAGCAGTAAATAGAGGACACAATTACAGTAAATAAATCGGCTGTAATATTATAAATGACGCCCAAAGCCTGTCCTTTATAAACATGAGACTATTACCTCTCAGCCTGCTTATGAGCTCTGGATGTGTTTTGCCACTGGACATCCACGCCATGGTCCGGGACAGCAGCACACCCATAGGGACAGCCACTGCTACCAGGCTCAGTACTCGCATCTCCAACACTGAGACCACCTGCAGCAGACCTGAGCACACATCACTGCAACGTTGGCACAAATGTAATATCCGCTTGCATCCTGCACATGCTAATAGTTGACAGACAGATGTTTATCCACGTTCAACTATTCTTGACAGTTAGCCGCTTAACCTTCCAGTTTTGCAGCTTATATAAGTAGCTAGAGTCATATTAAAACGGAGAATAACTTGTAATATTGGTATCTGTTGTTAATATACTAACACTCACGACTAAAGTCGTTGAACAGCGGTGAGCGGGGTTTGTTTAACTACCTGTGTAGCTCACATATCCACGGTGTAGGTCGCCACTGTTTCCTCAAGCAGCTGGAACACATTTCCTGGCCGAAGCCCCAGATATCCAATCAGATTTCAGAACGATTTGACAGGCAGCTGGAACGTCCAATCACGTGTCACCAAATAAGGAAGTAGCTGTCGCTCGTTAAAACAATTATGTTGTGGATCATGGGACACACACAGCTAGCGAGGATAAACTCTAATCTTTAAATTGAAACATTAGAGGACATATTATTGAACCTGTCGAGTCTTTAACACAGGTAAGAGCTGCGGGCATGTTGGTGTGTTTTTACAATGACGAACCGTAATGGGTAGATATATATATATCAATAACTCAGTGTAGCTAAGGTCTGTTGACGTAAATTAAGCATTGATTTACATCACGTTTGGATACCTATTAAAGTGTCTTTTATCTGAATGCTGCAAAGACGCATTCGTCTTCATTTCGCCGGAATAACTCCGCACATTGTGATGGGAAGTGATGTTGACATCTGTTTCATTCAGAGACTGCAGCAGGATGATTGACGACTTTGAGAGTCAGGAGGTCCGCAGCAGCGGGGATCTGTGGTCCCAGATCTGCTCCAGTCTGCCGGAGGTCCAGGCCGAGGCCACGCCGGACAACAGCCCCGAGTTCACAGACTCCTTCCAGCCGCCAGAGCAAGTGGGAGTGCAGGTCAACGGAGGGTCAAACGGGACAAATGCCAAATGGGAACCCATGGAGGACTCGGAGATCTACATTGCCAGTTTAGGTACTGATTTGCTTCCCCGTCCCGTATATGATTTTATATCTGTTAACATCACTGTTAACAACATTGTTTGTCCATCCACTTCATCATACTACAAATAACAATGCACCGATTTTTCAAAGAGGATCATATAATATAATAATCATATTTGGACCAACAGAACTGGATTATAGATTATATAAATGACAAAACCATAAATCCTACATATGCAAAACATAACATAAAGATTAATTTCCTGACAAATTTGTTAATCATTTGGACTATAAACTATCAGCAAAGGTTCAGTCTTTTTTTTGGCAGATCAACAGTCCAAAGCTCATGTGTGTATGAAGTATGACGCAGAAAGGCTCCAAATCCTTAGATTCACAAGGCTTTTGCTTAAAAAAAAAAACGATTATTATCAAAATAATTGCCAATTATTTTTTTTTGTTGACAAACTAATAGTTGCAGCCCTAGATATTAGTCAGGCATCACAAGACATTTACGGCAACATTTAAATGACCACAAATAGAAAATATACTTCTATATTGAATTATATCTGAACTAATTCAACCCAAAGATGTATTTGCTTCTCAAAGTTAGACATTCCATTCAAAATGTCCTAACTTTGATGTACTTATTTTACCTTCAGAGAACCGCCTGAAGAAACTGAAGGGCCAGACCAGTGACGTGACCTCCAGGGACATGTTGCGCTCCTTGTCTCAAGCCAAGAAGGAATGTTGGGATAGATTCCTGCATGATGCACAGACCTCAGAGCTCTTCCAAGGCAGTGACATGGATGAAGGGTAGGGTGGAATTATCCAGAAACACAGACACGCTGCTGGCTCATGGACATGATCTAAAGTTCTTTTCTCAGTTTACTGTTTAGTTAATCAAATCCTGCATTAACCCATTTAAGCCCATGAGCCTTCAAGTCTAAGACTGTTATTTTATACTTAAAATAAAAAATCAAAATGTTACTCATACATATTTTTGTCTTTTCTAATGACATGATAATAGACAACCTAGACAAAAGGTTTTAAGCAAAAAAAAAAGGCTTCCAAGTTTTTCCTCTCATCAATTTCCTGCTCCTTCCTTCTGAGAACATGAACAAACCCTCCCAGAAAGAGGTTATTTTATTTAGATTATTATGATTTTCATCTATTTAATCATTCAAGTCTCTAGAATAATCCCCTAAAAGAATTTCGTACATGGGATAAATAGGTTTTTGTTTAAGGGAATATTTGTGCAAGAAGCAACTAAAATCACCATTAAAATGCAATTTGCTGCAAAGAAAAGACAAGAAAGAAAATGAAAAAAATACTGATAAAATTCTATGCATTAAATCTTCAAAATAAAGGTTAAAAAATAGACTTTACACACTGACATTTAATTTCCTAACCTCAGGTGTAGCTCTCCAGTCATATGTTCACTTTGCAAAGAGTAAAGTCCTTGAAATGGATCGTTTGTCATCCTAATACTTTTGACATTTTGTGTTGCTCCCTTTGCAGTGCGCTCGAACACTTCAAACGGTGGTTGATTCCTGAGAAGGTGGCCATCAGTGCGGAGGAGCTGGAATATCTCCTGAGGCCATCGCAGAATACGGAACCAGCTGGACCAAACCGAACGGAGGACGGAGAGGAGACGGAGGGAGAGAGACACAACTCTGAGGAAGAGGACTCTCACGGCCCAGAGAAATGACGAGCGTTAAAATAGAAACACTGAAAGAAGAACTAATTTAGGGCGCATCTTGTTGCAGTACGGTGACTGAGATGCATCATTTCACAGCCGTGTTTGGGCCAAATCGTCATCAGTGGACAAAGAGGCAATTACAGTTTATCATCATCATCTGTATTTCCAGCAACTGAGCATTAAGTACTTACCTCTGTGTTTTTTTTCCCTTGCTACTCATGCTTTTAAATCGTGTCACATCATAAAAATGCAGTATATAATAATGAATTTGAAATTGAACTTGTTTGTTCTGTAACAGCAGAATTAGAATTTTGTGTCTCCTATTATATCTGTCGCAAGAATGTCTCTCCACTTAAACAGTTACACAAATGTTAACCTGGGATCACATTGCAGTATCATATTATGTATATTAGTCTCCCATTATCTTACAGAGATGGTATTTTTTTCCGTTTTTAAAAATTGTGACATCTAGTGGAGGAATACTCTGTCATATGCTCCGAAAATGTTGTAACATTGTTTTGCCACGTTGATTTTACATATGAAGTTTTATCCATGTTTCAATAAAAAGAAGTCTGACTGATCATTTTTCTGCTTCTTAGATGGAAACAAGGACACTATTATACTCAGGCTGAGGCAGAGGTGGAGTTCAGATGCAATTAAAACTTTCTGAAATACACCGAGGGGCATGAACAGACACTTGTGTGTGTAGTCTTGCGTGTCCAATTTTAAGAAGACCAAAAAAAACCCAGATACGATAGGTGAGGACATTTGGCTGGAAACTTGAAAGGCTGCTATAGCGTTAAGACTTTGTTTTAGGGTTCAGATGTGATGATTAAAATTAATTAGATACTTGGGTGCATTATGTCCTATGTATAAAGTACATGTTGTGAAGCCAAAAATTACAGGAAATTAGCACAAATTAAAATTTGATTGGCAACCATCCTTGATTAAATTGCAATTTCCGTCTCTGCAAGGTGCTATTAATCTACCAGTGATGAGCCCTGGGAAAAAAGAGCTTCGGTAGCCATTTATTGATTTGTATTTATCGAGTTTCTGAAGAATTGGATTATTTGTGTATTATTACAATAATTAAAAGACATTTTTCATAATGACTTTCTTTGTACTTTCTTATAGGCCACTCCATCCTGCTAAAGCTTTAATTTTATTATTGAATCTCTTTAGTACATCCTGCCTGTGCTCATGTGCTTGGGTCCGCCTCTGCTGCAAAACGTGAGAAATAATTACCTTAAATCACTGAATGATTCTTTAATTTCAGAGAGAGACCTCAGGATAATTAAACTGGAAAAAACACTGAAGAAACCCTATGATGTCACAATGATGTCCTCAACTCTGTCTTTTGTTATTGCTTGTTGTGCATGTTGTATGCAAATGTTGTGCATTTAATGCAGGAGGAGTTGTATTCCTAATATTCTGAATAGCTGTATGTCAGTCATCATTATTCTCTGCTGATGAGGGGTCATTGAATGAATCAGATGCTCTTTCATTTCCTTTGCTCCTGCCCCTCAAATAGCCTGAATCTGCCACTGATCCAATTCATAGATAGGAGTATCTTCACAATTAGCAAAATTAGCATTACCATGGAACTACTTGAAAGCAACAGAGTGCTATGTCTTTGTAAATAATTGATAAACACAGTCACACTAGGTTTGGTTTGCTCTGGCACCAAGACTACATTTTCAAACCTGTTTTAGTATTATGGATATTTAAAATGCGTACTGCTGCACAGAAAAACATGGTTTGTCAATTAAAGGTTCATTTTTGGGACTATTCTTTAATTTTGTATTTCTGGGTCACTTTGTCATGATTGCTGCTGTGTATTGAAAAACCTCAGCTGGAAATGTGTCATGCAGCATTAAAAAATGTTCTTGGCCCTATTTAAGATTTAATAATCTTTGACCTCCCCCCCTCATAATATTCTAGTAAAATCAGGTCTTTCACTCAGTTGAGTTGTCTTTTACGGGATACATTTGGGTTACCTAGGAACCTGAGTGACAATATTAGAAGAAATAACATAAAATGTGTCAGGGTCACTATAAATTGACTGTTTATTGCTGCAGACAAATTATAAGTCCCAGAAGAAAGATTATAGAGTCTCCAAGAGAGATTAAAAAAATACCATAAAAGGGGGCAAGATCATTATAAATTCACTATTTATTACCAAGGAGTCACTATAGGTCCCAGCAGGAATATCATAGCAATGATTGTTCATTGTGAATGATATGAGTGACATTTAAATGAGAGACAAGGCATGCTCTTTTCTCCTATTCCCAGGTGACTCACTCACATGAACGCATACTGTGTGTGTGCTGCGAGGAGGAGAAGGAGCACAGGTCTTTATTCTGAAGCAGAGCAGGCTGCAGTGCACAGCGGTGGGACTCCCTGCAGACAGAAGACACTAACAGGTGCTGGGCTGTGCAAGTCATTAAAAAAACAAAAAAAACAACAGTCTGCCTGACATCTCTCTGAGGTATTTGTTCTTCTTTTACTGCAATTTCATGCAATTGCTTTAAATTGTTTTCCTTAAAGAAAACATTTATTTAACTATGCAAGTTAGAAGTTTGTGATTCTATTTGTTTAATGTCTAAGTCATAGCTTCATGTGAATCAGTTAATTACTCAGCAGGTTAATGAGGCAAGGATCTTTTGATTTTAATACATTTATCTGAGAAAGGGGAAATTCTGAGAATGTAGTAAGAGGAGGTCTTGCACAACCTAATTCAATATTTACTAAATACTTTTCTTCTAGTAGTATTTAGAATTTGGCTACTGTGACGTGATTTGTTTTGTGGATACTAGTGTGTCTATCGGATTCGTACAGGAGATCCAGTCAGATGCTTTTCTATAAATAAAACTGACAAAATGAACATGGCAGATTGGATCATGGTCATCTTATCTTAAACAGAAAAAAACATTTAATTACACCCATTCTGTCCTGTTTTTGGTAACCATTTTAATCAAAGATGGGCTTTTACTAAAAAAAAACAAAGGCGAAGGCTAAAAGGCTAAAAAAAATAGGATGCTTTTCCAAAAGAAGAAATCAGCAATCGAGGCATTTTTCATGCTCTTCCATGACATTTGATTGTACAGTGTGAGACTGAGTATTGCTCAGCAGTAACTGGACCCTTGACATCAGTGTAGATTACACGAGCAGATGTTTCAGCAGATGCTCAAGATGTCAATCGTCAAGACTAGTTTGATTGTAAAGGAGGACATGTGGAGCTGAGAGAGATGCCAGAGAAAAGCTCACAGAGAGACACGATGTGGTGAAAAGAGATGGGAAAATATTGAGAGGAAGAGAGAAAAGGTGGAAGGTGTCAAGAGAATAGCGGTGGGGGTAAGATGAAAGTAAGCAGACCTACATTAGCTTCTTAATGAGTCTGATTAGCAGAGGGTTTTGAAGATGTTCACTAATTAGTCTGTCCAAATGTGAGTCACTTCTCCTTTATGTATTATATCCTGATATGTATTTAACTTTGTTCAATCTTATTACTCAAGAAATTAGATCTTTACAGTATACACACTACTGTTCAAATGTCACCCATTAGCCTTCTGATGCAATAAACACATTGTACCATTAGAACACTGGAGTGATAATTGCTGGAAATGGGCCTCTATACACCTATGTAGATATTGCACCAAAAAACAGACATTTGCAGCTAGAATAGTCATTTACCATATTAGCAATGTATAGAGTCTATTTCTCATTAGTTTAAAGTTATCTTCATTGAAAAAAACAGTGCTTTTCTTTCAAAAAACAGGAAAGTGACCCAAAACTTTTGAATGGTAGTGTATGTAAAATATGCAACAGATTATATGTGAGTGATCTCATAATAAATGGTTTGTTGTTCTATCTTGCGTTGTCTGCAGTTATGGACTGGGAGAACTCTTCTTCTCCACTTTCTCCTTCATCAACTCCCTGTTGCAGCTCTTCTCGCCCTCTTATCTCCACCTCGCCGTTTCCTGATCCTTCCTTCTCCGGGCTGGACCTCCTGTTTGACCTCAAGCTTCTCTTCATCCCCCTGTACTCCGCCGTGGTCCTGGTCGCCTGCTCCGGCAACCTCCTCCTCCTCTTCCTCATCTGGCACAACAAGAAAAGACACAACACCACCAATTTCCTCATCGGCAACCTGGCGCTGGTCGACCTGGTCATGTGCATCTTCTGCGTCCCTCTGACCGCTTCGTATGCATTTAACAAGAGTGGATGGGTGTTTGGACCCAAAATGTGTAACTTTGTCACCGTCATGCAGTCTGCGGCCGTCTACGCAGCCGTCCTGTCCCTCACAGCCATCGCAGTGGATCGTTATGTTGTTGTGGCATATCCCATCCGCAAAAGAGCAGGCTGTCAGTTCTGCTGCTGCCTGGTGGTCCTGATCTGGCTTTCTTCTCTGGCTTTATCTACACCCACCGCACTGCACACTGTCTACCTGGACCTGAGGGCTGCAGGCCTGCAGATGGCCGTGTGTGAGGAGTTCTGGGATGGCCAAGAACGAGGCCGCCTCATTTACTCCTGTTTCATCCTGTTCTTCTCTTATTTCGTCCCACTGGCTGCCGTCTCCGTTTCCTACTGTGCTATATCCTGTCAACTGAAGCGTAGGACCACGTCGGGCTTAACGGCGTGTCCAGAACTGAGGTCTGTAAGGGCCCCCTGGACCAGGAGGAGAAGGAAAACCTTCTTCCTGCTGCTGGTGTCCGTCCTCTGTTTCGCCTTTTCCTGGCTCCCCTTACAGGTACAGGTGAATGGAAAGAAAGACTGACAGTTTGATGTGAAAAATTAATAAATGAAGATGTAGATCAGAGTTTTGGGTACTTGCTTCTTTACTGAAAAAGTCACTTCTGATGAAAGAAGAGGCTGTGTCCGAGATTTCATATTAACATGTAAATGCTAAAAAAAAGGGAGATTTTTTTAGTAGCTATGTCCAAAACTTTAGAATGAACTCAAAGCCTAAAGAAAAAAAAAAGGTGGCAGCAAAGCAAGGAAATGTATTACTTTTGGCCGTAGCAAATGATTGAGCTGTTGAGCACGAAACAGCATCTGGAAGGTGGATGGGTGGAAGTGGCCTACTTTGAGCCGTGAAGGGCACAGTTTCTGACTTTGGGACGCACATAAAAGCCAAATATTTAAACTAAAAGAAAGACATGACTCCACTAATAATAAATAAGAGGTAGTGGATAACACTGACGACGTTTGTCCAGCTGTCAGCTTTATCAACTTTGCCAGCTGCTGATATGAATGTACAAAGGCACTTATTTACGTCATGAAGAACATTTTTGAATGTTTTGAAACCTAATCTCATAATTTTGGTTGACACGGTAGGGTTACACGGACAAATTAGAGAAACATTACACATGTCCGTCATTGTAAACGTAGAAGAATTGCAGATAGCCTGAATGTCATCACTCAAGGGGATGTAAACTCTATGGTCACTATGGTTACTTTGGTGGCCTATACTTGCTGCCATGTTCTTGCCACCTACTGATGAGTTTTGGGAAAATCCCAAATTCAGTATCTCAGACAATTAGACTAGGTCTTAAGATTGATAAAAAAAAAGATTTTTAAAAATGTTGGCAAACTGATAATTGATCCATAATCTACCCCACATTTTTGAATGGGTTTTGTTTCACATTCCTCTCCAGGGTGTGGTTATCCCTGTTGCTTGTAGACTTTTTTTCTACCACATCTTTTCCTTCCTTTGCCTCTCTATTAATGTGCTTGGAGCTCTATGAACAGCCAGCCTCTTTCGCAATGACCTTTTGTGTCTTGCCCTCATTGTGCAAAGTGTCAATGACCTTGTCTTTTGGACAACCGTCAGGTCAGCAGTGTTCCCTATGATTGTGTAGCCTACAGAACTACATTGAGAGACAATACAAAGGCCTTTGCAAGTGTTTGGAGTTAATTAGCTGATTGGAATGTGGGACAAAGTATCTTCAATATTGAACCTTTTTACAATGTTCTAATTTCTGAGAGAACTAACGAAAACCCCACATTGGATGCCAGTTATAATCACCAATAATCTGATATTCTAATTAGGCCAGAATTAGAATATCAGAAAAACTAAAAAATCATACTGAGGTTGCCAGACAACCAGTGGAGACTGTCTGACAAAGAAATATTAACCAACATTTCCAGCCAACCAACATCCACAAGGTTTTGTTTTTAAAATGAGATTTTTGTACAGATTAAATTAATAACTATATTATGCTAAGTAATGTCACCTTTGGACAAAGCCAAGTTCTCCTGTTTCCTGTATTTATTCTAAACTAAGCTAACCAACCTAATTTAACGTTGCAGGTGGTGAATCTGATCCGTGATCTGGACACAGACTTCCTCATCTTGGGAAAGAATTATATAAATGTCATCCAGGTGTCGAGTCACCTGTTCGCCATGAGCTCCGCCTGCTACAACCCTTTTATTTACGCCTCTTTACACAACAAGTTCCTGCCCTACCTGTGCCACCGTCTTCTGTCCCGGAGGAGAGGAAAAGGAAAGGACAGGGGTCAAGGGTCAAGCATTCTGACCGTGCCGCGCCTTCACACTTCGTCGATTGTGTTAGATTTACCAGGTGCTGTTGTAAATGATGTGTCCTCTTGGAAACAAAGCTTGAAATGTTCAGCGGAATTGGAACAATTATTTTTCTCACTGATATCTATGTTGGTTATAAGTGGCAAAGCTTAGTGATATACAGTGAAAACTCTCTGACGAAAAGAAAAATCTCTTTGACAGACTCCATAAAACAGTGTGCTCTGAGTAAAATTATTTATGATTTATGTTAAGTTTAGGGACTGAATATCATAATAACACTGAATCATGACCAACTGTCTTGTCTGATTTTATAGTGTTTTGGTTGTTTCTTCTATTTCCACACCTGTCTGTTATCAGTGATTATTTATTTGTCTTTTTAAGCTCTGCTTTGACTTTGGTCTTTTCCCGATTATCTGTGTTTTCCTCTCTCCTCTGCACAAGCTACATAAAAATATATCTTCAGTTGTTCCTGTTTGTATCCACATCTTAATCTACACAAATGTGACATGAACATGCTTTATATCATTACGCTATGTGCAATTGTAAGCTTAAAATATATACTTTAGATTTTGAGCTTGTCTTTGTATTATTACGCTATACAATTTTCTACTTGTTGGGAGTAATTGTCTATATTCATATATCTGCTGTATTTCTCTGCACTGTACATCATCTTTCTAGCCTGTTTATGTACAGTATTACGGTTCTCTGTCTCTAACTGATAATATTGTTGTACGTCTATATCTCTATATCTATTTTGTTAAATGTCACTCAATAAACAGATTTAAATCATTTTTTCATTCTTAATTTATTTCATTCTGGTAAGAGGATGAACTTGAAACATGTAGAGTCCACAAATTGTATGATAGTTGTATATTTGAATGTTTATTTTCCATTTTTTCCCCCTAGAATTCTGTTTTAAGTTATAGTTAAAACCAAATACTAACAAATGCATAAGCAATTACTTAATATAATAACAAGAAGATACATTTATGAAGCCTTACATTTACAATTGGCCCTTTGAGGGAAACCATAATGTTGATGTGGACCGAGTTTGACACCCCTGATGTAAGCAGGCCCACTGAGTTTACGACACCAAGGTTTTAATACTTAAATACTAGTCATCCCTTGGTGTTGTGTTGTGCAACAATTGCTGTGCTCGGCAGGCTCTCACTGGTTAGAATGTCTGAATCCTGCCCAGGCTCTCCCCTCTCCCCCCTGTATTTCCCGTCTCTATCTACTATGCCAAACAAAATTAGCTCTGCTCTCTCATGAAAGACAAATATCAATCAAAGGCATATTTTGTTAGATCTAATAAAATCCACTCATTACAAAAGAACTACTGAAAATAATTTGTTTCTGAGTGTATCTGTTGACTAAAGTCATTAAAAAACAGTTCTATCAGAATATAGCACAATTATGCATGTGGTATCCGCTAAAACAACAATTTCTGTGCACAGATGTCACTTTATTCTATATCAAAATAATCTTTGTTAATTGCTCATTTTGTGTGTGTTAAAAACAGCTGGAATTCCCTTTCTGACCAATATGGAGAATAAATATATCATTTATGTGTTTAATGTGTCCTACTGTCCTCATGTCTGTGTATTAAACATCCGTCATGAAAATGCAAATGCAAGCAGACTTAAAGTCACCACATGCAGAGGTCAGTAGTCTTGATATAGCAGTGCTGGTAGTTGTGTGCTGTGTGTATAAATTCTGGGGGAGACTTTTTCACTCTGAGGCTATTGAACATGATACAAATGTGTAATGTTCAGAAGACAAAATGAGACCCCGAAACAACATGAGCAGAAAGGAAACAATACAAAACAATCTGTAAAATACGTTGTTCTGATGTCTGCTATTATTGTCTGACGATACAAAGCACAGAATAACCAGAATCAAGTCTAGCAATTTCAGGACATTTCGAGCTGGAGAAAACAATCTGCAGACTTTCACTTGCTCTTATTGTTTTCTCTCTAGACTCACAAGAAGAAAACACCCCCAATGGAGTCAAAGATTCCCTGGTAAGTGCTCTGTAAGTAGAGATTTAAGAGAAACAGCAGATTAATTAGTGAAGTTTTGTTGGAGCCTGTTTAGTCCTGAATGTAAAATGTAAAGGTTTTATTGCTTCCTCCATGTGGTGAGGATTATACATAAAGATAAAGCCAATGTGACTGACTCAGAAAATCACAGGTGTGCAGCTCCACAGAGGACAGGAAAGGTGCAAAAGGCAGTAGAGTGGTGCAAAATAGAAATGAGTCAGCCTGTGGCAGGTGTATAATTTAAACACCTCGGGAATGACCTCTTCTGAAATACACTTACACTCTGCTCATGGAACTAGTGGACATGTCATGAGGGTATTCCAATTGAAACTATGTGTTCAACGCTCCAGGCAGCTCTGACATCTTTTGTAGGAGACACTTAGGAGACAAGTGCCTTTTCCAAAACCCTCCATGTGTGCCTTCCAGACTACAGTAACTACCGAAAGTTTCCAAACTAAAAACAGGGTCAGCAGAGTTTTCAATGGTCTTCGCCCAACAGCTTATGATACATTTCGTCCGGGAGTCCACACTGCTGAAATACATAAACAGACTGAATACCATATTCATTTATGCAAATGGAGAATGATAAAGCTCTCCTTTGTTTGGTTTATTAATTATTTATTTTTTCGTCACTTTTACTTTTTCTTCTCTTCATTTATTTTGAATTTGTATTGTATATATTCCTCAAGGGTAATTATATATTCCTCTTTGTACAGTTATATAAATTAAAGGTGTAAAGGGGTGTTCACACCGGACAAATATTTGTACGATTACATGTTATGTCAATGGGAAGACGCGAAATTCGCCTGTCGTATCAAGTTGAAAATATTGAACTTTTCAGGCGAATTCGCAGGATGACGTAGCACGACAACCAATCAGCGTTGAGATTCGCTCCACGTCCCCATGGCAACGAGAAATTTACTTTTCACCAGTCTTTTACTTTCCAACGGACTTGGAAGCCACGTCGTCCAGGCAAAGCTCCGGTAGGAAGCGTTGAAACCAGCCGAGCCCTGTGCACCTCCAGAGGGGATCATGTAACCAGAAATGACGGCGGAGCTTCGGACTTTCAGAGCTGTACAACGCAGTGACAGTGTTGATCACACCCATGGATGATGAGAGTAAACAAAATAGACGGGGATGTGATGACGCAATCTGGCGAATTTTCGCAAAACAAAATCGCGTCCATCGTGCGAAAAAATCGTGTCAATTGAGTCCGGTGTGAACACCCCTTAAGATGTAAAATGAACAAAATACGAACATCTATAGTGTCTCTAAATCTAAAAAAAACAATCCAGCAGTCGGGTTGCCAGGTTTGTTGCCAACTGCGTCACATCTAGTGTCAATGTCATATAATGAAAACAAGTAACTTTGTTGAGGAGGAATTTGACCGACAGGTAACGTTAGCTAAGTTAGCTCAACTTACCGCTTGAGGAGAAAAGTCACCATTTCCGAAGCTTTGACACCATGTCCACTATATCCTTTATAAAAAAAAAATCTGTTTTTTGCTCTTCTCCGGCCACCGTTCGCCAGGTCTTTGAAGCTGCTGCAGGACTTGCAGACATTTTTACCCAGTAGCTTTGCTGTGCCGAACACAGAGACTATATCTGTAAACTTAAAATGCCTCTGTCGCTGTTGGCTGGTACATGGAAACATAAAGTCATTGTCAAACCCCTCAAACATTTTAAATAATGAATTCATATTACATAATTTTTCTCCACAAAAAGCTATACCTTTATTCTGTGCCCCTCTAAACACACTGGGGATGTATAATTACTATTTTTAATATAGATTTTAATACAAATTATAAAACATTTTATAATATGATTGAAAATTTGATAAGATAATATGATGATTTTAAAATCATTTTAAAAATAAATTTTAAAAATAAAAGTCAAATATTGAAAATGAACCACATATTACACATTCTTTGCTCACATGTAGCCTACTGTATAACACACTATTAGGCCTATAGTGTTTGCTGGAAGGTATTTACTTTGTACTGACCACCAAAGGTTGTTCTTGCTCCGGCTTTAACTTCTGGTTAAGCGGCAACGCTGCTTAATATTCCACAATCTCTTCGCTCGCAACTTTCTCCGCCGCCATTACCGAACTACAACCATAGACCGACGACTCCAACGAGCGCGCGACCTCAACGTCTCACGTTTTCAGCCACGCCCCCTGCTCGCTGATTGGACAGGAGAATATATACGGAATTGTGTAGGAAAATAAAAGTGAGCGGAAGTACGTAGAGGCTAGGAATAGTGGTGCAGCGACAATTAATTGATATAAAACTAGACGTTACGAGTAATAAAAAACAACACATCTGATTTCCTCTTTGAAAACACACACACACACGAGTGTGGATTTAGCTAAAGGAGCTGATATTGAACTACTACCATGTTACCTTTGGGCTTTGTTTATCTAAATTTATGCAGCAGAACTATATATTTTTTATTTCCCGCCCAGTCATCTCGAGATCTTTCGACCTAGCTCCACTTTGAGCATCTACAACAATGAAATGCTGTTTAAATGCACTGACTCATCAGTATGATCAATGTACTTTGTTAAATACGTTTAACAAATCGGTCACAGCCCGATTTTCTGCAAAACAAGTGCTTTTATTTTAGCACTCAGCACTTAAACTTTTAAACGTTTACACTTTTTCTTACTTACTTTTACTACATCCAAAGAATATCTGTACTCGCTCTCACTGCAGGAAACAGAACCAATATATTCAGGTGAGATACTTTAGCAGCAAAGTCATGAACACACATTTACTGCACTGCTATTGCAAACATTAACAGATGCATGGTATGAATTGAATTGAAGAAGCAGCTGTACTTTCTGACTCTCATCTTACAGGCACCAGTCGTTACTTATGCAAATGATTTACCTCCTTGTGTCATTTAAAACCTCATAACCTGATTGAGTAGTGCCAGAGGCCTCATACATATTCATGGGAAAGTCTGATTATTGAAGTTAGTGCAGATGATTTATTTCTCCTCTCGTGTCTGCTTTCAAGATGCTCACACTCTTGTCTTCCCTGTGATGATCTGTGCAGATAAATGGGATCCTAATCATTTCAGGTGGTGAATGTCACAAAAGTAGAAACAAAAGGGGAAAAGCTTGATGATTTGTAAAAACTGAGTGATATTGAATTGTTATGATAAAACCTTTGCCTTTGAATGATGAAGGCTATATCTATTTCTTGGTGTTAAAAAATTGATATAAAATGAACTCAACCAGCCACTAATCTGAATGTATTTAAAATGAATTGTCCATGCGAAAAGAAACAAATAAACATACGGTTGAATCAAAGAGAGTGCATGCGAGATGTTGTGTTAATTGATTGATTCCATCTTTACATGGAGCTCAACAAATCTGATTAGGTCTGTAATGTATGGACGTAGCTCACTGCCTGATAAATCCTGCAAGATGTAACTAATGAGAACACCGGCTTTAGCCTTTTCTGTAGAGAATTAACGTGTTTCACACCATATATAAATCAATAATTAATCTTTAAAAACCTTTAAAATCTCAGCCTTTCAGATATAATAACACATTATTGCCCGAGTGAGCCACCATGTGGACAACAACTCTTACTACAGCTGTCAACCTATATCTATATAAACCATAAATAAGACTCATACACATGTTCAAACTCATATATTATTTATTACAATTAAATATTTTCTTATATTACAGAGGTCCTTTCGAAACCATACAAATAGTCTGTGCTGTGATTAATATTTCCAAGATATTTCCAAAACGCCATGCAAAGAATATGAACATAGATTCACATCAGGGGAACCAAAGTTGATGTTTTTTTTTACACCTGGGAATAAAATAAAATTCATGTGTCAATTCCCTACTCTCTCCCCTTGTCTTTTTGGTGCAAACATTTCCTCGCAGTGATTCAAGATCGGACCAGCGTCATCTGACAAAAAAATGAAAGGCATTTGGAAGGTGCGTAAAAACGACGGTAACTGTTTTTCCTTCTCTTTGTGGAAAACACTTGGAATATACACAGGTCACCGGGAACAGGCACAGAGGACCAGTTAAGACATAAGTATCACACATCTTGATTAAACATAATTAGTTTGCTGAGTGACTCCTAAGGCCATAATATGTGCTGTGTGTGGTTTCTAACTCGGAACCAGAACACCCAGTGGGATTTGAAAATGGCAGAACTAAAATCAAACCAAAAGTAGCGTGCCTAATGTTGCTGTGTTGTTTTGTGCTGTGTGGGCTTCACTACATCTATCAATATTCAATAACATGATTTAGTCAGTGGAGAAGGTTTGCTTTAATTCGGAGACTGACAAGGAACCTTTGGTTTACGGAGAAGGCAGATTCACATGGGCTGGAGAGTTTCAATCGAGTATAATATATTAAAAAAACATTATTCATCCATTATACAATATGAATCTTTAACAAACTAAAGAAGTCAGCTCCGCCTTTTTTATGGTGGGTTAAGTAGAATGAGGCAGGATGTGGGCATTTAAAAGTGATACTCCACCCAAAATCTGCCTTTTGACTATCAAATAATCACATCCTGGCCCCTGTGTGTGTGTGTGTATGTGTGTGTGTGTGTGTGTGTGTGAGGTGGCTGTAAATTGTTTGTCATTTCCTTCTTCATGTAGTACAAATGGGGCTGTGGTTCGCTTGTTTTATGTTATGTTGTATATTAAAATCATGACATTTCAATCAAAGCATTCAAATATCCACAGAAACGATTCAAATCCTCCCTGCAGCTTCTCAGCGTGTTCAGTAGATCATCATTTCTTCAAAATACACTCAACTCTACCCAATAACCTCTCGAAGCTCGGTCAGACGTCATATATTAACAAATTGTGATAGTGGACAGACCGTCATCTTGTGCTGCAGAAACTGATTGAGATGTCTCTGTGGAAGTTTTGATACATTTCATCAGCCATGAAAATAATGATCACAATTCAAGTTGACCACAGCTGCTATTAATTGAGAGGAATAAAAAAAAATATATTAAAGGAATGGTTTGGGAAATATGCTTTCTCGCTGAGACTTACACAAGAAGGCTGATATCACTCCCACATGATGTGAAGCTACAGCCAGGAGCAGGTCAGCTTAGCGCAGTGTGCAGATTGGAAACGGGGGGAAAAGCTAACGACAATTTGGGTTTTATGGGAGATTACAGACTGCGCCAGACTGGACTAGACTCGCCGATGGTTGTCTGGCAACCTCAGTGTGATGACGAGACTCGGCCAAGAAACAGCTCAGCACACCCCCCCCCCCCCACGCTAAAAACCACAAAGGATCATTTTTACACTGTACAACATTAACAAATCAGATATATCTTGTTAATTAAGTGCAAGTATTTTGTTACTGTTGAGCAGAGCCAGACTAGCGGTTTCACCCGTTTCCAGTGTTTATGCTAAGCTAAGCTGACCGGTTATAGGAAAATAAGCACATTTCTCAAAACATCTATTTGTTTAACAGCCATCAAGTCTGCAGTTTGGGTGTTTGATACTTAAATCGTCAAATCATTTTAAGTTTGACTCAAAGTTAAGCAAACAGATCACACGAATGTATGGACCTCAGATGTGTCTCAAGCGTCCAGGAATCGAAAATCAGCACATTAGGAAGCCTCGCAACTCCAGGCTGAGATGGGTGCACGTTTCTAAATGAAAGGCTGGGAATGTTCTATAAGGCAGCAAGATCAAGAGCACAGGCTAATGTCAAGGTACGTTTAAATCATTGTAGCATTCAGCATTTAAAGGTGGAGCGGCAAAGCTTTGTTATATGAGGTGAAGTGAAGGGAGAACGACAGGAAGCTGGGAGAGGCCAAACTAGGATTTGGTCCCGCAGGTAAGCATCTCTGGTTACACGTTAACAGAAGTCCTTCAAACTGTGTCGGAGATCCTTCCAAAATACTCAAAATGTGTCCTCAAATCTGCTCGGAGGACTTTAACTTTGTAGCACGACATTTAATAGGCTCATACTGGGCAAGCAAGCTCAATCAGTCACAGAAATACTATTGCAAATGACTCACACACTTACAGTGCAGCTAAAGAGGAGAGACAACCTCGACCTCCTTTCTAATCAGGAATGAAAGCCACTCATCTAAAACTCTATTCTTTAAAATCATCTTTTGAAAATAAATTATATTTTCTCAGTACAGAAATAAATACATATCTTCTCTCAAACATAGGAATGAATCATCACAGATCTAGATGCTACACTGAATACATTAGAAGAAACAAGAATATAGGTGACTAACTGAGGCCATCTGCCATGAACATGACACTCATCCAGATATATAAATGTAAATATACAGTTAGCTGACACCAAAGTCAAATCCCACCTCTGGCAGACAGCTTTGAGAAAGTAAAATATTCCTCAGCAATGGAATGACAGAAATCCCCTCAATATTTATCACATTGCAAAAACCGAAACAAACCGAGCTGGGCTTTCTCTATTCTATCTTTTCAGAGTGCAGGTCTGTTCTACAAGGTGAATTTCAGAGTTATAGATATGACATAAGAACATACATAAACATAATCTTCACAAAAAATCACAAGAGATGCAGCAAAAAACAAAAACCAAACATTTCATTGTGTGCTGTGCGTGATGATCAGTGGTATCAACGAATCAGATTTGATCGAACCTTGTGATCTACAACTTTCTCCACAGCTGTGCTCAGAGTTTAAAAATGCAATGATTAGTGAGTTAATTGATTAGTCATTCAAGTGTTTTTTCCTCAGTCTTACCTTTGCAAATATTATCGGTTTTGAAAAAAAAGACATTTGATGGCCTGACCTTGTGCTCTAGGATATTGTGGTGGGCATTTTTATTTTCCTTTTCATTCTCTTCTGATTTTTATAGACCAAATGACTAATTGAATAATTAAGGAAAACAACTAATAGATCAATCTGCACTGAAAATAATCGTTAGGTTGCAGCCCTGCAATAGATTTCCTGCAGAGATTTACTCTAGATGAGAAGATCAATACCGCATCCATGTATGTCCGGTGAATATTGTAAATACAGGAACCAGCAGCTAGTTAGCCCAGCTTAGCATAAAGACTGGAAACACAAGGAAACAGCCATTATGATTATGTCCAATGCCAGTCTTTGTACTCAGCTAAGCTAATTAAATGCTGGCATTGGCTTCATATTTACATTAGAGAATGGTATCAATCTGCTCATGAAACCTCTCGGCAAGAAAGAGAATAAGTAGTCCCAAAACTATTCCTTAAAGACGCTCTAGAGCTTCTCTGTAAAGCTTCACGCTAAAGCGTCTTCCAGGAAAAGCATGTTCTTACATTCACAGATGGACATCGAGCAGCTGTAAATTACAGTGAAATTCAGTGACGAATGTGATCATGCCACTCAGAAATCTCTCTCTTGGTTTTTGGTTTCTGCGCAGGGGCCGCTGCAGCAGACACGTCTCGAATATTCGTTGTATGTCTGATATCTGTCAGGCAGACATGAACATTATTCACATATGAAATCTCACATGTCTACGAGCTACAGTAGCATTTTCTACAGCAGAGTACGTTCCAGGTTCTGCACACAGCTGCTACAACATCAGTATGATTAAGACCATTTACACTTGCCATAATAACTCTTACACGACACGTCAAACCAATATTCTTACTTTGTAAATGTGTGACGTGTAAATATGACTTAAAAAAAAAATAAAATAAAAATAAGCTCATCTCTAAATCCTTCATTCTAAACTTCCAGTTCCTCTCTCACAGAAGCAGCAGGTAGGTATGTAGCTAATTAAAAGTTGTGGAGGATGAAACCAGAGTTAACGTAATCTCACGTCCGGCAGCGCACCAACGTGTGCCGTGGCCCCTCCCCGTCAGACGCTACTGCAGGTTCTTGAGGAGGCGTCCGTAGCGGAAGTCGTAGACGTGTCGACAGAAAAACACCAGCTCCGGGTCGGCGTCGTCGGGCACACAGTGGTGGGTGGGCATGGTGTTGCTAACAACGGGCGGCACCACGAGGGAGGCGGCGCTGTCGCGTACGCCCTCCCTACGCCGTTTTACCAAGGCACAAAATCTGGAAAGTACAAGGGCATCAAACTCAATCGCCTTCGAAAAGGATTCAGGAAAAAAAAGAATGTTTTTTTTATAGCTTCAAACTACTTTCACATTCCTCTCCAGGGTGTGGTCATCCCTATTGCTTGTACACTTTTTTTCTACCACATCTTTTCCTTCCTTTTGCCACTCTATTATTGTGCTTGGACACAGAGCTCTATGAACAGCCAGCCTCTTTAGCAATGACCTTTTGTGTCTTGCCCTCATTGTGCAAAGTGTCAATGGTCGTCTTTTGGACAACCGTCAGGTCAGCAGTCCATGATTGTGTAGCTTACAGAACTAGACTGAGGGTCCATTTAAATGCGTTTGAAGGTATTTTGAGTTAATTAGCTAACTTTTCTGTAAAATTCTAATTTTGTGAGATACCCAATGTAGGGTTTCCATTAGATGTCAGTATAAACATTTGAAATATGTCAGATTATGTGAAATGAATGTATACATTATACAAGTTTCACTTTTTGAATGGAATTACTGAAATAAATCAACTTTTTCATGATATTCTAATTATATGCCAGCACCTGTATAATGCAAAAGGAATGTACTTCAGAGGAAAATGCCAAAGCCACCACAAAGTGTAAAAACGATCTGTTTCTTACCGGCAATACTGTGCCACTGTTAGGACATAGCATTTGTCTTCAATACAGGCCACACTGTTCACATCCTGGTGACGGGACGCAAAGATCTCTTTCTGGAGAAGCAAAACGAAAAAAAAAAAATTTTCACGATGAAACGTTTGATCCCAGCTGAACCTACAGCGGGAGCTCAAAACACTTCATCCTAGACATTGAACATGAGCAGTTGTTTCGCGTCACTTCCAGATGTTAGACAGATGCACAGGAGAAAAATGTTGTGCTTCCTCCTCTGAGACAAAACTCTGTCGCTGATCTCACACTTGCTGCTCCGACGTGTTTTGCTGTTTGTTAGCTGAGCCAACGAATGACAGCCTTTGTGTGGTTTATTGTTGTTGGATATTGAATAAAGAGCAACTTGTTCCCTCTGGGACATCACTGACGACAGGAAGCGAGCACAACAGGAGCTGCTCCTCAACATGTGTGTGTTTATGTGGATCATCTCTTTGAAACACGCTGTCAGTCTCTGAGTTGAGCCAGAATTCCTCCCTTGAATTCTAATAATTTCATGACAGGGGACCAAACCATTTGATTTCATCCACTGGGGACCATGAACGCTGGTTCAAAATGTCATGGCAGTCATTCAAATAGTCGTTGAGATATTTCAGTCTGGACTAAAGTGGTGGGCTGAATGCCGCTAGCATGGCTTAAAGTAGGTCAGGGTGAAAGACATCCTTACATGACTGTTATTTTCTCATATCGGGACACCTCGGAGTGTGGCTACATTTACACTTCAACAGAAAAAGAAGACTGTTTTTAAGTTGTCTGCCATAACGCCTGCAGTTATTTAGCCCTGTTATTGCTGCTTTCAGCTGACAGGAAAATAATCTAACACGGCATGAAGCATAAAAATCGTATTCATGCCTAAATGCAGTTTTAAAAAAACAGCCTGCTAATTTCAGTTTGCATACTATCGTCTGGACGTGACTTACATGTGTCGAGATGGATGATTGTGATGAAATAGTAAGAAATAACAGGATTTGCTTCTCACCTCACAATGTACACTAGGGTTTCGTCCTCCCTGCGTGTGTTCTGGACGGTAGTACCAAAACAGACTCATCATCAACTCCCCTGGAGAAACACAAGCACACAATAAGTAATCAAGGACAACTTAAACATAATGTTGACATTTTAATCTGCAGGGATTCTGCATTTCCTACCCGACTCCGGTTCTTCCCACAGAGCCGAGATCTTCGCCACGTAAGGCAGAGTCTTTTTCCGAGGTCCGGATTTCAGCAGAACAGTGTCTCTGACCTGAATCATCTCCCCGTCCCTCTGGACGCCCTCGAAACACTTCCTCAGCACGAGGGCCTCCTCTCCCTGGGAACACAGGCGGCAGGAAATACTGACTCCTGATGCAGCTAGAAACTGATAAGCTGTGAGAGGCTGTGGAGTCAAAAGCTGCAGGATGTGATTTGTATCAAGTGACTTCTGTGCCTCAACAGTAATGTGGACAGTCAGTTGTTTGGATGAAATTCTGAAAACAGTGAATAAGCCCTGATATGGCAATGATGCGGGTGTGACGAATCATTCCATACTCTCAGTTAAATTAAACCAAATTTAATTACAAACGGCGCCATCGTGGATGCATCAAAAAGTACCAGCATGACTTTATCAACGTACCACAGAGAAAACCTCTTTCTGAAAGGGCAGGCCAACTGGCCGCCAGCCGTTGGTGGTTTTTTGGCGGCCATTCTTCGGCTGCTTGGCAACCGCTCGCCCTCCGATGCTGGCAGAGCTGAGCTTCTGTTTCTTTTCCCTGTCGAGAGGGCAGACAGCCGAGTTGATGCTGCTGGTGCCGCGTGCGCCAGACCTCGACCCGCTGGGCGACTTGGCACTCTGCGGACACTCCTTCGCCACCTGCAGCGGGGGCTGCGGTTGGCTGGGGTCGGACAGCGGAGTCTGAATGCGGGGCACCGATTGGCCGGCTGGAGGCACAGTGGGAATGGGGCAGCCAGTGAGTATTCTTGGATTGGGACAGATGGGGATGGAGGAGGGGCTGTGGTGGTCATTGAGGGTAGATGAGTAGTCATCTGTGGACCAGAAAAGACGATGAAGAAGGAAGAGTGACAGTAAAACATGCACACACAACACACACTCGTGCGTGGAGCAGCCACACTGATGAGCAGCATTTAACAAGGTTACACAATAGAGGCATGAACGGCACTCAGTTATCAGTTCTACTGAAGCAGCAAAAACAACAAACAGAGCCTCAATTAAGGTCAATTATAGCCTTTAACAGAGCAGCCACACACACACACACACACACACACACACAAAACTGACAATGAAAAACAAGGACACTAGCATTCTCCTGTGTGCGATAACAAGAGCAGGTACTAAAGTGAATTAATGATCAATTTATTACAGTGTGATCACTCAGCTCTCATTTCCACCAAGTAGAACAGTTTAACATCAGGCGACGTTGGACATTGAGCCTCGTACTGTTGAACCTTCAGAAAACATATTTTTAGACACATACAAAGAAGCGGTTATTTAGTTTATGGGACATAAACTAAATAAAAGAGGCCCTTTTTCACAGCAGCAGAGTGTTATTATCAATAAGAAGGTGGAGATTCTGTTCTAATCCTCCCCTCTGTGATTTGATGGTTTAAGGATCATATTTTGGGTGAGGGTGAACATTGATTGGTATTGGTTTGGATTTAGGTTTGGACGGGGTTAAACAACGCAGTCAGTTCATAAGGAGTAGAGGAAGTTTTAAGGGTTTATTCCACACAAAGAGTATTGTATCTGTCAAACAGCCTAGGAGTGTTTCCCAAACTTAGGGTCCTGTTTATATATATATATATATATATATATATATATATATATATATATATATATATATATATATATATATATATATATATATATATATATATCCAATCACATTTAACTTTAAATTCTGCCCAAATTTGATTGTTAAACCAATCAAACCAGTCAAACGCTTAGTTTGACCTGAATAGAACAGAACCTTAACTAGTACAACTGGTAACACCAGTGACATAACCTCACCAAAATCCATGTACCCTACTAAAAAGGTGGAACAAAATAAAGATGCTGTGGGAGATGTCAATCAAACCTGATCTGTACATGTTCACAGTCCCAGAGCAGAAAAGGCACAGGTGTTTTCACAAACATTAACTTTAGCTCATTCAAAAGTGTCACAGAAAGAAATGGAAATGTGACAGTGAGCCAGCAGGCACACGAAGAGGAACTGAACCCGAAGCAGCTAAATGGAATTCCGCCATCATTAAGTTTATTATTTACGCCTGTGCTTTTTCCCACAGCCACAGGTCAAAATGGATTCCATAAAAACGGGTCCTTTTTTGGTGCGTGGGGCCTTTAAAGCTTCACAACTGCTCCCCTTCTTTTGTTAAGTGCTATGGCTTCATTCATACACGACCGACTTCATTTGTAAAGACTCCACTGACATGAAGGTTGACAGCGCTCTCGCAGCCTGACCTGGTTTTGACTGTTGGAGCCCACAGAAAAAAAAACAGAGAAGAGAGAGGGCGAGAGAGAGAGAGAGAGAGAGAGAGAGCCTATTCATGTGTAATCAGTGTTATTTTGAGGTCATGTTGAGGTGTTGTTAACCGTCATCATATGAGCACACACAGACGTTCAGTTATTGTTTGTGTGTTACACCACAGGCATCGAACAGTTTTCCTGTTCTACTTCACATCTCTGACTTCACTTACTGCTGACACTCATACAATCAGCTCATTAGGTTACAGCAGCGCAGGCCTCGTATTCACTGTCCGGCAGCTTGTGTTGAAAACGGAGACCGGAGACAAAAGAGGTCTTGCCCTTTATCTGATATTTTTTTTTGTTACTTCCCACTCAAGTGACATTCCAAAATGGGAGATAAAAAAAATGCTATTCTCAGCACATTGTACGGCTTTGGCATCCGGATTAAGGGGGGGGGGCACAGCCTACAGAATAAACTAGGGTGTGCTAGTGAACATTCAATACTTATCATAATCCTGTTGTCTTAATCAGCCCCTCTGATCAGCCTGGTGATCTCTGTTCTTCACCATCTGGCAAAACGGTTTGTACCCCGTCCATGTCTGCCATGTTGTAAGCAAGTGTTTCTACATATTTCCTACCACAATATCTGCACAAGCCGGTATATTTTAAGAGCTGACACACAAGAAATGCCTACCAGGCTTTATGTTATGAGCTACGATTGTTGTGCCTTTATCTACATGGGAAAAAAGCAACAAGGATGGTATGCAACAAAGGTCCAATCATTGCAATTGCATGGTCTGCATTTGTAGGCCACTAGGATAAAGAGGCGGCACATTATGAGCTGTTTCCTTATGTGTTATGTCACAGCAAGGGTGTAGGTTTGGTTTTAACTTTGGTGGAGACAGCAAGGACAAAATAATGATGTTAGTGTATAGTGTTGAACTCTGTCTCATTTTTCTCTTTCATAGGTACAATCATAAAGAGTCTAACTGCAACATGATTCATTTATTGAATATGCATTTGCTGACTAGGATGAAACCAGTCTTTTATTGTGAATTGTTTTCTCTAATCTGTACATTTTATTTTGAAAGGTTACTTAAAACTGCGACCAAAATAACAGTTGGGTCATGCGACTTGACACACAGTCACAGTGATGCTGAACTATCTTAAAACCTTTGTATAATATAATATATAAAAAACGTATAATAATACAAGTAACAGTACATTAATGTCACATACTTATTAATAACCCGGCTCTTGAGCTACTTATGAAAAAATGGAGTGTTGGCATTAAATAGTAAATATTTGACCTTTTATTTCAGAGATTAATGTTTGGTTTGATTAATGAATGTTGATGTTTTCATTCAGAATGTTTTTGTTAACTGAGCTTAATTAATCATATGCAAACTGTAAACTCAGTTCTTTAAAAAGGACTGGATTTCTGGATAGAATTTTCACTGAAAGTAATAAAGTTCTTTAAACAAATTGTATTGTATAAATTGCAGCAATCACAAATTAGCTAACAATGCCTAATGCCCCTAGATATAATCCAAGTTTTTTTTTTATTCTGTCATGTTTAGAACATTCAAACTTTACATACATTGCTGCTGCTGCTGCTGGGTAACAAACACACATTTGTTCTATTGCATTATATGTATATCTGAGATCACATGGGACAAATAAAGATGATGATGATAAAGATTGATGATGAATTGATGTATCTGAGCTACTAATTGGTGTTATGCTACCAAAGGCCTGTGCATTAACATTGATAATTTCTGCAGAAACATTCTGATATATGTCAGTCAGTTATTTTCTATACCCGCTTACTCCTCATTAGGGTCGCGGGGGTCTGCAGGAGCCAATCCCAGCGCGTTACAGGTGAGAGGCAGGGATACACCCCAGATGGTTGCCAGCCTATCATGGGGCACACACACCATTCACTCACACACTCACACACTCACACCTATCAGCAGTTTAGAGTCTCCAATTAACCTTACCATGTTTTTGGGATGAAGCTGGAGAACCCGGAGAAAACCAAATCAGACATGGGGAGAACATGCAAACCCCACACAGAAAGGTCCCAGACCAAGCTAATTCTGATATATGTTCACGACCTAATAAGTCAACCTCATGCTCGCCTACCTCTTTTGATGCCGTGGTTACATTTGGTGCAGTCTGCGGGGCTGAAGGAGCACCCTCCTCTGGCGATGGCTGGGATCACACTGGTGTAGGCCGAGTAGCCGTTGATCCTGCAGGGCTCTCCGTAGCATGCCTCCACCGAGGTGCAGCAGTAGACCGGGTGGGAAATTCCTGAGGGCTGCGGACCAGAGCTGGGGAGCAGCTTGGGTCTCTTGCCCCTCCTCGGGCATAAAGCGAGGGGTGGTATGGAGGAGGGGGAGGGGTCTGGGTGGCTGAAGTGAAGGCAGTAGCTTGGGAAACAAGTGTATGAGTGCGGGCTGATGGTGATGGCGGCTGGGTGGGATACGGAGTGGGGCGACTGGAGATGGTGGTGATGATGGTGATGGTGGTGGTGGTGGTGGTGGTGGAACACCTCGGACAGGGAGCCGTCCTCGGGCTCCTTGAAGGTCTTGTCCTCCAGGAAGAGGGCCAGTCTGTGACAGTACTCCACGCACCTCTCCTGGGAGCAGCAGTAGCAGGAGGACACCTCGGTCTCTACCTGCTCCTCTTTGATTGTTTTGACGGAGAATCCCAGCACGGAGCCGTGGTGCAGCGCATGTTTGAGACATTCCTGCCCCCCTGGGGTGCCCTTCCACTCCGGATCCACCGCCTCTGTCTTACATAAGCGACAGCATCCCTGGACCGTAGACCCCAGCTGGGAATGGACCGAATCCTCTGTACCCTGTTTTCTGTGCTTAAGTTGCTCGTCGTGTTTTGGATGCCTTGTTCTTTTGGTCTGTGTCGTTCCTCCGCACACAGGCTTACCGCTCGTCTCGTCCTGAGTCGTGGCTGTTGCTTCACTCTCACTTGCTTTCTTGGACTCTGGCTTTTTTTGTCTCTTGGGCCCATACTGCGAACTGGTAAGTTTGAGCAGCGTGGCAGCGGTGAGGCCCGCCTGACGCCGAGGCGTTGGCGCGAGCAAACTCAGCCAGTCGATGCTCTGAGCCTCGGCCGACGACCGCTTTTGCTTCCTAGGTTTCTCCTTCGGGTCCGCTTTCGCACCTGGAGGAACCTTTTTGGTTTTGTGATCTCTCTGCTCAGTTTTAGCAAGACTGTCTTTAATAGAATCTTCATTGGAAGGCTGCCGCTTCTTCATGAGATGTGATGTGAGAGAATCGTCTCTGTAGAGCAGCAGGCTGTTGACGGCCTCGGCGTTGAGAGAGGCCATTCTCCGCCTGCGAGGCTCTAGGGTGGGTGTGGGCAACATGAGTAAGGCGCCGGATTGGTTGCTTTTTGGTTCCAGTGCTTGCTGATTGGCTGTTGGAATTTTCTTGAGTCCGGATTTACCCCATTTGGTCTTTCTCTGAGTGGAGCCGGAGTGCAGTTTCTTTTTGACCGTATCGCTCTGTTGCGTCCCAGTTTTTGGTACATCCTTTTCTTTACCCACAGGCCCTTTCTCCTCCAGACGGGTGAGCAGGACGCAGCAGTCTAGTGCCTCCCCTTCCCCCAATGGAAACGGCTTCTTCCTATGTCTGTGTGATTCCTTCTTGTCCTTCGGTTTCTTTCTTCTCGGCTCACTCTTTCTCTCTCTCCCTTTTTTCACGCCGCCTCTTTTGTCCTTGCCTCCCTTCTCCCTTTGCAGCGCCCCGCCTTTCCCCGGCTGGTTCCGCTGAGCTTTCGCCATGATCTCTCGTCCTGGAGCGGATCCACCACCTCCTCATCCACGGGATCCTACGACGGGTGGTCTGAGCTCAGAGAGACCCTTCAGTGAGCTTCATCACTTGGGTCCATGCACTTTCTGGGGTGAGACAAGAGCAGACATTTAAGTTTAAAGCTCCATCCGCACATAAACATCCATTTCCTGCAATCTTTATCTGAGTGTGACTTAATGTAAGAGACAGGATCAGACAGGATATACTGATGCATTATTCAACAACCAGTTTTACTTAGTTTGCTGTCAATTTCCTGGTCCCCGGAGCATATGACCACTTAGACAACGCTTCTCCTTAACATGCAAATACTCTGCAAACACAAGATGGCAGAGAGATTGAGATGAGGAGCCCATTATATTATGTTAGGGTATAGATTTAAGCCCGAGGCTGTATGCTCTTTTCCCTATGTCAGTTTTTTTGTAGATATGTAAAATGCGCTCTTATTGCAACACTAAATCACAGTATATTGTGTTCTGTAGACTAGCTGTTTTAAATTAAGACTGCTGCAGAATAATAATAAAATGATCACAATTTCTTGAAAGCATATTACGTCATTAATAATAAGGCACATTAAATGATTCATATTATCCACTCGGAATCCAACCTTACAAGTATTCACCCACTCACAAACAAGAGCAGATTAGACTTTTAGGTGAGGTGTTTAATTATCTATAAGATGGATGCTTCCGGAGTCATTTGGATCTTTAATTCATAACGCCACACCAATGTAATTTTAGCCATAGTTACAGTCTGCAGCTCATCTCCGTACTGTAAGTGGCATGGCTCACCAAAGAGGAGGTTATTAGATTAAATGTGGGAAAAAAAAGGCAGCTTCACTCGGAAGGAGAACATATTTCAATCGTCTGCAAGGTCAAAGGGGCGACGGACTCTTTTAAAATCACTGCGTGGCATGAAATTAAACAACAAACATGATCAAATGACTCATTGTTCACACAGAGTGGCACAGAAGCTTCTTCAGTTTCCATGTCAACAGGCTGGTACCGAGCATATCAGAGCATCTCCGGCAACTTTGTAGTGAAAGACACATAACGAGCTCGGGAGCCTCCTGTAATTCACAAGTCTCCCTGCTCTCGATGCAACCCTGTCCCCCTCCCCCACCTCCCCTCCCCCACCCCGCTTAGGGAAGAACCTTTAAAGTCACTGAAGATCCAACCGCCGGTGACCTTTATGCAATGACACTCCCGCGCGTGGCATAAAGAGATGGATCATTCCTTTTGCTGCAGCCTTGAAACACTTTTATGCTACTTGACCTCCAAGAACTAAGTCAACATGAGTCTATATTAGATGACTCCATTGAAGAAAACCATTGAGCACTGACAATTACACTCGTAACAGATTGAGTCATGGGCTCAGTTTCCATTAATACCCAATTCGTCTATGATACTAAGTGGAGATTGATTTCTTAACAAACTGCTAGCTATATTTATATTGCTTAAAGTCACTGTTTGATTGGCTGTTAATAAAACGTGCAATAAGTAGACAATTAAATTAAATCGGCTTTGGTAATTTTGATGATGGCAAGCGATCTTTGAGAATTTACTTTTATTCTGTTATAAATTATTAATTTCAATTGTGATTATTATAATTTTCAGACACTGTTTGGCTGTAACAATGTGTTATTTCACCTAAAAATAAGTCACATTACACAATGATAAAAAGGATTATTCCAAGTCCAAGCTGTCAGGCAATCTCATATTTATGTCAACGGTTTCTGCACCTGCCAACTTAAAAAAAAAAGTGGTATTGCATTACACTTTCAATGCCAAGCTGACAATGTAGACTGTCTGTGCTATGCTTGAAGCTTATCAAACCGAGACATTAAAATAACATCAAACTTTACTATTACAAGTTAAAAAAATGATATACACAATATGCCTGAGTACAATGAGAAATTATTTTGTATAATCCACAAATGCAGAGATGTGACCTTGATGTTCTATTATTAATATCCTCTGTTTTTTAAAAACAGAGTACATCACCTCACATTTAAAATCCCATCTTAAAGGAAAACTTAATGTGCAATAATACTTTGTGAGAAGTACACAGCCAGAGCATCTCTAGGTAATGACGATAATTGACTCCAGCTCTTACATGCTCATTGGAACAATGTCTCTGTCGTTACTGATGTTTGCGTATCCATGAATCAAAGTAAATCACATCAGGCTGTAATCTATCTTCGCATGCCCATTGTTGGAAGTACAGGTTTTCACCATCGCTATCAACCTTTTTTCAGTTCTATCACATTTTGAAAAACTCTTAACACAGTTAGCACAACAATGGGCTGTACGATTAACACATTTCCTGCTCCTCTGACATAAAATGCATACAGTTAACACATATTAAAACAAGCGTGAGCTTCCTGACGATTTTTCAAATGATTTCACAATTAAATCTCGTGTTCTAAATCTGAATCTAAACAGCCTAATGATAGATGGAAACACAAATATACGTTTGTTTCATTGCAATTGAAGAACAGCTGATTGATGTTACGCAGATAGAGTAATCACAGCTGATTCCTGTATAGGAAACACTTTCAATTGCATGACCTTATTTTTAAACAGGGGACGTCTTTGGCCTGATCTTATGCGGACAAAGAAAAATATAGAGCAACAGAACGAGGGAAAGAAAACTAACTGGATGAAGACGAGTACAAGGACGAGGGAGGAAAGACTGGACGACTGGATTTCATCTTGTACGTTTTTTGTTTTTTAGTTTGTATTTTCACACAATGTTGACCAGCAGCTATTTTACATACTTCATGTACTCTTGCAGTAATTTTTCCAGTCACAAATTAAACCTTTATTGCAGCTATTCCGTCGCTTTTTTTCCCCCCACAAACAGTATATTATATAAGATATGATGGGTCACTTTCGTTTACTAAACCCAACAAAATAAACTATAAATAAAAGCTATAAAGGAAACCGCAGTGCAAAAGACAATTTATGATCAATACAGTATATTATATTGTAGAAGTGACACTGGTTAAAGTAATGCCAGTCTGCTGTAACTCCATCTGCTGTTCTGTTTTTTTATGGTACTGTTCTATGATTCAATGTTCCTGTTGGACGGGAACATGTGTTAGTGTTTTGGAAGAATGATTTGATTTGAGACATGTTTGTGCAGGGCAGATTTAGAGTATTGTGTTAAGGGTATTCTTATGTTTTTGGAAAAGTAGCATCGGTGTTTAGTGTGATTGTGTGTGATTTTAAGCATGAAATGAACTGTTTTGCCAATTGTGTGCTGTAGAGGTGTCCGTGTGAGTTTCGGAAAAAGTGTTCAAAGTATTGCAAAATGTTTTATAGCAATCATAAAAAAAAATGTAATACGATTATGGTGCAGCAAAGTGTGTTATGAGAAACAAGCATCTCCCACTCCAC
Source organism: Lepturacanthus savala (assembly GCA_030544235.1). Taxonomy (NCBI): domain Eukaryota; kingdom Metazoa; phylum Chordata; class Actinopteri; order Scombriformes; family Trichiuridae; genus Lepturacanthus; species Lepturacanthus savala. The sequence goes on along the minus strand of CM060469.1, from coordinate 14,449,974 downwards.
CCGATGCTCACATCGTTTTGCACTGTGTAAAATCCGTTTTCTTAGATACGGATGGATTTGATGCTGATAACAGCTGTTTGCAGAGAATAACGACTTGTTTTGTTTTAAAGACGCGACTTCTGCCATAAACTGTTTCTGCGCTGCATGAAAAACAACAGAATCATTCAATCAACAGCTCGGGAATTTGCGCGACAAATCCGCTGTTGTTTTACTGTGACAACTTGCTATCGTGTAACACCTAATGAGGGGCTGACAAAACAAAACCGAGTGTAGCTCTTGCTCAAGTGTGCCAAAGAACAGAGTGAGCCGTTTTATTCTGCTCCTCCAGGATTCCCCCCCCCGCCTGTCACTAACAATATTCATTGTGCATAAGATATTCTCCAAAGAAACGCTGCAAACATCAAGAGGATGTTTCTTAAACCTGAATATATTTTGACTCCCCTAGTCTAATCCTTCCAAACGTTTTGGAACCAGCAGGAATCCTTCGCTTTCATGTGAGCCGTCTGATCTGTTACAGCGTTTTTTTTTTTTTCAGGAAATTATTGAGACCATACGCGGGTAGTTGAGTGGTACTGAAAACGCACGTCGACCCCCGGAACGGGCAGAAACTCTCTGGACGTCTTGAAAACGTAGCCCGGGGTTCGGCCCTTGCTGCTGAAACGACTCGGTGAACCGTGAAATGCAATCCACGAGAGGGAAATTTAATTTCCAGATAACAAAAGGACAGAAGGAGCCTCACATTGAGTTTCTCTCTGTGGATATCAAATCAAGATGCTTCATTTGAATAAGACGAGCAGGCACAATGGAAAGACAGGAGCTCATTGAAGAGCATCATTATTCCCCCCCCTGACTGGACCTAATTACCACACTGACCACAACCAATAACATTATACAGCGGCCGTATATTAGCTTGTTTTTGTCCACGCTGGTAAGAACTTTAACCAGACTTCTAGTTTACACAAGAGTTTTTTCACTTTTTACAAGCAATTATTGCCATTTTTATATATATTCATAAATAAAACTTATGGTTTCCTCTATAAAATATAGAGATAAATCACTGACTGTTTTTTCTGTTTCTTAGCAGATATTACTGTTTAACCTTTAAGTGCTCATACAGGTGTGCAAGGAACAGTACAAATTATCACCTCTGAGGCCTCATTTTGTTATTTATTACAGAACATGCCAGACTAAAAATGGTACAATGCGAGTAGGAAATTAAAAAAATCAATTTGAAAAATCTTCGACTGGTTAACAATTACACCTGTGATGAGGAGTCATGCATGTAGACTGGGTGACTTCATTTTAAAGGGAAAGACAGGACCGGAAACAGTTGGGAACCAGTGATTTACATGAGTTTTTGTCTTTCATTCATTTGCTTTTTGATCATAAGGTCTAGGTGTTTATGGTCTAGGTGTATATAAATAAATCTATCAGAAAAAATACACAGTCTATATTCAGAAATAGCATCAGAGCCCTCAGATCTTCTCCAAAGCTGTGACATCACAACTGCACAGTCACATCCCAACCACAGCCATTCAAAACCAATCATCACTATTAATGAGACACACACAAAACGACCTGCCGTTTCAAGAGCTCCGGAGAGAAGCCTGAGAGTGGAGACGTAAAACTGCACCGAGATGATTTTTGGTTCTTAAAACCACAAAATATATCTCGCTAAGACAACATATCAAAATTTACGGGACCTTTGCAATAAGGTGATAACAATTTGTGACTCTCGACCAGAGATTACAGCCTGACTTTTATTCTGAAGAGGTGAAAAAGTTAGATATCTGTTCTCCCTGTAATCACCTTGTGACCCTTCGGACATTTAGTGAGTTAGAAAACCAGAGTCGTGCATATATTTCCACCTAATGAACAGCCTTCTAAATAAAATCAGAATACCTGAAGTAGACATATAATTAAGAATAATCTCTTTCTCTGTTCTGCTGATTAACTAAATGTAGTTTCATGTCACACAGAAGAGGCGGCGGCTGAGCTGCCACACAGGCTCGTTCAGGAGGACGTGGTGTGGAGCTGTCATCATCATGAGAGGAATAAAAAAAAAAAAAGCCCGGAGGCAGGATGGCTCTCAGGCATCTCAGCTGCTGCTCTGCTGTGTGTGCAGCTTCACTCCAAACACTTTTTTTTCTCCCCCCCCCCTCAAGAACAAATCACCAACCATCCACCACCACCAGCAGCACCAACAACCATCCTCCACCTCCATGCAGGTTGAGGCACCAGCAGCAGTTCCAAACAACACCACCCACACCCCGTTATTAGCTGCATTAGTAGGAATAAGCTGCGAGGGAGAAACGCAATTAAAGGGGGCAGCGTTATGCATATAGATCCTGGAAAGGAGCAGGCAACGCACTCGCTAATGGAGCTCGTAGTTTTGGCCATGGTGGTGGACTGTTAATCTGACAGCATGCCGTAGCAGCAGCAGCAGGAGCAGGAGCAGCAGCAGGAGGAGGAGGAGGAGGAGGAGTGCAGGCTGTGATATCAGAAGTAAAAAAAATAAATAATGAAATAAGAAATCTCGTCAGCGGGAGGAAACCAGTCCAAAACATCCGAACATCCGCGATCAATCGGCGGGTAGTGAGGTTTCTGGAAGAACTGCTAGTTATTATCGATCATTAGAAGCTCCGGTTACAGCCGAGTTGTGTTGGGTTTTTTTTTTCCTTCTTCTTCTTCTTCTTTTTTTTTTAAACCAGCGATCCTATCATCTCAAACTGTGACGGGAATTACAAGCCGCGATTCATCATTATTACCTTGCGTGTCCCGCCGGGAAATTACAAAAAAAAAAAAATAAAATAAAAAAAAAACAGGAACAAAAAAAAAAAGCGAGAGGAGGGAAAAAAAAACGGAATCCCACACCCCGTCCTGGTTTCTTGATGGTCAGTTTCGGGCTCCGTGCGTCGACCTGGGCAGCGATCCGCGGACCGAGCAGCCCACAGTAGCTGCCGGAGACATGGTGAACAAATCGGTGAGCGGTGACCTACTTCCGAAGTGGAGATAATATTCATGCGCTGCCTGCGTTTCCACATTCGCCGCTGCACCGGGACATCCCTCCGTACAACGCGAAAATCACGCTTCCCCCTAATAGTCCTGCAGGGACTAAGAACTGTGTCTGCAATCATCTCTTTGGGATTGTTTTCCTCTCCCCGCACTTACGGGGTTTGTAATCTGTAATACAGCCTAATAGGTGCTTGTGTGCTTTGTTTTTTCTTCTTCCCGTATTATATTCCATTATATCGTTTTTATTATAGGAAAGTAGCTCTATTTTAATGTTCAAAAAACACCACACTGGAAAAATACCAAACTTCCCTTTGACAGGCTATAAAAATCAATCCTTAAAAAATAACCATCGATCATCTGGGATCTCCCACACAAGGAAAATCACGGGAAATGCATTAAAAATGAGTATTGTTGTTATTTCTCTGCACTATTTGTATCCTGTTTGACATTTTTCTGAGTATGTTTATTTTGCCCTCCCCCCATTTGCTCAATAGTGACATGTCAGTGTTCTGTTATCTTTGTCCTTGTGTATCTTGAAGTGTGTGTGAGAACATTGAGAGCCACTATAGTCAAATTCCTTGTATGCGGAAACATACTTGTCCAATAGAGGTGATTCTGATTGATTCAGGAAGATGAGGCTACACACACATGTCACAAGGAAGCTCACACCCCTGAATGTCTAACAAATCCATAGTGGAAACGTTTAAACAAAAACTATAGATTCACAATACGCTCGGTGCATATAAAGCAAGTCGACAGGAACATTATTCGGTATATAAATGTGTGAATATGACTCTTTGATATGTAATTGGTTCCATCATAACAGAGTTTCTATTACATATATGATTGTAAACTGATCATCTTTGGTCTGTTTGCCAAAAAAAAAGACATTTAAAGATTTCACATTGGGCATTTTTTACTATCTGCTGACATTTTATAGACCAAATGAATTGATTAATTGAGAAATTAATCGATAGGGACAATACATATAAAATATGGTCACTATAAATAAATTTCCCACAGTGTAACATCATTGTTAAATATAAAATACCTGTCAAGTCAGTAATGAGGGCTACATCTACCTCCCTAATGGAATATTCCAGTGATTTTTTTCCCTTTGTCGCCAGATTGATGCCAGCAGAAAATAAAAGCGTGCATCCTTCATAATTAGACTCATTTACTCTATATCTTCTTCTCTTAATGATACATGAAATCTAATAATGTTGATGAGTGGCTGCTCATCATTTATTACCTTCTTGAGGAAACGCAGATAAGATCGGCCTGGCAAACACACACAGGCACGCACACACACACACACACACACACGCTCAAATACATACAGTGATGAACACTCAGCTGCTGGGGTCAATTAATTGACAGTACAGGAAAACTTTAATATCTGCACCAAAACAAACTGATTGGAAAGCCACTACGTTATGAACTCGGTGTGTAGTCCGAATCAGGCTTAATTGGGATAAATGCTGATTGTCCTCATCAATATAAGCTTTTACAGTGTGTAATTAACAGCTGTAAACTAGCTGAATGTGTTGAGTTAATGAGGCGTGAGCACTGAGGGAGTATAGACTGCTGAGAGCTGACCTGTACTGCAATAAACAGAGATGCACAGCACCGACCTGCACGACTAGAATGCTTCCAATACCGGGAATCACTCACTACAGTTCTGACATTTAATTATCACCAAAAAGCAAATACTATCTCAAATCTGAATGAAATGTTAAATTAATCAATTCCACCTGAAAGAGCATTTTAGGAGTATCTAACTTCCATATGTTGATGTCTTTCTCTAATGAACAGGATACGCTGGCAGGACAAGCTGTTTGAATGCGATGGGACCATTTAGCACAATCACGTGGCCTTGATTGACAGGCGGACGTAATGATACTATTGGTTGAAATTGTTGTGGGTTAGATGACGAGTGTCACATTATTTTTTTTACCTCTGCCAAAGAGCTTATATTTGTGTTTGTCTGTCTGTTTGTGCCTCTCGCCTGTAATGTGCTGGGATTGGCTCCAGCAGACCCCGCAACCCTAATGAAGAATAAGTATAGAATATTAATGAATGAATGTCTGTTTGTTAGCAAAGTAACTCAAAAAGTTTTGGTCAGATTTTCGTCAAATTTTCAGCAAAAGTTGGGAATGCTACCATGAACAGATGTTTCAATTTTGGTAATCATCATATAGAAATCCTGGTTTTTGCATCACTTTAAATTCTTTGTCCTTTGGTAACATTGCGGTAAATAGACCTTTAAACAGGTGCCACCTGGTGGTGATATCCTGCACCCGCGTAGTATAGGACAACAATGTTGGGTGGGAGTCACAATATGCTCGGCAGAGGTCAGTGCTCTCAGAATGCTTTTTGAGTTTTTATTTTATTTTAATATAAAAAATAAAAATAACCTTTTTTTATACAAATCATTTAACACATACAGCTAAATAAATGAATAAAAACATAAGAAAAACATAATTAGGGATGTGATGTAAAAGGCTTAAAAAGACTTATTTTTTTAAATATCAGGATGACTTTAAATAAATAAATAAATAAATAAAAAATAAAAAGCAACAATTCGAATGCTTCCTTTTCAGCTTCAATTTAGTTTTTAAACAGGCCACTTCTACTCACTATGCCATCGAAACAACTGAAACAACAAATTTACAATGACGGCTGTCAAGTCTTTTTTCAACTCTCTTTATCAGACACTTCCTACTTCTTCCATTCAACATGGAACATATTTACACATCCAACAAACACAGAGCAGCACTGACATTCATTTGGAGTCATGTTTCCAGCCACCTGGTGACTGTAACTCTAATACTGACTTTCCTTTTAACTCTCTTTTGCTCTCCATCATGGAAATGTCTATCTATTTGGCCACTAATAAGACTTTATATGCACCAGATTCCCACAAACTGGTGAGAGAGGTGAGAGTCATAAAGAAAAGGATTATGGCCTCTTTAAGGGCACATTTCCTATGTAAATATCATGTTTATGGTAGTTACTACTTTGGTCATTGTGTGAGTGTATGCATGCAATCGCTGTGAATACGTCTAGTCTGCAAATCCAATTTTCGAACTGACAACTAATATGAAGCAAACCAATCTCCCTTCCAAAAATGAATTTGTTCCAGCACTTCAACAGTATTTGTTGTCGTGTTGGGTGTGTTCTGGATCTTTTCCACCTCAGCCATCTCCAAACTCATCGACCCCCGTCCGACAGGATCGTACCCCCAGAAACTCATCTCAAATACTCGGGAGATATATGCCGAAAGTGATGAATTCTCGGTACTGAAGGTAGAGAGATAGAAGTGAGGCGGCTGAAATAACACTGTAATACTTTATTGATCCCTCGCTGCGCTCGCCTGTGCCTGAAAAGTCAAGAGCTCAGATTCTGCTACAGACCAGCCACCCTCAAGCTGCCTGAGGTTCATGGTTCTGTAAATAAAAAGTTTAGTAAAATATCTACTGAATGCACTTCGACTGAAGGGGTTGTTTTTTGTTTGTTCGTATATATATATACACCTTTGGGAAAGGAAGTGAGTTCAGCTCAATCATTGTAAAAGCTCTTAGACTTAGATTTAACCCCTTAAAGCCAAACATTCATGCTCCTATAAATGGAAAGTTGAATTCATGAACAAAATAAAATACAAAAAACTCAATATGGTTTAGATGCCATATCTTTTGGTGACTAATATTATTTAAAGGTACAGTTTGTGGTTCCTGGCAGCATCTTGTGGTGAGGTTGCAAATTACAATTAGGAGGTCTTTAGACAGATTCTTTTGTCCATTCTGGGCTACTGTAGAAACAAAGGGAGACCCGGTCCTCATGGGCTGCTCCATCACAAGTGTTGTTCCAATTGTCTTAAAAACTGAAGTGAACCTGAGCCTCAGAGGGCTGAGGGAACAACTGTCACTCCAGTGGTGTATATCACCCACAATGCATTGCAGTCATGCATTTAGTAGAAGAAGATAGTGACAACGTATTGCCATTATCTGCATAACTGCATAACTAATTGAGGTTATATGTGGATCAAATCGACTTTTTTATGCGTTTTTTATTTATTACTCTATAAACACTATTTCATCATCCTCTGACCAATATGGTTTTCTTGCCTTCTCTTCTTTTGCCATTTCTTTACCATCTATAGATAAACATTATGAGACGAACATGGGTGAAGTTCAAAATGGTTTCCATGGAAACTAATAATCACCGTACAGTCAATTCCTTAAAGTTTTTCCTTAGCTATGGACACCTTTGATGGTCTTCTGTGCAACACCCTTAGGTGTTACGCACGGCTGAGGAAAAATTAAGCCTTAAGTGTCAAACTTATGGAGAAAACTTGCTCCTGGCTTTTGAGTCGAAGGCCGCTTTTTTACCTTTGAATTTGGAGCTTTTACCGACATTTTAACAGTATAAATGGCGGAAAAAAAAGGCCAACGGGAGCAAAAGTTGAACTCGCCTAAACCGCCGTATTTCACATAAAGTAAAGCAGAAAATAGCTGTTGGAAATGGACCAGCAGCACTCAATACAATAAAGGTGAGGTTGGGTGCTTACTGTCAATTTCACCGTACAGCCGGAGAGGAAGAGCACAGCTCACTTTTGACATTTAACAGAAACGCAATTTCGGTGTGATGATTCATAGAGTGAGTATACATCAGTGAAATCATTCAGGAGGCCTCATCCATTCCAACCACTTTAGCAACCTGTCATTCAGCCAGGTATATGGCTGTAACAGCGTCATAAATTTCTGGCAGCAACAATGTGATACGTGACGAATGTGTTGGTGTGACAACAAGTGCATTCATGCAACACAGAGTTTGTGTGGGTTAAAAAACATCATTGACGATTTAGGATCAGAATTGATCATCATGTCTGTTAAAACAAAAACGCACATGTATAAAATCCATGGGAATGTGGTGTCAAAACTAATACATAGGAAGTATAAAACAAGTCAGTGTTCTTAAAGATGATGATGGTCTCAGCTCAGTAGGCAGGTTTAAAATCTAAGTGCAGCCTAAAAAAGGCATAAATACGCATATTTTCTAATTGACATGAGCAGAGAACAGCGCGTCAAGCAGAAACCGGCAAGTTTGCTACACAACAGAACAAGTAGTAAGCTGTTATTTCTCCGCTTCAGCGTGTTGCCCACAGATGTAGAGATGACAGTTCAGCAGAACCGAGCAGCAGGACAGGAAGTGTAATTATCTGCTTCTACTGTTCATCTTCAAAGAGACGGGGCAAGATGCCAGACAGCCTGACTGGCAAAGAGGGGTAAAAGGAAAAAAAACAACAACTAGAACAGTAGAGAGCCAGATAGAGAGGGAGAAAGAGATAGTGATGAAGACGGAATTCAAAAAGAAAGAGAGAAGCCCGAAGAAGGAGCGCCGAACGGCTCACTTCTCATCGAGCGGGAGAAAAGTCAAACTTGGTGGAAATCAGAAGGGGCGATTTTTCACGTTCAACCCTTTTCTGTTTTTTCTTTTTTTTTTTTCCCTGACAGCTCCTCGGAGATACAGATGTCTGACATAGACTTTCTCAGAGAGAGAGAGAGAGTGGACGAGAACAAGAGGGAAGAAAAATTAAGAGAATGTGTGAGAGACAGTGTGGGAAGAGGAGGGGAGGGAGGAGGGGGGGGGCTACACAAGAGAGTGATGGATTGAGATAGCGCACAGAGTGGAGACAGAGAGAGATTGTCATCATCATCATGAACAATGACTCCCTGATAGAGGAGGCCTGTCGCTGTACATTTTCGACCCAGCTGAGCAAGGAGCGGGGAGGAGGTGGGGGGGAGGCGGGGGGCGGGTTATGGAGGAGGGAGGAGGGGGGCGGCCGCCTGCCTGCCCACCTGCCAGGGCCTCAGTCATGCTTTTTAGCATCTGCCAAACTGAAGGACGCTTGGTGCCATGTGCTTCTCCACCGGAGGAGTCTAAACGTTTGTCAGTCACAGTGAGGGCTTCTGTTCGCCTCCGTCTCAGCCAAACAGGGGTTTAATGCCCCCACACACACCACACACACACACACACACTCCCGCCCCATGTAAACAATCCCAGTGTGTGTGATAAGTCAGCCCCACATCCAGTGCAGCTGTGGGGCGGCTGACAGCTGACGCAGGGGCTGCCCCGTCCTTCTCCTTCCTCCTCCGCTACAACCCGGCCTCCTCCTCTTCTCCTGTGTTTCCATGAGACAGACCTGCCTTTTTTTTTTCGTTTTTTTTTCACAGTTGTGCCTTGGGCATCGTGCCAGGGTGAGTCAGGAAAAGAGAAGCACAAAGAGAGGGTGGGGGGGGGGGGGAGAAAGGGCGGCAGGGTTTGGCTAATGGCTTTTAGAGCACTAGGTGCAACAGAGATTTTGCGAGACAGTCGAGATTCATTCAGACCTGAGAAATATTTAAACAACTGGGAAAGATTGCGATCCAAATGCAAAACTCATTAGCGAGTACAAAGTCCTTCCGAAGTGTGCGGTTCCACAAAGTATAAACGTGGTTTATTGCAGCTTGGGTCTAATTATTGAAGTTGTGAAAGTCATCAGCAGGTTTCAGAGTTAAAGCTTGTGACATCTTGTTGCAGGTTACAGCCAGAGTGTCCTTATACAAGAAGGACTCTTTTTTTTGTTTTCTGCCTTATCACTTTAATCATGTGGTGACGCTTGACCCCGAAAGTCGGAACCTAGCTGGGTTTAGATCGTTATTTCTATTTTTGTACTCAGTGAAGAAACTGCTGAGGTCTAACGACTCGCAAAATCGCAGCCGCGTCCGAGCAGGAAAGAAGCCCCAACAGTCACGATTAGACAGGTTGTAAAACCATGGACGCTGCACCGCGGCCAGATTATTTGACGCTTGCTTTTTCGCGGGCACTGGTCCGCACCCGATATGTAATAACCCCCTCCCCCCCGTCACGCAGGAATGAAGGACACGCAGTTAACAGTCAAAAACCTCGAGCCAGGAAGTGGATGTTTACGATGACGGTTATAATTTGACCGTTCTCCTTCATTTTGTCTTTTAAATAAACCGGGCTTCCCTGGAGGTATGTTTAAATGGTGCAGGCCTGTGTTACTTTTTAATACTGATCTCTGCAAATTTACTTATTTTTAGCCAAAGTTGCAATAAACCTGAATTATCCTTTAAAAGGAGTCCTGAGCAATTGGCAAAAACAAATACATTTTAATCTCCACATTAGGCTGTAACATATACAGCTCTGGAAAAAAAAGAAGAGACCACTGCAAAATGATCATTTTTTTCTGATTTTACTACTTATAGGTATGTGTTTGGGCAAACAGAAGATTTTTGTTTGTGTCATTTTCTCCCTAACTCCAAATAAAATGATTATAATTTAGAGAAAAGACAAAAAAGATCCGATGTTTTCAGACCTCAAGCAATGTAGATCAAAGAATGAAGATCAAATTCAATTTAAAACAACATAATACTAAAGTTTACACTTAATGTTTACAAGAAGAGTTCAGAAATCAATATTTGGTGCAATAACCCTTATTTTTAATCACAGCTTTCACGAGTCTTGGCATGCTCTCCACAAGTCATTTCACTCCTGGTGCCTCTTTAAGCAGAATGAGGTGTAATGTGTTGGAATTCAACAGACGCTGGAATGGAATGGCTGGAATACATGTAGAGATGCTGATTTCAGAACAAAATGCACTGGTCTCTTATATTTTTCCAGAGCTTCTTTTTTTTACTAGTATCAAACCATCATCTACAGTAAGTTTCTCTATATTTGTGTATTAAACAAACATAGATTTTCTACATCACTGTGGAAATCTTTATAAAATGAAGTCATCTGCTGTGAGCGACTGAAAACGGGAGGAAATAAGTATCAATATGTGACAGCAATAGAAGTGAATTCATTAAAGAAAGAACCAGGTGTCTTATACTGAATGGTGTCCAAGTCCATTGCAGAGTTCCTGTTTGAACATCACTCTATGTACTTTCCCTGCGACTTCATGAACAATAAGCCATTCATGCTGTGTGGCATGTTGTTTTCGCTTTCTGGAAATCTTTTCCTACTAAACGACATTTGTGTGCAATTAAAGCACGAACAAACCCCTGATTTTTTTTTTTTCTCCCAAATGTTCTGTTTTTTCATCGTTTATAATGCGGTAACATATAGATTATTCTGTTGCCTCCACAGGAAGAAAAGTGTCTCCTTCAGGACATGCGGGTGTTTGGGTGACAGGAGCCACGTTCTCCCCTCCCTCCCCGTTCAGCCACAACAGGACACTTCTTCAGAAATAATGGGATTATGTCCAGGGTTGATATCCAGCTTTATAGCTCACGTGTGGCCAGTGCACCTCTATTCAGCAGCTGCTATGACAGGCCTGTCAAGGTAGGCTGTGGAGAAGCCACTAGACACAAATCTACCACGACCTCCAAAACTGAAGCTCTATTGTGCGGCTTTTTTCTGTCCAGTGGAGCTTTTACAAGCGCCATTATACCGAGGAACTCACCAGGCAACTTGTATTTCATTCGTTATGACCCTGATGTCAAGTCAAAAGCCACTTTCCAGCAGGAGATGATCAGCTTCACACAAAGCAGAGGGTTGCAGTAACTACAACTAACCGTTCATTTTCATTTCATTTCTGATGACAGGTTTAAAATGAAAAACGTTCCCCATGAGCACAAGCTGAAATCTTCAAATTGCTCGTTTTGTCCGACCAACAAAAGAAGTGCAGTATTCAGATCCGTTTCTAAAGTAAAAGCACAAATATCTCTGTAGTATTCTGAGTGGAAGTAAAAGTCAGGATATTAACAGAGCGGCTCATGCTTGTGCTTTATAATGATATGATCAGCTTATTACTACAAATGCATTCACATAAGCAGCATTCTGATGTTATATCCGGTTGAGGTGGAGTTAATTTAAATGATGTGCATGTGTATAATAATACATCACTAAAAGGTTTTTCACATCTAAATCTGCAGCAACTACAGCTGTCGTTTCAATGTAGTTTAATGGATTAAAATGGACAAAAAGGGACAGTTTAAATAAGGTGTACTTCCACTGCAATAGGTGCAATTACTGCAATTACTGAAGGTCACTAAAGGGTTTTGAAATCTAAATCTGCAGCAACTACAGCTGTTACTTTGATAGTTTAATAGAGCAAAAAGGACAAAAACGAACACACTAAAAATACACTAGTACTAACACCCAGTGAAAGAAACATCTACACATATTTACTCGAGTACAGTTTTTAAGGTACTTGTACTTTACTTGAGTATTTTTATTTGATGCTACTTTACACTTTAACTCCACTTCAGGAGGAAATATTGTACTTTCTGCTTATTATGTAATGATGTGATCACAACCCCAACAGTGATCCGCTTTGTGTTGACTCTGCTTATATGTACATGAATCAATATTAATAATCCGATAATATATTGATGATAAATGCTCTATGACACTTTCAATGGGACAGTTTACATAAGGAGTACATTCACTGCAATAGTTTAGTACATTATGCTGCTACATTAGTTAAATTGCGAAAGTTAGATTTTGAATGAAGGACTTTTTACATGGAATGGAGTATTTTTACATTGCTGTATCACTACTTGTACCCAAGTAAATGATCTGAATACTTCTTCCAGCGCTGCTCATACCTCAAAATTTTACTAAATGAAATACTTGAGTAAATGTACAACAGCTGACCAACAGTCCAAAACCAAAAGTTAATTACGACTTCAGAAAAACAGCAGATATTCACATCTAGAAGCTGCAACCTGTGAGTTTGGGGCATTTCAAAAGTAAAAAAAAAAAGTGGAAAAGTGGTGAACAAAGTACTCACATCCTTCATTTAAGTAAGAGTAGAAAGAGTATTATCAGCATATACCTAAAGTAAGTAAAAGAGTTAACAGATGGGGGTGTTTTAATGTTATAATTCAGCCAGTTTAAGACACTTTGGGTATATTAATAGTGAAAGTACTGCATCATAAAGTGTATGGCATGGCAAGTAAAAAGACTATTAATATATATTATTTCACGTCAAACTTTCATCTGAAAAGTAAATGTAGAAGAGTAGAAAGTTCCAGCAGCACCTTTAAAGCTTCATTTTTTTTTAAAGCTGCGTTTTTTTTTTGTTTTTTTTTTACAATAATGCAGGTATTTCCTTCATCCCCATCAAGCAGCCTGACCCCGAACAGGAAAAAAAAAGCCTCCAACTTGACTCTTGACTCTTTTCTCTACGATCACGAGCCGTAGAGACAGAAGCTCTTATCTCTCTCTGTCGCCACTTTGCACAAGTGCAACAAGGATCTAGAAAAGTTCCCTCCGCGCTTTAAAGACCCAACAACCGCTAATAGTTATTTTATGTTATTATTTCTAGATCTTGACACATTATTCCAACACAACAACACCCTTCCCTCCACACTCATCGCTCGCTCTTGTCCTGCCTGTGACACTTTCAGTTTTGCCTGAAGGCGATAAAAGAGTTGAAGGCTCTATTTTTCCCCCTTGTGTTCTTACCGCTTTCGCTGGACTTGGGTCAACGAAGCCCGCGGAGTCGCTTTTTTTTTCCCGCACCGAAGCTCACTTCCACAGGGCGAGACGCGGATGCGTCAGGTGTACGCCGCTTCCCGCGAACGAAGGAGGAAAACACGGCGGAGAACGACTCATGTTGAGTTGAAGCTGAAGCCCTTTTTTTTTTTACTCCTCCTTTTTTTTCTTTTTAACTCCGAACTGCGCCCGCTCCACGCGCTACTACGCGTAAATGGAAGAAGCGAACGACGAGAAAATAAGCTCGTTTTCAGGCTTTAAACTACGGCGCCGGCGGATAAGACGAAGTGAGGCGTGCGAAGCGTTCAGCTGCTCTCCAGCAAACTACAGCTCACTTCAGCATGTTTTTACATAACAGCATCATCCGCTTTTTTTATGTTGACGCATCATGAATCGAAAACATGGAGTTTCTTAAAGGGCCACGGACGCTGCCGTCCACATGTCACCGTCCCCCCGGCAGCCCCCGCTGCGGCTGACAGATGGCTTTCACCTAGTTAATGTCTTTAAGCCCCGTTCTTTTAGGACTTGCGTTAACCCCCCGGCGGCAGAAAGAGCTGAAAGAAGGATCGGTGGCGTGTTCAAGACCCGAAAGGAAAAAAAAAACCCGCTCTGACATGTGACTGCACGGTGCCTCCTGGAGCACAGATGCAGGGAAGAAAGTGTCTCGTGCATGTGACATTTGTGCGTTTATTTTTTTTCTAATATTATTTCAGCAAATGGAACCTGAGGTTTTGTCATATATATGCACAGTATTTGTCATAATTCAACTTTCTGGTCAAATTTATAAACCACATTAAAAGATATAATGAAACATCTTATAACCACATTATTTATTTTCTAGGACAAATGGACAGATAACTAAAATAAATAAGTTGTCTTTAGTAACTTAAATAAAATAAGCTTGAGCTTTTCAATTGTCATTATTTGAAACATATATCAAATTAAATTTAAAAAATTGCTTGAAATATAAAAGCTACATTAGAATGTTTACTTTAAATGAGCAAACTAATCATTTAAAAAGTACAATAAACAAACAGCATCTTATTTTTTTCGACGTGTATTGTAAATAAATAAATGCAGTGACTGAGACACTGTATGATTCAAACTCACATAATCTCAGGAAGGTGCTGATATTAATACATGTTTGCATACATTAACATTTAGTCTACCGGCAGAACAAATAAAAAAACATCTCCTGCAAGATGAAAGGATCCTTCTCCTTCTTACTTATATGCTAACTTCAAAGGTGTGTTCATTATCTAAAATAAATAAACCATTTTAATGCAGGAAAAAAAGAACTTTGTGAATATTTAAGCAATTACCTATTTTCATGTTTGTTTTCCGGCACAATAGAGAATAGAGTCTAGCCTGATTTTCCTTTTTAGCTGGTTCTGTAGTCCTCAGGAAGGACGTTGGATAGAAAAGCTTCTCTTCAAAATAAAGAATTAACAATCACTAATTCCTAATCTATAGAACATTAAACGATTCATTAACATTGAGGAAATCTTAGAAGCTCTTCATTAGTGGTTCATTATCTGAAAATAGGCCTATAAAGTGTATTAATTCACTTCTAATAGCCTGTATGCATATAACCGCATTGTTGCAATAATAATAGATTCAAAAAGACAAACTTATGGGATTAGTTCTCTATAAACTCACTTACATTCGTGATCTTCTCTGAACTAAACGATCATTCTTCATCATGTCATTGGGTTTCGATGGAAGAACGGGCCACTGGCCACATCAGGACAGGAAACTGGCAGAAATGGTCTATCTGAGGTCTTCTTTCCTGGCATTAAACTTGAAGTGAGTCCAAA
This sequence comes from Lepturacanthus savala, assembly GCA_030544235.1. Classification (NCBI taxonomy): domain Eukaryota; kingdom Metazoa; phylum Chordata; class Actinopteri; order Scombriformes; family Trichiuridae; genus Lepturacanthus; species Lepturacanthus savala. Next base: position 14,434,633 of record CM060469.1, on the reverse strand, counting down.
ATAGAGAGAGGGCATAAAACTCAACTGGATTCCCTTTCGCTTTGGTATTGATTGATTTTTAATTCTGTGTTTGTGTTAAAATAAATAACGATAAAAAATGTGAAAACAATAAATGCACCCAACTATTTACATGGACACAAAATAATCTATTGTATTCAATAGAATATTATAGCAATGTCTCAAAAGGTGTAGATTCGATTAATGTCTTCCTATGATATAATATAAATAATATACTTTTTATATAATATAAAAAGTAGAGATTATCTACAAGGATAGAGGATGTTTTATTGCTGTACAGATACAAAAGAAAACCCTGATGCAAATTTGTGACTTGTGATATTCAGCTATACGAATGAAAATGACTTGATTTTGACCTTTTTTACGCTCTCGTCATAGCAGGAAAACGATATCTGGAACTGATTAAATAGCTTCTATTCAAATGTCCAACGAAAACCTATGGGGTTCATGCTTTGTGGAAAACTAAATAGGATTCAGCATTGTCACTTTTATTGTTCAGACCTGTGCGTTTCCTGCTTTCATGTGTCAAACTGTCTGCTGAGAAAAGGCCTCTTCTGACACCTACGTGCATTATCACGTGTGTAAAGGTTTCAGGTTGCATTTATGAGCGCTACATTTTCACAAAAGAAAAGTCTGATTTCTCACTGACAACATCTCAGTTACAGATAATGATGTTTAAACGCTGACTTATTTCCCTGTAAAAGGGGAAATCCAGCGTGAAACAGAACTCCAATGTATTATTCAAATGCACCGGGATAGTTCAATCATTGTCTGAGCTGCTGTTTCCCCTCTGTCTTGTCTAAAAACAAGGAGCTCTATGTTCAGCGGAAACGCAGAAACATGTTTTCTTTAGACTATTGTATATCACAGGAGGCATCTGAACCATAAATGCACCCGCATATTCGGGGCAAGCCGTCATCTCTGATTACATTCAAAGGAGCAGATGCAGTGTCTCTTACGTTTCTGCGGTGTGCCGAGAAGCATCAGAATCCGAAATAACAGTCGTTTCTTCTCCACTGGAGGGTTAAAGAATCAAACAACAGACTCTGAATACTCCCATTCACAGAGACACGTTAAGCTGCATCGACGTCCAACCGAATATATTCTGCACATCAATCAGCCCCAGTCGGAGGCTGACAGAGATGAATGACAATAGATGGATTGGAGGCAATAAACTGATGATCCATCATCTGAACAGATGATGGACAGAGTTACAGTTTCTACAGCAGGTTACTGAGAGAAAGACGACCAAAAGACTATTCATCCGAGAACGCCCCGTTCAATCAATCACTCAAGTTTATTTCTCACATGTAATCATAAGGTGCAATCACAGTATGTATTCCCGCCTGTACATTTACTGAACTCATTAAGGATCCTAGTGGCCTGAGTGTGGAAGATTTACCCAGCAGTCCCTTTGCTGCACTACTTTTTCCTATTTGATGGATGTGAGCTGAAGTGAGATAACACTACTCATACTTTGTTGTGATTAAGGTAAAGATTGGATTATAGCAATCTAATGAAAACCAAACATTCCTTACAAACTCTTACAGTTGTGTTCAATATGATAGCGTGCGTTTAAAAACGTGACCAAAGCCCAAATCCTGATAATAATTTTTATTTCAGTGCATTGGGAAGACTGCATTTGGTTTCTGAGAACTGCTTCACATCTGTGTTGCATGGACTCAACAACTTCTGGCACCTATGATTGGGTATTTCAGCCTCACAATTTCTCAGAATTCCTTGGTTTTGCCTCAGAAACTCAGAAATAGCATTTTTGATGTCAGTCCACAAGTTTGTAATGAGATTAACATCCAGGGATTGGGTTGGCCACTCTGCATAAGACAACATGACCCCTTCAAGTATTTAGATATAGGCAAACTGATCCATGATGCATTGTATGCGTTAAATAGGCTCGACCCATATCATGATGCCTGCAGCACCATCCTTCACTGTCTTCAGAGTGAACTGTGACTTACATTCAGTGCTTGGTGGTCGTCTGACAAACTGTCTGTGGTCCTTGGACCCAAAAAGAACAATCTTACATTCATCAGTCCTCAAAATATTTCTCCATTTCTCTTTAGGCCAGGTGATGTCTTCTTTGTCAAATTGTATCCTCTTCAGCACAAAGACAAAGCATCATGGATCAATTTGCCTATATCAAAACAATTGAGGAGGTCATGTTGTCTTACATAGAAGAGGAAATGCCCTTGAAGTGTGTGTTTCAACAAGACAACAACCCCAAAAACACAAATAAAAGAGCAGCACCTTAGTTCCATACCAACAAAATTAAAGTTCTGGAATGGCCAACCCAATGCCCAAACCTTAATCCCATTAAAAAACTTGTTGGGTGACATCAAAAATGATGTTTCTGAGGCAAAACCAAGAAATTGTGAGGCTGAAATACTCATAGTATACTATGATATAATAACAGAAGTTGGTTGAGCCCAAGCAACATAGTTGTGTAGTATTTCTCAGAAACCATGGTCATAACAAATAATTACTTTAATGATTCACAGTAATACTAAATCCTGGAGATTTCTTAGTTTATACAGTAAATATTTAAGTTTGTAAAGAAAAATACAGAAACTGCTATTTCTTCGAACAACCTAATATTCATTTTTCTTCATTTTTTGTAGAGATTAAAAAATTGACACATTCTTCTATATATTTTGATTTAGGATATAAAATGCAGTGTTTCCAATGCATCGAAGTAAAGTTATTATAAGGATTTTGGCTTTAATCATGTTTTTAAACACAATGCAACACACCTGGTATCTCCATGTGATCTGTATGTGGAAATGCTATCTAGATAAAGAAAACACAAACTGTACAGCGCGGCCACAATGAGAAGAAAAAGGATTAACTGCCTCAATCTGTGAACTAAAGCAAGTACTGCCAAAAGCTGAAAAAAGGCTGCCATATATTGGGATTACAACAGGGCCACAACTGAGTAAACAATCATGTATTTTAAAGCTAGAGTTTGTAGATTTATTATCAGCATCTAGTGGATCAGACTTGGCAGAAATTAAAAATAATGTCTATTTGGGGGGAGTCATGCTGCAACACTCAATAGACTGAAATCAGCAACCTCACCACTAGATGCCTCCAGAATCTACACACTGTACCTTTAATACACGTGTAAATGCAAAGATCCATGGTTTGAATAACTCGTAGGACGTCATTGCATTTACACAACATGCAAGAAAAACAAATTCTTGTGTTAATCTGACAATGGTCCGACTTTTAAAAGGCATATATACACTTTAGTCGGATTGAATTTAGACTGCACAACAGTACAGACGGGAAAAAGTGGAGCAGAGAAGCCGCCAGAACAGGCTTGAAAAAACTGTTCTGGATTGAAAAAACTAATTATTGCCTTAATCCAAGTATAACTGGACAATTAAAGTGCATGTAAACGTGTTACTCTAATTAATATCAGAGCTTTCCAACAAAGACACCCAGATTATGTGATTGGCTTCTGTTTTCTGTAGCATGTATAGACCTTAATTGGAATTAAACTAGACAATGCAAGGGTAGCAAGTGTCCTGATGAATGCAGCAGCCTTTTACACCAGATATATCACCCCCTAGTGGAAGACTGGTAGTAATTTGTTTTTTTCTGTTGGACGTAAACTGAGACACGGATATAAGTCTGATTAGACTCCGAAACAGAATGTTCAAGATAATTTGATTAAGACATGGATGTAACAGACTGAGTGTTTCTCCAATCAACCCCAGGTCTCTGAGAGGCATTGACAGCTCTGACAGCACAAGGCCAATCACAAGGAGAGAGTAAGGAGGGGACATTTTTCTGAGTGAGTGTGTGAGAAGGCAGACTGCATTGCTCCTATTGATCGAACAAGGCGCTTTGTGATCATAAAAGCTGCTAATTACTATAGACCACAGTCATTTAAATAATAAACTGGGAAAATGGCTAAATCCTCTTTAAGTATAGCTTTGTGTCATTTCAAAAATTAAATCCCTCACACATTTGGTGATTCACCACATATAGCATTTCTAAATTTGACAGCTTTAACCACTAATTGCATAAATCAGTGTAATTTTGCAGTTTTGTAAGTTGATGCCATTAAGATAGTGCAGATTGTCAGTATCCTATCCTACTAAAGCCCCCAGTAACCTAGGGACATTACACAACTGATTTTAACAGGCTGAACAGTTCTCTACACAACTGACCTTGTTAGTCTTAAATTGATTAGAAATCAAAGTTGATTGAATTTCTACAGGTGCAGCTGTAACTTGAGTGCTGGTGGGATTGACACAAATTCAAGTCCATTAGTAAAAAAAAAAGCTTTTTATTTTCATTTGCTGCAAACAAAACTATGTTTCATGTATTCTGTACATCTACATATAGTTAACAAAGACAAACAATTAGGGTTTTTCTTGTCAGAATGATTTTGTCATTATACAAGTTGGCTCCAAAAAAATGAACAAACAATATTCAATGGTTTTCTGGAACACAGTACGGACCTATGTTTTTCCCCTTTGATGAAAAAGACTTTAGCGTGCACTGAACCATGGAAGGGTTCTGAAGATGTAACCCAAGAGAAAACTCCACATATTTAAACAAGGAAGTAAAGTCGATTCACTAGAATTATTCAATTAACTGTAGTGATAATCACTGTTGAAGTTAGACAGAGCATTACTGGATGTTTATTCCAGTAACAGGAGCTTGCCCAAGTGTTCTGGGGCAACACCAAGCTCCTGCCAGCTCAGCTTACAGCCTCAAAGTCATCGGTTTGCTGATTCGATACATTTATAATAATGGAGCAGTATTTAGAAACCACTTGTTCTTAACGCCATTGAAATGCCAACTTGACATGTTTTCCATCCGAATACAGACGCCAAGACTCTTGGCAGCAGCACTTTCAGAGCTCGAGTAGGAGTGTTTAACACAGCACAAAAACAGTTCTCGTCCTGTTGAAATTAAAGCATGTATTAACTACATTATACATTTAATTTCATCAGTAGATGGAAACATTATACATGAGACACTTCAAAAACTTAAATAATTTTACAGCTTTATTTGCATGTCAGAGGTTATGTAGTGACTACAATTATCCTGATATGAAAAAATGTAATTACTTCAAGGCCACTTAACATAGAAAATCATTTTATTTGTTTTGCCTGTCAATAATTGTTAAATCGGAGTGATTTCATGTAGAGTATATACACACACATTTAAACCCCAGGTGCCAGAAAATACTTGTGAAATACCTACATAATGTACAACAGGATTCTAACAGCAGCAACATTTCACTCGCTGCAAGGCCCTTCGTGTGAGTAACTGTCCATTCGTGGCTCATTTAGTATTTAGAGGTTGCCGTTTCTCAGTTCGTCCTATTTGAACATGGAGTTGAACGCTCGTCCAATGATGAGCCGACGTATTTCACTTGTGCCTGCACCGATTTCATACAGCTTCGCATCGCGCAGGTAACGTCCCATGGGGTAGTCATTGATGTAGCCATTGCCACCTGTTGACAGATTGATAGATTAAAATCAGCTATAGTGACGCGCTGCTCTAAACTTTATTCTGGTGCAACAAAGTTATCGGATCAGTTTGCACAATACACAAAAAGTTCCATCAAGTTGCTCCAAAGAGTAATCATACGGCACAAATATAGTAATTACTGGTATTCCAAAGAAAAACAAACTCAGTATCTCAACCATTTTTTAAACAAATCATAATTTATCAAAAGCCGAATTCAACAATTTGACATTTATAGTACTGTAGAGCCGTAAAATCAATTGCCATAAAGCAATTACCAATTATTTTAAGTAATTTCTTTAGAACAAAAACTAAAATACTCTAACTTAATATCTTTGGGTTGTGTACTGTCCATCAGTATTAATGCGCTTAATATAAATTAAATAATAATAATAATTAAATAAAATAGTGGTGCCCAAGTGAGTGAATTATAAGTGAGTTATCAGAGCTTCCTGGAACAGTGCTCCAACTGAAAACATTTTACTTTCATTCCAGTTTGTATGGTGCCAAAGGAATAAATTACTGAATCTGGCTACTGTGGGCTTAAAAAGATCTTTTGTTGCTTGTTTGCTAATACTGACTTTGTGTTTCCAGCTATATGCATTTTGTGATGCAAGAAATGTTTATTTCCTGGTCCAACAAAAAATATCAGATTCAAATGAAAGGGTTTTTAAATCAGGTTTCTGCAAAGTGGCTGCCAGCCCTGACTGGATCTACAAGTTCACTAATCATTTCTGCTCCAAATGTCAGGAGATATTTGGTGCACAAGTCATTTGTATCTTTTGTGAGCCTAAGAAAAACAGTAATGTCACATGTCCATGTTAATGTGGTTATAGTTACAGCTCTACATCTATAAAATGTTTAATCAAGTGGACGACATCCTGGTATTGTGCATCATGCTGGCTCACGGTCACACAGTCATCATCTGCATCTCTAGACGTATTCATTTCTTCAACAGAGCTGCACCTCTTCAGACTAGACTTCACTGAGCTGAGTGTTGTTTTCATTCAGATTCAGTTTCCAACACTAGCTTCTTTTCACTGTTAATAATTTGACCATCTTCAGCAAGACAACTGTGTGTCCATGACAGACACCAGCACAACCACTTCCACATCTGGGAATGGAGCCCTGAAAACGTTTAAGAGGGAACCTGTGGGTTGCTTCCCCCTGTCCATCTGAGTCAAACTTGAACTTTAATTCAAAAATGTCAGTCCAGCTAAAAGTGAAAAAGATACGAGCGAAAAAATGAAACTGCAAAGTGTCCACTGAAAATGTCACAGAACGTTCCTCTCCAAACCTCCAGTTGTCCAAATTGCTCTTGTACCACTTTCATTCCCTTCTATGAAAAAAAAAAAAAAAAAACATGACAGACTTCAGTTCACGGTTCAGTTTTCATCGTTTTCTTGGCACTTACCCAAACACTGAATGCCGTCCAAAGCAACCTGTGTGGCGTTCTCAGCACAATAGAGAATCACCCCAGCACAATCCTGTAATGGCAACACAAACCAACACAGTCACTGTGTGCAGTGGTAAGGAAAAAAACATAGGAACAAAATAGGATTATAAAAAGCTTAAATAAAATGGGATGTTCAATGAAATTATATATATATATATATATATATATATATATATATATATATATATATATATATATATATATATATATAGATATATATATATAGATATATATAGATATATATAGATAGAAGAACAAATTTAAGTATATTTTGTTTTTTAAAAAAGGAATACTTTAATCAGCTGTGTTTAACATTTTACTTTAATTTTCTTGTTAGAAGCATTCCTAAATGGATCAAATGTGTATTTCAAAATCCTAGAACATGCCTTTTTAAAATCCAAGGCCATTATTTGCTATATACCCGTTATATAATAAGTAAAGCTAGAGTTGAGTGAGAAACCCTCTCACCATTGCACTGAAGTGTCCCTTATCACAAGCGCGGGCGACGTTGTACACGTACTGTCGACAGGAGCTCAGCCTGGTGTACATGTCGGCCATCTTGCCTTGCATTAACTGTCAGACATATGAACATTACACATTCGTTCAGTTTCACTCAAGTCAAATTACTCTTTGAAATTCTGTAGCCACCAGCTCCCTAGCCAAGGTTGCCCTTTTAATTTAATGATATAAAAAAAAATTGTGTTGGACTTCAATAATCTGAATGGAGTGAAGAATTAAAGTCAAAACCTGAAAGTGTCCAATCTTTTGTCCAAAGGCTTCTCTGACATGTAGGTAAGGAACAGCAAAGTCCAAAACTGCCTGCATGATACTGAAAAGTAATGATGGTGTTAAAGATTTAAGTGACAAAAAAGTAACAACACTTATTTCAGAAAAGGAACAAAGCAATAAAATCATAACTCGATTAAGAACGATTTCTAAACAAAACATTCAGTACAATCTTAAAAACTTGAACTCTTCATTCATGTACAGCATTATTAGCCTTTTTGACACCAGTAAAAGAAATCCAATACAAAATCAAAAGGTCAAATTAATAAACATTCGAAATCACATTTTATGTATATTTTCATATTTATGTCCCCGTTATAATTCAAATCGAGTTCTGTATGAACTTACCCAATCGGTCCTGATGAGAGGACCAGCCTCTCCAGATCTAGGCCACTCATCATCACATAAACACCTTTGTTCAATGGACCCAGGATGTTCTCCTCTAAAACAAATTAAATCAAAAATAAATTAAAAGGGCTGCTTGATAAATTCCCCCCTGAAATAACGGTTAAATCTGCACAGGAATCAGACAACACACACACAAATATGAGTGAAAACAAAAGCAATACTGAACCATGGATTGTCCTGTTTTACACACCTGGGACTTTGCAGTCTTCAAAGATCAGTTCACAGGTGTTGGATCCCCTCATGCCGAGTTTGTCGAGCTTCTGTGCTGTGGAGAATCCCGGCATTCCCTGCAGGACGGAGACTCGCATTGAAAACACGCAGACCATCACATCCCCTCGGCTGCAAGTGAATCCTGTGACGGAGACGGAACACCCACCCACCCCCACACCGGACCAGACTTACCTTTTCAATGATAAAAGCTGTGATGCCTTTTTGATGGGCCTCGGGGTTCGTCTTGGCATAAACAATAAGTACGTCAGCATCTGGCCCGTTTGTGATCCAGAACTTGTTTCCATTAAGAATATAGTGATCGCCTGTGGAAGCAGAATCAAAACTGGCTTGAACTTGAACACCTGTTTGGATCTGTTAAAATCCTTTACAGCATAGTCTTGAATGATCATCATATATTTACAGAAGTTACCCATAGCTTAAAGGAGAGAAACATCAGCTCATCTAATAAGCAGCTTCTCATAAAACAATTTAGGCCATGACATTTTCAGACAGCTCAACATTTACTTTTCTCATCCTGGCAACACCCAAGTCTCACCGATCAAACCTGCACACACCACTAGGCTATCATTAGCCACGCAGACCATCACTAGCGTCTAAGTAGTATTTACAAGGTATGAAGTAAGGAGCGGTCACTGAAGGATCCAGACACTAGAGCTGATAGCACTTTGTCAGCTGAAATTTATGTTTGAGTATCTTCATTTCATGACATTTCCCCCCTTTGATACTTTAGTTAAGTAGCTGCTATCACAGCTGTTGCCTCAGCAGGTGGCAGGAATCACATAATCAGATTTTTTTAACTATTATTCTGGTCTTATTATCTATTGTTATATTCAATTTCGTATGAGACCTTGCTCTATTTCTGAATCTCTTGTAATTAAAATGAAAAATATATGATTTTGATCAGCAGTAAATAAACTACAGACCATGGCACGAGGTGAAAAATTAAAACATTGTTTTATAATAGTAGCACTACTGCAGATGATGTGTGGCTTCATACCTTGCTTCTTGGCTTTGAGTTTCATGGAAACCACATCGGAACCAGCGTTGGGTTCACTCATGGCCAGGGCTCCTACATGCTCCCCTGTCATTAACTGGCAACAGGGAAGACCAAGACAAGAACCACAAATTCAATCATCTTGCATTTTAGTCATTTTTCAAGTTGTATGAAAACCACCTCTTTGATCCTGACCTTTGGCAAGTACTTCTCCTTCTGTTTCTCATTTCCGTGACGCACCATCTGATTGACACAGAGGTTAGAGTGGGCACCGTAACTAAGAGCGATGGCTGCTGACACTCGCGATATTTCCTCCATAACAATGACGTGATCCAAGTAGCCCAATCCTGTTCCTCCATATTCCACTGAAACACACACACACAGAGCAAATTCACTTGGAATCACCAAGAAAAAAAAAAGATAACAGCCTTCAGTTCATGCTTTAATACAAATAAGTTTCGGAATGGATCGTTAATTTGTAAAAAAAACAAAAAACAAAACTGTTTGTGTTGCAAACTAATTACTTTTTTCCATCCAATTGTCTTACCTGGTGCAGTCATTCCAAGGAGCCCCATCTCCCCCATATCTTCCCAAAATTCCTGGTGCAAAGGTAAAACATTAATTACAGTACAACAGCAGCTCTGTGGTGGTATGCTATTAAAGTTTCATTGTAAATAAAAATACAGATCTCCTGAAAGGGATACAGCAGGGATGTGGGATAGGTGACACTTCCATAAATTATGTAACTCCATAAGTGAACAACAGGGTATGTGCACAATAAGGTATTTCAACTCACCCGCATTCCCGGAAACTCATTGGTCCTGTCGATCTCATCAGCCTTGGGTGCTAGTTTTTCTGCACAGAATTTGCGAACAGTCTCCCTGAGCTGTGCAAAAGATACCATTTAATAATTTATATATGGAATAAAGACACTATATAAAATATAGAAAGAAGACTAACTTATTTCTATATGGAATATATATTTGACCTTTCACATTGTTTAACTGCAATGTAATCATGTAGAAAAATGTTAATGTGAGACTATATTCTTCTTCATAAATGGCAAGGATTGGAGGACAGCCCCTTTCATCCAATCAGATCCTTTATATAAATCCCACCCCCTGCTCTTCTCAGTAAGTTCAGTCTCACACTTGTTGCCAAGTAAACACCACTGACCTCTTGTCACCTTGCAATAAATTAATGAATCTTGCTGTAAATTCGCTTCACGTGAAGCTTTAACCCCTCATTGCCTGTTCAGAACACACAGGCTAGCTGTTATAGCCACCGGAGCTAATGGTTCTTTTACCGCTTTCCCTTTAATGTGCCGTAACACGTTCATAGTGAGTTAAATGGGAACTAAAATGACGTAAACTCTGTTTACTATGTGGTTAATTTGACGTTAGCTCGCTCTGCTAACATCAAGGTCTAATGACGTTACGTCATCACGTCATGTGCACAGCTTCTCGTGTCCCTCACGACATTAACGGTCATTTAGCTTCGTTTTTAAGTCATTTTGGGGCCATGTTTCCTCGCCAACCTGCGGCTCCACGGCAGTGGAAGGTGAGCTGGGAGCTGCTGGGTGAGCTAACCTGTATCTGGTCGTCGGTGAGTCCGTTCACCACGTCGTCCACCGGGATGGATGCACCGGCGCATCCCCTCCTCGCTACGGCGGGGACGCACAACCGGGAACTGAGGCGGAGAACGTTCCTGACCGCAAACATGATGTCGCCGGCTGGACAGAGATGGAAAAAAGACTAAAGTTGCGTAATAGAAACCGGGTTAAGTGCAAAAGTGACAGCAAGAGGTCTCACTCTGTTTTCATTTTATACCCCCGTACTACAAACGTTTGGTGCATTACCGCCACCTACTGGACAGGAGGGTAAGTGTTATATCATGAGATTAGATCTGTTATAACAGGCGATATACACTATATATATATATATATATATATATATATATGCTATAATTATTATATAATAATATTATTATTAATATTATATTTATTGTTTAATGTGCAATATTTAATACAATATTAAAATATTGTAACTTTTCATTTTATGCTACATTACACTATACACTAGATTAAACAAAAAATCTAGTGTATAAAAAAAACAAACAAAAACAAAACAGTTTGTGTCTCTGTCATATTTGAGATGCTTATGAGTCACCAAGGAGACTTTTGCCCTAACATGGTTTCAAATAAATAACAATTGGAGACCCAAAGAGTTAATGGGATGGTCCAGGTCCGTGGTAAGAATGGAATCTGTGGAGAATGATCCAATGACAAGAAATACCAATCTCAGTCATTGATACAAAGAGGAAGAAGAGCCTGTAAAGAAAGATGGAGGCAATAACTGTAAAGACAGAGCTCTGCTCCGATGAAGACGGAGAAGAAGATAAAGATATGCAACTTTACAGTTGTCAGTAAAGTGTCATACCACACATGTGGATGCATGGTGTATGTACAGTGTGTGGGTCTAAGTGCATACATGTGATAAGTGAGGTGATTCTGGTAAGGAGAGCAAAAGAGGATGTGCCATTTTGGTCAGAAGCCAAGGCTGAGTTCCTCTCTGCATCACTTTGATGTCATAAAGCATCTCTTTGCATTCTCCTAAACTAAAAATACACACTCTGCATCAGCTGCTGATGAAACTTTAATGAGGCGGGTTTGTCGTTTTGTGAGTTCTTTTGTATGACGACAGGTCCCATCTGTATTTTTCATTTGTGAACCAAAATGTAGGAGAAAAGAGTAGAAACTGAATCGGATTCACTGGCCATTTCCTCATTATTCACATGCATGTTACAGAAATGATGCAACTTAGAAGCAAGAGAGCAGACAGTGAGATGATTAAAGGGTTTGACCTTTCAGGATTGCACACAAGACTGTACATAACATCCTGGAGTGAGGACAATGCCAGAACATAAGTCTCAATACAATCTGACCGATTACACAGTAGAGATAATAAACTTTAATTCTTATCTAAATCACTATTATTACTTTTATCCAACTTCTCTACTTCCACTAGCGCTTTATACTTTATTGTCTCTGCAAAAAAAGAGGAAAATGTGTAGATTAGATGTAGATAGTAAATGTGTCCAGCCTGAGAGACCCTCACGTGATATTAACATCTGTCCTGAGTGCGCTTTGTGTCTTGTACACATCTGGCTCCAAATTTGCTTGAGTGATCACTTGTGATCTAACATAATAAAAATGTAACATCATTTCTGTTTGCAACTTGGAATATAGATTTTTATTGCATTTACAGTAATGTAATGTAACTTCCAGTCGCTGTCTGTCTCTCCTCTGCTTTGCTGTGTGTGTGTGTGTGTGTGTGTGTGTGTGTGTGTGTGTGTGTGTGTGTGAAGAGAGCCCCGCCCTCCCTGAAACACACAGGTCTCAGAGGAGAGAAATCAGAGAATATTCCCTCAGTGAGTCTCCATTTGTACTGTGATTTTCTGGGGGGCGGAGGACGGACATTCTCTTCTTGCCGTCATTTATTCTGTTACCGAACAGGTAACAGCTGTGGACGGAGGATACATAGACTGGGAGGCAGCGATTCCCTTCCCTGCCTTATCTGCGGACATCAGTTGAGTAGGTGGTCCTTCGATGTGTCCAGGAACCCACTGCTGTGAGAATGTGGTCACACTTGGCCCAGACCACCTCACGGTGGTTTAAACGTTCGAATCTCAACGCATCCTCGTTGTGTCTTGGAAATCTGGTATCAGAGCTGTCCAGATGCGATCAGATCAACCAGGACGTTAATACCAGATGTGCTAAGGGCCTCAGAATGGCTGCGGGTCTCTTTAACAGTAAACTGGTTATCAGCTCTGGCATTATTCTTCCTGTCCTCTCCTCCCCCTGCAGATGCTGGTCAGACTCGCTGCTGCTGGTGCTGCTGGCAGAGAGGAGGAGCAGGCTGGTGTCAGCCTCGAGTCATTAGACTCAGTTGTTAAACAGAATGAATGTCCAGTCTCAGCTTGTCATAACAGTTCACTATTAGCATAATGTGCTCTGTGTATCTGTAAAAATACAGCAGCTGTGGATGAGAGGGGAGTGCTGTTGCCTGTATGTGAAATAATGAAATAAAAATGTCTGCAGTCAGTAAATGGGGTAAACAAACATTATGTGCACATACACTACCGTTCAAATGTTTGGGGTCACACAGACAATTTAGTGCTTTCCATGAAAAGTCCCACTTTTATTTACCACTATGAGTTGTAAAATGAATAGAACATTTTATTACATCAGCCTTCTGATGCAATGAGCAAACACATTGTACCATTAGAACACTGGGCCTCTATACACCTATGTAGATATGCACCAAAAACCAGATTTTGCAGCTAGAATAGTCATTTAACACATTAGTATAGATGTATAGAGTGTATTTCTGATTAGTTTAAAGTTATCTTCATTGAAAAAAGTGATTTTCTTTCAAAAATGAGGAAATTTCTAAGTGACCCTGAACGTTTGAACAGTAGTGTATGTGCAGGACTATGTTGATCTGATATGATAGTAAGTGGGGTCAAATTAGGCTAGCAGATCCAGGTTATGTCAGAGATGAGAGAGAGAGAGAGAGAGAGAGAGAGAGAGAGAGAGAGAGAGAGAGAGAGAGAGAGAGAGACTAGAACAATAGCTGACATGTTGCCACCTGCAGCTTCCAGATCTGTGTGAGTCGGCCGACAGCAGCTGTAGCCACACTTGATAATGTGGGCAACTATTTTTTTTTTCCCATCATGCTCATGTTCTGTTATGTTTCACATCAGTCAGAACTGGTTTCTCCTAGAAGTAGCCTCAAAAATATTTATACTTTTTAATGACTTTTCATTTTGTTAAGGTTTCATGATTGATATGAGCACACATGACTATATATAGATCTTTGACATGAACTGTTTTATTGTAGTAATAATAAAGATGCTTTGTGGCCTTTTTACTGTCTCCTCTCTTTTCATCCATCATTACTCTGACTGAGTTTCAATGAACCCGAACCCTCACATATTTAAGATAACCTGACCTGCTACATCTGACCTTTGTCAACCATCAACATGCTAACACAAGACAAAAACCCAATAGCCTTCATGTAGAGTTGATCAAGTTGTTGATTGTTGCCTGTGGAATGTTGGTCCGCTCCTCTTCATTGGTTTAGTGAAGTTGCTGGATACTTCCAGGAAGTGGAACACGCTGTCTTACCCAGATCCAGAGCATCCCAGACATGTGCTGTGGATGACATGTCTGAGCTATGCAAGACCTGGAATGTTTTCACCTTCCAGGAATTGTATACGGGGGACCATTATCATGCTGCAACATGATGATGAGGGTGGATCTCATCACGGTATCTGGTGCGTTCAGGTTTACATCATTCAAAAGCACCTGTGCTAGTTCTCTGTTAGCTTACGCCTGCTGTAGCCCCACCATCACCATGGGGCCATGCTGTTCATAACCACCGACCCATCAACTATTTTACATGTATACCGTCTCTCTCCCTTTGCAATTCCTTATGTTAAAATGTTAAAACACTTTTTTGCTCCATTTTTTTGTACACTTTTAAAACATAAATGTCAATGTATAGCATGTTTCTTGTTAATAAATAGGATTAGATTTGAAAACACTTGACTTTTCATTCTTGCATTCGAGTTACAGCATTTGTTGTTTTAATGGTATAACGTAAGTTTCTGTGATGCTGGTAAATGTTGTGCACCAAAACTTGATTTGATGAAACTCGTGAAAGAAATCAAAATCGCAATATCTACTAGAAAAATCACAATTCATTTATTTCTTAAAATTGTTCATCCCTACTCTGCAGTTGTGAGGCTGGTCAGGTGTACTGACAAATTCTTGGAGAGTGAAATAGACATTTAATTCACGGACAACAGCTCTAGTGGACATTTCAGCAGTCACCATGGATTAAATAGATTTGTGAATGAAATTTGTTAGAAATAAACCTTTTGTACAATAAAAGTTGTGTTTATATTTTGTTTATTGGTAATTATTGGGGCAACACGGTGGCGCAGGGGTTAGCGCTGTTGCCTCACAGCAAGAAGGTCGCAGGTTCAAGACCTCCTTGGTCCTGGGTCTGGGACCTTTCTGTGTGGAGTTTGCATGTTCTCCCCGTGTCTGTGTGGGTTTTCACCGGGTACTCCGGCTTCCTCCCACAGTCCAAAAACATGCTGAGGTTAATTGGTGACTCTAAATTGCCCGTAGGTGTGAGTGAATGGTGTGTGTGCCCCACGATTGGCTGGCAACCATCTGGGGTGTATCCCTGCCTCTCGCCGTAACGCGCTGGGATTGGCTCCAGCAGACCATGTGACCCTAATGAGGAATAAGCAGGTATAGAAGATGAATGACTGACTGGTAATTATTGTACCATTGTGAGATACTTAAACAATAAGATACCAATGCTTTAGGTGTGTTGAGAAAAAGCTGTAACTAAAGTAGGGACCCAGTATAACTGATGGATCCAGTTATACTGGGTTATACAGCATTATTCCAGGATGGTTTCTACATATTCCTCCACTATGTTATGACTTGCCAGTTCATGCAGGTTTCTACACCCTCTTCCTTTGGAAACAGAATATATGCTGGTTCTAAAACCAAAACAATGTCATTATCAATTCAACAAATTCCAGGATCTGTCACCTTGGAGACAACGTCCTTCTCAAGCTGTTTTGTTGACTCAATAAATACAAGCTGTGTGATCAAGACACACAGATGTTTACTTCACCAGCTGTTTCTGTCATTTCCATCAATAGCTGCTGTTTGGACATGATGCATTACTCTGGCACTAAATGACTAAGTACATCTACACAAGTAATTATGTAACAATTATGAGGTACTTGTACTTTACTTGAATATTTCCATTTAATGCTACACTCCCCTTCCTACTGTAAAAAAAATCAATAAAATACTGTGATTTCAGTTGTATTTAAAGTATTAGTTGATTAACTGTATGATAATTCAGGACTACTGTGATTTTCTACAGTAGTACTTTGACTCCTGTGTTTTACTGTAAAAATACAGAAATCTACTGTAATAATCATTTACAGTAACGTTTAACACAGATATTCCACTACATGTATTTGGAAGATTTAGTTACTTTTTAGACATAATTTCTTTAGTTACTTTTCAGACATAGTCTGCATAACTACATGATTTATTTTTGTCATTTTAAATACATTTTGCTGACAGTACTTCTAACATATTTAATTCAGGCCTTTTTCCTGTTATTGACTATACTTTTGGAGACTTTATTTCTCCTTTCACTTAACTTTTGCTTACCACTTCACTTTACCTTTTAAATACAGTCAGTCAGTCATTTTCTATACCTGCTTATTCCTCATTAGGGTCGCAGGGGTCTGCTGGAGCCAATCCCAGCGCGTTACGGCGAGAGGCAGGGATACACCCCAGATGGTCGCCAGCCAATCGTGGGGCACACACACCATTCACTCACACACTCACACCTACGGGCAATTTAGAGTCTCCAATTAACCTCAGCATGTTTTTGGACTGTGGGAGGAAGCCGGAGTACCTGGTGAAAACCCACACAGACACAGGGAGAACATGCAAACTCCACACAGAAAGGTCCCAGACCCAGGACCAAGGAGGTCTTGAACCTGTGACCTTCTTGCTGTGAGGCAACAGCGCTAACCCCTGTACCACCGTGTCGCCCTCCTTTTAAATACATTTCTTGTAAAATGATCATAAATTCTGTGTGTTTGGATTATAATAATGATATAGTATGAATAGAATTGATAGATAGTGTAAAACATTTAATGATATTGAATCTATATTTCAAACACAGTGTTGATATATTAAAGTTGTACTAAAAGTGAAGCGTCTAACACCTTTTAGATAAGTGGTAGTGGTAGTATTAGTAGTTCAGAGTACACTAAAGTAGTTATTGAGTAGGCCACATATATAATAAAAGTAGTATAATAAAAATAGTGTAGTTTTAGTATAACCACCCACGCTTGGGTGCCTATAATGATGCATTAAAGGGGCTACTTCAGTTTAAGTGCAGTTCTTCTTTATTATTACGTTATTATTATTACAACCGACTGTTTTATCGTCTAGTTCCACGTCCTGACGTCTGCTGGACATGTTCAATAAACTCGCAGCAACGTGAACGACATAAATGTCAGTGGCTCGAACAAACTCTAGGTGAAGTCAGGTTGTGGAAACAGATTTCGCCTTCGACCACATTGCAAAAAGAAAAAAAACAACAACCTGCCAGCTGGTTCAGTCGGGAAGCGAGTAAACCGAATGCGGAAGATAATGAACCTCACGGTACAGTATGAGCGAGAGAGTGCGCCGGCGCTCTGAGAGAGAGAGAGAGATTGAGAGGGGTTCCCCTACAGACAACACGCAGAGTTGCTGACGGAGCCGTATTCTTCTTTTGCGAGAAAAACAAGTAGGAAGTGCAGACTGAAATCATCTGGTCTCTGTGAATGTGAGATGATCTGATCTGATCTGAAAGCTCCGGAGGCGAAACGTCAAGCGGCGCTCTCTCTCTCGCGCGCGTCCCGCGGGGCTCCGATGCCCAAAGAGTGCAGGAGGAAGACCTCCAAGGACCTCGGGCTCCTCGGCGGGAACGAAGGGTCCCGTTCGGAGCGAAGGAAATCGACCAAGATCTGCGATGAGCTCCTCCAGAGCGCCGCGCAACTCGCCCCTTCGTGCGCAAGCGGCGCGCCGGCTGTGATGGACGCGCGCCGGGTGCCGCAGGTCATCATCACCCCGGAGGGGGGCGGCTGCTCCCGGGAGGTGCAGCAGGGGGACTGGGATCACGAGGTGGACGGCGCCCTGAGACGGAAACTGTCCAACTCGTCCATCTCGTCCACGGGATCCTCCGCCGTGGAGTCGGAGGACGATTTACTCAGCGACACCGAGAGCAAAAGTAAAGGCATCGTCACTTTGGAGCATCTGGTGGACACCGGAGAGGTGAGACATCAAGCCACGGTGACCCAAAGTTAATTTTCATAGCCAGACGGGGTTATAATGGGGCCACCACTTTAGCTTATGTTTTTTCCCCCTATTATTCAATATATAAAACCATTCCAAAAAGCCTCCCTTGCCTCTTTCTGCTGTTATGCATGATTAAAATCAACAGCCCTGGGATGAAGTCATTCAAATTGACCTCCTGTGTATCTTTTTTTTTTTTTTTTTTTCCAAATTTGCATCTTCTATAATAACCCACTTAGCTCTAATAGCTGAAGCACAGCAGTCAGCAAACAACTTCCTCAGAGGAGACCACTGGGGCCAGCTGGGCTTCACAGAAGAGGCTATTACACAGCGATAAGAGTGTTTCTGCAAAGTTTGTTGATTTCCAAGTACAGTACGTGTAAAGTGGGCGCTCCGGTGTAGAGACTTCTCCTGGGAAATCACTCACTTCCTCGTTTCAGAGGATATTTCCCCCCCCGTGGACCATATCTGATCTGAGCTCCTGTTCTTTTTTTTTTAGAGATCTGGGAAATGTTAACTCAAGGGTCGTATGAGGTCTGACTCGTGTTACTTTTTCTCCCGTCGTTTGACCTCACGTTATAAAAAAAAAAGAAGAAGAAATTTGACAAGCTCGGGGGATTCATGCCAGAGAGAGCAGGATAATCTTTGGGTAATTTGATTGTGCCCATTGAAATCACATTATCTTTCCGTATGTTTAATGGCTTATCAAAGCCTCTCACATCACCATAATGATCCCAGCTGCTGCGGGAACTGGAAACCAACACGAAGGAGGTCTTTACTGCACATATATATAAATAAAATGCTGACATTTTAATGATTTAGTGATTGAATGCAGACAGCGGCTCCTTTTTTTAGTAGCAACCATTCTTCTGTTTGTGCACTTGATAGACGAAATATGCACATCCGTTAAATGTCAGCAAGTCATTGAATTTGATATTTTGGAACTGTAAGTTTGACCTTTTAACATTATGGCATCCCTCCTTCAGCACACACACACACGCACGCACGCACACACAAATGTTAACAGGCTGGCCTTTTGGTTCAATAGATGCTGAGGGTGGAAATGTGTTTGCTTTCGACATTCTTGGCTGATAAATCTTGCCACGGACAAGTCTCGGTCTGACTGAACATGCTTGCGTGTACAAATCGCTCCGTTCACCTCTCAGGACGCGACATTGTCATTTGTTTGGTTTAGAATTAAGACAAGAAAAAAAAAAGAAGCTGATTTTAGATCTTTAAAACGATCTTTCCACATGAATGGTGGGGGAAGTGTGATCGAAGTGAGTCACCTTAGTGTTTGCCCTCTAGTTAACAACATAATCTGCTTCTTGTCTACACTGTCAACACGCTGTTTCACACTGTCATTGGATGTGTGTGTTTATCGTCTTTCTAGTTCTCTTTGCCTTTTCCATACAAGGGCTGTAGCTGTCACTTTTCAAACAGACTGAATACACATTGCTGTTTAAGCCTGTGAGACGTTGGCTGAACGTCGCCCAATCAGCTGAGTCTCAGTGCGAAAACTTTCTGAAATAAATTGTCCTCTTCAGCCACTGAGTTGTCTGGTTGGACACTGTGTGACTTAAAATGGATACATGTTGATCATGTCGCCTGTGAAAGGGTGACACTTTTGTGCTGAGCCCACACATCAGCCCACACAGTGAGACACACACACACACAGCGCACGCTCAGTGAAGCAAAGGCTAACATGTCATTGTGTAACAATGTTTTTTTGTGGTCAGTTGCCAATTTGAGCCTTTTCCTTTGACATTTAACAAAGAACCACTCCAGGAAGTCAGAAACACTTGGGTATCGGTGCTTGTATCAGCCTGCAGGAGCTCACGCTTTAAAGAGCATGTGACGCAGACGGTTTTCTCTGTGAATGGAGATTCAAACGCAGACTGGTAGAATCATCATTGCTGCAGGATTGGCTCGGTACATTTTGCTCCGGTTTACATTCAATTATCGCTTCTAGATGACTGCAAAGCTTCATGTGGAGGGTGTGTGAAAGCTGGCCAACATAATCCGTGTCAGGTCTTGACCAGCATGGTTTTGCGTCATCTTGCCATCTCAGGTGGCAGAGTGGTCCGACATGGCCAGATCACACCGTATGATATGGATGCTTCCCCTTAGATTCCTGCTATAGGGGCAAAGAAAATATATTTCTTTCCTTCTATTTCTCTAAATGAATCGCAGTCATCTGTGAGTGGTGACCCCTGACATTAAAATGGATAAATCGCCACAAAAAAAGATATAATTTGCCATTTTCAGCGTGCAGGTTTTTAGCTTGACGAATGCTGTTGTTGCACGGCAACAGGGTCGACGACAGGAATTAAACAGTCAGTCAATGGCAATCGCCAACTATTTTATTCATTGATTAATTTGAGTCATTTTTAAGAAGAAAAGGTCCAAATTCTCTGGTTGCAGCTTCTAAAATCTTTCTTTAGTCTCTATAATAGTAAACTGATGATCTTTGGGTTGTTGGACTGTTTTGGTTTGGACAAAAAACATTTTACGGTGCACCCTCAGCTTTGAGGAGGAAACAAGTGATCAACGTTTTATACTGTTTTGCTAATCGATTACTTGTTTCAATAATTGATAGATTAACTGACTATTAAAACAGCCGTTAGTCGCGTCCCTACTAAATGAGCAGAGCTTAGGCTGCTGCATAAAGTCTGTCTCATTTTATGGCTGCAACTCACAATTGTTTTCTATTGCCAATAATAATATTAATTATTTCTGTGACAAATCGATTAGCCGTTTGATCCATAAAATATCAGTTTCCTAAAAGCCTAAGAAGGAACTTAAAATGTCTTGTTTTGTCATGTTGGCTATCAGAGATTGATCGATTATTATAAACGGTTGCCAGTTCGTTTTCTGTTGATCGACTGATCTCTCCTTTTTAATTTGTGGCCTGGCACTAAAACCAGTATTAATGTGTGAGTATTAATGAGTATTAATGAGTGTTGTCTACACATGGTGTTGTAGCGTCTGTCATGAGGGCGAGTGGAGCTGCGGGGTCGTCATGTCACAGTGTCGATGAGCAGTTAGTTTCAGTTCCCTCTTAGTCTGTGGAGAAATGATTCAATATTTAAATTAAAATGCCCTCAAATTGTATTTGATATTAGTCGCCTGCATTAATAAGTGACAACTCAATCATTTGCCTCGTGGTTCATCAGTATTATCAGTAAAGAAACATTAACATAAAGTTCTGACTTTAGTTTCTCTGGTTCCAAAGTAGCTGGAGCTTCTGGTTGAAACAGCTTCAGTGAAGCATGTCTTGACATTGCATGATATTTGAGAGACTTGCTGGCTGCTGCAGTTCTGCTATTAGTGTGAGTGACGAGCTGCGAGACACTCACACGAGCGTCTGAGTGTCCACTAACACAATAGTCCCTGTTTCATTTCCTGTTTCAATCAGAACACGCGCAGTAAAATGACCTCTTCAACGTCTAAAGATCACATCTAAGAACAGCCGCTGGAGCTTGTTTGGTTTGTTTCTGGATCTGAGCCGTTCACGTCCAAATAAAAATAATCACACAGTTTAAGCGACCGGAGATTTTATCTTTTGTTTTCTGGAAGAGGAATAAAACAGGCCGTTCCTACTGTGTCTCTGTGAAATAGGCAAGCTGTTATGGTGTGTTTTTCTGCCTGTGTGTGTGGTGACAGACGGAGGGAGAGGAAGGAGGAGAAGAGAGAGAGAGAGAGAGGAGTCCTTAAACAAACAAAGTGTGAAAAATAAACATTTATGGCAAGAAAAAATAATTGACTCCCTCAGTCATATTTGCTCAAGATTCAGTTTTAAACAAACATACGACAGCGAGAGAATTCAGACATGCGAGAGCCAAGAAACATGGGACAGCAGCACCTTGGGTTATTTAGCATCAAACCGTCAGGTTTATCTATAATTTACTTCAATTTGAGAATGTGAAGATCTTTGAATATAAGGATATTTCCGGCGTAAGCAGAAAATGTGAAAAATCCTGGCGTTAAACAGCAGTTTTAGACTTTTTTTGTTTTGGAGCGAAAATCAAAGTTGTGAGTCCAATCGCACCAAGATGGAGATGTTGAATCGAGATGTTCAGCGCAGATAGGAGTTTCCACAGAAATGGCATTTGTCTGACGTAGATCGAGGCTTCACGCAATGGAAAATACAACCATGGCATCAGATTAGGAATTGCTTATGTGATCAGGTTTGATTTCAGGGTGGACCGTGGCCAGTGACCTCACGCTGTCTTTCCTGTTACCAACAGTGAATGTGGACACACCCAAAACTCGCTTCGCTTTTAGTACATTACACTTGATATGATTCTATTCTGCATTTATACAGTTCTGTTTGCATGTCTGCTTGTCTTCACCAGAGTAAACCATGGTGGAAGTTAAAGACAATCGTCCACTGGCCCTTCAGCGCTTCACAGAGGAGAAAACTAAACTGGGTGCAGCTGGCCGGACATAAAGGTAAAAACTAATCGGAATGTCTTTGTGTTTCTTTGTGTTTCTTTAACATAAAGTAAGATGTTTTTGTTCTTGTGGGGTTTTCTTGTCATATTTTCTTATAGCTTTATAACATAGAAACACGAAAAAAGGCATTAAAGAACACATGCAGTATGGAGGACAGATCCTGAGTGTGATGGATGCTTGAAGCTCAGCCTGTTGGTTCTTTTTATCCCCCACTGATTCAAAAGAAGAAAACGGCTTTTAGAGTTAGAGTTAGAGACAAACTTTTACCACAAGTCGGCCATTTATCAAGCCCTCGCAGATGCTTAAAACCAAGTGTACAGCATGGACCTTTATCTCATCACAGGGAACTTCAAGGCGGCAGATGAAGGCACCATCCTGAAGAAGTTCTCGGAAAACGAGATGCAGTGCTTCGAGAAGCTGAGGGGGGACGCGCTCCAGCCGTTTGTACCCGGTTACCATGGCGTTGTGGAGAAAGACGGAGAGTCTTTCCTGCACATGACTGACCTGCTGGCAAACTTTGACCTTCCCAATGTCATGGACTGCAAGATGGGAATGAGGTAGGATAGTAAGGCATTTATTTACTTATGATACATGTGATTTTTATATTTAAATGTATGCATTTTAATCTGTTAATCATCCAAAGAGATATTAATTTGTATTCTGATCATTTTCATCATCATAAATTGTTTTTATGTACTTTCTGTTCATATTAATATGATAATGCTCTTCTGTGGAAATGGATAAATGAGTTGTGCAGACGTGTGATAGTGTGAGCTGCCTAAAGCACTTTTGCTCTACAAGGGAACACCTGTTGTAACTGCAGGCTATATGCTTGGCTTCCTGCCACAGAAGGCACACATACACATGTGCATGCGTGTGCGCGCGCACACACACACACACACACATATACAGTCGAATACACTCCTACATAATGCACACGCATGCACACGCATGCAGACACGGACATTCACTCGTCTGTGAGCTTTATTTCCTGTTCAAACAAGTCAATACACACAAACACACACCGAATCTGGCACACAAGTATGAACAAAACTGTCTCTCCCACACACACATGCACGCAAACACACACACACGCACACACACACACACGCACACACACACACACGATAAAACATAATCAAATGACTTTATTTATCTAATCTGTATTTCTGAGGCTATGCACACCCCACATACACATACACACACACACACACACACGCTAAGGGTGTCCCTGGAGACTCCGCTTTGTCAAAAACACTCTTAACCACGATGTTGCAAAACCGCTAACTTGCACAAACACACTCTCAGACTCTCACACAGTTAAACGCTGTAGTTTGGATTCTCCTCTCAGCTTCCCTCTTTAGCACAGAGGAAGTGCAGCTCACAAACTGAAACTGAAAATTTTCATCTGTTTACACATAACTGCTTCTATGGTATGAATAAGCTGAGTGTGAACGCACATTGCTTTGTTGTTCACTAACAGAATGTAATACTTATAAGAGAGTGCTGCTTTCAGCTGTGCAGTTCATTAATGGCGTTTTTATGCCATTATGCACGCGTCTTTCTTCTATCTGTGGCTCCTAGTTAATCTTGTCTTAAAGGAATCTATTCTCTAAAGTCAATATGAACCTCAAATGTTTATTTTATTGCACAAAATGCACCATTCCTTTTTTTTTTAATAAACTAAAGCCACAGCAACAGCATGAGTCTGTGACTCACGCCGAAGGATTTATTCATCCTCCTTCAATTTCAGGACCTACTTGGAGGAGGAGCTGGTCCGAGCGCGGGAGCGGCCCAAGCCGAGGGAGGACCTTTACAACAAGATGGTGGAGGTGGACAGTGAGGGGCCCACTCCCGAGGAGCACTCCCAACGCGGTGTCACCAAACCCCGCTACATGCAGTGGAGGGAGACTCTGAGCTCCACCAACACCCTGGGCTTCAGGATAGAAGGGATCAAGGTAGAGAAGAGGCAGAATATGAAGAGTCGTAGGCTGCTCACTCACTATTATCATGTCGTCAACAGGGTAATTATAGCGTAAAGCAAAGGACAGCTGGTTTATGACTGGACGATTTAAAGGGATGATATATAACTTTCAGAAATTCCTTCTCATTAGTGACACCCTCTGTAGTGGATGTGATGTTTTTTTTTCCTGCTTACATGTCTCCATAGTAACACAAAAACTGTTTAATATTGTGTTTTGCTTGGGCAAAGAAAAACACAAGGAGCAAACACACAAAGGCTCCTGCTGTCCTCTGGTTATTGACAGTCAAAACCACCTGAACCTGACACAAAACCCACCAATCTTTACACACACTATTAATCTGTAGCAGGCTCAGTGATCATAAACATGTTTAAAATAGTCCTTTGAGTGTAAATTAATCAGCAGGCTGTTATAGTCAACCGGGAAAGTTGGGGAAAGTCTCATTTTTATTAAAAATTCTCAATAATTTGCATTCACTCAGTGGCACTAGAGAAAGATTAAGCCAAAGTCTAAAAGTCTACGAGCCTTTAAGTCTATGACTATCATTTTATAATTCAAATAAAAAATTGAAATTTTACTCATACAGGGTTTTTTTTTTAAGCAAAGTAAAGAGGACATGGACAATACAAACCCTTTCCAAAAAGAGTAATTTTATTTAGGTTATTATTATTTTCATCCCTGACATGCATATATCTATGTAATAATTCAAGTCTCTAGAATAACCCCCCCAAAAAAGAATTTTGTACATGGGATAAATAGGTTTTTGTTCATGGGCAGATTTGTGCAAGCAGCAACTACAATAGTCATTAAAATGCTATTTTCTGCAAAGAAAATAGTACAAAATGGAAAAAATAGATACATTACATGATTGTTAGTGACTCAAGGGAGATAATTATATGCATGAAAACTTTGAAAAAATATATGGGCTTAAATGGATTAAGTATAAAATGACAAGTCATAGACTTGGTGGCTTAAATGGGTTAATACATGTAAATTGCTCCATTTTATAGCTCCTTTAAATACGAATGTAAAACCATGTCTAGTTAAAGTACTGGATAAGTAGAACTGATCACATGAGCAAAGTGGAAAATATATATTTAAGCAAAACATTTAGTGACATAAATAAGTGTTAAATTAAGCGTGTAATGAGATAAAAGTTGCTCGTAAGGATGAACTCACCGATGCTCCTCCGCTTGTGCTCCAGTTCCCTGAAAGTTTTAATATCTTCCCGCTTGTTGTTTTGGTAGAACACCAGCAACTCTACCGTTTGGACTCACAGGTCTCATCTGTCATCTTTTTGGCTGCAGCTGTTTCCAGCGAAAGACAAAGCACCAAATTAAGGGACTGACGGGTGAAGCAGAAAACTAAAAACAGGAAAAAAAGAAGAATCGGCATTGAAATGAAATCTGTCAGGGTTTTACCTCACAACTCTGATGAATGCTGATGTTTCTATGTGTGTTCTCTACATATCAACGTTTTCTTCTCTTTAGAAATGTGACGGAACATGTCGAACTGACTTCAAGAAAACCAGATCAAAGCAGGATGTCATCCTGATGTTCAAGGACTTTGTTGGCGAGAACGTTGACATCATAGTACGTCGCTGTCACTCATCTTCTGTGCACACACACACACACGCACACACACACGCACAGTAAATAGTGTGTCCTGTATAGACAAACAGAACTGTTCATACATACAGAGCGAGCCTGCAGGCTTTGCCTGAAACAACCATGCCGGAACAGTCTGGCCTGTGTGTGCATCTATATAATAGTTAACACTGTAATGCTGTTTGAGTTTCCTATTTGTTTTTACGAAGGTTCCCAAATGCACACAATGCCTAAAACCTTTGATATTATATTACTCGTGATGTTCTAATTTCAGTTCAAATGCTTTTTGAGCTTTAAAATTCAGGCGATATATATATATATATTTTATTTTATGCCTGTTTTTCTTTTTCCTTGTAACACAGAATTCCTACCTGAGCAGACTAATGAAGATCCAGGAGGCTTTGGAAAAGTCAGAGTTCTTCAAACAACATGAGGTGATGACCTATATACAGATCAGATGGCAAATTAAAGTGAAAAAAATATTAATATTATAATATTAATATAATATTTGAAAGTTTAGTTTAGTTTAGTAGAGCTCATGATTAAACTCTTCTAATTTCCTGTAGGTCATCGGCAGCTCTCTCCTCTTCATCCACGACCACACCGGCAATGCACAGGTCTGGATTATTGACTTTGGAAAGACCACAGCGTTACCAGAGGGCCAGACGTTAAACCACGACATTCCCTGGCAGGAGGGCAACCGGGAAGATGGTTACCTGTGGGGGTTGGAAAACCTCATCCACACGCTGGAGTCCGTCAGCAGTGAAGGGAGCGGCACAGGAACCGTGTGCTCAGTTACCAAAGAAAATAACCAAAACACAGCAGCAGATGGTCAGTGACCTTTGTCTTGTAGATGCGTGAGAGGAACAGAGACTATTTTAATGGGACACCACAGAGGAGAGTCACATATGCTTGGTGGGCATTGTTAAAAAGAGGATTTGTGTAGCTCAAGAAGAGCAGCATGAAGCCCATCAACAAAGTGCAGATATGATCCGAACCCGCAGTTAATCCTGGGATCTGGTTTTTACCGTAACCAGCAACAAGTGACCATATTTGATACTGACCTGACAGGAAAGACGTAGCGGACACTGTACAGAGAGAAGCCAGCTAGTTACACAAAGACTGAGCAAATTAACTGACACTAATTCAACTTCCTACTATTTGAGAAGAAGTGAAAGTGTAAAGTGTAGGGATTCTGCATTTCAGTTTCAAGGATGTTACCAGAAGGGTATATTTTTTTAAACAAGGGTAAAAAAATGAATCAGAAGTCACAGACTGTAATCGTTCGTTGTTATATCTGGGTGAACTTTTATGGTTTCACAGACCTCACAGTCACGTAACTACAACATTAAACACAGCCATTATACTACTCTATATGCATTATGTTCCATGATGTCACTGATTTAAAAACTGCCTTACAATGTACATCATGTATTAATATTTCTTTTACTGATTTTATTCTTGTAATCAAACCTGTAATTAGAGTAATTTCCTGTGCTGCAGCAAAGCTTCTTGGGTACAGATGCTGCTTTGTTTGTCAGAGCACATTTATTTTGTTCTGTAGCTCAGAATAAATCGTGTGACGTACGAATGACATGAATGAAAATATGTGTGAAATTAAAAAGAGGAACATTATTTTGCTTTTACTGTTAATAGTAAAACACTTCTGTGGAAATCTTCACCTGGAACAGAACTGTGTGTAACTGATTGAACTCACACAACTGGGGTCAATATATAGGTTGATTTATTTGGGGCACAGTTAGGTTAGATGAACATGTGAAAGACAGTATATTGCATAGAATGTCTTTGCACTTTTGGTTGAGCTATAACTCTCAGCTACCTAAAGGGTACACAATCTAAATGATTGAATGTGAAATCAAACACAGTGAGCCATAAAAAATATACACTGTGAGCAAGATAAGGGAGATTTCTTCGTGATTCCACAGTAATTGATCTTTCTAAATGGCACAAATGAGTCTTTAGAAAACCGAGTGAGTATAATGTACTTCAGTTATTTTCACGTTGAGCAACCAAGATAAACACTAACATTGGCACGTCTGAGCATCAAAATGTACAGTAAGCTTTCAGAACCCTTACAGAAATGTAACTATTCACTTAACATATTCCAAAATAAACTATTAACATGTTTAGGCTCAAAATAAGGACACATATTGGGCTACCAAGTCAAATAAGAACAACCTAAATAAGAACAATCTATAACACGGATACTGAATTTAATCATTGATTAAGTATAAGACTGAGATATC
This sequence comes from Lepturacanthus savala, assembly GCA_030544235.1. NCBI lineage: Eukaryota > Metazoa > Chordata > Actinopteri > Scombriformes > Trichiuridae > Lepturacanthus > Lepturacanthus savala. The sequence continues at coordinate 14,405,968 of CM060469.1, read as the reverse complement.
TGCAGCAGCTTGCTTGGTATTTCAAAGCTGAATACCTCCCCCTGCTGAGTAAACATAGGTACTACCAGCACTACATGTACTGGTGTCTAATGGCAGTGATCGACTACAAATACAGACCCATCATAAACATAAATGAATAAAAATGCCAAAAACACAATTACAAATGCAATGGGGTTAGTCCAGTGTAAGGAATTGAGTATAAAAATAGCAAATATTTTCACAGCTGCATGGTCATCATCATATTAATATTGTATACACATATGAGACCTCCTGCAGTCCAAGTAAATAGTGGGACACAGGAAAAGAAAGTCAGCAGTACTAAGACAAATCAAGATCAGTGTATGCTAGTTTGGCAAAAATAATTCTCAGCACAAGCTCCACTTACAGTATATACACAAATATCCAGCCATAGATGTAAAGTCACAAGGAGCCAGCAATTACAATTCAATATCTTAAAGAAACACTTGTGAATCTTCAAAATGACTCTCATTTGCTTTCTTGCCAGAGCAAAATGACAAGATTGATACCAGTCTCATGTCTGAAAATAGTATGAAGCTACAGCTATTAGCCAGTTAGCTTAGCTTAGCACATAGATGGGAAACAGGTTTTTTTTCCCCACACTACCAGCATTATTTACACAATGCATGTTGGTTTTAGTCCAAATGAAATATTATGTGCTGTAGTGACTTGACAGGAAACTAATGGTGTCTCCAGGAAGTCACTGCACCTGACACATAAAATCAGGATTAAACAAAATAGTTATAACACGTTAAAAGTAGATTTTGTTGTATTTGGACAGAGTGTAGCTGTTTTCACCCAGTTTCTGATTTTCATACTAAGCTTTAGATATTAATTTTGTAGACATGAGTGTAACATTCATTAAGTTGTCTGACTCTGCAAGAATAACCGTTCAACTGTTCCTTTAAGATCATCTGCTGGTACAACCTGAAGACACAATGTCCGTAGTGCGGACGTCACTTGCAACAACTGTGGTGAATGCTGCTACATCAGTAGAACGGCAAAGACCCTGGACGAGAGACTGAATGAACACCAGAAAACAGACATGTCCATTCACATCTGACGCCAGAGACCATCCTTGGAAATAGAAAGGGATTAAAATCTCTCCCTGGATACTGTACGACCACCTGTTCCCACATACATTTCCATACTTGGTGATACACACTTAAACATCCCCATGACAACTGAGCAGCTAAAACAGCTTTTTTAAACTGCAAGCTCTATGTAGGAAAATATTTTTTAGAAAAATACATGTTATTTATTGCAGTATTTTGGTAGGATGTGTGTTTTCACATTGTTTGGGGAGGAAGCAAATCAGAATCACGTAAACACACCAGCTAGTGCCACTTTTTTTTTAGAATTGTTTAAATTCTAATAAAGCTCAGAGATTCTCTTCCCAATGGCTCAATATTTGTGGCTTGTTATGGTCGTACTGTATACTTATACTACAAATTACAACTGAGCATTTACAGTAATGCAACATATATACTGCTGAAGCTTTCATGAAAGAAAAACAGAAAAAAAAAAGGTAGAAAAAGGATTACAGCAGTTTTTATGGCAGCCGTCACCATTGTTGTGGACATTGTGAAAGTGCACGGCTGCGTTTTATCCAGTGTTTCAGAGTCAGTGTTCAGCTACCAGTGAACCAGAAGCCCAAAAGGCTCTGAGTCCACGCACTCTCTATCACAGTGCAGAGTGTGTGTGTGTGTGTGTGTGTGTTCCAGCATTCCAGGAGCTCTAATAATTCGATGTGGCGACTCTCATAACTGTAGCGGAGCCCTCATGGTCATGCTCTTCGTTCCGCCAAACTTGAGTCTCAGTTTGCGTGTCCTGCATTGAGAAGGGGCTCCAGCTGACGTTTTAGTTTTAACATTAGTCAAAGTGCGTTTTAGATGGGGGTAACGCTGAGGTCTTCTGACAGGGAAAAGCCTGAGTCTCGGTCGCGTGTTCGTTTTTCAGCTTTGGTGTGTCTCCGCACGTCCTCGTGTCCATAGCTGGCGTGACGCTTCAGCAGCAGCTTGGGCATACAAGACGAGGAAGTATGGAGACCGAGCGACTGTCCGAGGCCGGACCCTGACGAGACGCTGGGGGCCGAGCTGGTGTTGGTGATGGATTCCGGAGCTTTAGGCATGACCAAAGGCAGGCTCTCCGCTTCATAGCTCTGCTCGTCATAGGCGTAGTTGACGTTCCCACACGGGAAACTCTGCAGCTTGGCCAAGTCCATGCCACCTTTGGCCGTGGTGCTGCCTGTCGGGTTCTTATGGGAGGATGTGCTCAGGGCGGCTTGGCAGGAAGGAGAGGGAGACGAGGTAGTGCAGAGACCGGGGGGGCTGAGGTGGGTGCAGGTGGCACTGTCACACTCGGCCTCGCTGCACTCTGAGGTGGTGTTGCAGGTCTGTGGAGTCGGCGTGGTGGAGGACGTGGAGCTCGACAGCGGCATGGACTGAGTGTGAGCGAGGGTTTTCTTCCCTCGGAAGTTTTCCAAAACCCAGGAGCCATACGTGGGGTTCCACAGGTTCTTCGTTTTGTTCTTCAGCCTCTGGCTTCCCGAGGAGGAGCTGTTTCTGGAGCACGGCCGGTGGTGGGGAGGCTCGGGGTGAAGCCAGTGTCCGCCTGTGCACACACCGGATGTAGCTGATAGCGGTAAACCGGGGGCGGGAACAGGCTCGGCCCAGGAAGGCTCCAGCGCCTCACGGCAGGATGTGACTTCATGATGGACAGGTTGGGTTCTCTGGAGGAGCAGGCGGGGTTTGGTGGGCTGTGGAGGAAGAGGGGTGGGACCCAGGCCCAGAGGGGAGAGGCCTAGCTGTGACGAAGCATCCTGTGAAACAGGGTGGGACACCAGGAGGGGCGAGAGGCTGCTGGACGTGTGGTCGGAGGGACGGATCACCGTGCTGCCATCGTCCTCTGTGGTGGGGCCATATTCCACTGGTAGAGGTGTGTTGATCACATCTGGGTCCTTTAAAAAGGTGAATAACAAAAAGAAGTAAAGAATGAAGAAAAGAAGGAAGAGTAAAAAACATCTGAATAGATGAATTTCTCTAATAATAACGCAAATTATGCTATAAAGAATACCTGAGTGCAGTAGTTGATCCTCTCCAGGATAGTTGAGAAGTTTGGCCGATGCTCAGGACAGTGCTGCCAACACTGGGTCATGATCCGATAACTACACAGATACAGAGTCACAACATAACATAATGTCCAAATCAAAGGTAGCACGGCAATCTGTTTCTGAGCTATTGTTTCTAAAAGGACATTGTTGTGAAAAAGACGTTTTATGATTCACAGGCTGGAGCTACTATCTCCACTTAAGAATAGCTTTTCACAATATCTTATACATTTATTTCTAATGTTGGCCTCGTCTCATCATCACTGCATCTCATTTTAATAGGAAGCTGAAAAAAGAAAGTTAGCTAAACGTTAAGACATTTCCACTCAGAAAACCTGCCTCACGCTGATGAAAATTCATCCCTGTCTGACTAAAACCATCCCGGTTCTGCCCTGCTTAAAATTTACATTCGGGCACATCTCAGTCATTACTCACACAGGCCCCGGGCAGCCGTTCGGAGGGTCCATCCTGCCTCCGCTGGTGACAAACTCCAGCACCTCCTGATTCGTCTTACAGGGATAGGGCATGTAGCCGAGAGAGAGGATCTCCCACAGCAGCACCCCGAATGACCTGCAGGGGGAGACACAGATCGACTACTGAACAGACTATCATGTTTATCACATAGTAAAGTTCTGCTTTCGTCTTCTCCACAATGAAAAGAGCAGAATAAATGCAAGAAATTGCACAGAATAATACTTTAATAAGCTGGAAAATCAGATGCTGAATTAGAGGTTTTTTTTCCTTAGACCAAATGATTATTTGTATCCTGTAGATTAGATAATTTCGATCTATTAAAATCACCTCCAGTATCTTGAAAACTATTCACTATAAATGAAGCTGATAGTGTCATTGTGACTCTTTGTAGCTTTTGAGTCTTTCTGATTGCGTTTGCATTCGCAGTCACTCCTTAATTTTCCCACAGTTGTTCAGTGTTTGCTCTTTGTTGTTTATTTCCATTTGTATTGGGTCACGAACCTTGAAAATTATTCCACGTCCACACAGCTTTACTGTAAGCCTGAAATCTCTAGTCACTCTGCAGAGGTCAGTGGAGTATCTTTGTGGCCACAGAGTAGCTCAATATGCTCTGATTGTGATGAGTTGTATTCACTGCTGTATAAATCCTTGTTGCTTAAAAAAAACAACAAAAAAACAGACTGTGCCTACAATTTCCAAGAAAGTTGATTATACATTCTGTACACGCACATTTCTTCTAGTCAAGTGCAAAATATTCAACTTGTCTTGTTGTCTCGTCATTGAAGAAGTGGTTTGGAAACTTGCTCTGCTCCCATTACAGCCACAGTCTGCCAGTTGTATTTGGACAATACTTTCGCTAACAGGAATAGGGCCGTTCTTTGTCCAGTTGGCTCTGTGTCTTGAATACAGATGCTGCTGCGTTGTAAAGATGTTCACTTGATATACTGTTGGGTTCTCTGTAGGTCTGTCTGGTTTTGTTTAGGGGTAAAAATTACTAGTTTGGTTTGTGAAAATGTCTTCAGCTTGTGCTATCCTGACCGCATAAAGGCTTTCAAATTAGCTGCAATTTTCTGCTGGGAGACTTTTTCAACACTCAATGGAACGATTTGGCTCTATGACAGCATTAGAAAATGGGAGATATTTTTCGATGCAAATCTGTTTTCAAATTTTAAGCGCGGCATCTGGCATTCGTTATTTACTGTCCAGGATATGTTAACTAATACGACACCCTGAGGACATTTGGATAGGCTGTGTTTAGCTTTTTAAACTAAAACAGGTCCTCTTTGTACATTCAGTCTTACTGTATGTATTATGGGGGTTGTATTTATACCATGTATCAGTCTTGCAGGTGAAGATTCCCTCCATGAAAGCCTCAGGTGGCATCCATTTGACTGGCAGCATGGCACGGCCACCTTTCCTGTAATAGCTGGCTCTGGGAAACGGGAAAAGAAAAGCAGCGCTGTGAGATTTAAGAATGTCCATTTATCATCAAGTTAAGAGGTAAATAGCACAAAGCCATGAACTCTGTAACTAAATTTAAAATGTCAACTGGTCAACCCCCCCTCCATTTACCACATCAGCCCAGTGCTGCCTGGACTCCTGTTCCAAGAGACACATCATCATAAATCATCTTGTGGGTTTTGCTAAGCAGACTGTCGGTGAGTCAGACAAACCTGTATATGTCTCGTGCCATGCCAAAGTCTCCAATCTTGGCAACTCTGTCTGGTCCAGGGCACGTGAGCAGGCAATTTCTAGCAGCAATGTCTCTAAAACAACAAGATTTGTTACATATTATAGTTTCAGGATTGCACTAAACTCTCAAACACACAAAAAGTAATTTACTGTATCACAAATAAAGTTTTTGTGCACAGATTTTACATTTTTTAGAAGGGTATTTAAATATTTAGAGTCACCTAAAAGTTATTTCTGCTGAAAAAGATTGAGAAGATTTTTCACAAAGAGAATGTATCAGATGTGCTGTAGATTTTTATTTTTTTTTAGTAATAAAAGACGTAGATTTTGAGTTGTTTTCCTGCTGCTAGAAGATAACCTCAACTGTATTTTTCAGTAAACAAGATCCACTCAATATATTAAATGATTATACAACCAAGTCTAAATAAGGATGGAAAGAAATCTTATAAATAAATAAAATTATAAAATTACAGAATTGTTGCTGTCAGCCAGCACCACACCATAGTTATGAATCTTTTATAGCACCTACAATTGCACATGCAGCTGTAACCATAGTAACCACAGATAGTAACACGTTGTGGTGTTTGTGTCTGGGTGAAAAAGTGGCCACTCAGTTTACAGTCAAATTGAGCTCTTGGACATAAAAAAGTGGGTGTGGAGCCGAACCTGTGTATAAAGTGGTTCTCCTCCAGGTAGCGACAACCACAAGCGATGTCTCTGGCCATCTGTAGCAGCTCCCGCATGATGAGAGACGACACCTGGCCCTGGATGCAGAACAGCTCAAGTCAAGCGTGTGCCAGTCAAGCTGAGACACACACATACACAAACCGAGGTGAGACATACCACTCGTGGTCTGTTCTGTCTCAGGAAGCTCTTCATGTCCCCTCCAGTCATCAGCTCCAGCAGGATGAAGCGCGGCAGGATGTTGAGACTGACGCCGATGCAGCGCACAATGTTCTCATGGCTGAACTTGCTGTGAAGACAAACAGTGAGAAACATTCGACTTAGTGAGCGTGCACTTTGTAGAATTGACTGATACGAATGTGGACAAATGCATCGCAGATCTCCATGCAATTAATGGAATTCTTAAGCAACCACAAAACAATTTCAAGCTTTAGTCAGGCTGCAAGTGAAGTTTTCAGACATACAGGGACAGACTTGTCAGTATAAAACCAGTTTTGAGCAAAACCATCTGGATTCTTTGCAGACAAATATTCTCTCTATTTTCTTTCAGTTTAAAATACTTGTTTTCATATCTTTTTCACAGTTGAATAAATTAAAATAATGATAGGGACTCTAAAACAATGTTTCTCTTCCAGTTATGCCTAATGGATTTAATTTTTGCCCTTTTGTTATGGAAACAGACTGTTAGAGTAATAGAGCACAGGTTTGAAGATATGGGGGCTCTGATCTGAATTAGGAAAGCTTCTTTGATCTTGAGTATGCTTCGCTTTCTAAAATCATATATCCAATAAAACAAAAATGCCCAACAGCTGTTTGGGGAAAAGACTGATTACTCGTACTTAGAGACAACCATCACCCAGGTCATAAACTTAAAGTAAATGAACAAAATTATAGTTATTTTCCGGAGATCAAGATCATGCCAGCACACTTCTCCTGTGGTGCTTTGCCTAATTAGACGATAATTAGCTGAAACAACTTGTGTTGCCATGTTTGCTGCATTTTAGTACTGGTTAAATTTAAGTGCCACATCTGGCTCCAGCTGTTATGTATTGTAGCTCAAAAGAACATGTTTAGCTATTTAAAAAAAGGTCAAATGCATACCTGTATACAAGTATAAACAAACAAGACAATCAATCACAAAACAATCCTGTGTGCAGCTACTCTTCATTTTTTCAGCTACAAAACTAATTCAGTTGCTGTATGACAGGGACATGTATGGAAGGATGCACTGGGTGAAAACCTGAAAACCAATAACCTAGTTAAATACTACCGTACCGCATACTGCATACAATGAACAATTCAGTATGCAATATTCAGCATACAGCATACATCCCATTGCTGTATACACCCAAGTATCCCAGAATGTGTTTCACACCATCCAGCAGCAGTAGCGGAGATTTTAAAGCTGGCAAAAGCTGTGTAGCATTTCCACTCTTTATGATGGTTAATATATCCGTTTATTAAGTTTTAGGGACCAGTCGATCATCTCTGGCTCCTGAGGTCATCCCAGAGAACATCAGCCATAAACTGATCTGTGCAGCTCTTTGGTGATTTACCACTGTCTCTAATGTCTCCGTAGTGTCTCACAGATCTAACAAGCGGCTGCATTAATTTCTACACATGAAAGTGATGCATGAATCATCCACCCACAAAACCATAAATAAGGACACTATCAACGCAGCATTTCTGTCTGGACAGAACAGCTGAAACAACAGGCAGAAGACCTGGTTTGAACTAATATCAGAGAGAGAGTGCAGGAACCAACGGTAGTAGAGAAAAGATGCTCCATCTATCACTGGTTGCTCAGATCTCCAAAAACCTCAGAGCAAATTTCCTAATGAGCATTATTTGGATAAACCGATCATGTAATTGACATCTAAATGATAACTTTATTGCCCAAAACAATATAAAAAAATACTTAATAAAGTAGCAAAATAATCTTTTTGCTTCAACTGTGCAGCATTTGCAGAGATGCAAAGCATTAAGGGGTACAAGTAGGCGAGGTATGCATAATTGAGATTTTTTTTTCTGAAATATGACATGGTGCAGATATTGCTTTTGTTTTCTAGTATATTTTGTGGTTTAGAAAGCATCCAAGTGATCTAGTGGCCTGTATGATGTGTGTAATGCGCACAGGAAGTGTACAGCTGCAGTATAGTGTACCTCATAATCAGCGCCTCCATCAGGAAGTCCATTTCATCCTGTTCAGAGCAGATTTCGGGAAGAGTCTGAGAAGCAGAAAGAATCAGAAAGCAGTTTGAGGGGAGTGTGTGCCTGTTTGTGACTACAACCAACTGTCATTGTCACAAGGCGTGATATCATTAGTGGCAATCAGCAGACTATTGAAATGCAGGCAAACCCATGTGGAGCTCACTCAGGGTCTGTCTGAGTGCAATGACTTTTTTGACAAATTTGCATTCATCTTTTTTCAATTCATCAACCGTTTGGTGCAGTCATGCAATACTTAATTTAATTTCATTACACAAGAAACCATCATATTGTTATAATATATTACATTCTTATCTGGAGGAACAAGAAAAGCAACTGCATGAGTTAAATCTTATAATTGTGTGACCTTTGGATCAGTAGGGCACCCTGCGGAGTGATCTAGTGGGGATTACATGTGATGAACGTAACTCCTGGTGAGGTCATCTATCATCTAACATCTAAGTGCAGTGTGTCCTTGTGTGTCTAACAGAGTACGAGCTGACCTTTATGGCCACCTGCATTGGACCACTATCACCGCTCATTCCTAGAACCTGCCCTTCATAAACCTCGCCGAATGCACCGTGGCCAAGAGCTCTGCAAAAAAAAATAAATAAAAACAATAAGTGACAAAAGCAACAATTTAGGTGAAAACCACAGCACACAGGAACTCTATGTGATGTGAGAACGGACAGTATGACATGTCTGTGTAGTTCTGTACCTGAGCAGCGTGATGTTCTTACGCGGCACTTCTTTCAGCTCACTGAGTGACGCAGCCTTCCCCGCGAAGCAGTAGTTGGGGTTGTAATCAGTCATGATGGTGGAGGAACGGATCTTGCTCAGCTTGTATTCCGGACTCTGCAGACGCCCCCTCACTGCATGCAGATCATTCTTCCTGCGGCACCACACTGGAGACGAAGTCAAGACAGGGACACAAACAAGATTGTTTTACTTCAAAATCTATGAAATGTGTGAATAATCACAACCTTGAGTGATATAAGGACCCCGAACTTACACGCATATAATTTGTAGAAGCAACTTCCTGGCTCTCTGCTAACGTAGGAGCCGTAACACAAGGAGGGGTCAAGCCGTATCAAACTGTTGGATGCTGTATTCTTCATAGTAAAATATTTAAAGTATTTGTTTAAAAAAAAAATACAGGTTCACAGACAGTCATTTTGTCCTCAAGAAGATGGATCCTTACGCAGACAAATCTAATGTTTTGCACGATGCATGTGGGAATGTCCTCTCCTTGGTTACGGCTCCTAGACTGTCTGTACCAGTGAGTTTGGACTCACCCGCCGTGGAGGCAGCCCACATCCCCGATGCAGGTTGGTAGTCTGCCAGGGACGGGGGGAGTTGCGTGCAGGTAAGAGGTGTCGTCGAGCCATCGCCCGGTGCAGATGCTAGGGACTTGGGGGTGTTGGGAGGAGGGGAGGGTTGAGATGGAGGAGATGGCGGGAGGAGGAGGAGGAGAGGGGTGGGGGTGTAGGAGCAGGAGGAGGAGGGGGGTGGGGGTGTAGGAGGATGAAAGGAGGAGGAGGAGGAGATGGGGCGCCCAGGGAACAGACTACCTCCCTGCATGGGGGAGAGCTCAGGTGAAGAGACACCATTAACCTGGTGGGTGTGTGTGTGTGTGTGTATGTGTGTGTGTGTGTGTGTGTGCTGCCTGATAAACCAACTCTTGTTAAATACAAATCTTCCTTTTTTTAATGGAATGAAATTACACAAATATATTGGCATTGGCCTTTGTTTTAGTGCTTGATTTATTCACTTGCAAACTCACACAATTACACTTATTGCAGTTAGTGAAGAAGTCACTCTAAACACTTCATCCATTTTTCATAACAAAAATAGGTTTGCCAAAGTATGTTGTGCATAGAAGTCAGGTCAGTTTGCACTTAGTTTGGTAATTATGAGAGAATGATGTCATGCAGTTGCACCCATAATTATAATAACCCTATTTTATCCAATAAATACCACTGCTGATTACACAGTGAATACACTGTACTGTATGTTCAGGTAAAAGGACTATTTATCCGATGACTAATATTTCTCAGCCTAGTCGGCCTTACCTTACATTTCACTTCACAAATATTTCTTATTTTTCTCATGAACAGACAATGCTCTCTAGCACAGCTCTTTTTAAGTTTGCATCTGCAGTACCAATTCATCATGGTTTCTCAAGTTGTTCTATTGTTTCACTGTTATAAAGTAACAATTGTGTTTTTCCAATAAACATTTACACATTTATATGAGCAACCACATCCAATACAAATATCAAGTGAGGGTGTGCCACTAGTACTCAATAATAAAGAATGAGGCTCATGGATTGTCCAAAATGGAAAAGGATCCATCTCTTTGGAGCATGAATGTTGGTCTAATTCAGCCAATTATTCTTTAATATTTCCTGTTTGGACAAAACCTTCGTCAGGCACCAACATTAGGGGAAAATACAGTTTCTTCATGCTGATAGATTCAGTTTACTTTCAGGAATGTGATATAATTGTGTGTGTTGGTTCAGTCAAAAGTCAAGCTGCTTTTGTCATGCCTGGTTTTCTTGTCAGACAGTGTGCAAACCCCAGAGAGCTGAGAATGTAATGGATATTTTACAGGAGGTCAGCACATATTCCCTCCAGAAGCCCTTATACAATGTATAGATTCACCTAATACTGACTGTGGGAAAGAGAAAGCAAGCTATTTCTACAGCTGAGCTTCACTTAATATTCAGCGCTTTCAGTGAGCTGAAACTGTTGGGGTTATGGATGAGAGAGGAGTATGAAAGAGAGAGAGAATCTGCTGTGTTCAGACACATGAAACAGCACTTAGTGGAAAATAAGTGGGTCGCGCAAAGCGTCAGGATTCCTTTCCCATTTCTCTGCAGCAGACGGTTTGTCAAAAAAGGTGACAAAGGTGCAAAAAGGTATTGTTATCTGTATGATCCCTCACTGTCCTATATTGCTGCAAAACAAATTCATATGTTGTCGTTAATACTGTAAAAATTGTATTTATATAAAATGTCTTATATAAAATGTGACTATAGTTACTATATATTTAACAGTATATACTGCATAGCAGTATTTGAGACCAAGTTTAAATCTAATGCAAAATTATTAGCTAATGTTATGATCATAAGTCATTTAATTAGATTAGTGGTTATTTCATATCCCTCAGTCGTCTTTCTGTTCTCTTTTCTTAGAGCGTTAAAGTAAAACTACAAAAAAGGTTAATTGTTAATTCCCTAATTATTCCTATTTAAAGCCATTTATTTGTGCAAGAATAATCAGTAAAGCATTTTACTGCATATCTTGTGTCAGATTACAGAAACACTAAAGCTAGAACAAATCTTCTCATTTCTTCATTCAGAAACAGATTCAACCCCCTCTCCCTATCATATATCACAGTGCTTTGTGTAAATAGCATTTTGCTGTATCACAGCTAAATTCTGCCTGTTTAGCCCAAAACTCTTACAGAGAATCAATGCCCATGGGTTCAAATAAACAAATTGTCTCTGTGCATGCTCCAAAATGACTGAAATGATAATCTTTCATCACAGTTCTATATTTTCCTAGATTCATACTGATTCTTCATTATATTATCAGATCATTATTATCAGACTATTGCTGTATTTTTTCTCAGATACTGAAGCACAACGCTTGACATTTACAGCCATCTAATCTTACTCACCAGAACACATCTCCAACTGAGAGAATGCTTCGAACCATTCTAGTTAAATGTCAAACCCTTCTACTCGTCCTTTTTTAACCAAAGATGCATTTTTATATTAAAATCATAGAGTGAGATGCATACAGTACATCTCTGCCGTTTCATGCCTCTGCAAGAGGTTGTTTCATTGTAAACACAACACAAGCACCTAATAACTGCATTAAACTGAAAATAACTATTATCCAACTTCTCAACTACAGTATAATCTCGTTTCACTCTTCAACACAAAAAAAGTCATGATTTTGACTGTAGTTGATGAAAGGGAGTGTCGCCTGCAATAAGTGCTCATTATAACAAATGTTCATATTGTGCTCACTACATTTGTAAGCAAGGTAGAATTCAGAAACATATCTGTCCCATGGCTCCTTTAATCATCTGGTGCAGAGCCAGTGGAGGAACCTTAAACCAACACTCATCCAAGCTGTTCCTCTATCTGTTGTCAGTAACATCTGGAAGAATCTGTATGTGCAGCTGAGCTCACAGCCGGTGGAAGGTGGTGGGCACAGACTGGACACAGAACTGGAAGAGTCTCTTACTAAGGATGACGCCGAAGCAGATGAGCAAAACGCCGCTTGTGATGGTGATGATCACAATGGCCAAGATCAACGTTGGGGACATGTTGCCCTGCAGGGCTGGGCCTTGGGGAGCTCCTGGGAGAGAAATGATCAAAATAATATATTTAATAGAGTGTAGAGAGTTATTTTTTGGATGACTGAAATACTATCAAATATATATATATTCAAAAGTAAAAGCCGTAGAAAGGCTGCCGATGTTCATTTATTTTTTGGATGTATTTCCGTACCTACAATACCGATGCATGTAACATTGTCGCTGGCCAGGACTTCGTCATCTTCGCAGATACAGAGGATATGGTGAGTTTCTTCCTCTCGTATGCAGCTCTGCATCTGACAGTGGCTGCAGTTTAGCTGCACCTTGATCTCACACTCGCCGTGACTCTCCATGGCTGAGAGAGAGAGACGATGTACACAAACAAGACGAATGCAAAGAGGCACAGACAAAACGTGTTGGAGGGAGATCACACAAACAACCCACATGTACAAACACAAATCTATTTATTGTACTCAGAAGTCCTATTTTTATGTTTTTTTATCAGTTTTTTTGATGGGTCAGTATTTATGGATATTTCATTCTCTGCTCTTCTTTACAATCTCTTGTGCTGCTCTTTTAAATTTAATTTGCCCTACAGAGGATCAATAATGTTAAATCACATCTTATACCAAGATAAAACTGACTTGATTTACATTTTCTCTGATCCTTCTGGTAAATAAATCTCTGAGGTATGCATGATTAAGTGAAACACTAATGTGTAGTACCAATAGTATGTATAATAAAAAAACACTATATTTGTTCTATATTTGATTATCATGTTTACATTGTACATCAGTTTTCAGTTTGCTATTAAGTTACTAAGTCTAACTACTGATATAAAAATGTTCATTTTTTTCTAGACACAATTATGAAGAAGTATGTGCTCCATATGTGACATATGTTAAACTTCAATCGGTGGTTTAATTGTGTTACATATTTAACTGAAAACTCAATTATGATCATTTAAGTTAATCTTAAGTTGTTTTTTTTTTCTTTTTTCCAGATCTCACTTTAAATGTGTTTTATGTTGTGTGTGTTGAGTGTTATGTTGCAGAGGCAGCCATTGTGTTTTGAAAGCAATGACTGGCGGCACACACTACAACAACAACAGCGTCTTTCTCTTTGAGAATGTCTGTTCGGCGCCGAGGGCAACAGGCTCCATGAGGCTGTGAATTAGTCAACTGCCTTCCTGTTCCTCCTGCTAAATAATGAGAATCAGATGGCTGGTCGTCTCACAGTAAAAAAAAAAAAAGAAAGAGAAAAAAAAACAGCAAAAAACACACATACATATATTTTTTGTTCATGTGTGAGTGTGCAGGCTAAGTGCATGGACAGACAGTTTGGTTCAAGCACGTAAACACACACTCGGGTTCACCCTGAGGCAACGACTGTATCAATTTCTTGGAGAAGAAAGTGTTTACTGTTTCTGTTTAAAGCATGTCCACATATTACATAGGTTACATATTCTGATTCACAACATTTGTGAATGTGTGTGTGTGTGTCTTATGCCTTACGTTATATGTGTTGGTGTGTACATGTAGGTGTGTGTAGATTGTTTTTTCTCTCATGCCTGTCATGTCAATCTCATGGTGTGTTTAGGTGGCTGGAGGGTGGGGTTTTGGCTATATTGGCTGTGACCGCCATACACAGTGTGTGTGTGTGTACTGTATGTTGTATGTTTCATATCTAATTTGTCTGTGTTAAAGGAGGGAGTTGTTTTTGCTTTCCCTTGCTGCAAAGGAATAAATAACCGTCAATTTTCTGTTCAATTTGTTTTATGATTTCCTAAGTAATTTTGTACTATCATTAATTATTATTGTTTTAAATTGTTTTTCCTGTTTATCCATTAATTCATCTGTATTTAATTTTTAATTAGTATCGGTGCTATAACACAGTCAAGAATATTTCTTTGTATGTATATACAATTCTTTTAGATGCCCATAAACCTGCTAAAAAAAGATGCCAGTTTTTTATGTCAGAGCTGTGCACTAAATAAAAGGTATATGTTTTTACATACCTTGTGAAACACAATGATTGTGATATCACCAGTAAAAGACATGGTGTGCCAGACTGGGTCTCACCTGCAAGAGGCTGCAGGAAAATCTCTCCCATTGGATGAATGAATGAGATTCCATCCTGACCATCAGCTGTGATCTCATCCGTCAGTGCAGCGTCACCTCCTGCCACACAAATAATTCTGTGAACCTTCTCCTATCAGTCAGTATTACAAGTAATGCAAAAACCTTGTAATTATGGCAGTACAATGGATGGAAATTAAATGTACCTTTACCAACAAACTTTCCAAACACACTGCAAGAGGGTACAAGTTAGAGATGGATATCAAAGTGACAGATATGCTCTGTGATTTTTATTTCAGTTGAAAATGTGTAATTTCTTCAAAAAAAGTTGATGTGAAAGTGTGATTTCTGATTTAGACACAGACATACATATTTTAAGTAAGAAAAAGTGATGAATACTCTTATTTAAAGAATTGACTAAAGTGTCTTAGACAAAGGATCAAGAAGGTGACAGAAGAAAAGACTCGCATAGGCAATAAACTGATCTGGGTTGTAAGTTTAGGAAGGAAAACTAAAACTAAAACTAAATAAATTACTGTCATTTAAAAACAGCTGACAGAATATTGTTACCTCTGTACCCTCCGCCCCCTCCTCCGGCTGTGCAGGCCCCACCTCCACCTCCAAACCCCCCGTAGGTGGACCAGCTGAGTTTGGACTGGGCCAAAGGACACGGGGACCCACCCTCAGCACCCTCCGTCAGAGACTTGCCAGCCCTTGGGTGTGGACTAGGACCGTCTTTCCAGCCTCCACCTCCACCTTCCAGAAAACAAACATGAGCCCAAATGAAATACCATTCATGTAAAATTAAACACAATTCACATCCAACACTAAAAGGCTTTGGGGTCTGATAGAAACATTAAAAAGATATTATGCAGAGTTAGATTTCAACAGAGACAAAAAAGAAGGTTTTTTAGCAGCTGTCATTAAACTTGTTAATTTTAGTCTCTCATTATGACACAGGTTTGTGAAAATTGTGCAGAGAAAAAAAAGGATACATAAGTGTTAAAGACAATGAATACTACATCAACATGGTAGATCCACATGTTAGATCCACAGGTGACCATGGCCTCTAGTTTCTACTGATGAGCAGATAAAAGCAGATTTTAAATGCATTCCGCATGAACTGTGGGAGTCTTTGCAATTTGTTTAAATCCCTTCCAGTGATTCTTGATAGTACAGCTATAGACTCATATGATTTGCAGGATGAGCAGTTTCAACATTGCCGAACACAGTTCACAAACACTCACACACAAACTATGAGGAGTAACATATTTCCCCAGACACTCAGATCTTTATCAGCAGTCCCGCAGAGGTCTCAATAAGATGTGCTGATAGATGGTCTGTGTTGAAACTCCACGGGTCAGAGAGGATTTAGCGAGAACGTTCCAGCAGGCGTTACCAGGAGCAAAGAGGGATCTCTCTGCCATATATGTCCTGCTTCAAAAGGTCAAGACCTGTCAGGCAACTAAAAATACGATCCGTAATGATCCTATTATCTACAGACGAAACATGTCCTGCTGTGTTAAAGCATGCATGCCAACATGTGTCTGTGTGCGTTTGTGTCTGGGGTGTTCAACCAACACTGATTTGATCTGTAGCACTTAACGCTGCTTTTTATAGAAGTGAAATACATGCTTTCAGAAAAGAAACAGTTCAAGTTCATTCACTGTAGTTGCAAGGAGAAAGGTTTTTCAGAACATAAGCAGATAACCTTCCTTCAGTGTCATGTTTTAAATTTGTATAAACTGTATTTAATGGTTTGTTCTGTTCTTTATTTTTGTGTTCTTATTTCCATTTATTTGGTTGTGTCCTTTTATCTATTTGTCTTTTTGCAGTTGTCAGTAAAAGAGTTGGACAAGTTGCAAAGTTTTCAGTATTCTTATATCTATTATATAATCACCAATAAGTCAGTCAGTCAGTCAGTCATTTTCTATACCTGCTTATTCCTCATTAGGGTCGCAGGGGTCTGCTGGAGCCTATCCCAGCACGTTACGGCGAGAGGCAGGGATACACCCCAGATGGTCGCCAGCCAATCGTGGGGCACACACACCATTCACTCACACACTCACACCTACGGGCAATTTAGAGTCGCCAATTAACCTCAGCATGTTTTTGGACTGTGGGAGGAAGCCGGAGTACCTGGTGAAAACCCACGCAGACACGGGGAGAACATGCAAACTCCACACAGAAAGGTCCCAGACCCAGGACGCAAGGCGGTCTTGAACCTGCGACCTTCTTGCTGTGAGGCAACAGTGCTACCAATAAGTCATGCATTTCAAATGAAATATAAGCTTTTTCTCACTTTTGCAGCATTTATATAATGCTGTTGCATCTGTTGTCCTCAACTTAAAGTCAGACTGATTTCGAGGTTTTAAGACAGGGGTGGGGAATCCTGGTCCAGAAGGGCTGATGTGGGTACAGTTTTTGTTCCAACCAAGCAGTAATACAATTGTTTCTATTAATCAACCACTGGAGCCCTGCTAAGGACCTGCATTAGTAGAACCGGGTATGTTATTGCTTGGTTGGAACAAAAGGCTGCACCCACACAGGCCCCTCTGCACCAGGATTAAGAGATACAATAAATACAGTGTATACTAAACAAAAACTATACTGTCTTGTAAATTAACACATTTTCATCTTGAAATGAGGGTTGTCAATGCTGCTCAAAAATTACCCTAAAGGGAAATTAATTCTTTTATCAGAGAAATGCTTGCCTTATGGAAATATGTGCATTTTTTGTTGGAAAAAAGATAAGAACACAAAAAACAAAATATAAAACAAACTTTTAGCTTTTTAAAAGTATGCATAAATCATAACTTACTTACCGAACTAGCAAGCTAACAGGCAACAGATGGGCACATTGGCTGGCTACGTTTCCCATTACTTCAGTAATGATTAATGATCACTCCGTGGATCCCTCACTTCTAAAGCAAATTACAATATAACTGCAATTTAACCTCACATGGGAAAAATAAATGTTCACAAAAACATCTCTCGTGCTATGTGATTAAAAGCAAAATCTCAAAATCTGATATCTCAAAACCTGGGCACATAAAAGTCACCATAGCAAGACACTTCTACAGTGTTTGTACTTTGCATTGGTAGCAGTTTAACTTATATTTTACCTGCAGCGCTAGTTTGACCATTGGTACTGGGAGCAATGGTGCTGTTTTCGTACTGCTCCAGGGGTATCTGGTCTAGAATGGACTCCGGGTCTTCCATGTAGGCATTTCCTCCTCCTCCAGCTGCAATCAGCAAAGGGACCAGCTCACCGCCCTCCATCTGGCAGGACAACATCACAACAACTCTCAATCTCTCATCCCTTTTTAAATATGAATATGCTCAGTGTAGCAAATAAACCCCTTTTTTTACTGCAAATATAAAAAGGATAAGAAGGAACATTTCTTTTCAAATTTTAAGAATGTTTATTATACATTTCAATATATATTATGGCCGATCTACATTCAAACCATTGAATTAAAGTGTAGATACTACTAGAGTATGTATGTTTAATCCAGTGTCACACAACTGTACTGTTGGGCAACACAATAAAAAAACAACATTAAGTGCTACTGTCACCTTAAAGATGTAGGTAGCTCCCCCTCCTCCACCTCCTCCTCCGACCCATTCTGCACCTCCCTCTCCCCTGGCGGCATCTTCAATCACAGATGATTCCCCAAGGCAGATCTTCTGGGTGTGCGGTTTTCTCTACACCAAGATAAGGAGAGTCAAGCTTCAGAGGGAAAGGTGGAGGTATTCAGTATCAGACGATATCCCACCTGGACATCAAACACATCATAGAATCCATCCAGCCTGTCCTCACGCTCACCCTACTCACCCCCGGGCATGCGTCCTCTCCTTGGTGGCCCACCAAGATATAAAGTATGTCTCCTTTCTCCAGAGGAAATACGGCAGATATAAAAACCCCATGGTTGCGTTTGTTGTGGTTTTTGGCTCCTTTTCCTCCTGCAGCCCCGTAGGCAGAGATCCTGAGGGAGATCAGTGGTGAGGTCAGCAAGGTGATTAAATGTTGTGACTGAAAAAATTGCTTTCTGTCTCGGTCTCCATAACATACTAGACAGGCCACAGTAGAGCAAACGGTTCTATCAGAACTTAAATCAGGAAATACAATCACCTGTGGTTTTATAAAGATTTTCTTTGACTAAAAGAGACTCTTGATATTGGCAGAGATTACGGCTCTGTGTAATCGAGTAATGTAACACTCTGTAAAACTCATGATTAATCTTGACACTTTTCTCTTCTTGCTTCCTGTGTTGTGAGTGTGATAATGAGGCCCTGTGACTCTGCATAGTCAATCAAATGGCTTGAAGTCTTGATCTGGCAACAGCCAGTTATACTGAGCGTGGCCAGAACAGCTTATTTATTGGTTCTAACTGGAGACGCAAAAGAGGGGTTTAAAACAAGGGTTGCAATCAAATTTTCCAGTCAATTTATCTAGAGACTGATATGAATGTTTATTGATATGATAATTGCCATGGCTTTTATCATAATATTATTCAACAAATTAGATCAAACATTATCCACTATCCTTCATGTCAATTCTTGAACGTATCATAATCCCAATTAACTACTTTCATCGAAGGTTATTCAAAAGACACATGGACAAACAAAAGACAAACAATCAAGGTGAAGTTGTGTGGAGAGGAGGAAGTCATTATCCAGGCCTGTGTTTATGAAGAGGAAGCTACAGCCACAAGTACACTGAACCACCATTTGTTGCATCCTTGTGGCGATGACAGGAAATGAACCTGAAGTTCTTAAAGCCAAGCATGTAGTCACTTTAGCCAGCAGTCTGAGGCATACATATATAACTTTATGTGAGTTAATATTGTTATGGATGATATACCTTAAAACAGACTCTTTTTGTCTTGCAAAACTAGATAATAAGAGATCATCCCGCCTACCAATCATCTGGGGATTTTTGAAAATAATCTGAAATCTCATGTAGATGAGCATAAATAGCATTCCCTCTGTTACTTACAAGTATCTGTTAGTAGCAGGAACTCTCCATATTTGGACTCCTTTGAAGGGGGGTTCCTTCCCCACAGTAACACTGACGTTTTTGTTCTTGTAGGTATTGTCACATTGGGCCTGGGTTGGACCGTAGGGTCCACTGGCCCCACATGAGTTAAACCACCAGGTCATCAAAGAAACCTCTATTAAATAAAAGCACAAGGAAAAAACACCGTGAGAGAGAGTAAGCAAAACAGGTGCAGCAGGGCTGAGGAAACTTTGAAAAGGGAGCAAAATATATTTTCTTTATTTCTTTTTGTTACCTCAAGACAAGACTGAAGGTTGCCCATTGGCATAATCATTGAGCCCCTCCAAAACATGCCCCTTATTCTATCTACACTGCTTTCATTTTTACTTTATTGACTGTCATTTTAATTGTTTGAGGATCCATGTTGCCAGACTTCAAGTTATCAATCTGTCTTGAACACACACATACAAGACCTATGCAGCATCTTGCGATCACAAGTCTGTCCCAGGGCAGTGGAGGAGGGGAGGAGAGAGGCACCCTGCAGCTCAGCCCATCATAGACCATGACAGACAGATGGTAGGGCTCAAATTGTCTTTCCCTATTGACCACCATACATACTTTTTAGAAACAGGATCCCATAGGGTAAGTACCTGTTTTTCTGTGAATGTGACACAATAAGGATCAACCAGTGAACGTCAAAGAAAGAAACTCGCTGTAAAAACTGCAGATCTATCCAAGCACAATAATCTCATATTTAGATTAAAAATCGAGTTGGTCTTGATTTTATTATAAATGGATTACCTAGTGCTTTCCAAGAAAGATCTCTCGACTTAATTCAAGTAAATGTCACTTGCCCTGTCTTGATAAGCAAGCTTTGTCTTTATTGGGTTATTTCTAACTAGATTCAGGAACATGTCTGTAAAATTTCTATTTCAAGGCTCGAAGCTGTACTTTAAGCCACCAGGTTGTGCCTTTGAGTAAAGAGAGATCTGAAGTAAAAGTAGGAGAACAACATCTTCCTCTGTTGTTGGTGTTGTAGGGTGCAGTGGTTAGTTTAGTTTTAAACACGTTTAGTTTATTTCAAAGCTTAGTTATTTAGGTTTTAGCAACAGAGAAAATACTCAATGCTGGTGGACTTTGAACATAGTGTTTTGCTGTGGTTGTAAAGTGCTCAAATAAAGAAATAGCCCATGATAGTACAGCCAAGCGTTGGCCCGAGTTTCTGGCTGCTAGAGTGATTATTTTGGTAAAGGAAAGAACAGCTGAACGGGGAGAATACACTAAAATCACACAGTAGCACCAAGATTGAAAAGATGCTGTGTGAAAAGACTAATGGTTAACCACCAGTGGTTTAGCTGCGTACACTGAACCCTAGAGCAGCGTGCTGTTTCATGGTTGTTTACCATATAACACCCATACAGTTTCCTAATGGCAGGTGCCGCTTTAAAGTCTAGGGCCACTGTTACTTAAGCGCATTCAACTCCATACATGCCAACGTAGCCAAGACTGACTAATCCATTATAGAATGTTTAATGTTCAATTTGTTTATTTATCAGTATAAAGCGATGACAGATTAAATCATATAAAATTGAACATTGATAGGGCATACATATATGTATAGCATATTATTTATTATTCACCACACAACTACATTTAAGGTCTGAAAGAATAACTAGATGCTATCATTGTGGCATAAGACATTTTGCACAAGTCAGCTGATCCTTGTTATTTCCTTTGTTTATTTTTCTGGTTTGTTGATAAAATTGATACATGTGTGAATATGAATTCCACATCCAATATTTGTTGGATGCATACATATTGAACTGTTTTGTGTTTTTTATTTGAGTTTTTATTCAAAAGTAAATTTGTTTGTTCAGGACTGTTTGATGACTTGAAAGAGAGAAATGGTCTGTTGGGAACTGTTACACAGTGAACAGTGAAGTGCCAAGTATCAAGAGATGACCATGTAAATTGATATATCTTATCCTGGGCATTGTTAATAAAACCATGTTTTTCTTCAATGAGGTTTCCTCATTTGAAGAACAAGCAATTTCGGGGTAACCAGATAGCTGAGTGGGGGAAAAAAATAAATACGCTGGGAGCAAATTTCTATCCACTAGGCGGCCTTATTCAGCTTCCTAAAAACAAGAATTTCATAAATCTCATTTTATGTAATTTGATGCTAAAAATATTGCTTATTTTGCATTTACTAGGCTTAACTAGATTGCTAAAAATCGGTCTTTTTTTATCTTATTTCAAGATTTTATGTGCCAAGCTGATTTATCTCATCAAGTAAAATTCACTTAAAGTCAAACTTGATTGTTTTTAGCGCAAGCATGCTTAAAATCAAGAGAGTTTGGTCTTAAATTTGCCAGGGAATTTGCAGTGCAAACATATGGATAGAACAGTCACCGGAAACTGCGTGAACAACCTGTGAGTACTGAATACAGAATAAATTAAAATTTAAATTCTGGTCAGTTGATTCAGTAGATATAGCTTCAAGCCTCAAAAGAAATTGAGCGGGCGCAATCCACGACATAGTATGTCAATTCTGCATGCAAAATAAAATAACGTGATAGACAAGAACACTGAAATTTACAAGAAGTCCGAGGTGACAGTTGGAGATACACGCTACCTGAGGCTGAAGGCTCTGGAAGGGGGCTTAAGAAATCCTCCAAGTCTGTGATGGGAACGAGAGAGTTGAGATCTGGGGAGAAGGCAGAGAGAAGTGGAAGAAAAGAAAGAAAAACCCACATTCATTCGCCTGCATTTCACTGGAGTTGAAATTACATTCAGACAAAGTGACATGGAATCAAAGGAATATCAGCATTTTAAAGAAGTAAGTAACATTTATGGCATTCCCTAAAACAAAGAAGCTTTTGTTTCCTTTACATTTATTGGTGGTTTCCCGGACATTCTGAAAAGGTCGACAGTCTACAGGTTTGTACCTTTCCCCAACCCGAGACCTGAATGTGTTCTTTCCTTAAACCAAATCCAGTATTGTTGAATTTGCATGAGCCAGTACAGAGGACATACATATTTAAGCCGAAGTTATGACTTAGTAAAGTTCTCCAGGACCTTAAATTGACCCTGATATCAGTTCGAACATGTCGTGATCTTGTCCATCTGGAGCTAAGCTACAGCCGTATACTGCTGTTATTACTGAAAAGTAGGCTTCCCTTAAATCACACACAAACAAAAACAGGCTTATCCCTTTAAATCAACTCAAATACCATGCTCAAATTCATCACAGAGCATTTCAACAGAGCATGTGCAATAAATATGCTTAATTTGCACCAAACCCTGACTGCACTGCTCAGCAGCAACAGTTTAATAGTTTGATACTTTTAACAGACAGATACATTTTTTGGGTTGCTTGCTATAACTGTTGAGATTAATGTCCCATGTCCTCTTGTATGTTGTGTTTGTGTTTTTGCCCTCTAAATCTAATTTCCCCTCGAGGGACAAGAAAGAGCTGAGCTGAACTGAAAGGGATTTCACTGAAAGTCCTTTCACATAATTATGAGAGTAGAAACCCAAAGTATAAAGATATTGACGCAGGAATGTTGGCACACATTTTTACTACTGTATTGTGGTAATATATTTGTAGCAAAAGATTTATTGACAGTAACCAAGTCAAACAGGGAAGCTCTGAGTGAAAGATAGTAGTCGGCCATCTATTTATCAGTTGAAAGAACAAGGGAAAAAAACACACCACTACAGATAATACAGGTCCTTCTCAAAAAATTTGCATATTGTGATAAAGTTCATTCTTTTCCATAATGTAATTATAATAATTAAACTTTCATATATTTTAGATTCATTGCACATCAACTGAAATATTTCAGGTCTTTTATTGTTTTAATGATTTTGGCATACAGCTCATGAAAACCCAAACTTCCTATCTCAAAAAATTAGCATATCATGAAAAGTTTCTCTAAACGAGCTATTAACCTAATCATATGAATCAACAAATTAACCCAAAACACCTGCAAAAGATTCCTGAGGCTTTTAAAAACTCCCAGCCTGGTTCATTACTCAAAACCGCAATCATGGGTAAGACTGACGACCTGACTGCTGTCCAGAAAGCCATCATTGACACCCTCAAGCAAGAGGGTAAGACACGGAAAGAAATTTCTGAATGAATAGGCTGTTCCCAGAGTGCTGTATCAAGGCACCTCAGTGGGAAGGAAAAGGTGTTGCAGAAATGAGGTGACTGGACCCTGAGGAAGATTGTGGAGAAGGGCCGATTCCAGACCTTGGGGGATCTGCGGAAGCAGTGGACTGAGTCTGGAGTAGAAACATCCAGAGTCACCGTGCACAGGTGTGGGCAGGAAATGGGCTACAGGTGCCGCATTACCCACATCAAGCCACTTTTGAACCAGCACTGGACTGTTGCTCCATATGAAAGTAAAGTTTGCATGTCATTCAGAAATCAAGGTGCCAGAGTCTGGAGGAAGACTGGGGAGAAGGAAATGCCAAAATGCCTGAAGTCCAGTGTCAAGCACCCACAGTCAGTGATGGTCTGGGGTGCCATGTCAGCTGCTGGTGTTGGTCCACTGTGTTTTATCAAGGGCAGGGTCAATCTAGCTAGCCATCAGGAGATTTTGGAGCACTTCATGTTTCCATCTGCTGAAAAGCTTTATGGAGATGAAGATTTAATTTTTCAGCATGACCTGGCACCTGCTCACTGAACCAAAATCACTGGTAAATGGTTTACTGACCATGGTATTACTGGGCTCAGTTGGCCTGCCAACTCTCCTGACCTGAACCCCGTAGAGAATCTGGGGGATATTGTGTAGAGAAAGTTGAGAGACGCCAGACCCAACACTGTAGATGAGCTTAAGGCAACTATCGAAGCATCCTGGGCCTCCATAACACCTCAGCAGTGTCACAGGCTGATTGCCTCCATGCCACGCCGCATTGAAGCAGTCATTTTTGCAAAAGGATTCCCGATCATGTATTGAGTGCATAACTGAACATAATTATTTGAAGGTTACTTTTTGTTAGAGCCCCATCAGACATCTTTTAAGATATATATTAAACACTAATTATAATTTTTGTCTGTCTGAAGTTAAATTATCCAAATGACATCTACACCCTGATTAAAGATTTGATGAATATGTATATATGTTTTATTTCAGGAGTTCAGATGTCTCCTACTTCACTGTAAGGTTTATTCTTAATGTTTGTGTCTTGGCAGCTTTAAGTTTCCACATCACTCTTGTGTAAATTGAATGCTGAAGCACGATTCTGATTAGATCCTGATTTTTACTCAGCTCAGAGAAAATTTCCATCTTTAACAGATGCCATACTTTGAGTGTCACACTCTTGCTTATATGCATACATTGTCCTGCAAGATGAAATGCCAACATTCATTCGAACAATAAGAAAAAAAATATTCTTGAGTAGTGGGGACTTCAAGTTTTTTCTCCTGTGTAACCGAGCCGGATTGTCCAAATTTGTTTTCAATTGTGAAATGGCCTCATTACTGCTCTGTGTAACTAATGGTGGGAAAAGCAGCAGTAGTAGGCTTTTCAAGCCTCAGGGGGCATTAATAAACCTTTTACAACATTGTACACCGGAATGAAGTGAAGAAAAGCGTATATGCAAAGAAAAGGCAATACATGTGACAGATATTGCCTGAATTCATTCAATTATGAGAGATATTTTGTCATTCCATGGTTACTCACACTCCCTTTTATAACTAGTATGATCTCTATCTTACATGTTATTATACCCTCCTAAATTGTTGTGGCTAAAGAGACTTTTTGATCTGGACCTATGTCCAGCAATAGCTTACCTGCGTCAAAGCAGGCTGCTCCAATTGCAATATCATCAAGAGCGATGTCAGCATTGGAACCTTGTCCCCATACAGCTGTCACCTTAATATGGAACCTGTAACAAAGCACGCACATTTGTGCAATTAGAAAAACATACTTGTGGCTTAACTTTGTAAATCTGGTAAATATGGGTTCTTCTACAGCTTAGTAGAGAATGGGTCAAATCATCAAAAAGAGTCAAAGTGATTTAGATGAAAGCAGCAATGTTTGTCAATCCACTCAGATGTACTCATCCATGACTTCTTCAACATGATTATAAAATTGCTGCTTGAGAACAAGAAAATAAAGGAAAGTACAGAGAAATGAGAGGACTTTGGTTTGTGAAGGACAGGGAGGGAAGAGAGGCAAGCAAAGTTGAACAACAGCTTTTTTTAAGGCACAAAAGACACGTTTCTTGTCACATAATTGTCTGCTCTTCTTTTATTTTTCTGTTACGCACTCATGATGAAGGCCAGTCAGCTGCAGGGCAACATCTTCCCAGTCGTCTGTCCACTGACCATTTCGCTCCCAGACCAGTGGTGTGGTTGCGGTCTCGTTCTCTTCTATAGCCACCAACAATGAACCATTAAATTCTCCATACAGGTACAAAGAAAACCGCATCTGCACAGATAAATACAATTTTAGCAGGATTAGGGTTAGAATACTGACAAAATCTTTGTTGAAGAACAGCCTCACAAAGGAATTAAAATACATAAAAGAATGATTCAACTGCTATCTAAGTGACCTGGCAGGCAGCAGTGGAGACTGGAGGAGGGAAAGAGGGGCTGAGAATGGACACCTTTCGAAGGGAATTACTCTCTCTCACCCGAAGAAAGAGGAAGTGCCCTGTAGGGTGCACAATAAAAAAGACAGTCAAAAACTTTAATGCATCATACTGTACAATAAATAACCAAAAAGACAATAATATCCACAATCAAGGAATAGTTTGAGTAGTTTAGGTTGCAGCCTCCGAAGTCATTCATTTTGACTGTACTCAGATGGATGAAGGCATTTAGGAGCAGAGACTCTAACATAAAACCATTTTGAGCTCTGCTAACACAAATATGTTCCGCAGCTGGATTAAAGCAATCCATAAGAACTCTTCAAGGTCATGTGGTGTAGCTTCATATGGTAGTAATCTCCCATGGCATATCTATCATTAGCTGGGTCTAGAAAGAATGATAAATAAAAGACTGTGATGTGTTTTGACACTGAGAAATGTGAGATTTGTGGACGGATATTGGTTAAATATTGAGAAGTTACATCTCACCACATCCATTTATCATCGTGGGAGGATGATAAATGGTACACACCCTTTAAACATTTTTTTTTAAATCTAAATTTTTTTTTTTTACTTATTCAAGCATTGCACAGGTATGAAGGTAAGTTGTATATACTGTATGAGATCCTGTGCAGAGGGAGGCTTTATGTACGAACATAGTAGTTAAAGTGAGTTTGGTTAATCTACATTTTGCTAAGCAAGTAAAAAAATAATAATAGGTTCAGTAGAAAGTTTAAAGATTTGTAACAGCAGAAATAGGAATTTGGAGAATAGCTTAACTCATTTTAACAAAAAGAAATTAAAGGACGAATGAAATTATAACCAAACATGTATTATGACCTTACAAATTCAAATACAAGACTATAGAATGACTTTTAAGGATTCATATTTTAAATTGTAGACATTTCAAGACTTTTTAAGGACCTCCAGATGTCCATGATAAATAAAATTAGGATACTAAGTGTTAATATTTATCTATTTCACGTGCTCTTTAGTGCATGCACACACACACTCACACAGACACACACACAGCCAACCTGGTGTACTCTGCAGAGTCACACCCTGCATTTCTCTGTTCTCCAGAAGTTTGTCTCCAGAGAGCCTTCTCCAGGCCGAGCGCCGGTTGGATACGGACCAACCACATGCATCCAATTCAAATGAGCAGTAGGAGCCAAACGGAAGAGAACCTGAGGAACACACAGGCGGTTATATTTTACTGAAATATATTGAATCATAAATCCCTAATGTAAGATAAAATAAAACAGAGCAGTACCATATTTTTATTGTATAAAATGTAGTTAGTCACATGAGTGATCTATATATATCTTATCTCTATAGGACAATTCACGCATTTTATTTACATGTTGAAGCATGTTAGATAAGATGCTAGACACCAATACACCCTTAGATAGGGAACCACT
The DNA here is from genome assembly GCA_030544235.1 of Lepturacanthus savala. NCBI lineage: Eukaryota > Metazoa > Chordata > Actinopteri > Scombriformes > Trichiuridae > Lepturacanthus > Lepturacanthus savala. The sequence continues at coordinate 14,378,347 of CM060469.1, read as the reverse complement.
GAACACCTAAAAGACATATCGCGGTTCATAATTTCACATCCATCAACTACAATAGTATCATGCTGCTTACACACTGATTCTTCAGTATTAATAATCTAATGATGTCATATACAGTGGTGTCAAAAATATTTGCCCCTTCCTAATTTCCTATTTTTTCACACTTAAATGATTCAGATCATCAAACAAATTTAAATATTAGTCAAAGACAACACAAATGAACACAAAATGCAGTTTTTAAATGAAGGTTTTCATTATTAAGGGAGAAAAAAAATCCAAACCTACATGTGAAAAAGCCCTGGTTGTAAAAGGAATTTTGGCCCACTCATCTTTGCAGAATTGTTGTAATTCAGCCACATTGGAGGGTTTTTGAGAATAAACCGTCTTTTTAAGGTCTTGCCAAACGCATCTCGATAGGATTCAGGTCAGGAATTTGACTAGGCCACTCCAAAGTCTTCATTTCGTTGAAGCAACAAAACAGCGCCAGACCATCACAATACCACCATCATAATTTACTGTCAGTATCATGTTCTTTTGCGGAAATGTGGCATTACTGGGACACACACTTTCCAAAAAGTTAAACTTAGGTAAATCTCATAATATTTAAATTTGTGTGATGATCTAAAACATTTAAGTGTGACAAACATGCAAAAAAAAAAATAAGATATCAGGAACGGGGCAAACACTAGAAATACCAAACCAATAGTTTCACTTTAATATTTTAACTACATCAAGCCAGTAACACTTATATACTATTACTTAAGAATGATTTTGATGCAGGACTTTTACTTTTAATGGAGTATTTTTACTCTATTGCATTGTTGCTTTTAAGTAAAGGATCTGAATACATCTTCTAACACTAATCTAGAGCTGGGAGCTCGTTAGTCTATTTTAGTGAAATTAATTAAGGTATCATTAAAGGTAAATCATTAAAGGTAGCATTAAATTTCAGTGAGGCTCATGACTACTTTCAGTCTTCATCATTTTAAATTATTAGAAATTAAAAAATATTGGAGTGTCCCTTTGAGATCAAAAAGAGATTACTTCATGAGCACTTATACCGGATAGATTTTACTGGTGGGCCATTGAAGAAATTACACTGCCTTTGTACCCACACTACCATTGTGACCTAGTGCCCCTCGCCATAGACTCACAACTGAAAGATTTTGAATGGCCCTCACTACATTGTTCTCATTACTGAGCCAAGCGAGGCTGTTTGATTGTGGTGTGAAGTGTTTTTCTTTTCACTGAATGATTGACGTCAGACAGAAAGGAAAAAGCTTGTTACTTTTGAGAGAGTGAAGTGGAGGAAATGAAATGAAGCAATTGACTTTTTATTCCTCATCAGCATATTTTTCAACTCTGAGATTTCAAAACCTGTATAAATCCATGACGATAATAATTTTCTAAATAGCTCTTATTGGGACCTTTTTAAGGTCTGAAGGCACAAAGAGAAAAAAAAAGTCAGACAATGTATGGTATTTCGAAGAGTACGATAAATGATTTCCAGATAATGAGACACTAGCTGTTAGGAATACTCGGACTGATTAATCCATGGACTGAAGAATGTCTATATAATAGTTACTTTCTACATTTTAATTGTCCACATGATGTGTGGTTGACGGAGCCCTTGGCTGGTTGAATAATCAACCAACCAAGGTAAATGGATTAAATTGTGCCAGTAGTCCCACTTTCACATCTAATTATTTGTTCATATTGTTCTCCCAGTTTTAATCATACAGATCATTGTACAAGGGTAAATCTCTAAAGACAACTGCAAAAGTTTATTTTTTAAATTATTACCTATTGGAATTTGCAACCTTGATCTGACTCAAAGCAGCATCTCTTATTGCATTTTGTAATTTAAGAAAAAAAAAAGTGAAACCTCACCACAGATGAAGCCCTCGTCCTCTCCTAAAGGACAGTCGGTGTGGAAATTACACACTTGGCTGTGATCGATGCAGCCTCCGGAGTTTTCACAGTGGAAAGATTCTCCGCAATCCACCTCGATGTCTTGGTGTTCTACATCCCAGGCATTGCACAACAGTCATTAGACAACACAGAAACCATTATATTGATATTTATATAAGAGAACCAACTCTACACATATTTCAATATTTAAAATAATTTAACCATGAAGTATGTCCTTTTAAATAATAGAGAAGACATTTTGAGAAAAAAATGGTTAGATGCTTTGTGGCAGAGTTAGATGAGCAGATCAATACCACTCTCATATCTGCAAGGTAAACATGAAGTTATAACCAGCAACCAATTAGCTTAGCTAAGTACTGACACTGAAAACTGGAGGAAAAAAGCTAACAAACAACAAAATCCACATAACACCACCACCACCACCACCATTCTTATTAATGGATAAGATCCACATATTCCTATAGCTCTCAGTAGTAATGACTTCAGGAGCTTCTTTAAGATAAAATTCTAACTATTAGAATTTAAATTAATCACCTACTGCCCTCACCCAACACCGATATATATGAAAATAGCTGTAAAAGCTGATATATACTGTTTTTCTACAACTGTCCTTCCCAAAGTAACTTCCATGACTTCTTCATCTAAAGCTGATTTTCAACCTATGGGATATATTGCAGGTGGGCCGCAAAATCCTTTTCTAAAAATCTAAATATAGATGTGAGTGCCTGTGTGCCCCAAAACATATGTATTGCCGAGTCTTTCTGAGTATATCTTTAAAAGCAAAAGGTGAGCTTGGTTGTTATAGAATGTAAAGTCGGGATAACAGCTCGGTCGTTATAGCTACACCGCTGACGTAACACAGACCTTGTACATTCTTAGTTGTGCATAGAGTGTGTGTTGGTCTGATGAATCAATGCCTCCTCTTCACAGTGGAAACCGAACATCAAGCAAAAATACAAAAGAAAGTCTGTATGTACCAGACCTTTTTTTTTCTGGTCCTAATCCTCCTATAGACAACTTTGCAGCGTTACGCAAGGTTCTGTGCTTGGACCAATACTCTTTACCTAATATATGCTTCCTTAAACAATATAACTAGAAAAACTTGATAAATTTCCATTGTTATGCAGATGATACCCAAAGCCTCTACTACAATAAGCACCTTTACATTAAATTGTGGAAACAACCCCTACAGTGTAAGTAGTAAGTCATAGAAAACTCACCTGATTCACAGTCTACAAGCTCGAGAGAGTCGAGAGCCACAGTGGCTCCATCTTCACCCACACAAGAAGTGTAGAGCAGAGTCACCTGAAAGGGCTCGTCCACCTGGCCAATCACAGTCTCCAGAACCTCCCACTCATCCCTGCATAAGTCAGTCACAAAGAGGTATCTTTTCATGTCATCTGTATGAATTCAATGCTTCCTTCATTTTTAAACGTGTACCTTTAATGGTGATTTTGGCGTGTACGGCTATATTTATAGTTACCGTATTAAAATGGGTTTGTTAATATTTGCCTTCTCTCACACAGCAGTAAGCCTCCATGCACAAGCAGTTTGTAAAAGAATTTAGTGAAATGCTGCACGGGCAGCTGCACCAGCAGCATCTTTTTGCTGTCACTAGGCAACCACAGTCACTTGCTCTCAATCACTGCGCTAACATGGTTAATAACATTAGCTAATGTCATTAGCAAACTGAAAAAGAAAAAGGTTACCATGGATGTCAGTTGCAGCTTTCCAAACCTGAATGTAATATTTATGTTTAATAATTATAGAATTGGTGAAAAAGGCAACACAAACATCTGATATTTTCTTCATTTAAGCAAAATTTTAGAAATCAATTAACTAACAATGTAGGTTTCATTTCATTGCTATGCATGCTAACTTTTATACCAGCAGAGGGCATACTTCACCCAAACTATTAAAACAACAAAAGAAGAAAAGTCTCAGTGGGAGCGCAGGGAAATGAGAGGCAACGCTTCGTAGCAAACATAGTGCAACGTGGGATCGCGTAAAAAGAGGACACTGAAATTTAAACATTGCGACGCTGGCCAACTCGAACATATCGTCATTGTTGTACCACCGGAAAAATTAGCCCCTTATGATCAAGATTGTTGCACTGTTGTCCACTTGCAATCCGATCACCCAGGCTAACTTTATATATATCGCACCGTTAAGTGTATCATGAAAATTTGCTCATCACGAGAAACAAAAGAAAAAAAAATCCTCACTCTATAGTTTACTACGGAATACATACCGGTAAATATCTCTGACATATGTGCTGATTCTAAAACTTATTGTCACTATATGTATTGGAGTTAGAACCAAATGCATGAGGAGAGCAGGCAGACAGGATGAACTGCCAGCAATTTAAACTGTAATTGAAAGTATTGTCCTATAAGTATTTGGAGTCTTAGGAGTAAAACTGGGGATTTAACAGTTGCATATCATGAGGACGGTGACATTTAATATTTGGATATTAGATCTTGTGTTGCATGAATACTCTGATACATTTTACATTGATAAATATAATTTTTTGCTGCTACAATAACACAATTTCACAGCGGTCATCATTGCTTCATCTCATATTTTATCAAGTACTCAGTAACAGAGGCAGGTGATAACCAACATTGTGATCTGCAAGTGGCACAGGCTCAATGAAACTAGTGATAATGGTTACCATGAGGATTTTAAAATTGTAAAGCAGCATGTATTATTTAACACGCTGAGTACATTTAATTTCTCAAAAAACATTTCCAAAGGCTTTTATGCATTGTTTATATGAGTTTGCAACATTCATCCATTTATTTCTCTTTTATATTTCTCTACAGTGCCACTAGTGGAAAAAGGAAAAAAAACAGACATTTGGCTGTAAATACCATGTACCTGATAACAAAGTAGAGATGAGTCTTTTTGACTCAATAACCGTAATTAAGCTTTATACCACATTACAAATACACTTCTCAGAGCAGGTGTATTTCTAAAAATACACCTACATTGCTCCTGTATTTCACCCCTACGAAGATACTGTATATTTAGTATGATGGGTGAATAATGTACACTCAGTAAAAAAAAAAGAAGGTTCATGGAGAATATATATATATATATATATATATATATATATATATATATATATATATATATATATATATATATATATATATATATATATATATATATATATATATATATATATATATAATGTATAGTCTAGACCATTTGTTTGGCCATTAAGGCCCTGGTTTTCTGGAAAATTGCTTCGGTAGATTAAGACATTTACTGGCTTCTGAGAATTGTCAGTACAGGTAAACCATCAAGGCACAACAAACACAACACTCCGGCATGAGCTGAGTCACACTGGATGGGATCTGTGTCCACAAGTTACATCTACAGGTCAGTAAGAGATGAATGGTGGGCTGAATATATGAAACCACTGTGTCTGTATCCATCACATAATGGAATTGCTCAGTCCATTACTGCTCAGACACTAATAAATGTTGTGCCAATGTACAAACTTATTGAATATGCCCATCCATCCCTCTTCTGTCCTGACCAATTATATATAAATTCATTTCCAGAGTCTGCATCTACAGGCAAGAATGCTTTTAGCTGGTCTGCAGAAGGCTGTGCTTCAGCATTAGATCGATAGGAAATACCCGTTTCCCAAACAATACCCAGGGGATTGTTTGTTACCACATGGTCACAATTTTAAAGTTCTGTGCTACATGGCATGTAAGAATAATGTTTTTCATATAACCTTAGTGCCACAAAAGTAAAAGCTATTATTCTCTGTGCCGTTGCTCTGCCTGAAAGCCTATGTCACCTTTCATTGCACTAACTCTAAGATCCCATTTATTCATTTTAAAGGCTGTACCTCAACTTGACAAGCACTTCAATCAGTTAAGATGCAGGGTTTTACTTTTTGACAATAATTAAATGGGCATGATGTGCTGCATAAAAATATAGTAGGCACACTATTAAATATATAATTATTCTGCACAAACAGCAATGTGTGTGTTCGCTGACCTGCGGTCGTCTCGTTTCCTGCGGGTGAGGTCCACAGACTTAACAGATGAACCTGAGAAGACTGGTTTGATCAGGAGAGTGAGGTTCCCTGCAGCCGGACTAGTCTCATACAGAGCCAAATGCAAAAGGCAGTGCTGGTCACTTCCTGACAAGACAGGGCTGGTTAAGTGGTACTCGCATCTCCCAGGAACCTCAGCAGCAGAAAAGGAACTTAGGAGGAGGAAGTGCCCTAGGGTAATGAGACAGAGTAGAAATTTCATGCCTGACAGTTTTATAGCAGCCTCATAATGCTGTCACCCCCATTATTCATTTGGTGAATAACACTAGGACAAATCTTAGACTTTGCATTAGAATATATCAAGAAAACAAGGTTTATGTAAACTCTATGAACAGGGGTCTACACGGCCTTTCAGAATAATGTTTTACAAATGAAAAATGCATAAATAGTCCCCTGCAGCAATCATTTAGTTGAAACCCAGTGACTTTTACCATCAGAGTTTCCCACCGAATGGTCAGTCACAGGCAGCACCCCAGCCTGTATGTTTGCTGGTTGCTGTGGTGACACCACCGACCAATCGCTTTGGTGGCTATGATTTGATAAAGTCCAGAGGCACGCAGACTCAAAATCACAGGAAGTACCTGCAGGACATAAAGAAACAACTGATAAATATTCAAAGATGTGAACATTATTTAAAAAGTTAGAAGAAGTACATAAAGAAATCACAGTGATTTGGAACTGTTATTTTTGGCTGGACTAGCCATGGACCAGTCATATACTAGGATTTGACCTGTTATTGTTGACTTATATCCAAAGGTTTACACATTAATTTCACAGTCCCATGTCAAGCATTTTCTGGGGTTCATTTAAAGTTTTGATACACCTAACATGATGCATTGTGTATTATATTTTATTATTTTATTATATTATATATGTTATATATATTTAAACTACAATAATTCAACTCAAAGTAGTTTTGCAATGCCCCAGAGGGTTGTTTTTGGCCTGTCTCATAATTATTTACAAACCACTCTTCTGATTGGCTGGCTTTTGCTGGCAATCACTACAAGCGAAGTAGCTACTTCATGACCTCGCAAACCTTTTAAGGGAGTATAAACAAGTCTTGAAATAGCAAAGTTTCAAAATCCAGGCTATGTGCATTTTTCTGTGAGTGTTTTTTATAACCCCTTAGACTTTATCTAGAGTTAAAAAAAACATGAATGTTGTATTTTCATGATATGGGATGTTTAATGTTTGTAGAAAGAAAAAAAAAGCCAAAATGTATGAAACCTATTGGACAAACTTAGCTGCCAAAACAATATTTATATTCTCTTTACATTCATACATTGACAAATTCATTAAAGTGTTTTAAAATAGGATAAATATTGAATTTCCAAAACCAACAAGTCAAAAAAACTTTGGAGAACAACCTGTGTGCCAAAACTAATGTTGAAGGTGGTATTTTAGTTTTTTATTTTTCTTTGGATCATAAATTATTCCTTCAATTTCGATGTAACAAGCTGTTTACCTGAGTTTAATCATCCAGAACAAAGTACATACGTGAGGCCATCCACCAGTCGCTTGAGGCTTTTGCAGGATTGTTGGTTTTATTATGATACATTCAAAGCCTAATTGAATCATTTTGATACCAAAAAGAAATGTTCAACTTCCTGGATCAAGAGGTGCTTGATAATACACATAGGGTAGATCATGGGATACATGTGTCAGATGTTGTTTTTCTATGTGAGCATGGAAGTCCACACTAGACAATGCTAAATAATGCTTCAAAAAGTCCTGAACTCACTAGGGACTAACAACTTCCTTGGCCCATGGCCTAAATTTCTCTAAATTTAATTGAAATGTAATAGTCAAACAGGCAGACCCTTTGTTCATTTTGAGTAATTGTGTGTCTGTCTGTGTGGAGTGTGTGATTAACAGGACGAGAAAGGAGCGGGCTTGCGAGACATCATGTGATGGCTGGAGAGGAAACTGCCACTATGGCTAATATGGCAAACAGCCATAGGAATCCCTCTAGGGATGAAGGACAGAAATATGAGGCGTATTATTAAGTCGTTATTTCTTTTGAAACTCACTTTCATTTCTTTCTGTTATAAATAAACTAAAAATAAGGTTCCTTTGATCACAAATGACCCAAAAATGTGGCAGCTTTTCTTTTTCGCTGCCAAGTAGTTTCACTGGTGTCAGCATGGTCCTTGTCTACTGCTTTGTCCTTTCAATATCACAGTCTAACAAACCACTGTCGATATGCATCGAGTTGAGTTGAGCTTAGACCTGAGAGTAGTTATCCATTCCTGAAAGATCAAGTTTCTTATTTTTTTATATGCTGTATGTACATTACACACTATGAGTTTCATCATGGATATATTTATTATGTTTTTGTGTGTATGCAGCACATTAGTAACTTACTTTGGCTGTCATCATCTGACTCCAAGGAAAGATGAGGAAACAGTTGATCTGAGAAGTCCTCCTCCAGAAATCTGTCCAAAAGAGCATCGCAGGTACTGCTAACTAAGGAGAGACGAACAGAGAGAAACAGACAGAGAAACAAAGAGAGAGAGAGCGAGAGACAGAGAGAGAGAGAGAGAAAGGTTTCTCTTTTTGCTTATGAGGGCAGGTCATATAGGTGATTCAAGGTTTTTGCATGGGGGATTTTACTTTTCAAGTTTACCACGATTAAGTTGTGCTTGCAGCTCCACATTGCACTAACCAGAATCATTTTACACATCAATATACTGGTCTGATATTGAAAGTCAATGATGACACAAACTGCAGTTCATGGAGAATTTGAAAGAAAAATGTCAGAAGAAATTAGGTGAACTCACAACTCTAAATCGCCCGCTGCCATGATTGTCACAGTGTGTCTGTCACTATAAATGTGTCATGTGAATGATGGGTGTACTCAATATGCCTCTTGCCTAATGTGAGCTGGGGTGAGCTCTAGGTCCCCGTACGCTGCAAATGCATAAAGTGAATACAGTAATGGCTGAAATAGAAATGGTTCAAATCAATCTAAGTTTCATGATTCCTAATTAGCCTACATCAAGTTATTGGATTGGGAAAAGGACACATGACTAGCAAAACTCAATTTTATATGTGGTTTGATCCTGTTCACATCACACATGCATTTTCAATGACCCTATGGCTTATTTTCTATGGTGATATAATAATAGCAGTTAATAGTTGTATGGTTTAACAGTTCAAAATTGTTTTAAAATAAGATTAACAAGGGATTTAAATCAAATTACTCTATCTCCCTCAGTCTTTTTTGAGTAAACCTTTGAAAGAAGAAGTAGGGATCTGGCACAGCTTAACCTACTATCATCTGTACATGGAAAAAGGAGTAAATTACAGCAACATGTTTGCCTCATGGCACGTTATGCTTTATCTTTATGTGACCTCTTAGTGCATTACCTGTAGATGAGGCAATATGGAGGCAATTTACGAGCTCTTTAGTGTGGATCATTTGATACCCTTCCAGCTAAGAGCCTTTATCTTACCTTACTTTGAGGCTTATTGTCCTCATTATATATTTGGTGGAGTTTCTGATTATTTTTAACTTCCACATATCAAGATGAGGGAGGTTAGATTTCTAAAAACATAGTCAGAATAACATTGTCTGAAAGGACATTATTTCCACTAGGGATGATATCAAAATTTGTAAAACATATTTGTATTCCTTTTTACTGGTTTAGCTTGTGTTGTCCCACTGTCCGGCCTTCATAATGCAGATTAAAGGAGCTCTAAGCTGATAAAAGGTTAGGTGGCCTTCACCTATTAACATGCACTCATGGCATTAAGCTTTATGAGCAGCACATGTACTTTGCAGACATTTTAGAACACAGAATTAACCCCCTAATTGGCCAAACACAGCAACAGGAAGATCTATAGACTTGTCAGGTCCGCTTTAACAAAATAATAAAGGAGTCTAAAGTGACTCTGTGAGGTCATTTAGTTCACTAAATGAACTAAGTGATAACATTAGCATGCCGACATGCTAACAATGGCTTATTTTGGTGTGTTGACATATCAACATCTGCTTTTCAGCATTAAAGACAAAGTAAAGCTGAGGCTGAATGAATGAAATGATGAAATGTAACACATTCCTGCAGGTATTTGTATATAAACAAAAGTATAAGACACATGGACATTTTGACTTGATGTTAAATTAAAAGTCAGTGGATCATGTCATGAATTTCATGACAATCCATCTAATGGTTGGGGCATTTCACACAAAATCTCAGGAAAGAGCGACAGAAAAAAGTTAGGGGATTGCCCAGATAAGAAGGATTCATGCTCCGGAGGCTATGAATGTCAAAGCGGACCCACAGACTGACGCCATCCCTTGAGTAACAGTCTATTGCAGGTACAAAACAACAATAGCAACCTCTTCTAGACGTTTCTTTGGAAAAAAAAACAAAAATCAATAACTTCTAACTAGTTTATTATTGATTCTATATTTTGGTTACATTGTAATTTTGGTCTCCTAAAAAGATGCTAGAACTGTACATCAATCACAAAAGAGACTGCTCTTTTAGTAAAGATGCTAATTATTATTAATAAATATCATTAAGCATTATGTCAGTGAAACAGGTGCACATGTGCAGCACAGCAACTTACACAGTGTCTATTTTATTAAACTACCCTAATTATGGAAAACATGACATTCAATTCATCATAATGTGTTATTTGCTAGATTGCTATGAAAATGTATAAATGTATGTTTTTCAGTTTTTTTTTTCTTCTTTTTTTTTGAAGAACCCATTAAGATTACATCACTTTAAAAGTTTGCATTTCTCCATTAAACTAGTAACAATGTGCACCCTGCCTTAAATGCTGCAAGCTGGGACTGGCTTCAGTCCATAACTAAATTGATGTATGGACTGCTGAGCTGATCCAGAAATAGGGTTGTTGCAAAGTGACCAAACACTCAAACAGCCAACAAACATGGTCTTGTTTTGGAGTGAAAAGTGTCTGGACATGGCTGTGGACTAACACGCTGAAGGAGGATGACTTGGAGGGAGTGGACTTTACACGTGACATGACATTAAACACACCAGCAGCATGACCAGTAGACAATGAAGGAGATGATCATATCTGAGTGGGTCATCGCAACTTAACCCCTGTAATGGCCTGTGAACAGTGACATTACTGTGCTTTGATGCCTGTAAGGCAAGGTCACACAGGTCAAGCAGGACAAATCAAATTATAAAGAAAGTTTAATAAAAGCGGTTAGGGGGGTCATGCACTTGAATGGCAGCTTTGCTTTTCATTGGTAATTATGGAATAAAAGGAGCTATGGATAGATTCCTGAATATGGAAACCGGAAAAATTCAATAGTCCAAAAAAGAGGGGGCATTCAGACAAAAAAACATTTTAACAGACTGTTAAAAATAAAAAAAAAAATAATAATAAAATTGCAATTCTTTGGGAATCTCCCTTAAATTCAACTCAATTTCCTTCCGTCACTTGTTCCCCATTTTGCCATGTCGCCTATAGTTTGGATACAGAATGAAGAAGAAAACAAGCTTGCATTCTTTTACATAAACAGATGGAATGAGCCGACAGAGCAGCTTTGATGGCGATCCAGGGCACTGCCGTGCTACTGATAGACCTGGCCACCAGCAGTACTATGCCTCCTCTACTCTCCATCTTCCAGCTATCTTCCACCATCTCATCACTCATTCACCCCTCAAAGGATTTAATTCTCACAACTGCAACATGTGTGAAAACATCTGGACTTCTTTATGAAGTTTTTTTCGAAATTGTTGTGTGAATACTGGCTGGTTGTCGGGTAAAATAACACTAAAAGCCGGTCCATATGTATCTGTTCAGTTCTCTAAGATAATCACACCCACTCTTCTTGTGCCAATAAAAGTGGCATTCTATAAATTGTATTTGATTGAAAGCAGACACTGGCCATGCTAGTGAAGCTGAGGCTATATTTAAGACACAGCAGTTCTACATGCTAACTTGCTTACAATAACAATGCTAAAATGTTGATGTTTAGCAGAATGACATATTAGCATGCTAACATTTGGTAAGTAGCAAAAACACAAAGTACAGCTTATGACTGGATAGAATTAGTTGTTTTATCTGTTTGGAATTCTTTCCTTTTCATTTTTTTTTGTTTTGCGAACATCAAATCATAACCTGACATGGCCAGATGGTTTGTTTCACATAACCATGTGGGAAGTCTTCCTTTGAAACTGCTTGGGAAAAGGGCATTTTCCAAAAATACTGGCGATTGGTTGAAACCATCTGTCTATCATCATCTATCTCTGGCTGAACAAGACGTCAGCTTGTGTTTACAAGACTAAGTGAGACGCTGATTGGTTTCGGTTCTGATAACAGATAACTTAAAGCTTGGCAAGACGGATTCTCACGTGATTGCATTATTGTGTGATCTTGCCAACTCACAAATCCTAGCTGCCCTGCAAGATAAAACAAATCGGGACTCTAGAGGAAAAGTCAGGCTATTCCATTTCATCTTGTGGGGAAATGTGTGTCACTTTACTATTAGAGATAGTTTTTTGGTAGTTACCAGCGAATGAATGAGGAATGAAGAACTAACTTCCAATCAAAATTTATAGAGTAGCTATGGAAAATGAATGATTAGGGAAGCACAAGTGTGGAACTCTGAATCAACTGAGAACTGTACAAAACTACGTATTAATGATTATCAATAATCAAGTGGCCATTTCTTTCCTCACCAATTACAGACACTTCTTTATTAACTAATCAGTTACTTATTTATTATCTAATGGTTTATTAACAATTATATATTATTCTAATTTGTAAATGTAATGTAAATGTAAAGTATCTTATTGTAAAGTGCCACCCATATGGGAACATATCTTAAATATGTGAACTGAATTTGATGGCAATCAAATCTGTTGAGGTGGATTTCTGACTCAAAACCACGAATATCAAGCTCATGGTAATGTTGGAGTAAAGGTCAAGTAATTACTAAAGCTGGAATCATCCTCTGGTGTCCAAGAATATCCGTACAAATTAGATATTTCAGTCTGGCGGAAAGTGGTGGAAAGACAGACCAACATGGCTCTCCAGAGTCATGCCACTGGCATAACAACACAAGATTATTAAATAATTAACATTTGTTGGAGCCATGCATATTTTCTTTACAACAGGGCTACTGTTCACAAGCTCTTGGCAGTATTTCAACGTGGTCTTTGCACCTCATAAAAGTGCAGAAATGAGAATGTTGCAATAAAAAATGTAACATTTTTAACAAATAAGAGCTGTTCAGAGGCCTAAAAGATCCAGAATCCATTCCTGTGAATTTAGTCCTGAGCCCCACGATTCCTTTATTCCCCCTAAGGTCTTATCCATATTACCCACCAGGGAGAAACATGACAGCTGAAATGACTATAGAGAGATCAGTGATCTAAAACAGGGGTATCCAATCCTGGACCTGGAGGGCCGGTGTGGGTGCAGGTTTTTGTTCCAACCAAGCAGTTACACACCTGATTCTACTAATGAAGGTCCTTAGCAAGTCCTTAGCCTGATCAGTAGAATCAGGTGTGTAACTGCTTGGTTGGAACAAAAACCTGCACCCACACCGGCCCTCCAGGACCAGGACTGGACACCCCTGATCTAAAACATTCACTGACACCTTCACTGCATCAAGTATGAAGACAGATGGAAGCTTAAACGCAAATTTGAAAACACATATGAAATGAAACACATAGAGGCCACCAATTACACACAACTTGCGCTATCACAAACATATATACATACTCCCTCACAAGAAATTGCTCTAAACAGAAACTTCACAAGCTATGGAGCATGTTTGAGGGCTGCACACATAAATACATAAGTGTCTGAGAATGAAAAAAGATGTTTAAGAAGCAAAACAAGCTAAAATGGTCTTTCCCACAGAAGCTCAACGCTCCTCTGAGACAAGTCAACCTTTGCACCAACTGACTTTAGGGGTGATGATCAAAGCACCATTTTAGAGTGTATTAGTGTTGTGCCTGTCACTAAACAAGCTTGCAAGGCGTTCGGGAACATAAAGCCGACAAGATTACTGAAACAACTGAAGAGGATGGGGGCACTGTTTTCTTGAAAATATGGTAACGTAAAACTGACTCTAAAATTAAAGTGCAATGCTTTATTGCCATTTATAAGTAGTATATGGGTACATGTTACTGTTTTATAAGAAGTGAATCATTCATGAATTGCTGTTAGCAGAGCACATACTGCTACTTACCATATAAAAACAGTGAAATAGAAGTTCAGACCCTGCTGTGTTTGCCCACAGCCAGAGGTAGCACATTAACTAACCAGGCAACAGAGAACACAAGCTTAAAGCACAGCATATGACATATGGTAGATAGAGTTGTTATGTTCTTTGTGTTAATTCTTACAGCAGCATTGACAATACATCAATGTATGCAACTGATTATGACTCATGGTGTAGTTAGGATTATTGTGTTTCTGACTATTATTTGCCTGGAAATGTATCAGAAAGGAGTATAAAAAAAATACACAAAAACATTGCAAAGAGGTCTTGGCAGGTATGGATGAAGGTAAAAAGTAAAAAGGAACATATTGCATATTTCCAGTCAATATTTGTATTAAACAGCAAACAAAACTCAAGGCTTTATTCCTGAACTCCTTATTTATCTCATACTACCTTTTTTATGAAATTCCTATTATTATTTTTATTATTATTATTCCAGTCTGTTTTAGGGAACTTTCACAGCTACAGCAATTGGTGCACACCAATTGGTGTATTTAAAGCAAAGGTGCTTAGTTTGATTCGTTTTCGCTGGGGTGAAAGCATCAATCACACTAAATCAAGTGGACTGAGACCTCCAAAAAGAGGTGTTCTCGGTCCGCGTGACTCTGCACCAAATGACAAACTTTGGTGTGGTTCCTCTTCATTCCATATGACCTCATTCATGAAAACATTGCATCTCCTCTGTCTGAAAGGACTTTGGCGACTTCAGTGCATTCCCAAATTGTTCTCCAGATGCAGCCATGACTCATTTTGGATATTTTGCCAAAAATGGCAATACAGAGGATGTCATACACAAAGATAAGAGCAAGTAGCAATGTGTGACTGTGTCAGTCTCTCATGAGTCAGAATTGGCGCTTATTTCTGTCAGAAGATACAATTGATGAAACAACCAGTTTTGGTTCATTTGCAGGTGTGAAAGTGGACAATGTCGGAGTGTATATGCTAATTAGTAAACATTTTATTGCCTGTTGCCACAGGCAATCTAATCAAACTAGTGGTGTGAAAGCACTAGCATGCCCTCTCCTGTTGAGGTAACTAATGGACGGGACTGGGAAAAGTGGCACTAATGCTACCCTCTTCCCCTCAAAAAGTAAAATGCAAGAGCACAAGATATTTTTCACTCTGCTGTTATAATATAGTTAAGCACTCTCTCTACCTATTCAAAAACACAATAAGAGCACCCTACTCTATTCAGTTGATTGATCATACCCATGAATGCTGGGTTTTTACATTTTCCTCTGCTCTGTTAAAGTGACAGTGAGTTCATTTTTTGTTATGAACCTGTCTCATTTTAATGTGGGTGAATATACCTTACCCACACTTTTGTGTGTGTCCATTTTTGAGAAATGCTGTTTCTTCTATTAAGTTTATTTTTTGATTATCATTTCATGGCCAGACCAGTCATGACTTCCTTTGAATGATGAAACAATTTAATGTCTAAACAATTTACTGGCTGACAAGAGACAGCATAAGCAGCAGGTCGCCAGTGATGAAGACGGAGACGGATAAGACTAAAGGAACAGATCACATCACTCCAGTTCTGAGGTCCTTGCACTGGCTTGTGAACCATCCAGACCTCTTAGATAGTCTGGGACAGGTCTTCTCTCTGTTCCCAGAGTCAGAACTAAACATGGAGAAGCAGCATTGAGTTTCTATGCCCCACAGATCTGGAACAAACTCCCAGAGAACTCCAGGTCTGCTGAAAATGTCACTGTATTTAAGTCAGACCTGAAGACTTTTCTGTTTGTTTCTGCCTATTGCTGGTGTCATTTATTTAATAGTTTTCACTGCACTATAACTTTGTTCTCGTTTGTTTTTAATTTCAATTCTTTTAATTTTTTAAAAATTGTATCTTGATGCTTTTAATATTTTTTCTCAAGCACTTTGAATTAGCTTGTTGTTGAAAAGTGCTATACAAATAAACTTGCCTTGCCTGGACAGAATAAGAAAAAGAAATGAACAATTAAGCAATTACCTCTGTGGTAGCCATTGTTTCATCATCAATACACCTGGCACAGGTAGCTAACAGTGTGTGGGGAAGCTCCCGGGAAACATGGCTTTTTTATGCGGAAAACACTTTCACATCCTGAAAATCCTCCCCTGGCCTTTAATAGTTTTACTTACTAAAATATTTGGAGTATTTTTACCACTGCCCATACCAAAGCATCATGCAGATTTTGATGCTTTTAGCACAATCTCCTCTCTATCTCCCTTTCTGCTTTACCTTTATTTTTTTTCCATTCCATGTTATGGGTATGCTTGTCAGTGTACAACAGCGTAAAAATGAAGCGTTACCATGGAGCATTGGCTTCAGCGCCGCTGGGCTGGCTGCCGCCTTTCTATTGGCCACACGCAGGTATTCGTCACGCTGCGTTCACGGCACTTACGAAAACAATTTTTTAAAGCTGTGGGTCATTTATCGGGCCAGATTTTCCCTTTTCCTGGGAAGGCTCCCAGCGCTCCCGAAGGCCAGTTTATTCAAAATATAAACTTTTCAAATACAGCTGGTTACGGAAAGGAGTTTATTTTTGTCAACTGGTGGAGCAAAGCCATCACACACACACGCTCCCTCAGCTGCTGCTGGTGAGTTTAACTATTGAAAATAAATTAATTAGAGCTGCCTGCTGTGGTTGTTCTTTACTATGAACCAGGTTATCGCTAATGTAGCTACATACCTGCAAATTTGGCTTCTAGCGGAAAGGGCAAATCGTCTAAATAAAAATACTTCTTGTCTTTTTGATGTGAACACACAGTATATGAATATCAGAAAAAGTACAATTGTGTGTTACTTCCCCTTAAAATTAATAGTTAAAGTAATAAATAATTTGACAATTTGGGAAATCTGCTTTACCTAGTAGTGCGAGTTAGATAAAAAGATCCACACCACTCTTTATATGACAATTAACACCGTAGAACTCTTTCCATTTACCTTTAAGTTCACTGCTAAATGTAAGTGGCATTGTGCAATATATACAGATCTGAGCTTGTTAAACGTTTACACAGTATTTGTTTCATCTTGGTTAAGATGCTAAGGGTCTTGTAGATATTACACATAATATAGGATAAAAACCCAAATATGATTCTGTTCTTATGTAAAAATTGACATAAAAACTCTGTAACAAAATATACTGATTAGTGGAAAATAGCAAAAGGGGGCAGGACATCAGTGCTCGATATCCATCAAGTCTTCACTGACCTCCGACAAGACAGAAGGTCATACCAAGACAGACGTTTATTTGAAGAGGAGACACTTCTCTGAGTCAGGCCTGAGGCCACTTTTAGTTTTAAAGCCTAAATGTTCCACAGAATTCCTGGTTTTGTGTTTCGCCACCTCTTTCATTTGAAAACACAAACTTGTTCAATTTTTGTTTCAAATAAATATTTTTCTCAAGTGGTGGATGAGAGCAAAAACAGAGCTAAAAGACAGTGAATCCTCCTGGTGGCCAGAAATAAGACTAGAGTAAGTTGAAGCATCCCCCAAAGTCGCTAACACAATTAGTTAGGTTTAAAGCAGAAACAGGAAAATGCATAAAAGCTTTTGTAAGCAGGTTGTAAAACCAATGAACACATGAATCCAGACTCAAAGCCTAATTCTATCTGGTGACTATCATGTGTTGATGTCTGGATATGCAACGTTTAGGCAATGCATTGATCCATTTGGACCCAGGGAAGCTGAAGAGTCATGACAACAGATCATCACAATTGCTCAGGTTCAGCTAATGTAACAAAATAATTACTTGACACATCTATAAAACAAAGGTTTGTTTCACACAAAAGCAATGCATACAGACGTCTCAAAATCCTCAGCTAAAGAAAACTCAGGTAAATTGTTAAATATTATGTATTAAATCAACTTAGGTCCCATCTGCACTAGTCTTAAAAAATGACCTTCTACAGGCTGATCCAACAAATATCTTGGACTACACAGGGACCTCAACCCAAAAACGATCTGCCTATCTATTTGCTGATAAGCAAAATTTCAAGTACATGTGTGAAAGAATATTTTGAGTATGCACAGTGCAACAGTAGTAATTCAAAAACACAGGCAGATCTATATGGTTTATATGATGATCAGATCTACTTGCACTTCATGCAGTATCTTAAATTGAGTTGTACAACTGCAAATTATACCAAAAGTATCAAGAGCACAGATATAACCTATCCGTGTCATGAATTTAAAAAAGATTTGGATCTTTGCTCGATGCTCGATCGGATATTTTTGAGTCTCTTCACTTGTTTATCCGGTTTGACACAAAAGTGCTGTGTTGGTGTGGTTCAGGCAGAATTGGATGGGAGAAAAATGTAGATTTGTGTGGTTGGGGGCTTCTATAAGATCTAAGGTTGCCTATTTCTCCTTCATTGGCCACAGTTACAGCATTTTGCAAATTGGCCATATGTGGCAGTCTGGTCTATGCCATAAGTGTGTCGTTGCTATGGAAATGGTCATCTGTATCTGGGTACATTGCTTTGATGAGATTGGCCCACTTTTAGAACATTTAAGATCAGACGTCTGGGGATCCTTCTGCAATTTGCGTCCCATCACATTGTGCGGATGTTCTATCGCTGTAGAGATTGTAAAGCCCGCTGAGGCAACGTTGTGATTTGTGATATTGGGCTGTTCAAATAAAAATTCACTTGTCTTGATGACTGAATATAACATTTGACAACCTTTCAGTCAAGTCAATTTCTTTTATATAAGCTCATAATCACAAATCACACATTTGCTGCCTGGTGTCTTTAGAACCTGTATAACAAACCCTAGCATATCTTTGTAACTTTTAAAAATTCCAAAAATAAATCAAATTAAAGCAATGTTAACATTAATATAATGATTGTGGATTTCCCTGGATCTGGATAAAAAACACATTAGTCCAAAGCCCTTTCATGGGAAAAGTACAGCACATTGTCTTGAAGAGATCAGCTTGTTTATGCGGGTATTTGCTGCATTACCAGTTAAAACATCTTCATATGAGGGAGCTTCAGGTTTTAAAAACATTTGTGTGATCATTGCAGTTGAGGTTTTATTTCTAGAAATGCAATGTTCACCAATTTAGCACTAAATTAAACATCAAAACTAAATTCTAAGCGTATTACTTGTTATATTTCATATTGTCGATCTCTCATCTGCCCATCACATGTCTTGTCTGGTCTCAGAGGTCTGTCCAACACAAGCAAACACTGCTGTCACTTCAAAAACCTCAGCTTTAGACGAACACACACATGGTTGGAAACCATTTTTACATACCGGCTTGATTAAAAAAAAAATAAATCTACTCTCTAGTCTAATTATGTCAGTAATCTAGGATATATATATATATATATATATATATATATATATATATATATATATATATATATATATATATATATATATATATATTTAAAAAAGGCATTAGACATGTAAGGCACATAAGGTCTCCAAATGGACCCTAATGTGTTTTGAAGTTTTTGCTTTTGGGCAGCTTGGGAACAATTTCTGACAGCTTTCATTAATGATGGGAAGGGAAACAATGTTTACGTTGAGTTATTTAATCATTATGCTATAATTTAACATTAAGATCATCTTCAGTATTTGTTCAGTAGTGGAAAGTGATTATTACTTTACTAGTACTTGACAGGCTAGATGTCCACAGCTAATAAAATCTGTGACCAACATCATCATTTCAGCCGTAAAATCATCAGTTAAAATGAGAGGTCTGTGTTTGTTTATTAAGACCCACCGTTTCAAAAAAGGTTTCAAAAATCTGCCACCATATGAGCTCAAATGAAAAGCTTAACAGGCTTTATTTTGACTCATCACAGGTGTTGCTAATGCATCAACTATGGCTGTTTTTGTAAAGTTTCTCATTAAGTCATGACAGTGAGCCAGCTCACACAATAGCAGGATGCTGAAACTGAAGCAGATAAATGGAAGTCAGCCCTCCTCATTTTATTATTAACACCAGTGCTTTTCCTATTGTGATGTGTCAACTGTAATATGGCTAAAACAGTGATGGTACATGATTTGTAATGGAATTTAACAATGGCCACCTGCTGTAAGAAGTGCAGTCTGGAATTATACAATGTTAGAATAAAAAATTAAAAATAGAAACAGAAAATACACAAATTATTATAAAAATATACACCTCAACAATACCTCATCAAATAGAGAGACTAAAGAGTATAATATTTATACTGTCTGTTAAAATCTGACTTTTCATTGGGTAGCATCAAATATTTCTCATTTTAAACCTTAAAGTTTTAGTTTTCCTTGTGTTTATTGTCTACAAGGCTGCTCTTACAGAACATATACTGTACATCTACATTTAAAACCCATTTGGCCACACAACTTGGTTATGAAGCCTGTAGCACTTATAAGAAATTGAATTTCTAATAATTCTTTTGTATCTTACACTGTTATAGTGAACCTATGTGACAATTTCATGACTTTAACATTTCAGAAAAGGTGCAACTACCAGCATTCTTTGTTTAACAAATTCACTGAACTTTCAACACCCCCAGAATATTCAGTTGTATGAATATGTGAACAGAAAATATATAAACAGATTGAAGAGAGTTTCTAGTTTTATAGAAAAAACTATAACTTCGTAGGTCATTTTCATTGAAAAATCCACTTTTCAGAAAAGTTTGATTTGATTAAATTTAAACATCTTTCAAGAAGAAGCTTTATCTACTTTCTGTTGTGACCAAACTTACAAACATATTGTGTTGTCAGCCAGTGAGAAATAAAAATACTTGCGTAAAATGCCTGAAATTTCCCATTTATGCAACTAAGTAATCTGTGTCATGTTGGGCATGTCTTTAGCTAGTAGAAGCAAATATACTCCCCTTTGATTCACAGATGAGTACTACTCCAGTCCATCAATTCACACTGGCCCACTCTGTCCATTATAGTAAGTGATAGCAAACCGAGCCAATAATGCAACTGGGAGTTATTTTGAGCTTGTGCAAAAAGAAACTAAAGATACCTAACATTTCCATTCAGCCGTTCAGATCTGTCTCTTCCTTTCTAGAAGACGCTTCATTACTGCAGACTGGGACTGTCTATGTTCATGTCAAAATATATTCATCTTTGCTGAGACCCCTGAACGTCTGTCTGCATCCAGACACACTTCTGAAGACCCATTCATGTGCAGTAAATCATGCTTTTGGTATTTCCAGAAGAATTAAGTCCCATAACTCAATTTATGATTTAATTGGCTACAGCTTGGCTTCAGTTAGCTGGTGTATGGTACCGGTATGCACTTCTTCTCAGTCCTTCATTTTTCCAACAAAAACACCCTGATTTCCAGAGATGTCCCTTGTGTTTACCCCCTTTCTCTGACAAGCAGATATGGATCATATAAGGCAGCGTAATGAAGCTAATAAGCATTTTAATTCAAGGTGACTTGGGACAAATTACCTGGTATGGAAAGAGAGCATGTGACTTCAATGAGCGCTGCATCGACTAAAAGCTTGGAGTGATGGTGAAGAGCTTTCATTACATTGATGTGATTCGTTTTTGCATTTTTCATCCGTGTACGTCTATAAACATCAAGGTCTGCAAGATCAAAGCTTTTCTGTACATAATATTAGAAGAACATAAATTTACAAAATGTGAGGATTTGCCTTTTGCTGTTGTTAAATGCACAAACCAAAATGTCACGTCCTTACTCACAAAACTATCTTTCCCAAATGTATTAATTAAATTGATGGAAAAGAGTATTTGTGTGATGCTTTGTAATTCTTTTTGTATCAGTAATGTATACTGACATTACATAATGTTACGTGATATTGGAATAAAACAAGGGTGAGTTGCATGTACCAGGTTTACTGAGTTTATCTGGAAAATTGAAACCTGGAACATAATCATAAGTAAAAAGACATATTCTGGGTTTGACACCACAAATTTATACCAGATAACTCAGTAATCCTCCACCTTACTGGAACATGCCTTGTAACATGCCTTGGAACAGGGTGACTGTCCTTACTGGAAAAGCAGCAACAATGGTCGTTTGTTTGTGACTCATGTTCACGCTTTTTACAAGAAAAGGGCTTGTAGCCAAACATAGAATGACTGTAGTGAGTAACGTGACGTTATGATGATGCAAAAAAAGTGAAGATGATCAGGATGGATGGCATCTATTTTTTTTTCTCAAAATCTTGCATAAACTAAATTTTTAACACAGCATTGATCAATATTTTATATCACCAAAAAAACCTGTTGAACTAAAATTCATATGAAAGTGTTAGGCCCAAGATAACTCTATGGAAACAACCACCTGCTGGCTTTACTCCATCACCACCACCACCACCAGTGTTTAGAGTCTGTATTTCATCTATTATATTCATACAGGCATTCCTCACTGAAATGCTATTCTGTGCTCTATTACTTTAAGCAGTTATGATGTACAAATAATCTCCCTGCTTGAAAGTGGTTTCAGTCTCCATTAATTCTGCCAACTAACACTGGCCTTACTGTCATCTGTCTGGAGAATATCCTGAGGAGGTGGAGGACTACAGCAGCCAACTTCTCTTCCAGTGGTGTGGTGTGATTTTTTCACTAGACGTCTTTTTGTGGCCATTTAGCAACTGCTTTCACTTTACAATAATCACCATAGGACTGTAGCGATCTGTGTATGTTTTATCTGCCTCTAGGGGTGAATGTTATCTAATAATCTAATAAGGACCCAGTAATTAGGTGTAAAATCACCCAATCTGGCAACATTTCTTGGGTGTAAAAATAAAAAATATTTTATTTAGCTTTTTTTTTTTTTTTTTTTTTTTTTTTTTTAGTTTTGTGTGTTGTTAAGCAATTGGGGGCCACCAAGAAAAGCCGAACATGTGTAGTACGGAACTAGAAAAGTACGCCCTTGTAGAACTAGATTAGTCATCACATGTTTCTGTAATTATGTATGATTTTTGTTTGAGAGTAACAACTGAAGTTCACACACACAACACAATGTTTTAATTAAAATATGTATTTGCACTCCAGTGTTTGCACACCCTGTATGAGCCATACGTTGGGCCAGAACATCACAGTGCTGACTGGCAACTGAAAACAGGAGGTAAAATAAATGAAATGCTAACTAGTAAAAAAAACACATTTGTGCTATTGACCACCAGAAAAAAAGCGACCTTGTGATTTCCTTAATAGACAAACACAGAAATGAACAGCGGCCCGCGACTGCCCCAGCTGAGGTCTGTTTTCATTCTCTACCAAATCCCCAAAACCTGTTCTGTCATATTATCATTTTATTAACTCTCCACCTTTGAAACACTTGCCAGGAGTTGACGGAAACCCGGTCATTGCAAAGCAAAAAGGCTGCAAAACATGAAAGTGTCGTAATAAATTTAACATGTGACCCTGAGTCCTTGACCTCGCACACTTTGTTTTTGCTTTTTTTCCTCTTTTGCTTCCTCTGACAGCGGCCTGTTTTCATTCAGTTCATTTCAACAACGTCAAGTCACCCCCAAGTAATTCAGTGCCACATGGAAGTTGGGGTCTGTGAAATGCGAAGCGTGTCTGTAACCGAGCTTCATTCAATTCCATGTCACGTAAAGAAAGACAGACGGAAGACAGTTGCACAGATGTTGGAAAATGTGCTCGACAGTGTCATTAAAAAATAGCAAGACAATCAGTGTCACTGTTTGATAATATATGTTGTATGCTGTTATTCATGTTTTACATATTTAATAATAATAAACATAATTAATAATACTTAATAATAAACTTTGTCCTTTCAGGCTCATCAGCTGTTTGTGTAAACTACTCCATATCGTTAATGGCTAATGTGGTAACATTGCTTCTTCAAAATATCAAAGTCTTATCTTTTTAAGAAGGGTACATCTTTTCACACCATGAAATAATTAATAGTAGAAAATATTATTATTTATCCAATCAACAAAAACAAAACCCAAATAAACAATTAATTGCTTATTAAAATAGTTTTTCTCTACTCCGTGATGACGTTTGTCATTGCCAAGCTTCCTGCTGCTGAACACAAAATGAAGGGTAATAAAGGTGAAATATTATCATTATCACTAAAAGTCTTGTGGATGTAAATATGTTTCTTGCTTAATGACTGCCTGTTAAGTGCATAATTCTCCAGTATTACTCAACTTTATCCCCAGAGACACAGCATCTCTCAGTGTTTGTCGCTGCATAAATCATATGAAAAATGACCTGTCATCTGCTCTTTTCTCAAGAGTTTCATTTCACCAGATGAAACGCAGCTATAAACAACAGGCCCATTGGCACAAATTGTGTTTTGACATACTCAAGATCATTTTACTCAATTGGTCCTTAATTCACTATTGTCCTACTACAATGTCACTGAGAGTCATCATTTTACAGTTTTATCTAAAACTGGATTTGGGAATTCTATCTATTTATCAGGATAGTTTTGGTGTGATCTAATAAGGTCTGGAGCTAATCATCTGTGTGTGTTTAAACTCAGTGCAAGGACGCTGAAAAGTACTGCATGTGTGAATTAATTAATTGTAAAATGTTGCCAGTATTATTAGCTTTGGTCTTTTAAAGAGTGTGTAGAAGAAAAATGATTTGATTAATGCTTTTATTTAAAAGACACAGTCATAAAATAAGGGAGAAGAAGCAGAACAGATGTCTTTAATTACTGCCAAAAGTCAAACATGTTGACAGTGAGAACAACAATCAAATTGCCAAAATACAAGAGACTAATTAAGGAGAAAAGGAATGATATGCATGCCAGGTTTGATTTGGATTTTATGGTATTTTTCCCTTAATTGTCTATTGTTCTTTTGGGGTTTTTAGTTTTCTTCAAAATGTTTTCTTGTTTTCAATATTTGTTTTATGTTTGTTGTAAATCAGTTTGAACTGCACTTTTTGCATGAAATGTTATATACAATTAATTTGTTTTATTACTACTGCTATTATTATCATCATCATTCTAAACCTTCTCTACACAATAGAGAATTTATTAAACAATTTTTCCATTTATGTTTTCATGGCTTGAATTTCTATTTAGTATTGCCACTGAAAGAACAGCTAAATAGTGCATATTAAGTCAAAGATGTCACTTCTGTTGGAAGTTCCATCCATCAGTTTGCGTCATGTTTTATCTCTAAATGTTACATCTTCTTACCCGTTTTCATCCATCTTTATTTCTCTCTATTGTTTTCAAGCAAAAAAACTTCATAAGAAACCTGACGAGCTTTGCCTTGACTGGTCGCCCTTGAACAAATAGACACACAGCTGCCTGTTCATCTGCCTGTTACCCAACCAGCAGAGTGACGCCCCTGAGCCTGGCAGCACTTTGATCTGCTGTGTCTCTGTCTCTTTGCCAGCTGTGGATACATACATCATTACACTACCTGAGCAGCAGACTTTACACTCTAATCCAGCAACTTTACAAGGACAAAGGAGGAAACACACTCTCTTTGTCTTGTTTGTGTTTCATTGTCACTGGTTTAGGAGGTGGATTAACACAAAGAGCTTAAAAGCAAACGAGAGACGCAGTCAGGAAAAAAAATGAGGTCTGTCCCGAAAGCCTGCCAGAGAAATTCTGAGAAGAGGCAGACCAATTATTCACAGCGCAGAAATGAAACGTTCTGCAGGGAAAACATAAAGATGCAAAAGTAATGAAGTTTGCACCTCTGAAGAACGGCTGAACTGAGAGATCATGTTACACACCAGCAAGACATTTGACTCCCGAGATGTTCTATCGAATAAGCACTTAATTGGAAATAAAGTTTGAGACTCCGTCCTAATCTTTTATGCCTCAACCCAGCTCCTATTTTGGAGTCAAAATCCGGTCAGCTTTTAAAGCTTTCTTTGATCTAAAGAAAACAAAAGTATCACATTATCATTCATGCCACTTAAAATCAGGATATATTTTATATCTAAATTCAAACTAAAAGCATTAATCCAATTTAAATCTAAAATTTTTAAAAATTGTTGGAAAAATGTTGGAAGCGTGTTGTTGGAAAATATATCAAAGCACACTCTAAAAGGCCCACACCTGGTGAAATTTAATCACTCAAGTGCTGACTTGACATGGTCGTGTGATATTCACTGCCTGCGCATGAGATTCAAGCCCCTGCTCCTGTCTGTTTTTAACATTCGCAGAGACACAAAGGAAACAGAGCTGCAAAATAAACACAGGCGATAAGTTTCAGAGGGATCATTAAAGCTGAAGACACACAAACACACAGGGTGTCAATGGTGTTTGAGAGTCACTGCTGTTC
The DNA here is from genome assembly GCA_030544235.1 of Lepturacanthus savala. Lineage (NCBI taxonomy): Eukaryota > Metazoa > Chordata > Actinopteri > Scombriformes > Trichiuridae > Lepturacanthus > Lepturacanthus savala. Next base: position 14,351,909 of record CM060469.1, on the reverse strand, counting down.
AATCAACAATCAGAATAAAATCAGGCTCTTATTACTTTTCAGAAGGAATTTGCCATTTATTCACAGATGTTTCCTCACATTATGTTTTAGTCAACTGATAACTTCACTAATTTAAATCCAAACTGGGGTCTAAAATTAAATCTACGTATATGATTCTTAGACTCTGTTGTTATTGGAGGCAGGAAACATGGCAGCATACTGAATAGGTGCGTATCTATACATACACATGAACGTTTGCACTCAAACACAGAATTGCAGGGTGGGGTTGTACTTTTCTATCTTTCTAAATGTTTTAAATTCTTTCAAGATGACAAAATCATTCTTTCTGATCCTATGGGGGTTTTTGTGTGCATGTGTGTGTGTGTTGGGGGGATTAGCAGGGGCTTGCTGGTAATCGGTAGAAATGATGGCATGACAGCGTGAAAAGGGCTTTCTCTTAAAGACTAACGGCGTAATTGCATTTGGCCGCGCTCCCCCTCTGTGCCATTTTGAAAAAGATGCAACTTGGCATTTGCCGGAGCTGTTAGTGGAGGGGAGTTAACAGAGTCAGAAACAGTCAGTGACAGTCTGTACTGTACAAACCAGGCTGTGCAACATATATAATTAAACATATATCAGATAAGCATGTTGTATTTATATATTATTATCAAAATTCATGTGGGATATGGGGGGATATAGGGGACTGGCACATTTGTTTATATAAATGTTGTTTATATAAAACTTTCAATCCAGGCTTTCAAACAGCACATTCACATATGACTAATTTTAATAGTCAAGCTTTGTCCTTTTTGGTTCTCAAGTTCTTCATTATTGTGCTATGTGCCTTTAAATGTTTCTTATCTCCTTTCATTCAGGTCTCTTTTGAAAAAGAGATCATGTATGACCGTGCATCACCTACTGTGACCGTAATCTTCATGGTGAAGGAACATGTCTCCATTGACTTTTTTTTTTCCTTGAATACACACAAACCTGACTTGTAAGGAGAATTGGTTCATTGTTGGTTTGGCTCTGCATATGACAACAAGTAGAATATAGAAAATCGCTGCTCAGATCCTTTAAATTATTCCAAAAAGAAAGATTTACTTGCAACGTTCGACTTTCTTCCATGTCCACTACTTGAGAAGCAGCATAATAATGATTGTGGTCACGTGGTGAGAGGAACAGCCGCTCTGGCCTGCGAACTCGCTCATGGAAAAGGACCACTCACACATTATCTCAGCTCTCCCTGGCATCCAGCCGAAGAGCCTAGTCTGCATGCTGCTGCTGAGAGAGATCTCGTTCGCTCACTGTCCTGATGCTGGACACCACTGAAGGAAGGAGAGGGAGGAGGTTCTGACATAATGTTGTGAGTGTTGGCAGGGCTCACCCGAGGCTCTCTCCTGTTGCTGTACTGACTGCAGTGAGCAAATATAGCTGCACTTACTGTGGTCTAGCCGTTGTGGCTGGTAAAACCGAGGGGCTCTTGTGTCTTTCATTTGTAAAACAGAAAAGACGGTGCTGCTGGAGAAAAGTGGATGAGGAGCAATGGATAGCATGAGGTTTGTCCTGACTGGCTGAACATAAATATGGCATAAACTATCAGAGCTGCTGACAAATTAGCCAGAAAACAAGTATGAAGAACCGGTTGGTACTAACATGTAAGGAGTGAACTATCGTGCTCCGTGAGACCATTTAAAGCCAGATGAAGTCACTGATAGGAGTGAGCTCATTATAATTTCTACGCCCCCACATGACATGCCTCTGCTGGACCAAACACTCACTCCATTCATATGACATTAAGCATGATCAAATCTGGTGAGCACGGAGCACGAATAAACATTATTTCTCTCAAGTGTACTATGACATTTGGATTTGATACGAAAAGAAAAGGTGAACATGAATTGACACTGTGAATAATCCGTGCAGACAGCTGTCTGCACATTTGTTTTTTAAGCCTCTACTGCAACACAAACAAAAGTTAACAGAAGTGCATTTATTTGCACCATAATCTGAATTTCAAAACAGAAATATCTCATCATTTTCCTCTGCATTTCAATCAAGTTAAAACTATCAGTGCATTTCTCTGCAACCAAGCTTTTATGAGATCAGTAGCTCTTCTTGCCAAGGCTTGTTGCAGTGTGAATAAATGTAAATCAATTCCATCAAAGTGTGCCTCAAGGGAATCGCCTATGATATAATATGACACATCTTCTGATGCCGTTTCTCAAGAGGATGTGAGAATAGCTTTTGGAACGTGCAGTGCAATATGTGCACGGACACAAGAGAGTTAATACACATTCACAGGATATCAAGAGAGGATGCAATCCAACCTGCAACAGGCTCTAACATCAGACTCACCACTGGACAGAATAGTCAACTGGTGAACACTGCAGGACAGCATCTGACACAGTGTTGGCAGATTCATTCATTCAACCAGTACAACAGAAAGAACAAAAAAGTAATAAAGGACAGAGAAAAGATTACATATTACTTTGGAAAGCACATATTGTAATAAATTACTTACTTATTAAGATCACGATGGAGAGAAAAGTGTTTTTTATATAATCCATGGTTCCCGTGGTTTCTGTGGCAGATCCACAAAAAGTCCGTACAGGTTTTTTTTGTTGTTTTTTTTACGTTTGTTTCGTTTTATTTTTTTCCTCCTTTACGTCCTCATTGATACGTTCAACGGAGCGTCACAAACAGGGTCGTGAAGCATAGAACGAACACTCACTCGCTCCTCCGGACGGTGAAGCCTATACTTGTTTCTCCAAGTTGCGCACTGTTACTCATTCTGGTGATGCTGATGCTGCAGCTCCCAGTGACGACACTCTCTCTCTCTCACTCTCTCTCTCTCTCTCTCTCTGTCTGTCTGTCTTGCGCTCTCTCTGTCTCTGTCTCTCTCTCTCTCTCTAGTTCTATAGGCTTCTGGTCCTAGAGACATTCATTTTCTCACGTTTCATTCTATCACCTGTCAGGATGCTGCAGCACTTTCTACTCCGCTACATTTATTCCATAAACTACGAAATTTTAACTACGAAATACGGAAACTTTTTTATCCACAGTGTGGAAATTAGTGTGGAGACTAGCATACTTTGATACTACATTTAATTTGTATTTGGTCAAGCGTTAACTCACTTGAAGGCGGGAACTTTGTTAAAGATTAAAACTATTAAATCTACCCAGTGTCACTCCCAGGAGCTGCCATATTTAATTGTTGACGTTTGGGCCTGAAGTACGTCACGAGCCCGAACGCATATTAGCATTTAGCTAACTCCGACATATTTACGGTGACTAAATGAAACAAGTAAAATAAAAATAATAATAATAATTTAAAAAAAAACTCACCAAGACTTGTTCTTGCTCGGTTTTAACTTCCGCATATTCAGTAGCGCTGCTTAATATTCCACAACTGACAAATTCCACAAATTTCGCATCTTTCTCCGCCGCCATTAATGAACTACAACCGTTACTACTCAAATGAGCACGTGACGTCAACGTCTCACGTCCTCAGCCACGCCCCCTGTTCGCTGATTGGATAGGAAAAGTTAGTTAATATAATATACTATATATCTATATAATATTAAGGTAATATGGAAGAGAAATGAAAATTAAGCGGAAATACATAGGTGGGCGGAGCCAGGCTACCGTAATACATGCCCTCAAAACAAAACGTGCATTTATGGTTAAGTCATGCCATGAAAAATAAAACATACAACAAAATAGTACGTACAATTAAGAGTACTCAAGTCAAATTAAAATCTACCTGCTGTGCAAAAATCTGCAGCAAAGGCTCAGAAGCATGTAATATGATTATTTATATATAATACCTTCCTATAATCAAAAAGCAATTAAAATCTCACTTTGTGATAATATGTGACCTTTATATAACAATACTGAAAATCATGAAGGATTTAAACAGATGTGTTTTGAGTTGTCTAAAAAGTGTTCACTGAGTCAGCAAGTACAATATTTAAAGGCAGTGTTCCATATTTTTGTTTCATAGTGGCTAAAAGTAGCATCCCATCCCCAAAGGTTTTTCTAGTGACCTTGGGAACAGTTAAAAGAGCAGCTGTGGAGGATCTGAGGATTTGTGGAGGATCATAAAACAAGAGAGTGTGTGATATAGAAGGGGCTGAGGCCACTTAGTGCCTTAAAAACTGAGAGAAAGATCAAATCTAAAAGACACAGGGAGCCAGTGTTGTGTAAAACAGGAGTTTTGTAAACAAATTAAAACAGGTTTTAAAATTTAGGCCAGTATCTAAAATCAAAAAGAGGTTTCTTACTACCATCTTTATTGATGCTTTAACATTTGAGCAACATTTTTTTTGCATTTGGTCAAGGTAAGGTATTACATACACAAATATTTGTCTGATTTTCCTAATTAAAAACAATACATAAATACTATTAAATATGTTGTCTATTCTTTGGCCATTAAGCAGTTTAGAAGAATATAGAATATTGATATCTTGTAATTTTGTCTATACACAAGGTCAATGTTGTGAACTACTTCATATTCCAGGTTGTCTATATAGTTTTTCTCATTGTTTTCTTAATTATAACCAAGAAATCATGTTTTTGGAGTTTATTATTGCTTCTCAAATATGAGTTTAACATCACTATGAACTGAATCATAAGGTTTTGGACTGTTGGTCAGAGCAAAAGAACAATTTAAAAATATCACATTGGGTTCTGGGAAAATGTGATTTTTAACCTTTTAAAATATTTTATAAAACAAAAGATGCATAAATTATCATTTTCATACAATTTGTTCTATAATGACATATCACATTGTAAACTGATCATTTTGTACATATGCAAGGTAACATGTAACAACAACAGACAAAGTAATATATACTTACCTCTAGAAATCATATCAAATAAATATCTGAATATTATGCTAAATGTTCTAAAAGTTTAGTTTAGTTACTTATTTGTACTTCAAACATAAAAGTATCCTTCATCTATGTTGCTTTTTCCCATTTAGGTGCTGCCATGTGCTTCCAATTAAGTGCTTAAGTGCTCATACACACACACACACACACACACACACACGCGCGCACACACAGTGAGAAAGAGAGAGAGGGAGTGAGAGTTTATTGGTTGCAACCTATACATTATGCATTTGATTTGAATATTCTCTTTAATTAGATTAAAATCTAAATATTCTTCCCATTTTTGTGTTTAAGTAAAGGGTATTTTTCAGGGATACAGTGATTTGTGACTTTAAAAGAATGTAGGAGGTAAAGCGGGGGATCACTGGTCTCTCAGACCAACTACTGGACCGGCAGCCTCGCCTTTGATGAACAAACATCAAAGTGTTACATCCTGCACTAATGACAACTGGTGTTTTATTATTACTGAAGATGACAATAATAACTTCTTGTGAACATGCAGAACTCCAGAGATTTCTAGAACCTACATTTTTGGATTTGTCTATAATGTGATCACATCTTACTTTTAAAACAAAGTTGATTTAACATTGTCTAAATATATTGTCGTGTTTACATGTCATAAAACACATGCAAAGCTTTGAGTATCTGCTTTTTTTAATGAGTAATTGCATACACTGTCCTCAAGCAGGATTTGAAATGTTGCCACATTGACTTTTTCGGTTTTGACTACAGAGATCTAAAAATACATTTGCCTCTTAGGCTTGACATAATGTATTTCTGCAAAATTGAACCCCACAGCCAAAGTTATGGCAACACCAACGGAATATTAATTTCACTCTCATGGTGTTAAAGCATAAAGGTGTAATGACAGGAATCTAACAAGCGCCAAAATGTGCTTTACTGTTTCCTTCTCCGAAGCTTTTTAAGAGTCTCTATGGTCTGAGGAAGAAAACAAACCCGAATGTGCAAAAGCCAAATGATAATTGATCCACGGCTCGCTTTCTCATTTGATTTCCTTCTGCACTACAGTGGCCCTCTATCATTCTCAAGTGTTTTTTTTCCTCTTAAAGCAATTACTGCATTTTGTGGAAATCCTTTTGTGTTCTTCAGATGCCGGGACTTTAGTCATACACACAGGCCTTCATCAGCCCTCTGGAGACGATCTTTAAGTTCAGCCGTGAACCTCTCAATCAATGTCACTTTAAGGAAGAAATTCTTCCCTTTGGAGCACATTGTACTGCTGGAGTAACAGAGTAACTCTGGAGTGGGAGGAAAATGGCTTTGGGATAAAGAAACATAGACGGTGTGGAGGAGGGTAATATTTTCTTTTAAGGATAGAAGAAGTTGCTCCAGGTTTGCACTTCCACTTCAAGCTAAAAGTCATTCAGTCAAGTCGCTTCTGTCTCAGATCTTCGTTGTTCCTCGCACCAAAAAGGATTCTGCTGGGAAAACTCATCTTTTCTCAATAAACACATACACAAATATTGAATCTTTTGGAAACAATAGTGCCAAAAATATAAGGAGGGAGCTGCAGCAGCCACAGGCGGCGAATGAGTGTCTGAAATCCATTCTACGTGCTGATTCTAAGCAGCTTTTCAGTCTGTAGTTAACTGCCCAAATTAATATTTGATTAATGATTTGTGTTTTTTCTTTTTTTTATGTTCTGACTATTTTTTTAAATCAAATCTCCTCCTTTTTCCTCGTTGAAAACTGCATTATAGGTAAATATGATTCTTTTCAAAAGGTTATATGCTTGACGAAATATGTTTCCTCTCCTTCTCTCAAAGGTCTGTCCTCAGTGTGCGTCAAGTTTCCAGATAACACTTGATAATTCACTACTATTCGCTACTTGAGATGTCATAAATCATTCTCACAACACATATTTGTCATGTGATTTCGACTGATACTGTTCTCCCATCTCTCACAATGCGATGGACAAAAGAAAGGAAGGAGCTGCTGAGGCTTCGTGCAGCTGGAAATCAAATGTAAATAACGGCACAACAGCTCCACGGCGATGTTGTCAAATAGACAAACACGATAAAATCTTATGAAGGACGTTTCGCTGTTTTTAATCTTGGACACTGTGACGTTGCACATATTGTACCATTTCCTGTTGTAAAATGGTAAAGTCTGTTGCTTGTTAATGGGAAATTGAAAAAGCCTGTGGACGTCGAGAAAGAAAAAAAAACATCCAGAAATGTGTGGTATTTTTTTTTTCTATTTGTCCTTGATAAGTTATTTGTTGTTTAGGGTTGCAGTGATAAATGGTGTTTTTTCTATTGATTTGAAAAACAAATAGCTTGAGATTTTTTGCAACAACAAAGAGAAAAGAAAAGCAAAATATTTCCAAAGGATTCGTTATTTTCACCCGCAAAGGTCGACGTGAGAGGGTTTGAACCCGGAGGTGTCGGCTGCTGCAAAGGCGGTGGAAGAAATGAGCCATGATATTATCTCAATAAGACACAATCTTTTAAAAAAACGCATATTAAACACACTTTTAACTCAGATTTCATTCAAAACTTCACTAGCTACCAATTAAGTTGACACGTTTACGAGTGAACAAAAGAGTGTTCAGGATTAGATGGAACTGTAAACTCAAATCTGGATCTTTTTAAGTGTTTTATTGTGTGTTTTTCGCTCACAAAGCAAGCGTGTACCCGACACTTCCTGGAAATGATTGTTGATATTGAGTGGATTTCAATCGTGGCGAAATGAAGTAAACAGAATTTAATCGAATGACGAAAAAGTCATAATGTGTTTCTTGTGAGAAAACATTGTTTTATTCTCCCGTATTAAATGTGAATCGATGTCCAAAAGTAAGTGCTTACACTCCTCACATAATAATGACAGCAATAAAACCTTTAACTATCCGAAATGTGTATTTTAATGAGTTCTCTCAGAGTTTAATTTCTTAAATCACATTTTTTCTTTAATTCAAGTTATGGCTGAGAGCAAGACATTCACAACTTTCTTATCTCTACATCTGATTCAGACAAAAGACCGTAGCCTCGGCTTCGACAAACAAACCACATCTCATCGCTGACCAACCCCAGTTTCCCCCCTTCGCCCTCATCATCTTGGCATTAAGCAGACTAAGCAAACACAAGGGTGCAGTGGGCAGATTATTCCCTCTGGTCACGCTGTCATCACATTTGATATATATGTGGCTACCAAACATTTCAAGGTCAATTTCAAGCGTTCTGAGGTCGTCAGGAGGTCTGCCAAGAAAATTCAGCAAGTATGTCCATAGGCTCAACTTCGGAGTATTTTCTTTTCCACATTTCTGTCAGAAAAAAAAGGGATTTCAGCATCTCCGAAACTGCGGGCGCTGACCTCTTGAGTTTTCGGTTAGTGTGCTTGTCACAGACGACCCAATTGGAAAATGTCCCTCATGGACTCTGTGGGATGCTTTTACCAGGGTTATTGTGTTGGCCTATTGCGTGTGTGTGTGTTGGAGGGGGGGGTGGGATGGGTAGAGATGAAACAGCAGGGAGATTTTGCCACAGTGGTTTCGACAGATCTCGGTCATTGTAAACTGCTGTTTAGGTTCATGTTAAACCCCACAGAGGTTTCCACTGTTGCATCTATTGTCGCAAAGTAGAATTCCCATGTTCGATTTGTAAGCTAGCTGTGCTTACTCTTCCACATCCGGCGACGTGAGATCTTTATAAAACGTTTCACATGCTTCTTTTGAATCCAAAGCCAACACAGCCTGACATGTTTCCATGCTGCTGCAGCTACACGTTATGGCCTTCTTTCAGGAGTCTAACAAGGCCAAGATCCCACAGCCGCCTCCTCTGCTCGGGATGAAGAGCACACGATGAGCTGGTTTCTGCAGCAGCCCCGATAAGACAAAAGTTGGCTGAGACTCCCAAAACATCAACAGCAAAATCAGTTGAGATCAAACCTATGCCTGAACCTGCGGTTTTATTCTCTCCACTCCTGCCAAAAAATATTTAATTTCACTGCTATTTTCGGCGAGAGGAGGGGAATACTGCTGCAGCCCTGCAGAGTCAACTATATGCACAAGTTACACTTATACAAGATGCTACTATAAATAAAGATCTCATCAAGGTTGTTTCTCATTCTCGTCTCATCTTATCTTCTATACCTGCTTATTCCTCATTAGGGTCACAGGGGTCTGCTGGAGCCTATCGCAGCGCATTACGGCGAGAGGCAGGGATACACCCCAGATGGTCGCCAACCAGTTGTGGGGCACACACACCATTCACTCACACCTACGGGTAATTTAGAGTCACCAATTAACCTCAGCATGTTTTTGGACTGTGGGAGGAAGCTGGAGTACCCGGTGAAAACCCACACAGACACGGGGAGAACATGCAAACTCCACACAGAAAGGTCCCAGACCCAGGACCAAGGAGGTCTTGAACCTGTGACCTTCTTGCTGTGAGGCAACAGCACTAACCCCTGTGCCACGGTGTCACCCCTGTTTTTCATTCTTTTAGAAGAAAAAAAAATGTTCTTTTACATTTTGATGTAAAGGATACTTAACAACACGTTGAATTGTCTAGGGGTGAAATACAGTGATTGCTCTCTGTTCTGCTTTAAGAACACAATGGAGAAATATTTTCCTTTGATGAAATTCCAGCTAGAAAAACGAAGCAGAGGCGCAGGATCATTACATTTCTCTATTTATTTGGATCACAACATGGTTTCAGTTGGTCCACCAAAAACCTTTGACCGGACGACATGGATTCAGTGTGTTCTAATGGAAGTAAGAAATTATTCGGAAAATGCTGATGTGTAGAAAGAGAAGCTACAATTGGAAAAACTTCATCATCTCTGATAATAAGACATGGAGTTCAGTAGCTCTCAGGAGTGAAGTGGGCAAAATCACAGATGGATTCAGTCAGTTTGTTAAAGAGATTAATTATTGCGCTGCCTAATTAGCCTGACAGGCTAGCACAGAATTAAGATCAGCAGATACGGCTTCCATGTGTTCTGCAATATGTTTAAAGACTCCTAATGAACGCTAATGTTGCTCCATGTGTGCTGGACATGTAAAAAAGCAGCCGTATCAACTCACACATCGATAATATGTTTTCACAGCTTGTTTTCGCTTGAGTTTTGCTTGGTCGAAAATGTTGATCTCTCTGACAGAGTTGACAGAATCGCACTGATTTGCGGTACGGTTTTCATTCTGTGGTGCAGCGCCACACAATGGTCTGTGTGTGGGACAAGGACAACACTGTATATGTAACGTACTGCATTGTATTCTTCTTCTGCGACCAGCTTTCTTAGTTTAACTCAGATTAAGTTGTATACATGCTGGAGAAATTAAGGGGTGACATGGTGGCACAGGGGTTAGCACTGTTGCCTCACAGCAAGAAGGTCGCAGGTTCAAGACCTCCTTGGTCCTGGGTCTGGGACCTTTCTGTGTGGAGTTTGCATGTTCTCCCCATGACTGCATGGGTTTTCACCGGGTACTCCGGCTTCCTCCCACAGTCCAAAAACATGCTGAGGTTAATTGATAACTCTAAATTGCCCGTAGGTGTGAGTGTGTGAGTGAATGGTGTGTGTGCCCCACAATTGGCTGGCGACCATCTGGGGTGTATCCCTGCCTCTCGCTGTAACGTGTTGGGATTGGCTCCAGCAGACCCCTGTGACCCCAATGAGGAATAAGCAGGTATAGAAAATGACTGACTGACTAATTGAATTAAGGCAATATTCCATTTTTTTTAAGTGTCATGTAAAACTTCCTGAAAGCTGTGTTTTTGACTTAGAGGGAACATTTCTGCATACGATAACCTCAGGTTTTGGACCTTTGCATAATGCATAGAGTGCAGCTGAACATAGACATCCAACATCATATTTTGGAGTTCTGAAATGATCCTTTGCCATCTCCTACTGCACTATACCCTATAAATTTGTACTATATAATGCCTGAACACTCCTGTGGCTTCCTCCTCCAACACTCATCAGCGTTCTGTTTGTTCCCTGTCATGTCCTGCTGGGTTCTTCTGTGGTCACTGGGGTTTCATCCTTTCCTTTCATTAAGAGCGTTTCATGTCATCCCTCCAACAACTTGTAGCTAGTGGAGCATTAAAACACGTATAGCTGTCGTCGTCTCTCTCCCCATGTTCCCCTGACCTTTGTTTGACTACGTATACCATCTCTCAGGATGATCTCAAATCTAATCATGTAATTCAATTAGATGAACCTCATTACTTTGAATCGCCAGCAGAATTAAGGCTTTGTCTCAGGTCTCATTACATGACATTTTTCCTTCCATGAACATAGTCTGGCTTGTTGGCAACAGGATGGGTGATGCAGAAAGAGAATGAGGGGAAAGTAAAAAAGCAGAGGGGGTCTTCATTTTGAGAAATCAAGACCCTACATCTTATTTTATAATTTTTTTTTTTATTAGAGGAGCATGATCCCTCCGACAGCCGCCAGTCATTTCCTCTCTGAGCATTTCCCAAAGTTTTCGCCTTTCCCTCTGGAGCTTATTGTGTTCAGTTTCTGATCTGACCGTGTAAGAAAAGGCGTTAATTCAATTCTGTTTGAAGTTTGTCGAATTAGTCTTCATTATTATGTCAAGTGTTTCAAAAAAGTTACATTGCGCCAGCCGTACATGTGGTTTCAAAATGTTTCTGTGAGCCACATCTGATTAGCCTTGAGTCCAATGATGTGACATGTTGTTCTTGTTATTCCGTATAGTATTGTTTGGACGAAATGTCTGGAAACACAACTTGTCTTTTTGGAAAAGCTCCAACCACTCATGCATTTGAAAGAACGTACCGCTTGCCAAAAAAGAAACACACTGATTAAAAGAGGCCCTTTACTTTTTTTTTTCCCAACATCACATTATCTGTTTTGTCTTGCTGACGTTTCACATATACGCTACAGAAAACCACATACATTTAAACTCACCATGAATATTGATTTTGACAACTTATTGTTCCTTTTTTTCTGTAGGGAGGTAAGCTTTCTGGGTCAAGTACACCTTCGGGGATTTGATATTTTGCCCAAGGACAATTCGGACATAGTGTATGTATCCTGCAACAACTTGAACGTTTGGAAATCGAGTGCAGCCAAATGAAAGCGGGCTGCATCTGATCAATTTAATATGACTTGAAGTGGAATTCCATTGCCAAACCTCATACATTAAGTCGTATTTGAGCCGTCCAGAAATGTTTATCACACATGATGCTGATCATACAGATTGCATGAACATCTCATATTTATGAATTATTAACATACATAGAATGTAGGAAGTATTATGAGTTAAATGTGAAAAAAAAAAATTCTTTATCATCACTTAGAATGGTAAATTTAATATTGTTATATTTGTTTCTCCAGAAACTGGTCTATGATTGAAGAATTTCTACTTTCTTTTTTACTTTATATCAGAAAATCCAAAAAAGTAGCGTAACCCAAAAGGGTTTAGTAATGAGGATGACCTTTAAAGCTGCATTGAATTCGTGATTTATTGATGCGTGTGTTTCCTATTCACTTAACTGTAAAAGTTTATGATATGCTGAGTCTCTCTAAATCCACCTAACTTTATTAGCTAACAGACAGATGTATTGACAGATGTTGTCATGCAGTGGCGAACATGTTGTTTACCCCCACAGTCAGCAGGAAACTACTTGCTCTTGATGTCTAATTTAATAAATGTGAAATACGGAGCTGTCTGGGTTTGCATGCGTGTGTGTGTGTGTGTGTGTGTGTGTGTGTAGCCTTATCACTTATAAGGGTCCCATCAAGAAGTGTCTCCCTCTTTATTCAGTGCAAATTACCACAAACAGTTGCTCACATGCTTCATTGACTTATTCAACAAAAGTCCTTTGACATGACAGTTTCTTTCCGTGACTCTTTTCTTTTTGTTCCCCATCTCTCTTTGCACCTCATTGGTCCAAACAGCTGGATGTGTTGACAGTGTTACAATGAAATCATATCATACACACAAGTGTAGTGACCTGCTGATCACTACAAGATCTGAGATTCAGAAGTTGGTTTAATATTCCTCTTTTATTTCTCGACTCTCTTCAAACTCAACAATAGAACACAGGTGGTGGTATGTTATAAATCAATACACTTCAGACTAAGCGATAATACGAAATATGAAACATCATTTAAATAATAGAAGATTGCTTATGGAGCAACACTTGTTACAACAGAACAGTTAATACCAAGCAGATCTGATTCCCTCTCTGTGCAGGTTTACAGAAGATCCGCATCGCAGATAAGCTAAAATCCTGAGGCAAATTTTAAAATTGTTGGAAGAGCCGACGAGGACCTTGATGCCGGACAAACAATGAGGTGATGCTCTCCTAAATGGAAAATTCCTGAAAAAGTCAAGGGGGCTTTAAAAGTTTAGTATAATAACTGAATACCAGAGTGTAGAAGATTAGAGGAGGAAAGGGTCATGCCCTTGACTCAACCTGTAAAGGATAAGATTTGTTTGTCTTTTTATTTTTCAGGTACAAAGACACTTGTTCTTACTAAAGACATACATCTTTAAAAACAACAAAAAAATGTATATGTCTATTATAATCAAGAAACATGTCAACAATGATATGGTTTTAATATTTTTTGACAACAGGAGAGTGGAATAAGCTTTTTCAGTTTTAAGCTCCACGGACATAAACATTTTATTGGTGGTTTTGGAATTTTCTTGGGATTTGTTGACACTAAAAGCAATATGTAATATCACTATCACAAGATTATCCTTTATTCTTAACTCCACCACTTCCAACTTTAAAAAGTTCAGCTGAAATAAGACGAAGGGCTTTCTTGTGTATTATAATCCTCAGCAATTAAAAAAATCTTATATGGAGTCTGTAACTGTGATCAGTCTGTCATGGATGAAAGAATGTTAAATTGTTAATAAATAAATAAATTGTATCAATAGCTTCACACCATTATGCATAAAACATGCACAACTTATATAACATACCATTAGCATTTTTATAGTTACTGTTTCTGCACTTTGCCTACAGCTATATCTCTATGCTAACACTTTGTAATAGGGTAATACACCAATACACAATGTACAATATACACCGGTTTCAAAAGACAAGAACTTTCTTTTAGAAAATATTGGCTATTTTTTTTGTACAGCTTGTATGTGTCAATCTGATGTATTATAATACAATAGATTACAGGTTACAATAAAAGGATTAGCCTACTCAGCGTTTCCCACAGGTTCAGATTTTATTAGTGGTGACCAAATTATTTAAATATGCCTAAGTAGAAATGAATGGGATATTGTTATGAGTTTAGCATCTAATTCATACATTATTACAAGAACATGCCTGGGTTTGCTGATAACAACTGCTGTGAACAATTTGATTTGATCATTTTTATGAAATTTTAAAGATTGGAATCTTTGTTTTGCTTTGCTATGTAATTATTAAAATGTTCTGCAGAAAGAACAAGAAAGTAATGACAGATGCAAGGATTTCAACAAAGGAAAACAATAAAAAAAAAGATTTCATAGTTTACAAGGTGTACCTGAATGCACCATTAAGTCCCTGTTTTTACTGCCTATAGTCGGAGCTTTACAAATCAATGCAGACAAACAATCAATCTTTAAGTGTTTAAGTTTTTAAGTGTAGACTTAGTGACACCACCCACTGTAGATGATGTGTTGTGACTTCCTGTGGGGGGGGGACCCATGTGCAATATAGAGGTAGCTGTGGAGAAGTTTCCAGAAGAGACACCAAAGCTGTTCATAATAATAATAAATCTGCCCTCACCTGATCATTACCACAGGCAAAGCTAAAAGCTGATCCCCATCTTCCTCTACAGTCATACCATCTCCCTGCTCACCAGGCTCTGTGGGGCATGGTTAATTTATGGAATACTAGTCTGCACAACTGAGTGTGATTAGGGACAGTCACAGGCAGGCAAACAACCCAGCAAATACATGCAAAGAAAACACAAGGCAAACTAACATGTAACGCAAAAGTGCATCAACGAAACACAAAGTTCAATCCATAATAAATACTTGTGAATATGGCTCAATAGTACAAAAAGCTGTGTGAAATGGAGGAGAATGACTACATCACAACGATAGATGAGGCTACGAAGTGGATCGATTTCATGGTGGCAGTCAGTCAAATGTGTAGATATCGGGATTTGTGTAGCTCCCAACAGTGTTAACAAAGTCATGAAGCAAGAGCATTACACCATGCACAGCAGAGGCAGTAGTGTCCTCAAAGCACCAGAGTAATTCTTAGCACTACTCAACTACAGGAGTCCTCCACTCAGTCAGTTGAGTGTTTTTCACATATGCACTCTGGACAGTGTCTGGAAACTCAGGTCCGGATATTGTCTGGAATTCCCCAGTTATACATGGAGCACACCACTGTAAATTGTCAGTCTCAGACACATTCACACATACTGGAAGTACCCTGTTTGGTTTAGGTTGACCATTCAAAAATCTTGTTTTTGAACTCTACAGGATAAGTCCAAAGTGACTCAGAAGTTCTACTACGATAGTAAGAGAGCATAGACCTTGAACAAAGGTTATTCCAGGTGGTGTCCAGAGGTTGTTATCCAACCACACAGCTTCCCTCCAGGTCTTATACAGTGGTGGCAAAGAGTTCCGTTGCAAATAGTCAACATATCCAAAAGAGCACACCAGCTGCTCCAGGCTCATCACATCAACCTGGATGAACCTTGGACGGAATGTTTTGTTGTAGATAATTGTTTGTAGATATTGTTCCAATGCCTAAGATGATATCTACCTATCTTTTAACATGCTATCACTCACACATGGGCAAAATCTGTGAGAACTATTAAAAACTCCTAATCTGACTGTAACCTCATGCTATTCACACCTGATGGTGCAGTTGCACTATGACCAGTCAGAAATCACTTAAAGATTGACTGTGCCGACCATAGATAGAATACAAAGGACTGAGGACAGAGAGTATTCAGGTGCATTGTGTCAACTCAGAAAACTATTCCTAAATGGCCACAAAGATTTTTTTTTTAATTTTTTCCTCATTTTGCTTTGTTAAAATACATACAGCTGTCATTACTTTACAAAACCACAGATTCAAATCTTCAAAATTCCATAAAGCAATCAAATGAAATTGTCAGCAGCAGTTCTTATCAGCAAAACTCCTGCATATTCTGGTTATAATGCCTCCAAATCCAAACAACAAGTCCCATTCATTTCTACATAGGCACATTTTTTAAATTCTATTAAAAAGTTTTATGCCCCCCCTTCCAATTCATCCTTTTGAAACAAGGACCCATGCCTTCTGGGCTAGCAAAGAGCCTGTTGTCATATCTACCAAATTCATGTAGTTTAACATAATTCTGCACTATGTGTTTCATGTTTCAATTTAATTGTCCAATGTGTGGCCCTTTGTTTACTGAGTCAGTATGGCCCTCTGGGAAAATAAAAAAAAAAGTTGCCCACCCCTGCTCTAAAACAGCCATCCACTGATTAGGTTTGTGGCAATAGGAGCGTACAGAGCCTTTGGCTGGACACTTTCTTTTATTTCTGTCGTATTGGGGGTATTTACCACATATGGGACAGTTTTTTGTTTGTTGACTTGGTACTGGCTTGTGGCTGATGCGCCTGGCTCTTTCTGGATTGTGTATTTCCTTATCTGATGCTGTGTACTTTGTTTACATGGACATACGGCATAGAGGAGCTGGAAATGGAACCTCTGACCTATGGATGATCAGGCTACCTCTGAGAAACAGAATGTTATTATAGGTACCTGGTGGGATGTAGCCATATTTGATATCAGATATCAGAGAACTCCATTCAGCAATGATGCCTGCAACAGTGCATTCAACTTAGCAGAAATGGTCACGGAGTATACACCAACACTGCCTTACTAGACAATCTATTAGTATATGCATGTGTAGTGAGGTAGGTCCATTTACCTGCTTTTACCAGCTCATTCTCTAAAACATAATTGTGATTACATTCAGACATTCAGACTACTTTCCAGAAAGTATTATATGTTCCCAAACCTAGAGCAGCCCATCCCACTAGGTCTCTTTATTTTCTTATACCAGCTAATTAGGGGAACCTTCCAACATGTGTTTATGTTGCAGCTGGACCTTATCGACTAAATCATGAAACTCTTGTCACATTGTGGTCAGTGGTGTAATATCCATACCCAAAAGGGCTCAATTACCTTCATAGATAGAATGTCTAACTAAACCTGGGGATGTAATTTGAGTTACTTCAGGGCATTGTACAGTCCATTGACATCTGGTTATACTGCAATTATACACACCTCAACCCTGACGGTCTTACATAATAAAAAAAAATGTAAAGGAGACTGATTGTAGTTAACATGGGAAAGTATAGTTTTTCCATTCTACATTATTCCCAAACCTAGAGTTCCGCAACAATAAATCCCGTGTACTGTACCATTTTTTAAATAAATACTGACGATAACAATAGCATGTGTTCATGTGTTATTTGTCCCAAGATGACATATCAAGCTATCCTGTGGTATTTTATAGAAGTTAAAATAGATTAAGCTCCATCAGAAACTACCACACTATAGTAATACTTCTTGGTTTTACATTGAACTTCCAGGCTTTTAATGTAAAGTCACACAAAGTCGATGAGATAGTTCTTCTAAGTCCAGGACCACATTAAAAAATGGCCTTTCTTTGTCTACATAGTAGCCCCAAACCAGTCTAGTAAATAATCTAATAATAGTAATCATCATCTAATTATAAATAACAAAAATTAATTGAGGATTAAGTCCACAGAGAGAAAAAGGTGGAAACAGTTAAATAAATGAATTGATGAAATTCCGCTAATGAAATGAGACTTTTCATGGAGGCTCTGTGGCTCTACATAGTTTCTCCACTGTTTTACAGCCACAACAATAACAGTCAGCTACAGCTGATCATATGACATGAGCACGTGACATGAGCTCCCTCACCGCCAGAAAGGGGAGACAAAAGTTCGGCATTACAGCTTTAACTGTATTATTTGAGTCGTAATGCATCAGACTGCCAGAAAATGGGGTTGATGATATACTTCATCTTATTCTTGGTCAAATCTCGGCTTGCACTGAGGTCTCTGTCAATGTTTCTCATAGCTACTCACTCTGCCATGTCCACCCAATCAACCAAACCGCATCCATTCGAGAAAGGAGAACAAGCATTTTGACCTCAGCAGGGAACTTCTTCTCAAGGCCTTCCAGAGGTTTGAAAGGCAGAACTGAGTAAAATGTAATTTCCAATGAAGGAAACCGACATGGATCAGTTTGAAAACACAAATGTTCTTCTTTCCTGGAAGAACAAATATCTCGTGTCCGAGCATTTGCGTAGATGTCGTCCTATTATTTGAAGACAGATTACCGTCTGCCATTCGGGCCAAATGATAATCTCAAGTCATATCTCTGTTTCTACTGGATATTATACAGGAGGGGGAGGAGGAGGTTTTGGCAGAGGCACAGGCTGAATAAAGTAATGAATCACTAAGCATGAGGGAGTGCATTATACAGCATTAGTGAGCATGCATGTGTTTGTTATTACCTGCACCACAATTCCCGGCAGAATAAATTGTCTCTCTCAGCGTGACATCCTGTGCAGAAATCCAAGTGATAACACAATGTATTTACATGTTGACAGTGACCCTTCTGCTCACAGGAGAAAGCATCTCAGGAGAATCATGCTGTATTACATTTTACATATTTAACATGTTGGCCTTGTTGGTTCTTCTTATTCTCCAACAATAACATTCCAGGTAGAGCAGCACAGCCTGTGTAGGGATAAAATGCTTCCTGAAACAGTTTTCAAATAATCTCATTAGTTCATTTCATATGTATTGTCCCTGCAGGAAAAACAACTGTTGTGCTCTCAGACAAAACAGTAGCTACAGACACAACAAATCTAGACATAAACACATGCATATAATCAATTTTGGATGACTCATTGGAAGGCTACAGATTATACACTCATACACTGAACCATTCATTCCTGTGTGTATGGCATGCTTGTACATTTTTTGATAATTCCACTCAACGAGCAACTTTGCATTCGTTGTCATAATAACTAATAATACTTATGTCCCATTAGAAGCAAAGTATGTTGTTTCTGTCAGATAAATCCAACAATTGAGTGATTAACATTACAATTCATTTTGGACTATTTCGTATAATTGAATAATTGCTTGTCATCTAAGTAAAAATGCAAAACATTTCTTATTTGCAGCTGCTCAACTCTGAGGATTTATTGCTTTTCTTTGTCTAATAACACTAATAACATGAAGGATGACTCCTTTTCTCTTTAAGTCTGCAAGTAAGCCATTGGAGTGGTGATTTTTCCCTACTGTGTTGTATAAGCCACACTATATAACAACAAAAACAGTCCTCCGATCAAGACTTTGATTGCTGCCAGAGCGCCAGGTGTTAGATGGGGAAACTCACACTTTCCAATTTGTTGTGCCTTATAAAACAGAGCAACACTTGGAGCGGGAGAGACAACTGAAGTGGAAAACATCGCTCAGTCGTCATCAAGCAGCTTAGACAGAGTACTGTTTCTGACTTAAAGCACAACCCGAACCAGCAACTCACTGATCTCAGGCCAGACTCCACTTCAAACTCTAAAGTGGATAACGTAGCATGTCTCACAAAATAGACCCCGGGCTGCAAGACGACAGAGTCCATGAGCCAACGAAGGAGCCGAAGACTAAGGAGAGAGAAACAGAGGTGACGCAGGCAGACGAAGGCTGTGCCGTTTGAGGGATTTGCTAATACTCACTGAATGAGCCATCTGGGATTTTCGTCAGTAATGACGAAGAGCAGTTTCTATCATCTGTGGCTTAAGTATAAACCTGTCAGCTATTTGTAAAGAGACAAACTGCTCACAGATTAGTAATGCTGATCCTGCACTCGTCGTCAGCGGAGACTCCAATCAGCAACAATCTTAATAAGGTTTTGCCTGACTTCCGTCAACGTATTAACTGCACCTCAAGGGGGATATAGCCTCAAGATTGCTGCTGTACGTCATTCAATGATAGTTATTGAGCAGAATCAAAATATACGATACCTGCATTCGGGAAGAATGACCATGGGGCAATCTTATGTTAAAGAATGTGCTCTAAACAAACTATGACGCATAGCCCAGTAATTCAAGAGGTCAGGAAATGGTCAGGCCAATCAGAGGCTGCTCGACAGGCGGCAATTTATAGACTGGAGCACGTTCCAGGATATATATATATATATATATATATATATATATATAGGATTACAGATAACATCAATGGATTCACTAAATCTGTTGTGGATTTCCCATCTATATCCATTGGATATGGATATAGATGCAACTGGATATGGCTTATATGGACATTTGATTAGTCTGGATTCACAGAATCAAGTAAAAGATGTTTCATTCTGAGACTCACAGTTCAAAACCCTAAACATCACATTTGTTGTTATATTGACACCATCTGGCTAATTGCACCAAATTTGGCAATATATATTCCGTCATTAATAAACAGTATCTAGTTTATACTTGGTCTTTTCATCACTATTCACCCGGAGTCCCCTGTTGCAGTTCAACTCACGACTCATCGAGGCCCCTGATGAACCTACTACTACACCTTCACCTGCCTGGTTGGACCCACCCTTCTGCCCCCACCCTACAGCATCCCTACAGGCTGAAACATCTTTACAGACAGATACAGATACATCATCATCAGATGGATGTCTGTCAGTCCTGGTTCATCTATAGCCTGTCCGTCCATGGGAGTGGATCTCTCCTTCACTGTGATTCCCAAGGTTTCGTCTTTCCCACTGAATTTTGGAGTTTTTCCTTGACGAGAAGGAGAGTCTAAGGACGGGGGGATGTCTGAGTCACTTTGGACTGAATTTTGTGAAGCACTTTGAGACAACTGTGTTATATAGGTATAGAAATAAAATTGAATTGAATTGAATATATCCACCTAATGTGAAGTAGATCTACGTTTTTTGAGATAAGAGAGAAATATACAGAAAATCAGGTGCTGAAACCGAAATTATATAGAGATATGAGCCTTTCTGATCGGCTCATTTTAATGGCTGTAAATGGGGAGTCTAAGTATGTAGCGTTATCTCACTTTATCTCACACTAATCATATAGGAGTGAGACAAAGGTGATGTGTAAATCTGTTGTACACACAGGAAAGTAATTTATTGATAATAAACTTCAGCCGCCACCCACTAATCATCATATTTTTATGGTTTGCAGGTGTAAATGTCTACTTGACCATTTCAATGTGCAATAAGGCGCTGCTTCATTTTTCTTTACTTTGGTGATTTTAAATTATAGTAAAGTATAATATTTTTTTTTAAAGGGCAGTGAGTTTCTTTCACTAATGGTTAGATCAGTGAAAGTTCTAGATCCATATATTTCTGCTGTTAAAGGAGGATAAATAGTGTTGAAACAGCAAAGCTTACAGCAACGTTTGAACCTTGACATGGAGACGTCTTCTCACCTGCAATAAATGTTCAGTGATGGAGAAATTTGATGCCTGGACACGTTGTGTGTTCCAAGGGGGCAGCAGACTAACAGTCGTGTTACAGTGGAATAACAGCTGCACCTGCAGCCACACGGCTAATTTACAAGTCAGGAAACCTACACTCAAATGTCTCAGCAATTTATTCTTTAAATAATTTACACATTGTTGTTCATTTAATTTACTCTAGTTGACCTTTTGTTCATTACATTCACATACAACAGCAAATCCAACAGCATTTGTTCTATTTGTAGTGAACACATTTAGTTAATTGTTGTATTAACAGTTAAAACGAAATTAGTTTTTTGATGCTTAGTTAATTTTAGTAATTAATTATTTATTAAGTTAAGTGATAATATTTTTAAACAGATAGACAAATTGTGCAGTGTCATTGTATTTGTAATTTAGTGATTCATCTTGAGTGTCTAAATTTATTTCTTAAATTTATTTTATTTGTATTCTCGTCACTACAGGTGCAGTGACAAAGATCATTATGCAGTTGTACCGAGTTTATTAATAAACTTCTGTAGCTTTTCAGTACAATAATTAACATGTGATCCTGCTATATGTTTTCTTACAAGCTCTGTAAATAAATACTTCTGCTTGCAGCTTGTTTTTCCCTCCTTTTTTAGCCTCACTACAGACCTGAAAGTAGGATCTCCTGTTTACCAGACTCTCAAACTGACAATGTGCCTCATGGTCAATAGGAAACTCGCTGCTGTTCGCTGCCAGCCTTCTACATAATTGCCATAATTAAAAACAAGTCAAATAAGTTCACTGACCCGTTAGAGCTTCTGCAATTGGTAACAAACAACTCCATTAAAACGTCAATGGCGAGCTATGCAGGCGCTTCGCTGCTTCATTAAGGCTCCTCTAACCACGCCAGTGTGGCTTTAGCTGTGCAGGATAAGCCACAACGCTTTTCTACCCCAGTTGCAGGAAATGTCAGAAAGTGTGTGGAAAAACAAATGTATTTTAGAATAATTGATCAGTGTCACAAAGTCAAGATTGGGGACCTGTAAACGGTCGGCCACTTCGGGCTAAACTGAAAAAGCTGGTATTAGATGGATTTCCATCAAATTTAGCACAGACTTTCTTGATCCCGCTGGTAAAACTACGGTAAAAATATGCGATGAGAGCCTTGGAAGAACATTCCTGTTGTAAATCTGGAAAGAATTATAACATTTCCTTCTATGAAGCCTGCTATTTTTAATATTATTTCATTTATTTCCCTTTCCTATGCTACTAACAGATGTTTATTCATTCACGTGAGTTGGTTCAGGTACTGGGTTAAGTAGTCTCTTTGTAAAAATCAATTATCTAATAGAGCAGAATAGGAATAAGGGAGCCAAAGGAGTGCAGGGTAACTACTTCAGAAATGCTGACTGTGTTTTCTATCCATTAAAGGAAGCGATGAGGTAATGGGAATATGACGGTGCTGAACGCAGGCTGAAAGAGCGACCTGCTTGTCCTTCACCTCGCCGACCTCTCACTCTTCTCCAGGATTTGGCTTCTGAACAGAGCAGAAGCAGCAAAAATCTGCTGCTGCTGCTGCTACTGCTGATTATCCAGAGTCAACACAAACTGCACATTGCAGAGAGGCTTGCAGGGCAAATACTAATTAATCTGTGCTTGGCACAGCATTGTGGTCGGATCGTTTTACATTTATTTCATACAAACGTGGGACATTTAAGCAGTAAATTTAAAATGTATAGTTATAAACTTGACCAGATAGGGGAAACAGGATTGAAGTAGACTTTGAGCTCCTGAAATATATACTTTTAGATTCGCTCAGGGTTCAGATGCTGGCAGCTTGGACTGTGTGTGTAACAGCTGAGATATTGGATGTTTAGAAGAACACAGAGCAATAATTAACATCATATTCTGCACTGCCAAACAATGAAGCTTTATCAGGTGAAAATATCCTGTTTTTGGTTAATACTGAGTAGAAATATCTTATTCCATGGACATGGATTTAGCTTAGTTCCATTTTTTACTTTGTTTTGTTAAGAAAATCTTGTTTTCTTAAAACCTGACCAAACTGACCCGAATCAGGAAAATAACTTGAAGTAAGCTAAACTGTCTGCCAATGGAATGAGATAATTCTACTCAATATTGGCCTAATTGTACAAAATAAAAGACATTTCACTTGCTAAAATTGCATTTTTTTTTACAGCATGACCAATTCTGTCTGCATGCTGGAAGAATTAAAGGGGCCGTATTATAAAAAAAACACACTTGTTCAATGCTTTTGTGTAAATATTATGGTCTCTGCTAACACATGAATTGTGAAATAAGACCACCCGCTCGTTCTTTAGTCCCTGGCTGAACACAAGTCGTTTATAGATGTCTCTGGTTACACTACATTATAAAGACCTGCTTTGCTCATCACTAACAAAGATAATTGTCTTTGATGCCATGGATTTACTTTCCCATGGATCCAGTCATACTGGATAAATTAATCCCTCCAAAGCCTGACTGGTGGCATGTTCTGAGGCCTAGAGCACCATGTCATACGGGACAGATGTGTGGTAATTGCTTGTTGTGTTTTGAGCGGTCAGCTGAAGTTTTGTATTTGATGTGGTCACATTCTGTCACCAGAGAGCAGATGCTGCGGCGTAACTGTTACGGATATTGCTTTTCGTGTTTCGTTCACATCGGCGATCTGTAATTACACTTTAGCATGTAACACGTCGAAGCTCAAGCCACAGGGACGACCTGAGGGTATAAGAATCTCTGTCTCGTAATGAACAATGTGAACCGCACCCGCCGAAAGTCGCTTTATCGACTCCGCACTTTATCTCCCATCATTTTAATCTGACTGCAACAAAAGACCCGGAGCTGCGTGGCTCATGTTCGAATTCCAAATTCAGTATTTACTCATAAACAGCTGGCAGCAAGGATCAACGATCATATGCAGAAACTCTCTCATACAGCAAACACCACGGCCCTTTGAACACAAATCAAAATGGTAAAATGATACCATAAAATGATAAATACAATATATCTAGCACTTCCCTGCTCCTTGCACTTCTGATTCAATGCTAAACATTTCATTACCCCGTATTTATAAATGTGTAATGACAATGAAATTGAATCTAATCAAATCTGATATAAAATCAACAAAACTGAAGCAGAAAGTGTTAACTAGTGGAGACGATGAGAATTGCTCAACAGAAGCTTTGTTTATTATCTGAGCTCTGAGGAGAAAAAATAAAAACTCCACATCTGCACTTTCATTGTCACATTCTAATTGATATTATATTATAAATTATATAACAGTGCATATTGATACAATTACTGGTTTTAGCTATTTTTGATCTATCTTTTTTATGTTTGGTCAAGTTTGCATTAGTACTACTACTACTGTACCATTCTGAGTGGCAACTGAATATTTTAACCATTTTCCATTACTTTTAATAGCAGATCTATATAAACTTTGTTATAAATAAACTGTTTCCTCTATGTTATCTGTTCCTCTATTTTTCTTAGTTTTTATTTGATTTATTTTGTTTTATTAATAATGTGAAAATTGTCTACAACATCAATCTGCAAATCGGAAGAGAAATGGAAATTAGACTACAAAAAAATACAATCTCACAAGTTTACATGTACTGTACATGTATATGTGCATTAACATGTAATATCAAATTTATTTATTATAAGATTGTATAATAAGATTCTGGCTGGCTGTATCAGAATTAATATGAGTAATATAAGTTAGGAAATATTAATAATTAGCATTTGTCTATTCATATACTCTCTGGACACTGCAGAAGCACCACTGGTTGGAAATCACTGCATTGGAAGACACACACACACACACACACACACACACACACACACACACACACACACAATCCAATCACTCTTCTCCAAGCTTGAGCCAAGAGAGACGACTAGAAAGTGTAAATCTAAGGGTTTTCCCATGTGAGCTATAACATGCAGTGGCTTTAAAGAATAACTTCAACATAACTTGAGCAGGTTTTCACCATTCTTTATGGATGTCTTCTTTTGCAGTATTTGCATTACTGTACAGAAGACAGGCAATAAATCCATGGGCCTGTACATACTGCGTCTGTAGAGGCTTGTTAACCTGACGGGACAAGCTATATAAACCATGACTATGGAGCGAGAGGAGGCCGTGCTTTACTGTGCCAGCTGCATATCAGCAGCTGGGGAGAAAGTCCAAGAGCATCTCTGAATTGAAAATCTGCACTCAAATGGATTCATTCAAAGAATATCAATGTGTTTTCTACACATGCACAGTGAATGTAACTTGTTATGCTAATATGAGTGAAGGGGCGGTGAAGGGGCGGACATTTTTAACATTACAAAGAGAAACCACCATGAATTATTTTAAGGTGCATTAAAGGCATACAGCACGTGTTTTTGGTCATGAATATTTTCGAAAAAAGTACAAAAAAAGCAAGAATTCTGTTTTTTGTTTGTTTTTTAACTCTCAAACAATCCATGCTGGGGAATAAGCCAACATGCTGATTGCGTTCATTCATAAGCTCAATTTGATAAGTTGACTGAATTCACAGCAGATCATTCAACTCATCACACAACTTTTACAGTTGAAACAATTCGCGTCAGAAGAACTCATGAATATGAGATCTGAAATGGTACTGAAAAACTTTTTTTTTTCTAGAAATTCGTAGGGTTAGGGTTAACTAGTATATATTTAAGTTCAGATAATGTCAAAATATGCTTCCATTAAGTTCCTGTGTGATATGTGGGTCTGACAGTAATACTACAGCTGCTGTTATTAATGGCCATGTGTATTTCATTGTCTAATGTGTGTTGAAGGGTGATGGATGAGGGAGGCGAGAGGTTAGCACAAGCCGTCTGTCTTCGGGCCGCTCTGCTGCGGTCAAAGCAAACAGTCTGGAGATCACTTGTTCAGACGTAATCTGTGATCTCTTTGTTTCTGCAGATTCAGCACTGAAAGAAAGGCAAAAAGATACAAAGGCATTCCTGTTGAAGAACTTATGCCAAGTATTTTCAGGAAATGACGTTAATTTGTTCTTCTTCCCGTACCACCTCGTCCTTAGATAACCTCTTATTTTAATATGCCGTGACTTAGGGCAAATTTATTTCTACAGCCTGATATCAAACCTCCAAATCTCTGTGGGCGTCGCAGGTCCACATTGGAGCACAAGCTTTCTGAAAAAGAAAAACGTGTGAGACATAAAAAGGAAGAAGATGGAAAAAATCGACAATTAACGATTTTTATTTAAATAACGGGTCTGCGCGGTTGCATATGTGTTTAAGTGTGTTTAAGCATAAGTGTCTAAATTATATCATAGTAAAAAAAAAAGTAGAAACCTTAGGAGACTTTCTCCTCCGGAGACTAGAAGTGTAGAAGTGCAAACAGATGGAAATGAATTGAATTACAAATGAATAGAACCAGTAGGATCTCCAATCTGTTTACATATTTCTTTCATGTTACAGGTTTCCTACTCCCCAACAATCTTCTTTTTTTTTTCCAACCACAACATATACACAGTTCAAACACAAAGCTCCAAACTACACTTGAATCCGGACAGAGAGTTGTTTATTCTGACTGATGTGAAGAGCGTTTCTCTGTGAAGTTTATGGACTCAGGGTAGAAATGATGTGGTCCTTACAGCGCCAGGAATGTCATGGACGTCTGCACAAGTGGAATGTCGCACATACACAGAAAAGCACACACGACACACACACGCACACGCTCACGCATGCAGGCAAGTCACCAGAATTAATGTGGCTCGACCTGCCAGCTGGATGTGAGCAAGTAACAGAGAGAAAGTCTAAACAGCAGGGTGTGTGTGTGTGTGTGTGTGTGTGTGTGTGTGTGTGTGATGATGATGAGAGGGGGGGCATTTATACTGCATATCAATCTCAGCCTGAATCGTTTGAGATCTCCCATATTGAAATCAAATTAAATTCTCATAACAAAATCACATCAAAACACGTGAGAGTTAAATTGCTGGATCTTGGGGGAAAGGAAGTTAAACAGCAGATTTAAATGAGCTTTCTGCAGAATCTGAGAAAGCTTGTGTGTGTGTGTCTTTGCGGTTGCTCAAATAACATATATGCACATTATGTGTATGCGTGTGTTGTTCCATGTGGGGCCCTGAACAGCCTATAGCTTTAGATTTAGGATGATGTTTTGGATATGAAACATATGCACATATGCAACAAATAGGAGCAACTTCAAACCTCAGCCTCAAAATCAGCATGAAATGTCTGTAAGGAAGTAAAGTCCAGTTTGGCAAATTTTAGGTTTACCAGGAACATCATATCAACTAAAGCATCAAAGGCATATGTCCACTCAATGTTTTGGTCAGCGTGTATGTGTGTGTATGGGTTTGTCCACAGTTCTTAGAAAAAAACTGCAGCTCAGCCTGCTAAGCTGGTATAAAATTATGTTTGTGAAGATTTGTGTGTGCCTTTGATTCGTAAAGGTGTAAAAGAGTCTCTAAATGTGCTCTGAAACTGTAAGCGTGTACATCAGGAGAGTCAAACATGCGGCCCGAGGACCAGAGCTGACCCGCCAATCTGGCCCAGTGGATGATGTTTTACAAAAAATAGATCAGTTCCTATTTCTTCACAGAAATATGAAGTCACTGAGCATCTGTCAGGGCTCAAGGGATAAAATATTTACAGTTTTGATTTGTAAATGGTTTGTAAGACAGGAGATAACTTCACCTGCTGCTTAAAAAAGTAAATATTGTTCAGTCAAATGTTTTGAATTGAAATGCAACAACAGGCTGATTGAATATGGAATAATTGAACCTTTGTTTCTTAGCTCATCACTCCTGTTGTGTAAATTGAAGGTTAATTAATCTTGTAAATATCGAAAATGTATTTCTTTACATGAAAAGAGGGGGAGATATGTGGAGCTGTTATATAATAATATATTTTTACTCACCCACTTGAGATCAAATTGTGCTGGATGTGGCCCCTGAACCAAATTGAGTTTGACTCCCCTGGTATAGAGGAATGTGGAAATGTGTTTTTAGAATCTGTGTATGCATAATTATGAATACTAAAGTGCTTTATTGTGGAAGCAAATGTGACTTGAATACAAATATAAATTAAAATGGATTAAGAGAAATCATTTTTCATTTTTATATTTTTGTAGCATGTAATGAGTTCCATTTGCAGGCCATCCTCCATGTATCCTCCAAAATGTACATTTGACTGTGGTGTATTTTAATAACTGGTAATCTGTTTATTATTCTATTTTCCACTGGAATTATCTCCATAAATTTGCATTAGTGTGTTTATGAGTTTCTAAAGCAGATACACTCAATGCTGTTTTATTAACAATTGATACCATGGAAACTTGTATGTGAAATGGGTCAGAACCTTGTTTAGTCATGTGTGTGTGTGTGTGTGTGTGTGTGTGTGTGTGTGTGTGTGTGTGTGTGCGCGCGCGCGTAACATGTGCATCCCATCACACTGAGGATGAGACATAGTGATTAACACAGATCTCTTTTTCCAAGTGATCACTTCTATATTGATTGCTTTAATGGGTTTATAAGCACATCCATTCACACACACACACACACACACACTTCCACCCTCTTTCTCTCATACACACACACCATTAATTAATGTGCACTGACTAATTCACTCGACCCTCCTGTTGTGTAACACTGATGCTGACCCTTACTGCAGGTTAATGGCTATAATGGGAAAGCCTCGTTTACATTTCCGCCTTTTTCCATTCAGGTGGAGGTTAATGTGTTGTTAACAGTCTCATGGAGCCGTGTAAACGGGGGTCGGTCGTTTGCGGTGCCATCATCGCAGACTCAGAGGGGCAGAAAGGAGACAATCAGCGTGGCTGATTGTAACATTGATGCCGTAAGCAAATCTTGAATGTCCCTAATTATGAACGGTGACTTCCAGGAGGCAAGCAAAGTCATAAAACACTTGATAATGAACTGCTGTAAAAGGGGCGTCATATTAAAGCAGGTGGCAATCGGGAGCTTCAGTTCTCTACAATAGAGGTTTTAGGATTAGGCATTTATCAATCATGTTTTGCTTTAAAAGAAAACAAAATACAAAAAGGATGAATCATCTATAATTCAAAGAAGTTAATATGCCAATACACACGCACACAAACTCTTTTTATAAAGAGAAGCCACAGAGAAACAATGGACATAAAACAACATGGTCTAGCAGACTTTTTCACAATTAGCCTTCTTTTGTCTAACCTGTGTATTTTTGAGAGGTAAATTACTATTATTACCATTAAATTCTGTTGTATGCCTGTGTTAAAACATCTTAGCTGTATCAACTCATTCTGGGCATTTTTCTCTTCTTTGTTTAATACAATTGGTTTAATACATAAAAATGTTTCATCATCAAATGTTTAAGTAGATCTAACCTGTTAAGTCATGTTATGGAATCACTTTTCTCTAACAAGGACGTGAATGTAGGTTGTTCTTGTTTGATGTATGGAAACAAACATCCGAAGAACTCCTGAGATCCATTGCTTCTCAGTGACTCACAGCAATTTTAAAAGCTTATCTCGAAGACTTTGATTTGTGAGACGAGGTCTGTGCTCGGCCCTGGGTCGCTGCATCGCAGCACCAAGACAGAATCAGTGACTCAAGCATTAAGCAAGAATGGAACTTCATTCATACGGGCACCTTGAAAAGACAAGTCTTTCAAACTGCCCTCATACACACCCAGGACATATGAATGGATCAATGAATTCATGCAGAAGGAATCCACAAGCTGGCATGGCTCCTTCCTGTTCAAGATAAACAAAGTGGAGCTAATGGACGAACTGTTCTCATCAACTTTGCTTGAAAAAGGAGACAACAAGTAGAAAATCGAAAAAAATATATTTCCCTCAGTAAATGGAGTAAAGATTGTAAATTTGTAATAAGGTATATTTGCAACATAATGACTTGATTTACTATGAAAGTATAATATAATATATAATAAAAATTAATGAATCCAGCTTTGAGATGAACGCTAACAATTAGACAACCAAGTTTAACGCGCTGACTGTGAACGCCACACGTCCATTTTCTCACACAATGTAAATGAAAAAAAACATGAAAAGAAGTCACCGACAGGAGAACATGTTAACATGAACTGTTCTTGATGACAGATATTTTAATCTTGAGATCATGAGAAATGCAGGAACTTTGTTTTAAACTTTTTTTTCTGGGTGAGAAAAAAATTATGTTTCTTTTTCACATAACCATGCTCCGCTTATCCTACGTTGTGCAGAGAAGTGTAATATCTGGAGTGTGTATGAAAAATGCAACCCAATAAACACCAAACTAGCAAAAAGAAAAAGTCTTGTAAAAAAAAGGGTGTTACTTCATAAGGCCAGAGAGAGGTCGAGTAGATCAGTTTATCGTGAATAATACTCTTTTTTTTATCTCCAAACCCCCTCAAATCTCACTCCAAGCTGGATCCAGGACTTGGCAGCCCTGATCATACACATCCTGAACCTGCAGGTTGGCCAAACTCAATTGGGAAAGAAAAAGAAGCCAAACTGTTCTTTGTAAACATCCATCACAGTTGAATTAGTTTTCTAATTCAGCTTGGATCTATGTACTTTCCATGTGCGCATATACTATAGTTTTCAGACGTTCAGTTTTCAGTTTTAACTCCAAATACGTGGGTTTAGACATTTTGGCAACAGCTTGGGTTTTTACCCCGCTGGACTCTGGAGATTGTTTTGCAAGCTCAGCAATTACTTAAAGTCCACCTGAAATGAAAAATACGTCTTTAATCCTTTTAGAGCACGTCCATGCTCATATTATTTCCCTTCTTTATCTATATTTGCCAAAACAAAATACAAATTCCGCTTCTTTGTAATTTCCAAAATTCAATCACATTTTATTCCTCTTTTATTAAAAAAAAAAGTAACATAACTTTTGTCATCCTGCCCAGGGAAATTTCCACCAGTCAATCAAGGCAAGTGGTTAATTAAAGCTAAAGTGAGGAAGGTTTTCTCCACCTTCTGGAAGTGAGAGTAATTACAAAAACAGCCACCAGTGTATTATATAGGACTACTCTGTATATTAGGAAATAAAGAAGAATTTACCGAATGGTGATATACTTAATCATCGTTATTTGAACTTCTTTAACTTATATGTAAAATATGCACACTACACCTTTAAGTATGTGAAATACCAAAACTGATATAAGAATTAGGACCCAATATGTAATAATAAATATTTTTTCCATAAACTCTTGTGGCTGTTTTCATGCTAAATATATTCAAATCGTAATCTTTCCAGATTATATGGATTCATATATCATATATTATATCAGATCATAGACCATCAATACTGTCTCTTGCTATTCTCATTAGGATTCCTACATTTGTCAAGGCCTATACTGGATACTGGAGTTACATAAACCCTGACACTGTCTCCATAGTTCAGTTTCTTTCCCACATACACACCTTCCCCAACTCAAACATACAAACAACACACACCGCGCAGGAAATGGAGGAACTCCCAGGTGGCTCCGAGCTAAGAAAAACTCATCTCTTTTAAAGTGAGTTTTTCATCACTCGACGGGGGGGGGGGCTTTGAGACTGTAATCTGTAGAATCTCACTCTCTCCCTTTCATGCGGCCCTCTTCAGCTCATGCATCTCAGCCCGGCTCGAGAGGCACGGCCCTCATTAGCCGCCTGGTAAATATTTAATACTCCCCAAACTACAGAACAGGAGGGAGGCGGCGGACAAGAAAGTGAGAGATACAAAGACAAAGAGAGAGCGAAGCCTGACGAAACACACAGTGGCGGCAACTTCTGTGTCTCTGCGCTTTTATATGCTTTGAACATTTACTCGGCAGATGAGGATGTTGGTGCAAATAAGGTCACCTTCATTGGGAACAAATCATATTATCTATATTATCCTCAATCAGTGATGTTGGTCTGTATTCATCAATAAAGTGTTTTTTGGTATGTTTAAAAAAAAAGATGGGAGTTTATATACATACAACACGTGCAAATAAATAATAAATACACATGCACTGACACGGATGGATGTTTGCATGCTGAGGTTTTATAAATGCAAACAATACACAGCACACATACCTTTCAGAAAAGTTTCACATCAGCTGCTTTGTTAAGTCAGATTTGCATTTCTAGCCTCTTTTCCCCTTTTCCCCTCGCTCTGTCTTCTTGTTTGCCAGAAGAGTGGCTGTGGCCTGAAGGCAGGCTTTGTTAGCAGACACCGTGAGAGCATCATGTCCTCCGTCTAATATAATCAGTTTCAGTGAATTACAACAGCGCCTAATGGCATTAGGACCTGGTGACACTCATTTAGTCCACTTAGACTCCGCATGTCTCAGACTTTGGAAAGTCGGAGCGGCGAGCAGGGGGAGAGTGATAGCTGTTTAAACAGCATCTCTTCCTGGCGGGACGGGAGAATTACACATGAGGGGATTTCACCGAGTCTGAAAGGATGAGGAGTAAAAAAAAAACAACAAAAAAAACCCAACATTCTCAAAATCTTCAAAGAAGATCTGTTATCTTGACTCGAGGCTCTGTCTGAGTCCTTGGCAACAATAATCTGTCTGGAGGAGCTTTTAGGGTTTTAGTAACTTGTCATATTCACAATGAAAATCCAAAATCACTAACCAGAGAGAGAGAGATAGAGAGAGAGGAATGTCCTTTCTTTCTATCAACTCTAAAGCTGCAATGAAAGATTATTGCTGGGATTATATTTTCCCTTAATCATTTGCGATATATAGATTCAATTTTGCAAAAAGCTCATCACAATTTCCTGGAGTCCAAGGTGAAGTACCAGAAATCTAATCACCGCAATGATTTTCACAGGTTTAAATGTAAATAAAAGGTATTTAAGTGTTAGAGTTGATGCAAGCAGCTCGGTTTAAAGGGGATCTACCACACATCATAGGTCTCTAGTGGAAGATCATGATTTACACTTCTTTACACATGTCATGCAACATTTATGCAGCCCCTCGACTCTGACTGAAACGGGCTGGAAACATGAAACCATGAAACAAATTAAAATAGCAGGAGATCAGTCAGAACGAATCAAATTCAGATAGTGAATGCTTGTTGTTGGGCAGGGGGGTCACGTGATGCTCAACAAACAATGCAACCACCGTTTTACAGCTGCAACAGCAATGGAGTAAGCTACAAAAGCGTCTATGACATAAGCATGTCGACATTGTTTGTGCAATTACTCTCAGAAGAGAAAAAAAAAAGTTCCTCTGAGGGGTTACATGGACATCATTTGTCAAAATAGCTGCCGGTTTATTTTCTGTTAGAAGTATCTGTGCATACATCACACAACATACACGTACATATACATACAAGACAAGGTATTAAGAAAGATATTAAGAACATTTCAAGATAGTGCAAATAGGTCAGAGGAGAGAGAAGAGAGGACCTGTAGCAGCTCATACACGTCGAGTTGAAAACCAGTGTGTATGATAAGGTGTAAAAAAATAAGGTAAATCAATGCACATGAGTTGAGAAGTTGAGTTAGTCGACCACTTGATTAACCAGCTGCTTTAGATCCACTTCACACACACACTTAAAATATGAAGTATAATCTCACTCGTATATTGTTAAGCGTTCTCTTTGCGTGTTAAACGTAGCGTGCACCGACATACCTTTGAAGAGACTCTGTATCTGATCCCGAAACTAATTGAATTGAGCTCCACACAATATTACAAGGGGTTATTGTTCAGCTCTTCAAAGCTCACATGTTTTACGTCAAAGGCAGAACTAAAAGAGTGAGCGATGACGGTTGTATCATCATCGAGACTTATAAACAAGTGTTTTATTATTAAACTCATGCAGCCGAGTCACTTAGTAAGCAGCGCAGCTCGTAAATAACAGCCAACACTCTGAGGTCAGAAATATGTATAATAACCCGCGTGTAATAACTCTCCCAGGATCTTGAAAGAGGAGCTCAAATGCATGTTTTCTTGCTGCAGGAATGATCGGCAGATATTTGCTTTGCATCACTTCAGACCAACTGATGTTGATGAGAAAGGACAATGTTTTATGTGGGTTGAGGTATCTGATGAGGCCTTTAATTATCAAAGCAAAGCTGTGTGTGTTTTCTCTCTCTCTTTTTCAGATTTCTTTGAATCAGCATGTTTGTGGAGATGACCCAGTATATTAACTCTTGTATGGCTCCTTTTCATGCTGTATTTACAACAAATTACAAGCATTAATGAAAGCAGAGCAGGAGACAAACCATCAGTTTGCCCTGTATCGTTACCTACAATGCACCTGTGGAAATTATTTATTATATCATTTTTAATTTATTTTCCTACATAAATCTAGCAGGTATCCACCTAGTGGTTGTTTGATAAAGATATTTTACAACATAATACATCCCAATATGGATTTGTAGGCAAAAATCACACACTGAAGAAACTAAGAAAACTAATGTTCAAAGCAGTGAAATTGTATAAATTGCACACAATAAAATAAATTGTATTGGTTTACTTGCTCAGAATCAAAATACTCTCAATTAGAAGTAAAAGTCTTGCATGAAAATTCCAACTAAAGTAAACGTACATGAGCATTAGCTGAAAAAATGTACTTAAAGTATTAAATTTGCACTGGTTTTGTTCCTCAGAGTGCTTTACTTTTTACTATTATATATTACATTATTAGAATGGGAAAGAAGAACATATAAAGGTCTGATACGCTAATGTCTTTTCACTCTCTGACTTTTTTTTTCTAATCTTCAGTTTTTGGTGAAGTATTGGATCTTTTATACTTTTATTGAAATTAAATCATGTGCAAAGTTTAGAGGGAAAAAAACACTGTTTGGTGAAGCTGTTAACAACTCAGACATCTGCTGTTTGTGAAACAGTAAAAGACAAAAACGTTGGAAACAAGTGGTTTCAACTTTAACAGTGTGTTCTAAATTAAAGGTTGCTATATTATTTAATGTGTCAAATCTGCATCTGAAAACTAACCTAAATGTAGTGGAGTATAAGTATAAAGTAAAATTCAAGTTAAGTACAAGTATCTCAAAAAAAAAATACTCAACTACTTGATACGACAGTATAATAATGAATAATAATAACGTCCTTTTTATGTATCTAGTACTTTTCAAAAAGGCGTTTCAACTGTGCTTCACGGACATAAAACCAAAAATAGACAGTGCACTTTCAGTTTAGAATAAGTGCTGTGTAATCAAGAAAAGGAAAAATAAAATAGAAGAATCTTACAATAAAGAAAATAAATGAAGCCAGATTGATCACATCACCGCAATATGATTCCAGTGAAAGATGAGAAACAAATGCATTCTTCTGGAATATGTCGCTGCTCCTATAAAATGACTCCAGTGCGTGGAGCAGCTGCCATATTAAAGTGGCCTTTACTAGGCTGCCAAGTGGTAATAGTAGAGAAATCAAATCAGAATAAGCTGAAGCTCAATGGCCCGTTGGATTTTCAGGCCCATCTCTACGGTTATGTTTTATCTCCACTGTCCAGACTTGTTCTGCAAAGCTACTCATTTCTGGAGGTATTGACTTGACTATTAGAGAAAACAATGGTAAACTGTTTTTAATTAGATTTCACTTCATGCTGCATTTATTGGCTCTGACCGAACGGGAAGAAATTTAAAGCACGCCATTTATTAGGGCGATAATTACCCAGGATATTAAAGGATTTCCTTTGCGGGACGCTGCTAACGCTCCTCTCTAAGCACAAATAAAAATCTACCCGCCCAATTATTTGCCAATTATTCATCCTCTTCATTCAAAGGTTTAATTTCAGAGGTATTTTTTTTAATTTCCTGAGTTAAAGCAGCTGGGTGAAAGAGAGGAGGTGAATCAGAGGAAATTAGTCTCCAGCAGGGTTTTGAGTCTTGAAGAAGTATCCTCCAACATGTTATCTGATCCTGAAAAGCTTTATTAGCTGATGGAAGATTTAGATGTCCATGAGATGAACTGTTGCATTCGCTGTCTAATCCTGTCTGAAGACTTGGGAGGCAAATGAACTGTCTTCAGCTCCGCAAAGCAAAGGATCTCATGTTTTAGAAGTATTAAATCATGATCTCACAGCTAAAAGAACAAACTGTTTTCCCAGAGAGCGAACGCAGCGATCACGGTATTCGCTCGGCTGATTTTATGGAATATAGTGTGTGTCAAGGCATGTTATCTATAAACAACAATCTGTGTTCCAGGTCCAACACAAGTTCATCAATCATCCACAGATATACACAATATAAGACAACCACTGATATCCCTATTGACCTGGACAGTTGTGGTAGCAAATGTGGCTCCAAAAAAAATGTGAAAGTGCACTTTAAGCATTATTTTCCTGTCATTGAAGAAAACAATACTACAGTAAGTGCCTATCTGGTGAAAATATGTTTTTTATTACCTTGTGGGTAATTTACTTATAATTAACATTCGCAGCAGCAGGTTTCTGCGTATATTTATTGAATAACACAGAGACACAGACCAGATGTGGAGCGAACCTTGTGACCACTATTAGTACCCACAGGAGGTGCCATTGTCTTTCAACGGATAATTACATGCTAAAGAATTCCGCAGAGAAATAAGAATCTGGAGCAGCCGCTAAATCAATAGAAGGTTTGTCTTAGAAAAACAAGATGAGTTCAGAGCGGTTAATCAGGGAGCCAAACAAAAGGGACCAATAAATAACATGACATGGCGCTGCCTGGTACCAGTCACTGCTCTGACATGTTATGTGGAAAGCTGCGCAGTGGTGAAATTGGAAAAAAAAAGGGGGAAAACAAATTAGTTTAATAAGAAACAGAAATTTGTCTGAACTATTTTATTGTTGCATAAAAGGCTGAGATACACACACGCATGCACAGGCACGCATACACACGCACACACCCACCCACACACACACACACACCCACATACACACGCACACACGCACACACACCCACCCCCCCACACACACACACGCACACACACCCACATGCACGCACACACACAGTAAGCATTACAAGACCTCGAAGGTGAATGAGTTTATGCATTTGGTTGGATATCCCACACAGAAAGAACCTATATAAACATAGAGCTTTCAATATAGGTTTTGAATATTTAATTACATAATTGTTTATAATAATCGCCCATATATATATATATATATATATATATATATATATATATATATATATATTGTTTATGGAAAACTCATTTACCTCATTCTTATATCAGTTTTGGTATTTCACATACTTAAAGGTGTAGTGTGCATATTTTACATATAAATTAAAGAAGTTCAAATAACGATGATTAAGTATATCACCATCAGGAAAATTCTTTATTTCCTAATATACAGAGTAGTCCTATATAATACACTGGTGGCTGTTTTTGTAATTACTCTCACTTCCAGAAGGTGGAGAAAAACCTAGTTATAGATGATATATATATATATATATATATATATATATATATATATATATATATATATATATATTATATATATATATTATATATATAGGTACAAATATATAGACACATATGTACCCATATACGTACATATAATATGGGAAACTGCTAATTTTATATATGTCACTTATATTCAAAACCTACATAAAAAAACCCCTCTATGTTCTTTTTTTATGTATATAGGTTCTTTCCATGTGGGGTCTGCAGCCTTTTTGCCATTCCACCAGCTGCTCCTCTACTCCTTTTCGAGAAAAATTCCGGACACAGTCAAGGGTCAAAATACTACAGGCGCCTGTATCCCTACCTACTGCCCATTCCAGCAGGACACAGCAGATCTCCGCCATTTTTACTCCCAGCTGCTTGCCGGTTGCGATTCAACCAGACCCATGGTGAGTGGAGCTCCACTGTAACGGAAGATTTTTCTGGCTAATTAAAGAGTTAGTTAGTTAGAGAAGCTTCAGATGAAACCAGACATTTGTCTTAATGTGTCAATACTCCACAGTTAACATTCACAGTCAAGGATAGATATTTCTGTTGCTTTTTTCATGGGTCTGGGGTGGAGCTCCACTACTTCCGGTCCACCTCTAAAAATGGTTGAACTAAACTCAAGAATACACAGATGTCTGCACATTAGTAAGTTATTGCATATTTGCTTTCCCTGTAAGGAACTTTAGACAAATAT
The DNA here is from genome assembly GCA_030544235.1 of Lepturacanthus savala. Taxonomy (NCBI): domain Eukaryota; kingdom Metazoa; phylum Chordata; class Actinopteri; order Scombriformes; family Trichiuridae; genus Lepturacanthus; species Lepturacanthus savala. The sequence goes on along the minus strand of CM060469.1, from coordinate 14,313,493 downwards.
GCAGTTATTACCCTGATAATAAAAATATGAGCTAGGCATCATGTATGACAGTTTCCAAGGTGAGACATGAGCTACAATAGATATGTCCAGAAGCTGCCACTGGGTATATGAGCTGTATAGGAGATATATCCTGTATGTGTATGAAGAAGCAATACAGGAGACCTATATGGCCTGTATATGCACATATATGCACCTCAATTTGGCAGTGTTTAAACAGTGTTCTTTCAAAAATAAAGACATTTTTAAGTGACCCCAAACTTTTGAATGGTAGTGTATAGGCTGCATATATGCAGCCTATACACTACCATTCAAAAGTTTGGGGTCTTTAAAAAAAACATTATTTTTGAAAGAAAAACTATATTTTTTAATGAAGACAAATACCTTAATCAGAAATAGACTCTATGCATGCTAATGTGGTAAATGACTATTCTAGCTGCAAATGTTTTTTGGTGCAATATCTACATAGGTGTATAGAGGCCCATTTCCAGCAACTATCACTCCAGTGTTCTAATGGTACAATGTGTCTCTATTGCATCTGAAGGATAATATAATTAAATGTTCTATTCATTTTACAACTCATGGTGGCAAATAAAAATGTGACTTTTCATGGAAAACACTTAATTGTCTGGGTGACTCCAAACTTTTGAACGGTGGTGTATGTGGAGATAATCTGCATATAGGTTTTATATATCCTCATATAGGTTCTTTCCATGTGGGATGGAGGTTTTCTTAAGTGTTATATAAGAAGGAATTTGTTAATTCCCTCGGGCATGGAGGAGTTTGGTGTTTAACTGTAAACGTGTTGGATGTGTCAGGTTTGCTGTCAAACATTCACAGGTGAGAGTTATTGTCCATAAATCCTTCCTTTTGGACACATCAACTTCTGCAGAGTGAAAACACTACAAGAAAATGAGGGGTGGGGGGAGATCCGGTTGTTTTCACACCTCATCGTGGCCTATTCCAAAGAATTCCAGCCCCATGTGCTCTCGTGTGATGAGTTTGTTATTGTTATTGTTGAGAGCTTCCTTTCCCTGGCGTCTTTCATTCTAAATCAGTTCCTGTTGGAGTACTCTACCTTCAAGTCAAATTGCGATGTTATTGCTAGGAACCTTGCCAAACTCTCTTCTAGAATAATTTATTTTAAATCCATCTGGTCATTCTGTAGCTTTATCCTGTAGAAAAGACATTATAACAGAGACCTACCCTGCCTCAGCGTATGCTGGGAGAGACTCCAAGAGCATTATGACCATGAAACTGATTAAATGAATAGATAGGTGGATATAATTAGAGTCAAGGAACTATTGTATTTATTTAAACTTTACCCACCAAGAAGTGTGTAATCCTTAAATAAGAACTATTATGAAAACAAGTTTTCAGTGATTCTACATATATTAAAATATTTATATTTCACAGACTGTGAAATAAGACCACCCACTCATTCTGTTGGAGTCTGTTGGAGGCTTCAAGTTTCCACATGACATTTGTGTGAGTTGCCACGACTGACACAAAACTAGAAGGAAAAAATAACAAAACTCTTAATCGATCTGCACAGTGCAGCTCAACCATTCAAGTGAAGAAAGAGAAGCAAAACATCCATTTAGTGGAGGAAGCCTAAAAATCACCAACAGCTGACTTGTAGTAAATGTTTCAGTATATTATCACTGCTGTATATGTTATAATGCAAAAGTAAGACAGAGGAGTGAGCTGTGAAACAATAGCTATAATGTGGTATGGACGACGGGTATCGGCATGTGAAAATGTGCTATTAAGCAGTTAGACTCATTTCATTCCCACTGGAACAATTAAGTCAGCTCCAATGAAAAAGTAATATGGCCTTTGTTGAGAAGGACTTCAGAATGAGTGTTTCTGGTTGTCAGCAATAAGCAGGAACAATGCATTCTGCTGGTCTCGATAGTTCCCAAGAGACGCAGTCTGGGCGAGTTGTTTGTTTGTCATGTTTTTAAGCCAATGTTTATTTATTTAATCCCCTGAAAACAATGTTCTCCTTTCAATCTTCATCAAAATGTGTGTGTGTTTAGTGTTTGTGATGTGGCTGGTAATTTAGAACATGCCCTACAAGCTCATGAGAGCATTTTTGTGGTCTCTTGTTGCAGCGTTGAGCCTTTGCAATAGGGCACAAAAAGTTAATATTATACATATTTAGAGTCATGTTTTATTCACAAAAAACATCAATTTCAGGCACTTATGAAGTCAGACATTTATCTTTACTCTGAGGTTATGACAATAATTATCCTGGCTGTCAAGCACAGCAGACAAACAGTAACTCACAAAGCTGGAGTCACAATGCCATGTCGGACCCATGCCTCTTACTTTTAAGTTTTTGTATTTCATCTTTGCTCGGGTTGCGATTGAGGCAGATTTAAATAACCTTAGAAAATAATAAAAAAAAAATAGATTAAAGAAGCTTTTCGATCATTTCCAGTGAATGTCCTGTATTATTAAGTGCAAGATGATTTGCAAATGTTTCTACATCCCAGAATTTGACTGGATGTCTACCTCAAGTTGGGGAGAATGGACACAGAAAATGTTCTTGTGACCATGTTGCCTTTTGCTCCATCCTGATGAGGCCCCTTGAAGCAGTTTGTCTCCCGCCTCAGATGTTTCTTTCCCAGCATCCAGCATCTCCTCATGCTCTAAGTCTTATACCATCACTCCTTCTGCATCTTCTGTTTTAGACTCACTTAACCTCCTGCTCCCCTCAGTCTGCTTTATCGTCGCTGCCGTCCTGCAGCCCCACGACGCTCTCCAAACGTTTGGCTCTAATGGGCGGCAGCTGTTCGTACATATCGAAGCCGACGTCTGAATGTGGTTGGGGCAGGCGGAAAAGCAGCAAGTGGTTCTTTAACACCTGGATATGAGGGAAGATGAAGGAGATGTTAAAGACTCAGAGAAACAAAGACAACAAAAACTTAATATGTGAAAAGAATAAAGATGAAAAGAACCACCAGACACATAATTGACCGTGAGACATTAAAACAGCAAACTAATCTAAAACAGCCACATCCATAGATGGTAACAGTCCAGCGGTGGTTAACAAGACGAGAAACAGGCTAGTTTATCAGAGGAATGTGGATGGATATTGGAGAAAACACCAGTGAGTACAAGCAGTGAACATGTTGCTGTGCATGAAGATCAGAGGAAGGAGACAGAAGAAGAAGAGGAGCAGAGGAAGAGGAGTACCTCATCAGTCAAGTAGTAGATTTTCCTCAGCATACTGTGTCGAGCTGCTTCAACTTCCTGTAAGGACGAGGGATAACGATCAAAGGAGGTTATAAAAATGTTACTGCAAAAATACAGAAAAAAATTCTGATTAAATTACAGTTATTAATCAAAATGTCAGTGATTACATCGGAATATATTCCTTTTGTTAAAAAAAAATTATACAGATCACTTCAAAGGAGCCATGTCTATATCTAAGAGGCGCCATTAATTTGGCAGGATGCGCTCATATTTTGAACATTGTTTATGATTGGCTCTATTTGGATTTGCAGCACCTCTCGTTTGCCAATCAATTTAAAACGTATCAGTCCACGGTGCCTGCAACCAGCCGAGCATGTCGAGGCTGGCGGCCATGTTGTCGGACAAAAACATTCTTTTCACTGCTGGAAATTCAACAAAATGAAATCAGTTTCTGAAATCAGTTCCTGGGCTATCGCCCAGAATGAAAGTAATCAAAAAGTAATCAAATGTAATAAGTTCCATTCCATTGATGAAGTAAGTCAAATAGTTACATTACTTATTAGATTTTAACAGGGTAACTCGTAATCCGCAACCGATGACATTTTAAAAGTAATCTTTTCTACAACGCTCACTACTTTATGTCTCAGTGTTTACAAAACCTGAATATATGTCTTCAGCTTCACAGCTGTAAAATAATGTCTTTTTGTATGATGTAAATAAGTTTAACTTGGTGAGCGTGTTTCTTATTCTGGGATGGTAACCCCTCAAAAAACCCCAGATAAATTAAAATCAGACACTAGGACATGAATCAGTATTCATGAACATGAGCTGCTCTGAGGCCGCTCCATTGACAGTTAATCAATAACATCAGGACGTTTTTTGTAAACTCGTAAATTTGTCAAGATATTGTATCCAATGAGCTCATATTTGACACAGAAAAAATCCCCATAAAACCACGGTGTACTTCCCACAAATCCAGCCTCCCGCACAGCTGCAGCTGCAAGACCTTGTACATTTGCTAAACCATTACATATGTGTCTGTTTGCCTTAAATTTCACTGTGGCTGATTAAAGAAACCCACAAAGCACAAGCTTAACATGAATACATAATAAGATCATTCAGAGAAAGCAGGGCAAAAGACAGTATTGGAGCCATTGTTTGTCTTTTGGGATGTTATTTTTCATTAATGAAATAAAGAATAAAACAGATCCATCTGTTCTAATACACATTTCCCATTCAGTATCTCACACAAACACTATATCTGTGCTATGGAATGCCTTACCTGTGCTGCAGCATCCTGAGAGAATATGAAAGAGTTGACGTGAGACAGGACAACCACATACAAGACAGGACACCAATGAGGCTTCAGGGTGCCCGTCACCAGAGAACGGAAGTAGAGCCGGAGGAGCGGGAGGGAGTCTTCAGGCGGAGAGGTGAACCGCTCGATAGGGATGGAGAGCTTCCAATGAAAAAACAAAAAGATGCTAAAGTAAAATCATGTGTTATGGAATCACAGAATCATTGTGCTATAAAGAAAAACATACAGCAACTGTAACATTCTCCGAATCACAGTTTTTACATCCTCACCTGCTCCAGAGTGACCCCCAAAGACCTCAGCATCCCCACATGCTCTCCAAACACCGCCAGCCTCATGGTGGCGCTGTACCTCCTCTGCAGAGGAAGGAGGACCCAGCATCCGAACAGCCGGTCTCCGAAGGACACAGCTTCATACTGGGCCAAAAGAGCAGAATACAGATCCTGGAAGGAGGCGAGTCCTGGAGGAGGAATGTTCAGGTCCAACGAGTCCAGCCTGGAGTGCCTGTGCACGGAGGAGCTTTTGTTTATCATCGGTAGCTTAGCTGCCTTTCTCTGTGCTATGAAAAGATATTGAGCGTTTTTATGTTTTAACAAACCTTGTCAGCAGTCTGAACAGACCCCAGGTCAGTTTCTGAACTGGTCTCTCCAAGAACAAGTCACTGGAACACAGGAACACACAGGACAGTCGGGCCAGCTTGGCACTGGGGAGGATCACCTACAGCATGACAAAATGTTCTGGATGTTAGAAACAGATAAGATGTAGACTAGAAGGCAGCCATTATCTATTTACCAAAAATAACATTATTAGGACATGGCAATATGAGAAAGTCAAAATCTATTTAAAATACAGTTTTAAAGCATTCATCAGGTATCTCAAATTGTACATTTTGTGTTCATGTTGGTTTCATGTCATTTGAAAGTCCTTGTTTCTTATATAAATATCAGCCAGAATGTGTGATTTGTTGACAGGAAATATCAATTGGTGTAACTGAAAAAGAATGAAAAATTTAAAATGTTTAATCCGCCTAGAATATAAAACTAGTTCATAGCTTTCTTTTTTTTAACGTTAAACTATCTGGTACCAAGTTTGTTACACCACATGACATTTTTGACATTATCCCATATAAAGATAAATAGAGAGAAATAGACAAACGGACATATCATATTTGAGGATAATGAGTGTAATGAGTCTTTTCTACAGTTGAATTTAGCTGAAATTAAAAAAATAATGCTTATCAGCTTTGCAAAGGCCCCTCGTAGTCCTGCACTTACCAGTATTAAAGGTACTGCTATTGAACTTGTGGACTGCTAGAAATATCTTGGAGTGGTTGTGAAAAGAAACTGTTTCGTTGCTGTGACTGTTGCTGTCACAACAAAAAAACATTCAGCAATGTCTTTATTTTGTCAGGAAAATGAGCTCTTTTAATGTCCTCAGAGATGATGATTTTATTTTATAGATGCTTTATTGAATCTGTCTTAATATTTTATTATTGTGGGGTATGAGAACTTGTCTGTACCCAATAAAACATTGCCCTGGTAGCCTTAATAATGTGGACAGTAACCAAAAAGGCCAATTCCATTCAGAAGTGCTTAGATCACCCCCTTCAGACAGAGTTTTTCCTGTTCTTAAAATTACTCTGTCCATTATGTGCTGTTGTTGTTCTTAACTGTTATTGATTGTTCTATGTTTGCTTTATGTGTATTTTTATGTTCATGTGTATTAGATATCCTGGGTGTAAATCAATTTCCCAATAGGGACAGTAAAGATAACTGGCATTGATTTGGTATATTTAAAACTGAGATCAAATTTCACTTGTAAAATCTGGATGCGTTTTGTGTGGTTCATGTACCTTAAGAGCTTCCTCCCTCCAAACCTCCAGCAGCAGCAGCCACTGCAGACAGTGTGTCACTGACCCCAGAGCCCCCTGAGGAAGCTCCTCCACCGCCAGCCCGCCCCCCTCCGAGACCCCTGTTCGCTCATACAGACTGACGAGGGGTAGGAAAGGCCAATCCAACGGCAGGGTGGGACCAGTCAGCTCCGGGAGGAGATGGGAGGTGATAAACGGGTTGCGACCCAGGAGAGCGTCCCGGGAAACCAGCACGGACGACTCCAGGTGGGCCAGGTGAGTGAGGAAGCAGCCACGGATGGACGGCAGCTGGACGCAGGCTTCTCTCAGCAGAGCCCCGACAGTCTGGAGGGAAGGAGAGGTGTGATGCTGCGTTTCCTCGTGGAGCTTCAGCTCCCCCAGCTCTACAGCCTCCGGCCCTCCACTGTGGCCTTCTCTGGAAGACAAAGAAAACAAAACAAACTTTTGATGAAAATGGTCTTAATTGTTTTGATCAAATCATAAAGAGTCAAGCAATTCAAGAGTCTCTTTATATTGATTTTATGTTTTCTTCATGGAAGAAAACATAAAACTCCCTCGCATTTTGGAAAACTCCATGCAGGTACTTAATGCCACATTAAATTTAATTTCATTTGCTGCACACTCACGATATAAAGTCCTTGCTGAAGATGATGGTGGAAAGCAGTTCATGTGCCAGGAATTCACTGCCTGGTAATAACCACGGCAGGAGAACCAGTGCCACCTGGTGGTACAGTGAGGCATGCTTTGCAACTTCAGGCTTAACAGGAACCTAAGAGAAGTCAGAACAGGAGGAAAAAGAACAGGAGGAAAAAGAACAGTCGTAATTATGTGTTTGTGAGATGAGAAAACATTGAAGAAAAAATTCAAAACATTACAAAATAGTTTACACACAGGCCTAGAGAAAACCTGATGATCTTCTTTTATACAAGACTTTAACATGATGTAAAATGAGTGATTTAACATTCAGTTGAGTAAATTTGCTCTTACCAGTCTATGCGCCAGCCGCAGCAGCAGGTACAGGAGGTGGTGCTCATGGCGGAAAAGCCAGGCCCTGGGGTGAGACAGGGGGGGCGTGGCCTGACTGCAGCTTCGCAGGTAACCAATCACAGGCTCAGACAGGAGGAGACTAGTGAACTAGATAGTGAGAGAGAGAAAAATGAAACAGAAAAGGAGAAAGATGAAAGAAATATATGTTTTTTTTATGAGGACTAGATGGAAGCAATTTATTTATTAGAAAGATATATAAGACTGACCTTGCAGCTGAGTCCTTTGTGGATGCCTGTGATTGTTTCCAGGAGGAGCCCCAGGCCTGTGAGAAGAGGGAAGGGGGAGCTGGAAACAACCAGACCTGGACGCTCCCTCCATCCTGGACAGGCCAACCCAGGTAGGCTTGGAATGCTTTCTGGGTCCAGATGACCTGACCGGACATTACATACTTCAGAGGAAGACCTGAAATAGAAGTAGGAAATACATATGAAAAAAGAGTAAGGATGAAGACAATAGTGAAAAATACTATTCACTTGAAATAGGTCCAACATTTGGTAATAAAAATAACATACCTGAGGTTCTTTATCAAGTCTTGAACAACATTGTGGGACAGCAGTGGAAGGAGAACCTCAGACGTCAGCAGCTCAAGTTCCTGAAGAGTTTCCACTGGCTTAAAACAGTTCTGGGGAAGAGGGACATGTGAGTGTAAATATTTGGTATTACACTTCAGTTGAAGTGTAGTTGGAGCAACTATATGATGGACTTAGAAACTGCTCTTAATGGATGTGGTAACTTTTGATAGTTTAACCATGCAGATGTGACCAGATTTCTTCAAACATTCTGCTGCTTCTCTCTTGGAATTTGCTTGTTTTATAGTCTTGTGAATTTGCAATGAAAAGTATCACTTATATTTGCTATCTTCTTATGTAATGTTCCAAAATGTGTGACTTTCCAGTGGTAACAAGCAACGACATCAAGTGCTGGAACTTACAAGGTAAGAAGCCATACCTGTCTGGAAAGCTGATGGTAGTAGGCTTCTAGGTAGAGCAGGTAAGCTGGTATCAGAGACAGGCTGCTGTCTTTGTGAACTAAGTTATCAAGACTCTTTATTAAGGCCTTAAAATGGCCCAACAGGGATGGCTGCAACCCTATGACATGACCCCATGACACTGCAGGAGGAGGAGGACACTCGTCTCCATGAGAGCTGTGGTGACAAATAGAAGAAAAAAAAAAACATAACATGAGTGCTTAAAGGATTTGCTTGACTAAAGAGTTGGTTAATGAATCATTTCATCAATCCGTGTAGGTCTTCTGTACCTAACCATGCCAGCCTGTAGCTCCTGGTGGCAGCCGGCGGTGTGTGTGACCTGTGTGAGCAGGGTAAGCAGGGCTAAGACCCGTTGGAGCTGCAGCGGCAACAGAGGATCTGCAGGAGCCAGCACTTGATTAACAGACTGCAAAGTCTTCACTAAGGCTGGATAAAGGTCTCTGAGGAATAAAAAGGACAGTACAGCAATCAAACACAGGCACCCTAAGAGAGTAACTGAGGTGAAAATTAAGCCTTAGTGGTAAAACATACTTAAAAGGATAGTTTAACATTTGTGAAAATTAGCCTATAGTCATTTTCCCAACTCAGCAACTCCCAATCGCTGTGGTGGACGAGTTGTGACCTGCACATTCATCACGCTATGAAACAATAACTGTAACATTATGACACGTGAAGCAAATACTCAAGGCTATTTTCTACATTAAGCCACCGGGCGGACTGACACACCGTTGATGCCGAAGCTGCATCAACGTAGCTGTGTGTATGAGATCACTCCACAGAGCTGCCATGTCTGGAGTGTGAAGTCTGGCTTTGCATTAACCTTGAAAACAATTCCGTCTCCTAACGTTCTGTCTATCTCATATAGTTTTGAATGTGAAGGTCACAACTCATCCACCACAGCTTTTTTGAGTTGCTAGATTGTGTATTTGCAAAGTTTGATGAGGAAATACCATTAGCCACGTAGTAGTAGCTGAGCAGCTGGCGGCCATGCTCCGCTGGTCTGGAAACAACTTGTATCAACAAAAAGGTAAAGCATATATTGCTATGAATATGGGAATCATGACGATGGACGAATTTTCTAAAAGGTCAAACTATCGTTTTAATAAAGCTTAAAAGTGTTCACGTACATGTATAGTTTGCAGGCCTGTCCGTAGCCAACAGCTACAGCCCACAGCCTGTAGGCCTCTGTTGTGATCCTGACGACCTCACTCTGCTCCAGCAGCAGCTCACTGGGCTCAGCACCCAGCAGACAAGACAGACGCTCCTTCACTCCCAGTGAGTTTAACTAAGAGAAGAAACAGTAAGAATGTTTACACATGTAGGAATAGATAAAAAAAAATTGAAACAGCACTAAAATTAGTTCTTATCATGAGCACTGTTTTTAAAGAGGATGGTGGCGATGGTAACTGGTGATCAGACAAAGAGAAATTTCCAAAAGTTTTGTTGTCGACTCACAGTATTTATACCAGCCGGCTTCATCATGAAGAATAATGAGAATTAGTGGGTAACTTAAAGTAGCATCTGCATCCGCTGAACCTGACAGATTCCACATGGATCTTACCAGTCTGGCACAGGCATGTCTCCCAGAAGTGGCCAAAACTCTCAACAACTTCATGGCACTTGAGAGTGGAAGCCCGTAAACAGACTGAGGGAGGGGAAAAGCCGGCGCTGTCCAGGAAGTGGGGAGGAACTCTGACATCACTGTTTCCATCAGGCGAGGACAATCCAGCACCTGAGATAACAAAATACAATAAGTGACATTTGGTCAGAAGAAAAATACAGACGATATAAATCCAATGCGTGACTGGTATTTTAGCTGTTACTGTTGTTACCTGAGTGGCGGAGGAGGAGGAGTGTCTTGCGATACGGGTCAGGACCTCCAGGACATCCTGGACCACTGGGGGAGAGGGCCGGACCACCTCAAGGATGTAACGAAGCCTGGGGAGCAGTTTCATCTTCAGCAGACCCTGAAACAGAAACACAGAGAGAGAGACATTAGATTAACAGAAGGCATTATATATCAGAAAAGCTAAAGAAAACAATTAAACTCTAAAAGGGAACAAATGACTTCTTTAGCCGACATTAAGTTGTTTTTCTTTTTACTTTGACAACATCCTGTCTGGCCACATCATGATCGCTCTTCCTCTCTTCCTTCTCCTTTGTTGTCATCTTCATAATTTCATCCAGCACTTCATCCTCCTCTTCATCCTCCTCCTGAGCAGACGGCAGTAGTGGGAAGCAGGCCAGGCCACGAAACCAGGAAAACGTCCAGTCCAAACACTCCTGAGATGGGAAACAAATCTTTTATGAATCTGAAGGACTACATTTAGATGATCCTAGATAGGAGAAGCTACTGATTTCCTTTTTTCAACTACATGGTACACCTCGACTACTCGCATTTTTTCCAATACTGGAAAGAACTTGCATTAAACCTGAGTACAGTGCAATGAAGGCAAGTATCATATAATGGAAAGACACGATTGGTGAATACTTAGAAATAAGAAACAATATTTCTTTTATTTCACATGAAGAATTTCCTAGGTAGTCTTACTTCATCCTCTGCACACACTAGCACCGCTTTGAGTGCATGCACAGCAGCAGACATCACTCCCTCCACGCTGTCATCCAAAGCAAAGCGGAGCAGGAAGAGCAGGCCAGCGTCGAGCAGAGTGGACGTCACGTTGCATTTCAGAACGGACCCGTATATCCCAGCACGAGCCTGCAGGGTAAGACATGCAGGGTGAGCATGAGTGATGATGGACTACATGCTTCTATACAGAATGAGCGAGTGTGTGTGTGCACCTTTGAGACGATGTTGGCTAGAGTGCTGAGGGCCAGAGTCCTCTGCTGGAAGATCTGGCTGCGAGACAGCAGGAAGAGCTCCTGGAGGGAGTAACCTGCCCGCTGTAGAGAAATCCTCAATGTCAGAAATGAAGGCAGAGCAAAACAGAAACTAGCAGGAGCCACATTATCAGCATAAGAATCACACTTTGAGAAGACCCTGGCTTTCCAGTGTCATTGTGTTACCTTTAGTCTTTTAATAAATTAAGATACAAGACTCCCTCAAGCCCAGGGGAAATAGCATTCGAGAGCAGGCTTTGCAGATTAAGCCTAAGTCAGCATAGATGTCTTTGGAAAAATAGACTCTTACCGCATGTACTTTTTAACTGAATTCCAAATTATATTTCTGAAACCAAATATGAGCTAAACATAGCATTCTGCTATTTCACCACAAAAAAACACAGTATATAAGTATATTATTTTACATTTAAGGGACAAAAGTATTGCAGACTGACCTCAGGCTCCTCCCCATGATGGTGCAGCCCCAGGTGGGTGGGCAGGTTCTCGGTGGGGGGGATTAAAGTCCCATTAAAATCAAAACGAGCCTCCATAGCCTAGAAGAACAAAAAAACAACAACACAGAATTGATTATTTTTTAAACACAGAATACTGTAAAATCAAATGGATGTGATGTCTCATAAGGAACTGCTCCTTACCTGCTTGGTTTCTTTCCTTTTGGGTGCAGGCAAGTCTCTCATCCACTCTAGCTTCTCTGGCTCCAGCTTATCCATGTGGACCCATTCCTTCTGTGGCTTCACTGGCAGATCTTTCTCTGAATTCACACACACACACAGAAGGGGGTGACAGCGTTTGTGTAACAATGTAGTATTGCTTGGATTTCTTCGTACACAACTGTCATTTGTTGTAGACGTTGCAAATAAAGCGATAAATCCAACAAGCTGTTAATTACTTCTACACAGTGAAAACAATCCACAATTGTCTTTCCCTGAAAGGAAGGTACTGTAGAAAAAGACAATAAATAACCTTGGCGACAATAACAAAGTGACAAAAAAAGCTTTGTTTATTCAAAGCTGTTTTTTTGGTACTGGAATGGTGTAACTGATGTACAAGATCTGTCTTCATATGATCAATTAGCAACACTTTCATCAAGGCTCAGAGTTGTTGTCTTTGAGTGTTCTGCAGTAACTTAATTGCAGAGAGTGGCTACTTCTGGCTCTTCTACTAATCACACAAAGTGAAGCCAACAATTAGCTTTATGTCTGGATGTTAGCCATGCTGCAGAAGCATCCCGCATTAGTTATACACTTACAGAATGGATGTTTAAGAGAGTGGGGAGAGGGAGAGAGAGAGAGAGAAGGAAGGAAAATGATCAGGTAAAAGTTGGCAGACGGTCAGGTCTGCTGCTCTTTTTTGACAGTCTTTGATGAGCTCAGCAATGAGGTTTTTAATTTTATCAAGCTGAAAGAAGCAAGAAATGATGAAACGATCATACGGCTTTGTCAGATATATGACTAAAATGATGCAGATTCTGCTATATTTCCAGCGGCAGAGACCAAAAAGCAACTAAAAAGGGAGAAAGTTAGAAAGGGGTTTATGCTGGACTCATCATACCCATCATAACAGGTGGTGGCGGCAGTTCCTCCTCTTCCATCTCTACTTCTTGGGGTTTCTGAAACAGTACAGTAACACTGGAGGAGCTGGAATCTGTGTGAGGATCTTCAAGAGGACAGTTTTCCTGCTTCATGCTTTTGTCCTCAGGGTGTTTGGATGGGGAGGTGGAGGATGGGACGCCCTGCACTTTGCGAGATCGAACAAACTCAACCAGTCGAGGATCTGGGACACAGAAATAATATATATATTATATAACAGTCATTCATACAGTGATACTAACTAAATGTAAAAGAAAAACATTGTCAAAATACAGACTCAGTGCAGATCCTTATTTTCAACATATGCATGATAACTCAGTTTGGACAACATCAATGCCTACCAAGCTGAAATAAGAGTTTCTTCTGTTCCTCTAGTATCTCAGATTGAGACATCGCCTGGATCTTGGCCTGGTTCTCCATGTGGATCCTCATGGTGTCTTCTGAGCTATTTGGACCCACGAGTCCCTGACCAGACACTAACCGTGGTATTGAGGCTGTAGTTGTCTCTGGTGAGAGGAAAGAAGCAAGTAGAAGGAGAAAAGGGAGACAGAAAAACACACATTTTCAGACATGTTTCAACACAGACTTTGATATATTAAACATAGGGTCAAAATTATTTAGGTGGATTTGGACAAACAAGCGCAACAAACCCTTTGATAAATAATTTTAAAGAAAATAAGATGAGACAGGAATATTCCTATATCTTTCTTGGCAGAATTAATCTAATTAAAATATATAAATAGTACTGTATCTATGTTTTTTTGTGCTTTAAAGACAAAATGATATTGGAGACATTAATAAAACCATGTCACACTTTATTTGGGCAGGCAGGAAACCCCAAATTAAAATGGAGATTTTACAGCACCCAAAAGAACAGGCAGGGTGGGGTCTGCCCAAGACAGAAAATGATGTATTGTCAATACATGCCAGAATGATTTCTTTATGGCTGGTTGAACAAACTGGATTGCCTTGGCTTGAAATAGAGTCAGTGATCTGCAAACCCCTTTTTCCCAATAAATTGATTTGCCAAGTGAATGAGTGCCAAACAGCTAAGGACAATCTATTAGAAACCAACATAATAAAAACATAGAGAAGCAGCGGTTGTTGTTTTCTTTTTGAATAAATACAAAGTAGCACAACAACATCATCTGGCATTCAGAATAACACAATCAAAGTACTTACGATCTGTTTCCATACTGGTCTCAGGAGGAAGCTTCTGCTCTTTGTGTTGTAGTTTCTGAGCAGCTGCAGGTGCACAATGTACAGGCGTCTTTCCCTCCATTAGCCTCTGAGCTGCAATCTGACGAGCGAAGATGCTCTTCTTCCCACCGGGTGAAGGCAGCGGCACCTGATTGAAATTCAAATGAATGCAGATCGGAATCATTTAACTGTCAACAAATTAATGCAACAATACAAGCAAGTTTGAAATACCACATTTATTAATGTAATTTTTAGGCAATATGTATTTCTCTATTTCTTTCATGCACTTCACATACCATTCACAAATTAAGAAGAACACCTATTAATGCCTTTTACCTGAGTGTTAGTAGCTGAGCGGTGCAGCACTTTGGGGAAAGCCATGTCTGTAAATGCTGGTAGAGATACAGGAATGGAGCTGGTGTCTCTCTCCTGGAAAGAAAGTTACAGATTCGTGGGTGAAAAATGAAGACAGCAGCAAACTGGAAAATCTATTTATATAAATCTCAATTTATAAGCAGTACATAAACACTTAATAAATGATTTTTAATGTAAGAGTATAGTAAGCAGATAGAAGTGTATGCATTTATTAAGAACTATAACTCCTACTGTGGGCACCCACAACTGTATGCTGATCTTTAAATAGAAAATAAAGGACAATATACTAAAACACAGTAGTATAATGCTATAAATGTCTCTATAGAAGTACATTATGTAATAATGTTCATTAATTAACTATTCAAACCATGTCGTTATTTGGACTTACAAATATAATGCAGTGTGTTGTGTATTAAAAGACTGTGTACTTGTTGTTAATAGGAGGACTTAAGTAACATCACAGCTGCCATGACCTAGGATGTATCCTTAAGGAAAAATCAGGGTTTGGTTTTACAACACTTACAACAATCCTGGAGAGAACAGCACTGATGTGCCGGTCTTGTCTGTCCAGCCTCTCCTCAGCATCCTCATCCTCGAAGGTGACACGGTTGGCTTTAAAGCGAGATTTCTTCGGCGGGGCTGGTGTCAAAGAAGGGAGTTGGTCTTGAAGATCTGGAAGATCTGGAGGAAAAGAATCACATTAGAACATAAACTGTGGGGAGTTTCAAAATAAACAAAGAGGATGACATAACAGACATATTTTTAACCTTCGATGGTGACCACATCCCTCTGACTTCCCCCATTCTCCCCGTTGTGGTCTCCTCCTCCTCCTGCTTCTCCTCCCTGTCCTCTCCTCTTATCGGGTCGACGGATCACGCTGGCAGCGGACGGGGCACCGGAGGTCAGAAACTTCTCCTGCTCTCTTAGGAGGTCTGCCTCCGAGTCAGTTGGTTTGGGACGTCGCAACATCCCTTTAAATGACACAAACATTGTTAAAGATCCCATATTGTGGAAAGGTGAATTTTAATATATTGTTGAATATTAGGAAGGTCTAGATGTTATATAGATACTGTCACGTTTCAAATTGCTCAATTCAGAACTTGTCCCTTAAAACAAGAAGTCATAACGATACAGCCATTCAATTCCACAAACCAGAGAGGCTCATTGATATTAAAGTAATAAAAAACATTTCAATGACTTTGTCTTAACTTACACTTTTTCTGGGTGTTATGTGAAATTTAGATATCCCTAACAAGATATATTTGTGGTTTTAAGTATGATAAATAATTTCATAAAGGTTGTACATTTCCTCTCTCTACAAAGAACAGCCTGAACTCAAGGACACATCTCATATAACCATATAGGTTATTTTTAAGACTACAGACACAACACAGGGCCATCAATAGTTCAGTGAGAAGTGACTGATTTAAGAAGCATATGCCTCCGAGGAATAAAAAATGAATAGAATAGACCATTTTCATATTGACATGAAATAGTAGGTGAACACGTAATTATACAGTTGAGGCTCCTTTCCAGTAAGCCAACATGTACAACAGCAGCATGAGTGTTTGACCTGAATCATTAGTAATAGCTGCATATGGCTGCCTTAAAAAAGGTTTAATGACCATTCAAGCATTCAACCTGTTTCATTAATCTGTTAGCTGGTGGTTAGGTCTTGCAGAATGTATAGAATTCTGAAGTAGTCAAATGTGTGTCAATATCATGTCTCACCTGCCCACAACTATCGACAGAGGCTGAACTTGTTTAGCATGGCTAGAACAATAATTAACGTTATCTATGGCTGTAAGAAACTTAAACTATTGAATCTATATAAAGTCTCTACGCGGCTATCTTGAATAACGTTATAACTGTGTCGTTTTCACTTTAAGTTGAACGTCGGACACGCACCGCAGATTAATGTAACGTGAGTTAGCTTAACGTTAGCTTGAAGCTCTGGGCTTTTCTCTAATGTAGCAGTAATATAAAAAAAAAACACTGATAAAAACAACCTGTTTCACGACAAAGAAGCTGTTTTAGGCGTTTTTAAACGGTTTGTAATAGCGCTGGCTAACCTGCGGCTACTCGGTGGCTTAGTCTTGAATTGAACACAGGACAGGGGGAGCACACGGACGGGTTTTACTGTGACACACGGAACCTTCAAAATAAAAGCTCTCCCAGTGTAAAGATAGTACAAGGCGTGCCGTTAGCCGTTTCTATTCCTCGAAATATATAGAAAACCTCGAATGTTTGGCTGAGTTAATAGTAGAGATTTTTGCTCGCATATTTGTGTCTTTGAAATCAAGATACCAGATAACTCGGGGGTCTCGTTTTCATACCCCACCCGCCGCCCATCTGGATACTAATCGTTTCAACACACTGCACGGTGCTGTGTGTTCGTGAAGCATGCGGTTCCATTAGGTGATTCTACCGCCGAGAAGCTGTTTCACTGACTGCATCATGGTTAACCTCTGCTGTCTTTGCTGCGGTGAAATCCCTCAACCCCGCCCCCCTCTGTCCGCCCAGCCGGGATCACCGCGGGATCCCCGCTCCGTGCAGCAGCTGCAGCAGCCGCCCGCTGGCTCCAGACCAGACGCTGTGGGGCCGAAAGGGGGAGCGAACGGAGGGATGCGTATAACACAGCAAGTTAAGAAAAAGGAGTGATCTCTGCAATCTGACATGCGAGACGTGCAGGATGCTCTCCTCCGATCTGGACCCTGCGGAAGACACGGGGGCCAGCGCTCCCAATGATGCTGAGGGAGAGGAGCAGGGGGAGGAAGAGGAGGAGGAGGAGGGCTCACCGGCTGAGAGTAATGTCCTGGATGAGGTAATGTTTGAAAAAAAAACGGATGATATGAAGAAATGTCTATATATCTATGAATATGTCCTTCAAATACATATAAATGCATTTAGATTTGTGTTCTATCGTGTCACCGGAAAAGCAATCCTTTTATCTTTTGACTTCTTCCATGTCGTATTACAGTGTAAGTGCCTCCACCTGAAACCAAATAGCATTTTTTCAGAATATCTTCTTTCATATAATAGCAGAGGAGTCCATTGATGTAGAAAAGTACTGACAAACAGAAATTCAGCTCTGGAGAGAGTTGTACACAGACTATAGACATTCTGTTGTTTTGGGTACCAATTATTTAACAAAAACAACTGCATTTTTTCAAGTGTTGAACAGTCCTTTGAGTATACTTGCATGTGTGCATGTGTTTGTGTCCTTGCTCCACTATGGCCTCTGCCGTTTCTGACATGGAGTAATTACTGTGATTCCATCTGGGGAATTGGCCGTGTGCAGTCAGCCATGGACAGACTTCAGACATGACATGACTTCAGATCCGCTGTGCATGCAACTGCCAAGTTCCGTTTTCTAGTGTGGGATAGATTAAAGTATAAGTCTGTTCTTAGCTTTGGATGTAGCTTCACTAGATGAAGTAGAAAAGGGATCTGAAGAGTAAACATGACTAGGAATCTTCAGCCGTGCTGGCGGCTATGTGAGGCTCCATTTCCGCACAGTCCTGCTTTGAGCTAAATGTAAACACATCTTCATGGTTACTAATCCTTCTGTAGGAGAACCTGACTGTCTGAAATAAATGTCATAGTAATCCATCCAGTAGCTGTTGAGATATTTCACTTAAACCCACAAATGTCAAGCTCATGGTGTTGATAAATGGGGAAAAGTCAGATCATCATCAAAGTCAAAAGGATTTCTCCTCTGGGCACCATGAATGTGTCCGACATTGTGTGATGATCCAGTTGATATTTCACTGGATAAGTGAATGATTCAACCTGCCAGTGGCTCCACAGGAAAGACCAGGTGGTCTAGAAACGCTCTGTTTGTGACATTGCATATATATCTTTACAAATATCAAATCGTCCTGTACTTATATATTTCAGACTGGACCACTGACTTTCAGACCTCTTTTTTTTTTTTAGGTAAATTTGACAATTCCATGTATGGATAACATTTGCGGTTAGGGCCTGGGCTACTGAAAAGTCTGTCCTCTCTGGTGCACGAGCCCTGTTTGTTCCATAAATAACAGGAGGAACCCGCAAAGTGACATCCCAGTGTGCAGTGCAGTAATGGATTGCTGGTTGTCACCATTAATCCTTATCCATAAAACGTAGAAGGTACAGTACAGTACACTAGGCTGCAACAAAACAAAACAAAACAGGATCTCATGGGGAGGGATGTCACAGATCCAGACAAAAATATTAGAAAGAACTACAGTAAATAAATTATATCCACTCCTGATTGAAACTCTTTATGCATAAAGCAGGAGGCACTGGCTTCTTTTCACTGTTCATGTTACTGATGAAGTAGCTTTAGGTTAGTGTCTCTGCAGACTGGGATTATTTGATTACTGGTCAGAACTGCAAATGTGAGCACTTTTGCTTTTGTGGATCTGCTCCGAGCAAACCGCCCAGTACTCAGCAGATCGGTGTAAAGAGAGAGGATGCAGAGAGAGAATTGCGTGTGTGTGTTTGCATGAAAGATAAAGCTCTTACATCCACCACAAGTGTGCATGTTGGGCTGCAACTAATCATTATTAGTATTAGCATTTTTGATTTGTCTATAAAATGTAATGAAACTGTGAAAAATAAAATACCAATTACAAATATCTAAAGCCAAATGTGACATCGTCATATAGCCCAGAATTCAAAAACTTCTAAAAGGTTATAGAACAGAAAAATTTTTTAGGAGCTGAAATCAGAAAATGGTTGGCTTTATTCCTGATAAATTACTTAATTGATTAATCAATCAGATTAGATTAATTAGATAGAAGATTAGATAGAAGATTGTTGAAAATATCGTTTTCTGAGTCAACTATTTGGTTATTCAATGAATAAATTCAACAGGAGTGTTGTGTTAACCTGCAGCAGCTGGTTATAATATCACAGTATATCAAAGATTGCAGCGGTATAAGATCAATATATTGTTTGAACATTTATAAATACAGATTTTATCATCTAAGAACATTAAGCTTTTGTCTTCACAGACATTGTGCTATTAATGTGACAAGTTTACTAGCAAGTACATCTGCTCTCGTGCAGTGTAATAATGTCAGAGACAGATGTATGAAAACACTGCGATGAAATATTTAGTTGGGGAGCTGCAGTGACTTACTGGCTCCCGGGGACTCACTGAGCTTTCTTTAGTTTGATTTACTTTGTGCTTAGGTATGGAAAAGCCCAGCAATTTATAGCACGAGCTACGTTGATTTGCATTTCTGCTGCAAGTCATGATATCACCGCCATGTTTTCAGGGCCTCATTGCTCTAAGTGGCTATTCCTCATCGCTCCCTCTCCCTCTGTGTTTCCTCCCTGCAGCAACGTCCAGTGAAGCAGTCCCTGGGTGCTTGTGTCTGCCGTGAAACCCACTGGCGCTGCCTGCTGCTCTCCCTGCTCATGTACAGCTGCCTGGGCGCGGTGGCCTGGTGTCAGCTGACCCGAGTCACCAAGATCAGCTTCAACTCGGCACTCACCTCCTCCTTCACGGCATCCTTCACCTCCTCCCTCCGGGGAGCTTCCGGGATCGGGGTCGGGGGACACTCCATGATCTACCACGACAGCCCCTGCTCCGACGGCTACATCTACATCCCGCTGGCCTTCCTGCTCATGCTCTACGTCCTGTACCTGGTGGAGTGCTGGCACTGCCGCGCCCGCAGCGACCTGCAGTGCAAGGCGGACGTGGACAGCGTGTACGAGCGCGTGCTGCGGATGCGGCAGGCCCAGCCCTGCATATGGTGGAAGGCCATCAGCTACCACTTTGTCCGCAGGACGCGGCAGGTCACCCGGTACCGTAACGGGGACGCCTACACCACCACGCAGGTGTACCATGAGAGGGTCAACACGCACGTGGCCGAGGGTGAGTTCGACTTCAGCCACAGTGGCATGAAGGATGTCTCCCGCGACCTCGGCGGTTTAGAGGGGCATCCGGCGACCCGCCTGCGCTTTACCAAGTGCTTCAGTTTTACCGAGGCCGGACCGGAGAACGACTACCTCAACCAGCGGGCAAGGTTCTTCTCCGAAATTGAGGGTCTGGACGATTACATGGAGGCCAGGGAGGGGATGCAGCTGAGGAACATGGACTTCAGAGAGAACCTGATAGCGTACGTCCACCCAGACAGGATGCCTTGGTACACCTCCCAGGTCGCCTTCTGGCTGGCGGCTCTCCTCATGCTGTCCTGGCCCCTGAGGGTGCTGATAGAGTACCGCACCGCATACGTGCACTACCGCATAGAGAAACTGTTCGGGTTGGAGTACAGCCACAGCAGCCCCTCTCCCCTGGATGAAGACAGGCCTCTGGGGAATAACTGCGTCATTCCAAGAGTGGACACGCTGGACAGCACCGAAATGGAGTGGCACATACGCTGCAACCGCCAGATGATTCCCAGCTACTCCGAGGCCGTGCTGCTGAACATGAGCACTGGAGAGTTGAACTCTTTACACGACACCGAACACACCGCGTCCTCCAACTGCTTCCTGCTGGACAGCGGCCAGGCGAGTTACGGAGCTCTCCGGAGCCAGGGCGACTGCGAGCGACGCAGTGAGCCCGGCGACGGCTGGGGGAGGAGGAGGACCATCACCAGCTCCAGCTGTTCCTCCATCTTCTCCTGCCAGGGAGCGCTGTTCCGCTCCCAGCTCTCCTCGGACACGTCGCGCTTCTCGCTGTGCCGCATGCACGGCTCCCACCGCACCGTGGCTCTGTGGCGGAGCCGCAGCAGCAGCCTGACGGAGCCCTGCTGCGCCGACGAGCAGTGCTGCCGCTCGGACTCCAGCCAGCTGGCGCTCAGCGACAGCCCGCCCACATACAGGGACGCCCGCTTCTTCCCCGTCCTCATCGTCCACCGGTCTGAGGGCTGTGGTGGCGAGGAGGGGAGGGAGGTGCGGCATTACTACATACGGAGAGACTCATCCTGTGTGGAGACAGCTCTGTGAAGGAAGGACAAAAAAATAGTGATGATGGATGAAAAATGAGACAGTTGGTGATATGAGAAGGGTAAATGTGCTCTTTCAGGAAACAATGCTGTAAATATAAAGTAAAAGAAACTTGAATACTGACTATATTTTTGCTCACCAACCAAAAGGTCAAAAAGTCTTGCTATGAATTGCACATTGTCTGTATTACTGTACAGCTTCAGCCTTTGGACAAATAATGTATTGCTCACACTCTACAGGATTGTGTGTAAACTCAATAACAATCATACCTGCCACTGATACACAGAACTGCACGATCTGAACATCCCACTGCGTTTATAACTCGTATTTTACAGAAAAGTTTGATCATGGGAAAAAAACTTCACCACTTCTTACACTGATCTTATTTCTGTTAAATATATGTGTCAGAGTACTTGCTGAAAATTGGCATCAGAGGCACATATGTAGGAATACTACAAAAGAAAATGAAAAGTTGCATGTTATTACCAAAGGTATTGTCTTTTAGTTCATCCGTAGACAGCAAGGTGAAGCCAAAGAGGTTTTTTTCCAAAAGAATTGTATGGAACATTTGAAAGTATTAATTGATGAGAGATATGCTGAAGTGAATGTCAGACAGTGAGCAATAAAGGATTGCTGAAGGATTGCTGCATTCAGATGGTTTTATATCAATGAGTTTATGAATTAGTTTCAGAAGCTTTCAAAGTGAAGATTTATCAAAAGGGTATGAGGACTATTCTTTAAAAAAGATGTTTAAAAAGAAGTTTAAAAAAAAAAAGATGCAGGAGAAGAGAAATCAGAGTAATTTTTTTCCTGTGATCCAGCTGATCTGAGGCCGCCAGACTCTCAGACTCAGGTCACTGCTGCCTCTGCTGTCCTCAAGTATTATTACAGGGGAAGGAACTGAGGATAGAGTTAGAGAATACTGCACTGACATCCAATCCCTTCAAATAACACAATTTACATTGTAGTACAATGGTATAGTTAATGCATACAAAAGTTTTAATTTAGCATGTCATTTTAATTAATAACCTCTAGAGAAAACGCACAAAGGAATATGGTATGGAAAAAGTATTACCTGTTATTTTTTATGGATAGCAAAAAAAGTTTTTTAGTACATTTTTCATAAATTTCTCTCAAAGTTTTGTAACAACAAAATGGATAATTTCAATTATTAGACCATGAAATCTCATTTTAAACTTCATGGTTAATACAGACATAGTTCCTATAGGAAATAAAGGGCCACATGATTGGACGTAGCGGCATTCCAAAAAATAGGAATGCAAGACATTAATGCTTAGATCAACGTATTTGTATTTAGGCTCGGCTGACATGTTTCAGAAGCAGTTGTTTCAGTGCAGAATCATCCACACCAGTGGGAGAAACTCACTTAGTTTACATGGAAGTACTAATTAAAGTACATATATCATAAAATGTTTACTTGGTAGAGAATCACAAACACCATCTTTACAAAAGTCATCAAACGCCAACAGCAGGTCTTATTATCTCCACTTATATGTTCTAGCCTCTGAAACATTGAATTAAAGATGTGAGCTCATTAAGTATTATAGATCATTAATGTTAATATATTTCACACAAACTATATATCGCCACCCTATTAAAATAATGGCCTGAGTCATTTTTTGACAAAAGTGAGTTTTTGGCCTAAATCATCTCTTGATGATGCTGCCCCATCTGGTAAAATCACCTACTTCCTTAGTTGAAAGGGTCATACTCTTTACACCCTTTAAGCTATTTTATTTTTGCCAAAGTTTTTTATTCTTTAGGATAAAATGCATTGACTTGGGCAATTTAATACATTTTCATGCTGTTTCATTTTCATGCTCTAAACATGATTCTTGAATCAACTTCTACTGGTAAGTGATTATGTTTATTATCAAAAAGGCTATAATGTTTTATCGTAAATTAGTCTAAATTTCACAAGTTATATTTTACTAATACTTTAATATATAGCAATGTGCATATGAATGAATTCAATGAATATGCAGCCAAATATAAAGAAAGAAAGGACGTTCCAGGATCTTCAGTCCATTAAACATGTTGATGCCCCTTGAGTGTCATTACATCATTGAAAATTTCACATCTTAGGTTTCAAAAAGTCATCAAAACTGGATGTTGGTAATGAATTATGTTTAATAAAAAACGGTTAAAGTTAAAGTGACACACAATATTTTATCTATGTCCACAGTCATCAAGGCCCTTTTGATTTAAATGACTAATTAATTTATTCACTGCATTTGATAATTGTTGCGTGTTTTCCCAATATCTTGAAAAAATAAAAATGACGTAGGCCATTATTTGAATAGGGTGAGGATATATTATTTTCTATCAGGGCCTCATTGTAGTTGTAATTACTTTTACTTCCAGACGGAGGAGACAAAAGCTATCCACTAGCTTAAATATATATTTAGGATACCACTTATTCCTTGTTATACCAGAAATTATCCTTTTTCAATGGGTGTTTACTTAATGATCATTTTTGTGTGTGTTTGTGTAGTACCTGCTTCCCAGAAGAGGCGTTTTCCAGAGGAGAAAATTCCAAAAAAATAGGATAAACCATAGCGTATGGAACTACTGGGACGTTACATGAGTCACGTGACCGCGGGGCGGTGCGATCAAAGAGTGAAGCGACTTTCTTTCTTTTTTCTACGGCGCCGGGGTGGAGGCGCCGCGTGACGTCACTTCCCCAGCGCGGGATTATGCTAGCTCTAGCTGTCGACCAACTGTCAAACGAGACCGAAAACTCCCCGGGAGCCTCACGGTTTATCAAGAAATCGTCAACAACGAACGGCAGTCGGCCACGGGAACACTTCAAGTCCGCGTTTCCGCACCGACGGGCGTGTTTGGCGTTTTTTTTCGCCGCTGCTCGGCTCCGTAAAGAAGCTACTCGGGTTGTTGACATCCACGAAGAGCACCGAGGTCCGTGCTTGAGCCACCGAATCAGGTTTAATCCGCCAAAGTTTCCCTCTGGCATGCGTCTAAAAGTGCTCCGTTCACTCTGACCGAGGCGGACTTCACCCACTTTAAGTGGTCGGTTGAAATGAAGCTGCAGTGCGATGTCGAGGTCGTGAATCGGATGCTGCCGTCGTTCGGGATGAAGAGTCGAGGGAAGGGGATGAGAGCGGTGCTGTCCATCGGTAAACATCTGGACAAGACGAGTCAACGCAGCAACATTTACATGATGATCTGTACAGCCAAAGACAGAGCGGGATCCAAGTACAAGGTATGTGATGGTTGTTGTTTTACTACTGTTGCTCAAAGATGTTCCTACATGCACAGTCCAATTAGACTAATCTCTTATGTTTTAACCCATAAGAACCAATTTCCCTGAAAGGAAAACTATGGTGGACATCATACAGACCAAATATATCACCTGAGACACATTTCTGAAACTTTTTTTTCCCAATACGAGAGATCTGTGAAGTTACATTTACATCTCTGGAAAAAAATAAGAGATCACTGCATTTTCTTCTGAAATCAGCATCTCTACATGTATTCCAGCCATTCATTTCCACCGGCTGCTGAATTCCAAAACACACTCAATCTGCTTAAAGAGGTACCAGGAGTGGAATAAAATCACCCAAGAACAATGGTAAAGACTTATGGAGAGCATGCCTAGATGCATGAAAGCTGTGATTAAAAATAGAGGTTACTGCAACAAATATTGATTTCTGAACTCTTCTTAAGTGTAAACATTAGTATTATGTTGTTGATTTGTAATTTTTTGGAAATAAATGCTCTGAACGATAATATTTTTATTTGGAATTTTAGGGAAATGTGGTCAGTAGTTTATAGATTCAGACAAAGATGTTTCTTTTGCCCAAACACATACTTATAAGTAGTAAAATCAGAAAAACTGATCATTTTGCAGTGGTTTATTTTCTTTCCAGACTTGTTTGTCATATTTGGCGTTTATGGTTTATTCCTCCTTTGAACATGAATTACAAGCTTGGCAATTTTTTGCTTAGTCGCACTAATGTCTTTTTTTTTTCTTCAATCACAGTTATAACTTTGCTGGTTAGGTTTAACAACAGATTATTTTTCATATTATTGATGATATTTTTTAAGTTAAGGATGAAACTGTATGAGGAATTTTTCCATGGTTGGTCCAGGATCCAAAGCCCAGTCACTGTCTGAAAACAAGTCAGAACTTGTACATAACACATAGAGACAAGAGGAGCAGTTCCTAAAAGTTACAAACAAAAAACAAACTCAAATAACAATATATTTATATAATAAACATTTTCAACATTGTGATGTATAGTTAACCGTTTAAGACCCAGGCTTATTTTACCGTTTTTCTGCTCGAAATAACAAATATGGAATATCGCTACAACCACAAAGATTATGTACATGTGAGGTGACTACTGAAGTGTCAGAATCCATTTATGTCACTGTGACAGAGCAGATATAGTTAGAATGTTGCAAAATAAATCAAAATTTCTGTTTGACTACAGATAAAATGACTTCATTTAAAACATCATTTTAAAAAGACCAAATAAAACCTTGAAATAAGATAAATTATCTGCAATGCAAATTTCAGTGATTAATAAGATAAGAATTCAAAGATTGATTATTTGTCCGTGAAATCATAGAAAGCACACAGAGGATCATTACAGGACATGAAGAATATATTCTGTAAAATAAAAAAAACAGCTTAAATCTAAATTAAATATCAAATAGGTGTTAGTTGCAGCCCCACTAATAGACCCACTGGTGATGTGGATATTGGTACTGTAACAGTGTGTTTTACTACAGATGAAAATACTTTATTTAGTGTTATAGCTGAGGTATGTATATATATATATATATATATATATATATATATATATATATATATATATATATATATATATATATATATATATATATATATATATATATATATATATATATATATATATATATATATATATAAAAGGTTCAGCTGTCATCACTGTTCCTGTCTAAACCTGTTGAGTGACTCACTCTTTGTTGAATGATGTTGTTTACCAATGTTAGGAAATAAAATCTTCCATGACTGATTGTCACAACTTTCTCTTGCAGTTAAAAGACAACATAGAGAAGTTCTTCACGTGGTTTGTGGAGGAAGGCAAAGCCACCGTGAGATTAAAAGAACCTGCTGTTGACATCTGTTTGAGCAAGGTATGACGTCCAGGCAGCTAAATACAGTCTATACAGTATAATACAGTCTGACTATGAATGTTTGCGTGCGAGGACGATGGTTTTTAACCAAACAATGTTTTATTTCTGGTTTATGATGAAACATCATCTTACTCATTTCCTCTTAAATGTTGCCTCAGATGATTCACAAATGACCTGCTGCAAGAGGACAGCATTTTATCAGGGTGTTAGCTCTCTTTAAATACGATTCAGGGACAAGA
This sequence comes from Lepturacanthus savala, assembly GCA_030544235.1. Classification (NCBI taxonomy): domain Eukaryota; kingdom Metazoa; phylum Chordata; class Actinopteri; order Scombriformes; family Trichiuridae; genus Lepturacanthus; species Lepturacanthus savala. The sequence goes on along the minus strand of CM060469.1, from coordinate 14,286,699 downwards.
GTCAAACTGTCTGCTCGCTCATTAATCAACTAGACACACACATATACATGTGTTTAGACTGCAGGCCATGCCTGGACAGACGCCATAGCAGCCGCATTGTTTCCAGTGGCTGCTGAGCCCTCCTGGCTGTTTTGAAGCGGTGGTGACCTTTTACCTAAATTCTAACGCAGGTCAACTCATCATATCGACGGAAAAACACTCTCTCACACCCACAACCTGACTGACATCACGACAGGGAAAACGGAATATCCATAATTGGGTCCTCAGCCACAAAGCTATACTGTCGCCACATAAAACAACAAACACTTGTGAATTATTATTTAAATCAGTGCTTCTCAAACGTTTTCACATCAAGGACCCTTAAACTCACAAAAAGTAGAAAAACAGCCCCTGTCTCATAAGATTCATGCTTTAAGATGTTTTATAAAGTGTCAGAAACCAAAGGCCAAAATTATGGAGGAACTACCATAATCAAGAATAAAAACGTAAGTACATAAATAAATATACCAGTTAATGTCTATATTTATTTTTTAATTTTATATTCTAGATGGATTAAATATTTAAATTATTATTATTAATTATTTTCATTCTCTACAGGATAAAGTTTGACATCTTCTTTCAAAGAAAGTGTGTCAAGATATTTTAAGGTCTGTGAATTTAGGTTAGATATTTCAAGGGATCCAGTCCCACTGATCCACTTCAGAAGAAGCTGCAAGGCTGCTGAATCTGCTTATTGATCCACTGTGTCTGTCGATATTGTACGTAACCTCGTTTATTTATTTATAGGCCGATGCGAATAGTTTGAAGAACTTCCTCTCGGCCGCTCGTTTGGCCGACAGAGGAAGTGACACCGGCAGCCTCCCCCTCTCCACGCTCACGCCTGTCCGCGCCAGAGACGTCGAGCAGCCCAAGAAGAAGCTCACCATCGTGTCCAAGAAGGACTACCCGCTCACCTCCAGCTTCCCCTACTCCCTGGAGCAGCTGCAGGTCTCCTACTGCAAACTGTCCCGTGTGGACATGAGGATGCTGTCCCTCAAAGGTAGAGAGAGTGTGGCGGCTATAGTGGCCTATAGAGCTTGGGTTCTCAAACTTTTTCAGGTCAAGAACGCTTAACCAGATCAGCTCCAGGCCTATTTTTAGGTTTTAAGCTCGAAATGACTTGCCTACAATAAATATTGAAACTCTCCACAGCCACAAGGGCTTTGTACATAAATCTGGTGTAGAAGTGTCAATTTATATGTCACTGTGACAAAGCAAATGAAGCTAGAACATTGCAAAATACATAAATAAATTCAATCTCTGCCTAAGAAAAATCATTTTTAACAGTGAATATCATCTTCATCAAATCTGGAAATAATCCAGATTAGTCCAGTGTATGATCAGTATTTATGCCGAGATAGATGCATGTAACTTAAACCAATGCAACTATAGAGGAGTTTGTAGAACTGTATAAAAAAAACTGCATTTCCTTTTGCATTTACAAATCAATACATAAAATGTAAAAGTTGAAATTAAATACATGTGCAAAGGGAGAATATAAGGGAAAATATGTTAAAGAGAAATTAAATAGCCATTTATTTACCTTTAATTCTGTCAGTTTTAGTCCTTCATACAAATGCTCCCCTTTATTTAATTCCCCTTTATTCCAGGCAGCCCCTCAAGGACCCCTGGGGGACCCCAGACCCCACTTTGACACCCACTGCTATAGAGTAAAATCAGTTTTTGCCAAATACTCTCATTTGGCATTCTGTTTCAATACCCTTAGTGAGCTGAATTATGGGAAATGTTGGATTTTTGGTTGTTTTTGCAGCTCTCCGCAAGCTGGACCTCAGTAACAACCACATCAAGAAACTCCCTGCCACCATCGGTGACCTGGGCTGCCTGTCCGAACTCATCCTGCACAACAACCATCTGGAGGCCTTCAGCGAGGCCCTCTGCCTGTCCACCCTGCAGCGGACCCTCCAGCTCCTGGACCTGAGTCAGAACCGCCTGCAGTCCCTGCCCGCTCAGTTCTGCCAGCTCAGAGAACTGGTGAATCTCAAGCTGGACGACAACGAGCTGGTGTGTCTGCCGTTCCACGTCGGCCGCCTCTCCAAACTCCGCTTCCTGTCGGCGGCTCACAACCAGCTGGCCGTGCTGCCCGGCGACTTCCGTAAGCTGAGTCTGGAGAACCTGGACTTATTCGGAAACCCGTTTATCCAGTCTAACGTTCTGGAGCACACCATGCAGCTCACATTCCCCCTTCCGCTTCAGGAGCTGGCTTCCAGAGCCGTTGCAAACCTCAGGTTAGAATTCAACTCATCTGTATGTCATATTTAAATTTTTTTTATTCCTATCCACACATCCTGAACTTCCACCTTTTATTCTTTCTGATTTCCGTGGCAGGATACCGTACGGACCTCACCTCATCCCAGCTCACTTGTGTCGGGATCTTGAAGTAGCCAAGACCTGTGACTGTGGCCGGGCGTGCATCAGTTTCTACATCAGGACGGCGGTGAGCATGAACCTGCACCAGGTGTCCCACACGGTGGTCCTGGTGGATGACATGGGGGGCACCGAGGCTCCGGTACAGCAGCACTTCTGCTCCCTCTCCTGCTACTCCGAATTCTTGGACAGCTCGCTTCAAAGAGGAATCAGATGAGACAGAAACAAGCTCTTTTTTTTCCAGATTTGGCAGCCAACCCACCGACAGCTGGAAATCACTATTTTTTTGCAAGTTGCGAGACACTGTAGGAGGGAATCTGAGGAGACGAGAGCTGCAGTAGAGTAGCACAGTGGTACAATGCTTTCAAAATGAAAGGACAGTATTGACTCTTGTTAAGCTTTGTTTTTGAAAGCACTTCAAGCAGCCTGTTTGACTTAAAATACACTTCCAACAGATCAATAATGTGGGAAACAAACTTCGTAGCTGCTTCATCTGCAACTGAGCAGCACTTAGAATGTTTTATAATAGTGGATGGATACACTGACACAAATTGTCAGTTTTCCTGTCCTGCTGTAAGTCACACGTCTTTTTTCTTCTCTTCCTACCGCTCCTACTGACCTACTTCTAGTAGACGAGGGAATAAAAAAATTTAGACACGTCTGAGTTTTTTTTTAATGCCTGAACACAGTGCCTCTGGGTCAATGAGTGTTAAAGGGAGCTGGTTATTACTGTGCTAATGACCCACAATTTTTTAAATATATACATATATATAAATATGTGGAAAATTCAATAAAATACAAGTATTCATTGCCTTGTCCTAAGTAGTTTGTTCTGGGATTTCTAAGTTTCCGTTATCGCAGAAAGTGCATTTTAAATTGCAAGTAGAGGTGTAGATGTTTTGTAAATACTGCCCCATGTTTTTTAAATGCACAATCTAAATTGAAATACATGCAGCCTGTGTTAAAACGAGGTGTCAGGACTTCATGAAGTTGTGATTTCACTGCCATTCACAGCCAATCAGAGGAGAGGCTCATTATTATGAGCTTCAAATACAGTCTAGAAATGTGATGTGATATGTGATGTTTAAAAAAAAAATGCTGAGTCATAAAAATATCAATCTTTTAATGTTAGAGGCTCCAGAAGTTTACATTTAAAACGAACATGTGTGTGTGTGTATATATATATATACACACATACACACACTACTCAAAAAACTTATACTTATTTAATTAAAATATAGACCAAATAGGAAAAGCACTCATGTAAATAACAATATCCCTAACATATTATGAGTAGTGTGTGTGTGTGTGTGTGTGTGTGTGTGTATCTAGCTGCTCAGTCCAGCTCATACATGATGGAGTTTTGGAAGATGATCCCAGCAGATGTGGAGTGATCGCTAAAAACTGTCTCATTTCCATCCGGATCAATTTCCCTCAATAAGACCGGTGGTGGCTTCTTATCCGTCTCTGTGCTTTGGATCCGTTCTGTCGGCAAGTCGTCGTCATCCGTCTCCTCCTCGCCAGGCTCCGAACCCGGAATTTGTTCTTCGGACCCGTTTGTCCCGTCTGCCGCTGGCCTTTCGCTAGACTCTTCATTGCCCTCAGGAAGGCAGCAGTCCTCACTGCCGTTCAGGACTGAAGAGTGAGGTGTAGCTGGTGTGGAAATAACATCGGCCGTACGAAATTCCTCACTGGATGTGTGGTTTGAGAAAGGAGCGTCTGTTTCCACCTGGCACGGGAAGGAAAAAATAGAAAAAAACTGTTTACAGAAGCTGTAATATGAGCGTCGTTTCTACAACTTCATTGATCATCGGTACTCACCTCCATGCTTCCATCTACACTCTCTTTTGTCTTTTCTTGTGTTTGTTCGTGCTGGTCTCTCTTATCAGGCTGAAAACCTCCGTCTTCCCTCAGTTTGCTGTGAAATTCTCCATCTTCATCCAGCTCCTCATGCCGCTGGTTTGGTTTTCCAGCTTCTTTTCTCTCCTCAGCTTTGCTTTCCTCGGTTTTCTGCTCTTCCGGTTTCTCCTCCTCCGCTCTGCTTTCATGAATCTCGACACTTTTCTGAACATCTGTTTGCTGCTTCCATCTCATTTCATCTTCCGTCTTAAATAGATAGTCCTTTTGCTGCTCGAAGTCCCTCCTCTCCTCCTCCTCCACCTTCTCACCTCTGGTCCCTACAGTGAACTCAAAGGTCTCGTTAGAAGGCAGAACGGGCAGCGTGACGATCAGCTGACCTCTCTGCCTGTCAAACTTGGCCTGTCCCTTATCTTCATCCACAGGATAAGCTAAAGGCAGCTCCAGCCTGTAGTCCGGTTTCCTGGACTCCAGCAGCAGGCTTCTCTCTTTCACTTCGAGTTCGGCGTCTGTCGCTGACTTGAGAAGCGGCACGTCGATGGTGACCACGATGGCTTTGGGCCTGGGGCTCCTGGCTGAGTCTCTGGAACACCTGAAGTCCTGCAGGTCGATGACGGATCTGTATGTGACGGTGTAGTTTGGCTTGGTGGGCTCTTTGCTTTTCAGAAGCTGGGCGCATTTGCTGTTTGTTTTTTTCTGGGATGTTTTAGGTATTTTTTCGTCAGGGTATGGAAAGGCGAGGGGGTCGGGCCGCTCTGAGGGAACGCTGGCTTTAAACCCGGGTATAGGTTTTCGAATGACATAAGGATGAGGCGTGCCTTTATATTTGGCTTCAATCTCTCTCACATTGGTCCTGTCCAGAGTCACCTTGAAAGCGTCCTGGATCGCCTCCACGGCTGTGTTGTCCACTATCTCCATGAACCTGGTGCTGCTCTTGGCTATGTGGAGGGTGTCCGGGTGGAAGATCACGTCGTAGATCGTGATTTTGTTTCCTTTGGGGTCCGTGTCTTGCCTCCCGGGGACCACGTTGTGAGGCAGGGACCAGGACTGGCCTCTGCGGCCGTCCGCGGACACCGCGCTCTTCAGCGCGGGTTTAGCGACTCTTTCATTGGCGCAGATGTTGATGTAGCACTTGGTTTTGCCGCCCACGCTGGTCCTGAGGGCCCGGAACGCTTCCGGGTGGAGGAACTCCACGTTGTTTCCCCTCTGCTGCTCCAGAAGTTTGATCTCCTCCTCGTACTTTTTCTTATTCACAGGGTCCGAGATCTCTTGCGCGAAATCGCGGAACAGCTCCCTGAACTTCTCATCCTTAAAGGCCTTGGCGAATCTGCTGACTTCATCCGCAGTCATGTTGAGTTCTTTGAGGTTTTCTCCCATATCCATGGTGACGTTTTCGTGAAATTGTTGGCGAAGTTTAAATTAACAAGCCAAAAAAAACACGAACACTATTTAAGTTAAGTTTTCTGTCCTATGTGTGTTTTAGCTCCCGTTGGTGGACTATTAGCTACTAACTCAAAACTGCAGCAAACAAACGAACCGATTTGTGTTGATGTAACCATGGCAACACGAGACATCTGCGCCACAAGGAATTGCTTCCCCGAGAAACATTGTCTTTCTACTTCAACCGGCCGATTTTATTTAACATTAATTTTAACAACAAATTTCTATAAAATTAAGAAAATATGATCGATATCCTCAAAAAAAAACTCCAACTAAACTAAAACAAAATTGTATTGTGAAGGGTAAGATGGATTATAAGTATAAGTATTCAGATCCTTTACTAAAGAAAAGTACTAATAAGTAATACTAAGTAAAGTACTAATACAGCAATGTACAAGTTTAATCCCTGCATTACAAAAAGTATTAGCAGCAAAAATGTATATAAAGTATTGCAGTTAAAGTATTGGTTTGATGACCGACTGATATATTATTATATATGACATTATTAGATTATTAATACAGAAGTATCAGGATTTAATAGGCATATTTCTTTTGTATCTTCTGCATTATGCGAACATTTGTCAAATCCTTATCTGAAAATACTGTGTGACTAAAGCGGTCAGATAAATGCAACGGAGGAGAAAGCAAGTAATATAAGTAGTGTAATACTCAAGTAAAGTGCAAGTGCCTCAAAATTACAGAAAATACATTAGGTACACACAATCTGAAACTGAAATATTACAAAGACGTATAAGCCAATCCATTTTATTTATTATAATTTACATGATATGGTGTTAAATTAATACAATCTTATCAATTTTCTTTTTTATAGATTATATTTGCTACTGGAAACAATTAATATATTCATAATAACACATAATATTGATAAAGGGACATACAAACATGTTCACATAACCATATTCACCTTACTTTCCTATTACACTTTTATACGTCATTACATTTTCTCTTCAGAATGTTACCAGTGTGGTGACATGAATCAACCAGCAGGTGTCGCTGCTGACCACAGCTCAGGTGGCACAGGGCCAGTGATATCTCGGTCAGTAAGGCAAATGGGCGGGTATGCAGGGGAGAGATGTGATTGGTCGCACCCCCAACCGTTCATATTTCTCACTGTCTGATTGGAAGGGGTGTGCTGTTACTAGGTATGGGACCACTGCTGGTGTGTGTGTGTGTGTGTGTGTGAGAGAGAGAGAAAGAGAGAGAGGGGGAAAGAAGCAGTTTATTTTATATAGAATTTCCAATTGCATTACTTTTTCACCATTCAAAGTGAAGATTTTTATATATCCATAACCCATAAGAACGGATAATTTTTAAAACATACCAAGCTGGAAAGAGATCAAAGCCATTCGAATGAATGAAACTCGCTGATGTTCTCTGTTATGCAATAATCACACAGCCTGGTCTTCTTCTCCTTGTTCCCATGTGACAGCTGAATGGGCTCAAATGATCTTGTTAATGAATACACAGCAAACAAATCTCTGTCTGTTTGGTCCGCTCTAACCCATCAAGCGTTCTGGCTCTGAGCTAATGAACAGGACTCAGTGTCCCCGATGGTCTCACCAAGAAAGCTTTTGAGAACACCAAAAAGTCGTTTAGCCAGCAGGAAGCCGCCCACGGGCTAGTCAGCACATTTGAAAGGACACGAGTGAGTTTCAGCTGACCAAAAGAGGGAGTCACAGTGTGACGCACGCGGGATGCGGAAAGGCACTACTCACTGATTTACTGCCTGAGACAACCGGGAAAGATGAGTAAAAGTAGACAGAATGAACAAGAGCTGATTAATTCAATATTTTTTTATTACAAATATGTATTAAATAATATGAAAAGATAGACAGGAAGATATAATCAAGGTATAATCATAATATTGATGAATAATATTCATATTTACATAGTTTTGTCGTGTTAACGTTTTTCCCAAATATGACAAATAAATGCATTTCATAGTACAACAAACATTCACATAGACATATATATATCAGTATTAACACAACAAAGAAAAGAAAATGTTTGGAAGAAGGGAGGAGAAGATGAAATGTCTATAGACAAAACGTCATACAAAGGCTTTGGCAAGAGTGCATACATGTTATCAATTATGTAAAAGTAATCAAAAAAGGATCCTTAAGAGAACATGTACAAATGAGCAGTAGAGGAAAAAAAAGAGTCCAGTGCATGTTTTCCTTTAATTCCCATGAGTAAAGTAGCAGCAGCCTTGTGTGCTGGGCTGCTCCCAGTGTCCCTGTGGTATCTTGGGAGTGGGTGGGATGGCAGTGTTCGTCGTCTACTTGGAGCCAGCAGGTACCAGCATGCTAATTGTGGCGAGGCCAGGTTTCGAGGGAGGTATTTTGCCTGCGGCCATTTTGTTCAGGTTCCGGACGTCGGCCTGCCAGGAGGGAATCTTCTTCGTGGTCATGTGGCGCCGGGCATGTTTGGTGAGGTGGTCGCTGCGCATGAAACGCCGGTCGCACACGGGGCACACAAACTTCTTCTCGCCGGTGTGCGTCCGTCGGTGGCGGGAGAGCTCGTCGGAGCGGGCGAACCTTTTATCGCAGCCGTCCCAGCTGCAGCTGAAAGGCTTCTCACCTAAAACGACAACAAAAAAAGCGGGGAGTTAGCGAGTGAGTCACGATGCGGTCACAAAGAAGCTCACACGTCACAGTGCCTCGCATGAGATTTAACAATGAGCTCATTCTCTTTCCCATCAGGAATAACAAGACCGAGGAAGGAATGTTTTACAAACAGGATGCAACACTCATCTGCGGTAGTCACTTCTATTTCCACATCCTCATGAGTACACAACTCACCTGTGTGTGTCCGGAGGTGGGCTTTAAGGTGTGAGCTCTTGAAGTACGTCTTCCTGCAGCCCGGGAAGTTGCAGACGTAGTTTCTCCTGCGGGAAAAGTCCATCTTGGTGGCTGCGGCGCTGCCGCTGGGCCCCGCCGGCACGTACACAGGGGCTGGAGCCAGAGGTAGCAGCTTGGTGTTGCCCAGGGTCATGACAGTCTGAGGGCAGTGGGGGGCCTGAGAGATGGAGGACTGGGGTAGGACCAGCATCACCGTGCCCTGGGGCATGGCCGAGCCCACGATCAGGGACTGCTGGACGGGGGCGGGGTTAGCGGAGGCGGGTTGGGGGAGGATGGGGGTGGTGGCTGTCCGTAACCCGGCGCTGGACGCCTGGACCGCGCTAGGGATGAAGGCTGAGATTATACCCGATTGGCTGCTGACGGGGAACATCTGGCAAAAGATTTGAGGGCTGGTGACGGGGGGCGGGGACAGGGTCGTGGGCGTGGTCTGCGGTGGCAGGGCGCCGGCAGGAGTGGGCGTGGAGACGCCGTCCAAGCAGGGCGGCGAGGGGCTGACCTGCTGCTCTGCTTTTGAGGTGGACAACGTGGGCGTGGGAGGTTCAAGAGGGGGCGTGGTTACCTGCTCCGTCACGGTAACGTGTTGCTGCTGCTGGCAGGCGGCCGGGGCTGTTACCGTGTCTCTGGCCTTCTGTTGATCGGGGGCCACTGGAATGCGGTGCTGGCAGGGGGTGCTGTCTGCGGTGTGGCGGATGACGCTCGTCGCCATGGCTCTACAGGGCTGCGACGGAGGGGGGAGGGAGGGGGTCTTTTCGGCAGGGTGGTGGAGCCTGCAGCGCTGGGAGGACACGGCCAGGCCAGAGGTCGGCTGGAGCGCGGAATTGGATGTCGTTGAAGTCTCGACGAAGCTGGGGCTGTGAGGAGGAGTCATACACTGGAAAGAGACAGGGGGTGAAACCATTAACCCCTATTCCATCATAATTACAAAATCAACAGGAGTAATGGACGTTCTTCTCTAATTTTACAGGGGCGGCTGTTTGTGGAGATAAGTATCCCAGGTGGTTACAGGTACACAAGAATAATGATCACTCTCAGCTATAAACTGAGATTTTTATGACCCTGCATCTGAGGAGGAACTCTGTCTGAAGGTCAAGCCATCTGACTCTATCGAGGCTTTTTCAGCTGCCCCAGCCTCCTCTCGTCATAAAACCACCGTTATCTTTACACATTCGCATCAAAAGGCCAAGGGGTTCAACGCAAACCTTGACGAGAATATGTTTACTCATCAAACATCACTTATCTTAACGGGGCTTTTCTTCACCCTCTGTGATTTCAGCATCTCACAGCTCAAATAATTAATGACAAGAGGCAGAAATCTGACTGAAATAAATACGGCTCGACGCTGTCACTTACCAAGGAGGAGAGGGATACAAAGTCCTTGGGGGGTTCTGGGAGTTCCGGTGGAAGGAGGGAGTCACAGGAGTCCGAGGCCGGGGTAAGGGGTCTGGGCTTGCAGGGGTTCGGCCTGCTGCTGCTGCTGAGGAAGTGGCCCTGGCCCCAGGAGCTCATGCACACCAACGCTTCAGCCGCCTCCAGATCCGTGTACTCCAGAGCGGAGGAGCAGCTGCTGGTTCCGCTGGAGGCCGACTGCTCGCTGTCATGCCTCCTTCTCTTTGCGTGGGACCCACACTGATCCATGTACTCGGTCTGAAAGGAGGAACAAAAGTATTTATATTCACGAGTCCATCACACACGGGCGTGTATCAGTCTTGCCACATCGCTGCTGTGTCAGGAATATACAAGGACAACTGAAAAGTTTTCTATTCTAATAAACATTTATCATCTGCCCAGTCACTATTCCTGTACCTAAACTTTTTTCCCGGCCAAACTGCAAGATGCTGCCAATAAGTGCAGGGGGTGGGGGGGTGATGGTGACTACACCCCTGCCCAGCATGCACTGCCTCTGGCCGGGAGCCAGGACACCTCCCATGGCCAAATATAGAGCAAACAGTGACGTGCTGCCGAGATGAGCCATGTGAAATCCCCATAAAGCGGTTTTGCATCAGGAAGTAGGCTTATACGTTACAACTTTGTTATAAAATGTTAACAGTAAACGAATTGTTTTACCAAAAATTACCCTCGGATACGAATGATGTATCCGAGTATAAATGTTTTCAATTATATTGTATTACTATGTAAATTAGTGCATAAATCTATCAACAATTTAATGACAAATGTTGAGAAGTGTATCAAATAAATAAATAAATAAATAAATAAAATATCGTAATTTAATATAATTAGTTTTGCACCGCCGGAACGCTGAAAAATAATAATAATAGATAAAATTAGCTATAACGTTAGGTTACATGTTGAATTTAGCGGATGACATAGCTTAAAAGCTGAAAAAAATCGAATCACTCAGTAAACAACTATGTTGCCGGGCTGACGGGAAAACACCAAACAAAGACCGCGATAAACTAAAACAAGTATTTCAAAGATTGTCTTACCCCGTGTGAGTCCATTTCTATAAATTTTCGCGATGGCATGGAGGAACAGAGTATTGAAATATCACTTTTTTGTTGTCAAAGCCAGTATAGAACAAAGAGACGGCGGCTGCCAGTGCTGCTGCCTGTCCAGCGGTCGTATTTTTTCTCTGACTGGCTCCCTTTTCTCTCAGCTGTGTGTGTGTAAAACATGGGGAGGAGGGGGGGAAAAAAAGAAAAACAAAACTCACAACACGCACCGGCGGGTGGCAACACTCGACCAATCACAATCGAGTGTGTGCGGAGCCTCGGCCAATCAGAGGGCAGAGGGCGCGTGAACAGTGCGTGCTCGCTGGGCGGTTGGAGGAAATAGGGTGCGTGGCCGTTGGTGGGCGTGGCCTCCAGAGTCAGCAGTGTCAGAGTAAACCCGATGAACCGCCGTCCGCTAAACTAGGCGAAAGGTCGATCCAGTCTATGCTGCGTTCAGGGGCTGTGGGAATATGAACAAATGAAGTGCGTGACTTAAATGTTTCATCATCATTATTATTATACAACGCTTATATCTGTTTATAGGTAATATGTGTAAGATGTTTGGAGCTGTAAAAGATGTGTTCAGGTCAATGTAAATATGTAGGTCGCCAATTATTTTATTTTTTTTAAAAAACAAATCAATAGGCATTTAGTTTATTTTTAATGTATTGTATGTGTAGGTTGTCTGTGATAGTGTGCTGGTATTTATTTATTTTTAGTAAGTTTGAAATAAAAAGCCTAAATAAAAATTCTTTTGCAGTCACTGTGGGATTCTTAGAAATGGGTAGCTCACACTAAATGTTTGAAATTCCTCAAGTGAAAGTTATAGCAGGCTGGATTATTACACCCCATAAACTAGTAATTGTGTGTGTGTATGTGTGTGTGTGTGTGTGTGCGCGCCCGCATGTGTTTAATTAGTATTTATTTATTTTATTTGACAGGGACAATGCATTCAGACATAGTTTCATGATTGCAACTGATGTGATGCATAGAGAGTTTATAGGTAGTGCTAATTGTCAACTCCAGACCGGGGGCTAGGTTTAGAAAAATAGAAAAATTAAAAAATTGTATATTTAAATGCTGCAATCTGGTGCGATATGAGAATAAAATCAATAAGCTATAGACTATCAATGCAAAATATCAGCTTTATAACAGCTGTATAACAGTTTTATACTGTTCTAAATGCACCTTAAAGGGATATTTTTCCAAATGTTTAACCCTCTTAACATGTGACTGGACAGTATTTCTACAAGTGGAAATACTGTCTATAACTATTGAATTACTAGAAAAACTTCTGAATTCAAAATGTTAGTTAGTAAATGCACAGTATTTAAGTATTTTCAGCAAAATGTACTAAAATTTCAAAAGTACTCATTATGCAGACTGTGTTTTTATAGTATTTGTTTTTATCACCAACAAACACTTAAGAGCATTTTAATGTTATAATTCAAAAGTATTACTTGTATTAATTTATTGTAATAAATAAATGAACAGAAAAAAACAATATTCAAGTATATAATTTTATTCAAAGTCTTCACCTGAAAAGCTATGCAACGTAAAAGAGTTTATTACAAGAAGAAGTACTATCAAAAGCATAAGTATATATTATTTTGAATGTCCCCTCTCACTGTTACTATATATTACATATTTAGTAGAAATGTAATTTTCATTTTCAGCTGCAATATTTTTTCATATTGTCGCTGGTGTAGGTGAAGCAAATACACATATGGTGTTGGGACTAACAATAAGTCACTCAATTTTATATACTAATCATGTTTTGTATGTTAAATCTGAATTTGCAAAGTACAGTTGTTGCACAAATATTGTGAAATAAATAGTACAGTATGTCTTTATAAAAGTTTGTGAAATTGAAATATTGATGTTGCACAAAGATTCTTAAATTAGTTAGTTAGAATTATTACATAAACAGACATATTTGCTCAAAGGCATTCTAATCAAGATGAATATATAAATATGTAGGTCACCAATTATCATGTTTTGAAACAACACTAATACATTTAATTTATTTCTAATTTATTGTATGTGTATGTCATAAGTGATGGTGTGATGTTATATTTTACAAATTTTGAAATAAAAGGCCAAATAAGTCCTTGGTAGTCGTGGGATTCTTAGAAATGGGTAGCTCACACTAAATACTTGAAATTCCTGTAGTGAAAGTTACAGCTGCCTAGATTATTACACCCCATAAAATAGTAACTGTGTGTGCGTGTGTTTTTTTATTTGATATGGATATGTTATTTGCTTTAGCGTTTGCTTTATTATTTGCTTTTCCACCAGCCATTGGAAATATAGGCCAATCTGCATTGCGTAACGATGAGGCTTGCAAGAAAGTCACATATATCACCTTTCCCACAACACTTGAATGCAGCATAAGTGCCAGATGAAGCGCGGGTTTCTGTCTTGTTTTTCTGGAAGTGTTTGTGCAGCTTTCACATATAAAAAGCAGATAAACAAACGCTTAATTATCACCACACACAGTTGTCAAGCTATAAAGTGAGTAAAATGTTTGGTTATATACATGGTATCACCATAACCGTTATAATTTAGACAATTATATCAATATCTGATATTGGTTTCACAGCAGAGAACTTCACAAGTTAAAATCTATAATAGTAAATTCATGAATTAGGCAACGGTAACACTGATATAGGCAGCTACCCAATCTTGGTCATGATCTTGACACTTGTTTTGTCTGTGTGTCTGTCTGTCTATGTGTGTATGTGTGTGTGTGTGTGTGTGTGTGTGTGGCCACTTTTTAAGGTATTTGGGGAGTGGGTCCAACCTCAGTGCCCATTTATATCCATATGGACTGAATTCATTTTTGAAAGTGATATTTTTGTTCAGGAAAACATAGGCACTAAAGTCTGCAGATGAACAGATGATCTAACTGTCCTCAATACAGAGGAGATTGTTCCCGTGATATTGAAAATATAATTAAAACTTGTATTACGTGTAAATATTCATGTATGGAGGGTCACATATTGTCTGACCGCTTCTGTGAGATAATTTTCACATATACATGTCAGAGATTTAAAATTAGTCTTGACCTACATTGTTATATCACCAACCAACTGCGTTTGGACAAAGGGAAAATAGGTCACAGGCATGAAAAGGGTGTCAATTGGTTGCATTTTGAAAGCATAAATTCTTAAATATAGCCAAGATGCATCAGCCATATCCTGTTTCTGCCTTTCCTGCTTATAGATAAACAGACCTTATATGACCAGAGTCTGCCTAGTATCACTCTTAAATTGTGTTTGCAGAGGAGGGAGTGTAGCAGGTGTGTGGGCCCGGCGCTGCTAACGAAGACCTGTGCTTTGGTATGACTCACATAAGCATGACCTCAGGGTGCAACGAGGGCTTTTGGTGCAGCGCCGGTGCCAGCAGTCGGAGAGCAGCGAGGGGAAGAGGGCGGGGTTACAGAGAAAACGAGTTAGCACACAGGCATGACAGGCAGCCCGGGCCTAAGTACAGCAGCCTGTTTGTGATATAAGTGGGGCAGTCCGCGTCAACTTAGTTAGGGAATCTGGAGGAAAGGTTACGCTGGCCCTATCTGGGCCTCCTCCGCACGCACACCTCCCCTGTCCCGTCAACTCCCCCAACTCAGGAACTCCAGGAGCGGACTCGGAAGAGGGGGGGAGTCGCCCCATCAGGGTTAAATATACCACCCAGGGGCCATATTTCACTAACAGCCACCGGGCTCCGGCAGGCAGCCGGAGACTGTGTCATAGACGAGAGTTTTACTTCCACATGAAGTTTTCCTGCTCAAAATGCGAAATTTAATTATGGTAGTCGTAATTCCGGGACTGGCTTGACCACAATCGACACATAACTAATCTAATCTTGTTTTCCTGCGGTATTAAGTTATAGATATTGCCGAGACGAGCAGCATGAGGCCTTGAGTTCATTCATTCACACTGTTTCAAATAGTTTCACATTTATGTAAGAGCACACACGCACAGTTCTGCTAAACTTGCACTAATAGTCGAATTGCAAAGATTTTGTAAACTTGTTAAAGGTCCCACTTTTTTTCACAACATGAAGATATATTTATGGGTTTAAATAACGAACGTTACCTCATCACCTTTGTAAATATAACATTTATATCCTCCCTGAAGCTAGAGCTCCAGAAAGAACAGGTTGTTTTGTGTCTGTCTTATTAATATTAATGAGCCTCTCCTCTGATTGGTTGAGGTGAATGGCTGTAAATGACGTGATTGTATAGTTGTGACATCACAACTGCACAGAACTGCTGACGGCTTGTTTTGAGGCCCAGTTTCTGAATATGGGTGCATTTCTCTGCTGATTGAACATTTTGCAACATAGGACAGTTTATAAACTTCTTATAGTAATTTAGCATTTAAAGCATAAATGTAGGCAAGATCCCATACATAAAGAGGCTCAGCGGAGATTTCTTATGTCTCTTTTTGTTTTGTTATGCTGCATATCACAAATGCGCAGAGTGGAGACAAAAACTAAATAAAAAAAATCTTTTTATTTACAAAGCCTTTACTGAACTGGATCACCGGAATTTACCAAACCGCTGACCAGCTCACCAGCTCTTGCTTCAAGTTCCGCGAGTTCACTCTGAACTCTAAAAACTTTTATTTACTGTGCACCAACTACGTGGAATCGTTTGCAGAACACGCTCATGATTAGACTCTTTCATTCACCTCAGACATTTTAGATCATTGTTCACAAGCCACCCCGCTTCTACATGCATCTGTTTTAACACTAATTGCATCTGATTGCATATTTTCCTGTTGTATTGTATATATTTTATGTTCATTTGTATATTTTCACATTTTACCTCGGCATCACTGCAAATGAGGGAAACCTCAATGACTTTGAGGCTTAAATAAAGGTTTGAATAAGGGTAAACTACCAAAATTGTATATAGTATATCCAGTATATTATGTGCACTGGTGTACAGTGATCTTGCATATGTTAGGGCAGCATAAGGAAAAGACAAAACAACAACCTCAGTCACATTGCAACAAAGAGGCATACTTCAGTGTTGGGAAATCCCTCCACTGCACTTCTGACAACCGGTTTACATTTTTTCTTATGATGGAATCCAGAGCCTTAAACGGTTTTTAGAGATCATTGTTGCTGCTAAAGCATCGATTGCTGGGCTGTAAATGGCTTCCTCAGCGCTGTTTGTTTATTGCATACTTCTGTCATCATAGGTGCCAGTGTGATACAGATACCTAGAATGCAGAGTGAGCTCACTGGAGCAGTCAACCAGCTGATCCTCCCCAATACCGTTGGAAGCTGACATGTGGGTGAAAGGACACAGCAAGTAGAGAGAATGGAAAACCCCCCCTCTGCCTCGCTTTCTTTCCATCCTTCTTTTTGCTGCCTTTTTTGGTAAGTTTATTAATCTCGAATTAATGTCTACTGTTGGACATGGGCGAATAAAAATAGAAATATCCCATCCTGTTTTAAGTAAAAGGAATGTCACAAAAATGTAACAAAAAATGCTTTTTTTTTAATGAATACTTTTTTAAAAAATATACTATTGAAATCATGTAGTTTATGAGATAAACGTGTGCAAGAGCTTTTCCTGAAAAAGTGACAGGATGCTTCATCACTTAATTCATCTACATCTACATATGCTCAGATCTTTATACAACTTCACGAGCAGCAGAACATTTATGAGTCAATATTTACTTCGATAACACCATAATAAAACCTTTTATAGTCAGATCACATGTGCACATTTAAAACCACCGCCATTAAGGAACACTTCTGAGATAAAGTGGTTAAATATCAGACTTTTAGATGCACATTTCAGGCATTTATTTTGAAGGAAAATGCTACAAAACATCTGGAAAAGCTGTGTTAAGAAACTGGATGGCCAGATGGTCATATGTCTTCAGTGAATCTAAAGACTTTTACTGCGGTTCCCTTTAATAATGACGACATTGAGAGAGAGAGAAGTTGAGAGATTCAGATCCATAGAAACTGACCATTTTTGGCATGATTTCTGTCAAACTGCACTGAAAGACATTTAAATACTGTGTACAGTGTTTTGATGGTTCATGTAAAGCAACACAGCAGTTAAACAAGCACAAAATGAACATTAGCTCTCCTGGTTAATATTAATACTACGCCATTGTTCTGCATTTATATTTTGATGTTAAGTATGACATGTTACATTAGAATTCAAAATGATTTCTAGATTTTTTTTGTCTTAATAGAGTAAAAAACAGCTGTTTTATTTCTATTAATCTGAGTGTCATATGTAGTAAAAATAGCCAGAAAACAAACCAAAGATAAGATGTTCTGGCTCTGACTGATGCTTTGTGTACCACACAACACGTGGCCCCGCCCCCTCTCCTCCTACACATTACAGCGGATTCCTCCGCAAGCACCTGGCTCCTGATTGGTCAGAACCGGATTCTAAAGCCAATCTGTTGCTATGAGACACTGACTCGTGCGCTGCTAGCCCGCTGTCTGTTGTCCTGGCAACACGAGGAACAAGAGGCAGGTTTGAGGGCTCTCTGGAGGAGGAGCTCCCATGGAGACAGTTTGAGCATGTGTGGTGCCTGATGATGCTGAAGGCTCAGAAATCTGCGGTGATATTATTAAATAATTCTCTTTCGGTGAAATTCAGTCTGGATGTCTCGAGGAAACATTGTTCTTCTGCAGTAACCCACCATGCGATGCTTTTTGAAAAATGTGCACAGTCTACTGCACTATCTGAAAGGAAAACACTTTTCAGAATCCATTTTTAGAGGCAGCAAATTTAACATTTGATGAAGCCCATTTTAAACCAGCAAAAAAAAACAAGTCTGATTGTCAAATTGTGTGTTTTTGAGTATCTATACTCCTGCAAGTCAGATGAATATAGATCTGTGTGGGTACAGTAGGTGTGATTCTATCTTCGGAGCATTGAAAACACTGATACAATTGTACATTTTTCAGGAAAGACTGAATCACAGAAGCTTTAAAAAAAATCCTGCGCAAACAGTGTGAGTGAATAATGCCACGGTAGAACTTCGAAGAGTTTTCTTTTTCTGTAAAAATTGCTATGAATCATTTGGAGACATGCTCCGACACACTGACTCAAACAGAAAGGACAATGCAGCCTTTTTTCCCCCCCTGTGATTAAGATTCGAAGTCTCACGTGTGTATTGACATTTAAATGAATCAGAAACCAACAGCTTTGTTTTTGTGAAGTGTTTCATGCAAAATCAGGAGAGGTTATCCTTAAACTGCGAGCGTAAAGGTTTTATACGGACTCCAGCCTGATACCAGATAGGAACAGCATGTATATCAGATGTAACCTGAGAAGGATTACAGCGCACAGGGAGGAATGTGTTTAGTTTTCTCAAAGTGCGAAATAAACTGGAACTGCACTTGGGATGTTTGAACAGCGTCAAAGTAGGTCACTTGTGGTCTGCTCTTGCAAAGGTACACAGGAGTGCACTATACTGTATAAGAGTGTGCAATTTGAAAAGTTCAAAACCCAAACTGTTGCCACATTTAACCTCACCAAACTCCAACAAATCTAACAAAGGCGAGTGAATTGCCATGTTAGGCTCTTATAGCTGCATAACAATGCAGATTGGATGTGATTTAACACAATTAAAGCTAAATACATGGAGTATACTGTACTTAAGAAACACATCATTTACCAACTGTTTGGAGAATGTCTCCGCTTCAGCTGAAGTTCTGTGATGTTTTCATATAAGCTACTTTTATATTTTTGCGGTGCTCCACCAGCTACATGACAACTAACCAGCTCATGAAAGCCGTCACGTCTCACTTTTCTTGCACTTTCAGTGAAGGGAGGTTTTTTCCAGTCGTCAGATATTTTTTTTTTCCAGAGATCAGCAGTTTAATGTAGAAACGTCTTCGGGTATGATGTTTGGACAGAAATATCACCGTTCAATATCCATATTATGCTTAAATCCAGTTTGTTAATGTGGCATTTGAATAAACTGTTGATAGGAAAATGTGACAGGAAGCAAATGAAGAGAGACCATATGTCTGAGTTGGACGACTATATGACAACAGAAGCTGCATCTTGACACCAACTGTGGGTTGAAACGAGGACATCTCAGGACTAAACCCTGAACTGGAAGAAGGGACGGAGCATCAGAGGAAGCGAAATAGACAGTAAAGAGAGACCAGATGGCGTTGCACTTAAGGGTATCAGGGCTGCATGGTAACACTGGCGTGGCCAGTTGGTTAAATTATAACTAAAACGGGGGCTGCAGGACTCTCTGTACCTCCACACCTCCATCTTTACAGTGTCATCTTTTATGATTCTTCGCTGGTCGGCGCTTACACTCAAAATCCTTTTTTTTATTTCATATTCCAACAGTTGTCAGACTATAAGCAACAAATGAGAGGAAAGCGATTTGTTAACCACTTAAGCAGCAGTTTTCTGGCTATAAATTATAATAAATTTGGAATATCTCTGCAACCACAAACGTTATGTACACATACTGGTATTAAAAGAAAACTACAACATGTGAGGTGTATACAGAAGTGTCAGAATCAATTTATGTTGCTGTAACAGAGAAAAAATGTTGTGTTTTACCACAGATAATTAAAACAAGGCCAAAACTGACCCAAATCAGTGATCAAAGATCATTTATTATCTCATCTCATCTTCTATACCTGCTTATTCCTCATTAGGGTTGCAGGGTCATTTATTATTATTATATTATATTATTATATATATATATATTGATACAGCAACATTGTGTCTTAGTACAGATAAAAAAAACTGTACAACAGGTTATCTTGACCAAATTTAACAAATCTGATCGATTCTCAGAGGCAAACAACAAATGAAATGATTTGAAGATGAGGTTGTTGAGTGTTTTATCTTCTATTGTTAAGTATTTCAGAATTCATAATCTCTTATTCAACTATGTTTTAACAAGGTATTTATGAGATACATGATGCTGCAGGCAAATTTCCCCTATAAATTCTCATTTTAGTATATTCACAATGACGGTTCCCGATATTCAGCAGGTATAACGTTTACCTCGTTAACCGAGGTAATCTCTCTGGGCGCTATGAACATCTGACATCCCTATAAAAAAAAATAAAAAAAATTCAATACCATTTTTTGATTTCTTCAATCTAGATCAAAAGGTGTTTGTAGGAATTTGTGGCCAGGTTTCCCACAGTGGCTTCTCTGCAGCAGGCTGCCCTGTCATGCCTGTTTCCTGGCCACAGGGTTAGGGTTGATGCCCAGACATCTGCTCCTGTGGACAGACACAGAAAAACATTGGCACACGCACAGTTAATATCTGCTGGTGTAAGATGGAAACATTTTCTTGAAATGTACAGACGGGCGGTGAATTAAAGGGAAAGAACAACATACGGCGTCGGGCCAGTTCGTGCCGCCAGAACGGCTTCAAAGCATCTTGGCGTCGAGTGTCTGAACTCCACTGGAGGGAATGAAACCCCATCCTGGAGAAAGATATTCCCTCATTTGGAGTTTTGATGACGGTGGTGGAGAGTGCTATCTGACACGTTGGTCCAAAATCTCTCCCATGTGTGCTCAATCGGGCTGAGATGTGGTGACTGTAAAGGCCGTGACATATGATTCACATCATTCTCATACTCCTCAAATCCTTCTCCTGCCCCACGGATGGGAGAAAGTCTTCCTGGAATCAGGATAAAACTGTTTTAGCAAGGATAAAAGTGATCACTCAGAACAACTTTCTATTGATTTCTATTGATATTGATTTCTATTTCCTTCTAAAACAGTGGTTCTCAATCTTTTTCATGTCAAGGACCTCTAAACTGACACAAATTAGACCACGGGCCCCCATTTGATAAGATTTTGTCCCAGGGATTTTTGCTTTTAGATATTAAAGAAACTGTATAAAACCCATGACTAAAATGGCATCGTGTTACATATGGATGGATTTATAATTAAAATAAACTATTCCCCTTTTGTTGGTGACCCCCTGGAACCACCTCAAGGACCTTTGGGGGGTCCCTGGACCCTATGTTGAGAACCACTGTTCTAACCCAAATTGTGCCAACAAAATACCCTCATGGCATCACAGAGCCACCAGATCCCCTCACTTTAGGGGTCCAGTATTCAGGCTTGTATTGTTCTCTTGGTGTCACACATCCACTAATATGGTGAAGAATGACTCATTTTTTTCCACATCTCAGTGCCGATGTTTTTTGCACTCTTGAACTCTCATCTTTGTAATGATGGTTTATGCCCTGCAACCCTACTATAATATCCCTCTCTATGTAATTGTCGACGAACTGTTCTTGCTGACACAGTCAGTCACCTGAGTAAAAGTTGCTTCATCTGTTTTTTCCTTACGAATACCACCATTGCACGCGGAAGCTCCGTCATCAAATTTGTGCTGTCGACCACAATTTCAGCCCCTATTTCCTGGTCTTTCCCATGGATCTAAATGCAGATGTCACTGTAATCACTGTTCCTATTAAGACAGGTGAGCTGTCTTTGTTACTAAAACTCCTGCCAACGATAAACCAAAGTCGCTTTTGATCTTTTATTCATATCAGATCAAAATCAGAATCAACCCGTCCTGCTCGGCATATGAACACTGTACTGCACATGTCACAAAGCATGACTGCTTAAGTTACTTAATTGTACTATACAGTCCACCAATGTGGAAGCATCTGCATTCATTATGTTTCTCCATTCATTCACGTTAGGTTTTTTTTCCTTTAATTTGTCGGTCTGTGTGTTTGGAATTGAATAAAATGGTGAAAAGTGAAAAATGGGAAAACAAGAAGCTGGAAGCAGGACAGCTGCTAGAGAGCTTTTATTGGGCACTTTGTGCATCAAATCCTTTACAAAATGAAGAACAGAATGTCAGTTAAAACACATTAATAACTTTTTGTCCCTTGACATGTAATGATAGAATAACTTCATATAAAAAGAAAAAAACATTATATTATTAGGAATAATAGAAATCTGGATATATATTGTAAAAACAAAACAAAGCAACAAAAAAAAAACAATGATGACCCACATCCACTCTTTTAATAAATATATACACAATAAGTACTGCGATACAAAAGGATGGATCAGATAGATCCTTTTAGCATGTTTTTCAGTGGATATATACAACATTATTTCCTTAAAAAATCTGGTATTACTGTAGCTATGGCAACAGGTGACGTTTTTTTTTTTTTTTCCTGAATGTGTCTAACCCTAAATATCATATTGCACTTCTAGAATAAAATTCCAGACACTCGTTGACCTTTTTCATTACCATTCAGAAAACTACTCTCTGGGGGATGGGGTAGCTGTGTTTTAGCATTTCTTTAATTATCTTTACTTATGATTTAATACTTACACAGAAGGCGTTGTTTAAATTGATCCAAGGAAAAAAAATATATATTTTAAGCCATTTCATTCACAATCAACACGTAGCTTAAATGCTAAACAATATAACAAACATCGACAAAAAAAATTTATCCTAAAATGTATGATGGTGGAGAAGCCTTTACACACTAAATACTGCCATGTTGTTTAGTATTAATACACTGAACCACAGGGGCCCCAGCAACTACAATTTGCTGTCTTCATTTTGTGTGCTAAATACCCAACTTTACAGATTGTAATCATCAGTGCTATGGCTTAAGTAAAACACAAGCCCGTTCTCCTCATAATATTCAAATATATGAGAAACACTGCAGTTGCAAAGCATGAGGTATAGCAGCGCCTCAAACGCTCTGCGCCTTCTTAACATGTGTTTTAAACACGTTTTTTGAGGCACAACTCACAGAATACAAATTAAAGTGTCATAAAAACCACGCCGGTCCTCACTTGTTGATTCTCATGCGCAAAAAAAAAGTTTTAAAATGATTAAATATGTATATAAATTAATCTCTAATCAACATTGTGGGTTAATAAGAGCTTCTTTTTTTTACCTCTTGTGGGACTTTGTCTTTTTTAAAAATCGGTTTGTTACGGCGCAGAGACAACATGATTTAAGAAAGCAAGACATGTAAACCACTATTCCTGACGGCTCTGTTCTGTTCATCGCCTCACCCCTCTTGTCCCGGGTGACCTCACACGCTCCTGTCCAATCAGATTTCAGTGAGGGTGAGTTTGTACATGCCGCCCAGCTCCTCCATGGAGATCTGGAAGGTGTCTTCGTTGGAGTAGTGTTTGATGATGTTGTCGTCCATGTGGACTAGGATCCTGTTACGGGACGGATAAGAGTGTGAGTGTCTTTGTTAAAACTCGTCCCGCTCGACTCACACATGTATCACAATAAACAGAAGCTACTTGGAAAAAAAAGACTAATTCTGACTTGTTTAGAAATAAATGGACAAATTAATTAATGCACAAAGAAGCTGAGATATCACTCTGTGTAAAGTCAGTACAACAAGTTGCACTGACTTTATAGCTAACTAATTAACTAACTGTGACAAAAGCACAGTTAGTTAATTAGTTAGCTTCTATATGCAAATGTATCATTGTACAATATTTAGTATCCTAAGTATTTTTCTCCACAGCTCCTGATTGGTTGATGTGTATAACAGCAGCTACTTTAATTGCTAGTACTCAATTAATTACTAACTGAAGACATTTTTCTTCTTTCGGTAGTGATTCCATTGCACCCAGTGTTTGGTGTTTGACTTTTATTTAACACATGACACCCATCAGTCAATCTCGACTGAGAAAATCATGGCATTTCATTGACAACCTCATTATTTGCATGTGTAAGAAAATACACCACAGCTTCTTTTGCATATCGAAGACACAGCAGATGCTGGATGTAAATGTTTTATTTCCCTCGTTTCAAACAATGTCAGGTTCTTTCTTCGTCCTTCAGTAGTATTTTCAGTAATGTGAGTATGTTAATGGATGTTACTCACCCTTTCTTGCACTTCTTATACACCTTTCCAACCTTTTCCAAAGGCAATTCATACTTCTCTGCAATCTGATTGAGAAAAAAAAAATCCAAGTTACTGTTAAATTCTTGAAAGGAGCAAAATAAAAACAAATTGAACACAAAGACAAAACATAAGGAGCCAATTGTTCCATGTGAGAGACACCTGATCTGCCTGCTTGAGTTCATCAGCTCATTTTTCAGTACCCTGTAACTGCTTTACATGACCTTTAACCTGCTTCTCTTTTCAAACTCCGCACACGCTTTAGAACACCTGCCTCGTGCTTTGCTTCCCTTTACCTTTTACATACATTCACCCACTTCCTTTTCTTTTTCCCTCCCCCAGATCAGCCCCACTTCCTTTTGTTTTTTACAACCTATACCTCCCATCCATTGCAATATCTATTGATTTTATCAATCCCAGATAAACCGGCTGTTTAGAAGACCCCTTCCCCTCGTTATTTCATCCTCCTCTCATACCCAGTATACAGGAGGACGGGTCGATATCCTGTAACGGCCCGTTTAGCAACTACAGGTCTCGAACTGCAGTGTGTGTGTACAGCCGCTGATAAGGATTAAACAGAAGGTGCAACACCCGTGCAATGAACCGAGGACGACTTACAGCTTCCACCAGGCCTTTCAGCGTGGGATTCTTCAGCATGACAGCATCAAACACCTCCTCCGTCTCCTTGCGCACATAAAGCAGGACTGTGCAGGGGGGGGGGGGGGGGGGGGGGGGGAGAAAAAAGGAAGAAGAGTGTCAAAGTAAAGCACCAAAATCCAACCTCAGGTAAAAGTTTGAGAATGCAGTTTGAGAATTTGTGGGTTTACTTCCATCGCTTTTTTACCACATATTCTTTAATACATTAATATGCAATCATATTGCTGTAGGCCAGTTTAACTTAATGCTCCACATTGCATTGGCACAGGCCCCTGATAAATCACACCTAGAGACCACACACATCATAAATAGTTGTAAAGAGACACACAGAAACAATCAGACCTCCCATTCACTACACTGAGTCCCTTCCAAATAGATCACACTCTAAATAGATTCCCTGGTATTGTTTTCAAACCTGCTGCAGCAACTTCTAAGTGAGACAAATCTGACTATGCCTCTATTTAAAGAGGCTTTAAAGAGGATTGAGCTTCAGTTTGATTCAATTCCGTGTGTGGATTAGAAAACGAACAAGAAAGAAGTGAAACAGTAACGTAGGTGACGTGCGGTGAGTGTGGTGACGTTTGGCTTCATGCTGAGATGTTATGTTTGAGCCACAGATTTGTTTCCCGATCATTGTGGTCCGGAGCTGCCACGCATAACTTCCTTCAAGA
The DNA here is from genome assembly GCA_030544235.1 of Lepturacanthus savala. Classification (NCBI taxonomy): domain Eukaryota; kingdom Metazoa; phylum Chordata; class Actinopteri; order Scombriformes; family Trichiuridae; genus Lepturacanthus; species Lepturacanthus savala. The sequence goes on along the minus strand of CM060469.1, from coordinate 14,261,427 downwards.
CTGACGTCATTTCAGAAGGCTGTTCGGCAGATGATTGACTCTTTTCTCCTTTACTCAGACAGCAACACAACAGCCTAACCACACTCCACTGACTGGACAAACCATTGCAAAGGCAGATAATTATTGAACTGGAAAAACATAACAAGCTGTTGTCGAAAGGTTATACAAGAAACCCCAAAACATTTCAGTTTCCAATTAGAACTCAAGCGTATGGATTCATTGAGTCTTTGTGAACCACTGGGTCCAAACCTTTTTGACTTGTAACTCCTTAAAGATCCCATCTTTTTGAAGGGTTTTATTTGCACTATAGTTTTATATCTTCTTTCTCAAGCATCTCTCTTGAGCTTTAGAAAGAACATGTAATTTTGTTTCTGTGTCACTAATATTAACAAGCTTCTCCTCTGATTGGCTCAAATGGCTGAGAATGGGGATGGGTGGGCAGTGACTGTTTAGTTGTGACAACTTCACAGAAGTCCTGATGCCTTGTTTTAAGGCTGAATACAGGCTATGTACGTTTATCTTTTGAATATTTGAGTATTTTTAAACATAGAACGGGAACACCTAGACCTTCTTATAACTAGAAAGCAATCAAAATCTCACTTTCTATGATACAGGACCTTTAAATATAACTATAGAGGATATACTGTATATAAAGGCTGTAAAGGCTCAGCTGAGACCTCTCATGCCTCTTTTATGTATTGTTATACTGTTTCTTCTAATGTGTAAAATAAATTATTATCATCATACAATTTACAGGTAAAACTACCAAATCGAAACCTTTAATATAAAGTGTTCATGTGACCCCTCAGATTCAAATTTAGATTCAGAATGACAAGCAGGTTTCTTCTCAAGAAATTTGGTGCTGTGCCTCATAGACAATCAAGCGTTTCAACAACTGTTATATTACCACAATAGTCAGGTGATCATAAATCATTTTAAAATAAAAAAGTAAAAATATAATCTAAGTTAAAGGGCTGTACTACTAGGAGTTGATATATGACCAGCCAGAAATGTGCAATGCCACAGCATGACAGGTTTTTTTGGCCTTTGTGTGACCATGAATTGTGAACTCATCCCACAGAGGGAAATATTCTAAAAAAAAAAAAGCAAACCTCAAAGAAAAAATAATTATTATGTATAATTAAACTATCTGGTAATCCCTGCATCTTTTGCATCGTCTCAAGAGTGAAAAAAAAAATCAATGAAAATCTGTTTTACAGCATCGAGTCTGACTTTCATCAGTGTCTCTACAAATGGTTTTAAAAAGCAAGGTAATACTGTGTGAAATGTCCTTGCATGCTTTTTTAATATATTTACATTTCACAGTTAGTTAGTTTTATGCCTATGAATAGAATCTAGGGGAAAGGGCTTGTTTGCATGTCTTTGTGCACATCGTGATAAGAGGTATTTTGTTGGGTCAGTGAAGGCCTCGGCCACGTGTGCGTGTGTGTGTATTGTGAAAGACCTGGAATAATTACGTGGCCCAGGGGGCGTATGTGTGTGTGTGTGTGTGTGTGTGTGTGTGTGGTGGGGGGTGTTGGGCCTTCAGGGTGCATTGGCAAGACCCCTGATCAGCATGTGAACATTCAAATGAAGCCACTGGAGCAACGCCCACATGCAAACACTTTTAATTCCCTTTGAAAACCCTTTTTCTATAAAGAAGCCTTTTAAATTCCCTAAGGCAACAGCTTGATGCAAAGATTTCTGAATTCTTGGTATATTCCTTAATTGTCTCAATTGCTTCGCTGTTGTAATTGTTTTTGAGTCATTACATGAATATATTATGCTTTAACTTTAGTTGTTGCTGTAATTATTACGTCCATGCAAACACACATGTGACATACACGCTGTACCTTTCTTCGGTTCATCAAGTCTCGGCATCTTATTGGGGGGCGTAGCAAACTCTTCATCGCTGAAGGGTAATCTCTTCATGCCTGAGCTGCAGCGGACACAGATACACAAATCACTGTTTAAAAGCTCTTGGCAACCAGTTAACAGGCTGCAAAGCACACACACATTTCCTAGAAACAACGTATGTATCCCCATATGGCTTTAACTGGGCCAAAGGTTGCATGGGAAAAGAGCAAATGTGAAACCGTGGCTTCTGTGAACTCACCTGTCCTCTCCATCTTCTGTCGAGAAAGACTGCTAGAGAAAGAAAAAAAAAAAAGAAAAAAAGAGAAATTAAAATACAGGTAACAAAAGATCAACTCTATATCACAGATTAACTTTGACCAGCTGTAGGTTTCCAAATAAAGGATTGCAACTGACATTAAAATTGATATGAATTTATTCTAAACTCTGTGAGGGAAGTTCATATATAAAATGCTTCAATGCTTTATTTAAAAAAAAATGCATAAGGTCAGTGCAAGTGATAATTGCATTTTTAATTCTTGGAAAGCTGCAGGTTTTCTGCCCTTTTGCTGTATTGATTGCGGGTGTCACTGTTAATAGAATTCTATTCTGAGTGGGATCCCAGTAAACGCAGAGTTTTCCAGAAACTGATAGCAGGGCCACGGAGTTTAGTCAGGTTCAATGTCACTGGCGACACCAAAAATAACCTCCTGCCCCTCCCCTTTCGCTCGCTAAGTCAACTTAGCGGGAGAAAGAGAGAAAGAACGAGGGAAACATTTTTTTTTTCTGTTTTGGTGGCGCTGCTCGGAAAGTGGACAGCAGGGGGCGCTCCACGTCCACATGTTATCACATTTCTGAATGGGTTTAAATCATTCAGAACTCATCCTCCACATAATAAAGATTATTATCATATATTTGTGCTCAGGGAGAATGCAAAAAAGCCTAATTACTGCTGTGGGATAAAACTGATAAAAACCTGAAAACTGAAAATCTGTCTACACTTGTATATATACAAATGTATAAAGAAATGCTGTACTATAGCATCCTTTGCTCTGAGGATACAAACACATTAAGGTGTTAAAGTGTCAGCACGTTTGGTACCTTCTAAACACCCTGGTTTGTTTTGAGTGACTGGTACTGGTTATTCCTCCATTGAATGAGCAAAGGGAACACAGTATCCATTAGTATCTGTGCCTCCTATCAGAGCTCGCAACCAGAACTCTCTGTTCCTGCCAACTAACAAGCAAGCAGGTCACCTTGACCCCGCTGGCGACTGATGAAGCTGTTTACGGACCACCTAAGACGTGCTACGAGTGGGGGGGGGGGGGGGGGGGGGGCGCCGTGTATTTAGGGTCAGAAAAACACCACTGAAGACGAACAACACGGCTGAAATTCATGCTGCGTGTCTGCGGCCGGCACTCACATGACGCTGGAAGGTGGAGAAGTGAATGTCGGGTATGAAGAGCACGGGCTGGGTCTCCATGTCGGTCATCATCTTGAAGACGGTGACATCGTTGCGTTTCTGGAGGATGGGCAGTTTGACGTCCACAACTGGGGCCAAACAGAGACACAAGGTTACTAATGGGCAGCACAACAGCTTGTGAATTCAACATTTTATAACGTCATGAAGATGTTTTTTGGTAAATGTAAGTGCAATATTTACTCTCTTACAACACTAGGAGTAATGAAAGTGAATCAAACTGTAGTTTTGGGCGATAAAACCAAAAAACGATGAGCTGAAAGACACTAAAACTTTCTCGGTTTGTCTTTTCTTTCTCATTGCTTATTTAACCCTTTTTTCAAATCACTGAATAGTGCAGCTGTAAGACAGAGTCGGATCATCTTATGACTGTAATTGAGGTAATTTGAGGTGAATGCAGACAGTCATGGCTGCACATGTCTGAACTTGTCTGGACAAGATGTCTCACTTTAAAAAGTAAAAGGACATCACCGCATGTCTGTGCGTCATCGCTGTGAAAATACACCTGATATTCTCCTGAACAGGGAGGGTTAAGTCAGGGAAGATCAAATAACGGTAGTTTCGGGCTGTTTGTTCTATTCAGTATCTTAACTATAGCTAATTTTTATTATACTTGTATTATACTTAATATACTTATAATTAGTATATTACACGTGTGTAATTTATTTATTTCTATTTTTTCTACTCACCTACCTCATAGAACTTTTACAATAACTGTAGCAATAACAAAAGTGTGCATAGGCATTTCCTATTATTTGTTTTTTATTTTGTTATTTATTTAATTTTTTTATGTTGGTGTTGATATTTAGGGTGTTTTTACATATTTCTCTTCTGTTTGTGTGTCTTAGGTTTTATAACGGTGCTTTATGTGACGTGTTGGAGCTTTAATTTCCCCGAGGGATCCAAATATTTATATCTAATCTCTAATCTGATGTGATTTTGTCCCGTTTGCGAGTGACTCACAGGACAGGCCGGGGTTGTGCTCGGCCACCTTCCCTTTCCGACGGGACTGTTTCCGCTCCTCGTCTCGGATCTTCCTCTCTGCCCCCTTGTCACAGAAGACTTTGATCTGGCAGTAGGCGCGGTGGATGGGCTTGTTGCTGCGATTGTTGTAGCTGTAGGTGTCGATCTGCAGGTTGAGGGGAAGGCCCTTCACGCCCTTCTGGGAGGAGAAGTCCGTGCTCAGGCAGTTGACCGAGACGAAGATCTGCGGTGGTCAGAGGAGAGGAAACGGGGCAAGAAAGGAGAAATTAGACAAAGGGGACTGGAGTTTAAACGGGGGAGAAGAAGCTTTGCTTGTCAGAAATAACCAACATCAACTTTTGTGATACTTAAATCATATTTCTAAATCATAAAGTCTTCACAGCAGCATCATGGTGAGTCCCTTCCACATCAGGCGCCACCAGGCTGCTTCGAGTGATCTGTGCTGACCTCTATCGGTCGACTCTAGCGATCACACGCTCGTTTCATTCTCTGCGGTAAGAGGTTCTCCTTTGTCCTCCCAGTGCTTGTAGTGCAAACAGGTTGACATCATTGTGTCAACAAAACACACTCACACACATTATCATAACAGGGCGATTAGTATAGAGGATCCGAGAGGGACGATGCACACAGACACTGGTATTAATACTAAATAAATAAAAACAAATTAATAACCCTTGGTGGATTTATTTGTTAATTTAAGCGTTGTGTTTCAAAACTATGATTATTATCACTACCTTAGTCAAGAAATCTAATTTATTTTACTTAATGGACTTTTTTTTTGTAGCGACTACATGGTAAAACACTTAAAAGCATAAAACTAAAAGAAAGGCACAACAAACAAAATCATTCCCACGAAAAGATGTTTAAAAATATTGATGTAATTTCTGTCCCTAGCCCCAGAATAGGTAAATATTAGCCTTTACAAAAACATATATGCTGCAGGGGAATCGGCCTGGGGGCAAACACACCTTCTCACACACACAACACACACACACACATTCATCTGACACCTTTGCTGGTGCTTACAAAAATACACACACACAGTGAAGTCATCAAATCACACAAGGATGCACATCCTATGGACACACGCCTCTAGTCATGAGACAGTTAGACCCACATCCTGGAGTGTGTGTGTGTTTGTGTGTGTGTGTGTGTGTGTGTGTGTGTGTGCATGTGTATGTGTGAGAGAGAGAGGGGGGTGGGGGTGGGGGGGGTTGTTGTGTGTGTGACTCCAGTAGCCTACAACAGAACTGACAGATGCTTGAGAAGAGCCGAGGCGCCATGTTGTCTCTCAGTCTGTCTGCCAGTGGGTCCGTCGTCTTCCATCTCAGACAAACAGTTTCCAGACAGCAACATGAGGGTCAACAACAAACCCAAGAGAGGAGAGAGTGAACTGGCTCCTCCTCTTCGTCAGCTCTCCTACCAGTGGAGCAGGATTTCAACAGGCCGGACCGCAGAACCGTCCAGTCTGGTTCTCTCTCCACCCACCCCCCCTGCTGAGTTTCCTCATTCCTAAAACTTTCTTTGTCGCTCCTGTTTGGCGGAAATATCCCAACATGCAGCATCACAATAGAGGTGACAGGCAGGTTGGACCAGTCAGGAGTGTGTGTGTGTGTAGGAAGTGCAGAATGCGGGCGCCTCCTTGACCAAAGGCACATGTGTAAGTGGCAGCATCCCCACTCTATCTATTTAACAGAATGAGTGTTAACACCTGACAAATCTTCATTCTGGTTTGCAGAAACCCATGTTCAAAGGTTTTTATGTGTTTACCTTGGCCTCCTCGTTGGTGTCCCAGGTGAAGGAGATGGCGTTGTAGGAAATCTCCTCAATGTTGCCGATGGTGTTGAAGCTCTCCTTGTAATCGGCTGTAATCCGATCACAAAACAAATCAACACCAGGTTTTGGTTCTTCGCAGAAAGCAGAAATTGTGAGCTTCTGAGGTTTTTAAAGATTGCAGATTAATCTCATCGGCCTTAATCCTCGCGCTTTCCAGCCACGCGAGGATTAACCAGCTAATGTCGGTTAATCAGTGTTGATGAGATGTTTGAGATATTACGCTTGATTTAAGTCCAAGCAAATACTGCACTTTTTTATTTTAGCAAATCAAAAACCTTGTGTTGTACTTACCGATGTCGAGGCACCTCTGCTTGGCAGTGTGCTGCCTGGAGTGCCAGTATTTCCAGTGTTTCAGCTGATCATCCCTGCACTTCTCCTCCCCAAACACCACCATCACTACACTCTGGCGATGGAATAACACAAAACAAGTGTAAATATCTTTGTCCCTCCCTTTTTTTTTATTCATATAGAAGTTCTTCTCCCATTGCTTCATTTCTCACCCTGACTTTGGTGATAGGTTGCTGCATGTCTTTGTTGTCAGTCTCCCTGAGGGTGATTGGGTAAAACTGGCCCTTGTTGAGATACGTCATCGTCCCGTCACCTGTCTTCTGACGCAGAGACTTGGACGCTTCCAGAGTGTACTCGAAATTATTCCTGAAACACGGAGAGCAAGTAAGCATCGAGGTAAAAACAAACAAACAACATATTTTCCGTAGAACTGGATAACTGAGAAAATGCAGGTCTGACCCAGGACAAAAGTGGCAAAAAGTGACTTGAGTACGCTTCAGTGGCTTAATCATGACCTAAAATCAGTGTGGTGTCAGAGCGGGGGCCAGATCCCGCCCGTGTCTTTTCACACGGCAGGGAGTCTGGTGTCGCTCCCCTGTGACTGCCCTGAATGAGGCCATTCTGCTCTTGTTGTGTCAGGGCTGAATGGTGGCGGTGTGGCGGGGGAATCCGGGACGGTGGTCCGGCGGCAGCGCGACTCACCCCTGCATGGTGTCGAACTGAGTGTAGTCCTCGGGCGCCATGTTGGCCATACGTAACTGGAGATCCCCTGGGAAGGAAAACACCTGCACGACACAAAGGAGACAGAGACAGACACACACAGAGGGACAAGTGAGATACAGGAATAATCTGTGTTTTACTGTAGTGGCCCTCGGGGATTTATTTCACCTCCTATTACAGTTTTATTAATTCATTCTTCCCCTTTATTCTCATTCCTTTTAGTTCTAATGGCTCTTCCCTCCCCTCAGCCCACTCCTGCACAGGGGGTTTTGTTGAATTTTACTCTTTTCTATGGTAATTCCCCACCAGGTTAAAAGGAGAAAGAGAGAAAGAGCTTTGGCTATTGTAGGAGAAAAGTACAGCACTTTATTGTGTTGGTGAGACAATGGCATAATAACACACTGGCCGCTATTTTGGCATGTTCAAATAAAACCAGGGAAGGCTGAGCCCACCGATGGCTCCATGGGATCAGGTGAATATCCTATTGTCCGATGGAGTGTGGGGGGGGGGCCTGAGAGGAGTAGGAGTAGGAGAAGAGGAAAGCGAATGAGAGGAAGAGGAGGAGGGGTGTGGGAGAGCATTAGAGGGTTTTAGAAAGAGGGGGTATTGGATCGAAACCCTCACCTCCTGGGAACCGTCCTTGAAACTCTCTGAGAAGGTGGAGTCGGGGGGCGTGCGGGACTGAGCGCCAGGGCTGAACTGGACCGAGTTGTGGTTGAGGTGCCTGTCGAACACGCTGGCGTGGCTGTCAGTTTCGGCGCAGTTGTTGGGCACGGTCACAGAGAAGCCATGGGCAGGCACCTCCGTCTTTATGGACGTGTAGTTGGGCAGGGCGGCGATGGAAACTGTGACGGTTGTGTCTGAGAGCAAAAACGAACAATCGGACAATCAGGTTTCCTGCTGTTGTCTGTTTTTATTGATTTATTTTTTTTTAATAAACTTGCATGTTTATGTGATTAAATGTGAACAGACCCGGTGAGGCAAACTGGGCCCTCTTGTCCTGGGCCAGCTGGAGAATATTGAAGGGCCCCTTGAGGACTTGGATCCTGCTCTCCATCCCGGCTTCCGGCAGAGGAGCCAGGGAGTGACCCGCCTGGAGCTGATGTCTGCAACAAAACCCAGAAAATTTCTGTCCTCTGATTTTTTTAAGATTTTGTACAAATACGACATGTTCATGTGTGTTGTGTTTCTTTTATCTTGTGTTTTATGCTTCACTGTTGCACAACCAAACGCCCTTTGGGGACAAATTGAGTGATTTATCGGTTAGCCTTAATTAACTGATAACTCCTGGATTCAACTACTACAGACAGTTTAAACAACATTCAAGCTGAATTATTTCCTTTTTTTGTCTTAGATCTGAAAGCTTCGTTGATTTACGACCCTTGTAAAAGGCTTTGTGTCTTGAGATCAAGGTCGCTACTCATCAAGAACAAATATGAGAGCAGTTAGAGAAGCAGATGACTGGCAAACTACATGCAGCTATCTTGTATATTTGCAAATGAGCTGCGAGAACCTGAAAGAGCTTGAATCTCCCTATTCCCTTCGTGCTGTTTTTTTTCCTTTCTTTTTTTTTTTTTTAGGGGGTATTAGTTGAGGGTTGCCGTTCACCTTTTGTTGTGATCCACATCAGAGACCATCGCTTCTGGCTTGCTCTGCGTTATTGTTCTCTTCTCCCTGGGCACCTGTATAGGAGGGTAAACACAGCCGCTCAGCGTCTGACCACATCACATTATCAACAAGCCGGGTCATCCCGACGTCTATATGGGCAGCGAGATCAGTTACACGGCATCTGCCTCACAGATGTTGTGGGTTGGTGGGACGTCGTTATGAAGGAAGATGATATAGTCAGGTGCCTGTAAGGATTTGGTAACTAACCCCCCACTTTTGTTTTTTCCAGAGAAATTGTTCCTGCAGATGTGGGGAATCATTTTTCCCCCTCCTCCCCCCATACCTTGTAGTAGTCGTAGAGCAGGCCGAGAGCTGCGGCACTGTCCTCGTCTCCATTGATGCTCATCATTGCCTTGGTGGCGGCTGTCAGTGGGTTCTCCAGAAACGATTTCCAAGCTTCATCCTCTGTGGTGAAGGAGCGACGTTGGCCGCCATAGCCCGGCTCGTTCTGGAGAACCAGGACCGCACGCTTGCTGCGAGAGAGGAAGGTTTTATGAGTCAGAACCCATCCCATATCGTTTTAATGTAATAATTTGATACAGTTTTATGTCAGCATTTGAAGACAGTATTGCATGGACACCACAGCAGCCGATACTGAATCCATAATACTGCCTTCAACTGATTGACTCTCCTCACTTGCTTCATACAAGTCCACAAAGCCTTTGACCTACAATCACGGCCTCATTCAAAACAGGTTACTGGAGAGAGAGAGATCCACAACGTAGATATTCTTTATCTGACTTATCGGACCAGTTGTTCGAGCTTCTCATCGATTGTGCAACAAATCTCAGTCGTTGTTCTGGGGTGTCTTCACAGAAAGAGGCTTTACAGGCTCGTCCGGTGTGACGGCTCGGCCGCCGCTCTCCGATTGGCAGAGGAGCTCAGCGCAAGTGACGCATCCGACTCTGCTGCATTCCTGCGTTTTAACAGTTCCACGCAACCGTTTTTGTAATGCTTGTGTAATAACACTGTCTGTTTTCCAATGCGCAGCCACTGCCTCCGACTCCTTCCTGGACGCCGTGAGGCCTCGAGAATCACTGCTTGTTATGTTATAATATGTCATAATGGGTCAATTTCAGTTACGGAACATACATTTTATTTAAGTGGAAATGGATATATTTCAAGGTGTAAGAAAATATCGAACATTCGACACTTAAAAGTTTACAGCCAATATTTGCACCGCTTCTATTTGCTCAGACGTGTAATGACTGATGACTACACCATCACTGGCCTTCCTTATCAAACTTCAGCAGCTACATACTTTTATAACACATCTTCAGTGATCCCGCCACCAAAATCCACCTGTGGATTCTGTGCCCCAACAAAGTAATTATGACAAAGTGCAATCGGACTGGCTCAGTTTCCAAGTGGAGTATCTACAACAAATACAGCTCCCCCCTCCTCTCTCTCAGTGGTCAAAGCAAAGTGATAATTAGTAATCCTATATCTAATTGTGCCATTCATAAAACCGCAACCTGATAAGATTCAGTATTTACAGGCAATAAAACACTTAAAGGAAATGTAATCCATAAGACAAAAAAAAGAGAGTTTGGTTGTTATGGTTCTCAGACAGAAATTGAAGATCCTTGAAGTCAGTAAAGCAGCATGAGTTCACAGACATTTGTAACTTTTAATGCACATGAGCACACGCACGTCATATATATATATAGTATGAATATTTCTGCATGCGGTCCTCTTATTGTTAAGCCCCGAATTTGACAAAACATTGGAGTAAAATCCACTAAAATCTCATATAGCCCTGTGCTTGCTTACATTGTCTGTTTGGCCAACGCCTAGCAGGTGTACAGTTTCACCCCCATCAAAAGTCTCCTTGTCATTGCCCTCAAAACAAATAAAATAAATAAAAGTAACAGGATAACCTCAGCATCTCTCACATCATGAGGTTTTTTTTAATTCACATCCTGCTTAGTGATCAGAATTATTACATGGAAATAAAAAAAAAACAGCTGTAGAGAGACTTTTCTTCATGACAGCCCCATGTTTCTTCCTGAACAAACATGATTAAGACTATGCACATAACTGTTAGAGCTTAAAGCAAAATCAAACACTAAACCGCCCATCGGTATCACGGGACAGTTTTTTTTTTTGTTTTGTTTTGTTTTATTCTAACAGACACTTTTGCTCGCACGACAGGTGGAGATACACCTGTACAGGCTTGAACATGACAGGTGAAATAAGCGGAGTTACACCATGGGAAACTATGAGATATAATCACTTTCCCAGTAAACTTACCCTTTAAGAATCAACGGGAGTCTATGACAATCCTCAGATAATATTCAATAAAGTCATGCACAGATATGTGAATAATATATATTTTCAACAGCTGCAGGTCAGAGACGGACCACAGATGGACCTTTAATAATCCAGCTGTGTGCCATCAGCTCAGAGAAAAAATGAAAAAAAAAAATCTCCCCAAAAATATTTAGAGTATTACAAGATAATTGTGTCAGCCTGTTTGTGGAGCAGGGTAAAAGTGGAGTCAGGACAACTTACTTGTCATGCTCCTGTGACATCTCGGTCGGTCGAACTGGACTTTCTAGTTGGTACTGAAAATCCGATCCGTCTTCTTTACCGTGGAAAACTCCGCCGCAAACACTGGATGAGGGCCGCGGCAACAAACAAGGTGTCCCCTACTGAGAGAACGGGTTTTGTCGGCTTTTCTCGCTTTTTTTGGGGCAATGCTGAGAACTCGAGGCCGGTTTTACCTGTGACAGGCCCGCGGATTGGATTACAGGTGGACGGGTGGGCGGGGCCACGCTGTCAATTGGCCGCTCTGTGGCGGTGATTGGCTTAACACCCCCCCCCCCCCCCCCCCCACCTCACCTTTACCTGGCCTACCTGAGTTAGTGTGGAAGGACTTATAGTGAGTCAGTGGAAAACAGGGTTTTAACAGCTGTGATTTCATCATGTTTGGGCAATTCACTGTGAAATAAAATCATAGATGCAAAGCGCTGATTAATTTAATAAAGACAACACGTTTTACTAGCTTATAAAGAAGATATAAATAGTAGCATGACCAGGGACGTGCACAGGAATCTTAAAGGGCAGTTCTCTGACCTGAAAAAAGGGCATTTCATGTTGAAATCTGAAATCCTTTCTATTATATTTTTCCTCAGAAGGGCAACATCAGACAAGGAGGGTGAACGGCAGTTGCCCAGACAACCAGGTCCATATAGCTGTGCACGTCCATGAGCATGACACTGTCATCGGGAACTATACTTTTACTTAAGTAAAAGTAAAAGGAAAGAAAGAAGCAAAAGGTGATTTAGTAATGAATGATGGATACCTGGAGAAAGGTTGGGAGATAAACCTTATGCTTGCAGCAGTTTAATTATTTATGGTTCCTCTGTACTCAGCAGGGGTGTGTGTGTGTGTGTGTGTGTGTGTGTGTGTGTGTGTGTGTGTGTGTGCGTGTGTGTGTATGTGAGAGAGTCATAGGGTAGGTTGTTTGGGGTGGGGGTGGTTAGGGTGCTTTTAACATTCTTTGTTCTACTTTTTGCGTCTGAAAAGTGCTTTATATGTAAATAATAATATTTAATAATAATAATAGATTGATTTCTGGGTGACACTGTGGTGCAGGGGTTAGCGCTGTTGCCTCACAGCAAGAAGGTCACAGGTTCAAGACCTCCTTGGTCCGGGGTCTGGGATCTTTCTGTGTGGAGTTTGCATGTTCTCCCTGTGTCTGCGTGGGTTCTCACCGGGTACTCCGGCTTCCTCCCACAGTCCAAAAACATGCTGAGGTTAATTGGTGACTCTAAATTGCCCATAAGTGTGAATGGTGTGTGTGCCCCATGACAGACTGGTGACCATCTGGGGTGTATCCCTGCCTCTCGCCGTAATATGATGGGATAGGCTCCAGCAGACCCTTTGACCCTAATGAGGAATAAGTGGTTATAGAAGATGAGAAGATGACTGACTGATTGATTTCTTCTGCCTTTTACTATGCAATTTATTTGAAATTTGATTTTTTTTTGGCAAATCTGGAAATATTTACTATAACTATGTGCAAACTGATTCTATGAGTTTTTCCCTTCACTCCGCCCATGAATCCTTGCTTCAAATGGCTACTCATGCAAAATTTGCCTTCTCAGTGACAATTGTGATGCAATGTTTTCCTTAATTTCCCTACTAACTGACTAACCAACATCTCTTTAAGACGAATTCCAACCTGCCTGTGTCACAGTTACCGGATGATGATACAGACAGTTGTTTACATAGATAGAAACACAGATTAGCATAAGGCTGCACAGCGGCAGGTGAAGAGCAGGCAAATTATTCCCGCAGAATTGTCAAAAATGTGCAAATGACATGAGAATTAGCATGCAACCAAATCAGGGAGGCCCCTCTAACAGTTAACAAAAAATGGGAAATTTTCCTATGGAAGTCTGGTAGGCAATGAAAACTATTTTAACAGTTAAATATATTGGATTTGTCTATCGTATGGTGCCTGTAGTTTGTGGATGGCACTGTGAGTGGATTTAAGCCAAATGAGACAAAAGATAAAATAAGGATGAATTTACAATAAAAACCCTAAAACCCCAAAGCACGAGATACAAAGAAACACCCTGAGTGAAAACAAACAGCTTTGTTCGAGAGCTTAAAAGATGCTATCAGCAATATTCAAAGTTTCTCCCTATACACACACACACACACACACACTCAGAGTGGGACACTAACAGTAGCTCCCCCTCCCCCCTCGCTCCCTCTCGCCTCCTGCTCATGGATCCTGGTGTACTGTTTATTTATCCCAATGGAAGAACACCTGCTTCTGCTGGAGCATGTTTGTGTTTGCACTGAGGACAGGGGATATAACAGTGAGAGAGGGATACAAGGATGTGTGTATGAGGGGAGGATGGGAACATGAGCCTGAGTTGCTGATGGCGGGTCTTACTAGATGCTGACTTGACAGTTCACAAAGAGGCCAAAACAGACAAAAGAAAACAGTCGGTATCAAACTGGAAAAAAAGACCAAACAAGCAACCTTTGGGAAGTTCTCACAGAGCTGAATGTTTTAGAAAAAAGTAGTTGTATAGGTGCAAATGGCTTTCTTGATGGGTTTCAGTCCAGATTTCTTCTCACTCCACTGAAACAGCACTTCTAAGGGTCTCAAATAACATATTCATGCAGGGTGATGCAGGAGGAGTTCGGGGCTCTCTGTAGCAGCAGTACCATGATTAACAGACCTGGGCAGGGGGTGTATATGTTTCTCCCCCTAACGTTCTGACAAGAGTTTTTCTAGTTTCTGTTGCTAACTAGTCTTATTTGCGATTCTGCATTGCGGTGTACCCCAAGGTACTATTCTGGGCCCTGTCTTGCTTGTTTTGTACATTTGTACATTCTAATTTAATAGTTTTGAACGTGTACCTTATTGCTGCAAACTGAGATGAGCCGCTGGTTCCAGATGTTTCCCATTGTGTATTCCCATTTAATAATTCTTAAAGGTTCCATAGTGTCCACTTTTGCTGGGTTTCATTTGAAGTGTTGATATCCTTAACAAGATATATTTGTGGTTTTAAGTTTTTTTAAAGAATATTTTATTTATTATATTTTAATTCTCATCTTTCTAGAAAGAACAAATCATTTTGTATCTATCTCATTAATATTATTGCATCTCTCCTCTGATTATTTGATTTGAATGGCTGTGAATGGGACGTGGAGATTAACTATGTAATTGTGACTTTACAACCACCAAATATAAGGCACAAAATATGGGCTGCATTTCTATATTTCTTTGTGGATTGAGAGTTTTGAAACACAGGATACTAACACATAGACCTTCCTTATAATAATAATAAAACAATAATCATAATAAATTATTAAAAAAAGGTTTGTGATATGAACTCTTTTTCTTCCATTAACAATTTGATGCACACATGACACCTTTTTTAAGCTCTGCAATTGGATGGTTATTGGTGAAATGCACATTGGGAGTTGTAGTCAGCTTCTTCACTAAGTTTTTAGTTTGCCTAAAATAGATTAAAATGCTTTGGCTTGAGCTGATGAGCTGCTGAGATCCAGCAGGAACACAGGAAAGCTTTGTTTCCTTCTATTCATCTCTTAATCCGCTCTAAAGGATGTAACTAACTAATGTCACTTGTCTCTTGTGTCTTCACCAGTTAATCTGAAGAGCATTACTAAACATAGGTCTAAATGTGCTTGTATTTCATTCCATCTACAGTATATTGTATTTCCCTCCTCACTTGTTCAAGTAAGAAAATGTTGGATCCAAGTGATCCAGATCCATCTAAATCCAGACTTGTGTTTACCTTCAGAGCTCAGCAGACTCAATCTCTTGCCTCTTCCTATACCACCAGTGGGTCCCTAATGTCCTCTGATTAGGATTAATTCATTGGTTCCTTGTTTAAGGACTTAAAACTAAAAGAAACTGTACTTTTGAAGTTGTAGTTCCTTCACTCTGAAGCACTTTTTTTGCAGGATATTTTGTTTGCCTCAGTTTTATTTGTCTAATATTACAAAGATTGTATTCATATAAATGATTTTTATCATTCTATGTGAACTTTTATCTTTTTGAGCACTTTTTTAACATTTAAAGAACTCATTCACTGTTCGCTTTTTTTTCTTTTGCTCTCCAACAGAAAGCATCCCACACCCAGGTACTTACTGCTGTTACAGTAAATAGCCCGCAGCCAAAAGGTGATCTCATGGCTGAGAGACACAAACATACAGGGCAAAATGAAAAGCTGCAATAACTGCAGACAAGTGGACGAGTAAGTGCAGTTATTTACGGGCAGCCCAACAGTTTCTAACGACTCAAAACCCCTCTAGGACTTTATGTCAACTCTTTCTGTTTGCTTAGAGGGACCCTCCCCCTCCCCCACCACCACCCCATCCTTTCACCTATCCCTCATTTCCACCCCTCCCCATCTTAGCTCCCCTCCCCCCATCACCTCCCTCATCCTAGAAGACAGTTGTGCCGCTGTCCCGCTTCACTCCAGGCACCAAACTGGGATGGAAATAAGATGCAAATCCATCATGACTTTTTTCTAGCGTGTAAGCACTTGTCTGAGCCGAGAGCACTTGTAACTGTACTGAAAGTCTGTTTAAATCACACTGGACCGTCAGTTCGGGTGCAGGCTTGAAGTTGGAAAAGCGAAGTGTTGCTGTTGTTGGGTAAACAGGGGACGAACCTTTATGAACAATGAAACAGTGTAGTGATGTGTTTGAAGATGATTATCATGTTGTTGGTCTCCAAACGTTAACAGACTCCACGTATGTGCACTCAGAGTATTTGAAGTTAGAAAACAAGCTGTCTGACTATTAAATAAATATATCTGAATGACGGGGAGTTCAATGCATGCAGTGGTATTACAAATAATATTGTATTGACTTTGTGGGATTGTCACGCCGCCTATGTAACTGATAACTTGTGGTTTATTTTGTGATCAGAGCCTCATTGCGTGGGACTTCCTCAGTCATTATTAGTTGTATTCCTTATTTAAGAGTTTTAATAGGGGGGATATATTTTTCCAGGGTTTGTTCTCAAACAGCCCGACGGTCATGATGTTTTGCTGAGGCTGGGATTAGATGGTATCACACTTTTCCCACTGATGATACTAAAAACAATCACCCAGACACCGAAGGCACGGCAGACCCGCATCCTGCTCTGCAACCATCTACCTCCCTAATGCATGGCCACATGCACACACACACACACACACACACACACACACACACACACACACACACACACACACACACACACACACACACACACACACACACACACACACACACACACGCACACACACATACGGACACACAAACAGAACAGGGGATTTTCAGGTGTTATGGGATTCTGGGATTCTTGATGGAGTGTTTGTGTGTTTTGCTTCACAACATTACTGATGTTTTAGCCTAATTGAACAATTGAAGCAAGCGTTATTATTCACAATATTGGTAGACGGCTTGTATTTACTGTGAAAATGTTCATTGCATGCTCCATGAAACAGAGAAATAAGCTTGTAGTGTAAAAAGGTTTCCCCGTTAATTTTATGTTGACCAACCAAAGTTAAGCCATGCAAAAAAAAGTGGGATGATTCAGGGATATTTCATCACTCTTTCACAACACTTGAAATCATGGAACAAAACACAATATATAACATATAACACATTAATGCTTTGGTCATTAGAGCAAATTCACTCTGCAGATATTAAGACGATTACAAGTTGCAGGTTTGTGTTAATATGTTTAATTGATAAAGGAAATATCCATTTTGTGCATCCTTCTTCACCTATCTATGAATAAGTAGCAGAATTTTCCAAATCACTCCCACTTCCTTTATTAGCTACTTACTTTAATCTAGATTTCTTTGTAAATTGTATAATTGGCCTTTTACCACTTGAATAGCATTCCAATGCATTTATTTAGGCTTGACAGTTCTTCTCTCATGAGAAGGTTTTTCTAGCAGGTAACAAAATTACAATCTTTTTCTTCTATCACCCTTTAAAAAAATATTTTTCTTCAGGCCAATACATAATTTACTTGTACTTTGCACATAACCCTTCTCAAATTTTGCTCTCATATATTAGGTTATATTCTATATTATATTATATTATATTATCTCTGATTTTCATGATATTTTAAAAACAGAGGGAGGTGTCATGTATTGACACAAAGGATTTTCGTGGGAGTAATGAGAAGACCTGTGGGAAGTTGTCGCAGTCATTTGATTTTGATGCACAGAACAGTGGCTGCTCTATAAACAAAAATGAATGCACAAACAGGGATATTGAAAAACCCGGGTTGACATGCGCACGCAAAGGTGGCAAAACTGTGGCAGCACTTGTTTTCTGAAACAATAGCGGACTGTAAGTGCAGCCTCTGAGCAGTCGTAATGACTTGTCTTGAACAGAAAAAAACAGACCTGTGCTTCTATCTCTTTTTTTGCATGTGAACTCATTCGTCTAACAAGGCGAGATGATGATTTGTGAGCCATCAGTGTGAGATTCAGACACCAGATAGATTTCCATGGGCAAATATATAGTGATAGTTGCAGGCAGAATGCACAAATTTCACTCAGAACATACCCTTAAGAGTAATAAAAAATATTCTTTAGTGTGCATATGCGTTTCTTCGTTCTCATTCAGCTTCTATCAGCTACCTGCATTTGTGTTATTTTGATACATGTTAAATCCCATATAAAGTGACACCTTACTAACCACTCTGTATTTACAGTCAGCTTCACTATAAGTGTGAAGTTTTTATAAGCAGCAGGGCTTGTCGTGTGTCGGCTGCCGGAGGAATGCAGGTGAACAGATCATACGACATTCCAGCGTGATCGTGGACACCTCACCGTGCTATTTTGAGACTCAGCTCTGTGGGAAATGTTGCTACTTTTATTTAAAAAAGGACAACGAGACGTCTGGAGATATAGAAATCTTTAAACATATCTTCAAGGAATCAAAGATTTATCAGTGCGGATGCCTTTTGAAATTGACCGGTATCCAGTGCAAAATCCATTCTAGGATTGTAAGACTACAATCAGTTTATTGTAAAAACTCATTTGAATGAGTGGCTAAAATCTTTTTTTTTTACTTTTCTTCATTTGGATGTTTACAATCTGTACATGTGTAATAATCACATTTTTGTAGATCCGGCCTAAAGCACCCAAAGTTCAGTACAGTCACACAACACCTTTTGTCTTTGTCAAAGAGCATGTGATAACGCCAGTGGTTGATCATTGTTTAACCGTACTCATCCCACTCTTGTGACTTCTACATTCACATTCATACAGACAACAATAATTGCCCTTGATTATATGTCACAAGGAAGTCGAGCAGCGAGGTGGAGGTTCATGGATGAGAACAGTGAGGTGAAGGCGGCAACTGTTGAACAAAGCGTGGGAGACTGCTTTAACGGGCCCGGCCTCTTCTGTCACCTGGTTCAGCCTCCTATTCTGCCCTGTCAGGCTTTGTTTCTGGTGGGATTGAGTCTAACTCAACCGCATCGGCAGCAATCAATCACAGCCTGTTCACTTTTTAGTTCACAGGAGAAGATTCTGATGTTTTACAAAGTAAAACAAAGTACAGGTATAAATTACATAAATTAAACATAGTTTAAGTTCCCTAGTAAAACTTTCAAATCATGTGTTTTTGTTAACATTATCAATAACACCATGGGGGTTCTACAGATCCAAATGTAGTGCCTTTAAAACAGAATTTCTCTTTTCAATGTGTATGTGTGTGTGTGAGGAAGATATATTGAATCATTAATGTATAAGCAGCATTTTAATGTTGTAGCTAGTTTTTTATGCTTTTAGATGTATTTACTGTATTACAATCAATGCTCATTTAGAATCCTACTCAGCAAATTAACACATTTATGGCTGTTAAATGTAAAGGAGTCACAATTTTAACTATTCTGTTCTGAAATGTAGTAGAAGTAAAATGTATAAAACAATGAGGGTAAAAAGTACCTCACAATTGTACTTAGGTATATTGCTTGAGTACATTTCGTTACTACATGGGACACGGCAGCAATTATGTAGCCCAGAGGAGGCTGCATTTATATGTTGTTGTGAGATTTGTTGTCACTAATGTGTTGACTGATATTCACAACCCACAAACACATACACTCTCAGAGACTCACCGGGCAGGAACCTGCACAGATTTGCTGTTAAACCTGAAATGTTTCTTCAGAAGGAAGCAGGAAACAACAGTACAGTCCTAAATGTACCCGGAAAATGTACCTTGTTAAACAACAAGCTGAGATTCAAAACAGTTTTAACATGGCTGGATGACGTAATATCTCATGATAGGTGGCTACTCGATCTCTTAGATCTTGTTTTTTTTTTTTTCTTTTCACTTTCATATTTCATGATGAAGTACGTATGGCCTGGTGCATTAACACTTTATGTCATCAGCGAGTCTACTGAGGGGACTTTGTACAGAAACAACACTGTAGGCCTTTTTGCTGCCTGATTGTAGAGATGTTACTACACTGGCCAAATCTTTTTTTCCCAGACTTAAGTGAAATGTTTAATTCTGAAATTATAATAATTAGAGCTCATATTCTTCCTGGGATCAGTATCTAAACTGTGACTGAACTCTCGTATCACATAACAG
The DNA here is from genome assembly GCA_030544235.1 of Lepturacanthus savala. NCBI lineage: Eukaryota > Metazoa > Chordata > Actinopteri > Scombriformes > Trichiuridae > Lepturacanthus > Lepturacanthus savala. Next base: position 14,241,491 of record CM060469.1, on the reverse strand, counting down.
GAGAAGCCTTAAAAAATGTTTGACACTAGAGAGCGACAATATTAAAATAGAACATTGTTGCTCCATCTGTGCTCACAATGAATAAAAAATCTGAAAATTAGAAGGTTAAATCGAAAGGATTATAATTTGATCAACACTATACACGCTCAGTCTCAGATTAATTTTTTTTTTCCTGTGGCAATACAGTCAGCAGGATCTCAGAGGGCATGTATGAACCTGCAAGAGTTTCTGTTGTCTTCAAGCCAACCGTTGCTGTTTGGAGATTACTGTGAACTTAATATTGTGAAGGTGCCGCTACACTGAAACCAATTCTCCACCTGTTGAACCTGTACCATAAAAGCACACCGTAGACCCGGTTGCATCACTGGCAACGGTTTTGGGGGAGATCAGTGAGAAATCCTTCCAAATGAGGACCGGTTTAGTATTGCCTTCATTATAAGGGGTTAACGGCAGGTGACAAGACAACCGAAAAGGGAGAAAACAGAAGAGTTTCACTTGAACCGGGGCCAAGCCTTTAAGCCTGAGGGGGGACAGACAAAGTGATGAGTGTGATATTAAGCATTAAGGATAAAGGAGGAATTAATATAATAGACTAATGGAAGTCTATAATAAAGTTCTTTATTTGAAGGGGCATGCTGACCCAGGAAACATAATATAATATGACACATCCAGGATCCTAATTACCACAGACGACACTAAAGTCATGTCTTGTGATTTTTCCAGCAATTTTGGAGATATATTGTAATCTGTTACTAAGTACAGGTACAATAGAGACAAATCTCTGAGGTAGAGATCAGGTAGTTGCCTTATAAAGTGTTTCCAGAAATAATGCAGGACATAAATGTTTGTACTTGCAAAAAACACTTTGCAAGTGCAATAAAGGATTTATGAAGAACATAATTAATAAACAATGTTCAAGTAACCTGCAACCTAGCAACCAGTGCTACCCACTTCACCATCCTAGATTTTAGTTTTACTTTAATTCTATCAAGGTTCTTGCAAATCTTAGTTGTTTACATAAGATTTCATCTGTAAAACTGTTCTGTATCTCAACTTCGTTCTTCGTCACAGCATCAGGCATCAGAGGGAGTGTGCTGCTAAAACAACATAGAGATGGATCTCTATTATCAAGGGAACCACGGACCAGTAAAACCAGCAGGTCAATCCCAGCAGGGCTGATCCTAGGGTGGAGCAGAGAAATCACTGCGACTGACAAGTTTGTTCAGTGTCATTACGGGTTTTGTTTTTGATGAGGGTCAGGGTTTCACTTTGTGTGACGTGTATACAAACACATGCACAGACACACACATGCATGTTCTCACAGCAAATCTGTCAAAAATGAGTTTTCCTGCTGTGTTTATTCAGTTGTTTGTCTTTTGATCACTGTAAATTTGACATGACTCAAACATTTTAAAGATTTTGATTTGGTACAGGAAGAGCAAGGGCGACACGGTGGAACAGGGGTTAGCGCTGTTGCCTCCCAGCAAGAAGGTCACAGGTTCAAGACCTCCTTGGTCCTGGGTCTGAGACCTTTCTGTATGGAGTTCACATGTTCTCCCTGTGTCTGTGTGTCTGTGTCCCACAGTCCAAAAACATGCTGAGGTTAATTGGTGACTCTAATTTGCCTGTAGGTGTGAGTGTGTGAGTGAATGGTGTGTGTGCCCCACGATTGGCTGGTGACCATCTGGGGTGTATCCCTGCCTCTCGCCTGTAATGTGCTGGGATAGGCTCCAGCAGACCCCTGTGACCCTAATGAGGAATAAGCAGGTATAGAAAATGACTGACTGACAGGAAGAGCAGGGCAATAAATGCACAATAATAATTCAGTAGTTTTCTCACCTGACCATTAGAGGGAGTCTGCTCCACAACCCTGGAGCCAAACAGGTAAAGTTTGGACACAATAGTGTTGAAGCAGGACACAACTAAAAGACCTTTTTCTGATGACCTGAGCAGCATGTTGGAGCCATTTGCCGGACTTCAACTATATTTGAACATATGAGGTAATTTCTGTTTACAGTGTATATATTTATATTTTTAGTGAAAGTGAGGAAGGGGGTGGTTTAGAAAAAAAAAGAAAAGATGTAGTTTTGCAATGTTTCCTAATATGAAATAATGAATGACTAAGTCTTTCATAACGTTCATCTCAAAATCAATGTTGATCAGTTATGCATTAAGCCTTTTTCATTGTATATATTCTGATGCTTCTTAGCATCCCCTCATAAAATGTTTCCATAATCAATTTCTGAACTACAAATCCATTTAGATTTTATGAATGAAGTCCATATTATGGTTTTATATTACCTAAAACATCCAACATAAGAGTCATTGTCTCAATCAGTGTAAGGAATATTTTAAGATTTAAAACATTTCATTTTTCAAATGAATACAGGTCAAAATTAACATGGAGCACAATCTAGGTGTAAAAATGTACAATATTTTTTGAAATTTGACATATTTTTGTATTTTCTGGGTAACTTAATGAAACGTCAGTCTAGAATTCAGGGTAAAACGAACCATGTTTAGAACCACGTTTTAAGACTAAAAGAAAGTAATTATGACTAAACAGGACATCGTAACTTTCTTTTGTTGACCTCTGACACTTGACTTATTAAAACAGCAATCACAGAACACTTACAGCAGTCTCTGTCAGTGTGACAGTGTAAGCTGACTGCCACAAGAGGGCAGTAGGTGATAACTTTGTTTCATGTCAGCTATCAAACTCATCTCTACCTCTGTCCTGTTTTTACAGAAACAGGTTGTATAATATAAGATTTGTTCCACACGCCTTCTGTTCCACCTGCAACCTTCAACTGGAAAGGATACAGCTTTCCACTGTAAAACTATTGTTTTTCCTCTTCTTAAACTTAAAAACTGATTATTTTCAGTCAAGATTTGGACAGCACTAGTGAAATTTGCAGCGTTCATCTCTGTACTTACTTTGTTAGACCTTATTGTTGCATTTGACACTATTGACCATCACATCCTGTTTAAGAGACTTCAGTTTACTTTATTTCAGTTTATGCATGTTATCGATGATTCCTCCATGCATGCAAAAGTTAGAAACACAGTTCCGCAAGGTTCTATATTGGGACCACTAATGGTCGCAGCATCACCTTTTATATACTTGAGGAAATATGATTAAGAAAAGGGTGACACGGTGGGGGCAGTGGTTAGTGCTGTTGCCTCACAGCAAGAAGGTCTGACCAAGGTCCCAGACCAAAGTTCAAGACCTTGGTCTGGGACCTTTCTGTGTGGAGTGTTTATGTTCTCCCTATGTCTGTGTGAGTTCTCTGCAGGTTCTCTGGCTTCTTCCCACAGTCCAAAAACATTCTGAGGTTAATTGGAGACATCCCCTGTAAATGTGTGAGTGAATGGTGTGTGTGTCCTACAATAAGCTGGCGACCATCTGGGGTGTATCCCTGTCTCTCGCCTGTAATGTGCTGGGATTGGCTCCAGCAGACCCCTGTGACCCTAATGAGGAATAAGATAAATGATTGAATGATTAGGAAATGTACCATAAACCTTCACTGTTATGCAGATGATACTTAAATTTTTCAATGAAGCCAACTTAAAGACAGAAGGACCTGGATGACCCGATGACAATTTATTGTGCTTGGCTCTACACACCTCAGAAAGACATTACCTGATTAAATGGCTGCAGAATGCAGAATGGGAGGTATGTAGAGTAGACATGTAGAGTAGGCATTTTTTGATAAAGCTTATATTTAGGGCCGGCTCTGGCTTGCCTTGAACCTAGTTATGCTGGTATAGGCTTAGACTGCTGGGGGACTTCCCATGATGCATTGAGCTCCTCCTCTCCCTCTCCATCTATACACATTCATGTCCAAATAATGCATGTTAACAATTCGGCATCTTCTCACACATGTAGTTTTGTGCTTTCTCTCTCTCTCTTAACTCAACCAGTCAAGGCAGATGGCCACCCACCTGGAGCCCGGATTCTCCTCGAGCTTTCTTCCTGTTAAAGGGGAGTTTTTCCTCGCCACTGCCGCCAAGTTCTTGCTCACGGGGGAATGTTGGGTCCTTGTAAATTAAAGGGTACGGTCGTCGTAACCTGCTCTATTTGAGAAGTGCCCTGAGATAACTTCTGTTATGATTTGGCACTATATAAATTAAATTGACTTGACTTGACGAGGCAAGAAACAGCCTCACATGCGCACACACACAACTTCACACAGTTGAAAAGGGCTTTATATTCACTCCGCCTTTCCTGACCCCTCTATTTTTATGCAAATGTATTCCTGTAGGACAGTGTATAGAAGCTCTTGTCTATGTAAATTAGAAGTGGGCTGAAATGGACGCTGCAGCCTTGATAAAAGACAATGTTTGATATGAGGCCTCTTAGCTGGGAGGCCTCTCATTAGGGTAATGCTGTTTTTTTCACTAAGACAAATTTATTCTCACACACACAGGCAGAGCTCTGACTCTTTGTCTTTTTCCTTTCTACTCTCTCTCGCAGACACATTTATCTTCTCATGAATATTTCACCACGTTCATTCCCCTGTTGAGTTTCACTCTTGCTTCCTCTCTCATCCTCATCTCCCCTCTTTCCTTCACTCTTTTATCTTGAGGGGTGTCAGTCTGTGTTTCTGCAAAGGAAAAACAAAAATCATCACAGATTACATGAGGAAGAAGGAGCAGCACTTATGTAATGAGCTCTTGCTTGGTTCATCATCTGTGCATATGCATGTCAGCTGTGTATCTAACAGCCATGTCAACGCTACAAAATCAATGGATCCACATTTAGCCGTGTATAGCACACAGCTAGATGCACAGCAGTATATTGAAAGAGTTTCATTCATTAACAGGTAAATAGGTTTGTGAAAAGCATACTCGTCACCAAGCTATCAAAACTGAATATATTTTAATGCTACCTATGCAAATTAATAATGTTGACAATACAAAAAACTGACATTTTGGCCACTTGGAGGCAGTGAAAGCAGGTTGAGAACATGGACGCACCTTTAACAGTAGGTTGATAATGATAAACCTATTTACACATCTCAGCTGTTAGGGAGCAACATTAGCTTTCATTAGCAGTCGTGTCTCTGTCCATCAGATGCTGTAAATCAGTTCTCTCTCTCTTTTTGGTCTCCACCTACGTCATATATGGCTCTTACTGGTGCCTAAACTACATTTTGTGTCCCGAGGTAGTTCAGTTTAAGAAGTTGAGGCACAGATAATACTACACATATGATACTTCTCACAGCTCTACATGACACATCAAACAGTCAATGCAATCATACATGACACATCATGCCCTCTGGATTCCGATCTCAATTAGCATCACACTGGTCTTGGTTAAGTAAGAGGATACACTGATGTATAAAATAATTCTTCAGGCTGTTGTGTTTAAATTGAGGGACTGAATTAGTATTCTCTGATTCAAACACACATGGCACATTGTCATTTGGTACATTCACTTCTTTACTGTCAAGCTGCTCCAGAAAGTTTTTTAAAAGACTCTCCAGCTGATCTAGAGCACTGCTGCATGTCTATCAGGCACTGGAAGAGGAGATCATTTCTCAGCAATATTACTCTCTCTCTACTGGCTTCCTGTAAATTCCTGTGTTTTCCTCATTTACAGACCATACAGCAGCATGCTGGGCAGCGACCCACGAGTGGTTCTCCCTATTGTGGACCGGGTCTGACTATATCCTGGTGGCACCTAGAAGCTACCATGGATCCTTGTCACTTCACCTCAGATAAAAGGAAGGCCAATTTTATTATATTACGTTATAGTGGAATGGTGGATATGGCAATGTAATAGGCAATGTAACTTTTAACTAGAAGAAAAAAAAGAACTGCCCCTGATTTTGAGCCATATATGTATCTCTAAGGTCTAAGAAGCTTTCTGATTCTTCTACAAACATGCACAGAAAGAGGAAAGCTGAAGATTTATTGCCATATATGACTGATGGACCTGTTTGAAAAGACAAAGGAAGGGACGAGGATGATGGACAGACAGAGGAGCAGCTCCACATGAGAGGAAACAGGAAACAGGATATCAAGAGAGGAAGTGCAGCAACAACATCTCTCACTCCCCTGCTGTCCCTCTCCTCCTCCTTCTCTTCCTTCTCCTTCTCCTCCTCCTCCTTCTCCTCACTACACACTCATGCACAGATGTTCCCATGTAATTCCCTTTCCTCCCTCCCACCCAATTCACTGCACTTGCAATGCTGGTGTAGCCATGGAAACCGTGCTTGACATGTATTCACAGCAATCACGCCGTGAAAATGGGACTATCCCAGCGCCTGGAAGGAACAGCGGCAAAGAGGCTGCATTCATCACCATGACGAGGGCAGTGCTGGGCGTTAGTGTGGCTGACTTCACTGTACACACAACAAGTCAGATCTAAGAATAACATCTCCGCTTGTTTCTTTTGTTCCTCTGACAGCACAGGGCACACGGATGAACTGAAAACACAATGGCAAGGAAAACAGCTTGAACACGTTGAATAGAGCCACTTGTCACATTAATATTAAGCCCACACTGACACACACTCTCTCACATATGGCAGAATATACACATGTGCACGTGTTAACATGTGTCATAGTCTGTTTTATCAGTTTTTAAAAATTCTGTTTTAGAAAGATCTGTCTGTTTCTATACCATAAGGTTTTAAGACATTGTTTGGTTTCTTAGACCACAGAAGCAAGGTGATTTTGATTTGATTTATTTATATCATAATTAAGAACCAGAATTTATCTTCATAAGAATCATAATTATTATCACAGTAAAACTTACTAGCTAGATGGCATATCACAATCTATCTTGAAAGCACTGGAAAAGGCGATAGAAGGTGTTTTAATATATATATATATATATATATATATATATATATATATATATATATATATATATATATATATATATATATATATATATAATTTCTTATAGTGAGAAATGAAAAGCCTTTATATGATTTTGTTAGAATAATATTACATTTTTAAAGAGTTAATTTAAAAAGCGGAGGGAAGAAAATTAGAATGAGCAGCTTAAAACAAATAAACCAAACACAATGTGGTGTCACAATCTGTGCTTTTTTCTCTATTTTTTCTCTGCCTGTGTAGAACCATGGATACTATGTTCTTAACTTCATACATATTTATTTTTGTACTAATAAACAAATTTTGCTCATAAAATCTCTCGTGAAGCCGTCCATCTCCCCACACTCATGCGTCAGTCTGTAAACCTCGCTGATAGAGTCACAATGAGAGTGAAAAAAAAAAAAAGAATCGACTGTTAATACTAAAAGCCACGATGACGTCACAGACTCGCCCTTTATATTCTGCTATCCCTCCTTTGTGTGTGTAACACCAGGTGTCGGCCAGATCACTGACCAGTCGGCGGTGACACACTCTCCTAGCATCCTCCCTCCGTCTGACCCCCCCCCCCAATCCTGTCTGTCTCTGTCTGTGTTTAACACTCCTCATCTGTCTGACTCTCTCTGTCTTTCTTGTATGCACCACATGACCTCGCTGCCCAAAGATCACGCCACAATACGAGCGAGCATGTCAGTCTGTTTCTTTTTTTTTCTTTCTTTCTTTTTTTTTTTTTACTGCCTTGGGTCTCCATGGTAACAGTAAAATTTCAGGGAGTGGGAGAGAGAGAAAGAGACACTAGGAGAAGCAGGTTTGCAGTGATTAATCAAAGAAGAAGAAGATGAAAGAAGATGATGATGTACTTTATTGATCCCTGTGGGGAAATTAATCCTCTGCATCCTGTACATACACACTAGTGCAGAGCCTAGGGACCAATTCCAATTCGATTGCCAGGGCTTTGGTCAGGGGCTTTTGTTATTACTGTTATACACTAGTATTAACCCTAGCATATGTGTCTTTAGTGTTAAACCTAATGATATATGAATACTACTTTCTTTTCCACACTTACGTGCTGTAAATTGGTGATAGAATATGTGGAATAGTCATCACTATAGTGATGGCTAATGAGGATTTGTAATTAACATAAAGGTAATAAATTAATTACCTTCATATCTCTCCGCACAATTACCCTACCGAGCTTATTACATTACATTAACTCACCTACCACCAAACAGAGAAATTCAACTGGCAGAACATATGATATTAAGTTAGGATGCATGCGAAAGTCTTGATGTACATCCAATGATCACCACACATTTTTTTTTTTTGTTTTTTGTTATATGTTGACAATTTCTTATGTATTGTGTACATTAGTCAAATTCCTTTACTGTTTTACACTTGCACTTTGTCTTATCAGCTTGTCAGTCAAATGTGTAAAACACTTTGAATTGCACTAACCTGTACAAACGGTGCTGCGATTGAATATATTCACATTTTCTTTAATATTTATTGATCATAATCCTTTTCTTAAAAAATAGCTTTTGTTTTTCCATTAGTTTCACTTATCTAAGTTATGTGACAACAGTAAAGTGGCTGCCTCCAATGTAAGGAGAGCAGTAAAGGAGACAAAGGGACGACGGGAGGAAAGTAGAACGACAAATCCAGGAGGGCAATTCCTGAAATATGTAGCAAGGACTAAGAAATATGACTATATGTGATTACTCATGATTACAAGGCCACACTCTCCTCCTTGTCAAGTGCTGATGCATCTCTAGCAAGTGAGCTAAGTTATTTTTATGTTCGCTTTGAGACCATCAGCAGCCAGGAAGCTCAAACAGCTAAAGCAGAGGTTAATGGATAGTTAGTTGCACCTTTCACATCTATCATCCTTTCTGTACATGACATCAGGAGGGCTTTCAAGCGTGTGAACACCAAGAAAGCAGCAGGAACAGATGGTATCAGTGGGCGGGTCCTACTGTAAGGTACTGACCAACTAGTGCCAGTGCACAATGATATTCAACCTGTCCCTGGCTCAATATATCAAACGCACATGCTTCAAGGAGTCCATCATCATTCCTGTGCCCAAGAAGATTAGACTAGCATGAATGAATGATTGCCGCCCAGTGGCATTTGCCTCTGTACTGATAAAGTGCTTTGAACAGCTGGTCAAGGATTACATCTGCTCCTCACTACGCAGCACAATACACTCACTACAAGTTACTTACCGGCGCAACATCATCCATCATCTGACACACATCATCCAAACCACCCACTCTCACCTGGACCTGAACAATGAGAGCAATGTGATATTACTGTTCATTGTCTACAGTTCAGCGTTCAACGCCGTAATGTCCTTCTGTCTCATCAAAAAGCTTAAGGATCTGGGGTTAAACACCTCACTGTGCATGTGGATCGTAAACTTCCTGATGGGTAAACCCTGGGTGGTGAAAACACCCCATCCTTAACACCGGAGAACCCCAGGATTGAGTTTTGAGCCGCCTGCTCTATTACGTGTAGACACGAGACTGTGTAAGCCACTTTTAACTCCAACAGCATCATTGAGTTTGCTGATAACAATGAAAAGGCCTACCTGAAGGAAGTAGGGGCCCTGACCTGCTGGCGTCAGGTCGATAACCTACTTTAGAATGTCAGGAAGTCTAAGGAGCTGATAGTGAACTTTGGGAAGAAGCAGGAAAGAAACTTCACCCCTCCTTAACATCAATGGGTGCCTTAAGGACATTTACATCTGGTGTTGCAGGAACAAGGCAAAGAATTATTCGGGATCCCAAACACCCAGAAAACATAAGGAAGATGGAACCAGATACATCAGGCCTCGACCCTCAGGCCACTAGGATTCCAAATGAGGTCACTGCCTAAAACTCATATGTTTTTTAATAAATACATTTTTGTAATTTATTTATTTGAATTTACTATTTTTTAATTATGAATAATTCTTACTAATCATTACTTTGCTTATCAGTGCAATGTTCATTGCACAATTGAAGGAACTGACGGGAACGCATTTGCCTGCGAATACTCTGTTACCACATGTGACGAAGCAGAGGAGGATACATAACAGATGACTGCCGCATCATCATCATCACTGAGGAGGGTCACCTTGGGAGAAGAGAGGCGAGCAGAGGAGGAGAAAATAGAAACGAGAGCAGAGTGCTCTTCATCAGAGCAGAACGTGACCTGAGGCCTGGACACAGATTGAAGCCTCTCTCTGGCTCTCTCTCTCTCTCTCTCTCTCTCTCTCTCTCTCTCTCTCTCTCTCTCTCTCTCTCTCTCTCTCTCTCTCTCCTCTGCCGTCTGTGCCGCTTCTCAGCCTTTTAGCCAGATTACCTCAGTGATACAAAGCCGCGGCGTTGACAGTTTTTGTGCCCGTGGAAGAAAATCATTGATCACGTGCAAAAAACAAAGACCATGCAGATCTCCATCTGTGTGAGTCTGGCACTCTTGCATAATCAGCTCAGAGCAGTCATATATGACAGCAATGTCAGTGTGACGCTGCTGAAAAATTAATATGCTGAAATTTATGAAAAAAAAAAAAGTAAAACGGAAAGCCTAACACTATAACACCACATACTGTAAAAAAAAAAGAAGCATGAAACAACATGTTATCAGATTTTCCATATTTGGGTCATAAATCACTTCCTGTTGAGGCATTGTTTCCAGGAAGACAGTGTGGCAGTACTTCCCTCAGGGATATCCTTTGTGTATAGACACAGGATATTTGTGAGCCTACCAGATCTGGCTTTATGCCTGTTCCAAATATAGCACTTAAGGGATATGGCTGCGCATTTTCTATATGTTTCTTTTATTGTTAACTAATCTCCTGTGCAAAACAACAATGAACGGATCCTACTTACAATACTAATAAAAGATTATCTTATCTTATCTTCTTATCCTTCTCATCCCTAAAGGCTGTACAACAGTCCTTTCTCATCTGAAATTTTGCTGTCCTGACCTGAGAAAGACCTGATTCAGCCACATATTGTTGGATAACCACCTTTTCGTGGTACTATTGTGTGAGTATCCAAAGTCTGAAGCTGCAACTTTGGGCTTCAGAGCAGCTCCAATACAAATCAACAAGTCTGTATATCCAATTACACTACATCCAATTCTATATGTATATACTGTACGGTCTAAGGCTTTGCTACTTATGACTTTTTTTGAGGTGAACAATGTCCTACAAAGTTAAAAGAGGTTCAGTTTTGTAGCACACGAGCTAACGAAGCTCTGGCACAGTGGCATCTGCTGTATCCAAAAATATTCTCTGGAGCCTGAAAATGTGAGTGCTATTAGTCTTTGGATACATTTCAGAAAAAAAAGATGGCTGTCATCTTTGGGAATTAAGGAAGATGTCACCCACTGTGAGTCATTAATGTGTTTTTAATAGATTTTGGACAACAATGGAGGTCTACGACATAGATGAGTAAGATATTAGGCTTTGGATACACAAACAATACTTGTAGATAGGATCATTGTTTTTTTTATTAAAAATAGTTTTCTCTTTTCCCTTTCAGTCACTTATTTATCATAAAGGAACCTTTATGGACATAGAGAAAGCATCCTTCTTTGGTCATTGAGATGTTTTACCCAAGATACTTAAGCACATCTTTTCTGTTTTTTGTTCGACTCTGTTTTATGGAGCCTTTGTTTTTTAAATGATAACAGAAAGTGTAGGCGGGCTGCTCACATCGCTATGGTGACCATGGCAGGAGGTAAGAAAGGCAAACGAGTAGGAAACTCAATGAGAGAGAGCAGATAGATCGATTCATTCGATATTATTGTTACAAAATAAAATGTAGCTCACAATATGACATAATATCATATCTCATACAAGTGTAATGTTCAGTAACTCAACGATTTCTAATGTTACAACAACACTTGAGCTGAAGGGCCATTCAAATACACCCCTGTACAAACATGTACGCATACACTCCAAAGCCCTTAGAGTTTAAACATAAAAAAGGTTCAATCTTGTCATCTAACTCTCCCAGAAAGCAGTAATCCTGGTGATGTGTGTACATCATACTCAATACTCTTTCTTTTTGCCAGCTGTGTTCGCAGAAAATGTTCAATTAGCCGCCAGAACCAACTAATCTGTCCAGTCTGTAATTTTGGTGGGAAAGCTGACCTGTTTTACCTGCTTTGTCTCATATATTCTGGTACATGGTACCCCCTCCCTCCCCCTACTCACGCTTCCTCATTCTCTCTCTTTTTCTCTATTAGGGCTGCAGTCTGACCCGGCTAGCTGTTGCTAAGTTTATCTCTGTGCCAATCTGTGCCCTAGAGGCATGCAGCGGCAGCCCAGAAAAAGACAGAGTGCACTGTCAGTTAGAATAATCAGGGAGGGAAGAGGGGAGGAGGACGGGATGAAAACTCATGATGGCCTGCTCTGATTTTGCAAGCGCTCGAGCTGTAATCTACTGTGGAACAAGGGCCGACGTGGGCGAATGAGAGTGTGTGTGTGTTTTTTTTGTTTTTTTTTTATGTGTGGGTGTGTGGAGTCCTTTTTTGCTTTCACATTTTGCATTACATAACAGTGGCATCAGAATATTAGCCACACATGATAGCGGGGTGGCTTTGATCAAAATTAGCCACGTTTCCAGTGACCTTTCTGTTGCTGTTTGCCTGACTCAACCACTTAATAATTAACACTAACCCCTCAAACCATTTCATCTGGCCCATGCTAATTATTCCATGTTGTGAGCATGCATGAGAGGCATCATACTGTGCAAAGATGTTCTTTTGAAGCTTTCCATGCAGCCATGCTGCAGTGTTGTTGGTCATATGTAACTTTGAAAAAAATAGAGCTCGTCATGATCACATATTTTTTTGGTTTCATCATGGGAACAGTATGGTTTTCTCCCTGTAGTTTGAACAAGAAACCAAACGTGACCTAATGTGTGAGTTAACACCTCGGAGAAACCAGGATGGAAACCAGGGTATTTATGGTCTAGATCAGCCCTGCACACTGCTTTAGCCGGACACTAGAATATACTCCGAACCTAGCAGTCAATATATTGATCCAGAGGCATGCCAGTGAATAATTGAGCTTGTGACCTCTATGCAGAGCTGACATCATCACTCCGGGTCTGGAGCCAAATTCGTCCTGCTGCACTGGAAAAGCCCCTCTGGCCAGCACTGGGCGCCCTGCTGGTGGTTTGCTGTATCCGAGCAGGCTGTGAGCATGATATGACGACACTTTGACTGAGGGCTTATATGCTGTAGGAGCCATACACACACATATTGCTATTTGGTAAATTGTGTCTATTTTAATCGCTTGATTGCTATGGTCATGTTTACACTTGCTATTATTCTCCTCTTGGATGCTGGAATGCAGAAACATATATTTGTGTTGTTTGCAACGGTGGATAGTGCTGGTAGATAGAGTTTTAATGCACATGTGCATAATATGCCCCCAAAAAACCTGGTGCTAAGATGTGGAGGAATCTGCAATTCATTTTCCGATTGCAACCAAGTTTTTGACTATGTGTAACATGATGAATGTGTGTTGGGTAATGACTTATATAAACAGTCTATGGTAATAGCATGTTTAGAATACAACATACAACACAATAGATCAGGTTTTGTGTTACTTCAATTAGATTTGTATCCAACATTTTCCCTGCTTCCTGTGCTGAGTATGCTGCAATTTAACAAGGAAATTGAAATTTATCCCTGAAACACAAATCCTACCTGGAGCAACTCAGAACATGGTACAATGTCTACAGTAGGTGGCATAGTTTTGAAACGAGATTGTGCAACATGTCCTTTCTTATTACATCATACGGTGAAGACATATGCACTTTGAAATTAATACGCCACTTCACCTTTGGGGAAACCACAGGGAGTGGCCCTACGTATCATAAAAGCCTGAGTAACTTTCCATTTCAGCAGACGAGGAAGAGAGAAGCTTAAGTTGTGGTCACACTTTGGTAGTTTTTTTTTAATGTCTAAAAGAATCAATTACACCTTACAGATAGTATCACAGATAGGAACCAGATCGCTCTGCTCCATTATTACAAAATGCACTGCTATGAGCACACCACTGCTACTCCCATCAGGAGACGCGTGTCCTCATCATGCCCACTTCCTGGTAGAAAGCATTCCCTCTCCCTTCCACCTTCATTCTTGGCTGCATTCCTGTGCAGTGCTGGCTTCATCCCATCTCTGCAAGTCGACACAGGAGCCCATCAGCACTCCTGTCTGATTTCCTGATGACACGCACTCATAGATTTGTCATTTTGGGTGTGTACAACACACCCGAATCAAGAAAATAGAACAACGCTTACTACACAACAAGTAATGCTTACTACACAGATTTAGGGATACTTTTGGAGAAGGGAGCCAGTTATATCTTTCCAACGGCAGCAGCACAAAAGCAAACACATATGGAACGGAAAGCGGGTATGAAAATGAAACGATGAGAGAGAGAGAGACAGATGGCGAACGAGAGAGAAAGCGGAGCACTTCAGCCTACTCCTATCACTGCTTCATTTGGCTGAGTCTCTGCTCCTGCAGCGCCCTGGGTGGGAGGATTGGAAGCCCACTTGTTGTGTAACACCTTTTCCTCCTCCACACTATCGCCAAACTCTGGTACAACAAGGTTGAATCACAACAGTGTTCATCTTCCGGTGTGGGATGTTTCAAGTTTATATGTTGTTTTCATGCTCTTTCCGTACTACAGTACAACGTAAAGCCAACATAAATCAGCCAATTACAGTCAATCAATCAGAGCAATAGTAATAATTTGTAATCACAAGATACATGAATTGTTGATCAAGGAAACCTGTGATGCACCATTTCATGCAGAAGAACATCTTCTCATTAAAGATACACAATTTTTTTTCCTAGCTCATTTTTCCATATTTCCTTATTCCATTTTCTTGCATAGATGAAGCATATTTGCTGTTAGGCACCTCTGTATCTTTGGTGAATATGGAATAAAATATTGTACATGCATGTGCTGAAATAATATTGCTGGACTTTTCCCCTTTATCCCTCTCACTTGTTTCTCCCTCTCTCTGTAGAATACAACTCTGTAGCAAAACATAAAACATTAAGCATGTTTTTTTTTGCTTGTTGTTGGGAAGAACAAGATATCAGGGGAACACATATGATTCAGCACATCTGGGGAAGCTACAGCAGCATCACTAATGGATAGCACATATGCTTTTCTTCTTTCTTTCTATCTACAGTTAAAACTCTCCTCATGTAAGCTACTTGTGAAATTAACCTGTTTTTGGTAATGTTGCTCGACATTTAAAACGTATTTATGCGCAGAATATTGTACTCCACCATTGTGATGTTGCCACACAGTATGAAGTCACATTAGGCTAAGTTCAGTCTCATCGACATCTGATATTGTTAAAGAGCAAAAATGTCTGACAGGCATTGATTTTTCTATTTTGATCTGATCTTCCGTTGACCTCAGCTGTACTTTAATTCTCTATGGTGGAGGGTTGGGGCTGTGCTTCCTCGCATTTCGAACTTCAGGATTAATGGAGACAGTGATAAAACAGCCTCTGCATCAGCATGTAATGGTAACGTCACTCTGTTCGACACTGACCTCTTATTTATTGAACCAGGCCAATAACACCACAGCTGACTTGGTCGGTGTGGACTAATTACACCACAGAAGTCATCGATAATTGACTGCCATACCATTTTGTCCACTACAGCAATGAAATCATTAAAGCATTTGTTGTAATGATGACCTTTCACTTCTCCTTGTGTCTTCTCTGCTTCCTTACACATCTTCCGGCTCAGCTGGGGCAGCCTGACAGACAGTCTCAAGGTGAACGTGCCTCGCTCTGGGATTTTTCTGCAGCCAGCTGCACTCGGGTGCTGCAGCGAGGTGGAATGATGCTTGGTGCTGGGCAGGGCTTTGAAGCTGGGAGTGCTGCAGCATGTATGTGTGTGTGTGTGTGTGAGAGGGAGAGAGAGACGGGACTGTGGGGGGAGGGACGGTGTAGAGAAACACTATTTTAGATGCTTGGTCTGCACTTGTTAAAAGAAAAGAATGTGAAAAAACAGACACAATCGGGAAAATGGGCATGGCTACTGGTTTTCTGCCAGAGATGAGCCAGCGCATGTGTGTGTGTGTGTGTGCCTGAACATGTTTTAACTGCTTGAACATCCCTGGAAAGGCTGAGTCAGTGGAGAGAAACACAGTGAGCGACGAGAGGGAGATTTATTCTGCGCAGGCTCCATGTGTTATAAAAGCAGAGCAGGTGGGACAAAGACTAGAGGACGATCTTTGAAGGGTACTGCCTCTGAATTAAACTCCCATCAGATAGCAACCTTTACCACTTAGATCTGTTTCAAAACTTGTTCAAGGTTTTTGTTCCATTTGCTCTTGAGCACAGAATGCTGTATTCAAACCAGGAAGACAACGGCGGCAAAAAATGTGTGACTTTCAACAAAGTCACATTGAAACTATGTCATCACAGAAGCAGACAAATGGGAATGAAGCTGGTTGCATCAATTTGTAATGAAGGTGGCATCTGGGTGTAATTGCTTTGCATCTGTAGCGGCGTGCAGAACGAATACACGGGTTCAATCTGCCGCTGTGCATTTACTAAGGTTTTCCTGCATGTATTTAGTAGCAGCTGAGCTCATGGAGCTCAGCTCAGTTGTGAAAGTCATGCTCCGTTAGCTGCAGTGTGAAGTATGAATAACCTCTTAATCCTAATCTTAGCTCACAACATAAAACAGTTTGCCTTCAGTGGAACTGTAAATTCTTTAAAGCTTCTGACTTTCCCTCTTACAAGTGACCATAAAATCAGAGGTTTTGACTATAAACTATGACATATTTAGCATTGCTTGTTGTCCATTGCTAATATTTCTAGCTAACACAGTTTTTTTGTCAAAAAAATACGACAGCACTGAAATTCGTCCTACAAGGGATGGACCAAATGAGGATTTTACACAGTGTTAAGAGGTAACATATATACGTTACAGGTCAAACGTTTGGTCACACTTAAAGGTACTGTGTGTAGTTTTTGGTGGCATGTAGTGGTGAAGTTTCAACTTCGGTTGCCACAAAAATCATGAAAAAATGCCTCCTCTAGAGCCAGTGTTTTGTTTGTCCCTTCTTGGCTACCGTAGAAACATGGCATGCTCCTCAGAGGACCCATTCCCCATGTAGATAAAAATGGCTCACTCTAAGCTAATAAAGTAACAAATCTTAGGTTGATTGAATTATATACTAATTAAAACACCCTTATGAATATTATATTCCATTTCTGCTAAGTCTGTTCCACTAGTCGCCACTAAATCTTACACACTGGACCTTTAAGAAAGTACTGTAGGTATATATGAGTTTCTTTATTGTTAAATGATCAGTACAGAAGTGCCAGGTAATCAGCAAGGCTGACACGCTTAAGGAAATTCTGGGTATCCTCTCAAATACTAAGGAAATTATGCTGGTACGGAAATCACTGGGCACGACCACAAGATTTTGCAAAGACTAGTTTGTTCAGCTGAATACAGAATAGGCGGCGCTTTGAGCTGCCTTAAGGACATTTACATCAGTTGCTGCAGGAATAAAGCAAATAGAATTGTTAGGGATCCCAATTACCCGGATAACAGCCTTTTTCCCCACCTTCTGCAGTTAAGATAGATGGAACCAGATCCAGCAGGCCACCAGTGAACGGTTCAGGAAGAGCTTCGACCCTCAGGCCACTACGATCCTAAATGAGGTCACTGTCTAAACTGCCCCACAATACGAACAACGTATGAACACTTTCTACTCTTAAAGCTTCAATAGTGTTAGGGGAATCACTTTTTTCAATAATCAGCACATGCACTCTCTTTTTTGTTTATTATTATACATATAATGTTTCTGAACATTTTCCCAAATCCCATTACATAAATAATGATTGTTAGGTCACAGAGAGGAATGCACTGACCTTCAGTAGCAAAAACCCTTAAGCACTTCTAATGATATGATTGATGTTCACTGATTTTCATTAGTCCCAACTAATAAGTAATAATAACAAGCCCATCAATTTGACACACTCCTGCAATTTGCTCACAATTCTTTTTTTTATTTTTGGATGAAAAATGCTTATTTTCTTAACCATGACATGAATAAAGCAGATTTGCTGCTACTGTCAGTCATCATCACAATCCCATAACTCTTCTTCAGATCTAAATATAGACTGCAGAGGTCATTGATGTTTTGCAAGTGCCAACTAATACTCTATGTATAATGTGTGTAAGATAATTGTAAGCAGCTTAACATGCAAACATTTTGGTTTGTCAAGGAAAATATGTATGAGCCATCATGTGTTGAAGATCCCTCCCCACCATGATGTAACTGTAAAATCATAAGGTAACACCGACTGACTGAACTGTGCATTTTTCATAGACTGAGGAGAAGAGTATGACCTTCATCAAATATGACTTTTGATGCTATACAGTGCTGGCTGCAGTAAGCATGTCCTATTTGACGGATGTATATATGGAGCTTTGGTGTTGTGAAGAGAAAATCTCCACGACGATGAGCACTTAGTGAGCTCAGGTGATGCATTATTCATATAAGCAGCCAAAGAATGAGAGCGAATGCAACCTGCATACCAAGCTAACTACTGCACACACATACACACTACACACACATACAGTGCATATGCCTTAGCACATTGCCTTTGTATAAAAAGCAGTGGAGAAAAATCTGCAGAAGCTGATTTCCAGTGTGAGGAGAGATAAGTGAAATACATCAGAGCTTTTGAAAAAGACACAAGCTACGAGGAAAAAAAAACACTGTGCCATCGCTAAAATGAACAAGGAGAGTTTAAATCCTACTTTAAAAATCAATTCGGTGACATTTTACATTGGATTTAATTAGAGCCTAAACCCCGTTGAAATCCTGGTGTGTGCTCGCATCTGTGTATGTATGTGTCTGCATGTAAGGGAGAGTGACAGGAAGGCTTAGGGTGTTTTAATTACCTCTAATTAAAGCAGAGAGATGGGCCGTGAATTGAAGCACAGAGGCCTAATTGCCATGCAACGACCTCCCACCACTATACGTCGCAGAACCGAGACCAGCGCCCACTCTTAGCAGTGAGTCATGTCACAACCCACTAAATAAACACAACCAGGTTTACAATACTCAGGACAACAAGCAATCACTTTACACCTGGCACTGTATTCCTACTTATTCCCGATCAACTGCTGCAGTAGAGAATGAATTTTGAGAATCATAGTTGAAACCAGTCTATTTCAAAGACAGGGAGATGCTTCTTATACACAGAACAAGGACCTAATGAGGTCTAGAAAATAGCTTCATCTCATCTATTATTCAACCTCTTGCCATCAGCAGCTCTAAACACACACATGCGCACACACACGCTTAAATGTACTGTTGAAACTTACAAAGTCCATTTGCGGTAGGACATCCACAGTCCATCAAAGGCAAAATGAGGACTACTACTAGGGTGAAAGTAGTAACGTGTTGCCTGTGTGTGGTGTGTATGTGTGTGTGTGTGTGGGAGGAGGGGGGCAACTTGCATGTGATGTTATGATATTTGCTAGTGGACGGTTTGTAATTATCATTTTAAAATGAATGCTTCTCTGTCTATGAATGGGAAGGCTATGCGTGTCCTTTTAATAAGGCATGAAACCTGTCCAAGGCATCAATGCTCTTTTCATAGACCAGACTGCTGTAAACCATTTTTTGAAAATTAATCAAGACTATTTTTAGACATCCAAGCACACCAGAAGACAACAAAGCCTAAAACACAAATAATGTAAAGTATGGAATTTATTTTGGGGACATAATCTTAATATTTCACCACCCTGACCTCCACTAACCTAAAATAAATATGAATTAGATTAGATAATGTTGTATAATATCTGTTTATAGATGTAAGAATTAACTTCCTTCCTGAGATAAATCTCTGGTTGGGTTTTCATAATATGAATTGTCAGTTGTTGTTTTTTTCAGTTATATTCATCTCATGTGGTGTGATTATTTCCAGGTATCTCAGTGACGGGCAGGAAATGGCCACTTTTTTTCCTACTGAAAATGGAATTGTTTTAAAAACATTGCTTTAATAGACCGTTTCTTTTTTTCCTCCCTTTTCTTCGACTCGAACAGGAGTAAAAAGTGCTTTTTGTTAGGGACTATTTTCAGCTGTGGATTTTGTGCTCTAGTAAGCAATTATGGAAGCAGGAAGCACATTTCAATTCCATGACTCAATCTACGCGATCATGGTGGATCATGTGATATGATAAAAAGCGAGCAGCTTCTAAATAGAGCTTGATGAGCGATTGTTTTGCCGACTACAGTGTCGTCGTTGATCGTAAAGAAGGAACATGAATGTAGATCAGGCATTGGCTACACAGTCAATAGTAGGATCAGTAAATTGTTGCTGATTAAAAAAAAAGGGAGTGTTACCAAGCAATTATATTTTAAATCATGTTTATTTGCGGCAAAAAGTAAATTATTTTGCTTAGAATACAGCAGATGGACATTGTATGTTTATTAAATGAATACTTATACGCACACATACACAGTATATCTCTAATAACCAACTCATTTAGTGCTTTACAGGCTATAACCTGAGATAAGCATGTGTTGCTGCAACACTTTATAAGTATACGCCCTCTTTAAAAGTCTTTTGTGATCTAGTTTCTTCTCTTTCACAATGTAATCCTCACTCTGACTGACCTTTGTACTGACTTGTTCCCCACCTTGCTTTACCTCTTAGTCACAGAGTGAAGCAGACGGGTCATGAAAACGCTATGGTAATGAAAAGGCGTTGGCTTATGTAATGTTTGCAAACCCTAGACGTGTTCACATACATGTGTCTTCATGGAAACCACTCTCATTCATTTTTTTTTTTTGACACTTTGCGTCTGTGCAGCTTGTTTCAGGTCTAATCTTGATGCAGCCAGAAAACTTCCAGCTGGTTAATAATTCTTTTTGAAAACAAGAGATTTTTGTCATTGTTGCTTTAAACCACGTGACGATAGATACTAAATGAATATGTGGATCAGTGTGTTGGGCTGTGCAGCACAAACAATAAAACACAGCCTCAGTTTTCCTTCTACGTTTTTATCTGCTTGTATTGCAGTCTATTTATTTTTTCTGAATAGTGTGTGCTTAGTTATACATCCCCAAGGTAACCACAGATTCATTCTTTACTGTCACTGACAGACTCAAACAATCGAGCTAATTGGAGCTTTAAACAAAGCCTCAGCTGGAAGTGGCTCGGACAGAAACACGGACAGGATTAAATCTCAGGTAAGATGACTAACCCTCACTTTTCATAACAACCCCACACTCCCTTGTGAACATGAAGCGCAGCACCATTGAAAGGCTGTTCGTCTTTTTAGTTAGCTATCCTCTGACTCCTCCTGTTCTCACAGTCGACTGCAGGTTTGCACTTGTACTGACTCCCGGATGATGGTGCCAGCTGTCATGTTCTCGGATGTGGTCTCGACAACAAAGTGTCAGAAGTAAAATATTCAAGATGAATCATAGTGCAGTCTGGGGCACGTTAACAATCAACCTTTTGAAGACTAATAATACAGGTGACATGCTGTATGTCTGATTTTTAATGAAAATTAAATTACTCTACATTCAACACTGAAACCCCAAACACACACTCACTCCTCAGTGCTTGAATGAACTGATGGCCTTAAAATTCTATTTAAAATGTATTAATTCACTCCATACATTTTGACCTATGGGGTCAAAATGGGGACAAAAGTAATGCAACTTGCATCTACAGTATTCGATGGCAACTCCAATGCACGACCATCTTCAAAAGTTAGAGAATATGTTGCACTTTGGATATTACATATATATATATATATAATGTTAATATTATATGATATTGACGTTAATAATATTTTTTTGTAAACCTTAAGCAAATATTATGTATGTGCTGTTGTTTGTTGCAGAACGCTCTTTGCCCAGTGAATATATACATTCGCTGCTGCTGGAATAAGCCATGCAAAGGTTTTCTGTGACAAACTCGTATTAGATTCAGCATCTGACCACTCAGCGTTGACAAGAAACGTTTTGAATGTGTGACCTGCTTTCACAATATGTCAGCGGTATATATACATATACATTACAACAGCTACCATTTCTCAAAACAGGAAAGAACACAGAGGTTAGCATCCTGTATACCTGTTAACCACAACAGACCCTTTTGATGCTTTTAGAGACTAGAGGTACTAGAGGTATTTGGAGTAAAGGTTTAACTGATGAATACTTTCATAGTTCATTCAAGAGTAAGTGAATGTACTCTAAAAGAAATCTAGTTCGATGTTGCTTGTTTCTCTTCTTAAAGTAGTGATTTGGGGAAAAAAGAATATTACAAATTAAATATACTCTGTGGACCTGTGCTCTCCATTTTCAGTCCTCTTCCTCAATGCAAAAATCTGTATTTAAATTACTGCCACTACCGTATACTCAGGCTAAGAAGACATTAAAAATGCATATCATTCTATAGAAAAGAAATCTATTAACATTAGTAGCTTTAAATATTCCAAACCAGCCCAATATGACCTGGTATTTAAACAATTCACAGCATGAAGCCGCTTGGAGCAGAGGGGAAATGTCTTCCCTGACAATTCAAGTCCAGTTGCCTTGATTCAATCTGAGAGAGAGAACAATGACCTAGATAAATGAGAATATTCACAGACAATTCACAGCAAAAGGAATTACAGCTCGGTGTGACTCGGAAAAAGACACTTGAATTATAGAGACACCAGCAAATACTGTAAGAGATTATTAAGGAACTCAAAAAGGAACCCTCAATGGAAGTGAATGGTGTGATCCGAATCATGATCAGCTCATGTAAGGAATTTATTATGAATAATGTTAGCATTATATCAAGGTTTCAATAAGCATTTGACTAAAAGTGAAGTGAAAAAGAGATTTCATAAAAGTAAGCACATACATTGGAAAGTGTGGATCATTTAAGGGCGATTACTCACATATTTTATTTTGGTAATGTCAGAAAATTACAGTGTTTTGGGAAGCAGTGAAGTGTTACAACTAACACTAAAATATGAGGTATGGTTCTGTGTCTGTGATTTCTCTGTAGAACGAAAATGTGATGGGAAGCGACAGATACTGGTAATAGGAAGTAGAAAAGATATTACAAGAAACAGGAGGAAAGTGGCTCACATGACAAAAGACCAATGGCTGACAACTGTTGAAGGATTTGCCCCAATGGAAAAAAATGCAAATAAACCCAAAAGTAAAAGTGAATGAACTTCCCAAAAACTGTTCTTCCTTTTTTTTTTAACTGTGCATGTTTGCGTGTAAGTGCTCATGTGTCTGTATATGTGTGCGTGTCTTAGTTTGTTTTATGATTTGTCTGACTTTTATTTTCAAGGTGCTATGTTAAAAATCTTTTGACTGTAAAGATTGTTTTAAGTGGGGGGGGAAAAAGAACTAAGGCATCTATTTCTGTCATTAGAATGATGTTCTCAGATGAAGAGTGTCTTGTCCGCACTAGGCCAGATGGCTATAAATAGCAATTGTTTAATAGGTTGGGAAATCCCATGGCTTCAGCTCTAGTTTTGAGATGCTCGTGTGGATATCAGCAGTGTGGCAGCTTCTGTAGCTCAGTAGTCAGAAGGATATCAGGTTTGGAACTAGTGTACATACATGCTGTGGAAGAAGGGATGGAGACGTAGCCTAGATTCTCACCTGTACCTGTGTTGGAGTGTGTGTGTGTGTGTGGGGGGGGGGTTATAATCTCAGGGAACGCCGCTATATGACCAAAAGTCACCACAGATGTACAAAATCCATAGCCTCTTTTGGGATTTCACAAAAATGAAACCCATTTTTTTTATATCAAACTTTATTTTTTGGTATATTTTGTCAAAAAAAATATTATATTTATATTTTAAGTCATGTTGTTTGATGGTGGCGTGTCCCTATGCACTTGAATATACATTATCCTCTATATTAGACCAAGGCCTTTTTCACAGTAAACACAGGTGTTACCATTGATTGTAATTAAGGTCAAACAGTGTCAGGCTGCTGCTATTGTAAATGTTGGTTCAGTGGAAAGGCACTGATACACAAAATGGAACAGAACCTGAGTGAATATCATTGGTAACACCTGTGTTTACCCACTATTTAATGTCAATATGGCTGCTGTGAAAAAACGTCTATAATGAATGGTTGGTTCAATATTAATTATATCAGTATCTGAAAGGCACAAAGATAACAATAAGATGTAACTATCAGTGAAAGTGGAGTAGCCGTGGCAATGCTTCATTCTAACTAGTTTCTATCATAAATTAATTAAAAAAGAACATTTAACATTTTAAACACAATCATTAAATCGTTGATTTGGTCACAACCGGTGGATCTGACACATATTAGCTTCACATAAACTTTTAAATACATTTTTGCACAGAAATGAGGCTTGTGGGTTTTGCCCCCCATCACTTACATTGGGAGTGCATTATGAAGAGATTGTCTGATGGCCCAGTATGAACAGGAGGAATGATAACATCAAGAAAAAAAGGTCAGTGTTCATTTGGACACCTGACTGTTGTCCTTAATCATATCAGATGACCTCGGCAGACAATAGTAGTGAGTGAGTGGGATTTTTTTGTTGGCTTTATCAATGAGAATTATGAATATATTATTCTACAGATCATTTTAATTTAAGAAACAAATATATTATCCAGACTTACCCAGTAATAGAAACTTGAGAGAGATAAATGTGTGACTGGAGTGGGTGGGTGCCACGCCTACGCTACATCGCCCACAGCGTGTGAGAGCAGGGGGAGTGATTGGATAAACATCACCATAGCAACACGATGACGTCTTCTCCCTTGCTCTAATTGGAGGAAACCCCGTGGCCCCTCCAGCCGCTGCAGTGCACCGGTCTGTCAAACTATCCCCGCGAAAGGCCCGCCCCTTTCCCCCCCCGCGCTAAACAACCACTGGCTTACGCCGCTAAATTGGGCCGTCAATCAAATCGGATAACGCTTACCGATTGGTGGGCGGGCTTCTGACTGAACCGCCCTGGTATAGCGGTGGGGTTTTCGCTGCTGCTGCTGCCGTTATTTGCCTTTCTGACCAATCTCTCAAATCGGATCAATTTGTGGAGCAATCTTGGACCTCAGTAGGTCAGAAACGATGAGTATTTTCTTCTTTCGCCATTTCCTTCCGTTGTATTACCGCTAGTTAATTGCTAAATTGACTCAACTGTCGCTCGTGTAGTGCTTTTTTGTACGAGTATCGCTAAGGTGACATTTTTGTATTGAAAGGAGTGGCCCGTGTGGCTAAGGCCAGCTAGCTTTTAGTGCTATCCTGATAGCTAGCGGCAGCAGACCGCTTTTGTGGCGGGTCGTGGTGCCAGCGGATCGTTACTCCCGAAGCTGGCAGCCAAACCTCCGCTTCAGACCGTCGAGATTGGAGTGCGTTCGCTCCGCTTGCAAGTGAATGGCTATTTTAATAGAGTGAATTCGGCAGTTTAAAGTGAATGCGACACGAAACCTATTTTAGCGATGCATGTTCGCCCGTGTCACCGTATTCGCCTGTTTGCACATTTTGTCGCCACTCACTCATTTTAAACCTCTTCTTTTCGCAGCTCGGAGTTGCTGTGGGGAATAACGTCGTCTTGCTACACCCATTCTTCAAGTTCACAGTCCTTCTTGGCTGTACCCCCCTTCCCCAGGATTTCTGATTTATCAGTTCCCTCCTTTTTAAGGTATATATAAATATATATAAACTATGGATAGAACGGATCTTATCCAGAAGGCCAAGCTGGCGGAGCAGGCTGAGCGCTACGATGACATGGCAGAGTGCATGAAGGAGGTCACGGAGAAGGGAGGAGAGCTGTCAAACGAGGAGAGGAACCTGCTGTCCGTCGCCTACAAAAACGTGGTCGGGGCGAGGCGGTCGGCGTGGAGGGTGATGTCCAGCATCGGGCTGAAGACCGAGGGGTGCGAGAAGAAGCAGGAGATGGTCAAGGAGTATCGGGAGAAAGTGGAGAAGGAGCTGCAGGAGATCTGCAACAACGTTTTGGTACAGTGTCAGATTTATTATTATTAATTTTTTAAAAGCCTGCTGCATGGATTAATGTTACCAGTTTCGTGTGTGTCATATTGCTTCCCAACATCATTATCCTTTCACCAAGTGCAGTCAGTGATGCATAGAGCTGCAATATGGTTTCATTAACCCCTCCCTCCCCGATTTGCTGTTCTCAAGGCAGAAGTGAGGGGATGGATGTGTGTATTCTTTGAATTGATTGAAATTGTCTAATAAGTTAAAGGTAAATGCATCGCTCACAGCTGTCAGTTTTTATGACATATACAAAATCCATAGCACACATGTGATGATTTTTTTTTCTTCATTTTAATTTAATTATTTTTCTTTTTAATTTTTTTTTTTTTTTTATTTGAATCCAGTAATGAGTCTGTCAAATGGCATCTCCCCTTGTTTCCTGTGAGCTCCTCTGTTGTATTCATATGGCCTCTAAAGCTGGAGAGGACAAGGAAGTATTATGTAGTCCTCCCACTGTTCCTGCCTTTTGGGAATCTGGATTTAGAACAATAGGCTTGAAATGCTCTGAGGGCGTGAAGTGGCTAAAGGTCACACTGGCTACTACACCATCAAGGTGTGTCTGAACGGGTGGAGAGACGGGAAGTAATCGGGACACATGGGAAAGACGCTGCATGCTCTGTATTCAGTGAAGCTGTTCTATGTATCCCTGCAGTCCCATCTGGCAGATAGAAGCCTAATGTGGGTAGCCGAGTGCAAGAACTTACATGCTTAAATGACTTATATTCTCTAAAGCCTGGTTTCCACAGTTAATCAAAATTGACTACTGACAGTGATATTACATTTCATATTTATAACCAGCTTTACTGGAATATTGGAGAGGGTTTTTTTCTTACACCTCTTATTTAATCTAGTGCAACACCAGAGATCTGTGTTTTTACAATATTTCTAGCCTGTCTTGATGATGGATTAGACGAAATCTGGGTGGAAGATCAGCTGTAAGATTGAGATAATTTACCCGAGCTGCGGTCTTTAAAATGCACCAAAAATCTGCAGGGGCTATTCATTTTTAACCAGCTTCACATATGTGTTCCTGACAACATCGTGACTCAGCCTTTGGTCCCTCTCTTCCCGTGAGTGTTGACAGAGGGTTTTGTCGGTAGAGGAGGGTGTGTCAGTGTTCATGCCTTAACTTGTCTGCAGAAGGCTGACAGGTTAGTTATGCACCCGCAAAAAGCAAGAGGCGCAGAGACCGCAGTCGCCGAGTAACCTGCTAGTGCTCTCCTTGCACAGGCGATTGTGTGAAACCGGAGGCGCTCGCATCTCAGCTGAAAACAGGTCTCAGGGTTGGGAGGCAGCAGTCTTGAAGATGTTGCAGCTTCCACACAGGATGTGAATGTAGGGCTTGTAGACCAGCCGAGTTGCCATTTTTAGCAGATTTAGACTTCATTCACATAACTACGTTTTCTTTTTTTTTTTTTTTAATATTTGCACGCCTAGCGTCAATGCTGCTCCATTGTTTTCAAACCCCTAAAACAGACCTCCGAAAACGGTGGTGACCCCATTTTAATTTGTGAATTTTAAATACGATGACGCAGACATTAACACGACATCAAACATACCACATCGTTGTTGGGTGGGTGGGGGGTGCTACTAGTGGCCATTGCTGTTTTTCCTCTGTAGTGTTTTCTGCAACTAAGCAGAGTAGACATTCTGCTTCCTGTTTACACTGGAACACATCATGTGATGCATATTAGTTTGGACTGAGATTATTTCTGAAATTGTGCTATACCGCTTGTGTGGATGGATGATGTTTTCATTTTAAAATAAATTGTATTGGCGAGGATGTGGCCTGACGCTATGTATCTTGCTTGAGAACAAATAAATTCCTACAAAAATGTGGATCAGGTTCTCCAAACTGGATTTGTAGCATACTACACTTATCAGGTGTTGTGGTGGATATATATATTCAAAGTATAGTCATAGAGGCTGACACCTGTTTTTTATGGGCAGTCATCATTTCGTTTGTCTGATTTTTACATTTGCTGAGTTAAAAAATAACATCATTGGTGGGAAAAAAAAATTATTCTTTTTGGATACATGAAAGCAGCCAGACACAAACCTAGTCGGGCATTCATCCAGCTACCACGGTTTGCACTTTCTTGTGAGTGCTGGTGACTGAAATCAGAGCTTTGTGTGAAAGCACTGAGAGCGAGGCAACTCCTCTTCTGTCCATTGTGCAGAGCATGCAGTGAAAGAGGAATGCTTAGCACTTGAGACATGCGCATGTTTCGGCTGAGCCAATCTTTGTGTCAGCGAAGGACTGGGGAGGGGCTGCCGGGATGGGTTTGGCTCAGACTGGGCTGTTCTTTCTGCCAAGGATTTGAAGGGAAAACTCTTCTTTTTTTAAAAAAGAAAAAATCTGCTTGAGGGAAGAAAAAATAAAAGGCAAAGAGGATGTTTATGTCCAATCTGAACACTGTATTCCCTGTATTGTCAGCACTGTCATTAGTTTTGAGGTGCTGCCAAATGTTCTGAGTGAAACGGTTAATCTGCTCTCTGCTAAATCGGTTAACTTGAGCATAAACCATGGTTTCACTGACGCATTAGCCCCAGTAATCTTCTCACATCCATTGAAAGACCCATGCATTAGCCTAGAGTCAGATGAGAGGATGTCAATTGTAACATGTTTTATGTTTTCTACACTAATACATATTTTCTATTTTCTTGAAATCGCTTTGCTTTGCTGAAGCCTCTAACCTCATCTTTTTTGGAAAATAATCTCCCAAAGCTGCAGTATGCCATCTGAGTGGGCAAGCACACGCTGAATTTTCTCAAGAAACAAAGCATTTCATTCTGCTGTTCTGAATATTGCACAATTGAATAAAAAAAATGAACAAGATAATTTAATTTTAAAGGAGCAGGTAGTTCTTCCAGAATTAAACATCTTGGTTTAAATTCCACATTTTTTAACCAAATTTCTGCATGATATAGACTTGCCAGCCAATGATAGAACTGCCTTTTGATTATTAAATATACATCAATATGCTTCAAGCCTGGTCTTTTTTTTTTTTTTTAAGTAATAATTGAGTATGATGCATACGAGCGGAGCTGGTATCTTTTCTTAGATAGCATTTGCAAGAACATTTGACAAGAGTAAAATAATGATACCAGTAAAATCAGCAATATAACTGGTGTCAGCGATAAGACATCAAACTTTGGCATACAGCGCTGATTATGGAATCTGGGGCAGAAGACAGCTGGGGACACAGCAGAGGCCTGGCCTCATTGTGGACGGTTTGAGCCGAAATTGACATGGAGCAAAATGTTTTTTTGTAAATGACACTGCAGAACCGTTCCCATTAATCATTGAGCGGAGCAGCTATTAAGAGCAAAGGGAGCAGTGCTCTCTAGTGGATCGAGGCTCACCTATGTCAGATTTCACAGTGGCGATTTGATTGTTTTGAAGCATGTTCTGAATATTTGATCTGTGCGTCCAATTAAATTGACGACCTGATTTATTTTTTTTTTCCTTCTCACAGAAACTGCTGGATAACTTTTTGATTGGAAACTCCACACATCCTGAGAGCAAAGTCTTCTATCTAAAGATGAAGGGCGACTACTATAGATACCTCGCTGAAGTTGCCTCTGGAGATGACAAAACAAGTGAGTGTTTCTTCTTGTGCTCTTTCAGCAAGAAGGTTTTCTCCTTTTAGCAGATACGGCAAGACTTAATTTTCAGTTGCCCATGTTTTTTTTTTTTTTACTGCTTTTTTTTCTCTATGCAAGGTATAGTAGTTTTTTTTTTTTTTTTTATAATATTCAAGCACCCCTTTTGTCTTTTCAAAGCAGGACCACTTCACACTGCAAATAGGAATGTGTCAGATTTTGTCTCGCTCAAAGCTGGAAATGACGTCAAGCCGGTCGATGAGTCAGTCGTGTGACCACAGGGCCCCGGCTCAAAGGAGGGCATAGCAGGAGTGTGACAGCTAACCAAGAGGGCCTCCAGCTTTCCCACAGGGAAATATATAAAAGTGACTAAATATTTCCCCCACCTACCGCTGCTGTTCTCCAGTCAGCATTAAGTAAATCCAGATTGATCCACTTAAGCATACTGAAAATAATTGGTTACCTGGGGACATCTGCAAATGCAAATATCCCCAGTATTGCATGCAAATTTCACTTTAGATAGTTTCAAGGCTGGATTGAAAGAAAATTAATCTTTTTTTACACAAATAATTGTCTGGTTTTAGCTTCTTAAATGTGATGATTTAACCTTTTTTTTCTTTCAGTAATGATGGTGAAAAGACTCTTTTTGGTTTGATCTCTCCCCAGGATGTTTTTTTTCAATAAGAAAAAATATCGAATATGACCAGTCTCATGGTTTAGATCAATAAGTAGTAGAGAAAGGCTCGTCAGCACCTTGACAAAGGCTATGGCTGAAACTCTGAAAAACAAATATTGTTGCATCTGGAGCCAGATTGTGTGGCTTCTCCTCATTTATTAAACGAATAATTAGGCATTGAGGGAAATTTTCCTATTTGCCCTTGTTCTTGCCAAGAGTTCGATTAGAAGATCGAGGCATTGTACAGTAAATATGAAGCTGGAGCCAGCAGACGGTTTGATTAGCTCAGCACAAAAAAACAGAAACAGGGAAAGATAAAGCTCAAATCCTTTTGTCTTATTTTTCCCATTTTTATCCTTAAAAAGAAGTGTTTTTACTGTAGGCCATGTGTTGTGACTCTCTTGGATAGATGCTTTCACTCAAAGCTTCTCTAATTTCCAAAAAGCTGTAATCGTGAGATAGATCTATATGCGTGTATTGACCGTTATATTCTGTGCGGTTCCTTTTTCCTTAGAGACCATTGAAAACTCACAACAGGCATACCAGGAGGCATTTAACATCAGCAAGACTGAGATGGACCCCACACATCCCATCCGCCTGGGCTTGGCGCTTAACTTCTCCGTCTTCTACTATGAGATCCTCAACTCCCCAGAGAAAGCCTGTGATCTGGCTAAAAAGGTTTCTAGATTTTTCACTTTCGTTCGCACGTTCTTGTCACTTAGCTCGGTGTCATCGGTTTGGACTATGTTCAAAGATGTTTGACAGCTTTTTTTTTTTTTCTTTGCTCGCAGGCGTTTGACGAGGCCATCGCAGAGCTTGACCAGCTAAATGAGGAGTCCTACAAAGACAGCACTCTCATCATGCAGCTCCTCAGAGACAACCTGACAGTGAGTGTCATCGTTTAACCCTAGTGTCTAAACGTGTCTCTACCTGTTCGCAAAACCAAAAGTGGACTGAGACACGGTTTACCTCACAAATTGGCTTAATTACACCCAATTTTGGGCTTGTTTCTCCTCCAATACATTCTTAAGGGTTTGGAAAGTGTGGATATATGACGAAACCACTGTATCTTAAACAAATGCGCGTTTGTTTCTCTGCAGTTATGGACATCAGACACAGCCACCGAGGAAGGTGATGGCGGAGAACCGGGAGAGGCCGGCGAGACTGAGAACTAAACTATACCAATCCCTCAGTGTTGGTCATCTCCAAAAACGACAAAAGGAAAAAAAAAACTTTTTACACATCCTTCATTTCTTATTGCTCCACTCAAACATTCTACCAATGAAACACATTGCTGAGAAGAGTCGTGTAAGGAAATTAAATGAGAAAAAAAAAAGTCATTCTTTTCACAACGCAGATTTGGAATACCACCTGTGAAAATAGAAAACCCTCCATTCCTTTGGTTTGTGTTTGTCCTGGCCTTTCCATTTGTGCAGTTTCAGCTGTAGGAAAAAAAAAAGTATTGATAGCTTGACATGTTGTTAAACTCCTAGCTCAAATTAGAGGCAAGAAAACGTTTAGTCCCAATGTCGAACAACTGGAAGTTCATCAACAGAGAAGGTTTGGTGTCCAATATTAAAAAAGAGAGGTTAGTTCCCCCTCCCATATTTTTTAGTGTCTGTCTCAATACAGTAATGTGGTACGGTTACAGCAGCTGAACAAACAACTTTCATACTGCAGGGAAAGCCAGTGTCCTTCACATGCTGGCATCACATACTATAATACAGCCAAGTAGTGCCCATTGGTTAAATCCTCACCTTCTGCCCTGGTTATAATGCCACTCTTTCACTGAAGCATGTCTGTTCGGGGGTGGTGGGTGGGTGGGGTGGGGGGATAGTGGGGCTCGTCTGACCAAACGCAGGGACCTTTTTAATGGGAAGAAGACAATTCTGTCATGCATGTCTCTTGAGATATTACACTGGAATGGGAACAAATGCTGTAACACACACGTCAAGTGTCAAGTTTAATAATGTTCAATGCAGGTTTGTACACATCCTAAAAGAGGGTGATTCGTTAGTCTGTCCAGTGATTGTCATTAGAGATTCGGACCACTATTGTTTTGCTATTCATTCAATTGTAGTCCCCAAAAGCCTTGTGGAACTGTTTGAATCCCTATGTATCAGCTATGTTAACATGAATAAAACATTTTATAAACCAAGTTCAATTCGTTCTGTTTCTTTTCATCGCTTTATCATCTGCATCTAATGCTTTACTTGACGTGACTTCACTTTAGATTACGACGAAACATTTGTAGTTTAAAAAAATATTACACCTTATATCAAGCTATTTCAAACTGTAGATGATATAAGCAATTTAGTCCACACATTTCATCATAAAATAATTGCTTTAATTATACACAATGAGTCATTATACTACCAGTATATTTAATAGTAATGTATAATATTAGCATTTTGTATTTTTTAAATAAAAACTAGCGAGTAAGAAGCATCAAGTATTTCCACATTTTTTGTTTTCCAGTGATGTTTCCTCTAGGGGATATAAAATCAAACTGAAAAAGTGTCTTAAAAAGCCTGCCATGCACCATAGAAATTAATTGTATCCAGGCAAAAGAAGTCTATTGTTCATAAAATATTTTATGTTTTTGCTCCTTGGCAAGCAAGCAAAGAAAAGATAATGAAATCATGGCAAAAAAAAAAATTTAGAATAAATCAATGCAAAATTCCACTCAAACCGAAACAATTTATCATAACAAATGCTAATTTCCTTACAATTGTTTACCATTATAAATTGAAATGTTAATTAGTATAGTAAGCAGCATTTACAGACCATTAAATTTTGCAAGAGGACTGTTATAATTGTAAATACTCGTTTTAAATAAAATGTATAAAATTTGACAGTGCAATTGTTTTAAAAAACATTTTATTTTTTTCAAAATACTTTTTCTTACTCTGAAGCAGAAATCATGTTAACTTTAACTTGCATACACCAAACTTTTGGGGTTTTATTCTAAATAATTATATTATAAAAGGTATTTACAGAAAATTTATATTTCATCCATCACCTGCTTTATAGAGCATTTCATTGCTAAAAGAAAAACATAAGAAATTTGAGTTTGACTCATATATGTCAAGAAAATAAAATAAATTAAATTAAATAAATGACCAATTTTGAACCTGGCTCCATCTACTGCTAAAATTTCTGTTCTGGAATTTATGAGATCATTTAAAAAATGTCATGTGGTGTAACACTAAAACTTGGTACCACAAAGTTAACAATTTTAAAAAGGTGGATTAAATATTTTAAATGTATCATTCATTTACAATCACACCATTTGATATTTCTTGTCAAAATATGATACTTCCAAAATATGATACTTCCAAATGACATGAAACCAACATAAATAACAACAACAAAATATACATTTATTTTTAAAACCGTATTTTAAAGTATAACTGTATAAAGTGACCCTTATGCAAATCAGTGCCTAACGAAACTTGTAATAAAAACAATTGTCTAATTGTAAGAAATTATCAGGAATTTCATGGTGATAGTTATTAGTTAGGTATTTATATTTGTATATTTAATTTTGTATTATTCTCTTTAATTGTAAATCATGTTTTAATGTTTTAGAATGTTCACAGTATAGGGTGGGAGGGAAAAGCGGATGTTTTCCACTCCGCACTTCCGGGTAGCACAGCTAGCTAGCTGTCTGAACCGCAAACCGACAAACCCCCGAAAATGACAGCACTAAAGTAGCGACCAGAACTGCCTTAAAATGAGAAACATACTCATATTTGCTTTTCTGGCTCGTTGTTGGGTCAACGCTGCAATTAACCCGAGAATTACTACTGAGGATAGCCGCGAAGAAAGCCCGGAGTTCGGTAAGTAACTTAACAAGCTAACGGAAGCTAACGGTAGTTTTAACGGTAATTAGACATTTTTATAGGTCTAACGATGTTTACTGTAACTTTATACTGCGTATATAGTGTTTTACCATACATATTAACACACAATGGCGTTTAAAGGGTTACTAAATGGATGAAGACATTACATCTAGCAGCTAATAAGTAGCATATCCTGAATATTTTTAAATACATATTTTTCAACAGGCTGTTGTAAACACATTCTTAAACCAAATCAGACAGTAATGTGCTGACCACGAGGTCGATATTCAACCTTCCATTCATTTGTATAGTACTTGAAATATAGTTTCAGTTCAAATAAACTCATTTCTTAACGAAAATCAATATTCTGGAAGAGTTTCTGTCAAGCGTTTGAGTACATAGCACAGCACTGACCGTATTATAATAATAATAAGAGACCTCAGGCTAAACTGAAATCTGCAGGAGAATAAATATGGAAGTAGTGCAGAATGATGAGAGCCTGACTGCACTGTATTAAATCATATTGGGCGCCTGAATTTTGTGTTTTGCATTATATACATAAAGATATTCCCAGCATAAATTGATGCAGAAAAAGCACAAACTTTGGCATAAAAATGATCAGATATTACCCTGAGTTTATACTGGCTCTCTCTTCTGAATGCATCATTGAAGTGAATTATTTTATGTTTTATACATTGTTACAGCAGTTTTGAAATCAACTAGACCTTCCACAGATAATTAATTCAATATAGTGTGTTTTTTGTGTGTTGGTTGAAAATAATTTGGTTGTTTCACAATTCTCACATCTTTCTCCTGGTTGGGTAGCTAGCACAAGACAAGAATGCCCGAAAACCACTTGCGCTCAGGTCAATAGAGTCACAGGCAGGATGACAAACACTGTCAAAGTTGAAGTGATGAAATAGAACAAACATACTCTACATAACAAAAAAAATGTTTCTTCTCCGTCCTGAATAATCACACATGGTTTCGTATCTTGCAGATGCTCTGAACTCCATCCTGTCAGATTATGAAGTGCTGCCGGTGTCAGGCCTCCAGCTGCACTCTGTAAGGAAGAGGGATGTCGACACTCAGTCCCACCTGGAGCGCTTGGTGAGCTTCAAAGCCCTGCACAGGTACTCTCATTGATAAACTACCGCTTTAAAGTAAAGTTGTCGTTTTCCTGCAGGAATGAAACTATAGGTTTGCATTTGTACAAAACTGTGTTACATGTTGAAAAACATAATTAGTCCATGCAACTCTAAAGTAATATTAATCCTTATTTGAGTAAAAGAAACAGACATTTCAACGTGCAATGAACAGCCACTGCTAAAACTAATATGGTGCCAACTTTGAGTAACTTTGCTCAGACATATCTAAAGTTTTGTAATCATGTTTGGATTTATGTAGATAACATGTTTTTATCTCCTTTTCCCAACTTCAGATATTTCAAGCTTTACTTGACCACCAACACAAACCTTTTCACCGAGAATTTCCGAGCTGTGTTTCTTGATAACCGCGGGAATGAAGACAACTTTGATGTTCAGCTCCAGAACTATTTCACTGGGCATGTTGTAGGTGAGTGGATGGTGAAGGTCTTTTTAAATAAGTTGTTAACATGTCTGTCTAAAAGATTTTTAAGGTTTCAATCTCAGAAATCATGATTGTTAATTAAGATAATATTGCATACTAGTTGACACAATAGCATGTTAATGTATCCTTACTTAATAGATAAGTGGTTTTAATTCAAGTGTATTAAAAGTTAATTGATTATTTTGTGTTTGCAGGAGAGGAGAACTCACGTGTGCAGGCACACATAGACGGAGATGAGTTTTCTGCTCACATTCTAACCAACGATGCAGAGTACAATGTAGAGGTAAGGACTGCTTTAAAGTCATTGGGCCTCATGGAGAAACATGTTCCTATACTTATCCTGAAACCCTTGAGGTCATAAATCGCTGGCTGCAACCTGGTCATCAGTAGGTGCCTGTTAATGACCTTTTAGCATAATCACTGGCCCTTAAATTTCC
This sequence comes from Lepturacanthus savala, assembly GCA_030544235.1. NCBI lineage: Eukaryota > Metazoa > Chordata > Actinopteri > Scombriformes > Trichiuridae > Lepturacanthus > Lepturacanthus savala. Next base: position 14,205,426 of record CM060469.1, on the reverse strand, counting down.
ACATAAGTAATGCATGTATACACACACATTCTCCTGGGTGCACTGACAAAAAAAAACACAGACTGAATGGCACCTCTGTATTTCACTCAGTTGTTGAGTGACATACTCTGGGATTTTGGCTGTATTGATTATAGAAAAAATGTCATTGCTATAACCATGTTATATTGCAATTGCTGATAATGCCATCAAAGATTAATTAAGTTGTAAAATACCAGATTATTCCAGTCCAGTTTAAAATGTACTGGAGAAGGAGACAATTGTATAATAAATGCCCTCTAGCCCAGTTTATCTCACAATAAGCATATATTACATCAGAAATATTGTCATAACTATCAGTTCATTCCCATTACTATATGTGGCTAAATTCCTCACCTATATCCATATTTTACTTTATTTTTGTTGCTCTATCTACAACATCATCCCTTGTCCTCTGAGTCTTCTTGCTTCGTTCTCTAATGATGGTTATCTTTCTCCGGCCATCCAGCCCTTGTGGAGGTTTACAGAGTCCCCTAACGATGGCAGGTTGCTGGTTTATCGCTCTGACGACATCAGGAACCTGAGCCGCATCACCTCTCCAAAAGTGTGTGGATACATGCATGCAGAGAACGAGGACCTGCTGCCTCAGACGGCCAGGAGGGATTGGGATGGACAGGAGGAGGTGGATGAGAAAAAGGGTAAGGTTGACTCTCCGGTTTCCTCTCTAGGTGTGGAGAGTCTTGCGTGTGTGTGTATTTTGTGTGTGTATTGTTTGTGTGTGTGTGTGTGTGCACTCTTACATTTGTGCTTCTGTTGTGGAAATATTTGAGAGGAAGACGACGCATATAAGGGGTTTGAAATCAGTAATACAATGCAGTAAAGGCTCTGTTCTCTTCTTGGTGGATGGTTAAGAAGAGATAAAAAAGAGTAGGAGTATAACAAATGTTTAAGGTGGAGAGAAGTAAGGAGGAGGCTTAGTAGTGAGACAAAGGAGGTGGGCGTTGGATTCTGTAACAGTCACTTTAATAAAAGCCTTTTTATCTGTGAAAACCTAACTACTGACAAGAGGGTGTTATGTAAAAATTACTTTTTATTCTTTTGCACTGCAGTGTAAAAAGAAGCATATGACGGGGGTAATGTGCTTGAAGGGATATCTGAAACACCTCTCACTGGCTCCCGGTTGAAAGCACTCATTGGGGAAATGAGTTGAGGTGAAGGTTCTTATGGGGGAGGCATTAAAATTCGAGGAGGCTCTGCTGTCCAATGAGAAGATTCCATTTTGTCACTGGTCTCCCACTGCTTGTTGTGGAAGCCAGAGCAGCACACGCCCACACTCCTGAACAGTGTACGGCCAAGAGTATGATGTAATGCGCAAAAGAGAAGTCCTCCAGTTGTCTGTTTATTCCTCAACTACTGACTGTTCCAAGAGTAAGATGTATGAGGCAGTTCCTGGATACACATATCTAGGAATTTATTGTAAATGGTAAAATACAGGAATAATATCTGAGTGTTATGCGGAATTCTTACTTAGTTCTTTAAGGACATCTCTGAAATACAGTATTACCTCTGTCCAGTTTTATACCATTGCATATCATTGCACTTATGTAGGCATGTTGTGTAGAAGGCAGATTCTACACTCTTTTGTAACGGATGTACAAGTCCATCTTTCTTCCATGGAGTGTTAATTTTGTCGAAGGAAAATTCCCACTCTATCTATTCGTTGGCACCATTTTATTTCATCATGACAAAACAAGAGACTAAAATATGATTTTAACTAAATACAAAGAACGAATAAAAATCCTCGTCAAAATCAGCTCTGCTTGCATGTCCATTGCCCAATCTGAGCAGTCATGTTTTGTAATAATGGATAAATCACAGTATTAGTTTGATTACATCTCAAAAAGCTTGTCTGCAAGCTGGATAATTTTGCCTAATAATATTGCACAGTCTATGTGTGAAATCCGCTTTATTTAACCTTGTTTAGCTGTTAGAATAGATAGTAGACCTCACTCACACTCATTATTCTGCACTCAAACATCTACTCTAAAGGTAAAAGCAGTTTATTTCTGGCTTGAAGAACAGAGGCAGAGCTTAATCAGTTCACAGGCAAACAAAAAAGAAGACGTGTTTCTAAAAGTGAAAATGAGGGCAGTTATCGCCAGGATACTGGTGCATGGCCTCATTGTGTAACTTCTTGATGCATTTATGTAAGCGCACCCTTGACTTACAGTATATGTCTGAATATGACACTGCTTTTTTTTCCTTCTGTTTTTTCTGCCTTTTGAAAACGTTTCTTGTGCATCTATCTCTAAAATGGCTTCTGCTGCCTCGTACTTTACAGGATACCATCACAGAGAAAAGAGGCAGGCCCACGACCACAAGAAGAATACGTGTCCCCTGTTGCTGGTTGCAGATTACCGCTTCTTCCAACACATGGGCCGCGGACAAGAGAGCGTCACTCTTAACTACCTGGTTCGACTTTTACCATCTATGTACAAAACCTAGTACAGCAGTGCAAAAAAGGAATCCCCATGTCATGGTGTAAAACGTATCCACAGAACTAGAGAATAATTTACCTCTAGTACCTGTAGTTATAGTTATAATAATTATTTGTAGAATTGTTTATATGCTCTAGTTTTATTTTTTCTTTGCGCTAGACATGATTTTTTTCTCCTTTCTCACTTCAGATTGAGCTGATTGATCGAGTCGATGACATTTATAGAAATACAACATGGGATGATGAATTCACAGGTTACGGGGTTCAGATCCATCAGGTTTGTGTCACACTTTGTGGAAATTTGGTTCAAATGCGACTCCATTAACCAGTTTGTGTTACTTCAGCATCAGACATCACTGCTCCGAGCAGCGTAACGGCTGTGTCACTGGCGGAAGTGAAGCTGAGTGGGTTACAGTGGGTTTGAGAAATACATTTTTAAGAGGAACTGAAGGCTTTTGTGTGCATCGTGGGGTCATCTAATTTGTTCCACAGGCTTCGGTAATGAATGGAGACACTGTTTTGTCATGCTATGAGTTGGGGCTTTCTCACTGAGAAGATATGCATTCATTTATGAACTTGTGTTATTTGCCAATCTTCTCCAGCAAAAAATCATCAAAAAAGAACTTGAATGTAATGTGACATTTTTAACCTCAATATATTTTAGGAAAGTTTTAAGTGTTTTAATGCAAGCCCCTAGAGTGCCATATAAAAAGTCACATGGTCCTCTCTAACAATTAATTTTTGCTTTAAAGGTATTGTCACTTTACAGTTTAGAGTTTATTTTACAGCAAACTTTTGAAGTTTGAAGTATATTTTAATTTATAATTCATCAGCTGTTTAAGAAATGTACTGTATGCTGTATGCTGTTTTTAAAGATACATACAGCTGCAACTGCAACAGATATTGAAAATTGTATGAAAATATTCCACAAACATTCATTATGAACCAGTACATCAAGCTTTGTGACATTTCTAGAATTGTACTTGTATTATTCTGTAATTACATATGATAAATTCCTCATAAATGGTGCCTTTGGTTCCAATTCTCAGATCATCATCAATAAGGCCCCGACAGAGCCTCCGCCCGATGCTGGCACTGACTGGGTTCACTATAACATGAAGAACAGTCCAAAAGGAAGGGATGTCTGGGACGTGAAGAAACTTCTGGAGGTAGGATAGTGAAATGGAGAGGAACACATAACCGATTTATACTGTAAGTGAAAGTTACATGGTGGGAAGGGAGAAAGCCGGTCTGTTTTTAGAAGGGTGTCTGGGTGTTAAAAAAAAATCAATGGATCTCAATGTATCCTCTACTGACACTTGTTCAAACTGTGTAAAATGCTCCATGCAATCTTATTTGCAGTTTGAGAGCAGAGGGTTGCAGTCAGCAGCTCTGGCTCCGTTAGTATAAATGGTTGCAATAATAAAGTAATATCACTGCAGTTTGGCCTCATGGTGTCAGAGTTAATAAGCCTTGTTTAGATCCAGATCCCACACATGTAAAGGATGAGTGATGGTAATACAATAGCAATTCTAAATATTAACATCTTGATTTTTGTTTTTTAAGTTCTTGTAATGTTAACATATTAAATTGCTGATACTGAGATAATGTGTTCCTATGTCCCTCAGCAATTCAGCTCAGACATAGCAGATAACGCCTCCACCGTGTGTCTGGCCCACCTCTTCACCTACCAGGATTTCGATGAGGGCACACTGGGGCTCGCCTATGTAGCCCCTTCTAAACCACAAGCCCTGGGTGGCCTTTGCCCCAAACGTAAGGACATCAGTGAAATTATTTTTTTTTAGATAAGCTCTGCATTAACAGCTATATATAGAATATTGTCACAACAAAAGCAGTGCTGATAAAAGGACTTGTTGATTAGCACAGAGTTTGATGTCTGTCCCAAATGTTATCAGCAGCATTCCACTCTCTAGACTAGACCTCTCTATGTGAAATATTTTACAATTTATCACACTTTGCTCTGTTTCGCAGTTGCATTTATTCATATCTTAAAGACCATCTATGTTGCAGCAGCAATACAAATCTTCTATCTGTTCCAGTCATGCAAAGTGGAAGTATTAAGTGCTGTAAGGCTGCTAGTAATCTGATTACCAATTAAACAGATTGTATTGGACACATGGTTGTGGATAGGAAGAAAATCCATTATATTTACATAGGAACCTGTATGTAGAAGCCTGTACTTTTGTGACACCAAACAGATGCTGACATCTTTCATTGGTTGTGTTATTTTGTAGCCTACTACCCATCTCACTCTGCCAAGAAGCCTAGTTTCCTCAATACAGGCTTGACCAGCACCAATAACTATGGCAAAACCATCCTAACAAAGGTTTGTTTTAACTTGTTTTTATTAATCATCATCTTTGGTGTATTACTAATTAATGGTTTCAGGATGTTATGCAACATGTCCTCCTGCCAAGTGTTGAGTAGAGCAAAAACACCCTTTGGTGTGGGTTAGTTAATACTTTTGAGCTGAGATACATTTTAGGGTGAGATTGGATAAATTAGTGTTTTTACTAGGAGAACTTGTTGTACTCGTACACTGTTCATGCGTTATCTTTTTGAACACAAATAGAAATGGTCCAGGATCGCCTACAATAGTATTTTTGAATATCTTCAAATTCGTCATATCAATAAAATCTGTATGAACTAAGCTAAAAATTTATGGAATCCAATCAATATTATTTCAAACACTCCCTGAGTTATTTGAAGCATGCACAATTAGCATTTTTTAAAATATGCAACACATTTGATAGAAATCAATAGAAATGATAAAAAAGAAATGATGTGCTATAAATTCTTAGAGTAGCTTCAAATGCTACAGATCCCTAATATCTTATAAGCTAAAATGTAACAGAAGTCAATTAACCTTAAATAATTGCTAAAACTGTGAATTTGTAGAATAGATCTGACATGTTTTTTATCTGTTACTCAGTAATCTCACAAACAAATATTTTGATCCAAAACAATAGATATAATGTATATAATATATACATATTACCCCAGTGGCTGCAGTGGTATTTTTACTTGTGACATTTCACTGAAATGTACAACCTGACCTGAATTTTTGACCTGCTTATCTGCTCCTTTGGCGCCACCTGTCTGCACAGCTGAGCATTGCTACCACTTTTTTCACTGCACAACACATCACATAATGGCGTATTTAAACTTGATGATAAAAGCCTCAACTTTCAACTGTAAAAAATAACTTATAAATAACTTATAATAAATCAAAGCTCTGGCTATTATAGGTTTTATTGTAAATGAATTTAAACAAGATACGCAACAGGAAAAACAGCATCTGACAAAATTTCACTCTAGTATTTTGCTTGATACAAATGTTGGATTTAAATCTAAATAGTTTCATAGTCAGACTAGTAATCTATGTTCATCTTGAATAAATCTGGTGTGTTTGGGTCCCATCAGGAGGCAGATTTGGTGACCACTCATGAACTGGGCCATAACTTCGGTGCAGAGCACGATCCTGACAACATCCCTTTCTGTGCTCCCAGTGATGACCACGGGGGGAAGTTTGTCATGTACCCTATCGCTGTGAGCGGAGACCATGTCAACAACAAGGTACACACCCTTTCAGTGAACAAGTCAAACTCTACATGGGAAACCACCTAAGCATGCCTATCCAGTTGATGCTAATGTCTGTAATACAACAAACTTTGCCACTAATTAAGAAGATACATTGACTTAATGATGAAAAGTGTGAATATCCCTTCTAAACTCCAGTGTTGGATGAGTTTGATTCTCAGTTCTTCCTGTGAAATACCATACAAGACGATGAATGTGCCTCATGTGCATATGATTCTTTTTTCTAACCCCCGTTTACTTCTTCCTCCTCCCAAAGCGTTTCTCCAACTGCAGCAAGATCTCCATAGGAAAGACGTTGCGCTTCAAGGCTCCTGTGTGCTTCAAGGAGAGGAACAGTAAGGTATGCGGGAACTCCAGAGTGGAGAAAGGGGAGGAGTGCGATCCAGGCCTGCTCCACCTCAATGACGACCCGTGCTGCTCATCCGAATGCAAGTTCAAATTCCGTGCACAGTGCAGGTATGAGCTCTAAAAGACACAATATCACACTCGATTCAGTATCAAACATGCACAAATTAGCCAATCCTGTATGGAAACTCATAATTCATGAATTATTTATCATCTTCTTGAACTTAAAAGGTCAGAAAATATTTGTTACTAACTTGAGTCACATGTTTCTGTTTTCTCCACAGTGACAGAAACAGCCCATGCTGTAGAAATTGTAGGTTTGCGCAGTTGGGGATGAGGTGCCAGGAGCCCATCAGTGCGACCTGTAAAGGCATTTCCTCCTGCACAGGTGAGTGCCCTCTGCTGTTCTCACACGAGAACTGCAGCAATTAGTCTTTTAAAAATGGCCAATCACTATTACTGTGAAAATGTGCATTGGGTTTGTCATTTTGATAAAATTTACCAAAGAAAGTGATTCAACTGGATCTCTCAACTTCTCTTTCACATCATAGGCAACAGCAGTCAATGTCCACCTCCTGCTAATGCTGAGGACAACACTGTGTGTGTCGATAACGGCCGGTGTCTCAACGGAGACTGCAACCCCTTCTGTGAGGCCATGCAGAACCTTCGGTCCTGTGCCTGCAACGGTAAACAGCACATATTGATAAAAGCTGGATGGAAATGTGGATAAATGAATAAGAAATGCATGAATGAATGAATTAAATTATATCATAGATCAGTGAATGATCTCCAGCGACCATGTATATTCAACATGACTAACAGTTTATTGATCAATAGAAAATGTATTTCAAACTTGAAAATCTTACACTTCATTGTGTGTTTTTAAAAGTGTGCTCTTTGAGTTAATCTTCTCCTCTGCTTGCAGAAACCGAGGATTCTTGTAAAGTCTGCTGTCGGGCAAAAGATGGCACCTGCGCTCCCTTCATCCAGTCCAATGGCAGTTTCCTTTTCCTTCGCAAAGGAAAACCCTGCACCGTGGGCTTCTGTGACGAGGGCGTGAGTGACCCAATCCTTTCAATGTCCACTACACAGACAAGATTCCAGCTGATCCTGTCATTTTTACATTTTTATTCAAGATCAAAACACATGTAAACATGTAACAGCCAAAAAAATCAGAATATGTAACAAATACTGCAAATGATTTATAGGCTTCCTTTATTTGACTGTTTGGGGAATGATAATGTTCCCTTCTTATCGCAGGGGAAGTGCATGAAGCAGGTGCAGGACGTCATCGAACGGTTGTGGGACTTTATTGACAAATTGGACATTAACACATTCGGTAAGTCGTTTACAGTAGGCAACCTTCCCACAGCAGGCATTTTGGAAACGTCTCTTCTGAATTAGTGTTAATTGTTCATGCCCATCTCTTAACCCCACCTCTCCATTAGGGAAATTCCTGGCTGACAACATAGTGGGCTCTGTCGTGGTGTTTTCACTCATCTTCTGGATCCCTCTCAGTATCCTGGTTCACTGTGTGGTAAGAAACTGCTCGACATCAATTTACACTGGTTCTCGGTGTAACGTCTGCTCTTTTTGGATTCTGTAGCTCTTTTGTTTAAGATAAATCTCTTCACTAGCCGCAGTGATGATTTTCAAACTTACACTTGACTGATGATGCCGCCCTTTTTGTGTTTCTCTCTGCAGGACAAACGACTTGACGAGCAGTATGCAGAGAACACAAAGTCCTTCTATTACCCTCCAAATGTAAGTCTGTCATATCTCAAATACTGTGCTCGTATATTATCTTGTGCACCAGCATTGCTGCCATACTAACCAAACTAATACAATCCCACGATGCTTTTTTAAACACATTGACATTTTAATAATCTTTTTTTTTCTGAATTGATTTCTGGATCTCCAAACGCATGGTCTTTCACCATTTATACAAAATCCTGCTGAGGGGAAATGAAGAGATTACCAATAAACATAAACGCGACATTTCCAAAACACCTGGCGCTAGATAGACTATCGTCTTCTTTATGGAGTTAAAAAAAAAATGCTAAAAAGCTGTAGCTTGAAGCACTGTGAGCTAGTGGTCAGGCCTCAAGCTTCAAATGACCTGTCCATCACTCTTTGCCTTGGCCCTTCTCCATCCACATTGGAACTGCAGCAGATGGTGGAAATTTGTAGTAGAGCTCCCGCTATAGGTGAGTGCGTGTACGATGGTTTGGTGTTGCGATGCGTTCCCATTGAATTCATGAGGATGATGCATGGTGAGCAGCCCAAAGTTTAGAATACTCCTCCAGTCATTTGCTCCTTGAAGTAATCACTGATTTAGTCACACATGTCCAGCTCTCGAACTCACCTGCTTCTTTTATCAGAAAGATGAAGTGAGACATGTTAAACTAAGGCTAATGTGTGTGCGTAGACGTCATCCATACAGAGCCATGTCAGAGCCGAAATTACCTCAAGAGAGCAGGATTGCGTTTTAGGAGTATTCAAACGGAGAGAGGACTGAACAGGTTGCACCTTGTTGTTTTTGTGAAATCAGATGCTGTGTGTGTGTGTGTCAACATTTTATGTTCTCATCTGCTGCTGTTTGAAGCCACATCAAAAAGAGAGAAATGTCATCTAGGTGTCTTCTTTTTTTTTTTTTTACCCTTTTGTTATTTTAATGGCTGTTGAGTCTTTTTTTATTTGAAGGTTTGATCGGGTACACATGGAGACTGAGAATACATTCCTCCGTAGACCTTCCTCACAGTAAACACTGGAGTAACTTAATACTATTAATAAGAGTTTAATGTCATGTCAGTCCTGTCAGCTCTGCTCATGAGCTGACAGGCTTCACAGCAGAGCTCTGATTCCCCTGAATGGACATCAGCCATTATTCATATTAGTTACAGCTCTGTTTTATGACAAAAAATGTCCACCGTGAGGAGGGTCTAATCTTTTACTCATTCCAACTTTTAAAGGAGATATTGGCAGCGATAACGGGGATGGAGATTTGGTTATTACTGAATTCCTCTTTAACAATCATGGAAATAAGATGAAGCATGTGATAATAAAATTACTGTATGTCACCTAAAGCTATGGAGAAATACACAGAATGGAGTAAAAGGAATGGATCCCACCTCAGTCGAAAAGAGTCAGCTTAATTTTTTTCCCCCTTCTCACGTGTTCTTCCTGCTCTTCAGAGTCAAGAAATCCTGGGCACCGAGTCGGCGTCCATGCGCATCGTCAAGCCGCCTCAGTTTCACTTCTCCTCCGCCGGCCGGACCGCGCCCTCCTCCCTGCCCCCGCAGCCCCAGCAGCCGAGCCAGGCAGGGCCGTCCGCGGGCAGCAGTACCCAGGCCCCCGGCCCGAGCTACGGCCCCACCCCGGACAGCGCAGGGGTGCGGATGGACACCATCCAGGAGGACACCAGCAGCGACTCTCACCTGGGAGAGGAGGGCCCGTCGGAAGATTTCACAACCGCAGGAGCCTGCTCGTCGGCTACGAAATCCTCCTACGAGGATCTGACCGAACAGAACCCGCCATCCAGGGACAGGCGGCGCCTCAAGAGGCAGGAGTGCATTGACGCTAAAGAGACAGAGTGCTGAGATTCAACAAGCGGCACTTTTTTTTTGTTGTTGTTGAAAAGCACCAAAATGGATCCTGATATGTGTTTTCGGGAACATGCAAGTATCAAACATGCAGCATCAAATGCATTTTTCTTGCCACAAATCACAGAGCATTAAGGTAAAAGCATTCATGGGTCAGATTTTTGTGTTTAACAACATTTCAGCCAACACTACATGCGGATACTATTCAGTCAGCTGTAACTTTGAACCATGTCCTATCGAATGCACAATTGCACAGTTAGATTGATGTTAAATTGAAATGTGAGTTGGTGGTGAAACAATGCTGTGCCTTTGTTTTTTTTTTTATTTTACTTTAGTAGATGAATCTTGCCGAGATGCATCCTGTGAAAAATTAATAAGGTGTAACACTTTGTGCTAGATTTGTCGTGGACCAGTGCCCCAAACACAAAAAAGTGAATCTTTTTGTTGTTCCTACTCCGGATTCTCAATATACAGATTTTTTTTAATGATGAAAACCGATTACATTTATACCTTTATGCCTCCATCAGCTATGCCAGCATCCTGATGCTGTGTTCTTATTTAAAGTGTCATGTTAAAAGCCTAAATCTTTCCTCTTCCCCACTAAAAACTCTTCTGCACAAGTGTCTGAGGCAGTGTGACCTCACAAGTCTGCTCCATTTTAACAGTGAGAAATATAAATACAACTACAGCTGCACTTAATTTTCTGTTAAAAGGAAACATTTCAGTGTGAGACAATGACTTATGGAAGGTAAACTTTAAAAAAAAATAACCGTTGTATCCTGAATCAAAAGATGTGTCAAAACTGCACTTGAAGTATTGTTCTTATCACTGGAGATGTTGTGGTTTTATAGATGTGCTTACTGTACCGTGTGTCATCAATAGTTTGTACATTTTGGTTTGGTGCTAGGCTTTGGCAGTAGATTTTACAGTATTACTTTTTATTTGAGCTGTTGTTTAGAGTTAAAGACCATTTTATCATCTCGTTAGTGTCCTATAGGGTGATGCGTTCATGATTTCTCATGTATTCTTTCTGCGTGTTTGATCCCTGTATGAAACACTGGTGCCTTTTAAGATTTTGTGCATGAACTGTTGCTTTTTTCTGCAGAGACAGGAAATGTCCAGTACATGCGCATGGATCTGGGCAATCTGAGTTTAGTTGTCACTGCTTTTTTCAAACATCCTGCTGCTTGATTTTCAGTCAGCGTGCCAAAACGCGTCATGCACCTTTCTCTTACGGTCTCACTACTGTTGCCTGCTGTGTCCTGAAACTGCTTTTTTCTTCAGAAAAATGCATTTAACTGGAGGTCAAGAAAAAAGTAATGTGCATATCTAACATGGATTCTTTTGAATGGATGTGAACCGTTACACATATCTGTTGATGTGGATATTAATGTTTCTTTGCTTTTTAAATTAATTTTTAAGTTGCTTGCATTACTTACACTCAAAATAAAAATCTTTATTGTGTATTTCAAATCTGAATACATGGACGTACATGTTTCTGCGTTCTTCAAATGTTCATGTTCGTAGTTTACCAGCCAACACAGGAATGAATGCTGGTTTATTTCTTCTCCACTGAATGTCCATCTGTGTTCACTAGTCACATAGCAGGCTGCTCTCTGGGCTCTTGGTGTCCACGTCTCCCCAGTATGGAAGGATGAATGGCAGGTCAGCTACTCGGCCCTCCAGCAGCGCCCACAGATGCTGGGCCACAAACTGGTTGCCCTTCTCTGAGAGATGCAGCCCATCAGACAGGTAAAGTGTGTAGTCCTGTGGAGAAGAGAACAGGATTTGAGAAAAAAAAAATCAAGTACTCATACTCTTTAAGTGCAATCCATCTAATGGACCCCACCTGTATATCGGTGTAAATCATGACCAAATTATCAATAAACAGACATATTTTCATTTCATCAGCTGATTCTGGAACCTAGAATTCAGATGAATTGTTTCAGTAAAGCCTTTTATTGGGCAAAGCTTTCATTCATACTGTCTTGCTACAGGGTTCGAAGTTTTCTAGGAGCTTTCCAGATGGGAACTATGTCATTGGGTACTGATTTTAGAGAAAATAGAAGTGTCCTTAAAAAAAAAACTAATTAAATTCAAGTAAATGATTATACTGAATTGTACGGTTGCAGATAGTTCACATTTCTTTTATGTTTAGCTGTTCTAAATCATTTAGAAATTAGCTCCGTGCAATAAAGCACTACCCTCATTTACTGCATAATAAAGGTGCTACTGACCTGCCCGTCTTTCTGCATAAGTGTCCAGAGGTCCAGGACGTCGGTGCCACATTGACCAGCCGCCTGGACGCAGGCCTGAGCGTACTGTCCTGCTACAGAGTTGTGGCGATTGAGAGGACATCCTACAAGAAATGTAAAGAGCCATTTATGATCTCCGCAGGCCTGGACAATAACAATACCGGTAGTTCTATGTAGATAGTGTCACCCTTCAGGATACACTCCTTCTCCCAGGCCGGCTCATTAACAGGGGGTGGGGTGATGAAGATTATTCTGTCTGCTGACACTCCAGCTGAAGCCAGTAGCCTTGTGATCTCCTTCAGGTTCTCTGAGTACTCCAGCAGAGGGACGTGCTGCTGAGGATTTTTATCTACACAACCGGTACAGACAAAAGGAGGAATAATGAAAGATTTCAGCATTTTGGCCTTATTAATTTTCAATGGTTGGGTATTGTTTTAGCTTAGCCATGTGATAATGTGAAGAAGCATTAACTATTGTTTTCAAAGCCCAGTAAAGTGTCATACGGAGAGATAAATCAGAGTATTGCTCATACAAAAGCATGATTTTAAAAAAAGGTAAAAATCAAAGCAGCATATATACTGACATTTTGTTTGTTCTAACAAGTGTGAGCCATATTTCCCATAATGCAATTTTTTCATAAAACTGGTTATGTAAGTTCAAAAGTTAAAAATAAAGGTTATTGCATCAAATATTGATTTCTGAACTCTTCTGAAATGTAAACATTCATATTATGTTTTAAAATGAATGTGATCTTGTTTCTTTAAATTGTTTGAGGCCATTTGTCATTTTCTGCAAAGAAATGCTCTAAACAATACTATTTGGGGATTTGGGGGAAATGTTGTCAGTAGTATTTGACTCAAACAAAAATGTTCCTTTTGCTCAAACATGTACATGTAAGTAGTAAAATCAGAAAAACTGATAATTTTGCAGTGGTTTCTCATGTGTTTTTTCCATAGCTGTATGTCTAGTGCCCCATAACGGAAAAGGAAATAGAGCTGTACATTTCTGAATTAGTTGTAACATATTATAAGCAGCATTGGGGTTATAGGTTGGGTGTACTACACTTCAGTGTAATTGACTGTACCTTCCAGGGAACAGTCGTTGGCTCCAAAGAAAACGGTGACAGCTGCTATGTTGTTGTCTGCTGAGTTCTGACTGTTGATGAGTCGAGGTAGAATGATTCTGGCCCATCTAGAGTTATAGCCAGACAGTCCTCTGTTCACAACGTCACACTTTCTGAGGAGAAATTGCTGCATGTCAGGACCCGGTGTTAGCCAAAGTAGCTTTAGCTTTGTTGCTAAGGTAAATAGCCTACATGCAAAAGACACTAGAAACACTGACCTTGCTAGTTTGTTGGCAATTTCCGAGCCCCAGCCATTAGCCTGAAAAGAAAACTGCAAGGAACAAAGAGCACCGTTTTATTAATACCACACTGAGCTAGCTAGATAGCGGATAATGTTAATTAGCGATAAGATAACAGCGAATAAAATGCATAATAATACAGACGAGCTTCGTGTAGGAGCTAACCTGTGTGATGGAGTCGCCAAATAAAATCACTGTAGGCCAAATTACTGTTTTAAGCTTGGACATAGCGGACATGTATTTAGAAACCGAAACTAGTTTTCGTCAGCTCTGACACGTGACTCATACCCTGACAGTACGGTGGCTGGTAAGTGCAAAACAAAATTACAAAATGCGAAACACTTTTACAAACTCTGAAATAAGTTTACAAACTGTGAAACACTTTTACAAACTCTGAAACACATTTACAAGAACTAAAATCCAAACGGAAAGACCCCTGCTATGTGTAGTGATTTTGGAGTCTCTATACTAAACAACGGCGCGAACGTGTCACTCCACGTTCGCGCCGTTGCTGGCTGGGCGGTGACATCCAGAACCCACGCAATGTGTTTCATTCCGCTCGTCAGGTACGGTGGCTGGTAAGTGCAAAACAAAATTACAAAATCCGTAACACTTTTACAAACGCTTTTACAAACTGTGAAACATATATATATATATATATATATATATATATATATATATATATATATATATATATATATATATATATATATATATATATATATATATATATATATATATATATGTTTCACAGTATATATATATATATATATGTTTCACAGTATATATATATATATATATATATATATATATATATATATGTTTCACAGTATATATATATATATATGTTTCACAGTATATATATATATATATATATATATATATATATATATATATATATATGTTTCACAGTATATATATATATATATATATACTGCCCACATAACATAACTGCGTTTGTAAAAGTGTTACGGATTTTGTAATTTTGTTTTGCACTTACCAGCCACCGTACCTATATATATATATATATATATATATATATATATATATATATATATATATATATATATATATATATGGAGTTTTGAGAAACATTTAGAGGGAAGATTATATACACGAAATGCAAAACCGCGGTAACTGACTCAAATGGTTTCCACAAAACGGGCAAAACAACATAAAACTCCATATAAACTACATAACACTACTCGCTCCGTACAGTTTTGTTCTTGGAAATTTATTTCAGAATTTGTAAAAGTGTTTCAGAGTTTGTAAAAGCGTTTGTAAAAGTGTTACGGATTTTGTAATTTTGTTTTGCACTTACCAGCCACCGTACCTGACGAGCGGAATGAAACACAGCGCGTGGGTTCTGGATGTCACCGCCCAGCCAGCAACGGCGCGAACGTGGAGCGACACGTTCGCGCCGTTGTTTAGTATAAAGACTAAAAGATTACTACACATAGCAGGGGTCTCCTCCTAGTCATATTACAACAGCTGTATTGGACAACTGCTATTTTTGAAATCAATCATTTTGCTTAATTTTGCTGAATCTTTAACTTAAGTTCTTCTGTTTCATGGGATTTTTGTTGTAGTACCACGAGTGACCAAGTGGTGACGTGCTGGATAACCACGAGAGTTTTTTGACTGCATCTCGCTGAAAGGCTCATACCGAGCATCTCATTCAGAGAATCAGAAGGATATCAAACACAGAGGACAGCAGTGACACTGTCGCACTCCACTTGGATCGGTTCCAAGTAAGTATATATTAATTCACTATTGTATTGTACTGAGTGTTAATGCTACAGTTTAGAAGAAAATTGACCTAAACTTTTCCTAGTACTACTCTTCTCTGAGGAAAAGTGCACTATCTATATCAGGGGTCATGATCATGGTCCGAATGTCCGAATGAAAAAATCAACCAGTGAAGGTCCGAGAACATTTTTTATTATTATCAGTTCCTTTTGAACACGGCATTTACAAAAACAGGAAAAAATGCAGGTGTCAAATCGATTAAATGCATTTAGTAATTATATGTTACTAAATGTTTTTACAGTTGGTGCTGGGGCTTGTAACTTTCATTGTAGCTTGATACATAAATCAATAAAGTTCCTTGATTTGAATAAGTGCCTTGTTTTAAATGAAAACTACAAAACTCTTTAGAAATGAAATCTAGAAAGTGCTTGTTGCATTGGAGATAAACCAAAATGATCTTATCGAACAATAACATCTTTTAATTGTTCTTAACATCTTATAATTGACGCTTGATATTATCGCTTTTCACGAGAGTGACCGTCTCGGAATAAACTTTTCTCTTTTTGGAGCACTTCTCCGGCTCGCTGGTGGATGTACACATATACCACGGGGAAGCACACGCAGCAGCAGCGAGCAGCAGGGAGCGGCAGCAACAACAACAAGATGCAGCAGGGAGTTTGCAGTAGTTTGCAGTTTGATGGATAGTTAAGGCGAAAATGTACGTATTCTATAGGTCTCCAGCATGGACACACAAAAATGCCTCTACAGCACCCCCTGTGGTGGTGGCATAGCAGGGCAAGGGCCCTTTATGACCGCTTGCAGTCCTACTTTAGTTAGTGGTTACCAGTTTTGTACTATATTAAATAAGCAAAAAAAGGAATAATACACAAATGGACAAAGAAAGACAACCTATAAAAAAGACACAATCATTTAATATCGTCATTTACATATCACTGCTGCTGCCGCCTGTTCTCGTTGATTTTCCAGGCAAGTCTAAACCTGTAATATAAAGACACAATCATTTAATTTACATATTCAATTAAATATTTTAATCCAAGAAGGTATGGAAAGAGCCCAAATTTACCTAATCCCACTACTTCCCTGTGAATTAATAAACAATTGTATTTTAAATTGTAAAAAATGTAATTGTTTTTCCAAGGTGTGTGTGTGTGTGTGTGTGTGTGTGTGTGTGTGTGTGTGTGTGTGTGTGTGTGTGTGTGTGTGTGTGTGTGTGTGTGTGTGTGTGTGTGTGTGTGTGAGAGAGAGTGTGTGTGTGTGCATTCTGAATTAAACTTAATAAGCAAAAGAAAAATTTTCATTTTTCCATCATTTCCAGCTCAGAATCATCATCATCATGTCAGCCATGAACCCAGTGACAGATAATAAGACCGCCCTTGTGACCACTTTGATGGGAGAATACAGTCTCATCCTCAACAAGGTTCATCAGAATAAACTTGTGGATCAACGTGAGTATCAAAACCTCAAACAGATCATTGGATTCACTGTAGAGGAGCATGTCGTTCAGCTTGTGGATAAGATGATATTTAAAGGAGAAGCGACCTGCCGAGCCTTCCTGATCCTCCTCCAAACTGATGAGCAAATTAAAAGCACTTTCCCAGACTTGGAGAAAATACTTGGTCCACATAACAGTGGTAAGTTAATACAGAAATGACTAATGACTGTACTAGCTTTACTGATGTGTATATATATGAGGCAACTTAGTTTTATGTTTGGAATCGTAATCTTGTTTTTTATATTTATAAGAGAAAAGCAGGCAGCAGGACAACTACCTGGACCAGGACGACTACCTGGACCAGGACGACTACCTGGACCAGGACGACTACCTGGACCTGAAGTGAACCAGGAAGAGGCTCCATTAGGCCTGGTACAGTGGAACTGATCCTGACCGCATCTGAAGCAGAATCACCTCAACATGCTCCATGTTTTTCTCCTAAGTCAATAATGCTGGATCTGCCCTTGTGCCTTTACGTGTTATGACACTCTTACTGCTTTGTTACACATATTTATTCCTCCTACATTCTTTTCAAATGGGTCAATTAAAACCTTGGCTCACTTAAGGCCTTATGTCTCAGCAAGATTTGGAAAAGCCTGTCCATGCTTTTATTTTCAGTAGACTTGACTACTGTAACAGGGTCTTTACAGGCCTCTGTCATTACGGGGTGTTGTGTGCAGAAATGAATTCAGTCCATTTTGGAATAAGACTGTAACTGTAGCAAAATGTGGAAAAAGTGAAGCCCTGTGAATACTTTTCGGATGCACTGTAATTCAAAATGCTGCCACTAGAGTCCTCACTAAGACTAAAAAAGTAGATCATATCCCTCCAGTTCTGAGGTCCTTGCACTGGCTTCCTGTCTGCCAACGACTGGTTTATAAAGCACTAAATGGTCTAGGGACTAAGTAAATCTCTGATCTGCTGATCCCTTGTGAACCATCCAGACCTAAGATGGTCTGGGACAGGTTTTCTCTCTGTTCCCAGAGTCAGAACTAAACATGGAGAAGCAGCGTTGAGTTTCTATGCACCACAGATCTGGAACAAACTCCCAGAGAACTGCAGGTCTGCTGAAAATGTCACTGTTTTTAAGTCAGAGCTGAAGACTTTTCTGTTTTCTGTTGCCTATTGCTGATGTCAATCCTTAATTATTTTCAACTGTACTGTAACTGTTATTACTTTTAATGTTAATGTTTAATGTATGTCAAGCACTTTAAATTACCTTGTTGTTAAAATGTGCTATAAAAATAAACTTGCCTTGTCTTATTTTGATAAGTCTCACTTACTTTAACAAGAATTGTGTGCCAAGTTTTTTTCAAGCACACTTAGACAATATGAGAATCAATTTAGTGAAACACAGATTCAGTATATTCAGTATATTCAATATTAATAACTCCACAGTTGTTTAGTATAGAGACTCCAAAATAACTAGACACATCAATGACTTCCTCTTGATAATATTACAGCTGCTATTTTTAAATAAATCATTTTGCTTAATTTTGGTGATTTTTAACACAATGACCTTCTCATGACCACTTGTTGCTGGGCGAATTTCCCCGACTAACTGTTGTTAGAATAAAGGAATAAAGGCTCGTAACGAGCATCTCATTCAGAGGCATATCAAACACAGAGGACAGCAGTGACATTGTACTACTCTTCACTCAGGAAAAGTGCACTATTTATATCAGGGGTCATGAATTAAAAGCAGGCATGGCCCAAATGTCTGCATGAAAAGAAACCAACCAGTGAAGGTCCAAGAACATTTTTATTAAGCTCTATTAATCATCTTTATATCCATTTAGGTAAATTTCACATCAATAAATATAAATTCCAAAACTCATCACTATCATTTAAATTATATCTAATTGAAATTGATCCCTTCTTTTTATATATTAAACTAATTAAAAATAAAAAATGTACACGTATATTAGTTATCTATTCTGAAATATTTAATCAATAAACTGTCACAATTATTTATTTTGTAAGATTAAACTATAAAGTCTCTCTTTAATTTATATACAGATGTCTATATTTTGTTACATTATATGTTTACTATCAGTGGTGTCAAGTACACACATTTGTTACTTAAGTAAAAGTATAGATACTGCAGTTTTAAAACACTCTGGTAAAAGTTGAATTATCAACTTGATGTCTTTACTCAAGTAAAAGTGAAAAAGTATGTGCTCATAAATCTACTTAAAGTATAAAGTAACATTTAAAAAAATACATAAAATAAATTAGTTGGTGCCAATATATAGATTGGAAGCTTAATTTGAAACTGATTATACACGTGGCCCAAGACACAGCATCATCATAAACCCATTACTATCAAAGACAAAGCAACTTGAGGAGCATGTTCTTTCTCAAACTTTATTGGAATTCAACATCCAAACCGAGGTAGCATCAAGAGGTAGGTATTCAGGCCTGCAAAACTGCCAGAGAGAGAGACATTAGGAGTACATGGCGGTGATGATGGTAACATTTCCATAGGGGGTCTATTTGGAAAGGCAACAGGCATTGGATATTTATACCTTTTGGTTCTTAAAAGAAAAAATGCTTTTTGTTTCCTTCTCTGGCTCAATAGATAAATCACCAATTACTCTTTGAATGAATCATTCAGCCATTTGAATCAGGTTCCCGTGGCAGGCACAGGTAAAAGAACCTGCTCCTCTAGGACCACACATGGGTCGAGATGATGCGTTATTGGAAGTCGGAACTCGGAGCTCTAAACAACATAACATCAGAACTGACCACTTCCCAGCTTAAAAACTGGGATATCATTGAATACAGAATAAAAGAGAAATGATATTGATGGACTGAATGGAAAATCTCAACGTTTGTACTTGTATAGATGCTAGATTTCAGTGCTTTTCTGACTTCAAAATTCCGATTTACGAGTACAATTGAACGCACCTCGTTGCAGAAACACCGCTGCGATCACTTTCTCCTTTATTTAACCTGTTTGTTGACTTACGTAGGGACAGTGTGGGAGAGGGGGACAGATCGGTGTCACTGTAAATGTGCGGGGGACATGTCCCCCGCGTCCCCCGTGCTATCTGCGCCCATGGACACATAAAAAAGGTTTTTTATGTTTGTATAATATTTATTTTTTGAAGGCGCATTTTAACCCGCAGATAGACCCACGCTCTGGTTCTTCTGGTCGGCATCCGACACAGCGCAACCGTTTTCACCCGTTTTATAAAAGTTAACCTGTGTGATGGAGTCGCCAAATAAAATCACTTTAGGCCAAATTACCGTTTTAAGCTTGGACATGGTGAACATGCATATAGAAACCGAAACTAGTTTTCGTCAGCCCTGACACGTGACTCGTACCCTGACGTCGAGTTCCGGCGCTCCAGCCAGCGTGCTGTCAACATGCTGCCAACATGGAGCACCGTGGCTCCTTCCACATGCATATTGCGAGATGCTGGAAAGAAAAAAAAATATCATTCTCTACTGTTGTTTAGTATAGAGACTCCTCCAAAATCACTACACATAGCAGGGGTCTCCTCCTGGTCATATTACAGCTGTATTGGAAATAAAAGACTTTGTTATGGTTATTAATCAAGTAATTAATAAATAACTCCACTTTTTTTTATTATAGAGACTCCAAAATCACTACACACATAAATTACTTCCTCTTGATAATATTACAACAGCTATTTTACAAATAAATCATTTTGCTTAATTTTGATGAATTTATGGGCTTACTAATCAATAATAACTTGTATATTATTCAATAACTCCACTGTTGTTTATTATAGAGACTCCAAAATCACTACACACATAAATGACTTCCTCTTGATGATATTACAACAGCTATTTTTTAAATAAATCATTTTGCTTAATTTTGGTGAATTTATGGGCTTACTAATCAATAATAACTTGTATATTATTCAATAACTCCACTGTTGTTTATTATAGAGACTCCAAAATCACTACACACATAAATGACTTCCTCTTGATGATATTACAACAGCTATTTTTCAAATAAATCATTTTGCTTAATTTTGGTGAATTTATGGGCTTACTAATCAATAATAACTTTTATATTAATCAATAACTCCACTGTTGTTTATTATAGAGACTCCAAAATCACTACACACATAAATGACTTCCTCTTGATGATATTACAACAGCTATTTTTCAAATAAATCATTTTGCTTAATTTTGGTGAATTTATGGGCTTACTAATCAATAATAACTTTTATATTAATCAATAACTCCACTGTTGTTTATTATAGAGACTCCAAAATCACTACACACATAAATGACTTCCTCTTGATAATATTACAACAGCTATTTTTCAAATAAATAATTTTGCTTAATTTTGGTGAATTTTTAACTTAACTACACACATCAATGACCTCATGATCATACAACAGCAGTTTATGGGATTTTTGTTGTAATACCACGAGTGACCACAAATGTACACTTTGGCGCGATTTACCCCAAGAAAGAAAAAGGAGGATTGTCGGAGTCGCTGCACATTTTGCACACAGAAACGGAGTGGCACTTACTTCTTCACTTGCATCGGTTCCAAGTAAGTATATATATATAAAACTAACCTAAACTTTTCCTAGTGCTACACTTCTTTCGGGAGTAGTGCACTATCAATATCAGAATCATCAATATCATGAATGAATTTGAACACAGCATTTACAAAAACAGGAAAAATGCAGATATCAAGTTAATTAAATTAATTCATTTATTTCTGTTTTTCTAAATGTTTTTTTTTTACTCCGTTACTAAATGTTTTTACAGCAAAGTTGTTGGGCCGGGGCTTTTAACTTTGATTGTACCTTGCTTGCGCTCTTCCCCTCTCTCTATCTCTCTGTGTCTCTTGGCCCTATGTTGAAAAAAAGGCTTGCCGAGTGTGATTGCACTATCGAACAAAAGGTTATTAAAACTAGAACAACAATAATAACAATAAGAACAAGATTATTCTTATTGTATATTCTTATCTTCTAGGATCTTATATTCTTGTATTGTAAGATCTTATCTTATAAGATTAACGTTATTATTTAAAGAAGAAACAATGAAATACGGTGAGTGTGATTTATTTATAGTGTAAGAATTAAGTATTTCGCTCTGAAAAGGCCAACAAATACTCTGCTTGTCATTCGACTTCGCATGGAAAATGGCACTGAAATAAAGCGGGGGGTACTGACGCTGAAATTATATACATATGCTTTTAAACCTGTCAGTCAAAAGTGCATTCTGCTTTTCCTCCGTCAGTCCCAGTGACGTGTCAGGGCGGGCACATATTCTCGGTATTCATCCAATGACCACCGAGTTTCGAGGCGATGAAAAAAGAAAGAAAGAAAGAAAGAAAGAAAGAAAGCAATATGGGAATGTACGGACAAGTAATTTATTTATCTGTGATAAGTAGCTGATTCTGAAAGACTCGTCTTCAAGATGAACATATTCTAACAGATGTATAGTCAATGAAATGTCAACAAAGTTGCATAAATTCGGCCAATAATTTTTGACAGGGCAGGGGAAGTTCAGCTTCCCTTAAAGACATCGCCTCTGCTCTATAGCCAGGTGAACAATGGTTACAGTGTTTTTGTGCTGTTAACTTTGGGAGGTATACGTTATAAGAAGCCACATACAGAAATCCAGAAAACAAAATATTGACTTGTTAGTGAATTTAATGAGCAAAAGAAAAATGAGTTTGACCAGTTGTTTTTCTCTTAAAAAAATCTTCTTCATTTTTCCATCATTTCCATCTCAGAATCATCATCATCATGTCAGCCATGAACCCAGTGACAGATAATAAGACCGCCCTTGTGACCACTTTGATGGGAGAATACAGTCTCATCCTCAACAAGGTTCATCAGAATAAACTTGTGGATCAACGTGAGTATCAAAACCTCAAACAAATCATCGGATTCACTGTAGAGGAGCATGTGGTTCAGCTTGTGGATAAGATGATATTTAAAGGAGAAGCGACCTGCCGAGCCTTCCTGATGCTCCTCCAAACTGATGAGCAAATTAAAAGCACTTTCCCAGACTTGGAGAAAATACTTGGTCCACATAACAGTGGTAAGTTAATACAGAAATGACTAATGACTGTACTAGCTTTACTGATGTGTGTATGTATATATATATATATATATATATATATATATATATATATATATATATATATATATATATATATATATATATATATATATATATATATATATATATATATATATATATATATATATGAGGCAACTTAGTTTTATGTTTGGGATCGTAATATTGTTTTTTATATTTATAAGAGAACAGCAGGCAGCAGGACGACTACCTGGACCAGGACGACTACCTGATCCAGGACGACCTGGACCTGAAGTGAACCAGGAAGAGGCTCCATTAGGCCTGGTACAGTGGAGCTGATCCTGACCACATCTGAAGCAGCATCACCTCAACATGCTCCATGTTTTTCTCCTAAGTCAATAATGCTGGATCTGCCCTTGTGCCTTTACGTGTTATGACACTCTTGCTTCTTTGTTACACATATTTAATCCTCCTACATTCTTTTCAAATGGGTCAATTAAAACCTTGGCTCACTTAAGGCCTTATGTCTCAGCAAGATTTGGAAAAGCCTGTCCATGCTTTTATTTTCAGTAGACTTGACTACTGTAACAGGGTCTTTACAGGCCTCTGTCATTACGGGGTGTTGTGTGCAGAATTTCTAGGAAAAAAATTAATTCAGTCCATTTTGGAATAAGACTGTAACAGCAAAATGTGGAAAAAGTGAAGCCCTGTGAATACTTTTCGGATGCACTATAATTCAAAATGCTGCCACTAGAGTCCTCACTAAGACTAAAAAAGTAGATCATATCCCTTCAGTTCTGAGGTCCTTGCACTGGCTTCCTGTCTGCCAACAACTGGTTTATAAAGCACTAAATGGTCTAGGGACTAAGTAAATCTCTGATCTGCTGATCCCTTGTGAACCATCCAGACCTAAGATGGTCTGGGACAGGTTTTCTCTCTGTTCCCAGAGTCAGAACTAAACATGGAGAAGGAGCGTTGAGTTTCTATGCACCACAGATCTGGAACAAACTCCCAGAGACCTGCAGGTCTGCTGAAAATGTCACTGTTTTTAAGTCAGAGCTGAAGACTTTTCTGTTTTCTGTTGCCTATTGCTGATGTCAATCCTTAATTATTTTCAACTGTACTGTAACTGTTATTACTTTTAATGTTAATGTTTAATGTATGTCAAGCACTTTAAATTACTTTGTTGTTAAAATGTGCTATAAAAATAAACTTGCCTTGTCTTATTTTGATAAGTCTCACTTACTTTAACAAGAATTGTGTGCCAAGTTTTTTTCAAGCACACTTAGACAATATGAAAATCAATTTAGTGAAACACAGATTCAGATTCTGCTATTTTTGAAATAATTCATTTAGCTTAATTTTGGTGAATTCATGTGATTATTCATCATTAATAACCTCAATATTAATCAATAACTCCACAGTTGTTTAGTATAGAGACTCCAAAATAACTAGACACATCAATGACTTCCTCTTGATAATGTTACAGCTGCTATTTTTTAAATAAATCATTTTGCTTAATTTTGGTGATTTTTAACACAATGACCTTCTCATGACCACTTGTTGCTGGGCGAATTTCCCCGACTAACTGTTGTTAGAATAAAGGAATAAAGGCTCGTAACAGAGGCATATCAAACACAGAAGACAGCAGTGAATATAAATTCCCAAACTCTTCACTATCATTTAAATTATATCTAATTGAAATTGATCCCTTCTTTATATATATTAAACTAATTAAAAATAAAAAATGTATATATATATTATATATATATTATATTAGCTATCTATTCTGAAATATTTAATCAATAAACTCACAATTATTTATTTTGTAAGATTAAACTATAAAGTCTGTCTTCTTTAATTTATATATAGATGTCTATATTTTGTTACATTATATGTTTATTATACATTTTCATATGTTTGTATGGTTGTATACCGGTACCCACTTTGTGAAGAGGACTGCCTGAATTATTTGTATAATTTAAATTGTTAATAAAGCTTTGGGGGGAAAAAACTACGAGGCAACCGGAAGTCAGCTTTCTTCTTCTGCGGCTTCTGAACATGGCGGAGCTGCGGCTATGTTTTGGAAGGCGATCCAACGACATTGTGCACAAAATATGTCGCCGTCACGTCGTGGACACGCGTAACAAGCAATGTAAACACGCAACGCACGCATTGTTTCTGTCTGCGGGGTTTCTGACGGTTGACATTAAAAACGACGGACTGTCCGGAGCCGGGAACCCCGCGGACTCTGTGACCGGCGCCGTTCACCGCGACCGTTACGCAACGGTCAACCCGCCGTTCGCTGCCCGGAGCGAGACGCGGGGAAACGAATATGAACTCAACAACGAGTCTTCACTTTATGAAGCGATTCGAACTGGAGGAGGGGGGCGTTTCGGTCGGTACCGGAGTCGCTTGGAGTTCCGGAGGACTTTCTGCAGGCCCGGGACTCCTCTCGGTCCCCGGTGCTGGAGGCTCCAACAGGTGTTTACCAGGCCTTACAGCGGGGACGTAGACCGCTCGGTGCCGCTCTACAAAACTAAAACGGGTTACTATGAAATCCTGGGGGTGTCCGCCACCGCCACTCACGCGCAGGTGAAAACCGCCTATTACAAACAGTCCTTCCTGTACCACCCGGACCGGAACGCCGGCAGCGACGAGGCCACGGTCCGCTTCTCGGACATCAGCGAGGCCTACGCGGTGCTGGGTAACAAGGCGCTGCGGAAGAAGTACGACCGGGGTCTGCTGAGTCTGTCCGACCTCACCGCCACAACCAGACCCACCGCCAAGGACACCGGGAGCCCGACCAGGCAGCAAGCCGAGAGCCGGCGATCGGTCATGGATCTGGACAGCCGCGGAGGAGGAGGGGGCGGCATGTTCGATTTCGACAAGTTCATCAAGTCTCACTACAACGAGCAGCTGCAGAGAGAGCGAGACATTCGAGTCCGCAGAGAGATCAGGTTGAAGCAGAAGGAGCAGTATAAGGGTCAGTGGACGCTGGACGGGGTGGTGCAGGTGGGGGTCGGGTCGCTGCTGGTCATCGCTGTGGCGATAGTCTTTAGTTTTAGAGGAGGGTGAAACGAGGAAGGACTGGACACTGATGCTGGTGCTGTCACACACACACACACACACACTGTTCTATGACTGATGTGGAACTACTTCTTCCCCGGAGACAGGAACTGTCAGTAAAATCCAAAGGAATGACATAATCGTTGTCTAGATCAGTGGTTCTCAAACTTTTTTAATGTCAAGAACCTTTAAACTCATTAAAAATAGAGCTCAGACCAGATTTTTTCTTTTAAATGTTTAATAACAAAGTGTAGGAAACATAAGGACAAAATTATGACAAAACTAAACAAATGACTCGGTACATAAATAAATTACATTAAATGTCCATATTTATTTAATTTTCCATTTAGGCAATTCATAAAATCAACTTGTTCTAATTATTTTCCTATTTATTTAATTTTCCATTTAATTTATTCATTTTAAAATGTAATTTATTTATGTATTTGTTCCCCCACTTCATTTTGTACCCAACATATGAAATAAATTCACGTGCAAAGGGTAAATAATACATAATTAATAGGAAATAAATACTACTAAATTAAAGGGATTTATTTTAAATGATTGCAGTCCTCTATAAAATTGCTTCTACATTCTGTTATTGCAGAATTATAGTGAAAATAAATTATTCTCCTTTTTTCTGGGGACCCTTAGGCACCTCCTCAAGGACCCCTAGGGGTCCCCAGACCCCACTTTGAGAAACACTGGTCTAGATCAATGTGCAAGCTGCCAACCAAAGATGTGACTTATGGCATTAGAGCTGCAACTAGTGCAGGGAAATGCATAGTGTGCACTTCTTAGTTTCAACACTTGGTGTCACTACTCGAACAACCAACCTTTAAGGAGCATTTTAATTCATTTTAATTACATTTAACATACAGAAATACCTATTGTGATATGGGAGCACATTAAACGCGTGGGTCTTCTCACAATTATATGGTATTTTAATAACTAATGTGCATATGTGTGCATGTGCATATGAGCAAGTGTGCAATTCCTTCCTGAATACACTGTGACAAATGTGTTGTCAGCATTTATCACATGCTGACAATATCTTTAACCCTTTTTTTTGTGCAATGATTCATCTCCTTCCCCTTTAACCTCACATACGAAGAATGTGCCTTTCAATGATATTTATTGTAGATATCAGTTTCTATGTTGTCCAGAAAATGAATTAATAAATGACTTTAGAGCACTGCTTGTCAGTACATATTTATATCTATATCTTTTAAAAACATGCAACATAAGTCATCAACCAAGTGATTGCAAACAGGCAAATAACCAAACTTAACAGCTGAGGAAGATTCATGTAAAAGTTTTACTGTTACACACTTAACACAAACATGTAGTGCTGTTCTAGAAAGTTCACAGGTACAAGGATATCAGTGCACATTAGTAATGATCTTGGCTCAAGCAAAAACTCCAGTGCGTCAACATAAATACTGTTATTAAATAATATTAAAAGTTTAAATAAAATTAAAATTGCTTGCATATTAAAAGACAACACACAAATCTAACAGTACGTAGCTTATTTTCTCCTCTTACTAAGTTTCTATCTCGAGGTCTGACCTTTCAAATCCTATTTTCACATTGTTCTTTCAGTGTATTCTGTATAAAACAGTGAGGTCAAACATGGATGTCAGAACACCTGGGGTGTAACTTCAGGTAACTTCAGATGTAACTGGGTTTTTAGTGTCACCATGGCAACTTATGTGTTTAAATTGGGCAGTGCATTTTATTCCTGGAGTGATGTTGACAGCATGGATGATGTTACACTGATTCACTGCAGTTCAGAGTAACTGAAGACAACTGTGTGATGATAACTGTAAACAAAAATGAAAGTTAATGTCAGTCATTTTCTATACCTGCTTATTCCTCATTAGGGTCGCAGGGGTCTGCTGGAGCCTATCCCAGCGCGTTACGGTGAGAGGCAGGGATACACCCCAGATGGTCGCCAGCCAATCGTGGGGCACACACACCATTCACTCACACACTCACACCTACGGGCAATTTAGAGTCACCAATTAACCTCAGCTGGGAGGAAGCCAGAGTACCAGAGTAGCCAGACACAGGGAGAACATGCAAACTCCACACAGAAAGGTCCCAGACCCAGGACCAAGGAGGTCTTGAACCTGCGACCTTCTTGCTGTGAGGCGCTAACCCCTGCGCCACCATGTCGTCCTGAAAGTTAATGTTATTAATTCAAGTTATTAGAAGGATAATCCACTTTTATTTGGCTCCTGTGATTATAAATGCAACATGCGGATCAGATAGATCCACGTCAACTACTTTTCCTCTCTTTGCTTCAGCAGCAGAAACAGTCTGACTGACATATTCAGATTAGTTTCATCATACTAAATGGCATAAAAATACTCACTTGTTAATTATGTAAAAAAAATAATACCTGCCTCTCGCTGTAACGCGCTGGGATAGGCTCCAGCAGACCCCTGCGACCCTAATGAGGAATAAGCAGGTATAGAAAATGACTGACTGACTGTATTTAAGCTGGGTGACATGGTGGAGCAGGGGTTAGTGCTGTTGTCTCACAGCAAGAAGGTCGCAGGTTCAAGACCTCCTTGGTCTGGGACCTTTCTGTGTGGAGTTTGCATGTTCTCCCTGTGTCTGTGTGGGTTTTCACCAGGTACTCCAGCTTCCTCCCACAGTCCAAAAACATGCTGTGGTTAATTGGAGAATCTAAATTGCCCGTAGGTGTGAGTGTGTGAGTGAATGGTGTGTGTGCTCGACGATTGGCTGGCGACCATCTGGGGTGTATCCCTGCCTCTCGTCATAACATGCTGGGATAGGCTCCAGCAGACCCCTGCGACCATGAGGAATAAGCAGGTATAGAAAATGACTCACTGTATTTAAGCTTTCTTTTGATATTACTAAATTATTTGTAATGGTTCTACATTGATGAATCATTCTGATCCAAGATTACTATGTGTCACTTCATTGAATGTGGCTTGTTGTTAGATACACTGCATATGTGAACCCTGCTTTGTGATAGCAGCATAGCAGTTGTTACCATTACACCCGGTGGCTGTGCAGCTCTTTATAGCATCAATATAATTAATCCATCGATAGCAGTGATACATGTAGCGCGCTTTGGGTACTAGGAACGCACTCGCCAAGTTTGAATTATTATTATAAAACTGTAATCCTCACGGTTCAATTCCCAGCTGGGGTACCGTTGTTGCATGTCTAACCCATCTCCCTTTCCTTGTTTTCTGTCCCACTACACTGATTCTTAAATAAAGATAAAATGAAAAATAATCTTTAAAAAAAAAAAAATACTCTTAGCGGTTATATATGACTCAGATGACAGGGTTGAGAGCGTCATAGAGCCGCTGCACCGCCAGCTCCACCATCTCTCTCAGGGAGTCGTCCTCTGTGCAGTCGTCCTCACAGCAGACCGCCTGGTGAGGTGACAGGAGGCAGGTGAGAAAACCGCCCCAAAAAAACACAATCAGGCAGCGAATCCATGATCCTGTGTCCTAAGACCGAAGTATACTCACCCTCGTTTCCAAGCAGATGTGAACAGCCTTCCCGTCTACTGTCACCGAGATGTTTTTACCATCGCTGAAATCCACAAATTCCTCTCCAAACATGTCCCTGACAGTGACAGTACACCATAAAACACACTGAGCCACGTCTCCATTGTTGTAACTGTACTGTAGATATAAAACAGCTTGCATGGTACTCACTGCAACATGACCGCTAATCGCGTTTGGAAGACATCCATGTCCATGATGGCACTTTGGGACTCCATGACTTTGTAAATGAAGCACAAATTTAACCACATAGAACCTTTTCTTGTAATTGAATTTCAGTGAAATTCTACAGTAGAAATATAGATCAAATACTAGAACAGATACATGTTCCAACCTTTCTGGGCCTTCGGGTTCGACTGGACTTCCAACACCACAGTAGTGACGGCATCAGCGTACATGTCGTTCAGAGGGTTAGCGATCCACTGGAATAGAAATAAAGCGTCTTTTTATATTAATAAGATCCAACCTTCCTCTGTTCCACATTGTCATACACAGGTGTGATGAGACTTCAATGCAATTATCCGGACAGCAGCTGGTTGAAATGTCCTTAGCTGTTACCTCCAGCAGCACCATGCCCACTTCATGGATCAGAGTGATGCTTTTAAATATCCTCAAAGTGTTTTTCTCAGTCCCATCCACCTCCTCCACGTCACCTGAGACGGAGGAAAAAAAAAAAAAACAACAGCTGCGATCAGCACGAGGTAAGTTAAACAATAAACATGCATTTCTAAAAGTTTACAAATCAAGAAGTCTTACCGGTGAGGTTCCTCAGATTGCACACCAGCAGCGAGTAAGGTCCGGTGAAGGGGATGGCCTGGGTCTGCTTCACCGTGCTCATGGCCAGCTCTGTGTACGCTGCAAAATGGACGAATCAGGTCAGCAGCAAATCTCTGAACTGATTCACAGCAACGGCTCCGATTCTTCTCAAAGATCGTGAAAATGATCGCAATTCTTTATTTGTATCGTCACGGGCGTTTTTTTTGTGCTGCAGGAGGATTTAGGCAATTAAAAGCTACTCACTAGACAGGTCTGAGGGATTTAAGATGTGGTAGTTGAAGTTCTTCTTCACCAGTATGCCCGACACCCTCTGGCCCTGAGCGCACTTCTTATCGGCCAGAGAACCCATCACCTGAGCAGAGTCCGCTTTTAATGAGTGGATTTGTGTGTTTTAAGATGACAGAAGTAGCTCGACATGACATTAAGAAGCAGGAAGGGATTTGGGAAAAAAAAATGTATAGAAAGTAAAAAAAAAGGGACAGGCAGTTCACTGACCTTGGCCAGTTTCTCTCCTCTGAAGTTGAGGGTGACGGCTTCTGTGTTGCGAGGGTTGTGGACTTCGATGTGGACCTGGTCGTTATCCTCATACTCCCTGATCAGCGCAGCCTTCAGACGGGCCATCTCGTTCTGCTCCCCGTGGACCAGGATCTGAGGGTGTTGAATGTGGAGAACTGCCATTTAACCTGTTTAAGCCCAATTTTCTTCATTGTTTTCATGCATATACCTTTGTCTAGGTTGTCTACTATTATGTCATTGGGAAAAAAAAAACTAAATAAGTAACATTCAGATTTTTTTATATTGAGAAGAAAATGGCAGTCATGAAAAATAACTGTTTTTTTCCTGTATACCACGTGAGGAGGTTTGAGAGCCCTGATGAACTCGCTGGTCTGCTGGTAGTCTGTGTGGGCGGAGAAGGAGATGTAGTCCACTGACATCTTCAGCTGCAGCTTCTGCCCTGACATGGTGGTGATCTCCTCCGGCTCAGACATGATGTGCTGCAGCGTGTACACATTAACCACAGTGAGTTGCATCATATGTCAGTTATATATTTGTGAAGACTTGCTGCCTCAACGGCAGTAGTAGAGGAGAGATGATCAGAAAAAGAGTAACTTGCTCTTTCATCCCAGAAGATAAAGGGATGTTTTGATATGTCGATACATTCATAGAGGATCCAGTCTATCCTGCAACATTAGTCAGAATGCCTGAATGAACACTTACATATTTTATTGCTGTCATCATTCCTACTCTCCATACTCACTCTTACCGTTTATTGATCAAAAGTAGTCCAATAAAGTTATACCATTTAACATGACCATGTTTTTACTACACTGCAAAAAAACTGAATCAGGTGAAAATATCTTTTTTTTGGTATAATTAGTCCAATATTGAGCAGAATTATCTTATTCCACTGATGGATAATATAGTGTATTTCAAGTTTTTTCATGATTTTAGTCAGTTT
Source organism: Lepturacanthus savala (assembly GCA_030544235.1). Lineage (NCBI taxonomy): Eukaryota > Metazoa > Chordata > Actinopteri > Scombriformes > Trichiuridae > Lepturacanthus > Lepturacanthus savala. The sequence goes on along the minus strand of CM060469.1, from coordinate 14,173,608 downwards.
AGTATTTTTTAAGAAAATATTAATATTGCTTTCTTAAAACAATGGCAATTTAACCTAAATCCTGAAAAAAAAAAGTAAACTTGAAACAAGTTATCTGCCAGTGGAATAAGATAATTGTACTCAAACTACACCAAAAACAAGATATCTTCATCTGTTTTCAGTCAAGAGTTTAGTTTTTGCAGTGTATCAACCTCCTTTTAGTCTTCCAATGAAGCTGAACAGAGAATCTGCAGTGGAAACACAAAAAGGTTTTTTTCTTTTGTTCTTTTTTTTTTTTTTAGTAAAAAGACTGTATTTGATGGATTTAGCCAGCTGAAGCCTCATGTCGTTTTCAAGATGGGGAAATGAGGACTTGATTTTGTCACCCATCACTTACACCCTATGCATATTGGGAGGAGACCTTCAGTTTCAGTGTGAACAGCAGGACTGATGTGTCTCTGTTTTCAGTGTTTATCACCCTGTGGTGCTCTGACCTTGGCCAGCGTGCCCTCCACGCAGTACCCGGCGATAATGACCCCGTTCCTCTTGTCGGTGCACCAGCTCTCAAAGAGCTCTCTGGAGAGGCCGCTCTGCATCATACCCGGGGACGCCATCACCACGCTGGGACCGATGTCATCGAAGTGATCCATGCTCTGAAGAGAACAGACACCACCGCGTTTACACAAAGAAGCATAAAGAAGTACAGCGTGGCTGTCTGCATCTGTAACGCTGTCCACCTTCAGGTTGCTGATGTGCTTGAAGACAAAAGGGTTGTTGATGTTGATGGCCTTGCGGATCTTGTCATTCATGGCGTTGACATAGGTCTGGTACACAGCCATGCACTTCTTAGCCAGGGAGGACGCGTAATAGATGGGGATGTCGTGGAGCTCTGGGTGGTTCTGCCAATACTCATCTACAGGGGGACACGAAACACAACCTTACAGCCTCTTCTCATCTTCAAATATTGAATGAAGACACAAAAGACAAATGTGTTGCTATGCAACTACAGGTCTGGGAAAAAAATAAGAGACCACTGAACACTTTTTTTCTGAAATCAGCATCTCTACATGTATTCCAGCCATTCCATTCTAGCGCCTGTTGAATTCCAACACATGAACACCTCATTCTGCTTAAAGAGGCACCAAGAGTGGAATAAAGGCACCCAAGAACAATGGTAAAGACTTGTGGTTTATAGACTTAAATAAAACTGTTCCTTTTGTCCAAACACCTATGAGTAGTAAAATCAGAAAAACTGATCATTTTGCAGTGGTCTTAATTTTTTTCAGAGCTATATATGGAACTTTTTCATCATGCAATAAATAAAGATGTAGCGGCTAACAAAGATGTTCAATCTGGCCTTCTCACCCAGGATAAGCAGCAGTTCCTGGGCTCTTCCCAAGGCGAACACGGGGATTAAACAGCGGCCTTCTCTGTTGACGATGTCGTGCACCGTGTTGCAGAAGCGGGCCTCACGCTCTTCCCTCTTCTCGTGGATGTGGGTACCATAGGTGGATTCCTTCCCAAAGAATAGAGAATTCACTACGTTAGAACATCACATAAAGATCCAATAAAAGTAGAGATTAACATGAACTCTTAAATGAAAACAGTACACTTTTGGCTTACTATGATCAAGATGTCAGGTTTGACGCTGGGGATCTCAGCTGCCATCAGATGCCTGTCCTCCTGTCGGGAGAAGTCTCCCGTGTACAGCAGCTTTTTGAGGGAAAATGAGTCAGATATAAGTAAAACAGGCAGATAAAAGCAGCAGGGATCTCTCCTGTAGTCACAGGACTTGTTACCTTGACTCCGGCTATTTCAATCATGAACATGGCAGCTCCCAGCACATGACCAGCGTGGTAGCACCAGAACTTGATTCCCGCCACCTCCTTGACCTCGTGGAAGTTGATGGTCTCAATCTTATCCATGCTCTCCTCCAGGTCGGTCTCGGTGTACAGCATGTCATCTGCAGAGATGTTGCTGCAACGGATCGAAACTGTGAGTTAATAGAAAGCGAGTTACATCGCGCAAACGGGAGGATTGCAATTTTCCCAACCTGACTTTGACGTAGTCTGACAGTAGCCAGCGGTAGATGGCCTTGGTGGCGTGGGTCATGAAGGTCCGGCCTTTGAAGCTGGTCTTCTGAAGGAACCAGGGCAGGGCTCCACAGTGATCCAGGTGGAAACTGGCAAGAAGACAGATGCGACAGCCTCTAGTTAAATAGTCTTTCAGTTATCATGACTACATGCAGAATACAAGCACAAAAACGTGTCTTTGCAGAACATAATAATGTATAATAACACATTTATTCTGGTTTATGGTTTTCTCTATTTTTTATCTATTTGGTTGACTTTTGTAGGTTGTTACACACTTGTAATCTTTTTATTGCTGTATTTTTTTATTTTTTTTATCAATATATACACTACCGTTCGTTGTTTGGGATCACTTAGAAATTTACATATTTTGTCAATAAAAGCACTGTTTTTTTCAATGAAGCTAACTTTAAACTAATCAGTGTTCTAATAGTACAATGTATGTGCCTATTGCGTAAGAAGGCTAATGTAATAACGTTTTCCATTCATTTTACAACTCAGGGTGGTAAATAAAAGTGTGCCTTTTCATGTAAAGCACTAAATTGTCTGGATGACCACAGACTTTTGAATGGTACTGTATTATATATTCAAATTAAAAGACATCAAAGAGATATGGTCACACTTACTGACTGATGAGCAGCAGGTCTATCTCTGCAGGGTCGATCAAGTCTATATAGGGGAGAGCATCCATTCCCTCCAGGCCAGGGTGGATGCCACAGTCCAGCTGCCAAACACAAAGTCAGATAACTAAGATGTTATATAGTACTACATGTACAGTAATGTTATATACTATATAAAATATGCCATGATCATATAATTATCAATGCACAACATACATTGATCATTTTAGTAGTTGCAGATACACACGTGTTGCTTGTTTAAAGTCAGACAATTAATATTATTATTAGCAGCAGTTATTTACCATGATTTTCCTTCCTTTGAATTCCAGGATGATGCATGATCTCCCAACCTCCTGTCCAGCACCCCTGGCGCGTGGAGAAAATCAACATAAATCAATGTAAGAGTAAACACGTGTATGTTGATATTATGTCTAAAAAATATTCCTAAAAAAATTAATAAATAAAATGAACTCACAGCGGACGTATTAGGAGCTGGTCACTCTCCTCCGCGGGGACGATCATCTCTACTTTGCGTTTTGTAGCCATGTTCACTAAACATTAAATGCACATTCTTAAAATATATTTATTAAAAAATATACATTTGATCTGACTAATAATACTGGGGCGGTTGAATGAATGAGAGGGGCGGCCTCTCGAGAGACGGCACACTTCCGGTGATGCGCCAAAATACCGCCGACGGGAATCAAAGGCGGTGGCAATGGTTCCGCGACACACGTTGGTGTTTTTTAGAACACAATTATCGACATAAAAGCTCATCAGAAAAAAACGTATATGTAACCACGTATTGAACAATTATCCCCCGGCATATCCAGTGAGTTCAGTATTGATCTTTAGAGACGGCGTTAGTGTCGGGACGTTAACGGCCGCGGCCCCTTTAAGAGCCGTTGGGTGGCGGCTGTGAAAGAAGCTGAAGAGTCAAACCGAACGTAAACAGAAAGCAACGACAGCCGTTGACGTAACAAACAGGTAACATCAAACGTTATTAAAACCTTTTCTGTTTATTGTCGATGTGTTTAACGAGTTCCGGTGGCACGCGACGCTTTTTAACTCAACTGTGAAAATGAATGCAGTGGAATAACGTTATATTAAAGGAGCAGTTGGATAGTTTAACTCGAAACTTTGAGCTTTTTTTTTTTAAGAAAAGGGTTTAACTATCAGTAGCTTAGTTTCTGCCATGAAGCGTATTTAGCGACAAAAACTCAGCGTGGACTCAGTTTTGAGCATCATGTCTGTTATGAAGGCTCTGCTGTAAATGTTTTATGAACCAGCAGCACAGCAGCTGCAGGTGGAAATAACAAACTAGTTTCCAATTTCAGGAGACTGCATCACAATAGAGCAGTTCACGGCAGACATGTTGATATATAAATTAGCAGATAAACACATAAATGATACTAATTAAGGTTCTATTCAGGCCAGACTGCACTGGAAAGACTCTCCTGCGCTAAATGGAACTTTAATTACTATTTCATGTCATTGTGGCTGCTGAGAATTTTAGTTTAAATTGTATGAACTATACATGTAATTTATTTTTAGTGTAATTATTGTTTTCTAGAGCCTAGTGAGGAGGTCAAAGCAGGTAAAAGGGTTTTATCCTGAAGGAAACTTTAGCTTCATATAATGGAATGTGTATTATTTATTGATTAGTAATAGAAATGAGAGTTTGCTATGACTTTCAGCACCTGGCCAGTTATCTGATCATCATTTTCAGTGAGATTCATGAATCGGTGGTGTTAAACTCTGAGGTTGGTGATGTTCAGGTCGTGGGGCTGGAGGGCTGGATGCGGTCGTCAAGGATGCGGTGAAGGATGTTCCGCAAAGTAAAAAAGCGGCACAGCAGCAGCAGCTCTCAGAGCAGTGAGATCAGCACCAAAAGTAAGGTACGGTGTCACAGTCTCTCTCTCTCTCTCACACACACACACACACACACTCTGACTGTCTCCTTATTGAACTCTATGTTCTGTTTCTGTTCGTCTGTAGTCTGTGGACTCCAGTTTGGGAGGACTCTCCAGATCCAGCACCGTCGCCAGCCTCGACACCGACTCCACCAAGAGCTCAGGTCAGGGCTTCTGTTCTCCCTCCAAACTTCTATTTTCCTTTTCGACTCTCCTTCCTCTCCTCTCTGCTCCTGAGATGCAGACTGATAGCTTTTGATGCATGGCCTCTGTAGGTAACAGCACGTCTGACACATGCGCTGAGTTCAGGGTGAAGTATGTGGGAGCCATCGAGAAGTTACAGTTCGACATGAGCAAGACGCTCCAGGAGCCTCTGGACCTCATCAACTATATTGATGCAGCTCAGGTAAGAAGCAGGAGAAAGGCAGGGACACGTTTCATGTTTACAGCAGTCCATATCACATCATTCATGAATTACACCGCATAATTGCACTCTATAAATATTCGGTGCCTTTTCACAGCAAGACGGAAAGCTGCCCTTCGTGCCTGGAGACGAGGAGATGATTCTGGGAGTGTCCAAATATGGAGTCAAAGTGGCCTCACTGGACCAGTGTGTGAGTCATTTCCTTCAGAAGAAAAAGCAATAAAGAAAGGGCATTCTGTAGGGATTAACCAGGGCATTGGTTAGACTGTGGTATATGTGGTCTAATGCTAAAATAATTAGTTTTAATCGAGGAATTTACTTCTTACATCAACTAAAATTTGAATGATGATGCCAACTTTTTGACAAAACAGGCAACAAAAAAAAAAAATGAGTGTATTTTTAATTGTGTTCCAGGATGTGCTGCATCGCCACCCTCTGTACCTGATCGTGCGGATGCTGTGTTACGATGACGGCCTGGGTGCAGGGAAGAATCTCCTGGCTCTCAAAACCACCAACGCAAAACAAGAAGAGTGCAGCATCTGGGTTTACCAGTGCAACAGCTCGGTAAGTGCGATCGCAATGAAAAAAGGTTTGCTCGCTTTGAGAAATTAGAATTTAAAAATAGAGATTCAGAGCAGGGAAACCTCTTTAGCTGTTTTTTCTGATTTCCTCTCCCCGTGTGTCGTCGTGCATCTCAACAGGAACAGGCTCAGTCCATCTGCAAGGTGCTGTCGGCTTCTTTTGACTGCGCTCTCACATCAGACAAGTCCTGAGCCCAGAGACACAGACGGCAGCTCAGATCTGTTTAAAGAGAAGTGGAACAACTGCAAAACCAGCAATCAGGAGGCCACCACAGCTGCATTTGTGATTATCCAAAAATCCTGCACATTTCCTTTTTTTTTATCCAGAGTTGGTTTCCTGTTAGTTTGCAGGAAAACACGAGTCAAGCCTTCGTGTTGACAGTTTGAACTACCCCCCTTCACATCATCTCCTTTTAAGACAGAATTACTGTGAATTTATTTCCTCACAATCCTTTACTTCACTCGTTCCTTTGATCTTTCAAATAAAGAGCAAAATTAAAGGAACGATTAGAAAAAAAGAGAAATGTTGCATTAAAAAGGTTTTGTAGTACATATTAAATTTAAAATATGGCACAAAAAGGTACATAATGTAGTAATCCACCATTGCTGATGTTTGTACATGATCATTTATCAGTGGAGAAACTACACGGTACACAATTCTTTTTTTGTTTTTTAACAAAAAGTATTAATAGCGTCGCTACTTGACTGGAAGGTACATTATAAAGATATTTTCACCCGTGTCCCACATCCTACGTTTTTATACGGGTGTTAAAAGATTGATTCCTTGGTACCAGATGTTTTCTTCTTTTTCTGTGATTCAACCTGCATTCAGTTCATTAGATTATCGGACACCACTGAATCCCTGAACAACTGTTTGTTTTGTCACATTTGAAAGAGCTTGGAAAGAAAATGCGTTTACAGGTCTGTTACTAACTTGACTGTGTACATAATAACAGCCCTATGACCCCTTTCCTGTCCTTTTCACCTTCGTCCAGTTGTGATTGGGTTGATAATGTGTGACAATCTGGTACAATAAATGAGTGGAAGTGTTTTTAATAATCATTTGTCTGGTTTAATGTCATTTTCTGATTCCGATTACTTTGTCAGTGACTAATATTATTATGTACATGTCCGTCTTTTTACTAAAACACACTTGGATGTAGAGAAGCTTGAATATTCCCCATCAGAGGGAGCTCTTGGTACATCATCTGACTATTAGCTCAACAAGGTTAAAAACAATCACATGATGCAAATTGTTTTTTTTCTCTTTCTACTTGTTTAAGCTCCACATATTCTAGTCGTGTGCACATCATAGACACAATTTCTCATCTTTTGAACCTTTTGAACAAGGTGCAAATGCTTTGGCACATTCATGCAAATTATGTGCAGTTTCCTACAGTTTCATCCTTTATCAATAATTATAACAAGCTGAGCATAACGCATTATACTGGCTGCTCTTGTGAATAGTCTTGCACCCCAAAACATTGAGGCATTAAAAGCCATCACAGGTACAATTAGTAACTGAATATTAACAGTCTGGTAAAAAAAAATCCCCACCCAAGAATGTTTTTCACTACGCTCCTTTCACCAAATTGTCTGCTAACCTCCCACAATTTTTTATTTGTTTTAATTTCAATTAATGTTTAAAAATTCATGAAATCAAGTTGAAGTGTGGATACCTGGACCCTTACCTGGGAAAACTGGGGAACAGGGTAAAAAAAAAAAATCTAATAAATCCTCGGTTGATCACATTCATCAAATCTTCTATTTTTTGTATTTCAAGTTTACTAAAAAATTACATGTATAAATGTGCTATTGAGGCATTGTCTGGTTAAAATGGTCTAATTTGCATACATTGCATCCAGAAACTGGGCAACACAGTGGTGCAGCAGTTAGCGCTGTTGCCTCCCAGCAAGAAGGTCACAGGTTCAAGACCTTTCTGCATGGAGTTTGTATGTTCTCTCCTTGTCTGTGTGGATTCTCTCTGGGTTCCTCCCACAGTCTAAATTTGCCCATAGAGGTGAATGTGTGTTGGGTCTGGGGTGTATTCCAGCAGAACCCTGTGACCCTAATGAGGAATAAGTGGGTATAGAAGATGAATGAATGAAATCGGAACTGAAAACTTTATTAAAGCCATGTTCAAACTTCTCTTTCATTTAGTTAAGATGTCGATCTTTCCGTAAAACCTTTTGAACAAAAAAAAAATAAAAGCATATTAAATCATTATCATTATCTAAACAAAATCAAATAGAACCTTTAAAGCTGTGGTTGTCAAATTGTGAGGAGGCCTTAGTGAATGGGAGCGTAAAAACTACATGAGTTAGTCAATAAAAGGATTGCAGAGCCTTAAATTAGAAGAATGACTCTCACCTAGTGTCTCCATTGGTGTGTCAAGTTTGTTTCCATAGCAATATCTGGTGATAATAACAATAATTATAGGTGTATGTACGCATATAGTCATACTCACATACATAGATATTATAACACATACATGATCTATAAGTATGTATAGAAATCAGACACCATGAGAAAAGAATGAAAAGCTCTAAGAAACTGTGATTAACTTGTAGCTCAGGCTGTTGGGAGACTTTACTTAAGTCTTGGGGTCATGGGTTCAATCTTCTTAGGTTTGAAGGTCAAGATCAAGAGGAAAACTGTTCTTTAACAAGGATTCAATGGTTCATTAGCTAAGAAATCTGCCCGGTGGGTGGGTGGGTTTAAACCCCACTTAAGGCTTTTAACATCAGAAACAGAAAGAATGAAAAAAAACTGAACTAAGAAGCTTTAACTCAAAGATAATGAATTCTTTGAGTGTGACGTGGCCTCGTGGTCTGGTGGATTTCTATAGGACTGAAGCACCAATGCTGCAGGCGTCTGGTGGTTTGAATCCATCAGAAAACTCACTTGATGTTCTGAGGCTGCGAGTTTGATCTTCAATGAATTTCAAAAGGCCAAGGCCTCGTTTCTCTGATGCTCTTGATGCCACAAGGCTAATAGAAAGTATATATTTAGGCATAAATTGTGAATAATATGGGTGTCATTGACAAGAGGTACAGGGATTTCTGTCTTTGTCAGAAAAAAAAAATCAGACATCTCCTTTAACCAGAAGTCTACAAAAAATGGTATGCAGCTGCATCTAAATACAAATTAATTCAGGGGATGGGTGATAACCAATGAGTTATCAAAGGTTCATCATAACAAAAATTTGAGGATTTATTTCACCCAGCTAGTACCAATATTTACCATGCATATACAGTTCTGCCCAGATGGACTCTTTATAAATGAGAACTGTAAATTATGCCCTTAACCAATATACATTATTTTTATTTATTGCTATAAGAAAACTTCTTACTTTGTGGAACAGACAAATGCATGTCTGCATGATGAGCCCCGTAGGTGGGGGCATTAATTCGGACCAGTCTCAAACCTGGTTGTATATCCTTTAGTTGTATTTGTTCTATAATTACTGAAAACCTCTCTAAATCAGACAAAGTCAACATATTAAACAACAGGTAATAAAGGTAATTTGTTTAAATGTTGTAGGACTGCCTGATCCAGAGAAAACCCCATGATGTGCTCCTTTCCCCTACCAGCCATAACTCTAAACACTGGATCGATCAGGAGTATTTTTAAGGACCAGTTTTAACAAACAGACCAAAGCGTTGTGTTATTTCATATTTTATTCCAGTTTCAATTTCCCATTTACTTGCACAATAGAGTTAAGAGTCGATGCAGTGATCCACAGACAGTTAATGAGAATGAATTGAGTTTATTTTCCCAGTTGCGTGTCTGTCTTATGTTTTTGAGACACACACACGCACACACACACGCACACACACACGCACACACACACACATACAGGTCCAGCTGAGGTCGCATCTGTAACTTTTCATCACCACAGTGCATTTAAAAAGACATTTACTGCCCAGGTTAACTCTGCTCTTTTTACATTTAAATATCAACAAACGAAACCAAATCTATTTACATGTATAGATTATTAATAAATCTTCCTGTTTCCAGTGAGTTCATATTAAACATGGAGTTGTATCAGCTGCAATTCACATGCTTCTCTTCGTGTCATTAACAAATCCATGGAAGGCTCTGGTTTCAGGTTAAATGCCTAAATATCAACATACAGTATTTATACACAGAAAGAGAGTTGCTCTGCAACCGAAACAAAGTAAATTACATTGAATGTTTTAGATTCATTTTATAACACTATAGATAAAACTCATCTTTCTACATTATTTGACCCCAGAGATGTACAAACACAAGAGGGATACACCTTTCTCTATGCCGGGTTGTACAGAGAGTGTCAGAGGTACAGACTTTAGTTTAGCTCATTTGTGAAAAGAAAAAAAAATCTCAGTGTGAGAACTCTCAAAGGCAAGAGGAAGAAACAAGTCACAGAGCTGGCTCCCGCTTTTTATCACATTCCCACGCTCTTTTCTTTTTTTTTTCCTTTTTAATTCGCTCTTACTTCAATATTCTGTCAGTCTCAGTTTATTCTGTGCAGACGAGACATTCACACACACAAACTTCCTACTCCTCTAATAAGGCAGATGACAGGCGACGACAGCCTGAGGTGTTGCACTCAGCATACTGTATGGTAATTACTGACTGCTGCAGCTCCACTCGCGGTTATCATTTGACCTAAAGCGGCGAGGGAGGACGCACTGGGGGGTGTTGCTGTTGAATACTATCTTACACACTAAATCGGTACAGGCGGAACAAGTGTTTGTGGTGAGAGAGCATCGGTAGAAGTAGTTTATATGCGTCGTTCTCTCAGGTGTGAGGAGTTGAAAAGGCTATTTTTGCATGCAGCATCCCCCTTCTCAACGGCAGTCTGTCTGTGAAATGGGGCCAGGGAGCTTCTAGCGTAATCCAGGGTTAATTTAGCACCATTAGACAACCTCCACACAGGAGGCCTACTACAGAGTTCAAAAACTGCACCTATAAGCATAGGCATCTAAAACCGGTGGAATGTAAGCATGTTGAGTATGTTCACATTTACAGTCGATATGAAGTTAAAATACATTACTGTAGTCGTCTCGTTACTGTCACTTTAAGGACTGTCTGTACGGTGCAGCTGAACGGAAAACAGATTAAAAGAACACTGTACACACAACCTTCATGTTGAATGTCGTCATTATGTTGCAACAAAGATAAAGACAAGGAAAGTGCATTTATTGCGCGAGGTCGTTCACTACAATCATAGTTTTTTTTTGTTTGTTTGTTTTTTCCGTTTAAATCTTAGCGTAATGTTAACAGCAAGCGTTAAAACCACATACAGTCCCGTGAGTCCTTGTTCGTAAGGAGAGAAGCCCGACGTGAGTCTTTTATGGTTGCCACAGTAACAAGCTCGCTGATTATGCCAGTAAAAGATGATGTCACCAACACACTGGGATGATAGCTGGTGGCTCACACACACACCTACAAACACTTGCACACACACACACGGGTGAAGGAGGGCCGCCGCATCCCGGGAACACTTCCTGAAACTCACAGTGACCTTTCACTCGGCGATGAAGTGTACAAAAGTAACCGGGAAGGCTCCTCTTCTCATCGGATCACCTTCGATGTGACCCAGCTGTGAGGAAGGAAGACAGAGCCAAGTTCAGAGGGTGATAAACGGGGGCTGCAACAGAATATTTTCAGAGCTGTAGTCAGGTTGGGTCTGTTCTTTTAGGGACATAATTTCAATGAAACACCAATAGATTTGACTGCTAAAGCACATACTGGCTAAAAAACAAATATTGGGTATCAGAATGGGATTTTGTGAATTAAAATTGGCTACTTGACAATACTAAACACAATGTAATAGAGAAAATGGACTGGATCTACTACAGGAGGCTCAAATCATATTTAAAAATATACCTTATGTGATAAGATGATACTGAAAACTTTCCTTATTTTCTGCATTTAATTCATTTTTAACATCTACACTTGAAAATAAAGAAACTAGGACATGTTTCTGCTCCAACAAGATTTATAAAAGCTCATGATGATGTTCAATATAGATACTTCAGAAACAGTGTCATCGAGTGTTGAACTTTTGAACTCAAAAACAAATCTAGGAACCTTTATCTCATATGAAAAGGCGACGGAGACACTCACTACCGCCAAGTCAATGCCCCGAGTGCTGCCTCATCTGTGTGGAATCACGTCTGATACTTCAGACGCACAAAAGACAGATAACGCTGCTTGAAAGCCGGACGGAGGGGGCCCCCGGGGGACTCTGAGTCCACACAGGGACAGAGAGATGGTGACTAAATACGGTCATAGCTGCAGAGGTGGCTCAGAGGAAAACAAGTTGCAGCTGGTCAACGTTCACACAAGGGGCTCCACAGAGGAAGCAACAGCAGGCGGAAAAAAAAGAGGAGGGGGGGTTGGGGGGGGGATATCGGCCAGGATGAGGTCATGGCTTTTTGCTTCAGCTACCATGGTTACCGAGGAAACACACTGTCATTCCACATGGTGGAAACGGGACAGGAGAGGGACTTGAGTCGGACTGGGACCGCTTTGTGCTTTTTTTTTTTTTCCCCTCCTCCCCCTTCCTCGGAGAACATTTACGCTTTTCCCCCCCGATACTGACCCACCACTCCTGGTCCTCCTCGCCATCCACCACGATCACCTCGCCCTCAGAGAACGTCAGCTCGTCCGGGTTGTCCGCCACGCAGTTGTAGATGGCTTTGACTCGCTTCGGCCTCTGCTTCTGAGACACAAGAGCGAGCGATGCAAAGTCAAGTTTGCACAGAAGAGAAAGAGAGCGTTTATTTTGTTTATTTTTTTTCTTCTACGAAACATTAACAGATGAAAATAGTTGCAAGTAGAGGAAATAACACCTTAAATACCACTGGCTCATCCAGTGATAACATGTAATTGGTACAGCACAGGCTCTGAGGCAAGGGCAGAAAATGAGAACAGAAGAGAAAGAGGAGTTGCTACAATCCTAAAATTTACCATTATGAGTGTCATCATTATTATTATAATATGTTATGAATTAAGCCCCTTCTTCTACATTTAAACATTTTAAAAGAGCCACTTCTCCACTAGAACCAAGTGTTTACTGCATGAGTTGACAGTCGAAATGTTGAGATAAGAGGTCGATCTGCAGTTTCCTGAAGGGCATTGAAACACTGGTTCATCAGTATGCATGAAATAAGCGATTTACAATCTACAAACGCTGGATGAAAACAGGAGGAAAGAACGAGCGACTCACTGGATAAGCCTTCCTCGGCATGGGGGCTGGAGGCAGAGATTGACCTATGGAGTTCTGGGGGCATCCTGGCACTTCCTTAGCTGGAACAGGAAGAGGAAATTATATCACAATGTCAACAAACGTTCCAAGTTTTCCACAAAAGAATCAAGGAGCCGACAGATAGTGGAGCGACTGGTTTGGAACTTTTGGATCCTGCTGTACAGACAGATTAAACCGAGCTGATGTTTTTCGTCTCATAAGTTTACTCACCTGGTCTTTCTATAGATTGCGTTCGATTTAGAGGTCCTCTGTTGAAGCTTTTATCGTTCCTGAAAGAAAAAAAAAAGAATAAATTGTTGGAAAGGCTACTGCTCTCTTCAACGGTATAACAACGATATATGTCCGCACACATCCTACTGAAGAGCGGCCAGATCTAGACTCTCCACAGCTCTGTTACAGATTTATTACAGCACTCTCATCCCTGTGGGAGATTTAAAAAAAAAAGACAAAAGGGCAACTGTGGGAGAAAGTTATCGCTGGTTTGGCTCGATGCACAGCAGCTCAGCCTGGGAGCTAATGGAGCGGCTAAACAGCAGCCATGTAGGCTCATTTCTCTTGGGAAACCAAACAATACAGTACAAGACTTGCTTTTACAACAGTGAGATACACGGAAATACACCAGCTTTCTTTGTATGTGTATTAAAATATATGAATCAGCCGTGCAGCAAGTGAAACTTGACTCTGCAGACTTTACACATGTTAACAAATGTGTGTTTTTAACTTCTTACCCTGCAGGTGATTTGGGAGGCACAGCTCTGGACCCTGGAGGTCCCTGACCTGACTTACAATGGATGCTCATAGCTTCCATCTTTGCCACAGGAGAAGGACCCAGACCTGAGAAAAACACCTTGTTGTTTAAGTCGTTTTTTTTTAACGAATTCAACAAATTCAACACATCTTTGAGTTATTTTGACTCATGTCAGACAGATTGAGCCTTTTGAAAACATCAAGACATTGATAAAGATATATTATTCAAATTTCCAGGCTTTTCAAGACTTCGCAGTAGATTTTTCAGACTGAATTTGATGCATGAGTACAAATAAATGTCCAGTTTCTCTTACTATACTGAAACAATAAGATTATATTATTGTTACTCTCACATGTTTCAGTCTCTTTTATAAAAAGAACCAAAGACTTGTTGACAAAAGTTGATTGTCATGGCATCTGCAGCCTTGATCATTCATTGTGTCCATGGAAACGAGGACAAACACAGCAATAAATGTTTCTTTATGGAGAAAATATATGAGAGGAGATTAATCTTTGTTTATTTATAATATAATAAAATTCAAAAAGATATTTCAGCATTTTAATCTCTTCTTCTCTTCTATACTTTTCCAGACCTGCAGCTTACTCCTCTAACTCAAGTTAAACATAAAATCCCTGCACTATATTGACATATAGATCTTATGTTGTTCATACCTCCAGTTGAGGTGATTCTCATGGGGGGGAGGGGCGGGTGCATGTTGGGGGGGTCCGACGACGACCTCTGACGTCCGACCAGGTCTAAAGAACCGGGCTTCCAGCTGCTGGACGATGGAGACTGACCGATTCCTCCAAGACCAGATAACTGGGCTGAGAGAGAGAGAGAAAGAGAGAGAGAGAGGGTTATGATGAGGAAAGAGGGAGAGAATACACTGCACACAAACGAGGGTCCACTTTCATAGTCAAGCGGTTTCCTTTTGAGCGTAATAGAGAGCGACAGTTAATGGGGAGAGGGAATGTGCAGAATGCCGGGGCTCGGGGCTGCGCGGAGCAACACAGCTGGCTGTTCCTCCTCCGCTCGTTGGCAGCGCTCCAGGCGCTAATATTATTAAAAACTGACTCTAGTGGACATTTCACGAGATGGTTGACCGGTCCAATAACATCACACACTTAAGTACCTGCCACTTTCAAGAAATCTAATTTTGGACCTCAAAAACACTTTTCATGAAAATTCAATTCAACATTTGAGTTTGGTCTCGGCTCAGGCTTACCCAGGTTCCTCGGGGGCAGGGGTGGAGCGGAGGTGGTGCCGGGCTGGGCTGAGTTGGTGTTGAGGATGGTGCCGTAGGTCTCGTTGTTGACCAGGTTGGGCAGGTACGAGCGCTGCTTGTCCTTTCCTGACGAGCCCGCGGAGGACTGAAGGTGGGAGTTGCTGCTGGGAGTGTAACAGCTGACCGGACGCTCGTCACGGCGGTGCGGGCTGGGCTGGAGGAGGACATGTGTGAGCATGTAAGAACAGTTTTTATGGAGTTCATAGGATGTAAGAGATCATGTGATCCCGTCTTCAGATTCAAACCCAATCAGATTCCCTCTCTTCATCGTTGAAGAGTAATCGACATTGTGTTATTCTGGTAAGCTAAGCAAGCCACTGCTTTCTTTTCTACTCAAGAACCAAGGCTATAAATTTAGATCTAATCCAACCATACATCCATGCTAACATTGTAGCTCAGTCAAGGCATTTTTTACTGTCCTAAATGTCATTATTATTGTAATTTTTGAGGATGTGCCAAATATGCCTAAATGTGCCTGGACACATCTGTACTAAAACATCTCTAAAATCAGTCTGCTTCATCTTATAAGGCTGAACATTTGTGAAATTACTTATAACACTTTATTTTACTAATTCATGGGTGAACTTGGCTACTAACCATGATTTTCAGGTGATTTTCAACCCAAATAGATATTTTTTTTTTGGGTGGAGCAAATTTTTTCCACTTTTTTTTTTACTTAATTCTACCTAGAGGTACTTTAACACTGTACATTTTAAATTGATTCTGGGACTTCTACAACTATCTCACAGGTGTTAGCTTTATTTTAAACCCAAGATCATTCAGAAAACCCCTGTAGTTGTGGAGATATACTGCATTAAGTCTGGGCATGTAACTTTCGAGCGGTAGACTGATAAATAGGCCTTGGGGGGGAACAGGCTAAGCCTCTCATGAACGAATACTGACAAACTGATATCTCTCAAAACTGTATTTTATTCCTGATTAAACAAATTTCCACAATTTTGTGGGAAAATGAAACTAAAACATCAACAAACAATTAAAATTCTGCTACTGAAGTGCAATATTTGTAATCAGAAATCATCACAAAAACCGGATCAGACTGTGTTTTATCCCTACTGAGGCATGGATTAGAAAGCACAAAGGAAGAATAAATTCAGCCATATACTTTTTTAGGACAATAGATTTGAAGACAGATCATTTGCAGAAATTGTTCTAGATTACATGCCACTGTTTTTCCCCGCTTTCTTCTTACGTTTCATGTTTTTCTTTTTAAACATTTAAGAATCCTGCGCAGTCAGTGTTTTAATGAACTCTACAAAGCTGCCGGATGATTATTGATCTCTCACCTTCTCGTCCAGATCCTCGTCACTCTCGTCCATGTCTTCGTGCTGCAGACACCATTCATACTCCACGTGGACGTGGGCGTTGAACTTCCCCGCCAGCGCCTGGTTTAACTAGAACCAAAACAAATCCACACACATGACTGACTGTCCGTGGGTGCTGTGAGTGGATGTGACATGTTTGCAGGCGTGAGTAGAGTCTAAACATAGTGAGCTCACCAGCTCCTCACACTGTAGGTGTTTGAGCCTCCGAGCGATATCCAGCGGCGTCTCCCCGGCCTCATTAGCTGCGGGCGGGAAAAAAAAACGGGAAAACATATAATCACTGTTGTAACCACATGAGCAAACACTAAAGGCCCATTTCCTTTCCTCCCTTTCACTTTGACGTGGGAAATGTGTAATTAGAACATTTCCCACACTGAACAACTCTCTGGTTTCTCTCTATCCGCCTCCTCTGTGTATCTACTCAGGCTGTTTTGTTGATGTCAGGCCAGAGCACAGAGATTAGTGTTGTGAGAAACAGTTGCTATGGTCTGTTGGCAAAGACGACTCCTCTGGGAACTAAACCTGAAAGACTCGGTCTGTGTTTGTGTGTCTGCGTGTGTGTGCAAGCACAAATCGGGCTTTGAAAAATCTATGCAATTGTTGTATTAATAGCCAAATGTACTTTAAGTATTAGAATTATATAATCGCTAATATGGATTATTATAGATAGAGGATTATTAGGATGTGAAATAATTCCTCCTCCTTTACATATAAGGACATTTCTGTTGATAAATGAATCCTAAAAAGCCTTTTACAACAGTCTGAATATGGCTTTATTTAAATGTTCCAGAAATGGGTGTTTTTGTATCTTGACACTAAACGCTCCGTATCACAGTACCATAATCATAAAAAATATAATTCTAGAAACTGTTGAAATTGGTTCATTTGCATTATAATAGGTTGAAATATTCCCTCTAGGTCTTTTCCACTTCTGATGAGAAAATTCATTGAATAAATTAAATGTAGTTTTTTTTAAAAATGACCTTTAGAAAAGAGTTTTAAAAACTTCAGATGTTTTGTGTGAATGCAAAAATAATCTGCAAAACATGCAAATTGCCCAGCATTAACAGTGGTCAGAGGAAATACAGTGGAGCAGAATTTTAAAGGAACAGTCATGGTTTGTACAGCTTGTACTTTTTTTATATACATTTATATTTCTTAAAGTACTTTCTTGCCTTGTATAATTTTATTCTTAACTTCTACACTTGAATTGGAGAAGCATTTTTTCCTCTGGGCTTAATAAAGTATTCTGATTCAGGCGTACTTCCTTACCGATCTCTATGGACGCCTTCCCCCGCAGCAGCAGCTTCAGACACTCGCTGTTGTCGGTCAGACAGCAGTAGTGCAGCGCTGTGCTGCCTTTGGCTGTCTGCTTATCTAAATTCAAACTGCCAGTGGACACAGACAGAAAGAAATAACAACACTGTGAACACACAACAAAAGCTTTACTTTCTTCTGTTCAGCTCCCACAATCCACTGGACGCCAACATTTCTCAAAGTAAACCTATTCAAGCCCAGATTTTTTACATATAATTTTATATATAATTATATCAGTTGCATCATTAACAATCATGTTATACGTTTATTTTTTTTTACATTGTGTACTCTTTTCTTTGCAGAAAGTAGCATTTTAATAGCCATTATAGTTGCCGTTTGCACAAATCTGTCCGTAAACAAACACCTATTAATCCTACGTACAAAATTCTCTTTGGGGTATTATTCTAGACATCAATGATTAAATAGATATATACATGTTAAGGTTGAAAATCATAATAACCTAAATAATATGATTTGTCTTCTCAGGAGGAAGGAACAGGAAATTGATGACAACATATGAACATATATTTATTTTAAATATAAAAAAACGTTTAAAGGCTCATAGGCTTCAATGGGTTAAACTTAGCTTAACTTGATGAAAGGATGATGAAATATGGAAAACAGCTGAATGTGAATCAAATTATTTATTAAAGTGTCCTTATGAAGGTGGTTTGATATTGTATCGTCAGTCAAACCACATTCCAGCATAATGTGTTCTCTAA
This sequence comes from Lepturacanthus savala, assembly GCA_030544235.1. Lineage (NCBI taxonomy): Eukaryota > Metazoa > Chordata > Actinopteri > Scombriformes > Trichiuridae > Lepturacanthus > Lepturacanthus savala. The sequence goes on along the minus strand of CM060469.1, from coordinate 14,155,325 downwards.
GTAAAACATGAACAGAAGCGAAGCACAAATGGTTGTTGTTGTTGTTGTTGTTTTCTACCTGTTCTGAGTGAGGAAGTCGACGATGTGAAGAGAAGTTCTATCCACCAGCCTGACTGCTAGATGAAGGGCTGTCTCTCCTTGTTCCTGAAAGAACAACAGATACACATCTGCATAAAACCCCTGGCGATGGAAGGTGTTTACAGGAAATAAAACAAGAAGTGCACCACAAATCGGCAGTTGAACCCCGAGCAGGAAAAGTACTGGGATTAAGTTGAAATTTATAAGAAGAGACTTTGACGTTGTGTGCACTGACGTGTCCGTTGGCCAGAGGGATGGGCTCCATGAGGTCCACTCCCTCGGCGTAGACCTGGATGAGGGAGAAGATGTCACGAGCCTTCACTGCGTCGCACAGCGTGTGGAGCCGCGACGTCGCGTCGGGACACTTTTTCCTGGCGAAACGCTTCTCTGTGTACTTGGCTGTGATGAAGTCTTTCCTCGCCTGCCTGGTGGAGGATGTGAAGCAGCAGCCGGTCAGTTAGAGCTCACTGATGTCAACGTGAGCAAACAGATTTCTGATTCAACTGGTCAATGATAAGTATGCGAGTCACTAGCATCATTGCAACAGCTTTATCCATTAAATAGAAACCTTCATGAGACAAATCCAAAAAGGCCATGAGACATGGAAAAGAATTAAATGTGTTACATTGCAATCCAATAATGTCTTTAGAAGATATTTAATCGGTTTATTTAATTTAATTGATACTGACAACAATACAGGTTTAGATATATTATGTAATTTTATTGCTGGATCCAAAAGCAAAGCTGTATATTGTTTAATGTAAGTGCAAAGTGTATGCAAATATTGATTATATTAGTTTTTATTCTACTATTAATACCTGGAAGAGTAGGTCTTACCAAGTCAACAATGAATGGGGATCCAAAAATAATAATAAACAACAAACAGGACCTGTTATTACCCTGTTATTACCCTGTTATTACCCTGCTTTTAGAAATAATACAACATTCCTTTGGTTTGAGGAAAGAAAAAAAAACCTGTCAGAGCTGATCTGTGTAAAATGTGACAAGTTTATAATGAATGCAAATGATTTGAGCTGCAATATGCAGAGTATGATACATCAGGGAAATTGTAATTATTCATGTGATTTGTGCTGTTAATATTAATCAAATGTGACAAAGCAAATACATGTAGGTCAGTTATCAAAGGAATCTGCAAAACACCGGCACAAGACTGGAATTCACAATGTTGGACATTCTGCTTAAAATAAATAATTATATATATCAAATATAATATATATATATCAAATATAATATATAATCAAATATATATATATTCTTTTTCTAAAGTTTTTTTTATTTAAGTTTTTTTTTTTGTATAGAAAACAAAAAAATAGCTACCTGACATTTTGTGGATGTATCAAATTATTATAAAAAAGTTTGAAAACATATAAACAAATAAATTAGTGATAACCAATCAGAGTCAAGTGGAGAGAAACAGGGGGTGACTTACATGTCACTTGCTGGGTTGGGTTTTACCACATTTTCAGTGTTTAAACAAGCCTCCATGATTTCATTAAAGCCAGCATTCCCCACATTCTTGGCCAGCTGTGGAGAACACAAACGCACACACAGAAAAAGAAGTTATATGCCATTTCCTGCACCACATGCATTTATTTAAAAGTTCCACTCACACATCCATCAGGATGCAGCAGAAAGCCTTAACGATGTGTGTGGAGCAGAGCTCGTCTGACTGTGGCTAGTAATCATGACTGGAAGCATTTCATTCAGACTGTCCCGCAGGTGCTAAATCTCTACACCAAACAGTGTTCACAAGCCAAACTAAATCTGAGCTATTCTAAGCGTGGAGACTTCCAGAGGTCTCGGGCAGGAGAAGGCCGAGGCCCTGACTTTCACCTCATCCCCCCCCCGTCTCAGTTCTTCTTTCCCTTTCTCTTCATTCATCCTCCCACCCTCCTCTCTCCTTCCCTTCTGTTTTATCTTACCTAGAAAAAAGACCCTCCAGAGAGATTTGCATGGGAAATCAATACAATGAAATGACTCAAACACAGACAAAAGCGGGGGGGGGGGGGGTGATTCAGGGATAAGGCGGACGGTGGTAGCGATTTACCAAGAGCTCTGAGGTGCTGAGTACATCCAGAGTGAGAGACTGGATCCTGGAGTAGTGGACTCCCAGCTCCCTGTGGATACCTGAACATTCGATACAGGTGAGGATGCCCAGGTTGGTGGACAGCCACGTCGGGTCTGAAAAAGAAAAACAAAAAAAAAGGAAAAAGGGGGGATTGTGAAGCAGAGGAGTGAAAGCGTAAGAATTTAATAAACGGTAAGAGGTAAAGAAAATAATGAGGGAAAGGACGGCGACATGAATATGGGCGACAGACTGTCCTCCAAAAGCAATTTCTGCACAATATGAGTCAACTTTGATGTGTCCTTGTGGAAATATGCTGTGAGCTGTAGAAAAGTAATAGCTGCCTGAAGGCCTCTTACTATCAGAGGAAAATGAGCAAGGTGAATTGTATCCAAGTCTGGCCTAGATACCGTGCCTGTGTGGATATACTGTACTGTAGGAGACTGTCAGGAAGGATATTCATTGGACATGTGGAAAATGACTGGGAGACTCTCGAATTTTAGGATTTTAAAGTTATGACGCATCTTTTTTCTTTTGCAAGAATGTCGTCATTTTATGCAACAAGGGTGGCATCGGCCAGCTGTTTCAAATGCCTTTGACTTTACAAAACATCATATCACTGCATATAAATCACATCCCTGCTAACAATTCCTCAAAGCATAGCGCAGATTTCTACAAACATACTTCATCATTGCATGATCTAAAAACATTTACAGTATTTTAGAAAAGTGTGTACACCCCTCACATTTATGTCAATATTTTACTATATCTTTTCATGGGACAACACTGAATATATGAGTGTAAATTTGTTGCCCCTCAAACAATTTAAAACCCAGTTTTAATGTCTGAACCGCTGGCAACAAAAGTGGGTATAACCCTAAGTGAAAATGTTCAAATTGTGCACAATTTTTTGTGTAGCTACTACTTTTTTCCCATCACTGCCTTAACTGTCTTAAACATGGAGTTCTCTAGAGCTTCACAGGTTGCCATGGAAACATCTTGCACTCCTCCATGGAGCTGGTGGAGGTCAGACACCTCCTCCACATTCCATTTGAGGACACCCCACAGGTCAATATGGTTTGAGGTGTGGAGATATGTTACCTGCCTCAGTGTTTTTAGCAAGGTGGTGGTCATCTTGGACATGTGTTTGGGGTCATCATCATCAACAGTTTCTTTGTATCAAAGTGTCATATCTTCAGTGTTATTCCATGAAAAGATAGAATAAAATATTTATAAAATGTGAGGGGTGACCTCACTTTTGTGAGATACTGTATTATCTTTACAGGGTTTGGTGCTACTAGTGGTTTTGCATGTTAACTGAATACATCTTTTATTATTATATTAAATAATGATCTTGAATTTTCAATTTAAGAAACAAAGTTAAAATATGTAAATGACACATTAGGTCCTACAAATTTAATTTTTTTTTCCAGTGCTGTGCAGTCAATTATAGCTAATGCCAGAGTTTTGTTTCCCCTTCATCTTTGCCACTTACTGGGCGCTCCGCAGTCGCAGCACACGTCATTTCCTGTCATCCTTTTGACTTCGCCTAGGATCGCCTTGGTCAGCTCCTGCACTATGTTGTTCTCGCCGACGTGTTGGTCCCCTTTGAAGGCCTGGTTCAACGCCTCCTCCTTACTGTTCTGTAGCACCGAGATCCAGCTGAAGGGAGGAAATGAGACGAGACAAGAGGGACGCCGAGTAAACGTGAGTCAGGGAAAAAAAAAATTTTAGAAAATTGACAAAAGGGGGGAGAGGGAAAAGGGAGCAGAGGGCGAAAGTAGGTTGAGAGGTGTGAACAGGAGCAGCCGTCGAAGGAAGAAATGAGAAAAATTAGGTTTAAAAAACAAACAAAAAAAAACAGAACAGGGAGACTAGGGTGAGAATGGACTAAAAGGCAGTAAAATTGGCAGGACGTGGGAGGGTAAAGACGAGGCCAAGCGTCTGGCTGGGTGTGAGGTAGGAAGTGTGCAGAAAGTGGTCGACGCGGTAAACAGGATGCACTTAGTTACAAAACCACACACACACACACACGCATGCACGCACGCACCCACCCACACACACACACACACAAACACACACACACACAGGAAGGAAGAGGCACTTACATCTGACAGTCCTGGTCATCCTCGGCCTGAAAGTGATACGTTCTGTCGTCTGAAACAAAAAGAAAAAAAGAATGACGGAACAGTAGAGAGAGGCGGGGGAGGAAAGAGAAGACGACATTAATCAAAGAGCAGCGTAGATGACGTGAAAAGATGGGAGCGACTCCCTGCAGACAACATTAAAGCGTCCTGCTGACAGGTCAGACTGAGGGTGAAGAGCTGAACAGAAAACAACACTCTTGTTTTGTTTCTGTCTTTAAGCGTGAATCTATTTTTACAGCACTAGTAAAGTCAAAGTAACTTGACATATGCTGCGTCTCCACTGGCTGAAGATGAGCCTCTTCAGCTCAAAGACGTCATTTATCTCACAGCCTGGAGACGAAAGGCAAAAGCATGACGCAAGGTATCGATTCCAAATAAACTGCTCATCGTATATTGCGGGAAAATCTGCAATGCTTTTAGAGTTGTGTTACTTTACTCTGGCTTTTAGACAAAATGCGATCTGTGCTTGGTCTGTTATTACAGTAAGTTGTACCAAGGTGCACAATCATAGCGATTAAAATCATGACCCTGAAAACCCCAACAAAAAAAATATTTAAACCCATGCACGGCAAAAATTAAATCCTATCATCAGCTGTAAATTGATCAGCTTGTTTTTGGTACAATTAGTCCAATATGGAGTAGAATTATGCCATTCCATTGTCAGATAATTTGGATTATTTCAAGTTTTTTATCTTAATTTTGATGGGACAAAAAGTCAAAAATATGAGATAAATAGACAACACTATGCTAAAAAAATTAGGAAAAAGATTAAAAGTAAAACCATGATAACAAATAAAAAGAAAAAAGAGAAAAAAAATTGTAAAATTAAATTGACCGGAGTAAAAAGTAAAAGTAATAATAAAGCTTTACTTAAAAGTAAGTAATGGGATAAATTAGATAATTCTACTCTATATTGGACTAATTGTAGCAAGATATTTCCAGTTGTTGAACTTTCATTTTTTCCAGTGTGGCTCATGTTTGCACAATTCTTGTTGCTTTTATTCAGAATTAAAAAATCTAAAACTGACCCAGTTACATGTATTCCATTAGTCAAAATCTTCATGTGCTAAATATTGCAGCCAGTTGTCGTTATCTTTGAAACAATCTGGTAGTAAACAACATGTTCCTCTTCAATTTTAGCACAACTCATCACATGTTGTCAAGTTCAATTTCAGAAACAACTCATATGATATAAGAGTCAGTGACAAATAATGTTTGGCATGAAGAGAAAATCTAAATATAATATATATATATATATAATCCATCTAGAATATAAAACATGTTGATAGCATGTGCTTTAAATGTCTTAAAATCTTAAAAGAGTTAAACTATATGGTACTAGGTTTTTAGGGTTACACCACATGGCAGTTTTGTCACTGACCCATAATCATATTTACACACAGGAGTTGACACAAGGCATGTATGTAGGTGGTGATCAGAGGGAGACGTGGATACTGGACACAGGAAGAGACTTAATCATCAGGAAAGTGGAAAAAAAGACAAGATGTGAGCAATGACAAAGGGATAAGGATAAATAAAAAAAGAAAGTAGTAGAAGACAGTAAGAGCGGGCTGAACTTACGGGATATGAGGTCAAAACTCCTCTTCTCTTCAGGATTGTGTTTCACCTGGCAGGTGAGCAGGTTGAGTTTAGCCGGCGGCCGGTTCGCCTAGCAGAGGGAAGGACGAGGGCAGACAGCGAGGGAGAGAGAGTAATAACAGCAACATAAATAAGTGAGCGTGTTTTCTTTAACCATATCGGACTGCAGACGGAGCCAAAGGAAACATCTGATAAGCTGCTACGTGTGAGATGAACTGTGGCAGCGAGAGAAGTCGACTGGGCCCAGAGCTGAATCTTTATATGGGGAACGAGTTAAATTAAGTGAGGTGGTAACGTGAGAAGAACGCGGATTCGTAAACTCTCTGCTGCTTGCTGTCAATATAAACGGTGGACAAAAAGTGAGGAAATTTATGTTTGGTAGATTATTGTGACAATGTTTCCTGGCAAAACATTTCATACTGTTTGAAACCCTGTTTTAAATGGTGCCACATTTGTATGGAACACGCATTTGTGGGATGAGCAGGACAGATGGTGTCAGTTGCCCTGATAAAATAATATTAAATATTCTCAGTGCCAATGGCAAACAACATATTCCGCTGTTGTTATTGACCCTTCGCTGACGCTGTATTGGGGTTAAGATGGCAAAGGCTAAATGCAGCAGTTTGTATTTCTAACCAGAACAAACACTCAGCTGTTTTTTTAAGACCACAGAGACAGAAACAAGCTCTGAGCTCTCAAGCGGAACCCTGGATGAGTTTAGCTTTGCTTACCGTGCCATGTGAGATGGTGAGGTATCCATTCTTCGCTGTGCACTTTCTCTTCTGCCACACTTTCCTCAACCTGAAGATAATAAGCATCATATACATGGTTCCATAGCACAGACATCTGATCAAATATTTATATGCTAAGGCTACATGTGTGATTCGCAACATATGGACAGGTTCTGATGGACTGAGCGGTGTGTTGCAGCATCAATGGTCATAAATTGGTCATTAGTCTTTCAACAGACTATTAATCTCCACAGCTACTTTTTTTAATTGTTTTTGAGCATAACACTACCTATTCTTAGGTTCCATCTTCTCCAACATAAGGCTTAGCTGCTTTTCTCTATTTAATGCCTCATTGTATATTGAAATTTTTCAGATTTGGACTGTTTGTCAGATAAAAAAAATGGTTTCAAATTTCACTTTCTAGTGTGAAAGAGTTTCAATGTATTAATTACAAATTTTGTCCCCAGCTACACTTGTTTAGATTTTTTTTAACTAGATATTTTCGTCCTCTTTCATCCTATTTTCGGTAAAAAAACCCTGATCCAATTGACAAAAATCTCTATAGAGACCTCAGAACAAATACGATCTACCTAAAAGCAATACCATGCAAAATTTCAAATATGTGTGTGAAAGAAGGTGATTCAAAAAACACAGACGCAACTACAAGGATTACACGTAATAATATAATATGTCGTATTAAATGACACAGAAACTATCGATAGCACAGACTTAACATGACATGAGGTGACATGTCCACCGCTGTGTTGGTGTGGTTCAGAGGCTGAATTGGATAAAAATGTTGTGGATAAAAAAAAAAACGATACAAATCTAGATTTGTGTAGTTGGGGCCTCACTTTGAAACCTATAAAATACAGTATCCTGGTATTTTTTTTTATTCACCTACAGTACCACAGCTGAAAATCCATGTTTTAAAAACTCACCCATCACTTTTCTTGTAGAGGTACCCGCTGCGTTCTGTGCCGTGCTCCTTGTTGCCCTGCGGCTGGTGCAGGCTGTAGGTGGTGCTCTGCCGCACTTGTGAATCCTGTGAAAACCAACACACCCGATAGAGAAGACAAATCAGAGCTGTTCCAAAACACACACACACACCCACATTCACATGCACGCACACAGAAAACAGCTCAAATACCATGAGCCACACATAGGATTTGCAGACTGCAGTCAAGTGGGAGATACAAAGGTGTTAAATGGCTTTGATTTTCACTCTGCTTCTGGGTCTCCTCCTCTGAGAATCTCAAGGCGAGTATGAACAGCAGCAGGAAGATTGCTGCTGAGTGTCTGGAGGCTTCTGGACAAGCTGAGATTAGAAAATAATCAACACCTCTAAAATCAGGGTCTGCATTAACAGATGTCCAAATATTTATTCTGAAGTCATTTAGAGGGACTCAAAAAGACAAATCAAAGTGCACATGGATTCAGTTTTAACAGATGTCTTCTCAGCATTTTGTGTTTCGGATAACAACTTTCAGATATTCGGGTTTGACTGCATTGCAACAATAGCCCCCAAAGGAAAAAAAAAAAAGAACAAACAAAAGGCCAGGAATGTGAAGAAAATGCTATTTCCTGTCTGGAAACACCATGGGAAAGAGGACGACTTCTGAAGGCCGGCGTTGATACAGCTTTAATGATTTTATTGGTGCTCGCTGTTATCAGCGGACACACACAGCCAACAGGATAATCTTGAAAGAGCAGTGCTGTCTGCAGCTTTTCTCGCTGACGTCATTTTGATTAAAATAGTACCACTGACATTAACCGAAGCACTGAAGAACTGCAATGTCATATTTAGGCAAACACACAGATTATTTAATGCCATTAAAGAAAGTAAAAACTACCGATCTAGCATGAAGCACAACTGAACACACAATGAAAACCAAATGAAACAAGCACAAAAAAAGGTTTTTTTTTCTTTTTTTTTTTTTTTAAGAAATCCACTTACTCTTCTAGACTTGTTTCACAAAAGACGAAGGCAGCAGAGGAGAGAAGAAAACAATCTTCAGGTAAGACCAGGAGCTACTGTTGTTTGCAGCATATCTAGGCCAGTTTTTTTTTTATATATACAAATGAAAAGTTGAAACATGCTAGAGAGGACCTCAACCCTGAGTGAGTCCTATATTAGCAACAATAGTCATATCTGAATGTTTGTGGGTGTGGTTGTGTTAACAGTCAGCTTTAAGTTGCACGTTTAGAATTGCTTTATTTGAAAATTAAATCAGAGGTTTGTGGAAATAAAGGATATTAAATGTGCACACGTTTGTTGGTGTGTGTGTGTGTGTGTGTGTGTGTGTGTGTGTGTGTGTGTGTTACCTCCTTCTGCTCCACCTGTAGCGCTGTCTTGAGGACGTCCCGTAACTGAGTCAGCTGCTTCCTCTCCTCGTCCTGCACCTGCTTTATCTGTTGCAAATGGAAGATCAAGAGAAAAGGAGGAACATGATGTTTGATGTACAGCAGAGGAAGCTTCATGTGAGGTGAAGGAAACGGGTTTGCTGCGTTCTCACTGTGTGCAGATCTGTGGCCAGCTTTTCTATGGAAGGCTTCAGGTTGTCCACAGCTTTTAAACCGTCTTGAAAGAAACTGAAAAAGAAGAAAGTGATGTTTTTTTTTTAATCTCCCAAATGTCACTTTCAGGCATTAAACAAACCGTAAATTCAAATGTTTGTGTCTTACTTGCACTGTGCGTGGAAATACTTGATGAGATTCTGCAGCAGGTCCACTCCCTTCTTGATTTTGATCTCATTGACTTTGAGGAGATACTGTGAACACGTTGAATACAAAAACCGGTCAGACACACTGAGGCCAGGTTGAGTCAGAGGGAAAAGAACTCAAGTCTCAATGTAGCTGTTCTGTCTCTTATATACATTCTGTTTTTAAAGTAAAAATCTTTATCCTTCAAGTAAAGCTCCATTAAGGTGAAACTTCAAAAAAGAAAAAGGCACAAATATACCAATTATATTTAAAAGTTAGTATTCCAAAAGAATATACAACCATTATGATAATTTCAGGATCTAGTTGCTAAAAATGTTCAATTTCTCATCTTAAATCAGAATGAAGCCATATTTTCTTATTGGTTTAGTTGATTTTTTTTTTCTGAAAACAAATACTAAACAGTCATTAGTACGACTAACCTCACACATCTGCAGCTGGAAAAATCTCCTCTCCTTCTCCATCTCTTCTGCGATTTCCGCTCCGCTAATTTCCGTCCTGATCATCCCATGTTGCCTCGCGTGCTCCTTCTTCTCCTTCTCTATCTTAGTGCTGGTAAGAAGTGACATCACAGGGGTCAAAGAGCACACCTCATCTCTCCGTGACAGTAGGGAACACACTCAAAAACGGTGGTATGGTGTAAAATCAGCCCTGTTGCTGCCTGTCCCAAGAAATACAAAAGCTCAAGGTTCCACCCGGTAATACTCATACAGCAAATTAACCATCTCTAACCTATAAAGTCATTAACTGCAGGGATTTTGGGCCGAATGGTGTGTCAGAGGCATCAGTGTGTTTGTGAAGGTTCACTTTAGCAAACCAGAATACCTTTAACTTCAAAACAGACATTTCATGATTCAGCCAAGTGTTTTTTTTTTTTTTTTATTAGGCGAGGCAAACCAGAGTGGGTTCCACATGCTCTTTTAATGGAAGCTGAGTGACAGGACTGGTCTTATCCTTACAGCACTCCCATAACAACACCTTGATCATCACTGACTGTGCAGGAACAAAGGCATCACTTCAGAAAAGTGAGATCACACAGATGTCCTGAAACAAGTCCTCTTTCATCAGGAGACACTGTGTTCTCCACTGGAAAAAAAAATGTTTCCCCATAAAATAACAGAATTGAACAGTTCTGACCTACTTTATAATATTGTACTGGCAGACATACATGTATAAACAAGCTATATTTACACTACCATTCAAATGTTTGGGGTCACCCAGACAATTTGGTGTTTTCCATGAAAAGTCACACTTTTATTTATTACCATGAGTTGTAAAATTAATAGAAAATTATATTAAATTAGCCTTCTAACGCAATGAGCAAACACATTGTGCCATTACAACACTAGCGTGATAGTTTCTGGGCCTCTATACACCTATGTAGATATTGCACCAAAACCAAGACATGTACAACTAGAATAGTCATTTACCACATTAACAACATATAGAGTGTTTTTCCGATTAGTTTAAAGTCAAAAATAAGGAAACTTCAAAGTGCCCCCAAACTTTTGAACAGTAGTGTACATACCCCGAACTCTAAATGGAAACGTCTGGCTGAAGGAACCTTGTCTGACTTAAACTCAACCTTAAATCTCGTTCCCACCATCATCACTTCTTCTTGCTGTTTTCCAATGTGAAAATGAAAACTGAGACGGCTCCATAAAGCAGAAGTGATTAGACAGGAAATGTCAGACAGGGAGAATGATATCTCAGCAGTCAGACGATATGTTAAAGGTCAAATTCCAAATCATCAACACATGTCTTTGTTTAAGTATTACTGTTTTGGGAATGATTATAGTAATGGTTAGCCATAGCTTTAGAGCATTAGGATCAATGAGAGTCCAAGCTAATGTGTTACTGATTACAGAGATTTTGATTGGTGTAGCATCCTGGTGGTGGTTTCACGCACAGAGTTTCCTGTCAGTCAGTTTTCAGGGCTGATTTTACACCAATCATAGATTCTTCATACAGTATCTTCCACAGGCAATCAGGAAAACACACAACACAAAAGGAGGGGAGGCACCATTCCATGCAACAGGGCATTCTTTTCCATATGCTGCTTGTTTTTTTTTCTGACAGCATATTCCCTTCAAAAAGGATGCAGCAGTTTGTTCTCTCTTGAAAAGACGGGGAGCGGCTGCGTCTGTGTTTGTGATCATTTGCTGCCGTGCGGATGAAGTTTGAGATTCATGTGCATCTAAGATGGAATTCAATCCCTGACATTTAGCTCTTTTCTGAGATAGAGATAATTTTTTACAACTACAAATAAAAACAAAAAGAGGCCTTACTCAAATTTCTTAAACTAATTCTTGTTAATATATTATCTTACTGCATATATCCACAGTGCATATTGTAATGGTTGGAAAAGAAGAAACGCATCAATGACACGAATGGCGAGGTCTGACAGCCTTTAGTTTCGGTCATTAACTCACCATTTTGCCAACATGAACATGCCAAATTTTCCATCATTAGTACACTGCTGGCCTTTGTCAGCACATGAATCTTCAGCTCTGAGAGCATTACAGCATCATCAGGGCTGCGACTAATAGAGACACATGTTAGCCAGGCTGTTTGGCCGCCAGCCAGACTTGACAGTAGTTCGACTGATGATGGGGCAGAGAATCCATTCACTTTCAGTGCTGTCACTCCAGGAAGTGATGCTATGAAGACATGGTAAGATTTGGAGTTTTCTACATGCATTTTGCATTCGGATTGAAGGAAATACGTTTGATTTTAGTTGTTAAATTAAAAATTAAAATGCACATTCCTGAGTAAACAGCGTTCAAAGTGAGAGAATCCCCAACCTGGAGACTGATAACAGGACTCAAACTCAGGTGTCGGACAAAGAGAGCTAGCAAAACGGTTTCGGGCAGCAGAATTTAATGAAGACCAAATAATTTAATCTCTCCCTGTCTGTTACTATGAGAGGAAACAGCAGAGAGATCAGAGATTTGATCGCAGGACTGGAACACAGAGGATCACAGAGATAGGAGAGCGCAGGATATGTTTGGGGTGATTTTCCAAATCAGGCAAAAAAAAAAAAAAAACAGGAGTCTATTGATGCCGGACTGAAGCCATCAATAGAGACAAATCATAAGAATAGAGTGGGGCGGAGAAGGGCAGTCATATAGCAGCCGGCTGAATTCTTGATGCCGGTACAAAGTCCGTACTGTCTAATTGAAACGTTTGGAGAGAAGATGGATTACCCTTTCAGTAAAGAATGTCCTTTGCAGCTTGAAAAATATATGAAAGTGCTATAAAAAATGTGCTCTCTGCATGCAGAACCACAATGGTGTGGAGGTGGAAATGGTTTCTCAGTGTGGAGGTGGAAAAGGTGACAGTGCGGGCTGGTTATTCACATTATTAAGGATGTGTTGACAGATAATCACAGGGGGAGAGTGGTTAGTCCAGACAGTCACAAGTCAGACAGAGACAGGACACAAGCGGCACATTTCTATTTAAAATACTATCTCACAAATAAAGCTTTAAGACAGGTTTGAAACTGTGAAATGAATAATATATCCAATTATGACACTAATCACAGGCTTTTACACATTGGGTTAGTGTGTGGCATAATTTGAGTTGATTTACTGAAACCCTATCAAATGTCAGGTTTTATTTATGGCAATTAGCTAAACAAATGAACAGCTGTTGATTAGATATTTCAAGTGGCTTACACTTTTGTTTCATAGTCCTTCCAGGCTTTGTCAAAAGGCTTTTTCAAATCCTGTGGAGAAAAAAAAAACACACACACACAAAAGAGAGTTACAATTATAACAGCCAAGAATAAGGTGCTGAAACTGATTAACATAATTGTTTTTAAATGACAATGTTTGATATGGCAGAGAGCTCCACAATGGACCTTGTCAACTGATTGTTTTATCCAGAAGAATAAAATTAACTTTTAATGGCATAAAGTAGCATCACAACGTCACAAGTTCCTGCTTCACAGATATGATCGTTTGCAAAACGTGCAGCCACGTAGGAATCCAAATGTTGCACTAAAATACACCGAATTAATTAAGGAAACGAAATGAAAAACAATAATTAACAGTGGGTTTAAAGCAAGAGACAGAAATGCCAACACACATCATTACAGCAACCGTGAAAACACATTCACGATCGTGACCATGGTCGATGTTTACTGGGTTTCACAGAGTTTCAGGAAGGCAGGAGGTCCTCTGCGTTTGGCGTCATATCGACGACGGGCGACTCTACTTTCTCATTGTCTTGGGAGAGCTTTTTACCAGCTGCTTGGGCAGCAGTGATTAAACACCATCCCTACTGTTGCGGTGCTGATTAAAAAGTGATTAGAACAGACAAAAGCAAACGGATGCAATTGACTGCATCGCTCCCTAAAAAAACACAATTCAACAGAATTAACTGATGCCCGATACCTGAACAAGTATCAGATCAAATCAGCGAATGAATAATGAATAATCAAGAGAATTCCGTAACATTTAATAAGTATATACTTATAGTATATACTTATTTTTTTATGGATTTATTGAGAGTACACAGTGGATAGACAGGAAAGAGGCGGCAGACAGGGAATGACATGCAGGAAAGGGACACCCGATGCAGGAATCGAACCGGGGGCCTGTGGTGAGGACTGTAGCCTTTCTACAGCTCTACCCACTGCAGCAATTGTCGCCCCTGTTTCCTTTTGTATTTAAATACCAAAAAATACAGTCAGAGCTAGCTGAGTCACGCCGCTGATGTGAGGCTTTTAATCCAAAGAAAATGCCAATCCAAACATTTAAGCACTAAATGCTTAGGCAGCACTCCTATCCGGCTTGCTGTGCATTTCTGTCCAGAAATGTGAAAAGCAAACATTTTCGTTCGGGTTGGACGGACAGCTTACGGCTCTGGTGCCATTGTCCGAGCTCCGGAGAGGAGCGTGATCCTGCTGTTGACCTCCACTTCAGCAGCAGAGGAGCAGCAGGCTCGACCCGTCAGTCCACAGGATCAGGGTGTGCTCCACTGGGCCGAGTCAAGGAGCACTCAGCCACTCACTCAAGCAGCTCCAGGGAAAAGGGCATGAAAGAGCATCCAAATACAAAAGAAAAGCTGAAAAGTGAAAGACCGGCCCTGTGAAGAAAACAGCCAAAGAGAGACTTACGGAAACGGCAAAAGAGCATGCTGCGGGTCAAAAGAGAGCCAGAGAGAAAAAGAGGGTGAGCGGAAGGAAATGTCAGAACCAGAGAGAGAAGAAAAAAACGGTAACAATGGCTAAAAATACCAGACACAGGCATCGCTGGGCAGGGAAGGGCAGAGCAGAATAGGCCAGGACACGGGGGCAAAACACTCCCTCGGAGAGAAGCCAGCTCTTAGCGCCCTGGTTCCCTTTCTGGCAGATTGTAACAGGACGGGAGGAGGAATGTCACGCCCTTGACAACGGCCTCCATTCACAAAACTTATCACCTCTTACTACTTACTACCGCACGTCCGAGAATAGCAGTTCCTCTTACACATTCCTCAGAGCTTTTCCCGCTGCCGTGCCGGACGTGCAGCCGGGTCAGCAGCAGTGAAGTTTAACGTGGTTCAGAAGAACTGGTGCAACATGTATGGATTTAAAGTGTCTGTTCACTAAAAATACAAGAAAACATTTTTCTCACATTTCAAAGATTCACAATCTGTTTTCCTGTTAATGCAGGTTCAGATGACAATAATCAATGTTTTGGTTTCTCCAGATGATCGCTGTCAATTAAGGGAACCAGAGGAACATTCTTGTTATGTCATACTGAGGTCATTATGACCTCATTTACTACACTGCAAAAACTGGTGAAAATATCTAATTTTTTGGTACAATTAGTAATAATGTGGAGTAGAATTATATTATTCCACTTGCAGATAATTTAGCTTTTTTCAAGTTTTGTTTTTCTTTTGTTTCTTCTTTAGTCAATTTAATGTTTTTTTAAGAAAATGTTACTCGTTTTCTTAAAAGAAGACCAAATTGAACAAAATCAGGAAAAAAACCCAACTTGAAATAAGCAATAATATAATTCTACTCAATACTGGACTAATTTTACCAAAAACAAGATATCGTCAACAGTTTTCAGGGTGTACTTTCATACCAGGGACTACCTTGTCCACCACCAACAACCTACTTAGTAATCAACACAACATAGGGAATATTTATTTTGTAAAAAGTTGTTAGAACCCAGGACTGTAAAATCTTGTTTGTTGCTGGAACAACTACTCTAATACTATATAAATTATTTAGTAGAGTAGAAGTATAAAGTAGCATAATTTGAAAATATTCAAGTAAAATTCAAGTACAAAGTATTCTACTTAACCTGTTAAAATTCAAAATTGAGTTGTGGGCATATCGAATGAGAAAAACCTCAGCTACAACAGAGTTGATAGGTATTTTTATCTATAGTAAAATTTTCTAATTTGTTCTGTAAAAGCAACACAAATAGATTCTGACACTTCTATACTTGCCTCACATGTTGTAGTTTTCTTTTGATACCAGGTTTAAGTACGTAACCCTTGTGGTTGTAGAGATATTTGATATTTGTTGTCAAGTTGTATTTCTTTTTAAATCTAATTTTTCAATGCCACCGATTCACCTCCATTATATTTCCTGCGTCGATTACTTGGAATAATACAACCAAAACTTTCTGCAAGTGAAAATGGGAACATATGATTTAGTAATTTAATCTTCTATGACTGTTTTGCAATCCTTGGTTCGAATACTTTTGGAAACTACTGATACTGCTGATATACTAAGTGATAAAGGATGAAATGTGCAAACTAATGAGAACAACCTGTTATGATAAGTGAACAGGGATCTGCTCTTATCTAAAATCTAAGCATGAGTGGGTGTTTTGCTCAGTCTGAAGGCATTAGACCACAGACCTCCTCTCATCGCTCTCGTGACTTACTCCAACAGCCGATTCTACAGCTTCCATCCGGGCAATAGCGATAAGCTGATACCACTCATGGTGAGTTGGACACGCAGGACTCATTCACTGGTCAGTGAGCAGAGGATGGGAGGTTCTGCTGCAGCCATGACATCATGCTGCCGTTCACTCCGTAAATCCACTGTTAGCAGAACGCTCTTGTGGATTCAGCACTTTCCATTTTCCACTGACTGGGAATGAGTGTGTGTGTGTGACTATTTATCTATTGCAACAACACTACTGGCACATCCTCAGCAGTTTTTGATAGTAGCGCTGTGACTGAGTGAGGTAAAGTATTTTACTACAACCTACACATTTGTCTGTGTCCAGATTCCAGACTTTTCAAATTTTCAGACAATTCGTTAGATTTTTCAGACCATATAGAAGGAGAGAAGTGACATTTTCTCTCAACATAAGAAATTATTATTTTGCCCATATTTCTTTGTCTCTTTATTAAAGAGAATGTCTGAGCCTTTTTTTAGTCCTTGTGTCCATGGAAACAACAATGAACCCAGGAAAGTTTTCTTATGCAGAATAGATAGTCTTCTTACTTTTCAAATAACTACCACAATGCATAACTCATACATTTTAAGATTAATATTTATTATTTGTGATGCTATGTGCAATTCAAAGATATTGCTCTGTTTTCTTTTAAACTAATTTGGAGGCAAAAGTGTTATAAATTCTGATTTTATATTTCAGAAAAGGGCCGATAGTCTCGAAACAAATATTTGTACATACTCTCTTTTTCATACTTATTCGGACCTGGAAATTACTTAAATCAAATTCTATATTCCATAGGAAGCGTGTATAACCTCATTCCATGAACTCTACAGGAAGTATGAAAATTAAAAAGCAACAACTGAGAGTAACCTAAAAACGACAAGGTCATTTTTGTTTTTTGAACACATGAAAAGGCAGTTTTCCTGTGTGGCGAAATAGCCACGAAGGTAAATGAGGTGGAAAATTGATGTTCTTTAGCTAAGAAACAGTGGTGACAGGTTGCTAGGAGGTAGCCCTCTAATCACAGAGCCATTAGCAGCTGCCTCCCTTGCGGGTTAGTTCATCGCACTCGTTGCCACACCGGCAGAATATTAACAAGCTTTTAGGGAACGACGGCCAAAGAGGAAGCCATAAAGCCTCCAGTTAAATCAAATGAGAGGACTGATGACTATTAAAGCAGACACAGAGCCATTAATTGTGGAGCATTTGAAGATATGAGACTGATCATTTTTATCCACAATGAACGAACATCTTTTGAAGGTTATGTCATTCGTGCACTCCGCATACTTTCAATGAGACGTTTCACACCCCGGAAAATAGTTTTCATCTTCCTCTTTTTACAACATCCGTATCAACCCATTACTTCATTTCGCCCTCGCTGCAGTCTAAACAGCCCGTCATGTAGGTCTGGACCTCTTCTTGCTTTCCCCTCGTGCTCACAGGCACTTCCTCTGGGGAGGAACGGGAGTGAAGAAGCAGGATAATGACAGAGGAGGAGGATGATGAAGGCGAAGGGAGGGATGAGGGAAAGGCCTTGGGGCTGTGAGCAACAGGTCGGAAGGAGGGTTAGGAATGAATCATCCAGCATTTCACAGGTTTCTCCAACTTTCTTCTTTAGGTTTTCTTTTCCTGACATGGAAGCGTTTGCTGGTATTACAGCAGCTGTGACATTTATTCGTGTGTAACCGTGTGTTGAGGTATTAAAAAAAACAAAAAAGGCAGCTCATTTACCCCCATGTCATTGGGGTAATGAGAATCATTTGGAGGCTAATGAGTAATAAGTGGGCACACATCACAGATGTGAACGGATGCCACAGCTGAGCTGGAGAGTGAGGGCTGAAGTAGAGATGAGTGGGAAGGAAAGAGGGGGAGAGGGGGAGCGCTGGAGTTAAGGGAAAGAGAAGAGGACAATGAAAGGAAATAATGGAAGAGAAAAGAAGATACAGAGGCTGAAGAGAAAACACTGCACTTGAGACAAACAAAAGAGAAGGGAAAGGACACGAGGGGCCAAATGGTTCAGAGGTCTGGGCGAAGCCGAGTGGCTGCTGAGGGTCAAAGGGACAAACGGATGTTTCTATGGTTACCGGCTTGTTAGAGAGCCGCTTAATCACATCATACCTCGGTGGCGAGTGCAGCCAATCATGTGCCTGGAGAGTGAAAAGGTCAGAGGCCGTGGAGGACAGTAACGAGCTCTAACTGCATTATAGAGATACACAGACGGTTAACGAGTGACTGTCTGGGTTCAGTCACATGACCGAATGACTAATGTCTTGCATCACTATAGAGGAAGGGCTTGAAACGCTTTTTTTGGCACGGACCAAAATGTTTTCCCAATAGAGTATTAAAAACTGTCCAGTAGTGGCAGATTTGAAATACTGTTTACATATTTTCATTAAAATATTATACACAAAATAAAATATCCTTTTTTTTGATTACTTTATTAAATCAAAGAATGTATATGCCCAATTGTGAAATCTAGGAAAGACCTGTTTAATCCAAATATTAATACCTACTCTTTTACAATTGCTTACTGTAAGTGATTACTTACTATTGAATATAACTTTTAGTGCAGACACCGTGTTATATTATTAGTGAAGGAGTGGAACAAATGATATAATGACATGTGGATGATTCGACGCTTGCATCGGTCAAATGAGGATATGGTCCACACTCTTTCATGCTGTGTTTCAGTATCGTTGCTGATGATTCAGCACTATTAATCTGGACATTCAACACTTACTGCACATTTATTAGCTTACCCCTTTAACTCCTTTCAGGTCTCCTTTCAGCAGGCTGTCCAGGGGAAAGGTGATGATGTTGTTCATGTTTTGGAACTGGAGAAGGTTGAGGAGAGCGATGGATAAAAGTTAATTTTCACAGAATTAAGGATAAAAAATACAAAATGATGCATCATGAGAACAGTACTTCCCCTGTTTCTACTGTATAGATCAGCCACTGCACATAAAATCTAGGGAACCAGAGCCCAAAGCTTTTACCGATTACATCTTCACATCCAGGTCAGGCAGCGGCTCATGTTTCTTTAATATAAGTGTCTAGATAACACTATAAACGAATTCTCAAGCTCCCGGTCTTAGTATGAGTTGATCAAATGTCCAGGGGGAGCGACAGACCTCACATGATGGTTTCAGATTTTTCTAATAAAGCTTTGGACCCGATACAAAACCTGGCATTAAGAGGCTGCTTTAGATCCAGAAGATATTTGGTGTTCCAGTGGCTTTTCCACCGCCTCAATGGAAACTAGAGGTACCTCCTAAAAAGAATTTCCACCTGCATTTGATGTGTGTTAGAGAACACACACAGTGACTCCAGAAATCTTTGCCCTCCATCTACACACACACACTCACAAAAGATATATAAACAGTGTAGGCTCACCAGGTTCTTGAAGAGCGCTGTGAGCTCCTTGGTGAAGACGGAGAACTTGAGGAAAGCTGAACCCAAGTCAGGATCATCTCTGTATACGCAGTTTTCTCCAAACTTCTCCAGGGCCTGTGTGTACTGCTCCTCGTTCTCCACATGAGCTGGAAAACATACACACACACAAACACAAACGTCAGCTTTGACAGGTACTTTGATTCAAATCAAGGTCTCACGCTCTGATAGTTATGGGTCAAAAATCAATTTCTGTTCGCTGAAAGGCTACCGTGCATTATTAATAGCCAAAAGTCCATGTTTCTGACTCCTTAGTCCTTCAAATACAGTTCAGAATGTTCCCCAGGATGTTGGTAAGTAGAAGCAAAAAGATGCAAGCTTTTTTACCCTGACATTAAATATATTTGTTCTATATTTTATGAAACAAAGTGAACCCATCAGAGTTGAATAAATCCTACTATCAATGTAGTTATTATAATTGCCACATTCATCTTTGTCATCATATCTTGCAAAAGTCTAATTATTTCTTCTGTGGCCATTTATTTCAGTTGAGGGAGAAAACCTGGAATCTTAGAATGTTAGATAGACTATCATTAGTGACCAGAACTGAAACAATAAAGTCCATTAATTATTTAATTGGTCAATCGGTGACATTTATGATATTCATTTAATCAAGTAAGTGGTAAAC
The DNA here is from genome assembly GCA_030544235.1 of Lepturacanthus savala. Taxonomy (NCBI): domain Eukaryota; kingdom Metazoa; phylum Chordata; class Actinopteri; order Scombriformes; family Trichiuridae; genus Lepturacanthus; species Lepturacanthus savala. The sequence continues at coordinate 14,134,974 of CM060469.1, read as the reverse complement.
ATTGTCTCACCTGTGCTGGACAGCTGGTATAAAACAAGCTTACACTCTGGGAAAATTCTGGCATTTAAATTGGAAAATGAATCGAAAATCAAAATATAAAAATGCAAAATGCAAATGCTCCGCTAGCTTGTTGCCACTTCCCGACACTCAACTGTAAATCACTCTTTGGTTTTAATTTCACTTAAGTGTGTGTGTGTGGGTGGGAAAAACACCAGGGATAAGAAGAGGATGTTTGGATTTGTGGTTTAAATAAGATTTTACTGAGAGAGATCATAACACCCAGAGTGGGAGAGAAATGGAGGAGAAAAAAAGAGCAGCAAAACACTGTGGTGGCCACCCCCCCCCCCCAAAAAAAGTCACCTGCCGGAATAAACAAGCCACGACCAAAGTCTCACACAGCGCGTCTAAAGTCCACCTAATCTACCACGAGGTTAGGCCTAGATGATTCCACTTAATACACTTCACGCCAGACTAGGCAGCTGATAATAGCTAATGCTGCTGGGACAGCGGCGGAGCGAGGAATAGAGCACAGGGGGACTGTTGCTATGACGACAATCAGGAGAGACACGTCGACAGAACGAGGGGGGGGTTGAGGAGGCTGCTGCTAAAAGGAAAGAGAGAGGAGGGGCGGGTGAAAATGTAAAGGTAAGCACTGAAAACACACCTGCTGCCACATCATGACTCAGAGCTTTTTATATAGCACACACACCGGAGCAGCCAGACACCGCTCATGGATGTTTATAGATGGAGCAGGATAAGCTCATGTCTCGGCCACAGAGATATCCATCATGTTATTAAAAGGGGAAAGCTGAAAGCCTCCGAGTCACTACCTGCAGACCTCTTCACATCAGACAAATCTAATTTAACCTGAGAAATATCAACTCATGCAATAGGTGAGCTCGGTGATAAGACTCCTTCGAGATCACAGGCACACAAGGCGATATGAGGAGGGTTAAATCATAAAGCACATGCTAGCATTGAGTAGTTGATCATAGAACACAGATACACAGATTTAAGTCCACATGTCTAGGTTGAATTATACCCCATTTACATATTATAAAGTGAAAGCATCACCGGATTGAGGCTGTGAATCTACAGCCACACCAGCAGTGCTGAGACTTATTTTAGCTTTGAGCTAAATGCTACCTTCAGCATGCTATAATGCTCTGAATGACAGTGCAAACATGCTGATGCTTAGGAGGTTTAACATTTTCTATGTTTACCAGCTTAATCTGGTGGGTTGGAATGCAAACATTTGGAAAGCAGAACTGAACATAAACTACAACTGACATTAATGAAAATACTCAGTTGTGCAGGTATTTGATCATAAATCAAACTCTACGTAATGTTGAGATATATAAAAACTAAAATAAATTGATATATTGCCAATCCATACAGCTGCTAGCGTGCCCTTCATACAGCGGTTCTTTTTAAAGCAGTAGCACGTCTCCTGAACATTGGATCTAAAAAATTCCTATCCACTATTAGACATTCTTGATGCTTGGTGACATTTGAAGATAGAGAAAAGTTTCATCTACAAAAGTGCACTCTCAATGCACGCTCACACAAAAAAAAAGCATTATTATGGATTCGGCAGCATAAAAGCAACATAATTATATCATAAAAGGGTTTAAAAAACGTCAATCACTCATGTGTCAGACGTTGAGCCCAACCACAGACCCGCAGACTGTTTACACGTCAGCTCCAGCTGTTTGGATGTGGCTCCACCAGGCGCTGGGCCAACAGGGAGGTGGCAACAGCACAAACCCCCTCCAGGCTGCTTAGTGAGTACAGTATTTGTTGTAACATGAACTAAACACATCACACGTGCAGCCTACAGTACAGAGGAATGCTTAAACCTCAAAGAGCTGCACGACACGCCGAGCCGGTTTATGAGCAACGTGGCAGAAAAAGGAACCGAAAGCAGCGAAACACGGTGGCTGTTTACACTGTAAACTACATGAGCTAACTGTGTGTTTTTTAAATGGCTGCAACATATTAGCTGGAGTTCTTATTTAGAGTAGTCACAGGTCCCACCGTCAACGTTCCATTGATAACACCCCGAGAAGAATGCCCCCTGTTCCATTAATTTAATTACCTTGATCTGGAAAACCTGTTTTTCAAACATCATTAGGCTAATCTACGTGTTTGATCCTGTCTCAGTGGCAGCCTTTCAATAGAAAGACATCCAGCAGGTCAGCTCACAGAGTTAAATCAAGCCCTTCATTAGAGATCATCTCTCACTCTGTTCTATTGTGAAATAGAACAGAACAGGCTAAAAATATGCAGGTGGTTTATACTATCAATAGAACTTTGATTGATGATGGATTGGAAGACTATGTTAAGGGGATTGTTAGACTCTTCTCTTGTTGAGTTATGATAAGATTAATGCAGCTCACGTCTGTACATTTATTATGAACTACAGCCTGTTAGCTGTTCAGTTAACCCAGCTCTATTCAAATGCTGCAAATCTGTCAAACACCTCTGAAGTTCACTATAGCTCAGACTTATTTTTTTAAATCAGTAAAATAAATTTAAGTGCAAAAACGATAATTTGTGGTCGTGTGGCAGGGCTATTTTATAACTGTAGTTGCTAAGCAACCAGCAAAGACTGCGAGTGTGTTGCTTGGCCCCGAAAAAATTACGACCTTGTGTTTACAGGGGACAGAGGCCAAATTACGCTGTATCACCCCTCTCAAACACATACAGGAAATTCTTTTCGCCGTCTGCTGAAGATTGTCTTACATTAAAAGTCTTGTTTTGCTGCTCACACATACTTTTAATCACAAGATAGCAGGCGAGCCTCTGCCTCCTCTCATCTCTCCCATTCTCATTCCCTTAGACAATGCGTGATTGACCTCAGATCAATTCCAGATCGTTCTACGGACTCTATGAAAATGCTGGACTCCATGCCCACTTAAAGGACAAGAGTTGTTTTTTTTTACAAATGGACCTTATTTCTGGGATAAATTACTACAATACTCACCCATTTCACTTTGGAGTCATTTGGAGGGTTTCCCACAATATTGGACTTGATGGTATCCATTTAACAGGAGTGAACAGGGCATAGAGCCAGAAAACGACACAAATTAGACCATTTCTCAAATGACATTTAATATATACAGATTACCATTTACATTTGAGTCAGAAGTTGTCTGTAACTTGAGGAAATTCAATCTGTAAATGGACCTAACCTGATAACATCATCACTGAGGGCCTCGCACATTCATTAACTAACCCTTGTCCAGCTTTTTATTTGTCACAACTGGGATTAACGCAGGTTCTAACCATTTTGTAAGCTTTGTAGCTTTTGCTGTGCGCTCGGTGTCTCAGCTCTTTTCCTCTGGCAAAGCTCAAGCCGACCAGTCGTTGTATACGCAAACGTATGTGTATATATGAAACACTCCAAATGACTCCACAGTGAAATGGGTGACTAAATAGCAGTATTTTATCCCAGAAGTAAGGTCCAATTTCTAAAAGAACAGCACTTGCCCTTTGACAATATGGACACCATCAAAAAAAGAAAGAATTACATGGTGGGAGTAAGAGAACATGAACTTTGGAACAATTTGTGATTTTGTGAAATATTGTTTATCCTCTTTCATGCCTTACTGGAAAAGGGGTGAAACAAGCAGCTTGACTCCATCCGAAGTTAAAACAACAGCCATGCAGACGCAAAAGCTTGGACAGTGACAGCTGCTATTCATTGTTAATGCTCTGCAGCTTTGTCTACGAAGTGTATTTAATGAGCTACCTGGAGCATTAAAAGAATGACATGTGGAAACCAATCGCAGACATTGTTGGTTCAGAGCAGCTATGGCAGGAATGTATGTAGCGGAAAGTATGTAGCATGTAAATCTGGTGTTCAATGTAATGATACTACTTACAATGAAGCCAGAGAGTGATGACTACACTGTCTTGTATGTGTGAACTCACAGTTTACAGCCATGGATGCAGCCATGTGAGGCTCAGCAGGGCTTTGCACGAATGGTCATGAATAAAAGTCCTCTTTTTTCATCCTATTATTTCAGTGTCTCCTCTTGTGTTTTTCCTGAGACATCCATCCAGTTTAATTACATTAGAGCTTGTGGGAGTCTAATTTTCTTGGTTACCTGGCAGCAAGGAGAGAATGTGCTGCCGTGACCCGGAGGACGAGGCCGATCCAGGCGCCACGGGGAGTTTAGCATTCCTGATGCGATGTGGGCCAAGTGTTGTATTATTCAGTGAGTCCATTCAGCAATCCTGCCTACCTTTAGATACAACAGCTGGAACAGGTCGTTCGCTCGTCTGCCTGTCAGTTGTTTTCTGTTCAGCTGCTTTGACTGTCTGTCCTACTGTAGCGGCTCTCCTCCATCAGCTCCAACTGCTGCTGCTGCTGGTTTATTCATCAAAACCCATAACCTGACAGGTTGACAGGGCCCTGCAGCAACACAGGACTCTCATCTCTACTGCTTTTTACTGCATCTTCCTTTCTCACCGCTTTCGCTCTCATTTCCACATTTTTTTCATTGCCTCTGCTATAAGCTTATGTTGTCCGTAGTGTGGTAACTATCTGGTTGGTTTTCCAATCCCTGTTTTAACCAAACCATGACCCTCTCACTCATCCTGGCTTCCTCCTCCTCATTACTATTCCCCATGTCACAGCTAAAAATATCCGTCTGGGGTTTGGGGCCTGACAACCAGTCAAGGGTATATTCTCTGAGCATCAAGGCAGGCAGTGTTGAGGTTCCCTATTGTGTGTCTCATTATTCTGACTTTTTCCCAGCATCCTCTCTGGAGAACATTAAGACAAGTATGTGCTTTCTCTATCTAAAAATACTGATGGCATGAATCTGCTTTAGATAGTGCAGCACAACTTCTTCCCGACAAGTAAGCGTCAGTTTATGCACTTAGTTTAATTTGTGCTTCAGCACCTCAACTACAAACCATGTACAGTTTGATTGTTGTCTGTGTATGTTTTCAAATCAATTAGAGCTATGTATTAATTGATTTAAAACATCTAAACTGTATTATCCTAAAACAATTGTTACTTTGAAGACAAATATTCAAAGATCACATAACTTAAACAGCCTTTGAAATTTTCTACCATTTTCTTTTCTTTCTACATAATGTATAGCTGTTATGCCAAAAGTTGCAGTAGTGAACTCTTACCCATTTACATACCCAGCAAACACAGAGCAGCATTAGCATTCATTTAAACATTCACTCACTTTTTAGCTCTGATTTGGGATTTGATTTGGAGATGTAGCATGCAGAGTAGGGCTGTACCGATATGTGTATCGAAACCGAAACCGGGCTACTCAGCGTCACAAACCAGTCCAGATCCAGTCACATGATATGATATCAGGAAGATATCCAGCATAAAAACAACTGCACGTCACAGTCAAAATCGCAGTTGGTTTCCGTTGCCATGGAAACGTGTGCCCTGCGTCGTTCCATCTCTAATGTTTCATTTTTAAGCTCTACGGTTCACATCGACACATCTTTGTTTTCAAGCGGGTCCAAAAGGCACACCATGAGCAGAGTGTCATGTTTCCAGGGCAACGCAAACAGGCTGCGCCTTCGACTGTGCTGTGCTGTCATTTTTATGCGATTGGAGTAGACTGTGGAGTGAATTTGCAGCGTTTCTCTCTTGCACTTGTGTTGGAGCTTTATGTTTTTTCGCCTGCAGTGTTGGATTTGTTTTATGTGTTTAAGGTTTTGCAGTTTGCGCCATGTTTGCCCATGTCGGCAACTTTAGAAAGGTCACATGACATGTAGTTGGAGGATAGTGGCTTAAACAAAATTACTAGAACAGTAAAAAAAATAATAAAACAATTCAAATGTTTGCAAAAAAAGATGAGAAAAGGCTGAGCTGCAGAATTGAGGGATAATTTTCTGTGGTTCTTATATGATCTTTTACACTACACATAGTACTATGATCCACTGTTAATATAAAAGATTATTGATTAGTGCAGCTTTAAATATAGGCGAGTTGTAATAAATAAACCTGGTATAGTGCTGTAATGCCATACTAGGCTCATTATTTGCTGAGATCAGACTCTCCTCGATAGGGAACATGTATCATCATGACTCAGTTTTCATCCAGCCTACTGCTGTAGAGATACAGGGGCCATCAGGTTGTATTCTAAACAGATCAGAGTCTGCACAGCTCTTCCTTAATGACTGCTGATAACAAATGTGACCTTAGTTCCGGTGAGTGTCTCTTGATTAACTGTAAATAACAGCATTCCCTGTGGCATTTCTAATGTTTCTATTGTCAACACCAAAACACAAACCTCATTTATAGCCAAAACAGTTGATTCTAATTGGTTCCATTTTTTTTTTACCCACAGCAAATAATCCCAATGAAAACTATGTTTAACAGCTCGTAACACCTTACAAATCTCTCATGTGTTGTGTCTGCTGTATCCCCCAGATGCATTCAAATGATGGCAATGTAATTGACATTGAGGGAAAATCTTTTTTTTCAGCTCCACAAACCGGAGCAGGTTAACGCTGACATCTGTGCGCACCCACAATATCAGCCTTTCACGTCATAGGACGACACCAGAGACTCTGAGTCTGGCAACCACAAAGAAGCAATATGTAGGTTTGTAAATGCATGTTTAATAGTGAAGTGAAGTGAGAACATGAGCATGTCCATGCTTCAGCACCCACACACAAACACTGTGTGTGTGTGTGTGTGTGTGTGTGTGTGTGTGTGTGTGTGTGTGTGTGTGTGTGTGTGTGTGTGTCCCTCCCCAGCTGTTCCTTTGAGGGTCTGGATCAGACAGCTGTCCCTCTGGCCTGAACAGAGCTCACACTGTTCAGAAAAAGACATGCTCAGCACATTGTTCAGAGGTCTCTCTCCCTCTCTTTTTCTCTCTCTCCCTCTCTCTCAGCGGGGTTCTGTCAGGCAGGCCAAACAAAAGAGGCTGGAAACACCCAACACTGGCACAGCCAGCCACAATGAGCATGGTAATAACGCCCCTTCCAACACCACCGACCCCCACCACCTACACACTACCCTCCCTGCCTCAAAGGTAAAGGAACAAAAGTGTTAGAGACGCAATTAATGATTATTTAAATTTTAAATCTAATGATTCTGTGAACAGAAAGTATAAAAAGGGAAAAGGCTTATCATAAGATTTCAAAACTGTATGTCTTGAATTGTTTTAATTGTTTAAATTAGCAGTCCTATAACATTTTTTTTCCATTTCAAAATATCAAAGAGAAAAACAATCCAATCTCAAAATGTAAAAGAAATAACCATGACATTAACAGACAGGGGGACTTACCCAGACCAGACGTGGAGATGGCCTTCACAGATTTCTTCATCTTGTACAGAACGCTGCGGTCCACATCTAGAGCCTGAAATAGATCGACACAGAGGAAAACATTGAGAGGAGAAATGGAAAAGGGGATTTCATTTGAGTACCAGTCACTCAAATTAGTGTTGATTTTTACTTTGACGTTAGTATATTTTAAGTTTATGATGGAGACGGTGAGTCATTAGAAGTCATGTGAGGTTTGTTTTATTTGTCTATTAAGCTGTGTGATATGAACTAAATACTCTGATGCAACAGCCGGAGTCCAACAACCCCAGAGGATTGTTGAAGGATTGTTGAATGAACGATTTTAGAGGGTGCAGTTTGTACTGTTGTTGTACCAAATTGCTTTTTGTCCACACCCTAAATATCTACTGTGTGTGTGTGTGTGTGTGTGTGTGTGTGTGTGTGTGTGTGTGTGTGTGTGTGTGTGTGATTCTTTCTGTCTGTCTTTATGCCATTTACTCTGGCTGCAAGTACTGCATTATTCAAGGCAAAGCTAAGAATAGACCTGAGTTCCCTAGTCAGTAATTGTGTTAGTGTGTGTGTGCATGTGTGTGTATATATTAGTGTAACAGCTTGTAGGATGAGAGCAGGGAGCATCCAATGTCCCCTTCATGAAGGACAAATTTCCTGAGCTGTACGAACACAGACACACACACAAAATATCGTATGAATGACCAATCACAGCTCATATCACACACAGGCATTTACATGCGCTGAGCCAAGACTCACACACAAACCAGAACAAACACTGCAAGTCCAGATGAGACAATGCACCACTGTATCGGTGATGAGTGAGGGAGTCTCTCTGGTTGAGGGGGATTTGGGGAAATTAGATTTTTGGGACTTTATGAAGTATGTCCGCCCAACCGGGCCAAAGCTGGCGCCACTTTTCCCTGCCCTGTTCCCCATATGACTGACACATATCAGATCCCCCAGAGCCTCTGAAAACACACACACACACACAAAAACACAATGGCTCCCATTCATCTGTAATACACATTCCAATACTGTGCATACACACTCCTCCATTCAACCCCACTAGATGTGGTGACCAAACATATTAAATCAATAAATCGGTCCTGTATTAATATCAGAGTTACAAGCTGCTGGAAGAACCACGCGGCTCGTAGTTTCCCCAAGGGTCACAGGTCATATTACTTACACACAGACGCACACAAACACACAGAGAAAGAGAGACGGAAGTGACTTTGAAAGAAAATGACAAGTTAATTTAAGTGCCGTTGGTGGAGGGACGGGCAGAATAAAAGAAAGACGCAGGCTCACAGAAAAGACGAGAGCGGTGACAATGCGCTCTTTCACTCTTCTGTCTGGGCATGGCTGGGTGTCGATGGGGCCACCTACAGTAGAGTGTAGCGTAGGAAACCCAGGATAGAGCTGTGAAGTGTGAGTGGCTGCTGCTGCCTGGAAGCGGCTGTATTCACATTATTATTCATTAAGGCTCCGGGGCAATTGCACCGAGCCCTATTGATATAAATGGGATATTTTCCTATCCCTCATCGGGATGGATTTCGGCACCTAACTCATCCTACAGCTTTGGGAGGACCGAAGCAAATTATATAGCAAAATGTGCATCTTGATCAGAAATAGTGCGCTATTACTTTTATCTGTTAAATAGAATTTTTTCACAACGTATGTTGCGAAAAACTGCGCATGATTTCTTATAGGGAATGAACGAGACGAGGTCAAAAAACAAACAAATCAGAGTTTTTGCGCCGCCAACTGCTCGAGCATAGCTAGAGACTCCATTTAAATTTTAAACTGTAGACACGCGTCTTGTGTGTTAATGTATTATTCCACGTTTTGATCGGTAATATAGTTTTATAGCCCACGTTGCTGTGGTAACCTTTGAGGCTCAGGTCACAGCTCATTAAGGTTCCTAAACAAACACCTGGTGCTCGTTAACATGTTTAAACACTGCTCCACCCACACACATATCAGACTGAGAGAATGCAGGTCATCATGTTTGTCACCACACACACACACACACACACCTCTCAGTGATAACAAGCATAATATAATGAATTTACCCTTCTTACTACTCATTTGATATTTTTTTTTTTTATGAGTCTGGAAAAAAAATGAATTTTAATTTTGAAATGTCAAATGTGTATAGTAAACCTGTTGAAGGGGCATAAGTTGCTGAATAAACATTGAAAATAAAATGTTTATTGTAGGTGTGCTCCTTGTATATAATGTCATAAATTTATTAGTATTATTTGTTTGAAATCTCTGTGCACACTCCACCAGTAGCCCCCCCGAGCCCTTTATGAGTTTCCCTAAAGGAAAATTCCTAGTTTTTCTTAAAATTATATCCTCAGGGTTCATTAGAATTGAAACATAGGACTTATATGCTTGGGTAACGAGCATCAGTTCTAATAACGTTTTGACTGAGAAAACATATTTTGTCCTTCCCTTTTGGTATGGCTGTCGGGTCTAAATACTATTATATCTGCCACTGTCGTCATGGAGAGAAGTGGAGAGAAAGAATAGCGAATTCAAAACACCATTGTTGCAGGTGATAAAGAAACATGGCACCATGATTTTTTTTTATTGATTTAAGCTGCAGATTGTGGTTTTCTGTCTGCAGGCTTGTATTGTTTTAATTAAAGACTTTCACCTTCAGAATTGTGGAAATAAGTCTCGACGCTAACTACTAGACACATCAGTTTAGTTTCCCTTTACGACACCAAACCTTTGCTTTGTTTTTTTACATTTAAAAAAAATGTCATTCATCTGACTCATTTCTGTATCAACCTAGCAATGTGCATTCATAAAATACAAAACAAATACAGTCAGTAAATGGCCTACACTAACATTATGTGCACCTATATGAAGTCTGACGTTGTCACATAGACAATATATACATGCAAGGAGCAATTTTTGAATGTTCGACCATGACCTGGTTTGCTAAATGGTTGAAAGAGACCATTAAGACAGAAACCACAGCTGACCACCTGCAAGTCCAGATCTGTGCCAGTAGGCAGACAGCAGCAGGGACGGCAGCTGCTGCCTCACTCAGTGGTGCAGGTACCCATTTTCTACTTTGGCCTATTTTGGTTTGGCTTTATGTTGTGTTGCATTGCATAGGACTAGCCATCCTGGAAGTGAGTGACCACTTTTTTTTTTCCACAGTCTTTTTCCTGTCTGTATGTCAGTTACACTGAATTCCATCCATATACTGACCTTGAAACTGATATAATCCTGTATTATGATAATGACCTTTCATTTTGATTTCTGGTGCCAAAATTATATGACATAGTGGCTTCTTCTTTCTTTGTATGTTGCATGGACATGTGACAGATTCTTAACACCATTAGGGTCCTAAAAATATACATCACAGAAAAAAAATGACAGGTTCCCCGTCTGACTAAAAAGATCTGCACTATATCTTCAAATAAATGTACTTCACAACAACAACATTATATTTGTATTGTTGTATTTTAGGTTTCAGTTAATTTCCCTGTAGCCGTCATCATTTCCTCTTTAATGTTTGTCATATGATGATGGTAACCGCATTGTCTCCTTAATGATATCAAAGGAATCCCAGTAAAACAGATGATTTTACAGTTTTACTATGAGAATTAATCCTTTGCTATGACAGACAGCTCTCCAAACACTGGCACCATCTTCATCGGGTCTTTTTCTTCTTAGAGAAAAATTTGAACAAGCTCATCTGCAAAAAATACAGTCAGCAGTTACATTATGGGGTGTAGATATAAACATTTGCTTAATGCTATCAAGCAGTTAAGTTAGCAAGTTAGCACCGGGCCAAATTAACTTAAGCTACTGATAGGTTATGTAACGTTAGCTGGCATCAATATGTCGAGTTATCTCAAGCTCATAAAATAACTCTAGATGCTGAGGAGACACTGGTGGCTGACACTTCTAAATAAATGCAGAGGAAAGACACTGAGCCTTGAATTAAAGAACTGAGATTTACAGCAGACCTACAGTTTTTTGGGTGATAATTATGTGGCTCATCAAAACTGAATGCTGCTTCTTCATTAAGTTTTATATTACCACACACCAGGCAACTAATAAGAAAGGCAACCTTGGAATTTAATCTATAAATAACTTCCAGACGGCAGTATTTGGTAAAACTAAGAAGTGCTAAAAATATAATCCAACGTCTTTTATCTGGGGAACTGAGCCAATTAAAGGAGAAGCTACTTTTTCCTCTGAGTAACTGTAGGGCTCTGAGCGCTGTGGTTTTAGTTTCCTTCATCTCCTGTTAAATGACTCATCTGTTACATATGCTATTATCCTATTAGCTTTGTCTGGCTCAGAGAGACTCTCCAGCCGTAGTACAGACCCCACACAGGCATGTGTGATGTGTGCGTGCTGGTAACGGGTCATTTTTTTTAAACAAACGCAGAGAAGACAATTGGGTAAAAATGGCATTTCTCTACAAGCAACGCTGCTCCCCATCAGCACCACCAGTCCAGACATGCGCACCTTTTAAAAAATGGTAACTTTAGACGAGCGCTGAGCGCATTTTCTTAGCTGAGCCGATACCACCTTGGGCTCAGTTCTGACATTAAATCTGATATGCTGGCGCCTGAGCTTCTGTGACCGTGTAGAAGGCTCGACGGTGATTCTGTGACGATTTCCTGTTAAACGACAAATCGTTTCCAGAGAGCCCATAAAATCCCTTTGAAACCCGCTGCCATTTCTTTTCCTTTCGGTTTGATGTTGTGGATGTGTGCAGGATGCGAGGTCAAGCATGGGTGAACAAGCGAAGTCAAAGCACGTAACAGTGTTTAACAGCTGAGGGGTGCGCACAATCAATTAGTGTAGCTTTATTTCATAATAATATGCAAAGAGAACCACAAAACTGTGTCGAGACAAATGACTTCTTGAAGTGTCATTGCCGAGTTTAATGAACTTACTGTACAGTACACAGTACTGTATATAGTACTTTCAGTAAGATACAGTATGTCATAAAATGACAAAAGAGGAGAAACAAATTGAAATGAAGCGCCCTGACCAACTCAGCTGGGCTCCCTGGCAGTAGCATGAATGTTTTCATGGAAGAAAACAAGCCAAGTGGACAAGAGATTTATAGCAATCTGTTCACTTTGGGACCGAAGCTTTTGGTGCATATGCTGCATCAACACAGTCAGATGGCAGCTCTGTGTTCTGCCCGGGTATATAATGCAACAGCTCTGATATTAAAAAGCCTTTCATCAGCAGCTTCCACGTACAGTGCACTTCTTCAAACTCGCCTTTGATTCAACTCCAGGAGCAGCCTTGTGATCCAAAAATGCTTCCAACTTTATTTCTACAAGATCGGGGCTTAAAAACGTGTTTGCGTCTGGCTAAAAAACATTATTTGCATCCACAAAGGTACCTTTGTAACATCAGATTAGTCATTCTCAGTCAGAAGTGTGAATTCATTTTGACTAAAAAAAAAAAAAAATCAACATCCGCTGGAAGTTTGGTAACTCTAAGCCCCCGGTTGACCTCTATATAAGTCAGTAATCAGCATGGTAATCAATTGGACCAGCCGGAGCCTTACACGCATATCGACGCGGACATCACAGCACCCATTGACGCAGGGCCTCCCCCTCACTGTCACATGAACATACACACATACACAAACACACAAACACTTGCGTAGCGTCATGCTACGGCAGACACTTTCAATCTGCAAAGAGTGGTGTGTTGGTGAGAGGGGCGAGCAGACAGGCCGGGTAATAAACCAATTCCAGCTAGACCCAACGCTGCCCTAAATCACTCACACAGGACTCTTCAATCGCTTTCACACATTTCTACTCTGATGTGGCGCCCAGGACTGAGAGCAGTGATTCTTCACTGAGCACAGTCACCTTTTACGCGAGCCCTTGCGTTTAAAGCATAAAATAAGACCGTTTTGACCCGAAACCTATTCACAGCGAGAGGGGAATTACGTTGCCGTGCGGCCGTTCGACAGCCCAGGATCAGAATCCCTGAATCCCTGCACAATGGACCCAGCCTCCGAGGCTGAGGCCGCTTCGCAAGCACACTTCATACGGCATTACTGCCGCGTCAGCGTTTCTTCTGATAGCAGCTCGCAGAGGCTTTTTCTCCCTCGCTGCTGCCGCCGGCCGCATCAGCCCGGAGCAGGAAGCCAAAGTGAATCAAATTAATCCTCATCTTATTGCATGACATCACCGTCGTCACGATTACGATCGGGCACCATCTGCCGCGAGCCGCGCCGTCTATCACAACAGGGCTGGGTCACGGGGGTCGTTGCCACAGCGATCCATTCACTCACGATCGCGCGTTTCCTGAGTTGTGGAGTACCGTGTGTCAGGTTACTGATCTCTGTGAGCACAGAGCAGAGAGATAATATCTAATGTGTGCTCGGAGGCAGGCACGAGAAGAGAAACGAGATACTGTAGACCTAATTAATGTTGAGGAAATTCAACTAGTATGAAGGTCGGTGGGAGCACGAAATCTTTCCGACCTTGGAATGAAACAATTTGTGGGAGGTATGAGCCCAGACATGAATTTCTATGTAAATGAGAGTCTAAAGCTATTCAACTTTCTACTGTAATTGCTAATGTCAACCTTCTAACATGCTCACAAAGAGAACGCTAAAATACTCCAGCTGAGGCCGATGTTATTGGGTCAAAAAGCTGTAAAAAGTATTAGACAAACTGACATTTTGACCTCATGGTGGCCTGAGATGAAAAATCTCCAATTTCCATGGCAACCCAATTGTCCCGATATATGACAATATGGCAAACTGACATCTGACTAGTATCTGTAACACTCATGACCCACTGATGTTGGAGGGTCTGACTCTGACCTGGTGGCACCTGGAGGCTGCAATGGATCCTGTCACCTCATCCTCCTCATACACCATGAATCAATATATTTCTGTTATTCTAATTAACGTCATTCTTAACTCTTTTCCTGTTCTAAATATATTGTTTCCATCCTGTGCACACATCAGCTATTGCACGCTGGTCCGTCCTGGAAAAGGGATCCTCCTCTGTTACTCTTCCTGAGGTTTCTGTCTCTTTTTCCCCCCCGTTAAGGTTTTTTTCTTTGTATGAAGTGATGGTCTAAGGAAAGAGGATGTTGTGTTGCTATTCTACAAAGTGTAAACTTTGAGGTAAACACTGAGGCAAATCTGTGATTTCGGTTATACAAATAAAATTGACTCATCTAGTACGGTTACAAAGGGTTTCTCTCTCTTTCACAAAACACCTTTTGAGAAAATAAAAACAGCACAAGCAGAGTAGAGCTCCAACATAGGTGACTAATGTCGGTGTAAATTAACTGCGGTCATGATGTGAAGCTCTGCTAAAGCTTTGTAACTAATAAAAACCAGGAAGAAAGAATCCAATATGTTAGCCCAATATTTGCCAAGGCCAATATTAGCAAGGGGGAGGGGTTTTAGGGGATTCTGTGTATTCTCAAAACACAGCCATTGTCTACTTTCTGAGTCATTCACAGTATTATTAGTATTAGCATTGAAGTCCCTTTATTCCTATACTATGCCAGAAGAATGCAAAACAAATTCTGGATACAAAACAAGGCAGTGCAATTTGTTTTGGATCAGTTTACTAAAAAATATTTCTCAGTGTAACATCAAAAAAGAAATCTTGATGCTTGGATTATCTTTACAAGATACAATTAAATACAATTTAGACTAATATTTTAGCTACAGAGACCAGAAAAACAGCTCAGGGAGTAAGATGCTGCGCTGACTTAAAAAAAAAAAAAAAAAAAAAAGTGAGTCCGGCTAACAAGTCTGTTTTAACTGGCTTTGTCCGCCGCCTGAAGAAGAAAGGCATTCCTAGATGATTGCATGCTGGAGTGACTGACAGACAAGACAGAGACCCAGCCCCATTGTTTCTGCCGCTTAACTATCTGCCGATGACAGCACGTCTGCCCAGCAAGACGCTGTCCCGCTCTTTTTAGAGGCCCCAGCACCCCCCCCACACACACACACACTCACACACTCACACACTCTCTTTTAACAAAACACAACCAAAGCAAGTAATACTACTATCGTCATCACCACGCACTTCTAAATCTCAGACACAGATCTGGGTTATGTCTGATGTCGCTTTATAACATGTCTACTAACTCGGCCTAACCCTTTAAGCCCTCCCCCTGCGACACTCATGCAAGGAAACAGCCAGCCACATACTGTGGGAATCCAGCAATAAGAAGGCAGCAGTCCGGGGTGTAATTATCCAATTTATGTGCCGCGGGTACAGTATCTGTGATGACAGTGGTGGGTTTTAATCCACGTTTTATTGCGGTACTAGATGTTACACAATAACACCAAACAAATTTTCACTCCCTAGAGAAATCTACTAAAACTTCTGAGAGCGCGTTGAATGGGATAGCTCTTGGATAGCTCACACAACCCCAAACGAAAAACCGCAAGCGGCCCTGGTGCAAATCCTGGGCAGGGCTTCATGTTAATCCTATTAGTTTCACCAGTGTGGTTACTGTTCAGAGACGCAGCAAAAAAGTGAAACTGCATCCCTCAGTGAGACAGGTTTAATATTTTTTTAATCAGCGAGCAATTTCCACTGACTGACGGTGGCACGTCCACAATATCCGTTCGTTCGATATGAGCGTCACTTTGCAATATATCGTGACCTGTGATATTTTCAGAAAATGTCAAATGACTGGGTAGAATGTGTTATTTGTCGTCCCTTCTACAAAGTTTTGGTTTTAAAGCCATTTGTTTTAAAGCCATTTGTTTCCTCAGATCAGAAAATCAGATCAAACAGCAGCTGAAACCCCTTCACCAGATACCTTACTAACATCATGTGACACGGAGATATCACTTTGGGAAACAGGGATCAACATTTTTCACCTTTTTCTGACATTTTTTCAATTAAAAACCCAACAAGCATTTCACAATGAACTTGTCCAGGTCTCTTTTTCTTTCTCAATTTCTTTATTTCTATTTGTTTATTTATTTTAGTTTCGCAGCCACCGTGGATTCTTCTACACGTGAGGGATACTTGGTTGCAATCTGAAACATCACCACTAGATGCTACTAAATCTTATACACTGTACCTTTAATCAGATATAAACACTTACCAATAAACATGCTCTAGTATTACTGTAAATTACCAAATAATAGCCCGGGCATTTATTTGCTTCATTCACTTAACAGATCGGGCAGGTGCCAATTTGGGACAGGGGGTTAACTCCCTCATGACAAAAAAAAAACTTGCAGGCAAAACTGGAAAAATATGGTAATTTATTAAAATCCATTTATTAAACCAGAATGCTTATCGTATAACTTTCTTCAAAAGTAAGATTACAGTACAGTCATGGCACCTGAGTATTACCTGAGAGGGTGTTCTTTAACGACATTTGTGCATGATTGTGACAGTCAGGTTAATTGAAACTCAGCTATTATTTGGTAATTTACACAGTAAGCAAAGTTCAGTTTTAAGGACAGTCCATCACAGGGATTGTCTCAGTGGTTGCTAACCCACCTCTGCCGCCTCCATTTTGCAGCACGTGGCATCACTGTGGGGTGTTAACGGGGAAGACAAACATTGCCAGCACGAAATACGGTAACGAAACGCTGGTGTGAACAGTTGGTGTGATAAACCACAACCCTGCTCTCCTACATGGCTGCCAGCGGTTTGAGAATTTCCCCGTAGAAAAAGAACTAAAACATCCTCGGCACTTTGCAGAATAAGACGTGTCAGCTTTTACGCAGGTGTGGCGCTGAAGCGGTCACTCGGTCGAGTGTATTTTCTGCTGGCCCGATCCAGGCCGGACGCGGAGCTGCTGTCCGCAGCTCCACATGCGGCACAGTCTGGGTAAACACAGGAAGGGCACTTTCTTTCTACTTCAGAGGGAATGCTGTGACTCATTCAAAACATATGTCAAATATACAGTTCAACCCCGCGGGTCTGGAACGATCCCGCGGACGTTCCAGAGAAAGCAGATCCTGGAGGAAGCTGCGCTCAGGTCAAGGTGTTCACTGCAGTTTATGGGTTACAAACCGTTGGATTATGGAGCTGTGGGACTGTGATAGTTGACTGTAAAAAAAAAATAAAATAAAAGAATTAACTACTGCCTTGATTTTGAATCCATTCACCGGTGCCAAAACTACAAATCCACTGTAAAAATAAACAATCTGAAAACACCCTTTCAAGTGTTTCATTCACAACCTTGCTCCATGCTGAGTGAGTAAAGTCAATATTTGGATGAAGTGGGTTGCATCGAGGCCGACCGCTAACAGGCCATGGTTGCAGGGTTTCTCTGTGCTCTCAGACGGCTGAGATGTGTGTCAGCCTGCCTGGAGGCAGCATGGAAAACTCCAGCGTGCAAGTTCGGTGGGAGTGTGGGACGCAGAGAAAGGGAGGAAGAGGCGAGGGCTTTTTACTATGTCGTAAGACACAATCTCACACACACACAGCACCACAAAGCTACTGAAATCTTACACCGTCAGTTAAAATCTGAGATCAAAACTTGTCTTTTGGGACTCAAGAGGCTCAACGTTAGCAGCGTGTTTGTGTTTTACTGTTTTACGTAGACACTCGAGCCTGCTTTGGTTCGGTTTCTGTAGGTCAGGTCTTTCTGCCTGACTGGAAGTTATTCAAACATCTCATCTACCTTCTGGTATTTTAGTGGCGGGACACTTGGTGCTTTACTGCTCCTCGGTGAGCACTACAAAGACAACTGCTTGACCAGGGCCTTAACCACGAGCTGCCAGAACTCACACTGGGACGACAACATCAACTGCGGTGCTTAAATTGTTCGAGAGAGAAAACAAACTTTCATGTCAACTACTGAGGCGTCGGGTCAGGGAGTTTTAGTAGGTGAGAGACCTGGGCACAACTTTTGTTTCCGTTTAGTTTTCCCCAGACAGATACTGACGCTTTGTTCCAAATGTTCTGGTGTAAAAACTTCAGTAGCTAAGGTTTTATTTTGTCTGGTCAGAGGATTCCCTTTGCCAGCAGACTGGTCAAAGCATTAAACCTACTTCTAACAAAGTTAATGCATAATTATTGATTTCAGGTGAAAATTCACATTTCTTTGAATTTCTTTAACTGTGATCAAAGAACATTCAAGCAGCACATGCATCAATCACATCTGTCAGGCTATGAAATACTATATGTTAAAGAAAAAAAATCAGCGCAGAACTGACATTTAAAGCCTGTTAAAAGTGGTGTGTCCAACTTTGAGGCGAGTTTTTAATGAAGTTTATAAAGTAGCAGGAGGCTGATAAAAACTGGTTTGAAGGAGGGGCTGGGACATAAAGGCCAAATGTGCTGCGTTCTGTGGGAGGAAAAACTGACTTCACCTTGGAGTTTCTGTTTGGCTCTTTCATATGGTCGAATGTGTTCACCTCATGGTGTCAGAGCAGAAGCAGAGCCAGGAGGAAAATGCCCAACACTCACCACAATGTTCTGATCACGCCAGAGGGAAAATTACCTGCTTTCTCCTGGAAAAGTGCTGCAGTGAAACAAGTCCCTTTGAATACCGATCGGAACATAAGACTTGAAAAGAGTTGCACATAAACCCAGCCCGGGACAATCCGACAGGTTTCAGACTTCAGAAGAACCCTCAGAAGAGCCTCCTCATATAAAACTTTATGCATAGGTAATATCAGAGCGGCTATCATTTCAATAGCAGAACGAGTAATTAGCAGCAGCAGAGTTCAAAGAGAAAGGAGGATTCTGTAAAACTCTCAGGATGTTGCTTATTCACAAACAGAAGGGAAAACTATTACTAGAGCTAGTATTTCCAAAATGAAATTAACTACAAATACCCCCCCCCCCCCCCCCAATTTTCAGTGCACAACATTTACAAGCACCACAGAAACTTACATCATACGAATAAAATCATAAATGCCATAACTCTAATGCAAAAATAATAACTAAGGTCAAGAATTGATTTCACATGTAGTTCAATTTATTAACAAGAAATATACCACACCCGACATCTGATTTGGTTTGGTTTGTCAAAAACAATCTGACTAAAACTCTGTCAAGAGCCTCCAAGGAGTTCATGTTAAACATTCCCCCAACAAAGAAGAATAAGTCTGGGTTGCTTCTGAGTGAAAGTGACGGCAGGACAACACAACTGTGAGGATTCACCCCTCCCACCTTACTCTGGCCCCCAAGCAGAGATGAGTAGCCAGGAATACAAATCAATGGCAGAGTTCATTAATGAAGAGGCAAGGCCTGTCGGGGAACAATAGGCATCTACAGGAGCCGTCTCAGGCAATCTGGGCTGGGATACTATGATGGATGAGAAGAGCTTTACCCACAGTGTCTAACCCCCTCACCTCTGTGTAGGACAGGGAGCAGCCAGTCACTCCTTTAACCGCGTTACCACTTTCTCAGACTGGACTGAGAATTTCAAACATCATTTCTGACAACTACTCCAAACCATGCACCTACCAGGCCTGATAATGGCCAATAGGCTCCATGTGAAGCTGATCAATTTACTACCAAGTCCCCTACGGGGGTGAATAAAGGTTTTCATTCATTCAATATACGCATGCATGCGCACACACACACACACACACAATGAGGTTTATAAAAGTGTGACAACTCATATCACATCTTAACAGTCAAAACCCATCAGGGGGATAAGCGAGATCATGACTTTGAATCGATTGGGAAAAGGACCGCGACCTTCACGTGACCCTGGTAGATCCATGGGGAGGGCAGCTGCATCCTAATGAGAGCCTAGACGCAGCCTGTCTCTGAATGATAACACAACCCCTAATCTACCAGACCCTGGAGACTGGGGAGACACCTCTCATTTCAAACAAAGATCACACAGGAAAGGACTGAAGCCACACATAGAAGGTGTGAACTGCTTCGTACAAAAAAAGAAATCTGAGAAGTTTGTTTGTCCAGTGTAGATCTGATGTAGATCTACATTGTACCGAGTTGAAAATGACTCTCCAGTATGACCAGTCTACCTCACCTAATATCCCACAATGCATGGCGTCTCTTAAGCTTGCACAAGTTACTATACATGATATATCAAAATGCTACAGAGACATAAGAGCAGCACAGATCAGTGCATCAGATCATTTCCCCCCAAGGCTTCTCCTGACATCTCTGAAATCAAAGTGCATTTTGGAATAGCATTAATTAGATGACTACACGTTGGAAATATATAGTTACTTTAGTACATGAAAAAACATAAAACCTTAACAGTCCCACACAGCGGAAATGTTTAGCTTTTGCCTGCATTAAAATCTCTGCTACTGCTGCTGGTTGGTGCAAAATGCATTCTGGGATACTTGTCTGTATACTGCAGTGTGAACAATCTACTGGCATTGGCATGCTGAAACATTTATTTATAAGGCTGCATATACCATGTAGCACACTAGTATGTGGGTCCAGATGCTTTCTACAACACCTGGTCCAGGTAGAGAGAGTAAAGTTTTCTACTATAAAAATAGAGAGTTCTCACCAAGGATTTGAAAGAATGAATGGAGTTGGCTTTGCTTCATACTATTTGGCCTACTCTGATGCATTAACTACAGTAAGGCGAAGTCGAGGGACACTGTGGACAGGGGATGTGTAGTGTGGGTGAAGGCAGGAGCCAGGACTGCGCCTGTCCTGCCAGAAATCCCTTTTCAATTATAGGGAGCATTAAGCTTCTTAGGTGGTATACTCAAGACTGGCCAGAGCAGTTGGGGGTTTGGGTTGCTCACTTCGGCCAGGCTGCGCATTTAAGCTGTGCGTGTTTCTAAAGCTATTAGATGTGGTTCGTCCCTGCATCGATAATCCCGCTGCCTAAAGCCTTGTTAAAACTTTCCTACAGGCCACCTGTTCCAGGGGGGGCAGCTGTTGTCTCGGGACAGATTCGCAGCCATTCCCGCCAGCCATGCCTGGAATGGGGGGGGGGGGGGGGGGGGGGGGGGGGGGGGGGGGGGATCTGGGCTGAAGAAGGCCAGACCTTTCGTTGGCCCGGGAACCGCTCCAGCATCAACACAAGCTGACAGACTGACAGAAGAAGAGTTACGAGAGCACACTTGCCTTTGGATGTTAACACATCGACCATAAGTCATTGCGCTTTAAATGAGACGTTTGGCACAAAGCAGTGTTCGAGAAGAACAAGTGTCTATGCACTCAAGAGGAGCAGCTGGAAATTAGAAGAGACACCGTCTTGTGTGAACAGAAAATAAGGGTTCGAATCAAATTTAAGTATGTATCGGATTATTTTGGCCTGAGATTAAGCTGAGGTGCTATAAAGAGCTACGAGACTAAAAACACTCAAAAGGCACTGCTTTTTTTAACTTACTCATTCATTCAGTTAGAATGTACTTGCCATTTTACAAACCTCATTATCTTGTAATAGAGCGACATCAGGAGAACTAAGGACAGTCCCTGAGAAGCAGACTGAAGGCTGGTAAAGCCTTCACAGCCAGCGCTGACAGTTGCCTTTGCATGCTGTGAATACCATCGCCATTCTCAGAGCTACTCCCCAATAATCTCTCTGCAAAATCATGCAGCAAAGCAGTGTGCCTTTCCAGCGCATAGCTGCCATACCAGTGTGATGGTCCTCTGCTGGAAAATAATAGCCAGATGGAAGACTAATGATGCTAATTTTCAAGACCAAGTCAGCTCCTCCCAACACAACCCGATCCCTCCTCAACGCCAGTAATGGCCCATGTAAAGCTGATTTGGCTAGAAATAACCGTTATCCATCTGGAAAAAAAAAAAAAAAATTAAGTGGACAAAGGGATATGGGACAGTGGGAGAGGCCTAGTGGGTGGGTGGGTTTCTGGCACTAGATACTGTAGGGGCCGGACACTGGCCATGCCTGCAGGCCTACAGTGACTGCAGCAGTGTGGATGGTTATTTGGACTCCACTGACACACAATATTCTTTACTGCTTTTACATTGCATCCGGAAAGTATTCACAGCGCTTCACTTTTTCCACATTTTGTTATGTTACAGCCTTATTCCAAAATGGATTCAATACATTTTTTCTTCAAAATTCTGCACACAACACCCCCATAATGACAACATGAAAAAAGTTTTTGAGATTTTTGCAAATGTATTAAAAATAAAAAAAAACAACTAAGAAATCACATGTACATGAGTATTCACAGCGCTCAGCGCTCAGCATTCACAGAGCACAGACAATAAATTTGCAAACATCTCAAAAATTGTCATCATGGAGTGTTGTGTGTAGAATCTTGAGGGAAAAAATGAATTGAATCCATTTTGGAATAAGGCTGTAACATAACAAAATGTGGAAGAAGTGAAGCGCTGTGAATATTTTCCCGATGCACTGTACAATAGTGTCTCTAAGATATAGTTGTGCAATTACTTTAACTATAAGATGTCAAATAAGATGTCACCAGTGCCATGTTCTCAAGAAAATAAAAAAAACCTAATAAATTCTGATCATTTTATGAAATGTTCTTATGTCAAACATCCATAAATACTTAAATTATGAGGCTCATAGTTTGCTAAACCCCTCTGATTTTAACTCTGGGCACATCCATTTGATCGATTTGTCAAATTCATACAAATCTCTTAGGTTTTATGAGTTTGTTTTGTGCTGACTTGCTGCTGTTTTCCTATTCATCTGTGAGTATTTGTATAAAAACTTATTTGGGGATGAGCACTGCAAATTAGTTTATGTTGTGAACGCTGTGGAATGTGGCAGTTTATATTATGAGAGGTTGATTGAGGACATCAAGCCTGGGACATTACTTATAGGCCAACGGGGTCAGAGGAGTATTTGTATTAAATCAATCAGGCTTTATTTGTACAGTGCTGATAAAAGAAATTACACAGAAGACTGCATAACAAGCAAAAACTCTACCATTAAAACAACTGTAAATTAAAAAGTGCATACAGTACGTCATGAAACCTATCGCGTCTCTGTCTGGGAACCTGCGTGCAGATGTATGATCAAAGGTCTAAATTAAAAAAAGCTTGTCTTGAATGTCGTGGTGTTGCTTCTTTTGTCCTAGGTCCTGATACTCTGCAACCTTTTGTATTCTACTGTTGTCAGATCAATTTCATACCAATCCTGTGTGGTTTAAGCAGTGATCTTCAGAAGCGATCCACTCAAGATAGATGATAATCCATTACAGCTTAAAATGTCAGCCACCACTCTTCAATGAGCAATACCGCAATACTGCAAAATACACCTGCCTGAGCCAGACGTTGATGTACTTGAGATTCGTTAAAGGAGAGGACTTGTGTCACTTTTGGAGACTCTTCCTGTCTGGCAAGATTCGGTAACTGGATGAAATCAGTCACTGGTGCAAAAAATAGAACCGAGAGGACTAAGACGTGTGCCAGTTCTAGCTCTCAGACGGACGACCTTGATCCGTGAGTTTTTCTTGAGTGAGACTAAAGCCAAGCGGCATTTTCACAAAGATCAATACTCAGCAGAGGTCAGCTCAGCCCTCAAGGCTAATGCCTCCTTTAAATGGAGCTTGTGACATCATGTTTTTGACAGAATGTTGCGTGACAGGCTTTGTGTTAAAAGACTGTTCTGCGACTGATGACAAAAATGTAGGTCTTGTCGATTATTGCTTTTAAATGAGGGATAATCTTGTTTTTTGCATTTCAACCTCAAAATATAAGAGTAATTAATAAGAAAACTAACTTCTGATGAGGAAGAAGTCGCAATCCACTCAGCAAGAGCAATTAGAAATCTTCACTCAGAGTGGAAGAGTTAAATTGAATTTTGGAGGCACCATGAATGCTGCTGTTCTGTCTTTAGGTCAATTTCCTGGTATAACAACAATACACTGACCAGTTCACTCTCATTATTACTAAAAAGTCACGTCAAACGAATAAACTGAAACATAACGTAGCAGGAAAATACATTATCGTGTGGTCTTACTGAGCATACAGCATTTACAGTGAGTGTGCGAGAAAACCAAATTACTGACGGGAACATCCGCCCCCTCAACACTATGGGGTGATATGTGTGGTTTCAAAGGGTTAATACAGCCCCCTGCCTGGTTGACCTATTATGTTGTCACGTTATGATATTTTGAATAACAAGATAGATAATCGCATGGATTTTTTTCATTTCATATATAAAATACACCTTACTTATTGTCCAGATAAGGTGCAGCTATCACTGTGATCGTATTCTTCTTCTGCGAATGGCTTTCTTGGGTTTTTGGTTGGGTTTTTTCTGGGTTCATCCACCAGCATGGGGGGGTGTAGAGCATGCACACTTAAATTGTCTAGTTTAACTCTGATTAGGGCGTATACATGCCGGAGAAAACTGAAGTACAATCACATTACCTGGGTGTCTAAATTTCCAATATTTATACTATTTTTATGATAGTTATAGTCTGATTAAGGCAATAATTTGTTTTTTTTCCAAGTGTCATGTAAATGTACTGACTGTACTAGAAGAGTCAACATTTGCCAGTCTGATCATCAACTGTGAAAGTAAACCAAGGTCACAAAGCTCCTATTTCTGAAAAAGTGTGGACTCTCGTTTTCCCAGAGGAAAGTCAACACCAGTGTGGAGGAAGAAAAGCCACGCTTTACAGGAGCACAAAGGGAGGGCCATGACACAAAGCTTAACATCCTGTTACTGGATAAACAGGTTTTTATTGCTGTGGTTTTACCAACAACACACACACACACACAGACAAGCTTTCTGAATGCCCTCTAATAGCCAGCAGTTTAAGACTACTCTGCTAATTAAGATTGTGTCAGATGCAATTAAGTCTAGAAGAAACAATTACACAACATTCTACATCCATTTACGTTAAAACCCCAAGTGCTTGAGTCTCCCCTCCTGTTAATGAGTTTAAAGGCTTCCTATAAACATCAAGACACAGAAGTCAGCTTTAAAAGATCTTCAGTAACTTCAGTAATTATTCCACAGGAGCAGAACCGAGATTTGGAAACACTGAACATTGGCCTTGCTCCGTTTAGAACCATAAGGAAAAGAGGGACATTTTTACCTGAGAGATCTATAAAGGGTCTAAACAACCATCAGAGTTGTTGATTTGTCAAATAGCTCTTAAATGTTAATTTTTGCCATTTGTGCTATATAACATTAACAGCCTTCGGTTAGTTTTGTGTGGGATTGTGCTGCTCGTTTGTCTACATTCATGTGTAAATGTATAAGCTACTATGTTGTTATTTATGCGAATATATTTATAAAGTTTGCTAATATTGTGAAGTGATCATCATAACATATTATAATTCATGTCAGAAATGTGAAATTATTACTTTTACACAACAACATATACAGTTAATAAGAAAATGCGTCTCCCCCTCCCCCACCGTGTCGTATCTCTGTACTTCTACATTATTAAAGCCGCACTTAGCTCACAATAGAATGAAATGAAAACCACAATGCTGCACTTGTTGAATAATTTTAGATTTTATATCTGAAAGTAGCCACACAAGCTCACACACACAGCCGAGTACTCTCAGTGACTGTTACTGCAGAACTTCTACATCATTTTGCAAAACAGCAAATAGGATTTCAATTTAAGTCATCTGGGACAGCAGATGAGCACATTAATCCCAATCCTCTACTAATAAATTAATCTATTGTGGTCTAAAAATGATCAGATTCGTGATAAAGTTGAGTAACAATTCACCACAAAGGGTTAAAATACACCTTTTAATACACCTCAGGACCAAACGAGATCGAGGGTAAACATCTGGAGGTCAGCAACAAAAAAAACAGCTCATAACAAAACTACTCATAGGTGCCAATTCACAAAATTGAAGGTATCTTCTGAAATGATATAGCAGAACCACCGTAGCATTACAGAAGAGCCTCCTGCTGCCCCGAACGGCCTGTCCTCAACAGTCTGTTCAAGGGCAAATAACCAACAAGGGAGAGCTTATATTAGATTCTAGAGAAAGACCAGAATCAGCACAAAGCTTCAAACTCACATTAAAAATATGATATTTTTATTTTCATTCGGTGTTCATGAATACTGCATGTGGGCGTATTATGATACTCGGGGGGACGACATCGGATTTCAAAAGCGACTTTCATTGAATGAACATGCACACTATGCCGGAACGATCGTTTTATGTCGAAAACCGCAATTTCAGGCAACGTGATCTTGAGATCATCAAAGCTGTTTTCCTAACCCAGGTCTTGTTTTCATCAAGTATTTTACTATTATACACTACAGTTCAAAAGTTTGGGGTCACCCTGACAATTAAGTGTTTTCCATGAAACGTTACTTACCATCATGAAAATTGTATTACATTACCTTCCAGACGCAATGAGCAATCACATTGTACCAATAGAACACGGCAGTGATAGTTGCTGGAAATGGGCCTCTATAGACCCTATGTAGATAATGCACCGAAAACCAGACATTTACCAAATTAACAATGTATAGAGTGTATTTCTGATAAGTATAAGGTTATCTTCATTGAAAAACATTGCTTTTCTTTCAAAAATAAGTAAATTAAAAAGTTGACCCCAAACTTTTAAACGGTAGTGTATTTACATTTTTACACATGTATCCCGCCTCCCTACCACCCTCGCGAGGAGGACAGGTCACGTGTTCTGGAGTCTAAAATGGATTCAGTGGGACTAGATTCAGAGTTTTTTAAAAGAAAAACAGCATTGGTCATCAGAAACAGGTTCTGTGCAAAACACGTCATGCTAAAAGTGCTACATCCAGCGGAAACACCAATTTATACCACCGCTTGAAAGTTCACCATGTGAATTTGCATGACGAGTAAATTAAATGGCAATATCTGACAAAAAAAAGCATCATAATCCAATTTTTTCTTAAAATCATTCCTAACGTACGCTATTTGTAAATGCTGTGTATGTACATATGTAAATGTGGTTGCGTTTGCTGTGTGTTTGTGTTTCCAGGCTGGCCAACGGACAATAAGTGGAAGTGTTCCCCATCCACTGCAATGTTTAATTGGTCAAACAGACCAAAGTGAGTGAGGTCTTGTTGTACCAACAATAAGACTCTGTGTTCCCTGAGTCAGAACGCTGGGAGGTCAACGTGTAACAACATCGCGATGCCCCGCGTCTCCTCTGGAACGACAATCCAGCAGCTTCAACAGCAAAAACGCTAAAACAAAGCTGCTGAATTAGAGTCTCAACCCGGCAATTCCAACCTCACAAGCCGGCAATTACTGCCAACCTGCTATTTAAAAAAAAACAGTCAAAATCCACACACTTATTTCCTTTACTCCTACACAAAAAAATACACACAGCTATTTTTAAAACCACCAGCGGCAGTTACGGTTTGAATGAAACAAGGTGTCTGGCACTGAATTGAAGCACCTGTCGGCCGAGCAGGTGTTTGTCTGACTGGCTGGCTCGGCCCACCACAAACACACGTTAAAAATAAAGCCACAACCCTCACCAAAGTGTGGCGGATCAGGCAGATTAAGGTGAAGTTGACTCTGAGCCCAGATGCGGATTAGCTGAGTAAAACTGACATTAGAAGCTGACGACTAATCTCATCGCCGCACATCTCACACATCCAGATGTCTATTTGTACAATTAAAAAACTAAAAAAAAAGTGTTGTGACAAAATTTCTGCTACAAATCCATTTGGAAGTAAAAGTTTTTCCTTAGCAAAGCTGGGAAAAATAATAATAATAAAAAAAATCTATTTCCCCCTCAGGTTACCTGTCTTATGAGCTGCACCCTAATTCCAAATTTACAGAGCACAGACATACTAACACACATACACACCGCAGTGCTCATGTGGGAAAATCTATTTTTACAACCAGGCAGGGCGAGGCTCTGCCAGGGAGCTCACAAAGTAGGGAAATTATAACAAGGGAGGGAGGGAGAGGCTGTGGAGGGCTGACAGGGAACAAAGCGGAAGTGTCCTTCCTCCTGATGACCTGCAATACAAGTTAAAGGAAGAACACAAAGTGCTCTCTGTCCACATACAGTGCAACGCAGCTGTAAACAGCAACGGCCTAATACATTTAATCCTGTCACTGTGGGTATAACAGTTGAGTCAAAACACACTCAGCGAACAAGTGAAAAGCTGCATGTGTGATTGTTCTTTTTTGTTTCCTGTCCACTTATGTAAAGCATAAATTTGTTATTCAGTTCTCTGTGCTACTATCAGTATTCCTGTCGCATCTATTGCTTATCTGAGACAAATCTCTCATCAGTTTCCCCTAATGAGAGTTTTTTTTTTTTAAAACTCTTTTTTTCCTTGAGTGTCTAAGGTAAATCCCTGATTGGCAAATATGGAGTTTGCAATTTTGGACAATAGAAATAAAAGTGGATATGACTTCAACATTGAGAGGACAGAGCAGTACCTGAGTAAATAAAGACCTTGATGATGAACAAAGACCGAGGTTGTTGGAATAGAAATGGGACAAGGTGCAGAAAAAGACCTACTATTCTGTATTAGATGCATTTACAGCACGGTCCCCGATTTAAATTATTAGCGGTCATATGTAAATATGATACGGCCATTAAAAGGACGATAATCTCTCCTTTTTTTAAGTTCAGACCGGTGAATGTGTTCCTCGTCATATTTATGGGAATGGGGGGACTGCACATTCCCAGTCCCATCAGAGTCACTCACCTCCTCCAGAGCGGCCACAGTATTCCTGCAGTGGGACATTCTGGTGGTGAAGTTAGAGGCAGTAGGTGATTTATAATCTTCATTCGTCTCTGCCACAAACTCGGAAACTGTGATTTGGTCCGGCATAGTTAATCCCTTTTTCTAATAAAAAAAAAAACAAAAAAGAACAAAAAAAAGAAGAAGCTGCGGCTTTTCTTTAATCCCTTTACACTTTCAGGACATAAAACTTCACAGCAGCAGTAGTGTCTCTGAAGACCTCGGCGGGTAGTAAACCATCTCTGGGTATGTTTATGTCATTTGCTCCCGACGCTATCCGGTGCAGCGGCGTTGCGCGCTGGCTGACTGGACGAGTTGCAGTGTTCGCACCGCGCGTTGCCACAAGGTGATGGATAGGTTATATCCCCCTCCTGTCGTTCAGCTACGCTGCTCCTTTTCCCATTTGGTTTCGTCCTACTTCCCGCGGGAGAAACGGAAGCTTCCTTCGACAGTTATCCCCCCGGTGTACTCTTCTCGGTGTCGCCGAAACCTCTCGACCGTGCGGGCTGAACTTCTTCTCCCAATCCCCGGGAAACAACAAGCAGCAGTTTCAACGGGAGCGCAGGCAATTGACAAAGGTAGAGGAGGGGGATTCAATGGACGTGCAGCAGCCAATCAGAAACGCCGGCTGGTAATTGGGAGCCAATCAGCGTCCGCAGGAGGCGTGAACTTATGGTGCCTTCGAATGCTCCTCGTAAACTACTAAGTCGTTGGAGTAGTGTGATTCCCGGTGTGGCGTTTAAGATCTCCACATGGTTTTCATACGTAAAATGATTCGTTTGAATATAATATATGTCAATATATATGCCAGTTTAAAAAAAGAGTATTAAGTATTAAGAAAACGATCTAAACTAACGACTAAAATGTTAGTAATAGCCTACTACTTATACTAATATTTTAATTATATTTTCATATACAACTATAGTTATAACATAGTAATGCCTAAGAGATTGATTACTTCTGTCGGTTTTGCGCAACTTCCTTTTACAATCCATAAATCGATTTATTTATATTATATTATATATAATATATTATATATATATTATAGTCTTTTAATGTGCATAATGTTTATAACTTAGATTGAAGTCAATTTACTTGACTTTTTATTTTGTTACTTCTGTTTTCTTTATTCCCTATACTGCTGTAATATCTGAATTTCCCCCCTGGGGATCAATAAAATCGTTGCTTTTTATTATTACTTCCTTTTTTTCTTATTATATTATATTTATTCGCATTTATTTTTATTATATGCCTTATTTAATTTATTATGTATTTATGCTCTTCTCCATTTTATCATAATATTTATACACATGGGTATATGTACATGTATAGAAATGATGTATATGTGAATATGCACAGAAATTCAATATGATTCCAATAGCCTCATAACATAATTGCCTAAGTCATATTTTAGCTAAATCCATTCTCCTTGCTGATCTACTGCATTATTGCCTGAAACCCAAAATATGAATTAACGAATCATCCTATGAGGCTAATGTAGCATCTTGATCGCAACACCAGCAATAGTTTCTTTCTAAAATGGAAAATCCTCTCTTTTTTATTCTCCCTTTTACCTATGTCATATATAAATAGAGATTTGTTATCTGCATCCTGAATTCATTACTCATTTAATGAAAATTTTCACAATACAGAGACATGTCATAAAAGCTGTGTCTCCTCATGATGCATACATTACTGTACTATACTGTTTATAATATAATCATATGACCTAATGTATGCATGTATAATCTAATGTATGACTCAACAGGATCAACACTGCTGCTGATAATAAGGCCCAAGGTGTGCAATCACAATGTACGTGAAAGGCTAATTACAATAGGAATTAAGAGAGCAATCAACTTTTTATCTGTTCATGCTCCAGAGTTAACATTCAAATAACTACAGCACTATGCCCCATGTGAGAAAAGGTAAGTTGTTCTTTGTAGGTCATAGACAAGAACAAAGAGAGTCACATCTCCCAGAGGAGGAGAAAGAAAACATTCTATCATTAGAAGTTGCTTGTGAAGACTCTCTCCCAATCCTAGATTTGTGTCAACGGGAGCTTGAAAAAAGCAACAGTCTCTTTGCCTGGGTTTAAGGATGAAAAATCTGCTGATGTTTCCCAGCTCATTCAGCCCAAGTGACGGTATAAATAGTATCACAGCGGCCGAGGCAAAAAACCCCGGGCAGCCTTTAAATCACAAACTGGGCAGTGTTCACACATTCTTTCAGCTCTGCAGCGTCTCCTGGCAAGCTGCTAAATGAAGAGCCCAGAGACCCAGGCTGACCCTGACTGGTGAGCAGGCCTCAACTCCCATATGAAATGAATATACACACACACTCCCAAAGAACATCTGCTCTCCAGAGACACAGCAGCTCAGGCAGTGAGGTCAGTAGAACTAAACACCACCAGCCCTCCTCTTCGCCAGTGACAGTTTTATATTCTTCAGTACCATCTGCCTTTCTAAATGCAGGTTAAATCCTTTCAGTCGAGACAAACCAGAACTAAAAAAAAAAAATCTAAACTGTGATCTGTTTTATTTTCCATTTTCTGCTAAAGAAATGTGCTGGAAAGTAAGGCGTATAAGGTCATCCAGCAGGTGCATGTTGGGAATATAATTTTTATGTATTTTATGGGACCTGGAAAAAGCACAAGCAGGTAGTGAGGAATCATAAAAAATATGGGTTTAAAAAAATGCACAATGTAGCCTTTTGAATAAATAATCTCGATTCTATTCCTGGTACATTGTGTAATCATCAAATCCTTATAAAGTTTAGATTTTAAAATTTTACAACCAAGCTGTATTCGCTGCCAAAGCAGAAGCTGCCAGCTGCTTTATTAAACCGAACAGAGGCCTCATTCACGAGCAGGGACCGTCCTCAATACAGACCCTGTTTGCATGCAAACAACTTGCAGCCTTGAGTAACAAGTCAGGGACGTTGTTGTTTGATCTGCTGTGGATATGGCTGCTGTAATCGAATATCGTATAATGATTCAATGCAACAACAACCGACTGAAATTTTTCTGTATTTTTCGTTACTTTGCCGTGTACCATTTCACTTCCTTTTAAACCCAAACTGTGTCATGCAATGAAAAATGAATCACGCAGCTGCAGAAAGAACAAAAGCCGAAGCAGATGTCACACTGTACACAGACTTAGAAAAGATGTTAGGAATCAGTATCGTGAGAACAGGGTGTGTCATTTCCTTGAGTTCTATCAGTGTCTTACTGATTTGGCATTTGAATGTTAGCGGGAGGAACACATAACAGCTCATAGTAATAAAGGGACTGAGGTCTGAGTGGGAGTCACTTTTTCCTAATTGAGCTGCCATGACATCAGGATTGTGTAACAGGTGGAATAACCATGTAATTCAGCCTCTTGTGCTTCACATTAGTGAAATGAGTGGCTTCTTTGTTTGAAATAATTTGCAGCTAATTGCTCTCATTCTGCAGTTGAAACTTTACAACACACGTGTAGATAAAAAACAAACAGCATATTCTGGGCTAAGCTCAGGTCCAATGCTGAATCATCCTGTTTGTAGTTTATACTCATCACATTAGACTATATTAAAGAAGAGATCGTTACAGAAATAAGGTACAGTAGCTGCACTTTGGTTGCATATGGATGTGAACTCGCAGAGCATTGTCTGCGGAACCTGAAGAGTAGCTGCACACACTGGGACTCCTAATGGGAGAGGGGTGAAGAGAAGAGGAGAGGGGAAAGGGCAAAGGAACAAGGGGAGAGAAGAGCACTTGAAGAGAAGGCAGCCAGCTGTAAAATGAATTCATGCAAAACTGTGCAAAGAGCTTCTACCTTCTATATCCTTTTAGTTTCCATATTGAGTTTCCAAATCTTCTACTTGTTATTAAAGCACTTCATAGTCTTGCACCAGCCTACATGTCTCACATGCCTACAATGTATGAACCAGAACGACCCCTCAGGCGCTCTGGCACAAGTCTTTTGGTTGTTCCAAAGTGCAGCGCGCAAACCTTTGTTGAGGCAGCTGTTAGCTTTTACGCTCCGAGCGGCTGGAACAGTTTGCCCGAAAATCTGAGAGCAGCTGAAATTGTTGACACCTTTAAATGCAAAACCAACCTCTTTAGACTGTCTTTGTGACTATTTTATTCACATATTTTATTGTATTCATGTTGTCCTCCATCTTTATTTTATAATTATTACATATATTCATACCCCTATAGATTTAGTTTGTCTTTGACTATCAAGTTTTTTTTAATCTAATTAAAATATCACTCTATTTCATTATTGTTTGATATTAAAATCAAATACATTTTAAAATTCATAATTTTTATTTCTCTCATAAATTGTTTTACTGTCTACATTTATCTTATTATAGTCATCTGTGAAGCACTTTGAATAGCCCTAACCTGTATGAAAGGTGATGTAGAAATAAAGGTTGATTGATTGTTTAAAAATAAAAACAGCGTGCTAATACGGAATTCAGCTTGCCACCATCACTATTTTTCTTTCTTCTTTCTTCGCCAGAGCTTTTTTTTTGGCAAGTGTGCAGTACATGTCGGTAATTGAAATATGATTTTAAACCCTATTTAAGCTCTGTTTTAAGGTATTTCAGCCACGCAATGACCTCAAAATGAAAAGCAGAGAGCAAAGTAAACCTGAGGCATGACATCATTTGATCAATACCCAATGTTGGATCTTTGCGATATTTGTTCCTGCCTGTTGTACTGACACATACGTCCATTATCTTAAAGCCAGGTGACCATGTCAATAGGGTCGTAGGTCAGATGCAATTACACATGTCCAATCAAAAGGGAACCCTGACTGATTGCTGCGTTTTATCATACCAACCGAATCTGAGCTCACCCACTCAATCCGAGCAGAGGAATGATCTGACTCATGGTTTTCATTTAAGCTTGACACTCTGAAGGACTCGCAACAAAGGACGTTTGGTAAAATAATTGCATGACATTTTTAACTAGCCCCCACCACACGCACACACACACACACACACACACACACACACACACACACACACACACACATATCTGAGCAATGACTGCAAAGAGCAGCTGGTTCACTATCATCATTAGAAGAAAGTGGCTTTTACAGTAATTATGGATCCTCTTAGGATTTGCCCCCATGAGCCATATCCAGTGTCCCCGTCTTTCTTTATAACCTGACAGGCAGCATGTCAACCTGCCCATTTTCCTCTCAGTTTCCTAGTTACAGGACTATAACCTGAGGCGATTAATCATGCTTTCCGTTTCCACTTTTTGCCCTCTGAGAAAATCTATACCTGGCAGGATTTTTGTCTTGCATACTGCAGCAAAAATAGTTCCATTGTCATCTCGTTTCAAAGTGGAGAATCCTATTTCTTTCAGTCTGGAGAAGAGCTCCTTCTCTAGACTTCATACTCTAAACCTCCGGTTCCTGCACTAATAAAAGGTCAGCAGATGTGAATTCTCTCTTTGTATATTGCTGATCATCTTCACTAGATATTTATTGTTGAAACGCAGGACATTGTGATCACTGGAATCTCTTGCCTCTGTGCTATGAATATCTGCAGGGAGTGGATAAACTCCTTCTTCCTTCTCCTTTCAAGCCATCCGAATGAAAAACTGCAAAGCAAAGCACAGCCTGCAGTACAGGATCAGCTGTTCGAACGTCTCAAGGTCAGTTAGGACAATTGCACATGTGCTGACTGACTGTGTCATCTTTCTTTAACGTCCACAGTTAGATATTAATTTCTCGTCTTCATTTCCATACAGCTTTCAGTGGTTCCGCAGAATCCTTTTTTGTACTGTAGTGTCGGCACAAATTGAGGATAAAAAAAAAACGATAAGCTTTGCAAGGAGACAATCGTGACAAACAGTGAAACACTGAATCAGCATCTTCGTAGTACCATGAATTCAAATCAGGCTCATTGACAGTCCTGCAAACTCCCCCTGCAACATCCCGGTTCAAATACCCAAGCTGTGTTGCATTTGCTTTGATGCCAAAACAGACAGGTTGAAAGCCTCTCAGGCATTCCAACTATTAGCTGTGCTAAAGATCCGGAGCTACGGGTTAACGGTGGCAGATAGCAGAGGATGAAAGTCGACCTCAAAGGTGTTTGTATTTTGCTCCGCGTCGCCCCAATTAGGCGATTAGCTTCATAATCTCACGTCCCAGCTCTCAGATCGCTTGAAGTGCCTGGTAAAGTTCAAACAGAACGAGCAGTCAGCACTGAGCATCACGGTACGCCACAGGAAAGAAGAAAAGTGGAGCAAGTACAGTGGAGTGAATCTGTCGGTATCCTCTTGGGATCTCTAATGGAGGAGCAGCGAGTTCAAGACCGAACTCAACTCGCCTCACCCTCCCACAGTGAATGTCTCAGACAGACAGCAGAACGGAGCCATCATGTTCATCCATCATCCCGACAAGATAGAATTATAGCCATGCGGAGAATATAATTATGGAAATACCTGCAGTAAACAGCAGCAAGTGAAAACTCACAGACCAGTGAGCTTGTCATGTTTTGGGTGTGAGATCAATACTGATGCTACCACAATTAGTTTATCACAACATATCTGTGATAGATCACTCAATTTCCCTTGTGAATGACATCACCTACAGTTTATCTCTGTAACTCACCGCCTCATAATAACCTTTGGTAAAGATTAGTATTTTGGGCATTTTGCAGCTTTATTTCTACTCGAAATAAGGGGAAGAAACCATAAATTAATGGGAATAGTCTTAGAATAAAAGCTACTACCTCTCATTCCTCTTAATCTTAAACCAGAGCTGCTTAATTTAAAAGAGGAATGCAAATGAATTCTTCAGAATCTTCATATATTAATGGGAGTGTTTTTAATAACTCTGGTGAACTACATTTTTTAAAGTTAAAATCTTAATATAAAAGTATCAGGCCTCCTTAATTGGAAAATAGCTATGTAGCTACAACTGGCACATTTACAGAAACGATAATTAATGTGCTCTCTCCCACTACAAATAAATTAAATAAAAAAAAAAGAAAATCCAGTTACACTCATGCTCTTCCCCTCCCCTGCAGCCTCTATTGTGTGCCCGCTTTGCCCGCATTGATTCGTGCATCCCCGCCAGACATTAGAGTTGCTGGCCATGGAGTGACCGTCATCTTGATGAAGGCCAAAATAATGAAATTATTCTCAGAAATTCTGTATGATTTCATATTCTATTCATTCATCGCCAGGCACTATTGAGCAAGGAACAAAAGGCAGGCGTAAGTGACTAGAAATTACTCTTCAATCATATGTTTTTGTCTCATTTCATTGAGATGTCCACACAAAACCGAAAGAGAGTGGAAGAGAGACATCAGGACGCATGGGGTCAAACTGAACCGAGAGGGAAAAAAATGAATGATCGCCCCACTCTCCGGCTAAATGTCGGCATGGAGAAAGTGAAACAATGAGCTGAAAGAGCTCATGTTTCTGCCACTGAAATAGATGGCGTCCATGGATTTCATTCCACACTTCCCAGATGCATTGTTGATGTGGGAAAAGGATGGGCGTGTGTTTCTGCACTCAGCGGGCCAGCTGGGGATAGCATGACAGCATAGCATAGCATAACTGATTTCAGGTGGTACTAACTCTATTAACTATATTAATGTAGAGGAACATAAGTAGCCTATACTACACGTATTCATTCAGGATGCTTTAACTTTACATCCAGGAAGTCTTTGCTATGCTATTCTCATGACCTCACATCTGGGATTTGTCCAGGAGTACTAGCTTATTGATTGAGTAACACTGGCTATTGATTCAAAAATATGGCCCAGGTCTTAAGCAACGTCTTCAGTAATTCCCGAAGGTTGCGCCGCTGCGCTGTTTTTGCGGGTTGATGATAATGTGTTCGCTGTGAGATCCCACTGGGATCGCAGACCCATTAAAATGGCAGACACTCTGCTAAGTAAGCTCTCTGTGTCTGCAGGCGAAGATGAACAAAATGGAAAGAGAGAGAGAGGGGCGTATGTGTGTGTGTGTGTGTGCGTGTGTGTGTGTGTGTGTGCGCGTGTGTTTGTGTGTCTGCAGAGCAACAAGAGTCATAACATGATCTTCAGACATAGAGGATTGTGGCAGGACATAAACAGCAGTCCATCTCTTGAGGACTTGTTCTATTTAAAGAGGCCTCGTCCAATGGGAGTGGGGGGTTGGGGGTGTTGGTGGGGCACGACCCCCCCAAACACAAAGACACTTCCTGTCTGATCCGTAAAGAGAAAGGCTGCATGTCCCTGGAGGAGCTGAGCCGGAGTGCAAAACATGAAGTATTGACTATAAAAGGAGCTTATAGACTTTGGTACCACAATACGCGTCAGCCGCACAGCTTGTAAAGAACTGTCAGTTACCAGTGAATGATAGGAAGTATTTTGGGAAAAGTAAAGGGCAAAAAGGAGACTGAATGCATAGAGACGACCGCCGAATGTGCACTCTTATGAGCTGCCCCGCCTTCATTATGAATGAGTGGGAAGCTCCATTAACTCGCCAACCATTCAAGTTGGCTGCCACAGCTTTTCAAATACATTAGCTGAGGCAAAAGGCACTCTTTAGGTGGAATACCGGCCTCCGAAAGAGGCGGTGAAGGAAGGGGATGTGGGTTGCCATGACGATGCTAACTTAACGAACTGTGCCTCCCCTCATCATTGTGAGTTAATGAGGTATCATTGAGGATGAACAAAAAATGCGGTTGAGTGGAGTGACATGAATGCGATGACTCTGTGTAGGTCTGTCTGCCAGTCTCTCTCTCTTTCTCTCCCTTTTCCGTGTAGTTATGAATGATTAATGGTGATTATATAAGAGCTGTAGTACATGAGGAGCATGGTGAGTGGCCCAGGAGTGTATAGTCCATCGAGGAGAGGAGTTACTTCTGAAGGTGCTTGGCATAAATAAATAACCCACAACAATAGTAGCATTTACTGCATCTCATATACTCTATGTGTTCAAGTGAGTGAAATGTTTTCTCTGTCTGTCTATTCTATATTTAAAAAAATATTATTAGATAGAATCCATCCATCCATAGATATAATAACTTGTGTGCTCTGTTGTTGAGTAAGTAGCTTTGGCTCATAGAGTGTCAGGAATCTGCTCAGCCAGCTTTAACATTTGATGGAATCGTTCTATATTCAATATTTTAAAATCTCAGTGATATCCCACTGATTGATGAATAATTGAATGTGCCCTTCCCTCTGACGCAGACACACATGTGCTGAGTCATTCTCACACATGCAGTATTAGTGCTGAACCTATTAATCCCTACCTATTTCTACTCATTCTTATTTAAATTGATGTACTGTGCTCATTTCTTGTACTTTAACGTCATTTAGTGATATCTGCTTTGCTGTGGTTTACATTAAGATCCAGATATTTCCTCTGTTATATTATGGGACTCCAGTTCCTCCTTCATGTTTCTCCTCTTCCTTCCTTCCTTCCTTCCTTCCTTCCTTCCTTCCTTCCTTCCTTCCTTCCTTCCTTCCTTCCTTCCTTCCTTCCTTCCTTCCTTCCTTCCTTCCTTCCTTCCTTCCTTCCTTCCTTCCTTCCTTCCTTTCTTTCTTCCTTCCTTCCTTCCTTCCTTCCTTCCTTCCTTCCTTTGGGAGTAAGAAGAGCTCTGACGTAATAATTGCCCACCGAGACATCTGAAAGTCTACATTCATCGGGTGGTATGTGTCTACCTTTATCTAACTCAGCATAACCCCATTAATAAGCCCCATTTTGACGTGTCATTTTGCATCCTGAACACTGAGTTGATGCTTGTTTTATGACAAACAACATCATCTCGTAAATAGATCAAAGTTTAAGACCTAAGATAATGTTCCTAGTAAGATTTTTTTTAATGTGAAATCTCTACAAAAAATTCTCTTAAATATTTTTGCATTTATCTGCATCAAAACGTCTTTACTCCTGTCAGAATGTGCTTGTACTGGTGTTAATTCAGTCAAAGTCAGCTGTGCCTGTGCTACAATCATGGATGTATTCTAAAACCT
Source organism: Lepturacanthus savala (assembly GCA_030544235.1). Classification (NCBI taxonomy): domain Eukaryota; kingdom Metazoa; phylum Chordata; class Actinopteri; order Scombriformes; family Trichiuridae; genus Lepturacanthus; species Lepturacanthus savala. The sequence continues at coordinate 14,096,124 of CM060469.1, read as the reverse complement.
ATATTATACATCCATGGCTACAATGGGTATGTAAGTGCTGCCCTCTGTTGGAAACAGTGAATAGTTGCAAATAAAACACAACAAGATTATAAAAATATAGTATAAAGTACGTATAGTATAAAAAACGTTAGTTACAAAGTACAATGACAAATTTAGGGGAAAAAAAGTTCCATTATGGAAAGGTAATGCATTACAGTAACAATTTAAATCTACAAAACTATACTGTACTGTACATATGCTATTACATTGTTTGGTGTATATCCCATTTTCTTAAAAAAAAAAACAAAACTAAACTTTATTATGTAAATATTTTCTTGAAATTATTATTGATTTATTGATGAAATATAATAATTGTACTAAATGCCATGCTGCTTTGTAGGAAAAACTGGTTAGAACCACTAGATGGTGCTGACAGGCAGTAAACAATAAATGCTGCCACAAGTAAAGCACCATGGGGTGTTGCATGATTATTTAGACAACTACTGTAAGAGTTATTTTACTGCTCATGATGGTTTAATTTTCATAATCAAACACTTTGATCTGTCTTTTTTAACAGTATCTCGTTCATACTCTTTCAAGAGTTATCAGTATATTTAAATTCTGTTTTACCTGTGGGCTATTGTGGTTATTCAAATTCACTATCACTGGGGAAGCACTTTTATGTAAATATAATTATCAATACCACAATGAAAATATATGTAATTACATGCACAAGTTCTGCATTCAAATTCTTAGTCAAGGTGAAGTACATAAGTACTTTTGGCAAACAGCAAAACTTAAAGTATAAAAATGTAAAAGTACTCCTGATGTAAAATGGTCCAATTTACAGGGTCATATTCATCATGAATTCATTTATTTTTTTATTTTATCTCTGAAAATACACCAGAATTAGTCAAAATGCTAGTTTTAATCTGCAGTCCAGATGTTACAATAGGCTCCCTAGAAAGAAAACAAATACATAGAGCAAGGAGGGGTGAGGGGGAGAAAAACTCACACTATAACTATATAAGCAACATTTTGTGATAAATCATTATTAAAATCTGCAAATAGAAAACCACCTGACAGTATTAAATACATGAAGCATGCAGGACTGACAAGAAGCAGCGTCAAGCACTTACTTTATACAGACAGGACTCCACAGAGGCTTTGGCACATAAAGTGAAGAGTGCATCAGAACATTAAGCACATTATTATAAGACCTGTTGAATAGTCAAATCCATAACAATTCATATAGCCTATAAATAACTAGTCATATTCTTTATGTGGAAAAATATTGATCTGAAAAGTAATAGTTGTGAAATAAATGTAGAGGAATAAAACACACACTATATCCCTTTGAAATATACTTGGAGTAGAAGTATAACGTAGCACAAAATGGAAATGATCAAGTCAAATACAATTACTTCACAATTGTACAGTATGTGAAAATAACACATACCACTACTGCCTTTCACTTTCAGGTGCATTCCACTCAGTGCAACTTCAGCAAAAGGTAACTTCCTGCCCTGTATGTTTTATTGCTATCGTCAGTGGAACGTGTAATCATGTAGTGAATTCAAATGTGCACAACAGCTATAACATGACATTACCACGAAAACCATGCTTGGATAAAAGTAGAAATATCCTAATAGAAAATTACTTAAAGATAAAGTCATTCATAAGAATATTACTTAAAGTCTTAAAGTATCGAAAGTAAAAGTAGAAGGAAATGTTGTTCTTAAAAAAGCAAGCACACAGAATTTAGAGAACTATGGAAGTTTATTTTCATCACTGGAGGCTTCAGGTTTCCACATCACATTTGTGTAAACTGAATATTGAACCAGTATTGGCTTCCAAACCATTTTTTATGTCACAAATCATACTTGTATTGGGGTCTCTTTCCATTAAATTTCAAGAAAGCAACAAACATCTTTCTGGGAAATGTAGTCGAGTAAAAGGGAAAGTTGAAATAAAAACCCCAGAAATACTTAAGTACTTAAACCACTCCCTTTACCCCACATAGACAACAGACCGGTATATCCAGTTGATATTTTTGACATCTGTCCTGCATTTCTGTTCTATGTAAAGCAGCCTACAGCATGATGATGAGTTTTTATGCAGCTTAAAAGATCAGTGCACGGGCCATACAGGCCCCGCTGTTCACTTTGGAGAACCATCACTGGCCTCATTGTAGTCATTTCCTCAAATGAATCCTGCCAAATGCCCCCTTACGTCACACGTTTCTCCTTCATGTGTGGAATGCTATAAATGTGGGAGGTTCAGTGACCATATGCTCAGTTCAAATCCAATTTGTCCCGAAGACCGTAAATCAAGCACTCGCTTCCATTTCCTAAAATTTGATTGGCTGATGCATTTTTTTGTGACTTTCTCCACATGATAGGTCAAAATAGATAGGAGGGCTGGGCCGGCCACACTCCGCCCACACTATCACCATTTTTATTGTCGTCAAAGGTCGCAGCTATCAAGATAGTTCACGCCATACTCTAGTGTGATAGTAATATTGTTATATAGGTAGTGTATAAGTAAGCTAAGTGGTTAGCTACATAGACTGTATATAAGGATATATAAGGTTAGCTAACAGGGTCGTGCAGTTAATATAAAACTTACTACGTACGCGCCCAACAGAAGCGACCGTTAAGTTCTTTATAAATGTCTTAAAACACGAATTTTAATATATTTCACTCTTTTATCAATAAGCGAGCAGGGAAAACGCTATCAATTTAAGCTAATTAAAATTTAAGCTAAAAAAATCCCATCTTGCGTAAAATAAAATAAAATAAAGCGTCGTGTTTCTGAACGGGCCTGAGACGAAAGCGAAAGTCTTGCGCAGGGTAAATTTCGCCTCGGCCCGGTCATCTTTGTTGGATGTGTGCTGTGGATGACAACCGTCCAGCCCGGCGCAACAACAGCAGCAGCGGCGGCGGCGGCGGCGGCAGCGGCAGCGTATTCATCACCGCAGCGGCGGCAGGAGAGTCGAAGGGGAGTGAAGTGAAACGGAGGAAAGAAGCGAAAGGATTTACGGACACCCATCCGACCGAGCATGGCTACCCAAACGACCGCATCATGCACTGGATCCACGCTGTTGCAGCCAATCAGCGAAATTATCAATCTCCCCCTCGACCAGGTACGTTTTTTTGGATGGAGATTCACATTTCTTCATCAACAGTCTGAGTTGAACATGTATGATATTGTCGTTTGGTTCGTTAGCGCGTGCGGACGTCACGTTAGCGGAGTCCCCCCCCCTCCCCGGTGATGCGCAACGCTAACGCTGTTCTCCTCAAACGTTAGCGGGTTTTCATGTGGAAACGAGTGCACATTTCTCTGTCCCCATCCACTAAGCTAGTCCCTGTCAAGCTACAGCAGCACAGCTAATGCCTTTTGTCTCTCCTCTCGCTTTCGACGTGCTCACAGCTCGAGCCAGCGGTGTCCAAACTACGGTGCGTGGACTCACTAAGATCCTTTGATGTGCTTTATGTCGGATGACCAGGATAATTTACATTAAGCGACATTCGTTAGATTTCACTTCAACGTCCACTTGAAGTCAGCCCCAGCAGACTGTTTGTTTAGGCCCCGATTATTATTCTGACACTCGTTTTCACAGATTTCTCATTTTTAAAGGTGCCATATCGCAGAAAGTGATCATTGCTTTTTCGGTTATAAAAACGTCTATATAAGGTGTGTGTATATACTGTTCTATGTTTCCAAATTCTTATTCTACGGAGAAAGGTGCCTTTATTCAGAAACCGTGCCTTAAATAAACCAGTTGGACTTCTGTCAAGTTGTGATGTCACAATTATACCCCCCCCCCTCCATTTAGTAATTCAAAGCAGCCAATGAGAAGAAGGGCTCATTAAGTCTTTCTGAGCTCAGGAGATGACATGATCTTTTTAAGGTTTAAAAAAGACATTTCAGTAGGACTTTAAAACCACAAATATGTCATGTTAGGGATATCAAAACTTCAAATGAAAACCAAGAAAAGCCTACAACATGGGGCCTTTTAAGGTAAAAACACACACACATAATATACTGTTATTTATAAAAACAATAGTTGTAGGAGTTGGTAAAAAAAGTGTCAAAAATGTCACTTAATACACTATTTTGAATTATTTCAAAATAAATCACTGTATAATATTATATACATCTTTGAAACTTCATAAATGGTTAAGGGATGCAAAAAAACAAGTATTTTATAGTATGTATGGATTACTTATCACTGCTTATGTAACTAGAGGAGACGTGTTATCTTCAGTTCAGTTTTTTTTTTTTTTTCCATTTTATCAAGCAGTGCCGGGTACTTATAGTAGGTGTGGTCCACCTGGATTTAATAGGCGGCTAGTGACAGTTTTGTGACGTGGAACTCGTGTGTGTGCGTGACCGTTTGCATTGAGAACGTACTCTTCATATTGGCGGGCACCACGCCTTCTCCAGCATACCTCAGCCTGGCTCAGTACCTCAGGGTTTTAGACGGGCTCCTCTGGAGACAAACACCTCAGTTTCTTCTTCAGTTGCTCATGATTTGTCTGCGGTGCTACTGCTGTGGTTTGTCTGAGGAAAGTTAGAAATATCCTATGTTAACCACAGTGGTTTCCTCCAACCAGGCTACATTGTGATTTCACTATTTTTTTTTTTAACATGGTGGTGTCTATTGGTCCGTCCTCCAGTTTTTGTGACTTAAATATCTCAAAGAATACTGTGCAGACTGCGCTGACATTTTGTACGGACGTTCACGGTCCCCAAAGGGCTTTAGAGATGTCCTGGCTTTTCCTTTTGGCAACACAGAAAATGGTGGTGGTCCACAGCTAATCCATATTTTCTTAATATTTTATTCTCTTAATGCAATCGCATGATAAATTTCATGTATAAAATCATGAATTGAACAGTTTAAAACTAAACCGCACACTTAGGATACTTTACCTAAGTTACTCCATGTCGAACACAGCTGGCCTTGTACAAAGTCTGAAATTGTATTATATTAGGATACACCCCTTGAGATGTATTATCTTGTGTTCAAAGGGGTCCCAAAGCCATGTGGCTAGACTCTTAAGTCTTCTTCCTCCAGCTCATATGGCACAACACACCTATTTGACCATCTTTAAGCCTCCATGCCACCTGCATGTGCAGACTAGAATGTTTCATTATATCTCGGTCCCGTAGCGCTCCAGCCTCTGTCAGGAATGTTGCACGGCAGGAAATGGAACTCACTTCTTAGGAAATCTTTTATACATCATAAAAACAAATATTCTCTGAACTTGGAACGGAGTTCATTTGCCCTTTTTTTTTGGCTTCAATAAAACAAGCAAGTAGTACCTATTTATGGATCCTCACATTTGTATTTGTGCTGTTACAATAAATAGGAGTATTCATTACGTATCGAGTTATTCTATTAATCCGTTTGGTAACGCTACGGAAGGATATACAAAGGGAAAAAAACGTGAGGTAAAACTTGTGCATTGATTCAGCTGGTCAGGCTTAAGTCCACTTTATCACATTTTTTTGGACTGGATCATCACAGATAAAAGATCGGCTGCAGGGATATCAGGTCAAACATTTGCTCTCGCAGCCATCATGTGGGGCGGGGAGGCGATATGCTGTGTCCAAGCTGTGGGTAAGTCCGGATCAATTCGTCACACTTTTGCACCGCAGGGTCATAGGTGTTAATGAAATCTGTCATGCTGGTTTTGTTCATAGAAGTAAGCCATGGACCTGGAATTGCACACGTCTCGGATCACTATTAGAGAGATGTGAGCTAATGAAGTTTGAACTAATCACCGAGGCTGTGACTTTGACTTCCCAAATCTACCTTGACACAAAGCAATTTTCCTGCTGTGTATCCTACTTCAATATAACGGCACCCAAAATGAAAAAAAAAACATGTTTGCATGTGTCTGGGCTTGCACTGATGAGTAACTGCTTCAGCATCATTGTAAGGAAATAGTAACGTAATTACTTTGGCTGTTTGGGCCCATCAACTGTGGAACTCCCTTCCTGGTGAACTCAAACAGGCTCAGCCAGTAACCTCTTCTAAATCTTGTCTTAAAACTCACGCCTACCATTTAGCTTTATCTGGAATCTTTGGGGAAATTGTTGTAACTTGTAAGTCTTTTATCATGATATAAAAACTGTAAAATAGTTTGTAACTTATCTTTGAAAGGTTCTCTATATATGAAGTTGTTATTGTGATTGTTATTAATAAGTAAAGAGTGTTAAAACAATAATCATTTCTCTATGACCTGTATTAAAGGAGATATGGCAAATCAAATTCAGTCATACCAGTTAGTTCTCTTTTAATAGTGATCAGAGACGTGCATTAAAATTCCATGGTTTTCTTTTATGACCAAATCAGCATGGCAGATGTTAGTAATATCTCGGATGATGTGATCCTAATCTGTGATGAATTGACTCCGGCTTACCTTCAGCTTACATAAAGATTCTCACTTTTCCAAGCTATGAAAGCTGTAAGATTTACTGTTGTAACCTCATAGCTTTGTAGCCTGCAATATTTGTCATGTCTACACTATAATAATCATAGCACTTTTGTTTACAATCTACATCTTATTTTATGTTTTATTCTTTCCTCACCTTTTGTGCTATAGTAGTGTAATCAAAGGAAGTGAAAGCAGGAAATGGAAACCAGCCACTTTGTTTATTGAAAGGTTGGCATCGGCTCCTGAAGACGTGTTCCTTTGGCTTTGACTTCTTCGGCTATTTGACTAGCATAAAGGAGCAAGGTGCGGTACAAACAGGACTTATAATCATAGGCCTTCATGAACCCTCTGCCCTCTTACCTAGTTGGACAGGTATCACCCCTGTGACTGTGCGGTTCTTTAGCTTCCTGCCAACTGGGTGCCCTGCTGTGCTGCTGTCAACACAGAAATCAATACAGCCACTCTGATAAGTATGATCTCTGTGGCCCGCTGACATTGACACTCATTTTGTAAAGCTACTATAGTGTGTGTGTGGCTCTCCCTGTACTCTGCATTGTCAGTAGTGTATATACAGTATCCGATGGTAGAGTCAGGCCTCTGCAGTGGCCTGTGTCAGAGCTATAATGGGAGCTGTGAAATCTGAACTGACAGTTTGTTTCTCTGTCTCTTCTCTTTCTTTCTCTTTCTCTCTCCGTCTCTCTCTCTCACACACAGCCTGTTCCCTCTTAGTAACATTATTTTACTCTAAATAAGGCCTCAGGCTCTCATTGCATTTTTTTTTTGCCCTGTTCCCACTCACTCACTCTGGTTCAGGGGTTATGATGTGAACGATGTAGTCAAAATTACACATCTTGATCCCAAGCTGCCTCGCACAAACTGTCTTCGTCGGTTTGTTGTGAACCTTGGAGTTGAGGGAAAGGCCATATCCAGTATGAATTCTGCTCGAACTCGCGAAGACATTGACTCAACCGCGTTCGCGTAGAAAATCCTCGACGTTTTACCGCATAGCGTCTGACCTTGTGGCTTATGCATCCATTTATTCAGCCGCTGCTTTAGGCTGCTTAAAACCACTGATATCTATTACAGGCATCTTTCCAAGCTGTCGTTTCAGTGAGCAAGCAGCTAATTTCTTTGGCCAAAAAAAACATGTTTAAAACAAGTTCAGATCTTTCAGATCCAAGGCTTGCGCAGCTTCTTTTTAACTGCAGATACTCAAACTCTGTCCCTTGAGATTTTAGTATTTATTATGACACTCATCACACAATTATGTTTCCTAGATCGACGGATTATCTTGACTGTTTAGGGTGCGTAAACCTGATCAGGTAACACTATTGGTTAGACTAATCACTGATCATTTTTATGTTGCATTTGAATATGAAGTTTGTTGGGTGCCACAAATTTAATTGTATATTATATCATGCATCTACCAGGCCATGTCATTGCAATTCACAATAACCAGTTTCAGTCTAAAAATGAAAAACCAGACTCTGGTTTCTCATGATTGCCTCACAGTCATTTTGTTGTTCAAAACCTCCTGCAACTCAGTGACAGTTCTGAGCAGAAACCTCATTACCCCCATGTAACTAAGGTTTGAGGCTGTGTTAAATTCGACCCACTTGGCTTTTACTTTAGTAACTTGCTGTGGTCGTAGCATCAGCTGTGAAGACCTCAAACAGCTGCAGCTGTTTCAATATGGAGCAGCATGAAGAATCCCACATGGTAAATCTCGACAACTCGCTCTCCGTTTGTGCACCTCCTCACTGTCTTGTGTCTTAGTATATTTCTGAGTTTTTCTGTTTCGTTACATGGAGGCTGAAATTGCACAAGTGATGCTGTTTGTGAGTAGACGCTCATAGAATCCTCTCACATCATTTTGTTTTGGCAAATAACCCTCCTGGGGAGAAGGGATTTCACTTGACGGAGTTTGCTGAGGCCTGCGTTCATCGCGTTGACGTCGCTTCCGTTTTGCGCCTGCACGGGTCTGGATGTCGTCTCTCAGGAACACGGCAGCTCGGAAATTTCCACCTGCACCGTGTTTGCGTCTGATGGACGGTCTACACCCGATGAGCTCTGACATCTCTTAAAAATGTTTTTTCCCGTTTGGGTTATTTCTTGTACATAATTCAGAGTGGTGAACATTTAGTATTTTGGTGAGTATGTGGAATAAATTCAGTTTCTGTAATGGCTGTAGAAACCACACCGCAAATGCATGAATGGAGATGTTGTTAGCTGATTATTGTTGACAAGAGGGTGTAGAATAAATCGGCTGTATTAGCTAAATACTTTCCTCCTTCTGGATACTGGGAAATGATCTCCAGTGGCTGCTGCACTTTTTTTTCTGGCCTTAAACTCAAAATAGCAGAACTTTAATGTTTGGGGGGACTTAAGCAGTCAACGTGCTCTCTTTTATAGCTCGTCAATCATTTTGATGTGGTATTTTTCTGATCTTGAGGATGCAGCCTTACAGGTGGCAGCTCCCAGTCTTCAACAGACGGTGGGTGCTGGTGTGTGTCCACTGCCCAGCTGTACAATCAATGTTCTGTTTATGTGACATATTGGATTGCAGTTTGTCACAGTCGACGGCCTCGTCTTTTATCACGATAACAAGCCGCCTTTTGTTGTTGTTGGTGAATTTTCCACCAGGCTATTGTACTGTAGGCTTCTGTGCCCACACTGTGCTGAGCGTTTGACTCCTAGCTTTTCCGTTTGTCCACTGACAGTTCCCTGCTCTCAGTTAGTAGATCTGTGCCCACGGTTAAGTCGAACTATGGTCGTAGCTCGATTAGGCACGGGAAGGAAATCGCTTTTATTGTTGAAGTCATGTCACCTCCGCTATGATACGTGGCGATGTTCAATCTTTGAGTTTGTTCGTATCGGGCCATTGACGGTTGACCTTTTACGTCACAGACCACAATAAAAGTCGTAAGGTTGGCAAGCTAGAAAGTTAGCAACCTGCAAGACTTCTTTTGCTGTAGGTTTCACCTTCTCAGCACTTACTAAGTAACATGGCTTCTTCTTTCTGAATTATATACTCTTCGATTTCCGCGTCAGACCTTGGCGTGGAACACAAGCTAATGCGCGGATCACCTCATCTAGCTCCAGTCTGACTGGTCTACATGTTTCAATCGCAACATCTGGGTGACTGGGTCTGACTTTTCTGACTTTAATTTCAGTTAAGCTAACATGTGCGTTCAAATTCTGGTTTAAATCGGACTAACACAATAATTAGAATTTCTTTAGGTCATGCAAATGTCAAATCAGCAGGTGAAACGGCAGTACGGTTTTAGGTAACTCAGCCTGGAGAATCTCAACTCAGCTTCTCTCTAGGGTCTCCTGCTGGTTACTCCCCAACGTGTCCCCAAAGCTCCCGGGTTGGGACCACCACCGGTCCTACTTTAACACCCTCGAGTCTTGTCAGAGTTTCCCTGCCTCCCCCCTTTTGTCTTTAATTGGCTTCCCTCTGGGGAGTCTTATCTCTCCAATTGATTTCTTTCCCCTCGGCTCTCTAATGGATTACTGCTGGCTGCTGCTATCATTACGGTGCACAATCAACACAAGCATGTGTGATTCCTCCTGGGGGGGGGGGGGTGCAGAAAGACTTGGCCGCGTTGTTAACATAACTGGGTGCTTGACAACGAGCAACACAGCAATGGTAACAAAAACGAGCAATGCCTTAGACTTTATAGTCATGGGCTCAATGGTGCTTGTTTGTTGCAAATGTAAAATGCAATCCACAGAAGTGGAAGAATTGGCCAAGAGAGATGAGTCAATATTGTCAGAATGCCAGTCTACATGTTTACCCAGCACAAATACAATAGTGTTGCGTAATGTGTTGTTTGGGATGAAAATGAATGGTGTTTCTTGATCTGATTAATGTTCTTCACATTACATTGGACTGGATAACTTTGCTCTGCTTTGAAGTGATGAGTTGACACAAAGTTAATCCATAAAGCTTCTGAAAATTTGAAAGTGTTTTAGTATTTCACTTTTTTCCCCCCCTTAGGGAAGGAACATGCTCTTGTCTCATCTTGTTTGGGTTAAAGCAGGGTGATGACTGCAATGGGCGTGGGTTCATTAACTACTACTTTAGCAGGAAATGCAATGATTGAGTTGCAAGCTATTAAACTAAATCACCAATCAACTGTCATACAAGCCCTGTGTTATATTCCTTTTTTATATGGAGAAAACCGTTATTTTTCAATCCTCTGTTGTTCTTTAGACTTTAAATACTAATTGTGTCATAGTACAGGTAACATCTGAAAAACATTCTGCTTATATATGATAGAACATTGAGGCCAGCCTCTAGCAAGTACTTGGCGTTGCCACAAATAATGAATGTCCACACTAACTCATTAGTAATGGTAATGGCGTGGTGTTACGAGGGTGGATTGGGTTTCTGTGCTGGAAAGCCTGCACCCCCGGCTCGGAGTGGCGGTTTAATGTTCGTCTAGAACAGCGCAGATCAGCACAGAGACCACGTTTTCAGAGAATCATTTTAACAGCTTCGAATTACCCAAGCAGGTCGACAGATCTGACGTCGTAGAATGTAGATGAATGTTAACAAGCACACTAAGCTTTGAAGATTTGTCTCTGGTTCTAATACCACTGTCACAGTTAATCTGTATTTCTCACGGTGATTTTTTTTTTTTTTAATAGTTATGTTACTCAGTCTCCATATAATTGTACAGTTTGAAAGATGTCGGCCCTTGTTATTCAGTATTGTACATCCAACCAATACCTATAATTTCTCCACAAACCGTGTACTTTATGAACAACAGCTGTTCCATTCTGGTTGATTCACCATGCTTGGCCAGAAGTCCAATGGGATAAAGGAGGTGCATCCAAATGAATGAGAAGACATGAATATTTATCAGCGTGACTTTGCACTGTTGCTGGTAAATCTTGTAAGGGCATTCATCTCATTCACCTTCATAAGAACAGAGAGACTGACATATTAATCAGGCCTATTTCAGGTGTATTATTAGTACTTTCATCATCCACTAATTAATCAATTTAATTTATATTATACTAATTTAACTTAATGTAAATATCCTGAATCCAACTGTCATGTGTAATATACTGATCTGCTCCATTGTACACTCAGTTTTTTTTTACTCAAGATTACTTGTATATACTGTGAATACTGTTTATTTGTATTACTTACTGTCCCTTTTGCTGCTGTGATGTGGTGAATTTCCCCACTGTGGGTCTAATAAAGGAATCTTAAATCTAATAAATTGTGAATGATCAAAGCATTGATCATCCCTAAGTACAAGTGGCACTCTCATCTGTAAAATTTGACTATGAAATGTGAAATTGATAAAATGTTCCTCCTCTGAGTCTTCTGCTATTTATTTCCTTAATCTGTGCTTGAAGGGTATAGCATTCAATTTATAGGAATTACATAAGGGAAAAACATTATACTCAAGTGATTTAGCTTTGCACCTCTTTAAAATGGTCAGACTGGACAGATAAAAAAAAGAAAATCAATATAATCTTTTATTTAATTCATCCACATTCATGGTCAAAACCTACTTTACCCACAATGCAACTTAACTGTACATATTCTACTGGGCCTGCTACCTCAGGGTTGCTGCGTTTTTATCTGCTGCTACTTTGAAAATAGAAAGTAACCACAATGAATTCAGTTTCACTGTCGCACACCTGAAACATCAAACGCTTCGCGAGTTCTGAATGAGCATGTGAACCGATCGGAAAAAAATAAACAAAAAAAACCCAGCATCTTGCTATTGACATGCTATTAACCTTTGTACCACATTGTAAATTACGCTTGTGAAATGGGACTCCAGATGCTCTGGGGGAGCTGATATTGTCAGTAGTGACATATTAGTCGTAGTAAAACAAGCACAGAACATTCACCCAGGCCAGCCGGGCTAATGTCAATTACTTAACAGTCTTATGTAACATTAGCCTGGCTTTTACTTTTGTAACATTACAGAAAAAAAAAATGCCATTTGTATTGCGTTCATTTCCCATACTCAAAACACTACAGTGGAGTGTTGAGTGCTCTGTTTTTTTTTTCCCAGTGGATTGTTTTAGTGAAGTTGTGTGAAGCTCACTTTGAGATCGGAGTGCTTGAGTGCAGATTCTTTGCCGGAGCACCGAGTCAGTGTGACGATCTGTTGTTTCAGAGGTCGTCTCCTCACACTTTGTACACCATCGAGGAATTTTGCAGATGAGCTGTAACATAGCAACTGGCTGCTTTCTCTCCGACAAGGTGGCGCTCGCCAAAGCTGGGAATACTGTGCGTTTTCGTCTCGTTTCTGGGAGCATTGTTACAGAGTTGGGAGGGATAATTACACGGACGTATTAACCAACACCATGCTTACTCAACAAACTGAGGTGCTGCTCCCCACAGGCTTATGGCTGTTAAGTCCCTCTGACTCTTGAACCAACTTGTTAAAGTGCCCTGCTTCACACCGATCATCAGTGAGCTAATGAGCAGACAAAACGCCTTCTGCAGCACTCGTAATACTGACCTTTTGGTGGAGCTGGGCGGAATGAATGCTACCAATGAGGCATGGCATGTTCGTACCGAAGGAAATTAGAGCAGACATCAAGGCAGTGCTGCTTGTGTTTACGTGTATCATCTTGTGTTTTGTGACTCAAAACCTCAGGTTTTTTTTTTTTTTCTACAAGTGAAATATGTCTAAGAGTTACTAAAAAAAATGAGCCAAAAGCTGCCAAGCTCTCGTGGATGTAATTGGATGAAATGTAATAATAGCTTTCAGTGGAGGCTCGGTATTCATTAATGATTTATATTTTTGTTGTGAATTCTTGCTTCAAAATGAGTTGAAAGGAGCCAATTGGGTCCATTCATCCTACCATTTCCCCCCCGTCAGTCCTGACATAGCTTCCCAATGTACTCTGGAGTTTCTTCCACATGCAGGCGATTGAACACAACTTGAGAAAATCATGAATAAAAGAGGAGTTACTGTAGATATTAAAGCAAGACCGTTCATGCATTGGAGAAACATACCTTTTAACCTTAGGGTTAACATTGATGTTGATTAAATGCAGTTGTGGCCCTGCGCCAAAACAACATAATGTCGACGAGTACAGTTTGGCTAGAGGCACGTATTCGTAGGAGAGTTCTGGCTGTTCTATTGTAATGAAATAGGGGGGCCAGAGCAGGAAGCTGCCTGGTTTTTCCTTGGTCAAGAATTTGAGACAACACTCTGACTCACTACTGCATCGGCAATACCTACCATTAGTATTAAAGTAAAAATCCATCATTCTTTTCCTTGTTTCTTAAAAGTTTTACACTTTTAACAAACTTAACATTTCCTATTTAGTACTCGCAAAAGTCTCAAATCAACTGACTATGTTTGCCACTTGTTTGCTAAGAGTTATGTGCATTTAAATGTCTGAATACTGGATGTCAAACAACTCTGTGGTACTGTTTTATGTATATAGTGCTGTGTGGAAGAGACATGTATCCACAGGCAGCAGGAATAAATCAAACAGATAACGTAATTAGTCAGCAAAAATTAAATTTAATATGTGACTTTATCAGCTAAAACCACTGTATTGTTTGGCCGTACTCCAGATTATGTCCGTCACGTTTCCATTTACGTTGGCCTGTCTCTCTGTAAAGATGCCAGTTAAGGCATGCAGAGAAATGGTTGACTCTCACCATTAGATTGTGGAAAATATTATTATCACGATTTTTTTGGTCAATATTGAAATCTCGACTATTCAAAGGGCTTTTTTTTTTTAGCTACACAACACATTTATTCAGCATGAGATGGTTAAACAGATCTGTTTTGTTGCCAAGACTTGTGGATATTACGTCATAGCAAATGTTGCACATTATGTTGCTTCTGCTTCTCGTTGGATTCTTGGAAACCCAAGTGTTCCCATATAAGAGAACTTTTCCGACCCTTTTTCTCAACAAAACAACTCTGCCCTCCCGCTCCCGTTCCTCTCACTCACGCCGTTTTTTAAGACCTCGTTGCAAAAAAAAAAAAAAAAAAAAAAAAGTTTTTTCCTGCTGGATCAGCCTCTGATTGTTCACTAGATTCTCGCAAAACATAATGGTAAACAAATATGGCTATTAGCATCAATGCTAGCTGCAATATATAATTGATGATTGATAAAATATGGACAATAAAATGGTCAGTATTGGATTTTACAAAGCCCCCTGAAAGAGACACAGCTTCTAGGGTGGATAGAAAACCTTCTACATGGGCTACAATCGCACTGAAGGCAGCATTGGAATGGCGCAACTATTAGCTATCAGGCTAAAAAACATTTAGCAGGACTGTGTGGGAGGGAATGTATTGCGCATGCTCTTTCATAATTCGCATAAAGAAAAATGGCAAATAAGTCATTTCAACTTGATTATGAGTTTGGAGATTTGAACAAATTGAAATCACGATCAAAATTCAATTAATAGCACAGCCTTAGCTACAAGACGCGTGTTGTCTAAGACTTTTTTGGGAGGGGGTTGCAGGACATCGGAGGCAGCCCTGACAGCCCAAACAATGACACAATGACCAAATACAAACAATTTACACATCAAATATGCCAGGAGGTCAAATAAACATCCCTAGAACACACCCTTAAGCATCAACAAGAACTGAGAGAGAAAGATCAGTCTCCTATTATAGTGTGTATGGATCAGAGAGACCCAGCACAGCAGGCAGTCAACCTGCATGTTTGATAGGTAGCAGGCACCAGTGAACGATTAGCGCTTAAGGCAATAAGCTGATAGGTAGTTGCTCCTGGCAGCTGTGGCACGGGGCTCTGCTCAGCTTGAAGAAGCAACGTTACAGGCGGACTCAGACTGGCAGAGGGAAGGTGGCTGAGGAGGAGGAGGAGGAGGGGGAGTCATTGTGGATGCAGTGGAAGGCCGAGATAAGCCAGCTTCCTGAAGCTCATTACTGAGCAAAATACAGTGCGCGTGTGTCTGCGTCTGTGTGCATGTGAGGAAGAGAAACAGAAAGTTCCTCAGGGCAAAAAGCATTGCTACACTGTTCACCTCGGTAGAACACCATTGTATCCCCCCCCACCACCAAAAGAAGCATGGCGCACTCGCCGTTGTTTTACTACAAGCATTCAGGAGCACTCGTCCCTCCGCTTGTGTTTTTAATCTAATTCATCAGCTGCAGGTGTCACGTTGGAGAGGTTTCAGAAAGGCAGTGGCGGAGGTTGTGAGGAAAGGACGGAGGGATGGCATAAGAGAGAATAAACAGTTGTTGACTCATTCTTCTTCTTCTTCCCTTTTTCGATTAAAAAAACAAGTACAATTTAGAAAAACCACTGCGTGAATACAAGCATCATTAAAAGCTTTGCACCTGCAGATTTTTGGAAAACAAATGATCGGCCTAAAGAATAAAAAGGAGCCAATCCAGTGGTCTCTCATATCTCGGGAACAGCAGTTAATCTGATCAACCCGTCTACTGGTGCTTTCTAACCTTTATTTACCTGTCTGTGTTATCACAAGGCCGGAGGAAATGCAGAGCATACGGTTCCCATTCGGGGCCCGGAGGCAGATAAACATCCTTAGAAAACCGGTTTGTTGAGTCTGACCTGCTCTCTGTCGGTGCAGGACAAGTTCTCTCACTTGGGGAAACGACTAAGTCACACACTGCTGGGGTAATATCACTTTCCATAAATAGTATTCTGCCCTCACCTCCCAGAACGTGGTCCATGTTTAGCACACAGAGACTAGAAATAGTTCCTTTTGCAAAGAGCAATATAGATGCCTCCCTATCTGAGCCTTACTCACAGTGACTGGTGGGCTCCTTTCTGTGTGTGTGTGTGTGTGTGTGTGTGTGTGTATGTGTCTGTCTCTACACAAAGTGGGGGATAAATTTAGACCGTCATTAGCATAAAACCCTTTTTTTTTCCATGTCATTAATGACACTGGCAGCTTTAAGTCACACTGCTCCTATGTGCCTGCGCATGTGCACACAGATGCCTCGTCCCCGTTCTGCACAGTCTCATTTTGTTTCCATCAGCTGTAGTCCACAATGACTCATGCAGATTCACAGCGCTGCCAGAGTGGAGGGTGCAGGAGGGAGGAGGAGGAGGGGGTGGGGGGGTCCACTCAACTAGTGTCACACTCCATTCGAAGTAGAAAGTGTGGCGCATATATGGCAAACCTCCTTAGAGAGAACTCTAGTGCATATAGAAACACACGGTTGTCAGCAGCCTCGATGTCTGTTTCCCACAGAGGATTAAAAACAGCTGATGATAAGAGTGTTTGCAAACGTTACAGAGGGTGTGGCTGGAGCGAGACAGAAACACACAGCTCGGTCATTTTCTTTCAGTCAGAGCTGAAAAATGTAGCAGAAGTGCAGAATTTAAGCATTTACGTTTAGATTTGAATCGGAATCAACAGGAAACCGGAGTGAGTGGCTTACACACAAACACGCATATTAGCTGCAGCCAGACAAAATCACGGGCAATGTTATGTCTACTTAAGGCTTGGCCAGTCAATGTGGCAGAATTGTTCATGGCTCCAAGAAACAGACTTTTGTACATTTGTGTGCGCGCCTGTGTGCATCAGTACAACAGTACTGATTGTTGGTCTGATTGTTCTATGCACCAATAAAACAAAGCGTTGACTTGTCTTGGCCCCAATGGCAATGCTCCCTCTGCCTCTGCGCGCGCGCGCACACACACACAAACTAGAAATCGCAGACAGGAACATTTGACACCTTTTGACAAATTATTCACCTCAATTCGCCAGTCCGTTTGCTGGATGAAATAAATGAAGAAAGTGAAACAGGCCTCAAAATGCAGAACGAGGCCCGAAAAAGAAAAGCGAAAATCTAACAATGTGTTGGCTGACGTAGATTAACTATAATCCTAAAGCTGATATAGCAGATGTTAATAATAAGAAAAGTGCCGCACGGATAAGGAGCAGCCCTGACGGACAAAATGTTAAAACCTTCAGTGTGGCGCTCCCTTCTCCTCTGATCCACAGATCCCAGTCAAGCTCAACGGTCAGGCTGGCTATTAATAGCCGGACAATCAGCCGTTCCCCACATGGCAGCCGGCAGCAGTGGGCCAGAACCAGGCTCACAATGCGTGCGCGACTCCTTTCTTACAAATCCACCTGACCCCCAGCAAAGATTACAGGGCCGTGTTCGCTCATCCGGGCTCCGAGGAGCCGTCCCGGTGGTCAACGGGGAGAGCGCTCCGATGAAGTCATGTTTTCACAGTAGGATACGATTACAACATGATGAGTGACCTTGGTTTGATGCAGCCCAGCTTATGTACACACGGTTGATCACCATGCCGGTGCAAAAAATACAGAACACAGAACAACACAGGAACAGAGATGAGGAGAGCGAGTAGTACTGGGATTTTCAAAATGTTTTAAAACCATATTTCTTTCAAACAGAAGACAAAGCTTCTCTCTTGGGCACGGTTTCCTTCTGCAGTCTCTGCATCATCTTGCTTTGGAGTTTCGCTTTCTTTTTGAAGCTCAACATGCCGGTCTTTCTTTACTCAGTTTTTAGTTTCGCTCACCTTATTACTAACGCTAGCTGTGGTAGGAGTGGTATTTTGGCAGTGCCGCAGTGTAATGGGTCCCCCTCTGCGTGGTGCTCTTCATAATGTTCCACTGGCAATTGGAGTAATACCAGTAAATACCGTCCAGCACTTGTTTGTGTGTGTGCATGTGCCTATTCTCTGTAGATAAAATCATGTGTGGGCCATTGTACCCTGAAACCTCCCCAAAACCTGACTGAAGCCCCAGTTCGGTAGCGATTGCATAGTTTTTTGTTTGCATCCATTCACAAGTAACATTTGGTCATGCAACCCTACCCCAGTTTTTCCCCATCCGCTCTTTATCTATTTTTCCCTCCCCACCGGGCTAATATTTCAGTAGGTGTACTGCAGTGCATTTAACCAAAACAGTAGTTTCTCCTCTTTCTATGTCCCCTTTGAATCTCCTACAAACCATTCTGTAGCAAAGATTTTCAGCCTTACTTTCTGAAATGATAATACCGCTGTACCCCAGGGTTAGATTGTTTTCCAAGTGAATCAATAATGGAGGATGAGATTCATGTTTTATGACTGCAGAAACAATGTAACGTAGCACAGGAGCTTGTCTATTGCAAAAAAAAAAAATATTCAATTAACTGCAATCTCTGAAAAAAAAACACTGGCAACAGGCAGAGGGTAAAAATTTGTCACAGGATTTCTTAAAAGGTCAGATTGTCAGAAATTATATTGTCTCTTTAAACTCATTGCAATAGCTACCACAGCTGCCATTACTTTGCTGTAAAATATATCATACACCCAGGTGGCATCAGCGGCGCACAATACTACTTCTACTTCATGCTGTTTATTAGCGGTCGGGCTAATACCTTCTTGCGGATATAAAAAGATAGATGGTTAAATAAAAATATGCTAAAATAGAATAAGACGGATAACACAGGAGCATGAAAGTTGACAGTGTTTAAAGTAATGCATGATTTTATCATGTAGCCATCAATAACTTGGGCTAAAGGATACTAGCATACTTGAAAAAGGTAATGTAATTCTGAGAAAAGTGTTTAAAGTCAATTGACTGTTATCAGGCTGCTGTTTTGTTTTATTTGTACATCACAAAGTGCTAAAACACAATAACAACGCACACAATTTGTATTCTGTAAAAACAGAATTACAAAACGTAACGTAGCCGTTGGATCTACTGTTGGTGGGTCATTTTAAGACTGAAATCACAGCTACGGTGCTGTGGCGTCAGTGTAGAATCACATCTGTGAGTGAAATGTAGCAAGTTGACAGGCCTGTGGTTGAATTATATAACTGCTGCTCAGCCAAAAGAACTGTTCCAAAAATGGTTCTTTCTTCGTGACAGTTGAGTTCTCAGCTGCTGGCATTTCACTGTTGTTCTACTACAGCATTTCGCTGATCTTTTACCATTCATATTCACTGATGAAGTGATACTTTATTACTTCATTTTATTGCACATGGTTGTAGCCAAACATGAGCCATACCCTTGAATAATCTGATACAAAGCGGTGGTGTAAATGTACTTTTTAAAGTTGCTGTTTTAGTGATAGAGTCTTAATTACCGTCTTCAGGTTTGCTCCAGTTCATTCACCATTCAGAGTTTTCTGTCTGACAATTTTTTACTTGTAGTTCTGTAATAAACCAACAACAGCAGGCCTTTTCACACACGATTTCCATGGGTCTCACCACCACCAAAGCAAATGAGGTTTAACAAATATCAAATAACCCAAATGGTCTATTTTTAAGTCTGTGTTAAAATTGGTAATGTTCTATATGACCTGTCAGTGCTAAGTGTCATTCTCATTTATTTGCAGGTTCTCTTTTAGCCCTTCGTCATTATTTGCTCTTCATCATCAAATGTGCTTCTGTGCAACAGTTAACCACTGCACTATTAATATTTACATTACACAAAAAGCTTAAAAAACAAACATTTCATAGATGATTCACAAGTTGCTCAATCAGAGCTCTTGTCGGCCAGCTTTTAAGTAGTCACCCACAGCCTTCCTTCAGTTTCCTCGAACAATACAGTTCCTCTGTCACACCCTTCCATTCTCCCACATGGAATTCCTTCCATACAAAGCAGCATGTTGATATCCAGGGAGGGGCTGATTTTACAATCTTACTCTTACTCAGACTTATATTACAGAGAGAAATTCCTCAAGAACTTCTAGTTCTTTTGTCAAGAAAACATTGGCATTTCAACAGTAGTTGTGCTCAACCAGTACACACAGTAGATATATACCTATTCTTTTGGATTAATTTACCAACAATTTAGATATAATGCTGTTTGCTTTGGAGTCAGAGACTAAGCATATGCCCAGGAACAACAAGCCTGATTCATACCCTCCCAACTATTTGACATTCATGGCTATTTTTACCTCTGTGGTTCGCTTTGACAAATCAGTGTCTATAGTACATGTGGGATGTTTGCAAATGAGCTAGTCAGTCATTCTGTGGACAGGCACAGAGGCCGGCAAGTCAGCGATTCAGTCCACCAATCAGCGATGACGACGACTTCTCCACGCGAGCAGCTTGAAGTAATCAAAGCGTGAAATGACTTCCAAAACTGTGGATTGGGTAAACATGGTCTGAAAAGGCGGCTCACATGAGCAGGGGGAAGCCAGAGGTGTTATTCGAAGCGATTCATTATTATAACCGAGGCGACATCTTATTTTTAAGCCCTTTTTTCGATTTCTAGAAAGAGGCGATGATTTGCACCCAGAACCCCCGTGCCCGGTTTTTGGGAGATTAGCGACACCAGAGATCAGAACAACAGTCGGTGATTCACGAGGAGGGAATTTATTTGGATTAAAAATAGGCTCACTTGCTGCGTTTTTACATGGATGAAGTATGGAAATAGCTGCCAGTGTCAATAAACTGACGGATAGTTTGCCTTCAGACGCCATTAAAATCACCCATCTACTGCTGAAGTGACACACCTTGACTTGACAAGGGACAGAAAGCAAAGTGTCAAAACTTGGGTTATTTTCATTGTTTTGTGTAGGTTTGCTGTATGGGACAAACGGGTGGAAGCTTCACAGCGGTTCACAGGCTTTTTTGTGTTCTCCTGCTGGATTATTTGTGAATATTAGTTAAACACAATTAATGACAATAGAGGAACAAAAGAGGCCTGCTGCTCCTGTTAATGTGGCGCGTGTGTGCGAGTGTGTGCGCGTGCAGGGGAAAAAAAGCAAAGACCCCAATATGAGCCGCCAAATGTCATCTGATATGATACACTCAGGCTAATGCCGCAGATGATTTGTCACTACATCTGTTCACCATGCAGAGTAAGAAGCAACATACATAAAGCTCTATCTGTCCCTCTCCCTCCCTTTCCCCCCTCTCATTAATCATGCAGCATCCATAGATAATGGATGGCGTTTTTGGTGTCGCTGGCCTTTCACTACTTAGTGGCCAGACAGATCTGTTAACCTGACCTATTTACTGTACACGAGCACGCCATTGTGCCTTCAGATACACATCAGCGAACGTGACATAAAACAAACACCAGTATTTAGAGGTCCAGTGTGCGGGATTTAACGGAACAGATTAGTCAGAAATGGAATATAATATTCACGAGTATGTTTTAAACATGTATAATTTTATCAGAATAAGAATATTGTTTTTATTACCTTGGATCGAGTCATTTTTTATGTCTATGGGGAGCAGGTGTCCCTCCATGAAGACCACCCTGTTTCTACAGTAGCAGACGAGCCGAACGCTGGCTCTAGACCTAGAAAAACCTGAGAACACTTCCTCGCGTTTCACAGACACCATAGTTGGTTCGGTGATCCTCCTTTTATACATGATGCCAGAAACTACACCCTGGACCTAGAGTGCAAATCAGTCTTGTGCTTTCTATTAATTTTCCTCTTCAAATAAGCCCTTTAATACTATAAAAACGTGGTTTTAAAGAAGATTTGTACAGTCATGGAGCATCTATAACCACAAATGTGAGTTGACGTCATTGTACTGGAATTAGAGCTCCCACATTGCAATTACTCACAGGCTCAGTTTGTTTGTATGTTTCCATTTGTAAGAGACTGAAGTCAGAGAGGATTTCCAAAAAAAAAAAAAAATTTAAATACCTCATAGGTACACGATATGTGATGAGTGATTCTCAATAGCAAGATGCATTAAACATTATTTTTAAACATTATATTTATAATAATTATAATATTTATATTTAAAATTTGGACATAATCCTTATAAAATCTATTTTCATGTGATATTTTAAAATCTTATTTGCATTTATATACATTCAGGGTGGATTAAATATATTTAAAATTTATCATTAAAATGGACTGTAAAATGACATGAAATCAACATGAACACCGATGCATGTTTTTAAAAACTGTATTTAAAAAGAATGCTGCGTAGTTCTTCTTCCTGTCGGCGTCGTCAGTCTGACACGTGATTGGCCGCCGCAGCATGGAGGAGTTACGATCTGCTGAAGTTGATGCAAGGTTTTACGTTGAGCCCTATATGATTTTTCCCCCCTCCCCCTCAAGCGTAAATGCTCTGCCCCCATTCAAACACATTGCTGGATTTGGTGTGAATGCAGCCTTAGGTTAACAATCGGATCAATAGTGTATGATGTGGAGTATTTGCCTCATCCTTTTCCATCCTATCTTAACCATATGGTTCAATGAGTAGCGATAAAGGGTCTGTAATCAAAAAGAGAGGTTTTCCATTGTCCTCGCCTTGATGGATCCGGTCATCTCGCAATTGTCTGGAGTAAAGCCTCTTTGTTGTTCCATTAGGGGATGAAACAGCGTCTCAAACAGCCACTCTCACCCAGCTTTAATGGGAACTGTCAGACCGAATGTATGTACAAATACAACATCTACATACTGTGTATTGTTTGCGAGAGATTGATCTCCTGTCTCATTGTGTGCTGGTAGACAGAACCTTTATTTTATTCTCTTGGCGGGTGAAAACAATCATGCATGTGTTATGATTAGCAAAGGCCGAGTATAGAGAGAAAATAACCGTTCTATTACACATGATAGTAGGTGACTGAGATGCATACATTTGGTAGCAGCACACTGGCTCCAGTGTGCTGCTACACTCTGTACCGCATTTTAACAGATTCGACAGATTTTCGCCTCCCTCTTCATATCTTTATCTACGTGAATATTGCTGTAATCCCAGAACTTGGTGTGAGACCAGCTCCTGCACTCGGTCTTTCTTCCTGATTTGGTAAATATCTAATAGCGCTGTCATGCTGTGTCCATGCAGGTTAACTTTGTGGCAGGTCAGCTGTTCGCCCTGCTGATGGCTGTGTGGTTCCGGATCTACCTCCATCCCAGTAAGACCAGTCCCTTCATCAGACATGTGGTGGCCACTCTACTGGGCTTCTACTTGGCTCTCTTCTGCTTTGGCTGGTGAGTCACCCACTAGTTGTCAGCTGTTTTATCCTGCAGTTCTTTCCTTGTCATCACTCCACTTATAGTTTCTTCTTCTTCCTTCCTTCCTTCCTTTCTTCCTTCCCATCTCTCGCCCACATTATTGTGTGTGAAATCCTTTCCACAGACTTTCCTGACTCAGTTTGATGTTGTAAATACATTTGCAGCTGGATTGTTTGAAAGGATATCTGCTCTCATGTATCTGTTCATTAATCATAATATGAAATCATATGCAATGAAGCTATCAACTTCTGCTTTGTCCTATTCTAGTTAATAATTTCCTACATTTCCATTCATAATGTATGAGCATTCCAACTAGTCTTGAAAGTTTTAAATTGAAGGTGACATTATTCTGGGAAATCATATATGCAAACATGATATTTTATCGAAAAAACAGGTGATCAAAATAATTGGGAAAATCATCTGATTAACTATAGGTCCAGAATGGCGCCTTTTATAGTGTCAAAGTTAGATAGTCAGAAACATAGCACCAAATCAGAGCACATGATTTAATTGTGTCATTCAATGGAAATTGAATTTACTGCTTAATAAATCATATTAAATCTGTTTGTTAATTAATAGATAGTAATCGGTAATCACTTACACAATTTGAAAAAGATAATGCTGACACATTAATGTCATTTATCCATTTCATCTACATTTGGTAAATTGCCTTTAGGGAATAAGAAATAAACTGTACTGAATAACATTATTATGTAGTTATAATGCTATATAATATCAGTATTTTAAGGTGGATTTTTATATGAAGGATCACATTTACCCATTTCAGTGTTAGTTGTTGTGTGTATATATAATATAAATGAGGACATGTTCTGAGTAATAGGTGTGAGTACACAGTGTCTTATTCTGCCTTTGTTCCTCTAATTGTTTTCCTCTAAAAACCCTTTTTTCTACTAAATAGCGATTTTCTCTTTGCTTGCCACCTATTTTCTTCTTTTTTTTCTGTCGTCTCCTTTCTCTTATCTCACTGCCTTTCCCTTGCTCATTCCCTTCATCCTTGCCAAAGCAAATGGGTCGATTGGGTAGTAACTGATATCCAATTAGAAAGCTAT
This sequence comes from Lepturacanthus savala, assembly GCA_030544235.1. NCBI lineage: Eukaryota > Metazoa > Chordata > Actinopteri > Scombriformes > Trichiuridae > Lepturacanthus > Lepturacanthus savala. The sequence continues at coordinate 14,071,722 of CM060469.1, read as the reverse complement.
TACCCTGTAATAGACAACCCACTGTACGTCTGGCAGAGTGCCTCTCACAGTGATGTGTGTGTGTGTGTGTGTGTGTGTGTGTGTGTGTGTGTGTGTGTGTGTGTGTGTGTGTGTGTGTGTGTGTGTGTGTGCGTGCGTGCGTGCGTGCGTGCGTGCGTGCGTGCGTGCGTGCGTGCGTGCGTGCGTGCGTGCGTGCGTGCGTGCGTGCGTGCGTGCGTGCGTGCGTGCGTGCGTGCGTGCGTGCGTGCGTGCGCCAGACAAACATAGGAAACACTAGGCAGGCAGTCAGCTAGTGAGCAAACACTAACCAGGTGAAATGTTACCTGTTCATGAGGTAACAGGTGACAGGGCTTTATTGGATCACTGACAGACAGACACGCTGCAACCGACACCAAGCTGCGGTTGGATGATATCACTTGTTGTGGCAAAGCAGGACAGAGGTGATGTTGTGTAACACAATCCTGAATCAGAAACAAGACACTGATATCTATCACAAATAAAGCAAATACATTTACGTGAAAAAGCAGTTGGCCCTCTGTTCATATATAGGAATAAACATGTTTTATCCAAACATCCTAGCAACTGTTTTGTTAGATGTGTTTTCTTGAAGAAAAAAATGTGGATGCTGATTTGTGTGTGTGTGTGTGTGTCTATATATATACATGACTGTGTTTAAAAAAAAAAAAGGAACTGAAACAGAATTACTGTAAAACCACTGATCACATGGTATACGGATATTAAAATTAACTGAAAATGAATTAAATGTATAATTACAGAGTTCAGGACTCTTAAGTTCACATCCATTTCTGATTTACAGTACCACACCCTATAATGATCCAGATGTTGAGCTCTGCCCTGCACATGTTTGTTATTTGTATGTTTCCAAATCTCTTGCTGCTGAGTAATATGGCACATGCACACATTTCCGTTTGCACTTGTATAGTCTCATGCATTCACACACACGCAGTAATTGCAACATTTTTTTTTGCACACACACTTGTGCCGTTTCATCTTAGAGGGCACCTCACTGCTGCCCTGGAGGAGCTGTCTCACAGATGCTGCTGCAGAGTGTTGGTTTATTTTAAGATTCGTTCCCTCGCTGTCAAACAGACGAGTTTGAATCTGAACGTCACTGGAGGAAAAAAATAAAACATTTTTAAGTTTCTTAGATTTGTGATTTGTGATCAGATGCTATGTTTCATTAATAATGGCCAAGGGAACAGGTCACAGGTGACAATGCCCCTCTGTGTAAGCATTTCAGATACCTCCCTTCAAACGTTATTGCATTTTGAACCATTTTATTTGCTGGGTAGATTATTTACTTCACCCAGCCTGTGTTCCTTGCTAACCCCTGATGCCCTTGCCCTCTTTGTTGACTATTAACACAGCATCTCTCCCATCCTGGGGGGGGGGAGGGTGGCATGACGTTGGGACCATCACGCAACTGCACCCTTCAAAGGCCCATCTGGTAGCTGCTTCTGTTAAACTGTGCGCCCGTATGTGTATGTGCGCTTCACAGGGAGGGAGCTGGATGTATGTCTCCCAGATGCACACATACATGGGCAATTCCCTCTCGTGGTGATATGAGGAATCTTATAGCTGAAAGGCATGGGAATCGTTTTTTTTCACCCTGTGACTGGATATGACACATTAGTGGTTACAAAGGCCCGGCCTCACATGGCTGATGGTATGACTGCGGTTTCATAATGCTGCAATTTCCTCTTGCTAATGACCATATGGGATGACAAAGTAGCATGTGAATGCTAACGCCATGAGCTAATAAGAGGCGTGTGTCTGTGGATGTTTTCCAGTAAAGGACAAGCCAAGAAAGGAACTGACAAAAGTTGAATATGGGAGGATCAATAGTGTACATAATTATTTATGTTGCCTGTCTCCCCCACAGGTATTCTCTCCATTTCCTGGTGCAGAGCGGCCTGTCCTACAGCGTGATTGTCTTCGCTGGCCTGGAGCATATGCACAAGTAAGAGCTTGTGGAATACAAATAAAGGGCAGAATTAGATTTAAAGGTTTATCTGAATTGTCCTTTCCCCCCCCATTTTTCCCCCCAAGAACCTTTTTGTAAAATTGTAAAGCCTCATTTACCATATTAATGAAATGCTAACACCTGAAAGGGAAACTTGATCCATGACAAGCACACTGACAAAGTTGTAGATCCTGTCAGTGCTGTCGAATCAATCTTCTATATTTGTCTTCATTCTTGTGTCTGGGTTTTCCGAGGCGCACAAGCCTGTGTCACGATGACGATGATTCTGCCCCCCCCAGGCTTCCATCTGTGACCATGGCTCATCAAGACAACCACACACACACACAGTCTGATGTTATTTTTTTTTACCAGAATTCAAGGTCGTGAGTGCAGGTGTAAACCCTGGATGTTCCTACTTGTGCAGAGCAAGATCTAAATAGATGCTACCAAAACATAAATCACAATGGCAACTCCTCTCAGAAAGAACAATCTCATTACTACAATGGCAGACCGACAATGACCTATAACAAAGGACATGTTTATCCAAGCTAAAATATGACATTTCAACATCCAACAATATTTTTACATGAAATGTCAGAACCCACATTCCCTGGAAGTTTAACCCTCTACCGACTTGAGGCATGTTCCGTCTCTTCTTGCACGCTAGTAGGTAGATAAATAGTGGCGCTCTTTCTTATCGTAACTCCTGTGACACTAAAAACTTTGGCTAAGCCAAAGCAACCCAAGTTCACTACATTTTGGGGTCAAGTTCACCCAGAAATGGGGCAGAGGCGAGGGGGAGCCGCAGACACAGGAGGCACTGACATGCTAATGTTTGCAGAGGGCGTTGAACCCACTGCCGGCAACCCATTGAGGTTTTTTGCATAACAAATGTTCCATTATCACAGCAACAGGTTGAGATTTAACTCTAGCCGTGTGCTCTTTTGAGTGTACATGATGTGGCCTTTGCTCTCGTATTATTTCCTTTTTTTCAATTGGTCCCTCTTTTTTTTTAATGTTAGTCCTATTCCTGCCACCTCTTCGGCTAATTTTTCAAACCATTACACTAAACAATAAGGGTTAAGCTAAAACTTCCTTCCATGAGGCTTGATTACTGCAGAAGCGATAGCTAGGCTCGGATAAACTACAGAAAACCCTGCAGATTGTACATTACTCCACTCCCAGCAACCACAAAGTCTTTGTTCAGTGTTAGGCGTCATATTTCATAGCATTATATGTCGTGCAGCTCCGGATCTCTCAGTCTCTCACTTTCCCACTCCCCCACTTCCTTTGACAGTTCACCTGTTGAGTGTGTGGGGCAGACGAGGAATGTTCTAGGCGCTTTCCTTCGTGCCGCAAGTGTGAACACAGTGCTGCCTGCTGGTTGACAATAAGGAGAGAAAAGGCTCCAAGTGAAGGCTATAAAGGCACAGCTGCTAAAGAGGAACATAGATGACATTATAATAACTTTTTTTTATGGAGAAAAGTTTAAATTACAGCAATGTACAAGGCACCTTTTCATTACTTATTCAACAAAAAGCAGTCATCAAAAATATACCAAAGGCAAAGTCATCGAACCCTAATAAAAAAATAATAATAATAATCACAAAAAATATATATATATAGAAATATAGATTAGAGCTCAGATTATTGTAAATTTTTCTAGTATAGAAAATAATTTAAGGTATTTTTTTTTTACTTACTCAAGCATTGTACCTCATTCTTCCAATAGCACAAAGTATGTTTCATCTGAAAAGATCTGCATTGGTGTATAAAAATCTTCCCCAATAACAACATGCTGTTACAAAAAAAGTCAACATTCGATCAATTGTTTGAGTAATTGTTGTTAATGTAAATATATTGTATTCAAAGGGCCGCTGTAATCTATTGCACTTTATTGTAGTAGTGGTTATTCTGTTGTAGTAAAACAAATTGACATCTTTACATGGCTAATGGGTGTTTTTCTAGTTCAGACATTGCTTGCATATGGTAGTGTTTGTTAGTGATGTATATGTTAGTGATGTTTGTCACCATCAAACAGGGTTTCTCATTATTCAAACCACAACCCGTCCCATTATCCACAATTATATACAGTGTCTGTTGATTGCCTGAAGTAGTGGGACGTTACTGGCCATCTCTCAGACAAGTTTTGACTTGAAGGAAGGAATGTTGTACTACCTGCTGATTTAGTTACTCAGTATTTTAACCCCACTCCCATCCCTGCAGATCACCAGGAACAATACCTAGGATCAGGAACTGTAAAGCAGAGCAAACAGTTACCTGTCGGGGAGTGTTGGGCAGTATCTATTTTCCTATACAATACCTAATGTTTCATTGGTGGATATGGTATATAAGGTATTTGTCTTAAAAAAAATAAAATAAAACATAAGGCCATTTTTTTTCTTCTGAGCATTTTGGTCAATATAATGTATGAGTCAGACTTTTTTCTAATAAAGGTTCTCAGGAGTGGGCGTTGACTTCCTCATATTGCAGCTGACAGTCAGCAGTTTGACTTTTTATTTTATTTATTTTTTTAACCACCATAAAACACTGCAGCATCACAAAAACAGAAACCATATATATTTTTAAACTATTCACTGTGCTGAATACAGACTGGAGGGGAATAAAATGATATTGTTCTTATATTTTAATTATTTATTCCCAGGGTTAATTTAAAAGGCACAGTGTGAATATTATACATGACAGGAGGCATACAGTAGCGTCGGACTGTAAAGTAACTGCTTTTTCTGAAGCATCAAATTAAAATTAAGGTGTACTCGGGAGAAAAGTGAAAGCCTCTATCATCATACACCACCACAACTAATTTGTGAATATATATATATATATATATATATATATATATATATATATATATATATATATATATATATATATATATATATATATATATATATATATATATATATATATATATATATATATAAAAAGTTGGGCAATAATACATAATAATATAATAATTAATATAATATGAATATTATAATAATACTACTATTATAATGTATTATATATTATTATATATATATATATATATATATATATATATATATATATATATATATATATATATATATATATATATATATATATATATATATATATATATATATATATATATATATATATATATATATATAGGGAGTCTGACTAATTCCTGGAAATCAGTCAGTAACATAAGTAGACTCCTATCTAATGAACCCTTGTCCCCTCAATACAACGTCTCTGTTTAACACAGAGGAGTGTGTATTCAATGCTATTGAAAATCATACCTTCTGGATTTCTGAATACCTGGACATGCTGTAATAAATTGATATCGCCCAGGTTTACTGACCCAACTCCAGCCATGAATGAGGATAAAGTTAAATTTGTACATGTAACAAAAGCATGTAATCGAAATTCATAGGAATTTCAATCTTAAAGCATGGCTGTGAACCTGAGCAGAAATGCCTCAGATTGTTTTCACTGCTGTAGGTGCAGTGTGTATCTGTGAATCTGTGGCTCCTATCTGCTGCTGTCCCACAGTGGGAAGCCAGCCTACATTAGTTCTCGTCTCCATCCAAAGCCTTGAGTGGAAATGAAACACCCCCCCCTCTGAGCTGTGAATTAAACAAACACAAATCAGGTGTGGAGAAAGGCAGGATCCATGGTGGGCCCCACAGCAAATATAGCTGCTGCCGCAGCAAATACAGCACAAATCCACACTGATGACAACAGCTGGGTGCTGCTTAGTAGAGGGAACTGATTTTTGGTTTAAAAAAAAATGTCCACTAGGAATAACTGCTTTGTAAACAAGTGAAATAGAACTTATCTCACCCTGTACCTCAACATCTCTGCAAGTAAATGGAGGAGAAGTACATAAAGAAGTTCAGATATAACCTAAGCTAGGAGACACTTGTCAATCGGGTACAAAATCTTTGTGGTAAAATGTATTATAGGTGAACTGGGGTCACTTTAGCTAAAATCCTCCTCTCATATTTCTGTTATTAACCATTTAAAATGAAGCCATCCATTGATATTTGTCCAATAATGTGAATGCTTCGAGTCTCATTATAGATAGATGGATATCTTCGCTGCATGTTGGACAGTCGTCTCTTAGAATCAAGAGGTGTCGTTGTCTTATCTCCTAACTCTAGCTTTCTTCCTTCTCAGACCAGAACAATCCTCGTATTATTTGCAGCAGGGGGATGCTAGTTAGCTCGTCTTGACTTGGGCTGACTCTGCAACAGCTTTGTACCACAGGCTTTACTGCTGCTCTGTCTTCTGTTGAAAGATTGTGTTGTCTTCTGTCTTCCTCCACGGACAGTGGCGCATTATTGGAGCCGCCTCTGCCCTTTTGTCAAATTTTTGACCCCCCTCTCTCCTTCCCATCGCTCTCTGCCTCATTGCCGCGGCTGTTGTCGTTTGTACTGTAATGAAAAAAAAATCTTTGTTCTGCTAAAGTAAAGCACTGAGTAGATTTTCTCTCCTGAGAATACTGAGGTTGAATTATCATATGTGATATTTGTGCATTAGGATGGCCTGGCTGAAATGCTTCATATCAGCGTGTAGACTGAAATTTGGGAGATTTAAATTTAATCTTATAACAAATAAAGCAAAGATTTCAATATGCAGTTTATATTTGTAAATATTACATTCTTATGTGACCAATATATAATAATTTATTCATCTTTTTTCTCATTTTTTCTCTGCACAGATGCTGCTTTGTGGTGACTCTTGGCTATCTGATATTGTGTCAGATCACACGGGTCTACGTGTTTGACTACGGCATGTACTCTGCAGATTTTACAGGGTAAGCTACACTGCCACCACTACATATGTGTGATGAACATTTGTGATCTATCACTGAAACTCACAACCCCTTTTGTTGTTCAATTTAGATGCGAAATATAAACATATGAATCTTAAAATAGAAGCAGAGTCGGGGTAATATGGTAATATCGGCTACAGCTCAGCCAGACTGAGCTAAACAGAAAGGAGAACATGTCACATCGCTCAGCTGTGTCCTCAGGACAGCGTCTTTTGGGACTATAGTTGCTTGCAGTCAGTTCCCACTCCTCCAGACTGTCTGACAATTCAAGCAGACAATCTGCACTCCCAGCAGGGTGGGGGTGGCTAGTTGCTAGGCAACCTCAAAGCAAACCGTTACTGCCTCTGTGAGGGCAGCGATTTCACTCATTCAACTACCTCGTCTTCTGTCCCTCCGTTTTTCTTGAAAATGTCAAATTCACGTTTCTTTTTTTTTTTTTTTTTTTTTTCCAAAATGTCAGCACGACCCTTCTACAGTAGCAAGGTCCAGCAAGTCTGCTGCTTAATTTTCCTGAAAACTTTGAAGCAATTTTAAATAAAGGCCAGACTGTCCATGGCCTGTTGTTTATTCTCGTGTTGCTTAATTTACTGTTACCATAAAACAGTCTTTTAACATGTAAAATTAGACAAGAAATGTCTAGAACGTCGAGAGTGTTTGAATCAGTCAGGAGGAAGAAGCTCTGTAGCAAAATGACTCGGACTGAATAAGAGCCAAAATAATAGTTACAGGAAGAATAAAAGAAAAAAAAAAGACTGCACTTATCCTAGAGGAAACATCCCATTGTGAAGCTCATACTATCACTGTTATTACTGGATTAATTTGCATCTAAGGCCCAAATCAGCCGTACTTTTTGGATAAATGTTTACAGGCATACAAAGAAAAAAAATCTGTACATGGAGGAAAAAAGAAAAAATGTTCTGTTGTTTTTGTCTTTATTAGGCCCATGATGGTTATAACACAGAAGATCACCAGCTTGGCGTTTGAAATACATGATGGTAAGGCGAGTGTCAACGTGTCAGTGTGTGCGTGTGTATGTGTGTACTCTGGGGAAAAAAAACAGTAACAGAAGTGAAAATGCTGGTTCAATTTTCTCAGGAGTTTTAAAAGCAGATCACATGGGCCACGTTTCCACGCCAGTAGTCAGTTCTGACAATGGACTAGTGAACCAGAAAGAGAGCACAAACGCAGTTATGTAATGGAGCAATGGTTAACTTATACTCTCTCTCCCCCTATCCGTGGTGGTTTAATGGACAGTGCAAAGGAGTTGAACATTTATTTATTACTGTAATGTAGAGCACGTCGGGGTGTGTGCATGCTCGCATGACAATCCTTTGCCATGGGAATACCAGTAGACCCTCTTATTTTAAGGCAGAGCAGCCAAAGCCGAATTGCACAGGGTCCGGTTGCTCTTCCACCCGTTGACCTGGATTCGACACAATCTCGGCCTTGATGCAAACGGAGAGTTTGTTACTATAATGGAAACACCACATGTGCTAATGAGCAATAAATAAAACTGGGGAAGGTTTGAATAAAACAAGCGTGATCAAGTGTCATTGGCGAGGCTTAGAGGTTGGGAAGATAAGCGTCACGCGCAACATTTTAGTTCCCACTTGGAGTCTTAAATTTCCTACACTAAACCCAATCAGCAGTCTAATAAAAAAAAATGTGTGTGTGTCAACTCCATGCTAATGTTGGATAGTGTTCAGGTCACTGATTCTCCTTGCAAGTGTGACTTTAATGGGAAACTAAGACTGTAATCTCCATTCCTCATAGAACTGTTACTCTGCTTTTTGTTCTCTATCTACAGAACAGTATGTTACTACACTACCGTTCAAAAGTTTGGGGTCACCCAGACAATTTAGTGTTTTCCATGAAAAGTCACACTTATTTACCACCATGAGTTGTAAAATGACTAGAAAATTGTATTGCATTAGTCTTCTGACGCAATGAGCACACACATTGTACCATTAGAACACTGGAGTGATAGTTGCTGGAAATGGGCCTCTATACACTTATATAGAAAGTGCTTTTCTTTAAAAATAAGTAATTTTCTGAATGACCCCAAACTTTTGAACAGTGGTGTATCTTTTTTTTTTTTTTTTGGTAAGATATGTGACACCTCCTGCCTCGGAACTCATCCCATTATTTGTTTAGCTGGGATCAGGCAAGCAGTAGAACTGAAATAAACATCGCCTCGCAGAAAGCGATCCACGCACAATATGTATCCCATGATGCCAGAGCTGGCCATGAGCTTTCAGTCTAATGAGTTGCATAGCCACAATCAGCTCAGGGTCTTTTGTAAGTGTGCATTCAATGAAAACGGACTATGAAAACAAATTTAGTCCCAACAATAGAGCAAACACAAACCTTCTCTAACCCCTCAAAGGAATATGCGCCTGGCTACATGCCAAGACGTATCATCTCTTAAAATGTTTATATGCTCTTTTTTTTTTTTTTGCCGGTTATGTACACAGCAACCTGCTTTTTGGTGCATCATCGTTTTTTTCCTCCAGTCTTTGCTCTCCCGTTTTCACTCATTCATTGTCCTCGGCTAACTCAGCAGAAGGAAGTTGGTATTGTTCACTCCGTTTGGGCCATTCACACACATGCCCTTCCTGGCCACTGAGCCCGTGTGTTGCTATGCGGTCACCCCTGACCCCGGCCAGTATCGGTTGTGGTACCTCTCCGCCCTTGAGGATCAGCACTTCTCGTTCACCGGGAGCTTAGATACAAAAGCCTGGCAGAACCGCTTTTCAGAACGCGATGGGCGTAATTTAAATGTATTTCTTTAAACATGCAAAGTCTGTGTGTCTGTCTGTAGGTTTGACCAAGCGAGATGGGCAGCTGACTCCCAGTCAGAAATACCTAGCTATCAGGTATGTGACTCAGGTATGTTTTTACTGCTCTAGATGATGGGTTCATGTCAGTAAAGGATGTCTACGTTTGTACCAAGGGATCAATTTACCTTCAGGTTTCTTGTTAACTTACTCTGACAGCTTGGTTGCATGGCCCCTCTCAAGCTGTCTTTGGTGCTGTCACGTAATAATTTGGAACTCTGTATCTAAAAACAAACCCTACTCTCCATCTATCCTGCATTACAACTGCGGATTTCTCTTCCTTAACAGCTTCTAATAAAGATGGTAGTGCAGCTGAGGTGAAAAGAATGAATTCGCTAAGGAGATGCCATATAGTAATTCAACTGAACTGTAATTAGAAGCAGAGCAGGACTTAACATTTTGATATTTTTTTCTTTATAAAACACAGTCGATGCAGCCCTCATGATTTGAACTGGCCAGTGTCCTTATAAGGCACCAAATATGAGACATTAAACCTTTGTTTTATAAACCTGGGCTGCTGTGAGTCAACCACGAACACCGAGATCGCTGCGGGGAGGTGAGGAATCAGTAGTCAGAACAAATAACAAAATTCCCTGTTTAAGCAGTTAGATTTTGGTCGGGTAAAGAAAAGAATCCATGAAGCCCAAGTTATACTTTGTGCATCTATATGGCCACTAGGCGTCTGCGTGATATGAATTTCATCATCTGCTCATGTCTGAGGATACGTGCTTCTATCCAGCTCTTTAGGCTCTCCTTTACTTGGAGAATTTATTTGACTGATAGATCAGAACAGAACATCCTGCGTAGCTCAGTGGATAGTTTGATTCCCTGGTATTTCAAACTGGATTTATCTGGTCTTATAAATAGAAAACAATACAATAATATAACACAACAATATATATTTGTGAATTTGTAATTGTGTTTTTACATATCTGTGCTTGTCTTTCCCTCTTTCACTTCAGGCGGATGCCCAGCCTGCTGGAATACCTTAGCTACAACTGTAACTTCATGGGCATCCTGGCAGGGCCCACATGCTCCTACAACGACTACATGGCCTTCATTGAGGGCACGTGCTACCAACCACGCCACCAGGAGAACGCCAATGGCAAGGAGAACGGAAAGTACAAGCAGAGCGAGCCCTCGCCCAAGGTACAGCTCTGTGGAGATGCTGCGTAGTTGTAGGAGACACTCAGCTTCATGCTTTCAGATGAATATTCAGTTTATATTAGTAAATCTGGTATGCAGACAGGGTTGACAAAGTAACATCACAGTTCATAGCACATGAAGAGAACAGCAGGTAAAGTCTGCCGACACTGGGGAAAAAGATATAGATAAAAGATATATTTTATGCTATGGTGGCCAAAAAACCTTTAAATGCTGCTTTTGTCAGGTTTACACCCTCAAAGGAAAAAGAAAAAGGTCTTTTGTAGAGCAGTTTTACAAGCGCGCAGGATCGTTTTAAATGGCTTTTAACGAAACTAAGACACTATCGAGAATTTAATGACGCAGACGTCTCAACCTCCAGGTTACTTATGCCTTCTTACTGCATAATGCATTATCAATTAAATTACATTCAGCGATTTGAGAATGCTTTTTATCTCAAGAGAAAGTAATAGAGCGGCAGACTAAACATGAAATATGCTGAGGGCTTTATGTTAACCTTGAGTCAGCTGAAGTCAAACAAGCACCACTTGTCGTGTGTTTTTTGTTTATAACAGTGCAATTAGTTTTAACTGGACTGATCCTTTGTATCCTGCTGTCTCCCGCTCAGAATGACGTCATCTCCAAGCTGTGTACGTGTGCCATCTCGCTCGCTATCTATCTGTCGCTGTGTAAGCTGATCCCAGTGGAGCACTCCATAGACGACGACTTCATCAACTTCACACCCTTCTATCTACAGGTTGTCTACCTGTACTTGGCCATGCTGGCTCTGAGGCCAAAGTACTACTTTGTGTGGACACTTGGTGAGTTTCACATGGTGTTCAGGATTTATACTTTTAGTTTTATTCCAAGGCCAATCCCAACCTTTGTTTGTCTGTATAATGTATGTCCTCAAATAGAGCCCAGGGCCTTTATTTAGCTCAACTGCAGAAGGTAAGCAGAGCAGACTTATATTAGAGAGAGGCCTCTATTTCTAATCCCTTCTGTTTAATAAATATATTTGCTCATATTTAGTACAAAGACTCCTTGTTTTCGAATCTGCCTACATTTATTCTGTAGAGTTTGTCTTACCGCATTATGCCCTTAATACAAACTCAACACTTATATCAACTTAAAATTAAAAGACCATGTCGCTCCAATTCCAGACTTGTATTGTGGGAATAATCTGTCATTGCAAGATCTGGCTATCCGTGCCAGTATTTGCCTTTTAAAAGTAGGATTCTTCTTCTTCTTAAACTTATCAGTGTAGAGACTAGTTATGTAACGGAGGGTAAAGTAACCCAGGTGTCACAAACAAAACAAAAAAAAAACAAAGCTGAGGTACTCTGGATATAAAATTAAGTAGCCATCATTCAAGTTTGCTTTCTATTGTGGTGTGAAAAATTAAGTCACTTTGAAAGGGTCCCATATGGTCTTTCAATTGTATCTACTGCCATCTTGTGGCGCTTGTATGTTTCTACAAACTACAGTTGGCTGGCACACACATACTTACAGTGATTGATATATTATATTATATTATAATACTCTAGATGAGTAATCCAGAACAACAAATAGGTGTTATAAATGGAGTTATTCTGTTATTTTGTTCATTCCGACCATGCCTTCAGAGAACCTACTGTTTTTTATTTGAGGAAACACACTGTCTTCATTTCGCATTTCTTGACGCTGCATCCAGCGCCATCAAGTGTCCAATTGCAGAGCTGCAACTGTTGTTTGATATCAATAAGAAATGTGATGTTGTGTCACCTTTGCTTCACAAAATGTGTGTCTTCTAAGGAAATGGATCTGTTTTTTGGTTTTTTTGCCATAGTGCTCAGAAACATTTGTACCTTTCTCCTGCAGCTGACGCTATCAACAACGCAGCAGGATTTGGCTTCAATGGATACAACAAAGACGGTTCCCCGCGGTGGGACCTCATCTCCAATCTGCGAATTCTGGACATTGAGGTGAGGCTCTTTTTATGAGACGATTCATATCCAGATGATGCCCTTTTACGACCCATGTCTAAAGGTATTGTTGCGCCTCTGATTTTCAGTTCGCCACCAGCTTCAAGATGTTCTTGGACAACTGGAATATCCAGACAGCTCTTTGGCTCAAAAGGTAAAAGCAAACCGGTTATAAAACCGTACCTCGCAATCCATCGTTTCGGCAAGTTTGATGGCGGCAATTTATTTTGTGCACATATATATTCTTTAGTAATGGGCTTCCCTTGTCAGGAATTCAACCTTTCGTTTGTTTCTGCTTAGTCATGTGAAATGTTTTGGCTAAATACTGGACGTGTGCCATGTCGGCTCTGTTCCCAGGGTGTGCTATGAGCGCTGTCCCATAAACCCCACTGCTGCCACCTTCCTGCTGTCAGCCATGTGGCATGGGGTGTACCCCGGCTACTACCTGACCTTCCTCACTGGCATCGCCATGACCATGGCTGCACGAGCAGTGAGTACACACACTGTCTTTGTCTGAAACTGAAATGTATAATTGTAAAGTCAAATCTATGTAGGTTTATCAATCTATAGTTGTGTAGTACGCTTTAGTTGCTGTACTGACGCTCCATCCTATAGTTTTTCCAGGAAAATTAGATTTATTTTTTTTTTCCCTTCTTACCTCCAGAGGCTAAGAGCACTTTAGATTCACCACTGCCACTTAGATGACCGACAAACATACACCAAAATCCCTTTAATGGAGAGTGAGGGTATAATAATAAAGTAGTATATCTCATTTTAAAGTGTGAGGCCATTACCACTAATCTCTGGTTAGCCAGACCTCTTCACTCTGGTCTTGTGGAAGAAGTAGACCAGAGGGTATTTATGAAGAGCGATGGCGCAAGGGGAAACGCTGTGTAATTCTGGATAATGTACGGCTCCTAGTCTGTGCATGTGTGTGTGTGAATATAGGATGGGTCAAGTGCAGAGGATCAATTTCTCCCCGCTTCTTGGGAAGGGTTGATTAAATGAAATGCCAGCGCAGTAGGTTTGCTGCATAGATGAGTTCTTGGAGGGACTTTCTCCTTTATCTAAAGGAGGATAAGGCGACCACTGACCCAGTTCCAACATAAAACTCCTGGCTTCTGCCGCACAGCCCTTTTCAGATATTGATTTCTCTCATGAGTTATGAGATGGAAAAAGACAAAGGGGGGAAAACAAAGAGATGAGTAGATAACAAGTAGAATTAGGCAGTGAAAAAGATTTGCGAACTAGGTCAGTTAAACTCATAGTTGACTAAACCGTGGAAAGAACAGAGAGCAATTTAAAGTTTATGGATTCATTCACCCGAAAAATGATGCTGAGATCATACAGGATGTTTTCTTCTCTTACAGGTGAGGCACAACATCAGACCACACTTCCTGGTCTCAGACTCATACAAGTGCACCTATGATGTCATCACGTGGGCGTGGACTCAAGTTGCCATTAGTTACACAGTGGTGCCATTTGTCCTATATGCCGTGGGACCTTCACTCAAATTCTACAGGTACGTAGGTGTTGATGTCTATCTAAATAAAACCAGAGAGAACCCCATTGCCTCTCTGCTTTTCTCTCAAGTAATTAGCAGAGCAAGTTGTGCAAATAAAGATATCGCTCGGCGTAGAAATGAACACTTTTTCATTCGCTCTTGTCGGATCGTAATAGTTAACGAGGCAACTTAATGAGCGACGGGTCGGGAGGATTGATGGGGAGGAAATAAAAACGAGCAGCCTTGACATTGACGGTACACCGCCCCAAAATAACGACCCACAACGGGTCCGCTCATTCAGAACTGAGCTGTAGTTAAATCAGCACAGGGCTGCTGGTCAGAGGAAATAAAACAGGCTCATTAAAGGAGCAGGGAGGTGAGAACTCAACATGTTCACATCTGTGGGTATGGACTAGGTCAACAGCATCATAAGAGAAATTGAACAGCCTGGTCTGGCAGATTTATTTCCATATTTAAAGAGTAACATCTTGTCCCATTTGTGAAATTTCAGGAAAAATTGTCTAATTCACAATTCAAAGTGAATGAATGAATTTAAAAACAACTTGGAAGGCAGTAATTTTCTTATATTTTCTAATAAGGCAATAATATTCTTATATTTTTTTAATATAAATAATTAACAACAATGCATATGTTCCAAGTGTTAGTTGAATTTCAATAAGGTAACAAGAGTGAAATCTAAAATGAGAACAAGAAAACTTCTCATTCACACATGAAGACAGACAGAGTTCAGGGAACCTTTTCCCTCACCAAAATGTAGCTTATTATTTATTCACCTTTCTGATAAGTTATCATTACCAGTAACAAGGAGCAAACCCGGCATATTGGTAATTTTACACCAAGTCATTGAAGAACTGTCTGGAGTCTCAGTAGTGGGTGGAAAACTGTATGCAGCTATTCTATATACATATTTATGTATAATTCCCCTTTTCTCAAAGCTATTATTGATTTTTGCATCATCGACCATATAGAAACCACATATTACAGCTCACCCTGATTGGTTTTAAAGGTCAGTTTTACCTGATGATGATGTTATATGGAGAGAAACAAAAAAAACAACTCACTTGTGACCGTATTATTGTTTCATACTCTAAGAACCGCTTATAATAAACTAAACAAGTCTTTTTTTGGGATGTCCGTGCAGGTCCTGGTACTTCTGCCTACATCTCCTCTGTCTGCTGGTGGTCCTGGCCCTCCCCGTGAAATCAAGACGCCGGCCGGCCAAAGAGCAGCAGGAAGGCTCACAGGACAACCAGACGGACCACAACAGCACAGACAACAACTGCAACCAGAAGGACAAAGCCACATGAGGCTCAGGGCGGCGACGCGCAAGTCCCTTCAGCAGCAGAAACACTGAGATGAACTAGAAACCACTGAGAACTGGAGTGTGGCGAGTCTGTTTACCTGAAAAAGAACCAAATATCGGACGCACTGAGAATCCTAACAGACAGAAAACACAAGTCAACATTCTGTCAAAAACTTCCAGTAGCAAGGATCGAGCGCTATCACACTTCTCACATGGAAAAGAGACCAGGATTTAACAAATGGCCGTGGTGTAAACTAATGAGTGATAGTGGTTACGTTACATTGTATTAGCGGAGATGAAGAAATACTGACTTCCAAGCTGCCTTAAACCCTCTATGTACTCGGCACGCGAAATAACCGTTTGGATGGCGCGCCGCAAGCACCCGAATGCAGTTAACACCAGCGTGGTGTCGGGTTCTACAAACAGAAATAGATGCGCACGAAGTATGTGGAGGGTTTTTGTCATTGTCTGGATACAAGCCTCTTGTTAGTCGGAAAAGGAAAATATGTTCATGTAAAAGAAACATAACCTTTGTCATCAGCTGCCAATTTCAAACAGGCCTTAGGATCCTCAAAACATTGTTTGATTTCTATGTCTTTTTTAAACTCTTTACTCAAAGAAGAATTCACATTGTGCGTGTTTTGTATTTAGATGTCTGTGACAACACTATTTGAACACCATTCTTAACGCTTTTCTTTCTGGGATGAATTGACTTCGCCTGAATTAATGAACCATTAGAGAGTCCCAAAGTGGAATTCAGATCTTGTCCGTCTCCAGCAGTGGAAAGCCACTCGAGAGTTACTAAATGGATTTCAGTTTCTCTTATATTTTTCATATCTGCTGCTTTTCTTTTTTTTTTTTTTTTTTTGACAAACATGACTCATCAGTTTCTGAAAAAATGTGTGTTTTAAAGGGAGTTTATTTACTCTTTGGTGATTTAGAATACTCTTTTTGAAAAAAAAAAAAAGGATTTCTGACTTTGGGTTCAGGGGTATGCGTTTTGTTGTTTTTAATATTTCATCTGTCCTGTGTTCAAATGTCTTGCCTCTGTAACACGTGTCCAAAACCATATAATTAACGCAAAAGTCCTTAAATGACAAAATAATTGGTTAAAGGCAGTGGATTGTTTAAGTCACTGTTGAACACTTGTACAGTTAACCTACTGCAACAGAGATCTATTCACGCCACATCCACTCAAGATGTTTAATTGTGAAAAGATTTTGTAGCCATAATTATCACAGTTGAATGTAAAATAAAAGTTTTCAAATTGATGCACAGTACATAAAAGCACATTTTGTATTCAGGCTACAAATTATATTAAGTGTGCGATGTGCATTCGTTGGTGAGGAAATCAGATATTTATGTATGTGACATAATAATGTACAAAATTCAAAGACCTAGACAAGCTGTTGTGGTTAAAGGTCTTATTTCATATTGTGTGCACTGTGCACTTATGTTAGAATAGAGGACGTTTCAGGGTGCATTTACTGTATGATGTAGGAGATAATGTTATTTTGGTCCACGGCTCACTGAAAGCCTTTCAAAGCGTCTGGTTTACTCCTTATGACACAGAATTTAAAATGGCCACCCCTATGGCATTTTCCTATGCTATGATATATTTTTAAGGATTTATTGAATAGAGATGTAGACATGTGGTGCAGAGAAGGCAATCTAAAAGGCACCTTACTGTTGTTGTTAAACAGGGTCCAACGACACATTTTTGCATATCCGTTGAACCAGAAATTAGTCTGGGGAATTCAAGCCCATAGTATCATACACATTTTGAATTTGTGCATTTTATTTCTGGAAGACAAAAAAAAAACAGAAAAAAAAACAACTTAGTAATTTGAGTTGGTCCATTTGTGTTAGGTAAAATGATAAAGCAGCAGAGGTGAGTTTTGAAGTATGGACCTGTGTTCATTTTCTTTTTAAAGATGTTCTAACATTTACATATTTCTGCCATAACTGAGTGTGTGTGTGTGTGCGTGTCTTGTCTGTGTGTGTACCAGTATTCATGTGATTCCTTCATGTCTGTGTGGTCTCGAGTAAACTATATTTGTAGCCTAGGCCCAGTTTAGGCGAATATAGCCCACCTAAGGGAAATGGATGTCATTCTACAAACATTATTGCACTGCATGGCCACCCAAACCAGCAGATCAATGCAAACTGCTCCATATGTCCAAAGTGCCAAATCATGAACAGCGCATTTTGTTTTGTGTGTGTGTGTGGGTATTTGTGTGTGTGTACGCATGTGTCCATGTAGTATGTGTGCGCGCGCCTGTGTAACATAATGGTTATTTTTGTGTCAGAAGGAAATTTATTGAAAGATTTGTATAACAATACATTAAAATTCTGATTTATGTGGCAAAATAAAGAGAATTATTTTTAAACACTAACACTGATGTTTGAAAATAAATGTCTTTGTCCAGTAATGGAAATGAATATTGGCACGACACATGTCTGAAAAGCAAAATGGCTTCTTTTGTTTCTGATTAAAATGAATATTGGCAAAAAACATGAAAAACTAGCATTTGATTCCCATTAAAACAAAAATAAACTCTTACAGGGAGCATGGAGGATCCCTACTAATTAGTATTAATTAGTATAGTGGTTAACAACTGTGTTTAGCCTACCTACTATTTCATGTCAATATGGCTGCTGAGAAAAAGGCTTATTCCGTATACAGGTGCACCATTGTCAGCATGAAGCGTCCTCTACCTCACCCCCATAGAGCTTTTCCACAGAACACAGACATGTCACAGTTGGAGCAGCACGGGTGTAAATAATTCAAATAAATAATGTCTGGATTCCTTTTACCTAGTCTGGTTTCAGGGTTTTATATTCACTATTTGGCGCACAGAGAAAAGGCAATTTGAAGTGCTGTACATAAAACATTAAAAGCATCAAGTCAAAGTGCAATAAAGGGAACAACTGTAAACCTATGAAATGTAGTTTTAATACATTAAATTATCATAAATCCAACCATTAATTCCAAAATAGATGTAAGAGCCATTAAGTGATATTTTCAAGGATTTTTTTCTGTCTCTTAAACATATTGATTTTAATATATTTGCACATTTATAGATTCTGGATTTTTTAAAATAAGGTTAACAGTTGTTATGGTAACTTGGTTGTGTATGTGGGGGGGGGGGGGGGCGACACAACATTTTATGCAGTCTACGGTATTTTACAGCCTTAAAACATGTCTAGAGAGGATATTTAGTGATGTGACTGACTGACCCTTCCTCATTTACAGATAATAAATTAAATATTGACTGTCAACCGTACTCAGACGCATTCTCAGATTGTGTTTTACGTCCATGGGCAAAGGCTTATTAAAATGGGGGAGGGGGTCCAGACATGGCCCCCTCGGTCCTGCCTAACGTGACGTCAGTGTAACCAGGCTCGTAGGAGGCGGAGCTACAGCAGCAGCAGGTTCATGTTTTTCTGTAGAACTCACACAAGTGAGCAAGAAGCCACGCTATGACGTGAAAAAAAGCGTCATTTTTGACAGGACTCTCCAAACTAGGAAAAAAAAAACAACAACCATACGTGTCCAGAGCAGCCTCGGCCTGGGTAAGAGCACCTCAGGTGGTTCATTTAACTTTGTTTGTGGTAAAGTCAGTTTTAAGGACCTGTTGGAGCAGCTAGCCTCTCTGAGCTAACATTAGCTTGTTGACTTTAGCTCGCCGTTGCTTCCTAGTGATTTTTGCCAAACACAGGAAGTTACATATTTGTCAAAACCCGTCTGTCGGAGGGCACAAAGCTACTATTTAACTTGTGTTTTTCCGGTCACATTTGAGGCCATTTTGTCATGTGTCGCTTGTGTGTGTCATCCAGATGTTGAGGTTTTTTTTTTGGCTGATGTGCCACACCTGTTAAGTAGTATTTAAAATTGCAGATGCAGCCAGGAAACATGCTGTATAGACCCACATATTTTATAGATCATAGTGCTGTTGACACTACTAGCTGGCTGTTTTTGAGATCACTTTCTCTCCTGTAGCTGCTTTACAACTTATCATTTAACTTATCAAACTTAGCATTTGCTTGTTGTTGTTGTTGTTGTTGTTGTTGCTGTTGCTGTTGCTGTTGCTGCTGCTGCTGCTGCTGTTGTTTTCTTTGCCAAACTCTGTTCCAACACGAGGGTTTTCCCCCTTGTGTTAGGGTAGTCTAAATAAGAACATGTTTTTAATTAACATGCCTTCTGAAATTAATGTTGATTAAATGATGTCACAACTTTGCTGAGTAAAACGCCCCGTAAATATGGAATAAAGGCAGATATATAAAAAAGCAGCTCAAGGTTTGGCTTTTTGAAGTTTCCCAGACAACCCTGTTTACTGGGAACTGAATCCTCAGCAGTTTCATACCCACATGACAGGAGCTGCTGGTTAAATTTAGAGAGCTGCCTCCTTAGTTCACATCTATATGTGTGTTCAGATAAGAACAAAGCTGACGATGAGTATATTAGATTTTACGTCATGATAATCAGTGGTTTGTGTTTTTACATAAACAGTCAGGGTTCCTACGGTCATGAAAAACCTAGAAAAGTCACAGGATTTGAAAACCGCAGTTCACAGACATAAAGATTTGTAAATATAAATAAACCTGGAAAGTCTTTGAAATGTTATGGAAATTCGCTTCTCAAGTATCAGCATGGGTTCGGTTCAGATTGACTGAGAAGTCTATACTGGTTAAACAGTACTTAGCGGCACAACATCATTTAAAACTGTGTTTTTCTACATTTACAATTATGTAAGATGTATTCTGATGCTTAAAAAAAGTTTTGTTACATCCATTTAACTTCATCTTTTCAAGGGCCCTTTTCTTTCTTTAATTGTTTTACTTTAGAAAATTCCTCTTTCTGAATTAGATAAAATATACCAATAAGAAACTTTTTTTTCACACTTTATAGACAAAATGATGAAAGATATCATATCAAATAATCATCTGATAAATCAATAAATTTCTTTAAAAGGTTTATCTACACAGTGCACCAGGAGTAATATTTCATTTTGGCCCGCCTTTAACTGGTGATAAACTATCAGTGCCACATCCTTTTAATAAAAAGCTTATGTAACGGCTTTATCACCGTACACATACAATTAAGTCACACAAATTAAGCCAACATCTTGTCTTCCCTTTTGATCTGTATGTGGTGCTGAGCCAGCGCGAGTAATGAATGGAAATCTAGTGGCGTGTGTCTATTGTGTCGGGAAGAGAAATGGGCGGAGGCCGTCCCCCTCATCTAATATTCAGCCCTGAGTGAAGGGGGGATGCTGAGCTTGAGCCCGGCGGTGCTTGTTGAATAATGTGTGCCAGTGAGCAAGGGATAAAGATTGGTATTGACCAGGCAAATATAACTTTCAGCTTACACCAAGGTAAGTGCTTCATCTTTAAACCTTTATTGGCAATTTTTTCAGACCATATGTTTATCACTCTCATTCTGGCTCCCCCCCCCCCCCCCCCCCATTTTCACTCTTTTCATGGCTTTTACTGTTTTTTTTTCTCTGCTGGGTTTTTATTGTGTTTTGTTTGTGAGCTCCCATTTGGTCATTGCTTGAACAGAGAGAGGGAGAGAGAGAGCTGAAGGTTTACTGATTGGTTCTTGTGTGCTGTAATTGTCCACCCATTGTACTGAAAGACAAGGAGCTGAGGAGGGTGTGTCAACAGGCTCCTATTGCCTTCACTGTAAACAAAGGATTTTTTCACTTTATGCTTGACACTGTGTGATAAGAAAGAACAGTAGGCAGGTGATCATTGATTAAAAAAATACAGTCTGACTCTAGAAAAAAAGATGTAGATATGCAATGTTTGGCCACTCTGATTGGACTGAATTGACTGTTTTGGGCCTTTTCTGCTGCTGACAGACCGACAGTCATGGGACATTTTTGTGCATTTATTGACCTGAGCCTGAGCTGCTGGTCTCAAGGATTATGTTGAAATATTGAGCAGCGTGTTTGCTAATCTTTGTGTGACTGGCCCATTGCCAAGGCAACTTGACTGTAATGCAATGAAGGCAGCTGCCTAATGTAATGTTGCTCTGACTGGAAGTAAGTCTGATGATAGAAGAGCCCAACTTGATGAATCATTTTCTTTTTTTTTTTTTTTTAAACCATCGCCCGAATCTCTACTACAGCAAAAAGCGGTCATGTTTGATGTTGAGGTAAAAAACGGCTAAAGACTCAATAAGGAGAAGAACTGTGCTAGTCAGTGTCTTCAGAATAGTGGCGCCT
Source organism: Lepturacanthus savala (assembly GCA_030544235.1). Classification (NCBI taxonomy): domain Eukaryota; kingdom Metazoa; phylum Chordata; class Actinopteri; order Scombriformes; family Trichiuridae; genus Lepturacanthus; species Lepturacanthus savala. The sequence goes on along the minus strand of CM060469.1, from coordinate 14,049,908 downwards.
ATTTACAGATAATCTCCCCAAAGCGGGCTGTCTGCATTGATCTGTCAGACACAGACAAATGCCTTACTGTGTTTTCCTGCTACTTTCCTGTCATTGTGAAGCCGTTCCAGTAGCATTGTGTACTTCTTTAGAGAACTTTGCTCTTTATGTTTTCTTTTTTTTCTTTTTCTTTTCGGTTACAGAAGTTTCATTAAATCTCAAGGATTAAGGCAAAGGAGAACGGTAGGACTGGGATTGGTCTCGATATAATTAGAGAACACAGCTCAGCGCACCAATTGTCCAAGTCATCATTACTTCAAAAAGATGAATGTTTAAAGACTATTGTTTGTCTTCAGCGGTATTTGATGACTTAGTGCAGTTTCTCAAGCGAAGCGCTGCGGTCGCTCTGCCTTCATTATCCCGATCAGACAAATTTCAGTTCGTGTTTTCAGCATGAGCAGACAGGCTCAGCTGAACTAAAGCGAATGCCTCTGTCGGCTTTTATGTAATGAGCATGTTCGTTGCATTATCCGACTTCTTTTCTCAGAAAGAGTTGTATATGTTTTTTGAAGAGAGTGCGTCATCTTTTCTGATTGTGCACGGGGATGATTACAACAAAAAAGATGCAGGCTCTGTTTTTTTTTTTATTTTTGTGTGTGTGTTCATGGGTAGGTTTGTGTGTGTCAGTCAGGTTTGGGACAGTGCTCGTTATTTCCCTAACATCACTTCAAAGACACCACACCCTCTTCCTGGCATGGATTTTAACATCTACGCTTGTCTCTTGGTAAAGTCTTATATTTGGCCGTGCAGCTCAGATAGTTACCATAGGTTTCCTTTGCCTACTGTGAATGCTAATCAGCTTTCCTTTCCCTCTACAGTGGTGTACAGGTGGTTAGCGTCCAGCCATGGATACCACCACTTCCCTGAAGATGACCTCTTTGGCCATCCAGAGCCTCTTCAGCTATGTGGAGGAGGAGAACCTGGCTGCAGTCAAAGCACATTTGGATAAGTTCAAGGAAGTGGACGGCAGAAGCGATGTAAGTCACCACAACCGTCCTGTTGGCTCAGGACATGTATTTTAGGGAGGAGTTCGCAGAAATGGAAAGATCATGTAATAGGTGTTTTTGGGAAAAGGGACAACAGAATTTGTTGTGAAGCTATAAGTCATTTGAAAGAAAAGACATATGGAAAAGACTATGGCAATACCATAAAATATTGCTGTTGAACCATGAATGACCTACTGCGGCTAAGAAAGTGTTCACTACTCGTGGATTTCTTTTTCCATTTTGACATTTTTTAAAGATAAATGTCAAATTCCCTTTGATTCAGTGTTATAAAATAATAATACATGAATACATACATTCTTTTTTCAAAGGTACTACTCACTCACCTAAAATGTCACTTTGATGAAATGAACAAAATTTAGGTGGGTTTTGTGGTAAGTCAGCACAAGCTGTTAACCTGTACTTACACATTAAGTTATTGTCTCAGAAAAACAAAAACAAAACTCTACAGCAAAAATGTGTATCTGCAGCTGAAAATGTCTCCAATTACACTATATACCCCTGGATTATTGCTATAGTGCCACTGATCCCTTAAAGTAGGAGTCTCCAATCCTGGTCCCTGAGGGCCACCATGGGTGCAGGTTTTTGTTCCAACAAAGCAGTAACACACCTGAATCTACTAGTCAACCACTAGAACGCCTTGCTAAAGGACCTACATTAGTAGAATCAGGTCTGTTCTGTACGGCACGGATAACCACCAGATCTGTATTATTATTTAAAATGTTTTTATATGTCCTAAAAATGTCTGAAGGTGCTCTTTAGATCTAGGATCTTTAGACACCAGCTACTATAGGTGATTTACCAACACAAGGGTGCTCAAATGTAATGTTGCCACTTATCATTTATTGTATTATTTTATTGTATCACAGTTCAAGGAGTATAACCATCTGTTAGTTTTCTGTTCAGTTCTCCGAGGGTTAACAGTGTAAATAATTGTCAGCATGTCTTAAAATTCTTATCACAGTTCTCCTTTACCCTCTCTGTTTGTTTCAGAATGGACAGACGCCCCTGATGGTGGCAGCAGAGCAGGGCAATCTGGAGATAGTGCAAGAACTCATCAGGAGAGGAGCCAACGTTAACTTTGACGATGTTGTAAGTATGCACGTACGTCTAAAAACTGTGTGCAGCTAAGGAGGGCCACATGGAAACACAACAACAAACAGGTGCACGTGGCGTTGAGGGATTATTTGTAGAAGAGCACATGAGAGTCCGGGCACAGGTGGAAAACAATGCGGTCATTTAAACCACAGTATCCACTTGAAAAAAAACGATGTAGCCGAAGTAGTGGCCTTAAAGTTCCGTTCTGCTGAACTCACCACACTCTGACTTAGTCCACGCCGATTATGAACCATAATGACAACTCATTACACACTTTTACCTTCACTCTTTCCACTAAATGACAGGATCCGCTCGCTGGCCAACACCCTGCGCCTCCAGAATCCAGCCTCCACACACGCACACACTCACGCATGCGAACGCCCTCCTACGACACGCTACACCTCTCATTAACATGAACTCACGTAAATGTAACCTGCTATTACACACGGCACACTCAAAACGTATGCTCATTTTCGACGAAGAGGAGAGGAGAAGCATTACATAGTCGCTCCTGTCTCTCACACTCTCTGACTCTTCCTGTCTGTCTCCACCCTGGAACCCTGTTCCCATGAGTACCTGGTATGACCAGCTGGTAGGTTCATTGCCTTGACCATTCCCAAGCCGTACGGCAAAGAGCTCGGACAGCCGCTCTTTGAACTGGAGTCGGGAGTATCATGGGAGTTCCCTCGGTAACAGGTTGTCTCTGTGCACAGGACTGCTGGACGGCATTGATCTCGGCAGCTAAGGAGGGCCATGTCGAGGTGGTGAGGGAGCTGCTGGACAACAATGCCAACCTGGAACATCGAGATATGGTGAGGACAGAAGCAAAAAATAAGCGATGGAGTGTGGAAGGAGATTTAGAGTTCGTAGAAAGTTATTTTACATTCTCCTGGAAACATTTTGTGTCTGTTTTCTATCTGAGAAATACATTTGACATGCCATTATACAACATATTGATCCCATATTATATTCTCCAGAAAGATACTGTAATATATAAATACTAGAAATAAATACTATACTATAGAATCCAGATAAAGTGTAAATGTATTGAGTAGGTAAAAGAATTATTGTGTAGGGTGGAGCAAAAAGACAAGTTATACAATATACCCGAAACATTAAACTAAAGAGGTTGATCAACAAACAGTTCTAAGTTGACTGAATATGTTGCTTTTATACAATTTAAAATCTAAATAATGTCATGATGTCTTGATTTGATGTACATAAATGTTTTTTATTCAGCGCAGTACTGGTTAAACTGGCTGATCCATTAGTCTTGAAATGGACATGAAATGAAATTACCATTTGTGTGATGGCTCCTCTCTAGTAGTAATCCCATTTACTGAGTCTGTGGTTTTCTCTACATGGTTCAGTGATGTGATTTGCTCATAGGATACAGGCCTGTCAGAGACAGGCGATCGTCTGCAGCGTAAATTAGCAGCTGTTCTGTATTAGTAGACTATTGGCAATATGCAAATGAGATAGTGTTTATTACCTGCAGCAGAACATGATGGGTATTTTTGCGACTACTATTTTTTTTTCCCCTAGGTTTCTAAATGTTTCTAAAAGTCCTATATTGGAATTCAATGGTTCCAATTCAGTGATTACCGGCAGTATTTTATCATGCATGATAAGACATGTAGAGTTGATTTTTAAATCCTTAGCCTCTGTGACTTTATGGAAGTGAGTCAGGACGTCAACTGAGTCATTGCTACGCGGGCCATGTCTAAGCTCCACAGGACAGATCACAGTGGGATTATAATAAACCGCGAAGTATCAGTGTGATACTGTTAGACACTGGAAAGTGTGTCACACCAGCTGTAAATAGCACTTTTTCCTACCACAAAATCTGCTAAGATTTTATTTATTTGGGGGGGGATTGAATAACTAGAAAATCACTCTGAGAGAGCAGACCTCAGCCAAGTATATTGCGACTCCCACCCAATGTTGTTGTCACAGGCGTAGTCAAAGTCCTCTCTAGGTGTCTCTGGTGCAGTGTGCAAAGAAAACAACCGTTCCCAATATTCTCTGAAAATTGGACAAAATCCTGCCCTTTTTGAGGTATGTTGCTAACAAACAGACAGACACAGACTAAAATGTAACCTTCTTGGCGAAGGTAATAATACATTTTATTTGTGGGTGCCTTTCAAAGCACCCAAGGACACCTTACTAAACAGTTAAAAACAAACAGCAATGCCTGATGGCAAAGCACTAACCTTTTAAAGTCAGACCAGGTAGAAGGTAAATAATAAATTGGACATGGCCCAAACAGAACCCTGTGGAACACCACTGGTGACAGGAAAAAGACATTGACCTCAGTTTTTTTAATGTTGATCTTAAAGTGTATTATAATACATAAAACATATGTATATACCATTTTTGAAATAATGTAGTGATGTTCTTTCATTTCCTCTCTTCTTTGTTGCCGTATTTCTTCTATAAAATGTATACCAATCAATGTGCTGTGTTGTGTTTTCTATGTAGGGAGGTTGGACCGCTCTCATGTGGGCAGCCTATAAAGGTCGTACAGAGGTGGCACAACTGCTTTTGGAAAAAGGAGCTAACCCCAACATCACTGGCCAGGTACTAAGAATGGACACACTGTATTTCTGTATATTTCCCCATAATAGTATGTATAGCCCATGACACATTTTCATTTGGTGATCAGGAAACGGTTATATCACTCCTTTCAAACTAAATCTAGTCTCGGTCAATCTAGAATCGGTCATTTTATTTAAAACAAAGTGCTAACAAGATGTGTTTTATTCTGATTATGCCATGTGAATATATTGCAATGCATCAGGGCTAATATAAACATTAGTTTTAAATATCAGTAAACAACTTCAGAGTAACAAGAATGTGAAGCCAGCCACAACTTGGTGCTTCACCTGCACAATGCAATACCTACCCTGTCATCTGCTGTTTCAGTAATGCGAGGTGCCTTAAAGTATTAGTATGACCACGGGCCTGACACTGATCATTAGTCATTGTCAGCATGACTTCATCAGCCCTGTCTGCTGTCCCAACAGTACAGTGTCTACCCCATTATCTGGGCGGCAGGTCGAGGCCACGCTGAGATTGTCCATCTCTTGCAAGAGCACGGAGCCAAGGTCAACTGCTCAGACAAGGTAAAAACATACTAATAGATGTTCATCATGAATGTTCTGGTTCATGTGCATCCTTTAATCTTGCCCCACTCCCTTCTTCCTGTATTTATTATTCTTCTCTTATAATGGTTTAGATCTTGTGATCGTTCATCTCTTTCCACTCATGTTTCATTCACGCTTTCATTGTTTTGTTATGTGCTTTCGTTTGCAGTACGGCACTACCCCTCTGATCTGGGCAGCCAGGAAAGGTCACTATGAAAGTGTGATGCACCTTCTGGCCAATGGAGCGGATGTGGACCAGGAAGGAGCTGTAAGTAGATTATAAATATCCTGTAAATGGTAGAAACACGTTTATACACTATTATAATGTTTGAGTGAGTTTGACATTATAGAGCTGATTTAAAAATATAATTAAGGTTTTCCTTTAAAATGTAAATCAAAGTGAAGATATTTGTGTTTAAAATGCTTTTATTGATAAAATAATAAAACAATATTTAGAAGTAAGTATGGAAAATTGCCGAAAACATGACAAAGAGGCCGTCATTATTCACAAGAGACATTTAGACATGTCATAGTATTAAAAGCACGTATGTAAACTCTGAAATTAAAAAATTCCATTTAACCAGAGTTACTGTCACAGTAACACTGTCACGCTGTCATGCGTATGTTGTGATTTTCCTGCTATGACAAGTCGAAATGGCTGTAAAACCATGTATGCTTTCTATAAGGCTTTGTACCTACTTTCATTTAACACTTTGGCAGTCCGGAACCGGTAGCTTAACAGCCGTGCAAGTAAAATTGCATTTTGGGATCAGTATGGCTGCCGTGATACATGAAGCTGCCTGTTCTGCCCATTTGGTTTTCACACAATCAAGATTTAAGGCTGCCAAATGCCACTCGCCCATTAGTAAACCGCAATATTAAATAATTGATTACACACAGCACATCTGTGCTCCTTCGAGTCATGTTACATCTGTGCCGGCACAAACTGAATAATGGGATAGTTTGATATGTCGCATCAATAATCAGATGAAACTGTTGTAGCTAATGTCGCAGAGCAATTAATTTATATGTGATTAAGGGACTAGTGCCTGGAAAAATATGAGTTATTAGGCTTGCTAAATGAGATGTCAATAAAACGTTGCAATTAAAATTGTCCTTTCTCGCAGAGCTGCTGAAATTAACAAAAAAATATTGAACAACACCCAGTCAAGTGGAGAATAACATCTGGAATATTTAAATGCGACGCAACCTCAAATGTTTCTTTCTTTGCCGTTCCAGAACTCGATGACAGCTCTGATCGTGGGAGTGAAAGGCGGCTACACGAAAGTTGTCAAGGAGTTGCTGAAGAGGAACCCGAACGTCAACATGACGGACAAGGATGGAAACACAGCCCTGGCCATCGCTGCCAAGGAGGGTCACATAGAGATTGTACAGGACCTGCTGGATGCTGGCACTTATGTCAATATCCCAGACAGGGTGAGGCCTCCCTCGCAGCATTGCCAGTCTGCTGTTTTAGACCAACAGGATGTTATAGAGAGGTTGATGTGAAATATAATGTTAATTAAATACAATACCGTCTCCCTCATTTTTACTGTCTGTCTCCTTTTTGCTGTCTTTTGTAGAGTGGGGAGACAATGCTGATCGGGGCAGTGAGAGGAGGTCATGTGGAGATAGTCCGAGCCCTGTTAAACAAATATGCTGATATTGACGTCAGAGGCCAGGTAGGGGGGCTTCTTTCCCACTGTCTTTGCTGTATTATTGATGTTTAAATGCATGCAGGAGGCCTTCTTGTGTTCACTGTTAACTGTGCAATTTAATACTGTTTACTTGGCTCTATTGATTTTGGTATAGTGAACTTGTAACCAGCGGGTTAGAATTACACAAATACTATTGTATTAACACAAACCGACACAGTATGCATAGTTATGTATTATGTGAACACTGTGCTCAATTAGAACTTGTTCATGTGCCTTTTGTATTTCTGACAGATATATAATTTGCCTTGTTTCCTTTCCACATCAGGATGGAAAGACTGCCCTCTACTGGGCTGTGGAGAAAGGCAACGCGACCATGGTGAGAGACATCCTGCAGTGTAATCCTGACACTGAGAGCTGCACCAAGGTATGGAAAAAATCCTCTAAAGTATCATGCTTCTCATTTTTTTTTTGCATATACTGTATTGTGGTCAATTGGGGAAAAAACATCAACAACATAAATGTTACTGCTATTCTTTTACTGCTGTTTCTGAAAAATAATAAAAAATACTGTTGAATCCTATGTTTTATAAGAACCTATATAGGCTTTTAATTGTATGAAGATGGAGTCCTTTTTTCACTTGTGCATTGACAAATGTAAATGCATTTAAGAATAACAATGACAATGTGTTTCTTTTTATTTCAGGAGGGAGAGACCCCGCTTATCAAAGCCACAAAGATGAGGAACATAGAGATAGTGGAGCTGCTGCTGGATAAAGGAGCCAAAGTCTCTGCTCTGGACAAGGTAAAACACATTTAAAAGAAACACATATCTATGCAGAACATCCTCATCATAATAACTTGATAGCTTTATATGAATTTTGCAGTCTGGAGGTTTGTTTTTGCCCCACTAGCAGCAGAGCTGAATTGAATGTTCACAATCCCAAAATTACTACGAAATATCAACCATTGACATATTTTAGATTTATTATTATAATTTCAGCTGTCGTCTTCAGCTATGATATGATATGGCCTAGTTATCTGTCCCCAAACCATTATCAGCACACTGTTTCACTTTGAATTCTGATCACTATCTTTAGATCAATGAGAGACATTTGTGATTTTGACATTAGTCATTTCTGTGTTTTTGTTTTTTATTTTTTGTACATAGAAAGGTGACACACCCCTCCACATTGCTATCAGAGGAAGGAGCCGAAAGTTGGCTGAGCTGCTGCTGAGGAACCCTAAAGATGGCCGCCTGCTGTACCGCCCAAACAAGGCTGGAGAGACACCATACAACATCGACTGCTCCCACCAGAAAAGCATCCTCACACAGATATTTGGAGCCAGTACGACCCATTTCTCCCATTCAGGGGAAAAAAATGTCACAAAATGAGCTTATAGACTCGTACAGGAATCAGACAATATTTTACTACTTTATCTTCTTCTTATCTTCTTCTTCTCATGTCTCATCCCTCTCTCTTTTAGAGCACCTTTCCCCCTCTGAGTCGGATGGGGACATGTTGGGTTATGACCTGTATAGCAGTGCTCTAGCAGACATCCTGAGTGAGCCCACCATGCAGCCACCCATCTGTGTTGGTCTGTACGCTCAGTGGGGCAGTGGCAAATCTTTCCTTCTTAAGAAGCTGGAGGGTAAGTTAACCTCCGCTGCTTTAGAAATGTGGAAATTTGCATTTTGGACAGTTTCTTACCTTAGTTTCTTCAATCCTTTTCCAAAAGTTAGAATGTTAAATAGAATTCAAGGCTTGAAATATTTGACCTAACTTGTTTTCTTCTTCCATCAGATGAGATGAAGACATTTGCTGGCCAGCAGATAGAGCCGTTGTTCGAGTTCTCCTGGCTAGTGGTCTTCCTCACTCTGCTGCTGTGCGGCTCAGTGGCTGTGATTCTGGGCTTTACTGCTGATCCCAAGCTGGCAATCGCCGTTTCCCTCAGCCTACTCGCTCTGCTCTACATCTTTTTTGGTAAAAACAACAACAAAAAAAGACAGACTTGCTACAAACTAGATTTTTTAGAGAAGAATCTGCTATTGTTTAAACCTGCAACACAAGATGGATGGGTGTGAACGGCCTGTTTAGCAACAGCCTCATCCTCAGCAGATCATATTCTTTGGGCTGAAACTCAGCATGAACTTTGTCAGTATGCACGCTGCTGTCCCAAGATGTAGAGCAGGAGTATTTAAATAATAAACCTTTCTACAAGATACTTGAAGCTGTATAGCTCACTAGAGGGTGCCATTATACAACCAACAGCAAGAATGAAGACTTGTGTTTTTCAGCCGTAGCTGTTACTGATTTTGAAAGGTCCCATATCGTAGGAAGTGAGATTTGTTTTTTTGTATAAATTCATCATTTTGATTATAAGTGTAGGTGTTATATCAATATTGTCCCATGTTTCAAAACACTCAATCCACATTCAGAAAGAGTGCCTTCAAATGAGCTGTGAGAACCTGTGAAGTTGTGATGTCCCAACTATAGAGTCACCGCTCACCCCCCATTCACCGCTATTAAAAACAGCCAATCAGAGGCTCATTATTTTTTAATGAGTATGATCAAATGTGTGAAGATAAGTTATCAATAAATGTTTTTGGCTTTCTAAGCAGTTGACCACCTCCTCTTTCCTTTTCCTAGTCCTGGTTTACTTTGGAAGCCGGCGTGAGAGGGAGAGCTGGAACTGGGCATGGGTCATCAGCACCCGTTTAGCGCGCCACGTCGGCTACCTGGAGCTTCTGCTCAAACTGATGTTTGTCAACCCCCCTGAACTTCCTGAACAAACCACCCGTGCCCTGCCTGTCAGGTGACAATGCCACACACACACACACACTCACACACACACACACACACACACACACACACACACACACACACACACACACACACACACACACACAGAAATATAAGAAACACAGTGACTACAGTTTTCATTGAGAATAATACAATATCAGTTCCCCTGATCCAAGACAAATTAAATAGTCCCATTTACAGTTTCCCATCTCTCGCTATCCCACATTTCACACAGGTTCTTGTTCACGGATTACAACCGTCTGTCCAGTGTTGGAGGGGAGACCTCCATGGCAGAGATGGTTGCAACGCTCTCAGATGCCTGTGAGAGGGAGTTTGGCTTCATGGCCACCAGGCTCTTCAGAGTTTTCAAGAATGATGAGATCCAAGGTGATTTTAACATCCTTTACTTTAGTTGTTTTTAATGACAGCGAAACAAGTCAAATGTAACCTTATTTAACAGCAACTAAGAAGGCGTCTTAATTATATTTCTTATCAATACTAGGTTGTCAAAGATGCTTTTTGTGAGTTTAAAAGCATAATGGAACTATTTCTTTTATATATTTTATCTGTATTATTAATATATCTCTCACGTGACCTCTGCTTTATGTAATCCAGGTAAAAAATGGAAGAAAACATGTTGCGTTCCCTCCTTCATCCTGTTTTCCTTGACACTGGGCTGCTTGATCACTGGTATTGGCCTGCTGGCTATATTTAAGGTGGGTTCAAGCAATCAGAAAAGCTTAATATTGATGATGTTTATTTACACAGGGATCTGAATCCAGAGCACATATTTAATAGGAACCACAATATATGAATGTAATAAATATATCCTGTTAAGTTGTGATTATTATAGACTCTTTTGTTTTTATGTATAATTGTTTTTATAATTAAAATCTCGAGTGTCACACAGCCTTTCGTTTATTTAGTGTACTTGCTCTATTTAGACAACAGGAAAGAAGTAAGTAGGGAAACTTCATATATGGACAAATGTGACTCCAGGGGAAGGGGACTGTCCTAGTGGATGAACTCTTGTTAAACACATCTCTGCTTAAACTCATCAGTTTTCTTAATTCCTCAGGTGGACCCTGAGAACCTAACCGTGAATGCAGTGCTAATAGCGATGGCCAGTGTGGTGGGCCTGGCTTTACTACTCAACTGTAGAACCTGGTGGCAGGTAGCCGACTCTGTCCTCAACTCTCAGAGGAAACGCTTGCATAGCGCTGCCAACAACTTGCACAAACTCAAGAGTGAAGGATTTATGAAGGTAAAATAAATATACTTTGGAAACCCCCAGGCAACCTGACGTAATAGTCGAGGCAGAATACTTATGTTTGAAATGAAAATGTTTTATTTTATATCCTGTAGCCACCTTTTTTCCAGAAAGATCTGTTATTAGCATAAAATGCCTGAGTAGCACTTAAAAGTGGCATCAAACAGTAATCTCATTAGGTCAGAGATGTATATTGTCTGTTCTCATTGTGAAAATGGTTTCAAGCTGTCATTTCTTTACCCATCTCACATCAGGTTCTGAAACACGAGGTCGAGCTAATGTCAAAGATGGCCAAGACCATTGATGGCTTCACCCAGAATCAGACGCGAATGGCTGTCATCATCGACGGGTTGGACGCCTGTGAACAGGACAAAGTCCTCCAGATGTTGGACACGGTGTGTGTTTGCGCTTGCGTTTCCTTGTGGACGCATAAATAATGAGCACGTCTCTCTTGACGGATAAAAAGCTAATATGAAATCATTAAATTTACTAACATCTGTCACTCGGGCAGATTTATAACCATGAGAGACTGTTGTAGAGCAGCTGCCACGCGGCCTTAACTTTCAGTGGGTCTTTCACCTGTGCACACAGAGTCCACACATCTCCGGTGGTGTGTGACAACCCTGGGTTTCCCAGCTGCCTCAGCTCACCTCCAAGTTTAGATTCTTCCTCCCAGCTGCTGTAATAAAATTTCCTTTAGCCAAATGTTGTTATTTGGTGAAGTAATCCCAGAGTAGATGGCAACGTCCTGTGTGCTAATGCAATCTTCTCATCTCTGCAAGCACCTCCCAGTCACTCTAAAACCATCTTCTGTTGAAAGTGATTCAAATACAACACTCATTTCTTTCACACTTTTTTGTAGGTTACACAAATTACCAAATTAAATCTTTTTTTTTAATGCAGTCTGTGTACTTTTCCTACCAGTTAATGTGCATTAAAGATGCAGACATGTGACTGTGTTGACAGCTGCTGCAGGGATGGAGGTTCATCATCCTGTGGGGCGAGCTCGAGGGTGCTGGCCAGGGGTTAACAAGCCATGTATGCATGTAACACAAATCAATGTCCTGTGACACTTGGACAAGGTCCCTCAGTTAGCAGAGTGGAAATCCCCAACACCATGTGCTGCAGACAGTCGGCTCTCAGAGGAGCCATTAAGTTCTACAGCTGAGTATTGCTCCTAGTTGTCATGATGTTGATTAGATTGTAACCAAAAAAAAAATGGGTCAAATGCACACCTGTAGAACTGAGGTGCTGGCAGGCGAAAACAAGCATGACAAAAAAGGAGTGAGTGAGCGGCTGCTCTTCATTTTTCATGTTTATTAGATTGTAAACAACCTTTTTTGAAACTAAGGAACTACAGTGATCTAATGTGCTAAAAACACAGATTTTATGCCTGGCCTATATCACTCTTAAACGTTCGCAACCTTGTCTAATTATGCGTTTTCACATCACAAGCCATATTGTAGAAAGGACAGTGTGATAGCTTAGCAAACATATCTAATTTAACACATTATTGTGGTTCTTTTCTCCTCACAGGTGAGAGTACTCTTCTCCAAAGGCCCTTTTATCTCCATCTTTGCAAGTGACCCTCATATTATCATCAAAGCTATCAATCAAAACCTCAACAGTGTACTAAGAGACTCCAACATCAACGGCCATGACTATATGAGAAATATTGTCCACCTGCCAGTATTCCTAAACAGCAGAGGCCTCAGTACAGCCAAGAAGCTCTGCATGGCAGCACCCACCAACGGAGACGCGTTGCCTGCCGAGGGTAAAGGACTCTTAACACAATACATTTTGATATAGGAAGATTTTCTTGTAGGTACGTTGGTGTAATTTCTTCTTCTCTCTCCAGGATGGCATGAAGACATGGACAGAAAGAATAGCTTGAGCCAAGACCAGGCCAAGTTTGGCAGCAAGAACGCCCTCAACCGCAGGGTAACATTCAAATCAAGTTTATTTGTATCGTACAATATCACGTACAATGACTTGTTTGGGTTTACCCACATCAAGATTTATTAAAGACAATGAAAAAATGGGTGGAACCTGAACAGTGGCAGTTTGCAGGAAAAAATTCACTCTTTTGATTTCAATATTAATACTTAGAATTAATAATTTCATTGTAGTTTGTCCAATTTAGATCCTATAAAATTAATATGTATTATATGTATGTCATCCCAAATAGATACTGGTCACACGCCACCCAAGCCCACCACAACCAAATCAGAAGCTCCAAAAATAATGACAGGCTACAGAAAAGATGTTTATACCAAATCGAAATGAAGATATTTGTTTCTGTTTGTGGAATGACATCAAATAAGCTTCCTACTGCAGTCATTTCCCACAACATTCACGTTATCCTGAAATCTCATAAAGGTAGAGATGAATACTTGATACCTCGACGTTAATCAACCAACATGAAAATGCTGTTGATTCAGCAGAACTTTGAACAGGGAACCGTTGAAATGCTGTTCATGCAGCGTGTAGCCTGCAGAGGGTGGGAGCTGCTGTCTTAGAAAGCCTCAGCGCTCTCTGGTTCGGGCCTCCTCCCTGAAGGGGATGTTTCGGTACAGGCGTGGTGTTGGCAGCCGGTGCAGAGGCCAGAGGACAGGAGGCGGCACACAGAGAAGGAAAGAGAGAGGTGCTCGGTGTGCAGCCAAGATTCCTGGTGTAATTGATGTAATGGCTGTTTATCCTTCCTGCTGCGTTGCCACAGCCTAATGACAAGGCCTAGCAGCAGTGGGTCCCTGTGACAAAACACTGGCACCAGGTCTGCTGGCAGGAGGCTAAGTGACTCTGCTGCTGTCGCTGATGCCTTCCTCCCTCCTGCGAGACCTTATCACTAACCCCCCCCTCCTCCTCCTCCTCCGTCCGTACTGCCTCCCTCTCTTGTTTGTTTGTTTGACATTTGTTTGTACATCAGATTTATCTAGTACCCTCAATTAATGGTGTCGGCCCTTTTATTATGGGGCGGCATGCTTTTTTTTTTTTTTTTTTTTTTGCCCTCCGCCACTCGCTTGCTCTTGGCAGGAGGGCCCTCTTTCTACAAGTGGAGATTAAAACGAGGGCAGGAGGGGAAAATGAATTAGTGGCTCTCCATTTTCATGTGGCTTCTCAAGTTGCGGTTGACATTATGAATATCTCTACTATCTTATTTCCATTTATCGGGATCAAATGAATTAGTAAGTAAAATAAAACGTTCTCTCCAAAATATTAGCATTTTATAACCAGCGGTACTCTTTCAAATAAATCAGTGTCAGCAAAGCTAACCAATAAAGCTGTCACTACTGATAAAGTGAAATCGTGTGTGTATTGAAATCGTCTCTATATAGTTGACATTTTCAGCCCTGACTGAGTAGTGGCCATATGTTTCATCTCTCTGAGAAAGAGGTCATGAGACTGGCGTTACGACTTCAAAGTCAACCAAAAGCCTCGCCTTGGCTCATGACCATGGCAGCTGTCTGATATCATCACAGATGTTCTCCGGTAGATCTGTGTCAATAGCTACCCTGTGTCATGACTTCTAGCTTTGGACAGTGGTTCTTTGATTTTTTTTTTTTTTTTTTTTTTCCTTTTTGCAGTCACAGAGAATTCTATGTTTTTCTCATGAAGATATGATGTGGAAAGGAAGACAGAAGAAGAGTGTGGTTTTAAAAAAATAATGTAGTATCTGCTTTTTGACAGGGTTAAGTTGCAAACTGAGGTTGCAGGATTATCTTAATAACTTCTTAACTCAATAACAAGTCAAGCACTTCTTTATGCTACTGAAAAAGTTGTACTACGGTAACATTTTCTATGCTAATGTACCGTGATTTGATATCGAATGAGAGCAAGACGGTCCTATAAATGTATAATTCAGCTGCATAAGCTGGAAATACAGATAAACATGGATACGGTTTTGGTAGAGAAAACAAGGCCTAGTCACACATGTGTTTGTCTGTCCATTCAAGCATAAGGTTTTGCGATGACATGGCCTGCAATCACATGGTGACCCTGAAATGCCTGCTCTTCTGTCTCATGATGCTCAGCCTGCAGCAGTGATGATGCATAAGCTCTCAAATCCCCGCCACGGTCGGGAGAAAAGTTGAGCTATTGTTTCCCTTGTCATTGCAAATGATCTCCAGGGTTCTCGCTAGGACAAGCCTCTCCTATGTCTCCCGTGGCTTTAGTTTTACATTTGTGACCAGTAGATGATTGCTTTTCTCCCTGCCCCACTGTTAAACTATAAAATTCAGATTCTTGATTTTTTTTGCTTCGAATTCTGTCATTTAAGGTTCCAAGAAACGCTTGTCCAATAGTTGGACGATACATCAAAGTTGCATTGAAGCGATAAGTGAGAGCGTAGTCTTGGAGATATGTTCATCTTAGCATGCCAGCTGGACACATGATGCATCCAAACATTTACAATTTTCTGCTATTTTTCTTTTATCATCGTTTTTACTCTTATTAAGGACACATACCGGCGCCGGCAGATGCAAAGGACCATCACCAGACAGATGTCCTTTGACCTGACCAAGCTGCTGGTGACCGAGGACTGGTTCAGTGACATCAGCCCACAGACCATGAGAAGGCTGCTCAATATTGTTTCTATCACCGGTAAATAATAAACCACGTCCTCCTCTGACCTCTTCTCAAACACATTTTGCTTCTACAGAAACATTCAAGTTGTTATAATTGGTTTGCCTTTTTAAACTTTAGGCAGTTATTTGAGAAATGTTATTGTAGATGGAGGAAACGACCATAAAAGTAAAGCTCAGCTGGGATTCTATCCTAGACCAGTGGGAGCCAACATGTGGTTTCAAAGGCGTGGCCTTTGACCAAGCATTTTAATGAAGAGTGAATTATGCTTCGGAGCTTAAGCAGGCATTTAAGTTTATTAAATCAGTAGACACAAGACAACAAAGAGTTTGATGTTGACCAGCTGATGTGAAAGTTAAGACAACGAGCCTCTCTAGCTGATTAGTTAGTGAGATTGAGGTATAGCAAGATAGGCTTGTTATGTAGCTATAGGAGATTCTTGAAGGGTGTGACGATGTACGTATTACAAAATAATATCACCCTGTATAACACTGTCTCACTGACATCCCCAATTATATAAGCAACTATTTTTAAAGTTACATGTCCACTCCTTCTTTGTAACTGCCAGTTAACGAGTAGACCAGTGACTTCCTAAAGCCCACAGTCCTCTGTTGTTGACAGGTCGTCTATTGCGGGCCAATCAGATCATGTTCAACTGGGATCGGCTGGCATCGTGGATCAACCTGACAGAGGAGTGGCCTTACAGAACATCATGGATCATCCTCTTTTTGGAAGAGACTGAAGGCGTGTCTGACCAGGTCTCTCTCAAGACCATCTATGAGAGGTACACACACTTCACCCCTCCTCCAGTGTCTCACCTGCTTTATGTTTATCAAGCATCTCTGAGTAGGAACTGGCCAAAAATTCTCAATGACTCAATGATTTTTTTTGGTCCTGCCTTAAAGAGAAGTTATTATTATTTAATTGTGATTAATTAATAGAAATTACTTGTATCACTCTTGATAAACAGGCAACAGACAGAACAGGTGCTTTAACCTGTTAAGACTCAGATATTCCATCACAGCAGAGATGTTGTGATGACAATTCGCTTATTAAAAGACATGGTTTTATGTGTGTACTGTATGCGCTTTTTTTTTTTTTTTGTAAAAAAAATGCAGGTTTACAACAGTGGTAATAAGTTTTGGCTGGAATAAAGTTTTGACCATTTGATCAAATTTTTGAAAACTTTGATCACGCCTGCAGCGGCTCATAAAGATAATGTGCTCAACAACGTTCCTCAGTGAGAGCAGAGCCTACTTTTAGTTAGAACACGATGTCCACATGGCTCCATGTCACCTGCTTAAGACATCTGTTCATATTGTTATGGTGTATTTCACAACACTGGGAAGCATAAACAAAATATGTTTTCTCTTTAAATGTGCATCACACATGGGGTTGTCAGCATCGCTGTCGTATGTGCGATGCAGCACAATACATTTAAAAACTGTTTTTGCAAAAGCATGTGCATAGATGGCGCTGATAGAATAAACACCTGGCCCACTATTTGAATTTAAATATAAGCCTACATTTGTTTTTGAAGCCACGAGTGGTTTGCCAGTGTTTATATTAAGACTTCTATGTAAATTTGATATACATACAACCTACAAATACAAAGTAGTGATCCTCATCTAATACTCTGAACTGCAGCTGCCAGAAAACATTATATAATGCTCTCCTTCTTTGTGTCTTCATTTATTTCTCAAGTTTCTCTTCCCTCTCTTCTTAATTGTCTCTTTATGCCTCTCTTTTTAGCATAACAATCCTTAAAATCTCCACCTTCAGCATAAGATAAAACGTGAATGATCCTCAGAGATTGGGTCAGAGGACTTTTGCTCAGGAAACCCGTGAATCCATGCAAGGATTCTCCTTTGTCCGGACTTCTCTGATGAGATTAAGCCATAAAATAATTACATTTTTGTTGAATTGTCTGTGAATTTCTAATGTAAGTAGTTTTTTACCAGCAGGTGGCACTAGAGGATTTTGATTCAATGCATTGCACAGTCGCAGCTAATGGTTGTTGAAGACACACTAATTGGTATCTGACAGACATATTCAGTCATTTATCATAAGGCAAATGACTGTATTAAAGTATGGATTTCATGAAGGGACACGTCTCTTAAAAAAACAGCAAGAGCCACATTAAGCTCAGACATCTTTGGTTGAGCAGTAATGGAAAAGTGTTGTCACTGGGTGTGTGTACAGTATGAGTGAGAGTGTGTGTGTGTGGTCACCCACCACACACGGGAGATAGACCGACAAAGGCTGAGTTGCTGGGCTTGGGCACTGTTGTGAATCAGTCGCTGGCCTTTAAAGGTTGCACTCTGTCACAATACACTAGCGCCTACAACTCCTGTGGCAGTAGAGTGTCATAGACAGTTACTGTCAGCCAGTCAGCCAGCTAGATTCAGCAGACAACCCTCCCTCCCCCATCTGCATTGCAAAGCGCTGCCTCATTAGCCTAGGTTTTTGCTGTTTGATTTCCAAAGGACAATGGGCATCACCTTCCTGTTTTTATGTGATGATATGTGGGAAGCGTGCAATATGAGGGGAGGTGATGGGGAGGTGATGATTTCTGCCTTTTTGTAATTATTTAAGTGGGAAATTATGTCACTACACTATGTTTAAATATAGTGGACACCCTAAAGAAAATGTCCATACTTCTACCATAATTATTGTGGAAAATAAAACTGGGAGATGTAATTATATGCTATAAATAAAAGGGCACCCATTAGATTCTGCAGTGTTTTTACATGCAACGAAAGGCCTGGATTCAAGTGCCTTCACCACAGTATGAGATTGTGCTTACACTGCTCATTATACCTAATATAGCCATCCTCTTGTTTTTGACCAACGGCCCTGTCTTTCTTTATCTTCCTCCTTTCCAAATGGCTGCTCTGTTCCGCAGTGGCCATCGAAGAAGCGGCCTTAATGATGATGACAGGAAGCCTCAAACAGGCTAAACACAACGCCTTGCCTAGAGGCCTTATCTCTCGCACTAATCTTCCCCTGATAAGACTCAGGCCTCGGTCTGTGTATCTTTTTTCTGTCTCTGTTCTTTTCTTCCTCTTTCGTATGATCTGTGGCTCTTTAAGTCCCCTTTTTTTGTTGTTCTGGATGAGTTATTCTGTCTTTTGCCTTCGCAAAAGATGGGCACTTGACTCGCCTCTTAGAACCTCAGGCCCCTTCTTCCGACCGTCTGCTTGAGAAATGGATCACTTCTTCTTCTTGTTTTCCTTTAGTGCATATACACAGCACATGTGCACACACGCATAGACATCACACATTTAATTTCATAACTTCAATTCAGCTAGAGACCATTTCCTGGATTTTATAGATAACATCTATTTGTTTGCCACAAGACCAGCTTAGTTTAGACCTCTTGTCTATGCTGTGTGTATATTTTTTTACATACATAATGTCTGCATCTGAGTTGTTGGGTTCAGCCATTTTTACACAATGGAACTGCACATCCCTTGAGCATTACTAAGTGAATATATTAGTGGTGAAGTGAACGTGGGGGTGAGTCAGCCCCTTATAGGTCAACTGTCGCCCTGCATCTCAGTCACAAGGCAGCATGCTTTTCCTCTCTGCTCTTTTGTAATGCTTGCTACAGCTTGGTAGGCCACATTATACAGAGCATTAGAAATATTAGCTGTATTTCAAAGATTATAATTGGATAAAGGACACATGGGTGAGCCTTTTTCCATCTCACAGAATTTAAAGGTAATAATAAAAATGCAGGTTTGATCCTTGCCACAGTTGATCTCTTTGAGACTTTATGTCATTCCGAGCCTAAATTGACCCATACACTCTTAAACCAGATTGCTTCTCAGTGATGAAGAACAAAGCCGCTCTCTATAGCAGGTACCTGAACTCCTAGAAAATAAACAAAAAATAGAAACACTCACCCACCTTCCCCTCATATCGCACACAAACACACTTCCAAAAGCTGTTTTTAGCAACTTGCCTGGCAATAACAAGTGTCCATGAAGGGCTGTGAAGTGTCATTGTAGGACACGGTGTGAAGAGAAATGTTCAGCTCTAATTCCCGAAGCCAGAGCGGGCCAGTACAGCTTTCCTAATCTGATGGAGAATGTGTAATCAGTTAATAACCTCAGCGATTTCTATCATTAACGGTAAGACCGGGGGCTGCCCAGACTAATGCAGGGTAGCAGGGGGAAAGTACTGCGTAACAAAGATGGCACTGTCTATAGGAGAAAGCAATCAAGTTTACACACACGCACACAAAGAGCGTAGCTAAAATGTTTGTCTCACTCGTTCTGCAGGGAAAACTACAAATTACACCTCGAGCAGCGAGCCAGAGCCATGGCCTGTCCAGCACACTGACAGAAATTGAACAGAAAACAAGACAAGTGTTTTGGACTGGCCATCATAGTTGTAGCTGTCAAATTAACAACCCTAAATCTGTGTTGATCACTTGCAAATTGAATTTGGAGCCTGCAGCCTTGTGACAATCATTTTCAGCTATATCATTTCTTCCCACAATATTGTCTCTTCTCAGGAGTCAGTTGTTCCTTGTTTTAGCTGCTATTAGAGACTTAATGACTGCGCCGTAGCTACCTTCTGATTGGGCGGTGAGTGCAGTGATCTTTCTCAGGTGCAGAGGTGGAGCGAATGGTAAACCAATACTAAAGCCTGTTAGAGGGCTACTTGTGTACTCAGAGAACTGGAGTTATATCCAGGTAATTACTACTTTTGCATGTTTATTTTACTTGATGTTGTTACATTTAGCCATTTGGCAGAAGCTCTTACACTTAATGAAGAGGGACTTAAAGTGAATGAGCAAGTACAGGTTCTGAGTTTTTCTAAAGAGCTATAGAGGTGTCTGCCCACGTTTACTATGTTGTCCCACAACCATAGTGCTGTGGTGGTGCGAATTCTACACGTATACATATGCCTGCCTATTGAAAGTTGGCAGAATATTACGCTATCATTATTTTGTTATTTTATATTTTTAATAGTTGCCAAGAATTGATGGAGACTTTAGTCAAGAAACAAAATGAAATGTCCAGTAAATCTGATATTGCTTAGCTCCTGTATTTATTACCAAATCCTCATCTTCTATGATTTCATGCAATTTGTAGGCATTCAGTAGGTGTCTGTCTGAGACTTTTAATTTATTTTTTAATTTTCGTCATTGGTAATTTGTTTGAAAGTGAAATAGTTCTGTGTTTCAGTTGAGGGGTTAATATTAATATATTTGGAGCTAATGATGTATGGAGGCATGCTCAGTTGGCCCCACAGAGAGTTTATTCCTGGACGCCCAGATCCTGTTTTCAGCACTAGAAAAAAAAAAAAAAGTGTCACTGGTCCACTGAGCAGGTTCCTGCTCTGCTCTGACATCTGGTGCCCTGTCTGTGCCAGGATGCCCCCGCCGCACTTAGGAGTGTGTTTTTGGCGCTGCACCTGATTCTTCTGTTCATTACACGCACCCACACGTATATACACACACACACACACACAAACTATTGCATGGCATGCACTTATAGACACATGTATATACACTCTGCAATATACACATGTAGAAATGCATGCATGTTGTAACTGAAACATATAAAAACACTTTTTTTTTCTTTACAAGCTTTTCTGATTGAAAATATTCATACACACTCACCTAAAATTACACATAAAACTAGTGCATGTGGTATGCATGCAACACACACACAAACTCACACACACACCTACACCTAGCTCTCACACCAGTGCAAGAACATATGTCACCCTAACTCCTCTGAGAATCAGTGTAATTAATCAGACCCTGAGATGCAGGCTGCGTTCAACAAACACACATATGTGCGCACACACACTTTCACACAGTGCAGGAAGCAGAACACAGCGGAGAAATTGTTGTCAGATAAGGTAGTAGTGTTTAGAGGGCTGTTCGTTGCGGTGTCACTGTCTCTTGAATCTTGTTTTACCTTACGCCGTCTCTTTTTTTGTCACAGTAAAGACAAACTTAACTAGCTACCGTTTCCCTCGTCCTCTCTTCTCTCTTGTTTTGTTGGCCTGACCCTGCATTCATCTACTAAACAATCCCCCTTGCAGAGACATGACTAGAGCCAGGCTCTTCTTGGACACTTCAAAACTTTCTTTTTTTTTCTCTCTCTAATCGCACTCTGAATGAATATGCAGCCAGGCAATTCAGTCTTAATTAGAGAGACCCTTATCCCAAGTACTGAAACATTAAGATGACACTCTCTTCATTCAGGATTACTTTAATTGGCACAATTATTGTAATTTTGTTGCAATTATGCGCTGGGATAAAAGCGTCATTCCAAAGCACATGCGGGTGATTCCCTTTATGTGCAATCCTTTAATAAGCTTTTAAATATCTGGCCGCCAAAAAAAAGAGCATGATCCTATTCTGTTCTTATGATGAATACTGAACTTCTCCTGCACTCAAATGAAAGTCTTTTTTTTTGTAACATGGACTATTGTTTATGTGAATTCCCATTGCAGCCATGACACTTTCTGCAATCTAGATGCTCAACAAATACTCAGAAATGGTTTTTCTCTCTCTCTGTCCTCTGAGGGAGTCCATTGTCCTCATGCTAAATCCCTCCAGGAGGTGTTTCATTGAAAGGTGGAGTAAAACTGGCAATTCGACCACTCATTGCACTGCCATTTGCCAGGAGACCCAAAAATGTGTGTGAATTTGTAAATGTTGTGGTGTGAAGCCACAAGCTTATGTCTCGCTAGAGTTCTTGCTCCATCACTGATAGGAAATGGGGTATTGAGTCTATATACCACTCTGCTAACAGACCACCTGACTGTCTATTTGAAGACAGACAGAGACAAAAAAGAAAGTGTGGTATGGATAAGGTAAAGATAAGGAGAGGGATGGAAAAAGATAATAAAGGGCATTAAGAGAACGTGCAATGGAAGGAGAGTCTGTTCTCAAGAGGTCTAACAAAGTAAATGAATCAAAGTGTGTGAATGCTGCAGAGGATCAGGCCAGATACCGGCAGGATTATTGCTGGACGAGTTTGCCATCAGTGTGTTCATGTCTCAGGTGGATTCCAAGCCTCAGGTGATCCGGCTGCTCCAAGTGAGATAGTCCAGGTGGTAGACACACACAGATTCATGCACATGTCCCCTGGGTCCCACATGGCTTTTTATAAAGTGAAATTGGTCCTCTGCTGGTTCTATGCGTGTGTACGTGCCTGCCCGCTTGTGTGCGCGAGTGTGCATGTGTGTGTATGTACCCAGCTTGCATTGTCGTTCCTCTATCCTTCAGGTGTTTAGCAGGGGTGACTAAGGCATGAATCAGCCACAGCCAGCTCCACCAACACTCCACCCCCGTTGAGCTGCTTAAAATGTTTAAAAAAAAAACATGGCATCTGCAGTCAGTGTGTGCAGGTGACACAGGAGGAGATGTGGGTGTGTGTGTGTGTGTGTACAAGGTGAGTTTAGATTGTGCGTTTTCGTGTGGAGGCTACCATGTGAGGATGGAAAGAACGTCATGCAGCATTCTTTGTTAGAAAATCCTTAAAGCCCTTTTCATTTCTGCCTGTAAGCCGAGGTAGAGGGATTAGTCTAATTGGTCTGAAACAAGAGAACAGCTCTGTTCCTTTTTCATACAAAGCATAAAGAATCATTTCAAATGTAATAAAAGCCTCAGCTACACCTCTGACTGGCCTCTGCTCTTTAGTCATAGAGTCATTCATCAGTGACAAAAAGGGTTGGATTAACATTTAAATGTGACACTGAGATGGAAGGAAATGAGTGGTGACCAGAGAAGCAGACATCTGCCCGATACTTTGGTATTTCTATGGTGTTGAGCATTATCGCTGATCTCTCTCTCTGCTGTCTCTTTGTGCTGGAACTGCTGGAAGGTGCAGGGCTGATTATAAATAGCAGCGTAGGGTTGCAAAAGGGTCAGCACTGACCTTTAAGTGGACAGCGAGATTCGCCACTCAGCCACGGGCACACTTGATAGTCACACACAGATATATACGCATACACACATCCGGCCCTTAAGTGACATCCTGGCTCTTCAAAAGTCAATGAAGGTCAGGCCCTTTTTGGGGTGTGTATTTCTGAGAGTGGTGTGTGCAGAAAACACCCTGAAATGCCAAAAAAATGCCTAGATAAGTGAGGAAGCCCAAAAAGGGTAAATTGAAGATTTAGCCTATCCAGCCCATATTGGGAAGAATCATGAGTGTGCTTTCCCTCCCATTATTTGCTTTTAAAGCAGCTTTTTTTAATTCTGCCAACCACTATAGCTTGAGGATTTAGTTATCAGATTTGTCTTCTCCAGCGATGCACTCCAGGTTTCAAAGAAAGTTCTTAATAGTCAAAAGAGGCTTTTCCTCTCTGCCTCTGACTCAGACACAAATTGGAATGGGGAAGCTTTTGTAAAAGATTACTACTCGGTTTGCTTGCTTTTCCTTTCTCCTTCTCTTTGTCTGGCTCTCTTTGTCGCCCATGCTCATATTGATTCTCCTATCCCTCTCTCATCATTTTTCTGATTCATGCAGCCCTCTGTGCTGAGTTGACCGGAGAATTACTGGTTCAGCCTGAAAATCGGCAGCTTTTTTTTGCCACATTCATCAGTCACTGTATGGATTTTCAGTCCATAACAGACTTATTACAGATGCATAATCTTTCTGCAAAAAAAGCACATTTGTCTTCACTTAGCACTAGAAAACCACCCCACTTAACTAAGCATCATATAGACTTATCAACTGGCCATCACGGTTATCAAACAACCACATACGTTGATATCAACTTGGGTATGCAATTAGTGGGGGAACGAACTCTGCCATGGCCCTAGGATGCTCCAAACTCTCCTGCACATAAATCACTGAGCTGAGGTTTAGTGTTTTACTATTTGTCAAGAATGAGGCCTGAGTGGAGGGTTCAGTTAAGGTTTTTGGGGTCTGGAACAAGAAGGCTCCATTTTGACGCTACACATGAGTTTAATCAACATTTCAGGGAACCACTGAGTCCTGAGCCCATCTCACCGAGAGGCCGCTCACTCCGAAGCTGCTTGGATTTTATCAGCCTGGTGTGTTTCCCATTAGCCTGCTTGTCTCTGTGGTTTGCTTTGGGATGCACAGGTCCAGCTTAGTACAAGAGAGTTACAATTATTGGCCTAAACTCTGCCACGAATGTATATGGAAAGCAGACACTGCCACAAGTCGTCAGTTGGCACTGCCAAGACAAGGAAGCAAGAAAGAGAGAAGGTTGCGAGAGGAAAGCAGAGACAGAGGGTGTCCACATTACTTGAAGCATTTGATTCAAATCAAGAAAATGCGTCTGGATTTTAAGGAGACAAAGAACATGGCGTCATCTAAAGTGAAAACATATTTTTGCACTCCCCCTCTGCCTTTGGGGTGGTGGAGGCCTTGGCAGCTTCCACTGTAACAATAACCTCTCAGCATTGATGCTTCGAGTCCACGCGCCAGCTTGCTGGTCTGTCCGCCTGTCCACTGTTTTCCCAGAAAGGGCCTCGCTTGGTCCATCCACGCGCTTGGCAGACACTTTGCCAGCGGCTCTGACATGACTCTGACCAGGAGAGGAATGTGCCGGACCCAGGCCTGGTTAACTTCCTCACCCACACTGTTGCACTGGTCTCACAGTGTCTGACATTGACACTCTTGAGCTTCTCAAACACAATGTGCACAGGGGTTCGTCTGTTCTGCAGGCATCTCTCTCTGTCTTTGGGCCCCTTTATGGAAATGTTTGGCAGCGAGACCACCTCTTTGTGGCATGTGTGCGCGCATGTCGTCTGTAAGCACAGAGGGCAGCTGTAATGCAAAGTCAAGTGGCACATTCATAGTTTTAGTGCCCAAAGAGTGGACGGAAGGGATAGAGGGATGAATTCTGCTCACTCCCATCAGCTGCAGCGTGTGGGAGGTTGAGAGGAGAAGAAAGGCTACGCTCCAGTCAGCTTTGGGACCTATTAGCATTTGGATAAGCTCAGAAAGCTCTCAGTGGCCGTGCCACACAGAGAGTAGCCGGGCCTAAGCGGCTGTGTTGCAGCAGCTATAAGCTGGGTCCTGTCAATGGGCCCATTGTGCAGCAACGGCTGCCGGGATGCCTGACGGCCTTTATCGCACTCATCCTTGGTCTGTTTGAAAGTAACAGGCCGGCTTCCTTGGAGCTCTAACTCCAGCATCCATCTTGTCATTTGGTGAATGATTGCTGATAAGAATGGCTTTGTTCATTTTGTTTTTCTCCTCTGTTCATAATGAGGATGACTAAGTCTGAAGTGATGTGTCAATTGCTTAATGCAAAGGCCAACAACTAATCATTAGTGAACTGCAAAGGATGTAATTTGAATGCCAGGAAAGGACCTCTGACTTTCCCACTTTCTCCTTTTTTTTTTTTTTTTTTTTTAACATCTGTCAGGGTGCAACTCTGTGATGGATGCCCTTGATTTGTTCAACTCACCAACTCCTAGTTATCTTTGAAAGTTGAATCTGTCTGTGTTAACAGGACGCCAGAACAAACGATCAGCGAAATATGCACAGTTGTAAAGAACATCTTGGATACCATTGTTGTAGGATGGCATCTGCTGTGTTTATCCTATAGTGATAAGGAAACCTGAACGTTCTTTAACTTTTTCAATTGTAATTATTAATAGTGAATCACTATTCAGCATTCATATATGAATGTAAGATCAAATTTGAAGCAGCCAAAAGTGATCACTACAACTTCAGAAACTCAAGTTGTGGATTATCGCTTGTTGCCCAGTCTCAGTTTTGGCACAGAACGACTAAATTATGTGGACACACCATCGAGTTATGTTAGATGAGCCTATAAAAAGACTCAAGATTCCTTAGAAAGTCTTTGGAGGGTGTTCTTTGTATAGCAAAAGGAAGTGCTGTGTGGTGTGTGTGTGTATGTGTATGTATGTGTGTGTGTGTGTGTGTGTGTGTGTGTGTGTGTGTGTGTGTGTGTGAGTCACTGGCTCCTGTTGGTCTGTGTCTGCAGACCCACAAATAAACAGCAGTAAGCCAGCTGGAAATGGGAAAAGGCACAGGCTTCTTGCAGTCTGTATATGGGTTAATACAGTTCATGGGAAAAGGAACCAAACACCCACACACATACTGTACTCGCACATGCGCACAAAAACACACTCCGCTGTCATTTGTGCTGTTGAATCTCCCCATCCTCACAGTCCAGGTGTCTGCAAAAGACACTGGATAGTTGTTTTTCGGCAATGTTGAATGACTCAGCACTGGTGCTGCTCATTATGCTGCTTATGTCTGTGCACGCAGGTAACATCTGTGCCTTCAGAGTCCTACTCATCCTTTCCCGGCAGAGGTCACGTGGGCTAGGTTCATCTGTGTGCCAACATGGAGCTTCCTTGACCTTTTGGGCCTAGTTAAAGGTTCTAATGGAAGAGACACTGAGAAGGCTTTGTCCACTGGAGCCCAGCTGTGCCTCTGTTTGTGTCCTCCTCGCTCACAGCACATTTAATTCTCTCTGTCTCCGTCTCTGTATTGGCAGTTCGATGGGGATAGTTAGGGTGATCCACCTGGGCTGGTCTGCTGAGATGGATATAGGTCTCTATAGGAGGGTCACATGGGATTGGAAAGAGGTGTATAAATGGAGCACAGCTTGAATAAGTTTGTTCCAGTGTCAATAACGTACAGCTTTTGAGTGAGAGTGTGACTACACGTTTGATTTCTTCACTGTCTCAAAGTTAACATCTTGCAAGGACACCCCCGCCACTTGCATTTCTTGCCAGACTTGTACATTTGGTCAGAGACATCCTGCAACCACAAGGTCACAGGTTCGAGCCCTGCAACAGCAGATGCGTCCATCACCAGCCATCTGTCCTGTCAAAATGTCCTTGAATAGGAAGCAAGACCCCTACCTGCTCACTCCCTATAAGCCCTCTGGATATAGTATCAGTGAAAAATCTGAAGTGAAAATGATATAACCTTGTGCACCCATCACTCAGGTATAAGAACCTCACTGGATTTGGATTCTTCCAGGCTGACGGGACCACGTCAGACAGTACGTTAACTGGATTAGGTTAGCTGATAGTTGGGTTATTAGCTAACAGTGTGTCGGTTGAGCCCTCACCAGATGCTGACCTCACCCTGACTTAGCTAGCGTGCTGTAGCGATGGTACTAATCATCCAATCAAGTCACAGAAAGGCCGGCCTGTGTTCACTCTCAAAAACAGATCAGGCTCAGGGAAAAACCCAGCTCGTCAGGCTGTGTTCCCAGCAGAGCATACCAGTACACGAAGTGGGTGATGTATGGGGAAGGAGGGTGAGTTTGGGCTGATCTGGAAGGAGGGTAAGTTACACAGGATGTAGGGAGAGAAAAGCTACTGAGAAAATGATGAAGGGTCTGAATGAGGAATGGAGGCAGAGATGAGAAAAATGTCTGCTCCCTGCTGGAGACTCCTCATTCATCTGATAAGAGCAGCACATTCTGGTGATGAATGGTCGGTATCATAAGTCACTCCGACTTTCATATTTTCAAGTCTGAATGGCAGGTTTAACGAGATGTACTGATTGCTCTGAGCTGTTGGTGTTTGCTTCCCTTGTAGCTCAGGCCACATGTTACACTGTCCTTGATTAAACGGATCTCTTTTTTTCACCTTACACAGTTGAAAATGGATTTCCTTCCTCATAACACTTTAGTTTTTATCACTTCAGAGATGATGAAGTTGCTACCTCTAAACTACTGGTTTAGGCTTTAGTTTATATTGCGTAAAGCCAGATTAATTTTTCTTAAACTGAACAAAGTGTGTTTTTAATAGGATACAATCTAATTTCTGCAGTGTACGGAGGAAAAACTGTGTCATTCAGCAATGGAACAATCTCCAAACATTGTGTTTACTTAGGACTTCTGATAACAAACATCATATTAACTGTAGCAGTGCATCATGACGTGCTTCCGTCTGCTGCTTGCTAAATTGCCCTGATTGTCATCTTCTCAGGTTTCCTCCTCTGCTGAGAAAAGATAACATCCTTCACTCTATCTGTCCTCGAACATCCCCCCTTTCACTATCTTGTCTTCTCTAAATCCAGTTATCTCTATGCTCTCATGATGATGATGACCGTTGCATATCTCTTCAATCTTAACAGTACTGCTTGCTATTTCCTCTTTTCTTTTTTCTCGTCAGAATGTGATGTTTTGAATTTTCTACAACACATCCATCTATCAGAGTTAAATATAAACTGACATTTGTGTTGACCTGTTTGTACCAGTCACTGTGAACAAAGATGCACAATTCATTGTATTCCTGATATCCTTTAATAAGCATTCCAATTTCCTCAGTAATGAGTTTTAAAATTCAGTCTTACTTATGCCATATTTAAAATTAATTATAAGGAAACATGTTATATAAATAATGATTGCTTTTCTTTTCTGAAGACTCTCCAAGAACATCCCCACTACCAAAGACGTGGAGCCGTTGCTGGAGATCGACGGAGACATCCGCAGCTTTGAGGTTTTCCTCTCCTCCAGGACCCCTGTCCTCACTGCCAGAGATGTGGAGACATTCCTGCCCTGCACAGTCAACCTGGACCCCAAACTCAGGGAAATCATCGCAGGTGCATACACATTCAGTAAATTGTGCAGATGTTGGGGGAAAAAATAAAGAAAAATCCATACATAAAGTGTTTCAAAAGCCATAAGCTGCCAAAACTGCTTCAGTGAATCTTATTGATTCAAGTCTCTGAGAACTCCATACTTTTATATGACCATTTTACTACATGGTCTGTGCATGTAAACCCATAGACATGCGTAAACTGTTAATCAAAGCATACCATCACTCTTAAAAGGCCGGATGATATATTATAATAGATATTGTTGCTGTGCAATTAGGACTTACAGTCCAGAAAGTCACAGTTTTGCTTTGAAATGAGAAACCATTTATTAAAAAGTCAGCACACAGAGATATGTATAGAGGTAGCAAGTATTTCAAAACCTTGACATACATGTCAACACATTTGAGTGTCAGCAGTATATTGTTCCTCCAAATTTCATCATATCTGATAATGATAATATTGTTCTTGCATTTTTCATATGAAGTGTGTAAATGTGTCTGTGAAAAAGATAGTATCCTCTACGAGATGCATTGCATTGCATGTCAATTCATTTGGCAGTGACCTTACTCATAACGTTGCGGCAGGGTCCACTCTTACATCGCACAGCTCGCTTCTCATTTCCAAATCACCAAATGCAGAGCAGGATGCAACTGCAGCACCGTGGGATTGGCACAATATTTTCACTCACTGTCACTGATCTGCCTCTACCACTACGCCACATAGAGTTAGAGTGACATAATGTGGCGTCCGTATTAAACTGTCATCCAGAGCTGCGACGTACATTTGCTACTGTGCGTCAGCATCCATTCAGCCTATACAGGAGTGTCAATGACACCTAGTGTGAAGCTGCTGCATCATAGTGTTGTGAGACCTTAAAACACACACACACAAAGTCTGTTCCATTGAGTCACGGAGGGCGCAACTGACCAAACTCTACAACCAGACATCCAGTCGGTCTAGAGGTTCCTTTCCTAAATGTGTGTATATGTATCCACCAAACATGTGTTTATTTGTGTGTTCGCTGTAAATTGCGTGGGTGCTTTTACCTCCGCACGTGTCCACAGGGAGCGGAAGGTGACCAACGCTCCTACCAAGTCATCCAGCTCCCTCCACTCCCTCCGTGGTCAGTCGGTACTTGGTGCCCAGTGTTCTGTGGCCAGCCAGTGGGCAGTACTGTCAGTGATACCCGCCCATGAGCCTGACTCACATCATAAGGCCCCCATTGTGTTCACAGGCTGGATTGGGTCTCACTCAGCGTGTCATTCAGCAGCCACTTGTATAACCAGGAGACATTCTGGTGCCTGCTTCTGTTTCTGGTTCTTACTTTCTGGCCAGCCGCACAGAGCCACTCTGTTCTGTCTCTGGGGTTATTTAACTTTAATTTGGGAGGTTTTACCAAAGCTCCTACTCGGCTCCCACTCGACTCCTCTCGAAGTCAAATTGATTTATGTGAAAACACTCGTGGCATAGTACTCATGAGATAGTGTCTGTGGGTTCAAATGGTGTGTTTTGTTTGTTTACAAGGGTAAATTTATTTGTCAGGGGCAGCGAGGGGCTCCATGTGCCAGAGTCATAATGTGGCTGGCATATCATTTGGAGGAAAAAAAAAAAAAAAGAAGAAAAAAAATCTGAATATCAACAAGCCCTTTTCTTTGTGTGAAAAGCGAGTAATAGAACACGAAGTTAGACTGATATTCATAGTTGAAATTTGTTGCATTTGTAACATCTGTGACCGTTCTCTTGAATTCTCAGTGAATTGATTGCCTTGTATTTTGCATAAGAACATGTCCGGGAAGAACATGTTCAAGAAAAACATTCCTGTTGTATTCCCTGCAGCGTTTCCACAATCAAGGAATTTTGCTCATCAAAGGGTGATCATTTCATATGTATTTTTCTCTCTGGATTCACAACTGACCAGACTCTCTGGAGATGACGGAATAAAGCTAAATTATTGATGCGTGGGTGGATCTGAAGGGTCTTTATAGTCATCGCCAAGATGTGATCACCAGTGTGGCAGATAAACAGTTCCCCCTCTCTCATCCCCCCCGTTTCTGTCCTCTCTTAGATGTACGAGCGGCCAGGGAGCAGATGAACATGGGTGGAGTGACCTATCCCACGCTGCCCCTGCAAGAGGCAGTGCCCCGTCCACAGTCAGGTTATGGCCAGCACTCCGCTGCTTGCTCTCCGACAGGCTCCTTTGCCGGCTCTTTGCCTCCTCAGCCCCACAGTGCCTACTTCAGCGGGATGACTGGACCGCAGCACCCCTTCTACAACCGGGTGAGACTGCCCAAGCAATGCTGCTGCGATAACCACTTCTCAATTTAGTTGAATTGATGTACAGAAGCCCGAATGAAAATAGTATTATCTTTTTATTTGAATTAAACAGATAAAAAAAACCACCCAACCCACAACCAACCCTCCTTGACATCCTCTTCTGATCAGAAAAGACAAAAAAAAGTCAATTTAAGACAATTCTACAAATAGATAAACTTTATACTGTAGACCATATCAAAGAGAGCTACACCTATGCTAATAATCCTATTACATAGAAAGAAGATTATACTAATCTGCAGGTGTAACCTATTTTCTAGGATTGGTCATCCCAGTCATTTATGTTCTTCAAGTTCTCAAAGTAATTTATATAAAAAAAGGTCCAATATCTTGTAGAATTTCTACTTCCTTCCCTGCAGGGTCTTATTTTATTTTCAATCTTTCAGTCTTCTGGCATAACAAGGAGGTCTAGGACCTTTCCAGTTTAGCAGAATGCGTTGTGAATGCAACCACATTGTGCATATTAGATAACTGTTTTACATTGACAGCAAACAAGGCAGTAATGGGTTGCACATCAATAGTAATACCATATGCTTAGCTTAGAAATCCAAACTGTGCCTCACAAAGAGCTCGAAGTCTAGGGCCAGCCTCAAACATTTGAACAGTTGTTGGAGCCGCCCCACACCTCTCACATGTGGGGTCAATATAAGGACTTATTCTTGCCAGATTAGTTGTAGAAAGGTCGTAAAGATGGACTTTTAAATTGGATGAGATCGTGTCTACAGCATGGGGATGATTTATGCACTCGCTTTAATATTGCCTCCCACATATGCTCTTAAACATGGCTGTCAAAGTCTTGTTCACAAAGGTTATGCAAAGGTTTCATGTTTCTTATTATTTATTAAAGACCCTTTCTGGTTACAGTTTAGGGACAGAAGTTCATCTAAAATGTTAGATGGTGGTTTATTGGGAAAAGTATCATAGCTGTTTTTTGAAAAGTTGAAAAGTCCTTGATCTATAGATAATGGAAAAATATAAGTTAGAGGCACTTAGTTATGAAATGAGACAAACACCCCTTTGACATATAAATCCTTAGTAAAACAAATTCCAAATGAATGCCAGGTTTGTATAGTCAGATCATCTTTAGCTGAAGTTGGATAAAATGGGTACGATCAAGGACGGGTCCTCGACGTCAGATTTGTTTTTGGAAACTATGACCATATTTTTTAGAGTCTGAAGAATTACTGGGTGATCAGCTTGTGTGTTGGATATGAGAGCAAGAGGGGAAATGGCCAGAGAATGTTAATTTCAGTGATTCCAGATATGAGATGTAGGCCTTTGAAAATGTGAGTCTTGATAAACTAAAACAGAACCAAGTGAATGTTGTCCAGTATCTCCTTTACATGGGAAAAAAGTACAATTAATGGGCACTATCTAATCATGACAGTCAAGATTTTTGTTTGTTTGCCTGAGTTCCCTCATATGATTTTCATTTTATTTTTTTACCTCCTCTTCTTTCCATTCCTTCCCTCTCCCCTCATAGCCTTATTTCCCCCATCATGTGTATCACCCGCCAAGGCATTACTCCCACCATGTCCCCTCATCCTTGCGTCCCTCCATTAAAGCACCTGGTCAACCTAAGGACAGCACCAATGGACTTGTAAGTAATGGAAATGGAGCTAAACCCATTTAATATGTGCCTACATCTTGGTTTGGATGATTACAGTTGCAGATACATTAGTTGTGGTTTCTGGGTTTTTGGGGGGGAAAAAAATGGTAAAAATTAGTTAAGAGAAGCGGCCTTCTATTTTCAATATATAATTTCTAAACTGAATTGTTTACCTTGTTTAGTTTGCTGTCAGGTCCATTGTGTCGACCTCCTGGATGAACATATATCTTTTGCACAAATCCTTTTTAACAGTTTGCTTTTCTTCCTCTTTGCTCCATCCTTTTCTCCCTTCATCCTGCCTTT
The DNA here is from genome assembly GCA_030544235.1 of Lepturacanthus savala. Classification (NCBI taxonomy): domain Eukaryota; kingdom Metazoa; phylum Chordata; class Actinopteri; order Scombriformes; family Trichiuridae; genus Lepturacanthus; species Lepturacanthus savala. Next base: position 14,016,524 of record CM060469.1, on the reverse strand, counting down.
CCCTTTGCCCAACCACTGCTGCTGACCCAGCCTATAGAGCTGGATGTTATTCCATTGAAGGCTCTTATTATTATATCAACCCTTCTATGTAAATATTTAGGTCTCTGGTGTTCCTGCTAATACACAAACTGTAAAGTAAGACCACCCGTTCGTTGTGTTGTGGCCTGGCCTCCTCTGTAGTGTTGCAGAAGCTCGACTGAACACAAGCCATTTAGATAAGGCTCGTGTTGTGACATCACAACAGGAGCCGTAGGAGCGGAAGTTAATAGTAACCACCCCTGGATCCATGTAGCCGCCCCCTTCTTCCAGAATGCTTGCACTTGACTCCTGTTTCTCCAAGCGGCCCCAGCTCTCCGAGGGGCGGGACGTTTCCGACAGCACTAGGCCAATCACAACAGAGTAGGTCTTTCGACAGGGAGGGGAAGGGGGAAACAGGTTTGCTGTTATAAGTCCAAATAGGTGCTTTTGGACCATAAAAGCATATTAATTTTTACCATGGATTATGAAAATTAAAAATTTACATTTGGAAAATGTGAAAATAGATAGGGGCCCTTTAAAAAGGGTGGCCATTAACTCAATATACTTCAGCCTTTCTCTCTATACAACCTTTGTCTCCATTCTGTCCCCATGTCAGGATGTTATTGCAGAGGATGCCAGAGAAGGCCTCCCCTCCTGTCCCTCTGACCCCGCCATGGTAACCTGATTAACATGAGCAGACATATTAGTGCATACGCTGCACACATATACTTTACATGCAGTCATGGGGATTTGCTAATATGTAGCTAGTCCCTACTTATTTGGCTGATGTTTAACCAATACTTTAAATGCATTCTGCATTATGTAAGTTAACATTCATGATATGTGCAGACCTGAAAAGCATGGTAGCATGTGATTGTTGCTTGCGCAAGTGACTGTTACTCGTCACTATTTATTTTTTATCGCTGTGGTTTTACAAAACCTGAGACAACAAATATAGACTCACAACCACTGCTCGCTGCAACACCTGCTGCTACAACAAATACTTCTGCTGCATCTGGTGTGACTGCAACTCTAATTCTGGTTACTATGAAGTATAGTGCATGTAAATGCAACATAGCAGGGTAGCAGATCACATACTCTTAAATTGGTTATATAGTGTTGTTAACCCGCCTCAGGAATGCATGAAGTTGCACCGAAACAAACCCGTGTCTCTACACCCCAATATTCACACATTCCAAGGGAAAGCAGCTTCTATTAACACAATTTAATGATAATACTACTCAGGAGATTTCTGCTCCACAAAGCCACTTATCAGGGCACTGCCAGCAAGCATTTAAAGGAGCTGTGTGAAAGATTTAAATATAGATTACTGAAATGGTTCTTTTTGCCATTGCCCCCCCCCCTTCTCTCTCTCTCTGTATTTTTGTATCTTTACTTTTTTGCTCTATATCTTTCTCTTTTTCTTTATACCTTCATCACTGTCTCAAATGTTAAAAGGCTTTTTCATTCCTCGTATCTTCGCCTGCTCTTTTGTCTGCTCTCCCCTGCAATATAAATTTCCTCAGTTTCATTCCATTCTGGCTCTTCTTATGTACATTAGCCCATCTTATCCCTCTCCGGTTCACACTTGATCTCTTTGTGTAATGTTCACACGCGCCTGTTTCTGCAAATCTGCGAATGTGGACGTGTGTGCACACCGGCTCATTTGTGTGACTCTTTGGATATGTAAGCGGGCCGAGTCAATGTAATTGCCTAGCTGATATAAGTGTGAGTATGGATTCCTCAGGCTGCCGGGATTATCATCAGAGCAACTGTTGGGGGCTGGCAACACACACGCATACACACACGCACTCACACACACTGACAATGAGCGCAGCACTGGTAGAGCTTATCTCCTTACCAAGACGCTTCCTCCCTCACAGAGCTCTGTTTCCTCTTCCCCATCCTTCTGCCCAGCCCTGAGCTCAGCCCAGCTGTAATTACAGTCTTATCACACACACTGGGAGGGTTCACACACAAACGCACGCATGTGCACATGCAGACACACCCGCAGACTTTCGTTCTTGGAACACACGCTCACCCGTCTGAATCGAGGCACCGTATTCAAGGCCTGCCCTTGATTGAAACTTCTGCTTTTTTTTCCTGGGCAATGAGAGATATCTCATTCTCACTTTTTTTTATGTCCATCTGTCTTGTCCACAATTCTGTCTGCAGATTATGCCTCTAAAAGCCAGTTGATTTTGTTTTGTAAAAACAAAATCTCCTTGTGTAATAATTCTACTTCCAATAGCCCCATTTTTTTTTCCAGTCTGACGTGGCCGACGAGCTGCTGCAAAGGAGCCGTCGTCTGCTGCGGGACAGATGAATGTCTGTCTCTCCCTGTTGTCTCTCCTGTCCTCTGAGGAGGAGTCCAATATGTGCTTGTGTCATTCTGCTCGTCTGTTTGCATTTTCTGGCTTAATTTCTGCACCTTACCCGCCTCCTGTTTTCTTTCACAGGTACAGTTCCGGCTTTAGACTGCTATAAATGTCCATGTGTATTTTTGTCTGACTATTTGTCCGTCTGCTTCTTTTTGTCTCCTCCTTATCAAGCTTTTAAAGGCCCTGCCTTACAAATTAAAGCAGGTACAACCATGGTTTCATTCCATCTCCGCATCCAACCCTTTTATCTTCCACCTCATTCTTAATGCTAACCCTGATTCATCGCTGCTCGGCATGCTGTAGAAAGAGATGTTATCACTCAAAAGTCAACTTTCAGTCTGTGTGTGACGTCCAGTAGATACACTAACATAGTTTCATTTTGGAGTAAAACCTGTATTATGTTGACACGAACAGTCGTTAAACTCCCAGAATGCAGTCTTCATTCTTTAGCCCACCACTACAGAAGGTTGGCACCTGCTATTGTGTACTGTATTGTGCGGCTGCTTATTCTTTTTTGTCAAACAACCACTCAGAGTCCGATTAAGCTCCACACTCCTCTCCCTCGAAACCAGGAACAAAGCCGGGGGGCTTAGTCTGAAGCCACATCTTAATGGTGTTAATAGCCAGGGAGAGCAGAGACGACGAGGGAAGAAAAGAGAGTCGGAGGTCAGCGCAGGAGGCTGAGAGGGAAGGAATGTGAAAGGAAGGAAGGAAGGAACGAACTCGCGAGAGCAAGGGTTCACAAAGACGAGCAAGACCCCGGAGGGGAGAGCGAAGAAAGGGAGGGGAGCGGGATGAAGAGGTTTGTTTAGGTTTGGTGCCAGCGGGTGGCGTGTTGGCTGTCTGCGAGGCCTTGGACGGCATCAACAGGCCGCTGGTATTAGTCACATCAAGCCTCGTAGCTGCTCGACAGCAGCCACCACTTCAGTGGGGCTCAGCTCAGCTGCGCCTCACAGACTTACGGACTCCATCCCCGTTGCGCACACACGCTTATGTTTATACAGAACACTGAGTGAAGGAATAAAAGCAGGTACCAGTGTATATGGATAGGTTGGCAGCTTTGTTTACTATTACACTTACACTATGTGACTGTCGGAGAGAATTAGTGTGTGGGATTGTGGTTTTGCACCTCTGTGTGTCTCACAGTAACAGGCCTGCACGTCTCATTGCCAGGAATTGTTGCTGCATTTACCCTAATTAATGCGTTTAGGTGTGATGAGTTACTGACAGTGTGCAGTTTGGCCTTGGTAACCTTAACTCACACAAAAGTCAGAATAGATTCTAAGTGTGTGTCTGTGTGTGTGTGTAGGGCTCCCCTGCGGTCCTGCTCAGCTCTATGAACACAGATGCAGTGTGTGAGCGTCTCAAACAGATTGATGGAATCGACCCCAACATGCTGGCTCAGTATACAGCCACCATCAAGAAGGTACATTCTGAATAGATCCATGTAGTCTACAAAATGTGATGGGTTACTTACTTTATTATTTGTTTCCAATAGTTTTATTAAAGATTTCAATCCATGTTTTAGATGGGTTTTTTTTACTGCATCCCCACTTGATTGTGTTTTTATGTTTTTTGGCCTAATCCAACTTGTCCAACATGAATCCAATCAATGAGTCTGTTCCTGTCTATTTCAGGCTAATATAAATGGACGGGTGCTCTCTCAGTGCAACCTGGACGAGCTGAAGAAAGAGATGGAGATGAACTTTGGTGACTGGCAGCTCTTCAGAGGAGCGGTGAGACCATAAACTCTGTCTTTACTTGCTTCACTTCCTCCTTTAATATTAACTTGGACTCATATATAGATATAGTGAATTATTCTATAAATGGGATAGAAAAAAATGTGTGTGTGGGCTATCAGTACACATAAGTGATTTAAAAATGTCAGTCCATAAACAGTAACAACCATCTTCATTAATTTAGAGTAAAGGCCTGAAATAGATTTACAATAGCAGACATTCTCCTCACTCTATGATACTCTGCAGACACTCTGCTCTGCCAGGACCTCCTGTTGATTATATGTCAGCTCTTGTTTATTCCAAAAAGAAGCAAGACAGCATCTTGTAACACGACATCTTGTGCTGCACTGAGATATTGGAATGGAGATTTTATAGAGATTTTATAATCCGTATTACGAGAAGCGCACTAGTCAGTCAGCCTGGAGTCCAGGCGGCTGAGGCTGAAATCACTAACACATGTAGTCGGCTCCACTTCGTCAGATGTCAGTCTGTGCTCCTAATACCGAACCAGAGCCCCGGATTGGTCGTGTTTTACCAGACATCTGATGCAGAGCTCACGTAGGAGCAGCTGGAAAGTGCAGTGGCTTCACGGTAACCAATGTTGTGTTGCCAGGACGCAGCCAGCAAAACCATCTGGTTCAAGATGGCTGACTGATATGTGGATGAAGGGAGGTTATTGTGGGGCAGAAGTGGACGGCTGAGTAGCTCCACTTAAGGAACAGCTCGCTGTTCTCCTCTTGCAAGCACATGATGTTGTTGCTGTCTTGTTTTGTTGTCAGTGACTTTAAAAAAAAAAAAAAAAAAAAACTTGGTTCTGTTTCCTAAAAGTCAACTGACTTGTTGATCTGAAATATTGAATCGCCATGCATTTCCCCAGGTGATGGATCAGCGGCATGCTGAAAGCCAGGCTCTGCTCCAGGATGAGTCGCGAGCTGCTAGCGAGCAGGGCAGCAGCGTGCAGCACGGGGAGCCGAGCCGGCGCTCAGCGGGAGCCCAGCATGAGGCGGCGGCCTTCAGCCTCAACCTGAGCTTTGAAGAGCTCAGCGGAGCGGGACTGGAAGAGCCTCCGAGATACAGCAACAACACACAGTATCCGGTCAGTCATTCTGTCAGGAGTTTAGTGTAAATACGCCACAGCACAGCAGATAGGATCACACAGACACACTGTTTGCATGCACATTTTACTCACCCACATACACACGAAAAAAGGAGATAAGACGTATACGAGTTGATGGTGTAAGCATATTATTTGCGTATCACAAGGTCACACACTCGGAACTGTCACATGACCACATGTCCCCTGCACCAAACATGTGTCTACCCGTTGTGCCGGTGACCTCCGTGGTTTCACCGTGGTTTTTGCGCAAGAAAAGAACACGGCGGAGCATGAAAATACACACACAAACACTGCAGTGCACCAAAAGGTGCCAAGGGGCCCCTTGTTTGTTATTTTCACCTTCCCTATTCCCAATTTACAAAATCCGAGACACAAGCAACACTCACACATAGACAGCTGGCGTGGCTGCTATTTTATATGATCTCACTTTTGTGATCTGTTTCAAATTCAAATCATCCAATGCTGCAAAAAAACAACAACACACAGCACAGCTCTCATAGTCATATTCATTACATTCAGGTGGCATGTACTCTATCATACATCAGTCTCACTCTGCAGTTCCCTGCAAAATGAGCGGATAAACAAAACTCGGATGGATGCACATGTGCACCGATCTAACTTTTTCTCATTTTGTCAGGTGGTGAATCACCGCACCTCAAGCATGTCCAGCCTCAACTCCCAGGAATCCTCGAATGACATCTGCAAACTGACAGACAAGCAGCAGGCTGAGTACCGCGACGCGTACAGGGAGTACATCGCTCAGATGGCCCAGGTGGAGATGTCCGGCAGCGGGGGAGAGAGGCCTGTGCAGCCCCACCCTGGACAATTCCTCCAGGCCGCCGGCTCCGAGGACAAAGGGGTGGGTGGACAGTCACAAGTGCGCCGTTGAATTTTTATCACGGCCTCACTAACAGCCTAAATACTTTAGTCGAATCAGAGTCGAAGCTCCCACTCTCAGTGAACGGAGTGGAAAAAACGTGTAGTTTAATTTACTGCTGCCGTACTTGTGCAGACACAGATCTGAGGTCAGCTGTGTCGGCTTGTGTGTTTTTAAGTGTTGCAATTCTCTGGCCCGTCCAATGGCAAGAGTATTATTCTTTGCTGGGAAAGGGAAGATCACTGCTTCTTGCGTTTCTTAATTATTGGCTTATAGTCTTTGTTTCTCTTGGCGCAAAGCGGAGAGACAGGAATCCCCTCTTCTGAGGCGTCTCCGCCAATAGCACAGGATACTGTATATTTTCATGTTCTTCTCGCTGAATCCTCTTCCCGTTTTCCTCAGGCGAAGGAGGGGTCTGACCAAGACGGCCGCAAGTCCTTCACCAAGAGAGGCTCCAAAGCCAGCGATGCCACGGACTTCCCCTCAGGGACCGATGCCCAGCTCCTGGACCCCATCAGCGAAGAGGACGAGAAGCTGGATCACAGCGCGTCCTCCAGGACCCCGGGCTCCAGGAAGAAAGACGCGGGGTCGTGTTACCACAAGCTGCCCAGCGACGAAGACTCAGGCCCGGACGAGACCGACAACACCACACCTCTGCTCCACAGAGAGGCCAGGGCCGGTTCCGGGTCCTCCCACAGAGCCTCCCAGCCCAGCGGGCTCCTCAACAAGCCTGGCTTCCTCCCTGAAATCCTCCTGGATAAGAAGGACTCGTCGGACTCCGGGATGCGCTCCAGCGACAGCTCGTCGGACCGCTCGCTGGAGGAGGGCGAAGGAGACGCCGACAGAGGCGGAGAAACGCTGAAGCCCAGCCTGATCGAGCTGGAGCTGGAAGGCCTGGTGAAGAAGAGGGGCCTCCTCCCCAGCAGCCTGAGCGGCCTGCAGGACACGGCGGTAGCCCGCATGTCCATCTGCTCCGAGGCCCCGTCCGAGGCCAGCCTGATGGCCAGCAGCCCGGACGAAGGGTGGCCGTCCAGCGGGGTCAGCAACCTGAACCGCAGCGCCAGCAACACCACCCTGAACAACAACAGCACCACCAGCCCCAGCAACACGGCCAACTCCAACACCAACAACAGCCACCAACAGTCCACCACCACCGAGCCACCGGCTATCATCATCACCCCCGGCGGCAGCAGCAACACCACGGCCATCACCACGGCCGCCACCGTCCACCGCAACCAGAACCTGCGCACCATCAGCCTGGGAGACGAGAGGGAGAGCGTCCTCTAAGAAGCCAGAATGCGGTCTGTTGCTCTGAGAAGGTCCATGCAGGATGTTTGTTCTTGATGTCATCAGTCGACTTAATTATACCATTGATGTTGTGACGTGTGTGTTTCTGACTGTTAGGAAGAGAAGGTAGAAAGTGTTGCTGTGAATCGAGGGTAAAGCAGTTAAAGGCTTTAGTTACTCAGTTTAAAAGAAAATTGCTTAAATTAAAAAAAAAAAAGCACGAATCTGATACATGAATAGATGATAGTTTTGTGATCCAATTTCTCTGGATAGTGATTTCTTTCTCATGTGAATGTGGTGCTGTTATGTGGAACTGGCGTGTTTTAGTGATGGAATGTTACATGTTATAGGGAAAAAAAGCGCTGCCTCAAAAAAAAAACAAAAAAACGCAGCCACAACTGAGAAGGATTAGCAATGTTACTGAAGCCTGTCGTCTCCAAAGTGTTCCGTGCGGTGCAGCGTTTGGTAACTAAAACGTTTCAAGTAGATGCAAATATGTAGACAGTGGTGCAGTTTGTTGTTGATAGTTTACTGTGATATAAGACGCCGTTGCATGCACTACCCGTCTCCAAAGTGGTGATTGACTTTTCCAAAGTGACATTCTGAAAGTGTGTTTTGTGAATCAATAAACATCTTTGGCTACGTGGACCCTCAAAATAAGCCGTGTTTTCTCTTTCCTTCTCTTCCTTACAGGAAAAAAAATATATCACGTCTCAACTCGTACTGTAAATTAGCCAAAATCCTCTGCAATTAAATGTATCTGAAGCAGTTTGAGAGAGATAGAAAGTGTGACATGCAGTGGGTGGGCTTCATGGGCAGGGTTCGCACTGACCGATAGATGGCGCACTCTCCATACAAATACGCTGCAAAACTGATGGCACGGACACTACCTGTCAGATTAGTAACTACAGAGTAACGACTTCAGTGACTCCTAAAGAGGGATTTGGGTGCCAGCAGGGGTCTTTTAGCAGCTTCCTACACTACTTTAAGATTAACTGTAGGCTAAAGAAATCCTAAACTATTTAAAAAAGGAAAAGGTGGAGTGAAAGTTTTATACAGATTATCTACACTTAAGGGAAAAACAAATCCCATAAAGGGCTGTTGGTGTAAAGTCACCAGAAGCGGGTTCATAGCTTTAATGGACGAGGTCAGTGTTTGGAAAGTCACGCTGTGTTATATAAAAAAAAAAGAGGCGATTGACAGTTTCCACTACAGTGGGGTGGATTTTCTGCTTTTCTTACCACAGCACCTTTTCTTTGGCTGATGCCACACTCCCACTATTGCCAGGCGCAGCATCGAAGCATCTTAACCTTTCACTCCTGTGAGTCACGTTGTAACTCGGCGACGTCGTGACACATCGTGGTGTCACGAACGTTTTGACTGTATAAATGACAGAAAAGGGTCTTGTCTTTTTGAGGATGAAACCGAACCACCACCTCTTCCAAATCTGAAATTTAGGAAGTAAGCCCTCATAAAAGAGATTACTACTTAGGAGTCAGTAACGCATCACGGGCCCAGATTCACCTTAAAATTCCATAATTGTCTGCCCCCCCCCCCCCTAAACGAATAGCCTGCAGCCCAATGCTTTAATGTTTAAGGCTGTCACGCTAAAACCATTTAATCCCATTTACTTTACATAGCGCGTAAGAAAGCAAAAGTGCAGCCAGTGCGCCTTAAATAAGCTTTAGTGTTTCCTCGGGGGGAGTGACGCTGTGTTTTAGACAGTTTTACACGTCGCAGACTGCAGGTCTGATAAGGACACTTTGAGGGATTTGTTTTTTTAAGTGTGTCCGACGTCCTCGGTGCGTATGGAGAAAGTCAGCTGGACGCGCAGCTGGAAAACGGATTTTACGCACTGGTTTGACGTCTTCCTGAGGGTCAGGATGACAGCGGCCTCTGAACCCACTGACACTCACTGTCTGCCCCCCTCCCCCTTCTTCCCCACCCCCAAAATGAAACATGTTCAAAAAAAAAATGTGCGTTTTTGATTTATTTTTGTATAAAAAAGGTACAATTTACATTACTTTTATAAAAAGTTTCAGCATAATTAAGTACAACATTACACTTTTGCAGAAGTTTCAAATTCCTGCAACTATACAAGATAAACTCCCGAGAGTTCACAAGGTTTCATTCTTTCATTTAACTTTTTTCCTCTCTTTTTTTTTTTTTAAACAACGTCCAGTCCTTCATGTGCCAACATTTCTGACAAGACAAGACTAAACTTTTTACAGTAACTAACCAAGTTGCCTTTTCTATTCACGTTCCCACCTCCGCAAAAAAAGCGAAGACTTCAACAAGGAAGGGAAAAGGGTGATGGGGAAGGGGGACGAGGGGGGGGGGAAATAATCCTTGTGACAATAATCTCGTTTTTTTCCCCCCCTCCCATTGTCGGGAATATAACGCGCCTTCCTTTCCAGAAAGGACCCACAAATAAAAAATTTAAAAAAAAATTCTTAAGTTAAATAATAATGAAGTGTCCAAACAGAAAACACATCACATAAGATTGTCCCATAATAAGCAAAAGTCTCTTGATTTTCAGCGTCAGAAGAAAAAGAAAAAAATCCAGGCCTGGAGGACAGAGGTTGTTGGAGGAGGAGGAGGAGGAGGAGGAGGAGGAGGAAGAAGGAGGGAGGGGAAAGTCCTGCTCCCCAGGTCCCGTGTGTGTTTTTGCGTCTTGACCAAACACCTGCAAAAGATTGAGAAAGAGAGGCGTGTTTAGAAAATGCAAACAGGGCAGAGATCCGGACAGACTGGCGCCAGGGAGGAAGCCGCAGTTTTTAACATTTAACCAAACACTCCCAATACTAAGCAAACCCTGCGCTCCAGATGTACACACACACACACACTCACAGAGTGAGAGAAGGAGAGAGAGAGGGGGAGAGAGAAGGGGGGGGCGCACACTTTTTCGCACAACTTCAGCCTACAATCTGGGGAAGAATCAGCGTAATTGCCGCTCAGCTGGCGCCTACCCACTTCTTGTACCAATTATGTGCAGACATCGTAGTAGCAGTAATCCAAACAGCCATTATTTTCCTGTTGCAGATGCTCTTCATTATAGACACAAGAGGGTAGAATACAACCCTGACGACTACTACTTATACACAGTAACCCCCCCCACCCCACCCCCTTTTGTAAATTCTATTTCATTCGTTTTTAATGCAAAAAATAGCTGCCATCGAAATACCTCCAGACAACAGCAGCGCAATCAGAGGAAACGACCCGATAAACGGTTCGATCCGGGTCACAGCGTTTGACTATCGCGAGTGTATATATTTAAATACTAAAGCTCCACTGGAATGCCAATAAGAACAAAAAGAAAAACCATATACGATGAGAAATTTGGATTCAAGTCAAACTGTCTGTGCCTTGTCATTACTGACGCGCGGTGTTGCAGCGCAGGCTGATGCGCACACACACACAGAAAAAGAAGAAAGAGGGGGAGAAAAAAAAAAAAGCGAACACAACATATTGAGACCATTAGAGCAAAAACGTGAGGACGACAGTCACATTAGCGGGGAACAAATGGGATGGTGGATGGTAATTCTAGCCCATTCTGCTTCAGCAGACTGAGAGACAGGCTGTAGCGGAGCCTAAAAGCCCTGGACAGAATGCAGCAGCAGACACGGAGCGCAGCCTACTTACCGCTTTAACGATGCAGAGTCCGGCTGTCATCTGTCAGCAGCTCTGATGGCAACTCCGGGGACTGAAAACAAACAAACAAACACAACCCAACGTTACTATTCTGCTGCTTTTTTTTTTTGCTGTATTTTAAAAAAAACAAAAACGAATACATTAAAAACGCTCAGATTTGGACGCGTCTCGGCGTTGCAACAGTATCCTATATAGGTCGAATCCTCTCCTCTTCTGATTCAGAACAAAAGAGGAAGAGGAAAAAAAAAAAAAAACACAGAAACATGCCGTCCCCCCCCCCCCCACCCACCCCCCCTTCCCTCTCCAACCGAGCCATTTTGTGCGCATCGGGGGCTACAAAGGCGCACAGGCTCTGCGCACAAACACAACATTTCTTTACGCCAAAAAAAAAAACAAAAACGCACACCTCCCTCCTTCCCTCCCCCCCCTTTTCCTCCTCCTCGTCCCGTCCACCACCCCCCCCCCCCATCCCCAATTAGTGTTTCGCTTACTACGGCGTAATTACCTGTAACGACAGGATGCTGATGTCTGTGTTGAGGGTGGTCAGGGGGGTCCTGGACGGAGCCTGCCCCGGCCGCGCGGTGTGATGCAGGCTGGTGAGTGCGACACTGGAGTCCAGCGCGATCTGCAGGTCCAGGATGTAGTCGATGACATGCTGCAGGATTTCCATCTTGCTGACGTTCTTGTTCTGGGGGATGCTCGGCACCAGCTCCTTCAGCTTGGAGTAGCAGTCGTTCATGTTGTACAGCAGGCTGAGCGGGTCGTCCACCGGGGTCTTGCTCCGAGAGATTCCCAAGGAGTGCTCCGATAGACTCGCGTTGTTTTTCCGGAAGGACCGCACGGGGCTTATTGCTTTCATTTTTTCTTTTTTTAAATCGGCGTTAAGTTAAGCGAAAGGGTTTTTTTTCTCTTTTTTTTGGTTCGTGTCGATATCTTCTTCTTCTTCTTCTTTTTTAAAGTCCTACTTTTTAGCCAGACGACCTGCGATCAGACTGGATTACCGAGCTGTCAGTGTGCTTTATATAGGCAGCGGGCAGGGCAGGCGAGGCGGGCGGGTCGAGCGCGCCCGATTGGTCGGAAGCCTCGCCGTCGCTCAAGCGTCTCCGCGCGCCGCCACAGGCTCCCCGCGCTCGGGCCCCGCCCCTTCTCCTCCGCGTTACCAGTGGCAACGCATGTCGGAGGCGGAACCCCGGAGAGGGCGCTTCAGCAGCTCCGGTGGGCAATTTGGAAAATTAAGCCCTTACCTGTTTCTGATCAAGAAAATTAATGGTTCGCATGGTCGTCAATTGGGGCGACGCGCGCGCGCGCGCTGCTGCTGAAAGCGGCTTGGACTCACACGTTTCTTTGTCACGATTCGGCACAACGCGTTGCAAACATCAGTCAGAATAAAGATATTTTAATTTTAATTTTGCGCGACACATGTTCAGTTTATGTGCGTAACGGCTTCATGTAAAAGACAAATGACTCCTGCTCTACTTTTACCAATACACGCGCTGCTATGTGCGCTTTTTTTTGTCTTTTCCGCGCCGAGGTGATGAGGTATAGGGACCAAAACCTCAGGCGCGCCTGATGATTCCTAATTCACACAAGTCTGGACCGGTGTGAAGTTTCTGAGTGGCAAACTGAGCGAAGAGCTTCCACCAGGGGATAATGTGTGAGTGGCAAATTGAAACAATTTCCACCAGAAAAACTGTAAAAAAAAAGACCCAAAAAATGGATGTTTTTTACGCATGGTAATAATATTCCTTTGCGCCTCACTTTTCTTGGGAGGGGGGGGGGGCTCTATTGGAGTTTATGTGGTTATATTTAATCGGATTAAGTAAACTGGAGCATTTTAGCATCGGCTGTTGTTTTTCCCCCCTGTTACCAGCAGCACGTTAGTGAAGCGTGAAATGTTATATTTTGGAGAAGGTGCGCCGAAGGAGAGACGATTCGAGAGGAGAAAGAAAGAAGGAAACATGAGAAACTTTTGTGCGTTGTTTGTTCACTACTCGGGTTTATAATAAATCAGAGAATTAGCCTGTCTGCTCCAGATTAAACCTGCACCACGCTTTCTGTAAAATAAATAAATAATAAGAAAAAAAACCTAGTTTGGATGTGATGATCCATCACCACAGGTTTCCTGCTTCTCCCTGTTAAGTTGCTGGATGTCAAAGGTTGATTCAATCCTGGCTTCGTCATATTTTGAGCACGTGAAGAGGTGATTAAACACTATTGACACTTTCATGTTTTGTGAATGACTCGTTTGTTGGTAGGAATTACACGCTTCGCTCCTCAGCTGAAGGTGGGGGCTGTTTGATGCTACTAATTAAGCGGCTGTGATGCGCTTTTCTTTCCCTATGTGTGTGGATTAAATGTCCACTCCATGAAATAAAAGTCCTATATGTATAGAGAGGGATGGAGAGAGAATAGAGGTGATGGGGGGGAAAATTCTAAAAACCAGGAGTAATAATCCCTTGGGGAAGAAACGCAGGTAGACAGTACATAGAAGCACAAAGTGTGTAGAGGAACCTGTAATAATCTGACAGCCTAATGGTGATTCTGCATAGACACTGAAACGTTTTTTTGCAGGAGCCTGTTTTTTTTTTTGTTTTACAAAAATCCAGCAAAACACCATCTGTGTCATTGTTTTATTCACCAGGCACAGGCAGCTTCTCCTGTGTGTGTGTGTGTGCTTTTTTATGCATTTCTAATATAACGTGGAGCTCCTGCAGTCTGTGTCCACATCTGGTGCAATAGGATTTTTCCATTTTCTCCCCTTCTTCTTCTCGCTCCCACAGCTGTGTACATTTCGCGCGACGCCCCTTGACTGATGCCTGACGGACAGGTGACGAATCGGCGCAGGAGTCGAGCGCGGAGCCGAGCGGAAAAAAAAAAATCCGCAACCTGGAGCGGCAGGAGCGGCAGGAGCGGCGGCGGCGGCTCCAGCCTCGGTCCGACCTCTCCCTTCTCTTCCCTGTTTCTCTTTTCCTCCTTCTCCCCTCTCGCTTCGCTCTTTGGAGCAGACTCTCTGGCGCCGGCGCCGTGACGTCACCCCCATTCACAGCTGCCCTCGAGCCAGCCCTCGCGGCGCCGCTGAGGCGGTTTCCATGGCGACGGGGTTTCGGGGTTGTCAATCAGAGGCGGTTCTCAGCTGATCAACCCGGGGGCCGAAACCTGGACGTTTAAACACCGCGGAAGGTACGTGCGTTCCCCGCTTTAAACGCAACTTCGGTTCTTTTTGCGACTTGTTTTCCAAGTGACACAAACGATTTCAGGGTTCCAACAGTTGGAAGAGGGACTTAATCAAATCCTCGCCTTTTGATTGGACCACGAGAGAGTGGGCGGGGCTTAGTGTTTATATATCAACACTGACACCTTTGTGTGTATTTATTTAGAGAGATTTAAAACAGGAAAATAAGTAGATTCATGGAATGAAGTCTTGTAAACATACCTTGAGTCCAGGATGATTTACAGAAAGAGGAAAAACAAGGGATTTTGATTGACTTTGATATAAAATGCACAAAAATGTTATTTTTAACATCATATTTATCATATTCCAATACATACACGAACCATTAATACAGTGATACAGGTTTTAAACTGGAAAACACATATTTTTTTTCTTTCATGGAGGAATAGAACAATTGACATACTTTCATGTTTCTAAAATATGAGGGAAAAGACGTATTGCACTACTACATTTAACTGATCTAGTTGTTACAGATTGATATGTTTCATCCAAAACAATATTAAACTAGAAGGCACTGTAACATACTGACTTACAGTATTAATATAGTGCTTCCAAGTACTTTTAAGCAAAATTTGGACACCTGATTCATAATCCTTCATAATTAATGTAGCATGGTATACATTTACCTGTGCAATCTGTTGCAATCAAATACAACATCTGTACTTTTACCACCACATACATGTTCGTTTTTTGCTGATTCTTTCACCTGTTTATTATTGCTGTTAATGGTGGTAGAGTCGGTTATTCTATTAGTTCAATATAAGCACTTTTACTTTTAATACTTAATTTTGTGGTAGCATATTTTTTATTTTTGTGCCTTTATCAATAGGTACAGAACAGTTTTTACCTTAAATACTTCCTGCACCAATGAGATTCACTCCTTCCTTTATTGTCCTAGTCTTTCATATACATAACACTCATATTTGTTACGTGTACTTTGAGCTGCACTTTACATGGAATATGCTCTATGAATAAAATGTATTATTAGTAGTAGTTTTCTGAAACAAATCATTAAAACCCACTGTTCTTAAAATCCCTCCAGATAAGTTTGGGTTTTTAGAAATTTAGAAAATATTTTCACTCATTAACAGGTCTCACACCAAAAAGTCATTTTGCAAGCCTATATTTTAAGAAGTAGTTTATTCAGAAAGAGCTTTCTGCTCGTTTCCAGATGTGGCAGTATGTGATGACCAGCGTCAACTACGTGTCACCGTTCTATTATGGGTGTCAAAGTTCAGGAATGGCCGAGTGGATTTATTCATTCACCATAATGTCGTATGACAAGAAACTTAAAAAAAAAAAGAAAAAAAAGTTGTGACATCCAAACTTTTTCCCATGCTGCCCACGCACAAGCTGCAGAGCCACAAGTCATTAAAAAAAAAGTTTCCCAAGGTTTCTTTTGCCCCTCCATGACGCATGAGGCATTCCTCACTCCAATAAAACCTCCCGTATCCCCCCTTCTTCTTCTTCTCCTCCTCCTCGGCCACCAACCTATTAGTTTGGGTTCAGGAGATAAGGTTTAGAAAACAAAGCGGAGCTGCCAACCGGCCGAAGTGCACCCTGCAGCCCCGGCGTCGGACTGTCTGCGCTCCGGTCAGCTGTTGATCCTCCTCCCTGCAGCTGCACTTCACTCTTTGAGTAAATATTAGTCTGATTTCAAATGATTTACACGTTTCCCGTCTCGTGCCAAAGTTATTTCCAATCGCAGAAAAAAAAAGCTAAACACGTATTTTTTTTTTTGTGCGATATGAAATTAATTAGGCAGCTGGAATTAAACTCCGCTATGTGCCAGAACGACACTTTCGTTATATAAAACGACGGGGGGAATAAAAAAAACTAACTTTCCGCGTGCCAGGTCAAACATTACCAATGGAACCCTCAAAAGAGTTTTAAACAGCGCCTGGAAGAAGTGTAATAAAGTCGCTTTAAATCTGAGGAGGAACCACCGACATACTATAACAATTAGGAGTTTTTTTTCACTCACTACCTGGATTCATATTTCCATCATTGCGCGCACGAACGGCGCGCGTATACACAGTGAATTCCACTCGTTTCACACTCCGTGTCCTACGAAGGCAACGGGAGCAGCAGCCGGTTCACGAACACTTTCTACTATTATTTCTCTCTCTCTCTCTCTCTCCGCCGTCCGGAGGGAAGTCGCCTTCTCTTGATCGTCGGGCTGCCACGCGCCCGTCGCGTGGAAGTGAGTCCACATGAGTGGCGCGGGGGACTCTTCACGGACTCTTGTAGCAGCGCCGACCCTGTGAGGCGTGGTCTGCTGCTCTACACCCCCCGAACTGCGGCGACGCGCTGTCACAAACGGGCCTGCAGCAGAGGAGGGGGTGAACTCCACTCACTGAACGTACAGCTACGTGTCCGTAACGATTAAAGGACTAGTATGCATCCAGGGAGCAGTTAAACCTGTCATATTAAACTGACGTTTAGATTAGATATGCACTGCAGCCAATGTCTAGAGCAGAGGTCTTGATATTTATTTTTATTTTATTTTATTTATTTTTTTTTGGAGGAGGGACCCGCTACTACATAAAAGATAGGAAACACTTTATTGTCCCTGTGGGAATTTAGCTTTGGACTTCAGTGTCTGCATGTACAAAACAGTAAAAGCACAATCCATGCATCCAACACAGTAAAATACAGCAGTAAAAGCAATATATTTATCGTATATGCCCATCTGCATCATCACCATAAAACATGTGCACGTCATTTATATACAAATATGTATATATATTACAATAAGACTATGGTGACAGCTAAAGAAAACGCTGTTGCATTATTACATCCATCTGTCAATTAATGTGAGTGGTCCTCCATGATGGAATGTAAACTAATCATTAGCCACCACTTTTCAACGATCCAATCAAATCCCTCCCAACATTTTTTTTTTACTGCCTGTATATACTGTTTATACTAAAAAGAATTTAGAGAAGCTATCGTTTGACTCCAGCTGTGTACAACACTTTTTTTTGTTAATGGCATCGTCCAGATAATCAAGTATTTACCGATCATTTAATGCACTGTGTGACTGCAGCTTTTTTTTGCCCTTCCGGGCTTTAAAGTAATCCTTCCTAATTTCATCTCATCAATGAATAGCTTTGTCTTGAAAATGTCAAAGAATAGTGTAAAAAAATGCCTCTAAGCATCGTTTTGTCCGATCGTATGAATAATATATTAATTAATGAATTGGGTTAATTGACTAAAAAGTTGCGTAAACTGTGTATTAGCATCATTCACAACACCGTTTATGTCAAATAAGGGATCATCGAAATCATCACATATCTAGCTCTTCTCTTTTCTAAGTGAAACCGCGTCAAGGTAGAACTGAATCAGTTCTCGGCCTCTAATTCTCTGGTCTGTCATTGTCCACCTCCTGCCTCTCCTCAGTCTCCCCCGTGGTCCAGATGGGACTCCTCTCTGCTCTCTGAGCAACAGCCATTGAGGCCTGGCTCTATTGTAACGTGAGAGGCTGCAGCAGGCGCACGGGCGGGCAGGAAGCACTGGGAGGAATGGACGGATGGGAGAGATGAGCTGGCCAGATTGGACTGGGAGACAAAGGCGCCACGGCTACCCGAGTGCTTTCCAGGCTGGTCGTGGAGTGGCCACTCCAAGCCTCCCTGGAGGCCGGCCCTTTTCTGCCCAGCACGCACACACACGCACGCTGTTCCTCCGCAGCGCACAGCTGGTTGGAAACTCCGAGACAGGAGGTAGAGGACGGGCAGCTGAGCCATGGGAGACGTGCTCTAACCTACATCTATTTAAGCGTTTCAAGCAACTAGTCTTCCGAAAGTTGTTAAAAATCTATTTATTTTCTGTTAGAGTTGAGCCACTCAGATCTTTTGGCCAGCACGAAAACCACCAACCAGTTGGCAGCGTGGAAAAGTTGGCTGCAGTTTAACTTTTGGGCAATATTGCCCGTTGGCATCCAATCACACGTTAACATTGCTGTGTCGCCCACCTATCACTGCGGCACAGCTGTCACTGCAGCGAGCAGCTTCTACCCCCGTAATCAGATATCTGCATATCTCCACTTTCACACAGGGAGTATGACAGTGTGGTTTGTAGTCGAATGCACTGTTAGAGGATGATTGTTGAAATCGGATTTTTTTTTTTTTATGCAGCAAGGAGAAGGGAGGTGAGGTGGCGTCTGTGTATAAATTAGGAGTCGGGGTTACTTTATCTGCCACAGGCTTATGTTCCAGAAAATTATCGACATTAACATTTGGCGTTAATGACCACGGAGTCAGTTACTGTAAGGACGTGACTGGTGCAGGAACAAATGTAATGTCATTTCGTCCGGGCCTGCACTTATCACCTCTAACTGCAGTTTCAGTCACTAAACTAATGAAGCTGGCCTTGTTTTAATCCCAGGGCGCCGTTTTGTCAGGGTTCCTCTATTTCCGAGGGGAATTGAGAATGCGTGCGAGACCTGAAACGAGGTTATGATACCACCTTGGCCTGAGACTTCTTGGATTCTGTGGTAACAGGATCGTGCGGGCCTCGAAGGAAAGCCTCTGAAGCTGCGTTTCGTTTCAGGAAGCAGTGTCACAATCCTAAAAAAAGCAGAGAAAGTTCAATTCTTGATCAGACAATAGTCGACAAAAGAACTTACTTTTTTTTCAGCACTCCAACAATTTCAAACTTTTAAGCCAACATGGCCAAAAAGTCTTAAAAGTACATTGTACATGTAATGTTACATAAAATATCATGACATTTCATATAAAGAATTTTACAGTAACACGTGTGTATACTAGATCCCAGGATTGGGTTTTACCAGCTAGTCATAAATCAATGACTAGTTTTAACAAGGTTGTCAAACTAATGATTAACTAAATATGAATCACAGCCTCTTGACTTTGTACTATGCTATAAATATATACCACAGTGAAACATGCTGACAGTATCAACCCCAATGATAAATCATATCCCATACTGTGTAGGAACCAGCTACAGAAATGAATTTATTCAGTTTCATCACAAAATAAATAACGAGTGAAGTACGAATAGTAATAATAAAAGCATGAATAGGTGACACAGAGCCACATTTACAGTGATTTACAGTTAACTGTCTTAAGTTTTCAACTGTTATTGATGTTATTTCTCATCCAACAAAGCTTCAACATACAGACAACTGTTCAGTGAATAAAATCCAGGCGTAAATTAAATATATTTTGGTAAATGGTTGTCGTTTGCCGTGATATTATAGCTTGAAAATTTGATATCGGCGCATCCCTAATTGTAAAGTAAGAAAAGCTCCGTAACCGGCACGTGAAAGGATGCCTGCCATACACAGTACTACTCTCTGGGGACTGAAAACTTGAACGATGCTATTAGCTTTTGGAGCTGTTTCTAAACAAATGAACGTGACCGTAATCTTTGGGCTGAAGGAACCTATCGCGCCGTGACTCACTGACATGTTTATAATAGTATTTGGATAACAACGGTGGTCTCCAGCACAGAGGAATAAAATCTATCAGCCTTTGGACACACACACACACACACACACACACACACACACACACACACACACACACACACACACACACACACACACACACACACACTCACACTACTTCGAAGTAGGATGAGTTCATTGTTGTTTTTTCTCTGCACATGAGATTTATTGACAATAAGAAAAATATGGAAAGAGAAATGTCCTGGCTAGTAAAGACTTTAGTGTGTAAATTGGCTGTTGGAAACATTTGCAACACAGTTCAATCAAAAGTTATCAACTATGAAAACATGACGTTACTGTAGCATCACAGGCTATGGTACGACTTCCAAAAATGACAATTTGAGGGGGTCAAACAATATATTGAACTTAATTGCCAATGTCTTTTTAAATTGTAAGCATCATACATAGAGAACTGTGTTTCACACTAGTAACATTCAGGATTTCGTCACACTGATTATGTAGCTGATATTTTAAGGTATTTTGGTTACATTATTGGCATATAGTTTTGTAATTTTATTTTTATTTAGTTTTTTTTTGTGAAACCTTATTTAAAATCGTCCCATTACTAAACAGTATTTAATATTAATTAGGCCAGAGGTGACAACCATATTCCGTAATAGATCACCTTGTTTTTAACTCCTCACTGAAAGCTGGTTATTTAATAGCAAACTACTGTTAGTTTTCTCAGTTAATTCCAATAACAGTTAAACCTGGATCGACTAGGTTTTGAACTTGTGTTGGTGCAGCCGACTTCAGAACCTTCACCATGACATTATTTGGATCTTCTTTTCTTGTGACCCACTGTCATGTGCAGACAGAACAGAGCCGAAACACAGGATTTGGTTCTGAGCCGCCCTCCCCTAGATCAGAACTCAGTGTCCGTTTCCCTCAGCTGTATCTTTATGCTGAAGCAGAGCCCACTTCCTTATAACCCTAAAGCCTCTCACCGCAGTCATACCGCTCTTACTCAATCTTTAACTATTTATACAGCAGAGAGGGAAGAGAGAGTTAATGTAGACGATACGTCTGACGTTAGCAGGAAGACTAACGAGTCGCATATATATCCTGGTGCTGAAAAAGAAGGTCTTTAAATGAGCTTCAATAAACAGAGCTGTTCTAAAAAAAAGTCTTTTCTAATAAAGAACATTTTTAACATTGTCAAATTTTCACCCCTACAAGCATTTTCTCAACATTTTCTGAAACTTAAATGCCAATACGATACATTAAAACTTTTTAAGCCAATAGCTTTATGCCATCTCTGCCAAGCTGCTTTCCACTGTCTGTAAAGCATTGCATATTGTTTACAGAGCAAGTGTGAAAAATCAAGCATTGAGCATCAGGCATTGGTTGTGTCCAATTTCAGTCATTCTTCCATTCAGTATATTACCTGGCCAAAATAGCAGACCAAGTTTGACAGGCCAACCAATTAAAACAAAGAAAGATAATTGGTAAAGCAAAATGTCAGTAAATACAACTGACACTACCTACAGATTGACAAGTATCAATTGAATCACTGATCATTGAAATATTAAGATCTTTAAAATCACGTGGCGAGACCAAATCAGATCATCAAAAGTTTATCAACCAAGGCCGACTGGCCCTGGAATAGAGAGAATAGCTCCTCATATATAACAAATCACCATAATTAAGAACTGGTTTTAAACCAGAAAACATGATTGTTTTCACCTGTCGTCATGATTCCCATAGTGATAGCAATAGGTGCTTTTGTTTATCGATACAAGCTGTTTTCAAACCAGCGGAGCAGAGTCGGGAGCTGCTCAGCTACTATGTGACTAATGGTATGTTTTGGTTTCTGTCATTAAACTCAGCAAATACGAAACCCAGTTGTGACCTGCACATCCACTACGCTATGAGATAGTGACGGAACGTTACAAGACGGAACTGTTTTCAAGCTAAATGCTTGAGGGGTGATCTCAAAAGCGTTTGTATAGTGCATCCGCTTCTGTCAACAAAAACCTGAGTAGAAGCAAAGTCTGATCATGGCAGACTTTGTGATAGACTTTGAGGACAACCTTTTTTTTTTAACTGACAAAGACCTAGACCAGTGTTTATTTGAACCAGAACACACAGAGGAAGGCACTGCCTGAGTTGCCTTCCAGTGGCTCACTGAGGAAAGTAGCCCTGAGTATTAGCGTCATGTGTGGTAACGTGACAGTTATCTCATGCTGTGGTGAATATGCAGGTCACAGGACTGTTTTTCTTTGGGAGTCGCTGGATTGTGTATTTGACGAGTTTGATGCGGGAAACCAAAAAATACCATTAGCAACGTAGTAGTAGCTGAGCAGCTCATGGCTCTGCTCCGCTGGTCTGGAAACAGCTTGTATTGACAAAAAATGGTAAAGCACCTACTGCTATGACTATGGGAATCATGGTGATAGGCAAATTATATATATATAAAAAATGTTGAACTATCCCTTTAACTTCAGGTTTAAAAAAGAGGAAATCAGCAAGCCAGGTCCACAGATATTTATAACGGGAGATAACTTCTAGTTTCTTGCCTGAGTCATATTAATATCAAAAGTGTTTTTTTTGTTTATATATATATATATATATATATAGGAAGCTTTATGTAGACAGCAGTGTTGCAGCCAGGGTTTTAGATGCTTTCTCTAAGCTTCCAAGGAAAGCATGGACCAGTAAAAAAAAAAAAAAAGTATTACTGTCTCATTTTACAACAAGATGAAAACGCTGTTTTCAAAGCCCTATCCACTGCCAAACAATTTGTTGGATGCAATATTTTAATAACAACAATGAGTTCAAATGACTGTGTGTGTGTGTGTGTGTGTGTGTGTGTGTGTGTGTGTGTGTGTGTGTGTGTGTGTGTGTGTGTGTGTGTGTGTGTGTGTGTGTGTGTGTGTGTGTGTGTGTGTGTGTGTGTGTGTGTGTGTGTGTGTGTGTGTGTGTGTGTGAAAAGGGTCACTCATGCTGACAAACCCACAGATAACTATCACACGGCTCTATAGTTCCCTTTAGCATTTTTGAACTCATTGTTTTGGTTTTTACGGCACACCGTTGTCTTGTTTGGAGCCTTCTCGTTGCTCTCATCCACATCCTTTATAGCCACTGCAGGCTGTTTTCTGCAAGAGAAAAAAAAAGCTATGCTAAGATAAACTCACACTCCCCCCACCCAGCACTAAACAACAGACAGACAAAGTTAGTGACTAGCTGGTGAACATACTTGGAGCAGTCAGATGCTTAAGAGAACCTCAGGGGTTGAAGGAAAATTAAACTGAAAAAAACAGCAAATGTCAAATACTTTCGACAGGAATCCAGAAAAACGACTTTGAATGAATGCTAATGTTCTGAGTAAATAAGTAACTCTTTTCTAACAGTTTCCCATGTTAAAAATAAAATTAATGGTGATAATATGTCACAGTTTTTAAAATACTAAATATAACAATACCAGAACCCGCCTCAGGAATGGCGGCTTTTTATCTCCGGAATGGAAAAAAACACCCAAATTTTAATTGAAAATAGAGCTGAGGGGCCAAGCAGTGAATATGGCCTAAGTTACCATGGCTACAGAATGAAGTTAGGCCAGAGAGATGGCCAAACTTCGATTGGTAGTTATGGGCGGACGGTTTTAGTTCTGAAGACAAAAAGTTTGATGTCAATTGGAGAATTGTCATTGGTTTTGATAAAATCCAAAATGGTGGACAATCTTTCTAGGCAGAAAATGACATCATAGGGAACTTGGCTTTTTCTGAGGATTCTAGGGATACGATACGTTTTTGAAAATCCTATGCACGGTTCAAAAGTTACGTCCAGAAAAGTACGTCCAGCTTTGAGGTGGCCGACAGTAAACTTGGTGCCATTAAGTAGGGGACTGTCCCCAATCAATGTACCAAATTTCACAACTTTTTACCAGACAGTTCTATGGGCTGCCATAGACTTCCATTGCAGAAGAATAAGAAAACATACAAACGCTCTGGGGCTCCAGTAGTTGGCTTTACATCAATATGGTACTGGCTCAATTCAACTCAACACAACTCTACTTGCTTTTTACATTTTCCAGTAGGTAGCAGGTACTACTTTCTGTTACCTGATACCTACTTTTAGTCCAAGCTCAGTTGAGCTTTCAAAAAACAGAGCGGGTACCAGAAACATTGCAGACCACTGATTGGTCAGTCATTTCTCTCATTCACTGTGCCTCAAGCTCTGCTGTGTTGTCTCACTGGTTTGAGAGGGGGGAAAATGAAACTCTCTCTAAGAGTCCTTCTCCACAGTAAGTAGTGTTTCAGAACATGACTGCGTTAAGTTTTGTTTATATCATTCACAGCTCCAGAAAGCAGGGCTGAGCAGAGCTGTTTGTATTCAACCAATCATTCCTGCAAACCCCACCCTACATTGCAGGGGTACTAGCTGGAATGGAAATGAAGTAAAGGGAGTTGAGTTGAGTTGAGTTGAGTCGAGTCACATTGAGGTGAGTGAAGATGGGCCAGTACCATGTTGTGGAAACGTGACATATGGTAGCGACTGTACAGGCCCAGTAAACTGTACAGGCCCAGTAAACCACTATGTAGTAGGTCAGGTGACACAATAAAATTAAGAACTATTTCGGTCATTCCTTTTTTTTTTCTTTTTTTTTTTTGCAGGCATCAAAATCCCTGTATGTGAATTGAATCATGGTAATCACCTCTTGATTGTTAACTGCTTTTTTAATCGCATTGAGGGCAAATTTGAGACCACGAATAGTATAATAATCCTCTTAAGACATTTGGGCGTCACTGTAAAACAGCAAACACTGGTTACTATACAACTGGACTATACTGGACTATACAATGCTCACATGACAAGCAGGCATTGGCATTTTTGAAAAAGTGCCCCCCCCCCACCACTTCTTCACATTGATGCACTTTGGAGATTTTCTTGGAGAAGAAAGAAAAGGTCAAAATTTCCAAATCGTATCAGAATCGTCGCAGACGTCCTCTCAAAGGGCTGCCGAAAGAGTCTTGTCGTCCCCTTGCATGCAGATTTGCTGCTGTAAGCACGTTGAAGTGGTCAGGTGGATCATTGAGAGCCAGTGCTTTTAACTGATCACAACAACAAAGGTTCTCACGGCTCTAATCCTCTTTGGCTCTTATCTCTCACCCCTCCTCACCCGTCACCCATCTCATCGGCTCACGTAGGATCAGACCTGCGAGTGCAGACTTTCTCTTGCCTTTCTCTTTTGGCATGCTCCTAATATCCCTGTTACTTTCTCTTTCTCTTTCCCCTCAGATAATCTGTCTTGCGCCGTCATCTTTCCTCTCCCGTCTGTCTCGTGTTTCTCTTTTTTCGCTTTTGCTTCCACTTTTCACCGGTTTATCAGTCCTTTTTTCCCCACCAAGGGCATCTGGGTCTTAAAGGACCCTCTTCACCCTTTGAGTTGACAAAAGCTTAGCCACTTTTGAAATGAAGAGCAGAGTCTTTGAATGCCACTTGCTAAGCCCCATTTGAAGAGAAGCTGCAGTCTGTTATCGACAATAGCTTCAGCCGCGTGTGGACTACAATCGCCTCATTTAGGACGGTGGGAAACTAAGCAGCGGCACAAAAACAAGCATTTGAATACTTTCTCTCTCCAGCAAAGGCATCTTTAAATCGCTGTGATGCTGTTGTATTAAACCCTCAGAGCCTTATGTTTTTCCATATTGCCAGCAGGTTTTGCTTTCGCCAGTATGACGAGCTCCACTCAACTCGCAGCCAACACAGGTTAATGTGGCCATTTACCTTGATATCAGTAGAATGAATCAACCTTTAAAGGCCATTAGTATTATTAAAAATATCCTGAGGGAGCAGCTATGGCTCGTGCATTTCCAGGGCCTGTGTATGTGTTGCAGTTAGCTTCAGATTATTGAGACTTATTGGAGTAACAAGCTAATGGAATTAAGGTGCTGGATTTCATGCACTGTTGCCAAGATTCGGCATTAAAAGGATGTGTGCTGAATAAATAGTGCTTTAAGTAGATGAGATTCCGACACGGGAGAGATTCGCTTGTCAGAGCACCATTGTTTGCTTGGCTCCTGAGCCAGTGAAACTGTCAAGTGTGCTGCTGGCCACAGATAGATGGATGGATGCAGGATTCAGAGAGTGGATTCCTCTTCTCAGAGTGCATTTTTAGACGCCCAAGTTGTCAAACTCCTCAAAAGCCGAAAGTGAAGAAACTTTCATTTGTAGTTGTTCAGCACGGAAATGCGAGAGGCAGTTCTGAAAGGAACTGCTGGAAGCACACCTAAAGACACCGACACCCCCTTGATGCAAAAAGCGAGGGTTTTTCTATACAGATCTATATTTGCCAGCTAATTACGTACATGAAAAGCAGAATCAAAATGAAATCCAAATATTTACCAAAATAAACTCATGTTTTGTTTCATTTCTCCGTCAGCGGTGCCAGAACAGAGTCCTCTCCATTACAGATAATTCATCTGATGTTTGTGTTTGTTGGTGGATTAGCTGGGAGGCGTTGCTGTTGGCCCAGGCTGTAAAACGCTCTCATCTGTATTTTAATGGACTAAGAAGCAGTGGGAGGATGTGGCTCCGTGCCACAATTTCACAGTGAAAGAGGGGATCGTATGTAGCAGGTAATCTATTTGTGAGAGTGTTTTATCCGTATAAATGGAATTAGCGAAAGGTTTGACGACACATTTAAAAAGGCGACGCCGCGTGCGTACGCGCGTGCCTCCGTTGCTCCGGGATCCATATTTGATCGACCCTAATTGGGAATTCTTTGCAAAGTGTCTCTATGCTATAATGATGCAGAGGATGTGAGGCAAAATTAAAAAAAAAAAAAAAAAGAGCAATGATAAATGATGCGCTGGTATGAAATTAGAGTGTACACAGACTTGGAGTGGGAGTGGATTCACGAAATACACATAGCATGAAATCAGCTCTGAAAGAGATACAGCTGTATGGCGACATATAGTACATCACTATTCGCTGCTGTGAGGGAAAGGTGTCGTGCGAAGCAGCGTCTTTTCATAGAAAAACGCCACGCGTTGGTTTGAATCATCAGTTTCCTGTTAAATAACGAGCCCGTCGCTGATCCTGCAGACGCTTTACCTCCAACATTTTAAATATTTCAAAGTTGAGACTAAACCGGCAGCGTGCATGCGTTATACACGCGCACGGCCACTTACACGCGTACAAATGCACACAGAGTTTGCAGATGGTGGGGTCTCTCTAACCCGACTCTTTGTAGCCCTTTCACAGTTTGAGTGGAGGAAGAAAAGGCTTGTCTTTTATCAGGATCTGAACGCAGCAGTGTTGACATTGGGATGGCACCTAATTAGGTTAGGCCCAGCACAGCATGCATGGTTAACTAGGCTGGCCTAGGCCTCGGGCTCCACAGATCCCAAGGTGACTGCCACACCACAGCTGAGGAATGATACCTCAGACTACTAATGTACTTTTAACATTGTCTATCTTCTAAAAATATTACCAGAGCAAATATGCACCGCCGCAGCTATTTTTCTTCCCCCTCTACAATTAGCGGAACATTTGGTAGCGGCTGAGCTTGATAAATAAGCAGGTATCTCTGCAGTTAGGGAGATGGTATGTAAACAAAACCCACATTTTGTCAGCCGTAAAGTACATTTCCTATCACTTCTTATTAATAGCAGTCCATTGTAGTAAATGCGCAGCTCATATTTGGGACATTTTGGTTTTGAACCGCTGTCCCTTGCAAGCACAGGAGGTCAGGAGGTACTAGGACTTAAATTTGGAGAAAAAAATCCATTTTGAAGATAAAGATAGTTTCTTGCTATTTCATTTTAAAGGTCCCATATCATGCAGTTTTATTTGAGGTTTTGATACCCCTAACATGATATATTTGCGATATATATTACAAAAATTCACTCCAGTGTAGTTTTACATAGCTCTCTCAAACTCTGCAGGGAACTATTACCAAGTGAAGGAAAAGGTTTCTAAATCCAGGCTGTGTGCAATTCTCTGTTTTTCTGAGTGTTTGCATGCATGAATTTATATATATATATATCCACTAGACGTTATCTACAAAGAACACACGAACGGTTCTATTTCCATGATGAGAGGCCTTTCATTTTTAAACTCTGACCATCAGTTCTATTAGTTATGGTAACCTTCTACTCAAAGTAATTTATTACATCTTGGAACATGGCACAGTAAACAGGGAATAATCAGGGGCTGTTAGGAGGTTCAGAAATGTTGTGAAACAACTGACGGTTTGCTACGTTCGTTAACACTTTTTTCGTGATAAAACTGAGAGGACATCCTGTGATGTTACACTGGGACAACAGTCAACACGACGCACCCTTGGGAGTGAGTCTACGACCCGTGTGACTGTCTTCTTGCCTATTATTTGCGATGTCACATGTTCTGAGATCTCAGTAATTACTCTGGTGAGATCAGCGTTACAATAACTGACAGAACTGGCCAGAGCTCAGAAAATAGAGCCCAAGTCGTTAAAAAGCATGGGCTCGATTTCTATGGAGCCCCCAAAAAGGATCGGGGCCATGCCTGCGGCTTTGATTATTACAGTGACCAAAGCTGTGACACATTGGTTTTTAAAGCTGGGAGCTGACTGCATGTGCGTGCAGTGAAGTGACAGGCCTGAGCTGAAACTATTTCTGATCTCCTGGTATGTGACAACACATCTGTCATATCTATCTATATATAGAAGTTTTATGACTTTACGCTGCTTTCTGCATTAATGTTTATCAGGAAAAGAGTCAAAAGTAGCCGCAGCACAGCTACCATAGCCATATCCATAACATCAGAGGGATAACTGCAGCCACAGTGCTCACAATAACCATGTCCACAGTCACAGCTCCAACCATAGCTCAATCCACAGATACAGCTGTGGTCAAAGCCAATGACTTTATACTGTTGGAACTCGTAGGAGTAATTAAGAATACATTACGTACAGTGACGGATCATCTCTACTTTCTGTAGAGTGAGGACTAGTCCAATGCAATATACTTACTTAATAAGGAGGAATGCAAATTATTGTGAGCTAACGCTAAAATCATTTTCATTGTGACCTTCTCAGGGGGATTTGCAGGTTTTTGAATGGTATGTTGTGATATGGTGATCGGAGATAATGATTTCAAAATAAGATAAAAGTACTGTAAGAGTTATTTAAAATAGCCTACTTGTGAAGTCTTGTAAAGCGCAGCTTCCTATTTGTCCACTGACTGAAGCCCCAAGAGGGACAGGAGGGAGGCTGACCTAAGCTGTGTTCGGGTTCAGTTTCACAGTCCTCTTACTTCCCCCAGGGGCTGCGCTTTGTAGCATCATAAACAGTTTCCTTGTGTGGAATCCCCTTCTCTGATGCCATTTCTGCTTTATTGTCAGTTTGCCCTCATTGAAGTGGGATGGTCAAGCTGAAAAGAGGATGTGAGCTGAAAAAGAGGATGTGGTCTGGGAGTATCCAATCCCTGTGCTGACATGTGATACTGCTGATTAAAAAATGACATTTCAACTCATTGCTACTTCAGCGAATACTTATCCACACATTAGTGCTGATGGGGATGGAGATTTGTGTGTGTGTGTGTGTGTGTGTGGTAAGACTACAACAGATCATCTCGGCCACTTAAGGTCATGTTAGCTCTTCACAGGTGTCGGAGAATGAAATGAGATCATTTGAATGTCTGAGAGTGGGTAAAGGGAGGAGAGGAGAGTGTCTGGGCTGCTCATAAAGAAAGACAGAAGGAGAGGACTGCAAAAGAAGGAGGAGGAGGAGGAGGAGGGAGAGTAATAGGAAGAGAACAGGAGGGAAGGAGGAGGAGGAGGAGGAGGAGGAGGAGGAGGAGGGGGTGTCCGGTCATGCTCAAGCCCAGCGTCTTTGAGAGGGAAGAGGGAAAGACACAGGGAGAAAGAGGGGAAAAAAGAAAGGGAGAGCGCTTTGCAAGCCACCCAGGCTTCATTACCATGTCAATCTGAAGAGAGAGAGATAGAGAGGGAGAAACAGGCCGGCCAGGGCCCAGCAGTGGGGCCGGATCCATATGGTGCTGCCGGCTCTGGAATGAATAGTGAATGGAGCGGCTGGGCGCTGGGCTGCTGGAATCTGCCTCCAAGCCTTTGTGAACAGGATGACCAAAGACAAGAGGGAGCTCTGCAGATGGCCCGGGCTATAAATAGGTAGCTAGTCTATCTCCGTGCTGTCACTCTTCTTGTCTATCTGCCTCCCAGCTCCCCCCCCCCCACACACACACACCCTCCCGACAACCCGCCACCCCACCCCACATGCTGCCAGGCCCCTGGACACCACTAGACCCGGGAAATAAAAAGCCGATGCTCGCATTCCTCTATGGCGCACTGCGATACCGCCGCCGGGTTGGGAATCACAGTTGTCCTGTCGTTTTTGTTTTTTTTTCAACCAGCCCACGTCTTCAAACGTTCATCATCCTAGGTTTGATGATCCCTTACAGATGCGCGAGAGGCATGGGACTCGGTATGCGGGGAAGGGTGTGAGCGTGGTCTGCGGAGAGGAAGCCAGCAAGGAAGAAAGAGAGAGTTGCTAAGTTGCTCAAACACGAGCCGAGGAAGGCAGAGAGATTGAGCAGTTGTGTTCTCAGTCCAAACTTCTCGCAGATGGACTTTAAAGTGAGTGATAAATCCGTGTCCAGATTGAGGGTCCTTTTGTCATTAAACTAAGCCTTAGCACTGCTGTCCATCTGGCTCCGTGTGTGTGTGTGCGCGCGTGCGTGCGCACACGTGCATGTTTGTGTGTGTGTGTGTGTGTATAGACACTGAACATGATCCAGTAGAGGAAAGAGCACTACAAGCCTTCCTTTTTAAGTGTTGCTGACTGTAGCACACTATAAGCTAGCCTTCTGCTCCCTCCTTCTTCTCATACATTTTCTCTCTCTCTTTCTCTCACACACACACAAACACACACTTTACCCCCAAGATATTGTAAACACATCTCTAAGCCAGCGTGTGCGGCGTCTGTAACAGCCCCAGACTCTGAGGTGCCTGATCTGTGAGCTAACACCAAAGTTAATTGTTAGGAGTAATGGAGCTCAGAACCAGACCTGCGGAGACAGAGCGAGGGATGACGTGTATAGTTGTGTGTGTGTGTGTGTATGTGCGTGCATGTGTGTGTGAGAAGTAACCCACTATAGTAGTAAACAGAGTGGGACAAGTGGCTTGGATGACTTACGTCTGGACCACACAGAGTAAAAAGCATCAGTCAGACTGGTTCTGTGTAAAAGCTGTGACATCACAGTAAGGCTGGGTGGCATGAGAGAGAGACGGAGAGAGCGAGAAAGAATGACTGAAAGAGAGAGAGAGAGAGACAGACAGATGGAAAGACAGACAGAAGGAAAGAGCTCATTCCAAATTTACCAGGTTTCTGTACCATTCAATGTGGTTTGATGTTCCAAGTTTTATTGTTTTGTCCAGTTGGAGTTGCGTACCAGCTGCTGGCACTGCATGTGTGTGTGTGTGTAAGTAATGACTGTGCGCTCTAAACACCCCTCTGACATGTAATGGCTCTCTTGCGGTGAAAGCAGCCAGGTGCTCTCCGCAGGCGACATCACCGGGTCAGCCGCTGATGTGAAGCACCCGCTCAGCTTGATGACATCATCGCCCTGCTTCTTCCCTGACAGACTGGTTTCAGGGCCGACCAAGCAGCTTGCGTATGCATGTGTGCGTTTATGTGTGTGCTGGTCTGTGTTTGTGTGCGAGCACTTAATGAAGTCACTAAATCCAATATTGTGAATATTAAACTCATATTTCTTCTAAAAACAAATAAAAAAAAAACATTTACCAAAATCTAATTACCAGGCCTGTGTTCCCCAGATCTACTAAGGTGTACCTTAGTTCTACACGTCACACTATAATTTCCCAAATTCTTCCTTGGCCTAAGGTTTACCTTCACTAAAGAAGATGCTACAAGTGGTCTGAATCACTTATTATAGTTCCCTTGTCACCTGTTAGTTTCTCACTGTTTTCCTTGCTTTTTATAGCTGGAAGTGTCTCTCCTGTGCAAATATTTGAACTACAGTGTGGAGCTGGGAGGGAGTTGTATACCCCCCTAGTCAGGAGTCCTTTTTTTTGTACGAGGGTGTAAATATGTTTATTTGTGCTGTAAATTTGCTGCAGGCTATTTTAACATGGTGGTATATGGGGGTTTGACTCGACTCTAGCCAGCCTCAAGTGGCCATTTGTGGAACTGCAGTTTTTGACACTACTGCATTGGACAACGAGATACTGAAGAGGCATTGTTTCACCAGCAGCAGTATTAGATTGATAAAAATGGTTATGAGGAAACTTTTAATATTAAAACTTCATGATGTGTTTTTGTTGCTGACCCGGCAACAGTTTTTTCAGTTGTTCGGCAGTGTCCGCGTGTTGATATCAGCAACGCCATAGCAGCGGGCTGAGATACGAAGGGAGAGAAAGTAGGGCCAAATGATCACGAGGTGTGACATTTTCATGGTTATTGTTTTTGTGATGCAAATAAATCACTCTTTTGAACACATGCTGTTTTGAGAAGAAAGACGCTTTATTTTAGTGTCCCGGGAAATCTACCGTACTACTTTCGTTTGACCAGAACTGGACAATAACTGCTGATAGGGATGCAGATTCATGTCAAAAATCCTGAACTATCCCTTTAAGGTACATCATAACTGGGAAACGCAGCCTAGATCATTTCAGTTGTTTCCAATTTGTATAAGCAATATTTTGCTAAAACGTTTGAAGTGAAGCAGCTTTTTGGAATCCGTTACCTCTTAGTAACAGCAGGACTTTGTTCTGTCTCTAAATGAAACCAAGATTTTAAGATTGAATGTGAGAATAGATGACTTTTTAAAGCAGACTTTATTTTTTTTTTTTGCGTGAGAACACTCCAAAGTCCTTCCCAGTAGAGGCTCTCCATCTGTTTATGCTCCGGCAGACAACTTGTATCTGTATCTTTAGAAGATGCTACAGAGCAGAGACAGATGAATTTGGACGAGTTATCGAGCCAAACGGTCAGATATGCTGCAGTGAAAACAGAAAATACAGTGTTTATCAGCTGCGCTGAGTTTATTGTTTTGGTGCGTGGCAACAGACAGTATCCATCACAGCGGCGTTACGTTGTGTCACAGCAACCTCGAGGTTGTTAAATGTTTGCTGCTATTGCTGCGGCGTTCGTCTCTGGGAATATGCTATTATCAATCATGCTTTACGCAGTTGGACACAAAAATATCTGCACCGTGGCGCCATGACATCACAAAACGATCTATTCGGTGCAGAAAAGTTCATGTAATTGCGACGTACTCTGTCATTAGAAGGGCACAGTGTATCATTCATTCATTACAGTCATTATACAACATGAGTTATTATGAGATAAAAAACACATTCTTCTCTCTGTTTTGACCTCAACTGTATCACTGTGTGTATATCTCTCTCTGTCTGTTTGCTAGAAGCTTGGACTTCCAGCTGGCCTGGGTGTGATTCAGCTAACCTCCGTGCTGTTCAGGCTTTAGGACAGTGAGGGACTTAGTAGGTTTTAGACCAAAGCAAACAGGAGACCACCATAGAGGGGGGGGAGGGAAGGAGGGAAGAAGGAGATGGAGGGGAGATGCAAGAAGCAGGACAGATGGAGTAAGGATCAAGGCCCTCTGTCCCCCTCTGCATCTCTCTTTGACTTGTCTTCTCTCTTTTTCTTTTTGTTGAAGTCTTTCAGCTATTATATGGGACCAGGTGACGGCTGTCCTTTGAGCCTCAGCATGACAGATGTTTAAAAAATCACCTGTTTTCACCACCTGTCTCAAATGTGAGTTTGTTTTCTATTATATTATAATATACTAATATACATTTTTTTAATATATTTTGCCCTCGTGGACATAAATGACCCAGCAGATCTTAATCTGGCAACTTTCTTTTCCCATGCCCCCCCCTACTCAAACACCACTATCACCACCGCCATCGTCAGAAAATGACAGACAGTGAGACAGAAGTTGTTTTTGTCTTTTCCTTTTTCTCCCTCGCTTCCGCATATGGTCATTCGTTCTGCCTGTCTATCTGTCTGTCTGTCATTACAGTAAATCAGAGGGCTCTCCGGCTTTATCCGAGCGTCCTTCTGGCTGGGACGGCTGCAGCAGATGTTGGAGCCTGGGACAAAATGGATTTCCCCCCGCCGAGAGCAGCTTTTCTTGCCCTCCTTAATGGAGGCTCCTTGAAATGCTAATGCCCCGCCATTAGTATAGCAGTGGTCTAGCATAGTGATGGTGGGAAAAAAAAAAGGAAAAACCCGCGATCCTGAACTACCCCTGGAAAATATACTTTGCTGATGCATACAGACGAGAGGTTCGAGAAAGAGAAAGAGGGGGGAGATATTTGTCCTGCCACACACAGAGTTAGGGTGTGTGATGGCATCTCATCCATTGCCCCCCCTCCCCATGCCGCCTCTGAGCCCCCTTCCATGAAGTTCTCAAAAGCAGGATAATGATAATCAAGCATTTGAATGAAAAGAGGGGGGGAAAAAAAAGAGAACCAATTTCTACTTAGCACCAAGCGTCAGCATTTAAAGGATCAGGCGCCGATTCCCAAATTAGGAGGCTTAACTCGTTGAAAAAACATTTGATGATCAGCCGCTGCTCGCTGTTATCGGAGAGAATCAAACGGTGAGAAGCAAAGCCGCTTTGCTGTACAGCCTGCGCCACATGTTTTCACTCCTGGAGGTGCACACAAGAGGAGGAGGAGGAGGACGGCAGCAGTTGTACGAGTATCAGGTGGTTTAGGTTTTTTGTTGTTGTTGTTTTATACTAAGAGGCAGCTCACAAGCGGATGAAAGCATTTGCAGGTAGCAAATAATGATGAAGCAGCTTTAACGTGCCACATCGGGCTAGATGCGTATTTTTATGCACGCATGAGACTGTAATGCTACACGGTGACTTCTGGGTAGCATGTATGGCTACAAGAGGCTTTTTTGCTCTTTTGCTATTTCTTGCTCCCCCTCCCCACACACACACACACACACATACACAGATTTATCGCTCTGGACACTCTTGTCCCTGTCAGCAGCTGGCGGGCTGAGTCTTGTTTGAGCTTGTGTGTGCATCGATGCTTGTGCACGCGTGTGTGTATGTGTGTATATGTGTGTGTGTGTGTGTATGCATGTGAGCCCCCAGTAAAGCCTGCTGCTCTGCTCTGCTGTGCTGGCCAGGCCATGTGGCCACTTTAAAGCTCCTTTCTGAGAGGCCTGTGAAGTTGTTAAGGAGCTCCACTACACTGGCAGTTGGCTCTGGGAATCCCTCCGCCAGCTGTAGCCTGCACACACCCTCCCCGCTTCACTTCCCTCTCTCCGTCTCTCATGTTCCCCCCCTCTCATGCTTACACTTGCTCCCTTTCTCTGTGCTCACGCCCATCTCTGTCCTCTCTTCCTGTCAGCGTTTGTTAGTCGCCTACTGTCTGTCTCTCTGTCTGTTTCTGGTGTTCTCCCCCCCCTCTCTGTTTCCCTCTCTCGGTCTGTTCCTCGTTCTGACCACGGTATCTGCATAATCTATGTAGTGAAACATCATTGCGGACCTTCTGTCTCTTCTGGCACGGGTCCGGCTGCACATGTTTTTTCCTGTATACCTGCTCAGATCGCTGGAAATGCACTTTGGCAACTAGCATGGAGCCACATGTGGCAATAATGGCTATTTAGAAAAAAGAAAAAAAAAGACTGTGGTTGAAGATGGTTTCAGGGAGAAAAAAAAAAGACGAGCCAGTGGGAATAAACTGCAGGTAGTAATTTAGCGTAGTTAATACATAGTTACTGTACCTATTCAGACTATAAAGCCACCATAATAGTTCTTGTGTCACTCCTGCACTCCTTTTCATGCTTTCCTGCTTTTTTCCCCCCCTCTGGCTCATGCACACATGTACTGGAAGGTTGCACCCCTCTCTGAATTTGGCTGACCTTTTATTGAGAGCAGAGAGCAGGTGCACCTGCGTCCTGTTCCCTGGCTCATTCTCCCAAGGTCTGCAGTGCACATCTGCTTGAGTGCACTTGCTTGTACACACAAGGAGGACATTTGCTTGTATTGTCATCAACTCCATTTGCGGCGGAGGTCCCCGGCTGCAGGGTTACAGATGAAATGTTGAGGGAGGCCGATGTCTATTGTCTGTCTGAATATCTATTCGCTGATCTTCTGATATTCCCCCCAAGGGCACTTGTGAAGTGTTTTATTTTTTGCTGAGGTACTCTTCATTCTGTGCACATTGCACAGCAGCTCTTATTTGAAAAAAAAAAAAAGCCTCACTTGGCCAAGATATTACTAATACTTTAATTTATGGCACGGCTTTTATGTTCAAGGTTAATGTTCTCCAAAGTTGTCACATTCAGAAGCAAACCACCAAGATACCACACACAATCATCAACTTAATGCGATGGTTCGGGGGTGCGATATAAACGAGGGCTGACACCTTGGACAGGAACAATTGATAGGGCAATTAATTGTTGATTTTCACGTGTCAAGGGCAGTCTTGGGATGAAAATAATATCTATTGTGAGATAATTTTATAATTTAACAGACCAAGGAGGGGCCGATTTGAAGTTGACTGACTGACTGTTCGCTCCTTTCACTTGAGGAATTGGTACATCATTTATGACCTTTTCCTCTTTGTCCAAACTAGATGAGACTTCTCTTCCAATTATCAACGGACAGGTTTGGAGCTCCTGTAGCTCTCCTCTCCTCTCCTCTCCTCTCCTCTCCTCCTCTCCTTTCTCCAGAGACGGCCATGCAAGCTGGCGTCCTTTCACTCCACAGATGTCTCTGTTCCTATAGGGCTCTCGCTGCGAGGAGATGTGTTGGCAATCCTGCGAAACACACCTATCACACGCGCCCGGGCACACACACACATTCGCAGGCGCTCACACGCGCACGCCGTTCGCTGAAACACCCAAACACACGGTGTGATACTGCTGTTGTCTCTGCTGGAGTCGATGTCTGTGAAGACTCTCTCATCTTCGCTCCCTCACTCTCTTGTTCCTTCCTTTTTTTTTCCCTGTGTGCCTGTGTTGGAGAAGAAGAAAGTGCAGAGAAGAAGCAGAACATGTGTGTATGTGCATTTTGTGTCACACTTCCTGTGTGACAACCTGGTGCAGCCTGGATCCGCCAGAGCTCTCAAGTTGGGTGTGAGAAGGTTGTCACCATGTACCTGAGGCTGGCAGGATTAACACCTGTTGTGAGTGTGAGTGTGTCATGTATGTTTGTCAATGAGCATTTCGCTGTGTTCACCCAGTATTTTACATTCTCGGCACTGGAATTTGAATCTGAAGAAATTTGCAATTGGCCCAACACGGCCCAGTTACTTTATAGGGTGCAGAAAGTTCCGTGTAGAGTCAAAAGACGATAGATGCGACTAAAATTGACGGCACGGTGCGGAGTGAACTTTGGCTTGTATAGGCTTGTTTGCATATTTCATAAAATGTGCCGCAAGTGTGTTTGTAACGCCTGTTTAGGCTAGCGTGTTTTTCTGTTTTCAGCAGTCGTGCTCTGATATGTTCTCTTGTTGGCTGTACTGTTGTGTGTCACTCTCGGAGTGTGTGTGTGTGTGTGTGTGTGTCCACAGCATGGCAGTCCATCTGTCTCCAGGAGAGCAGCTTCCTGTTCTCTCCCTCTCATCTCTGCCACTGCAGGAACACACAACCTGGTCTGACATCCGCTCTCACACACACACACACACACACACACGCACAAACACACATGAATATATACCTTCTGTCTGTCTGTCTGTCTGTCTGTCTGTCTGTTTGCCGACAGACATTTGTCTGTCTGTCATTCCACTCATATCCCCCATAAAGCTCATCAAAGCCAGTCATCTGCCTTCCTTCTGTCTCTCTGTCTGCCTGCGTGTCTGCCCATCTATTTGTCCGTCATCCAAACGGTCACAAATGATGGGGTGGGGTGTTGGGGTGGGGGGGGGGGGGGGTTTCACATGCACCATTTGGCATCCCCAGCTGAAGCTCAATAGAGTGCTAAATGGCAGAGACACAAAATGGCTGCAACAAAGTAGCTGCTGCAAAATGGCGACAGATGGGAGGTGCGACGCCGAGTCAAAGGTTTCGGCACCGCTCCGGCCTCTCGAGGTTGCGATTATCTTTAAGTCCGCGTGACATTCAGGGAGGATGCAACAGACGTGTTGACTTTCTATATGAGTCGAGCTGATCGATCGGCCCCTCACTGCCGGCCAGGATGGTTTACAATGATTGTTCCACAGATCCTTGTTTGCTGGAGAACAGCGGTGCCGGGGAGCGTGTGTGTGTGTGCGTGCGTGCGTGCGTGTGTGTCCGAGGGGGACATTGATTGGAGCTATTTCTGCTTTGCCACATGACAGATGCAGCCTGTTCACAGCAGAAACGTCAATGCCCACACCTGCTTGGGTGGTGAATGTGAGGCATCACTGACGATTGCCTCTGTGGAGCCAGACTGAAAGACTGACAAAGTAGGAGGAAGGACTTTGTTAGAATGCAGATATCTGCTAGAATGTGACTTGTCACTGTGGCACAGCATCAGCACTTTATTACAGATACAAGTGAAAAGCGATAAAGTGAAATTTGAATGGCGTCCTGGCCTGTAAATCACTAACACAGTCAGTAACATGGGTTCGCAGCACATGATTTCTAATGGAGATGTGTTTATTGTTGCTGTGACTGCATTATATAGAAATAACAGTGCAATGTTTTGAACATAATATTATGTATGTCTCACTCTTACAGATGGTGATGATTACCTCACCCCGCATGATGTGCCTGCATTTCCATCCAGTGTGAGCTTCCAGCTCTGCACCATCAACCTGTTGACTTAAAGATTTTTTTTTGGGGGGGGGGGGGGCATTTTTCCCTTTATTTATTTTTTTTTTTTGGAATGACAGTTGAGAGAGACAGGAAAGAGGGTAGGGGAATGACATACAGGAAGGATCCAGCCAGCCGGGATTCAAATTGGGGACTCAATGCTCAGGGCATGCTAGCCCATATGTTATGCATCCTAACCACGGACTATCAGGTTTGACTGTAGATTTGAATGAGAGATAACTCTATATCATACTATTCCCACACATATGCATGAACCACACAGTCTGCAGATACAAAATACAGAGAAAGAGATAAAGAGTCAGAGAAAATTGTGATGAGGACTTTTCTGGCACATAGAACTGTTTTAAATGAGGCGGGGGGAAAAAAAAAAACAGCCCTAAGCATCGGGGCTTGTTTGACGCAGGTAGGATTATAGGCCCTAATAAGTTATAAATGATAGTAATGGCCATCTGTTCGCCTATAGGGAGCTCCTAGCCAGCTCTGATTTGGCACGCCGAGCCGCGGCACGACAGACACTCCTTTGAGCATTGGGCGTTTAGAACGCAGCCACCTCGTGCCTGGGCATTTGCTAAATTCAGATGTGACACTCTGACAGCAGATGCTCAAAGCTAGACTTCAAGGCGAGGATAAGTAGAGATTTTTCCCTCCTCACCAGGAGCATTATGAACACTGTAGTTATGGAACTGTCAAATGTGCTTCCCTCCATGGACGATTAATACCAACCAATTAGGACTGATGGTTGCAGCGTAGGGACAGAAAATCCACATGCCGCAGGAAACGCACTTCTCAATAAACAAAATATGGTTGCAAGCGGTAAGGAAGCACCTGAGTATCACACTGCTCGGGCGGTAATCGACTGCTTGAGGACTGCTTTGTCCATGGTTACCATGGCCTCTCCATCTGTGTGTGTGTGCGTCAGGGCTCTGGTCTTAGCCCTGTGGCAGGTGTCTCATCCCAGTGCAGTGTTTGCAGTCTGGCCCATCTAAGCGCTGTAGCTTGTCTGAGGCAGATTACACACACACAAGAGCAGATGGGTGCAGACCTCAGCACCCATGGATACACAAAGCAAGGACAGGCCAGCAGAATGTACTGGATCTATATAATGTGAATGACTGTGTGTGTATTTATGTATATGTGTGAAATGATGCATGCGCAACACATGTTCATTCTTTTATGTATGTTTGCATGCACGGTATCGTGTAGCAGAGTGTGTGTGTGTGTGTGTGTGTGTGTGAAGCCCATTTGTGTGCATGTGTGTGTGTTTCTTGCTCCAGCGTAGCTAAAGACATTAGCGGGTAAACATTCTAATCCTGCTGCCCAGAGATGAGGAGAGGAGTCTCTCCGCTTCTCCCTCTATCTCCCACACACGTCTAGTCCCATATCAAGGCTAGCTTAACCGCCGTGGCTCGGCTACAATTTCTCTCTCTTGCTCCTCAGGTTCGCTCATATCAAAGTAGGAATTACTAGCATGGCTGGCAAAGATGCTACACTAATACACCACATGTCTTTTCCCTTATCAGACCTTGTGTGGCTGGGATGAAATGCTACGCCATAGCCTACTAAATGTCAAAGTGCCCGAGGCTACAACCGCACCAAAGCCTGCTGACACAAGAACACGGTCTCGTAAATCTACACTGGCTTATATACATGTGTGTGTGTGTGTGTGTGTGTGTGTGTATATATATATATATATATATATATATATATATATTCTTAAAGCTTCACTTTTGTAAGTCGGCAGATCAAGCTAAATGTCATTATGGATCAAATTAAAGTTAAAAAGCTGGGATCTCAACAAGTATGGATCTTTGAGAGTCCTAATGAGTCCACATCTACTGAAACCAGAGCACCTTTCATGAGTTATGCTTATTGGATCCTTCATAATACCAAAATTTTGGGCCAATAGTGACAATCTGAAGGGTATTCTCAGTAGCATTTTATTTTTTTCTCACTGCGAATTGGGAAACAAACTTTTATCAGTCAGGTTGTCATCAGTCTGGCTACAAAATGTGTAACTTAAACAAGCTAATACAGTAAATGGCCAAAAGTATGCGATCGTTGCATCTAATTTCAAAACCATGGGCATTAATATGGCATTTAACAACCTCCATTCTTCTGGGATGACCTGCAATTTTGAAATTTGACTGTGAAAATTTGCTTTCAATCAGCCACAAGAGCATCAGCGAGGCATTGATAGGGTGATAAGCTTTTTCTCCCAAAAGTGATTGTTGGGGTTGAGGTCAGGAGGTCGTCATGGTGAAACAGGAATCTCCTTTTTCAACTTTTGCCACAAAGTTGGAAGAATATAACCACTGAATGCTGGAGCCTTAAGATTTCCCCTTACAGTAAACGAACAAAGGAGCCTACAGTAACTCAAACCATGAAAAACATCCCCAGACCAAAAGTTCAGTAAAGTAAAATATGCGGAACACTTACTTTTGGCCATTTAGTGTAAATGACATCATGTACACAATCAGTAATGTGATTTGCTCTGTGATTTGTTATGGTAGATGTTCAGCACTGTGTGTTTGGGTATTTCCAAAAGACTTTTACTCCGATTCTTCGGGAAGTACCTGAGTTTGATTTTCACATTTCCACCTCCCGAACAAAACAAAAAGAAAGAAAAAGTGGGAGGTTGTTTTCTGACTGCTCCAAACAAAGCAGGTGTGAAACCTTGCTTTCGTTTTTCTTCTGTGACAGTTGAGTCATTCATCTCTGAGATGCAGCTGTGGTCTTACACTGATTTGTTGCAGTTGTTTTCTTTTGTTATGGTCATTACTGTGTTCTGTAGTTTCACAGTGATAACAAGGTGATGTCAGACAGAACTTGTTTGGCACAAACTTGAGGACAAGAACATGCTCACATACACACACATAGTGGCCTATACATACATTTAATTCACACACCCGTGCACAGTACACACAGATGCTCCTCTGTGTGTTTCTCACAGCTGCTGTTAGATCCTTCATGTGACCATGGGCTGCTGGTCACACATGAAAAGGAGAATGTGTCACCAACACGGCTGATAGATGGGACCTTATAGGGGAGGCTGTGTGTGTGTGTGCATGCGTGCACGTGCGTGTGTGTGTGTGTGCATAGCTAGCTTTGTCCCATCCCCAGCTGTGTCCTCAGGGGCCTGATGTCCAAACAGGAAGAGGTGTCAGATGGCCCAGGGACACATCAGCATACAACAACAGGAGAACTGTCTGTCTCCTACACACTCACACACACGCGCGCACGCACACACAAACTGTCATCGCTACGTCACAGCAGCAGTTTGTCTTCATTCCCCCAGCACCCTGCATGGATGCTCAGTCGACAGCAGCCCCCTTCCTGCCGTGTGTGAGCCTGCATCCTCTTTGCATCTGCTGGCACATACACACACAGACGTAGATGCATACACACACACACACACATATATACGTACACGCACGCACTGAAGCTCCAATAATGAGTAATTAGCCGACCAAACAGGTAGTGCCTCGGCTAATGGCTGAGGGTGTGGTATGGAGGCTAGGAGGTAGGTAGTGTAGGAAAGGTGTTGCTGAAGAAAAGGAGGGAGGAGGAAACTTCTCCTTCCATCATCCAATGATAATTGATTTTGACTTCATCGACAATAAGGGGGATTGATCGATGCCTGACGTCCACCACTGGGGCAGTATCCTTTTATGATGACACATTCCTGTTGTTTGATTCTATAGTTCAAGGCTGTCATGCGAAATTACTGTCAGTCATCACCTTTTGGATAGGAGATTGGACATGGCTATGGCTTATGTGTACGTGTGTGTTGTTTTTTTTTCTGTTCTTACACTGTTCCACGGCTCCTACCCTCTCTCTGTTGATACGTGTTTATGTTTATGGGTGTGAAAACGAGAGTGTGCGTACGTCAGTGCATGAGTGTATTCTTGTATTTGTGTATGTTGGGACAAATTAGTTTTCAGCTTGACTGCTTGTGTGATTAAATGAGTTTGAAAGGCTATGTAATCACTCAAGATGGGGACAGAGTGCGCCCTGTACGTGTGTGTACGCGTTTATGTGTGTATGAAGGCAGCTGGACCTTAGCCAAACCCTTGCCAGGTCCTTTTTTGGTACGTCCTCTCAAGAATGAAGCACATACTTGAGAGCGTGAGAGAGAGTATGTGTGTGTATGTGTGTGTTAGAGCGTTGAGAGTCTTATGCCATAATTAACATCAAGAAAATGTCACCTCCTATCTCCCTATATGCTACAAACATGAAACCACAAAGTGGAAACAAGGTGCTCCGTGTGTCATCCAGCAAATTGCAGCTGAATCAAGAATCAAGAAACTAAATAGAATAGTTTTTATGTCACAGACCAACATTTGGTCCTTTTAAGACTGGTATGCCATGGAAAGTAAGCAGTGCCCTTTGTAGTAGGTCCC
The DNA here is from genome assembly GCA_030544235.1 of Lepturacanthus savala. Classification (NCBI taxonomy): domain Eukaryota; kingdom Metazoa; phylum Chordata; class Actinopteri; order Scombriformes; family Trichiuridae; genus Lepturacanthus; species Lepturacanthus savala. The sequence continues at coordinate 13,973,583 of CM060469.1, read as the reverse complement.
ATTCAACCACACATCTGTAATGGAAAGTGCCCCCTACCTAACCCCGACTGCACACCCACACTCACCCCTCATCCTCTAACATGCAAGCTTGCTAGCTGTCTACATACAGATGGGGCTCTCCAAAAATAGTACAAAGGACAGTGTTGTATAGTCATGGTAAGCCGTGTACAGTACTAGGTCAGTACAGTCTGCAGGCAGGGCGTCTTTCACTGATGGAAGACGAATCATCCTTTGTACTCAGCTTTAACTGTAATTTTCACATTTGCTAGGTCACTAACCGGATAAGTGCGCATTCCTTATTCAGAAGATGCATTCGTGCCATCGTCTCCTGTCTCGTAATTTTCTGCAGTCTTTTTGTGGAGCAGTTTATACTTAAAGGTCTCATATTGTATTCTTTTCCTAGGTTTTATTTGAAGTTTTGATATCCCTAACAAGATATATTTGAAGTCTTAAGCACTAAAAAAAAAAAAAATCATCTCATTATAGTTTTACATCCCCCCTCTCAAGCTTCTCTCTGGAGCTCCAGAAAGAACAGGTCGTTTTGTGCCTGTCTCATTAATATTAATGAGCCTCTCTTCTGATTGGCTGATTTTGAAAGGCTGTGAATGGGGGGGCTTGGTGTGTGACTGCAAAACTGTGATATCTGTGATAACTGTGATATCGCAACTTCAAGAAAGTCCTAACGGCTTGTTTTAAGCCTCAGTTTCTGAATATGGCCACTCTGCATTTCTCTGTGGGTTGAGTATTTCGAAACATGTGACAGTATTAATACAATATGGAGACTTTTCCTTATAATTAAAAATATCACTTTATACAATGTAAGAGCACTCATATTGTGTGCTCACATGATACATCGGTATCAGGGGCCATTGTCTTGATTCTTTCTGTCGTTTCTTTATTTTTCCTATTTTTATTGTAATAGTTGTGTGTTATTGCACTCATCCGTCCATCCTCGCATCCGTCTCTTCCCTTTAAATGTTCCCACACTACCCATGCTTGACTTCTTTTCCCATTTCACTCCTCTCTCAAATGCTTTCTCACCATTTACACTGTTATTCCTGCCCCTCTCTCTCCTCCGATATATTTAAACCATCCCCCTGGGGAGAACAGAAGCCCGCCTCAATCTGGAACCAATTGTTTTGTTCGGTTCATGAATCCAGAACCAAACCCTGACAAAAGAACTCTTGTAAGGACCGTTGTGTTATTTGTTTTTGCCCGAGTTACAGATTGTGCTGTTATCAAAGTATTTATTGTGCCGCTGCGCTGCAGTTGTGGATGCGGAGAAGGCCCGAAGCCTCGCAGCACATCAAAGCTGTCACAAAAATGGAGCAGGGGCCAAATGGCAAGGAATGCTTTTGGCACAAATGAAATTAGCCAAAACTCTTACTGATAAGAGGCCACATTTAAAAGCTCTCAGTGTGGTAGTTATTGTGTAGTACAATTTTAGCATACTATCAATGCAATATTCTCCCACTTCTAACTTTATAGAGCTCTCTTAGCATCTGGATTTAGTTCCATTCATATTTTCAAAGAAGCTTGGCATATATATATATATATATATATATATATATATATATATATATATATATATAAGCAACATAATAGGTGGAATTTAGAATTGTTTATCTGTCAAACTAAATGAATAAAGCCTTCCTCCATGTCAACACTCAGAAGTCACTCGTGCGGCGGCACATGTGAGCTCAAGGAATTACAGAGGAGAGCAGACTGCAGGTCGTCTATCCCCTGGAGGTCAACTTAGACGGGACCTTTGGCTGTATATTCATGGGTAAGACAGGTGCATGTGTGTACATATGTATATGTGCATATGTTACAGGCTGAGCCACTCAGCTGGGAGCCTGTCAGCATATGCCAACAAGCTGAGTAATGCTGCTGGCAGTTAGCTTAGCGAGTGAAGCCACCTGACCCCAATAGGTCACCTCGTGACCTTTTACTTCAGATGGGTAGCCGCAGAAACAGGGTCCAGAGTCACCAGCTGCCAGGTGCCAAATGCCAGATAAATCAATGAGCTGCCACAGTGACAACACCTTTTGATACAATAACATTTAAATGTCACACTCTCAACAATTCGGGAAACGGTGCCCGATTTCAGGCAATAATACATTCCGCTTATATTGACTTTAAACAGGCGACGGCAGCTCCTTGACCTCTCACACGTCTCCCTGCGCAGTCACATGCAGGAGACAGGAGGGCTCAAGTCTGGACAGGAGCTCAGGAGGATCTCGGACTGCTCTTAAACCCATTACGGCCACCTGGGTGTGTAGCCATGCGTGGGTACAAAGATGGCCAGGAGGCGTGTGAGCGTACACATATTTTGTGCGCGCGCTGACCGTGAGGTGGCCAGGAAGAGCAGGCTGTTCGGCGAGATTAGCAGGCTCTCACATGTTGCATAACAGATTCCCCCTCTCGCGAAAAACCTGCCCGCATGTCGCCGCCCGCTGAGCAGGATGGCCTTTCGCTAACACCCTCCGCACTCACACACACGGACGTGTACGCAGGAACACACTCTGCGCTTTGCAAATGCACCGTTCCGCCTCGCCCCGGCGAAGCTCCCGCTGCTATTTGCTTGTTTCTCGATCCGTATCGGTGGCGTGTGAGAGGGAAAGGTAGTCAAGGCTGGCCTCCTTACTTATGCTGGTCGAGTTAAAGCCTCCACAAATATCATTATCCAGGCCAGCCTGGAGGTGATTAGGTGGTGCGCCGCTTACGGCTCTGCGTATGCCACGGGCCTGCTGCATCCGTCCGGGCCAACTGCTGTGTGTGTGTGTGTTTGTGCATTTAGTCCTGGGCTTGCTGGGGGGCTGCGATCCGATGGGCCCTGTAACGCCAAATCAAACACAGAGGGAGTCGCAGCCTGTCTATTTCACTGTCATAGCGTGTTGTGTGTGTGCGTATGTGTGTGTGTGCGTTTGGGGGGGGGGGGGGGTTAAGTAATAAACAAGGTCTCCATGGTGACAACAGATGCAGCTGCAGCAAAGAATGAAGTTGAGTGTCAGCAGTAAGGGCCCACTGTGTGCATGTTTGTGTGTGTGCGTGCGGGGAAAAAACACCAGCAGTAGGGGCCCGTCGAGAGTCGTAAACACCAGCAGGCCATGACTTCCACAAATAGACACTGAAAAAAAATGGAGAGGATAAAGAAGGGAGAGGGGGGTTATTGTACATTATTTCACACACGACATAAAGAGAAAGACATGTAGCATAGGAATGCATGGGACGTAATGAGTTTACAGTTGAATAACAAAAACAAAACTTGAGTAGATTACAGAAGAGGCCTAAAAAACAAGCAGTCAATCAGATAAACAAAGCTGCAGAGAGAAATCAGCGCATTTCTTTGCACTAGAAATCCAGAGCTCTGGCATCTACGCTCGATACGTCAAGTTCCTCACAGAAGAACAACGTCCTCCCTCCCCCCCGAGCTAAAGCACCGACGATCTATTCATCAGTCTTCATCATCTTTCATCATTATGTGGTAATCCTCCCAGCTCACTCTGGGTCTGTCTTGACAGCCCCCTGCAGTGTCTCTTTCGAGTCCTGTTGTGTGGTGAGTGTGCCATCTTGATTCATACAACCTGTCAGTGGTTCCTAATCCCTTCTTTATGGAGACAGAATAGCGCACCGCTGTCTTCAAGGCCAGATCTTCAAGGCCAGATCTCCGTGCCGTAGCCTCATGCGTTTTCATTGTCAGAGCACCTCAGCTGGCAGTCCAAATCTCAGTCCAGCCTGACCACCCCCCCCCCCCCCCCTCCTCCTCGGGCTATTTCCCAATATTATTTATGCAGGGACACTCTTTATTCCGCCCTAAGCTGGCTTTTTCAAGGCTTTTCACTGAAGGGCTGAAAACATACAAATCCCCCCCAAAAACCCTCTGAAAAACCATATGGAGCACTATACCTTAATCAGAGCAGTCACTGTGTGTGTGCGCGTGCATCTGTGTGTGTGTGTGTGTGTGTGTGTGTGCGCGCTCACTAATTTTAGAATAATCCCTGGTGATTATGGGAGTGGTTATTAGGATGAATATGGCAGTAGGGTTGGGTCGGGCCGAGCTGAGCTGAGCCCAGGCTGTAGCGAGAAACAGATGTCAGTTGACCCACATCTGCCGAGCATGCTGGGACGCTGAAGTGTCAGGTCATGGCTCTGATCACCTCAGGGACACTGTACATCTGGGCTCAGAAAGATCATTGGCTTTTTTCCCCCCTCTTGGTTCACAGCGTCCCCCCAGAAACCTGTCTCTCTGAAGGCCTCCCCGCTGCTTTGTCCCTCTACCTGTCTGCCTTTCCGTCATAACCCTTCGCAAACACCCTCGGCGCAAATATCTTTTAGCCAGAAATATTTCTGGCGAAAAGAGCAAATTTTCAGAGCTTGATGTTGAGATCAAAAGGTTTTGACCAGCCCTTCTGGATTGTTACCCCGGCTGGTAAAGTCCAGGCTTGAATGTAAACAGCACTGCAGCTGAATGGAAATCGGGTGCATCCCTACCATCTAACTAGATTAGATCAGATTAGATCAGATGTGCTTTATTCGTTCCACAACGGGGAAATACAGTTGTTACAGCAGTTACCAAAAGAAAGAAAAAGAAAGTAAATAGAGAAGGTTAAAACATAACCCAATAAGCAGCTCATCGCAATAAACAATAACAACAAATCAACTTTCAACTGAGCAATGTGCAAAACATCAATCAATAACATCTAATTGCAATAATTGGTATCATTATGTGTATGTTGTAAGCAATAGATTAGATAGCCACCTCAGATAAGGAGGAAAATATCTGTGACACTTGCAAAAATGCACATCTGAAATGTATGAATCCCAATCCAGTACTCATGTACCATAGCAGTTAAAGAAGCAGCCTCCTTATTCATTGACTTGGAACCACTGTGTTGGCTCAGTGGGGATGGACATGAGGAAAAACAACACAAATGTTCAACTCGGCTCACCTTTTTGTACATTGTTGTAAAATATGTAGTTTGAGGGAAGTGAAAATGGCACCTGTGCACACTAGGTATTCTGGGTGTTCACCCTGCGATACTCATTCTAGTTAATGAATGGCCCACTCGACGTCTAGGTCTCAGAGCTGGCGTACATGTAGATTTTGTCCCTACAAAGACCTCAGGCTTCCAGAATGTGTGATGCTCGGTTCACTTCGCTTCCTTCACTACATTCCCAGCACACAGATTCTGATTCCCAAGGCGCTTCCTTCTTGACCTCGCTGGGGCGGCCCATCCTTATGTAGTCCAGCTGTCTTTCAGGGTTACGTCCCGGGGTTCCTCTCTTTACCGCTAGCGGTTAGTTCAGTTATTTTTCTTTGACGCAGACAAAACTAAAACATAAACTGTTTGGGGATTTAGGAGTCTGTTCCCTCACTTCACTACTTTTCTTCTTCCACTGTTGAGCAACACCAACACCATTCCCTCCATGAGGGAAACTTTTTTCCCCAGCATGCCCCATCGTGCAGCGTAACTTCCCGGGAAAAGTGTGTGTGTGACACATACAGTGTCATTGCAGACGACTCCAGGTATGAACGAACAGCCAAAACGCAATGAGGACGCATTGAGATCCGATCACTCAGACCACATGCATACAGTAGTGTGAAAGCAATGTGTCCTGGGCCACTAGTGATGGGAATTTCAACTCTTTTTAGCGAGCCGGGTCCTTTGGCTGTGCTCACTAAGAAGAGCCGGCTCTTTTGGCTCCCAAACTGCTCTCCATTTTACCACTTTTGTAATTCAGCTATATTCAGTGCTGTTTTGACTCGTGATTTGAATTTGAACATGCATTTAAATTTCAATAAACTGCTGTAGCCAATCGCATTTACATTTGTAAAATCCCTTGTAACTCACAAGGCAGATAGAAAATGAAAATAGACATTTTTTAAAAAATTTAAACACACATAACCAAACCAATTTAAATACAGTAATCAAATAAATGTGCTTTGATAAAAGAAAACCAAAATGTTTAGTTGTAGATTAAAAATAAGTGCTGCTACTTCCACCCTCCTCTGATTGGTGTGATGACCCTTGTCAACCCTTACATGATTGGTTGCACAGCATGCACCTGACAGCCAACACCCTGCAGTGCCCGCAGGTACTTTTCCGAAAGAGAAAAGCAAATGAACGGCTCGTGGATGAACGTGAGCCGGCTCCCGTTTTACTTCAGAGATTGGCCCTTTGAACCGGCTCATTCGCGACCCACACATCACTATGGGCCACAATGAAAGCCAGCTTTCTCAACTGGTGTCCAACAAACCAGGCAGGGAAGGGCATTGCTGCTGGCTGCTCCGTGTCCCCTCCATGCAGAACCATGTTCAACTTGTTTTGGTAATAATAAATAAATAGCAGCTAAATAATGTCTGTCTCTCCTCTGTCCGACTCTGTGTGTGACCATAAATGAAACTTAATGGAGCCTCGCACGCTAAGCTAAAATGAAACAAGTGCACATAAATTAGATAAATACTAATCTCTGCTGCGTTTTTGTATCATTTATGGTCGTGCTAATTTCTCTCCTCTTTGCTCTGTGTGTGTGTGTTTCTTCCATCAGACACACACACACGCTCAGACAAACACAGACACACATGGAGAGACAGACAGTGATAATTACACTCATTACGATAATGTAAGTAAAAGCTCTGTAAGTTGCAAAGGGATGTTACATGTTTATTTGCATTTAAAGTAGGTAAGTGAAACAGGAATCATTCTGATGATGGAGGCCTACTTCGAACTAGACTCATAAGTCTTGATAAACTTATCAAGCAGCTCGTTGTAGTATAACACAAATGCATTGAAAAAAAAGAAAAAGGACTTCTGCAGTGGCTACCGACAAGGAAAAGGAGTGAAGCAAAGATTTCCTCATTGCCAAACCAAACACTGTGGCTGTAAGCTACAGTTGCATTTACTTGAAATGATGCGGTAGACCAACACTGAGAATCAGCGAGCAATAATTGAAAACAGCTTGCTGGAGTTAGAGTGGATACTGTCTGTGAGATCGGTTTTCTATTGTGTTCTAATGTACTGGTTCGCTGGTCATTCCTCTGCGTTCCCAGGAGGCCTCAGAGTTTATGGTCCCAGATAGCTGCATGATGACTCACACGGGCCTTTCTGGCCATCGGATGACAAGTTCACACAGCGTCATGTTGCCAACTATGGCGAAGGAGATCACATATTTCATTTCTCAAGACAGATGGTGAAGGCTAAATGAGTAGTCATTAGTTGCGATTTTCACTGCCTGTTACGGAACGGCATAAACTTTATGAGGTTACACAAACCTGTTGCAAGCAATTTTTGCTAAATGCCGTTATTTTTTCACAAAACGAATAACAAATTCTGCTCCAACTTCCACGCTTTATTTCTCTCCCTCCCTCTGCCCGTCGCTCTAATCTTTCCTCATTTCTAACCCCGTCACTCTACCTCCTCTCTCTCTTTCTCTACAGGATTAAGGCCCATCCTTGTCATCCCATAGGGCAGAGTGGTTTGACTGACGGCTGGGTTCAACATCTTGACACAGGTCCGTGCCCCCGTCATCATCGCTGATCGTCCCATGCTGGCCCTCAGAGTGACAAGCGCCTGCAGAGCCATTTACTCCTGGTGCAGCCGAAAAAAGCCCTCCTCGATCACCGGCTCTCACGGGGGGGGCGCACACCCTCCTTCCGTCTTTTCTCCCCTCTTCTTCCTCACTTCCAGAGTTATTTCCTTTCATTTTAACAGCCACGCCTCTTTAGATTCTTAATTGACAGTTTTTCCTCGTCACTCTTTTCAAATATTTCAGATTGTGTATTTTTGTCCTCCCGTCCTTGTGTTGACCTCCTCTAATCCGCTTTTCTTTCTTCTGACATCAATGCTCTAGTTCAGGCTACTATTAATCTAAAGGAATCTGCCAAATCTTAATTAGGGCAATTACTGTGTTTGTTTTAATTTAAACACCGACTCTACGCTACTATCTGGGCAGGTCATAACAGATGGGGTGCTTAGTACTCTTTTGGGAAGGCATCAGGATTGAGCTGTATGATTTTTGCGCTTGATGTTTGTCAGCTTCATTTACCTTGCAAAACTGTTTAGCAGGAATTCCTCTCCAATGTTTTCCATAGAGGAGGCGAAGCTTGCTGAGGTGAGAGTAATGGCACGGAAATAGTGGTTTGCACGATTAAAACGACCGGTTTGTAAACCAATACGAAATGTCACATTTGATGTGTGAACAGACCTGATGGCCAAACAAGTTAAGCTTCATCTACTGATCTCTAATATAACATGTAAAACAGCCTAAAACAGGTAAGTAGTGTCACGATCCTTTGGGAAGTTTCTTTGTTCACATTGTGTTCTTGTTCATCGTGCTTATTTAAATAAATTAATCGGAGGAGATACTATACAGCATTTATGCACTTAAATGACAGTGTGAGATATGTTTGAAACAAAGTAATTTTTACTATGTACCGTCTGACCACCTCTGAAGGCAAAAGTAGCTGTTTTTAACAAAAATGCTCAAAGGTGGGTTTAAAAAAACCTGTGGTTACTGAGAGGGGGTTTTATGCAGTAATGCTTCAAATGTGGATAACAATCTTTCTTCTAAATGTAGTGTCTTCAGTGTGTTGAACTGAGCTGTGCACATAAAAAAGTGACAGAATCAATTGTGTGAAAAGAACTTGAAAGAACATTTCAGTGGCTGCACCTGGCCAATCTGTGTGAAGTGAGTGTGTGATTGTTGGATTGTGGTGTTGGAAAGATGCAGGAATTGTTACAGGAGCCCCCCCCCCCCCAGTTCTGAAGGTTGAGATGGTGCAGAAGGAGGATTTTGAGATGCTTTTTGGCTATCTGACGAGCACTTTGAAGCATACCGGCACCTTAAGTTAGACTCTTGGACTCTTGATCTCAACCTCTTTGGCTTGTGACCCATTAAACAAAGCAATGCCTTCTCATGACTTCACATTTACCACGGGCAAAAAAGAGGAAAGATTAGAGAAGAATCTGTGAAGCAGAGAATTTGTTTTCCAGTCCCAATAATCATTCCAAGATTTATTTTGTGAGCTGGTGTGGGGGGTCCTGACCCCCAGTAGATAACTAGAACCATTATGAAACTCCAGATTGTCATTTAAAAAAATCACTTAAGTCAAAATTATTGAAGTGTGCGTATGTTGTGTGAATTATTTTCTGCTTACCTTCTATCTTACATGGGGCTGCGACAAGGCGATTCACTGTCAAAGCCTCTTGGCCTGAAACAAAGATACAGTTCAGATTGTTGTGCACACTGTAACGTGACAATACGGCTGTGACAAAGTTACATATTGTGTGTGTGTGTGTGTGAGAGAGAGGGTGTGTTTGTGTGTGTCTCTGCAAGCGCAGAAAGACAGGAGGACATCAGATGAGTACAGACTGTTTCCACCTGCCAGGTGCCTGGTCTCTAATCCCCCCTCTCTGTCTGATTAAACACACACACACACACACACACACACACACACACACACACACACACACACACACACACACACACACACAGACACACACACACAGGCGCAACAAGGTCATCTCTCTGTCAAGCATACAATAGCGCTGTGTACCCATCTGGCCTACATCCGAAATACTTCCTCTTTAGTAAGCAAATAAAAAAAAAAAGGAGAAGAGAGCTAATGCTTTGTGCCTCCGAACTGGTCAGGAGTAAGTCACTATCGCTCTCATTCATTTTATTTTGTGTTTATCGCCATTTAAGCAGCCACCTCATGCAAACCGTGAGTCATCTGGGACAGCTGCAGACATCTTCTCGGTGACCGTGCGAGAAGACACCGGCCCTCTGTTGTTTTGATCTCCATGCAGTATGCGCTTACTCCTGCGACGCTGGCCCCACCTCGGCGTGGAAGAGGCCTCACACACAATACTTTCTTTCACAAACATATTCGAGGAGAATTTATGCGAGACCTCGCGCGGCCAAAACCGCACGAAATCTCCTGCTGCTATTTTCGCAGTGATGAAACCGTCCTTCTTTCCTTCTTGCCTTTTATACTTTGGCAAAGGACAAGCTCCCCCTGCGTGAATCATATCGTTCCGACAATATTTTATGCTGGGCGTACAGCTTTGATATCTGGAGGATAAGAGGGCTTTGTAGAGACAGCGACACCCACCCTCCTCCTCCTTCTCCTCCTCCGTCTCCTCCCACTCCTCTACTTTTCCTTCCCTTGGGGAGGTTTGGCTTCTTCTGCCCCCCCCTCCCTTCCGAAGGCTTTTATGTCTGACGAGGTTCTGTTGCGTCGAGGTGAGGGCGAGGTCAGACGACTTCAAAAGCTTCTGCCGAGAAACACCGTATTCGATGAGTGAAGGTTATTGCGATATATTGCACGCACTTGAGCGGACGCCTGAACGTTGTGGTTTGTGATCCTGTTAGCAAGTCGCTGACAGCAAATGCTTCCCCAATGTGACATAATACAGTATGAGGTACATTATTTACTGTATGTAGAATCACAGCAGAGAGCGGTATATATTTACCATAAATTCAGGGTGCTTCGTGTGTGGTTTGATCTACAATATGAGAGTGGAGGAATTCCATGTGGTGCCATGCTGTCTGCACCGTCTCGTCTCCTCATCTGTGGAGGCTGTGATTAGATACTGTCAACCCTCAGGCCATAGCTATCACAGGTAGAGCGCAGTCAGACTATAGCCGAACCCTTATGTTGTGGGGACGGGATACTGGTGAACTCCAGGATCTGCAGACAGCGCTGAAAGTTTGAGTCACACTAATGAGCAATCTGTCAACAAGTGTGCGCTAAAAAAAGACGAGAAGCATTTGACAAAAAAATGTAGATTATATGGTGCAAATCTTTGTAGGCTATGACCCCCCACCCCCCACCCCCACTGACACACACACACACACACACACACACACACACACACACACCAACCAGCCTCCATGACAGAGCAAGAATAATGTGCCAGAACAGAACATGTTTCAGTTTGGAAGGTTAGATGTGCCCCCCCCCCTTTTTTTTTCTCCTCCCTATTTTGATTGATTAGTTAAATATTTCGGTGAAATACTCCTTTTAAATATGATGTAATTACTTGATCACATGATCATTTTTATCTGGTGTTATATGTGCTGTTGTTATTTTGATTTACAAACAGAAATGTGTTTGTTGTTGTTTATTTTATTAAAATTGTATTTAAAGTCTTTAGTTAAATCGCCCATCTGATAGAAATAAAAAAGTTGTAGGGTATAAATATTTTAAAAAAACATTCCCTGATATAACATACTATTGTGTATTTATTTACACTATTGTTCCATTGTTTGCCGCCACTTAGAAATTTCTTTTTTTTTCAATGAAGATAACTTTAAACTAATCTGAAATTCAATGTGGTAATGTGGTAAATGCCTATTCTAGCTGCAAATGTTTGGTTTTTGGTGCAATATCTACATAGGTGTATAGAGGCCCATTTCCAGCAACTATCAGTCCAACCAAGTGTGACTTTTCATGGAAAACACAAAATTGTCTGGGTGACCCCAAACTTTTAACAGTAGTGTATACCACCTAGAGCTCTTCAAGACTAAAAAAGATCATTAAAAGTTGCTCTTTTTATGATATGTAACCTTTAATTGAGTCTAACTACACAAATCTGGATTTTTATTTTTAAACCATGAACCTTTCTATCCAACTACTGTTGTTTTTTGTTGCAACTTTGTTATATCTTTGTTATAATATATATATATATATATATATATATATATATATATATATATATATATATATATATATATATATATATATATATATATATATATATATAATTAGCATTGAACAATAAAACATATAAATGCAGGTATAAAGTCTATAAAGGTGAATAACACACACACACACACATATATATATATATATATGTTATTCACCTTTATAGACTTTATACCTGCATTTATATGTTTTATTGTTCAATGCTAATTATATTGTTGTTTGATGGTCTCTCTCTCTCTCTCTCTCTCTCTCTCTCTCTCTCTCTCTCTCTCTATATATATATATATATATATATATATATATTATATATATATATATAATGATTTTTTTTCTCAAAATTGGACTTACTTGGTCTGTCTTTCTTTACAAATAACAAAACATAGTAAAAAGGTAAAACCTCCGGTATCCGTTTATCAAGCTAAACTAACAAGCTAATTAACTGCGTCATTTTTTTCCTGTGACGTTACGTAAAGGATTCTTGAAACTTAACGACGCCTCGCGTAAACAAAACCTCGTGTTTAAGTCTTTCTTTATACATATTTTTTTAGGGTTAAAACTTTTCTTTCACTAAAAATCCACCGCATACGTAGTGGAAACCTCAACCTGACGTCCCGTTAACGTTTTTGGACCATTATCAGTGAAACCTCTGCGACCAGCAGAAAGCAAGGTAAGGTGAACCACACACCTGCACATTTTTAATTAAACCGTGAACGTGACATAACGTGCTTCCCCGGGTTTTTACGGTTTGCTCTTTTGTTTCCATAATTGTGGGTTTTCTAAATCGGATGTTATGAAAGAGCGTGCCAACAGTAACTTACAGTTTAAAGTATAAAATTAAAAAAAACTCTGCCACTTCACTATAGAAGAGTTTTATTTGAATCTGTTGGAAAAATACTACTGAAAAACGTAGGTTTTGCTTTGAATTTTTACGTTTTTAATATATTAATGTCTGAGATTTAGGTCTATGCCTTCCCTCAATACATTGTATTAATTAGAAAAAAAACATTTACAGCATTAATAGTTCTAGGTTAAGTCACCTCCATATTTTTTTTCATGCAGCAGAGACAGGAATCTCTGAGATTTCTCCAAAAAACATTGACACATAAATCCCACGGATAAGTGAGGAAAATATATTGCTTTGTAATAGAGGTGAGCTGACTCCTTTTAAATGTAATTGCTTTTACCCTAAAGGTACCATAAAGGAGCTATATATCTGTGACCCTGCAATCTCTTACACAAGATGCTTCCTGTTTTGTGCGCTGAAGGGGCCCATCTTGCAGCCGGCGAGGCAGACAAAGTAGTCTTGACCCTGGGCTGAGGCGGCTTGTTGTGGCGCTGCCTCTCTGGAGGTCGGCTCTGCTCCGTCTGGGGCCGAGCTGCTCTCTAATCAGCTTGACACTTCACTTACAGGCCTGACAGCTATGGCGCCGCAGAGAGGCAGCGAGATTGCGCACGTGACGAGACCCACCTTGGCTCTCCACTTGTTCCCTCTCAAGATAATCACTTTCTATTGATTTTCTTGGAGCACACAGATCCCTGTTACCTTTCAGCCTCTCTGATAACTGCTTGTCAAAAATATCTCGGGCCACGGCGTACAGACCTGTTACCTATTACCTTTCCTCGTCCGCTTAATAATGCATAACGGGGATAAAAGAAGTAGTCCTGCAAGGCTGCATTTTATCACCATGATCAATAATGAAGCCTATTTGTGAGCCGTCCCTTTTGAAAATAATCAGGGCTATTATTGAGGTTAGGGGTGGGAGCGTGTGTGTGTGAAACATAAACCCAAACCCGGTGTGTGAGTACTTGTGTGCAGTCGATGCTTCATTCCTTTACAGCTCGTATCAGTGAGCTGAGGCGTCACAGCCGGCGCCCTCTGCTACTTACCTAATTAGCTCTAGGAGCCCCTGCATTATTAACAGACCCCCTAAATCATTCAGAGGGGCCCTAATGTGCATTTGTGTGTGAGTGTGTGTGCGTGTGCAAAGGGGGAACACACAGAGGGGGTACAGAGGATCACTGCGATAATGTCCCTCCCTATTCACGACATGTCAGACGTAATTATTCACCCTGGGAAGACATGGGTCCAGAACACTGGTAATGGCACTCTTCTTATCCCCTCCTCCTGCTCCTCCTCCTCTCATCCCCCCCCTCCTCCTGCTACCACCGCTTTTATGACTGACAAGGTGCTAGATGGCTCAGACACACTCTATACATAGACAAATAGTGGAGGACGGCCAGTATTGTTAGACAAGAATGTTCCTGTTACAAAGGTCATGCGCTAATGCAGGGAGATCAGTAGGAATAGATGGATAATGTTTATTTTATTGTGTACATGGATCTCATTAACATAGGCATCTATGTCATTTGTAGGCCTCATTTGCTTATATTACACGTAAAGTACTAATCATTTCAGAGGCGTATGTTATAGTGGTAATAGTGAGTGTCATTTATCTACTTAAACCACTGCACGACCCACACGTGTGGTTGTTGAGCAACAGAAGTGCTTAATGGGGAAAGAACAAAAAAAAAAACAACTAATTTTGGAAGTGAAATGCAGCTGAATCATGTTCAGCGAAATTCCGTTGTTTCCTCTTGGTTTAGCAGCTGGAAGTGGTTTTGTCAGCGGAGTCAGCAAGACACAAATGAAAAGTCAATATACATCACTTCCTCCCTCTCAGCGAATAGCTGCCGTGTAGGGGGGTGATATTGTTCTGTATGAGATAATATTTGGCTGGGCTGGCGACCAGGAGCTCTTGCCCTGGTAATTCCACATGTGTTTACTGGAATGTGACTGTTTCCTGAAGCTCTGCAGTAGCTCTGGTATGTGGGTTGAATTCCAAAACATCGCTCCCTTCTTTGTGGCCTTGTTCGCTCTCCCACATACCACAGATTTGTATAATGCACAAAAATATGTGGAGAGAAAGGTTAAAATTTCAAACTATTCGTGCTGAATTTCAACAAAAAAAAAACAAAGAAACAAACAAGTAATGCATTAATAGAAAGGAGAAACAGCAACTAGGTTACATTTTGGTAGCATTGGTATTATAAAGATTTTATAGTTTCTCTGTCTCCTCTATAATTGTACAGGCCAAAAATAATACCAAATATTAAAAAAAATTCAGAAATTGGCCTCGGCTCACCTCTAACACAGCAGGTAAGCTGCATTTAGCCTACTACATGTAATATTACTCACTTAAGAAGGTAGAGAAATAGTGCAACAAGGGAGAGGGGGAAGCCATCACTTACTTCAAAGCTAAGTTACTAGCAGATCTGAATTGTGTGTACAGCTGTGATTTGCAGGAAATTAACTAAAAAGAGGAGAGAGCTATGAGTGCTTTAGCAGAAGTAGTGTAGGTTCTAAGGTACAACTAGTAATTAGCTGCAGTAATGACAGATTTAGAAAAATTAACTGGGGTGAGAGCAGAAAAATTCTACCAGTGGTAGTAGGCTGCATATAATGTGTTAAAGGATCATTGGTAAATTGTATTATCTAGATTGCTTGTGAGATGTTTAGTTGACATCTGCAATTTGTAGCTACAGTGTGTTACTGGACACATAAATAAGTTAGTAGACTGAGCCATCTTATGTGAGGTGTATCTCCTAGCAGCACTTCATTTTCTATTATTATATTTAATAATAATATAACAATAATAATGGTAAAGTGTATCAGCAGCTGCATGTATTTTTGCTGATGAAACTGTATAGTTATTTCAAAACTGTATAGTTTGTATCCATAATGCATACTGTACTGTTTCACACCTGCAGCCTTTACCATTGATTATATAGCGCTAGTGCAGTGCCTGTAGGAAGTATGCTTTTCCTATACAATTTCCTATACAATAGAAGTGAAGTGCTGACACTTTAAAGCAGATGAGAACAACATGGTGAAAATTGAGAAATGCAACTTAATGATGAAATTACAGTAAAACAGAGGACATCCAGCATAGGCATCCACATCCACACAGAGTGAGCCAGGCTGCAATTCACCCTACCGTTCAAAAGTAAAACACTGTTTTTTTTCAATGAAGATAACTTTAAACTAATCAGAAATTCATTGCTAATGTGGTAAATGACTATTATAGCTGTAAATGTCTGATTTTTGGTGCAATACTGTATCTACATAGGTGTACAGCGGTCCATTTCCAGCAACTATCACTCCAGTGTTCTAATGGTACAATGTGTTTGCTCATTGCGTCAGAAGGCTGATGGATGATTAGAAATTCCTTGTGCAATCATATTAACACAACTGAAAACATTTTAGTTGGTTAGAGAAGCTAGAAAACCGACCTTCCTTTGAGCAGGTTGAGTATCTGGAGCATCACATTTGATATGATGTTTTTCGATCACAAAATTCTATGAGCAGGCTGTATCCGAGAGCTGAG
The DNA here is from genome assembly GCA_030544235.1 of Lepturacanthus savala. Lineage (NCBI taxonomy): Eukaryota > Metazoa > Chordata > Actinopteri > Scombriformes > Trichiuridae > Lepturacanthus > Lepturacanthus savala. The sequence goes on along the minus strand of CM060469.1, from coordinate 13,957,485 downwards.
GTTGATCTGACAAACAGAGAAATATGTGATCCACTGACAATTGATTTATAGATAGATTTGGGGGTATGTGTGATTCTGGAGATGCTACTCCAATAACAAGGGTTAATTAGTGATTAACATTATCACTAAAGGTCTATAATTGCACATTGTGTAAACAAACCATCCATAATGTGTTAAATTACTGCCATGGCCATGCAGAATACCCGTGTAACGCTTTTACATTCTGGCTATACAGGCTTTCAGCGGTATTAAAACAATTTATATAGATAATGTTAGCGTATGTGAAAAGGCCACCGGCTTTTATCAAAAAGGCATTTTAGAGTGGAAGCAGCATTCAGGCAGGAGTGTTCTTCAGAAATGTGTCAGCATACCCCAGTCTTGATTCTTTAGATGGGTGTGAAGCTAAGGAGATTACAGTTTTTTTTTTTTTTACTGCAGTAGCAGGATGGGGAAAATTGAGAACTGTAATGGGAAAAAGAATTAGACAAGATAAAAGTCTCAAGATGGTGGGAGAGTGCAAGTGAGTGTGAGTGAGTGAGAATCACTCCTTTACACCATTAATTTGGTCTGCCCCTCCCCCCTGTGTTTCAATTAAGAAAATTACTTTTTAGTTCAATTAACAATAATTCACGCTTAACTGAATAAAGTTTATTACACAATCAAGGCGACAACAGAGCAAGTGAGAGGGACACACACACACATGCTCACGCACACACACACAGGAGGTCCTTGTTGTAGCGGGTGTCAGGCCCCTGATTTGTTGACCCATGCAGGCTTTGGTGAACTGTGGCAGAGGGAGGCAGGATGCTGGTGAGGGCCTGATGCTGGAGGTCGGGGGCGGCCAATGTTGTTAAGGGATGTTAGGAAGAAATGTGTCATCACATCCTCAGATGGAGGGGCCTCTCTATCCCTTATCCTTGGCCTCAGGCAGCAGCTTGCATCACAACGATTAGCTCCTAAACACAGACAATAACACTCGCAGCCACATCGTCATAATCCCCCCCACCCCCCCCCCCCCTCCACACACACACGCACAAACAAACACACACCATCACCACAAAATATGGCATTTCTGGAAGCTTCCTACTACAGATGCCCATAAACATTTCGGAAAACAAAATAGCATGGCATATAAATTGTCCTCTTTCACATTTTCATGCTAAGAATAAGGTGTTCTTTGCTTCAGCTGTGGTTCGTCCTCCTTTGTTTCATCCCTCCTCCTCCTCCCCTCTTCCCCATCACTCCTTCTTTCTCCCCCCATGAAATGATTTACACTGCTACAATTATTGGGTAATCTCCACTGTCATTACTCTTAACATCTGCTCTGTCACAATGCTAAGGGCTTTTGGCTGTGCTGGGACAGTTATTCTATGTGCTTACAGTCCTGTGATGCAGACAGCCCCCCCCCCCCACACACACACACACTCCTCACCGCCTTATCTCTTTATGTGCTATCTGCATTAAAGAGATGAAATGGCTTTTATATGAGTGGGAGCAGTACGGTGGAATGATTTGCTTATGCTTGTGTGTGAGTGCGAGAAAAGGATGAGGATGTGCATCTGATTGGAGTGATAGGTCGAGATTTTCACTTTGCTGACAGGCACTGCTGAGATGTCAAGAGGTTACAGATCAGATGATAATCTTTTCGCGTGATCAACTTTGTTTTCTTAATTGATAATCTATTAATTATAATTAACTATTTACATTTTTATATAAAGTAACTAAGGGATGTGATATGTCATGAATTGACTTTTTATCCAGTTTTAAACCACATTTGATGTTATTTTTTAATATATCTTGTTTCTTTCTTCTTTTTTTAAAATTATCTTTAACGAGATGAAGTCTGACTGCCTTGGGGAAAACACAAATTGTTAAGATGAAGCTGCTTTATTCTGTGTTTTTACCTTTAATCACTGGGTTTACTTTGGAGAGTGAGGGTAGGCCTCTGTAGATAATCCAAAGTTTGGTCAAAACCATCTGAATTTTCAGTTATTAAAATTAAATGACAGAAACAGAAAAATTTAAATTGTAGAAATAGAGAATAATGGAATGATACATTAAAACAGGGATGCAATAAATATTCAGTTCAAAAGTTCAAAACTAAAATTACATAAGAGAATTAACCTAAAATAGTTATGGCTTGGATCTTGAAAGTCAAAAAGGATCAGCCTTACATTACCAAATCTTAAACCTAATGATATGTTTTTTTCCATTTGAGACTGACAAGCCTACCACCCACCATTTCGATTTCTCTTATGCATACACAAGCCTTTTCTTTCATGTGTTTCTGTCTGCCTCTCTGAATGAATAACAAGCAACCACCCAGCAGACAGGCAGTTAAGCAGGCTAACCTTTAGCAAGCAGGGACAGGAACATTCAGAGATTTCCATCAGATTACCCTCTCTAGTTTCCATTGTGTGTGTTGGCCCCCTCTGTAGTATCCCCCCCCCCCCATGCAGTAAATTGGAACCATTTGGTATTCAGATAACGGCAAACAGCTCGGATCTGCTGGAACAATAAACGGTTTCTAACCAGTCGCCCACCTGATCTGAGCTGTGCTAAGACAGTCTTGATAGTTCTCAGTTCTTTCACTACTGCTCAGTTGGCAGGTTTTTTTTCTTTTTCAACAGCAAGTGTTTCTGAAGACTCCCTTCAGATTCTAGTTTTACCTCTCTCTTTCCCCAGTGGTGATTGACCTTCAGCTTATTCACAAACCAGATCTCACTCAGGAGTGTACAAGATTGAACGGCACTGTTGATACAGTTTTTTAACTCAGCATCTCTTCAAGGCAGTGTCCATGTAAATAACAAGTGTAATATATAACAGCATCATCATACTCTGGTATATTATAATATTACTGTCAACCTTCCCATCATTTTATGTTCTACTAGAAAACAGTGTCTCAACATTGCCAATCTACCGTCATTCAGTGTGTTAAGGGCCGTCTGCAAGATACATGCTTCCAGAATAAATTGAAAAATGTTCTCCAAAAATAAATTAAATGACTTTTCTCCACTCTGTTTGCTGTAGTACACTACTGTTCAAAAGTTTTGGGTCAGACAATTTTGTGTTTTCCATCAAAAGTCACACTTTTATTTACCACCATGAGTTGTAAAATTAATAGAAAATAGAGTCAAGACATTGATATGGTCAGATTCAACCCCATAAATGTGATGCTCCAGATACTCAACCTGCTCAAAGTATTTTTTATAGCTTCTCTAACCAGCTAAACTGTTTTCAAGGGTTTTATATTCATCCCTTAGCCTTCTGATGGAATAAGCAAACACATTGTACCAGTAGAACACTGGAGTGATAGCTACTGGAAATACACCTATGACATTTGCAGCTAGAATAGTCATTTACCACATTTGCAATGTATAGAGTGTATTTCTTATTAGTTTAAAGTTATATTCATTGAAAAAACTACCTTTTCTTTAAAAAATAAGGACATTTCTAAGTAACCAAACTTTTGAACAGTAGTGTTTTTTTGCTTGGTATACATTGATTGTTGGGAAAAACAACCATGTTTTCAGCTTAAAACTGAAAAAAAAAATGTTACAGCCTGAGGTTAAAAGTAGGTGGGATTCTGGCTGCAAGAGATGAGACATTAATAGATACAACACATGTTTCATTCATTTGACAAAAAAAGTAATCTTTAACAAAGAAACATTGGCTTTACCAGCACTAGATATGGGTCCCTATGTCTGAAATTATGTCTTTTCACACTGTGCAGAAATTACCATGTTTCCAGTAGGGGATTTTATATCATGGCTCCAGTGCTTTAATCATAGACTTTGCACACCGTTGCACTTTTGTCAACAACTTTCTTACTGTTGTCATTGTAGGTCACTCTAAGTGCAAAGTGATCCCACACTGCAAACCTATAAAGTGATGCTCGTGCTACTCGCCATACCCACACAAGTCTCCACAACAGCTAGCTATCTGCTATCTTTCCATCTACTACCTGCTACACCAGGCTACACTGCTTCCCTTCTTCTTCTTCTTCTTCTTCTTTACGACAGGCAGTTGGCGCTAGGTGCAATACTACCACCTGCCGCGCTGGAGTGTAAACCCTTCGCCGGTGAGAAAAAGCATAAGAAAAAGGTGTAGCTCGTACCAAACTGAGACAGTCATACCAAACTGTTCTGGCTGGCTCCATTCCTAGTGTTCAGGGTTGCTGTAAAGGGTTCAGTAAAATGAAGGAAGATTTGCGTAGAATGCAGAAAAATGCATCTTTCCAACTGAGGAACTTGCTCATATGCACTCAGAACATGAAAATATACTTTAAACATTACTCAAACGTGCTCTTTGTTCATGGTTGCCCTACAACATAAAATACACATTAGTGTCTCACAGACACATTTCCTCCAAATAGAGCACGAGAGATCAATCAGAACATGAAAACATGAAATAAACTCGTGTGACCCACAGAAGGGCTATACTTTTGCCTCTTACTAGTCTACACGGTGCAATGGACAAATGGCAAAAAATGCGAATGCTTCATCTGGGACAAATGCAGAGGCATCCTCCTCGGCCATCCCTCTAAATGAGCGATTTAGTCTTTAGAGAGTGGACCCTGGGAATGCATGAGTCCAACCCAATTCCCATAAACAGGCGTTGAATCACCTCAATGGTGTATTTCAAGTATTTTGGACAGTCAAGGTTCAGCATGTACAGCTCTGCCCAGGGAGCAGGGCGCTATGCTTGGGAGCAGCCTACTGTGGTTTTTGTTGCAAGATGTTTGCTTATTACCACCTTTAGACTATCATTACCGTCAAAAGAAAAAAAGAAGGGGTAATCTATATTCTGCTATTGCCCTGGAGCCTGTTTTCTTCTCCTTTGTGGAGGAAATACTGTTAGATTTAGCTGTGTGTATGCAGGAGATTTGTGGTGGTGTTTGGTTGTGGTGCATGATGGAGGCAGCTAGCTGTCCATTAGCTGGAGAGCTAATATCTGTAGGATGTTTCTCGTCAGATAGCACAACTTTAGTCGTGCTGGTCAATCATTGAAGGTAGTGTGAAAGAAGCGAGGCACTCTGGTATGTACTATTTTTTTGATCTATTGCATTACTGCAACATTAATGACTATTTTTAATTAACGGCAGCTTGCTACAAAGTTGGGGTGCACTTGGTTTAGTTTTCACGCTGGTTGGTTCACGTTGCTGATGTTGTCACCTGACTTGTACTATAATGTTTAGTCCAGGTACTACAGTCAAACATGCCATTTCAGATTTATTTGCAAGTCTTTCATGATGTTGTTCATGTTACCCCCTTTGCACGATTACCTTTTTTTGTTTTTTACGTATAACATTTTTGCATTTACCTGCATTTTCTCACTCTTTTGAACACTTCTTTATGTCTCCCTTTTATTTGGAAGCCTTGTGAGCATAGGGGTGTCATCGCCTAATAATGGCAGCTTTATCTTCATTAGATGTCACCTATCACCTATTGTCACCTGTCACCTATTGAGGTCTTGTCCTGTCCTGCTAAAAGTCTGCTTTTACGTACCTGCATGCATGTCTTGTGGCTTTTCTTTTTATTGTGTCAGAATATGATTTTTTAACCGTGCATGCTTCCTGTCTGTAAGTAGCACCCTCTTCTCTTTTTTTCATGTTCATAACTTTGTATTTATATCCTGTTTTCTATTTTTAGCGTGACTTTGTAACATCTGTTCAGGGACTCCGGATGAAAAGTAGCTTTGTGGCTAACTGTGGTGCATTTTTGTAACATGCACTGTCCCCGTTAAATAAACCAAGGAACTAAATTAAACTAAACTAAGGGTAAACTGACTTTTCAGCCAAAGTACAAGTGCTAAAAAAACGGCACCGCGGGGCAATGTCATAAAAGGATTGTGCGGTTGCGGCTGCTTGACCTATGCAAATGAGATCAAATAAACCACAAAGCACCTGCAAAGGGAGAAATTCACCCCAAACTCTCTGTCTGGAAGAAACTTGAGGCATTAAACAATATTGAATAGTATCAAGGGAGAAAACTTACATCAGACATTAAGGAATAAAGCGGGTATGGGGTGGTTTGCTTAAATAAAAATGAATTGTCCTGACAACACTGATGGAGCTCAGGATTCATACATAAGAGCACTTTTATTACAAATAATTCTGACACATAAACATGACATTTGCATATAGCAGCTGAATTGTGTTGATGTGCAGCAGTAAGAACACAGACCATTAATTACTCTCAGGTCCTGACCCATCCTGGTAATGAAGTTATCGCTGCTGTGCCACGTGCAGAAATGTGCGCATACTTTTTCTCAGACGCACTTATCATTTCAGCTGCCATGTGATGCTGCAGCCAGTTGTGACACACAGCCAGCTGTGTTCCACAAACAGAAATACCAGAAACATTCTGTAACGCCTGAACCACATTATTGTATGATTCAGACATTAATCGAACACCTGCCTAAATTAGATTAACAGCTGTATTTTGACACACGTTATTTCCAGTAGATAATTCTATAGATGCGAAGTACATGAAAGTCTATTAGTGATTGTTGAATAGCCTGTGTGCGTAGATAAAAACTATTTCTCCACATCATGGAACTGTTTAGTGTGAGCAAGTTTCAGAGCGATGGAGAAAACTAGCGCATCTTCATAACCATGGAAACAGGCTCTCTCACACCCTTGGCACTGACAGTGGATGCTAGTAGAATGGAAAGAGAGAATAGGTTGATAACAATGTTGTGAGCATTATATATATATTATATATTACATATAACCTTAACTGTAGACAGGTGTGTGCATGTCGTCAGAATCGCTGTCACCCACCTTTGGGTAGCATCAGCTAATTATGTGCATACATGATCATGGCAGATGTTTATTTAACAAAAAAAAAATCAGGGTGAGTTGCTATCAGAAATAAAAACAGTGAGAAATGCACAAATGAAGAGAAGATGTAGAAGATAGAAGGAGCCGTGTGATCAGCCTCTCATGGGACAATATTACGTTGATGGACAGCTAGATACCCAGTGAGAAAATTCAGTAAATTATTATTATATTATACAAATGATCCTACTAAGCAGTCACCTAAAATAAAATAAAGTGCTTAGTCATGTTAGCCAACAGGTTGCCAGCTAAATTTCCAACAGATAGCTTATTAGCTAGCTCCCCAACACGCTAAATATTCCCAATAAGCAGAACCACATATATTTAATTAAATTGTGGTTAGTTGATAATGATGGTTTCAACTTCTTGGCTGGAGGCTGATGTATTTTCTGAAGTTAATTGTGAGCAGTTTGTTCTGAGATTTCAAGCCTTTCTTTCATGTTGAAGTTTGCTAACTTCTCAAACTTTATTGTAATGAGCAATGGGTTTACTCAGCATCATCACACTAGTCCATCTGAATAAATATAGTATATTTGTGTACTTACTTGGATTGTAATGACATGGGTCCAATACTGTGTGATTGAGATGGACGACCTGTTTTATTATCTGTGTTTTGTATGTATGTGTATGTGTGAATATACTCCCTGAGCACTGAGGGAACACATTGTGACCCTAGTTGTGTTTGGCCACCAGAGGCCATGTTGGCAAAGACTGAAATGATGATTAAGGACAAGGGGGCCTGGATGGGAAAATGTGGATTAATGAAGCTCATATAGAATTAATAGCCATGACATCCCACAACAACAGAGACGCTAAATGAGAATATGTCGTGGGTCCACCGGAGCCTCAACGCTTGTTTCGCTTTCAAGGTGATGGTAGGAGTAAAGAAGGAAAAGTTTCAACTCTCGACTGACTTACCTAATTTGTCTGTTCTTGACAGCAACAAAAAAATAATAGCTGCATTTCTCACAGAACGTTAATATAGTTTTGTTCACTCCAGTTGCCCAAGGAGTTATATTCATACTGTATTTAATGGTTCTACGGTGCAGAATTTCACTTTCAATGTTCATTGCCCTTGCAGGAAGTATGATGCTCATGTAGAGATGCAGGAAATATGGGTGCTGAGGTTGAGCTAGCACATGGGCAACATTTTTTTGTGAGAAGGACATACCAAGTTAGGCAAAGTAAATGTAGGGCAACACATTGGAGAATTCAATTGAAACGTGAAACATGTTAAACTACATGAATTTAGTAGATATAACAGATTGCTTTACAACCAGCTATTTGCCAACACAGAAGGGTCCTTGTTTCAAAAAACCAAGAACTTTCTATTAATAAATCTTGACTGATTTACAGCTGTGTGTCGTTGTGTGTACTCTGAGGTTACAATGAAAAGATCTCTGTGTTTTCCAACAGATCCAGATTCTATTTGTGGTGGAAGAATGGAGAAATAAATTGGATATTGTTATGATTTTAGCAACTATTTATTACATAATTGCAAGAATATGCTGGGGCTCACTGATAACAACTGCTGCTACCAATTTGATTTGATTATGTAATGAAATTTTGAACATTGGAATCTTTGGTTTTGCTTGTTGTTTTGCTTGTTGAATTAGCAATAAGTGTATAAATATGTGTTAATTAAAAAACGCCACAGTGAAAGAACAAGAAAGTAATGACTGATGTATGGATTTCAACAAAAGGAAAACAGAAACAAATAGAAAGCTTCTTGTATTAAATATCCACCATTGTCTGCAAAGCAATATCGATTTCAAAGTTTACATGGTGTCCCTGAATGCACCATTAAATCCCTTGTTTGTAAGTGGAGATTGCACAACTGTGATTCTCAATTGCCAATGGTGTGAAGTGACTGCATCTTTTACTATATATATATATATATATATATATATATATATATATATATATATATATATATATATATATATATATATATATATATATATTTTTTTTTTTTTTTTTTTTTTTTTTTTTTGGTGGGGGGGTATAATGGTACCGTTATGTAAGAGTGTTATAGAACAAGCAGCAACAGCCAGGTCTTATGGAACTACCTTAAAGTTGCTAGATGCTGGCTCCAAAAATTCCCTGGCTTCATTTGACTCCTTTTTTTAAAAAAAGTGTCAACTTCACGCTATAAAATCTAAGTCAATAACGTTGTTCAACAAATCTTTAGTCTCACTTCCCGAATGTGCACCCATTGAAGTGTCCAGGTGGTCATTTTTGCCATGTTTATAAGATTTGAAGACTTATAGCAGACTTTGATGTCTGCTTTGTGGTGGTGTTGATTGATGACTATGATTGACAGTTCAGATTAAGGAATAAACTGAGATTTCTCCAGACATGCGGTTCTACTGTGTTTATGGTTACGGAGTCACGCTAGCAAGAACATTTGCAGGATGCTCTCATGCAATATTTAATAGGAGTTTAATGTTACATGAGTTTCAGTCACAAAATAATACTGCATTTATGAGATAACTTTCAAGTTTGGAAGTCACTTTTGGAATGCAACATTCTTGCAGGCCTTTTTGAAAAGAAAAGCCCTTCCACAGCACTTCTGTGCATTTCCACAGATGTTTGGATATATAAATTAGGGAGAAACTGCAGAAGAGTAATATCGTTACTTTTTAGCTGCCGACATGTTTGTTTCTTAAGTGCTCAGATGTATTTAGCAGCAGCTGCAAAGAAGACAGATTCAACCCCCTGAAGTTTTAGTTTGGCTGTTTGAGGATAACAGTTGCTGGACCAACATGTCTTCCCTTTGATTTCACCACCTGGTTCGTTGTTCAGTTGGTGGTCTTTCACTTCTACCTCCTGCAGGCTACAAACATCCCTCCTTGTATGTGTACACACACACACATACACACACACCTGGACAACTTATTCGCATGTTCAGGCGGAACCGGAGAATGGTTTAGCTCCAGGTGGTGATAACTCATTAATGTCTGATCAGTTCTGCAGGTAAATGTTTACCTTAGACTGGTTACACATTTTCGGAGCCTGAAGGCTAAGGGTCATTAAGGCTTTACTGGAAGTTTTTGTAACACTCTGTATCTATTTGTAACTGTGGTGACACGCGATACAGCTGATTTGTTTCTTCAAGAACTGGAAAAAGCGCAAACAAGCCAAGCCACAGTTAAGGCGTACAAGCAAAGCAGGGTCATTTGGACACGCAGTTAAACGTGTTAGAACAAAAAAGGAGAAAATGTATAAAAGCCCTGGAAACTACAAGCCCAGATTTTTTTGTTATAGTAACGGGTAACATGATAGCACACCACATAGTTTGGTGGAATAGGGAGATTTAGAGAAAACACAAAAGAGGAAAGTGGGTGGGAGTTCATGAGGTTCAGTCCAGAGCATCTCGCTTTCAGTGAAAACATGGGAATGTGTTTTTTTCTTATGTAAAGTCAGAGGGGAGACCAGTGAGAGTGAGAGGGAAAGTCAGCTAGGGTTTGAAAAGCCTACAGTTCCAATGCATCACAGTAACCACCTTATTGTTCTTTTCTCTGCTACAGAAGATCCAGTCAAACCCAATCAACTGAAGGTATGAGTGAATCAAAGCGTATACAAATATACAGTACCAAACCAAAGTGTGGATACACTTTCACTTTCACTTGAATGAGAAAGTATGTCAGCAGCACTAAAATTAACTTGATGACCCTTTCTCTCAATATGTAGGTTTTACCATTTTTGAAAAAAAAAAAGGCTTTAATAACAACTGTAGGCCGGTTGGGTGTCGTTTTGTTCCATCTCCTCTTTTAATCCCTATAAGGAGACATTCTTTTCCCACTTTTCAAATGTGCTTGAACCCCTGAAGTGAAACAATGATCCCTCATTACACCACCACACTGCTCCCTTCCTCCATCCATGTGCGGAGCTGCGACTGAGGTTGATACTGACCCTGGGCAAGGGGAAGGAGAAAACTGTGGGAATGAGTGTAACAAGAGAGACTGAAAGGGAAACGGATAGTAAGCATTGACAGGATTGAGCTCTCAGGTGGGGTGTCACCCTCAGGGGAGGCAACAGTTGCTGACAAAGCTGTGTATGTGTGTGTCACGTGAGAAGGTCTCTGCAGGTGAATTTCCTCAGGTTCCCTCTTCACGAATGATTTTTTTTGTTGTTGTTTTTGCTCATTAAAAACTAACGCAGATTTATTTTCTTTTTCTCTTCCATATTGCAGTTATGGCAATTTGGTGTATGAAAACAGCTAAGTGATTCAAGCAATGGACATTGCTATAGAAATCATGCATGGAAAAAGCACTAGTATAGAAATTAATAAATATAAAAGTGGCATAACCCTTCTTTACTTAAAAATCCTAAAATACACTTCTCAAGAAATTAAAAAAATAATTAACATTTGCCACTTTGACCACCTTTTTTTTTTTCTTCTTTTTTTTTTTCTTACAGTAGCTTTGGTCACGCATCAAGCGTTGTTGATTTTGTCACTACCTTCCCATTGTGAAAGGGTGACCTTCCTCTTTCTCCCACTCTCTGTTCTGCTCAGCTCCGTACATCTGTGTCTGTTTACCAGCCTGCCTGTGTCTCCCTCAATCTGAACTGATGAGTGCAACTCACAGCTGCTCCTCTCTTGTTTCCCGCTGGTTGGTGTGTGTGTGTGTGTTTATGCACACGTGTGCGCGCATTTGTGTGTGCGTGCATGGGCTTTCCACTACAACACACGTTGCTTTAATTGCAGGAACAAGTACGATTTAGATAAAGGAGTAAACACGGGTTCGCACTCCACATCGATTCTTCCAGCCTTTTCTACATATACCTGTATGGACAAGCGTGTACATACACAACAAACATCCACCTGTCATTTGAAGCGTTTGACCTGCATTCCTGTCTTGGCTCTCCCTGATAATTTATCTCTGTATTTTTTTAAATTCCTGCTGTATCTTTAACAGAAAGATACATATAATTTTAATCGTTTCAGCAACAGTAGTCTGGGCCTGTCCTGCCCCCACAGTACAAAGACCGAGACGACAAAAGACAATAGTTTTTAGTGTGTGTGAAGTGCTGGGATTCATTTGCAGATCTATTTGAGAGGGGTGATGCTCACTAGTGGTGGATGATATAAACAGGAAGTGTTTGGTTTCATCGAGGGCAGGGAGAGGTGAAGTCAAAGGAGGTTAAGAACCAGATATGGCTTCAGGCAAGCATGAGATACCAGTGAGAGCATGACATCATCAGGACAGGTGCTGTTTGCTGCTGTTGTCATTGTTTGGGTGAGGGGCCTTGAGGTTTGACTGTCAGCCCAGTTGGACCTGTTTTGAACCCCCAGGGCTACTTCTCACCTCAGGTTGTGGGTGAAAGGATGAAGATGGTACATTTAAATTTGAAACTTGATGAATAAAGGATTAAGGGTGAGTCATCACATGATAACTGCACAGCATGAATTCTCACGGTTGTTTTGCTCTTTTTTTGGGGGACTTTTTCGCCTTTAGGTGAATTTGTATGTAGGTTAAGTGATGAATATCTTACAGTGATTATTTTAGGTGATGCCAGTGTTTCCTCTACATTCATTTAGGAGTGGTGGCCCATGACTCCTAAATCCTAGCTGCCGTTTGTTGATGCAAATACATCACTGCCACATCTCCCCATCTTCACAGCATAGTCCTGTCGGGTACTCACGAGCACCAAGGCACCCAGCACCAAAGTTATTCAGCGTTGTTGCTACTGGTAACTGTGTTATACTGTAGTCAAGCACCTAGGCAACAGGTAAAGACTTAATTTACGGGCTTGAGATAACTCAACATAGATTTTACAAGTTAAACAGAAGTTCAGAATATATTGATGTCAGCTAATATTATGTAACAGATAAAACAGGAGCAGGGGGAGAGCCGAGTTAAAAAGTAAAATCTGCTGCTTTCCCACTGATGAAAAAAATCCTAGAGGAAACGCTGGGTATTGCAATTATGATATGATTTGTGATTTTAGAGGAAAGGATTAATTTTTTTACTACATTCTTATTTCAATTGAAAAACATCTTAAAAAAAGATGCTATGATTTTTTTTATTGCAATTTGCCCAATTGAAACAAATTCTCTCCATTTTTCTCTCGGTCTTTTGGAATCTCAACCTTTTCTTCTTCTACTCTGTTTATTGCAGCCATGTAGCCTGTACTGCCATCTTCTGATGAAACAACGCTACTGGTTTATTGGCTCCAAACCAGATAGAAACTGCCCCAATTTGCATTTTGTTTTTTTCCACAAGATTTCAACTATTCAGTTTAAATTTACTTGACAAGTAGATGGAAATGAAACGTGACTCAGGAGTACAAAGTCTTATTATGAGACAGGGCTATTGATTTAGCATGCTCACTTCAGTAGATATCTCTACAAAATAGTTGGTGTTTGACACAATATCGAAACTATAATTTTTTCTACATTCTGTAATATAAATAGTGTTTTGACACTGATATTTCACCTTTAACAAATATTACGCCTTGGCTTAGGCCATACTGCGATTTTAATCAAATTTAAATATAAAATATAATTTTGATTATGGTTCAGCCCTAGTGCCAAATAGATGATCTATGTTAATTTAAAAAAAAAAATAAAAATTTCAGTGGTTATTAACCTCGACGGTGAGGATTTTTTTTTCCGGATTTCAACTGTTACTGTAGTTATAGAAAATTAGTAATTTGATGATGTCAAATGGTGAAGACAATATTTAGACCGATTTAATTGAGAAAATAATCTGCAGATCAATCGATAGTAAGAAAACACTATTCAGTAGCAGTCCTAGTCATCATTTTCTATTTTTCTGGGACAATATTCATTGAATAGGCTCAGGTTTGGTGTCATAATTCATCAAAGACATTAATTTGATTTATACATTTTTTAAAAAAATATTTCAGGAATAACTACAATAAAGAGAGGGATGTGGAGAATATCCTGATTCTCAAGAAAACTGCATCATTGCAACCAGAATGAAGTGTCAGAAGTAGCAGTCTGTACATAAAGTCGGTTTTCACTCTTTCACTTCAGAGTCAAAGCTCTCGCATAAACTCCATGGCTACTGATGTTTGTACATGTACATTTGCATTGCTACAGCACATACAATCAAACAGTCGTCAGGGGGACGGCTGTCTCATGCTGAAGTTTTCCAAGCGTCCTATAAATATTTCTGTGGAAACACTTTCTCCTTCAGGTAGAACTCTGTGTCGTGTTGCCTGTCTGCGCTGCTGAAATGTTTCTTTGGTAATTCATTTGCAATTAGGAAATGTAAATCAGACAGGTGCTGCTGGCATCTATCAGAGTCTGTATTTGTTTTACCTTAGGCATCTCAGATCCTCCCTTTGTAATCACATGCACATGCACATTCACAGATTTGAACACACGCGCACACACCCGCACGCAGCAAGGTCACCTCCATGTATCTCTCAGGGTCTTTCCGCATGAGTCTAAGGAGACTTAAGAAGTGCCGTTTAAAATGAGAACCAAACTTTTTTTTTTTTTATTCAAAAGAAGAAATACAGAGTCTGCCTTGTTTCTGACTGACATATGTTCACTGTGTGTGAGAGAAGAACTGGGATCAACACTCTGCGCATAAGGAGAGGTACAGCTGCTAGATAGCATCGCTAAGTTTGTGTGTGTGAAGTGAAGGAAAGTGTGTGTGTGTGTGTGTGTGTGTGTGGTGGTGGTGTGCACTTGTGTGCAAGAGGAGGCGAGTGACTTCACACAGGCGTAGTAGTAATGAAGCGTGCCAGTGTGGAGCGAGTGGAAGTTGAGTGTCAAACTGGTGAAGGGGAAGGAGGAATCTGCAACATTTGGTTTCCAGTATGTCACATTTCCACCACATTTTAATCACCTTTATTAATGCCAAATACTGAGCTTGAGAGATGAATCCTTGTCCACAAAGACTGACCAACATGACAAATGCACAATTTTAATATTTGGACAGCGGACAAGCAACTTTTTAAAGACAGTTTTTTAATATTCAGATGCCCTCCCACACGCGAAGGCACACGCTAGCCATATTACACACACGCTTACGCATACACACACACACACACACACACACACACACACACACACACACACACACACACACACACAGTTTTATGCCACTGGCAACTGCCTTATTCCCACCAGCTGTCTGAATGCATAAAACCGAGGCTTGTTGTTAAGTCTGGGGCTTAAAAGCACTGCCAAAAAGAAAGCTGGACAGGAATAACGGCATTAATTCTATGATTTGAGCCACCACTCAGACTCAGCATTTAAAAGTGCTTAAAACTAGCAGCTGGTGTCAACAAGGTAATAAAAGCAGGCACAAGGCACAATCACTCTGCCCAAGTCGTGTTGGGCAGCAAGACGTCATGTTAGTTTAAACGGTAGCGGGAGTAGTGGGCAGAGAGGAGACCGTGGCACGGGCCACAGGCTGCCATACTGCCAGAGAAAGAGAGGGCAGTTAGGGTAATGCGAGGTAGTAATTTGTCGTTTATCAGCTCGTGTCACAGAAATATAACGTACAATGGATTGATGCTGGCACGTCACGCCCTCTGTGTTTAGTTTCCTGTGTTGTGTTTCCAGCTCAAGCTGTTGCTGAAATGGCTTGAGAGAGTTCTGCCAGTGACATCACTCTCGCTGCAAGGTCTCACACCCTCCCTCTCAGGTGAATGGGTATCATTTGCCACGGCGCCTGCCAAGTCAGGAGTTGGAAAACTTTAATTTCCCCGGCTGCAGATACGGCGCCAGAGGTTTGATGTCCATTACCGAAGCCCTGAAACAAGAGTTGACGCGGACTCGGAGTGAGCTAAGCCCTCTGTGGCAGCATTAACTAAACCCTACAACCTCCGCATCATCTTTCTTCCATCTTTCCCCCTCCGTCTTTGCTCTCACTTTCCCTCCCTCGTCTCTCCTCTCTGAGGGCATCCTCATCAGCAAGGTTGAGATCCTTGTTAAAAAGTCGAGACTTGGCTGGACCCGGGCCACAAAGTGCATTATGATCCGCCTCCTCTCCGCTACCCATTAACTTGTCCTTCATGATGTGGCGGTGGCTTGTAAACGCCTCAGCACTCCAGCGCTCGAACTCCCCGGCTCTTAAATCCACACGTCACGGTCTGTAAAACAGTTTTGACTGTCGTCACCACTTTGCACTGTTGCACATCCCTTCGGAAAGCGAACACTCAGCCTGTAAAGGAGCATGTGTAGATGTGTATCTCAGGCACAAAATGTAATAAAAAATTTAAAACCTTTAACATTACAGCTACCTGCTCTATAGTTTCCACCTCAAGGGAGATATTCATGATGGTCGACCAGATGATTAATGGGATAGAAGAACATTAGAGATGTATTTATTTATTTTTTTTTAAACTTTTTCTTGTGAAACACTGAATGCTTTCACATCTTCAGGCCACTAAAATCCATTCACCTAAACAGTCTGATAAAGGAAAAAAAAATACTCTTCAGTTGTAGTAGACAATGCGTCATTTTAAGGGCCTCAATCCAATAGGTGGGGAATCATAGGTGGCCTATGCGTGGTTGTAATAGTATTCAGGCTGGTTTTAAAGTGCGGCTTTACAGTATTTTCACATATAAGATTTTACTTAATAGTGAGGATGTTTTATGGAATCTACACAGAGCTGTCAGTCAAATTGAAGGACAAGTGCAAGATGTCCTGAAGGTTAATGGCTCAGGAAACGCTGAGCGATTTAAACACCATATGGATAGGCTCATCATCTACAAGCTGTTCAAGGTTGAACCCATCCAGAACACTGTAGGATTGAGATAATAGCCTTCTTCGCCCAACTGTTGTTAAGCTACCAATCTCCTGTCAGCTGCAAAGGAACTGATAGGCATTAGGTACCGAGACCCCAGGCAACTTTCTCTTTCTATTTCCTCCTCATTTTGCTCAATTTTCCCTCTTCCGTCAGCCTGTCGGTTATACAATAAGGAGGTGTTGTTGACACACCTTTCCCTTTCAGGCCACCATTTTCTTCTCCCTCTTCCCATTTCCTCATCATTCCCATTTCTCTTTTCTCCCTTCTACTCCTCAGCCATACACATCCTTTGGAGAGTGGCTCGCCCTCAGAGCCATCTGTTTCCAGGCAGCCTGTGAGCGTTGCTGAAATATGTAGGGCCTAATTAATTCAACCAAATTGTTTTAGAATAGATTAATACAATAATGGCAGCGCATGAAAGGTTATTTCAAGTACACCACTCAGCTAATCTCATCAAAGGGTAGAATTCACTGCTCTGCACTCAGAACACCCACTGCCATATAGAACCCAGATATACAGAAAGACAATGTGTATGTAGTGAAGAGCTTCGCTGCAGGGTGGCTGATTTCACAATCAAAAAGCAAAGGCAATTATTAGAGTGGGTTGATTAATGCTATAGATGATGGATTGAGAATTGTACAAATAATATACAAATTTAAGGCCTTCCTGAAATTCCCTGGATATCGATTTTAAATCAAAATGTTGTATTACTAAATCATTATTGTAGGTTAAAAACTGCATATGAATACACATTTACTACATTATTTTGGAAATAGAATGATGACGTAGCCCAGATTCTTTTCATTCTTTCATGAAAATGCCTGAAAACTTAAAGAATGTTTTGTCTGAGTGCAGAATGAGCCTCCTCACCAATATTAGTTCAAAGGAAGTCACTATTACTTAATTATGAGGACTAGTGTCGCCTCTAGATTCAATTTTAGTCCGTCAGTCCTCTTCTATAACCGCTTATTTGTCACTAAGGTCACCGGGGTCTGCTGGAGCCAATCCCAGTGTACTTTGGGTGAGGGGGTCAGACATTCGCCAGCGTATCGTAGGACACACACACCATTCACTGACACACTCACACCTACAGGCAATTTAGAGTCTCCATTTAACCTAATCATGTCTTTGGACTGTGGGAGGAAGCCAGAGAACCCGGAGAAAACCCACACAGACACCGGAAGAACATGCAACAGCGCTACGCGCTGCCCGCCGTGCCGCCCTTCATTTTAGTGCTTTTCCTTGTTTTTTTGTTAGCATATAATTTGTAAGGTCAAAGCTCGCCTTTTAACCAGTAACCTTCTTACTTTTAGATTCAGGCTTCACATCCTGCTAACCTTCCAGCTCATACATTTAAGAAGATGGATCTACAATTGTTTTTCTCTTGATTGTTGTTCGGCAGAACAGCTGGTGCTGCTTTAAATCCTGTGACCTCTAGGAACAAAACAATAGTCACTCACTGGAAGGAACATAATAAACGATGACAACAAACTCATTATAAAGTGTTTTATTCTACAGTACTTGGTATCATGTTTTTTTTTTTGGGAAAGGCAATGTTTCTTAGATTGATTATTATTTTATCTGTTATTGCCTATTGATCCCTAAAGGAGAAATATGAATTCTGGGAGAAAAATGTCTCCCCATTCGCTACACTCCACACCCTCAGACATTATTTTTTTATAAATACATTTTCTGTCAGCAGGGTTTTTATTTAGTATTCGACATCAGACATTAGTATTTTGTAGTCCTGTCCTTGCAGCCGTTGGCCCTTACTTTGATTAATCAGGTAGAGGAAATGGATGCATTTTACCATCATGCCAACAACATTTTATAAGAGCAGGTGTCACATCATTTAAATGGTAGGTGTCTCATTTTGGAATTGAACTCTTGATGTACTATTCCTATGAGACAGGGAGGCAGTGCCATCAGTCACCTGGACTAACCTCTGTGGGGAATGATACAGACAAGCAGAAGTCACGGGGCTGTTGTTCATCAAGATTAATACGAGCTCACTGTCCTCCCTAGAGAGGCAAACTAACAGATTCCCTACTTGACTTCCAGAGCTGGCTCCTATAGACGGCTGTGGTTCATTAACACGGGTATTATGGCTGAACCACTTGCAATTAGGAATGTGTTTAAGACAGAGCCACGCAAGCACACATACACTTACAGCAGTGTGGGCACATGTCTGGGTACACACTTATAGTTAACACACACACACACACACAGACGCACACGCACAGACACAGTCGCACAGTGTCGGGTGCATCTTTTAAGAGGAGGAATATGATAATGAACCTGGCTTGATAGAGTAATTAACTGGGCTAAATGGAAATCCCACGAGGTTCAGTGATAGTTAGCAGATGTTCTCTGAAATACATTAAAGACCAAACGTCATGTGAAGGGGGAGAAAGCGAGAAAGAGCAAAAGCGAGCGGATGTTGCCACTGGAGATAAAGTTCGTGTTTTTCCGCGTAAGAAGTAGAATGAGAGGTCTGGTGTTAAATGGTGGTAGCCTTTATTTTTCTTTTTTTTCTTTTTATGGGGAACAATGTCTTTGTAGGGGGGGGGATGAATCAGCTGATAACTGTCATCTGTTTTACAGGAGTAACAGTCACTAAAATAGAATAACCGCAAGCAAACGTTGTGTTTAATAGAGAGCTTTTACGACCGGGAGAAATTTCTGGTAATGCGGTTAGTAAAATTTGTTTTTGATTATGTCAGCGAAGGAGCATGATTAGAGTTAGGAGCGAGCCAGTGAATGTGACACAATAAATCTGGCACTGTACATGTTTCTGATTTAATAAAATCTCTAACACACTAAACGTTTTCTCAGAGTAATTGATGTGAAATTGAAGTGTGGTGGAAACAATATTTTTCTCATGGCTTCCATCTCACCATTGTTTTCACATGATCTTTTGTGACCTTTTTGAAGGCACATATACTGCTGTTCAATAGTTTGGGGTCACCCAGACAATTTTGTGTTTTTCCTGAAAAGTCACGCTTTTATTTAACACGAGACAATGACAAGGTTAGAAGTAATGACTTGTATTTGAAATAATTTTTTCCTTCAAACTTTGCTTTCGTCAAAGGTCAGTTTTATAGCTTCTCTAACCAGATTAACTGTTTTCAGCTGTGCTAACATGATTGCACAATGGTTTTTAATCATCCATTAGCCTTGTGATGCAATGAGCAAACACATTGTTCCATTACAATGACCCCAAACGTTTGAACGGTAGTGTATAAAACCTCTTCCATGCATCAAACAAATGCACACAGCCTAGATTTAGAAACATTGTCTTTTCCCATGATGTCATGCAGTAGCTCCCTCCACCATCCCACCCACTTTTTTCAGTCTTCCAAGTGAAAATCAGCCAATAAGAAGAGAGGCTCATTACTATTTATGAGACAAACCAAAAGCGACCTGCGATGGAGAACTTGAATGACATGGTTATTAAGTTGAAGACTTAAAGTAAAGAAAAAAAAGTCACTTCCGACTTCCAACTGACATTTATCCTTTGACCTTTCAAATTAAGTTGAGGCCAGATAATGGGAAGGAAGTAGATGACCTAAAATTACATTTCTCAGTCAGTATTGTTGAGTTTGAGGTAGTAGTAAAAAAAAATGTAGAATTGTATATTGTTCACTTACGGTACTTACTAATAAATTACTGGCTGGCTGCGTCTCACAAACCTTATATCTTGGCCGTTGTCTTCTATAGAACAATATCCATGGCACCACCAGAGGCGGTGAAGTCGCACTCTACAGCTAGCTAGCTTGCTAAGTCACACTGAGAAGAGCCATCTGCTTCCCTGTCTGAACTTTAGAACAAAGACACCAGGCTGTCAAAGTTTCCTGCAAATAGAGAAATGCACCCTGACTCAATGACAAGCATACGCATACAAGGCAGATCGCCATGAACGCATTCACGCGCACACACACACACACACGCACACACACACACACACACATAGAGACACACAGACACACACACATTCCACCCACATATGCACACTTGTTTTGGACTTGTTTCCTTCTGTTCTGGAGTCTAATGGACTTTCCCATTCTTAGTTCAACGGCTCATCTGAGCAAACGGATGTCATTTTGGATATTTCCTCTATCTACAAATAGTTCCATGGAAAAACCATCTAAATAACGCATGGCGAAAAAGCATGTTCATGTGTTTGTTCTCGCTGAGCGGAACACCTGTTATTATTGAGTTCATTACTGAATTTATTCCAGTAAGTCCATGTGGTCAGTAGGTGTAAAGCAGCTGCGGGAAGTGTAATAATGACTTCCTATTTACTCCACCCCCTCCCTCCCACTCACCGGTTACAGACGGCCATGTGGTCCTGCATGGAACCGGCTCCATCATTAATAGACTGTCAGCGGACACAAACTTATGGCTCTCTAAATCCAAATATACACGTCTAACGCACCTCACCAAGTCTCACCAAGTTTCGCACACAGAAGGTGCCGGGATCCTCGTGTGCCACGGTGTGACACCCCAGATATTTTATGGGCGAGCTTGAACTTCCAGTGACCTCACACTTTAATGTATTGATCAATCAGTGTTCCATTAACACCACCCCCGCTTCCTTCTAATCTAATCTTTGTTTTCTCTTTCCGACTCCCGCAGGCACATCCACACTGTCACACATCAACAAAGAGCAAAAAACCTGGAAAACCTTTTAGCCAGCCTTATTTTGACATGCATAATGTGTTCCAGAGGTGTACACTTGAATCCTCTGCCAAGCTAATCTGTTTACATTAAGTGTGAAGAATGCCCGAGCATGAACCCTCCGGCTCTAACACGAGACGACCGCTGATATCAAGCTATAACACTTGGTCTGTTGCTGTTTTTCACACGGATGAAGCCGAGTGAATTATTACCCAGGACGGGAACTGTCCATAACCTGACATGAAGAAATATTACTGACACTTTGACATTTTTTTTTTCTATCTGGAACACCTTAGATGAAAACCAGAAGGCAATGAGTTACAGTTGTGGTCATATCTATCATAAACAGTGCAGTGTAAGCGTCACTGTCGATAAAACATAACAGTTCTGTGTGCAACATTGCACCAACAGGCTGCCTTGCAGTCTTCCTCTGTGCTGATGTGAAAGTTGATATATTGCACTTCTCTCTCTGCTGGTAAATCCTATTGGCTAGCACTCTCTGATAAGTTGTGGCACAACACTGAGAGAAGTTCTAAATCATACGGCGAGATCTGTTTTTTTGGGGGGGCGGGTTTACAACCTGACAAAGATCCAATTAAGATTGAAATGCTGTCAGCAGAGACGCTGCATGCGGAGCATTGCAGTGCAGGAACAACTTGTGCGCATTTAACCATCTGACCTTGTCATGAACACAGGGATCTGAGTTTACAAGGAGTTTATTTGGCATGTCACGCTAAGTCCAACTCATAAACAGAATGTTAAAGGTTAGCGAGGAGTTAGCAGTTTGCTCTCTGGAGAGCAAGAAGTGCTCAATCCACTGGACATATTTTTTATTGCTATAACAGCCACTGCAGCCTCAGAGGAGCGAGGTTTCTCTGGGGCCTATAGATAAGAGCATGAATGTGTGTTTACACATGAAGGAAGAAACCTTAGGGATTCACAGGAAAAAAAACATCACATGCTGTAGTTGTTGCATAGAAGAATGAGTACAGTATCCATAGACGCTACAGCAACAGTCTATGTACTATTTCGAAGATTGTCTGTTTCATTACTCATTCGATTCAAACTAAGCGTCTTCAACATAGTGTACAGTGGTTAGAGCGATAATACATTTGTCAGTGTCTGACCACCCTGCGCTGCCATGGTAACCTCTTTAATAGTCCACAGAGTATGGACCTGACATCTGCCATGGTGTGCTTGGCTTGTTTGATTATTGAAAGCAAAGTCACATTGATGAAAACAAAACAAAACAAAAGCTCCTCTCACAAAGCAATGATTGTACAGTAACCGCCAGTTCCTTCAAATATGTCAGACATACTATATACTTGTAACTATTAAGTTAAATAATTCCTTGCTATCATTGCTACTTAGCAATGATAGTTGATTTGTTTTCGTACTGAAAGCAATTCCTGCATTTCCTGTCACTAATGATTTGGCAAAAATTTGTTAAATCTTTATGTATAATGTCATTGTTCTCACCATATCCCAAACAACGGTGAAGTTGTTTTCATACACCACATCACAACCATTAATAAAATTTATACTCCCTCTCACCGAGCACAAAGGTCAATTCAGTCAAGCGCTTCTTTTAATCTGTGCAACATTCCTAGGAACCAAATCACTCCATGCTGGTTAACCATTACCATACTCAATTAATCATTCCCTCAGCCTATATGAGAATTTCATGATGCCTGTCTCCTCCTCCCCTTCCCCTCATGCCACTAGTCTTACTTCATCACATCCTCGTTGACACCCGCTGGCCGCACAGCGACAAAGCCTGCCTTTCATGTGCTCCCCAGCCGGCTCGGAAACACCGGTGTCGCAAGCGCCCCGAAGCGCCATCTGCCACCGCCCCTCCGAGCAGATGATAAAGTTAGCATCTCCGCTTTGCATCCTCCCCTTGGATACGGACAAACACATGGAGACACACCTACACAAACACACCGGCGGCATCTCTCAGGTCCAGGCATGTATCCACGCCGAGCCGTGAGAGGAAATGACCACCTGAGCGACCGCCAACTCCTGTTCTCCCCAGAGGTGGACACAGAAAAGAGGGAGAGGGATGAGAGGAAGAGGGGAAGAGGACAACGAGAGGGTGATGGAGGGAGGAGGGTAATGGCAGTGGAGGTTGAAAGGTTGAACAATCACTCAGGGAGAAAAAAAGGGGTTGTTTGATCAGGGCAGTAAGCGTTTAGTCAACGTACCCTTAGGAAAACAAATCTAAAGATCACTTTGAAAAAGTAATTGTATAAAAAGTATCTTATAATCTGAGATATTAAAGATGCACATGTATGTATGCATGTATATACTGTAAAGTAACTTATTTCTGCGACTCTTTTATACAGCAGATTACTACAAATTCATCAGAATGATGACATTTAGATGTAACCAGCGACTAGCCACTCCACAAATGTAAGCTTTTTTTTTTAGGTTTTGCAAATTCTTTCCCTGCTTTCCAGGAGTAATTAAGCCTGAAAGAAATTAAATGAAACCGACAGTGGTTCATTGAACACATCTCTTCCACCGTGTTTCCCCAGCTTAGTTTCTCTATCAAGATAGTGTGACGTTTTTAATTTTTTTTTTTTTTGTTATTCTGTCACTGCATGATTTTAATGTAGGGAAATGCCGCTGCTCTGAATTACTAGCTTCCAGATGGGAATGATAACAGTGAGTTAAGATCCAATGCTAACCTCTTGCAAAGAATAGCATGGGTCTTTTTTTTTCCGGAGGAAAAGGGTCAGATTTGTTCGACTAAGTGATTTAAATCCTCGCCTGTCAGTCAACGGATTCTGCTGAAATTGGCAGCTTTATCAGAGTACATCTTACATAGATTAATTTAATCAGATTCGACTTTAAATGCATTTCAGCACCACGATAACCCCAAACAAATCTATAATGACGGCTTTAGACCCAAACTAAAACAAGCCAAAGTGTCTAATGTCTGGAGTCATCAGCCCACTCAGATTATCATCATCTGTTTAGGCTAGCTACCTCTGTGTTCCACACTGACAGACACACACACACGCACACATATGCACACACGCATGCATATCCCTCAGATTCCCAACTACAAGGAGCAAAGAAGCGTCAGGAGATGTTTAATTAAGACAACAGATCAATTAACAGCTCAATTAGCCTGGCTAATTAGGAGCTCAGTTGGAACAAAAGCTCGCTCTCCTCTGCTCGCTCTTTCTCTCTGTGTCTCTCTTTCTCTCTCTCTTTCACACTCGCACATACACATGCACATGCACACTTCTACACTCACACCCTCTCGCAGGGTTTGCGCTCAGGACATGGTTGTCGCTAAACCTCGCTACAGACCAAATAATCCTACTTAATCGTCAGTCCAGATTTTGGCCGAAAACTGCCTGCAAGGGAGGAGAGGAGCAGCTCCTGCTCGATTGTATCTTACAATCCAGGGCAGTGGTGATTTCAGAGGACTAATTGAAGTTATAGTAGCCCGGGGGTTGGGGTGCCTTTTAGTAA
Source organism: Lepturacanthus savala (assembly GCA_030544235.1). Taxonomy (NCBI): domain Eukaryota; kingdom Metazoa; phylum Chordata; class Actinopteri; order Scombriformes; family Trichiuridae; genus Lepturacanthus; species Lepturacanthus savala. The sequence continues at coordinate 13,932,737 of CM060469.1, read as the reverse complement.
AGCTGTTTTTTTTGGGGAGGGGGTTGGGCATTACGTCATCAGCCGAAGTGTTCAGAAGTTTGAACCAATGGATGTACACATAAACGCAAAAGCCGTGTAGCCAGGTGTACCTCGGCTTCCACTGTGTATTAGTTCTTTTGGGGGCATTGGTGGGTATATTACCAATGTTTCCATGTCTCTGAGTCTACATGTATTTGTCAAAAGTTCACACATTCTGTATGCGATTCAGACAATTTTTGTAGTAGGTACAGAGTCAATGTGTGTGTGTGACTGTGTTTGCTTGTGCGGGAAGGACAGGACGGGACAGACAGACACACAGGAAAGATAGTCCATTCAAATTCATCATAATTTCAAGGTAATTTCCAATAAGTCAGCAGAAGAAAATCATTTTTTCCATGATTTGGACTTAGCACTGTAACAAGATCATATGATTGAAATTGCACCTGTAAACCACTGCAAGGCTATCCAATCAAGGCATCCTTCGACTTCTTACCTTATGACATTTGTTATATTTATGAATTAATTCCTCTCATATATATATAGTTTACATTTTTGTGCAAAATGTGCATAAAAACAGGTGGATGGAAACCTACTCGGAGAGACGGGCAGTGTTTGTTTGTGCCGGCGGTGATAGTGTAACCTCTGATGAGTGTGAGATAGATGTCCTCATCTGCCCTTCCCCTGCTGTCCCTGGGGTGTTTGTCTGTGTGCGTTTGTGTGTACAAGGTAGCATGCATGCATATGTGTGCGTGTGTATGCGCCCGAGTGTGTGTCAAGCAGGGTTCAGATACCCGGTCACCCCATATATCTCCAATGTAGCAGACAGGTCTGGGGTTCTGTTGCTGATGCACTGTCTGCTCTCATTACTGACCAGGCCCAGGAGCAGGCCCAGACACGCACACACATGCACACACGCACACACTGGCTTGCTGGAACAATTAAATACGGCTGGAAACTCTGGAAGAACCAGCCTAAAGTGAAGGAGACGGCTGGAAAACATGCTCAGGCTGATGCATGTACCTTCCCAGTACAGCCACCACACACACACACACACACACACACACACACACACACACACACACACACACACACACACACACACACACACACACACACACACACACACACACACACACACACACACATCACACACACACAATGAGACACACTGTGCAAGTCTTGTGACAGGATGACTGACAGAAGGACAGGCTATTGCCACATGACTTCCTCTCTCTCTCACTACACACACACACACACACACACACACACACACACACACACACACACACACACACACACACACACTTCCCTATGTTCCAGTGTTAATAAATTGTGTCCCAGCAGCTGTGTGCTCTGACTGCACCCTCCGTCTGCTGTGTGATCTGATCTGGTGATGACGTCCAGTAGTCAGTGACTCTCCTCCTTCCTGTTTCTCATCCACTTCCTGTCCATCTGAACCTGTTATCCAACTAACACATCCCATACTTTGAGTACGCAGTCAGCTCTGTGAACAGATGCCAGTTACTGAAAAACACCTTTATGGAGAGAAAGAGAAAAGGGCTGTGTTTTTTATTTTCTGCTTCAGGGAAGTTCTGCTTCTTCTCCTGTCTGCCTTGATAGTGTGTATGTATGTGTGTTCTTTCCACAAATACACACTTTCCTGTTTCTTAGCCAACACCAGAGGTCAATATCCTAAGTGTGAAAGGCCTGTAAACATATACATATTTCAAGGAGTAAGTGATCCTGTTTTATTAAAGAATCAAGCAGGACTTTCCAGGTTAAAGAGGGACTGCACACCTAAGCATGTTTTTGAGTTGTAAACTAAATTATATGACTGTACTGTGATGAAACAGATAAATGAAACCAAATTTATGGGGTGTAAGTGGATCAACATGCCTTCTACTTTTCAAAATCAGCTCTGAAAAGTTCATTGCTAACCAGTTAAGACTTCTCTGTGTCACGATTACAAGTAACGTCATTGTCTCTCCTGTGCCGGGCTGTGTGGAGCCAGCTTTACCCAGCCCATGTTTAAACAGAAAAGAGAGAAATGACAGCACAAGTAGTAGAAACTCTCACAGAGCTGAAATGAAACGAGTGCACATAAAGTAGGTAAACGGCTTGAATTAACATATTCTCTACTGTGTTTTGCTGTCATTTGGCCATGCTGAGTTTCTGTCTTCTCCGCTGTTTCAGCAGCAGGGCAGGGCTCCCCCTCCAAACACACACGAAGCCCAGCAGAGCGGATTAGCGACATGAAGTAGCCGAGTTGACACTCGTTCTGTTACGTAAATGTCTAGACCCCAAAAAGGTATAATTCAACTGAACCACGCATGCCACAGCCTGGCTGGGAGTGAGTTTGGGCTTTTAGGGAAAGGTGAAAGCATTTTCTTAATCGTTGAAAGGCAAATTCGTAATTCTAAAATAAAATCGGATTAATGGAGCAACCCTGCAACCGCGTCCTGCAGCCCCTGACAGTAGCCACCTGACTATAGCTCTGTTTTTAACATACTGTTTCTGAACATGTCTGCAGCAGTGGGTGCAACTGGACCTTCTGGCCTCTGCCAGTTAGATGCTGTTAGCCGCTGTTGCTAAAGTAAACCGAATTAATCTCATACAGGATTGTGTAAAAAAAACTTCTGGCTTGTTTAAACATCATTGCGATGTTTGTCTTCCACTCAGCTTTGTGATGTCTGCTTCAGGGGATCCTGAAGCCCTCTGTGGCATATGTGCCTTACGATTCTGTGTCGTTGTTTTATGGTCACTGCTTCACCCCCCCCCCCCCCCCCCCCCCCCCCCCCCGTGGCCCCTGTTTTTAAATCATTTTTCAAACTTATGCGGTGTTAGGCCCAGACCTGGAGGGAAGTGACACATTAAATTAAGGTTAAATAAAACTTAGTAATGTAAAAGTTGAAAAGAACAAAAAAAGCATGGTTTGCAGTGTGTTTTTATAGAGTATAAGAAATCTTGCTGAAACGGGCCACTGCCATTCAACTCTGTTCAATCTCACTTCACCTTAACTCTCTCTCTCTCTCTCTCTCTCTCTCTCTCTCTCTCTCTCTCTCTCTCTATATATATATATATATATATATATATATATATATATATATATATATATATATATATATTAGTTAGAGCCAGGAGAACATTCCAGCAGTGGGTAATTGGCCTTAAGCCATTCCTCTGGCCTGCTGCTCTTTGAATAATGCATGGTCTTTTTAATGAAGCCCCTTTTTGTTGTCTTTTTACTTCTCTAGGATGTAGGGTAAAATTAGCATACTCCTGTGTCTGCATCTTAATGAGGCTTTGGTTACTAAGGCTTGGTCGTGCTCAGAGCTACGCCCATTCTCACTGTTCTTAGTTTAAAGGTAGGATAAGAATAGGCAGCATCAAAGTTCTTTCGAAAGGATGAAGGAAATGCAGTTACACGCTGCTTTGTCTTGTGATGCAATTATACAGACAGCAGTCTAGCAGTCATCTCTCTGAAGCTTAGGCCACAGGAGGCTATTACATGTAACCTTTCGTTTGTGAGTATTTCATCATTCGTCATTTCTTTGTTGGTTTAGATATTCCCACCACAGCAAATCTCTGCAGCATACAATGTGCGATATGCCCCAAAGTACTTGCACATGAACATGTTCACGAGGGTTACAGTAAGACCCGCTCACTGCCGTGTGGACCCGAGAGTTGTCTTTTTTGCTCCAGACATACTGGAGTCTGGAGTGTTTGAGCCTGTCCTTGAGTGGGGTAAGAGAGCATTCCTCAATCATTGGGGCATGTACAACCGTTCCTTAATCCTACTGTAGACCCCCTTTCATCTGCAGGCTAATGCTTTGTGAAGCACTGAGCTGTGATCAGGCCCAGCTCTGGAGAAACGGTGGAGCTGAGCGGGTCAAAGGGGACAGAGGAGGGGGGGTAAAAAGGGAGTGAGAAGTTGGAAACTGTAGGCAGGCCAATTTTTAAAACTGTTCTGTCTGTCATATAGTTTTGATAGCAATAAAGGTGGAAACGTCTGTATCCTCTCTTGGTGATCTTCCAACAGCTGATGGTTATGTGAGACACAGAGTAGGATGGAGATGGGTGAACAATGGAGGCCTCTTAGTGTGTGTGAAAATTAATTTGTAAATCACAAAAACAAAGCAATTTCTCAGGGTGTTTTTTTTTTTTGAACGCAGTGGCTTCTTTAGGATGAAGACAACGAATTACATTCTCTACACGAGCAGTATTTGGCTGCTGATTTGGTCTAATTTACTGTCGACTTATAAGCAGCAGAATGATTTTTACAACATCTGCCTTCATTTGTCCAGGTCGTCAAGTCACCAGCCTCGCAAATGATACTCTGTTCCTGGCATTTCTTTAAAAGCGGATTAATCACAAGTGGTAAGTCGAGGATATCACGGATGACAACGACAATGCTGGCCCAACAAACCGCACTTGGCTCCGTTTCTGTTTTTCTCCAAACAGAATCGCCTGGATAATTAACCTGTACATTAACTTCCCAGCTGATAGGAATCTGCAAACTGTGGATATGAGCTCAGTGAGTCATGGAGATTGATCCTGAGTGCGACGGGGATGGCAGAGGCAGGACTCCTCATGATTTGGCAGACTCCGGCATACCTGTCAATTCTCACATTCTGTTCAGTCTACCAGGTTCAGAGAGAGTCTCATTTCCGAGTTTGGCTCGGGAAGGAGTTTGGAACATAATAAGAAGCGAAGCGTTACAAGATGCTGCCTCGCTGGGATTGTGTACCAGCAAACTTTCCGACAGCTTGAGCAACCGACTGGTTTCCTGTGATGGACTGAAGTCACGGATGGGTTGTTGTTCCGGGCCAGCTGACAGTATCCGCAATTATCATATCTATTGAAAAGTATTGTGTCATTTTGACAGCATGACAAAATGAAGGGAAGTTTTAAATCTCCCGACTCACATTTTAAATCTTCTGATTTACCATGACATTAACTTACCTACGTAATTATTTATTTTTTTTATTTTAGTTTCTCTTCTTGGCTGAAAACCAGTTTGCCAAACACTACTGGCTGCAGGTATTCTCGCGTATCACTGTTGCTGTGAAGTTGGTGATCACTTTTCCCACACCACTGCACATCTTTAACTGTTGGCACAAGCCTTTCCTCTGTGCTGGGTGAAAGCCGGTGGGACTTTGGGTCAACCCACCGCTGGGCATCGGGCTCCGAGTAATGGGGCTAGTGGCAGCAGGCGCTGGGCAGAGAGTTGGGACACAATAGCGGAGGGCTAGTCCAGGCCAAAATCAGGCCAAGTAGATGCAATCAGTGGTGCATGAGGAGATCTGGCACAGGCTCTCAGCTGCCTCTCCTCTCCTCAGCGGTGAACTGCAGTGATGAGCACTAGGACCAGCTACTCTTTGTCCTGTCTCAATTAGTATTATTATCTGTTCTCTTTACACACTTACATAAGAGTCCTGAGGGAGTGTCTCTCTCCTTTTTTAACTTAATGTAGCAACATATTAGTACATTGTGTCTGGTAATAATTTATTAAGGCTGATGTATTTTGGTTCGTTGTTTTATAATATAAAGCTACATTTATATGAAAGCTTTAGGAAGGAAATCTTTCTGTGGCACATTTTATTTGTTGAGGTTTGTTTATATAGATCCATATGGGCCTGACACAACAATAATAATAAATTCTCAAAGGCAACATAAAAGCGACATAGGAACAATCTCTTTTCTGTCTGTCTGTCAACATTTGATGTCAATTTTCACTTACTTGATGATGCTAAAATTCTGTTAAAGGTGTATATGTGTAAATATCCTGGATTTTATTTGAAGTTTGGATACCCCTAGCATGACATATTGTCATTTAAAGTACAAAAATTCAACTCATTGCAGTGTTCTCTCATGTTCTCTCTAGTGCATGGGCCCTATATAGAACATTCTTTTTTTAATTCTAAATGGCTGTTTTCATTTCTCCAGCTTTCTAATGTTTGAAGAATGGGACAGTTTTAATATAATATCTAGACCTTATTTATGATATGAGACCTGAGAAATATTTGTACAAAGATTTTGCAGAAGCCTTCATTATAAATTACAGGTATGTGATAAGGAACTTATTAGTCAGACTCTAAAAGGTAAAGTTACTTGAATCGAGATATTAACAGAAAGAACACCCACCCGCTGAGTCATTTTTTTTCCTTTGATCAAAAGAGCGTGAACTCTTTATGTTCTATTACGAATTCACAGAGTTTCTGTTTCCATATTTGATTTAATTGGTGAGCGCGTTGATTGTTTTGATGCATTCCTTAGTTTACAGCCACATGGCACAGCTGTGTTTTGATCTAATTCGCCTGTTTTTTGGCGAATTTCACCACCTATCTATTTTTAATAAGCACCCCACTGGCACGGGAATGGCAACGAACAGGACACCTCCAATCATCAATGCTCCTCGGAAACCCCAGCAACGTTAAATTAACTATGTGAAGGCAGCTGCTCTTTGAGCTCAAACACTTTTGTTGTGTGGTGAAAACAATGAATAATTCTCTTTACACCCCATATGTGGGTGTTGGGAGAAGGGCAGCAGGCAGGAGTATCATCCGCGGCTCAGATCAAAAGCCAGGCAAAGTTTACCATGAACACGCACACGCGCATCGGGCGTAGGGGGAGGCGGGCATGCAGAGGTAGGTTTGTTTGTGTGAGGAAGAGTAGCATAAGGCATAAGTATGTGCGTGTGTATTTGTTTGAGTGAAAGGTGTTCACCTTTGGAGATGACATCTGTGTAAGTGACTCATTGTTTTTCCCCGACGTATGGCGCACTATACTGTTCTGCTAGATCCGCAACAGCCCAGATGCATTAGAAACGGCGGCAGATTGTTATAGGAGTAGGTGGGTGTTGCACATGGAGATTCTTTTGACACTTTGGGGGTAAGTCGTGGCCTACAGCATGTGAACGGTGGTTGGAATCACAGGGTAAGTCAGGATAAAATGCCATCAAGATACGTGAAGTAGTGTCGATAAAATACAAATAAAAATCTTTTTAAAATGATTGATTTTAAAGAGCTCTGTCGCCAGTGTATCGATACCATGTCGCAAGAGGAAGTATTGCGATTTATTGCAATATCAATATTTTTTTCCACCACTTTATGTGAATATGCTGTTCATTATTTAGATATCTGCACACCGGGGTGGGATAAGCAAAACAAAATTACAAAAAAAAAAATGTAAACAAAATTTTTCACAGTCCGACGCAGCTTATTTCGGAATAAAAATAATAAATAGAGAATTCAGTAAAGGTTTCCTTGACTATGGTTTTAAAAGGGCATTTTTTTGGGGTGACACACACACACACACACACACACACACACTGTAGCTTTCTAACATGCTCAAATCATAGTCCCAACAGTTGACTTCATACATCTTTAGGCTTATGCTCAAAATAAAGCCTTTTTTCAAAGTTTTAGTGCACCAAACAAAACATTAAAACCACAGGGAATGTATCTCAGCAGCTCCCCAACGATGAAATCGTTCCCTGTGGTAAATTCACCCTTCAATTTTTATCGAAACAATTGCCAGTACATGCCGCCGCGACCTCGCTGTCTCCCTCAGATCTTTTTCTCTCCCTTGCACTTCAGCTGTGATACCTGTGAAGCTTCCGCCAAGGTAGAAGCACCTTGAAAAAATCAAGTTCGCTAGTTGCTGTGTTGTCTGCAGGGCATTCACCTGCCTGACACACACACACACACACGCACACACAGAGGGAAGAGGAAAGAGGAACAGGAGGGGAGAAAGAAAGAAAGAAAGAGAGAGAGATGCAACTTGTTACTGAGCTCTTCGACATTAATCATGACAGATCTTTTGGGTTTCGCGTCGAAAGTAAGCACCGGAGTGCAGCGGGTTCACTAACTCACTCAGGACCATTTCGAAGAACGGACGGAGAAGTTTATTATTAGCCAATAATTCCAGCAGCTGCAGTCAGGCAAGTCAGTCTATATGAGGAAATATGGGAAAATGATGCAGTGTGTGTTTACTATGATTCGGTTTGGAGGAGGAATCCAATAAAGATGATGAAGAAGCCTCATCTCCGCACCTTGCAGGCCTGGGCTGGGTGGCGGAGTGTTGAGCGTGGCGAGGGAGGGAGAGCACAGGGAGAGGGAAGTGATTACTGTCGTTAAGTCGACAGGAAATGTTGCATCTCCTTGACGTTTAGTAATGATCGCAGCAGCTGGGAACAATAAAACTCCAACATTGCGCAATTATTGGCCTGCCTCACTTACATTGGATAAAAGTAATAATGCACATTATCCCCACGTCCCCCCTTTAAAGTCTCACCAACGAGGGAGCGGGGGCAGAAAATGAGATTTGCTGCGCAGGAAGATGAGTGCGCTTGATGGTTATGATTGACTGGAGGAGGACTTCCTGCGGAGTTGTGTGATGGGACCACTCTCGCACTCTCTCGCTCTCACTGTGCATTCATCAAGCGCCCCCCTCCCCATCCCCCCTCCCCCTCCAGTTTCATTTCTCATGATTTGACTGTGTGCCTTTGGGACAGAGAGGGAAGATTAGAATGTTAAAGTGACACCTAGAGAGTGTTGACGGTAGTTTGGATTCATGACAGACAGAAACAACAAACGGTAGCAAGTTAACAAGATACAAGAGACGACATTGCATTCAAGTGCTAAACTGTTATTTATTTTATCGTTTCAGAATTATTTGTTTTGGCAGCAAATTTGTATTTTTTCATCATAGTATAGTATGTTGGAATATGCCTTTTTCAGGCAGCTGATATAACGTGGGGGAAAAAAAACAAGACAGACAGAGACTTGAACACATATTCTCAACAAATCTTTAATAAGCAGCTTTATGATTTCTACTAGCAAAATTACAATAAAAGTATTTAGATTACATGTAATTATATTATTATTATAATATGCTTTTCCCCCCATTTGACCTATTTCCTGGTTATTATTATTAATTTATTATGCATTTATTTATTCTTAGTTATTATACAGTATATGGCTCATGCCCATTCATGTTAATAGAGCGTATTTGAACTTGAGGAAGAGCCCGAGAGACATTCTAAAGCATCATCTTCCATATTTAATTGAGGCCTACAGATGTCGGATTGTGTTGACCTTTCTGTTCCACGTGCATACGCCCGCGTGTTTGTGTGCACGCATGAGCTTCGAGGAGGGTATAACCAGTTGAATATTAATGATTGATTAGGCCTGTCGTGGCTGTGCATAAATATCAAGGGTATGTTTGTGCTCAGAAGGGCATTTCGTAGTTCTTCTCTTCTCTTTAATTAAAAACGCCCATATTCCCTTTTAATGACCATCGCCGGTTCTGCGGAGGAGATGAGGTGATGTAAATGATTGATAAGGTCAAGCCTCGGACTGAAAAGCGTTTTTATTTGCTCAAACGCTTTCCAGCGAACGACACCGACGTCCTCTTTTCGGTTGGAGCCGCCGTGACACTGAGCTCAAAAAAAAAAAGCTTCTTAGAAAGATGTTTTTTTTTTTTTTAGCAAAAGGAAACTAGTTTGTCTGCATCTCTTCATCTCATGCCCCGGCTTCCTGTCTGGGGTTTTGTTTTAAGAACAAAAGAAACATCTCGTACCGTAGAAGAGGAGAAGCGGAGTGTACCTCCGAGTGTCTTCTCAGAAACTCCTCTGACACCGGATGCCTACTTCTAGATATAGCAAGTGTGCGGTTGCGTGTGTCTTCCGGGATACTTTTACCTTTTCGGAGGGGCTTTGAAGGAAGTTATCAAAAAACCTCGGCCTTTCATCTCCTCCAGCCCCGGCGCTCTCTCTCTCTCTCTCTCCTCCGCAGGTGGTTTCCCCTCCGGTCCTTTTAACGCTCGTCTCTCTCGCTCACGCTTGCCCACACTTTCTTCACTGTCACCTTGGGAAAAACACGCACACATGCTCCGCCGCCGCGCTCAAATAGTTTCTCGATAACTCAGGAAAAAAAAAAAAAATAGGGCATACATTGTGTGCATTTTGCGCCCACCCCTCCTCCTTTCGCTCGCTTATCTCAAGGAGGTGGGTGCCAGCGATGTTGCCAGTGATGATTATGTCATGTTTATTTCTTCCAGAGTTGTATCACTCTTTATGAGTCATGCCAGGGTGATGACTCTGTGTTTTGATGGTGGAGAAAGAGTTCACGTTTCGTGGGAGGCTTCAGGAAATCACCTCTTTCTCTCATTCCCACAGGTTTGAACTGTTAGTGCGCGCATTGGCCAAAACAGTATCAGCTTTCCTGTGCCAGTCAGATGGTGTGATAATGCTGGCTTGAGATAGATGCAACTGGGTTTTTTTTTTTTTTTTATGACTATGATAAACCTGCCCCTTAGAAATGGCTAAATGTCACTAGCGAGACACCGAAAAAAAAAAAATCTCCCGCGTTTGGAATTTTATCAGTCCATAACCGAACTCGCCAAGCGCTCCGGGGTCATCGTTTGTCGCACGTCTTCCCAGTCAGACAGCGACCGAGTGGGACGTGGCAAACTCTCGGAAAAATCCTTCTCTCTGTTTCTGTTTCCCTCACCCCTCTCTCCCGAAGTTTTCCTCTCTCTGGCTGGGCGGCCGCAGGTTTCCAAACAAACTAGCTGAAACATGTTGTCTGTGAGTCCGTCCGTCCAGCCCTCCTGCTGGGCACCAAAGCTGCCATCCACAATGTAAGCAGGTGGCGCTGGCATCCCAGGGAGAACGGGCAGAGCGCGTGGGCGTCACACAGGCGACGCCAATCCAAAATTCCCAGCTGACCTCCAATCCGAGGCTATGGCTGCGCTCGCCAATCTTCGGCGAACGCTAGTCGCGTTTTTTTTTTTTCCCTTTTTTCGCTGCCTTTCTCTTGCTATCACACTCTCGTTTTGCCAGATGCATTCACATGTTCTCTTAAATAATAATCTTTACTTTGTTTGACTGTGTTTCTCTTTTCCTGCACGTGCGAGCATCTCTCTCTCTCTCTCTCTCCATGTTTGCTTTGTGGGGGTGCTGTTTAGCCGAGTGGGACTAACAGTAGGCCCCAGGCCAGCCGCCTTCGGTTGGACGTTAATGAACGGAACAGGAGTGGGCACATCTGATGAAGCTGGCCATGCTGTCAACTGATTTTCATCTGGTGTGTGTGTGTCAGTGCATGTGTGTGTGTGTGTCTGACAACAGGTGCAGAGCAGATCTCTATGCACTGACAAAATACAGGCTCTGCTGTGCCAACACAGGTGATTTCCGCCTAGAACGGCAACACACAAACACGCATCCTTTCTGCTTTCTGTAGTTTTTTTTTTCTTCCCCTCTAAAACACAGAATGCCTTCACACCCACAGTAAATGACAGTTTGATTACTTAGATCGTCTAGAGAGTTTGAACTTCCACTCTCACCACCGGGTCCCTCCATTGATAAATTATAAATCATTGCCTTTGAGGTGCGGATGTAAAACCAGTCTGATAGACAAACAAGGAAACGCCTGTCACATACAGCCTTTAGTCAAACGACGTGACTACACCCGCACACACACACACACACACACACACACACACACACACACACACACACACACACACACACACACACACACACACACACACACACACACAGTGGAAGGTCTGAGTGACAACATCCTGTTCCTCTCTGGTTGTCAACAGGCCTGAAGCGACAACAGCATACGTGTGTGTGTGTTCATTAGAACGGTACCTGGCTGGGGCTCCCTTAGCCACCTGGTTTTTCCAAACAGAAGCTAACTAACACTCCTAATCTTTCTTTACGCCACGAGGCAGACAAAGATCCAAAGCCGCGTCGTCACAACAAAACCAAACATCAGCATTCCCAAATGTCACATTATTGTGTGTCGTACACGGACAGAAGCTAATGAGACGGGGAGACAGGAACGTGATTCTCCTCGGAGAGAGACAATTTTCGCTACTGCGTCCGTGTCCAAAAATAACAAAGAACAAAGGCGGATAAATGAGCGAGTTTTTTGAGCGCAGGCTAGTGGGCTTTGGCAACGCCGGCCAAGGCAGGGAGGGGAGGGAGAGACAGGGAGAGCTAGCTAGCGGCCCGTCCACACATCTGTCCACACAGCACGGGGTGGGTTCCAGCGACACCCACAGAAACAGGCTTAACCTTCTCTTCCCCCCACCACCTGTTCATTACTATGGGCCCCCCCACTGAGCCACCGCCACTCCGCTCTTCTCCTCTCACCCGCTCCCTTGTTCTCGTTTTCTCTCTGTCTGTCGCCGCTCGTTCCAGTTCTCGCTTTGTTATCCTGCCGCTTTTTTCCCACCATATTTCTCCCTCTTTCTTTTTTTTTATATTTAGCTTTTTTTAAAAACATTTATCAGCAGCAGGGCGCTATTTCTCCTTCCGGGCTTCTTTTAGTTTAAGTCAAAAATCCGCTAATAGGAAGACGGTCGTTCTCCAGCGGGATCGGATCGCCAGGCAGGTTGTTTTAACCGGTGCGAAGGAGACAAGAAGTGGCCAGCGAGCGAAAAAGGGGAGAAAAAGAGGCTTTTGATGAATCGTGTATAAAAGTGCATCAGTCTACCCACATCTTCAAACCTCCTGGTGCCTCTTGTCTGCTTTCAGACCCATTTTTCTCCACATTGTTGGTAATTTGAGCATTCTTGCCTGTGGCGTCATTCATAGTTGGCCCATTTAAATCCCTTTAGAAATTCAATTTGGAGAAAGGAAATTACAAGATTTAGCTTATTGAAGTATGCCAGAACATCCATGAAAATCAGACATGGGAATATGTGATATTTTAAAACCCTCCTTGTTCCCATTGTTACTGTTTGCAAAAAAATAAAAAATAAAAAAAAAATACAGAATAATCTCCGTGTTTGTTGGAGCTCACTCGTATTTTTGATCATTTATTCAGCCAAGGTAAATCATGAAATAACTTCTGCCGAGTGACGATCTCACAGAGCTCTCACAGACATCACCCTTGGGAAAAAAAAACAAAAAGAAAAAAAAGAATCCAAAAAAGCAGCCAAAAGTTTGATTTAAAACAGGAAGGGTTTTTTTTTTGTTTTTTTAGTTGCAACTTTTTCTATACCATAATTCCTGTCCAACACGAAAATTGCACCCGCAGACTCTCATATGGTACCACAGTGAGAGCAGCTTGGCATCAGCTTATGCCATCATTGTACATAATGCAGTACATACTTCAATCAGCCAATTGTTATTTTTAAATGTGTAAGCAAAATCATGTGGAAAAAAAAATATGTTTTTAAATATATTTTTAAATGCTTCATACACAGAGAAGAAGAATAATCGCCCTAACGTAATTTCAGTTGTGCATTAATGAATAGCTGATGGGCCTGTGATTTCAAATTGGAGAGACAGAAACATATATATATTTTTAAAATAATGACAGTCTTTCATTCAAATCCTATTCTTGTATGTGTGTGTGTGAGAGTGTGTGTGTTGTGCTCTGCACCTGGTTGACTTGCGTTCTGCTCTCTTGGATTCTGCATAACTCCAGATATTCTTTTTGACTCTTTAATTGCTTTTGCACAGTGGTCCTGATGATGATAAGGAGGACTTGGGTGACAACATCTCAATTTCTCTCCCCAACTGAACGCTCCCCGTTTCAATTATCCTCGCCGTTTCCTTGCCGCCCTCACTCGCTGCCTCCAAATAAATTTCATTTCCCTTAAGCCTGCTGGTTTCGGTATCTGATGGAGTCTCACTCAGTTATCCATGCATGGTATTATCAGAAAGACAGGCCCTTACTGCTCACTGAGAGGGAAAGGCTGCAGGCCCCTTATTACATACCAAATATCAGGCACCATATTTATATCCAAAGTAGCTGGCTGTGGGGAATATGCCTAAGTCGGTTAAGAGCACCAGCATACATAGAAAAATGAAGTCCACAAACTTCTGCGATCTGAGAATAAACTCCATGTCTTAGACTAGATAGACTAAATATAATAAATGTAATTTAACAATGCCTTTTACCACATGTTGGATATGAACTATGATGACTCTCCAGACAATGAAATCATCACGAACAGGTTTCCAGGTTGCCTACCCATTTAAAAAGACAGAGAACAAGGAGGTTACAAGTTGGATGCAGCTGCTGGGTATTGTGTAGCATTACAGAAAAACAAACAAACAAAGAGACAATCACTGTGATATCATGTTGTTTTATTGCCTCCCAAAAGCTCAAAGTAATATTCTTTTCATTTTTTTTTTTTAATATAACATACAAATCTCTGGCAACCATGTGAGTTGATGCCATGACAATTTTCCCACAGAGAAGTAGCTCATAGTCGTGCAATAATTACAGAGTAATGAACACACAACAAATAAACACCCAAACTATTCGAGGCGTGAGATAAGATTGTGTCGGAGCATCTTTATTGCAGGAGGTTCCCACAGTTTAGGGTGTTCAAAGGTCTCTTACACAACCACAGATGGTCATAAAAACCAGCAGTTCCTGATCAAAGCACAGAGTGAATAAATATATGTCAGAGATGAGCTTCTGGTGATTAGGAGTGTTAACAGAAAGGTTGCAGCCCTATTCATTTTTCAAATTCAGCCCACACGGTAAAATCTATTAAAAATTCATGTTTGATTCAGAGAAAACATCTCATGTTTTTCACTCTAGTTGATCTGGGTTAAACACCTCCTTTTTATATCTTGATTTTGTTTTTTTTTTATCCTACATAATGGTTAACTGTCCATTTCTGAGTGAAATGATTAATTCAGGGTTGAACTAGTTATTTCGTTGTGGAACGATAACGGCATAAACAAATAAAAACAAATCTATTATAATGAATTTAATTGGCCCCTGACTACTGTTCTAATATGAATCCGAAGTCATCAGTCTTCCATTTAAAAAAAATAAAAATTCATTGTGGGATTTAGATGGTTCAGTAATAATAATATGAAATTCATTGTTTCATGGGAGTAAGCACAATTTTTAAATTACAAATTAGACACATCTTGACACATATGTCGTCTTGAAGCTGGGTTTCTCCAAATTTTCTTTACATTTGCCCTTTTGGCCTATACATTTCTCCCCCCTTGAACCAACATTTGGATTTTTGCTGTAGTATGTAAGGTTAACCATTTTCTGCGTGACGGAAATGTTCTTATTTCTATATGTCTAATTAACAAACTATTAAACAAAGAAGTAGCTTTACTTACAGCATAGTCTGCATTTTATTATACAACCAATTTCTTTGTATTCTAGTAGTTTCATATGGATTTGAAATCATTTGACTTCCCGCCGTGAGGTAAAAATGTTTCACTAATTGTGTACTCTACACGTGGTTATTAATCTAAGAGGAAAATCTACCCAGGTGTTGTCATGACTGGTGGGAACTGTGATTTTTTTTTTTTTTTTTATAATCTCTTTGATAACAGCTCAGAGGTGGATGGGTTTGGCTGCTGTAAAACTGACCGGGAAACTCTTTCAAGTATGGACTTTACGCAGTGGTGCAGCTCTATCAAAGTGTTTGTTCACTCTCGTTATTGATGAGTTATCTTTTGTGACAAGAAGACAGTCAATACCAGAGCGAGATAAAGATGAAACGCACGGAAGGTGCTGTTCTGTCCTTTCTGTTTCAAAGTGAGAGCCTCTTATTTTCAGGCTCAGTGGATTGAAGAAAGATAAAGACGGGCCAGAAATGAGACGGATCAATGTCGCGTGATCCGAGTCTTAACAATGCGTCCGCGGCGGTTCGCGCTGCCGAGTTGTGCCAAATTGAACGATCTATAGTTTAATCATCACGAGTGAAACGTTTAACCGTGAATTCAAAAGTCATTAGGCATATTCGCAGGCTTTCATGTGGCCAAAAGAGAACCCAGAGAAAGGCAAGAGCAAGATGACTGTCTGCTTTACTCGGAAATAAAATCAGAATATGACAAATATAAAGAACTGTTTTTTTTTGTTTTTTTACAAGAAGTGCTGCTCACATCCTGCCAGGAGGCTTCACTGCGATGCATCGGTCCCCTAACCTCCGCCTCTCCTCCTCTCCCAGTATTTTGGGGCTAATTCAATTTCCCTCAGACAGACTCTCACATGCTGACGCTGTCTCCATTACAACACGCAGCCAAACACAAGCATTCATTAATTAGTGGCATCGTTGTCTTTTAATTATGCATGTGGCTTATTAGGCACCTCACCCGTTCACCCAAGCCTTCCCGTCTACACTCCCCTCTGTTCCCCGCCGTGCTCATACGGGACCTTTAAACTTCCACCTGCACATTATAGCTCCAATAAAGCTGTTATCAGCCCGTGAAGGAGATGGCAAACAGGTGAGAAAGAAAGAGAGAGAGAGAGGGAGGGAGAGAGATGGCAAACGGGCGACTGAGGGTTCTGATATGTCAGCAACAGAAATTAGCTAACTGCAGACAGAATAAACCCACCATCTCCTCTCTTTCTGTCTGTCTCTCTCTCTCTCTCTCTCTCTCTCTCTCTCTCTCTTTCTTTCACTTCTTTCTCCCTCCCTCTCTCTGTCTTTCACCGCTTCCACAAAACCACGCGGAGAGAGCACGAGGAATAGAGAGCAAGCGAGAGGGAGAGAGCGTCAGCCGGTGAATTTTTACAGCTCTCCAAAATCATTATTGGCAATTAGCGTTCGTCAGGGAAGACAGCAGCTGCTTGTAATTACAGGTAGCCCCTCATTACTTCTCAGTGTAGGGGAGAGGAGGGATGGGAGGGAGGGAGAAAACATGTTCCAAAGCCAGTGTTTATATTTATTTATATATTTCATTACCCGTGATGTTGAGCCACATAATGCATACCAGCTTATAGCGAAGGGGCGGAGGCTTCTGCAGGTGCAGCTCGAGAGGGAAGAAGAGGAGGAGGAGAGACTAAACTCATTGTAAACAGCCGACGTTATCCTACAAATATTGTCCTATTGCAGTAGTGCTGTGTGTGTGTGTGTATGAGTGGATATGATTGTATATATAGGTGTTTGTGCATGCTCATTATTAGGTGGTTTAGTTACAATCGTGTGCCAATGTTAATCCTTCAGTTCCTGCTGCTTATGAGCTAAGTTGTGCTGTACTGTGAAGAGCTCATAGACTCTGACTGATGCAGCGAGGTGATATCACTCATTGGTTCACATCGGAGACGCTCGGCTTGATCTTTTCTGCTTGGAGCTGTGTGTTGCAGCACTTTTTGTCTTCAAATCATATGAATAGAGCGAGCAAGAATTGCCAAATGACCACCAGCACCATGACTTTTTGGAAAAAAATGATTGACTTAGTATGGCTTGAAAGAAATGACAATTGGAGTCGACACGTGTTGTGCTCGTCTGTGGTATTACCTTTTAAGGTCATTCCATTGGGCTTCAGCTTTAAGCTGAGGTAGTTGCTCCTTAGTAGAGCTTCTGGTCTCTGTAAAGCTGCAAGATCTCAGCCTGACATGGCACAGGTTCAGGTTAAGGTGACCTGACATCCTAGGGCGCACCTCACCGTTATCATACCCTGAAAATCGGCACCGCATGGCACAGCGGAGCGTTTGGTGGGCCTCGGATGCTGATACGGTTTGGCCTTGTAATGTACTCCTCTAATGGTTAAAAATAAGTTTGAACGAGGGCACCTTCACCGTGGAGATTGTTCAACATTCTCGCTGAACTCGTTCAGGAGGGGCTGCTGCCTGATAGACCAGAAACTCCTTTGGGAAATTGTCACTCCTTGATAGAAGAGGCTTCTATCTAATCGGCACATTAAAGCTTAAAATTGGCACGGGTCAAATGATGCTTCATTTAGTTCTTGTTTTTAATCTCAAGGCAAACCACCTCATTAAATGATGCCTTTACTCGAGTTTAGATTCAGTTTTGTGCTGCCCACTTTTATTGATTCACGAAGGGGTTTGGCGAAAGTGAAATTGTTTGAGAGATATGTCAAATCCACATTCTTTCTTTTTGCTCAGCCAAAAAAATGTCATTTGCGAAATAGTTAAACCTTTACTCATGAAGGTGGGGAGGCGTAGCTTTTGATAACTATAAAAGGAGATATTTCTGGGGGTGATGAAGATGAGGTAAACACATACCTCAGGCCAAGGCTAGACTCCTATGAATAGTTAATTAATACCATCTGAATGCTTTATATGCCCTAGTGACTGCAAGGCTTGAAGTCCCCCACAGAATCAGCCGTAGCCTAGGGCAACGATCAAACCAATTAACCCAGGGCAGAAAACAGCGGAGGTGGGGTGTGTATGCTGCAAGGTAATATAGTATGGACCATTGCTTCTACTGATCCCTTACCTCAGACAGAGCAAGGTTAGGTTCAGGAAAGTGGATGCCCCGCTCTGTGTCGGGTGTAGTTTTTAACATGGAGGTCAGGTCCGCAACACGCAAGGCCTCTCTGCAAGACTAACAGAGGGCATGCTAATAGCAGCCAAACATTAGCCTCTTCGCCTCCACAGAGAGTTTGGCTCGTTCTCAGAGGAAAGGAAAGATTTGTTTTTTCCTCTTTGTTACTGGACGCAATTATTATTCTCACTTACCAAATGAGTCATTTATGTTCAACGAATGAAAAAAAAAAAGTCACCACTTTCAATCTTTTGCTGACTTCCATAACAGGACATTGTCTTTCATCTCTCTTCCTGTTAATCAGCATCATAACAGTGTACATAAACCGCTCTTTCTGCCAATAACATAAAGCCCTAACCAAGTCTGTGCTAATTCATAAAGCCATTGCCATTTATGGGCTCCTCCAATAAACATTTTCTCAAATTCTCTGTTACAAATAAAAGAAAAAAAAATCTCTCCAGACCTTGAGGATATCTGCAAAGCTTTATTCGCTGTGAGGGTTCTAGTATTTATTTTCTACACATACACACATACACACACACACACACTCCTGCTCAGTTACAGTAGAACAACCGGCATGCTGGCAGCAGAATCGCTCACATTTGCAGGGTATCTCTTGTTTCCACTGTAGACCGTCCAACGCAAATACAAAGAACAACTGTCACATTCAAACTGGAGCTGAAATGACTGGCTGGGTTTCGATTCATCATGTCTGTCCGGGTCCCTCTTTGTTATCCGCTGCCATGAAAAGTTGGAACTGTATGAGAACCCCGCGCTAGAGGGAGAAGATCAAGTGTGTAAGGATTTAACAGATGGAATTGGGACTAAATGAAGCGCTAATGCATGGATGGTATGAATCCACTGTGCAAGCTGTAGGTTGTTTATAATTCTCCAGCAGGGACATGATGAGATGGTTCGCGTTCAAGGTGGAAGTTAGTTGATTTAATTTCCACTTTAGTGTCGTGGAATGTGTGTTTAAGTCTATGTAAATAACATTTGTGATTTTACATTTAGGAGTTGCTGACAATTTGCCGGATATCAGGAATTACTTTTCCAGTGCTTCTGAAAAACATCTGTGTAGATGCACCATAGCAATACTAGTGCATACTTTACAAACAGTATAGAATGTCTGTATTTCTCCTGTGTAGAAATCCCTGTAAAAGCCATGAGGTGTGGTTTTAAAATGGATATGTTTTTGAAATGTGAATGCATCTGTTGTAAAAGAGATTTGGAAAATAGGCTTGTGAAGACACTTCACATCGTGCCCCTGTACTTGCATGGTTCTGTGATTTTGATAATGAGTACTTAACGTGCCTCCGCTGATCTGAAATAGGGGAAGTTATATTATTAGTCAATTTTTTTTTAATTGCACACCAAAAAGTTATAGTCTTAAAACGCATCCTTATTTGAATGCTCCCACTGGTTCTTACAGTGGCAGCTTTGAGAAATATTGTTGTTTTGTTCCACTGATGCTCGCAGTGCTGCATTTTAAACTGTTGAGTCAGATTTCATTTACCAGCTCTTTCATCTGTTTTAAGTGCGTGTGTGTGCCTGCATGCATGCGTGTGTGTGTGTGTTTCGCACTGTGACTGAATTTGTGTGGGCCTGCCTGTGCACCGTGTTGCTTGTGCTTGTTTTAGTTGGGTGTGTGTATGTGCGCGCGCCATGTTGTGTGTGTGTGTGTATCCAAATGTGTGCGTGCGGCTCCCAACCCAGAGCTATTATGTGGAGACAGCAGGTATAATATCTGCAAACCTTTGCCGCTGTGCTGGATAAGTAATGGCCTCAAGACGTCACCTTTATCTTTAGCCACACTCCTGCAGCTGGGGCTGTGTATTCCCTGCCTCACACTCTCTCCGTGACACACAGGTGTGGCATTATGTGTGTGTGTGTGTGTATGCCGTTTATCCCGCAGCCCCCCCCTTATGTATTTGCTGCACACAAAAGTGGTCATGAGGAAGGTAGATAGGGCCAAGACTGACACATTCATTTCCTTAACGGCTGTGGATGCGGCGGCCGTGCCGCCGTTTAAGCAGCTTTAGCTATATATCCCCTACAGACGTCGACACCGCCTGAGCGCTGCGAGTGAGGCGCCACTGGGAGCATCCCATCATGCCCTGCAAGCGGAGAAAGGGAGGCCATGGTGAGGACAGATAGGAGGAACGAGGATGGAGGGGAGAAGAAGGAGGCGGAGGGCGAAATTTAGACAGAGACAGAGAAGGCAGAGGCAGCGAGATGCGGGAGTAAAGAGACAGACTGACGTGCGAGATAGATAGGGAGAGAAAATTTAAATGAGACAGAGGGAGGGAGAGAGAGAGAGAGGTGAAACAAAGGAAGAGTTAGATGGGGAGTGAGTGAGCTTTGTGGTCTCAGGCTCCATGGGAGGTTCAGCCCAATCATTTATAAAAGGTAAATGCTGTCAGGACGCAGGGCGTTTAAAGGCGCGGCGCTGCAGGTGTGATTTATGCTCTCAGTACGGGGCTATAAATCACCCTGCCTTTGTTTCCACAGGCTGCTGCTACTGCTGCTGTTGCCGCGTCAAGACATAACCATCCCCGCCTCGTCTATCGCAGACACACACATCTAAACACACTTGCACACATAAACACACACACACACACACATAGACACACAGACTGGACAGCAATAAAGGCGGAGCAAAGAAGCGTGATGATGGAAACGGATGGACGGATGGAGAGTTAAGAGAAAAGGGGTGACTGGTTGAAGTCCATCAATGAGATGTGTTCAGTTGAGGAGAGGTGGATGTGCTCACACGCACAGTCACACACGGCTATCGGCGCAGAACAGGCAGAATCTGCTCCGCCACAGAATTCACGTTTCTCCATTGTAATTCATACCGTATTGAATGAATGTGAACTGTTGTTTTTTGAAGATGTTGGGACTCGAAAACAGAAATAGATCTGTGAAGGCATCAGAAAGCAATATTCTTCGAGGACAACGGCTGGACTGTCAGAGTTCCCAATGTTTCTTTAAGCTTCCACACCCAAACTGACACTTAACATCTGCAATTTATTCAACTTTATTTGTTTAATTGAGAGCAACTTGCAAGAAAGCTGATTAGCTAAATATTGGGCAGTTTATTAGCTGTATTAGTTATTCTAGGATTAGGATTTGATTACAGGTAGCCCCTCATTACTAATTGTAATAGTTGGTGTAAGTTTTTGGATAAACTAGCATTACAGCTACTATATGTATTCAATTAAATTATGCAGAAACTATGTGACTCTGTTTAGGGTAATTTTGCATACTCTAGCAGTGTCTTGTATGAGCTATGACTGCATGGTTTTTACCTCTGGTCAGCAGTTTGCTCTAAATGCTCTATTACTGGTTGTATGTCAGTCAAATCTCGATCTCAGTCTGTCTCAGATTGTAGAAAGACTGTGTGTGGGGGAAAAAAGGAAGGTTTCTCAAATGAGAAACAAATGTCATGCTGGCCAGTGTATTCCGCATTATTGATATATTCTAATCAGTTAATTTGCAGATGTGGGTAAAAGCAGCAATAGCGCTTTGAGAATTTCATCTGGCAGTTTACAATTGCAATTACAGTACAAAAACCCATTAATGTACTCTACTCTGCTCATGAAGTCACAGAGCGTTGTTTGATGCCAAAAAAAGAGAAGATTCTTCTCCTTGTGAGACAACACAATAGATTTCCAGATATCCACAGGCCTTTTATAGCGTTAAATATCACTTCATTCATTTGAAAGTTTCTGGTTCTCCTCATTATAACAATGCAATCATAGTTACACAACTATTCCCTTGGCGGACAGCACAGAATTTTCTATAGTCACCAATGTCTTGCCTTAGTCACACGCCAAAGCTTACAAGAGCTTCAGCCATGAGGACATAGGCAGTATTGAAATGATGGCTGCGTGGGCGGGAATGGCACTTCAGCAAAGTCACAAGTCTTGCTTATGACACATTGTCAGCATTCCCTAACCGGCTCAGATAGAGCCCTTTGTTCTCCACAAAACACCCACAACTTTTGATGGGGTATGAAATGGGTTTAATTTCTGTAAAATCTAATTGCATATAGAAGGCCTGTAAAAGGGTCTCAGGAGCCTTCTTGTCGAAGGTGTGAAAAAAGCATGTCGGTAGGATTTCTTCATGTGAGTCTGTTACTCATTAAAGTGAGGCTGACTGAAACCAATATCCATAACCTGTAATGGAAAATCCCCCCTCTCTAATGCCCGGCGATATACGCTGTCATCGGCTCGAGATATTCAACGTTTCAGGAGTTATGTTATGCGCTGGTGTTGTAATGTGCTCGCTGATGTACCGATGAGTCAGTGAAGTGCCTGCGTTTCTTTAAATGATTTTCAACAATGAGAACAAGCCTGAGCACGTGGCAACCAAGCGTCGGGGTTTACAAGCTGGTGAGGGCACCTGCAAGAGTAATAACAGTTTTTTTAACTGTTGAGAAAAAGGAATCAAAGTGCAACTTGTCATCTGTGCAGTATGCAACACTGTAGGTAGAGAAACTGTGCCTGTTTAGATGTTGTATGTATGTTGGTATGGATACCATCTCATATTAAATTGATTTGCATTTCTTTAACAATGGCAAAACTGCAGTATATGTATACAGAGGACTGGATGTGGAGTGTGGTTTCTTTGTGAAGTGGATAACTAGAAATTAAATCAGGAAATTCGTATTCAGGAATGAAATGTTAATACAAATAGTAAATTCTTGCTAAAATCATTCTGAACAAACAACAGAACAGCAATGCTCCTATTTGAGAACCTCTATCCAACAAATATTTGGTATTCATATGATGCATTAATCAATTTATTAAATGGCTGTTTAATAATCTGCGGACTGAAGATCATTCAATTTATTATTTCAGCACCTCTTTGTTCCTTTCTATACATTTCGGTTCAGTTTCCAGGAAACAGGAGATACTCTACTCCCACAAAAGGATGAACAAACACTCTTCCGCCACTCTCCCAAAAGAGCGAAAAGCGGCACTTCGTCTTCACACATAATCAATCCTTTCACCCGAACCGTACTTCATCCTTGTATGCCTCACGCTCAACAGAAACCCAATTGTATTCCAGAAAGTGGTCAACAATGCTCTCCACTCAATACATAATACAAGCGTATAAATCACCTCAGAGAAGGCTCTCTGTCTCTCTGGCTGCGAGCCGTGGGGGGAGGAAAATGGAGCTGTAACACGCGGGGAACACGTACAAGCTGACCTGAATGGCTGCTGGTATTCTGATTTCCCCCAGGAGCTCCTCTCTGGCCTGTGTCGGTGTTTTAGATTCCAGAGGGAGGCCATTAATGCTCAGCTTGTCGACCTGATCCATATGTATGGCTGGCTGTTCCGTTCTGTTCAGCGCCTGCCTGCCCGCTCTGCCTACCTGACAGTCTGAAGGCCTGCTGGAGCCCAAATTGGTTCCTTGTTCGGGCAGATAGAAATAGAATAGCCGACATGGCCGACACAAAGCACAGGCAGGACGGTTTTTACAAGGTGATTATTCAGACCATGCGTCTGGGTGTCTAGCAGCGGCTAATAAGCTCCGTTCGCAGACGGCGGAACACAAACGGCTCGCTGTCCTTTTTACTTTGAGAGCAGTTGGTACGGGTTATCAGTACATGACTGATCACCACGCCGTCCAGTCAAACAGGCCAGTTACCCCTCCTGACACCGCAGGCTGCACTACAAACGGGGGGAGTGGAAAAGCCTTTTTGCAGCAGCAGCAGCAGCAATTATTTCAGCCTTGTGATGTGGATATAGTTTTTTCAGTTTATCTGTCGCTCTCTTTTTTTCCCCGTACCTTTCTGGCCTGATATCGCTTTAATGGCCACATACACTTATGCTCCACATTCTCCAATTGGCCAGCTGTATCGAGCACAGTCAAACAACGTCTAGACGGTCTAATTAACAAATCATTTCTGAAACACTATTATCCCACTTTGCGAGAGAATAAAGGAGAGAAAAAGGACACATCATGCCTCACTCTTTGTCGTCCCTCTTATTTATCTGTGCATGATTCTTCCTTGCTCCTATTTTCCTTTTCTTTTTTTTTATTTTATCAGACAGGTTAAAAATAATTTTTTAAGCTAAATGAACGAGCCTCGCTTGACATTGGTTTAAATTACTGGTAGTGCGGGGCCTTTTTTTGTCTTTCTGGGAAATGTTCAGGCAGCGTGCTAATATTAAATATTGATAAAGCCAGACCAGAAAATAAAGTGAATGTGAACTGTGCTGTCCAGATATAGCCGGCTGCTGTCCTATAGCTTACTGCTCTCCCGTGTCCCGTGGTCCTTTAGCACTGAGCCTGAGTCTAAATCATCCTCAGGAATAAATAGTGAACCAGGCTTACGTCACAAAACATCCTGTCACATTAGGGTGTGCAGCGGCACCCGGATCCGTACAGGATAGAGGAATTAGGGCCAGTAGATAGCCTTTTCAAACCAAGCAGAAAATTTGATTATGACCCTTTTTCTATGGAAGAAGTACTCAATTATTTATGAAGCAAATTCTTTCTGTTCTGTGTCACTGCTTGACAGGAATAGATACATGAGCCATTATCTCATAACCATAATTTACTAAACATATTGTGTAAGTCTAAAAATATGAATGCTGGGTGGATATTAGATTCAGTGCAATAATTCTGAAAATAACAAACACCACTGTGTGACTATTTTTACCAGCGCATCAGTATCTTGTTGTACTTCTGTTTTTCTTTCTTCATGTTTTTTTTTCTTTTTAGCTTTGTTTTATTCATTTTTTACTTTTACTTTGTCATTTAAACATGTTCAAAATAAAGATTTCATCCATCCATTCGTTCATTTATTCATTCATATCTGTAGTTTGAACATTAGAGCAGTCTCGTATTCATGTTTTGTGAAAAACATCTTGAACAGTACTTTTTAATTGATGGTTATTAACAAACAGCATCATCCTCTCTTCACTTAAGAAATATGACATTAAAAGTAGATAATTTTTCTTAAATGATAGAATATGAGATTTTATTTTTAAACACCAGATGATGAAATTATTTTCACTCGTTGAAATCCGTCTTCACTACAGAACATTCCTGGTGATGATAAAGAACATTTAGCCCCAAGCCTTCATCAGGATTATGAAGGCCAATCCTTTATTAGGCTTGAGGTTGAAACGTCTTTGAATCCTTTTATGCTTTTTAAATTGTGTTTTATTGCCGCATCTGTTCTGAATGAAAGTGTCCATGTAAACTATCTATGGACAAAAAATGTTGAAAACAGAAACTTTGAAAAATATGAAATCTCCATTTACATAGAAAGGGATTAATGGCAGCAGACGTATATTAATTTATATTTGTTTAATGCCTTGTTTAATGAGATGACTGGATTAAACAGGGAAAAAAGACAATGTTTGAACTAAAAAAAAGGCAAAATTTTAACCGATCTTAAATATACCCATCTATCTATAAATGAATAAAGAGCTCCCTTGAATTAATTTTCATTGTTTGGATTCAGATTCATATTTCTTTTTTATTTTTTGTATCTATTGCTAATATTTAATAGAATATTAACAACATATGCACTTATTTCCATTTTGATTATCACAATTTTTCACGAATCTAAAACAATAACGTTTTTCAACTCTTTCGCCAAGCGAAATAAACAAGTCTTGGTGATTGGCTGAGAAAACGATCAAGGAACAGTTTGCCCATCGCTTGTTTTTGGCCAGGGTTGTAATCCTAATGTTGGCAGTGTGGAAAGCCTCGACTGCCTTCACTCTACGCTGATTAAAATAAATATTCCTTTTTAAGAAGTGTAGCTTTCCTTTAAATACATCTGTGTCTATAGTTTTTTTTTTTATATAAATGGTTTAATATAAGCATTAAAATAGTCAAATGTATTTTCTTCTGGCAAAATCATTCCGTTCATGCATTCCTTATCCTTACAGATATGACTGATAGAAGAGTGATGGCGTCTTGCTGGAGGTGTTGAAATTTCCTGCCTCGCGGTCTCCGGTGAATTAACCTGTCAGACTTTCATTAATGAAAGCCATAAAGCAGAACATGTGAGGAACACACACAGTGGGACACCGAAACGTACAGGATTGCTCTCTCTCCTCCTTTCTTCTTATTTCCATCAGCCGCTCTCCCCTTGCATAAGGCCCTAGGAACACTTTCATTTAGTGCTTGATGCATAATGTGCTTATGAAGGTCTAACAACACTGCACAAAAGCCATCGTGCAGACGTAGCTGCATGTTTTGACATTGTCGCTGCCGTACGTTCTTTTACCTTAATGTAATCTTTTTTTTTTTTGCTGAAGCACAGGTTTATTCTCTATTTAGACTTCCATAGTTCCATGCACATTGGAATAAGGCCATCCTAAGTAACGTGTTATCTAGACAGTCCCTAAAGCAAGAGCTTTGAGAGCTATAATGCTTACACACTATCATCTCTGGTTAAAAACAAGGGGATTTATCAGGAATGTCTCTGCCTGGGCTGGGGCTTGGGGGACCAAATTACAGCCCCACTGTCTGGTTGGAGGCGGAGAAGGAAATAGATGGGTCTAGATATAATGGTGATGGCCCCTGGGTGGTACTCCTGTGAGGGAGAAAGAGGAGATTAGAGTGGAGGTGTGAGCTCGCAGTAAGATTACATTTTCCCTCTTTTTTTAATGGATAAGTGCTTTTTCTTTTCTTTTTTTTCTCTTACTGTTTCACTCCCACTATTCTGCTTCTGTTTCGCAGTGTTCCATTTCTCTCTCTGCCCTCCGTCACCGCACACGCAAAAAAAAAAACAACACACACACAGACGCATAAAAAGAGTGCGCACGCGCGCGCTTATACATGCACGAACTCCAAACGCACACGTCTCTCCTCTCTCCCTCTGTCACCCTCTCCCTCCGTCCTCCCTCACTTGATCCTTACACCTACGTGCTACAGATGGTTTCATTTTATAAGAGATAAAACCACATTTGGTGGAACTGATTAAACAGAGGGAACAACATCCCCATCTGCCATTTATTCCAATCTGAAATTGCTTGGGCAGATGCTGACATCTTTGGCGATGATTGATTCACCCCGTCTGGCCAGTGAGGAGTGGAGTGGAGAGGAGAGGAGAGCGGCGCCGGATCCTCCCCGGGGCTGCAGCTTCCCGCCCGCCCCGCCATGGCTCCACCACAGTGTCACTTCACCAGCCATGGTGCCCCCTCCCCCAGACCTCCCCCCCCCCACAGTCCTCCATCTCTTGTCTCCGGCAAGCTGCTGCAATCAGCGCAGCCCCTGATTGGACTTGGGCAGGTGAGCACAATACACTTTAATCACGAGGCCAGAACATGCCAGATCATTCCCTCTGTACTGGCGTGTGACTGCCTGGTGGCGGGTGGGCGGCTGATCCGTTTGTTTGCTTGTGAATCCATTAGAGGTCCTCCCAAATACAAATAATATAACGTTTCACTTACCTCTAGTGGTACCTAGTCATGCAGATAGTTCCAGTTTCATTTGCCCGGCGTTTAATATGAGATTTTTTTTTCTTCCTCCACACCAGTAAAATTGCTTGTTAAGCTCTCAACATTGAACTTGCTGTTAATGTCCAGGATTATCAGGATAATCCGTGTAGCTCACTTTCAATGTTTCTATAGGAACACATTTTTTTCTATGTTCTGTGATTCAGCCAGAGTAATAATTATGCAGTTTTTTTCTATTCACTTTTCTTGTCTTCTTGTGGATGCAGAAGTTTCAGAAACACAAGAGACATATTTTCAAACCTGGGTGCAAATTCTCTACATTATTTGAGGTATCTGAGAAATTGAATCCAACCTGAGCGTTTCACGCCCCAGTTGAGAAAATGCTCAGACCTTTGGCCAACACCGATCACTAATTGTTTACAATAATTATCATCAGGCAGGGACTTCAACCTGTTTCGACGCATCGTAACCTTTGATCAAATAGTCCCCGGCTGTTTTCACATCAATGTGTGCGAGAACTTTCCCGACGGGGGCGGCATGTGAACTCCGATTGTCGAGGCCACATTGTATGAGAAGAATACCAATGGGTCCCCTGATGATTAGATATTCCACTCAACCTTCATCCAATCAACATTTATAGTGTCCTGCCTGTGAAATTACACTGCCCTCCACTAAATCGACTCTGCATCATCACTTGTAAACACTCAAGCATTTTAAGACGGAAAACTCTTCCTGCGAAAGTGCCATCAAAACCAGCAGTGTGTGAGTGTGGAGCGTGCGAACAAACGTGCGTAGTCTCATAAAAACTGCTGAGCTGGGCTCTTCAATGCAATCAGGCGCCGGTCTCAGCTCATATACTTGTTTGATGATAACCGAAGATGGAGGGATAGTGATGGAGCTCTCCAAGGGACCGCAGCGATAATTTAGCTCGGGGAGTGGGTGTGAATCATGGCGAAGGCGCAGGGAGGGCTGGAGGTGGCGGATGAATCATTAGGGTAGGGGCGGGGGGGACGGGGAGATAGAAAACAGGGTAGAGTCCCCGGGGACTTAGATCCATCAGACAGCACTGCTGTGGCCTCGACTGCAGCATTGACCCGCAGGACTGCAGCCCATACCCGTCCATCTCTTTTTTTTTTTTTTTTTTTTCTAATCTCGCTCTCTCTCTCTTTGCAAACTGTTGGTCTCAGTGTTTCTCTATCGCCGTGATTCATAGCAGTCTCTCATTCTCTCTTCCTCCTCTCCCTCTATCATCAGGCATGTCATTTCACATCAGAGGCCTCATCTCTCCCTTCTCCATTTCTCTCCTAAGCCTCTTGAAGTATGACCGGGCCTGCGAATGGCAAATGAATTTCCAATCTGAATGCACGGCTCTCACCCTCTCCTCTCTCTGCTGCCCTCCATCTCTCGCCTCAGGCAAATCATTCTGACTCTTCTCCCCTCCCTCTTCTCCTCTGTCCCCCCCCAAAACACCAATGGCAAACAGAAGCAAATTTCGCACCCCACGGTAAAAAGAGACGGCAACATAAAAGGTAGAAAGTGAATTGTTTTAGTTAGCCGGCTGCCATTTCGCATGACGACATGACGAAAACCCTGCACTCTAAAAATCTAGCCCGAGACCGCCCTACTTCTCCCAGTGCAATAATCCATTACTAGCAACATCCACGCCTTTTCAAGAGTTTCAGCTCCCGAAGGCTTTGACTTTGGACAGACAGAGGTTAGAGGAAAACAACCTGAAAACAGCCTTATCTCCCAACACACGAATGTTTGTTAAGGCTCCCCATTAAGTCTCCCTCTGAATTTGCATATTAATTGCATTTTGGCTCTACTTCCCTCCTTTAAGGCTGCTGTTTATAGGTGCTTTATTTCTTTGAGAAGACACAGACATCCGCGGGGGAGCTCACCTGCAACGGAGGACAAGAATTGAATTCCACAGGAAATTGCTTTAACTTGAGTGTAATCGAATTTGCACCCACACACACCTTGACTTGAGGACCTGGAGGGCTTTCGTGATTGCGGGTATACATGAACAGTATATAAAAACGACACGTACCACATATTTATATCGAACAACAGAAGGAAAGCCTACAAAAAAACAACAGTTAAGAAACGAACACTGCTACAATATGGTAATCCGGACGGTTGTTATTTTCAAGTTTTTTTGGATCGCCCCAAATACTTGTCACATCTTACATATGTTTTCGCCTTGTTTTCTCCTTGTGAAGTGCGCGTACTGCGTCAGACATCAGAGCGCAGTTTGGCAGCTTTCTCAACGGATGTTTGAAAAGATGTGAAAGTTTTAGTGACTGGATTGAGTAGGGGATAAAGGAACAGCTGGAGATTCTGTAACGCAGTGGCTATTCTTATATAGGAGAGGTAAACTCAAGCTGTCTCATTTGGAAAAACCGGCATTGCAGTTTTATCTATGTTTAAGAATAAAGGGTGATTCTCAGCATTCTCTTGTGCCATATCTCCAAAACAAAGTGGCTTCATGAGACCTATTTGAATATGATGTACTGAATGACACTATATGTGTGATACCACATTATGTCTATTTATTAGTTTCATGGTAATTGTTTCATTTCACGGATTATGACTCATGTGATTTTTTTTTTCCACACGCTTAGCTGCAGTGATGGCATAACAGTTAATAGAAAATACCAGACAACGTTTTGTCTGAAGTAGTCATTATTTCTATTATTATACATCAGCAATAACAATGTTTGTGATGATCTGTATCTTGAACATAACTATTAAATTCCTGCGATACAAATAAATTCCACCACAGGAGACTTGTTTTTATGGTAATGGCCCTTTATTCGAGTGAAAATCTAATGATCTGCACTCAGCCCATCGGAGTAACTCAGTTCCGGGGCATTGATTTCCTTTGTGCTGCAGATTGATCTGTGGCCTGTTAGAGCTCAATATGTCACAGCCTTCCTGCAATAGGGCCACAGTACACAACAGATGCATGAACATGTACAAGAAAATCACAGTCAAATAGAGGAGGTACAGAGTAAATCGCATGTCATGAAACATATATTGCGAGACGCAAATCTTTGCTCATATGTAAGACTAGTTCATTTATACACATTGAGTTGAGATTTTATGCTACTTGATATTTCTATTTCACTTCAGTACAGATGGAAATTTTGTACTTTTTACTGCACTGCATTTATTTGTCAAAAATCAGTGTATAGCTGTGGCTCTGCGTCATGTTTCATACGTCTGAGTCAGTTGCATTTCCACCAAAGAGACATCTCCCCTCTGAACTTCTTACTTAGTTTGATTTCAGTAATTATTCAAATGAGCTAATAACCAAAACCCTTCCAAAAAACATGAATCAATTACATTTATCTGATAATACTCTTTGATTTTTACAAGGCCCCAAGCCCTAAGTGGAATTCTGTTATGCTGTGGTTTTATTCACACACAAATACAAAACAACATCTACCTTAGACACCCTTCATTGCTAAGAACAAAGTGTCATTATGTACATACAGTAGAATAGGTAAAATACAAGTAACTTAAGGGGTGTCCCTGGATTTTTATATTGTAGTATATCTACCCAAAGTAAATGATTTGAGTGCTTCTTCCACCACTGCACATATTGCCAATGAATTACATTGCAGAAAATGCTAATGACGATTTCATAGATAACCACCGGCGCCCCATTTGGTCTCTAACATGATCATTAATGCGCCGATATGCCACTGGCCATAATGCCTCTGCCCTCTCCAGTCTAATGTGAATAATATGTGAGCAGTAGCCTGGGAGAAGAGCAGTAGCCCGGGAGAACACTGCGTCTCATTATGGCTCCCATCGCAGTGGACCACTCCCCGAATCTCTCTCTAGCCGCGTCAGACCCCCTCAACCCGCTGGACGACGTTGTCCTAAGGCGGATGCGCACAAACACACGTGCACAAATTAGACCCTTAGACTTTCCATTAGGCCATTTACTGTAGCACGCATCTCTTAACATGGTTGTCTGACTTCAGTGCCTCATCTGTGCTAATGCAGACTGGGCGCAGACCCCCACCAACATTGTAAGAGAGAGAGAGAGCGCTCATTGACAGGGAAAGACAAACAAAGAAATGCGACCTTGCAGTGCGGTACATATGGCATGCAAGATCCCTGCAACAGCATGCATGCTTGCGTGAGTGTGTGTGTGTTTGTGTGTGTGTGTGTGTGTGTGTGCGTGTGTGTGTGTGTGTGTGTGTGCATACGCTCTATCCTGCTTTGAGGAGGTTTCTATGTGATATGTGTGTATAATGTGTTCTAAGGGGTTCGGTAGGCACGCGATGGGACACATAGGGCTGTTCTCCCGCAGATGCAATTAGGCTAAATGGGATTATGCCTATCACATTTCAGACAGGCCGGCCCCACAGCCACCTGGGGGAGAGGGTGATGGGTGGAGAGGGGGAGGAGGGGGGGGTGATGAAGAGGGATAGAGAAAGAGGAAAGGCGGTGGAGAAGATGCGGAGAGGGAAATTGTGGTCTCTTTAGAGGCAGCATCCAGTGTAATGCGGTAGCTGTAGTGCAACATACTAATGTTGCTGGCTTCTTCAAATTGTATTGAAAAGGTTTGTGACAATTAAAAAAAAGTAAAACAGGGGTCCTCAATCAGATGATTCTACGCGTTTCTGCCCTTTCATATAGTAGCATTGTATGTAGCCTTTGATGTGATGCGCTATTAAATCCCCTTGATATAAGGCTAAATGTCAGCATCAACAAAGAAAGCAAGGGACGGGAGGCTGACATTTTCACACTGGGCGATTGTGCCCGTAGATTCTACAAACAGAGGTGCTGCTATTGAACTGTGTGGTCACAGGGTGAAGGAGAGGAGCTGGATGAAGAAGAGAGGCCATGTACAGTGTCCAGACAGATTTTTCACAAGTAGCAGTACTTTAGATGAGCCTGTATGGAATCAAAGCTTACTGTGTTATAGAAACAAACCATGACTTCTACACAAAACTGCTTAATTACTGTATGTGGGATCTTTTTGTTCTTAGATTAGTTGTTGGACTCAGGATGGAGCAATATTAGAAGTAGTATTGCCATCTTGAAAACTCTAATATAATTAATTAAAGTTATGTAACAGATTTCTGATGTTGGCTTGTCTCACCCTCTTTAAAATCTGTGGAAATTCTTGTGGCATATTTGTGTTTTATATATTTCTTTTTGTCTGATTCACTACATTTATATAAGAGAGACTATATTATTAACTGGTTTCCTATCTTCAGTGTAAGCTCAATGTTTCTGCCTCTGTCAGGAAGGAAAGGTCATGCAACTGAAGGTCTAATTATCGTCAACCGCATCATGACTCGTGCGCACGCAGGACAGCGAGTCATTTGGGCCAATGGTGGACCTTCCTCACCTACATGCGTCTCCTTGGCAGGAGCAGAGCGGAGCAGGGCACGGTGCCGCCATCCTCTCAGTCTCCCACACTCACTCTCACATTAATCAAAAGGGATGTGGCGGTTCCCAGCTTACCTTGCAGTTCCCTGGTGCCAGCTGTGTTTGGGATGGGCCCTGTTGGCCTGCCTGCCCCTAATCACACACTGTCATTGTTCCGCCGGCCTTGTAAACACTGAGCCTGCTACAGCTGATCAAATCCAGGGTCACATATGCTCACACTCACACGCGAGAGTTGCAAGCACGCATATGTAGACCAAACATACACATTGACATTCTCTGAAGCAAAAATCTTTTTTTTTCTGTGTATCAAAGGTAATCTATAGCTTTGATACACCATGAAGCTAACATGAAATAATCCAAACATCATCATACATCTAAAAATTAAGACAATCACCCTCCGTGCCAAAGTACATGCAGATAATAATTGCATTCCGCATTCCGGTTCCCTCTGGGAAGGATGCTTCATGGGGAACCCATCTGGATGTGAAGAGCGAGCGTGGACATTTGTCATTGGAAGCAAATAACTGTCCGTGTACGACCGGACACCTCTTAATGACGAGGAATTACATGTCCATGGTGGACCACTGAGAGGGACTACAATATGCTCCTGAACAAGGGGGGACTGAGAACTGAGGCTGAGGGGGGTAAACTGGAGAGCCGTGATAGGATACGGCCCATTAATTATGGAATTTGCTGACGTTATGACAAATGGCGTTGTCCTGGCCCTCACTGGTGCCCGTGACTTTTACAAGGCCAGCTGGACAGAGTCTCAGCATTTCTACTGTCAAACCACATATATGCAGCTTTTAAATCTGTGCTGTGTGGGATATTTTCTCAGCCCACCTACAATGTGGCAGAAGTTAGACTAAGTAGGTGGAGTAAAGTCTGTCTAAACTGTGGTTATTTACACTGATGCCGAAACTGAAATCCTTCTTGAGTATCTCCGCACCGACCTGCTGTTTTTTAGGAATGACTGTAATTGAGTGAGGGGACTGAAAAAAGCAAATCTGTACATTGTGTCGTTTAGGCAGATAAACATTTTTGAGAAATCCTCATTTACTGGAGGTTGTGTTAAATGTCCACACATCGCATTAAGAGTAAAGGATCCATAAATTATCTTTTAGAAATAATAAGATGTTTACGTGAAATCGTGGCTCCTGGTAAAATTAATAATATGATAACAGAGCTTTTCCTTTGACAGTAGGAAATGTTATAATAATATTTATACATATAACAAAGACGTATGTTTGGAATGCAGGACATTTACTTTAAATCTGTAGTGTGGGACTTATAAAAATATATATAATTATAAATGAATGTCTGACATATTCAAGCTCTTATCATACAATGCAGATTTGTGTTTCACCAAACACAAATCTTTTTGTTTTTTTTTTCTTGCTGGCTGGTAAAAACTTCCAATGGATATTTCCTGGTAGCTCTTTGCTTACTTGCATTGTGGATAAAATGATAAATAAAAAATAATAATAATAAAAAATTGTGGATAAAATATAAATTTATGGCTCTTCAAGAATATCCAAGTGTTATCAGACCAAACAGATCATATTCTGTGAGCGAAAAGAGTCATTTCGTGGGGGTTGTGTGTAGGGATGGGAATCGAGAACCGGTTCCTGTAGAGAACCGGTTCTGTGTTTATCAATTCCATGGAATTGTTGGCAGTTTATTTAACGATTCTCTTATTGATTCCAACCAGCACGAATGTACGTCACCTAATTTACGCAAGTTACGCACGCTCGATTCCAGCAAGCATGACTAATTATGTGATGGCTTTACGCTGGTTTAGCACGGTTTAGCCATTGTTGTTTACGCCGTAAATAATAATGCCCACCAGATTCAAATGCTCCAAAGTTTGGCTTTACTTTATGAAAACAGATGGCAACAAGGCGACTTGCAATCATTGCAAAATGGACATGTTAAGAAAGGCAACTCTGGTAAGTAGCTATCCCGCTGCCTACGTGTGTAAAACATGCTATAACATTAGCGTCGATAAGATAAATATCCTATAAGATAAAATAGAATCGATAAAGAATCGAATCGTTAAGCAGTATGAATAATGGAATTGGAATCATAAAAATCGTATCAATTCCCATCCCTAGTTGTGTGATGCTATAACCAGTTTATCGTCTGTAAACGGCAGGTTTTTGCATGCAGTTGTGCTTCACCGCCAGCAGATGGCGTCATGAACTCCTGCACTACAGCTTTAATAAAATAATTTCACAAGATGGCACGGTTACATTTAAAATGATTGAAATATCTTTTGACATGCTCTTTCGGAATTTTCAACAGCAACGTTGCACGTCTTGTACGACTTTATTTAACTTGGTTTAGAGAAGAACTGTTAAAGTAAAGAAGAATCTTGTTTTTCAGAGTCATACAAGCACTTAGAATTTAGGAGGAATATCCGTGTAACAGGGAACGCAGATTTGTTAAATTGAGCAATATCTAAACATATTCTGAAAAGCATCAAGGCTTTTGTGTGTATTATTTGAGCAATGGTGGTTTGGAGCAATGTGTGTTTAAGTGACCAGTGGTGGGTAGAAAGCTGAAAAGCAAGTATGCTAAAAACTGACTGAAAACTAATCAAATAAAAGTAACAAAAAACTATTGGGTTAATAAATTACTTCAAAGTACAAGTTACAAGTAGCCTTCTTTCCATTTTAATGTGTTTTACTGTGCAGGCTAGTGCAAAATAATTTAAAAAAGCTCTTTTTAATGAAATAGACGAGGTATGATTCATACCTCGCTTTACACCTTTGTCCTTCGTTTTCTATCTATTATCTATCTTATAAAAAGCCACATTTCCAACATTAACGTTGCATTATCATTTTTTTTTATTAGATTTTAACACATCACATTTTACACGTTTTTAATTATATTTTAACACATCATCATTGACTTTTTTTTTAACCTTCACCTCATACTCATTTTACTGAGCAAATCTCGAACACAATCATGTGAACTTATTTCACCTTGTTTAAATAGCTAACCATTGTCTCTTTCAACATGAAGTGATTCGTATTTCTAACTAACAGGACTTGCGTTGAGGTTTTGTCTTTTTGGCTTTAGTGAAATGTAGCCAATAGCCATTTTTACATTTAGCCATCCTCAGAAGCAACACAACTCTCAAGTCAGATGAATAAAAGCAAAAAGATTTTGCAGACATATACTGTAAATTACAATCTTAATTGTCCAGTAATGAGATCAGCTCGGTTTTACATTAAAAAAAGGTATAACCATTAACATCCAGCACAAAAGAAGATGAGACAAGTGACAGCTTTATGGAACTGAGAATGTATTCAAAAGCCTTTAAATGCCAATTATTTTCAAGTATATGTTTTAAGTGTTTGTCAAGTCTGTGCCCTTTCACAGGAGGTAAATGTGAACCTGTTAATTATAATATCCTGAGCTGCCAGCAAAACTTCGTCAAGAGGTTCGACGGCGGCTAATTTGCAAAACTTGTTGAAACCTAATTTAAAGAAAATATAAAATCACATATAAAGAAATTGCGAGATAACATAACAGCCTGTAATGCTTTAAATGTCTTCTGTTTTAATTGGCAGAAGGTTGAATTCCAGGCTCACAGGTCGCTGAGTGAGAAATGAAAAAAAGAATGACAATCAAATCAAGCACAGATTGACAGAAATAGAAAAACAACATAAACAATAACACTTAACTTAACTTCCTGAAGTGATGTCAAGTCTATCATAAGAGAGCCGTCTGTCTTCTTGGCCATTACTTTTCCTTTCTATGTCACAACAAAGTACCTGAAAACAGCATCTTGCACCTATAGGAGTAAACGGTATTTCCTGGAAATCACCTATTATGCCCCAGGTTTTAGTACAGCTTGGCAACAAACTACAATAACTTTGCAGCAACTAGCTATAGTTAGGAAACCCATTTGGAATAAGCTATGATAAGATAACAAATATGAGCACTGGGGCAGGAATTTCATGTCGTGCTCCCTCAGTTTGGCCTTATGCCCCTCAAAATATGATAGACCCTGCGGTCACAGTTTGAGTTCAGGAAACTCACACACAACTCTAACTTAAAATCAATCATTTTTACATTTTTACTATTTCGTTTTAGAGAATTTCAAAGATACAACCCCACATTTGTACCTTGAAATCGCTTCCCTTTTATAACCAAGGCTGCTGTGCAAATTCAGCGCTCCATAACTCCTGACAGTGTCTCATATGGAATTTTAGAGAGGTTGTACATATATCGGTAATGGTAAAATACCAGTCAATTACTTTTTGAAATAAACAACATTGTTGTTCATTTATTTCACTGATGTGCATTAGATTATAAGCTATTATTAAATGCATGGGGGATAAACAAGATATAGGCACACATAGTTTAGGCTGGTCTAATATTAGCATTTATTGATATGTAGAAACATCCAAATAAAATCATTAAGACTTGACTAGACTTGGAGCAGCAGAGAAAATATGTTTAAATACCACATTTTAGACTTCCAACTGCTGTAGAACACTTGCTGAAAATGCTCTCTTGTACCTGCCAGGTGCTGGCTAAGATTATACCAATTTAATGTTCGCAAAAATGTAACATAGTCACTAATTGGCTAGCCAGATGCTCAAATGTAATTCTGTTTTGAGAATAAGATGTTTCTGACCTTTTGGTTTGATTCCATAAAGGAGGATGAACACGATTATGCTGTATGATGTCAACGGTTGCGTGCGGTTTCTGTCCCTCCATGACTGTGACAGCAAAAAATGTAAATAATGTGCCTTTCCATCATCTCTTACAGTAGCATACTTTGCACGTCTGTTCTTGTTTTTGGCTTCAAAAAACATATTTGTATTTAGAAAGAATTACACCTTACTGTTTGAATTCGGCTGTATTCTTTTTTTTTTCAGCAATTTACAGCGGGTATGCCTGAACTTACTCAAAGGGTGGTCCAAAAAATGTGTCTTTTTTTTTTCAGTTGCTGAAAATAGTAAAACGATCATTGACATATGCCGCTTAAATATAATCACCCGACTGTCAGAGTCGTATGAGTTTGTTTTTCTTATAAAGTTCATGATTTGGCTCCCCCTAAGTGAATAATGGGGGATGCATTTTCTCCATTTGCGCTATTGCTCAGGTGCGTACGGGTGAGACAGTAGCAAGCCAGTGTGGGAGTCGGTTACACCTCCGTGTTGTTTTTTTTTTTTCCTGCATGAGGCCAACGGAGAAAGAAAGGCAACAGTGTGCTGTGTTTGCACTGTGTGCGACAGCCTCCCACTCCTGACGTGTATGTGGTCAACTGTGCCTTAAGGAGGCGTCCACTATGATTTGTGGGTTAAAACCCTGGAGGCTCCGGAGTGTATACAAACCTTGCATATTCTCTGATGACCCTTCCATCCATGCTGTGAAAACAAAATACTGTACCTGCAACTAAGTAGAAAAGTAAATAGTTTGTGTATTTAAGTACAATCTGGGCTATCATCCACTGTGTGTTTTTTTTCTCCTTCTTTGTCTGCGTTTCTGCCTGCCTGCAGTCTGTTTATAGATTTCATTGTTCATCTGTATCTGGCTGCATAACCTCCCAACATCTCCAGTGACGAAAAAAAACAAAAAACGTGTAAAATAAAACAAGACGGAGCGAGAAAGCAAGCGAGAGATAGCTCACAGCAGAGCAATGCAAATGGTTCTCTTGGTTTGTCTGAAATAAGCCTCATTACAGCTGTTTATACCTCTAATAGCAGCACTGCATCACCTGAAGAAGAAAGGACGCCCCCGCTGTTCATCTTTATCACTACTTTTAATATCTTCAAAATGTAGTCTCCGGTGAATTGGACGTAGCTAAATGTTGCTAATTTAAATGACTAAACAAGTCGACCACCTTCTGAATAATGACTCCTTTTATATGAGACACTTAAGATTGACCGGACCGGCGTTAGAATAATAGCGCCGTTTATGAGTCAAACGTGTGCGGCGAGAAGTCGCAGAGGGCATTCTTGCTGTATTTGTCTCCCGTGGTGTTTGCCCGTCTTAGAATAGAGTGACTATTTGTGAGCAAGCCAGGGTCTGCAGGCCTTACTCTGTGCTAGCTACACTGTCGTTAATGGCCATCCCTGTAGATGCAGCCTGCTGCCAGCTGCTGCCCTGGCCCTCTGGAAAAGAGGTAGGCAATTAGACCTTGCACTTAAAACAAGGTGAGTCAGGACCTTTTAATGGTGCACTATTTCTGCGCCCCCCACACATGTGGACGCTTAGATTTTTCGCTGTGCCAGAGAACTCTGTGGCACTGAGGCGTGGAGGTTACTAGGTCCAAAAAAATGTTAGTGGGTGGCTCGGTAATGGTGCAGAATTGTTCTGCAGAAATAGCTTTTTTTTTGGGGGGGGGAAATTGGATGTGATCTGCACTTTTACTTTTCAATGGAAGCCATTTGTTAATAGACTTTGCTCTTTCAGCATCTCTTAACTAGCATTATGTAGAAGGCTACAGGACTGCTGCATGTTTCCTCTGTATTGGCTCCCCGGTGCTTCTGTCTAGAGGGGGTTGGCTTTCTAATTCTGTCCTGCCTCTCATCTCAGACCTTGATAAGATGGAGGGGAACGGCTGACTGTGTTTAGACTGCTGCACCTTGTTTCCTTGGACCTTACCCAGCTAACCTTGAGTCTATACGACGGTGACGAGTATGAACCAGTTAACACGTTGACACGCATGCACCCTCTTCCTCACATACACAAACATACCCACGGCATAAAAAGGGCGGCATTAGCGTGGAAATAAAATTATTTACTGTAGTACAAATAGAACAGTGTAGGCTGAAATAAGAGACGGTAATATCCCTGCTATTTTCTGCTGCGTTTAAAGACAATCATATGAGTTTAGAACCTTACATCTGCCTATTTTCATCTAGCTATAATTTCCCCTTTTTTGTTTTAAAATTGTGCCCTTTTTATAGCAAAGTGGTGTGACAGCAAACTGTTTTCCACAATACTTTTGAATACAGATATTTTATACTTTTGAGGTTTCCAGGGAATGACATTGAGTGAGAAAAAGAAGGCTGATGTTGTCTTAGTCGAATCTAAATGTCTGGCAGGTCCTTCCCCCGTGCTGTGGAATTTTATTCCTCAGACCAGAGATTCACAGTCATCCGTCCACTGTGACAGATGTAAAGGCCATTGGATTTACTGTAGACTCTAGTTGGCTGCAGCAGTCAGCCAGCCATCTGAGGAGGGGCTATACACTCATGATAAATGACAGCCTTCAGCCTAGCCAATCTAAATAGATTATCTTGGCTGCATCCTCCCCCGACCAGGTGCCAATGTGTAAAATGGACCAACTATGTAAAAACCATACAGTCATCTGCTTTATGCCGCCTATTCATGGCAACATGAACACTGTGCAGGAGCAATGAAAAATGGGATTTATTTTTAATGGTTCAGTAATCCTGTGGCATCTTTTTTTTTTTAAAGAGTCCAATGAACCCTTAAAGTAGGTACCCTATCTTGGTAGCATAATAATGATGACCTACATTTGAATGTCAAATGTCAGTATATATATACATTTTTTTCCTGCCACGTCAGAAACAAATCACCATCTTGATGGTGAAATTACTCGAGTATCATGGACACACACTGTGCACGTGTGTGCGTCTGCAAAGAGCCCCCCTTTCTTTTGTTCTCCGAGAGATAAAGAGCATCCACTGCTCAGTAACAAACACATAAATATGCATTAATTTGTTCTGGTTGAGCGAATCTGAAGAACTGTCAAGCGTCAAATGTAAAGGTCACGCCTTGCTTGCTGTAAAGGGGAAATCCTTGGGACCACGGTTAGGGGTTGCTATTTGAATAAACTATGCAAGGATTTACCCGAGGTAACCTTCAGGGGTAAACACGCCCCCTTCCCTCACCAGGGAATAGCTTTTATTCTGGATGAGTAGTATCACCAACTTCGCCATACTAGATTAGACTATAGTCGTCACGCAGATCATGATAAATAGTCAGTGTGCAGCAATTTTTTTTCTGAGAGATTTTGTGCTTTCAGAATGCGTCATGATTACAAATATACATGTCTAAATTCATCCCTTCACTATTCAAACATCACACGCTACGTAATTTGTGCATTGTCTATTTATTAGATGTATTTCTGCAGTGAATTATATTGCGCATGGATACTGTGTGCACAACAGCTTATGTTGTTGTTTTTTTTTTATTTAGAGTAAAGTGCCCCCGCCGCAGCCCCCCACCCTTCTCCGCGTCGCATGACAGCCGAGCAGAATGTGGCAGGTGGAGGTTTTTCAGGCGGAGCAAGGGGTGACCTTGCCACTTCCTCTGCAGAAACGGTTTAGCTGGTAACACGGCGCCAGGTCCCAGGAACGTGCTACAGCTCTAGACAGGCCTGGCGAACAGAGGGACCGGTCCCAGCTCCCAGCCTCGTTCCCAGCCCCCGTGGCAGCAGATGCCACATGGCGGCCCCAGAGCCTTCAGCCGGCAAGGAGACGTAGGCGAGCGCCAGCCGGGTCACTGGAGCCCATGTCCATGTCATGCACGGAGAAGGCCTTCTCAGCGGGCAGGAAGGCAGCCTGCCGTCCTCTCCTGTCCCCCTTTCTTAGAGGCAGAGTGTAACAGCTCGTTTGCACGTGCTTTGTGTAGATTAAAGCAAGAGGCTGTCAGGGATAATTAAAAGTAATAGAGTTTAGCACTTTTTGGATTAGTGTTTTAGACAGTGATACTACTGTCTGGGTGAGTGTGTTTATTTAGTTTCCCGCCTGAGACCGTATATGCGTCCATACGTGTGTGTGTATATATACTATGTGCATATGCCTTTTCAAACGTCTGTTTTCAAAACACACTGATATGTGATAATGCTGAGAACTAACGATAATATGTCTTGTCGTAACCTTGTGTGTGCGCGCGTGCATGCATGTGTGTGATTGCATGCATGTGACAGAAAAAGAGCACGACAACAAAGTCCTCTCATTCCATTAAGTCTATTCTTCAATCACCTAAATGGTTGCTTGGGCAAAGTTAATTGCGACTGTGCAGTAACCCACGTAAAACGCATAACAAAGACAGAATAATTAATATACAGAGACGTGTAAAAAACATGATGCATAATTGATATGGTTTCGCACGGTCATTTCAACCATCAATCTCTCTTCACACGACAATCATACTAATAACTCTTTCAGGATATTTTTTATACAGTAGGTTATGTTGAGCATTTAAGAAATAAGAATTCATGTTCATATTCCATATTTAAATAGCTTTCTTGAATGCAAAGTAACTTTATTCTGTCATACTCTCACTTTATTCTCAGTATGCAAGATTTTTTTTTTTCCAGTTGCTTATAAGCTACAGTAGAATTGTGTAATCCATATACACCTCTGCAGCTTTACATTTACTGTCAGCAACCTACATCAGCCACAATCATCGGTGCATGAACTCAGTGTATAAGTCAGTGTATAAGATCTCAGTGAGGTTTTGTTCATGAAAGAGAAAGTTTGTCATCTAAACACAACTTAATTTGATTAATGGCACGGAAAGGCAATCAACCAATGTACTCTAAAAATTAAAAGTTGCTTTTGTGTAGCTTCCATCTATCACATTAGCGTGTGCCAGACAAAAGGAAAAAAAAAGGTTTTCCTATAACCCTCACCAATCAGAAAGGAGGGCTATGCCATGTTTTAGGAGGGTATGTTTTTATAAAGGAAAATGTTTGTGTAACTGCATCTACAGCATTCACAGGTAAACATACTCAAAATGTGAAAAATCAAAACTTCATCCACTCTATTCTGGATTTATATATCAAGGTGTCCATAATTGGTTGGAACTTTACAGACTATTATTTTTAAACAAATCAGTGTGAGTGAAAGGAAATGGGCGAATACGATAGGGGGGAAAAGTCAGAGCAAAAGGTCATTTAGCAGAAACGCTTACGAATATATTTTGCTCAGCTGTGCCAGAGAGGTTGGAAATAGGCACACTGCACATTATGAATCAGCTGATGTTTAACTCAAAAATGCACTTCAATGCTTCATTTACTAATACCTGCTATTAGGAGGTTCCACTGAACTCAATTTAGACATTCAGAAAATACGTGTCTACACTCGGGTAACACCTTTTTTTCCCCATATTAGGATATTTGCTGATGGCTGAAGATTAATCAACATAATTTTGGACTTTCCATCTTAATTTCATTATATATGCAATGTGTCTATATTACAGAATTGCATTCACGGTGTCTTGCTTGAATACAGAATATGCTCTCACCCATTATAAAAGAACACTGTAGGATGATAATGCCCATCATAATGAAATTAGAGGGGACAAAATGACTATTTGGACTTGGTATAGTAAGAGAATGATGAATTATGGCACATTTCTTCAGGGGACATTGCTTGAGGAAATGTTGTAAGACGCCCATGGGAACCGGCAGTCATCAATCACACATGGTGTGGTTGGGGGTATTGTGGTGGCCCTGAGGACTTGGGTCTGCACAGCAGCCAGTAATCTAAATGGTGACACTGAGCTCCAAGGCCCCCATGGGGCTGCCCGCTCTGTCGCCTGTAAAGAAAACAGATCAGGGGAGAGGGATCAAGGTTTGTTTTCTCCCTTTTCTAGGTCATTATTTATTATGTGAAATATCAACGTCCTTGGCTGCTGCATGGGATCTTCTTCCCCCCCAATTGACAGATCTCATTATAAGATAAACGTGACAAAGATAGCTCATAATGCT
Source organism: Lepturacanthus savala (assembly GCA_030544235.1). NCBI lineage: Eukaryota > Metazoa > Chordata > Actinopteri > Scombriformes > Trichiuridae > Lepturacanthus > Lepturacanthus savala. Next base: position 13,888,940 of record CM060469.1, on the reverse strand, counting down.
TCAGAGAAATGTAACACCATTAGCGGGTCATTGTCATCGTTCTAATGTGTCCTTTTAAGCCGCTTAGTGAACTGGTGCTGAAGTGTGATACAGGGATTAACCTATCAGAGAGTTGCTGCGGAGGAGTTGAGCTGCCATTGATGGAAATTTTTGGACGTGTGGCGATATCTTCCCAGGCGCTACGCAGAGTCATGGTGGAGCATGATTCCTAAACACACAGAGGTTTCTGGGATACAGGGGATGATGTCTAGAGGGGATAGACATGCACTGGCTGTGGTGTATATTTGCTGTATTTACTCCTTACAGAGTCGCAGTGGAGGGAATGCTTAGCATCAAAGTGTATGGATACTTGTTTTCCTTCTGTGTGTCTAGAAATTATTCTTTTGCGATTTATATTCGCACATTAGCTACTGCAGGTTGCTTACAGTGACACCACAACTAGTATCTTCATTGCAGAAACACAGCAAGCAGCAGTATTTGCACACACAGAACATGCATCTTAATACATAGGAAAACATCAACTCTTTATTAAAGAATGCAGTTTTAATGAGATGACAGAACCAATATAGCGATGTTAAGCGTCTGCTCAAGTGAATTAATGAGTGAATTTCACATTTGAGTTGTGGAAATGACTTCAAAATGTGAATGACAGCAAATGCTTCCAGGGTTAAATGGTTATTTATGAAGCCATTGTTTAATCCGACCATACAGTAGAACCATCTGCAGTCATGAGGACACGTCATTATCATTCATTCATTCATGGTGCTTTTGGTGACTGTTAGCTGACACAATTTTCACTGATCAGTTTCACAACCTCATCAATCATTATATTAGCTCTCAGCATCACATTAACATCATATTGAAGTTAGTGAGCAACACAATAGATGCATGTTAATGATGATACAGCAGACAATACCGGGCGTATTGTTTGTGGCGCACACTGATACCCACACTTGACAAATATTCAGAAAAATCTATTCATGCTCTTGTGTAAGCTTTTAATATTGTAGGGAGTACACATCAAAAGAAACGTTACGATAGTGATGCAAAAATGTGAAAACTCAGACTCTTTGTTGAACGGGAGACGAGTTCCATGACGTTCAGTGTACATAATTCGTATTTCAGTAAAGTTTAAAAGCTAGAACACTAAAGCCAAGCTTTTTTTTAACTGAATGGCTCAGTAGGAATTATCAAAGCTTTTTGATTACATTTTAATATGACCTTGTATTCAAAGGGCAGAGCAATCAATACAATAGCCATTAGCATCCTGGTAATTGTTAGTGAAATAGTAATCATTTCTCGGGCTCAAGAATCTCTTTTAGCTTCTTATTTATTTATTGGGCATATGGAGGGAGCACGGAGCTGCTAGCCGAGATGGATGTGATGAATAGAGCCCAGAGATGCAAATTAAAATGTTTGTAATTAAACCCACTGATCATAATGGCTTTTTTTTTTTTGCTGCAGTCCTGCTGGTTCTGGCTACAACAGAAACAGATTTTGGTGTTACAATTTTGAATGATTTGATTTTAAAGAATTGTATTGAATTTTAAGCCACAAACGCTTGCTTTTTGTGTCCTCTAAACATTTTTTGCGTGTTAGCGTTGCGAAAGCGTGATTGGATTGTTTACGTACCGACGCCAGACAACATGTTAACCGGCAATGTACCAAACACAGTATTCAGAGTAATGGGACTATTTATTCAGCTTTGTTAGGAGAAGAGGTCATGTGATTGGGGGATAGTAATTATAGCATACGCTTAATTACATTAGCAACCTCCTGTCTTTTCATATTATCTCTGACGCAAAAAAACACAGAGAGATTTGATTATGTTAATAAGCAACATTTTATACATGGTAATGGAGGCCTAGTTCAAAGCCATTAGTGCTATGAGGAATATCCATTTGAGTGTCGGAGCTTTCAAACGCAGTTCAGCTCAAAGTGCACATTGTTTAATGGTATTGATCAACGGTCTAGCGAGCTCCAGGGCTTTTGCTCATTACTGTGTCTTATTCATGCTTTCTTGGGTAATTATGCCCACACAGCAATTACTGACACTGCCACAGAGAAATCCTAATCATAAAAAGATGGAAGAGAAACAGAAGAAAAAAAAAGAATCGTGTTTCAGTATCTAGGGTGATTAAAAAAACAACAACTGCTTAATGAATGGAATGAACATGTCAGGATTTCAAGTACATCGACTCCAGGGAAATCTCCATTAACTTCCATCAACTTCTCAAAGTGGAATCTAGGGTAGTCATAAGTTTAATTTTAAATTTTTTTAAAAAAGGCATTTGTATTCTTTCAATGTCAGTTTTATTTAGCTATTGTTCTCTGATTTGAATGATATTAGCTTAAAGCTATTATCTAAGGTTTATTCCATTATTATGTACAGTAGCGTTTTTCTTTATGCATGCTTTGTCAATCTGTAGACAGACTAAATAACCAGAAAGTAATACACAGCGTAAACCAAATTTCACAGTTGTCTAATTTGTATATAAATAGAATCCGAGCAAATACATAGCCAGGTCAGTTTCAGAATCAACCCTGCCCCTCTCTCACAGTCTTTGCCTGTCTGTCTTGCTTTTACTGTCTGTCTCTTTTCCTCTCAGTCTCCCCCCCCTCCGGCCCTGTTCTCATCTCTCCCTATCAATGAGGCGGCAGACATCCCAGACCTGCTCAGTCAACTGCTTCAAGATTTATTCTTTGTAACAAATCTGCAACAGCTGGAGAGCCGGGGAATGCATGTAAACTTTGTGTGTGTAATTTGGTGACAAGTCAGGCTTAATCAAGCTCCCAGTGGCTGGATGAGAGGAGCGCAGGGGAGCGGCATATGGGGAGCTGAGTGGTGAACAGGCAGTGGGCAGGGAGGGAGACACAAAGCTCTGTTCATGTGCATTAACATGGTGTACAGTAGCAGCGGCAGGCACACAGACAGCTAGCATTCAGCCAACCCCACCCCAAGTGTACAGGTATTGCACTGGCCGTATCCATACCGGCAGATATTTTTTTATGTCGAGAGCAACATGTACAGCTGAACATTTGGCATAAGGACATGTTTATTCAGGGAGAGGATTTTCTATTCTGGGAAACACACACATACACACAAATACTGTACTATCATCCATAGATTTAAATTCCCTTTACCTGAATGACGTTTATATACAACTTATTTTCTTTGGCCAATATTGTGGGTAGTGGGAAAGTAAGTCCTGAATGTCACCAATATAGCAAGGTTGGATTATAAAGTTTTCCTATTGGTGAGTTTGTCAATCCCAGTTTCCAATCGCTAGCGAGCCTGCCCCACCCCTCTCTTCTTTTCATTTTCACAGTCTTGCCGCCTCACTGCTGCAGGCGGCGTGCCATGCCTTGGTCGCAAAATCATCCAGGTTCACAATGCCACTTCATAGAAATAAATAAATACAACTAAAGTCGTACTTTGGTCGTATTTATTTATTCTTCAAGGCTGCAAATAAATAACACTATAGCAAACATCTGACTGTCATTCCTTTATAATTACAACAACTGTTTAATGATGATGTTAAGCGAATGCTACAGTAAGCAAATAGGGAAAATGAAAACATACTATTTTAAAAAACAAACAAGTATTTCAGCAAAATAGCTGGTTTGACCATGTCAACCACTGTCTAAAATCATGAAGACAAAAAAATAAGAATTACGAGCGGTAAATCTACCACCATATAATTGTAAACTTCAAATGTGACCGCAGCAGGCTTCACAGGCATAGCATCAGAAAATAAGGGGGCCTGCTTTACCAAAAAGGTCAAATGTCAGTAAACAATTGTGCAGTTACGTTTCCTCTAAAAAGGTTTCGGTAAATCGAACGAGGAGTCTATAAACACGTTTCGTAGAAGAGGGTGTTCTGCCGTCACATCGTCCAGATGAGGGCGAGCAGCATAATAATGTGACCCAACGCGTCAACATACATGGAGGCCATTAGAGATGTCCTTGCTGCTGGTGTGTTGTATGAGTGGCACAATAACACTCACACACAATGACAACAAGCCGCAGCATCGGGCCACTCATGTTAATGATAGATTCTGTAGCTCAACTACACCTGCAATGCACGATGGAGAAAAGAAAGATGAAAAGGAAGAATTAGAGGAGATGGGTAAATAGAAATCAGGAGAGGAGTGTATATAGATAATGTAATAGATTAGAGAAAGTGACAAAAAAAATAACGGTGCAAGGAAAATAGAAGAGTGGAGGCGATTGAGTGGGTGACAGATTGAAACATGTACAGAGACAGTGTGATGTAATAAACTTTGACTTTTAATGTTTTGGAACTTTGGTGGTGCCGTAACTGCCAGCGTACCAGGCAACGCTTGGATATGTGTATTGAAGTTTTGGTTTTGGCCGTCAGTAAGATCAGTAAAGAGCAGTAACAGTGACTGTGTCCTGTGAATTTTTAGACAACTCACCACAGACCATAACATACACATACATAATTACAAAAGTGTATTAAGAATAATGCTTCATATATGTAGTATAAACTTTGGTCTCTCAACTTAAAGGTCTCTATCTTTCCATAACATTTGTATGTAAGTCTATTGAAAAAAAGTTATTGTCTGTTCCTTATTTTATTATGCGCCACATTTGCTGTACCCTTTGATTTAAATTAAATTTGGACTACATTTGTAAAGCACCTTTCTATTTCCCATTCACACATATTCATAATTCATAATTGAACACAGCCATGTTTCAAATAATGGAACCCTCGGTTGTATTCTGTACTCTATGTACAAAATGGTGATAACTACGGTTATATAATTAAATAATACCCTTGTTTGTGGCCGATTGTTACAGTACAAAGTAACAACCGAACAAGGTCCACTATTCAGAAAGTGTGAAAAATTGACGCAAACATAGAGAGACACATTTTTGCTTTTCTTGAATACAAACGAGCTTTAAATAGGAGACCAGGGAGAGCGGCGTAAAGAGGGGTAGATTATGTGAATAGTGTGTGAGGCTGGGCGAATGTGCGCGTGTTTTGTCATGATGCATTATAGTTTCTCCTCAGGAACACATGGCAAGGTATTTACCAAGCCATCTGCTAAAATCGCCTAGCTGAATTGAGCTGACGTCCAGTTGCTAAGGAAATGGATGCTTTTCAAAGGGGCCAACCAGTGTTGCACACCTGTCAGTGTAAAAGGACCCATCTCTCTCTCTCTCTCTCTCTCTCTCTCTCTCTCTCTCTCTCTCTCTCTCTCTCTCTCTCTCTCTCTTCATCTCTTTATGCTTGTGTGTCTGACGCCCATCAGTCATCAGTATGGTCAGATGCAATGAGTGTTCTTCCCTTAAAGAATATTAACTATTATTTAGTTTTTGTGATCGGCCGCATGTGCTGTGTTTCATGTGCAAACCTTTGCTGTTGGTAGTGCAGATTCGCTACTAAAGTCAATAACTGAGCCGACTGGGATCGAGCACTGTAAGAAACATGAAAAACACTGGCTCAGAAGTGCCCTTTAAAAAGGGAACATGATGCATGATGTACAGTTTGGCACGTCAACTAGCAGGTGGTTATGATTGCTTTAGTGTCACAGCGCTATGGCCTGCAGCTAGACACTTTTCCCAGAAGAAGTTAATGCAGTCAGAGACGTGTGTATGGGGCCTGTGATGAGTTTCAGAGAATGTGGCTGCAGGGCAGGGCATGACCTTCGGAGAGGAGCTTTGTCATCTCGGCTTGAGCACCACATCCCTGTCTGGGTGACACCTAAAGGTCACCACAGGGGCAGACTTATGGTCATAAATCAACAAGGTAACTTGGGATATGGTGTCCTTTTGGTTCCAATTTCACTGTCCTGCTTCAGCCTCGCCCTAGATTCAGGCAGAGAAATGTTATCATACAAGAGAGCGCATTTCCAACATAAAGGGAAAACTCTCTAAGCTTTCTGTGCAAAGAGCAGAAAGCTTCATGCGATAGCTGCTTCAATTATTGGTATAATTGCTGTGAATATCACTTGCGTAAAGTATTTCCTTGAATAAATGTGCTAGAATGCTAGAAAGAATTCTAAAAAGATAGAATTATCTTTTTACTGTTGATCTCATACATCATCCAGTATGCTGTAAAGTAAATATCTAAAGCTATTATCTATGCTATCCATTGCATTCTAAGCTCCTTGACAGCAACAACGGTAATTATCTGTTCCACATCTTCATAATCTAACTACATAAGGTGAATAGCTGAGTGCAAGATCAAGAGATTTTGCTTTGCCCTTGTAATTAAAATCTGCTTTTGTATTCCACACTCTACAGTATATTATTACTTTACCATAACAGGACCATCAGCCTTCCATTAGTGAAATATTAATATGCATCTCAGAGAGATAATTGCCCTCACTGCTCTCATCACCCAGACACCATGTGAACTTAGGAACAATCCCTTCTGTCTCTCCAACGTGGAACAAAAGAGCCTTGGATGGAAGAGGAACATCTTCATTTCCCTCACAGAATACATTAGGCCTGTAAGTGGGCTTGGTTATTGCCGATGCCTGCGTTTGCGTTGGGCACCTGGGATTCTCCAGACCTGTTTGATGTGGCCCTTTTCAAGCACTCTGATCATCCTGTTAAATTGCAGCTAATGGACAGGGCCTGCCACTCGGCAAGGCCCAGACAACAGGGGGACAATTTAGTGACATGCACACACCTGTCCTTTGTAGTTGAGCGAGACATTGTGTGCACAGGCGCATTAGTCTCTGCAGTGCTCATACAGGCACTTTGTGAGCTGCAATGTAGCCAGAGCTGCCATTTAGGCCTGAATAACCCCAGGTGCCATTACCTTGGGTACCTGAGTATCTCCCCCCCCCCCACTCCCTTTCACACACCCTGACCAAACAATTCACAGAACAGTGGGGATGGACGTGTGTGTCTAAAATTATATGTTGTATGAGTGTGACTGCGTATTTGTATTATACACACAGTGGACTGTCTTTCACTAGGCTGTAGGGCTGAGGCATAGCTGCACCTGTCCCTTCAATGGAATCCCCTGAATGGAGAATAATCGATGGGGGGAACGGATGTGGCATCAGGCTGGGGTTGTAGACACCTGAGCCACTTTCCACTGTATAGCACATTTTAATGCCAAAGATTTTTTTTAACAAATACCTGTTTCACAATTTCCTATTTTGTTTCAATATTTTGCATTTTTTTCTCTGATAACCTGTAAGTCCTCACTATTGGTTAATTGTGATTTTGGTGATCATGATCTCTATTCTACGTATTTTTTTTTTTTTTACTTAATTTATCCTCTTTGTTCCTGTCTCATGCCGTGCCCTGTGCTTAATCCCACGAGAGACCCGTCTCCTCCGGTGTGGCCATCGTCTGCACCTACCGGTGTGGTAGGTGCAGACTTCATGTAATAATAATAAACTTTAGTTATATATCACTTGCTTTTCAAGACTAAATAAAAGTGGGGGACAAATAAATGGTCAAAACAATTTAGGTATGCAACTTTGGGGAAGAAATATGAAACAAAATGAACTACATATGAGGAAGACTAAAATATTTACAATTTAACTGAGTGTTACCATTTACAGTATCTCTAATGAGTATCTCTAATTATGTGAAACAACAAGAGCTAGTGACCTACATACTGAGGAGTTTTTATCATTAAAAGTCATACAACATATGATATATATATATAATTGTTTAATTGCTTTATGTGGCTTTTTAAAAAAATAAATCTTTTTTGTTGCCCTTTTAATGCCAGGGCTCAAACAAGTTCTTTCAGACCATACTATATACTCTCTGATCTACACGTCCTCAACCTTCACAAAGTCCTACTTGTTCCTGCCTGGGCTTGACGTCACTGATGCTATCAAATAGGCCCCCCTTATTAGGAATCTTGAACACGAGGCCCTTGCTCCAGTCATTTATGATGACTTTGTGTTCCTATATCTTGGCAAAGAGATCGACAAATTGATTCCAGGTACTTTCACATTCTTCAGCCTCAGCTCGAGAGGGAGGGCCAAATTGAAGCTTCTTCAGGTTCTGATCAATTGAGCGCTTTAAAATGCCGAACCCATCTTGCAGCCTGTTCCCTTTCAGTTGTTGTCAGTTGTCTTTTGTTTTTCTTTGACCAGCTTAGTAAAGGAGATACTTGGTGATCACTTAGGTTGTGCAGTGATCTTGTATAGTGTACTCGGTACTCCCTTAGCTGCAGCCGTCTCCTTGCCAATTCTTCCACAAAGGCTCTCTTGTTCCTTCAAGCACTCCTCTTGACCTCTATGTCTTTGATCTTATACTCTTCCTTTGCACATTCAGTCAGCCTGGAGGACATTGCACTTAGCAGTTTGTCTTTGGCTTTTCTCCTCTCATTGATTTCTCTCCACATCTGAGGATTTATCCATCGCTTATGATTTTTCCTTCTAAAACATATGACACTGCTGTTCTTTAAACACTTTTGTGATGTACACCGCATTGTTGTCCTCAATCTTCAGTTTCAACTGCACTGAAAACCAAATGAAGTGGATGATTATCTTAACGGAACGATGTACTACACAATTTCTAAGTGTTAACCTGAGTCCCTGACATGTTAAATTAGCTTATTTTTTCTTCTAAATGCTGCAAAGTATGCAAAGTACAGCAGCTGTGACAATTCTGCTAATTGGCAAAACCTTTAATTGAGCAGAATGTCTTCTTTGCTCCTAATCAGTAATGGTTTTTAATAAACAGAAATACCATATTATTATCTTTCATCAACATACAAACAATGGAAAATAAAGACCCGAGGAACAAAAACGTCACCAGCTCATACATACGGCTCATACATATGCCTCATACATACGGCTCACACACGCGGCTCTTACTTTTCTGAAGTATATTGGAACAAATAGACGAGCAGGTAACTGAGCAGAACCTTTGAGAAATGTCCGAGGCTTGGCTCTAAACCAAGCCCATATTGAATGGCACCTAACAGTTTTAAATCAAGTCTGTGTGCCCAGCATCTGATGTGGGAGGGATTGGGAAAGGCTTTCTGTGAGCGCACCGGGAGATTTTTATATTTGAGCTTAGTGTGTGTGTGTGTTTGTGTATGTGTGTGTGTGTGTGTGTGTACGTGTGTGTGTGTGTGTTTGTGTGGACAATGACAGTATCTGTTGTGCCAGAGGAACTGATGAGCAGGTGGTCTGAGTGGGATTCAGCATACTCTCTCTCCCTCTTATTCACACTAGCACTCATATCTCTCTGCTTCTGTATTTGTGCGTGTGTATCTGTCTGTCTCTCGGGCAGTCTCTTTCTCTGCTTTTCTTGTTTTATTAATTTTTTTTTTCATTTGTTATATGTGAATCATCGTTTAGTGTAGTGGGCTTGGTCCGAGTATAAAGTAGTGCAACTTACTCTGGAAAAAAGGCTCTAAAATACAATTGAGTGAGCTTTGAATGGGAATAAATGTTGAATAATGCAACTGTATGAATAAATAATAATATAAATTTCCTTAAACTCTTAAGTAAATTTATAGGAAAGTGCACTCTATGTACATGACATGCAATATGGGAGTTTTGACACCTGTGCTTGAATGTATCTTTGATGTTGCGATGAATAAATCATTACAGGAACTCTCCTCTTCTATTACAAAGGCAGTGCAGTGTTACATGACTCAGAGGACTCTGGACAATACCCTTTACCCACACACACACACATACACATGCATACTTTACATACCATCACTAACCAGATGTCTGTGTCTATTGATTGGTTCAGTGACATGGTTCAATGATGTCCAATCTAGGTGATGTGAATACAACACGCTTACTGTACACACACACACACACACACACACACACACACACACACACACACACACACACACACACACACACACACACACACTCGAACAGCTCAGGATAATACACTCTATGGTGTGCGTAGCATCATTCATGGTTGGTCTAATGTGACCCATATGTTCCTGGTGCTTTGTCAACCTGTTCTGGACAGTGACCCAGTGTTGAGTATCAGCTCCAGTCAGCGGATCAGGTTGTGGATGTGCAATGTGAATCTGCAGCTTCAAGTGTCCCGTGTCTTCCTTTCTCTCACTCTGGGTCAGCCTACATTGTTCAAATTTAACCTCTATTTTTAATAATGAAGTGGCAAACGTGGCAGATCAAACCTCAATTCTTTTTGGTAAAGTACTGTCAAGGATCAGAAATGGTCAAGTACTTGAAACAAAATTATGCTCTGCACTCGGGATAACTTTTAAACAACCACACATCATGAAATAGTGTTTAAAATATCCACGTTGTGTTAGCGCACCTTGAATGCTTAACCTAGACAGTGTTTTTATGTGCATCGGTTCCTTTCTCGCTCAACACACAGTAAGGTTTGTGATGCACATAGGGAGTTTTCATGCTTACGTTTTCATTTTCAGGGGTATTTGAGTTAGCTGGCCTGCTGGAGAGCAGCTGAGCACACATGAAACAAGTTTGGGGTTCTCAGGTTGGAAATCTGTCGTGTGTGAGTTGTGTGTGTGTGTGTGTGTGTGTAGAATGTGTTTTATAGACGATCTGGCAACTTGGGCAACATCATGCAAACATACTAAAATTCTGGATCTCTTTATGTTTATCTGTTCATGGCAATTCACAATAACGTTTGAGGGCCATGCAAATAAATATATGAGTTTCCTGGGAGAAATAACAAAAATGGAGGTGTGGTGCATGACGGTCTGCATTCCAGCACCAAAACAACCAAGATATTGTGTTGGCAATATTGAAAATGTGCAAATTATACCCAGCCTCAGTGGAAAGTGCTGTTTTAATCTATTAATCACAATAGTAATTTGCAAATTTTGAGTTGCAGCCTGGGTTCCTTATTATCGTATTCATATGTTTTCATCTTTTATGGCTTGGTAAATGTTAATATTGGTAATATCAGTAATACTTGTCATGAATGATATAAAGAAAAAATAATTAATTTGATATATATGTGACAGATTCTAGCTGCGCCCCGATGACTGAGCAAGATGTGAGCTGAGTAACATGGACAGTTAATGACTGACGTGCCATTAATTATAAATAATAGAGATGAGCTTTCTGCTGGCCCATGACAAACATTCCTGCAGGAACACTGAGGCACGTAGCTCTCTACCATTGTGTCTGCTATGCGTTATGGGACGTGAACGATTTCGACAGTGTTTTCAAGCAACCCTTTTTTCCATTTATCTCTGTATCTCTGAGGCTTGTGCCAGCCTTAGGCAAGAAAAAAGCTATCCAGTTTTAAATATGCAAATATTTTAAGAATTAGGGGGTTGATTTGAATAATGATGTGAAACGATGAACTCATTTTTGCTGGAGAGGAAGAGACATGGTTACTGTGGTCCACTGTCCTTTCTCATTAGCTACAGCACATCAAGCCTGCTGTAGTTGCGTGTGTGTTTGTGAGTGTGTGTTCGGTTGTGTAGCACAAACCCTCAGTCTTTCTTCATGGCTCTTTAATTAAGGAGTATTTTTCTGCATTTTGTCAGCTCTTTATCAGTTATGGCACCACAACTGAAACCTCAAAACCAAGGAGGGAGATGGGTTTAGGGAGGAAGATAAATGGTGAAACAGGACTGGACAGTAGATGCACTAATTCATCTGAAACCTAATATTTTGTTTTATTCTATGTCCTGCTTTAATCTCTCATGAAAATCTGCTACCGCACCACCGTTTCATCATTTATGCCTTTACACTCTCAGCAAATATTTAATTGAAAGCTCTAGTCAGATGATCTTTGTAAATAATACTTGTGATAGGATTAGTAAGTTTGAGAGAATTTATTGTTCATGTTTTGATACATGGCTGGAATGTGCTGCTAATGTTCGCCAGGGCTCAGGTATTTGTTAATATTTATTGGTTGTTTTGTTAAGTCCTAAAGTGTAGATCAATAAAGAAAAATACAATTTAAATAAGCAACAAATACTATTTTATATTGTCACCTACATGTATGTAAGTAGACAAAGGATCTTGGCACACCCTGTGTGTGTGTTTCTGTATTTGTGATTGTGTGTGAAGTGAGCTATGAGTTGGTGTTGTCCATTGACCACTGCATAGTAAGCCATGTACTAGCAGGTGTGGGATGCTGTGTGGACTAACTAAAGTCCCTCAGCCAGCCTGTTAGCCAGCCAGTCAACCACTCTCCCAGTCCTCCAGGCAGCCGGGCAGGCAGGCACAGAGAGAGGCAGAACACAGCTGTCTGAGCAGGCCTCCATTATCCAGCACCATCTATTGATTCACCCTGTGGGATTTTTCCTCTTTGGCATGGGATCATTTGTGAACACACACCAGCACACTCGCATGCAACCCCGCGTACAGACACAAGCGCGTATACAGACACGAGCGCACCTTCACACATGCACAAATGCAACACATTTAAAAACAGAACTCACACATTTATACCACCATGGGCTCAGATTGATAGCCAGGGGGTATCTGGTACATTTTTATATTTCTTATATATATTTATTTTTTATTTCATAGTCTTCTGACATTGGAGGGTCCCTCCACCCCAGCCTTTTCACTATGCTGGATGCTGCTGCTGTGCTGTTGTATTGGCTCTAATTATAGAGAATGGCAATGGGCAAGGACCCATTAAGAATATCTCTGATGCTATAATTGCTTTGGCTGCTTGCAAAAGGACTCAGATATAGTCAATAAAATTAACAAATGATTTGGGTCTTAATTTTGTCTGGTTGTGTCTGTGTCTTTTTTTTCCCTGATCATTTTAATTGTTTCTTTGATGAGAGTTTTTAATGGAGATATGATTCTACTACTGTACTCTATTATAACATTCAACACAAAGACCCTTAACCCTAAACAACGCATCACACAGGAACGACACGTCTTTATCCTCCCACGTGTAATTGTACGGATGACCCCGGCAGTAACGTTCAAACGAATAAGCATCTTAATCAGCGCATGTACACAAACAAACCAACAGATACAGTATGAGCAAGCGTAAACTCCAGATGATCATGATTAATGTATTCGTCCTATGCAAGCAGTCTTCATTATTATTGCCAATAAATAATGCATGAGTCCCAGCCTTTGTTTATGGTAAAATGTAATGCATGGTTCGGAGTATTCCGCTTTCATGCCAAGAAATGCTCCATGCATCGTGCTGCTCCTCCCTCCTCCTTTCCTCTTACTGAATGCACCCAGTTTGTCTCAATGCTCCCGTTCCTCTACTACTCTGCCCCTTCAGTGCTGGAAACGAAGCTTTGAGAAGTTGGGAGGGGAAAAAAAAAGACAATGAATAACAACAGCCTTTAATCTCTGACGGAAAACATCTTTTCATATGAAAATCTCCAGGTTGATCTCACAATCCAGCACATTGTCAATCTGGAATATGGAGGCCCTGGAGGGAAAGGCCCTGTAATCTGCTCTTAATCTGCGTCTCCCTCCCCTCGCACAATATCCTCGGCAGCAGCTGTTTAGCGCGCGCCGCTTGTTTTCATCACGACGGATTGTCTTTGAATATCGCTCAAATATTTAAAGTGTCTATCTCCTGAGATTGTCTCCGGAGATGATAGGACAACCATTTAGGGCTATTGTACAGAAGGAATGTGTACTTGGCCAGTCTGTATCTAATTTGGAAATTATAGTGATTACGAGCTAAATATAAAAACCCGGGATTTTGAGGCTGTAAGAGGCCCGCAGCGAAGGCTTACTGTATTGTTTGCCAGATGCACAGGCACACATACAGAGGAACGCGCGCATGCACAAGCACGCGCGCACAAGCACGCGCGCACAATGGAGGAAAAAGCCATCTGATGCGCTAAGTGCTGTTCTGTCGAATGCGTGTCAGCCTCCGTCTCCTCGCTCTTGTTCTTCCTCGGTCAGTCTGTCTGAGAAGAAGAAAGAATTTGGAGCAGGCCCGCTAAAAGCCTACGAGCCGGGATGCGGGGAGCCTCCTCAGGCTGTTAGTCCACTCTGGACTTTAAATGGAGCCACACACGATGGCTAACAGATGTTAGCCAGATTACACGCAACATGGGCCCAACCTCGCCTCAACTGCCACTGTCTGTTCGCCTCTACTCAAATGCTCCAGGTTGTCCTCCCCCTTCTCTGTCTGCTTCCCTGTCACATCCAGCGGTTCCAGGGTGATCTGCAGGGTCATGAATGCTGTTCCGAGGGTAGTGCATTGTGTATGTGTGTGTGTGTTTGTGCACATGCGCGCATGTGGGCTTGTATGGTTGGGAAAAGGGGAGCATGACGAGAGTCTGCTGTGGATATAATTAATAGGCCACATGCGGCTGCACCAAATGTGTCACAGTGAGGGGAAATCAATCGATGGAGTCTGCCGGAATAAAGGGTGTGTGTGTGTGTGCGTGTGCATGCGTGTGTGTGTGTGGTGGGGGGTAGTTAATGGGAGGGGGTGGGGGCGGGGTGGCAGGGGTGTAAGGTGGAGAAGGAGAGAGGAACAGGACTCGCAGAGAATGGATGAAAGCGAAAGATGGGGAGAAAGACGGTGAAGAATAAGCATAGGAAAAGGGGGTAAAAGTGTCCCTGGAGGAGAGCAGAGGAGTAAGAAGATGCTGCAGAGGTGAAGAAGAGGGAGGTCTGAATCATCCCATCTCAGCTGGATAGAAATCATTGCCTTCAGCAATATCCTGCTGAGACATTTGACATGGAAATTCATGACCGTGTCAATATATGGACATAAAGTAGAGCCAACACATACATCACAAGAAACTCCCCAGCTGCATATTTAGCAGCTGCTTTTATCCAATCTGATTCAAATTAACTGTGAGCCCACACGTTTAGTGTGGAAGTCACAAGCAAAATCCAACCATTATCGCTGTTCCGCTGCGGATATCGCCAATTCTACGGAACTAATCACACCTAGTTTAGGATACCTAAATGCAGTAGTGGCAATACTTTGGACTCACCAGCCAAGTAGCGAGAGATACTGCATCCTCAGGACCCAAAACTCTGCAGTTGGCCTGTTTTTAAAGAGTGGATATCTAAGTTTGAAGGCAGGGGAGGAAATCAATGGAGATAAGAGTTGGATATAGAGCTGTGTGTTGAACAGGCTGGCAGTAGACTGAGAGGAGCAGCCTGTCGCCAGCTGCAGGGCCCTCTCTCTGCGATAGTGTGTGTGTGTTTGTGTGTGTGTGTTTTTGGGACACAGGGACACATCTAGGCACAGTCACTGATTGTGCTGCCAGGCGCCAGACACCCATAGATGAGACAGGGGGCGTTATCTCAGTCTGCTGCTGCTGCTACTGCTGTTGCCCTTGGAACGTTAGGTGGGTGTAGGTACACAAACAAACACATGTGCATGCACAACGATACACTGACATGCATAGGAGTCACATCACACTAATGCAGTACAATCTTGTCTATGCATGCACAAGCTGAACTTTAGTTCCTCCTTCACCTGTAAAGCGTCTGTCTCTGAGCAGGGGACACGTTTCAGTCTAACATGCACTCTGGACCTAACTAGATTCTTAGTTGAGTGAATTATCATGTTTGGATTTTTTTTTATTGCTTATTTAAATTTTTAGTTTGTTACTTGACAATCAATACTTTCAGAAGCATGAGAAATAACTGGAATTGGGAGACCATCTATTTCTATTGATTTTTTTTTTGAGCAGGTATAATGAGATTCTCTTCTTTCTGGTCATGAACGTGTATGCAGCTTTATAATTTACTGGGTTTCAAGTCACGTTGTAACATTCTAATAGAGAACACTAATTAAACCAATTAATTTGAAGTCCAATTAAACATAGCTATTAAACTCTATATTTAAAAAAAGCTTTCACAACACACAATTATTGTCATTATTTTTTACAAATAAACTGGTACTTTTCAGGTTTCCGCAGCATAGTAAGTCATGTTAAAACAGTCGAGGCTAGATTGCTACCTGTAGCCAGACAGGAGTGAAGTGATGAGTCCAAAACTGAAGAGGCTTTTTCCAGAAGATGCCTCTGTGTCTGCAACGTTTGTCTCTGTGGCATTGTCACATGGGCTGAGGCACATTTCACACATGTCTATCTATCAGGTTGTCCACTGATGGTTAAAGGACCCAGCATGTTTTTTTTTGTGGCGTGTCTGGATGCTTGAATGACAGTTTCTGGCCAACACTTCTGATGTCACATGCTATGCTACGTGGTGTATGTCTTAAATTGGACATGGCTTGACTTGGTAGATGTTTATTAATTACAATAATCTGTTTATTTATTCATTTTTTTTGTAGGGCAACATCCATGAATTACCATTTTCTTATGTGATAATTAGTTGATCACTTGGAGAGCAATCAAGTCACTATTTTTATTTAGGCTATACAGTGTTGGTCAGCCAGGGCAACAGGCTTGGTTGCTTGCATTTTGAAAGGAAAACAAGTATATTTCAATATACTGAAATTTATTGATTACAAAACCATCTTAAGATGAATTTTACCTCAGAGTAATCCAAACTTCTGTCTTTGCATTTCGGTCCTCCATCTAATCCCTTTATTGGTGACAGGCCCTCTAGATCAGGTGGTTGGTGGTTTGTTGGTTTTGGGGAGATGGGGGGAGCAAAGGAGCTGTCACTTGGTCTGAGGAACACACACCCCAGACCCAGTGCTGCCTGGTCTCTGTAACACCCCTCACTGCCTCCCCCTAGTAAACAGTCCATTAGCGTAGCGCTCCAAGGTAAACATATTTACTGGCTGGTGACGGCTTGCCAGTGTGGCTCCTCAGGCCCCGTGGCAGAGGGGATTTCATTAGGCAGAGGGCAGGAGGAGAACGGAGGAAATTAATGTGCCATTCAAGATGATTTCTTTGTTTCCCATCAACATGATCACAGACAGGCCGCAGGGAAAAGATGATTTACGCACACAAAGGAAAGAGACAGGGAGAGAGAGGGAGGGTAAGAGGGAGGCAGAGAAAATATCACAAAAGGCTCCTGGTGCGTGAAATGTCTTCCTTTTGGTGAAAACGCTCTTGTCATGATTTTTGTTATGGCTTGAAGTGCTGGAATTGTTTTCAATCAGAAAAGCTTTCTTGTTTGTCATTAAGGATTGGAAATGGAAGTATTTCTGAGCAAAAGCACCAACAGGCACAATATTGTAATGCAATTTTTTTTTTTCTTTCCACACTATCTCCGCACAGTAATCCAACCAATACGCCGATGTCCTGCAGCCTCGTTAGGAACTTGTTTCACAATAGAGTCTTTTTATACAGTTTGCTTTGGAGCCTGGAGGATATTATTCCGTGGTCTGCCTTGTTTATTAATAAATGCAGTTCACCAATTAATTATCTGAAAAGTACATACAGTACAGCTGATGGCATAATATGGGAAGTGTTGAAAAATATTTTTCAGTAACACCACTGTGGTGTTTGTTCACAGAAGTAAAACTGTACCTAAAACCTCTTTTGATTTTTATTTGGTTGAACAAAATATAGCATTACCATGCAAAACATGTTTTTTCCTGCACAGTTTGTTAACAACACATGGAACTGATTTTTTTAAATTTGTTTTTGTACTTATGAGGTAAATAGCGCTACTTACTTCCTTGAAGACATAATGTATGTGCCTGTATAGAGTCTTTCTGCTGCAATTTGACATTTTTAAAGAACTGGAACAAAATAATGGAAGGTTATCTTAAAAAGTGGGCGACTTGGACCATAACGAACCCAGAAAGTGACTCAGAAGAACTGGATGCTCGCCTTCTTTTTGTTGGAGAGAATCGTTATGCAGAATCAGGAAATTCCAGCCACAAAGCAAAGCTGGTATGCTAAGAAATTAAAGCATATTTTTGGGTGGTGGCACCCAACTAGCGTCAGTGGCAAAGGTATTATTGGTAGGGCGTGTTTAAATACCGGCTAATATGGCTTTCCATAGCTTTAACAGTTTCCAGAAAAAGAAAAATTGTAATAAAAACAAGGAAATGATTTACAAACTTCGTGGCTTACTAATGGGCTATGGTGTTTTTGGGCTGCCGTTGCCATTGCCATACAGGGAACCAATATCAGACTGAACACTGGCTGCATCTTCAGCACAAGTGAAGGGCTTTTTCTGTGAGTGCTGGCCAAGGTTGCACTTTGTTGTGTATTACAGAAAAGCCCCTTTTACACTGGACAAAAATCCCAGTAACACCTAACATCTGGCTTTTGGCTTCGATAGAAACTCCACAATCTGCATTCACTCCCAGTTATAAGTGACTCTCCATTAGTCACAATTCGACCTCTGATCAGCAGTAATATAAACATGACACCTAAGTGTACATGCTAATTTTGATAATTTACTCCTTTTTCTGATGCAATCCTGTCTTTATGTAGTATTAGCATGCTAGGCTAACAATCCGCCGGCTGTGTGGCTTTGTATCCATACTGTGATGTCTGTCAGAACTGCACTGTTCTGCGGAACCAGAATTACAGCTGCTATAGCTTATATTTCTACAGTCAATGGGCTACACACAGCACATCTATACTAGCGATGCTAGCTGTGTTATACTACTTACTGTTAACCAGCCCTATTTTCCAGCATGCAAATATGGTCGACACAATGGAAAAAACTGAAAAGCAAACTTGTCTACTTCAAAGTAGATGGTAGGAAATAGAGAAAAAGCCAAAGACAATACAGTAGATTAACATGTATTTGTATTCACTCCAATATCACTTCATTTAGTGTTTTACTTTTTCTTAAAATTGTTAACCTTGACTAGCACTTTCTCAAAGGCCTATATGTCATTTTCCATATTATTACTTTTAGTAATATGGAGGCATGATATCACCTGAATGCGTGATAATTTGTAATAATTCCAATCCGACAGTTGCTGTAGATCTTATATATGATCCCACCATGTATTCCTCTGTCTCTTTGACTCACTCTTGTTTCTTTACATCCACCCTTCCCTTCCGTTCAGATCATATTCAGGGTTGTATGACACCTGTGAGCGATGTGCTGGGTGACATGAGCTGCATATAAATGACTGTAGAAGAAAAACATGCCTTTTTTTTTTATTTACACACACATTCACACATGCACATGCGCGTGCGTGCGTGCACACACACACACACACACACACACACACACACACACACACACACACACACACACATTTTCAGATGCCCATCTCCCTCTGCTAGGAGGCAGTTTTATGTAGTTACTGACCTTAGACTGTGGAGCAGGTGTTTAGGGTCTGATAACATCATGACAGAAAGTACAGGTGTGACCACATACAGGCAGGAAGGACACGCGCACGTACGCACACACACACACACACACACACACACACCCGCATGCATGTGCATATTGTATGTCATATTGGATGGCACAGCTCTTTGTTCACTGACCAAAAGACAGTAACGTCATAGTGTACAGGATTATTCTCACATTTGGATACAATGTGCAAAGCAAAGACATAGATTGCCCACTTCACAATATAAGCCGTTATACAAATATGCATCTGTTCATAATAAACAATGAAAGCATAATTAACTGTGATTATTTGAACGCTGTGTTTACTTCTGGTGGAATCCATTTACATACATGTCA
Source organism: Lepturacanthus savala (assembly GCA_030544235.1). Classification (NCBI taxonomy): domain Eukaryota; kingdom Metazoa; phylum Chordata; class Actinopteri; order Scombriformes; family Trichiuridae; genus Lepturacanthus; species Lepturacanthus savala. The sequence continues at coordinate 13,869,465 of CM060469.1, read as the reverse complement.
CTTTGACACTGGCAATTTTTTCATGTATTTTTGTGTGTTTTTTACAACCATAACAAATTACCAAATGCTTTTTGGTGTGTAGATCTCTTTGTGTTGAAGAAAAAAAAAAGATCAGAAACTACTTTTTTGTACCTCTGAAGCTGTAGCACTTTAGCCTGTTGTGTATCTGTGTGCAGTGGACATGCAAATCTAAGAACCTCAAGCTAAATGTCAGCTTTCATGCTGTCCAGGGGGAGGCTTGTCCTCTGCACCATCATGTGGAGAGAAGCAGTACAGCAGTAACTTCATTGACATTCCTCTCAAAGGGAAGCGGCTAACCCGGCCTCAAGAAAGTAATCCTCCTTCACTCAGACGTGGGATGGAAGAGGACACTGTAAAGCTCATTGATTTGATCCTAAATAGGAAAATGTACCTGTGGTTCTTCAGCTTAAAAAAAAGTTTGTCCGCTATTCTAATCCCTGACTTGTGCCCTCTGGATGAATGTGTTTCTGTACAGCATCAAACTGGGAAGAGATATTTAGGAATTCAAATGGACTATAAAAAATAATAATGTTTTAATGCAAAGTAGGCAGGTATTGCTATGACGACCGTTAGCCCTCTAACCGTTAGCTCTCTCTCAAGTTGGATGGCAATTAGCAAGGGATAAGGGTAAAGAAAAAGGTGTTTATAATGGCAAATACAGCTTCAGATATCTGGCAACAAATACCATACATTTGTAGTTACTGTCTGTGTGAAGTGAATAGCCACCAAAATACATCTAGTCTTAAATACCATTTGCTAGCAAAGCACACAGCTAATACTAATGCAAGTAGCTTCGTTAGCCTCAAACTTTCCCGCTTGCAGAACACCATGCTTCATGATGCAGGAAGCAAACTAATTTTACAGATTTAGCAGTAGCTAAATCGTGGCTAACCAGTTAACACTGAGGAGGGCAAGAATCTGAGTGAAGTAGTTCAGACTTCACTTGAGTTGCCATCTAGATCCACCTCCATATCAACCAAAGAGCAAAAGAAATTGTATTTCTTACCCTAAAGTAGACGGGCAATACAGGCATAGATCTGCAGTACAGGGTTTGAAATGCACCAATTTATTTTGGCCGTATCAATGAAGAGCTAATGTTTCAGCCTAGTGGCCTTCATCAGAGCATTCTCTGAGCATCTGTGTGTGCAACCTGTCTACTTTTGGGTATTCAACAAAGTGATGTTATATGACTTTGGTCCAGCACCACAAACAAAATATTGGAAAGGTACATCCTTTCAAAGACCTAATTCTCTTTCTTATCCTCTTCTGTTCCCCTGTTTCCTGCTCACTTTATTTATTGTTTGTTTTATTTTGTATTATCCCGTTTTTATCGCATTGCACAAGGGGATGTTTTTCTGAGCTTTTATTTTTCCCATCTGAGGTTGGACACAATTACATTGTGTGATTTGCTTTACAAGTGAGGGATCCAGGGAGTGATCTTTAATCAGTACTGAAGTAATGGAAAATGTAGCCGGCCAATGTGCCCATCTGTTGCCTGTTGAGCTCGAGTTTGCCAAAAGTTATGATTTGAGCATATTTTTAAAAAGCTAAATGCTGTACCTGTGAGGGTTTCTGACAGTCTGCGTCTTTATTTTGAGTTATTTTCAACAATAGATGCATACATTTGAATGAAGCGTGTGTATCCTGTCTAATTCCGTGCTGAAAAGGAGCATTAACACTAGAAAAATGTCCCTTTACGGTCAATTTTGAACAGATAAAAAAACAAAAAAAACAACGTACGATTGACTATGGACCTTCATGTGGTTAAGTGTATTTCTTTTGAGAAGTCTTGGGGTGATGTTCTGCCGATGTCCAGCGAGGCCCAAGGTACAGCCTCGATAAGGACTGATATATAGCCAGAATGTTTTGTCTCCCCGGTTCTCATCGAGCATGACAGAGAGGATTTCAGAGAGACTGCACTGCCAGATGGGAGATTGTTCCTTCATGGGTATTGTCTGCAAAACGCCTCAGAATATGTCAGCTTTATCTGTGTTAAAACATACCAAACATTTTTGCATGCGATACCGTGGTACCGAAGCTATAGCCTCTCCCATCTGTGCCGTCGCAAACTGTATCTCGGTCCTGCAGCATCCAGTAAACAAGGCAGAAATAACTCCACTGATCTGAGGAGGAGGCTGCCACTGCCAAATTTGTGATACGTAAATGTGTGAAATATTGTGATATTGAGACATGGTTCCAGATAGATTATGTAGTATCAGTGAGCTGTGTTTTATCCCTCTCCCCACCGTTCGTGCTCTCCCTCGTTCTGTCTCCTCTATCTCATTCACACACACATACGCACACTGACACACATAACGCTCTATCATTTCCCCTCATCCTGTGCGAGAGGTGTGAAAGGCAAATATATGCTCTCCTTCGCTGTGGACATAATACTGAGGTCATGAATGGAATGTTAATGAATGTTTTACCACATACCTCTATCGGTGGACACACACACACACAGAATCGCGCTCGCCACACCGGGATTTGCCGAGCGAGTGCCGACCTAGCCAAAACCATAACAATACACTATTTCAAATTTGCATTCCTTTGCGAGAGAGTGGGTGTTTTTTTTTTTGTTTTGTTTTTTGTTTTTTCAGACCACGGCAGCTTGCTTTGACTTGTTTTTTTTTTTCTGTAGACAATGCAAGAATGCAGGAGAAAAAAAACAAAACACACACACACACGCACTAAAAAAAAAAGCAGGCAAGGTAGAAGGAGGCAAAAAAAACAAAAATTCAGCCGTATAAGCCGGGCAGGTCTGTTTCTGAACGCAACCCGTGAACTTCAAATCCGTGTCACGTTGGGAATTGCAATAGAGGAAACAAAGGGGACAGAGGGTGTGGGAAGGAGAGGCCGCAGCTCGCAGATCAAGAGGCTGTGTTTGAGTATCTTATCGCGGCTGTCGCCAGCTCAACCTGGCTCCATTGACTTTGTGTGGGGATTAGAAAGGCCCACAGCGACTGATTATTTGGGTGAGTGAGCGGTTCTGTGTAAACAAACATTGTGGCCGGGATTGTTCCAGTCACAACACGGCTGGTTGGCCCCTGACAAACCCCATACACACACACACACACACACAAACATGCGGGGAGGGTACACACACCGCAGCGCATCATGCTCCTCCTGGTATGTCCTGATGGGTTGGAGCCGCCGCTTTCGACACCTTTTATGGAAGCGGAGCGGTCATTTAGTGTCAAATTTGACATTTAGTGTCAAATTTCACTTTAGGAGAGGGACGGATGCTCCTTTACTTTAGATCCTTTTAACCCGATACATAAAGAATGATATTGAAAGACACGTACAGTACACTTTTCCTGGGTTAAAAAAAAAACAAAAACATCTCATATATGTTTTTAGAATTACTCTTAAACTTCTGTTCTCTCCTCTGACATCAGATCTGACACCTGAAATTGAATCAATAACTATAATCAAACACCGATTCAAATCTTACTTTCATTATACAGGACCTTTACGGTTGTATTTCGACTGAGTGAATGCCTTGTTCCTTTTTAAAGTGACGCATGTTGAAAGACGTGGATCACACTAAAGCCGCTGTAACCAGAATATAGCTGTTAAAACTAAAAGGAGTCAAGCGGAAACATATTGGGGGTGAAAGGAGTTACGGCAAATATAAAAAGAAAGTATTATTTTTTATCAACAGCACAATAACATTATGCCAACAGATGGGATACAATGCAAGAAGAAACGCTTTGAGAAAGAAACATCTATTTATAAACACAAATCCTCTGTGAGACTCCTGTTTTATTTTTACCGCAACCTTTCACTGTGCTTTTTTTCTCTCTCTCTCTCTCTCTTTTTTTTTTTTTTTTAAACAAAGGTAGAGAAGCACCCGTGAAGGGGGCTGTAAAGCCTGCTGCATCTCTAGATATCCATTCCAGATGCTGGCTAGACTTGGTGGAGCCAGGGCCCGCCATACTGGGGGCTGGATTTAGTTGTCTTTTCCTCCAGGTGTGATGCCTCATGCTGATTCCCCCACATATTCCGTGGGTCTTATCCAAACACGCCGGGGCTGGTGACAACGCCGGTAGGGCCTGCCCTCCCTCCTGCCCGCCTTCCTCTCTCTCTCAGCCTCCCCCGGTGGCCCACCCACCCACCCACCCACCCACGCTGCAACTGCACCGACCAAACCGGTCCTCTTTTCCTTACCTGTCATCAGGACCACTGCCCTGAGACGCCTGTCCGGTGCCAACCTGAGAAGCCGCCTCCCACCGAGCAGCTCTGCTCTTTTATCTCACACGTCGCCCCCACTCCTTCAGGCCTCGCGTCCCCTCCCGGGTTTGAACCCCCTTTTGGCATAGGGGTTACGTTCACAGCGCTGCTCCACAGGCTCTACTGCAGGCCGGGACAGGCCGGCTGTTGCTCTAGTAACTCAATCGCGCTCAACGGTGATGTAGGACGTATTAAACTTGTCATATTTCAAGCCTGGTCAGTTTTAGGACGATACGCCATCAGGGAGTGGTAGGCGGTTTTAAAAAAAGCAAAGTAGAGTGGAAAAAGAAAACAGAAGCGCTGCAGTTTTGTGTATTTGCTCCCCAGCTGAATGTTCAGCGTCTGTTTCCATTAAAAGTGCGGGTGAGCAAAACTCTCAGTCTTTATCCCCCTGTAAACCAGGCCGGCTAAGCGTCCCACTTTGGCAGCCGTATTTCACGCTACACCATGACTCCCTTCTTCCATGACAAAACGAACGTTTCCCTTTTAACGTACACGAATTCCACCTACTCATTAAGATTTTTTTTTTTCCAGAGCAGGAACAGATAGATGTAGTGGGGGGCAAACATTATTAACTAGCCCACACAAAATATGTTGCCTCATGGCTTGATTTGGATGCCTTCCAGCTTTGGCATAACTCACATTTATGGGAACAAGAAAAGCATCCTCAGTTAAACATGTCGGCCTTTATTTCTTTGACAGAAAACTGTCTTATTATATTAATATTACAACAAATACTTATTGTTTAAATGTTTCTTTCTGCTTGAATTTTTTAACCTAGAAAAAAATGTCAATTAAGGATTTACGAATTGAATTAGAAAGCAGGCATACATGTGCTTACTTTTTGCAGATGAAATAGAAATGAATCTATCCACTGTTTCTTTACTACAGAAGCTCTGAGATTAAATGAAGCAGTTCTCTTTTCTAAACTCATTAGTTCCCCCCCGAAGTTCTATAGCATTAAGAATCCACATTTTGAGTCTGAACATACAGACATGGGTTAGACTAATGTGTGTGTGTGTGTGTGTGTAAGAGCAGTCTTCTGTTGTCATAACTTCTCGGAGATACTTTGAAACTCCCCATGAGCCGTAGCAATGTGAATGATTTCCTCATGTTTAAACCATCATTGCTGTGATTAGACACACAGGATAAAGATTTCAGCTCATAAACTGCCTGGATCCTCCCCAGAGCTCATTACAAAACACACACACAGACGACGGCAACGCTTAACTGTTCGCAAATGTGCGATGGTAGAAAGTGACTGATATGATTGTGTTGTTTTTACAGTATTACACAACAGGTCTGTCCTCAAAAGTGGATGACGGAGGATAAAACGCATACGAATACTCGACACAGTCTAATGTAAATAACACAGTCATCTGCAGCCCATCAAATCATTTTCTCATCGGGTCGTGTCCAATACCTTATAATGTCGTTACTGCCTGTAAGGGGTGATTAAAATTGTCCCAGACTGAATCAAATGTTTGGCAACTTTTGCTTAATAGGACGAGACCAGCATATGTCAGGAAGCTGTGGTTTAGTTTCGAAGCTGCGGTTCGGGTTGAAACCTCCGCCATTGTCATGCTTCTCCATTCGGTCAGGGCGGTTATGTGTTGTTCTTCTGCACAGCAAGGTTATGAAGTTTAAAATAACATCTTCCTAGTTTGAACAAATACCGATTAATTGGAGAAAACGCAGGTTGATAATAGCATGAGATGGTGTGATTATCTTTCATGTAGATTTTTTTTTTTAAAAAAAAGTAAATTTTACTGTAATGTATTTGAAGTTGGCACTCAAATTCTCGAGTTGTGCTTCCGTCTCAGGGTCTGGCTCATCAAGAGAAATCGCACATTTCTCGCTCTTAGTTCCAGGTAGGGGCACCGCTAGCGGTGGCTCAGGGATCCTCGAGCCACCTTGTCTGTGACATCACTGCCAGTCATCCATTTCATCTCCTCTGCTCCAGCTGGAGTTGCATGTTGGACCTTGGTTAGGCCCCATCGCTGGTATTAATTTCTTGGGCCTGTTGGCGTCCGTTCCCTTGGCAGCCCAGCACCAGCTCCAGCCCCAGTCTCAGCCTCAGCCCCAGCTCTGGTTCCATCTCCATGTAGGAGTGTTACTGGAAAGCTGGCCAGTGGGATCTGGCTCTTATAATCATTTCAGGCTAGACTTGCCAGCATCTGTAGCGAGCAGGAGATGGGCTATTATTATTCAGAGAGGACAGACATGGAGAGAGAGAGAGAAAAAAAAAGAACAATCCGTCCTGGAATCATACATCACCTTCAGAAAACTGTGAAAAAACATTTTCTGTCATCCATTTTTCTACAATATTGCTTTATAGCTTAATGCTGATATGGAGCGTGCTTTTGCGGAATTTCAGCGTGGTTTCCAAGATTTTGAGCAATTTATATTTATAAAGGGCTGTTTCCAATTGCAAACTGAGGGAAGAGCTGAATAATGAAGTGGTATCTTTTCAGGTTTTCTGCCACAGACAGGGTTAAAGTTCACAAGTAATTTTATGTGTAATGCATGTATTACTTAAGCATTGTAAACGTATACACATGAGTAACACATTCAGATAAATCAAAACACATTTGATGACCCATATGGAGTGTTCAGATGTTGGAGTAAAGCCTGCGTACTGTACTGCAGCCACTTTGGATTATGTTACCATAAGACATGGATTCCAGGCAGACCCTGTGCGGAGGTTTATTTCTTTCAAACAAGCCAAGCTAATGAAAAACAAACTCGAGCATTTGCATTTCTATGTGGTCAGAAACCTTCAGCTTTTCATTTTTCACTCAAGGGGATATTTGTCTTGTTTCGAGCTGCCTTTTATTTATTCTTTTTTTTTCACAAAGCAGTTGGAGGTTTGTCTCTGTCTCATTCTTTTTCCTGCGACTGCTAAAAAGCACTTTGCGAAGCCCTTCAACCATAACAGCGTTCTCAACGCTGCACCCACTAATTGTAATTCTGTCGGTCGGTGATAAGTGTACATTACTTTTGATTGTGTGTTTGTGTGTGGAGAGGTGATCCAAAATTCCCACTGGGTCCCGCTCCACCAGTCCAAAGATTCCAGTGGCTTCATGGGATGCCGCACAGCTTCAGAGGTTATTAGAGAATCTTTAACGTTGAGTCAACATGAAGTTATGCTGTACAGTATGCTTCTCTGTCTTTATGAGACCAAGATGCAGAATGATTAAACCCAATTTCTTGAAATCATTAATACTAGGCGTACTTGGACTGGAAAAATCTTTTTTTTTTTTGGTTACTTCTTCTTTTCAAATGAATATTTGATAGGTGGCTGATTTACACTGTTTTCTCAGCTTGATGTGTTGGCTCCTCCAAATATTGCTCAGCCTGTAACTCTTAGAACTCTCTCACCTTGAAGAGCCAAAGATGAATACAAGAAATGAGAATACTAAGTGCCCCCTTACTGTTTCTAGATAACAGCAAAATGCACTTTCAACAGTGTAATATCTTCCTTTTTGCACTAATTCAAATATAATCCATGCTTTTTTTATTGAAGGTATCTGTGCATGAATACCTCACCCCAACGTGCTGACCTCCACAGTTGTGCCCATGCATCTCCTCCTTCCTGGACTAAGAACTCCTGAGAGGTTTCTCCAACAAGCTGTTGTCCCTTCTGTAAACACAAGTATAATACTCTGTGTGTGTGTGTCTGTGTGTGTGCATGTGGGGTTATTCAAAAGCTGTTCCACTTGCATGGCAACGCCTCATTACCCATACTGCCTCCTTCTTTGCCCCGAAGTGGGGCGAGGCTCCCCTCGTTGGGCCCAGTCGTCAAGGTGACCCGACATGCCCCAGGATGGCAGACAGGCTGGGAGAGAGGGGGCTATTCACTCTGTCTTTATTGTACTGGGGCCACCGTATGCTAGCTGGTGCACTAGGCCCTGGGTAGTTCCAGACTGCCGCATGCATCCCGGTGAGCAAGCAGCTGATCTCATTTTTCAACACACAGCTGCCCCAACATCAGGCCCAGGTGAAGGTGACCTCCCTCGCCTGTTGGAGTGCCTCTTAAAGTGTCGAGGTGGGGACGGATGCCGTAGTAAATCCAAGACACCTCAACTTCTGGTGATGTCATTTCTAAAATTTTTATTTTGGGTCACATTGGAAGATATTTTATTTTATTTCATTATTATTCTTTTTTGCAGAGCGGAGTCATTAAAAGCCTGATTAAAGTGCTGCTTTAGCTTCTGCAGCACGCGGACATATGTAGAGACAAATGTGACAGTTGTTGCCGAGCTACTGTAGCAGGCTGTATTCTGTTTGAGCCGCTTTGCTTTGCAACAACAGACTGATCAGAAAGCACAAACAGGCCTTTAACTGCACATCCCAGGCTTTTTCATCTCTGCAGACATCTATCTCTATCTTGTGTTTATTCTCACTCTACCCATCCATCCATCTATCCATCCACTCCTTCCTCTCATTTATCTCTTCCCCCTTCCTCAGTGTGTCTTCCTGTCACCCGCCCCTCCCCCCTCCCCCTCCCTTTTCCCCCTATAACACAGGACAGATTGGAAAGCCGCGATGGCAGCACAGAAGTTGAGGGAGAAGCTATTTATCCCAGACGGATCAGGAGGTGTGTGACGGAGGTGTGGACGGTTGCTGCAGGTCAGTGACGTTGGCAGGCGCCAGGCAGGCCGGCCCACATGGCTCGGGGACTGTGGGACTACAGACAGATGGCACCTGGTGGGTGACAAACAATTAACAAACCAACAAGAATAGCTGGATCGGCAGTATACCCACAAGCACAGGAGATAGCAAGAGAGCGGGTGCATCTGTGCTCTGAACACTTTCACTCTTTACTTTTCCTCTTTCCGAGTCGTGTTTTGTATAACAGTTGCAATTTACCCATGTGTCTTTTTTTCACAAAAACACTCTTGTTGTCGTGTCGCTATAGAACAGTCTAAATAAAGCGGTGTTGAGCATATGCAGTCAGCATATGTTTCTGTTTATTTCAGTGCAGTTTGAGGGAAGCAGTGGGTAATTTAAATATACAATACAATGAAATTTTACCCGCGATATCTTCTTAAATGTTGAGCAAAAGTTCTAAACAATCATATAAAGTTTCGCCAGCAAAAGCATTACCTGGCATCGACGTGCCAAGCCGGTGTTTGCGAAGTGCATGATGAAAATCGATTCAGTGAGCACAGGGATCGGTTTGTATTTCACCACCTAACTGCATCCAAATGTCATCGTGATCTAGTGTTTCTGCACTCCACTTACTGCACACATGAAGATGTCCTCTGTTTGTCATAAACAAGGAAATCTGCATTTTTGTAAGCAATATTTCTTTCTAGAGACAGGAGAGGAAGATTATTATCCATACCTAACTGTGTGTAAGTAAACGGCTGTCAACTGTTAGAATTATTGCTTTGGACTGGCCTTGGTCCTAGTGTGTGTGAACACATCTGGAGTCTAGACTCCGTGGCTCTGTGGGCAGGGTCCTATCTACGAGCAGCATCAGGTCCGGAGACCGGCCATGTTGACATAGGTGGCACATGCATACCGGCATCTGTTTCAACAGTCAGTACTCTCACCAAATACCCCCCCCCCCCCCCAAAAGACACACACACACACACACACAGCCGGACACTTTTATCCTTCACTGAGAGATGGAAGAAGGGAGGAGGGGATAGAGAGGTAGACAAAGTGTGTGTGTGTGGGGGGGGGGCTGCTGATCCTGCAGAGGTCCTTGGTAACCAAAAGCAAATGCTTCTTCTCAGAATCAGCACTGTAAATCCTCCCCCCAATTTTTTATTGCTGTGTCAGGATATTAAGACATGGAGGGGAGGGACATTGAGTATATGTTTTTTTGTCCCCCCCCCCCCCCCCCCCCCTTTGCTGGTTGTGTGGTAGTGTATGTTTTCTGTTCTTATGAGTGTGCTTTTATGTGTGTTTATGGATAACGGAACACATACAACGAATTTCCTCTTGAGGAGTTATGGTTAATCATGAAAATGGCCCCACGGTAGTCTTGGGTGGTAGTAGTGGTGGTGGTGGTGGTGGGGGTGTCAGAGAGAGCCAGTGGGCTGCATTGCAGATTGTATGCGGAAGGAGCCTTTAGCACTTCCAGATCAGGGAGTTTTATTAGCCTGTATCGGGGCACTGCCACTTGGTGATTTATGTCTATGTGGTGTCAACACGCATACTATATATGCATGTGCACTCATGCACATATAAGCTGGTACACACATTAAAATGAGATAAAATAAGACAAAAGCACAGCAGCATGGCTGACTGAAAAGGGAAACGGGTATGACAAATGGACACAGACAAAAAAAGTAGAAGACACATAAAACACACCTGAGTGATAGAGAACCAGTCAAAAGCACCACAGCAATATTCTGCAGCCAGTTTACATAATGGCTTGACGTATTAATGGGATAAACACAACGATAAATCTTGGTCAGGGAATGACATGCAAAGAATGCCAGAGCGAAAGGCTTTTCGCAGTAGGAAAATAAACACTGATAAGACTGTGGGAATAATCATGAAGAGGTATGACATTGGGTGCGTGTGTTTGTGCGTGCACACACACACACAGGATAAACAATGAGAAGCAACAGCAGCATCTACGCAACAGCAGCTTAGATTTCATGTAATACAAACGACTCGGGAGAGGATGGAGGAAAGCTCATATTGAACGTCTGAGTCTATTTCAATAAATGGTAACTAGTGCCCATTGTCTGGTCTTAAACCTTCCAACAAATGGAATTTCTAATAGCGAACTGAGTTTGTACAAGCATTAAATCAATGAATGAGCTTTGAGAAAGTAAGAAAAAAAATCAATTTTCATATACCGTGGCTATTCTAACAGAACGACGGACAAAAACAAGTCGACACTCTACAATGCACAAAGCAAATAGAGATCTGCTAATAGAATCTGGGATATAAATTTTCCTGTCACCTTCTCTACTTCCAAGGAGCTTCTCGGTCGATGAGGGAGAGATTGGGTTGAAAATTGATTTTCCAGAATAATTGCTATTCTCTTCCTCATGGGGACTCAAGTGTGTCCAAGGCTCTTTCCTATTTCAGCTGCTGGCTCTCCAATTTACCTGCCCTGAGAAAATACATGGCCTTTGGCCTCTACAATCATCAAGGTTGTGAAGCTTCCAGCAGATAAGATTTATGGAGAATTCTCCGTGATTGGCCAGCGGTATTCTCTAGATTGATATTGCTTGACCTTTATGACACAAATCCTTAGACATAAATGACAAGTTAACTTTTTATTGTCTTGTAAAACCACATTGAACATATTTATTTTGCAGGTTAAGGATGCAGCGTGACGCCACGCACGCTAAATGGACCCTTTTGTGCAGGGCCTACACTTTGCAGAAATGTATTCTTTGCAGAAATATATTCTTTGCAGAAACACGACAGCCTTCAGTCTTTGTGTTAACGTGACAGTCGTTGACACAAACCCACGCCTGTTGCTGACAAGCAGCCCGTCATTATGCTGCGCGCGTGTGTCATCACCACTTTGATCTCTTGTGCTCTTCCAAGCAGCAGCAAACAGGCCATTTGTAATGAAGGTGATTATTAGACAGATCTTTACTGATCCAGATCTAATTCCCCTTAGCTTAGCCGGTCTGGCCCTCCTGTGGCTGATCCCTTCCCTTTCTACCATTTAGCTAACAATAACAACAGCCATTTATCTGAAACGTAATGACACGACACTGTAGCCAGTGATGCACACAGCCCCAACTAGATATTGTGGGCTCAAAATGAATTTGGAAACTCTTTAATGTCCACTGGACTGCCGGACACTATTAACCACCTCAAAATTGACATCTTTCTTGTAAAACAGCAAAAAGTTTCATTTAAAACTCCAATCACTCATGGTTGTATTTAAATATTTGACATGGACTGAAAAAAACTCAGTATCTTTCCTGTGACTGGTGTGTATGTAATATATGCCGGGTGAACATGGAGCTGTGCATCATCCATTCGAGATGTGTGGTGTGCTGCATCGTTCCGTATCATTGTGTGGAACAGAGGGAGTGATTCTCTCGCCTTCTGTCCTCCTGCATATCATACTCCACTGCCACCTGAAGCCTCCTCGCTTTGCTCCACTGTACAAAGCCCCATTGTGGTTTCTCCGAGATAAGCAGCGAGATGGTGAGGGAGAAGGAGAGGGAGAGGGAGAGAGGGTGAGAGACTCCTCCTGAGGCGCCAGGCCTATCTCCTCTATCTCCTCCAGGGAACATGCCGGCATTCCCAAAGACACTGGTGCTAAGAGGCTTGTCGCACTGCTGCCCACCTCCTGCACACACAGGAGAAGGAGACATAGAGATTTATGTCACGGTAACCCAATCTCTTCCCTTCTTGAACTTCCCGTTCTCTCCCCCCCCCGACTGCCTGTGAGAGCGAGGCAGAGTTTAAGAGGAGTGGAGGTCTGCTGATGTTTTTGTAGCGGAGACGTGGACCGAGACAGACACAATGTTCTCTTTCTGTTGTTTCAGTCTGATTTGTGAGGGCGCCGGTGATTTGTATGCGTCTTCAATGTGCTCCTGTGTGTGCATGCATGTTCAACATGCAGTAACAGTCAAAAGTTCAGGCACACCTTTTTCATTCGACTGAACAGGGAAGGAAAGTAGCATGAAAAAGTTGCGACTTTATAAACTAAGCAGATGCTGGAAGCAAGTTGTAAAGCCTACATGAAGATTGCGCTACTTCTTCCTATCCATACCTATTAGAATTCAGAGAGTCAACAATGTAGTGTTAGGTGTAAATATTGAATGAAACACAGAATGTGACATCTCCTTGAATTCATAGATTTAATATTTCATGGTTCAGAAGCACACCTGAGAGCGAAACATATGACCGAATCAAAACTTAATGTGGAACACGCAATATGTTGAAATGATGAAGTCAGTGGGAGGAGGAGACTGAACTGCTGCATAGAAGATGACAGAGTCAGATAGTGAAACACTGAACTGCAGTCACTTTTTATTTTCGACTTTTTAAAGGATTTGGTCCTCAATTGTTTTAATTAAAAAAAAATAATGTGTGTAGAGGAAATGGTATGTTCTCTATATGTATATATCACATATGCTACCTGTACTCACTATTATCAGTATCTAGATTGAATCACATATTTTTAAAGTCCCTGTTTCTCACTTCCACAAACTGAGAGAGAGCCTCCGTTAAATTAAGACTCCACACATTCACTCTGACCTCCGCAGCATCTTCCAAACATGTGTCGGACCCACCAGGAGTTGGCCTTATGGAGATGTGAGCGTACCTGTGTGTGTGTATGTGTGTGCGTGTGTTCGGCATGACGTGGCAGCCCCCTGCCCTGTTCAAACACGGCTTTGGCTCTGCAGGCTGCCTCATCGTCAGGCTTGGCTTGCCAGTGGTACACGCTGTGCCGGGCACCCTGCGGAGGGGGGAAGGAAGGAGCACAGCAGGGCCAGGCCGCCTCCAACACCTCTCCCACCGAGCCAAAGGCCCCTCTGGTGGGGCTCTGAACACCAGAACAGGCCCAGGGAGAAATGATAATGAGGACCAAGACTGTGTTACACAGGATAACACATAGGGACGCCATCACAGGTTTTAAACCACAAACACACACACACACAACAGAATATTTCTGCTGCATGTGAAAGATATAACCGCTACAGGGGATTGAGTAGAACAAATGCGACAAAGGTGACAAACAGATCTGAATCAGAATGTGGGAAATGTTGAATTACGCCCCAAAACATCAGAGTCTCTAATTTTGTATAAAGTCATATGATCTCGATACAAGTATAATTTTGCATTTGCATAGCCTCAGCAATTTGTTGACACAGGGGAAGTGAGCGACCAGAACAAAGTACCGCGTTTGGTTTCAGCTGCCACCGTGTGCACAGGGCTTTTAACTTAAATTTGAGGCCACATTTTAATCATGTAGCGGTACAGGTTAGTAATTTGAAAGCAAATTTGATAATGCAATGGTATTGATTTGAGGGGAAAAAATGTACAATTAATACAATTTCATTTTGACAAATTATCATTAAACTTTATCCTTGACAGCTACTCTACCATACTACATACAAACATAACTTCTGAATAAATTTCTGGATAAATAACACTCCATTATTTGCAACAAAGACTGTGGTGAAAATAAGCAACCTGGAAACAAATTAAAAAAAGAAAAAGTGACAAGTATCAACTCATGTGTTAATAGAATTATGCAGATCCGGCATGTGATTACGGCACCAGTGGGAAGCGTATGGGCTGTAGATATAAACCATAGCATGCATGTTTGTCTGCTTTGTGAGATGTTTAAGATGAGAGGGGATGAAAATTGGATTAAATTGTGTGTGGCAGCTCACTGTAGGGAGGTAATTAGGGACAAACATTGAGACGCAGAGTCTGATCTCTCCTGCTGGAGGTTAAGTGAAATAGGAGCTGTGAGTCCCAGCGTCCCGGTGGCACAGTGATTAGAATTTCCTAATGTGGGGCTAATGGGATGTCAGCCGGGAGCAGAACCCCTATATAGAACCACTCATAACAACAAGTGGTCAAAGATCAAGCCTGATTAAAGAGATAGAGAGGAAACAGAAACATGTTGCCGGTGTTGATGAAATAGTAGACGCTTACGAGTGAGTTACGAATCTCGAACTATCGGCTATATTCTCGCATCACTCAGGAACGTGAAGAGAAGTTGGACATTATGGTTTTGAAATTAGAGACACGATTGGGTCGTGAAAACCGATGCCAGTGTTTTATTTTGATAACCGCAAACATGTTATTTCACTACCGGGTCTTTATATGCACAACTCAAACCTCCGTGAGTTGCAGATCAGCACATTTATACATCGTTAAGATGAACCACAAGATACAACAATTGTAGACAGATGTCCGAGTCCTACTTTCAACCGGTTTGAGTGTTTTGAGTGTTACTACTATATTACTGCTGCTCTCCCCCCCCCATAGTAGGACTTCTGCCATTTTCTATAAAGTCACATACCTACTCCTATTTCCAGTTCTGAAACTCTTCCTCAGCTCGTTTGTTTTTCTGCATTCACCCTCTCCGGACCCAGCCTGCGTTTGCATATTTGATCAAACTCTGGTGAGGATTTGATCGTGTCTCTAGTTGCCAGTTGCAGCGGGGCCTGTGGTTGAAATAACAACAATAGAAGCACAACTTGACTGCCAGCCCCTGATGATGAAACAACAGGGGAAAACAAAAGCAGCCCCCAGAGCTGCAGATGTTGATGCTGGAAGCTGTTTGTAAGACAGAGGCGGTGCGCTTGATTGTCATGCAAGTTGAAGATGAATTTCAACTTTTGCACAACGAAGGTAGACAGTAAAGTTGTTCCGATTTCATGCGAGGATACGCGCGCGCGTTTGACTGCCTGCGGGCGTATGGACACACGTACACGCACGTTTTTCCGTGTGCGTACTGTAAGTCTGTTGTTATGCATGTGTGTCAATGCAATGGCCCTTTGGCTATGAGGAACCCAGCTGGGAGGAAGAACAAGTGCATTCATCCTGGCTCTCAGGGGCTGGGGGCCACACAGGTACCCAACGAGGGGATGAAAGGCTGCTCTGCAGATGTCACCCGCTGGGGTTCAGTGGCCTAGCCAGCAAATGTCATGTTTGGCAGCTGGCACGCTGCTGCTCTCCCACCAGTTGTTGGCAGAGGCGTCTTCTAAAGGATGCTAGAGTGGGATGCAAGCACCGGGAGCACCCTAATGGGAGCAACATTAAAGAGAGTTGCTGGCTTCTGTCTGTCATAGAACATTAACCTTGTCCTGTTTCCTGCTTCTCTTGGGCAGCTCCCTCTTTTTTCACTCACTCACACGTGTGCATTTTTGCACACAGGACTTTACTCTCTGTTGAGTTTACTACTTGCTTTACAGATTAGAGGGTCAGTTCATCAACATTGGGGAAAAAATACTTTCTTACCTTGTTTTTCACTGGACCATCTTAATCTGGCCCACAGCATCCTCAAAGGAAAACAAAGCGAATCCGATAAAGATCAATAAAAGATGTCACGCTTTCTACACTTGAGTGGTGCAGTCAGATTGTGTCCCTTTAAAACCTCTGACCACAGACAGTACAATGAGGAACTTCATGTTGCATTCAGATGCATCTCATAAACTCTAAAATCTATATGTTCCAATTGCCATTGTTTAAAATGGGAAAAGTTCATTTTTTTTCTTATTTTCTTTGTTGAAATACATACATCTGTCATTGCTTTCTTGTTCTTTCACTGCAGCATTTTCTAATAATCACATAGCAAATCAAAACCAAAGTTTCCAAAAGATTCTAATCTTCAGAATTCCATAAAATGATCAAATCAACCTGTTAGGAGCAGATGTTAACCCCAGCATATTCGTGTAATATCTAATGTAATAATTAGATGCTAAAATCACAAGACCATTATGCCATTCAATTTTACATATGCATGTTCGAATGCCACTACAAGAATCTGAATCTGTAGGAAACACTGAGTAATCTTTTCATTGTAACCTCAGAGTAAACCAGATTGACAGCTGTAAAAAAGTCAAACAAAGGTTTGGGTTTTTGAAGAAAACAACCAATGCCATCTGGTTTGGAATATAGCCTGTTTTAAAGCAATCTGTCAAATCTACCACACATAGTTTAAAATAATTCACCATTATACCATATGTTCAATTCAATTGTCAAATGTGTGGCCTTTATTTATGTTACCCAAGTCAGAATGGAAAAAAAATAATCTGCTGCCCACCAGTGAAACTGTAAGAATGGGCCTGTTGGATACCGTAATTCATTAGATGAAAATATTTTCATCCTTAATCCCACTGAAGTGGTAACTACCATGGTTTGAGGCTGAAGCCAATGTGGAATTACCTTTAAGGTTCCTTATCATGCACTGAATCAGATTATTGTCACAATATGTTTGTGGGTTTAATGTTACTTGATTATGAAACCTCGCCATGTTGGCACAATTGAGCTAAAGTAGCTAACGGTAGCATTAGTGTACACACCCTCGGTGTTCCCAGTCAGCTCAAACATCGGGCCTGTCTTTCCCTGTTTTCCCGGACCATGTGTGTCAAAGGTCACATGACCAGTGATTTGTAGACCCTCCTGCTGTCCCACAGCTGAGCTCCTCAAGGTTACTTACACACAATAGCATCACCCGCTATGAACAAAAGCTAGGCATTAACACATCCAGAGGCATACATACATGCGCTCTGAAAACACAGTAACACATGTTCCAAAAGACATGTGTCTTGTCTAGTTCGTGTCTAGTTCGTCTAGTCACGAACTAGACAAATTGTTGTCAAAGAAATATAATAGTTGCACATACAGTCCACAAGGCCTATATATTAAGATCTGTAGCTGTTTATGCCTTCTATGCAGGGGTCTTCAGCGTGTACGGTAGCTTACAATAGAGTCTGGGTGACAGTTTTTTTTTTTCTGTTAGCCACAAAGTAATTCCATTGGCATTGACAATACTGTTCCAGTATTCCAGTATTGTCAATGCCAGTGGAATTTCCGTTCGGCCTTTTGTGTTAATGCTCGTCAGGGCCTGTACATGAAAATCACATTTATGCAAACGCTAAAGGAACACATTAAATAAAGGTCAGTTTCTCACTGTAGGATTTGACAACACATCAACTCTCCCATAATACAAGAAAACATGTGACGCTAATGTGTGTGTGTGTGTGTATGTATGAGATCACTTTCCTGATTGTATTCTGTTCAGTAAATAATGGGAAACATAGAAATCGTCTATTTAGAAAGATTGAAGCAATGGGTTCACTCATCATCAAACTAGATGTAACAATTTCCTGACATTTCCATTGATGCCTCACTGCTTTTATTTTCTTTACTCGGCCAATGTGAACGAACGGTTATGTCTAACTGACGTTTTGTGTTCTGCAACATCTGCGATTAATTACTTAGAATTGGACTCGCCTGAATACAGACAACTGGCAAACAACAAAAAGGAAAAGTAATATTGTAAAGGCATTTTTAGTGAACACTAAGTTCATGTTAATTTCCTTCGTTTTGTTCAGATTTTAACAAATGAGAGGGGTCTTTATGTTTTGATATACTCATTAGAAGGAAACAAGGAATAGCTTGACATCTTCATTCAGTCTCAAAAAGGGATACAATGCTCGTATGTGGCTGTTAACTCTTTCCTTGCTAGCATATTTGGCCAAACTCTTTCAACATCCCCAGAATATACAGCTCTATGAATATGTAAATAGAGAACATATCAATAAAAAGAAGAGAGTTTCTAGTTTAGAAACAAAAAATATTTTGTTCATTTTTTTTTATTTTCTTACTTCTTTTTTTTTTTACAAAATCCACTTTCAGACAAAAACAAAAACCCTCAAGCAGAATTTTGATCTTTTGATCTTTTGTTATTGTTCTACTCAATTGTGTGTCTTGTTTCTTGATCGGGGGATGGGTGGTGCCGGGCTTGTTCAGCCCTGAGCTTTTTGATGGACATTTTTATGGGTATGGCTGTTTAGCGGAGTACTCCGGGCAGTATGCCATGGGATCATAGCATTAGCCAAGCTAAAACACCATTTTTTCAACTTCCTGTGGTTACCACATTTTGTCAGCTGACCTGTAACAAGTGTCCTCTTGCAGTATTAACAGAGAAAACACCGATTGATGAGATATCTGGTTAATGGCAGGGAATGACTCGGATACAATCCTTCTGTTACCTGTTTTCAGTCTTTGCACTCAGCTAAGCTTCAGATCAATCTTCTCATTCCACCTAAAATGTTGAATTTGTGCTTTAAAGCCATAATTCAAACCACCACCACCGCTGAAATTCAAAACACAGGATTGGAACTTATCATTTCCAAAGTGATTGATAGTTGAGTCTCTTTTATTGTCTGATAGGATGAAGGTTCTTTTTACATCATTCTTCTGAAAAATCTAGATATTATTTTTCAGTTATGATCAGCCAAGAAGGATTAAACATTCTTGGTTGATCATAACTGCAAAATAATATCTGCATCTCTCTCTCTCTCTCTCTCTCTCTCTCTCTCTCTCTCTCTCTCTCTCTCTCTCTATATATATATATATATATATATATATATATATATATATATATGTAAGAATGTTCAATTCTTCTTATCCTACTCTGCTTGCTTTCTGAAGAAACATTTTAACCGAACGCCGTATGCCGATGCATTACCACACAAACACACACACACATATGTAAGCAAGTATATAAACACATGAATACATGGACACACACATGCACACGTGCCAAGTGGACAAATCACACCCAGGGGATTTGGATGCATGCAATTAAGATCATGATCAATGACAAGTCAATCATGAGAGCCTGTTCTCCTTTCCCTTCCCCAACTCAGCAATTATTCTCCAGCTGGTGGGGTCTGCCCTGAACCATTGGAGGAGACATTATACTCCTCTTTTTTTTCCATAATTTCTTTTTCCTACCGCCTCCACCCCTCCTCTTCCTCCCTCCCTCCCTTTCTTGCCCTGACTTCCCATACAGAGCGGTTTGCTTTGTCCTCCCCTGCCATTCCCTTTTTCTCCTCCGCTGCGTCATCTCTGTGGAGCGGTTAGCTCTGTCAGTCACATCTGACAGCTCGGGGCTCTTCACCATTAGCCCCTGGCCTTCCAGCCTTCAGAATCCATGTTAGGTCATACACCCCCTCAACACCAAACAGACAGATGAGGGACGGGTTTAATGTTCCCCTCAGTCGAACGTTGAAAAACTTCAAAGTACCAGCTTCAAAAAGGGATGATATATACAATTCGTTACCAATAATTCGTGCTGAACAACTGCCAAATATGGCCGAATTTATTTTATATACTAGTGTTTTCACTGTTGCTTGAAAAGCTGCTCATTTTGTTGAACAGACACATATAACAGCAGGAGAGGAGCTGCACCTGCCCTCTTCCCTGTATTTGTTCTTTTTTTTTTTTTTTTTTTTTGGCAGACATGCTGAATTTCACAGTTTCTTAGGTACATTCGCTACTGTGCTACCAAACGCACAGAATAATAGTATTCCGTGTGGTTATTCTGTATATGTTGAAGCGAGGCATGGGCCCAGCTTTGTCCATTATTCATAGTGGAAAAGGCTGGCAGGCCTGGCCAGCGGACCCATCGCTCCTGTGCTATCTGGGAGCAGATAAAGGAGGCAGGTGTGAGGAGGAAATTAATGTAAATCCATCAGTCTTCAATTAGAGCTGTGTTCACACCCCAAAATAAAGACTCCTCAAACCAATAGGACTCCAGCTTTATTCACATCCCAACCCCACCTGCACCACCACAACAGAACAGCAGCAGCCCTACTGTGTAAACACTCAGGAGCTATATAATGCAACGTTTAATGGCGAGAGAGCATGGGATGTGTTATATGTGCAGGTGCAGGGTGTTATCTAGCTCGTGAACAGCAGCCACGGCGTGTACACGGTTGTCCATTAGACTCCCAGCGTGCGGCCGGGCTAATTCTGTGTGCCTGGAGGTGCAGGGGCAGAGGCTCTCCATGGACTGTGGGCTGGGGAAAGAACTGCAGTTTAACCTAATTTGGTTCTAATTACAAAGACAGGAAGTCCACCTGCCACACATAGGGCTGTGCTCTTCTCCCCTGCAAGAGTAGGAGAGAGGGCGAGGAGGGAGTGAGAGTACCTGATTTCTTTTTTTCCCCTTTTTTATCTTGAATTGTGTCCTTCTCTGTGGTACACAAAGTCCTGTCATTACACAGCATATGCAGTACCCTCCCAGCTGATAGCAAACTGAATATTTTAAATATCTGCCTCAACGATAAATATTTGAAAAGCAAATAGCACATTAGATAAGAATTTCAATGAGCTTCAGGAGTCCTATGAATGTCAAAATGAATGTTATCTGACAAGAACAAAACAGTGCAATCTCTAAAGTGCCATTACAGCTATGCCAAATGCTGAATCAGCCTTGATATGTATCTCTTGGTTGGTGACTTGGGAAGATTTACATCTCATTGTTTTTAGTGCCAGGGTTTTGCTTTTATCGGGGATTGTCAGGACTGGTGTTAGCCATAACAACTTGCCACAGAGAATTTGTATCGTTTGAACATCGTGCCGAAGTTCTCGGTTATCACATGACATTACCATGAGAAAGTACACCAAGAAAAGAGCTGGCGGGTGAAAAACAGACACCATTTGCATTGTTGCTGCTTGTGTTCTGTCTATGTAGGGACGCTCTTATTAGCTTGCATCTGGACAGCAGACTTCCACACTGCTTTCCCTTTGCCTGTGGGTCACATTATTGTACAGGAGATATGGTGAAAGGAAAATAGAATTAAAGGGTCATTCCAGTGGTTTTGTATGGCTTAAAACAAATCCCCTTAGGTTTAATGACAACAATTGAATATAGATTATCTTTAAAATCAACATGCAGCAATTTCTGCAATTATGTAAAATTATATTTGCGTCGTGTGGTTATGCAGTTGCAAGGAAAGGCTCTTTTGAAAACTCCTGTAGATGCTATATGTTGCAATGGTGTATTTTTATTTTTGAACATTTATTTAATAATATGCTTGTTGGCATATCCAACTCAAAAGATGCAATTAAAAGCAGCCATCTGTGAACTAAGCTTGACACACCCTCTCCTTCTCTTGAATGAGCGAGCGTGTCCAAACTTCTGAACGGTACTGTACGCGCCGCAGCTTTTCAGCCTCACAATTCTGCTGTAACTTTCATCTGTCGGGCCTTATCAACTGACCAGATTCCCCCAGTGGTGTTAATGGCAGGCTCTGCTGGTGTAAAGCTCCCTAACAAGGAACCTGATTGTTCTGTTAATGTGTTACTTCCTGTTGGAGTCACTGCTCCGGAATGGAGCCGAGTGGCCAGTGCCGGAAGAAATCCCCACATCAGAGTGATCATGAGCCCAGCCAGGGTTTCACTTAACCAGCCAGCTACCCAGTCAGCCAGCCACTCAAGCTTCCACAGTCCCGGTGATGGAGGAGATGGATTTCACTAAAGCACTGTGTGTAACCTGACACCTAGTCTAAGGACCCCGGTGGTCCAAATTAAGTTGGACAGAAACACACTGACGGTTTGATACAAAGGAGTTCACAGAAATTACAAGTCTATAGTACTATAGTTATAAATAGGAGTTTAGCATACATATTATTTAGATATTTGTGAGCATAATGCAAATATATACCTCATGTTATAATCCTTCTTTACTGTAATCCATCTTTCTTTCATCTCCGTAATATTGCCAGACTTCAGCCCACTCTCTCCTTCTCAGCTGCTGGAATTCTAATCCACACATTCACCACCTCCAGACTGGACTGTCGCAGCAGCATTCTATATGATAAGGCCTCCTCTCCACTCTACTCCACAGAATACCAATATGTTCAGAATTCAGCTGAATTCAACTCCCCCTCGAGAGAACACATCACACCGATCCTACAACACCTTCACTGGCTCCCCATAAAAAAGGAATTCATTTCACTGCCACTACCTTTCCAAGCAAATAATGGGCAATCTTACAACTTATTTCCTTTCCTCTATGCTGTAATTATTTTTTGAGTACTACTAAAAGCTCTGACAAATAAAATGTATTATTATTATTAGGTTATTAACCTACATTTTGTCATTTTTTTGTGAAAAAAATACTACTAGCGGCACAACTGTTATTGCTATGGCTTCTGAGTGTTAGCAACACTTACTGTTGCCACTATGAATTCCTCCAGCTTATGCCCCCACTTCTGGATTTACACTTTGATCTCAAGGTATTAAAGTCAATAGTATCCAAACAGGGTATGGAGTAGAGCACGGGGCTTATGGGGCTTAATATCTTAGTCTACATGCAGAGAGCTATCTGAGACCAAACAGAGGCGGCTTGGATGGAGGTGAGGAGATGATGGGGCAGACAGTGAGGGTAAGAGTAAGAGAGACAAAAAAAAAGAGACAGAGAGCATTTGGCTGATCATGTGAGTAGCAGGTCAACTCCTTGGCAGAGAAAGTGCTGCGTTGCTATGGCGATATGCCTTTTTTTTTTACCCACCCAAGAGTCATGGGCCAGGGTACCATCAGCGGTGTGAGTGTTGTTCAAGAAGCAGTCAAGATCAGGGCCTTAATCAGTCTGCACTGATACAAGGTGAAGAGTGGGAGTGCAGCCTGGGGCTATTTGGAACAGGAACATTAGTACACACACACAGACACACACACACACACACACACACACACACACACATTGGGGGTGCATCTTTAAGACAGCTGCTTCTGATGCATGAAATAAACAACAAAGTAGAATAAGTGATTTGTGTTTTATGTGATTAGCTGAAATTCAGCATCATTCTGAAGTGAATATTAAGAGCAAATTACATCAATAATAGCACAATGCATTGTGATGTCTCATTTCCCCGGTGAATATGATCGGTATCAGTTGCATAGTTAAATATATGCAACCCCTGTAACGCCCTTCAATATGTAACTGCAAAGAAGTAAATAAGGAGAAACTTTTTGTGGCGTGCCCAAGTCTTTTCCCTCCAAGGCTCTTAAAAGTCTGAAGAGGAAATCTATCCTGAAGTTACGATATAAAACTTAATAACTGACCGACCATCTGATTCACACCCTATCTGTCCAAGACATGGCACATATTTATTTCCAGCAAGTGATTGCATCAAATTTGTCCTGTTTTTAACTTTGTCAGAAAAAAACATGCTTTGGCGGATGCACGGCACACACTGGTGGCTGCAGGGAGCCAAAAGCACTTTATTTATGTTTGGATGGCAGCGGGCGCTCAGTTCTGCTTGGCACAGACAGTGTGCTGTGGTCTTTGGCACCTCTTTGCATTGCTCCTGTCCCCCGACATACACTCTCCCCATCTCTTTCGGGCCTCTGTAGCATCTTGCATATGCGTGTGTATGTTGCATGTGTTTGGAACTATGTATGCCGTGTCCTCCTGTTTGTATGTTCTTTGAACTACGGTTAAGATATTTTTTAACCCTGAATATTACATAAAAGAAATGGACGGCGGCAGTCCTTTATGTCAATTTTTTATGGAGTCTTTTATCTGTAGTTTTTTTTCTTTTCCTTCTTTTCATTTTTTTTTTAGAAAGGCCTACTATCTCCTTTAATTAAGCATGAGAAGTTTTTCAGAAAGTGGTTTTGAAATTGAAACTAATCTCCAGTGCACCTAAGGTCATGGGACCGTAAAGTTCCAAGTTCCAAGAAGAAAAATACTACATGAATTAAGATGAATACATATGCCAGTGGCTAATCTTCTACTTTGAGACTTTGCTACTTGAAACTTACTTAAGACGTCACATGCAGGGCATGAGTGACTCATGTAGCAATGTGCCAGCCAAGTGCAAATTCTAATCTTCCCTCAGCTCTGCTTATGCAGGAGAGAGCACTCTGCCAGGGCGTCCACTGAGCACAGCCATTCCAGAAATTCAAAGTTACAAGGTCGATGTACATCTGCTGCCAGCAGAACCTAAAGTAAGCAAATATACTGAGGTCTATACCCCAACAATCTGATTTCCTCCACCTTTGCAGTGCTTTTTATTTTACCTAAGGGAACGGACTGACCCTCACTTGGTATATAAATATATAATTTATATCTCATATATTTATAAACCGAAGCAAGGCCAGTCACCTTAAAAGGAAGCAGGGCCTTTTTCCTTGTGCCGGAGCTCTGCGGAGTCTGTTGAGGCTCAAACCCAGGATCCGTAGCCTGGGTTTCCTCAGGCCGGAGCAGCTAGTATAGCACAGGGCTGGGGAGAGAATGATTCTGGTCAGGCAGGCAGGCAGGCAGGCAGGCAGGCCATCCACGGACAGATAACGGCTGATACTGGGACTAATTTGGTCATGTGCAGGGCTGCCGGATGACGAGGGGCTGATAAAGAAAACATGGCAGATAGACAGCTGGGCTGCTGGAGGAGGATGTGAACTCTCTCCAGATCCTGGCTGGATGATTTTAAGTATTCTGACCCTGCCTGCCTCTTTGTCCCCTATCTGTCTTTCTATCTGTCTTTTTTTTTATTTATGGACGTTCGAGGATTACATGACAGATATGCCTTTATTGATAGAAACGCTTGTCTTTTTGCCCCATTTGACCACGCAGCGGTGTTGAAAGTTGCAACACATAGCCGATAGACGTCTTAACTCCACCGTAGAGCCCCACGAATCACCAAACCAGAGCTGATGGATGGATAACAATCGCTAGCGAAAGAACTGCTGTGCTGGAAACGTACTGTGAACATGAGCAGTCTTGGCTACAGAGCAGCAGCACAGTTTGAAAAGCCCTGCCGGGGTCATATGGTTCTGACAGTCGTGGTCTGCTTAGGCTAACACGGAGCCTGTTGCCTGGCCTAGAGAGGGGAAAGACGGAGTGATCGTGTGCGTGTGTGTGTGCGTGCGTGTGTGTCTGTGTAGATTGGCTCCCGGAAGAGCAGCAGTGGCTCAGGACTGCAAGGAGGCTGCTGGGAAATGTCTGTGTCACCGGTGTCACCCAGGCAAAGCAGATACACAGAGCAGCAGTCACGGACACATTCTTGGCCCAGGCCAATCTCCAAACACACTCACTACCACGATCCCCCTTCTCGCACACTCGAGCTCTCACTCTGCTTCCTCTCTCACTCACAGATGCTCTCTGTCTCTCTCTCGCTGCCATCTACAGCTCTTTTGCACTTTCTGCCTCTGTCAACAAACAGACACACTCACATGTGTTTTTCTTCCTCTTAACATCTCAGCAAAGAAGGGAATTTTAAGACTGACTGACATATAGCAACGTGGTTCTTTCAGTTGTCACCCACAGACATTTTGATTGGACCGATGACAAAAAATAATCACTTTAAATAAAAATCAAATCATCAGCTTTTGAGATAATTTCTCTGTTCTCTATTGTTGTGCTCTTATCGTCTGTCATTTAGACTAACAAGGCTTTTACCCCATTCAACGCAGAACAGGCAGAGCAGCCAGAGCAGTCAAATGAAGCTAACTAGCACCCCCTTTTGAAAGTGCACACTTGACCAGAAAAAAGAATCTTCTATCATTCTCTGTTCATCAGTATTGCAGCTCATGAAACAGACAAGATCGCTGTCACCCCTGGAAATCTAGATTGCACTGTCTCACAGAACTGAACGGATAGACTGATGAACTGAATTAGCGAATAATTGGGATTAAAATGTATTCCACGGGAGGTTGTAGGAGATGACCTTTTTACGAGCAACGTGTTTGTGATGCACGCGAGAGAAAACAACAGCTCAGCTTTGATTAATATGGATTATGAGTCTTACAACTCATAATTCACACAGTGAACAAAAAAACATGTTTGGCAAAACTATAATTCGTCTCTATTGTAGAAAACAATTCTCTACAAAAAATAATCACTCTCAAAGTGATTTAAATCTTAACTATACCTAAATATCACATAAAAAATATTCTATATATAAGTCCTCTCTTTTAGAACTTTGTTAGTGACTGTAATCCTCACTATGCAGAGGAGTGAGTATTACTGCCGCCCATTAATGTTGCCTTGAGCAATAGCCATGTTCTATTAAATCTACCTCCTAAGGCTCCCCATGCAAATTATGTGATATTAAACGGTTGATCAGTTGGTCTGATGTTATTGGACCCCCGCTGACAAATCACCCAGCCATAAATATATTGAAAATGCCAGTCATTGTTCAGCCATCACAATAGACGTATACATCCTGCCAGTCCTTCATCTGTATCCATCCATACTGTATATCCACACACATTTCCAGGCAGCTAGTCAGAGCCCCGGGAGTTTGAGCCCTTACACCAGAGAGCGGTGTGGGAGAGACCCGATAAGCAGCTCAGACTGGATCAGTGGTAGCAGGAGGGGAGCATGGGAGCTCCTTACACCCCCCCTCCGCCCTTCTTTCTCCATTCCTTCACCCCTTACATGCATTTCTACGACTGCATCTCTTTGATCTAATTCTTTTATAACTTACAGATTTTTTTTCCATACATCCAACATATCTTGTCTCGATTACCTCGGCCACACGTCTCCATGCAACATGCGTTGCTAATCTTGCTCAACGCTTCCCCCCGCCTCTTTCGTCTTCCCCATCACTTGCATATCAACCTTTCTCCCCCCCCCGCCTAACCTCCCGTCTGCTCTAAACCACCTTCTCGTTGCAGCCGCGCGCCCCCCTTCCTCTACTACTCTGTGAACACAACTAGTTTCTATACTCGGAGTTCGGAGGCGTTGGAGGTCAAAGAGGAGACGCGGGGCCGGGGAGCGGAGAGAAGGGAAGGGTAGGGCTGAGTGAGTGTTGAGCTGGTCGGTCGGTCAGGTGCAGCGCCACCAGTGATCATTAGGGTTACAGCTGCCCGGGCCAGATTGTGTGCTGCCTGCACCAGGCGAGATGTTTTGCCCAGGGAGAAGAGCGAGCATCTGTCTGTCCCTCCCCGTAGACAGCAACCTCCTACCAGCCTGTCCAACTCAACCCAACTGGTAACAAGGTCACCCAACTCTTACTTTCTCTCACTCACTCATGCACGCACACCCACTCTGAACTACTCTGCGCTTCTTTTTCCTGTTTTGCTCACTCCCTCCTTAACAGACTGATCCCCTCTCTCTCTCTCTCTCTCTCTCTCTCTCTCTCTTGCACGCGCTCTTCAGGACAGGTTGTGAAAGCAGCAGGCCCTTAGTGCAGTGCAGTGTGCATGCAGTATTCAGACCGAATTCAATTTCATGTAAGCACAATGCTCATGTGCAGAGCACCATGGAAGCAGCTTTTCCTTTTCAAACCGTAGAGAGTGTTTATGCTTTATCTATTCCCAATGTTAATTGCATAGTTTGATCCCAGTTGATAAAGGGACACTTTCATCATGAGAAAATAATTGGCTTTAGCAACTTGAGAACTCATTTCTCAACATTTTTTTGCAACCATTGTTCATTCTTATCTTATCAAACTAGTACAAAATTATAATTATGCACAAAGCCCAAAGGGGAACTTGTAGCTTTCATAGCGCTGTATGTGTTGTCACACATACAGACAACTCTTACAGTCTTACAGCTTCTTTTTAAAGACTTAGACTTGATGAGAGGGCCCGAGAAGACCTAGTGTTGAATTGCTTTGAATCAAAATGTTTTTTAAGTTATATGCATAGTTTGAAAGTGCATCGACTAATGGCTTAAAATAAACCCCATTGTGAGGTACTACTAAAGTAACGACTCATTATACAGTCTAATTTCAATTAAGAATTGCTTAAATCTAGGCAATCTGAAAGTGGATTGTATTTTGTGGATTCAAAGAAGGGCATAATATCCAGAAATGAATTTCTACCAACACTGTTTGTTGGTTGGTTTTAAGGGAGCTATATTGTACATTATTTGGAAGTGTTGGTAACCTAGACAACTGTGGTTGCTTATGAATACTCAATTTAAAATGAGAGAGAAGCATGTTTGCGAACTATATATAGTATATACCTAAAAAGGTATGTGCCAGCTAATATGCTACAACAATGTGACATTTAGCAGAACGTGTATTTAAATCTCTGTTTATAGCAGCTCTGTTTTTTATGCTCATATCAACAACTTCCCACCAGATAAAAATCCTCAGAGGGGTGATTTCTTCTTCTTTGGTTTGGTGCCAAATGTAGGTATTGTTTGATAGGATTTGAGGTGATTTGCTGATGGAATGCATTAGGTGACGTGTGCTAATCTCTCTGATTTAGCTTTGGTCGTGGACTAACAACAGGATTGTATGAGGAGCGAAAATCTTAGCAGCACAAATAACATATGGCCTTTGTTGTTAATCTATCAAATGGGATTCCCCCTTGATAACAATAAACAGTTACTGAAAATGTAGAATACTCAACAAGGTTAAACAACATGGTCAACGCTTTATCACAAAATCAAGGTTATTAAATAAATAGGCAACATAAACAAACATCACCACTGTATAAAATATAAAAAAGATAATTCTTCAGTTGTTTTCAGGCAGTGATCATAAATACGTTTATAGGTTTAACATGTAGAAGTGAGCGGAGTGGAGGGTTAGAAAGCATTTAAACCTTTAATTCATTTTTGACAGCTTCATCCCTACTCAATTGTCAGCCAGACTGAATGAGCCGGGCCAGGCGCTGACAGAAAGGGGCTGAAACAGGTGTGACACCAACTTTCTGCCTCACAGGAGACGATAAAGCCCTTGGTCAAGGGCACAGCACCTGGGCCATTGTTTTATCACACATAATGGCTTTTAAGTGCAAATTTCCACTTGGTCCTAAAGGAGACCTGGCCTCTGCACTTGCTTTACTCATCTGAACCAATATGTGATCGTCCTCATTTGCATAATGGGCAGAATGGAAATGAGGGCCCAGCTTTGTCAGCCCAAGACAAAAAGAAGAAAGAAAAAAGGAAAAGGAGACACACTGATGCCATTCTGTTGAACTGCATCTGTACCACACAAAGGTGTGATATCTTGAGTCTCATTTGTCCACTTTTAATTATGATCAGAGGTTATATTGAGTGCTGCCACTCTCATGGTTTGACAAAAGGCCTTATGGCCGCTAAATGATAAATAATTAAACAACATGTAGACATGATGTAAGCACACACCACTGTATATTCACTTGTCTGTTTCTTCCCGTTTTGTTAGCTGGTAATAGATGGATTGACACAGGTTTTTCTTAATTACACAAGCAGCTTTTTCTTTCTTTTTAAAATTTTTAAAAGCGTTTGACAGAGAATATGTTTTATTGACTTGCAGACAGCTTTCAGTCTTGTAGAGGGTTGGATTCTTCTGGTTATTTTATGCTGACTGCGTTGCGCTCATGTTGCATCATATGTTTTCAAGTTTCATCTCTCAGTCTGTCTAACAAGAGATCAGTCAGCGAGGGCTTGGCAATCGCACCAGGATTAATCCGCCTGATGAAACTGATTCTTCTGCACCACTCGACTACCGAAACTTTATCCCTCGTCACAATTGACCAAGCTGTATGCATGCATTACAGCTGCTTATCTAGCTACATTTACATATTTAGCTTTGCTGGACATAAAATGACACATGGTTATGGTTGGAACTAATTTGCACATTTGTCGATGAGAAATCTCCATTCAATCGCCACTCTCCGCAGAGGTCACAATGGGTTCATCCACTGCATGTAACAGTGCCCCAGGAACTGGTGGATGTTCAAGGACATGTCGGCAGTCTGCCTGAAGTTCTTTGGCTGAACAAGGCAGACTACAGAGATAATTGAGAAAAAGCAGTTTGAGGTTTTAAGGGTGCTTACCTATAGTCTGTTTGACGACTGAAAGGGCCTCTAAGCTAGGCTAGTCAGCTTTCAACAACGCTAGTTATTAGTCATTTAGTCATTTAGTCATTATGAGTAGATTGTTTCTGCCCTGTTTGTGCTATATACAACCTCAGTTACATCACAGGAAATGGGTTAAAAGAGCTAACTGTGGATGCACCCTAGCCTTAACCACAGCTGCAGTATCTTTAGCCCTGTTTTTAAAGGTACAGTGTGAAATGTTCTGGTGGCATTGAGTGGTAGTTTTGCAGATTGCAAGCGACTGAGTTCCACAATGTGTAGGAAAACCTATGGTGGCCATAAAAAAACAAAAAAAGCCAATCTCTAGGAGCCATTGTTTGCTTTGTTCATTCTGGACTACTGTAGGAACATAGCGATGCAACATGGCAGACTTTTATCCATGTAAAAACAACCTAATATGAGCTGATAAAAAAATCTTATTTTTATTAAATTATATACAAATTTAAACATATTAAAAACATTATCTCCCATTTCTGCTAAGTCTGTTCTCCTATATGCTAATAAAGGCAACCTAATCTATTCATTGTATGTAGCAGTGACTAAATTTTGGATCAGTAGGGATTTGTCTTCCTTCTCGTTGACCCACAAAGTTGACCTTTACTATGTTCCTCCTGCATTGCAGCCAAAACTAGAGCAGAGTTTTGTTTTCTGATGCTGTTTTGCACATTGCTTTGCTAGAGTATGACTCCAAACCACCTGCACAGTGGGTTGGAGCTCCAAACTGTCAGAAGTGGTGCACTGCAAATGGCAAGATATCACTGCCCGCAACAACTTCTAGGCATCCTCACAATGACTCATATGACTTCTTCTGTTAACCGCTGCCAATTCTTGTTATAATGTGGGTTTCTGTGATCTGCAAACGGCATTGTGGTGAGACACTGCACATTAGATTGGAGTGCAGTAGGAAGTGCACTACAAGGCACACATTGCAGTGCATAAAAAACATGTGGGTCATAAAATGTTATTGTATGAGTATAACATGCGATTAAAGCAGTCACCTGTAATTAGTGATCATAGATTTTTAGGGTTGCACTCAGACAAAATACATAATATTAACAAGAGCTGCATTTCATTACTTTTGACAATGACATGATTCATAATAGAATTCAGAATTCATCATGTTTTAACTTATATAGTGAGTGAAGAAATGAGGAATACACGCTCTCTTTCACATAAACACTCAAACACGTATGTAATTTAAGTACGTAAATGATTCCCGTTGAGAAACAAACAGGCTAAAGCCCTTTGAAGATTTCTAAAAGTGATTACTTTCCTTTTGGGAAACATTGTTATTAGATTTGTACCAAAGTGATATTTCCAATAAGCCAGGGCTTTCTTTCCGTCTTCCTCCCTTGCCGTGCTGGCACTTCGGCACAAAGGTATTTACTTTAGTTTAATCTTCTTGAGCTTTCTACAACTAGGCAACATGTCCACATAAATTCTTACACGGACAAATACACAAAGAGGCAAAACCCTGTCGCCTTGTTCTCTGCGAAGGTAGATTATCTGTGAATGCACAGAGAAATTTCTCGGGGGATGCTTTGGCGCGGAGTAATAAAACTCGGAGAGTGTTGCCTTTGCCAAGCTGAGACATCTGGTCACCTTATCACAGATAAGTGGGGGTTAGTCCTGGCATCTGCTAGAATTAATCCATTTTGCAAACACAGTTATCCTAATCTCCTAAATATGTCATTCCACAACTGTACAAAGCACTAGGTATACTTTCACCATTCCCTTTTTTCAGTGTGACACGAGATTGATCAAGGCACACTTCAATGCACCAGCTCGTGCAACGTGAACAGTGACACGGTAGAAACGGAAGACAAAAGGAGGTTGGAAATCGGTGTCACAACCCGCACCTGGCCAACTATTTGCTGGTGCCCAGCCTGGTCTACAGCTAGCTACCTAACATCCCTGCATGAATATTCATGTGGGCGGATTTCTCTTTTGTTGCCTGCCTAGTCAGCAGTCACAGAACACATGGTGAGTGTTGGCAGTGCCCGGCCTAGGTAGAGGGGCCGCGGACGGAGGCAGTGGCAGGAACCAGGACCTGTGAGGCTGACTGACATTTCCATCTGTGGCGAGGCCTGGTAATTATCGGGGAGAGGAGCGCCCGCAGCAGCGCGCCATCTGCTAGGGGAGATGGCTCAATGAGGTATGAGCACGAGCGGCACTCCGTCGGGCCACTGCCTGCCTCTGACATGAGGGCTCGCATCTGCTACCGAGGAGCCGGGCCGCCCAACACAGCCTGCCTGCCTGGCCGAGAGAGGGGGCTGACAGGAGGGAGGAGAGCAGCCAAGAGCCCCCATGACCCCCTCCACCCCCACCACCACCCACTGCCATCACTACCACCACTGCCCTGCCAAAGGCACTCTTGACAAACCGCATAGCCCACCCACAAGTTTCCATACAGATCTCGTCAAGTTGTTGGTTGCTTGAAAAGGACGCTTCTTAGTGCCAGTTCTCGCTGAGAAATCCGTCATTGTTATGTCAGTGTCAATAACTGTTGGAACTGGAGGCACGATCGAGTAAACAAACGTATTAAACGATATGCGTTTATAATAGTGCTTGGTTGGGCTTTGTAAGGATATTCTGTACTGGTGAGCTTTTTTACCACAAGATTTGCTTCTGACTCATTTGAGAAGCACAGCTCTGTGAGACCGGTCGGATGTGGGAGCCCGACACCATATCGTTCGCACAGCCTCCTCACACACCTGCCAGGTGCATGTGTGTGTGTGTGTGTGAGAGTGTGTGTGTGTGTGTGTGTATGCGTGCATGTGCGCTCGCCTGTGTGTATGTTGTCCTCATCTCATTGTATCTCTCATTTTGAGCTCAGCATGTACAGTCCAACTGTGGTTCTGTTATTACACACTGCCCTCACACATAGGAACACATTTTCAGATCCACACACTAACATCTCATTAACAATGAGCACACTGCTCACTGAGCAGTCAAGATGGCTAACTACTGAAGAAGACAGCTGTGTGAATTACTGTGTTTGTAAGATGTGGAACCAAGACAGTGTCTCTTATTTTCGATATACTTGTTCTGCTTAAGTGCCAATTTAGAAAAAAGATTTTGCAGATACAGATTTCTAATGATCGCTAAAACTTAGGACGCAATTACCCAGCATTCATAACAGTGAAAGGAACTGCCTTACTCAATTGATTTGCCAGTTAATCTGCGATGTGCTTTTACATAGACTTCAGTCCAAAATGGGGTGTTACAACATCCAATTTTATATAACCCTGTTCTGAGTGACAAGCGATGCCAATATAGATTTTAGTTTTTCATGAAATTAGTCTAAAAAAAATTCTGCAAGTAGTCATTTCCAGCAACACCTATTTTTGAGAGGACGCATGAATGAATTAGCTACTTTGTGGCTTTGTGGGGCATTTATACTATCAACAAACAAAGACAAACACTATTTTTGACATGGATACTGAAAGAGGCACATTTCTCTGTCATGCAGAGTAAAGTAGTGCATCTCTGGCAGTTTCTGGAACTCGCAAACTTTAATTTTTACCTCCTCCTGTTCTGGTTCTTTAACATCTGTCAAGTTGTTGTGGAAGTTGTTTTTACCTTCATGGATCAGTGTTTTCATACTGCCCTCATGGCTCTTGCATCACTTATTACCACTTGAGATTTACTCTAAAGAGGCAGGGAGTAGCATGAGCGAAAAAGAGGGGGAAGGGAGGAGTAGACAGAGCGAGCCAGAGAGAGAGAGAGAGAGAGAGAGAGAGAGAGAGAGAGAGAGAGAGAGAGAGAGAGAGAGAGAGAAGAGCATCTCTTCATTGCAGGATTTTATCTGACTGTTTGGACAGATTGGTAGAATTCAAAATGCAGCAGGGGCCTGTGATGTGGCAATAAAGCATTTGCCTTTGATCCCGCCTCACTATTTTTTCTCCCCTGCACATGTGCACGTCAAAATCAATTAGATCAACTCTGAAGAGGCGGGGCAGCTGCGCATCCTGCACAACAAACCTTTGCATCACCTTAGTTTACCAACAAATCCGGTTATTATTCTCATTGTCAACTCAATTTATACAAACTCCAGCACGCCCGTCACCTGCATACACAACAAACTTCAAGGTGTCTGAAAGATGAAATGGTACACAAATAGAATATCCATCTTAACAGACAGAAACACATGCTTACATCCTAGCCGCAGCTGTCAATTACCTACAAAAACCCCTCTTTTTGAATTTCCCCCCTCCCTGCACTTGGAGTGGCTTTTTCAGATGTCGTAGCACTTATGAGAAATTTGTGACAGCATCAACAGCGCCTATTCCCCATTCAGCAGCATTAACTCTGTGCCATGTGTCTAACAAACGGAGGCCATTCTGGAGCCCTTAATGACAAGGCTGCTCCGCTCCTCTCCTCTCCCCCTCGCTCTTTTCAAATTGCTCTCTAAATGAAGTACAGCTGTGTGGACCAGGTGCTGCCATCCCCCTTTCAGAAAGAACAGGAAATTATGAAATCCCCAAATCCTTCACAAATGGCGGGCAGGAGGGAAGGTTGGAGGACGTCAACCCGACTCGCCTGGTCCGTAGCTACATGTCTCTTGTCGGTGGATGATCTTTCATTCGCGTTCATCATCAAGCTCTTTCTTTCCACTCCTCCGACCCAGATCCTATCACTTTTAACTGTCAGAGCGAACAATGGATGTGCTGATAGCATCATTTTGACTTTAATTTTTAGAAGCATGTATTGGGTGGGTGCAGGCTATGAGGAACAAGACTCGATATGCGCACTAATGCCTGACATTAGGTAGTTGCAATTCAAAGATAATATTTTTTCATATGTATGCAGTTTATACACTAAATTTTATAAATCAAATAAACCGGTTTAAAGATTTCTGACTCAGCTAAATAGATTAAATGTTACCAACAATAAGAAGAGCACCAAGTGATGCTTGCTCTTTCTTTTAGAATAAGGTTTTACTTTAAACCTGCTGTTGCAGCCAACAGTCAGAGCTCTGTGTTTGTTCTCTGTGTGCTAGACAACAGAAAGAGCACAACTGCTGAAGTAGGCCTCCTGCTCAGGAGACTGTCAATGTGCAGCTGTCAATGTCTCCATAAAGCCCCATATCCATAATAGACAAAGCACTCATCAAGCCTCAGCTTCATCTGGCCTCCCAGATGCCCCATCACCAGGGGCAAATCCCATCCAGGACTGAGCGGCGCACCACGCAGCCAGATGTGAGCTGGCAACATGGCCGTGGGGTCAACACATGGCAAAGGTAGACCCAATAAATGAATTATACTCTGATTATCATAAATGTGGCATCTGAGCGTGGCGCTTGCGTTACTGTTGTTGGGTTGGGAAATGCTGGGACATATTGTATCAGCTGCACTGCTGCTTCTGAACGGTGCACATGCGCACAGATTTACACGAGAATAATATCATTTCAAACGAAAAGGTCAATTTTGTCATTTTAATTGGAAAAAAACAACAACATATAGTGTATGTGTGCATATGATTTTGTATTAATTTGCGTTTCATTCAAACTTTCTGCAATTAAAATTACAGGGGGTAACATGATGGAGCCAACACATATTTAGGATTCTCAGAATGATTCCATGCCATATGCCCTGTATTTGTACATAATTCCACAATGTTCTAGGTCGCTCCCCCAAACATATTCTGTTTCGTCACATGCCAAAAAGACCTTTCCCCCCCCCCACCACCCCTCCCTTCCTCGGTTCGACACGTTTGCATGCGGTATCTGGCTGCCCTGGCTCCCTGTCTTCCCCTTTAAAATGCCATGCCAACTTCAGAGGACCCAGGTGTATGGGTCCGTTATCAATTCCACTAACAAGCGTGCTTACTGGGATCACAGGACGCGTTGTGGCTTGCTTTAAAGTCCCCGTCTGTAGCCAAGGCTGACCTGAATTGGAGACATGCGGCCCCCTGCTGATAGCAGCCAACCTCTGATGGGCAGTCCCTCTCCCAGACTTGGCCAGCACTCCGCCTGGGAAGGAGGAGGGGAGAGAAGAACTCTTTGAAATGCTGGAGTTCCATGAAGAATTGAGAAGCAGGACAGAATCAAAGGCTTCTGATATAGGAAGGGAAGAAAAATATAGAATCAAGACTTGAGATGAGGAAAAAGGGAAGATCGAAAAAAAGAAAAGCCCCTCCGACCGCCCCCCCCCCCCCCCCCCCCCCCCCACACACACACACCCATACACACACACCCACTTGATCGCATATATACACTATGAACAAAGAACATATCTGAAGTTTCAAAGAAACTTCTATATCTCACTGCCACAGAGGCCTTCACATGAGGCCCACAGTGTAAAGAAAAATGAAATTATGGTATCAGCAGCAGTTCTACAAAGACGGTTCATATCGCACATAGGAAGTCAAATATAACCCTGCAGGACATGCGCACACAGTTTTAACATCAAACAACTGGCCTTTACTGACGATATCACGCAGTATGTCTTACAGAACCGTGTTCCACATTGAATTCTATGATCAGAGTGTTTTTTGTATACAGAATATTATTTTCAAATGTATTAGGATGTACAATATGTGTGTGTGTGCTCCGATGTGCATTTTTATTTTAAATTGTGTGATTGGCTGTATTTCTTTTTTCTTTTTACACCATTTTTTAGCTATGAGAGCTGTGTGACTTTGGAGTTTTTCATGTTGTCAGTTTTCTGTCTGTCAGTCCATCATTTTGGTCCAGTCTGAATTATCAACTGTTAGATGGAATGCCGCACTATCTTGGAACAGTGGTATTTGTGGTTTGATGTGAAGTATTTAGGATGGATTGCCTTCAGGTGCAGCCATGGCACAGCTACTATGAGTGAAATAATTATTTTTGTCTCTGAGATTTAAGTAAACCTTTTGGCCATCACATACATCGTGTCGATTGCTTGCCAATCAATACGAGTAGTGTACTGCTTATTTAGAGTGGGGTGAAAACACAGATTTAGACAAAATTCGAAATGGCGGAAAATCTATAAAGGCGCAAATGGGTGTGGCCTACATCGAAAGGTTTGTCAGGAAGAATGGTTTTAAAGGTATAGAAACGGACAGACTAACAGAGATTCCTTGCTTTAAACAGAGAGATATATGCATCTTTTGTGTACACCGAAGAGCTATAGCTTTCCCAATCGTAACAATTCATATATTCATCTTCTCCTCAAGACAAGTCATCATAAACATGAGCTGTCATCTTTATTGTGATTATCTTACATTTCATATAGCGCCATCAAAAGGTCGAAATGTCATTTGTCCAATACCTTGGTTTATGACCAAACACTTACAAAAATGACAGTCAGCTGTACATTCTGTTTAGTGTTCATTAGTAAAAGATGTAGACTGTAGACTGCTGTAGACTCTTGGTCTTGTCTTTCAAAGTGAACAATATGGGTCCATGGATGATGAAAAGAAAATGGGCGCATGTGTAGAAATGAGTCTGTAACTCTGCTGTTGCTGCTGCCTGTATTGGTGGTGATGGTGGCAGCTGAAGGCCATTATGTCCAGGTGGCCTAGAGGATGCAGGGGCTTTACTGAGAGCTATACACACACTATACGCACGCACACACATACACACACACGCATGCACAGAAAGCTTCACAGCTGCTAGGGCCCGCTGCATGTCAATTAGGATGGCGGAGAATGTACAGGGACACATGGACATTCACACAGCACATGTATAATGCATGACAGGTTGGATGGAGTGTATTGAGGTCTACCAGTAGCAGTCGTCGTGTATAAAAAAAAAAAAAAAAAAAAAAAATATATATATATATATATATATATATATATATATATATATATATATATATATATATTTCAGATCGGATCACACACACCTGAGGTTCTCACTGGCAGGTGATGTGACTTGATGTGAGTACGCTCGTGAGGTTTGAGGACAGGGTGCTTATTATCTGTTCTATATTTGTATTTCACTCCCTCACCCAAAGTAAATGAGAGAAATGAATGTATTGCTTCAGGTAGGAGAAAAAGAGGCGAAAGTGAAGTGAAAGTATTGTGACCCCCATTAAATTCCTAGAACAATGCCTTAATTTCTATTCGCACCTGAAACAAAACAGTTTCCATGGTTCAGTCAGCAGCAGGATCCTATTTTAACTAGGATAAGACAAGGAGAAAAGGAAGTCAATTAAGAAGCTGATTGACAGTGATTTTTTAACATTAAGATGATGTTAACCACATATCTTAATAGTAGCAGCTAGTATTAAATGTTGTGTTCAGATCTGATGTGATGTTTTGCCCCTTCACAGAAAGAATACTCATTTTAAGGTCAAAGGAAGTGGGAAGAAGCAGCTAGCACATTATGCTGATTACTCTTATGAAAATTGCATGTAGCGGGGTGAAGGGTCACCGGAGCTTAATTCCGTTTTCATGTTTTGTTTCACACTAGCCAAGCTGTGGGTGTCTGTGTGAGGCACTGTTTGCTATTGGCCTTGACAGCACACAGTGTAATTGGCTCGCTAAGGTGATTCAGTAATCGCCTGAGTGACACCTTCTCTGGCAAATTTTGACATTGGAGGTGGATGAGGATGCGGTGGGCTTCAAGTGCCAAGGGAGCTAACCTTGTAGGAAAACCAAATTACACAGCAGGGAAATGTGGAGGAGACCCACTTGATTCCGTGTATTTGCATCATATTATGAAAAGGGGCATTTTTAAGTGAATGCTGTTTTTTTCATCTCATGCCTATAATCTCAATTCTATTGGCTTTAACTATTCATCCTTGTCCTTTACCGTGCTGATCTAATGTAATCCACTGCCCTTGCCTTCTTTTCCTGTTTTTGCCCCCTTTTCAACTTCCATGTCATCATCGCCTACTTTTTGCTCACTCTCCCCTAACTTTGCCGCTACTTCTCTGGATTATCACTACTGCCGCCCTTCTCCTTGTCTTCCCATCCTCTTCATCCTCCTCCTGAACTCCTCTTCTCCCCTTTCTTCCGCCTCCTCCTCCACTTCCTTCTCCTCCCTTTCGCTCCTGGCTTAGCTCTTTGAGAGGAGGAGCAGCCAGCGCTGTTCTGTTCCTCAGGACTGTCCTCCTCGCGCAGAACACAGATGGTTATTATGGAGCTGCACATAAATTGATTATGTTGGAAATTAACTGTTGCTGTCAAAGGCAGCCGCCAACCTGTCCCAGTGTGTCCCTGTGCCCGCTGATGCATAGGATCCAGCTGATGGACCAGATGTTTGCACAGTGCGGCGCTCCTTTTAAGGTCAGCACAAAAGTGGTATGGGGCTCTCTGATCTCCGTCTCTTTGTACTTTCAGCCAGTGCCCTCTTGCTTTTTGACATTTTGAGGAAGTAAAGCGTGAATTTTCTAACATGGATTAGATGATTGTCATGTTGATGTGTTTCATTTCATATCAATTGATTTTTATTTCATCATTATCATTTTTAATGTTTTTTTGGGATTAAATGTCTTTTCCACAGGTAAAACAAATTAAATTTAGTTTTTTTGAACATTAAGGAACAAGTATAATTTAATCTCTGGGAAGTTGAAGTTGGCCTTACGTTTGTGCCAGAAGACCATGTTGTCTCTTCAACAGTACCCGGCACACCAAGAGTCTCCAAACGCTGTCCCTAAGTAGGACTGTCTTCCAGCAGCTCATTACAGTTTGGTCTGGATAACCATGATGGGTGACTCCTGGCTGTGGCCTCGGGGGACAGGTAGCACAATGCCAAACTCAGCAGAAAGTCAGGTCTTAGGAGTGTTGCTACATCGTTTTCCAGGCCTGACCTTGATTCCAAGCCCACTCCTGCATGTTTCCGTATGCATGGCAGAGTTCGGAGGGCTGCCAAAATCTGAGCCAAACAGGGAAGAGAAGCCCCCTGTGATTCACACACACACACAGCAACACACAGACACATGAGTAAACACACACAGACATGGGCCAAATCCCATCACGAAGGTTAACTTCCATGGAAATGGAACGCTGAATAAGTTGATACATATCATATACTGGATTATGATTTACAAGCTGGACAATTGTAAAGCTTTGTTAGACTTTTTTCCCATGATCACTGTATTACACATGTTTGGAACTAAGTTGAATGCATTGGGTGGCTCTCCTTCTTTTCCAGTTATGATTTGCTTTTACAGTTATGAAAATAAACATTTTTGTATGATGCACCTCTACCATTGCATTAAATATGTTATTAAATATGCTCTCTATTGCAAAAGCATTTGGATTTTCACCACACAGCTGAACAACAGTTTAAAATCTCTTTCGATTAAAAACTACAGCTTGTAGGCAGCATACAGCTTTTCTGGTCAGTTAACTAACTGAATCCTTTCTGAGGCCAGATAAGCATAGTGACATGAATATGAATGTCAGCAGGTGATAAACAGAGTGGATTTCTGGGATGTGTGACTGTTTGCGACACATACCCCTCACACCCCAGATGTAGGCGAGCTGGGGAGGCTGCCACTCAATTTGACGACATCTGAGCAGCTAGCATCAGTAATTGGCTACAACAGCAAGGGTCTCATAGAAAAGTTTGCAAATGCAGAAATGAGACGAAGACAGACAATGACAGTATACCATATTTCTGCAAGTGCGTGCTAAGTGCTGTTTACCAGAATGAAAATGTACTGCATATATATATGGTGAATTTTTCATAGTGTGGAACTGCTTAAATGGAATGGAATATCACTCCAGTGTAAAATGAATCTCAGAGGAGAGGGAAATTAGGCTAAAAGAGAGATGACTCCAGCACATTTAAATGCAGCAAAGAGTTTAGAAATCAATATTTCTTACAGCATAGACTGTTATTGATGGGCGGTGTAGGAAAAAAAGTTTTCAATAAAATACTAGTACAGTGCAACACTTACCGAGATAATGCCAATTTAGGGTTATGAACTCAGGATAATCTCTTCTAGTTTCTATTTGCAAATGGTCACTTAGGAAGTACATATGAAATACAATACTGTAACATGAGTAAAGACAACGACTACATCAGTGCAAAAGGAACAAATATTATTCAAGTAGGATAAAGTAAGCTGTACTGAATTGAATGTTACATACTTGCATTTTA
Source organism: Lepturacanthus savala (assembly GCA_030544235.1). Classification (NCBI taxonomy): domain Eukaryota; kingdom Metazoa; phylum Chordata; class Actinopteri; order Scombriformes; family Trichiuridae; genus Lepturacanthus; species Lepturacanthus savala. The sequence goes on along the minus strand of CM060469.1, from coordinate 13,827,926 downwards.
TCAGATCTCTTTACCTCTTAGGGGAAAGCATTTGGCAAGAAAACATGTTCTTACAATCTCCCAATTTCAATCATTATGGTGAACTGTACAGATGATGAAAACCACTGACAAGTCCAAATAAATAGTCAAAAAAAAATCCACCAAGTCCACCATGACTGTTCACAAAGTGTGCAATTTAAAAGTCCAATGAAATCCATATGCTATTGATGAAAGGTCACATTTACCATTTATAAGTAGGAGCTCTACCCCTCTTGTTTATCATGAAATCGTTATAGAAATAATAATGGTCGTACCATTACACAGCATAGCATCATTCTGCAAATGTTTTGAATCGACAGACTGCGAGTGATAATGCTATTACAACAAAGCGTTGACTGTCAGATCTGAAAAGGCTCCCTTACTGCATGTAGCAAGAAAACTGTAACGTTCAAGAGCTATAGCATGAGTTCCTGAAAATTAAACTTTTTACAATGTTATTTTAAAGTTACACACTTTTTGTTTTTATTGGCCATATAATAGTTTAGAGTGGGTTCCTTGTTATTCTAGCTGCTCCTCAGTGGAGGACACGTTGCATATTAACTATGGTTTTGACATATTTGAACAAGTGTATCTTCCTTTACAAAATATTTGTGTATAATATCTTTCAACATCCAGACCAAGTTTTTTTCAAAAAGGGAAAGAAAACTAATTCAGGATTTCAGAGCAATGTGCGTTCATTGTCCCACAACTTAGATTATGAGAGAGAAAAGGCTGTAGGATTTCTGGTGATTTACACTCCTCTGTATAAAAAAAGGGAAGGAATCTCCTTTTCTTCTCATCTCTATCAGGCTGGAACACCTTGGGCTGATAGGAGCTCTGAGGTAGCTACAAGCTTAAATGAAAATGTCCCATATTAGTGTGCGCACACATGCGTATTTTCTTGCACACATCTGTGTGAATGTATTGGCGTGTCTTCATGTGTGTGTCTGTGTGGCTGTGCGTACGGCGGTAGTGGTGGGAGATATTTTCCAATCACTGCTCTGCCGGTTTCTCATTGTTCTGGGACGCTGTTTGCCACTCTGCACGATTAACAGTATTATCTGTACCTAGCCCAGTCAGCCAGCCAGTCCTTGGGCCATTGTGTTCCCGTCAGGGGTGAGTGCTCCCGGCGCTGTGTGTCATGCCTGCCCCCCCCCCGACAGCAGGGACAGGCTTGGCTAGGCCCAGGTGGGACGTGCTGGCATTTGGGCACTGTCCGCTGCAGGAGGGAAGCGGTAGATGGGAGGGGGACTGGGGGACTGGGGGGTGGGGGGTGGCCTCCACAGCAGGCAAGGGGCAGAGAATGGGTCCCTTTGCCCAGCCACATCCCCAGCCCCAGTTCAGGGGTGAGGAGGGGTGAGCGGGTGAGGATGGGAAGCCCCCGGAGGCCACCTTTGTGTGCCCTGAGCATCAAGCTCCATCTGGTCACTCTGCAGAAAGGACAGCGCCTGTGACAAGCTTGCTTTTAGCAATCGCCTCTTCATTTTTTTTGGTTCCCTCTGCCCTTCTTTCTCTTGTAGTCTTGCTTTAATACATACTTAGTTTTTCCAAACATCTTGAAAAAGAACGCATATTTTCCTAATTGTTTCCATCATTGGAAAGCAAACTCAACATATTTACTCAAGCACCAAACCAGCTATATTTCAGCACAGGGACTGATAATGAATCAAGGCAGTCTTTTGCTCGAATTTGATTTGGTGATGCAGTGTCCTCTGATGTAAATATCATATTAGCATACTATTGACTGAACTGATGCTCTCCATCTCAGTCCCTCTTCCTCTCACTTCCTCCCTGCCTCCAGGCCTCTTTCACCACTGACCCATGTGCCCTCCCCTTTGATGAACTCATGAATTCATTGCCCTGGTTCTCGGGCCCCTCTCTTCCACTCCTGCTCTTTACCCCTCTTCCCTATGCTGTATAATTGACTCAGCTGCAGCCTTTGTGATATAATAGCTAGTTTACCTGGCAGAATGACATTTCACAGGCTCTGAGCCACCATAAAGCTAATTGTTCTAGAGCGAAAGGGAGAGAGCAGTGTCTATGTGTGTGCTGCTGATGATAAGAGGAGAGCAGTCGCTCCATTTGTGCTGTATAGGCCAGTGGGGGGTTAGAAGTGACATTTATCTCCACACTGAGCCTCAGACCGAGCCATGGCCCGATGTACTCTCTCTGTCTCCCCCTCCTGCGCTCTCTCTCAAATTTAGTCTCTATTAACTTACATGGACTTTGTTTTATTAGTTTTTAATACCTTGTAGATGTGTGTGTGTGTGTGTGTGTGCATGCACCTAGTTATTGTATGCTTCCTACACCTTAAACCAGTCACCCTGCACAAGAAAGATATTCTTTAATTAAGCGATTTTTTTGCCATTCAGCAACATGTAGATGGAATAACAAACATACCTGTACATGGAAAGGAAGGGCAGGTAGTTTTCTGCAGTGGAATACTGACATGTCGTTTCAGGTTTTGCAGTATAGCTGTCCTCTATATGTCTTCTTTAAAATGAATCTATGGTAGCAGTCCATTTGTTCTAAACACTGCCTTAAAAGATAGTGCTGTTTTTACTGAAATATATCACAACACTGATTAAACGTGGTCCTCTGTCATCTTAAATGTTTATCAGAGATGCTGTTGAGAGTAAACTGCTGCCTGAGCAATCTGATTGACAAACCTACACATTATATATCATGTAATTCATGTAAGCTATGAGTAAGGTATTCTAAGAGAATTCTGTTTAGATGTAATGTTACAATGTTTGATATTCCTAGTAAATGCCTCCAAATTTCAAATAATGAAATAAACATAGAAGTGAATCCTGTTTGCAAAAAGCAGAATTCAGACAGTTCTGACTCCACTGTTTCTTTTGTTTTTTTTCCTTTCCGCTTGTGCCGGGTTTTATTATATATCATTTACTCCACGTACGGTCCATAAAGTTCATTGTTCTGCTAATACACAGCACAGTAAAATCAACTGGAAATATAAAAATATCTCCAGATCTTGTTTCTCAACGTGTATTTGGCACTGCTGACAAAGCTCTGTTACTTCAGTGAAGATTTAATTTCCTGTACATTCTGCACAACATCTCCTATTATTTAATCATTTAAAAGCTTTTGATTTGAACAAACCATAAAAAGCAACTCTAATGGAGTCCCTGAATAAAATAAAGAGCTGGAAATGAGCAAAATAGGTCCTCTTGAATTTAAAGCTTTTTCTCAATAAGTATGATCATGTCTTTAATTGTGTATAAGATCTGGATGAATGCAATATTTTGCTCAGAAATGCAAGGCTGACGCTATGATTTTCTGAAGATGCACACAAGGTTGTTATCATTGTCTGAATTGACCATCATTGTCTATTTCCCTAAAGCCGCTGTGGGTGTAGACTTTTGTTCCAACCAAGCGGTTACACACCTGATTTCTACTAATCAACCATTACAGCCCTTGCTAAGGACCTTCATTAGTAGAATCAGGTGTGTTCCTGCTTGGATGGAACAAAAACCTGCACCCACAGTGGCTCTCTAGGACCAGGGTTGCCTACCCCTGGCCTGTCTCCTATATGGTCTCTGGTCAAATTGTGTGGTATCTACATTAGTTACATTTATGAAACATGTTACATAAAAATGAATGTGATTCTAAGCGCATCACAAAATATAGTGTCGCCTATATTGTGGGTGTCTAAGAATTGAAATATAGCAGCCTGCCTGCCCATCATTCCACAGAATCTGATTTTTTATATATCTAGTCTGTACTCTCTGACAACATAGTCAGAGAGTAGAGACCTGCCGCTGACATGTTTTGTATCGATTCTGTCTGTCTGACATTCAGATAGCCCTGTCTAGAGTTTCATCGGAGAGAAAGCGATGGAGGGACAAATATATAAAGAGAAGAGAAAGCTCCAGAGGGAGAGCAGCTGCTCAGCAGTGCAAGAAGATACATTTCATAATGGCAACATATTGCTATTGATTCCAAGTTTGAATGGGAGCATTGATTTGATTGAACAGTCATTACATCGTGGCCCTTAACAACTCTAATGTGATCAGACTAAAAGCATGTCTAATGTTATCTACCTAGGGAAGGATTTTTTGACTGTGCATGTATGTAGTACTTCGACATTTTGGTAAATACTCTTATTTGCTTCCTTGCTGAGCATCAGATGAGAAGAGGGATACTCTCTTTTCTTGCAATAAGCCTATACATATACTGTAAAAACACAACAAAAGAGCTTGCCCGGCACTGATTAAAGTAAACAAAACACATACCAACACTTCCGTCTCAATAATTAATGTGTTATTTCTCGGTGAACAGCGACTGGCCTCAGCCGCATCATCACCGTGGGTTTGTAAGGCAGGCAAACAACAGAGACTCCACTTACTGATCAACTAATCATTTTTATATTTCTATTCAATATCCATGTTAATACATGAAGTTTAGAGGTGTTGATTGGCATAATTGTCTTTAGCAAGACACTGTCTGTTCTCACCTGCGTCTTGGCTATGCAGAGCTAGGCTAATTGCCGCCTGGCTCTTGCTATATACACGCAGAGGTGTATGAAGTACAGGAAGGATTCAATAAAATTACAGGTATCTTACCATGAAATTACTTTTGTTGAAATAATATTATATGAGCTTAGCAACACCAAATGACCCAGATTAAGAACATTCTCTAGGAGGTAGGTGTATCTGTGTCAAAGTCAACAATGAAATACAGACGTCAGAAAAAGTATGGTTGGCCACAAGATGTAAACCATTGGTAAGCCTCAAAAACAGGAAAATCAGATTAAAGTTTGCCAAAATAGCATCCATCCTATGGACAGAGGAGCCAAAAATCAACTGGGATGTTGGGGAAGAAGAAAAGTATCGAGAAGGAGAAGAACTGCTCATGATCCAAATCATACAACTTCATCAATGAAGTATGGTGATGGTACTGTTATGGCATGGGCATGTAAGGCTGCCAATGGAACTGGTTCCTTTGTATTTATTGATGATGTGACTGCTGACAAATGGAAAGGGATGAATACTGAAATGTTTCAGGCAATATTATCTGCTCATATTCAGCCAAATGCTTCAGAACTCATTGGACGGCGTTTCACACTGCAGATGGAGAATTACCCGAAGCATACTGCAAAAGCAACTAAAGAGGTTTTTTTTAAGGCAGAGAAGTGGAATGTTATGCAATGGCCAAGTCAATCACATGACCTGAATCCAATTGAGCATGCATTTCACTCACTGGAGACAAAACTGAAGGGAAAATGCCCCAAGAACAAGCAGGAACTGAAGACAGCTGCAGTAGAGGCCTGGCAGAGCATCACCAGGGACGAAACCCAGCGTCTGGTGATGTCTTTGTTTTCTAGACTTCGGGCTGTCACTTACTGCAAAGAATTTGTACCTAAGTATTAAAAAGTAACAGTTTGATGTATGATTGTTATTTGTCCAATTACCTTTGGTCTGTAAAAAGTAGGAGGCATGTGTAAAAACTGCTGTAGTGAAAGTCTGCACATATCAAATCTATCTTTATTATCTTGTTCAGTCAAAAAGTTGAAATTTTGAAAGTTGAAATGGAGAAATATATATATATATATATATATATATATATATATATATATATATATATATATATATATATATATATATATATATATATATATATATATATATATATATATATATATGCATTTTGAGAATGAGGAAGTTAGTTACTCTCAGTGTTCACTGGAGGCTTCAGGTTTTCAAATAGCACTTGTGTGAATTGAATATTGAATGAGAATTAGCTTCCAAACTATTTTTGAAGTCACACGTCATACTTGTATACTCCTTTGCAGTTAAATTGTTATTATATGTTGCAGTAAGTAAAAAAATTGCCTATGAAAAATGAGTGAAAGTTGTAAGTAATGTCTTATTACTTCATTACATTACATCACTGCAACCACTAGAGTGTTATCTATCTTCTTACAGCAGGGGTCTCCAACCCTGGTCCTGGAGAGCCACTGTGGGTGCAGGTTTTTGTTCCAACCAAGCAGTTACACGCCTGATTCTGCTAATCAACCACCAGGGCCCTCACTAAGGACCTTCATTAGTAGAATCAGGTGTGTAACTACTTTGTTGGAACAAAAGCCTGCACCCATATTGGCTCTCCAGGACAGAGGAGGGAGACTTGTATCTAAGGTTTTGAATTGTTTTTTAAGAAATTACAAAATGTTGAATAAAATGTAAAGATCAAAATATGTAAAGCTAAGTTGGAAAATAGACGTTTAGCTGAAGCCGAGAGAGACATAAAAGATCTGCGGTAATGACACACATTGCATTTGCAAAGCCTACATTTCCAGTTTTAGTCATGCTCCAAATAAACATCCTTTCATGTCGGTGTTGCTATCCATCCATGCTGGCAGGTTTTGAGGAGGCATGTCCGCCTGCCTCTGTGTTGAACAGACTGTGGGATGTCACTGTAGTGTCACTAGGTTTCTTCTGCTCTGTTCCTGTCAAAAAACCCACAGGCCCACCCATCCAAGATGGCCTCTCTGCTTCCCACTTAGAGAAATAGATGGAGTGTTTAAGTGTTTTTGTCGAGTCAAATGGCACCAGGCAGATGACTGCATGCCATTACCATAATTTACCCTGATACAGGCTGTCAGGGTGTATCATCAGCAGGTCTGTTTCCTGCCCTATGGAGCTTCCAGGAGCTTATATAGACAGACAGGTGTAGCACTTGGCAGCCAACGTGTGAAGCTCTATGCAGGTTCAGATTGTTGCTTAGATTGGCAGAGTTTTGTTTGTTGTCTGCCACAGCTTGTCACCAGTAAAGTTAGCTTCACTTTGTCTACTCCGGTGACAGCTGAGGGGTGCTGAGTGTCACTCGTCCTTCAGTCTGTCTGTCTGTCCATCCCCACCTGTCTCTCTCTGCCAACGCTTTCAGGGGCTGCCCGCACAAATCTGTCAGGCAGATGGGGGGCCAGCTTTTTACATGTCACTTGAGGGACGCTCAGGCAACACAATCTGTAGCCCACAATGCAGCGTGTTTGAACCTTGAGAAACCCGAATGGAGAATCGATGCAGCGCCATGCACGGCCCAGATTCTCTGATGAATCTCTCCATATCCTGCCTGTCTGCGTCTACCTTCTGCCGGGCTCCTTTAGAAGAACTCTGCATCTTTTATTTATCCCTTGAAATAAGGCTGGACCCTGACGAGAGCATAGGCTGCACACACGCAGACACACACGCTCTCTCTCTCTCACACACGCACACACAAATGGGCCTCCTTCTGTTACTGAAAAGTCTGCAATTATGGAGAGAGAGGGGAGGGACAGTTGGGATTTGCATATGTCGTTGAGAGAAGAAACTACATCTCCCACAAGGCCCGGCGGTGGAAATGAACCAGCTGTCCATGGTTTGTAGATCAGATCTCATCCTCTTGATTACGAAATCACAGAATAATAAGGACCAAAAAGTTGTGGGCCACGCTGTTTGTTCCTCCTTTGTTGTTCCCTAGAACAGAAGTTATTTTGCTTCCGCTGCCTCCGAGCTGTTTGCCATGTGCCAATGTTTGGTGCACTGTGCTCCACTTGTTCTCCTTCTCACACAGAAAATCAGACGGCTCCAGCCCTGCCCTTCCAAAGCTGTCATGTGAACTCCCGCCTTTTGTTTCATTTACATTTTGAGGCACAGCCCATCAATTCCCCCTCTTCCCGCTGCCCCCTGCCAACACCACCACCCCACCACACCAACTGGCTTCATCAAAAATGCAGAGTTCAAACTAATTAGTGACATTTGGCCATTTGTGAAAGTTTTTCCTCTCTAAGCTCAGCTTCTGTCAAGCATGGCCTCATAGCTTATAGAGGAAAATACTTTTCAATATGAACAATTAGAAAAACATATATCAACGACAAAAAGATATTTCTATCTCTACATCAATGCAGATCCGAATACAGAATAACTTATAATGTATTACTGTACGACATAGAATTAACCCATGATGATAATTCGACTCGAATCTCTCTACATAAAGCAAGGAATCTCTGTATATGTGTCTCTGTATATGTTCTTCATATATCACATCGTGAGTCCTGCTGGAACAAGAAAAAAAAGAGAAAAGTCACCTCTGTACACATGCGAAGTTGGTTGGATGAATGGTTCTTGAGAAATGTATGAAAATACCTCACAAAATTCACTTCCACATCTTTTCCGCCTGTGGCGTCAACGAGCAGAAATAGGGACAGCGCCCCTGCATTGCAACCTACATTGTGGTCGGTGGAGGAATTACATCCATATGGATATGTAGTGACATTTCAGAGTTGAGCTCTACTATTTATATTCAAGACAGAGTGCAGAATGTTTCAGGCTTTGAATAGGCAATGCACTTAATCTGATCAACTTTAGCTCAAAGTTGTAGCATCTCCCAAGATCCTGCATGTGAGGAATTTAGGGGAAGGGCACTAATCTCTCCAGGAATAGAGAAATACCCATTCCAGACAGGCATATTTATCTACTAGTTAGATCGTAAAAGAATTTTTACAGATATTGCATGAATTAACTCCCTGCTAACATTGTGTTTTCAATTCCTAAATATTTAGTTGTAAATTCAATAAGGATCTTATTTAATATTACAAAGAGTAGAACCCACCGATCAAATTCTTATTCTAATACCACAAAAAATAAATGAGCTATAATCGTTTGCATGTGTATGCATATGTGCAATATGTGGAAGCCTTGCAGTTGATTTAAAGATTTGCTTTTGTCATGAGAGACATCTGTCTCACTGATTAAATATAGCTCTCAGTATGAAGGCAAACATCTGTAGGGACAAAAATAAATAAATGATGTGATAAAGTGATGACATGAAAGCTTAATTATACAGATAAGTATCGCGGTTCTAATAGCAGCTTGTGTAGAATCTGGGGGCTGGAGATAGGATACATGCACGGACACACACAGGGCTATTCAATGTGATTTGGCCAGTGCAGTGATATTTTCAAAGGGCTTGTGGTAAGGTGTCTCTGTGCTGCCAGCTGTTCTTCAGCGAGGATGCAAACAGGTGTTGTGTATATCATTTTTTTTCTATAAACAGCCTTGTTTTCAGCCTGACCATCATACATGTCTGCACTGAAACATCTACAGACCAAGTCTATAAAGGAAGCACATAATCTTTACAGTGAAGTTAAAAGAGCTGTAATTAATATTTTTTATATGAATAACTGACCACATGGCTACACGTGAAAGTGATAATTCATAGTGATGAGCTCACAGAGGTTTATCCCTGGAATCTGCAGCTCCCCTCATCTCTATGGAGCTTTATAGCACCTTTCAGCTGTTTTTACGGCCCACAACTTTACTGTTTTGGTTCACCCTTACTGCTCACATCAGTTTCATCATTTTCAACTGCAGCAGGCAGCTGTTTTCAGCGAATAATCTCCAAAAAATTGACCGAACATGTAACCTGTCCTACACCAAACAGCACACGGATAAACTTAGCTACTGCAAATTCAATATAGAGGTCCAGTTAGCAGGTAAAAAGCTAAATATATGTCTCAGGAGTTAGTGTAGTGAGAAAATATTGGATTGTTTCGTCGAATGAATGCTAAAAAAGGGGGATAATATGTCAGTGTCGTCATCGTTTTTGCACCAAAGCGGCCAATAAATCAATTATTGCAGTTTTAAAGGGGAACTCCGTTGATTTTACACTTAAAAGGGAAGTGGGCTGATTTTACACATCAAAGCCTTTTTACAGGTGTTGGGTGGAGAGTACTACTGCATATATGAAAACCGTTATGTAAAGCCATTGTTGCTCCAGGGGAGATGCACAAATGGCATGCTGGTTGGGGCTGAAGACACATTTGAAAATGAGAAAAAAAACAAAAACAGTGTGGATTTAGAAAGAAGTGAGCTAGACAGACATCTGTAGCCTGCCTCATTGTTTCTTCAGTCTGGCAGCTCTAAGCTACATTACTAGCGTAACACACCTGATTCTGAAAGGAAAACGTGGAATAAACACAAAATGTGAAAAAGATGTGGTTGGACCGCATTGGTTAAGACAATATCATAAAAGTGCAATTTCAGATTGACAGAGTCTTCTTTTAAAGGTCATCTGCAATACTGAAGTCACTGAAAATGGTTGCAACCCACGAAGTTCAATACAAAGTTCACCTTGGGTTTGAGACTATAAATATTATATCTTGTAAAAAGACTGTTTGCATTTTCAGGCACGGAAAGTCTGACAAAAATATCCAAGGTTTTTGCAGTCTGACCAGCAGGCATTAGGCATTTTCTGATTCAGCATCAGATTTGTTAATCGAACAGTTGTGTTATAATCTTTTTGTCAGGATTAATCAAATTTCTTCTGTGTGACAGAGTTGACTCAAATGTAGTTACACTCCTGTCTGTTGTATCATCCCCATGAGATGCAACATCTGACTCAGACCCACATGACGTGTTATAGCACACAGTCGCCTAATTATTCACAATAGCACAGCACCCTGTCCGCTGACTCAACAGGACTGAATGACATCTTGTCAGAAAGTGTGTGCATCTCTGACCTTTACAAAGAGTAAGGTGCTGAAATCCACATATCGCTGTTCAGTTTAATCTGATGTTTTCCTGTTTTTAGAATCCACCCACAGCCCCGGAATATAGTTCTGGAATCTAAAAGAGCATGGCTGCAAGGCTGAAAGTTTCTGCCAAACTTTCTTCTACCCGGGTGAGAGGGGAGCACTTGAAAATGAGTGAACAGCAGAACATGGTGAGGAATGGAGTAGTGCAGGTGAGGAGAGGGGAGGTAAAAAGCTGACAGCGTTAATATGGAACCAAAAGGAGAGTGCAACCTGGCAGTCACTCAAATCCTGCACCTGCACCTTTATAAAACAAGCTCTCTGGTGTGCCTCTCTGGCTCCCTCTCTCTCTTTTTGTTCCCTTCATTTCTCTCTCTTTCTCCCTCCCTCCCCCCCTTTCCTTTCCATGTGTTGTGGCTTGGGGCGTTGTCATTTTCGGCATGTTTTCTCTACACTGTGCACTCTGTGTGTGTGTGTTAATTGCGGCCATCCTTGGGGAAGGGGAGAACGATGAGGAGGACCTGTTCAAGAACAGCCGTGCCAGGTTCTGTGGTACGACTCAGCGTGGAGTTACAGACACCTGGTCTGCCTGAAGGGCAAGAAGAAGGTATACTTGCCTTTTCCTCGCTCCCTCCTTTTGCCCTCCCCCCACTTTCTGTTCGACCTCTCTCTCTTTCTTTTCCCCGTGTCTCTCTCACTTTCACACAGTCTCTCTCTCTCTGTGTCTCTGCTCTCTCCTCGAGCTTTGAGAAAACAGCTGCTGTACAGCCTGTGCACAGGCATCCCACCTTACCAGCCCAACCTATCCCATCAATCATGGCACACTACTAACCGCTGTTTGTACGGATGCAAGTGTGCTAGAAAGGAGGAAACGTATAACTTTGTGGTTCAATGACTTTGAAACAATTCATCCAGAAGGCCTGAGGCCACATTACCAGTTGACAGTGCTTCATAAATTACCACAATATATCACTGACCATCCCACACAACTCTGATCAAAGCACTTGAGAGCAGGCAGAGTGTATTTCTGAACCCATCGCTGAGACCGTTTATATATTCAAGCATCATCTTAGTTTATAGCCAGCATTTCTCCCATCAGTTTAAATATAAGAGCAAACGGCGAAATAAGATCGCTTCAAGCTCAGTTTTCGCCAGATTATCAGGCTCTTCATGAGAACATCTGAAATGTTGGCAACATTTCTATTTTGGAGAGAAATTCCATTCCCAGGATCTCAGTTATTAACAGTGAGTAGAAATTTATCCAAACCAATGACGAAAAAAACAGGTTGCTATAAACGAGAATTACACTTTCAGTATATTCAGTATACAATATCAGTAAAAAAAAAATGCAGAGCCATCATTTACGTGAATGGGACCTCTGTTTTGACCTCTATTTGTCAAATGTGTATAAGTGGACATTCCTGGTAGATAACACTGTAATATGAACAACGTATTTCTAGCGTTTACCATCCTGCAGTTGTCATTATAACATCCTCTGTTGTTGGTCTGATTACAAACTTCAATTCCAAGTAGACTGATATATTTGTGTGTGTGTGTGAAATCATTTCAGCAAAATGATCAGATTTAACATCTAGAAATGAACAGGGATCTGTGTCCATCGAGGCGCTTCGTCACTTTGCCGCTGCTCTTTGGCCTTTCCGCTCAACTCTGACATTCACCATCAGCTTTGTGGCCATATGTGCGCATGGTGGTTGAGTGATGAAAAAGTTTCCCGTTTTCATATTCAAGTCTGACATATTGAGGAATGGAAAGATGCTCGTGGAGTGCTTGTGGGCAAAGACAGTGACATACGGACACTCTCTCTCTTTTTCTCTCTCCTCCTCTCTCGCTCTCACTCACTCACTAACTCACTCACTCACTCACTCACTCAGATACACACACATACGCACACAACTCTTGGTCAGCAGCACAGATGAGTTCTGGGAAAACAAGCAGCTGCAGGAGGAGGAAAGGACCATAAGGCTGGACGCCTTGCCAAATTTCATCATCTATTATGGATTGCCTGAGATGCACACTCTACTGCAACCACGGGCATGTCTCAGAATCACGTGCAATCGCAAATCTGTGTGCAAATATATACATGCTCACATGCACACCTCTACATTTACTACGCCGACACATTTCAAAACCCTGAACCCTATAGGACCAGTGGATAGAAGGCATTAAGGGTAAAAGCCTGTATTCGCTCTCTACTGCAGCAGAACATGATGCCATTTTTGATTGCTTTATATCGTGCTGATAATTTACTAAGAGAAATTTGTCCAGGGACTCAAACGTTCTTTAAAATAAGTTTCAATAAACAGCTTAAAAAAAGGGTTCATACAGTAAAATGTAATGTAGGAACACCCTTGATGTACCAGATGTTAGGGACCCAAAGCATAAATTCAATGATAAAATGGAATGCACATTTATACAGAAAACCTGAAGTTGTTGCGATATTACTGTAAAAGTGAGCCAAATGAGAAGATATATGAAACATGCTAGGTAGGTACTATGGACACAAAACACCAGAAGTGTCTAGATACAAGAGAGTCTCGAGAAAATAATTTTCACTTGTCAAAGATTTATGGACTATGTAGAAAATGTCAATAGCAGAAAGTAAAACTGATTGCGACAGATGTTGCTTTTGGGCAAAGTTATGAAGTCTGATTGTTGCTAATTTCTGCCCATTTTTAAACTCAGAAACCCAAAGGTTTATATGGTAAACCTCTGTCTATGTTGCTGCTATTCATTGCTGCTCTGCTGCTTATCAATTCATATGTTTGTTCAAAGTCATGAATCTTTGTGAGCTGGATTGGTCAGTCATCACTGTCACAGCATGTCATTTGTTTATTGATTGGTTGCCACACATGAAGAGGTGGATCTTATATGAATATGTCAGAGACAGAGAAAGAGAGAAAGAGATGCCTTCTGCTGATAGTGAGGAGAGTTTTGCTGAGATTGTGATGGACGATGGCTGATATTCTTCATCCCTGAGGTATTTTGATTTATTTTCTGTGTTTGAATAGTTTTCAAAATGAACAAACTGAAACCAATTCTGATTTCAGTGTATGTTTGGCAACACAAGTAGAAGCTCCCCAGGTTTTTTGTTGGTAACCAAGGAATTCAGTAGTTGTTGCTGTTAGCAGCTGATACTGTAAAGCCAAGAGGCTTTACTACTAATCAAATCATTTAACTATTACCATTACGCCTACAAACCTTGCAGTGGTCGAGGTTCTTCATTGGGGATAGACTATAGCTGGTGCCTGGGCCTTACTTCAGACAAGTGAGGGTGCTACTATAACATATATAAGATATGAAAATATGAGTAGATTAGTTTAAATTAATGGTTTCTGAAAACATTTACTGCCTTTAAAAATAGATTAATTGAAGTAATTATTTGTTATATTTGCTTTAAAATATGTATGAGGAATACATTGCTCATACATATTTATATTTGAAGTGCAACAATTTGTGCGAGTACAGTGCACCTGCCTGTGTATGGCCGGCTAACAGGCCTGGTCAGAGGAACAATGCTAGAACACCATCAGGAATGTGTGTTTAGCAGGGGGAAAAAATAACACTTTACCTATTTATTACATTATGGTGCAAACACGCTGCTTTCTTCATCAGCGTCTACATTAATAATTAGCCATCTAGCATTAGTGATTGCCATCGTTATCCAGATGTGTTCACAAATATATGTTTCAAAAATACATTTGAGGCCAGAAATAAGCAATGCAGTGAGAGAATCTTGGTTTATATACGATCAGCAGTGCCTAATTTGATAGTTTGATGGGTTTTGACTCATGTGAGTCACATTAACACTGAACTCCACTGGATGATTGGTGATGGATCATCTGATTTTTTACTGGCATAAATCCACATTTACTTATAAATTAGGTGCTGAATGAAAAACAAGTTGGCAACTTACATAACTTTTTCTCTGAAGATAAGTTCAATCCCAAAAGCAAGTGCAATTTTAGGTATTCCAAAAGTATTCAAATATATATTTTTGAATACATTACTTGAGTAATCTAATATAATACATTATAAATAACATTTTAGGGCATTTATTCAGTAGTCTGTAGTGGAATATGTTTTAAAAGTAACTCCCCCAACACTGACTATACATAGTATATTCCCTTCATGGGCAGAAGTGCCTAGCAGGCGAATTGCCACATGGCAGCTGGTGCCCAATCCACATATAGTAGATTTCATGTAACAGCTGTTGTCAAGCTCTGTATCTAATGTGGTTTTGTGCTGTGTTGAGCTTGATGTATGCTTGCGATGAGTGATGAGGTCAGAACCTATAGCTAAGGCTATGTTCAGCCCAATAGTAACTCAGTAGAAGCAGTGTTTGAATGAGTTGCTAATGCAGAAGGGGGAAACATGCAGGATCATCTGGCAAACAGTTAACCTGAGTCACCTTTTGCCAAAGAGCAATGCAACATCATCCAGAAAAGGCGCTGAATTGGATTTATGAAAACGCACGACTGGCAGATCACTTTGTAACATGAATGCTGTATTGTTTTCTTTCTGCTGGTTACAACGAAAGATGAACAAGTGCTGCTTGCTGGAGTTGTGAAATCCTGTATTTTGGTGTCTGACGAGCCTTAAAACACATTTTTGGTCTGACAGCCCACTAAATACTTTATAGATACTTTACAGATTATCCTGTGGATTCATAGAACAATTCTGCTCAAAATGAGTGGGCTAACTGAAAAATGGTATATATGTATGTAAGTAAGTTCAGGTAGACACCTTGCAAAAAATATAATATATCAACATACAACAACGCAAGCCTTTGCAATTAGGCAGTCTATTTATGATAAGCTGTCTGTGCTCTACTCAATTTTTTGTTCAGGTTTGTTGTTTTTTGCAAACTCTGCCGTCTACAACTGCTGCAAACACTACCTTTGTAGAATTTCATAAGCCCCACCATCCTTTGAGTCTAGCGTCTAGACTTTAAATCTCAGATCTCCTGAGGGTAGACTTTATGATTGTCACTACCCAATCTCTTGGTGTACTGTGGGTTGTAACAAAATTAGTCTTGACTCTCTCACATAATACGAACTGATTTTTTCCTTTTTCAGTAATGGCCGCTCTTTAATTTAGAATTGATTAAGAGCAGCTCATCCTCACACAAGATTTTTTTTGTCTTCCCTACCAATCCAACCCTGTGATAAAATGTCCATGGTGGATTTTTTCTTTCTTTCTTTTTTTTTTTTTTTTTTTAATTTGGTTTACTTTTATTTTCTATTGGACCTTCCAGGAAGTGGAATAGTGAGGCAACATGCCTAGAACATGCAGTTGATGTCCGCCGAGGCTCAAACAGCACACTCTCCACTCCTGTGGTTACAATTTATGAAGTGGTCCTGGCATTCTTGGTCCCATCTTCAGGAAGCGAAATGGGATAACTTGTTGTGCATGTTTGTGTATCTTTTCAGAGGGAGCACTTTGGCAGGCACCATTACCGCCCAGCAGTAAATTGCCTTGTAAATTACAGTGCCGGGGTAATAAAACCAGATTTGTATATCACCAGGAGTGGAGACTGTGTCTGTCTTGTAAATTTAATTAAACAGCAGGTGCAAAATCAGGTCATATGGCTTTGATGTGCCCCATGTGAGAATGACAACCAGACAAAGATTCTAATACGGGCAGCATTTACATATTTTTGCATGTGGCGGGCGGCTTGTACAGAGGTAGGGGGAGCCTCACCTATCAACTTGTAGCGTATTAAATTTCCCCCAAATTAAAGAGGATTCAAATTAGCTGTCACCTTCCATTTTAATAGATCTACAACAACATAAACGGTTAAACTCTTCAAAAACGGCCCCTTGCTTGTTTAGTGTGCATAAATGCAGCCATTACCCACATCTAGTGCCGACTGAAACAGTTTCACACTAATTACCTCTTATTGCCTGTCTACTGTATATTACACAACATCAGAACTAGCCTATTAAATGCAATTAAAGGCCCAATATATAACTTATAAAGATTACAATTGTCTAAAAATGACTGGATAAATACTACTTTCTTTATTTTCAAACCTAGAGGAATTTATTAATTTAATGTTCAATTTAATCTAAAAAAAAAAAAGGACATAAATTACAGAGCAAACATTAGCACTAGCTTGAGTAGCAGCACTGAACAGTTTTGGAGAAACACTGATTTATAATGTGAAGCAACTGGTTTTAATCACTGGGATGAGACGCCGGTAACACTGGTTCTATTTATTATGACTTCTTGTCTTGCCTGTAGTTTAACCCTCTAGCATAAAGATGGATGGCAACTAGCAAGGAACAAGGATAAAGAAGCTGTCAATATGAGCTGATTTATCAGAGTACATTTACTCTTAAATACATTTTCCAGCAAAGCACTAAGCTAATGCTAACACATGCAGCATTGTTAGTCTTGAACTGTCCTGCTTGCATCAAGCTACGCTTGCTAGCTTGTGAGGTGACAAACCTACAAGCAACAAGCGAGCCTGCGTATAATAATTCAGATTGCACCCAACAACTGAACTTGAAATCTGATCAACACATATCAAATATACACAACCAAAGAGTGAAAGTCATTTTCTTTCTCATACTCCTTTCAACTGTTTCCTGCTCACTTTATTTATTGTTTGCTTTATTTTGTATTATCCTGTTTTTATCACATAGCACAAGGGGATGTTTTTCTGAGCTTTTATTTTTCCCATGCGAGGTTGCCAACAATTACATTGTGTGATTCGCTTTAGAAGTGAGGGATCCAGGGAGTGATCGTTAATCAGTACTGAAGTAATGGAAAATGTTGCTGGCCAATGTGCCCATCTGTTGCCTGTTGAGCGCGACTTTACCATAAGTTATGATTTGAGCATATTTTTTTAAAAAGCTAAATGCTCATACAGCTTCCCGAAAGTAAACCTCAAACACTTTTCAAGCACATTCAAGGTACCCAAACCAAACATTTCCAGACTGTTGAAGCCTTTATTATGTCGTTTAAATTGTGACCAAAAATGCAACTGCAAAAAAAATGTGTTTACAGCAACCAATGTGAATTGCCACTGTGTTCATTTTCATCAGCTGTTCATATTAACTTTTTAGTATTGATCACGGTTAGCAAATATTTGCTGATTTCCAGAGTAAAGCATCATTTTGTTTCAATTAAAAGACAATTATTCATGGGTGATTATTTGGATGAAAACATGCAAGCATTTATCAAAAATAACCAAATTCAAGTTCATTCCTTACTTTAAAAACGGAACTTAAGTTAAGCATCTTCCACATTTTCGTAAGACTGTGTAAACCCTGAATGATTTCTGACAACCTGTGTCTAGTTTTGTGGTGTTCATTGTTTCAACAATAAATACGCACATTTATGTAAAGCAAGCGCTCTCATTTCAACAACAGTGTTAACACTTGAAAAATGTATAAATTCCAAACAAATAAATGTGCAATTTATTTGCAATAAACTATGGACAATGGCGGATTAAATATTTTTAATTGATTGACAGCCCTCTATATAAGCAAACTGATTTTCTAGCCAACTAGAATTGGGTTTTAATATAGATCTCCTTCTGGCTAATGTGCACTGAAGCCAAAAATCACCCTTTTATGGCTGTGCTTGACCTGTGACACTGTCAACGTGCTGTCTGGGCTCCAGACAGCCCTTCGCTGTACGTCGGTTTGAGCTCACTGCCAGAGAGCCTACCAACGTGTCAGCGGCATCAGTTGACCTGACGGCAACACCTTCGCTTGTTTCACCCCTCCTTTTTTTTTTTTTTTTTTTTGTTGGGAGGAAGTGGTTGATAATTACCACCTAGGATGTAGCCATCTGTGCCGCCCTTTCACGGCCTGTTAAGCTCGCTTTTCAGAAAGTTTACTGTTGACAGAGGGCACGCGAGAGGAGGGAACTCCAGAGCGCGTTAAAAAGACTGCACACTCAAGCAATATTAAAGGCAGTGTTAAGGAGCTGATTTACAGGCGGAGGGTGGCGAAGGAGGCGAAGGAGGGTAGAATAGGAAATCGGATGGCAAGGAGTAGGTGGGAAAGGAGGGAGAAGGATGTGGAGGAATTGTCCCCTTTATGCCCCCAGGGAGGACAGAGGGGACATGACCCCCACTTACAGTTGCCCCCCCCCCACATTGTAAACACAAATTAATGATTTTGACTACTAAAGAAATGTTGAATAAACACACAACACAAGTGCTGCTAAATTTAAAACAATGCGTTTCAATTGATGAAAAATGATGCCCCCCCCCCTCAAAGTGGTTTGATCCAGACGCTGTTTTACAGTGGGCGGGGCCAGTGCCTAATGGCTAATTTTGACAATCAGCCATGGATGTATTATAAAACCTGGATAGGGTACTGCCTCTCAGCAGCATGCTGATTTTTTCCAGTGATACTGCAAAATAAAGTCTTGTGACCCAAAAAGCATCTGTGTCTTGGAAGCGAGGACAGGTTTTTTAATTTATTAATTTTTCTTCAATCATTTTTTTAATGAGCAAATGAATTAAACGACTCGCGGTAAAAACCTGGAAGTCAGGAACTTTTTCAGTGTATGCGCCAGGTGAGCAACTTCCATTGAAATGAATGGCGGCCATTTTTCATTCCGATATCCAGGTGTATAATACGTCCATGCAGTCAGCTAGTCGCTAGCTAGTGAAAGAAACCAATCAAACTATTAAGTAGAAGCCAGTAGGTCCTTTATCGCACCACTTGTTCAAAGTTAAGTTCAAAATCAGCCTCTTTTTTTTTTTTTTACCAGTCTGCTGGTTAAGATCAGACCTAATGATCCTAATGATAATTCCGGGGAGGGAAGAGGAGTAGAGAGAGGGGGACGTGGGGCGTTCTCCACCAAAGTTTTCATAGTTCTTACCTCATTGATTAATGATTGCATATGCTAGTATAACATTTTTTTCATGTCACCTCCAGAAATTATTCTCTGGAAATAATAACACTGTTTATTGATTATTATTAATATGGGATTTTCGTCCCCGCGAGGTTGGGTACTCTCATTAATAAACTCCCATGAAGTGGAGTAATTCTGGAAACATGTATCTAAGTAGGATCAGTGTGTTATCATTGTCAGTCATTGGTGGGATGGGTGAACACCCATTCCATGCCCTCACACAACTTCACAATCCCTATCTTGCTTTTGTGCCAGACACACCTTCCACTTGTTCCAGTTCTGTAACTTTTCATCAAACCCGTCCATCACTCAGAGCTGCCTATTGTCATGAGCCTTGAGGGACACCTGTGTTGCTGCAATAAGGCCGCAGTTATCATCAAGCTGTCGGATATCTGTCACCGTGGCAGATCTATGTGGAAACCTTCACTGTCAAAACCTGTCAAATTTCACTGAGTCTTTAATGAGAAAAAGCCAAGTTGAAACCACAGGCAGAGACGCGTGTGTCTGAGAGAGGGAGTGAGAGGAAGAGTAAGAGCAGGCTGAGGGAACAGGTGCATGGCTGGAAGCTGTGGTAGCAGTAGGAGCACGAGGGGCTCGGTACAGTACGTCATCTCTGATAGCTGACGGATCAAGTCAGCCACTAATCAAACACACATCAACTGCTGGTGACTAAAAGACACATGACTGACATTAGATAAAGAACAGAGGGCTGGAAATATATACAGCACCTGTGTCCACAGGTCATGATAATCTATAGTCACCTTTCACACAGTAGATTTAATATCCTTTAATAACTGAATAATACAATGTAATCTTCGGGAACATGGGCTGTTCTTATCATGCAGCGATCATGGACTGACTATGTACTGATCAAAATAGGAAAAGCAATACACACATTATAGAAGTTATAAAAACCAAACCTACGTTTGTCCTGAGAATGAAGCAATTATTTTCTCAACATGACTGAGCTGATGTCTCCTGTTCTCTCTGTAAGGTGCAGTGTTTTAACTACTCTGGTAAAACCAGATCTCTCACACTCCATTTCACAAAATGTACGTTAAATCCGCAGATGAAAATACTTGTCTCTTTTGTAGCCTTAGGTATTTAAGGGAAAAAAAAAAAAATCAAAGAGCGAGCCGCATGAAAAGAAAACTCGCTGAACCGAACCTAAAAAGAACTTAGAAACATTTCTTTAATTGATTTCCCCGTAGTTTTCTTTACACCTGGCGACGGCGCATTCGAGCCTGTTTGTGTTTGACGACCTGCTCGTTGCGAACCAACTCCCCGAGGTCTTCGCTGTTCTCAGGTATGTCAACATGACAGAAAACAGAATTTGTTACTTTCCCTGTGGCGCTCAACCGTTATCCTCACCAGACAGGCCTGCCAAACCCCAACAGGCCTGTCAGAGGCCAGGTGAGGAGGCTCAGGTGAATATCCCGGGGCAGACTTCTTCTCCCAGATAACATTGAGGGAAAGGAGGGAGGAGGGGGGGTGGAAGGAGACAGGAGGTAAGTGGAGCAGGAAAGCAAACACAGGGGGTTGTAGAGAAAGGAGTGCATGAGTCGTATTAAGGTGCAGCGTGGCAAGAGGGTACAGCAAGGAGAGGCGATGATGAGCAAAGACGGAAGGTATTCGCTTCAATCTGTCATTACCCTGACGAGCTCTTATGCAGGAACATCTCGTCTAAATCAACTAGGGGATGATGCTGTCGTATTTAATATTGTGGATTATGAAAGCCAGTTGACATTTTACATCTCGGATAATCAGGAAAGTTTTTAGCCACAGTAGCAACATGGCTAGGTTCTCCGCTAGGTTCCCGGAAGGAAAAAATGCTGGATCGATCATGACTGAGGTGATTTAGCCTGGCCTCATGCTATATTTTTTCATTTGTACAGAGAGTCTGTTCGCTCTCCATGGACAAGTTAACCTACTTACAGGCGGGAACTCAGTTGTAGATAAAACTATCGGATCTGCCTCAACAAATCATTAATGTTTGGTTGTGACTTACGTCATGAACCAGAAGGTGCTGGAAACACCAGGAAAAAAGCTCACCAAAGACTGCTCTTACTCTGGCTTTAACTTCGGGATATTCAACAATGCTGCTTAATATTCCACAACAGGCTGAACGGCTTTGGTTGCAACTTTCTCCACCACGATTACTGAACTATAACCATTGTATAACTACAGAGAGAAAACCCAGGAATATACTGAAAACACAGAGAGAGTACTAAAGGAAAATGAAAATTGAGTGGAACTACATATGAGGGAAGAGGCTTGACTTCTCTAAATTTCTATTTTTTCACTACTAAAACAAATAATGTTCCCCTCAGCTTTACTTTGTGTTTAGTGTTAATTATGTGCAAATATTAGCACGCTAACTAAATCTATCCACACTTAGGTGGTGATACCCGCTCAGTGTACAGTGCACATTAGCATACCGGCGTTAGCTTAAGTATTGCAGCCTCACAGAGCTCTAGCTGCTAGCATTGGTGTAGCCTTATATACACTGAATGGTATTGTTTTTAATGTCACAATCTCAAAAACAAAAAATCCCATCGCTCTTCCCTGTAACAGTGCTAGCGATGAACTTTTCCAAGTCACAAACCAGGCTATCAAACCGGCGAATTATCCTCGGCTGTTGTTTTGACAGGCCAGAACCTTTTTTTTTTTTTTCTTGTTGAACCACAGGAAGCTAATGAGAGTTAATAGGTGTCACAGGCTTAAGGGACAATGAGCAGTACAATGCACGCCAGGATAAAATAGATCAGAGGCGGGACCCAAATCAGCCCTGTCACCTTGTATCAGTTGGTGGGTGATGTACAATGGCCCCTGGTCACAATTAGAGCCCTGTACTCTGTATGTGCACGCACGTATGAGTGAATGCACATGCCTATTATTAACCCTTAGCCCCATCGAGAGCTGGCAGGGATCCCTTTGCTCTTATAACGTCAACTTGTGTTTACTCCGTTTTTCTTCATTGAGGGAAAACGCTGATATGTCAGGGCTGAGGGAAGAGTCTCTTAAATAGACCTAGGTCGTATGTATTTCTGTGGATTAATGATGATTTACCAACCAGCAAGATGCATGCAAAAATCTGTTTAACTGATTTGAAATTCCAACTAGGTAAATAAATGCACAGCCCCCAAATAGAGGAGACCTAATGTATTGAAAGCTAGAACTAGATCTGCATCTTAGTCTTTCTACACTACAAATATCATATTTTGTATTTTTTATTGTTGAATCAAGTCAGTGTATGTCGATCATTATTGACAAACAAGCTGTTTTTTTATTTTTCCTTCTTCTTTTTACAGCACTCTAGTTCCCTCTTCTGGTAAGCAGAACATCAAGTGAATCTGAATATTATTTTCAACACTGAGATACTAACCAGACGTGAAGGTAAGCTGTCTCTTACTACTGAATTCTATCTATGAGACAAAATGTTGCAGATATTCAATCTTAACCATGAATATGGAAAACAAAATATCACTGTATCATTCAGCAGGTCTAACTTGACGTAGAGCAGTGGCTTCCATCTGGACCGTTACAAGGAGTTGCCAGAGGATGGTGAACAAACTGATATGATCCTTCCTTTTTCCCCCCCCCATTCTTATGAAACACAGTAACATGTTTTTTCTTCAGGTCTCTTTCAACGTTTTGAAATGAAACAATCTGATAATTAAATCAAGTTTTGATTGAACTACTCGCATCTCTTGCGACCTTTGATGAGCGTTCCCAAGTAGGCGTCATCTCAGGTTCAGGTATCTGAACCATCAGACACCCGAGGAATAGTTTATAACATAGACAGAGTTGTTCACTCAAGATGAGCTATTATGATTTGTGACTGTGAACCTCGATCTTTCGCAGCGGCGTTCCAGCTTAAAGTATAGAACGGGTGAGAGATCGCTCGTCGGTAGGAAAGTGCAGGGCGGCAGAGGATGCTGCTGCCGGGGAGCGGGAGGAGGAGGACTTGGCAGCGGGGTGCGGAAGGTAAAGCCAGAGCAGGCCGGCTTGATCGGCCTGCAGCCAGCACATGTGTGATAGCTGAACCTTGTGTTCTATACAGAGCAGGTGCAAAGGCCTTGTCTCCTTTCTTTTCATCCGCCCCCCTCTCAGTAAAGAACCTTGGCTCGTGCTCTCTCTCTCTCTCTCTCTGAGATTCGGCTCTTTTGTCTTCTAGGTGATATGCTCCTCCCTGTCTCTCTGTCCATCTCTCCGTTCCTGTCCCCGCCACCTTCTGGCTCCGTCTCCCCCCCCCCTATCCCCTGCATCATACTTCATTTGCTCCAGATAACACATCAGCTTCAACGCCCATCCACAAACCCTGTCACCATGGTGCCCACAGATGGTAACTTCCTGTGGTCCTGCTCAGTGATTGGTGGAGAGACTTCCAAACAGAGAACAGCTGGTGAGGGATGATATATCACCGAACGTTTGCACTTTCATTTTCAGGGTTGTCTTGTTAATGCTCCCGATCCAGCATCTGGCAGGAAATGGACACAAAAGGCAGAGAGACAGGGAGAGAACAACCTGTTCTGTGGGAGACCTTAACAAAAGGCTGACACATGTCTGATGAGCAGACAGAGCTGTGGCGAATGTGAAGGAAAGATGCTTGTGGGGGGAAAAAAAAAACAGATGTGAACATGTTCCACAAAAGGTCATTGTTAAGAACAAGACATGAAAATGCCTCATGAGGGTCAAAACAAAGTTGCTGGACTCATTTTATGTTATTCATCTTTTAGGTGAGGGGGGAAAGGTGGATTCAAAATGAAAAAGAAAATTGTGACCCTTCAGTTTCCATCAGTTTTTACTTTTGAATCTTGTATTGCTAATCATCCGTATGAATTATTAAACACCACTCAATTAACATTTAAAGGGGAAATTAATGTAATTTTCTAACAGCAAGGTTAAAGATAAGAACTGTAATCGTTTGTATTAACTGGCTATATGAAAATATATTTGATGTTTATATGTCCTGTTTACTGTAGTATCTTGTGCACTCATTTAAGAATTATGCCTGTTGTATTTAAGTATGAATATTCCATCTTTTGCACATCAATTCAAACTCTTTTCTCGCTTAACTGACGCAGATGATTTGTGCCCATCTTGTACTATGGGTTTTCTGAATTAAGTGGAAAATTGAAGAATACATTTTGAACACCAGAGGGCGCCATTTCACAGCCTAGTGGGCCACAAGACATCTTCATGGTATGTTGGAGATGTCGTTGATGATCGGAGATGATGATCGTTTTTGGTGTGAATGAATGAAAGAAGAGGACAGAATCACAAAAAACAACAACCTTTAATACCTGGTGTCACAGTGTTAGTGGAACTGTAGATATACTGAGATGAAGAGTCTACGTTGTACAGAACTGAGCCGAATATGCCATTTTACAATGTTGATATATTTATCACCCAGGTCAATGAATGTTCAATTACCGACTACACTAGAGACAATGTTAACCATCTCTAAATACAGACGTCTTGTGTACAGACAACTTTTCCTCTGATAACAATCCATTTACCGAGGCAACTGACATTTATTTGACCCAATCAGGCCTGAAAAATTCGCCCTTAAAATATATAATGCAAAAAACAACAAAACTTTTATGTAACACAGTTGTATAAAAATCAAAAAGTAACAGACACATGAAGCCAACCTGGTGGAAGGCTGAACAACATTGTATATCATATGGCTGAACATCAAACGTGTTTTCTTAAAAAAAATAAAATAAAAATAAAATAAAACAGAAAGCTGGGTGAAAGGGTGACAACGCTACCATCCCAAAGATCTTTCGAGGCTACAATATTATAATATTTAACATGTAGAAGTCAGAGAAAATCATGCAGCTTAATCTCTTGACACAACAGGTTATAAAATATAAATTGCTGCTTGTAACCAAACTTGATCTCAGAATAGTTGCAAAATAGGGTTTTTTTTAGCCTTTGTAAAATTAAAAAGAAAAAACTTTGCTTCCCATTTAAGGGCCAAATATTAGAAGCAAGCCCTTACTCAATCTGCCATACTCCAACACCTGTGTGGGTGTTTCATCTGTTTAAAGTGGTCATATAGTCCTGATAAACCTCTTCTAGTGGCCCCAGTCACTTTTGTTGCATAATGCATATCTACCAGTTTTGTGGTGCCAGCAAACAAAAGGTAAAGATTTGTTAGAAAATATTAAATGTTGCTGTGTTTAAAAAAAAAAAAAAAAGGAAGTTGGCCAGTCTGATACTTGTTTGTGCCTTAAATGTCATGTTTTGCATTTGAATGAATATTTTACACTATCTAAAATGTATTCTTATCCAGGCGTGAGCACTGCCTGGTGGTTCATTATCAGACCCCTGACAGATAAAATTGTGAAAACTCCTAAAAAGTACAGTTGCAATCTCTCATATGTATTGACGTTTCTGTTGAATTAACATCTCAGCCGCTTCACCCCTCCAATAAACACAGCAGGCACCGTACCCCACACACTCGCAAACGCGCACACACACACACACTCACGTCACAGATCATATCAAGAAGTAAAACAATGAAACCCATATACAGTGCAGCGCTTACATAAAGAAGCATTAAAATATTTCCACCCTGTAAAAGCTTGTAATACGTTACAAATACATGGTCAAAATGCACATACAGTAGACAACTCAAGTTTCCTCATCCCTTCTAGGAAATCTGCTTGGCACGATTGTCAGAAAAACAACAAAAGCTTCGGGGATTGAATCAGTTTTAGGGGAGAAACCAAAAAAGTAAAAAAAAAATGGATTGGCTGTGATATCAAATGTGTATGATCAGAGTAGATGGGGTCTGTGAAAGCAAACATGCTACAGGTAGGTACATAAATTTAAGGCTGCTAATAACAAGAAGCATTAATTATACTGAATACTAGAGCAGAATCGGTGCGGACAGGAGGGAGTTTTGGATGTTTAGCTACTGCAAAGCTTAGATTAGCTACTGTTGAGCTACCTGTTTTTGGTAACTGTAGCCACACCCCTTATGAAATGCTACATGAACAACTGGTGAATTACACCAGAGGGAGGGATAAAGTTAATGGCTTATTCAAAACATTGGAATGCCTATGGATGGTGGCACAACTCAGATTTCTATTTGATCTGAAACGATGAACAATAACAGAAAGATCTCACGCAGATATAGAAATATTTTGTTATAACTAAACGGTTTCACATTTTCTCTGGGTTTTTTGTGAAGCTATTTAGTATAAAAAAGGAATTTGAGACTCCTCAGGAAAAAAAAGAAAGACACTACTAAATCTGTGTTCTTGTAAAGCTCACCATCTAAATATTATTAAATGAAATTCATATACAGCAACATACACAATGAAAGTTTGTGAGCAACTCCCTGATTAAAGAAAAGCCATGATATGTACATGTATGGTGACATTCCGCAGATTTCACTTGTTATCTTTACTCATGACAGAGTCGTTTATGACCAATCAATGACAGTTTAAGAATGCTAATGTACAAACTTGCATAGATAAAGTGATATAGTATAGAGCAGCTTCATTATAATGTGCCCGAAAATGGAACATTCTTTAATATTTACTGTAGAGGCTTCTTTGATGTCCCTGTAAGGAATAGCTGCTTGTTGTTGGAGGTCAAACCACCAACAAAACAAAACATCAACACTCGGACCACTAACATATGCAAGTTTGCAAATTTGGACCGGCGGGTACTTGTTAAGTCTCAGAGTGAGAGATCCGGTAGGAGTTAATCTTCTGATGGTTGGATGGATGTTGATCAGCTCTCCTGCTCAAAAAGGCTTAGGAAATATAGGCCCTTAGCAATACGGAACATCAGTTTAGGACAGTTATTGTCTTTTTTTTTTGTTCTTCCTTTTATTTTTTTTAAACATTATGGCTATTAACAGTGTGGCATATGGGTGACATCATAGAATCTTTTGAATATAAAGGGCTTCACTGACCGACTTGAAAAAAATGCCTTTATACATGCTTTCCTGGGATTATTTGGATTTTACTTTTTATTTTTTTAAATATATATAATGCACAGGGGGAAATGCCTGATTTAGGCTATTCTCAATTTAAGGCTGTTAATTTCTATTTGGCTAAACCACCACCTGGGAGCATTAACAGGAGTGACATCTCTTTTAGTGAACTGTTAAAATAAGTCCACAACATGTGGACGCGAAGTCCAAGATTTTAAATCGATGCTTAATTTAAAGGGGAGCGCCACTCAATCTGGGATTGCAAACATAAAATATCACCTGGCAACATGATCCTTGGGGGTGACTAAAATGTTTAATGTCTGGTGCCTCTCTGAAGAGAATGACTTAGGAAAGATGGTAAAATAGCAATGAAAAACACCTGGCTAGAAAAACATAAGATGATACTTAGGAAAATGTGCTTTCATTGTATTTATTGTCACTGAACAGCGGCCAGAGAGAAGTGTATTTTAAATTTGAGTGGCAATCCCCTTTAATACGTGTTTTGAACAGTTTGGAAAACACTCAAAAAGTACAACACACACAGACACTACTCTGAGCACAGTTCTATTAAAAGCGACGGATTATAAAACATTGACATCATCAAGAGGACGTGCTGTACATTGAGCTGAGAGCAGCAACAGCCTCTCGTCTCTACCTCAGTCACGAACATGACAAAGGAAATCATGTTCTGTGTGCAGATCGAGTGAACACCAAACATGCGTGGTGCAACTCTAATGCTACTGACTGGATCTGTAGAGCTACGTAGAGTGTGGTGGTGGGGAGGAAAAGCTTTTGTTGCGTACGACAAACCGACTAAATAGAGCACTAAAGTAAATGTTCTTTTTAAGGTGGCTCCTGCACAATATTGTCCATACAAGAGAAAGCAGTTTCTTAACATAGATTTTTCCTTTATTTGTAATAACTCCATATACCACCCCCACAGTAAGCAACAGCTACTGTAAAGACCACTTGAAGTGGCCCGGACTTGCTCCACATTCTCAAACCACCAACGTCTGACAGACACGGACTCAGTGGTGCTTAGACAAGTCTGACCTCCTGACCTTTGACTCTGCGTCTCTCATCAGGTCAAGTTGTCGGGGTCGCTCTTCTACCATGCCTCTCATGCAGAGCGACGGGTCCCAAAGCACCCGGGGAGGGGGGGGTTAGGGAACCGGTGTAGGCTTAGCCCCCAAAAAATGAAGCACTCAAAGCTGGTGGGAGGAAAAGAACATAAAGGGGATGAAAAGGAAAAGGAAAAAAAAAAGATGGCCCCATCCTCACAGCGGCTGTCCGCTCCAGTGCTGATGGTGTTTTAGGTCGGCAGCGGGTCGTCGTCGCCTTTGCTGCATTTGCACTTGCAGCAGAGGACGATGGGAGTGGCCAGGAGGAGGAAGGGGGAAGCAACCAGCAGGAGCAGCCCGAAACCAGCAAAGATCCCCACAACCTGTACAGAGAGTAAAAAGCACAAATTAAAACATGTTCATTCCAGTACCACAGGAACACCTCGGTGCATTACTCCACATACCAGACTATATGGTAGAAGTATATTTATTTATTTAAAACCACAAACTGTTGTATTTATAAGCTTAACCTTATGAATCCATGGATGAAATCAATGAAAATGCAGTACTACAGGTTAGCCAGCAGATGTCACCAAATGCTTTGAAAATATAACAAACCCTTTCCAATTATTTCAGTTTATTAAAATAAAATAAAGAAACACTTGGCAATTAAAGGACTATTTCATCTACACACAATACGAGTCTAATAACATGTGAATATCATTTTCCATCCAGATTTCAGAAGCTTCCTTTTCAGGGAATTACATGAACTGAAAATGGTGCAATAAAAAAAAGAAATGTGGATTACAAAATATTTAAACACTACCGACCAGATAACAAGCCAGAAGATTTAATGAGATTTAGTCTTTTTACATTTATGAAAAAATGCAAATTCAATAATTCACCACATGGGGGAGCCAGACACCTGCAAACTCAGAGCCACAAAATGGAACATAACATGCAAGCATTTTGAGGTCACAGAGACATTTTTGGTGGGGTTCACTGTTATTAAAGGACACATTTACTATATTACTAACCATCATAAGTTTTTTTTTGTTTTTTTACAGCTACGACACAGGCTGTGCTGCAGAAGAATGCATGGAGCACAGTTCACTCTCATTAACAGACCTCGATGATGCTTCCATGTTTAGGACATGACCTTTCTACTAGCTGATGCCATGGTTCGCAAGGACAGGCGAACGTCATGTAATTTGACATCGAGAGATGTTTTTTAGCGTGGTTGCTTTGTTCTGGTGCATGTTATGAGGCAGTGAGCAAGAGGCTGTTTTTGATATGAAGGAATGAGGGGGTAAAATGAGGAAAGCGAGAAAGAGACAACTGAACAGTAATCATATGACTCAGCCTGCCCCACTGGGTAACAGATGCCAGCGTGTATGCTAATGCTGACAAAATAAGTATGTTGGACAAAGGGACATGTCGCCTGTGTATACATAATTTGTCTAAGGAGGAGAGATATTGGGAATTGAACAGTGACAGCCTCTGACTAAAATGTATAATCACATGCTGGGGAATGATGTGTTGCATCCAATCTTTCACCTGTAATCCATCTTTTCATTTCACCTTCAGGTGAAGTGTGAACGGTTTACATAAAAGCCTTCGTTGTTAACAGCAGAACACTGACCACCAGACACTTGTCGCAGCATAGAGATCAAGCTGTTCTGTACCTATTGTGCTGTCAAGATAATACCAGCCTGTTACTGAGAGTGAGTGTCGACAGAAAGAGAGAAAGAGGCAGAGACCACAGCTATGGCCACATACTGCAGTGGGGAGGGGTAGATGGCTTTCTCACCTGTGTTCTGTGCCAGATAACAGACGCCCTGGAGTGGCCCAGTTTGTTTCGACAGGGCCCTTTGTCATAGTGGATCAGGAGAAAGTCATCCTGTCATACAAGCACACAATAGAGATAACGATTGACCGTTAGCGCTCTGAAAGACATGGGCAGCTGCTGTTTGACAGAATTGCTTTTTAAATGACTCGTGCAGCATGGACGTCTGCGCATGTACAATTAGGATTACATAAGGTGCAGCGACTCAAGTCACCCTCATACAAGCACCTCTAAATCTGGCATTTTCATCCTCATGCTGAATTTCAAGAAGGGAAAAAATGCAAATTACTCTTAAACGCCTTATAAGTCAAAAGGTTCAGTTTTCCTCATAATACTAAGCTAATGCTATCACAAGGAGACAAATGATGTGTGCAAAGAGTATTGCAATAGTAGTTGTGATTTTTTACTGCTGGAAAAGACAGTGTCACCCTTGCTGCTATGGAAAAGTATAGCAAGTAAAGAAAATAGCAAGGCTCAACTCACATCCAGAGATTCTAAACAGTACCAGCAGAAGGCGTGTTTGCAGTTCTTGCACATCATCTGTGCACAGCCCTCGTCCCTCTCGATGTAAACTTTACATTTAGGGCAGCGCTTGATCGGAGCGTCATCTTCCTCATTCTTATAGAAGGAGCTGGGAAGAAGAAAAAACACTTTAGCCTGATGTGTATGCTTTTTTTAATTCAAAACATTTTTTAAAAAAAATCTCAAATCATTTAAGATTAATTTTCCTAGAATTAGATAAAGAACTAGATCAGATTGCTTTAATGCACTAATCAATATTTCCGATCTTTGGTTGTAACAGGATTGTGTGAAAAGGTGGTTTGGTGCCAGTGGTGATAAAAGCTTTACTAAAAACTGCAGATCACTAAATGGCACTGAACTCCCTTCCCTGACTCTAATTTTTTTCTCCCTCCTGTTGTTGTCAGTTTGTCTGTAAATCCATTTTTTTTTTTGCTGTTTCAGTAAAGTGCTGACGGCTGGAATCCAGAGGCGAGCAGGTAGTGTAGCTGTCGTTCTGGGCGTTGTCACAGGGCTGCAGACGAGCCAATTCATTTCCAGGCCAATTATCCATGAACTGAGCTCAGTGTGCCTTGAGTGAATTACAGCACATTCTGAGCACACCTCCATTCATCTGACACCTGGCAGCCATCATTTAACTGGGAAACAAGACTGCTGCTAAATTTCTGCCCTGCATTTAGCCAGTTCTTGTTTTTCTGGAGCGGGCTCAGCTAAAGCCAGTCAATCAAATCATCTACTTTGCATATCTGAAGGGCAGCTAGTTAAATATTATTCTGGGCAATGACAGTGGTCAGGTTAAAGTACTGTGGGGGAGTAAAACACTCTTTTGGATAAAGAAAAGAAATGAGTAATGCAAAGGCGCAAAAGGGACTTATTTGACTTTTTTAGAATTTTATAGGAGAGCAAAAATAAACATTTAATTGATTTTAAAAAAATCAAGTACAAAGAACATATTTGAGCAATCTCTTTTATAGACAACACTGCAAGGAATTCATATTTTAATTCATACTATTTACATTTGAGCCTTTTGCTCCAAAAATTTAAGTGCTAAATTGGGTGTAGTGGATTCAAATAAGAAGGTTCAGAATTTCTCCAGTTGTCATCCTCAAAGCTGTAATAAAATTCCTGGGGTCCAAAGAAGGATGAGAATCCAGCTATGGGAGACATCCTTACAGTGAACAGGTGTAGTTCAAACACCAGAGCTCTGAAGAACCTGTTAATCCCATCTCTGCTTCTGCTGTGGCCTCTGAACTTGTGCCTATAGAGGAAAGCTCGGCAGAGCTAATGACGTTTCCAGAGTAAGAGGATATCATAAAGAAATGGGTCAGCTACATATGTGTCGGGGCAGCCCTCGTCTACAGATCCTGTAGCCGTAAAATAAGTAATACGCCCATCTCAGATTACTGCCAGCGCATTGTTTTAAGTCTGCCTATTCATTTTTGCCTGTGATGCTGATGCTCAACTTAGCAATGGCTGCAAAACAGCAGCCAGACTGGTTGAAGGTCTAAATGTAAGGATGCACTGGCCATATGTTGACAAGTGGGAATGAACAGGTGAAATGAGAATGACACGTGACTTCAGTTCTGACATAATGATTATCATCTCCAGGGATTGCATCTGCATGTGTCCTTATAGCAGTTGATAAACTCACAATATGTCCTTATGGAGTAAAAAACATGCTGGATGATGTAGTTATATTATTACTGGAGTGGAAATTGCTGGGGTATAACGTGTTTAACTGCTGATGTAATAAAACTGAGCAAACCTTTATTGCTCAAGCCATCAAATTTAATTGCCTGGTTATTTAAGTTTTTTATCAATATAGTTGCAACAGTAAAAATATCAGTTTGGAGTGGGTCAATAATAACTGAGGCATATAAATTTATACAAACAATTACATTTTGGACCAACTTCAAGGGTACTTTTTATCACATGTGATTATACTATCCAGTAGCTGACATCAACTTGATTCATCTGTCCATTATCATTTTATCGTCATCTATAAAAATGTCAAAAATGCCTATGACTGTTTCTCACAAGCCCACAAGGATCCAAAAAATATCACTGAATAGTGAGCATGTATTGATTTGTCTAATCAATCATTTTTAGGTGTAGCTAATGCATTACAATTACTTCAGCTGGTCACCAAAAAAGCAACGGGTATGAAAGTGTTGGTCAATGCAATTAGATCGTAAGGAGGTAAACAGCTGAAAAGCAGTACCTGTTTTCTCCAGGTAGGAAGGAGGTAATGGGCAGGTTGTTCTCCTGGCAGGCCTGCCCTGGGTGCCAGTTGGCCTTGCAAGCCGAGCAGAACTCCAGGGCACAGACGGCGCACTGGACCAGCTGGGGCAGCGCTGGAGAATCTGCTTCCTTTAGTTGGCACACAGCCTGGCAGGTTGAAGAAGGGCACCATGTCCGGCAAGGGTCCAGCAGCACCTCTAATAGCACAAAAGAAGTGCCAGCGTTATGGGCAGTTGCCCTCTAAAAAGGATCAGCTCACCCATGTCACAAAAAGTAAGTCAAGTCAAGTCTCTGTTCAAAAATCTATTCTATTTTGTAGAAAGCTGCAATGGATATATTAAAATCTTAGCATATTAAACCAGAATTATTTGTATTAGGGATCATCATTTTTTCTTGTTTATGCTTGAAAACTGCATTTGTAGAGATTTTTACTTGTGTCTTGCTATCTGTTGACCTATTTTTTTTTTTGTTTTAATTTAGCTTTTAATCATTTTCTTTTACATTTTCAGGTGGCAAAAACACAAGTTCTATTCTAAGTTCATAACATGATGCACTTGCCCTTACATGCTCCCCTTCCTTCCCCTTGCGTCTCTTGCCAAGAACTCTGAGCACACGTTCCACATGCACTCTTGGCTCAGCCTGAGAAATATGGAATGGCTACAGCAACTGTTCTGCCTGACTGGACTGGGACATTGATGAGACGGCTGACTACCCTTATCTAGGCAGCATCAACAGCCATTTTCAGGGGACTTTTATATTCATTTGCACGACCCTCCCCTCTATCTCCCTATATAGGATTGCCTTTGTGTGTGTGCGCATTTATTCGTGCAAGTGAGATCTGCATGTTCTTTGATCAGTTTGCGCTCGGTAGAACCTGCAGGGCGAGTGCCATCTATTGTAACGACCGACAATGGGATTTCTAAGATTACTGATTAGTATGTCAATGTTGACAGCATGCAGCAGAGTGACATAGACCTGTCATTATCTTTCCCACGCTGATCTACAAGCCTTATATCAGTGGGTTAACATTTACCCACACAGTGTAAACTATAGACACTGAATATGTACTACTGAAATAGATTATCTTGCTGTGCTGAGAGACCGGTCTTAGCCTCCATCAGAACCAGACTGTGCAGAACCATCCAATCACTGTCTCTTTAAACAAAGTCTGGGAGGATTTCTCTATCATGTATATTTGATGGGAGCTGGTGTTATTCTTTCACGAGGATGAATACTACAGTACAATTCAGGCAAACAGTGGATGAATGGCACCAGTCCAAAATTATTTAGTGTGAGGAGTCAGAATTGTTGCTGCTGTCAGTTGGGACATGGAAAATAGGTGGAAATAAAACTGACAGTACCTGATGTTGGGGAAGATTTACTAAGCTGAACAGTACACAGGAGGGGTAGGGGGGTGGGGGGATCCTAGAGAGAACAAGCCGCAGTTCGGCTACATGTGCCAGACTGAATTGTCATCATTTTTTTCCTGGCACAGTGAAACACAGTAGCCGAGAAAAACATAAGAGTCCACGTGTGTTTGTGTTGCCCACTCACCTCCCACTGAGGAACTCTAATGCTGACGTACTGCGGGCTGCTTTTGTATTTACTCACCCCTTTCAAACTGAAGCTTCTTGTATCTCTGCATCATCTCTGTGGCCACCATGCACTCAATCTAGAAAGGAGAGCGAGGAGGGAAATAAGCAGGTCATCGTGCATATTTATAGACAGGAGCTGAGAGAAGCGATTACACATTCAGAATGTGAATTCTGTTCCCCGAACAAAGTCAAATTTCAACACGATTCGGAACTTGCCCCTTGCTTAATGCCCTTACTTAGTACACATGCCAAAATATATTCAAGGTGCATGCACAGGCCCAGTCAAGGTTAAATGTTCTCCTTTATTGGGGCGATGAAATGAGCGGTCGGGCTTTGTAAAAGAGCAGTCAATTATAAGAGGTGAATGCACTGCTGTCAGAACAGACGGGGATGAGGCACGCTTTGGGTGACTGGCAGGCGTAGCTGCAGTTCCATTAAGGGCCGCTGACATTGATTGATTAGAAACATAAGGCTGGGGTGTGCTGAACCATGCCGTGCCTCCGAGCCGCCGAGACCAAGCGAGTGAGAAGGCGAGTCCATCAACCAAACTGCCTGGTGGAGGATGAAGAGCGCTTTGCCCTCAGATTGACCTCCACTAGGAAGGCAGGCGTGCAGGTAGAATAATGGAGAAAGCACACTGCTTTGGAGGCATTCAACAAACTGCAAAAACGTATATGTTCCCAACTGGTACTTCTATTATTTGACATGAAAAACGAGCAGTATGACGAGAGTTGCACGAGGAGGTGAAATGAATGTATAGGGTAAAGTCACCACCATTTGCTTCAGCTCATTTTATGCATACATCATATAGGAATTCTTAGGTCATGTGTCTGATGAGCTGCTGGGAATGTGCTGCTGTTGGCATATCAGTCACTACTTGACAATCTATTCTAATTAGTCAGTTCCAGTAAAACACAGAATCACACTTTTCATCCTATCAGTACCTCATTTTCCTGCAAGTGTCCTCTTTTGGGACAGGCAGAGTCTGGACAGCTGATTGCAGTTTCAAGGCCTTCTTTAATCAGGAGCTCCACGTACTGCTTCAGGCACTGAGAGAGAAATAGATGGACAAACACAACTTTGATCCAGTTCAAAATCCAAATCACAAAAACAAGAACAAACAAAAAATTGATTATGCACCAGGGAAGTTGGCAAACAAACACAGGCAATAGTCTCTCTGCCTATCTGTTGCCTCATAAAATGAAATTTTACATCTTGCTTTGTATCTGCATGATATGGAAATATTCAAATAAATGTATGCACCAGTCCTGTAGAAAATAAAAACCCTAAAGATTGTGTGAGACTCAGCAAAAAACTTAATATTCTATTCTTGGTTTGTCGGATAAGGTTCTAGGATTTTTTGGTGCGGTAAACTGTATATTTTGATTTGACGATCCAAGATATCTTAAAAAGAAAATCTGAAATGGCTCATAAAAACATAGCTTTGTGTGAAATATCAGGCACACTTTGTGCTGACATCTTTGGCTGACCTTTGTGGAATAAACTGTACAAGCTGAACTTTGATGATTTACCGCCATTGCCAGCCACCACCCAGACTGTGTTCTAGGAAGAAGCTATTTTTAGTGGCCTCCTTGGGCATTGTTTCCTCATCTCTGGACTAGACTGGTTTAGGATCCGATGGTGGGTGTTACTATTCCTCTGTCGTGGCCTTTTTCACACGGGTCCAGTGTTAAACAGGAGGGATTTGAGATATGCAATACATCCTGATCTCATTACTGATTACAAAACGGTGCAAATCCTGTGTGGCTCTTATTAAAGGTCCCATATCTGAGAAAGTGAGCTTTTAATTGCTTTTTGATTAGAAAGGAAGCCTAGGTGTTCCTCCCGTGTGACAAAACACTCAATCCACAGAGGAATGCAAACAGCCCATTTTCAGAAACTGTGATTTAAAATGAGTTATAAGGATTTCCATGAAATTATGAGGTCATAACTTAAAGGTCACTGCTACTCCCCATAGATAGGCATTCAAATCAGCCAATCAGAGGAGAGGCTCATTAATAAAAATGAGACAGGCACAAAACGACCCGATCTTTATAGAGCTCCAGAGAAAAGCTTGATATAAAACTAAAATTATATTGATGATTTGTGGTACATAAAAACCTCAAGAATATCTTGTGAACAATCTCAAAGCTTTAAATAACATCCATGAAAAGTTTAATATATGAGATCTTTGAGTTCAAATCTATCGGAAAAATCACATTTACAGTAAATTGGGCAAATTGCGAATTAAAAAAAACAAAACAAAAAAAAAAAACACTTTTTGTGATGCGGTATGAACTTGATTTGTGGAGTCTGCTCACCAGTGTACAGAAGACACATTGGCACTGTGTGATGGTGGTCATCTGCTCCAGAGGGAACTCCCCAAGGCACAGCTTACATGAGACCAGGGGGTCTACGGCCAGCTCCCAGGTGGGACGGTACCGCGCCGTGGTCATCTTCACCGCCACAGAGCTGAAGAAACACACAAGAAAGACACAAAGATGTCAAATGGATCCTGAGACAAAACAAATACAAATTCATAAAGGGAGATTGTATCTGGCTTCGCTCTGTTCATGGCCCTCTACATAATACAATCAGAGACTACAATGTGTTTCATTGTGATAAAATCAGCATGACGGTCTGAGCAAAGACTGAAAATGCTTGGTGAGGGTGTGCACGCAGAAAACTGGGCTGCTATACGCAGAATGACATCAACTCTCTGCATAAATGACCCTTGTCAGCTGTGTTCATTTTTATTCTGGGCCTCATGCTTTGAAGCAGTGAAAAAAAATGAAAAGAAAACATACTTCAGAAGCCCATGAAACTCCCGTAGCTATCAGCTATCTTGGCACCCTGTGAAATTTTCACTTGGGATGAAATAACACTTTTTCCCCCCCTCTTCTTCTCTCTCTTCACTGCACGTCATCGTGTCTCTTTGTGAGTTAGAAAGGGTTATTTTAGGCTGTCTTGTCTCGCTCCCTCCTTCCCTCTGGAGCTGAAAGCAAAGAGCACCCACTCGGCTGTTTACAGGAAGTGGTCCCGCGCGCATACAACGTCAACACTTTCAAGCTCTCTCCGTGCTACTTAGCAACCGGCTGAAGGAGGATTTTTGGAGGTGGAGGGGGCATGGATATGAGGAAGAGAAGCATGGCAGAGTAGGAGAGACAGGGAGGGATCGTGGTTTGCTTCAATTGGTCACACTACACTCTGCCTCAATGTCAAGTCAAGTTTATTTGTATAGCCCAAAATCACAAATTTGCCTCAGAGGCTTTTACAGTCTGTACAGCTGCTATTTCACAAGGAGCCTGTCCTCCCAAGTAAAATATAGGTTGTCAGTAGCCAAAATGACCTATAGTTATGTTTGAGTGACAGGGGCCATCTGGCCGCCATAGTAATTAAGACACGGAGAAGTGACGTGGTTCATATGACGTCAATATCAGGGTGGTAAACTTCCATATTTGGAAGTGGGGGGTTAGATGTTAACTTGAAAAAATTGGACATAGTGGACTGCTGTGGAAAAAAGCTGTTTAAGGTTTAGTGGTGCTTTAATGACAGAGGGTTTTGAATTTTATGGAAGTAGCAACTTTACACACAACACAACATTTCAAGTGATAATTTTAATCCAAATGATCTGACCAAGTGTTTTTTTTTTGGCTACTAAAACCAACCACGGCTTCATTACATCACGACTCATCATTATTCTTTTTAACAGCGATCAGTTTCAGTATCAGTGTATCAGTGTATGTATCATGTATCAGTTTTGGAATATTTGACAAGTTATAACGTCCTGCCAATTACTGCGGTGGAATAGAAAAAGCTAGTCAAACGTGTTTGTTTAATTGCATGAAGTGCATGAAGAGGAGAGGGGGGTGAAGAGTTCACGTTATCGCTCTGTGGAATTTTGCGCTGCCTTCCAGAGGAGACTGATAGCGTATTCTGATTTCGTTCGTGCTATCGCTTCACACTGCCTTTCTCAACGACACCTGATCTTTGAAAGGAGGGGGAGGAAGAAAAGCGCAGGCTTATGCATCGACGTGTACCAACTGAAAGCACGTCAGTGGGATGGAAGGTGAAGGCAACCGACAGATGAAAGAAAAGTAGGACGCAGACTAATCAGTTCTTGTAATGAGGCAAAAGCAAGAAATTACATGATGTACTCAAGCCTGAGGAGCAGGATGACCTGTCAAGGAGATACTGAGAGATAGTGAGCGTACGTGTGTTGATCTCATTTTTCTTATTCCTCATCTCCTTATTCATTTGTCCCTATATTGCCTAGTGAAATACTGGCCTGCCATCATGTAGGATGCCTGTTACTTTAATGCTGGTGGTGCAGGGAAAGAGGAAAGGAGGAGGATTCCCAAAGGAGACTTCAGTGACGATACATGAGAGCAACCTATGTGGAAGTCCATTATCGGAATTCTGTAAGTGATTCGATACTGCAGCTGATCTGATCTACTGCAATCACAATCGAGCACAGAAGACACAGCAGTGCAAATTCATGTCAGAACATTTCGCTCTTTATGTTGGATAAATGTATTGAGAGGAGGTTTCTTCAATAGCTAGATAGCATCTTCTTTTCATGACGTATCCCCCCCCCCCCATAGTCCAATGATTTTAATACAAATCTCTTTTGCTGGCTCATGTCTGTTCTTTTAGTAATTAACACATTTTCGATAATCTGTAAATTTAGTTTCCTGTTTAGCCAGAGTGTAGCGATCAATCACATGAGGCAGAAAATAATAATTACATTTTTTTCTGCAAATGGGTAATTAACTATTTCAACGTTGATAAGAAAGTGAAAAAAATGCATGAATAAGCATGAATGAATCCAGATGAGGCAAATTATAGGCAAAGGAAATTGCTTGTCAACATGTGCGGATTTATGTGATAATATGCAAAATATTTTGTTACATCGTATTAACATGTAGTTCAAATTAACAGAGAAGTTCCTGTACATGAACAGGTGAACCAGCTGTGCACAATGATGAAAAAAAATACATGAATACTGGAAAAAAATGCAGCTCCTGATCCACTTAAATAAAGACCAGAAAGCACTGAGCAGTGAGGAAGCTCCATTATATCGGTCCTGAACTTGTATACAAAAGCTTAAAAGGGAAATTTGTTATCAGGAGGGGGACTTAAAACAGATCCTTTGGGAAGTGCGTGGGACAGGGTGTGCTTTGCTGGTCAAAATTTGACAAAGACACATAAAAACAGGATTTTACTACTGTATCATCGTGGCAGGGATTCAAGGCAGGAGCATCAGTCATAAAAACTTCAAAATGCTTTAATGTAGCCGCAGAGGAAGCGCTTTCATGTAAAGCTCTCTCATAGGACTGAACAGACGCTTCACAGGATGGGTGCCAACCACTAAAATAACATAACACCTCTGTGATAAACTCAAAAAGTGTACAGCTGAGAACCTGCTGACAGCTACTCCAGGCGGACTCAGGAGTTTTCAGTTTATCGTCCTTCCTGTCCGTCAGTCTCTGCATGAGCCAAACCGCAGACCTCCGTGAGCCATGCGGCAAAACAATCACCTCACAGCTAAAAGTGATTAATGTCATACAAACCGAGTCTTTCTAAGACGGTTTCCCCAACAGTGAAGTATTTGTGGCGGCTTGCCACTGTATCGACATTGACCGCCACGTATTGATTTTCTATGCTGTTTACTATTTAAAATGGGTAAAATCTTACTTCCTTGTAGCAGTGCATCGATTCGCTCGGCCGCTCCTTGCCCGAATGTCGCTCTCACCCTCACAAACATATTGACACTAACCAGACTGTGAATAGCTCCTCCTCTCCATACACACTCTTTATCAAAACCTGATCATGTGCAGAAGGAAGGACTGTTGTTGTCTTTTTTCCACAAAGAAGACAGCTGGCTGAATTCCTCAATAGAATCGATTGTTCATGGTTAGCAGTCCGTATCATCAACACCTCTTTGTCCAGAACTAATGAGTTTCTCTGGTAAAGCTAGCTGACACTTTAAAAACACAGTCAAATTAGCCCCCCCTGTTTTGCAGTATGTATATGTAGTGCATCTGGAAAGTATTTGTAAGGCTTCATTTATTTCCCACATTTTGGTATTATTTTATACATTATTCCAATATAGATTTTATTCTTTTTTTATTCTTTCCTTCAAAATTCCAAACATAATCAGGGCCATGGAAGGATCTTTCAAATACCAAGGTCAACATTCTACATATATAAAATATAGTGGCATACTGAGTTATAATTAAGCTATAATGTATATAGTTTAGTCACATTATTTACTACTTATATCCATCCAAACTTCAAAATCATGCATGCCCTTTCACATTTTAGCCTAGGCTACATTTACATTACAGGTTAGCATCTCTATTGGCTGTTACATGCATCTGTAGGCTATCTCACCATTTTTCTCGTTGTCTTTAAATATTCACCATACAATTTCCACCTTTCCTCCTCTTTGCCTGGCCATCCTCTGCCTTTCTTTCTGCTGGAAGACATTAAACTTTGATTGATGCAGCCTCTTATGTTGCATCCTCTGATTCATTCAGATGTCTAAAAATAGACCTGCAGTCGCAGTAACTTTCGCTTTTAACGAGTCAAATATATGATCATATCTGTCACATGGGACCACGCTGATGTCAAGATAATTAGGTGGGCTTTATGCATTTAGTTTTTCGACTTCGCGTTAAAATTTTCACCTGCTGAAAGGGGAAAAATGTAACTGAAACAAAACTTAGGGGGAAAAAAATACCAAGGTCATTACATCAGTGTCCTCAATCATGGCTATGACCCTGCACATAATACCCCAAAATGTTAAAGTGAAAACATTATTTTTACAAATTTATTGATTTATTTATTTAAAATAAAGAAGGAAATTGCCCAAAAAAAGCAAGCCGGTAGCCGTTTTTTGCATGGAAGAAGCGTCAACACGTAGGCTTTTTCGGTGAGTGTTTCACAAAGACACATTGTCATTAAGGGGAATAGTATGTAGAACTTTGATGGAAAAAAACTAAATTTAATCCATTTTGGTCTATGTGTGACATAACAAAATGTGGAAAAAAGTGATTTGAATTGTTCACATTCCATCAGCCAGTAAATAATAAATTGATAAATTAAAAATGAATAAATATTAAATAATAAATCAAAAGCCAAACCTAATAATAAAGTATAAACTTTCAAAGACCACTGACTTTTCAGCACCAAAATGACACTCATTTAGAAACTTCTTGTTTCCACAGATGCAGTGTGTTGCTCAGACAATATCAAGCCCCCCAAAATGTTCTATGAGCCACACTCCTTCTGGGGGAGTGTAGGTATAGATCTATCTATATTAGATCTATATTTCAATGTAAGAATGTAAGGATCCTAGCTAGTAAGGACAGCTGTTAAATCATACACCCACACACCCTGGCAAGATTCTACTTCAAATAGAATCCATTTCTGTGGGAAAAAAAAACTGCAGTGTGTTCTTTTTATTTGCATCTGCCCCTCTCCTCCCAGACTTTATATTGGCTGTGCAAATGCTGACAGACTGGGTCGATGGGGACAAATGAAATAGTTTTGTAAGGATGGCCTGAGGAGGAGAGAGACAGAGAGAGCGAGAGAGAGAGAAGGAGAGAGAGAGAAAGAGGGGGGGAGCGAACAATAAAAGGGAGAAAATGAGTTTTCATGAGAAAAGGTGGTGCAGTGTTATCCTGCTACATTATTAACTAGAGGGTCCATTATATCACACACACAGACACACACATCTTAAAGGGTCAGGTCAGAGAGCTAAAAGTCAAAGTGGGAGTAAAAAGTGAGTCGAAAGTCAAACATCCATCATCCTGAGCAGAGGTCACCATGTGCCGTTCAGTCATCATTCTGAAGAGGCTCCACTCATAGTAATTCATGTGATGATGATTCCGTATCCATGAGACAAACACACATGCATTCCATTCCATTGCATAACAGGGGTGGAAATGTGGAGAACTTCTCCTGGGAGCTAGAAGTGAAAGCTGCAGTATACATGATACCATGAGTTAAAGCTTGGGAGTGTTCATTTGGAAACATATGAAGCGATGATGACACATAAAGGTCAACTAAATTGTGCAAAACAGCTATTTATACCAAGACATGGGTGGACGCCATAAACTAACCTCGATCTTGAGACAAAGTTCATTTTGATCTTTAAAGCATTCACCAAACGCCACCATTCAAGCAATGTCAAGCTTTAAGTGGTACGCTTAAAGGACAGTAAAGCCATTTCTAGCTTCATTTTAATGTGGAATTTTCTGTATATTCTGGCTTTCATGCATCACAGTTCCCATAGTGAGGCTGCTTTCAAGCAATACCTCTCCTATTGCATCGAACAACGCTTAAGAGCAGGTTATTAGAGCATAATTCTGTCTGATCACTGCTTCATAACATTTGTATAAGCCAGCAGGAGACAAATTCCAATTTTCAAGGGATAATATTTAATGTATTATTACAACAAATTGAAATTCTTTCATTTTTAGTGCTAAACTGTCAATAAAGTCATTAACGAAACAAATTCCTGGTCAACAATTCTGATTTTAAGTCATCTGTCAAGGCAAAAGCAATCACTGCATGAGTCATTTACTGGTTGTAACTTTTCAAATATGTGAACATGCTTCTTTTTGCTTTTTTTAAATTCACTATCGAGTCAGTTTTGGTGTTGGACTGTCCTCAATAGATTTGTCAGTTTATACCCTGTCCTGCCTGTGAATTCTACATATTTTCTAAACAAAATTACTTGAAAAATATGAGTTGCAGCCCTAGATTTCTTCATGCAACACACCAGCCCACTCTGTTCAAATAAATGCTGCCACATAAGAGTGATGGCAAATTTACACTGCCTACAATACAGGACTTGAATTCACAAGGAACTTAAACGGGTCCCTTTTCACAGCTGTGTAATATCTACTTTGTCATTTGCTTGTATGGAGGAGGGAACATGAGAGAAATGAAAGAAAGAAAAGAGGGGGAAACAGTCTTCCATCTCTCTGTGTGTAATTACATAATGTCACTTCAAAGCATTGCATAATACTCTATCTATATACTTCACTTATGGCTGATGTGAAAAAAAATGCAAACAACTCTTTACTGTACTGAGGGCAACACACACATTTTTCCACACACACAAAACACACATACTAACATTCTTTCAACACATGCACAACGCTGTCCCTTAGCTAATTCACAAGAATTTGCTTTTTCCCCCAATAAGACAAGTCAGAGAGTGCAAGCCAGCATGAGCCAAGAGTAGTACTGAAATACCGATTAAACCATGCAGACAATATTCTACCTGAAGCCTGGCAACAAGCAAATATAGTAGACCAC
This sequence comes from Lepturacanthus savala, assembly GCA_030544235.1. Classification (NCBI taxonomy): domain Eukaryota; kingdom Metazoa; phylum Chordata; class Actinopteri; order Scombriformes; family Trichiuridae; genus Lepturacanthus; species Lepturacanthus savala. Next base: position 13,783,924 of record CM060469.1, on the reverse strand, counting down.
TTGTCATTGTTTGCTGTAGCAAAATTAATGTAGCGAGAAGCATGATATGATACTAGCTGACGAGGACAAAATTTGTTCCAGCCGGCCTTATCAGCGAAACTCGATCTTGGCAAAGTTGTCAATTTGTCTCTCGTCAACGATTCTGTCTTCCACAACGCTACAGCGATTTCCGTTCGTCTCATCGGACTCGTTCCTGTTATTGCATTCCACGAACACATATTTGTTCGAGCAGCATGTGATTTCATCCACCTCAGAATGCACATATATTAAAATCACCTGAAATCGTGGAACAATGAACAGCAATGTACGGTTAAGAAAAGAAAAAAAAACAAAAAAAGGGAACATAGACTGGCCTGTCTGTGGTGATCTCAGTGAGCTCAGGTCTGTAATAAGCACTTAGTGATCCTCCGTCTTCTCCTCCCTCTCCTGTTCCTTCCTGCCTCTCCTCCCTCTAGAGCCCTGCTCTCCATGGCCAATTAGTAGGGCATTTAAGTTTCATTTATGTCATATCCTATCTGTATCCACTGCTACAGAGGAAAAAGGAGAGAGATAGAGGGAAATGGATGAGGCAAAGTGGCAACGTGCCAATTTATTCTATTTTCCGGACTCTCTTGGCTCACCTTAACTGCATGGCTGGCATTATTTCTTGTCATCTTGTTGTGAAATTCCCACCAGGCAACGGAACAGGAGAAAACACGTACACAAACACTAAGCACACATGCCTATAGGCACACATGGTTAGTAAAAACACAATGTAGATGGGCAGGGGAAAATAACAAAGACACCAATTGTCAATGTAGTATACAGTTAACACCTGGGAGACTGTGACTGACCAATTATGAACTGAACAATAAAAATTTTTTTTTTGCAATACAATATGCAGAATTTTGTTACATGTAAGTTGCATTTAAAAGTGGACATGGGGGGGGGGGGGGGGGGGGGGGGGCAACCTGAAGGGAAAGTGGTTAAGGCATGTACCATATGGGCAAAAATGTCCTTTCCCCCTTTCCTATCTCACTACCTTCGAAATGTGGGACAGATATTACACCAGCATTAGATAACAACTTCGGTAAAAAAAAATATTATGATAATAAAATCCTCTGCATCTTACTTCGCAGCGAGTCCTGAGTAAATCCTGCTATTGCTCATTTTAAGATGCAGACTAATAATAAACAACGGTTTACCTTTCGACGCCATCTGGATAATGACCGAGCAGCTAGCTCCGGGAACACAAAGTGCCTCAACACTGCATTATTACTAATGGCTCCATAAAGAAGTGTGATTGTATAGAAGTCAGAGAAAATGATCCTATTTCTCACTTGATTTATTACCTGGGTAAACATTTTCCTAATGCGATTGTCATCTAAATTTGTTCATCTCTAAGTAGTCGGCTGTTCAGTTCATTTAGTAAGTAGGGGCAGGAGATATTTTTTAAAAGCCTATCAATATAAATATATATTTATATTTAGGGCTGGGCGATATATCGATATTTGCGACATATCGATATGTTTTATGAAATCGATGAAGAATTTGGCATATCGAATATATCTAGATATTTTCTACATGAAAAAGACTTCGCCGCGCTGGCTATTTTTCTTAACTTTGTTTTCTAACACCGCTGCCTCCTTGCATTTTGAGTTTTAACTCCGTCTCAAATGGTTCCTGCTTCCTCTTGCGTAAGCTGTATTTGTTTGTGTGCGCGCGCCCACGTGATAACAACTCACTCGACATGGCGGCGCCCACACAGCCGGCTTCGCCCGATTTCTTACCAAAGAAAAGAACGAACGGCTCCATTATATGGCGGTATTTTGGATTTAAACCGTCCGATGAGGGGCAAAAAGAGCCAATTTGCAGAGAGTGCAAGACGCTGGTGCCAGCAAAAGGATCGAGCACCACGAACCTGTTCACCCACTTGCAGCACCACCACAAACTCCTGTACGAAGAGTGCGCCAGGCTTCGGTTCGCGGTCAAAACCACCGCCACCACCACTTGTAAGAAGAGCCAACAAACAACGCTCCAAGCGTCTTTATCCCAGTCCATACCCTATGAGAAAACAAGCGCAAGGTGGGTCAGCATCACCGAGTCCATTGCCTTTCATATTGCAAAAGACATGACGCCCATAGCGGTGGTTGAACAACCGGGCTTCAAACGAATGCTGAAAACGCTTGATCCTAGGTACAAGCTCCCTAGTCGCCACTTTTTTGCAAGAGAAGAACTTCCACGACTGTACACACGAGAGAGAGCGCGCATCGCTGCTGATCTGGCACAAGTTGTCCACTATGCACTGACAACGGACATGTGGACCAGCAGGACGTGTGAGCCGTACATGTGTGTAACAATCCATTACATCGTCGAGTGGGAGATGAAAAGTGCCTGCTTGCAGACAACCTATTTCCCACAAGACCACACTGGAGAAAACATTGCGGAGGCCCTCGGCGACGTGACAACAACTTGGATGTTCAATCCAAATCCCGTGGCCATAACCACCGACAACGGAAGCAACATTGTCAGTGCGGTGCAGAGCAAGCAGTGGCTGAGGATGCAGTGTTTTGGGCACAGGCTACATTTGGCGATCGGTGAGTTTTTCTCTCATTTATGCTAGCGAGACTCCCTTATAGTGGCATATAAGTGGCGTTATTTCATGATTACAAAAGCGCCAACTTCCCTTCTCAAGAATAACAAACATGGCGAGTTGCATACTGAACATACTTTCTATTCAACACTAATCTGCTTCTCCCGACTAAGTTATCATAGTTGCCAATGCATTAGCATTTATGCTAGCGAGACTCCTCACATAACTAGCATGGCATATAGTGCTGTTATTTTATGATTCCAAAACTTCCCTTCTCAAGAATAACATAAAAATGACGAATTTCATACTTAAAAACAATTTTCTAATTAAAACATTTTATTTAATGTGTGTTTTTTCTTTGTTTACAGGCCATGGTATGCAAAACTCCAAAATCACACGGGCCATTAACATATGCAAGAAAAATGTGGCTGCATTTTCTTACAGCTGGAAACGGAGGAGAGAGCTGGCTGAAGCACAGGTTGAACTGAATTTGCCAGCCCACCAGCTCATCACTGAGTCACCAACGCGCTGGGGTTCCCGTCTCCAAATGGTGGAACGAGTGCTTGAGCAAGAGAGGGCACTCAGCAAAGTCCTCTCTGCTGATAAAAAAACAAGGCCATTAGTCCTGACCTGGCAAGACATTGAAGTCCTGGAGGCAACCCAGAGAGCACTGAAGCCCCTCCAGGAGTTCACAGACGCGCTGTCTGGGGAGGGATACGTCACCCTTTCTTACATACGACCCGTGTTGCACCTGTTCAACAGCAAGCTCCTTGCTCCTCAGGAAGGTGACGGAGAGCTGGCCAACACCATCAGGCACACCATCCTCACATACCTGAATGATAAATACTCAGAGCCCTCCACCTCTGATTTACTGGACATGGCGTCCTTTGTCGACCCCCGGTTTCGGGGGACATATGTCTGCAGTGAGAAGATGGCAGCGTTGAAAGAGAGGGTCATCTATGAAGCTCAGGGGTTGCTTGCCAATGATGCAGCTCCGAACCAAGCCAGGCCACAGTCTGCTGCAGAGCAGTGTGTTGTAACCGATCCAGCTCCCCCCGTTGCAAAGAAGAAAACCCTAGCCAGCTTCTTTGTGCAAGATGCAACCCCCTCTGTCTTTACACCCCACGAGTCCATCCACAATGAACTGTCAAGCTATATCCAGTCTGTGTGTTTGGACAGTAAGGCAGATCCTTTACAATGGTGGCGAGAGCATGAGGCAGCCTATCCTGCACTAAGCAGCCTCGCGCGCAAGTACCTGTGCGTTCCTGCCACTAGCAGTCCTTCAGAAAGGATATTCAGCTGCAGTGGAAACATTGTTACATGTCAAAGGGCATCACTTAAGCCTGACACAGTTGACCGATTGGTGTTCCTGGCTCAAAATCTTGAAATGTAAAAATGTAATTTCAAGTTGTTTTTGTGAATGTTTTTTTTTTTTTTATGGAAAAGGAAGGCAATAGTAATTCTTTTGGTCTTTTATGTAAGCCACCATCAGAGTTTATGTTTACAATTTTTATGTTTGCACTTCGAACCAAAATGTTTATGAATGTTCAAATATTGTTAAATTATTATGCACAAGCACTGTCTACTTTTAGGCACTTGGCTGCCTGTGAGTTTGCACCTCAATAAAAAAAAAACTTGGTGCAGTTGTTTTTTTTTCCTCCTGCATAGATATCAAGATATATATCGGATATCGAGATATGGCAAAACATATCGAGATATTTTTTTTTCTACATATCGCCCAGCCCTATTTATATTTAGCAATAATTATTGATGATTTACTTTTATATATTTGGGGGGAATTTTTATGCTTAACGACCTACTTTTAATATATAAATATAGAGGCCTGCAATACAACTAGAACAAATACAATAAATATAAATAAAAAATACTTCATATCAGTGGATGATTCATATCAGACAATGATTGACCATTTTTAATTATCTTTCTTTAATAACAACCAGGAGAAAAGGGTAGAATGTAACCACTTTATATTAAACTTCCACTTCATATTAAGCTTGTTAATGACTTGCTGTTTGATTCAATGATTGATCCAATTATCAAGGGACACATGTTTATGAACCAAGGAGGGAGCAGCATTGGTTTATTTTTTAAACACAAACCTTGAATCAAATTATCAATAGTATGTTTAACTATTTTCTTGTGGACCATGTGGATATTAATGACCTATTAATAGTGTGTTATTTTCCAGTCTTACCAGATTTGGTTTTCCCAGTTAACGTGAATTATGGATGCACATTGCTAACCGAACATGGTCACTTCTGGATCCCAAAATATAATATGGCGCTTGCCAAAACTTGAACTCAAGACTTGAAAACTGTTTTCCAAAAACCACTCCATCACAGTGGCTATGTCTAAGTCTATGAGAATGACCAATGGAGAATCAACTTTACAAACTCCAGACAGATCTTCTCAGCAAGAAACTCTTCACGACAATAAATAAAATACAAATGATCTCTAAATACAGGGTATCCTAATCAGCCATGTTTGTTAATGTTAGATGTTTTTGTTCAAAAATGAAAGTCAGCTGATATATCACCTTCATTATAAAAAAAACCCATTACAGTTAATACCTCCTGATGAAAAACATTGATAAATCATGTCTATTTTTAGCACATTCTCTGCTTTAAGAATATAGGTCTTGTGTCTATATTTAAAATCTATACAGCGCATAGAACACAACTTGTACACCTGGGCTGCCCGACTGTTATTCTCTTAATAAACAATCAACTAAGCCATCAACTAAGCCTTCAGAACCCTACGCATACAGACATATACTGGGGCTTTATTTTTAGACAGCTCAATCTGTGAATGTGAAAGGTGGCATGCCTTCATGGAGAGACAGCGGTTGGGGACAGTCACCGTCTGTCCTTGACATGGAGGGGGAAGCGCTAAGAGGGTTACTAAGGGTGGTGATAGGCCTGCTTTTTCATGCCCTGAGGAGTTACACAATCACCCAGATGTATTTTGGCATTGTGAGCAGTGAGGAGAAGCTGTGTGTGTATGTGGGTGTGTGTGTTTGTGTATTTTTAGTACCTAGCAAGTCAAAGTCCCTTTTTGCTATTTGAGGCAGAGAGATACTGGCAGTGGTCATGCTAGGGTAGGGCGAAAGAACTGTAGTCTCTATAGAACATTTTCTCTGTTGCAATGAAAGATAAATATCCTCTTACTAAGCAGGGTACATGTGATACTTCAAGAACTGTGAACAGGGGCATTGGTTGGACTGGCTAGATCCCAGTTTCATCTTCATGCCAAAACATTTTTAAAATGTTCTTCTAAATCAACTGTTTCCATGCCCAAAAATATGAAAGCTATGGATTTGATTCACCACATAATCCATATTAATATTCCAGCTGCTCAAATGTCTCAAAACAAAATGAGCATCATATCAGATACCACCATTATTATCAGATTTTCAATGGACACATACACTGTGAAACCATCCTTATAGTGTCAACTGCTCATGGTTTTCTTCTTTTCATAAAATGTCAAATGTTAAGATGTCATGTTGGATCTGAGCTAGTTTTAATATTGTTTTAGATTTTGGCTGCTTTGTTCTTTCCCATAACAAAACGGTTAGCTTGTGTAATACCATAGCCATTCACTTTATTGTTGCTATGACATTTTAAGTCAGCTACGTTTCACAATTATCTGTAAATGCTTTTTTTACTTAATGTAAACCGGTCTTTTTGGATTCGTGTAACTCTGGTGATGTCAGTTTTTTAACAAACAATGGTTGAGAAACAATTAATTTAAGATGTATGATGAATGCATGGCTTTGCTCTCTAGTGTTGCAGCAATGCTACAACATCCTGCGCTCAACTATAAATCAATCCCTAAGAATCTGCGGCATAATCATTACAAGACTGGGACAGAGAAGCATAGTGCCATTTCAGGTGTCAGTTTATACTTGCTCAGCATTCGTGGTGCTTGCAGTCCAGAGAGTCTGACAAAGGCTGCACTCCATAAAAGGTCAGAAATGACCAAAAAGAACTCATCTATTTTCAACAGTGTCGAAAGTGAAAACTCGGAACTCTGCAAACCCAGCAAGTGCCACTTCATTTACAATAAACACCATCTGTCAGCAAAGAGTTAACGCCGCCCAGTTGTACAAACCAATAAAGTTTACGAGAAAAGAGGGAAGCAAATAAGAACAAAAACGACAAGCTTGGTGGGACAAAAAAATAAAAGGAAGTAAGGAAGATGGGGAAAACACCAGAGATCATGTAAAAAAAGTGTGACAAGTGAAATGGAAGTGTTAGAAGAAAGGAGGAAACCACAAAACAAAAGGATTCAGTCAATTCAGAGGCATTTACGGTTTAGATCTAGAGTCTAGAGTCTTCTTAAAACTCTCCAAGTATTTGGGATTTTTTTTTTTTTTTAACACACCTGAATGAGACAACGTCCACACCCTGAATCACTTCTCTGTACCTAGATGATAACACACCCTGCTGTGCTGATTTCACAAGAAGAGAAATCACACTAATAGACTTGACATGCACAGAACCAAACACTCAAAGAGTAGAAGATGAAGCAAGAGGCAATTCTTTCCCACAAAGTCTCACTGTCCAGGACAACGTGCTCTGACTGTACCGAACAATTGCATCAACATGGATGTCTCTAAAACACAAAGGAACATAAAGAATAAAAACCTAGACAGGAATAGGGACAGCAGCAAGGGAGTTCCTAATTCCAGAAGCTTAAACAAGGCTCTAAGCAGCGACATGCAGGGTGGATGTCGAGTTGTCACTCTACAGTTTCAGTCATCATGTGCATGTGCACTCTATAACCAGATTATACTCGCAATCAAGTTAAACTCTCAGGTCATAATTGTAGGCAGTCTTGAGTCTATGTATCTATATATCCATCTGCTATTTAGTGACACAAAATCTCCATGTTTTGGGTGCATTATGGGAGAAAACATCATGTGACAGCTTCGTTGGCTGTAAACATGTTTGGACTCGTTTGCTCTCATCTGTGTTATCATGGGAAGCTGCTTTCAGTTTGTCATTGAAGACGTTTCACTTTGTACTTCCATCCATCCAAAAGCAGAAGTCAACAAAAAATAAACTGGCATATATCGCCGTTTCAGAACTCACTTGATTTATTTGGTTAACGGTCTTGGCTTGATTCCGTGATATTTATTTTATTGATTTGGGTTTTGCCGGCGGCTTATTTATTTTTTTCCCCTCCTCCCTCCACTTCCAGTTCATCTTTGAAGAAAGGCCTCATTAGAATTCCCTGTGAATATCCATCCGAAGCAAAATGCCAGATGAATACTGCAGTGAATGAGAGGAACCCACAGTAGTAGGCGAGTAGATTTAAGTGTTCATCGGCAGCGACACGGCAAACTCACACAAGGTCACGCGTCCCAGGGTGGAGGCTGAAAACCAACAACAAATAAGCGCTGGGTATTCACAGGCTGTCTGCCAGTGAGGTAATTGGTCCACACACTTGAGCGCACTTCTGGCAGCGTTACTGCGTAAAAAAGAAGATCCCTTATGACTGTTTGACCAACAACTAGGAAGCTGACAACTGTGAATGTTTCACCACTTGTTTAATTTTCGTCATTGCTAGCCACACTGCTGTTTGTATACAGATAGACTGGAATAAAAAAAAAAAAACATCTGTTAATTAATAAGTTCGCAAATAAATGCAAATAAATGCATCTAAATGCTCACTTCTCACCTTAAGTCTGACCAAGATAATGAGATGATTAAGATGTTTGAAACATGAATATTGCATTTGCAGTAAACGCGAATGCAATATTGGTATTTAGAGGCTGGTTAGTTTGACATGATGAGTAAGTACGTAACTAAACATGGTCTGTTTATATAATAAATAGGGTTGGTACTTGAATAAAAAATGTATTGAATTATTGAAAGGTTTTGTAATTAATCACATAATATAATAATTGCTCCAAAGGCCACATTTATTTTATGTAAATTAGTTTAGTCGCTATTTGTAGCACATTTTCCAAACCCTCATCTTCAACCACTGACAGTGGTCTACAGTCCTGGAAAATTCATCAGTGTTCCCGAGTTTGACCAACTCATTTCCTTCATGATGAAGCCAGCTATTTGTTGGGGTTTGGGCTGCTTGCTGGTACTCGAATCAGAACCAGCACCAGGACCAGCAACGCCAACAGCTCCAGTTTCTGTGCTCGTATGGTCGGTGCTTCTGTGATATGCAGACTCTTTTCTGCACGGTTTTCAATAAACAACGCTGTTACCAACACTTCCATCATGTCGTTTTTTTAAAACAGTAATTTACTGTTGAGCAAAGAGTGTTTTTGTTGTAGTAGCAGCTGTGTACGTCAGTATAATTGGTGTAAACCACGACTTGGGGGACAGACAAATATGTTGTTTGGCGTACAAACTGCAAGAAATGCATTAATATTTTTAATGTGTTATTTACTTTGTACACAATTAATCATAATTAATGTGTTAGTGTCTAATAATAATAATAATAAAAGGAATCTGAAATCAGTACAACAGCGTGGCTTTTCCATGCATTTATATTTTTGAGGATTTTTGATTAAAAAAAAGAAAAAAAGAAATAGACTTGGAGGCACAAGATATAATCAGAGTGACTACACAGGCAAGTTAGGAAGATGAATTCATTTGCCAATGTTGTTATTATTTGTAATCATAAAAATAAAATGTCATCAGGATGTTGTATACACAGTGTTTGCCAGATGCTTTCACCAGACACACACACACGCACATCTCCCTGGGGACAGATTCACTATGCGTCAATGCTAACTGTTGCTATGCATGTGCGGGCTAGAGGGACTGAGCAGGTCAACCGAGGCATATCATAGCAACAGTTTGATCCCGTTACTGAAATTAACTGTGATGAGAACACTCCATAGCTCGTACCAAGCTAACTGGCGTGACTGCTGCACAGCGAGCGCTGCTGTCACTCCGCTGGACAATGCGGTTTTCACGGTCACAGGAGGAGAGAGACACTCCAACAGAGAGCCACTCAGGGCTTAATCTGTGTGGTACTGTGTAGCGCTCTCACCAGCAGTGGGCTGAACGACTCAAAAGCGATTCCTGTAATCACTGGTTTCGGGGGCAATGCTGACAAAACAAGCGGGTGTAGGTTTAACAATTATAAAATGTGCCGTTGTCATTCCGGCACCTTATTCAAACGTATTCATTGCAGTCTCCTTGTGGATAAGATACTCTGACATATCATGTACCCCGGCAGGATTTCGCACGTCTTATACACCTCAGCAGAACGGCGCATATTCCCGTCTCTCGCTTTATTTTCTGCCTGCCAGCCCTCATTCTTGCTGTTGGCCAGCTGGTGCCTTGTGAAGCAAACCTGGACTCTCAGTCCCACTGCAGGAGAATTGGGGGTAGAGGAAGCCAAAAACTACCTAAGGAAAAGCGCTGACATCCTGTTGTTGGGTTTGTTGCAGATACACAAAGGAGGATGTAAACCCACTAAAAGTGAGCAGAGGAAACACGACAAAAGGCAGATGTCTCTGTGTGTGGTGGGAAATAAAAAAGAAAGAAAAAAAAGACAACACCATGTTGACATTACAGCTTTTTTCTTTGGTGACACTGCAGCACATGCGAGTTGCTGGTTGCATGTAATAGTAATTAGTAGATTAATCGATTACTTGACTGAAGAATAATAGGCATCTATTTTAATAAGTGAGTAATTGCCTTAAAAAATAGAGGAATCCATTTACTATTTATAGCCCATATTTAGACAATTTATATTATTATATAATAATCCCCTAAAATATCAGATAAATAGATATGTGGAAAGATGTGAAGCCTCAGTAAAGGTAGAGCAGCCACATGTAAGGCAGAGGCTGTCAGGTTTAGGATGTAATGGATAATACTACTGGGTTATCTGACAGTGACGAGCAAAGGAGGAAACCGTTATCAGAACGACTGATTAAGCTATTTTCAGATAACCTGACAAAGCTGGAGTCTCGTTATCCTTGTTGGGGCTCTGACGCACACAAATTAAATAAAAGGATTCAAATTTTTTTGCATTGCTTCATGTTTTCTGTTATAAGTCGCTCCTAAACAGGCCGAGCCAGCTGCTATGCCATCTAATACACGGGCGGGTTCGTTTGCAGTAACATTACAGCCAATTATTTTCTTATGACTTTAATCTTTTGCTCGGTTTATTAAAAACAAGCCCAAGCTTGCGTGAATGGAAGGTCTGTTGTTGTGTTCAAAGTATTAGTCAAGCCCTTTCGACAAAGGGAGACAAAGTGCAAGCAAGGAAATTCTGATTTGAGGAGCGTATGCCCAAAGGACGCGAGCATGCCAATCCGTAACGTGATCGGATCTGCCGTACTTTGCCTAGTCACTGCACCGTTCATCCGTTTTCTTCCCTCCTAGAGGCATCAGCTCATGCTTTATGCCACGCCAGGATGCGCCGGCTTTTTTGGCTCACTGCTGGCGCTCCCAGTTCCCATCCTACCTCCTGACTCATCTTAGCGACGATCAACCTTTTTAGAGAATCAATTTCAGCAAAGTCTTTGCACGTTATATTCTGACACGTTACGTGTAGGCGGAATGAAACGGCGACAGACATAGAAGTAGCAAGAGCAAAGGGTTGGCGAACAATACTTCCAGTCGAGCTGAAGTAGGAGTTGTACCGCTTTATGAACATGAAAACTGTTTGGGAATAGGACTGCAATGTGACTCCTGCGAGATATTTTTCACTCATTTTACTCCAAATGAGTAACTTCAGAAACAGTTATTTGGCACTGTGAGTGTGTGGGGTGGATGCTAGAACATAAACATGTGAAACTCAATTTTAGCTGCACTGGAAACATCTCAAAATAATGATGAAGTCATCTATATTTGGGCCATTTTCTTTGGCTGAAGTCAGCAAAAAAAAAAAAAAAACATCTACCGCCAAGCAAAAAGTGGATTGAGAAGTGCAGTGACTGCTGTTTGCAGCCCTCATTATGTGGCTTGTGTGTGGGTGTTGTTAAAGCATCGCTTTATCATATTAAGAGTATCTGCTTCCTGCAACAGAAGAAATTGCCCCTTTGTTTAATTGTTCAAAAAGTGTTTTGTTTTTCTTGTCTGAAAAATAACTCACTGATTTAACCTCGAGGGCTTGACACAAAGCAGGCCTTCCTGAAACGCTCAATCTCCGATAGTGTCGAGATGGTCAGAAGAAAGTGTGGTTCCTTTTATTACAGAATGAACTTCACACTATGATTTGCTGCTTGTTGGAGAGAACGGCGCCTGCAAGAACAATTAAGAAATGCGGAGCAGCCGCCTGGAAGAAGCGAGGCGCGCGCATGAGCATCACGTAATGCTCTCATGACAATCCCCGTCTCATCCCCAACGCAATCCTAACTGGCTGGATACGAGCCATAATGCATACACGTGCGGAGCTAAAGTGCTCAATGAGCAATGAACATCATTTTCGGGAGCTATTAAAGACTGGAGTGATTGCTTTGTTGATTGTCTATTGTGTACACACTACCCTACCCTTCCCCTCAACCCCAGCCCGACACACACAGTTCACCTGGAAACCCGGCACCACACTGAACATTCACCCACAACGCCCTGCTGAAATGGCATTTAGGCTGTTGCATAATCTTTGGCACCGTGGCTGCACGAAAGGCAGAACACAACCCCTGAAGTCATGTTACAGCCAAATGACTTTACTATGAACGTTAAAGAGCGATTTAACCAAAGCATGCTGCGGTACTGTACTGTATGTCTTTGGAGACGTCGGTTACTTAACCACGGGCAGTTTTTACATCCAGTGCCCTGCCCTCACAGACTCTATTTAACGAGTAAGTGAATTAATGGCGATCCAGTTTTTAATCGCCGGTAATGTGTATTTAAACGGAGCAAGTGTCACATTTCTAGATCAGCTTTGTCTCAAGGTGTCTAATCTGCTCAACGTTAGGTCCTGCTGTTTGATCTGGAGCTGACCGGAGTTAGAGCGCTTCGCCTCGGGCCAGAATCAAGAGTTTATTTTCCAGACCCACATTTGCGGTTACGCAGGAATGTTGAAAGAAAGCCTACAAAACGAAGGATCCGAAAGTATATACAGCTGGCAAAACAATTGATAGCAATAGATTACTTATAAAAAAAGAAAGAAAAAAAAAAAACACACCCAACCAGAAGCTGAATCAATATAAAAACAAATCTGGTGTCGGACTTTCCCGAACAATCAAGATATCCGTGTACCAAATCGCTTCATCATCACCTTCACAATAACAAATTCAGCAGTGAAACTTTTCCATGAAAGCTTTAGATATAAAGATACTGACAGACAACCTGGGCTGTTTGAAGCTGGCACCGCAAACCAAAAACAACTAGAGCTCCTTTTAAAAGTCCAACTGGTCTCATAGAACCTCATTCCCTCACATTCTTCCAGTAAATCTTTCTTTTGGGAACAGGCCGGCTGCTGGTAACTCAGAGCCTGTGGAATGTGTTACTGTTTTGTTTGTTTTGTTTTTTTTTGTACCATCTTTCTCTTTTTCCAGATATAAGACTGGAGGATCGGCTTAATGCGTTTCATTTCTCCAATGGGGAAAACAGGAGCACTTTCAAGAATGAATTTTCAAGAATGGTGGAAAAAAAGAGCCTGAAAAGAGCCTGAAATGTGTCTGATGTGTGAAATTACACATCAGACACATTCCCTAACTGTGTGTTTGTGTGTGAGGGAAAGAGTAAGCATGTGTTTAGCTCCTGTCAGTAGGTTAGAAGCATGGAAATGGAGAGAACAATAACACATAATGAGAGGGGTCTTAAAAAATCCACGCTTTATAACAGGCTTAGAAATCACAGGCACCAAAAACACAGCATTTTGACTTATCTTCTTCACAGGGTGACGATACTGGCTTCGTTAGCCGGAAAAGCTCACATCTTCGAGGAAAACATGCATCAAATAAACATAGTTTCACAGCCTACCTGAGGTGAGAAGAGAGTCCAGAGATGTGAACACGATGTACAGCTGCATGAATGCCCTGCTTGTCTAGCAGCCTGGTTTTCCTGCCTCCAGTATATTCTGACTGCTACCACAGGGGGACCTGCTGCTTAAAATGGAAATAGCAGGGCACCAAGTGACCTTTCAGGGCTCTGTGGAGACATCCACTCTGAGCATGTTATGCTAGGCACTACAAATGCAACACTCTGCTGCTGCTGGGAGGCAAAAACACGTATGATTGAAGGTTGTGGTGAGCAGAGGTTACACCAAACGTGGCCTAAAAGCACCTATAAACGCACTCAGTACACACACACACACGAAACTACCTGCTTCATCATCTACCTCTGTAACTGTTAGCCCTTCAAAGAGTTAAAGCCGTCACCATTAGTCTTAAGGAGTCTCCTCTGCTGGCAGTGCCAGGCGGTTTATCTTGCGGTGAAAATTCAGGAAATGGCGAAAAACATGCGACAGCAGTTACACAAAAATAATGAAAGTGAGTGATAAGCAGCTTCTCGCTGTGTTCGACTGAACACAAGAGACGAGTCTTACCTGGCTTTCTGAGACAACGCCGTCTTGATGGTGTAACCTCCGGAAAGGTTGAAAAGATGATCTCCTGGATTAGATTAAAAGACGCGGAGAGGCAGCCAGTCAAACGGAGGAGGGGGCTATCTCAGGAGGGGCGACGACGACGACGACGTCCATGTCCGTTTATGTGTCCCTCCAACGTCGGGGCGGAAACATTTGAACCCGCTACCGTCGCCTACAGCGCCCGGAAGCAGGCCCCGGTGAGACGAACGGCGACGACCATGGACCCAGAAAAGAGAAAACAAACGAGCGAAGCTGCAGCTGCCCCCCGCTCGGCTGTGTTTTCTCCTGACAGTCGGGCTGTTTATGAACGTTCCACCGGAACAACGGTGAAGTGCGCAACGTCCACGTCGCCGCCGCGTTACACGAATCCCGCGAAAGGCAAAGAGGCTGTTGCTGTTGTTGTTGTTGTTGCGGAGGAATCCGGGGGTGGTGTGTTTACCTCTTCGCCGTCCCTGCTGCTGCTGCCGCCGCGCTCGGTGGGAAATCAGCTGCTTGGCGCTGGAAGGACGCCATTTGTCTGCGAGAGTCTTCTGTCCTGCGCTGCCGCCTAGCGGACAGCGCCGCGACGGCAACGCGTCACCGCCCGCAACGCCGCCTGCCGGCAGAACGCTGCTACTGCACGTTTAGTCGGATATTAATACCAGCTGGATATTTCATTGTGAGATTAAATTAGAATGATGGCTTGAGCAGAAGTCTCTCACATAGAAGGACAAACGACATTCAATGCACTAAAAGTAAAGAAATACTAAGTCACAATATATCAAACTTTTGTTATAATAATTGCTGTGATGTTAATATTGGCCATGACACATTAGGTATTAAGGGGCTCTGGAGAAACAAAGTCTCTGTTGTCTTCACAGATGAGGAATTCCTACTTGATCGTGGATGAATATGTAAATGCATATATTCCATATATACATACGCTGAAAAAAAATACCCCAAATTGTTTCAATTGCGGGTGACACGGTGGAGCAGGGGTGTTGCCTCACAGCAAGAAGGTCGCAGGTTCAAGACCTCCTTGGTCCTGGGTCTGGGACCTTTCTGTGTGGAGCTTGCATGTTCTCCCCGTGTCTGCGTGAGTTTTCACCAGGTACTCCAGCTTCCTCCCACAGTCCAAAAACATGCTGAGGTTAATTGGTGACTCTAAATTGCCCGTAGGTGTGAGTGTGTGAGTGAATGGTGTGTGTGCCCCACGATTGGCTGGCGACCATCTGGGGTGTATCCCTGCCTCTCACCGTAACGCGCTGGGATAGGCTCCAGCAGACCCCTGCGACCCTAATGAGGAATAAGCAGGTATAGAAAATGACTGACTGACTGTTTCAATTGTCAACACCTGGTAATTGTGGTTCATTGGTAATGAATTAAGTTCATTGAATTGATAAGTTGAAGTAACTCCAACTAATTAATTCAATTTCAATAAAATTATTTCATTTTACTATTACCAACTGACACGACACTATCTATATATATATATATATATATATATATATATATATATATATATATATATATATATATATATATATATATAGTATTATTATAGCTAACCCTAACCCTTCTCTATATACTTATATATATTTATATATGTATATGATTCATAATGTATATAAAATGTACAGAATAGGTAACTGTGTAATTTATTTCTATTTTTCCAACAATTCCGTGTGCAATACCATATGGACTTTTACAATAACCGTGTAGCAATAACAAAGGTATGTAAGGCATTTTTTTACTCGTTATTTATTTAGTTTTGTTGGTATTTAGGAAGTTTATAACATTGCTTTATGTTAAATATTGGAGCAATTTTCCTGAGGGAACCTCCCAAAAGGATCAATAATGTTGTATCTGTATCTAATTTTATCCAATCTATATAAATCTATCTGTCTATAACCCCTCTCTCTCTCTCCACCTCATCTCCATTGATGTGTAGTGGTGTGTGTTTCTTTTGTCATGACATCAGATGATAATAATATTAATTATGTTAGTCTTTAACATTCTTCAACGTTAGAGCCTAACTTTAGAATAACATTAGAGCTTCACGTTGGTGCCTAAATAGTTATGATTAAAGGAAGTGACTTGACTCAGTTCTGAATTAATTTAATAAAACACTTTCACAAGTTTGTTTTAAGCTAAAATAATATCCTTTTTATTAAATTAGATTTTGTCAAAGACTGTTAACAGTGCAAAAACAATACACACACAATATAATCTTAATAATAAAACAGCAAAGTGAACAACAATTTAATTAATATAAATCCATTACACAGTGGGCTCTCACATGGAGCATCAAATAATGAACACGCAAGTAGGGTACTCAGATTAAATTGGATATCAGAAGGAATTAATAGTTATTAGAAATGATTAATTGACCTTCTAATATGATTTAAGTTATTAAATCCAAAAATGGGGCACACCTCTACAATGAGAGGAAACAATAGGCAAAATACAACCAAAATTACCTTATCAACAGGTAATAAATGTTGAAAGGTTTGAAGCTGCCAAAGAAGAGGGTAGCATAATGCATTTGTGCTGATGATTCATTGTGTAAGAGAGGTAAAAACAAAAGGAATGTGCCAGTTTTGTGGTCCTGGAAACTTTAGAGTTGGAGAATATTCCAGGGGGAAGGTTTTGCATATTGATGTGAAACCTTCGGAGTCACACAAACGTCACATATTCATCGATGAGCCTTATATATGCGTTAATATTTTATGAAATTATAAGCATAACAGCCATCATTTATACTATGCTATTTCTCAAGTCACCATGCCGCTGATAATCAATGAATCTAAGTTTCACCACTCCAGCTTCATGTCGGCTTTGCTCCAAATATATTTCCCTCCTCTCATGAGAAACATTTTCTCATCAAAGCCACTGAAGCTAATAGCCTCCTTCACACCGACATCAAGAATGGACTTGGATGGGTCCTTTCTACCCCCTTGACAGTCCAGGAAACGCATCTGGAAAAAAAAGACTCAATCAGTTTAGGGGTTTTATTGCTTATCTGATGAAGTAAACATTTAAAGAAAATGTGAAAAGGATGAGATTTTTTCAAAGCATGTTTTGTTTTTTCATTTTCAAAGATCACATATAAGCTTTTCTGCTATGTTTAAGAATTTCAAACAATGAATCAACGATCAATATTTGATGACTAAATTGCTTTAACAGTTTAAGTGCTTTCACATTTAATAATTAAAAGAACTTTGAACAACAATGTGAAAGCCCCAATTGCACTAATGGTTAATTATAGAAAGATTTGTCATGAAGAGTGTGTTTAAGGCAAAACAAAAACACACTTTTTTTCATGCATTGATCCATTTTAGGATTTTGGGCTATTTTGCTTTCCAGATTCCAGTCTTCTATCAGAGTAGTGAACAAACATATCTGTAGATATCTCCTGAAATAATGATATTATAAATATTTCCTTTATAATTCAGGTCAACATTTTTGACTCATATATATATATATATGAGTCAAATATATATATATATATATATATATATATATATATATATATATATATATATATATATATATATATATATGTGTGTGTGTGTGTGTGTGTATCTATAGCAGCTCAATTGAATTGTTGTTTCAGCAGTTGGTAACACCTAAATGAATTAATTTCATTGAAATTGAATTAAATAGTTAGAGTTACTTGAACTTATTAATTCAATGAACTTAATTCATGTAGGTGTTACCAATTGAAATGATTCTGATTCTTTTTTCAGTGTATGTATATGCAATATATAAACTTACATATTCATCCAGGATTAAATAGGAATTTCTCATCTGTGAAGACAACAGAAACCACAACATTTGACTTTGTTTCTCCAGTGCCCCTTAATACCCAATGTGTCAATCACTATGTATTTCAGTGAGATTCTTACTTGCTACCATTTGTTTAGAGATATCAACAACAACAATAACAAAGATAGCAATGGTATCTTGAGATGAAAACTGTGTTAGTGTAGGTATATGCGGAGCAGATGATTGTTGATTATTGATGCTGTAGCCTGTTCATATAAAAAGGTGTTTCCCAGTACATGGATACAGACATGCAGTCACGTAGTTTGTATTCTCATACCTTCTCATTGGATTCAGGAACAAGGCAGGAGATGCTGCTGTGTCTCTCCAGAAACTCCTGAAACTGCTGCTCACTGATGATGAACCTCTCAGCTTCTCTCAGGGCGCTCTCTCCTGCGTTTTCTCCGTCAATCAACAGACACTGGAACACCTGAACCCAGGAAGCACAGACAAAAAACATACATGTGGTGACAAAAACAAACCAAAAAAACATATATACACGCACAACTCTCTTTTTTTCCCCCTATCCCCACCTTCCAGCGGACGGGGTTGAGTTGGGCGATGTGCTCCGTCATGTCTTCGTCAACGTTGAAGGTGTTGATAACGGAGTTGATCTTGAATGCCACTTTGTACTGCTGGCACCAGTTGCGGATCTTGTAGAGGTTGTCCAAGTGGCTCTTCTTGCCCTGAGCTCTGCCAATCAGCTGGTTGGTCGCTTCGTCGAAACTGTCGCAAGAGACAGCCAGGATGTCTAGATCGTCACCTGAGATAGGGAAAGAGGAACTGAGAGTTTTAGAAAATCCTGCATAACCGGTGCCAAATGGCATCTAAATTATTTCATTATGTGTATTGTGGTAAAAAAAAAACATAGGTTACAACATATTTATTGAATAGGACAATGACTTTTTTACATTAAGTTGTGATGTTACCATATTTCTGGAACCATTTTTCTTTGATCATGCTTCCATTGCTGACAATGCTGACACTTGGGAGCTGGAGGTCCTGTTTGCAGTACTGAACTAGTTTCCCCAGAAATTCTCCCTTCTCATGCAAGAAGGGCTCTCCTCCAGAGAAGTTGATCTTTTCCATGCCTGAGAAACACATATATAACCCACGTTAAACTATAAGCAAGAGGTTTTACACAAAATAAAATAACATAAGTATATATATATATATATATATATATATATATATATATATATATATATATATAATTAAATAAAAGTCATTTCTGATCAGAAAGCTTATGTCACAAATAAAAACCATGCAGTGTGACACAATTGTGAAAATAGCATACCTTTATTAATGTTAAAACCCTGAAAATGCTCTTGGAATGCATAGAAAATAGTATTATCAAGAGTCACAAACTTTTTTAAAAAATAACAACAACAAAAGTCAATTTTTTGCCTGTTATTTGACGTTTTTGTGCATATGTCACTGACCCACATATTTCCTGTTTACCTGAATCCTTCAGAAGTTTCAGGCCCCTCTTGGCTTCCTCTAGAGGCAGGACGAAGGATGTTTTCGCGGTGTGGAAACAGAATCCACATTTATAATTGCACGACCGTGTAAAATGATAATTGACACTTGTTGGAGTCGTGGCGTTTTCGATTTTCTTTTCCACCAGTGGTTGGTCGACGTCAGGTGAAGCGGTTCTCTCCGTCGTCCGCCCCCCGCTGGCTCCTGCTGTCCAGACTTTTGAAAAGACGTATGAAAAGAAGTCGTGAATGATGCTGATCCAGATCCGCGGATCCAGATACGCGACAACAGAGAAGAGCATCCTCGAGGCGAAGTGTTGACACTCGTATGTCGTGGACCCTGCAAGGCTGCAGCTTTAAATACGGAGCGGCTGATGCTGCGAAATCCATCAGCTGATAGGTTTCTGTTTACAAACAGCGAAAACGAAACAGCTGCTGGCGCTATTACCCGATTATCTGCAGGTAGCTGATAGTTGCTACTCGGAATGGTAATTGATAAGAGGATGATGATATGCGTGACTAAGCAAAAGTAGTTTGATCACATTTAAAACTTTTAAAACACAGAGCTATCAAATGTAGGGGAATAAAAAGGTAGTAGAATTTAAAAGAAACTGGTTCACACTGTAAAACTAAACAGTGTAAATTAAGTAAACTTATTATAATAAGTTATAAGTTATAATAAGTAATTATTATACTTTTTAACTTATTAAATTGTTATTCTAATTATTAGTGGCATATAAAGCATACTATTTTAATGAACTTGGTTAATACTGCACCCCCCCTTTCATCTCATTTCTGTTTTTGGATCTGAAAATTATACAAATGCATAAAGTTTCAGAATGAGGTGAAATAACTGACGAAACTGATCATTTATAATGAAAAAAGACAACGCTGCAATAAAAAAAAGTGTTGTTAAGTTTATCACATTCCAATCTGATTTGTCACCTTAAGTTCACACCTGATTGAGCCAGGTAGCTTACGTGAGCGCTCTCAGAAAGAGAAGAGAAACATAACAGAAAGAAAAACAAAACTATTAGTAACTTCAACCCCACTCGCCAGCCGATCTGTTAAGTTTCATTTCTGCCTGTGTCCGATCGGTTACTTTCGTTTTCCCCTCATCTGCGTCATGCGTCTTGGTTAAGTATCATTTGCGCGGCATCCTGCGACAAACCCTGACGCGCGGAGTGTGATGCGAAGATGGCCCGACGCGCCGCGGCTCTCCTCCCTCACTGGTCCTCGCGTGTTTTCGCGGTGGAGCTGGAAGGAGCGCCTCTCTACTTCTCTGTCCAGGAGAAACGCCTCCCCGGAGCATCGGAGCCGCGCCTGTTCGGCGAAGTGGAGCGGCACGACAGGTGTTATTCTCTGCTCGTGTGCAGCAGCGACAGGGTCCAAAAAGCCAAGTTCCACTGGGACCTGAAAGAGAAGTTGTTGCGAGACCTGCCCCCGGAGTGCGATCTGTCTCCTATGTCCTCGTTTCTGCCAAACGTGCAGGATTCGCTCGTCAAGGGCTACTTCGTAAAAGACTCGTCCGGCGGCCGTGACGCGACGGAGCTACTCCTGCGACGTTTGACCGAGCGTGACCCGGTGCTGGTGTTCGAATACCTGAGAGGTGAAGATCAGACGTGGACGCAGCGTCACTGGTCTCACGCCGATCGGCCGACGACTAATTACTACGTGGTGCCGTCCGACGCGCCACAATATCACCCAGCTACCCTCAGCATCCCCAACAATGATGTTTTCTACAGTTTAGAAGAGGCCTGCGACGTCTTAGAGAAGGTTCTGATACTCATATTATTACACTTCAGACCTCGTTCACAATTTAAAGAAACTAAATGTATGTGGGAATTTAATCATGGCAAAATGGCGCACTCACGTGGCAATAGGTGGTACTGCAGTGTCTAGTGTCAAAGCAACCTATCCACTACTTTATAATAACCATTATCTATAAATGGTTAATAGATAGTAAATGAAACCTTAGGGAATACTTATTTCACTGTTTTTTAATATTTATTATTACTAAGTGGTCTATAAACATCATTTGTATAGTCATCTATAAATATATAGATAATTAAACAGTAAATTTTGTAGTACTTATTAATGTTTAATGAATGGTTTGTAAACCATTGATACATATTATTTGTGTGATCATTTATAAATGTTTAATAGATAGTTTATTAATAGTTATTCTGCTGCTTGCTAATAGTTAATTGATTTGTAAACAGTCCATACACATTATTTAAATGCTATTATGAAGTTGCAACTTATGATTACAAGACTTTGTTAAATGCTTAAAATATACTTTTTAAGAGTAGATAGTTAGTTACTAATTTATTAATGTGTCTATAATAAGCAATACTATTATAACTGTCAGATGCAAATGTTTAAAAGCCATTAAAATAATGCGTACAGATGGTGTAGAAACCAATTACTAACCATTAATAAGCAGTAAAAGGATGGTTACCGTTGAATTAAATATCTAATAACCATTTATAGATGACGTTATATAAAGTGTTACCTAGCAGTGCCAGGTGGCCTCCAGAGTCACAGTCTGCCTCCCTCCCGCCTCCTCTCTCACAACAGCAAACTGATTGTGTCTGTCTCTGCAGTGTGGTGACATCATCCCAGAGGCGACGTCTGTTCTGGAGCTGCTGCCCAGCAGAGTGGAGGACAGAAGTAAACCAGACTTCCCTGTTATTGTCATCGAAGGCCTGGATGCCACAGGTTAATGCCATTACCTCATAAATAAATACCGTGATCAGCATGATGTATAGATGTCTTGTTAAGGCGATGGCCGGTTGTTCTCTGCTTAAGCCATTATCCGCTAGTGAGCTTGGCCTAATGGAATATCATGTATCATGACCTCAGAGAAGTTACATCACTGGGAAAATGGTTTATTGAAGAGCTCACTCATCCGGTGTTCTTTGCAAACCTTATGAAAACTCTACCATACCCTGTAGCAATAATTGAGTCAGGCAACTTTTCATCAGTCCCTTATTCACATTTTATGCTCTACAACTCTTTTTTGCGTGTGTGTCTGTGTCTCTTACTCTTTTCTCCTCCCTCCTTCCTCCCATCACAGGTAAGACCACTCTGACAGAGTCTCTGAGGGATATTCTGGGGGCCGCTCTCCCACGGTCCCCTCCCGCCTGCCTCTCCCCCTGGAGGGCCCGCTTTGATCGGGAGCCACCCCTCATCCGCAGGGCCTTCTACTCTCTGGGGAACTACATCACAGCGGAGCAAATATATCACGAGGCCATGAAGACACCTGTCATCGTTGACAGGTAAGGGCAGGCTGAGATGCTGAGATGTCAGAGGTAGAGTGAAGTTCTGCCTATTTCATGACCCTTTTCTCTCTTTTAAGAAGTTGTAAGGGGATAACAACCTTCCACAGGGATCTAGGCGTGCGATTCAATATTTAACACCTCCTAGTCCGCCCGCGAGACTCGCCCACCTTTCAATCCGTCGTCCGTTATGTGTCCCCCAGGTTCTGGCACAGCACAGCAGCATATGCCATCGCCACAGCGGTGAGCGGTCCGGTGTGTAACCTCCCAGCGGAGGGTTCAGACGTGTACCGCTGGCCCAGTGACCTGCTCCAGCCGAGCCTGGTGGTCATACTCACCCTGGATCCCGAGGAGAGGAAGAGGCGGCTGAGGGATAGAGGCCAAGGCGAGACTGAAGAGGAACATGAGCTGGATCACAACCAACTTTTCAGACTCAGGTGAGATAGTTGGATTGAATGTGCATAG
This sequence comes from Lepturacanthus savala, assembly GCA_030544235.1. NCBI lineage: Eukaryota > Metazoa > Chordata > Actinopteri > Scombriformes > Trichiuridae > Lepturacanthus > Lepturacanthus savala. The sequence continues at coordinate 13,760,783 of CM060469.1, read as the reverse complement.
AGTACCTGCAGGATATGTTCTACTATATGTTCTAGCATTTAAAATATTAAGAATACTTTGGGTAAAATGTGAAAAAAATGAAATTTTTTAATGAAAATTTCTCAAACAAGTAAACTTCCTCAAGGTGTTCAAAAAGTTGACGACTAAAAATCATTACATGATATAGCCTGAACACGAAAGCCTCAACAAGATGGCACTTAGTCTTTTGTACACTCTCTAATACAATAACTTTCAAAATATAGGTGTAATAAGAATGGTATTACATTCTATAAATCTGACAGAAATCTTGTATTTAGGCTCTACTGTATATTACCCAGTATATGCAGTAACAGGTTAAGTCAGTCAGTGAGTCATTTTCTATATCCCCAGACAGGTTGTGTATCAAGGGGCACACACAAGAGTCTGTAATCAACCTCAGCATGTTTTTGGACTGTGGGAGGAAGCTGTAGAACGCCCACGCAGAAAAGGGGAGAAAGTGCAAACTCCGCACAGAAAGGTCCCAGCCCAAGGTATTGAACCTGTGACTTTCTTGCTGTGGGGCGACAGCGCTAACCACTGCGCCGCTGTGTCGCTCCCATGCAGTAACAGGCAAAAAAAAAAAGGGGGGGGGGGCAAGCAAAACCGAGTCAACACATTTAATGTGAGTTTTACAGTCTGTCATGGAAAAAAAAAAACTATGACTGTGAAAACATGAAAACACAGATGGTGCTACGATCTGCATCGCACATTTCAACGAGTCAGGTCAGCTCGGCCTGGTGTCGGATCCATCAAACACTTAACAATCAATTACTGTCCCGTGGGGGGAAGCAGCTGATGAGAAAGAACAGGTGATTAGTTGCTGAGCTGTTGTGCTCCATTAAGCTGGTCAAAACTCACAGGCACTGGCGGGCCAGTTAGTCGCTCCGTCGACAGGTCGATGGCTACTTTCATCCATCCTCTATCCTGACATAATGGCCTTTCCACATGGGACAGCCAGATGTTGGGCCAGCAGAATTAGAAAACAGAGGGAGTTGACTGCCGCTGAGAGAGAGAGGAGAGAGAGTGAGAGATTCTGCAGACTTGGTCAATCACTATTACAAGGACGATTCTTCATTTGTCTCAGGAAAGGGCTGCGCTCAGGGCCATCTGCGTTCCTTTGCGCCATATTTCTCAGAGGTCGTCGCGTTTCATCACTGTCCCATCGCTGTTCACCGAAACAAGGGCGAGCGAGTTGAAATACTCACGTACCCAGAAACCGATTGATCAACGTGACACGTCACCTACTCTGTTTGCGTACGTATTCTAATCATTTGTTGACCCGTGTGTTTGTGCGTGTCTCCTCAGAGTGGAGGAAGCTTACCGGAGGATCAGTGGCCCGGCCTGCGTCACAGTGGATGCTAGTCCTTCTGCGGACCGAGTGCTCCAACAAGTGCTGCTTTTAATTAGGGGCAAATGCCACTTGTAAACAGTTCTCCATCTCCCCTGTTGGCAGCCAAGCATCAAGTGGACACAGTACCTCTTTTCACCACTGGGTGGCAGTAAGGTGATGTGAATGTGAGGGAAGGGCTGGTGGCCAGATTGGGTAGTGTGCAGAGAGGAGATCCTACTCAGAATGAGTAAAAGGCTTAATGGCCAGGGGCCAGAACCACATGCTACAATCAGAAATACATATTCATGTCGACACACATGCATGTGCAGATTCTGAGACACTCACACATGCACATACACACACGCATGCACATACGCACACATGCAGAAATCAAATACAGTGTAGCTGCACTTATTGACAGCCACTTGTATTTTAAGTGACAAATAGGAAATTTATAGAAACAATAATGTAAGCACCAGCCACAGATTTAACAGGCATTAATAACAGGCGTTAACGGGCAAAATCCAAAATTTTAAGTATTCAACACAGCTACAAGAAGGTAAATATTTATATCAACTTTGACATCAAATTTACATTCAGATAACAGGAAACTTGCCTCCAATGAAAGGAAATGTCATTAAATGAATGGCTGGGATATCTCCTTAACTTATTCTATCTTGCACAGGCCTAATAACGTACTCTTTTATCTTATTGTTGTACTACTCGTGTTATTGTACTGCTGTTATGTTATTGATATATCTGTGAATTGTCGCTTTTATCTGTTCACTGCAGCAAGTGAATTTCCCCTAGCAGGGCAATAAAGTACTGAACTGAAGTTGAAGATGTTGATTATTCATATGTGCCAGTATGTCTGTTGCTTATGTAACTGTGTAGGAACTTTATGGGAACACTTTTATTTTTTGAAAAAAAACTCTTTTTTACAGTGCACAGTAGACATCAACCCCCTTTGGTTGATTTGTTGAAATACAAATTGATAACCTGTGTGGCTTGCAGCGGAGCTTTAGTGTACACTGAGAATGTATATCGCTGTTAGTACTTGACGTTCTCACGGGCACAGGCACATCCACTTGTGTAAACACACACACAAAGATGCACATTCACTAAGAGCATATACTGTAGCTCATTTATATATAGGGAGGAAGTGTATATTTGGCCTATGTGATGGGAAGATTAATTGGGGGTTTTAGTAATTATGAGCGTGGCAAAGCTGCGGGCTGGAGAAGACAAAGTGACCCATCTCTTTTACTGTGATGCATCAGCAGCGCGCCAACCACTGCAGACCCTATTCATATGGCAATTAATGGAGCGCTGTATATCAATGTCATTCCAATGCTCCCCCACATAAGCGCATGGATTACTCCTACTACCAATTACAGCAATCCAATGTTTTACTGAGTGGAGAGGTGCTGTGGATGCAAATCTTAGCATCACATGTAATCACATAAACTAAAATAAGGTGTCGTTATGTTTATGGAGTATAGATTCCCGCATGAGGTGAGTATCTCAGAACAGTTTACTGGATTGGTAAGCCCTCAGCTGCCTGGCGACGCTGTGTATGACACAAAACGGATGTGGTGGTTGATTGCTATTAACACGGTAGCCTCTGTCTCAAGAGAGCCCAAAATTTATGAAGTAGGGGAGCAAAGCAATTAGGTTTTATGCCATACATCATACCTGAATGCAAAGTTGTTGTGTGTGCCTGTAGTGGCAGCCATATTTCCATGTCAGATGCTGTTATGCTTTGTTATTCTTGGCAACAAAAAGTGAACAGTGATATGCAATTACTATGCCTCAACATGACTGTAATATGACATTAATGGCCCATAATCACAGTACATTACACATGCACTGAAATAATTCTTTCTGCATTTGTTAATAATATGTTTTTTTTTCCTTCTCGAAACATTAAGGATTTTCTCAGTTGGCTTTGTCAGACAGCCAGTATACACTTCGAGGTCTTAACAATAACAACAGCTCACACGTCCACACAGTGAATGTTTCTGTTTCAAAGTTGAGGGAAAAGTTAATGACGAGTACAATCTGCTTCCAATCTGTGATCTCACTACCGAAGTTGCAAGATAAAAGTCCACGCCACATTTAAGGCAAAACTAAGATCTTCCTGTGAACCTGAGGAGGAGCCCAGCCCACACACACACACACACACACACACATGTCCATACACATAAATATACAGTACACACACACACAAACACACAATAGCAGACTAGCAGAATAACACATGCACACACACACACACATGTACACCTCACCCTGTATGGGGCCACTTTGCACTACACTCCTCAACTTCAATATTTCATCTGCACAACAGAGAAGGAGCGGTGGAGAGGAGGAAAGCCCTCCATGAAATAATTAAAGATCCAGCAGAGATGCAGCAGCACAGCAGCCGCCGTCCCATCCTAAGTAATAGATCAAATGAAAACTGTCCCTCAGATCATTAATAATGAGTGTGGTATGGAGGCTGAGGGGGTAGGGGGTAGGGGTGGGAATAGAATGGCAGGGCATAGGGCTGGTACATGTTGGGGGAAGGGGAGGAGGGCATCAGGGGAAGCACAAGGTGTGTGTGTATGTGTATGTGTGTTAGAAGTGTGGTTGGGTGGTGGGGGTGAAGGGCTTGAATAGTAGTCTGGGTCCCCTGGCAAAGACCCCAGTGGGCCTCACTTGGCAGCCACATGAAGCGGCATGGCAAAAGGAGTCATGCATATGATTTGGCACCAAGAGTCTGCCAAAGTCTAAAGACCCTACAGCAATGTCTATATACATCCCTTGTCAAATAAACAACATTTAACACAGTGAATGAACAGGTTAGCAGGAGCTAATAATGCTCCTTTCCATCAGTGCGCCTTGAGAGGCGACTGGATACGATTGCTGATTTTTGGGGAGAGCTGTTTAGTTAGGTAGACAGGCAGGGATGGGCTGTCTGCACTGGAGGGGAAGGGAGGGGGAATAAAACAGGGAATAGGAGCAGAGAGGAAGACTGAAAAAGGAGGAGAGGATAGTGGAGGGTTGGGGGGGGGGGGGGGGCATAGAGTGAGGGGAGATGTTGTTGATGCTGTCATCTGTGGGCTCAACTCTCTCTAGATTCTTCCAGCTGGCAGGTATAACGTTTCCCAAACACTCTCCTCGCCCCCAAAATTCAATATGTAGCATTCCCAAAGCAGACCTGAAGGGTTTTTTTTCCCTAAATATTCACATTCAGCATCAACGTCTTAAACATCCTTAACAACTGCCAGGTTTGGTGTGAAAGAGGGATTAAACAAAATTGGATTAGAAAGTCAATAAATAGAGCAGCTATAAAAATGTAATTCCAAAGTATGTTTAAGGAGGCATTTAAAATGATCTTTTTTCTTACAGACTTTTAACCAAGATCATGTGAGAAGTAATCAGATTATATCGCTGAGCGATCCAGTCAATTTAAGTACATGACCACATTTGCAAATTCTCAGCCTTCGGCCTCCCCGACCGGCCCCACAACCACTGTCCCTCCTCGCTAAGTTCCACAGTTGCAGAAATAAACACACAGCATGCAAACACACCACTACCCCCTTCCCTCTGAACGTAGCGGGTGGTGACAGACGCCCCCCCCAGTGCCACTCTCTCTGAATGACGGGTGGTGGGATGTAAAAACATGAAGGGAGAAGGACTTGGTGATGAAATGTTCCTCAAAAACACACAGCCAAGCTCAAAAAAACGAGGCGGAAAAAGGCAAATGCAAGGCTAGAGATGAGGGGGAATTACTTTGTCGAGGTGGGGAGGGGGAGGGGGAAAAAAAAAGTTTTGAAAATATCCCATCAAAAAAAAAAAAAAAAAAAGATGTATAATTCAACAGCTTTTCATCATCATGCTCACCCTTTGTCACGGTGTCTGAATACGCATTTGCACGGGGCAAAGACGGCACCTCTGTCGATATGTTGCGGGTTGAGCACAGCGGGCTGTGAATTCAGGATGCCGTTATATATTCAGGTTGTGCTTATTTTCTGATGTTTTTAGGGGATAGGTGCTGTATAGTGTGTGATGATTGCATGAAACCTCGCCAGCTCTGCCTGGCGGCTGTTGGGGAGGCTTCACCAGGAACGGTTAAATATTTAAACACTGCTGTGAGATCTCATTAAAAACGGCACATCAGCCCCCGTAAGGCCCCTACAGCACTCCCTCGCACACTCCCCAAAAAACGCAGTTAGAACTCAGCGGAGTGTGACAAAACAGTTATTGTCTATTTACTGTGGAAGACTTGTGATAAATCATCATATCCTGTCAAATAAGGCAGCTGGCAGTGGTGTTGACGAGTGGCAAGTCGTCGTATCAGGGAGGAAGATGATTGAGATTCTGTTCTGTTTTGACAGCTGCAGACAAGCAGAAATATGCCAAAAACAAAATAACATGACAACTCGACCAGAATAATATTTCCATAACGCACATATGAAAACAAGACAAGAGAACAAACTTCGGCTCTCTGGAGTCTTCTTGCCTTTCTCACAAAATCTGGGCAATTAATTCCAACACTATTGTTTGTGGCCTCCCTATTTTTAGCCTGGCTGCCCTCTCAAATAAATTGATTTCCTGTGGCGAACTTGGAATGTTCCTTGTGTGCCACATTTTTTTTTTCTTTTTCCAAACACACAAATACAGTCCTTCTTTCCCCCATAGGAATAAATCAAAGGCAACGCTGCCAAGTTCTACGCAGCTGCGCGCGCATCTCTTTTTATACTTGAAAATGGTTTATTTTTGTTTCAGTTCCATTAATGCTTAGGCATGTCTCCTACTTCATCAGGCATCAGCAGACAGCTGAGGACCTACTTGCTTGACAGGCAAGAAGCTGACTGAGTCTCAAAATATCTAAAGTGACTGACTCCCTTTCTCTCTCCCTCTCTCTATCTCTGGTCTTGCTCTTTGATTTGATCTCTCATGAGACGCAGGGGTCTGCTTTTTTTCCTGGTCCCTACCACAGAAATAATAGCGGGGTCAAAACACACTAAGCTCTCAGATCGCAAGGCAATATTTAAACACCCGGCACTACACATAAATAAAAGTAGAGCAACTTGATCCCGGATTCTTGTAGCAGTGTCAGGGGAGCCACTACTCTTTGATGAACACTACCAAAGACAGATGCATGGCAGTTGGGGGGGGGGGGGGAAGCTGTGCTCGCGGAGAAAGAAGAAATTACAATGCACAGGCTGACAAAGAAAGTGAGAATAATACTAAGGAATATAAATCATTAAGCAGAGCAAATGTTTGCACAACATCAGCGGGACAAGTCTGTAAAAGTGCACCACAATACCGTCCTGTATCAAATTACTTTTTTTAATTATGACGCTGTTATCTCAGTGTACCAAATGCTTGCTTAAGTTGAGTGCTTATTGTGAATTCATGAGTGCATTTTGTAAAAGCAGATGACCAGGGATTTGGCGAGGCTTACGTTTCAATTTCGAGTTTACCCAATGCCGTTGTCGCAGACTGCACTGTGAGAAGTATAGGATTGTAAATAAAGCCTTTGGCGTGTGAAAACAGACTGCGATAGCGAGGGAGGGAGAAAGGCAGGGACACACAAATGAGAGAAACATACTGAGAGCTCTCGGTTCCTTATCCTGACTAAGCCATCTGAATCCCCCCTACACCCATTTAGCTTGCTCACTCTGTGGCTTTCCTGTGCGAGCAGAAGTATTTGCCTCCTTTACAGTCTTCTTACTGCACCTTGGAAAATATTGAGTTTATAGCTGCTCATCTCCATAATCAACACCTTATAGCCGGCGGCCTACAGGCGGGACCGGGAGCTAACAGGGGAGGAGGATTCAATCTGGCTTTACCTCCAAACTCTTCCCACACGCCCTGCTTTCTGTACAGCGTTTAGTGAAAGGTCCTCGCGGACGTATTTTACTCAAGTGCTGTATAGAAGTAACTTGGGTATACCCATCACTTCCTTCCATGCGAATTGACCTCGCTCTGCAATTCGGTGGACCCAGTTGTCCCCTCAGCAACAGAGCCAATCACAGAACAGAATCTACATTGAGATGAGTTCTGATGTTAGCCAGGCTAGTATATATATATAGTAAGTACATGTTTTAGGTACATTACTTAAGTATTTCCATATTATTTTATACTTCCAGCTGACAGCTGCAATTACTTAGATAATCTCATAAATTACACTACATTGTCAAAAAATATATAAACCAGTGGTTCTCAAACTATTCAGTTTGTGGCCTTTTACAAAAACAAATCATGTCTGATGAGTTTAGAGAGAAATTTCCCCTCACATACTTTCAAATAAAAGAGCTAAAACTCTCCGATATTTCACAAAAGCGCAAAGATCAGAGAAAAGTTCTGAGAAATGGATCCAATTTATGAAGCGGAACGGTTTATTTCTTCTTTTCTACCCAATCTGTCTCCTCAAGACCTCTCAGATTTATCTGGTGACCCTCGCGGAGCAGTTCGAACTAGCTCCACCTCCAGCAGCTACAGCTATAAAAAAGCTGCTCTGCACTGACTCATCAATGCTATTATTGTTACATTTATTCTCAATCTTTTTTTATGTCAAGGACCCCTAAACTGACACAAATTAGACCACAAACCCCTATTTCATAAGATTTTGTCCCAGGGTCCCCATCTGACAAGATTTTTGTTTTTAGATATTAAAGAAAGTGTATGAAACCATAGCAAAAATGTCATTGCATTACTTATGGATGGGCTTATAATTAAAATAAATGATTCCCCTTCTGGGGGGCTGGGGACCCTCTGTAACAACCTCAAGGACCCCTGGACCCACTTTAAGAACCATTGATTTAATTATATCAGTCACAATATGATATCAGTCACAAATACAGTTACAATACAATACAATATATATATATATATATATATATATATATATATATATATATATATATATATATATATATATATATATATATATATATATATATATATATATATATATATAATTGGGATTATAGTGACTGTATTTGTGACTGATATCTATATATATATATATATATATATATATATATATATATATATATATTCATATATATAGATCTTTTTTGGCAAGAGAAGTACTTTTACTTCAATAGTTAGCTAGTATATGTTTACTTAAGTAGTAATTTAAATCCAGACTTTTACTTTAATTATTTCTTCTTCTTCCACTATTGATGGATTTTGTTTTGTTATATGCACCCCCATCACCAGATTCTTTCATTGTTTATTAGATTATGCATCTTAATTATTTGCAGCTTCTAAAACAGACAAGGTAAAATCTTTGAGTCTTAGGTGATGTACTTCTGCTAACATGATTTGTGATATGAAGAATTCAGCACAGGTAAACCTTGCTGTAAAGAAATAAACCAAAACTGTGCCAATGACAAAAAAAGAAAAAAGAAAAGAAAAGAAAAAGAAACATCTTGCCTTCCAAATACCCTCTACCGAGCCAAGTGATGATGTAGCTGGCTAGAGCCTGGCTGGAGCAGTTATCCATCTCGCCCTGTGCTGCCAGCTGTCAGAATACACAGCTCCAGCTAGCCGCCGGTGGCAGGTGTAATCAATATGGACTCCACAGAGAGTTGCACTACCAGAGGCCAGTCTCCACTCTCTAACCCATCTCTGTCTCTCCAGGGGAAACAGTAGGCAGGCGGGCAGGGAGAGTGCGTTTGATGTCTCCTCCGGGCCAAGATGGAGCAGCCCGCTATAGCGCTGTAGCAAGGAGATGATTAATCCTGCCTATTGGATGCAGCATCATGTTTGAGTTAGGGTAGACTGTTTTTACCAGTGTGGCAATCGTGTAGCTGCAAGAGGCTGGGTTGTTAAGAGATACTGTACAGAGGAAACATCTGTCATTTAGCGCATATGAAGACAACATTTTTAAAGCACTTTTTTTTTTATTTCAACTCATCTCTATGCTTAAAATATATTTAACACTACAGAATATTTTGCTAGTCATTAATCTAGCAATTAATCAATTAGTTGTTTGGTTCATAAAATGGTGTAAGCTGTTGATCAGGGTGTCCTAAAGCTGAAGATGCAACCTAAAATGTCATTAATTTGTCCAGACCAACAGTCCACAATCCAAAGATCGGCAGTTTACTATTATAGAAGATAATAAAGAATAAAAAAATCAGATTTGAGAAGCTTGAACTAGAGAATTTGGGCATTTTAATCAATGAATCATTGCAGCTCTAATGTCTATATCAGTTTTAAATATCACAATAAACCTTGTAATAAAATATACCCAAATTCATTTTGGTAAATACAATTGGAAACCATTGATATATGTAATGGATTTTATTCTAATGAAACAGCTGCTGGAACTGGTGTTTAATATTTTTAGTAGGTTTTATCCCTTTTACTGTATGGAGTCATTAGTGTTAATGGTAAAAGTGAATGCGGGTGTACAGGTATTAAAAATTCACTTTGCTGTTAATGTGTGTGGGAGTTTTTGACTGATGGATCATTAACACTAATTTGAGAGACAGACAGACACACACATATGCACATACACACACATGCTCACACAGCAGCGCCCCTCAAGGTATTTACTTCCCCACCTAATTTAAAGCGCTCTCAACGCAGAGTGACGAAGAATAAACAGTGAATTTTAAATGATCTTTCGTTTTAATGACTTGTTGTCTTTAAAAATACTTTTTTTTCTGAAATGTTTTCAGGGGATCTATGGAGGAGCCAGCTAATTTCATATAGTGCGTATATCTTGCCTGAAAAGAAAAATCGTATGTATTTGGATGTATGTACTTTTTTCCCAAGCGTATTCTACTACATATACACACATAGAAGCACTTACATGAGTGAAATATTCAGGCAAGGGAGCGGAAAATTCTTTTCAAAAATCTAGTGTCTTGCAGGCATTTATATTGTAATTATCACATTCTTGGTTTTGCTGTTTAGCAAGAAAGTAACTTCTGTTTGGTCTAGACTTTTGATTGCTATTTACAGTGTACAGTGTGGCAACTGTGTGCAATCTAACTAGTCAGCTTTAAAGTTCATTTGAAGAAGAAATTAACCTATGCAAAGTCCCAAAACAGCTCTTAAAGAATCACATTAGCTTCACATTAGTCATCCTTCACAAAAAAGGTGAAAGCAACCGTAACTGGTAAATCTCAGAACCGCCTGACAAAGGCTGACCCCTGGGTTACCCTGAAGGAAGCGTAGCAACAAAAGACAGAGATACTATTACAAGGTTAGGCCTATCATACAGATCCATACCCCTCTACCCCTCCACTCCACACACACACACACACACACACACACACACACACACACACACACACACACACCAACATGAACACCAACATGAACACCGGCAAACATTCATAACAGGGAGCCATGAAAAAAAGTGCAGAATAAAGGAGGAGTACTAATCTACTCTAAGACCACCAACCATTACTGCTTTTAATATATAAGCAAAATCAATTCTGTATGAACACTCCTACACTGAGGTAGTTAATGGATATTTGCCTATAGCCAAGTAACTAAAAGACCCTCAGGGTGTAATAGTCCTCTATCTTGGTGTGATTAATATGCGCAGTGCAACATTTTAATTTGAAAAGTCACTGGTCCATTGGATTTCTCTTTTACAGCCGTGTCAGCCGAGAGACACCCACACTGCTCACCAGCAGAATCTGACACCTTCTTATCTGGCCAAAAACTACTCTCCCTCTGTCCCCCTTGACTCTTCACGTGTTTTTCTTTAATCTTTAACATCAACAGGGAGAAGCCGGCCAAAAGGCAATAGATTTGTCACATGCTTTGGCGTGAATGGAGCATGGGGAGATTCAGCGAGGAGGAGAAATGAGATGTGGTAAATAAAATAAGAACAATGCATAGGAAATAATATCTAACAGATGCCTTTTGTTGTTTTTTTTTCCTTTTGGTGACAGATGAGCGATGAAGACTTTTGTGTACAGTTGAAGCGAAATCAAACACAAAAATGTAACGCGTTGAAACCTTATGTCGGGAACCTCATTAAAAAACTATTTCATGCCATTATTTCCGAGGTACTGAGGTGTGGAGTGGTTGATCACTGGCATGTAGGCAAATCAGCAGAGACAGGAGGAGGTGTACTCAGCATCTACAAGGAAGACCACCATAGCCGTGTGTGTATTTGAGTGCCAGGTGTGTCTTTCTATCACTTTCACTCCTATCCTCCCACATTCCCTTTCCTCTTTCCCTCTGACCTCGATTTTCTGCCCTCCTAAACGACTGACCTAGTCAGACCGGTCTAAGAATGATGGATCGGTGCAACCCGATGGCCCATTTAAAGTTAACTCCCCTACTTTACAGTACGTCTGATGCAATAAAGCCCTATGGCTTGCGTTATATGAGAAATTGTCAGGTGCATGCATGCAAGAGGACTAAAAAGCTGTCGAGTTTATTTAAAATTCAGACAGAATTTATGGGATGATATTCACAAGCTGTTATTATACAGCTTTAAGAAAGCCGTCATTTGGATGTACATCAAGGAGAACGTGTTGTTGCAGCCTGTAGCAGAATCCAAGCTTGATGTCTCTTATTACTTCTAACAATTGTTTGAAAGCAGGGAGGCAGAGATCACACCTGTTCACATGGCATAAAAAGGCTTACTGGAGGGCTGTTCCTGAGTCTAATGTTTATACCATCCTCTGCCTAGTCCCCACAGGCCACTGAAAACACTGTGGATTATTTAATAGTGCTGTATACTGATGGTAGGCTATAGTTTCACTGCCACTTTATGATCCAAGGCTGGAGAAGCCATCTTTCAGCTGAAAAAGATGGAGGATGCATGAGGTAGAGGCATCATTTATCGCTGTACAGTGTGCTTTACACGCCATCGCTAGCTCCTTACCCGGGGTTCTGAGGTGTACACAAGTCATGGGGCAAGACAACCTCCCCGTGCACATTAAATCTAGGTCTTGCAGATAAATTGGTCAGAGCTTGGCCGGAGATTGCTTTGATTTACGGCGTAATTACAGAGTTTTGCTGCAGCATTGATATGCCCGGCTGTCTGTGCCTGGGTTCTTGTGTATGGTTAATAACAATGAAGCTGTCAGGTCTCAGAGGCAAGCAGACAGGTCTGATGTTACCGGTGGTATGATGTGTGTGGTGGCATATCTCATGTAGCAACCACAAGTCATATAGAGGCATGTTATATTACACTGCAGTCTCCAGTATGTCTGTGCATCCCGGCTGAGAGAGTAATCAGATAAGATAATGTAGTCAGGAGAGAGAGAGGGAGAGAGAGAGAACGAAGGAGAGAGCAATGACTATTACGCTCACTGTCAGGATGGGAGTGCATCCCTGGGAGGGAGGATCTATCACTCTCAACACTTAAACTCGCATACACAGTCACGCCTGGTGCACACACACTAAAACCCACACCCACACACAAAGTTGGGCTGAAAAGAAGAGGCTGTGAGCGCTCGTCGCATACGGGGAGGATGTTTATAAAGCTGCCAGGCTCAGTGCATCTTTCAGGTTGCATTATGGATGCTATCTAATTGGCGGTGGTGGAGGCAGAGGTGGGCCTCATTGGAGGTTCAACCAGAGGCTAGCAGTCTCATAGCATCTCAGCAGCTCGTATTTCACTGCACTCAGTGCGCTAAGAGGGTCAGTCTGCCTGTCGCTATTAGACACGCACACATAACACACACACACACACACACACACACACACACACACACACACACACACACACACACACACACACACACACACACACACACACACACACACATTTTGCACAAAAACATTATGCAGAGTCAAACTTTGAAATTCCTTCCACTGTAAAGCACATCAATGATCTGAAGCCCAGTAAAGTGCTTTTCTTCATCAGGACATTGAGCAAGTCAGTCTCTTTTAAATTGTGTTACTAGTGTATTTAGCATACTTGAATCTAGACTTTTCAGATATGTAAGTGTTTGACAGTTTCTTTTGTACAAAGTTAGAATCTCTTATTTTTTGTCTGCTCATTTGTATGATATGTGTTCTCTTTTTACACGTTCAAAGTAAAGCTTTCTTTGTTTTAAATATTACATTTTATTGCAGTAAAACATAACAGAGCGCACAGAAATGCATCTCTGTGGAGTATTATATTGATTGTCTTATTGGCTAAGTATGTTGCACATGTTAGTTAACCATTAGCATCAGATCATATATACTTTATTGTCTCAAAGGTATTTTGTCTTGGACACAAAGCAGCTATTAAATCATAAACTAACATGATGTATACAAATTGTACATATTGAAAATGTATTAAACATTGTCAGTGACTGAGTTCTACATGCATTTTTTTTTTCAAACACGCACACATACATGCACAGACTACCATCAACAAATTGCACACTGACCTTGTACAAAACCCCTGCAGTTATCATAAAGTACATGCACAGTACAGGGGATCAGCCTTGGCTAGCATGTTGTCTGTTATTTAGGGCTTTGATGGACAGAGGGACAAATGAGTTTTTGAAGCGGCTGAGCCTGCACTTGTACAAATAAATTGCTATGTTTAACCCCGGATTTATAATAAGGTTAAAAAAAAAATCTTGGAACATAGTAGCAAGAACCTAATAGGTTACAGGCTAACAGTCCAAATGAGAGAAAAAGAGACAATTTAAATTCTGTTCCTGTTAGTGTGAGTACAGCCTCTGAGCCACCTGTGGGAACAGACTTGCACACGCTGCAACTTTAGACTTCTGTTTCTCCCTTGCTCTCTTTCTGTTGTCAGTCAGATTCTTTCGTCTCTCTTTTTAACGTCTATCAGATATGGATGAAGTTGTACTTTTGCATCAAATATAATCCACATCCGCTATGCCCTCTCAAAGCCCCCTTTCCTTGCCAGTACTCTGCACTTGTGCGAAGTGGCCAGCTCCGTCTGATCACTGGGTTGAGCAGCTCCCTTGCAAGGGACTTGAGGGGCTCGACTGTGTGATTAAGCAAGCCTTGGTTCCACCGGAGGGCCACCGGAGCAGATGTTCTCATTAAAAATGCAGGCTCTGTGAGCGAAGGAGATTGCCTTGTTCCAGGCAGAAACTGGCCGGAGGTTTAAAGCTCTCATCCCTCTCACTTGTAAGGCCGGCCAAGTTTCAATGCCTATACACCCTTACAGCAGTGTGGCAACTGTAAAAAAAAAAAAAAAAAAAAAAAAATTATTCCAACAGCATTGTGCAATCTTGGGTGAATCTCTTTAATTTGCAGATAAAAGCACAGAGGATCACTTTGGTTTCTGTTTTAGGAATTCTATTTAAACAGTTGGCTTGTTAGCTTTTGGTTTTCCACTGTTTCTGTCATCACTTCTCCACACAACTCAGCAGGGTGCTGTTGTTGAACATCTCTCGCGGCAAAGAAAACATATTTCTCAGCTTAATAATAAAGCGGAGACGACTGACTGTGAACACTCTTAGGAACGAGCTGCTGATGACAGTTTTGGATAGTCCATCCTCTCCAGCTGACACCTAAACAGTGCCTGGTACAATTAACGTGAAACTACAGAGCACTAAAGAGTGATGCAGCACTCCAGAGGGTATGACTACACCTACAGTACACAGCTGGTTAATAGAATCAAGGGGTATCCATCAAAAGCTTGTGTAAACCTGCGGTGGGACAGCAGCAGGCTAAAATCTTTGTTGAACCCTGCGGATAATCCCTGAGCATTAAATATTGTCAACACAGGCACAGTTTGCCCTATAATGTCCACATTGTTGGAAAGTTAAAGGGGGATTTGTGTGATCTGGTGGGGCACTCTGGTTTTCGTCAAACAACAAGCTCCGGGCTGGGGATCTGGGGATCCGGGGATACATGTGAACGTGTTTATGGTGCGCTTACATGTACGGATGCATACCCTGCACATGGCTGCGTGGTACGCACGTGGGAGGAAAGGTTACTGATGGATTATAGCCCTCACCTTTGAAGCTGACCCCATTACTGCCCTTACACCTCACCCTCCCTCTACTTTCCTCACCACCCCTTTATCCCTCTGTTCTCCAAACTCCTCTCTTTCCATTCCTCCTCCTCTTCTGTCCCTTCTGTCATCCCAAACCACATGGAGAAACCTGCGCTGACAGCAGTTGCCTTGCAAAACACACACACACACACACACACACACACACTGAAGTATCAGGAGGCAGAGCTTATTACAGGCAGAGCTTACTCAAGATGCATGCAACACATGTCCTTTGCTGCTGTTGGTGCCTGTAAACCAAAGAGGCCTGTGCATTACCTAATTTTACTGCACATAATCTGATTGAGAATCAAGTCAAAGCTTCAGCTGCATGTCTTGGACATTTCAGTCACACTTCAGGAAGTGGATAAGGCCCTCAGATACTGCAGTCATGCACTAATTAAAGATACCGAGGGGTGAAGGAGAGTTCAAAACGCTGTCAAGTGCTCAAGTTTAGTTGTTTTTTTTTTCTGTGTATTCTGCATGTTTGTTTCATTTGTCTCAGGTTATTTCCAGAGAGCATTCCGGGAAAACACTTTCACACTTCAATCCACGCTCACAATAATAAATTGCCGGTTGCGCTTGTGAAAAGGTCACAGAAGAGACGAAATGACTTCATAAACATTTTTGTCGGTGGCATTATGTGCCTCAAATTGGGAAATAGCGACCCACTTCGAAGACACATCAGCATTATTAAGGAAGTTTTCTAGGACTATGGAGAGAGTATTGTAATGATACAAGTGCACTCACACACACACTGACATATGCGCATATGTACACACAATTATAGACACACAGATTTATGAAACATTCTTGTTTGTAGCAGCAATCGCAATGATGCTCTCTAATGATTTACCACAGCAATATGAGGTGGGAAATACTGCCAGACATTTTACATAATTCACTTTTTTTCTCTTAAATATGGTGCTGGTGTCATTTTGTAGATTATTGGGGAGAGAGGCAGTTCATTATGTGCCACTATATCTCTGGGTGCCTTGTCTGTTGCTCGTGAGTGTAACTCTGAAACGTATATAGTCCATAAAACAAATGGCAGTTGTGTAGAACAGATTGTGTTGTTAAAGCAAACATTGTTTGTAACATTCAAAGCCAAGCAGAATTTCAACATAAAAAGAGCAATAACCTCTATGTTAGGAAGATTTATGTATCCCTGGATGGCGTGCTTCCTCCATACTGAGGATTGCCAGGTAGTAAATTAGGAAATGCCTTTTGGCGAAGAGTGTACCCTCTACCAATATAAACACAGGCGACACACACACACACACACACACACACACACACACACACACACACACACACACACACACACACACACACACACACACACACACACACACACACACACACACACACACACACAAATGTTAAAGAAACCAGATTCTCAACGCCTCCCATTTTTTTTTGTGAAATGAGTTTTCATGTGTTTTACAATTCAAGGTTTTGCTCTTTTTTTAAAGTTCCATGACATCACAACCTGGAAAAACACCCATTCCTCACACTTGCCACACACACATACACACACACACACCGGGGAAAAAGCCCTTATGATACCACCCGATAGGAGAGAGAGACATGGAGTTATGGCACTTGTGACAGGTCTTGAAGAGTTCATGTGAATAGAGAGCTGTCTGTCACATTCATGTGTGCACACAGGTACTGTACACATGCGCGCACGTACTAATTCCCAGTATGACAACACTTTATTGATGGAGAGACATGGCTGCATATGGTGTTGGAAAGTGATCGTGAAGAGGCTGCTGGGCATGATCCATTTATATGCATGCTAATAACAGAGCGCATTGGGTTTGGGATGAGCAGGAAGATCTCTCTTTAATCGACCATCCATCATTAAGATGTGACTTTCCCGTCAGACACAGCGCATCATTACTCTGCACACACCATAGGCACACACACACACACGCACGGCTAGAACAGTTTATCTGCAATTGCTGCTTCCTTTCATCACCTCTCAACAAATGTGTATTTGTCAGGGAGAAACAGTTACACACACCGGAACTAGTGAAAGTCAGCAAACTTTAACAATGACACAGCTCTGTTCAAAAAGGCTTTTGTTAGGCAGAATTCTCTTTCTGTAATGACAGAAACATGTAGCAAAAGCAGGCTCGCAGTGACCTGAGACTACGCACACACACACACACACACACACACACACACACACACACACACACACACACACACACACACACACACACACACACACACACACACACAGACTCTTATAGGCCTACTCATGCAGCTCACAAGACCACTGATGGAGCTGTGAATTCCACTGAAATAATAAATGTCACCCACGTGTTCTGAGCGAGGGTGGCCTCAGCAGCCCTGCAGTGGTTTGGGGGTCAGGGTTGAGGTTGGGGTAGCTGGTCTCCAGTGGCTCAGTGTCAAACCTCAGCTCTCACAGCCTCTCGCCTCTCTCAGAGGAGGAGGAGGGGTGCTGGGTAGATGCAGGCTTTGGCTTCCCGCCCAAGGAACAAGAGCAGTAAGAGGCCTCCTGATCTTGGAATGCCACTTTTTTTTTTTTTTTTTTAAATCTGCTCTGTATGCCACACTCACCCAAACAATCTAACTGTGTTGGATTAAATGAATCATAGTCTGTTTGTTTTGTTGTTGTTGTTGTTTTCTTTTACTGTGGCTCCAGTGGTACCCATTTCCCACTTTCAATTCAAGAATTCAATAATATCTTTGTTAAGAGTTATAAGATTGTATTGTTTTCCCACAAAAAAAAAGTTTACAGTAGCTAATTAAATTAGGCAACTGCTCTTTGTGGTATATTATTTTTTTAAGCAAGAACTTAAAACAAGTCTGAAAAGTTGACTGAGGAGAAAAAAAATATGATTTGGTAATTTATATCATATTACCTGCTAAATTAGACAGGACAGAAGTAAGTTTGCTCACCTTGCTGGCAGATCTTTAAACATCGCATGCATTAAAATCCTCTAGGTGCCATTATATATAGTAAGTTTGTAAAAGTTTTGTATTGTTGGCCTGTACCCAAGTAAACATACAGACACTTGTGTGTGTGTGAGCGTTTGCGGCAACTCCAAACACCGAAACACACATGCGCACAGTCACAACTTGCTCATACTCATTTGCGCTAAGACCTACATATGGCAGACTGTGAGCAGGCGAGTTGGGCAGCTGGCCGGTATTAAATTGGATCCCTGGGTTCCCCACTGTTCAATGAGACTTAAAGCCATATTAAAGGCATCTCCTACAGTCCCGCACCAGTGGGAGAGCATGGACATTGGCCAAGGAAAGCAGCCCCGTGCCAGCCACACCCCTGGAGGACTGCATCTGCTCTTACTCTACATTGTGGTCCCTTTATGTTCAGCATGACATATCATCCCATGCGTCCATATGCCGCTACTAGACATGTGCTTTAACACGGGACCGTGGTGCTCCACATGGGTAATAAACTTAAATGAACACACCTCTGATTATGTGCATCAGTGTTTTATGTGACTTTGTGTATGCTATGGACAAAGACAGATAAAGGGAGGTGTTTATGTTTGCAGAAGTCACTTCTTTTTCTTTCTTTTTTTTTTCTTCGATTTATGAGTGAGAATATAACTGCTCAAATCACAATGTCTACTGACACTTGACTCCAAATTGGTGCTCCCCTCCCCTCCCTTTTTTTTTTTTTTTTTTGTAATTTATGTTGAGCCTGATTTAATCTGTTGAAGCACCAGTAGGAAGGGGGGGGCGTGTTTGTGCTTCCAGTGGCTGCTTGAGACTGGCCACTCAGTGCGGTGCAGATTGCGTGGGCAGATGCTGCTTTATGCGCCAAGCTCATTTTTATCACCGGCTTGTACTATACACCAGTGACATAAAGCTAGTGGTGCAGTCATGCCTGAAGAAAGTGAGAAGGGTGCTTGTGGAATCACTTCCCTTTGTATCTCACACATAATTGAACCGGTCTCATTTCCTGCCAAAACAAATACGGAGGCTACATTTCAGCGGTGATTAAAAATGTTCTGTGAAAGAGGCGAGAATGCCTGAGTGAGTGAGCATTATTCCTTATGAGGGCAGTCATCTTTCTGTTAAGCGCGTGTGACAGTTTTGCGCGCGTTTGTGTTTTTCCGACCGGAATCGGGCCCGTAAAGGTGTAAATCTATAGCCGCGGCCTGTCTGTCAAACTGGCGGTGGCCCTTGGAGAGTAGGAAGGATAATGGGAGTAGTCTAATAAGTTTGTTTGGCTTGTTAGTGTGATTGTTTTCTCACAAAGCTAATTAACTGTCTTGGCCTTAGGGACCCTCTGTCCTATATCCCACTATCACCACCCATCCACGCACACGCCAACGCGCAAATATACACATTCATCTATCCGTCCCTACCTTGCTCACCCCTCCCCTCTCACGCTCGCCGGCAGCAGCTCTCTGTCTCTCTGTCTTTGGTTCCTGTCATGTGTAAATTGATGGAGGGTCTAGTGATTGTCTGTATGGTCCCAAGGTGCCTTTCCCCACTACACAGGCATCCTCCGGATTCTTCCTGGTTCACAGTTGATTACGATAAATCAATCTGAGGGGTCAAACACTTGGACTGGGGCGCCTCCGTCTCCAGTGGCTGTGGGGGCAAGCTGCTCCCGGGATAAGAGGGCGTTCCCCGGAACCCCGGTGACCCCCCTCGACCGCTCTCGTTTCCGCGGTGAGACCTTCATTAAGGGACAAATCTATTCCCGGTGTTAAAAAAAAAAGAAGAGAGAGTGGGGGATGCTCTTGTTTTTCATCACATCTCTCTCTCTCTCTTCTACCTCCGGTGGCCTTATTTCTCCGTCTGGTAGGGCTGGAAACTGACAGGTAACGGCAGAGCAGAGCAATAACGCCATCCCCCTGGCCTGTACAGCAAATAATGCCGGAGATTTAATCAATGGCCGAGAGGAAAAGCAGGGCCAAATCAATAGGAGCCTGGCTGTTTGCTCCCCTGCTTTGAAGGTGAATCCGGGCCCTGCTACATAAATTGGACTAATTGAAGAGCATGCTAGGAAACAAGCCCTTTACAAAAGCATGTCTGTGTCAGCATGATGCTCGTATGTGAAATTCATCAACCTGGAAGTTGCAGAGGGCTGAGATAATAAGCTGCCATGAGCCCAGAAAGAAAAGTAGAGGGGATAAACATAATATTAGTTGCATCTGAGCTGATAACATCGATCCGCGCTCATTTGATATTGTGTGGGTGTGCTGCAGCGCTTCAGCTTGTGGTACGAAAGTCTGCGTTTTGTTTCCTAAGCAGTACGAAGGAATGTGTTATATGTCATTCATCTACCCGGGAGTAGCATCATCATCTGTGTTTTCACACTGTACAACGCGTGGCGTGCGTGGCGAGCTGAGGACATAAATCCAGTGACAGTGAAACATCTCGTCAGCGCAGACAACAAATTAAAAACGCTCACCCATGAGACACCGCTGTTCAATAAATTGGTCCTATTTTCGCCGGGAAAATGGGGAATTCTCAACACAAAACGATCAATCACAGCAAATGACCCTGCTATTCACAAATCTGTCACAGCGGAGCACTGCTGTATTAACTGACGCGCCCCTATCGGCTGGTCAAGTTGATATCTTCCCAGAGACCCCACGTTCCATCTCAGGTTTCTCATGGGGGTGCTGCCCTCAGGTCTTACTGCTCCGGTTGGCCTTAATTAATATGTTTTGTAGTAATGGCGAGAACAACAGAAGGTGTTAACCCTGTTAGCAGAGTGGCATGTTATAGCATTAGGCTCCTCTAAAGGGAGTGGGGGGGAGGAGGAATTAAAAGATCTCTGCTGTGGATTGGCTCACAATGCACCAGGAAGGAGATTTGAGCCCAAATGAAATGATTGTATCAGATAGAAATCGATAGCAATCCATGCCTTCCTTAATCCTGCACTAGCTCCCAGATCACTCCCGGTGCAGGCAATCTCTCAGCCATCATTACGACACTCGGATCGATAGCGGGCAGCGAGGCCTCTGGTTAAGTTTCTGGCTACACTGCAAAAGTATGGAAGGGGAGAGAGGAGACGAGAAGACGAGATGAGGCGATGAGAGAGGCCACGGGGCGTTTCGCACGGCTTTGGGTGTCTGACAAAAGTGCAACTGCCGCTTTTGTTAGAGGTAATTAACAAGAGAAGACAGAAGAAAACAGGTAATCTACCTTGCCAAGAAAACTCCAATCCTGCCAAAGCTCCAAAGCACGAAATCGTTTGTTGTGTTATTATCTCACAATAGGGGATTTGAATTAAGCGCCAAGCACATTCCGCATCAAGAGATGGATGATGAAGCTGGAAACTGTGTTTTATGCTTGTAATCAGAACAGGTGCACATCATCTATCAAGGCATAATAACATTTTACAAAGTGATTCCTTGTCTGCGATACTCCTGACGTTCTGTTTAAGTTTATGCCACGGCCAATGAAACCGACCATCTCATATGTCTCAGTGGTAAGATCTCAGGGGATGTGAGTGGAGGAAAAACAGGCTTGAGTTATTACCGGGGGGGGGGGGGGTGTCGGTGCATTCATGTGATGTAAAATAAGAGGAAAAAAAACAACAATGCAACGATGATAAATCAGAGCCATTGCAGGCCGGGAGCAACACCTGCAGGAAAACAGAAAAGTATCACAAAGTAAATAAAACTACTTTGATGAGATGTTTCTGCACTAAACTCACAGTTTTTCTTCATAGGGAAATTAATTGGTGTGTTTATCATTAACATCGCTGGCCTCAACAGCAGGAGGATCCGTCATTAACACCAGTGGCCTGAGCAGCTGGAAGCACCCGGCTAAAGCGCCTTTAGGGTTCAGCCTCGGCTTTCTGTGTTTGGTAGTCAAGTCACACTGTCTGTTTAAAACCCCTCAATTAAAAAAGCGTCGAGTCGGGCGCTGCTTTAATGATAACTGTGATTTTAATCAGGAGCGTGGTATTCCTAGTAGGTCCTGGAGGTCCGGAGGCCTCAGTGCACACATCAACTTATCTCTTTCTTAAAGCCCCCGTTCTAATTTCCCACCTCCGTCAAAGTCTGCTCGGCTCTCCCAGCGCTCCCCTCCCTCCCCCTTATCCCCCACGACAGACCTTGCTGTTAGGATGTACATATTAGGGAGGGGGTAAAAAAAAAACACATACCACAAGTAATTAATTCCATTAGCATCAATATTCTACTCGTGAGCAGCAAACACAGGCAGGGGAGCTGGTACAGGAAATCTTGGTGATGGAAGGGGATATAAGTGGGGAAAACAGAAAGAGGGAGAGAGGGATTGTTTACTCTCTCTATTCTCTGTGTCTCACCGTCTTTTTTTTTTGTGTTTTTTTTTTCCCCCGCACAGTTTCCTCCTCTCTGAAGAAGCCTGCTGGCACGAAGGAACTTCTACCAGCAATTAAGAGGGGCCGCAGACGCTCAGCGTAATTACCACCGCACATTGCTGCTGTCACAAAACTCAGCTTGCCCTCTGGTCACAAAAAAACACACTGAAGAATATTTAGAAATGAATTATTCAAAGTGATTGTTCGCACTCAATTATTCATGGGGCCCTGGCGAAGGGAGATTTGCATCTCAACGCTGTAAATATTATTAATCTTGCCAATTACAAAATTCTCTGCCGCTCCAAATTCTTCAAATGATGTTCCAAATGTGTGCAGCATTTTATGGCCTTTAATGTTTAAGTGGCTTGAAATGAATGTGTTGCAGCTTTTACAAATGATCTGGAAAACAAATCAAGTTCTCTGGAATGACACACTGCCAAACTGGTGTATGCTGGGTTCTAAAAGTAAACCTAATGGTTTGGGCGTACATGGAGGTTTTCCAATAGATAGACCATTGTGTGGCGCTGCACCACAGAATGAAAACTAAGTGCCGCAAATTGAATCCAACTCTTATTTTGCGCATACCTGTCAGTAGCCTGATGTTTTCAACCCACCCCCCTGTCAAACAGTTCAGAAACACTGATATGTAGACCTGGAAAGAAAGAAAGAAAGAAAGAAAGAAAGAAAGAAAGAAAGAAAGACATAGTGTACTGTGAAAACTGAAGAAGAATACCTTTGTGGTTGAAAGATAAGTGCCTGTAAGTGATCATTGATATGTGGTCAACACATGATGTGTTGTGTGTCCGTTTTCATTTAGTTCTCATAACTTAATCCATAACTTAATCATCGCTTCTGCCTAATTTTAAACATGCAATGCCATTTTTTTCATTACCTCTTTAGACCTTGCGAATGCATATTGGAACATAATTTATGAAATGAAAATTAAGGTCCATGTCCAGACACTTAATTAAATTTATGTCAACTTTGATATTACACTAAGCCTTTCTGTTCTTGTACAATGTCACAGATTGTGATAAATGGAAGACATGTGATATAATGATAATTTGTCCAGTCCGGCTATGATGACTTTCTTGTCCTTAAGGGATGGGTTCACAATTTTTCAAGCCTGTATTAAAACAAGAAACAGGGGCGTACATATATATCGAACCAGGTGTTTGCTTCCCCCTTCCTGGATGCCTATGGGATTATGATTATGTTAGTTGATCCCATAGGCACGCAAAAATTGAACCAAGATAACATAATATTGCTGTTTGACAAAACTTCACACTTCACCGAATCCATAAGAAAGGATCCCTAGAACGATTTATTAGTTTCTGACTCAGAAAAGCAATAAAATTCACAAAAACTACTGTAGATCTATATCTGAACTATCTCTTTAACTAAATCACACACATGTAGGCTGTTCTATATGAGCGCCCTTTGATAGCTAATGTAATAAATACTGTAATATTGTTTCACTTCCATTAAGTGAAACAGTTTGGAGTCCCCCTGGGGAGGTCTGCCTCACATTTGAAAACCTCTTCAATAGTCTAAAGAAAACTAAATAAAATTACATGCTGGTCGACAATACAAAAAATAAAACAACAAAACATACATTTACATCAATCTAGATTTTACCAAAGTGAAGTACAGATAGAAACAATCAATGAAAACAAACACCGAATATGAATATGAAATGCATCTGCAGCCTACATTTCTGTGTGTTTATGACAGAAATACCTGAATTCTAAAACGCATCTAGTCCATAAATTACATGGAATTATCAGTGATGTACGGTAAGGACACCAAAACACCCTTTAGGGCTATTGACCTATGGATTAATCTCTTTATTTATAGGTAATGGTAATGTTCCATCTTAAGTGACTCCATAAATGATGGCCTTGGAGAAGCATTATTGTAAAGCTAAAGGAGAGCGCTACTCTTGTTGGTGAGTCAGGTCGGCAAAGAACCAGCCGAATGCGCCTATCCATTCATAAACACATCCATCCAGTGAGCAGTGTGTATAGGACATCAACAATTTTAATAGTAACCCCATGTCTCCCGACTGCCTGCCTGCTGCTCCTTTAGGTCTCAGGATGAATGGTAGAGTGGCACTTTGTAACGCTTTAGGCTGAGGAGCTCACTCTAATAGGCCTCGACTTAATTAGTATGGGACTTCCCATGTAAGGAGAGATGCTCTGTGAAGGAAAGGCTGCTGACACACATGCAAATAACAAATACACAAACATATTACATGCAAATAGAGACACAAGCACACATTCAATTTAGATTATTTTTTTGACAGATTTATGCATTAACCGAAGCAATTTTCAGTATTCAATAACCTTTGAGCTCTGATGTGGTGAGGATAATACTTAAAAGTCATAGTCTCTTTCCTTCACACCCTTTACCCCCACCATCCACTGTATCGTTCTCTCATTGCCTTGCAGGCTGCAGAGTGATGTGTCATTTTATAATCCTGCGCTGGCTAAATTACATTAGGAATATCCTCTCATTAATTAAAGCTGCTATTGGCAGCACCTGAGATAAAACAGATTATAAGAGCTGAGAGTGAAAACACATTGTAGGAAATGCAAGCATCAGCACTTTGCAGGCATGTGTGTGCGTGTGTGTAATTGTGCATGTGTGTGTTCCTGGGGAAGAGGAGAAAGAGTGAGAGAGACAGACTGCAGGAAGAAATGGCACAGTTAAAATCTTCTCCTGTGCTTTTGTCTATAGATGGTGCAGCAGTGGCGAAAACTGTGTTTCACTACAATTTCTGTGGTTTATCCTTTCAAAGATGGTTTATTCATAACAGGATTATAGCTTTTAGGGTTAATGGATGCAATTCATGCTCTATGGCACCACATCTGGCAGGTGGTATACTATACATAGTCCATGGTAACTCCTATCATCAACACATTCAACTCTAGCACCGGCTGAGATTAAGACTTATCATTGCATGAGAATGGTGCTACTAATCTATTACATTGTGTGACTGGTGCAGACATATATCTAAAAAGTGCACTTTTCTGGTTTTGTTGAGTCACAAAATAAAGACAAAACTCTTCATATTTTGCTTTAACACACTATTCTTTGGAGAACATATCCAATTTAATTTTCAGAGCAGGATAGAGTAACTAACACGTAAGTCTATGCACGGAAAAATCAAAAGCAGATACCCCATTAAACCGAATCAGTGGTACCTCCTTCAAACCAAATGAATCATGATAAAAATTCACATTAAACACGCTCCTCTCTGCAGCTGTCAAAACTGATTAATGCAATGGAAAGAGGAGAGAGTGAAAGAAAGAGGGAGAGAGAGAAAGAGAGAGAGAAAAAAAAACTTGTATAAACATTAGGTGAGTCTGAGTGGGAATGCGTGTTGGCTTTGTATGCACGCCGTGTAAAGCCATTGAGGAGTTCACGCAGGTCCCTTACAAACGAATAAATCACTGCCTTCGGACAAATTAATCAAAGTGCCCAGCTGTTGCTGTGCATGGATAACTGGCGACAGCCTCGGCAGAGAGTGAGACTCCTTCCCAGGGTGTACTGTCTGCCATCCCTTCCGCTCTCGAAGCAGTAGACCTGAAGTGGCAGATTGGGTTTGTCTCCCTCTGAGTGATGTAGTGCCACTACCCACCTGATACCTTATCACCAGGTCAGATGTTTTTGTTTCTTTATTTATTTCATCTACAGTGATAAGCTTCCCCCTTTCTCCATTCAGAGAATGGATTCTGATTTCTGTGACTACAGAGTCACTTGTTGGAAGCCAACATAGTATTTGTTATACAAGTGCAGGAAGTATGTATTCCTATAGAAAAGTGGAAGCTGGAATAGATTTTTCATGTTTGGCCAAATAATTACCATAAAATAGAGGACATCCAGCATAGGCATCCACGTCCACACAGAGTGGCAGGCTAAAAATATGTTGGAAGTGTGGATCTGAATCTACATATCAGTTCTTAAATTGTGTTTATAGGCCAGGTAAAACTGGCCTTACACTACCATTAAAAAGTTTTGGGGTCACTAATATCACAATTCTTATTTTTAAAAGAAAAATACTGTTTTTTTTTCAATGAAGACTAATCAGAAATACACTCTATACATTTCTAATGTGGTAAATGACTATTCTAGCTGTAAATGTGTGGTTTTTGGTGTAATATCTACATAGGTGTATAGAGGCCCATTTCCAGCAACTATCACTCCAGTGTTCTAATGGTACAATGTGTCTGATCATTGCGTCAGAAGGCTAATGTAATAAAAATTGTACTGTTCATTTTACAACTCATGGTGGTAAATAAAAGAGTGCCTTTTCATGGAAACGCTAAATTGTCTGGGTGACCCCAAACGTTTGAATGGTAGTGTCTGATATATATTTTACTTAGTACGTTGTCCTGTATATTTTACTTGTGTTGGTTGCACAGTGCTGGATGTGCTGAGAAGAAACATGCGGAGGACGCTGTGATACGGAGCTTTACGCTGTAATGAAAGTGCTGCTGATAGCTCCATAATATTTAAGTCTATGGGATTTCAATTTCTAATAATAATAATGATGTTTTGAATATCTACCAAAAAAAAAATCCACAAAAAATGATGCACACCAGCATTCTATGCACAAACTATATCTGAGGTTGATCTGAACAGCTGAACAGCTACATGCTCATACATGCTACATGCTAGATAGATAGATAGATAGATAGATAGATAGATGTAACATACATTACAATATATTATATTCTGGCTAATGACAAAATATCTCATTCTGAGCATATTATACAAACTATTATTCTAAATAACTTTTGTCCAATCCACATCTACCACTGTTATTAAATGCTGACTGGCTGCCAAAAAACATTATTTAGTCAAAGTGTTTTCCTGGGGCTGGAGCCTCCAAAAGTGTACACTCAGTAAAGGTCTACAACCAATTTCAATATATGGGAAATATGTGGGGAAAGACGTAATAATAACAATAATAATAACTTTATTTATATAGCACTTTTCAAAACAATTGTTACAAAGAGCCTTACAAACAAGGACAAACAGGAGAAAGCAGGAGAGCAATCAAAACACAAAATCACTGTCAGCAAATAAAATACACACATAAGACGGTTAAAACGACAAAACAAATGACACCTAAAAGTAATGGATAATATAAAAAACGATAATATAATAATGCAAAGGTCCTAAATACATTTTGAGAGACAATCTAAAAGAAGGCAGTTAATTTCCTAGCCTAGATAAAGAAGTAGCTCCGTGAAACCAAAAAGAGCCATATATTTCTGATTAGATAGAGAACAGAAAGCAACAGGTTTGAGTAAACTAGAAGATCTCTGAAAATATTATCAAGGTAAACAAAGCACTTTTTTGTGGGGATCTGAGAAGGAAAGATGCTCATAATCTTCCCCACTTACACAATTGCTTCTGTCTTGTAATATATAAATGAAAATTACTTTTAGTTACATCCTTCAATGAACTTTAACTAACACATTAGAATAAACATATCAAACACTAGTCTATCTGGACAAGGTTAGTTAGGTTAATTCAATTTTCTCAGTTGCATATAAACTTAGACAAGGACAGGAGTCGATTAGACTCCAAAATTAAATTTTCAGCATATCTGGATTAAACTCTGCATGTAAACGGCGTGCCTTTGGTCTTCCTTCACCCGTGCACTCTTGAAAAACTCAGACTACGTCCACACTTGTCTTGCAAGCCGTCAGCATCACGGACGACTGTCATACATGTGACTGTCACCTGTTATACTACATGCACTTAAGGTAATGGAGTCATTTCATCCTTCTCTTGCTCATTTTCCCGGAAAACGTTTAATACCTTCCGACCATATTCCTGGACCTCGCCGTGGATGACTCCTGAACCGATCCGCACCCGCCGCCAAACCCTCTTATTTCTATTCTCTATGTCCTCTGCAGGGGAAATCACTCTAAGAAGTTTACTTTGTGCTAATCTCATAAATGCCCTGCACCTCCCCTCCTTTGTTCCCCCATGATGCAGGCACGCAATAAACCACTTACATAAACCTCTCCCCTGAGACAGCCCTGAAAAAAAAAAAAAACAGCTGACATGTTCAAAGTTCCACTCTGCCTCTTTCTCTCTCTCTGGATGCTTGTGATTTCCACCAGGAATGCTTTATTTGGATCCTTTATTACATGTGCTGTCCAAAAGTCTTGAAGGGCGGTTTTAATATGTGAATTCACTGCTCTGGAGCATGTGAAACAACTATGGGGTGCACTGAAAAACACTGATGTTTATGAGCACAAATACATTTTACCGGGCCACTTGTTGTTATGTGATCAATAAAGGATGGCATCAGTGAAGGTGAGGTGGGTTAATAGAGGAGAGGAACAGATATTTTACATTCTACTTGTAGATGAGATTTTTCTTCCCAGCAATCACTTCACTGGAGTAGTACTACTCCAAATTAAAAAATATAAATAAAAATAAAAAAAAATGTGGGAATAAAGAACAAAAATAAAAAAACTCACACCATCTTCCATAATTTTGAAGGTTTTGAACACATGAATATATTCAGAGTAAAATTTAAGGTAGGATTTACTATCATTCACTCCATATGCAACATAACTGAAAAAAAATACAGAAGTATTGCAACTGAACAGTAGAACACAATTAATTGAACTGAATTCCATAAGTAAATTTCTGTAAGAAATATTATCAGCAGAATGGACTTAAGTATCAAAAGTAAAACTTATTATGGTAATATAGAATATCATATTGTGTGTTTCTATCAATAACAAAATGTGAGAGCATTTTAATGTTTGAAAACTGACTAATTTGCCTTCGCAATTTTAGATTCTTTTAGATCTACATTCAACAAAGAAGTATAAATTCCTTTTTAACCATTTCTCTGTATGTGTATTTGTTGGCTTTGAGGCATCTTTTCATGATTTTCATGCTACCTAGTATTAAAAAGGCCTATCTTAAGATACTTTCTTTTTTACTTTATTCTGATTGGTGAGTCAGGGCACATGCACCATTATCATTCTGTTCTTTTCCACTTGTCTTCTCACATCTTTCTGTACTCTCACTCCTCTTTCCATCTCCTTTAGTTAATTCTCTGTTCCCTGCACCGCCGCAGACTCTCTCCCACTCTACCTGCACAGTATGATGTGCCATCATTCACCTCAAGAGAGCTATTCTCTCTCTGAATGGGATCATAATCGGCCCAGCTTTGCTTTTAATAGCCAAAGTGACAATACCTTGCATGTGCATATGGGTGAATGTGTGTCTTTCTGCGTCTGACACCTCTGCGGCTACATGGATGGGCATGGGCAGATGTGCCCACTGAAGCGGAACTGCCGGCGCGTGCGTAGACTTGGACATTAATGAGATGGTGACAAAGCTTGCACTCTCCAATTAAAGAAAGTGAATGGGCCGCCATTTAAAACAGAGGGACTGGGAAGGGTGAGAAATGGCATGGATATTCTGTGGGTGATGGCTAGAATGACGCAAAGACAGCACTGTCAAATTCAACCATCAAATAGCGAAGATAGATCCTATTTTGCCTCGCAGATTCATTCGAATTTCTTAAATTTGACTATTAACCATGCTGAACATTATCAACAATGGCTATGTCCACATATTATACACTTTGGCTTTATTGAGTAAAACATTCATTTTT
Organism: Lepturacanthus savala; assembly: GCA_030544235.1. Lineage (NCBI taxonomy): Eukaryota > Metazoa > Chordata > Actinopteri > Scombriformes > Trichiuridae > Lepturacanthus > Lepturacanthus savala. The sequence goes on along the minus strand of CM060469.1, from coordinate 13,730,512 downwards.
GGCTCCGACTCATTTGAATTTCTTAAACCTGACTATTAACCCTGCTGAATATTATCAACAATGTGCATGTATTACATGCTTAGGCTTTATTGAGCAAAATATTTATTTTTATTTATTTTAATGTTTATTTGACGGGGATGATGCATACAACGTTGCCACAAAAAAAGGGAAATGTGATGCATATAAGACATCTAACTTCAGCTCATTTTGTTTTCAGTCTTTGTCCCTGATCAGGCATTTAAAATACAATAAGATACACTAAATACACTTAACAATGCAATGACACAAATACAGCGAATAATACAGATTATTGAGCTTGCACAAAGCAAAAGCATTCAAGTGTATTGTCTGAGGTATTTACATGTGCCTCTTCTATCAGGTTTTGCCTTCAGTCTCTCTCAGCTCCACCTCATTAGAGGTGTAGGGGCCTTGAAGTGTTATAGGGTCCAATGTGTGAAAACACCACTCTCCCTGCGCGCCTTCACCATCCCCAGAATCATGCCTGTCAATCTGCTGCTATATGCTCTCTATCAAATTACTGCTGGGGGTCTGGCTTTTGTGGCCTCCCTGTTTTTCTTCTTGCTTTCATTCTCCACTTTGTCAGGCGTTGTCTTATAGGCTCTGCACATAATAGGTGACGAACAACATGCGCTGTAGCAAGCGGGGGCCAAAGCATAATAGTCCAGCTGTCTTCAATCAAGATGGGGAAAAAAAAGGCCATCTGAAAAAGTCATTATTTTTCAGAACATACTATTACTACTACAATCGAGTTACTACTACTAAGTAAAAGCACCAGCAATGTAGTGAAGGCTCCGCATGAAAAATCCTTAAATTTAATGTAAAATCCTTTTTTTAAGTATTATCAGCAGAATGTACTTAAAGTATTGCAGTAAAAGTAGTGGTTTGGTCCCTTTGAGAGAATATTAATACTGAAGCATGTAAGCAGCATGTTACCTTTGTAGACGCTGGATCACTTCAACATGTTTCGAGGGAAAAATCACTGTTTGGTGGAAGCTGGTAACAACTCATATCTGAAATATAACCCAGACAATTCGCTGTTAAATCATTGGTTTAATCTATCACAATGAGTTGCATTTCAAAAGCTTGTTATCCATGTGCCAAAGTCACAGCTTTTCGGACCAACAAAACAAAACTGCTCGCATGGCTAAAAAGAAAAGTGGCTGCTCCTTGACTTTTTTTTAACTTTTGTATCACTAGATTATCGATGGTTCTGTCTCATTTGATTCCGGAGGTGCATTGGTTGGCGGCTCAGATAATCATGGCATACCTTGGGTGTCTGGAACATTGGAGAACCACCATTTAGTTGTCGCTCAACATAAAGTAGAAAGTGAGAGAAATGTGAGGAACATGAACTTCTCTCATCCTGTGCATTTGTTTTTCTAAACATTTATAATGAGCATAGGGGCTCATCACCTGGAGATATGGTATAGGCTTTCTCTGGGGGGGCAGCATGCATGGTCTTTGACCTATAGCTTACTTTCACGCAAGAACAGTTTTCACAGACCACCGCAAGGTTGTGTGTTGTTACATGTATGGGTGGTCACTCTTGTTATCTGCACCATGCAGGGGGGCTTATTACGAAATGAAAAATAACATATAAGTGGTATAAATAGGTACATGGGTGGTAAGTCCTGCTCCCACCATGTGTGTTTGCTTGTTGGACCCCTCTGCAGTCAGCATTGATCGACCTGCCTCCCTGGACACTCAATGCAGCATGACCCCTCCAGCAAGCAGCTAGTAATTGATCCTGTTGTACTGCTGTGGATTCCCATGGCACACCGACTCTACATGTATGTGTGTGTGTGTCTTCTACATCTTCTTTTGGCTGTGCTCCTAGCAGCACAGTCCACCTTGCTAACCCCTCCATCACGTTCAGAATGTATCCAAAGGCCATAGCAATGGGCAGAGAACTAAGCCTGTACTTGTATACATCTATTTTGACCTTTCTCTCCCTTTTATGCCTCACCCTTCTCTTATTTTTATTTATTTATTTATTTTCTTTTTGCTTTACAGTCTGCAGCACTTATCCGACGGCTGATGGAACCTCTCCTTTTGGTCAGGTTCATTCAGAATGAAGCGCGAGTTCACCCGGTGATCAAATAGCCCCGTGATTTTATGTAGATGAAAGTAAATCACAGCTCTTCCAAGTTGTTTCAGTGCTCCGCCACGCTCGATTGTCTAGCCATTTTGAGCGACTTGCTCACCATAAAAGAGCCCATTTCACTTCCATCCAGCTTGAGACAGACAGAGAAAAGAGGGGTGTGCCAAGTGAAATACTCGGTCTTGCTTTTGGTTGAAGATTAGCAGCTGCCAGTAAGCTTTCAGACCCCCACCACCCCCCTACACACACACCCACACACAAACTGAAACAAAAACTAAAACACAGTCACACATACACTACATATCTACATGCACAGCCAGATCCTCACACACTTTTCCACAAATGCAATCAGATAGGAACACGTGCTCACACACACACAAACACACACACACACACACACACACACACACATACACACACACCGTACGCACACACGCGGAAACTTCAATCAGAGCCTCGTCAGAGCAGTTGCAGCTTCTTTCAGCCTCTGTAGCAGTGTATCTGCAATTCAAAGTGCTGTGGGTTTTGCCTCTGCCAAATTACAAGCTCCATTTGCCAGCCTAATTAACGGTTCATAGCATTCAGTGAAATTTATTGCCGCAGCCCAGGCGCATGCCAAACCAAACAGGATAGACCTCACAGATAACCGTAAACTTGGCCGTGGAACCTGACACCTTGAAAAAACAAACTTGTTACAGGGAGTCTGTTTATATACTCCTCTCCCCCCCCTCCCTCTCTCTCTGCCTCTCTTCTCGCTCCACTGTCTCGGCTGACAGTTACTTGACTGTTTCACTTCACGGTCTCCGTGGTGATGGTTGTTAAGAGGGAAAACCCAGACTCGCAAACCTATTCCTTTTTGACCGCAATTCATTGTATGTTTGTCAGTGGGCGCCCTCGTGGTCAATACTGTTTAGACGCACAGCTGAAATGTGAATCCAGAGGAGAGGACACAACAGGACAAGACAAGGCATCAATTTCAGCGCAACTCTCAGGAATCGGCCAATCTCCCCGGCTCCTCGGGAGCGAAACAGCCTCCAGCGGAACATAAACAGCTTGAATATAAACCGACGCAACTTGAGAGTAAACTCAGCCTTTCAAAAGATACTCCCGGAGCCTTCCATTAGTAATCCGCTAACCTCTGACACACTTGTGTCTACACACACACACACAAAAAAAAACAAAAAACGCAACGTGGCTCACTATTTAGGGAGTAAAAAAAAAAAAACACTCTGCCCAGCAACTGACAGAGCGGATGTTCCAAACGACGGAGCGCCAATTGCATCTTCGGGCAAGCTGCCCCCGATGCGTTTTCTGTTTACGACAGAGGTGCTGAAAGGTGTCCGAAGGGGACCGTCGTCATGTGGCTCGGGCATTCTGTCAAAGCCTTGCATCATACAGGTATGACAAGCTCGGTGTCTGGCCGGCCGGCTCGCATTGACCTTGGTGGGTCTGCTTCGAACTGTAGAACAGGCAAAAAAAAAAAAATCCTATTGAGAGATGTTACACTCGGTAGCGGTAAGATAAGATCCTCAATCCTGAAGGGCTCCATATAAATGACAATCACACTTTTATCACATCATTAAAGTGCTATAGCTGTTTATTTTTTTTGACAAGGTAAGAGAGTAACGATGTTGGAGAAAGTTCTACTTTTCTTATCCATTAAAGCTTCCACATCTCACACTTTTCCTGGGTTTTATTGATATCCCTAACAAGATATATTTGTGGCTTTAAGCACCAGAATTCATCTCAATATAGTTTTACATCTCCTCTCCAGGAGCTCGAGAACAGGTCGTTTTGTGTCTCATTAATATTAAAGATCCTCTCCTCTGATTGGCTGATTTGAATGGCTGTGAATAATGATTCATTTTAAGGCACAGTTTCTGAATATGGACAACATTCATTTCTCATTTGGATTGAGCTTTTTGATACATGGATCAGTATTTATATATGACCTAGACATTCCTTATAATTAAAACCTTCAATTCTATGACATGGGACCTTTAAATAAACTTTTTGTCCTCTTGGATGATTAAATGTCCTGTAAGATCACTCTTGGGTGCTTCGGTCCCATCATTTTTATTATCTAAATTAAATTATTATTAAATTATTTTTTTTAATTGATCAACCTTTCCCAGGTAAATAGCACTATTTCCTTCTGTAATGTTTTTAAATTGAATACATATGTTCATCTGTAGTTCCCCACAGAATGTAATACAAGCAGCCTCTCTCACTCACACACACATACATGCAGTTTCAAGTTGGACATGGTAGACAGAGAAACAAATCATCATGCTCCTAAGGCAGCCGATGAGTAGATTGCCTCCAAGTTGCACCACGAGTTACCCTCCCCTCCAGATGTGACAGCTACCTTAGATCTAGAGAGAAAGCTGCTCACACAGACAGTAAGATTGACATAGTCAAAGTATAAAAAAAATGAGGAAAAAAAATCTGTTCATTTTTATAGGCTAGTGTTGCAAGTCTTTGGCTCACTGCTCATGGGAATAGCCTTTTGTTGTAGGTAGAATCAGTGTATCAATCAAAGCAAGGTCTAAATGAGACACAGAGGGATGCAAACATAGCTGTGTTGCTAATTGATCGATGGCTTGTTCTAGGAATTAAAAAAGTGGAGGCTTGCTTCATTAGCGCAAATGTCCTAAATCTCTAACTCTACCCTCTTTCGGAGGATATCGCCAAAGGGCACAATTCTCAAGAATGAAAAGAAAGCAAGGAGGAGAAACCTTAAGAGTGAGAAAGTCAAGGATTCAAAGTGAATTTATACTGATTCTTACGGACATCCCTTTAAAACTGTACAGAACCTTAAAATGGATTTCGTTTCATACGTTTCTGAGCTGATGCTGTTGTTCAGAGAGGATTCCCTCTTTTTTTTTTCTCCAATTTCGCAACCAAGCACATTTTCCAACACTAAAACAAAGTCTGAAAGGGATCCCTGTAAACCCCTTCATATCATACAACCGGTCCACATAGAAATAAGACTTTACAATAGCACATGTCATATTCTCCTCAGAGGGTGGCCATTAGTAAAAAAGAAACTGGACTGGGTTTAACTTGTCAGGCGGCTTCAAAGAAGACTGTGTGGGCCTCTCGGAAGCCTCCTTGGCTGATGGAGAATTATTGATTGTGTGTTCAGATATCTTGAGGCGCTTGTGTATAACACTGGGGTTTAAATTCAGCCCTAATGCTCAGCCCATGCATAATGTATGTAGTTCCCATCAAAAGGTAGTTGCAATGCAAACTAAAGAGGTCTCAAGAAGCTTTTTGTTGAAAGTTTTCACACATCAACAAGCTGAATGCCCAGTATGATTTTACAGCAATAGGTCAGAAAAAAAAAAAAAAGACTAAGTGAGTGTTTGAACATTACTGCCGGCTTTTGATCTAGCTGTGAAATATACACCGGTATTTATCTTCTATATACATTGAGGAATTACATCATCTGCAGAGTCTCACCAACTTATTAATGAAACATTTTAAATGCATGGCCTATTGTTTTTTTTTCTGGTTAATTTCTCATACATTCTATAATGAGAGTCGCAGAAGCAACACAAACACACGACTGGTGTTATAGGTTATACTATTTTTATGTTCCTTCGCCTTCCCTCTTGCATGTAAAACCAACATGCATTAGTTGAATAATGAAAGCACCATTCAGGTATTGATCTGTCTGTCTGTATTGACCAATGTTGCTCCAGGCCATGCTTTTCCACATGGTAAAGACATTTATTTAGATAGAGAGGCACATTTACTTGCAATTACCGAATACAACTGAAAAATGAGCATTGCTCATGAAGAATATTAGAATCATAAAACCCCCCAGAATTGTAAATGGTGCCTTCTGTTGCAAAAGTGAGTGGCTATCATTTAAGCCGGCGTCGGGGATGGAGGCAGAGGTGGAGGTGCGCAATAAGGCAGGTGCTGCTTCTCCTGTTATCTGCTTTCCCGAAAATTACGCTCGCCAAACTCGTCAATGCAAAAATTATGAAAGATTAAAGAGGAGCGATGCTGGGAAAACAAGAGCATTAACTGGAATGAAAATCGATATTCAAATGGATTTGATTAGAATAAACAGGGATATGTGTCATCTTGTTTTCTAGCAGTCCCAAACATACACTCACAAGATCAAGGCATTTTCTGATTGGAATTCTTCCTTCACATCACTTTACAGTGTCTATTTACTAAGATGACAGAATTAACGATCCGTCGCTACATTGTTCTCATCTCCATTCATCATTTCATCTGCTGAAGACCCTTTGTTAATTTTAAGTAGTCCATGAATTAATGGCTGCTATACTCTAGATTTTGCAGTCTTTTTACATGATTTCAATAGTGACGGATAATAATATAATACATATAGTCAGGAAATCACAAAAAATTGGCTTATTTTTTCTATTTATTAAGCATTTTATGAGGTTAGCATAGCCAAATGTGAGCTTAACAATTTGATGAATGTACTGAATGGAGTAAACTGGACAGAGTCTCATACAGGACTGTGTTGGAAATAATGTCAGCGCCTCTATTAAACTCATTCACAGGTAAGTGAAAAATAAATCTAGGTGGCGGAACTCTCTCCCCTGGCTAAATGGAAATGTATGCTCTCTTTGAAGCAAAGGGACCGTACATTTCCATGCTTTAAAATGATAGCTTGACTCTAGAATGGAACAAGATAGCTGCACCTCTTAACACACTCCGAAAGTGATGAGTGAATTTCAAAAGTTAAAGCAAACCTTTGATAATAGCATAGCAAAACATAATGTAAAACTCTAAGACTATAAGAATCGGTCAGCAAAGAATAATAACTGCGAGGAAAGTTCTAACTTAATTTGAAAGGAAACTACATCAAAGACCAGAGTGTGATAGCTGAAGCTTTTGGTAATTATTTTGTGGATACAATAAAAACTCTCACTTTCAGCTGAGGCACAGCGTATGTTTAAATTGAAACAGTTAATACTGCCTTACTTGACACAATTATCGGCTCTTTTAAGAGCTACAAGGCCAAAGACTATAAGGAGGAGACACTCTTCCTTCACAAATAATCTGTCCACTAACCAGGAAACTTTCTCACTGTGTAAGAATGCAGGTATTACTCCTATCCATAAATAAAGGAATAAATCCTTTTTATCAAAACTTTGGACAACACAGTCACTCACATCTTTTGGATTTAAGAAGCATTAATCCTGCTTCTTTTTAGGGAAATATGGGAGTGAGGGGTGTTGTTGATTTTATACTCGTAAGTCAGGATACTAAAATCTAAGACAAGGTTAAAACCTGCAGTAGTACATGGCTGGAATGTGAATAATTTAGGTTATTTACTGTATGTTTTGTACATTATTTCACTTTTCCTTCTTTCAATGGTGTTTTTATTTCAGAAAAGGCATGTACGTACAAGACAACCATTGCACAGAAAAAGCATTCATTTTATTTTTTTTGTTAAACAACCACCAATTGCAGAACATAACCCCCTGTCCAAACATTTCAAAATTGGCTTATTCAAACAGTCACTGAGAAATAACAAATACGTTTTAAATTGTGGAACGGTAGAATAAAAATCCTACATGGAATATAAAACACAGATTAACCACCATCTATCTATAAAGCGAGGAGCATCTGTGTGTCTGTGGTTCGCATATCTCACCTAGAGTGATGCCAATACAATGTGTTTCATGTAAGCAGTAAGTACGTTTGCATTGATAAATGTATAATATGTAAATGTAACTAATATTACTTTTATTCTATTTACCATGAACACTGAAGTGCTTTATTTTGAAAAGACACTCAATACATGTAACTTGTGTAAATTAACAGTAAGGTACACTGGCAATGGCCTTGCCTAAAAAGATATTAAAACTTAATAAAGTGACAGTCTTACAGCAAAAACTATTGGTGCGAAATGCATCATGAGATACTTAGCTTGAGCGGCTTTTGGACAGACAATTTAAATTCATCATTCAGTCAGTGAAGGACAGAAATTTAAGTTTTAATTGGCCTCACTGTTGTGGTCCAGCCAATAAGGTGTACCACAGGGGTCCTTTTTGGGTCCATTGAGAAAACAATGCAATTATTCTAAGTCATATAATGTTCTGTTTTACTAGCTGGACGCTAGCTGGAAAGTAATATCATCTGGTAGGGTTTTAAAATAAGGAAGAGTTAAGGAGTTATGATGCACTTTGTTTTTAACAATACTAATGTCTCCCTAATAATAGGGATAAAATAGTGCTAACAGTATATGTAACAATACCCCAATCTATTAATATTAATATGAAATTTGTTTGTGATTTGTAAAGCTTCTTAACATATGTTTTTTTTCTATGTGTTATTTGCAGGTAATTTCTCTGTAATGTTATTTTTGTATGCACTTTCATTTTGCCCTTTAATAGGTCTATGAGCTGTTAACCCAATGCATATGCTTTAATGTTATTTTTGCACTGTTTGTCCTGATTCTTTCTTATTTCTTTGACAGTCAATATCAACCTGCAGGGACTGCCGATGAATATTCTCCATTCGTCTAAATCTGGAACATTAACGATACTTTGTCATGCACTGGAATATATAGGAGGAGGATGTGAGGCATCAGACAACACAGCCACAAGCAGAAAAGCACAGCTCATACAAAAACAGGTGGTGGAACAAGGCAAGAGTTTAACTGTTTTTTTTCTATGCACTGCTCATTATACCCTCATGTGTGTGTGGCACAGCGGGACACTGGGTTTTGACAGTACCCGTCCTCATTACTGGCAAGTGAACACCTGAGAGATGAGATGCATCCTGACATCCAGGGCTGATTCTCACCTCCATTAACACCAGCAGGGAGTCGCCATGATCTGATTACAGGAGGGAATGAATAAGGAAAGGAAATATAGGGAAAGAAGAGGGGAGGGAAAGGAAGGAAATAAGAAATTGAGTATCGGTGGGGGAAAGAGTGCACAGGAATGGACATAGGTGATAAAGTGAAGGAGAGGGGGAGAACAGGGAAGGGGGGCGTGCAAAGCAGTAAGATGATGAAAAGGGGGTGGTCGGATATGCTGGTGGGGTGGTGATGGGGGGGGGGGGGGGGGGGGGGGGGGGTGACAGCAACACTTGTCTAGAGTGCATAAGCCAGCAGCCATGGGGCCTAATGATGGAGGTCATTGGCACACAGCTCAGTAAGGGTGACTGGCTGTGATCAATACCACCTGATGAGGTGTCTGAGTTCTCTCTGATGTGCATCAAAATGGAATATGTTTTTCCTCCCCATTTAATCGATGGGAAGAGTGTGAAACTAATTGGGCAAAATTGCGGGGGCATTTATTGATTAATCAAGCAGAAAAACGAGGGGAGCATATCAGGTGCCGGGGCCTCGACATGTGAGGGCAACGACATGGGTTTTTGATTGGTGAAATGAATCGATATCTTGGAATCATTGGCTGGTGCATAAAAGTTGGAAGGGGCATGAAATATTTAAAGGCGCCATGGCAACAGCACCTGCAGATCCACAGAAAGCTGAATAAAAACACATTGGCATCAATTTTGAATGCCATACAGTCACAAACTAGAGAGCGCTCCTGTGGATGATGGGATTTTTTTTTTCCTTGTAGAATGTTATCTTCCTTTTCCTATTCTTCTCATGTATACAACGTTTTCAATACATAGTCAATGTGGCGTGCTTTGGAGCATGCCTTATAGATTTCTGTATCTTTTCTCCACCATCGCAAAAAAATCTCATGGTGCTGGCCCTGTTTTGCATTGTGGGAATGTGTTTGAGAATGGTTTGTGCATGGTAAAATGTCACAGTGGGGTCTGCTGAAGGACAAGAATTGTGAGACTATAATCTCCCGTCTTTAGTGTTGAACCCCCAGGGAGAGTTGGATCAGGCCACTTGATTCAGTCTTTTAGTTCCACTATGGTGCACTATACCGTACGCCAGTACAAAAGCCATCTCCCTTGTGGAAGTAGATGGAAATAACATTTGGGGGTGGAGGTGGAGGGGTGCTGCTGCCTCTACCACCAGTCCACCAATGTGTTCCACATCAGGATTCATATTTCTCTGCCCTCAGAACACAGTGGCAGTGTTATGTAAAAAAAAAAAAAAATTACTTTACATAGAAGAAGTAGAGATAGAAAACCGACAAGATGAGAAACAGTATTCTATATTGTGAGAGAAACAAGTAAAGAAACTCAAAGTGGGGAATGGGATGGGACTGCAATTTGCAGGTGCTTTTTCTCAAAAAATGAGATGGAAACAATATATAAACCGCGATGAAATGAATAAAAAGTACAATCAGCTAACGCTTGATGGCAGAGGCAGAGAACAAGCTCGATGGAAAGAGAAAGCACCGTGATTTGAGGGAGGAGGGAGAGGGGGAAAATCAGCCAAGCCTACTGAGGTCACTGGAGTGTCAGAGTGGAAGAACACTAGTGACTTGCACACACAATTTACTTAAGGAGATGTTAACGGTCTGGAGGCTACTGGGAGGCGGTTGATAAGTTTCTGGATCATGTTTTGACCTCTCAGTGGCCTCACAATGCTGTTGATTGCCGGCTGGAGTCAGCAGGGAGTCTGGTGGTCTGGCTCTCACAGCTCCTGGGCTCTGAATGTCTGTCAGAGGAAAGACTCGAGGCCATTTTATTCTGAGTAGAAGTCCATCGGGTCTCGTTGTTTTGACCCACTACAGTCCTGTTTACATACTAATGAGAGATACTCTTCACACAGCACAGGAGCTGAATAGTATTAATGTTTCTGTTCAGTTGCCCAGGACTTGGTCTGCACGTACTGTAATCCATAAAAACACAGCAATTTTGAACACGGGCTGCATATCGTGAATCTCAAATGATCAACACTGGAATGTGTTTATGGATGCAACAGGGTAAAGTTGAGTCAAATCAATAGACTTTAGCTGCTTGTTAGGAGTTTAGCTGCTGAGCCAGAAGGAACTGTCATACACTGCTTATGTTCAAAATCAATGCATCTATCTCATTTTGACTCAACATTTGTGAACTTTATGAATGTTCAGCAATATTATAAAACATTATAAAACTTGAGATTTGTACCTCTGTTTCCAGTGTATTGGCAAACGGCCAAGTGGATGCAATTTAGATACAGTACTAGCCTGAGGTGTGAGGTCAGATTTGTCGACATTAACTGAATCGCTAAGGTTTTCACTGCTTCTCCAGTTCTAGGGTGTTAATGGTGAAATTACTGCAGCATAGCCGATTACATTCTTTCAGAAATTATTTGGTACCTGCATTTCCTTAATGGTTTTCTTACAGAGCCCCTGTGATGCTGATACAATCTAGTGAATAGAGGAGAAATGTTCACATTAGATGTTCATGTATCTGGAAGTAATGTACATAGAAGTAAAGTAGATCTGTTTTTTTTCTCACAGTGGACTATAATTAGTGTCCTGTTACAGATATGTTATTAATATTAATCAGATGATTAAGGTCTGTGTGTGGTTATGTTTGCACAATTAAATCATTTTGTTAAGGTTAGGCAAAGATCAAGGTTACAGTTTTCCACAGGGTGTTACATCACTCATTAAAAGCAATTCTAAAAGGAAGATTTTTTAGTGTAACTCCTTCAACAAAGAAAGAGAAGGCCTTGAAAATTCTGGTTAATTTCAACATGACATATTTCCCATAAATTTCCCATTGTGGCTATCATGCTAACTTTAGCTCAGCAGCAAATTTGTAGAGATTCCAGGAAATGAACAAATAACGTACATTGGGGCAAGCTACCTGAGCATTCTATAGCTTTTCAAATAAACATGATTTCAACATGAATCATTCTACAAGTTGAAAGTAAACAGAAACTAGATGCCTGTAGCAGCTATTATGATAAATAGCATAGGGATCTACATCCAAGGACACTGGCTAATGAAAGCACCTTGCATATTTGTCTGTGGATGCCATTTTTTTTACATGCAGAAGGCTGGTATTCTCTAAAGATACAGTATAAACTTACAGGGAGCCTTAAAACACTGAACCACTGCACCTCATTTCACTCTGATGGACACCTGTATGTATGAGTGATATGATTCATAGACAATGAGCTAAATTAAATGGGAGAGGAGTCAAATAATGAAGATAGAGTCAGAGGGGGATGCTGCAGAGAGTGGGACCTGTTGACAGCAGTCGTGGAAATAATGATTCTAAGACGTGTCCATGGATGAGAGTGATCTCAGCTGTGTCGCTACAACAAATTAATTTGCAGCTCTGATCAACTATATACAATAAAGAATGCTAAGTAACCAACCATGTGGCCATGATGAAAGCGTGGCTCAAAGTTTCAGCAGCATTAACGGTGAATGATGATGATCATGTTAGACTTATCATGGCTAAGTTGGAGAAAGTTGGCGTGCAGTCATGATTTAATTTTGCTGAGGCAGTTGATCAAGGACGAGTGAGTTTCAGTGCAGTGGAGATGTAGAGCTGGAATTTCTTGATGAAGCAGTGTTATTGGAGACCATGGCGACAGATTATGTTATCAAGGGGGGGAATGTATGCGCAGGAGGGGACCAAGCATCCAATCAATCTCTCATTCCCAGAAAATTTTGAAGACACATCCAACAAATAATAAAAAACCTCATCAAATGTTTTAGCCATTATGCACAGAATAAAGTGACAGAAATTCATGTTACTTTCAGCCTAATCTCTATCTATCCGAATTAGGGTTGTAGTGTGAAAAACAACAACAGCTTTTTTTAATGTTCTCTGTGTCTCTAGGGTGCAGCTTCAAAATCCGTTGAAGAAAATACAAGCTGTTTCTGTAGTGGTGCCTTCAAGGATGGTAGAATGTGGGTCTACCCAAACACTTCCCCTAACATTGACAGGGAAAAGCAGACACAAAAATGTCATGCTACTAGAATATCAGAATATTTGAAAAAAAACTAATTTCTTTAAACGAGGCTGTGCAATCAAATAGTTGCGTGAACAGCTACGTTACAACTGCGTAAGTTGCTAAGTTTCTATGTGATGTCTATGTGACAATTAGCTTTACAATATAATGTCAGAGCAGAAATTTGACACCATTAGAATTCATGAGTCCAAATATAACTATGGAATCAGACCATTTACGACAAAATGTAGAGGAGCAAGCGAAACACTGGAGTAGACATACAAGTGATTCAACTAAGTTGCTTTTAGAAATCTCCAGACAGCCGTGTTTTGACTGTCCACCCGGCACCCTGCAGCACCTGGTAAGTGCTTAACATAACTGAATCCAGCGTGCTGTTTGATTTGCAAATGCCTATAAGCCCCGGTAAAGAGATAATCTCACTAACTTTCTCTGAAACTTTCTCTGTACTCGCTGCCTGCTGTGAACACGCTGCCTGTCGATAATTGGCATTCCGGTTGTTGTACTATTCCCCTTAGAGTGATATGGGGAATCTACAGACCCCCCCCCCCCCTCTCTAGTCATAGGGCGCCAATTTAAAACATAATTACACAATTCAACATCACAGGCATAGTTTTAAGTTTTTAGTAATCATCATATTCAGAGTGGCAAATTTTTAAGTGTGTTCACTTAACTTGAAATTGTACCTGAGGCAAAACAAATCGAACAAAAATCCAGTTACCAATGTCATGCCTTTTTGTATACAAGTCATTTTATTTTATTTTTTTTAATAAAGAGTTGGTTGGATGAACACGGTGACTAGTCGCGAGCCAAAGGAAGAGCTTTAACCTGAATGGCATCTAACATTCTTCCACACTTTATTGGACAATCCTGGAGTTACAGTGACTAACTCTGCCTCATGTCTGACGGGTAAGTAGCCCTTAGAGCAGCCGCTAGCAAATCTCTGAACACTGGGAACTCAGGTTTTAGCAGTGCAATGGGGACGCAGACAGAGGGACTAGAAAGGCAGACCTGCATTTACAACCTGTTTGGGATTTGGCTATTGCACCGTGACTAACACCCCTGCTGTACCACATATGCTGCTGAATTTTAAGTCTGGCGTACTGCAGGAGGTACAGGGTTAGTAAGGCCAGAGAACAAATGCCATCTGTTAAATAAACAAACACAAAATATCCCACCATCATTTTCCATACAGGAGGAAAACTTTTCAATCCCTTAAATGAATGCATGCCATTACGCCTCAACTCCAGACGGCCAATTATGTTTTATTTCGGCACTTAAAGTTTGTGAAGGAGTGCAGGATATTGCCCATAATATATACACAAGCAGGCTGCCGCCACAGGACCACTGCTTAAACGGGCCCCTTGGGGGTCCTGAGGTGGGAAGGGAAGGTACCATAGAGCGGAGACAGCCACCTGCATGTGTCTGCTCGTACTTATGTGTGCCAATTACTCACTGACAGACAGAGAGAGGAGCCTGACAGGCCATCGCCGTTTGGCAGATGCCACGCACAAATGCTTCGCACTGGCTTGACATCAACGGACTGGGCTAAGTTGAGGCCTTGGTCTGACAGCTCAGTTGGACCGGGGCCAAGGAGGGAAATATAGGAGTCATGGCAGTGGTGAGAGAGGGGGGGTGCTAGGGGAAGACGGAGGAGGGGATTAATATCACATTCATCAGTCTAAAAAAGTGTGACAGGAGTATGACAAGCAGCATATGAAAATTGGGAGAAAAGTTTGTAGGACTGTGAGTGTTTTCAACGTTAACTATTTATGAGGTAGACAGTATGCAGAAGGGATTTAAGCGTGTTTGCCCAAGGCTATGCGGTAGTTTAGTGTTTGAAATCTGGATTTTTACGTAAACCTGGCAGTTGTCATACAAGCTGGGAATAAATTGAGCAGCAAAATAATGAAGGACATCTTACCATCCCCCCCCCCACACACAGACTCACACTCTCTCTTTCTGTCCATCTGCTTTTTTTTCCCCTCCCTCACTGTTTTGACTGGCCCCCTCGCTTTCCTTTTCTCCCCTCCTGCATGTAGAATTGAATTCATGGTTGAAAACAGTCAGACATGGTCAAAATATGCCCATTGAGTCCTGGCATTGTCATGCAGATGAGGAGGAGGATTCTGAAGGCAGCGCTGAAATTTAAACTGTATCCTTTTAGTTACAGCATCAGCAGCACTAAGAGACATGGTGCTGATAATTTCATGGATGTAAAGACACTGAGGTGGTTTGATTCCTTCCCAAATGTGGTTTTAGTGGAAGTTTTTTTTCCCCTAAGAAAAATAACTAAAAGGAATATTTGTTATTAAAGTTTATCCTAACGTTTTACTTTTTTTTCCCATCGCACTTCCAAGCCTATGACTGTAGTTTATATTCCTGTTATAAATTCATGCTCAATAGAAGTGAGAGTACAGACAGTGATAGACAGGGGATTTGCTTTGTTCAAGGTTCAGTTAATAAGAATTGTCAATGTCAGTCCCCAGATTCAAAAGAGTGACACAGACAGATTTTGTCCTAAATAAAAGGGAGCTCCGGAGTGAATCCCAAACAGAGTGTGCAGTGGTAAGATTGTCTGGAGTAGGGGAAAGCGAAGGGATAATCATTCTTATCCTCAAGGTACCTCTATATGTCAGTGTGTTGGCCTGGCGTGCATGTGTGAGCAGCGTTTTGTCCCATGTGACGCTGCCCACTTCCACCATTCATGCTTCATATACAGGCGCGTAGATGCACAGGCGCACGCCCACGTGTAACAAAGAGCCCGGGCCGCTGCTTTGTCTGCATGTCAGTGGCGGATTCTCCCAGAAGGCTCGATGTGTTGCGTGACACCGTCACAGTATCCCAGGATCCCCGCAGGCAGCCTTGGGACAAGAAGCTCATCATCACTCCTCGCGCTCCCGAGTGAATGGCAGAGGGGGCCATGCGGTGATGAGAAGGGGAAAAAAAGGGGCGGACGAGAGGCAATAGACCCGAGGCCGATTTTGGAGATGGGGAAAACATCCACATCTGCCACAGCGGCCACTCAGACAAGCAGAGTGTAACACACACACAGAAAAAAAAAATCACATACACACGCACACGGCCGAGAAAGCTACTCAGACAGGCAGTTCTGTCACCGGTGATTACCCTGCTGCCACTCTGACGCGGGGAGATTGGGGCCATATGAACGCCTCTGTAGCCCTAAGCGATGTTTAGGGGCAGGAGTTAGCTGGATGCGCCAGTCGCTGCTTATGAGGGGTCATAATCAGATGTGAAAGCTGTCTTGTACACTTACAGGCAGCATTGTGGCGAAAAAGCACCGCTCACTGTAATATTGATGCCGCTTTTGCAGCAGGTTGCATTAAGAGGATGGGAGGAAATTGGAAACGCATTAGCAACACCTGATAGCTCTGAGTTTCAGGTTCAAGGATTCTGAACTCATACAGAGGGGCTCAGAATGTTAATCATTCAGCAGGATTATCATCCCAGTGGGCGAATGTTGGAAGAGACAAAATCACGAGTGCATAAAGAGATTCAGTAAACGTGTCCTGCACTGTTGAATTGATTGTATGAAAATAATAGCTTTAGTCTGCCTGTCTCCCCTCCCCCAAAAAGCTGAAATAAATAAATAATAATATAGAATCACGCAAACATAGTTTTCTCTCATCAGGTATGCAGTAAAAACGGTATTTTCTTTTTTTTTTTCCCTTGTGGTTTCAACATAAAAATCTAAATGCAGACCGTAGGACGGGATGTGATGTTTTGTTTTGCCTGCCTCCATCCCAGGAGTCATCACAGTGGAAACTATTTATTAACTAGCTGCTGTGTTGGCTGGTCAGTTGGAGCTCTGTAATAGGTGGGGGGGAAATCGTAGTGGAACCTTAGATTTATTTGATGCCCGCTCTCAGGTTTTCCAATCTAGTGCTTCATGATGGTTCCAGCGCTCACATATAGAGGGGCTGAAAATAGCAGAGAGCACATCTCCGGATGAAAGGTGCCTCAAGGGTGGCTATCAGGACTGAGGAACACAAAGTAAGCACCTCGCTCACATGCACACCCCAGCCCTCGGGGTCTTCGGGAGTGATGAGAACTGACAGTGGTTTTGTGTGCCATGACTACTTCTGTGTTTGTGATCCACAGCTACCAGGCAGTCTTCTTCACAGACCTTTCTAACATCTGCCGCTGAAAACATGAGCCGAAAGCTCTTTCTGAATCACGGAGCGAGCGCTTTCTTTGTCTAAATCAAGACACGGGGGACGGCATGCTGTAACGAACAAGGCTGTAAGTTTCCAAAATGTTGCATTGGCAAATTGTCAGAGGTGCGTATAATGGGGCAACAGTGAACAATCAATGATGGCTAAAAATATGCTCTGAGAGATTTAAAGGCTATAGCACGTACATCTTAAACAGCATACATAATTAATATGTGCATTAGACACTAAACAATGGTTAATGATTTCAAAGTGCTGACCAGTAAAATTGCACACATTTAAGGATGTCAGCTGAAGGTCTGGCCACTGTAATTTTGAATGGTTACACTCATGCACCTTCGCCTCTCCTCTGTGAGTGTTTGAGATGCATTCATGTCAGAGTAATGGGTCACCGTATACATAAATTATGAGATAGCTCTCCATTTTACATTACATGCAAATCACCGAATGTACAGTATATACATATGTAAATTCTTAAAATGTTCACAATCTAACATTTTCTATATTTGATGAATGTAAAAAAAAAAAGATGTAAAACCTGCGAGGAAATAATAGTTGACTGATGCATTGTTGAAATGTTCGCCTTAACTTTTCTTCATGTCTCATTAAGACTCACACGGGAAATGTGGCTGCACCGCAATGGCTGTGAAAAATCATATAAATTAATGACACATCACTGTCATTAATGCATATATGCAAATGCGGCGTACTGTACACCCATCATTTCAAATAGCTTGAAAATGATAAATTCATTCCTATAATTACGGTGATGATTCAAGTCAATGAGCAAACAAATTTCATTAATGGATTAAAAGCTAAAAATGGTCCGTTATCCAGCACTTAGAGGGAGGGGGATTAGCCAGCAACCATATTAGACTTATCTTCATATGCAAATGAAAATGATTAGCAATCACTGGTTCCCCTGAAAGCAACAGCGGCAAATAAAGAAAGTTACTGAAGTTGAAACAATAATGTTAACTACTGGAGAGAAATTAGTTGTTTTTAACTATGAGGTACAGTCAATCAAATGCGGCGGCTGATTTAGAACCTGTTAGGTGAATCGGAACAAAAGGGAGCACAGCTTAACACAACGCAGAACGGAGCTGCTGAAAAATCCACTTTACTGTGAGTCCAACAAAAATAACTGAGTGATAAAGCATCTCTACAACAGGGACCCCGAGACAATGGGTATTTTTTTTTTGGCACAGATGACTGCATCAGTGCCATGCATCTCTGGACCATTTTCTATTGGCATTCCACTTATATTGGCTCCAGTATGGCCTTTGGTGCCTGCTTGAGCTCGTATTTAGGTCTCTGTGCCTGTCGGCAGCGGCTGTTGCTGCTCTTAGCATCAAAATGCAGCACTTCCTCTCAGCGGAGCCAGGCAGCTGATAGCCCTTATCTCATCTCCAGCAGCACAAGCTGTAGAACTGGGGGCACACTATACCTTCCCGGTCCCTGCAGCTCTCTAACAACGCTCTCTCTCTCTGGGTGAATGGTCTCTGAGGGCTCAATTTAGACTGTGGATGGTCACCCCTGCCTCAGATTAATGTTGGAGCGCTGGGCCAATTCGCAGGGATTTGCTCTGGCATGTTCAGTAGGCTGTGTTAAAGGTCTTGGAGAAACAAACTGACATGCATGTAATGGTTATACAACTGGATTCACTTGCATGAGCAGCCTAGTGGTCACTTGCCTGCCTGATACTTTCCCTCCCTCCGTCTTGGCTCTGTCCTTCCGATAACACTTCAATATTGGACTCTGAGATACTCCAAAGTGTTTGGCCAGTTCAAAATCTCTCCCTCAAATTGGTTGCGCAGACAGACCTGTTGTTAATCTTGAATTCAGGAAGGAGAGCTTGGACGAAACCCTAATCCCCTCGCCTCGTTATAAAAACATCATGCCACAAATTATCTACAGTATTAGGGCACGGTGGAAGTTCTTTTTATCTCCAGAGGTTCAAAAAAGTGCTATGACTGACTGAGCGCGAATAGAAAAACACACACTCTGGAGGGACTCACATTGACTTACTTGTTAAAGTTTCTTAGTGCAGCCAGCTCTTGACCGTCTGATCTGATGCAAGCACCTCTGCAGTACCTTATCATCCACCTTCTGCTGTGTAGAACCAATACACAGCACGGGTGTTAATTTACTCCCTTGGCATTATCAAGATTTACACATGCGGATGGAATTTATGTTCCCTTTTTGTAGGATTTTTTTCCCCCTTACTTTTACATTTAAAGACACGGAAGAAAACAGTGAATTGGGATGAACTCCTCTGACTCTACAAACCGCTGAACTCACAACCCCTATATATTTACTGAATACTTTCATGTACATCAAAGCAAGAGAGAGTAAGAGATATTAGTTAATCCAAACATGTCTACATCTGATCCGCTTTGTGCAACCGCCTTACAAAACCAAAACTCAAAAGGCCTCTGTGGATCTCAACTTCTTTTGTAGCACTTTCACTGTTTGAAAGAGGCGTATCAGTGTTTAAGTCGGAGTAAATGTCATGAAACTACTTAAACATTACACATTAACTTTTTTTTTTCTTTTAACCATATAACTAAGTGTAACATGTTCCAAAGCGGTGTTTGACAGATGAAACTAAAATTACTGATGCTCTCACATTCTGAAATCCTATTACTATGAAAGCCTCTTATAATTGAGTTAGAAATTTCACAGTCTATTACTAATCATGCACTGCGAACATGTTCAAAGTCAGTTTCCATGTCAGACACCGTCTAATCCCTCCTTTTAATGTATCCGATCCAACGGTCCCCTTCATTAGGGGGTCTATAGGTTCCTATTCCACTCGCTATAATGAAAGGAGAGTGTATGAAATAGGGATGGAAAGAGTGTTTGCTCTAGAGAGTAACGGCAAAGTTTGTTCACTCTTTAGACTGTGTCCTTATTAGGGCTTTGCTTTCCAAAGCAAGGTCAGAGCGTCTACCTACTTTCAGTTTTATTAGCCTTGGGCTTGTCCTCAGGCACTAAGTGGCTCTCATGCAACACTATAGAATGCAACCTCTGATTGTGCCTTATGTCTCGCTCTTTCTTTTAATGCAGCGCATTCAAGTTTTCTCCCTCTCTACCTTATCCTCCTCTCTGTTGCGTTTTGTATTGAAGTTTTCCCGCAGCTCGCCTCCACCCAAGCAGCGGCGGCGGCAGCTTCCCTCTCCTCCTATCCTCCTCATTAGATTCTCCCCGGATAACCTGAGAAAAAGAGCTCCTCTGTCTTCTTCTCTCTCCATCATAGCCTCTGCCACCCCAACAACAGGATTCATCTGCTGGCGACGAGAGACCTTTGACACCGGCGCCTCGCAGGCAGGATTACCATTGAGTCCGGCTCACGCTTTGTTCCTGGTAGCCGAGGGAGCAGAGGGGGTCTTTAATGAAATTCAAACTTTGGGCATGAGGAGCCATAGACATCTGAAGACCTTACTTCCCCTCACCTCAGTGGCGATGTGTGTGGAGATCAAAAAAAACCTTGAGCCAAGCCGCATAGAGGAGTATTGCTCCACTCTGTGAATGCACAATGATGATGAGAAACAATGGGAGGTTCGGGCGCGAACCAAGGGTTTTTGAAGGACTACAATATTCCCGCAACTTCTGTCAATTACTGTTCTGTTTTTCGCTAATGGATGGCAGCCGGCGAGCCGGAAACCTGGAACAGTCAGGTTGAAAAGAAAGTTTAAATAAAGTAAGATAAAAAAGAGGGATAAAATCGGTTACTGCACATAATATAAGTTAACATCTCTCATTTTCATTTAGCGCTGTGGGAAATGCACCAAACTGGCAGAGGCCACTGGGTTTATCAGTCTGTCAGGCACATCTGTGAAGCCATCCATCTTCTCACTTGAGGTGCCGAGCCATAATAACTGTGGATTCCATATGTTTCCTCGCCTTTCCAGATTGTGTCAAGGAAGTTTAAGTGTTTTCATTTCCACACAGTTCATCTCCGTGCAACACTGCAGGTGCAGGCTCACGTTGCACCAGGCGCATGCAGGAAGCAGCATAGTGTGCAGTATGAAAGAATATGCATATATTATATGTAATATATGAGTATATGTGCTAATATACTCATCCTATACATCATCTGCCAATGTTTTCTTTAGTATGATTGATAAGTAGAGATACATAAACACCTGCAGATCATATGCAGATTTAAGACACTCATTTTTATGTTTATGTCACAAGGTAAAGAGCAGCATGTGCTGTTAGTCACTGATATCCGGCATCGCATTTAAATATTTAAATTCATATTTCCTCACATAGTGTAAGCATCAACAATTAGGGTATGCAATTCAATCCCTAGAGCTGGCCCAGGCTTTTAACTGTAAGGCATGTGTAAAATGTGTGATAATATTTTTCTATCGGAATTGTGGTTGGAAACTGTACTGGAAAAAAAAAAAAAGAAAAAAACCTTGCCATCGTAACAGCTGTTGGGATTATGGTGGCTGCTGCACTGAGATCTGTCAAGGGGTCTCAGAAAGCTGGGCATCAGTAGATGTGAAATGCTGAAAAAAAAAAAAGAAAAAATATTGAGCCACGAGTGTAAATCACCATATAAGTCTCCCTCACACATTTAATCTACACAACCACACATGCTTTCCCAGATACAATTAAAAGGATAAAATTAACACACTAATCATCGGAAGAACCCAGAATTTTTCAGTCTCTATTGCAGGCATACGGGGTAAGGGATGATTTTGCTGGAAAGAAATACTGTAAATCATTTATTCAATCTCCCCAGTCCACCTGTCAAAAAGCAGTCTTAAACAAAGAAGCAAAGCTCTAAAAAGGTATCCTATACCATATTGAGATGGGACTCCAAATTCCTAAATAAAGAGCGAAAAGAAAAGGGAAAGAAATACAAAATCCTAGAGGCCTCATCCATCATCAGGGCGGGGGCTCAATAGCTTGCAGCCCTGCTCTGGTTTTGTCATTGACGAAAAATGGCTTTCCATAGAAAAATGAGCGAGATCACACGCACGCACACACCCCGGTCCTGTATTGATTTTATGGCGGATGGTGGGGCTGGTGGGTAGTGGAGGCAATGCTCTCAGAGCAGATGTCTAATGGTGTTTAGAGACTCTCCACTTTATCAAGCCAGGCCAGCACTGACAGTTAGATGCTGGAGGGCAATTAAAATTAAAGCCTGCCTGATTAGAATATCATATTCATCTGGATGGTAATTACTATGTCTGGCTCCGTATAAATAATTAATTATGCAAAACCCATGCAGCTGCCACTGGCTAGAGTTAACTGACTTTCTGTCAACGTCTCACAGTTCTAGAAAGGATAAAGAGATTTGGGAAATAAGCTCTTTAGCCGCTATCTGGAAGCCCGCTGGGGTGTGCATGCAGCGCCCATTGAAACAGTGGCAGCCTGCCCTCTGTGTGCAGGTGGCTTCACCGAGACATTGTGGGGTTTCCTTTCGCAAACGTATAAGAAAACACCCTCTTTGAGGACATCCTCTTTCTCGTCCCTTCGAACTTCTCAGCCAGCGCTCCGCTTCTCACTTCGTGACGCGGTCTGTCTCTCTCTTATTTATCCGTTTAATAAATGAGCCGCACACTCCGTGGGATGTGATTCTCTCTCTTTTTCTGTCGCTGTACCACAACAGTGAGTGAAGACTTGGTAATTAGTCCGCATTAGTAATTAGACTGCATTTCCTGCCTCTTGTGAACAATGTTTGATATTTGATTGCATCATCTCTTCCTATGTGCACTGACATGTTTTCAACTTATTAAATTAACTTTGTTAATAGAACGGCATCAGCGTGCGTACCGAGCCGTGTGTTCATTTATAAGGAGGGAATTTGTTAACATTTTTCTCACAAAGAGGACACATATTAAATAAATATCTCTAAATAAATATTGTTACAGTACAGTAACGCCACCATTCTGCTCATGAAATTCAGTATCAACTTGTTTATTATAGCTGTGACATTTGATTCCAGGAGTCAACTATGACCATCCCATTCTAAATTATATTATATCACAACAGCCTGTGTGAAGGTTATACCATTTAGTAATCGTCAAAGTTGTTTGAAACTGTTGATACAACTTTTTGGTCATTTTGAAGGACTCAGAGATCTTTATAATTAATCCATCCTGACGAATGTGCATTTTCTGTAAAAAAAAAAAAAAGAAAAGCTAATTAAAAATAATTCTTCAAAGATGACTTCAGTATAAACGTCTCCTGTACAGGCCCTTAGCCAGATGATTAGCAGACAGCCACCATCCAACCATCTCTTAAATATAACAAGGTAAAATTGCCAGAGTATCTTGTGTCAGAGGAGATAATTAAAAACACCAGTGGGAGAAAGACGGGTGGGGTGGTCGATGGGAAGAAGAGACAATAGTCACAGGTACCCACACTTTACTTCCAGAGTGTTCTTTACTTAGTAAATCGCGCACATATCAACAATTAGCAAATGTTTCATAAGTGTAGCTGAAATCATGTTTCTGGTGTACACTTCATTACTGTGACCTTCTCCAAAGACATCCATAGCTCACAAATTAGCTTCATGCTGTTAAGGACGTTAATATGGTAATCAAATTCAGAAGGTTATATAAGCAGTGAAGGTTACTCTATTTCATGTGGGAGAATGTGGAAAAGGAAATTGAAAACAGAGCAAAAAAAAAAAAAGACCTCAAGATCACTAAGCTTTTTTATCAACCCTTACATGTCTCCTCGGTTACTCTTTCACATTCCCTCGCGCAGCGTTTAACCAAAGCTAATTGTAACATTATGCAAAAAGGAGCAATGCTGACTAGCTCAAAAAGTTGGAGATAGAGGAGCCTGTGCTGAATAAATCATGTTATAAACAGTGAGCACTTATGAGCTCTGTGCTCCAAACAATTCTGAAACCAAATTTTATTGGGTGGGAGTCTGTGCGGCATTACCTCTGAAACCACAATTGCAGTTTAGGGACCAAGTTTGCCTCCCTGTCTGGAGAAAATCTCCTCAAATAGAACAGCTGTGGATCCATATATCCAGTATCTGATTTTTTTTTTTTTTTATTAAAATACAAAAAAAATCATATTTAATTAAAAAGAAGAATCTAGAAACAAACAAATCACAAAACTAACTTTTTTATAGCATGTATTGTTGCACTGCTGCTGTGTGTTCTCTGTTGTTTTACTAATGTTGCTATTGATTTTAAGGTTCCATTGACCACTGGGATAAGGTAGCTAATTGTGTTCAGTAATGTTTTACTTGATGTATGCATGTTTTTCCCCTCTTAGCCCCGAGGACTCTGTGGTGAGAGATGACTTGCTACATGCGTTCTTTGATAATCTTTTCGCAGTGGGAGGTTTGGTGATTATGGAGATCTCAAGGCTGAAGCTGTGGGATATAAGCTCTAAATGAGCATCATTCTGCCACTGTAGAATAGGCCTCGGGACAATGCCCTAGTGACTTGGGGGGGGGGAAGGTCTCTATTTGATTTATATGATGATGTAAAGTTTTCGTTTGAAACTTGTAAGAGTTTATGTCAACTGGTCAATAAAGGACCAGTAGGAGGGATCATTAAATCAAAAACAGAGAATAGATACTCATGCATTGGTTTAACAAAAAGGAAATAAATCTGCTCTTTTTCTTTTTACATTTGAATAACAAAATAGAACGTCTAATATGCGCTCTTTATTATTTGAGCCAGAAGTATGCGCCAGAGGTATTATTGACGTCTACAGAAAATCTGCAAATCGCTGAACCGCTAACCAGAGAAATCAGTCAATATTGTCTTTCCTGTGCTCAATTGTAATGTAAAACAGCCCCAGGACGGCGGCCCACGGCTCCATCCTGGCCTCCGCAAACACTTCTGGAGGGGCACCTGGCATTGCTGGCAACACTGGACCTCACCGCGGGGAAGGAGGGTGAGGTTTTTGGCACCGACTCCGAGCTTCTGTTTGCAAGGTCACAGCTGCCTCACTGGTGACTCCCATCGCCTCGTCTGGCACCGATGCAGCGTGCGCGCGTGTGTGTATGTGTGTCCTCCGCTGCCGTCCTGCGAAGCATCCCCACTTCCTTGTGATGGCAGTTTCAGACGGCGTGTTAGCACATGTCATCAACCCAGCACACAGTCAGACCACTGAGCGGGCTATTCAGCACCAGTAGGGGGAAAGAATTACAAGCAAAGGTGAAGAACTGGACTCGCAGCATAGAGACGTATCCTACACATCAGTTAGACACACACACACACACACACACACATTCAAACACTTGATCTATTTATTCAGTCTCAGTGTTTGTAGAGTAATAGATTTTGGGATGACTACACCACCTTTGGATTTTTCCGACATCCACAGAAAAGAGTAATATCCACAAACACAGATGCAACAGCTGCTGATAATATGGTTTGTCATCCAGCTTTGCCCAGAATAAGATGAATGACAGTTATGTGAGCAGAGTATGAATTAAGTTCCCAATACTTTTGGTTTTTCAATATCACCACTATCTTTGGGCTCTGCTTGGCACCTGCTGTGGGCAGATATCGACTGGAGGAAAAGGAAAAGGGTGTTTTGTTGTGTGTGTTTGTGTGTGTATGTGTGTCTGTGTGTGTGTGGGGGGGGTGTTAGGTGTTGGAGGACCGTGGCAAGCGTCCACAGAGCACTTCCCCATTCCTTTGACTGAATGTTGAAAGGCGTGATTCCAGCCAGGGGAGCGTGTGCGTTCGGGGGAGGGGGGGCGGTGGGTGCAGGGAGTGCGTTGGGAGGTTGTTTGAAGACATGGGAAGAAAAGCTCAGGGAAAATAAATCAAGACTGTTTCATGTAAGATATGAGATTTGCATTGAGGCTTTTCAACTGAGACCCTTTATGTTTGAAAATGACTGACAGTCATAATAGCTTGTCGACTCGCAGACAGAGCAGAATGGAAACCGGCAGGGAGCCAAATCTAGTTTCCTTGCTGAAAAAAAAAAAACACAACCTACAAAATAAAGCAAAGAGCACCAGGACAGCTGATTTCAGTTTAGCTCAGCTACTAATGTAGAGAAAATAAAGCTCTTCCTGTCCATAATTGCTACATATCCAGAGTAAATGAAAAAAAAAAGAAATATGATTTAGTTGCCCTAAGTGAAATATTATGAAGTGCAGAACACTTTAACTACTAACAAGCTACAAGGACAAGGAGCCTGAGAGAGGGAAGGAGAACAACTAGTGCTTGTTGGAGGAAAGAAAAATACTAGGGGAACAACACTGGGCAGATGATTAAACTGCTACTGAATATCTAAGTCTAATGCATATTTATCTTAGACTAGAATTTTTTTCTTTAACGGCGGCAAAATTCTCCTGTGTGACGTTAAGTTCAACTGCTAATGAATTGAGAGCTTTGTATGTGTGTTTGTAAGTTCTCACTCATGTGTGCATGCTTGTGTCTTTGGCCACATTATAGCATTATGTATCTTGCGATCACAACAACAGAGACTTTGATGCACACCGAATATACAGCTCTGGAAAAAAATAAGAGACCACTGCATTTTTTTTCACCTAAACCGTATTGAAAACCTCTGGAATTTGATGACGATGGATGGTCACAAGCCATCAAACAAAGCTGAGCTACTTCAGTTCTTGCACCAGAAGTGGAATAAAGTCACCCAAGAACAATGGTAACTTGTGGAGAGCATGCCAAGATGCATGAAAGCTGTGATTAAAACTAAAGGTTATTGCACCAAATATTGATTTCTGAACTTAAGTGTATTAGTGTTATGTTGTTTAAAAATGAATTTGATCTTGTTTCTTTGCATTCAATGCATTCTTTGCATGTCATTTTCTACAAATAAATGCTCTAAACAATAATAATTTCTTTTGGAATTTTGGGGGAAGTGTTGTCAGTAGTTTATAGACTCAAACAAAGATGTTCCTTTTGCCCAAACACATACCTATAAGCTGTAAAATCAGGAAAAAAAAGATAATTATGCAATGGTCTCTTATTTTTTGCTGTAGATTCGCCAGACTGTGACCACTTTTACAGAGGCAGAGCCCCGATGGATGTGGTGTTTCAGTCGCATGATGTTGAATCCAATTACGCCAGCGCCAACGTGTTTGAGATGCACACAGGAAGCACGCATTTGCAAACAGCCTGCGTTGTAATTTGATGCCTCTGGAGTGGACGCGCTGCTGCTAACATCGCCCTGTTGTAGTGTCAGATCAGTTCGAGGCAAAAGGAGCATTCAATTTCCAGCTGCAGAACAGGGCAACGTATATCCGCCACGATACATTGTGTTTCATCATCAGACTCCGTGAGGTGTTGCGGGAAAAATGAAACAGGAACGGGCCTGCTAATTGAAACGGTCATGCTTACTGGTTTCCATTAGGGTAATTGGCATATCTATTTAGGACATACATATTTTGCGGAAACATGTGCAACTGAGCCGTAAATGACGTATGAAAGCAATATAATGTACCGTAGTGAGCAGTTACTAAGCCGTCGGTTTGAGAAACACCTTTTTTTTTCCAACAAGATGCCCAACTTATTTTACTGATCAGCTACAATCTAAGGAGGATTGTAGTTAATGCTAAGGATATAGCGATCATTAATTTAGGGATTTTGGCAAACTGATGCACAATTTAAATCTTCAGCAAATATAGATGGCATATATACACATACAAGGTGTTGGGTGCATATTGACAATTATTTAAATAAAAGGAACCTTTGGCACAAAACAACCTCTCGAGTTAATAATAATAAGGGGCAGAATGTAATAACAACAATGGGGAAATATCACTGTAGATTCTATGCAATTACATAATAATACTTGAGATAATTAGGGTTCATAATTAGGTGAAAAGTGTGGTAATAATAGGTTCAGGTTTTCCCAATATTTATAGGGCAATTCCCTTTTGTAAAAGGCGACCCAATGTGATTAATTTTAACTTGTCAAACACAGGTGTAACTAATAACACTGATTACAACTGCATTACATTAAGGAGCCCCTATGCTAGGGTCATGCTATTGTACATGCTGAAATGAACACCAGCTGTGAAGCACTGCGACTCATATTAATATTTGGTTCCTGTTGTAATCACATGCTATAGTATGTTTTTGGCATTTTATATTGTTTATGCGACAGTTAATCCATTATATGTACCGGTTGAGTGTATTTTGAGGATTATAGATGTAAATACTTGCAACCTTTGTTCCGCTAGAATGCAATAAAATATATTTGTGTTTGCAGCAGTGCATTGTGCTATGAGGTAATTTTCTTGCGGATGTGGAAGTATGTCCTGTGCAGCTAGGGTGTGGAGGAATCTGCAGATTGAACATGTAACTTGCAACCTGTTAAACGTGTACATCGAGATAAGAAATAACATGTGTGTATGTGTGTTACACTTTGGAATATAATATCAAGTTTGTAATAGACCAGGCTTCATGTGACTTTTCTTTCAATGTTTTCTCTACCTCCTGTAGAGTTGTGATTACATTGGGTTTCACAAGAAAAGTGGAAGAGAGAGAAAGAGAGAGAGAGAAAGAGAGAGAGAGAAACATGAGTCAAACCTATGATACTCTGCAGATTAAGTGGCCTAGCATCTTGGAAAATGGTAAAACAGGCCACTATATCAGTCCAAACGCCTACCATGGGGAAAAAATACAACAAAAAAAAAAACTTTGCTGCCAATTTCTACTTCAAGTCTCAGTGAAATGGAAGTTTGATCATCTTTAGTGTCTGTACTCTGGTGGATTCCCCTATGAAACAGAATATTTGACAGGTATTCAGTTACGAGAGGAATTTAAATCAGATTTTGATTCCTTCAAACAGTCCTTTGCATTTGATTGGACCTCTGAAACCTGGGCAGGGTTATAGCATGTAGCTACAGAGAGAAACAGAGCCAAGTTGAAGATTCATGGATGGGTGGAGGTCATGATATTATTGATTGAAACTGGTTGTCCTATGCTTTTGTAAGCACAGATCATATTTTGTTTTACAGAAGGAAAACATTTGGCTTTGATATACAAATTTTGATATAAAAATACAAAGAAATTTCTTTTTTTCTTTTAGCATATTGTAAATAGCTGCACAAAATGATCCAAAATGGTCTTTATTTTTATGGTTAGGTAGACTAAGTTTGCAGGACACTGCATCAAATTTATCATCTCAAACTTTTAGATTTTACACCATTACTTTCTCAAACCAATACTGTGTGTCTGTTTGCTCTAAGTTTTCTGATGTTACTGGCTTGGCTCCTTCTTGCACTCCTTGAGCACTCGGTGGAGATTTCTCATCAGCAGTCACCTGATGTTGGTGGTCTAATGGTCGGGATGACCCTGTGGAAACGGGCGTGGTGCCACCCTGGATCTTTACCATCTGCTACATACAGGGTGTAGAGCATTATCTGGTGGTGCCCTTGAACAGAAATGGCATCAGACAACTCTGTGACCGGGGATCAGGATAAACAAAGATTAAAAACCAGTGAGCCAACAACACATTTGAAAAGGTTGATGCGAGGTTCTATATGAACATGGTTAATAAAGCTGAAATAACCTATTTTGAATGATAAAGGTTAGAGCGACTCTAAAAAAAACTCATGGCAGCAGGCCTTATCTGCTTATTAAGTTTATATGGCGAATGTGCTAACCTGTTGGGCATGTGCTAATTTTAAATTTATGATGTAAAATCAGGTAATTTGCTTACTGACTGAGGTACCAGTGGACCCCTCTAAGACTTTTAGTCATATCTCACAGGTGCCTTTATTCTATCATCCAAATTTGACATTGACTTGTTAATTGATTTGTTCCTAATGACTAAAATGCAATGCATAATTTTCTCCTAAAGCCAAAACAAAATATTCAACACATCTTTAGTCATTTTTAGAAAAAGTTTCCCATGAGCTGCACACTTTTCTTGGCCAGTGAACAGTTATATTTGTCATATTGTCGTCATACCAGCAACATCACTTTAGTTTCAACATCTACATCTGTAAAATTATGAGATATGATTCACAGACACCAGAAAAACAAAAATAATTATTTCAAATTAAAAGCACTCCAGTGTTTCTGTGCAAAGAAACCTTGAGCCATTTCTTAACAAGGCTTTTATTATGAAAATCAATGCAGAAAGACATCGCTGGCCTGGCAGGATCAAGACAGCAGCAGACACATGCATTAGTATGTTCCGGACATAACTAATAATGTTCAGAGAAGATATAAGTTAATATTTTGCTATGATGACAGGTTTCCGAGAGGCCGTTTGTAAGCTGAATTGTTCGTAAGTTACATATTAAATTTCAATCTACAATTGCCATTTGTGGTCATTTAAATGCCATTACTACTCTAAATAAGGAAGTACTATTCCCTAGACTTACCAGAAACAATTACATAAAGGACATAAAACAATGCGTAAACATGATTATAAAGTACATAATAAAAAGAAAATAAAGTTGAGATGAGTGTTGGAGATGCATATATGGAATGGTGCTGCTCAGGGTGGGTTGTGGCAACTAATCGAATGTGACGCGGGGTTCAAAATACTTGCAAACGCAATACAGCATTTTACAAACATTTATGGTCATCAGCCAGCAGTTCTTTTTATCTATAAATGTTTGGAAATCGGATACTTGTATCTTGGGGAACTGCTGTATTTATTATAGGGGGTAGGATGAGGATTAAGGGCTGGCAGAAGTTCGGTGAACTTTTATATTGGGGGATAGATTATAGATGTTGGACTAAAACAACAGTTCGAAAGCATTCTGAAAAGTTAATTAAGTTCACAAGGAAATATTCAAATAGTGCTACGAACTACAGGGAGTCCCTTTTATTCAGTGTTTATTTAAAAATGTATTGCTCAGCTAAGCTTTAAAGGCAGCATTTGAATATTTTACACAAGCTGGTTGCAAAAAAAGATGAAAAGATAAAGATCAATAAATGGCCTTGGTTTGACCGTGACTGTCAGTAACCCAACAACCCTACTATACAAAAAGAAGCTCTGTGAACATTCTACTTAGGATGACACTTTCATCTGAGAAGTAAATAGTCAGCAAGGCAACGGAAAAGGAAATAGTTCTTTATGTTACAGTTTAGAATATAACATCATGTTGGTAATAAACTAGGCTTTACATAACTTCAGAACCAGCAGCCAGCAAAAGGGACAGAAAAGAATACAGGTCTTTATGTTACCATTTATGAAAGCATTTACAGTAAATAAATGTAGGTTAGAGGTGATGTGCATGAAATGACAGCTTGGTGAATTACTTAATCAGAAAAAATCACATCACCCACACACAAAATATTCAAAACCGGGCCTCATGCTTTAATTGTTTAGAATTGGAAGAGTTCAGCATTTTCTTTAAGTAACTGCACCATCACTGCCTAAGACTATTCTTTTCTCTTCCCTCCGCACATGTGGAGGCAGCTATCTGAAGCGTCCACGCCGCTGGATTATCCCACTAACCACCAATCCTTTTGCAACAGTTGAGAGGATGAGAGCGCCTGTTGGATCACCTCCAGGGCCTGCTGCTGCTTCTCCTTCTACTCCCCTTCCAGAGCAGCTCCAGGCTGGGGCCAGAATCTCCCTAACCCTCCCCCAATCTCATCATCCACTCTGTGCCATCTCTCGGTCTCGGCCACACCCCAGCGGCGACTGGCGCGGGCCGTGTCCCGAAGCCTCCCGAAAGCTGAAGGGGGCCCGAATGCAGGCCCAGATGGTTTTCCTTTTATACTGGTCCGTCCGTCTGTCTGTCTGTCATCCGCCAAGCCTTGCATCTATACATCTGTTTTGTACTCCGAACATTAGCTTGCACCTGTCAGAACACTACAGGTGGGAGTAAAACCAGCTTTTACATACAGAGAGAAGGGGGCCAAGCATGTACGGCTGCCACAAGCAGTTAAAACACAGATGCACCACCGCCACCATCATCGCATCTATGCAAATACAAACATATATGCATTTTCAACAATATAAATAAACACCTGCCACCAAGACACAGCAAAACACTCCCACACACATCTTGTAGACACACTGTACACACTTATTGTATATGGTATTTAACACATGCCCACTCACACAGCTATCATCGACAGTCACATCTGAGCTCTGTGAGGCCCGGCTCAGTTCACTCAATTAGAAGTGGGCCCTGGAATGTTCCACACACACACGCATGCTCATGCCTAAAGACAACAAAGCCAATGATGAGGAGATGGCGCTCTCCTGAAGCCAGAATGCATCTGCAATCAGCCCTCAGGGCTTTAGTTTAAACAATGCATAATCAGACAAAATAACCGAGTAGGACACAGGGGGAGATGAAGTGAGAGGAACGGACGGATTGGTAGACATGGGGGTGAATGGTTGTGTGTAAGCCAAATTCAGAGGACTCACACTCGCAGACAGCCGGTCTCAAAAGTCCACTTTTCACTGGCTGTCTTAACATAATGAGGTTAATAAGCGACCAGGGGTGGCATGTCTGCGGATGCACCATGTCGATGTCTCCATGAGAACAATCACACGTTAAAAAGCTCAGTACACGTGTTGGCATAACACTATTAAGAAAGATCAATTCTTGGAAATAGGCTTGCACATAGAGGACAGAAGCACGTAGAGGGTAGAGAGAGAGGTCTAAATAGTTAGATAAACTCTAATTTTATGCAGGTTTACAAGATATTGTTGGTGTCAGCAGGGCAGGTTTGGAGTAAGAAACCACTGTAGAATCAAGAGGTTTCATTTTCAATTACAGTTGTTTAACAGGGCAGGTTTTATATCACTTCTATAAGAACCATTCAGACTATTATTGTCTTTCTGGTAAGCTATAATTCAAAGAGAAAGTAATGCGCGGTCTATGTATTTTCCCCTTCCTTTCTTAAATGGGTACTAATTGTTTTCCTTGACACGTTTTTAATGTTTAATGTTTTTAATGTCCATTTCATGTCTCTTGCAGCACTTTGAGCTACATTTTTGTATGAAAGGTGCTATGCAAACAAAGTTGACTATTATATTTTCTAAAACAAACTCATTTAAAGCTGATTTATATGCAGTTTTTTAGCCGAGACCTTAATGCCTCCACCAGTCACAGTGGGAATGGACAGATTGGCTTCTAATGGTTATCCGATACTATGCAGCAGTATACCTATGTGTTGTTTAATAAGGTGAACTGACCTTTCATCATGGTTATAAATCAATGACATTCTCCCACATTAAAGCACTGCATGCAAATGCATAATATTATCTCCCCACAACCACAGACACACATATACACACACAGCAACATGTCCACAGGAAGTCATATGTAAAGATTAATTCACACATTTCAAGGCCCCACGTCTGTACATTTGCACCTTGTCTTTCACAAACAAACAAACAAACACACATACACACACACACACACACACACACACACACACACACACACACACACACACACACACACACACACACACACACACACACACACACACACACACACACACACACACAGTCTCACAAACAACCTGGTGTTCCGTGATGAAATAAAATAAATGTATCTCCTGTTGCTACTGTACAGCTTTGGATAAAAAAGGCCTCTAAAATTACCTTGGTAAGTGGAGAGGTGAAGCAGAAATAGATGAAGTAAGATTGTGTTTGATTGCAGGTAAATGGTAGATGTTTGTGTTCAGGGCCTTTGATGTTGCTTTTGAAAGGACCTTTCATTCTGTGATTACTATCCTTCTGCCAGGGCATAATGGCTGGAACACAGCTCTGTAATGAAGACATTACCAAAAGCAGAATAGAGTAACAACCGTTATGTCCAGATTCCACTCATTTACCTCCCAAATAATATGGTACTTCACCTCACTCCACAGCAGCGGCAATAAAGGCAAAATCACAGCTAATGCTGTCTCGTCTGTCAGGGAAAACAATATAAAAACAATGGATTTTTTTTATTACTCTGTCTTGCTTTCTCCCGCTCTCTTCCTCTCTGCTTGATCACTATAAGTACAACCCTAAAGCAAAACAGAGTGCTTCCTTCGCTGACATAAAGTGGCGGGGGCTCCTTCTCCTGCTGCTGCTCATCCTCCAAATCGCAATTTATTTTTGCATCATCAACACAAAAGAAGAAGCGATAAACACTCACTGTGTGGCTAGACATACTTTCTCCTCATGGGCCCTGCCACAGGCCCGCATAGAAACATAGGTCCACGCACTGGTGTGTGTGTGTCTCTTTGTGAGTGTGCGTGTGTGGGGAAGAGTGTGTGTGTGTATTGGGGGGGATATATTCCCTGCATCTCTAATAAGCCACCGGCTTGATGCCACTGCTCTCCTGCATGGGAGGAGATAAGAACTGGCAGAGAAGTGGTGTGGGCTCCCGTTGAATCCCAGTGTGCTGCTAAGCCCCCTCACAGCCCCCAGCAGAACCTCAAAATGAACACACACCACCACCACACGCGCACACCTTACATCCGCACACACACACACACACACACACACACACACACACACACACACACACACACACACACACACACACACACACACACACACACACAGGCTACAAAAGCAGCCCCCCAATGAGGTAACGTTGTGATTACAGATGCAAGAGCACAGACAGTGCACTGGGAATATGAGGTGGAAGGAGAGAGCGAGAGAGAAAGGAGAGGGAGAAAATAACAAGTATTAAGTCCACTGAGACAACATTAAAAAAGCACAATGCTCCGCTTGTTGTTCAAAAAGAGTGAGACTACTGAACTGAGGAATCTCGCCTTCTTTTTTTTTTTTCCTTGTGCAGCCTTCAAAAAAATTACCACACCAGCAAAACTCATCCCAATCTCATATACAGATATATACTTTCTTTTTTACATGCTTCAGCAACAGTAACGATTTTTGAGTTTGCGGGGTCTAATGGGATGTCATTTGCATATCAAACCTTATTTGTCAGGTCACCGGGGAGTTGAGTTCTCTTCTTTAACTGGTTGAGATTAACCCCATGCAAATGGAGCAGATGCCAAACTCCAATAAATCAGCACTTAATAGAGCCTACATCTGTGGAAGACATTGTTACGAAGACCAATCCACACTTTCCACACCCGGTTGCCGGTAATTACGAAACTGTTGCTTATCCATCTGTGGAGTGCTCCGTAAAGGAAACAGAGGAGTCAGCTATTGTATTGTAGGAACGTTTAGGTCCAATTTGCTTTTGTGGGAAATTCTACCACCTTGTTAGCACATTTACCAGCAAATGACCATCAGCTGTCTGCCATAAAAAATCAAATGTCCCGGGTCTTTCTATTGCTTTTTTGTTTCAGTGTCTATTGATTTGCAAATATTTTGGCAATAGACTGACATGCTTTTTACATATCTGACAATGGTGATTGTAGATCCCCATATCAGCCAAAATCTGCAGTTGCTTGTTTGACTGTCAAATTTCACTCTAAATACACCAATTTACTGTATTATGTGCTTGTATTCCAAATTGAAGTGCATATATTTCCCCCCACAAGTCTCTCTATTGTGCATTTGTTTAATAAGTGCTTAAATGATAATATAAAAATATACATTTTATCGGTTTTCACAAGGTAGAATGACATAAGTAAGATGTGACACAGCGGAATGATGAATGTCAGATGTGTCTGAGAACGGCAGCATAGATTTTGTGGATGAAGACAAATGTTTAGCTAGCAGTACAGCGGTTTAATTTATAGTGACAAAATTGGCTTGAAGAGAGAACACTTGTTGCTGTTTGTATCAGTTGCAGTCGTAGTGCCTATAGTAGTATGCCAGACAGCCTTATGTCCTCCAAATTAGGCAGGGAGCATTGATTCCAGAGGAATTCCTTTCAATTGAGGAGTAATGTTTAAATGGGAGCAAATTTATAGCATATTAGGTAAATGAGATAGCAAACTGAAAGACATTTCGGGACTGAGCCTATAAATACTTCAAGTTGGTTTTCTGCAAAGGAGTATGAATAAATAACCTCAGAAATGTGTTTTTACTTTTGGGTTGTGTGCAGCAGTGTGACAGTAACACACTACGGCACAGTGTCGTTTCGAGGGCTGTTTTTCTCAGAGTGAAGTTAGAGCTGGATTTATACTATAACAAGCCTGAGACAGCCACATTAGTTGCTCTGTGAGGCTGCACTTAGGCACAGTGGTGCTTTGGGCTAAATGCAAACATCAGCATGCTAACATGCTGAGGCACAACGTCATATTAACATATGCTAATTCATATAACAGAGGCTGGTGGGCATGTCATTAGTTTTTTCAGGTATTTGATCACACTCCAAAACATTGGACATTACCCATGTTATTTTAATTAATTCCAACAGACTGATTGTGGACATTTTGTTTCTCTGATAGATATTTTACTATAAAAGAGTAATTTCTTTACTAAAGGCCCAATATTGTGCATTTTTCCTTTATTCAAAGTTGTGTTAGATAAGACAAGATATATTTGTGGTTTCAAGTAAGGGTGTGCGTATTTATCTGTGGATTGGGTGCATTAATACATGGGGCAGTATTTACACAACACCTAGAACTTCCTTATCATCAAAAAGCACTTAAAATCTTACTTCTTTTGACATAATCAAAAAAAATCAGGTAGGCAAATCACAGGCACTTTGCCTACAGTCCTGAAAACAGTATTTCTTTACTTTACATGTGCTTCTGTGCTGGCTTTTATTATCATTCAATCTGTCCAGTTTTGCAGTTTAAATTTACAAGACCATGGCTGTTCCTGCCAAAACTGAAAGATAAATCTCACCTACAAACATGTTATGTTAACAAAAGCAAATCAGTAAAAAATAGAAGACTAAAATAGACATTTACTTCCATGTAATGTGTGTGCTGTTTTCACTCATAAGAGTGGGAAGCAACTAAAGAAATAAATGGTCTCATGCTTAGAGGAGAAGCCTAAAGATGTTAATCTAATGGATCAAGATCAAACCATACTTTAAAAGTGCGGTCACAGATGAATAGAAGGGAAGCTGTATGAAGCAGCATATTTACTGTATAGTTCTTATAGTGTGGAACATGTGTTAGCCTGTTCTAAGTGTCTTTGGCAGTAGACAGTTTTAGGGCCATACTGACAGTCTAAAGCAGAGAAAATCCCCCTCAGGAATTCCCCTAATACCAGAAACTCTGAGAGGGCTGGAAGAGGGGGAGAACAAAACTGAATGATTTTAAGGACAGTGAAAACAGTGAGATCGAGGAATGAAGAGAACTGCCCAGAGGAAACCAGACAGGGAAATGTTTATAGGCAGGAAGATAAAGAACAGAACCGATTTTTGAGGTTTTACTAACTCAACAGCTGTCAATATTATCAGGTCCCAAAACTGTCTTGAGCATGAGTCTGGACAGAGCTGCCTGTCAGGTTTAGAAGCTGAAAAACAAAATTTTGTAAGGATACACAGGAAGATAGAACTTTGGCAGGTTTCATTTCTTTAGATGAAGATATGTGGTTTGATAGACAAGGTTCCATTTTTATACCGTCACCTGAAAACTTTAAAATCACAGCGGTGTGTGATGTCACCAAACAAAACAAAAAAAAAAAAGGAGTGTGGTAAGAATTGAATGAAAATGATCGGAAGGTAAAGAAGATGGCGCTCGAATGTCAAAAGGACCTTAATGATTAAAGAATGTCATTGCATATGGCTTTTTAATTGAATCCAGAGACACACAACATCATAGCATATGGGGCCATCAACTAAACCGCATGAATTATGGCTTTGGAATGATTAAAACCTTTTTAAAGTTTCATTTTCACTCGCGAAAGCCACTTTCACAAGCGCCGCTGCTATTTAGACAGCACATTTTAATTTCACTGAACATTAGCCTAACACAGAGTCAATCATACTCGGAGCATCGGATGACAAGGTCAACACGCAACGTCTCAGTTAAGGTGCCAGTACGCACCATCCGGTGTGTTTGTTGGATGGTTGACCAGCTTCCAAGAACAAGACCCCTCCCACACACACATACATACACACACACACAGACCTTCACAATTATTGATTTTTCATTTTATGTTGTGATTTGTTTTCATAGTTCTTTTTTTTTTTTTTTTTTACTTTTCTTTAAATGTGTTACACTATTCCTGGTACTTTTTATGCTTAAAAGCAGTGCATTGTGTCTCCAGGGAGACATTGTCTGAAAACGTGCCCTGTTATCTCCATATTTAAATGCTCTATGAAGGCCGTCTTATCACTCTAGCTTCATTCGGAACTGTTTGGAACAGCTATAAACATTTTTGCCAGTTCTGTATTGCCTGTTCTTTTGTTGTCAAATGGATTTGTTCGGTATATTCATTTTGCATTTTGGATGCTAATGTAAAATGTGTTTATATAGTTTCAGTATTTAAACAGAAATAATTACATATTTCAATAATGATTTTCACAATAACAATAATTGTAGTAATGTTTGGAAGTTTTGGGTCACCCAGACAATTTTATGTTTTCCATGAAACTTTTATTAACCACCATGGGTTGTAAATTACATACATATAACATTAGCCTTCTGACGCAATAAGCAAACACATTGTACTATTAGAACACTGGACTGATAGTTGCTGGAAATGGGCCTCTATACACCTATGTAGATATTGCACAAAAAGCAGCTAGAATAGTCATTTACCACATTGGTAGGGTGTATTTCTGTTTAGTTTAAAGTTATCTTCATTGAAAAAACAGTGCTTTTCTTTCAAAAAAATTTCTATGTGACCCCAAACTTTTGAATGGTAGTGTATGACATTTCAATCTTACCAATTTGTTTTCTATACTGTGTGTGTGAGTGTGTCCTGGTTCTGTGGCCATGTTTGTCTGTTTGGGCTGATGAGTCCCCATTGCCGGTCTCCTCTCTCTGTGGCAGAGCTCAGTCGAGCCAGACTACGATCCTGGCACAGGCCACTGCCAGGGACCACAGCAGGATTGAGCCAGATCCCTTTGCAGCTGTCAGGATCTCTGAAAAGTGGTCCCAGAAACCTTCAGAGGGGACCCTGAAACACTTGTGGGATACGCGGCGGTAGGCTCGTGGCCACCGTCACGCAAATGCAGGCAAATATGGATGCATTTTTTTATCAAGGTTCAGACAGAATGAAAATCATGCGTTCAGATTTGTCGACAGGCATAATATGCTTAAGGTGGACGACACCTGATCATCCGATTCATCAAGTTTTTCCTTATTATTTGCTGATAACACATGGGTGTACAAGATCGCTATTTGTAAATAATGATTAGGGTATTGAAATGCTTTACAAAAGCAAAATATAAATCATAAAAAAAACTCATGAACTCAAACTTCTTGTGTACAGTAGATTTTGCATCACCGCATGTTGTCTAATCCTCTCATATGTAAGTGTGACCTATGAAAACTTACTTCTATAAACATATTTCTCAGTGCAAACAAGCACACAGAAGAGAGGTTGCCAGGGAAAACAGTGATCAGTCCCTCCTTACCCTGCCAGAGATGACAACAACTTTTCTCCAGCCAGCAAAGGGCAAGTGTGAAGTTGGTGACTCATCATTTTTGGTGAGGGCAAGAAGCACATAGACACCTCGGGGCCCCGTCTTGTGTCGAGGCAGCATCCGTCACCTCGCCGGCTATTTCCTGTTGCAGTGTATACACACACACTTAATGCCCCAACTGCTGTCCCTCCAATCCTCCCTGCATCCCTCCTTCATGGGGCCCCTTGGCCGTCATGCATATCAATGCTTTATGAGAGATGGAGGGGAGGGAACGAGGGATTGGGAGGAGAATTACAGAGGCAGAGAAAGTATAGAGGGAGGATTGGGCAGTGCAGTGAGGCCTAGGCAACAGTCGGAATCAATCAAGTCTGTAGGATTACTGCTCCACTGAGTTGTGATCAATAGATCCTGAACACTATCCCCCGCTAGGAGGGCTGACACGGTATGAGGGTCCAAGAGGTGCGCCCCACCCACCTCCCTCATCTCTACCCAATTCTTTCCCCTCAATGCTCTCTCCCTCCCCTTGGTCACCGCCTTCCCTTTGGTTAGTCTCGATTGAGGGAAGGCAAAGAGGCAAAGATGTTGTTTTTGTTGGTAGTGAAGAAAAAAAAAAGGACTCATTCTTGCTCCAGTGGTTCCTAACAATTTGAGAGGAGTGTTGCATATTCAGCTGAGAGGAACATCTTAGCCTCCGCCTTGAGGCTTTTGAACCTCTGGGTGCACGGCTGCCCTGTTTTAGAATGGCAGAAAAAACCTCTGGGGGGGGGGGGGTTACGGTGAAAGGGAGGACAGGCATGGCCGGTCTTTTGGTTCAGAGTCTTCGGAGTGTATTTCACAAGCAACATGCGCTCGCATCGCATGAAATGGATCAACATTCGGGGACAGATTTAAAATTTGTTGAAAGACAGACAGCTGACAGACAGAGTCAGACAGGTGAGTCAGTGCTATAAGTGGAGAAAACTTTGTTAATTTGAACTACGTGAGATTAAATTACACTTGGCGTATGATCTGATGAACAAAGCGTTTGACTGATTGACAGGAAGGTTTTAGCCCCTTGACATGAATCTCCGCAGATGTCAGCAGTGATGACTTTAAATTTCGTTAAGTGAGATTCCCCCCATCCCCCTCCTGCCTCCCTGTGCACCCTTCTCTCTGCTTTCTCCACTAATGTACAATCCCCCGCATAACCAGCAGATGGCAGTCCTGTTATCCTGATCCAGCAGCCTTAGCCCACGCGCCTGCAGGCTGAGTTTTGGACTGTTCAGGGTTTAACTATGTGTAAAAGTACCTCAGTTCTCAAATGCCTGGCGGCTGAGGGAGAGGGAGAGAGAAAGAGAGACGGAGGGAAAAAAAAAACAAGAGGCAGCCCAAATAACAGGTTCCCTGGCCCAGAGCCAACAAACTCACAAACGCTCACACATGCGCCAACATAACAATAAAGCGCACAATTCTTCTGTTAATAGGCAATCTGTGTTGCCATGAACATTTAGTCTAATAACTGTTACTGCTGTGTAAATGATGTCATACGCCTGTCATTGTCTGTAAATTATTTGATGAGCCTTGTTGTCAGTGATCCACCTTATTACAATGTGACCGTCATCCGCCATCCACAGTCATAAAATTAGTAAAATACTCCGCTATCGAAAAAAATCGGGCGTAACAAAATGTTTGACATTCCACATCAAATATAACAAAATGCATCATTTGTTAAGGAACACTTTATTCATTGTTTTTTTAAGGAAGAAAAGACAGATGACCCAAATGTGTATAATACACTATATTATAATGATTGAATCATGTATGACAGCAAAAAGCTTATGTACCTAAAGCTATTAGAAGCAGAGACATTTCACAGAACTACTCAGCACACACTGACCCAGCTCCAGACAAGCAGGACATGAGAGAGGAGAAGAGAGGAAAAAAGGAAAGCATAACTTCATTACTGTAGTAATGAGTGCAGAGAGAGACTTGTGTGCAGGCAGTGACCCTGGCAGCATAGCTTACCTGCAAACTTGTAGCAGTAATACCTCTGGTCAGGTAATTAGTTATACATTAATATGCAGAGATGATCTGATCTTCCCAATTAGGGGATGGCGGTGCTATGATTCACAGGGACTCAGTTGTCAGTTTTATAGCGCTAACCGAAGCCAAACTGACCTGAACTAGTTCAGACATGTTTGCCGCACTGTTGCATATGTATACCGCTATATATGATACCGCGAATGGGAAACAAATGAACTAACGAACGTGCAAACAAACTATTGGAAAAAGTAAATCATATTTGATAACATTGGCATCGTCAATTTCACACCACTGAGTCTAACCAAACCAAATCAAATGCATGCGTGGTCATCTTCTCACTAGAAATGGGCCTCTCTGTGAAAAGCAATTACCTCGCCCATGTGCACCTTACAGGTCAGCACTGGAGTGTGAAAATGACCAGCGCTCCCAAGTGTTGGCCATGCAACATAGAGCAGGGGTGCACCTGATAGGAGAATCAGAATCAATGACAAATTATGGCATTAAGTTAGGGTGAGTTTTTTTTCTTTTCTTTTTCAAACAAGCTACTGTTGTTTCTCAGGTTTTATCTTAACCCTTCTCCCCTATGGCCAGAACCTGTTCTATACTGGAGAAACTCAATTTCATCCTGGGCTACATCAGCATTATGGTTGCCCTCAAAGGGCCAGTTGACTATATAAATGCATATTGTTCATATCATATTCATATTACATAATTGCCTCATCATTCATAGTAAGTTATTAATAATTCATTATACTATGTTGCTGATATATCTTATATTATATTTGATAAGATTTAACAGAATTTAAAAAGTATGCCTATGTAAAAATGAACATTATTATTGTTGTATGATTTTAGCATCTATTTATTAAAATTCTGTAGGAAAACAACATGAAAAATCATCTGGAGTCACATAAAAGAATATGATGATAACTGGTGCGAGCAATTTGATTTAATCAATGTATAGACTTTTCAAAATTGGAATCTTAGTATATTTAAAATACTGCAATGGTAGAACAAGAAAGCAATGACAGATTTTAGTAAGTTCCTGTTTTAAACAACCTTTATGGCCATTTGAGTATAGATTTTGGATTTTACAAGGTGTACTCGAATGAAACAGGGAGTCTCATGCTTTGCTGTACAAAGTGGTGAAGAAGTGCACCTGAATTCACCATGTAGCCCCTTGTTGTTGTTTTTTTTTTGAAAGGGGGAGTGGTTGACAGCACTTTTCAAAGCCATGCTTAAATGTTATTTAAGTGGAGACAGCGTGTGTAGATGGGGTGAAATGACTGCAGGTAAGAGGAGTGTTTGTGTGCAACAAGGGGAGAGTGCAGTGCGTCCATGTTTGTTTGGGAGGCCACAAGAGACACAAAAAGAGTACCAGAGAGAGGTGCACAACTCCAAAAATAAAACATCTCCATTAAGCACAAACATGTAGTTGCTTTCCCATCCCTCAAACAGAATTGTGCTACTCATTGCAAGGCCACATAAAATGAAGTCCTGGGCCAGATTCAGCCCATGGGCCTTGAGTTTGACATGTGTTCTACACAATCAGCAGTTTGCTACACTGTAAACGTATTGAAGATGATACACGGAGCGAGTTACCTCATTTGTGTATGAGAAATACAGACATGCCAAATATGATCCACATTTTCATTGGGTGAGCTTCAGGATACACTGAGCAGAGACAAAGCCTACAGAAACAATGAGTTTATGCAGCCAATCTATGAATTTGTGTGTTTCATGTGTGTGCATCGGGAGGGTGTAGAACTCTTTCGCCAGTACAAAAAGGCTGGATTTCATCAATGACATGTACAATTAAGGGCTTATGAGCCAAAGCTTGAAACTTAGCCAGAAATTACTAATGAGTGCCCCTGTGCCATTAGCTCAGCCATCACTGTAATACATGCATTATTCACTGACAAAAAACCCACCACAACTTTAACAGTAAAGCACTTCATATCCCAGGCTTATCCTTATGAACAGCAGCACGTGACTCAAGCTGTGCAGTATACACAAGATGAAAGTCTCTAAAGAAGGTGTGCAATTACACAGCATGTTACCTCCAATAAAGACAGAGATGTAATGGCAATATGCTAATCAAATTGTTCATGAGTCTGTTCTTGCACTGTGTTCCCTCATGTCTGGCTGATTTGCAAACATATTCATGCCATACAGTTGCTGCAGTAGACAGGTATGATCTAAGTGATTGGAACATAGTGTACTGTACCCACGAGACTCAGTGGGAAGTATCCATAAAGTGCAAGGGCAGCGGGCATGTGTCCCTGGCTACATATTTACTGCTATAGCACAGAAATGCATGGACCAGCTTGGCAGAAGCACATTGGCAACCTTATTCACAAATGCTCAGACACACACACAAACACACACACACACACAAAAAAACTGGGCTCACAAACACACAAAGGCTCACACATGCACAAAGTCCTCCTTGAGACCACACAGCCTCCATACCGAGATCCCTTTCATCTCTTGCTATTGACTACTGTTATATCCCGTGGCTTGATTGGACCACACCAGACAACATCTCACATCGTCTGTATTCCTCACATTACACGCGCATACACACACACTCACCCACTCAAATACCCTTTCCCTCCTTCTCTCTCTCCTTCCATACCTCCTCCCATGC
The DNA here is from genome assembly GCA_030544235.1 of Lepturacanthus savala. NCBI lineage: Eukaryota > Metazoa > Chordata > Actinopteri > Scombriformes > Trichiuridae > Lepturacanthus > Lepturacanthus savala. The sequence continues at coordinate 13,686,314 of CM060469.1, read as the reverse complement.
CCCACCAACACCCTGTTCGTGTTTGCCTTTCATTAGCTTTCATCTCTCCAGCTTATTGAACTCCACCACTGGCATCAGAGTGTGATGCTTTGATGGTGCGGCCGCTCCTCGACATAAATCCATATTTACCCCCTTTACATATTTTCATGCTAACAAATGATTTACAATGTCTGCCATTCTTGGGGCATAATAGAACATAGTCAGAACACATTATGGGACCCTTGCACAGTCTCTAAGGTATGTAGAAGGCACCTGAAGTGCCCCCACTTCACTTCCATTTTCCTTCATGTACCTGCCTAAAAAGGTGTTTAGAAATGTGTTTATACAGTATATTGGTCCCTGTCCCTCTGTGATATACACTAGGCTATAGAGAGGAATGCATAGCGTTGGGGGCAGGTATTTTAAGAAAAGCTCAATGGAGAAACTCCACATATATTGATGTATATAAATAACATTTCTCATTCTGCTTGGTCCTTCCATCTCTTCTCCCTCATCAAGATAGGCCACCTTCCCCACAACCCTACAGTACACAATTATACCTCTCTGGGGGTGCAGAGCCTTTCATACTGTACTTGTGTGACGCTGTTGGTCTTGTGGATTTAGTTTTCCTATAGGGACGTGTGTTAGCAGGTGCTGCACTGCCCCTTCATAATGGAGGATAAAGCGTTCGGCAGTGTCTCTCTACAACATAAAACATTCAATGTAAACTATCTACACTTGGGTACTGGTGTTCATATATGCTATGCCCACAATTGATCACTTATGCACTATTCGCTGCACTACTTTAAGGATAAAAGGGGAAAATAGTTTCCTGAGGATAATTAGATTTGATTTGTTAGATGTTGGTATTTAGATGTCAAAATCTATATTTTTTGGTGGCATTACTGCCTTTATGTGACAGCTGAATGCTCGGAGAAGCAGGAAACGGGTGGAGAGAGGGGTACGACTTGCAGCAAAAGGTTCACAGCTGGAATTTAACCACAGATGTTGCGGTCATGTGCTATTTATCCTAACCAGTTTGCTACCACAGTGACTGTGTGTATACACTGCTTTTTTCATTCAACAGTACTGTATTGTGGGATTAAAGAGTATACCATATGTATAATGATTCTTACTTAGCACCTTAAGACCTATTAATTAAATGTACTATATGGTGTAAATAATCTCATCAACAAAATTGTATGTTTTCTCTGCTGCCAGACTTAGTCCTTTCACCGCTCTGCATCCTCTTGTTCCATTCAAGTACATACATTAGCGATATGTGGACAAGGTCTCAGCCTGCATTTTTGTACTGAATGAACATTGTCGACAGTGTACAATTACTTAGGAAATGTTGGCTCAGTATTACATCACACCATAAAACATGGCAAGGCCCTGCACATTAACAACAATAATTTACCATCAGCATCTTGTTGAAAACTTGGGGGAAAACTGAATAAAAATAGAATTTGCTAAGCACCCCACGGTGATCTTCGCAACCGACAACAGCGGACTCCCGGGTAAATCTGTTTAAAAAAAAATAAAACATGATTACACTTTTTTGCCACAAAGTCAGAACAAAAATCTAATGTTAAAATGAATAACGTGCAATGCAAATGAAGTAAAGTGATGGGGCCCTTTTATTTGAAGTTGAACCTTTTGTTGTCAGCTCCAACTGTACTCTCTGTTTTTAAACCCAGCAAGGGACCTTTTACACATTTCAATGGGGAATTCGGCTTTGAATAATTCAACAGACTAATCCACCATCACTAGTGCTTTGGTCTGTGTGGGCCTGCTGTTTCAGAGCTACAGCCAGTTCATAGACGATATACAGTACAGAGATTGAGAGAGATGGAGAAAGAAAGACACAGGCAGATAGAGGCAGGGGTTTAGAACAAAAAAGGTGAGGACACAGGGGCTACTTAATGTTAATTACAGTGTGCTTAATCCTGAAAGCCAACAATGATGTCATGTAGCACTGTGGCTGATTCTGTAAAAAAAAAAAAAAAGCATTAAGAAGAATAATAGTACTTTCCTTCTCTATTAAAATGACTAAACAGGTTGCATGTAAATATAATTGATGTTTACTATAAAAATAAATTGCTGAAGATATCTTCTCTACCATAACTATAAGGGACCACATAAATATGGAAGTTTAAATGCAAACAAACACCCCTGCTTTAACGAGTATTTATAACAAAGCAAAAGTGTGGTTACAATGCGCATATACTTTGTAATTTAAATAAAATAATGAATGCGTTTTTAATTGGCTTTTATTATCCATTTTATGCTGTCTGCTGCATTGTTTTTAATTGTTTGATCATCTCGTTTCAATGTGTTTATGTTGTTGTCATTGTGAAGCACTAAATCACGTGTCATGTGTGATGATGTGACCGGATCTGATGACTCAGATTCTTCTGTAATGAATTAATATATTAGAAGTGCGGCGTGGAATTTCCAGCATCGAGTTGTGATGTTGCAGAGTGCAACCAACTAATCGATCACTGTGGTCACATGGTGGGATCGTACTGGATTTCGCCAAATTTGATGTTGTTTTGATGTTGTTTGATGTTTAATTGGGATAATATTCAGCGATCTTGGCAGACTCCGCTATGCTAGGTGGTGCTGTGGCTGTTTCAACAACTGGTGTTACTACCCTACTTACTAATTACCTACAACTTAATCTTTAATAGAACTCCGTCTCCTCCTCCGTCCAAAAGTGAGTTGCTGATTTCTTCGAAGCTGTGGTATCTTTTTTGGCAACTTTACCATTTGTAATGACATTGGCGCCTGCTTCCATTTCCGTGTAAAGTCTCAGAAAATCAGAAGCAGAAATTCTGATAATGATACGCAAGAAGGAACAAAGCGGATTAACAATGTCTTAAGTCAGGGGTTTCTATCTCGCCGATGTGCCCGCAGTGAACGATTCAATTATGGTGGCGGCAAAACTTTTGAAAAATGCACAAAAAAAGAGAAAGGACCTTTCCAGAGCTGGTGTTTGGTTTGTCTGTTCTGGGCTCCTGTAGAAACATGACAGTAATGCCTTTTTTACAAGTGGGAACAATATGGAGAACCGCCTTTTTCAGTGCATCCGCTAGTGTTACCGGGTCAATGCAACTAAATTTACAGTCAGATCATAGCAGCGAGAAAACAGCAACAGCGAAACCACACCAGCGCCAATTATAATGTACTTTGCTATGGTTTATGTTGTTGTTAGTTGAACTAAACATGGTTTTGCTAAATAGCAAACTTTCAGTTCAGCATCAACCTCAGCTCCTGCGCTCGCCAAGCGGCGTCTCAAGCGGTGAAAAAAGCCACGTCACTGTTAACCCTCTATTTGGCTCTTTTTTTATATCCCTTTTTTTCCCTTTGATGCCAGGGGTAAATTACCAAAGAGCTGCATGCAAACTAGTTCACTGGATCAGCTGATGAAAGATCAGCTGTTTTCTCATCCAGCTGCAGCGTTCCAAACTGTCCAAACCAGTGTTATTTGGATACCACATATTTGGAATTGAAATGGTTACTCTCTGCCATGGAGAGAGAGAGAGAGAGAGAGAGAGATGTGGGGATGACTTTGTGTCTGTACCTCTATGGTAGCCAGGCTCTGTGGTGAAGAGAGCTTCATGGTGTGGGGATATGACCCATGGCCTGCCGGGGCCTGGACTGAGGATGATTGAGCTCTGCAGGGTCTGAGCTGGGACCCCCAAGAAAACCTCAATACATTTAAACACACAAAACACAACAACAAACTGACCTCAACAACGGATCCAAGCACCCTCCCATCCAAGCCACTCAAGTATGCAAATATGTATCATTTGTGTACATGCAGTCAGTGTTTCAGGCCACCATTGTGCATCATATATGAGCACGCTGCGTCTAACATCTGCAACGACTGAACAGAGAAGCATTCCCCTGTTTAATGTACGAAAGAGCGAGACAGAGCAGGGAGGAAGGATATGGCAGCTCAAGTGTTTCTCGTTATAGTTAAAATTATGCAGTAGCATGAAAGATCAAAGATAAAGGCCATAGGGCATGCACATTAAGAGTTATAACGGGAGCCCTTAGCTGTACACTGTTTAATTATTGAAACAAGAAACATCTTAGATATTTTAAAGAGCCTCTAATAATGTAGTTTGAAAAGAAACACCCGACTGAAGACAAAAAAAATGGAAAGAAGACAAGAAAGCATCTTTTAATTTGACAAGTAGTGTCTGAAGATGAGTGTGTTGGTGTTTTTACAGTGTAAAAAAAGAACTCTTCAAATGAGGCCAAATGGAACAAATTTATTGCATGAAAAAAAAAACACTTCCACTATGGACCTGAGATCACAGTACAATTATCTCAAGTATTTTATGATTACTGAGCATGATTAGCACTCAGAGCAGCTCTCAGTCCAACTGTCACCCACGGTCATCACTGGTTTAAGGCTGTGTTACGATGATGCTAATGCTTCAAACTTTTAATCATACTCTCACTTTGTGGTACAGTCAGTCTGGTAGAGCGTGTGTAGTGGTTAGGAATATATCAGTTGACTGGCTCCGAGTGCAATTTGTGTTTTTACAACAAAATGCAAGTACAGTTTATGTTCATCACATGAATCGCTATTCCCTTTGTGGGTTTTTAATGGGAGTATTATTTTTCCCTCTTGTATTTTTTTTTATTTCAATTGTTTCAAATGCTCTTGCAAAAAAATTATTAGGCGTTCCTAATTGGAGAAGAAAAAAATTTTCAAAGTGCACACTGGGAGTTAGAAGACTGTTAAATTTCATGTAAATGCCTCAGGGGGCCATGTCCAGGGCACTGCTCCAAATATATGAAAGCATCCTTAAGTTCCATGATAGCCTCTGAGTACCAGGAGGGTCACTTCTTGGTCCCTGGCTTTGGGAGCTGATAAGAATTTAATGTATTTTGACCATTAAAGAGGGAGCCAGTTTGTGTCCGAACGCGGAGGGAGGAAAAAAGGGGGCTAAGGGCCACATTAATCCATGTCAGCACAGGCCAAATTATTTATCACCTTGTGCAAACAAATGGTGTCCTGGACAGCCTGTCGGAGGGGGAGGAGGGTGGTGTGTGAGGTCCGTGAGGGCTGCCAGCAACGCTGCAGCCTGACCCCCATCACTCTTTCTCTTATCTCTCTTACTCGGTCCTCTCGTCATTACTCCTCAGACACAGGCGCTATAGGCCCCGGTGACTACACAGAGCTGCACATGGAAGTAGGAGAATGAGGTAGCTGGTGAGGAGGTCCCAAGACTTTACTTTTTTTTTTCATTTAAAGCTCTCATCCGGTCCATCCTGATCAATCCTGTGCAGAGGATTTCAGTGGAATAAGCAAATGTATGCATTCGATGCACTTGTTCTTTTATGTGCCTATGCTTTGTGTTTGTGTGTTTATGAGGAGCATGTGGAGCAGAGCGTGTGTGTGAGTGTGTGTGTAGGTTGCATCTGGACTCTGGGAAGCAGGCTGATCAGCCTCTCTCACCCACAGCCTTAGCCCAGGCGGCCGAGGAGTTTCAATCAATAACCGGTCCCTGTAGCTGCCCCGAGCAAGCTGTTTGAAAAGTCAGAGTAGCATGAAATGGCCATTATTAAATTACTGAGACGGACACATTTAGAAGGCCATTGCATTAAGAGAGCAAGCTCTCCCAATTAGTGGATCAGCACATTAATAGCCCTGGATGAGAACACCATCTGATCAGAGATTAGACGCACACAAAATCTATTGACCTATTTTACTGGGGCACTGAAAGCTACATATAGTATCTGTAAAGTACAATACTAACTCATGGGCTCTAACCAGAATGAATGGTCGAGGTGTATTTTTTTGCTTTTATGCATGATTCATATTTGGACTTACCAAAGCCCTATTATCTTACTGCAATTGTTCTCTGAACATTTTGCTGATTCAAACCTCATCTATTTGCAAGTGGTAAAGCTGTATTATACACAAAGAGGGATTGTTGTGAGATCAACATTTCCCCCCTGTCTGCTATTACTCCGAGTATGTTCTTCAGAGGGAAAATAAGAGCTGCTTTATTTTCTTGGGTGCACTGCAAAGCCCGTGGCATCTGTTTAAAATGAGATTGAAAAGGCACGCTGCTGTAAAAAAAAAAAAAAAAAAAAGCTAATTTTAGTGTGACTCATTGAGTAATAGTCACTCCAAGCTCAGTGACCCGCTTTAGTTAAGAATATATCAAGAGTATATCCAATTTGAAATGATAAAAAAAAAAAATTCAACATGAGGAAATTCAACTCTATTACTGTGTGCGCTTACTTCTAGAACAGGATTGTTTTTTAGCTGCAGAAGGATCATTTTTTTCATTATCTACTTATACCAACACACCTCCGAGTGAGAGGATTGTTCCTCCTTCACTACGTGTGCATTTTATGCAAGCCTTGCTCAGCTTGGCACATTGTTGAGTCTTCAGAGCCCTGGGCATATTTTTAGTGCTTTTGTGAGTGATGTTTTTAATATGAATTATTCACCCCAGAGAGACACAGCTTTGGATGCTAGCCCTTGTTTTTAAAGAGCACCTTGTTTGCTCCTAATTTTACAGCCGGTCAGGCAGAAGTACAGCGGCTAACCTGCAGGTCAGGACGACAGCTGGGAATTGCCATTTCCCCATGCACATTCAGTGCAGTTACATTGCCTACGAGTGCACACACAGAGGCTGAGTACATATAGGCAGAGGTTATAATGTACCCAAACTCAGGCTGGGTGCCAGGATGAATGTGTTTGAGGGGCATGTGAAAAATTACGAAGGGGGAATATTTCTTTTTTTTTTTTTATAGAATATTATAAATTCATTGATTGAACCATGCAAAAGCCCCAGAAAGGCAAAAAAACCCCACCGACGGCAGAAGGCTACTGTTTCAAAATCAAGGAATACATTTATTAATCAGAGCACTCGGAGAAGAACGGAGCACTAGCAGACCTCCAAATATTTTATTATATTAATTTATGAATGACTCCCTCTCTCTCACACTCTCTCCTCTTAAGCAATAGTCACATGTATCTCTCCCAATAATTTTATTAGATTTCTATTTTTCTTTATTGTAGATTAAGGTTACACTGGATATTCGGCAAATTAATAAATTCAGCTGAAAATTGCAAAAAAAAAATATCATGTTTGGCCTTCGATGGAGTGATTGAAAAGTAAGGTTAAGTAAAGCGTATGATGAAGTGATCTGGTGCCTTCGTTAAAACATCAGCAGTGTGGAGATATTTTAAAGTGTTGGAGTGCGAGAATAGAATAGCAGTCCGTAATGAGCGTCCTGCCAAACTATCTAGAGCTGGTTCCTCTGTGAAGAACTTTACAACTACTGCTTTAATTTGTCATTTAAAGGCCAAAAACACCCTGACCGGCATGCTGAGTACGAGAGGGACAACTGCGGCAGCTAAAAGGAAAGCTGGCCACAGCACGCCCGCTCCATCAATGCCCGACGTCTTTGAAGAGTCCAAAAAGTTCCCAAAGGACAGAACCAAAGCAAACGGAATCGCAAAGAAGGAAATGGACTTCATGGCTTTGGATGATCAACCGTTTATTGTTGGTGAAGACATCGGCTTTCGGAGGATCGTGGAGCACATTGACCCCATCACATTGTATGCTTACCGGAGATATGGAGATATTTCTTTGAAAAACATGTCTAAAAATGTATTCTAGACTATTTACGCATTTACTATTATTCAGCTTTGGCCACATGTTTTCATTTCAGTTCATACCTTTTGTAGATACATATAGCTTTAAACAGAAGGTGGCAAAAAAAAAATACTAAATCCCCTTAAGAGCCCTGGTGCCCCCCCACCCCCCCAACGCTGCCATCACTATCACGTATCACTATCAACCGCACAGCCCCTTCCCACCTTTACACTATGTAGTTTTCCTTTCTTACTCACCCTAAGGCAGGAATGTTTCCAACAGGCCATGGTTACTGCATGTGTGTATCGATTACACACACTCCTATATTCACCCACACAGGCATAGCATCCAGTTTCACTTGTTACCTCCTGACCTTTCGGAATGTGGACCACTCAGTATATCTCAGTAGTTGCAGTGTACAGCGTGATATAGTTTAGGTTCCTATAGTTTTGTTGTTCAGTATAGGAAGTTTGCTAAATGGATGTTTTACATGACGTGCAGCATTCAGTATTTCTGCTGGTGGATGCGAACATAATATGTTTTGACAGTTAATACATCCCGCAAATCTTTTTATGCTGCATAATTTATCCGTTAATATGTTTTTTTTTTCCTTTATACATCGGATCTAAATCCAAGGAGGCTGAACAATTTCCGTAAAGCATCACGGGCCCCAAGAGGCCTCTAGTGTTTCGACTGAAAGAATCCTGCTTCTCAACGTTACCATCACAACTCTGAACGCTTGAGTTTCTCAGTCAGCAGAATTGGCCAAGCCAGGCAAAACTGTACCTGCACAGTGATGAAATATTGAGTCTGTTTTGATTATGAACTCGACCCGTTCCTCTTGCACCTCTCGCGACTTGGCTAAGATATTGATGAGGTGAGGTTCTTTTATACGCGTTTTGCTTCTCTGCCTTATTTCTGGTTTTCCAGCGAAGAAATTGAAGGTTGTTTTAAAAGCAGCTTTTCAGTCTCTTGTCAGCTGGCCTGAACTCACCCAACAATTTTCTTTCTGGCTGCTTTGTTTGCAGTGGGGAGAATGGGATTGTTACTGCGCTCCTCTAACCTGTTTGGTCGGTATAATATGGAGGAAAAAAAAACCTGACTGGCTACAAAACGCCATGTTAAAAATGTTTTAACGTCACAGGCTGGATGGAACCGTGGAGCATGCACACCCCCACGGTGCTTGTATGTGTCCTGTATGTCGCGTCCTACTGATTCAATCCCCAGAAATCTGATTGGCAAACATCACCTTTAGGTCACAGAGGCTCCGCTGGTATCTCTGATGCCGGCATGTTTCTCCCCTCTATTTCCTCCCCAACATCCTTCTCTGCTCATCGACAGCACACTCGCAAGAACAAACAACAGATTAGATACCAGCAAAAAAAAAAAAAAAAGAAAAAGAAAGAAAAAAAGAAAAAAAAGCTGCCTGCTGCTGCTGGCCCACATGGAAGTGGCCCAGATCTGGTGGTGGAGGGAGGGAGCTGTGGAAGCCTGCTGCCGGGCCGAGGGCCAAGGTTTGATCCCCAGTCGACTGGCGTCCTTCCAGCCCAGAGGAATGAGTGTTCTGCTGCAGAGCAAAGCGTGGGGCTCGCACCCCCCCACCACCTTCGTCACCATCCCCCCGAGGATGATAGATGCTCCGTCCGCTCCTTACAGCAGGGAGAAAGCATTAGACATCTGTATAATTGACTGAGGATGAGAGAAAAGAGGAGGAAAAGGATTGAGAGAGAGAGACACAGAGAGAGAGAGAGGAGACAGATTGTGTGGGTGTGTGTTTGCACTTGAGTGAGACATCGGGCAGCGAGTGTGTGTTTTAGTTGCTTCGTCTGTGTGTTAAAATGAAAGGGGAGATATTACAGAGACAGAAAGACGCGAGAGAGTGAAAGTGAGACAAAGAGGAAGAGAAAAAGAAGAGGGGAGGGGGGGTGTGTGGTGTGGTGGCGGTAGCAGGGGCGGCAGAGGGAGAGGTAGGGTACTGGCACAGATGAGGCTGGCTCTCTCACAACAGGACATCCTTTCACACACATTACACATGTCCTCTCCAATCCCCTCACCAAACCAGCTCTCGAGCCACTCGGTTGGAAAACGGGTCCCTGTACCTCTAGCCGATGAAACTACTGGTATTTCACGGTGGCGCATGCTGGCAAAACTCGGCTAATGTGCTCCAGTGTTTCTGAGAATCAGAATTATTCCAAGGGTTTTAAAATTAGGGCTTAGTGCTCACAATAGGGCAAGGGTTGGCATATGATCGAAGGGGGTAATCTTGTTGGGAAGAAAAGACCAGAATTTCAAAACAAGCGACCAGAAAGCATTTTCTATCCTTTTGTGTGCAATATAAGCACATTCAGATGGATGAGTAAAACACGCCAGCACGCTAGTGACAAACAAAACCCGAGTCTGTTCAAGCAAAGTCGGTTAGTTTGTACAAGCGCCGCACTAAAACACCAGCGAGAAGCAATTTGATGAATCCCTAATCATGTCTGAAAGTTACACCAAATGGCCCCATTTAAAGAACATGCTCCTAAGTGCTGGCCAGTGTCCACATATCAAAGGCCAACAATGCCAGATTGAAAGCTGGTGCATTCAACTTTCCAGGGAAAATAACACAATTATAAGAGTACACAGACTTGTTCATTATTAATGGAGTTGCTTTTCAACTGCCTCACTGAAAAGACCTCTCCATAATTTATCACCATGGAGACGCATGTCAAGTCAGTGCCTGGACACTTCATGAATATCAAATAAATATGCAAAACAAAAAGGGGTATACATCATTAAGCACACTTTAAAACGGCCTTACTGAGGTTTGTTACAAATCGGGGATCCTTGATTGTTCTCCGCGTCTGCGACATCAATCACAATCTTCCAGGTTGGTCTTGCGTTCGGATGAAAATTCTCGATGAAACGGTTTGGAAGCCACTGCGCCACAATGGCTGTGCCACTTGGCATATAAGGATCAGTTCGAGGGGAATGGGCGGAGAGGGAGTAACGTCGCTGTTAGATTATGCTTTAATGATGATCCTCGATCAGTTATTAACAAGACAATGTTTCTCATTAGTTAATTGAATAACTTACAAAATGTAGTCCCGTGCTCCTCATGAATTTGGATTCATTCAAAGGCATTAGAAGATGATGAAGTCGAGATGAGAGGGCTGAGTGATACTCTTTCTTTATCAGTGCTATCTGCCTGAAGAGACATAGGCAGCAACGGGAATTGGACTGGGAAGTCCCTGGAAGGACGGTGGCAGTCATTAACATGGGATCAATGCTTATGTGTGAATGTATGTATGGTGAATTATTCATATCTACAGCTGCACAGGTCGCACAATGCTAGGTCTGAAAATATGATTTTAAATGTAAAGCAGTGTCATGGAGGTAGATGCATGAGCAAAGTAACAACCGTTAATTAAAAAGCTCAGTCTTCTGTTTTTTAGTCACATTTTGTACCACTGGGAAACACTTGACAAAGGCATACCCGCTTTTGTCAGTTTTAATGCTATAAGCAAATATGACCACCATTAGGTTATTTATTTTCTGACAATATTGTATTGCTTTGCAGAATCAACACATATAATTTTATTTATGAACATTTTTTTCCAGTGGCACAGATGGGTATTTTTTAAATAATCACTGAAACAAAAGATGAAAAACTATATAATTAGAACAGGATGTTGCACATAGTTACAAATCCACAGATAATTATCACCAGACTTTACAGTTCCCCACAACTCTACAGCGTTAGTGTGTTGCATGCCATTGTTTAGGTTTTATGGCCCACACAGCTTCACTGTTTCGATTCCCCCTCTACCCTCATTAGAGTCATTTCCAGACGAATCAGGCAGCTGTTTTAAGCAAAAGAAGAAGAAGAAAAAAGTTCTAACACTCCACCAAATGGCAGAAAGTGTTCGTGACTAGCTGGTGAACATAGTGGAGCAGTTACACAACTGGAGATTTCCCCCAAGAGTTGGTGGAAGCCAGAACAGAGCTAAAAGGAGACTGAATATCGGACCATTCATCAGGTGACCAGAAACATGACTCCAAATAAATGTTAATGTTGCTCTATGTGGGCTGGATGTGAAAATAGGCCACTGTTTGCGAACACGTGATGCTCCCAAGTGGCCAAAAAATTCTATTAATCCAGGTTTACACTATGTTTTATAGAACCTCGCATCCTGGTTTCTGATTAGCACCATTTCATGAAAACAATAAGTTGCTTTATGTAATGAATCACTTTGTAATGAGTTCAGGAAGGCAAAGGGAGCTCTGCACCAGTGATGAGACTGTATTATGAATTCCGAAAGAAAAACAAAAGTTTGAATGGTGTTAATAAGCGGGTTTTATGCAGGTTCGGTAGTCTGAGAGCATGTTGTGAAGTGGTTAGCTGTCATTTTGCCTCTCCACTAAATGCCATGCAAATGACTGTTTCTCCCTGAAGACGGCTACCACTCATTGGCTTTGCTGCTTGATTTGGTTCTTACAGTTGTGCATAATATGCCGCACATAACTGTCTCATCTTCCTCCGCTCTCTCGCTTCCGTCTCCTCTCTCTTTCTCTCTCACACACACGCACACACACACACACCCATGACATCACCCATTCTGTACTGACAATGGCAACACGAGATGCTGCCCTGACTTTCATTAGTGTTCCAAATTTTCACCATAGGAAGTAGAACTCTCCAGTTGCAAAACAAATTTATTTTCATTTCCTATCCATTTGGGTAAAAACACTTCATCCGTGGCCTGAATGCTGTGATTGAAAGGCTAGCATCTGAGCATAACATGGAAAGCTACGCCCTGTGTTGTGCATGCATATCCGTGTATCTGTTTATTCTCTGTAGATGGAATTCATGTTTATGGATGCACAACACATCCTGTTAGCTTAGTCGGGTCAGAGTTGAGGGTTACAGCGCTTGTGTGTGTATGTTTCTGTGTATGTGTGAGTGTGTGTTTGTGTGTGTGCGTGTGTGTGTGCATGTTTATCAGGGAATTGGAGATGTGGGCCTATTTGGGGGGTCTCAAAGCAAGCAGGTGAGAGTCATACTCAGGGTTTCTCGGTTCAGCGCTAATGGAGTTCAATCCGGATCTCTGCTCGCCCCGTAGTTCCCAGTGCCTAATCATTATGGGCTTGCTAATTCTGGTTGGTTTTGCATTCTATGTGTGCATTTGTCAATATGAGAGCGAGAGAGAGAGAGAGGCAGAGAGAAGAAGATACAATGAAATATAAATACATACAACCATGAGAGGTGTGCTGCAGGTTAATCAATCAACTCTAAAGACCAGATTGGGAAATGCAACATTTTAGCCTTTTTTTTTTTTTTTTTATAAAAGTCATCTTTAAGTATTATTTTATGTTTAACTGGTTTATTATCTCATCAATAAACAAGATAAACACAAAAATCTACATACACGCAATATGGAACCATGAGTTATTTTAAAACCCTTTAAAATAAGAGCATATATACATGGCAAAAGCATTATTTAATTCAGTAAAAATAAATAAATAAATAAATGAATAAATAAATAAACTGTGAAAGACAACTTGGCCAATATCAATGCATCGTGACAAAAAGTGAAAGTGCTGAGGCAGAAATCGTTCCTCCTTCTTTATTATGAATGAGGACATGAAAAGGACCTCGTCAGTGATCCTACATCAGCACTTCCCCTGTGACACTCAATACTGCGCTTGATAAATGTCTGCCATTGTCTTTTCATGTAAGTGCGCTTCATAAGTTCACCTCTACCAAGAGCAGTGGGTTGACTGTTTCTTTTCACAACTTTTGATATTAAACATTAGCGCCCCCCCAAAAAACAGCCTGTTCAGCACAAACAGGATGGAACAGATGAAACTTGTCACTAAAAGTGTAAAAAAAAAAAAAAAAAAAAAAAAGGATTTGCATAATCTGTGATGTCTTTTACTCAGCATATGTTGAAGCTGTAGGTAGAGGTTAGAGCGTGGACAGCACTGTTACATGTAGTGTGAAAAATGCACCATATGGGCTGATGTGACCACTGTGCTGGCTGAAAAAAACAAAAAACACACACACACACACACACACACACACACACACACACACACACACACACACACACACACTTTGTTCATGCAGCGCCACAGGACCACTCTTTCAATTTATTCTCCCTGCTTTGCTTGCTGTTCTTTCCACTTCTCTCTTTTTGCTCTCTTCTTCCCTTACACCCATAAACTGAACAGCCACTTCATACATCATCTGCCCCTGTGGAACCCAGAGGTGCTGTGCTCCTCGGGTTGAAGCTAAGAGATCCTGCTTCCTCTTGAATGTGCAAAAATGCAGCACTATATTAATGCCCTGTCTCCAGGATTGATCCTTTGATCTAAGGCCTTTCCAGGTGTCTTCAACATCTACAGAAACATTGTTCACCGGCCAGTGTAGAAGAAGAATTTACAGTGCTATGATCTTGTCATTTCTCACGTTCTCCCTCCCTTACTCACTTACTTACACCAGTAGGCCCATGGTGAAGTGGGCTGTATTGATCTATTTACCTACTCTTCCTCCCTTTCCCTGCCTTTCTTTCCATCTCTGCTCACTCCATTGCGTCCTCCCTCTCTCTCTCTGTCTCTCTCTCTCTCACACACATACACATGGGCACACATACACCCAACACACACATCCTATTTCCCATAACAGATGTACCATTTCATCAGATGAAGACCAAGGCCAAGCTTTGAGCTTTCAGTGCTACATGGGATCCATTTAATTTGCAGCAACATGAAGGGAAATGAGGCCAGATCTGCCAGGCTCAACTCACTCCACCATCCAGGTCATAATGAGCAGCAGCTAATCAACCTCATCGATTTACTCAGAGATGAGAAAAGCATCACATGTACAGCAAATCATCTCTACCGTAACCCTCTGCTGTTATAAACACAGCATGCATTCACTTGTCTAAGCCCAATTTTTTAAAATTGTGTCCAATGGTGAATGCGTAAGTGGCTGCCATATACATGTTTACGTGTGTGACTAAAGAGTGTGTTAAAGCATGGTGGCTCCTGATGAAATTAATGTAACTTAGATGGATAATGCAGTGCAACCTCATTTTAACTCACAGAGAATAAGCTACATCTTCTTTATGCTGGATGATAATCTATCACCTTACAATTACTGTACGTATGTCCTGCTTCTAATAATATTTCAGCATGTAAATGCATTTCCAGGAACTGAAGCAGAACAAATGCATGAAAGCACAAATTGTTTTTTTTTCCCTAGTTAATGGGTATGTATTTCCTATTAGACGGAGGAATAAGCCTCTATGCTTTACACTGAACAATAGCCATTCTCAGACATGCTGATTGTGTTTGTCACCGGCTGTTGGAAAACATTATAAAATGCGCCTTGTTGGTACAAATCTATAACCTAGTTCTTTCAAAGGGGAAGGAAAGTGCAAACCAAACTTTCCGCCACACAGCCCATTTGCTATTCTTGACATGAAATAGAGTTGGCCTCTCTGAGGGATTGGGGGTCTGTTTTTGCTGATTCCACTCTGGCGGTGAGGGAGTGCAAGGTGGGCTGGAAGGGGTGGGCTGGCGCTGCCACGGGAGTTAGAGAGAGCCAGAGGTCCGGGCTTGTGCGGAGCCGCCAGTCACTGCTGGATGGTGTACAGAATAACAATCTGAACTGATCTGTCATTAACATCTGTAACCAGTGCGCCGCGCTGATTGACTAACAAGTTGAACACATAAATTGGACGAGAAAGCCAAACAACCGATGGAAACTTACAGTTATGAATAACAAAGCGTGTGCTTTTATGTTTCCTGGGAATTCAGATGGCGGGCACAGATACAGTATAAGCGCGCCGTGGCAAGCTCCAGCGTCTTGGTTTCCTCTAGAGAATCAAAGACTTTGGAATTAAAAAATGCCTCACATTCGCTGGAAACACTCTATGAAAGGTTTATGAGACGCAATCCCTAAAGGGCCTTAAACAATGACAAACTCATTCTAACTGCCGGATCTTCTTTAGTTTTGCAGTTGGAAGTAAAAGTAACTGCACCGCAGTAACCAACAACAGTTCTCTCTGTTTTTTTTTTTTTGTCCGCCTGTTTTTCTCTCTCTGCGCCCACTCCAAAAAAAAAAAAAAAAACAGAACGAGAAAGAAAAGCATTATTGGAATACACACTAACTGAACCGAGATTACATATATACTACAGCTTGAAGTGACTGATAACAAAAAAAAAAAAGTGATGAATTGATTCACAGACATGGCTGAATGAGTGAAGTGACACCATATTCCTCCAGAGATTTGTGTGTTTGTATGTGTGTGTGCTTATGTTTAATTCTATCTCCAGCGTGGCAGCACAATCCAGCTTTACTCCTTTTTTTTTTTTTGTCTCACATTGGGCAGCAGCTTTACCTCCCGAGACACCGTCCCTCTGGAAGTCCATCAACACAACATGGTCTGCAGAGCAGAATGTGTGTGTGTGTGAGCGAGAGTGCTTGTGTGTGCTGAACAAGCACACTGATACACATAGCTCTGCCCTACACCTCTCCGTTCACTATTGCACTGCAGTTTCATCATAGCGCAGGTTTGATAGGCAGTTCCTCTTATTAGAAAACCTGGAGGGGGCGAGCCAATGTTAAAATGAAACCCTCTTTATCAAATTGTGATGAAGTGCCTGAAGTGAACACAAGGTTAACTAAATTGCATATCCCTTCTGCTGAACTCTTTATACTCCGCCATCACCTCAGCGAACAGAATTTTAAGGCCGGGGTTTTGTACAACACATCCATAATTAAACAACCACATATGTTGATTGTACCACGCATTCCAGAACGTACCAGTGGTTTCAAAGAATGTTACATGTCACTGTAAAAATGGGACAACGCTGTGGTTAAGGTCTGGTTGGGTTTACACACGAAAAAAAACACTCGGTTAGAAATAGGGCAAAATTATGGTTTGGGTTAACAAGATCACTTGAAATGTGGCATAAGTTAAAGTTATTGCTTCCCTAAAGTTCAGTGTAAAGTGAGAATACTTTAGGATTTTAAATTATTTTATTATTATATTTTATTTAATATTGACTTTTTCTTTGGTTTTAATTATATTTCTTAAAGAGGATTTGCTAGTTTTTATGTTTGGTAAATTCTTTGTTGTATTTAAATTTTTTATTAGTTTTGGTGTTTTTTGGCATTTTATTTTTTTGTAATATGAGGTATTTGTCAGGTTCAAGATTAAAAATATCAGAAAAGGTGTTGTAACGTCAATACTGTTTCAGTTATTTATCCCTTTATTGTAACACCTAGATTCAGTTGTGTTTTTCAATCCTAGTTTTTATTATTTCATTTTGGTTAATGAGAATAACCTTGTCTTGTTGTTATAGCCAATAATAAACACCAGTGTCCAGTTGCCAAAACCACTTATGTTAAAAGTTATTTTAAAAGTTGTTTAAAATAATACTAAGGATTGTCTTACCATGTTTTAAGTGTTGAGTCTTAGCTACTTAAAGAAGTAGTAAACACTTAAACATGTTTCTGAGCTCTAAACCGATTTATATTGTATGACTATATTTTGATTAAACTCATCAATATTGGTGATTATATTGGTATTGACGCCAAAATGATAAAAATCTGCATTTTATTGGTTGAAATGGCTCACTTGTATGTCATGAAGTGGTGAAATCTAAATAAACCCTCAGCCTCTGGTGTGTGTGACTGTGTGAAAGCAGCTTGCTTATTTTCCAATGCTGCTTGAGACACACCCAAGAGACACACAAACACACACACACAACGTGGTGACCTGATCTACTGGGGATCTCTCCGGCTGTGTCGTGGGAGCTCTGGTACTGTCTGCTGCTTAAAACACAATTCATGGTTACTGCGGTGTGTCCGGTGTCCTGTTGCGTTTGCAGAGCTTCATTTTTGGAGAGGAGCGTGGAGCTTGGTGCGCTGAGCCTCTTCCTCAGCCCCTCCCCTACCTACTCTCAGCTCTAACATTTATGGATTTCTCAAAATTATGAAGTGGGCGGAGTTAGCTCAGAATAGGAGTGTACTGCCTCTTTAAGTATTCCCTTATGTGTTGCCTGAAGGTCCTATAGTAAAAAGTGTCCTCAGAATTTTTTAAGACTCTTTACCATCTGCAAGTGAAATCATTTGTGAAGCATAAGATAATGGCTGAATTTATTAGGATCAAAGAGGAGGAGGAGATACCGAGATGCATTTTTCAGGCTGTCAGTCTTCAAAACTTGAACACAAAACCAGACAGGTCAAATAGGCGTCTAAGCACTAATATCAGTGTTTCCCACACATAGACCAATCTATGCCAAAGAATGAAAATCTAGTGCCGCAATTGCCATCATTGTCATTCTTACACTTAGGGGTACACTTGCACCAACCAAGAACAACTCAGACCTCACGTTAATATTAAAATAATGTACCAGATCTCTTTCCCGACCCACTTATTTTAAAAGGTATAATCATTGTCTTGTTGGCTTCTGTAAAACTGACATCTCTTGCATTTAAAACAAGGCGTTACAATGTTGATGCATAGCTTCAGTTGTGAGGAACCTGCTGAATGCATTATCACATTTCGTCCTGCCAGCATTCAGGCAAAACTTAATAATAGCCTAGCTTACCATTTACAATTAATAATAAGAATTTCCCACTAGCCTACATACAATGCATGAGCATTTACTCACAGGGATGCGGTTCAGAGCCCCAATGCTACAATGCTACTTAGTCTATAGGATACACTGTATATTGTTAAAAATTCTCAAATTATTTAAATAATCAATTGTTATATCAAAGGATTTATGTTCATATATTAAAAAAAGTTTGAATGTCTTATTTTTCTCTCTCTCTAATTATATTGAAATGAGTTGCCCTAAGACAGCAGCATTGTTGACATACGATCCAGAGGCCACTGCAGCATCTATGTGTATCTATTTGTCAACGCTGTAAAGTAACTCTGTCTCACATATAAATTTTAATGTATCATTTTATTCAAACTCCCCAGTTTGTGTTGAATCCTGTCAATGTCACTGATCTCCTTTCTTGCTGTCAGAGATATTGTCATGTTTCTCCATCACTTCATCTAAGGTTCATTTCACAGCAAGTTTTCTTGAATTGATTTCGTCAGTAATATATTGGCACATTGTCTACTTTTGGGTATTTGTTACAGCTGGGTTACATTTACTCTGTATTATATGCTTGTGTTGTGCCTCTGAGTATGAAAAATGGAGAAAACATGAGATAATGTTCCTTGTCTCACATCTGTGTAATGAATGTATTTTTTTTTTTTTTTTTGCATTTTGATTTCCATACAAATGTTGCATTTACTAGAACTCCGTCGGTATAAAAGGTGACGCTTGCCTGGAGCCTCCAAAGTGTCTAGAAATTTTTTTTTTCTTTTAACCAAAGTATTTATCTTTATGTAGCCTAAATTATTCCCACATAATTAATTTATTCTCAAATGATTTACAGCGGTTATATGCGTCAAAACACTGACATTGCATTTTAGCAACCAAATATCAACTACTATGCACTAACATTGCTTCAACCCATTTCAAAGTGAACAAAAATCACTAATTTTATTTGCTTCCACATTACCAGGCAATTCTCCCTTACAGGCCAGTCTCTGCATAGGTCAGAATAATTGATCGCCTATTCAGACTAAAACAGCAAATTAACAGATTAACTTTATCAAAACAGCCTCATATCAAATAGCTTTGTATCAAAAATTAAACAGATGAAACCAAGCATATGAAATGCATATAAATATTTTACATGCTCCATTTTTCATGTCCACTACACTTCCCATATTCGACTTATTTATTATATTCTCTCTTTGTCCGTTTTGGAGAAGCTAGGTAACACTGTATTTGCCTCAGTCTGCTCAAACTGGGAGCAGTTTTATATTTACATATGTGGTAGTTATGCAGCTTTGGAAATCCCATCCCAACTCTAGAAAGTTGTCTGGCTTTTGATACCAAATTGCGTAAAATAACTAGAATTATAGGGCATTTTTATACTAGGACCAATGAGATTATTTGATTTGACATATCCCTTTTATAACATAAGGCACAGCTACAGTACTGAGTATCATTTTGTTCAATAAGTACAGTTCGACACTAATTCCCATGCTGGGTGGGTTTACTTCCTGATCACATTTTAACTGTGTGATTTTAGCATTTAGTTTATTCTCTTTGGTAATTTCTAGTGTTTTCTATTCAAGAGTAAAAATATATTTACTTGGTTTGATGGTTATTATGACCTCCAGACGAGGTGTCCTTTATCACCTATTATAATACCAGACATCAGAGCAGTAAAATGGTCCAAATCAAATAGAAATTAGCTTTAGTTTGATATATTATATTATTCATTTAAGATTTTCATATATATTTTACATAGCTGTGGCTCATATGTTTGTTTTAATGTTATTATTTTGTATGCAGAATGAAGGTATTTTGTGATCCAAACATTTGACCCCTAGTTACAATTCCAAAAACTTGGAACCGATAAGAACTGGAATAGATAAGGAGAGCCAGAATTGGAATCACTCAAATTCAAATGCGACCCTAACCTAAGCATAAGAATTTATGTCAATTTTGCTGTTGTCATTGTCATGAGTTTGGAGCAACTGAATGATGGTGATATGTAGGACGTCACTTCTACTGTAAGCGTGTCACATCAGGTGAAGCTGCGGTGTCTCATACCTGCAGGCTGTACAGGCAGCGGCTGTCTCTGCAGCTTATAGGCAAAAACAAAACTAACTGCTTCTGTCATGCGTGTTTCGTCAAATCCGCTTGGTTAGAGGTCATGGTTCGGGTTTTTAATAATCGCTCGAAAGGCGGTGTGGGTTAAAGTTACTGCTTCCTGGAAGATAGACTAGCTCCGTTCTCATGACAACTGTAAACACTGTGACAATTGTTACAGTCATAAAAATCCTCCATTACGGTAGGAACTTGCTATTGAGAATAGAAAGCAAATAGTGGCACCTCGCCATTTCTGATTTTGTCACCTTGCATCATCTGAACTGTGTCAATTTACAGAATCATGATTAGATTCTCCAATGCGAGGGTAATCCTTTAAAAAAAAGACCTATTCCAATGTCCAGAATACAATTTTTTTCCATATAAAACTAGTGTTTCAACACTTGGGCTTGTCTTCATCAGACTCAGACGAGAGAGGTGTTTCTCTACCTTAAATCACTGTGAAATGTGTCTCACTTGTTAGAATTGCAGCTTGGTTTGTAGCCGGGAGCTGAGATGAGGCGTCGGAGGTATTTCTGGGTCTCCAGCATCACACCAGAGTTGCTGAGCGCTCTCTCCACCACACCTTGACAGTGACTTTGTGTGACAGCAGATATAATGTGATTTCTCCTGTCCCCGGGGTCTGAAGCTGATGATGGAGACTTCTGGGCTCTGCTTTGCTCGCCGGTGACAGCCATGACAGAAAGAAGAAAAAAATGCCTGAGCATGATGATCAGTGGCATTTTTCACACGGCTTGGAGATCCCTCAGTCTGTACCCTGTTGCGAAGTGCTCCGCTGACAGAGAAATTAGGTCCCTATGTTCAGCCTGAAAATGTTCTGGGCCCAGTTTGCCTCAGTTTGGGAACAATCACATCAGCTCACAGACCCTAATATTCCACTAATAATCTGAATAACAGCCCAATCAGAATAATAATCTTTCATGCAACCATCCCAACTGGAAAAAGACAAGCCTGATCCAGCCTGTTCGGAAGGAATTTTCTAACTAGGTTTCAATAGCAACCTACTATTCAATAGCAAAATATTAGAACCTTATAACCATAGAAACACTTAATCCAATTGTTTCTCTCTGCTTGAAATAAACATATTCTCCTTGGGCATGTTTGCTCCACATGTGGGTAACATTAGATGCTGTGAATGCAAAATAAACCCAATCTGGCTGATCCTTTTGTTGGATATCTTAAAAGATTTAAGGTTCTTGAAAAAAGGCAAAATCATTTTGATATTCTTGGTGAACTATAGACATCACAGCCTACAGATCAGAAGTGTTATATTCTGATTAAATGCTTCAGCACACGGAAACACACATCTTAACGGATCACTTTATTCAACGTCCACATGTCAACTGCGAAAGTGGAATTTGTAATCAGAAGGATTTCAATCAGGTTAAAGAAACATTGTCCATGTTATAGCAGATACCGTCACATGATGTTAGCACCTTCTATTTTAACCCACACTAATAATGTATAGCATTCAATGCATTTCTGTTTGCATATCGTTGTGAGTTTAGAGCAAGTGAATGACGGGGATATGTAGGACGTCACTTCTACTGTAAGCGTGTCACATCAGGTGAAGCTGCGGTGTCTCATACCTGCAGGCTGTACAGGCCGCGGCTGTCTCTGCAGCTTATGGGCAAAAACAAAAATAACTGCTTCTGTCATGCATGTTTTTGTCTGCAATACATTAAGTCTGATTCAGTGTGAGTTGTAGCCAGTATTGAAATGACTGAAGTGCAAGTAGACAACTTTTTTATCGCTTATCTTATCATTATGATTATGATTATTATGAAATAATGCACGTTGTAACAGCTATAGAACAATGACACCATCAGCGTTTAGACTGGTTCTCTATGAGCTTCGCTTTCACTACACAGTTCTATCTCACACCGGGCGCAACCTCCCAGGAGAACGGCATGGCATGAGATTAGACGATAGACTAACTGAATGAACAAACTCAAGCTTTTTCTCCTCATGTTATATTCTAACGCCAGTCCACCCCGATGCTGCTCCCTGCTGTAGTTGCTTGTTTGTATGAAGCAATATCATTACTCAAAGTCTGTTATTGCTCTCATTTCAATAACTCTTTGCCTTTTCCCAATTCAATATAAAAATCTAAACGATTTCAATGTACCTCTTCAGCAATTTTGCACCCCCCCCTTTTATTTACATACTTATAAAACCCATCAAAGGTCTATTTAAGCTTAAGATAAAAAATAAATAGAACAACACTGATGTTGTGCCCCAAATCATGTTCTTAATAAATATTTTAACTGACATATAGTGCACTGTGTGCGCTTACTTGCTTACTAGGATCGTCGGGACCTGCCTAACTACATAGGAGAAGATAGTGAAAGTTATGTAGCAGCAGAAGCAGCAATAATGGAGGCAGATGAAGCGAGGTAGGCATCTACAGCACTGCCACTGGCGTAAATGTCTCAAAAAAACACTCGTAATACAAAAAAAACACACAACAGTAAAACACAATGCTCATTTCGATCGGCTGTAGTAGTTGTAGTAGAAGAAGAAGAGAAGCATTTCTAGTCGGTGTGTAATGGCAGTGTTTGATTTGGACAGTACAACCGTCTCTGAATTGGAGTGCACTGCAAGGACGTGCACCGAGAGAAGTGTGTGATTTTGGACACAGCACCAGTTAATGAAAGGTTGTGTGCAGGTTGAAGTAATAGGGAAACACATATCGATGTGGGAACAGACTTCAGCACAACACCCTGAGAAATCACCTACTTCCACAGTAACTAATCGATTGGTGAATCAACAGCTTTGTTTTAAAAGTAGCAAAATTGCTACATTGGGTGGTTCTAGCTTTTTAAGCATGAGGGTTTCAGGCTTTTACATAGTTGCAAGTGTTTAGAGTCCAAATAGACAAATAATTGATCCTGCTTTATCCCAATGGTTCTGTAAAATTGTATTTGATCGATCAGAACAGTCTGTCACCTCTTCCTCTCCATCCCTTACCCAGTCACATAAACGGACAACACAAATGCAGTCATACACTCATTGCTATTGGCTCCAGTCAACATTTAGACAATCACACTCCTCGGTTTATGAACCGCCGAATCAAAGTCTCCTACCTCCCTTCCTTCCGGCATTTTATTCCATCTAAATAATGCAGCCACAAGGAGTCATCGGGGGATCTATTATAGAGAGACTGATATAGAATGCTGGGATGCATGATCAGACACTCTTATCACTTTCACAGAGCATGTTATAGTGCAGCAGGGAGAACTTTGTATTGTCATGTCTCTCCTAAGTGCTTAACCCTTTGGTTGATTTGATAGCGATACGCAATGTGCACAGTTTGGGATATATTATACAATTCCCCCATCTACATTAGATCCAGATGATGTATGATGCTCGGGCATGTGCTCACGGAGTATGGTTAAAGGACATTTCAGGGCCTGGGTGAAATTAACTTTGTGCTGCTACGGCTAGTGTGAAGTGAATGACTACGGCCGTCATGGTTAGTGAAAGAAGACGAGAAAAAAATCTATACACCAGCTACACGCAAAAAAAGAAAAGAAAAAAACCTATATCCATCTACAGTGGTTTCTGAGGCAAGCGAGGGCATGGGTGAAAAATGTCATAATAAGATTGGAAGCAATGAAGAAGCCAACCTTGCCAGATGATTTATTTGATGTCTATTCATTTTATTCTCAGCAGTTTCTCTGAGAGGATACTGTTAATTACATATAGTCTATTGAAGAGCAAATGAGCTTGACAGTGTTCCATCATGTTGTCACAGGAGGGAGAGAAAGCGTCTGTGTGTGTGTGTGTTTGCGTGGGCATGCACACGTTCATAGGTGGAGTCTGTTATGCTCTTTCTCCTTTCCACTAATCTGCCTGTCAGTAATGAAGTCGGAGGCTTAGGTGTGGGAGAGAGCAGGCGTCATCCATTAGTCTCATCCATTTCCATTAATGTTCACGGATTACTTATTATTCCCTGATTAATAAACACTCGGCAAGCGTGTCCTCATAGCAGCCTTAATAAGGACAGCTTCATTAATGATTAGTATTAAGGTTATTAATATCCCAGTTACTGGCATTCACAGCCAGAAGTAGCTCGACCCACATTATTATAGTGAGTGTTTTGTGAAAGCATCTTATGTGTGAGAGAGATGAATAAACATAGGTGCATTAGTCACTGACATTAGCCTCTACTTTCAAGGTAATAATTTCATAAACAATTCACATTACCTTGCTATTTGGGCATCCTCGGGAAAAAAACAAGTAATCCATTTAGTTTAACTGTTTGAGGCGCTATTGATTTCAGGAAAACATTACCCAATCAATTTTGGAGGGGTAATGAAATTCCTTTACTTTGTGCTCCAAAACAGTATGAAAGAGAGTGTGCGTGTGTGCGTACATGCACTCATACATGTATGTGATTGTACTCCTCAAAAGCTAAGACCATAATTTCATGTTAGGCATGCCTCCCAGACCACACCCTAATGGGCTACAGAAGGCTCCCACCACAAAAAAATAAATAAACACAATGCATACACAATTATCTCATTTATTTAGTCAGAATTTATTTTTCTAAAGAGTTCAGGATCCTTACTCTGAGCATGGCAAAACACAAATGGACTGAACGTAATACTTGCTCCGCTGTTTTCATCCAGCTCTCTGCATCCTTAACGGCAGTCAGTTAAACAGTGACACACACAAATTGTCACACTTGTCCTCAACACCGCACCCCTTAAATATTCATGTTACACAGGACTTGAACCTCTGCCACTGTAACTCTTAGTTGGATTATATATTGGACACAATTAGATTCTAGTGGAGTGGTATAAATAGCCTCGGGATGTTTGCATGAATTACACCATGCCGGAAACTATTGTAATGCATTGTGTTGCAGTGTTCACATTTTGCCTGTGCAAATCTCCCTGGTCTCATGACACTAATCCCTAGCATGGTAAATTCTATGTTGTCTCATTTTACACCATGCCCGAGGTTGTTTTCTTTTCAATAATCTCATAGGCAAGTAGAACTTGATTAGACTCCAAAAAAATTTCAAGGGTGAAACTATTGATTGTATGCAAATGGTATTAATCTACGAAACAATTGTGTTGGCCATCTTTCTTGTTACTTATTGCTCTTGGTCCTTCAAATCAGCAGCTTTCACACATACACACTTACATACAAAGTCCAATCCAATTATATAGATAAATAGGCTAATCATGCCACAAAATTTTAATATGAGGTCTATGGGCAGGTCGATAAGCATAATCATTCACAGTGCCAAATTTACAGCACAATTTTAGATAAGAGAGATGGGGGGGAAAGAAAGAGAGAGAGAGAGAGAGAGAGAGAGAGAGAGAGAGAGAGAGAAAGCGCAAATTGAACAGATAAATAGTTTCTTATTAGGCATTAACATATGGATCATAAGGGAACCAGATAAGGGGAGAGACATTTCATTACCGAAAAGAAACATTTGATTAAAAGACTTTTCTATTTACATCACTTCCCATAATTCATGGGAATGTGAAGTGCACCACTGTCCAAATATTGTAGCAGCCCTTTGTGGAGGGCCAACACATCCTCATAATTAAATGACCATATACTATAGGCTTATTGTATGTTGCACTCCAGGATGACCCACAGGATAGTTGTTTAATATCTGTGCTTTTTGAAACCATTACAAATAACTGCTGAAAAATATTTCACAATAATTCAAGAACATTTTGTCATCATGACAGCAGAAAACATGACAATCAAAGTTATAAATCTGAAAAAAAGATCCATTAGAATCTGAACTGTGTCATTTCTCTGGGACATTATTAGAGACAGTGCTGTTGGTAAGTCATATATATTAAATGTCTATAATAGCCATTTGAGGTCATTTAAATGCAATTCCTACTCTAAATAAGAAAAGTACTATCCCCTAAGACTTACCAGAAACAATTACAGGACATAAAAACAACACATAGACATGATAATACAGAATACGGAAAAAAAATGAGATGAGTGTTGGAGATACGCGTATGGAGCGGTGCTGCTCGGCGTGGGTTGCGGCAGAAAGGGGAACACAATATGGCACTATATGAACATTCATGGACATCAGTCCACGTTCGTGAGTTGGATGTTTACATCTTGGGGAACTGTTCCACTATGGCTACTAGATGGTGTCTATCCCTCAAACCCGAAACAAAAGGTATTTTCTTTCTTGGTTGAATTTTCAACCTATACCCTCATTAGTGTCACCCTTGGCGGTGACCATTACGTGAGTGAGTTGCGTGCGAGGCTATTGCAGATGATTTTGCAGATGTTTTTTCCTCCTTACATGTCTCATGATATCAAAAGGCATTGTGTTTTACACACACACACACACATCACAGGCTCCTGCTGTCCTGTGGCTAGCGAGAACCCAAACTGCCCAACCTGCAAACATATGCGTTAATCAACTACGCCAACCTGACCCAACCAACAAACCGCCAACTTTGTTTACCAGCCATGTTTGCTAACCACCGGTAGATTCAGCACGATGTGCCCGGGGAGCGACACGCTGTCGCCAGGGAGCAACGCTCTGTGACCGAGGAGCAACATGCTGTGGTTTTGTTGTAAAATGTTTGCTTATTACCACCTTTGGTCTAACGTTACCGTGAGAAGAAACAAAAAGGAGCACTCTACGTTCTGCTATCGCTCTGGATCTTATTTTCCGCTCCTTTATTGAGGGACTATTGTTTGTTTAGCCGTATGTGTGCTCGGGAGACTTGTCATCATGCTGTTTTGTTGTGAAATGCGAGCTGGTCGGTCGAGGCAGCTAGCCGCCTGAGTAGCTGGAGAGCTAATACCTGCAGGGTGTTTCTACCCGGATAGATTTTTGCCATGGTGGGTGCCTTCCGTTTGTTGACAGTAGCAGGAGCGTGCATAAACTTTTTTTTTCCCCCGAAAAAAAACACCCCGAGTCCTTCACATAGGAATCAGTCCACAGGCTTGTTATAGTCAAATGAGAAAGG
Organism: Lepturacanthus savala; assembly: GCA_030544235.1. NCBI lineage: Eukaryota > Metazoa > Chordata > Actinopteri > Scombriformes > Trichiuridae > Lepturacanthus > Lepturacanthus savala. The sequence continues at coordinate 13,658,983 of CM060469.1, read as the reverse complement.
CTCATTTTTCAAGCTTCGCAGGCATTTAAATATTATTATTATTACAGCAAACTCCATTGATGAAGTCGGAGGTGTAAAGCGTTAATATCCTCCCTTTTTTTTCGCAAACCTCCATTCTCTCTTTCTATCACAGATAAGCTCAGCATATGTATAGGCTGTGTGTTTTTAAGCACATGGGAAGGGTCTTCTGTTATGTTTTCATATCTTTAGGCTGACAGTCTCATCAAAACAATGACCTATTGCCTCCTTGATAAGTCAAACATCCTGCTCGACTAAAGAAAATGATTCTCATAAATGCTGTGTTTGGCCTATCGCCACCCTGCTGGGATGTATTTCTTCCTTTGATTTTTTTTAATAATCAATGATATGTTTCCCTTTGAGGAAGCAAACTGTGAAGTCTGTGACCGCACACATCTGTTTAGCTTATGGCAAGACAGACAGTACAGAGTATGTGAAGCGTGTGTGTGTGTGTGGGGAGGGGGGTGTGTATATGTGACTGTATGAAGGTAAGATGAGTGAGTGTGGGTCTATGGAAATGTTGCGTTAGACTTCCATGTAGCACAGAGGCCCGTTGCGCCGTTTAGGACTTCACTTTGCTCAGTAAGAGGGTTTAGTCCTTTGTGTTAAAGCGGCCTCATGTGCACACGAAGACACATGGTAATGTAAAGTATACTCACTGTTCCCTGCTTGAATAGAGAAATCCTCGAGCAACTCCACATGAACGTCTGCGTAGACTAAACACAGCACAGCATGACTGTCTTCACAGACATCAACCAGCAAGAAACAAATGCTTACACAGTGAAGCCTCAGCTAACCTCTATGCGTGTGCAGTATTCCATCTGTGGCTGCGTCATTTCCAGTCTGAATACAGCAAGTACGGTTCTAGCCGTTCCACCCGGAATGCTCGAAATCATTACACGCCGACAAGCTCGGGTTTTATGTGCAACATTACAGCAACTGATTTTTTTGATTACACAATTATGATGATTATTATTATGTGCAGTAAAAAGGGGCCACTTTATAGTCATCGTATAGTGGCTGTTTTAGAAAGGAATGAAAGTTGTCACTGTGAAATATGCCACTCTTCAACAAGCTGTATATCCTACACAACGGAGAGGTCCCAATCACATAGACCAGTGATGTCTCAACCATTAAAGAGCTTATTTCATTTTACTTGCCGGTGACAGTTTTATTGCCAAAGTCACCTCTATTGATGGTTCGCTCCCTCGTGAAACTGACTAATGATCGATAACAAAACAATGTCTGCAGAATAGCAAAATACTGTCATAAAAAAAGGGTGAACACAAAGTATTATATGTTGAATGTAAAACACCACAAAAAGTAGCACTGGCTTAATTAGCAACCTACTAACACAACCATCACAGGGTTCAATCAAATATCTCCAAGAGCACTTAGACAGCGATTTAATCGGTGGGTAATGATGCTGATCGATTGGGGATGTGTATTTGAAGGACAAACATGTGTTTTTACTCCGCTTTACTTAATGAGTGTCTTTGTCCAATCACAGACTGTGATTAAGGGTGACAGAAGCACCGCCTGAAGCAATCTGAACCATAAGCTCTGTCAATCACAACGTCTTTGGTTATAGAATGTATGAGGAAAAATGGGTCAATAAACTCTAGTCTGATATGAATGTATTCTAAAGGTAAATCTCAACCTCTGATAGTCTTAACTATTATTGTAGTGGTTACAGGAAAGGATTTTATCCCTGGATCTTAACAATGAGTTATTATATCCTATTGTTTTCTGAATGGAAAAAACAAATATGACTTCTCATGTACTAATGAATTTAGAAAAGGCTTGTTCGTTCATTATACAAAGCTAGCACCTCTTGCTCTTATGGTCAGCTAATCACTTGGATGATCTGATTGTAGCTGAGTGTCTTTTTCCACTTGATCTGATGCTGGTGTCTCCATCATGATTACTAAGTAGCAGGTTCCATTCAATATGAGGATGTAAAATGTCAAATACGTAATTTATCTTTTGTGTTGATTATATCATTGTTTTTTTTATTGTGTAAAGCATTTTGTACCTTGGTTTGCTCTACTAAAAAAAATACTATATATTTATGTACTCTTTAGACCTCTCCATTTGTTGGACATCAGTGCAAGTATATTTAGTAAATATGATTGTTTTTATTTATTCATTATGTTGGTCTGAAAAAAAAACCTGATTTTCAACTGATTTTAGCAAGTGTCCGAAACAACATCTATTTACAATCATCTGCCAAAATCCTCATGAAGCTATTATAATCATGACAGGAGCAAAGCAGAACTTTAGATGATGTTATTATAAAGCAACAACACCCGCAGAGGAAAGTGGTCAGGGTGGATCATGGATGTATTGAGAGTGTAATTACACAAAGAAAGTTACTGTTACAGCTGTAAAACGGTCGCTAACTTGTTTATAGCGTCACACAACCCCCACAAAATGATTTGTTTCACTATCAGAATTTCATCCATCTGGTGTGATAACACCTGGAGAGTTTATAAGAGCCATACGATTCAATTATTTCATCCATATTCAAGTTAGCAGAGGGATACCAGTGGAAGTCTCCGGTGCAGATCATATTTATCCGGAGCGGCAAGGAATGTTGCCACAAGATTAAAAAAAAAAAAAAATTTGTTTACTCTCAAACACAGACATATTTACCTGTTGGTGAATGCATAAGATGCTCATTTATAGTTCTGCACTGCAGCTTTGAGAGCGGTAGATAAAGCCCCTCCATTTAAAGCTTGGTTCCATAGAGAGGGTTCCACAACAAGAAAAAAGAAATCCCCTGTGATTTACATCACGTTTTCCCCACAGATCGCCATTGTAAAAGAGACATCTGTACAACTTTTAACAGGACAATTCCTGTTAAAACTGTTAAACTTTGGAAGGCAAAGACAACTGGGGACATCCTGCTATCCAAATCCTGATAATAATGTCAGATCAGAAAAAAAAACACAAAAAAAACACAAATGTGTTTTTCTAAGGTGCGTGAACCAAAGATTCCATTCAAATGTAAAATATGCATGCACCGAAGTAACAAAGCATAATCACATCTGTGTTATGAAAGAATCCTAATCAATATAAGCAATGTTAAGGAAGGAAAACACAGCTGAATCTATGCAGATTTGAGGAACATTTCCACTGCTTGTGGGCTGAATATAGTACATGACCTGGAATGAATGTGCTCTCAATCAGCCAATCAATTAGTAATGCTGGGGGTGATAGTGGGTAAACTACAGTAATCCCTTGGGTGGCTCAAGGGAAATGTGGATTATATTGCATTCCCACTCAGCAATGACTGTTTCTGCTGGAAGCCAGAGCAGACTAATCAAACAACATTACTGCCGGAGATCGATCGACAGACAAATTGATGTATCGTTTCGCATAGCCTATTTAAAAAAAAAAAAAAATTGTATTAAACATTGCTCCGGCACTCGTAGGATTGTTTTCTTTTTTGTTCGTATCCAAACTTTTAAATTGAGTTATTGGATATGTGAGATAGTGTGCAGTGTTTACCCTGATGGCCACAATCTTCTACTTTCATTAGTGTTGCACAAACCGTTAACATCCATGATGCTGACAAAGTGTGCTGCATGCATTACAAAGCTGCTACAGCTGTGCTGAATACTGTATCAGAGCAGCTTTTGCTGTATCGTGTCTGAAGCAAAGCAAGAGCCGGGCAGAAATACTGATATGGAATCACTGCTACAAAAGGTTCTCATTTGTTGTTTTTCTCAGTGCTGATTCTTAGCCGAGTCTATATTCTTTGATACAGTCAGTAGTAAAAGTGAAAACATGAGTGTGATATTTCTTTCAAAACAGACTGTTTATTGAAGATAATAATAAGGTACATTGACATAGTATCTGTATTGAAATGAAGTCAGTCGATATCTGAACATTGTGGGTTAATGTATGTGTGTGTGTGTGGGGGGTGTAATGCATATAACCTGGCTATGTAGTCTAGTGCCCACTATCAGTTGAGAGGAGCTGCATACATTTCTTTCACAAATAATCTAATCTTTTTAATTTGAGAGATAAGGCAGAATCGACTGTAATTATGTGCAGCTGGGTCTGTGAGGAATTCATAAAAAAAATGAGGCTAAGCCCATCTGCTGACTGGGAACTGGGGGAGGCAGCGACATCGGGAGGGAGAGCGAGAGAGAGAGGGAGAGAATAAAATGAAAGGAAGAGTCTCTAAAATCATTAAATCAGCCACTATCTCTTCTCCTCTGTCACTCAGAGAGAAAAAAGAGGCACTAATGAAATATTAATGCCTTCCTTATTTTGAGATTTACATTAATCTTTCCTCTCTCTTTCTGTCTGTCTCTCCCATTTTCTCTCCCCTCCATGTCTCTGTATGTGAAATGTGAAAGCTGTGCTCGGAATGACTTGAATATGTATTTCTAATGAGATGCCTACACTACAGAATGTCTCATTTTTCGACCTGTTTTGCAATCCAAAGTTGAATATATTGCACGGCGAATGGTGGTGTGCTCAAGAGAGAATGAGACAAGGGGGAGGGAGTGGGGAGACGGGGGCGGGCGGATTGCTTGATCTGAAAGTGAAAAGACAGAGAGAATGAGAATGAAAGTGAGAACAAGAGAATGAATGAGAGAGGAAGGGGTTCTGACTCCAGCGGCTGCGGTAGCGGTGGTGAGGAGGCAGGCGTTCCGGCAAGAATGTGGCGGTTTCCTTTGGCCTCGTCCCATTTGGCACGGGTTCAAATGAGAAAGCAAAACACACACACGAAAAAAAAAAAAACGCCTGGGTGTGGATGCTCCCAGGAGGTGGGGAGGAATTAGGAGTGTGTCAGGTGAACCAGCCGCAGTTTTCTCAATGTCCGCCCCCACTGAGACTTGAAGCAAAAGCAAACTTGACACCACTGACGCTACCAGCTCCCCCTCACACGCACACACACACATACACACACACACACAGGCACCCACAGGGCTTTGAGTATGAGGGTGTTAGAATTACCTTAGTGATGCTTACACACATACACAGGCACACGAGCGCGCACACACACGTCTAAATATGAAACCTGATGTCAGCCACTGCAAAACTGCTATGTATGCTTTTGACTTCGGAATGGGTTCAGAAATCGGAAAGTGTAAGGCCCCTCGATACCGATCAGAACTGTTTTACCTCGACGACTTTGGTATGAACCTTCCACTTACATACAATATACGAGAAATAGTAAAAACACTGAAACAGCTACAATTTTTACCACCGCGCTGCGAAACAACTTAGCGCAGATAAGTAAGGGTGGTATGGAACATTGATTCTGGAAGTGAGCGTTTCTGTGCAGCACTACTGCCTACTGCTATTCCATCAGTGCTTCATCATTCCCAGAGCGAGACTTTCCTGGCAGAACGGAGCATTCCCATGCTGTCCTACACAATGCAGTAATTTCCCTCTAGTGTTCCCACTGCAGCTACATACGTTTACCACACAGACGTGTGAGTTTACCCCTTTGGCGCTTATAGCAGCAGCTTGGCATACTCCCGTGTGCTGGTGTGGCAGTCATGCACCAAACGCGCCACGGCAAATGGCAAACTGCAAACTGCTGCTGCTGCTTACACCGTCTGATGCAGCCTGTGCCTGTGGGGTGCATGTAAGGATGAGTGTGTGTCTGACTGGTGCAATGGAGGTGACGGTCAGAGGGGGAGGGCATGTGTGTATTTGTGTTAAGGGGGAACAAAAAAAAAAAAAGTGATATTACGCAGTGCCAATCACCATGATAGACACTCTTCATCTTCCATAGAGACCAAGGACAACAAAGAGCTGAGTTAATAGGCAGCCGCGGCTCAGAGGACACTGAAGACTCCCGTCTAACCCTGACATCCAGAAGTAGACACACACATTATTAGGACAAGATAATTGGCTCATTTTACTCATATTACTCATCACTGAATGGGCCCCGTTGTGCACACATATAACTAGCCAAGTGACGTCACGTATACTTAAAAAAATAAATACGGCGATAACATTAAGCTTTAATGAATGTGGTACATATACGAATCTGGATCGCTAAATATGAATATACCAGCCGAGGTTGTAAATAGAAGCAAACGGGTTGTGCCAAAAACAAACAAAATGTACAAGAGGGACGAGACAAATAAAATTCTGAATGTGCACCTAATGTACTTACAAAACTGCAGTGTGCCACAATGAAAAAAATGAGCAGAGCAGAGGTCATCTTTATTTGTTCCAGTGTCCCATGGGCATTTTTGTCTTCAACAAGTAAAGAAGACAATGAGATCATACGGACTATAAAAGCTAGGCGGCACAAAGAGGAACAAAGTACATAAACAACAACAACAGCTGCATGTTCATACAAAATTAATTAAATAAAACAAATGCAAATAAAATAATCTGAAACCCTGCACCCAGCTCCCAGGAACTGTTTTCGTGTTTTATATTAAAAAAAAAATGCAGCTTTGTCACCACTATTAATTGCACGTTCATCATCATTAAACAGGACACACATAGGTTTTGAAGTGCCACTTATTATTTTTATTACTAGAATATTGCGGTTTATTTATACACAATGGAAAATCATCCTGAAAAGAACACACTATCATTTAACTCATTATCTGGCAGAATGTAGAAGAGTTCCTCCAACTCTCAAGTGCACATCTAAGGAGGCACCTTGACAGTGTGCATGTTTTTTTTTTTATTTATTTATGTTCTTCAGGAATAAGAGGGGCAAAATTGATCCAGAGGCTATTCTTGAAAATATGTATGAGTGATGCTGCTCGTCTCTCGGTGTCTCTCGCTCTCTCATTACCCAGTCTGAGCTACCGACTTCCATAATCCTGGAAGGTTTAACACCGCTGTGTTGTGATTGGTTAGACATTACATCAGGGTGATGTAATACTCCTAGGACTGGCTAGTGTTGTGCATGGGGAGGGAGGTAGGGAAGAGAGGAAGGGGTGAGTGGGCTGAGTACTGAGCGAGGAGAGGCGTGTGTGTGTGTGTGTGTGTGTGTGTGTGTGTGTGGGGTGGGGAGGGGGGTTATTGAGCAGAAGAACTCTCTCTTTCTCTCTCTCTCTCTCTCTCTCTCTCTCTCGCCTGCAGCCAGTGAGTGTGCATGTGCAGCCGCCACAGAAAGCCTCTAATCCCAAAGCACACAGTGGTGCTTTGGAGAAGGAGGGAAATAATCAAGACTGTTTCCATAGGCCCCCATCTAAAGGCTGGAGATAAGCTTTGCTGTGCATGCTGCCGTGTGTACTGGTAGCAGCTGTGTGTATTGGGGATACATACACAAAGCAGAAATGGGATTTTTGGGCGGCTGAAATTCAATCATTAATTGCAAATAGACAGAGGAGAGGAAGATGATTGTTTGGCAGGGACAGAAAATGCCAAGGCATTTGGTGTTTGTGCATAATGACTCGTAGCCAATTTCTCACTTCAGTGCGAGGTGCTTTTTCATGGATCCAAAGGTGTTGCCATATCTCTGTCTTGAGATGAGGTTCGTGAACAGCAATGCCCAGGGCGCAAGCAATGTGTTTTCACCTGATTGCTTTCATGCCATGCTTTGAAATGCTAAGAGAAAGCGACGGTGGCGAAATGAATCAATAGTTCGAAAATTTGATATTCAAATTGCCATAAAGTGATAGATAGCACAAAACATTAGGTCTAATAAAAAACCACTTGATAAATGGAAATTGGTATTGCTCAGAATAAAAGCACAAGGATACATTTGACTCCTACATGATATTCTTTTTATTCATCATACCGTGTATATGACACAACTAAAATTTGGGTAATATGTAGGACACAATCCAACAAAGCTCAAGATTAGACCATCAATCTCCTTATCTTGTCAGCCAATGTGAAGCAATAATGCTACAATAAACAATAACAGTTCAAGGGCATATGAAGTCATAATCTCTATAACCAAATATTAGGACAACAGATTAAAATGGCCTTCCAAACTGGAGGTCAAACTATTGCAATGTACAGCATCCAAATAAACGTCACACACTGGGCCTGTCATTTGGCCCTAAACTCGGTGGCTGTCTTCCATCAGCCCCCATCCGTGAGTTTATTTGGAGGAGAAAACGCACTCTGTTGCCCAAATGTGCGGATGATGAATTCAGAGGGTTGAACCAACCACAGGTAAGTATGGCAACAAATATGCTCTTCATTTGGGATACTGTAAATAAAAAAATGGTATTTTTGAGCCCAAAAAGGCACTTACTTTTAATACAGCATCTGTGTGAAATATGATTGGAGTGGAAAGTAAGCCTGAGGAAACTGAGAAAAAGATTTTTAAGCCCTCTGTGGAATGAGACATTGAATAATGGAAAGAGACATTGAATAAAATGTGCAAGCTAAAAATATAAGAGGTTAACAGAGGATGGCTTGAAAGCCTGCAGAACGTATTTGCTGAAAAGAAAAAAAAAATGTCAAAAATCTCTTCGAAACCAGTTTAAGGTCATACATTGCCCTGAGATAAAATCACTTCATCTAGTATTAAATTATGAAAACAGTGAAAATCCAAGCAAGATCCCTTTATAGAGTCAAAAACATGCACTTTGTTTCATTTTGAGAGTCCTTCTGATGTAGATTATGTTTATTCATTAACATAAATCTACCAGTCTAGCTTCCTGTTGTCATGCAAACTCTATCTGCTGTCAGAAACTGACAGAAACCTCTGAGGTATTATGAAAGCAAAGTCGGACAGCCTTTAAAGGAAACTGTGTGGGGAAAAAAAAAAAAACTACCTGAATGACAACTTGTCAGAATGAAAGACTGCCATTTCTTACTTTGCTCCAGGCGAGGAATGGAAACTGGGTAATGACTATATGATCGCACCGAGACAGATACACATGCAAGCACACACGCACACACTGACACTGACAAACGGTTACAGTGTTCCTGGTTAGTTCAGAGGCTGTCTCTAGAGCCCGCTGGTCTAATTCTAACCGCAAAAGTTCTGGTTGAAGTCACCACAGGAACACCTGCTCTCTGTACTTCTTACAATTAAGTGTCCTGTCCTTACGTCAGACAAGTCTCCCTTAAACAGTTGTTTCCCGCTTTCAAGGTAGCTTTGTGTGTGTGTGTGTGTGTGTGTGTGTGTGTGTGTGTGTGTGTGTTGTTTTTATACAGCAGTTACTAATATAGGAACATCTAACTTCCGGACATTCGTAGATACAACTGACGTCCATAAATGTACGTAAAATGCCAAGCAGTATCGTCCCATATGCGCATCTCCAACACTCATCTCCCTCATCTAGCCCAATTCGTTCTTGCACACGTCTCCAGGGTTTCCCACATTGTGTGGCGCTGCGCCACAGAATGAAAACCGAGAGCCACAAATTGAATCAGCCTTCGTACCCCCTTGGATACTTTACCATTTCCATACAAATTAGCCTTATTTATCACGGTTGATAAAGCACAGCCTAGTACCAACTACTACTAGTGGCAAAAAGCGTAATAGCGGTAGTGGTAAGAAACGCCAGGCAATCTCCATGGAAACAAAGGCAATTATAGATTGAAATTTCATATGTGGGTCAGTGACAAATCATCGTTGGCACAATGAGAAAGTCAAAAACTAAAAAAAAAAAAAAAAAAACAGTTTTAAGAAGCATTCTTCAGATCTTTCAAAATGTACATTTTATGTTCATTTTGTTTTTTGTCATTTAAAATTCCATTTGTATCATTTATGTCTTTCAACAAAAATGACATTTTTGAGAAATTTTGACACGAAATGTCAATTGTAACCGATAAAGATCTAGAATATAAAACTAGTTGATAGCATCTGTTGTTATTTTTTTTAAAAACCTTTTTAAGAGAGTTAAATTATCTGGTACCAAGTTTGTATGGTTACACCACATAACATTTTTGACATTGTCCTATGTAACAACTTACGAGCAATTCAGCTTATGAACAGCCTCTTGGGACCTCTTGTATTTGTAGGTCGGGCATTGTAAATTTATCTTCGTATAGTATTCTTTTTCACTAACCAGTTTCCTTTTTTTGTATAACCTATCGGCATGGATCTTTGAGATGCCCTACTCTTCACCACCGGGGAGCCTGTCTGCACTCCTGTCTGATCGTCCTTCCCTGGCTATACTGCTACATGTTGTAACGCATCTCCCTCTGCACTCAGGTCTCTGTGTTTATGCGCTGCCTGCATCGCCTGTTATACGGCTGTCTGGAGCACGCTGCACTGTGACAGAGGTCATTGAGTGCACCGAGCCCGGCTGACGTCATGTTGCTGCAACCCGGCAAATACACCAGCAGGCAGGGAGACGGACAAGCCGACAGACAAACCAACGAGCGCGCTGGGTGTATTTATAGCCTCTCCGCCTATGCATCCTCGCAGCGAGTTGCATGGTCAGATATGCCCTGAAGGCAAACCCATTCTGAGGATGCTGTGTTTATTATGTGACGACCAAAAGTCAGCATTCTACAAGTATTTAAGTGACTCACTTCCTGAAAATGCAGGTGCAGCATCAGGCACTGCAAGATCAGTGATCACTTCAGGTAAATCATTCTCTGTCTTCCACTTTCTGAAAAGGTGTGCATGTAGGAATGTTCATCTCCCACGGTTAATGAACACATTGTGCTACACATCAGCTAATAACACAGTCAGGATATGCGCTTAGCACAATGTTTTACACCATTACTTATCTAATAAACTGTAGGAGGCAACTGCCATTAGCCATGGCGCTGATGCTGATATTCACCTCCCACTGGCAGGCTCCTGCAAGCTAATCTGCCGTATACTGTATGCAAATATGAAACTGTTACTGTCAGGATGCAGTCTAATTCCACATTATTCTCCGGGTAGTGGGCCAATCAGGTTGACTTTGAAATGGATTGTGGGTGATTAGCCAGGAATGCTGGGAGAATGCCGAGGTCTCTCTGGTGAACCCCGCAGCTGGTGCTGGAGTCAGCGGAGCAACGATCCAGGTAATTAATTCTTTGACAAGCATCAGTGATTTGGAAAATCAGTAAGAATGGCAGACGCTGATCAGAAGGGAAACACGTGGAGAGATGTTTAAACAGAGGGCGTTGGAGGCGTCAGTCACGCAGGGTCCCAGGCGCAAGGTCCAAAGCCCAAACACCAAACACCACAATGCACCGAGCTGACTATCAAACAAAAGGAGGGCGCTGGGGTGTTCCTGGGTGTTGTGGCTAGGAACCCACAGAAATGCATACACATGCATTTATGTGGGATTATGTGGGATGCAGGATTTATTTCCCCTTAAATATTTAGAACATGTACATTTGCCCCCAAGAAGAAAGAAGCAGAGGACGTTTATTTTGAAATAAAAAAAAAATCTGCCATAAACTATCATGGATCATAATGAATGATAAAAGTTGATCAATAGGAGTATAGAGTATATATTTAAAAGCATTATAGAATGAGACTCATTATATTGTTAATTATCACCAGGTGCCTGAATTTTGTGTTTTAAATTATGCAAAAAAGATATTTACACAATAAGTCTTCATAGAAATTGGTGCCTAAAATTCACCAAACGCAAGAAAGGTTGTGCTTGGTGCCCATGATTTCAGTGGTGAAGACCCCCAGACCCACCCCTGTTAATGTGTTCCCCTCCCAAATATTCAATTGAAACCTATGCCCATGCACACAGACGAATGCTTATACGTATCCATCTACACACCGGCATGCATTTCGGAAATATGCACAGTATAAACACACTATTGCAATGCGCTCAACATGTACAGTAAACAATTCATGTATATGGACTCGATACCAAAATACAGATAAACCACACATGTATATTCCAGTCACAAATTCATGCATGCAGTACAAACACTATGAATGCACACCCCAGGAACATAACTCAATATACACACACGGACATGTGGTAAAGATCAATTCATTTTCAGTATTTATTATACATATTGCACTAAGCCTATATCTGTTGAATGAAATGCAAACAATGGCATGATATTCATGGGCATGAGATCACATAGATGCAAGCACATGCACGCACACACACACATATACACACACACACACACACAACTCTTCATAAATACACAAGAGGTTGGGTTGACATTACTGCCATAGCCTTGATTAAATCATGCGTATATCCTTTATTTGATTGTATGGATAGAGAGAAAAAACACACAAGCGGGAAAACCGTAATGAAACATCATCGGCACGGCTATTACAGACACACTGTCCAGAATACAAATTCCCCATGCAGGTATTTGTTTTCATCCATCAGTATTCATTATGCGAGTGAATGTATCATTGGAGTGTAGCTATTGATCCTGTATTAAATCTCATTGTTATATTGCTATTCAGCAGTGAGCCAGGTAAGGGGAAAAGAGAAGGGTGACCAAATGTCATGGTGACAACATGTAGCATTGTCAAAGGTAGCTTTATCGATTCAAGATAGACAGAAAGAGAGAGAGGAGATATTTCTGTAGGACCCCAACCGTCTGACATTTTAGAAAATCTGTCCTTTCTGTTTTGTCGCCCTCCATTGTTGCACACAAACAGCATAGATGGTTTGACTGAGGCAATTTGAGCTATGGATTGGCACCATGGAGAGACAGTGAGCGGGTTCCAGTGCAACTCTGCAAAGTAGGGAGTCCTGTTCATTATATTTATCAGCAATTTCACCATTCACATACTGTGTTTCTGAGAAGGTAAGCTTAGCATTGTGCTGCTATCTTGCTTTGACATTTTAAAGGCCTCGCTGTCATACCTTGTCAGCGGTTAATCTGAAACACACTGTGGATGGAGGCTCTGGTTTGGTAAGTCTCCAATTAGCTTGCCAGCCATGTACAGCAATGCCTCAGACAACTTAGATGACTTAGAAACATCCCCAGTGGGACCTCCCTTCTTTTATTTCCTCGCTAAGATCCAAATGAAAGTGAACGGTCTGGAGACTGAGGTAACACAATGAAGAACAGAGGCGAGTGGACTTGGATTAAAAAAAAAATAAAATACTGCGTTGTCATTTCAAAATGGAACTGCCACTAAACATGTCAGATTGGAGCAACAACACAGTGAGGGCAGGACAGTGCTGCGGCGTTGACCAGGGTGAAAGCCGGCGGCTGGCCGGTAATGCGGGTCAGAAGGTGTGGAAGTGTGCTGGCAGGGCTTAACATTTCTCCCCCTCTCTTTCACTCTCTCTGTCTGACTCACTCAGGTAATTAGCGAAGACTTGCATTTTCCCCGTGTATGGCTTAAAGCGTCTTGTGTTAAAGCAGTCCAGATCAAAACGGCACGTCATACCACATTATCTTCAACACCGCTCCTCGGCAACAGCCCGACTCTCCAGTCAGCTCTGCTCTTCCTCTGCTTCCCTGGATGTTTATCTGTTGCTAGGACTGGAAAATCTCCACGCTCATTGTTTTGCACCAGGGGGAACCGAAGAGCGGATTAAGTAGATCTCCCGATCTATGGAATAACCTTACAACGTAAGGCTCCGAAGCGGAAGAGCATTCGCTGGAACTCTCTAATCTCTAATCTATATATTATATATAATATATATGCATTTATATATTGCAAATTGTATTGGCCCCTAGGATTTGAAGACTTGCTAGAAGCAGAGATTGATGAACTTGCCACATTGAAAACAAGGCCTCATACCTTCAGATCTTGCATCATAATTAATAAGATAATTAAGATAATTATTAAGCAACACCCACCAAGCAAAACTGAAAGGTAGGATTCATATAGGTTTATAGTAAGATTCAGTCATTAAGGAGGGCCTGGCATTCTTTTTGAAGCCTGCATTACTTTCCAGCAGATAGGGAAATGTCAGGCTGAATTTAGGGACTGAAATGGCTAAGAAAGCATGACAGATTCCTGACAGATTTCATAGACTGTGAAATATGGCCCAATGAGCCATTTCTTTCAATTGGGCAACTCATAATAGTTTTTATCCTGTTGGCTCCTACTTAGCATAGATGCTGCTTTGCGGAGACCCAGAAATGCATATTAAAGGAACATCTGGGAAAACGCTGACTGAGGAAGCAGCTGGTCATGTGAGTTAAATGTCCACTACATCAGAACCTATTTGACAGAGCTATTTCAAGCTCACGTTTAGTACATAAACTCAATTTTGAAAACAGTGCAAACCACCTCAAGGATGCGTAAAACCTTTTTTTTTTTTTCAATTTTCCATCAACCTTTTTTAATGTGATACTTCAAAATGCACATGAAAATAAGTTGTTGGAAACACAACTAACGAGGCAATCTGGGCTATTCTGAACAACTTCTGGTGCATATGGCTTCTTTTTTGCAACATAAACAGATGCATGTAGTAACAACGAAGTACTGGCCTGGCTTGAAACCTATAATTGTTTCTCTTTATCCTTTTCAGCACAGCAATTGTTATATTCCTCTTGTCTCGTGCTGTTAATATAGGAAAAAAAGAAAACATCACACAACTGAGCCTAAATTAGTTCCGGATAACTACTATCACAATGCTTTTCATGTCATTTGCTCCTTGCATTAATTGTACTGAGACACAGGAGGTGTTTCATCCGTGTTCTTTAGTTGTCCGTCTCATGCATGTCAGAGAGAACAAATACCCTTCGAATTAACACAAGCTGCTGAACAGGAAAAAAAAATGCTTGAACTTTAGATACATAAATGCAACCCATAGCCTATTTTTACACCAAGTCTACTTTCTTCTTTTTTATGTGTGTAACTGCAGGGATTCTGTATTGGCTGCTGCTGATACATGGGTGAGCTCCACTAGGTGTTGTGCCCGAACATGTCCTGTGGACACAGACAGGAGGACTGAAGCTGCTGCTACACCGTTCACGTGCTGCTTTCGCCGCGCAGCTGGTGTAGACATTGTGCTGCATGCCTAACCAGCCGGGAAACACTTCTTTAGAAGACATGTCTTGTCTTTATCAAGGAAGAAGGGATCAGGGAGAAAGAGACAAAGAGAGAAAAAAAATAGGGGGAAAGTTTGTCAGCTAACGTCTAGGGGCTAGGTACAGTAAATGGTGCAGCAGAAACTTTGAGTGAAAACCTTGCACAGCAATAAAGTGATATACACATGAATAATGCAGGAGCATTTAGTTCAGTGCTTAGGCAGTGGGGGAATCAGATGTCCCTGGTGCCCTGAAGGATTCCAGTCTACTGAGCCAGCGTCTCTAGTCTAGAATAGACCAACACAGACCCAAAGGAGAATCCCAGTGCTCCGCGCTGTCCTGCCAAGACAAACGCACAAAAGACAGACACACACACTCACCACAGTGTGTGCACACAGACATGCATCGGTGATCGTGTATGCACATATTCAGCCACTATGCATCACATAAATGCATGGATACTCCCACATACAACCCCCGTCGCTGACACACACACACAACCTCTCACACACACATACCCTATTTCTCATCAGTAAGGAAAACAGTCAGACATAAACTGTAGAATGATTCACCGTGTTTAATGTCATTGAATCCGCATGTGCCGAAGACAGCAACCGATTGCATAACATTAAAAGTGTTTGCCAGCGATGACATCACAGATAAATTAAGGACTGTGTGTGTGTGTATGTGTGTGTGTGTGTGTGTGTGTGTGTACAAAAAAGCTCTGAATAATTGCAGAAACATTGGCTTGCTGTTTGCTTTACTTTTAGGTAATACTTGGGGGATTTAGGGTTTAAAAATAAGTCGGAAGAAACAGTAAGTGAGGGACTCTGGAAGCTAATGGAAGTTAATTTCACAGAACTGCTGGGATGATTTCATTTTGTCATCTCAGCTGCCCAAAGAATCAACTAATGACTAATTAATTACTGCACATATCCAGATCAAATCATCTGCTTCTCTTTGCCATGCATATTCTCTTTGGCTGTCATTCAACCTCTCTCTCCTTGTCCAAAAGAAGCAGATTCTTGGAAACTAATTCTTTTTTTGGGGGGTTTTAAAAGAGCAGCACCTAACCACAACAAATATGCATCAAATTATCTTATTTGGTAGAAAAAAAAAAAAATCTTGCTTCTTGATCAGCCTGTGGACGTATGGCATTTATGCAGAGGTGCGTGCATGTTCGTGTGTTTAATATGTTGACACCAGCCGCTATTTACCAGCTTCTCCTCGACATTAAAACCATTTGATTTCCATTCAGCCAATGTAAATGAGGCCAGGAAAGCGTCGCCTCTGTAACATATGCAGCTCCTCATTTGCTGCCGGGGCCAGTGAGCAGGGGGCAGGGGCGGGGCTGGTTTTCACATCGGAATGGTAATTCTCCAATCAGCGAGGTGACATGCTCAGGCAAAAGAAGGGAGAGCCGCACAGCAGCTGACAGGGACATCAGTTTCACGAAACATTTCCTCCTCTGCACCTGAAAGCGCGGCATAATCACGCGCAGGGGCGATGCACCATGAAATGGAATGGGCGCCCAGATCCGGGGGAGTGGACACAGTGCCGTGTCCACAGAAATGAGGGTCATTCTTTACCCGGAGATGCCAGTGTCAGGTAGAAAAGACCCTGCAGGTCCGGGTCATGCAGGCAGCTTCATAATATCAGTCCATGTCAATCTTAAATTTTTTGATTTGGGTGAGGGAGAAATATGACGTTTATATATAGTGTCGCCAACATCTGTATCAGGTTATCCTATAGAAGTGTGAATGTAAGTGGAGGCGATATTTTCTCACATTTACCCAGCATGTTAATTGAAGTGGACATTTGTCGAATCGGTACGCCGCACAAACCCCAATGGAATCCTCACACCACCGCAAACTGCGTAGTTTGCATGTATTTGCGGGCATTCGCTTGTATTTCTAAACCCCCCCCCCACAGGTCATGTGTCTTGTACGACACATTTGAGCTAGTAGAGGAACAAATGTGTACCAAGCGAGATAAGAAACGACTGCAGCTAATAGGCTTTGCTCCCAGAGAAAGTTCAGCCCGAGCCCCACCCCCCCCCCAAAAAAAAAAAAAAAAAAAAACATGATCTGAATCCTCAAACCGGTTCCTTTCTCTATCTGCCAGATGTATCAATGTTCCTCCAAGCAATCAAGAAGTAATTCCCTTTATCGGCCAACATGAATATTAAAGTTTTGCGCTTGAGGGAATCGAGGGTATAAACACCACAGTCGCCAGCACCTGTCGGGGACTAGCTGATGTGGCGGATGAGTGGCTCACATGGCTGTAAAGATACCGATGTTGACATCGGCCGGAGCTGAAGAGCAAGAATACTGATTAGTGGGAGCGATTAGCATCTTTGTCTTCAGGTCCTTGTCATCTGACACATGCAAATTTAAACCAGCGCGACAGCAACAAAACCATCACATTAATGTTGTTTACATCCAATGCAAATGAAGAGTAAATAAACAAATGTCTGAATACAAAGAGAGGAGTGGAAGGGTTCCCCAGACTGGAGACCTTTTTACGTATATGCAAATGGTCGTTTTCTAGTGGCGTCGAGCAGGAAATTAAGACGGAGAGAAGCAGAATCACAGAGCAGTATGGAAATGTGCAGATGTGCGGATATGCAACGCTGCTTCATTATGACCGGAAAAATGGCCCGTGTTAATATTCAAACATCTTGATAAACAAAAGACACAAACGAAGATGGTTCCCCGAGGACCAGAACAGAACGCTGATGATCTTAACACTCGCCAAACATCATCCGAATCCAGGGCAAAATTTGTCTTTGCCCGTTACACAATTACATTGCGTGCATACACGTGTGTACACACACACACACACAAACAGGAGTGCACACACACTGCTAAATAAACAAAGAGTTGGACATGCTGGAACATTTAATGTGCATCTGGGGTCAAGTCTGGTTATGCACTTAGAAGCAAGATGATGGCGGCAGCCATGAAAGCTAGCGACACCTGCAGATCATTTATCAAATTGGCCTGCCGTTGTCAGAATTTTCGGGGAAGTCGGGACTGATTCCGCTGCGCATATTTCTCCAGATGCTATCAAAGAAAAACAAAAATAAAGACAGAAATCAGGTTCTGACGGGGTTGAAAACTAAATGATTTGTCCGTAACAAATCGGTCCGACCGAGCGGAACAAACGTTTCCTTTCCTTTTGTTTTAAATTCGCCCCGACTTGTGCCGTCGACTCGTCATCATCTCGCTTCATGGCGGCATTAGGGTCATCACCATACCCTCAGTTAATGGACAGAGTGGAGAGCGAGAGAGTGAGAAACAATCAAGCCAATTGTCCTTGTGTGGAGCACACTATACTGTTGACTTTGTCATGGTGCCATGTTGGATGGCGTCCACTCCATCATATCCATGCCCAGATGCTACAAGAGAGATAAGTGGATTGCACAGAACAGGCTTGTCAGGGATCCCATATATTCACCCTGAATCTGTGGATAGTAGAACTCAAATAGGCTTTTAAAGTGAAGTGATTTAGATTAGGTTTGGGTGTTTTTTTTGTCTCTTTTATTATAGATTGTTTTACACTGACATCAACTTGGCTCAGCCTGTAGGCATGTTTCTTGGAAACAAAGCAAAACTGCTGGCAGTATCAAATGTTTTCAATGGCTTGTAGAGGCCAGAAAATGTAACATTAGCTACCTATTTGAATGCTTAGCTCATGAAGACTAGTAAATGGGAACTGGAATGATTCTTGAAACATCATTTAGAAGAAATGTCTGAGGTTACTTTCCCTAGAAGTTGGGCTTTACATTATTAGACACCAATACGATTTGATGGGAAACTGAAAATTAGGTTTTGCATATTTTGGTATGTCCTCAAATTTGGTCTAGCAACGAAGCGCTTGGCTCCATAATGAGTGTTTTAAAAGGAAAGTGAAAATTGTTAATTTCCACCTTTTTTCATTGGATAGTCTACTATGCTGTTTGCTTCTGCTTTATCAGAGTTTATTGCCTGCTGATTATTTTGTGGAATGACTCCCTCACAATAACACCACTGATGCATTAAGTCAAGATAAAAGCAATCTAAATATAAACAAGCATGATGGCTACGCTAAATGCACCCAACTAATGGTTTCATTATTTCATAATAAAAGGGTTAATTTATATTCAAAATGGCTATTTACACGAATTGTTCTTGCATATATGGCTCTTAACAGAAACGCTCTCCAGCTTCTTCTGGGCTTTAGATTTTTATTTGCGCTATCGCCGTAGCATATGTTTTCAAATCCAGCTGCACTGGTGTTCACAGCCATTCAGCAGAGGGTTAAAAAAGAGATTAGTCAGCTTCCCGTCTCCTGCATCAAAGCACCCAATCACACACTCGCACACCCTCCTCTACACCGCATGACCCTGTATATTTTTGAACCGCAGCCAGCTCTCTTCTTTAAGAGTCCAAATCCTGGTGGCTGCCAGTCAACTTCAAAGCGGTCGGGCTGTGGCTGTCTTTCTTAACCTCCAAATCTGGCTGGTCTTGTTACAGCTGCGCTGTGGGGACAGAGTGGGCAGTGTTTGCATTTGTACGGATGTGTGTGTCTGTGCCTGCACGGACAGAGTGGGCAGTGTGCTGGGTCTGCTGATTAACCCCTGGGCCAGGGCCGTTCTCCTCAGCCAGACAGATCGGCTTTCGCCAGTCCCGGCCCCTGTAACGGGAGCCCGCTCCAACAAGCCACTTCAAAGAGACAGGGCCAGCAGGAATGTCAGGTTCAGAACCAGGGGGAGCGAGAGAAAAAGAGCGAGAGGGAAAAAAAAGTGTGAAGGAGAAAGAGGAAGGGGTTTATGTACATCTGTGTGTGTGTGTTACGAGTTGGGGGTTGCGGGGACTGTCTCACTTTCCAGTCAGCAGCAGGACTTCAGCCCTATCTGGACCTTTTTCTCGCTCAAGCGCTTCCTTTTTCCATTCGCAGTGGAGTGAAGTTGTTTTAATTTCATTTGGCTGCAAAGCAAAGACGAGCCTCATGTGTGCAGGGCTTCCCCCCCCCCTCCTTTCCACTTCTGCTTCAAGGCGATGCCTCATCCTCTCTCTGACCTCTCAGAGCCAAAGAAAATCCATCACACTCGACACGTACTTTTGGTCAGCTTAGCCAAAAATCGAACTACACTGTATCTCCGAAGAAATGATGCAATTTCACAGCAGGCAGTGAGTTAGTTTCATTATATCACAACTGCATGGGGAGCTGAGAGCTGATATTTGGATCAAAGACGTGTTACTCATTGGATAAAAGGTGGAAAGGAGAGATGATGACGGTATCCCACTTACACCACTGCTACAAACAAACTTTGGTTGAAACATTTCCTGTGTAGACACCCACTTATTGTAGGTGTAATGTTAGTTGTATATGTGTGTGTTCGCATGTTTATTTGTATCCTGTAAATACATGTCAGGATTTTTGTGCGCACATGTTGGAAAGCTGGAATCTATTTTGGAATCATTGAATCTTCACCCGTTATCTCGGGGTGGAGTATTAAGTCACTCATCTCTCCATTTACAGTGTAAGTCATACGTTTGGACACATTTTCACATTCAAGGGAAAGGGAATGTTATGTACAAACCTTTGACTGGTATATAATAAACAAAATGTAGAAAAAAAATCTGTTTCTGTACATTAACCCATTTAAGCCTCTGTGTGTGTGTCTGTGTGTGTCTGTGTGTGTGTGTCTGTGTGTCAGGGTTGAAAATCATAATAATGACTAATAAAATGACAGGAGAGGAAGTCGATGATGTCATGTGACAGGAAGCACTTGACTTAATCGTTTTGCTTAAAACGTAAAAAGTTGTCTACTATCATGTCAGAAAAAATCTGCATGAGTAACATTTAGATTTATGGCCTATGAGGAGGCTCATAGGCTTCAATGGGTTTTAAACATCCCACCACTACAAGCATAAAATTCAAGTATCCAAAGTATCAGTACTCACTATATAGATTGTGTTACATTATTGTACTATATTATATTATTTGGTTTTTAGCACAAATAAACACATTTGAATGTTGTACTTCATCCATGTGGAGCCATTTTTAACCACTTTGGGTAGATTATTTGTGAAAAATACTGCATTGTATTATATAAAAGTGTATCATGTTAAATACACTTTACACAACACTGTTCACACAAAGTGAGGAACGCATTTAAATACAATTTAAACTGTAAATATAACAACGGAAACAAAGGAAATAATAATTACTTGTTGTAAAAGCTGCATCAGAAAAGTAACTAAGGCTAAGTAGAATGTGCAATATTTCCCTCAGAAATATAGTGGAGTGGATAAAGTAGCAAATCCAAAGTACATCAAAACTGTACTAAAGCACAGTACTTGAGTAAATGTACTTACTCACATACTTTCTCCCACCATTTCTAAGTGTGTGTTCTAAGTGTGTGCACGTGTGATGGTGATTAATATTGCAAAGAGACACACCCACCCACACACGCGCACACACACACACTTGTGTTGTCAAGAGATTCCCTGAAGTCACACAGAAGAATTCCCTGTGGAGTTTTGGGTTCACTGTGGCAGAGGAGCCGATCCGAGTCGCTCCGTCGATCACCCAACACTGTGCTGCCTTTTGTGGCTTGGAGACAATGGGCCGCTGCAGGGGAGAGAGACAGGCAACCTGAACCTGACACAGGAAGCTCTTAAAGCTACACAAAACAAACTGCTGAGCTCTGGCATTTCCCCCTACTGAAAGACTATCTCCACCATCATTAAAGGTGAACTCAATCGCCTAATCTCCTCCAAAGTCACTGAGCAACCGCTGCTATCCTTCTCCTTCCCCCTCCTCCACCTTTGCTCCTTCCTCCCTCTTATTCTCACCCGCCTCTTGAGGTGGAGGCCATCAATGAAATGCCATCAGATCTCTGGGGGGTTAGAGGTCATAGGACAAAAATGTTGTGTTGAATGTGCACTGTGGCGGTCTGAAAGGAGAGGCTGTGTGTTTTGTTTCGCCCTGATCGATGGACGGCGGTTCACAGGAAGCGTCTGGCAACGTTTTCTTCATTTGTTACCAGCAAAATGACTTTTGTTTCACGCTCATCCAGTAGACAGTGAACGCCTTTTAATATTGGTTTCTGGCTGCTTATATAGATTTCATGCATGTATAACCTTGTAGAAGATTGGCATGCCACTCAACATTTGGGAAAATAACAATATTGTAGAATGTGTGTTTTTTGTGTTTGAAATCCCCAGCAGGTAATCAATACCATGCCAAGAAGAGAGCAGAAAATAGCGTGTCTTGTGATGTGGACTGAAAAACAACGCAACAGACTAACAGTGAACACAAAAAGAGAGCCATCCAACCATCTCTGCTGACAATATATTGAAAACCCTGAGAATGGACATGCACATTTGCACATACAAACACATTACATTCTGTGCTACCCAAATACATATCATTTTCATGTCATCCACATTTGGCTAAGGCCATTTGCACCTCACGCATAATATGCTGCCAGCTATACAAATAGCACTGTTTGGAATTCAATTATCTGTTGCCTCTCTTTTTTTTTTTATATGCAGGCACAAGGTAAAGGCCTCTCTCTTCTCTCAACCATTGCTGTCATTGAGCAAAGATGGAAAAAATGGTATTCACCCCTCCTATTATCGCATCAAAATCTGCCGGGCCGCAGTGCACACCGGCTCATTACCTTGGTGAAAAAGCCACCTTAACCTCCATTACAAGCTGGCCCTGTAATTAATGACTTTTTAAGCTATTGAACCAAAAGCAATTAGGTTATAAAGGAGGGCTTGTTCTGTAACATGAATACCTTTTCTTTATTAGTCGCATCCGTGAAGAAGAGATGCTAAATAAATGTGACAGTCCCAGGAATTAAGATGCTAATGTTTCCAGTTATTTGAACTTGTCAATCATGCTTTTTTCTCCCCATTGTTGCGGAGGTGAAAACAAATCTGGAGTTCAATGATATTTGAAGGTTGAAGCGTTTCTGTGCAGTCGAGGTGCTTTTTTTGCTTTGGTGTGTGTGTGTGTGTGTTTACATGTGAATATGGGCTTATGCGTGTTCATGTTTGTGTGCTTACCCATGCACGTTAAGCGGAAGAAAGCAAACCAGATACAGCTTATTCCATCAGCACAGTATGCGGAGCCCAGATAAGACTTCATACAACACATTTGCTCTGTATTTGTTTTAGACTTTATCGTGTGTTCCAGTGGAGGTAGAAACAGTTGAGACATGTGGTCTACATTCTAATGCCTGGAAGGGTCAGCTCAGCGGTCAACCTGCACATTACTCTATGTCCACACAGGACAGGTTCGAACGCACAAGACTAATGCGGCAGATCATCCAAAAGGTCATCTGTGGATATTAATGTGTAACTTTAACTGAACCTGCATGAGGAACAGCCAGCCCGCTTTCTCATGAGCAGGAGGACACGGTATACCGCGGAAAGGGATAACTATGCCTGCAGGACGCGATGCAAAGTTTACGGGTCATTTCCAGCTAACCCTGACTTTTCTGAGTGTAAGCGAAGGCAAAATGACTCATTGATATTTTTGTTGTAGTTTTGCCCCAGACAGTAATCGAAGGCCAGAGTATAATTAGTCAGGCTTTTAGAAAACGTCTTTTCTTCAGATTGATCCAGCCAAACGATTCACTGCTCCTCATTATTCACATACATGCATCCTACAAATGACTGCCTGACAATAAATCTTGGAAGAGGCTAAAGTTCCCTCAATTGATTTTAACCTGTTGACGCCATTGGAGCAAGGATGCCAGGACTATAATTGCTGTAACTAGATGAAATATTCTATCATCTTTATTTAAGGCTGCAGGCGATGTCCTTATCACGGCCTCACACTAAGTTTTAGGAGATTTTGCTTGGTAACATGAGGTACAACAGGAAGCAAACTAACAGAATATGTCACAGCAACATGTGCATGTGTGTTTATCTGTTAGTTTCCTGTAATTATCATGATGTTCTTTTTTTGCACAACTCTCTGATGAAATCAATATGTATTATTAATAAAGATGAACATCAATTGTGAGGATACAGCATGGGAAAAACTATCCTCGATCCTACTCAATGTAGCATATTTAGTCTATTTTTTAGTCTGTGTGCAATCTTTTCTTTTTCTTGCATGCCACTTGTACTGCCTCTACTGCTGTTGCTAATGAAAGTTTCCCCACAAATCAAGGATTATCTTATCTTATCTTAAACAAACTAACTCATTCGTGTTGCATAGCAACCAGAGACGCGCTCAGACTTGTCGCTCCGTGCCAAACGGCACAGACAGACACCGAAACAGCGTAGATTACACTGAAATAAGCACACTGGAATTGTTCAAGCACTCAGATAATGTAACTAATGTGACTTTAGTACATCGTTTTCTTTCTTTCTAGTACTAACCGTAACTGTAAGTCCAATGTAAGTGCAGATATACAAGATTTAGGGCACAGCATCAGTGTTGTTCTATATATTTGAATGTCTTAAGCCTATTTAGACCTTTGATGAGGTTTACAAGTAAATTAAAAAAAGATGTTAAATTGCTCACAAATAAGAAAATCCATAAAGCCGCAAAATCAGTCATTTTAATTGCCAAAACCACACACATTAAAAAAATCATGCAACCCTGCTGGCACTGAGTAAATACAATTTTCAACATGGATAGTGAAAGCAGAACTGCACCCGCTCGATCCCTTGTTTATGTTTTGTCTGAAAAAGAGACACCGAGCATCCTATTCCTGCAAGAGCACAGATGAAATTGAGAATTTCATCAGCTCATCCAGGAGCTGAAGATGGATGAAGACAGAGTATTCCACCCAGCTATGTGCTGATTCCCTGCCATATGTCAGCTCATCTCGGTTGGATTTCAAGCTTAGATCATATAATTCCGGGTGTTGTTGCACCAGAAAAATCGGCTCCTTATTGTCCAGCTCACCGATATTTTCTCCTTTCGTGAGGGAGCTACATCACACCTTGAATCGCTTGACCGCGACGTCTGAATATAAACCTGAGTAATGGTCACTAGTGTTTCTAGATGGGTTTTTGCATCTTTGCCCACTACAGTGACCACCCGTGGCCAAGGTGCAAGCAGCTGATGACCGGTTGTGTTAGTTGTTTATGACCTGTCTGCTGCAGCTTTCTGTGTCCTGTTCTTTGATGGAAAAATAACCGATCCTGAGTCTCAGACCCTCGGTGGTGCCCCGGCTTGTTCAGCATTTTGCCTTTTGATGGCCCCTTTTTTGGGTATGGTTGGATCCCCAGGCATTATACCATGGTTTAAAAAAGTAAAAAATAATGCTTTATCTACTTTCTGTGGTGACTACACTTGGTTAGATAATCCATCATGTACGTCCTGTACAATGTAACGATGAAGACACCCAAAAAAGGAATATCTCACCTTTGGCAGGGAAAGAGTTACATTCAAGAAATAGTTCAACTACATCACTGCAAATGATCACAATCTGGAATCACTCTCTTGTTACATGGAGGTACGGCTGAACTCAGACTGAGAAAAGTGTAGGTGTGTTTGATTTAGGGACTAGTGCATGCCAATCCTCAATTAGGCAGCCTGAGGATGTGTTTTATGGAGAGGACAAGGAGAGGTTGTCGAGGTGATAAACATCTAATGAAATTCATAGTGTCCAATCACAGACATGTTTGTTGCAAATCACAGGTGATTTTAATCAACTAGCAGGTGATTGTCATTAAATGAAAGTTGTGGCCAATGGGCTGGAGCAATGTAAAAGTTTACAAATAATGAGAATACTATGAATATATAGTTTGAAATAAACTAAAGTATTATAAATAGTATGATAATAACGATTTATATTTAATGTTATTTATAATTTAGTTATACTAACTACAAGCCAATTACTGTAAATTGTAGTTAAACTAGTCATCAAACTAAAATTCAACTACTCTACAACACTGGTAATAGTGTGAGAGTGAGAAGAAGACTGTTTGTGTGTGTGTGTGTGTGTGTGTGTGTGTGTGTGTGTGTGTGTGTGCACTTCAGCCAGCAATCACCCTCACCGAGCTCAATTCACAGCAGCAGGAAAGCGATTGATCAGCATGGTCATTAAAAGGATACTTCAGCGGTGGTTTGGCCCTGCTCTTTGAAGTTACCAAACATCGGATTCAAACATCAGTAATTATCATTATGCAAGAGTCAAATGTTTCTGTGAGAATTTGTTTTCTATAGACCATGTTGATCATTATGGTTACAACAAATATAATTAATTGGACAGCACATTCAAATGTTTGTGTTGACTTTTCCCTCTTATTAAAATACCAAATCCTCTGAATTACAGCATGAATGACGAACGTTCGCCTTTAAAATTGACATTCTCCCAACAACCCCGTGCTTAAAATGCATTCCGTGACTCTTACGAAGCTCATTTCTTTTTCGCAGCAAATTTGTTTTAGAATTCATTATTTGCCATGAAATGTGAAAAGTCTTCTTCATTAGATAGTGTGAAATCACTCCCTGTCTGCCTCTGCCTCTCTGAAGTCCAGCTAACCATGTTAATCCCACAGCTGCGAACTCTGTGGCATCTCCCCCAATAGACTCGCAGGCCTGCTGTCTAAATAATTGCCTCATTAGTGTGTGGTGCACAGGTATGGCATAAATGCAAACTTTAGACAAGTGTGTATGCAAATCCAATTGCTTGTCGGACACTCTTTATTCATGTGATCAAAAATCAGCCGAATTATACCGGGGACCTCAGCCCTGAAATGGAAATTTAGGGATAACTAATGCATTTTCAACGAGGTGAACGGTGTGCAGGTTGTGACTCAGAACAGATGATGTGCAAATAGTTGACAGCTTTCAAGTTTGGTGTCATTACATTTTTAGATATACATTTTTATGGGGAAATTAATGACTGAAAAAATGATTTTTTTTTTTTAAAAAGAAAAGAATAACAGCAATCTGACAAAAGCCTAATAACAGCATGTTGGTAAATTGGCCTTCCTAGAATGTAAAAATACTCTCCTACCAAACTGGCCTTTGGCTTTTTCTTTGGGGAGGAAATGCAGACTTCATTCAGAATTCATTAACAGCTAAATGGTGTCAGTTTTAACCATCTACATTGCTGCAGCTGAACAGGAAAAAAACAACTATTTATGGCCACATCGTTTAATCTACGATGCAATCAACTCAGTTTGATGAATGCAAATGCAACTGACTGATTTGATTTGACGCATTATATATGCATCTGTAATCAGCAGAATCTACAATCTGAGCCCACTTATAAATTCCTATACCACTTCTTGTCTGTGCATTTAATGGGAAAATGTACATGAGGTATAGGTTTAACATTATTCTATTCATAATTAATCTTTACATGAGGCAAACTACATTTTTATTGAGAGCATGACTAGTGGTAGACATAACTTGATTGGAAAAAAAGTGAAAAATATAAAACATACAAAGAATGTGTAAAATGGAAGAGTACATGGGGAACAAATAGAAACATACAATATACGGAACAAAATGACTGCTTGAATTTTCTCCGCGGTTTTATAAAATGATGAGCTGTATACTTCAAAACTATGAATCCTAATAAGGCACTGATGCATCTTAATTTTAAATTCAGATCAGTCTGAATTTCAAATGTCAGTCTTTATGATGAAATGTCTTAATTGCCAAGATGGGCATGTTTTGCTGTGTATTGTAGCTGTAGCAAATGATGACACTCCCCTAACAGCCCAAGCAATTTAACCCGACGGCTTCAACAGCCTGCCTGAATAGGTGCTTACAGTAGCTTCATTTTTCTCCCTGTGACGATGCACCCACTGTTACACCTTTGGCCTCGGAGATATGGCTCATAGCGCATCGCAGCCATGGCAGACTGCTGCCTGTGTTGACCGTCTGACACAGACTTGTGAGGTTACCTTGAAATGGCACAAACCTGATGGACGAGATGACTTTTCCATGTACTGTTGTAATAGTAAGACGGAGTACACGGGGCCAGGTACTCGAGAAAACAAATCACACTCCGGAGTGGTGTAATTAATCTATTTTGGGCATTATGCTAATGTGTTTATCCTAAACCGCGTTTATTTATGACATCCATGGGACGTAGTAGCAACATGATGTGTTTCAAATGTCAACACAGGCTTTAACATGAGCTCACTCACTACCGTTTATCAACTTCAACATTACTGGTTGATCTGTGTCTTCTTCTTTAAAAGGTCCCATACTGTACACTTTTCCTGGGTTTAATTTGAAGTGTTGACATCATTAACAAGATATATTTTTAGTTTTAAGAAGCAAAAAAATCATCTCAATATAGTTTTTCATCTCCTCTCTTAAGATTCTCTCTGAGGTTCTAGATAGAACATGTTTTGTGTCCGTCTTATTAATAATAATGTTCTCTCCTCTGACTGGCTAATCTCAACAGCAGTGAAGTTCTAACGGCTTTATTTAAGGGCAGTGTGGATTTCTGTGTGGACTGAGCATTTTGAAACTCTGTAATCCCGCTTTCTGCAGTACAGCACCTTTAAAGGAATAGTTCTCATTATTCTGGGATTGGATGAGGTACTTATCCATCGGCCAGTCTTTTACTTACAGTAGATTTGGGTTAGCATGCTCCCAGTTTGGAGAAGCAGGCAGAAGCTAAGCAATGTAGTACTGTTCAGATCAATATCCCAGCTAGAGTCAGCCCAATTCAAGCACACAAAGTCTGTCCAAAACTTGGATGTCCTGATTGATGACAAACAAACTTAACCTTTAAGGTTCTCGTGGCCTCGATTGCTCAGTTGTGTCAATTTGCCCTGTACAACATCAGGATGACTAAACTACCTGTCTGTGCATGCAGCACAATGCCTGGTACAGGTTATTCATTGCCTATTGCAGCTCCTTACTGGCAAGTCTCACTGCATGCACATTTAAACCTCTGCAGATGATCCAGAAGAAGGTGCCACAGCCTTCAAACAGCCCCAACTAGCGTATAAAAATCCACTGTTCATATCATTCTGTTGCCTTCTAGTTTCTGCTTCTATCAAATTCAAAACCTTTGACACTTGCAAGGTCAAGCAACTAAAACCCAAACTCTCCGATTCAGGCCTGTAACTACCACCACAACACAGTACATGCACCCCACTGCAGCTGTTTGGTGAGTTTGAAAGAAATGTTGCCGTCTTTTGGTGTGAACACAATATAACAACAATCTGAGCCTGACAGGCAAAAAAATAACACTTACAGAGGACAAACACAGCAGGTGCATGCCCGCCTCCATTTTTTTTATAGCACATCGATGTGAAGTGGGATGCTGCTTCTTGCTCAGTGCTGGACTAGCTAGAGAAATTTCTGTTCAGATCACTTAAATCAGGAAAATAAAGACAACGTTGAAAAATTGGTGGAACTCTCTTGAAAGGAGAATGACAATTCCTTACATCCTTCTCAAAATCTTGCACCTACCCACAATGCAACACAAGCACTGACAGCTTGGTATTAGATTTAGGCGTGTTATGCTAACAGCAGCTAATGTAGTCTCAAGTCGCTAGCCTTAAGCAGAAATAAGGAAGAGGCTACAGATAACTGGAAACCTAACTTCTTTATTATTCCGCACTTACATATTAACTTGAATTTTTCACCCCTAAGTGATGTAACTTAGAACAATTCATAAAGTTTTGCACAATTAAAATTTCTTAAATTTAAGTTAATTATGCTTCACTTGCATATCTTGCAAGGAAACCAGGCAACAATTTCACAATTCCTTCTTTAAAAAAAAAAAACAAACATCTTTTATAAAGTTGGAAGGACCTTTACACAACCCGTCCTGAGACAAAAGGGTTGGCAAATTCCCCCCTTACTCTTGACTTAACTGCAGCCCTGTGCACATTGTAATCACATTAAGCTGTGTTTGATGTATTATGTCAAGTTTAGTGGCAACCTCCCAGGAGTGGGTTCACTTGAGAAATTTAACATAGCTGTAGTCCATATGTAATTAAAAAGTATGCTATCTCTGGCTAGAATGTTATGGCTAAGCATTGGCCCGGGTCCAGCTAACGTTGATATAATCCCACCCAGCTCTGTTTCTCTGTGGATGGGGTCACTGGGTCACTAACTGCCTCCTTGTGTGCTATTCAGCTGCGGTGAGACAAGGAAAGCCTCTTCAGAGAGTCACAGGATCCAAATACAGCTGGATACCTCCCAGCCTGTCTTTTATAATGAAAAACTACAGAGGAGAATCTATAACCTCCACATATTTTTTTTGCTTTTCAGCCTGCAGTGTAAAAAAAAATGAGAGCAATCCAAATTCTTCCCACTTTAATACATGGCGTAGCTCAAAGAAAAAAAATGAATCAAATATTGTAAATGGCTTTACTTGAAAATATGTCATATGTTTGTGATTGAAGGAGTCACATAATCAGGTCCAGAGAATGAACCAAATAGGACTATTTCACTAAATGCCGCCTGGAATAAAAGATACATTTTATTGATAATTATTGTTAAATTATTCACTTTTACTACATTAAGTTCAGAGTGGTTTACTTTGAAGAATCCACTCCCCCACAGTTTAAACAGTTCTGGTTTTATCGCATGGTGATCAATCAGACTCATTAGGTCGAGAGTAAGGTTCTACACAACTGGCCCGTCTGTTGTGGTGAGCCTCAAGGAAGTTCACAGTTCGATTAGCCAAGTCTTTTCATGTGAAGATGTAGGAAAGTGTTGAAACTCGGTTTTGTTTCAACTCACCTTCAAAGCATCTAATCAGCCTGTAAAAAAAAAAAAATGTTCAAGTCGTGGAAAAACATCCTGAGGTACTGGGTAGGCCTGAATTTCCTTCACCCAATCTCCTAATGCATATCAATGAGTAGTCTATGTTAAAAAAAAGAGATATCCAGAAACACATATGTCTAATATGCAAACCACTAAACTTGTACTTCTTATATACATCAATGAAAACATTACGGACTATGATATCGTCAATTTTAGGTTTTTACATTCGCAAATTTAAGAGGCCGTTGTAAACCACTGCTGAATTACCTTGGAGCTGATATTCTTTTTTTATATTGTCTGATAGGCGGGAGACCTTACTGTGAGTGCAGTGGGTGGTAAATATCCAGCATGTCTGAGAGTTTGAAGGAAGAAAATGAGATTGAGGCGTAATTGCCAGCCATATGCCTGCCAATGGTTCCCCGGCTGTGAGAGCATGGAAGAGGTCTTGTTCCGACCCAAAAGGTCAGGAAAAAACAACCCTTACAACAGGAAAAAGAAAAGAGTTCGAGAAGAACAAATCCTGCATCTGTAATTAAATCCCATCAGACATTTTTTATTAGCATTATGCACATATATTTGTATTTTTTAAAGAAGAGAGAATATTTTCATGAGGCATACTCTTTCCTAATTTAAATCCCCTTTGAAGAAGGCTTACAATGCTTACAGTCTTGAAACTCTTCAGTTGTAATTGATATCCTCTCTCATAGTTCTGCATGGAAAGCAGATGCTGTAATTGAATAGAGAATTGATTTCTTGCACAGTCAAATTAGCTGAATATGACCGTGCAGTGAACTGCAGGAGGTTTAATTCCCTGTGTTTACATCACGGGCAGAGCCTTTTGTTTTGTTTGTTTCACTATGCTAATATAGACTCCTCTCAGATCACACACTGAGCATTAACACACCGCACAAAAACTGATGCATGATATCCGCCTCTCCCAATAAACTTGCTCAAGGTGTCGAAATAAAAAAAACACAAGAATATTGTGTTATATGTGTGCATACGTGTAAATGTAAAGGAGTAAGGGTCACCAACGCTGAACAGATGTTCCATATATACAGTATATATATATACAGTATATATATATATATATATATATATATATATATATATATATATATCAGGGTTGATTGTAGCCCACCACAATCAACCCCACCCCGACATAACAGCCCTTAATGCCACCACTTATACAAGTGTAATGGATGGATACTCTAGAACAGTGCTGAAAATCAATTCCATTGATATTCTGCAATAACAGGCTTTTTCAAAAAATGTTTCTAATTGCATGGCCGCAAATTGTCAACACGTGTCTTGTCAGGTTTCTTTCCACTGTTAAAAAAGAAAAAGTCTACTTCACTAACGAACAAATATAGGCCCATATCATACCTTTTATTTTTGACTTAGATTTTTGAAAAAGCAGTTTTATCACCAGCAGAACAGTTTTTTTTAAGTCTTCCATTTTAATCATACCACAGGGCTGAGACTGCTCTTGTTAAGGTCTTAAATGACATCCATTTAAATATA
Source organism: Lepturacanthus savala (assembly GCA_030544235.1). Classification (NCBI taxonomy): domain Eukaryota; kingdom Metazoa; phylum Chordata; class Actinopteri; order Scombriformes; family Trichiuridae; genus Lepturacanthus; species Lepturacanthus savala. Next base: position 13,626,895 of record CM060469.1, on the reverse strand, counting down.
GACAGTGGCAGAATTTCTGTCTCAATAAAAATGGTTCTCAAAGATACATTCAACACAGTCGACCAAACCTTATAGGACAATTGTAAAACACGGTTCTAAACAGGTTTGAACCTAATTATGCAGAAAACACAAATTTACATAACCATTTCATCAGTGGTATCAGTGGTTCAGTATGTGCACTGAACAAATCAATGGGTGGATGTGCCAAAATTTTCTTCAATTAAACAATAAAGAATAAAACTGAGAAACTGCTTTTGGAGCAGAAGAACGACCTATTAAAAATCATCTATCAGCCTCAATCGATAACGTGAAAAACCACAAACCAGGCCAAATCTTAGTGTAATCATGGACTCAACTGAACTTCAACAGACACATTAAGATAATTACAAAGTCAGCCTTGTATCACCTGAAGAATATATCACAAAATAAAGCAGACATCTAAGCAGTATTTGGGAAAAATATATATATATATCTTCAGCAGAATCAACAACTGTAACTTGTGTGTTTACAAAAGCGGATCACATCATTCCAGTGCTGAGGTGGTTTCACTGGCTTCCTGTCTATCAAAGAATTGATTTCTAAAATACTGCTGTTACAAGGCACTGAATGGTTTAGGGCCAAAATACATTTCAGATCTTCTGCTTACTACATTACCAATCCAGAAAACTGCAGGTTTGCTGCAACTCTCAGTTCTTTTAAAGCAAGACTGAAGATTTTTAGAGCTGCCTTTTATTGAATCAAAGTTGAGGCTTTCGATTAATATCTTGCACTACATTGTAGATTTTTTTTGTAGCTTGTGTTTAAATATAATTTGTAATGTCTTATGTTGCTTTTACAATTTTTTTCTCAATGCATTTATGTTTCTGTAAAGCATTTTCAATTGCCTTGTTGTTAAACTGTGCTATACAAATAAACTCGCCTCGCCATCTGCATTGATACATTTAATTCAATACACTTGATATGTATAAGCATTCAAATTGAACCAAATCAAATCAACAAATTCCCTGTGCATCTGACTCAGATCTGGTGTTTATATTTTACTTTTGGTCCTGCTATCTGATCTGAGTTCCACAGCAAGCCTGCACATCCTCCAGTTGCAGATGGAACCATTTTGCAATACATGCTGGTTGACCTATCCAAAATTAATAGAGCAGTTCTCTCTGCAGAATAAATGTACCAGAATATATAATGGAGTGATCAGTATCACTGAGGCAATTTTGGACAGAACTCAAGGTCATCTGGTCATAGATCTATTGGTTTCCTTTTGTGTTGTGAGCGCTACAACCTTCCATATGCCTCCCTCCCACGATCCAACAATAGTTCATCCTGTTGTTATTGGCATGATTACTGGGAATCAAATATGAATACTGGTAATCAAATGTGAAACACTGCTGGAAAATAAATCTTTTCGCTGGGTTTATCCATGGACTATGTCTATATACGGTTATCCTTTCGGCCATGTTTCAGATCAGATGTTACAGGGTGGAAAATACAAGTTACAGAAAAAAGTGGAAAATGGTAAATATGGATGTATACTTGAAATAAAACATATATACGTTAAGAATATGTACAGTACAATGCACCCATGCAGAATGTAAAACCCACAGTGGTACAAGACTCTATTACTGTTCAGCAGTGTGAGACGCCAAAACACACTTGGCTGGCGGGCCTCAGGTTTCTTCAAGGAGGACACATGAAACAACGGCATGAGCAAGAAGCTTTAGAGGCTTATAGGCTGTTGAAGAAAGTTGAATAATTGGAGCACAAGGCCATAGAGAACAAACATGAGCTAACAATGCACCGCAAGGCTTTCTGTTTGAAGTGCATCGTTCAGTCAGTAAGTATCCATGTATATTCTTTTATTTTCATGCATTGAATTATTTAAATCTGTAGTGTGAAACTTTTGCTGTCCATATATTAATCTGATCAAATTCATTAAAAAGACAGCTCTAGGGGCAGAGGTGTAAAAGAAACTGTGTACAATGTGTAATCATAATATTACCTCCATGCAGACAGTATGGGGCTTACACTACAGTGACTACTTCCACTTAAAACAATATAACACAATTAAAGATACAGTACATAGTTTCTGGTGGCATCTAGTGGCGGCATTGCAGATTGCAACCAACCAAGTACCCTAAGCATGTAGGACAACCTACAGTACACTGCAAACACTTAAGTCTTGTTTTGGTACAATTAGTCCAAATTTGAGTAGAATTGCCTAATTCCAATGACAGATAATTTATCCTTTTTTGATTTGGGTCAATTTGGTCTTGCTTTTAGAAAATAAGACTAATATTTTCTTTAAAAAAAAGATTAAATTGACTAAAATCAAGAAAAAAAACTTTAAATAAGATAAATTATCTGCCAGTGGAATAATAACAATGGAATAAGAATAACAATTAATAATTGACTAATTGTATTAAAAACAAGATATTTTCACCTGATAAGGTTTCAGTTGTTGTGGTGTAATTTAGAAAAATGGGAAAGGCCAGCTGTATAGCTCTTTTCTTTGATTTGTCCATTATGGGCTATTGTAGAAATCTGGTGGTGTAACATGGTGGGCTCTATGGAGGGGGAATGCTCCCTGTGTAGATAAAAAAAGTCTCAATCTAATATAATAAAAACACAACAATTCTTATTTAGACTGAATTAATTACTAATTAATACATCCATATATGCCAAGTCTGTTCTCTAGATGTGTCCAAAATCCACAAAATCTTAAATGCAAACCAAGTAAATTATAATTATATTTAACTTCCTGCTTTCTCATGAAGAAGTTTGAGTTCTAAGCAATAAAAATAATGTCCCACACCCACACTAACCTCCATTTTGGCTGCTATTTGGTTGCCTGTTCTAAAGTGGTCGGGTAAACAAAGGCAAAGCAAAGACACCAAAGACACACTCCATAGCGATGGTTGGCAGTGGTGCATCTCTCCATTGTTTGCCAGCTACCATGAAACATAAAAAGAACAAGGAGGAAAGAAATCACAACAAACATGTTGGAGGAAATGCAACACTCACTGGAACGTTGAGCACTGCGGCTGTCGGCAGGCCAGGAAAAAGGCAAACAGCACAGTAAGACAAGACAAGCTGGGTTTCCAAACACTGATGGGTGTCTGCTTTATTCCACTGCTAATGTAACTTGTTGCATGCTGTGCGTTGGTTACTGTGTTGAAATGTCAGTCTTGTGTGAGGATTACAGTTTTCTGTTCTGGTTTTTGGCAACAAATCAATATCCTAATGTAATGATGGATGACAACAAAGTAAAGTAAACTAATCTTTGACTTAGAAGTGGGTAACACAAAGTTACACAAACGTACTTCTTAGGCTACATCCTCGCTAAAATGTTTTAAACAACTAAAATTTGATGCATTTTTATCCTCCAAAGCTACTCCTGTGTTTTTGAACCACTAGAATGGAGATTCATTGAAAGCCCGTTTTAGTTTGGAAACTTTGGGACTGCATTTTAATGTGGAATGGGCGGAAACAGGACCTTTGAAAGCGATAACGCAGACATGCACACTCACTTCCTGATTGGGTCTTATCAGTCACGACGTGTCCTTCTCCGAGTCATCACACGCCACACCAAATCATTTAGTACAACCTGGAATACAAGTAGATTTAAAATGAGGTATTAATTGTCACAGCTTTTTAAAGGGTAGAAAATAAAAGACAGACCAACAATTGTAGAGTGCTGCGGAATCGGAAATTGAAACCGAATCTGTGTTATGCACAGTGAGTTAAATGTGGTGGCAGATGAGGTCATATGGTAACTACCTCTAATGTTCTTCAATGGTGTCTTTGTTCAGTGACCCTCCACTCAAGTTTTAAGTGCACTTTCTTTGCAGAGTGTTAAGATTGTGAGATGGGACATTTCGACATTTCTTAAAATCCTAATGGCTTCTGTGCTTGGGGGAAAGAGGGTGAAACTTAATTGGAATAGACTTTTCCACCTCTAAATTTTAATGAACTGCTGGGCTGAATGTCTCTTATTAGGTGAAATTGGCCATTAGCATTTTAAATGACCAGCTATCTTCATTATAATCAGGGTGAGATGCATTTCTGTGCTGAGGATCTATTGATTGCTTGGCAATGTCAAAGTCTGCATGAAGACATAGAGAGGCAGACTGCGTGTGACAGGTTTCGGCCGCAGCTGCAACTGGATCAGTGCAGCCGTCGGAGCAGCCAGGCGGAGGGGAAAGGGAATAATCCGTTTTGCACACTTTCAAATAATTACAGTAATATGAAGATAATTACAGTGGAGGCAATGCAGCTTTATCATGAGACAAACATGTCCCATACAGTAATTCAATTTATGCTTCCTGTGAAAATAATCACTCATTCCGATTACGCAGAGCGGAGATGACACAGTTGTAATTGTGTTTTGTTCTTCAGTACAAAGTGTGTGGATTCTAAATCTGTGCCCCATATTTTACTATAACCAAAGCAGTGCCATGCGTTTGAGGACTCAGCAAAAATTACTTTTATGCATACAAACTGCATTCTAATGGTCTGGAGTGCTAATATTAAGCATTTCACATAAGAGAACACTGTAATGAGAGTGGAATACATGCATATGAAGCTTTTTTATTAATTACTTTGAATTCATTATGATGTATTACAATTTCTGTGGCGCGCTATACATTTAAGAGCAGTTAATATTTGACAAGGGTCTTTTTTAATTGCCTGCTTCTGAGAAGGAAGGAAAATGTTTAACATTCATCAGCATGTCGACATCTGCCGTTTGATTTCTTTTTGCCACTTTCTAATAACTCTAATGGAGAAAAAAAGTGCTACTTATTACAGTCTGCTTTCAAAGTACTAATGATAAGAGAGTGATGTTATTAAATAAATATTTAATACTAATTTCATGAAAAGCCTTTGTTTGATAATCACTGCTGATTTCTTATTAGAGCAGTTACAGTTTTCACCACTTCTCAAAATTACCTTGGGTTTCTCTGATAGCTTTGACAGTTTTTCAATTTTTGACTCAAAGCACCCCGAGCAAATATTTGAAAGCCTTTCAGACTAAAGCAAACTGGAGACCAAAGTTGGCAAACATTTGCAGTGTATATCACACAGACCTTATATACAGACACAATCTCATGTGCCTCTAACTCATTATCAACCTCCGAATCCCAAAGTATGATCACAATAATCTCATTTTAATTTGAGTTATATTGCAAATTCGAGTGAGGGGGGCGGTGTGGGGTGGTGAATAATCAGATTGTCCTAGTTGGAGTGGGGAGAGTTGGCTGGTGTATGAGAATACTTCCAGATGGTGTTGAGCCGGCACACTGGCACTGAGGTAAAGCTGGGGACCCCCTCCCTCAGACAGCGTGCCATGGCCTCACCCCTCCACGCTCCGCTGTCTCTTCTTCTACTCTCTGCCATATTTCCCTATCCAATCTCAGTATCCCTGCCCCTCTTCGCCCTCCTGATTTCCTCCTCTTATCTCCCGCTACCCATATCATTCTGGCCTCTCACCCCACCTCTCCTCTCCTCCTCTTGCCCAGCCCGTACCCCTCCTCCCCCGCCTCTCCCGACACCACTGCATCTTTTTGCTTATCCAAACAGGTCTTGCAGTGTGCTGCCCCACATTAAGGACAGAGCCAAAGCGGCACTGTCCCCCCTTCCCCATTACAACCCTCCCCACACACACACCCCCACCCCTCCCTCACTCTCCTACTGGGGGCGACAGAGCCCTGCCCTCCGATTACACTGGGGGCGCAGGGTTAGAATACAGCCCTGAGGGCCGGCAGCTGTCAATTAGTGATAACTGCTGAGAAAGAGAGAAACACACACACTCCCTCCCTGACTCCCCCCCCCCCCACACACACACACACACCCTTTTGCTCCTTCGTTAATCAGGGGGCCATCACCTAGCAACGGTCCCGAGGAAGTCCTCAATGGGGATGCATGGTGAGAGGCGCACACATAAATGACGACGAGGTGGAGAGAGGGATGGAGAGAGCCGGAGGAGGGAGAGAAAATGATGAGAGGTAGAGGGGGGTAGATGGAAAGAGGATAATGAAACCCCTCCAGAGGACATTTTGATGCGAGATAGCCATTGCCCAACGTAAAGAGTCAATGTTATTCACATACTGTCCTGCAAATCCACAGGTGTTTGCGAACCTCTGCTGTCGAAGACGGCGAGCTTTACGTGTTTTTACACCCCCCACTTTCACGCAGCACACGTCGAGGAGCGGTCCGCATGAAAACCGAACTTGTCTCAATCAGGGAGGGCTTTTAAAGAATGTGCACGCAAAAGAAAAAAAAAAAGCTTCATTGAAGGAAAGTGACGTCCCGCTCCTTAATAAATTCACTTCATCAGGCAAACTCATTGCCTCGTTCCTCCAGGCGAGTTCAGTCCTCTTGCAAACACATTAATATGAGGTGAATATGACTGCTGCATGCCAGAGCGCCCCCCCCCCCATCCAACCAACCAACCAACCACCACTAACCACCACCCCCGCCTGACAGAGTGGCAGCACATAGAGCCATGAACAGGTGATAAATCCTTGTCAGGTTTTATTAAAACCCAGCCAGGCCAAACAGAACACCTCATATTGAGCTGTAATACCCAAGGAGATGCTGTATGAGAGAGAGGGAGAGCCTTCCTGTTTGGTATGCTCTCCAGCAATGAACTACTGTCTCCTCTCTGATGTCATTAAAGTGGAGGTGCAGGAGGAATGAACCCTCCAAGAACACACACAAACAGCCACCCACCACACACACACACACACACATCTCTGCCCCCTACTGGTCTGCCAGACCAGGGGGCATGTTATCATTACTTTCTCCTAAATCCTCAGCGCCAGAAATGATAGGGCCATGAATTGAAGGCTCTGTCATACAAAGAAAAGGCAAGGTGGACTTTTAAGTCTCAGTTAAAATAAGAGTTATTCTTTCAAATCAATATTCTTAACCTCTTTTTGAAGGATTGATACAAGGAAGGCCTGTTAAAACTGGAAACAGATTTACATAGATACTGTTTACATCTCTCTCACTTCTAAACACACACACAGTTAAATATTATGCTACAAAAATGAACACCCCTGGAGGCCAATTTCTGTGTTTTTCTTTAAGTATTCTATTTTCCCTCCTGAGTGTTTTTTTTACAGTCGACCTCTTTCCAGGTCAACCTGCTGACTGGACAACAATAGAAATCATCCCTTCGCTCATTATTTATTTACCTGGCAGAGGGGTACTTTTGAGACAATTAATCAAGTCAGTGAAAGATTTATAAGCGACTTGACCAGAGCGCTCAGACAGTAAATGGGGAAGGTTGTCAACTATGGGGAGTGATCTGTGCAAACCAATTACTCTGTCATGTCATGACGACCCAAATAACCCAAGCTGGCGTTGTTGAGACAATATGAAGCCGAAAATATGGCCGTGACGCCTGCTGTGTTACTTCAGTGTTTGAGCAGTGGACTGGACGCTGTCATGGTTCTACAGGGAGAAAACCAACCTGCACACTTGAAGAATGCCTACGTGCCCTTGCACACGGGAGCACACATGTACTGATATGTACGCCTCATAGAGTCAGACGTATGAAGTCACACACACCCGCATGCGCAATAATGAACAATACCTTAACACTGCTGACAGTACATGTGGCTTCACAAATGAGTGCACACACTGTATGTAAAAGCTTATGTCATCTCAGCACATTTGTGCAGGTCCATCTGAAAGGAGATAGCCACGCTCCTTTCCTCCCTCCCTCCCTCCCTCTTTTTTTTCCTCCTCAGTCGCTCTTTCTCCTTCCTTCTCCCTCCTCTGTGTCTTTGTCCTTGATGACCAAGCTGTTGGGTGGTCTGTCTGACCGCGCTGACCCTTGCGCTCGGGCTGACGTAAATTCTCTAATGGTTAGCATCTTGCTCCTCCTGTGACAGGCCTTTCTGTGCACAGCTGACATGCGCCGATGTTACTGCCCGAGGTGGAGTGGACCGCCTCGGTTTTGCTTCAACAGTAGACACAACAACTCACAGCAATCTATCGCACTAGTCTGTGGTCCTTTTTACATGGCCATCCAGCCAAAATGGAGCAAAGAATACTTTCCATTTTTCCGCCTCTGCCTCAGTCTGTGCGTTTTACACTGGACTAAACAAGCCACCCTTTTTGCCTTGAGTGTGTCTTTTAAGCTACATTCAGACTGCAGCCTGAAGTGACCCAAATCCATTTTTTTTCACCTATGCAATCTGTATCTAATCTTTTCATGACAGCCGGAACGACACAGGTACGTTTTTGCAAATGCAACCCAAACCACTTGGATATATGGTCCTAAAACTGATAGATATCTGATCTTTGGACAGAAGACTTCAGTCTGAATGGCCAGGTAACGTCATCAACAAGAGAAAAATGTCACTATTTTATGGTGAAATAGGCAGAAGCAAGAAGAAAACAATAACTATGATGAACAATAATACAAAGAAAAACCTTGCTCTTTTCTTCCTTAATCTCAAACAAAACAAATATGTTTTACATGCGCTGGCTAGGTAGCGGGCAGCAATGTTAAAATCACCAATAAAATCACCTAAAATATGCCAATGGGCCAAAGAGATTGGTTGAGAAGACTGACAGGCTTCTGCTAAATGCTCTGATGTTGTTGAAAAATAAATTCATGTGATGGTAGTGCCACCATAGTGCTATCTCCCTTCCCGACATAATGGCGGCATATGACCCCCATTCTCCCTTTTGCACCTTTCACACAGAGCAGTGTGACAGAATAGGTAGCCATAAGGCTGTCTTGAACAGGCTGTGTAAAAGGGGCTGGTGAGTGTGAGTGCAGCAACACTCCATAAGCATCTTTCTAATCAATATTCACTCTTTGTTCAGACAATGACCTTACAAATGGTTCTATTCAACTGTCTGAAACACAGACTCGTGAGACTTTAATTTCTTCTAATGACGTCAGACAATATGTGATCAATTTATTGTGCTATTTCTTTTAGAGACTACATTATTTGAAAACACTTGGCTCAGCAACATTGTGGCCATGCATGTCTGAGTTCTACTAACCTTTATAGCTTTGAAAAAGATCATAGAGTGGAGAGGATATAACTCGACTTTTTTTTTTTTTTTACTATATGATTAAAAAAAGGGGGAAAAAAAGGATTTTTTTGTGCAAAGGAACTTGCCATAAGCATTTGATTAGCAGTAAGCATAAGTTGGCACTTACAGAAACTGTAGTAAATCAACTATTAGTGTGATCCAATAGACCCAGAAAAGGGCAGTTTTGCCAAAATTTCTCTTCAGGGACGGATTTATCTTATGCACTGGCATCCAATATTTAGTTGGCTTAAAGTAAACCAAAAGATAAAGTGGTAAGCATGAAATATATTTGTTTTTTATAGAAATTGCAACAAAGAAAATATATTATTTTTACTATTATCTTGTGTAAAAAGGTGCTGTGCTACGTGCAGTTCCTAAATAATTATCATTTTATCTGCTACTCCCATGGTAAACACATGTAAATCCAAAGCTGAGAGATTGTAACCATGTCTTCATTATTGTTAGACCATAGCTCTCACAGCTGGAAGGTCTTAGGAAATCTTGGCGTAGCTACACCGGTTGGTGTTCACTTTCAGTTGTGAAAAGTGTTTGCTCTTCACCTAAAAATAACAGAAAGAAAGAGAGAGATGACAGGAATTGATTCGCTGTTCTCCGCTGTAATTCAGTCTTCCATTTACTGTAAATATACAGCTGGAAAAAGGCAAAGCGCCAGGCAAACGGTGATGTTTGGACTGCCAAATTAAAAAGAAATCTTACAGCATGGTTCCTATGACACGCAAGAGAGTATATCCTCGGCGCGGCTCCTCTCCCGATCTCTTATACTTTCGCCCGCCCTTTATAAACATTGCAATCAGCGCATCTCTCATTCAAGCCATGTCTAACCCCACAAACCAAAAACAGATCACGTAAAACTATGTTTTATAGCCGGGGTTCAAGGAGAGAAGAAAAAGGGATGCAGCGGAGCCTGCTGCTTCTTTTATGATGGTAGACGGAGAAAGTGAGCTGTGGGGAGAGAGAACTATCAGACAGCCTGGGACGGGTCAGGGTTGAAGTACGCCGTGGTAACAGCGGCTGCCTGTAAACAGAGGCACACCTGCCACTCTGCAAGTGTCTGCCTGCTGAGGAGAGGTTAGCGCTGTGGCGTCTCCCAGCCCTGTTTATACAGTAACCAAACAGTAAGAGAGGAACCAAAGAGTGTCTTCAAAGACAACCTGACTATGTAATCACTCCTGTTTGGGCTTTGATCTCAGGGAGGGGAGAGAGAAAATAATTACACGTTTCTGGGTGCCCTTTTACAATGAATGAAAGGCGATGTTAGATTTGAATCGTATGGTAATGGGAGGTTGTCTGCGCGAATGTGATGGGGAGGTGTTGAATGCTACTTGAGGGAAATAAAACAAGACCCGCTGAGACATTTTGTTCTACCAGCCCTGAAAGCTTCTGGCAACCTGCCTCATTCTGTCTCCAACCGAAACACAGAGGAGGGGTCAGAAAACCGACGCGAGGGCTGACATCATCTTGCTCCCGGCGGTGGTGTACTGGCCGTCGGGCATACCGAGACAAATCTTGGTGGGCCGCCACGTCGTTCAGCCGGCGGACCGTCCAAAAAAATCCATAAAGTTTTCACCGGCCGTCTGGCCCTTGTCTGTTTTTACCGGCCCTTGTCTGTTTTTACCGGCCCGCTCCGAGTGTGCCTGTCATTCAGGATGCACATAGGAGAGTGCTGCACTTATTTGCGCCAAAGCCCGCTTTGAAAAGTGCTTTTAGCCTTCTTTTTTTTTTTGCATGTCTCCCTATGATCTAGCCTGTGTGTGTGATAACGGAGCAGCCTGAGAACGGTATTAGAATTCCATTTTGCAGACGTTTCCTTTCATCTTCTATCAGTACAAAAGCCCCAGACATCAAGTAGTCTGGAGCATTGACAGAGATGTCCTTATTTTGATATAATGAACCCAAGCAGGGAAGAGCACATGAGGCCATTGTCAAGAGGTCTAGACGGCGATATGATGAAAAGTTAAAATGTCTGGATAGTATGAATTTGAGTTGTCTTAGCCTGAAGATGAACAAAATCATCACGAATTGGTATTAATGTGCTCAATATTTCATCATGGTCAGCATGCTCAGACTTCTTTCGATATTGAGTTTTGAGTATACTTCATAATAGATGAAAAGTGATTAAATGTGCTGCTGAGAAACCCAGCTTGCCTTGACTCTTATGCAATTACAAGCGCAATGTGTGGATGTATAATCAATTGAGAAATCTATGACAGATTCCCCATTTGGAACACATGAAAAGACAGCCAGTCATCCTTCATGTGCCCTTTGTGAGTGATGCATCTACTTCCCGTCTACAACATGTATGACCATATTGCACGCACACACAACATTGGATCCTGCATAATGTATTGAGGTTGTCTAAACATGATGATGGTGGAACCAGCAATACGTATCAGTCATCCTGCCGGGACTACAGGCTTCCATTTTGAGTGATTGGGCTTTGAGAGGGCTCAGTCTGAGTGCCTGGAGTCTTGACTGTGACTGCATCTGCAGGCTTTGACCCCACAAATAGAACTGACCTCACTCAGCTATTCTCTATGGTATCCTGTAAGACTGCCAAAAGGATTTGAGTCCAAGAAATTGCCCCTTTTTTGTCTCACCATTCTTCACCAAACCCAACAGGATTCCAGAGAATTTGTAGTCCAGTTCAAATATTCTTACATTCAAATGCTTATAATAAAAAGCTTATTATTATTATTATTATTATTACATTATTTTTACTATTGCTAAGTAGTTTAGCTGCCTAAACCTAAAAGCATTTAGCAGAACAGACTTGGCAGAAGTGGGATATCGTATTCATAAGTATGTTTTAATTAGCATATAATTTAATCAAAATAAGAGCTGTTGTATGTTTATTACCTGAGATTGAGCCATTTTTATCTACATGGGGAGCAGTTCTCCCTCTGTGAAGCCCACCATGTTGCACTGCCAGGTTTCTATATGATTATGAGAATTATTATACTCATGCCTTCAGGCAGGAAACAGGAAACATGTTGCATGCTGCTCTGAGTCCACTGTTCTCTGTGAGGTACTTAGGTAATTCTGATTCTTTTGGGTATAATGACAAAGAAGGCGTTATTCAGGAGATTTTCGACTAATTATTCAAATCATCTACACCTTATCGGAAATCATTGACAACCTACGTATTTTGTTGTTTGGGTAGAAGGTTCCAATGCATGTCTATTACCAGTAAAAGTAAAGAGTATAATGGGCTTCAATCACTAGTATTTGTGTAGAAATGTTCTTTCTTTGTGCAAAAAAAAAAATCAGCCTCCTGCCACACCCCCATTTCTCTATATAAGGAAATATGTTTGCCAAGAGGTGTATCACTGAGGAAAGTGGCAAAGAAAAGGAGCAGGCTTCCAAAGTGTTTCCTCTGGAGTGAACATGGTAAAGACAAAGGGCTGCAATAACCAAGGCAGTGAATGCTGGGTCCCTCGAGATACAGACTGTGGCTGAGATAAAATATAAATGGTTTGACATTAAAGTTGATGCGAGGACGAAAAAAAAAAGAAAGAATAACACACCCGAAGAAAAAGAAGGAAATAGGTGGAGGACAAAGACCACCTGATGTGTCAGCCCAAGATGAGAAACTCACCACAATTCCTGGAAACAATAATAACATCTATAAGTGGGATACTCCCCGAGAAATGGGGGTTAAATTGATGACATCCAGCCAGGACTTTCACCTAGAGGTCATTTATTTCATAATTGTAAGATGTTATACGCAATCGCCTGTGGGAGTGATCATTATAGGCTTATGTCAATAAAAATAATGAAAAGCAAAACTGAATATTCTCATATGCATTGTAAGCTGGAACAGGACACTCAGTGTAGTTAAACGTTTTTTTATTTTGACAATAATTGATGAGGTTATTTAATATATTTGGCCAAAGCGTTATAATTAAAAATGTTAAATATTGTTGTCTATCAAATCCTTTTTTAAGGACCATTTTTACTATGTTTACATAGTTTTACTATGCTTAGCTGAAGTCTCTAAGGTATTGTAGGACTGTAGAAAGTAACATTTTTATTTCTTATTGATTATAAAGAAGGTCTCACCAGGTCAGTCAGCCATTAAAAGTTCAAATCAGAGGAGACACAATGTAACGCTGAGTTGAGATGATTTTTAGTACCTGGAACCACAAATATATCTTGTTAGGGATATCAAAACTTCAAATAAAACCCAGGAAAGGGTAAAATATGGCACCTATAAGAACAGATTTGTGTGAACAGGCTTTTTGCGAGGCCCAATGTCTTCTGGCGATATACGTCGGTGTCATTCTTGCCTCATCTTTACCAACACAGAGATGGGACGTCACTGTATGTAAGGTATATCAACACCTGAGGGGGTGTTTGTTGAGTTCTGCTCTGCTGTCATGCCAGTGATTGCAAGGAAACAGGGATGAAGAGATGGAGGAGTGAAGCCAATAGGAGAATGGAAGGGGTGGAGGGAAAAGGGCGGGGGGGCGAATAGATGCAGATGAAAGAAAAGGCAGTGACAGATTCAGGAGAGAGGCGGCAAGGGAGGGGTGGAGAGAGAGGGAAGCGAGGGGAGAAACAGAGGCAGGGAACCCAGCAGGTGTTCCCAGCACGCCTGCTTCCTCCGCTGCAGGTTCTCGGCCTCAGCCAGGCGAGCGACGACACAGCTGCTGTCATGCAGGCCGCATGACTGAAAGACCCAGTAACCAATCTGTTACCGCATGGCACAATTGGACTTGCCTGTGCCACATCCGACTCTGCCTGTTCGTCTTGGATTTAACACAATAAGAGAGCACAATCCCACACTAGGGTGATTTTTTTTCATGTAAAGGATATGAAATGCAACATAACAGGAGACCCTCTAGGTTATTCTGTGTTTAGGCAGCCATATATTAAAAAAGTTTTCCTATTTTTTATGTTGTTTTTTTTAAATAAATAGACCTACCAATCACAAGACAAATCTGTCTGTCCGTCCATATAAATGTAACATAAAGGCACCATATTTATCGCCAGTTAAGCTCTACATTTTTCTGGCACCATGAACCAACAATTTTTGAGACTTGATCTTTTTTTATGCTAATTGTTGTTTATTGGGTAGCACATTCATTTCCATCAAAACATAGGATAAGAAAGATATATGTTCCCTACCATGGGTACCAGGTTAGATTTGAAGGGGGTCTTGGGAAAAAATTTAATTTAAAATATATTTTCTGCATTTTATATACCTAACCTCTTGGATTATGTCAAGAAATAGCCACCTGCACTGGTCTAGTATTAGTTATATTGGGGGTAGAACAGTTAGGGCTGTGGAGATAACCGTAGTGCTTATATATACTGTAAATTACCAAATAATAGCCAATTAACTGCCAGGTCCCCTGTAACACTGGATGCAGGTGAATATGTGTATAAATAACCGCTGCTTTTAAATAAACATAGAGTCAAATTTATTAAAAAAAAAAGAAAGAAAGAAAGAAAAAAAAAACGTGACCTGACCACTGATGACTTTTCTTCTATGCCTTTTTTTTCAGAGCCTCAGACCCGTGGATGTATTAAGTATTTAAGACATATTGTGCTCAAATGAAGTAAAAGAACACCCTCCCAGGTAATATTGCTTTACTGTCTATTGCCATGGCGCAGCAAAAAAATAAAAATGCAAGTAAAAATATGCAGAAGAAAACTCTGGAGAAGCAGCTGCGAGACCATTAACACAATACTGAAATCTTACTTTTGAAAAATGTAGGTTGGGTACATTAAACACCCTGGGTATTAGTTAAATATAAGGTAAATTATGGTATGTAACATATTTCATATTGTGGTAAAATAAATAAAAAATAGATATTTTTATTTAGAAAAATATATTTATTTAATTATAAATTAAATAAATATATGGGGGGGCACCACTTTTGGGGTGGCCAATCTGCCATACCATGCCATGCCCTCCCTGGGACCGCCCCTGCAGGCAGTGCTGGGCACAGCTGGGTAGAGAGGTTTTGAAATTCATTAGATGGCAAAATGCCATTTATGAAGAGGATAAGGACATTTATATAATTTGATTGAACAGCGTTCCGGGTTAAGTGACTGATGGCAGTCAGGCCTGCTGTTCTCCTCTGTAAACCTAATCCTGTTTCTGTGTCAGTTGGTGTGTTTTTATTGTGTCTGACACCAGGTGGATTATGTCGGTTAATTCACAATGAATCAAACAAAAGCTAATACTAATCCAGCGCAAGGCTTCGGTGTGATGTCTGATGCTCGGGATTAATTCATAACATTCCCCAACCAGCCTAATCCTTAACGAACCAGACGGGATGCTATCCTAACTGACAGTTTCTGCCTCGTTATGGCAGGGTGATATGCTTCACCTACCTCTTCCTTCGGAAAATCCATTCTGATGAGTGAGACAAAGAGGGAAACCATTACAGAAAGAATAAACTGGGTAAAAACTTTCCCAACAGCTTTTCTTCTGCAGCTATTAAGCTCGTCTTGAAGCCTTTTGGAGTGTGTTCTTCTCCTCTTAAGGTTTAGGCTTTGACATTTTGAAATCAATAGAAGGCAGAAAGTTTTTTTTTTTTTTTTTTTACAGTTCCATGAAGCCTGGGTGAAAACACTTCAATCAGGCTTGCAGAGGACCTGACACAGGAGACGGAGGGATCGATCCATAATGAGTGGAGCCCTACCTGGGGTTCCTCTCAAGGCTCGTCTCTTCTCAGCAACCTCAAATCCAGCAAATCCACCAACCCCACTACATTCGCTGATTACATCAACTTGCTATAGTAGCAGGTATATTTTGTCAAAAAAAAGGGGGGGGGAAGTGGAAAGAAAACCGCCTGTGGAAAGGTTGCTGATTTTGTTCTTTGTTGAAGTTTTGCTTTTAGAACTAGTGATTTACTCGCAATTCATTTAAGGTGCACCAAAAGACGATGATAACCACTGATCGGCGCAAATAACAGGAACCTCTTTTTTTTCTTTTTTTTACTGCAATTATTGTAAAGTGCAAAGAACTGTTAAAGTGTCAAGCGCTGTGGTGCTTTGTAATAACTGACATGAATAAACTGGCAAGCTGTAAAACTGTTCTTGCACCGCAAAGTACTTTATTGCAAATTACCAAGGTTGGTCTTCCTCCAACTGCTGTGTTTGTGCTGACCCCCATATCTTGGTCCTCCTCCCTCCCTCCCTCCGCTGCAGACCCAGCCACTGTTCCAGAAATGTATTGGCCATTTCAAAAGATGCTATTGTATCATCAAGCCAGCCTAGTTAATTAGCCGGCCTTCCTCTGTTGAATACACAGTCCCTCTGGGCCCCACAGCTGCTCCTACTAGGGAGGTTAAGTGCTAAAACATGTTCCCCCTCCCCACTATATGACTCACAGAGGTATTGCGCCAATGGATTTCTAGATACCTTACAGTACTCTGGGCTTGTCAGAGGGCAGAAGGGAAAAGACGTGATGATCCGATAACATTTTTCACGAGTGAGTTTTTTTTTTTTTTTCAAACACGGGGTAAAAATGTAGGGGTTGTTGCAGTTAGGAATAAAACATTTAAGAGATCCAATGTCATTTGCATTGAAAACGGCTTCGCGGTAAATCCTGCTCAGATAGAAGTGTCTCTCCCTCCCGCCGACTTCAAACGGCATGACCTGATAACAGCCTGTTCACCTCAAACTCCCTGTATCTCCAGGAATTCATGTGATGTCATCAAGACCGACTGACTCATTCTCCCTAAAATATGTTTACCCACGCAGATCGCCCTGTCAGCACTTTGGAACGGCTTCGCCTCCATCACATTAAAATAATCACTGACCCAGCAGTAAAAAGTCACCGAGCTACTAACACCAACTCCCGTATACAGTATGAAAAAAAAAAGAAAAAAAAAACAAAACGTTAGGCGATTTTTGTTTTTTTGTTGTAAAGAAATACCTGGGAAGTATTCCACTATGGAGCATTTAAACGCTATGCAGCATTTTAGCGCCTAGTAAATCTGCAGTGTAATATAGTGATGTGAGGCCTGCTCTCTGACTGTGTCACTTTTGTGTGTGAATGTGCATGTGTTTATGTGCGCCTTTCATTGGATTTGTTATATGGCGAGCCGGTAAAGCGGTCCAATGTGAAAACCATCTTCCCAAAGTCAGAGAAATGTGATGTGGATCGACGTCGATAATAAATAGCCGCGATAACTGGGGGAGGAACCCATCATCCGGCGGCGAGATGGGTCCGCGCGAGGACGAAGCAGCCATAAAAGACTGAATGAAGAGATGTAAAACAATAAGGCCAGAGAGGATGGGAGGAAAGACGGGTTGGGGGCGGGTGGGGTGGGGGTGGGGGGTGAGAGGAGGGAGGGGTGACGACCCCGGCGAGCGGGCGAGGGCGAGCCGGGGGATGGAGATAGAGAGATAGGCAGGGAGAGACGGAACGAGGGGAGGAGGAGGAGGAGGGGGCGGAGGAAAGCAGAGAGGGTGAGTCAGCCATGTCTGCACTCCATCAAAAACTGTGTCAGTCATTCACTACCACCGACCAACGCCACCCCGCCCCACCCCCCCAACCCCGTGCCCCCCGCTCCACTCTCTCTTCAACTCGCACATTAATTCCACTTCTTTTAACCGCCAGCCAGGGGTGTCCTCGACTGAATGTCAATCCCCTGTTCAGGGTGACAGGAGAGCGAACGAGGGAGGAGAGCGAGCGAGGGCAGGCACGGCCAGAGAGAAAGAGAGAGAGAGAGAGAGAGAGAGAGAGAGATAGTGGAGTGTGTGTGTGTGTGTGTGGTGGGGGTGGGGGGTTGAAAACTGCCTGGCTTGTTTTATCTGAAGGTCTTGCCCAACATGACCCACTCCTTTCCATTTTAATTGCGCCCCCCCCTTTTTTTTTTTTAATATTACTCCCATTTTTTCGACTGGCATTTAGAGACATTTGATAAGATACCACGCCACTTCGTAGTGTTTGACAAGCGTGAAGATAGTAGACATCTGAGGCTCAGATGTCTTGACACAGACAGAAAGGGTGACAGAGTGCACACGCCGACGGTGTCCCTCCGAACAACCGAATGAAGGAGGGCGATGGA
Source organism: Lepturacanthus savala (assembly GCA_030544235.1). Classification (NCBI taxonomy): domain Eukaryota; kingdom Metazoa; phylum Chordata; class Actinopteri; order Scombriformes; family Trichiuridae; genus Lepturacanthus; species Lepturacanthus savala. The sequence goes on along the minus strand of CM060469.1, from coordinate 13,608,785 downwards.
GATGCAAGAGATGATCAAGTTGGCACACGGCGAACCGACTGCTGATGTGAATAATGGGAGTTATTCCCTGCGCTGAGAAATTCCAATTAATCAATGCCAGCCTCATTCAAACCCAAATCAGATGTAAACTGAAATTTATGTCCCAGTAGACCCTCACTGTGGGTTATTTACCCCGCACCAATGTTGATATTTAATACAATTTAAGGAAGTATGGGCGTGATTTGCATGTATGTATGGACGCCTGTGTGTGTGTGTGTGTGTGTGTGTGTGTGTGCGTGCGTACACATCCCGCCTTTACCTCGCACCAGAGGCCTGATAAATAGAACACAAGCAGTGTATATCTGGTCAACATGGCATGTGTGAAAAATAATTACACTTAGGCTGACACCCAAGGTCGACAGGCTCCAACAGCTGCCCAATCGTAGCCGGCTATTTTTCCTTCTCCTGTCTGGACTTGGCTGAGTACGAAAAACACATCACGCACACACTGTGTTTTTCATGTTGTCATATGATAGCACATGAAGGCCTCATTCAGTATCAAGAGTTAACTCGAACTGCCTGGACAGTGAAGGGGCCACAGCCATTGCTAGGGATAGGATTTAAACGTCTCATATAGTAGGAAGTGAGATTTGATAATTTTTTTTATAGGAGTATAAGAAGGCTGTCTAGGTGTTGTTGAAATACTGTCTCGTGTTTAAAATTCTCAATCCTTAAAGAAATGCGCACAGCCCATTTTTCACACACTGTGCCTTAAAATGAGCTAATGGGACTTATGTTGAAGTTGTGATGTTACTATATGTTAACTATACACCATCAAACACTTTGTTCACAGCCATTCATATCAGCCAATCAGAGGAGAGGCTCATTAATATCAAACGAAACAACATGTTCTTTCTAGAGCACCAGAGAAAATCATGAAAGGGAGATGTAAGGCTATATTCAGATGATTTTTTTATACTTGAAAGCACAAATATATCTTGTTAGGGATATCAAAACCTCAAATATAACCCAAGAAAAGCTGACAATATGGAAGTGAAATGAACACTGTGTTAAGAAATTTATATCTGGACTGCTGCAGTAACGTTGACATCCACCTGATTAGGCAGCATGCATGAAAAACAGCCAAAAATAATTTTAAAAAGTATGTTGTTGTGGTACCTTGTGCTGCTTTGCGTTCCGCAGACTAAACATTCATGCCTGCTGCCAAGCACTGATACATGACTCCATGTCATTAGAAAACCCACATAAGGAATCACAGCAGGGTGGTGAATGAAGTACTCACATCCTCTGAGTAGAGATAGAAAAAGATTTAATAAAAAAAATATTCAATAAAAAGTAAAATCATTAATTGAAAATGTTATTTGGGTATTAATACAGAAGTATTATCAGGAAAATATATGTATAGTATCAAAAGCATGATATACTTCTGGAAAAAATAAGATACACACACTTCATTCTGTTTAAAAAGGTACCAGGAGTGGAATAAAGTCACCAAAGAACAATGGTAAAGACTTGTGGAGAGCATGCCAAAACCACTAAAAGCTGTGATTAGTATTATGTATTGTGTTTATGATGTGTATGATGTTTTAAAATTATTTTTTGTCACTTTCTGCAAATAAATGCTCTAAACTATAATATTTCTACTTGGAATATAATCTAATCTTCATCATATATATATATATATATATATATATATGCCTCTGAGATGTATAAAGTAGCATATCATGGAAAAGTACCTCAAAATTGTATTTAAGTAAAGTGCTGGAGTAAATGCCCTTAGTTACTTTCCACCACTCTTTTGTCCTAAGATTTTGCAGAATCCCTGTCATGTGTTGAATTGAGTTGCAATCTCAGTTTCAGGGCTAAAGATAAAAGCCAGTGATCATTAGCCCTGCAGTCTATTCAAGCTTTCATCAGACACATATACACCATGTACAAACTTTCACTCATCGGCTCTGACACAAATGGCTTGCTGCTGACATATAAGGAAGAAAGAGCCTCTGCCTCCATCCTGGCTGGCCCTAACAGCCTGGGAGAGTCGGGAGAGTAGTTTTGGTGAAACCCGGTGGTCCCTGAACACTTAGCTCACTGTGCCATGGCCCCCGCGCTTCCAGCAGCCCACAGTGCACTCTCTCCCCTAAGAGTGAGAAATGGGCATGGGGAGATGGGGAGGCAGTCCTGGGTGAAATTCAAGGCCGAAGCACTCATGTCTCCTCCATCTACCACCTCCCACCTCAGGCGCAACACATTACCTCTCTCCTGGATATAATCACACTCAGCGAGGAGCGGGGTTTGGCTGCGCCGTTTATGAGCGAGCGATGGTGTGTTTCTATTTATGTGTGAGGCAACTCGTGTGTTAACGTATCTCCACGTCTGTATAGGGGCCATGTGAACAGTTGCTGTGTGTGGGAGTGTTTTTCAGCGTGTGCCTGTGCATACAGTATGTGTGCGCTGCATATGAGTGCCAACAGAAATGCTCTGGAAATCACACCCAGACCTATGTGTCCCCTCATAAGAGTCGCTCGCTCTACAGCTTTTTCTTCTTTTTTTTGATTAGCACCTCCTCTTTTTCATTAACTGAAAAGGTTACCGGTGCATTTATAATACCCCCATGTGAATCCCTTGTACCCCACCTGCCCAGGATTGAGGAAAAGCCCCAAATCTCTCCTAATAACCCCCCCTTTCACTCCTAAGCCACACAAACACACACCATCCTTGGTCTCCTTCAGCAGCAAAAGGACATTTCAATGGCATTGTCCTCCCCTCTGCCTCCCAAACACAGTTATAGGAATATCACCCAGCGAATAAATAACCTGGCCAGGTTAATTATTTGGCAGACGCATCCATAGATTAATAACAGAATAAAAATGCAGCGGGTGGACGGTGATGCTCTGAAAGGTATGAGTGTGTGGGGGGGGGATGTTAGAGGTTGGAGGAGGAGGAATGATGGGCAATTGAGCGGAGTTATTGGAGAGCAACAGTGCATGTGCTGGCTTCAGATAGATGTAGGAGCGGGGTCTAGCCCCAAGGCTGTGAATATGCTGTCTGGGAGGAGAGAGATTAACTAAGGCAGTTCGGTGACATCATGCCTGCAGAGACAGTTATGAGGAGTATCCATCACAGGGATCGTCTGCAAGAAATGGAAGAAGGGGGTAAAAAAAAAAAAAACAGAATTATATCTCAAAATGATATATATATATATATATATATATATATATATATATATATATATATATATATATATATATATATATAATAAAATATTCAAGGCAATAGCAGGGCGTGCGCATTAGAATGGAAAGTACTTATTCTACTCAATATTATAATTGTCAGGGAGAACACGTCATGTCATTCACAATCTTTTCTCTTCAGCAAATGAATCCTGTAGCAGATGCATGTTAAATAGTCATTTCCAAGCGAGTGTGCGGGTTGTGGTGTTAGTTTTCCCACACCAGAAGTTACACTGTGACTTTCAACCTTTTCCTGGAACTCGGCAAGTCAATCAGGGCTGAGATAAGGCGAAGGCATATCTACCACGTGTGACGAGCCGTTCGATGAAATGAGAAGCAACCCCATGTGGCGTTATTATCATCACAAATGCACAAACAACCCAAATGCCCTTAATCTAGTCAAGGGGTAAAGCCTGTATTGACCTAGTGATGTTGTGCATGTGTGTGTTTGTTTGAGTGTGTGTGTGTCTCAGTTTCTGACCTAGTCTGCTTGGTGCAGTGACAGAATCCCTAAGCCCTGTTCACCTGAGGAGGGCAGACTGGGGTAATTTTCCTCTCTTTGAAGAGTGTGTGTATGTGAGAGAGAGCGAGAGAGAGAGAGAGATAGAGAGAGAGAGGAGATGATTTCCTGTGGATCTGTTTCTTTTTCCTACAGGGCAAATCTCAATTTATATTACACAGCAGGCCTTTCTGTTGCCTATTTGTGTTTATCTGACGAAAGAGATTTCTTATTTAGATATAGTACAGAGAAACACTCTCCATTAAGACTTTTTTACTACATTTAACAACTATATAAGCATGCTAGGATGTCAAATGTTTATAGTGAAGTGTTATAATCTTTCATTACCTAATATTTGATCTATAAGACTATAATCTAAGAATTTTCTGAACAGGGTGAGCGAGGTGAGCAGGAAGAGCTCATTTCACTCAGCTAACTCAGCTGCAACGTTTTATTGATCAGAAGCTACATAGAATGGAAACAGTTTTTTAAGGGTCAGAGAGATAGAAGGAGAAACAATACAGATTAAAAAAAAAAAAAGACAGAGTGAAACAGAGGCACAGAGAGAAATTATATACTCCGCAGAGGCCAAAAACCCTGGTCATTTTCATGCACCAGGCCCCTTTTGCCTCTCCCTTCCCCCAACCATCCATCTAGCTGCCCTCCACCCACCCATCTCCCCTCTCACCCCTCTCACCCTGCAGGGCAGGCCCTGCCTTCCATCTGTTGTCTGTCCCAGCTAGGAGCAGCCCCGTTCCCCCTCCACTCGCATTTACAATTCAATTAAAAGCAACAAGCCCCTTCTTCCTCCTCCCACTCCTCTTCCTCCTCCTCATCATCTCTCTCTCTTTTTTTTTTTTTACTGACGTGCCTGGATGAGCACAGCAGAAAGGCCTATGCCCCATGTAGGGATGCAGTCATGACACACACTTACTGGGGCAATGGTAAGCAAAACCAAATCCGCAGATGATGCAAACATACACTGACACATAAATACACAGTGTGTGCAAAAGAGCAAGGGAGAGGGACACACACTCACAAACACAATGATTTTTTTTTTAATTCTCGTTTAGGGAATAAAAAACAGGGTTGGTGGGACTAAGCCCAGGAACAATACAAGTGAAGAAAGTGGGTCACACTTTGCATTAGAATAACCTATGTAAAGATGATGTAACAACCCAATAGCAACTGGGAAAAAAAGCATTTTTATAAGATAAATTAATCAAATCACAAGACTTGACTTTCTTAAATGCTGGGAACAAAAATATATCATCTTTACAAGAGAGACATATTTTTCTTATTGAAGTAAAGCTACAATGTTCATGCTCACCTATGTGGTTTGAAGAGTTCATAATTCTGGTCCAGAAAGTTTCTACAGAGGAATAATGAACAAATGAATCAACACAGTTAAGTAACTCTTTATAATTAACACGGTTTCCCCATAAATAGTCTTTTTTCATTCTCACTTATGATATAATACATGGGTAGAAAAGCATTATGAAACCTTGGGAGTCTAAATTATGTCTCTCTCTCTCTCTCTCTTTCTCGCTGCTGTAATGAAAAGCAATATCCACAGGCATCCCTTCTCTTGGAAAAAAAGAAGGGAAAAAATGAGAGTCTTTAATATTTAATTATGGTGGTGCCAACATGCAACTTTTATCACTTTCTTGTGTCATTTGCATCTCGGGCGAGCCCAGAAGATATACACAAGAGCAAGCGAGGGAGACAGAGAGGGGGAAAGAGAGGGAGAGAAAGAAAGAGAGACGATCGGGTCTGATGTCGAAAAGAGTGAGAGCGGTGATGACTACCAGTAGAAAAGGAAGCAAAGAGGGGGAGGGAAACACGCCGTCATAGGGGAACCCTTTATGACAGAGAGAGTGAGCTCAGGAGAGATAAAGGTGGGATATATGGAGGGGAAAAAACGAGAAAAGATATGGCGAAATAAAGATTAAAAGCAACAGGGAAAAACACAAGAAAGAGAGAAAAAAAATGACAGAGAAATCCCCAAAAAAAGGATCCCTGTGTAATGTCACAGTATGTTGTGTAAAGTTGTGTCTGCAACCTCCCAGTCTGTACACAACCTTGAGTTCAGTCGGCCTATATGTATTCCCCCCCCCCCCTTTCCTACAGACACACACCCCGCACTGAGGCCTAAGTCCCTGCCTGTCTCAGGCGCTGTGGCAGACTGCGTTAATGACTGATAATGTGTGTAATTACCAGACCAACAGCCACGCTGATGAAGAACCAGACCAGCGCGCGACTCCTCGTCGAGGGCCCCCTGTTCCCCCTCATTCACTCTGAATGGTGGCGGGGTCTAAATGAAGCCTTATTGGAGGCTGCTGCTGCTGCTGCACTTACAGGGCTGACAGTCATTAAGACCGGCCATCTAAATGAAAGAAAAGGGGGGGGGGGGCGCCATTACCATAAGAATGCATGTCAACGCAATTTTGATGTGGTTTTAATTTAAATGCAGAAAGGTACTTCAAGGATTCGAGGACTACATTATGGCGCACATCGACAGTCAGCATTCTCCACTAATTTAACAGATCATATATCTATGCAAAGACGTCTCTCCAAACTGAAGGCCAGGGAGTGACTGACAGTTATTACTGGGATCGTCTTCTGAATGTGTTCCTGAGATGCATTTTCCAAAGGCAGAGTATCTAAATTGCTATAAATATTTAATGCCCTGTGCACACAAACGGGGGACTGGCGTCCAGGACCTTCACCTGTGTAAACTCATAAAGCTTGTGCGAAAACCTTGGGGCAGTGGAACGGCTCTTCCCCCGGTTGCGAGAGGAGTCATAAGAAAGTCTCGGGCCATGTGGGGACGTAGGCTGACATCCAGGCCCCTTACACCGGTGGCGAGAGCAGATGTGAGATTTACAACGCGCAGGACATCCATGTTTTCCCATTATGCCATTGAAGCTCGCCTCGGGCCCGCCGATTCGAGCTGAATGAAATACGTTCAGCTGAGGATACAGGGGAAGAAAAAAAAAAGAAAAAGGGAGCAGTGATGTGGTGGACAGGAAAAGAGGGAGCAACTCTCAGCGAGCTCGCAAAAACCGACGCGCACAGGAGGTTTGTCTTGAAACTGCCCAATGTTCCGTGTACTTTCCACACTCTCCGCTCGCTCTCAGGAATAAATACTTTACTGTGTTTCCAGACATTTTAATAGCTGATATCCCACAGCTGCTCTGTCAATCTGCTGTGGTGAATAGTCATTTGATTGACTTTCATTTCAAAATATCACATAAGCCTCTTAGGGGAATATGTTCACGCCGTTTATTACAGGGAAGCTATAATGGAAGAAGAAAATATTTCAACAGCCAGCTGCAGCAGGCTGGTCTGTAAGGATCTCAAATGAAGAAGAGAATAACATGTAGATGGCTCACGTGCTTAAATAACTCAATACTGTGCTCAGCGTGGATGTGTAGTCTATATATCTGGGACTATACGTTTTACAGGCTCTGAATTCGAGGAGGCAAGAAAAAGACTGCTGAGCTGGTGGTTGGAGATTCTAAATCAGGACTCCTACTGTGTGAACCTTGATTAGGGCCTTGACTGTTTTCTTACCCCATAAATTATTCGACCACGCTTTCTCCTAAGATCACTTTTAAGCCACATGGCTTCAGACATTCTGTGGAGCAGGGTGTGCCGGTCTTTCGGGGGATTTTTTTTTTTAAAGTGTGATGGAAAGGCTTGTCTATCCATACTGGCATGACATGGTACTGCACGGCGCGGAAGTGCGAACGAGCCGTATGTTGAAACCCCACCGGTGATGAATGTGAGTAACCCACCGAGGGGTTGTTAGTGCGGAGAGAGAGCGCAGCCATCGCACCGAGCCTGACCTCCCATGCAGCGTAAGGAGCTGCAAACGGGCCAAAGCACTTACAGAGTTAAACAATCTAAATTCTACAAATGCGCCCGTGAGGGGGGGGGGTGGAAGGAACGCACTCGGAAACACACAGAGGCTTTAACATCTTTGTAGCAGGGTGAGAATGACAAACAGAGAATGTGACGTGTTCACTGGCTGTGTCAGGAGTTGCAGCAGGGGATGTAATCGCCGAAAAAAGCATGTTCCATGCAAAATGATATCCATTAAAGCTTCAAGTTAAACACATATGACAGGGAGGACATTATGTTTCTATAGTCTAAACACCAGCGCGCAGTATAACAAAAACTATTTTGACTGTTTGAATATTTTGTTGTTGAATTTAAACATTTTGTTTATACATATTTAATTATTTTTCATTGAAACTAACATGAACAAGTCATAACATACATGACACATACACACATACATACAGACATACATACATAAATATATCACTTAAATATGGCCACAGATGTCTGCATGATATGAGTAATTGTGAATACTGAAATCAACTCAATATCCATTTCATTCAAGTTGCAGACACTGATCCCAGTAAAAAATGTTGATTGTATTTCAGTGTCTTAAAATGTTTCCTTTTAATTATTTTTTTAATCGACACTCAAGTGTTTTATTTTACTTAAAGCAGGAATTCCGATGCAGAGCACAGTAACAGGGGAACATACAGAGCACAGTATCTACACTGAGTGCTGCTTGCTGCTGTTCTGAGTGTGATTTTTGTAGTTACCACAATTCCTTATAGATTTTTTTTCCTCCTAAAATGGAGCAAGATTGAACTCTGAAACTTTGTCACAAGATAAAACTGATCTTGAGGAATTCAATTTCTGCGGTTAGCCTCCGCAGGTCCCCTAATGCCTCCATTTCTTCTTTCGGTGACCTGTATTTATTGTAGAACTTTAAACCACGGAGATTCAGAGGCTAGGAAAGTACGGAGGGCTGACACACAGAGACACTGCTTGTTTAAGAGGGAGGGGGGGTGGGTGGCTGTGTGTGGGGGGGGTCGCAACAGGTTGGCTTCTGCCGGCCAGCAGGAGCACAGGAGCTCAGCAGTGCAGCTCTTCTCTGTTATTGCCTGCTGCGAGGCTGAAGTGGAGATGCGTTTCGCCGCGGAAAAGTGGACCAATCTGAGCGAAGAGAAAAAGCCCATATGTTGTGAGGTGAAACGTCGACTTGTTGCTTTCTCTTCACCTCTCGGCCAAGATTAATTGTTGATTTTGCAATTCCGCTGCAGTTACACTCTCAAAACAATTAAGGTACCAAATCATTTCATCGCAGATAGTTAAAAGCGTAGTAAGGGAAAACCATTCATATTTTAAGAACTCCTTTCGGCTATTTAAAAAATACCACAGAGGTCTATCTAACAGACAAGCTAAATGTTTACATACAGAATCCATTCCCCCTCCGCCAATTACCTTATCAAACAATGCTTCTAGGACTTGTCAATCAAAAGCTTCAATTCCTTGAATTCCGGCTTTTGTATCTCTTTTATTTCTGCTGTCAAACACACCGTCAGCTCTTGTTTCCCCCTGTTATATTTAACAATAGAAAATAAGCTGTAACAATATATACCGGAGAAATTCAATAATAAGCTTTGTTCAAATGGTGTTTAAATACTTTTGGGGCGATCCTACAGACGCCATGGAGACAGAAGTCAATCCTTTAGATTGTCCACATTTTCACATCAGGTGCACATTTATGTAATAGTCTCTCCTAAAAGGCTTAAATTGCCCGAGTGCGCCAGTGAGCTTTCTCCTCGTGTTACCTGAACAATAATACTGTTTCACGTTGTTTTTAGTTTCTTGGCCATGTTTCCGCTCTGCTGCACAATCCCTGTGTGTGTAAGGAGCCGTCAAAATAGGACCCTTAGTATTAATGGTCTGTGTTTCAGTCACGGTTTCATATTCATCCCCCAAACAGAAATATATATGTCACATCAGATTTGTTGGGAATTCAGCTGTATTAGGAGAAAAGCAACCGGATGACACTAGAGAGCATGCACACGGCACGATGACATCACAGGTGATTAGCACATGATGTCATCTAGCGACATTAAGTGACTTTTCGAGCACACTTTAGCTAAGTAGTTGGCAGCACCGACGTCCGGGGAGTCACGTTTACATCACTGCCGATCACAGGTGGAGCCGATAAATGCTCATGAGTCATTTGAACCGGGACTGAATGCCGATTGTGCCCTTTCACACTGAAGCCAAATGTTCTGCGCTTTTTGGGTTTGGGTAAAAGTGGCTATACTGCAGTAATGACTTCCAGTAAATCTCTTAGGGGCAAATTGCAGTTCTGCTGTTAAAAAGGAGACTCCACCTCAGGTCGTCTTGAGTCAAAAATAGAGCCAGCGCTACATTATATGCTTTCTAAAAAGGTGCAGGAATTATTTATAGTTTTATAATGCGCAATATTCAAGAATGTTCGTGTCGCACTTAAAATCCAGTTTAAATGTGCACGGCACTTAACGTCTGGGAGGGAAGTGTGTTTTCCTCCATCCTGCATGTCAGTGGCTGTTTAGAGAAAGGAAACAGGCATAGCTGGCAAATCCAAAGCTCCCGGCAATGTCTGAGATGGTGTCTGTTTTCCACTCTCCCTGTACTGAGCTTTAATGCATCTGGCACTCTGAGGCAGCATGTTGCTGCAGCTTTAGCATAACAAACACCGACTCTCCACAAAGGAATGGACTCACGCAGTTAGGAGAGGTGCACAGTGAAGCGGGGGGAGAGGCAGGGAGAGAAAGCACTATCACTCAAACTATTGGCAGACACTTTAATACCTACCTCTAATAGTGTGCAGGTGACGAAGATGAATGTGTGACAGCAGTACAGTGAATGTTTTTTTTTTCAGTCCCTCCGAACTCTTTCTAGCTCCACTTATGATGCAGCACTGTGCACTGTACATCCTTCTCCGCCTCGCGCAAGAAACTACTTAAGGATGGAAAAGTCAGACCCCATTAATTCCCGTCGCTCTCCTTGACTTTCATTCTCTACTTTTCAATGTGTTTGTTATCATTTGTATACCATCCAATCGATGGGTCAATAGATCAATACATAACAAATGACACTGTGGGTGTTAATGACAACCCGGGATTAGGACGGATAATGCTGCCTCCGAAGATCAATCGATTAGCGGCGGCCTCCGCCGTAAAACACGGCAGAGGCGCGCATGCGGCGCGGGATCAGCCGGAGACAGGTGGATGGAACATTCCCAGCGGGCGCCGCACCACCGTGGCCCGCACAATCACCCTATCCCCTTCCTAACAACGGTAGCATAACCCTTTCATCCATCCCCAAACAAGCTCTCAGGAGCCAGGAAAAAGATTTGCCAGAGTGCCAAGATGAGAGACCGGGCTAATGCTGAAATGTCAAAGCACCTTAATTAACACAGGGGGCTATAACCATGATCAAGGCTCCCTTGAGGAGCAGGAGCAGTGTACAACCCAATCTCTCTGCCTCAGCCTTGTTCTTCCAGATCGATTGGAATAGATTTTCTGCTTTTGCACACACCTGAATGCTGTCAACAGGGGCACGTAAATTTGGTTCACTGTCTCTTCCCGTTTTTTTTTTTTTTTTCCAGCTCCTTTTCCTGACCCCTCACACTGTATTCCTATTGAATCCATATTTCCCTCCTCGCGCCGCATGGAAACCTAGCGAGCTGTTTTTGGCAGGCCGCGCTTGTTATAAAACAGAAGAGTCTGTTTACGGTGGTCTCGGTTTAAGTCGTGCTCTTCCTGCCCTCGGGTTGAAAGGCTCCTTTGAAAACGAGGCCTCGGATGGCTTTTGGTAGGATTCTGTCCCGCACCCACACGCACATGCACGCGCTCACATAAGTTCACGTGAACACGCGCACACACACACCCACACAGACATGGGTCACTCACTCATTACTCAGCATAAGGCTTTCACGCTTGACCCGCTTTTTAACTTTCTGGTCTGGATTAGTGGCAGATAATTTAGGGAGGAGAGGAGCAGGGAGTGTGTGTGTGTCTGCTTGAGCTGAAGGGCTTACAGGTAGTGCACTGTTATCATTCACAGCCCGACTGAAGACGGAGTTGACACAGCTGCCTCTGCGAATTACCACCGCAGTTTATGTGGCACAGAGACCGAGAGCGACGGAGAGAGACTAAGAGAGGCAATGAGAGAGGGAGAGAGAGGGAGAGAAATCCTTTGTGGACACGAGTGAATGAAAAAGTCCCCACTTCGCCGATCTGGAGAGTCTCCGAGCACCTGAGTTCCAGAGGTCTCGCGATTGACTGGCTAAAGAGACTGCCAAGTTATCAGAGTGCCACCTCACTTGGGAGGAGAGGGGGGCGGGCGGAGGATGTTGGCGGTAAGGGTGTTGCAGGCATGAGGGGGCTCAGTGATAAATCCATTTACATCCATCCCCTGTTTTATTTGCTCCCATGGACTCTGCTCGCGTCTCCCCATTCAGGCTTGTTTACCTGGCAAGCCAAGTGAGACGAGTGTGAAAATTCCCACAGCCTGAGGTGGGATTGGAGCTGAGGTGGAGGGGGCGGGGGGCAGGAAGGGAGGGTTAAGGTAGGCTGTAAGGAGACAGAGGAAGGGTGTGGGGTTGGGGGTGGGGGGTGGGGGGCACAGAATTACTCAAAGCTGTAAGCTGTAACCCACCTTCCCTCTCCCAGCCCCCCATGGTTTAATTATCATGTGCAGCCTAGTGGAGATGGAATAACGGAGACTCTCACACTAACACCCACACACCCACACAGGGAGGAGTGGAGGACTGCATATATATAGACACACACACACATGCACGCACGCACGCACACTAGCAGACACACAAATGCACAAATAGGAGGAGAGAAACAACATGGTCTGCTTTTAATCGAAGCTAATCGGCAAGGAAAATAAACATGCTGGCACGGCAGACATCTATCTTTGGCTGAGGCTGAAGCTGCTAGATAAGGAGGAACAGGCCTCTCAGACATGTGTTCTTCTCTTTAAAACACCGCCTGCTCCTCGTTGGCAGAATTAAGCTTTAATATGGGTCTTAGAGGGAAGCGTCTCCGAGGTGAAGAGGTGAAATTATGGGATGGATTTTTTTTTTTTTGTCCGGATGAGATGCATCAATCATCTTTAACCCGAGTCGTGCCCGTTTGGGTCAGCGCTGCCCTTCTTTAGAGGCCTCGCTCGTAAAGGAAATCCACGCAAGAGGGGCTTTGAAAGGCATTACAGCGTTTCTCAGACTGTCTGCAACTGATCTGTCAAAGTTGCCACATCGGTTCGCATGAATCTTTAATTAGCCAAGAAAAGCCCTGTTAAGAGGGGAATAGCGCAGTTCTTTTCATAGCACTCCGTCTTCCACGCCAGCTCAGAGCGGTCGTTCGACGGTGGCAAAATAAAAACAGTCCTCTCCTGCTCTGAATAAGTAATCAAGCATGTAGAGAGAGAGGAAGGGAAAAAATGAAAAAGCAGAAAAAAAACAGGCAGAGAGAGGGGCAACGGTAGGAATCTGTAAAAAGCAAACATTACTTTTTACAAAATCTATGTTTATCACTCGTGCTCTGGGACAAAATCGCATTAAAGAAGCGGAGTAGCAGATAGAAACGGAGAGAACAAAGAGAAATGCTAGGCATCAAAGAGAAAAGGAATGAAGGAGTGGGGAAGAGTATCAGTCATGGGGTAATCGTTCTATCAGTGGCCGGAGTAATGAATCCAATTTCCCAAGCAGCGCCAGTGTCATTTAGAAGCTGTGGAATGCTGATTCATGGGCCCTGCACTTAGAAGCTTTTTGAACCTATAGACACATTAAAAGGCATTCTGGGACAGACATTCATATTGTCACAGTCTATATTGAATTGCCCTGGTCTGATGCTGTGCAAGAAATAAGGACGTTTTTGAACCTATTCAGAGCCACCAATCCTGCCGTAGATGAAGACGGAGAGTCAACTTTATTGTTAAGTGCGAGGCAAAGTGACACACGACGCAATGCTGGAAACCTCAGGCAGTAAAGTGCAGTGCAGCACTTAGACAATGAATGATTGAGTCTGTTTTCTGATTATTCCGAGCCCTGCAATCCACAGATCCTGGAGTTTATGAGCTTCAATGGCCTACAGCATTCCTACCCCCAAATATTTGAATTATCTAGCCAAGTGCAAGCATATGCTGCGGGAAGAGAATAAACATCTTCACCCTCTATCTTAAGGCTTTGATGTTTGACCACGAAAATCCTGACCGTTTTGTCAACCGTCAGAGAGCTGTGGAGCAGCGGGGAAGCAGACACACACACACTCAGTCAGGTCCGGGGCTAATTTGCGGGGATCACTGCACTGACCCTGACCAGATAAGGTGCCAGTCGACAAAACTTCCTTCATTTCCTCTTGTTGTTGTAGTATGGGAGCAGAGGCAGCCACCAACCAGCTTAAGGACAGCAGGGCTAAAAGGTGAAAGCCACGCTCGGCTGAATTTCAGGCCTGATCAAAAGGAATGCGACCTGGGCTTGGGGAGGCAGCAGAGCTTATCGGGCCCAGCAGCGAGGCTTTGGAGGAGAAGATCCCAAGCACCAGATAGCTTCAGGTAAAACCAGGGTTTTTTTCCCCAGCAATGAAGTAAGGTCACCCCTTTCTTCCCCACTCCGCTCTCTCTTTGTCATTGTCTCTTCACTTCAACCGCGCGTTAGCCTGATCCGAAAGTGACGTAAATTAAATTACACTTCTCGGAGTTTACTCTGTTTGATCCCACAGTGTCATTATTAAATTATTTGTACGTGTGCTCACACGAGAGGTTTTATTGGGTCGAGCGGTGTCGGTCTCTGCGCCCGTGCACGCGCATTTGCATTAGTGAGTGTGAGCCCGCCCCCCCCCCCCGCCCCCAATGTCCACTGCATCTGTGCTAATGTATCATTCATGATTTTAATTGCTAGTAATTAACTTGGGCCCAATTAGCAAGAGAGATAATCAATACTTGTTGATCAACACACAGGTGCATTATCTTTGGTGCAAGGACTAGCACATTTTGTGGATTTGTGGAGAGGAAATCCTGTTTACTGCACGGCTACATGCGAGGTAATTTAATCAGTTTGGCATCTACAGACATCGGATAAATTAAAGGGAAAAAACCTGCATGAATGAGTGGAGAAATATAACAAATGCAGATGCTTCCACCCAGGTGCACAGTGTGGTACAATAGCAGCAATTAAGACCCAATCACGCTCCGTGGCATGTATAAAAACGCTGAGCAGACCTAGTTGACTCTAATTTTGTGTCAAGATGGCAAGGGGGAAATATCGAAGCAACTTTGAAAGAGGGTTCATTGCTGGGGCACGGATGACAACCGGCTTCAATACGAACAGTGACTAAAGTGAAAATCTGCATTTAGTGCTTGCGGAAAAAAGCATCAGGAAATAGGGTCGGAAATTGTGGTTGATAGCCCATTTGATGACCGTGATGCTGGTGCATTAGTGCGAGACATGAGGAAAAACAGAAGAGGAAGTCTTCCTCAGGTGACTGAAGATGTCAATGCAGGACGTGAATAGACTGTGTCAGCGAGAACAGTCCGACGACAATTACATAGAGGGATATTATAGTAGGGTTGCAGTGCATAAACCCCTCATTACAAAGATGAATGCACATTCGAGAGTTCTGTAGTGTAAAGACCACAGAGACCGTAGAGCCTCCTTCTTTTCTAATGTAATTTTAGCGTATCATTCTAGCCCCAGAATTTTATTTAAGGTTTTAGACTTGGTTACATCCCCTGCCCCATTCATTTTACTGATCCTTCAGACGACCTCTGCGAGAAGTTATTTTAAAGATAAAGTTGTATAAAGTGTAAAGCATTTGGTAACAAATCACTCCCTCAGACCTTACTGTGCATGCAAATGAACTTTTTAAATTATTTTAGCAAATTTTAAACTGTGTCACTATCATTTTTTTATTTTTATTTATTTTATTATTCAGCTGCCCGACATCCATCAGCCTTATTAAAAATACCTGTGTATCTGTAAATGTAAATCCCAATGCCAGAAGCCTCAGAGTGTTATTAAATTCAGATATAAGCTTCCAAACCTACCTCAAAAATGATGTCCAGTCCTGCTTTAATCACATAAGACCCATCTATAAAATCACATCACATGCTCAACCTGGAAAAAGTCATTCATACTTTAATTTTCTCAAGAACAGAGACTAACTTCCTCCTCTCTGGCATGAATCACGAGTCACTCTTTTGCCACCAACTGGTTCAGAACACAGAAGCCCGGCTCCTTACAGGTTTTAACAGGCGACATCACATCACCCCGGTCCTGGATTGGCTGCCTGTTTGTTTTAGAATTGATTTTAAGGTTTTACTGATCTCTTTTAAAGAACATCTGGGTCTAGCCCCGAGCTATATAACGGAAATGTTAACACCTTTTGAACCCGTTCGCAGCCTTTAGATCCTCGGGCGGGGCCCCTCCAGTTGTTCCAAAGTCGAGGCTTAAATCCTAAAGGCGACCGAGCCTTTTCCATCAGGGCTCCTCGGCTTTGGAACGACCTGCCTGAGGAGATAAGGCTCACAGAATCGGTGACATCTTTTAAATCACTTCTTAAAACCCACTTTTATAGACCGGCCTTCATATGACGCCGCTGTTCGGCTTTCTTCCTTTACTATCTATTATTTTCTCAGTTTTTACTGCTTTTATTTTATCTGATTGTTTTTACTGTTTTATTTGTATTCACTGTTGACACATTTTTTTTCCTGCCGTTGCTTGGCTGTCTGCTCTTGATCCGAAGACTCTTTTATGCTGTCAGGGGCATTTTGCTAGCATGGTTTGGGCCTACTTGTCCTTTTTTTTTTTTTTTTTTTTTGAGGGAAGGGTCGCTTCAAAATCAATACAAAGTCCTTCTGAATGATCACCTTTGTCCCATGATGAAACATTTCTATTCTGACAGGAGTGGCCTCTTCCAGAATGACAATGCACCCATCCATAGGACACGAAGGGTCACTGAACGATTTGATGAGTATGAAAATTATGGAAATCATATGCTGTGGCCTTCACAGTCACCAGATCTCAACTCAACTGAACACCTATAGGAGATTTTGGACCGACATGTCATACAGCGCTCGCCACAATCATCATCCAAACCCAAAAGTCCATCCCTCTAATAGACTTCAGAGGTTGTGGTCCAACACTTTCCCAGGACACTTTTTTTTCCTTTGCTAGCCTCAACTTAATATGCAACATCATCATCTAACATATTATATTTTATATAGGTATTAACCTTTTTTGTCTCTCTTTGCTTCTCTAACCCATGTTTACTCCACACTGCTGTGCAATTATCTGCTGACTACAGATTGCATAGGCACTGGGCTGACAAAACAGCCACGCTGAAGCAACTCGGTCAATAAAGATGGAAAAACTAGTGCCCCGACACGACAGGAGAGAAGCGATTGGAGACAAATTGAAAGAGATGAAAAGGAGATGGAAGTACAGGAAGGTAAGAACAGGATACTGCTGAGTCTGAGCTTTTTTTTCTCCAGGATGCAAAATGGAAAGAATGAAGGATGTTTAAAAAAAAAAAAAGAAGAAGAAGAAAATCATTGGATGTCTTCCCCCTGTTTGGCCCACTAACCACATGGTCCTCCAGTGCTTCACTGAGCTGTGATCAATATTGACGTTGTCATTAAGCAGCTCTCTGGTAATGAGGGTGGGGAAGGGGGTCCTAGGAGAGACATTAGACCTGCACGCCATGTGTCTTGCATGCACGTACAGCCCACTAAACATCCACAATAAAACTGACGTTCTTCCTCTTTGGCACTTCAGAAAGTTTCTCACTTTTTGAATTGGAATCAACACCCTGCATGTAATTATAGTCTTGACTCGATGGTGCATTCTATGGTATTTTTGGTTTTGTGTAAACACGGTTTGTATGCAAAAAAATGAATTACCAATAACATGGTGGTTGGTCTAGAACAATTTAAATCACATAAGGGAGTGTGTGTGTTTGTGTGTGTATAAAAGAGAGAGAGAGAGAGAATGCTCTGTCATTGACTGTGCAGGGGTCAGGAGAGTGTGCAACTCATCGCTCAGTTGGCCTCACTAATAGCCATGCAAACACACAGTTGGCTGCAGCACTAAAAACCAGGGGCGTAAAGCCGTCCATCATTGCTTCTAAAAAGAAAAAAAAAAAGAAAAAAAACTCAAACTGAAAGGCACATAAAAAAGACCACAATGAAAGAAGTGGAGCAAAGGCTGACAAATCTATTCGGAGTCCATTGCTGGTGCGACAGATAAACCGTGTGTCCGTGTGTGTGTCTGTGTGTGCGTGCGTCACAGAGTGGGATAAGGCACAAAACGAGATGACAATTTGGGGTTGGGTGTTTCATTTCGGCCCACCCTGTCTCTGTCTGCGTCTGGGTAAACACCGCTGTTGCTCGGCGCGAGCAGCAGCAACAGCAGCAGCAGCAGTAGCAGCTGTGGCAGCCCATGGCCACTACTGCCACTGAAAGCTAAGTTTACTGTGAGATGTGACGGGTTGATGACAGACAGTCAGGTCACACGGACAAGCTCAGGGACTTTAAGAGCTGTGTGACCATCTGCAAAACCGTATAGACTCAGTCGAGCGTGTAATTCTCCGGACATGTTGGACAAGATGTTCGGCTGCAAGCGCGAAGGACGTTTTGTGCCTTATTTTATATGTATTTTATATAATATACCATAAGTGAGCCCGGTGAGAGTCTACACAACTGATGAATCACACACTTTACAAGGACTTACATCAGATAACAAGCCGATGCCAATATTTAGGCAATCCAAAACCGGTAAATATTCCAACAGAATGGTATTTTTTACACGCCATAACTTCCCAGACAGCACTGTCCAAGTTTATGTCTGGAAATATAGCAGATATTTGCTAAATGGAGGAGTAATATAAGATATGTATTCAGTGATGTCATGAGGAGGAGATAAAATAATCTTTTACGTGTTTGGTACTTTTCCAAGAATATCCGCTGTTTGTCCCACAAATAGAGTTCGCATTCACCGCAGATCTTGACGATCCGCGGTTTACACACGCTCATATGGGATGAGAAAAAAAATGTGCGGCGGAAGTGACACAAGCGACACAACAAGTCTCAGGGATCAAATGCTGTTTTTACTGCTTCTCAACTGCGTTGCCTCTGGGTAAGAAGGAAAACAACCTCTTCCTCATTAACAAAGGCCACTTGGTAGTGTGTCACATGGCTAGACAATCGGCTCACCCGGTTCTGACAGATATGACACTTCCTTCCATTTGATGTTTTCTCGGGATACAGGACACGGTGAGTCTTCTATGTATGGCAGCGTCAGCGTAGCGGTAGCCTATGTGTCTCCTTTAGATTGTTCTCCCTGCTCTGCCTGAAATATTGCCAGTAGATTACAGGCTAGCAAGAATGACAGCGGCTGCATTTCATACAAATGCTGTGAATACATAATGCATAGCATTGTCTGTATGAACCCTTTCACATGCTAATGCCAACCTTTCTGCAGATGTCTCAGAGGTATGTGCCAGTGACTGTAGCGTGGCAGAGAGGCGGTAAAAAAAAAAAAAAAAAAAAAAAAAGTAAAAAAGGAGTCAAATGCACAGGAAAAAAGGCAAACAAAACATCAACATTCTGCCTGCCATCACTCATATATAATAAAGCATTAGAGGGAAACAGTTTTAAAATTAATTATGCGGCGAGGGGAAAAGAGGAGCGGGGGCCTGCCTAAAGGTGGTTCCAACATGGCATCGCAGGCAGCCGGCTCCAACGATCAACTGGAACTTTCCAGAAAAAAATCACCCGAAAGCCTCAGAAGTTATTTACAGCCATGCAGCGCTGTAGCCAGACAGAAGTCCTATACCAAATGTATGGCAGAGTCATCAGGATCGGTGATTAACATGTCTGAAAGTATAACCGCTGCGAAAGGGAGTGCTCTCAGCAGCAGTCAGGCCAGGCACTAAATCCTGATCCAGTTAATTGTATGGTGCTAAGGTAAAGGCCCACGAGCACTAAACGCTGTTGTTGAGATGAATGAAATGCTCATTTAGCGTTTTACAGAAAGTTCCCACATAATTATTTTTCACTCGATATTTCACCGTTTTCTGCATCCAAAGCAGTGTAGGTTAATGAGTTGCAACACGAACACCGGATTCAACAGAAAATAGATCAAATAAAAGGATATTAAAACCAGCGAGTTCGGTTTTTCGAGACTGTCGTATACAGTCAAGTGCGTAAAGGGGAATCAGCTGTAATCATTCCTCCTGACGAGGGACAAAATACAGTCTTTCTCCTGCGCAGAGATGTTTATAAAAGTTTGTTTGATGCAAATACGAGGCTTCAGCTGTCCAAATTATTCAAATCAAGTCAATAACCTGCAAAGTTACTGCCTTTTTGGTGCCAAATCCCCTCTTTTTGTTATGTTCTCTCCACTGTGGCTGAACAGGAAAACACTGTGCATTTTGTAAAGGTGTCAATTTAGATGGCTGAAGCCTCATATTATCTTCAGATAAACTTCGAAAATGAAGACTGTGGATTTTGTCCCCCATCAGGTTCCCAAGCTCTTATTTAGATGGATTAATCTAAGGTGTTGTGAGATGATAGAACAGGAAGATCATTTATATATATAATTTGATGCACAATTGATTGAAACAAATGATTTTTTTCTCAGTCTTTCTTGCAATTATTGTTTTATTTCTTGTGCATTTCTGGATTTTACCTCCTCAAGCCTCTAAAAGTTCACACAAGATAAAGTTGACAGAAGCTATTTCAGCAACTATCTTGATGACTGAATAATCATTTTAAAGCAAAAATGCCACTTTCAGCTTCTCAAATGAACTGAATATGCATGAAAATGAATATTTTTAGGGTTTGGGGCTGGAATTTAAACAAAACCTTGAATTGTGGGAACATATGTTTTTTGATGTTTTCCAATCATCAATAACTTGGATTAAATAACTGGTAGAAAATGCAACATGACGTGACGAGGAGTCAAAATTTTGGTAACCACCGGACTAAATTACGAACCTATGTTTTCAAAGCCAATGCTGGTTACCCTTTACCAATGTCACATTACATCAATCATAGAGATTTCCAAAGGTTTACTCAAAAGCCAGATCTCTAATGGACATTAATCAATATATTCCCCTAATTACCACAACAGGGCTGTGTTGATGTGTGTAGAATCACGAAGGACTATTTGCTGGGGGGGGGGGGGGGGGGGGGTGCTTGATGTGTTCACCACTTTAGCTGTTTTTTTCTTTCCTTCTTTTGTTGTTCACACAAGGCATGAGGTGAATTGTTGCTCCCACTGTTGACAGGGCCCTGGTGACCTTCCTCCCCTAGCGAGTGCTCCAAACACTGGACAGGCCACCATTGTCAGAATCTTGTGTTTACCGACTCTTTCAGAGCAGGGCAGCAGATCTGCGGATGGCGATCGGTTCCAATTCTCTGCAGTTTCATGCCGAGCGAGGTAACAAAACTGATCTCAGGCCGGTGATCCCGTTCTGAGATGCTTGACAGGGGCTCAAGTCTCAGGTCTCAGGTTTCTCTGGTGCTGGTGAGCATTCGTTGTCCTTCCTACTGTTGACTTTCCAGCCTGCTGCTATGTCTAAATAAACACCGGCTAAGGTTTAGGCTAGCTCTCCCCATCTATCCTGTCACTAGACATCGCCGTTATCTGATGCAAGCACACAGAGATTGGACCATGTGGCAAAATCACCACACACACACACACACACACACAGATACACACACACACACACACACACACAGATACACACACACACACACACACACATACAGCTCCCTAAAAAAATGTTTATGTGCCATTCTCAGGATGGATTTTCAGGATGCATTAGGAAAAGAAATTTAACATGTTTTCCCGAGGAACTCCTGCACTTTGACTTTTAAACCCCCCTCACAGTAAGGAGGACTAATGAAAAACAGATATCCCAGCAGGGATATCCATTCAGGATAATTTGGTTATTCAATAAAAACAAAGGTTCAACACATTACTTTAAAGTAGGAATAACTGGAATTGCATTTTTTTTGTTTCATATCATGCACTAGTCCATTATCTGACTTTGACCAAAACTGGAAAATTGAATCCCTTTTGCCGCTATTGATTTAAAATGAGTCGTAATATAAATTATTGATTGTTTGCAAACATGCCAATAAAGTTACTAAAGACAAATTTTACTCTGTTAATTTTTCAATAATGGGGCTGTTTTAGCCGATAATTTATTTTTTTTTTACTTTGCAGTAGGGATAGGGAGGAAGGGGGAGAAGCAATAATAAAAAAAAAAAAGCGAGAAAGGGAGGGCAGAGGTTCTAACACACATTTTAGTGACCTATTAAGAGCATTATGGGCCCCTCGTCCACATCGTCCCTCAGCCCTGGTAATCTGGCCTATCCTCTTAAAAGTGGAATTGATTGAAAGAATTGATCTTCTAGGTTGGCAGACACAGCCCCAATAATTACCTCACGTAAATCTCTGCAATCATGTATGAAATGTCAGGATCTTCTGTTCCTAGTCTCTTGCTCAGCTGCTCTTCCTCAGTAGCTGGTTCGGGGCTCAGATGACACTTGTTCTGTTGTTGATAAAGGCAGTAAAAGGGAGAGAAAAAGAGAGAGGGCTGCATATTGCAAAAGATTTGAAAAAAAAAATGCATTTTCAGTTTTGACAGGACATTTTTCAAATAAGGGAAAATAGAGATAATGTACACCAAGGAAAAAATTTGTAATATGAATTCAAATTAGAGCAAATTCAACCCAAACAGATGTTGACATGTTTGTTTCCCCCCCCCTCTATAATTCAAACAGTTTCATTGTTATTAACCTTGGTTAAAGTATATGTCCTGGTGCCTCATTTCTGAAAAGATAAAATTATTTAAAAAACAAACAAAAAAAAACAGATGTTGATATTGAGAGATTGGTTTGTAGTTGAGCAGAGGCATCATTTTTATGGCAAGCATACTTTCATTATAGTAGATACATTCAATTATGTTTTTTAAAGTCAAATAAAACATCACAGATGTGTCCAGAGTCCTAGTTGTGCATCGCTGCATTTACAAGTTGGACTCTACACTGTGTGAGCATGATTCATGTTAATAAGTAAATGTTAAATTTAACAGGTCAATATGACTGAAGCTTGTTTGGTTTAAGTTCGCCATATTTTTTTGAGCATTTTAAAAGCAAAACTGCGGTTGGAGACTATTTCTCATTGTTCCAATATTCACAGACACTTGCTTAAAGCATATTTATCCTCTCACATGTTAAGAGTGTTAAAATTTGAAAAATATCCCTTTAAGGTACATTTAGACCAGATAAAAATGTGTGATTAACTAAGCAAGTAGCTCAGTCTGTAGGTATAAATAGTGGTTATTGATAGTCTAAAGCTTCTTCATTCGTTCTCAAATCATACCAGGATTGCTGCGTTTAAATTAGCAATTTTCAAATGTTTCTAACCCCTTGACCCTCCTAGGATAGTGAGTCCCTTGCTTTAAACTGAAATGACACCACTGCAAGATGCAAAAAAAAATGTGTCCTGAATATGCACCTGCGCGTGTGGATTATACAAACGGTGATGCTGCCATCAGATAAATCTCTGTACATTTAGATACATCACTTATCTATCTGTGGGTAAACCCGTTAAGTCAGGAGCAGGCTGTGTGTGATGGTGGGCTTAGCGTACATACACACGCTGCAACCGCCGGCTAACAAGCCGACCAGCCATCTCTGATTGAATGTTATTCATAATGCCGCTCTCTCTTATCTGAGCAGGCATGTATGTATGCACAGGCAGCCACGGAGCCCTAAAAAGCAGCTGCAAAGATGGGAGGGTGCAGGATTAGGGCCTGAGCCTTGCTCAGATGGGGCATTTCCATGACAGTGAGCTGCGCCACGGCTTAACAGCCCGCCCCTGTTTATGCTTTTTGGAGGAGAAGCCGGATTCCCTCCCCGTGACAGATGGCCTTTCAGCCACAAAGTGCAGTGTTTAGACTTAGCTTGCTCTGGGGCAAGACAGCAAAGCTCTGATGACACAGCATTCGGCAAACAACTCCCAGATGCAGAGGTGGTGGCCACAGAAAGCACAGAGAACTGGCTGACCCACTGAGCAAGTAACCAAATGACCGGAGGAGCTGCTCAGCTTCTGTTAAAATCTGCCAACGATGGGGGGAGGCAAAACAAGGGACACCAGAGATAATGATGGGGCTCAGAAACCAAAGAAGTGGCTTGGCTTAAAGATACATAACACGACTCAATTTAGATTCAATCCAGTCCAATCTCAAGCGTTTGCTTACTGCAGACCAAATGCCCCCAACTGGATCAATACGACCTGAGAAAGAAAAAGAAAGCATCAGTTCTGCCTTTAATTAAGAGGATTGTTAAATTTGGTCAGTTGAAGTGTAAAGAGATTTCTTTATAGGCAGACAGGGCAAAGCGGCAGATTTTGCATTGGAGGGTAAACAGTGAGTGAAAAGGACCAGCTGCTGGAGAGAATTAGCCCAGTCTCATCTGATCCAACACAAACCTAGTGCTGCTTACTCTCAGAAAAAAAAAAAAAATCTGGCCTGACCTAGTCTGACCCCTCATACAAAGCCAGAGAGGCCCTGGAGGCTGTGAATTAATTGCAGCCCACTAAGCCTGATACACCATATCTTAAATAGGAATGAGTTGCAGGCTCAGAAGTGGTGTAGCCTGGACCAGAAAAAAAAATCCCTTAAAGGAGAATTTTGTTCAAATTATGCAAAGATAAACAAAAACAAACACTGTGCGAGTGTTTTTTTTTCCTCATTGGACAAACACACGCAAAAAAAAGCAGCGATCGGGGTGGTTCATGAGGTTGTACAAGCAGGTTTTGACACTCAGCAGCACAGGTACAGGTACACAGATAACTGAATGAATTTAGTAAGCAACACAAGCCCAGAGCAGCAAGCAACAGTGGAAAACTTCATTGAGCTCCTCTTCTCCCTGAGATCACACGTCTCGGGAAAATAGCTGATGAAAAATACCATCCCCTCACATCTCCTCGCCCTGAAATCATTTAAAGAGTGGGGGGCGTTATTCACTATGTTTACCCTGGCTGCTCGCACTTCAAATCCACACTGCTGGAGCCACCTAAATTGGCCTCTCGCACCATATAGATTTCCCATCACGGGGCAGCATCTAAAGAAGACACAGAGTGGAGAGCGGGAGGAGAGGAGAAGCAGAGCATTCACTAGTCTGATCACTGACCCTATTGTCTTCCTCAAATAAAATACATACTTAGATTAATAGGCCTGATAACAGAGAGCGACAGCTCATTGCAACAGGGAAAGGATGCCTTATGACTAACATCCCTGACTTGGCTGCTTTTATTTTCTAGAAAAAAAATGTAGAGTGGAATTAAACGTAAAGGCTGACACCAATAATACCACTTGTGTTATTG
The DNA here is from genome assembly GCA_030544235.1 of Lepturacanthus savala. Lineage (NCBI taxonomy): Eukaryota > Metazoa > Chordata > Actinopteri > Scombriformes > Trichiuridae > Lepturacanthus > Lepturacanthus savala. The sequence continues at coordinate 13,583,779 of CM060469.1, read as the reverse complement.
AACAGTTAGCCAGGTGCCACAAAAAAAAAAAAGAAAGATGTGGAGGGACTTCTTGAACATAGATTGTCATGTAATGGTCCAGCATGGGAAACAAGAAATGTCATGTCTGGGGGCTTCTGACGTCAGCAGATCAATAGTGCCTGACGAGAAATTTTAAAAGATACTATCTCTCTGACTGCTGGTGGCAATAAACTGAAGATTAACCTTTACGTCCCTCCCAGTCCTGCGAAGTACCCTGAAGGGCATGCTCCACTGTTTACTAATCAAAAAAAAGTTGCTTTTTCGATACGGCACGACCAGAGAATGGCTTAGTGGCTCTGCACTAGACCCTGAAAGTTATTGACTTCTTCCCCTACCTATATGAGCATCATAAATGTGAAAGATGAACACTCCACCGCCACGTATTATATATCACTAGCGATGGCTCCGGAGATGTGTACAGACACAGCTTGGTTTATTAAAAATAAACACCATATATTATCGCTATGCTGCGGCGCAAATGTAATAATTCCTGTTGCCGTGCATAGGAAACACAGAAAGTGTAATCGCATGACAAGAGAACGATGGGCTTGTTGTTTTGGGAGAGGCTGCTTTGGCTTGCTGCATGGCTGTGTCCTTTGTGAGCGGCGGGGAAACAAGAGCTCTTTTTCTCTTCCAGAAGCATGATCCTCTTTCACCCCCGTACCTTTGAGCTGGGAGCCAAGGTTTTCAATGGTTGTGACCTCTCTGGCCCCTGCTGGCCCCCACTGGCCTCCAACCCTCCAGCTGTTCATCCTCCTAGTCCAGCACGCTGCCCGGTACCCTCGGTTTGCAGAGGTAAGCAGAGCACCCCCCCCCACACACACACACACACACACACACACCCCTCCTCTGGGCCCAAAGAACTGACCCCCAGGCCAAGGCCACAACACCACAGGCATAATACCCGAGTTCCCACATGAGCGTCGGGGCATGACGAGAAGAGGAGAGAGAACGATATAAAGTTGGGGGAAAATTAACTGGCGGTGGGTGGGTGAGATTTCTGAGAGAGGAAGGAAGAAATAAATGAGGAGGAGGGTTAAAAAAAAGAAAAAGAAGGCTGCGGGGGCTAGGTGTGTGGGGAAGTGTGGTCAGACAGAGAAGTAAGCAGCGACAGGGCAATAAGACGGTGCTGCACAGACGCAGACAGACGCCAAGGTGCAATAGAAGAGCTTGCTTCCCCTTCTGCATGGCTGGCTCCGATGACAGGACAGTATTCCCTCAGCACCAGCCGCTAACTGGATGATAGCACCAATCTCTCTCTTCTCGCTACCCTTCTCGCCTTCTGTCTGTCTCTGTTTCGCTGTCATTAATTTCTTTCTTTCTTCCTTCCCCCCCCCCTCTTGCTCGCTGTATTCCTCTCCCCTGTCCCGAGTCTTATCCACCTTACCCTCCCCAGCACCACCCCTTACACACACACACACACACACACACACACAGCAGACCGACCATCTAAAGCAAACATTAGCCTATAGCTTTGTTTACCTGTGAAAAATCATCGCCTCAGGCCTATCTCTCATTAGAACAACCAAACAAAGACAACAGCAACTTGAGAACGCTTTAGAAATGCCTATAATTTGATGACAGGGGTGATGTGTCTGTGTGTGTGTGTGTGGGAGGGGAGGGGTGAATGGAAATCGCCTCTGTACAGGATGAAAGCCTCTGAGGACTATCCATTGACTATGAAATGTGATGATCCCCCTTCACCTTCAGACACACAGAGAGTTCAGCTTAACATTGCCCTGGGCACTAAACCTTGGAGCCTGCAGTGTGAAAAGATTCCAGAGTATGCTTTTATAAACTGTTTTTTTCCCTTCTGTCTCTCTCTCTTTTTTTATCATAAAACAACCCTTCCTCGTTCTTCATCCCTTTGCATCGTACACAGAATATTTCTAAATTGCACTCTGTCTGTCACAAACTCCATAAGGGGATGGATGACTCATAGAAGTTGTGAGCGTATATTTCCATACATTTCGCTGAGGCTCATAACTGAATGATTCACTGGTTTTCTTACTCAAAAGGAGAGCATTTAAATATGAATGTGTGTGTGAAATTGCATTGTGTATGGCTTTGCATATGGTTCTTATGTCTGTAGAGTGGTGTTTGTGCACGTGTGTGTGTGTGTGTGCATGCGCACGTGTTTGTGATTTCTGTGTATCAGCACACATGCGCCTGGGTTGGTTGGTGGGGTGTTGGCAGGGTTGTGGTACCCTGCTGGGACCAACCCTGCCCAAGCAGCCTGGTGGAGGGGACAAGCTGTGGCATGTACACACATACACACACGCAGACGCACACACATAGAGCAGCTGCTCCTTCTGCAGCTGCTGCTGTCACCCAACCCAGAAGTCCCTGTTCCAAAGGAGGGAGAGCAGGGAGGTGGGGATGGAGGAGAAGAAAGGAGAGAGGGAGGGAGAAGCAGGGGCGAAAGTGGGCAGGAGTAGCAGAAATGGGGAAAGGAGAGAGATCTGACAAAATAAATTGGAAAGCTATGAGGAAGAGGTGAGAAATGGGAAGGAGGAATGAAATGGAGTGAGAGGGGGAAAAGAAAAGAGCAAAAAGATTTAAAAAAAAACCTGGAGAGAGAGAGAGAGCAGGTTAAAGGGAAAAGATGCCTGAGACACATGATACACACCCAGCTCTTCACCGAGATCCTCTCACCTATTAACAGGTGAAAAAATAGCCACTATCACCTCCATTCCAAGCCTTCCCTTCATCTGGAAACTAAAGATTTGCCATCAGAAACAATTTATTTAACAATCCAAACAATCACCAATCAATACCAATCTACCCAATATATAAAAAAGACCACAGTTTTTAAGTTGTACATCAACACAATGTGAACATCTACATCGCATACTGACCATAAAATTTCCACAGGTTAAGCACAGATTAAACTAAATCCTGGCCTATATTCCCAGTGATGGAGAGGCTCCATTGAAGATAACATATTACTCTTCAACTAAGCTTAATCTGGGTCTGGGAAATCAAACACCCCCCTTATATATGCTGCCTACCGATCCTTTTCACTTGAGACTCGGACAGCACTTGTATTACTTCACTTTCAAGCGACAGAGGTCGATGCCGCAGTTCAAATCAATAACTAAAATTTGGACATCAACCCGCAGCTATCAATATTTAGACATGAAATGGATTTGTTCTATTCCATTTTTTTTAGTTCCCCCTCCTGCAGATGGCTTAGAGGGAAGATTGCTGTGTTGATGTGTCAGAGGCTGCTACCAGGCGTCAGAACCGATAGTGGAGTTGGGGGGGGCGCATTGAACGCGTCCAATTAGCAAAGTAATTAGTTCACTAACACAGAGGACCCTGAAGGCCTCCAAACCAACCAGTAGACCTTGAAGGGTTTAAGTGGAGTAGACCAGCTAACCAGCCCATGCCATCGTCTGCCTCAAACACACACACACACACACACACACACACCACACACGCACACGGACCACTTTGAGAATATTTAGTGTTTTACATTCAGTAAGTGACATTTTAATTGCTTTTTGATTATAAAGAAGCTCTGAGTGTTACATTGATACTGCAGCATGTTTCAAAACTCTAAATCCGCCGAGAGAATGCGCACAGACCGTATTCAGAAAATGTGTCATACGAGTTGTTGTGACTTCTGTGAAGTTGTGATGTCACAACTACACGCTCGCCACCGCATCAAACGAGAGGCTTGTTAATATTAATGAGACAGGAAAAAACATGGCTTGTTCTTTCTAGAGCTCTGGAGAGAAGCTTGAGAGGAGGAGATGTAAAACTGTATTATGATGATGTTTGGTGCTTAAAACCACAAATGTATCTTGTTACAGAAGGGATAACGGAGCCAAATATAACCCGGGAAAAGTGTCAAATATGAGACCTTACAGGCTGATTGTCTTTCTATGACGCTCCAGCGTCAGATGGTAATGATGTCATATCCTGTCCCACAATAAATGTGATTATGCACATTTTATTGCAGCCCAGATTGTTACTGAGTGAGCAGTATTTCATGGATGTACCAGCATGGAGACATGATGTAGCTTGTGTATCTCTTCACCTTATAAAGATTTAAGTAATCAGCGATTCTGTGTTTTCAGCAAGACAGCAAAGGAGAGAGAGAGAGAGAGAGAGAGAGGGAGAGAGAGAGGGAGAGAGAGAGAGGGAGTTAAAAGACAGCCTGCCCTGCATCGCTTCATAGCCACAGGCAGTTGCACAGCACAGGAGAAATGTGCTTACATCATCACATGCGGTCCAGGCATCCTGCAGAGGGCACTGCTAATAGCAGAAACACTGAGTGCAGGAGGCGAGCAACCAACCCAGGAGGAACTCGGCAAGACAATCCCACGCAACTAGGATTTCTGACATTCTTGGCAGCCTTTCAGAGAGGTCAGTCCTAAAGTATTCGAGCAGAGCTAACCTTCGAGAACAACCGTGTTTCCAGCAAGCCGAGACCAGAGGCTTAATTCATGATTAATTAAATTCTGCACGGGGTACAAGGATGAGTCTTTCTCCGAGAATCCCTAACCCCACTATCCAAAGTAATAGCCCTGTGATTTGGACAAGATGTTTGCCCTAGCAGGCGCTGGGTGATATCATGGCAAATGGATTGTTTATTTGAATATTTTCTTCCCCGTAAGTGCCAAGAGAGAAAGAGAGAGGAACAAGTGACCCAGATAAGGTTCTTTTCTTGGCTCCAACATGTAACATGTGAGTTATGAGTGTACAACACATGCAACAAGGATAGGAAACAAATCCTGTCCCTGTTCATGCTCACAGGCAGCATGAGTCCAAGTCTTTTTCCAGTGATAACGTCAATGTCCCTTTCCTGCAGTAAGAGTGCTAAAGTTTGAATCAAAGGTTCCCAGCATAAACAAAGGCAGCAAACTTCATCAATCTTTCCCATCTATCCCAAGTTAGTCTACAGGCATGACTCCAATGGCACACAGTTGCCTTGCTGAATGAATCAGACCCATCTCACCCTCAGCAGCATTTTTTCTAGGTGCAATAACAGATAGGATCACAGAGCAAATGCCTGAGCAAAAGATCAGAAATAAACAGCATTCTTCTCATGACTCCTATTAACCACTGTTGCAACTGAATCTTTTTGTTTGTGCCAGTGTGTGTGTGTGTGTGTATGTGTGTGTATGTCTTTGCAGATTCCAGAGGCGTGGGTAGCCAGCTGCAGAGCTGTTCTGGATGCTGATTGGAAGTGAGTGTTGAGCGCTCAGGACAATTATGGAATCATTACTGCCGCCATGCCGGAGGCAAAATATGAACACCGTGCCATTTGTCAACCAACCACAGCTTTCTAATCAAGCTCACATGTGTTTGTATGTTAGTGCCGGCGTGTGCGCGTGTGTGCGCATGCACGTGTAATCTGTATGTGTGTGTGCGTGTGTGTATGTGTGCAATGCCTGGCATGTTGGCAGAGGAAATGGAATGTCGGTCAGTATGTGTGTGTGCACATGTTTGTGGGGGGTAATGGATGAGTTAAGAACCCTGCCCGATATTTAGTGTCTGTATATTTGTTTAAATGTGTGGCGGTATCCAAATGGACTACAGGCTGCAGTCTTCAGCACATGTATAAATGTGTGTGTATGTGTGTGTGTGTGGGTTGGTAGAGGGTGAGGAATGCCCTGCCCGAGCGCAACTGTCTAAACATGTCCCCGTCAGCTGTCTCTCTCCGCTCCCCTCATGGAGAAATAACTTAGCATGAGTTATTTGTTTTTTTCACCGCGCCCCACACTATCATCTCACATTGGCTGCTGAGAGGTTGTACATGGGAATGTCCCTCAGTGGTCTCTTATAGACTGGAATAGTGTCTGCTGTCAAGTGCACAAACAAACTGGTGTGGGAGCCTCCAGGAGGAGGATAAGAACGGAGAGATGGGGGGCGGAGGATTGGAAGAAAACACCAAACGCTCCTCTTTAATCAGTGTTTTTTTTTTTTTTTTTACCCTCCCTCCCCCTTCTGCCTACAGGAAGCACCTGTAATCCATCTCCTGTTTCTGGGATTGGTGCGGTAACGAGTGGCATAAATGTTTTAGAAGATTTAATTAATTGATTCAATGAGTGATAATAGCAGGCAATATTTATCACAGGTGCCTTTGCTTTCATGGTTCGAAAGTGCCAACGGCAAAGTCAGTGTAGTGTGCAACTCCAGTACCAAGAGCTAAGTGTGAGCAGCATAACAATGCTTAGAACATTTTTTTTTGTTTTTGCTTTGCTTTTTAAAAGTTTTGCTCTAAAGTAGGTGAACAGGGTTAACACTGCTATCTGTCCGCTATCTCTCTCTCTCCCTTTAACTACAATGAAGAGACAGTGCTCTCAGGCTGTGTGTACACCAAGTCAGTCACTGAGATATGAGTGTTGTAAGTGCACAAGGGATTAGCAGCTCAAACACTGATCACTGATAAGCTACAAAAAGTGGTAATGTATCTTGTCACTGTCTCGGCGATGGTGTTCCTCTCAGCACTCAACTAAGCCTGTTTCTGTATGTAAAACAATACAAAAAAGACACATTGGCTGCCCTGATGAAATCCCTGTTTGACATAGTTCGCCAAGATCCCCCCCCCCCTCCAGACAAAAACAAGCCATTACTATTAGTCAAAAGAGATCAAAGACATACCCCAGCTGAACTCAGTGTTTGGGATTTAAGCGTCTGACAGCCATCTGCACTGGTAAGACAGGAACAAGCATTAGACATTGATAGCAAAGGTTTTTTTTCTTAGTGTCAGTTCTGATAAATTCGTGCGAGCTCCACTTTGCTCGGAGGACAGGGGTGTGTGAGGGAAAAAGTTACAGAGGCAGGGAGAGCGGGAAAGAAAAAGTGAAGAAAGTAGAAAGTTCATAAGAGGATGTAGGGGAGGTTGAACCTGGAAGGAGAAGGGAAAGGAGGGGTCGGGTAGAGGATCGGTGAGGAAGACAACGGGGGGGGGGAAAACAGTAGGGCTGCCTCTCCCTCGGCGACACAAATTGGCAAGGAGTTCAGAGTGAGCCAGTGTCTTCATCTCAAAGCCTGTAGAGCAGTGGATGCCCAGGACAAATCAACATGTTTCTCAGTTTGCCTGCATGAAACGCAAATACCGCCGGTTTCAAAAACTATGATCTTCCCTGGAGCACACGAGCATGGGTTCGCTCCTCTGGGTTCACGGTATTGGTCTGTGAATCGATCCCAAAAAACAGGATTTCAAAGGGTTTTCAGAAACTATGAAGTCTTTTCTCTTTCCCAGATTTTTTAACAAAACAGACTCTATCATAGACAGCCCTGCAGACACTTGTGGCTGTGAGGTCCCAAATGGCTTAATAGTGTCTAGTCTTTTTCACCACCACTCGTAAGAGCTCGGCGAAAAACAGCAATATATCAGTCTGGATTTGTACGCCAAACATAAGGCAAAGACTAAGGAAAAGAGAAGTAAACAGAGAATAAAACAGAGTGAGATGGGAGCCTAGATAAAGAAAAAGGGAAAGAAAAAAAAAAAGGTTTGGACTCCAGCCCGACTGTGGTGAGCGTGATTCAGACGACGCTGAGGAAGAGCGCCATATGTGCGTTGGTCACACTGACCAAGCTTGAACCTGCATGCTGCAGCTTTCTCGGGACATGTGTTTTGGCTATCAAAGCCATTAAAATCCCATTACATAGCGCAACAACAGAGAGTGTAAGTCTTTCAGAGACTTTAAGAATCATTTATCAAGTATATTGACTAAGAATAATGTATTTACATGCACAAGGGTGCACATTGTTTGACATATAATGGCTCTGCTATATTATCGGTTTCATAACTTTTAATATTAATAAGGGAAGATTTCACTCCTGGGGAATGAAGCGAACATCTTTCTTTTCCAGACCACTGGCACTTTTTTTTTTTTTTAACTTAAAACAGAAAGGGGGTCATCGGGTTTCACATGTAGATTGTTATTGTTAGTTGCTCAGTCATTACAAATGAGTTTGCATTCTTTATAGTGAGGGCTAATGGTGTCCTGACCTACAGGCGAGGAATGCCAACTCTCACCACAGCTGCACACTAAGGCCAAGAGCCAGAGTGGACTCTGTGTTCAAAGGTCACCCATGATGTGACTTGATCCTGCAGAATCAATGAACACGAGGTCCTGGCCTTTGGCAACCACGCTCTTAATGGGGTATAGCAACCGGACAAATGCTAAACAGAAACGATCATACAGGGGGCAGATGGTGTAAACAGCATAAATATTGGACTGTTAAAGAAAAGATCGGATCATATAACATGAAGATAAACGTGATGAAATGAGGGAATTAAAGACAACCACAAGCGTCCACCCAATCTGAAGTGAAAGAAATGTTCGGACATCTTGTGCACCGGCCTTATAATGTGCACAAATGTGTGTAAGAACACACACGCATCCACACTAAACGGTTAGTTGACAGACACTTGTTTAGGGCAATTTTTTATACAGGAAGCAGCAAATGCAGAGCTAACAGTTCTCATTAATTAGTATTGTAGCATATAAAACAGAACATTTTTCCGTTTCTCATTAATTAGTAGTTAGTGTATTTCTTCCACAGGAATCATTACTCCAGGAAAGTCACTCCGCTGATGACAAACACACCCAGCCAACTAAATAGATAATGAGCAATTTTTGGTAAGTGTTTGGGATTGTTAGGTCATTAGGACTCATGGTTGTGTGTACAAACTATTTTAATTGCAACCCCTGGACACAGGCATAAGCTCTAGTAATAAACCAGTCGCTTCGTTAATGTGTTCATCATTATCCCATTCCATCATCTGGAAGAATACTGCATTTTGGTTTAATTTTAACCCCAAAGAGCTGGCTAAATAACACTTTATCAGAATGAACTAACTACTGGAATATTTTTTTTGCTGGTAAAAGCTTAAGTGCCAGTGGACCCATAAATTTAGGTATCCAAACTGTCGAGATTCGGGGGGGTGTAAATGCCCATAAATGTGGAGTCACCTCCACAATGAGCAACAGACAGAGCAACACAGGGAAAGCCTTTGCATTGGTCCATTTCACACTTCATAAAGCTGCGACATATTTATTCCATGCATTCATATGTCCCCTCAACCAGGTAACGGCTATGCAAGTTGAAATGATTCATTTGCTTAGTCATTTTCCCCACTTAGTTCTGGGTTTTAAGTGCAACTTTTAGAATGCTGCATTGTGCGACAATGTTTTTATCTCACTGCAGGGAATGAGCAGGGAATTACCTCTCGCCCATAACTGCATTCCTTAAAAACCCAAACACACACTGCTTAAAAAGAGGCTGTAAAATCTGCTGTGAAACAGCATGGTGAGTTTCCCACCTCTGGGGCAATTTACTAAACCTTGTAATGCGCAGACAATAAGAAGCATATAAACAGTTTTCTTTCTTTTTTTTCTACCTTCAAATTAGTCAACATTTTTTTTCTTTTTTTATACAGCATTTTATGATGATGACATAAAATACTTGATCAGAAATATAATTCGTCCCAGTGAGAGACATGCAGAGCTGAGGTCAAAAGGGTAAGCCTCAGGTAAATGTGAGGCAGTGGGAGTACACAGTCCTGGCTCTTATTCCTGCCTGATTTAAGAGAATCCATAGGGGGGCTGTGGTAAACACAGCAGGGACGTGGACCTTCAGGAGTGGGAGAATGAGAGGCTGGTGTTTTACTTAGGCTTCATATAATGACCAACAAGCCCCCCTTTTTCTTCAATCCCCACATACCACCTCCCACTTCACCATCCCTTCTCCAATTCTATAGGTTTGACCACTATAAGACCCTCATTCAACCTGTGTATATGAGAAACCTTTCTTTTCCTTCCACTCTCTCCCTTCTCCAGTTCACTACTCCCTCACTCTACTGAGAGGCAGGTCCTTTTCAGACGGCTGGCCGGGCTCCCGCTGTTTTATGGGAAGTATTGTGATCCCACAAGCGCTCTCAGGGGGGATCAGCACTGACGAGCTGCTGATTTGATTTTCTCTTCTTTCACAGCCTTTCTCGAATTTTCATCAAAACTTCTTGGCCCACTCGCCATGGGAAGCCTCGGCGCAAATGTGATTCTCTGTGTCCGTGAAACAGACATCATCTGCGATAGTGGAGACACTGATGAGGACATGGGACACTAGAGAGAACAGAGCTGAACTTAACATCAACCTAGCCATAAATATTCAGCAGTGCTTCAAACAGTTCTTCCAATATTTAAAAGCTATTTCTTCCCAACAGATCCCCATTTTAGCGTGCGGTATGAGTCATGAGTGTAGCCGCGCAAGAGTTCATTTGAAGGGGCATTAGGTACTCTGTTACTTTAATCGCTCTCTTTTGGCATCCAATGAATTGCAGATCTCTGACAGTGGCTTCCAATTAACGCAAAGAATCATTGTTGAAAGTCAGAACGCAACTTTCTTTTGGTCATTTAACTATTTTGCTGAAGCCTTTGTAGTCTAGTTATATTATCCCTCAAACACGATTTAACATTTGTACTTGACATTACTGCTGACTTTCCGTTTTATCAGATCAGGTCACAGCTGTTTGATCAGATAAAAAAATGTTTGGTTGACTAAAAGTCTTTCTGGTTTAACTTTGGACAAAGTTATATTACTGCTGGCATTTTGAACAAACACACGTGGTTAGTATTTGTCCCTGGTGATTTATATGATTGATTCACTAGCATTGGCTGCATTTATTCAAACACTACAGACATAAAGCCTGTGAGCTATTTTTTTATCAAATGGTAACTGTGAAATAATATTGCTGAATGGTGCTGGTATGCACCAGTTCAGTTATGCAGTCAATCCATTGAAAATATCAGAATTTTATTCCTTAAGTTGTTTTTTCACCAATGAAGCTTCTAAATGTGTGTTGCTGAAGCTCCACTTTGTATTTTACAGTTGCTTGTTTGTGGTTTTAGATCTATTGCTACTGGTCCCCAGATATCATATTTGAAACCAGTTTGAATGCCTGAGTCAACATCTATGACACGACTATGGCATCACTATTAGAAATCAATAGGCAAACGGATTTAAAGCATTTTATGACCACCACTACACGACAGTCGCAACGCATCTGACAATGCGGTTGGTGGAGAAGTGAAGGTTTTCCAACTGGAAGTGAGGTTTGAAAGCCAGAAAGTAACTGTTGACTGATTAGTGTTGAACTAGATGCTTTAGGTTTTCTACATCCATTTGTTATCAGATAGTAAAAGCCCTGCCCTCTGCACTCTGTCTTTTTTAAGACTATTGCACAGCAATGTCCCTCGAGTGAAGCTGCGCAGGCTCGTTGTATAGTGCTTTGTTATCCTTGTGGATAATAGTCGAATGAAGCGGTTATTGTAAACTGATAGTGACGGCTTATGCCGGGAAATCCCATTGGCATGGTTGGCATTTACTGGTAAACCAAAACACAAAGCCAAAAATCTCTGTGTCATTAAGAGTGATTCTCCTCCACTCAACCTAATGTGATGACAGAGATAAAACCATGTCGGTCTAACTGTACATGGGAGAATGAGAGGCGCTATTAGCCAGACTAATGATGACAGTGCTAACATGAACTGACACAGCATTGCATGTTCTAATGGAAACACTGATGGCAACAGTCTGATCAGTGTCCCTGTAACATGTTTTTGATGCAGTGATGAAGTTAATAAAATACTCCACCCTATGTAAATAAACTGAGAAATTTCAATGCTTTTAAAAAGCAGAATTTTAAATGATATGGTAGAACGTCAACCGTGAAGAATACTTGACAACAAAACAGATTTTTGCCTTTGCTATATTTCCTTTTTTAGAGAAATTTTATGGGGTCATTTAAATCATCGTGGAAGTCCATAACAGTGTGTTCCAAAGCGCCTACCGCTAGAGAGAAATTGCTCTTAGACAGCACTTTTTCACAAAGGTAGCTTTTAACGCAGCAATCAGTGGTTTAGTACATGAAGGGGTGCTGCGCAGGTCATGCATTCATTTTAGAAACAAGCGGAAAGTTGTCACACTTACCGGAGAGAGAAGCCCTGGTGTAATTACCACATTGGCAGATAACCCCTGCAATCTCCCCAGATACTGAGACTTCCGTTGCACCTCACATGGGCTTGCACAATTGTCTCCAGTCCTTTGAGGGTCTGGTTAAACATGTTTGTCTTGGTTTTGACAGGTTTCTATCACTGACAGACAGAGGCAGGCTATGGCGGCGGCCAACTATCTTCCCCTTGTTCGGCAGTTTGTTTAGCTAGTCACTGTGACTCCGGAGCTTAATAACTTCCTCTTCTTTCTAATGCATTTGAAGCTCCAAGCCTACGTGTCTGTACAAACACAGCTAAATGCATACAAGGACATCGCAAAAAAAAAAAAATGCATTTTTGTGTGTTTTCTTTGTACTGTACTTAAGTTTATCTTCCTAATGCTGGAATGAGCCGCCTCTATATATTCCAGGGTGCAACAGTCGCTTAATGTTTCATAAACGTCATTTGGAAGTAATTCAGTAAGCACCCTCATGAAAAAGAGATGAAATACAGATTGCCGTTGGGTATATTAACACCTGTCACATCAGACCGATACCATATTGCGTTGCCGTTTTTACGCAGCTTTCTATTATTTTCCTCGACTCTCAAAACATCACCTTGCCCTCCCAATCTACCAATGTAATTACCTCATCAACAAATCCCCTAAAATAGGATTTGTGGAAGTGGGGAAAACAAAACAAAAATAAAAAAAAGAAAAAGAGAAACATATCATCACACCCAACATATGTGAGACGTGTGACGTTTAGAAGTCAGGGGAGCAAAGCCTGGAGGGCATACAATCAATATTACATTTTCCATTGCCACCTTCATAGCTATTGTAAATGGCTTGTGTCAAAAATAATAACAGGTTGTATCAGGAACCTTGGGTTTGCAATTTCGCTTCTAGTGCTTGGAGGCCCCGTCTGCTCACCCTCCCTTTACTCCAGCAAGACTGGGTGTTAATGACGCTGTGGTGGCAGACACCTCGGCTGACTTTTTTTCCTTCTGCCCATTCTTTATCTCTCTACTCTTGACAGTTCTGAGAACTGCTGGGAAAATGTGTATGTGCAAGAAAATGCTTAGTAGTGGAGATGATTAGCCCTTTGTGCGTGTCTCGGCGTTCAGCCAGTGGCGTAGTATTATTAGCTAGGCTGGAGAGATTAAATCTATTCTCACTTCTGTTGTCATAGCACTCTAGGCAGCAATAAGCAAGATGAGATGCAGTAATATGCACACTAGGGGGACAGACTCGTCTTCAATGGAATCAGTGCTACTTTAAGTTCTTCTGAGAGAGAGGTACTTAACTGATTTTTTTTTTTTTATAAAGATAAGTTGATTGCTTTATCTCATCCAGCCATTCTCTCAGGTAAGCCCATATACATAAATGCTGCAGTTTGCAGGTCCCCAAAATTCTCAATAGGGGAAACCCAAGATCACGTCATCAAAATCAGGTTCTCTGTGCAGGTCTTAAAAATTGTTGCCAAAAACCTGATACCGGTTTTATGACTTTTGGCGACATCCACTATGTTTTTGAGGATAATTGCGCATCTTCTGCTATTATTAGGCCTAGAGACACCAAGACCTTTGGAAAAAAGTTCACACAACACCCATGTTCACCGAGGGCACTTCCATACCACTAGTTTGATTATTTGGTCTGCACCAATATCACTTTTACATTTAGCATAGCGATTCTAGCATGGTCCACTTTCACACCTGCAAACGAACCAAAATTGGTCCTATTGGAGTTTCATCAATGTTTATCTTCAAACAAACAGGAAATGAAACAAATTAGTATCCCCTCCCACGAGGCAATCCAAATAGTTTGTTTGGACCCGAGTTCACGTTCTCCGCAGAGGGACCGCACTGGTTTGTCATTTGGTGTAGAGTCAAGCGGACCAAGACTGACTTTTTTTGGAGGTCTTGGTCTGCTTGTTTTCGTGTGCACCCGAGTGTGACTGATGCTTTCACACCACTGACAACGTACCCAAATAAGCACATTTCGTTTGAATGGACCATTTGGTCCACACCCACTGCTGTTGGTGTGAAAGCTCCCTTAGTGACTCGGTCTTATCAGTCATGATGTGTCCTTCTCTGATTCATCATGCCCACATCACATTCCTGGAAGAAAACAAACAACATCAATTCTGTGGATAATGTTCCTGGTACTGCTCTTTGTGATGAGCCCCAGCCTTGATGGAGTCCCTGAGTGGCAACCATTAAAAGACCAGTTTGATTTAAAGATAAGAAAAGATGCTCCAATGCTACCTAAGTTAGCTCTTTATGCATAGGTTAACCTGGACCATCCATTCACATTAGGAAAGAAGAAATGCTGGCTTCTTCTTCGTATTTAGCATAATGCAATGCCAGCATTAGGTGCATAACACCAGCTACTACACTGATAAACACATACCCAGTGTACATGATATGCACTTATAGTTGTTTTAATATGGACAGAGCTTCATCCTGAAAAGTCCTTGGTGGACAGAGTTCGTCTTCAATTTAAAAACTGTGTTTGGAGTGACAACATAATAGTATTGAATGCAGCCCTTGTCTTAAATTTTAGGCAACTTTAAAGAAAAAATGAAGTTCAGAGCATTTCCACTGGTAGCAGATAATACTATAATAAGGCTGTTTTCAGCAAGTACCACTTACGATCATTTTCTCAAAAATATGTGTTGATCTGTTGTGAAACAGAAGTAATACTGTCAGGAAAAAATGACGAGGAAGACGAGGCTGCAACCTGAATATATCTCATGTCATGTTGAATCACAAACACTGGGTTCTATTTTCTATTCAAAAAAATGTTTTTTCTCCTACAGTGATACATTTTTACTGCCAAGACTCGAATGAGCTGATCCTGTCCAAAACAGTAGGTTGTCACACTTTCAGAGACATTTCGAATGATACGACGGTGTCCGTCCCCTGCTATGTGATAAATGAGTTTCAGCAAAGAGAACTATTGAGGTGTGCAAAAACCCAAAAGTAATGTAGTATGACAGGATGATGCTGTGGCCAATGGTTATTTTCCTTAGGCTTCCAGAGAGGCTCTTTTATACCCACGTCTCTGTCTGTGCAGGGCCTTAAATTCTTCCCCTTTATCTGAAGAGGAATCTGCAGGAAGTCACAGAATCCCAGCTTATCTTGGCTAATTGTGGATGCATGTGTGTGTGTGTGTGTGTGTGTGTGTGTGCGTGCGTGTGTGTGTATGTGTTTGTGTGTTTTGCAAAGGATGGGGGGAACTTGAGAGGGTGCCAAATGACGCAGGATCAAGCAGAGCATGTCAGGACAAGAGAGGCAAGCAAGACTGACAGACACAACACTAACATCTGAAGGAAACAAACAACGCAAGCACATACACAACACCCATACACCCATACAGAGACTGACAGATACACCAGGAACATGGGTGACGTTTAATCCATCCGTCACAATTGAGCAAACAAGCAGATGTCAGTGATTTTTAAACCTTATGTGTGGAAGATGTAGGGGGGGAAATGTAAATACTAAGTTGATAACTGATATGGAATTATTTAAGCCGGAGTACAGACCACTGTCTAGGTGACTTTCAACTCTCTTGGTGGTATTTAATAATCACTTTGCAAGCTGCATGCTTTATTGACACTTTTTGATCAGCAAGAGCCACTTGTCAAACCGTCGGAGGCAACAAATATTTCTGCCTAATAGCCATGCACCGAAAGGATGTGCAGCATCCAGTTGTGCAACATGAGAGATGGCTCCAAAGGGCGTCTTAAAGAGGTGATAAAAAGGTCCGTGACCTTCGCCAAATGAAAGCTCCCACCTGATTTGTGAGCCACAGCCACGGAGAGTGTTGTTTGAGGGAGAGAGAGTGGGTGGTCTGTCAGTGGGTTCATGCACCCCTCTCTACAAACAGCCCAAATTTACATCTTTTTAATGGCCGCCGTGTCCACTGGCTGTTGTAAATCAAGCGAGGGGTTTTAACCTCTAGGAGCCAGCAGGGGTTAATGCTGAGGGCAACGGCCACTGCTGTTTTGGCCAAGGACGGAGCAAATGGATGCCCTTGAAAACAACACGCTCCCAACTGTTAGAGGGCATGTATGGCTTTTGAGTCACTTTCGGTTTACAGTAGTTAGTCTATATTTCAAGGAAAAATATTGAACACGTGGTTAAGTTGAAGAGTCCTTAGATGGGAATAAAATCCTGCATATGAAGTTAATGTGAAATGAAACGTCAAATATGGGCTATTTCAGTTTAATATAGATTCCCATAATGACGGCAGCTTGTGAGGTAATACATGTTTACTCGCTGTGTCTCAGTGATGAAACCCCAATAATGAAATCCAGGAAACAATTGTGCTTCTTTTACCCTTTCCGCTCCATATTCATATTCAATACTTTTCCCACTGGCATTTTTTTCCGTCGTCATAAAGGGCATTCACATATAGTGAGATCTCCCGGGCACAAATGAGCAATCAGTGTAAGAGCAACACACCTGGTAAGGCTCCGTGCTTCACCGAAAGGCCATCAGCGTACCAGGAGAATTGGCTTCTTCGTAATTGAGATCCGGGCAGATTATTCTCATTTGATTGTCTAATGACCAGCCGAATGAGATCGCCACCGTAATAAGAGTCCTATTTGACCAGGCGCTGCAGTAGACCAAAGTGTCAGTCAGGCACCATCCTTCTCGCTTTGCATTCTTGGGATATAAAATGCGAAATGAAGGCAGGCAACAGAGTCTTGCTGATTTTTTTTTCTTTCCCCATAAAAATGAATAAAAGTATTCTTTTGTTATCTTTTTGATTTAGAGGATGGCGTCTAAATAGTAAATAAAATATATATTGCACGAAAAAGACTAACTCATGGCTAAATACAGTTCATTTCTACTGTAAAATGAGGGGAAATTGTGATTGATTATAAGTTTTCAAGTGGCAATTTTTGACCTGCTGAACCATAATTCCCATCCGTCATTGCTTCATCAATGTTGATGGGGCTATTTCTGAACCGATTCTCCAAGCAGGAGAAACATGGGCTTGACCTTATGCAACAATATAAAACATTGCTATCCCCACTCCCATGGTTCTCCATCCCCGCGTACCGGAGCTTAAATGAAGTTATCGATTATGCTCTTGCAAATATGGCGCGGCAAGGGGAATGACATCGCACTTAGAGATCATTGCACAAATGTGCCCTAAATCACAAAAATGGAGGAGGGGTAGTTACTGGCATGGACATCGGGGTGAGTACTCGTGCATTCACTCAGTGTTTAATCAATGGATAAAACTGTCTATCCATTCAAGTATTGATGTTTCCTATGACAACTGCTTATCCACGTAGAGCAGAGAGACACCAGAGGCCTTTCAATCATCCGCCTGCTGAAGGTAGCATAGAGAGGAAGAGGTGGGGTGAGACACATGAATCTCTAATACGGGATTCATGCTGCCTGCTCAATTATTCAACTGCCACAATGTAAGTTAAAGCTGAGGAGGAGTCAATCAGAGCACACATTCTCGTCCTTCCACTGTGTGAGAGCTCGACTTGGTCATTCCCTTACAAAGGCAGTTAATCAATATGGATCCACTCCTTTTGATCTGCTGCCTCTGACCAACAACAATTCCTAATAACAGTATAATTGCAAAGACCATAATGGCATCCATTCTTATCATCCCATGCCAGAGAAAGAGGAGAAAGGCTAAGAGACAGCATTACGCCATCTCTATCACGCACTAGTGAACTCGCTCAGACAAAAACACACACACACATACAGTATACACACACACTTCTGCATCATCATGCACTGTGGTATTGTGGTATAGACAGTCGGTCCAGTCACCTTATTAACGACACATATCGACCTGACTGCAGTGACGATCAATCTGTGGTAAGGGAAGACAATAATGCAGAGTTCATCCCCACATTGTTTAATGTCTCTAAGGCATTTAGCATGTGTCTTTTAATTAGTATAAACAGTGGTTGAAAGTAATTAAGTACGTTTACTCAAGTACTGTATTTTGGTAGAATTTAAGTACTTAATAATTTTTTTTATGCTACTTTATACTTCCATTCCACTGCAATCTATTAGAATTATATCAATATCATACTTTGCACTTCACATGTGACTGTTTTCACATGTAAAAACTAAATATTATTTTTATTTTTTATTCTATTTATCGTTTATTTTGCCATTGAGATTGACATCTCTTTTAGAAGGAAGCCCAGGCCAAGAATGCAGCAAATACAAAGTTATGATGAAACTACATCATACAACATAGACAGACTTACACCAAACTTTAAAAAAGCAGTGGCAGGCCTCTGTTTTAACAGATAATAATTAACTTTTAAAACAAGATTAGTCAACTTAAACCTTGAGCTGGTTCCAGGACCCAGATTATTATGATACAATACTATAATACTAGTACTATTGCTATTAATCAACTAACATTTTCAGTTCAGAACTTGTTATAGAGTAATTTTTGTTGATAACATCTATTTTACTCAATTAAAGGATCTGAGTACCTTTTTCATAAATAAAGTATAAAAAAGTATGAATGAAATGCGTTTGTTACTGATGATGAAGTAAACTATTTGAGAATTTCTGCCCAGAGCAGCATATCATATGCACAAAATTATTACAGACTTAGATTTATTGAGTGCTAAAATGAGTCCTATATGACAGCCCGCGCCCATTCTAATAGGACCAGGATCACTTAGCATTTGATGACTAATATAGCTTCTTAATCTCTTTGACGCTGCGAACCTATGACAGATCTATGGGATGATGGAACCGACTGGTAACATAATAAAGGCGCCCTTCTTCTCACTCAGCATCTCTCATATTAATATTTTCATCCTGTAATAACTAAAAGCCATTTCATTACTCATTAATCAGTAGCCGAAGCCGCTGCTTTCCAGTACACATAGAAATATGATCCTATGATTTCACAGGAAGAGCGATGTATAATGACCTCGCAGCTGGCGGAGTAATAAAACACAGCATGCATGTTGTCTGTCAAGAAACCTTACCTAGGCATACCAAAACAACAGACAGGCCAAAGTGATATACTAGGCTCATTCCAAACAGTGAAACACAGACGTCGCATCGTTGTTGTGTTTCTTACAGGCCTCTATGACAATCAATACTTAAAACAACAGTTAGAAAATATGTGGAATCAGCATCTGTGGAGTAAAAGAGCTCAGCATTGATTTGCAGAAGGTTCGTTGAAGCATTCAAGGGATTTTAAACAGTGCACACTGTTGCCAGTCGGATCACTCGTCAAATCCATATCACGATGTGGGCTGATGAGTTTTGGTATGTATTAAATTGAGTGACAGGTAAATAGGACAGGTCAGCACAAAACAACAGCACCTGAAAATGTAGAGACTCAGATTGTATCTGATTTATGCATATGGTCATCTGTGTCAGAAGTTGTGAGTGTCCATGCATGTGTGTGTGTTTTTTGCTTTGTGTGTTTAAATCAATGGTCATCCCCTGATACGAGATGGCCTCATAAATCATTGTTTGTTGATCACTTGTCAGGAGGTAGAGGGCCTTATGGCGTCCTCCTAATTATTCCAGCTCACAGTCCCACTGGATGAATAAGGACGGGAATGCCAAAGCAAATCAAGGCAGCAGACTTTCTAGAAATGGGACCATAAAGGTGTTTTAGTTTGGATGGATGAGTTCGGGGGATGGGGATGGAAGTTGCTGGGGAGGGAGGAGTTTGTGTTTGCATGTGTGTAGGTGTGTGGGCGGGTAGGGGGGGGTGATAGGGTCGGGCAGGTTGGATTCTAGGGTGCGCTGAAGTGAGAAATCTAGTGTATGAGATATCAGTCACGCAATTCCAATGTGCTAGGGGACTCTGTCATGACAGGAACAAGCCGGCTGCCTGATTGAAATTGAACAAAAACAACTAAATCTGTTATTGTGACCATTCAATCACTTTGATGCCTTGTATCTCTATTTAAACACAGAGTGAACACATCTTTGTTGCCACTCACTGTCAAGTCCTCAGTGGTATTACCTTCACGGACAACAATGTCCTGTGTTTGTGTCTTGCAGTTGTGACAGACTATCGATGGCTAACATTTTCTCTCTCTCTCTTTTTTTTTTTTTTTTTTTTTTGCATTTCAACTGGTATTACCTTAGTGGAGTTTGGGGGTTAACACTGGGAAATGTAAAACCCATCAGTTTTTGAGTAAGGAACTGTGTAATGACAAATTCTGCCAAACGGTAGGCTAAGTGGTAGGGGTATTAGTATTGGCTTTCAGTGTCATTAACTTTTCAGCACTAAGCAGGTTTCTGTCGCCACTGACCAAATTGCTTTAAATGCACAGCAATTACACGGTTGAGGCTGGCGCTTAAAAGATGAGTAGAGTATAGTTTCTGTAGTAAGACCTAATGGGATTATTAGTGAGTTTTTATGAGGGAACTTGCAGCACACAGTAATACTGGAAATGGGATTGTATGTTTCAGTAATATACTGTACCAGCCAACTGGTCCTCATGTTAATTACTGGATTACCCTTTCTAATTAAGAAATCTATAAAGGGGAGTTTAATAATTCATCAAATCGCAGTGGCACAATTTTTTTGTATTAGTCTTTCTTCCTCTCCTCTCTCACCATTTTGATTTTTTCTCTCTCTCTCTCTCTCTCATTTTTTTTTTTTTACCTCCAGTGATTCCCATGTGCAGGCATGGAGGCAGTTACACCTCGTTATTCAGAGTTAAAATGTGTTAGCTTGAGGCTTAAACATGGCCTTAGCATGTTTAAATCATGCTGAGCATATCACAGAGGCCATGCAGGCTGTTCCCTTTGATATATATTTGCAGCATAATGTGTGGTTTTTAAAATCAATGAGCAGTCGTCTTTTGATCACAGTCATGTCCCTCATCTCACCACTCGGTAAAAATTGCCCGTGACCGTCCTGTCACTGAGGTGAGCCATATACAGACGCAGCGTGCATGGAGGTACGGTTGCAAGCCCGGGTCTCGTAAACAACAAGGTCTCAGTATTCCATTTTTCAATAGTCTGATATGAAGGATTAAAGGAAGACTTACCCTGTATTCAAAATAAGAAAAAATGTACACTTGAATACAGAGCATTTGTTATCCACAAAGACATTACAATACAATATTATGCGTTATACGATTTTTGAAATGTTTTAGAATGAATTTGACTGTATTTTTTAAACATGTTGAGCAGATCTGACAATGGCATTTCTGCCAATTTCGGTCCCAAACCACTCAATTCCGTCGGGTCTTGGATTAGCGATCCATGATTTCATCGCGTCCAATATGAAATATCTGAAGGAGAGAAATGTAGGTCATTCAGAACGCCATCAAACAGCGGCAGCACCCCGGCAGTGGCATGCAGGCCCACGTTTGTCTCTTGTATCTGTGAGGACATTCTCAACCGCCTGTGGGTATTTGTAATGACCCAGTGACAGCATTTCTCTGCTGGCGGCTGAGGTGCTCAACGAAATGAATAACTCTGACCAGCCAGGAGAGCAGCAGAGAGAGAGAGGGTGTGTGTGTGTGTGCGTGTGTGTGTGTGTCAGCAGTGTTTGTGTGTATCAGTGGTGTGGAGTGGAGCTACATGTCACATCTCTTCAGACACTATAGCTCCAGTCCCCACCGGCTACAAACAATCTACAACCACCCAGAACCTCCCACGGAGGCTGTGTGCGCCGCATTTGTGCCAGTCGTGCGTAAAACGTGTCTCTACACCATCTTGTATGCCGCCTTGACCAGGCCACACGTTCCTCCGGTCTAGCCCTGAATGTCTCTGTAATGGGAACGCTGGGGAGCCAATAAAATCAACCTACGAATCCTGTTAGGAGATGGGAGCTGCCATCTGTGCATTTAACTCCCAGAGATGCAGATTTGCTTGCATGTTCCCCAACAATCTTTAAAGGTGTCTGGTGTCCTGTATTTTTTATGAATATATAACGGTCTCTCCATAATGGATATAGATTCAGCATGATGCATATGAATTGTTCATCCGCTATGAGTATGAATTATTCAGCAGTGTGATTCGTTTTGCCCTTTTTTGGGTTCAACATTCACTGGAGGGCATGGGGGGGGGGTTTCAAGTCCCTCTCAGGTCCTGGCGCATTTTCATTTATTCTCTCCATCCCTTACAATAACATCTGAAGTTGTCTCCGCATCTATAGTTCGACAGAGCCATTAACATCTTCAGGCAGTTAATGGACTTTTTGGCAGGAGTTGTCATTTCATGGACACAATCCTGAGAGGACATTACTTTGTCTGAGTGTCTCCTTTGCTAATCAGTGAGGTCAACCATTCATCTGGCAACTGCTGGATGCCACTGGTTTGGTAGGGAAAAAAAATGCTTAAAATGTAAAACAACTGCCGACTAAACGCACAGCATATTAGACAATATGTTGGTGTAATTCATCTCTAAACTGTTAATTCGCCTAATGATGAGAAATGTATATCAGCATATTAATTTGCCCTTCATAACTCAACTGAAAACATCTGTTTTTAAGAATATTCTTTTGATCAGTTTCCTCGCGAGCACAAACTTTGAAGTCATATAAATCGTTTCATCGCGGACTAATGCTTCAAAAAATCGTATAAATATGAATCCAGTCGGTTTAACTGCAACTTTATTCACATTCAAAATTCAATCTTGAAGGGTATGTGTTATTTTTTCACACAGACTGCGCTAGGAGAAGGGGTTGGGGGTGGGGGCGGAGGCTGCTATCAAAAACCTTGCAGGATAGCAATCATTAGAACCTCTGCCTCCCTGGTAAGCAAGCCATGCTTCCTGTATAGGGCCCCAGAGGATTCAGTGTGCTAATTATTTACTGAAGCAGCAAAGACTATCAAATGAGACCCTGCGTCAAGTCTGACTGTGAGGGGGGTACCCTGACAGTGTAACCTGGGTAACATGCAAATACAGCAAAGGGGAGTTGGGGGGGGGGGGGGGGGGTGGGTATAATGGTCAGAGTGCGTTGGTGGAGTCGAGGTTCACTGGTGAGTCAGGAAAGGTGGGGCCACTGAGGGGCACAGCAGCAGAGTATTAGATTTCAGATGCATATGAATGACCAACTGCTGGCTCTGCTCTAGCTTTAGGGGGAAATTGCATGGACTCCCCTTGAGCTGCAGTTGTGAATCTATATTACTGCCTTACTTAATCCTGCAGTGGGCAGGCAGGGGGTCATGAATGTCTGATACTGGCATCATTAAACTGAAGAGTTGCAGAAGAGCGGTGTGCCTTTCCTTAACCTAAGTTTTTTCTCTCTTTTTTTTTTCTTCCCCCAACTACAATTTAACACCAAGTTATACACTGCGCCATGATCAGAAAACACACTCCTACAGATTAGTCAGCAGTTAGAATCACATTCGGGACCGTCTATGTTTCTTTCGAGTTTACACTAGCACGACAACAAACCAAGAAATGATATAAGACCGCAGACAAAACAGCTACATGCACAC
This sequence comes from Lepturacanthus savala, assembly GCA_030544235.1. NCBI lineage: Eukaryota > Metazoa > Chordata > Actinopteri > Scombriformes > Trichiuridae > Lepturacanthus > Lepturacanthus savala. The sequence continues at coordinate 13,560,366 of CM060469.1, read as the reverse complement.
ACACACACAATTCCAGACTCCAAAAAGCGGGGGAGGGGGCCTTAAATCCATGCATCTGGGCAGAAAGCCAAAAAGACTTTTCCTCAGCAGATACACACATACAATGAGAGAGCAGCGAGCTCTAATAACACACTAATGTTCGCCCCATTTGATTACAGGGCAACAACATTATCTAGTCAACACATATAAACATATATGGACTAGTGAATCATCTAAAGCAGGGATTCACACACTTTAATGGCTCAAGACCCAAAAGGGAAATGTGGTGTCTACCTGGGACCCAAGTTTAGAAAAATACAACATGAATTTCTATGACATCTACATTCATAAACTACTGGTAAATATCACCAAGTGTATGAAGTATTATAAAGGTACATGACAGCAATAATCAAATTTGCTGAGTTTATCGTGAAGTTTCTTGCCCCCTCATAAAATATATACATAGGCATGTTTTACTATCCTCTCTACTTCTCACCGTGTTCTCAACTCTCAGGGCTGTGCTGAAATCAGTATCTGAATAGGATGGGAGTGACCAAAGAGGGAGAGAGAGAGAAATAGGGGAAAAGACGTCAAAGGCCATAAGGGGAGAGTGAGTGCGCAGGTGTAGGTTCCCTCTCAGCCGCCTAAATGTACCTCAGACAAAACATCAGCAGCCTGAGTGACAGAGAGGTGGCCGGTGGGGCAGAGGAGAGGTGGAGGTACCTGCACCATGACTCTCTCTGCTCTCTGTGGTAAGAACGGCCCGCACACAGCATCTGAGCTGAACAGAACAGCAAAAATATATATATATATATATTCTTCTATTTTGGAAAATATCATAGAATTGTTATGCAGCATATTCTGTGTATGTGTGTGTCAGTGTGTTTGAATCAATTATTTCCCCTGCCCATTTATCAGTCATGTCATGAATACGAATTTGTTCTCAATTTCTTGATTGATCTGCCTGCTTAAGAAAAAAAAAAATCCTAAATTTGGGGGTGAAAAAATGTACTAAATGTATGTAACCTTATAAAACACACTCTTATCTAAATTAAATCGCTGTTAACACACTTTGTACATTATGATCCCTTTGGTCTGATGTATTGGCCTAATGCCCTCTTTCTTATTGGAAGAGCAAAGGCCTCCTGCAGCCGCTCTAAAGCTGTAAGATAAATATCTCGCACAGAGTCACAATTAGTTCCAAACGAGGTTATGTAAATACCAAACCGACCACAATCAGGCCGACCAACTTGTGTGATTGCTCTCTAAACAGACCTAGATGTCATTACAAGTTGCCTCTAATTACACTGAACCTATTATTGAGGCGCTTTTTTTGTTTGTTTTTTTTTAAGCTGAAAAGGCTCTATTTATTTTCCGTCACACATTGAGTGGAGCAAACAGAATGTTCGCCCCGAACATATTGAACCTCAAATCTGCAAAATGTCATCCGAGAGACTCCGTTTAATTAATAGAAATGCTCAGGAGTTGGGGTGGAGAAGAGAAGCAGGTGTTGCTGGCAGATTCCTGCCCTCTCAATGGATAATTCACATGACTGATGCGCGACCTCCAGCATCTCAACACACACACATACACAGACAAAAAAAGTGACCTTCTCCCGATGAGATCTTACCAAGGGTCAAAACAGATTCTGGGAGCAGTGATTGAACTGTTTGCTTTCGTGTCGGTGAGACAATAGCGCCGCCGGCTTTAAGCAGCTCAGGGCGGCCTGCTGGGTCTACTTTCAGGGCGGCAGCTACCCCCGAACTTCTTTCCCCCGCTGCCTCTGCTAAACAACGAAATGTTGCAGCAAAGAGGCAGGAGCAAACCTTGCTGGGCTACTCATTCCCAGCTACACACTTATCAGTCACAGCACCTCGTTTTGTGTCTGGGCCACATCAAGCTACAGCAAATCTGACTTTAACTTTTGGTTAATTTCTTTTCTCCACTCCACCCATTTACCTCTTATCTTTCCTTCTTATTCGCTTGCTTCCAATGTGTGCGCACATGTGCGCGGACCTGCCAGACTGCTAAAACTCCATGAGGGAATTGGGGGGCCTTTTGCACCCCTCCACCTTCTCACAAATGCGAAGGGATAGTAAATATCGGCACAGCAGATGGGGCCCGATGCTCCCTCTCTGCCTCCCTCCCATACGCAGGGAGGGCAGAGCAAATGGATAGCCATCAACAGCAGCAGGAGTCGCCCCAGGCCAAGACTGGAGCAGAGGACGTAGGGATCGGACTGTTGCTCAGGCAGGCAATTTTACAGACAAATTCTCCCCGACTATCGCGGCATGAATACTTATAAGGTCATTATATCGAAGATTTCATGCCATAGAGGCATCCCAGAAGTAAACGTAGTTTTTTTCTCATCTGGATTCATAAGCTAATGAATGATATTTATGGTCCAAATAGCGTTTTACCTGTTTGTTTGTTTTTTTTGGATCATATCTCGACCTCACTGTCGCATTGGGGGACCAACCTGCCGGTGTGTCATTTCAATGCTCTGTCACACCAGCTCGCAGGATCTGGAAAGGAGCGGCAGCATCTAACAGCATGACATGCTTGTATAACACAAGGGAGCGAGGAGCGTGCTCGGACAGAGGGGGTGTCTGCACCGTCCCCGTCGCAGACAGCGGATCAGGGGCGCTTGCCATAAATCTTACCCGACTCGTCAATTAACAGACAGTAAACAGGTTTAAATTCAGGGTGAGCAGCGTTGTTATTGTTGTTATGAAACCTCCCGCATAGACAGCATATATCAGTAATTCCCACAGCAATATTAGACAGCCTCCCACTGGGGGGGGGAAGAGAGGAGCACATGTGGCTCAACGATGACACAACATGGAATCTTACTGCGCAGCGGCATAAGCTAAAGCAGTGATGTAATGCAAGTGAGCTCACAGAGTGGGAGTCAGTATGGGGAGAAGAAAAAAATAAAAAAGAGAGAGATGTGAGGACATCATAACAGACCTTATTATTACTGGATTTAACATCAGTAGACTGAGACAGAAAGCAGTCACAGTGGATTTTTTTTGTCTTTGAGCACTGAGACGGCGGTGACACATTTTCAGATGTCCGCTTTAAGCAACTTGCAAACCGGGGAGATCAACCTTCAGCCCTCGGTTGCGTGGCAGGGGTCTTTGTATAGGTGTCACGTACAGCGTTTGACTGTGACATCCCGAGTTCTATGAATGATTTAAAAGCTCAAGGGAATGGAAATTGCGCTCTTTTATTGCCGCGATATCCCAGCCCACCCGCTGGATTCACAGGGAAGGACGGCATCTCGCTCGCCGTCTCCTGAGCATTCCAGATTTCCATTTATTTATTTAAGGAGGAAATAGAAGGGAAATTTCAACGGGTCACTAATTTCATTTCAACATGTACCGGTGGCATTAGCCCTGAGCAGATATTTCAGAGGAACACAAAATCAATGTCTGGATTCTATTGGGAATATCCCTGGAACACATTAGCAACTTTGACCAATAGGTCAGGTAAAGTAATAGCTAGATAAATGTTTTATTACAGATTTGCAAACTGACTTAATGGGGGGGCTAGTACCTGTGCAGCCATGCATGGTAAATATTCATCATTAGATTCTATTGCTGTAATGAACACAAATCTCTCAGCGGCCAAGGCCTCTGGCTCTTTATCTATATGATCTGTTAAAGGTGGATCTCTCTAACCAGGCCTCAGAGGAGACAAAAGGATGCATCCTGTGAGCAGCTTTGAGACGCTCATTAATGTAAAAAATGTGCTTTAAATGAATGTTTTATACAGATTATATATGATGTGACATACTAATTATAGTTTATGACATGCCATTTATATATGTCATATCTTTTATAGCCCTTAAACTGTATTTACCCTTTTTTGCTGCCATTTTTTTTTTTTTTTTTATCTTTTTCTAATAGAACACTGCCATGTCAGAGTATTCAGACAGGAGTGACTGTGATGTGACAATGAAAATGTTCCTTTTATCTCACATTTGTGTTTTAAGACACTCAAACACTTCTCATTCTTATTTTCATTGTTAATTTTAACCAAGTCTATCTATGTTTTGCTCCATATTAATCCGGGGGATCTGGAAGTTTTCTGCTAGTTTTCTCCCCTACCAGCCATTTAATTCATTTTATCTGAAACTTGGCAGTATGTAAAAAGAGCTGTGGTGCTCAGGAGCTCCTCATGCTGACCTACTACCCCTGTTCTGCTCAACACACAGTGATTAACGCGCATTTGGTCACGTAGACAAACATTTAGTTAGCTTCCACAGACAAATTAGGCTTCTAAAAAAAGACCCTCCGTGTTTTTATAGATTAAACAGCATCTGCCTGGAATAAGTGCCATTGTTTATACCCGAGTGAACATATGTCACATTTGGACATTTTCTTTCATTTTCTTTTTCTTTTTTTTTCCAGCCCCTCTGTTCACACAGCTCTGGAGGCGTCCCGTGCTGGGCACAGTGTTACTTTTCTGAATGGAAGCCAGACAGACTGAGAGAGAGAGAGAGAGCCCCCACACGCTGAGAGGAGCGGCTCCTGTTTCCAGCCCCGTCTCCAAGGGGACCACCGAGCCCACCAATCACGTCGCTCAGCACGAGCAAGCGGGCGATTCAATTTCTTAAAGCCGCAGTGTCCGGGTTTTTTTTTTCTTTTTTTAAGGGGCTACTTGGTAAAAGAAACGTTCAAACAAACCAGCAATTTTCAAAAGACGGAAACAGTAAAGCATCTCAAACACTGCAGTTTACAAGTTTTCCTTTTTTTTCCTTTTTATTAAATGTGAATTCACATGTTAGTTTGAGCCCATCCCATTTTTCAGAGTATCCGCCTACATACAAAATAGGCATCATTCTGTCATCACATCCTTTTCAAACGCAACAAATAACACATTTGTGTACATATATTCACAAACTGAAAGGACAGTCGATGGTGGTAGGTACTTATTTATTAAAAGATGAGTCAAAGACAGATTCACACTTGGAATGTGAAGCATCTGCCCAGAACTTCCAACAAAATGTCTTGGCATATAATTAGGTCATATTCCAAAACCTTTTATCAAACAGACTTCATATGTGAGACCCACATAAAAATAAACAATATCTGCTTTTTTTTAAGTGCAAGAAATAAAAAATACAGGTTTATGGTTAATGTTTTAAAAAAAGAAGGCAGTCTTCAGTTTTAAAATAAAGTTTCATTTCATGAAACAGGACTATGGAATGTTCTTTTTTGCTTGCTTGTTAAAACTAATGCCAGACCACCACTGTATCAGACTATGCCCTTTATCTTTTTATTATTATTATTATTATTATTTGCAGAACTCTTTTATCCTTAGAATTTTCAGTCAGATTCATACTGGTTAGAGTCAAATATTCCCATTGTGAGTCGAATAACATTCAAATTGTGATATTTATCTTGTTGCTGTCGTATGCATCACACCATGAGGCCATATTAAATTGTTTTGTATCAGTTCCAGCTGATTTGTTTATTATTTTTTTTTCTGCCTGGACAGGCTTCAGCATCATAACATGAAATGATGTTGACAGTGCACAAGTCTGTTTTTCCATCACTTGCTACAATTGTTGATGGTCTGTATCTTAAGAGTATATATTGCACAAAAAAATGAGAGGGGGGAAAAACAGTATGTGCCATAAAAATACCAAAATCCAGTTTCACACCTGCGATTGGGACCCATCCACATATCACGAGTATGATATACATAAACTCCTAACTTTACTATATTACAGTACATATACAATCTTGAAACTAGTTCCAGCTCTGAGGTATGTGTTCCCCATGATGCCATTGTATCGTCTACAAATACTCAACAAATCTGCTCTACAACTGTACAAAACCTAGTTTAAAATCACAAGGCATTTTTGATGCAAGTTTTAATTTAACTTAATCCTTAAAACCAGGACTCCCTTGCATGCTAAAAACAAATGATAAAGGGAAGAAGTGCCTGAAACTCACTGAAAGCACAGTAAGAACATTCCCTTTTAACTGTACAAAAATATGCCTGAAAATATCTTACTTTTCTTTTAAAAAGATGAGGTCTGTTATGTATCAAAATGTTTCCTCCACACCTGTAATTCTGCAGAGGTTTAGGCTGCTTAATTTACCAAACCAGGAGGTAAACGGAATCAGTTACAAAAAAAACAAACAAACATTTGCGGCATTTAGAAATTACATAAACCGTTTTTTTTTTTTTGTAAAGTAACGTCCTGAACAAATTGTCAGTTCACAGATTTGCTTTTTGAGTCAGTCCACAGTCCGTTTTTTTCAGCTCCCTGCAGTGTTTTCTTTTTTGTTGTTGTTGTATGTTGTTGTTTTTGTTTTTCAGAGGATGAAGATGCATAGAAGTTCACGTTTTTTCCCCTTTCTGGTCCGTTTACGCTTGAACAGTAGGTTAAATGCAGACCTACGAGGGGGGGAAAATCCATAAAACCCTGTCATGCTGCCAGAAAAAAAACAAAAAAAAAACGTCTGCAGACTTTGCTTTTTTCATCTTTTTTTTCCTCTCTCTCTTTTTTTTTGCTACCGGCTTCATAAGCATCTCATTCCTCAAACCTCACCGTAGCCTCCACGGTCCTCCAAACCTCTCCAGGACCCTCCGGAAAAAAACCCAGAGGAGGCAGAGCTAGGGATAACTTGACCAGGACACATAGCCTATATAATTTCTCCCTTCTCTGTTATTACTCGGAACTTTTTTTCTCTCTCTCTCTTTCTTTCTCAGATCAGTATGTGAAGACCAGGTCGGAAAAGTTCGCCTCCAGCCAGTCCCCGGCAATCATCTCACTGAGTTCTGGCGTGCAATAGTCTGGGAATTCAAAGTGAGAACCCAGGCTGCCCTCGCTGAAAGAGTCCAGGTCCTTATCCACAAGAGACAGGGAGAGGTTTCCTGAATTGGGGTTGCCCAGCTCCGAGCCTGGGGCGCTGGGGGCGAAATTCAAACTAAAGTCAAACAGCAAATCGTCCGCGTCCTCGCCGGAAGAGGAGCTGCTGCTGCTGGAGGAGGAGGAGGAGGAAGAGGAGGAGGAGGAGGATGTGGAGACCGACCTGGAGGATGCTGGTGAGACGGACGCGGCGTGCAATGTGCTCTGCTTGCTTTTGATGCTGTAAAACAGTCTGTTGTTGTTCCGCACCTCTTCGTACATGCTCGTCCCCTCGGACTCCGCCGAGGAGCTCAAAGTTGGGCTCGCGGGAACTTTGGCTACGTTGTACGGCCTCAGACGCTCCTCGTCCCCGGGCTGCGTAATCCCCATCCGGTAGTCCTCCTCGTACTCGTCGTCGTCGTCCTCGTCGGTGAGCTCAACTTTCACAGTCTTTGGAACTTTTAAGCTGGGGAACACGCAGTCCGCGTCCCCGTAGCCGTGCGAGGACTTGGTGCCGCTCTTAGTCTTTATCTTTACGCACTTCTTGCTGGGAGTCTTTGCGATTTTCCCGCACTTCTCCGGGGACGGCGCCGAGGACTTGGAGCTGTCGAGCTTTGGTTTTTTCTTGGGTCTGTACTTGTAGTCGGGGTAGTCGGCCATGTGTTTTAGCCGCAGCCGCTCCGCCTCCCGGATGAACGGGATCTTTTCGCTGTCCTTGAGCATCTTCCACCGCTTCCCCAGGCGCTTGGAAATCTCCGCGTTGTGCATGTCCGGCGACTGCTCCATGATCTTTCTCCGCTCGATCTTGGACCAGACCATGAAGGCGTTCATGGGTCTCTTGATGTGGCCGGTGGCCGTCTTGCACCAGTCCGGGTTTATCGCGACGGGGCTGCACGCCATAAACTCGCTCTCCTCCGAGTCCGTCGCCTCCCTGGACATGCTGCCGTCCGTCTCGCTGTTGTCTGTGTGCTGCACCATCGTAGCTCCCGTGTACGAGTCACTTTGTCTCCCGGACGCTGCAGTGTCTGAAGAGCCCCCCACACTGCCCCGAAGACCGGGCTGTACTCTCTCTCTCTTTCTCTCTCTCTTTTGCGCTCTCTCTCCCTCGCTCCCTCTCCGTGTGTTTGCGCCGGGTTGCGTCCTGCGTTATATGCGCGTCTCAAAAGCTCTGCACTCTTTTTCCAGAGTTACAAACTGCCTTCTTAACTAGTTATCAGCTTTTTCATGTCCCCTGCGTCACGCGGAGCCATCCAATCACGTCCCTTCCACTCCGCCCAGCAGACTCCATCCAAGACTCCCCTTAACCCTTTTTATTCCTCCCCTCCACCCCCCCACCCACCCCCCCGCTTTTCCGCGAGCTCTCGGCGGAGTGGAGGTGGGGATTTGTGGTACACAGTGTCTGGGGCAACACGCCGGGGCGAGACAGGCATATTAAACACACAGTTAGCACCGTGCGCTCCTGAGATGATCATCATTACGCACCAAAGCGCGCATCAGACTAAAGCATAGGAGATCCCCCTCCCCTCCAGCCCCTCTTATTTTAGAAGTGAAGGTAGAAAAAAAAAAAACATAGAGGGGAGGTTATTCTCCAGACAGACTGATAGTCTTTACAGATGTGTCTGGAGGAAAAGATGTAGGCTGTGTGATTATTTGCTTCTTTCTCTCTCTCTCTCCCTCCCCTCCCTGAGGTTGGATACTGAAGGTGGCGCTTGGACACTGTTGCAGGCGCCTGGATGCGCCTTGTAGAAGGATACATGTTTAGCAGCTGGTAATGGCTTCAGAGGGAAGACTCGATGCTATCATTAACTTTAATATAGCGCCTCTTTTTTTCCCCTTCCTTTTATTTCACAGTTATCTCTGAGTGGCCAAGTGTTCTCTCACGTCTTCTGTTTTTTTTCCTCCTCCTTCCTGTTGCTGGTGGTGTGTTTATTATCTTGTTTGTTTCCCCGTCTGCATTTGAATGAAGGAAGTAGGTCAGTGGTACATTGTGTTTTATGGATCCTGTCTATAGTGTTTGAGCACCATAAACACACGTCCCAACTCTTATAAATCAGAATTTGAACTAATTCACACACACATATTTATATGTGGTGACCCCCCCCCCCCCGCTCAAAAAAAAAAAAAAAAAAAAAAAAAAAAACATGCTCTGATTTATTATCCATCGGGGTTAAAGCGCATGTGGTATAGTTGGGAGCGAGCACAGCTTTAACACTCATGCAGATGGCAACATTTGGCTCTGCAGCCCTGAGTTGAGCCTGTACAGCGAGGCATGGATGGAAGGCTCCCTGCTGAGTTTGCTGTGTCAAGAGGCAGTGTAGCATCTAGCTGGCGTCTCCTGCACCCTCCACCGCCACCCCCCACCCCCCCTCCCCCTGGCTCTGGGTGGTAGCCAGCAGTGCTATTGGAGGCTGGGGCGATAAGGCGTCCTGCTTTTTTTCTCTCTCTCTCTCTCTCTCCCTCTCCATCTCTCTCCCTCTCTTCCCTCTCTCTCTGCTTCGTCCCCTAGAGGGCAATCACTTACCCTTTTGAAACCCTCCCCCCACCCAGCCACCTTATTTTCCCCAGCTGGGGCTTAAGAAGTGTCTCCACTGATTCAGAGAGAGGCAGCAGCGGCTAGAAAGGCAGCAGAGAGAGGAGAGAGGATAGCGGGGGGATAGATAGAGGAGAAAGAGGCACACGGGGGGGAAAAGAAGACAAGGCTAAGGGGAGAGGAACGCTGGGAGATAGAGGAGCCTCTTGCCTTTTCCATCCCATGGAGCACCCCCCCCCCCCATCCCCATCCTCCTCCTGTCTGTGTCTCACTCTCAGACAGAGATAGGGCTGAAATGCTTTATCATGACCACCCCGTGCTGATTAAGCTTTATCAGATATATGTGTCGGAGCAGGAGTCTCGGGAGGCTGGCGCATGCACACGCATGTTTTACTGTCAGTGTGTGTGTGTTTTTTTTTGTCTGATGGATTCATTTGAACGGTGTTTGATTTTCCGATCAGCGCAGAGGTTATTTCAAATGAACTGATAGCAGCGTATACACAATCTGTGAGCACATATTGGCTGCATATCTGCATTTGAATTCCAGGGAAATGTCCTCAAGCACACAGTGTATTATATTATTCTGTTTCTGATTTGCTGAAAAGGTGCAAAAACCTTTTTTTTTTTTTTTAAATAAAATATATTGATCAGCCATTTCACGCAGAGTGAAAGTGTCACCTTCAGTATAATGCCGGAACCTTTCATTTTTTTTTTTGTTTTTGTGATTTGTCATCGAGCTCCGCTCCAGCCAGCCTTATCTCTTTATGCGATGGTTTCATGCTGGACATGAATCATACGACTGCTTAATGATGAGCATGCAGGGTGGCTGTCCTGCTCATTAGCATGGCTCATTATTGGCTGTGAATGAGGTGCTGGTGTCAGCCCATGCAGCCTATGAGTCATCTTAGGGAGGGTCTCGACGCCATGCCTGCCTCACACAGATGCACCCGTAATACACACACACACAGACACACACACACACACCACCTCAACTACCTCATTCAGTAGCTGTGATCAGAGAGAAAACCAGTTGCGGGATAGTGAAACACATTGTGTTTCTGTTTCGTTTTCACTCTAGAGATTACATGATTACGTGAAAATCCAGACAGGTGCATTATCACTGTTTGTGTGTGTATGTGTGTATATGTGTGTGTGCGTGTGTGCTTTCCCCCACACCCCGGAGGCAGATGTTTAATGCTTATTTGCTGCTCCGTGTCAAGAGAGAGGACATTTTATTCCAGAGCGATGGAGTGTTGAATTAAGCGATGGTTTTCATGTAGGAACATTGAAAGAGGGTTTCAGGAGAAACAATCCCCCTTCGCGTTGCTTATCTAAAAGCCCCCCAAAGCAGCTGCTGCTCTCACAAAGGGCCAGTGAAGCGTTAGATCAATACTAACCCTGGCTAGAGGCTATCTGATGCTTAAAATGCATGGATCCATCTCCTCTGCATAGCCCTGAGACAGGTGTAGACTTCTGGAAGCCACTATCTGATGGCTTCACAATGGGCAGTGGGGAGGGGGGGTGAAAGGTGGAGCTGAAAGCGGGTCGTGAGGAAAAAAAAGGTGGGGGGGGTTTGTTTTGGTAGCATATAAAAACTCAAATTAACTTTTCACTTGAGAGACACATTCTTGAGTGTCCTGTGTACTCGGGTTACAATGTTTATTGCCACGCAGTGAAGTGGTGTTTTTCTAGCCCATATAGCGGAGTCACTTAATGGTAATCTGGTGCCACGCATGGAGTTTACGTAACACGTTCCAGCAGTTCGAAAAGTAGCATAAGGTATGCTCTCTCTATCCAGGCTGTGGCTGGAGGGGAAACCCGATATCGGCTCAGGAGTCTGATGATTTATAGTTTGTAAGTTATTGGCCGGTTACGGCGACCTATTTTGTTGTCTTAACTTGCGAGATGATACTAAAACGAGCTATGTCAGCTGGCCCGGGATTCGTTTCGCTGCCGGCCTGTCGCTACGCGCTCATTCCTCAAAGATCACGCTCGTCTTCCCCTTCTTTCCCTCCAGATAAGAAATTAAAAAAAAACAAAAAAACAATCCTCGACGACGAGGAGGATGTCGCGGCAGTTCGGAGGTTGTTGTTTTACCACTTAAGTGTTTGGTGGCTCAGAGGGCATTTTATGCCCTGTTGTTGCTTTACATTCTCAACTCAATGCAAATGTCTCTCCGGGGTGTCAGGTTCTTTGTTGACCTCCTTGATGTGGCCTCTGTCTCTCAAGGTCTGATGCTTAGCGGATACTTGAGAGCGGAGTATCTTGTTGTGAATGTAAACAGCTGATGCTTGAGTACGGTGCCGGAATGTTTGTCACAGGGACCCGTAAACACGAAGCCACCGGCATCCCGCGCGCACTTGTACTTGCAACAGCCCTCGACTTACACTAGCAATTGAAAAGGGTGCGAACGCTATTCTGGTAAGTTCACTCGAGTACTTTTTACTTTTACTCCACTTTATGTCGTGTTTATTTTTCGTACATTTACTTGAGGGGTGAGTTCATAACACATTCATAGCAGCTGTCATAAACTGTGCATAAGGCATTCATGGCTGTTTCATGAGTTGTGACTCAACATTCATAACAAACCAGTCATGAATGTGGAAGACAGAACTGGGACAACTTGTCGAAATAAAAGTCCAATAATTGCAAAGCAGCATTGCTGTTTTTGTTCCAAACCTCTTACCTGATCATGTCACATCTGAGTCAATGGTCTAGTCCAGTGCCAAAGAGACAGAAGCAAATTCTTTTTTTTTTTTCATAAAAATGTATTTATTTTATAATGTAACCTTTGCAGATGATTTCTCATCTTTTGCTACTGGGGATATCCAACTGTTCCAGGTTATACAAATACAGGTCAGTGAAATGTAGCTTGTTTACCTCCCAGTGTTAAACTCAGTGATTGCCAATATTTCACTTGTATAGTTTAGTGACATTTGATATAGACTTCATAAGATATTCATGAAATATTTACAAAGGCTGGAAATTATATTAATGGTATCCTTTATGAAATATTGGAGGCACAATTAAAACCTTTTCCATATTTTCAAGTTGTTTTACAAGTTGAAGACAAGTTGAAGTGTTATGAACTCACCAGTCAAGTAAAATGTTATCTTACTTTCTTTTTAATATACTTTATTTCTAAATAAGTTGTAATTTGATATACTACTGACCCTTTAAAGTGACATGGACAAAATGCATGAAAAACAATCTGGCTCACAGCAGTGCAGCAGCAGCAACTGCAGCCTAGCAACCAGACTAGCCATGTTAGCTTTACCTAGGCAGGAGAAGTCCTTTAGCAATGTTAGCAATCAGGGGCATGACATTTTTCCATCCCTAAGACAAAGGGAATCTCACTGCCCGTGTCATTTTTAACCTCTCAGTAACACTCAGATCTTGAATTTTGTCAAACTTTGCACAGTTATGTAATTAAATTATACTGATCCAAGAATATTACGTAACACTGTGGAAACGGTCGTTCTGCATCAGCAGTACTTTGATGTTTATTTTGAAGTACGTTGTGCTGATAATACTACTTCTTCCTTAAGTAAAGGATCTGAACATTTCCTACACCACCTGACCTGATATAAACCAAATCCATTAACCTCACCAGTAAATACTCCTCCGACTACTCTGGCGTGCATTAAACCCTGAGGGACACCATAAACCGTGAGCATATCCAATGTGAGCTATGGGGATCATGTGGGTGTAGGACAAGGACAAGCAAATTTGTAACTCGATACTTTGTGAGTAAGCCAATTATTGCCCTTATGAGCATGAGTTATGTAAGTTCCACTTTTATTTGCTGACTGCACGTAACTAGTCTCTGTACAGGTGGCGATTGTTTGTGTTTCCTGTCTTTTCCACTTTCCCTTCTTCACAGCAAAGCCACTGCCCCGCAAAGCAACGGGGAATCCACCATGGCCTGCAGGAGATGACATCATCCTACAGCAATTCTGGCTTCCACAGTACAGTATGTTCTACAGTAATCATATTGCCATGTCATTCCCCATAAGCTCTGACCATTTAAATCCCTTAATTATATAGCAGCAGCAGTGAAGCGGTGTTTACTGTGCGAGTCCAGCGTACCGAGGTCGGTATTGTACATTGTGTCTTGTGTTAATAAACTTGTGTGGAGGAAGAGCCCTCTGGGCACTCACAGCCACTGTAATGAGAGTGTGTTTAGTCTGGAGACTGTGTAGGACTAATGCTGATGGATTGTATGGCTGCAAGTCAGGTCTTGCTCTCTCACACACTGGAGGACACAATGGAGGAAAGGATGGAAATTTTCATTTGCAAGCTCATAAAACGCGACGCGTGTCAATCTGACATGAAGTCACCGTTGCTGTGTTAGCACAAACGGACGGAAAACTACACGTTGCCGCAGAGATTCAAAATCGCTGGATATATCGCTGCTGTTTATTGCAATTCATCACTTAGTTGCCAAACACACGCGACCACAACATGAAGCACGACATCGGTCGCAGAGAAACAGATCTGTTTACCACTGTTCATTTCTAAAAAGTGTGGGACTTTTTCCACCGAAGCCATGTGGCGCTGCTTCCCTGCCGACCAGCCCAGACTTGCCCCCTCGTGAGATAAGATAGTGTTGACTACAGGCCGGCCTGTGTAGAGACTGGAGAGGGGCCTCCGCCGGGCTTAGTCACCCTCAGTCGTATCCTGTGCTCTGAAGTTTTACTGGTTTATGATCTTTGCACCACCAGTCGAATAGTGACAGTTCAAAGCAGCATGACAAATTGAGAATCCATGCCCCTTGGACAAATCTCAGACAGCACAGTGTTGGAGCCTTAGGATTTTATAATTAGTAGGTAGGATAACACAGAAATCCAGGATTCTTGGTTTGTTATACTTATTTTTCACATTCCTTTGATTATTTTTGTAAGGTAAATTTACTACTATATCATACTATTGTACATTAAGTTCTGTACATGATTATGTTTATTTTATTGCCACCTGATATGTTATGTTCCAGTGCAATACACACACATTACATTTCCAAAGGCAATTTCCTACAAGCTGTTTTAAATCCTTTAATTCATTCTATTAGAGCTGTTGAAACCAAACCTAACATTAAATATAGTATTGATAATACCACAGCTCGTTGGTCATCCTCTGCGTACTACTTTTTCAACGGATGAATGAAAGCGATATATTCGCCTGCCCTAACGTTGTCGAAAAAACAGCATTGTGAAAATCAGCCGCATCAATCTGGCTTTAACCTTGAAAACAAAAACAAGAAGAAATGGACCCATGGAGAGACAAACACCTGAAGCAAATCTGAGCATTCACTCTTGTTTGAACAGTGACCAGATAAGATAGCTCAAAGTTATCAGCACAAGATGAATTCCCAGAGGAACCCCCAGGAGGGGTTTCATCAATGTGGTGGGAGGGAGAAAATCAATTCCCCAAACCACACAGTGACAAATAACCACCTTAAAACTGAAGGGGGAATTAGTTTCAACCTCAACAGCTGTATTTTCAGTCAAGAACATTAAGTCAGAAAAAGGAAAAAAAACAAAAAAGATGTAAAGGACCACCGCCAAGCAACTTTGTAAACACAATCATAATCATGAGGGTCAGAATGAAAAACATCCTTCTTCCCCCCCATTCATGTGGCCAACTGGTGATCTTACACATTACATTATTATACGTGAATGATATATATATATATTCATCTCATTCATGCATTCATTTTGACATAAAAAATGACAACTGTCAGGAATTACAGAAGTATTTTCTCTCATTTAGATTTGAACTCCTTTAAATACCAACTCAAATCTATAGGAAAAGGTCATTTCAGTATCAACCGTTATACTCTGGCTGCATCACAAATAAAGTTTTCTTCAAATATATTTATGTTCAGAATGTATGTCTGGAGAGACCGGTGGTGCAACAGAAGAGGAGAAAACTTCAATAGAGTCCTGTGTCCTTTTTACTTTACATTACATATGCACATATAGACTGGTATTTTCCCCCAGCATTCCATCCATCTCAGAGCCTTATGTCCTCTCCTTATACTGTCTCACTGCCCTTTCCTTCATGTCTCTTAAGGATTTCCTAGACAGGCTTCAAGAAAGATTTTCATAAATGTCCTCTTTTTGCAAATCCTCCACATCCCACTGTATGCTCCGAGAGCTATCTCTATCTTAACAGTAAAGGTCATTGGAGGAGACTTAGGGATATGGAAAGGCTAAGCTGTGTGCATGGGAGAGTGTTTAACAACTATCTAGAAATCAATAATGGAAGGTTTGGTAATGAGTGTGTCAAATCACAGTCACAGGGTAACTCAGGTGTGGCAAAGCTTGGTGCTTTCATCAGACTTTGGTCTCCAGGTGTCCTTATTGAGTGAACAAGTTAAAGAAAACAGACAAATCTCTTCAAGTTAGTGTTAGGTTCTGTCGTAGGTGTAAACGTGACTGTGGGATACACCACCTCAACAATTCCAAACAAGCAATTATGGTAACGATTTGCAGGCATCTTTGAATAATAACATTAGTATTTCAAACTCTGCAATTATTAAGTTAATCCTAGCATTGTTTTATAGTGAGACTAACTCAATTGGTTTAGTAACAACCAGCATGATTTGCTTTGACCACTAGAACCTTATTGAATCAACTTAATATTGATTCAAAAGCCATAGCGAGTTGAAGTGGTCAAATTACTTAATTTAAGCTATTTTAATTCATTTATTTGACTTCCATTGTACTCATAAATGTTCATGTAAATTGTTAGCTTAATTTTTTTTAGTGAATTTATTCAGACTGCAGTAAAATAAGTCGCTAATACTCAAAACAAAACAAAGATAACAGTTTGCATGGCCACAATTAGTATCCTGGAAGTAAAATAAAGAAGTCAGAACAAGTTAAATGAAGTAATTTGACCGTAAGGTTTATATGAATATTGAGTTGGATTAGCATAATTAAACATATAAAGAGCATGACCAATCATGTTAGTTGTACTGAACAAAAGATCCAGGCAAATTGTTACCTTAATTATTTTTTCTAGTGTATAGGCATGATTTTTTGATTGCATTCACACTTGGCCCCTCCTCCCCAGCTCCACCAGCGAGACAGAAAGAAAGAGAGAAAGTGAATGAAGAGCAGACCAGTGGACGATGCTATGAAACAGATAAATAAAATGTCATTTCTGAATGTTCCCTATTGTAAAGCATAAATAAACACACCACACCTGTGCACAATGCTCTACATTGCTGGATTTTGTGTAAATACAAAGCTTCAATCTGACTTCTCTGTTCTGCATGTGTCAAGCAGACCAACATAGGGGAGACCTGATAGCCAAGTCCTTAGTGCATATCACATGCCCTGAGCAGAGAGTCTACAGTTCGAATCCCTCCACTTTCAACTATAATAAAGGCAAAAATGCCAAAAAAGCAACACAAGAGATCAGCTGCATCAGAAATTTTAAGAAAGTGCATTTTGTGTGCATTTAATTTTCATAATCTTCATTGAATGAATGTATACAAGCTTTAATTATTAATTATTTTAAAAAATAGGTTTCTATTCTTGCTATAGTGGCTTATATGTATTTTTTTTTGTTTTCACTGTTGTTTTGTGGTGTGACTATCCCGGTTAGATTTAGACACAAAACCCACTTGGTTACGTTTAGGGCTAGATAATGGTTTGGGTTCAAAAGCAAAAAAAAAAATGGCCCAATGTGACACTAAAACCTGTCTGGTTTAACAGCAGTAAAATGCCTGACTTGACAGTAAAAATGTCTGGTTAAAATGTGCTGACGTGAAGGTAAAAATGTCTGGTAAGTGGTCTTCAACAGTGCTCTCCTGTTACCTTTGCAACTTGTTTCATCTACTGTATTTGTATAACCACCACGCAACCTCCAAATGTGGACAGTTAACACCTTATATAGAGAACACGTTGATAGATGTTATTGGTCTCCTTTCATGAGATATCCTGTGAATTAGGAGCGCACTAATATTTTGGATGAATGAGTATGAACAGTGAACAAGAACAGCCTGAACACACACGCCCAGCATGTGCCCACCTGCCTCAACTATCACACCTACTTTCAGCCCTGATATCATCAACAGACAATCTCCCATTTATTATTCCAGTCTTGTGAGGTCTTTTTTAGACTAGAGTCCTGGTGACAATGGAGGCGACGAGAGCTGTAAGACAATTCAGATAATGAACAAGAAAGCAAAGTTTCAAGAAACCATGCGAGAATGAATTTAGTCAAAAAAAAAAAGTGTGAGCGGATTAGCGCGATTATTTCCAACATTTCCTCTTAGATAGGTCTCCGCACTAATCTCATTATAATTGTCTGTCAAGCATACATGACAATTCATTTTAACAAGGTAGAGCCTCCTGCTCCTGTTAAATTTGCAGCCTTCTTCACAAATGGAAACACATGAGAGGTTCCTGTGAAACAGACATGGGCTAACAAGGAGAAAAGGCTCAACACTTTCGGTCATTTTAAACTCTGGATGATGGGAATAGTTGAATTGTGGACATGTTTTCCTATGAAATGTGTTCATTGTGAGTGCTGCAGTTGAGGCCAACCGTCGGTGCAAAAAAATACAATTAACAAATATTCAAATGTGTGTAATCAGTGCTGTGAATTCTGGTGGTTTTGTATTCCCCTTAAGATTTGTGTTATATCTGTCTATAGTAAAAGAACTGCGATTTCATATCAATATCGCAGAGATCATTACCCTAAAATTATTTGATGAAGAAAAGGGCAGCTCATAAAATATTGTGTCCCAGATAAACCTGTAGAGGAAGCAACACATAATAATTAGTATCTTGTTAATTGGGGAGACCCATTATGCTGTGCTTATTGTGATGCTCTGCTAAAATGTTTGCCAACGCGACATAATGATTTTACACTCTGTAATTGTGTTTTGTGTTAGAACTGCCTCCCTGTTTCTTTTAACAAGAAATGTGAAAAATATCCTGAGGCATTATTTTTGAACTCCTTTTATATAACAAGCCGATTGCATAAATATTACATCGGCTCGCTGTCTGCAGCATACGGTGCACCATCTCGTATCATATATCTGGTGATATATAACTTTCAAAGCCGCATAGTGAAGGTGGCTATAATAGGCTTCAGACTAACTGTCTAGATATTTCATGACCCGCACGATCTCTATCTGTCCATCACTGAAGTAATCTGACCGTTGCGGATAAATACCGCGAGAGGTTTTAAAGCACTAGGAAGACCAGTACCTTAATCATGGCTAATCCTTGGTTGCTAGACGTGTCTTGGGGGGACACAGGATGGACACATCACCCCAATTAGCAGTAGCTATAGCTTTAAAACCCTGTCATTAGGATCCCATAACCTTCCTGTCACTCACCGCGGAGCTGCTGCAGCCGCTTCTTAGCACACACTTACAATTTGTCACATTTATGCACAACAGTTAGGTGGACTTCAGCACATAGTAGCATGGATGTACTACTAACCATAAGACTTAAACGTGCGCACATATGTGAAAACGGACACACATCACTGATATTCCAGAAAGCACATGGCAATGCAGGAAGCTGGTGCTTCCATACCATATTCAGTGAAGCAAATTGGCCATACCTTATATTGCTTGCGGGGGGGATATACATAATAGGCTGATTTATGTATGACATTCCTCCAAGCTTCAATAGGAACAGACAGGGAGTGTTGCCCAAACCACAGAGTGCCCACAATGTATGTCATGTCTACTACACTGTGTGTGTTTGACGTATTACAATTACACCTTGGAAAGAAACATGCATTTCAGACACTGTTCTTTTTTTGCTTAATGAATGATAGGCGGAACATGTACATGCATTTTGAATGTCCATATAACTATCAGCTCAGTATGCAGATAGGGTCCCTGGTGTTTTAGAGTGAGATAGTCTTTGCAGGCCTTTGCTGGTAGACAGTGGAGCATTAACTGTTATCTCGCTGAAAGCACTACCATTAAACCTGCAACAATAAGACCAGGGTCAAGGATGAAGTTGAATGACAGCTCAGGATGAATATAATTTCCCAGGCACCGATAAAGAGGGGTCTTGTGCTCACACTAAAAAAAAAAAATCAGAATAATATTTTTTTCACCAGGTTGTCTGCTCCTACATATTTCCATTCTTTGCTCCATTCAAGAGTGAAGGGGTCAGATATAAAGGAGGACAATGGCCAAGCTAGTGAGATTGATGGCGGGGATGAACAGGCCGACGAAATCTCAGCTAAATCAAAGCCATTCACCGTTAATGAAAATAAGAGAGAGACCGCACTGTAAATCATCTTATGGTCTAATGTATTAGTGATAATGAATTCACGCTGCCACATTTAACCTTAGTTTTGCAATTCATTATATTGGAGATTAATAAGGGAGGGAACTTAAGTGAACTGTCTGCAGGGAATTACAGCTGGGGCCTCGTTGTCAATCAAGGATTGTGTTCCGATGTCTTTCATTAGGGTTGGAGGAATTAAATAAGACTTTCTTTTAATGGCGGATGGCTCTCCCATTTAACGCTCCTCTTGCTCTCCCAAGATGGTTAACTCTTCATTACCCAAATTAAAGGCATCCATCTCTGTTGGCTCCTGCCACATTGCCATGACCTCTACCTGTCACAACTTTCATGTAAGCTCTTGAGTGATGGATGATACCCCCCGAACCCCATTGTCAAAATTATCCAGTGACTGTCCAACCCTCTCTGATCCATTCAATCCATCTCCCCAGGCTTCGTGCCACCAGCCATGATTTAACAATGAAGCCGAGGCGCTAATTTACTCTCATAGAAATTAGAAACTACCTTTTAATTATATGCCTGGGAGTGTTCAGAAGAGTTCACAAGGATCAGCCGGCAAAAACCTTTTAACTCGACTTTGTGGGGGTTGATCATTTATATTCTTGGAACATGTTATTTCAGGGGTCGTTCAACATACCTAGGACCAGGGGGAATTTGAAAAACCATCAGGAATCGGAAAGGTGGAACGTGTTGAAATCAGTGTTCATATTTGAAGGTCACTGATAAGACAGAACGATACATTAATGACACAATACAACAAAATAGACAAATATTTTTTTTTGGAAATTGTTTATAAAGTCTGTAAGATGTTAGTTTAGTGGACAAATGCAAGTCAACAGGGACTTGATCACTGATTTTGAAAGCCTCTTGGTGCAGGTGAAGCTCCGATCGATAGATCGTATGCGCTGAGTGTTACTGGCTCAGCTCCGGAATTGCATCATGCTCAACTGTTTACAGGGGACTCTTTGTTGACAAAAGGAAGCGCAATCCTCTGAACTTCCTCCCTCTTTTTTTTTCTCCTCTATTTACATCACCTTCAGACACATGTAAATATTCAAACACATGCCACACGTCATACATAAAACATGATATAAGTGGTCCCATTCTTGTCTGACCTCTTGTCCTCCTGCTTTTCACCCAGACAGATGTAGATAACGCTCCAGACACACCTCACTTCCTGAGAGGAGACTTATGGCTTCCTGGGAGGCACCGCCATCCCCTCGAGCCCCGAGGAGTTCGACAGCTACCTATGGAGAGGGCACATCTCTGACTTGTAGACCTGCTCTGAGGCTTCTCCTCTCACTTTGAGATCCGCTGTGTACCTGTCAAAGGGTCAAGAGGCTACGGTTGCCACAGACAACAGGACTGTGTTTGTGTGTTGAGATGTGTGTGTGCGTGCGTGTGTGTGTGCGTGTGTGTGACCCACTCCCTCCCCAACCCATGTGACAGATGCCAGGCTGTTTATGTGTGAGGTGTGGGAGTGGTGGGTGGGCAGGTGGGTAGACATGCATGTGTTTGCAAGTGCATGTGTGAAGGGAAGTGTGCGCCTGTGTATGTGTATATGTGTGTGTGTGTGTATTTGTTGTGGGTGGGTTGAGCAGTAGTATAATGTGAGAAACTGCACTTGTCAGAATGTGCAGACATGCGTGTGAATGTATTTGCATACATGGGGATATGTGTGCGCATGTGTCCGTTCATGCACACACTCCCCGAGTTTAACTGTGCCGGTAGTCAAATGAGAACCTGTTACAAGGGCTTCATAAATACCGAGACCCCACAAACTGCTGTCCCAGAACCTGGAGAGTAACAGATGGGGGGGCTGCTGGCTCTGGCAGCCAAGCAAATGATGAGCTAATCGCAGCGAAGGAGGTGACCATAGTTGGTTACAGCTTATTCGGGATTATGACTCAATCGTCGGGGCTTATTTCACTTAGGTAATTATTTAATCAAAGAGTGGACGTGTCAATAGAAGTCGACAAGAGATTAATTATAAGTCGGCGATGACTTCAACTCATTGTTTTTACTTGGTCGTCTCTCGCGGGGGGGGGCAGGAGGGAGAGTTGATGGGATCATTTGGAGGTTGAGTGACAGCTCTAGTGGAGCAGGAATAATCAGAGCTGTATAGTTAACATTACCCCCCACTTCCCCACCCCCCTTAAGAACGGATCAAGATCAATACAGTGCTACCCTTGATTAAAATGTTTAATTAGCTGTATTAAAGTGCAATACTTAGCTAACGAGAGGAGAGGAAACATCCTTCTCCCTCTGTGTGGATCAGAGCGGCTCTTCAACATCAGCCGGCATCATGAGCTCACTGTTGCTCTGTGTACCGCAGCCCTCAGTGGTGACTCAGGCCATATGAGGCCATGAAGCTTTTTTTTTTTTGCACGTGGGAAAGTGTGAGTGTGCGTGCGTTAAACCCTCTGACAGCTATAGGATGAGAAGCCGGCCGCTGGCAGCAGGGAGGTTTATGAGTCACTCAGCCTATCCTTAGTAACCTGCCATTACTTATAGCCGACTTCGAGGAGGATGAAAGGCACTGGAGAATTCTAGTTATCTCTCAACAGCTTTCTACTAATAACTGTCATCTCTGGGTGTAGAGGGGGCTTCCATGTTGGCAGGAGTGACCTGATGTAAAGTATCTTCACATCTTAGACGTTACATTGATGAGGTGTGAAATAGACTTGCTTTAAAATTGCTTCTCGTGTGGATTGAATAAATGGCTAACTTAAGCAAAAAAGTGCTGCAAAAATATGCCCTACAATTTGGTTAAGACCGTTTGACTTTGTTGGTATGTGTAAATTGATTAAATGATTACGGTGATAATGATTTCCTTCATCTAAACATTCAGTTCCTCCAACCAACCTCTGTTCTAAAGAGGAATTAGGCTAAAGCCTGAGTTGCCTGGTGTGTGCTGATTCTGGGGGATTCCCCTCCATGTGTTTCATCCAGCCCTGCTGCTGTTGTGTTTGGCTGACGGGGGGAACAGGATGTGAGATTTACACCAGCAGAGAAACAGGAGGGGGGGGGGGGCAAGTCAAGACACAAAGATGGACGTGGCGGCTGACTCCCCAGATCATGTCACCAGAGAGGAGAGATAAATGGTGAAAGGAAAACAAGCGAGGGGAAGCTGACTATTTTTCTAAAAGCTACACGGAAGTTTCTAATTATATCTACTGAGAGACCCGTAACCTCCGCTGAGACACATAGCCACACACTGACACACATTCGCCAACACACACACACACACACATACACACACACCAAGACGCCAAGGCCTAACCTTTGACGGCCCTGCGGTCCCCTCCAAGCAAGAACCAAATTAGACGGCGAGAGAAAAATAATGTCCTCCCTCTTTACTGCTGTTAAAGGCCAGTAATCTCTCATTTACACTGACATTAAGGAGAAGCAGGATTCACACTAACATACTCCCATCATTAAAATAGTGAGGGATACGAAAAGAAAAGACAAGAGAGGAGAAGGTGTGTGTATGTGTGTGCGCGGGCGGAGGGGTTGATTGAGGGCAAGGCTGTCATGCCTGCTAATATGGAAGCTAAGCCACAGAGCCTCCTGCCCCAGGCGGGCAGATGGTAGGGTGGGCAGTGCAGGGTGAGGGTCCCCTATCTCTAATTCTCAGCTGCACTTGTAAGATATGCGCTATGTATGAAATGTGTTGGCAAGGATCCATGTCCTTCAACTCCCTATGTACCCCTAGCAGCTCCACCCAAGCCAGCTGTGTCTGTGTGAGCTCACCGGGCTCTGACAGCGGGGATCAAAACAACATGTGAACCAGCCGTGACACCGACCACCATCAAAACAAGCGAGCAGCCACGACAAGGCTCCCACAGCTACATCACAAGGGGTTGAGGTGTGTTACGAGCGGCGCCGGGCATTTCAGCGTGCGCGTTTGTGTCTCTATCAAACGCAGCGATGGCTAATGCATTAGTCAATCGTCGTGTCACGCTGTGATGTTGCGGAGCACAATTAGTTCTTTGAGCCGCGGCGGAAAGCCGAACGTGAACCAACACGAACCTGGGAGCTTTGTATTTAGATCAAGGGGGGGGGGGGGGGGGGGAAGCTCAAAGCACTCGCAAACTTTGTTACCTTCTTCTTCTTTTAAGTGAGCGCACAATTACAGAATCCTCACACAGACGGAGAAAATGAGGAAAGACGGATGAGTAAGCAGGAGTCAGCTAGAGTAAGATGAAACAAAAAGGTCTGCAGTGGTGGAAAGTAGCCGAGTATATTTACTCAAGTAGTAAAAAACAGTACAATATACTTGAATAGCCTTTAACACAGTCTATATACAGTGCTTTTACTTTTATTGCTTTAAGTACATTTTGCTGATAAAGTATTTTTAGAAGACAGGATTTCTATTTTTCTCAAGTAAAGGATCTCAGCATTTCATCCACCATTGATTGCATGTGCACAGTATATTGATGGTTACCTTCCATCCCATCTGGGCCAAAGACAGGAAATGTGTGCCTTCCTGTTTGATTATATTGGAACAGAAGAAGCTCTGAGATAGACACGGGATGCTAGAAGTATTAGATAGGCTTGCTTATTTTAACTGCAGCACAGGTGTTCTCAATGAAGAAGCCCGTTCATGGACCCGTTTAATGCTGAGCATATATATATATATATATATATATATATATAAAGGAAAGGGATGAAAGAATAATATGCACAAAAAAAGAATGGAAAAAACATCAAAGCTCTGACAGATGAAGTCTCAATCAATTTATGAATGCCTCTGGACTATAGTTGTTCCCAGTTGCAAAAAAAAAAAAAAAAAAACTGGAGCTCCATCCTTTGAAATTATAAATAGCTCTAATGGAAATGTTTAACTCATTCAACCTTTATGAGTGACCTTAATATATTTACCACGTCAAAATCTATTGTTAACCAACCTCACTGTGCTTTACTGTAGAGCCAAACAATGTAAGAGAGAAAGACAATGCCAATAGGGAAAAAAAACGTATAGCATCATGCACACATACACACAAACACACACACAGGCACATGTCACTTCTATCAGACTTGGGCCACTCTCTCTTGGCAGTGAGGCATTGTCAGTAGTATTTGTGGGTGACTGGAACAGATAATCAGTTGTTTAGCTGTCCTCTTCTTCCCACAGGAAAGAGCTTTGGGCCATCACTTAGGTTACATTTTAGACACCCACACACACAGACACACAGACACACACACCCTCCCACGCGCAGAGTGATGCTCTGCACTGCACTCACAGCAGATGGAGTCCTGAGTGACACGTCCTGGCAGAGAAAGGTTACATCATGTAAATAACATGATACCATGCCAGACTTTAACGACATCGGATTTTAATTCCACCTCTGTGTTTTATACCATGCACGCACTTAAGCACGCACACGCACCCATCTCATCCAACTATTCACTATGCTGGTTTGCATCTGTAAGCCTCAGCTGGCACTGAAATTATATTTATGGTAATTTTGAACTTGATTATGACATTTTTAACTTAATGTATTCTTAACATCAGAATACTCACTCGCACACAGAAGTATTTTGCAGATATCCTCCACTTGAAAGCACATCGCTGCTAACCATATGCCATTGAAAACTGATTATTAGATTTGATTAATGTGTATCAGACGTAATTACTGGAATATAATTGAACACAGTGGTCGTTTTTGGCACCGCTCCCTGACAGTGGACATGTGCCGACACGACTGCGGGAGTTAAAAAGGCCAAGCAGCTGCAGAGGCAGACGTGCCTCCTGCTTGAGCCAAAACAGGGAAGAAAAAAAACACATTATATGTTGAAAGTATATTTCGCCATGTTGTTTACCTAGGCGCCCCCAGATGTTGTGAACATGTGGATGTTTTATATGGTAGTTAACAGCGGGTCATGCTTGGACTGACACTCCCTCAGAAACAATTAATAAACCGTAAACAGTCCAACGTCCTCTCCACTGAGCATTAAGTTCGTACTGCTTCCATGCAGAGAAGAAAGGCAGTGAAAATCCGCTTTTGGTTCAGTGGAAGGAGGGTGTGTGTGTGTGTGTGGGGGGGTCCTTTTAACTTTTTACAGCTCCTCTGCCTCAGAGCTGTAGCTGGATATAAAAAAGGTGATTAATTTGGCCAGCAGAGATGATGCTGTGACAGTAAACCGGTCATGGCGTTGAACCTCCTGACCCGGGCTGTTGTTGTTTGCTGCTGTACGGAGACACCTAATCCAAAATATGAGCAGTTCATTTCAAGTGGGGCTTGTTCTGACATGATACAAGTAAATATAGCTGTTGTCTGGTGGCGTCTGGTCTGATTAGTGTGCCATGAAAGGCTCCATTGAGCACAGGAATCTGGTTTATGCAACACGTCCAATTATAAATGTATAAATGGATGACTAGATACAAACCCACGTCACCACCACCTGAACTCAGTGTTCAATATGTCGAGCATTTGACTGCTAGTAGAGGCACAAGGCAATGAACATTTTTTAAGCAAATAAAACAAAAAAATATTTCTTTCAATTCAGAAATACACAGACCCAATGCCGTGATTGGGTTAAGTCATCACAGCGACAGGAGCTAGCATTGTAGTTTCATCATCACACATGGCTTATCCCTTACCCAGGATCCTCTTGCAGGGGTGAGGGGTCACCCAGCCATCAGAGGAAGCCATCACTGAGTAGCTGACCCCTCCTCTGCCCCCCACCTTTCATCTGTCTCTCTGATTAGTTTGCTCATGTGACAGATAGCAACTTAAAATGAAACGCCCCATAGACACCCTCCCGGGAGAATCTCTCAAGCAAGATATATATATACACATTCTTGCTGCTCCGCTAGTGAGTGCACTTTCAATTACACGAGGAGAGGTGGGCCTTTAGATGTTCACTACTCATGGCTCAAAGCTCTGCTAGCTCTGCCTTCTAGAGAGTAAATCCATCCACTTGGCTTCAGCGGCATATCAGGTGTCTCCTGGCATGTCTCGCGTGTGTGATTGGTGTGTACCTACCCTGCAGCCGCAGATGGGACTCTGCTTGATGTGGTGGCATCCAATATCCATTCAATCTAGACGTTATGTAATGGACAGCTGCAGGTTCAAACTAAACCTCACAGCCACCATATCAAACCAGGCAGTAAATAAAAGCTTACAATTACATTTAAATGTTTTCTAGATCTTTAAAAAATGTTTTTATACATATCACACCCATGTATATGTCTTCTTTCATTCAGGTGAAACACAAGCTTTTCATTGTTCAACGACAGCAATGAGTTCAAAGGTGTATATTCTATCCGTAAGACTAGTGCAGTGGCTGTAGGAAGTACGTTTTCTTATAGAAAAGTGGAAACTTAAGTAGATTTTTCATGTTTGGCCAAATGAGGGTGTTACATAGTTACACTGTTACATAGTTGTAATAGACAAACTGTACATTGGGTAAGACATGAACATACATTGAGATAAGGAGAGACATGCAAATACAGTTATTGTGAGAAAAAAAGCTAGTATTTATGTCTAAATTGAGGATTTCAACCGATATATCAATTTTTAAATCATGCTGATAGGCCAAGTAAAATGGGATCTATGACTTTGAACTTTATCCTGTATAGTGTAACAACCTGAGCATGTTACTGTTACACAATAGAGCTTTGAATTGTGACAAAAGAGCTGGAAAGCAATATAAGGAGTGGCGTGATACAGAGCTTTACAGAAAGTGCTGCTGCAGGATAGTGCTGTGCTATGTAAGTCTATGGGATTTTAACTTCAACTTCATCAAAAAATTCCTCAAAAAAGGATACACAGCATTGTGCCATGCACAAAGTATATCTGAATACTAAATCAGACGCTCCTTTGATAGATAGATGCCCAGTTCAAGTTAATAACTTGACCACGAACATTACCATAATTACAACCTATTGTGGAGAAAGTGACAAAAGAATAAAGTGCATCAGAGCTCTAAAGGTGCTCTTTGTTGACTCAGAGTTGATTTCATGATCTCCATTCAGCTTCCACTTCGACAAGTGTAGGCTGCGTGTTGATGCAGTCATCAGGGGGTGATTTGGCTGATATACGAGGAGACCTATTGCTCATCAGAAAGCTATCCGCCATGCTGATTGAGTCATATGTAGAGCCGCTGGGATAATTTGTCACAGACCTGCCAGGTCAATGGACTTTGATTGGAACACGGTATGAACTCAAGGATTTCCACTGAGTTGAGTACTCTCACACCCTCACTCAGTCTCAAGATCCTTCCTCTCCACCCTGACACATTCAAATTTTCTCTTTTATAAGCTTTCCGAGTTGCGCTGAGCCTCGATCCTTCTTTTGTTTCTTGTTTTCTTGATCAAAATCTATCCATCTTTTCTTTGGACTTTTGTTTCATTCTGGCCTCTCTTCTCTCTTTCTCCCTGTATTTCCCTGGCCTCTCCCTGGCCTCAGCCTGGGGGCCCGCTCTGCATGTTGAAAGGTAACAGAATCTTCCGGAATGACCCACTGAAATCGCTGAGTTGATTCACTGATGTTTCTGTCAGGGAGAAGCACAAAGTACAGGACTGTATTTCCCCCCACAAAACTATAGGTGTCCATTACAGTGAAGATCTGTGTAAAAAGAAAGAAAAAAAACAAGGGAAGGGGCCCGGAGCCTGACTGACCTGTTTTAATGTCAGCGAAAGGAGACAAGGTCAGTGCATATACACGCACAAAGACACGTACACAAACATATTTCCAAGAAGAACAGAAACCTTGTCTGAGACACCTGTTCATTTTGCTGTTAAGTTTGAAACCTTGAAACATGTGGCTTAGCTGGGGAGCTGTAACTCTGCCAAATGCTTGAATATACAAGTTCAGCTGTGCACTGTAACTTTTAACACTTAACAGTGAAAATCACAGTGTTGGCACTCCTAAAGCTGAGCAGCTCGGTTCCCCTTCATTACCTTTTTGCAGGGGGAAAAAAGGGGAAAAAAGGGGGGGGTGGTGGCGAGACATCAAGGTTTTATAAGACATGGAAAGAAAGGATGTGAACTTAAATAACTTCCTGGAGAAGCATGGCAAAATACCTGCAGTGAATTTCAAAAAACCACAAGATCTTTCATCCGACTGTTTTGGCATCGCCGGGTGGGAGCCTCGGCACTGACCATAACATAGGTATGTCTAATCCGCTTTCATCTACAATATCGCACAAAGGGAGTATCTGTCCGAGTGAAGAGGGAGATTCTGCAGACATAAAAGGCCGACGGCGGAGTGTTGCATGTCTGTACCAACATTGTCCTGGTCCTTATTATTCTTTGCACATAGCTGTAAGTCTAAACAAGACCCGCTTCCTGAGGACGACTGCTGTGCACTCGCTGCACTCACGCTGGCCCTGGTGTTCTGCTCCAGCGTGTGTGCGCCCGCACGTGTGTGTGTGCGCGCGTGCGAGTGAATGTGTGTTTGTGTGTGTGCGAGGCTGCCGCGCTGTTGAGATGACCCTGCTTTCTTTCTATAGGGGCTTTCACTCTGCAAGAGCTCAGCCCCTGTAAAGAGGGAGCCTGTGCTGGTACCTCTCTTAGCCTCTCTTTCTTGAGCAGGCGTTTCTTCTCTCTATCGCTCCCTCTCTCTCTCTGCAGCAGCAGCAGCAGCAGCAGCAGCAGCTTTGAGTACTTCCAGCTGCCGACATTGAATACCGCCTCCCACACACACGCACACACACGCACGCACGCACGCACGCACGCACGCACGCACGCACACACACACACACACACACACACACACACACACACACACACACACTCACAATTGACATACACACAGGTACAAACTGGCCCAGTATAGAACACATGTATACACACATGCACATATACACATACCTCCCTCATTTACTGAAATGCCTGCAGTAGTTCTTATTGCCTTTGCCCCTGTTTATGATGGTGGCTCTACATGTCTTCACCCACACATACATAGTGCATTCACCCTCCTCTGTTCCTGTCTGTGCCCTCAGACGGGGTGGATATGGCTGATGATTTATTGTCCATTTACATAACAGACCCTCCAGTTTTCTTCACAGTGGCTTCGTCGCAGGCGCTCCCGGTACAGTAGGTAACCTGCCAAAAAACACACCTCGCAGTATGCCGCTCTCCCGGCCCCACAAAGGAAGCTCCCGCAAAGCAAAGCAAAACAAACAGACAAGAAAAAAAAAACAAGCGGGGCGAATGCAGATTCAAAATCTCTGTCAGAGAATATGACGCACCGCCGTCTGTATGCAGCCCGGTAGGGACGTCGAAACAAATACAGATGTACATGCTCATGCACACCCACACATTACCATAGGGGGAAAAACTAGTCCCTCAGTAGCAGCAATATGTCTGTCAGTTCTTTCATCGTGTTATGAAATAAGAGGAGAACACCAGAGGAACCTGTTGCTGGGCTATAAGACTGAAGCGGGCCAGGGAAAAAATGGTAATGCAAGCGAGAGCGACGGCAGGGGTCTGTCGGGGTGTAACCATAGCTGCTAAACTTGCATTCAGGCCTTTTCCAGAGCCGGGCTCGGGGTATGCAGACGACCTAGGGGCTGGAGACTTAGGGAGGACTTTAAGCCTCTTTGTCAAGCTCCTCGGAGCTCAGTCGACTGCTGTGAAGAGGCCGAGGCATGCAGCTGTCTAGCAACAAGAACCCCTCATACCACAGATACTAGCCTGTGGTTAGGGAGTGCGAGTGAGTGTGTATGTGGTGTGCATTGTGTGCCTGAACATGTGGGTTTGAATTTGTGAAAGTGGGCCGCTGATGAATATCGCACCAGGTGAGACACTAGCTATGTACACGGGTGAGGGACTATTTCTAGAATAATATTTCATACAGTTTCACATAATTAATACAAGTAGAATGCAGACACACTGCATATATGGCAATTTGCAATATATTTATATTTTTTATCTATCTATCACAGCGTTATCCTGCAACAGCACTTTCATTCCAGTTCAAATCTCCATTGTCCCGTTTCTTCCTGCACCGTTTGCGCAGCTAACACCTACACGCTAAGACGTTAGCTGCTACTTTATTCCTCACGTTAACACAGGCTACTGTGGGCCGCAGCCGTCTTACTCCAAGATGCGTTCACAGACCCTCAGGAAATCCAAGCACTATCACCTAATAGAACAGAATCCTGGCCTAAATGTATTTATTTATAGCAACACACCCAGGTTATTACACTATACAGAAAAAAGTATGATGTAAGAGAGACGCCCACAAATTCAACATAAATTGTAGTTTTTTTCTTACAATAACTATATTTGCATTTCTCTCCTTATCTCAATGTATGTCCATGTCTTACCCAATGTACAATGTGTCTATTAAGACTATGTAACAGTCCAACACACCCAACACACAATCATTTGGCCAAAAATAAAAAATATATACATACATACATATACAAAAATACATGCTTTCTACAGGTACTGCACTAGATTGCAGAAATAAACTATTAAACTGAAAATAATCATCGTTCTCATACGTGGCTGTTGTGAATAGTGGTATAACAATGACAGTCATTTATCAATACTTGAGAGCTACAGTGCTTCCAATACACCTCATTTACATGAAGTACACTCTCAAAACCCTCAACGCAGTTGATGTAAGCGCATTATTATTCTCCCGACATGCCACAGACAGAGCCGGAGACATTGGACAACACGGTAAACCTAAGTGTTGCCTTTCCATGAAAGTATTATCAGTGAAACTAACACCTTCTTTGGAATGCCACAGACCTGCCTAGAGACACGAAGGAGCTCGTTTTATGAAGCCCGTCCCTGCACTGCTCCAAATGAGCCATGGTGAATTCTTCACCGCCAGTCAGTCCCTGGGGAGGCAGTCAAGAAAACCCTATTATATTTGGGGGCAGGCACCGCTCAAACTGACAGCAACTGCTGCGACAGCAAAGCTTGCAGAAAGAGAAAGAGAGAGAGACAGAGGGGGAGAGAGAAAGAGAGCGAGAGGTGTGTTCACCATGTCTGTGTGACAACAGAGTAAATTGCACACAAGTTGGTCTCATTTGCTTTGGGTAGCGGAGCTGCACACAGAACAATGCACTTTGCAGTTAAAATTGAACAGAGCGTCTGAATTATGCTAACTACTCAAATTCAGAATTACTCTTGTCTTGTGTGTGCAGCCTTGTCACAAAAATCCACAGTTAACCCATGAACCTAGCTCCGATCTTTAAAACAGTTTGTGTTGCTTATTATGGTGACGTCGTTTGAAAAGTGCATGTGTAACTGAGTTAAATTAAAACAGCTTGTACAAATCAAACGGCCCCCCCCCCATTGCAATAATTCTACAGTTCAAGATCAGTTATTCTAGTTTATAGTCCCCTTAAAGTGGCTGCACCTCTAATTAAAATACTTGCTTCCTGACAGTGTGAACACACACACACACACACACACACACACAAAAATCACAAACCGGCTGTGGAATTCTACTGGAGCTGGGCAATTACTGCACGTGAAATATGTATGAAACATTAAAGCAACAGCATAAAAAGTAACACGAACAGAATGGAAGCATGGGAGGAGGCGAGTCCACGAGTGTTGGTTTCAATCTGAGGGATAACATGGAAAAGGTCAAGTCTGAGTCGGCAGATCACACATAATCACCTCCCACACAATACTGCTGCCCTGTTCCGCCGCAGCCTCCTGATGAGAGGGGGAGATAGACGGACGGAGAGACAGACAGACAGATAGAAGAGAGAGGGGGAGAGAGGAAGAAAGAAAGAGGGGAAATAAGAGGAGGAGGCATTATCATTCCAAGCATCAACCCCATAGCAGATGTGCTCCTTGTCTTGGGCAGTGAAGGAGTGTTGTGTGACCCCGCTCACCCCTGGCCTAATGAAAGATTGACTGAGTGACTCACCTCACTATGCCAGCGTGTACGTATGCTCCACCAAATATTATTGGATGCAGGGCCTGGAAACGATCTAGGAGCTTGCAGGGGAAAGGAAAAAAGGACATCACAGAGCGGTGTGTGAGCGCGGGGCCGTAAAGTGAACTAATCAGAAAGTGAACCGTGGCTCCGTACAACAAGCAGCACAGCACAGAGAAATGAAAAGACGAGTTTGTTTCTAGTTATACCAATTGTCATGGAACCGGTGAAGATAAGAGAGCAGAAGCAGATCATAGTCTGTGGTTGTGTCACACTTAGACATGTAGAATGGCATTTATTAATCTATGTAAAGAGAATGTCATCCAAAGGTTCATAAACTGCACATTATTAAAGCAAAAATAAGTTAAATGTAATTATTTCTATGGTTATCTGTCTTAGAAAAAGCAAAACTTCCTGCAAAAAAATATAAAATACTCTTTTTTGAATAATAATTTGAATCTGATATGGTCCTCGCCCCCTGCCTCAAAAGGTAAAGTATTTTATTAAGACCTTTCAAATCTACTCATTCTCCCTCATTAAAAATTCCAAATCTATGAATATGCAAATCTATTTAATTTAATTTTCCCCTGCTTCTACCTGCTGTCTGCTCACGGTGTCTGTGCACCGGAGGCTTCAAGTTCCCCACATCACAGCGGCATAAGTTGAATATCAGATCACGGCCGGCTTCCAAACTATTTGTGATGTCACAAATCATGCTCCTCCGGCCCGCCCCTTACAATGGGACTTTTCAATGAGCTCAGAGGGCCTTTCCACTTTCAGCAGCAGCCGAAGGTAAAAACAGCCTTCTACTGTTAAACTCTGCACATACATCATTCTGATATCCGACTGAAGGAAAATATGTTTTCAGTGGAGGGGGACTTTAAGATACACATGTCTGAATTGATTAATTTTCCAGCTAAAGCGGCAACACATATAAATCTACACATGTTGCACATGTGGATGCTCAAACTCGGCGAACACACAAACACCAATCTCAATATTCAAAGCTCTAGGTCAGTCATTCTCCCCGTGGCAGCAGGCCATTGCTTCAAGACCTTATGCAGTAAATCAGTCTTTATCCCACCCCCTGCCAATGGGCCATTTGTATATTTATACAGCAAGAGATTACACACAGAACACAGACTGAGCAACCTTGGTTTGAGTATATAAATCACGAGTACACGTTGCACCGTGTTTTGAAGAGCACAAGCTGGATCCGTACTCTTAAAAGTACTGTACCACACAATAAATGTTTATGCTGGAGGTCACAGAGGAAGGATAAGCAACTAAACCTGACTGAATGCAAATAGGCTACATGTATAAGCATCAAGCTACAGACACGAAAGCAGTAATTCAGGTGCTTATGAAGGGAAAATTACAGGGAGAACGATACAAAAACATAATAATTAGTTGTAATAATTAGAAGTAGTAGTAATTATCTTGTATTACTACTCTTACACACACCACAAGGCCATAAATCACCATGTGAGATCAGCTAAAGTGTATTTCCACCTCTGTCATGGAGTCTATAGCGCTACAGCTGTCACTTACAGGAATGCATTATTAAATGTGGTAGAATGACATGAAAAGTGGTGTAGACTGCATCGATTCTGGATGTATTAAGATCATATGAATCACAACTACAGAAAAGTACAATTGACAGAAAAGCAATATTGGTCCATGGCAGGGGAATTGATCCGCAAGCATGCAGCTTTTCCCAATTTGCAGCGAAT
Organism: Lepturacanthus savala; assembly: GCA_030544235.1. Taxonomy (NCBI): domain Eukaryota; kingdom Metazoa; phylum Chordata; class Actinopteri; order Scombriformes; family Trichiuridae; genus Lepturacanthus; species Lepturacanthus savala. Next base: position 13,526,104 of record CM060469.1, on the reverse strand, counting down.
ATGGAGGATAAATTAAGAGGTGTCAGCCAGCAGCCAGATTTACTGCAGCTATTCATGTTTCAAATAATGTTTGCCGAGTGAATTAAGTTCTTCAAATCAGACGTGTGAACCTTAAATCATCTTATGTCAAATTAATAATGAAGTTCTACAGACATGAAGACGGGTGACTCTTTCTGCCACATCCAATTAGTTCTTCAGTGCCGTCTGGGTGCCTTTACAGTGTCAATCAGCAGGCAGTAAACATTGTCTTTCAGCAGCAGTCAGCTCTTTGATACCTCCCCTTCTCACCTTTCAGCGCAGCCATCCCCAGACGTAAAAGCGCACCTTCCCATAAAACACAGCCACAAAACACTAATACACCCTCTTTTTAGACTTTATGGCCTCTCCTCACACAATTACCCATGATCACACAATCAGCGTTTGATTTTACGACCGCGAGCTGTGTGCACGTGTGTGTGTCTGTGTGTGTGTGTGTTGAGAAAGGCGAGAGGAAGGAGAGGGAGGGTCCCCGGACAGAGGTCGTGCCACAGACATGTGCGAGCAGAAGCAGCACATTTATATACAGACAGGCGGGGCTCACGTAGACACAAACACCACCATGCACAGACAGAGCTGACAAAACACACACACACACACACACACATCTTTCCCTCCGCCCGCCTCCTCTCCATGGCCTTTCTCTCCTTGCCCTTAGCCGTTTCCCAGATTCCAAATGACGTTCTGACAGGAGGGCTGAGTGACTGGAGGTGAGGCTGTGTGATGACAGACCGCGGCCTTTATCAGTGACCAGCACACTGCCAGCTTGCTGTTTGAAGATTAACTGGCAGATTGAAACCCAAAACTGCTGCCTTTCCTGCTTGACTCCCTGCCTCTTTACATATTTTTTTCCTCTTTTTTTTTCCCTTTTAACCCCTTCGCTCGCTGGCTGCAGGAGCTCTCTGGGTTTAATGTAATTGGTCTATTTCCTGTGTATGAAGTTCCCGGTTTGTTGTAATTGACGAGGTCTTTTATTGGCTGTGAGACAGGTTAAATGGGAACCAAATGGAGAGGCAACACAGGAAGCTTGGGTCCAGGCTATCTGATACTCATCAAATCAGCCAACCTGGATGCACAACAGCAAAGAGCTGAGAATGTGGCTGCTGTGATTAGCAGCTGCATGTGGATTAGTCAGTATGGTATTGGCATATGTTGGCTGTGAGTGATATTCTTTAGACGTAGTCAGCTATGATATCAGTTATTGTACAGAGAGGGAAGGATTTCGTTCGACTGGCTTTCCCATGTGGAGTTTTTTTTCTTTTTCTTTTTGTGGGCAACAGTGAATCCTTATCAATAGTGGTGGAACGCAACTAAGTACATTTACTCATCTTATTTACTGTATCATATTTCCATCTGATATATATATATATGTTTACATTCTACTTCAGTCCATTTATTCAGCTACGTTCAGACAGCATGGCTTAATGCTTAATAATTCAGATTTTTTTGCGAGGTGTGATCTCTCGTGGGAACTTTAAAGTCTTCAAAAGTGACTTCAAAACTGCATGTTCATTTAACTCTATACATTGCTGATGTGGTAAATGACTATTCTAGTTGCAAATGTCTCCTTTTTGGTGCAATATCTACATATGTGTATAGAGGCCCATTTCCAGCAACTATCACTCCAGTGTTCTAATGGTACAATGTGTTTGCCTATTGTGTCAGAACGCTAATGGATGATTAGAAAACCCTTGTGCAATCATGTTGGCACAGCTGAAGACTGTTTAGCTGGTCAGAAAAGCTAGAAAACTGACCTTCCTTTGACGAAAGCAAAGTTTGAAGGAAAAAGTTATTATTTCAAATACAATGTTTATGGAAGTAAACATGGATGCTAGCAGTGAGTATCTGGCGATTTTAAAGTTGCTGCACATGTACAACATTTTTCTTTTAAGGAGGAGATTAAGAAAGAATAGACAGTTTTTGGGCATGGCTGTTGCGTTCTTCCGCTTACGCCCAAGTGACCTGGGTTGCATTTGAAAAAAATAAAATCTGCACCATTCAGGCTGTCATTCAAAATCAGATACAGGTTGCATAGGGGTGAAAAAAGTGGATTTAGGTCACTTAGGGCTACAGTCTGAACATAGCCTTAGTTACTGTTCAGATGAATGTTTGATTCAATAACAAGGTTTGCACATTGTTTAGGCTGAAACCGGTGGTTTCCAACCTTTTAGTCTTTTGGCATCTTACAAACAGCGGTGTGTAGTCGGGTCACATTTCAGAAGTCTGTGAGTTGTTACCAGCTCCAACAAATAGTGATTTTTCCCTCTAAACCTCTCACATGGTTTCATTTCAAGGAAAGAGAAGGTTTAAAAACTGATTAAGGCACCAAAACTTAGCTTTTTTTTTTTCTTTTTCTTTTTCTCTCCCATTAATTGGTGACCCTTTAGAGTGGCCTGACGCCAAGGTTTGGAACCACTGGACTAAACTAGCTGCCAATACTTTTAGTGTATGTAGCATTTTTCCTTCCCTGTAATGACTATTTTTACATTGTGGTGTTGGTACTTTTACTTAACTGAAGGATCTAAATGCTTCTTCCACCATTGCTTATCATCAAAGGATGTCAAGATCAACTTCCTTTTTATTTACTTTATTATGCTGTTGTCAGCCCTAATAATTTCTCTGCAGTTTCTTCCCGCTGGAGGAAAGGCACGGAGATCTCCTTATTCAGCTCGTTTCATCAAAACACCTCACGCCACCATAAATGGCATTCAACAAAGCTGATATTCCACTCTTTGATGTTTGCCAGAGTAAATGGACTATCAATGCAAAGTATAAACACTCCTCTATGCTAATGTTCCTCTGGGGGTCTTTGATGGCACTAGTAGTATCTGTGAAGTGTGTTTTGAAAAATTGCATTGGTAAGCCATCCAAACAGCAAGAATTAAAGCCTTTTGACTCACTCTCCCTTTTCAGTGGAGTGAAAAAGAAAAAAATCTCTAGGTTTGGAAAAATGACAGTCTGTAGTGGGGGGAAATTGGGAGCATAAACAAGGCGCGGAGTAAGTGACTTGTAACAGGGAGCGCAGGCCAACCAAACCAGCGCTGTGGCAGGGGTCCAGTTGACTGCCAGGTGACATCATTTGGCATTGTTTCACCACTCCATTTATTTTATTGTGCCCATTGTCCTCCCACATTCACTCAATCAAATAGGTCTTTTTTGTGCTGGTTGTTTAGGTAGTCCAGGTGCATCGTGCTGGAGGAGGCTTCCTGTCTCCCCAGAAGTCTTTTTTAATGCCTCTCCTGCCGCGGGTATTGTCATATCCCACAGTGCATCTGAAAAGAAGCAGCAGCCCTGCATAAATGTCAGAGAGGTGACTTGTTTTTAACTCTTAGCAGGCACCCGAATGCCTTGTGTCTGTGGGTCTGAATGTGTGTGTGTGTGTGTGTGTGTGTGTGTGTGTGTGTGTGTGTTTGAATGAACCAGCTGCCTCCTGTGAACATTTCCTCACTTTAATGTGCTGTACAGTATTTCAAGTCTGGATTTACAATGTGGCGCCCCCTGTTGAAATGCCGTTTCCCTTCTACCCAGTTTGTTGACTTTCTGATTTATTTGAAGGTATATTTTTTCACCTAAAATAAAGCCATTTCACAAAAGTACACATGAACAGCATTTGGCAGATACATCTAAGAGGTTTGGGGATATTCTCAGGATGTATTAAAGGTCCCATATTGTACTTTTTAGTTAGAAATCAACCAGATAAATGAAAGGAACAAATTAATGTTAATATAGTCTTACATCTCCTCTTTTGAGCTTCTCTCTAAAACTCTAGAAAAAACAAGTAATTTTGTGCTGATTCAAACAGCTGTTAATAGGGAATGGGGGGGCTGTATAATTGTGACATCACAACATCACAGAAGTCCTGATGTTTTGCTGTAAAACACAGTTTCTGAACATAGGGTTTTAGAACATGGGGCAGTATTTATACAGCACATAGACTTATAATCAAAAAGCAATTCAAATCCCACTTTCTACAGTATGGGATCTTTAAAGGAACTTTTTCTTTACACTTTTTTGAGGCCAAAAATGTTCCAAAAATGATTTCTACTGCTACAGAAGCACAGTGTAAAAAGATATAAGAGCCAAATGAATTCTGCACTGTGGCATTAAAAATTGGCTTTGTTAATTCCACCAGTATTTGTGGAGATTTTCACACTTTCCAGCAGAGATTTATTTTCGATCATAGAGGTGCTACTGTTCCGCTCACAATGAAGGCTTTATTAAGCCAACGCATGTTTTAGCGGCGCAGCAGGACAATGAGACGAGCACGGCTAATGACTATAACATGAGTGAGAAGACAAATAGAGGCCGGGCCAAAGAGGAAGCCGCAGAAGTAAAGCCACGTCAGGTTCAATTAGACCATCTGAAGAGCTTAGCAGACAGAGCTGACAAAGTCCAATTTGTGCAACATATTTCAGCCCACCTTTCCCACATGTGTTCGCGACTCACAGCTTTCAGCACAGCGTTTGGACAAATATTCACACTTTCCCACATAACCCTCTGAGGGAAAGATGTCCTGGACTTTTACTTGGGGGGGCTCAGTTTATCTAGGAAAGCCATCAGCCAAGTTTCCTCCGCATGTAAGTTAATTCTACCTCTCCCCCCACACTCCATTTGACAAGGTATTAGTCTATGGAAAGTGGAAAAGGGGGGGGGGGACTTTTCTGTCTCTTTTCCTCTTTCTGCTGTCTCTCTTTTTCATTCGCCCAAGGTAGGACTTTTCAGCTTCCCTACACACATGGAGCTGTACCCTGTGGTGAATGTCTCGCATATGCCATCCAGTTAGTGGGTATTTTTGTCTGTGTGAGTGGGCAGCAGTGTCACTCAGTGAGCTTTGAGCTCAGCGGAGGGAGAGCTGTGAAAGCCAGTCACTAACAAGCAGAGATTCCCTCCCTGCATCCCACAGCCAGATGGCTAATCTCGGCAGAATAAAAAAAAAACAAATATTGAATAAAAAATAATTTATAATCAGATTTAGAGAAACAGGAGGGGGGAGTAGAAAAAAAAGACATAAATTAACTACAATAACAAACACCTTGCTGTCACACATTGGTGGTGGTGACAAGAACATAAAGCAAAGACTCCTCTTGTCAAAATGAAATCAATAATTAGACACACTGTGATGGCCTTGCATAGAGTGCAAAGCAGACACCACTGCTCGAGGCTGGTCCTGCAAATTGGAATAATTTGGTGTTTTCAGGGTCTGCGTGAAGAGGATGATGGTTGCAAAAAAATAAATAAAGAAATAAATAAAAAAATCCCTGATTTATTTATCATTTATTTTTCCTCCTCCTGCAAATAGGACAGCATCCATGGCGCCTCCTCTCCAACTCGAAAATAAATACCCCCGAAACTAAACACTTCACTTATGCCTACCTCCGCCTGTGGCCTGAATGATGACAAGCCTGATTCCTGCTGGCGCCGTGCCAGCGCATTGCCCGAGGATGCCCGCGGGTGTCTGAGGCAGCGTATCCATTAGCTACCTGTGTAGACCGCTCCTCCGAGATACACCAGCACTGATGTCTGCTTTCCTTCCTTTCCAGAGAATCCCTGAGCCACGCACACACACACACACACACACCTGAAGCTTACCATCTGGCCGGAGCTGGAGGACTGGCAGCCGCGGCCTCCGATGGTCTGACCACACAGCCCTCTTCCTGTCACTCAGCCTTGTCAGCCCGCTGCTGTCAGCGGAGGCGGCGTTTCCTTATTCTGCCTCTACAGGCCAAAACCTGATAGACACTGATATTATTAAGCTTTGAGTTGCATTCACTCTGTGACCAGATGAAAGAAAGAAAAAAAACTGTACAATATGATGCATTCCATCTAGTTACAATTAGAATTGCAATTAGTCTTACAATCATAACGGTTCTGTTTCTGTAGATACTGTTTCAGATGGGGGGTGACTCAACACTATTGTAATATTTGAGGAGGTAGTTTGCAATATTGTTATGTACTTCATATACTCATAATATTAAAACTATTTTCATTGTAAATTGCAAATGATATTGTTTTATTTGTTTTTTGGGCTACACTGCCTCATAGCAGGTTTTCTTATTTGTTACCTGTTGCACAAGTCGATGATTGTATATTTTTTGGCAGTGTGATTATTTTACTCCGTCCTTATGACTTGTCTCAAATTAATAAGGTTTGATAATTACTTATTGAAATCAAATCCAGATTTGCCACTGCAGCGAGCATGCATCGCGTTCAGCCAGTTATGATTGGTGCAACTCATGCGAACCCTAATTAATGTTATTTATCGTAGAATCAGACGCCTGATTTTATGAACACCAGGAATCAGGAACAGCTGTTTGATAGAGAGAAACTAATGATGTCATGCCCAGATTCATCAGCGGGGAGCCCGACGCCGTGGGGGCTGTCACTCATAAACAGAATGTCAGCAACGGCGGGGCCTCTGTTTGGGGAAGGCACTTGTCAATCATCTCCCTGGCAGCGGGGGAGCAGGTGGGCTGACCAATCAGAGGAGGTCCCAGCACAGCAGGCCCGAGACCAGGAAGTAAAGCACCATCTGGAGCGAAGGCGAGCCGCGAGTGGGCAACGGAAACAAAGTGATGACACGCTGGAGGAAAGCTGGTGGAGGCTGCTGCTGGATATAACGAGGGCATTTGGATTCATGCTGCCTATCACACCAATTCTGTTGTTGATTCTAGTAGTCAGATGGTGCTTATTAGAGATGTGCACGAGCCACCTTTCCTCTCAAATAAGGGTGGAAGACCATTGTTTGTGTGTGCGTGTGCGTGTTTGTGTGATAGCCAACTAGTATGATGGGTAGAATAATGTTACCAGCATTAACATGGTGCACAAGACATGGATTCACAATACTCACATTGATTAGTGTAAGAGCCCTTCCATCACTCTCACTCTCGCACACGCCCACACACACATGCCCACACACGCCCACACAAACACACACACACACTGCATTTGTTTCAGATTATCCAGTTATTATCCTTAGCCCAGGACCAGTCTATTTCCAGCTGCAGGATGTCACTTTAACTTTGACGGTTAACAATTTGCCAGCTCATGAAATAAAAAAAAAAGGAAAAATCTTCGCAGTGAAAACTGGCAAATTGAAAATTATGACGTTGAGTTTGATTTGGGGAAAATGATGAAAAAAAAATCCATTAAAACAGGTTCTGCATGGGAAGCGCTCCCTCTTTCTCTCTCTGCCTCTCTCTCCTCTTTTATGTAACAATGATCTTTTATTCCTTTGATAAGAGACAGATCTGCTGAGAGATAGGTCAGAGGAAATGGAATTGAATGGAAATCTTTGCGCTACATTTACTGAATCATCAATGTGATTAATAGCAGTTAACACCTCGTAAAAATAGAGCCGCAATTACAGCGGAAAATTACAGGCCAGCATTACCATCATGCTAATAAGTACTGAATATAATTACATTTATCGTAGTATTGTCACAGAGATTGATAAATTCATGCTCAATCTCGTTAATCTCTCAATAACATCCAGCACAGAATTTAACAATTATCTTCTTTTTTTTTTTTTTGCCGTTCCGAATGAAAGAAAGGGTGAGCGATTGTAGACAGAGGTAGAAGGAGATGGAGAGAGGCAGAGAGAGGGCAGATATGCTCCTGTCCATCTCGAGTATTTTTCATCCTATTCCCAGCAGAGGGGATATAACAGATAATTACCAACTCTAAAAACTGTGTCTTTGTGTGCTGCTCTGAAAGGAGAAACTCTCCAGCACTGAAGAGATAAAGCTCAAAACAAAAGCAGCCTGAATTGGACCAGGATTAGCTTTAATGGTGGTAATTACCAGAGGGGATAACAGCCCGGTCCTCTCTGCCCATCACTGAGGCCCAGAGCAGAGGACAGCAGGAGGGGGCGAGAAAGACCTGAATCAGGGCCCATCCTTGGCTGCCTGTGTGGCTGCATGGTGGCAGCAGTTTAGCACATTCAATTGTAAAACACTTGGACAACCCATCTACGTCTGTCCTCTCCTGTGCTAAAAGCCACTACTGTATCTCAGTGGCCTAATAATGGCTGTGCATAAAAAAAGGACAAGGCCCTCTACACTGTTGCTTCTTGAATTACAATCTGAGCTGATGGCATGGATAAGAGTGCCCTAAATTATAGCAGCGGGGGCACCGAGGCCTCTCTTTCTCTGTCACTGTCTCTACCTCATCATAATGGCTGAGTAGCATCAGCAAGCCGCGCCGTGTGCACCGATAAAACGTTATTATTTGGGCCATTGACAGCGACGGGCTCTGCTGCTTAAAAACAAGAGAAATTAAAATGCAACATGGTGCCACTGTACACCTTCTGCGGAAGATGGGCCCCCCAGACATGATCGGGAACAAAAGAGACGCACTATGAGAGCCATGTGCAGGACATTCAGCTGCTCGGGAGGCTATAATTTATCTAGTTCTAAATCTCCGCTTCCAAGCCCTCATTTGAATGTCAACCCTCCGTCCCCCAGAGCGTCACGTATGGAATCTAAATCATGTATACTATAGCCGTTTTGCCGCTTCTTTCGCCACTTCATCACACCTGTACACGGCATTTCCAGCGTACACATTCCCGAGGTGTGCGTGGACGTCTGACCTGTGGTGTGTTTGCTTCCTGAAACTTGGATCAATACAGAACAACCCACCAGACAATCAATCCTCAGGGAAGCTGGATCTATAAATATCTCATATGTCCAGCTGAGCCAGACTGTCCGTAGAGCGGACTGCATTAACTGATCTCACAGATTCAGGACGGAGCATGAAACGCTCTCTCCGTGTTACTCATCTTCCCATTGATCATATAAATGTGTGAATTGTTTCTATATTTGTATCGAGCGGATATGTTTATTGTTTCTTTATCAGCGTCGAACTGAGGAGGGAGAGGAGTTGCGCACTCCCGACGTTCCATGGTGGTCTGTTACTGGCATATGTTTAAATTGTAGAAATTCAGGTTAGGACCTATACTGTATTTGGCGGCTATAATGAAAAACACCCAGTAGCCTGGGCCATAGTCTCTTTTTAATTAGATCTTTTGAGCTCTCACGGAAAAGCCTTCACATGAGAGAATGGACCTGCCATTCAAAACCCCACCTGTGACAACCAAGCCTCGTTGGAAGCATGTCTGCTGGTTCTTATCTAAGGGATGAATCAAGAGGCATCATCAAATTTCTTGGTCTCTTAAAGCTCCTGGAGGACCCCCTCCGTCTGCTCTCTGTAGGATTTATCTTTTTAATCTATCCACAATAAACCAAGAAGAGTGTCTTCGTGTTCACCTCAAATGTAATATGGATTATTTGCAGGCAGATCTCTGGATGGAAATGGAAAATGCATATGAAAAACATGCAACAATGACCAGATTTGGGTTTTTTTTGTTGTTGTTTTTTCTACTGAATTCCAAGCATATTGCCTACAATGGGATGATACCAAGGAGGTGATGCAAGATAACTCAGCTTTGCTGAGTTATATCAATTCAGTCAGCATATGAGCCGTTTCTGCAAACAAATTCCTTGAGGCTGACATCAAACGTCCAACCACATGTCTGCCTGTCCTGGCAAGGAAAGCAGAATGGAAATCCCCCTCCTCCCTCCATCCTTCCTAAATAAGTTTGTGGTTAGCATCTTCTCTCTCTCTCTCTCTTCTCATTTTAATCCAAGAGAAACTGCAGATGAAAGCAGGGTAATGTTGCTAATGTGTGTGATAGTCACAGCCACATAAACCCACCACAATAAATTAAAGACCACAGGCGTTCATCTTGGCCTCATGTGACCAAACCCCCCAGATACAAACAGACATACGGTCACACAGTCACACATTGTCCTCCAACGCCCTCCAAACCAGAAGCAGCCAGCAGGCAGGCGCCCACGTTTCCCACTTCAGACCTATCTGGCTGCGGAGATAAAACTGTACTGTAAACAGAACAACATTTGACTCATCTCAAAGACATGACTGGGAAGCTGAATGATGAGGGAAATCTCGCTCTGCTGCACAGTAGGATGTTCTCTGCGCGACCTGTGGCTTATCCGACAAAGTTTCAGTTACTTTAGCATTTGAATGTAGTGCGGCTTAAAGACTCTTGAGCCATACTGTATTGCAAAACTCGGCTTTTATAAGTGGTCTTCCTTTAATAAGAATCTGCCAAGTGTGACATGAGGACAAGACTTGAATAAGTAAGAACTCTTTGCACTATGTATTATGCACATTTACAGTGTATATGTACATGTTCAGTTTAAAGACATGCTACTCCTCCACATACACATTCAGTGACAGACAATTTATGCGGTCTCTCTCTCTCTCTTTCTCAAACACACACACATACGCGTACACACAGCACCCATAAAATTCAGATGTCTCCACACTCCATCCTTTGTGAGACCTTATTGTCCTGGTTATTACCCTGGGTATTGTTACAGAGAATTGGTATGCTTATCAAGGCCTGTAGTCTAAAGTTGATACGACACTGGCCTGGCAGCTTCATTAAGATTGATATCCTGCCGGAGCGCACCAAGATGAGCTGATCTAGGACATGGGAGGGAGCAACCGAGCAGAGTTACAGAGAGAGTTAGAGGAAAGGCAGAAAGAATGAGAGAGTGGGAAAGAGAAATAGACTGCAGGTCCACCTCCCAAGTAGCTCAATTGCCATCTATTGAGCCACTTGAGCTCAGGAGAGGGGCCAGGCATGCATACCTCTCTTTTAAGGGGACGCTCTCCCTGTAACCTCACCCTGCCAGTCATAAATTACCTTCCCTGGCTCGGTCCTTTCACAGTGGATGCACAGAAGGCCCCTATAGCCTCTCTATGAGCAATTAAGGCCTCAATAGGATGGTATCAAACCACCCTGACCTCATCCAACCTTTCCTGTTATTGTCACCTCCTAAAAGGGCCCCTCCACTTTGTCCCCAGAGTGTCACTGCTCTCAGCGTGCATGGGGCAGCCAGAGTACATTTTACTGGCCAGTGGCCATCCCTGTTACAGAGTTTTATCCCGAGTAATAGAACAAGGTCAAAGGTCAACTGGACTGGAAGTTTTTCTTTTGTATGTGTTTGAGCAATCTTTTTTCAGTTGGTTAAATACAGGCTAGTTCACTCTAAAATGTGCTGAACCCCAACTGTGTTATTTCATGAGCTGTATGACAACATTGCTGTCTCATTTAACAGATTATTTTCATTCCAGCTGATGGCCTTCGTAGCCATCCTATCATCTGAGACACATTCACTCAGTGTAGCCAACTGGAATGAAACTTCTTCTTTATGAGAAATCCCCAAGTGCTAAATTCAGCCTGCATAGGTCAAGGAAGATTGCAGTGTGTGTACATTAACTGAGCACACTGGCGTGTCTAATTTGCTGCGGTGGACAAAACAAAGGCTTTCATTGATATCTCCATATCGAGTCAACCCTGGATCCAGTGGATAGTCCTGGTTTCCAGTGGCCAGACCTAATGATTTATTGCTCCACTGACTAGCTTGCACACTATCTGATTGGCAAGGCTGGGGCCCATTAAAAGGCATATATTTTTAATCACTGTTTACCATGTCAATAGCAATGCTAATCACTTCAAAATGTGTGTTAATATACGTGTGCTGGGTGAGGAGACCTGATAAACAAGAACGACTCCTTCTGGTATGTTTTTTTTTTTTATCTTAGTAAAAAATGACATTGAATCAAGCATCACTTCCAAAGCGTTCATTTCACCTTTAAGGACCTTCATTAAAGAAGGGAGCCCCACATGTGAGCCGCTGAGTAAACATCTGTTATTGAAAGGCGTAATGTCAGACCAAATGTGAGCCAGCCATTCTCCTCGTCATCATGACTCTTGTGTGTCGGGTTTAAAAAAGGACCAGCGGCTTTCAGGTAATGATAAGATCAGCAGAGTGCGGTGAAATGAAATTCCTTTCATTAAGATAATCGTCCGCGTTTAATGCCAGTGATGACATTGTAGTGGTGTGACCATTTATTGTCAGTCAGCGCAACATTATGACCAAAACACTAATTTTATGTTTTTGATGTTTTGTCCCAGTGCTTCGCCACCGTTAAGCCTGGCTTTTTTATGATGTTTTTCTCGCAGCATCTTGCAGAGAATGGGATGACGTGACAGCGAGCTTAATGTGCGTGTGGTGAAATGTCAAGCTCTATCAAGCCCACTGGCCAGTGTAGTGCACACAGGCTGGTATTATGGAAGTGGGGCAGTTGCAGCAGGCCCATCTGATGGCCTATAGAGTGCTCCCTATATGCACACAGAGTCATTGGGCAGATGTGACCTCGCCAGCACACAGAGGCTCTTTGTGTCCAAGGGATTTAGAGTCCCCTGGGCCTCCTGACTCTAAACATTAACAGACCTACTGCAGAAGGAAAGAGAGAGACCCTTACTCTGCTGACATGCAACATTAACCGGGGCCAAGTCTCTCTCCATACTTACAATATCAGGAAGAGCCCTATACGTATGGATGCATGCAAAGACGCATGTGGTGGGTTGATGCAGGGGCAAGGCTTCAGATCAGACGCACACTAATGAGGTGAAACAGTGTACTTAGCGAAAATATATCAGTTATTGGACAGCGGACATATATTTATATGGTTCTTCCTCTTTTGTTTACATGCAATAAAGACGAGGTCTCACAGCACTCCACTTAAGAGGAGATCCACCACACGCTAAGTCCTTTTCATTCATTTTTATGCTGCGATATAAGCAAAGGTCAGCATCCTTAACACAATTCAACTCCCCTCCCATGTTGTTGTCTTGTTACTCAAATGTATTCATGTGGAAGACACGTCCCTCGCCGCACTGTTTTTTAAAAGAAACGTTTTAAATAAAGCACCTAATTATCTGTCAAGGATTGATGTTAAGAGCCTGACGTACATGAACTTATCTGGATTCTTGGCGCTTTCTCTCCTCCCTGTAATAGCATGATTATTCACCACTGTAGTTAAGGCTGCGTGTGATTCACTGATATTCGCGTCATTTTTGCTAATAATAATGATACAACATTTGCATAAAGGAAATGAAACAGGTTACATTTGCATATATTAAAGATTTATATGTATGCATATAATATGTTTGCTCATTTCAGGAAACTAGGCAAGATAATAGTAAGACTAAGACAGGAAATAGAAGGAGCACAAATCCACAGTAAATATTGGCCTTTGTTATCTGCCATCCCCTTAGACAGGAGGCTGTATCATTTTTCAGCAAAGAGCCCCCTGTTCTTGAGGACTAGGCCAGGCCCTGCTTTATTAAATTATCTCCTTGCTTTGCAAATACAATTTCCTGCATAAATCACTCAAATGATCCTTCAGACTGTCAGGTCCAAGAGAGTGTTTTTCTATCCTATCTGCCTCCGACCAGGTTATGCAAATCCCAACCACTGTGTGTTCGATATCTATTGAGATGCTCCAATTGTCTGCGTTTGGCCCTAAATCCTTAGCTTGTCCCCATATTATTCTACTGCCCTTGATAAAAGTGACACTAAGCATCAAGCCATCAGCAAGTCGGTAATCCATTACCAAAAAAAAAAAGAGCATGCCAATTTAACTAAGCCAGAAACACTGACCCTGCAACCTTGACCTTGTAAACATCACAATGGGGGGAGGCCACACTTTTTGCATTGGAGATCTGCTTGGATGGAGCATTGGGAAAGGCTTATTATGGCCCCTAAGCTGGGGCTGAATTCAATCACATTGGAAAGGGGAGTGAACAGAGAAATCTTTACCAAGGGTCAGCTTGGTTTAAGACCCCAATACAAAAATACATAACTGCACCAAGTCGGCCAGATAGAAGTCTGCATTATCATCCACCGTGCAGCTAGCCGGCCAGCAGTCTAATTCTAAAGGATAAACATCTGTAATGCATTGGCTCAAATAGGAGCCAGGCAGCTTAGGGTGACTTCAGCTTGATCCCGGACAGCTGTTTGGGGACCAGCTGTGGCCTGACTGCACAGGGGGTCTCGGTGGATGTCTTGAAAAGGGACCTCCAAAAATCTAAAGGGACAAAGGAATCTCCTGAACAATGTTCTTGCCGATACAATGGCGGTGCACAGGGAGGAAGGGGCAAAGGAGCACTGCCTATTCTAGGGGGTGAATGACCAGCGCATTCCTCTCCAGTCGCCGAGCAGTAAGCGCAGTGACCAAGAGTGACAAGTCTTTACACTGCTTTGTTGACACTCTGTGTGCTTGACCAATACATTCCTCCTGTTCTCTCCCTCGCGCTTCCCTCTACCCACCCACCCCCATTCCGCTTCCTTCCTCCTTTGCTTCGAATTCTCAAATTGCACCTCTATCGGTTTATTTTTTTTCCCTGCCTGGGTAGCCTTGTGTCCACTAAGCAGTGTCACTCCAACTCCACATTGCTTATATTCAGAATAAAACACAGGACGGCATGGTACGGTACGTGCACATAAATACGCGCCGGGGTCAGGTCACTGCATAGCATTACTGACACACATTTGGAACACATGTTTGTTCTCCATACAAGCTACACATCAGCCCTTTGACAAGTGAAATGGGTAAATATAACATATGGGACAGTATCAGGGGTTCATGTGGAGGACAGGGAATTACAGGCCTCTTTCCTCTCTCTCACACCCTCTCCCTCTCTCTCTATCTTTCCCATAGATACGCACATGTACACACAGAGGTGGGAACACTGGACCGCTCAAAAGAAAAACAAATCCCAAAGATGAACAACCTAACGTAAGAGTCCGATCTCTTATAAGAATGTAGTTCTGATAATAAGTAAGTAAGGCACTCAAAAGTAATTCACCCAGGAATAAACATGGACATGTGAGCTGGAAATCAAGAGAATTGATCAGAGACGGGCGCATTTCTTGGGGTGAGAGGCTTCTGTGTCGTCATCTGCAAGACACGGATGTTCAAGAGCGATAAAAGAGCGGCAGTGGTGGAAAACAAAGCCGCTCCATGCATAAGTTACGCCGCTTGTTCTGTGTGAATAGCTTATACTCTTTAATTGACTTGGTAGGACCTGTGTTAAATCCCACAGAGCTTCAGCATCAGCGGATCCACACCTGTGACAGCAGTTGCAGGAATGACGGGGCTCATTAAAAACTTGAATCAGATCTTTGGCAGGAACCCTGTTGAGTCACTTTAAAGCAGCGCGCTCATCGGAATGATAGGTGGCAAATACAGTAGTGGGGGAAAATTGGACTTGAAAGAGAATGTCTGTCTCTCGAATTTTTAAAGCCTTCCTTTTAATAACCTGTTTGCCTTTGTACTCTCAAACAAAATGGCTTTGACTGCTGTACACAGAGCTTTTGAAGGTGAGCCGTGACTGGCATACACGGATGTCTTCTTGTAGGGCCTTAATTTGATGCTTGAGCACTGCTGAAACTCCCAAATGTGTTTGTTGCCTTTCTTTTTTTTTTTTTTTTTTTAAGAGTAGACTTGCACCTGGAGTTAAAGAAAACTGCATTAATTTTTCATACACCTAGGCGCTGCACTTTCCGACTCCGAAAGCACAATCTGCGCCGTATATCGTGAACCGCGAGCGACATTTGACCTTGTAATTCACGCCTATCCATGTTAGTAAGAGGTTCTGGGAAAAAAAGGTGTACACCGGTGTGGTGTACAAGCAGCGAAAATGAATTCAGTACAGCGGCTGACTCTTGTGATGAGGAATGTTCTGGTAAATTATGACACAAAGCATAATTCATGTGATAAAAAGAGGGAAATATTGCAGAGATGGAGCAGATTATTGGTTTGAAGGCACGTACCTCCAGGCTATGAATATCTGAACTACCTAGTGTAAGAGATAATAAGCACCATCTTAATGGTTTATGAATCTCATTTGATTTATGGTTATTAACCATAGAAGAATTATAGCAGTGTTGCATTGATGGACGGGGGGTATCTCAGGATAGAGCTCACATGATTGTGATGATTCAACCTGCCAGCGTCAGGACAGACAACCATGGTTAGTGCACCCTGGATTGCACAATAACAATGACCTACAAAACTTCATGCTTTTAGTTCTATTTCTGACAATCTTCGCACTGGTTATATAAAAATAAATAAATAAATAAAACTTTCCACCGACTAACAAGTAGCTTCAAGCCAATCATCAGTTCTTCGATTTTTTTTTTCTCGTTAGTGATGCCAGAAGTAGAAGGGAGGGTGGAAGGGAGAGAAAAAAAAAAAAAGAAAAGGTTTTATCCAGGGGACCGGCACGATTCCCGTCCCACACACGCCTCCAAGCGAGCACATCCCCTTGTCGATCCCCCCCTTTCCCAAAAAAAAAGGGGGGGGGTGGGGGGGGGGGAGCATCAATAAAAGAACTGTGGCGCAGATTGGAGAAGGCATGAGTAGATTTTCAATGGGATTTCAGGAGAAGGCACAAGGGGCAGAAATCTTTTGCTTTTGTCTGCCGTTCAAATGGGTCTGATGAGCCTGGAGCTGGAGGCTCTGCTTGTCATAGAGGTCCTGATCTCTTGTGTGAATTGATTTCCATCATTTGGGGGGAGCTGTACAGACTGGGGGTATATTCCTGCCTGGGAGAGCAAGATAAGGGCCAAATGAACTGAGACCAACTTACTGTACAAAAAAAAAAAAAAAAAAAAAAAAAAAAAAAACAGCCATAGAGGACGGTCTGTGGAGCGAGGAAAAAAAAAAGAAGAACGAAAGACAACAAAACCCCGAAATATGTTAAGTTGTCTCATAGTCCCTTCTCAAATGCTAGATTAGTTTTCAAAGAGTAGGAAGCCCTGTCCTGTTGTGACGTTTTCTCTCTGCCAAGCATTTCATCTGATTATGAGTACTTTGCAATCTGCGACAGCATGATTGATGCTCCACTTTCATGAGGGGAATTTTAACAGCACCTCTTCAGCGCTCAATGCGCACCCAATTATGCGTCTGAGCTGGTAACCTTGAATTTATGTCACCATGGCAACAAAACCCCCGGTCATGCATTATGGATTATCATTGAAATTCTACACCCCTACCTAACATAATGAGAGCCCAGGACTTAATCAAATCAGCCCATTCTGTGTGACACAAAGTGAAGAAGGAGCTCTCATTGTATTGGGGTTGAGGCTGAGAGAAGCCAGCCAGGCAAGCAGGCGAGCAGGCAGGCAGGCAGGCAGGCAGGCAAGCAGGCGGGCGGGTGGCAGACAGGGCTGTAACAGCCCAAGCAGCTGCAGGGCTAGCAGCCTGATAGATGGCTCCCATATACATCAGTGAACATATAGACAGATGGCCCTCAATGCCTGGAATTTCCAACCCAGGAAGCAGCTGTTCAGCCTAACCTCTGCTGTCCGTCTCACCTTGTTGTCATGGAACATTGAGCAGAGAAGGAGAATGTGGATGGTGACATGGTGTGGAGTGTGGTGGCGTACCACAGAGCTTCAGGGTTGGGACAGGGGAAGGGGCTTGACTAGGGGCGAGAGGCAGGAGCCAGCTGAATTTAGATTAGGTTGCACTTTCTCATTCTTTCCTGCTCTCTTTAGACCCTAAGGATCCCGGGTGGCACTTAAATCCGACTTTCGCACTCATGATCACATAAACGGACGTGGAGGCCCGGAATTATTTAGTCCTCATCTCTCTCTGTCTATCAGATGGATGACATAATTCTTGTAAATCACTGCACTGGATTCCTGCGATCCATTTTTCATCTCTCCCCCTTCACTTCTGCAGGCCCAGCCTGAGCTGTTACATAAAATATTGATTGCTCTTGTGTATTTCTCTCATTGTATGTAAGCATTTTTATTAGCTAACAGGCAAGCAGAGGAAACCAGTATTGCCCCCCGCCCCTCCCCTTCCCTCACGCTCTATAAGAACTTTTAATAGCTCAGCAGATTTTTGTTCCTCTCTCTTCTGTTTCCCTGCATCATCCCTGCAGACTACTGGGAAGCCCTGAAGATTTCAGCAAGGGAATAGCAGAGGTGGAATACAGGAAACACAGAAATAGGCCCTTCTCCAGCGATGCTTAAAAAATTGTGGATGCACAGGTCTTTGGGATTCTTAACCTTATATCCAGGACATATTAATAAACTCAAAAATAATGAATGTCAAAATTTCAAAATCCATATCCATATTCTGTCCAAGGTAAAGTAAGATATACATTAGTGGCCCGAAGGAAATTTGACTTGGGCAATAGTACATAATAATACACACAGCTGCAACAATTTAAATACAATATATTACAATACATAGCCAACAGACAGGATCAATGTGCACAAAAGAAATGCCAAGTGTATTATTATATTAGTTTTAGATATACATGTAATATACTGCTTATATGTGGTGGATTCTTGTTTTTTCATGGCTTGATCTATTGTAAGCAGGAATTACAAAAAGGAAACCCCCCCAGGTCTAAAACTGTAAACACATGATTTAAATAGAGTTTGCAGGGTTGTAATATTTTGGCCAAAGACTAATGTCACACGGAGGAGGATTCTGCTAAATGGTTCATTTACATGACTTTTCAAAGGCGCTTTTCCTGTGCAATCATAACAGATTTTTTGGGATGCTCTCTCACTGGAAAAATATGGGGCTTGGATATTTATTGAACAACCTCTTTTTGGAAGCAAAACAAAGTCTACTGCAGGCATCCAGGCATATCAAATTTATTCTGAGCGCAGCAGTGAAAAGGGACAGTCTATCACCATCAGAATACTAATACATAATATTCTCTATAGAAAAAAAACACAAAGAAAGAAAAGTGTTTTAAAATAATAGAAAAAGTTTATGGAAAACAAATGGTAATTCTGTAATTTATCTACACCCCGGGTCCTCTGCAGCTGTCTAACACATCTGCATATTTCCAATAAACATAACAGGGTAATAAATGTTATTTCCTCTGAAGTAAGCGCATCACAAGTGGAGGTGTCATCTAAAATGTATTTGTGATGTGCTTGATGAAGCCTGCTCATCCCTCTGTAATGACACCCCAGCCTCTCTCATGTGTTATGCATCACATCTTGTTACCATCTTCCTCTGAGCATGGCTGTCATCATGCGTCTTCTCAGGCCCCTCCGGAAGCGACGCATCAGCTAAGGGGATACATGGCGAAGGAGGGGAGGGGAGCGGCGTTATTAGATGCCTCTCCAACTTCTCAAACTCCAGGTGTCATTCTCATCTATATTTGCTGAGGCCAACGTTTTCCCCCCTGCCAGACTGATTCATTCCAGAGCAGAAAAAGAGAGTGTCTGCGGAACCACAGAAGTAGTAGGTGTGAGAGCAGTTTGCGTGAGTCCATTCTCACGAATGCATTATTGATGTTGTATTTTTTGTTATTAGAGCATCTCTCCTGCATTATACATACCGGGTTCATGGAGAGTATCATCGTTATATTGTTTCACAGACCCTGATAAGTACGTGAACATTTTGGCACGTACTTGAACCTGCTGTATGTAGAACATAAAGGAGGCACTTCCACCACCACTTTTTTTTTTTTTTTTCTGTGACAACACTGATTTCTTATTAAAGAAGCGCTTCAATTTTTCAGTGGCGTTTCGGTCCACTGTAAGTGCACGGACAGATATTCTCTTTCGTGATTGAGCGCGCAATATTTCACAAGATGCTCTGTCCAACATACCGTAATCCCAGCCTAATGCAAATCAGGTCAAGCTATGATGTTCATACTGGATCACGCAAAGAAAATAAATAATCACTTATAAATTATGCTCCTTAAGTAGTTCATGCATAATTGAAGAAAAAGAAACATTACCATGGTTTGAGGGATAAACTCAGGTCTTTCATAACGTGTGGATGCACTTATGGCACAAACGTGCGTAGACAGCTTCTTATCTTTAATTCTCTGTAGGCCCCCTTTGTGTGCATATCACTGTACTGTATATGACATAGAAAAGCACACAAAAGAGCATACATCACTGAAAAGTTACTTTTTGCTCATCGTGGTCATTAATCATCAAGAGAAAGACTGCATCTATATGGAAGGATTGTTATAAACTAATGACTTTGCCTACCTTAGTAACCTTCCTCTGACAGCTATACTATTGGGTTACAAGGAGAGTCACACTAGTGCAGTCCCCACTGCCTAATTTGCATAGAATTAATGATGCATGCATATGCAAATGAGCATTTTAAACAATGTTGATTACTGCCTATGTATTCATAGGCCAACAGTCACACATGTCTGACATGCCACTTCTGCATGTAATTTGCACCACAGTAAAGGGCAACTGGTACAGTCACTCACGGCGGCTCATCATGGCTGCAGGCAGCGGTGATAACTGCTTAATCTGTGTCTTCTTGACTGATGTTTATTTATTGGTCTGAATCTCTGTCCTCAGATGTGACCGTATTACTGATAATGTCAACAGCGCAGAATTAGCTGTTCACCAGAGGGAAATATAAGATTTCCATTAAATTCAAGGCTACATGGAGTGATCAGCAACAATTGACAGATTCCACATGTTACGTTTGTCCTCCAAGTATAACATTAATCCTCTTCCAGTGTCCACAGCGCATAGTCCGCACGAACACAGCGGCAGCATTTGTCTCACGCACACACACAGGCATACACACACACACATACACACAAAATACACATTTAAAGCTGCAATAGTTTTTCGCCTTGAAGACAAGATGAGTCAGGTTGGGATCTTGTTTCAGGCCCCAGATGTTTTCAACCCTCTAAGCCTGTGGATACATCATAGCATGCTTTCATCCAGCTCCTGGCCTGCTGAGGCCCACAGAGGCCCATGGAAGCCATCCAGACCAGCCCTCTCATTTTGTTAAGGGCTCTTCAGTTCAGCACTGAAAGCCTCTGCATGTCGATCCCTCCCCCTTGTCTTCTTTTCCTCTACACCCCCCCAACCCCCTCCCACACACACGTACTCACACACACGTACTCACACACACACACGCGCACACACACACACACACGCGCACACACACACACACACACACACACACACACACACACACACACACACACACACACACACACACACACACACACACACACACACACACACACACACACACACACACACACACACACACACACACACACACACACACACACCCTGGAGCCAGCCCTGTTCTTAGATTGTTGCATTTCTAATATCTGAATGTCGTGCTATGACTTACTGCTGCCCTACAGCAACAGTCAAGAGAATATCGTTAAAAGGGACAAGAGATGGGGGGGAACTCCATATTAATATGAATTAAATTGTGAGGAAGTGGACAATTAGGAATGTGACACATTATGACGCTCGGCCACCAATCGTTCTAGATTTTGAAAACAAATTAACCGAGTCTGAAGAAGGGTGATTATTCGTAAAATGTAAAAAAAAAAAAAAAGGGATCTGCTATATAATGTTTATTGCGAGGTGGAATTTACACTTTTGTGGTCTTCTTTCCCTTTACAATCAGGGTCACAACCTCTGCTTTTACAAGGTTCCATTTCAACACATATTACACTTTACTGTGTCAATATTTATGATGTGGTTGTAACCTACATCCACATTATATCTGCACTTTGTCACAATTTGCATTCATAGACTTAAACTAAATGGCTTGTTTAATTTGTATATGTTCTTGTGAGGGTAACTCATGAGTGTTTTTTATAGTGCACAGGATTACAAGGTTTTGCGTGCAACCCATTTCCTGTATGGGCTGACACCTGTAAAAAAAAAAATATATACAATCAATGTACTAATGTATTTTTTTTCTTCTATTTTTTATTTCATTTCTATAGCCTGACACAAAATGGTAATGAATGCTCAGGGGATGTTTACCCCATTTAGATTTCATAGAACTTGGTGTCTGCATTGATTAATGTGTGCCTAACCTATGTTTTCATTATGAGAGAAGGAGATGGTTTTGTACATGCGTGTGTGTTTGCTTGTGGGTGTAAGTCTGTTTAGAGGCTGGATGGGGGTGATATTTTGGGGTGGTATGATTGAAACCCCCATGCCTCCGTGTGGAGGTAATGAACCTGAAGACAAGCAGCGGCCAGCCTGAAATTTCATGCATTGGGAGAGCATCAGGCCACACATACGGCTGGCTTAGTCATTTGTTATCGTTAATCTTTACATTTATGGCTGCAAATATGTTATTAGGAGGTGTGTCCTGAGTATTTCACTTTGATTGGGCTGTGCCCTGACATATTGATCAGCTGAGTTGGGGAACGTGCAAAAGGCCAAAGTGACCGAGACCTTGACTTTGGACATCTGCAAAGGCATGACCATGAATGCGCGGCTCGTATTCAGCGTCCCCTGTAATTTCCTTTTGTTGTGGAATCAAGGGCACGTAAAGCCCATCGCATTTAGACCCACCACTAGCTGGCTGGGTGAGTAAGTGACAGCATACACGAAAACCAAGATGGGGTCCGGCAATGGCCAGCAGCCTCCCCTGGATTACATTCCGTGAAACTCTATCCATCTTCATTCAAGCATTTCAATGTTCACTGAAATGGTATGGTACGGCGGACCAGATTCAGATTGGTTCTGTATGTTTGTGTGTCTCCCCGAGTGTGTGTGTGTGTGTACGCATAAGTCATATCCGAGTCACCGTTACCCCAGACTTCACCATCTGTATTTTTGGATAGCTCTTAACATGCATGCTCACACCCCTCCACTGGCTGCAGAATTGAGCCCTAATAAGCTGACATGATTCCTGTATTAATCATCCATGGAAATTTTTATAGGTGAGCCGCGATTGCCAGAGGCCCAGGTCAAAGCCCCCTTACGCTATCTTGCATACAGCTCATGTCTGCTGCTATCCAGAGACGACGGGTCCTGGATCTCAATCAATTATACAGCAGTCTGAAGCTATAACAGCACTTGCTATTTGCTAGTTGAAGCAGCAAATCCCATGATAAAACCAACAGCAACCTATCACATGCAAAAAGAAAAATGTGACAGTTAGTTTATTAATGAACCACGTCTCGCTCACCTATTTATGCAGTGGCATTGCTTGCACGGTATCAGTCTTTGTAAGTCTCAAAACAATATGCTATTATTCATATGAAAATTCAAGGATGGAAAATTTCCAATTCATGAAAAAGGTCCTGTATATACATGCACATATACATTTGAGGGCAATGTTGTGGAACTCACTGATCAGTGTCTGATGAAGGTAACATTTCTCTCTGTCAACAGTTAGACTGATGTGAAGGGGGAAAGCCATTTGGCAGACGCCACTGGATGACATTTGTGAAGATTTTGTGATTTGTGGGGAAAGACAATTGCAATTGAACGCGTGTGAATCAGCATTAATTCACAAGGTGATGTCATGCATGGAGTCACTAAACTGCCTCTGCACTTACTTTCAGAATCCGCTTTGCATTTGTGGAATGTGTTTAATTCGAGCTTTGAAATGTGGGTACGTCACCGTTTTTTTTTATCCTTTGCCTGGGACAGGACTGCCTCTGAGTTTGGGACCTTATCGTTATCCTGATGATTCTTTTATTGCTGACATTTCTTGAGTTATTTATGCCTTCTTTCGGGGATTAGGGATTAGGCAACATTAGATGGGAGGGAAAAAAAATGTACAAAAATGATCAGATAATAAACCGCAGCACGGTGAAAACAAATTAGGAACAGATGAATTGCAGCCCAGACAGAAATGCAGACTGTGTAGTTGTGTGTGTGTGATGTGCACAACGCTTTTCCAACCACGGTTTATACAAGTTGACAACGTATTTAGCCGATTTAAAATGAGGATTAAGCTCGGTTTTGACCCAGCCGCTGAGGGACTGTAATCCAAATCACACCTACAAGCCAGATTTTATGCTAATAAAGGTTCATTTTATTAATTTGCTATTAAAAGTGGTGATGTGTATTCATATAAATAAATTATCATGCAAAAATGTCATCAAGATTAATGGAAAGACCAACAGACACTGCATTTATGGAAATTGCTATATTACTCTTTGTAAACCGTGGTCTGTGTTAATGGATTTTACGCACCTTTATGGCAGAAAGCCATGGCACCTAGAGAATAGAGATCAGGTGGAAATGTGTAGGTCATTATGCATCTGGACTCCCAACCTTCCTCTCTCCTTAGCCCGGTGCCCGGCTGCAGGCTGTAAATTAGAAGGACAAGTTGTATGCGCCGATCACTGTTTATTGCTCTGTTTAAATTCACCCTCCATTCGGAACGACATATTACAGGATGTAGCTTAGGAAAAAAAAAAAAAAAGAAAAAAAAAGACAGCATTTAATATAAATGATCTGGAGTTGATTGTGATGGATATACTATGCAGAGACACCTTGCTTCAAGGGCATCGAGGGATAAGCTATCATTTTCTTCCTCTTACGCATGAAGGGAAGAATGACGGAGGGTCCAATGTCATCACAGTGTCTGCAATAACACGCCACAACTCACACACAACCTGATATGCAACAACAAATTGTTATAGTAGGACTATTGCTCTGGACAGTTTGCATGGTTTGAAATGTAGAACTGAATGTGCGGGCTATTTTTTATACAGGAATCTACTTCCTTTTACTCCCTCTGCTCTTTGCGAATATGGCCTCTTATGGTAAACTAAAGAGAAAAAAACAAACAGCATCCTCGCGGACAGTGGGTGACCTTCTGTCCCATATTTTTGCTGAACCTACTGCAAGTTTTTACCTCCTCTCACCTTTGCTGATATTTCAATAAAGAGAGTCAAAGTGACCCAGCTTTATAAACCTACGCTCAGCATAATAAGCCTATGTTACGATTAATGAGATACCCTGGGCATTATTTGTTATCTTATATATCTTATTGATTGCATTGTCTTTCATCTTTGCAGGCGTGCTCTCTCTCCCTGTCTCTCGGACTCTCTCCACCGACTCTCTTTCCACCCTCTAGCTGTCTGTTTTGCTCTCTCTCGGTCTCGTTCACTCGTTCTCTCCCCTGAGCCCACTGTTCCCGGTTATATAGGAGTTGTTGAAGGTTGAATAATCACGGCATGCAAAGTGCAAGCTTGTATAACTACGCTTCCATTACCTGCAGCGTGTGTGTGCTAATAAGTCATCTTAAGTCAATGACCCGTATATATCAAGCTTCTTATAGTAGCGATCCAGGATCACTGCCCATGCAGGTCCTCTTAACCGTCTTATTTATAACAGATTTCAAAGGCTCAACTGACTCTTGATCAGGCCTCCCACTTTGAGATGTCTGGCAGAAACCGACCGGCTGTAGGGGGAACTGAGTCACACGCAGGCAAAGGCATGCACACACACACACATACTCGCATGCACACCCTCCACACAAGCCGTGCTTTAAGAGTGGATCGACCTAGTCCAGGACACGAGTGTGACGTCTGCAGGAAGCCGGACAGCCCCGGTTCTGTTTGATCACGTCCAGCAGCGTAGCTACTGGCAAATTCCGAATGCTGCTCTTTTATTGAAGGAAAGCTCAGCTGTTTAATGGAAACGGAGAGGATTGGAAGTGACACAGCATAAACAGGAACTGTCAGACAATTAAACAGTGTAAACGGCACAGATGAGCCACTGATGAATCTGGCTGTCGGAAGCCAGCAAGGCTAAGCCGGGAGGCCTGAAAGGTGGCTCTATCTGTGCGTCCTCCCATCTGAGACAGTCGTCCTCACTGGGTTGAACAGATACATCGAAGTGTTTGCAGAGATGCCTCAAAAACTCGTCTCTGTCGAAATCGTTGTGTACGTTGTCTTGGGAATATACAATGTGATCACTTTTACTCAAGCTCTTAACCTTATCGCCATTATACAAAGTGGGGAAGAATGACACAAAACTAGAGGAAACACTTTACAGGGAAAGCTGTGAGAAAGTTCAAGTTCTTCGAGTCAAACTGAGGGGAAAAAAAAGAGGAAAAAGTATTGCACGATGCCAATGAAGCAATGAATATTAATGCACAGATGCAAGGCTTCTTTGTGAGCTTCTGAATCACTGGTGTGTGTTTATGATAAATGAGCACTCCTTCTCTCTGTGTCAGGGTCTTTTGACCGACAAATAGCAGGCTAATGACAATAGCTAAAACATATGGTAATGAGCCTTCACAATGCTCTGTTATCAATGACACCTGGAAACCTGCAGGGCCACCATTCATGTGAACTATACAATCATCTTCATATTTAGTGTCTACCGTGTATTGTTTAGGATGATTGAGTGTCCGATTAGCATTATGTTTGCTGCTGGATTATCCACTCCAACCCATTGTGTCTCACTGAATGAGAACGTGTTCTTAAACACTACACCGAAACTAGTCAAAGGCAATTCTGAACGGACATTCTTCTTTAGCTTTGGTTCTGCGCAACATTTAGACAAAGCTATTAGTCTTGACTAATAGCCAGACTCTTTGATATGGGGTTTATAAAAAGGTCTTCATGTTGTGTGTGAAATCGATGGAGGCGTTTAACCACAAAAAAAAAACATGTCTTGAATATTGCGGTGCATGCCGTGCGTTAAGCGTGATGGGACATCTCCCCTAGTGAATTAAGATCATGTCGACCATAAAGTATATCCCTCAAACCATAGGATTAACTTCCTAATCTTTATTTTAATTCGACGTCAAACATCGTAGGAACGACCAACGCACATCCACAGGCAATACCTCCCGAAACTCTCATCTACACCCCATCTCTCAGTAGGCAGTGACCAGAATCCTGAATCCCCTCTTAGCTGTGTGTGAAATGTAGAATAGCTCTCCTCTCCCCTGTGCTAATCCAGGCCCGTCCATCCCCACAGCACTGGCCTGTGACAGATACAAAGTATGGGGAGTGCTGCTAATCTCAGAGCCCCTGTAGCCTGGGGGTCAGTGGGGAGCTCCTCTGCCTAAGCAGGGCCATCCTGGGAGGCCAAAGCGGGAGATAGCTAGACCCCAGCCCTCAGCCGCCGAACCCTGCCTGTCGGATTAATGCACCTAGAGGGACATGGTGTTTCTGATGGGCCGCAGGCTCGCAGGATCACAGGATCACAGGCTCACAACACACGGGACTCTGCAGTTACTACAGGCAGGAGCCGGAGATCTGGCTATCGCGCTGCTAGCCTCCAATCCACTGGCACATTTCTAAGCGAGATAAAGACAAACGGGGAGAGGCGGAAGCAAAAGAGGCAGACAGCGCCAGTCTGAGACGTAGAGATAAAATGAGTATGTTATGTTTACATGTTGATCTTGTAAGTGTGAATTTAGCCCGGGGGGCAATATGTAGCATAGCAGAGAACTCAAATTGTACATTAGCAGAGAGAAACATGCTCGTGTCCCTTCCCTTAAGGATGCAGCAGTGCACTTCTATGATAATGGAGAACTAATTCAATAATTAATGGTGATAACCATCATCAGCAGCCCAAATCGATTCTTATCTTTGCTCTGTGTTGAGCAATGCTACATTTTTAATGTTCTTGTCATTTTGATTAAGATCATGTCGTTGCCTTTGTCCTCACTTATAATGTGAGTCAGAGAGCTGCGAGAAGCCTGTGTTTTTTCTTTATTAATTAGGCTTATCAAGCACAAGCTATCACACACGCTCTTGTCTTACAGAATTTATGCTTTAAAATTATGGGTTTTTTATTGGAATATAAATAAATACATTTAATATGGGTACAAGCTATATGCTTATGCTCGTAAAGCAATATTCATGACCCGTTATATCACTGGTGATTTTAAAACCAATTGACCACAGCAGGCATTAAGTTGCAGGTGAGCACTTTGAAGGTTAGTATGGTATTTACCTTGCTAATTCCCGTTTTAACATACACACACACACACACACACAAATGCACACTAACACACCTGCACCTGAGGCAGACAACACAGCAGCATCAGTATCCTGTGGTAGATACACGGCGAATGACTGGAACCCTGAGGGCTCAGGCAGCCATGATGAGGAGGGATTAGGAATGTTGGGTTGTCAGCGGGATGCATTTGTGAGGGAGCGTGTGTATGCCTGTGAATGTGTTAGTGTGTAGGAAGAGACGGAAATCTCGCTGTTTTGGTATTGCATGCCTGCTGAATCCAGCGGGCGGAGGCTTTTTAAGGCCCGTAGATGTCCTTGGTCTTGAAATCCCGAAATCTGCTCTGGAAGTGATGCGATATCAGAACGTGTTGCACAGGTGGTAAATGTCTGAGAATGAAGCAATTTCTTGCAGTACTCTTTTCCAAAATAAAAAAAGGAAACTGTTATTGCCATTTGCACAGCATAACAACGCTGATTTTATATCATTTATATTCCTCTACACCCAACCAAGTTAAATGATAGGATGTCGGCTACACAGAATGCTATACTGCATCTCAATTTAACCCTGTTTCATATTCATAAACTCTCCACATGACATTTTCACACTCTTGTGTGATATCCTGTGTCCACACGGCACTCCTTTTTAGAGTGCCTTCTCATCCAAGCTTTAATTCAAAGCCTAAAATTATGGCTGAGTTAAATGTTCTGTTCCTAATGCACTGAAATAATGCTAAATTACAGATGGCTGGTTTTATTTGTGTGAATAAATTTGTGAGCTTAATGGTTTGTAAAACATGTTTTCAATGCGTAGTTTACAAACAGGGAAGGATGCAAGAATCAGTGTTATTCCATGAAATACAATTACCGTTAATTTAGGCAACATACAACAATTAAGTGAAGAACAACAAAAAGTCTTAGTTTCCCGCTGTGAGTTGGCGAAAATAATTCCAGAAACAGTTATGACTTGATTTCTGTGCTGATCAAAAACCAGTGAAGCATTGTTGTGTATTTTTTTTTTTTTTTTTGGTTGGCAACTGAACGCATTCTGGCCCTCACCCAAATGAGTAGCTGAACACATCGTCCCTAACCCATGAATAACAAGATAGCTCCAAATCATGCTATAAATAAATACATATTCCTCATTTAGGATAATGATAGTAAATTTGAACCATATCTGATCACTCTGTCAGAAAATTATATCTACTCCTAACAGATGGTAAAACACTGCCCACAATTAGGCAGCACATGGCCAAGATCTGTCCATTTCTGGAAAGTAAAGCTGACATATTTTCCAGTCATCTGCCAGTATCTGACATTGATCTGGCAAAAGAAAAAAGCATTTGGCACGGCCTCCAGTGGCCATAGTGGTGTGTGCTTCCTGCCTCCATCTTCAGATGATACCTTATCTCAGACCATCATATTCTTCTTTGTCTTCTTCTTCTTATTTTCTTTTTCTTCCTCTTTTTTTTATTGCTAATGTTGGATTCAGGGTGACATTTAAGGATGATTTAGAAAATGGGAATGTGAAAACATCCTGTTATAACAATATCCAAGAAGAAAAAAAAAAAGCATCTGAGGAACAGCTGTTCACAGACCGACAAAAACTAACCTGGCAGGCTTGCAGAAGTTCTTTTTTTTTTTGTTATTATTATATTGTTTTATTTTGCTTTGTTTGTTTGCGCTAAGCACATTCGTACGCTGCATATTGGAATTGTCAATTATTTACATAAAGAATGGTATGAGAATTATCTATCAATTTATCAGCGTTACAGTTTCTGACATGCTAAATGGGCAGCGTTGTTAACAGTGACAGTCCAGAACATGGGAGGCGGCTGGTAAGCAGACTTTATCAAGATTGAGCATAGCAATAATCAAACACCATTGGACGCAACACCTGCTAACACTGCAGAGATCTCAATTGTTCCCACCACGTGAGGAAAACGGGTACTATCTAATCAACAGAGCGGGGGTAGTGTGGCGTTGGCAAGGCTGTGAGGTTAAGACCCCCACCCCCGCTCTCTCTCCAGTCGTTCCTGACACACCGCTCACTCGTCTCATGCCACACAACAGAAGAAAAGGGGGGGGGAGTTTTAGGCGACCGCGAGGAGTCTTTTATTTTTAGTTAATGATTAAACAAACAATCCGATTCTCCGAGCGGTGCCCTCTGGTGGGTGTGGCTACCCCTGAGGCCATGGAGCTGCTTTCTAATAAGCACCCCCCCTCGCAAAAAAAAAAAAAAAAAGCCCAATATTTGCTCAGCAACTGGAGGAGGAGACGGAAGAGCCGTTAGGGAGCAGGATATTGGTTGGCTATGACAACGCACATGAAGACAGAACAGTACTGGTGGGGTGGGGGGTAACTGGGTGGCGGTGCAGATTGAGGGATGGATGGAGGCGACACAGGGGACGAGATGGGATAGTGTACTAAAGGAGGAGGAGGAGGAGGAAGGGATGAAGTAGTGGTGAGTGCTGATGGTTGGGTAGGGAGCCTTTTCTGCCACATATAGCACTACGAGGAACAGATGGGGCCTGATAAATCCTGAAAGGGAGGCATTACCTGCCCAAGTCACCAAGCAGCCACAATTATCACAGGGCTCTGGGTTCATTGTCAATTAGAGTGGCAGTTAAAGCCAGGCAGCAGCTGTGGCAGATGGCTGGGATCCAGAGAGGCTGGGGGAGCCGGGACAGAGGCCAGCCCCCAGGCTCTCGCCATCCCTCCTCCTACTTTTTCTGTCTCTTTCTCTAATACGGCAAGGTCTGCTTCGGAGCAGGATCCATGTTATTATTTTGTGTCGTAAGTGCGTGACAGAGAGAGAGAGAGAAAGAGAGAAACAGAGGTAGAGTGAGAAAGAAGAGAGACACACTCATTAAAGACATTGCAAAAAAAAACAGCCTTGTTTGACACTGGACTTTTTTTTTTCTTGTTCAGCATCTGAAATAATAACTCATATCTAGCGAGCCGCATATTTTGTGATGTAGTCAGCAAATAGCACATATATTATTTGAGCGAGCAATTAGTTTTTCCCCCATTTTTTTTTTTTTGCCTTTAAAGCAAACATCCTGGCTGACATTTCCTGACAACAATAAGTAATTTATAGATGTGAGCTTGTGATCAATAGTAACGAAGCGTTATCCCACTGGATGCGTTAAAAGGGAATACGCCAGCTTTGTAAACCGGAGGACTAATTCGCTGCAGTCATATGGTAACAGTTGCTGTATATTGCAAGTGTTGCGCCTTTTCGCTGCCAGGATTCCTCACTCAAACAGTGTTGGAGAATGCACAAAATCAAAAATGTGCCTTAGTGGATTTGATTAGGATTGCGAATCCCTGTACGCCGGGAAGCGAAGGGACTCTCTCTGTGGGCATGAGTTGAAGCTCCAGCTATTTATTTATTTATTTATTTTCCCTCCCTGTTACCCATTTGTGTGGTTGTGTGCCAACAGCGGGCCTGCCATCTTGGTGAAGTATATGGGCGACTGAAGGGCAGCCTTTTGCTGTGTTTGTCCCCGTGATCTTCCAAGCAGTCTCCCACTGCCTCCCAGCCTGAGCCAAGGCTCACCAGCAGGCTTCACTTTCAGCAAGTACCACCATTCATCACCAGGCAGGGGTGCTGGGGGGGGGGCAGCTACGGCAGGGGGCCAGTAACGGGGCAGTGTGTGCCCCTCACCCCTCCTCTTTTCTTCTCCACAGGCTGCTGAGAATATAGGCCTCTGCCACAGACAGCAGCCACACTCCTCTCTTACACCCTTTACAATGGAGCTCCAAATTTATTCAGGGGAGGGGAGACCTGCTCCCTCCTATTGCTCCCTTGCTCCTTCACCCTTGTCTCTTGCCCCCTCCTATTCTGCTTCTTTTTTTTTTTTTCTCTCCACTGTCGCCCTCTTCCCTTTCCCCTCTCCCCTCCTTCTCTCCGCCTTTCTGGTCCCACTCGCCCCTTTTCTCCCCACCGGGGCATCATTCCTCCTACTTTGTTCCGCCAGTCCCGGGTCCAGTGTCTGGGCTGTCCTGATAGCAGAGAAGGAGTAGCAGCCTATCCATCTGCCTGCCCGGGGCCTGCCAATGAAGAAAGAGGAGCAGAGGTCCTCATTCATAACAATAGCCATTAACAATGCTAACAGCGCTGCTGTTGCTGCCGTAGAGGCTGGGGAGCAAGAGGTTGCGGGGACTGGGACGAGGGGGCTGCGAGGGCTGGGACTGCAAGGGGCCAGCCGGGGGCCTTGCGGGGCCTGTCGCCGGGCAGAGTTGGAGATTGCAGGGATACGATAGGTTTATGGGACAGGCAGCCCTCTAAAGCATGCTGTTAGGACGTTAAGCAAGCCCTCAGATTCTCCCAGGCCGTGAAGAAATATCGATTTCTCTCTCTCTCTCTTTTTTTTGCCTATGGTCAGACAGCATGTGGAGTCCTGTCCGTGTGAAGCAAGCTGCGCTCTCATATTGCCTTGTGGCTTCATGCAGTTATTTAGTAGTCTCTACTCCTTCGCTGGTTATTTTAGATGTCTTAAGAGTGTTTTTATTTGTATAAATCATTCTTATGAATATATATATATATATATATATATATATATATATATATATATATATATATATATATATATAAATCAATATGTACAAGTGAATTCTAATAGCTTTCAGACAAGTGGAGATAGCCTAGCAACTCCACAGAAAATAAGCGGTAAAGTAATTTATGAAGCAGGCACAGCATCAGCAAAAAAAAAAAGAAAAATACAGTACAATGTGGGTGAACTTACTGACAGTCGCACAATAGCTGTAATGATGCCCAAGTAGGCCAAATTTACCTCTGGTACTTTCCCGGCTTCCCTCCTGAGTTTTGACACATTTTCACATTTATCAGGAATGCCTATCTGTCTCCAGTAACAACAAAAGGCACCCCTCTAAAGAAAAACACTGCATGGAGCCTCCTGTGAAATGGTTACAGTAGGCCCTCCCTCACCATGCCTCTCATCCCTCCAATCAAACTGTCAAAAAAGCACAGTCCTTTGTATCGAGTGTTTTAATTAGATTTGGATGGATTTCAAATCTGCTCTTATTTCCTGGAATGATTCTGAGTGAAAGAAGAAACCCCTACAACAAGATTAACCACTAATCTATCCTTCAGTTACACAGCTACTAAAATCTGCCCATCTGAACACCCATTCAAAACACACACACAGTGGAGCTTTCGCAGATATTAACATTTGCATATTATCTGTTGCTTTTGTTCAGACGGTGCATTCATTCCTCTTCTTGAAAACGTGTATACGAGACACGGGAAGGTGGGTGGGGGGGGGGGGGGGGGGTGGGGGGGGGGGTGTATCAGGATGACGACGGTTTACAGTAGATTTATATAATTTGGATTTCTTTTCAATGAAACGTTAGTCTCTTTAGCCATGCAGGTCTAGATTGATGTGGGAGTATCTCAACTTGATTAATCAGCTCTATAACGCCAATTCCCCCCTATATGCAGCATGGTATATGGGTATGCACTTGATCCTCTCAACGCACTTTCATCGATAGAATTGAATTTGTCCACAGGCCAGAGAAACAGACTGTATACCATCAATGATTCTGGTCAATATGATCATGTTA
The DNA here is from genome assembly GCA_030544235.1 of Lepturacanthus savala. NCBI lineage: Eukaryota > Metazoa > Chordata > Actinopteri > Scombriformes > Trichiuridae > Lepturacanthus > Lepturacanthus savala. The sequence continues at coordinate 13,492,875 of CM060469.1, read as the reverse complement.
TGGCAACTTATTCTAGGTGGCACAATCAATACTGCACATCGTCAACATCACTGTCTTCCAGACTAATAGTCTTCAGTATCCAATATGGACTTCAGCAATCTCTTTCCAAGAGCTTTAGCAGAAATACAATACAGGCTGAAAGTATGGGTGCATTTAAAGGTGCAGACAGTTTCCAGTGATCCACCAACCAAAGAATAAAGATTTTTTTTTCTCCCCCCCCCCCCCACCCTCCCACCCACAGCGTGTTTTTACTCTTTTTTAGCAGCGGCCGCCAAACAACTTGATGGCTCACAAGGAAATTGCCTGGAAACCTGACGCGGACTACGCATAATTTGCTGACAAAATTGTCAATGAGTTAATGATCGCGGAGAATTGGCAGAGCGCTGCGGCTTTTTCAATCCATCTTTTATGCTTTCATTTCCATTCGCGGGCACTGATCTCTCTCCCCTCGGTGACAACAAAAGGCCCCGTAGCAACACACAACGCGTCCGCTGATCACAGGACGCACCGAGGAGGTAATGAAATCATTCCAGTGGCGGTGAGGTGCCTGTCTCCTTCAGCACGATGCTGGTGGAAGTTTAGGTTTTAAGTTTGTCGCAATATAATGGGAAAGTATGTCTGTATATGTTTTAGTGCTGTTCTCAAATAAACCCAACGCCAGAGGAAATGGCGTTTGAAAATACAAATCCTGCATGATATATCAGCTCGTTGGAATAGGATGGTGACAACCATGGCCAATAATTTACCCTTATGATGATGATTAAGATTAGTATAGATTTGGAGCTAGGATTTTTGACTGTCTACGAAATACACACACATAATAGGATGCAATACCTGTATTCAACCTGTCTCTTCTCTGCCAGGTGATTTGCTTTATGTAGGCTTTGCTAGCTCAGCTATATGCGCTAGTTAGCAGAAGCAGTTCTGCAGGCTAACTGAGAGAAAAATGTGCTTTTCTGAGAAGCCATCTGTGTAGTCTGATTGATTAGCTGATCCTACACAAACACCGTCTGTTCTGTTATTTTTGGCCCGGTTTCATAAAGGACATGAAGAAAGAACCGCTGTCAAGGTGCTGTTTTTTTTCCAATATGAACTATTTCTGGCTGAATCCGAAGCAAACTGTGGAGCGGTGACGTCTGCGGTTCAGTTCTGTGCTTCTCTCCCTCAGGAAAGTTTCCTGTCAATCCCTGCTGCCAGCTATCTATAAAAGGCTACATCTGTCATAATATTGGTGGGGAATTCTCTTCTCTAATTTTATATATCTCTCCCCTGACACTCTCTCTTTTAATCTCACACTGTGTCTTTAATGCAGATAATCATGTATAAATGTATTTTTAACTTCTTTCCTACCTTAACTCTCTTGGCCCCAAGGGTATCCTGAAGAAAATTTAAAAGTTTCCATCTGTTTGATGCTGAGAGTCAATATGCATTAATTTGGATGGTTTTTTTTTTTAATACTCTGGTGGCCAGTTTGTTCACACACCTGACTGTTTATTCAGAGCCCAACTTTCTCATAGGAAACTTGTCAGATTCATTATTCAAACAGTTAAAAGTAAATTATTTTCTTATTTGCAAGAGCTAAAAAGCAGCTTTTTTCCCCCTTTGCTGGAGTTACCAACAGAATTCAGCTGAGACCCAGGGCTGTTTCTAGTTTTTTGTTCCTTAAATATTCTGAGATCCTGAGCAATTGATGAGCTCAGATACATGTGTGGATGGGAGGACATGAGGATATAAATCCATGTATCGATTTATATTTTTGCGATCCAACTATATTGATCTGCATGTTTGGCAAGTTGGCTTTCTGGAAGACATATTGATCGAACATCGATTTAAAAGGTAATGAATCGAGTGTATCGATACTAGGACGTAATGTATTGGATTTAATCATGGCAGGCTTTATATGGATGTGTTTTTTTAATTGCTTTTAATGATAAAGACGTTTATCATTTTTATCATCAATTTATTTTGCCTGTCTGCGACGTTCGTTATCGTCACGTGCTAACAGATAACAAAAGATTATAATTATTAATATTAAAAAACTCATACTATGAGCTGATTTAATACATTCTTATAATAAAACACTAATTAAACTTGTGACATATATTTTCAAACTGGTGGTCTTCATAATCATCCACTATATATATAGCAGGTAAAATTACTGTTAATTCAACCAAATCTCAAGAGATTTGGTTCTACTTTATTCGAATAAAATTTTAATGTATTTGCTAATATTTGTTTGTTTTATATCCATAATTAATTTATACCCGACTCCCTTACAAGAAGCAGGAAACTAGGAAACTTCATTTGTACTGTTGACTATCCAGGTTTTTATTTCACAGTAACACTGGTTACATTTTGGGCTAAAAAGTTACAGAATCAATTTTGAGTCCTTGAATTGGATTGGATCATTTTAAACAAACCAACATCATCCTTGAATCGAATCAGCACCCATCAGCTCAAAGTTAAAATGAATTGTTATTCCTATAATTACCCAAATTGTCAAATAATATTCGAGTAGATAAAAAAACAGAGCCCCCCCATTGGTCGCAGAGGCCCTAGGACTTTACTTGTATAGAAGAAACAGCCTTTTTCAGACCTTTTCTATCAGAAAAACAAGTGGGAAAAAAAGTTTCAACCCTTTCCTGTCAGTGTAGCCCCACGATATTCTACAAGGACATTCTGGCTCCCTATAAAAGAGGGAAGTTGGAAAGAGAAACGTTATTGCTTTTAGATTATTATGGCAGATGCTATTCATGGGGCATCGGGATCTTTAAGGAAAAATCAATACCTCCCCAAATGAATCTTTCTCAACTGCTTCTTCAGAACTCCCAACTATACCCCCTTCTCTTCTCACTAACTGTTTTTATATGGACAAACTCACAATAGCGCTAATAAAAAAAAGCCAACATATGCACACGAATGGTTTCATAGATGCAGTAAATAAATCACATAATATAATAATTCATATAAAGCAACCTCAAGGAACGACCTGCGTAAATTGACTAAACAAATGCGACCAAATTGCATCAATGCAACAAACTGCATTAATAGTTCTTTTTGTGAATCTCCATAAATTGGTTTTAAGCCAGCGATGTAGGTCAGACTGTGACGTATTGCTGGTATCAAAACTGCAGGTGCTGACCCTTTCACACGAAACAAGGAATCATGAGACATTGGTCCAAAAGGGTCTTGAATCCCTGCCTGTTTGTCCTTCCACTCTTTGCCCTCTTTAAATATGTTGCTCTTCTCGGCATACACAGTTGAATTCATTGTCACTGTTTAGTTTAAACAGCGTGTTAAAAAAGTGACCCTAATTTAAATAAGAAAAAAAAAGCCTGTTTTGCTTCATTGCTGGCCCCATTTTACTGTAAAATGCAGGAGTCCCGGTGTTTGTCATCTTTGCCCCGGGCAAACTCCATAACTAGTTTTTGCACAGTCACAGAAACAAGCAAGAAATCTGCGCTCTCAGTCATTTTCGTTCCATTACATGAAAATGAGAATTTCACTCGCTCACTTTTGTGAGTCAACCCCTGCATTGGATTTTGTGCAGCGTCTGACACTGCTCAATAACTGTAAGCTCTTGATACTGTACATGTCATAAAGCATGAACTCTGTCCGCTGATAATGAAGCAGGTGACTGCTGCATGGCTTCGGAATGGTCTCAAATGTACAATTTAATGACTGTGTGTGTGTGTGTGTGTGTGTGTGTGTGTGTGTGTGTGTGTGTGTGTGTGTGTGTGTGTGTGTGTGTGTGTGTGTGTGTGTGTTTGTCATCCATGTGTGGCTCTTTCACAAGGCTCCTGTCAGGTCCGTAATTGACAGTCTAAGTGGGGCAGCCGAGAGGCCAGGCCCTGTTAATTTATTTTCTCAGACTCTCCATCCATATTTATGAGCCCCTGCTGTTTTGTCTATCACTGCCGATCAAACTTACTGTGTAATTGTACTCGCCAAAGCAAGAGAGCCACGTGTGAGTGGTCACTTGCTCCGCAACGTTCACATTCGTCTTTATTATTTCGTTAATTCATCTCCCCAGACCGGGAGCGAGCATGAAAGAGCGAAAGACAGAGAAAGATGCCAGTAGCAACCGTGATTAGAGATCAGGAAAAGAATAAGCTGCCAGAATCAGGTCATTATGCCAGCACCCTCTGATCTGGCTGAAACTAATTGCTGTGGCTGCTGCGGGTGTGTGTCCCATCTCCTTTTAGTCCTAATAGCCATGTCTATTATGGCGTGGCACAAACTCATTCATCATAAAGCGCCATTAACACAATGATATTCTAAACACAATAAACTTTCAGCTTAGGGAAAACACAGTCTTATTTAAACCAATGATGATCAGTAGCATGTATCATCTAGCTTTAATGTAAGAAGACCTGCTAGAAGTCCAATGACAGTGCATTGGATTGCGGCATGTTTACCTCAGCAGGGGTAATTCTTTGCCTGCAAGCAACACATGAGGCATGTTACTGTTTACCACCAGTCATCCCCCTATAATGAATTTAATTTGTTTACAAACTAACCTCAAGGAAATATTTGCTGGAGAGGCCTTGATGTTTGCGGTGTTAGATGGGGGCATACCTGTATTGTCAGGGGTAATAGTGTAATTATGTGCTATTTTGATCCCACAAACATACATTCATTTCCATTCATTAAGACTTGCTATGTTTTCATCAAAACAACATTGCAGCCTGATGTAAGCATGCATAATGGGGATTACTGTAAGTGGCCCAGTGTCGGCCGGCTCCGGTTTCTCTCCGAACCATCACTTAAAACGGTTGGTTAATGCAGACTTGCACTCACTGCAAGTGAAGATTGACATCATAGAAAGCAATAACATTCGTGGCATGCATAGATTAGATTGCTCTGTGGTTGTTCTGTGTAGAAATACTTTTGATTTTGTTTAAGGATTATGGATTCATTTGAGTCCCGAGACTCAACAATGCATACTCAAAAAAAGGTAAAGCAGCTATTGCTATGACTATAGGAATCATGACAACTTTAGTATGGGATTTTAATCTGTTTTTTTCGCTGATATTATGCAACAATATATTTTCCTCAACAATATTTCAGTTGCTATTACCTATTGCTATGGTAATAGCAATAGGTAATAGCAGTCATAGCTGAATAGGTAACCTATTGCTATGACTAAGGGTATCATGAAGAAAAATGTGGAACTATCAAATTTAAATTTGGTTGTTTTATTGAAGATTATGCTACAATATATTTTCCCCAACAATACTTAGGTTTCCTATAAAGGGCCAACCTTCAATTTTGTAAATTTTGGACTTATTCCTGTTTATTAAGTTACATAATTAGTTACAGAACTAGTTACAATTATTAGTTCTTTCTCTCTTTACCAATTTCTGCATATTACAAGTAATTACTTACTAGGGAAATTATCCTTTGTCTTACTCTCAGAGTTCAATCCACTCTAAGAAAGATCTGTTTTGGTGTCCCCATGACCCTAAACCATCTGTTCAACCCACTTTTACAAACTTAAAAGAAAGACAACTCAAATGCTCACTCTGGGTTTTACCGCAGATCCTTACCAAAACAAATCAAACTAGAAAATTGAAGTTGGAATAGCAGCAGTGGTTCAGTAACAGTGAAGCAAACTGCTACTGAGGGTAAAGTGCCTCTCTGCTTCTCTGACACAACACAGCACTCTAAGGCACTCTGAGTACGATGACATGTTTGTGTTATGTGTGTTCTTCTGCTATTTGCTGCAGCTTGCTACTATTTTAACATAAGAGAGTATTGAGTAATGAGCCCATTTAAATTTCAGTAACTGCATTATTCTGTTCTGTTAAGTGGAAAAAATACTTTGTAGATGCCTTTTTTTTTGGTTGTTTTCACCCATTCCTTTTAAAAAGTTTGTACACACTACTGTAGAGCAACACCAGAGTGGAAATGAGTCGAGTTGATGCAAACATTAGCTCACCAAAACTTTAAGATCAAGATGTTCAGGTGTAGGTGCAAAAAACACTTGATTAGGATTAAAGAAAGATCATGGTATGGATTGAAATAATCATTTTATATGTGACATTGGTTAAAAGTGAAGAGTCATAGTTCACAGTATACTCACAGTTAGCCAACAGTCCTCTCCTGCAACAAAGTCCACTAACTCCACTTTTTAAAAGTGAGGATCCATCCATCCACCCACCTGTCACCTCCAAATATGGAAATCCATCACCTAATAAAGACATCATCTGAACTGTGCTACATGGCAGGCTCTTTGAAACTCATGCTTTTCACATCTAGGCGAAGCAAAACGTGACACTGACACAGTATCCTCTAGTGGATCGGTGGGTGTATTAAATGCTTCGGCGTGATACTGGGCTGTAATGTGCACTGGATAAATCATTAAAGTCGCTCATTTACTTGAGCCCAGAAGCTTTAATTTGCATGTTGTTTTCACGTTTTAATTCTCACTTTTTCCTCCCTCTCTCTATTCAAAAATCTGTGATTAAGTGCAGTTGCTAATGGCTGCATTGTGAGTTATAAAGTACAAATGAATTCTCTTCAGTCCAAATGAAACTTACTGTAATATGGGCTCCCAGCATGCATTGATGATTATAGAAACCCTCCCCGTGAAATTGTCTTCGTAATTGTTTCAGTGCTCATGGTAAGCTAGATACCTCCCTAATAAACCAAACTGAGGAGACATTGAATGCTTTTAGATAACCTTGCAGGGTAAAATTGCACTGCATGATGTTTTTCCTTCCAAATTTTATGAACAATCCCAATTTCATTTGGTTGTTGATACCAACGTTTGGAGCTAATCACTTTCCTTTTCATTGGTTATACTTCGTGCTCTCAAATCGCATACTTAACCAAGGTTTTGGAATAGATGCAAAAGACTCAATGTAAAATGTCTTTAATACAACCTTTTTCTTTTATTAGTAAAGCTAATAGTAAAATGGTTGAACCCTTACCATTCAGATGGTAGCCATTCTTGTATGCAACAACAATGCAAAGGAACTCTGTGGTTAGCATCAGACAATAAAAGTCAACCAGGCCTGTAATTGCCACATCAACAGCAAAACATATTGTGTTTACAGTCTATTTACCAGATATATAGCCTCTGTCGTCCTCTCAGGGCATCAGTTCCAGATTCCATTGAACCATCATCTCTGCTATAGTTCTGGGGCTATTCTCAAACCTTTAGCTCCTTTTATATCCCACATTGACATAAAGAAGAACCCTCATTATAGCGGCTTTGCCTATTTACACCGAACTAAACAAAGCCGGGATAAATTCCCTGTATATGTTTATAGTCAATGTTCCAGGATCAGAGGTGTGACGTGTGATGCAACAGCGTTTCTAGTGTGGTGACGTATGACACGTGTGTCAGGCAGAGGCTTCTTAAACAATAATGGCGGGTGAATGGAGTATTGATTACCCTAAGGGGGTTTTACAGTCTGTACAGCAATACAACATCCCGTCCTTAGACCCCCTAATCAAATAAAGAAAAACTCTCTAATAGGACCTTTAATGGAGAAAAAGAAAAAAAATGGAATGAACCTTAGGAAGATCAACAGAGGAGGGATCCTAGGTGCAGGATGGGCACACTTGTAATTGATGTGTTATAGAACAGAATACATTATACAAAGTGCAGCATTTGAACAAACACAACAGAATTACAAGGATTTACACTATATATGGAGGAGGAGGAGGTGTCATGGAGCCAGGGCAGCTTCCAGATGCCACCAGAAACTCAAAATGGCCTGAGCCACACGACCTCCAATACCGCGGAGACCTCTAACAGGGGGCGACCTCGGGCAGAACCTGGTTCCAGGTGGGCGGCCATCCTGGCATCAGGCGGTCTGCCTTCCTCTGCAGCCAGCTGGGAGGGGCGTTCGCCAGCTGGAGGGGGCCATTTATACAAGCGAAGTTGCTGTGCCTTGGATACAACATGTTGATGCGTACAATGGCAGATTCCTGTGAGCAACACTGTTCAAGACAGGAATATGGCGGAAAAGATGTCGCGCAAAATTGCAGCATCATGCCCCCGTTCATCCGGTTCTGTCACGTTGGGTGTCCCTTTTATTAAATTCTCTTCTTTTACACACAAAGATGACAGAATTTATTATTTTAGCCAATATGGGCAATTACTTGTATTTAACTGTGGTCACAAAACCTTAGAGTCTAGCCTGCTTCTATTAGGTGCATCAACAACTTAAAGTCCCTGTTTCAACACATATCCAACCAATAGTTACTACTATTGCACCTTTTGCAAAGTTGTCTTCAATCTGGGAATGTGATTACCTCAGAATCTTATTGAAACAAATCAATCCAGAAAATTAAAGTTGGAATAGCAGCAGTGGTCCAGTAACAGTGAAGCAAACTGACGCTGAGTGTAAAGACTGTCTCTGCTTCTCTGACACAACACAGCACCTGTCACTATCTTTACATAAGACAAATGTAAAAACTAACAAGTCCATTTAAATTTCAGTAATTGCATTAATGTGTCCTCTGCAGTGGCGAAAATACGCTGGAGCCACCTCTACTGGATTAATGGTGGAAACACTCTGCCCTCCGATTCAATGAAAGAACCTTAACAGTAAGGCAGAATAAAGGCAATTCTGCCTCGAACAGACTGTATAAAAGGGGCTTCTGATCTTGCTCACACAGGGCTACCAAATCATCTGCTTGCCTTGCATAATTTAGTTTTAGCTTTTTTGAAAGATTGAACAGCTTTTTAACATTTTCAATTACTTAGAGGAAGTAGGAAGAGAGAGAGAGAGATGAAGGAAAGATAGAAGGAAATTAATTAAGGAGAGGAAGCAACTTCAGACTAGTGGAATGTGCCCCAGGTGAAAACATGTCATTGAATTGACTTCTCTGAGAACAGAGGTTGAACCTGCATGCCTTGATTAATCAATGCACTGTGTTTTCTCCCCTGCTTGAACCCAAGGCCAAGCCATATTTCACAACAAATTGAGCGGAGGACTGACACAGGTCTGACCATAAAACCAAAGGTAATTAGGAACCACTGGAAGATGTTCCATAAAAGACAGTGGGTCAGACATATTCAGTATACCCTGCGGAAGCTGCACAAAGGCAAACAGAACCAATGGTTGTCAGCAGCCCGAGCAGAAGAAACCACAGGAATATAGCGGCTGAAAGGGGAGACGAAGCACTTTTCACCAGGTCTATTATGAATTCACTGTGTTGCAAGTGTGCAAATTTTGATAAATAATACCTTCGCATCAAGGCGGTAATTTGATTTCCTTTCGAGGTAATCTAAACTAATTGACACAGGAATTGAGCGAGCGACACACTGACGTTAAAGCTTCCTGGCACAACATTCGCAGCGAGATATCCTCAACATGTCACGGTGGAGTGAATACATTGAGTACATCACCATCTCCTGTGTGATTCCTGTCAGTTTAGTTGAGGCTGTCTCCCTCTCTCATTCGACAGGATGCTGTCATCTTATCATGAGGATGCCTCACATTTCCTGGTACGTCTGTCCTGCTCTCTCTTATTTTTAAAAGATGCACACTCATCATTGTGGCGATACAGGTGAGCATCGTAAGAAGACTTCAGAGAATCCATGGGGTTTGCTTGAAGATAATGCTTTTAGTCGAGAAAGAGTAGCAAAGAAGGAGGCCTATCAGTTAGTCATTTTGTCTAAATGCCTTCGCTGCAGTACACCACTGGGTAGAGGTCCCTTTTTTATTATACCACTCTTATGAAATCTGCCAAGGAGCATCTCTTCTGGCTCCGTGTTTAATGTAGCTTGAAAAGCGAATGGTCAGACATTCAGTCTTCTGCTCTCCTCATTACAGACAGAGATAGAGAAAGAGTGAGTACTCCTGTTCATTTTCAGATATGTATTTTAAAGTTTATATGCACAGCGAGAGGGGGGGGAGAAAGATGCAGATTGCACTGTAAGCATTTCAGGCCACTGATGAAAAAACAGCCACTGTTATTAAATCTATATTTAGATGTATGGGGTATAACAACCCAGACCCTGTTGCATGGGACTCACTCGTCATATTAATGCCTGTAATTTAATCATATCCAGATGGTGGAAATTGGGAAGTGTCAACATGAAAGAATAAATAATAATAATAAAACGGGAAAGAGAGCGAGGGAGAGACCACAATTGCCGTTTCCCGACATGAATGAGCATCAGTCACTGTGCGTTGATGCTAATTCCACCTGCAGTCAATTAAAATGAACTTTAATACACCCTTTTGAACACTATGCACATGTTGGCCCTCGTTTATCAAACAAACGGATGACAGAAAACTAGGTGTACGGTCATTTCCACGCAAAGATCGGCATACATCAATTCGGACGTGAGCAGGCAGTGCAAATCCCCACATCAAGTCTCCCCTCATGGACATACATGCAGACTTGCGGTGTGTAAATCTGTGTCCAAAGAATGTTTTTTAGACTCTACTACTGCAGTTGTCTCAACTCAATAGAGGAACAAAACAAGTGTGGTAGGTGGTTTAAAGCTCACAGTCCAATCTGCAGCTTATAGCAGACTCTCAGTCTCCAGGGCGGAAAAGGATGGCCAGGCCCGCACTCATCCCAGGACAGTTAATTTGTCCAAGATGGCATACAGGAATCCAACAGCAATGAGCCTGGAGGAACTCAGAGCGTTGACTTTATAATGCTCGGAGCTTTACCGGCTAAATCTTCATGCTTTCTACATCGGAAACGGCTGGGTGATAGGAGCCCATTCGCTTTGCTAATGGGTGCTAACCAATGCTATGAGATTATATACATAACAATCTTTGGGTTGAAATGTCTCCAGCTGTTCATGGAATATATATATATATATATATATATATATATATATATATATATATAGGATTAATAGCCTGTCAAGTAGGTCTAAGACACCAACTCCTTATATTTGTCCTTATATTAATAACTTATTATGTCAATTGTGGTTAAGATAAGTCTCATGACCAATCTGAAACAGATAAGAAAACATTTATACATTAAGCATGATTATACTATATACCTGGTGTAGTGGGATGTTCATTTTAAACAAATTATGAACAGTTGACAGTCTTAAAGTGACATACACTAAAATTGGGTTTCTTACAGCTGTGTATTTCATCAACATTTTAAACCTGGCAATGTATGCACATGAAAACATGTAATATGTTTGAATATTTATGCATATTTTAACTTATCCAGAGGTTACGCGCATATATATATATATATATATATATATATATATATATATATATATATATATATATATATATATATATATATATATATATATATATATATACTTTGGGTTCCCTGATTTCTATAGTGATATGTGTCTGCCATCAGAACAAGAGTACAGATAACATGTATTTGACTAGTTACATTGGCGTTTATGTGACGGTATGCTTGTTGACAAAAAAAAAAAAAAAAATGGCAGTTGAATTTTCAAAAAAAAAAAGAAAAAGACATGTATTTGATCAGCCTCTGAGCCGGTTATATAGGGTGGCATGAGTGGCTGCTGTGGCAGTCAAGCAGACCTTCCAGATGGCATCCACAGCATATGTGGCATGACCTTCTGCAGCGCGGGTGCACGGGGGCACCGAGTCACTGTGCAAACAGCAGGCAGGGTCCTCAGATGTGTGCAGCCCCCCTGGGATGCGGCAGCCGAATGAGATGCCCATCACTCTGTGGCTCTGCAGATGCTGCTCACAACTGCCAGGCTTTCAGCTTCATTAGGCCTGGATCAGATACATAGAGAGGAGTGCAGCCTCAGGCTATCACTGCAGCTTCCCCGTGATGCGGAGACACACACACACGCGCGCACACACACACACACACACACACACAGTCACAGTCCCATTTGAAATCATTTCTAAAAGGAGCTAATTTCATCAGTAGGAAGATGTGATGGCGAGGGATTTCTTTTTTTTCAGTTTTGTGTTTTGAATATGTGCATGGAAGGGGAGATAAAGCCCCTGTGACATAAAGGAGTCGGAGAATGTTTTAATGAACACAGAGTGGAAATTTGTTTCAAGTCTGACCAAATTATGATGGAAACGCAGTAACATGGTGATGTCATTCATGCTACGGTAGTAAATCTTAAAGTCACAGGAAGGCTATTTTGTTAAATAAAAATGACAAACAGGAAGCATCCGGAGATAGTGACAAATAAACAGATATGACTGATCAAGAGGTTTTACTCTGATTCATTATACTCTCTACTATGAAGCTAACTTGATTGATTAAGAACAGCATTCCCCCTTGGCGAAAGAGGAATACTTCCCTGTGAGCAGTTGGACTTTTATTCATCACTAGTAGAGACATTCCCCACCATGCAATATGTAATTAGTGTGTAATCCCCTGCCTTTTTAAAATGAGACCAAAAAATGATGATGTGAAAACATAATGAGATATTAATTCAGAAACACTGCAGATAGGCATTTATTTTTTCTCCCCCCCCCCCCCCCCCCCCCCAACCTCAATAAAGCAATGCACTATAAGTTATTACAAAGCTTTAATGTAGATATGGTTATTGCAGCAATTTGTATGGGCAACCAGCGTTTCCGCTTCGGTCTGTTTTATTCTCATTAAAAACTCAATCTCTTTCCGTCAGTTGTGTGTTTGTTTTCAATAAGTTATCGGTGTTACAGACATGGTGGTACAGGTGGGAGCACACCGATGCACATTTTTTTCTTGCCAAAAAAAAAAGAAGAAAAGAAAAAGAAAAAATAAAATTATATCCAGCCTTGATTCCTGAATGTTGTCATGTGTGTCCAATCTCAAGCATTTGGCTCAATCATGTAAAGTATGTCCCAGGTGACAGAAGCAGGTGGTCCAAAACGTAACCCCCCACCCCTGCGTACACACACACACATACACTAATGATGCTCTGAGGTTGTGAACATTATGTATGTGTGCGTCCGCTCCAGCTATGTGGTGCATTTCAGATTTAATATTTGAATTAGACAGGAATTACTCAAACGAGGTCACACTTTCGATTGAGGAGTTTGAGCAGTGACAAATGAAAAATGAGTTTAGAGAGCAGAGAAACATCATCTAAATGTGATTAATATGAAGAATTGTGTTTGAATAATTGTATTTGAATATTCGGTTAATCTCTCAAAAAGCCAGTGACAATTCGTCTTCACTAAAATTCTTCAAAAAGAATTTGTCCTGACAGTCATCACTTCTAATGGGAAACACAATATTTAACCAAATGGCCTCAAGCAATGTATTCATGGGATTAAATTACTACACAGCCGACACCGTTTCTAACTGAAAGGCTACCATTATTTTCATCATTCATCAAAATGCCACAAAGTCACTACAACACATTTCTAATCAAAATTAGGAGGCCCCGCACATTCGCGCATTTAAATAACACTGCTTCTGCAGATTCCACTTCATGTTGTGTTGCTTTTGTTTCATGAAACTTTAAAGGGAAGTGAAGTAAAAGGGTTTCATGCAAGAAATTTCACGTCGAGTAATTGAATACCTTCAATAAAAACACGCTTTGCCTTCCAACATCGATTTGGTGTTTGCATGTGCTGAAACATATTTGTCACCAGCGTTGTTTCATATCTCACATTAGAAGGGGGAAAGGTACTTTCAGATTGCATTTTTGGCACTGTGTCAAGGGCGTAATTGAGCATGTGTGTGTATGTGTGTTTGGGGTTGTGGGGCAGGTTGAGGAAGCTTAGGAGAGTTGGGTCATCCTGTTGCCTGGTAACAAGCCTCAGATTGACAAAGGAAGAGCAATTTAGGACTACTTTCCACAGAAATCAATACAACAGGCCTGATGTGATGATGTGAGATTAGCCAAGGGAGAAAAGCCAACGTATTTGGCAGGGGTTACTTCATAACCAAGAGAAGAGAGAGAAATGTGGGGGAGATTGCATCTGAAACATTGAATATAAAGATATAAGGTCTGGGTACCTGGCTTCTGAAATCTCACTAAAATGAGACTTCTCCAGCTCTTGTCTCCCTCAGGTAATGAGAACTTTAGCAAAGTGAACACTCATGGGGCGGCAGGAATCTGATTTTAGCTTTCTTGTTCAATACCATCTGTCAGACTGTCGTTGATATAGCCTTGGGCGAGGGGATATGGTGCAAGGCTGTAATATCGGAAAAGATTGAAGTAAGAAAGAAATAGAAATTAAATAAAACTTTAGGACAGCTGTAGACATGTAGACTTTCCCTATGCATAAAACATGCTCGTCGCCTCTTGCTCACAATACAAGGTTCAATATAACTAGTTTTTAAAAGGTATTGTTACAAGTTAGTGAGATATTTGACTTAGTTGACTTTTAAACACAAAGCAGCACCAGAAGAACAAACTGTAAACCCAACACTGACATATTGTCATCTTGTAAAATCCTTGTGGCAAAACCTGTTAGCAAACAGGTGCCTATTTACACATCCAGGTGGCAGAAAGCAACACATGCTTCCATTTGTGTTTCTGATCAGCAGACTAAGGCAAGTCTAATCTCTTCCTCTTCCTTTCCCTCTGTTTTGGTCTCCAACAACAAAAAAAAAAAATCTGGCTGTGCTAAACATGTTAGGTTCATTTGTTGCTGATCATTTTAGCCTCTTTCACATATGCACTCTGGACAATGTCCAGAGAATCGGGTCTGGACATTGTCTGAAGTTTACCTTTCATACACGCAGCACACCATTGGACATCGTCCGTCTCAGACACATTCACACATACTGGAAATACTTAGATATGACCTAAAATCACAGTCTCTTTCCAAGTCTGTTTTATGATGTAGCACATGATGTGTAGGGAGTGAGAGGGATAGAGTCAGTGAGAAAGTCAGACTGTTTATGTTTTTATGGTGAAGCTGGTCATGGGAACTGAGGAAGTTAAATTAGCCTGTATCTGTGGAAGTAGCAGTGCAACATATGTACAGTTTAGGCTGTTTCTCAGTAAATAAATGCTACAACTCTTCAAGAAAAGCCAGATTTGTGTCTTGCAACCACATGAGAGAAACATCATCAACACGCCCCTTTAGCACCATCAAATTTGCCGAATATATTCACATATTCACACTTGAAGGTCCAGTGTGAAAAATGCAGACTTTGTACTCGCAGGTTGGCTGATTTAAGTCTTTTGGATTCTGAGCTGGCTGATTTGTGTTCATACATACAGCTCCCTTGGTTGATGTCTGGATTATTTCAGGGTTGCAATGCATCCGCCGTGTGTTTGGTGATCTGGTAGCGTACTATGGGCTTATCAGAGCTTTTTAGCACAAAACGACGGTGGCCGGGAACCCTCAATGCTGCAAATAAAAGAAATGCTGCTGCAAATAAAAGAAACAGCGCTGCAAATAAAAGAAACAGCGCTGCAAATAAAAGAAACGCTGCAACCAAAAAGAAATGCTGCTGCAAATAAAAGAAATGCTGCAACCAAAAAGAAATGCTGCTGCAAATAAAAGGAACAGCGCTGCAAATAAAAGAAACAGCACTGCAAATAATAGAAACAGCACTGCAAATAATAGAAACAGCGCTGCAAATAAAAGAAACGCTGCAAATAAAAGAAATGCTGCAACCAAAAAGAAATGCTGCTGCAAATAATAGAAACAGCGCTGCAAATAAAAGAAAACTCCACAACCGAAGTGAATTACCGGGAACTATTATTGGCGGTGCACCTGTAGTTTTTGTATGTGAGCGAAGAAGAATACGAATACGAAGAATTATCAGTGTATCATGAAATGATACACTGATAATTCTTTTTCGCATTCCTCCAAAAATATGTGGTAACTTGCCAGTAAAAATAACCGCAACACACAGATGCAGTTTCCACTTCCACCCTAACCCTTTCTTTATTTCTCCACTGTACTCCTGCTGAAACCAAGGTTGATGAGAGCTATTAGGCTGCAGCCAAAACAATGAAGATGTAGGCATAAAACCAAAACAATTAGCTGCAAGACACTAAAAGCTCCATAATGCTAAGGGGAAGGTTGAACAACACCTTTAAATTTATACCTAGCCTTTGAACCTATTGTTGGTTGTTACAATTGACTGTATATAAAGAGGATGACGTAACAGCTTCACAAAAGTGAAGCCAAGACATACTGAGGTCTTAAATCCAATCCTCATGTTAGTGGCTGGAACATGAGCGAAAATAAAAAAATTTAAATACACAGCAAATGCATTTTTCCCAAAGATAGTTTATGTCATTTTAGATAGTTCTTATCACACTGATGTTTGTTCGAGTACAACATTTTTCTGATAAGTTTTAATTAGTTGTAGTTTAATTAGTAGTTAATTAGTTTACTGCTGTAAAAAAAACAACTTGACAGACAACATGATTGACAGCCGTGGTAGCAGTTCTCAGACCTCTGTCATATGGCGGGATGGCTGAGGGGGGCGTGGCCCGCTGGCTGTCATCCCACCACCCGACTCTACAACACTACACTTCTGCACGGCAGTATGAAACGGAGACGCAATTTCCATTGTTAAAGTGCGGAATTATTAAGCAAGAACAGTTTAATTTATTCACTCACACTGAATCATTTTTTTGAAACCTGATCTCCACTGTCTGTGACCCTGAACTGGGGTTGTGTGCACCAAAAAAAAATGGATGCATGATTTATGTCTGCTTTTTGTTCAACAAGATTCAATGTTCAGATATGAATATGTATAAGAACAAAATATGAAGTACATGTTATATAGAGACATTATTTTTTGCTGTGTGAGAAAGGAATAGAAATCAGATAAGGAAACGAATTTGGTGTCTGGACTCCAATGCTTTAATTGGTAAAGGAAATCTGCAGAGACAAATCTAAGACCAGGACCCATACACCCCCAAGGCTGTGAAATGCTTTTTGTGTGAAAGTAACAGAGGGGTGTGTTAAATGACCTTTATTGATTTATCCTCCAAAGACAAATATTGCTGCTAATTTGCCCCCTGGCAGGTGGTAATTTGAACCCTAACTACGCTACCATCCATAATATATATGTGGCGGACTTCAACTGGGCTCGAAGCTAGAGAGACTGTGGAAAAAAATGGTACACAACGATGGAAAAAGGAAAAGCGGATAGGCACAGAGAAGGAAAGAAAGAGACAGCCCGAGATACTCACAATAACTAATCTGGATGAAGGTTTAGAGGGAGAAACATTCACACAGGCTTTGCTTCCACTATAGTCCAGTGTAACCAGACCCCTGTAAGGTTGGAGTGGTGTGAGCTCTTGATGGGTAGGAATGCGGCTCCTGAGAACACCGAGCGCAGATTGGTGGGGACCGAGAACGGGGTGGAATGTATCAACTCCCGGGCCAGTGGGAACAGGACGGCAGGAGAGGATCGCTGTGACCCGTGCTGACACCTCTGTCATCACATGTCCTCTGTCTCAGGCCAGGGAAAAAGAGGGGGTAATGGGGAGAAGGAGGAGGAAAGAGGAGGAGAAGAGGTGAAGGAGGAGCGGGTCTCCTCAGCGCTGACAGCAGGAGGCAGAATGTGTCCAGGCTCCAGAGGAGAAACGCCGTTTGTGTGCAGTCAGGAGGTTGAGAAAGAGGGATAGGAACAAACACACACTAACAAAGCCTAATTGCCTTTTAGAGAGTGTGATGCAGAATCATCTTTCTTTCAAATTAAAAACATGACCGGACGTGTTAAAAACTGACCTTCAAAGACCTTCTCTAGCATATAATGAAGAGTTATCACCCCCAGACAGCGACATTTTATCTGTGCGGCACAAACAAAGTGTGAATAATGGGCAAAATGAGACATCACTTAAAAAGACTGAAGTCTTTACTGCTAAGTATTCAGATGCTGGAGGCATATGAAAAAAGAGCGACTCTGACTGTTCCCATTATAAAGTCCTTGCAAAGAATTGAACATAGAAAGGAGCCTTGTCGGCCAACTGGTCCTGAGGCTGACTGGCCTTTCACCTTCTAAGATCACAAAACCCAGCCAGAATCAGAGCAGTTAAACTAAGACATGATCTAACACAATACATCACTTATTGGAAGGATATCATACGCTCACATCACAAACTGGAAACATGTTTGGATCTGAAGAATAACTGATTAGAACCTGAGAAAGACATTGACAAAGTACAGACTGAGTGGCCATAGTGCGGCGCTAGAGAAGGTCAGACCTGCTGCCCAGAGAGCATGTGCTGTCACTGTAATGAGGGAGCTCTACAGGCAGAGTTGCACTTTCTAACAGAATGTCAAAACTACAGAAGTCTGAGAGAAAGGGGGAACTGACCCCTCGGTCTGGGGGCAAAGAAAGGGTATGGTGTTGGCTGCTAAATATGTCACTTCCTGCCATGACAAAGAGACAAGCAGAAGGCAAAAAACACAGAGAGATAGACATAAATATACTAACTATATTCTTCTCACCGCCACTATTTTCTTTTTCATAACAACTGCCTTGCATTATCCGTATATTTATTGTCAGTAAATGTTCTTATTGTTATATATGGAACAAGGAATGTCCATCTATGAAAGCATGGGATGTCTGCTTGTCTGTGTGTATTTGTGGCTCACATATCCGTTTATCAGATCAACCTCAGCTTTTGCATATATAGCTTGCCCATGGCACAATATCCTTTTTTGAAGAATTTTTTTTATTTGTTTATTTTTTTAAACGGAACTATCATTCAAAGTTCAATTTCCACAGACTTACATATTACAGCGCTATCCTACAGCAGCACTTTCGTTACAGCTTACCAGCGCTTTCAATACAATTCAAAGCTCCGTTGTCCCATTTCTTCTTGCACCGATCATGCAGCCAATGTAATGAAAGTATTGTAACGTCTCTCAAAAACCACATGCTAAAATGTTAGCCGGATTAGCTGCTAATTTATTCCTCACGATAACACGGGCTGCTGTGGGCCTTATTCCAAGACGCTCAGGAAATCCCAGCACTATCACCTAACAGAACATAATCTGATCCTAAACTCATTTATTTAGAAACACATATTACAGTAACATGTCCGGGTCTTTGCAATATACAGGAAAATGTATAAAGTAAGAGATTTTTCATGAATCCGGTTTCACTTAGCCTATCAAAA
Organism: Lepturacanthus savala; assembly: GCA_030544235.1. NCBI lineage: Eukaryota > Metazoa > Chordata > Actinopteri > Scombriformes > Trichiuridae > Lepturacanthus > Lepturacanthus savala. The sequence goes on along the minus strand of CM060469.1, from coordinate 13,473,887 downwards.
CAATGTAAGTAACAGTGTAAGTGTAGCCCTTTTTCTTACAATAACTGTATTTCCATGTTTCTCCTTATCTCAGTGTATCTCCATGCCTTACCCAATGTACACTTTTTTCTATCCAACACATCCTTATTTGGCCAAATATAAAAAAAATCTACTTAAGCTTCCACTTTCTATAGGAGTACATACTTCCTACAAGCACTGCACTAGTCCAGTATAAAAAGAATTCGCAAATACACAATCATTTTATGGTATATATTTACATCATTATCTATTTTATTTTATTGCATTTCCATATTATGCTTGTTCATTTCAAACCTTATCATAGTCTTTCATAATCACAATTGTGCTATGGCAACCCTTAGCAAATATCAAGCCAGTGAAGCCTATTGAACTGAATTGAACTGAAATGAATTGACTGTCAGCTAGTCAAGAGCAGCATTTGGAATCCACCAGATTCACAATCAGCTCTCATATCAAGTCCATAATCAATGCATTGATCAGTGCCTGGGATGAAGTTGTGTAGAAACAGTCACCCTGGAGAAATGAAGTCCAAAGTATTTCTGCTTTTCTTCCCTATACAATGATGAAGCAATCAGCCCTAATAAACTCTCTCTCTTTCTCTCTCTCTCTCTCCCTCCGTCTGTCTCTGTCTCCCTGTAACATCGCCCGTCATTTACCAATGTCTGCATCATTAGTCTGCCTGGCCCGGCCCTTCTGGACTGATGTCTCCGTGTCAAGACCTGCCGCATTAGACCGCCACTCAGGTGCCATAATTCACCTATGGGCAAGGGGTCAATAGAGAGATGAGACCTGCTGGCCATTAGCTACTCAGGGAAAGACAGTGAGGTTGTGTAAAGGTCAGCGAGGGTCATCGTTGTTAAGCAGAGTGCTGCAGGAGGAAGACAAGGTGGGAAGAGGTGTCGATATTAAAATGAAAGGAATGGAACAAGGAATAAAAGCATGAATATGTTCATTATGAGGTTTAAGCTGGTTTACTGGAAGAATGAGAGAGAGTTGAGCTCAGCTGATTTTGGATGAGGTGTGAAAAAGTGTTAGTGACATGACATGGCAGCATACGGATATGACATAGTTTGTAATTTAATTTCCAATTTATTTTATCAGGGAAAAACAAATATAATTTTTGGAGGGGTTGGGAACAGTGGTGATACAGACTGGAAATATAGGCAGGGAGAGTAATAAAAAGTCATTAAAGCATCGATGAGTATGCTTCTTAACTGCTAATGACCACCGGAGTGCCAGCTAGTTACTTTACTTCTGTCCACAACATTTTCAATTTTCAGATGGTCTTTCAGAGTCTGGCCGACATGCCGCAGCTCTATTAATCACTCATTGAATATGGAGAAAAAAAAAAATCTGTTAATGGCGATACGTCTGAGATAAACAACACCAACATCTTATTTTATTGTGCGCCGCTCGCTGCCAATTTTCTCAACACATGACTTTTCAAAAACAAATGACATCATTTATTAGTTGCTGACTGGAAATTTTATCTGTCGGTAGATCTTGCAGACAACAAAAAAAAAAAAAAAAAAGAGAGAGAGAAAAAAGTCCATTGAAGAATCGAGTGACTCAGTCTTGGCTGGCAATTGCTGCGCCTCAAATATCTGTTAACAGACTGCTTCCTGGCAGAGTTACATCAGCTCTGGCACCAGCCAGGCATACAGAGAGAGACATTAGTCAGCACTATCCTCTCTCCGGCTATAGCTACTGCGGCGCATCCGGCGGGGGTTCACAGATCAGCTGATAACTCATAGTTAGTGTCATTTATTGTAATCTGGGTCACTTATAAAATCATATTTGGGGCTAAGGCAGTCATATAATCTATTGAGCTTCAATATTGGAACCATATGCCACTGTTTCATAGTCTAGAAAGTTGTTTGCGTGTGGATGCATGTTCAGCGTGACGCATTTTATTGCATACATGCATGCATGTGCCTGTGTTCATTTGTGTTTCCAAACCATAAGCATGCAAACCACATTGAACATCATTCCTGTAACACGGCTGTACAGATACCTAGTCTTCTGCAGGCAGGACCTCTTCCTCGATAGGGCCCATTATTCTATGGCAAATTGCTTAATGCTGGCATTGAAGGCGAGGTGACAAGGAGAATGCAAGGAATGAATCCTTCGCTTGTAATCTGAGGCGGGATGTGTTACGCTTGGGAGTGTTATCACTGACACAGCATGGGATGAATTCCGCCATTTTCTCTCCACAGTGCCATGACAGAGCTCTCCTTTCTAGCGGGCCCCGAGGGGGAGGAAGAAGGAAAGGGAACCCGGAGAAGAGAGCACAAAGGAGGAACGGATTGACTAGGAGCTGTTGATAAACTTTCAGAATAGTTCTCTGTTGGAAATGGCTCAGTGGCCCCATCGTGAAAAGAAAGACGAAGAGAAAGAAAGAAGGGGGGAGAGAAAAAAAAAGAGCAGACCGAAGGCGAGGGATTGAAGGGTTTCCTTTGCTTAATCAGAAGCAGCTGAGTGAAGGGCGAGCAGTTAGGGAACAAGTGCTGTTTCATTCTTTGGGCCGTGTTTCAAATTATGTTCAGAATCTATAAGGGTGACGCATGAGTCTTCATAGAATGTCCATGGCTCACCGCTATTTGCTGCATGAACGTAAAGCCTGTGCGTTCTTGCAGGCTACAGCAACGTCATGTATTTTTCCAGCCGTGAACGTTCAGCGATTTTTCACAGGGTTCGCTCAAACATTACGAATATCAAGAGACTATTTCCTTAAAATGAGTCATCAAAAGTGTTGTCTTCAATCAAACAAAATGTGGTCTTCTGATCGTAAGAACCTGACAGGCCCTAATAACTCAACTGTACAAAGTAATGCTTAAATAATGACTTATCTTAATTATGATGGCTGAGGAGTGTTATGCATTCTTTTTAGATAGCAATTCTCTAATTAGCATATTCTAATTATCTTGGCAAATGAATAATTTAGAGGGTCTGTAATAGACATGAATTATTAGACTATGGTACAGTGATGGATTTAAACGGGCAGTACACTCAATTTGTGTCTCAATCCCTCCCAGGGTGACATGAATAATTAGTAGAAAAGCAGCCCTCTGAGTCTTTTGGAGTATACAGACGTTAATGTTGCTGCACAGAGTGACCAACATTTTGATGAATACTTCCACTTTCACATTAGAGTCTACTATTTGTTTAAATCAGGCTAGGCTGTTTGCACTTTAGAGCAAGATCTAAGGTATGCAGGAATCCAAAGTGAGGATCATCTACTCCTAATGCTTTGATTTGTATCCTTTAATAAAAAAAATGCTTGTTTCTTTTGCTGTTTACAGGTTTGTCTAAATGATTCTTGAATGATCTAATGTTTTTTAGGGGTTGCAGAAGATCCATTAGATAAAATGTGATAATAATGTGCTTTGTCTCTGTGTCTGTCCTAAGTGTCACTTCCTCTCTTCAACTCCCGCTTTCTCTGCCATTTCTCCCAGGTCCAGTTCTGCAATGTCAGTGTAAGATGAAAATAAAATGATTTATGTTGTCCCCCTCCCCACTTGTTCAAAGTAATGAGATTCCATATTTCAACTTGCTTGACAGATGGATTGGAAATTAAAAGCCTTAGATAAGTAATGCCTTTTTGATGTTGGACTGTGAATAACTCACGCGGGCTGATTGATTTCAAAACTCTTGTGACAAAGTGCACATGCTATACAGGGGACAACATGCCCATACCACTATGTGTCACACATAATGTGGAGGGTCCGTCTCAGAGAATGCACTTTCCAGAAAGCCTTATTGTCATTCATTGCAGTACATTTGAATAGTATAGGGTCGATATTTACAGGAGCGGTTGTTGCCAAACCAAGAAGAGAGGCAATGCATTATGTAGGAGTAGGCGTTTCATCTTGGAAATTACGGTAGCGAAGCATTAGTTTGAATTCCATGCTAGGCACTATTTCCCATCTTTGCGGTGTATTCAGTTGGTTTGCAGAGCTTTTTCCTGCAGTGTGACAGCTCTACAGGTGAAAATAAAGTACAAACATCAGCTATTTTCCTGACATTCTGCATAAACGACGGCTCAATTTTCCCAAAACTTGAACAGTCTTTTGTAAGTACCTTTCTCTCTTTACTTTTCTTTTGCTGGGATTGGTACGGGATGCTAAGGGAAAACAATATGGGATAATGGCGTTAACTCACATTAAATGTACTTAAGCTGTGCCCCAATCGTCTCACATGTTTAGCGCACAGTGCTTATCTGCGTGTTACGCATTATATCATTTCTGCATATGACCTTTGCTTCAGCGTAATTCTGCTTTTGTTCTCCACAGAGGGCAGTATGGTTTCATTACACCAGCATCTGCAGTCTATTTGTGAAAACAGACAGCTGTCAATTGCTCTGGAGGAGACAGAGTGAAAATATCGAACCGGCTCGTTCCACCAAGAGACAACACCGCCGACATAACAGTGATTCATCAAAAAAAGTGCTCAACGAGCAGAGCCCTTGCTCCACTTTCTATTTTTCATCAGACGTTTTGGCCGCAAAAAAAAATACTGTCCCATATGAGGCATGTGTAGGTTCCTCAGGTATCTGAATGAATGGTATTAATGGTAATCCATGCTGTCACCTGCTGCTGAAAGACAGAATTTTAAAACACTTGACCTAGTGATTGATTATTCCAATGTGTTTTCTAGAGGTCGTATTGATTGGGGTTGTAAGAGGTAAACTCCTGTTTTTACTATCCGACCAAACTGACACTACAGAGTTTCATAGAATATTAGAATGTTGGAGGTTGGGGTAAGGGGGGGGGCTGCAAATTACCTTATTGTTGTTTTCATACTCCAGTTTTCTATTTGGAAGAAATGGAAAGCTCAAAACCCAGTTAGTGGCTATGACTGATGTTAGAGCAGCAGGCCTCATTAGGACCACAGGTGTGTAATGGCGTCACCCTCCCCTGTTGCACCCCCCCCAACCCCCCGTTTCTCCCTGCCTTTCTTTCAGTTTTGAGGAGAGGATATTAACTGTTGCAGATGAAAACTACACAAACCTAAATACACCGAGTCTTTCCAAAAAAACGAAAAAAAAGGCACAAAATTGATTTACCGAGTGTGGAAGTTCGTGTGCGTTTGTTCACCCAAAAGTGAGACACTTGCACAAATAATCCATCACGCAAACAAATACGTACAAATTAATAAATAAAGACGGATTCCAGGAGCTGCCTGCCATGCTTATCTCTTCCTTGTGTCTCTGAGAAACAGTAGGTGCTCTCATTAGGCACACAGACGACATCTAGTGATTCATTACCCGCTCCATGCAAAACCCTGCTATTAAAACTCTAAAAGCCATTAGAGAAATCCATAATGAACCCCACCAGCAGCAGGTGCACATGGGGGGCTGGCTCTCGAAGATGTCACAAACAACACAGCTACATGACAGTTTGGGACTCTGTTGCCCATTAGCATCACCACCACCATGACCATTCTGGTGTAGCGAAATGCTGGGCGGTTTAAAGTCGCTGTTGGCTGGTTTTCGAGGCAAATCTCACCCCAACTCCCCTCATTTGACATGCAGCGCAAATCAGTGAGGTGGTGGTTGTTGGCCTGGCATGGAGGTGTTAGTCAAACGTGGTGTGACAGTATTGACTGTGGCCTGTTTACTGAAAGGAGTTCACAACAGGATCAGCTAAACATACATTATGGTAGATCGATACCGGCTGAAGAACTGAGCAATGAGCTTGATATTAGTCTGGCTTCACTAGCAGCCAACACTTGGCCACTTAAGACTTCCCTTGCAGCTTTTTCCCATCTCCGCCACACAGACCAATAACTGCTGCAGGGGAGTTATTCTTCTGCGGTACCACAGATTGATCTGGTGTGAATCTAGTCTGGGGCTAAATAAGCAGCTCGAGACCAGCCATAAAAAAAAAAAAAAAAAATGCAAAACAGAAAGCAGGAAGGAGGGAGAGAGAGAGAGAGAGAGAGAGAGAGAGAGAGAGAGAGAGAGAGAGAGAGAGAGAGAGAGAGAGCGAAGAGAGAAATGTGTATTTGGTCTCCTGGGTCTTGGCTCCCCATCATTATAACCTTAGTCATACTTCATACTTCCTTCCCTTTTATCTTTGACACACGCCATCTGTTTCTCATCATGTGAAACCCCAATATAAATACAGTGCCAGGCCTGTATAGTGCACGGGGCACTTTGTGTTTAAGATACAGCCCTAGTACATGTTATTTCTGAAGTGTACATCTGATAATACATTCCTTTAAGAGGTAGAGGGTTTAAACATGCATTTTAAAACAAGTAATCCAAAGATTGCTGTCTCAGTCAAGAGGAATAGGGAAGCCCGGGTATGGTGGAATCGCAGCAGAAGTGCATTTGGTTCATACAATATATACTGGCCTTAAATCCACATACAAACAGAATGACAGACAGGCACCACAGGTAACTCCCCAGTTTGCAACCCTTCCATGTCAGAACACAATGGCTATGCTGACCTCGTGGGAGAGCAGGGTTCAGGACCAACTGACCCCTAAATTCCCCATCAAACACACGAAAACAAAACAAATGCGTTCACGCGGGGGGTCACAGTTTACGGTGAGAGCCGCCCTGCCTTTAGCCCGTTCAACCTGCAAGGTGTGTGGGTGGACGGCGGGCCGAGCCGTGCGGAGAGGGGCCTAGAAATGAAGTATGTCCTGGGTTGGCTGTGATTGCCCCGCTGCAGCGTACCTCATCCCTTCTTCCAGGGTATGCAACCATGAAGTCAATCAGCACGACACCAGGACATCAATCACTCAAACTCCCTTTGGGGTGACCTGCTTGCTCCTGGAAAGCATACAGAGAGGGGAAAAAAATTGCAGCAGTTGTTCCAAAAGGGCAGCCAGCCTGGGATACACATTTGTTCCAGCCCATTTCTAAGCATAGGCTACACAATGCAAGTTATCAAAGCATGAGATTTATCAGTTTAGTGTACTTTTTAATCTCATAGGTTTTCATATGGTATTTCCTTTTGATAAAAATTATTTGAATGAAAGTGCATCAAGGATACATTCTGTCCAGATCCTCGTATCTTCCTTCTTGTGCGAAAAGGAAGGAAAATCAGTTTTTTTTCCCCCCTCTCGATTATCTCGCATGCAGTTTTGCATCCTCCTCCAAACAAATCTCCTGCTCCAAAGGGCCCTGGCCCCATTAATAATTCCCTCTCTAATCTCTCCCTTCCATCTGATCAGGTCTTTTCTTCACAGCCCCTCTCCATTTCTCACCTGCCCAGGAACTCCATCAACACCTCCTCCTCTCCCTCTGTGCAGGGTTCACCGCTTTTGATGTCCCGTTGTTAGCTTAAAATGAGCTTTAACAACTGTATAATCTGAAATAACATTGCCTTAGCCAATTCCTGGAAAGAGAGGAAGGGAAGTAGAGGGAAAAGAAAGAACATGTTCCGAGCTAATGGATGTTCCCTGGATGTGTAATGTAATAATTTTGGTGAAAAGGAGCGGGAGAGGATAGAAGGAAGAAGAAGAAAAAAAAAAGATGAAATGGATGGTTGAGTAGGGGAATAGATGAATAGAGGGCAGGGTGAGAGGCGGTGGTGAAAGAGTGAGAAAGAAAGAAGGGAAAGCAGATGGAGCCACAAAGAGGTTGGACTGATTTAATCTATTTGCAGGCCCTGCGGTTGCTCCTCTCAGACCAGCCTGACAGGCAGAGGGGATTTGGCAGACTAATCAAAATTATAATCTCATGCCCTTCTCACATCACATTGGCAATGTATGTGACCATTCTCCTGAGTTCTTCCTGCCAATAATGCCTTCAAAAGTGTGATCATAGTTGATGATCTATTGAAAGTAAACGCAACACCGTGCAACAATTCCCTTTCCCTGTCACCCAGAATGCATCTCGCAACGCTGTCTTTTCATAATGAAGTGAATTGTTGATGCGCACGGACTTTAAACATATTCTGTGTGCTCACATGCTTGGCTTGAAGTTGCTAGGATGTTTAATTCATAATCATTATGCAACTCAGCAGTGGACTAGCCTTTGCTCGACCCCAGTAATCTTTGTGGATTTCATTATTACAGATAGCAATCTCTGATTCTGCAGAGGGAAGAGGACCACACTTTAATTCACTCTACCATGACTCATCATTACACTCCAGAGCCTCTGCAAGTAGCTGCACCACCTCCTCACTGTCCTCATCAGGACTAATTCCCATTTCCTTCTTCCCTTTACCTAGCATTAAGTAGTCAGCCCTCCTCCCTCTCCCAGTTCAAGCCCTTGGTGTTGGATGTCACTAACAGCACTTACTGGTCCTGCAAAAGCAGCAGAGAAGCCTGCAGCTGCCTGGCCGCCAGTCCCTGGTGTGGTCAGAGTAGGAGGCCTATTGTGGCCAAGCCATTGATCGAGAGGAGTAATGGATCTGGCTTGGGCTGATAATGCATGATGTAATTGTCAGAGGAGTTTAATTATATGCTTATTACATGAGGCACTGAGTATTCACGCTCTCTCCCCATTTACTGCACGCTCCGTGAAGGCCATGAGAAAAGAAAAAAAAAAGAGGAGGAAAAAAAAAATCATCTGTCATTTAAGAGTAAGATTTAAGATGATGTACACTCCCATAAGCCACTGTGATTAAAATGTTAACCACTTATTATTAACAATAATAACAATAACACTATATTTTTCTTGCTTATGACCTTGTATATTTGTGGTTTTGAGATTCCAGAGGCCATGCACACAGGTATTTCCAGTTCACCCATTGACATTGAGAGGAGTGCGAGGGTCCCAGTTAATCTAAAATTTCTATCATGGCACGCAGCCCTTCTATCCCTCCATCCCCTCATCCCTCCAGGCCATGCTGAACCATAATGGTGGCCTCCTCGCATGTCTGAGTGCATACGCTACACTGAGCAATGCTTTTCAATTACCTGCGCTGGAGCTCTAGACGAAAATACATCGCACATATTTCTGAGGCAAAATGCTTAGGTCAGACGCACAGAGAAATAAAATATACCTTATGTCATTTAATTTGACAGTTGTCCTTTCCCAGCTATTGAATAGAGGTCGTCACATGTACAGCTGTGGTAGCATTGCTTGTGTGTGTATATGTGTGTGTGTATGTGTGGTCAATGCAGATTTGTTTATGAATTTGACTATTCATGCTGGGATTTTACTTTGAAAAAAAGAAAGGAATAATGTGAATCCGCACACAACACCTCAGCTACATTATTCACCTCAGCAGGGGGGGGGGAGACGACAAACATAGTCCTTATCACCTCATCATCACCTGTGTGAGAAAACCACAGGGTTTTATGTTTTCTCTATGAGCAACACATGAAGGATGTAACCTTAATCATTAGCAGCAAAAACATAAATGTCTACAACTTCCTAACCTGCCAGTGCAAACGTTAAATGATGTAGAGAACAAATCAGAAAACAAATTAAATGCAATTGGTATTATTCTGGGTTCCTACAGGTTTAAGTTAAATTCAAGTCTTTTTAAGACCTTTTATATAGAAGACAAAAAAAATACCTTTTTTTGTATTTGTTTGTTAATTTGTATTAAATGCATACTATGTATACATATAAAATATTTTTCACTAAAACCTCACCTGTAGTAGTTATGGTATTGTAAATGTGATCTAGTACAGCAAACAGAATAATAAAAAGTCTATTATTTGATTTTTGGTGAATATTTTCAGGTACTATGTCCATATAAAATATTTTATATACATTTTTTTCTAACCTAACCTGTAGTGCTACTGGGAAGTTGTGCACTCCACAAAGTTTAAGACCCAGATATCGAAATTCAAGACTTTTTCCAAGTCTTTAAGGTATTTTTTTTTTCTAAAATTAATAAATTAAATGCTTTTAAGACCTCGCAGGATCCCTGATTAATAGGTAAAATGACTTTTAAAGTTAATGAGACACTTAAAAGGCGAAAACTCATATGCGAGGCGCATTAGAAACTGTAAACATTCAACACAGACTATTAGAGTGGAGAAAAAGAGCATATGACACAAAATTCTATGTTAATTTCCACAGTCTCTGAGTAATTGTGCAACACGCCTGATCAACAGCAAATACCCGGAGGACATATTTAGGAAAATCCCTCATCGGACAACGGCTTACTACACTGTTTATGGTCTCATCTGAAATTACCCCAACTGATTAATAATGTGTGAGACAGAAATGTGTCAGCACTGCGCTAAGTCGTGGCCGGTAATGCTCAGGCCAGTTTTACATGGGGTTCAGACCGCTAAATAAATCCCATTAATCATTTTTTTTTTTTTTTTTGGTGGGGGGGTGGTTAAGGAAGAAAGAGCAGGGAGGGAGGAAGAGGATTGGAAATCTCCTGGTGTCCGCCCATGTCAGAGGCTGCATTAATGAGCTTCAACAGTGGCTGGGGCCGTCTATAATGGTGCCCGCCTGGAATAGACAGGGTTGTGTTTGTGTATATTTGTGTGTGTGTGTGTATGTGTTAGTGAAATGGGAGTAAGGAGAGCGAGAGAGAGAGAGAGGGAGAGTTAGAATACATGGGGTTGTTTGTCAGGGATGAAACAGGACACCTCTGATCTCTCACACACATCATAGGAAAGATCACTAGCTCTGACTGCTACAGTCCGCTCCATGTATCTGCCTTTCTTACACTACATCCAGCTGGGCTGGCATTGCCGTCTATAAAGTTGGCAGATACCCAGCTATGCAGCTATGCATTTGCAGTGTTTCTGATCTGGAATCACTGGAGCTCTGACAAAAAATACACACATCCGCCCGATTACACAAACAAACTTCGGAAAACACAGATAGAAAACACAGTGAGGCCTTTGAACCGAAACTGAACACCCAGTCGCCTTGTGAACATCAGTTTGGAGGTTACACTCTAGCCCTATTTGCAGCATTTAGCAATTAGGTGGAAAAGCAGATCAAATATGGAACAACAAACACTAGCAGTTATCTTTTTATAATCTCATGTATGGAAATGAGTGTTTGATTTTCTCCTCATGCAAATGAGATTTTCAATTAAGTAAAAAAAAAAAAAATCTGGGGCTTGGCAGAGCGTTGCGGGCTTGTCTATTGTGTCCTCCCCACACAGAAATAAATTATGAATACCTAAATAGCATTTCACATTTGAGATAATTACAGTGCTGGGAGAAAGAGAGAGAGCGAGAGAGAGGGAGAGAAAGAGAGCATCTTTTAACATGCAAATAAAATACACCACTTTGTTTTCTCTTGCAAAGATCAATCATAATTGGGCAGGTACACACAATCACAGGGGTAATTTGATGACCCATTTTATTTTTGGATCACACACCCCAAATCTCTCTGCTCCTCTCCCGTGTGTTCTGCTATGTGCGTTCCTCTGCAATCACCGACTTTGGTAAAAGAATAAAAAGTGTGATTATTGCATGCTCTCCATGCTGACAGCACAGCGCACAGCCGCGTTTCGTTTTAATTTCCCCTTCGCTACAGTACATCACACCAGATATCACGTCTTTCTTCTCCTTCTACTCCTTCTTCTTCTTTTGAAAAGAATAGCATGCCGATTCATATTCCCGGGCTTTCTGGGTTTCCATTTGGAAGTCTATCTGCTTTTCAAATGGCAGAGCGGTAATTGAATGGAGTTGCACTCTGATCTCCAGTCATTCTGAAATCCTTATCACAGTGTCTGAGTTCAAAAGATAAGGGGTTACGCTATGGAGCAGCTCCTTATGCACCGCTAATGAACGATCCGACAGCGGATTGGTGAATGAGAGACAGCGTATATATATATATATATATTTAGAGAAAGAGAACAAATGTAGAGGGCATTATATAAATACACAGAGAATACATTCATGTATGCATGAAAAACCACCCGCCAACCCACTGGCACACATGCATATAAACAGTACATATGCTCTGCCAATTAGGCTGTACAAGAAGACCACAACATTGTAGCCAACGGGCTTTGTCCTCCCTTAGGGCTGGTGGTTTGTGAGTTCGGCTTGGCCTTATGTTAGCTGCTTCCCTTGCCTTTTTGACACTCCCTGTGGGCTTTGTGAACAGCAAAGGGTCACTGTCTCTAATGTAATCTTGTAGACTCTTGGGGAGGGGGAGTGATGGTCAAAGCTCTCAAAAAGAAGACAAGGCAGAAAAGCCCAGAAGAGGAGGGAGGCGGTCATCTGGCGTGACTTGGGGAACTACCACACGACCAAATGATCATGAAGTGCGCTTGAAACATACTGTATGTCACCTTACAGTACAGCGTATGACTGTCAACACATGTTTGCACACGCCTGTGCGCACATCTTGTACACGGCCAGACAGCCAGGGGGCGAGGGGGAGGCGGCAAGCGGCGGTGGGGGGAGTAGGTCTGTAGTTTTAAAAGTGCTAAAAGCAAAATCACCAGGTGGAAAGACGACAGAACAAATGCTGAAGTCAGACTCAAAGACGGGTTGGGTGTTTCTATACTGTACATCCCTGACCACTTTACCGAGACAAACACTTGGAGACAAGGTTGTGCGTGTGTACACATTGTGTAGAGCAAAATGACAGAGCTGAGAGTGATGGGAACACCTTCGAGAGCTCCTCAGTGTTTACTAGTGGATTTCCACTGTACTAGAGGGCTAGGTCCGCAGGCCTCTACGCGTTCACAAGTATCAATCTTCTCTGACCCGGCCTGGGGGCGCGTCCTCCCAGAGGAACTTCCTCTCTCCTCCTTCCTCTCTCCTCCTTCCATCATCCCTCACTCTCACAGCTCCTCTTTATTTCCCCTCCTCCCGTTTTCTCATTTCCTTTGACGCACCCTCCTTCTCCTTCCGCCTCCCGTGTCCCGCCCTCCCTCTTCCCTTTTCCCTTTTCCCCTCCATCTCTCTTCCTCTATCTGACCTCATCCCTCCACTAAATCTCTCTCCTGTCAAGTCGAAGCACCAAGAACGCGGAAGTTGTGAACTTGTGAGGAGTGGGATCAATAAAGCAAGGACAGGCTGAACGATCTACCCGGAGACAATGCGTTTTGTGCCGAGCGTGGGCACCGCGGGCCATAAATCCTGCCAATGTGGCCGTCTGCCGGGCAAAGAGCATTGGCCGTCATCATCATCATCATCCTGGTCATCTGCAGGGAGCATAGGAGTCACTGTAAACAGTTACGTCAGCCGTCCCATCACTGCCAGTGGAACAGATAAATCCATATTAGTAGTGAGTGATGAAAGAGACTTTGATGCATGTTCATAACTGAGCCGCGTCAATGAAATATGAGCGGGCCGTGTCATATATGTCATGACAACATAGTGTAGATGGGTTTTTCGTATGAGGGAGGCACATACACTAGCTGGGATGAGCTTACTATAAGCTGTTGATGATAAGTGTGATTGGCGACTGAGCAGAAGCATAATCTGCAACCTCTGAGAAGTGGAACGCATCTTTGACCTTTTATATGACTCCCTGTAATGATCCATGTTATTGTAGATGCATGCTGATCTACTGACAGATGACAGATATGTGAGCCAAAATCATAATATGCAGCAAGCACACACGTGCACACAGTGCTTAAGTTGTGGTTAGGAAAAAAAAATAACACTAACAGGAGTAACTTTTTTGTGAGTGTGTGTGCGTTCGGGTGCGCGTGTGGGTTAAAAGAAGCCACACAAAATATTTTATTTATATTCCATACATAAATAGTAGGCTGTTTGGTCCCATCCCAGCAGTCTTCATATTTCCTGGTGACATTATCAGCTGTCTCCATCGTGTGCAGAGCGGGAAATAAATTGCATTTTTGCCGGTGGTTCTGTGGCTGTAGACGGCAGGAGGAGCATTATAATATAAAACATGAATAAACAAAATCACTCATGAGCAAATGTGCAGGAGCATGGGGAGGTAATCTCCTTTAGGCATGGTCCTTGAAATTAACTCAAAGAATCTGCACATGAAACGTGTTAAGAAGATTAATCAAATATTTCTCCTCCCCACTGCCGCCCACCCTCCCACCACCCAACTCCTGCTTCCATTCAAAGTTTTTTTTTTTTTCCCCCCTCCTTCTTCTCTTTTTATAAATTCAAACATTATGGTAATTACTTATTATTGTGCTTACTTGAGGAAGATTGCTTGGCCACAGGTGAATCGGAGTGCGGCAAAGGATAACGCTATATGTGTGAAATTGTCATATCATCTATTTTCTAATGTGGCTTAGACTGGGCATGAGTGTGCCAAATATGAGGGATGTGCATGGCGGAGAAGGCGCTGTACAGTGTGCACAGGGGCAGCGGGCTTGAATAAGCCAGACAGCACGTGAATTAGGTAGATAATACTTGTAAACTTTGAAAACTGTAATTGGAAAACTTGAAAAAACACACAAAAGAGAGGGCGAGCAGTGGGTCAGGGAATATTGGTTGACTTTTCCCCACAGGTTCACATGTTCAGAATATAGTATAAGAAGGCGCCTGTTGTAAAACAGTAGGAATAGGCATTTTTTCTCCCTCTGCTTTTGCAGAATACTGTGTAATGTGGCGTCCGCAGAAGTTCGAAGTTCCATCTTGAACGTCCTCACGGTCGCACATCAATTGCGAGATTTGCGAGCTTCCTGCAGGAGCTTCGGTTAGAGAACACACAATCAGATGCCACTCATACGTCTTTGGTCTGAAATGGCTGTCAGACACATGTGCAGGTAAATAACTCATCTGTCCATGTAATCATGCAAATTTGTATTATCCCTCATGTCCCATACACCTCTTGTCACTCATGTATGCATGTTTTCTTCATACCTCATCACCCATATCATGTTGGACAAATGCTGTTTAAAATGCACAATCTGTGTGTGTTTTTTTCTGTCTAGGGAACGTCAGGGTGATGTTTTACAATTTCAACAACTATTGGATGGAAATTTGGCACAATCATTCTTGGTCCCCAGAGGATGCATCCTAATGAGTTTTTCTGATTCCCTTACTTTTTATTTTGCACCACCAACATGTAAACAATCCCCACTTGTCCACTTGTAGTAATGTGAGAATATTAACATGTTACACCACCTCATTATTTATTATAGTGTAGCTCTATATTGAATACCGTCTCTTCAGATCGCAAAACATGCATATAGTCTATGAGAAAATATCTTTTCACCCTTGCCAGTATGAGATATTAACTAGATTTAACATTTGAAAAACAAATTATGTGTACAGAATCAAACATGAACATTAGTTTAAAAGCTGTGTAATGTATACTATATGGAATTCATATCGGAAGATTGCCTATATGACAACTGCTGCCTAAGAACATTCCAGCTATACATAAAGGTATGGAAATCAATCTAGAAATAGCGAAATAGTGGGTTGACAAAAGAAGCCTCTGTGGCCTTCAGTTTCATACACAATCTGAGGAGAGTGACAGAATTTTGAGAGGCAAAGTCACACTCAGACCTTGGAATATGTTACGCTATGGTTTCAGCAGAGAGTATGGATATTGGTATGGATATAGGGGAGAGGGAAGGAGGGGTTGTGTTTGTGAACGTCCCCAGTGGCCAGAGCGTGCGCATGCCTGATCAGTTTGTGGCCTGGCCTGGTCGGCGATGACTGATGAGTTGGCAGTGGACCTTGGAGGTTTGGGTGATAGCCTTTCAGTGTGTGATTCACGGGGAGCGCCCTGTGCACTGACATCCCCTCGCGCTGTGATTGAGTTCACAATCCTGCACCATTCCTCCCAAGTATATATGGCTCCCAAATAAATAAATGGCAGAATCATGAGATCCTGACTACAGTAGCTGTACCAGTCCGGGCCACATCCAGCTACATCGCAGATAAGATTATCTTCAATAGTATTTTTTTTTTATTTATTTGTTTACTCATACTTCTGCATACCTAGGAGTGTGTCTGGGTTAGTTTGATTTTTATCAGCGGTGAGATATGGGTTATGCTCATCTGTCGTACCGAATATAAACATTGAGATGAGCCTTTGCTTATCAAAAAGGTCAACTGCTGCCTTTGATCTGTTTATGCTGCTTTGTTCTGATCTGATTTCTCCACTGTTGACCCGAGTGTGGCTGACGCCAGAATCCTCATTATCAATCTCATCGCTCTCCTCACCTTATTGCCTCCTCCTGTCATGTTAATAATCGGCGAACTCCTTGAATCACTTCGAGAGCCCAGACGGGGTGATTGTCTCCGCCTTGCCTCGCGCCACAGACCTCTGGCAGAGCATTTGATATCATGTAAAAAGAGGATTTGTGCAAATAACTCCATAATCTCTAACAGCCAGTAACAGGGTGACGTAATCATTGCTGTTGGTGAATAACGAGGCAATATGGAGGTGAGTCATTCCTCAGTGAGAATGGGGTCTTAGCCAAAGACTTTAAGCAGATAAGCCTGTTTGGGCTAATGAATGGACGGATTCAGAGATGTCATCTGAGATTTATCTTCCTTGTGTAAACGGCAACAGGACATACTGAGGAAGGGCAAACAAATGTACCTGCATAAATCCATTAGAGTCAATAAAGGAATTAGAGAATTTATAGTTTTATCATTTATAATATGTTAAATCTCGTTAAGAAGCATTCACATATTCATTGAAAACATACTGCATGAAGCACATGAAAAGACAATTGCCTTTTATGTAGAAAAGAAATACCTAGGGCTCGCTTGACTATCCGGTTTCTGCACTAATATCAAAGCGTCCCTATCAGCACAGCAACATTTGTTTTTCACTGCCGCCCCGTTATTAAGGGTGAAATTAGCTGTACTTGAAATGAGTGAGAGCTGCATACTGAGCTCCTCATAATGCCTGGGCTGGGGACAGAGATAGGGATCAGGGAGAAAGCAGGACGCATCGTCTGTCCAGACCTCAGATGTTCAATGTGAGTGCTGCTCGTCTTATCAGTCCCCTGAAATGGCCCTCTAATTGGGGACATGTTTCTATGAAATGTGTATAAATCGACGGTAATTGCTTTTGTATGCATGAAAATGCTAATTTTCCTCTATAATGGCTATCAAGAGAAACATACACAGTAGTTCAGTGGGTTCCTGTATCATGGACAGGAGAACAATAAGTAAATGCAAGCCATGCGCACAGTCGCTAATGTAAAGCAAATGCAAATTTGAAATGGAACTACTATATCTCATCCTTTCGAGTGCTCCTATTGTAATTACTGACTATAACCTACACAACTAGCCTCCCCATTTCATGTTTCCTCTCCAGAGAATGTAACGCGGACATGAAATGCAGCATCGGAACACTTTTCTGAGGCAATGCACCCACTTGAGATGCTGACTGCTTGTGATAACTCCTGGGTTCAGCGTCCCATAGGCAGAGCTTTGGAATAATCCATTCTCCATACAGATTTCTCCCACGGAAGCTGCTTTATCCCATTATCACAGGCATTATACAAATGTATACTGCTGTAATCCACACACTTAGAACCCGATGCTTTTGGAAAGAGCCATGTTGTGGGTGACAAACAGCTTCTGATACAGTATAGCGCAAACAGAGTCGCTCTGGTACAAGTCAATAATGCACTGGAGGAAGGCTGTGTTCACAACAATGTTCGAAGTTTGTTTGCTTGCTGGTGCATGTGAGTACACACATGCTCTGAGCAAAAAATTTTCTGAAGGGGATAATGTATGTGAGAAAACTCATATTTAGTAAACAACCACATTAGGTACATTTTACCATGTTATCCAGACATTTAAGACATTAAAAAGCTTCAAAATACATGAGGATTTCATGACAAAGAAGAAAAAAATATATTATTATAACTATTAATTCAGGTATTCAAACAAAAAAATTTTGACTTTTAGTTGATGGAAACGTAAGAGCTAAAATGCTAACTCTATGCTAAAAAAAAAAGGCAACACTGCGGTTAAGGTCTTGTTATGTACAAAAAACAGTTAGGGTGAGAGAAAGATCATGGTTTGGGTGTAAATGGTCACCTGAAATGTGGTCTGGATTGAGGTAACTGCCTCTTTAAATTTATGCAACCTTTACTGCCATGGCAACAGGAAACATCAAAACTATTGTAGATATATATATTTTTTAACGTCCATATTTGCCATTGTAAACAGGAAGCAAACAGTCGTCTCCTGCAGCTAAGTATACTCTTTGACATATATTCATCTAGCCATTCACCCACCTCCAATCTTGGACACTTGTCACCTTATGTAGATGTCATCTGACCTGCATGATTACATCATTATCGTTACAGTTGCTAGATGGCATCTGTCACACAAAAGTAACTACATAGGTTGTTAGTTTTTTGCTGGTCGAATTATTTGCCGACTGTTGTTTTTCTTATGGGTATGGACTGAGGAAACTTGGTCGCGGCCCAATGGAGGCGTTTAACATATCCAAGGTCTCCAGCAGAGACATACAGATGCACAAGCAGGTCATGGGGGATGCTGATAGTGCTGTGAACTCAGCAGGTGGTTGAGCGCAAGATACGATAACTAGATGTTCTCGATGACAACGGTGGTGGAGCTGGACTGTCCCTAATGTACTGTATTTGCCTAATAAGACAGCAGGCGGCAGAAGTCTGTGTGTGTGATGAGGAAGAACCTCCCCACCGCAAACACACAAAGACATACAGACATGCCCCATATACCCTCCAGGCCATGTGACCCATGAAGGACAAAAGATGAAAAAAAAAAAAAAATTCAAAGTGTGTCCTCACATCAAAGACAGAAGAAAAAAAAAGGACAAATGAAAGCAAGAAACCAGGAGAAAAAAATAATCCAGCAAATTATATTTTACTCAGCTGCTCTTAATTGGTGCATACCAGATAGGCTTTTTGGTCTGGCAGCATCTTGCAGACATTATTGTTAGGGTGAAGCTTGCCAAATGATGTTTGCGATTTATGCTTCATTGGCTTGCACAGTGCTGGGGGAGACATCATCCGCTGGCAGATGTGTACAGCTCACCACTCTCTGCCACCTCTATAATTGACATCTGCATGTAAGAGAATGGCAGCCGCACCGGTCTGCGCCGCGTTTCTGGGAAATAGAATAGAGAATAAGCAGAGCACATCCTGAGAGGGTTTGCATCAACTGTCTCACTAATGCTAGCGAGTGCTCCAGCATTAATGGAACATATTATGCCTCAAATTATGGAATCATATACAGCAGCTGTTGATCCAATTTGGATGTGGTTCTACAGCTAAAGCAAGTCCCTCCAGGGAAGAATTTCTCGTTTTGGGTTGATACGGCAAGATCCTGGTCTCCTCGGCTGGCATCTGTGGCGCGTTTCATGACTTCAAGTGAAAATCCTCCAATATTTTAGAAAGGATAAAGACATGCCTCTGAGGACAGAAGAGCAGAGCTAACTACAGTGGAATGATCAATAGAACAATGCCATCTGCAAAGGCGTCTGAATACTACATTCCAGTGATTAAATCCATACCAGTGTATCCTGTTATTAGTTCAAATCTTGGGCTATTGGATTCATTCAGTCGTAACAAACCGTCACAGTGTTGCCTGATGACTTAATATTTCTTGTGCCTGATTATTTTTTAAATAAATTGTCTTTTCCCAGGTTTTTAAGCCCTGTATTTTTATATAATGTACCAACATCTCTTTCACACATTATTACAGAACACCTCGGATAATATAGGCAGTTGTAGAAAACATAACACCTTTATTTCAGATCTTGAAATATCGCATATACACTAGACAAAATTAACTTCTACCTTCAACTGGGATTAAGTACAGCCACCGTAACTAATCAGATTTCTACAACAGAGAGAATTCATCGAGATTTACTGTGGGCTCCCCTCCATTTGGGGTTAATGAGTGTCTTCCGCAGCCTCCTCATAGCTATTTCATACCTCGGGGATTTGAATAATTCCCATTGATAGTTTCAAAATCTCAAATGAGACAGGATTAATCAAAAGCAGAGAAAGTAAAGCTGATGAGGGTGAAACGGCACATGAGGATGAGGATGTCCAAATCATGAAGAAGGTGACTGGTTTACACAGTGGGTTACATATTCACCTTATGTTAATGTCTGGTGGGGGCCTGTGACTAAAACCGAGCAAGTAGCTTCACACGAAATCATAATGATATTTAGAGCTCAAAGTGTGCCCAATATAATCAAACAACCGTTTCTACATACTGTAGCTGTCATTTTTAATAAGAAGTGAAGGTAGCAGATGGTATCACACCTTCTTCTCACTCAAGGGCAGTTCATTACGGTGGAATTTAATTGGCTGTTCTGTTCAGCGTTTGTTCTTTTTTGAATTTGAGCAACCACTTGTATGAAAGGTACATATTCTGCTACATATAAAGGCAAACAGAGACAAACTAAAAGAAGGTAGTCAATTGTAAGCGTTTCGGTCAAATAACAAGTTGTGTTTGCATAGATTTCACTTTGTGGGTCATTCTTGGTGAGATCTATGCCTTTCGAAACTGTTCAGAAATTCACCATAGTCTATCTTTTCACATCCATTCATTCATCTTGGACAAGCCAATTTCATTATTCACAGCAGGGCTGTTGAAAAGCATGTAGAAACTTGAGTGCTTGCAGGGTGGTAGCCCTATGTGGTATGGGCATTGGTATTTAAGTTCCCTAGGATAAATCATTTACGTCAATTCAGTTACTGATGAGGCATGAATACATATGGCGAATTCTGTTCAGACGTGATTTATTTTAATTGTCACACTGGGACCTGCTATTACACTGCTGCAGAATGGGTCACTGCATTAGAAAATTAAAACAGAGGCTCTAATTTGAAATCTATTTGTAAATTCTGGCCTGTGGGATAAAGATGTGCTGAGTGCATATAAATGCCCTCCCAGAGAGGCTTGGACTTCTTCTACCCCGGCGGAGTCACCTGGGTGCGTCACTCCTTCCTGGGCGCACTCGGTCTGAGGGAACTCAAATTAAGCTGCAGCGATGGCACACGTTTTACATGAGCGAGCGTGCGCATGTGGTGTCTGGGGTGCCGTGTGGGCTGTGAGGTCAGCAAGTGTGTGGAATGCCGGAGGCCACTTATGTTCTGGATTTCATGGGCTCCATTTCCATGGATCATTTAATACTTTCTCTCATCCACTTTTGGCGATATATCAGTGGAAGTTGCTGCTAGTTGCTGTTGGCAATGATCCTTGTACAACTTGGGATTTGTGCACTTAAAGTTCGTGTGTGTAATCGCATTATTCCTGTTATTTCGTAATGTGACAGCACCACTCATTTAATAGAGTGCCTAAGTACTTCCACCTTCCGGTGGACCCCATGGGATCTTATTTTAGAAAAAAAAAATCAGTTGGGTAAATGGACGAGAGACAAATCATTTCTTGTGTTGTGGATTACAAATGTTTGTCAATTTAAAAAAGATCATTTTACCAGTCAAAAAAGTAATTGTTTGCCCTAAACCAGTTAAAGTATATAATAATTCCCCCGGCTTCAATGATTTCCGCTATCCAGCCCTGGACATAAAACACATAAGGTAAAATATATGTATGCGGATATGTTGGTGATGTAGCTGACTGAGCAGTTTAACAATAAAAAAGTACTAAGTACATAACTATTTCAACAATTTAATTAAAACAGGGAGATTTTTTATAGTGTGTAACTCATAGCACAATTCAAATTGAATCAAGAAACGACTTCTCTCGCTATTCTATACTATACCAGTAACATGCATATTTTTTTCTGAAATACGGTTCCATGGGGTCCACCGAAAGGAGAGGGACTTGGGCTCTCTGTGTCCAGAGCAGATATCATCTAAACTGTCTGTTTGACAGGTAGTCAGTGCAGAGTAAAAATGTATGCCTGACTCTCTAACTGTGTAGCTTGAGACTGTTTCCAAAAGGCATCTCCCTGGTGGCATGTCATATCCACAGGCAGCAGGCCAAGTCCCCCAAAATCTTGTCTGACAGGTTTAGAGAGCATGGAGCAGCTTATAAAACTGCTCTTCCACATGGCCTTTTGTCTTTTGTTGTCATCAGTGTCTTCCCCGTTTTGATGTTTCATGCAGTTTGGGACCAGAGTGTTCCAGACCAAAGATGTGCTCTCTGGATTTGCTTTAAGGGAGAAAACAGAGGTCGTGGGTCTATTCAGACTGGAAAAAAAAAAGACGACCTTTCTTTCTTACAGCTGACCTGTTTTGACTTGTTTTACATCTTGACTTGTTTTACATCCTTTGGCAGCATCACTGAGGGAGAGAAATTAAGAAAGAGCAGATTTGAACCTGAATTCTCTCCAATTTGGCAATGGAGAACAAAAAGTCATTTCAGGTCCAGTATGCACTTGTGTTTGTCAGACATAATTTCCAGTTCTGCATTGCACAAAAATTGTTTACCACTCGATTTTCTACACCACACGTGTGTGCAACACATAGAGAACATAAGCCTAACCTATTTTTATGCATATGTGCATCCCTGAGATTGTAACAACATACTCGGCTAAACATGTTTTTTCAGTTAATTTAACGTGGTACTTTGTACTGTATTCTGACAGCAAGGCATTTATTTGCAAGGATTTTACTTTACCTGAATATGAAACAATAAAAGACATGACTTCAGTGAATTAAACTTTTATCCTATCATTTACGTGCTTGTATTTGGTTAGCGAATTCAACAAGAAATGCTGTACGTACCCTCAAACGTTTCCACACGAACCTAAAGCTCCTTCTATAAGGAACTTTTTAAGCATTCAGAAACAATAACCAGCCTTTTTTACAAAGCATGATTATTTCATCGCAGAACCAGGAGAAAAAAGTATGGTTTCCTTTATTCTGTGAGGACTTTGAGTATATATTTTAATAGACCTATGTATTCTTTCTCTTCCGAAGCTAAAATCACTTGCTTCCAAATGGGCTTTTTCCCTGATAATGATCAATCATGAGTGAGCGGTGGGTCTGAAATAATGAGATCCTGTTTCCCTTTCATTCTACCTTTGCCTTCCAATAGTAAAGTCAAGTTTAAGTACAGAGAGAGAGGATGATAGATTAGTTGAGAGGGTTTCTGACAAGAGGGGGAGAGGGAGATAAAGAGAAAAATAATCCAAGGAACAGCAGCTGTTCCATCAAGCTTGGATAAAAGTGCTGCGTAATGTTCCCCCCTTTTGAAATGCTGTGGTACCTCTAGGTCCCCCATCGACATCTCGGCAAGCAAAGGAGGAAGTACAAATGAGATCATGACAATTGGAAAAATTCTGTGGAATGTCATTCAAATCTAAAAATAAAAAGCGAGGCAAATCAATTATCCAGATTGTGGCTTACAAAACAGACTGTATGAAAGCGCATGGAGCTCAAGAAATAGAGCGCCGGAGTAAGCATGTCACAATTTCTGAGGAATAGAAGAAATGATGGGCATGTGAATGTGTGTAAATCTTTCAATTGGCATTTCATCATGTGAGCTCTGTCCCCTCATAAACTCATAAATCAGCAGATAGTATGCCATGATTTACATACGCAAACATATCTGCTGTTGATGCCATTATAGAATGCAGAGACACTATGAATTGCCCAAATGGGGATAACAAATCATACTTATGGACAGAAAAATGAAAGATGGATCCTATCTTCTTTTTTTACTGCTGCACTTGGACTGTCAGTTACAAAAATTATCTTAAAGGGGACATATGCACATTTCCAGATGTATATTTTTATTCTAGGGCTTTACTGGAATAATTTTGCATGATTTACTGGTCAGAAAGCTTCTTATTCTTCTTATACTGCAGTTTCAGCTGCTGTCTCTTTAAGGCCGCCCTCCTGATGAGCTCAATCTGTCCTGATTGGTTAGCTTCTAGAAGCTGCCACTCAGCAGATGTTCATGGTCTACTTAAGTAAACAGTAGTATTATTTCAATGTTTTTCTTATCTTTACTCAGAATGTCAACCTAAAAGCATCCAAAAATCTCTGAGCTAAAATGCAAATCGGAAATATACGAGTGGACAATACAAACAACTTTAGCAGCAACAACCCTAGCAATATTATAATATTAGTAATTAGTCCAATATTGAGCAGAAATATCTCATTCCACTGGCAGATAATTTAGTTTATTTCAAGTTTTTTTCCAAGTCTTTTTTTTAAGAAGATTTTAGTCTTATTTTCTGAAAAAAGAGTAAATTACCCCCAAATTACAAATTAGAGTGAATTATCTGCCAGTGGGATAAGATTATTCTACTCAATATTGGAATATTTGTAACTTAAGATTTCAGTTTTTGCAGTGTTCAAACAGCCAGCGCTGCAAGTAACCAACAAATTCCACATATCAATTCACCTTTTGCATCTGGCTGATTTGTACTTACTGCCAAAAAAAAGCTAAAATCTAGACTAATTGGTGGCTACCATCCTGTTTGCACTCCAAGCCAAAATTTGGAACAATTCTATATCTGTTAGATGTGTAGATACTAACTTTCTGGAATAAAACGCGCATGTCCAGAGCATTGCTGTCCCTTCAATTTTCTCATTTTTGCAATCTTAGTTACCTGTCTGTCTCATAAGGTGACCAGATTTCCAGACCAGAAAATTTCCTGAAAATTACACTTAAACAGAATACTGAGCAGTTATTTTCTGATGTGAATTATGAAGTGTGAATTAAGTGATTAAGCATGAATATTTTCATTTGTTTGAACTGACATGGCTGCTATATCAGAACCCCAACACACTTTTTTTTTGCAAAAAAGCCAAAAAAAAAAAAACACCTGGGTAAGTACCCATAGATTGCGAAAGCTATAAATGATGATATGAAAGCATTATGTTAAGCAGGGGTCTCCAACCCTGGTCCTGAAGAGCCACTGTGGGTACAGGTGCCTGATTCTACTAATCAACCACTAGAGCCCTTGCTAAGGACCTTCATTAGTAGACTTAGGTGTGTTACTGCTTGGTTGGAACAAAAACATGCACCCACAGTGGCTCTTCAGGACCAAGGTTGAAGACCCATGATGTAAAGTGTGTAGAACCTATGTCTTCACGCTACTGTCGCATCCTGGTCTCAGCTCCAAACTCTCATCGAAATATGGTTACTTTTGGCTAAAAAAAAAATAAGATGACAAACTCAAGGCTGGGCGACATGGTGACGCAGGGGTTAGCGCTGTTACCTCACAGCAAGAAGGTCGCAGGTTCAAGACCTCCTTGGTCCTGGGTCTGGGACCTTTCTGTGTGGAGTTTATGTGTTCTCCCCGTGTCTGCGTGGGCTTTCACCGGGTACTCTTCCTCCCACAGTCCAAAAATATGCTGAGGTGAATTGGCGACT
This sequence comes from Lepturacanthus savala, assembly GCA_030544235.1. Taxonomy (NCBI): domain Eukaryota; kingdom Metazoa; phylum Chordata; class Actinopteri; order Scombriformes; family Trichiuridae; genus Lepturacanthus; species Lepturacanthus savala. The sequence continues at coordinate 13,448,768 of CM060469.1, read as the reverse complement.
CTAAATTGCCTGTAGGTGTGAATGGTGTGTGTGCCCCATAATTGGCTGGCGACCATCTGGGGTGTATCCCTGCCTCTTGCCGTAATGTGCTGGGATAGGCTCCAGCAGACCCCTGCGACCCTAATGAGGAATAAGCAGGTATAGAAGATGAAATGAGATGAGAACTCAAGGCTTCAAAAAGGCAGGCCACAAACCAATGTGGCTATGTCTATTATTTATACAAGTGACTAAAATGGACAAATATCAGTCAGTCGTTTATTTATACCAGCTTATTTCTCACTAGGTTCACAGGGACAGGTCACCAACCTATCATGGGGCAAACACACCATTCACTCACACACCCATATCTACGGGCAATTTAGAGTCTCCAACTACCTAGGAATGTCTTTAGACTGTGGGAGGAAGTCGGAAATCCTGGAGAAAACCCATGCATGAACCTGCGACCTTGCTGTGAGGCAACAGCGCTACCCACGACGACACCACATCACCCCATGGAGAAATGTAATATTCGTAAAAAAAAAGAATACTGTATTGTCAGGAAATAAACCTTGCTCTGCTAATAGTTACATCTGCTTTTATGCAGCCCATCATCACTGTCTAATAATAGTGAACATTAGTGGGAGTAAAGTTGATGGCACTGGAACACTGTGTAGCCTGAGTTGGCTGTGTGACAATCTTTGTCTCTAGTGTCCCAGTCAGCAGCAGAGTGTGTGAACGTGAGGTGATAGTCTTCTTTGAGAGTTACAATTGTCGCCTTGGACTATTATTCCATAATATGTGTTTCTGGTGAATTCATAGACTCACATTTTGTTTTGAACATTGTCTCGAAATGAAAAAAGAAAAAAAAAAAAAAAAACATCATGCCTCTTATGAGACCAGCATGGAAAATTCATACCTCTGCCTGGTACTTCTTATTGGAATGAAAAAACATTACTCCCAACGCCTATTGCTTGGACTGAAAATAAGGTTTGAATCATGTGAACGAATGTGTTTTTGGTTTTCTATGCTACAGTAGCTCCCATTTGTTTTCCACATTTCAAATCTTGTGATTGGTTCTCAGACAGTGCATAATGTGTGATATCTAGGTCGCGGATGTCCCAATATGTTGCCTGCATGATAATGAGTAATCCACTTTGCTCTGGCTCTGGCCTGGCCACTGACCCCTGCTGACCTCCTTGGAATTGATTTTGCGCTTGAACCCGAAGCAGGCGCAAATTAAGCCTGGATATCAGCGGAAAGCGCAAGAGCGAGGGAGAGAGAAATTGAGAGGAGCAGAGGAGGAAACAAAAGAGGTGATGGAGAACAGAACCACAGTTTGGGTCTACTGAAAGAAGGTATTTAGCCATGGGAAAGATAGATTGTTACAATGACTTACTTTGATAGAACATCTGTAGGAAAGCAGGACTAAATGACGAGGGCCTTGTGAAAAGCTGTAATTTAATAGCCCAATTTCCTGCCCAGCCCGGCAGAAATATCTGTCTGACACTGACAGCTGATGAAAATGCACCAGGATTTGATTTTCCCCCAAGTGGAGAGCAAGTTCAGACCTATCTCTCGCTCTGTAAAGTCCCGCAGGCAATCCTCAGTGTGTGTGTGTGTGTGCTTGTGTGTGTCTGTAAAGAGAAAAGACAGAAATTCTGTCCATGGCTGCTTCCTCCTCAGGGCTAATGACAAATTTAGTGATAATCGTCATGTTTTAATTGATGTTTCCGCACCACCGACTCAAACCACCGGTGGATTATATCGGGAGGGGAGGGATGAGAGATAGGAGTAGTTTTGTAACTACATGGCGTGCAGTTCCCTTCATTGCACCGGTTCTTGCAACCAATGTGTCCAACGCTCAAGGCTTTTATGCAGAGCGCAGGCAGCCCACCTCTGGGACAGCACAACCTGCTGACAGTCACTGCGTGAAGTAGCTGGTATGTGCAAACCCCATCTTTATGCTGCCACTATTGGACTGGGTAAAAAGCAGCACTATACCTACGCCAAGCTGCTTGATTGCCCGGCGGCCCCCCAGCGCGCGCTGCGGAGAGGACTAATGTATTTATAACCCCTCTCATATGTGCACCCGGGAACAAATTAGAGACAAATGAGGCAAGATTCCTCAGCTCGCCCCGGAAAGCCATGAAATTAGGGCAGCATCGTTTACAGCTAGCACCACATCACAGCGGCAAACAAATGCAACTTTGAATGTGCTCAGAGAATTGCAAAGTGTCTGTATAGTGTAATGTGTAGTATTTTACTGTCCAAGTGGATGTGTACATGCTTTACTCGAGTGGTTAGTTAGAGCTTAGCGTGAGATATTCTTTTCTGCCTTGTTTTTCTTGCGATTTTCTGTTATGATTCTTCTGACAATCAAATCATTGACTACACAGCTACATATCACAGCTACACAAGGCAAGGGCTTTGTGTTTAATGTAACTCTATTATACCAGCCTCAACAAATTGTGGTTATAATAGAGAGAGAGAAAAGAAAAAAACGGTGTGCCTTAAGGTGCCTTTAGCCAGAAAGCGAAGACAGTTGTTGAGAAAGCACGATCGCATACAAAGACAGAAGTTCACTCTACACAGAGCTGAGGGAACGATGAATCGATGTAAGAAAAAAGTTTGAACTCAAGCGAAAAGAAAATGCTAAAAATCCAAGCTGTAGAACTACTTCCTTAAGATACAGAAACAGAAACAAAGGGGAAAAGGAGAGGGTCTGTGGGAAATAAAGGTTTCATAGTGTAGGTAGTGAGATTTTAATTGCCTTTTGATTAAAAGAAAAATCAAATTGTTATGTTTCAAAGCACTCAATCCACAGTGAAATGAACACAGCCATTGTTCAGAAAGTTTGCCTCAAAATGAGAAGTTGTGTCTCAACTATACGGTGATTGCCCACACTCATTCAAATAAACCAATCAGAGGAGAGGATTGTTAATATTGTAACCTGAGGGTTCCATATGTGATGCTTTCAATACTCTGTAGACTCTAATCACTTGATAATAGGAAAGTCTACAGTCCATCGTCCACACAACACTTCCTGAACCTTAGCCACATGACACTGAACTAACCAATCAGAAGCTAGAATGACACTAACCAAGGTAAGTAAGAGGACTACAATAATATAGATTCAGGATATTATTTTAACTGTTTTAAAGACGCGTATAAAGAAATAGATATAAATATTTAAACTTATAAATATGTACATACTGTACATATCGCGTTAATAGAAATATGTAAATAGCTAACTTCATAAACACAAAATATATTTTAAGCAAATTTATTCAAATACAAATTAACATCTAAACCGTACAATGGTAATGAGACAGACACAAAACGACCTGTTTCTTTCTAGAGCTCCAGAGAGAAGCTTGAGAGAGGAGATGTAAAATATATTAAAATGATTTTTGGTGCTTAAAACCACAAATATATCTTGTTAGGGATATCACAACTTCAAAGACAACCCAGGAAAGGTGCACGATATGGGACTTTTAAACAGAAGAAACCTGTGGTGTTTGTGAGGAACGTTTGCTCAATTTTCTTATTTCCACTTGTTTTTTTTGTTGTTGTTGTTTTACAGTTCAACTTTAATATTGTGTCAGCGCTCAACACAGAAATACTACGTGTTTCTATTGTCATTGAAAATGTTGATTTGGTGTAACAGATAGCCATATATAGATCCCTTAATTAGGCTACTCTATAGATACAATTTATAACTACAGTGGCTTAGTGATACGTGTTTATATGTGTATATATTTACACGCGTGTGTATGTGTGTAAAAACATCTTCAAAGTGACAGAGAATGTCACATTTTCAATAGTTCACTTCCAGACACACAGTGTCTGCTCAGCAACAAACAACAAACTCTCTATATATGTAAATCAGATCAATAGGATATCCATACAAACGGCCTGCAGCTGTGTGCTGCCATCAAGCAGCTCACCTAATGTAATAAGGAACATCAATAGTTGATTTTCAAACCTAGTGGTGCAGAGAAAGAAAACGAGGATGATGAGATTAGCGCAGCTTGGCTCCAACGTCGAGCTCCATTTTATAAACAGTCACAATTAACACAGACTGTCATTATGCAGGGGACAATGAGATGAGTTGAGATTAATAACTTCACCGCGTGAGTCAAACTCTGTTGGATTACAAAGACGTGCTCATATTTGTTTCTCAGAGTCAACACTGACATTTGGACGTTTGGATAGGATAATTAATCATGATAAGCTGAAATGCTTGCACGCTTAGACAGGTGTTGTGCAGTGGCTCACGCATCTATTGTACATTGCTCTTCAGACAGGTGTAATAATGCATTTTGACAATCTACTACACAATGTGGTAACACAAAATTAGCAGGTGCGCTCTCTGGCAAAAATGCCTCCATTAACGATACATCCTGGGCTATGTTCCCTGAGGTGGATTAAGCCTGGGCTTAACTAATTGCGATTTTACTAGAAACAGACATGTTTTTTTTATAAAGTGAAAGAAGCTTCCGCTCAAAAGAAATCACATGTAACCTTTTTTGAGGTAATGCAATATCATACTCATCACATACATTTTTGTGACTATGGGAAAGTAAACATGTTTTCAGTTGATGCAAACGCAAGACGCTTCCTCAAACATGCGTTTTGTTTCCTTTTTTCAACTAGTTGTCATAAATCTCCAATAAAGTCGACTAAAATGGTGAAATAACTGGTAATTAAAGGCCTAATATGTAACTCTTTCCCCATCTTTCCAGATTAAAATATCCAAATAAAAATGACCAGACTTAGGATATATATTGTTGAGGTGTGTACTTACATTATCCCAAATATTTCAGATAATTTCAGATAAAACTTACAAAAATCCATAAAGTTATCAAAGTACGACTTGCCTGTCAATTCATCACCCCCTCTACCACAAGAGTATACATTCACAAGATGATCATGCATCGGCTTTTTTTATTCGTCTGCCACAATGACATCATCCTCTTCACCCTCTACCAAAGAGTTTTATGATCATCTCTGTCTGCCTACACAGACTTTTAAAACGCAAAACTGCTTTTTACAGTGTTGTTACCGGTTTTAATCAGTGGGTCTGCTTGATTTAAAGAGAGAATTCCGCTCCTATTAAAAACCTCCAGTGAACACTGAAGGAATCCTAACAAAAAAGCTGACCGCAGAGCAATAAAGACAACACTTCCCATGGTCCCACGCTACCTGAAGACATCATCAAACTGTCTTTTTGTTGCTGTTCTGATTGCGACATCCCAAGTGGCAGAAAATTACCCATTGTGCATTTAAAGTGAAACAACTTTTCGATGTGTTGAAAGGTTTTATAGACACGTCTCTATATGAGCTGTGTTATTTTTTTAGATGTTATGTGAACCATCTTTGTGTCGAGGGTAACAAATGGGTCATACATTTAACACGTGTAATTAGTCTACCTATCGCTTTCATAATCATGTTTCACTTCCACTCTTTGCTTCATCGCTCCCACACTTTCAGACAAAGCAAGAAGAGTACAAGTGTCTACTCATAATCCTCACTTCCTGCACTGCCAGAGGCTATGTTTGGAGTGTTTTATAAGAGAATGGGGGAGATGAAGTTCTCAGGCCTCCTCTCGCTCCCTTGCGTTGCACTGGATTAGTCAATGCACGGTGAATCAGCCGTTTGTCATTGACAGCCTACCAGTGTCTTTTATAGGCACCAGGTGAACTAATAAAGAACTTTGGTATCCTCCGGCCAAAAGAATAGCAATTCATGTAAAGGCAGCAAGTGCATGGAAAAAAAACAAAAAAAAACAGTTTAACATTCCACCAGAGGGATGTTTTTAGTGACTTATTTCATAAATCCTCCATTCCCGAACACACTCACCCCAGCAAAATACATGAATTATTCTTGAAAGCAAAACATATGCATTTTTTTATAGAAACGTTAAAAAGGATCCTGACAGTGGAGACAGAGAATACACTTCATTTAAAAGTAAATATGTGTTTACATGGCTGTGAGTTAGTGGACTCGCAGGTTATAGAAGCATTGTATGCTCTAATTGCGTTCGGTAATGTGTTTTCAAAGCACTGTTATTGCTATTCGTGTATTCAAGCAAGGAGCAAATGGTTCTTCCTGCCCATGGACACATAATTGAGGAGCCTGAGGAAGAAGTAAAATGGGCTGGAAGAAAGAGACATTTTCGGTAAGAGGATGAAGCAACTGCCAACAAAATCAGGGAGTGAGAGACAAAATATGTTTGGAAAGTGTTCAACCACATGTCCCCAAATTATAATTAACATTATGGAACCTTCACAAAGCTACGTGTGCGGGGCTGATGCCAGCAGAGCTATTCCTTTTCATTGGCAGATGCAACTGTGCAGTGTTTTATTATGTTTATTTACATATTTTCTCATTGCCAACCATACATGAGATAGCTTGAGGAAACACATGTTGCCAGAGGGCCAACAAGCAAGTCTGCAGGAGAAATGTAGTATTGCTTAGATACGATGTGTGCATGGATAGAAGATGGGTTACAGCCTCATGATTTGTCTCATTTTATTTAAAAGTAGCCCTTAGGAAGATAAGCTTAAGTAGATTTTTAATGTTTGGCCTAATAAGGGTGTGTTGGACTGTTACATAGTTTTTATAGACAAAATGTACATAGGGTAAGACATGGACATACATTGAGATGAGGAGACATGCAAATATAGTTATTGTAAGAAAAAGGCTACAGTTTATGTTGAAAGTGTGGCTGTCAATGTACATAACAGTTTTTAGGTTGTGTTGATAGGCAAAGTAAAACTGGACTTGTGATAAATCTATAACTTTGTACTTTTTCCTGTATAGTGTAATGACCTGGGCATGTTACTGTTAAAAGTGTTTATAAATAAATGAGTTTAGGCCCAGAATCTGTTCTGTTAGGTGATAGTGCTGGGATTTCCCGATGGTCTGTGAACGTGTCTTGTAGTAAGACGGCTATGGCCCACAGTCGCCTGTGTTAGCGTGAGGAATAAAGTAGCAGCTAATGTGGCTAACATCTTAGCGTGAGGGTTTTGAGACACATTACAATACTTTCCTTACGTTGCACAATGGTGCAAGTAGAAACGAGACAATGAAGCTTTGAATTGCAACGAAAGCGCTGGGAAACAATGTGAGGAGGAGCATTGTGATACAAAGCTTTGCACTATAGCACAATTGCTGCTGCAGAAGTGTGATAGATAAGTCTATGGGAGTTTAACTTTTAATGATAACGATGTTTTAAATATCCATAAAAAAATCCACAAAAAGGATATATACTATTGTGCTAGTCACAAGCTATATACAAAAGCTAAGGTTGATCTGACAGACACAGAGATACGCAAGACAAAGATACCCCTTGCTGTTATAGGTAGATTTATCCCTTTTTCTGGCTCATATTCGAATGCGGTACAAAAAAAAGCAATCTATTTCCATTAACATGTACACCTTAAGGCAGCCGTCGGGTAAGTTAGGTACGTGATTAATAAAACAATAATTGTGCAAATTAGATGTGGTGGATCTCTCACTGAGTTGGGCAATCATCAGCTACTACTATATGTGTGTATGTGGTTAGTAAATCATTGTCAAGACTTGCTGGTTAATGATGGTGACTCATTACAGGTTTGAGGAAGTGAGTCACGAAACAACTGTGGAAAACAGGAGCTCCGAGACACTTGCAGCATTGATACGAACGCCGTATCTTATTTCTTTCATGGCAGAAGGCTGGAAGAAGAAAAAAAAAATCATATCTTTCTTTTTCAAGCCTGATGGCTCTGCCATCCTGAGGCCTCTGTTCTAATCACTGACCGGTGGATGTTGAGTGGCGGGCACATGTGTCCTCGTTAATCCTTTCTCTTTCTTCGCAATAAATTATGCACCAGAAAAAGCTTTTTCCACCTCAATGGATGTGTCCCTTAATCCCTGGCTCCTAAAACCTGTTTAATCTGAACTAAGTCATTAAAACAGTAAAGGGATATCACAAAGGACTTTCAAGCCAATTGGCTTACCGGTAACGTGATTAGATCATCGATCTCTTTGCAAAGCTTTGGGCTTCCAGGTGCGAAATGACTATTTAATGAAATCAGAGAAATCTCGTTACTAGAAAATTACTGATCAAAGTTAAGACCAGGTGACTGGGGTGGCATTGGTATCCATGTATCTGGGCAAAGGTATTTATTCTCCATATCCCCTCTTGACATTACCGAGAACGTATGGAGCTAGAATGAGAGATTGTGTTCTTAATCCCTTACCAGCCACTATCCATACCGCTATGCATCTTTAACAGGGATTGCTGCTTTAAGCTTTGATAGTGATCACCATTGAGCAACATGCTTTTTTCCTAACCAGATGCACTGAAAGGAAGTGGCCTAATGTCATTGTAGCCTGATTAATGCAACTGCAAGTACCATCTTACCCTTTCGATTTTTTTTCCTTTTTGTCCCGCAGACTTAGGATCACACCTTTGACGGCATCATCTTAACGTTGCTTAATACCTAAACTGTACCTCCCTGGCCTTGTCGTTATCAAGCATCACTGATCTCTGCAAATCTCGTGAACTTTGCTTTAACATGCAGATGACAGGGATCAAGCATAAACCTCCACAAATACATCTCAAACATATCCAGACCTCCTCCTCACCTGAAAGTGGAATATGACCCAGCACCACCGAGGAGATTATTATTGTCCCCTCCCATTGCTAGAAATAAATAATTATACCACAGGAGACCTCTTTTCTAATTAATGAGAAGAGATGAAATATCACTTAATTTCAAATTTAATTACGAGCCATAATATTTCCTTCATTGGACCGCCTGCTAATGCTGTGCAGTTTCCAGCTGCTGATGAATGCGCTGTGTATTAAAAACATGAACATTTACAGTTCCCTGGACCGTACATGAAATTTCCCATGATAGGAACATTCTGTAGGATGTGAAAAATACCAGGAAACACACACACACACACACACACAAGCCCAGTCACAATATACACAAAACAGACCACCATCAGGACAACACAAGATAAAAAGGTTAATAAACACTTGGTAATGAAAATTAATGACACAAATCATACACAGGCCCTGACACACTTTTCCCTGTTTAATTGCAATGGCTGCAACGCACTCATTTTAATTACCTATATTGCAGCATTGATGTCCTTCAGTGTCAGGCTTCAAAGTTCTCCCTGTGCGTATCACTACAGATGAGCATTTAAGGCCATTATCATAACCATGACAAAGGTATTGACTTCTACCCTCAGATGAGTTTTGCTTATGCAATAAGAATTGCCATTAATTGAGGTAATGAGGCTTGCATACTGACTTTCACCACCACTTTTGGTCTCAATCATATAGTGATGATTTTGCATAAAGGGGATTGGCTGGACTCCAGGCTGAGGTCATTAGTAATATATGGTTGTCATTTAGTTTCACTTTAAATCTAAAAAAAAAAAAAAAATGAACCGGGTACTTTACAAATCTGGAAAAATAAAACTTGAGAGATACTTATACACTTGATGGTGGCTCTACTTTTTCTTTGATAAAACAGAAGCTCAGAAATTCCCCTTTACGGGCATGAGCATGCTTTACTTTATTTAACAGCACAAATTGGCACATTCACCGGATTCAGCAAGGTTGCAAGACGTCAATCAGTGATCAATATAACTGACAAACATGCTTCAAAATGAATTAGAATCCACGCACGCGTCGAAGACAGAACAATTTGGTTTGAGTAGGAATTCCACAAAGGCCGGGACTAAATTGTTTACCAACGACTGTCTGGAATCATGTCTCGGGAGTGGAAACGCGCAAGAATCCGCAACTTGCTGATTTAGCGTTTTGTAGCACCAAATAAATAAATAAAAACCGGAGGCCTGCTGCTGGCTACGTTTTGATGATGGATTCTGAATAATGCAAATATGATAAATTAGCCAACATGTAGAATTTCACAAATTAATTGTAATTAATCATGTTGAAGTTTTCAGAGGTGTAGTCAGTGATAATGTTGTCTGTTTGATGTATTGCCCGTATGAAACCCAGCATGTGGATCAACCCTTGTCTCTGGGCAGACGCTCGCTGGTCTCCAGTTTGGCTTGTGTTTTTCCTGTGTGGTTGTGTGTGTGCGTTGCCTTCGGTGTGTCCTCCTCATTCTACTCCTCAGATGGGATTTCATTTTAATTGACAGTTACCCAGATCCATTCATCAAAATGACAAGCATAGGGGAGGGGACTGTTGAGGTGCACCCTGAATGTACTCAGCAAGCAATAGAGGTGGAAGAGTTTCATTTGTGTGTCCGTCCATCTATCTGTGTATTTGCCTGTATGTCTTTCTCCAGTCTTTTTTAGCTGGCTCCAGATAGGTCAATCTTAGCATCAAACTGCAGCATCTTATATTTGTTAGTGTGTGTGTGTGTGTGTGTGTGTGTGTGTGTGTGTGTGTGTGCGCGGTTGTTTGTGAGCACAGGGTGCATAGCCTGCCGATCCATTGATCTCAGGCTTCCTCTGTGAAGTCTGGCCTTTGTCTGCCAGATCTACCTCTTCTGCCGTCTTTCTTTTCCCTGTCATTCCCTGACACATGGCTCTGACACATCCTGAGTGTTGCACCGGTGGGAAAATAACACATATCTCTGACCTCTTGAACTCTTTCTTCTCCGAAAGCCCTAGAGAAAGAATGCTTTAGCTGCCCACGCCTCTTTAAATGTCTACCAAGGGACAGGGCTATTGAGACAAGGGGGGGGGTGGGGTGTCAGTGGGGTGGTGGTAGAGAGACATTTCAAGACAGGTATAGATCTTCAGCTGGTATGGGTATCGAGCAAAACAGCCAAGGATTTATAGCATGCACACTTCATGTATTGTGCATGGACTGCAGAGAGCTCAGAGTAATAGACAGTGTTGTCAGCAGTTCTCTGCCTGGCTTTTCCTTTTTGGTGTTAAATCACACGTCTGTATACAAAGCTGGTCAATTCTTTTCCGGGCCGCCGCGTTCAGTGTTTACTGTATCGTGCTTAAGATCCCAAAACAAATTGACATGCGGAACACCTTTTACTGTATGTACAAGCCGAGAACAACAGATTGACTTAAATGGAAAATGCTTAGTTAACATACAGACCCTCAGATGATGGGCTGTCACCTGTCATATCCGACCCTCGTGAGGCCCGCTCGGTATTCCGCTCATACGCTATGTGACAAATGGTCATAAACACTTCCCATCAGGTGATTCCAAAGCTGAAAAGGGGGCTTGTTGTGGGGGAGTGGGGTAGGGAGAAGGGGGAGGGGGGGGGTCACATAATGTTGTCTTTGGATCAGCCCAAGGAAGCGATGTCACAGATCATTCATGGAGCCGGTGTTGTATACATTAAGGAGGGAGGGGAGGGGATTGGCGGAGGCCTCTCCACAGCAACAGAGGAGAGCCTATGGAAAATGGCCCAGCTACCTAGCCAAGATGGTGATGTCATCAGAGTGGAACATGCATTTCCACATGCTGTCTGCTGGGCTGCATGTATGTGTGTGTGTTCCTGGTGGGAGTCAAATGAACACATACACACCTCCTACATGCTGCATCACCTTCAGACCGTCCTCAGCTGTACCACAGGGATGTTACCTCCTGAATGATTCTCTCATGTATATTGAATGAACTGCACAACAAGCTCATGTTCATGGGTGATTTATCTTGCTCAGGTGTGATAGTGTCAATATATTGATTAATCAAGCAGTGATTGAGGACCATATGCTCTACTGATGATTAATATTGATAACTACGTGCCATCCTGCACTTGACAATACAGATTCAATCGGGCACACATATCTCTGCTACCAAATACAAGGTTGAATGAGTGTGTGTGTGTGTTTAAGAATGTCTTACCAAGTGTAACTGGTGACCCGAGGGATTACATCTCCCCCCCGAAGCTCCCGATCACATTGTGTACCGGCAATAGCGTATTGTATCACTGTGGGCAGCCTCTTAAAGAAGTTTGAAAATGTGTGCAGCTTGCGCTTTATTCCTTGGTTTCTAATCCGTTTTGGGCTCACAATGGTGCTTTACTCAACAATAGTAAAAGCGGTGAAAAGGGACAACTGCAAGCGTGGCCACAGCGTCTGAGCACTGATTTCATGCGCAGGAAGGGAAAAAGTAAAAAAAAAAAAAAAGAGAAAAAAGAGTGTGTGCGCATGCACAGTATTAAGCACATGCCAGTCAGCTTGCATGAGGTCATAAAACTGCCCCCTTGCTCCCCGTGCACATAAGCGAAATGTATGTAAGTTGTACTCATCAGAGTGTTGGCAACGTGTTAATCTAGTTAGACGGAGTGTTTGAATGGCAGCATGCATGACAGGTTTGTGTTTAACAATATATCTTTTTAAGTCTTTGGTACAAGTGTTGTCACAGCTGCTGAAACTTGGCATGGGACAGGGAACAAAAGGGGGGGGAAAAAGTAGGCATCAGTGCATGGGCAACTAGGACCTCAAATAGACAGGGAAAACAAATCTACATGTAAGATCTCTATAAAATCTCATATACAGTAATCCACAAACTGTCAAGCTTTTTTTTTTAAAAAAAGAAAGTAAATGTTCACGACACCAGCTAATCAGGACAGAGAGGCAAAACAGTAACGAAGGCTAATTTATTTACATTACCTTCGACATAATTAGATATTAATGTGGCACTTCTAAGAGGAAAATGTGTTTAGACTGTAATCAGACACCACTTAAATACAGGATAGGTTCCTCATTAATAAATCATACTAAGGTGTGCTCCCGGCAGCTGAGCTGTTGTTTTTGATTTTTTTTTCTCCCCACCGCTTCTTCTCTCCCGTGCTTGGCCGCAGACAGAGACCGGTGGCGGGGCTGATTTGTTGCCCTGCATTACGCTGACAGATGGACTGATTGTTGACAAACAGTTCAACTCAATGCCAGCGCCGCCACGGTCATCTTCACACCGCTCGCCTGACTGTTTCGCCGTTGTGTGCTGATTTGCTGGAGTTCCCCCTGGATGACAACCATGCTTCATCCCTCACTTTCATTGCACCATAAAAGGGTCCTCTGTGGTGCTGGATGCTGCTGTTTACTGGTTAGTCTTTGTCATCATTACGGTGTCAGGGATAGGATAACCGAGACGGAGAAGGGGCTGTGGGAGGGGGGGATGGCCGGAGGGCGGAGACCATAGCCGGGACAGGAGTAGCCTAGGACCGCACGGATCAGATCATCTGACCGTTCATCTTCATATGTCCTAGTCCCCAGCGGCAGCCGAGCGCTTGGGAACCCGGAGGGGAAGGACACAGACCCGTCGCCATGGCTAAAACATGTGTGTCTAGCGTAGCTAAATCTTCATTGAGAAGCTACGTGGCAAAAATCTGTTTTGTTGTTCACAAATATGAATCCAAGCAATGGATTTGTGTTTGCATTAAAACTCAGTGATTCTGAAAGATTAGCTGAATGAGCGCTCTAAGTTACAAAGAGTCTTTGATGTACAAAATGATTTGTATGCTCTGTGATCACATAGCAAACACCATGGGGTGTTTTTGGGATTAGCGAGTTTCTGAGTGTCTGTGTATTTTTTTTTTATCTGTTTAGCATATATTTTCTGTTCTCTGCACCTGAAATAGAGGCCTCACCTGTGGATGAACCTGAGCTTTTTTTTTTTTTTTTTTGAAGGGGCTGGGGTGGAAATGTGTGGGCTGCAGACAAACAGCATTCTCGCTGACTATGGGAGAGGATCCTTTAGGTCCTGCAGCAGTCTGCTCTGCTACTGGGATAACAAGGGGACTCTGATCTCATCGTGCCACGGCTCACTTTGCCGGGAAGGAGCAGGATGATGTAATGCTGCTCGCATAGCAGCAGCACTCACTTATCAGATGCTATGGGAGAGAGAGGCTGAGGAGCAGAGGCAATAATAACATTTTGATTTTCATGTAGCATTACTGTACACTACACATCTCTACTGCACTTAATTGGAAATAAATCGGGACGGTTATTTTCCTATCAGCAGGATGTGTTGATTATTTAAGTTTATGTGGGCATATTTTAAATCGCAACGCTCTGAATTTATGTGCTTGACAACTCAAAACGAGGTCAGTAGCGGAGCCAGAAATGCGTTGTGAAAAAAAAAAAAGCACACTCACCAGTATATTCAGATCATGAATAGTCGCCTAAAGTTAAGAATGATGTGTTGGACAGTTTAATGGCAAATCACATATTCCGTCTAATTCACCTTCTACCGAGATGTATAAATTACCAAATTAATTGATTGCTTTTTACAGCAACCTACAAAAGAGCCTATCCATTTACATTACCTTCATCTTTCCCCTTGCCACAGTACAAGACAGTCACCTCCAGAGAATCATACGACTCCAGTCCTGTATAATGCTGTGGTGAGAATATTATACTGTGGATTTTATACTGGGTAATTAAAGAGATCACTGTTTTATGTCCTAGGCAGGGATGGACCTTCCCTGATTCACAGCCCTACACACTAAAGTGAAATAGCCTTGTTCCTACTCTTGACTTCTCCAGTTTAATTGTCCTTTGTGTCAGACTTATTTCATCTCTTACGGCCCTAATATACGATACATAGAGAGCATTCTTCTCTTATATAAAAAGGGCTATTGATGCACTGGAGCAAAGCATCACACCTGTCAGGGTGTGATGATGAGTGTGACTGCATCACCTGCCTCTGCCCTCTTACATCACCTCCTTTTTCTTTTGGCACAGTGTGGCAGCGCGAGCGCAGAATTCGACAGCGCCTGCAGCCACGGCCCCCGGTCCCGTCCGGCTCTCCTTTCCTGTACGAGTGCCTCGGAGGTGAAGCATGTGTCAGGGGCCTCGGATGATGCCAGAGAGTGGGAGATGAGTCAGATGAACACTTGTCAGGTGATGTCATCTCCAGTGAGCGCTGATGACCGGCCCCAGCTGTTTCGGTGCACTGAGGCGCGCTCTGCGGCACCTGTCTGAAGGCGTTTCAGCTCGCACAATTGCGGCACAGAAACAGGCTCGCTACTCACGAGGCTTTCATAAGCCCCCGGTGATGAAGCCAACCGAGGTCAAACGGGGCAGGCAGTACATCTCCAACACAGCCTCGTTCTGTACAGTCAACGGTGCTAAGACCAGTTCCAGTTGGCGGAGAGTATCCTTGTTTATTAGGATAATTACATTTTATTTTAGCAACCGAAATGTGTCACAGGTGTTACAAACCTCTCAGCAATGCTACCATTCGTATTACTGATGACATCAGTTCTGACACAGACACGGTCATCCACATTGTGTAAACAGTGTAGTCACACGCAGCTTAACCTCAAATGGTCTTTTGCTCTAAAAAAAAAAAAAAAAAGAAAGAAAAAAAAAAGACAAAGCATTCCCAGAACAAAGTTGTCAAAGTTGATTCTTATGCGTCGCTATTTTGTAATAAAACTCCAGGAGGTGAATGGAAATGTCGAGACATGCCGCGTGTGTTTTTCAAATGTTATATAAAGATTGAATCAGCTGGAATGCATGACGCACACACAACACAGAGACAAGCTCCTAACTTATAGTAAATCAAGAACTGTTTCACTGTAATAGCTGTACTTTGTAATAGCCATCGCAGTGGAATAACTCTGATTTAATCTAGCCGGCAATCAATATTTTTTGACTTCTATGATTGATGAGTATTAAGTAGGACTATTAACAGAGAGGGGGGAAAAAAAAGTGTCGAAGTCTGAATCCCACTGCCCACCACTCAGTCAAAGCACTAATGTGAAAGGGAATAATTTGTCAGCTAATTCACAAATAGGTTTAGAACTGTGGACATATTTTCATAATGAATATGTGAATTACTTGTGCATTGATTTCTATTGTGTGGGAAAATGGGAAATGTATAAAGAACTGTCCGCACAGGCGCCTGCAGACACACTTCATTGACGTTTCACTTGGAGACTACGAGAAATATTGCATATGCTGAAACCAGCAGATTGTGTATTTAAAGCCTCTGGTGAATCAAGGTCACGGCAGTGACCCTTTTAGTAGTAGCTTGTCATACATTTAGCAGAGCAGGGGATCATTTCAAACTGTCCTCCATCACATTATGACAGATCTTAATTGACTACCGATACAGCTTTGCTGAGTTGACGGAAAAAATCAGATTTTAATCTAATCACTTCAATATACCTGATTGGCTCCCAGCAACACTCTGGCATATTAAAACATTTGCATTGCAGAGATAGGTCAGAGAGCTTGTGAAAAACTAAATCCCACACATTGTATATCAGGTTAACAAATGGATTCATTATAGCTTTTATAGAACATTAAAGACACTAAGTAAAATGTGCCTTTGTATGCACAATTAATGGGGCTTCTTTATTTTACAGCGTTCTAGTTAGGCTCCGTCACTTGAGGTTTTGTTAAAAAAAAAAAAAAAATCATGTCACTGCTCCTGGGAATCAATCTTTCATTCTGTAATGCAAACATTTGGAGAAGTTTAAAAGTTTAATGCACTGAACTCCACTTACCCCCTCACAATGCTTTCCCTTCAGTCTCTACACAACGTGTCTCTTTTCCATTTTTTTTTTTTTTTTTGCTCTTCCTACCACACCAAGACAATTTTCAGTCAGTCAGTCTTCCCAGGTTTATCACTGAACCACATCATTAAGAAGTGCCCCATGGATCCCTGTCTAAACTGCGCGTTGACTAGCTACCGCCAGCTCGCTGGATAAAAAGCCCAAGGCTGAGCGGGCTGACATTCCCCTGCACAAAGGTAAATGATGGCACAGAGGATGGTGGTCCGGCGTCCCCTCAGTGGTCTTGGGGGAGAAGGCAGGGAAGGAGAATGATGATAGATTGCAGGGAGAGGGGGGGGCTAAGCGGATGGATCAGGCCTCTCGTACCCAAAGAGCACCATCTGCTGTCAGTTCAGGTGACTCATTCAACTGCGCTGACATGTGCATGTAAAGGAGCACGCTGAGAACACATCAGACTGCCGTCAAGCGCGCCGATGATGTGCTGAATATGAAAGAGGGAGAGAGGAGGCTGTGGAGGGAGAAGCGCTGTGGAAAGAGACAGGTGGGGTATTGAAAGCACCGTCTCTTTTATCTTCACAGCACATTTGTGAATTAATCCAAACAAACAACTCGAATTTTTTATTTTTTTTTTAAATAACTTTAATTCTATTTTCATGATCGTTTCTAAAGATGCGGCATGCTGCTCATTTGTCTTATGAGAACCGTCTCAAAGAAAACTGCAGACACAGAAAGGTACTATAGGGAAAATATATGTGATGTATTTGACATTCTTGTAAATGAAAGCAAAATGAAAGCTGTTGTAATGCACTGTAACATTAATATCCATCATGAGTTTTCAGTCTGAGCCCTTAACATTTCCCCTTGTGTAAAAGAAGGCTCTATACACATTCTTCCCATGCAGTGCGCGCCTGCCTTATATTGGCGATATTTCATCCATAGAACCCCATGTGTACTACTAGAGTGAAATAACAGGATAGCTGAGGGGCGAGAAGCCAGTCTGTGCTGGTATCAAATGACCGTGTCTGGCCCTTTTAAAACAATGAGCTGTTTATGGTCAATTTTAACAAGCTGAAGTACTTCTGAATGTTGCCTTCGCCCTGAAAACAGCTTGGAGCGTCAGAGAGGAGAGCAGCACACAACTGCCTAGTGTCATTGCACAAGCACATAAAGAAACTCCCCCCGTTTACTGCAGGCTATGGGTCACACAAGCATGTGAAATGCGTAATGCTGGATGTGTCTATTTCGAATATATATAGGAAACGCTATCGAGCACCGATTCGTTTCACATAATTCTCCCTAAAAACAAGCAATGTCCTTTTTTTATTTCTTAATAATAAAAAAAAAAAGATTCCCCCAGAGGGGCCACAATTACATATTTCTGCAATGAGGTGTGGGGTCAGATTCGAGGCAGGGCCTTGTCATCTCCGATTTCATTTCAGGGGTCCAGAGGAGCCTAATTGTCAATAAGGAGCAGCTGTATTGACACCTGTGACACTGCTCTGGTTCGCCTCGGACTCCCGGCCGCTTGCTCCCTTGCCCACTGGAGGAACAGTCTCGGGAGCGACGGGGGGGGGGGCATGCGAATACTTAAAAGGTTGCAATTTATGAAAGGCCGTGACATCGGAGCGCTGATCAATGCCATTCCATAGGCCTCGAATACAGTGCCGCGATTGATTCTATAGGTGATATTGTTACTGGGGATCTGCAGACACCCTGCAAGTGTCAAGAGGGGACGCGTGCTCAAGTTGAAAAGAGGCAATTCTATAGGATTTGCGTCAGTCAGATTGTGCGGTTGGACAGTGATGGGAGCTCCCGCTGACCCCACAGGGTGATGCACGCTTGTCAGTGGTAGACAGGTTTAAAGTGCAGACGACAGGGGGAATATTATATTATGGTGAATAGCCGCTTGCCGGCCGGCAGCAATCAAACGGCCTCTCCTCGGCTAAAACCTTTTTATTACGGACAACGGCGACGGTGTAAGATGGGATGGATAGATGTATGGGATTCTGATGAGATGATCCCGACAGGTCTACCCAAGGGGAGGTGGAGTACATTAGTGCACATCAATGCCAGAGGAGGCGAGCTCACGGTGTCGAGCCACACACTGTGTTATGCATATACTAAGAACAATCTCCTGAGCCTGAGAGTGACTTAAGAAGCGTGAGATTACTTTCAGCAACAAAGAAACGCATCACTTTCATAATATATTGAAAATATAAATAATATAAAAAAATAAGTACACGTTTGACTTTTGCATTATGGATATTTTCAGAACTTGACCTGGATAACAAATGCAAAAGGGTTGCGAACATATCTTTGTTTTGTTTTTTTCCTTGAATGTGAATTATATGGAATCATGTTGGGAGAATTCGTTTGCAAAACAAAAGGAAACACATTGATGCAGAATGGCATTACTTTGTCAGAATGTGACAAGGTTTGTATGGACACACACACTCTCTCACACACATACACCCGTGGAATGTAAAGTGTATGTACTACTACATAAGTACAATTGTATTAGTGTCAAAATATATTTATTGTTAGTGCTGTCAGTCGATTAAAAAAAATAATTAAATTAATTACAGGATTTTGTAATTAATCAAATTAATTGCATTTTAATGCCATATATGCTAAAGGTCTCCTGATAAAGAATTTGAATTCTAGGATATTAAAAAATTGTAATGCATGACTAATCAATTGAATACAGTAAGAAGAGAATATCTGATTTCCAATTTTTTATTCATGAATTAAATCCAAAAGTAAAGGTCAACCACATTAAACCAGTTAGGCCAGGTGCATTATTCAAAAATGTAAAACAAATACAGCGATTCAGTTAATATATATATATATATATATATATATATATATATAGATATATAGATAAATATATATTAATAATAATATTATATATAATATAATATTAATAAATTAATAATTAAAATAAGGCTGTCTCAAATAGGCACTTAAGCTCAATATAGCAATTCAAAAATGAATAATAGAAGTTGTATATTTTGCGCTGCATTGTGCCAACATAATTTTGCTCGGTGAGAGCAAACCCGTCTGGTTTGAACCAATCAGAATTAGCGATGCTTATAACGTGACCACGTGTCCATCGGCCAACCAGAAACGCATTTGTTCAGCTCGGCTCGCCTTGCGTTGCATAGCAACCAGAGACGCCCTCAGACTTGTCGCTCCATGCCAAACGGCACAGACACTGAAACAGCGTAGATTACACGAAACGAGCACACTGGAATTGTTCCAGCACTCGGATAATGTAACTAATCTGACTTTAGTACATTGTTTTCTTTATTGAACATGAGATTTTAACAGGGAGCTTCTTCTCCATTTTTAACGGAACGCCGTTCCGGTCATGAATCTTTCAACGGAATGTAGTTCCGGACAGTTCCGGTTCACTTTTACCCCTGAGCTCGCCACCGTTGATACTCATAATTAATTGCGTTGAATTGCGGCGTAATGAATTAATCAAATTAACACGTTAAAATGACAGCTCGACTTATTATTGACAAATAAATATAGTGGAGTAAAAAGTATATGTCCCACTAAAACATAGAGTGGAAGTATACACTAACAAAGTGCAACATGCAGCTGTTCATTCAAACGAATAACTGCCATTTAAAACAGGATCAAACTGATCAAATCAAATTTGATTGTGAAAGTCATTGTTATGCATTTAGAGACATCAAGTTTTATTTACACTGAACTAAATATATGTCTGAAAGACCCAAACAAAGGTTTTGATTTCTCTCAAATTATTATTTTTTCTTCCTGACCTGCAGATAATATCTTTAGTTTGAGTCAAATTGTATTTGCAAGTGAGCATTGCCAAGCCCTGTGCTCTCTTGCAGGAATGCTGGTCTAGATGCACCATTTCACATCGTGAATGTTGTGTTATGTCCTGACTGGATTTGGTTAAAAAATATATATAAGCAGCAAAGCATTTGCTGACAGTTGAAGTTTGTGTGTTTTTATGTTGTCAATATTGCGAAGTAAAGCATAAATTAAAATGTCTAGCTAGCCACCTTAAATGAGGTGATAGCTGGCATGACTGGAGCTGGCAGTAGGTGGCTTTACCACTAATATTATGACCATGAATAATAATATATTTATTTATAATACCATTTTACAAGCATCAGTGACGAAAGCCAGCAAAAGACATTTCTAGAGCAGTTGGGCTAACATCCAGGGCTAAAGTTCATACATTTAAAGTAATCTGTTGTCTTTTTCAGTTAAAAGTGAATACATTTAAATGTATTAAGTTTGGTTCAATAACTAAAATCATTTGGATGAAGGCAAAGAATTAAGGTTGAGTCAAGTGCAGTATAATTGTTTTCATCAACAATAATTCAATTTAGAGTCAAATATTTTAGATGTGGTATCTGGATATTTTTTTTTTTCAGTTTGAGCAGGGTTATACTTTGTTTCAGTGTAAATTAGCATAAAATGAGAATACTCAAACAGAACAAGTACGTCAAAATTGTACTAAAGTATGTAGTAAATGCACTTAGTTAAATTCCTCCATTGTACAGGCAGGTGCAAACACATGCATTCGCCACACACATAGTACACCACTACAGCTATCTTCTTCTAGTGATGTGGAGATGTAGTTAGGCCAGTGTAACTGTCTTTACAAAAACAGCACCAGAACATTAAAATAATGTCTGGAACGGACAGGAAGACTCCAGGGCGTCATGAATAAATAATAAAGTTCCAAAAGCGTGCATTCCTTTGTATTGTGTTGTATTTGTCAATGCTGGCAGACGCACATGGATGTGGGTGCAGGGCTTGCTGGCAAGCAAATAAATAAATAAATAAGTAACATGTTCAAAAGTGCAAGTTGGTGTTAAGCCTATGTGACATACAAGCGATTTCTAACGGGTCGCGTTAACACAGCACTGAACATTTAGGTCTGTTATTCTTGCTTTCTCTACATTTTTTTGCTTTCTAAAAAAATCTGGCCGTTCATTGCTCCACCATTCGGTGCATAAATCAAGAGTAGGGGTACGTTACACTTGGGGAAAAAAATAAAATAAAACAATACATTTGATTACTTTGACAGGTAACACTCTCACCCATCAGCGAGATAGGAAATCTTTCATTTTTGATGAATTACAGGGTGGTTATAAATAAATAAACAAGACTGATGATGTGGAATAAATCCAATTTACCATGCAGAAGATAATCAATACATTAACCTGGAATCCCATGCTAAAGCACCTTTAGTCGACAGTACAGTATGTGCTTGTTGACTTTAATTGCAAAAGTGTTGGATGCAGTAGCCGTGGGCAGACAATTGATAGTAGCCATTAGCAAATGATTAGGTGGCTTACATTTCCGACTTTTGCGGGAGAATAAATGAATTCACCTGCAAATCTATAATGCATGACTTTATATTCAGAATTTCCACCAGAGAGACTTCTTGGCTCTCTGCTTTCCATCGTGTACACAGAGAGGCTGGCAGCTCGTTGAAGTCAGGCGTCCACAGTGTCTGTTTGGTGCCAAATTGTAGCTGTTTATTCAGCCAAACGCGGCATTATAAAATGTGTTGCTGTGAAGATTTATAATGAGACTGAGATGGTGGAGTGAAACCGCAGGCTTCCCTTCATTCTGCCTTCTAGACATGGCGCAGCCGCCGACATATCAAAGACGTTCTTTATCAGTTCCAATTATTGAGAAATTCTGTCATTTGAGCCACCTGAACCACTATGTCTAATTTCTTCAAGTGGTGGAAGCCTCTTTAATGTTTGAAACCAGATCCGTTCCCTGTGGGTTGTCTATTGCCCTGAAAACAAATGACAGATTGCACAGGCGAAGTCCTAACTTTTCAAGAATAACAGACACTTAGTACTATTTCGTTCCCCCCGTCGAGATGCGGCACGTTGCCAAGTATTTTACCTCGCCATCTCGACGTGGTTGCTTTTCTTCAAACCCAGCATTTGTTTAAACCGCATGAGGTCTCAAGTGTTAGTGGGGATTCAGACTGAAAAACAGCCCTGCTATAAAAAAAAAAGGGCAGGATGATGTGCTGGTGAGGATGTAATGTTTAAGGAAGTGGTGACATCGTGAAATATGATGCAGGAAGTTCCCTTTGAGTAACAGATTAACTCATATTTCTTGTCATATTGATTGCGTGGGCAATGTGGAAATAGGGGCTTGGTTCAACTTTTTACCACATGACCCTACTTTTTTTTTTTTTTTTTTTTTAGAATCTCTGAAAGGCCTGTGGTTGTTTCACACAGGGCTAATGTCAGTCTAAAAACGGCCTCAGATGTTGAAGGTGACTGAATTACTGTGTGTTCACCTTCATTTTTTTTCCAGCATTTAGCTCACCAGTGAGCTTTGCTTGGGTTGTTTGTCCATGTTCTAGGACACATGGGTAGGCAGTAATCAAATAGAGAGGAACTGAGCGTATGGTGTCCTCAAACCTAATTTGGCTGCTTGCTGCGCTGACCCCCTGACCTTTGACATTCCAACCTGACTGGCGAGGATACTGAATCATTTATTTACTTTGTCAAGACATAAGCCAGACGAGGGGATTTCAGCTGCATGGTAAGAATCTTTGGAACTCAAAACGCAAATAAGAGCCAAATTAAAATGTAAACAGCTAAGGCTATCTAATAGATGACCCCCACAATAACAGACTAGCCCCTTTTTGACAGCTAATCAGTATTGATTCGCAAGAAACATCATCACCAGTGTTGGGGAGGATTTTCCAAATGTAATCCAATACAGATTACTGAATGCAGGCCCTAAAATGTCATTTGTAACACACTCAAGAAGAAACATTTTAAATACTTTGGATTATGTTCAGAAATTGTCAAAAATTGTCTTGTTGAGCTAAGTTCTTTGGGTCACTGTGTAGATGAAGCTTTTGGGAATGACATTACTGGTCTATAGGAAAAAAAAGTTATGTAAGTCACCAAAAACTGCCAAGGGTATTAAATGAAAAAAAAAATCTGTCTTGACTCATGCAGAACCCCCTTTATAATAAAATATACTATACAAACAGGCTTTGTTTGATGATTCTTAAGACAAGCAACATGGATATGGATAAAAAAAAGTTTAGGTGCCAATGTTTAATTCATCATATATTTTAAGGTAAATGTGGACTTAAAGGATCCATCACCAATTATTTTGATATTGTTAAATTGTTGTTTGATTGTATGGTCTGGGGCAGGTGCAATGAATGTGCACAAAATGTTGGGGAACTAAATTTGTTAATTTCAGAAGAAATAAAGTAATCCCTTCAAGTAATTTATTTTAAAAAAGGAACTGTAAATACTTAACTTGGTTACTTGTATTCTGTTATTCCCCGACCCCGCCTTTTAAATTACTCATTATGTTGATTTCGATTGAACCAGATCAATTAGATCAGTTATCGAGGTAATAACTTGTGGTCGCACCAATGCTCGTCAATAGGATTTGTTCAACTGTAGAGGTGACCGGGCCTGTGGAGACTAATATACATATCAATACCCGGGCCATTGCTCTTACATGTTCACAAAGAGTCTGTTGTGTTGAACAAATGGCATTAATCAAGGACCATTCTCGGGTCAAAGGTGAAAAGGAGCGAACAGAACCTGAGAGAGCACTTATGACAGACCTTAATGACAAAAAAGCAGCAGGCTGCTCGCTTCCCCTTTTCCTCTCTGGCTCTTTCTTTATAGCTTATTTGCCTTTGCTAGTTTCTAACCGCGTCTCCAGAGGATTATGCAATGGTGGCTTGCCACATGTCTTTTTCCAGGGCTATACTTGTGTAGCTCCACTTACCCTTTACACAAACTCTCAAGGCACACCCAGCATTAAAAAACAGTTTTTTTGGAGTTAACGGTGCCTCTGTACAAGCGATTCATCAGCAGTGCTCTCGTTCTCCTGCTGAGCTTGTCCCGTTGCCTCTCCAATAGTCAGCCAGCGCATTCGCATGTTCTGCTCAACTGTATATCGGCTGGATTCCCCCTCCTCTCCTTCTAGCCCCTCTCCCTAAAATAGACCCATCACTGGGCCTCTGAACATTTGGCCGTTTCCTTCCTCCCAGTGATTCCGACTGCATGTAGGCTCAATGAAAGTGCTGCGAAGAAATGAGTCCTTTGTTTTATTAAAAGTGTATTTAAAGGATACCTTCTGCGCTACATGTCTGTGTCTAGACAGCGTTGTCTGTGCACAGCGCGGACATTTGGAAGAAGCATGAGCGCGCAGCGTTGGAGAGATTCGGCCAAGATGGCTTTGATTGAATCTGTGCTCCAAGTGAGCGGATGATGGGATCACTGGCATGATTTTTTTCTTTTAACTTCATCCATGGTTTAAGTCATTTCCAACTGCATGTTTGAGCCATACTGTTTTAAACTCACACCAATCAGCGATGGAAAGAAAATGTGTTCTCAACATAACCCAAAACACACCCCGTTGCTGTTTGAAGTTCCCAGAACCCTATGTTTGTCAGCCATATCCCACGAAGGTTATTGAAATGACAGGAATTCAAACCATATTGCAAAAGGGCTCATCAGCACTCCAAGTATCTGGTGTTGGCTGGAGTTTTAGTATTCACAGCACAAAAACACATCTATCCTCTATAAGTAATGCATACTGGATGAGGTGCTGCTGATGGTCAATAGATTTGCCACCCCGACCTACACCACTGTCTCTGTTTGTTTCCATTACAAAGCAATTCTTATCATGCATAATGCATTTCTAAAATCACTCCGTCATTAATTCATCAAAAAAAAAAGTGAGCGAGGGAACGGTGAGAGAAAAGCGAAAGCCACGGTGGGGACGGGTGGGTGGTGAGAAAAGCGGGGAGCGCAGCTAGATTATGCATCTCTGGAAAAAAAAAAAAAAGCTTATGGGAGAGACAATGAGTCTTGAGATGTCACGCTACAGTATTTTTGTTTCACATGATAGGCTTATTAATCACAGTAATGAATCGTGAGATGATTTGCAGAACAGTGGAATCAGTGATAAACAAATGCAGATGATAAGCCACGGTTAAGGCCCCCTTATCCCAAATGCAACAAGACAGAGAGAGGAAGAAGAAGAAAAAACAATGTTGGTTGAACTGGTTTGACTTCATGTCACATGCTTGAAAAAAAAAGTCTGCCTTTCAATTTACATCTCTTTGTTTCCTCCATCTTTATCGACTTGTTTGCTTGTTTGTTTGTTAGTTCACTTATTCATTTGATGGCTTGTTTTATAATATGGTAAAAAGCTAGTTGTGCATCTAAGTAATTACGCTGTAATTGATGAGCTAATAGACATGTAAATTATGCAGTAGTGTGACGGCAGCAGAGTAGAAAGAGTGGATTGTGCTGTATAATTACAAACTCCAGCTGCCACGCTCCCCATACAGGAGTCATAAATTAAGCACACCAAATTTGAATAACTGAGATTGGAGCGATTTTGTACTTTACCTCATGGCAACGATTTTCCATGTGGTTCTTATACGTCCTGGTGTCTTCTGCAAACACGCAGCTCACCTTTACAAGGTGCAGAACCATGTGGTCTGGTGGAGTTTAGTTGATAAAGCATGTGGTTGTCCTGGGTTAGGAGTTCACTTCTCAGTGGGATCACAAAAATGCACTCACATCGCTGTAAGTTCCGTTGGGTAAAGCCATCTGCAAACAGCATGTCGGCCTATTTTACTGCTGTATTCGCTGCACAAGCATGGTGTTTAATCCCCTCATACATGAACCCAATCTCTGTGGTGATTTAACACAGCTAGCTTTTAATGATCTGCTGCCAAATCTGACAGAAATTTTCTCGTTCACTTTCGCGATATGATTCAGGATCAGCTCGCGCTCCGTTTATAGAGGCCACAAAAATCATCAGCAATCCATCTTGTTTCTGTACTCAACAGCCACCCACTTATTTCCTTTTTACAGCGCAACATATTGGCATGAAACAGTCCATATGACATCTTAGGAAAAGTTCTGCACAGTTTTTTCATGCATAATCCTACAAATGTCCAGCAAGCGCGCCTGCGCATCATCGCTACGGTGATTGTTATGGACTCACGCACAAGGCGTCCTTTAGGGTGTGTATGACTGTTAATTATGAAAATGACAACAATGTTTTATGGTGTAACAACATGCTGCGCTTAAGATCTAGTTGGGTTTAGATACAAAAAATCCCTTATATAAGATATGAGATAATGATGTGGATTTAAATGCGACGTCTTGACGTGACAGTAAAAATATCTGGTTAGTGGCCTCAAATTGTGCTCTCTTGTTACTTGTGCGACTTTTTGCACCTAGTTATCCAACCATCCAACCAACCCGCCACCTCCGAATGTGACAGTTAACACCTTATATAGAGAATATAACAATAGATGTCATTGGTCTCATTGTGCGGGATATATACGATGTATTTCGTAGGATATGAATTGAGACAGCTTTATTTTTTCATACAAAATCCCTCTCGAACAGTTAATGAGAACAGCCTGCGGTGTTCATTTGCAACCCTGTCCCCCTGAAAAAAAAAACAAAAAAAGGCCGTACTGTTGTCTGCATCGACAATCTTTAAGAGGCCAGATCTGTTGGTGGCACTGAAAGGAGAGCCACCATTACATCCCTGGCATGAGTGGAGTCATCGGTACAGGCTGACAGCTTGAACAGCTCTCACGCTATCTGTTACTCGTACTGTCCCGGTCCTCCGCTGTGCTCCTGTGTGTAATTAGAGCGGTTAATCTTCTGATCCTCCCTTGTCTCCGAGCCCTCGCTTTCCCACCTGAGATTTTTGTCTTCTTCCTCTCCCAATTTTTCCTCATGTAGTAGTCCAATCAAAGTTGCCATTGTTTATTGTGATAAGTTGGGATAATGAACAAATGACCTGCCACCTGGAGCACTTAGAGCCTGGTGTTAAACTCGGGTTATAAAAACCTCTTCCAGCTCTATTGATTTACTGGCAACATTTGATTGTACCCACGGGGCAGGGGGCCTGCAAGGCAGCACAGAGCTCTTACTGTTTTACAGTCCTTATTACACCAAACAAATAAATCTCTTGACCATTAATTCACTGCCTGTGCCCTCACTCTCCAGACTGATAGGCCAAAAAAATCAGAGCAGATTCAGACTGCGTGGCAGACCCAGCGAGATAACTAGGCCGTTAGAGGCAATGTTTCTTTTCCATGTGCGCTGTTCCATATTGGATTAGCACGCCGCAGACAACTTTGAGTGTTCTCGGAAGATTTTATGAGCGCTCAGGACAAATACACGAGGAAATGATTTTAATTGGTTCGTCCTGTTTTTTTTTTGCAAACAGTCATTATTTCAATGTCCTGTGAGGCTCTTTTACTATGCCCCTGCTGTGCTTGTATGACTGCTTCTCCCCTACATGTATAGGACTGGGACGTGGCACCTCGTAGTTAACAAAAGTCAACTGCAGGGAGAGACCAGACCAGTCGGATTTTTACAACGGAAGGCAATTGTAAACACTCAGGGGGCCTGACAAATGGAACCGAGGAGAGCGCTGCGCTGGTCCCGGAGCAAAGGCTATATCAGCGATATACATTCAGCCGCCATTGTAATCTGAGAATGAGGCAATCCTCTAGTAAAACATTAATAAAGACCTGTCCAATGAAATCCACTCCACCAATTAATGATTCTGACCTTAGTGTTTGTTGGAATAAGCTGGTTGATGAGGATCTTTCCTCATCTGAAAAAAAACAGCTGTATGCTGCTGTAAAATAGGTGCATTAATTATTCATGGAATAGACACGTTTGTGCACCTTCAAACACCACCCTCTCTCTCTAAAAATCACACACAATCACAATCCCTCTACACCCCCGCATTACAGTATACAATGCTGTGCCAGAGTGATGAACAAACTGCCTGCAACACTGGAAGATGAAAGATTCACTGATTAGTTCATGCTAACATGTTTACCATAGTTTGAATCACTACCATACCCCATGATTGTAGACTTATGTAACGTGGGTTCAAATACACTTTCCATCCTGCCCACTGGTTTCCCTGTGGAAACTGACGTATAATTGTCAGCATATGTGTAATATACACACATTCTGTAGCTTCACTCACATAACATACACACACACACACACACATGGCATACACACTCATGTGACGAATCCTCAGAGTGATGTCACCTTCAAACGAAAAAGACGAAAAGCTGCCAAAACCATGCTGACCTCAATGACTGGCTCAGATTAAACAGCTTGGTTAGCGCGCACAAATACACTTGAATAAAAAACACGCACGCACAACATACACACATGCAAATGCACGTGCATACACAACATGCATTTCTGTTTCTGGAATGCATTCCTGCCCTCTGATGTCTTCATCATCTAACAGGCTGGAGGAGAGAGATGCCTGCTTATCATGCAGGGCTCACCGGCCACAGCATGACGGTGGCTTTGAACACTTAAGCTCCGCTGGATATACATAGGCTACAGAACCTGGAAGGTATAGGAGATGTTGGCTTACA
This sequence comes from Lepturacanthus savala, assembly GCA_030544235.1. Taxonomy (NCBI): domain Eukaryota; kingdom Metazoa; phylum Chordata; class Actinopteri; order Scombriformes; family Trichiuridae; genus Lepturacanthus; species Lepturacanthus savala. Next base: position 13,419,857 of record CM060469.1, on the reverse strand, counting down.
GATACCTCTGACTCCAAATGAAGGATGAATCCATTTCCCTTGTGGTCAAACATGCCGTGTAAATATTCATACACATACATCAGTGAAGTTATGATCAGTCAGCGGTCAATGTAAACATTTAGAGACAGCGTAATCCAGCCGAACCGTTCGGAAACTCAGACCAGATCAAAAGTAGCCCTCGCCCCCTTCACTACGCACCACCTGGGATTGCCGCCGGTATGATGTGCTTAGTCAGGGCGCTGCATAAAAGACAAGACCACCAGACAGCTAGCCGGCTAATCTGCCGAATATTCTGTTAATCTGACAGGCCTTGTTGAATAATGAATATGTACATTATCACAGAGGGAGGTATCACTGGGGACGCAATGGATCACTTTCCATGTGGTAACTGGACATGACATGTCTGTTATCTGTGTGATTTCTAATGAGTTCATTTGCAGGTGAATGTACATTCAGCAGGCCATGTGTGTGAGTGTGTGTGTGTGTAATTATGACAAAGGTGAAGCTTTCTTTATTGGGAACACATAGTGCGTTTGAATTAACCAACAATAATGTTTACTGTAAGCAGCAATTACAGGGCTCAAAGATTCAGTTTTAAAAAGAGATGCCCTCTAAACAATGTGTGCGTTTGTGTATGTGCATATGTTTAGGCCGTTAATGTAGATCTCAATCTGCCAACGATCTAATCACCAGTCCAGAACAATATGACCCATGAATGATAGATGAAAGCATGCATGTCACCATGTGGGGCTGTGCCCGACCAAAGAATTCCGTAGTCGACTAGTTGTTGCACGTTTATGTTAATAATTTTAAATGTTTTTAGCATCAGAAAATGGTTTCAGTTCCACGGATGAGAAAGAATGTCATAAGTATCACATTACCATGTTACAGAGACATACTAAACAGTAATAAAGACTTAACTAAAACAAACATTTTACAAGCATTAATGATAATGCTAGGTGGCTGACGTCGAGCTAGCTTTCAGATAAGTCATGTTTGAGGTCGTTAAATGACAGGCAAATCTTTGCATTCAGAGTCGGCATGGCGTCACCTTCTTGGGGTCGTCCTTTACTTGCTTGAAATGCTTCCATGCTTTGGATGATTTACAGCCCAATGTAGTTACTTTTTAACAACAAGGCACAACTCCCTAATGTAGTTTGAGGTGTTGTGGTTATCCATTTATATAAGAAGGTCTGTTGCACTGACAGACTGTGCATTTTTAATGTGCGATAATACTTTTTTTCTGCAACTAAGCTCCCAATAAAACCTTGGCCAACTGAGACTCTCCTCAGTGGTTTGGGTTGACTATTAAAGGGCAGCTCTTCTGTCAGGTTGAAAGACCTCATCTTGTTAGTTACAACAATGCTAAATTCCAATCTGGGATAATTTACACTTTCTCTTTTTGGGACAGTGATTTGAACTGATTGCAGATTGTATTGTCTATTTATTGATTGTTAGAATTTTTTTCTGAGGATAATTTGGAACACTGTGACATTTTACAGATACGGCTTCAACTGACAGCCTTTTGTAAAGTTCACGCCGAACAGCAGACAACAAGGTGTCTACATCCAGAACCTATTTTCATACAATCCTTTTTATCCTGGTGCCCCTTCCCCCCTTATTGGCCCCCATTTTCTTCTGGGAGTAGGGCCTGGCTTTACCTTTCAACCGCGACACGGTACCTGTCACAGCGCAGAACGCACACGCACACATCCACGAGACTGGTGCAAGAGGCATGTGACATCTGTTCTCTCTCCGGTGGGCTCCTCATGTCCTCGACCTCATCCACGTCGTTTCCGAGCACCTGGGAGGGAGGAAGGGAGGATGTATGACAAGGGGACATAGTAGAGAAAAGGAAGATGAAAGCGGGGGGGGTTCTGTGGCTGTGTGTATGTGTGTGTGTTTGTTGTTAAGAAGAGGCGAGCAGGGTTATAGAGAGAACGCAGTCAACCCTGACATCAGTCAAGACTGCCACCGCCCTTCCCCCCCACCATCACTAACTTTCCCCTCGGTGACCTTGACCTGAGTTTGGTGCTTTTTGACAGCACAGGTCCTTGTTGACACCAGCTGTGTCTACAGGCTGCGCCAGATGCACAGAATGTAGTGCTACTGTTGGGTTTGAAAAACGGAGGGCGGAGTGACACAAAGTGCCATACTGTAAATGCACATTGAGGTATAGCGCTGCAGTTCAGTGACCTCAATGCTTGAGTTAGTCTGATAGGTAGTAAAATGGGAGAGCTTTGCAGACTTTTTCTAGCCGGTGGATGGAAAAGTAGGGGCATGAAAAGCCAAGCTGGAAGCATCGGAGCGGGAAGTAAACGCACACTCCCAAATAACTACTATGGTAGTGCCCTTGAGCAACAGAGTCAGCTCGAGTCGTACTGCTTAGCAGCGACCAGTAAGCGTTACGGCTCAGCACTGAAGCCAGTGTGGAACGGCCTTAAGCTGCAGCTCATGTAATGGCTGGTATTTGGCTCGGAGATGCGTCTCCTATTAGTGTAGTCACCCAAGTCAACAAGGAAAACTGTCTGTGGCTCTCTTTCTGACGCCAGGCTAATACACAAGTTCCCCGTGTCAAATAATGCTATAATAATATATATTTTTTTTTACTAGTTTTAAAAGGTAGTGTAGCAAAAAATATCTTTTTTTGTATGACATTTGTAATTTACATATAATTTCAACAAAATAAGAATTACGTTTCACTACCTTATATTGGGCCATTTTTATCTACATAGGGAATGGGTCCCACCATGCTGCACTGCCATGTTTCTGCAGTAGCCCAGAACAGACAAGCCAAACAACTGAATCAGAGACGGCCTTTTGCATTTTCCACATTTTTTAAAGGCGCCGTAGGTTCTACACACAGGTTGGTTGCAATCTGCTACCTCGCCACTAGATGCCACCAAAAACAAGACACTGTACCTGTAGAAGTTAAGGCTAAAAGTTTGTTTTGGTGCATCTTACCCTGTTTTTTGTTTTTACTATTGCAATGTACTATACGGTTATGCCTTTCTATTGCTAAAACGCCTGCACAAACACACAACAATTGTAGCATTAATATGGAGTCTTGTTTGTCTCCACCATCTCCTCAGAAAAAATATCTGTCTCTTAAGCTGCTAAACTTGACACTATGGTCACCAGCTAGTCGCCAGACAAGTCTAGAGACTGAAGACACTCCAACTTTCATTGCTTAAACTGTGTTTTAAAAAATTAAAGAGTTTTAAAAAACCTTTATTGCAGAACCAATCTAAAAGCTTTAGGGTAGACCTTCATATTAGGGCAATGATGACATTTATAAGTTATTTGCTTGTAAACACTGTTGTACCAACTTTAAGTGCATTAAAAAAGCCTTTAAATTTTAGTCTGACGCATATTCATAGGTTAAAAACAAACATGTTTTATTAGGATGTGATTCATCCGGCTGGGCATCTGCTTTGAAGGACATTACAGGAATTCTTACTCCTTACTACAGGAAGTTTTACTCCAGAGAAAAATAATATAAGAGCATCATTTTTGGAGCTTATACTGTTCTGTTATCCTGCTGAGAAGAGTGAATTAAAAAAGCATAACCATAGCAATGAACTCGAATATGCTCTAACGCTCTGTAGCTTTGAGGGGAGATGCAGATTTGGTGATAATTTTCCACAAGCTTTTTTTCCACCAGGAGCGACCCGTTTCACATTAATTCATTCTGATAAAAATATTGATTGTAGCTGCTTTAACAAGCTCAAGTTATGTTTGCACAAGCCTGCGTATTTTAATCATATCTCGACTCCTTTATTCCACACTCGTGTGTCATATTTCCATGGTATGAGAAGTGTAACTGCTTGAAGCGGAGCCCGTGTCTGTTTAACACATTGACTCAGCAGGGTCATGGGTTCGTTGGCTCAGGCTCAGCTCCATAACAGCCCTTTCAAATCATTAAGTAATGAAGTGGGTGCCATTCAAACATAAATGCATCTACAAGCCAGGATGCTTTCATGTTTCAAACCATAAATAGTCTCGGATTTTCCTCCAAGCCAATAGTACCTATCAAAACCATTTCCAACATCTGTTCCCCCCCCCATCCTAAATTAACTGCAGGACGCTGGGCCAATCGCTCTCGCTGTGCACCGAAGTGTTTTATAATGTATGAGATACAAGGCAGTTATGCTTACTTTTTTGTAATTTGTTAATTGATTATTGCCTAATCTGTCAAAGATCCTGGCTCTGAGCCCTTGTGACTGACCGCGCCGTGGTTGTGTTTGAGGGAGATGCAAACGCGTGCGAGCGCGCATGCACGCCGAGACGCACACGGCGAGATAAGCGAACCCCCAGATGTAAGTCTCTTGATACTTGCTGATTGTTGCGAGCGCAGCCACCACTGACCTTGGCACACATATCCATAGCAGCCTCCTTCCCTCTGCCTCCATCTCTCTCTCTCTCTCTGGAGTGGCCCCTGGCCTGAAGCTTATTGGGGGGCCTGGAGCCAGCTTCCCATCTCAGACAGGCCTTAATCTGGGAGGCAAATGATAAGGCTGCGGTTTACAGGACGGGTTTTTGGCACACTCACCCAAATTTGCATTTAAAGGCCCTCAAGTAATCTTTAGGCTTATTTAAATCTCAGCAAGACACTAGCAGGAGAGATGGCGGAGGGAGAAATTCTGCGGATCCACCTCCAGTGCTTCTTTCTCATGGCAGACCAAATCCCCGCCATAAATGGGCGAGGATGTGGATTGCTTCGCTCGTTCGCACAGCAGCCCGTCTCTCTATTATCAATGGCATTTAATTGACTGAGAATTATTGGGACAAAAGCTTCTGCCGTTATTGTAAATCGGTTTCTGGGGGGGGGGGGGGCATTTTTGGCAGGAAAATACAGAACTATTGACATACAACTGGCTGGTTAGAAAGAGTTTTTTTTGCATATTTATTTGTTTGTTCGGCTGCTTGTTTTACATGAGTAGGTTTGACTATGTATTTTTCCTGTGCGCTCTTTGTTCATGCGATTATAATAAATATGAAAGGAACATTTGCCTGTGTTTTAAGCCCCCACAAAGGATTGCTGCTGTATGACCACCTAAGCAAGACATTATTGTCATGCAAGTTCTTGTTCTTTCCCACCATATTGTTTTAAAGCCTCCCTCAAACTTAGCGTTTCTCCCCCGTTTTGTTTATTCTCTCCGTATTTTCTATCACCAGTCAGAATTATTCATTCGATGAAAAGCCAAAAATGGAAAACACAATAATGAAAACAACAAACAGTTGCTGGCACACCGCTAGAATACATTCCCGTCCCAGTTTTGGTATAAATGTGTGCATATTTACCAGCTGCTGCAGCTATAGCAGGTAGAGGGCTGCACTGCTGTCAGCATATCACTCGTTCACTGGTATCACTTCCTGCAGTTGTGTGTACCACAGCAGCACAATGATTCTGCTCAGCCAATTCCTGTCAGCGTCAGGAGGGGTATTTTCGGTGTGGGACTATACGGTGCATCCTACACATCCAGAAGGGATTTGAAAGATTAATCCTCACCTTTCCAACTGAATGTATGTAATTTGGTTTGACAAACACCAGCCCTGCAGGGACATTTTCTTCATTAATACTTGACAATGTGCCTTGCGTCTCAGGCCTGGGGAGATGTAGCGGTGTGACGGACGAGAGCATTAAAGTGACCCAGATTCGATCTTTCTTTCTTTGCTCGCGAGCTTTTAACACGGAGCATAGCAAAATTCAGTTGAGGAAGCGACAACAGAGCGCGTTAACAGCCGTTACAACAGGCCGCAGACACCAGACGCGCTCTGATGATCCTCTCAGTCTCTGTTATCCACTTAAAAATTCAAGGGCTGGAAGGTGTTTAAAAGAAATTTTGTCCAACATAAAGAACTATAAAACAACCATGAGCATAATGTGGGCGAACAACATGCAAGTTATTTTACCAATGTTTTATTTAGACCGTGGACACAATGTACATTACAAATACATCTGTACATCTGTAGACCATGGCTGATGCTGAGGATAATTTTAATCTAAACAAACAAGTTTGCCATTAAAAATAATGCCACTACTTATCGTGTGAGGCAGCAGCTGCTTTTTTTTTTTTTTTTAAAGATCCCATATGGTATGAGATTTATTTGCCTTTCGATCATAAGGAAGGTCGGGGTGTAATAAACACTGTCCTATGTTTCAAAACGCTCATTCCACAGAAAAGGTGCACCCCATATTCCGAAAAGTCGCCTTAAAATGAGCCGTCAGCACTTCCGTGAAGGTGTGATATCACAACTACACAAAACCCGCACCACCCCCATCCTCTGAACAGCCAATCAGAGGACAGGCTCTATGATATTAATCCTCTAGATCCCATAACGCCCCTTCTAAGTCTCACTGTAGCCCCTGGGGCGGATTTTTAAAATCATTCCAAGGGTAACAAAACACAAAAGTCCTGAGCTTTGTATTGTAGATATATTAAGTCCTAAATAATAACCAGAACCGGAAATAGACAATAGACTACATAATTATATATGAAGAAAACGGCTATTTACAACAGTTTTAGTACTATTTGTTGTTTTTTTAAGATGCTGAATCACACATCACATATTCGGTATCAAATTGAAGAGCAGGTTGTGTCTTTTTAAAATGAAAACAACTTCTGTTTTTTGAGATAGAGGTATTTTTTTTTTTTTCAAATGAGTAGGAAAATGCTCATTTAAGTGAAATGAAGCGATACAGCAGATTTCTACTCCGGCGTCGAGGGTTAATGAGACAGACACAAAACAACATGTTCGTTTTGGAGGTCGAGAGAGAGACTTGGTAGAGGAGATGTAAAACATATTGAGATGACTTTCTGATGCTTAAAAATCACAAACATATCATGTTAGGGATATCAAAACTTTAAATAAAAATCAGGAAAAGTGTAATATGGGATGTTTAAAGGCTCGTTGATACCTTACGTAAAAGACGGATACATGTGGAATGATCCCATGTCCTATCCGTTACTTCATCCGTACTTTGACACAAAACTGGGGGGGGGGTGCTATTAAGTTTATAATGTTGTCATGAATAAATTATCTTTCAGAGCTTTAAATTCTTCACAATTCTTCTCATGTTTATGCTGCAGTGTGTCCTGGGCACAGGGATAAGCAGCAGGTACGTGATAGTTTTGATGAGATCGGGGAGTGTTTTTGGTATGATCAGGGATGTAGTAAAAAGCAAACTTTGAAATTCCCCCATCGAAAGGGTTGTGTGAGGTTTAGTGGCTTCACGTTCCACTGCTTAAAGGATAGAATGCACGGACAGAAATACAGACGTAATTGACACACGTAGGGTATGAATGGGCCCTAAGGCGTCTTTTCTCACCACAGGGCAAAATACAAAAAAAAAAAAAAGTTTACAGAGAGAACTGGAAGCAGAAAACACACATATTACTGTATATATTCTTTCCCCAAAAAAATAAGACAAGACAATATTAAAGCGTGTGGAAAGGCTAAACCTGATACCATATTTAATATTCTGCCTGATTTTCTCTTTTGCATAACCCTCTTAACAGCCTGGAGACAGGTCAAATCAAGCTCATGCATATAAAAGCTGTTGCCCTGGGCGAAGATTTAACCAGCCTGGATGGGTCTCAAGGCTTGTTGCAGTGAACAAAAAAAAAAAAAAAAAAAAAGAGAGAGAAAAAGAAAAGAAAAACACCCTTGCTGCCATTCCGGGTCTTAGAAATATGAGGAGACACGAGGAAAGAGATCTGGACAGAAGCCCCCTCCGAAAACTAACCGTTAGCTCGGCTTCTCGGTCACACTATGGAGACTCTGCTCACTCTTCCGTGCTGCAGCCACTTCCTGCTGGCTCTAAACAATGCAGACTCCATTTGGGCCGCCGTAATGGCTGACTGCTTGACATAACCCTTGTCAGTGAGAGCTGAGATAGGTGACACTTGACAGATGTGTAATTGCTGGAAGAGCTCCCTGACAGGTGGATGAGCTTAAAGACACCTGATATGCTTCTGAGGCTGTTGACGCAGGGGATTACAGCTTTAAGCAGCACCATGCAGCTTTCCCGCTTGTTGTTGCTTTTTTTCCTTTTTCCTTCCCCCTTGTGTACTTCGAGGAAGGGAAAAAAAAACTATTTAGGTAATCTATTCGAAGTGAAATTGGTTTTGATTTGTTTGAGCCGAGATATGAGTCAAGCATGACAGCGGGGAAGGTTAAGTCTCCCGCAATAGCCCTCATTTAATACATCTAGATGTGTAAGGTAATGTATGGTTTTGACATAATCCGAGCGGACTTGTAAAGCCTGTGCCGAGACGTGATAGCTTTCCCTCTCGGGTCAGCCCAGGTGAGGCGGTACCGCGAGCCCGGAGATAACACTCCGCCCTTATAAAAGACAGGAAGTGAGATAAACTGCTCGCTCCTTGATTAGGAGTGTGGGCTGCCATGTGGGAGGCGGCGCAGTCATACGGGTGGAACAGTAAGACGTGGCTGGGGGAGCATGTGCGCTCGTGTGTGTGTGTGTGCTGTTTCATGTGTGGGACTGTAATGCAAATCAATGATCTCCTTCAGTGCAGAGCAGAACAGCACAATGCCTGCACACCTGTCCATCATTCAACATCTCCTGTTCCACCTCTTGAAGCTGGGTGGGAAGAAGAAAAAAAAGAAAAAAGAGAAGAAAAAAAAAAAAGAATTGCTTTAGCTCACAGTCGAGGGGTTGAAAGCAAGGGAGGGGAAAGCAAAGGAGGCCCTGACATTCACTTTTCTTCTTCCTCGCCGACAAGACCGTGTTATTAGAAGTGCAGTTACTAAATTGGGAGGAGGGAGAAGGATGCTTTTGGATGTGACCTCAATTGCACTGGCACACTATCTCAACCAAAGTCTCATTTCACCGAGAAAGACAGGGGGAAGAGGAAAAAGAGAAATTGACAATATCTTTTGTACCATCATGCATAGAGATTTAGCGATGATATATGGGAGGGTGGCGGCTCGAGCTGCACCCCAGAAGCTCGGCTTAGTTCATTGGGGGGTATTTTCACTTATAATTGGGGTAGCTTTCATCTCGCCTGCCAAAAGGCAATGCGGCGAAGAAGAGCACCGAGAGGGAGCTATCACTTCCCCTATTTCCTGGGCCCAGACAAAGGCATCCAGGCAGGCAGCCTGCTGAAGATGATGTATTTCTGATCAAAGAGCCTGGAGTTGTCAGCAGCCCGGGCTAGCGCAGCAACCTGATTGCTCCTGGATAGATTTGTCCCTTTGATCAGAGCAGACTCTGACTGCAGGCGCTGTTTATGCAAAGAGAAGATGGCAGAGCGAAATCCACCCAGCGTTGTGTGGAAACAGGCGTCGGGCTGGGGGAAGGACTTTTGCTTGGGGATATGTTGGCTCACACAATAATACAGGATGATATCTGTTATAATTACCACTAATGAGATAACACTGCAAAAAAATAATAAATAAATAAATAAAAACCTCTACTTCAACTTGTTGCTGTGATTCTTTTGCACTGACAGCATTTTTTTTTTTGTTTTGGAACTCGCATATTATTCTTGATTAGCCGATAAAAATCAGCGTCTACAACCACGTACACATCAGATATGAGAGTAAGATAATGTAATGTCCTTGAACAACTGGTATTTTTACAAAGTGATCCGTTAGTTACACTATGCAAACGCCTTAATGCAAATAACCACCGGCTATGAATTCGTGCGAGCTTGAAGATAGCACATTAATTTTGTCATAATATATCGGCGGAAATTAAATTCATGGCCTTTGCGAAAGTTAAGATTAGTTTTGATAAACGCCACCGCGGAGAAATATTAATGGCGTCGGTCCGCGGGATTGTACCTACAATTCCCACCGCGGCCTCGGCTATGTTTTGCTTGACGAGAGCAGGCTGCTCACGCCGAGCTACACGGGTTCAAACACTAAAATGTCAAACACACTTGACTTTAAAACACTCCGTAAAACCACCTCCCTGGTGGGGTATGAGACACAACATGAAACGCAGAGACACTGAGGCTGCCAGACTTAGGATGTCCGAAGGGGTCTTCCCAGTTCACTGGATACTGGCAGAGACACGGATAGACTCTGCGTTAGAATAAATTTTACAGTACAGAATTCATGGTTCAAACCATGAAAATGATACTGTCTACAGCCTTTTAAATGTAACTTGACAATATCTACATAAATACATATTTAATTATCAACGTCAAAACGTTTCTTGACAGACGGGGGGAAAAAAAAAAGAATAGTCAACATAATATTTATTTTGTTTTTCCTCCTCCTCGTTCTGCATATTGGATGGGTTTTCGGGGCAGTAGCTTTCAGGGACATCACCCTTTCATGTTTTTTCCGTCTTTTCTGTCATGTTCAACATTAAAAAGGTACAGGCTCAGCACGCCTCCCCGCTGAGCCACGTCAAAGCCAAGGTTAATTTATGGATGTAAATACTTCATCTTGAGTTTAAAATTTATTTCATTCATTCCCCCTCCTTTATTTCGCTCCATTGGTGACAGGTGCTATTTAAAGGGGCACAAGCGCGCATGCAGTTTTAAGTCAGTCGAAAAAGACAGGAGAAAAAAAAGGGCTGAGTGGTTATGTAAGCTGTGATTAACATACAGTATCTGACGGCTGCATTTGGGTCAACAGTGATGGGTAATTCAGGTCATTTCTGACAGCTGATGAAAACAGAAATCATCGTGGCGGGTGGTGGGCGTAATTATGTATTTATGAGTGGAAGAGGACCTTGGGGGTAGCGAGCAGAAGAGATGAGCACACACATACAGGAGGAGCGTGCCTGAGTGCTGTGTACCCTGCCTCGCTACTGTAATGACAGCTCATTTCCCTGTGTGGATGTTTTTCTCAGCCCGGTGCCAAGCTTTTGTTAGCCCCAACAGCTTACTGTACCTGCCAAGCCTTTTATGGACAATACAAGAAGGGTTAAGTGTTGTATTATTAAGGCACCGATGCTCTGCTGAGACCCCCAACTAAGGAAGAGAAAAGCATGTAGGTCTGACCCAAAGGGCCCTCCATGGCAGCTCGTTTGTGTTGTGGGAAACACTGTCGGGGGTTTACAGTAGGCCCATTTAACAGTACAGTAACGGTGAATTACTCTTTATGTTTCTTGTTTCCACATACATAAAAAATACATGCATCATCCTGCAGCACTGTATTGATCTGAAGTATTGTTCTATTGTGCTCGGTACAGCCTATAGATTACTGTGCAATAACCTGCAATAAATGGTTTTTGTACATAATTAGTTACTTGGGTACATTTTTTATCCTTTCGGAAATTCCTTGAGTGTGTTTGTGGCAACTGTCAGATAAATGAAACCATCACTTGGAATGTTACAGCTAAAGACATCAAACAGCATTGTGCTCCATAATATCAGCACCATTGAAATATCACTTTTTTTTTTTTTTTTAATTTATAGCCTAGTATTCTAAACGTCTGTCTAGTACTCAAATACACAGTTCTTGGCCCTGCATACAATAGACTGCAGACTAAAAAAAAAAAAGGGAGGATGAAAAAGCCGAATGCAAATAACCCACGAGTGAAATCAAAGTCATCTTCAAATCAAACCCCCAGCAACGCTTTCCCCCCCTTTTCTCTGTCAATCCGCTGTGACATTTGTGATACGGGCAACACTTTCAATCTATAGCTGCCTACTCGGTTGGCCATGTAAAGTTTAATGAGCACCTTTTGTGGAGTGATATGAATAATGTATACATTACGGAGCCTTAAAGCGCCTATGGTGCATCTGTCTCGGCGATGGACGGAAGCCGCAGGAAGGACCACTGCAAATTAAAAAGCCTGAGGGTAAAGGAGGAGATAGAAGGAGTAGAAAAAAGTTGAAAGCAGTCACATTAATTTGAATGCCTCGACGTGCCACTTTCAATGCAGAATAGAAGTCATCAGCACAAGCACAGAACCACCCCCCCACCCCACCCCAACCCCCCGACTTCCTACCCACACAATCTATCTCGTCTGTTGCTCATCTGTGTCAACCTGCTCTTCACATCAGGAACGGAATACGTGGTGACACGGAGGGGAGGGAGAATGTTTTCTCGGAAATTCTGGAGGGCGCAGCAGGTGAACGAGGGGGGGAAAAACACGAGTCGGCGTAGAGCAGACAATCTTGTTCCTGCACTCCTGCAGATGCTTATTGATCTCGGATGTAAAAAAAAAAAAAAAAAAAAAAAAAAAAGAAAAAGAAAAAAAGAAAGGAGATGTTGATGCACTGTACTCTGAATGACAAGCTCACCATTGTGAGCGGGAGAAGTGTTTTAAAAAAAAAAAGAAGAGATGGAAGATTTACTGTAACTGAGACGAGAACATAAATAATTTGAAATAAAAACTCACGAGAAACCTTTTAGGCATTGCCTCTCGTGGAAAAAAAAAAATCTATTTCGGCGAGGACGAAAGCGGGTTAATTGTTACTTGCACTTGATGCTAATTTTTTTTTTTTTCTTTCCACAGAACGTGCTCTGGGAACCTTATTGAAAGAGAAGTACCCAAGCCTTTAACCTTTAAGAGCATTTCAGCAATAGCTCCTTCTCTCCTCCTCCTCTCTACCTTCGCTCTATCCAGAACGCTCGGTCACAAACCCTTCAGCCAAGAGCTCGGCTGGCCAAATTAGAAATCTCCTGCGCGTTGGCTGCTGCTCCACCAAAACCCCCATTACGAGAAGATTGGTGGGCCTCTATCTTCTTAGAGATCTGCTCCCTGTTGAATAAGCAATGGAGCGTTCCCATCTCACTTGTCCACGCCAGGCTGGCCTAAGCGACCCTTCCCCTCCTTCCCTCACCCTCCCCCCCATCAACTCCCTGCCTTAACCCCTGTTTCCATCTCCACAGATTGCACCCCCCCCTCCTCCCCCCTCCCTCAACCCTCGCTCTCAGCCGACAGGGGCTACATGGACACACAAAAGAAGGCTCCGGCTTAGTGGCCTTGTGATGGATGCATTTTCATAGGCCAATCTCTGTTATCTTGGAGAAACAGGTCTCAGCATCCATTCTCTCAGGGCTTTACAGTTCTCTCTCTGCCACTCACCCCACCCACCCCTTCCGTCATTTTTTTTTTCTCCCCTCCACCTCCTCCCTCGCTAACCCTCCATCCCTCCTCCACCGTTTTTTTTTTTCCCGAAGGTTACTCATTAATACTCCTGAGCATTGATGCCGACCCCTTGACCCTGAGCTTGAAAGCCCGGCTCTTCCATATTGAGCATCCAAGCCCTTGTCCCAGTATTCTCAACCGGGCCTGAGTGCGGAGGCCTGGATTTGCCCCCCCCCCCCCCCCGTCCAAACCCCCACAACCCCCAAGGTCAAGAACTAGCTGACATCAGGCCCCAAAACAATAGGAGGCCCTTCCTCTCCACATCCCCATGGACGCCCCCCTCGGTTGTCCCTCTTTAGATTGATTGGCTTTGCAGCAACGTCTCCAAGTCAATCAATTTCATTCATTTAATGCAGATGCACCAAACTTGAGAATTCATCCTTGGATTTCAATCTATCCTAGAAGATAGAAAATCTGAAATGTAATGGATTTGTCAATCTCAATTCGAGCGCAAACCTGTATTCTCCGTTTTAAAACGCTTATTAAATGTTGCACTTCATTATCTTTAAATTTACACTTAAAGCTAAAATTGGATGCCACTCAGTTCACCAAACTGTTTAATGAATTTACCTCATTTCTGTTTCAGTGGGATCTTGTTATTTATTCGCGAATGATTGAAAGTAAGGGATGGTGCAAATGATATGCACAGCTTGCGGCAGGCGAGCTCACATTCAAATCAGCTTATTTACGGGGCAGATGCATCGCGACACGGAGCACGATCGAGTAACGCGCAAAAGCAAGTGACTTGGACTTGAACTGGCTTCCATCGCACAATGTATGAACCTTTGATTCGCCCTCAAATAGGAATTGCTGTGTTAAAAATCCCCCCTGCAATAAGCTCCTTGGTTTTCTGCTCACTCTGCAGTTTGTAGCTTCCTCATTTCCCAGCCGTAGAGTTTCACTAGGCCTTGATGTATCATATATCTCTCTGTTTTTCCTGCGTGGCTCTTTTTGGACCCGAGGTCAAGGGGTGAAATAAAGCAGACCCCATTTTGAAGCTGACAGGGTCTCTAAAGCCTGAACCTGAGGGCAGTCCCCCCCAGCCCCGGCCTGACAGAGGCCGCGTCCGACAAAGGTGCAGTTTGTTACAAGCTTCTGAGGAAAAAAAAAAGAAACACAACAGGGAGGGTTATTTGGTGTTCCTTTGACCCCTTAAGCCCTCTGAGATGAAAAGGCTTTCAATTTTTACCAGACGAGGAAGACCACTTCAGCACAGAACACCAGTATGAGCTTCAAAGCTCAGCAGAAATTTTAATCAGAGACAAATTACAGTATATTGTGCTGTGCACTATGCTCCATCGCCACAGTCTGAAGGGGCAAAGGGGGCAAAAAAAAAAAAATAGTGCAGCATTACACGGACGAGAAATTGCATTGAAGCTCATGGTCACTGTCTTTTTAAATTATGAAAATCAACTGCAAGATTATGTCAGAGTAGTTAGTTGTGAAAGGTAGGGGAGGTAAAAAGCCTGATGAGGCTGCATGTATCTGCCATCTTAAATCATGCAAGCTGAAGGCAAATATCAATACCACAATGCTGCTTAAAACAGCATTCTGCCTAATAAAAACATATCTATCATTTACAACACTAAGAGAAAACGTCCGTGAGTGCACCAGTGCCTTATGCCATTTGCTAAACATTTTATCAAATTTTACAAAGCCTGCTTAATATTTAAAGCCTCGGTCATGCAGCCTAATGGTCTAGGGCAGGAATAAGCTATTCAGAGGTCAATTGTTTTATTAAGATTAATGAGGGGGAGCAAGAGGGTACGTCATATCTGTACTGCTTTCCCTCTTTCTCTGAGCACCAGTGAGGCATATTAAAAGGAGTGAGTAAGGTTTGCCACTTAGCTTATCTACGTAAGTGGCTTATGGATGTATTTGTCCAGGACACTCAAGCTACATTTTTTTCCATCAATTCATTTTTCATCAACTGATGAACTTACTTCCCGCGCAGAATATGTCAAAGAATGCTTCGATTCGTGACTATGTACGTGTTTTATGTATGTTTGTATGTTGTTGCATTAGCGGGGAGGGAAAAAAATGCATATTGTGCGATTTCCGACAGTGTGCTGTCGTGTGCTTGAGGTAAACAGTATGTGCATGTGTTCCTCTCTGCGGGATATTAGCAGGATATTCACCACATATTTTGGTCTTGTATTATTCAGCATTGGGTCGCATGAAAACTGGAAAGAAAAGCTTAAAAATACTTCTTATACTTTTTAGTAAAGCAAGCAGTGCCTCATAATAACAGTAAATAATTATTGAACAAACACTGACAAAAGTAATGATAAAAACTGATGTAGTTACTTAAGAGTTAAGTTTTTTTTTCTTTTATTTAATCTGTATTTTATTATTTTGTAATATTTATCCTTATAATGAGGACTGCTATTTGTTATGCGAGTTATTGCTTCTCAGAACAGAGCTGAGTGTACAATATTAAAAAAAAAGATGTAATTATTGAATTTTCCGCTCTTCGGAATTAAAAAACGAAAGCAACAAGGTTATATCATTAATTCCTGCCTGTTTTATTATTTCGAATTTGTACTGCATCGGATATCATTTGTTTAATGCAAGAGTCTAAGTTTCTCCTCCATCAGATACCAGAAGCCTATAAGCACCTTATGAATACAACAGCAAGGTCGGAAATAAAAAGCAATGAATAGGGGTTGCAGATGACTAACGGCGATCTTTAATCTACCCAGCAGCTCAAACTGCCATGACTCTGATGGACTGGTGCATCTTTTGTCAAAAAAAATGCCCAACGTGATGCGTCAGAAAGGGGAGCAGATGGAACTAGAGGGTGGGCGGTGACAACTGAGAGCTAGTAGGCGTTCATCTTCACAGACATTTACACTCCATCAGCCATAACCCCCAAACCACACTGATGTCATTGTTGTAATTGCTTTGACACTTTCAAAGCTGGCACTAATCCTGTTTGGACAGTGACTTAAACTGTATGGAAAGAGGGGACATGTTGGTTATGTCCACCAGTACATCTGTCCCTGCTGGCCCAGGACAACATCTGTTTGTGCTGCCTGTGACTGCTTTGTAAATGAGAGGCCGGAACTACTTATAGTGCATGTTTAAACGGACCAGTTGAAAAGAAAAAAAGAAAAAAATGAGTAACTAATTTGTTTTTTCCTGTGGTGAAAACCTTGAAATGTGTACCCGATTCAAATCCCTGCTTAAGCTACCACAAATAGAGAAGAGTTTAAAAAAGGAATGTTTTAATGGTGTGGTGCCTCTCTTGCTCGCTGATCTGAGGTGACGTGACGTTGAAAACGTTTGAGGCAGGATTGTGAGAACAGCTTTAACGTGTCTGCTTAGACGCGTTGAGATCATGCTACCGCAGTAAAAGGCGGGGAGCGTTTCCGTGACGATCCATAGCTGTCACATATGTATAGCGCTGTGGTGAATTCATTTTCATGCCGGAGCAATAACAAAAAATAGATCAAGAGACGACATTTGATTCGTGCTGCCGGGACGGGTTTGAGATACGTTTTGGTTGTGGACTGCAGGGCTTGGAAAACAAAGATGTCACATGACAGCGGGTCCAGAGGGGTCATTTCATTTCCACTGGACTGCCTTTTTTCTCCAGGCGGAGCATAATGTGAACAATGTTTTAGAGGGCCATCTTCAACCACCATCTTCGCAACATGCAAGCCTTTCATGTGTCTGTCTCCCTCTTCGCCCCGGCCCTTCCATTCTCTCCAGCACGCCTGCATGCACCCTGACACGTTGACAAGCTGGGAGCAAGTCAATGTTGTGGTTGACCTGGGAGGCTAGGCCAGAGAGGTTTGGTTTGCAAAGTGAGAGGTAGACAACAATTGGCAGTGAACTCAAATGCCCCGAGCCAACCTTTAGCCTTGGTCAACATCTGTAAGCCGTTGGGTTTGGAAAGACAGAAAACGATAGACGTGGAATTATGACCTTTGCCTGTTCAGACCACAGCAATAGCCCTGAACACTTCATATTAAAGCTAGTTCCCCCAACACACTGTGTTGCAGATTTTTTTTCATAATTCAGATTGATGATTGTCATTAATGCGCAGGATTAGAATTTCCTTCAGATTCACGCAGTTCATTTGAAACTGCGAAAGAATTAAATCTTAACAACTGAATATAATTTGGATTTGGTAAAATAAATGAATTATTGAGGATAATGACCGTAAATGACCAAATTATAACCCTGCCATTATTTTTCAATCACTTAACAGATCAGGCGTTTATTTGAGACCAGGCAGCAATGTGGCACAGGAGATTAATTCCTTCCTGACAAACATCTCAACAAAACTGGAAAGATACAGTCATTTACACAAATTCTTTAATTAAACCATTAGGATTACCACACAATTTACGATTTTCAAAAGTAAGATTACAGTACTGTTGTTAAACATCTCACGGTTGCTTCTCGCAAGTTTTCCTCTGCATATTTTATGACAGAAAGTTTGAATTTCATGTCATACATGTTCTTTAACATCATTTAAGCACACTAGGCATTAACTTATTATCACTAGGCTTTAACTTTATTCAAAAACAAGATATTTTCACCTCGTATCATTTTTTTCAGTGTAGAATTGAAAACAGCCAGATCTACAAGTTACTGCTGATGCAATCCAAACATTTCCTACTGCTACAAGCTCAAGTGAAAAGCACTGAACTGGCCAATCATGATTCAGCTTTTTATTGTGGACAGTTACAGGAATCAGTTTTGTTTTGGTTTTTTTTGTCACATAAATGCATCAACAAAAATAAAACAATAATGTCTTCTGAATTATTTTATTTTATTTTTTTTTGTTACCAGCAGATCGGTTTGAAATATTACAGGAAGTGATGGAACACACATGGCTTCAGGGAGCTGACCTTCAACTCCAGATAACCATCTCCGCTATGCTGGCCCGTTGTGTGGAAAACCCCTCGCGCTGTGAGCGGCATGAAAGAAGATCCCCGTTCGAGTTTGTTTGCGCTGCCTCTAGTGCCGCTGCCGTTCATAAAGCATTTCATAAGCCCCCGCCAGGGTCGGCTCGGAGTCTTCCCCCTGGAGGGGAAGGAAGTATCGCCGCTTGGTGTTCCCTTGTGAAGAGGGACAAGGTCAGAGCCTGGATGCCGTACATCAGCGTATGTACATATTTTACATTCACAGAATAAACTATTCCGCATGAGTTGGCAGACTGAACTGTCCATGTTTAGCTTTAACGTTATCTGTATTTATCCGGGCTTTTAACAGGCACTAAGAGAAGTGAGCACATGACACCAGTCCATAATGCTCTTCACTGGTTACCTGTGAGTGTTAGAATTGATTTTTGGATCCTCCTGACTATTTAGGTGATCTCCTAATCCCCCATGTACCAGATCGCTGATGAAAATCTTTAAACGGTTTTAACTTTTAAATGTTTTATCTTGACTCTATCATTTGTTTATTATTTTATAAACTGTAACACACTTAGTAACTTGTTTTTAAAGTGCTGATTTGGATTCCACGGTTTATACCTCTCCAGTAGCTGCCAATTCAAAACCCTCATACTTTTCAGCTCTCTCTCACTCACTATACACTATACCCAGCACAACACGGCCCTGAGTCACTCATTAGAATCTTCTCTTCTGCATCTCCGGGCGGTACAGTGAGTTACCAAACCCTATTCAATCCATAGAGTCCCTCTCAATATTTAAGGGAAGGTTTAAGACCCAGCTCTTTCAAGAAACACCTCTGCACTTGAATGGATGGGCTGAATTACTAAAGAAATGTGTAAAAAATGCATTCTATAGGTTGCCTCTGTGCACTCCTGTTAGCACCTAGGTCCTATCAGACTCAAACTTAGCCTTAGGGTGGTTACTCACATTGTTCTCTCCTGACTAGTCCTCTGCTTGAGTTGTGTTGACTCTCAGATGAGGAAAAAGGAAATTCATCTCATAAGTTATGTATTTACTCAAAAATATCAATCTAATCTAATTATTAAAAGGGATGGCTCACAAAAATACTAATAAAGGACCCATTTAATGGAAGTAAGAGCATCTTACTTCCATTGTACCAGTGAAAAGAATGAATGGAGTTCTTTTTTTTAACTCTCATGTCCTATTCAGGCATCTTTGTTTATTTTTGTTAACTTTTTTTTTTTTTGAGTTGTTGATCTTTTTGGCTTTTGGCATGGATTTTTGCAGAAACTTTTCAGTTGAATTTATGAAATCCATTGTCCTTTATATGTCTTTTATACGCTCTCAGCAAATTTTGCACCAATTTGACACATTTATGCCAAAAACGTTCATGCAAACTGCGTGATACATTCTGCATAATACATTCATATTTTTTTTTGTTTTTATTTTCATAAATCTCTTACCTGCTCATAATTTGAGGACATGAGGGTCAAAAAACACTGTTGACTGGAAGAAATTTTGTAAGCTCTCTTTAGTGCGGGATGACTCAAACGTTCAAATCTGTTTTACAGGAAGAGAATAAACATAATTTGATAGATTTTGATATCTAAATATGCAAAAATGAAATTTGATTATATTAATATAAACAAAATAGAGATTAAATTTGGGAATGTATTTTTTTTATTTTATGAGACCTTTAGAGAAAGAATGTTGTCATTTAGTGATATCAGAAGTAGCCACTTGAATAGTTTTGATATGTGCTGAAGACTCCAATTCATTTAAGATGAATAATTATCTTTGTTGCTCATATACTGAAAAAATTAATATGAAAATGTCCACAGCAAAGTCTCCGACCATAGATGATGACTAAAATACAGACCTTTTTCATCAGGTTTGGAAATAATTCCAAAATATACATTTTGGAGACATCCAATAACTCAGACTCCCTTTTAGTGTTGAAACTTGCATTGTAAGTCTATAAGACCGGTTCTGACTGCTGTTCACGACAGATGTTTGGCTTCAGAAACATTGGTGGGGAAAACAATAAATCCGACCAAGGCTTGGAATAATATGTAAATGATCAATATTTCTAATTGCAGAGAGGAATGATTGCCATGATTATGTTGACTCTCTAATGAGTCCACCTGTTGGCATCATGCAGAAAACAATTTTCCACTTGAAGGAACATAGCGTAAACCCTCATGAAATGTAAAACCAATGGAAGATCTCCCGTCCTCTGCCAGCTGCAACCTACAATTATGCAGCATCCAACGGAAACTTGAATACCAATCTGACAAAACGGTGTCTTTCCTCCAAAGGAACAGGATGTTTTCTTTTTCACTGTTTTTTAACTCTCAAAAAGAAAAAAAAAGTTATAGCCTGCATCAATCAAACCCAGAGCATCCGTTTCTGTTACTACGACTTTATTTAAATGTTGAAACTCAAGCTCGTACTTGACAACCGATGTCGCGTGCGTTAGATGTGTTTAGGGGACTGCAGGGAATATTAAAAAAGAAAAGCTGTGAAGTTTGATACTTGGTTCAAGTCTGTGGAGCATCAATTCCAGGAAAACAAAATATACAGTATTATACGCCTACTGTAACCCTGCTGCTCACTTCAAAGGCTTGTCCTGAAATTCAAGAGGACCGTTATTGATCCAATCCCTCAATGAATCGGGAATTGATAACTGGACACTTCAGAATGCACTTTTATGTCTTCTCACTTTGAAGCTCTCCCCCTCCCATCTTTCCAGCGATTGTTATTTTACGTGTGCTCCTCTTTAATGTTTGAAATCCACACTCCTCCTTGGTTTCTCCGGCCATGTCTCTATTTGCTCTCGAAGCCGCATATTCGGGATCCTTGTTCCGAATGTAAATGTGAATTACGTGTCGGGGCACCACAAAGGGCACCTTTCTTTCATTTGGAGATGAAGTTGAACAGGTTCCAGGGCAGGATAGGGTCAGGTGTAGTGAAGTAAGAACCCTGGCCTCTCCCGTCTCCTCCCTTTATTGTCCCGCACTCCCTGCCAAACCATCATTCTCAATATCCCGCTGGGGCCTCTCCTAACCCTCAACATCTGTCCCACTTTACCACTCCGATGGTAGAGAGCCGGCTAGTATGACGGGGCACACTGCAGCGGCGCGCGGGGTTTTTTAGAAACTGCTTCCAGACATCTCAAAGTGCTGTCATCTGCAATTTTGTGCATTTACTCATTCAATTTATTTGTCCGCAATTTACCCCAACTAATCACAGGTGTGTTTGCACTATCTCTGTGAGAATATTTACACAGATAAAACACACATGAAACCAAAGGCCACGTTGTTTAGAAGTGAACCCCCGGGTTGAGCGCTATTTTTAATTACCAGCGCTGCGTTCAATCCGCCTTGTCCTGGAAAACCATTTATTCTGTCCGTCACTCCGAAGCTCTGTTTCTTGTCTGGGAATGACAAACTTTTCACAGCTGGTGGAAAAATAAAAAAAAAAGATGCAGGTAAGTTAAAAAAAAAAAAAAAGTCTTTGCATTTTGGCCAGTTGGGTAAATAAACTATAAGGAGACATAAAGGGAAACACTCAGAGTAGACAAGCAACATGGTGGTACCTTGTAAAAGATCATAAACTCATGTAAGTCAAAAAA
Source organism: Lepturacanthus savala (assembly GCA_030544235.1). Lineage (NCBI taxonomy): Eukaryota > Metazoa > Chordata > Actinopteri > Scombriformes > Trichiuridae > Lepturacanthus > Lepturacanthus savala. The sequence goes on along the minus strand of CM060469.1, from coordinate 13,398,271 downwards.
CAGGATGCTATATATTTTGTGCAGGATGTTTGGGGGCAGCAAGAACATTATAATTGCATGCCAGTTTTCCCTTTGGGAGAAAATACCTTTCCCCATATGTGGCAGTGATAAAGTACAGGTTTCTCCTGTCTGGTGAGAAAGGTGTATATCTGCCCTCTAACTAGACAAGGGGGAGCTTTGGGGAGAGAGAGGGAGAGAGAGGGAGAGAGAGAGAGAGAGAGAGAGAGAGAGAGAGAGAGAGAGAGAGAGAGAGAGAGAGAGAAAATGGAGGACAGAGACACAGAGGTATATAAAGGCTGTTGGAGACCGACAGGAAAAAGAGAAAGTGAGGGAGAAAGAGAGGGAACACAAACCACTGTCTGTGCAGTTAGTGGGTCTGGGGGTGATTGCATGAGGGACAGGAGGGAAGCTCCATTTACATTGTAGCTGCAGAATAAAAAGCAGCTTTGGCTTGTCAGTTTTCTGACTAGCTTCATGAACCGGGAGATGCCCATGGCTGCTCGTTCTACTTCAACACAGTTCAATACCTGCCATCTTCACCCTTCTGCTAGTCAAAGGGAGCAATACACAGATGCGCTCACGCACACACACATGCACGCACGCAGGGTCCCTCTGGTGTGTTTGTGTTTCTGTTTGTGAGCATTTGTTCCGAATCAGGCACCTGGCATCTTTTGGGGGAGCAGGCATCACCAATGAGGCCCCCTGGACTGTCACATATCTGGATGCAGACCAATGGGCATCACAGTAAACTGATCAAAAGCAAAAGGAAAAGTACCAGCCTTGAAGTTCACAGTCCAATATGCATCCCTGTGGCTTATTATATTCACACACACACACGCACACACACACACAAACACGCACAAACTCACAGCATGTAACCATATGAATATCCCGCCGCTGATCAAATGTTCCAGGGAGCAATTTTTTTTTTCTCCTGTTTTCAGCGAGAATTGAAATTCACTGCAGGTTAAATTGGACCCTCTCTCCAGACGTGCTGTTACACCCTGTAGTAGGTATAATCAAAGTAATTACAACAATACACAGGTGTTCCGCGCCGCACGCCACTGAACGCCGCGCCACGTCAGTGACAGTGGATGGAGTAATCATCACTGGGGGAGAAAAAAAAAAAAAGAAAAAAAAACTAATTCAAATCAAGTGTCATTACAGCTACTTTATAGACGGACAGTAAGTGCACAAACAAATTGGCATTTTTTTTGTCATCTGGTGCTTAACATGGACATTTTATGCTCCGTCTGTTTACGTTGCTTTGCTTCCACTTTTCAATTATGATAATCTGAATCTGGCTGAGTGAATTATAAAGGAAATGCATTTTTTTAAGCCCCACAGCAGAGAAAAAGAGTATAATATATAAATAGGACCAGCGAAGCTGATAAGCTCTCTCTGATCGTTGCGGATATTTCGCCACTAAAACTGAAAAAGAACAAGAAACACTTGTTTCTTGTTTCTTTAAACAATTACAATTACTTTATATTTAAATTCTAGATTATTTTATTATCAGATGAGAGCGAAGACATAAAGAGGCATAAAACCACATTAAAAGCTCCCCATCTGCTCATCATGGTGAGAAAGAAAAGGAAGGGGGGGAAAAAAAGGAAAGAGTGAAGGTCTCTCAAAGAAGAGAGAGAGAGAGAGAGAAGAGAAAAGAGAAGGTGCAATTACCAAGAGCGTAGTCTGAGGGATCAACTTCACTTCAAAGAGGCCGGGCCCCGCGTCCCAAGCTCCACACAGCCCCAAGTACCAGTGTTGTGAGAGTAGGTAAACATGAGCAGATCACAAGACTGTTAATAGCAGCCAGATCTGAAGAGGTCTCCACCTTGTGCCTCCTTCCTCCCTACCTCTTAGATTCTCAGACAAGCCTTTGCCTGGAAGGAACAGACTCACCCAGCATACTCAGCTACTTTGTGTGTGCATGTGTGTGTGTGTGTGTGTGTGTGTGTGTGTGTGAGCTCATGAGTATTATCCCGACAGCTTTTTTCATAGTAATTCAACTGCATAAGCACACAACTCCAGTGCTGGAACCTTTTAAACCCTCACATCATGCAAAACCAACAGAGAGCTATGCGAAACCCCTGAAATATGTGCACGGTAAATGTGCTATATGATGTTTCTGAATCAGAAGGATAATGCTGCAAAGTGTATTAGTTTTTTTTTTAGCGGTAGTTTCAGATACAGCAACCGCCACATTTATCTATGTGTGTGTGTGTGCGCATTGCTGCTGAATTATTACAGTGTTCACTTTCAGACTTATTGCCAAGAATTATCTTGTTCCAGTATGCAGCCAACTCAGCGAGTGGATTTTCATTCATCTTTTTTTTTTTTTTGACAAAAAAAAAAAAAGATACTCCCCGTCTAAGCCCACCCTCCCCGAAGCTGGCTGTACCAATCCGGGGCGACGTCTACTGTATGCGAAGTGCATTTAACGCCCACTAATCTGTCATCACTGGATAAATACGATAAGGATAGCAGCGATTCCCCAGGAGTTATCGCGGGCCTGACGGCTAAACAGGATTAAACGCTTGGCATTATGCAATGCAAAGAGTGAATAGCGCTATGTTTTAAGGAAACACACGCCAGCTTGTAACACGCTGCGCACACAGTGACAGTCACTACCCACGACTGTTGTTTTGGTTTCTTTTTTTCCATTTCCCTGCACAACTGGGGTGGCATGATGGCATAATCCACCAAGAGGCTATTTTCAATCACATCGTGAGGGTTCAAATGCCTATGTCAGGATGCATTCACCCTAATGAAGTGTCATTGAACAAGACACAGAGTTCCTACCAGCTCTGGGTGAGGTGTGCATGTGTGTATGTGGGGGGAGGGGGGGTGATGCTGTATCTGATCCCGCTCTCTGACCTCCCCCAGAGGGGACACTGCAAAAAAAAAAAAAAAAAAAAAAGAGACTTTCCCTTAAGGGATCAATAAAGAATCACATTAACATACATGATGTATATCAAAGTAAATCTTAGACCAGCGTGTCCTCTGCATTGCTAATTCTCAGTCTCAGTGCAATGGTTGAGGCTGTAGATATGATGCCACTGACAGCAGCTGCTTTTCTCAAACCGTGACTTTTCAAGGAAATCAACTGGAAAGGCTGACATCTGTTGGCCGGGACACGCAACTGCAGCTGGAGAGGGGGGCCCTCTGGAGTGGAGCGAGCGTGGTTTGAGAGGTTTGAAGCGGTTCACAACTGGTGCCCTGGAAGAACCGAGCAGAAAACACTTAAAGAGACACATGGGGCAAAACTCCCGAGTCGTGAACCAAGATGAAAAGATGCCTCCGGGCTAACCTCGCAGCTGAAGCGGAATCACCCTGAGTGCTTTTAGTGTGCCTTCTCCTCGGATGTCATTTGTTAAGCGTAAACCCCTTCATGCTTGTGTGAAACTTAATTCCCTGTTCCGTCCTTGAGCAGTAAACTCTCACCCACTCCACCGGCAGCTGAGAGTGACCCCTCCATTTAAAAGACACACACACATATGCACGCACGCACGGTCCTCCTGTCCTCTTGGACTCCTTCTCCGCCAGATGTTACTTTTTGTCTGTGATTTATCAGCCAGTTTAGATAAGGGTAAACAAATAGTCATCACGGTTATAACTGCAAACACCGCTTTTCCGTCAGGCTTATCGCAGGTCACAGTATACAAAGTTAGCCAGTGGTGTGTGTGTGTGGAGGAGGAGGGAGCGACGAAAGGGGCGACAAACCTGAGAAAACTGCAGCTTTTTTCCTCTGAGTCGGCCTGAGCATAAACACACCGCGGGTCCTCCTGCACACACACACACACACACACATATAACCCTGAGCCCTGACCTGTAGGAATGTGCGCTCTCTGTGGAGGACGATTAGCCGGCCTGCCTCTAGCTCCTCCAGCACAGAAACCTCATTGTGATAAAACCCAGTCAATGTTTGCTGACACACGTTATCTCCCCGTCCCCTCTCTCCCCGGGCCCCCGGTCGGATCGAGCTGCCACAGCTCTTTACAACAATTTAGGGAGCCATTTGTTTTTCAAGGAGCTGTTTACACAATGGCTACCTACCACACGGGGGACGGAGACAGAGAGAGAGAGAGGGAGAGGGACAGGGGAGGGAGTCGTTTGAAATATAAATCACAACCCTCGCTCGCTTTTATCGGCAACGGCTCTCTGCCTTTTTTTTTTTGTTTTGTTTTTTTTGTTTTCGACTTTCTTTTTGCATCCTTTATCATGGCGGCGGGGAGATAAGAACAAACAAGATGAGGTTTAGTCAGGGGCTGCCAATGTATGTAACTATAAGAAAAGAGAGAAAAGAAACACTTATCTTGTGTGTGTGTGTGTGTGTGTGTGTGTGTGTGTGTGTGTAGAGGAGGGGAGGTGATAAAAGAGAATATTCCTGAAGGAGGATCAATAGTTGTTATTCAGACCTGCATGGGTCCCCTCCATAGGAAGCACTGACACTGTCCTAAGAGTCTGCCGGCTGTATTGATTTTAATTTATTTTTAACTTAGTGATGGATATGGGACATGTCGTGAGAGAGAGGCATTGGTCAAATAATTACCAACATCTATTCATTAATTGGAAGGCAAAAGAGATAGAACACTCAATATTCATTAAGGCCTGCAAAGACTTTGCAAATGTGCTGTCTGACACCGGGATGTCAGAGAAATATGTCGATCACCTAATCACACGATGCAAATCCGCCGCCGTGAACCAAAGTGGACTCGACGCGCTGACCGGCGACCGCTCCTCGCTCTGTCTTCACTTCCATTTCAGTGAATGAAATACAAAGAAACATTTTGAATAATTAATCCATTTCTACTGTATGTTCTCTACTTTTGTTTATGTTTCACCATGCATTTATAATTAACTGAATATTTACACACATACATTTAATATTTATTCATGATTCAATACGCTCTGTAACAATCTACTATCTTTAAACACATTTTTTTTAATCTGTCCCAGGAAAAAAAAAAATTATATATATATATATATATATATATATATATATATATATATATATATATATATATATATATATATATATATATATATATATATATATATATATATATATATATATATATATATATATATATATATATATATATATATATATATATATATATATATATATATATATATATATATATAGTGGTGGACTGTTGGTCTGCCTCCCTCCATTGGGCTAGTGGATTGAGGTGCAAAGGGGGATAGTTGTAGGACAAAAAAATAAGACATTTTAAGTTGAATCTTCAGCTTTGGGAAACAGTGATTGTCATTTTATGAACCAAATCACAAATCGATTAATTGTTTCAATAATCTCGATTAATCGACTATCAGGATAGTTGTTAGTTGCAGCCCTAGTCAGTAGATACCAAAAGTTGCAACTAGCACACAAGAGGCTGCGTTTTCTGAGAAGCTCACAAATAACATTTTATGTATTTCTTGATTAATCCAGTTTATGAAATAAAATCCCCACCCCCCCCCACCCCCGGAAAAAATGTGCCGCAATTAAGCGGATGAGAGAGGTAAATCTAATTAACGGAGTGTGTGAAGAGTGATCAGGTGACATTGTTTTGTGTTACATCCTTGGAAGTTTCTGAGCTCCTCAGAATATGAATCAGACTGCTCAGCAGATGGAAGCCACGGCTGTTATTGCTGTAACAGGAATCAGCAGTCTTGTCATACATAATGCCGCATAAATATATCATCAGAACCCTTGTAACCTGCAATAATTCGCTTGATTGGCTCACTGAGTGTGAGTTCCTTTGGTGTGCATCAAGTCAAACTGGCCAAAGTGGCCTATGGGTTCTTGCAGACAGGCGCCTGTGGTTATTGAGTATCACAACACTAATTATCCTGCATGCAAGCTACTGCAGGGCTTCGCCCTTTGAGAGAAGCAATCAAACAGCTGACGAAAGGCTGAATAATCACAATGCACTGAATGTGCTGGGCATAGCACAAGTGTGTACGCGTGCGCTTGTGTTTTTGTTACAGGTGAAACAGGCCAACAAGTACACTTAGTGATAAACATTGATCGCAATGATCCGATGAAATACAGCAAGTTAAAGTGTTTTTTTTTTCCTTTTTCTGGTTATGTTTCTTTTGGGATTAGGATGAGAGGAGAAAAAAAAGCAGAGAGGCTGTTTGTCTGTGTGTGGAGGAAAAAAAACAATCTATGTGTTGTGTTGCATCATGAGCGCTGTTGCAGCCTCCTTTCCCACCCAAGCTAGCCCAAGGTCGTATTTAAGTTATGATTACAGTATGATGCACTCAGCGAAGACGCGCAATAAAGAGGTCTCTGCTGGGCCGTAAAACTGTCAAAATACATCACAAAAGTGTCAAATGCACCACGTACAACATCTCAACTAAATAAACAGACTCTCACCCCATGTCCCACTCTTCTATTGAAGCAATAGTCACTTCCTCGACGAGACACGAGCCGAAATGCAGTATTAAATGAGTCTGAGAAGAGAAAACATTGATTTTGAAATCCCTTGGTTTTTGCTGTAGTGCAATGCACAGTAATTATCAATTATTTGGCCACAGCTTGATGTTACATAGAAGATGCTTTAGCCCTAACAGCAATATAAAGTCTACACTCACTATGCTAAGCCACCAAAGAGAATCCATTGATTTAATCCTCGGCTGTTCAGCTCCTGCTATTCTGTGTCGATGCTGTAAACATCCACCAAACTGGGGGGAAGTTGGGTTCTTCCTGCAAACTGAGGATAACAAGTTTCACTGTAGCCAACACGCTGTAGGACACACAGGCTATTATGCTGTAAAAATAAGCCTGCACCTTTAAAAAGTTGAACTTAGTGAGGTGTCAATGGTTGTCACAAAGATAGAGAATAAAGTAGGAGGTAAAACAGAAGGAATGGTGATGTAATGTGATCTTCTGGAGTAATACAGGGTTTATTACTGCTATTTATTAAATGTTACCACAAAAGGTCCCTTTTCCTCTCTTTGAATTCTAACATAACCTGTGACAAACGCGCCATTAGATTTCACTGGCACCTACCGTGGTTTCATTTCAAGGTGATTAAGATACGTATCAAATTTATTTTGCTGGAAAAACATCAGGATGAGGAATATGATTCCCCCGCCCTCCCAAGATCCCTACAGACACCAAATTTTGACACATTTCCACACTCGGTTTGAAAGCACCATTTGAAGATGATGGTAAATCACATGACACCACAGGGGCCACGCAGCAAACTGCACTTTGGTCCAATTTTTAAGCCTGGCTACAACTCTCCCCCTTTGCACCTCAATCCACTAGCCCAATGGAGGGAGGCAGCCTAAATGCACCATCAGCATTGAGGTTTGGCTGAGCTGCTACAAGGGTATTATGTTCCAAATTCTCTCCAGCTGGAGTGAGGAGAGACTCGCCCATCTCTCCTCTCTCTCTCTTTTTTTTAACCAATACCCAAATCACAAATACCTTCTTTCTTTCTAATCTTTTTACAACCTCCATCCATTCTGTCCTCCACAATTCAGTGTTTAAACAATCAGGCGCTCGAGAAGTAGCATCTGAAATTCAGGGGGGCATCGGGGAAAGCCTTCTTACAGTCGTCGGGGGAGTGATGGAAAGGAAGAGAGAGAAAAAAAAGCACAGAAAGAGAGTGAGAAAAGGGGGGGGGGGTGAGAGGAAGAGAATTGGAGAGTGAGTAAGGAAAAAGGAGAGAGCTGCCGGGGCAGGTGCAAGCCGTCCACATACAAGGTGGCGATTAGGGGGAAAGTGGCCCTGTGTGAGGCAAGAGGAACATCTGTGCCTATTACCGCGGCACACAAAAGGCTAGGAGGGGGGGCAGGGGGAAAGACCACGGTCTCCAACATGAGCAGGGCCTCACCAAACACCACAGGCTGAATTGCATGGCCCAATTTGGGGCTTTCAGAGCTGCTTGTCATTAGCATTTGAAAAAAAGCGAGGCAGGAGCTCGCTCAGCGAGTAACTCATGGGTTCGGAGGTAGAGAGTGACTTAAGAGCTCGGAGGAGGTGGAACCCCCCCACCCCCACCCCCGCCTCACTACCTCCCTCCAATCCCCCCCCCCCCAATCGGTCTCATGCCTTAAGCACCTTTCAGGCAGAGGTCTGTTGAATCAGAGCATGTTGTGGAGTCATATTTACATCGCCGCCGCTTAAGATTATAGATCATTATGCAGGAATCGGCACAAAAAATATGATCACTGATCAAAATATGACATTCACACACACTCAGAGAAAAGTGCTGTATCCAGTGAGGCTTTTTTTCTCCCCCCTAGACTAATTCGGCGCTATCATCCAAGTAGTCGTCACAACACTTTCAGCACGTGTCCGGGAATGAACTCTCTCCGCTGAAACGAAACGCAAAGCCCCACGACGCGCCGCATCTATATGCATCGTTGCGTAATGTATCTCTGCGTCGCAAAATGAGTGTTCAGTTTGACTTCCAACATTTCCGAATAACTGTATTTCAAAGTGTGTCAACCTGGTTCAAAAAACACAGCTAATGGATGGCAAAAGCATGAAAAATAAAACACTCATTCTGGCGCACGGTGCATCAAACTTGTATACTGGGTTGCACTCTTTTTTTTTTTTCTCCAGAATTGAGAACACTTGGGAGGGAGATGTATTACTTATTTAAATGCCACAAGGCATATATATCTGTTTGTTTAAATATTCCAATTTATTCCGAGACAGTAAGTGCCTTACTGGAGTGAATTATGGATGGTAAATCAAGACGCTGAGTTATTAGTTATGACACCATAAGGTTCTGTCACAGTCAATAGATCTCTCTTGGAAATAGGTATTATTTAAATGGGTTAGAGTGTTGAACTGGCGACTAGATGAGCAATTCTGATTTGTGGAACACTGTAGAGTGTTCACATGATGTTTCACAATGGTTACAACAGCAATCACAAACTTGTATGGGGTGGGGAAAAAAAAACAAAACGTGTGTTGTCAACTTTCTAAATTAATTCAACAGACCGATTTCACAGCAAAGCAAAAAAGAAAGGAAAAAAAAAACATTATGCTAGGATTTACTGGTAACTATGACTGCAGCGATTTAGTTCCTTGCCACAAGGAAGGTCATATCTGAAGCAGCTTAGTGTTTTAAATTACAACAGAGACATACAGGCAGGATTATGACGTGATGGCCCCCTGGGCCTGGACACGTAAAAGGCCTCCACACCATCAGTCACCACCACATGCGCATTCAGCCACATACACACAATCACAGCTTAATAAATAATAATATTAATAATAATAACGGTTATTTTTACCAGTGTAACTTCAATGTTCACCTCCATCTCAGCAGGATTTACAACACTCCAAACTAATAACACAATATCAAGAAATGAGTTTACCTGCGTCCAACACAAGATTTACAGAGCAGGTTTATGGATACAAAGAAAAACATTCACCTGTTAAAAATGGGATTCACAGGCAACACAGGTCATTCAGTTTAGCAAACAGCATATTTTCTTCCCTCTAAACAAAAATATAGGATTTAAAGTCAATTATAAACAAAGTAAGCCTATGCCTACCTAATATTCAAATAAGAAAATAAGCCTCTAATACAATTGACAGCAAGATATGGATGTACCACAATTATAAGTAGTGGCAAACACATATTTACTTATAAGTCTAAAAGATACAAATAAAAAATGGTCTTACACTATGCAGATGTTGATGTTTTTTGGGGGGTTGTGGCAAAATCCTCCAGAAGTTCATCAAATACGGTGATGCAGCGTCCTTCCGTCCATTCTGCGTCATTAATTGTACATCCGGGTTACTACCGGTGTAGCATTAGCATTAGCAGCGCTGCTACATGATCTCCCTCCTCTCCAGCTCGGCTTGTTAGTTGCTGTCTCTTATAAATATTTGGAAAGGCGAAGAATAATGTATAAAATCCCTTCCAGACTTTTCCCCCTCACTTATCTTTCGTTTATGCTGCGTTCCATTGCATTCGGAACGATCCGAATCGGAATAAGCGCAATGAACGGCCCTTGAACTTGGAATTCCGGCTGGGAGCTAGGATTGTTCCGAACCTGTCGGAGTTCTCGAGTTGGGAGGAATATGTCAGGGCAAAGTGGAATAGCACACACTAGAGTGGCTGGCCATGTTTTCCGAGTTTGCATAATGGAACGCATTTACCCCGGAAGTCGGACTTTCCGACTCTCACCTTTCAAGCAGACTGCAATGGAACTCAGCATTAAACAGTTTTCATGTTGCTGCTAGCATTAGCTTTAGCATTCGCAGTGCTGCTACATGGTTTTCATCCCCTTCAGCTCCACTCGTTAGCTGTTGTCTCTTCTAAATAGCTGAAAACGCAAAAACATTTTATAAAATCCCTCCAGCCCTTTTTTCTTCACTTATATTTCGATTAGCTCCACTTAGTCCGTGACGCTTCCTTTAGAATTCTGCTCGTTTTCTTACGCTGCTGTATGCTGCCTTCCATGTCTACTGGGAAGTCGGGATTTCCGAGTACCGAGTGAATAATTTCAACTAAAACGAACCACTGAATTGGGATTTCTCATTTCCAAAGTTGGAGATACTCAACACCGTCAAGTTGACATCCTAAAATGACTATCCCAGTTGTAAAAAATCATGGAAGCTTCTATAATATTCAATTTATATCACATCTGACACGTGTTTGCTGCATTAAATTAGCTGTATGCATAGCATTTTTAAATATGTATATATGGAAATGCTGCTATAGTGTTATTTCATGGGATATGCACGAAATGCAATGCAAAGTGTCCTAACAATGGCTAAAAATATGGCCATGGTTATATTTGCTTTCCCTTTTTTTGTAACTGAAATGGTTTTAATGCTGCCTTTGATTGCACTCGGAAATTGGAAAGATCTTTAAAAGGAACCAAACCCCAGATGGAACAGCATACATAACCATGGCAAACTTCCCAGCTCCGACTTCCCAGGTCAATGGAACACAGCATTAGATAAAGTGCACTCAGAGTGACCTGTGACCCCAGACGACTCCCTGTCGGCCATTACGCTCATTATTAAAATTATTATTAAGCTTCTCATTCTCAAAAAAATCTATTTTCACAAATAGCAATAACAATAATTAAAAAGAAAAGTGTAGAAAATAAACAATTTCACAAATCCTCCAATGCATGAGGTGGGCCCCTATTAAAAGTTCATAATCAAAACAGGCAGTTTATTTTTAATAACAGAGACTTCATGAAGATGCAGTTCTAACAACAGGGGCCATCTAATTGTTCACAAACCTGTGGAATACTTTGTCTAAGAATGCCCAGGGTCTACTGGGATCATTTTTGTTCTGGGCAAAATGCAAGCTGGTCCTGTAAAGAGGCTCCTCTAGCTTTGGAACTGGCTCAGGTGGGCGCCCCCTGAGCTCTGGGGCCCCTGGGCCCCATAGGCCCATGCGGTAATACTACATCCCTGCATAGAGGTAGATTTCAGATTTTCTTTTTGAAAAAGGCTCTCTGTGGGACTCATCTGTGAGAACAAAGACGGTGCCTCTTGCAGCCCAGAGCTAAGCATATAGCTATTGAATGGAGAGAAAAAAAAGTTATTTTAACAGTGGAAAATCTAAATTTAATTTGGCCGCAGGTTTCAATTTAAGCACCTAAACATTAGTTTTTGTTCAAGTTCACTGTAAACAGAAAGAGATTATTCCTAACCAGGAATAATATGCCTTAAAAAATTACCTGAATTACCTGGAATGACTTCAACCCGATCCAGAATATCTTATTATTTTAGCCTGACAACACTAGTCCCTTTACTTATAATTGCAGTAGCTATTACAAAAAAGCACCAGTACAAAGTAACTATAAAAAAGTTAACTCAAAGTAAACTCAATATCCTGCATGATTACCCCCAATTGTAGTGTTTTACTTCCTTAAATATCACTTCAACCGGCACAAATATCACCGCCTTCCGGATGGGAATACAATGGGTGCCGGTCGCTGGGAAATTGGCAGGAAGAGCTGACCCTTTTTTTTTTATTTTACATAAGCACATTTTCTTAAACCTGAGTTTGATGTGTAAAGACAGAACAATGCATTATGCATGTTTGCGAAGTAATTTGCTCCTATCTGATGAAAATTCTGCATTAGGGAACATTAAAGCAGGTGGGTTCAAAGGCAGGTCTTAATGTCATGACCGCGGCGCGCATGCAGAAACAGAAAGAGCAACGAGGAGGCGTGAGCTCCCCGTTATTCATCCAGGAGGTATGTGCTATCGGGCCATGAGGCGACACAAACTTTAAAGTCATCCATCCACCTACCAACTCATCATTTGACTTCTGCTTTCAGAAGTCTTCCGTATTTCAACGCACTTTATGCGTTTGATATGCCGCAGGAGCGATGCATGCGAGCTGCGTCGTGCTTAAGAGGCACACTTCTTGAAGGTCAGATCTAATTGTTAGACAGACCTACTCTTGATTGCTGCAACAAATCCCCACAAGGATCCCGGGAAGCCCGGTATAAGGGAAGTGCGGCATGTGTTGTCAGCACATTCTCATGTTTACTGAAAATAAAGCAAAAAGGAGGGCATTTAGGTCAAGTACTGTAAAGAAAAGCCAATAGAATCCAAACGTGGCACCATGTATATTGACAAAACAGTCACTTTCTGTCTTAAAAGACCGCAAAGATGTGTACGCTTTAATACACATGGCGTCTACTGTTCTATATGTGTGTATACATCCCTGCAAATCGTGATCAATGCAATTCTATCAGTCCTCTAACCTCTCCACCAGTGCAGCACTGGCTCAATCCTCGCAGCATATGATGTAAATGTTCTGCGGTGCACATTTAATGTGATGTCATTGTACTATTGACACGTAGGGACGGACCGGCGGCCGAGGCTGATTTGTTTAATATCTAGTTGAGAGAATTCTATTGACTTTCCTTTTTTTTTTTTCCTCCTCATCTGCTTGCAAGATGAAAACATATCTTCCTACCCAGAAGCTCTGACCTAATATGCCTTTCTAATGTTTTTCAGAAGGACATACTATATTGTGGGTGGGTGTGTGCGTGTGTGTTTGTGCGCACGATATGTGTACGTGCGTGTGTTTAGGTCCATTCAGGACTCATATCGATATAAGGCAGGCTTAATCCTTTCACTCTGATGGCTTCAATGACAGCAGCACACCATCAGATAAGAGGTCATTGAACTGCAGCAGCCACCTCTTCATTCAGAATAAATGGGGTGCACCAAGAGTGCACCTTAGTATGTGCCACATTGCTCCGGTCATAATGAAAATGTAATGCATTTTAGGGGTTCTAGCTGCCATCGCTGCCGCGCTAAAAAGAACTGATACTGTTGATATTACTCATATAACTTGCCCAATTTGTTCCTAGAAGCGATACTCACACACACACACACAAAAGAGAAATTTCAACATTTGGTATGTATGAACTTATTCTGCAGGTGTCAAAAAAAAAAGGAAAACAAATCAATTGAACCTGTGTGTGAGTATCACGGCTCAATATTGGCAGCGTCGAGGGTGCACATATCTGTTTTTGGTTTCATTTTCAGCATGAAATTGAAAAAAATAGGTGTATCTCCTAAATATTCCAGCGTGTCCATCAACCTTGAGGCCAATATGAAGCAGGCATCTATCAAAGCCCATGTCAGATTAATGCTCTCTCCTGTATCTTGGCACAGCATGACCATATGGAACTGTAGATGCTTCCTTTTGCTTGGCTAACCAGTCAGCTTGAAAGGGGGCCCGAGTGACGCGGGGGGAGAGAATTCTTTCTAAAACCATCTAATATCCACACGGGTGTTGCTTTTCTGCTCTGTCTGTCTCCCGGTTCCCGCCGAGGGACATGAAAACCCGGAGACCACAGACAACCTTGATTGAGGCACAGCTGAAACATGCTAATGCCCTGATTTTGTTTTCATTGGGAGGGCTCCCTGGCTGTGGCATATCATTTGATTTTTGCATGCATCGAATCGCTCCATGTGAACTGTCACAACACGTGTTTCTGTCTGCCGACGCCTCGACGAGCACCTCTCTTTGAGCGAATCGTCTGGGGACGGCGCTGGATGTTTATTTTGGCATAAATCCCATCACGCATTCGTGCCCATTTCCTTTGGTCCGAGCAGTGGCCCTGCGTGTCATTGTAAATTAGACTGAAAACAGAATGTGCACATAGAGAGTCCTAAGCCGCACGCAAACAGGAAGATTTGAAGATCCCCCACAAGCTTTGAAGTGCCGCACAACCTGAGCAATTTGCAGTAAACTAATTATGATCCAATTTTCTAATCTCCCTTTTTTCATCACTGCTATTTTTCCTCTCTCCCTCCCGTTCTCTGCGCTCTTGATAGTTTAAGACCTGGCCCATTAAAACAACCGGCGCTTTTAATGGCAGCATGTTAACGCGGCACAAAAAGAACATTCTCCTTTGCCTTTTCTTCATTTAAATTCAATTATCAGCGAGAACACTACGACAGCGAGGGAATAATAATAATGAGGGGTGTGCTCGGGATGAAGGTGTGCTACGGCCGCATGCGCGGCGACATCTTTTGTTCTGTTTTTGCCGTGGATTGGCAAGATAATGGCGAGGGCTGCCGTGAGGGGGGCCGGGAAAAGCGGAGCTCACCACGCAGGTTATCTTTCATGCTGTACAGGATAATCACGGAGTGGTGAAAGCCGGGGGAGCAGCAGACATATCTTCTTGGAGATCAAGGTCAAAACAACTCAAAGGAAAGGTGGAAATTCAGTTTCAAAAACACTCACAGCTGCCTGAAACATATTGATCTAGCTCCTCTTCCCTCTACATCCAAAGTCATTTCTCTGATAGGCCCTGGTAGAAATACATTATTTTCTTGTCACAGGCACCACAATGAATCACTGTTAAGAATACACCGCACTTATACTGTAGGGAGAGGCGAGGGGAGGAACGTTAAGAGCATTGCTATGTTTGAAATAGCAATTCGCAGAGTGACCCCCTGCTTCTCATCAGCGCTGTAACGCTTTACGCTTCCACAAGCCCAGATTGCCATCACTCACAAATGTAGGACTGCAAATTAGGAGCATCAGGAACTGGGTGTCTGAGAACACCAATAAGCTGGGGGGACAATTTGTCATACGTGGAATTTCGGTAAATCGGGCTTATTCTGTAGATAAATGTCACTGTACATGTCCAGTCTGGACTGCAGCTCGCCTTTAAAAATGCATAGCTGTTTTATACATGGAATCACTCTGCAGAAACTTTACACAGACAGATCAATAACAACAGCGAGCGCTGAGCCCTCCAAGGCATTGCAGTAAGCTCAGCCACTGATGTATCTGAGCCAAGTGGCCTTTGCAACAAAGGAATAGAAACTCCCTTCTTATTCCTTTGATTCGTGCCCTTGGAAGTTGGCACATATTCCCACCAAAGCGCGTCTAACTATGTGACTGAAGTGCTTGATGTTAAGCAAAATTGTTATCCTTAATTCGCAAAGAGCCACAGATCAAAGTGTATGAGACAAGCTTTAGTGAATAGATTATTTAGCATTTGATTTTAATTCCATCGAACTGATAAAACCAATTTTCTGCTGCTCAGCAGTGATGGACAGTGACCGCGGTTATGAGGCTGCACATTGTGCTGCCAGATGTAGTGTCAATACTCAAGAATTGAGCTTTGTTGTCTTTTTTTGGTAATGGTTTATTGTTCCTCGGTGGTCGTCTCAGGCCGACTAACTGCTGGATGTTGTTCAGACACGGTGTCACTCCCGAATCCTCCACCTCTCCTCTTTTGTTCTGAGCACAAATCCTTCTTTTATTATCCAGGCAACAGCATAAGGTCCTGACCCCACTTCCCTGTTGCAGTTTCTTCCCTGTTTGATGCCTTCCTCCCCCCCCCTCTCGGATTATTGTAATACTCTATGCACTTGCCTTGATGTAATAACTATGTGCAACTTGTACTCGGTGGAGAATTTGATGGAGCAATGACCTGACAGATGAGAGAACACAACAGACAGCTTGTGTCAAATGCATCCATGTTTTGGATTAGTTTATAACAGCATCCATTGTTTATAGGAATTTTGTTGGAATACAATGCTTTTTGTTTGCTTCTTTTTTTAATACCCTGAACAGAATTACATTTTATTCATCCTTCGTACTTTTGGGGAAAAAAAATAAAGATGAAAAAAAAAGCATGTCAAGTAACTGTACTTTCCAGCATACGTTTATTTGACTGTTGTAAATACCAACAATGATCCATTGCAGCAATTAACCTTGAAAATATCGAGTGAGGACCAATTTGCAAATGAACAATACAAATAAACATCACAACCTTGTATACTGTCATCTTTTTAGAAGTCTGGTTTAATCATTAATCAATACGCCAAAGTCAAATTCAAGAGTGGGTGGTGGCACTACTGTATATACAGTACTCCTTATTATCTTCTGCCATTTTAATTTATTGACTGAGGACTTAATTGATTTACTGACATCATTCTCAAAGTCACCTCATCTGAAATGTTCCAGAGGAACAACACCACCACTGCCGTGGGTGAGTACCTTATCCAGCTAATTAACTGCTGTTAATCAGATGAAGGTGAATCTAATGAGATAATCCATGGCAAAAAAAAAATTAACGTTTGATATCGAGCAAATATGACGTGGATTCTGGTGATTCATCGGGTCTGACATGTTACAGAACACCATTGTTACGTGAACATTCTACTGTATCCGAGCATCGCTGTGGATGCTGGGAGCCCAGGTATTATTCTCCACAAGGTTGGTGCTTTTTTCCAATCCTATAAAAAAAAAAATAAAATAAATTGCTTATGGCCAAAAACCCTGACTTCAAACAGCACAGCTGACAACAAAGTCAATAAATGGGTCACATCAGGCAATCCTGAGAGCAGACAAGGCCAGGCTATTCTGAGATCTGAACCCCTTACCGAACACGAGGCATTCTAGGTGACTGACTTCATGTTGATTAAACTCACCTGTGTTGGGATCTGACAGGGCAGTTCTGCCGAGATTTGGACACATCAATCTTTAATAAGAAGAATGCGCCTTTGTCGGCTTCGGGAGGAACCTGTAGGAGACGGTGACACAAGCGTGCACTCTTCGGGGTTCTTTCTCCCTGGCTTCACAAAACGCCTCACCCGCACGCACCCATCGACATGCAGTTTTCTTTGCCGGAATAATTGCGTGCCACCCCTGGCTGTCAAGGCGCGTCAGTGTCTTGTTAGCGCCGGTATTGGCTCCGTCGTAGCTGGTAGCATCAGGAGAGGTCAGAGTGGCAGCGTCTGCACTGTCACACTGAGCACAGGCTGGACAGACACAGTGGGCTCTGCCCCTGTCTGTCTGGGTAGGCCTGAACCACAGTCTTTACTCAAACACCTCAGAGAGGACCCTGTGTGTTTGTTGGTTACTGTCAGTGAAAGTAGCTGAGTATATTTACTCAAGTACTGTACATAAGGAGAATTTTGAGGTGAATGAACTTCATACTTCCTCTCCTCTACATTTAGAAGGGAAATTTTTTGCATTTTTCTATTCCACTACATGTATCTATTGTTACTTTTCAGATGCAGATTTGGCAGAATGGATAATCTAACAAGCGTTTAACCTCTGCACCCCTTTTTTAGTCTTATTTGCGACAATGGTATGCCCAAGTTGTAAGTAGCACAGTTACCACATGTGACATGTCGTTTGAAAGCCCTGGCTATCAGATTTGCATGGTTTCGTCATGAGAAATTTCCATTGGGTCACACTCCATCAAACCAAAGGTGGTCAAACTTTTGGAGTCTGTCCTCATTGGCTTTCAAACTGGCTATCTCCCAACCCCATGCTTTGATTGGCTTGTGCATGTTGTCAATTGGTACAAAACAACTTTGAGACCATAATTGTTGCATTATTAGTGCACAGAAATCAATGACTGATGCATAGTATTGTCGTAAATGCCGTAAAGCTGAAACCAGTGATTTCGAACCCTATTGACTTTGATGCTTACAAAAAGCAGCATGTCACATTTCAGATGTCTATGAGTTATTATCAACTCGAACGAACAGTGATTTCCGCTCTAATCCTCTCACATGGTTTTATTTCAATAAATGTTCAAATGATGTAATGTTTCACCAAAAATCAAAGATAGGAGAAAAAGTTCAAAAACTGAAAACAGATTTGTGCTTCAGAACTTTGCTTTTTCTTCTTTCCTCTCCCATTATTCATCTCAGCCCTTCAGAGGGGCCCGACGCCTAGGTTGGGAACTGGGGTTACAACAGTAACATGTTGCTCACACATCAACCTTTCAATTTGATTGAGTACTTGCACTTTAGGTACATGTTGCTGCTCATAATTGTATACTTTTAATTAAATAGGAATTTACATGCATATTTTTTATATTCCTGTAATAGTACTTTTATTGAAGTAAAAGATCTTAATATGTCTTCCACCTCTAAACATAATAGACAAAACATCCATTTTAATGAGGAAACATTGTAACGCTTGCCAAAATATATATCGTAATTTGCACAGTTTGATTATCTTGTCTATACTTTTGTACTATGCAGCTTTGCCATTTTGCCTAAAACACCTAATACCGCATGTTTCAGGCTGCCATGTTTTCCGCTGCCTTGTTTCCACCGTTCACAGGTTCGAGTTTGACGCGTAAGCAGCAGAGAATGTGTTTTTTGAAGCAGCAATGATATTCAGATTGGGGAGTGGATGAAGGCTGACAGGTGGAGAGACACAAACAGGAAACCTTGCGGATGCCCTGTCTGCCAAACCCCTTTGATACATGTCTAAAACTCTGACGGGACTGAGACAAAAAAAAAAAAAGAAGAAGAAGAAAAAAAAAGAGCTAAACCCAATTAATTTCACTCTGTTGCTATTTTTGTGACCGGCGCCAGGGGTTCTTATCAACTATTAGCTGCATCAAATCAATGTGTTCATTGCTCTCTCTTGCCTCCATCGCATCCTCTCTTTTTTTCCTCCTCCTGTCTCCCCCCCCCCCTCTCTCTCTCTCGTTTCCTCTCACTCTCTCTTTCTGCCAGACAGGTCAGATATTAGAAACCTGTATTATCAGGTCTTCCCAGGATGCTGGTGGAAAAGTTGATTTGCAACGCCCGATTGAATCTACTTATCCTTCATCCCTTTCCAACCCCCAGCCAGCTGCCCCAGCAGACAGAAGCCCATTGGCCTATCTACACTGAGGTGCCAAGGAATAAAAATATCTATCTACAGAAAGGGGGGGGAGGGATGGGAGGAGGAGGAGGAGGGGGGAGGAGGAGACAGAGAGGGGGAAACGAAGAGAGGGACAGAGTGTCGGCCCACATGTCACAGATTTGGACAGCTCCGGGGGGGAGAGAGAGAGAGGGGGGAGAGAGGGGAGGGGGTATAAATGTACTCTTTGCCTCTTCCTTTCCCAACCCCAGCCCCATCCCCTTTGCAGACCTTTATCTATTGGCATCATGCATCCATTCATCAATCAGCAAACAAAAAACGGGCCGAGGCCACCGTCCTATATTCTACCGGCTCGCACCGCGCACTCCTACACAGCGAATCTTTCAGACCGAGTCAAATTAGTCAAATCGCTGAAAGGAGGCGAGCGGAGCAAAGGTCACGGAGGGCGTTCATTAAAACGACTGTAACTTGTGCAAACCGGAGCCGGCTTGCGATAAAAGAAGGGGCGAAAAAAAACAGAAGAAAAGGAATATTTATCTGTTGACTGGGCCCGCCACGGCTGAGTGGCACAGTCAGTAGCATAAAGACAGCCATTATGGCTTTATCTTTGTAAATAGAGGGGTGGGGGGGGGGGGGGGGGGTGAGTCTCAGGCGCAGACGGAGGGATGAAGGGATGACGGAGGAGTCGGAGAGAGGAAGGGAAGTGGAGGAAGCGGGTGAGGTGAGTGATGAGGAGAGTGCAGAGCTGTGGCTGGTGGTGGAAAAAAAAGGGGGGGAAAGAATACATGCAGTGGCAGCAGAAGGGGGGGGGGGGTGCTCCAGAATACAGCCTTCATCAGGAGGCAATGGCAGGGCGTGCGTGTGTGCATGTATGTGTGTGTGTGTGTGTGTAGGGGGGGGGGGGGTCAATTTGTGAATGCAATTACTGTAGACCTCCCAAGTCTGACTACTGAATCGAATCAACACTGCGGTGGCAACTCGAGTGCCTAATTTCATTCTGTACGCCCTTCATTCACGAGACAAAACGGACAATTAGAGTAATGACTGTGGCAGGTGTCCTGACATAAAGAGGTGTCGCCAAAAAAAACTTCTTTGCAAGCGACGACGGCTATGACAAGTGTAAGTGACTGGGCCCCGGAGCGACGCCGCGGCACGCTAGCCACGGATCTAAAAGGACAGCTGTCAATGGCGACGCAGATGTCACCGGAGCAGAAATCCGCGCTCTGGACAGGGCTTACTGAAGTTTACTCCTTTGACTTCAATCGCCGACGTGATTGCTCCCTTTAACAATTCCCCTCCCCCCTCGGTGCAAGAACTCTTTGAGTTATTGGCACGGCTGCACCTGCAATTAAAGCCCGAAAAACAAACTCCATTACCGCCGCTGTGTCTTTAGGTTTTTCTGCAGACGTTTTCTGACATCTGAGCCAAATGATGTTTGACTTTTGGGCCTTGGAAACTTTTAATGGAGTTCATTGTGCAATCAACCTGGCTGGGGGAGCCGAATGAACTCTGACTTTGTAGTATTGATCTCCCACAATGTGTTTACTGGCTGAGGTCACCAGAATCCCTTCTCCGGCCTGTAAAGGGGTCAATAATGTCAATACAGTAAATTAGGTAATTCTGCTGTAAAACATCCCAGGATGGTCAATTTCCATTTTAGTAAACTTTATATGTGACACACAATTACATCCACATGTCAACGTGTCAAGTTGTCACACAGTCCCGGCAGACGGAGAGAGATTGAATCTGGACCAGGAATCTGGATGTAAATCTAAAGGGGCGGATCTATGAGTAAACAAATCACCTATTGTCAAGTCCAATGATAAATCACTCCTCTAGAAGATGGAGGATTAGTGGCATTTAACCCTTTACTGCCTTGCCTCTAAAGAGATAGGGGTCAATAGAACATTTAATATGGTGTTGCTGGGTAGAGACAGCATTTTTTTTTTTTCAAATAAAACTGAAATTCGATAGTTATAATAAACATTTATTTTGTTCCTTGCAGTGTTTAGCTATTTCAAATCACTTCTAACCCCTTTGTTTCATTAGCTTTGACACAGTTTAGGTATTCCATATATTTTATATGTTATACAGCAGTGGCTCTCAACGTTTTTTCACATAAAGGACCCTTAAAGTCACAAATACTAGACCATGGACCCCATCTCATAAGATATTTGCTTTAAGATGTTTTATAATTGAAAGCGTAGGAAATCCAAGGTGAACTGAAAATGCCATAATCAAGAATAAATAAATAAATGACTCAGTACATAAATGAATATACCAGTAATTTAATTTCCCTTTTCCCATTTTTTTTTTTAATTTCCTTTTTATTTATTTATTCAATCGAAAGTAAAATTGGTGTAAAGGGAAAACAATTCACAAATAATATTAAATAGATACTACTATATTAAATAAATGTGATTATTTATTTTAAGTTATGGCAGTCCTCTATACAAATGGTCCTACATTTTTTTCATTGTGTTTTTCAATTATAGTGAAAATAAATTATTCCACTTTTTTTCTGAGGACCCCCCTGGCATCTTCTTAGGAACCCCTGGGGTCCCTGGACCGCACTTTGAAAACCATTGTTACACACTTCCAGTCATATTTTTGACTGGTATATATTTCTTTTGTTTAACAAATGATATCTCAAAAGACAACATTACTTATGTATAAGATCAATTAAACTCCAAAAACTTCAACTCTCCAGGAGACCTATTATAAATAAACCGGTATAAAACTTCAACATCAGAAATCCAAACACTTCACAATGTGTGTGTGTGTGTGTGTACAACTGAATACATCACAGATAAATCACAGATGTTTTCACATTTATCACAAAACACTGCTTTGGCATCCAACGCAAGAACCATCTGACTAGTGAAATTAGTTCAGAGGTTGGTTTGGCTTCTTTTCTTGATGTGGCTATTGTGAAAGGACGTATAGTATATGCTAAAGACTGCCAGAACATTGTCTAAACCATGATTATTTAATATGCACCAGGTAATTAAAAAAGTACTTAGAGTCTAATTTATCTCTAGGTCCCCCTAAATGAAAAATCATTATGCCGTTATCCCCTGTGCTTCTTTCCTTGTACCTAGATATGCAGTAACTATTTCATTGGGACCCTGAATATACTAAACATTGACACAGTAATTTGTGGGCTGTAATTGAGCGTGTTACCAAAGTTTTTTTGTATTCAACCATAAAATAAGGAAACATCTAAAAGTATCAAGTTGACTGAACAATGTAAATATGTTCACATTATCAGTCCGCCTTTCCTTTTTCGTCTTCTTCTCCTCTCCATTTGCCTCTTCCGTCACCGGAAGGCGTGCGTGCAACTACGCACAAGCAGCGTGTGGCGCCCACACACACACACACACACATGCAGATTATCTTCTTCTGTTGTTTCTTTTGTGGTAGGTAACAGTTGGTGAGTGCCATATCTTTCATTATGTGGCCTGGTGCATGATCAAAGGAGGCTTTGATGCATCGCTCTCTCTTCTTTTTATTACTATTTTTTTTTTATATACAGGCTGCTGCTCAACTGGCCCACAGTGACCGGAGTGATTTCTCACCAGTCCGCCCCTGCCTTTATTTATTACAAACAATAACCACCCCTTTAGATTTTTGGGCTTATTTTACCACTATGCCAGTTTTTTTGAAGATTTATTTATTTATTTTTTGGCATTTTTATTATCGTCCAAAGCAGAGAAACAGGAAATGGGGGGAAAGACATGCAAGAAAGGTCCGACCAGCCTGGATTCAAACTGTGGACTTTCTACTTAGGGCATGTTTGCACATGTGGTATCCACTTTTTAAGTAAAAATATTGTTTGGATTGGAGTCAGTCAGTCATTTTCTATACCTGCTTATTCCTCATTAGGGTCGCAGGGGTCTGCTGGAGCCTATCCCAGCGCGTTACGGCGAGAGGCAGGGATACACCCCAGATGGTCGCCAGCCAATCGTGGGGCACACACACCATTCACTCACACACTCACACCTATGGGCAATTTAGAGTCACCAATTAACCTCAGCATGTTTTTGTACCCAGTGAAAACCCACGCAGACACGGGGAGAACATGCAAACTCCACACAGAAAGGTCCCAGACCCAGGACCCAAGGAGGTCTTGAACCTGCATGTTTGGATTGTTTGGGCGTAAAATTTAAAATAAGCTGCCCCGTGTGGGAAAAACAGCTTTTTTCATTCATTGTGATAATCTTAAGTATCTGGCTAAATAAACTTAATAGTAAGTGTAACGTGATGATGATGAAGCAAAGTCAACTTTGGTTTAGTTATGTTCATACACCATTTTTTCCTTTTTGTACAGTCTAACCAAATCTAGCACAATGGCACCTTCCTGCAGGGTTGCATGGATGGAGGTGTGGACTTGTTTATTTGTGGGTTTTTTTTTTTTACATAACTGTGAGGAAAATCCAAGAAATATAGTTCCTTATAGTAACTTTAAAGTGAACTGGCCTTATACAGCACATTCCATACTGTATTATAACTGCGGTGTATGCTATAGGAGCACCTACAATCAACTATAAACACTGCATGTCCCTGCATTCAGCAATCAGTTATTTCTTTTACAGCGCTCCCTTTCTTACTTTTAGAAAAAGACGGATGATTGAACCATCAATCCAGTGCTCTGGGGTCATTGTCAAGACATAATTTGTGCTTAACAGCAATTTATAGAGTCAGGAATAAAATAGCATCAGTGGCAAATTCATACTCCGGGGAACACATAATGTCGGCCCCAAAGGACTAGCAAAGAGGTAAGTGTAATAAAAAATGAAAACGCACATAAGAGAAATATTACGTGCACTATGGTTGGATTTACATAAAACCGCAGCATCTGATAACGATAATACAGGACCAGACATGACTTCTGTTCACGTTTTTTTTTGTGAATTATAAGACTACTTATCAGGAGATAAGACTTTTTTTTTTTTTTTTAGAGGTGAAAGATTCACAGCGCCATTCCTGTGACAGAGAGACTATATGGATCTGTATTACATCTGTGCCATTTTACTCTGCCTCTCTGCAAGACAGCTCCCCAATTCTGGGCTGTGAGATAAAAAAAAAAAAAAGGGTACAAAAAGTACCACAATTTTCTGAAAGCACTGCCCATTTAGTTCTGCTCAGGGTGGACACAAAAGGTTGAGCCGGCGGCGAATATTGGAAAAGCTAACGGTAGGGGTTGTATAATCATTGAGAATGGTTGGGAGGGGGGGGTGGACAGCCAGCGTCAAGCTCCTGCAAAGTACTCCAGACAGACACACATCACATCAGCCCTTCTGAGATGGGAGTCCTGGGTAGGGCCTATTGCTTGATACCACAAGGGAAATAAACTGCCTAAAATAGGCACGAGGGCAGGAAATGGATTTTATTGGAGAACTAATCAAGGGCGCCGTTTTAGTGGGGCACAATTTAGATTTTGATTGGATTCCTACTGACATCGGGGTTATCAATGCGTCTCATACTGGGAGGTGTAATTTGATCTTTGATGTCCACACGGTTGTCTTGATGTATGTCCTGCTGCATGGGCAATGACTGCTGTGCATGTGTTTGTTACAGCAGCACGTGTGTGTGTGGGTGGAATGCCAGTGTGGATGGGGTTTGTCACACAGGCAGGTGCGGCATGTAGCGGCTATTGTGGCTCAAACTACTCCCTTCTTTGCCTTTTTTTATGGTTGACCCTGATAATAATTCATTCATTAATAGTTGTATCAAAGAGAGCGAGTGTTGCCCAGCGAGCATCGGGGTTAAAATGCATGAACTACATCTCCTCCGTGTTTAGTGAATTATGACACAAAATATATATTTATTCCACAAATTAGCCTTTCAACTATAGAAATAATCAAGTCAAAAGTCCACAAATGTGCAGAAAAATTTATGCATCTACCATGGCAGTTAAATCAATGAGTAACTGTACTCTGTACTCTGTAACATTATCATTTACGAAAAACAATACATAAACTAATACAAATGAAATCCCTCTCCATTATCACTTATAACTGACTAGAAGTTTGTGGTTTGTTTTAGTTTCAATCTTTGGGCAGTGTGTATGCATGCGTGCGTGTGTTTGTGTGTGTGTGTGTGTGTGTGTGTGTGTAACCTCCAATAACAGTGTAGCTATGGCAAGCCATTTAAATTTTCAACATTTGAAGGTAATTACATTCTGACTTAGCGAGACTGAAGTTACATATATCTCCCATTTCAGATATCTCCAATCAAAATTCTGTTCAAGATTTCTATCACTTGCAGTGATAGATATCTCAAACTTCCAGTTTGAGATATCTAAAATATAATTTTGCATAGTCGAAACTTAAGTTTCAAGTTAAATACTATTGTTAATTCATTTACAGATATCCCTGATTTACATGGCGGATAACTGGAAGTGAATTGTAGACATCTGTAACCCAATATACATGAATGGCAAAAGTGAAGTGATTTGTCCTAGGAAGATTGTAGTTGTGTATATCTGGAATGACAATTGTGGATTGGAAGAATAAAAATCTCTGATGTTATCTCAAATGTGTTTTTTTTGACTAGGGAAAAATGACTTACAGATATCTGCAACACATATCCAGACTGACTTCTAAATGCAAAATTGCCTGCCATACAGAATGTAATTACAGATATCTTGAATTACAGTTTTGACTGGGCAAAATGATGTTGCTGAAATGCTCCACTTTTGAGAAATAGAGAAACAAATAGAGAAATACTGTGCATGACGTTTGAGATATCTCTTACTTTTATTAGCCCTAGTCAAAACTGAATTACAGTTATTTCTATATGTCGTTTCCACTAGTCGCAATTATGTTACAGATACCTTTACAGAAGTCTTTATGCCCTCTAATGGTCAAAATTAAAAGCATGGCAATTTTAACTTTCCCTTACTCTTTTGGTGATTAAAGTAGAGGAGTTCCTGCAGCATAAGTCGTGCTGCTCCACCCTTATCACGGATCAATATTACGGCCAAAAGCGAGCCCAGCTTGGCAATTGAAGAGCAATAATTAAGGACAGAATGAATTGGCAGTTAGGGGACAATGTAAATGCACATCTGTGAGCAGCTGGCATCGAATTTACTTTGATTTTCACGCTGGCTCCTTCCCTTCACTCGTCTGTTCTGCTCATACATCAGGTGTCATGAAAAGTGTTTTTATAGAAGTCGACATCTGGCGCGCTGACTCGCAATATCTGAACCCAATTTAGCTTGTAATAATGTTGGCAAGCGACAGAACACAAGTCAAATTTTTTGTCCAAAAAGGTGCACTCGACTGGACCGTCACTGGACTGGTCTGTCAGCTGCATATGCCTGTAATAATAATAATAACGGAGGGAGTAGAGCAGTTGAAGGTGAACTAATTGCTCAAGACCTTGTATATTCACAGACTCTGTGGACCTTCTCTGCAGTTTCCTTTAATATCGCGCAATTTTATCATACAACTTCTGACGTTTAGAAATACTTAGAATATCCTGCAATGCTGAGATGAAGAGCAGAGGCTTTTTGTAATGTGCAACATTCTAATCCCATTTAAGTTGTAGCCAACACAGACGAGTGCCAAAATATCATCAAAACCAGGCGGCTTTGATGCCCAGGCCAAGGCTTTAAAGACAGAGGAATGTGGTAGTAGGGGCCTGTGCCAGGTGTATACCGCAGCATAATTAGGCCTGAAATGAATTATAAAGCAGCATATAAAATATAATGTCACCTATTAGCACATATTTTAACTGTGTTACTGTTAATAAGATTGCAGAATCTGTGGGAATGATACAGAGAAACCACATTGGCCAGTAAAAGGGTCCAACAACTCCTCAGCATGTAAAAAAAACATGGCACTTGAGTGATCCGTGAGAGCAAGAAACACATGCTTGAAGAAAAGGTGTCAACAATTCAGACTAAACTCGACTGGATAATGACTCGAGAGATTTTGAAGGCAGAAGCAGATGTCAAGTCTTCAAACCGGGACGGACTGACCCCGGACTGCTTTTCATGGGCTTGACAGTTCATTCAAGTGCTTGCATGCGGGGTGCTTGTGAGATTAAAAGCACTTTAACGCAACATGCTACGTTTGCCCGTGAATGGAAGCCATACAGGGACTGTCGCATCACTTATCTTTTGTGTAAAAAATGCGCTGTTCCTCTTGTCAGCCACAAATAAGCCCATTGTACCCCGCTGATAAAAGGCAATCAAACAAAGTATATAATTGTGAAGTCAAGCATTAATTGCCTGTATAACTACCGCCTAATGCTGAAATAATTAAGAATGTCTCTTACTGGGGACTGGCAACGCAATTATCACCTTGATGACTGTGCCATATACAAAGACATTCGGATGAGGGAGACAGAAAATGAGGCAGAAGCAAATAACTAAAATGATGGGGATAATGCAATTACAATATGGCTGAGAGGGGAAGGAAACAAAGGGGAGACAGCCTCAAGGCTTTTTCCAACAGGGTTGCCATGTCTACACATTTAATTTGCATCCTTATAATGTCGCACAATTATACTAGATAAGCATCCAAAGCGGTGCAGAGAGCTCATGCAGCCCTTATGTAACTATCAGAGTTCATATCTTTGTTTCTTACTGTACTTTCAATATCTGCATAAGAGACTGACGTTTGACCTGTCATTTCAGCAGCTATTTAAATCTGGTTCCCAAAATGTTCTGGGAACATTTGTATTTGGGTTCCCTTAATGTTCACTATGGATTTATGGTATAAAACCAACATTATAGTTATGTTCCTAGAACGTTTGCATAATATTCTTAGAACATTCTAGGAAGGAACCTCAGGGAACAATTATAAAAACTAGAAAAGCACTATGAGGGGGTAGACCACCCACCACCAGGCACATTGTGACTCCTACCTAACATACTTTTTGAATAAATCCAGTCCAGATTTGTATATGGCACAGTCATCAATTTGCAAAGGTTCGGTCTCTGGGGGCAGGTGCACGATATTACCACCAGGTGGCCCAAAGTTACCAAAAGACAAGATATTCAAAGTGATCCAGAAACAAGGATGTCTTTCGGATCATTACAAAAATGTAATCATCTGTTCGTGGTACCATTCCCAACATTCACTGAAAATATGACGAAAATCCAGCCAAAACTTTTTGAGTTATCTTGCCGACAAACAAACAGACACCAGCCAAAACATAACCTCTTGGCGGAGGTAATTACCTTCAAAAATATCCATTTTGTTACACTGATCAAAAACATTTGCAGAACTTTTTTTTTTTGAGAATATTGTGGGATTGTAATGAAACTGAAACCGGGAGGCAATGTTCCAGCGATGTTACGGGAATATAATGTGTTAGGGTTCCATGTTAAAAATTCAATAATCATTCTGAATGAGCAGGTGTCAAGCAATGCTTCACTCTAGACATTTACTTAACCCTTCATCATTCTGATTCACTATTCGTTTCAATGACAGCCTATATGCCCTAAGCTTTGCCGTTATATCCGCTGCAGAAGGTGTCATTTTTTAACGACACCTATATTACAGACACCACAGCTTGTAATGCAGAAAGTGATATATACAATAGTGGACAAAGTCATCATCTATAGGGAAAAAGCGGGGAATGTTCTATTCCTCAATGTGCATTATTAAAGGTGGAGATCAAATGAAATATTCAACAGATGATATGCTGCTTTAATATTCATAGAAATGAACTTTATATTAGAGAACACATTTTTATGGGAAGTAGACTGGAGGCCACTGATTAAATTTCATTGTTTGATCACTATGCAGGGACATTATGGGGTATTACGAGAGCCAGCCGGTGCCCCCCCTTCAGCAAACATTTAGGGGCAGCCTCTGAGGCCACGCCACTTTCACAGGGGACATCACAAGTTTACAATACTTAGATGTGTTTCCAAAAACAGAAAAAAAAGAAACCGACTTTTAAATGCATCGCTCGAAACCTTTTGTATAAACGCGGGAGATGTGTGGGAAATACGTAAGTCATAGGATGTCTCAAAAAGCAATGATACATATTCATGTATCTACTTGCAAAGATAACACCTAAGGCCATCATGATTCTGTAAATATGAATAAATCAGATAGGTCCCTGTAGTGCAGTTTCTGTACTTTTATATGCTACAGTGGCTCTTGTGTTGTTTTGTTGTGTTGTGTTTTGTTGTGTTTACATAAGAGTATATTAAAGAGTTAATTAAGTTTAAACTAAAAAACAAACACAAGCTTCATTACACAACTATCAGGAGAGACGCTTCAGATACTGATCTATTTTAAACTTGGATGAGATATAGATGAGCTGTTGTACGGAGTCAGGACCATTTATCGCTCTCTTTCTGTGCCTCACACACACACATTTGCACACACGCATACACGCCCTCTGGTCAGAGAGATCAAGCGAGGGGGATAGGGGTCCCTGCTGCGGCCCTTAACAAGATGGCATTCTCCGAGGTCACAGAGGTTGCCAGAGTTCGTGTCTACTTTTAAGGGACGTGAAACTCTACTCACGCTTTTCTAACAGTTATCTAATTGGATTAGGCCTCAAAGAGAGGCCCCTTTTTCATCCCTGGCTTTTGTCCATTTGCCTCAGCAGCGAGCCCAGCTTAAAGGGCTCCAGACACCGAGGAGGACGGACGATGGATTAGGTGAGGTATCCCGGCCAATTAAGACGAGGCCAGGTGTCGTGCTGATTGCGGGAAAATTGAGACCTTGGCCCGACATGTGTCTAATTCCCTGCTTGCCGCCCCGGCAACCACTCATTTTCCTGTCCGCCCCACACGCTGCTGTCCTCTTTTGCTCTTCCTTTGCTCCTCTGCAAAGGTAACAAGAGCTGCCTTCCCCTTGACCCCTTCTCTTCCGTGGAGAGTTAATCAGACCCACCTGGAGCTCCCCAGGGGTACGTTAGCTGCTGGCTCAGCTAGCAACAGCTGATCCAAGGAGGAATCCCTGGGGCCAACGGGGAGAGCCTGGCACCCAACACACAGACTGAGGTTCAGCCAGGGAGATTTTCCAACTGATGGTTCATTGAACCCCGTGCAGATTCGCCACCTCGCTATGGGAAGGAAGGAGTGTGTGTGCGTGTGTGTGTGTTTGGTGCATCCCACATGAGATTACACTGCTGTATGTCAAAGAGCAAAAATATGTCATCTAGGCTGCAGTATAATGTAATGCATGTTTATGTATTATGTTTTGCATAAATTATACAACTAAAAAGTAACTAGCTATAACCCACATTTGTATCCTAATAGAGTTTTTTTTTTTTCCCTCAGGCATTCTCCACCTAAGTGACTAACGTAAAGCGGCTGTATAAAGAAATTATGTTGGTTTTATAGCCAGCAACCAAGTGGTTTACTCTCCCCACTTTTAGAGTGTCATTTTTTGACACAGCAGGCAGCCGTTTGAGTGCGAAAGTGCCATCGCTACACGGCAGACAGATAAAGTTAGCGATGAGGTGGCGAACAAAGTGCTGCGTTTCAGCGGCCAGATGTGAAGATGGAGACCAAACACAGAGCTTGAAAGTCAAGACATAAATTTAATCGTCAGAAAAATGACTCCAAACGCTTGATAACGTGGCCAAAAGAAACAGTTATCGCAGGTGCAAATGATTTGACTGTATGTGTATCAAATGTTTGGAATAGAATAATAGGATACTAGGAATTTAGCAGAGCCTGTGCCAGAATGCCAAGAATGTGACATTAAAAAAAAAAAAAAAAACACCACCGGCCTAGATACGGTTTCCTTAAGACAAACAGTAAAAACACCTCATTGTTTCATTATAAACATGCAGCGCTGTACACAGGCACACATAAATCAAAGGGAATAATTCATATCAACAGTCATCCATATATGTGCTTTTGCTTTACACAATTTTTGTTACTCAGGCGTGCTAACGTCACACTCAAACAACTGTCACATGCAAACAGCCTCATATTCCATAATACATGTAACACTGATTCCCCTAACCATTAATAATAAAAAAAGCAATAATAACAACAGGCTTTTTTCATATTATTTGGAGCATTAAATTATTCTAATATAGCCGAAGGCCAACTGAAATGGAAACAGGAACATGCAGATCCAGTCCATTATGCATTGTTAAACGTTGATCTATGGTTTAATATTTGCTTCCCAAAAGCAATGACATTGTGTTATTACCTTGACAGAGGGCCATAATGTTCGTTGACATGCCAGTGATTATTTAAATAAGCTGCAACAATAAATACGGCTCCACATGATCTGCGGTACGAGCTTCACGTGGAAAATATGCAGAGGAGTAAAAATCTAAGTTCGCAACTAAGGTTATCGGAGGCTGGGAATGAAAAATATCATTGAGGAGTATTAGAAAACCAGCTCATTGTTATACTGAGATTAGACTCAAAGTGTGATATGATGGGATATGACTGAAATGGATGATTTAAGACTTATCGTGTTAGGGTAAGAAAAAACACATTTTTCAATTATGAAACTGCTAAGGCTGCTCACACAGCTCATTGTTTAATCCCCACAGCTGTGCAGCAGTGACTCTGTCTCTTCCTCGCAAGTTCCTTGTAGACTAAATACTGCATGTGCTCAAATAGTAGCATTTATTTACCTCAACTGCAGAGGGCAGCGGGTCTTTACTGGAAGCTAGTGGAAACAGTTTTGGAGCAATTTGCAGCCCACATAGTATTGACCAATCAAGTTGGAGCAGGCTGAGATTGCTACGGTTTCATACGAACGTCAGGTCCGTGTGGAGAGCTGCACAGAGGCGGAAACCAATGGTCAAATGGAATCTTGGGTCTTATGAAAGTTTCTGTTCATTAGCTTTTTATTAGCCGTTATCTCTGGACTTATGGGAGTTTGTCAGACAAATTATCTGCTGGCTTCAAGCACAGAAATATTGAAGCTTGTCCCCCAGAGGTTCATGAGATGATAGTCAGTGAGTTACAAGATTGATTGGAAGCAGTCTTATACAGTATCAGAGAGAGGCCTTTATTTCTAGTTCCCTCTTTTTGATATGTATCAGCGACATATCAGCGACTACTACACGGCTAATGGTATTTTTTGGTTTCCCTTATCAAACACAGCAAATACACAATCCAGCAACTCCTATAGCTGTGAAACCAAAAAATACCATTAACAGCAACAAGTAGTAGCTGAGCAGCTCTCGGCTCTGCTCCGCTGGACTGGAAACAGCTTTAATGACAAAAAAATGTATCATGGAATCATGATGATGGGCGAATTTTCAAAAATGTTGACAAAGTCAACACTTCCTGTATTCATTTCAAATTAAAATCCAATGGACATAATCCTTTTACTTCCTGACTTTTATTGTGAAGCATTTTCTGGCAACAACATCAGGCCAGGATTCAAAGATGACAAAGCATCAGAATCAATGAATCAGGAAAAGGTTTTAATCCCTATAAATAGTGTCGGTTTGAACCCTATAAAACATACTGAGGTAGATTTATTGGGAATATTCTCTTAAAACAAAGTTTGTAGGTTATAGTATCGTGAGCCCGTCAAAATCATCAGAGTTTAACCACCCAGTTTTGGGGGCAGCCTTTATTCATTTGTGTCGGGCACACCCTGGGCCCTAATCTAAGACCCGGCTATTGATCGGTTTCCATGACATCTTTTATTTGAGGAAATATGGCAGTCATAGAAAACAATAAATCAACATCAGATTGTTGCTGGAAGTTTCAAAAGTGTTGCAGCTTCACTGCAATGCGCCGCGGAGCAGTTGGAACCCGCATGCACAAGGGACACACTTCAGCTAAGGATGCAAACGTATTCTTTTGACAGACACGGAATAAGTAGCGAAGCATCAGCTAAAATAAACATAAAAGCCTCTTGCCAAACACCAACTGTTATGAAAGGCAGCAGATAGCGAGCATACTGGCATTCGCAGCAATTAGAGGAGAAGGGTTAGCGCGGACTCCGCCTATCCCAGACTCGCACGCTCGCTCCCGCACCTGTTTCTGCTCCTGGTCCAAACTAAAGGGAGAGAGAGAGAGATAGGCTGGTTACATTGTCGCAGTGCCATCTTAGCCCGGCATCGCCTAATGAGATTAGATGGTTCACTAATGAGCTCTACAGTGAGGAGAGTCAACTGTGAAGTGAAGGTCAAAAATTTCATCACTCAAATGTGCTGTTGGACTTCAGGAGTCATTAACTAATAACAAACAAACGATTTAAAGGAACCAGCTCTGTTATTGTGCTCGGCCCCCCGGGACCTTCCCTCTCCTTCTCCGTCTGTTTTAACAAGCATCTAAAGTCTGGAAGTAAAAGAAAAACACTGAGCAGCTCCACTTCATGAATGGGAGTGATTTTGGGAAGACGTGTCCAGACTACATAAAATAGGCCAATTGCTCTTTTTCTGCAGGGAGCCGCAAATATACAACACAATTCAGTAGACTGTAAAGAAGTTAAACGGTGTCCTGAAATACGCAATGCAAAGTAATTTGTATCTTTTCTGCGTATTCAAAAGCCGATAACAGATGCATTGTTGTACTCATTGTGGGCTTTTTGAGAGAGAACAAAATCGCAGAGAAAAGACTGCAAGCTTTACTAATAACTTTTTTTTTTCCTCCTTTCTATCTGGGATCTTTACTAGATGCCCCAGTGGTGAGCTCAGCATCAAGGAGCATTTTTTTCGCTGGCACCTTTAATAATGTGCTGACATAAAGTCATACATGTTTAACCAGGTAACAGAAGGCTGTAAAATAATGATCCATATAGGCTTTTAAGACAAGGAATTAATCTCCAGCATCATTTTTGCCCCTTTACTCTGCCACTTCATTCAGCGAGGGTTAAAGCAGATTGACCTCACTTCAAATAAAATTAATTGTTTTTTGTATTCATTTTATGTGCCACAGAGAAAAAGCTGCAAGGCTGGTGAAATGTTTACCCATATGTCAGCATTTCCCGTTATTGGCACACAACTAAATGTTTGCATTATTTATTTTTTTATTTTTTATTCCGGAAGGATTTCTTATTACGTGTAATATCCTGTTAACCAGTGATAAAATGGATTTCATTTTAGCAGTATCAGGAAGATGTAATCAGCATGCAATTTGCTTAAGTGCACAGAACTATCATTTTTGTGAGCACTGCATATTTGCTGAAGAAATATCACATGCCAGAGTGTATTAACACAAGGAGGACGCTATGCATCTTCCCATCAGAACTGAGAGATGCTTGTCACCACTATCTCCTGTAATCTGTTTAATACTGTTTATGTCTGTCCAAATTGAACATGTGGGATGGAATGACTGATGTCAGTCTCATAATTTAGTCATAATGCTCTGTACCCTATAGGGGAATCTATGGATGCTCAGTCCATGAGTGCACTGCAGGAATAGTGATCCATTCACCCTTCACCTTTAAAAGCCCTGATGGCAAGCCCCATTCAGATGTAACTACTCTATCAAGCCCAAAGCATCTTTTAGATAAAACAATAAAGATTTGATGTGGACGTGCGTGCGTGCGTGTGTGCGTGTGTGTGAGTGTCTAAAGAGCCGGCTCCTACGTGAGGATGATCTCACTGACCCATGCGCTGAAGGAGAGAGAGAGAGATAGAAAGAAACCGCTTGAGGTGATGACTTCTCCACTCACTTAGAGAACTTTGACTTATGAGGTGCACTGCATTTAGCCAAGCTAATGCAAGTGAGGGCTGTGCCATTAACCTCGGAAGGAGAGGCAGGCCCAGGCAGTATGATGCATTCAGATTGGCAGAGGACAATATTTCACCATGACAGGCATTACCAATGAATAATTAAGTGTTTAATATAATGATCTTGAGTGAGAGAGGGAGAGAGAGTGAGAGAGAGAAAAAAGAAAGACAGAAAGAGGGAGAGAGAGAGACAGAGACAGAGAGAGGGGAGAAAATGGTAATTCCACAATTCATTGCCCTTAAAACCTATCTGGCATTATTACCCGGCAGCATTGCATGGGGGAGAGGGCTTTTGTTGAAACAAATAGGTTTTTGATGGCTCCGCCAGAGTAGTAACGGTTATTAGGTTTGAGAACTCTTTCATGATGGAAGTGGTATCCTGCCGAGCGGAGATCATGAAATTTTAAGTGGGGAATTTACAGCAGAAAGACTGCGGGACAGTGAGGCCGTCTGGGCAATGCCTGGGGACACATGTGTTTTGGTGAAGCATAATGCTGGTCTAATGTCACCGCGGATAAATAGTTAACAAGCAGGAGATAGCTGTGCTTGTTGAAACTGCAGCATGGTTCACAAAAAAAACATCTTTTTTTTTTCTTTTACTTTGTTATGAGAGGAATTGGGGTTGAGAAGTGACAAGTCAGTTGGGAGCGACGATACATAGCGGGGCCACATCTTACTCCAACACAAACTGTGTCAAGTTTCAAAGCCTGTGGGGGGAACTTGTCCACTCAAATGACAATAACAGAAAACCAAAAAAAGATGCTGAGTTAATGCGGGGTTGTAACTTAGATCACAGAGCATATGCCTTCAATCATCACATGGGTGACAGTGGAGCTCTGATCAATACTGGAACTTTTGAGACTGGTATCAAAATCAACATTCGAGAACTTTAAAAATAATCTGATAGGGGCCACTCCTAGGGTCTAGGGTTACACACTTACCACAAATCATGATGTCCCAGGCTCATGACTGCCCAGGACCTTGCATTGCATTCCTTATCTCTTATTTTCTAAAAAAGATCATTTATTGGGGGAAGATAAAAATATAAATATATATCTATATATATATAGATATATATATTATATATATGTATGTAAAGTGTTTCAATCTAATTATAACACACTAATTTAGCAAGAAATTGTTTTGTTGAGTGACATAAAGGTAAATATGCTGGGTCGACATAATGTGTTTGTGTTATTGTGACCTAATTACTAGGGGTAAATCCAACATAATGTTGAAAGGTTATTTCAACTTAATTAGAAAGGGTTAATTCATCCTAACTTTTACATGTTAGTTCAACAAGTTTAATTTAAGTGTGGGTGACCCAATGGGGTAGGTATAACTATATATAGTTATAGTTACCCTATATATATATATATATATATATATATATATATATATATATATATATATATATATATATATATATATATATATATATATATATATATATATATATACCACCTTCTGTTCTGGAGTTGTACACGTGAACATTAGGTTCTGTCAGCACTATGAATTTAGGAAATGTTAGGTTATTGCACATCATGCGAAAATAGCATAACTTCATGATGTTCAACCATGAAACATGGCTACAATTGTAGGAGCTACATGTTACACTTTGATTAATTTAGCAGACACACAATCCGGCTTTTTTAAGTGCACTCACTCTCTCCTACGATCTCTCAGTTAGTTATCTAATAAAGTTATCACATGGCTGATAATAATATATTGACCTACAGCATGTTTTAACAACATAAACATTTCTCATAAGGACCTCTTACAACTGTTTAATAAATAAATGTAACTATTTGACAGCACAGAAAAGAACTACATTATGATCAATGGCTCCTGGAAGCTTGTTAAGCTTGCATCATTGTCTGTGCCCTTCCTGTTTTGAGAACAATCGCCAGTTTGGAGAGGGCCGATTACTTGGCACTGGAAGTGCTGCTTGCAGTGTTATCGAGAACTGCTCATCCGATCAACTTCACACTTGATGCTGCACTCCCTTGGGTCATCAGCAATACACCCTCCAAGTCTGAAATAAATTAGATAAATGGTTCTCAAGATATATAAAGGACAGTCATACATATATACAGAGATCCCTTTATAGTTAGATGATGCTGCTACACCACAAGCTGTTGGCCAAATGCCACCAAATTTGCCATGGTCACTCAGACATTATATCTACACATGTCCACCCAGTGTTAATGCATTAGCACAAAGCGTTCAGGAGGTATGAGATTGTTTTAGCAATATAAACACTACAGCATTCAAGCAAAATTTGAGGGCCAGCTATAGCAAAACTGTATGAAATATAAAAATCAGTTTTACAGAGTTGTCCTGTTCTGAACTTTTATTTCTGAGACTTATGGTTTAAAAGTTACAGGCCAAAATGCAAAATCTGTTGTTAAACCTCCACCATCTGGCTAAACCGCATCAACCACCGACACTGCGCTTACTCGGGTCCCCATCAATACACCCAGCAAGTGTGAAGTGGATCGGATGAACGGTTCTCAAGATATGTGACACACAGTCACACAGGCACAGGCATGCTTGCTTTATATAAAGAGATAAATAATACGACCTGCATTTCTTGCTGTGGCCATTACGCCACAAATGCCTCACAGCTTAGTAGCATTCCTGACAGCTTGTTTACAGCTTGTGGACAAATTATGTAACAGTGTCACTGTTTCTAAATGATCTCAAACTAGTTATTCTCATTATGTATCTGCTGGCAGCTAGAATATGAGAATAATAAACTAAAATTGTCAGATCGAGTCAGCTATGATAATGTTTCTATCAGGCTCTCCTTTCCAGTACACAAGACCACAGTGGGAGATACGTTAAATATCAGCAAATACCCAAAAAAGTGAGTCGATTTTGTTGGATAGTCTCTCAACAAACAGCATTGCCTCGGCTTAATATGAAGTCTGTACCAGTAGCAAGACATACATGTGCATTAGTGGATTACCAATGGACGTCACCATTCTTCCTCTACCTCTAAAGGAAAGAATAATAATACTAAGTGGCCAAACTTCTCAATCAATGCTGTCCTCTAAAAGTAAGCCAAGGACTACATTCGCACATTAGCATGCTTCACAGTCCGCCCACGCTCTCCAAACACAGTCTTACATGTCTCCAAATGCCCAACAGAGAGCTAATTTCACTCCTCGCGCTGGACTGGTGACCTTTGGCATCATATATATGTAGTGCTTGTTGCCTGTATGACAGATTCCCATGCATATTCATATCTACATATGGCCCGCCAGAATGAAGCCTGTCTACTTGCTGCAGACTCTGTAAAGCACATGAGGCAGTTCATTACTGGGTGTTCTCAATCGGGTCCAGTTGAGCCCTGAGGATTTGTCGATGTGTGTGTCTGTATGAGAGGGGTTGATGGTGGTGGTGGGATAAATTTTGGTTGTGTGTGTGTGTGTGTGTGTGTGTGTGTGTGTGTATATAAGAGCAAGATGCATTGATGTGTGTTTTGTTGTGAGTTGCAGGGGAAAGTGGGATTGCGTTGAACGATGGGGGGATAAATGTGTATGTGTGTGTGGCGGCGGTGGGAAGTGTGTGCGTGTAAATGTCGGGGGTGGTACATGTCTGCGTCTGTGCGTGTGCTTGAGTGTCTCTGAGCGGTGTGTGTGTGGGAGTGTGTTTGTGTGTGTGTGTGTTGTGGTACACGCTCACAGGCTTCTCTTGTTTGTGAGGTGAGAAGAGAGAAAAGTGGAGTCCCTCAGCATGCCTCCACCTCCTCTTTCTCCATCTGCCCATTTCGCTCAGTTCTACATAAATTAAAAACCGACTACATCTGCTTTGGGGTACATTGTTAGTTGTGTGCATTCGGTGGTTCCTCTGTTTATGAAAAATTAAACACTTTTGTGCATTTGATTATTCCCCAACTCCCGAAAGCCTCTCTGCAGCGAACATGACAGAGGCCCATGCTTCACCCCACCATGCTGAGAAGAAGACCAGGGCCTCCACCTACGGGACTGAGGAATATCTCAAGTAAAGTGAAGAAAAAAAAAACTAAGAAGTAATTAACATCTGTTCATGGTAATAGTAAGCACATGTGTTAAGCCAGGAAACACTGTTCAGTGCTGGCATGTTGACACGCTTTTCACAGCAGAAATCAACCATAGCAAGAAAGAGTTTGATAAACACTGACAACAAATCCAAGTGTGCTACATGTGTCGTTACATTTCTCTAAGTTGTAGCATGATTCACATAAATGTTTGAAAGCAGGATGCTAAAAAAAAAAAAGAAAGAAAAAAAAAGAAAAAGTCATGTTCGTGACTTAATGGGAAATGAATGGCCGGGCTGCAAAACAGCAACCACTCTTCAAATGAAGCAACTTCCGCCAATATTTCACTCCAACTGTCAATTAAACAATCCCCATGTGCACTTGTTTCCCTCCCTAAATGGATTCACATGATGCAAGGACTGGCTTGATGAAATATCATTTCCAGTAAGTCAGAGCATCTGTATGCAAGAAGATGTGTGGCTGCAGATGAATAGGCTTTTTAAGGGACAGTGTAGATAATTGGGACAAAAGGGACTGCAGGACGCTCCCTGGAGCAGCCAGCCTTGAGTGGAATAATGAGTGTAATCAGAGGTTGTGGTCACAACGCTGCCCTATACAGAACACCCTGGCCACTGGGGAGGACCCGTGTTTGTCTTTGACATTAACATGCGGGGCTCCGGGGCAGTCATATTTGGCCATGGTTTGGTAACTGTGAGCCTCGTAGCAGAACAGGTGTTGCAGGCCGACGAGGCCATCAATCTCTCACTGGCCCGTCTCTGTAGGATTCAGGGTTAATTATCATCAAATAAGCCATTAAGGAGAAGGATGGAAGCACAGAGGATGAGGGGACGCTAACCTTGGCAAGAGAGGCCCAGCTGGGTGGCTGAGTTAGGTTAAGTTGGCTTTGATTGTTGCTAAGGTACTGCTGTAAAATCCAACTTGGTTATATTTATGTACCATGCTATTTCTAGAAAGATTCACTTCTGCCACGGAGCCAATAAACAGTTTTCTTTTTTTTTTCAGAGACAGAACTGAAGGATAATAAATGAAATTTATATGTTTACATCATTGCACAAATAGTGTGATGATGTTACCATGTGTTTGTAGTGGCTGAGTTGCAACAGCTATTGTATAAAGCCAAATATGTGTGGAAAGTCCCTCGAAGCTACATGCTAGTTTTGGGCTATTTACTGAATCTGGTTTCACCATTATAACTAGAAATGTCCTATATATTAAAGTGTATAAATTGGTAGCTAGGGAATGTTTGATTAGTAGTGACATCCAATCAAAAGCAATCAACTCACGTCACCGTAGCAACACAAGATGTGATGTAACTGCCTAAAATTAGTTTTAGAAAAATATATATTAAATCCTTTGTAAACGTAGGTAAGACTTTGTTTTTAATATATATATATATATCTGCATTTAGTGCATTTTAGAATGAGTGGAATATATTAAATGAACCTATATTAACCTAATCAGTGTGAGTCTAGTGTCAATGGCACAATGCTACATAATTTGAGTTACAATACCAGTCATAAGTTTGGACAAATCTTATTCAAGTAAATGGGAAGGTGTGTCCAAATTTTGACTGATACTGTATATATAATTCACCTTAAACACTATTTCGAATACATTTTAGGCAATTCATACATTGTGAACATTACTTACATTACATACATTACTTACATATTATAGTTTCCTCAGATCAGTTAGAGAGTACCGGGTACTCCGGCTTCCTCCCACAGTCCCAAAACATGCTGAGGTTAATTGGCAACTCTAAATTGCCCGTAGGTGTGAGTGTGTGAGTGAATGGTGTGTGTGCCCCACGATTGGCTGGCGACCATCTGGGGTGTATCCCTGCCTCTCGCCGTAACGTGCTGGGATAGGCTCCAGCAGACCCCTGCGACCCTAATGAGGAATAAGCAGGTATAGAAAATGACTGACTGACTGACAGTTAGAGAGTGTAAATTAAACTAGATAATTCACTTTTTTGTTGCTGTTTTAACTGGACAAAGTATGAAATTATGAAGAGATGTTGCAAACATCTCCTGATTGCCTGCAGTACAGATGCCTTGATCACTTTTTTTCAGCATTAATGATATAGTGGACAATAATTTGACCACTACGCTTAGGTTATCAAGAGGGAACACATGCTCAGGTAAAAAGTAATGACTTGAAGCATCAAAGGTGAGAGTCTATGTTAGAATTATATAGATTCATACCTATATAAAACACCCTCATAAAGTGCACCTTTTTATGGCTGTACACCTTTAATCTTAACAATATCCATCTCATTGTGGATTACTTAATAATGCATAAATGGAAAATGCCATTAGGGTTTCTTTTCATGCTCTTAACATATTAATTGGCATTACAGAGAATGTCGGATCATACAGTAAATTGTATCCGGTGAAGTCACTGACACCTGACCTATTGAAAATTTTACAGTGTGCTTATACCTTCATTTATCTACTCAATGTGCCCATGAATATTTAAGCCTGACAATTAAACCCCAGCTGACCTGCATGATGGAGCCGGACCGGTGCTGTCAAAGTGATGCTGCATAAATGCGCCCACGCAATCACACTCAAAAAAAAAAAGAAGAAAAAACAAAAAACAAAATGCTCCCCACCGACCCCCACCCTTGCTCCCGCATCACATATGTACACGAAATTGCACGCGGGCGTACGAGCTTTGTCACAATGTCACACGGTCACGGTGACATGGGCGGCGTGTGACAGGCACATCACATATGTGTCATGTTTATGGGGGCATCAAGAGATGCCGTTTGTGTTTTGTGTATGTAAATGTTTGGACAGGGTCAAAGTTAATGCATGTCAGTATCCTGCTTCACCTTGGTTTGGTGATGCAGAGCAGATTGTGTATGGGGGGTATGCAACACTACAATGGAATACTGAACAATGTAATAGCATGTTGCATAAAACACCACCGCAGCACCGTGTGCAGCCGCTAAATTGTTTAGCCGCCGCAAAATGACATGTTTTGCAGAAATTAGAAGAACTATCACCTCACTTTGCGGTTTTCCCCCCAGTTCTATGGAGCTTCGTAGCCTGGTTTTCTACAGGTAGCCTTCATCACTGTCAGTTTTGGCTGCAGATGGTGGCTGTTTTTTCCGTAAAAGCTCTGAAACCCTGCTCTGTTTTTTAAGCTTTATTTCACTAGGAACTCATGTTGAGATTAAAACCTTTTTTACAAGTGACACCTAGCCCAGACTGGGGTCATGTAGCAGCCTCAAAACACATAAGACGACATCAAATCACGACACAGCAACAATGTGTTGCTGCAGCAGCACCAAATGGCAGACAGACCAAAGTGGCATCTGGTTGGTAACCCTGGCGGAGCATTAAGCTGCTAAACGGTCACATATTATTCCTCAGGAGCTGGTGGAGACCATAACCGGATCTGAAACAAGAATATTGGATCTAAATCCGTCGAGTGATCAGAGACATGACTCAAAATGAATTCTGTTGTAAAGTTTAGATGTTGACAGTTTTTTTCCCCTAAATAATTAGATTAGGTTTGGGTAGAATCATCTTCCCACTACTGGTCTCTCTAATAGAACGCACATAAGTGTCTGAATAATCTTAAATAGAATTTTTGGATTCTGACTTTGAATGACTATGTGAAAATATATGAGTAAGAAGGACAGAAAGTCTTTTCTCAACACAGGGCTACGTGAGATGATCCTGCATAACAGTGCAGTGGAGCAGCCTAATTTTGATGAGCAATAATTTAAATGACACTGAACTAAAGAGCAAACGATTTGAACCAATAATGCAGGTGGGAGAAATGATGCACAGTTTCTAATAGTGGCTACTGCCCTATCCATTCTAGCTACTGCTTTATCGATGTGATCAGACCAAAGACAGCACATAGTTTAAGTCATCCAGGCTCTGATTGGTTAGCTTAGGATCATATGACATCAGTTGTGAAGAAGAAGTTTCTGATTACCGTAAATTACCATTTATTTGTTACAATCACTCATTTGAGACCAGGAGACATTTTGGAATAGGCAATTAATTCCTTCCTGACTAAAATCAAAACTGGGAAGATATGTTAACTTATTAAAATTATTTTAATAAACCAGTATGACCAACCTATAACTTACATTTTTTACAAGTAAGATTACAGTATTGCCATATTTCTTCTCTGCATCGGAGCCAGGGCGATCAACAATTAAGCGAAATCACCTGAGACAGATGATGCGGTCAGTATTAATAGTCAGGCCTTCTTCCTTTATTTATTTTTTTTTAATAAATTAGACTCAACGTTTATTTGGAAACAGCGTTTATTTATCAAAATATACAACTGCACTCGCATCAAAAGGAGACCCATTGAAACTTGGCTATTATTTGGTAATTACTTCATGCAAATCCAATCTCATCTGACTCTTTCTTATTATCAAGAGTGATCCAAACAACCCTGACGTTACACTTCTATTGTTCTGCTGGTTAACAGTTTGCCACCATATTCATCAGATCAAGTTAATATTATGTGTCACTGGTGTGTTTACAGCTTGTTTCTGCAGCACCCAGGCCAAAAAAAAAAGAGTTCAGACATTTAAAGAATAAAAACCCCAATTATGAACTCTTTGGTGACATAATAATTGTTAAGCATTGGAAAGAAATCTGTTCTGAGCAAAACATCTAATTAATTAATCAAAAGGGTAACGTAGTGAAAACTGATGCATCCCGACACTAATAATGCATGGAGTTCAACCAATGTCGCTCTGATGTCAAACTCAAGTTGTGTTTGATGTGATCCCACAGCAACAGCAACGCCATATTCGCTGACAGATATCTATACACACAGGCCGGGATGTAATAACCATCACATTATGCTAGATGGATCAGGCTGATTTAAGATATCTCTCCGGGAAGTGCCCACGCTGTCACCTTATTTTTATCTCCACCCTTGTATTAGTGCATTTGTCCCCTGAATATGGGTTATACTATAGAGTACAGTCCCGGTTTTAATGACTTAAATAATGCAGTAAGCCCATTGAAATTAAGCAGTCTTATACAGATGTAGGCTTTTTTACTTTCCCTATCCAGCATGAACCGCAGTGTCTATAGGTCAGATTACTTTTTCATATGGTATAAAATATAAATGAACCAAAGCTTTTTCTACCTCTCTAATCACTTTCCTATATTTTTATCACAGTGGTCGTGAGGATAGAGGGGGAATGACTTCCCATTCTAATCATATTGTCGTACCCTGAGGTTAGACCTTCCATTTTGCATACCAGAAGAAAATGGCATTGAAAGAGAGACTTGATGTACCGGGAGTGTTAAATATATGTAAAAAAGTATTCCATTTATTCATGCTCCGCCAGTGCATTATGTCAAATGTCTCATCATTAAAAGAAAAAAAAATCATTTAAGACAAGCCAGATAAAAAAAAAAAAACTTTGCCTGTCAACAAGACTCTTTTCCAACTTTCATGGATTTACTGATTCTACCCGGACATGAACTCTATTACCTTCAAGCATACCGAGCATTCCACAATGTGGCAATTTAGCGCAAAAACATTTTCTCTAAAATGTCTCGTACGTCGGCGTGCCCGTTCTTGATTCCTTTCAGGTCCAAATCCAAGTTTCCATTTATGAAAAATGTCTGGTTAGAGATCTATCATTATGGCAATCGCTCCCTCACCGTTGTATCATTTCTTCTCAAACACTCATCTCATCCGACGGCCCCTAGAATGTCCCGGGTACGGCCGGTGTTTCTAGGTACACCGTTATTTGGCAGAAACGGTGATCTCCACAGGCAATCTACATCTAGCTGTGTGCGTGTGTTTTCTCTTGGGAATAGAAATCAGACACCTGTCGGTGCAGTAGGAGTTCTTTATTTCTTTTTTTTCTTTTTCTCTCATTTCTTTTTTTTTTAAATACAAAA
Organism: Lepturacanthus savala; assembly: GCA_030544235.1. Taxonomy (NCBI): domain Eukaryota; kingdom Metazoa; phylum Chordata; class Actinopteri; order Scombriformes; family Trichiuridae; genus Lepturacanthus; species Lepturacanthus savala. The sequence continues at coordinate 13,353,578 of CM060469.1, read as the reverse complement.
GCTACCAAGCATTCAAGCATATCAAAGGAGCGGAGTGAGAATGTCTCCTTGTGGAGTGAGAAAAAGTTAGGTTGTAAAACGGGAAAGGTATGGTTTGAAGGCATCGGGGACTAATATAACACTGTTGCCTCCATCATCGCTGACATCTGGGACAGTAATCATACCTTAAATGGATTTATCACTCTGCTCTGAATACGTCTATATTATTCTGTCAGTTTACTATTGCAGAGGATCAGTAGTGAAAAAAGAATATGCACCTCCCAAGAGCAGAAAAAAACAGGCCTCCCCCCCTACGTATATAGGTATATATATAGAGAGAGAGATATATATATATACACACATTGTTTTATATTATTTTGATTTAATTTATTCTAGCCAAGGTGATTGGGTCTATTGCGCTGTTCATGCTGTATCTTGCTCTTCATGTTTCTCTCCCCCCCCCCCTTTTTAAAGTCTGTTAAAAGCAGCAGTGTGACAGTGACGTTTGAGTTACCAGCAGTTTGGCTCGGTCCGTCGTCTAAATTTGTCCCTGGAGGATGTTTCAAACGTGTGATACCGAGTCCTGGGGGAAATAACCGCAGTTGTGAATGCCATATTGATGATGTTCCCATGGCCCCGGTGTTTTCACTGTCAGATCAGCAGCCGCTGCAAAGCACGGGGAAAATAAACGATGTCATCGAGCGCGCGGGATAGAAGATCCAGGAAGGAGAACCGAGATCAGGTGAGGACCGCGTGGCGAGAAAACCGCTTTATGTGGTGAACAGGAAATAAATATATTTATATGGTTCACAGTTTAACCAACTGGATGTCACATTATTAATCCAGTTAAAGGAAGAGGAGTCCAGTCACTCAGTTTTAGTAATAGTGCCGACCACCATATACAGTCTAAAGGTCAGATCTTAATTTATTCCGCAGCATTTATATTACCTATATAACATATATAATACCATTAATTCTTGTTGAGTGTCTTATGCAAATTCAATCCGCTCTTATCTCCGCAACTTCATTAATCTGCGGTTACATCCATCCTGGCCTACTTCTTGATCGGGCTGTAGCTCAATACTCTTCATTAACTGAACCTTTTTTTTTTTTCCAGGGAATATTCAATCTTACGTGAGGCGGGTCAAGCAGGACTACACGGCCAGGGATTGTGATTCTAATCATGTAGAGGAGGACAACATACACCCTGTGCTTGTTTAATTGGCTCATATAGCCATGTTGAGCAGGTGCTGATAACATCCCACATTGCGCCGTCTCTCACAAGTGCGCGGCTCCTCCGCCCGTCTCCCTCCGAGCGCCCAGGAGAAGCGAAGAGGCCGAGTAAATGGATAGTCTGCTCGAGATACCCTCTGAGTAATTTCTCCCTCTACGCTTTAGGCTTTTAAGGGGCTTCATTTGGAGGACTTCCACCCCTTCCACACACGCACGCACACACACTATTATATAAAAAACATTATTAATATTCACCAGAAATTACTAAGGAGAGCAAGAGAGGGTTGCCATGTCCAGATGGATGCCCCTTAAATCTGTCTTCAATTAGTCTCCACTAACTTACATCTTCTAGTTGAATTCTGATTAGCTGATCTGGCAATTTACTGAGGCTAGCTGGAGAGCACTTGGTCCCCCTCCTGAGTGCAACCTAGCTGCATTTGAGTATTGTGAACCTTTGATCAGTGCACCCTTATTATCTATCAAAGCCAATACCATTAGATTTTGAATTTTCCTCATCTCCTTGCCCATAGTGCTTGCTCCCCCCCCCCTTCCTCTATATAAAAAAAAAAAAAAAGAAAAAAAAAAAAAGATCACAGACTCAGGTACTGAAAAAAGATCCGGCCATCTACAAAAGTAAAACAGATGATAATACCTTTTAGTTAATGTATCTCACATCTCTCTAATGCAATTATGACCCTATGGCTCCCGTCTCTGTAGCTAGCTACTTCCCTCTTGTGGCCAACCGGGACACACAGAGGCACCTGAGGGGGAAAAAAAAAATCAAGAGGTCAACATGTTCACTTTCCTTCTTGCATTTTTTAAAGCTTGCAAAGTGAGGTTGGGAATGTGTGTAACACAACAACTCTCCGCTGACATTCATCTTCAGCGCCGGGGCCCCCACGTGCTCCTTCTCCACCCCTCCCCCCCCCACCCCTTCTCCTCTCAATCCGCGTAGGAAGTGGATCACCAGGGGAGCTAAACCCCTGCCCATTAACATATAGAGTCTTTATTTAAATCCCATTCACTTTGCCATCCATTTCCAAGAGTAATGTCGGCAGGTTACAGCGATGGCATTGCGTGAGGCCCTGATTGAGCTTCAATTTGATCATTTTATCTGATTGCGAGGTAAACAGTATCATGATGGATAAGATCTCATTACAATAGGAAAGTGAGAGTTTAATTTCCTGTACATGTTCCATCTTTATTAATGTCAGAAGCAGCAGGTCGTCAATTGCATTACGGGCCTCGCTACTCTGGCTCGGCATCCTGTTTGACATAAATGAGGGCCACGGAGTCGGCTCTAAGGGATTACATTTGGCACAATCCTGCAGCCAATTTCGATTTGGTCTCGCCGTTGACATTTCCGTATACAGAGCATCGGACATTGCAGAAACGCTCCGCGACTTAGTAAAGTGAAATCGCCCGCAGACGAGTGGTTTGCCATTAAACGGATCCGTTCTTGGTGTTGAAAACCAGTAGGACGCGATGGACCCGTTTGTCTGTCAAGGAGGAAGCCGCAGAAGAAGGCGGTGACTGTCGCGACCCGACGCTACTCGTCCATCGAGAGAAAGGAGTGAAAGGGAAAAAAGGCAGGAAACTAAAAAAACTTCAATAATAAACCTGTCAACACTCGAAATCTGAACACTCAGGAGCCACAACTGTGTCAACTCTCCTCCCCTGGCGATAGACATCATCACAGACACTCTCCTGAGAGACGGCATCTCATCTATCAGTCAGTAGCACACACACACATACATACACCAACACAAACACACACACTTATCACATCATCTCTATTTGTCCCATTATATCCTTAACGGAAGCTAAAACACCTCTGCTGTTCCAGGAAAGGGGACAACGGAGGTCTGAGGGCTGTTGAGGCTTCATTACCACTACTATGCCTGTCGCTAAGACTCGGAGACAGTCGTTGTTTGTTTGTTTCCCCGCTGTAATCCTCCACTGAGGTTCAGACATGCAGTCGGCGAGCCTCGGCCGTGTTACCCACAAGCCTCTGGGAGCCCCAGCGGCGGCGGGTTGGCACCGGGGAAAAAGAGAGCGAGCAAGATGCTGGAGACTTACACCCCCGTGCACCTGATCATTACCATGCTAAATTTATATTGATTGCTGTAGCTTAAGAGCTAAATGTGAGTTATTCCCCCCGGCACGGCTGCTGTGCAGGATCTGCGGTGGTGGGCCGCCGGTAATCTCAGAGAAGAAACCACAACATGTAGACCGTGTTTGGCCACAGATATACTGGTATGTGCCAGGGAGCGTTTACATTAACCTAAACCGCACCTTCCAGCAGTGATTTTTTTTTTTTTTTTTTTAAAGACGAGTTAGATTTCATGTTACATCCAGGAACTTACATGAAGCTGGAGGAGGAGAGGGAGGAGGGAGGGGTTATAGGTAGTTTTTGCAGCTTTTCCTGCCCTTGCTCCCCTGGAGAAGTTGTGTGTTTGCGGCGTGTCTCTCCTCCCGCAGGCAGCTTCCATCACACATATGCATATGTGCTTGCCCTTGACATTATCATCAGCAGATTTGTGCTAGGGGGCCCCGAGGTAAGGTTGAAATACTGCTGAGGCTTCTGAGAGAGTGGCCCGCTTTAAGAGAGAGTGTCCGAGGGCTAAATACGCACCCAGAGACGGAGGCAGAAGAAGGGGAAAAAGCTCAGTAACTGAACCTAGCAGAGCGCCCCTCAGGGGACAGCAGTAATTAAACAGTGATTAAATTAAGGGGCAACGCGGGCAAAACGCTGGCTGATTGACACTCTGCTGGCTCCTCTCTCTCTCTCCTTCTTCTTCTGTCCCTCTCTCTCTCTCTCTCTCTCTCTCTGCGGGTTCAGCTCTGTCGTGGAGCATTGCTTTCTATTGACCTCCAATTACTCACCCACTCTGAATTCTTCAAGGTCCAATTTTCTAAAAACTATTTTCTTAACAGTGTTAAGTGCATGGATCACTGCACATTTGCTTCTGAGAAGGCTGAGCTGCAGGACTAGAACACAGAAATTGAGTAAAAAGGGGGAGGGCAAAAGAACATTTAAATGCATAGCGCCTTTGTGCGTCCAATACTATCAATGTTTACTTCAGATAAACTCACAAAGTACAATCGCTGTGGCGTTGCACACGGAGTACTATCAGTCCTTACTACAGACAGACTCACAAAAGTACAATCACAAGAAGCTGCCAGTGGTTTAGAGAACCATACTCATGCGGAATCCAAAGCGAGTCTCCTCTTTTCTTGAGCCAGTAGTTTTTCGGGGGCCGGCTTCAGGAGTGCCTTATCAAATACTTTCGAATTACCTTCGGCGACTCCTTAAACCCAAAGCAAATAGACGGGCAGAAGAGCTGAGCAACAGCAATAAAACCAGCTTTAACAAAACAATCAGAAAAACCAAGACAGTGAAATTGCCTTCCTCCCAATCTGAAATTCTCCGCACGTTCCCGGCTTACCCTGCTCGCCACGGTGCCCCGGGTCTCCGGGCCCTTGTATAGATTTTTATAAAAAACAGATCTTGTACTTCTCAAAATACATATCGAGGGTCCTTAAACAATCTGTTAAGTCTTCTGATGGCGGAGAAGGTCCTCTTAGTGCGTAATACAAATTCAAATAGCTGTATGGTGATGGATTACGGGGCAGACAAAGAACAGGGGCCCACTTTAGAGGATGAGTTCAAGATGACAGGTATTGATTAAGTGCTCAATGAAAGCACGCCTATGAAAGGCCAGCCACCACACAGCTCATGAAAGAATCATATAGCTCATACACAAGGCGCTCGGCAAACATGCAGGCGTTGGCGTGTAGGCGTGAGCACATTCGTGCTTGTCATATCGAGGGCGAAGTGGTTGACAACCTGCTCGGGATTTTCTTGGTTTTTTCTGTGGTTAAAAGTCATTAAATAATCATTTCAAACTTTCCGTGCGCATTTTGAAAGCCTATTAGTATCTGGTTAACTATTGAAGGCGGCAGACATCAACAGCGGGGAAGATATGCTTTTGTGGATGTGGGAAGGAAGACAGAAATGATTCCGTTATGGCAGAATCCATTATTCTTCGGATTGAACGGGGAGCAGATCGACACCGCAGATTTCCTTTTAGTCCTGACACTGGTAAAAATTTCCTGGAGGAACGGTGGAACTGGGAGGCTTGGCCTTCCCGAGCACGAATCGCGCAGCCGACACGTTGGTTGTCAGAGTTTGTGATGACGCCGCGCGAAGACAGCCGTAATCGCAGCAGCACTGCCGGCCTGACCCACCTCATCATCCTTGACATTTAACGCGGCGGTGCTCCCCCCCCCCCTCTCTTTTTCTCTCTCGCTCCCTCCTTCACGGTAAACAAATGTTTTAACCCTGATTTGTATCAGCGAAACCAGAGTATACACAGTGACGCTAAGTGTGGAAAACTTATGAGAGAGGATGGCAGGAAAGAGCCAGAGAAGGAGGAAGAGGAAAAACAGAGAGGAAGTGGGCGGGGAGGGGGGGGATTAAGTAAATGGAGGGAAGGGAGTGAGAAGAAAAGAGATGGAGACAGGGGGAAGGAAAACAGAGAAATAGAGGGAGAGAACAGACCACCAGGGAGAACAATCTGGTCAGACTGCCACCTAACAGGGGGTATCTGAGACTAATCTCTAAGGAAAGCTGTCAGGTCTCTGCAGACAATGTTCTGATGGAAACGAGGCAATAAATGCTCCTTAAAGCCATCATAAATATGCAGCTTCCTGCCTCACAGTCACTGCTCAGACCCGAATATGACCTCATTATCCTTCGCCTGCACTGGCAGGTCTGCATGCCAAGTCGCAGGCGGGACCCCTACTCAAAAAAAAAGCACAAAAAAACCCAACTCTAAATGCATACCTTAGTGTTTGACGTTCTCTCCTGATGCAATCAAAGTTTGTGTTTTTCTTGTTCTCTTTTTTCAGAAGCAGAAGCCGTGCTGAATATTAGCCACACTTGACTTGTGAGGTTTTTGGTTAAATTTCAAAAGCACTCAAACAACCCGTAATTGTTCAATGAACAGTAACACTCTCTGAGTGGAAACCCCGACATTAAGTATGTATGGTTCCGCTTTTTTTTTTTTTTCTCCATTATGTATGCAACTATATGTGGTTTAAAGGTGGATCGTATGAATTAATCAAAGACTATGGAAACATCTCCATTTAAATCAAATGTGTCAGAAGGGAGCATTTCACAGACCCATCACCCAAATACTTTTCGGTATACAATTTGAGGCCCATGAATAGCATTGACAAAAAGGCACATTTGACTTGATTACCTCTTGGCATTTCCCACAATGAATGACGGCAGCTGTAGATAAGGCAATCATGGCGCTGACATAGTGTAAATATATGAATATGCTCATTTATCCTGCTCTTCAGATAAAGATATAAGGGCAGATAAACGCATGAATGGACAGCGGCCAGGTCCCTGCCTGCCTGGCTGCCTCCCTGCCTCCATGTCTGTAGAGGCTGACAGTACAGCGGCGTGCCCTTCATTATCACCGGGTAATGCTCATCACAACGGCCACGGCTTTTCTCCATAAAACCCCCCAAGTCTCACTCACAATGAGAAATAGGGGAGATAAGGTGCAGGAGACCATTTCTCTTGACATTCACAACGGCAAACTCATCAGTCATGCTGTCAAAGGCACTGGTGTTGGCTAGTTTGGGATTTATGAGAAATAATGATGGGTCGAAAATAGCCGGTAAGAGCTTCGCTTTTACCTTCGGTTCGGGAGTGTTGTGTATTGAGACGCGCTCTGCATAAAACCCAATTTCTTTTGTCAGTGACCCTTGCACTGATTTCACATCCAATCTCGCCGTGTTCGGGAGGTTTGGCTGGCCCCGTTTGAGGAGGTGCTGACATTTCCTCCTCGCATGATAAAAGAAAGCAGCGGCAATAAGTTTGTTTAAAAGAGAGAAGAATGAGCGGCACTCCCTTACATTCAAGGAGTAATAGTCGAACGTGGGTCAAGGCCTCTATAGCGTTAATCGCTCTTTAATTCATCTAAAGAAAAGGGGGAAAAAATATCTGAGAGTAAAGAACATTAACAAGGACCTGTCCTCTGCTGGTCTGAAAATGGGACGACAACAAACCAGTAATAGCATGTGTCAAACACTCACATTTTCACTTCTCACGAGTGACAGGCAATGACAGATGCTCCCCATGCAATTTTTCTTTGTAAACATTCTGGAACACACTATCACTCATGTACAGCAGGAGCAGTTATTGTGACGTACCACAAGGTCTGTAAATATCAGGTAGACTGTTAATTCCAAAGTCATTTGAAAGTGGATTTCAATATTGTTGCAAGGGCAGCGTGCCTGAATCATATTGCACAACTGCACGACTATAGATTATAGTCAGTAGGACTCTTAATGGGATCCCTGTGGGACCCCATTGCGGGGATGTCCTCGAGCACCAAAATATCAATTTCAGATTATCAACTTTATTAATTACTTTCCTTAATATATCTTATGAGTGCCGGGAGATATAGCCTAACCACCCAAAAGCTGCAAATGAAATGCTCCACATACATTTACATTAAATATTTGAACCCTTTGGAGTTGGCAGCCATGCTGGGGTGATTAAATTGCGTGTTTCAGCAAGTTGCATCATTAAAATCAGAGTCATATGGAGCATAGGATTCTGACAACTTCAGTACTAGAAAGTGTTGCCCTGATACTGTATTCTAGTTTTTGTTTGACATTGATGGGCCAAGTAAAAAACAGAGACAGGGCGGTATATCTTTGATAGAAAAATCATTTTCACACATGCATGCATTCATGCGTCATGCTGGCAAAAGCATACGAGATGGCGTATAGATGTCGCATTTTAATTGATAGCTTTGTCATATTTTGTACCTTTTTTTTAAACAGAAAAATATGTCAGAATCTACTGATTCAGATCCACAGGCTGAACATTTCAGGAAGGGGTGGGGGGAGGGGAGGGGACAATCAGCTGTAGAGAAGACGGCGACACGGAGAAAGTACACAAGGGCAGTTCTAAAAGATTTAATATTTTTTCATGTAGTTTTGGATCCAATGAGTAGATTTCACATGTCAAACTGAAATGAATTATTTGTCAGGTCATATAGGTGAAGTGCTGATAAAAAAGGTAACAAACATTGACATGGTAAACATACTGTTGTGAAATATAAAGGCAAAATCAAAAGTATTGTAAATTACCAAATAATACATTTAAACGCCGGCTGCAGGTGTATATTTTGATATGTAACTGCCGGTTCCAAATAAATGTAGAGTTTAGATTTATTCTTTTAAAAAAGAAATCAAGGAAGAAGACGTGACCACTGATGCTGCACAGTCCTGACCGCATCACTGTTGTGCTCAAATGACGTCAAAGAACACCTCTCACCCTCTCAGGTAATATCACTTAATTGATGCCATTGTCGCCATGGCTGCGAAAAAGTGCAGTGAAAAAATAAAAAGCACGACATGAAATTCAAACTTTCAGTTGTAATATATGCAGAGGAAAACTCAGAAGAAGAAGCTGGGAGATAGTAAACTACGGTACTGTCATCTTAATCTCCTGCCCAAAATTGCTGCCTGGTCTCAAATAAAGGCCTGATCTGATAAGATATTAAAACATAAACAGGTGTGCTATTATTTAATGATTTCTGGTATGCAAAAACAGCCAAAACAAGGGTTACAAGACTCCGAAGGGTTAATAAAACACTATCTCACTGTGGTGTGCATGCAGTACCTTGAGCGTTTGTGAACCAATGCCAAGGTGCACCTGCGAAAAAGTGTGAATGTTCTACCAAACATTGCTCATAAGCAAAGTGTTGTGAAATTACCGGAGAAGAGAATTTGGGGCAATTTTGCTTCAAGTGTGTGAATGAGACCTCTTGAGACTCGAGGGTACTCACATCAGTGTTTGAAATTAAGCCGTGAGATTGTAGCCGAGGGGACGGTGGATTGACAGTGACATTAGCCCCTCAGCACCTCCGCCGTATCACGCCGCATCTCTGTAAAACAGACGGACAGGAGTAGCAAATTAAATCTTCTTACTGGCAGCGCGGGATGTACAGTGAGGTTGGTTTAAAACCGCAGCACCGTACAAGTGCAGGACATGAAGGGCGGTGTTTTTAGTGGGATAAAATGAAGTGGCTCTGAAGTGTTTTGGTTAATGGGCCTACTCCAACCAACTTCACACAGAAGGCACTGGCATATTTATATCAATTTGAAATGAGCCCCTTCACTATGCCTCCTGATCTATATTCTTGAAACAAGTTCAGAGGTCAGGCTCCACTGTTTTCTGTTAATTTGGATTGATTTGTCCAATCCATTACAGTACTAACAGGAGCGGACACGATAGGGTTACTGAGTAACAACAGAGGGACGAAACACTCATGGACACTGTGACAATGGGCAGCTTTTGTTTGCGGCTTTGTTGACGATTTTCTCTCTAACTGCTTTTTTTTCCCCCACCATCTTTTCCAGGTTCAGTGACACCGCATTGCTTTGCTACAAAGACTGCAACCTTAATGTAGCCGGAGCCAAGTCGGCAAATCTTTGCACAAGCAACATGCATGCACACACACACTTTTAACAGTAGGAGGTACTGTACACTGAGGGAGCGGGGCGTTTTTCAATGCATTTAGATGAGACCTTTAACAAAGGTCCCTAATGCAGATATCAATGAACCAAGGGACTGGGCTATCGGAGCGAAATTGGCTGACGGAGGGATGTCACCCCCGTGCATGAAAAATGATGGATCCCATTTGTAAACTTCTCTCCTACCCTGCTGCCCCTCCTCATGGCCACACGCAAACACCCCTCCAACCTCCATCACCTTCTCTGCCATTGGTTATTAGACGAGGAAGCAAAAATGTGACTGGTGAATAAAACAATGGGTCTGGTAAAAAAAAGAAAAAAAAATTGGCACTTTAGTGGCCATTTCATGTGAATGTCAGGAAGCCCACAGAGGACTGGGAGATTTCAGTGATGACAGGATAGATTAACATCATGGACTTTGTTTTTCATCTTCCTTTCATTTTCCATACTATTCTCCAAGGACATCAACAAAATGAAACCAATATCTATGAACCCTCCAACAAACAACTAGAGCTTTCCAAATATTAGATTTTATGTGCTAGACTGGACAATCTACTGTTTCTTCCCACCGACTCCGAGATAGGGCTTTGATTTGCGAGGCAACACCTAAATCTGTGCGCTATTTTATCTTGTTCTGTAAAGCACTTTGTAACTGTGTTTTGAAAAGTGCTACACAAATACATTTTATTATTATTATAAATCTATCTAATGCACGGGAGATGAGCAGACTGCTGCATATAGGCTTTTTGTACTCTGAAATAAAACAGATTTATATCTCATACATAAAACTTCTCTCCTTTTTTTTAAGTTTAAAGATGAAATCTGAATGCAAACATCAACTCAAACGATACAACACGGGCCATGCATAATACAACAATCTACAGAGCTTGCAGAAATCATGCTAAGCATATAAAGTGTGATAAGCGACGTAATATGCATGCTGAGCATTTCTATGGAAACAATGATATATTGCTAATCATCCTAGAATGAATTACTGCAGTTTCGGAAGCGGTGTGTTGAGTCAAAGGTTCCGAGGTTAATATAGGCAAACAGGCATCTCTGCTGGAAAATGAAAACTTCCCAGCGGAATGTGATGGCCAGCCTAAATGCTGACATTGTGGTTTCGCTGATGGAGTGACTTTGGGAGGGTTTGTGGTCTGCCAGTGTTCAAAGCTGTGCCTTGAGGGTAAGAGGTAAATTTGCTAAGTTAATCACATAATGAGGCCAATTAAACATGGGCGAACCCAGGTGAAATGGGAGCTGCCACAGAGAGTTCAACAAATGAGGGTCTGTGCCTCTGCTGATTCCCTCTCTGGACAAGGGCTGGACAATCCAGTTTCAGCTCATCTGGCCTCCAATAATCCTCTACTGAGTATTCACTTCAACATTTATGCAGTGTATCTTGTTAATGTATGTAAATGTGGATAATGTGTCTGTATTGGGTGAATTAAATCAGGAATGTGCACATTACATCCAGGGCAGTGCGGATTACATTTGTATTTAACAATTGATTTAATTTCCCATTAACGTGTAGATTACTTATAAAGCAATTGTTTTAATTGACCATTCATTAACGTGCAGCATGTCAGACAATCGTGAAAAATGGCCACCACACATTCCAGTATTTTCAATATAGACTTGCCAGTTGGCAGACAGATCAACGCAAACTTGCATAATTCAGATTTGAGTGGTGAACTCTTAGTTAATTATCATTCAATAATTTTTGATTATTCTGGAGTCTTGTGGTCCTATACCATGAAAATAATGAATAAAGTGAAGGGGGAAGGTGATAATTCAGTTGATAATACAGATCAATATCATTAAGTACTGTGTAATTATTAAAATTGAATGAGGTGGATTGTGAGAGTTGTGAGAGTCCAAGGAGAGTTGAAGGTGTATTATATGACCTCTATTGTAAAGTCAAGTTTTCTGGGGGGGTAAAAAACCAAAGTGGAAGACAGTGAGAGTGTGGTGGCATGTGTGTTAGAAACAGAATGTGTAAGGTATAGCCTGATCTCACAGTAAACATACTTTTATCAGTTTCTTTATGATCGTAATAAGTGAGGGTGGCTCTAGTGGGTGTTAATGGCTGAGATATAGACAGAGGCTTCTTAGATGAGTGAAAATGAATCCATTTCTTATTTTTGTTTGTTTTTGGTGGAAACAGTTATATAGAGAGGTAAGGTCAGAAGATAATTTAGTGTTTATGACATCAGTGTATGGGTCAGAAGAGAAAATTACACCAATTACAATATCATCAGCATATAAAAGCCAAGCGGAATGTTTACAGACATCGGGCAAATCGTTTATGTACAGGAGAAAAAGTAATGGACCGAGAATACTAACCTGAGGTACCCCATTATCATAGCTAGAGGGAAAAGTTACAGGACCAATTTTGACAACCTGAGCTCTGTTTGGTAAATATATAGAGGAACAGAAGAAGAAAAGTGAAAAGAGTTTAATTTGGAGTGTAATATTTCATCATTTACAGTGTCAAAAGCTTTACATATAAGTACCTATAAATACTGCTCCAGGAATATTACTTCAGTTAAAGGAGTTGCATATCAGTTCAGTAAAAAGTAATAAAGCTGAGGTAGTGGATCAATTCAAGCAGAAACCAGACTGCTGACTTGCTGAGGAGATTATTTGATTCAAGATATTCGTGAGGGCGTTTTCGTGTATCTTTGACATGACTGGTAAGATGCATCCTGACGTTCAAGAGGACTGTTATACAGAGTTTCATCCCAACCTTGAACAACACAAGATCTGTTTAGCCTAAATGACTGCATAAATTTACCAAATATTTCCTGACACTGCACCTCTTCATCACGAACAAGTATTTGGGTGGCTTACTGATGATTGATCCCCTTGATTATAACTACTGGGACGTGTGGTGACAAGAGTATCTGAGTGCTAAAGTGCTCTACAGGAGGGTCTACAGGAGGATAAATCACTCCAGCTACAATTAGATGTCCCTGATTGCTACCTACCTGCCTGTATCCATAGACACAACAGGCCTGAGGTCAGAGATTGTGATTGTTATACACTGAACAAGATGAATAGCAGTGAAACAGTGAATTCATGTGTCATCATTTTACACACAAGAGTGCTAAGAGCTCAATAATCCCAGACTATTGTCCTCATTCAAAACATCCCTTGTTCACATAGACTGAAAGGTTGAGTATTATGACTCCTTGCTTTATGAGACTGAAATTTTCGGCTTTATCTGTTCATCAACCGAGAGCTAAGGCACGTGGGTGCGTAGGTTCATTTGGAATGCAGATCAGAACTAGCCGAGGATAGAATATATCGGTTGAAAGCTGTAGGGCTACCATAAATGAAAAGCCGTATCACTGTCACGGACACAACACAAAGCAATAAGGAACTGCGGAGAGAGCAGTACATTAAAACATGAATACATGGGGAGATATATGGACCCTAATGAAAGAATATTTCATCACCATCAAGGGTTTATAAAAGGCCCACCACTCGGCACACCACGATCCACTAATCTGGATGTAGAGGATTTGTGCAGAGTAAGATGGACAAGGGAAATTAAGGCAGGCACATTTTACCAGCTCATATTGCGATGATTTGTTAATAAAATGCAAAGCGACAGGGCTACATGTGAGACAGCGGCTAAAACGTGGCCGTGATTTAGAATTAATCCGTCATTATCCCGCCTTTGAAGTGACCTCGGTGTGCATGTTCCCACTGTGACCCAGAAGCACACTCACAGCTTCTTCATTAGCCGGGACGAACGGCGCCGCACAACACGTGACTTTGACGTCCCGTTCCACAGACACGCAGCATAACTACATAGTTGTCACCGATATCCTTATCAATGACTACACTGAGGCAGGGAAAACATTATGGTTTTTAATCAATTACAGCACTCACCTTTGGGGCAGCACATTCATTACATATGATAGGAGCAGCTAAGGGACATTATTCTGATTGCGTGCTGAGATTGAAATGAAAGAAATTGTATGGTTAGACGGTAGACAAAGACTGTAATTTCACACAGCTGAACATCCCTGGCGAAATTTACATATGTGCACACAAAAGGGCTCTACCACATGCGATTTCACTGATGTAATTTATGTGTACCCGGTGATTTATCATCCTTAGATCACTGTGTAGAAATCAAGCACAGATCTCCTAAAGAGGTCCACGCATGCTGCCTGTAAATGATAGCTGTTGTAAAAGTTTATCATGGCTATGAAATGGAATGAATCAATCAAAAAGGCACAGGTTTCCGGTATGGGGGGTTAAAAAGCTTGAAAACATGCAGCACATGTACGCAGCAATGCCGGTCTTTGTTAAAAACAAATCAGAATGCTCATATGTTGGAATTGTTGTTTAATATTGAACAGGAAGTTTTATAGCGTTAATCTGACTGGTAAAAGAAGCGTTCCAGATGTGCTGAAAATTATTAATACTGTATACTGGCATCAGATGTGACAGTGGAACTGCTGCACATGTCTTCCAATGAACAGGATATTTGGATTGTAATTAAAAAAAAAATGTTGATACGATAAATTACCAAATAACAGCAGAGTTTTAATTAAACGCTGTGTCCCTTTTAAACAGGTGCAGGTATATATTTTGATAAATAAGCATTTCAAATAAATGCAGAGTCTAATTAAAAAAAAAAAAAACACATCACTGGCTCAAATGATGTTAAAGAACACCCTCTGGTGATATTGCTTAATTGTTGATCGCCATGAAAATTGCCATGATAAAAAGTATGACCTGAAAATCAAACTTTGTCATAAAATGCAGAAGAATACTCAGGAGAAGCAGCTGCAAGACGTAAACAGTACAGAACTGTAATCTTACTTTTTAAAAATGCATATATATATATATATATTTATATGGTAGTCATACCGGTTTAAGAAAAGGATTTAAGTAAATTACCATATTTTTCAAGCAAGATATTTGCCAGGGTGGAATTAATCTCTTGTCAGAAATTGTCGCCTGGTCCTAAATGAACACCTGATCTAATAAGTGATTGAAACAAATAAACACCAGGGCTATTATTTAATAATTTATTAATAAATGATTTACGGTAATGTAATATAGAAGTATTGGTAAAGTTTTGTTGTTGTTTTTGTAAAACTAAATTTAAGTCTTTTTCTCTTCAACAACATTGCATGTTGATATACGGTAGTCAATAGTTTGTTTTTATTGACCTTGTTGACATCTTAGTCATGAAAACGTGTCGCCGACAAACATATTTAGTTTAATGAAATTAACACCAACTTCAAGACATTGTGTTTAACAAACTCAAATAATGTCAGTAGCCACGGCAACATCCTGTGGGTTATAGGGACTGTCACAGTTCAAAGGTTGGATCCCGCAAAGGCTGCGGTTGCTTCAGAAGGCTGAGAAAGTTAAGGGCTTTCAAGTAAAAAAAGGTGAGACAACTGGCAAATAACACACAAAGTGTACAGGTATATTTAACATATAATTTACCAATGTGTGAGGTCCATAGAAACACATCTAGAAGATGCCCCTGAATTAAACAATTACAGAAATTGAGAGGAACAGGTTAAATAAGGAGGAATTTAAAAAAAAAAAAAAAAACTGGGGACCTTTATTGTTGCCTTATTTTCTCTGATTTAGAAATACAGACCTCACTTTATCTAGCCCCCGAACTGAAAACTGGCAACGGTCTACACTCCATTAAGATACTATTTGCAAATTTTGCCAACTCGCTTTCTAGCAGGCAATTGAATTAAAACACGAGCAACAGTAATACTGACTGAATACAGTCCATAAATACACCTTTATCTCCATCTTTTTACTGGTTGCGATGCCAATTCCTCTGGTAGTCGGGGGACTGTAGAGATCGTTACTTTTAAGTATGTATGTCTCTTTGGAAATTATATTTAAAATATCCCCAGTAATTACTGACACAATGCCCTACTTAATGTACGGTTTACGTAAATGTAAAGCTTCTCTTTCACAAGACCTGGAATCCTTAAAGAATAGCCCATCTGTGTATTTGGCACAGGCTGCTGGAGTCTATACTCTTACAAAAGAAAAAAAAAGGTATGAGCGCCCATGCGGTCAGCTACACAATACACATGTTTGCTGCACCTTGTAGAAGTTTTTTTTTTTTTCCCTGAGGCAATGCCCCATCAGGCCAGACAAGCAGGCCGGGTGTTAAAGTGTGATCCGGGTACACAGAGTAACAACAGGGCCATCTGCCCTGGGAATGCACACATCCATCTTACTAAGGACAGCGAGTCTGGGACAAGATAAAGGGAAACAAGGCCGAGGGAGAGGGAGAGAGAGAGAAAGAGAGAGAGAGACTGAGGAAGCAAGACAGGGACAGAAAAGTAGGCATTCGGGATGAAAGGGGAGAAAAATACACAGAAAAGGAGAAACCAATGTGCGTGTTGCACGCCAACGTGCACGATGTTGACAAGTGAGGAAAGCTGTGAAGGAGAAAACGAGTGAAGAAAGGGTAAGAGGAGAGAGAACAGAGTTTAACAATTACAGCCTGCACAGTATGCAGGATTCTTTTTGTTCTATTTTCTCTATTATTAACTCACAAAAACCTGAAGGAGACATGAACATCGTCAGTTTAAAAATCAGTCAGTCAGTCATTTTCTATACCTGCTTATTCCTCATTAGGGTCGCAGGGGTCTGCTGGAGCCTATCCCAGCACGTTACGGCGAGAGGCAGGGATACACCCCAGATGGTCACCAGCCAATCGTGGGGCACACACACCATTCACTCACACACTCACACCTACGGGTAATTTAGAGTCACCAATTAACCTCAGCATGTTTTTGGACTGTGGGAGGAAGCCGGAGTACCCGGTGAAAACCCACGCAGACACAGGGAGAACATGCAAACTCCACACAGAAAGGTCCCAGACCCAGGATTAAGGTCTTGAACCTGCGACCTTCTTGCTGTGAGGCAACAGCGCTAACCCCTGTGCCACCGTGTCACCCCTGAACAATTGTTTTAGATGGAAAACCATGATTTCAGGCAACGCATTTATATATTCATATATTTATTTTCCTAACCCAGGTTTTGTTTTCATCAATTATTTTGGTTGACCTCTGTGACCTTCATCACTTTAAGTTAAAAGACGGTTTTGCTCTACTTTAAGTTCAAACATATGTGGCTTTTTTAGTTCTTCAGTTACAATAACTGCAGTTGCTAAAGCATTCAATGTAGCCTATGTAAAGCATGTTTCTTGACAGTAAATAGCACTACATTTGAAATCAATTCTTTGCTTAGGTTTTCAGTCTTGCATTCGTTATGGCATTTATTCTTCTAATGGTACGATGTAAGTTTCTGTGGTGCTTGTAAATGTTGAGCACTGAAACTTGATGTGAAGAGAATCGTGAATGAAATCCAAATCGCTACACCTGCCAGAAAAATCACAATTCAACTTTTTTTTCCCTTAAAAACCACTCACCCCTAGTAGGTAGCCAGAAAAGAGATAAAACGCAAAGATTACTTCACAAGTTTAATTTTGCCAACTTCTACGCAGCAATTTAATTACCACAGTGCCACACTAAGAACCGTATGAGATTAATGTCTTATAATAATATTTTTAATTTAATATTCACACTTCTTTTCATAATTAATGAATGTATTTGGGAAGCGGAGGGACATTCTCTTTTAATTTACCAAGCAAGACATCAGGAAGGTCAGCGGAGAGGACAGCAGCAAGTCTCAGCTCCCGCCGTCCTCCCTGCTACATCACCGTCTATATACAGTAGGCTATGACTAAACTCTGCAGTCAGCAGGGTGATATCATCTCGCCTTCTCCGCTTGGTTTTATTTTTAGACCATTGCCTCATTGCTGTGTAATCTATATATGCAACATGTTCCCACTCATAGATACAGCTCTGGGAAAAAAAAGAGATCACTGAAAAATGACCAGTTCTGATTTTACTACTTATAGGTATGGAACCATTGTTCTTGGGTGACTTTATTCCACTTCTGGTTCCTCTTTAAGCAGAATGACGTGTGCATGTGTTGGAATTCAACAGACACTGGAATGGAATGGCTGGAATACATGTAGAGATGCTGATTTCTTATTTTTTTTCTCCAGAGCTGTATATACACACAGCCCACTGATGCTGGCTATTGGAGTGACAAAGGCTGCCCTGTGAGCAATAGTAAAAAAAAAGAGGAAAAAAAAAGAGGGCTGCACTATAACATTTACACTTTTCAACTGATTTTAATAATCATCTATTAAAATAAAAAGTTCATGTAACATTTGTCTCTCTCTTATCTCCCTTGGCTGTTTCCTAACGATATGCCTATATGTTGTCAAGTCAAATGTTGCCCCTTCCAAGATGGTGGCGGCGTTGATCGGTGATCCGGAGGCCAACGCAGCATCTGTGTGTATTCATCTATGTTCCCGCTGATATAGCGCGCTCTCTCCCTCTCTGACTCCACATTACTTTATCACAGCGAGAGCTTTTAGCTGCGCTTCCAGCCATTAGCTTCAGGCAGCGCGGAGCTACCAGGCTGAGAGGTGAAAGGGAAGTGAGAGAGGAAAGTGGCCTCCTGGTGACTCTGGATGATGTCAGCGTTGGAAAAAAAAAAAAGGGGTATTTTTATAACACCACCTGTCCATCTTGCTAGGTCTCGAGGCATGTGGAGCCTCTCTATGAAATTGCCTTTGACGATTTTCATTTCGCTTACACAACACGCAGAAGTCCACAGACACTTTTGTCCTATTCAGCCCGTGGCAGGAGTGGACTATACAACTTCCACAACAGCCACTAAGTGCCCTCGAGCAAAGCACTCAACAAGAACCTGAACAAAAGCTGTGATATAAGAAGGTGACACAACTGGGGGAAGATCTCAGGTCTCCACAGCATTGTTAGCACAGTAACTATTGTTTCCAAATGTTTGATAGGTTTGTAGTACTTAAGAGCTTATAACGAAAAATATAGTATGTATGAAAGAAAATCACTGTTTTTTTCAATGAAGACAACTTTAATCAGAAATACATTCTATACGTTGCTAATCTGGTAAATGACTATTCTAGCTGCAAATGCCTGGTTTTTGGTGCAATATCTACATAGGCGTATAGAGGCCCATTTCCAGCAACTATCACTCCAGTGTTCTAATGCTAATGTGTTTGCTCATTGCCTCAGAAGGCAAATGGATGATTAGAACCTTGTGCAATCATGTTAGCACAGCTGAAAACAGGTTAGCTCATTAGAGAAGCTGTAAAACTGACCTCCCTTTACTGACAAAAGCAAAGTTTGAATGAAAAAGTTATTTCAAATACAAATCATTATTTCTAACCATGTCAATGTTGTGACTATATTTTCTATTCATTTTACAACTCAAGAGATTTTACTGGTCGACCAGTGGTCGTCAATTAGGGCCATGAGTCGACTAGTATCACACATTAATGACATTAATAGATTTTTTTGTAAATATTATATTAACATTTTTTTCTAACAACTACTGTTAGACATGATCATGTAATGTTTCCAACCAGCTTATTGGTGTAAAAGTCAAGTATACCTTCTTATCTTTCTAACCATATACAATTCAAATTGTTTACTTTAACATTGTCTTAATCCCTTATCCCTGGTCATGCTAACCTTCCTTGTACAAGATTAAAACTTTTTTTTTTTACAGTTTTAAACAACTTTCATGGTCATTTGCATGTACATTTCCATTCTATACTCTATAGTTTACAAAACGCACCTGAATGCAGCATGTAGTCCCCTGTTTTTACATCCTGTGATCAGCACTTTACAAAGTAATGTGGACACAAAATCAGTCTATAGGTATTTAGGCTTCTAAGCGGAGATATGACCAGGCCATTTAGGTTTTACTCAAGACTATAGGGTGCAGCTTGTTTTCTCTCAGTGTTCATTCCTATCAGACTATTTCCTCGAGCATTATACGTTTAACATTAATTTACGACGCTAACTTTATATATTTTATCCTATGAAAGGACTGGAAAAAGATTAAAGACCGCTGTAAATGAAATTCAATACTTTTAAGCCCTTACTTTGACAACTTCAATACTTTTAAGACCCCGTGGGTACCCTGTTTATTAGTTTTTGTGTAATAGAGTGAACTGCACTCAACGCTGTAAACCATCATTTAAAAAAAAAAAAAAAAATCACAGCAATTCTAACACAGAAATAGTGTGTCCATTATTTCCAGACAACTTTGAGGACCCCCCCCCCCCCAAATCTCAGCTGAAACAGACCTAAAACACTTAAGCTTCCAGCCTTCCATTCAGAGCAGAATAGCTGATTTAACGTCACGTCGAGAACAATTGTTCAGCTGCTCACTGAAGCGTTTGAGACTGGTCCGAGTGGCCGCCATGTGAGACGGCTGACGTGTTATTGACAGATGGCTAGGCTCCTGCCCTCCACGGGAGACTTCTAAACAAAACAGCTACTGGATACACCGAGGTGATCCTCACATCAATATCAATCAATTATTCACATATTTGCGCTGGCTTGCGAAAAAGAAGCTTGACTGCATCTCATAAGTGCTAGACCCGCATGCATTTTGTAAGAGGGGAAAGGAGGGAGCGCGGCTATTACCCCGCGTTTGATCCTATAGTTGCGGCGAACTAACTTTTCCCACTGTCACAGTGTGACATGGACCCGTGATTAAGTGGGTCAATGCTTCTTATTGTCTGTATTACAGCTATTAGCTTTTATGGAAGAATACATCATGTGCGCCGATTCTATATTTGAAGTAACACGCAGAGAAGCCTGTTTTATTCATTTTCAAATTCCTTTTTCAACACAAAAACCAGGGTCAAGCCTTAAATTTTTCTACATGCTAAGTGCACTTGAACTGAATACATAACTAGGGAATATTTTTGTGTGGGCGCCTCAGATGCAGCACAGGAAGAAGTGGCAGTAGCAATAGAGTTATACAAGCAGCTGTGTCTAGTGGCTTTAGCAGTACTTGAGGGAGATATAGTTTATTATTCCTTGTTTAGTCAGTCTCTCTGGACTTTTTTTTCCTTGAAGTGCTTCATATGAAATATAGTATGGAGTAAAGCGCTACTACACTTTGTTTAATATGCTTTGCTTTACCACATGCCATCACACAATCTCTTTCCAAGTTTCCTGCCTCATGTTACACAGAAGTGTTATAGCTGTGCCCTGAGGTGGATTGCAAAAGTCCTCGTTCTACCCATCGCTGTGTGCTTGTGTTCACAGTTCACAGCCACCGCTACGAGAGGGAGTGATTCTTTTTTTTTTTTTTTTGATCCACTCCAATATCATTAAGTTATTAGTTGATTTCAGTGGATTTAATCAGCATAGTAATTCCTCTCCATGGGAAGATAAGTCTCTCTCAAGAGCAGTTACGCCGTCCACTATGCCTGCTGATTAGACACAAGCCCCCAAAATAATTCATCAGAAAACTGGGAAAAATAATTTATCAAAAGTGATTCTCACAAAACCCGCTCAGGACCTTTGCTTCTTAATAATTAAAGTCCGCAATTAGGCATCTTACCATGCGCTCAGTGTGAGGCTCCATGTAATATTCATAACCATACATAATTATGCAATATATTCACTGAAATAAGAGGCCATATAATCATGGTGGGGCTGTCAAGAGGCAAGACATTTTTATTTGGTTTATAACACTGTTTCATCTTATACATGAGCAGCTGGCTTCCGGAGACAGACGAGAACGAGGACGTCTGGTCCTTAGCATTCTGAGACTGTATTCTATGGCTCCGGCTTTTAGAGGAAAGATATAGGGAGAGAAGGAGAGAGGGAGGGAGGGAGAGAGAGAGAAAGAAAGAAAGGATAAGCATTGAGTGGTGATGCTCTCACCATGGGAAGGTCTGATATCAAAGTCTATCTGCTGGACACAACAAAGACACCACACCTTAGTGGTATCACACGCTGACCACAGTCAGTCAACACGAGATGCAGAAAGTAGGGGCATTAAATTAAAATGGAGCCCGAGATGGGGGTACTGTCTTGGGATGCATTGTATGATAAATTATACATAATGCTCATACCAGCATGGTAAAGAACTATAGAAGGAGGGGGAAAAAAATGGTCCCGAAGCCCTTGATGGAGCCTGAAGCAAATAAGCAAAAGCAGCGGTCTACAGTGGACACACTGTGGACAAGGTTGGCTTTCATCTTGAGATGCAGTTCAAAGCTACGGGCTACGCACGGAACAAACTGGCAATCAAAGCCGCTGTGTAACTGGGCAGTGGTGCACTTCACAGAGCCTGACGTCTCGAGTGCAGCGGAGATCACACGCAGACGCCTCGCTCACATCACAATGGCTTATTTTCAGCACAGTGTTTGGAACTTATTATTTTTCACCACGTAAATGTGAAAAGGGGAGGGGGGAGGGGGGGGGCAGACTTATTGCTTTTGGGAGCTGCTGCATGTTAAAGGGCTTTCATGATACTTATATGACGAATGAGGAGAAAAGCATACGTTTTTATCCAACTTTACTGTAGTTAACAAAGGCTCCCATTCTCCTTCAGGGAAGCCATACCCCAAGGATATCAATAGTCCTTTGTCTGAATAAAATACTCCAAGGATGACTGAAAGAAAAAGAGGAAAAAATAGATATATTATATATTACTGAAAGTCATTATATATATATTCTGTATGACATGGTGTATTGTAGTGGACTAAGATCCATAGAATGTCATGAATATCACATCCTCTTTTTTCTGATTAGATTCAAGCATTTAATATCTGCACCATACATTTGTTATGCACAAGTTGTCGTAATTTGATGATAATAATTCTCACGAAAACATGGAACATGCTGTATCCCCATATGGTTGAAGAACACTGCTGTGCTCTATATGGAGCTCTACTACACAGCGTTATGTGTTGTGTATTTGAAATTTCAATATGGGTTGATAAGATATTTAATGGAATTATTTGTTTAGTACGTACCTTTGGAATGAATGTCATGCCGATCAAAGCGCGGAATGTTAATGTGGCACTTTTTCTGGAAAAAAAAAGAAAAGAAAAAGAGAGGATAAATATTTGTTTATGTTTAACATTCAAGAGTCATTGCAGATCCCTTCCCTTTAGTAAAAAAAAAACAAACCAGTGTGTTTTTTACACTGCTGTGTGCTCTAAGGCAAAACAATGACCTTTTCAAATATGACACAATTTTACTGTCGGTATAATACAGATGTGATTAACATAAATAAGAGTTAAAGTCAAATAGGCGTAAAGGTCGTCACTCAGGACTAGTCTCGGGTCTGCACGGTGATTTACAACAACTTAATTTGACTGTGTGGAGTAATTTATCTGTGACAGAGCAAGCCATGCAACTCTGCATGTAGTGCCGCGCATACAGGGGACAATATGCCATGACTGCACACATCTCATATCCACCCAATCAGTCAAGATGCTTTATAACTTCTGTCAGAGGCCCTAACAGTTCTCATAAATTACAAGGCTATTGTACATGGTGCCAATAACTTTTGAAGGAGAATCTCAGCCAAACTGAACCGAGAGGTATCTCTCCTTTTTTACACATGGAAGTCAAAATGGAATATCCCTGATAAAGTATATGAAGGAGGCAGGGCAACTACTTTGATGGTAGATTTTCTTTTAAAAAGGCCCCATTTCTCACTCAGCTGGAAAGATTCCTTTCAAGGATAAAAACCGGTCCACATATTGACATTTCGATGCAAAGCAGGTGGCGGACAGGTTTAATTCTGTTAGAGATCTCTTGCGTTTCCTTTCACATCCCACTTCCCTCCACTACAGCTCCGAGTCTCAAGCCATGCTTTGCATCTGTGTCATCTGCAGATCCGCCGCGACAGCTTGGGAATATGAAGCATGAATGATGCAGAAACCGTTTATAAACGGCGACAACAATATAATGTGATGGGGACAGAGAAATGAGTATGTGGGTCTGGAGTCTGCCACCAATAATGGGCTGTGATTTCTTCCAAAGGCCCCCCTGCAGTGCCCATTGATATTCTGTAGGGAACTCATAACCTGTACCAGACAGAACGAGGCTGAGTCTGTACCGCTGCTACAATCAATAAGTGGATAATTGAAAGGAAATGCATGTTTTTACTTCAACAACATACACACATGTACGAGTCAAACAGCAGAGATGCTGAACATTGCCAGTCTGTCAAATCTGCACGAGTGTACTTTCATGAGAGCATGGATGACACGTGAGTGAAGTAGGGAGCCTGCTGTTAGCGCAGGGTGCAGTGATTTTCCCGGTGTCACACTGGCATAGCGAGGCTCAGATTGAAGGGCAGACAGTGATAACCACCTGCAGGGATTCACATCCCGTTCCATTTAGTCACCTTTGGAATTTTCGCGAGGGACAACCGAGGAGGCTGACAAACCACTGAATGGGCCTCACTACCAAAGCCTATGTTTTGTTGGCAATTAGAATGAAATTGCCTGAACCGGCTGAAAGGCACACTCCCCCAACAAAGGAGAATGTTGAGTTTACATCATTGCTTCTGTTTGTATTTTAACACTATGCAATCTTTTTTTTTCCCACCGTAATCAAATGCGTATAGCACTTATTTTGTTGGTTTTTTTTCTTCTCTTGAATGTGTTTTTCTTTCGATCAATCAAATAAATGTCAGACCATGCAATTCTAGTTAGAATAAGACGTCCGAGAGAAAGGAATGGATTTTCACAGTAACAAGGTACATATTCCTCTCATTCTGTCTGAGTGGTTCCAAATTACAAACGACATGGGGAATATAAAGAGTGGTGAATAATCCCTGGCTCTCAGCGTGGCACACACCTTGATGTGCAGGTGCCTTTAATACTAGAATAAGTCATCTGAGATTGGGGAGGTGAAAAAAAACGCTCAAGCAGATGGTCTCCATAAAGTATGGCGTAAAGCTCTCCCAGATGTTGAGAGGTGGTTGCGGATCTGGTGACATGCAATGTGAGGGAGGAACTGGTAATGCAGTATG
Organism: Lepturacanthus savala; assembly: GCA_030544235.1. Classification (NCBI taxonomy): domain Eukaryota; kingdom Metazoa; phylum Chordata; class Actinopteri; order Scombriformes; family Trichiuridae; genus Lepturacanthus; species Lepturacanthus savala. The sequence continues at coordinate 13,328,870 of CM060469.1, read as the reverse complement.
TATTAGTGGTCTCTTTATGGGTGCATTAGATGCTGTGGAGGGGAACGCGGGGGCTGCCGCTGTGACTGCCAGTGAGCTACTACCCGGCTTTATGCTTTGATGAACCTACCCTTGAAAAAGCGGGACATCCGTGACCGTAGTGTGCAGAGCCGAGAAGACACCTCCCTCTCTTTAGCCTCCTGGAAAGCATAAATCAGTTTCTCATATCATCATCTAGTCATATTCAATGCATATGCAGCTCTAATCAGTAAATCTGTCAGCTTTCCCCTCTTTTAGTGATATATCAGATTCGTAATACTCTTCCACATATGCAGTAAATCTCTGACGAAAACCTATGTTTCTTAAAAAACAAAGACGGAGCGGCACGAAACAGTGGACTTCGCTCCAAAACAGATACACGGAGTGGAGTAGCAGTTGAGTTCCGGGCATCTCTGCACTGAAAGCTTCGGCGCATTCCGAAGTGTCATCTCACTCTTTACCAATAAGCAGCGGCCCAGACAGGAAGCCGGAATAAATTTTCCTCAGTTCATTGTCCCCGCTGAGGACTAGCAGAACATCTCAGTCTGATTAATGGCTGTACACTGTCTAATGAACAGTAATTGAATGGTATAATGCAGTAGGTCCTTAAAAACCCAGAGGAGTCGTCTTCTTCAGCCTTGTTCTCTGGAAACGCGAGGCAGTGACATTGTCTAGAGTTGATTATAGTTGACCTTGCATGGGGAGAATAAGGCCTTTGAAATGGCTAACCTAAGCTTCGGGGAATAGGAGCACAGAAAACAGCTGAAAGACAAATTAAATGGACTCGAATTGGTAAAGGAAAAAGAATGGGTCGATGCGCTGGTCAATAACCGTTCGATTTTTTATCACAAAAATCTTAAGAAGAGGAAGACAATTGATCAAACATCCCTAGTCGTATTGGCATTTCTAACAATATTAATTAAGAAAAAATGCTTAGCTGACTGGTTGATAAATCAGCCAATAGTGTTAAATCAAAACAAATGATAGTTGTAAACACAATACCACACCAGCGAGTACAAATCTACCCATGTCCACGTTTCCTCAAAGTGTATGACATCCATAACACAAACAGAGCCCTTATGAAATCAATCAGCTCTTTAACGGAGTGCACTCTAAAGGAAAACCCAACCTTCAGAAAGTCCAACAAAAGTCAGTCAAGTGATTATAAGAAAAGCTTTGATAAATGTGCATCAGGCTCCAGCCTGCCATTCCTCCGCTCTCTTCCCACTGAGATAGCCTGCCTTCACTCCCAGCGGACATCTCCACTTGGCAGAGATGCTGAATCTCGTTATTCTTTATTTGGCCTGGACCACACAGGTCAATATCACATGCACACACACATACACACACACACACACACACACACACACACATGCGTACCCACATTGCCTCACCGGTGTACAGTCTGTGAATATATTCACTATTTAAATTCAACGCAATAAATCATTTAAAGCCTCAGCTGAAAATGTAATCATGTAATTGAATTTGGTCATCAATATCTACTATATACATGCACATGCACCCGTGTGCGCGTGGTATTTCACAACCACACATGAACGCTGGCGGAGTGGGAGGAAATCTGTCCGAACTCGGCTCAAAGTATGAGTCATAGCAGCGCGGTTATCCCTCGTTATTATTCACAGCCCTCTAAATGATGAGGTTGCCGACAACGAGACAGCGACAGTCTGTTTAGCCTCAAAGGGAAAAGGGAGCGCTTGCATGAGTGATGGTTAGACTTTAAGTTAGGTAAGTTTCACCTGCTATTATTTCTGCTCCGATGACAACTTTTATAAATCTATGGCATAGATAAAACTATTCCTGCAAAGCTAAATCTGTGTATGATAGACCATGTTCTGATTGTTTTAAAAATGCTTTCTTTTATGGCGTCTACTCTAACCTAAATTATACTGTATTCCACTGTAAAACTGGAATTACCTGATAAATCCTAGGTCAGGGTTAGTGTGGCATGACGTTTTCTCTTTCACTAACAAAATTATACTTAAATCTCCTGTTGTTGGTCTAATTTGACAAATCCAAAACTTTCTTGGTAAGATGATTATTGCAAAAAAGTAGCTGAGACTGTATATCGATTATTATTACTATTACTGTTATTATTATCCATTATCTAATGGTCATTTCCTGCAATCCATAGCCAATCTGAATCAGCAACATTCATGAATGACTAAAAGCGATAAGTAATGAATTAAGCTATTGATGAGGTCTTTAGCCAGGGTCATAACTGACCCTCAGAAGTCAATAATTATCCCGATAAGAATATCTTTATTGCAAAAGTGCATACAGCAGCAAATTCACCACCACACCAAAACATTCCCCTATGGTGTAATTGCCACTGCTTGAAATTATAGTTTTCATTAAAACGAAATGCTCAAGGTTATTGATTGCTTAAATAAGACTCAATATCTTCTCATTTTAAAAGCCGAATGAAATTGCTCGGAATAGTAATATCACCCAACTATTGTGTGCATTCATCACAGTTACACTGCTTTATATTGCTGTCCCTCGAGGATTATTAGAGCAAAATAAGTGTATTTAAATGAGTGTAATTTCTAGGAACCAAAGACCCATGCAAAAACATCTGTATACACAGCTCCAGCCTACTTCATCACTGTGAACATACAAAATAACCAGAATAAAATACGACGACATGCTGTTATGGGGCTCTAGTCTAATCACAAAGACACACTTTTATGTATATTTTAAAGCTTGATGCCGTCGTCTCACAGGACCGACTCACAGAAACGATAGCTACAGCTAAGCGCTATAAACTCTTAACACATAAAGTTGTAGCTGGGGCTCTGGTGTCTTGATTATGTGTCTCCAGTCCTGCACCCTTTGCCTTTTACGGACTCAACGTGCCCTGAAGGAAGGCTGCACAGTACACAATACACAGAGAACCATGGAAACAGAAAAAAACAGGTTACCCACGCATTAGAAAAGTATAGTCGCTGGAAGCAGGTTCTTGCAATTATGGAAATGGTGATTACCATAATTGCTGGTTAGACCATTTTTATGTGACCTAATCTAAAAGCAAATGAAGAAATTGGACATAATAATAAAGTAGAAATGAACTAAGCATGAAATAATAACTGCATGAAACTTATAATAAGTGTACTTACATCCTTCCTGGAACCTGCTCGCAAAAACGTCTGCAGACACAAGCCGTCTGAATCATGGAAGGAGGCCTCGCCGAGAGCTGTGGAACATCTCCCATCCTCGTATTCCTCAACATCAACTATCTCAGCCTCAACCTGCAGAGAAGAAAAAAAAATCCCCCTTGGCTTACACTGTACTGTATTGCTCTATTGATTCTGTAATATGTATATACAGTTTAGGCAACTTGTATCAAGCTTGTATACGCCTTATTTTGCGCTGAAAGCACTAAGTTTATTCTCAATTCTGTTTCAGAGACAGGTAACGCTTAATGGGAAAAAGACGGATCTCTGGACATTTGCTTCAGCTTATAAATTACATTATAAAGTTACAACTGGAGTCAAATGTGAAAGCTTGCTGTGATATTTATCAGTGTGCGCGCATGTGTTTGTTTGTTTGCTTCCAGTGACAAGCTCTGATAATCTTGTATAAAATCAGACACGTACTGTTCACTTAAATGGAATCAGCAAGTGTCCAGGTGGCCTGTGTTTGTCTACGGTGATGCTGATGATAGTGTTTTCAGAACGGAATCAATTCTCACATCCTGTCTGATAATCACACCCGGCCTGATTCAGGATGCATGCTAAAGACCTCATCAGGCTGCAGCATGGGGCTGTTGTTTTACCTGATCAATCGGCATGTCCACCTTCAACTGGCCGTCTTCCTGCACCTCTGTCGCTCCTGCCATCTCGCTCCTTTTGTTTTGCGCATTGAACACGCTGCCCTCTGCGAAAAGTGATTAATCACAATTACTGCATCTGCTGGCAGTCACCGTCTCATTCTTCTGCACGCTCTCATTCTCTCTCTCTCCCTCCCTCCATCCTTCACTGCCCTCCTGTCCTCTCCCTTTTCCTTTCCTGTTCAACTTCACGAGAGATCAATGTTGCTGTCAAGCCATTTATTTATTTAGAGTGGTCCTGCAGACGAAAAGGGCCACGGAAAGCCACAGCTGCCCTGCCACAAATATGGCCAGCCGGCGTGAACTTTCAATCTAGGGTTAGTTCTTGACAGTGACAGGTTGCTCCTGATGCATGTGGGGAATAGCTTATACGGCAACATCAAGGAGTCTTTTCCTTGTAAACAAACTCCTTTTTGTGTGCAGCTGCTGGATGTGATACTGGGCGGATTGTGAATAATGAAACGCACCATTGAACTTGAATCTACTTCAATAGCCTTAAGTAGTTATTAAATAATAAATAACCAAGCATAGGATTAATCAGAGATAAAACAAAGGAACAATGTATGGAAATATACATTTGGTTCATAAAGTAGGTTTAGCTGAAAGCGGCAATTATGCAGCTATAGGCTTTAGTGTAGGCTTTATTGTGTTTTTCAGCCAAATATTACATAAATTTTTCTTTCTAGAACAACCATCTGCTTCCGTACCAAGTGATGCTGGTGAGCCTTAGACTGTTTAAATAATGGACGTAGCCACTGTGACATCACCTGTTGGTTTGTGGACTCTGAGACTTTAGTTCTGCAGAGGAGCTAAACTTAGCAGGCAGACAGACACCTGTCACTCAGAGAGACCATTCCCTCAATTATACATGACTTTAAGCCTAAGACTAAAATTGAAAAGAGTGAATTCCATAAAGATTCACTTCCATATGATTTAATGAATGGGGAAATTAGACATACCGACTAAAATAGTTATTTGTACCAAGCTGTTAATATGTATATTTCTGCAGTAAACTCGGGCATTTCAACATGGGATCTACGTATGGGAGTTGGCTTGTTTTTAAACCCAGCCACAAGTGGCCATTCAGAGAACTGCGTTTTTTTTCCAGTTGGATTCATTTTTCAGCCTCAGAGGTTGCTGTTTGTTGTAAACGCTATTGCCTATATGATGATGACTAAGAGGTGATTGACATCTAAATAAGACTAATAATTGTTATCTTTTTAAAGGTGAAGGAAATCATAATTACGTCTAGTAAGGTGTAAAAAGTGTGACCAAGGAACTGGCCTATAGATATGAACAGTTTCAATATGACCCGAGCAGGAGAAATAAAGTCACTTATATTTATTCATGTTACCTAACTTAGATGTAACACAGTCAAACTGTGCCAATTAGCATAACTATGTTACCGTATAATATTGTGTTTTTCATGGCCTGGGATGAGTCTTTCAAGTGGAGTCACGGCATTATTGTGCATAGACTGTAAGACAAACACCCATGAAACCACAGCTTCTGAATAAAATAATAGCAGAAGCAAAGACACAATTATTATCTGTGAATGATATACAGAGTATCTCTTTTAAGCAGCGCAACAGCTAATGTTCAACCCCATCAATATATAGCAGTGTTTTGTCACTTTTATGATCCTCCGTCTGTGTTATTTGTGATTAATAACTTATTAACATTTTGATTTTCCACATCAGAGGAAAATTTGAGCATTTTGTTTCCCCCCTACACAGTTAACAAGGCTTTCTGGATAAATATTCAACAAAATGGCCTGATTGGATTCATCTATGATTTAAGCCCCCTTGACGGTGTTTGAAGCCTCGCTCTGTTTAATATTCACAGAAAAGAGTTGCGTTTCCTTCACAGAGCAGCGAGCTGTGTTCTGTTCGGACTTTAAAGAACAGGTTGAGAAACCAAAGAAAGCTCCGGCAGCTGACAAACACTGTCTTTTTTCCCCCTGTATCCTAAACACATACCAGGATCCTTATTATGACTAATTTGACATGCACAGACAGAGGATTATAAAATGGTGCACATACTCATACATGTACACCCGCACATGCATTCATGTACCAAAAGATTTGCATATACTGATTTTTTTTTTTTTATTACTCCAAAAGTCAACAGGTTTCTTCAGATCAGCACAGCTAAATTAAAGAAAAAGCACTATGGTGATAACTAGGGGCAGGGGAGAGAGATAGAAAGAGAGAGATTTTATTAGAATTGCTCTACTTACCCCCTGTTGGGAAGAGAACTTGGTGTCTGGACACCTGCCTCTGCTGTTTGGTTCTTTCTGGCTTTTCTGTGTATTTCTTCATCTGGCCTCTGGCTGTGTGCTCAGGGTCTTCTCCAAAGTCTGTGTGAGCAAACTACACGGAAAGACAAAAGAGGCACCACAGATTAAGGCGGATTTCCGCAGATTTCTCTGTGATTCATCATTGACTTTCTGGTGTTGTTTTGTTAAGAGAAGAGAAGAAAAAAGGCAAAACAAAGCGGGGCAAAACTTGTTCCTCCTCTGTTTTCAGCGCTTTTTTACATTTTCCATTGACCTCAATTTTTCATGAGCTGATATGCTTTGTAGCTCCCCTGCGACTCCTACTGTATTGAATTCATCTGGTTCCAATACATCCCGTGCACAACCTATCAATCACTAGGGAGCGTGGCAAACTAATCATTTATTGATGAAACGGGGCAGCCATGAATTTCTAACTGCATTTGTCTTATTTATCAAGCCAGATCAAACAATGAAAATCCAAACAAGCTTTAAGGGAAAGGGAGGGAGTCGGAGGGAATAACTTATTCTTCAACGGGTAGACAGCAGAAGGTTATTGATGGAGAGGGGAGGGAAATAAAAGAGGCTTGGGACTTAGTTGCATGGTCGGAGAGAGTGAAGGAGTGAGAGAGAGAGAGAGAAGGAGAGAGGGAAAAAGAGAGAGGGAGTAGTATGGAGAGTTCAGAGTGATGTTCAGACAGCAGGGTACACATCTGAATTAATGCTTCCACAAAAGGCAATTTTCTCCTCACAGGCTCCTCATCCCCTCTGTAGCAAGGTAAGGTATGTCTCCCTTACAGAGAATGAGAGACACAGACACAGAGAGTGGTAGAGAGCTGACTTAATGTTTCTTTTCAGCTACAGTGCTCTTTACGGCAGCTGCCTGGCTGGATCCCTGGGCTGGCTCGGGGGATAGTGTAGTGATCTCAGGCTTCCACCAGAATACACTTCTGGCAATGGTGTTTCCAAGCTCACTAACATGGAGTCTGGGGAATAGCAGCGTTGTTTCTCCACTTGTTTGCTTTCTTTAATGCAGAAGCAAAGTCTGTTGGTATTCTTTTGAATCTCCACAGCCGTCGGTGGGCTGAGGGAGGAAAAATAAAACAACAAAAGAGGAGTGAATTTTGCCTGGTATATTCAGCGGGTTGAAACAGAGTTCACATTCCGGCGCTGTATAGTATCCACCGCCACGCGAGATCAAAGGCAGAAGAGCAGTGGCGCTGTCGCGGTGGTAAGCTGTTAATTCAGTTTGGTAACCTCGATTCGCCCGTGAGTGATGTGAAACAACCCCGCGATCAAGTTCAAGAATCAGAAAATACATCTGGGCAATCAAAAATTGAACAGCTTGTTCTCCCTGTTTACAGCCTGGCGCCGGGATGTAAATAGATCTTATTTAAATCAACAAAGTTAAATCAAGAATGTCTCACTCAGGGAGAGTGGTGAGGAGGGCGCAGAGGAGGAGAACAAGGAGGATGATGGGGCCACGGCAGAGCCCAGAGAGTACAGTACAAGCAGCAGCGCGGCTGGAAAACGCGGCAGTGGAAAAGCTGAGGTCATCTAGACTCTCGCTCCATGTTACATATCTACAGCGCCGTGCCCTGTGGGAGCAGACAACCGGGTGTATCAGGAGGCCCCAGAGAGAGAGAGAACAAGAGAAAGAGAGCGCAAGAGTTCGTGTGAAAAGGGGCTCAGGGGGACCAGCGGCAAGTAATCTGTGGCCCTCTCAAGTGGCGAAGAACAGGAGTCAACAAGAGGACGCTGTGATATGATAGCCAAGGGAAAAACGGGGGTCCAAACCAATCGGGCCGGCGCAGGCCTCCAGCCGTTCTGGCTGCGGTATCAGCAGGAGCCGCTCCCTGCCCGGTTCCTCGGCTAGCAGACATGCTGGCAGCGGAGAGGGAGGGGGTTGCAGTTTTCCACGGGGCTACTGCTACTTCCCCTCAATGACATCATCCAGGAATAGCCGAGGAACGGGAGAGCGAGTCATCGCTGATGTCAGGGAGAGCAGCCAGCGTCTATTAAGGGTTTAGTCAGCCTTTCTGGGTAGGCCGCTTCTGCAGGACGCTTTGTGCGAAGCGCAATTCCACTGCTCGCTCTGATTGATATAATATGAAGGCACTTTGCTTTGATGCGCGCCATTATTCTGTTTCCTCTGCGTCTCTTTGCATCGCTCCTGTTACTCTTCTCTTCTTCGTGCTACGTCTACCTCAAAAAGATTTCTACCTTGTCCCCGCAAACACCTAACTCAGCATATATGCTTGCTTGCAACGGGAAAGCGGTGTGCTGGAGGGTTTCAAAATTACAGTCTGCAGAGCTGTCAGTTCAGATTTCAGTGGATGCACCGGGCCAGATGTCCCATTCAGCTGCACAGAAAGACTCCGTCACCGGTGCAGACAGGACAGACAGCGTTCCCACAGAGCAGACAAGGTTACATTTTACACAGCCTCAGTGGGCACGTATAACGCATCTTTTTACAGCCATTTCGACCCAGACTGCTGTTGTTTTGTGAGGTCAAACTGAAATTAATGACGGACATGACCCTATAAATGTACGTGTAATCAGTGAGCTAAACAGCTGACAGATCAAGACAGAATGGGCAATTTTTGTCACATGTATCTTCCCCCCTATGAAAGGTCCTTATTAACTGGTCAAATCATGTTTACAAATTCATGAGGGATCATATATAGAGGCGAGGGGAGTAAAAATGCGGCAGCATCATGTCTAGTGAATGAGTAATACTACAATGAGCGGCTGGATGCAAAACACAACCATAAGTCTGTCTCTGTCTCCACCTCATGGTATTGCATAAAATGGCAAAGGCGACAGCTATAGCAGCGTTGACTCCAATTTTCCTTCCTAAACGGTTTGGATTGAACCTCATTGAAGCAAAGTTTGACAGGCGTTTGAAATCTTACAAAGCAGCCACAAACCCATTCTAATATATTACTAATAAATATTTATCTTATTTCTGAATGTAATGGTACAACCAGAGGTACAGCAAAACATAAGGCGAGGGGCATTTTTCTCCATCTGAAAAAAATTGGCATCTGCCACAGCATTGTCATCTTTCATGGTTAAAAAAATCAGATGTCAGACACATCTCTCGCAGGGGGCCCCCCATCGCCACCTCAACCTGCTGAGTGGGCATGTTCTCATCTTCACTGTGTGATTTGGTATTCGTCTCGGGCCCACAGCAGTGCAAACCTCATATGGATTCAAAGCATTTCACTGTCTACTTAATCACAATACAAATTGTCCCGGTTCTGGTTTGAATAAGAGTTTTTTTTTTTTTTTTTTTTTTTGTCAGTCTGTAAAGTCCCCCTGGTGCATATGATCTGTCTATGAGGCTCACTGCACTTGATCAAGTGGGCCAGCCTGTCTCTGTGGGGATTACCCATCAAAGTGGAAAGCAACGGTAACTCAGTGCCTCCTGCAGACAGTGATTGATGATAGCGCTGTTTCATAACGAATTGCACCCCCACACGAGTCTCACACGTGGGAAATGTTAATTGAAATGCTGTGTGTGCGAAGATAGGCTCTTCAAATGTGATACTACCGAGGTGTTACTGCAATAAACTGGAGGGAATTTGGGGGAAAATTTAACAATTTTCACATCTCACAAAGAAAGTTAACAACCAGTCAGCAAACTGCACCAAATTCTGAAGCGATAGCACTCACCGCAGCCTCGCCATGTCTTGTTTTTCCAATAGCAGGCAGCATGTTTTGGCTATAAAAAAGAAGCAAAAACAGGCTGGAGAAACTTATTTCCTCTTTAATTTGCACATTCATACAATGTGTGTAAACTTACCCTTCAATCCTGTGGTTTTCCCTGCTTGAATCCCTGTTGGGAACCCGCTGGTCATATGGGAGAGCTTTAAACTTTTTTGCACCAACTGCAACATAGTACTGGTTGTTTTCTAGCTCAGTGGGACCACCTACAGCATGTCCATCTAATCTGCAAAGCCTGGGGACTCAAATAAAGGAATATTACAATGTTTTGGTGTGGTTTGAGCTATATTTATGAGGAAAGGAAAAGAAACATAGATGTTCTTAAAGAGTGCTTGAGTTTTTTAATTTAATGTTTGCATGTTTTAAAACTTCTTTCCAACCAGTGTTGGACTAACAAGAATTTCTGGATTATCTCCAGTGACCACATCAGAATAAGACGTCATTCTGTTCTCTATTTAATCAAAAAAATCCTCCCACTCGGTAGATTTTCTAAACTAAACGGAGTAGAAAACCTTCATTTAAATGATATAGTCTTTAAATTTTTCCAACTAATATACAAGTTTTGCTTTACTACACCTTCTTGCACGAGAAGAACATTACTTTGTCATGAAAAAATAATCATGGTAACAAAGACATGAAAAAACTCTTTGGAGTCATGACCTATCTTCCTAATATAGAGAAAATACAGGTATATGTTTGCTTACCACTCACCCACACATAACTAATTTAAAAACTGTAAGGGTTCATAATGTATTGATGTTATACAGTACCTGTACACAGCACCGGTACGAAGACGCACTTTCTCTGATACCATGGCTAAAACATTGTCCCAGCTTCTGAGAGTATGCTTCGGAATCCGAATTCGAACTGGAGGAACCAGTACTTCTCCGTTGGTAAAGACACTGAAACGAAACAATACACAAGAGAGCCCATCATTGGGAAAAAAAGAGAAAGAAAACTATACCTTTCACAGCATAACACGACAGAAAATTATTTTGTCTCCAGTTTAAAATCAATACTCACTTTATTGTGCAAGACTCATCTGTAGCTCTCCAGCGAGCAGAAACCACAATTTTGCTGTGAACAACAGGACGGATCTGGCAGAGTCATAAAAAGTAAAAATGCACGAGTGGTAGATAAAAACGGGCCATTTTCCAGTGTGTAATTCAATCTCTCTGCATTACTTCACACAAATAACAGAACATTTCAGGTCATGTCACATTTTGTAACTGTCATTCAGTTTGTTTAGCCTTCACTCGCCTGCATCTTCCCACTAAATAATGCTCCATATCACATATTAAGGTATAGCACCTGCAAAAGTTTCATCATTTACAGTACTATATAACTTTTAAAAAACACAGGAAGTGGCCATACCTGTTCTATCTTCTTACTTTGTGGTTTCTTGATTGTTATCCTGCAATAGCTGGAAGGTATTAAAAATTAATGTAAATGTCTGAGAAGGGCTTCAGGTGTTACAGGTGAAAATATATTCAGTTACCGATGGTCTATAAAGATATGGAAGAGACTGTGCTTTCCCCAGGTCTGTGGACCTCCAATACCTACCCAAAAAGCAAATGTTATGAAATAAAATGAAAATTCAAGTTAAAATGAAACATTAACTAAAGTTAAAGAGATGACAGACTTTTAAATCAGTTGAATGGAGATTACTCTAGAAATTATGCGAATGAAGCCAATTAGATTGCTCTAGAAATTATGCTAATAATGCTATGTGTTGTAACTTGTGTGAACATGTCAATTGAAAAAACATGTAACTTGTAACATGAACGTAACATGACAAGAAAATTAATAATACTGTGGGAAATGGGGGCATCTCAGCCATGTTTGATGTGTATTGAAACTATAATTATGTGTGATGTGAACTGATGAACAGACATTGACATGCCCAACATTAATATAAATCTAAACATAAATACATAACTTGTACGTTAACCAGCAACCCTTATAAAGCTAGTATACCTTAAGCAAATAGGCTAACGATGCTAACGTTACTGAAATGGAATTAACAGTTAGATTTTGAAGACTAATGTCAAATAAAAAACATTGCATAACAATGAGTGGCGATAAAGTACCTGAACCAGAAAATTTAGTAGAGAAAATCTATTAGAATATTGCTTTAGTAAAAGTCCTAAAGTATTAAAATTCATTGTATGATATTAAATGTACTTAAATAGGCTCTCTAACTATTTTATGAGTCACAAACTTATGCTCGTGTCTTGTGGTTTTGCGGTTTGTCGTCGCGCTGTAAGTAAGTATCGCTAATGTGTTAAATTACACCACAGCACATATACAGCATCTCGTGCGCGGTACCTACTCCAGCTCTTTGAACTTCTCGTTTCCGGCGGCGACGTACACGCTCCCGTGCGTCAGCTCGTGCAGCTCCAGGACCCTGTGGCCCTGCCGGGGAGTGAACAGCTTCCTTACGGCGCCGAACGGCGCTTCAACCGCCGCGGTCACGAACGACAGGAAGTGGTCAAAGGTCGCCACCTGACGTGGGTTCACCACTATTTTCCTGCCCGGGAAGAAAGCGTCCCCGTTCCGGTAGACAATTATGGTTTTGGTCGGTGGCCGGTCACTTCCGTAGTCAGCTCTGCCCGACATAGTCCGACATCTCTCCGACATAGCTTAACGGTTAAAAACCGAACACTACACGGAAGTTTAGGTGTCAAAGTAAATGATCACTAGCAGGTGTTGAGTCTCCGTAAACGTAACTGGAGAAAGCGTCTGATATGGAAACCTGTTCTTCCACATGAGTGGTGAAGCAATAAAGAAACCTAACCGCTTCTTGTCTGTGTTGTCTTTTGCCTTCTTCTTCTTCTTTTTTGGACGTAACTTTGGCTAATTTATAGTGTCCAGAACTGAAGAGTTTCCAAGGCAACCAGTAGTGTCAAATTAATTTGCTATGTAATAGTATGTTGCCTAGTAACAGCTACAGTTTAAAGGGGGGGGGGGGGCACAAAGTAGGCCTATAGATGCAATATCTGGTATATATTATATGGGGTAACTTAGAAATGTCCTTATTTTTGAAGGAAAAGCACTGTTTTTTTCAATAACGATAACTTTAAACTAATCAGAAATATACTCTATACATTGGTAATGTGGTAAATGACTATTCTAGCTGCAAATGTCTGGTTTTTGGTGTAATATCTACATAGGTGTATTGAGGCCCATTTCCAGCAACTATCACTCCAGTGTTCTAATGGTATAATGTGTTTGCTCATTGCGTCAGAAGGCTGATGTAATTTTCTATTCATTTTACAATTCATGGTAAATAAAAGTGTGACTTTTCATGGAAAACAGTAAATTTTCTGGATGATTCCCAAACTTTTGAACGGTAGTGTATATATGTGTGTGTGTATGTTTTTATTGCATACTTACTCTGTTACTGGGTCATTATTTGTGTGTTATTGCTTTATTTGTATCATTGATTGTGATGATTAATAAAAAATGGGGGAAAAATACAGCATTTATTAATTTGAGTTCTTGTGTTTGCAGCCAATTCAATATATTGATCCACTGTATGTAAATGGATGTGTGAGTTTCTGGTCTTTCTTTTTTATCAGGGTTTGGGGCTATTTTTGTTGCTCCCCAGTGGCCTTGAATCCATATTCTATGACCTCTGGATTCCATTATGATTTCTTACATCATGTGCTGCTGGATCATATACATACAGTACATGGGTTTTAATAATACAACAACATAGATGGAAACAATGTAGATGTATGTTTGAAAAGTTTAAATCATCATAGCATGATCTTAGTTTGGTTAGATAAGCTAATAGGAAAATAAAATATAACAGCAACTTTGTCGTCAAAACAATACATTGTTTTGATTGGCATTCTGGGTAACATTAACACAGGATTGTGTTGGCTTTTTATTGACACAAACCAGGTATATCTTGAACCTAGTCATTTTTAATGTGAAGCGTTCAGCAACTTCTTCCTCACCCCCTCATTTACTGATTTTCCAGCAATGCCTCTGCTTCTCTGCTGACCTCCTGAAATCTATCAAAACTGTGAAAAGCTTGTTTGAGTTACCAAAAAATATTAAATATTGTGAAGAGCAAGTAGTATTGCCCGTGCTCGTGTGTGTTTATTTCTATAGATTCCTATGTTTTATTGAGGTGTATATCCTCTACACCTCCGGCCTTTAACCCCTCTACACTCCACTTTGCAAATTCACCATTTTTTTTAAAGATTATGTATGATTGTGTTCCTGTTTCCCAGTTTGTTTTCCTAGTTTTTCTGCCTGAGAACCAAGTTCATTTTATTCAAAGTATTATCAAATTATTACCAGGTAAATATTACAAGTACATGATAAAACACCACTACTGTGTTTGTATATCAATTAAAGTAATATATTTCTACAGTGGACAGCATAAGTAGTGTTTGCAGTATGTGGTTCACTCTTATTTTCATACACTCAAGCCCTAATCTCCCCCTTGCAGGCTATTTCACCACAGACTGTCCAGTGTTCGACAGAAGTGTCCAAATTGTTTACTACAAAGGTAACCAGAGATTGCACCAACAATGGCACCTAATTGGTCTATGCCAGACATCTCCTGGTCAATTAAATGCATAATTCATCTTGGCATTAATTATTCATCTCTTAAGGGACTGGTACTGTGCTTCATTAGGACTGCATCATGCATATTCAAATTCATTTTCTTAGAGCGCCTCAATAGGATATCATCTCAGCTGGGATGCCCATCCTAAAAAACAATAGCAGCTAGGATTGTAAGACAACTTATATTAATCACACAACTAAACCAAAGAGGGTTCGCAAAGAGGAATGCTGTGTAATGTCACTCAGCAAACATTACGCCGTCAAACAGTTATTGTTTAATTAATCTATTTTTATTGTTAACTCTCATGTTTACACAATGTTATTTTTAAGTAATAGTCATGTCACTGCAAATTTATCGGCGTTAATTTAAAAAAGCAGCAGTCCATGCTATGATGTTCAGTCTACACATTATGTTTTGTAGTGACATTCCTCCTCTGTTACAATTTTTCCTGTGTTTTGTCAAGTAGAGAAGCCATGGAACATGGCCTGTGCTGATCCGTAAGGGTTTAGTGTGAGATTTTTTTTTAAAATTCGGTTAATATTTGGGAATATGATATTTTATGTGTTTCTGTGTTTTATGTTCTAACTTTCATACAATTTAGTTCTGTTTTTCCAGTATGCAGCACATATCAGTGTTAAATGAATCAGTATTCATGCTGATGCTCAGTCGTAACTTTTTATCTTCATATCCCTGGATTTTAGTTTCAACAGGTACAGTATAGGCACCTTTTAAACAGAGTGAAGCAGCAATAACGTGTTTTACCACAAGGTGGAGGCTTTTTCAGGATTTCGTTGAATGAACTGCTCCAAAAAACAACTGTAATGGACATGGAGGTAAAGAATAATGTACAGACACGGTCTCCGTTTAAAATTATCAGTGAATGTTTTATTGTACAACAACCACCATCAAATGTATATGAATATGAATATAGAATGCATATTGTTTTCAATTTCTCTTATTAAAAGCAGCCAACTGGAACAACATTTTGATTTAATTTCATATTTTATGCACAATCTACAGTCCTCTACTTATTTTTCTCTTTTGTTGATGATGCAGTGGCACATAATGCTCAGTCTTCACAATATAAAAACTCAATATGTTGCCTGGCTGACATGCTTCTGTAACACTAACGAATCACAGAGAGTATGGGATTAAGTGTGTGCAATAAAAAGAAAGCACAATTCTAACATGAAATAAACTATGTTTGCTATGTGAGTTAAGAAAATAAATAGCTCGTAAAGAAAAAGATAGAAAATATAGCACTTTGCACAACTTGCATGTCATTTTGTCATCTTATTTACACATAGATGATGGAACAAACACAGTAAAGAACATCTTACTTCTCTTTACCCCTTCTCTCGGCAGTCTCTTTGACACAGAACATAACTCAGACACTGTCTTTGTCGAATTCGCAAACGAAATACATGGTGGGGTGGCAGGCCACGTCAGTCCACTCCCCGGAGGCCACCAACTCGGCACAGTCCTCGTCATCGTAAGCGTTGTTGGGCTCTCCTTTCCTCCATTTGCTGAAAGTGGACATGGGAGAGCGGTCCACGTAGGTGAAAACGCCCTCGTGGTCCAGGTCGTGGATGCCAATGTAGACTCTGCTCAGGCCCGCATCCGTGATGTAGCCCGCGATGGCCGCGTTGGCTCCCTCATCCTTGGGCATGGCCAGGTGCCCTCCCCTCGTCTGACAGTAGACCTCGGCGTCGGCGTAGCGTTTCTCCTCCTTCACCAACAGGTACACCTTGCTGTCTGTCTCTTTTATGCCAGCGACAGCTGCAGGGGAGGGCAGTGCTGAAAAATGAGGACTTGTATTTCTATAAATTTCACATTGACAAGCCCAGCATACGCAGTTCTTTTGAGTACAAGTGAAGCATTTGCATGGATTAAATTGCACGATTAACGATGAAAGTCCAACTGTTTTAACAACGTACATGAATTGAAGGAGGAGTACTTTTGCGATAGACTCTTGGAAGGCTGCAATCATACCATTTTTAATGAACTTCAGTTCAGAGGAAAGCTGTGCCACAAGAATGTCCATTTCTCCAATCATCTTTCTCATTGGTGCGCACTCACACGGAACACCTAACAATGAGGGAGATTACCATATTAATTAGTTGTCAAATTCCACCAAATGTGTGTTTAATCATGCAGAAATCTGTTTGACAAACTGAAGAAGACGGGTTTTATATATCACCTGGCTCCCCATTGGGGCCCATTGGACCTGGATCTCCCATATCTCCCTTTTGACCTGAGATGGAAAATATGTGATTGTTAATCAAAAATGAAACACACTATAAACTATGTATTCATAAACAGAAGAAAATTCCTGCGTTTTACAACGACCTTTCATTCCACTTGGGCCCACTTTTCCGTAACGTCCCATAAAGCCTTTCTGTCCTTTAACACCAGGTTGACCTGAAAAGGTGGGACAGGCATATTTTGTTTTTTTTTTTAAAAAAATGATAAATCCCAGTTGTTAAAACAACATTTCTTAAGAAATTGTGCAATCTTAAAAAGAATTTCAAGTATCAAACATACTTTATTCCTGAAATTCTCACCTCCACTACCACTCTCCTCTAGTCATGTCTATTTAAAACATGTGAAAAGCCTCCACTCCTCATTAAAGTCTTCAGTAAACACTTCAACACTGAAAATCATTTCTCCTCCAACCTCTCACCCAAATGTAAACACACAGCCATCTCTGGATGGCTTGTTAGTGATGTAACAGCACATTATCAGCCCGAGCAATGTGATCTTTGCCCCAGTTCTTTTTGTTTTAGCCAAATGGTAGTGGTGTGGACACAAGGAAAAGCATACATTTGGGTGCATTGTGACTTATTTTCTCCATAATGACGCTCAGTAAGAGGGTTGATGTCCGCAGGGAATGCTTTTAAATACAGAAAAACACAATACCAATTTCTCCCGGAGGGCCAACTCTTCCAGGTCTCCCCGGTGCCCCCTTTTGCCCTTTCTCTCCTGGTTCTCCTTTTGCGGAAAAGAAAATAGCAAAGAAAATTCAGAATACAAATAAGGACTGATTCTATTTATTTTGGTGAATTTTTATGACGCGTGTGTGAAAGCCTATAGAACAGCATGCCTTTGAGTCCCGGTACAAGGATCTGAACAGTGCAGGGCTCCTCTGTCATGTGCTGCCCATAGGATGTCTGTAGCGTTAAACTCAGCACAGACATCAGGACGATCGGCAGTAAATGCTTCTGTCCTCTCATCCTTCTACATGGACCAGTTGGTAGGCTATTCTAAACAAAGAGTAGAGATTGAGAATGTATAAATCATTAAGAATTATGCAGGAAATAACTTAATCTTCAATAGATATCTCTAAGAATATGCAGAAATTCAGATCAGAAATAAAGGTATCAAGAAATGTGCATTTGTTTCAGCAGCAAATCATTTATTCTACAAATGAATCCCATAATATATTAGTATAACCCGTAATCCATTACATCCAGTTTTACTGAGGAAAGGCTCGTAAATTCCTGCAACAACAAGCCCTGCTGCCAAAAAAGCAAGAAAACATCCCATTTGAATAAGAACCCATACATGCAGCATTTATTTCTCAAACGTATACCTAAAAAGAATCCTGTGAAAATAAAACATCATTGATCATCTGGAAAATACCCCCTCCACACATTTAAAGCCATACACGCTTTTATTGAGTGAAAACAAATAGCATTTCAAACCATTCCATACTTGTCTTTCCACTGAAATAATGTTCAACGTAAACATCAAAGGATATGGAAACCATATTCACAGTCTTGTTTGTATAAACCACCTTTGTTATAATAAACTCATCATGGCTAATGGCAGTAATGCATATAATATCTAGAGGAAAAGATATTATTGCTTGAAAAAATATATCCTACATTAAAAAATGTGTATGCCTTACCTGAAGAAAAATTTTCCAAACAGAAGCAGAAAGTGTTGTCCACTTGCAAAGACTTGCACAAGCTTTGAGCGCTAGTGGTCCAACAGAAACATTTCATGTTCCACCACAGGCACGGCAGAATGTGTGTGATAGGACATTCATAAACACAGATAAAGTCCAACGCAGCTGGGGCCCCACAGATAATTAGCTGGGAAAGTCCTGGAGTGATTGACAGCGGAGGGGCCTGATAGCTACATTAACTCAACCCCAAACTCTATCAGATAGAAATGAATCTAAAAAAGCTGTTTGGATCACTTCAGACAATCATTCTAACATTATTTACTTGTATGTTTGCTATATATGCAGCTGTAGTGCTGTAATGCTTTGCGCTATGTGCAGGAACTTTGCCAATTGTCATTGTATTAATATGATAGATGATATTAGAGTCACAGTTCTCTTTACGTTTTCTGGGTCTATGCAGTATGAAAAGAATACATCCTCCTTGGGAAAAAGTGGAGTATTTTTGTGTCGCATTTCTGTGAGATCAATTAATTAAACCAAACCTATACATAAATATATACATATAAATATGCACATGTTTACTTTCTACTGCAACACAAGAAATATGAGAAGTTGTGGCAGAATCTGGCCCTCTCATTCCTCTACAAAAAGGCTCACTGAGGAATTACTCAGGAAGTCCTTTTGATGATTATTCCTGCTTCCTGCTCAAATATGATTCAGAATTCATATTCCAGTTGCAGGCTTTTTCCTGTGGAAAGTGAACGATCCTGCTGAAGCTGGCAGATACTATAGGTCTTCGGTCCCACGAGGGATGGATCTATCATGTTCAGATGTTCTATAGTATAAGTGCACATTGGTATCTGCAATCTTCAAAATCAAGCACTTGGGCTTTTAGATAATACACTAGTTCACTTGTGCCATCATCAATCCCTTCTCTGCTCTCCACTCTTCTCTCCATTCCTGTAAAAAGACTTAACAGGTTTGGGATTTGGCTTCAGACATACAGAGCTTGCTTCTCCCATATTTGTCCACCCGATGGAGCTGTTGTCCATACAAGAACAGCATTGGCCTTTAGTAAAGGTGGACTTTTAGCAGTGCGGCAGTGTCAGACTTTGTTTCCATTGCAAAATATTGGTAAAATATGTCAAGGTCTGATATGTCAAATGATGCTTATCCATGCTGTGCATTATTTAAGGTGTCATGCAATTGCTAACTTGGACTTTTAACTTATGAACTAAAAATGTCCTTAGTGTTTACATGCTGTCATCATCTGTCAGTAATCAGATATGCTCCAATACAGCCGTATCAGATATCCTAATTAGATTTACAAACCCAGAGGCAGCTTTCAATGGTGGATTGGGTGTCTCCTTCAAAAATCCCCCCAAAAGTTTTAGGTTACCGCTCTCTGAAATATTTATGACTCTCAAGGCAACATTTACTGTCTTTTCATTGCACGGTCGTGTGTGTACTTAATAGAATCTCTCTCTCACTTCATTGATGTTTATGGTGATCAAAAGAACCATAATCTAGTCCATAAACCCCAATGTCATATTTAATAACTCCAGTAGAACGGTAAGACTCATCGTGAGCGTAATCGTGTAATGCATGTAGTGACATATGGGTAAAGATAGCTGACATGTGATATTCTTTTTCAACACAATTCCAAAACAGACAATCACAAAAATTAATAGTTTGATATGTGTTTATTTAAACAACAATTTAAATGTGTGTTTATTTAAACAAATACAATGTCTAGAGCACTCAGGCACATACTTTTATTTGTAAAACGGTTTTAACCTCGTGTCATGGTGCCCTCTGTAACCCTGGCGTGAGCAAAATTATGTCTGGGATTTACCTGACACTGGATCTTACGAGCAGCACCTCAACGCACCTTCAGCAGTTACAGTCACAGTGACGTCACCGGTGCTCACGGGAGCCCAGCCTGCTGCGGAGCGTCCGTCCTGCACCGGGACCAACGGAGGACGGAGGAGTCTGAAACTATTGCTACAGACGCACATCCGCATGAGGGACCTAAAACTCACCGCTGTCGTCCTGAACGCGAATTAGACTCTCTGAAGGAATACGAGTCGTAAGTCTCCCCGTTAGTTTCTAACTTTTACAGTTTTTTTAGCGAATAGCGGCGCAAGAAACATCTTGTTACTACTTTATAGTGAGTTATCCTAACCTGAGGTAGCTTAGTTAATAGCAGAGTTAATGCTTCTGCTTCTGCTAACTATAATTGTCTTTAATTAATCAAAACTCGCCTGACTTCAGAGTGTGTGTTTGCTGTCAAACTCCTACAGTAGTTATTATAGCTTTTTTTGTGGCTGTTAGTCTCTTCTGCAGTACAGAGGAGGCTGGTATGTGGGCTTTAATTCACCTAATTATGTGGTTGACTTGAAACCTAATCTAAAAAGCGTAGTGCCTCTTTTGAAATAGCGTGGCAAATGCTACTTCAAAGTCACAAGCAAAATTCATAGTGTCTGTACAGGATGTAGCCTCCACTGTAACATTAGGTCTATGTGCTGTAATATTCTCCATTCATTTGCATACATTTAACCAGCTCTGACACATCTGCTAATCACGTCTGCACACCAAACCACCATCTCTTATTTATTCATTTTAAGATTCAGCTCTGCAAGTATGACCCGTGTTTATGTCTCGCTTTCTATTGTTGGCCTGTGGCTGGTATCCAATGCATATTCTGTGTGCTTTCCCCTGGTGAACAGGAAACAAGAGGCAGGAAAGAAGAGGCGGGTTTTGTGTGTCCTGCTTTAACTCTGACCCAGTGTCCCTTCATGTCTGTATATGTTTGTGTTTCCTTCTCCCCGTCTCTGTGTTTTTACAGCACACCTCTGATTTGCGTTGCCTCAAAAGATCACTGACTTTTATTTGTTAGACTTTGACCTCACCTCTCTTTGTCTGGATTAGGGTCAAACACTAAGAGGATTTAAGGCCGCGGAGTCAGCGTTACTTATGAGGGTCTCAGTTATGCTGGGAGCAGCGATGCTTTTGCTTTGATATGTAACTTTTTTTAGTCCCTATCAGATTTTTTGGATGTTCGCTTTGAATGTTGCATGCAAATCCAAAGCTCTTGGTTCAGAGAACAATGTTGTATATTATGAAGGCAAATGTGTCATATGTGAAGGCGCGGAATTTCTCCTTTGAAGTATTTCCATTATATGAAGATGCGTGTAGCTGTGTAGGCTTTTGGTGTTTATGTGGATTTGAGCTGGAGCTGTAATTAAACCCCGGACTGAAGTAGGGAATTGTGGGAAAGCTTTGTGATCATCAGCTGTCTTAACAAAAACGGTCCTGAGGATCCACCAGCCTTGATCTCCCAGTTGGAGGTAGAAGATAACATTAGGTCTGTCATTCTGGTTTATTTACTCATCTTTGAATGCGGAGCAGTGCTGTGTATGCCTTTCAAGTTTGATAGTCAAATGATCGTCACTGCAAATTTGTATAAGCAACAAGTAATGTACATGGAGTCTTTCTGAAATCTCCAGATAAAGCTTCCTCTTTTGTTGCAACCAACTCTTATCAGCCTTATCAGTACTTACTGTATTGTACATGCAGATGCACGTATTGACCTTTGGCTTCATATCAGTGAAAAGACAATTCATTGACGTTGTTAACACGCTGCTTTAACTAACAGTGATGTTCAAAGCCGTGCCTGTAGTATCTTTTGGAAGCTAATTTTGATGTTAGATAGCTGTAATGTGGATGGCAAGGTCGTCTGGTGACCTCGCCTCGCACTCTCCCAGAGTCAGCTGGGGTCGGCTCTAGTCAAACCATCTACTGTAAACAGATGATTGCCGCTTCAATAATGGATGGGCCAGATAACGTGACATAACAGCGTGCCATTTGTCTTGCATTGCATTCACTTTTCGTGGAACCAGATAAAATATTGAAGCTTTTATTTTCATTTTATAATGAATTCATCAGAGATAATGAAGCACAAAGATGCGAATGATACTCATTAATCCCAGTTGTTAATTATTTTGTGTATAATAATCAATTTGTAACAATGTTCTTCCGAAGCAAAAACACTCGAGCCTTTATAGAAGTGATCACAATGTCAAAAATAGTATCCAACAGAGAAAATGTTCAATAATAAAAGATCATCATTGTCTTGTCAGATCTATGTCCAGAAAAAGGGTCACTACAGGTGGAGGTTATCGTCTCCAGTACAGTGGAGGCAGTATAATGCTGAGGTGGTTTATATGGGGGGACTTCAGGTCCCTGTCAAAGGCTGCATCAGCATTTTCTAGTGTCCGTCCTCTTGACATTTGACCTCAATCCCTGAAGCTAATTGGGTGCTCAAACATACAGTCAGCACTTTTGCTCAGGTTGTAGGATCACCTGTAGAGACGTAATGGTCCGCACGTGAAAAGCAAAGGTTTCACATCCGTGATGCTTTGAGATTGTCAGCACAAGTTTCAGGCAGAAATGTCCCACTCAAATCCTTATTGAACAAGTGTCCCAATGTAAACTGATAATTTCCATTATCCATACTTTTACCATAGGCATTTCTTGCATTTTTGAGTTTTAAAGGCCGTTAGAGCAAATTCACTCATCTGAAATTTGTGCGTTTGTATTAATGGATGTCCAAGGGTGGTATCTGTGTTTATGTGTATCTATGTCATCCATCGTAATCCATGGAATTGTTCATACCTTGCCACTGGTCATTGACAGAGAATTTGACAAGAATTTGATAATCAAATTTTAAATAGTATAAACGCGGTGATAGATTTTTTTCCCTTTTCCGAACATTGACTGACAGCAGGCCTGATATGCTCCCAGCATAGCTGGACACTTTATCACTTGGGATTGTCTAGTCTCACTGGGGATTCCCGTAAACCCTAATGAGGACAACTCCAGTCATGCTCCAGTGGAAAATCCTCTCTCAGGAGATCAGGAAGAGGAATAACAGGTTAATGGAAAGCAAATGAGAAAATAGCAAGTGGGCCACGTCCCGATCACACCATTCAAATGGCTTAGAAATGCCACAGCTGATCAGGTTGATGACAAAATCCTACCTAGCTTTGTTTTCACAGGATTCCAATAAAGGTTCGGTCAAAACTACTCTGATATTATACTCTGTTTCAAGCTGTCTATTATGAAAAGACACAGGAGAATATGTCGTCATACAAAAAAGCTTCAGGTGCTTATAGCCTGGACAGTGAAACATAGATTTGTTAAGAAAAGATAACATATTGTGTAGCCATAGAAGATTTAGGGAGCAGGCATTGATGGCATCTTAGAACTGTGCTTCAGCAAAAATGCAAAACTCTGTACAGCACTTTGCATACCTATCACATATGTTCTTTACTTTATTCCTGTTGCATGTCTTTCACTTTCTAGTTCTCCCAGTTGTGTGGCTGTGCTGACTGGAGGTAAACCATGGAGGACGATGGGAAGCCAGTATGGGCGCCCCACTCTACCGACGGGTTCCAGCTGGGCATGATTGTTGACATAGGAGCTGACACGCTCACCATAGAACCACTGAACCAGAGGGGCAAGGTGGGTCATACACACACGCACACACACACACGCACACACACACACACACACACACACACACACACACACACACACACACACACACACACACACACACACACACACACAGAAACATACATGCTGGCTTTCCATTTACATGCAAAGTGAGTCCAACTGGGAA
The DNA here is from genome assembly GCA_030544235.1 of Lepturacanthus savala. Taxonomy (NCBI): domain Eukaryota; kingdom Metazoa; phylum Chordata; class Actinopteri; order Scombriformes; family Trichiuridae; genus Lepturacanthus; species Lepturacanthus savala. The sequence continues at coordinate 13,304,817 of CM060469.1, read as the reverse complement.
AATGGGTGATGGGCTGATGGTGATGTTTTCGTTTTAGCTCTGCAAGTTGATGTGAGAATTGCATTCACTGAGTGGGTTACATGAATTGGTTGTTGTTTCCCTCTTTCCCCGGAGGGTACTCACCACTCACTTCAGTTCCACACACGTATATATATATTAATGTGCAGTTTGATGTTGATGCCGTGCTTATATATTGTATAATTTTGTCACACCATCCGTATAAACTGCGATTTAAGGTTAGAAAGGCGTTAACACAACAATGTGTAAAATGAGAGACCACATGTACCGAGGCATGAATAAATAAAAGGAATAGCAGCAGGTGCTCTGATAGTGTTGCCCAGAGGGAGAGCTGCTCATTAGGAGGTAGAGGCCACCTGTTGCACCTGAGCTGTCATGTGTCCCCAGCAAGCAGGCCTCATGTTGACACTCCGCCATGTAGCCATCGCTTCTGCATTTGTTTAGTTTATAGTGTTCCCATCACCACAGCTATTGTATCGTCACCCTATGGCCTGAGTCATTTTTTGACCTTTTTGAGTTTTAAGTGAGTTTTTGGCCTAAATCATCTCTTGATGATGCTGGCCACGTCTGGTAAAATCACCTTAATCCTTAGTTGAAACTCTTTATGAGTTTGAGTGAAGAGGGTGACTTAGGGCGTTCTATTTTTTGGTAAAAAGTCAAAGATTTTTGCCCAAGTCAGCATAAAATTTCTTGATATTTGGACAATTTAACAAGCTTTCATAATGGCGGCTGCTTCAAGAAGCGAATGAATCAATCTATGGTTCTGAAGAAGCTCTAAGCATCATTCTTAAATCAGTTTCTGCGGCTGAATGATAAGGTTTATTATCGCAAAGCTTATAAATAAATAAATAAATAAAATCAATAAATATGTAGTAAATATTAAGAAAGAAGGTTTCAAAGTTGTCAAAACTGGATGTTGGAAATGAGTTACGTTCAATAAAAAACTGGCGAAGACCTGAAAATGTGATGAAAAAGGGAACTGCCTCCAGGCCAATTTGATTTACCTCACATTTGTTTAATTTAACTCCAGGACATGGAGTGAGTTTGCACTATGGAATGAAAGAACAGTTTAAGGCACGTTGAAAGTTGCCTAAGTCACACTAGAATGTTCATAAATTGGCCTGAGAGACACACAACGTTCGGTGTATGTCCACAGTCATCCACCGTAAAGGCCTTCTTGACTGAATAATAAATATAATATTCCCTGCATTTGATACAAAAAACAAAAACTTTTTAAAAAATGGGGCCGAGGACACTCAAAGCAAGAAAGTCGCAGGTCAAGGCCTTGAGCTGGGGTGGCGTTTGCATGTGTCTGCGTGGGTTTTCTCGGGTTCTCCGGCTTCCTCTCACAGTCTAAAAACATGCTTAGGAGACTCTAAATTGCTCATAGGTGTGAGTGTGTGTGTGCCCCATGATAGACTGGCAACCGGTCTGGGGTATATCCCTGTCTCTCACCGGAAGTGCACTGGGATTGGCTCCGTCAGACCCCCGTGACCCTCATGAGGAATAAGCGCGTATAGAAAATGAATGAATGAACTTGAAAATGTGACGTATGCCAATATTTCAATAGGGTGATGATATGTGAATTTCACACAGCAGGTTATAAAAGGAATAGCACAATATCTAATGTCTTAATGATGGTTCTGTTCTAGTTAGTGAGCCGGTAAACAATTATATTGAGTCATATTATTATGAATTACTGCTATATTTGAGTCAAAATATCCACTATATGTCTATCACTGACAATTGCTACCTTTGTTTCTCTATACATTATGTTCATAAGTATAAATTCCTTGCATGACAAAAATATTGTCATTCCTTCACAAATCATATTTTGTTAGAAATATACCAGCGTTGTTTCCATGGCATTCCATTGTCTTCTTTTTGAGAATTATTTTGAAATGTTCACAACATTTTTTAACATTTTTAAAACTGATACTATAGTATGTTACTAATCTCACAACACACCAGTTACAAGATACCTGTTAAAGTTTCAATTGAAATGAGAAGTTACCTATGCTAACAATTAATATGATATATTGATATTAATTATTATCTTAAGGAATTATTTTATTTAGGGAGCATAATATTGAGACTGGAGCTAAGGTAAGATTTGACGCTAACTCAGAGTAGCTCTGAACTTTGAGCAATCCTCAGCTTAAGCCTTATTGTAATTCATAAACTCATTACCACATCTAGAGAGAGGGAATGAAAGACCCATTGAGTTTGATTTTTTACTGCAGTGTTGAGCTCATTAGTGCCTCAGCCTGGCCGCCTCTTCTTTGTCAATTTTATTGGGTAGACATTTCTCACACGATTGTTGTTGCCAGTTTGAGCCAAGTTACTGTAATAAGCACACAAAGCTGATTCTGTTTTCTATTTGTGGTAATAAACAATGCATCATAGCACAAATTGGGTCACATTCACACCACAAGCAGTTGTACTGATACAGGGAGTGTGCATTGAACATGTAAAGGGGGTTTATTATATTGATCTAATAGGTAATAATCATAATCACACATAATCACTGTCTTCTTGTCTGCACAGCATCAGTAAACTTCTCTGGGCCTGTTTAATTGTTTTGGTTGGAGTTTGGTTGGTTTGAATAATACAGTGACTTGATTCGTTCCCACAAGATCACCACCACCATCTCTTTTGTACCACACACACACATATACACACACACACTCAGGTGTTCGGATCCTGTTGCTCTCCCACCAAATTATTCATTATCCTGCCATGTCTCCCCTTGTTTCTCTCACAGCCGGCTTGTTCCATTGAATTTATTTCCATTAACTCAGTCTCTTAAACAATAGAGTGAGAATATGAGTAACTAATTTAGCCTGAGGAACATCTAGCGCCAAACATCATTACTGTGATCTTTAAGCACAATGAATGATTCATGTTTGCTTGCTTAGCTTTTTATGATTTTTTAATGTATTTTGTTGCTGTTTTTTGTAAAAAATATGTCTGCTCATAAACAATAAACAGAACAAGAAGTAAATGATTAACAATCTTCTACATAAAGTTGACACGGTTAAGTAGAGACGGCGCCATGCGTGGTAATTCTATCTACCCTGGAAGCCATTTTAATGTTTGAGTAAAGAAAATTATTTATGTTTCAGACCTTTCTTGCTCCAATGAGCCAAGTCTTCCCTGCAGAGGATGATGTCAACAAACATGTCGATGATAACTGTAAGTTGATATTCGGGAAGCACTATTTTCTCAGGAATAATTGTATTTTATTTGCCTCATTTGTTTTTTCCCCTCTATTTTTAGGTAGCCTTATGTACTTGAATGAAGCCACTCTTCTCAACAATGTCAGAGTGCGGTACAATAAAGACCACATCTATGTAAGTTTGTCTGCAGTAGCACCAGGATAATTTATATGCTCTTGCCATACAGTTGTTTAATGCCACTGCTATCCAGTTGCATCATAAGTAGATTCTTGTTTGGAGGACAGAAGGGGAGAGGATCCCTATCTTTGTTCCCCTGAGGGAAAGGTACCAGGTGGTAAAGAGGGAAGGGAAGCAAGAATAAGGGTCACAGAGTCAAACTGGCAAACCCAATCCTGATCCCAGTCACTCACTTAGGAAATGAGGGACAGGTGGTAGATGGGAAAAGCAAAGCAGGGAAACAAGTTAAGGTGTGTCTCCCCATCCTTCAGTGGGCTCTTTTTCACCTCTGTTGTCTCTCATTATTCAATAATTGATACATATATTTTTTTTTGCTGTTTATGTATTAACTTTCTGTAAATGCAGTGATACTAATCCTACCTGTATTTGTATATTTGCAGACGTATGTGGCCAACATCTTGATAGCTGTGAATCCATACTATGACATACCCAAACTCTATGGTCCTGACGCCATCAAGTCATACCAGGGGAAGTCACTGGGAACTCTGCCACCTCACGTCTATGCTATAGGTGAGAGCTCACACCTCAAATGAAGAGCTAAAAAATAACTGTTTCCCACAGACCAAATACAGTTTGTACTGTAGTTGCATGTTGACCATTACTTAACAAAATTGATGTTAAAGCTTAGTTTTTACCATCATTGAACCAATGACTTGCACAAAGCTTTCCAGGATAGTATCAACTAGGCATCCCCATGAGTAACTGTTCATGCATTGTATGTAGGCTAGTGGGTAATTATTATTAATTGTAAATGTTAAGCTAGGATATTATTAACTTTCATATGAATACTGGCGGGACAAAATGCGCTTACAACTATAGCTATGAATCAAGACTGTGACACTGACAGCGCCAGTTGGTTGAAAACCTTATTGCGCGGCTGAAGATCTTTCAAATCAATTTTTGGCACTCAGATGTCATTCTGTGGCACTGCGCCACAGATCGGTCTATGTGTGGGAAACACTGCATTACCTAAAATTTAACAAAAATTATAAGCATTACGCTGTCACTTTTCTAAAGAGACTTTTTTGTTATTCTTTATGAACATTTAATAAATCGAATTGAAGGCTTTTTCATTTGTTTGGATGTTTCTTCAGTGGATTGTATAGAAATAGAAATATTACCTTTTTTAAATTTAGTTTTTAATTAATACATCACTTTTCAATGTCTATCTAAACTGCCCTGACTATTCCTTGTTGACGCTGTTATTTGCACAGTACTGTACTATCATGCCAGGAAGTTAATTCATCTGTGATATTTTGTTTTTGTTTTAGCTGACAAAGCCTACAGGGACATGAAGGTTCTAAAAATGAGCCAGTCAATAATAGTTTCTGGTGAATCTGGTGCTGGAAAAACTGAAAACACCAAGTTTGTTCTCAGGTATGAGTCGACATGACGTGATGTGTTTCATTTCTTCCCTTCATCTCCTCACGCTGTGCCCTCGCTGTTCAGGTTATGTGTTGAACCATCTCCCTTTCTCTTTCCAAACCGACATATTTTTAGCACCATACGTTGTCTGCACTCCGTTTAGAACTACCGATAATACCTTACACATATCTCACAAAATGAGATGAAAAGTAGTAGAAGGAAATACAAGATTTAAACTGGATGCAGCTGCATCAAAAACAGCTCTCCTCACCTTCTGTTGGAGGTGAAAATAACTAATTATCTTTAAACATAGTTTCAGTGCAAATGACCTTTGTGTTTCTTGATCTAAGTTTTTTTAATTTATTTATTTTCTGGTGATTTTCTATATATTTCTATATACTCTCATTCTAATCTCATCTCCATCCTGTAGATATCTGACTACAACATATGGAAGTGGTCAAGATATTGACGAGAGAATTGTAGAAGGTAATAATACATTAATAAAATACTAATTCATTAGTACTGTATGTGCAGTGATGTGTGAGGACACTGTAAACCTATTTGTGTTTTTTCTTCTTCAAATCTCAGCAAATCCCCTTCTTGAGGCCTTTGGAAACGCAAAGACAGTCCGGAATAATAACAGTAGTCGATTTGGAAAGTTTGTGGAAATCCACTTCAATGAGAAGGTAACTGATGACCACCGATTGTGTTCTAGGTCGACGTGTTGTGGTTCGTTATATGCTTTTTGTGCCATGATTTTTTTTATATCTGCTTTTAAAACCCAATTCTTCTCCTGTCTTACCAGAATGCAGTTGTGGGCGGATTTGTCTCCCATTACTTGTTAGAGAAGTCGAGAATTTGCATGCAAAGTAACGATGAGAGGAACTACCACATCTTCTACAGGCTGTGTGCCGGGGCCTCTGAGGACATCAAGAAGAAACTGCACCTGGACTCTCCAGACAGCTTCAGGGTCAGTGAGCTCAGCAGGATTTGCAGCATCTAAACATATTGTCAACCAAGATCAGCTGAAATGAGACAAATTTAATTTTGACTGTCAGTCGTGTTGGCTTCCGTATTTTTCAACAAAGTCATACTGAAACATTTAGGTTTTTGAGGGATGTGTACCACATAGAATCGTTCAAGGTCAGTAAGCACAAGCAGAATTAATACATAAGGCACACTCTCTGAAAAATATGGTAATTAGATGTTAAAAATATTGAGTTTTTTTTTTATTATTTGGAGTAGACATTGCAGTTCTGTGGAAGCTCACTATAGTGAATTTTTAGTAAGATTTTGACATAAATCAAGACCCGAGTCCTTTCAAATGGGATAAGGGAATCCCTTCTGTAACAAAATAATTTTTAAAAAATTAATTATGCCCTGTTTGAAAATGCAATTATCAACACAGTGGGTGCACAGTCAGAGACCGTAAAGGTGTTCATCCCGACCGTTATTTTCTTCTGCATGCTCTGCAAAACAATACTTAATGAAAGAACAAGCGACTCAAGCTGTTCCTTTAGATGTTTATCATAGTGTCATAATATCAGGTCCCTTAGGTGACACCCGCATCAACAGAGGTAATTACTTCATGTGGTTCACCACTAGTCAGCTGTGAAGCAATATCGAAAGATAACATAGTAAATCTTTCAGATGATGAAAATCGATAGAAACATCCCACGAAGAGTGAAATACGTTTACATTCATTCATTCAAAAAAAAAAAAAAGAAAACTAAAAAATAATGCTCATTTTATTTAAATGTGTTTAAGATGCTTTTTTTTCTGTTGCAGTATTTGAATCGAGGTTGCACCAGATACTTTGCCAGTAAGGACTCTGATAAGCAAATCATGCAGAACCGCAAGAGTCCGGAGGTAATATCAAGTTCTGTTGACGTGTGATCACTCCAACCTGATTAAGCATTAATATGTTACTTTTGATACTTGATACTGTTTTGGATCCTTTTCCTTTGGAATAAATGATTTCGATAGATGTAGAGTATTGTTTTTCCCAACAGTGATGAGTAAGCACTGGATTGAAAGCAAATCCCAGATCATATTTAAGTAAATCAGTTGCCTGTGAAATTATATGCCCGAACTGGTCAATACGAATATTTCATGCCAAGAAATGAGTTCATGTCTGTGTGTTTGATGAATTATGTACAACATGAAAAAGATGCAGTGCCTTGTTGAGTTTTGCTGTAAACCCTGCAGGAATTATGCAATTAATATCAAGAAACAATTAGCAGAATAAGTGTTACATGTTGCTCTCTCAGGGACTAATTATGAATGTTCAATTCACTTCTTGTTTTCTCAGATAGAATAGTATCTTCTTTTATGCTTATCAAATTTACTGAAAAATCTGACGGGATAGTGGTAAACAAAAGAGATTTTTGTGTCACTATTCATGCGTTTTCTTTTATTTAGCTATCGGGAGAAGTGCAATGAATGAATTGCATTTTACATTCAAGGATATCATAAACTCAATTAGTTGTTTTTTATAGGCTGTCATTTACACTTCATTATGCTTTTGCAATGAAAAAGTTGTAATCTAATAAAAGATTAAAAAAAAATACATTTAAAAACTACATTTTATAGTTTATTACTCCTCTCTCCATTGATCACTGCAATATGTTCATTTTCATTTCCTCCACATATTTAACCTTCAGTATAGATTTGAAATTATTTTTTTGCATGTTTGTTTAAAACAATTTTATATGTGAAATGATTTTTTAAAAGCTTATTAGTTTCTTACAGAATCTACACAGTGACTTTATTGATGGAAGCCATGAGAACAGTGTGGTTGTTATTACATTGTGTGCCATGCTAATTAAATCATTGTTCGTCTGTTTGTCCTGCCACTCCTCTGTTATATAGGACAACAAGGTGATATTTCTTTATTTTATCAGTACTTTGTGTTCCCTGTTCTTTTTCCTGTATGCTTCTCTAAGTAAACACTGACACTCTCTGGTTTTGCATGCTGCTTTGTTGTAGTGCAACCAGGAAATATGCATGCTTCCTTGTGTCCAACAGTTATTAGAGGTACTGGTACTATGTTGTGCTTAAATAGTAAAATACAAAGGAAGCTTTCTTAATTAGATTGTTTCAGTCATATGATGCAGGGCTGTACAATTATAATGCGGTGATAATGCTTTCTTTTTTTCACAATCAATATTTGTGTTACAGTTACATGAAAAATATAGCGTTAATTGTTCAGCCCTTGTTTATTATCACTGTTTGATGAATCTATGATATTTCGGTGACATTTCGCACTGCGTGACTGTTCTTTCTTCTTTCGTCTTTCATTCCTGAGATGTTTCCAAACACCTCATAATTTTTTAATTTTTTTAAAAAAGCTGTCAAGATATTTGGGGAAGAGGCTGCGTGGTTGGTGTGGTTGCTGTGTGCTGTTGGTGGAGGGTTATTAAAAAAAAAAAAAAAAAGTAGAATATTTGGTTTATTGAGTGTGCAAAGTCCAGGTTAAACATGCAAGTGTAAGCAGTTCATTTTAGAATAATCTGATTTACTCCATATGCGATCAAATCGCTCAAATACAAAACTTAGATTGCTATTCATGAATTGCTAAATTTTCATAATCATTTTTCATAATTGAATTCTCACACATCACCTGTTGTTGCATGTTTTGCAGCATGTAACGGTCGGTGCACTGAAGGACCCCCTTCTTGACGACCAGGGTGACTTTAACAGGATGTGCGTAGCCATGAAGAAGATTGGTCTGGACGACACTGAAAAGCTGGACCTGTTCAGGGTGGTTGCTGGAGTTCTGCACCTGGGCAACATCGACTTTGAGGAAACAGGAAGCACCTCAGGTAGGAGGGATGCTGTAACTAGGGATGTGTTGCAAGGTTTTCTGTTTCTCTCTTTCTTTGTAGTTTTTCAGACATAGCCCTAACTTTTATGCTGCCAGGAATAAGAAAAACTTAACTTTCACTCTGCCAGAATATATTTCCTAGAAAAGGTTGACTCAGCAACAGGGGTCAAGAAGCTCGTCGTAAAAAAAAAAATGTACGGAGCTAAAATGCAATCAAGTCAATGAAATGAGCTTATCAAGATTGTATTAAATCTCACAGTTCAATTTTAGATCAATATATGATTTTTAAGATTAGATCTTTCCTTGGATATCACCGCAATTTAGTCTCAAGCGGTGATAAATATGACCCCCCGTTACCATGGCAACCCGCATCATTCTTTTCCATCCTGCTTCTGCAATCAAGGTCTTTATGAATTGAATAACCACTCTTTCAAACTTTCTTTTCCAATTTTCAGCATTTTCTCACCCACGACAATTGGCGAACGCTCTCACAATCTCATACACTGTACCTTATTCAAGCTGAATACCAGGACTGTATCAGGCTGTTAATACCTATTCATCGATAGAACATCTAACCTTTCAGTCTCTGACCTATGACCGTCTCTCTGCTTTTATTGTCGGGTCCCAAGAAGCTTAAATAAATCGTGACTCTGCATGTTCTATTTTGGGACATAGCTGCACAAATTTGTGCACATCTGCTTCATCAAATTAAAAAATCATGCTCTGTGAAGTGTAGATTCACGACTCCAATATCCTGAGTTCTAATCTCTATTGAGGTAAATTAATAGCTTATAATGAGCTACAGTACTGCAATAGTTGCAATGAAAAACCCATTGAAAGCATTTATAAACTACAGTTGGTGCAAAGGAAAATAAAAGCATTTTGCATAGCACATATAATTGCAGGGTTATTTAGGTGTACATGTGTGGTTCTGTTTGGACCAGGTGGCTGTGTTCTGAAGAACCAGTCGGGACAGACTCTGGAGTTCTGCGCTGATCTGCTGGGTCTGGACCAAGATGATCTTCGTGTCAGCCTCACAACTAGGGTCATGCTCACAACAGCAGGGGGCGCCAAAGGAACAGTTATCAAGTAAGGACACATTCACTCGGGGTTCAAAAAATCTCTTTTTTGACTCTTTGCAGCTACTTTTTAATTATTTTTTTTTTGGAAAAGAAATGATCCTCTTAATTTTGTCCCGAGGCTATTGTTTGCAATATTTACTGGCAACAAAAAAAATCTGTCAGTTGTACTTTCTGAAATGACCGGAGGCAATGAATTCCTAATAAATTGCTGAAGATCCTGAGTCAGAAATTAGCCAACAGGGAGTTAATTATTTAACTTGCTAAGCATTTGTTTCTATACTCATACTTATTAACCTGTACTACCACGTCTTTATTGTGTATGATGTTTAGATCAAATGCTCAATTAAGCCCATTGCTTTATAGGGTCAGTATAAAGAGAGAGTATGGTTAATCTAAAAACACTATTGCAAACTCCAGTGTAAAAAGTGATACACAAAAAAGTAATAATTTCCTTCTGTAAATCACACTTCAACACGATCGGGAAGTTATTTCTCACAGGTCAAAAAAATATACATGTTCAGAGGAGAATATGCTGCAGTATCAGCATTGCTCCTGTGTAGTTTGGTGGTGATGTGATGTTTGAGTGATGGGGCCAGGTTTGGTAGATTAATATTTCAGGAGGGCCAGATGCTAGCCTGGCCTGGAAGTGTTTTCTCCACATAAATAATGCAGCCTGTATTTGAGGGAGGCAGGCAAGCATGGCTGCAATACAGTAAAGGCCCCGTGTACAGGGAGCAGGCGGAGCGAAGGGGGCCTGGCTTTGTCAATAAGCCCCAGACAGATCCACCCAACCCTTGATAAGGTGAGGGCAGCTCAGGGTGGTGAATGTGATGGTATCAAGGATGACTGAGTCTCCAACTAGCGTGCATATGAAACATTGCAATGGATTTTTAAAAAAGGCTCTCGGTAATATGAATTATAAATATTTCAATTCAACTTGGAATGATGAAACCGGCTATGTAGAGAAAAAAACATATCTTACACTTTGTTGAGATCCAATAATGACAGGTGGACTGTTTGTAATAGATGTTCTAAGATATATCAGAGCAAAAACACAGACTTTTTGAATTTTAGATTCACCTTTTTCCCACCTGGGATGGCTAAGTTGAACTCCGGGCCGCTGTGGAGCTGCACTTTGTCCATGCAGTCAACCCCTTCTAAATAATTTAAAATAAATGGTGTTAAATTGCCATTAGAGAGTCTGGTCAAGTTCAAGGTTCATACTTTTCATTTTAATACTTTATCGATGGCTCCAGAACTCTCATTTGGAAACCGTCACTTGCAGTAACTTGAGTGTAGAGATCAGAAGGAGAATGGCACTATGCAGCACAAACTGACGGCTAAACTTTTGCTGCTACGTAAAAATTGGGTTGATTTAAAAAAAAAAAAAATGCAAAAAAAGAATGTGAGAGTAGAATGTCCCAGATTCGAACTGTATGTCACTGCCCCACTTTGTGATTTCCTTCCCCCAGGGTACCTCTAAAGGTAGAACAAGCAAACAATGCCCGCGATGCCCTGGCCAAGGCAGTGTATAGCCGCCTCTTCGATCATGTGGTCAAACGTGTGAACCAGTGTTTTCCCTTCGACACGTCCTCCAACTTCATCGGAGTGCTGGACATCGCTGGATTTGGTAATAAAATGTATTTAGTCTTGGATAAGAAGTGGAAGTTGCAATCAACCTGTGGATTTTGTTCATTATTACTCAAAATGCAAAAATTCATGCAACAAAACTTAAAGGTACAGTGCGTAGTTATAATTCTAGTGGTTAAGTTGCTGATTGCAATCAACTTAATTTATCAATGAATTAACTCCGTTTGCCATGAAACTCCCCCCCAAAAAAACTGAAAAGGAGCCAGTGGGTTTGTCTGTACCTTTAAAATTCGAATTTGTGCAACTTCCCAGGTGGATTTCTTTTTGCTGTTGTATGAGTGGACATTTATTTCATTATAGTTTGTTTATATTTCATTAATATTTCTTAATATATGTACTCTGATGCATTTGCACACTTCATTACCAGGCCTCTTTTATTCATCTACCATAATTGAACAAAAGTTATTAAAAAATGTGCATTTTGGGAATGAACTTAACATTACTGCATGTTTTTTATCCTTCCCAGAGTATTTTGAACATAACAGCTTTGAACAGTTCTGCATCAATTACTGCAATGAGAAGCTGCAACAGTTCTTCAACGAGCGTATTTTGAAAGAGGTGGGTCAACAGCACATAAATTAAGTGGCGATTTGGTGTGATACTTTTCTTAATCTTGGCAATGCGCCACGTCATGTCACTCACGAGACGAACTTGCCGACTCCGTCGTTAGGCACACTAAGCTTCTCTCTCTTTTTCTTGCTATTTTTTCCACTTATCCTTTCCCTCCATCTCTTCGGGGCTCTGTTATTAGAATGCTAATTTCTCAAGGGATGTGATGAAGCTTGTTTCTCTCCTGTGATCTCTTAACATGATTCTCTTCCAAGGCTTCCAATTAAAGCTCCACAATTCCAGTTTAAGCTTATACTTTCATTATATACTCTAATATATACATACACACAATATAACTCGTGTGTTGTCAGTTTAATGTGTTTTCTTTGTTTATCGAGATAGATAATGATTAATTGACCATTTTTTATTAATTTGTACTTTTGGTTATATCTGTGCAGGAGCAAGAACTTTATCAAAAGGAAGGGCTGGGAGTGAATGAAGTGCATTATGTTGACAACCAAGACTGCATTGGTAAGTTCATTCTGTTTTGTGCAATGATTTAAATTTCACTACCTCCCCGTGTGCATAGTTTCTTCTCAACTTCTTCTTCTTCCCAAATTTCCCAACAGGCATAAAATAAACATTTAAAGTATTAAAAACATTCAGAATGATGAGCACATGGACAATTAAGACCCATTTCAGATGGGGAATGGAAAATATGACGTCTAATATTTAATAAGTAAAACGAACACACTTTCTGTCTTAATTATTATGGGACAGACAATATCAGCCCAACGGGTTCTCATAAAAGTGAAAAGGCTCATTTGAAATGACCAAAAATAAAGGTGTACCGTGTATGTGCAAGAGCGTGTCTCTATATCTCTATCTCATCTGTGATCTTCTGGTTTGAAAAATGACCACTGACTGACACTTGAGGACATCTTTAAGATGTATCTGATGTTTAGTGATGCTTGTGAGTGTTTGTGCCGCCTGCATGTACTAACGGAGCCCACACGCCACAGATGTACTGCGTGAGGTTCACGTGTAACATCAGCTCACCCACCACGGTATTCATCCGGGCCATTCTTCGTGCCGAGCACTGGATGTCAGAGCAGTGAAAATACACATGTCAAGGGGATAAAAATACAGAATTGTCATTATCCAAGAAACTAGCATATCCATCTGTCTGAAGGGAGAAAGTGTATTTGTGGGATTTATGGCCTCTCGTGGTACGAGAAGCCAGAGAAATGATACCCCCTTGTGTTTTTCTGTTGTCTCTGTTGTTGAATGAATCCTTGAATTAATGGCATGAAGTAGTCAGCGTGTGAAGGTGAAGCAGTTTGATTTGTATTTCAAAGGCTGGGATTTTTCAGGTGCAAGGTTAACTGACAGAGACGCATAACATTTATGACTTGCAAATGACCGCTTGGGTTGGCCATTAATTCACTCATCAAGCTTCAGGATTTATGCACAGGTGCTTGTTCATGCAAATTCTTTTTTCCAAGGTCCTTGGCTATTAGATTATATTCCAAACACAGCATCCTGTATGAATAATTCATATATATGGCTAAATGAGCATCCTGATAGCACGTTTTGTGCTTTGAATATTCACATCCAGAAACAGTAAACAGTGGAAATTTCCAATAAATCTCACAAACTGAATGTTTACCTCCCTATTTTAATCGACACTGGGATTCACAGCTCAACCATTTCCACCTATTTCAGTAGGGATTCACTTGTTCGTTACTATCTGTAAAAACTGTTGTAAAGTTTAGGGACAGTAATTAGGCATCTTAGAAATACTGATATAGAATATAGAATTAAATAGTATTCACTGGTGCTACACAGCAGTGGTACTCAAAGACCCCCAGGGGTCCTTAAGGGGGTCAAGTGGTCCCCAGAAAAAAAAGAGAATAATATATTTTCACTATCCATCCTTTCCATCCATAAATAAAACAATGACAGAATGTAAAGAGGACTGACATTTAAAAAATTCCTTTATATAATATTTCATTATCATATGTATTATTATTTTCACCTGGCACATGAATTTATTTAATTTCAAATTTGACATTTTATGCACCGAGTCGGAAATGCAGAGAAAAATAAATGGGGGGGATACATATATAAATAAATAAATACTATTAAAAATTAATAAATGAAATGGAAACATTAAAAAATTGACATTTATGTGGAAAAGGAAAAACATACACAAATAAATTGAATTAATGAAATGGAAAATTAAATAAACATGTGCATTTACTGTCATTTTCATTTATGATCTGAGTCATTCATTTATTTATTTTTGTTCAGGCAGTTTCATTCCTCCATATGTGTTTCCTACACTTTCTGTTATAAAACAACTGAAGCAAAAATCTTATCAGATGGGGTCTGTGGTCTCGTTTTTTTTGTAAGTTTAAGGGTCCCTGGCATGAAAAAAGTATGAGAACCACCACTATACAGTACTTTGTAGAGCCGGATGTGATCACAATACCGGTGCTGATTCACATGTAATTGTTGTTTCCAGACCTGGTGGAAGCAAAGCTGGTGGGCATCCTGGACATTTTGGACGAAGAAAACCGTCTTCCTCAGCCCAGCGACCAACACTTCACACAGGCTGTTCACAACAGACATAAAGACCACTTCAGACTGACGGTCAGACCTCTCAGCTCTGCTTTCTCTCCATCACTCTCTCTCTCTTCTCCCTCCCTCTGTTTTTCCCGCCCCTGCTTTCTCTCCAGTACGCTGCTATTATTCTCTCCCTCTTTGTGTATTATGTTCTTTTGTCAGAGCAGAGAGAAGTAACAGCACATTTTGTCATTGTAATCATTTGTGTTCTGCCTGTTTTGTGAGTGAAGCACAGTCTCAGTTCCTCCCTCTGTCACTGCCTTTGTCGCTATTGTTCGTCACCCCGCTAGTATCTCTGCGAGCATGAAATCCTTTTAGAAATGTAGCCTTGACACCAATTCAAGCTGATGATTTGAGATGGCTGACTGCAGCCACACTCTACTGCAGGGAGTTATTAGGAAAATAAAGACTACGCTATCCTTTCCTTAAAAAGACATTAATCTTAATCTAAAGTGCTCGGATTTTGCTGTGAGCTAACATTTCTACTAAACAGTTTTCACACTTCAAGGATTATTTATCATGGTTCGTCTCACAGATGAAGCTAATGGAGTTTAAAAATGCTCTGTGCGATATTTCACTTTTTATTCCGAAGAGTACTGGATAATGGGTTTTTGAGGTCCTTTGTAATACTTATGTCTCATAAGATGAATGTTTTAGTTAAAAAATATATATCTCAACCATGCAATTGTTATTTCTCTGTAGATTCAAGTACGGCAAATAACTGCAAATGCCCCAGTATTGTGTTTATCACATAATTTATGCCTTTTTTTTCCTTTTCGGGATTTCACTTATTGATCTGAGTGTTCCAGTCTCCCAACTCATTCAGTAGTGGCGTGGATAAACAAGATTCTTCTGTAGAGACTGTGATGGATTGGATTAGAGTGAAATCAATACATATCATATCACTTTTTAATCATTAAATATGAGTTGCTTTCTTCCTATGCCTGTCAGGTGCCCAGGAAGTCGAAGCTGACCATTCACAGGAACCTGCGGGACGATGAAGGTTTCATAGTCAGGCACTTTGCTGGAGCAGTCTGCTATGAAACGGTAATTATACCCACAGATATCATTGTATAAGGCTATAAAGTGTCACAACATTTTTCACCAAATACCATCCTATGTGAAGGTCTCCTAAGAAAGTGTTAGTAGTAGTTGAAACTGTCATTGACAAACCACATGTTAGGATGTTATGGAAGATCTGTGTTTTTAAGCCTTTTTTTCCACCCAACCTTGATGTTTTTGTTTCCTAAAACACATTTGTTGCCTGAGTACAAACTTCACAAGTGTTCTATTCCTACAAAATGTGTACTGAGGCATTTTGACAGTAGTGGGAGCTACAAGGATGAAATCTTTCTTTGTTGTCTACGGTTTATACATGTGTATCAAAGACTGCCAGGACATACATGTATGCATTTGTGTGTGTGTGTGTGTGTGTGTGTGTGTGTGTGTGTGTGTGTGTGTGTGTGTGTGTGTGCGCGCGTGCACACGTGTGTGTCCATATGTGTGTCCACAGACTCGGTTTGTGGAGAAGAATAATGATGCCCTGCACATGTCCCTGGTGAGCTTAGTGTGTGAATCGAAAGACAAATTTGTTCGAGAGCTGTTTGAGAACTCCAGTACCACCAAGGACTCCAAACAGAAGGCGGGCAAACTCAGCTTCATCAGCGTCGGCAACAAGTTCAAGGTCAGAGTGACTGTTGGAGGGCTGTTTTCTTTTGTTCGTTTTTTTAATGTTGGACTAAAGTCCCCAGTATAAGAACAACTAAAATGAAACCATGTTTAGTGCGTAATAATAGATTTATATTTTCACATAATAAATAATAATTAGAAATTAAATTGTAATCGGTCACGCACTTGATGAATCCAAGAAAGCCCCATATTGCCAAAGATGTTTGAATTATAATTAGATTATTTTTATATTTGCATTTTTAAAGGCATTTTTTGTCCTAATGGATTGAGAGATCTATGTAATCCAAAATAAACATGCACAGAAATACACGCAAGCATAATCCAATTAAATAGATGTACTATTTGAAATACACATTGCTGCTTTATTCCAGTTTTCAAAGTGTGAAATATAGTGTTTCCAAGTCCTCACAAGTACAGGTATTATTATAAGTTCCTTTTTTAGACCTTTACTCTAATCTCTAGACCTCTTGTGTAACTTTGCTCGATTACACTCTTCTTCTCATCCATCATTCTGCTTCCCGTTCTGGGTTTTTCCCTCTTATATTTCTTCCAGTCTCCCTCCTTGTTCCTCTTCAGAAACCTTCCTTAGAGAATAAAGCTGAATAAAGTCAGGTTGAGGTATAATAGAGATGAGATTAGATGAGAAAGATGAAGTATAAGAAACAAGAGAAAGAAGAAATGAAACACTTTGAAAAGGGTGTTGAGTGGAATGGTAGCACACATATTTCAGCAGCAAGTCTTATGTTTCAACAGGGACCAAGAAATCCAACTCCTGTGTTATTTTGTCTTTCAGTTACCTCGATGTGTTGAGGAGGAGTGATGTTCTCTTTCAGTCAGATAAAAACTGTTTGAGCACCATCTTGTGTTCTGCAGACATGAGGTTTCTTTATCGTTCATACAGCATATTTGTTTTTATCGCTACCAATGCATCAAAAATGAACACAAGCACAAAGACGATGTGCATGTTTCAAAAAGGCACCAATAGCTAAAATGCCTACAAAATGGAGAGGAACTATTGGACTAAATGTGTTCCTTCCAGTACCTGTTTAAGAAGATATTTGCCATTCTCAACTCATGCAGAAAGAGCTTTTTACTATACACTGTAGAAACAAATCATTAACCAGGTCATGTTGTGTGCTTGCATACACAGACACAGCTGAACCTGCTGCTGGAGAAGCTTCGCAGCACTGTGAGTAATGCTGGAGTTATATAATTTGATTGAGTGTGTTTTGCTTTTCTCAGAATCAAAATAATGTAAATCATCTTTTGCAATAAACAGCGTGAATTTTAGCAGAATGTCCTATCAGAGGCTAATTATGATGGCGGATGCAGACAGAAAAATAAATAAATAGAGTGAGGAGCATTGATTTTTTTTTTTCCAATTAACATTTATGTTTGCAGGGCTCAAGTTTCATCCGCTGTGTAAAACCCAACCTGAGAATGGTCAGCCACCAGTTTGAAGGAGCTCTGATTCTCTCACAGTTGCAGTGCTCCGGTACGGTCATGTCAAAATCACTGTGCTTGATTTACAGTTTATAATCTTCGGTATGCACATTAATTCATCACTTTAATCATTCCCTTCAAGTACCAGGTAGTAAAGATATTTTAGGGGCGGTGAGTGGTGCCATGGGTTGAGCAGCTGCCCCATATATATAGAGGCTACCTGCTTCGAATCCTGCATGTCATTCTCCCTTTCCTGTCTCTCCCTACTGTATGCTGTCTAATAAATGTAAAAAAACAAAAAAAAATACTTTAAGATATATTTAATCTATTTTGGGTGTGCAAGTTTAGGACTGGAACTGAATATTAGGTAATTCTTCTATTATAATATATTTCAATGCAATTTGTCACAATTTTTGAGACAATTTTTGAGTCACTTAAAATACATATATATTTTTTATACTTAAATGTTGCACCCTATTTTGTTTTGCATTGACTATACTTATAGTTAGACGTCAGCTATTTGCTTAATGTGGATTCAAATTCCATATAATGAGTGAAGAGTGAATTCATTGTAAAGTCGATGCATACTGCTAAACTGCACAAAGTTTCATTTGATTCTGTATCGCCCTTTGTGATTGTGATTTCTTTCATGTAGTTTGTGCGTCTGCACCTCTCCTGTGGTTATGGAACTACTCACACTTGCATGCACACACAAATGCACACTTTAGTCATTGAGAATGTGCTGTGAATAATGTGTAGGAAACATACTTGAACTTGCTTGCAAACTTATAATGTTTCCTGTTTAAATGTACTGTAATTTATAAGCCTATTATATATTAAGAACTTTTTTCGTCTCTGTTTGTGTTGATTAGGAATGGTCTCAGTGTTGGACTTGATGCAGGGAGGGTTCCCCTCCAGAGCCCCATTCCATGAGCTCTACAACATGTATAAACAGTATATGCCTGATAAACTCACACGACTGAATCCACGACTCTTCTGCAAGGTGGGATTACGTAATCATTTAATTCATTTACAAGACTTACTTTTCTCCCTTATTGGGGTCATGCAATGCGTCTGTAGGGTTTAAATAACGAGCTAATCAGTTTAAAATGAAGCCTGTGTAATTTGTATAATGCAAAAAATAGGCTTACAGGCAGGAAATAATTAAAAAATGTGAACAATTTTGTGCCTGTGAACTCTGCAAATGTTTATAATATTTCTGTGTCATTTAATGTGAATGTCTCCTCTGTAGGCTTTGTTCAAAGCTCTGGGACTGAATGATAATGACTTTAAGTTTGGATTGACCAGAGTGTTCTTCCGCCCTGGAAAGGTACAGAAAAGTCAACAAAAATTGTTCACACTCTAAGGGTAATGGTCATTTTGTGTAGCTGCATCTTTAGAGACGCCAACAATGCCTTTAATAAGCGTTTGCCTGTTTGTGTCTGTGTGCTTGCGTCAGTTTGCTGAGTTTGACCAGATCATGAAGTCTGATCCGGATCACTTAGCACAGCTGGTGATGAAAGTCAACAAGTGGTTGGTGTGCAGCCGCTGGAAGAAGGTCCAGTGGTGCAGCCTGTCTGTCATCAAACGTAGGTTCAGTCCACCAAACAACAGAATTCACACGTGTCGCAACACAAGTATCTGCACAACATTCATGACAGGTTATCTTTCTGTGCCTTTGCCTGGGTATGTCTGTTTAAGGTACCATACATGTAAAGTAATGATTTCACTTTCTCTTTAAATAATTGATTTATTTATTTGTCACCATGGTTCTTTCTAATAGACAGGTGACACTAGTAACAAAAGTAAGTATTTCCTATATGAGGCTTTTTGACAGAAACTGCAACCCAAAATGAATAATTTCAGAAAGGCTGGTGGCTATAGTAACTATATGACACTTTGTCACTGCCTCCAATATACAGCTCTGACAGCATAATTCATATTTCAGCCCTCTCCTTGTGTTCTAAATATTGAAAGGTGGCTCTAGCAGTATGAATTTTTAATATAAATGCAGTTCCTTGAACCATTACACTCTAATTTACGCTAATTTATCTTTGCCGAACACTGAACAAAGTACAGTCTGGTTTCTGCTCGTATGTGTAAATGCATCAAATGATATTGCACCGCAGTTCTAAGAGAACACCGCCTCCGCTTGACCACACATTTCTTGCATAAGTGACCTGAGGAAATTTATGTCCCTGGTCCTGGTTGCTTATTTCCTTCAACACTTCATCTTATTATCGCAGTTTCATTTGTGTGCGCTGTGTGTGTGTGTGTGTGTCGGTGTGAAGTGTCAGCTTATGTGTGTCTGTGCAATATCAGCAGTGTATATTTATGAATACTGCAAACGACAGTATATATATATATATATATATATATATATATATATATATATATATATATATATATATATATATATATATATATATATACAGTATGTGTAGCCGTATATATATATATATAGGGAAGAGAGCAAAAAGGGGGATACAGTATAAACCAAAGGAACAGCGAGAGACAAAACACAAACAGCTTCAATCAGTTTGTTTCTTTACTAATTTATTTGTCTTTTTGTTTGAAACATGTTCTTTTGTTCTAATCCTATCTTCAACAGTTAGAAACAAGATGAGTTACAGAGCTTTGGCCTGCATTAAGATTCAGAAGACTGTACGAATGTGGTTGTGTAAGAGGAAGCATAAGCCGCGGTGAGTCACACACACACACACACACACGCATCACTTTTACCATCCTTCTGTTTGTCTGTGCCCTTTGCTCTCTGTTTTATTTAAACTGATTCACGCTCGGTGGGTTTTGATGGCTTTCCCACATCGTGCTTTTAGGATTTCAAATCAGTGTAGAAAGTCATCTGTGGAGAATTGATGCCTTACTGTCCTGCTCTGTGAAATACAGCATGCCGTGCTGTATTGGGTTCTATTCAGAAAAATTGCTGCGTTAGCAGGCATCCAGATGATGGGTTTTCATTTTGTTTTTTTAATCCGATTCTGATAGTGTGTTTCTATGTGGAAAAGTCGAATGCCAACATTCACTCATGTAGTGTTGCTTGTTCTTGTTTGATCATTAAACATTATAATACATGTTATTTCTTGTAATGTTTGTCCCCCTTGATTTAAACCCTCTGCATTCTCTAATTTGGACATGTTTATGTTTAATACGCACACTGTAGCATCGATGGTATGGTGAAAGTCCGAAACCTAAAGAAACATATGGAAAAGTTCAACAAGGTGGTGAACGGGCTGAAGGAGGGCAAACAGGAGATGGCCAAACAGGTCCAGGAGCTTGCTGCCTCCATAGATTCTCTGTTAGCCAAGATAAAGGTGAGTCAGTGGTGTGTTTATAATGAATCGCTTGCACATTGTCCACAGATTATTGCCCAATTGTAGAGACTAATGCAGGGCTGATTTCTCAAGCAAGGCCTCTCCTCTTAACGCCTCACATGCAGAATTTCAGGAGACACTACAACTCTGATCTGAAGTCGATCTGATGAACTTCAGTGGCCGTTCGAAACTATCTGAAACATCCCGCACCATGTCATGAATATACAGCCCGAGTTTTGTGAGGAGCATGAATAGTAGAGAGAGTTTAACTCTCTTTGGTAGTTCTTATCCCAAGGGGTGTACTGTAATCCCCCTCTGACCACAACGCGTGTACTTTTTATATATTTCTCAAGAACCATTCATCCAAGCAACTGCACTTGTGGATTACTTTTCTGTTTTCAGAGCACAGCATCTCTGATCTCAGCTGTGCTGTCTGTACGATGTGTTGTTCCCTTTATAGTTAGATTAATTATCAGATTTTAATGATGACCAATAAAATGCTTACGGTATATGGGTTTTGGATAACCCTGATACAGGACTACGAAACGGTTTGATTTTCTTTTTTTATCTTTATTTATCAAGGAAAGATGTTGCAGAACACATACCTTTCTTTAAGATTCATATTATTCCTTGCAATTGACACCTGTAATTCCCTGGCACTACAGAGTCTTCTATTGTAAGCTATACCCTTTGCTATGTGTGATGTGCCCTTTTCAGCATTCTTTCACCAAAAATCAATATTTTCAATCACCTCAGGATAAATAAAAAGAGGTGAGTGAAGAAGAAATCCTCTCCTCTCCAATAATTGAATTACTGAGGCTGTTTTGTTAAATTATTAAACTTGGTTAGTGAAATCCCAGCTCTCCCTGTGCAATAAGACTCGTCTTATTGGACCCTCTAGGTAAGGTAGGCCATGACAATAGATTCTGTGTGTTCCAGATATCTGGAACACACAGAATCTAGCGTTAATTTCTTATCTACTAACAATATCTTATCTGATTAAAAAAGCACAAAAAAACACAACTACAGCAACCCAAAAAGAGTAAATGGTTTTATTGAATTGTCAGAAAAAAAACAGTACTGTGCAGCCCTTTTTACTGAAGAATATAAGGTTCACACACAATAGTGAAGCAAAGTACTCATCATTGTAGCACTGTCTGCACAAATTGTCTGAAAATGATGATGGATCTCAGTGTGCGCAGGCTCAAAGCATCACTTCTAGCTCCCTTAATGCTTCCAATGATTTTGTGATTTATTGCTCTGTGTCTACACTAAACCAGGTTCTGCCCGCTACAACTTGCTGTTAATATTGAACAATGTACCTTATGCAATCTAAAACTTGTTGAATGCTGACAAAACAAAAATCATTGACTGAATCTCCCACCTATCGTCACTTTTCACCTCTCAGTACAATTTATTTTAAATATTTATGAATAGAAATCAAAGATTCCCTCTCTTTAAAGGTGAGTTAAAATTAGAATTTTATTTTAGAAAACAAGTAATGCTTTTCTTTCAAGGCCAAAAGGAGATTTCTTTAAAAGGACACTTCTTTCTGTGCTGGAAAATAGTGATATACATGCCTGCAATTTCGCAGAGCCTCCGCATGCTAAATACAAATTTTAAAGCGCTTACTCACCATTGCTTTTCATATGCTGGGGTTGGATGGTATGCTTTATCCATCTGTCGACTCAAACATCGCCACATTTTTATTCATAAGACTATTCTTGGTCCGCTTCCCTATTCTATAGAAAATTATTGTCTTTGTTCCCAGTCTGTCCCTAAAGCCCTTACTGAATTGGAAAAAGGGACATTTAAGAATGCTTCTTCCTTAACTTGGAACCAGCTGCAAAACCCCTGAATCTTCAGGGGCTAGTCTCAGTGGATGCATTTAAAGTAATCTTGAATGACTTGGAGGCAGGCACATCTGGCTGCAGATGTTTTAATTGATTCATATTGCCCCTTATAATCACAGATGAAGAATATGAAGAATATTTTAAATTCTTATAATTCTGTAATTCATTCTTTAATGTCATTATACAATGTTATATGTTGATGATTGCATGTTGATTGTTGATTGTTTGTGTGATTGTGCCAGGAACCTCTTGTAAAAGAGATTTGGAATCTAAATGAGACTTTTCATGGTTAAATGAAGATTTAATAGAAAAAGAAATGCTAATTTATTGAAATGCAATTTAGCACTCTGGAGTGACCTATGTGCAACAGGTATGATTAGAGTGTTTATGGTTCCTTGAGGTGGCCTGATTGATAATGAAGCACAAGTAACTCCTGGCTCTTTCTTTCCTCTCTACCCCAATCAGCCGCCCCACCTCCCCTATGTTCTTCTGTTAGCCGATTAGCAGCCTTAATGTCGACACTCATGGTGTTCTGAGTGCTTAGAAATGGCTCCTGGCATGGCGTCTCTGAGTGAATAATGCATGAGATGCAAATGCCCGTCATTCAGGCCTCTGTACATTGGGGACAGGACCTTGTAATCTTCCCTCCCTGTGTCAGTGTTATAAACTCACTCAGATGGATCTCCACAATACTGTGACCTCTGCTCCCGAGCCCGATGATTATCTGACAAGTATTGTGGGAAAATTGAGCATTGTGGCAGCGATGCACAACTGACAGGCACAGCGTCAGCCAGTGTCTTCCTCGTTGCCACATGGGGAGGTTGTGCCATGGTAACAATGGCGTGTGGGCTAAGTTAGGGAAAGTGCATTTGACATCACCTCCCCCGAAATGATTGAAAGTTGGCACAGGGTTCAAGTTTATTCAATTAAACTCAAGACAATGTTCGGCATCTTGTTTCTGTTATTAATAAACTGTGCAGTAGTTCTGTCCAAAGCAACCCTTTATTGACCTTTAAATCCCAAACTTCTCTGAACCCTCTCCCAGACCACAGTGATGACCTGGAAAGAGATTGACACAGAGTACCAGGGTCTGGTAAAACGCTCAGAGAACCTGCTGTCCTCCATGCAAAAGAAGAAGCAGGAGGAAGAAGAGAGCGAGAGGCTGAAGCACATTGAGGAGGAGATGGATAAAGAGAGAAAGAGGAGGGAGAAGGAAGAGCAACGACGCAAACAGGAGGAAGAGGACAGGAGACTGTAAGTGATGGCAAGGGGAAGATTATCAGTAGACCTTTGCGGAAATGTAATAGCAAAGGCTTTAAGACTATGGGCTGTCTTTCTGTTTATGATTTTCTCAGAGTAACAGTTGTGTCCTTTTTATCCAAACATTTTTAGGAAAGCAGAGATGGAACTGAAGAGGAAGCAGGAGGAGGAGGATAGAAAAAAGAGAGAGGAGGAAGAGAAGGTTACACAGGTTTGGACAACCCTGAACTGGATATTTTTCCATTCAGTTCTATTGTAATCTCCTGATGAAAAGTTGTGATGTGCAGAATGGAAATATCTGACCTTGGGAAAAAAAGGAGAATTCATTTTGAATATCAAATCATGCTTTTGAAATGTTCTGCTATTGGCAGATTTAATTCATTTTTAGGTGCACATTTTTATAAAATCTTTGCCCATTCCACTCCATTCTTAGCTTCATATTTGTCCCCATTGAGGTCATTGAAACCTACAGCCCTGCAGTGACAGACCACTCAAACCTGCTCAAATTATAATCACGTTCAGGCAAGATGGCTTTCTAGACTTTATCCTGACCCTAGACTATGGTAGTCATATCCTTGATTAAAGGTGTAAAATATAAAGGTCATATATCATGAAAAAATGGGGGAAGAGAGTGCAAATGGATGTGAGAGAAAAAGAGAAAAAAAAATAACTAAATGAATACAAATTTAAGAAAGGCACTACTGAGGGGCATCTCTTGTTGGGTGTCAGGTGAGACCAGAGTAGGTCAGGTACAGCTGGACCAGGGCAAAATTATATTTATTTATTCATTTGATGTCATAAATATATAACACTCCAATTGAATGGCAAGACACTGTCTGCTAACAAGTTTGTCATATCAACCGTAAAGGTGAACAGACAGACGGGTGACAAATTGAAGTAAAAACCTGAATACAAGAGTGGAGAAATGAAAGCAGAAGCTTCCACTCAGGTGCACTGCATGGTACATTTAAGCAATTAACATTGATGTTAACATTGAATAATGGTAATTAAGCAGTATTAAACAACCACAGTTCATCAGGCTGGGGAACTGTCTCTCTGGGACAGCTGTGAGTAGCACTGGCGCTCCACAGGGGGCTGTATTGGCTCCCTTCCTGTTCACATTGTGTGCAGCAGACTTTAACATTCCCAATGTTCCTGGGTTTTATATGAAAGTTTGATCTCCCCAACAACATATATGTGTGGTTTTAAGTCCCAGTAACAAATAAACTTGATTGAGGTAGTGCAAGACTTACAAATATTTTGCTGTGTATCTTGACAACAAGACGAACCGATGCCCTCTGTTGAAAAGAGAGGCTCGGGTCTGTTGATTCCCACAGTAAAATGCTGCATGTTTCATCAATCGGTGCTGGCAAGTGTCCCCTTTTACACTGAGGTCTGCTGGGGGGAGAGACAGCATGACAGTCAAGGACACTAAGTGGCTGGACAAGCTGGTGAAAAAAACAAAACAAAACAGACTGTCTCAGGCAGACCTGGCAGGAGGCTCGACTCATTGGGGACTTGTGGTGGAAAGATGCACTCAGAGTAAGGTGCAGGCCATCCATTCAACGTCAGTCATCCCCTTCACGTCCCCCTGGCAGGCCAGAGGAGCAGCTGCAGCAGACGGCTCCTCTCGCCGCACTGCAGAGCAGGACTGAACGGTTCAGGAGTTTTTTTTGTTTTTTTTTGCCCCAGGGGTTTGCTTAAAAAGTCTTGATTGATGATTCCTGCTTCCTGCCAAGCTTCTCCTAACTAAACTAATTTGTGTGCTCTCCTGTGTTTTATTATCATGCTGCTTACTCTCATCTGCACCTTTATGACATTACAGCTTTACACCACACGTCGTTCCCTCTTTTCTTTTTCATTTCTTTCGTTTTCCTCTCTCCTTTCTGCTACACTCAACCTGTTCGCCCATCTGTCCATGCATCCACCCTGCACCTCTTCCTCTGTCGGCATGTTACAAGCATATCACACCTCCTGCAATTCTGCAGCCTTTTTTATTCACCTAAGGCCAGTTGGACATTTGCATGCTGTCATTTCCTTTTCTTTCTAGCTGTCAGACAGTTGACAACAGGCTGTCATAAGCCACATTCCCCAGGAGACACTTTGCAAAGTTTGTTTATCCCCTGATACACCAGTAAACGTTCTAACGGTGTGTGTGACTTGAATGGCATTTCGCTCTGTCTCCTCTTCTCATTTCTGCTGTGTCATAGGTTATCTTGTGCTTTCCAAACTTTTTTCTCTGTATCAGACTCTTTGTACAATATCACACTCTGTAATATTCTTTTTTCTTGAAGGGTAAAACAACGATTACCTTTTATCATCCACAGTCATATGACAAGTATTTGTGAAGATGAACAAAGTATCAGGCTCCGAGCTCTTTTTCAGGGTCTGCTTGAAAATCAAAATCTTATCCTACAAACAACAAGCGTTATTTGATTTATTTTAAGAGAAAGTTCAATTCATTGGGAAAATAAAGAGAGAGAGGTTTTCCAGTTTATGGAGAAATCCTTGTTTCAGACCGAATAAACCTGTAAAGATGCTATTTTGAGTATAAAACAATACTTAAATCTTGTATTTAATGGCAGTATGGCAGCTCCACATCGACTCTAGTTATGTATCGGAGCTGCTGATCAGCCCATCCTACAATATAAATAAAATATTCTTAACTGGAGAGGTATTCATTTTTAAAGCTCCTTAACGAAAAGTATCCATTGTGGACTTCATTAGTGGCTTTCTCTGATAGGAGACAGGAAATGTCTATATATTATATATTGTATATATTTCTTCCCCTTTATATAAAACTTTGTGCTAGTACCTCATGTGTCTTTTTAACACAATTATACATAAATCCCAAAGATTGAATCTAGGTCAGGTCTACTGCATAGTGTTTGTGACAAATGACTAGTAAAGCTTTATTAGTGCCCCTTTCACATAGATAAATAGGTTTAATCCAGTTTAGACAGAGCTGTACTTATTATGTATGCCAATTTTATGAAGTCACATTAAGAGCAGATGTGTTTTATGTGTGTTAACAGGCAGAGTTGGATGTCCAGCTGGCTCTGGAACGTGAGGAGCAGGTCCAGAACGCTGCTATAGTGGAGCAGGAGAGAAGAGACAGGGAGTTAGCCATGAGAATCGCTCAGAGTGAGGCTGAGCTGATCACTGAGGAGGGGCAGATGGATGCAGCCCTGCGCAGGTATTGTACACAGTATGCAAATACAACATGCATGCTGCTCTTGCGCACAATGTGCAGTGTGCAGTCAATAAGCAGCATGAATAATAACCCCTGTGTGTAACTGCGTTTCTTCTGCTGCTGTGTTCTCTCCCAGTTATGAGTTTCTTTCAGATCTTCCTATCTCTTCATCTTCAGCCAGAAACATGTAAGCCATCAGCCCAGCTTTCTAAAAACCGCCCATGTCCAAGTGTAACTAACACAGAGAGCAATCAGTCACTCATTCCCCCCACTGTCTGTGCTAATCCCTGTCGTAGTCTTAAATTAATGTAAGATTTTGAATTAATGTAAGATTATGCCAGCAGTCTAAACAACTCAACTCCTTTGAAAATTTGCAGTCAAATCTCAGATGAACTCTGTGTGATCTGTTATGTGTCATGAATCATGAGATATGCCATTTAGAGGAAAATGATGAGTAACTGCAGAAGATGCATGGAGATGATGTGCCAAATCATGAGGTGGATCAGAATGTCCAGAATGTGATTTGTGTTTCCCTGATCTTAATATGCATTGCCTATTAGGCCTATCTACATGATTCTCTTCTCATTTTATTTTTATTGCTTGTCGGGTCATCATGTCCTCTGGATATATAGTTAATAACCGCTTTATGTGTTTGATAATTACAAGAGAAATTGTTATTGTAAATCCTAACTAACTCAATCCACTTGTCCATTAATCTCAATCTCATTAGTTGTAAATGTGTTCCCTTATGGCCAAGACATTTCAATCTGGCTGTTAGTGAAGACTGTTGTTGGTGAATAGTAATTTCCCAGCAACAGCTCACAATATTCACATAATAATTCATTTTTTGACAAAATGGAGGATGCTACCAAAAGTTTTGCATTATAATTACAATGATAAATCTTAACAGATTAAATATTTTTGGCACAATTAGTCCAATAGTGAGTAGAATTATCTCATTCTACTGTCATATAATTTATTTTGATTTAATTAATTAATTAATTATTTTGATTTTTTTTTTTTTCCTGATTTGGGTCCATTTTGTCTTGTTTTGAGAAAAAAAGACTAACATTTTCTTTAAACAAAAAAGATTAAATTGACTAAAATTAAGAAAGAAACTAAGATTTTAATTTTTGCAGTGCACAACCTGGCACAATATAATAATAATGCTACACTTTAATGCTATTAATGCTACACGTCATCATTAACAGCTAGATTCAAACTGTTAGGATTTCAGTTTTTGCAGTGTGCCCAATGGCTTCCAATCATTCTGGCTTGTAACCCTCACAGGTTATAGCCTCAGCGCGAAATTGTGAGCAATTCAAGCAACAAAAAATAATCTTTTCCTTCTCGAATGTTTTAATTTGAAGGATTTTTGGAGGCGTAAACAAGTCCTGACCTTCAGGTTAAAATACACCGGTTTCAAACAAGGTTTTGCATAAACCCATTTTCCTTCAGCAGCACTAACAGATTATGTATAGGAATACAATGAGTAATACTGTTCCCATGGTTACCTTACACACCAGCTGCATTCAAAATCAATCAATTTGAACTGAGATCAGTGTATCTGTTGCACTGCATTTCCACAGAATCACTCTCTGTTTAAAGCCAGGAGAAGTCCTCCCGAAGCTCATCTGCGCACACAAAATTACATCTGATCCACTAGCCTGTTATCTTTTCAGTGTTGGCAGGAGCATCCAGGGATGCATCTCCCTGTGATTCAGCTGATCCCCGGCAACCAAAAAAAAAAAAGCCACCCAAAGGCCATGTGTGTTGCATGTGCACACCGAAGCGGTTAAGCGCATGAAAGCATGCATGCAGGAGATGTATACACACCGGATGGCAGCTGCAGGTGTAATAGCTGAAGGACAACAACAACAACAAAACAGCTCCACTCCACCTCCCTCTTTCTCCAACCAGCCATTTCCTGTTCACCTGCTGCCAACAGCAAAGCCCTGGCAGGCAGGAAAAGTAGATCCTCGGCTTTGGATTGTCATACTCGCACATATCTCAGGAAAAACGATCTCTCCAGTCTGCATAAAATGTAAACGGTAATCTGGCTAATGGTTTGTAGATAACTAAACCTCTACTCTGAGACATTAGCAACTACATCAAGTGTAAATAGAGGATGTAAATCCATGGCATTATTGAATTAGTCGCCTTAACTCAGCGGGGCAGCTGGAGATATGGACGACAGGCACCACACCAGCCTGGCATTCTGTTAAGTAGCTGAAATTCTGATTGGAGTTTGAGTCATAAATTGAAATAGTGCATTAAGCCACTTTGTATTACTCCGTCATCTCTGATCCCTCCTTGTATGAGCCTGGCAAAAGAAATGTCTGGAGTAAAATGCCAGCATCTGGCAAGCTGTAACGTTAGACGAGCTTTGCATCACTTTAAGTGGAGTTGAAACAGTAGGCTTCAAGGATACAGACAAACTGCATCTCAGCTCCCCCGCTGACTGGCCTCTAATGTGAATTTAATCGGCTGAGACAAAGAGGATGGCTTGGAAGGAGTGAGGCATCTGTTTCCATTTCTCACTAAGGGCAGCGCACTTACTTTAGTCTGTTGCCTTTTTAATGTCCCTTTGTTTTGCCTGAGATTGAAATTCTGTTTGCTTTGCATCACACTGTGTTTGAAAATTATTAGGAGCGGGGTAATTAAAAATAAAGTGTTGTTTTATTGCCTATTTGTGTCTTTGTAACTGCCACTGGAATTCGTCAGATGCATTTTCTGCTTTGTTTTCAACATTCTAATATATATATGATGACCTGAACCTTGAATCATACTCAATGGTAAAAATTCCCACACCTCTGTCACATTTTTTTTACCTATCAGTGCCCTCAACTTCTTTTTCTTCCTCTCCCTCACACGCCCGTCGTAGGGGTCCTCAGGTGCAGGCGACCAAAGCTGCTGCTGGTGTGAAAAAGTATGATCTCAGCAAGTGGAAGTATGCTGAGCTGCGAGATGTCATCAACACTTCCTGCGGTGAGAAGTCTGTGTGTGCTTGTGTGATAGAGTTCCCAGCAAAATGAAGGATACATCTCTATACCCTCTTTCTTCCCATGTTAAATAATTCAGGAGGAGCTTGTGTTTTGGCACTTTTTGTACCACCATCTCTGTACACACAAGTGTTTCATCTGCACTCTGTGTCTCTTTTCCTTCCCCTCTCTCTCGCTCTGTAATTTTTTTGAGTGCCCAAAGTGGATGTTAAAAAGCTGAGACTGCAGCTGTACAGAGCCCGGACACAAGCTGTCTTGTCTGACAAATCAAAAGGCCAATCTGAGGATCTCCCCACAGCTGCTGCAGCTCCTCAGCATGCCTTTTAGTGACTGTGAGAGGAAATTATCGCCATTATGGTGGAGGGCAGGCTCCTGCCCTTCCTAGTCAACCCAGCCAACCTCTCCTCAGTCAAGATGAAGAGCAGATGCCTTTAGTTCCCACTGGCTCCCTCACTGATGTTTGCTTCTGTATACAGTACTCAGATCTGTGTGAGGAACTTTGATATCCCCTGTGAGATTTCAAGGACATCTGGCTAATTTGTTGAACCCATTTGCTGTGGCGCTGGTGTTTCCAAAAAGCAGCGTTTGAAGTCTGATTATCACCTTATGTTCGCTTGTTATTGCAACTTGACTCCACTAAATTTCGCATTACGGTAACGTTCTCTTCTTGAAAAACAATCGCCAGATGTGTTGTAGCATTAACACCGGAGGATCAGTCAACATAGGATGGAAGAGATCATAAAAAGGTCACACTCGTGTCATTAATGTTATGTTGTGTGCGCAGACATTGAGCTGTTGGCGGCCTGCAGAGAGGAGTTCCACCGCCGTCTGAAGGTCTATCACGCATGGAAGTCCAAGAACAAGAAACGCAACGATGACGGAAGCGATCAGCGGGCTCCAAAATCTGTCACGGACTACGGTTAGTGCAGAAAATCGTTTCTGCCGTGCTACTGTATATTAGCTCAGTGCTTTGCCCGTGGACATTCACACATGCATGCCGCTCGTCAGGCACATTAGGTTACAGATGACACGCGGTAATTTTCTCCACTTTCGCCCCTCGCTTACATTGACAAGGATTAATGACCTGCACCTCAATAACCTGGTTGTGTTTCCTTACATTCAATTAGCCGACAAAAACGCCAAGGCCTAAAAATACAGCCGCCTTCTGTCTGGCTCTGTCAGAAATGTTTGTTCTAATTGGCGAAGTAACTGCCAGCCGTGCGTTGTCAGGTTCGGTGTCTGCTAGTGTGACAGCTCGCTGCTTTTGCTCATTTCATTTCCTACGCAACCGAGCATGCTCTGTGCTACATGCACACACACAAACACACAAACACAATATTTAGATGCTTTAATGCTCACTGATGCTCTGCATTTTCCTACTTTTTCAGCTCCAAAATAAATGTAAGGTTTGATGGGGAATGAAAACATTAGATTCACTGTTGCTTCTACTTTCAACGTTTTCGTACTTTTGATATTACAGCACATGAAATCTTTACTGGCTATGCTTTGTTGACCCGTATTCAGATCCTGTTCTTGGCCTCTGTTGTTGCAGCAGTGTTCTAATGAACACTATTTCATAAGAGGCTAAAAGCTGCTTTGCCTGGCCTTTACACTAATCGTCCATTTCATGGGTCCCTTGAGTCTTGTTTTAAAAGCATATTTGCTTTCTGTGCTGTATTCTTTGCTGTTAGCAAAACTTTAGTATTCTAAGGTTACATTTATCGAAGATGAAAAGACATCCTTTCTTTTGAATGCAAGTCACAAGTCCCTAACCATTCTACAGCAATCTCTGCTCGGAACTCATATCTGACACCTTATTGGCCCCTGTCCCCCCTGCAGCTGAGCAGAACCCAGCCCCTCCGATGACCGCCCAGCATCAGGAAGTGGCCATGAACCGCCAGCAGCGCTATTTCCGCATTCCTTTCATCCGGCCGGCCGACCAGTACAAGGACCCTCAGAATAAAAAGAAGGGCTGGTGGTACGCTCACTTCGATGGGCCCTGGATAGCCAGACAGATGGAGCTCCACCCGGACAAACGGCCCATTGTGTTGGTGGCAGGTGAGACGTTATTTACAGATTAAGGCCCCGTTTATACAAAAACACTTGCAGATTAAAACTACAACATATTTTTTCGGAAGTACCTTTTATTTAGATAGTGACAGTGTTTTTGGTACAAAGAACTGGAACCAGGGCAACACGGTAGCACAGGGGTTAGCGCTGTTGCTTCACAGCAAGAAGGTCGTAGGTTCAAGACCTCCTTGGTCCTGGATCTGGGACCTTTCTGTGTGCATGTTCTTCCTGTGTCTGCATGGGTTTTCACTGGGTGAAATCATTAAAACATAGCCTAAATTTATGACTTTAGCGTGGAAAAGAGTATTTCAAGGCAACCAGGCTTTTTTCCTTTCCAGGTTGTTGAATTTTGAAGGATTTGTAGGCCTGAATCTGATGTGAAAATGGGAAAAGTTTTCTAGTTGTTTCAGCTACTACTTTGTATTTCCTTGTATTTTTGTTTATATACACTCATGTTCATTCTCGAGTACAAGTACACGGCCTTTCTGTGAGAGTCTGTTATTATTCCTCTACTCCTCAGGGAAAGACGACATGGAGATGTGTGAGCTGAGTCTGGAAGAGACGGGTTTGACCCGGAAGAGGGGGGCGGAGGTCCTGCCCAGGCAATTTGAAGAAATCTGGGAACGCTGTGATGGAATTCAGTACCTCAAGAAAGCCATTGAGAACAAGCAGGCGCGCCCCACATACGCTACCGCCATGCTTCAGAGCCTCCTCAAGTGAACCAGAGTGCTAAGATAAGCGAGTTCGGTTCCTGAAACATGACACTTCTAAACCTACATGCACATTCAGAGACAACACAGTGTACACTGTGGTTTGAGGGATGGGAAATCTTACTGTAGCCCCTCAGTGTCATATTCACTGAATAATCTCATTTTAACCTGCAGCAACTGTAGGCCTTTTCTCTTATTTTCATTTTTTTTACATCTTTTTATTTTGCTGTGTAACATTTTATTGGTGTAGACGTAGATTTGTAGACATTTATTTGCGTTGACTCCTTTTCTCAATGTGTTTTAATAGAATATTTCAGCATGAGGCCTTATATTGCAAAACCACTGCACTGCACCAAGGAAGTCTTAACTGGTGAATAGCCTATCTAGCTAACGACCTGAAACCTTAATGTTCGGGTATAGGGACAAAATATAACCGATTTTTTGGGGAAAACATGTAGCGATGCTTTTAATAGTTTACAATAGTCTTGTTTTCCTCAAATCACTCATCATGGTCTTCTGAGATTTAGATTAAGAATCTAATTACTGTTTAGTCTCTACAAGTACATCCAATTAGATTGTTTCATATAGATGTAGTTTATGAAGGATGGCTAAAAATTTAATTCCTAAATTTCCATAATTTTGAAGTAAATTCCAAAATAATCATTAATCACGAATAGAAACAGGAAATAATTTATATTTACACACATGTAAATGGAAATTATTCACTGTTTGTAAAAATAAATTATCTACTATTGCATAATTTATATTCACATACATGTCCATAGAAAGTTATAATTATTTTGCAATAAATAAAATCTAAAAGTTATAACATTCAATCTCAGTTCTCTCACCTACTGAAAGTTTGACACAAGTAGAACAAAATCATGCTCAACTCTTTTTGCCCCGGCAGTTTTTAAGATAAATTATCCTTGATTCGTCTCAGAAGTTTTGTCTTTTTGTCCTATATTCTGTTGCTGCTCTATTCACTGATGACATTCTTGAAAGAGAAAACTTTTTTTTTTGTATCGTTACTCATTTGATATGCAAGAGGGAAATGTAGAAGTTTGTTTTCATGTTTGCAGTTTTGTGGGTTCGGGCTTGTTTTACAGACAATAATGTAATTTGTGTGTGTGTGTGTTCATGTATTTTATTAAGTTGATTGCTCAACGCCTCTATTTCAATCCCACGCCCCTGTTTTTTCCCATGCCGTCATCTAACAGCAGCACTTGTTGTTTAGGCTCACACTTATTGATTTACAGTAGTCAGCATTTAACAATTCTCTTCCAGACGTCCCCTCCTTGATCCTTTGTTGTATGTTTGCTTTTGCTCTGGAATACTGTAGAAAATAAATGTTTGCCTCCCATATCCTTTATTGTTGTTTTTTTCTCTCGCAAAGTTACTGCAGATAATTGACAAGTTTGAACAAGTGAATTCACAAACTTAGTAACATTGAGTTAAAGCTCCATCCTGACATCCTGATGGTAATACCAGCGAATAAGATTAAGATAAGATAATTAAACAACAAACACTAACGTACTGCTGATGTCATCACTGAGCCGACGCTCGCTCCTATTAAGTGATTAACAGGATTAAACCAGACTTGAGGTTCTCTACAGTGCATATGTTCAACAACCAACAAACATCAGTAGATAATCAACATTATTAAACCATAAGTAAATGTGATCTCTCTTTATCCCACTGAGGTGATCGTCTGTGACAGTTTTCATCAGGATCAGTTAGACACATCCAACAAGATTTTAGCATTCATAAACAAGCAGAGAAATATGTAATGCAAAAAATATTTTATTATTTGCTTTTAAATGTAAAATGTGTAAAAAAAAAAAAAAAAGAATGAAATTGTCCAAATGATTATTTAATCAAATAATTGATTAAATGATTAGTGAGAAATGTTGAATAGGACAAACAGATGGAAACGCTACAAGCTGAGAATGACCATGCTTGTGATTTTTTTTAATTTTTTTTTATTGCTGTTAATTATTTTCTGTTACCTCAAGACAACAAAAGGTAGATCCCTTAAAATAATTACATAATTTATCATGAATGGAGCTCATTTTATTTATTATTGCCTCTCTCTCCTTCCCTCTATCTACCCCATTCCTCTCATTACTGATCTCAGTCAAACCTAAATGATAACGTTTGGTATTCCTCCTACATCATATTATAACCAGAAGTTGAGTATTAAAGGTGCTGTTGGTAGATATAGTTACTCCTGGATCTGACATTTTTATCTTAAATCAGCCGCTACACTTGATGCCACTCCACTTCTGATCTCTGATAAACATAAGTAGCAAGAGGAAAGAATCTCGATTCCTCGCCTTAACAGCTTAATTATCTTGTTATCTCAAGACAGCAATCTTCCTTTCCTTGAAATCTTGAGATAATAGCTTTAAAAAAAAATAATAAAAATGCAATCACGGCCATTCTAGGCTTCCATAAAATACTACAGAGCAGTCAGTATTTTCTTTTACAATGCATCATGACCAACGTCATCAGCTTATTCTCTTTTTGGGACAAAACAATGGTCAAGAAGAGCATAAAAACAATAAACAGCATGTACAATCTAAACGTAAAGATCCCCTCCAGATGTGTATAAAATAATGTAAATAATAATGAATAATAACGTGTGTCTGGTATGGTTTTTGTTAATGAAACAGTTGATGGTGAAATGACATCTACTCTTTCTCTCCCATTAAAAATCTAGAATCTAAGAATAATTATTTTTCAATTTAAACTAATGTTTCCTACTTCACTTTAAAGTTCACTCTCAGTGTTTGTGAACTGTTTTAGGTTTCCACATCACTTTAGTGTAATAGGAATATTGGACCTCGGATGGCTTCCAAACTATTTGTGATGTCACAAATCATTCCTGTAGATCCGCCCCATAATATTGGATTTTCAATGAGCCTTCTAGTCTCTGCACATCTTTCTGCACAGTGGAGGGGGACAGTAAAGATACCACCAGTTTGTAAATAATAAATACCTCATTGTGAGGAAAGAACAACCTTTGCCAAGGGTATACAGTAACGTTCTTACCATTCAATATATAAAATAAATATTAGATTCCACTTTAAGACAACTTAAATCCACCAAGTAATTTGATATCCACAACAAGACACTTCCATCACTATGAACAATTAATCTCATTTTCTTTAAAACACCATTTAACTGCTCTACTGCACCTGTGTCTGCACCAGACTTCCCATACACAGTTAAACAGCAACGGTTCAGTCCTGTCGTCCTCCCGTTTTGCACCGTGTCGCTGCGTTGGCTGCTCCTCTGGAGAATTATAGAACTGTCACTTCAAAACAGTCATTATCTGATGCCGTCAAAAGATAACGCGTTCTGTACTCATTTGGCAGTTGTGACGTCTAGAGGAGAAAAGAGACAATGGAAAAACAGTTTGAAAATTAATGAGTAGAATTAATGAGTCTAAGTATATTTAGTTGAAGTTATTTGTGATTTATTTAATGCTGGAGACCATTTTATACATTGCAGATCAAGTCAAGCACTAATGTAATGTATTCATTTATCATATAAGGAAATTTAAGGTTAGAATAGTATATATTCTATTTTATATATTAAATTAAATGTATTAAATCATTTAATATATTAAACATGTTAAGTAATTCATTCATTCATATTAATTTCATATTTTATGGTAATAAATGCAATAACAATAATTTGGTTTGTGAGTGAAAAATCATCAGCAGCTGCATACAGATGTTTTACCTTTGTACAGGCCATAGAGCTGTAAAATATTTGATGTAGATGTTAATGACTAACAACAACACCAGATGATAAAATGAATATGTATAAACCATGAAGATACTGCAGATTGAAGATATGGTCTTATTTTTCTACATTCCCTCAATAAAATGTATCATAGTGCCCAATAAATTCTCTGTTCAGCCTATATCTCCTTTCACTTTTCTGACAATATGTTTTGGTTTGAGTGGATATTTAACCTTCCTGTTTTCGTCCAGGGTCAAATTAACCTCACTGTTCTTCTTTCCTTCTTCCACCATTTTTCCCTTTGCCCTTCCTCACTTATTTCTTCTTCTCCTTTTTTCCTTCCTCCTTCACGTTTCCTCCCTTCCTTCCTTATCTGGAAAACAGAAAGGTTAGCTCATACGCCTCATTAGGAATCTAAAAGGACGTTTATGGTTAGCTTCTCTAATTATGGCTGTGATTCTGCTGTAGCGGCCTTCATAAGACTGTGCACGCGCCCCCGAAACTGGCAACGGATATTTTTTTTATGAAAAAAAAAAAACTTTATTAAAAATTAAACGGAAGCATTACATTTAGCGAATAGTTGTGTGGATTTCATTTTACTGGACGTGGCTGTTTAAACCAATTAATAAGAAGTTAAAATAGCTACTGCACGTACGTTAACGTCAGTCATGATGCAGCCGCCATGTTGGCTGTACTTCACTCGTCAAAGGGACGACTTCACCGGCTAAACGTGTTTTTTGAAGGTAGACCACTTAATGTTATGTGTCGAAAAATGGAATAAAACCTCAAACCCAAACGTTATGAACTTGTACTAATGAAGGTACAGCTGCGGTAACTACAGTTTAGTCGGCGCACTGCGCACAGAGGAGCAGTTTACCGCGCTATGGGTCCTCTGTTCTGCTCCAGCCAGCTGTCCGACCAAGGAAACACCTCCGTGTCCTCTGTTCACTCCAGACCGTGACAAATGTCTTCCAAGCGACAACTACCACCACCCCGTGAGAACCCGTTTTAAACACTGAAAAAAATGTTGGCATCCACTGCGACCTCCCGTGCAAGCGCGAGGCCCGACTGATACGGCATCTGAACCGGACCTCACAAGTTCAAGGACGAGCAGGAAGGACTCGAGAAACAGCGGGTTTTTTACTTTTATGAGGCAGGAGGAGAAGAGAGGGGCAGACTGCGCATTCCTGGGTAAGTCAATATTTTCATTTAGTCCGCGCGCGCGTGTGTGTTCGCGTGAGAGAGAGAGTGCGCGTGAGAAACACCACCAAGGCGGTGCCTGAAGTGGCGTAATTTGCGTGACTAATGTGTTGTGTGTGTACACATCCTATTGGGGGCAATTTTGTGTTTTCCATAAAAAGTCACATTTTTATTTACCACCCATGAGTTGTAAAATGAATAGAAAATATTGGAAAAGTTAGAAATAATGATTTGTATTTAAAATAATCATTTTTTTTTCCTTCAAACTTTGGTCTCAGTTTTATAGCTCGTCTAATCAGCTAAACTGTTTTCGGCTGTGTTAACATGATTGCACAAAGGTTTTCTAATCATCCATTATCCTTCTGATGCAATGAGCAAACTCATTGTACCATTAGAACAATAGTTGCTGGAAATGGGCCTCTATACATGTAAAAGTACCTATTGCACCAAAAACCACACATTGGCAGTTAGAATAGTCATTTACCTCATTAGCAACGTGGAGTGTATTTCTGATTAGTTTAAAGTTAACTTAATTTAAAAAATGTGCTCTTCTTTCTATGTGCCCCCCTCACTTTTGAAAGGTAGTGTTAATTGTATTTGCTTGGATTGTTAAATGTCACATAAGTCAATTGGTCATACTGTGGTGGTTAGTCTATTTTCCTTTATGCCAATGTCTTAATTGTAGTCGGTTAGTTAGTGTGTAGGCTGTTCCTGTAATTTATTCAGCTGTTGCTGGTAAATGCACCAGATTGGTGCCAATTATTGTGTCTGCATTGTAATGCACAACTTAAGTAGTATGCTGTCCCTGGAATTTATTCAGTTGTTGCTGTTGTAAATGCGCCAGATTGGTGCTGATTATTGTGTCTCTCTGCATCGTAATGCACAACTTTGCCTTTCCTCGTTAAAAAATAACTTGTATTCATTCAGTGCAGCCTTCCATGCTTGTCAGTGTTGCGTTATGAATATCGGATCACTGAAAATGGTGAATATTAATCGTGCCACCCCAATTGTAATTCATTGGCCAATCCTGGCTCTGATCCCTGGTGACGGCCCTGGCTATAGCCATATGTATTTTAACACTCGATTACTTTCCAAGTTCAATCACAGCTCAACTTTTAAGTCTACATTACTTAAACAGTGCAGAATAATTACCATTTAAACCACATTTTGTGATCCCACAGCTGCTACAATATAAAACCCATTCTGTTTTATTAGGCTTTTAAACTGAAACCCTGGATTCAAAATTGTAGTTTTTACTATTTTCCTGATGATTGATCCAATTTCTCTTTTTTAAACCATTTGGACAAATAAATGCTATTTCCCTGTTTTCCACTAAGGACATTTACCCTTTATTATGGATACTGCAACCAAATGTTTAAGCTTCAATGAGTTTTATTTGTCGGTATGGAAGTCTAGATGTGGTGTATATGGAGAGATTAGTGTCTGTGTGTATTTGTCGCCAAATTACAGCCACACGAGTGCCGTCATCACACAGGCATTTAAAAGTGTGGGTTTTTTTTTTCTTAAATTTTATGGTTATTTGGTAGTTATGAACAGGGTGTTTATTGAATAATTTAAACAAAATGGAAAATTATATTAATATATATTTTGATGCCAGTTTGTGATGGGGACCTTGTGTTAAATGAGCTTCAAAATCAATCATTTTTCCTCACCTCATTGTGTGGTATGCAGCGATGGAAGTCCGCCATTTCTGAGACTAACTTTTCTGGCCTTGTTGTGTAGAGTTGCCTGGGGATCTGTGGAGACAGAAAGTAGAGGTACTTTAGATGAACAAATGTAAGTCAAACAGACACTACACTAATACAAGGGGTTGGTAGAAATAAGGTCTAGTACAGAATAAGCCAAGCAGTCTACCTACAGAGCAGCTACACAGAATAGTATCCTTGTCCAAGCATCCTTGTTGGATTTGGCACAAATGATCAAGGCCTCGGCGCAACTTCTAAAGCTCAGTATTTTAATTATGATCATTCAAGCCAAACTGAACTGTTTGAAGATACATCATTGTGATGCTATACATACTGTAAAGCCCCCTGAGGTGAATCTGTGATTTGTGATTTTGGACTACACAAATAAAATTAAATTGACTTGACATCAAATGCAAAGCATAGATGAATCATGGTATAATATAATGAAGAGGATGAGAGTGGCACCCTTTGCTGCAAGGAAAATTCTAAATATAACAATTACTTGGTAAGCAGCTTTGTTAAGCATTTGTTAGAGCAAATTATTATTAGTCGAATATTTGAGGTTAGTAGTTTAGTCAGTTTAGCAGTTTGTGCATCAGAGCACATTATACCTCAATACTCAGACGTATATTTTCAATTGAGGCAATGAGTTCTTGCTCAGACTGTTGGGATTCAGACGAAGCAGAACTTGTGGACACTTGAGTTAAGACACCATCATCATTCTCAAACACTGGGTTCTCCCTCAATGTGGTGTCAAAGGCATAGGGGGCAAGAGTGTGCCTACAATGTGAAGGAGATTAGGTGGAGAGTAAAAATACAAAACATGATAAAAGAAAGGGGGAAAAATCACTGCAAATGCAACACCCAGTAATAAAAATATGGTTAAAAATCTAAAGAACCAAAGGGCTCCAACTTACACCAAAGCAACGGCTTTTTTCGTCTTCAAGAACTTCTTGTTAATGAACACCAAGAGGCCGATGACAGCACAAACCACACAAAGGCTTCCCACGAGGCAGGTTACAATTGATGAAGGGTCCAGTGGCACTGACACCAGTTCAGCGCAGCGGTCTCCGTGGTAGTGCCAGTATTTACCTACAGGGCATCTGAAACACAAGAGGAGGGAAAGAAATAGGTTAGAGAGAAGCAACCTACATAGACAATGTGACCGGGATCTTCATCGGGAAGAAACGCATCAGTCAGTGCCTCGCTGTGGCTCCTTGACATGTTTTTAATCGTTTTTGAATGACAGCAGTGGTCTGTGGGACAGAGGAGCACGATTTATTCCCCCTGGGTTACACCAAAAAATACTTGTACATCATGTCATTGTTGGTTTGCCTCTGCGCAAGAGATTTGTGTCTTTTTGTAACGCGAAATCATTCACTCAGCTCCTTGAGCAGTTTTTTTTTGCGCACCTGCAGGTTGCTCCATGGCCGGGGATTATTTCACACAGGCCTCCGTTGAGGCAGTAGTTTGGCTGCATGGCGCATGTGCTTTGACAGGGCAGGCCGTCCACGGTGCTGTAGCCCGGGTCACACAGACACTCCGCCTCGTTGGTCCAACTGTTTATCACGCAGCGTGAAAACTCATTGCAGGACAGGAACTTGCAGGGGTCCGCTTGGTCAGCTGAAACCAACCGAGAGGATAGAATGAGGAACAGCAGCAGATGAGAAGAGGGAGAGGTAGGAGAAATCCAGTCACCTTAACATTAATGCAGTGTGCACCTGTCTCATGGTCTGCAGACTCAGAGGAGAATTTAAAGGCGTATGGATCACATATCACATCATACTGCAGCTCTCTGACAGACTGAGTGGGGGTGGAGACTCTGACCTTGTGGCATGAATGAGCATAAGTCACTTTGAGTACAGACTATAGATTTTTTTTTTTTTTTCACTACGAATTGCCATATTTAACTCACAAAACGGGGAAAAAATGTGTCTTTTGGAAACAGTGAATCGACCTTTACTTTAAGACACGTTTTACAATTTTAAATCTTTTTTCTTTTAAGGGCAAAATGTTGGTAACATGCAGCAATTGAGAACATCTCACCTGGTTCTACTTCCAGAGATCGACTGTCAATCTCAATGTCGAGCCGTTTCGACGCAGCACTACAGAAGTCTTCGAGCACACAGTGCACAGCCTCGGTCACGTTATAGGGTACCGGCCTGCCCAGTTTCATCCTGCTGTTCACCACAACACTGCCATTCCTGAAGTTGAGGATCTCCAGCTTCTTAAATCCAGTCAAATTAGACTGTAGATAGGGTAGCAGCTGTGGGGAAGGCAAAACAAATTATTATTTTCTTTCATTTAATCGCTTTATCCAAATATACTCTTTTATTTTTTCATTGCTGATGTAATCCCATTTTTGCATTTGAAAGGATCAGTTGTTGATCTGTTAGTCGGCAGCAAGAAAAATAAGTTTAAATATTTGTTTGTAGCAGAAACAAAGCCATTAAGAGAAAATCATGACTGATTTCATCTTAAAGGATAGATAGATAAATAAATATAAAACTCCTTGATTCTTTGCCAAATGTAATTACATCAGATTCATATCGGTGTCAGTGAAGAACTGTGTCCTCCAGTAAAAGCGACCAGAGAAACCGAGATGTACGACTTAACCTTCTGGTTTTATGTCCACAATGACAGGACGAAGGTTTGTCGCAGCACAGCTGATTTTGAATTATTCAGGTCACATTTTACAGTGTGAATGCTATGAATAGTTCATAATTAAATTTTGATGCAAGCATGAAATCCTGCCATGACTGTGCAGTGTGTGTAATTACACCCAGCACAAAATTAGGGTTAGGTTTATAAGCATTAGTAGGAGAGCACAGAACATGCTAATTCTAGTCACGGAGAAATGGAAAAAAGACATGATGGAAAGCTCAAGCACTACGACGACGAAACTCCAGTCCAAATGAAATCTATAATAGATGGTGTTTGATGGAGGGGATTTGTCTTAAGTGTCATGCCAATTTACAGCAATACGCCCTTGATAGTACAAAACTTCACCAGCATAAGGTTAAAAACCTCAATGCAGCCACATTTGAAATCTTATAATTTTCCACATTGTTGCATTTTAAAATGTCCCCACTGACTCAGACCTGCAGCTCAGATAACTGGGAATCCAATCTATTAAGGCTATGGAATTGTACTGATGGTGGTGGTGCTAGACGGCGAAGGAACTCAACCAGCTCATGTAATGGACCTGCATTAATGTTCATCGATCTGATCGCTCTTTCCAGCCACTTCAAACTGATGACAGACGAGGCAAATGCCACACAGCCTCGGTGTGAACAGGGGAGATTACGATGCTCTAGCTGGCCTGGCTGGGGAGCAGAAGATAAGAGGCCATAAGGAGCTCTGCTCTGATCGGGTTACTTCACTTATCACTGGCAGACAGTTTACTGAGGGCCAGTTCTTTTCAGCTAATAGTCTCTGAGAGGCCAACATCGTGAGCAAATGGGCAACA
This sequence comes from Lepturacanthus savala, assembly GCA_030544235.1. Taxonomy (NCBI): domain Eukaryota; kingdom Metazoa; phylum Chordata; class Actinopteri; order Scombriformes; family Trichiuridae; genus Lepturacanthus; species Lepturacanthus savala. Next base: position 13,261,603 of record CM060469.1, on the reverse strand, counting down.
GGCTGCAGTACAACTGCACACAGATTGTCCTTTGGTCGTCCATTTGTCTGGTCTCGATGCAGAATGTTGTTATACATGAATCATGTGGAAGCAAAACTAATCTGTAGCTCTTCCTGTTCCTTCATATGTAAGAAAAACATTCATATCCTCCTCCTCCGTCTACAACATGGCACAATCACATTTGCTTCTCTGAGGTTACACATGTATCTACTGGTTCTTGTTTTAGAATAAAAAAACTGTGGAAAAAAAACATCCTTTCTCTGATTAAAAAAATGAAATATCACAAGGAATATTGAAATATTGCTGCCAGGAAAATGTTTGATTTACAGTAGTGAAATAAATTCCAACCTCCATGTCCATTATTTATTGGTTGCATCACAAACCAGTAGGTACAGGAGTAATGGAGGAGTTTGGCAATGGCAAACAGGGGAATTGCAAGCTACTCCAGGCTAATGGTTCATATATAGAAATGTATAGATATGAGACCACAAATGACATCATATATCCACCAGAACATTACATTATGTCCATTTAAATGGGCTGCATAATGTATTTTATTTGATGCTTTTTTCATTATCTTTCTTATGATTTATCAGGCAGTTTGAAATGTCAGTTTCAGGCTGTCCCTTCTTTATCAAAATCGCCCATTTAAAAGAATATATGTGGACTATACCTAATGGGTTATTGACTATAGACAGCATATGGTAAATACTCACCAGTTCAAACATCTGACCACATTAGATTTGCCAGGAAGCTTAATACATTGATTAATAAGGACAAGCTGTCGAGACCTCAGTTTGGGCAACCATTAAAGACTGGAGATGGAGTGTAATTATGTTTTATGATATGGTTTTATGCATGTAACTTGTGTATTCCCTGATTCAGTGCTAACAATGATTATTTATACATTTCTAAAATAAAAAAAAACATCTATTGCCAAATTTAAAAAGCATAATACATGATTTCCTATTCTTCTGAACCCTGAAGGCCTCTCACTAAGACGACTTAAACCCACCTGCTCCAGGAGCTCACATCCTCACAGCCCCTGAGCAGTGCAACAAACGCACAATCCAATTTCCGCCTTGAAACTAAATGGGGATGTCAAGTGATGCTTCTTTTTTGGTGTATACTAATAAGTGCAGGTTTAAACAGACACTAATCCTCTGCTGCTTGCCAGCAGCAATGGCATATTTACAACTCTTGTCATTTCCATAAGAAATTAAACAAAGTGAGTTATTATTTCAAATATGTGCATCGTGGTTAGACACAAATGCTCCAACACCAAATGACTTTGACCATGCAGTCTTTGACCAGTTTTATTTCATCGCCTGCGTATCTACAGTCTCACATACAGTACATTAGGTATGTCTAAGTAAGAGCACTGCAACATGCATACAGATGTCCACACAAACCTGACTGATGTCGCACTAAGCAGATTGGAACTGTTAATAGCACAATGTGTGTGCGTGCTGGAATTGACCAGAATTACTTAAAGCTTCTTACTATGAGTCACAGACTTCTGAGTCGCACAATAACTAAGACAGACCTAGGTCTCATGATTCAGACTATGCTGGGCTCCTAGTTTGCCTTCTGCCATATACAAAACAATGCAGTTATAGGAACACAAAAATCAAGCCAGTTGACCTTCCTGTTAATGGTCTGTGACAGGTTTACTATGCTGGACAGAGGCCTAAATGTTTACACACAATTACTCATTTCAAGGACCCATATACTATACACATACAGGGAAAACGTGTTTGCCTCCTTCCTGATTTATTTTTTTGCATGTTTGTCACACTTGTTTCATTGATTGAAATTGCAAAATTAGTTAAAGACAACACAAGTGAACACAAAATGCAGTTTTTAAGTGAAGGTTTTTTTATTTAGGAAGAAAAAAATCCAAATCCACATGGCCCTGTGTGAAAATCAATTCCCCTCTGTTAAAATATCACTGCAGTTTATCACACCAAAAAGAACATTAAGGTTCATCTTAATTTTGCCAGAAAACATCTTGATGATCCCCAAGACCTTTGGAAAAATACTGACAAGACAAAAGTTCAACTATTTGAAAGGTGCGTGTCCCATCTGGTGAAAAAGTAATGCCCCATTTAAAAAAAAAAAAAAAAAAAAAGATCATCATATCAACAGTAAAATATGATGGTGGTTGTGTGATGGTCTGGGGCTGTTTTGCCATTTAGGGACCTGGAAGATTTGCTGTAATAAATGGAACCAAGAATTCTGCTGTCGACCAAAAAATACTGAAGGACCCACCAGCAAGTTCACCTCTGACTAGTTGAAGAAAAACAAAATGAAGACTTTGGAGTGGCCTAGTCAAAGTCCTGACCTGCATTCTATTGAGATGCTGTGGTATGACCTTAAAAAGAGAGTTCATGCTTAATAATGCTCCAATGTGGCTGAATTACAACAGTTCTGCAAAGATGAGTGGGCCAAAAATCCCTCTACAGCGCTGTAAGAGGCTCATGTGTTGTGTTCACTGATGATGTCTTGACTTATATTTAAATTTGTTTGATCTGAAACATTTAAGTGTGGCAAACATGCAAAAAATAAGAAATCAGGAAAGAGGCAAACACTTTTTCACACAACTGTACAGTATATATAAACTTCCCATAACACATACTATATATTAGTATGATAGTAGAATAGATGCAAACTATCATAATGATACAACCTTCTACAAGCATAAGCTCCCATCACTTGCATGTCTGATAAGGCTACAACTGCAGCAGGCTTGCCTGGTTCTGTCCATTAAATACAGCCACCTACCAGCACCTCATATTATCAAGAATTCACAAATTAATACAAAATATCTTGTTTTGATTCATACAAAAAGAAATGTACAGTAAAACAACAAATTCACAGCCTTGTTTTGAAAGGACAGATATGAAACTGGTATCAATTGTATCATTTAACTCTTGGCAAATAATTGGTTCTTAAAATCTCAAATTGTTAAATATATATATACTTAAAACAGAAGCTTCTTTTAATTTTATAGTGAGGATCTCTTTCACGCACAAATTTACATGCTGAAATATTAGTTAGACTCTTCACAATCCCTGGATAAACCAAATCTTTACACCAATTCAGAAAATAATTAAGGCAAAACACACTAAAACAAACTTTCCAAACCAAACTCTCACATAAAACCCTCCAAAAAGCTGCAGGGTGGTAATCAACTAATGTGAGGGGAAAAAACAAAGCTGATAATGTTAGAAGAAATGTTAGGTGCTTTCAGAAATGTTAGGTGTCTACTGCATTTCAGAAAGGTTAATTAAGAAATAGAAAGGTCATGCTCTCGTTGAGGCATCAGAGACATTCCAATATGGAAAAAAATACCGGTATGGAGGCTAAAGTCGTCTGTCTCTTAGGTCCAGATTTACTGGAAGCTCCAGGGTTTGGCGATTTTCTGGACCGAGAGTGCTGTGTCTAAGTGAAAAACAATAGTTTACCATATTTTTATTCTTTTGAGACTGAGATTTCTACTGAAGAGTTGATCATGAATTTGGCCTTTGTTTCATCAGTATCACATCAATATTTATGACACTTTTTTCACAAAAAAATAAAATTTACTGAGGAAAATATATAAATTGATTGATTACTGACAGTTTTAGGAGAAAAATGGCAGCTGTGAGGATAAGGCTCACTGCAAAGTGCATCCTCACTTGTGCAGGACAACAAAAATTCAAATTAAGCACAATTTGGACTGCCCTCAAACAACTAATATTAAACCTAATTTCGACAGCATTTCACACACCTAATTTTATCTCACATTTCAGCTCAGGGCTACAATAGAAAGTAGGAGAATGAAGCATGCAGAAGCATGATATCCAGCACAAAAGCTTGTGTACCTACCAGCTCGAGAAAGGTATTTTCCAGTGATTTATACTCAGGGGAGGTCTTGTTGAACAGGTCCTCAGAAAACATCATGTTAGTGACCCTCAAGCTAAAGAAAACCACTAACTCATTGCTGCGGCCCACTGCTGTCGTCAGAGGAGTGGCGGCATGTCTCATCGCTGGTCCGGCTGAAGATTCGTACGGCCGTTCATCAGACTCTGATGGGAATCCACTAAAGTTCTCTTCCTCTAGAGACTCAGTCACTTCTATCTCTGTCCCACTCTGACTTGGTCCTACATCCTCTTGAACCGGGCTGTCCGGAGGAAGGCCTGTTGCCGGGTCCTGTCCGCTCTGCCCTCCACCGGACTCCTCTCTGTCCCCGGGGGCATCTGCACTCTCTGGAGGGGGTGGCAAATGTTCCGTGTCTGTTTCTGGTTCAGTGCCATGTTCATTTGGTTCTTCATCAGCTGATTCAGGTTCTTATAAAAGAAAACAACAAAGTTAATAGCATACTAGAATCCATGACTTTCATATTTATATAGCACTTTTCCCATGCACAAAACCAATTTACTCTGTCTGAGATTTCTTGTCTTCAAGGTCAACTTGAACCTGAGGACCAACCCAGGACACTTATGGGTTTGGATCCATGTTTTATACAGGTGTCATTCTATTCCTGGTCCTGTCTCTGTTTATGTGTAGATGGGCGGACCTGAGAAGACCCGGCTATGATCGGACAAAACTCGTTGGTGACAAGGTGGTACCATATGATCTGTGCAAGTGAGTGCCCCTGCTCTGGAGGTGAAGAGTCAGAGGGTACAGATGATTATAGTCAATTAGCAAAGCAGACATGGTAATGAGTAAATAATTGTTATTATAGTTCTAAAGGGGAATTATTATTTTTACTATGAGTTTTTCCTTATTAGAACTGGGCGGTATGATCAAAAATTGATATCACAGTATTTTTTTTAAATTATGTGTCACAGTATTGAACAGTATTTTCTTTCATGGATGACTCTGTGTTGACTCCATTTTCTAAAAATTTAGAGAATAATTATTGCAGTAATATGACTTAGAATGACTAGACACGTATTAACACAGGTTTGACTGGTCCCACAAAATGCTGCGGTATTGGGGTATATCAACAATTCATAGCATAAAAAACAGCAGCATTTGGTATGAAACGGTATACCAGGCACCCAGTCCTCTCTGTTACCATGGCAGAAGCTGAAATAAGTGGATTAGTCACTGTTTCAATCAGCAAGAGGAAAAATAACAGAAAACCAACTTTCTCGGCAAGGAGGGATTAAATGCATCATGGCGAAGCACTGGGGAGAAGGCTACTAGCGTTACATTTGGTAGGATTGTTGTCTAACATTTGGTTATTCAGTGAATTTGTCTCGGAGGCAGCCTTACTGTCTGTCACCAGCTCTTCAGCCTGGCCTCCATCATCAAGTTGGACTGGTGATATTTCCTCCTCCACTGGCTCTGCTTCCTCTTCCTGCTCCGTGATGGTTTCCAGAACTGTATCTGGAGTTTTGACATCAGTCGCCTCCTCTACAACTTCCTCTGTGGACTCCTTCTCTATTGCTGCCATTGGAGGAGCCTCATAAGTGACAGCAGTGTCCTCTGGCAGGACGTTTGGAATGAAAGGCACAAAGGTGTGTGTTTCTGGTTGGATTGTAGAAGCCGCCAAAGAGTTTCCTATCAATGACACTGTGGGGAAGAAACTTTGGGTGGTGTCGTCCTCAGATAGTTCGCTGTCAACAGGAGACATGCTGAGCTCCGCAACTGGATACACTGTGGTTACTGGAAAGAAAGAGATGTAAAATGAAGGATGCTAAAACATGTAGACAGATTTAAATCCTATGCTACTCTATCATTTCCTTCTTGATATTATGCTTACCAGCCTCGAAGCTGAGAGTGTCTATGTCCAGCAGTAGTGACGGCTCCTGTTTTAAGGCCTTTGCGATGATGTCATGCAGTTTAGGTGAAGGTACATCCTCATCTGTGTCTGTTACTGGCTCCTCAAGACCTTCCGGGTCACCACTGAGTCCATTAAAGACCACAGCGTAACGCACAGACACATCCTCCGATCTGATCAACACCACAAATCATGTCACAAACTTAATGGATAAACCTCACTGCTAATGGATGCCTGCGAAAGCAGAGATTCCTGAGTCATCCAGCAAAAGAAGATATTTTGGGCTGATGATAGTATCTCTGGAGACGTGAGCAATAAAAAAACTTCAATAAAAGTCACTTCAGGGGAAAAATATGATACATTTATGTTACATTTTATGTTGAGTCTTTTATATTATTTACTGTTTCGTCTTGTCAAAATCAATCATTATTACAAGGCAAAACTATAGAGACAAACCCTTGAATAAAACATCACGCAACTCACCGGTATCCCAGAACACGAATTTCTTTGAATCCTGGAACTTTTTGAAACACAGGAAGCATCTGCAGAAAAGAGAAGAGATTTGCATTCGCTGCATCGTCACCACACTGCTGTTGTTTAGCAGATATAAAAAAACAAAAACCTAAATTCCAGTTGGACTTTATAGTCACAGCACTGCATGCTGCTCACATTACTTTGTGACGACATTCAGTGTGGTGACTTCTCTCTAGAATAGCCAAGCCAATTGTATGCTAATGATTTCACACCATTAGAAGTCACTCCTGGGAGCTGTGGTAAGATTTTCCAGTCAATGCCTTCGTAGGCACAGATAATCTAAAGAATTAGATTGTCCTATTCAGGGATCTGGGTCATTAACGGTTCTCTCAGGTGCAACTTTAAAGCTGTTAAATCAATCAGGGTAAGTTTTACTGCTACGAATTCAATGTAACCAAAGTTGGCAATCACAATGAGGTCACTGTGAGAGGATGAAGGATAAGGGTGAGAAGGTGAAAATGCAGCTGTGTGGAGGGGGAGGGTTGAGTAACTCACTAAAGTTGTATCCTCATCAGCTCCTTTAACTGTCCATAAGAACTTTAGAAGCTTTACAATTTTAACAACAATCGTACCAAAGGGATCCCTTTGATGGCATTTTGAAGTTTACCATGCATCTGAAAACTGTGGATGGTTCATACTTGTCTCTTACCTGATCTGTGAGCTCTCCCATCATGTGATTGTACTGATTCACTGTAATCCCAGGGTCACGAAGCAGCCTGCTGTATGACGGATCCATGATGCCAATGCTGAATTCAACAATGTAATCCTCATACTTTTCTTTTATCATGTTGGGTTCTTCAGTTATCTGACAAAGACAAAATTCTACCAAGTGATCATGATCCCAGATATCTTTTGTCCAGAGATTTTAACAGAGATTCAGTGCAAATGGGATTCTGAATAACAAGCCTCAAGCTTTGTGTGTTGACTCACCACGTCAGCTTCAGTTGGGAGCAGAATCAGTGGGGGAGTCCAGGTGCCTGAGACAAAACACAAACTCACGACTTAATTTATGAGGCTTTTATGAAAACATAAATGACAGGTTAGGTCAACAAGTAAATGATTTGCACTTGTGTGTCTACAACTCACAATCTCTTCTTGGATCCGGCGTTCCAATTGCAACTCTGGAAATGAAAGAACATTTGTGTGTTTGTGTTTAGAGTCAACAAGCATTATCTCAAACATCAATAGTTATGTGGTTTTATTTTACATTTATTGACTATGTTGAGGAAGATTTAGTTGATGGGGGAGTTCTTTTGAACAGAGGTGTTTATAGCTCCTTTGATAGCTTCATTATATCCATAAATTAAACAAGCTGAAGATATACTATAGTATTCCAAATAATTACCACTTTGTGCTCTCAAAAACATCAAAATCAAGGGGTAAAACTGTTTTCTATTACCATCATTTGCTTCAAAAGTGTACCTTACAAACTGGAACCTCACAGGAAACTTTTTAAAGGTTCCTTCCAGATATGTTTTAAGACACGATTCCTACATTTATACCTTCTCTACTTCTTCCTCTTTGAAATAATTATACAAATCTAAAACATCTAATATGCAAACTCTTACTGAATAGTCTGTTCTCAATGTTTGTGCACTGTTCCCACATCGATCTTTTGTAAGTTACTGCACAACTGCCTCTAAGCTAGTCTCAAATCCTGCCCCTAGGTACACGACTTGACCCCAAATATAACTTTCCACTCAGCAGATACAAACAGCTTTCCGGTGTAAAATTCTGCTGCACGCACATCTTTCTCTGCAGTGAAGGTCAAACTAAAGGAACACAAAGAGTCACACATCTTTGGGCAAGTTTGCACCTACCCTTCACTTTCACCCTGCTCTGCTACTCTCTGGAAGCAAAAAGGACAAGATCAACACTTTAGAGTCACATTGAAGATCTATTAAGTCATAAAAGCAACAACCTAAAAGCACACAAAAGTGTGTAAAGTGAACTGAAAGTATATAGGTCACGTTGGTGCAGCACTTACTCTTGCCACCATGTCCAGGTGCTCCTGAGAGCTGCTAAAGTTCTGGGCCAGGTCGTCCATGCACAGGTTTTCATGCTGGCAGGTGTAAACCCAGGCACCATACTCCTCTGTGTTCGGGACCCTGTCCAAGAAGATGCGAAACGCTTCCCAAATCGCTTCCTGACAAACTGAAGAGATATTCTACTTAGATTTTTTTTTCTGTTTGATTTTTTTTGTAGAGACAAGATATCATCTAATCTTTCATTAAAAAGCCACACACTTTATAGAGCAGGGGAGTTGAACTCAATTTATTCATGGGTCACATCCAGCACAATTTGATCTCAAGTGGGCCAGACCAGTAAAAATAAAAACATTTAAATAACACCTACAAATCTCTCCCTGTTATGTAAAGGAATAGATTATTAAAGAATACACAATTAATCTTCAATAAAAAAAGAGATGAACAAAAACATGAAAAAGTGACATTTTAGCAATATGTCCATTATTCCATATTGATACATTTCAATTTAAACCATTCACTCACTGAACAATATTTATGTTTTTAAGTAGCAGGTGAAGTTATCTCCTGTCAAACCACAAAAATAATGTTGTGTACAATTTACAAATCAAAACTGTAAATATTTTATCCCTTGAGCCTTGACAGATGCTCACTGACTCCATATTTCCATGAAGAAATAGGAACCGATCCATATTTTGTCACACTTTGTACAGTCGGCCGCATGTTTAACACCCCTGGTATAGAGGGGATGTAAATAACTGTGGCTAAAGGAGATTTTTATTATCGACCTTGACATCTCTGCATGTGAGGAGTTTGCTCTGATTTAGAAATTATCTGTAAACTTAGCTTATTCTTTTAGAGAATGAATTCAGTGCAGATCATAGCCGCCTGTGATGCCTCATAAATGTGCTAAATGACAAAATATATTTACCGTGATACAATGGGAGCAGCAAAAAATGGGTCATAATGTCTGTTTCAGCAAATGTCAAATTGTATGTTGAAAAGTTGTGTGTCTTGTGAAGTTTTTGCAAACATTAAACTCCTGAGCACAAACAAGGCCTGAAGCTACAGTTTTATCTGCCTCTGCAGGGGAACAAGCTGTGAAATTTATTCTCTGACAAACTAATTTTCCGGAGCGGTGCGATTACCTCCAATACACCAAATGAATCCGCCTCATTTATAAATCACACGCCACAGCGGCTGTTGTGGAACAGTTTGTGTTACCAGCCAATTGTAAAAGCCACGGTGGAAAATCCCAGCCTCTTAAATCACTAACAATCCATCACTCTTGCACACTTGCATATAATTTCATTACATCAAGTGTATCTCTGTGTGTGTGTCTTTAAAGTCAGAAAGTCGTTTTCACTGGCATCCTGTTGATGTCATTAAAAAAAGATAATAATGTCTTGATAGCATATTTTAGAAAATAAGGTCTTTTGTAATTAATGTATGCATTTTAAAGTCATTTTTTATCCAACTGCAGAGGTATCTCTGTTGGATTAAGCACTTTTTTACACAGTCAATGTTTTGGAAAAAACTGCATCATGTTCAGTCAGGATTACGCATAAAACATTACTTATAAAATGAATTCACAGTGAGCTCACGTCTAAACATCAATGGTAGACATTTCCCTTCACCTCTGAGCTTGTAATAGGCCCGATGGCTGCCAATGACCGCATTCATCGTTTCCTGGGGGCAGACTTTGACCCCTGTGGTGTGGATCGTTGACCTCTTTGCCCGCTGCCGCTCCTGATCTGCTCTGACATTGGTGGTGTGTCTGATCGGCCTCGAAGCTTCCAGAAAATGGCGATACTTCACATCCCTGAGTCCATAAAAACCGTGGTCATGAAGGTCTGCAAGAGCAGGTGATGAAGTTGTAAGTTTCAGAGGAGAAAAAAAATACAATGGTGAAGAAAGGTTTTTTGCTAAATTCGTTTTGTGTTTCTTGCTGAGCTGCATTAAGTGATAAGACACAGGTAGTTCTGAGGGAGACCCATTTTCATCTAGATGGAAATGGCTCAAGGTAATAATAATAATAATAATAATAAGTCTTTTCTACTAGATGTTGCCAAATGCCACTACATCTTACAGACTATACCTTTAAACACCTATTATCAAACTAATTGATTTGACAGATATTTACCATCTCACTGTGAATTAACTACTTTTTGCTGTTTATAAATCACATCTTGATTCGTAAAAGCATATTGCACTTGGCAGATATCTCAGCCTATTTGAAAGAAACAAATCTTCTGTATGTGTGATTTTTCAGGTTCAGCATACTGTGAAAACTGCCTGGACCCTGAAGTTATATAGGTGCTGGTTTATGACTAGAAGGTTGTCATTCTACATTTTGGGAAAAGTGCAGAGATGTGTAGAGAGAGTGTCACAGTAACACTCTGTTCCCTCTGAGGAACGGTCACTGCGATGCCCTTGATCAGGAGAACTGCCCTCATTTTATGATCAAGTCGTTTTTTGTCTGTTTTTCTGATTTTTGTGGAGATATAAAAAGACAAAGGGCCATTTTTCTGTATTACCCAGGGTCAGCTGAGTGTGTTTGCCTCTGCAGTGGGTGAATATTCTAGACACCTGCATAGACTTCTGTCATACTGAAGCGTAAAATTAAATTACCTTTGTTATTATTAAGAATAACATGACAATGAAGTGTAGTTAAGTTATTTTGGATTCTTGGATTGAAAGAGCTGCTTAAGGGTGTACCTGTGGAAAATATGTTTGGACATTTTATAGAGGATTATTCAATCATATGATGGTAAAATGTTTTACTTATATATTTGCAGTCACATCTGATGATGCTTTTCTTAAATGTGAAACATGTATGCAGGTTATCTGTGCACCTATCTGTGTATAAACTCTTTATTTTTTGTGCACAGGAGAGACCCTGATCCTGAGTTGTAATTTGTGTATGTTTGAATCTATATCTAAAGCCTTTTAACATTTAAATTAATGACAACATATATTTGTTTTATTTGTGATAACTTAAAATAATCTGTTTGCTTCAACCTTCAAAAAGTTTCCGTTAGACATTTCAAGATAAACTGAACAGATGAATTACATTAATCAAAAAAATGTATTTATTTTGAATTTACAACTTAAAAGAATTGGTTTGCTCCACCTTCAGAAACCAGTGTGCATGGGGTAAAAGGAATACAGGCTAAAATGAACAAATTATTCACATTTACTGTCAAATATTTCATATGATTGATTATTGATTAAGATTTTATTTTGCTCAGTGTAGTCTACTGTAGTACAGAGAACGATTTAATTATAAAGAATTAGAAAAAAGCATAAATGGAGCTACTATAAAGTTTACAACACAAGCATTCATTGATGTTTTTCTTGAAATAAATGTCAGAGTAAGAATAGAACACAAAACTGTGTTAATCACTCAACAATGAACAAGCTTTCCTCAAATCACAACTTGGCCCGACATCAAGAACAAGGAAAGAATGTGTGGGCACTGACATCGTGTAGCCTGTAGCTTTCTGAGCTAATATCCCCCTGTTCAGTGACTGTCAGGCATTTCCAAACATTTTAGCCGGTCAGAAGGAGGCCTGAACTTTTGCCAAATCATGTGTGTTTTCATTAATAATCACGCCACCAAGACAAAATTTCAATGGGATTTTCAAAGTCGGTAAGCCATAATGCACAGACATCAGGGCCTGAGTGAGTGGAGGGAGAGTCAGATCGGGCCTTAAAGCCAAGTGCAGCCACAGAAGGCCTCACAGCGGAATTACAAGCCAGAAAAGATTATCGTCCTGTGACACTGGGAACAGAATGGCTTTTGTTTCCTTCAGGATAATGAGCTCGGCTCAGCCTGGCACATCACACCGAACGAGACAAGCAGTGCAGACACAAATGTTATCACTGGTGAAATGATGTTATCTGTCTCAGTGCACTTCGATAATATGGCACAACTCATCGCCCCGGTTTTATTCACAGTGAATATTCATGACCTTAAAGTACAGAGTAAGCTGCTTCACATCGTTCTCACAGTGAGAAATCTGAGTTGAGCTCGCAGAGTTTGCAGAGGAAGTTCTTTAAAACTGCAGAGTAACACACACTTTTAAGGTCTTGTCCTTGATCTAGTCAACCAGACCAGATGCAACTTATAAAAGAATCTGTCACTAGAGAAATGTGGATTTCTCGTCAACTAAATTTAAAGGTGTATTTTTTGTTTCTTAAAATTTGTGAAATCCAGTCGCTCCAATGTCAATTATGTAGATGTTTGTAAGAAAATGTATACAGTCCGTCTTCAAATTCCATCTTCACTTGCTGCATCTGTGAAGCAAGTGTTGCTTTTCTAACTTTGAAAGAAAGTTGCGCAATATACAGTGTGAAAATAAAAAAAAAAACACCTTTTTCCAATTGTAACACAAAGCGAGGCCAAAAATAAAAGTATATTTAATATAACAATAACAATTCCAGCTTCTCCGATCTTACCTTTGAGTCGACTTGCTTGGAGGTTAAACAGACACAAAGTGAAGAATAGTCCTGACTTCAAAAGCATGATGGGCTAATTTATGTGGTTTTTCAAGCCCAAAGTTGTCATTTGTAAAGAGAGCGATACCATAAAAATCCAGAATGTCTTTATCTCATGCCATTTGCCTCCTCGTCAGTGCTCCAGAGGTCCTCAGCCTGTTGGCGTCCACTGGTGTCTGTAGCACAGCTCAGTTCCTCAGCAGCAGTTTGGGTCCTGGATGCTGTGGACAACAGAGGTGGCTGCATGGATGGATGAGCAGAGGGAGCGAGGGAGGGAGCAGAGGCAGAGAAAGAGGGAGACAGATGGAATTTTGTCTTTTCTTCTTTCTCCTGTGCTGTCAGTGTGACAACGCTGACAAGGTTAAAAAAGCAGGTTGTGTTTTTGAGTCTAATCCCTTTACCTGCTTCTTGCTGCATATAATCCCCGCGGGGCCACGTGGCCGCCCGGGCCTCATCCTGTTAGCCACCTTCTGGACCCTCAGCTGTCAGCTGAATAAACACGGGGATCTGCCAAGCGGCTTCCACCAGATGACTATTCCCCACAGCCCCCGCTCCCCCCCGATTCAATCGCTGATACCCAGCAGCTTTCTATGTGCCGGCCTCTGTTCTCTCTCGGCCGCGCCTGAGTTCCCACACAATATCTTTTCCTCTCAAGCCAGAAGTTTTGCTTGAAAAAGTGATAACGGTCTATGTGGATCCAACCCTGCTCCTTCCATTTGTCTGTGTGTCGTCCGTTGATAAAATCACCCGTTGACCCTCTGCTGAATGCACCTTTACCTGAAAAGAACTTAAAAGAACTTCCTGAAAATTGTTTGTTTTATAGCTCAGTTTTTCCAGTGTCCCTGTGAATGAGGCACTTCTTATCTTTCTTTTCTCCACCCAAAGATATTTTGCACATGTGCATAATAACACGGGTTAAAAAAAATAAAAGGAAATCGGGTGTAATTTTCTGATTGTAGTGTTGGAGGCATGTGTGGCCTCTGCTGTTCTGGTGTATCAGGGTATCAGGGTGGGGGAAGGCTCCATATTCTAAGTCCCCTCCCTCAACCCCTTCCTGTACAGAGGATTAGCCGCTCTTGTTAGTTGTTAACGATTTGCCGCAGTAAATAAGCCTCTTCAAGAGTGACATAATTCATGCAAGGAGTTTTTTGACACGGTAATCTGAAGTATGAACTAATGATTGCTACTGAACCGTGACCCCTTTCTTCGTTAATCCAGCACACAGTGACCAATGTTCTCATTTGGAGTTGTTTTTTTGTTTTTGGTAAAACTCACTCTTTTTCTCACTCTGTCTTAGGCTTTGCCAACTCCTGAGGGAAGCATCTCTTTATCAGCTATATGCTCCACTTTGTTCACCAGCCTGTTGCTAAATTGCCAAACTGTATTTTTGCTGGTTGGTGCTGGGCAGGTGCCTTCTTTAATTAGCTGATGCTGCCTGTAGCTGAAAACATTGATGAGCACAGTGCGACTGAATTGAAAAGTGAAGTCGCAGAACATAAGAGAAACAAACAATGAGCTGAAAGATGCTAAACACATCTACAGAGCTGTGAATCAGGTGATAATTATCAGTAAGTTCTTCATGACGCACATCACACATGGTTAGTTGTTAGTTCTTATTAATGATGTTTTTCTGTGTGGAAGTTGAAATCAGTCACAGTCAGTTAAACACCACAAAAATGTGAGAATGCTTTTAGTTCTCTTTAAGATCAATCTGTAACAAACATGACAAGATTGTAAACGGATCAGACCAGGGGCTTTTACAATGACTTAGTCTGCAAATACGGGTACAGACAGACTCTCTTGATTGAAATGTAACCATATTGCCACCCTATTGTATGTGTGCAGTGTCAGACTCTACAGGTGGTAAAAAGTGTGGACAAGCAGGTGTGGGAACAGATGGGCTCTCACCATCAAAATATAACAGTATTGAACTGAGATTCCAGCTTCGTCCCCAATATACGTGCGAGGGAGAGGGAAAGGTGACCGTTTTGCCAGAGTAGGACTGTAAAACACATACCGTGTGCTGCAGGTGTGAGAAATATACCATCGTTAGGTCATTTGGTTCACATTTTTGTTTCGTATATTATATTACATTGTTAATTGGCTAAAATTCAATTAAAATTGCACATTACTGCTACTTTCTTAAGCTTTAGTATGGTTAGTAAGATATGGTAAGGCTACAAGTTTCTACAAAACAAAGGGAAACTCAACTCTAAACAATGCAGGTTGCAATATTATATTGTATATGTGTGTATGTAATATAATATTGCAACCTCTATTGTTTAGAGTTGAGTTGCCCTCCGTCTTCTCCTCTTTTGCTTGGGTATTGCTATATCGTCACCCTTTTAAAATTATATAACAATGGGCAATGGTCTAAATCATCTCTTGATGATGCTGTCACGTCTGGTAAAATCGCCTTAATCCTTGAATTGATCATGATTATCTTTATGCCCAATAGGACAATGTGGGACTTGGGCCATTTTATTTTTGCCTACGTCAGAGTTTCTTATTCTTTAGGAAAAAAAATGCTTTACCTTGGGCAATTTAACAAGCTTTCATGATGATGGCTCGTTCAAGAAGCAAGAAAATAGTGCAGAAGAAGCTCTAAACATGATTGTTGAATGAATTTCTACTGGGGAGGGATAAAATTTATCATAAAGGTAATAATATTTTATCATAATTTGTGAAATTTTGAAAGTGTATCAATATAAAGCATATCAATAAACTCAATAAATATGTAGCCAAATATAGAAAAAGAAAGGTTACAGGATCTTCAGTCCCTTAATCATGTTGATGCCTGTTGAGTGTCATCACTTCATTGAAAATGTGTCACATCTCGGGTTTGAAAAAGTCAAAACTGGATATTAGAAATGCAGTATGTTACGTTTAATAAAAACACAGGCAAAGAAAACCTGGGAAAGTGATGAAAAAGGGAACTACTTCCTGGCCAATTTGATTTACCTGACATTTGTTTAGTGTAACTCCAGGTAATAATAACAGGTAATAATAATCTGAGGTAATAATCTAAAGTTACACTAGAATGTTCAAAAGTCATCTGGATACTGGAAGCTCATCTGGATATTTATTTCACTTGAGTAAGAGTCTGCTTAGTAAGGTATGGTTATCTTATATCTTGTTTACTATGTAATATTTGCATTTTACAGTTTATAAACATGGAAGATCTTATTTCAATGAGGCTTATTTCAATGACTTTGTTCATTGAGAAAATTATAGAACCAAGGCAGAATTCAATTAAACTGATGAACTGTATTTTAATTTACATGTACAAAGTTTAGATTTTGTGTATGTCATATAATCAAACCTGCCTGTCCCAGTATGTGACGCTGACCCTAATCCCGCAGGATTAAGGTCAGCGCAGAGGTCAGAAATCAAGTCTATAGGTCAAGCTTAAGTCAAACATCTTTGGGGTCAGGGTGAGGATTAGAAGTCATTTAAAAACATTCAGCTGTGAAGTTCAAGTCTAAAATAAGATGACACTAATACAACATCCTTTGAATCATTTATGCTTTAAGGAAGTCCACCAGACTAATCATGCATTTTAGTTCTAAAGTCAATTTTATATTTATTTCAAAATACCAAAAACAAATCTTATCTCAGGCAGGAATTCATTCAGATATTGTTGACCTTCTCCCATTGACTGATGGCTGGAATCATTGTCCAATTAGAGAGGTCAGTTTAAATTATTCTACAAAGGGAAAGTGGTACTTGCCATCTGTCAGAAGGGTTTATTTCATTAGGGAGAGAGTGTGTGACAGTGTCTCTGGTTGGCAGAGTTTGGCACAGCAGAAGACACCTCTGCTGTTTGATCCATCATCTGTAGCTATTACTGTAGCTTTATGTGAATGTGAATACCTGCATGTGTGCATTCTTTATTGCTGCAGCCACAGAATGTGTTTGTCTTATGGGTATTTTTCTAGAAATAATTTCTCTTGAATGTCAGAGATTACCACTCCAAAAGAGTTGTTTTACAAATATAACGACAACTGTCTGAGCTGCCTTGTGAAGCCAAAATGCGGGAGCTGAATTTGAATTGAAACTAAATTCTAACTTGTTGGCGTCAGGGTTAGGGTTAGTCAGGGTGAGTCACTGAGTCTGAAAACTTTTTTAAAAATTCTGTAGTTATTGTTCTCAGCTTTTTTCACAACAGTGAGGCCTGAAAACTTGATTTCTAAAAGCTTGTCCAAAAGCTTTTGTCCGTCCTTTGGAGAGCTGAAACAGACGAGTACCTCTGGCTGTAGCATTCCAATATTAATCATGTTTGTTATATACATTCCTCTTTGGGGAAAATCCAATCCTGGCTGATTATCAGCGTGAATCACCCTGCTGGACAACAAAATTGCTGCTGCCAGCGTGGAGTCGAAGTGAAAGTGCCAACAACATGTCTTTGACCTGATTCTGGAGTTAATACATGTGGATGTTCTTAGTCTCCACATAATCTGTGGTGATCTGTTCAAGTGTAGTAGCCTTTAGATTAACGCCATTCAACTGCTGAAATTCCTCAACCCATAAACACTCTTGTATATTAACATCTGACCAAACAGTGAACAGACGGGCTAAATCTGTGCCATTTACATATAAATTCATAATTAACATTCATTCTTCATCTTTTTTCAGTAATCTATTTAGTAATTCTCTGCAATAATTGATTAATAATGTGCAGTAATAGTCCACAGTGTAATTCATTAGCCCATGTGCAGCTGCTGCCGTTGTGTGTTTTCTGCTGTTTGTTTTCTCTTGTACATGGTGTTTATATTGTCTTACTACTACTTATCTTATACTACTAATATACTTACTTATACTTTACTTCTGATATCTATATTTCTATCTTTTCTTTTTTGACTGGATGTAAATTATCCTACACTTATGTAAATTATTTTATTATTGAATGCCTATATCTGTTTTTCTCTTTCACTTTCCACTTTGCTGCTGCAAAGATGTGAATTTCCCCATTGTGGGACAATGAAGTGAATCTTATTTTCTCTCATGCATAATTATCAGTGATTCAGTGTGATAAAAATGTGTATTTTAACTAAAATATTATGGTTTTCCAGTGAGAAAATATATTTTATGTCCGAATTGAGAATAGAGTCACACAATGATATAAAAGAAATAGGATTTCTGAAGGATCATGATTATATTTCATAGTGAAGTGTGCTATTAGATGGCAGGGATGGGTTGAAATCCTTTTTTATAGTTTCTATTAAGGTGCTATATGATGTATCTTCATATTGCAATGAAGACGACGTGCAGGATTTTTACTTGATAATATAATATATTATACAGATATTTTTCATGAATTATGCATGTAATGTCCTGGAGACGGAAAAGGCACCAATTACTCAGAATGGCTCGAGAATATCAACTCATACGTAGATATATATATTCACGGATAAACAATATGTAAAGTAGGAATTATATGTGAGATACTGTCTATTTTTGCTTGGAATTTGTTGGATTTAGCAGTATGAATAGTTTAGTTGATACCAGTTTTTTTAAGTTCATTTTTTATAAACTTTGAATTGTTTTCTGTCTTAAAACCACAAAACTTGGGTTGAAGGAGACTTGGATTTATTATTAATATTTCTACCATCTGGCCCCAGTCCTGCGCCTGATGCAGGATTATTGATGTAACCGCAAGGCTGCCAAGTCAGTTATTGTTCTCTCCAGACATCCAGTAAAGAATATGATGAAGGGGCTACGCTCTTCAGGATATCATGCACCTGTGTGTCCCACTTTGCTGAAACACCAACAGAGGGCAGCATGTGAAACTGTCCTGGCAGGAGGCAAAATATGTTTGCTAGTGAGGAGAAAAAGTACCGATTCTGCAGATCCACTGCACAAGACCAGCTCTGTGTTCTGATTACGCTCTGAGGCACATATTTTAGGAAAAAGTAGAAATCAATTATTTCTTCAGAATAAATTAATTTAGAAATTGTCATTGAATGCAATATGTGAAGTTAGTGACAAATTAGAGCCTGCGTCCTGAAAAGCTCATGAAGAAGTTGTCTGGACCCTTAATTAGAGTCTCTAAATAGTAGATTGCTTGCAGAATGTATTGCCTGTTTCAGACTGATCATACACATACAAATGAGTGCATGTTCAGAATTAAATGCATTCTCCCTTCTTGTGAATGCTCGTAGAAAAGGTAAATGGGAATTGAATGGAGAGAGAAAGAGCAACGAAATCTGCATCCAGACTCAAATGGGACATTGAGATTATGGTCAGTGTCTTAAACCTCTTGATGTTAACTGCCAAAACACAAAAAATAATTGCATATAGCTACTAAATAAAAATGCTGACATGTTTAGTGTGATAGATTATCAAATGTTCAACTTTGAAGTTTCTCTTTGATGATCTGAAAATGATCCGCAATAATATAAGAATATTTATTCCGTAGTAAACAGGCTGCACCCTGCAGGAATACTGGTGTGGCCATTAAAAGCCAAACCAGGCTTTGTAAATAATTAATTCCCGCAGCCTAAAATGCTCAGACTTTAAAAAACAAAAAAGAAATATGATAAGTAGTTTCACAATGACCTTTGATAGAGGATACAAGCTCATGGGTCCAATGAAAACATCAGAAATCAGAATAACAAATGAAAGTTGTTGTAATTGTGCCCACTTGGCAGTTTTCTAATGGAATTATTATTAGCATCATAAAGCCACAGGGCCCTATGAAAACCAAAAAAAAAGTCATAGCAAAAACATGCACTTTAACATGAATGGTTCAAATAATAGTAATGAAGTTATTCCAAAGACGGATTGTCTCATTATAGGGAGCAACAACATCAGTGCATCCTGCTGTAGAAAAAATTAAAACGTGAAAGCTAAATAATTAATTTTGAGTCGACAAAATTATGTTTTTTAGTCAGTTTGAATTTGCCTCACAAAGCACCAGAATGTCTTAAAAATGTGTCCATATGCATCTTGCATAACATACTAAAGGTCCACCTTAAAGTGGCTAGAAGGAACTTCTAACTGGTTATGAAAGGGTCTCGTGCCTCCTCTGATGCATCTACACGACAGCAGACAGGAGACAACTCAACAGAGTTGACTCGTAGCCACTTTAGCACGAGATGAAATTCCGCAGTCTGCACAATGACCTCGAAACACTGGATGGCGGAATCATTTTAGAACAGCACATGTGATACCTATGTTACAGAAAGACTAACCGTATAGGGGTCACTTTAACCCTGCAGGTTGAAAATATCAAACACTGATTAGATTAAACACCGAGGGATGATGCCGTTTGAAAAGGTGATATAATACATTAGGGAGTTCGCTCCTGGAAAAAAAAAAAAAAAACATGATTGAGTCATCCTGATATTATACATAAGACAGAATGTCAGCCTGAGAGCGCTTTAAGATCGGGGAATAAATGGGCTAAAAATGTCACTTGTGATGATGGCCTAAATAGGCTCGTGGCTTTGTGAAGAATTATATCTAAAGCTCCACAGTTGACAGGTGGAAGTCCAGAGATTAATCGCTCGTGTCTTTGTTCTCTGTAGAGTTGCAGGCGTAGATGCCCGGGGGGGTTTCTTCCGGCTGTCGAAGCTGAAGAGGAGTTAAAAGGGTGTAGCCCCAACGCTGGTAGAAGGGAGATGGAGCAGTGGCTCCTGGTATCCAATGAAATGGAGCCTCTTTATCATGTTCCCCTGTGGCAGGCTTCATTTTATCTGGTAGGAAGCGAGTGAAGACATAGGACGAACGGGTGGAGGGGGGGGGGGGCATAAGGAAGCAGATGCCACGAAGAGATTGAAAGAGTCGGAAAGGAGGGAGAGGAAAAGGAGTAAAAGTGAGGGATGATGAAGGGCAGGCAGAGTGAGGAGCTGATATGAAGGAAGGAGGAAATTGAAAATTAGTGGGATGAATCTTGAGAAACGTGACTGGAGGAGGGAAAAAAAAGGAGTGAGAAATGGAGAAGGAGGTCAGGCCCAGTGACAGCCCATCAGGGATGCATCTCTATCCTGGCATATTAATCCACACCTGCATACGGCTCACAGCTGGCAGCACAGGAAGCAGGACTAAATCCCTGCAGGACGCAAACCTGTCAAAACCAGGCCGACATATATAGTGTATCACTGGGGTCTTGGTATTTTTGGCTGACTTGATTACAGCATATTTAATCATGATTATTTATATTATATTTATTTAAAAAGATGGTACTAATTTAAATATTGACACTTATATCTTTAAGTCACTTAAAACCTGCCTGAGATGTTGCCTCTGTGCCCTTATTCTTGTTATTTATTTTTATATTGTATTTCTATTCTATATTTTTTATTACTGAACACTGGGCTGCCCCCGGAACCAAATTTCGTTCATCATATGTGTAGACATACATGTGCTGAATGAAAATTAAGAATTCTTGAATCAATTTTGTGTGGATACTTTTGTTTTTATTATTTTTAATTGTCTTTTTTATTTTACATGTTTTTTACATTATATTTATTTATTTATTTAGTCATGATGGGAGATATTGAGCATGGATTCTCAGAGTTCTAGAGAATGTTGGATTGGGGTTTGGAAAGATCTGAGTCTGTGGGGTGGAGAGGAGCATACTGTGTGTTTACTTTGAGATTAAGTGGATCAGACATTTTTAATCACGTCAGCGTGACATTAGTGAGAGTAAAGAGCTCCCGCTGTATCTGAAGATGCTCAGCTTTCTCACTGCATTTGAAGTCTGACTGGTGAAGGGAGAGGAATGACTTTATTTGCGGTGATATTCAGAGATGAGCCAGGAAACATGCATGTCACCATGCAAAACGCAACACAATTCATTTCAAACTGAAGTAAAATGTAGAGGTAAAAGATGGACTCACTGACCAATGCATAACAAAGTAATATAAAATAAAGTTTATAGAATAAGAGAACAATAAATTATGGGTAGTTAAAATGATAAAAGATAATACGAGCAATGAAAATAACTAAAAAATAAGTAAAATAAATTATAATTATACAGATTCTTTTTCAAAATAAAATAAATAATGATGATGAAGCCTCAGCCCTGTTTTCAGTTTTCCTGCTATAAATGATAATAAATATGGAATATGTCAGACGCTGCTGTTACAGGGCAAATATACATAAGAATATTGCAAAGAAAAAATCCACCATTGTTTTTTCCTACATATAAATACTTTATTTAAAATTTAAAACAAAACCAAGCTGACCCAAATCAGAAAATAGGCCAAATTATCTACAATTCTAAGTATAATGATAACAAGATAAACTTCAGATACATTTTGTCCATAAAATCATAGAAATCATTACAGAACATGAAGAATCTATTCTGTAAAATGTTTGAGGAGATTATAAATGGCCCATTTATATAATCACAAACAGCTCAAATCTAAATTAGATATCAAAATAGTCATTAGTTGCAGCCCCACTACTGATATTATATTAAACTATTTTCTTATTGTTTAGATGATGTGGATATTGATGTTGATATATATTTATACTGCAACAGATAAAAATACTTTATTTAACGTTTAAGGTTTTCTTTTGTAATATCTGCATAAAACCGAATGCTGCCCCTGTATCAGAGGCTTTTGGAGTTTTACAGGTTAAATAATACATTAAATATGTATAAATAATAAAAACCATATAATCATAAAACACTGTAAAAGCTAGAATAGAGGTGTTTTAAATTTATATTTGAAAATATCACTACCAGCTCCTCTGAGATAATCTGAAAGTCTTGTTCTGCTTTGTAGAACAGCTAAAAGAGAAGAACCAAAGCAGCTGAGGGGCTTCCTGCTTCATAAACTAAAAAGCTTCTTTTTTTTTTCAGACTCTAGCCATAGTTTCCTTTAGTACAGTAAAAACCTTCTCCGTTCATAAAATGTGTGAGTGTTGCTGCAGGCTAAAGGTTCATCCATGGTTTCAACTCCAGACTTAACCGCACATTGAATCCGCTAAAACTGCATCAGGGCTTCTGCTGCAATACTCGATGCAATACTTTCCATATCACCTCACACTGACAGATATGATTCATATTTCACTTTCTCAGGTTTTCCCAGGAGTCTCTTCTGTTTTCATGGCACACAGCTGGAGGAAACCACTTAAATTGTTCTCATATGATTATATTCGGGGCTACAGAAATGTGAAATTTGATTTATGACATTTGATTATGAAGGCACTGCGAAATAATATCATGGCGCTCATTCGGTCATCAGATTAGAAAACACCTGTATACGTATGTTATGTTTAATGTGGAGGACGTGGGGCCGAGAGATCCATTATAGGAGCTAATAGAAAGGTTGGTGGATGTTTGAGGTAAATATTAGCTTTGAAATGCCTCTTGATCTGATTAGTGACAAGAAGCCTGGGGGGGATTTGTGGACGAGGGGGGGGAAGACTGAATTAAGTTGTGTCAGCCAAATTTCATGCTAATAGCTGCAGTGACATTTTATGCCATTATTGCTTGTGAAAATGGTAAATTACAAACACGCGAGTTAAGTTTCCATCTCAGCGCTTAATATCAAAAGGTTAATAGACAATATGTAAATTATCTGGAGATGAGGGAAAACTCAAATTTATAATCTGCATCAGTGAAACAGAAATCCATCATATGGTATTTGTTTCACAAATTAATTGCTTAATTATCTCAGGAATTGCTGTGACATAATGTTCTATTATTGCTGCCGTATAACACAAAATTACTCGTGTTACAGCATTTACATTCAACGGGTAAAATGAAAACCTTTCTCGAGCCAATATGTATCACCCAACCTATTGGGGACACAGTAAAGGAAGGAAACAGACAGAGAAAGGAAATGACCTCTCATCTTCTCTGTTGTCTCTGCTCTCTGCTTTTTAACGAGGACTGGGTGAAGTTTAGTGTGACCTCTGAGCAGGGGTCACTTCAAGTTCAACACAAATGTCAGCAAAGAACAAGACATGCGACTCCCTCTAGCTCCTTATTAAGCAGCGGTGTCTCTTTATCTTTGTTTTCCCTGCGTGTCTTAGTAAAGTGAGTTTTTTTTGTTTTTGTTTTTCTTGGCTTCATGCACCACTGAGCAACTTTCATTGGAGTAAACAGGGCACCATCTTTGAGCGATGTATCCACTTCCCCACATACATAACCCACACCCTGAGGTGTGTTTTTGTTCTGGAGTCCTCATTTATTTAATCTCAACATTAGGTTGATCCATTGCCACAATGGACATAATTTTGAGAATAAGACCAAAGGGTGAAAAGTTCACTGTAAAAGAAGTCAATACACACGTAAATGTCAATAAAAATACAAAATGAAAATCAGTTTTTTTTTATTTATTTAAAGCAATAGATTATTCAGGGCTAATATTAAGTTATTTTACTCAATTTAGATCAGATTATTATTTGTATTTTAGTGTCAATACAATTTATATGAAATGTAATAGGTTTTATAGCCAAAATATGTACATAATTAAAGCCATGTACTGTATTTTAATGTTCCAGCTGCCGGGATATTAAATATTTTTAGACTACATTTTTGAAAATAATGGTTATTTGGTTCCTTGCTGAGAAGATCATTAACACTCATATGTTCGCTAACTATGAAGCTAGTGGTTGGTTACACAATCTCATTGCTCCTTAGGACTATAAAAGAATGACTAAGATTAAGTGGCCTTGGTATACATATTTGAGTTTTGGACAGAGATCAGGTAAACTCTTTGTCTCTGCATCCTGTATCTATGCCAAGCTATGCTAATAATAATCAATCTCCCCATCCTACTCTGAAAGAAAATAAATAAGCATATGTTTCCCAAAATATTGAACTAGGCCTTCAATGATAATCATTCAAAGCAATGGTGAAGACTCACATTTACATGTATCCTCACAGGAAAATTAAAGTCTGCCTGAGTGTATTCAATCTCACTTAGTGTCTCAGCGTACAATAGGTGCATAAACAATGTTTACTGCAGCCGACAAAGAAGGTTTGTGATTGTGAAAAGTCATCTCCAAATACATTTTAGGATATACAGAGAGAGGCTAGTTGGAGACAATATGGATGGATGGCTCATAGAACAGCTGATTCCTCAGTATGTGGGAACATCTCTCTCCCACTACTACTTACTACTGTCTAATTTGGTGATATATTGCCTGTCAGACCAGAGTGGATGCAAAGTGTGATAGATTCAGTGAGCTCTGATGTAAATACAGCCGGCCAATTGAATTCCTGGCACAGTGAGATTATTGCTTCTGCCAAGGAGGTTATGTTTTATCTGGCATTTGTCTGTCTGTCTGTAGGTCGGTAGCCAGGATTTATTAAATACTGAGGTCAACATTATACACTGCTTTGCCAAAAAAAAAAGTCACCACCTGGATTTTATTTTTTATTTTTGCTGGAAGAAATGCTAACTTTGATTGATGCAGCATCTTACGTTAAACGTTAAATGTGTTGTTCTAAAAATAGCAACGCATTGGTGGTTTTCACTTTTAACAAGTTAAATATATGAGCATCTCTGTCATGTGAGACCGCGTTGATGTCATGATAATTAGGTGGGCTTTATGTATTTTTTTGGTTTTGTGGTAACATTTTTACTTGCTGAAATGTAACTTTGGTGTCCTTAATGGTGGCTATGACCCTGTCTCTGTATCTGTCAGTCAGTCATTTTCTATACCTGCTTATTCCTCATTAGGGTCGCAGGGGTCTGCTGGAGCCAATCCCAGCGCGTTACGGCGAGAGGCAGGGATACACCCCAGATGGTCGCCAGCCAATCGTGGGGCACACACACCATTCACTCACACACTCACACCTACGGGCAATTTAGAGTCTCCAATTAACCTGAGCATGTTTTTGGACTGTGGGAGGAAGCCGGAGTACCCGGTGAAAACCCACGCAGACACGGGGAGAACATGCAAACTCCACACAGAAAGGTCCCAGACCCAGGACCAAGGAGGTCTTGAACCTGAGACCTTCTTGCTGTGAGTCAACAGTGCTAACCCCTGTGCCACCGTGTCGCCCCCTCTGTATCTGTTAGTGAAATACCTCAAAAAGTGTTGGCCAGATTTTCGTCAAATTTTCAGCAAATGTTGGGATTGTTACCATGAACACATATTTGAGTTTTGGTTTTGACCCAGAAGAAATCGTTATTTCTGGATCAATTTTTTGTGGTTTGGTAACACTGCAGTAAATGGACCTTCAAACGGGTGCCATCATTTGGGGTCACCTGGTGGTGATATCATGCATAACTTGTTTTCTTTACACACTACACCAGAGACACTAAGAGAGGACTTTGACTACATGCTTGAGGGTTGAGGCTGTAACTTGTATACATATTTTTTTTGTATTTCTTATTAATTTATTTACTTATGAAGCCAGGAAGTTGCTTGATGATATCTTATCAGAATAGCAATTTTATTTTGTCATTTATAGCCACGTGTTACAGACAATGTGATGAAAATTGATACTTTTCTTTCAGTGATAGTTTGTGTATTGAATAAGTATAGGACAACAATGTTGGGTGGGTAGAGGTCTGCACTCTGGTTGCTTTTCTAGGATCAAAACCCCCTTTTTTCTGATTCATGAGAGCAACACATTGTAAAAAAATTAAAATTATTATCTTCCAACAGATTCTAGATAATTCTACTTAATACTGGAATAATTGCACTGAAGGGAAGATATTTTCTCCTGATAAGATTTTAATTTTTTGCAGTGTAGAAATCTAGGTGAACGTCAGCAGAAGTCGTGTAAAATGCTGTAAGCTTTTAAGCCACTTTGTTGAAAGGCAGAGAAATTGCTTCTGGCAATGGATCTGCAGTGAACCAAGAATGAACACACATGACTGAAGTCACCTCAGCTCATGTCTGGGGTTTCCCTGAGACCGTTTGGTATTGTATTTACTTTAAAGCCCACCCATGAGCTGTTTATGAGTATAAATAAAACAGCGAATGGCTCCGCCTGATTCAAATTAAGCTCCATATCATACTGTTTTGTGAGTGAGTAACATGGTTTCATGTATCTATCATTAGTTATTGATTACACATAACTTTGTAATTTAAATTCCCATGCTGTGTCTCTTACGTTTATGCCTTGCACAAACCTGTGTTGCAAGTGAATGGATTTAACCATATTCCTACTAAGAGTTAATGATCAGCATTTGAAAATATAATGAAATGCAAAACTATTAAATCAATTCAAAAAGGTGCACATTTATAAGTAAACCATACTGAACTATTCTGTCTTTCCCATACATGAAACATCCCAGTTGTTTTTACATTAAGTGTTTTCTATTACAAGTTTTCTAAAATGATATATTTAGACATGCGAAAGAAGTGTGCTCTAATTTGCCAACATTTCCAGGATAGAAATGTGATCACTTGATGAAGGCAGGTTAAGAGTTCTTGTTTAGTCTTGTTGACCTATTGAGGTAAAAAAGAAATCAGAAAATACTGAAAAAAATCATGTTTTTTGTAATAAAATGTTCTATAAAACTGTCTCTGAATGATATATGAACTGAACCTGCTGTAAAAACCTTCAGAATATAGTTTGGAATATAAGTAGAATCTTTGAGTGCTGTTGAAGTAGAGAACTCTGGCTCAGAGCAAAAAAAATAATTCTGACGGAGAAAAAAAAATCAACAAATAAAACACAAATGTTTTTTTTCTGCCAAGTCTCGCCTAAATGATGTGAAAATGATGAAAATGTCATCTTTTCACATGTGTCCATGTGATTTAAATGACAGGTTTTCTTACAAAATTATGATTATTAGCGTCTAAATTAGAAGTAGATACTGCCTTTATTTGTTATTCACCCACAATTATCTTACCTCACCGTGTTTCTTGACTTACTGGCTTGTTTTTTTGTCCCTTCATGTCAAGGTCAATGTTCTCACCTTGGCAAGGTGAAATTATTAATAGCAGATGGGCCTTGCATCTCCATCGTCAGGTGATGAATGCTGCGAACTTTCTTTGACCAGAAAGGGTGAAACAATAAAACCACATTCGGTGAAAGTATTTTATAGGTTCATTATCCATGTGTTCAGCCTCACTAGCTGTTACATCAGCAGTGTCCTTCACTCCACAACAAAGCAGTAATGCAGCACATTCAGCAAGAAGGAAAAAAAATGAGTGGTTGTATAATTAATGTATTTGCTGACACGATGCAGTCATCCCGTGTCAACAGCAGGATGTTTGTTGCTCTGCAGCTGAAGGTCTGACCTGCAAAAGCCATACAAGACTTCACTGGCTACAAACATCATAAAGCCAATGGCTACAACCTTCTCTGCATTAAAGATTTATCTGTTTAATAGTGGAACAAATTTGATTGCCTTCAGAAGGATTGCGTGACATTCACAGTATGTGACCCTGTGCTACCGTCTCTGTAATAATGACAAAGTGATCATAAGTTTCTGTCTGGAAGGTGTCTATCCTCAATTTATTTTATATTTATGTCTGACTTTAAGGCAGACTATTCATAGAATAGCAGAGGAAATACAATATTATTGTTTATATATAGGTGTAGATGCCCTTATTTATCATTAAACTGTATTTTAATTATGGAAATTCTGACATTCTTATGAGATGGCTATTTAACCTTCTATTATAGTATTTTAATGGATGGTGCACCAGCTGCCAGAATATGATTTTTTATTATTATTATAAATATTATTTATATTATTTTGTTATTATTATTTTGTCAAATCTGCATCAGTAGAGGAACTAAAGTAAAAGTCATTTCCCCATGAAATGTAGTGGAGTGTAAGTATGAAGTAGCGTGAAGTAGTGAGTAAATGTACTTTTGCTCTGGGAATCGTTGTTTTTGTGTGTGTGTGGGTGTGTGTGTGTGTGTGTGTGTGTGTGTGTGTGTGTGTGTCCTATAACATAAAAGTTTCAGAATTCCTATGAGAACATATGTCATTAGATGCATAAGATCAATTGCCTCAGTGTTTCAGCTTACTATTACAGCTTACAGATTTCTGGAAAATGTTCTGAAAAACATCTGTATGCTCAGGTGCAATCACCTTTCATGCATGATGAGCCGTATGCTAATTCATATATGGAAACCCAGAGGGTGTGTTTGACTCTGTGTTTGACCGTGTGTGTGTGTGTGTCTGTGTGTTTTAGCTCACACTGCAGAACATGCACCGTCGCTCACATGACTTATTGCACTGTAACAGCTGTGGACCACCTAGATCGCGTCATCCTCTGCCTGCAGGAAGGCAGCAGAAAGATGCTGGAAAGCACCGTAGTGACAATCAGAACCACGACAGAACCCCGTCCTGCCTCAGAACAAAAGTCAGGAGGAGCTGATTCTTCTGGACCGATGTGGATCGTGTAATTCCGCGCCAAGTCACATAAGCACTTGTTGGATTTTCACCTTGACGTCATCACGGTGTTGCAGCTCAAGGTTTCACACTTCACAGCAGTGATAAAACTGCGAGTAGTCTGCCAGCTCATTTGTGCTGCTGTCACCATAATAAAAGTAAAAACTTTTCTTCCCTGATTTAGGAGAAGTTTCGACCATAATCTTCGATCACCTTGAATTAAAACTCGAAAGCCTTTATTGCACAGCATCTCTGAACATGAACAGATCAATTTTTAGAGCGACATACGTTTATTTATGATAAATCTCCAGGATTATTTCTGTAGCTATGCGGCTCAAAGCAGCAAATCAGTCACGAGAGATGGCAAACCATCTCACACATGAACATGGGTTTAACGTGGCAGCAAACAGACCCGAGCACAGCGAAACTGAATGGATCATAAGCTCTCAGCTCTGCTGGATGAATATTAGCTACAGTTGATTCTTTTCTCAGTGTCTGGTACAACAAATAGACTTTTGTCTCTTTTTTTCAGCTGCATGGCTTTGTAAATGAAAACAAAGATGTAAACCATAAACAAATAGAGGCAAGCAGCCAAATACCATGATCAAAATATATATTAGTTATGATTCCTTGGGCTACACCAGTTTGAAAAGAAAATAGACATTATGCAAAGGAATCTTGGGTCTTTTAGATCAAACTTTGACTCCTAAAACCATGTCAGATGTTTGATTTGTGCCACTTGGTGCTGCTTTAACATACTATACCACCTAAACAGGGATTCTGTACAGAATACTAATTAGCCATCACTGGATTTTTTTTCCTACAACAAAGAAAGTGCACCAATCGAGATGAGCATGACAAGCTCGAGTGATTCTGCAAGGTGCCTATAGTGGAATTTCCAACACTCTCACTGCAAAAAATGTCCATTTTAATAAGTCATTTAGTTTAAATCTGACGTTAAATCATGTTGTTTTTTTGTTAAGCAAGTTTCTTTGAAAGAATTACACTCATCAGTGACATGAGCTAATTTCACACATTATTTGACACTTGTAGCATCCTCATACACATTTTTATGTATTTGCATTTAATTTTACACGTTTGACTGTGTGTCATGCATATGGCTTAATACTTTGAAAGTTTTTTTTTTCATTTTTTTTTTCTGTTTCACCATCAGCCTTTATAATAAGTCTATAATGGATTGTCTAAACCATTTACACTCCTGGACACATTTCTGTGTCTATTGACTTCCATTCAAAACAATTTTTTTGATTCCCTTAAAAATCACTTTGATTTGTTTGGAGTTTTTTTTTAGGCTGTCCTTCGTGAATAGGAATCTAAATTAAACAAAATGGACAAAAGACTGTGCAGAAGGTACTTAATGGGTGTAATTTATACATCTGACACTGCACAAAAAATACATCTAGATCAATGTTAATCAGTAATCACTTGGAATTTACTATATTATTTATAATTCTTTTATTGTGTGTTGTTGCATCTTTTATACCAAACTATCATTTAACCTGTTAAAATCCTGAAAATGATGGTGGAAATGTTTTTTATGATCAAGACTGTAGTTGCTGTAGGTGGAAAAGGGGGATTTTTTTTGTTTGTTTTGTAATTATACATTCATATAATATTCATATATATATGTGAAATACACAAACATGTGTATGAGGGTACTTAATGATAATGTTACTGAAGATGCTGTAGATTACTATGTGGGTTTAACTCCGTGAAAATCATTATCTCTACCGGACCAAATGGGTGAAGAAGGATCCCCCCCCCCCATATTGTTGCATGCACAAGAGTCATAGAAGTCATGTAATTTTACTATTCTATATATCCTAGTGTGTTTTTTTAATTGTAAAATCCAAAAATAAATCTTATCGGAGACTGAAGGAAACACTTGTTCACAACCTGCAGAATCTGAAGCGTATAAGTTTGTGGAAGGCTTTTTTGAAGTCCTCGTTAGACATGGTGTATATGATGGGGTTGATGAGGGAGTTCAGGTATCCCAGCCAGGTGAAGAAGTCGAACAGCTCGGGGAGGAAGCACGTGTCACAGGTGGCCACCACCAGCGTGTATATGAAAAACGGCAGCCAGCAGACGATGTAGGCGCCGAGGATTATCCCCAGCGTCTTCGTCGCTTTCCTCTCTCTGGCCGCCGAGATGCGCTTCTTCTCCAAAAGCGCGTCCGACACCGTCACCTTCACCTGGTTCTCGCTCGTCGAGGAGCCCGTGTCGCTGGAAGGGGTGTCGTGTCTCCTGCACTGCAAGGAGGCGGCGGACGCCGCGGACCCGGGGGAGTCGGTGACCAGGTGCGCCGAGGTGAGTCTCTTCCCCACTTTCTTCGGGGACTGCTTGAGGATCCGCTTCCGAGCCTCCACGTATATCCGCCCGTAGAGGACGATGAGCAGCAGCGTGGGGATGTAGAACGCACCGAAGGTGGAGTAGATGGTGTAGAAGATGTGGTCCGTGTTGACGCTGCAGCTCGTCAGCTCCTCCGCCTTCACCTGTCTCCAGAAGAGGGGCGGCAGGGAGATGGAGATGGCGATGACCCAGGCCGTGGCCACCATCCCGGCCGCGCGTCCCGGCGTGCGCTTCTTGGAGTAGTCCACCGCGTCCGTGATGGCCCAGTAGCGATCCAGCGCGATTACGCACAGGTGCAGGATGGACGCGGTGCAGCACGTTATGTCCGAGGAGAGCCAGATGTCGCACACTATTTGGCCGAGCGTCCAGGTGTGGATGACTGTGTACAGGACGCAGATGGGCATCACCAGGATGGACACCAGCAGGTCGGTGATGGCCAGCGAGGCGATCAGGAAGTTGGCGGGAGTCTGCAGCTTCTTCGACTGGGAGATGGTGGCGATGACGAACGCGTTGGACAGAGTGGTGGCGAGCGTGATGACCGAGAGGAGCACCGCCAGGCTGATCTGATAGGCGAGGCTCTCCGCGCCCTCGTCCACCAGGGACGCGTCCGCGATCAAGCTGTCGTTCGTGGCGTTCACCGGTTGCGTCGGCTCCACTTCACCGGAGCGCTCCATAACTTTTAGTCACTTCGGGTCATATTTATGTTACCCTATTAAGATACCTGACATTCATTGCGCCCTTTTTCCTCTTGACGAGGTGGTAAAACGCCGCCTCATCCGCGCCATCCGGTCGGACACTTTGCGCGATCAGTCTGAAATAAAATTAAATCCTTTCCTTTCTTCCTCATTGTCTCCTGTTACACAGATATTTCAAACACGGATGCCGATATATATAAACATATATGGGGGTAAATATCCATTCATCACAGGGATTCAAACTTTTTTCCGTTTTCTAGCCATGCAAAAGGTTCTTAACTGTAAATACACCGAGGGAATGAGGCAGAAAAGGTTTGTGCGCGCGCGGGGATGAGCTGCGCGTCCCGGTGTCCCAACATCTGGTGGGAGATGTTCCAGATAATCCGCATGTAGAGCAGAAGTTCTCCAGAGCTGCGTCTCCTCAGGCCTCCTGTGGATGAATGGTGAGCAGACCCGAAGTGTGGGTTTTATACACATTCTGACATCAAACAAGCGCCACTGATCACAGCCTTGTTCTCTCTCTCTCTCTCTCTCTCTCTCTCTCTCTCTCTCTCTCTCTCTCTCTCTCTCTCTGCTGGGTCATAGTGCCCAGTATCTCTTTTTTTGTCACCTATGCACATTAAACATAAGTGACCTTCCATTACCTTGCAGGTGCATAGTTAAAGAAGCACTTTTTGGGCTGCCTTACTGTGAAATATTGTGTCTGACCATTAAGTCATTAATATTTTATTATTCACAAATTGCCTTATCACCCTGTGATTTGACTACCAGGGTGCTGCAGTCTTGTCCTGAAGCATCAGTGTTTAATGATCATGAAGGCCGTAGCCAGGATTTGTCAGATACAGAGGTCAACGTTCTATATATAATATATAATATACTGGCATACGGAGTCATAATTGGACTATCATGTGTGTGTGTGTGTGTGTGTGTATATAATGCCATGTTTATTCCGATTATTTACTACTTATATCCATCCAAACATCCAAATCATAGCCTATTATAGATGCATATAGATGCAGATTCATACTGAACATGACCTTAAAATATTCGGCTTCATTGCATGTCCTTTCACATTTTAGCCTAGGCTATGTTAACAGCAGGTTACAGGTTAGCATCTCTATTGGCCATCTGTTACATACATCTGTAGGCTACTACCTTCTCTTTGCCTGGTCATCCTCTGCCTTTCTTCCTGGAAGACATGCTCTCTTTGCAGCCTCTTACGTTGCATCCTCTGATTCATTCAAATGCATAAATAGACCTGAAACAGTTTTGACTTTTGCTTTTCAAGTCAAATATATGATCATCTCTGTTACGTGAGACCATGTTGATGTCATGAAAATTACATGAGCTTTATGTATTTGTTTTTTTGGCTTTGTGTTAACATTTTTACCCGCTGAAATGTAGCCTAAGCGGATAAATAATAGTGTCCTCAATGGTGACTATGACCCTGAGCAGCGTGTCCCTGTTGTCACTGCTAGAGGTGGAGTTTCAACGACTTTAGATGTAGTTACTGTAGCTATAGTCCTCTGATCTTAGGTTTTGGTGAAATATTGAAGAGGGTGAATTTAGAGGGTGCTGTAAAAAAATAAAGTAATAGTATAATATTTCCCTGTGGAACTACTCAAATTAACGTACTGAAGTACAATACTTGAGTACATGTACTTAGATTCTTTCAAACAACGTGCATCAAAACGGGGGTTATTATTTCAGTCCTCATATCAGACCCTGATTTGATCAGATCAGTCACAAGTCTGCTAGAAAAAGCAGCAACTCAGCAACTCGTAGATCACCTCTCATAGACAAACCTGTATGGACCTCATCAATCTGGCTTCAGGAAAATCCAGAGAACAGAAATTGCTCTGACAGAAGCGGTAAATGATCTACTGCTTTCAGACTCTGGTTCAAATTTCAATATTGATGCTCCGAGACCTCGACATGGTTGATCACCACATTCTATTAGAGCACTTAAAAATGTAGATTGGTCTCGGCACTGCTGCTCTCTCCTTGTTTAGGTGACATTTATCT
The DNA here is from genome assembly GCA_030544235.1 of Lepturacanthus savala. NCBI lineage: Eukaryota > Metazoa > Chordata > Actinopteri > Scombriformes > Trichiuridae > Lepturacanthus > Lepturacanthus savala. Next base: position 13,227,447 of record CM060469.1, on the reverse strand, counting down.
GACAGATCTCATTTTGTTATAACAGCTGTTCATCAGACAGCATGGAGGTCGGTTACGGTGTGACTCAGGGATCTGTGCTGGGTCATATTATTTTCTCTATATGTTGGCCCTTGGTACATTAATTAATTGATACAAACCATTTTATCTTGTCTATGCAGATGATATTCAGCTTTTCTTCTGTTATGCCTAACACCAGTCATCAACTGGACGAATGCCGATTAAAAATGAAACCGTGGATGTCCTCTAATTTCATTTTCATCAACATGGCTGAAAGGCAAAGGAGATTAGAAACAAATTCTGTAATTTAACTCTGAAAAAAGAGGGTTCCACAGTTTCAAAAAACTTTTATTGGAAATCTGTAATTTTTTTTTACAAAGCTCTCATATCATAAAACTAGACAAATGACCCATTACTTACAATTTATGAACCTTAAACATCCTTTCCAGGCACAGTGTAAAATATTTATATAAAAAAACAACACTGAATAGCCTAATACTGTGTCTCTGATGTGTTTTTTTCCACAAAAAAGCAGTTTTTAAAATGACACCTAATCAATCCTTTAAAAAATCCATCTTCTATGAATATGCATACCATTTCAAAAGTTTATCTGGCCTCAAAACGTCTCCTACTACAGTCCGTTCTCAGAATATGTGCATCTGTTTTACGAGTTTCAGATTTAAGATGAGCACAACTTTCCACCTTCAGCAGATGAATCCTGAGCAGCCTTCTAGTGTCAAACTCCGCACATACATCAAGCCCTAGTTCACATATTGCCGTCACAGAGGCTGCAATCTATTTGATAGCCTGATTACTTTGGTAAAATGAATTTCTGGTCTCCTCAAATACATAAAAGCGCGCGCACACACACACACACATACACCAGGACATTGTCCATTTTCCAAAGAGGGGAACAAAATGACTCCAAGTAATGAATCTAGTGTTATATACTTTTTTCTCATCTCAAGTGGGCTGAATCAATCTCCCTTTCCACTTTTATTTATGTCCTCATTAGAAGCGTTTAATTGAAATTGACTTGTCACTTCCATTGTGCCCCAAGTCATCTGATTTACACTTGACCATCTACTTCTCTGCTGCTCAATTGGTTTTGGTGCAAGCTGAAATTGGTCTGAGTTTTAGAAGTTTTGATAAAATATCTTAGGAAACATGTTACTGACCTTTAAAAATACTGTTTGACGTTTGACCTCTCAGTTGTAAAAAGAAAAAATAAATTGAATTGAAGGTTGTAGTCTAAGGTGATACAATGAATGGACTGCGCCTTTAGGCTTCCGATCACTTAAAGCACTCTATCCTAGAAGCCGACGTTCACATGGTCACACACACATTTATGCAAGGTGCTACAGTTCATCTTATTCACGCACACGTTCAATTTGGCCTTTAGTAGCATAAGGACATGCAGACTGCCTGATATTATTTTATTTGATAGTGAAACAGGTTTTAAGATGTATATAAAATACTCTACTTGAAATTCTAATTTGTGTCTTAACATGATTTTTACACAGAACATCTTTTCCTTTAAGAAATATCTTCTCATTCTCCAAGATTAAAAAAAAAAAAAAATCTATAACCAATGAATATGGAAATATTCTTATATTCTGGGGTTTAAATGCTGGACACAAGAACTCTGGAACACAACTGGCTCCAAAACAGCGATTATGTCACAAATCCTGCTTTAACTTTATAGCACTCACTCAGTGAGAACAATGTATGCGTTTTAACAGCAAAATGCCCTGAAACTTGTTGACACTTTGGCACTTCTCAGCTAATGGAAAACAGCTGCTGCTATATCAGGACCATGGACAGCTCCTGTTTTTTTTTCTCACTCTCAAGGGCCAAGGTCCTCATTTATATGCACAACACGCGGCTTGAAAGATATGTAGATATGTATATTACCAAGCCTCTTCTCCGCTGATTTGAATGGCTGTGAATGCGTGGGTGTGTGGCGACTGTACAGTTGTGACAACATTTAAAGGCACAGTTTCTGAATAGGGGCTGTCTGCATTTCTCTGAGTGTTTTGAAACATAGGACAATATTTATACATCTAGACCTTCCTTGTAATCAAATTTAATTGGAATATCTTTTTCGATGATATGTAACCTTTAAAAGAAAACTAACCTCTGTGACAGTCATGACATTTATGTCATGCATTTGAAACCCTCTACACAAAATTCAAGGCAGTGCTCCATGAGTACGTTGATTCTCTCTCCAAACAAACTCAGAAACAGCTTATTCTGTCGTTACATTTTCTTGGTGAAGGTGTTCGAAACAGTTAAATTGACCTTTGTCATGACAAGCCCATTCAACAACTAGCAGGAGCATTTGTGCCAAACATTTGAGCTTCATTTAGGGTTTGATGTAGCATGACGATATCTCACTGAGGTGCAAACTGTTGATGTATTTGTCTGAATAGACCATTGCCATGTGTTTCCACTGAGGGCAAATGAAGTTGAAGGTTCCCTAGTGTAACAGTATTTTGAGAAGACTACAGGTCATAATATAAGCAGTTTTTTACCTTAATTTATTCATAAGGATGATCAGTAACTTTCCTTATCTCAAAGAGTTGGAGTCATATAAGGTTGTGGTACTTTTCTGAGGTAATTGGAGTATTGTGGAGTGTTGCGATGTCTTGTTTGACTCAACTAGTAAAATAGTGTATAAAGCATTCTAAAATACAATCAATAGCCTTGAAAACCCCATTAGAAATGTGCCATTTCTCCCCAATCACAGATAATTGCTTTTATTGTTCAATTATTAATTTTCTGTATAGACATCATTTGCTGTAGAAAGCTGTCATTGATCTTTGTTGAAAAGAAAACTATCACTGTATATAGGCCTATTGTGCTTCTGTTGCACATTGAAAAGCTTATTTCTCAACACTTCATACATCTTGTGAACCTGAATCCATTTGTATCCTGACATGACGCTTTATTTTGTTTCTCTGTGGGAGAAAGCTCCAGTGTGATTGACCCAGCTCAGCAGCAGCATCACAGTCTCTGTTATCTCCTGTAAATATCTAGCCGGCTACATCCAATCTCACACTGGCCCTGGATGTCCTATTTATAGTCGGGTAATAAGGTATCCAGCATATCATACATGCCACATGCAAGCACAGGACTTTAAGACCTTTTTGTATTCATAACATGGGGACTATTTTTTTAATAGAGAGTTAAGAGTTTTCCTCAGTTTATTTATATTTATATTCATCCAGACTGCAAAACATGACATCATATCAGGTGAAATTATCATGAATTTGGTATAATTAGTCTGATTGAATTATCTTATTCCACTAGTGGCCTTCTCTGCAGGGTTGCTGAATACTGGCTCTGGTTGTGATGTCACAACAGGAGTGGAAGTAACCATCCCTGGATATAAAGATATAGTATATAGTTATAGTTATTTTATAAAGTTCTGTAAAATAAAAAACAACAGGTTGCTCTAAAAAATTATAACATATCCTGTTTTCTTATCACAAACCACTCACAAACCTTCGTAGTATCCGTCTTGATTGTCCCAAGAAAATAACGATGATGAAAGATGATTTAAAGTGAAAGCATATTAAACTGGCTGCCCACTACTTTAGGAGTACTTTACTTTTGTACACACATTGACCACAACAAAGCAACAATTTCTGTGGGGAGGGTTTTGCTTTGGTTTGCTTAGGACCACAAAAACATGATAATGTTGACTTTTATAAGTAGACCATGGAAATTGTCCCTTTCTGCTATTGGAATAGTAGAAAGGGGCCCTTTTGTGAGATTAGGTATTTTGCACTGAGATGATTTAAATTCACAGTCTAGAAAAACACTGAGAGCACAGACCTCTCCCTATCTTATTGTGACTCCCACCCAACATTATTGTCCTGTATTATGCAGGTGCAAGCTATCATCATCAGGTAGCCCCAGAAGATGGTGCCTCTTTGAAAGTCTGTTTACCTCAGTGTTACTAAACAACAAAAAATGAAGTGATCCAGAAACCAGGATTTCTTTCGGATCATTACCAAATTTTGCTCATCTGCTCATGGTACCATTCCTAACATCTGCTGAAAATGTGATGAAAATCTGGCCAAAACTTTTTGACTTATCTCGCTAACAAACAAACAGACAAAACATAACCTCCTTGCTGGAGGTAAATATGTATTTTTGAATCTGTATGGGAAAATAAAGGTCCATGTGAATCCTGGCCTGAGTCCATGTTTCAGTGTGTTTGTAGAAACATCAACTTATCTTGAGAAGATCAGCCAGTAAATGGATTGAGTTTTTGCCAAGAAGCGTGTGTTCTGAATAGGAACTAGACTGCACATCAAAAAGGAAATTATTCAAAATTTTAAACATGCATTTATAGACGTGTGGGGTCATTTTTGGCCAGCACAGACACACATTAGTCAAGAAATAATAAATGCAGCTTTTTTAAAGTGACAACTCACTCATGCTTACGCATAATTAGAAGAATGTTTCAACAGAAATTATTTGCATTGTTTTTAGACTAGAAGTTCATCAAAAGCACTTTAAACACATTTTTTAGTATGACCTTTTTGTTATTGTAGTAATTTCTTTCTGTCCCTGATAACTGACATCTGTTAGCGACTGAGACCAAATAGGGCAAATGCAAATCAGGGCAGATCCCATGTTGTCACAACATGCAACCCCCTCCCTCTTCACCTACCCAAAACCATCACTGTAGGGAATGACTCCATGGGAGCAATGACCAAGCTGAGCTAGGTCAGCCATGTTTGGAATCTAGATTCTACAAAAAAAAAAAAATCATCTCTACCGCTGTGTGACAGTAAGATGGGTGGATTTATAACAGTATCTACATACACAATCTATATCATGTTTGTCACGGTTGAAGCTGCATATTTAAAGATAATACAAGGAACTTTTTACTGCTTATGAAAACCATCAGTTATTTTAAGTGCCTGCCACTCAAGTGGATTCACCATGAAATCAGAATGATTTACACCATGTAAGTAGGCAGTGGTAATGAAAATAAAAGCAGTGAATTAGAGAAATTAAACATTATTTTCTGATTGTTTCATTGCAGTTATATTCCACACATCCCTGCTGGAAAATGTATTCGGTGTGGATACAGCCCTATATTTAACCAGATCAAGATTTGTGCAACACAGGGTGACGATGCTCATGGGAAATGCAGTCTTCATTCCAGGAAACACTAGCATTTTGTCCACAGGGGCCACAAAATCAACACAAAATTAAAGTATTAAATATTCCTTCATATTTCTTCTCCATCGAATAGATAATTTCCAATATAGCAGTGCATTAAACATAAATTCATCATTCTTCAGTGTCATCATGAATAATCAGTGGTGTAAAGTACATTTAATGCGGTTTTGAAGTATGTACTTTCAGGAGTATTTCCAGTATTGCTACTCTATATTTCCATTTCATGACTTATAGTATTTATCTAATACTTGTCATTTGCAGATTGAGATTTTAAAGTCAAAACAAACTACCTAGCAGTATTTATTGTGTAGTTTAGGAACTGCACTATTGAAAAGCTTCTTACAATATTGCAATATTAATATACATAAATCTGAAAGGATTCATTTTAATTAAGCTGTACTTTAACTTGATAAATAACTCAATTGCTGTTAATACTTTTGTATTGTACTTTGACTCAATTAATGTTGACTTAGGAGTATTTTTTTAGAATCTGATGGCTGCTTTATAGCACAATGACACAGCCAAATACTGCATAGGTATAGTTGCAGATGCTGTTCCACTGTGTGCACCACTGCAGTCTGGTCTGATGGTATATATATATATATATATATATATATATATATATATATATATATATATATATATATATATATATATATATATATATATATATATATATATATATATATATATATATGCGCATGCTTCCTTCTGGTATGCCAATCTGCCAATCAACTCTGCTAAAAATGTACCAGGGAACTAGGAGCTTTTGGGATGGGATAATGGAACTGCTGCCACCATGTAGGGAACTCTGCCAGGTTTTGTAGGGATTTTTTTCTCCACATTTTCCCAAAACCTCTGACATGCATAGTGTGCGGGTCACTGGAACGCAGAATGCTTGCTTGTCGAATATTTCAATATACCACTAAAGAAGCAGAGGATATACACTATATAATATACAATATACGCTTAATGTACTGTATAGCACAGGATTCTGTTCCCTGGAGGAAAATATGTGACAGGAAATGAGCTAAGTAAGGAGTGCAGATTGAAAACAGGCCTACGTAATGCAATCAGACTCATTTTGGCTTGAGTGGAAGTGGCCAAGTCCATTTAGAAACTGAATAGTCAGATGTGAACGTGTCTGCGGCCAGCTATGATTTACATCAGTACTTTTCAGATCTGGAGCCCGTCCACACGTTGCATAGAGGGACGCAACCATGGAAATTGATTTATTAAGTCGTGGAAACAATGCTGCTGCGATACCATTGTGTCAATCACTGAGGTTTTTTTTGTTGCATAATGCATATTATTCTCTCCAAACATCCATGGTATGCAACCACAGCATCACAGATGGCCTCATTTTAACAATTAAAGGGAGATTACCCGGTGGTGTAGAATGCAAACATCCTAATTGACATGTTGCTCTGAGATATGGGACTTGATTATGTGGGTATGTGTGATAAAACTAGATTTGCGGACTCCTGGAGGAATAAGCTGCCTGACTTAGTTTGTGTGTGTGTGTACGTTTGAGTTACATACATGTTAGATTTGTGTGTTGGTTTAATCCTCAATGGGCAGGCAAGTGATGATAACACACATCAGAGTGTGTGGTTGATGGCTCGTGGAGACTGAGCAGGACGAGCGTGAGGAACAAGCTACGTTTGAACAGACGGAACAGATGATTTACTGGGTAAACACTTGCCCACGAACACCCACTTCTATCTGGAATAACAGAAAGTGAACCCACTCCGTCAGCTGCATTTTCTGCAAGTTTCCAGCCTTCACTCACTTGTCAAGCAGCACTAAACAGGAGGGAGCAGCAAGACCGAGTGTTCCTGGAATTCATGGAAAATGGTTAGAAACATTCAACATCCCTTTGTTTGCGTTATGATTTTACGGTATATCCACCACTGCAGCCTGTTTCATATAAAGACTACAGCAGATAGAAATGAGCTGGAATGGCTGGTTTCTCCTTTAATAAACTGTCAGTGTTCATGTTAAAAAAAAAAAAAAAAAAAAAAAAACTGTATTAAGTTATGCTGTTTGATCTTGAGGACCTTTAAAGGTCCCGTATCACGGAAATTGCATTTGTCCTTTTATGACAGGTGTTCTATAAACACTGTCCAATGCTTCAAACAGCCACAGAGATGGTCCAGCTTGGGCACGACACAGCTCAACTCAGCATGTTAAAACTGATCATAGAAACGTAAATCGACCTGACACGGTGGTTATGAAATGGAAATGGCCTAGTGTCACTATAGAGCAAAATTTTAATGAGCAGGCTTCATTTTATCCATCAATTTTCTATACCTGCTTATTCCTCACTAGGATCACGGGGGTCTGCTGGAGCCAATCCCAGCGTACTTCAGGCGGGAGGAAGGGGATACACCCCAGACAGGACGGTAGTCTACCGTGGGGCACACACACCATTCACACACAAACTCACACCTATGGGCAATTTAGTGTCTCCAATTAATCTAACACTTAATGCAGATTGCCGCGAATTTGCATCATATCATTTGTATTCCAACTGCAGCCAAGACAGTATATGAATTCTTCCCCCAATGCCGGTTTGTTGAAAGTGAATTTCAAAAGAGGAAACATTGAAGTCCAGCTAAGGTTATTCCAACACAGGAGCTGCGTTCAGATGCTGTGGGTCATTGGCCGGTGGTTGAAAGTGAGTGGCAATGCTGCAAACACCTAAAATGTAAAGGCCAGACTGTCTTAAAATGCTCAAAGTTCAATGTTCATCTGTGCCTCAACAAGAACCACAACTACTTTCGTGAATTCCAGGAGTAAGGGCCAAGTCTGGATGACTTTTAAAAGTGCAAAAAAAAGTGGACACAGACTGTTTGACACCTCTGTTCTAGTTAGTCTCTCGTTATAGTATAGTAGTTAGCATATAGTTATAGCTACTTAGTTATAGTGTAAATAACTTTAAATAATTGTAGACAAATTTGTGGCTTCAATAAAACCAGTTACCACTGGTTACCCTTAATGCCTATTAATGGCTAATTTGCATCATACCAAAATGTATATCTATTTTATGTGTTATAGACAAATTAACAATCTCTAATTAATTTAGCATCAGATTGAAAGCAAAAACACATTTTTTTAATACAATCATATATTTAAGTGTCATGGGGCTAAGCATGTTTCTGGACTGTGGGAGGAAGCTGGAGAAAACCCATGCAGACGCAGGGAGAACATTCATACTCCACACAGAAAGGTCCCAGCTCAAGGCCTTGAATCTGCGCCTTGTTATTTGTATCTTACATTCTATTATGAAATAAATTGTTGCCAAATGAGCAACTTTTAAAAATCTTTTTGAAGGCCCTTGTTTAATATTGTTGAGTTCTTCAAGTTGAATCAATGATAGAATAAGTTGTTTACTGGGTTTTCTCAACATTCACCATGAGGTTCACCTACTGATGAGGATCTGTCGGCCGTCAGCATCTTCACTCTGTCCACTAAGGGGTGCTGGTGGGTGGAGGCAATACATCACCACAGCAGACAAATGAGTTCAGCACTTTGACTCCAGAATGCAGAGTGATTCATTCATCCATGAAACAAAGGAGGAGGAAACTCTACAGTAAAGGTCACTTAAAAAACACACCGTGTTTGTATTATGTAAACTATAATTGTCCCTTGAAGTGTCTCTTGATGATTTATATTGTGAAGGAGAGAACCTATTCATTCCAGAAAATAAAAGACTAAATAAATATGCGATACAAAGTCAAAATTAATTGAACGGATGAGGAACTGGGTGAAATTACTGCTTTTTATTTGATCTCAAACGAAGAAGAAATGCTTGTTTAGCTGTATGAGGCAATACAAATACAATACGTAGCCTACTGAATGAAACGTATAGAGACGCTTATACTCCCTTCAGATTTTGTCCGATGGTGTCTCAATCAGATGTACATGTGTACAGTACAGGCCAGAAGTTTGGACACACCTTCTCATTCAATGTGTTTTCTTTATTTTCATGACCATTTACATTGTAGATTGTCACTGAAGGCATCAGAACTATGAATGAACACATGTTTATGGAGTTATGTACTTAAGAAAAAAAATGAAATAACTGAAAACATGTTTTATATTCTAGTTTCTTCAAAATAGCTCTGATTGATAAAGCAAGAAATTCCACTAATTAACCCTGATAAGGCACAACTATGAAGTGAAAACCATTTCAGCTGACTACCTCTTGAAGCTCAAGAGAATGCCAAGAATGTGCAAAGCAGTAATCAGAGCAAAGGGTGGCTATTTTGAAGAAACTAGAATATAAAACATGTTTTCAGTAATTTCACCTTTTTTAAGTGCATAACACCGCCTGTACTGTGTGTATATGTATTAAGCCAAATAAATGCTAGCCTACTTTTCAGCATCACTTAAAAAATGTATTAAATGCAACCGTTTTCAGTCAAAATGAGTGGTTTCGATGCACAGCGTTTTGCAACGTGTTGTGTAAATGCAGTAACCTCCCTACTTAAGAGGCAGAACCCCACACGCCTTTTTTTTTCTCGCCGTGCGTCAGGCCACCCGCGCGTCTTTACGCTCAGCCACGATGAGCGTCTGGAAGTGTCGGCGCGTTCCCTTCATCTCCCTCTGCCTCTTCGCGTTTTCAAACGTTTTGGGCAGAATCGACGCTTTCGACGTGACGCTGCTCCACACCAACGACAACCACGCACGGATCGAGGAGACCAGCGTGGACTCGGGAAAATGTTCAGCCGGCGGTCGCTGCTTCGCCGGAGTCGCCAGGAGATTCACGAAAGTGTCGGACATCCGGAAAAAGGAGAAGAACGTGCTGTTTCTGGACGCTGGAGACCAGTTTCAGGGAACTGTCTGGTTTAACTACTACAAAGGCGCCGAAGCAGCCCACTTCATGAACAAACTTGGTTATGATGCTATGGTAAATACTCTCCATTCCTCAAGTCCTGTTCACCCACAATATGTCTATCCAAATGATTAATAGCAGTTGTAGTTTATAATTGTGCTCCTGTGTATTTTTTTTTTAAAAAAAAGGACAATTGCACCTTTTTTAATTTTGATTGTGTGTTGCAGTTGTGCTACAGAATGTCTTGTTTTTTGGCCTGGTTTGACCTGTGTTTAGTAATATTTGCAATCCTGAGATAAGTTGTAGCACATGATCAAGATTTTGTGTGCATTCCGTATGACCAGATGTTACAGCTGTTAATGTCTCATTCTGATCATGAAGTACTTAAAATATTGCAAAATATATTTTACCAGAAAATGACTTTTGCTAGTAAAGTCACCTATTATAATGGTACTCGAGAGAAAGTCTTAAAGTATCTGATATTTGTTGTAACTGAACAACATTGTTTTCTGATATTGATTCTACTCATGCATTGAAAGTAAAAGCACAAGTAAATACTAAAAACTCAAACATTCAATTGTAGGACTTTGAGCATATGCACCACTTTAAAAATGTATAAATGAATACATTAAAATGTATTAATTGTGATGGGAAATGTATTGACGTAAAACTGGCAGTTGCTGGAAATATATATATTTAAAAAACAAACATGTAAAGTACATATACTGCCAAAAATACTCAAGTACATTGCACCATTTGATTCAGATGAAAAAAAATCTCTGTTCTTTTGTGTTCCAGGCTTTAGGAAACCATGAATTTGACAATGGAGTGGAGGGTCTGATCCATCCCTTCCTCCAGAATGTAAGTTGCTCGGTGGTGAGTGCCAACATTAAACCTGACCAGACTCTCGCCCCACAATTCAGTCGCTTTTACAAGCCATACACAATCCTTAGTGTGGGCTCAGAGAAAGTGGCTGTGGTTGGATACACCAGCACCGAGACCCCATTCTTATCCATATCAGGTATGATATCACTTCATTAGTCACTGTGCTATTTATCTGATTTTTTTTTTTTGTTTTCACCAAGTTTTTCCAAATCAGTATTTATATTTCCTCCTTCCTTTCCTCTTTCATGTTTCTGTATTTAAGGCCCACATCTAAAGTTTGAGGATGAGGTGAAGGCTCTCCAGGTTCAGGTTGATAAGCTGGAGACGTTGGGCTATAATAAGATCATCGCCCTGGGACACTCTGGCTTTCATGTTGACAAAGATATCGCCAAGCGAGTGAGAGGAGTCGACGTCGTCATTGGAGGACACACAAACACATTCCTTTATACTGGTATAATGTACTTTGATGGTGTTTGATAAAACTCTTGGATACTCCTTTAAATACTCCTTTTAGTGAAATGGGGGGGGATTCCTGCTTGTCGGCTCCAAAACAAAAAGAGAAATGCTATTTAATAAACCGGTGGGATGAACCCTCTGGTTTAAATCCGAGGTCACAAGTTTAGATTTGGATTCAGAAACTAACTCTTCATCTCAAATCTGTTAAACTATTAGAACACAATTTTTACTGTTCTCCTGCATACAAAGCCCTAGATATCAAAACTTAAGATAAAACCCAGAAAAACTCTACAATATGGGGCCTTTAAAAACCACAAAAAACAAAAGCATGGTTTCTATACCAGGAAGTGAGAATCAGCTCATAACAAACTCACCATGTTTCTTGCTGCAGGAACCCCCCCATCCACCGAAGTGCCAGTGGGTCCGTACCCTTTCATGGTGAGGTCCAACGATGGGAGGGATGTGCCGGTGGTCCAGGCCTTTGCTTTTGGGAAGTACCTTGGATACCTGAAGGTTACCTTTGACAACGCCGGGAATGTGGTAAAAGCTGATGGAAACCCCATTTTAATGGACAGCAGCATTCCTCAAGGTATTGTAGACTGATTACATTAAGATATGACAAACCAAGGAAATGAATGATAAATGTACATCCTGGAATACTTTTGGTAATCAAGGCTAGACCTTGCACAGCAATATATCTTATAAACAGTAAATGTACTGCATTTATGTGGCGTCTCTGTCCTCTTCCGACCACTCACAGCGCTTTACACTGTACTCCCGACATTCATCCATTCACACACACATTCATACACTGATGGCTGAAGCTCCTAGGCAAGCTCCTCCAGCTCATTGTGAGCAATTTGTGATTCAGAATCCTGCCAAAGGCCGACCCGCCCTCCCTCCCACTCTCTGATTTCTGCCATGTAGGAAATTGATTTTTGTGTCCAAGTATTTCACTGCAAAAGTGGATAAATTGACAGATATTGCAGCACAGCCCATAAAATGGAAGATGATACACCTGAACTTGTTTAATTTCATAATGTGAGCTCTGATTTCCCACATTTCCTGTGAGAGTGGGTGGGTAAGAGGTAACTCTACAAATCTGAAGAAATGGTGTGCGTTTTCATGCATTGAGGGAATACTGTACAACAAATGCTGGAAAGGTGTGGCCATGCTGAATCCAGTAATATACATGTAACTGTGGCAGGTCAGTGGTCTACATCAGCATGTATGAAGTGCTCCAAGCTAAATTGTATAGCCATAAATAGACTGTAGTCAACCTAGAGACACAAAAAATACACTGCAACCAAAGAGAAATTGTCATGGAAATTTTGTATCAACTTTAATTTAAGGACTAAAAGTATTCTAGAACACCCGTACAAACCTTTCCTGGTTTAATTGCTCCTGTTGTGTGCAGGATGTCACTCATCATCATCATTATCCTCTGTGACTTTGCCCCAGCTTCCCACAGTAACAAGTCATTTCCCAGTGTTTGTTGTGGCTGCGTTTCCTTTTCTTTGTGGTACTTTCCATCATATTCCGCCTCAATCCGCATTGCTTGTGACTTTGTGGTGACTCACAATTTTCCCCTTTGGGTGTAGAGCAGGCAGCAAAGATGGTGACAGGTAACCTGCACTTGACCCATGCGTCCCCCGTGTGATTGACGTTAAACACAGCCCCGCGTTGACAGCTTTCCCGGCTTTCTTCACAGCCGCTGATTGTTGTTAAGATGCCTGCCTGCAGCGGTTTGACTTTTGAAAACTAAATTCTGGATACCGCCTCGATATGCGGGACAGGGGCCAAAAAATTCTGCGCAGTCCCACATAATGTGGTCCCACCCTGCAGTGTTCTGATGATGTGTGATGTTTCTGAGCTCTTGTGGAGCAGCTGGTTTCTTTTTCCAATTGAATCCTAGAGAAGTGCTTCTGGAAGATGGCTGACACCACATATTACAGATACAAGATTGGTGTTGCAATGTGCACAGTCCCTTTCTCAACTTATCATTAAATGCAAAGACACAGTTCCGCTTGTCTACTATGCAAGCAAAGGGATGTTTGCTCGGTCCAAGGTAAAGATCCCAATCTCTGTGTTTCACAGAATTTCAATTCTGTGATTGCCCACCTGCATCGGTAAAGATTGCACAGCTGCTGAAACTAAAATTTTGGACTTAAACTTAGATTATTCATAAAAAAACACCATGAAACAGCATGCACTGTTTGCTAAAGTATTCATAGCAGGTTTCTTGTGGTTTCATCTAAAATTCTCATGTTTTCATGTTTAAATTATTTGTATTTTTGTGAAAACTTTCAGACCCAGACATCCTTGCTGACATTGAAAACTGGAAGAAAGACTTGGTCAAGTACTCCTCGCAGTACGTTGGTCAAACGTTGGTATACCTCAACGGGACGTTTGAGGAGTGTCGATTTCGGGAGTGTAACCTTGGCAACATGATTTGTGATGCTACGGTAACGTAATTCATTCATACACAATAGTCTTAACTGCTTTGTCTTTTACTTTACTAACCACACAGTCTAAATACCATTCATGAAGATGGTTATAATCTCAGATCCTGTCTGCACAAGATCTATCAGTTTTTAAAATGAAGTGGAAATTCATGTGATTGAAAGGGCTCTCTGGGATCTGGAGGCAGCGTAAATGCACTTGACAAATCTCCAGGTGGTTCACAGTCAACATATAATACTTGCTTTTCTTTTGTGTTGTCAGGTTCATCACAATTTAAAATATTCAGACGGGCAGCATTGGAACCATGTGGGCATATGTATGTTAAACAGTGGAGCCATACGGACAGCTATAGACGAGCGCTACAAAAACGGTACTTTAAGAGAAGAATGTCCATTATTCACCACAACTGCTGCCTGCTGTATGTGAACGGCTCACTCTCACAATTAGGTAACATAACGATGGAGGAGGTCGTCAATACCTTACCGTTCGGAGGAACCTTCGACCTGGTCCAGATAAAAGGATCAACGGTGAAAAAAGCATTTGAACACTGCGTTCGGAGATACGGAAGCAAGACTGGCGAGTTTCTTCAAGTCTCAGGTTAATTGATTGATTGACTCCTGGAACAATATTCAAGGACATGATTGGCATTTTTCCGCAGTATCAGTCAAAATTTTGGACCGTTTCACTTGAACAAAAAAATTCATCCAAACTGTCTATGACAAACAAACAAAAAAGCACTCATCCTGCTACTGTGCACTCTGCATGTATCTGAAAGATCAATATATCGTATTCCTCCTGTGCACCAGGGACATTAACACTGACCGTATCATTTCCACTGTTCTCTCTTCAACATTTCCAGGCATTCATGTAGAGTATGACATCTCCAGGCCAGTAAACCAGCGTGTTGTGTCCATGTCCATGCTCTGCACGATGTGCCGTATGCCCAAGTATGAACCGTTGGAGCTGGAGAAGATCTACACCGTGGTTATGCCGTCATACATGGTAGAGGGAGGCGATGGCTTCACTATGATCAGGGACGAGTTGCTGAAGCATAACACAGGTGGGCAGCAGAGGAAGTACAGACTAGAACAGTTGTGATCTTATCCTTTAAAATCTGCTTTGTTGCAGTAGACAGGATCCCTATAGGTTAATTTTCTCTATATACAGTTAAGAGTCATATATCACATTTAAGTGCAAAAGTGCAGGAAGGGAATATCTCAAATAATAGGTTCGCAGGAGAAGAAAGAGGGGAAGTCAGTCAGTGCCAACCATTCCTAAAGACAGGATGCCGCCTCCAGGGAGGGCACCGCGCCTCAGATATGTTCCACCTAAGTAGCTTCCACATCTTCTTTCTGCTTCTTAGCAGCTGCTTTGTGTGCAATATCTCGACCAACTTTTCATTCAAATGTATTTTGCACAGTGGGTGTGAATGCGTTTTCCATTGGATGGGAGCAGCTGCAGCTGATCTCATGTCCTGGGAAAGAAATATTATACTTTAAATTATTTTAGTTGGTCAACTTATTTATGCTAGTGACAACGTTTTTAATATATGCAGCTGTCTCATATTTGCAAACAAAGCTTATTGTACTGTAATAATTAATTGAAGAGAGGCTTTTAACCTATTAAAGCCTATGAGCCTTTAAGTCTATGACTGTCATTTTATACTTAAAATAAAAAATCAAAATGTTACACATCTTTTTTTTCTAATGACATGATAATTGACAACTTGGACAAAAGGTGTTAAGAAAATCATTTAAGTTTTTGTTTATGGGCAGATTTGTGCACGCAGTAACTATAAGGAATATGGAATATCCTATATATAAGGAATATGGAATATCCTATATATATCCTATATATAGGAACTATAAGAAAATAGTATAAAATGGAAAAAAAATAGATACATAACATGATTGTTAGTGACTGAACTGATATAATTATATGCATGAAATCTTGGGTTAAGTCTAAAATGACAAGTCATACACTTAGCGGCTCTTAGGATTAAATGGGTTAATGAGACATGAGAGGCGAAAGAAGTCATTTAAACTAACCAAGCCATTTTCCCCATGTCTTGCAGGTGATATGGACATTTCAGTTTTATCCAAATACATCACAGACATGAAGCGTGTGTACCCCGCCGTGGAAGGCCGCATCACGTTCAGGAACTCGGCCGTCGTCGCAGCCCACAGCCTCATCCTGTTGCTGTTGGGTTTATGCCTGTCTCTGGCTCTGTAATTGGCTTTGTGCACTTTGGGAAACTGTGATAAACTGATGGGCAAGTTTGTCAACTCCACTGGGACTCGGTTAACTGTCTTTCCATCTCACTGCCTTCGAGGATAACAAGCAGACAAAAAGCAATCTGAGGTTCAGCCGCAGGGAAGGTAACAGCCAGACAGGGACTTATTTTATCCACCAGCTGGTGATAGAAAGAGCTGATTATAGAAGTTGTGTGAGATGAACTCCTTAAATATAGGGTGGGAGGGGTAAATATGTATTGGATGGAATCAAATACTTCAGAATTGAAAATGTTTTCATTTTAGTTTCTTAAAGTATGAATGTACCTGGGGGAAAAAATACTTTTTTATACATGTAAAAAGAAAACACAATATAGTGTACAGTGAATGCTTCACTTTATGGTATAAAAGAGTCCCACAACTGCAGGGTAATGTTCAGCTTGTTGGTGAGATAATGATCAGAGGAGGCTGCTCTACACTCACTGACTAGACAGGGATCAAAATGAGACAAAACTCCTAAGTCTTTATGCACCTGGGTGTGGCTTTGGTCACTGCTGATATGTGGTGATATATAGTGATACTGTCCAATTTTATAAATCATCTCCTTTTATAAATTTAGATCCAGTTAATTGCACACTTGTTTAGAAAGCTAACACAACAGTCACTGCTTATAAAACTAAGCTATTTGAGTTTGTTCACTGAGTATTGATATATATATATATATATATATATATATATATATATAACAAAAAAATAAAATATTTTTTTAATTTGATCTGCAAATTGTTCTTGTGTTAATGGGTGCTTTACTGAAGGAGTCTAGTATGTACTAGTTGACAGATCCATCAACACATTGAGGTGGAAGAACTGAACTCTTCAAATTCTGTTGTTGTACTGTGGGTTTTACTTAGAATTATGTAACTAATGAATGAAATAGAAGGCATTCCCTTTTTTTTCTCAACATGTAGCTGCACAAACAGCTGTTAGGAGAGAGAGGGGTATAACAACACTTTATCTTATCATTTTAAAATAGGTTTTTTCCACACTTTAAAAAGGCAGTTTCACGGAGCTCTAAATCATTGATTTTGAATTATAAATATATTAGCCAGGGAAATACTGTGTATGTAGATACCTCAGACAGGCTTAGTGCTGCAGTATTTTTCTAGCTGATGCTGCCACTCCTTCACCCTGACTGTCATTCAAAAATTTGATAATGAATTATTCATGGTTTGATGACCTTAAAGGGGCCGGTTGCTCCAAAAGCTTACATTACCTTTATTTGAAAAGGAATAATAACACATTTTTAATAACACACGCTTACAGTGGACTTTCAGCTGCAACTGGAATGGCCTGATTCCACAGAGACCACTTTTCTAGCCAGAGATGTTACTGTGATTTTTGTATCAGTTGTTTTAAAATTATTTTCTCCCCAGTTTCCACTCACTGTAGAAACTGTTCACTTTCACAGTTGGGAACAATTACACAGGAAAAGCTTTCAGTTTTACTGATATATCATTTATTTTACAAAAAAACGGAACAAACAGCAGGAAAAGCCTCTTCTTTCTGTGACGGGAATCCAGGTCAGGTGGTCACTGTACATGTGATCTACAGGTTAGCTTCAGGTAACCAGACCAAAGGAGACCTTAGCATGTTTGCTTGTGTCCGTTGGTCCATTTTACATCCATGGAGCCATCAGAGATGTCTCCTTCTGTACCTGCTGATGACACAAATAATACAATAATAAAATAGTAAATACACATTCACTTGTAGTTATTCAAGACAATGCATTGTTACAGTTGACTATACTCTGACTAATATATAACACATGATAAATGGAAGGAATATATCTAAACAGCCTACCTTAACACTCATTCACACGGTCATAACTTTTATGATAATGTCCTCTGAAATAACATTGTTTACAGTAATACCATTTTAATTGTACATACATAGGATAATAAAGTATGTATTATATAAGACCTTCAATCACTTACATAAAATCATAAAGCCTTAAATAACATTTAAGTCTTAATTTTCTAGCTTTCATGTTTCTTGAACCACAGAGACCACTCTGCATTTGATTTATATTTTATAGATTGAATCTTAAGCTATGATCGAGTATCACAGCATTGAGATTTATTGATCTGCCATTTGTCAGCACAGCAAACATTCATACGTTTCAGCCATTCTTTATGCCGGGCATAACAATCATGACCTTGCAGGTCTATTGAATAAACATATTCTTTTGTACAAATGTATTCAGACTCTGCACTTCTTTGGAAACCAAGGCCAGCATCTGTTTACCTTGTTTAGTTCAGGAAAAAGTTCTTGAATAGCAATATCCAAAAGGACATATGTCAGCTGAGGAAGACAAAAAGGAGGGAGAGGATGAAATGCATTAGGGCCGGTGATGTTTCAATAAAAAAATGTTGACAGCAAACAATATGCAAAGGAATTGGCACTCAAATCACACAAACGATTCTAGATTAAGAGTTTCTTCTTTCCATTTTGGGACGTGTATCCATACAAGTATATACAGTACAGCAGAGAATGCACTTTCACTCACAGTACCTGCCACAGTTTCCCTCAGGTCATATTTCATCTTGGCAGGAAAAGTTATTCAGTAGAGAGGTGCATAGATGCTGAAGAGAGCGGGTATGTGTGTGAGTGTATGAGCGAGTGACCTTGTACCTGTTTGTTGAGAACTGGCTGCTGCAGTCCGTCAAACAGGAGACGCACTCCCTCATACTTGGCTTCTTCTCCGATACATTTCCCCAGAAGGTCTAAAGACAAGTGGTCACAGGTGATTACAAGGCATCTGTTAACGGGTTGTAGGTGAAAAAAATAAGACGACAGTAAACTGGGTTCTGAATGCAGTGCTGCAAACTCTGGAGTAGTGAAAAAGGGCGACAACATATAAAACCCTATTCACTGGTTGACATAAACAGCGTGACCCTACCCAAAAGGTGGCAAGCAGGTTTGTGAATGACATTACACTACGTGTAACTGAATAGAAGTGATACCTGGAATGTATCTCATCATCTCCTCAAAAGTCTTCTTTGCCCTCTTCTGCTTTTCTTGAGCCGAGCGGGGCGGACTGCTCTCACAGAAAACAGTGTCTAATAGAGCAAAAAAAATATAACGAATGTTTAAAGGACGAATTTAACATTTGAGAAAATACACTCAGTGAAAACAGTGTCCTTGTAAAAAACAAAATAAAATCTATCATCACGTTGTGAATATACTTATTCATCCTGGTCATTGTTCTCTCTCACATTGAATTGTAGGCAACTCAATTGTGTTCGTCCAGATGTTTCTCCGGTTCACACTTTTACTATTGTTATTAGTATTTTCACACATGGTTAAGTGGTGAACACACCCAGAGGTTAAGAGGTGCAGACTGATGAAGCCCCTTGGCTAACAGGTGAAACCTTGTCCTAGATAAATACAAGTCCAGTTGCCTGTGATACCATCACATCTGCAGTATACCTCTGAGCAGGGTGATGAGGGAGACGAGCCGGTGCTCCTGGACCACTTGGTTTAACTTGTATTGCAGGTAATAATCTGTGTAAGCCTCCAACGTGTTCTTCAACAGGATCCTTCCACCCATTAGCAGGTGGTGCAGCCAATCAGGGATGTGGAAGACGACTCGGGCTGACAGCCACGCAGAAGGAGGAGGCGATAACGACAATAAGACAGAGAGAGGGGGTTGTTTGAGTGAAGGATTGTCTCTAGTGTAATTATCTAAGACAGAGATTCATGAGGGAGCAGCAATCCCCCACCTTAAGTACAACTCTGCAGTGATGTAACTACACTAAAACAGGTGTGAGCAGTTCACACTGGAACAGCAACTTTTCTTCATGATTACCACACAACGCCGCCTTTCAAACAAAGAAACTAAATCACATCATAATACAGCTGTGGTCACAGTATAATAAATTATATGTGACACATTTGTAGTCACTTGTTCAAGCTGCTGATCAATCATTCACATTTCTACATGAAGTATGAATTTTGTCATTGAAGCAAGGAGTTTCAGAGTGTGTTAAATTCCAAATTTCATGTAGACATGCTGATGGAAATTATTCAGCCTGGGCCAGCTAATATTTTAGTTTTTATTGAATTACTTTTCAAGCTTATTTGTCCTGTTGGTGAAAACAAATCTATTCATCTTTCTTATAATATTTCAAGCCTCTAGTGTGAGATCATCTCACACTTGAGAACAAGCCTCAACAAACTCTAGGAAAACTTACTTACCTACATACATTAAGTAGTCATAAACTCCTTCAACAGTGATCATTTCCATGAAGTAGTTCTGATTGTGTCTCTTCTCAGCCGATTCGGACCGGTTGGCGTTATTTTTGAAGAGGTCATTGAAGAGCTAGGAGAGGGATTTATACACATTTCTAGTTATTTCTTTGGCCTTTTCTCTTACCCTTCTTTTCTTTTGTAAAGTGAATTTCTACTCATCTGTTGAGTGACTGACAGATCTGATAAAGTAAGAATGGAATAGGTCAAGATTTTTAATATTGCAATTTATTATAGTTTAAATCTGTGGGATAATTCATTATATTTGCTCCTGTATTTGAGACAATGATTCATTTATTTTCCAAGATCTCATCTTGGTTTTTGAAAACTCTGAAAAAGCCTCCTTTTAAAGAAGGACAGCTCAGGATGTCATTCTGTCTTACAAGGCAGACAGCTCACATTTTAGCGAGCTATTTGCTGCAAAAAGTTTTTTTTTTTTACATAATTACACAAATTTCCTGCTTACTATTAAGCAAGAGCGGAGAAAGGAGAACAGTAGAATGGAGATAAGAACAGTAAAGTCATCAATAGTTGAGAAGTTGCTTTTTTTTTTAACTCTTTTCTTAAGATCCAGTTCAACTTCTATTTTATTAGAAGACAGACCAGTACAATGACTGACAACCTTTCGGACACTAATCAAGAAAGAATCCAACTGCAAACAAAGGAACGGCATTCCTGAGGCTGTGGTTGCTGGGAGGGAGACAGGTAGCAAAGACAAGATGTAGACTATAGAATTTCCAAACCTTTTTATCATTTTCTGAGGTGGGGCTGAGGATAGTGAGCTCTGGGCGACTGGGTTTGGGTTTGGGAGACTCACAGGAGTTGAAGAAGGACTGAATGAAAGGCTCCAGATGCTGTCCTTTCTGAAAGAAAAAGCGTAGCAAAAAAAACTGTATAAGTTACAATTACAATGTTCTTTCTCTTAAAGATGTATTTATGATATAAAACTGTTTAATGGACTGTTAAGGAGTTCAGAAACACACAAGCGGCTGTTTTAATTTGCAGTCTGGGATGGGAAACATTTATATTATAGATAGAGAGAAATGAGGAACATCAGAGTCCCAGACCACACACACACACACAACATTGGGAATATATTACGTACCTCTTTTATCAGTTTGCTGGGAACTGACTTAATGATTTTCCCTGTGAAACATAAATACTTTATCTCAGTGATGGATTATTGTGTCACATTTTGCCTCTGTCCGAGACACACGTATCTTTTCAGTGCAACCCAAGGTCAGGCTGCTAAAACGAATGTGCGGTGTGTTTGACATGGTCTCCCGTTCAAAGATAATTAATCTCACTGGTCTTTTTCACATCGGCTACGTTTCGCTCAGCCACAATGCGCCTCATACTGTACCCAGGTTCACGTCTGGTAACATCTTGTCGAGGAATTGAGACTCCATGCTATGGGGAGACAGGAAGTCGGCAAGAAGCTGACTGTTGCTCAGCTCCGGGTGCTGCAACAGTTTCTGCAAATAAAACAAACAAAATACTATGTTTTGTGGCGCTCTTTCATATAAGAACTGAATTCAGAGGACCTTTGGTCCAACCTGCAGCATTTAAATATGCAGTATATAACAGAGGCAAAGATGTGTAAGCATTGGTCATATATTACAGTATGCAGGTGGCCATCTGGACATAATCACAGATGTTTTACTCATTTTGTAACACTACAGACTGTTTTTCAAGGACCAGACTTGCACTAACGTTTTTTGTGCAGTTTTACAAAACATCACCAGGTTTTAGATTTGTTTGCAGCCTTCCAAGTATTTTTTGCTGTCTATTAATTTCAGAAAGTTGCAAAAATCATCTGACAGAGACTTGAAACTTATTGTGAGGTACCTATCTCAATCCATCAGTGTGAATAGTGTGACTCAGTTCTGCTTTCCCTTACTGTTTTAATGTACGCTTTACCTTGGTAAAACTCACAAGGTTGCACCAGTTCTGACACATTTGGGATTTATGTGGCTGCTCTGTTCTGATAACGTTTGTTGAATGTTGTTGAGAAATAAATCCCAAACAATCTGGTGCTGAAAAGGATGCGGAGTTGGCCGTTTTTCAGCATGAAAATTTGACAGCCAAATTTAAAATCAAGCTAGAGGGCCTTTGCAAAGGCACTTAAATCAGTCGCACCCGTGTCATTTTCTTTGTCTGTTGTATGTAAAAATCAAAGATTATGTTTTCTGCAACAGAGTTATGAAAGTGTGAGTATGTGTTTATTCGTGATTGCTTGGCCTGAGGGAAAAAATGCAATTGAAGGAAATTACAATCTTGCACTTTAACTTTTACATTACTGTGTAACCATATGAGAAAAATGCTTAAGAATCATATTTCTACGATACAACTTTTAGGCTTATCTCTAGCCTATTCTACTTATTCATATACAGAACACGTAAGACCTGCTTCCCATTTGAATTAGTCAATACTTGGTGGGAAATTGGCACATGTTCTGAATCCCACTACAGTTAGTTTGACAAATACGTGAACCCGCTTTCATCAGAGTAAGATCAGTCACAGCTGTATGTTGTAATTATCTTCACCCCTCCTTGTAGAAGTGTCAGACTCATTTCCAGACCCACCACTCCGTCTGCCTACTGGAATTCACAAGATCACAATCTCCTAAAAGAGCTACCTGAAGGTATTCCTGAAACTCCTCCCGCTTTGATGTAAGGAATTCATAATTCTTGGGACCGATGATTCTCTTGGAAGGCAACTGAGCATCTGGAAATGATCCTACAGAAGGTGTAAGATTTTACAGAAAGAACCAGTGAAAAACTGAACAGGTCATTGGGGAAATGAAAGCAGTTGTGTTATTTCAAATGAATCAGTAAGCCATGCAACACAGCCATTATATTTACTTGACTCAACTCAACTACAGTTCACTTGGATGTAACGATCTGTGAATTCTGAGGAATGTCCGGGTCCGTTTTAGTAGGAAATCCCTTCTTCTCATAGCAATAAATAAGAAAAAGTACAGTGCAGAGGCCTTCTAATATTATAACTATGTTAAAATCTTACCGTGAAACTCTGTGAGTTTTGACTCAAGAACATAGAACTCCAGATATCTTCTGTACACAGACCAATGCTCAGTCTCATGTCCCACTGCAGCCGCACACAAACAGAGAAAACACAAAGGACTCAACAAACAAACAAGATCTAAACTCAGGTAGCATCTTATCAAGGCCACAGAAGTCAAAATTTGCATGTTTAGAAGAACAGCCAAAAGACAAAGTATTATATTTTATAATTGCTATAATTTTATAATTATAGCACCGCAATACCACTGGGATTAATATGTGGTGTCTCATTTACATCATGCCGTCATTTCTTGCATGACACTAAGTCACTCGGCCTCACCTGCCTTCCGGTCGTTGCGCTCCACGTCAATACAGAACACAGGAATCCTCTCCCTCTTCACGTCGTCGTCATAGAAATCAATATATGGGATGGTGATGTTCCAGGCTGAGAGGTTTCGGGGGGTGCTGGGGGTGGAGGCTGCCTCCATTGGCAGGTCGTCCTCCAGGACCATGATTGCTTCCTCCACCTTGAATGGAAAGAAGATAGAGATATTAAATTAAACTGTGCCTTTTAGGATTTTTTCTTTAGCTTCGCTCGAAGCAGAACACAAATACATAACACCAGTGCAATGCATAACAAACCGGCAAAAACATACAGCTTACATCTATACAAATGAGCAGATACTGTAGGTCATAAAAAGAGCAAATTCTATAAAGCCAGTGTCTTTGATGCCGTCATTTTGTGTTCAATACCTGTATAGAACAGGGTATAAATTTCCCTTTTGTATATGTTCCAGTTGGCTCTTGCGGCCTTAAATCTCTGGCCAGATGGGAGCAGCTTAAACAGTGTAATGGATGTGAGGTGTCTGCAGTTGTGTGTTTTTCCTCCCTGTGTCTAACACTGTCATATATATTGCAGAGTTGTTTTGGGGACTTACTTCTCAACCCAGCCAGCATGTACATGTGGAGCAGTTTCCATTGTATTGCCTGTATTTACCCATGGAAACTGTGGACACACCTACTTGGGTACTATATGTGCAGCCCAAGCTTAACCTTTATGGGCCCCACATGGACATGCTGGCTGCAGTATTAACAGGGAAGCGGTTAAGGTCACTTTCTTTTTTTTTTTATTTATTTCGATTTTTGACATCCAATTCAAATTTCAGATATATTCTTTAATCTGTTCACTTTATTAACAAATAAAGAAATCCATCTATCAAATTAACTATGAAGAATAAAGAAGGAAATAAGACATTGTACAATGTTTCTCTAGCTCTATGAAAATATATCTGCATAGATCATCTGTGGTTGTGGCTGTAAAATTATCTCTCACAACTGACACTTCCTCTAAAGAGAAAAGCAGAAGTCTTCTTTTTAAATGTGTGAAACAACCATGTTCAATTTCTCTGAAGCATCCCTCAGTATCTGAGGTGTTTACATAGGGTAAGGTGTTTCCTGTCATGCATTGCTCACACTGATGGAATATTTATTAAGATATTGTGTTTTCCTATTTGTTCTAATAATGCAGCAAATGATAAAGGTCCCATAGAACACAGACCATCAGATGTATATATTTGATATGTCTAAACGGTGTGGAAAAAGGTTTGTCCAACAAGTCAAAGCAATTTAAAGGTTGTACTGGAAACAGTTGAGTGCAGCTGGTTCTTCAAGGAAAGCTTTCTTAGATCAAGTAAATATTTCAGGGAAACCAGAGAGCAGTGATGCAAGACATGCGATCCCTCAAAAAAGGAAAACTGTGGCTTTTCTTTTTTTCTTTACCAACCAATGCCCCCATGTGGTGACTACAGGATTACTACAGTGCTTTAACTTCCTTTTACAGAGGCTGGGCTGTTTACAATATATTCAATATTGGTTGAGTTTTAAGTCATTAGATCCTTTGTCATCCTTTGTCCTTGTCATTCCGAAGTAGTGGTTTAAAATTGACACGCATTCACACTCCTTCATATTTTTTTGTGAGGAACAATTTCAACAAAAGTTCGTTTCTGCCAGGATGAAAATATTAGAGTGAAAGATCATTTTAAATATCTACTTTGAAATGTCTGAAAAGATATTATAGTATATATAATTAGAATCTTATATTCCATTTCTGCCAAGGTTGTTCTGCTAGCAGCTGCTAAATCCTAAATCTTGCACACTGTACCATTAACTAAATTGAAAATGTGCATTTGGATCATTTCTAGAACAGCCTCACCATATCATCCTCTCCCTCTACCAGCCCATAGGATGGCAGCATCGCTCCCTCCATGGTTGTGCTCTTGAACACCCCTTTGATCTTACTGCCAATGCGGCTGATCCCAAAGGACTCGCCCCTCTTTGATGTGTTCCTGCAGGCCAAAAAGGGAGGTTATTAGACAATGCTTGATGGGGGTGGATGTGCATGGCTTCAGCAAAGCAAATGCAGCTTGAGAGATGACAGGGGAGGCACCATAGAGGAGCGGATGGGAAGGCAGGAGCAGCACACTGCATCTGTGTCACGACAATACACGGGAGGGTTGGAGGGAAGGGGAGGCCTGAGGTAGCCATACCCAAGCCAAAATGTCACATCACAGCCATCTCTCAATGAAATGCCTGGGTTGGTTACACGCTGCAATAAGCAAACACGGCACGTAGCGGTGAGCAGTGATTTCACCAACAGATTTTCAGTGATCCCAAACATGTTGTATGATCAGTTACCAGTCAGCCAGAAAAAGGCACTCAGCATCAGCACAGGTGATCTGTGTGAGTGCCTGTTAGATTAAGTGGAGCAAAAACCACCAACTGAACATTGAGAAGTCACTGCATTGTCAAAAAAAAATGAACAGACAAGTCTTTTGCCTAAACAAGAACAACATCGTAGGAAGGATGCATGACAAATAATAATAATTAAAAAAAAAAAAAAAGGTTCCCATGCATTGGTCCCACCATGCAGGCAGCTGGCTAGGACTGGGGTGTCACGCATGGGGGAAGATTGGACAGCATGACATTACACTGAGAGGCCTGTTACAGACGGATGGACCCTGACTTACTTGGGTGATGAGTGACGGTGGGATAGCGAGCCGTATGGGAAAGTTGTGGACTGAGCATGGAGGGAGTTAAAGGATGCAGGTGAAGAGCTGCCAGAGGCGGTGAACACTGAGGACTCGGGGCTCCAGTCCCAGGAACTATAGCAGGGTTGCTGCACACTTTTTTTGGAATCAAATTTAATGCTTTTTAGGACCTTGACAGAGGAAAAATTGATGTCCTTTCCACAGCGATGCACATTAGAGCTGAGCTTTGTGTCTGAAATCAACTTGACAATATTAATAGGGATATTTTTATGTATATTTTTGCATCGCCATATAAAAATCATACGTAAAAATCACAGTAATTATTCAAATTAAAGGAAAATGCAATGAACTGTGTCGTTCTCACCCTCACAGAGCAGTATATCTACCTTTCATACATTAAATTAAATTGGTTTGTACATTTTAAAAGTCTGCTCCTCTGCTTTACGTTGGCCGTTGCAACGCAGCACCAAAAGCATTATTATTCAGATAATAACAGAGGACTGTGTGTTCTTATTACCCCCTGGCCAACTGTCCTTTGCTCAGCATCATCTGTACTGTTTTGTGCACTTCGTTAATCCTGTTACCTTCGTGACAGCAGGTGGTGGCCTGTAAAGAACCAATCGAAACATAACCAGAAAAAAGAAAGAGCCGGACTGAGTTACGGCCAAAGAAAAAATCATATTTAAAAAAGAATCCTGTGGCTGGATATTTCTCATGCAAATAGGCATCATTTCAACATTTACGAGAGTTTTTAAGGTATTCTATGGACAGTAAATTCTGAAAATCTTGTTTAAGACTTCTTAAGGATCTGCAGGAACCCTGTATAAGCAGAACATGGTCACATCCCCAATGGGTAAAAGGAGGTAGATGGCTGTGGATCATACAGGCAGGTTGGTGGTTCCAGAATCGGAGTGGACATTCAGTCACAGACACAGCACAATACAGAGATGGAATAACAGGCGCACAGACAGGCAGAGTGGAAGGGGGGATACTGAAACGCAGACATGGAGGGAATTTAGGAGCCATTATCTGCTATCTCTTCTGTCTCCTTTGTACGGCACATTTCATGCTGCTTTGAAAACTGCCTTCATAACAAGATTGCTTGAAAAACCAGATGAAAAAACTGAAATGTGAACCCAAACCTCCTTCTCGAAGTTCCCTCAATGTTTAATAGAAAAATGCTAAAAATAAAGCAAAAACTTCCCTAAATGAAGATTTTATAATAATCATGTTGAGCAGCATGAGGATTAATGATGACTCACGCTACGATTAGCATGATTAGCCGATTAAGGTTACTTTTCTCAGTCCTCTCTCATTTGCATTTACAGCACAAGCACAAAATATAACACATATAGCGTGTGAAATTAGATTAGCGATGAAATTATATATCATTATCATATTATCGCCTGGTGCTAATTGAATTGAACCTCTGATTGCAGCAGGCCCAGGGACTTCAGAATTTGTTAAAAAGGCAGTACATCTTCTGTCGTAGACCAGTCAAGCAAGAATGAGGTGACTTTTCGTAACTTGCGTGCAGCAGCACTGCTCAGCCAGCCACTGTTTCTGATCAACACACTGATGCCTTATACTCACCGGATGTCATCCAAACTGAGGCTATTTCTGGAACAATATGCACAAGGAGTTAGCGGCAGGGCCCCGCGGCCACATACACACTACACCCCATGATAGAAACATGACAGTTGAGCCCTGGGCTCATGTTGCTTTACTTCACTGTAATTAAATAGCAAATTCGAAACTCTTTATCTTTTATAGCTAATTTAGAGCTTGTTTTGTTGTGAACTCATATTAATATTTGCAGCTGCAGCTGGCACATGCTATATTTGTAGGACACAGTTTAGTAAAAAGTAAAGAGAAATCAACAGCAAAATTCAGAAAGCTTGAGTTAAATTGAATTACAGAGACATGGGTGCAAACACAGCAATCCATTTAGTGTTCCCCCCCAAAACGTAAACTACCAGTGAAGTATTGTGTTTTCCCTTTGTGTTTATCAGTCGATCGAATAGCAAAACTTATAGTCAAGCTTTTATTTTGTTTCTCTCACACACACAGACACATAGACACACACAGAAACACACAGACACACATAGAAACACACGGACACAGCGGTGCAGTGACACATACCTGCTCATTTTGGAATTCCTGGCAGGGGACTCGGCCCCTCTCAGAAGCTGTCGGAAGTACTGCAGAAGGACATGGAAAAAGGAATAAATGTTTGTGTACAGCTAAGAAGAATACACAAAGACTAACGCATCTATGCATCTAGTGACCTCTTTATACTTTAATAATAATCATAACTGCGCTGCTTATCATATTATCATCTTATTTTCCAGACACACTATTCATGCAGGACAGTGGCCTGCTGTGGACAATGGCTGCGCACCGGTCCACCCAGCTGTATTCATTGAAACACCCTCTGAGGGGTGAAATTTGGCTTGGCAGCTTGGCATAACGCCAGTGTCGGCTCATTGGCCAGTTACGCGTCTGGTATTGATGACACGGCCAATGGTGGTTGGTGGCTGACAGATCGGAAGAGGACTGCGCAAAAGGGGTCAGTGAATTCACAATCACCTCTAATTCCATCGTTTTCCGGATATAGTTTGGTTATTTCTGAGATGCTCAAAATTCAAAACAACAACATTCAGTCTTATGTGCTACAGCTACCAAATTATGAAAGGACTGTGTTTAGAATTTACAGCGTGACAAACAGAAAAAAAAGGGATTAATAAATTTGGTTGAAGCATGAAGCAGATGTCAGGGCGGTTGAAGGCGACTGGAGTGATTTCTTTGATGCTTTGGATGCAAACCTCGTCACTGTGACAGAACATTGGTGTGAAAACATTCTCCAGGAGGGATAAGACGTGCTCATAAGCTTCGAACAAACATCTCATGGTCTGCAGTTTCACCACTTCTGCATACGGACCTTCTGCAACTGAAGAAATACAAAAAAAAAGATCTTTATAAAAGCAAAACATTTCAGATGTTACCCAAATGTCATTTGCAGTATGTCACCTACTGTTACGTATTTCTTCCACAATAAAGGGGTCGAAGCGGATTGTGTCGACGCTCTCATCCAAACAATAGGTCTCATAGATCTTCTTTACCTCCTCATGAAGCATCATCTTCTCAGAGTCAGACAGCTCTGGACACAGTATCCTGTCATTGAATTCCTCTGAAATGGTAAAAGAGTTAGACGTCTTAGTCTCGCTGCGTAAGGACCATTTAGAATGCATAACTGTAGCATCCACGAGGTCTTTAGTGGGTTTTGCTGACTGTGAACGGAGTGTAGGTGATAAAAGATGCTTCTATTCACCTCATTTCTCTGCTTTAGAATGAATTGACTGAACATACCGACAGCAAGGCAGAACTGGAGCACATGGACAGCCCCCTCTTGCTTTAAAAAGTTCATGAATCGGAAAAGAAGGTCTTGCTGTTCTCTGATTTCCTTTAACTCCAACTTCAGCACCTGGTAAGAGAGAGAGCAGGGAAAGTTTACAGCTTCTTTTAGCTTCTCAAGAAGCTCAGTGATACCAAGATATAAAACACTCCGTCTGTATGTAGTGATTACAGTATGTATTTTCATTGCATAATGTAACTGGTGGCTTGTTTGGGAGGCAGTGATCAGATGTTTGGATTTGATCAGAGATTACATACTTGAACTTTGATCGGAGAATGCACTTACTGAGGGCTTTTTGTTGCGAATATCAGAGTATTTTTGCAGGAAAGGAACCAACGTTGACGTTGGCTCTGTGGCTTCTTCTGGCTGGAGGGAAAAAAATGTCCTGATTAACACTGTTTAAATACACAGAATGCAAATTACGCTGCCTGTGCACATTAAAAACAGTCACTTACTGGAGAGTTGTCAATAAATATCAGAAGTAAATGATTCACTGTGTCCTGAAACGAAAAACCAGCAGTCAAAAAAAGTAATTTAACTTTATATGTTTTGGTGTTCTAATAAAGGAAAATCTTTGTGTTCCACTTGCATGCTCGTAGTAAATAACACTAATCGAAAGGCTTACTAAATGCTAATCAAATATGGTCTTGGACTGACAACAGTTTTGGTTTAGAAAATCTACACTCACAGGATCAGCCAAGTAGTCCATTGAAGGAAGGAAGACAGAACCAGCCAAGACTTCTCTTATCAGCAGAGTAAGAGATCTGAGAGGAGCGACAGGATAATGAGGCAGGAAAAAAAAGAAAAAGAAAGAGTAAAGAATGATCCTTATCTACTTTTAACAATACTGTCAGACTTTGTCCTTTGGGGATATTAAAGTACATATTGGAGTTTTGCACAGCCTTTGCTGTCACAGCAATGACTTACCTGCAGTCTGTAGCCTTGGGTGGCAGGATGTAGGGGAAAAGCATCTCTGTCAGCTTCCTGAGGTACAGGAGCTCATCTCTGCGACTGCGGACGGCGACATGGAGATCAGGGCCGTATTCCTCCAGGGCAGCTTGTTGAAGAAACTCTGCACTCTTTACTACAGAGGAGAGCACAAAGAGCTAGCCTTTCGTTTGATAAGAGAAATGAAGAAAATGACTCGGCGTGTGATCATAACGGGAGTACCTTTCTGCCTCGCTTTAGTAATTATTTCAATGTGCTTCATGGAAACTTTAAGGAGTTTTTTAGTGATGAGGGATGCCACGTCAACCTTGGAGAAAATCACAATAAATCATGTTTATTTACGTTAAGTTAAACAGCTTCAAGATTTCAACTCATACGGGTTTGTCACCTTCTGGGTTCGACGGACCAACACAGCTGCGAAGAAACGCAAAGTCACTCTCAGCTCATCAACAAACGCCTCATCATCTGTGATGTCTCTGAAAAAGGAAACATTTTATAGTCACGGAATAAAATACTGATGTATAAAGGGCAGCCAATAAATAAAACAACATGACTTACCTATACCAGGGATACACAAAATTTTCCAGAACTAGCTCCAGAATCTAGAAAAAAAATTAAACCAGAAATGTATATTGACATAATTTAGGCACTTAATTAAACAATAATTTTTAAAAACATATATGCTTCATCCACACATGCTTTACCTCTGAAAGTGAAGCATCCACCTTAGAAGGAACTTCCAGGTCAAGCCATGGTTGATAGTTTTCCAGTAATAAAGTCGGCCTGTCAAAAAGTGTAGAAACTAAAGGTTAACTGTGTAATACATAGAAAAAAGTACAGAGTACATCCAACATGGTGTTCCATCAAACCGAATTAAGGAAAAGCTGGTTTATGTCCATAAGTTGCACTTATTTAAGTAAGAGTTCAATTCCATGAATGTGGCTCAGATAAGTCTCAGCTCAGTAACCATGGCAACATGCCTCAGGACTAGCCTGGACCAGGCTGGCTAAGCTCAGTCTTAGCTTTAAGTCTAGTTAATTATATTATGTTAGTTAGTATCAAATATAACCAATGAATTCTTGCAGGGCCTTGTCAGGTAGTTGAGGCTTTCTTTAGCTACAGTGATGGAATACCCCTCAGGTCTACGCATTTCCCTTTCTGCAGGTCTGTTGCTCACATAAATGTTAGGGTCCAATACCAAAAGATACAGCTTTCTTAATAACCACTGCACCACACAACAACCAGATAGCTCACCTGTGCCTTTTGCATTTGATTTTTCCACAAACCGCACAGCTGTGGCCCAGAGGAAACAGCTCCTGCTGGTACGACTGTAAGAAATTTAACATACAACATCATTTCATATTTACATTATCTAAAAACATCAGCGGTGGAAAATACTTGCATTTACTCAAATATTGTACTTAGGTACAGTTTTTAGGAACTTATACGTTCCTCTTTTAGTAAAGAGTATTTCTATTTATTTTTAAACCACTACATTTATTTCAAAGCTATAGTTACCAGTGTAATACATTTTAATTATTCTAGATATTTTCATCTTGATAATACAGGCTATTTTTCCATAATCAGTGTCAAACAATTCACATTAACTTCTTTTGGACTATGTTTAAACACAAGGAAAACTTAACAAATTCCAAAACTTGTACAAAATGGTTAATAGGCACTGTATATCTTGTGCTGTATAAAGTATGGATTATATATGACATATAAAGATATATAATATACAGAGTATACACTATACATACAAAATATATACATTTTGCATAGAGTTCTTCTATTTGCAATAGTTAAAGTACATTTTGCAAAAATAAAATACTTTTATAATCTGTATGTTTGTTTCTGCCTTTTGTTAAGTCAAAAAATGAATTGTTCCTTGCATTAAACTGTGACTTTTAGATCTCACAATCAAATTACATTAACAGACCCATCCAAAAACACAGTGAAATTATGAATGTAAAGGTGTCAAGTCAAAATAATGTGGAATTTAAATGTACTAGTATCACCAAACTCTATTCATTACTTCTGGCTCTAACCTACCTTGATCTTTGGTTTGATGGACAGGATGTTGGGCAGCAGTGACTCAGGCCCCAAAGAGCAGTAAAAAGTGACAACACCAGCCAGGAAGGACCAAAAGACCATTATAATGTGAATATATCTGTAAAAATAGAAAGAAATATCTTGCTGTCAACCACCTTTAACCTGTTAAAACAAAAAAAAATGATACAGGGGCATTTTTCTAGTATTATAGCTACAGATAAACTATAGATAGTTTATCTGTAGTAAAACCTTACTGTTACACTATCAATATATATTGTCAATGTTCACATCATCAATACAATAATATTTTAATATAATATCAATAGTAGGGCTGCACCTATGACTATATAGATTTGAGCTGTTATACGATTATTTCATTGGGTCCTTTATGATCTCCTTATTTAAACATCTTATAATAATAATATTATCGAATATATTCATGTTCTATAATGATCCCCAGTGTGTTATATGATTTTATAGACAAGTAATTGATTTTTGAACTCTTATGTTATTAATCATGGAACTTTGCATTGCAGATAATTTAGCTTATATCAGTTGTTTCCTGACTTGGGTCAGTTTGGTTTTTGCAATGTTCTAACTATACATGCTCTGTAACAGCAACATAAATTGATTCTGACACTTCTGTAGTCACCTCACGTGTAGATTTCTATTGATACCAGGTTTAAGTACTTAACCTTTGTGGTTGTAGAGATATTCCATAGTTATTGTCATTTATAGCAGGAAAACTAAAAAAAAAAATAGGCCTGGGGCTTAAGTGGTTAAAAAAGAAAAACAACACAGAATCCACAGGAAATGGATGGTGGGGGTGTCAGTGGTGATATATGCATTGACTGTAATAAGTTGCAATCACCTGTTTAGAAGCACAGTGGACAGCAGCAGGACCAGCAGCAGGAAGCAGAAGACTGGATACTGTCGGCCCAGCTCCCTGAGCAGGTCCAGCTTAATCTTGCGCCTCATTCTCTGCAGACAAGCCCTGATGCATCCCATGTTTGTTGTTTGGGAGCCTGCGCGCGTCTAATTATAGCCTACTGCATGATTACTGTAAAATAAAGAACGCGGCTGTTAAATAAATAATGGCGTACGCACACCAAGACAATAGCAATAATAACAACAGCGTGTCATGCTGCTCTTTGCTTTCTCAAGCAGGTCGCAGTGATTTTATTGGTCGAATCTTGCACTTACTGTAAATGCACGGTGGGTGCTATGGGGCCATTTTTCACTGTAGTCCCGGCAGCTAACGACACACCACGGTGAATGTGCAGAATAAGAACCGCAGGCTGAATGAAGGAGCGGCGCCGGATAGGCGAACACAGCTGTTAACCGCAGCAGGATTAGCGGCGGTTTAGCACAGCGGCACCTTGCGTGTACGTGCGGGGGTCTTCGCGCCGCTAAAACTCAGGCGGTGTTCTGGCTAATGGCTGCGGTGCTCGGGCTGTCACTGTCTGTCCATTGCGGGTCTACCCGGCGCTCGCTGAATGCGGGGTTTGTCCGCGCTGCTTGGTGCTGGAGACGCGTGATGTCACCTCCGCTCCCTCCGCAGCAGCAGCAGCGGCGGCGGCAGCCTGTAGAACACTGACCGCTACAGTAAAACAGCGGAGACTCCAATAAATGAATTAGCCATAATGAACGACATAGCGGACAGAATGTCACGTTAGTGGGAGTGGTGGGGCCTCCGCCGAGTACTATTTTCTTTTAGGTTTTCCTCTCAAAAAAAGGTCTAGAAGCGCAAGCGCCGACGCTGCTGTGTGGTTTTAGGGCGTAACGGGACAATTTACCGGCGAAAACTACACAAGCAAACCAAACATTGTCATCCATTTTACGTTTTTTTTCTATTTTCTGGCTAACATGGAGGGGTTAACCGCCAATTAATGAGTTTCCGTTGTAGCAGCCACATCAGTGCTGTTGCTATGGTCACCTGCAGGGAAAAAGTAGAACCAACCGTTAAACTGAATTACGAGGTGCTTCGTTCCTCCCATGGTCCGGACACGCTATTTCTCACAATTAAGAAGGCACAAATACAATTTCCAAGTATTAATGCCCCCACCTGCGGTTATAGCAATACACGGACCATCTATAAATTAATCATTATGACTGTTAAAGCCCCATATCGTACAAACTGGGATTTTAATTGCTTTTTGATTATAAGGAAGGTCGAGGTGTTCTATAAATACTGTCCCGTGTTTCAAAAAACTCAAACCACAGAGAAACGCGCACAGAAAGTGTGCTTAAAATGAGCTGTCAGTACTTCCGTGTAGTTGTGATGTCACCAATATACAGCCATCGCCCATCCCCCACCCCTTCAAATCAGCAGCTAATGAATATTATTGAGTCAAACACAATACGACCTATTCTCCCTGAAGCTCCAGAGAGAAGCTTGATAGATGTAAAACTATATTGAGATGCATGTTGGTGCTTAAAACTATACAGGTCTTGTTAGAGATATTACGACTTCAAATAAAACCTGGGAAAAGGGTACAGTATGGGACTAGACGTTTAAACATAAGCTAACATTCTCTTAGTCTTATTACTGTGCTGGCCTGAAGTAACAAGGCTATGATCAAAAGTCCTTTGAAGGACACAATGCTGCTCCCCACATTACTAAAATTAGGCCAAAGCTATAGTATTTAGGTGAACACTCCTTACTACTCATTTTTGGTTTTCTAGTGCAAATGGAGCCCAGCAAATTTGGGCACTTGTGCCTTGAGGTCTAGCTCTTTCCTTTAAATAGTCTCCTTTAACACTCAACACGTGTAAATAATGACAAATAAAAGCTGCATCCAATTTAGTCTTAATAACATTAGCTTCATCTGTGCTTTCACTGCTTAACTGAAGTCAAATTAGCTGCTGTGGAAAACATTTTATACATTTGTTAAAAGAGTCTGTTCACTTTTCATAGCATCACTTCAAGATCCTGTTTAAACATATTGACTTTGGAAATCTGTCACTTTAAGATACATGATGTAATGTATTTCTGGGACTGTATAGAAGGGAATAAAAGGCTGCACTTGTCAAATTAAACGAGATTAATGAAGCTAATTCTATCACTTAATTCTAAAATGGAAAAAAAAACTGGATCCCACACCAGCTCACTAACACCACAGCACCAATCCTCATGGAGATTCCATCCAAAGAGTAGGACACAGATAGAAATCAAAAACTTTATTACAAAAATAAGTTACACTCACCTCCATTTTACAGTATAAAACAATTTATTTGCAGGAATGCAAAAAACGTTGTTGGCCACCAACAATAGTTTAAAACTGCTAACATCTTTTTTTCAAAAGGTGGTTGTTATGATTTTATTGAGGGAGTTAACTGTATAGAAAACTGGGATTGAATAGCACAGTTTCCTTTTTGCTATACCTGGAAATAGAAATCATTCACTGCAGTATCCCTTCTACCACTATGTGACAATGATCCCTCACCAAATCATTGCAGCTGTCGTTAGGCACACATGCTCACTGGCTGGGCAATATGGCAAATTCATTCATCAAGATTAACTCAAGAGATCTTCTACATAGTCGCTGTCTTGAGAAGTGGCAAGGGATCATTTAAGATTAACATGATGAAGGATTGTTTAGATTGTTTTACATTATTCTGACGTTGGTTGAAAATGTGTTGTATCAAGATAAAAACAAACCCACTGGAATAATACAGTGGCACAAAAGGGACACTGCAGGGCTTTATTTTTGTTTTTTATTTTTTTAATCAAAGGCAGTTGGATGCCTGTGATGTTGACGCATTTACAAAAGTAACATTTTATCCGAAAACTATACAACCAGTAACTACATACTCTGAAGAAGCAAGGCGGCTAATTCAGTTCAAAATAGGATAAAAGCAGGGCTTGTTCAGACTCATCATATGAGATTGTTTTGCATGCCCAGTTTGACTGTTTGCAGTGTCAGAGCTGCAGCTAAAATGACTATATTACATTAAGTACATCGTTTTTGCACTGCAGCTCTTGTGCATATTTTGTATGAAAACAAGCCCTGCTTTCATCAATATAGTTTCCCTATTTACAGTACAGGCCGGGTAGTTTAGTCCTCTGTACTGAGGTAGTCAACCAACCCTTTAAAGACAGGTTCTGAAAAGAACCACTTTCCTGGAATGCCTGACTTATCCATGCCAGGTGGGTACACCCTAAAAACCTGCAAATGTTCTCTTTCAAACATCCAGATCAAACGATTAAGATTAACATGGATATTCCGACAATAAAAATTGCGATTAGCACAAAAATATACAATAGCATCAAGCTCCTTTGAGCCACTTCAAACCTAAGAAACTTAAAAAGTGCAAATTCTTCAATAATTATTTAAAAAAATGGCATGTTCAGGGACAGGGAAGGGGTAGATTGTTAGGGCAATACATAGAGCCCTGTATGTCAGGGCTGGTTACAGGGGCACAGGGCAAAAAAAAAAAAAAAAAAAAAAAAAAAAAAAGGCTGTGGCAAGTATTCAAAAATCCTCCGGTCATCTTTTTTAAGGTGGCAGTTTCAGAAAAAAAATGAAGGGGGGAAAAAAAAAAAAACACGGGGAGAGGGGAGATGCTTCTTCTGTAAGGCTGGAATATCATTGGACCTTTTTGTCGTGCTCTTTTTTGTTTCAACATCCATTGCAGCTTACGGTGTAACCCCACACATCAAGTCAGTATCCACTGTGACAGGTCAGGACCGCCCTCGGCCCCGCTTCCCTGCTGAACCAATGAGAGGACAGAAACTGTTAGTACAAGAAAACCATGTTGCACATATTTCTCATCAATCAGACAGTTTAATCAAATTCCAGGAAATTTAGATTGAAGCCAGTGTTCTGCCACTAGACCGGGACTCAGCTGGCCTCCTTGAATTATAGTAGGTTGTGAATGACCTTCATCTGCTGGCAAATAAGCTGACTGGCTAACTGAAAGATGACACCTGTCAGGGATTACTTATGAGGCCAATAAGCAGGTGTAACTTTAATTTAAAGCAGTACCACAGCATTTGCAAATCACTTCCGGATTATCGGTAATTGAACTGTCGGAGTTTGTATTTACTCTAAATTTCCTACAACTGCTTTCACTACCGAAAGCTGACTTCTTTTAAAAAGTGATAAAAAAAGTGACTGATTCAAAGAAACTGTCACAAGTTAACAGTAGTCATCTGAAGAAACAAAGACTTGCCTCAATGTGGTGATTAGTCACCAGTGTGATAAATTTAACCCTTTGAAACGAGCGTCAGTGCAAAAATGTGAACTACCTCTGCTTGTTCCAGGGCCTCCTCGCTGAGAGAAGCCCACTCGGCCCCTAGGTGTGATGCCACCGCGGCCCCTGGTCTGACTGGCACCGCCGCGGACTCCTCCCCTCACACCTCGTCCTCTCCCAGTCCCCTGGAAGTCGTCGTAGCCGTAGTATGGGTCATCATAGCCTCCCCGGTAGTTGTGGTAATCGTATCCGTAGTAATCGTAATAGTCTTCATAACCGTAATAATCAGGAGGGTAGGAATAACCTCCCCGCCCGCCGCGTCCTCGGCCTCTCGTGGGTGGCGGCATGTGGGGAGGCCCATAGTAATAGTATTCATCATACCTGAAAGAGGATAGGCAGATTCCACATAAGCAACGTATCATGCTTATATCTAAATTTTTATTTGGTAATAAGTATGAGTAGGTCCTAGGTTTGAGTTAAACTGTTCCCTTACATTTGTGTTTTAGCGGCTTGTCTCTGGGCTTTGCGCTCTTTCCTCTTCTGGTCAGGGGGCTTGGCGAAGACGATTTCAATGTGCTCTCCCTCAAGGTCCTTTCCATTGAGATCAGCCAAAGCCTGTGAAATTGATTGAGACAGCATTCATTGATGGAAGTCCAGATTTAAGATTAATGTCTGAAGATGTGGGGTTTTTTTTGTTTCTCCTTACCTTTACAGCACCATCTCTCTCCTCAAAGTGGATGAAGGCGTAGTCTTTCAATTTCTTCACACGCTCCAACTTGCCAAACTGACTAAAGGCCTTTTCAAGTATCTCCTCTGTGACAGTGCTTGCTAGGTTCCTCACAAACAGCACCTTAACCTGGGAATAGACACAAGGTTCAGGTTTTTGCAGAAAAGGGAACAAATACAACTATATGAAATGGTTCAAGAAAATGAATTATGCTTTATATAGTATTTAATCTTTCAACTCTGTACCCAAATGTGCCTTGAAGAATGTAAATGAAATACTGCTTCTACTCTTAACATAATTGAGAGCATGTTACCAATGACCTCTGGTGCAGTGCTTTACCTTAGCCATGACCTCTGGGTCAGGGTCTTCGATGGGATCGGCCCACTCCACAGTGACCACGTTTCCCCACACCTTCACCTTGCCGCTCATCAGCCGGCGGCGGGCCTGAGCTGCTGTCTTATGGTCTTCATATTCCAGGAAGCAAAAGCCACGATTCTTCTTCTTATCGTCTGGCTGGTGGTACAATATGACATCATTTAGACCCTCTGTAGAAACAGAAACAGGAGAGAGGAGGAAAAGAGGCAAAAAGGTGGTTACGAATTCAGCAGAAAAACACTGTTACAGTAATGAAAAGCCAACAGGCAACTATTGACATCACATCTGCTTTTATGTACAGCTAGAAATACACTACGAGTACAGCTACAAAAATATGAATACCTTTTATTTCAGTAGTCGACTTATATATTGATAATGGTGTAAAAAGATATAATTTCATTCGGCAATGTTCACAATGAGTGAAAAAGTGTCCAGTCAGATCTTAGCGGTAAACCATCATAGTAACAAAAGTCACTCCAGTCTAATAATGAGGTCATCATTTGGACACATTTTGGTGTAAAAATATAGGAATGAAGCTGTGGAACAAATATTACATAGAATGAGACATAAGGAGGTCTTTGCTGACTCACCTGTGACTTTTGCAAATTCTTCAACAATCTGCTCTTTTGTTTTACTCTTGGGGATGGAGCCAACAAACAGCCTATTATTGGCTACAGAGATGCACACACCGATGTGTTTACCCGGTCGAATTTCATTGTTGTTGCACTGCGGAACGACAAAGGGTAGTGTAAGTAAAAGACCAAAAAAAAATAGGTCTGGGTCTGTCAACCTGTTTTGGAGGACATATTTGACATACACAAAGTGTGGAACATTAGCTAACTGTGTTCTCATACCAATTTGACAGCCTGCTGTGCAGCTTCTTTAGTGCAGAAAGTGACAAAGGCGTAGCCTCTGTTCAGGCCACTGAGAGGATCCATCATCAGGCGCAAGTCCCAGATGGGGCCAGCTTTCTCAAACAGCGGAACCAGCTCATCTTCGAAAAGGTCTCTAGGGATTTTGCCTACAAATATCTGCCAGGTTGAGAGGAGAGATAATGGTGTATGAGTGTGTGTCTTTCAATTTGAAATGTAAGGTAAGCGAAAGAAAGCATTAAGGTTAAAAGGCATCCAGTCAGCTCTTAGCGGTAAACTATCAATGTAACCACGGTTACTACAGAAGTTAAGAAATTTTCATCATTTGGACACCATATGAAACCTGAATGTAGTAGTTCATTATTCTTGAACTGTTAAAAAAGGAACAACTTGTAGTTGACAATATGGACAAATTGCATACCTCTGTACCGATGGTGGGCTGTGGCCCTGAATGGGCAGACTCTGGTGGAGGACCTCCATACTTCCTCTGGCCTGTCGTCACATCAAGTGTGTAGCCAGTCCTCTCCAGCAAAGCCTGAATGTCAGAAGACATAGAATATAAAGGATCCTCTTTAATCAACAGGCAGGAATCAAAGAAGTATACTAGGAAATATTTACAGTAAATTTTGACATGGAAAAAATAAGGATCCAAAAATATCAAATGTATCTGCAGCAACTCTGTTATTATATTAATCTATTATTATTTTTACTCAAAAGCACTGCATCAGCAACCATACAAGACATTTCAAGCATACAATCAGTTAAGACTTAAATTTTAAATAGGTTCAGTTCTCACTTTGATTTTGGCTTCATCTGGTCCTTTATTGGTGTCTGACACTTTGGTCCCTTGTTTCTCTCTCTGTCTGTACGTCTTCATCACGCCACAAAGAAAGGCACTTTTGTTCTAAAAAGGGGAAAAAAACATTTACTTAGTTTAATGCATTTTAACTGAAAACACGTTATTAGGACAAAGTCTGATTATTTGGCAATACATGAGATCAAAGATAGATAAGTGCTATCGTGTAATTTTAATTTTACTACACAATTATACATTACATTGCTCAGAGGACAATCATTCACTATGTGTGGCAGCATCAGAACGAACTCTACCAATACAGCAACAGCGCTTAATGCATACCTGAACATGTGAGAGGTCGCTGTCCTTGAATTGCAAAAGGACTTGCAGAGCACCTTCCTCGTTGAATTCTTTCAGAGCTTCGATTGCTCGATCATCTAAGTCACTGTGTGACACCAAACCTGCAGGAGGGGGGCAGAGCAGAGAGAGAAAAGAAGAGCTTACCAACAAGATAAACAAATTCATACCTTCTTTGTCATTCAAGCACAGAAGTTACAGTGAGAGGATCAGAGAGAAAATTTACATTAAGTCATTTTGTGTAGCAAGTATCTTCTGAATAATGTAATGCACCGATAAAGATTACACTTAGGACTGGGGGGTAAGGCAGGTCAACCTAATAGAGCTGTAGACAGGCTAACACTTTACTCTCCAACCATTACAGTTTTGCAGAACTAATCACAACAGATGTGATAGTGCAACTCGATATGCCAGTGCTCCTCTATACTGTGGCAGGGAGTTTCTAATGAGCCGGTCTGCATTCTCCTCTATGGAGGGGCCGTCACCTGTCCCAGGCAGCCAAACACCAGGCAGCTGCTGCCATTGTTTCTGCCTCGGTCCCATCTGGCTGAAAAGACCAGAGCAGTACTTTTCTAGATCTGACTGACCAAACAAGTCCCTAAATGACTCCCAAACTGTCTCTGCGGCTCACTCCAATACAAACTTGTAAAGTTCTGATAAAATCAACAGATGTTTGAGCTGTAGCGGACTGCATCATACTTACACCTATTCATGCCTCTGCAAAAACTTAATGGGATGCGGAGAAATTTCAAAGGAGATGAATGGGGAGACTGGACTGGCTCACCAAGACACTCACAGGGAGAGGACAAGTTATTTGCCCTGACACCAGTGATCATGCAACCATGTTGGGAATGCAAATGCTGCAACCATTTACACATATTCACAGCAGTGATGTGTAATTTAATATTTTGTAGCACTGCAGTACCCATTTTGGTAGGAAACCACAAAAAGTTGCTTCAGGATCCCAATTCCCCCATTCAAAAAGGTGATAAAATGACAGTACATGCAAGAAATTGATAAACATAAGAATTTGCATATTTGCATATGCAAGTATATTCACTGTGCCTTACCTGCTATGTAAATTTCATCTAGTTTTTCAGCAACTTTCTGTGGTAAACCAGCTTCTAATAAAGTCTGGAAGTGCTCAGAATGGGTAACTGCAGCAGAGGTGTCCATTGGTTCTTCTGGACCATTTCCATTAATATGTTCTGTGGCCATGTCTCCAGAAATCTGTGTAAATGCAATGAGCCAAATTAATCCTGGGTCAAGGGCAAGACTTGCGATGTGTTCAGGATAGTGGAAAGCCTCAGACTTGACCGGCAAATCATTAAAATAACTCAAAAATCGGTTTGACCATTTATGATCTTGAATTCAGGGAAATTGATGTACCATTCAAATACACATTATCAATGCGTGGAGAAAGCCAAAGTGTGCAAAACAAGTTATCGTGGCTATGTGGTCCTTTACAGTCTGGAGACGTTTCACTATCCTGACTCAACACTTGCAGCTCACAGCTCAGATGCAGAAGCCCAGAAACCTGTATATGGGCAGTGGACACAGATGTTTGAACATTGCGTTTTAGACAGAAAATACACATACCAAATTCCCCACATATTAATTAACGGACATCTTGTTTAAAAAAAAAAAGAAAAAAAGCAAAGAAAAAGAGAGAAAAAAAGTAAAACTACAGAGGTGGTGTGTCCATGTGGCAGTATTTTCCGTTCTGGACTGAGAAGTTTGTGCAAATGCAGCCACTTGCTAACGCTGAGATCTCAGCCTACTTGGTTGCTGCTGTTGCAGAAGCCTTGTCTGCTTTTGCTCTCTAAATTACATGTTAGCTTACCTTCTTCACTGCTGACTTCAGCACAGGCTAGATAGCTGATACACGTGTTCCATCAGAGTGAGCCCAGTGAGCAAGTATGCACCCTTTACCTTTCTGTTTATTGTCACTTTGGCAAAACATACTGTGACACTGAGGTAAATATTCCACAAGTATCACATTAACTAACCGATCCAGCCATTATTTCCAATGTGTTTGTATGGGGGGAGAGAGAGAGACTAGGGGCAGCTATCCTGGCAGCTATGACTGTCCTCTGTTCACATTACTGTATCCGGCACCGCTGGCCTCAGCAAAACGTGGAGTACAATCTTCTGTTTTGGCCTTGGATGACATTATCTTCTCCGGATATAAAGTTAAATACATCATGCAATCGATATCTTCAAGTATCCGCCAATCAATCTCGTATTGGTAAGCACGTGCTTTCTCAATTATTTTAAAACATTTCTACAATGTTAAAAGTAGATATCTGTATAAAACCTTGGTGCAAATTCAACTTTGAAGCTGTATCGTTAGCTGAATTTCCGCGGGTTAATTATTTTTATCCGACGTTAATGTGTTAAGATTTAGCAGGGAGGGACTGACTCGCACACGTTGAAGCTAGCTAGCGGGCTAGTTTGCACGGCTAATGTTAAGAGCTAGTAGGGACCTTCATCGGGACAATAACATAACGCGTGGATATGCTTTCACCATTAATGCATTTGCATTTCATATTCTTGTCCACAGGTCGCGTGTCCACGGCCACAGAAGCTCACGCGGGGGTCGCTGAATCCTGCCAAGACAACTGGGTTTTGCCAGCTAGCCGCTGTTAGCACACAGTGACAATGAGCATGTCAATTCCATGATCTGTCAAAATAGGCTAGCTTCAGTTAGCATGCTAATCCGGACGGATATTTCAGTGAGGCCATTGTTAGAGCGTCATTTAGTCGGCACGGACTTCACCGGCTGACAAAGTACGGATTTTAAATTGAATTAGCTTTAGAGAGGCCTCGGGAGCTAGAGGTTTAGCCCGCTAGATGCGTGGTTTGTCAACGTGCCGCCACATAGGAAGAGTCCATTTTCAAAAAGCCGGTCTGGAGAACTCGTTCACCAACCAGTTTCCACATTGTTTCAAACAGCAGCCGCACGATTCACACTTTTCACAAACCAGTTAAGCAACAATCACGTGAAGCACTTAGTAGCATTCGCCCTACCTGCCGCTGGATCACCAACGTGTATGGTGTAGATT
The DNA here is from genome assembly GCA_030544235.1 of Lepturacanthus savala. Classification (NCBI taxonomy): domain Eukaryota; kingdom Metazoa; phylum Chordata; class Actinopteri; order Scombriformes; family Trichiuridae; genus Lepturacanthus; species Lepturacanthus savala. Next base: position 13,183,189 of record CM060469.1, on the reverse strand, counting down.
ATTTAGGAAGATAAATGTGATATTTAAAAGACAGAAAAAGTGTAAAACTCCCGGCACTGGTCCGGCTTCAGTCATTCACTCTTGATGATGTAAAATGGCTGCCACGTTCACGCCTCGAGTTTTGTCTCGTCGATGGGGTTTCTTGGACAGCCCCGCACGGGCTTGCCTTGTATGCATTTTACAGTAGAGCAGCAGGTCGTCCAGCATCCATCATAATTACACAGGAGTCATTTGTAATTCCACGATAACAGAACAGGTTGTGAGGTTCTATGGGTTTCTTGTGATCAAGTGTTGGCCCGCAAGATAATTACAGAAACAACTAGTTGGAGCTTGAACTGATTGAAACACTAAACTAAATGTAATGCCATAAAATGATGAGCTATAACAGTGAAATTAATTATTATAAATAATTAAAACCACCCTAGTACCACCAACGCCCTAACTAATTATTTATATATATGTGTGTGTGTGATTTTGTATTATCTTTTAACACACTTGGCCTACATAAACTTATGTATGAAATAAAAAAAAACATTATATAGAGGTAGAATTTAGTAATGATACTAAGACAAGAGTAATATCAACAATACAGACACAGTTAAAAAAACACACACACACAAGTATATAACCGCATCCAAGTGTTTAAAACATTTTGGAGTCAATAACATACTAGAAATACTGTACTTCTAATAGGTAAGTGGTTCACAATGTGGGGACCGTGGACCAACAGGGGTCCTTGAGGGCAAAGCGGTCCCCAGTAAAATTGATGAATTGTTAAACTTAACTATTTTGTCGTGGAATTCTGGACATGTAGTGTTACATATATTTGCAGGTTTGGGTCTGAGAGGCAAAATCTCATCCAGTGGCAGTCTGTGGCCGTAATGTGGACTAAATTAGAGGCCCTTTATATGAAAAGGTTGAGAACCACCGTACTAGGCTATTATTTAATGTTAATTTGTATACGGACAAGTAACCTATATAGCATAAATTTAGGCCATATACCACAGCATTTATAGCTTAGCTCAGCTTGCAATGCCCATCCCTACATTGGCTTTTAAAATACGTAAAACTCAACAGAAAAAACACATATGCAACTGCACAACACTGAACAATAGGCTACATATAGAATGCATATGCACACAGTAAAACACACGTATGTTTGTTGTTTTCTTTAAGGATGCTATCCGTGCTTTTAACATTTGAAAACTACATGCTTGTAAGCTAGATTTAAAGCAGCAGAAAACCACAAACAACTCCCAAACCTTACGATAAGGTTCCATAAAACAACAAACCATCAGGTCACTCATGACTACGTGACTTTTTCAAAGCACATTTGAATTTAAAATGTTCCCAGGCATAATCCATTTTGAGTCTGTGGGTAAAGAGTTCCATATGTTGATCACCCAAACAGGAAAAAAGTTGCTGCCCTAACCCTAACCCCGATAATAAGTATCTCAGATGGTGAATATACTTTTTAAAAAAGTGTCATTAATGCTAATCCACTTCCATATTAAGAGTACATGTAAAAATACACATGACAGTTAAACCTTTTAGATGTTACAACAAAGTGCTAAAGTGAGGTTAGTCCCACTTTCCACCACACTGTGTCGCTCTTCTCATGGATCTGAGATCAGCTCCATGAACAAAAGAATAAGTCAGAGACGCTCAGGGACATACAGTACATGCTGGAGAGCTCCGAGTTGATGTGTTAGGCCAAAGTGCAGAAATCTTCTCTGATTTATGTCTTGCTGCTTGTAAAAGAATCTTTCCAACATTTTTGTTGTCCGAATAAAAACGAAGGTAATTGTGTCTGTGTTTGGTCCAGAAGTAGCAGTAGAAAATATTTGTTCTCCTAATTTTACTGAGCGGCTATTATTGCAAAATTTGCTTCGTGGTGTCTTTTTATATTACAAATTTTGGGTCTATTTGTTCCATCCCAGGTTAATTCATGACATAGTGTCCGGTAATTATATATTATTATAGTTTTGTCAATGTTGATCCTCACTTAAATATGCAGACTAAGACTTTGGTTTTGGGTTACCTGCTATTTTCACCACAACTGTGTGAATCATGGACTTAATGTTTAGCTCATGGCTGAAAGAAGACAATTTTAGCGAGGGACTGATTCCAACAACCCCCACAGGTATAGAGTATTTACAACTGGATGATAATGACTGGAAGATTTTTTTTTTGAGGAATCACTTATGCAGCTGTTTAGAGACACTGGTCAGGATTCAAGAGCTGCTACAGAAACATTTCCTTTAGTCCTTCAGCAATAATATTTCATTGAAGCTGTGTTGTAAGTTGTTTCCCAAAAAGAAATGCAAGTTACATAAACAAAAGAGCTAAATAAATATTAAATAAAATACTATAGTGAAGGGCAACGCAAAAAAAAGATTAGTAAAATAATAATGTCATCAAAAGAAAGACGATTTAATATCAAATCTTTCAAATTTCTGCTGAGCTAATAATCATCCACACATTCTATAGAGTTACTAATATTGTCCATTTTAAATTTAGGGGATATAAATGCATCTAAAGTCGCAAGGCTGAAAAAAAAGTACATTCACTTCTGTATGATGCAGCTTGTGCATAAATGGTCTATAGAATTATTCTGAGGTCACTATAAAAGACGCTTTACAAACATAGATAGATTACCAGGTCAGTATTCTATTTGAAGGACATTTTTTAGTAGGTTTTGTTTGGAAAATTGAAAATAGAACACCACCTGATAGGCATGAATGGGATTGTAACAGTTTCCTGCTACACTGTTCATTATTCCAGTAGAGCTGGTTCCAATAACTGTGTTTCCAGAGCCAGTTAATGATTGCCAAGAATCTCCCTTAAAAATGATTCCAAGGTACAAAAAGTCTTTGAGAAATTTTCGCTTTTGATATTTAATGATGATTTTTCTGAGCTGAAGAAGTGAAGTGTTTCGTAGTCGCTTTGTATTTCTTTAGTATGACACCTTTAATCAAAGCAACATTCCTTCATATTGCTCTTTTGCTATTGCTGTTATATATATATCATCATCAATTTCCCTTGATGACCTCTAAAGTCACTTACATGAGGTATAGAGTGGAGCATATTCCTGCAAGATGTGGAACACTTTTATAGTCTGTCCCATAAAAATAGGATAGTCTGTAAAACGACTGAGCTGAACGTTGCATTAATGCGTTCTTTAAAAAAGTTAATTCATAAATGAGAGTGAACTGCAGATTTGAATATAACTGACATCACAATAAAGCAGGGAACAAATGAATTGCTCCACTGGTGCAGAGTGCAAAATTTTAAATGTGCAAGACAAGGACATAGGTATGTTGTGTTCTGGTTGGTATATTACACAAAATACACTTTGTCTACGGTCAAATTAAATCTACAGACAATAAGGGAAAGGAACACTAAATATGACTTATGTGTTGCAGTGATTCTGAGCTGGTTTACAATCCTTTATTTAAGGAATATTTTAGCCATTTTACTGTTTTTTTTTGGTTTGTTTTATATATATATACTATTCTTAGTCTCTTTTTGCTTGAATGCTGTGGTGGCTGTGGGTCAGGAGGTTTGCGACTTCTTTTTCACACGTGTCTAAGTATCCTTGAGCAATGAAATAAATTCCTCCCAATTGCACCCAGTGGTCAGGCTGGTCAGGTCAGCTGCTGATTTCTGCCATTGAATGATAGACATAAAGTACAGACCGGAGCGAACAACTTAATTTGCCTACTGGCGTCAACGAATTGTTTGTGAACAACTCGTTGAACTTCTTGGATTTGAGTTATGTAAAGCTGGTCATTGATGGAAGACGTGTTCAGATCCTTTACTTAAGCAAAAGTTGAAATGCTGTAGTCTAAAAATACTCTTGAGTCCATAATTCAATTTTTTATTTAAGTACAAGTACAGAAATATTATCCGCTCCTTTCAGTGTCATGTTATTATACTATATTGTTTGTTCTTATCACTAACACATACATGGAAGAGCATGATCTTGCTGTAGTTCATCAACATGGAGCCAATTATAGACACTTGAGTAGATTACTAATATAGCAATGATCATAATATAAAATCAAAATATGTGTCATGTTTATTATAATAATAATAATAATACACTTTATTTATAAAGGACCCTTTTCCACAAAGTGCATTACAGTGTAGTGTCTCAGTCTGAAAGGAAATCAGTAACTATAAGTGGCAAAAAATTAGTAGAAATAGAGTAGAATGTACAATACTTCCCTCTTGACAGAATCTACTTAGTTACTTTCCACCACCATGGTTAACACCCTTGAGACCGGACCTGTGCTTTGTCCGAGGCTACAGCACTGACAGTGTTGACACTGGAGCTCCTGAGAATACATGAGCAGTGTTTCATCAGGTACATCGTGAACTTGAAGGCTACAGCGTTTAATCTACATCTGGAGATTTCTACATCCCTGCGGGGTATCCTCATCCGGCCTGAGCGATGAGGAGTGGACAATACTACAGAAGACAGGCAGCAGCATCCCCTCCACTAATCATGAGTCTGAGCATCTGTCCTTGCTACATGCAGAACATGAACTCAGCACTACTCTTTGTTTTATAATCAGGTCAACAAGACAAGTTCTTGTCTGGACTTTTGTGGTTAATTTTGTTTTTTGCCTGCACATGTATGTTGTATGCTGTGGAAAACAAAGAATAACTTCCAGCTCAGATACACCCACTGACTCAACACTCCACTCCATAATGATTTCAAGTTCTGATTCTAAAAGCTTCCAATAGCTGTAAAATCTGATTCTGAATAATAATCAGAGAATTAGAGGATGGAAAAAGGGGTCAAATCTAGAGAGAATGTGTTACTTATTTAAATCAGTTAAAGTTAGAGATTACTTAGAGTTTACAAGATTATTTTTCAGTTAATTAATGTACTTAAATAATATCAATAGTGTTTGGGGTGTGGTTTTACTTTTGTTTGCAGCAGCTCTGCATATTAACAGAAAGGATAAGTAGAATCAAGTATTATAAGGTTTATACATTGTTACAATTTTGCAAAGAATGGAATAAATTGTATAATCTAAGATCCCCCCCCCCAAAAAAAAATTAAAAAAATCTAATTTCTTATTGAATTATAAGTCTTAAGGCCAAGGATTTGTTACCAGAACAACCAAGGACGTGACATATGAGTACCCAAGTAGGTAAACACACAAAAAATCCATCCCAATTAAATTCATATTAATCCTTGACATTCAGATGCTGGAGGTGGAGAGATGGATACACCTTAACAACTAGCTGACATCTTTCCATTTATTCATACCAGCTTCTCTCTGTCCTTCCTCCAGATTTTAAGGAGCCACACACTGAAACAAAGAGTTTGCACAATATATTTACTGAAATAGAATTCAAGCTTATTTTATCATAGTAATATATTTTGTTATAATTATTATGATTTTTGAAAATTCTTATTTTAAAAGCTAATACTATTACTGGTAGTAATAATGGTAGTAATAGAGTATGCCTAATATGGTCCAGGAGTTATATAAAAATGATTTGTACTTCCTTGACCTCATGGTATCATGCAGTAGCTCCCTCCGCTTGTAAAAGTTTCCAACCAGTCCAGCTACCCCCACCATTACAACCATTTCCCCCTAATGTCATACTCACTTTTTCCAGTCTTCAAAGTGATAAATCAGCCAATCAGAAGAGAGGCTCATGAATAATGATGAAACCAAAAATGACCTGTGCACGCTATAGGATCCTTTAAGGAAAATCATAAATCTTTGTTCAATTAATTTGAAGATAACCCTCAAAACTGGCGTATATCTGTCACAACATCCACAAAAAGCGTGGTGGACTGATGCAAGTTTAGAATTGGAAGAGAAATACAGATTTTATTCAGTCAAGGTAAAACATCTAACGACTTTAAGGCCAAGTAAATCCAAACTAATGACCCCTCTTTGCTGTGACCTGATGAATAATAACAACCGCCGGTTACCAAGTTACAAAAACCCAGGGATTATATCCACCATTCATAGTCAGGATGGAAGGACTATGTTTTGACTTTCCATTGGATTTTGTTCTCATCATTTTCTGCTTGAAGAGGATTATGAGAAAGATCGCAAAGTGGCCAGTGAGTCAGTGAGATCGTTGATAAGGTTGGTAGGTTACAGCTAATCCAGGAAGTCGTGTTCATGGACTGAAGGACGCACGTATAAAACGAGATGGACCGAAGCAGAAAGCCACAATGAAGAGGAAACTTTCTCTCAACATGGTAAAACTGTTTCTCCACATTTGCTTTTGACTTGTTGATTCAATTCTCAGTAACGACTAATTAATTTCTTTTGTCTCCACGTTATCAGGTGACTGCTGCCTCAGCGAGATCAACTGGACTGTCTCTTCTTCTGTTGTCTTTTCTTCTTTACCTAGCTGATTCTTACCCCAATGCTGACTTATCAAACTGTAAGATTTCCTGATATTAAATATATTTATGTGGCATCTTTCTCATAAACTCTTAAAACTAGAGTTTAATGAATGGAGCTGAAGCCAAGGCTATATTTAACTAAACGATCACAATTTACAAATATTGCAACATTCATAAAGATACTTCAGATACTTTCAGATCTCAAATATTGCATTTCAAGAACCTATGCCTATGATCAATAATTCCTTGAGTCTGATCGTGTAACTTCTGTTGTGGCTCTGCAGTGGGCTGTGAGGAATGCACACTGAGGAAGAACAGCTTTTTCTCCAGGGATCGTCCGGTCTATCAGTGCATGGGCTGCTGCTTCTCCAGAGCTTACCCTACACCACTCAAGGCCATGAGGACAATGAATACTCCAAAGAACATCACCTCGGAGGCAACCTGCTGTGTGGCAAGGCAGAGCAATGAGGTACAGGCAAATTAAATGTCAGGCCTGCTTGGTTACTGGTAAGATTTAATGAAATCTTACTAGATGATTGTTTTTAATCCTATCGCCTCGTATTGGTAGGAAACTATAGGCTATAAATTGACTAAATGGTTCCCTATGTCTCCTCCAGTTTGAAAATAGTCTGAAATATTTATATATTACATCATATTCATACATTGACTTTATTTTTGGGGGAATTATAATGGATTTGAATATAATGTACTTTGTTTTCTTTCAATCCTGGATTCTGTTGGTTCAAAATGTAGGTATTTTGTTCACTCACCTGTTTGTATCATACCCATGTACGATTTATCTGCCGCTGTTAACTCGTTTGACTCTGTTAATGTTCACTCTCGCTGCTTCCTTCTCTTGTGTTCCTCTTTCAGATGATGGTGTCCGGCATAGTGGTGAGAAACCATACGGACTGCCACTGCAGCACCTGCTACTTTCATAAGATATAACAGATGGGAGAGGAGTTTCATTCTGCAGCGCTCAGCTTGGCAACAAATAGTGTTTCTTTGAATGTGCACATGCTCCTTTTTTTGTTTTAAAATGATTGTGTTGCCAGATAATATTTTTGTAGCAATTCTCTGTTTCGTGATGTGTAATTAGACTCCATTTTGGCATTGGTAGATGAATGCGATTGATTGTACATTATATTAAGAATGATGATTAAAATGCAGTTTAAATGTGCACCCAGATTATGACCTTTTCATGAATGTGTGTACTGTGTGAAGGATGTCATACATTACATTACTTGTAAATCACTTTGCACAAAAGCTCATGTCATGTAATAGCCTAAGGCAAATAGCTTATAGCTTGACTAGACTTGACTCTCCAGTCTGATCTAGCAGCCGAAATACATGTGAGGAAGCCAACTGATTTAAAATTATTTCAAAAAATGAAATGCTTAAAACATGTTCATTTAGAGCTTGTGTAGCTTGTTATGTGTGGCAGCCTAGTGGAGACTAAACACTCTTTTATTTGTGCGAATTAAGTTATGGTAGTTATCCTCTGAGGCTAAATAAACCCTTATGAAATTATATACATTATACAAGGGCGTAGGTTTTGTTTGAACATTGGGGTTGGCCCATTTTGCAGAAGGCCTAGGGGCCCTCCCCTATGAAATTACAAATTGCTTGCATTCTTTCTGCATCGACTTATCTTCTAAATATCTTTATGTAAAAGAAAACACAAAATTCAGGCACCGGGTAACAATTCTACATATAATATAATATAATGCAGTGGAGCGCTAAGACAATTTGTTTTGCTTTGAAATATTTATTCTCCTGCATCAACTTTTCTCATTTAATATGATCTCCGTTGACAACACACATATTGGCATAATACATTTTTTTCCAAAATAAAAGTCCCCCGCATATTTCATGTTCTACGCCTATGGTACTATACAGTAACAGATGATATTTAAGCATTGCTATTGTTTTAATGCTCATTGGAATTCACACTTAAAACACAATAGTGTTACCTATAGAGTAATAAGCTGTGTGTTACACGTTAGATCAGGTGGTTTCAGTTGTCACTGAACCAACAGTCTCTGAGCAAGTCACACTAAATCAGGCCAGACTACACTTTCACCACCCTGGAGGGAGGTGAAATATTTCTATTATGAGAGATGAATTTAAACTTTTGTGACATTATGACATTTTTTGGTTCATGTTAGTTTTTTTTCCATTGCCTGGAGGTTTACCTGCAGTATCCTTGCATGTGTTCGTGTAGGAATCCAATCACCCTGAGACTAACTGATGAACACACATGTCACGTCCAGCCTTGTGCGCAGAATGTGATGTTTGTGTCACTGTAAGGTCATGTATGCTTTGTTGCAGGGGTCTATGTGGATCTCACATATAAGATCCGTGGCCCCCCCGACATTCCCCCCTGCGTGCGCGCGCGCGCGCGTGCGTGTCTGGCAGCGTAACATCTGTGCGTACGCGGTCGTGATTGTTGTGAAGATGGCGGAGGGGGAGACAGAGAAGGAATATGACACACGGAAAGCTATCGAGGAGCTCCGAGAGCGGTTCCAGGGTTTGACCACAGTTCTGAAAGAGAGCTCGCAGTCTCCGCTGGAAGCCTCGCTACATTTCTGCCAGGAGTTTTGCCAGGTTAGCCTGTTCTCCTGCTGCACATCCCGGGCAGCCTGCAGCCCCTCTGGCTTCCTGGCCGAGGATGCGCGTCTACGTTTGCTACAACAATGTAGCTAAAGGGGCTAGCTGCCTTAGCTAGCCTGGCATTTCAAGATGAGGAAAAAAAAGTCCTCCGTGGTTTTCAGCCGTTCTCGCTGTGATGTTTGTCTGTGGCGTGCACTTATTTGCAAAGTCTGACTTTACATAAGGCGGGAAGTCACACTGGTGTGTGCGCACTGTGCATGTATTACTCGTATTTTCCAGGCCAGAGAGCTAATAGCTGATGAATGTTGCTAGCTGGTATGCAGGGTCCCCCTGTCCTGTGCAGTGGTCATGCTGTGCAAAAAAAAAAATGGAAAGCTACGTTAGCGAGGTTTTACAGGGCGATTATATGCACCGAAATATCCGACTGTAGCAGCTGCAGAAACGTATCCTTCACGCTGCATCTCCACACTTGTGTTTGCTTGGTGTAAAAATGGGTTACTTTTGTGAAGCTGCTTTATTGTAACGGGCAGGTCAATGGTTTTTTTCTCCCCCAAAGTGCTAGCCCAGGCCGTTTGCACTAATTAATCCAGCTAACCACATCAGCGGAGATGTTCATTATAGTCATATAACCGTCACCAGCTAAGGATGGTGAACTGATGTCAGTATTATAGCCGCGGATCTGCCTGCAGCTGGCACGGATTGTGATTTAGTGTGGCAGTGGTCAGTGACTCCATTACACATCCTCTTCATTAATTTGCCCAGACCCCGTAAATATCATGCGAGGTCTCCATTTACCTGATATGTCAGCGAAACTGCAAATATGACCTAGATTGCAGTCGATTTGCGTGCGATTATATAGTTCGTTTCTGCCCAGCATTAACCGGTAGAGAGGAATTCATTCAACTCAAAAGTTATTTGGGAAAAAAAAACGGGGACGAGCCTCGGGCTGTGTGCAGCTCAGTTGTGGCAGAGATTTGTTTGAAAAAAGAAAGTACAACAGGAGGAATAATAGAGTCATTCAGGATGAAATGGATCTGTGTAAATGATGTGTGTTGAAGAAATGTTGTGGCTTTTTATTGATGATTGTTAGGCCTCATTCTGCTTTAGTGATCATGGAAAAAAAGAGGGAGGATACAAGTTTTTTTTTTTTTTTTTTTTTTTTTTTGAAGAACCACATATAACATTGGTAGTTTGCTGTTGTAGATGCTCTATAACCTGCTTGGTATATGTAATTAGCAGATAACATTGTAGATATTTATCAAAATGTACTTTTGTGTTATTTAGAGTGTGATCACATTATGTATAGTTTTTCCTTTCATTTAAAATGTGTAGTGGCTTTTTACATTTAGAGACAAACACAACATATTTACATGAATCCTAATTTGCTATTACACTTTTATATTCAGACCTAGTACAGAAGAATATAATTATAACGTACATTAGTTTTATTTTACAGGTTAAGTCAAAACACACTCTGTATTACTGATAAAAGGGCACCACTATACATAGCTTATATTTGCTTTGTTACACTGAGTTATAGAACATATAAATCAATATTTGCAAAGGCAAAAATAGTTAAAATACACAAAATATGTCTGCTACTAGCAATTATTTTCATTACTGATTCATTTGCCCATTATTTTTTGGAATAATAGATTATTTTACTGTATAAAATATAAGAAAATAGTGAAAAACACCCATCACAATTGCATCAAAATTGATGTTGCAAAATACTTTTCTATGAAGAAAATTGCTTAAAAATGAAATCCAATAGATCTTACTGCATTAATGACAATCGATTATTCCTATTATAAAGTAAAGTAAAAATATCTGTAATATATACACATCACTTTTATTTTTACAAAATTACGAACAAAACAAATAGGGGATTCACCAAACCAGCAGTTGGCTTTACTTTTAGTTTTTCTTCCCTGATATATCTGTCAATTGATAGTCTTTCCTCACCCTTGTATTAATGTCACTGTTTTTTCCCCCAGGTCCTTGTGGAACATGCCAGCCGTTGGAAAACTGACGAGGATCCACTGCCTTTGCTGGAGGTTTACACTGTGGCCATCCTCAGCTTTGCTAACGCAGCCTCCTGTCTCTCCTCCGAATGTGAAAACGTGCCACTCCTACTTGAAAAGTTAGCTCTGTGAGTAGAAACTCTCAGTTTCTCAGCTCATTGATTATTTTTCATATTCTGTCAAACACAATCTGTCTTATTACATGACCTTTAGTATATGTTATATATTAATAACATAAATGTTTCATGTTGGGAAAAGCTTTTTGAAGTTTTTAATGTTAAGGTTAAAGTGGCAAAAGAAGGATCACAGGTTTTCAATGTGTACAAAAGCATTTGTTGAATTTGCTGTAAGGATATAACATGAATGATGCAGAATTTTGACAATACGAATAAAACAAAATGGAACCAAAATCCCCATGGAAATTTAGGAATGAAAAGTTTAGAAATACTCTTCTCAGGTATTTGCACAATGTGCACTGCAAGTAGTTATGAAGACAAAGTCCTTGAGGCTGTAATACAGAATAGAAATGTAGGCTACCTCTTGTGGAGCTTCGACATATTTGGGATGAGCTGCAGAGTATACTTTGCACATGGAGTTGCAACTTGTACACAAAATGAAGGGAATCAAGGGCAAAATTATTAATGTCAAGGATGTAACCGTTTTGAAATACAATTTTTGGTCATTCTACGCGTTTTTATTATTTTCTATCGCTACTAGATAAAAATCACATTGTTTTATCCTTGTAAATAAAGTTTCACTGCCGCTCAATTACAGTACACCTCCCAAATTCCCTGTGGATTATCTCCATTATGTCTCCAAAAATGCAAAACTGACTTTACAGCACCAGACTTTGTGAAGTTATTCTTGTATGCTTACCCTTAATTTGTGACATGTGTGACCTAAATGTGGCTTTAACAAATGACTGTGTTGGATTCACAGGAGCTGTGCGGAGCTGGTGCTCTTACTGCCCCAGCATGTCCCTGGTGCCTTATGGGAGGAGTTTCAGTCCTCCATGAAGGTCAGTATACCCACGGCTGTTAGTGGACTTTTTTTTTTTTGCTTATCTTTGCAATGATATGCAATGAGAAGGTCTTAAATAATTGCATTTAGTTTAGCTCAGCTTTGAGATATAATAGAAATAACTGAATTAAAATATTTGTGTGAAATGATTCCCTCAACACAAATTACATTGTAAAAAAGGGAAAAATTCCAGTGAATACCATAACAAGTATATAATACTCTTGACTGTGTGGACATGTAACAATTTTACTGAAGTTTTAGTAAAATAATTTGATATTACACTTATTTGTCTCCTGTTCCAGTTGGCACACAGCCTTTTGCAGGAAAGTGGGAGCACACAGCTTTGCCTGCTTTCAGTTCTGGCTCAGCAGGATGGCGTCTGGTCCAACACCACATTAAGCAGCATCCTGTCCAATACAATCTCTCAAACTGAGCAAGGTTAGTCCTCTGGTCACTTGCTTACATATGTATTGGTTTGGAATCAAATAACAACATTATAAGAACGTTTAACATCTCTTAACTGTAGTCTCTTACAAATTGTGTTTGTCCTCTGCTTTTTTCTTCTTAAGTTCACGAGTATCTTGAGTTGGAAGGCCCCACACTTCTAAATATGCGAATAAAGCACCTTATCAAAGTGGACAGTGTTGATAAGGCTGCGACCCTTGCAAAGGTGTGCTCAGAGTATCCGGGCTATGAAGGAAAAGGGAACTTCAAACAAACCTACTTGCTCTGCATCTGCATGACCAAAACTCAAGAACAGCTAATGGAAGAAGTAAGAATTTACACATTGTCTGTTCTTTGTACATGCCAAGTCATTAAATTCAATACTTGGCGACAAGCTCCATGCTGTTGAAACAACAGATATTTTCTATGTGAATTTTCCTATCAGTAATCTTGAACTCAGGCCATCTTTTAGTCTTAACATTATATTGCCATTACAATGTACATTCAATTTAATTGCATAAAAATACAAATAGGCTCTGAAACTCAAAAATTACTGTTTCCCATATTCATAATGAAATTGAATCCAACAAAGAAAACCTGATTATTTCTCAATATTCAGAGATCCCAACAGTGAAAATGACATATTTTCATTGGATACCGTTTACATTCATTTATTTGGTATTTTCTTTTTTCCAATAGATATCATCAATAGACTGTAAAGATGCTCTTGAAATGATCTGCAATTTGGAATCAGAGGGAGACGAGAAAGGAGCGCTCTGCTTATGCTCTGCCTTTCTCAAGCGACAGCTTCTCCAAGGAGATGTTTATTGTGCCTGGTACGTATTAATGTTTGTTGAGCAAAGTAAGTCTTAAAGTTACAAAAGTACTCTTGCCAATGGATTTCTCAGGGGACAAGTTCAAATTTATTATGAAATTTAAATTGAAGCAATCACTGGAATACATGTACACAGAGTGTCACAAGAACAAAGATTCATGCTCTGTTGAGCAGTATTGTAGATCTTGACTGTTTGTTTTAGGGACCATGTCTCTTAATAGTTTTATACTTGAAGTTAAATAGGCAAATTGTGAAGGAATGGATAAATAGGAATTGAAATGATTTACTCTCTTGGATCCATTACCAATTTGCTTTGGCAGGCACCTAGTAAAAGCTGTGTATATTATACTAGAAGGTTTGTGGTCATCTGTCCTCTAAATTAAGTTTTTACCTTTTTTTTCTCCATTTTTTAAACTGTTCTGTTTGTGATATTCCCAGGGAACTCACCCTGTTCTGGAGTAAGCTACTCATGCGTTTGGAGTCATCAGCTGATTCGTTTCTCAGCCGCAGCAAAGAGATGGCTCTTCTCTGCAGAAGTGTCTGTCACATTCTATTTCTCATCAAAGTCATCCAAAATGAGGTACAAAAAATATGTACATTTCAAGCTGATAGTAGAACTGTTAAACATTATAATCCACATCTAAATTGACCTCAAAATTCCTTTGCATTTATGTCACCTCTATTTTATTTCCACAGGTTGGAGAGGTGGGGCTTCCAGTGTGCGTGGAAATGTGCATTCAAGCTCTGAAAATGACCTCCAGTGACCATAAGGATAGCAAGTCTACCATCTGCAAGACTATTTCCTGCATCTTGCCAACTGATCTAGAAGTTAAGCGTGCATGCCAGCTGACTGAGTTCCTCCTCCAGCCCACAGTTGACTCCTATTATGCTGTGGAGTCACTCTACAATGAACCTGACCAAAAGCCTGAAGAGGATGGGAGTCTACCAGTGCCCAATTCTTTACGCTGCGAGTTACTACTGGCCTTGAAGACACAGTGGCCTTTTGATCCAGAGTTCTGGGACTGGAAAACACTGAAACGCAATTGCTTGGCACTGATGGGTGAGGAGGCAGCTATTGTGTCATCTATTGACACACTCAATGACACAGATGAACAAGAGGTGGAAAGTGCACTTGGCAAGATCCCTGAATACAGAGACCTCGAGGATTTTCTGTTAACCACTACAAATGAACTCAATGAAATCACAGATGAAAAAGAAAAAAACAGAGAGGCTAAAAAACTTCGGGAGCAGGGATTTGTGTCCGCTCGGTTCAGAAATTGGCGAGCCTACATGCAGTATTGTGTATTGTGTGACAAGGAGTTCTTGGGTCACAGAATTGTTCGCCATGCTCAGAAGCATTTCAAAGATGGAGTGTATCTATGTCCAATTTGTGCTGACAGTTTCGAAACTAGGGAGGTGTTAGAACCACATGTAGCATCGCATGTAAAGCAATCTTGCAAAGAGAGACTGGCTGCAATGAAAGCTGCAAGGAAGGTAACTAAACCACCTCAGTCCCCTAAAAGTCCATCAAAAAATACAAAGGTTGCTGCCAAGACAATAAGCCCTGTTAAAATTGAATCTCAAATTGGCAACCAATCAACACAGCTGTTGAACACCGCTCCTGTTAAGATAGAACAAACTACATCTGACCCACAAATAAGTCAAGACTGTTTCTGCCCTGTTAAAAACTGTTCCAAGGCTTTCAAGTTTTTCCGCAACCTCATGGCTCATGTCCGATCACACAAAGACGACGAAGAGGCCATGAGATTTTTAGAGATACAAAAACAGAAAGTGGTGTGTCAGTATTGCAGACGGCAGTTTGTTAATGTCAGGCATCTTAATGATCACTTGCAGATGCACTGTGGCACCAAACCATACATCTGTATACAATTGGATTGTAAGGCCAGCTTTAATTCCAATTCTGAACTTCTCATGCATAGAAAAACACACACAGAATTTAAGGCACAATGCATGTTCCCTAACTGCGGCCAAGTTTTCAGTGAGGCCTACCTGTTGTATGATCATGAGGCTCAGCATTACCTTACCTACACCTGCCAAACAGATAATTGTGGTAAAGTATTCTACTCACAGTCCCAGTTCTTGTTTCATCAACAGAGCCATGCTTCAAATGCAGTCAACAATTATCCCATCACAAATCAAAACCTTACTGTCACTCCAAATGTTGAACCACCACCTGTGAGCGTACTGGGCAAAGACGAATCATCATCTGCTGTTGTTTGCCTTGACACGATTAATAAAGATGTATATATGAATGAAGCATCGAAGGCAAGCACATCACCTTGTAGATCACCTGAGGGCTCTAAAGAAGTTGGACCTGTGAGAGTGAAACACTCAATTGAAAGTATGCTGAATTCTGCGGGCGATCCCGAAATGAAAGAACCAGAGAAAAGCTACACTCCGCTGACAAACCCCACTCCAGCACCAGCTGATGTGGAGCCAGCACCAGAGGCTCCGCATATGCATCATGACATGGCAGAGCAGGGTGAGATTCCTCCTGTATATCCTGTACCCGATGCTACAAATCCTGTTGCAGGTCCGCAGGGAGAGGGGCACAATAGTGTGCAAGCTAATGAATTTCAGAAAGCGATACCACAAATGATTTCTCCATGTCAAATCAAGACCGAAATTCCTTCTTCACTCCAAGGATATCCCTCCCACATGCCTGTTGTAACTGGCAATGAAGAAAACCTGCATTGCTGCCCGTTTAGTGACTGTACACGGGCATATAGTACAAACAAAAGTCTGTCCAGGCATGTGAAGAAGCAACACCCAGAAATATTTGAGGACTGGAAATTGGCAAAGAAATATAACAAAGTTGCCAAAATTACAGCGAAAAAGGCACCAGTTAGACCAGCTTCACCCAGTCAGACTCAAAACCTGGGGAACAGGCCATTAAATCAGCCGGGACTACTATGCAACAAACCTGGGATGCAGCAAATGGATTACCAAATGGGATGTTCAACCTCACCTGCCCAATGTTATCCAAGCTCAATGGAGCCTGTGCCTATTACTCCAATGGTGAACCCCACACTTTATCCGTCATGGGGAAGCCCAAACAGTTCCAGTGGACCAATGCAGTCAGACATGTCTCAGTCTTGGTCTTCACCTCCCATGAACAACTGCTATCCAGATGCCTTCAACATGAATGAGTACCCCTCCCGCAGCTATCCTCAATGGCAGGCATACCCCTATCAAACCACAGCGTCTCTCCCATCTGAAAGAGATCATTCAATGGCAGCTATACATGGTCCCACTGTGTCTCACGCTCCTTCAGATTCGAGTTTGATGTCCCAGTATGTGTCCAGTTCTTTGATGCTTGACAATGGAGGGCAAATGCATAATGGAGGGCATCAGTATGGACTAATGCCTCCAGAGGGCAGTGGAGACAATGTAGATGTAAGAAAGAGTAGTGCAAGTATGACAGGACCGTTGGATAATGGAAACAGTATCTCAACAATTGATAGCCTACCTGAAGGCGGTTACCACACTCCATATGCTCAGAGTGAAAACTCTTGTCCCACTCAGAGCTCATCGGTTGATATTCCTTTGAAATGTCTGAGCCCAGAGGGTGATTTAAAAGCTACAACCGAATTAATTAAAACAGAAAACATGGCAACTCCTGGTTATGAACAGATGGATAACTCTGTGGATGGGATGCTCAGTCCACAGAGTGTTATCCACACCGATTTTCCTTACGAAGAGGAATGTCCTAATGCTGACTGCGAGGCCACTCCCACAGATGAAAAAGGCGGACTTGACTCTGACTCACAAAAAGGAAAACGGATCAGGTTGAGTAAACGAACCAAATGGCCAGCCATCATTAAGGATGGCAAAGTCATCTGTAGGAGATGCTTCAGAGAGTTCACAAGCACAAAATCTCTCGGAGGTCACCTCTCCAAACGCTCACAGTGCAGGCCATTAGATGAAATCGACCTGACGGCTGATCTGCCAACATCATTTCTTGATTTTCTTAATGACCCTCATGTCCCTGACAATAATGGAGCAGTATACAATATGGCAAATGGTGACTTCTCACAGGAGTCTTCTAGCTTGACTACTCTGACATCACCAATGGTTTTGAAACAGGAACCCCAATATACAAATATAATGGACTGCTCAAACTCCTTTCCTGTTCCCCCAGAAAACCAGCAAGAGAAGGCAGCAGAGGTGGCTAATCCAGCCCTCACTGTACCTTATCAAGAGGATCACTTGATGGAAATTTCTCATGCCTTCCAAAGGCTGGATTTGATTGAGGCTGCACAAGAGAAGATGCGGATGAATCTGTCCTTAGAGCAAAAAGTCAGTCAATGTGATACAACCTCTGACATTGAAAAGAGTAAATTACTGATCAAAAGTGATGACAAGCCCCCTGAAAAGGTACCTAAACCTTTTAAATGTGACCAGGATGATTGTGAGTACTCATTTATGACAAAGGAGGCATTATTCAAACACTTGAGTAAAATGCATGATTACTCAAATGAGATGATAGAAGAACTAAAAAGAACCCCATCCAAACTGTCTCCATATCCTTGTCAGATTTGCCCCAAAACATTTACGAGAACGACGGGCTTAAGAATTCACTATGAAAAAGTCCACCGTTTGTCCAAGGCAGAAATGCAGAAGCTTCGGATCAGTGCTCGAAATAGACGTGCATTTAGACTAAACAAAGAGGATGTGTTTGTGAACCGGGCAACCACTGATGCCAATGCCAATCGCATGACACAATCTGCAGCTGTATTACCTGCTATCAAACAAGAACCATTTGACTTTGCAATCGCACCTCAAACAGATAATGAGACCGCCCTAGAAGTTCCTCACATCACTTCACCTGGAGGTACTGTAAAAGAGAACTTTACACCTGCAGTATCAACTGTTACACAGCTACCGCCACTTCAGAGCTATATGAACGACACACCGTTCAGTGAGGTGACACCATCCGTTCCTGAGAATTCCCCAGACCAACATAAATTGGCTGTCATAAAGAAGAGTCCAGATGTGAAAGGGAAATCCAACTTAAAAGAGAAACTCAGTCCAGTTGGGGCATCAAAAGAGCAGCGAGGAAAATCAGACGCATTATTAAGCAAGGTAAAAGAACCAAAGTCCAGCCCTCCTACTACATCTGCTTCATCCTCTCCAGAAAAACCCAGCAGCTCCAAAAACACACCAACAAAGGATGAATCCCAGAGGAAGGATAAAGTTAAGAAACGATTAGGGCTCAAAATGTGTGACACAGACAACGCCTACAGCCCGTACAGACCATATCACTGTGTTCATGAAGGATGCACTGCTGCATTTACCATCCAGGACAATTTGATTCTCCATTACAGAGCCATGCATCAGGCATCCCTGCCCCCAACCAAAACTGAACCGGACGTTGAAAAGACGAGCGTCAGAAATGGACAGGAGAGCAATCAGAGCATAAGCAAAGATAATGAAGTCAGGTGTCAAGTGAAAAACTGTTCAAGGGTGTTTATGGGAATCACAAGGTTAGTGCAGCATTACCTCTTACTTCACAAGTTTACCCGCGACAAAGCCACCGCCATGATGGCCAGCATGACCATAGGGTCTTTTAACTGTGACCGGCCAGAATGCGCTCTCCCCTTCAACTCAGTGGAGAAGTACATTGAGCACATTAAGAATTACCACAAGGAAATCGCCATCTCTGAGAGCGGCTCAGTCGATACCACTTACAGGTGCGAGTACGAGGACTGTGACCGCGTTTACTCTACAAAATCAAACCTCCTCCGTCACCTGATCAAAAAGCATGATTATGTTTATGATCCTAAAACAAGTGACGGTAGAAGGACTAAGTCAGTGGGGTTCTTCCCAGGACTTAATGGGAAAGAAAATGTTGAAAACAAATTCAAAATGAAGAAGAAAAACACTAAAAAGAAAGATGGGAAGTCCATTGAACATTGGACTAGCTTTGGAAAACCTACACTAAAATCCCACGACGAAGCATCAGCCATGTGCACTAAGAAGTTCGCCTTGCAGTATCCATGCATGATAATAGGCTGCGATGCAGTGGAGCGGGCTGAAAGAAATATATTTAAGCATTACACCACTCATGGCCTCACAGAGCGTTACATTGAAGACCAGAGGAGTCAGTTCATATTCTGCAAAAAGTACTCGCGTGCCAGATTTAAAGATGCAAACAAATCGGAGGGCGCATCAAGTACATCCTCTGAGGAGACAGAGCCAGAAGACGGCGAAAAGTCCAGTGACCAGAAGACAGACGAGCTGGAGGACAGAATAGGCCAAGAGGACAACAAGCTGTCCAACGACGACAGTGCAGAATCTCAAGCTTCCACTGGGACAGAAGGGGGAAGTAAAAGGGGCCGTCCCAGAAAACCTGCACATCCTACACCAGCTTGTCCAGAGAGGATGCAGACCCTTAGGAATCGTTCGACTGTTAACAGTTCAAGAGAAAATTCAAATCCTGGTACCCCTACAGCCCAAGAACAAGGAGATGAAGGGGGCCTACCAGGGTCTTTCAAACCTTTAGGACTTGAGGACTCTTTCCTAAAGTTCTTGGAAACCTCAGAGTCAACCCACTCTTCCAAACGTAAACTAAACGACAAATCTAGTGCCGAACTGCCGTCCAAACGACAACAAACTCACAAACATAAATCTGCAGTAAAAACTAAAATAACTGATGATTTAAGAGGTTATGAAAATGTTGTAGACTTCAGAAATCCCCTTAATTTAAAATCAGTGAGCAATGTCAAGATTGTCATGGATAAAACATTTTCAGACGGTGCTGATCTTTTGCTAAAGCAGCTACAAGATATGAGGCCCATAGTCATAATAAAAAAGTGGCTTCATAGCGGATCATAGCCCGATACTTTCTTTTAAACTCAATCTCACTCAGGATTTGAGAAGTATGCTGCAGAATTTGTTTGTTTGTTAATGCATCAGATTTCCAACTGTTAACAGTAATGGTCAAAGTTAACGATGAAATGGCCTATTTTGTACTTAATGAAAAATGTCTTGGATGATTTTAAGTACGTATGTTAGTTATAATAACCAGGTAATCTATAGGGCATAGATTTTAGAATCATGTTTGTATTTATGCTTAGTACTGAAGATGTTTTTTTCTTTTGCTAAATGGAGACTTTTAAAGAAAAACTGTTTTTATATATCCCTATGGGATTTTCAAGTTCCGTTTGTATTTATTTCATCCTTTTTCAACACTAGTAGACCTATCTGTAATATTTACATGTCTTCCACACAGTGTTCAATAAAATGTTACTGGTTCTTTTCGTAAAATATTGTCTATGGATTTTTTTTTTTTTATTAATCACAAGATTATTTTTTTATATCTGACTTGTATAGTTTACATAGTTTAATTTAGAGTACACTAACAATGTCTCTAAATTGCCTGTAGGTGTGAGTGTGTGAGTGAATGGTGTGTGTGCCCCACGATTGGCTGGCGACCATCTGGGGTGCATCCCTGCCTCTCGCTGTAACATGCTGGGATTGGCTCCAGCAGACCCCTGCGACCCTAATGAGGAATAAGCAGGTATAGAAAATGACTGACTGACACTAACAATGTTATACAGACAGTTTAGTCATGCTGTAAAATGTCTGATTAGATTAAGAGTTCTGTATATGCACATGCAGGTTATCTTACATTTTCTCCTGAAAGATAGACCGGCTTGCATGCCTGTAACTGACCATTAATACATTTCAGATGAATCATCACACCAAAACTCACAGCAGGACAAGTATAGATGTAAATAATTAAATTAAAAATTGCCCTATTCCATTTAGCTGGCTCAGTTTCAGGTTCCTGATTAATGCTGCCTCACTGTCACACTACTGGGACACTAAATTAATGTTATTAGTAACACCTGTGCTTTACCTGCAGCAAGGTCACCTAAACGAATGTCCTTGTTTACTGCACGAGGTAAATTTGCAGGACTTGCATGAACATAAATGACACAATACCCCTGCAGCTTTAACATTCCCGAAATAGAATACACAATACAATTCTTGTATCAAGGGACTCCAAATATAAAAAATGTCTCTGACTTCTGGCAACATCCAGTAGTGCGAGAAAACCAAATGATTGGTTTCTTTCTTTCTTCACATCATCATATACATACATATACAAAACACAAAAATAGTAACTTTGCAGGAGAAAAACACACACCAAATAAACTCTAAGCTATAAGAGTCACAATTCATACTACTAGGATTTGTAAACAAAAGATAAGTAGTAGTAGTTTTTAGAGTCTTTTGGAATAAAATTACATTGAATGAATACAGTAAATAAGCAAGATTTTTTTTATATGTAAATGTTGAAATGAATATGAAAAGTGGCCAAATAGAATATAAAGATTTTTAATATATCTGATATATAAGTACATTTAGAGTAAGCTAATGGTACATGTTTCCAAAATAAGAGAAATATACAACCTCAACATGGCTGTTGATGAATGCTGCGTTCACGGAGTGTTGGATTCAAGTGATCACGGTCATGTCAGAATAAGGTCGGAGCATCCAAAGAGCACTTGAATGCAGCAAAAGGCCCGTTTATTCTCATAAAAGGGCCAAAACAAAAGAACAGAAGAGTCACGGAAGCTACAAAATGTACAACTAATATCAATAACTTTTCTGAATTCAAATATAACTATATCTTAGCTGAATAATATCTATAAATACGTTGGAAAGAATTTATTTTATTTTATTTTGAAAGAGCATTTTTAACACAGCCCTTTCCGTCTACGTCATTCTGGCGGGAAGTGAGATACTTCGTAAAATAAAGTGCGAGCATTTTTTTAATAATCAATATTTATTGTTTTTCGAGACTCAAGTGAAATAAACGACAACGTATTTCAGGCGTGTGGTTAAAGGTAACCGACGCTAAGATGAGCACTGCGTCAGTTTCAAAGGTAACTTAGTAAAAAAAAGATTTATTCGTTCAGTGTTTCTCTCGTACTTCCTGACACTGTCCCTGACTTCATTTCTATTTCAGGGCTGTTTTGTTTTCAAGCCAAGTGCCAAGAAGAAGAAGACGTCGCTGGGTTTGGGTACGTTGACACGTGTTGAGCTCAAAGATATAGCAAATATATATCATAAGATATATATATATATATATATATATATATATATATATATATATATATATATATATATATATATATATATATATATATATAATTATTTAGCTTCCATCCTGAGAAGCTATTTGCATTACATGGTCTATTTGCCTTAGATCTGTATCTTAATAAGATACTAGTATCCTCACCCAAGCTTTAAAGTTGAGCCAGCTAGAGTCTAATTGCAATAATTTAAATACATAGGTGGAACAAATAGGCATTGATAAACGGGTACTTTAGACATCAAGGGGCAAAGGGACATGTGTCTGTGAGGTGATTTAAGTGTTTTAGATGTTGGTGGCATTTCTCTGCAGAGGATTATTTCACCACCGGCTGTGAAGGTGCTGAGAACAGCCAAGAACGATTCAGACTCTGTCATGATCTGTGGAACAAAATTAAAACAGACACAGAGGTGAGATTTATTCATCCATCAATTAAAATGATTGATTGTTACCGTTATCTCTCGGCTCTTTCATACAAAAGCATTGATTTTCTCATATGTGTATGACTATATAATATATATGTATAATGTTGTATAATGTTGTACAATGTCACAAAAACACACAGATGAAAAACTGTAGAGGTCACTTAAACAATGTGTACATTTTGAATGTGGCTGAACAATTATTTACATATATTTTTGTTGTCGGTCCTGAAGGTTTTACAGGATGAACTCAACAGGAAAATCCTGGACAGTCTGCTGGACTTCACCAGGAAGTGCTCTTCCACTCGCCAACACAGCGACTGGGCGTCTCAAATGAGAGCCAGCGAGATCCCTACGGCGGCTCTGGTGCTCGGTATGATGGTGGCCAGGCAGTGATATTCCAAAATTGCTGTCATTTACAAGTCCAAAAAACATATTTCCATTTCAGAGCTTTAATTATTATGCTTTTCATTTGATCTCCTGCCCAGGTGTGAATGTCCCGGACCATGACATGACCTTCCAGAGCCTTTCGGACCTGCTGCAGCAGTCTGTCACCCCTCATGTGGCCTCGGTTCAGGCCAAAGAGTGCGGAGGTAGGAGAGTGTTTGTGTCTTGAGTGTACTGGAATTATTTTCTACCACTTTTACAGTTTGAGCTCTATAAATATGAATCTATGAATATATACGCTTTGTCTGCAAATGTTATCATTTTAGCATTGAAGCATTTGATGAAGAGGGTCTTGGAGAGGTTGACGGATACCGTTGTAGATGTTGAGGAGGAGGAGGGGGAGGAAGAAGCTGAGCAGACCAACACTCCACTTCACAAAAGCGTGCACTGCTGCCTGAGCACACTCTGTGATTGGTACAATACAAAAACCAAGGTGGGGCCAGTGAATGCATAGACTGTACATGAGCTGCTTTTAAAAATGCTTCCGTTGGCTCTGAGTACTTAATCTTCTCCTTTTTCTTTTTTGTGTTCCAGAAAGCCAACACTCCTGGAAGAAAGCGTAGTTCCCCAGGCAGAGATGAGCAGCAGCAGCCTCCCATTGTAATCATTTTCAAAGATTTGGAGGCTTTCAACCCGAGAGTTCTTCAAGATTTCATTCTCATCTGCAGGTAAGTGGTGACTCTGTATTTCACAGTTCAGCTGTCGCCATATTTCCATCGACCTACTGAGGGAAAACCTGATCCATCATCATGTTAGAAATATCTGAAATATCCACCCAAATATCTTTCGAGGAAGTTAATGTTGGCGATCACATTTTTAAAATTATTTGGTTGTTTAGTCAAAGATTTTTAAGTCTGGTGATATATAACTTTTTGTTGCTAGTGTGTATTCTGTTCTCCTAACTTATCCTTATCGTCCACATACACCAAAATCCAATATATTTCTGATAATCCATTTAATGTCATACTTTAAACTTTTCCTGTTTGCATGTATTTTTTCATCCTGTATACATGTTATTTATTGCATGCCTGTCTGTCCTGAAAGAGGGATCCTCCTCTGTTACTCTTCCTGAGATTTTTTCCCTGTTAAGGTTTTTTTTGAGGGAGTTTTACGATATGCGTGTCTAAGGACAGGGGATGTTGTGTTGCTGTTGTAAAAACTGTGAAGCCCATGGAGGCAAAACTGTGATTTTGAGCTCTACAAATAAAACTGACTTGATTTGTTCCTTATTTTGCAGCCGGTACGTTGAACATCTTCCACTGACGTTCATCTTTGGAATCGCCACATCGCCCAGCACCATCCAGCACATGCTGCCTCACTCTGTGTCCTCCCTGCTGTGCATAGAGCTCTTCCAGTCTCTGTCCTGCACCCAGCACCTGGCCACGGTCATAGACACAGTACGTTCAGTCTGACATACACACGCTCAGCTTGTAATCCTGCCTAATTGTTCAGATTTAAAATGTAGATGTAAAAAGATGAATGCAGGGCTCCCACTCATCCTGGAAAAGTTGGAAAATGATTGACCAATTTTCTAGTTATGGAAAATGAGAAAAAAGGACAAATGTCCTAGAAAAGAAGTTGTCCTAAAAACATTATGGCAGTGAGAACTTAAAGTAGCCTATTGCATCTTAATTTGAACCACTGGCATTTTTATTTCCACTGTTAAATGAATGAATGTGACTATATTGGCTTTAAAACTATCAATCAGTCAATTTGACTTTATGAGTCTCAATATCCTGTATAATGAAATATTTCTTGGACCTGTGGCTTACATACAATAGAGTAATAAATAGAAAAGAATAGACTTACATGTTAATAAATAAATAATTGCATATTAAGGCACACATTAAAGGGGAAGATATTAGTGTTTGACATGATAACTCCACACTCTGATGGCTACAAATTTTTTGGGAAACTCCAGGAAAATAATTTCAGGTTAGAAGTGGGAACCCTGTGAAGGATATAAACTGCATGAAGTGGACTTATGCTACAACACAACCACTTTGGCAAGTCGCTTCAAATCTATTGTCATAAACTGGATCATCAGCAATACTTTCCCTACAGGGCTCTTACTCTCATTTCTGCCCGCCCACCTGCTGCAGCTGCGTCACCTGCAGCTCACAGATCTTTCTGCCGGATCTACACACCGGTCACAGCGACTTATGGGCATATAAGCTAACTTAACTTGCTGCTATTGCTAAAATATATTTACTGTTGTCAATGGATATTTAAAAAAACAAAGCTTGCTTTTTTAGTTTTTCAGTAGTGAGCAAGAACTGAGCTGATTTTACAAAGAGATTTAGTTTTATCTGTCTGTGTTAGAGCCTGAGCACCAGTCCGACAGTCGTACCTCGCTCCGAACGTCCTGTGATCTGTCAGTAACACACTCCCGCGTCGGCATTGTCAGCAGACGTCAAACAGCAAGATTAAGTTCTGGCTGACATCCTCTTACCCTAAACACATTTGAGTGAGGAACATCAGCCGATATGAGAGCGCACAGGCATCCGTCAGAGAAATTGTCCACTACAAAGGTACTACAAAGTATTACCAGATAAGATCATTGTCTATCAAAGACTTTCCACATAAAGTTCA
Source organism: Lepturacanthus savala (assembly GCA_030544235.1). Classification (NCBI taxonomy): domain Eukaryota; kingdom Metazoa; phylum Chordata; class Actinopteri; order Scombriformes; family Trichiuridae; genus Lepturacanthus; species Lepturacanthus savala. Next base: position 13,157,277 of record CM060469.1, on the reverse strand, counting down.
GGATGAATTTCCAAACTACTGATGTAACCCAGTCTTGCACCATATGATTCCATCCAAAATAAAGAGCCTTGTTCACTTTTGTTAAGGTGACACAATTCTGCTTCTTGAAATTTAATTTAAAAATTGATAATTTTGGTCCCAAATACCTCATAAAATGGAAGGATACAAACAAGCTTTTTGTTATCAAATTAATTATTAGGCCACTATATGGTATTTTAAATAAAATCCCATTAATCTAATTATATTTTGTTATTTTTTTTTCTGTTCCCAGCTGATCCTGACACCTCAGTTCCCCTTTAAGCTCAGCGGTAAGGTGTTGCAGGTGCTGATCAGCATATTCCTCTACCACGATTTCTCAGTGAGAAACTTCATCAAGGGTGTGCAGGTACAGCTTTATGAGCTTTAAATATTGTGTCTCATCAGTCCATCCTTTGTTTGTTCTGTTGTGTTCTAATTATCTGTTTCATACACGTTTGTGCAGCTGTCCCTGCTGGAGCACTTTCACTCCCAGCCGCTTAGTGTCCTGTGCTGTAAGAAGAAGGAGGCTCTGCTTAACGTGATGCAGCTTAGCCACAGCGACTTGGAGAGGATCAGGCAGCTGCCGTCGTTTAAGAGGTACACACACACACACACACACACACACATTTAGATTTCACCTGTGTGCTCATGTCTGTCACCCCATTTTGAAATTTAAAAGCCAGAATTTCTAGCACTGACTGTTTTGGGTTAGAATTTTGTATCTAAATTTGCAGCTTGTTAATTCAACTATTTAAATTTTTTAAATTGTTTTTCTCTGGTATGTTTTATTGTTCACAAATTCAGAATCACAATTCATGTTAAAAAAAAAAAAGGCCAAATATATATTCAAGTTAAAAATAAGACTTTTTCAGTTTCAATGAAGGGGGAAAAACATGATTTGAGAAATAAAAAAAAAATGCTTATTCTTCGTATCAAATCAAATTTTAGGATCTGAATTTGATCCTATTGCATTATTTAATAGTTGAATTCCCTAATCTTAATTTTTAACTTGTATATGGGGGTTTGAATTTGAGCTCGACTAGAATATAATATATTGTAATTTATGAATATATAATATATGAATTTATGAACAATGAAAAGTAAAAATGTGTTTTTGAACATTTGAAGACTTGTATTCAGAGAATAACAGTTCACATTCATTAATTTTACTCCCAAAAATTTATCACCATACATACACTTTCATTTTCACAAAAAAAGATAAAAATCAACGTAGCTTGATTGGCTGCTTGGAAACTCATATATTTACTTATATAAACTTAAACATGTTCATCTGGTATAACCTTTTTTTCCCCCAGTTATGTAGAAAAGCAAGAATCTCAAGAACAGGTGAATCTGTTGAAGAATGATGCTCATTTGAAGGTAAATTCTTTGTTTTTATCTCTAGACCTCAGGCAACTGCCACTGAGTGCACATATCTGAACACAATGCAAAATGTGAGGTTCATAAGCAAAAGTTTTCAGTCTCTGTTTTGTCTGTTTTTAGGAGGAGTGTCAGAAACTGCTGAAGAACCTTCACAAATACCACAAGAACTATTATCCAGTCCTGAGGTGTCTCCACACTCTGACGTCGTCATTGCCTCGGTATCCCCTGGGAAAACAGGTAAGAACTGGCTATTTTTTTGTCAGAATATAACATTTTCTTACTGGGGGTGTAACCATCCATCTACTACATTGATGTTTTAATTTATATTCTTGTGATCCAACTATATCGATCTGTGCTCAGCAAGTTGGCCTTCAAGACAACATATATCGATCTGACATTGATTTAAAAGGTAATAAGTCAGTTGTACCAATACTAGGACATATCCTATTGGATTTAAGCAAGACAGGTTTTATATGGATGTGTTTTTAATTACTTTTAATGATAAAGATGTTGAGCGCCAAGAGATTGATTCTGCCATTCTGTAACATCCTCATCACGCGCCATCAGACAACAAAACATGCAACATCATGGCGGAAACATTGAATTGGTTGGATAACAACTTGTGACATCTTCATGATCATCCAGGGTATATATCACAAGATAGAAATGATAAATAAATCATACTATGGCCAAATTTAATGATTTTTTGCAATTAAAACACAAATATAATGATGTATATCTCAGATTTTGAATCTATATTTGTTTTATATGTTGGAAAAACAACAGAAAGAGCAGGTAAACTTACTGTTAATTCAACCTCAAGAGATGTAGGTTACACTCGATTCAAATACAATTTAAATGCATTTACTATTAATTGTTTATATCCATAATAATTTATACCCGACACCCTTAGAAGAAACAACAAGTATCTAGGAAACTTCATTTCCACTCTCCACTATCCAGGTTTTTATTTCACAGTCACACTGGTTGAAGTTTTGGCTAAAAAGTTACTGAATCAATTTAAAGACGGATCAGATCATTCTAAATGAAACGGTATCGTCCTTAAATCAAATCAGCACCCATTACATTGTTGTTTAAATGGATCGTTACACCCCTAATGTTTTACCTTGATGTAACACGGAATCATTTGTGTGTCGCAGATCAGGGAGCTGCATTTAATATGTCTGGAGAAGAATATATGGGACAATGAGGATTATCATTCGGCCATGAAGCTTCTGAAGTAAGCCTGGATAATTCACCTGTAAACCAACATATGGATTATATAATCACTCAAAAATTGTTGTCATTTTGATCAGAGCAGTGTTTTACCTCCTCCCGAATCACTCATTATCACGTCTGGTCTGAGGATGTGCCTCAACTATAATTATTCACACATTTTGCCACCAGATGGCGACACAGTGAGTGATATTTGGGGCGCATTGCACATCCTGGTGGACAAAACAAACATTTATAAAGATTATAAAAGTGTTGTTTGACACAGGCTTTTTAAAGGAACTCAGTCTGACGTTGGCCACTTAAGGCCCTACCCCTCCTCCAGTTGTGAACCTCCTCTGGTTTCCCTCCAGGATGTTGGCTAAAGATGAGCTGATCTCTTCGCTGCAGAGGTGTGCAGAGATCCTGTCGAGCAGCAAGTCATCGAGGATGAAGGACGCTCACGTGCAGCTGGAAGACCTGCTCACCAAGTTAAAGCAGTTGGACAGTAAGTAGAGAACAGATCCTATATCCTTAAGAGGAAAAACTACTCCTTTAATGTTGACCGTGGGAATAGTGTCCTCTTCCATCTGCTGGTAATTGTTGTCTTTCCGTCTCGTTCTCTACAGCAGCAGCAGCCGCCGCCGCTGAAACTGCCCCCGATGTTGAAGACCTCATCACCTCTCCGATAAAAAACCTTCAAAAGAAAACCAATCTGTTTCAGCTGCAGAAGGTAGCTCACTGATACGCCTACGATTTTTCTGCTTCTCTGTTGTAGCGTTCTCACGTTAACCATCAGATCATCCTCCCGATTCTAGACTCTGCTGGAGATGAACGAGTCGAGGAGAGCCAAGAAGCTGAGTCCGTTTGAGATTCTACGAAACGAAGCCATCGAGTTTATCGACGGCTTAGTGAAGTAAGGCAGATTACCTTCTTCTTACCATTCAGAACAAATTAATACAAAGAAACAATGCGAAAATGTACTTTTCCAGGAGTCACCTGTCTCCTCCGGAGGCTCAGACGCTGAATGAAGTGTACTACTACAGCTCCTCCGCCTGCGTGAGGCGCCAACTCAACGCTACGCCCCGCACCTCCATCCAAACCGCGCTCGCCAGTCCCTACTACTTCCTCCAGGTACATCTGCCTCCACTTATTAAGCATGTAGCAAGAAGAGGGAAACAGGGAGTTTTAACAATGCTGCCATCTTAAGGAATGTTTGGAAATGTGTCGGAGATATTCTCATTGATGGACAGTAAATAATATGCTTCAGAACAAATGTGAGGTTCTTGTACTTTACTTGATTAAATGCATTTTTCTCTACTTTTATTTTCTACTGTTTTCAAGTGTGCTATTAGTAGTTTTTACCGATGTACACTACCGTTCAAAAGTTTGGGGTCAAATTTCCTCATTTCTGAAAGTTTTTTTGTCAATGAAGATAACTTTAAACTAATCAGAAATACACTCTATACATTGATGATCTGGTAAATGACTATTCTAGATGCAAATGCCTGGTTTTTGGTGCAATATCTACATAGGTGTATAGAGGACCATTTCTAGCAACTGGTTAGCTGGTTAGAAAAGCTACAAAATCAAAAAGCAAAGTTTGAAGGAAAAAATGATTTAAAATACAATTATTACAATTATTTCTCACCTTGTCAATGTCTTGACCGTATTTTCTCTTCATTGTACAACTCATGGTGGTAAATAAAAGTGCAACTTATCATGGAAAACACTAAATTGTCTGTAGTGTAAAAGCAATTAATATACCACCAGTGAATATGCTCATTGATAGGAATCACTTTTCTTTTAGAATGACAGCCTAAAGACGGATGATGGGACCGTCTCCAGCGCTGCGCCTGACATTTGCATCGCGTACAAACTCCACCTGGAGTGTGGCCGGCTGATCAACCTCTACGACTGGCTAGAAGTGAGTTTACGCTCAATCATTTGAGATTTGGTTCATTTTCTGCTTTTCAATCAGGTCAACAGATGATAATGATATTTATATAGTGTCCACAACAATAACATAACCTTTCACCTTTGCCTCGCTAACGTTATTGGCTTAAGCTTGTTTGTGTCTGTAGGAGCCGTTATCGAGTGTTAGGATCAATGGGACTTGTTTTTAACATTGAAGATTAAATGTTGGCCCAGGACTGACATGAACAGCAATTTATTTTCAGGCCTACGCCACTGTGGTTTCTGCAGCTGAGGGGATCAATCCAGATTCTGACCAGTTTGGAAAAGTGGATGAGCTAAAACAGTATCCTTCTATAATGTTCTCATCTATGAACATGGTTCTTATCTCATTCGAGTGCATGCTTTAAGTTGAACTGTGCATGTAATTTCCAGTTCCCTGCAAATCAGAATTACAACCAAAAGACAATATTCTGATTGAAAGGATGTTTGGAAGTAAAGTCTTGCCTCTGATTGGTTGATTTGAACAGGTGGGGAGGAGGTATACTTGTGACATCACAAATTCACAGACATCCTGACACCTCTATTTAGGTACAGTTTCTGAATATGGGCTGCAAGCATTTCAAAATACGGGACAGTATTCGTATAGCACCTCTACCTTCCTTATAATCAATACAGACCTCATATCATGGAAATTCTTATATTCATTGCTTTGTACTAACTATATGATTTTATAAAGAATCCATGAAGTTCTGATGTCACATCAGAAGAGACTTGATTAAATAACTAACAAGACTGGCCAAATCACCCTGTGCTCACTAAAAGCTAAGCTTGAGGGGACCTTTAACACATTGGCTGCTACTTTTTGAGAGCACAAGTTTATTCAATGTTTTTAGGCCATAAACAATACTTGTGTTTGATCCATGTTATTCCTCAGCTGTTGTTCAGTGCCCGTTTCATCCAGGCTGTGTCAGAACTCGAATTTCTGGGCTTCATCAAATCTACAAAGCAGAAGACAGACCACGTGGCTCGACTCACCTGGGGAGGCTGCTGACCCAACAGTCTATAGCTGTGGATACTGTCTCCTCGTTTCAACATCCATCAACTTTGATTTGTGTTACATTGTTTTTTTTTGTCACTTTAATAAAACGTGTGGTTAATGTCTGATAATCAGTGCTGTGCATATTTGTTTGTAGTCTAACATTACCAGAGACATAGTATAATTAGTATAATATCTTCAGTTTATGATACACATCCTTTGCTGTTGAGTTTAAGGTGATCCATTTTTAGTAAAAGCCTCACGGTTGGCTGAAAACTTGTGAAAAGAACTTAGACTGTCTAAGTGCAAATGGCAACATTAGGATATAATACTAGTAAAATACAAGTAAGAGACATTAAAACAACTCAACTCTTAAAAGATTTTTATTGTTTTTCCAATAAGTACATTGGTTTGAAAGTGATACCAGCAAAATAAAAATAAATAAAACTGGTAGGGAGAGGAAAAAAAAAAATAAAACCAGCTCACTTTATGCTCAATTGAAAAAAGCAATGAACAGAGGACAAACTGCAAACATATTCTCTCTGCTCAACTCGTGTCTTCCACTTCCTTTCAGATTGACCAGCAAACCTCCTGTAAAAGTCTACGCTGCTTTATCATATTTACATGTAACAAACAAACGAGTGACAAAGCCTGGAATGCTGGGAATCATTACAAAAGTGAGATAACTGTAGATACACGTACAGCAGGAGGAACATAGGCCACTGGTAGAGATAGGGTCCATTCATTTACATTAGGAAGCACCTAGTTGCTTACAACAGAGTGGTAACAACTGACAACAGCTTCATATAAACCTTTGCCCAAAGACAGAAATATGGCACAGTAAGAAAAGTTTCATTTAAACTAGCTAAACTGAATCTCTTACAATGATGAGGCTTCTTCTTTTTTTTTCGTTCTCGAGATATCGTATGATAGCTTGCAGCAAGAGAAGGCCGTCTTGCAAAGATTCGGTGCCCCACTCAGGAAACATCTGGAGGAGAGGGAGATGAAATGCGTAAATTCTAAAACCAGACATGTAACTATAAACTTCAAAGGCGGAGCTCAAAGTGAGATCTGGATCGTTTTTTTTTTTTTCTTGATACAGTATGCCAGCGAGGAAGGAATGTGGAGATGAAAACAAGAAAAACTCACAACTTGCAGGTTGTTCCCCGAATCGTCGCATTAGCTGATCATGTGTGAACTTCACAAAGGTGTCATATTGTTCTGAAATGTACAGGAAGTCAAACATTAACAGTTAAACCTTTAAGACGGAACATCTGGTCAATTGTTCTAAAGTGAACACACTACTGTTTAAAAATCTGTGAAGCAAAAAAAAAAAAAAATCACAGCTGATAGAAATGCTAGAACAACATTTTCTCCTCCTGTATTCATTGGTCACAACATAACAGCATTATTACAACAGAATTGTAATAATGCTGAAAAAGTCTCAATTATTAACATTTACCAGGAAAGCTGAACTGAGAAAACTGTTGCTTGTCACAGCAACAGCACAGCAAGATGTATGCAGTATAGAAAATGTTTTATAGGAGCACCAATGTGTAAGGAGAAAGTTCAAGCACTTCTGTTTGTTAGTTTTCTTTAAAGTATCATTATTTACAGCCCTAACCAACCCGTGAGACTGTAAACATGATGAACCTATGATTATTATGTGATTGGTGTCCTAGCTTATATATAACCAACCTGCCAATTTTGAAGTCATGGTCTCCTCATATTCCTCCCGCACCTTTTCTTCCCTTTCTTTCAGCAGGCGTTCACAGATCATTCCAACTTGTCTGAGGGTGAATAATGGCTGTTCTTTCCTAGTCGGAGAAACCCCTCCAGAAGACGTCCCTGCAGAAATCAGACGGACATGTTGCCACAATCTGGATACATGGTGGATATGGTTCTAATAAATGCACTTATTTTACTTCAGCAACCTGGCATGTTGGAAACATTCATAGTAGACGACTGGGATGGGGACTCTGGAGAATAGCAGCACTCTGACTGTTGGTAGCCTCCATCTAGATGCTTCCTCTTTTGAATGCGTTTGTACTCCTGCTTGATGCTGTTGAGGATTTGTTCTGGGGAGGAGCAAAAGATAGAATATAAAGTCAGTCAGTCAAGCAAGAAATAATAGAGAAATTTCATGATTCGAAAGCATTTCTAATGGTTTCGTTTCAGCGTGGCTCAACATGTTGCTAATGCCTCTCAAGTCGCTGGCTGGTCACCCAGCAGGCCAACATTAGGAGCATTACCTGCACTAAGTCTCGACGACGACTCCCCAAATGGCGAGGGCTCCATGCTGAGGTACTTCCTGGGGGATGAGGATGAGGACGATGGGGCCACGGGGATGCATCTTCGCCTTTTTGGGGAAGTGGGACTCATCAGCGGATCGAAATCCATGGTCCTCTTCAGGGTGGCTCCACACGCCATGACTTCAGTTTGTTAAAGGGTGAGAGGGGGGGGCGATGGGGGGTGCAAAATGCCGAAACAAGAGAATAATGAGGCGATAACATCAGTTATTTGACACAACCATTAACTGCGACTTTTCTTCGACACAACTCGCCGCTCCCAGCGTTAATAGCGCCGCCGAGACCAGTTTCCTCCGCCGGTGGAAACACGCTCAGCATATTGCGCAGCTGAGGCTTTAAATGACTGCTAGCGGAGCTAACGTTAGCCGTGCAGGCTAGCCAATAATCAAAAAGAAAACAAAGCTAACGTTAGCTTTGGCTACCGCTGCTGGGACAATACGCTCCTGTGTTATTCTGAGTAAAGCCGTCTTACCTTCGGGGAAGACGTCGGTTCGTCCAACTGCGTTCAACAACTTAAGTTGTTGTAAAAGTTGCTTCCCAAAAGTTGAGGTGCCGCTCGGCCAGCTGTGGGCCGACTGTCTGCTGTTAAGATAGGAGCTAGCTAACGCTACTTAGCTGCTTGGTTTTGATATGAAGCTGTCGGCTTCTCCGGCTCGTGACGTCACGTGTGAAATGCGCTGCAGTTGCACGCTGGGTAATGTAGTAGATGTGGAAAAAGTCTTTAACATCTACTACATACACGACAAATCTTACGGTTCTCCCAAATATGAATATGTTCCGAATTAAATTCAACACATTAATTCTAAATTAATGTAATGACACTACTGGTGATATTGTCTATACTTAACATGTTCTGCACTGTTTATATGTATATATATTTAGTTGTTTTAATTGTTAACTGTACATACCGTATATCGCCTTTTAAACACACACACATAGTTTATTTACACTGTGTATATTTAAATATACATTGGTATTTACAGTTCCATTTATATTTTTCATGTCTCACACTACACAGAAATGTAATGACTGGCATTTTCTTTTTCTTTTTAAATCTGGACCACATTGAATTACTTATACTTGTTACTTCGTGAATACATCTGATTGTGATTTGTGAGGTAGAGGCACATGAAATAATCTTTTGTCTCCAATGAGTCGTTTGTGTCTCCACGGGGGGGCGGTATTACATAAAAAACTGTAAAAGTTGACTTCACCGTGGATCAGTGGTTTAGTGCCTCATTACAAATGTAGTGGGTAGTGGGTACCAGATGTTTAAAATGATGTTTAATGTGATAAAGAAATAGCATCTGATAGAAATAAAAAATATCTATATTTATACCTTCTTCAAAAGAAGAAATGGTACATATCAGGTTCAGTAAATTAGCCACAAGTGCAGATGCATTGGATTGCTGACATTTCATAGGTTTATTGGAAAAAAAGATCAGGTATGTTAACAAGTTTATGAACTCATGTCCTTGCATATACACACTGTTATGAGATACCATTTCTGAACGGATGCTTCATGGGAATATGGCAGTTTAGCTTCTTAGAAAATGTTTTAGCTGTTTTATAAGCACACGTAACATTCCCAGATTACTACAGACTACAGAAGGGATCGAAAAGCCATTCCAAATTCAAAGTATGGCTCACTGTTTTATTTTGCAAAATACATGTTAAAAATATACAATAAATAAAGTCAAATTCAATAACAGTGGAATGCCAAACTCCACAATAATAATAGTCTTTCAAAATCATCAATAGTTGATTTTAAGATGACTGATGAGATGCTACACAAGCAGCGTGCTCACATTCAAAACAGGAATTTTGCATGAAAGTAGATACAGTTTCACCTTGTTTTACTGTCACAATATTGCTATGATGTAATGTTAAAAAAACAAAAAGAAGAAAATTCCACCTTTTTCTACATTAAAGCTGAAATCTGCAATGTTCTGCTTATTCAAACTACAGCAAAGATGACATATTGTGGCATCTTATTATATTTACTAAGAAACTAGCCAGAATTGGCATAGTGTAATGCACAGTTTTTAGAGCTTTATCACACTCCACTGTACATGCGTAAAATTATATATAAATATTACAGATTTTAGCTTTAAAGCAACAAAACATGTTTAATGGGGCTGTATCAAAGTTTTTTTGGCACATTTGACAGTCACAGAGCAGTGTACTAGGAGGGTCAGAGCTATTCTACAAAATATGTATTCACATCTGCACCAGAGCAGACCGCCTGGCTTTAGACCGGGTCTGCAGTAGAAGTATCAGTCACTCCAGACACCGTAACCTGGGCAACTTTTGCTCTCGTCTTTGAACAGCTGGCCACCGTTCCTCTCCCGCTCCTGCTGTTCCAGTCACTCTCGCCGCTGTTGTCCAGCGGCTGCGTCGCCCCCCGGCACACGCGGCACATGTTGAGGAAGGCCCTGCGCAGGTCCTTGCTCCTCATGGCATAGATCACAGGGTTTACGGTGGAGTTGAGCAGGCAGAGCATGCTGCAGAAAGCGAACACAGTCTTGATGAAGTCGTTCACCTTCCCGAAGAGGTCATAGACCATGATGGCGAGGAGCGGGCCCCAGCAGATGATGAGGGCCACCAGGATCAGGACCAGGGTCTTGGCCAGGCGCAGGTCCATCCGGGCCTGCTCGGGTCTCACCGTCTGAACTTTAGTGCCCTCCGCCGTGTAAACGATCACGCTCCTCTGGGAGCTGCGGCTCAGCATGCGGACGGCGTGGTGGTGGGACTTCCAGAGGATGAAGATGTAGGCGTAGACGATGAACAGGAGCAGGACGCTCGTCATCCCGATCCAGAGCATCAGATACTTCAGGTCGATCAGAGGGAAAATGTCTGAGCAGACAGAGTTGAGACGCTTGCAGTTCCAGCCCAGCAGCGGCAGCAGCGAGAAGACGATGGAGATGGTCCACATCACGCTGAAGGCAATGACGGCCTTGGTCTTGGTGACTATGCGTTTGTACGCCATCGGCCTGTGGATGGAGATGTAGCGGTCAATCGCGGTGAGGAACAAACTGCCCACAGAGGCGGTGAAGGAGGCGATCACCCCGGCCAGCTTGAAGAGGAAAATACTGGGGCTGTCCTTCCTGTGGAGCACGTGGAAGTCCAGGAAGCTGTAGACGAAAATGATGCTGCCTATGAGGTCGGCTACAGCCAGGCTGCCTATGAAGTGGTAGGAAGGCCGGGATCGGAGCGTGTGCGAGTGCAGGATCACGCAGAGCACCACGAGGTTCTCCAGCACGGTGAACGTGCCCAGAGTGAGCGCCAAGATGGCAACGGCGAGCTGCTGGCTGGGAGTGAGGATCATGAAACACTCCATGTTGTCCACAAGGTCCTCCCCGCACTGCGCTGCCCCGCCGCTCTCCACAGAGGTCTCATTACCCAGCAGGAAGTCTGACACGTTAGTGGGGAAAACGGGCGCCAGGTAAATGACCTCCTTGTTTCCGGGGAGTCCGGGGAAGGAGTTGCTGATGGAGGCAGAGTGTGGCTTCTCAAAGTGGAACACGTTCTTGATCAGGCCGGAGTCGACGGGGGCGTCGTCGTAGCTGGCGTCGTTGGAGCCGAGATACTGCACACCTGTTGTCAGCGTGGTCATGGCGGTGCCAGCTATCCTGCGCAGCTTCATGGCTGGGTGGAGGCTGCAGAGATGCTCAGAGGAGAGGCATGTGGTGTAACAGCATTAAGATCCATACATAAGGGCATCTGAAGAAATGCAATATATATATATATATATATATATATATATATATATATATATATATATATATATATATATATATATATACGTTAAAGAATGCAATATATGTTATTCAAAAATAAGCAAACAATGAATGGTTATATGAGCATCCGGATACATGGAAATTACAGGAGGAAATATTAATAATTCAGCATCTATATTTATCAGCATGGATGGGTTGCTGGGGGATATTGTGGGAATCTGTGCATCAGCCAGCTGACTCCGTAGCAGATGCATCTCAGACAATAGTGGGAAACTGCACAGTTGATGACAAACCTGTGCTGCCTCAGGGGAAATCATTGCATTAAGTATGTAGGACAGGCAGGCTTTCTTAATAATTAAATGAGGTCATTAAGCATTAAGCTGTTTTTTTTCCCCAATAATCATCGGATTAATGAGGTATCTAGGGAGAAACCCTCAGACAAATCTGTCCAATGAGCCATTTACATTTTGATGACAGTAATGATGACATTAATTATTAACAGTTAAGTTTACATGAAGGTTTTGGATTAAGATGATTTTTTTTATTTGTAAGGATGAAATACACCCAATTCAACACCACTTGACGTTTGTAAGTTTGCGAGAACAAACATATTTCTTGTTGCTTGTTTGGATTAAAGCTTTACGCACAGTTTACGCAACAATACGCATAACTTCAAATTAACTAGAAAGGGATAAATTCACAACAAATAAAAATATCCTACAAATAATATATATAATAACAAAAACGTACCTTGTTTTTTTTTTCTCAGCAAAAACAGACCCGGTCCATGACGCAAAAGAAATAATTCAAGTGAACTGGGAGTAAACCAGTCTGGCGTGCTCATCAACAGTTACAGCTTAAACTCCTTGCTTTGTGTGATTTGCCGGGGGAATGATCGCGTGCTCACTCCCCAGATACTGTCAATGTCAAATACATTTATCCAGGCAGCCGGTTGGGGTGTGTGTGTGTTTGTGGGAGCGGCGGTTATAAGGCTTTACGCGCTCCGTCACGTGGTTTGAGGTGTTTGAGCGCAATAGGAAGCGCATCCCCGCAGCATCCATCCACACCAAGATCCAAGCCATCCACACCAAGATGCACACCAAGCCTGTTTATCCAGGAACAACATCTCGCCTGCGGCGGGAACAGCTGCTGCAGGCAAGATGTGAAAACCAGCTCTGACCCATGGGTTTAGGCAAATGGGTCATTATGTGTAGTGATAGAACAGGAAGAATCAGAATCAGAAATAATGCAAAATATTTTTTTTCTGACTATTGCAACAGCAAATTAAAACTGCTGATTATGTAGATCTTGGGAGTGGAAAATATTCAAACAAGCTCTGAATTATTTTTATTTATTTATTTTATTTTTGTATTTTTCTCTATTGACTGTTATTGTGACTGACTTTTAGGTGGATATCAGTGTACCAGATACTTTTGTGCGCAATGGGGATCCATAATAAAGATAAATATAACCAAAATGTAGAAGTGTATGGAAGTAGTAATACATCCATTTGACATAAAACACAGACACACACCACATTGTCTTTACACTTAAGGAACTATTTCATTCATGCACGTTATTTGCTTCATGATTCTAATTATTTCATACAAGGTATCTCTTTTTGTGCCGTTTTTTCTTCTATATCTTATTTTAGGTTTTACTTTCATATTCAAATTTTACAATTTTTTCAGTTGAACTCAATGTGTTTAATAGGCTGGACATGAACAAATTATATTTTGTCTGCCAAAATTAGTCTGTTACAGACAAATAAATGAATTGTAGGCTGTGGTATCCTACACAGTGACAGTATTAATATTTTAGGCCAATCTCAAATTATACGGGGAAAAAACATTCTTTGAGATTTGGGAGGTGTGATCTAATAAGTACCGTCAATACCAATCCCACATTCAAAGTATGTGAACACGTTTGTAATCAGTCATGTTTTGAGATTCCAAGACTTCAAACAATATGTTTAAATAAAGTTTAATGTTCTGTATCTTAGTGGAAATTCATAAATCCATAAGAAATTCATATAAAATTAGGAAAACCTGTTACACATCATGATCCGTATCCCTGATCTTAAAAAAAACAGAAGGGTTAAACTAAAACAATTACACTGATAATCTTACAATAAACTCAGATTATAGATATTATACAAGCATGGAGGACAATGAATCCCATTTGGTATACGCGAGTCACAGTAATCTCATGCTGACAATTAAAGTAAAAACACATCATAGAGAGGGAAAGTGTTATTTTAAAGTCCATTGTGAATAATCTGCACTAGTTATCTAGTCTTTTTTTTTACCACAACTAGGGGTCACATGCACATTAAGAGTCCCTTTCCTGTCCTGCACAGCTGTGCAATTATTTCTACTATGCACTCCCAGCAGAGCGAGCTCCCAAATTACATGTATCTTGCTGTGGAAAATACATGACATTTGGGATCATGGGAAAACAATGAAAGGCATTGGCCATGATGCCAAAGCCCCCAGTTTTGGCACAACCGAAGAGGATGAGACCAAGTGATTACTGAACACTTGTTATTCTGTGCTTGAAGCAGATTCAAGCAGCCATTGATCACTGGTGGCACAACAGTATATCCAATATGTTCTTTATAGTGGATAGTTTATACAGTGTGAGTGTAAGCAGCTTTTTATTCATTGGTGATGGAGCTCTTCAGCAATTAATTCTGACATATGCTAAAATGGCTTCTGCTTATCACTGCATATCTGTCTCTTGTTTTAAATCTGGATAAAGTTTTAAAGTGGTTCTGGCCTGAAAATGTGTGTGTATGTGTGTGTGTCAGGGGGTGGACTATTGCAGTCCAGATCCATCATAGTAATTATCTTCATTATTTTTTAGTGTCATAAGCAAGAGTGGGAGGGATTTTAAAGACAAAGCTGTCTGTGATGACAAAAGGCCTGTGTGGCTGTAACAGCGACTCGCTGAAAGTTCCATTTCTCTAAATCCACTTCCACCACGTGGGCCGCGCTGTTCTGTGAGGCCCCTGCTATTGTTTCACGTCCATCCGTCTTCGGTGGCGAATATGGCAAGTGATTTACAGTGATTGATTTTTGTAGGATTCCTCTCGAAAAGAACCATAATGCATCTCATTTAATATTGATCCTCCCCCATTTACTGTCAATTGTTATTTGAGTGGATGAAATCATTACTTTCAGTCCGCACAGGCTCAGGTCCTCCAAAATAGGCTTTATATACACATCCAAGCAATACACTTACATGCAAAAACCTTTGAATTAGATCTGAATCTGTCAGATTTTTTCTCCTTAATGCTGTTGCACATCCACAAGAGCATTTTGAGCGGCAAGTTCTATATTTTGTGACAATACAGAAAGCCAGAAGCATTTGAGGCTTGAAATATAGCGGTTTTACACACAGCGTGTTACCAGACAAGACTCTAAAGCAGCCGGTCTGTCTCTGAGGTGTTTGTGAGGAGGGGATGGGAGAGTGTGGGGATGGGACGGGAAGGGGGGGGGGGTGCATAAATGGAGAAGGGGAGGAGGTTGTGTCTGAACACTGATGGCTCTTAACCATTTCCTAATCTGCCATTTCTGTGTTCGGTTCCTGCCCAGCTGGATGGAGAGACTTCATGTTGTAACCGCGGTGGAGTTCAATTGGAGTCTGCTTATGTTAAAAAAAAAAGAAATCCAAAATATAATGTGCATGAAATGTATTCAGTATTTTTTTTGTTCTCCATAGAAAATCCAGAATCTCTCTTCTCAATCTCTTCTCCAGAGAAATCCTATGCATCATTATCATGATCATTACCCGTCTCTATTCTCGTTATGCACTCCATCAAGCGTGTATCAACCTGGTTTGATTAGGAAAATTACACACATGCCTTTTATTTTCAGTTTGTGGTGAAAGAAAAAAATCAAATGTTTCAGTCAACAAAAATAACAACAAATATGATAAATAATACACAAAAATATGATAAAAAAATAACTTTTATTTCAACATTGAATGCGATTTGATCAGTTGCATTGTGGGTTGCAGATTTTTTTTGCTGCTGAACAGACACTAACTGCGTAATAATGGTCAGTGGGTAGAATCTCCTTCATGCACCATTTAGTCATTTAAAGACCTTTTTTTATCTCGGCAGAACACAGTGGTAATCACAAAGACTTAGCAGGTGGTTCAGTGAATGCTCACTTGCGCAAGCACTATGCAAATGAACACTACGGGCACAGATGAATTACTCAGGCAGAGATGCGGAGCTACAAATCGCGGCTCTGCGGAACTGTTTCCTTGTGTTATCCATCACAGTTTGTAGGATGATGAGTGATGTGATAGCTATAGTTATAGCCCTGTGACCTCAGGAGAGATGTGTGTGTGTGTCACTTTCCTGACTGAGCACACTGTGCACTCGTGAAACTTTACTCCCTTCACAGCGAGAGAAGCAAGAACTTAATCCTGACTCCTGCAGTGCCACTGATTCACAGCCCAAGAGTAATTCATTTGCCCCACACAGCTGCAGGGCTTCAGAGACTGGCGCCAAAGCCAAATGCACTTGACTGCCATGACACCAGTGACAGCAACGGTCCCTTTACCTGTAATCACATGGCCTGCTTCTGTCAGGAGGAAGAGGGCATGTAAAATTATATTTATTTTTAGGGATTCACACTGTAAACAATTTATTGTCAAATTAACAGCAACTTACTGGCAACAATCGTCAGTATAGTTTGGAATACTGTAAAACGGAGTATTTTACTTATTTACTCATTTATTTTTGAATACATTTCAAAATCTACAGTATCAAATGCAGCAAATACAGTAAGAAACTGTGGAGGATACAGTAATAATACTGTGAAAACAACAGAATTCATTTATGGTTTGGGTCAATTGTTCTCTTAAAAAAAATAAATAAATTGAAACTGTAAAAAAATCAGATCTGAATGTGAAAAGATAAACCATGCAACTGAGAGAAATGGGATCCCAAATATCAAAATATATAAAAGTGAAACTAAATAATTTGTTCAAGCTAATTAGCAGAGTGAAGAGAATCATGATTATATTTAACCTGAAAAAAAGAAGTATACACGTGTTTTGAATATGTCAATGTATTTCTCTGAAATCAACTTCATCAAAGCTTGAAATTTAAATATTTTATTTTTTCAAGTACAAATCAATTGACCCAAATTAACCCATATAGTTGTACCTCCTGATTTCTCCAGTAGTGACCTTTTATTGAATGCGTCCTTTTAAAAATCGTACTTTCATGCAAACATTCATTTGTCATCCTGAAACAATCTCCAACAAGGAACCTTTTGAGGTTGTAGCTCCTTCACCACGACTTGTCTTGAAACCGCTCCAAAGACTATTAGCTACGATCAAGTTTTTGGTTTTATTTCATACCGCAACAAACTAACTTCAATATAAAGTCAAGAGGTTGTGATATGTAACACAACAGGCTATAAGAAGCTCTGTAAATTGAACCACAGTTTTCTCTGCCAAACAAGGAACCACTCTCCTGAGACTGAAAATCGGATTGCTGTTATTAGTCCCTGGAGACAGTTTCTGGCATATTATCATGACCGTAACCTTCTTGGCGAAGGAGCATATCACCCAGGACAGTGGCGTGGCTCACTGATGGGTTTTTAAACCGCTTGATGACAACTATGGATGTCTATGACACAGAGGAATAAGATAATAATAAGAAAACTATAGAAACGCACCACTCAGGAAACAAGCCCTACAAATTGATTACAGATAAAGATTTACTGTACAACATAAAGATGCCTGCGCAACCCTAATGAGGAGTAAGCAGCTATAGAAAATGACTGATTGACTGATATGAAGATGCATTTTCCTGTCTCTTGCAATGGCATCAAATCTTATATACTTAGCGATGTGTAAAAAACTAATTCACAAAATAATAAAGGCAACCATAGTGGCAATATTTCAATATTTACTCTTGGATTGTGAGAGAAAAAAAAATGCAATTCTTCAACAGTGTACTTAAATAATAATAATTAATAGAAGAAAAGGAAGAATTATAATTATAATCCAATGCAGAAATGAATACAGTATTTGAGTAGATGTCTATAGAGACTTTCAACCGCTGTCGCTTATGTGCAACACAGTTTGAGCTCCATCCCTTTATACATTTTCATTCCGCTCGCGCCATCATGTTTATTCACCCATTACTGGCAAATGCATCCAGCAAACAATTTCAGAGTGCTCTCACATCCTGCAAGAGTCCTTTCATCGCAAGGACGTTCCAGCTTTTGGCTTTATCACAAGAGGAAAGAGACATAAACAGACACGAATTAGATATATTAAAGATCAAAGTGGTTTGGTTTCTAGTGTTTAAATGTCCATATATTTATTGACATGTCTGTGGCTTCTGAAAGAGGGAATAAACATACAGGTCTGTCAAAATAAAAGGTGCCATATGCACCTCTGCACTAGTGCTAGTGATTTGCTTGCATATTGCAGGACAAAAGGAATAATTCAAGTGCAGAACATTTGCAATGCATTAGTGATGAGCAGTAAAGAGCTGCTTGACTTACTTGGCCTTTCTTGATGGAGGTTGGCAAGTGTTTTGCCATCAATTGCGGATGAAGCTTTAGTATTGACTGTCGGTCATATGTGGGTTATGTGAGAAATCATTGACTCACGAAAGAGAAAAAAAAACATCATGTACTGATAAAAGTTTCTCTTATTGCCCCAAGAATGTTGTTATTTTCCCTTGATCACCCCCTCCACAAATATATAAATGTATTATTTGTTTGTGCAATCAAAAAAACCCCTTTAAATCCAAAAATCTATGAATATTTAATGCAGGCTTGGTCCTCCATGGAATGGCCACACAGCAAGCCACAACAGGTTGAATATGGGCTGAGGCCATAAGGACCATATCATAAAACACACTTCACAAAAAAAGGTTAGGGTCAAGGATGACCGTTAGTGGCGGATGACATTTTTATTCTCCTTTCCATGTATGAAATGACATTTTAACTGCTGTGAGGCCAAAGGTTACGTTCCAAAATCAAGCTGGTGGTGACGAACAGTGAGTCATAGAACAAATTCAACCGCATGGAGGCTTACCAGTGATTTTCTTTTCTTATTTTGGTAAGCAGTGTGTAGATGATGTGAGCTTTTGGTTTTTAAATGACAATAAAAATATATAAAAGCATAACGTCACCATAATCCAATGTGTACATTACAATTTGCAGTAGTGCTTTTTTTCATGAGCCATTTATTTGCTAATAGCGGAAGAGCTGTTCCACTTAAGCACATTGATCAAATATTCATCATTCATTTTCATTCATTATTGAAAACTTTATATTAATGTTTACATATTGACAAATTTGGTATTTTTGCATGCTTATCTGACCTGCCATGTACTAGGTAAAAGTACTGGGAACATTTTTGCACCGTTTCTATTTCCCTGCATGCAGGTACTTTGTTCCTAAAATTAAAGGGACACTACAAATGAAGCGATAGGTTAGGTTAGATTAGTTTATTGTGATTTTCATTTTTCCACGCATCCTTTACATAATTCAATACTGACAAATCTGAGTACATCAGAACAAGCAGATTTTTAAAAAAAAAATAATAGCTAATAGCACATACTGATTTTATTATAATCCTTGTCAGGTATGGCTCATAGCTATGCACTTCCAAAAGCAATCACAGCCATCTGGGCTGGAAAATAGATCGATGGGTACAGAGCATAAACAACCCTGTTGGCAGCCTGCCGTCAGCCATCATGCTGAACTTGGCAATTGGAGAAGATTCCTTCACTTTACACCTACTACCCCCCACTTCTTATCACTTCACAGCTTGTGGCCTAATTGACTTCAGGCTGACATTTATGTGGAATAAACCTCAATAATATGTGGCTATTACTCCGAAAGACAACCTTATATTACAGTATAAAATACAACGAAGAGATAACTTCTGCCTATGCCTGAGAAATCATGTTTTACATTACAATCCTTAACCTTTTTTCATATTCACCTCCATTGCCAACTTGTCCATAGTATGAAGTGCCTTGTAGATGCAATTTCAATGGAACTGATATTTCTCAAACTACTTTCATACCTCATTTTCTTTCCTTTGACAGATTTGATTGCTACTGCCCTGCTTCCCCTTTCCGTATGTGTCTCAGGTGGAGGCTGTGCAAAAATATATTCTTTTTGCGTCTAGACAAGAACAATTATCAATCTCATTCCTGAATAGCAAGCTGGGAAGAAATATGAAGGCTGCACCATGTCATTGTTAGCATTTCAGATACATCACCATGGAGACGCTGCTGCACTACAGATGTACAAGGTCACTTGTCTTACACCAATGTGTGTGCGTGTGTGTGTGTGTGTGTGTGTGTGTGTGTAACTATGCAGAGTCTCTGAGACAGGACACAAAAAAGTAATTCAACGTTTGGTTTGATGATAGTATATTTGAATAGCAGTGGATGAATGCGGTTTGGTTCGGTTTTATACTTCACCCACGTCAGGATCGTTCCTTCAGTCAAGAGTCAGATTGCTTTTTCTTTGCTTCTCGACCACACACCCCCTCTCCTTCCTTCAGCTTCATGCAAACGCCTCGGTTTCACAGCATTACCGGTGAACTCGTTTCCCGTCATGATGGTGCACTGCGAAGCATCTGTAAAGTTGACAGCTTTGGGTCTGCATTTTGTTTTCACAAGCTGTTGCAGCAGGTTCATCTGTATTGTTTTATGCGTTACTCCCTGGCAAAATGTTTTTGTATCCGTGTCGCGTCAGAGCTTGAATCCTTCCAGCAGTATTTTTCTTTTAGGGATGTATAAAAGTGAGTGATTTGGTTATTATGTTGCCATCATCTTTGATCTTGCGTTAATTCCCTGCTTTAAAAAAGTCTTCAGATAGATAATTATTCCTTTCAGATGACATTTACAATTGCTTTTTGTCAAAAATGAACAACGCAATAACAGGTTTGTCATGAAGAGCAATAATTAATATTGAACTTCTGTCACACGAGCTGCAATATTGCCATGAAGGCGTGAACCTTACATGGTGACACTTTAAAACAAGGGCACTTTTTTATCCACTCTATTCCACATACTTCACCTAATTTCTCTATTTGTTTTGTATGGGGTGACACGGTGGTACAGGGGTTAGCGCTGTTGCCTCACAGCAAGAAGGTCGCAGGTTCAAGACCTCCTTGGTCCTGGGTCTGGGACCTTTCTGTGTGGAGTTTGCATGTTCTCCCCGTGTCTGCGTGGGTTTTCACCAGGTACTCCGGCTTCCTCCCACAGTCCAAAAACATGCTGAGGTTAATTGGAGACTCTAAATTGCCCGTAGGTGTGAGTGTGTGAGTGAATGGTGTGTGTGCCCCATGATTGGCTGGTGACCATCTGGGGTGTATCCCTGCCTCTCGCTGTAACGTGCTGGGATAGGCTCCAGCAGACCCCTGCGACCCTAATGAGGAATAAACACGTATAGAAAATGACTGACTGTTTTATATGATTGCTCTTTATAATGATCCTATTTCTGAAATTGTATTATTATATATTATTATTATTACTATTTTATTATGATATATTTTTATATTATACTACTATAACTATGCTGGATAGAGATGGTACAATGATTTCACACATCTACCTGATGAGTAAATCTTAATCTTGTTAATAAAATAAAATGTGAGGATTTGATTTAAACCTTTTTTGTATGTGTTCAAACCTCAAATAATTCGTTTCAATAGGAAATGAGTCTTAAAAGTCTCTAACTTCTATTTAATGGAGCCTCTGAATCAGGGAAATGCGGTTCGATCTGCAGGCTCACAGGTTTACTTACGTCTCTTTCAGCATCATCATCATCACTGATGTTATATCAGTTTTGGTCCGTCAGTTTAACCAAGTTTGGGTTCACAAAGGTTCAAACCTCATCAGTCTCTCTCAAATACATGTTCATGGATGAGGTCAAAGGTCATGACCGCCAGAGTCAGGAGTTCATTGTTGAGTTTTGATTGATTAATGATGTGTCACGCGACGACACCTGTTCCCACAAAGAAATTAACATATTACATATTTATTTTCAGTTGATTCTCAAAACCAGATTTGCTGAATGCGAGGCATTACGAGCATCATGGCGCATCTCTGTTTGCTGTGTGTGTGTGTTAATGTGTAAGAGAGTTAAAAGGTGTCTCAATTATTTCTTTGATGTATGAGCTCTGGGAGTCTGGGGCGACCATCTAATATTACATTATTAAAGCTGACAGGTTTTAGGCTGTAATCATTAGAAAATGGAATTGAAGTGAAGGCGTAATGCATGCTGTTAAACATATTAGCAGCGATTTGCTTTTCATCTCATCTTTCAGGTGTCATTACCGCCAAATTACTTTTGCTCTCGAAGGCAATGTCTTCTTTACAATAAGGAAGAAAATGTTTTTAGTTTTCATAAAATATCAAAAGCAACATAGTTTGAAAAATCCCCTTATAGCCACATTTTGAGTTCAATTTTATGTGGGAGTGGGACATGTGACTAGATGATGCATCTGCTTACACAAAACAATGCTTCTTATTGTTTGTTTGTTTGCTTTACGTTTTGTATTCAGTTGCAGGAACGCACAAACCTACAGGGATGCCAAGACTATGACCTCAGAAAGGATGTCACCTTTCTTCCAGTCTGAAAAGAAAAGCCATTGTTGCTGCTGTGCGCGCACAAAGAGCCCAACAGATCAGGGGTGGTGTTGAGAAGAGATAAATACAGGGGGGGTGTTGAACATGGAGAGACAGGAGGTTGGAAGTAAGGATTGAATTAAAGCTACGGATTGACAGCATCACTGTTTTGTCTCCCTTTTGTTGTTCTGCCGCAAACAAGAGAAAAAAAAAAGCAGCAGGCAGTTTGAAAACATGCCTCCTAATGCTGCAAAAATGCAGGGAAATTTCTCAACCCCCAGGGGCTGTTCTTCCTACACCGTGTCACAGGCAACACGATTCTTCTTTTGTACAAGCCTCACCAGTGAGACTTTGGATGTGATGTCAATGCTTAAGCTGGTGGTGCTAGAAGAAAGGACAGTGGGAGTGTTCAAATCTGAAGGGGCCATCCTCTTGGGAGCATGCCTATGCTTGACAAAAGGTCATCTGTCATGTATATTGCGGCATAATTGATATTTTTGCTAGAGGAAAGCTAACAGTTAGTGCATGTGTGAATGGGATCAGTGGCAATCTGCCCACTTGATGTGTAAAGTGAAAACTAACCTAAAATGGAGAAGGATCATCCTTTAATAATAATTAATGATACTTATAAGTTTCATGAGGCTACTTCACTTCACTTTAACTGTCCAGACACTGTCCTGTGGACCTCAAACAGACAGACACACAAATGGATGCCACACTCTCTTTAGACCAGTGATGTGCAAGATTTGTATTTAAAAGTTCCACTTTTCCTGGGTTTTATTTGCAATTCAGATTTCTGTCTGAATATTAATGAATCCCTCCGTTGACTGGATGATTTTAATGGTTGTGAGGGGCGTGGGTGGTGATTGTATAGTTGTGACATCACAACTTTTTGTGATTTGTGATATCCTTAATATCAAAAAGCAATTAAGATATCACTCTCTATGATATAGGACCTTTAATGTCCATTTAATAACATTTCCCAGTTACTCTGTACACATAAACACAAAGCATACACTTTAAAATATTTACCTTATAATTTAAGGCAACTAACTGGCAGCAATTATTAAAAAAATACTGTAGTTATTTATTACAGTAAAATTACTGTACATCTGTTTGATGTCAGTTGTATTTACAGTATTGAGTGATTAATTGTACAATATAAATCTATTAAATACAGTGATTCCAGTTGTATTTACAGAATTAGATGATTAACTATATTATATTACAGTAACTCTATGACTACTGCTATTTACTACAGTAATACTTTGATTACTGTGCTTTATTGTATATAATAATCATTTATAGTACTGTTATTGTGTTTAACACAGTAAATAACTGCAGATTTAACAGTACAGTTTTACAGTATCACACAAAGATATGTGGGATGCGTGCTGAATCCTTCATCTCTGCAATCCTTTTCTGACCTTGACCTTTATGTTTACTAAAGAAAAAAATACTGATAGAACAAAACAGAGCTAAACAAAATAAATAGAGGACATGACAAAATGTTCCTGCACACATTTCTATGATCTTGTCGCAGGAAAATAAATGAGCCAAGCTCAAGTCATGACCACCCATCTGTTGTTGAAAAATAGATGCAGAGCTCTTCTCTTTTCTCTTTTAAAATCAAGCTATTATTAAGCTATGTTTGGAAGTAATCACTGATTACCCAAAAGCAGGAAACATTTTTCACAAGAGCCTCTATATATGTCACTGCTGCCTCCCATTTTAATCAGCAAACAGCATCCTGTGGTGAGTAACCCTGTCTTCACATCCTGTATGATGATTGTCTGATTGTTAGCGTGAGTGCTATGATATTAATCAAACGGCTGTTGAGTGATTCTTTGTGTAAATTATAGCTACAAAATAATGATCTTATTCTTCTTTATAATAATGTAAATCTAAAACACTTTGAAGTAGCTTTATTAACAATTTAAATCCATTATTATACAAACAAAACCTATACAACATCTTCTATGTATTCAGTAGTATGTGTGCGTGGACATTATATTAGGGTTTCTTACTGAAATCTGAATACAGTAGAGTGGCTCACCAACAATAGTCTATCTGATGAACAGTGTTGAAGCATATTGTTTGAATAAGCTGTGGAATAATAATTTGATTGTGTTCTCTGCTGAAACATCATCTAACTTAAACAGGTCAGAGTGTGTTTAATCTCCATCAAACATAAGATCAAAACAAACGAAGCGAAGGATTAGCCTCCAACAGTATCTTCTACAAAATCTAATTAGACAAAAGCAATTTCATGCGTGAACATTATCTGGTTTTGGTGCATGTGTGTAATTCATGCGTGGAAAGACTTACACTTCTCAGCCTTCACAATGTGACCTCTGGGCCTGCAGGCTGTGTGGTACATGAGTAAAGCTTAACGAAAGCTTTTGGAGTGAAATTAATTTGCTTTCTCATAACAACCGTTCTGTAAACCACACACCACTGAGTCAACACAAAATTCAGCTCACGACACCTATGACGTGTATGTTTCATATCACCCAGGATCTTTTAAGCCAGACTCAGACTGCAGGAGTTATAAAATACTCCTTTGAAATGCGGTTGCATCACACAATCTTAAATATGCACACAACTAACATATCATTTCCTATCAGGATCAGCAAAATAGTGTCATTTTGTTTCTCTGGCTATCTTAGTTATTAGCAGATAAGTTGCCTTTATCTAAAGGAAACAACATCTGGCTAAAGTTAATTAATTAAGGATGCTTCCACACCAACAGCAGTTGGTGTGCACCAAGGCACTTAATTTGGTTCGTTTTCATTGGTGTGAACTCAAGTGTGCACTAAATCAAGCAGACCGAGACCTCCAAAAAAGCATGTTATCTGTCCATTTGACTCACCAAATGACAAACATTGGTACAAACATGAACTTGGGTCCAAAGGATACTAATTATTTCATAGCCTGCCTTGTGGGAACAATGTTCATCCCATATGATCTCATTTGTGAGAATAGCGCGTCACCTCTACCTGAAATGGCGCGCTATGCGTCTTCAGTGACTCCAGTGCATCCACAGATCATTCTCCAGATGCAGCCGTGACTCATTTTGTAATTGAATATTTTGCCAAAAATGGCCAATGCAGAGGATGTAATACACAAAGATAAGAGTAAGTATGATGTGCGAATGCGTCGCTCCATAATGAGTCAGAATTGACGCATATTTCTACCGGAAGATAAACATTGATGAAAGGTGTGAAATGAGGTGTGAAAGCAGACCACGCTGGAGTCTCTATGCTAATTAGTAAAAATTGTATGGTGCCTGGTGTGGACCAAATAATTGAACTAGTGGCGTGAAAGCACTCTATGTAACACCCTTTACAGAATTGTGTTTGTTTCTATCTTGTCGCTTGTTAGTTGTTTCAATGAGGCAGCAAACAGTCAAGGTTTGGTAATCATACATCAAAACCCACCTTAGTAAGAACAGGCTCTCCAAAGGGCTGTGTCCTGGGCCCCCCACGGTTCATCCTTCACTCATGAGTACCGCCACCTTCAACTCAAACAAATTTGCTGAAGACATTACGGTGGTGGGTCTCATCAGCAATGGAGATAAGACAGAATACATGATGTAGACAGGAGCAGCTGACAGCATGGTGCAGATATCACACTCTCATTCTGGTTGTCAATAAAACCAAATTGATGGTGATTGATTTCAAAAGGCACCCGTTGCAAAATCAACTGCTTTACCATCAATTGAAGCATGCTAGGGTCGGCAATACTAAGTTCCTGGGGGAGTCCCTGTCTGAAGACCTGACGTCTTCAGTTAATGTTAACTAACCATTGTTAAGGAGCCCTGACACAGGCTCCACCTACTCCAGAGACAAAAACAATGTCTCACCACCCATCCCCTCACTACCTTTTACAGCGACACTATTGCAACACCTCCTGGTTTGATACTAACTAAGTGGATGAACTGCATCAAATGAACAATATAATAAAGGCCCCATTTAAGATCAGTGGCTCCCCACTCTCTGCTGGAGACTTACCACCAACGCTGCATTAGCAGAGTCTCCAGCATCATGAGAGACGACCCCCACCCATCACACATCCTACAGTCCGTTCTCCCACCTGCCATCCGGAAGGAGCTACAGGAGCATCAAATCCCTGACAAGCAGGATGAAGAACAGCTTCTTCCCAGGCGGTCCGTATCATGAACATGGTGTGGCCCGTGCAAACATGTATTTTATTACTTGACATATTCATGACATACTGTTTCAGCCTCAGGTTGTACTGTTTTCAAATGCAATGTAATGACACTATTTCTCTGCACTGACTCTCTGACAGTCACCTGAGATGATGCATGCCACGTGTTGCAAGTTGATTTCTCTCCCGCTGGGAAGTAGGAATTAAACTCTAAACTTAAAATTAAATTTAAACCCTCAGGTGAACTGGAACATGCCATCTGGTTAGGGTCTCTGAAAAAATTGGTGAAGCTGCTTTTAGATTTTATGCTCCAAGCAGCTGGAACAGTCTACCCATCCATGTTAGGTGTGCTCTCTGCCAGAAGACCCTCGGTTGTTCAATCCAGGCCTGAATGCTGAGCAGTTACTGTAGAATAAAAACTTGTGTTTTTGCATCACTCTTCTTATATCACCATGCAAATAGTATTTGACACATAATGTCAAACTATTCCTCTGAAAACACTCTATTTCATTCGCGAGAGGATTTATTGAAAGCACTAACAGTGAAAAAAAAACAGCCTTTGAAAAATACAACACACCGCTGTGTCTGTAGTAGAACAATAAATCCAGTTGTGTCAGCTGTGGTTTAATTTTTGAATGCTTAAGCATTATTCATGCACAACAGGTCACAAAGGTCTGAAAGGAATATTAAGTATGTTCATTATTCAAGAGTAGCTATGAATCCAAGAGAGCCGCAGCATTCACATTAGCTGATAAACACAGAGGACAAGGACAACGCCTACGAGTTCCCGTGGGAGAGCTTCCAATTAACACTCAAGCTTTCTCCCTGACATGTTGGCTGTCTTGAGAATGTGAAGAGATGCATAAAGTGCTCAGACACAGAGAGTGAGCACATTGTATTAATGGACTTGTATTCTGTCTAAATTTTGGCATCAAAATAAAAAGGAATGCACTGGAGACACAGAAAGGTTATGCCAAAAATATGTTTTTAAGGGAAGTCAATGGCAAAAAAATGCGTATCAATTTTTCTTCTTTTAATCTGATACATTATAAAACATTTGGATAATATTTATCTTCACTTAAAAATGTCATAGACAAAAAAAATGTGTAAGAGTAAGAGAACATAATAACTACCAATAACGTTATAATTTTGCCTTCTCTAAAATTGAATAGGCCAATAACGTAAAAAAAAAAAATGAAAAAAAAATGAACTGAACTATTTTCCAATAATTTAATAACTTAATTACATTATCAGCTTCGATTATTACATTTGCATTTTTTTTTCTTTGCCAGGCCAATAACTTAATAATCAGCCAAGTTATTATTGTTTCAGCACTTTTATTACGTTATTGGCCTATTACAATTTAAATGGGGCAAATTTATTATGTTATGGTCTGTTATTATAGGAGAGACAACCATGGTTAAAAAAAACACAAGATAGTGGTGCCTGCCAGCTGGTGGCTGGTGATGTCAGGAAGACTATGTGAATCCTTTATACAGTCAATCTAAGAGCCTATAAAACCTCACAGAGCCACTAATGTAGCTGTAGATGCTCCGACTTGTTACTCAAAACGAACAAACACAGACAATCACATTGTTTGTTACTATAAATCTATACAGAGGCATATTCTGAGCAAATGTAACACTTACTGACATATTTACCAGTAGAAAAGGATGATAGATGGTATTTTTGCTTTATACCTGCCTGTCTGTAGCTAATCCACAGCAGCTCCCCTTGTGTTTTGTTTTGCAAAGGTCAAACTTAACCGTGGGCCATTTATCCACTGTGACGCAGCAGTTTCCCCTCCTGGCACTCGAAAAGTAGCGAGAACTGACATTTGTGTTGTGCTGTCTGGAACCGTTTCACTATTAGAGAGAAATGCAGATCCCTGTTTGATCTCTGTCCTCCCTGCAGACTTTTGGCCACTGATCATCCAGCGCCAACATACTCTATGTTTTATTTAAACAGTGTCTGCTTGTGGCAATTATCAGAGCAGGAGGATCCTCTGAAGAGAGGAGGGGAGAGGAGAGGAGATGTTTCCTCCCTCCTCTAGAGCACAAAACTGAAATTAATCCTACACCAAGTGAATTTTGAAGACTCAAATTAAGCTTACAAGGACAGTATGAAGGTTTCGAATGCAATTCATGTGGGTTATACGGGCCTAAATATTAATTGGTGGTCTGTTTTGCACAATCAATGTCTCAGGGCTTAACAATCCTTTTTAACAAGTCTCCACATTTTCAGTTTTACTTTTCTTTTGCTGATTTATCTGGAATTAACTAACATAAGTTCTTTCTTAATGTTTGTTCCAGATCCAGTTGTTTATAAATATGGACAGATAATATTAATGAACAAATACAATAGCACATGTAAATGTACCAGATTATAGCCAAAGGCTAATTTTCATATCTTGTCCCTTGGCAGGTTTATTTAATCACAGTAAGTTAAACAAGTACAATTAAAAACACTCATGGAACAGAGAGTTTTTATATGGAGCTTGTCTTAAACGAGTTCCATATAAAAACTCTCCGTTCCATGAGTGTTTTTAATTTTACTTGTTACTTGTGGCTGTTGAAATTCAGGTCTGAGTCCATGACTTCACCAAGGTTTCTCACATGTTTTTTTTAAAAGCATAACTGATTGAAGCTGAAAGCTGTCCTTGGCTTAAAAACAATTGCTTTAGTTTTATCTTGTTTTAATAGAAGAATGTTCTATTCCATAGAACTGTAATTTGTTCAATGCATTTACTCAGTGTTTTAATAGAATTGTAATTCCCTGGTGGTGTGGTTGTGCATGAACATGTATGTGTCATGGTAACATATTTTGTTTTTTTATAATCTGAGCTAGTAGGATTTAGTACTGTGCCAGAACGTCCAATCCAATTCAGGTGTAATTTGTTGTGTCATAAGTGAAATTCTACCACTTTCTGATGTTACTGAAGACCTTAACAAGAGCAGTCTCGGTGCTGTGGTGTGGTTAGAATTCTGACTGGAAAACATCAAAACAGACATCAACAAAATGCCCACAAAGGCTGACGTTATTGGGACAGACAGCAACCTTTTCAGCACTGTCAAACAAAGAAAGGGCAATGATACGGCAGGGCTAGGGCAGCTGTGTGGGCTTCTAGAAGAACATACAACACGGATAAAGACAGGTGTTCTAGTTGAACTGAAATCTACATTTGGTGGTGTCATTTTGTTGCTGCAATGATTTTACATCATTTCTTTCCTTTACCAAATGTTCCATTCTCACATAGTGTCTGCTGCAGCTCGAAATGAAAAAATGTGTCACTATCCCTGTGCCAAGAAGATTTGTCCAACTAGGATGTTAGGAACAGTTAATATGAGGCCAGCATTGCATCACTTTTAATCAGTGACAAAGGGAATCAAAACAGACACATATTTATAATGTGGATTATGATGCTAATGACAGCAATTTTCATGCCTGAGCCCTGACTGTAAACATTTTTACTGGGTTAACAGGTTTTTAGAGTGAAGAGAGTAGAGCTGTGTTCCATCATGAACCAGAACAAATGTCGCACAGTGTCATTTTACCCCCACTGCAACCCCCTTAAGATGCAGGATAACTTGAGAAAAACAAGGTGTTAATGTATTCCGGCCTGGCACACTGTGCGCAGTGATGTGACATTAATGACAGAAACAGGACTGTCAAGTCCACACACACACACACACACACACACACACACACACACACATACATATACACACTTTAGAGGCCCTCAGGGGATGCTCTCCAACCCGCTTGTTGGGTGATTTGGGACATTTCCATCTGGATTTCTGGGGACTTCTCTAAGGATGACTTTTGTTAAATAGTGATGCTGACAGGACAGAGCAAATCACGACTGACACGTTGTCAGTTTCCTTCAGTCAGCCAGAACCTCATGTTTAAAATCAGTCTCATCAACAGCATGTCAAGGTTTGCGATTCTGTGTTGGAACCAAAATGAACTGGGAGAAGCTGAGATTATTATGAAATGTTTTTATGTTTTATGTCTGGCCGACACGGATCTGAATGCACATAAAATATTAGACTTCATTTTTTACTTTTTAAAGCAGTCTGCATAGTTTCGAACAGCACTGGTGAACATTTACATAAGTCAGGAGGTGTAGGAACCTTGGAAACCAGCATGCATGATCGTTATACATTTTTACCGTCAAATCTTTTTGATTTACCATATGAATTTTTATTCATGTTTATTTTATCTATTTTTTTCTTTCCCCCATATTCTGTCTGGCATACAGGCGTATACACTGTTGTCTGTTCCATTTCACATTTCAGAGACTTACTGTCATCAGGAGCACCTCTGTGCACTGTAGCTGTCAGGCCCACCTTCCTCTAGGGTGTCCTGTTGTGACGCCAGCATGTATAATAACTCATGCATCACTGCAGCAGGCTATGATTGTCTTGCATGCAATCTCTTTTCCTTATGTAGAGTGACAGCTAATTGTCTTTCTCCTCTAAAACTGTTGTGGCTTTGTCAGCAGTGCCTCTATCTTTATAGAGGTATATTTTCTTGATCCGTTTGTCTGTTATAGTACATTTACAAACCTTGAGTTTTTAAATTGTGAATGCATTGGGGCCTGAAACATCATGTGAAATTTAACACATGGCTCATGGGGCAAATCCTTGAATAAAACAATGGGGTGACACATGGCTGCCTCCCTCCGATGTCACTTAATTGATACACAATGGAGAGTGTCACCGTCACTGGCGTGGCGTGAAGTGAGCTGACAGACAGGCCCCGTCAGGAGGCATTCTTAGTGTCAGCTTTGCTCAGCGCTGTTCAACATGTCTCCTCCTGTGACTGACAACAGCCCCCAATTAACCTCCAGCTCAGATAGTGAAAGAAAACATATATGTACACCTGCTCTCTCTCTCTCTCTCTCTCTCTCACACACACACACTCTCGCTGGGTAATCGACAGCTGTGGAGTTTTGTCTTTATTCATTCGGTGCTAATTGACCTTGTTTTACAGAGCTCCGTTCAGGGAAAGCATCACTTTCTTGTATGTGTGTACAGTCATCTGAGTAGCCAGAGGCAATAAATATATACATTTAAAAGATAACCCTATAATAATTGTCAAGCTTTCTTTCACCAAGGCTTTTTTTTAATTGCCTAAGGTAAAACCTGTTTAGTCCTTCATGCTTTGAAATAAATGGATTCCCACATGCAAAAAAGAGTCTGGGTCCCTCTAGTGTGGTAACAGAGTGATGGAAAATCCATCTGAGCACCTGCCTCCTTTCATCCTTGTTTTTTTAATATGCATGGAAGTCGTAATATTAAGCTTGATGAAACAAATCAGAGGTGGAGCATGAATTTAATAAATGCATATGAATAACATGCAAATAATGTGCATTGGATTTTACCATTGTATTTATATTATTATATTTAGTGGAGATTTGTGATATTAAATAACCATCAGTTTAATTTATGTGTAATGTTTTGTGTCTCCATTGATTGAGTTCCAAAACCACCTTGCAAAGTTCCTGATTAAAATCTTTAGCATTTCATATTGAAATAGAATTTGATGAAAGCCATGCAGTTGAGCGATCTTTTGACCAGTTGAAAATAATAATCAGTGGATTCAGTGTGTTCCTGGCCAGCAGATGGCATCCCATCCATGTCTTGCTTCAAAGAGATTCAAATTAATCTGAAGCCCAAAAAAAGAAAAAAAAACAGTGTTTTCTTCTGCAATCCGGTTTGAAATAGTTTTATTATTCAGTGTTTAATAGGAAGGTTGTTACAAATCATTCTCCTCTTATTAGTTTTTCACCCACAAGGGTTAATTTAATGGTCAGTCAACCACAACCAACCAATTACTATCACCACACTTTGTTTAATTTAGAAACTGTTCATTTTCTTTTACCCTTAGACTACATTGTTTAGGAGCTTTTCTGTAATTTTCTGTTTTTGTTAGAAAATCTGATACTTGGTATTTGTACTTGGTATTTTGACTATGAAAATGATTTAACACTGACAATGCAGTGCACTGTGAGTGCAGTGCAGTGTGAATAATCAAATGGTGTACTCAAAATGGTCAAAGTTGAATGTGGAAAGCAATACATGTAGTAATGTATTTAAACAAAACAAATACTAAAAAACACAGAATTAGAAGTGAGATTTAAGTGTTGACACTATTGAAGCAGTTTTCAGATTCAAAGGAAAATCTAGCTGTAAATTATCCAAAATACGAGGCAAGTATCAATTGACACATTAAAAAGGGGAAAAAATATCGAGAAATAAAATTAAAGAGATAAAACTATGCTGATTGAAATTATAATAAAACAAAGATTAATAAAAAAAATAAAAATAGGAGAATAATCAATTCAAATCTTCAAATACAAAATGCAGAACTGCTGAAATCTGCTACTTCCGGGATATGTGGCCCCGCCCCCTTAGTGTGTTTCTTAATGTGCAGAATTTATGAGAGGGGGTCACCTATTATCAATAGATGAACTTTGTACAGCATTAAAGTACATGCAGAGCGACTCAAATCAAGCTGTTAATCTGACAGAATCATCCATGATCAAAATTATTGATAAACTTCACTGCAGCTGTGGTTAAACCAGCATGCAACATGGCTCCGGTGCAGCAGATGAAGGTTCTGGTGCAGCGGTGCATCGACGGATTTCAGGCCGAGCTGCACAGTCTGAGCCGGGACCTCTGGAGCCGTCCCGAACTCGCCGGTGAAGAGACACATGCGCACGAGAGACTCGTCCGCTTCTTCTCCCAGGCGGACCCGGGATGGACGGTGGAAAGTCACTACAAGCTGCCGACCGCGTTCCGGGCCAGCTGGGGTCCGGTGGGCGGCGGGGAGGGGGACCCGGTGCTGAATGTGGGCTTCCTGTGCGAGTACGACGCGCTGCCGGGGATCGGACACGCGTGCGGGCACAACCTGATCGCAGAAGTGGGCGCCGCGGCCGGACTGGGCCTCAAAGCTGCCGTAGAAAACCAGAGAGAGCTCCCTGTCCGAGTGAAGGTGAAGTGGACTCCTCTGGAGAGTCCTTACAGTTACCCCCCAAAAAACGAGATACTTCGCCCTTACTTTTTACTTTATGTGCCAATCATGAGAAAAGCATCACTTCTCTTACAGATACGGGTGTTGCCCGTCCCTACGGTGTGTTTGTTTCCTCCAATATTACGTATTTTTTAATAAAAAATAAAATCATTTCTAAAAACCTGCTTCGGATGTGTAATTCCGGGTTTCACCTACGCCGCGGGGGCGCTGTTGAGCAGATAAAATTACACATCCAAAGCAGCAGAGGAGGGAAATTGGAGGCACGTGCCAGATAAAAGCGGCTTTTATTTATGTGCATTCATTAAGAAAACGAATACCCCTTTGGGAGGGATAATAACTGAGGCTTAAGGTAAAGGTGTTTCTTATGATTAATACTTTTCGGAAAAAAAGAAAATGAGAACTGTCCCCAGAGTCAGTCAGTCAGGCTTTTGCCCACTGTCCTTTTGAATAGACTCCTTCACAGCCGCCATATTGACATGGAATAGTATGTGGACACAGGTGTTACCTGTGGTACTAATTAACGACCCATGTAGCTAGCAAAGCCTTTCCAGTGACCTAAAATACACAATAGCAGCAGCCTGACCCTGCTCTGAGTGAAACCTACTATATACAGCTCTGGGAAAAAATAGACCACTGCATTCTTTTATTTCTGAAATCAGCATCTCTACATGTATTCCAGCCATTCCAACACATGCACACCTCATTCTGCCTTAAGAGGAACCAGGAGTGGAATGAAGTCACCAAAGAACAATGGTAAAGACTTGTGACGCATGAAAGCTGTAATTAAAAATAAGGGTTATTGCACCAAATATTGATTTCTGAACCCTTATTAAGTGTAAACATTAGTATTATGTTGTTTTAAAATGAATTTGATCTTGTTTCTTTGCATTGTTGGAGGTCTGAAAACATTGTATCTTTTTGGTTATTTTGACCATTTGTCATTTTCTGCAAATAAATGCTGTGAACGATAATAATTATTATAATTATTTGGAATTTGTGGTAAATGTAGTAGTTTATAGACTCAAACAAAAATGTTCCCTTTGCCCAAACACATACCTATAAGTACTAAAATCAGAAAGACTGATAATTTTGAAGTGGTCTCTCTTTTTTTTCCAGGACTGTATACTCCTCAGATATCACATAGATGACATTTATCATCATGAGACCTAAGTAGGCCTATGTAACATTAAGAGATTGGCCATCTTTGTTTAAAATCAGCGAAAACTAGACCAAAATCCATATCGGGATGACTGACACATGCAGTGAAATGACTGATTTAAACACTCTGACACCAGATAACTGTTCTGGGGACACCTGCGGAGGAGGCTGTAGGAGGAAAGATCGATCTGATCCAAGCGGGCGCCTTTGCTGACATCGACCTGGTCTTCATGGCTCATCCAGCTCAGCAGGATGCTTCGTTTCTCCCTTGCGTTGCACTCGATGAGTATGTTGTATTTCTACAGCTTGTACTCACATCTCTTCTGTTTCCTCTCACATCAAACATCATAACCTTGACTTTCCTCTTGCAGCTTAAAACTATAACCACTTAACTACCTCATACAGCTGTGACTGCACCAAGAACATGCACCTTATTCTTGAATTTTACACTATTCAAACCACTCATTCCACTTTGCACATATCTGTATCCAATCTGCCTACTTATGGTTTATATTTATATTTGATATTACTTGTGTGTTGTTTTATTTTATTTTAAGAATTTCATTGTACAGAAACTTCTTGAATACAGAATCTTGAATCATTGAATCTTGAAGCTGGAGAGCCTCATGAGTCTTGAGACCATGCATTTGTGTCGTCTAAATAGTGTGTTGTTACTCAGGGTGTCAGTGAAGTACCACGGGAAGGCATCTCACGCGTCTGCGTACCCCTGGGAGGGGGTGAACGCCCTGGACGCTGCAGTGCTCGCCTACAATAACGTCTCTGTGCTCAGACAGCAACTCAAACCAGAGTGGAGGCTTCACGGTGAGGGCAACGCAAGAAGCAGCAGTCCACAAAATAATCACACCTCAAAGTAGGGCTGCTCAAATATGGAAAAAAAAAACATTATCACAATTATTTTGGTCAATATTGAAATGATGATTATTTTTTAAGTTACACAATAAATTTATTGAGTGTGAGTGACTGAACTTTTGTTTGAGATGTTAAACAGATTTGTTGTGTTGCCACATAGATATTATCTTATAGCAGATTGTCTGTTACGTTGCCATAAAAGGTTTAAAAACACATGATATCAGCAAGTTTTATATTCTAGGTGAATTTTATATTCAAAATGTATCATTCATTTTACACCATTTGACATTTTTTGGCAAAAAATTACACAAAATGGTGATTTTTGTAAAAAACAAATATTATACAAATGGACTTTTAAACAAGAAACCGACATAGACACACAATGTACATTTTGAGGGACCTGATGAATGTTTCTTAAAACTGTATTTAAAAAGATGGTTTCCTCATCTTGCCAGGTTATATATATCTTTATCTAACAATCTATCTATGATAAATGGATGGATCTGACTCATGCTCCAGCCAGTTTTTTTGTGCACTTGCATGATAGTCAGTCAGTCATTTTCTATACCTGCTTATTCCTCATTAGGGTCACAGGGGTCTGCTGGAGCCAATCCCAGCGCGTTACAGCAAGAGGCAGGGATACACCCCAGATGGTCACCAGCTTATCATTGGGCACACACACCATTCACTCACATGGGCAATTTAGAGTCACCACCTAACCTGAGCATGTTTTTGGACTGTGGGAGGAAGCCGGAGTACCCGGTGAAAACCCACGCAGACACAGGGAGAACATGCAAACTCCGCTAACCCCTGCACCACCGTGCACTTGCATGATTGCTCTTTCAGAAATCGTGTAATGAAAAATGTCAAATGATTTTGGAGATAGTTTGACACGCAAATCGAAATCGCGATTAAAATTCAAGTAATTGCACAGCCTTACCTCAAAGTCAGTTTTTCTAATGAATGTTTTCCTTTATCACAAACATGTAAAAGACATTTTTTCTTAACTGACATGTTTCGACGGTAAACTTCCGTCTTCAGATTCCAAAAGTCAGAAGTGACAGGAGGCTCACACCTCTGTAACATCAGCTGATAAAAGCTCGTCACACAACCACATCTTGTGTGACACTTGGAAGAAGACATTAGTTTACAGTGGAAACATGTCAGGTAAACCTTTTACATGTCTATGATAAAGGAAAACAGTAATACTATAAAGAACATAATGAAAATCATACAATAATCAATGTCCGTTTATGTGGTGAATGTCATAAAGTTGTTAAACACACCTTTGTCTTCCGAACCGATATAAACCGTGCAACTCTTGATTTCTTATCCTCCATCTCGCTCCTTTTCTTCACCTTCAGGCATCATCAAACATGGTGGGGTGAAGCCAAACATCATCCCCGCCTACGCTGAGCTGCAGTTTTATCTGCGCACGCCGCTGCTGAAGGATCTCTGTGACCTGAAGGCTAAAGCCGAGGCGTGTTTCAGGGGAGCTGCTGTGGCCACGGGCTGCCAAGTAAGCGCGTCTAAAAGGTGTCATTTTCCATTTGCTTCCCTCTCAGATCCCGGATATGCAGATAAAAAAAAAAAGTACACACAGGAACAAACAGGGGATGTTGTTGATGTCTGCTGTTATATAATGTTGTCCTTTTTAACATTTCTGTAATTATGCTCTGAGTGCTCTGTTACTGTTACATAATTTGCCATTATCCTCAGGCTACTCTTCTCCTACATCTGCACTTTTTTTTAAATTAATATTTTATTAATTTTTTTTTTATTGGTAAATTGATTAAAGTATATTTTCTTTCTTTCCTAACCTTATTACATACCCTACTTTTTTTTTTTTAAAGTGAGAATATATTTGTTTCCTTTAGGTGGAGATAACCTACCCAAACCATGCCTACTACAACATTCTGCCTAATGTCACACTGGCAAACCTGTATGAAAATAACGGGAAAGCTTTAGGGATTCAGTTTCCAGAGCAGCCAGCAAATTTCTCTGGTAGGTTAAAAAAACAAAAAAACATGAATGAAACCTAAAAGTCTAACAGCAAAACTGTGATCTAGTTTTCACAGACGTCAGGATCATGATCACAGTGAATTCCTAATTATCTGGCAGGTTCCACAGACTTCGGCAACGTGTCGTTCACAGTCCCGGGCATCCATCCTTTCTTCTACATCTGCACCGACGCGTTTAACCACACCGAGGAATACGCCGAGGCAGCAGGTACGGCAGTGGGTGTGTCTTTTGAGAACGGCTGCTGTTGCTGTAATGAGATTGAACTGCGCCGCGATCAGACATTTTTTGCGCCATCGTCTCTTTTCCAGGTCATTTGGTTTGCCTGTTTAGTTTCTGTTTACCTCCTCCGCTCTCTTTCCTGTGCCAGGAGCTGAAAAGGCCCAGTTGTACACCCTAAGGACAGCTAAAGCTCTGGCTATGACAGCTGTGGATGTGGTTTGCAGCCCTGATCTGCTGATGCAAGTTAAAGAGGACTTCAAGCAGGTCAAACTGAAATATGAGAAATGACTACAAGGCAGCCACGCAGCTTTGCTATCTTCATAAATACAACTACTATTAATAATATTAGGGAAAAAATAAATAATTGTAGTACTTTTATAGAACATGATTTCTATTCTTGCCTAGTTTTCTGTCTTGATGTGATCAGGAGGTTTTGCAATCATTCTGGCCTAGTCACACATTTAGATTTCTGGCCATGTTTTCACCAACTCAAAATCTATTCATCCTTTTTTTCTTCTGTTGCAGTGATGTTTTTTTTTGTTTTTTTATAGAATGTTACAGAACTTTGTTTTTTCACCATTTATGGATAATAAAAGATGAAGGAAAAAGTAGAAAGTATTATTCAAATATCCTGTAATAAAAGTAATTCATGTAAAGTGTAGATATCCTTTCAAATAACATTCGATAGTGGCACTTTGTTACAGAAAGTGTAGTTTATATGATTAAATGCACATTATCATTCAGACTTTGTGCCAGGCAAAGAGGGACAGAGTCGCCTGTGAAAGCTTATCCTGCAGGAAAATAGGATGCAGATTTTGGGGGCCATGGCTTGAGAGGTCAGAAATGGCAAAATTGCACCAAGTGCTTCAACTGACACAGAATCTGCAGTCAGAAATTGTTCCCGTTTTTGTTTATATTTTAGTCAGTTTTTAATTGATGTCTTGATAGAAAGCAAGATTAAGCCATGCATCTCACAGAATTATCACATGTGGAGACTTAAAATGTACAGTATTGTGATTTAGTTGTTCAGCCCCTAAGCAAAGAAAACAAAACATTTATTTAACATCGTCTCACATATAACATCTTTTCAGATTCGGAATTTAATACCTGTATTTTTTTTTGGTCAGTATATTTGCTTATGAACCAGAAAACCTTTTTTTCTATATATCTTTTGCTTAACAAAGTAGAACGTTTTTGAAGCTGAAAAATATGATAAAACTAGCAACTAAAAGTTACAGTGAACCTCAAAGCCTCACAACACCAACAGGAGATGAGCTTCAGATGTGTATATATGTATATATATATATATATATAAAAAGAAGAAATAAGGACAGTTTAAAAAAAAGTCAATACAATAATCAGTGTTTGGGATTTACTAAACATATAGTTTTACATTTGTCATTTTTAAAAGTTTGAATTGCTCTTTTACTAAACTTTGTCAAATCACACAAATGCAATGCAGTAGCTTGACAGCGAAGTCATTTCATTGATACAAAGTTCACAAGAAAATGTAACACATACTGAGTCATACTAAGAAGAACCTGAGTGTCAGGCTTTCAAAACAGATTGGTAGTGTTTTACTGATTGTCAAGTTTAGCTCATATGCAGAGAGGAGGAGATACCCAAGATCTGTGTTTTTTGTTATTTTTTTTTTTGTTTTTTCAGCGTTCGTGCTTTTATTTAAAAAGTCACTGCATTGAGAACTGAAAGCAGAGTTGAGCTGCACCATAAGACAGTTTGTGTTCACTTCTCTGTGCAGGTAGAACACCACGGTGAGGGCAAAATATCCAAATGTCTTTTGCATCAACACCACTATATGTAGGTAAAATGTGAAACCACGTACATTTGACTGAAACCAGTGCAGCTCATCAGTTTTAAGTGGCTGGGTCAAGAAGGCAACAGTCCCCGTTCTGGCAGTGGTCCTCATTCGTCTTTACAGTTTATCTTGTCTCAGCATCCAGTGAAAAGCATCACTGTCATTCTCCTGGAGCTCCATCCATGGATGGCTCTCACAGATGATGCATTCTTCATCTCTGGTTATGAATAGATGGACCAGTAGATGATATTAAAGAGGATGTAAGCTCCAGGAAAGACGACCCGCGAGTACTTGTCTATAGCGTGGGTGTCTATCCAAATGTTCACGTAGCCCCTGGACGGTTTCACCTGACCCGTAATCTGTGGATCGTTCATCTGAGCCAACATTCGCTCCTGGCGACCGCCGTTCTCCGGCATCCCATAATTCCCTGTAGTGTTGACATCCAGTGACCCGTAGCCAGTGATCTGGGGGTCTATCATCATATCGTCCGGGTTGCCGATGCCGCATGTACACGGCAGCTGAGCGAGCAAAAAGAAGAAGAAAAGTCATTTCCACTTTCTGTGAAGTCAACTTAATACAAGAATTCATTAGTTTGTTTCAATGTTTATCTCTTTTTTTTCTGCACACTCAGGGCCTTTAAATAACCTTGGCTTGAAACATTTACTGAAGATGTTTGTGCTGGAAATGTTCCTCAGGGTATGTGGGCAACTTGGCGCCATATGCTGCAGCATTTGGCAAACGAGCAATATAGTACGCAAGCTGTAGACCCTGAAATAATATGCCATCGCCCCAAGATCAGCTTAAAAAGAGCCGAATCAGAAAATATATTTATTGGAAATGCACATAAATTAGAATAATTTAGAAATAATTTTAAATATTCAAATATAAGATCAGGCTTGTCTTTTTCTTTTTTTTTTAATATATCTCTTCCATCTAACTTTTCTTATTTGCAACAATCCAGGAAAGTTTTAACGACAAGAAAACACGAGAGTAATCCGCTTTTAAATTCTATTAGTCATGCAGAAACGTGGGTTGATTTTTGATTTCTTGGATGATTTATTTAAATCTTTGTGTCTGTCTTCTGTGCACGTCTCCAAATCTGTAAGGTAATCTCCAAATTCAGGAGGAACAAGCACCCAGGAGGAAACGATTATGTGTTGCATATCCAGACTGCTTTTTAGTAATCATATATGCAAAAAATACCAGAGCTCTCTGCAAGAATAAAGACTGGTCACACTTTTTTTTAGAGCAGTTTGAAAAAGTTATTGTTATAAGTTCCACATTTCAATCTTCAGGCTTAAAATTGACATGAGATGACACTTACTCTCTCCCTCAGCTTCCTCTCTTTCCTCTCCTGTACGGTGGAGAGGTAGTTGACCGCCGCATACTCTATCACCGACAGGAAGACGAAGACAAAACTGACCCAGAGGTAAATGTCCACTGCCTTGATGTAGGAGACGCGTGGCATGGAGGCGTTGACCCCGGTGATGATGGTGGACATGGTCAGCACTGTGGTGATGCCTGGAGACAAACACACACCGTTTGCTCACAGCAGCCCTTTTATGTTTATGAGTTGATTGATTTTGGGAGAAGTAGTACAATACTGCACAGAAATTATTTCAAGAGCTGCAGAGAGAAGCTTGAGAGAAGAGACTAAATCTACCGTCCATTAAGATGGTTTTTTGCGATCTTAAAACCCCAAAATTATGGTTTAAAACCCTGGAAAAGTGTAAAGAAATATACCTTTAATGGACAAAAAAGAAGAACATAAAACAACATAAAAATTAATTGGTTTCTTCTAGGTATTTTATTACTTGTACTTTTATTCTTGTGAAATCCCATAGAAATTGACCTTTCCAGTCCTATACAAATTGTCAAAAAAACATAACCCAGGATGGAAAATCACACACTTTACATTCCAGACGCATCCAACTTGTGTCAAGTATTGCTTTATTTTGAAAAAAGAAAAATATTCTGCTTTTTTGCGCCCTTGCAAAGAGAGTTCTCTGAAAACATCGATGCTTACTTTCATCTGTGAGTGGTGTCATATCTTCTCACTATAGGTGTATTTGTTAAAATTACCTCAATTTCTTTAGGAATATGCCTACATTGATCAAAATAAATCATCTCGGGGGGGGTTAGGGATTAGGCCGTGCCTTGCGGGGGGAGAATCTGTCCTACCTAGAGGGACCCTGGCGGGGACGGCCCTGCGGTCAATCCAGAAGGACACCCAGGACAACATGACCATCAGGGTAGCAGGGAAGTAGGTCTGCAGCAGGAAGAAGAAGATGTGGCGCCGCAGGGTGAAGTGGATGTACAGGCGATTGTACCAGCCTGCGAAGGAGAAGAAATATCACCGTTACACACGATGTCATATGTTAGCTGCTGATACCCAGAACAAACACTCCCAGCTGCTCTGGGAGGAAAAGATAGAACAAAATCCCTTTCATGCTTCAGGTTGC
Organism: Lepturacanthus savala; assembly: GCA_030544235.1. Classification (NCBI taxonomy): domain Eukaryota; kingdom Metazoa; phylum Chordata; class Actinopteri; order Scombriformes; family Trichiuridae; genus Lepturacanthus; species Lepturacanthus savala. Next base: position 13,115,277 of record CM060469.1, on the reverse strand, counting down.
TCTTATGAGCTGGAAAGTGACACATGCAAGGCTCTTCACAGTAGCTTTCAAGTGGTTGGCACGAGTTTTGTTTCATTTCTCTTCAGAGTGAGGATTAAATATTACTACGTTCTTATCGGTGCAACATTCACGGAACACCGATTTCATGTAAGGATGGCTAAATATTTTAGTTTGGAAAGGCTTATGAAGTAAAATGAGATTCATTGAAGTTGTAATTCAATTGTGATGGACTTCTCGAATGCATGGTGCACAAATTTGGTCAATTTGCATAATCACTTCAGTTGACTGTACTGCAGCTATGAGTGTTTGTGTTGTGGATTACCTGTGCTGCTGTAGAAAGCCAGCTTGGTGGTGGTGTGAAATTTCTGGATGAGGAATTGAGACAGAGATATTCTGTCATCGGTGTTCAGGGATTCGTTGCCTTTCTTCCAGTATAGCATCAGGTCGTCGTCTGTGTACGCATCTGGAGGGAAAATAAATGAGTCAACACAAGTGTAACAGATCAAATCAAGGCAGGTTTGGTGTAAACAATACTGGATGTAAAAGGGGCCCTGTTTGCCATTTTTGAAGTCTGTAATTTAAATTTTTGTGGCCTAGTTATAGAAATTTGCAGCTTGGATGGTTCAAAAGCACCTGTTTCCACTTTTAGCAGTAGGAAATCCCCTCAGTGAGCTGGGGTTGGTCAGAGAACAGAACATGACAGAAGTCAATTACGAGCACCCCTGTTGTGACATCACAACCAGAGACATTTCTAAATGGCTTGTGTTCAGCCAGGTTTCAGCAATACCACAGAGAAGAAGAATGAGTGTGTGGTCTTATTTCACAGTTTGTGTGTTAGCACTAATACCAGAGACCTAATATTTACATATATGCAGTGAAATGTGTTTTTGTTCATAATTATGTGATGTGATAATAATGAAAAGAAAAAAAGCACTAGAGCTTGCAATGTTCACATTGGATACTGAGAAACGGGGCAATTGTTAGAATCATCAAACTTCACATTTATCCACAAAATTCAATCCATAAAGCAGCCCTGTTTATCGATTTCCACATTTACCCATAATAGACTAATGTGTCAATGATGTTAAGGGGGGTATCATGATACGGCAAAATCTCTGTTGGGAGACTCATTCATATTGAATAAATTTGTCAAGGCATATATACCACCACATATACCAAGTAAATATGTTGATAAACTCACAGCTCTCGATCTCCAGCGAGCAGGTTTGTGTGTCCAGAGGGAAGCGGCTGAGGTCCATGTTGCACATGGCGGTGACAGTGACTCTGCAGGTAAGAACATTCACGGTAATTTCACCCACAAGAATCAACTTCAATTTACAAAAGAAAGTAAACTAATAGGAGGGAAAACAACAGAGCTGTGTGTGTGTGTGTGTGGGTGGGTGGGGGGGGGTGATTGCAGCCATTTTCTGTTTCTGTGCTTTCTTTAGTGATTTGTTTCTTAAGATTCTTACATTGTTTTGTTGTAGTGTTTTGTTCACTTTTTATGTCTTTCCCCTCTAATCTCCCACCAATCAGCTTTGTGCCAAGCTATCTTTGTGATTGAGTTTGTTCATAGATTACTTACCATGAAATTGAATAAGACCCTTTTCTTGAACTCAGATTTAATAGTGACAGCACTTGTAATTCTCCTCTGCTGTCACTTTTTTCAGCTACATTACAATTATCAAAATGACGTACAACAAGATGTATCTCAACCAAGAAAGCAGATGAGTAGTGATCTTTAGCATTATAAATTGATCTTTGAATGTGGATTGTTGGATTCTTTTTTATATCTGTTTTTAAATTTGTATTTAAAAAAAAATGTCCAACCTCTTCGGACTAAAAATAGTGCTGGTTCTTCTGGTCTGAGTCAGAGTTCGCTGGCTCTTTACCTGAGACTGTAGAGGACGTTGCCGTCAGGATAAACCCTGAGCATGACGTTGTCGGTGGTGGTGTCGTGGATGAACGAGCGCTTGGAGTGGACAAAGAACATGTCAGGAACCCAGATCTTCTTCACCAGGCGACTGTCGAAGGTCATGCTCTGGTTGTTGGTGCTGGGGAACGCCAGCCGCTCGTCCTTCCAGTAGTGACGCAGATACAGCGTCATGGTGAAATCCTTTAGTAAGAAAACACAACAGAGCGTTGCAGCTTGGAACCAATAGAGCTGCACAATATAAGGAAAATCTGCAATGTGCGATAACTTTGAATAACCGAATATTAAATACCCTATACCCTAACTTACATTATTAACTAAAATCCTTTTTTTCTTATTCATTTATGTGTCACCCCTGGTAACCAATCAAAAAAACTAATCAATCTTAGTGTTTTGAAAATCTTCATACTCACCATATCCACCTCAGAGATGGTGTCCAGACTTTCAACCTGAACGTCTACTCCGACTGGAATTGGAGGACCTGAAATTACATAGGCTGGTGTCTCAGAAATGTTATCTTTCTGCAAAAATGTTTTTCTGTTTCATGATCAGATCGTTTCATGATTTTCAACACGATCGTTATACCGTAGAGCTACTGCCTGTTACAGGACTGCGTCAGCCTGGCTGCGATCCTATTTTTTTGACCTATTTCAGCCTTTCTACTCTGCAGCATCATCCTCCAATGGTACACAAATACAATTAGGTCACAATAATGGATCAAAGTTGATGCAGCGTTGGATGAAATCCAAGCTCTCTTTTCCAATTCCGGCACAGGCGCATTTGATGGTTAAAATCAGACGCAGCACCGAGAATTCTGCCGGGTCACTTGATGTGTTTTTTTTTTTTTTCAGCTGCAGATTTACATGCGATTATAAGCAGTCGTAGTCTGATAAAAACAGGATTTCGTTTCTCTCTTTAGCATGAGAATCAAAGCCCTCATGGTAGTTTTTTTTTTTGTTCAAGCAGCTCTTGTGTTCGTGGTAATTTACCTCATGAGATCAATAAAGAGATGAAGTGAGTTGAATAGATTAGGAATATGAATTCCATGACGGTCGTCTGGTAAAAATAAAAGTCTGTGTGCCTTTATCTTAGTGTAATCCTGCTGGCATCAAATCCCTCTAATATAAACTAATGCAAAAACATATATATATATATAGACACACTCTCTCGTGTGATGCAAGAGAGAAGTGAGCTCCGCCTGCGACAATTGGAAACTCCAGCACAGCTTGCATGGAGGGTGTCATTAAGGGCTCCAAGAGCTTAGTTTATAGTCACAGGACAGTTCAACCCAAACAAATGATTACTGCACAGATCTTATCCGGCAGCGTCTACAGCATCCTCACCCGGTTGAAACCATGGCCACAGTTTAGATTTTAAAACACTTAAATGCATTCGTTGTCTGACCTCCAAACGCTGGTCTCATGGTGAAATCGTGGTCGTCTATTCTCAGGAGCTGCTCGGATTTTGTCATCAGAGATTTTGTCATGTCTGGACTTCGTTTGTAGATTGGGCTGTTGAACCAAAAAAAAAAAGTAGTGTGAGTCTGTAATTCATATTTTTAAAAGTCCAACAAATAAGTGAAGGAATTATACCAGCAGGTAAAATAAATGTTTGTTTTTTTTAAAACTCACCTTCCAGATTTTTGACCTGCACCCCCTTCCATCCTGGTCTCTCTTCGTGACCTGTTAATTGACAGCAGTGATGACTTGATCAAGAAAAGGTTACATAGGGAACAACACAATATAATATATAATATATTATGCCCAGAACTGAAACAATTAGTCTTTTAATCAATCAGTTGAGCAACAGATATTTAGACAGGTAGGCATTCTCTGCATTGTCTGGTTGGAACTTCTAGGCTTTGGGTATTTTTTTCTGATATTTAATAGACTGTTGATGAATTAATAAAGTTAACATTTACTTGGATTAATCAAAATAAAAACAATCATGAGTTGCAGCATTTTGAAATCAATGATGTTGTTAAAACCTAAATCTACAGGTGTTGGAGAGTAGCAACAACAACTTGACATTTTTTCTTTTGCTTTGATGCTTCTTTGATGTTGCCTCATATATCCCAGTAACATCACATTTTATCCACAAATTGCACAAGAGCAGTTTCTCATTGCGTCGCCCAGTTTAAAGGAAACTAGATGTTCTCTGTTGTCACTTTTCAAGACGGCTGACTCTGTGTAATTGTCTTTTCAGCAGCGCTTTCAGGCCACAAGCACAGACAGAGAGAGAGAGAGAGAGAAAAGATGAATTCCCCCCCCTCCAAAAAAAAACTAAAATGGATTAATAGAGTAGAGCATGCTGTGACAGACAGGGCCAAATCCCTGTGACAACCATAGATGTGCATTAAGGAAATACCACAAAGGAAGAAAGGGGGAGGCAAAAATACAAATAAAAATAATAATACAAAAAAAACACCAACATAAAAGCAAAATGAGAAGCTAAGCGGAGAGTCTGGTTGTGCTGTTCCGATGGGCAATGGGTGCTACTCGTGTGCGTCCATCCAGCAGCTGGTTCCTAATCCTCTTGGCAGAAATGCCTCTCCAATCCCCTCTCTGCCTGCCTGCACCGCACAGTCTACGTCCGTCTGTCTGCACCCTGCTCGGCTCTGCGTGACCGACACTGTTGCATGCATCGCTGCAGGGGCTGCATCAGGGTTAAAAGGCTACATTCTTGCAGAGGTCATTCTGGACACATTCGTGTAGGCTACGTGCACCCATGACACTCTGTGTGACACTTCAAACCCAATACAGTTCAAGTTATTGTTTTTTTTGCTTGTATATGCTTTAGAATGTTCATGTGGAAGTAAATGAAAAAGCACAAGTGAGAGTGAAATCTAGAAAAAAAAAAACTAATCAAAGTGTAGTGGTTTTTGTCCTATAAATCCCCCACAGACTACTCAACATTTTTCTTTTGAAGCTCACAAGGGTTTTCTTCTTAGATGTGGGACTCTGCTGTCCTACACAAATCCACCCCCCCCCCTTCGTTCCTCCTCCTCAAGGCAGCGAGTGGGGGAAAAAAAATGAGGCGATATAGAGAAAACTCCCACAACCCAACGCAGACGCTTTAACAATTTCACACTAGGAGAGGAGGAGTGAAGTGATGTGAAACAAGGAGAAGAAGAGTTTGAATTCTGCACAAGCGTAATGAGAAATATCTCCATCCTTGAAGAGGAATCCGACTCACACGTTTGATTTTTATTCTCTGTGTACACAAGCGGTGGGAATAATGATGGCAGAGGACCTTTAACTAGAAAAAAAAAGCGTTGCACAGACTTGATAACAAGACGGCACATGGTGTTTAAAGATTACAGCTCCCCTTTGAACCACTTGCGCTTTCTGTTTTGGCAGAAATTTCACAGATGATTAATATTGTGCTCGCCTTGTACTTAAGGATTTGTCTTAATCATCTTAATCACCCCAGGGCTGAGATAATCACTTTAAATGATTGTAATTTCACAGAGGATTGTCTAGATTTTAGAAAGATAGCTTTAACCCTATTGTGTTGAAGCACAAATGTTACCACTTCCTTTATTCTGGCAGTTTGTCATGAAGGTGCTGTAGTTGTTACATTAGAACATTCATGTCACTCAAATGATCCTAATAATGAGCACATTGCTGTCTCTGGTCTATAAATAACAGCAGATATGGCATATAAAGTGATACCATATCTAAAGGCAGGAGGATTATAATTTGACAGGGTTTGTTGAATATATTAAGTGAATGCAAATCATTCATCGCTGATAGCATTGTGAGCTGCACATCACTGTAACAGTCGCCTGCTCAGGAAAATCTTATCATCTTCACCACAGATTCATGCAATGACAGTTTCTCACTTGCGGCTGCAGGCTAGAGTTGAACTACTTCATGGTGCTTCTATGAGCGAAATTGTTTTATTTACGAGAGAAATGATGGGAATGATGTGCAATTTGCATTATAATGCTTAATGGGAAACCTTTGTGTATTATTATGTACCAGATAACAGCCAATATGCCAGTGTTTCTGAGCTGATCTCACTTTCAGACAGTTTCCAGAGTAATCTAGGGTTATAAATGCACTTTGGACTTTGGAGCTGAAACCATTAGACGATTAATCGATTAGACGTTCAGCATAATTAATCAGTCTGTTATTAATTATAACAGATTAATAATCTGAGTCATCTTTTCCCCCCCCCAAAATGTCAGACTTTCCCTTTTAGATTTAACCTCTGAAGTGGGATTTCCTGCTTTTGTTCTCTAAGTTAAGTAAATATATTTTGAGTGTTGGTAAAATCAAACAATATAGAAACACCTTGTCTAACAATTTTTTTGACCAAATGACACAATCAACCAAGAAAGTGTTGATTATTGTTAAATTGCTACTTATTCTGCCAATTATTGGCAGAATAATTATCAATAAAAATAATTATAATTTAACTCCCTCTAAGAGTCGTGTGTGCAAACATCCAAATTTTTTAAATATCTACAAAATGAACAGATTTCACTTTACAAAACCTTTCATCAAATTTAGTATTAAGGTTGTCTCGTGTAAATGTCATATTTTCTCCACTACAGTTTTGTCAGACTGCACCTCTACATATAAATAAAACATCTAATATTCTTTTGTACAAACCCTTTTAAGTCATTGCTAACTCCAAACGTCAAAGCCAATTTAATCAATAAAAAAGTCAAACTGAGGACACTTTAACAATTCCCAGATCTAGTTCAGTCCTGACTAAAACATTTAGTACAACGACGCATTAACAAGGTAGCAATTAGCCTAAATAATCACCTGGAAATGACATTGACTACAACTGCTGCCGGTGGGGAAAACAGTCATTAACTGGCCTGCAGCAGTTGTGGGGCAAGAGAACACAACATTCACCAGTAGTACATAAATAGATGTGGGGATTTAGGTCTCCCTCTCTCTCTCTCTCCGCTCTCCAATCTGCTGTCTGAATAAGTGTGTTTTCAGAGGGGGAGGGAGCAGCACAGGTGACACAGGAAACACTGGACAACATTGTGTAAACCTAAAATAAAACATCCATAGGACCCTAATGAAGTCCTCACGGGAAAGAGAACAAATCTGTCTACGGATTTCAAATTAAAAAGCCTAATTTAAGCAAAATTCAAGCCGTCCTGTTGAAACAATGCAAAACATTATCACTGATACACTGCACATCCATGACTCCTTTGACATTACCTGCTTTGCTTGTAGGTCTCCAGCTTGTGACCCCTCGGCTGGACCATCTTCCCGGCTGCACCTGCGAGCCAAACACAGAAGAGCACAAGAACAGCATCCACCTGCATGGTTCACATTCCCCAGAGGACGAACCTCTCCCGTCAGTCAGAATCTGCTCCACTCCAGGGCTTGGAGCACCGTGCCTTCCTGAGACATTCCCTTCTCCAGCGCACAGAGCCGACAAGAGGGGAAGGGAAAGCAGCGACGGCAGCAGCTGCACTGGGCTATTCTACGGCCTGAGTGGAAAACATCCTACGGTGCTTAATCTCCACAGTGGAAAAGCAATTTTGACTAAACCCATAAATCCTCCTTGAGCGTCAGATGGTACAGATTTGATCCCTCCAGCGGCGGATGTGCCTGCCTCTCTGTGCTCTGCTGCGCTCATATATCCTGCACTCTGATGTGCTACTCTACTTTGCACCGCCCAGAAACACCAATTCTCACAATGATGCGGCGTGCTTGTTTGTAAGGTCAACGCTGTAGAGATGCAGCCTGCAGAGACGCTGGGAGGAGGAAGCCTGCATCTGATGTGAAAGGCTTCCTCTGATGCCCGGGGTCCCGTGTCTGGCATGACAAAGACGTTTTAACATTCTGCCCAAAAACACTGACAAGGCTCTGTGGTTTGGGATGTTTGATGGCCGGTCCGGCTGAAACTTTACAGTAAATGTTAGATTTTATGATTGACTGATGAATTATTTGCATGTTATCTGATTATCCCAGAAGACCCAGATTTGGGAATATGTCTAGATGCTCCAAAAATGCTTAGATAAGTTGATCTGTAGGCCATCCAGCAGAAATGGGGCCATCATTGTTTTTAATCAAGAAGCTTGCAAATCTATATAATTGGAAGGTAACATAAGATGCAATATTATTTCACTTTTTTTAAAAATTGGATAAAAAAATGCAATTGTCACACACTTCTCAGTCTCCTTTATGATCTCATAATAAAATAAATCAATCGGTGTGTTTGTTTGTCTCTGCCCACGTCACTGTCAGTCAGGTCATGTGTCTCCATTTTCTTTTCTTTTTTTCTTTTTTTTTATAGCAGGCTGACAGTTGGATTATAAGATCATGAATTTGGGTTAGCAGCTCCCTGGACGTCAATCGGAAAATTGGTGTTAGTATTGTGAGGTATTGTTTGAGTCTTGCTGACGCTGTGGATAAAATCGTTGTCACTTATTATGCATTTAAATTAAGTTAAGATTCGCAATAAGCCCACAGTAGAGAAATTATGTGTAAATTGATTTTAAACGGGCAGAACTGAAACCCAGAATCCTCTTTATCAAATGTTGATGCATCTTGAGGAAGTGAGCTAAACAATTTGTAGCCTGGCTTTCAAAACCTGTGCTGACCCCTTAGTGCTGGCGATCACAGTGATATTCAACATGTCTTTGGTTCAATCTGTCATTTCCATGTGCTTCAAGGAGTCCACCATCGTTCCTGTGCCCAGGAAAACAAGACCAGCCCATCTTAGTTAATGAGTTAGGAAAGATTGAAAATGCTTTGTGGTTAACATTCACAGCCACGAATATTATTGATTTCTGTTGTTATGTTCATTTTTGGGGAGTTAAGCTCTACTGTAGAACCGAAGTACATCACCTAAAGGTTTACTGGGCATCTGCTGTTTTGTTCGTTCTTGTCAAGTGAGCAATAAAGTTGTTTATGTAGGCTCATTTCATATGAGGTGCTGCTAATGTAGCTGTAGCAATCAAACTCCATATTTCCCTCAAAGGCAACACTGGAGCACCCCAGGGTTGCGTTTTAAGCCCCCTGCTGTACACACATCATGTAACCACTTTCAACTCCAACACTTTCATCAAGTTTGCTGATGACACAGTGTTGGTGGTTCTGATCACAGATAACAATGAAACCTGAAAACAGTAGAGGACCTGTGTAGCAGCCGATAAAGTAATAATGACTGATAATGTAAAAAAAAAAAAAACCTAATAACTGTCCAATAACTTCTTACAAGTGCCTAAACAGTAATGTATTAACTTATTGGCCAATAGCATAATAACTGTCTAATAACGTATTAAATGTATTACTGTATCAGCCAAAAGTGATTATGTTATTGGGCTGGTGAAGAAAAAAATTGTATAAATGTAATATCTGAGCCAATAAAGTAATAAAGTATTACATTATTGGCAAAAGGTTATTACCTTATCAATTCACGACTTTTAATATCTTATTTATTATAAAGGATTATCTTATTACATTATTGGCCCTTTACATTATAGGCTTTTATTGTTACGTTTCTGGCTGCTACACCTGAATAGCTGGTGACGATGACTGTTATGGTGGCAAAATAACAGAATTTGCGGTGTCCTTGAGCAGAAGAGGACTTCATCTTAAGGTCCATTTAGATGTTCCTCCTTTCACTGCAGTTACTCTGGTGGCAAAAATGCTTCTGTTTCTTCTTTTACTTTGCATGACTAGCATTAGAGGCTTTATTAGACTGTAAATCCAGAATATTACCAAAATGTGGGTCAGAGACAATTTTGACTTGTTTCACAACAAAGGTCACAAGGTCAGCAAACACAGTTCTCTATCCTCATTTGCTCCTGTAGATCACATGCAACATTCCCCCATCCTTTCCCTTAGTTTCTTAGGAAGTATAATCATATTACTTTTGAGGTTGGATGGCATGTCCAACTCCTTCCTGTACATGATTTTCTGTGTTAAATCTGAGCAACCTGGAAAATGATTGCAGTGCTTTAACACCCTCTGCTTTAATGAAAGGCCAGTTAAGAGTTTTATCCAAGTAAGCAGAAGCAATTGTTTGCTCATTGTGAAAATGAAGAAGGGATTTAGTTCTTTGGCTCCTGAGCAGAGGGTTGATGCAGATAACTCTCCAACAGGTCTCATGGCTGACCCCTGGTGTACTGCTCCAAGAATGTCAAGCAGTCACTAAGATGGTGGGTTTGGGAATTTGTATCCGTGGCCCAGTCATGCAGATCACAATATTCAGCAAAGTACAAGAGACAAATTAAGTTGAGAATGAAAGACTATGATATGTGCCATGAATACTTCTTGTTCAATCTTTCTTTATTGAATTTGTACAGAACCATACAATCATAGAAAATAATTGTAGAAAAACAAAATAAAACAATCAGTTCTGTCTTCAGGCTTTACTTTAAAATCCCTGGAATCCCTACCAATCCCACCTATGAATTATCATACATTAATTCTATCCATTCAATCAATGAATAAATAAATAGATACATAATAGATAAATTAATACAAATAAATAAGTGATTAGGCAGGAAAAACAAAAAAGAGGGATACTTTCTGCAACAATGTTTAGTCAATGTAAACTAGGAAGGGCTGCCATGTCTTGCAAAATGTGATTTTTAAGGAGAACCTGATCTTTTCTACAGTAATGCTATACTTGCAATGTATTTTTCTGTTCAATTAAAAAAAAATCATGCATTATATGGATTTTTATGTTTCCATTATCAATGGGTCTTAATTGTCTATTGTTTTTTTTATTTTAAAATTTCATTCATAATTTTATCTTTCACGTTTTCGTGTTTATTGTATGTCTGTTGTCTGTTGTATGAAAGGTGCTATATAAAGTTTCGATAATGATGATTCATATTGAATGAAAGATATTAAATTGATCACTTTTCAGTATGATAATATGAAATTGTATATATTGTATTTGTATTGTATTGTATATGTTGTGTATTTATAAATGTAAAATGTAAATTGTATTAAAAAATGAAAAAATGGCCAATGAACTATCGTTAAGGTTCTATTGTTGATTTTTCCCTACTTTTTGTCTGTCAGACAAGCGCAGTCAATTTTTCTGCTCAAGAAATGTTCGCAGATTGAATGTGTCATGTTTAAGAGCTATTTTATATTATTATAGAGCTGTAGTTGTAGCGGAGGATCACATTTGAGGTGCGGAGTTTGACATATATGACCATTTTATCCTGGCGAGCGCGGAGGGATTTATGCCTGTGAGACTAAGATCAGGGATAAATCGTAATTAAATGAAGCGCTGTCATTGGTTAGCACCGTCCTGGCGCGGCTTTCTGAAGTTCCTGAACGGGAAAGCTAGATAAATGTCACTTATTTGTCCGCTGTCAGATATTAGAAACATATCGAACACGATCGGTTCGAAAAATGACACCGAGAACATCAGCGGAGCAGCACAGATATGTGTTAGTGAACCGGAAGTGAAACGATTCAATCAATTTGTGAGTTAAAAGTTATCCTCCGTTCAGCTACAAGTGAGCTACGACGAGCTAGTTAGCTTCCTGCTAGCTTCATCAAGATGAGCTTCTCCCGGGAAATTAAACGTAAGAATCGCCTTACTTCACGATTGTCAGTATAAAACAGCTTCTTCTGTGTTTGCAAGTTGACACGTGTATATAATCATCATGATAAATAAATGTTTACACTGTTGATGGTTAATCGTGCATTTTGTAAACATCCCGCAGAGCTGCAGAAAGCAAAAAACAAAGCCCAGAGTAGCAATAACCTGAGGGAAGAAGCCAACATCTGCAACCAGCTGGGAGAGCTGCTGTCCAGAAATGGTGAGTGGCTTTATAGAAACATCACGTTCAAGATGCTGACATGATCACATTTATATTCATAAATGAGGAAGTTAGAGACATATATTACCACATTTTTATGAGGGGGAAAACAGGTTGTTGTAAATATGTTAAATATACATATGATATATGAGTAGTGTTTTTAAATTAATTAATTTTACTTTTGGGGAAGAAATAATCTGACCCTGGTAATCGTAAATATCCTGAATATCAGCCGATATTCTCTTATAATTAGTTGGAGGCCTTTATTGCTGCCTCCCTCTGGATTTAAAGTGCTCCCTTTTGAGTTACGTTATTTCCTCTCTTTTATAATCATCTGCTTTTCCTTTTATTAAAACCCTAGTCTTACGTCTTATGTGTCTCAGGTGATTATGAAGCTGCCATCAGGGAGCACCAGCAGGAGTTGTCTCTCTCTGAGGTGTCACAGGATGTGATCGGGCGAGCTGTGGCCAATCGGAAGATTGGAGAGTGCTATGCAGAGATGGGAAATATTGAAGCTGCTTTGAAAGTGTGTATAATATTGTGCCTTTTTCAAAATGCATGCACGAATGCTTTTTTATTGTCTTTGGCTATTGAGCCAGATGTTGTATCAAAGGGTGTTTAGGAAGCATTTTTTCTGTGTATGTGTCTTCTCCAGCATCAGCGCTGTCACCTGGACCTGGCTCGCTCTGTCAGAGACCACGCTGAGGAGCAGAGGGCGCTCGCCACTATCGGTCGAACTTATCTTTTCTGTTATGAATCGGACCAATCGAGGAGCAGTTTAGAACAGGCGGAGGATGCTTTCATCAAGAGCCTCGCCATTGTGAATGATTGTCTCGAAGGTGTGTACGGTTTGTCTGAGACGGTGCACATCTTCAGGAATTTGTAAAAAAGATTAGATTGTAATTTTACTTATTTGTTCTGACTTTTTAAAAGAAAAATCACTCCTTTTTTGGGTTTATCTTTGTGTCTTTTTGATCTGTTTCCACAAATGCTCACTTCTCTATCTCTCGTTTCTCTCCAGGAACTGTGCCTGGGCGAGAGATCAGTGAGATGAAGGCTCGTCTCTTCCTCAATCTCGGCCTGGTCTGTGATCATCTGGGAGAGTCCAAGCGCTGCAGCGACTTTATCCGACGCAGTGTCTTTATTGCAGAGTAAGACCCTCCTTTGTTCCCCGTAATCTTGCTGTAAACACCCAGGTTATCTACTGGCAAATAGTTAGTGATTTGATGATTGCAACCTGTCTTTTCTCTATAAAAAGCTTCTTTATTTTTTCTAACTGTCACTCTTTCTTCTTCTTATGTACACCAATAACAGCAGGTGTTCAGCAACCAGTCTGACGCAACAAAATCCAAAAACTCAAAAATAGTCTTATTTTTGCCATTAACAAATAAATATATCAGAATACACAAAGAAACTCCAAACAAAAATCAATCTAAGAAGCACAAAGCTAGCTTAGCTTGTCCTAGATGGGGTCGGCCAGAAAAGCTGTTACCTCTACACCTGACGTCTCATAATAAGAGCAAGCATGTGAGTCACGTGACTACATTGTGTGCCTAAATACACATGCAACCCACCTTTATTCTATTTTCTATTCTTTATTCTAAATTCTAGTAATATAAACCAGGATTCCCATGCATCCTGAAGAACCTGGACATTTTTTATTTCCACTGTTGTATAAATGAATGAGATTTAATGTGGCTAAATTGTCATTACAGCTATCAACCAGTCAATTTGACTTTATTCAAGGGTCTTGATTCTCATTATCCTAGATAATGAAATATTTATTGGCCTGGTGGTTTACATACAATAGAATAGAGGTACAGGTTAATAAATAAAGGGGAATGTATTAATTTATGACATGATACCTTGTCTCTTTGGCGGCCGAAATTGTCCTGTAAAATAATTTCAGATTAGGAGTAGGAACACTAATCAAACAACATGAATTCCTAATAACAGCTCTGACAGTTTCTGTTTTCTCTATTCTGATCCCGTACAGAAAGAGCCAGCTGCTAGAGGACCTCTACCGTGCAAACTTTAACCTCGGCAACATCTGCTTCCGTAACGGTCAGCGCTCCAACGCCGTTCGCTGCCTGGAGCAGGCCAAGGAGTGTGCCAGAAAGATCAAAGACAAGTTCAGCGAGAGCGAGTGCTTCCACTGCATCGGCAAGGTATGAGCTCACCGTGGAGATTTTTAGGAAGAAAATGCATATAAGAAAATGTTTGTCTTGTTTTCTTAAAACAAGTCCAAATTGTCCAGAATCGGGGGGAAAAAGTTCAAATAAGTTAAATTATCTACCGGTGGAATAAGATAATTCTACTCTATATTGGACTAATTGTAGCAAAAACAAAATATCTTCACCTGTTAAGATTCCACTTTTTTCAGTGTAGGAAGGGTAGTTGATTTGAAATGAAACAAATGCCTTTTTTCTAACACTGTCCTCACTTTCTAATGTCCGTCTCCACAGGTCCAGCTGTCTCTGGGTGATTTTGTAGCAGCGAGGCGATCTCTGAAGAAAGCTCTCCTGCTGGGTTCCCAGCAGCCGCTGGACAGACAGGCAGTGAAGAAAGTTTTCAAATATGGTGAAGAAGCTACTCAATCCTGTTGATTATTTACATTCATTTAATTTTCATATATTTTTATCACATGATTATTATTTTTTTCTCATTCTAATTCCCAGCTGACCTGGGCTGTAGATTAGAGGAGGAGTTGGGGGAAGGTCAGGGCCAAAGACTCAGCTCCCATCAGGCTGTGGAGCTGGCAGAACAGCTCGGGGATCTCTACTGTAAAGTCGGCTGCTACAGCAAAGCTCTGGATGCTTATCAAGCTCAAGTGAGAAACATCAAAAATAGTTTAATGCATTTCCTTCTTCTTCGCCACATTTATTGATCTATAGATACCGGTTTAAAATGAAAGAAAATCCCCAGTGGAATAAAATAATTCTACTTAATATTGTAATAATTGTACTAAAACATAATATTATTTAGATTTGAATTCTGATACCAGTGAATAATATGAAGGTTTGTGCGGGCTGTGCTGTAGTTTACAGGTGCTGAGGCGTTGGGGAAGCCTGCCAGGGAGCTGGCTGTCATCCACGTGTCTCTAGCTGCGACCTACTTGGACCTGAGGCAGCACAGCAAGGCGGTGGAGCACTACAGGCAGGAGCTGGCTCTACGAGAGGGCAGCTCCACTGAGGTGATCATGAAAGACCTGCATCGTTACCCCACCGCCGCTTTGTCTTCTCATCAGGGCTATATGGCCAGATCGTAAAAAACCACAGTACCTTTATCTGATTCTGAGGCCGACAGGAAACAAGGGCAGAGCATACGTCCAAAGCTGGAGTCGAACCAGGGATGCTGACATTATGTGGCAATGCACAGTGTAGCCACGAGGCTACCAAGGCAGTCCAATTAATTGATTAGTTGATGTATGTAATTTTTGATATACATTTTTTGAGCAAATATGCCAAAGTATGATTGCACCTTCTCAAATGTGGGGGTTATTTCCTTTTTCTAAAAGAAAAGTACAGTTTTTTCTATTGAGATAAGTTTAAACTAATCAGAAATGCACTCTATACATTGCTAATGTAGTAAATGACTATTCTAGCAGCAAAGTCTGGTTACGGTGCAATATCTACATAGGTGTATAGAGGCCCATTTCCAGCAACTATCACTCCAGTGTTATAATGGTACAATCTGTTTGCTAATTAAGGCTAATGTAATACAATTTTCTATTCATTTTACAACTCGTATTGGTAAATAAAAGAGGGACTCTTTGTCAAAAACAATAAATTGTCTGGGTGACCCCAGACTTTTGAACGATATTGTATGTATATGTAACTAACCCGCTGCATGCGTCTGTATCAGGAATGTAACACTTGGCTGAACATCGCGTCCGCTCAGGAGGAGAGTGGTTGTGCCCCTGAGGACGTAGACAGCAGCTACAGTTCAGCTGCACGCTGTGCTCAGACATCTGGGCAGGCCAGACTACAGGTGAGGAGGCTCTGTATTGCTGGACGTCAGTTTATTTAAGTGACACTCAAAAATATTTGGATCGATAATAAACCAGCGAAGGCTACTTTCTGTGCCACAGAAGCGGGTTTTAAGGCTTTGGCTGGCGTATCAGAGGCGCAGCGGCTCGCCAGAGGCCGACGACACCGACGCGAGGCTGCGGGAGCTGTGTGTTTCAGAGGGCTGGAGTCCAGATGGCAGCGACGGAGAGGAGGATGAAGAGGAGGAGATGGACCACAGTGAACCACAGGACGACAGTGATGTTGTTCTCTCAGATTCAGGTAGGGTTTGTGCTGTAAACTACTCAGTTGTAACCCACTGGATTAAATGGAAAGTGCCTCATCTTTTGTCTTAAATGGTTTTTAGATGATGATTTGGAGGGCTACGACAAGATGGTGTCAGGAAGAAGGAAGACAGGAAGGGTGAGGGCAGATATCTGCTTCTTCATCTTTGGATTCTTTTTCATAATTCTTCAATTATAGCCTGTTTATATCCCGTCTCTCCCTCCCGCTTCTCTCTGTCTTTCTAAATCAGTGGAACAAGAGGAATGAGAAGGGTGAAACATCTCTGCACAGAGCATGCATAGATGGAAACTTGAAGCAGGTCCAGTACCTGGTGGAACAGGTGATTGTATATTTTGGTAATTTTTTTAAAAAGTTCCTGTGTGGGGAAAAAAGATGAGATGATGACAGATGACAGTAAAATCCTCAGTAAAGTATACAGTTATGGATCTTAATTAATTTTTCCCCTGTGTGTGTGTGTATGTGTTAGGGTCACCCAGTGAATCCCAGGGACTACTGTGGCTGGACTCCCCTGCATGAGGCCTGCAACCACGGTCACTATGGTAACTAAAATAAGCTAATACCAACAGTATATGAAACACTGAAGCAGTCTGAATACTCTTCTGTTGATCTGCTCACGCTCCTTCTCTGTGTGATCCGGTCCCACTCTTCCCTCCTGACAGACATCGTAGCCGTGTTGCTGGAGCGAGGCGCTAACATCAATGATCCCGGCGGTCCCCTGTGTGAAGGCGTGACTCCGCTACACGACGCCCTCGCTTGTGGCAACTTCAAGGTGGCCAGACTCCTGGTGGAAAAAGGGGCTTCTGTCACCCAGCGCAACTCTAAGGTGTGTGTATTTGCATGTGTGTCAGCAGGAGAGTGGTCATCCAAAGAGTGAGCAACTGAACTTGTTTTTTGTTTTTTTTAATCCAACAAATCATAATTGACAAAAACTCAAGATAACCAATGTAAGTTGTACTTTTTCTTTATTTGTTTCAATAAAGCTGTTAAACAGTTCAGACATGTCTGTAGTACCAGCAGGACTGAGCGTTCTAATTGATATAAAATATTTAGACCGCAAAGATGGATACGATGGGGAAACCATATGACCTTCATCACCTGCAGGCTTAACTGTGATGGTAGCATCATTTACGAGTAATTTGTTTACTGTAGTGTAATATAGCTGCAAGCAGCATGGGCCAAGCAATGAATAAGGTCTAAATTGCCATTGCAACAGAATGAAGTTAGGCTAGAGAGATGGCCATAGGCACACACCAGAAGTTTCATTTTAATACACCAATACTTCCTGTTTGGCGGCTTTGCCATCAAATTCGATTGGTTCTGAGAGATGAAAGCTTTGACAGACTGTAAAAATCACATCATTACATGTCAGGCTCTAATCCAATATGGCGGCTGAATGTTTGTACTGACCTTAAAAATGGGCAAGGACCATCAATGTGGCAACCCACAGTATGATCAGGCATGTGAATTTTATTCCTAATCAATTACAGCACACCCTAGAGGTCAAAAGTCACCAGATTTCTTGAGTGTCTTCCCGATGGAGTCTGAAGTATATGTATTAAGTTCTGTTTTGATACATGAAAATTGTGCTGAGGTATGAGCTCACTTCCTGTTTCGATTGGCTGTTACGGGCAGGTGGTTTTAGATTCTAGAACAAAACGGTAATCCGTTTGAGTCATGGTTTGAGGATGATGTGTGTCAAGTTTGATGTCAATCGGACAAAATTTGTGACCTGTGAAAAGACCTGTGTGACCTGTGTAAGATTGTTTTGATAAAATCAAAAATGGTGGAAAATGACGTCATAGGGTGCATTGAAGGATTTCAGGGATTAATTTGGCAACATGAAACTTGGAGACATTATTTAGGGGACTGTCACCAATCAGTGTCCAAAATTTTGACTGTTCTATGGGCTGCCTGGGTTGACTTTACATACAGGAGAAAGATGTCTAATAATAATACTACTAATAAATCATACAAACAAAATGCTTTGCCCCAGTTATTGACACGAGCAGTTGCCACCCTCCCTTAATGTCTCTGTCACCTCTATCAGAGGGAGACCGCCATGGACACGCTGCATCAGTGGCAGCGGACGTACAGCAGAGAGCTGGACCAGGACGCCAAGCAGGAGAGCAAAGCAACAGAGAGACTGCTGAGGAAGGCGCTAGCAGGGGGAGGTAATGTTATCAATAAATGAATGAAGTACACTGCTGATTTTAGGTTTATATCCTCTCAAACTTCTTTTTTTTTTTTTAAATATATCTCCTACCACAGTGCCTGCGGCTCCGGCTCCAGCCAAGCCTTTCGATGCCCTGCAGGACAGCCAGCTGTTCGATGCAGAGAACTCTGAACCCCTATCGCCCTCCGGTCAGGATTGGCCTCAGAGCAGCAGGAACTCTGAGGTCAACGGAGAACCCGCCGGCCACAAACGGAGGCAGAGCAACGGGTCGACCCAGCGGCACAGAGCCAGAGGGACAGAGGCTGCTCTCCTGTATGGGGTAATGTCTGGTGCTGGCTTTCTGTGTCACTACTAGAAAATAAAGCAGGGATGCCGAGGGTTCTTAAAGTCTTAAAAGCATTGATTTTATGAATTTAGAAATAATACCTTTTTAAAAATGTTTTTAAAACTATTAAATTTTGATATCTGGGTCTTAGAATTTGTGCAGTATGTAACATCTCTGTATTGCATTTTCTAAATAAAAAGTGGTGGAACTGTCATGGCCTAAATGTTCTGGTTTACCAGACGTTGCATTCTAAATCTTAGTGTCGTTGTCAGGGTGGTTGCTATGCGTGAGCAGAGATAATTTTGATGTTTGGTTTTATCTATGCTTTTAATCAGAGACCAAGGGAGTGTCCACATAAATAGTGTATTATATAGCAACATCAACATACTCTGATATATTATTGTCAACTTTCCCTGTGATTTTACATTTTAACAGAAAACGGTGTCTCGTACGTTGTCCATGTTAGGGACCATCTGCAAGTCACATGTTACATTATGCACTGATCGATGATAAAATCGTCAAAATCGATAAAATCTAATTGTAGTACACAATATTCACAATGCTCTAACTACTACAAGTGAAGTTTTGATGAAAAAGTATGCCAGGAAATATTCACTAAAAATCAATTATTAGACTTTTTATTATTTGGTTTGCTGTAGTAAATCATATTGATTGTTAAATTTAATTCATATATAAATGAAAAAAAAAAAAAAACGTTTTTCTTAGTCGATAGGTCTATGAAATAGGCTGTGAAATATAAGATTTATATAAAGATTTAACTTGAAGAGACCTGTAGGAACCCTGTGCAGTCTTCTCAAAATATTGAGATTATTCAATCTGAAACTGATTTTTTAATATTTATTTGTTTTTTGTATGTGCATTTGTGTCTTAGAATAGCAGCAGCTCCTCAGACGAGAGTGACTCTGACTGTCCGGTCAGTCCTCTCCGTCCCGTTCGCCCAAGACACAATTTCTCAGCAGCGCCGGGTCAAAAGGACATTTCCGCAAACAAGGAAGCCGGCTCAGTCCACAGCTCGGGTCGGGAGACTATCAGGGAGGCCCCTGCGCCGTCCGTCTTTGCGCGGGAGGAGTACCACAGTGCCATCCGAGGCTTGGGCAGCGCCAAAGCTCGTCTCCAGGGTCTGTCGCAGCCCCAGTTCTCCAGTACACCCGCGCCCTCGTTCAGCAGCAGGTCAGCTCTGGTTCCTGAGGAGGAGTACCTGGCAGACGACTGGCTGGAGGACGACGTGGGGGAAACCCAGCCGAAGAAGAAGAGGAGGCTACGGGTGGAACAGAACGAGGTGCGAGAGGACGAGGCCGCCTCGTCTTCGGCCGCCAGAGTTTCAAACAGGCAGACGAGCTCTGACAGGGCACCTCTGTCCTGCAGAGGTGAGCGCTCACACCGACCATTTGAAGCCTCATGTATAATCCCCTCGCATCTCTGATGATTTGCTTTTTTTTTTTAATTTTCCTACATCTCATCTCTTTCTCTTTAGGTTCTGCAGTTCCTTCCTCCGCCAGCAGGAGTCTGTCTCTGAAAAAGAGCAGCTCTCTGAAGCCTCACCAGGTCAAAATGACCCAGATGCCAGGAATGGTGCGGCTGGGCAGACGAGAGGTCAACAGGTCGCACAGCCCG
Organism: Lepturacanthus savala; assembly: GCA_030544235.1. Lineage (NCBI taxonomy): Eukaryota > Metazoa > Chordata > Actinopteri > Scombriformes > Trichiuridae > Lepturacanthus > Lepturacanthus savala. The sequence continues at coordinate 13,095,129 of CM060469.1, read as the reverse complement.
AACGTTACCGATGATGACGACATCAGGCCGGAGACTCCACCCCCCCCACAAATACACAAACAGGTTAGCAGAGCAGTGCTGTATCCAGACTTCTTCCAGACTTCTGCACATGATAAGAGAGACTTCATTTCATTATTTATTCAGGAATAACATGTTCAAACCTTTTATTAATGTTTTAGCACTTTTACTTTTAAAAGACCAACATATAAAACGCAATAGTTTCATATCATATTACATATAATAGTTACAGGCCAGAAATAAACAAGCAAACAATATGAACAAGGTGTGTGTCAGAAATATCTGTAAATTATTAATATAGATTTATATATAAAATATGCATTTGTGTGAAGGGGGGGTAGATAATTCAACTAATAAGTGGAAAAAGCATCCCTAAACATTTTTAGTAGGAGGTAGTTGAGGTGATGTCGGGGCTGGTGTGGGGGTTATTTGTCTATGATTGAGTTTTTTTGTTTGTTTTTTGGCTTTATATCTTTTTCTTTTTTTTCAGCCTCCAACTCAATCTCTGTCCATTCCCCTCCCCACTTCACTGCCTCCGCCAATCAGGATGCGGGTCAGAGTTCAGGAAGACGTGTTCCTCATTCCAGTTCCACAGAGGTTTGAATGGCTGAATTGAATTTATTTTCCTGAAAAATTATCCTGAACTCTTAACTTTTTTTTTTTAACAAATCTAAACATCTTCCATCGGTTTAACAGTTTTGACTTGTTGGCTTATTCCAGCGTGGCCGACTCCTGCACCGTGTCGTGGCTGTGTGAGCAGGCGGCTCAGCGTTACTACCAGAAGTGCGGCCTCCTGCCTCGCCTCTCGCTGCAGAAAGAAGGCGCCCTGCTCTCCCCACAGGACCTGCTGCTGGCCGTGCTGCACACAAACGAAGAGGTCTGGCCGAAAGCTGGAGGACAGACGTCAAAGTTAATTAAAGAGACTTTTTGAGAAAATGTGTGTAACATTGTGGTGTGTGTCACAGGTCTTGGCTGAAGTGTCCTCCTGGGATCTCCCTCCTCTCCCTGAGCGCTACAAGAAGGCCTGTCACAGCCTTGCAGTGGGTAAGCAACACACACACACACACACACACACACAAATATGCTATGCAAAAACTGAAGTCTTAACATTGATTGTAATTTTAATTTAATGTTTTTTTTTCATTGTAGATAAGACCAAATTGACCCAAATCAGGAAAAAAGGCTTGAAATAATATAAATTGTCTGCCAGTGCAATAAGATAGTTTTACTCCATATTGGACTAATTGTACAAAATATCTTCAGATTTTAGGCGCCAGGCACGTTCTGATGAGCCGCCGTAAAGCGTGACGTGTCTGTGTGTCTCTGCAGATGAGGACAAGCGTGTCAGCCGTCTGTGTGAGACTCAGGAAGGGTTTTCCTCGGTGTCTGTGTGTGGCCTGAGCCTGGCCCCCTCGTCCCTCAGCCCCCTCCTCCGCGCCCTCAAGCTGCAGGCCAGCCTCACCGAGCTGCGGATTTCTGGCAACCGTCTCCGCGACGGCCTCCTCCCCGAACTGGTGGCCACAGCGGTCACCATGCCGCGACTCCGGCTGCTGGACATCTCCGCCAATCAGGTCACAGCGGAAGGGCTGGAGCTGGCTGTAAAAGATTTAACGGGACAGAGCCATCCTGCATTTCCGGTAAAGAGGGTTTCTGTCTGCTGTCGTTTCATGCAGCTGTGTACGATTTTATGCTTATTTGGTCCCATATGTGTCACTGCTTGGATCCTGATGGATGTTTAAATATGACATTTATAAATATTAAATTATATATATTTATATTTGTGATTTTTTTTTTTCTTTTTCTGGCAGATATTTCAATTTCATTCCCGATTTTCTTCAAATCAAGTTTCAGTGCACAACATTTACAAGCATCACAGAAACTTACGTCATACCATTAAAAAGATAAATGCCATAACTCTAATGCAAGAATGAAAACTGAAGTCAACTGATTTTAAATCCTATTTATTAGCAAGAAACAACATATACATAGGCTACATTGAGTGCTTAAGCAAAGGCAGTTATTACAACTGAGGAACTAAGCTGTCTCTTAACTTACAGAGCAAAGAAGTCTTAACTTAAAGTAGTGAAGGTCAGGGAGGTGGCATACACGTGTAAAATGGTTAAAGAAAACATCCAAACAAATCCATCACGTTGCCTGAAATCGTGTTTTTTATCTAAAACGATAGATCTTTCAGGTCTAATAGTGACTACATGTGTCTCCTATAAATCACAAGAACTTCTACTCTTGGATGTGCAAATACTTTCTTTTTTTCTTCTGAAATTGTCACCTCCAAAAATGTGATCCTTACTTACTTTGGATATTCCAGGGACATTTTCATCAGATCTGTAGAAAGTAATTTCAATGAAAACGGCTAAAAAAATTCAAATGTTACAACAACGTTCAGACATAAAAAGGAGTTCACACGGTGTCTTTGACACCTGAGTGAATGTGATATGTTTTCTGACTTGTGGTTTGTCACCAGTCTTGACACAAACTGAAGATGTGAATTTTCCCCTCAGTTGTGAGAGTGAGGTCTAATGCTTCTGCATCTCTCATAGTGTCTGGAGGAGCTCGACCTCAGTATGAATCCGCTGGGTGACGGTGTGTCGGAGTCCCTGTCCCGTCTGCTGTCCTGCTGCCCTCTGTTAGCCAGGCTGTCTCTGCAGGCCTGTGGCCTCACGGCCCGGTTCCTGCAGCAGCATCGGCTGCTGCTCGCCAGCGCTCTGACGGGTAACGTGTCCAAAAGTCACTTTTTCTTTTCAAGTGGGACATTCTCTTTGCAAATCTTGCAGAATTGCAGACTGCAAAATGTTGCAAACACAGAAACGAAGCACAAGCAAAGACTTACAAACTCACAAATCAAATGTAAAAGAAAAATGACACTTGGCCGTCATAGTTAAGTAGCTAATGTTGGTCTGTTTTATTTTACTTTAACCATAGTTTTGACTCGGTAACATCGTCTCCTCATATTGGACAGTTAATGTTAGGTGGTCGGAGACATGACAAAGTGCATAATGAGTACAGGTCAGGGACATGGTGAGGAAAGAAAAAAGGCAGCAAATTTGAAGAAAAGTAAGTGAATTTGCAGTGTTTGCAGCAGGGTTTGTGTGTTGATGTTTTGTTTTGTTTTTTTTAAATTTGCAGCATTTTTCTTTTGCAATTATTTTGTGGGTTTGTCTTTGTTTCAGCTTTGTTTCTGAGATTTCTGCATTTTTCTCCTGCGTTTTTTTTTTGTTGCATTTGGTCTGTGTTTGTGTGTTTTTTGGGTTTTGCATCATTCCTGTGTTTGCAGCCTTTCGTCATTCGTGGCATATTTGCCCCTGTTGGCCACCGTAAAATCTGCGCTCAGCTTATATACACTGGAAGCCCAGACAAGGCGTTGAGTAAATGGATATACAGGGTGGATGGAATTTGGGGGTAGACCATGGAAAAAATATCAAATAAAAATATATATTAAAAAAAAAACATCTGCACAGATGTTGTGACAGTAAAACTCAATTTTGGTTCCTATTTATAAAGGACACTATAAATGAGATTATGTCATTGCTGCCATCGCTTAAAGTATGTCGAGGGAAAATGTTCAGTTATTTTTACTCAGGCAACAATGTGAAAAATCTTCACTAAGTTGAGAATAGAATTTTGAAATGGAGAAGCATGGTTGAACTCTGTATGGATAATGGAGCAGGTAAGGAATGAATTACACTTTTTAATTATTATTTCAGCTTGGAAAATGGTGTTTGTGTGTGTGTGTGTGGGGGGGGGGGGGGGGGGGTAAAGTTAATGAATGAATGAATGAATAAATGGATATCCCTTTTCTCCTACAGGCACAGGGCATTTGAAATCAGTGTTTCTATCCCACAATGCACTGGGCTCCACGGGCTTTGAGCTGGTGCTGAAAACCCTGCCACTAAATAGTCTCACTCACTTGGACCTGTCTGCTGTCCGCAGGGGGCCCGGTGATTACCTGGCACTGGAACACCTCACCAAAGTCCTGTCACAGGTACACACACATACATCACCTTCACCTTTTTGATTTTTTTCCCCATACAGAGAAAAATCCAGTGGTGTAAACACACACACACCTAAAACACATGAAATAATGTATCTTCTCACCCTGTTTTGGCTGAGATATTTTTATATATATCTCAGCCAAAGATATATAAGATATTTGCTGAGAATATTACTGGTGGTTTGCTAGAAGTTGAAGAAGTAGCAGAAATGAGGCCCTTCATGTAGATGAATGAGTTAATGTACTGCACAGTATCTTTGTGATGGAAAGAATTACTTTTAACTTAAGAACACAAAATATTACACAAAATAATAAGTAGTATTTGCTGAAAACTGGCAAATTAGATCGCATATACCTCGACCACCAGACGTTACTTCAGGTGGCCTCTGATTGGATTATCGTTACTACACTTGTCATTAGTTTCCTTTTTACCCCTGCTTTTTTCTTCTGTGGCTTTCTTTCTTGACCAGAGGTTTATACCAGACTCTGTTTGTAGATTTTTACTCTCCCTGGAGTGTTTTTGCATCTGTCTGAAGGTCTTCTTGCTCATTGTCGGATTGTTATGTATAAAACCTAAAAATTGCTAAAATGTAAATGACCAACAAAAAAAAAGAAAACCTGTATCTTCTCTTGTAGGACGAGTGTTCACTGACCCACCTGAGTCTGGCAGCAAATGAATTAACAGACAGCAGTGTAGCCACCTTGGCCAGGTTAGTGTGTGTGTGTGAGTGTGTGTGTTTCTGCTGGCAACGGTCGCTGCTACACACACTGCAAAAAGTCTGGATTTGAGTCTGTGGATAATATATTCATAATTGGTTACCAGTGTAACACATGGAAACAATCCTAAATGTGGGATTTATTTGGCAACTCTGACATCCTCTTCCAGGTGTCTGCCTTCATGTTCGACGCTGGTGAGTCTGAACCTATCAGGAAACCCGTCTGTCACCTCAGCAGGACTTCACAGCCTCCTGAACTCCCTTAGAGAAGCCGCTCGACCGCTGACCCTTCTAAACCTTCAAGGTAAAAAAAAAAAAAAACTAAAATTTTAAAAATGAAAGGTTATGTTTGGAAATCCTTTTGATGTCATGCGTACATCTTGAGTTTCCCCTTGTCGCTGCACCCTCAGGATGTCAGGTGTCTGGCCCCTGGGACAGCGCCGGGCTGGATGGTTTGTCAGAGCTGGTCGGGGATCTCCGTCTTTGTTCTCAGGGGCTGAATAAGCTGGACCGGCAGGCCTTGAACCAGAGCTGGAGCAGCGGTCACTTCCTCGACCGAAATGGCAAGTGCTTCCTGTCTTCTGCAGCCTCCACATGAAGCAGGAAAAACTAAATGTGCTTCAGAGACAACGGCACACATGCATTTCTGAGATCCTCTCTTATCGCCAATGCTGAGCCATGTGAATTCAGTTGCTATCTTATGTTTTTAATACATCATAAAGACACTTTGGTCTAAAAAAGGAAAAAAAAAATGTGCTGCTCTTTAAAGGTTTGCTCAGAGGCTGCAGACCTAAATCTGCAAAAGAAACACTGCACACAAAAAAAGTGATGAACATTCTGTGTAAATAGCTCATGTGCGTTAATGTTTTTGTCACCTTATTTATATGATTCATTAAAACGGCTCGTTAGCACTGTGTTTGTGTCATGACGGAACATTTGTCCTCAACCCAATGAATTATTATATGATTCAATTTAAAGCAAAAACACAATTAAAGTCATCATGTGTTTATCTTTCAGCGGCACATTGTCATTGTCTCTGTCAGAATACTCCATGGTCCTCATAAATCCTCAACAGAAAACAGTTTTACTCATCCGTTTCAATATATATTAAACATGGATGTCTGTGGTCTGCTGCTACACTTCCACTGGCATCCCTGCTAAGCTCGCTAGCTAACTAGAGTGGTTGGGGTGTTGTTTGATGAGGCCTCATTGGTTTTCATCAAGGAATTCCAAATATGCAGCTTTGTGTGTACAAGTTTAGCAACGTTAGTGTTTTCCATGAAAGATGCATGAGTTGTAAAATGAATAGAAGATTTTATTACATTATCTTTCTGAGGCAATGAGCAAACGCATTGTACCATTAGAACACTAATAATGAAAGCTGCTGGAAATGGGCCATTGTTCTCTCTCATGGTTTCTGAGAAGCTTCGCCACAAAAACCACAGGTGCAGTTTAGCTCAGCTTGGTAGTTGCACCGTCGATAAAACCTGTTGCACTATTCTCTATAACTGACAAACATGGTGCCAGGGTGAAAAGGATATGTAGAAAGAGGGAGGGAATGGGGGGGTATTTTTTTATCCATCCACATAAATATGAACAATATCAGTCTCAGGTATAATGTCATTTTTAAAACGGAGGGTCTAATATATCACTACTACAGATCTGACAATAAAGCACAGAAGTATATTATAACTAGGTGCTTTTGGACGATAGAACTATGCTTTTTTAAACTTGAAACTACAATTTTAAATCGTATCCTAAAACATCCTTTTATCTAGAAGCTTATATCTATGTTTGATATGTTGCTGTGTTTCATTATTCCCCATCTTGAAAGATTATAATTGAAAGCTTCATTTTTCTCCAGTGATTTATGTTTATTTTTATTTGTTTTTAACCACTTAAGCCCCAGGTCTATTTTTCAGTTTTCCTAATATAAATGATGATAAATATAGAATATCGCTACAACCGCAGGTTATGAACTTAAACCTGGTATCAAATGAACTCTACAACATATGAGGTGACTATAGAAGTGTCAGAATCAATTTAGTTACGATGGGTACAAGACTAAGCTGACCCAAATCAGGAAAACTGAAATATGCTTATTTATCTGGAATGCAAAGTTCAATGATTAGTTTAGATTTACTGTATTCATCCTACAATGGGGGAATTTTGTTGTTACAGAAGAAAGAAAAATCACCTAAAGGAGGTTAAAACATAAGCAAGTCAATACAATAAATCAACTTTAAACCCAGCAATGTGGAAAAAAATTATCAAGTACTGAGGATATAAAATAAGGGGCTTGATATAAAGGTATTTATATGTAAAGTAACTAATCTCATAAAGAATATTACAAAATAATTTCAATTTTAAATAAATGTAGTAATGATAATACTTCAGTTGTGCACAAGGTAAAAAATATAGATGAAAATAATGCTCAACAATTAATACGATAATTCAAATGTAAATTATTTGCCCATAAAATTAATAAAAATCACACTGAGGATCATTTCAGAACATGAAGAATATAATCTGTAAGATGTTTTTTTAAATAATGAAAAGGACCCAATTAAATAATCATACAGTTCAAATCTAAGTTAAAAATCAAAATAGTTTTGACAACTCCTGATATTATATTAAACTATTCTCTTATTGTAATAACGATGAGGATAATGATGATATATATTGATGCTGTAACAGTAACATCATGTTTTACTACAGATAAAAACACTTTATTTAATGCTGCAACTGAGGTTTTCTCATGTGATATATGAATAAAAACTCTGCCCCTGTATCGTTTTTATTTCTGTTAAGCACTTTACAACAATGTTACAAAAATGCTTTATAAATAAATAAAAATAATATATAATAAACTGTTCTATAATAAAAAATGAGTTTAATGAGACAAATATTCAAAGCAAACCTTTATTGATCATATGTGAACTGATGCAGAATAAACAATACAGGCATTGAAAGTTAATAAAAGCTACAAGGCAAAACTAAAAGATCAGTAGAAACCCTTCATGATATATTAGGATTAATGCGCTTACAGTCGTTCACAGTTATGATTTCTCTTTTTAACTATCATCCATGTCATCCATAGTACGATGTTGGGGATACACATTAATTCTAATTTCTGAATGTTTGTTGTCTGGATAAGAGGTCAGCTCCAAAAGCTCCTTTGGCCTAAAAGAAAACCGAAAAGAAACAGAAATAATTATGTATCAGTGGTGAGTGACATATTCAAGTAAAAAGTATTAACACCACACTGTAAAAATACCTCATTATTATGCAAAATTATGCTTTTGTAAAACAGAAGTAGCCTATACATTCAATTACAATATTGAGGTGTTCATTGTTATACTTGCATATAGTGCAATTGCATAATTGCAGATCAGATGTGATAATGTGTGTATGTCAAATCTTAAATTTTAAGTAGTTGTATAAAACATTGAATGTTTCCCCTCTGGAGGATACAATATAAATACCTTAAAGTTGTAATTAATTACGGTACATGAGTATTTCTTGCTATGACTGGAGGATGTGGAGCTGTAATAAGAGTTTCTACATTGCAAATAATGACAGACATATATATATATATATATATATATATATATATATATATATATATATATATATATATATATATATATATATATATATATACACCTTTAATGTTGTTTTAGGTCATTTGAACAGTCCATTGCAGGTATTTACATGGCTGGTAACTCACTTGCAGGCTTTTATGTTGACACAGATCGTCCTCACATCATCAGTGGTGGTGAGTTCCTCAATTAAAACACCCAGGTTGGTCTTCACTAGTTTGTAGCACAATTTTTTTAAGAGGCCGATTTTTTCACAGACGTACTGCAACTTTGACTTCAGTTTCTGTGAGTAAAAAGTAAAAAAAATCACATTACTGATCCTTCAGTGATTCATCAACTACTGTGCTGTCAGTCGAGCGGACGTTTTACCTCTTGAGTGCTGTTACGACCGAGGGACTTCTTCACCTTGTTTAGAGCCCATTTACATGCCCAGCATGCACCTGGAAGCTGCACATGGAAGGGATTTTAATGCTTAGTAAATGTATTATAATAAAAAAATGTTGAACACCACACAATTTGAGCATTTATATGCAATGTGTGAACAAATACTAAATTGCTTAAAGCACTGGTTCTCAAAGTGGGGACCCCCAGAAGAAAGGAGAATATTGTATTTTCACTACAATTCCACAATGAAATAATGTAAAGCCATTTGTAATGAGGACTGCCATAATTTAAAATAAATAAATACATTCAGTTAATTTAGTAGTATTTATTTCCTATTATCCTATTGTATTATTTTCCTTTTGCACATGAATTTATTTAATTTCAATATTTTTTTTTTGCCATTTTATATATCGATGTGAAAATGAATAGGGTGACTGAGTGAATAAATAAGTAAATACATTTTAAAAATTAATAAATAAAATGAAAAATCTAATAAATGTGAAAATTATACACAAATACATTTATTTTATTAATTACATGTGAAATTAAATGTATATTTACTGGTTTATTTATGTACTGAGTTAGAGTTTAATTATTTATTCAGTCTTGATGGTAGCGTCTGTCCTCCATAATTTTGCCCTTGAGTTTCTGACACTTTCTTTTTTTAAACGTCTTAAAGCACAAATCCTATGAGATGGGGTCTGTGATCTAGTTTTAGTGAGTTTAGGGGTCTTTGGTGTGAAAAAGTTTTGAGAACCACTGGTTTTATAACTAAAATACAGTTATAAGCACATACAGGGATACTTTAAAATTTCAATAAATGTATTTGTTGCTATAGCTTCTCCTGTGAAATTCTCCATAATTGATGATTGACAATATAACGATTTTATATCATCATGTAAAATATTTTGAGTTGTACAGTTCAAATATATTCGCTGTCTCAGATTGTGCAGTTTTTAGAGGCTTTTTAGAGAGAGAGAAAGTCAATATTCATAACTTCTTTTTCCCCCTGTTTTTCATATTGTTGTATTTGTCTTGTTTCTGGGCCAGAGGTTGAGAACCCCTGTCTGAGGCAATGGAGTTGCCTGTCAGGTTTAGGCTGAGATGTGAAGATTAATGTTTGGATAGTTTACGGCAATGCAGTAAATAATTAAGTGACGATTTGCTGATCATCTAACATTTGCTCAGTGCACGTTCTGTGTCCTTCAAAGCAGCCACTTTACCTTGTCCGCAGCGACTTCCACATCGGCCATCTGCTCCTCATCATTAATCTGGACCTTTAAGGTGCTGCAGTGGACTGTCCAAACTGTGACGGGACAAAGCAGAAAACAGTTAAATACACTTTACATGATGAACACAGTTATGAATTGGACGCAGCACACAACAGCAAACCTGAACATGTCACCAAGATGCACACGAGCAGGACTGAAGACGTCTCCATTGCTGACAGCGAGCAGTGTTCTCAGTGTGTGTGTGTGTGTGTGTGTGTGTGAGGGTTTGGTGTGTCTGAGTGTGTGCAACAATGCATCATTTATACCTGAAGGCAGCTGACTGAATGCATAGTAAAACCAAAACCACAAACCACAACTGACAAGAACCGAAACATTTAAACCATTAGCTGGTCACAACAAAAGTGTTTTCACACCATCCTCACCCTTCCTACGCAGCGACAACGCACGTCTTTTCCACCTAAAGCCCCTCATTACAGCTATTAGTTTGTAGCTATTATTAGGAAATGATGATCCACAATGCTTCGTTATCTTTATATCACTGTAATACTGAAATTGTTTTTCCAGTCTACCTGTAAATTACAGGAGCACACTGCTGAGCTTTTTAAAAAGACAAATAAATATGTTAATGTTTTATTCTCTGAGGTAAAACATTCCATTTCACACCACTCATGAAGTTTTGGGCTCTTTCATTTGCAGAAAGTTCTGAAACAAATTGTTGAGCACAGTAAAAGTACCGTATATATTCCATAGATTTCAGCTATCACGTTCTCATCTCATTCATCATCGGAGTTAAATGCGTTGTCATGGAGATGGTTCAGTTGTCTTCACTAAAAACTGCATCCACCGATGAAGAGATGTCAGCGCCAGAAGAAACACAGTTTGAGCTCAGTTAAAAAAACAAAAAAAACATAATAATTATGTCATGAGAAACTTTTAGGTTTATTGACACTTATTGCAAAAGTATTTTTGTGATTAATATCTAACTACAATTGAAGGAGCTATCTAACCTTCGACCTTCAATGTAGGCCCTTCAACTTTTAACACGTCACTAAAGAGGAGAGGTGCAATGAACCCTCAGTAACACTATGGACTGTATGACTATGACTCTCCCACACACACACACACACACACACACACACCTACCCCATTATAACCACTACTGCACAACTCCTCGCCCTTGCCCAGGTTGTATTTTTATAATTTTGCACTTTTTTTTACTTCATAACTATTGCCCTGCTTTATTTTTTATAATTTTATAGTTTCTACTATCTATCTATCTATCTATCTATCTATCCATCTATCTACAAATGCTCTTCTCCTGCTCTCTGCAAGTAATATAATAATAAATAAAATATAATAATAAATAATATAATATATTTTTGCCATGTTTCTGGTTATGTAAGAATTTTATGAGATATCATTCATTAATTGTGGAGGTATCTGAAGGACCAAACGGAAGCAGGCGGGGATTTTCATTTGCCAGAGTGTGAAGGAGAGGGCCCACCATCATGAAGAGGAGGTGAGAACATGACACACATGTTAAAAACCTCTTTTATTTGGCAGTTCTGCGTCACCATACCATATATTTAACTGTCTCGTTTCCATGAGAGCTAAAAATACTTTGACTGACATTAAATAATCCATACAAGTACTGAATCTCTGTTTTGAAAGGGTTATTAAATGTAAAAGTCGTATAAAAGCCTTTTGTCTGTAGCAGCTTTTTTCTTAACCACAATTTAATGTGGATAAGCAAAATGTGCACACATGGTTGAGGTCACAATTTGAACAATTCTGCCTCAAGCAATCTGTTTTCAGTACATTGGTACTAGAAAATGAGTTGGAAATTTCATCAATTTCAGGGTTTCTCTTCGGATGGTAAAAATATTTTTTTCTTGTCAGCACAGTCATGTTGCCAGGTAATTTCTGTGAAATTATCTGGCAGGGTCAAGTATACGCACATATACGCACGTATACGCATGCATTTTTGAGAAATTGCATCGCTGAGAAAGACATGCCACATCTTTTCCTGTTTGACACCTTCTTCAGTAACCATGTTTACATATCACCGTTCACACAATTCAAATAAACACTTTCACTTTGTAGGAAATTCATAAATACTTTGTGCAAACTATACTTTTATTAGGAATGACATAATAAATATAAAGGTGTGTGGTGCTCTTTTATGGAAATTCCTAGAATGTCCTGAGTATTGCTTTTGACAATATGAACCCTAAAAATTACAATTACAAAATATTATCTTTTGAATACTGGTGGATTTGCTCTATTGACCAGGAATTAAACCATCTGACCATCTAACAAATGTAAGGCCAATATTCACTCTTTTCCTCTAATGCTGGTCTGTTGTCTTTACTAATTCCTGGGGGAAATATTTGTTTCTTCCTGATAAATGCTGCCCTCTGTTCACCAGCACCAGTCTCTAGTAGATGGACATGCAACTTTCAGTGAATTTATCCTAATGTTTCCTCTGAAAACAGCATCCGGGAATATTGATGAGTGACACAAAGTGATAAAATTATTATTAGTCGTATTCAGTAATGTTTTAATTATATGTTCCTTAGTCTGTGACCTGCAGTCATGTTGCACAGCTTAGTCTGCATATTTCTTTCTTAGTAGAATCAGTTACTTTTCACTGTCATCTTCTGTAGTTTTGTGAAGTTTAACAAATTAAACTGCTTGAAGTATTTCTCTGTGATATTGTTATATTTGTCCAAATTTAAGAGGAAGTGCACTCTTAAATTTGGTCTCACCCATGCACAGACTCTTTTTTCTCACTTTGTGTTCTTTCTCTGCGGTGAGTCAGTCGTCACGCTGTCTCATCAGCCACATCCTTTGGTCAGGATGTGTGTCTGCTTTGTATCTCTGACAGTAGAAACATATTATAACAGTATATAACAGTATAGATAGATAGATAGATAGATAGATAGATAGATAGATAGATAGATAGATAGATAGATAGATAGATAGATAGATAGATAGATAGATAGATAGATAGTAGAAACTATAAAATTATAAAAAATAAAGCAGGGCAATAGTTAAAAAAAAATCCATACAATAAAAACCTTTCACTGTCATCTTCTGTAATTTTGTGAAGTTTAACAAATTAAACAGCTTGAAGTATTTCTCTGTGATATTGTTATATTTGTCTGACCCTTTCCTCTCACTTTGTGTTCTTTCTCTGCGTTTTTTTTATTATTTTATTTTATTTTATTTTATTTTATTTTGTAGTCAGTCATTCCGCTGGAGGCAGCATCTCACTTTAGAGCACGGAAACAATAAACTGAGAGACCGGAAGTTGATAGTGCAGCCAGCAGCTAACAGCTAAAGCTAACAGTAACATAATAATCACAATTTCCACCGGTTTGTTTTCCACGTTTGGGTAACAGCAGAAACAACAATGTCCGAAAGAAAAGTGTTAAATGTAAGTATATGTAGTCCAATTATTTAAGATAATCTTTAATGAAGGGAAGAAACAAGCAGCTAATGGTAGCTTTTCATTAGCTTTACATAAGTAAGGTGATGTTTACGATAACTGCTCACAGATCCTTACCTTCATTATGTGTCAACAAATAAGACTTTATTACTCTACGATAGTTAAGAGATTTGTATTAATAAAACAATGTAGAACATGATTTACGATTAAATATTATGCTAATGAATTTATACAAATATTTAGGAAAAATGAATCCTCTAACTTTAAAGCTGTTGGATCAATATCAGAATTTTCAACTTTAGAGATATTAACTCTAGAAAAAGAAGAACCGTGGCTATGTTTTTCTAGATCTCTGGTTTCCTTCACTTTGTGTATAAAAAACGTTTCTAGAGGTCATCGACAATGAATTTGTATGATCTCTTAATGAATATAGGCGTTCCATAAATTAATTTTTCACACATCCACTATCTTGGGTGCAGAAACAAATTGTAAAACAAACAGAAGTCCAAAACAAAGATAAAGGGATCACAATTTTTATAAATTCTCCTAAACAATTTTTTTAAGACATTTCAATAATTCAGAAAACTGCCGCAAGTCCCTTTTCATTATTTTAGTCCATAAATGAAGGATATATGTTATTGTTGGTCTAATGTTATTTGTTATTTTTTGCTTTGTTAATATGGGAGGGGATGGGAATATGGGGATATTGGGGGTATATTTGATTTGAAAAAGACTTTGTAGTAACATTGAACTCTTCCCCCACTACAGAAATACTACCCTCCGGATTTTGATCCATCCAAAATCCCCAAACTTAAACTCCCCAAAGATCGACAGTATGTTGTCAGGTTGATGGCTCCGTTCAACATGAGGTACGTTCACCAATACATTTGTGTCACTGACTGTTTCAGCTTTCTTCACGCAAAATGGAGTTTTTCAATGTGTAGTAATGAGCTGATTAATCTGTTGAGTAGTTTATCTGCTAATCAATTAGTTATTTATCATTATTTTACAAAGTGAGGTCCTTAAATATCTTGTTTTGTCCACAGCAGTTCACAACCCAAAAACAGTTAATTATTATAGAGAAACCAGAGAATATTCACAATTGAGAAACCGTTTAATGGTTACTGGAATACATCCTTGCTTGTTTTGCAGGTGTAAAACATGTGGCGAGTACATCTATAAGGGGAAGAAGTTCAATGCACGCAAGGAGACTGTTCAGAATGAACTGTACATGGGACTGCCCATCTTCCGTTTTTACATCAAATGTACTCGTTGTCTCGCTGAGATTACGTTTAAGGTGAGTATACAAAGTTTGCTTCTCTTAATAATTAATACCTCATTTCCAGGGCAGCTGTAGCTCAAAGGTAGAGCAGTCGTCCACTGGTTGGTGGTTTGATTCCCGGCTCCTCTGGGCTCTAAGTCCATGCGTCCTTGAGCAAGATACTTAACTATGATTTGTCCCCCAATAGCTGCGCCATGTAGTGTATGAATGGTTAGATTCTTGATGCGTGGGTGGCACCTTGATTGTCAGCCACCGCCATCAGTGTGTGAATAAACACTTGTAGTGTAGTTAAATGATTAGAAATATACATTTGCAGTCCATTTACCATTTAAACTGCTGCTTCAGTACTTTATTAGAAACTCTGTCTAATTGTTGGGAGTCCTGTAAATAAAAAAGAGGTGTGCTCATGAGGATAAAATGCCCTGACCCAGATCCTGCTACACAAAAAAGTAACTAAAAATAAATCTAAATTTTATTTGTTATCAAATTGTTTTCTTTTTGAATCTGACAGAGTGAACCTAGGAGGTTTTCATTCTTAATCTTCAATCTTATAGAGACATTTATTGAAATAGGACAAAGTTAAATATAGCAACATGTCAGTGTAATTTCTGAAAGATCTTCATTTGACTACAGACCGACCCGGAGAATACAGACTACTCCATGGAGCACGGTGCGACGCGGAACTTCCAAGCAGAGAAGCTGATTGAGGAAGAGGAGAAAAGAATCACGCAGGAGAGGGAAGAAGAAGAACTGAACAACCCCATGAAGGTCAGTGTGTGAACATCAGCTTCTCTCGTCGAGCTGTATCCAGGCATCAGCGATGAGGAGCTGATAGTTTCCTACTCCTCTACCAGGTGTTGGAGAACCGCACACGGGATTCCAAGATGGAGATGGAGGTTTTGGAAAACCTCCAGGAGCTGAAAGAGCTGAACCAGAGGCAGGCTCAGGTGGATTTCGAGGGGATGATCGACAAGTACAGAGAGCTGGAGCAGAGAGAGAGGGAAAGGGAGAAAGAAGAGGACGAGCGGGAGACAAAGTGTGTGCGATCTGTGCCTGGTTTTATTTGTCACGTGTTATTCTTCTTATAATCAGCTCGTCCTGCTGTCGTCAAAAACTGAAAGTGTCACTTGTTTCACAGAGAGATGTTGGAGCGTGTCCTTGTGAAAAGACTCCGGGACTCTGACTCTGGATCTGAGGGTGAGGAGGAGCGCGACAGCACGGCGTCTCAGAGGTTCGACTCCGACAAACCAACAGACATCCTCACCACCAACAAACCGACAGAAGCCCAGGTACATATGATGTCACAAAGTGTGTGTTCTCAATCAAATGCTCTACAACTAATTGGGTTTAAATCTGTGGAGCTTTGTTAAGGTTTGTTTTACTCCACTTAAGCACCAGATTGTTGGTCTCCTTTATGGAACAATACAAATTCTAGATAATCATAGAACCGCACTTCCTGAACTTTTCCGACACGTGACCCACAGATGTGGGCCAAAAAGTGGCTCACATCTGACCCATTAAACAAAATGAGGCCAAATAATGTGTTCTCAGGGCCCTTTTTAATAGTAATGACCATACATTTAGGGCTGAACTGAATGCAACAAATAACGATGGTGACTGGCTTAAAAGTCCATTTGGTTTGTCAGGATTTAATATATATTTTTAACTTATTAGACTTAATAGAAACCATCCTCTGCTCCCAAATAAGTTACGCAGAAGAGAGAGAGAGAGAGACTTTGATAAGAAACAGGAAGTTTTAGTCTTGCCAGCTTTATGATTCTGAAAAAGTCTGCTAAGATGACATATAGAAATTTACAGATACCGTTCTTTGCTAAAGGGTAATTGTGGTATCGTTTCAACCGTGGGTCTCATCACCTTGACTTAAGTTTCAAAGGTAGAAATAAAATCCTATCTCCCTATTACAGATATAAAACTCATGGCTGTTTCCTCCTTTATTTCAGCCATACATGTTTGTACAAAATGCCACAGCAATCCATTCTATATTCCTCTCAGCCTGAGCGCTGCCGGCACGGCTAAAAACTAAACGGAACCACTGAGGAAGACGGTGTGAGGAGGATTAAGCAGATTGTCTCTTGCTGTTTCGCAGGGAACGTCGGCTGGAGGAGTAAAGAGGGCCAAAGTGGAGAGCTGGGAGAGGAGCGTGGGGACGCTGGGCGGTCGAGGGGCGCTGGGATCCCTGATCGTGCGAAAGAAAGCAGCTGCAGCTGTAAACCAACCCAGTCCCGTGGCTGCACCTGTTGCTGTCTCCTCACAAACAGGTAACACACTGGAGTCTCACAGATTATACACTATTAATTACCCGTTATGTCCTTTGAGATCAAATACATTGTTTATTAGTTATTTGATTTTATTTCACCACCAGAAATATCCTTGGTGTTTCCATGATTTTATATAAGGTTCATTCACATCCTCAATCAAAAGCGTATTATTCAGAAGATGAATTCAACCCTTTTCTTGTCTTACAGATTCATCGACGGCTGCCTCCACTAACGCTTCAAAGGCTGACGCCAAACCAAACGGCTCGTCGTCTCTCAGCCTGCTGGGGGCGTATTCAGACAGTGACAGCAATGACAGCGAATGAGAAAAAGATGCTTCGGGTGGATTTTGACTCGAGTGACTGTCACAAAATAGTGTGAATGATCCAGAAATGAACGTATGATACACCTTCTTGAATTGCTGTACAGAAGCAAATTACTACACGTCAGTAATAATTTGCCAGTGGTCAGTCATTAGCAGGGATAGTGTGTGTCCAAATCCAGTAAAACAACAAGGCTTTATTGAAATCTGATTTGCTTTATCACTTTGGCCTTGAAATATTTTGACACCTTACCACACTATATGTCTAAAATGTCTTTAAATGTGATATATTACATGTCATAATTTTGTGGTCCCCAATGTATATCTGGCCTTTTTTAAGAAAATAACACAAATGAGAAAAGCAGGAATATGAATATAACTACAGACTATTTTGGGTCCTTTATTTCTTGGAATGAGCCTATAAATGGAGAAAGTATGAAATTCCACTGAGTTCATATTGTTTATTTTATGTAATTAAGTTTGATTTAATTAAATATGGGAACAATGTCAAATTCCATGTAAAAATGTCATGTTGAATCATTTGTAGTCATTATTATATCATACCTTTAAAAATGTGATGACACAAGATGTCTCCAACTTGCTCAAACATTTAACTGTAGGAACAAGAAGAGAAACAGTTTTAAATGGACCGAGGACTTAAAATATAATATGAAAGCACCTGTGTATGTTTGATATTGGAAATATTATCCAGTTTGATGGCAACAAGTTATTCAACCACAGAAGAGCTGATTAAAAACAGTCAGTAGTGGATCTGGAATTGTCTGCAAGACCAAAATATTGGTCTTTATTATTGTATATAATTTTGTCTTTCTTTTAGCTCATTGTTACTGTAAAAGTTCATTTTTTCCTTTGGAATTAATAAAGTATATTTGCTTTAAATTTTTATTTTGAATATGTAAAACTTCATCATACAAACAAGCGGACTAAACAAATAGTTGAAAATGAAAAGGTTAAAATACCTAAAAAGGAGTGGGAAAAATTATTGCAAAATTATTTAGTCCCATCCCTTCTCCATCAGTTAATTTCTACATTTTTTAAACAATTTCACGACTTTATATTAGACTGGGTTTTTATTTAAACTAAATATACGACTGCTAATACATATCAACGATATAATCGCTTATGAATAAACATAATTATGAATTATCTCAGTAAAAAAATATTTAGTAATATTTCCTTATAATAAAATATTACTACTAGTATATTTATTACAGCCATATTGATCCTGTCGATCTGTTTATCGATCTATCCATCGATCTGAAGATCGACCCACCATAAATAGTCACTACCGTTCCTCCCCTTTAATCCAGAGAGTGAAGAGGCTGCTCCGGCTAACATCAGCTGTCCTGACAACTATGTTTTATTTCCACACCTGAAAACGTTCTAACGAGACGCTGGATGTTAACCAGACGGAGAGCTCAGTCTACCGGGGAGCCGCCAATGCAAAGAAAGAGGGTGAGACGTCCGGAGACGCCACAAGTGACCTGTGGGCTGCTGGAGACGCTGCGACGCTAGCAGCACGAAGCTAACTGAGCTAACTGGGCTAAGTTAGCTAACTCGGCTAAGTTAGCTAACTGGGCTAACTTAGCTTTGACAGAGCCGTGACGGAAAGAATCTTAACTTTGTTCAACGACTAACGTTGTTCTCGTCCACGGCAACACGAGGCAACTATTTAGTTGTGTGCTGGTGTTTTTTTAATTAAGTAAAGTCTATGTTTAATCAACAGTTGTGGAGAATGGATTGAAATCCCTAAATAATGCTAACATGCTGATTGGTTCTTGTGATTTGATTTAGCATGCTAGCAGACGTAAACATAAACAAACTAAACAAAAGTCAACACACTACATCAGCTGGAAAATCATCATTATCTTACAAGCTGCTGTTTTGACCTGTTGATTAACTCTTTTTTTTTCTTCTTCAGGGGACAGTGGCATCTTAGGAGGTTTTATCCTCAACTTAAAATAAGTGAATATTATCTAAAGTCAACATAAACGTCATAATCTATAGCTTTTGGTTTATAGCTGGAATAATTGGTCGATCACAATCGTGTTTTTAGCCTCTTTGTTGTGATCTGTGGTTAATGGTTTGCTGCTTTTCTTTGTCCTCAGTGATGGTGGACTGCACATCTGTTCCTGTTGAACAACAAGCTAAACCTGTAGGACATTACTATATATCATTACTATATATCTGTATCTGTATGACACTTCACAGAGCAAATGACTGATCTAAATAGAATCAGAAGATTACTCTATGATGAAAAAGATCTTTTGCTGCAGCCCAGCTGAAATAATAACTGTCCCTTCTCAAGGCTGCTGGGTTGATTTATTGATCTTTGTGATCTGTATTGGATTTCAGCCAGGATTAATCCGTCTGTGACTCTATTAATTTCGAAAGCCAAAAGTGATTTGTTAAAGTTGCTTTCTCAGTCTGATCATGTTCCATAAAACCTAATATATTCAATATATAATGTGAAACAGATTATCGGCTGATTTTTAGGGTGGACTAACACCCTAAAACCAATTACCTTCCTGCCCGTTTAATCGTTTTCTGCTTAATGTGTCATTTTGTTTCCAGATCCATGGCAAAGTGGCTGAAAGACTACCTAAACTTTGGCAACAAGCGTGACCCTCCACAGCCCCCGAGGCCAGATTACAGCGAGAGTGAAATTTTGAGGGCCTACAGAGCTCAGAAGGAGCTGGACTTCGAGGACCCGTACCAGAGCCCCGATAAGGAGCTCCAGAATGGTGGTTTCAGCTCCTGTAGTGCAACAGTGAGCCTCCCCTCATTCCCTGCATTTGTTTCAGGGTTACCTAATGGTGTGGAGGTACGACACACACGTTTTTGCATTAATGTTATGTTTGTGTAAGTTATGTTTCTATTATATGCCAGGTAGCTGGTCTCCCTAGATAATTTTAATTGGGTTATATAGACCTTAGATCTCCCTTTTGATTCTTCATGTTAAAAACATTATTGACGAAAAAGTCATGTTAATAGTTAATGGAAGCTTGTTGTTTCCATATGTGATTTCCCAGGTGAAAGTGGTGTCCCCCAAACACAGACTAATTAAAGTGGATTCCCAGGAGTTTGGCCGCTGTAAAGTCCCCCTGAGTCCTGTGACTATTCAAGAGGAACCTGTGAGAATGGCTTTTTTTGTTTTTTTAAATATTCGTGTTCCGCTTTATTTACCTCCGTATCTGCCCTGCACATAAATCTGCACCGATCTGTTTGACAGCCATTGATTCTTTCTCCCTCTGAAGGTGGTACCTTCTGCCCCAGCAGCGTCGGAAGCCGATACCGATTACTCCGACCCGTTTGATGCCCGTCCAGACCCGAGACCTCGGCCAAACTGGGAGCCCAAATCTGCACCAACAGACTGCTGCAGCTACATGGAGCCATTTGAGGCTCAGAGGATCATTTCAGGTTTATTATGAGCTCTTTATGATGATGTTTGAAGGGTGAACAGTAAGAGCAAATATCATATGCTAAACATTTGACATGCAGCTTTAATTTAGCTTTTTTTTCCACCTGTTCATGATCCTTAATTACATTTTTTATATGAATGTATTAAGTCTGCATGTTTTCCTCTGCAGAAATGCAGCACAGCGTGGTTATGAACAGGGCTGGGAGTGGCGATGGCGCCCAGTTATACGACAACCCGTACGAGGAGAGGACTCGTCAGCACCCCCGAGCTGCTCCAGCAGCACAGCAGCAACCCCAGAGGGGCGAGGCCGGGCTTCTCCTGGTGGACGGCAGGGAGAGCCGACTGCCTCAGGACGACGAGAGGCCGGCTGACGAATACGACCAGCCCTGGGAGTGGAAGAAGGACAACATCTCTAAAGCTCTAGCAGGTAAATTGGTGTTTCAGGGTAGTAGATTCCTGTGATGAAGGTGTCCTAGGCTGTGTTTTCTTAAACAGTTTCTCTCTCCTTTTTTTTTTCTGTCTGTAGTTCAGTTTGAAGGAGCGGAAAGGGAGCGTTCCCGAGCTCAGACGGACCAGACCAGACTCACCAAGACCGGCACCGCATCTACTCTCACTGCAGATTCGACTACCCTCCGTCTGGTCGGGGACACGCCTCCTCTCCTGGGAGAGAGAGTGGATCCATTTCTGCCACTGGAGAGCCAAGTGTAAGTGGACTTTCTTTTCAATTCAGTGTTTCCTCATTTCCTCTTTTCTTTTGAGTAGCAGTGATTGTCTCCTACAGAAGATTCGATTTCTCATTCCTGACTTGATATGCTACTTGAATAATTTGAAGTATAGTTTGTGTAGCTGCTCAAATAAATAAATGAAAAATCTCAAATCATAGGGCCGTATTTATTTATTCAACAGGGAGTAGAAATGACTGCCAGATTGTTCTAAACTTTCTTTCTGTGCTTTGAGTCAAATCTTAGCTGTTCCATGTTGAGATGCGCTGAGTCATGATGAGTCATGTACATTAATCCAGTTTAAAAAAGAGATTAGCACTCTGAGATAAAAAAAAAAATATGGCCATAATGCGTAGGCCTATGTGCTTTTTAAACATATCCTTGCCATGTTATATTACAGGCTTTTTATTCCTTTTTTTCAGATCTTGGAGTGCCTCTGCTAATTTCTTCTCTTTTTTGGATTCTGATTTCACCCGTATCAGAATAGCATTTGAAAATAACGATTTGAATTCTCCTGAGTGCCCTAAGCCCCTTTGTGTTTTCTCAATTAGCCAGTTTTAATCAGGAAAATATGTGAAATCCATGATGGGTTGATTGCTCTTTAATCGTTAATGACGTCCTTATCTGCTGCAGATGGTATCATGGATCCCTGAGCCGCTCAGAGGCCGAGTCTCTGCTGACTCTGTGCAAGGAGAGCTCCTACCTGGTGAGGAACAGCCAGTCCTGTCGGAACGACTACTCCCTCTCACTCAGGTAGAAGCGGCCCGCTTTATTGTGTAACTCACTGCACATTCTGGGCCAGAAAACACATACTTTCCTTGCACGGTGTTGCTGAAACATTGCTGCAATCTCTTAAAGGGGAATTCTACGCCGGCGTGCCGCATTGTGCCGTTTCCAAAAATGCTCTGATCCAGTTTTTGCCTCATTTGGGTATTGTCATGCTCTGTGGGTGGTGAGAGAATCTCATCAGATATGAACCCTGAGGCAACTTTTCGAGTCGTTCACCCAACCGTATTATGTGTTGCTCTTTGCTTCCCCCCCCATCCCCCCACACCCTTTTTGCATCCGTGTGAGGGCGTTTTCAGCCTTTATGAATAATCACCATGAAAGCAGCTGTTTTTAAAGAGACTCTCTGCATGCTGGGAAATTGCTTCTAAACTCACATCTGTAGTCTTTTGAAGCAGTGAGGGGTGAAGAGCAGTAATTTGATTGGATTGCGATCCACTGAAAGCCCTCATGTGAAGCCAACACAAATCAATTAAATACTCAAACAATGGAGGAATAGTCCTACACTTTAGAGAAGTATAAGACCAGCTTTGTTGCGATGTGTTTATCTGACCTGTGACCAAATGAATTGCATGTGAATGTTGGTTTATCTATTTTAGAACGGGGGGGGGGGGGGGGGGGGGTCTGAGGCAGTTGGTCTTGTTGGAAGCAGAAAATCAGTTCTGACAGATTATAATGGAAGCTTAAGTGACCGCATCTGTCTAATATCACAGAGAACGGATGTTTCTAAGATCTTAGTGGATTCACTTGCGGTCCAGGATCCATATTTATCACAGTTCTGAAATTATAAGTTCTCTGCAGTTGTATGTTTTTGGCCAAAGATTGATTCCTCATAAGTCACATTTATTAATCTACCGTAACCAGACGGGAATTTGGGACAGGACATTAATTCTTTCCTGACAAAAATGATGTACAGCAAAACCAGAAAGATGTGGAAAGATATATTGGAACTAGTAATAAATACTGAAGAAATAATACAAAATTGGTTGAAGTGAAAACAAAAACTGGTGGCAGGACTGTCTTGGTATCACCACGAAAGCAGCAGCTGCAACTGATAAACTATACAGCTCTGGAAAAACATAAAATATGAGAACACCTCATTCTGCTTAAAGAGGAACCAGGAGTGGAATAAAGTCACCCAAGAAAAAAAGACATGTGGAGAGCAAAGCAAACATTGATTTTTTTGTTATTTTGTGTGTCATTTTCTGCAAATAAAAACTCTAAACATTAATATTTTTACTTGGAATTTGGGGGATATGTTGTCAATACTTTATAGACTCAAACAAAAATGTTCCATTTGCCCAAACAAATCCCTATAAGTCGTAAAATCAGGAAAAAAATGATCATTTTGCAGTGGTCTGTTGTTGTTTTTTTCCAGAGCTGTATCTGTGGTAAATGCTTTATGGAGCTTGCAACCACATCTCACAACCTGCTTCTCGTGAATAAAACCGGCTCAGGTGTCCTCGCATGACCTCAGTGTAGGACTATGTTTTGGTTCAGAATTCGTTCATCACCTGATCCTGTAAATCTTGTGTTGTAGATTATTTAATACACAGGTTAAATATGGCTGACTGTAATATTATTATGAGACACACTAATCCTTCCTTCTGTGTTCCTCTCTCAGGAGCTGCAAGGGCTTCATGCACATGAAATTTTCCTCGTCTGCAGACGGGCGCTACGTGCTCGGGGAGAACAGCCCTCCGTTCTCCACCATCCCCGAGGTCATCCACTACTACACCACACACAAGCTGCCGATCAGAGGAGCCGAGCACATGTCGCTGCTGTATCCCGTCATCGTGCAGACCCTCTGACACTGACACATACACTCTTGCTGCTGGTGCTACTGAATACAATATATACTCAATATTTACCCCTTTATTACATGCCTTTCCACTGCCGTTCTACCTTCACTGCTCACATGAGTTTGGACCGTGGTGACGTCTTTTTTTTATTTTTTTTTCCTTTTGCTGTTTTTATCATAACCCCAGTTACTACACTGCAGCTAAATAAGAGCGCTCCGTGCCTCATGAACCTACGCCTGTGAACTGGTTTTATCACTGAAATCCCCTGTTTTTATTTTAATCTCCTTTTTTTTCAGGCTGAAGATTAACAAAAAAGAAAGTCTTGAGATGGTAGAATCTAATATTGCATGGAGACTGGCTTTCATACTGCTGTGCAGAGATGAACTGTGCAATCAGCACATTTAAAGGATAATTACTGGCGTTTTCTTTTTCACAAGCTGCTGAGGCAAGTTTGGGATCTTTTTCTTTTTCACGTCAATTTTGTGTTTCAAAATGACAAAAATCAAAGAGTTAGAAAGTTCAAATAGATGTAGACAATAGAAGATGCAATAGAAAATGTGCTGTAGCTACAAACGACACTGTTATTATCCATAAAGTGTTAATTACCGATACCAATCAAACACTACGATTTAAACCACAGCTGCGCGTCAGCTCTGTGTTTCAGAGGCCTGTGAATGTTCGGACGCTGTAGCTGCTCGCTGCAGCGCTCTCCTCGGCTCGTGATGTTATGTGTGAACACAAAGACTTGTTAACTTTACACTATAACAGACTCCTGCAATACTAGTTTATAGAGTAAAAAACTACAGTATTATATCGAAAGCTTGTGGCTTTGTGATCCCGACTATTTAAAACCAACAAACCAACAAAAAAAAAAGCTTTGGTAGATTATTTACTGTGCTGTTTTATAAGATTTAAAACGTGTTGAAAATAAAGGTGTTGTCTGTTTTTAAATTCTCTGTGAGTTGTTTTAATTTTGTCTTCTGTATTAATTCATGAATTGATTAATTTGAGACCAGTTTTTTTTATTGCATGTTTGGCTTCATAACACATCACATGACCATTTTAAACGGATTAATGCAGGAGACCAAACTAAAGATTTCTCATGTCTCTAAAGGTGAGGCACTTACAGATTTAGTTTTTCTTTTAGGTATGTAATTAATGGGAAATTAAAGTTGCTGGCTGTTTATTTACATCTGTGTGGTTCCCAAAAATGAACAGAATGTGATTCTCAGGACCAGAATAATAACGAATAATCCTAAAAGCTAATAGTAAAAGCTTAATATCAGGTAATGCATGAAACAGGTGGTTAGGCCTATTGTTATATTCCACCACCTGATACCCTAGCAACCAGCAGGTGTCTGTTTCATCAGAGAAGGATCGACTGCAGGTGCGAGGCTGGTGAACTACACATCTATTAGGTAAAAATTGCAGCTTTTAAGAATAAGGGCCAGTTGAAAGTTGCTTCTTTTTTTAGTAGTATTTGTGTGCTCAGACGGTATTTATGTGTTATTGTAATTGGATTGAAATTCAATTTACTATTACTACTGCATTGCAGAGAAAGATACAACAGGATTAAATACTCCGTTATAAGTGCATGAACAATCCTACTTCAGTAAAAGTAGATCTACATAGAAAAGATCCATATTGCAGCCATATTGATATGAACTAGTAGGTAAACGCATGAGTTAACAATTATATTAAACAATACATTAAAGTTCACTTCCATTTAGTGTAGCAGAGTAGGAACTTTAATTATTATCATAGATTAATCAAAGAGTAGACTAATCTTTTCCAAATCAGAACCATCAAATGTTTTCCGTTTTTTCTCAAAAAGAATATTATAAACCATCACTTCCTCTCATTATATCTAATAATAACCACAATATCTACAAGCACAGATCCTCAAATGCAAAAACAAACTATTGGATGTGTGTAAATAAAATATTTTATTTAGTTTTGGCCTCAAAGGATGATGACATTTTAATAAATGGATAATTTCAGCTCCATTGTGCTCTGTCCTCTGTTCAGCTTCAACTGTTGCTATGGCAACTCGGATCCAGCAGCTTGCTCAGCCCAAACCCAACCGACTCCGATATCCGGACCGGTAGGACTAAACCAACCTGGTTCTGTCTCTGTCTCCGCGTCTTTCTCTGATTGGTTCCTTTTGTCTCTTCCACCAGGCCTGTTTATTGGCTGGAAAAGCTGCCGCAGAAAACGCAACGCACCACCCAAATTGGTGAATCTCCTACATATTCTCTAATAATTTATGTAAAAAAAAAAAACAGCTTTTTTTCTGCCACTGCTACAACATTGTGTTTTATTTTTGTAGAGTTAACGCCTCGCTGGGCCGAGCTGTGTAGAAGAAAAGAAAGATTCTGCACCCAAGTCGTGTAAATATAATTACTACTGCATGAGTGATTTCTTTACTTCAACGACTAAAAAAAATATTAGCACCTAATAAGATCACATTAACCAGATCTTAAGCATAGGAATACAGCTCTGGAAAAATAAAATAAGAGACCACTGTAAAATTATCAGTTTTTCTGATTTCACTACTTAGGTACATAGGTATGTGAGTCTATAAACTACTGACAACATTTACCCCAGATTCTGAATAAAAATATCATCTTTTAGAGCATTTATTTGCAGAAAATGACAAATGTTCAAAATACAAAAAAAGATACACTGTAAGACCTCAAAAATGCAAAGAAACAAGATCAAATTCATTTTAAAACAACATAATACTAATGTTTACACCTAAGAAGAGTTCAGAAATCAATATTTGGTGCATTAACACTTATTTTTAAATCACAGCTTTCATGCTCTCCACACGTCTTTACCATTGTTCTTGGGTGACTTTATTCCACTCCTGGTTCCTCTTTAAGCAGAATGAGGTGTGCATGTGTTAGAATTCAACAGACGTTTTAATGGAATACATGTAGTGATGCTCATTTTAGAAAAAAAATGTAGTTCCAGAGCTGTAGGTGATAAGGTGAGAAACATTTAATACCATTAAGATCTTTCTTTCCGTGCGATTCTCTCTGTTCCTCTGCTTCCTGTTACCGCCTGTCTATCCTTTGCTTTGTCCAGACTTTCTCCCATATGGGAAGTGAGTGAATGGGCTCTCAGGGCCGTTCCATCTGAGCGTCTGTGTCGTCTGGCTCAGCCCTGGACACCTGCGGCCGGCTGGCAGCCTGAACGCCCGCTGCTGCTCCCAGTGAGTAACACCTCCACATTTAAGTCCAGATTTCCTGCATATAATTATATCAGTTGAGTCACTAACAATAATGTTTTGTATCTCTTTTTTTTCATTTTGTACTATTTTCTTTGCAGAAAATTGCATTTTAATGGCTTTTATAGTTGCTGCTTGCATAAATATGCCTATAAACAAAAATCTTTTTATCCCATGTTACAAAATTGTTTGGGGGGAATTACTCTAGAGACTTGAATAATTAAATAGATATATACATGTCAGGGTTGAAAATCATAATAATCTAAATAAAATGACTCTTTCTGGGATTGTTTGTCTTCACCATGTCTCAGGAGAAGGGGGCAGGAAGTCATATGAGAGAAAGCATCTGGAAACTTGTCATGTCTCTCATGCAAAAAACGCAACATTCCGATTTTTTAAGTATAAAATGACAGTCATAGACTTAAAGGCTTATAGGCTTCAATAGGTTAAAGGTTAAAGGTTGTGTCATGACTATTTCCAGGCCAATATTTTAGTTGCTGTGCATTCACACATTTATAAACTGAAATGTGATTGTAGTTGAGCAGAGCGACGCAGACGGCAGTGGCCACTTCACGGATTCGCCAGCTCGCCCAACCAAAGAGAAAGCAGCTTCAGGAAGCTGCTGGCCACAAACCCAAATCTGTGCCCATGAGCCACGTGCCCGGCAGAGCATCAGCACACATAGAGCTGCTCGCCAGTAAGTCATCATGCAGCGTATCTGATTCTCATTCTCAGCTCTAGTGTGGCATTTTTAAAGGGACAGTTGACTGAAAATACATTTACTTGCTTTATTTTATCTGTAGTTTAGTTCTCTCTCTCATGCAGCCTACAGCCAGGGTTAGCTTAGCTTAGAAGCTAACGAAGAGTTGCAAGAATTAATAGACTTATTGACTATTCCATTGACAGAAAACAAATATCGAATGTGAGAATTTTAAACCTATTTGACATGACAGTAAACTGAACATTGTTTTTTGTGTTTGACAACACATATTTAAAGGCATATACTGAGCTCAAAGGAATTTAAAGCAAAGGCAAAATGGCATTTTATGGACAAAAAAATGGATCTAGAAAACAATCAGATCATTAGTTGATAATAAAGATAATTGTTAATTGCAGCTTTAGCTGTATGCTGAAAAAATTAAATCTTATCAGGTGATGATGTCTTGTATTTGGTGCAATTAGTATAGCAATCAATATTGCATAGAATTAACTTATTCCATTCCTATTTGACTCTCGATTATATGATTTTGGAGATTGTTTGACACACAAATCTGAATCTCCTTTAAAATTAATTTAAATGCACATCTTTATGAATAACCCTCACTGCAGCCTCAGCATGCTTTATTCTGCTATTAGAGCTCATGTTGATTCCTTCTCTCTCTGCAGCCCCTAAACACAACCACCCCAAGTTCGTGGGTGAGCGCTCTGTGTTCTGGCCCGTCTCCAGAGCGTCCAGAAACTACAGCGCCAGCCACAGACTTCTGGAGTTGTCCAGTCCCAAGGAGAGGAAGGCTCTGTTTGAGGGCTACGACCCGTACGTCGTGAGCCGGGCCGCCCGCTCTGCCAGCCCGTCGCCTCGGATACGGCAGCTCTGCCTGCCGCTGCCCCGCAAATGTAGCTCACAGTAGGAGGGACGTTTCTTAAACAACCGTGTGGAAAGACACATCCCATGGTTGTGGAAAAGATGTTAGTCAGTTTGAGAAGGGTCAAATCATTGGCATCAAGCAGAGAAAACATCGTTAGATTAGATTAGATTCAACTTTATTGTCATTTCACATGTCACAAGTACAAAGTAACGAAATGCAGCATCTAACCAGAAGTGCTGAGTAGTAATTTAAATAGCTATGGTACAGTATACACAGACTATTTATATATTATATAATATATGCAGACTATAGATATATATACAGACTAACAGGTAAACTATGGTAAACTGATAATCTGGTAATTATGGTGCAGTGTATGCTACAGTGTATGGTACATTATATACAGACTATAAACAGGTTATTACTATGATAATATGAGCATGAATTATAATGATACAGAATATAAATAGGCTATTTATAGGCTATAATGCAAATGTGATTGGTGTTTGTTCACTTTTGCATTCACATCTTCACTTCAGTTCACTTCTTGAGGGAATGGGATCTAAGGAGATTTCAGAAACTACTAAACTGTCCAGTGCATGATTAAATACTGGAAGGACGATTGGGAACCAGAGTGCTGGGTGCATCAAGGCAAGGCAAGTTTATTTGTATGGCACATTTCAACAACAAGGTCATTCAAAGTTAGGACAAGAAGCAGATGAAGTGAATCACCAGGTTATTCCATCAATGGATTGTTTCTTTCCCGATGGCAAGAGCATTTTCCAAGATGATGCCAAGATTGTGATTATTATGGTTTTCACACATGGATTGGCCACCACAGAGTCCAGATCTTCATCCCATTGAGAATCTTTGGTGTGTGCAGTGGTCTGACTCTGGTCTATGCGACACTTGATGGAAATACATCTTGTGACATTGCAGAAGCTTATTGAAACAAGGCCACCATGAATGCTTGCTGTAATCAAAGCTAAAGGCGGTCCAATGAAATGTGTGAGTTACCTACATTTAAAGTGTGACTTTTTTTTGGCCAGGCAGTGTATTAGTCCATGAACCTGAGAAAAGCCTCTTGTATATCACTGTGTTCACATCTCCATCTACTTCAATGTCCCCGTGTCTCCTCTGTGTTAGTGACAGTGAGCTCCAGCCAGGGGGAGACAGTGGTTCAACACCCTCTGTCCTGCTTTCTCATCCAGTTGGAGTCACTTCAACACTTTTTTTTTCCCTAGAAGCCACTTTAGCTCCAGCTCCCTGACTCAGCCTGACTCCTGTTCTGCTGCCTCTGTCTCACCTTCCCATCAAGTGTGTTTTTGGGGATTTCTTCTCTCCAAAAAGTGTCGCGTAATCCATGCCCATCTCTTTGAATGCTCACTTTCATGCCAATGTTACACTGTGCACACATTTTGGATTTTTTTTTTTTTCACATTAAGTAAAGTAAGTAAGTTCTTTACTATTATTTACTATTAATGTACTTTTTATCACGTTTCATTATTTATTTCTTTACAGTTTTGTGAGAAATTAAGAAATAAGTGAAGAACGGGCCACTGACGTCCTGATAATACTCGTTAATAAGTTGCTTATGGATCCACTTTGATGTAGCTAATGATGAGTTACATACAAAACAGACTGGGAAATCCTATATTAATAAACCATCAGATATCGATTAGTTCATGAATGTCTGCCGGTCGTTACTGACTTTCTTCACGAGTTGTTTCGATTATCTCTGAACCAGCCAGTAAATCGCAAAAAAACAACTTATTCATTCCTAATTATTTACACATTTGTCACTGCCCCTCATGTAAACCGGTGCCTCACGCTGAGTAATTACAAGAAAGTCACTCGTTATTTCATCTTATTCTGGCCCTTCCTGTAAAGTTGTGCATCATACTGTGCAGGTAGTGAATCAGACACATTATTTACCAAGCTGGTTATTTCCTCTGAAGTGAATAAGTGCATCATCAGTAAGATGAGAAAAGTTTTGTTTTTTTTCTCAAACCCCAGACTCCCAGACAGCAACCAACTCAGCTCTTTTCATTGGAAAAAACAGCATTTATGGAGGACCATGAGATTGTTCCGGTAAGGAGATCTTAAAGATAAAAGTAGGAGTTTGAGATTTCCAAGTTAGTCGTGCCCTCGACTCTCTGCCTCATGTTTCTGTTTCCTGCATTTGCATTCACGAAGGTCTGTTGTAAAGCTAACGCTGATTTTATTTGGTGTACTTTGTTGTGCACCTCAGTGAAAATGTGTTTTTGTGATTAATTCATGACATGTTTGTACTTGTTTGATTCTTATTGAGTCATATGAGTCTGATCAGAAGTTTTTGGCAATGTAAGCTGCACAAACTCTACTTCAGAGCTTTTCATGTCTGAATGTTACAGCATGCAGTCAATGCAGGAGCCACCCTTTCAACATGAAATATTAATTATGTGCGATGACTTCATATTTGGATTCACAGTTTATTCCTTCATAACTTTGTGTGATGGAAGTGTTTGTGTGACGATGACTTTGACATCTTCTAGACTAAACAGTTTATCCAGTACGACTGCATACAGCTCATCCAACAGGACTTTTTTACAGCCAACATTCCAATAAAAGAGCATAGTACTAACAATATTAAACATGATGAATCAAAAATGATTCGATACGAAACATTTTTTGTAAAGGCAATCCATCTTTATAGCAAATATAAATAATATACAGCTAAAGTTTTCAGGTTAGGGTTTTCAGGTAATTTATAGGCTCCTCACTGTGTTTGAAAATCTGCATTTTGATTTAGTTTGAGATATGGAAGACCATTTCCAAAAAGAAAATGAAAAAATAGCCAACATTTCAGGTTAAATTTTACATTTTTGTTACTTCAGCTGGTTGTTAGAGCTGGAGTATGTGCTGAGTTTGAAGATGTTCATCTGCTGAACGGGGAAAAAGTTTCCCTTGAAGCCGAAAGCGAATACGTCTGCATTTAAACTTCTTAATTTAACAATATTTGCATACTCACATATTCTGGACTGTTAAAGGTACAACTTGTAGTTTTGTGGCAACAACTAGTGGTGAGGTTGATAGTTGCAACTGAGAACCCAACATGAAATGAAACCGACACTGGCTGTGGAAAAATGCTCCATCTAAGACAATAAAAACAAATAAATCTCATTTTGATTTAATTATATACTAATTAAAACATTCTTAAATGTTCCATTTATATTCTTCTAGATGCTGCTAAATCAATCACACTGTACCATGTAATGAAGGAGGTGACTTTTAAGAATTTTAATTTTAATCATGGGTTAAATACATATACACTCTAAAACCGTTACCTTAAAATTAACTAACTGGCAGCAATTACTGTAATTATTACTTATAGTAGTACTGTACTGTAAGTACTGTACATCTGTTTACAGTATTGTCTACTGTAATTAAAAAAACAACAATGAAATACTGTGATTTCAGTTGTATTTACACTATTGTTTGACTGATTGTATTATAATAGAGTAGTACTTTAGTAGATTACTGTGATTTATTGTCAAATATACAACGATCTACTGTAATTTTACAGTAAAGTTACTGTTTACCACAGTAAATAACTGCAGATTTCACAGCAGTTTTACAGTGTACATACACATACTCAGCCAGATATGTCACTTTTATGTCAACATGTACAAAATTGTAGGTTGCTAAGAATGTCACAATTTTGAGATGGTAAAGCCGATTTACTTCAAGATGAAATATCCCATAATTTAGATTTACGATGTGTTTTTGTCTGTGTAATTCTATAAAATTATATGACATATATATAAGATCTATGATGTATAAATAAATACAACATATCTTTATCTTTAAGACATGCGGTATGGAAAGTTATTTGGAGAACTTTCATCCAAAATCAAGGGAGTTTGCATCTTTTTTTTTAGGCTTCTGCACATTTATAGATTATTATGATAAGATGAAATTGGATAAGATAAGATAATCCTTTATTTGTCCCACGGTGGAGAAATTGCATTAGCAATAGCAGTACAAGACTATAATAAATACAATATAATATAGTATAGATGCACCATATAAACAAGATAGGCTACATTGAGTAGGGTAGATTATTGCACATGAATTGCACATGTACGGAAGCAGGAACAGTAACAGTGTTTTCAGAAGTGGTTTGTTTTATTATCTCATGTCTTTAACCTAAAGCGTTAACCACGTGGCACGGACGGATTATTTTCATTTCGATGCGGGGCTTTGAACCCTCGAATCCGGCGAGCGAAGGTAAAGTAGAGAGCGTGTTTTCCCTCAGTCCTCGGGGAGGGTTTGGGGAAGAACACATCATCCGCCTGCCCGCTCTCCCGTGTCGCGCGGCGCAGCAAAAGACGCGCCCCCAGCGCCGCGCCGTGCGTAAAAAGGGGCAGAGCGAGCTCACCTGGAACAGAGAGACAGGCGGACAGGTACAGAGGAGCGGAGCCGGAAGAACGAGCAGCTCGACTTGCCCTGACAGCACTTTTTTTTTTTTTACTCTCCAACTCCAAAACATTACAGCTCAGTCTTTTTTTTTCTATCACCTGTTTCTTTTTTTTGTTTCCTTTTTTTTTGTTTTGTTAAATCGCGATTTATTGATGAAAGTGAGGCGGCAGCGGAGGAAACATGACAGAGCAAGGAAAGAAACTGATTCTGGTCGTGGTGGATGTTCTTTGTGTCTTTGTTGGTGAGTGAACTCTTCTCGTCCTCCTCTCCACAACATGGCTGAAGGTGGTTCGGTTAGTGCCAGGCTCTGCAGCGATCAACTCCGTGATTTGATGCAGCTGGATGAGAGATTAGGAAAGTTATTATTTTTTTTTCATTTTGGGGGGGAGTTTGCATGTTTGTAGCCTGTTGCCCAACACACCCGACGCATGATTTAAGGAGCTGTCACAGGTTGTTTCACGGCTCTTTCTGCATGATTGGAAGGAGTAATGAACTCCTTTTACTTCATACTCTTGAACTTCTAGAGGAGAATCGTGCACTTGGCGGTGGTGCTGTTTAAAACATTATAAGGCATCACTGGTCTCCTGTTGAAACAGGCCAGAGTCTTTCCCAACACTGAGTAAGAATGCTGCTGGACTCTTTGGAGTTAAGATAGGACACATATTATCTTATCTCACTTCCAGTCTGTCAAAATGCTGATTTGCCTCCTGATCTATATTTTTCCCCCCTTATTTCCTATAATGAATAATTTCCGGACTCTGCCATTGCATTCATGCTATTCTGCATATTTTTTCTTCCTGTGACCTGTGACCTTTTTTCCTGGCTGTAATGTCAGGGTTAGGAGGAAGAGAAAGATCATTGTTGATGAATCTTTCACCCTGTCATAGTTTAAAATCCTGTTTTGGAAATTGTGTGTGTGTGTGTGTGTGTGTGTACAAAAACAGCTTGTTGCGACTTGCCCTGGAGTCCAGAGACCACACAAAGCCATTAGTTGAACAGATTTGATATCTTCCAGCTGTTTTTAGTGTCACATCTGCTCTTATTCCTGACAGGAGACAGCAGATGCTGTTCTGCTGAGGGGCTGAACAAAGGGTTAAAGGTGCAGAGTTGGTTATTCTGAGGTGTGTTTAACGTGTGTGTGTGTGTGTGTACTGACAGGAAGGAATGATAATGACCCGTCTGCTGTTCAGCCCTCACTTCACACAAGATGTATGTTCATGTGTGTACACACCTGACTGTTGTGTAAAAGGTGGGGGGTGGTAATAGTCCATGCCTTGGAACATACGCTTGTTTATCACATTAAAAATGACAAATCTATCAAGCTATTACCCATGAAGTGGGCTGGAAACATTAAAAGTGTCTTTTTGAATCCATCCTCCCTTAGATGCTTGCTGACATTTTAAAGCTTTTTTTTATTTTTTTAAATCGTTGTGAAATCCAAGATGTGTTATCGGTTTCAAGTGCTGATTTAATGACGCAACTGAAGATTTCTCACTCCGAGGTTAGAGTGTGATTAATGCCGCACGTAAGTTAGTCAGAAGCCTTTGAAAGGTAAAGTCATGTTGTGGAGAGTTTTATGGTCCAGTTCATTTCTTAGAACATGGGTGGTAATGATCAAAATCTAGTGTAACGGTATGTTACTTCACATCACTTTAGCAATCTGTATCATATCTGTATGTGTCTGGTTAACTCAAGTGAGAAGCTGTTGATTTGAAAGGGGGAAAAAATAAATCCACACTGATAAATATTGTCATGTTTTAATATCAATGTCACATTAATTGTGACCCCTTAATATGAACCAATAAATGTCTGTGTGACCCCATGTCAAAGGCTGCAGCTTAAAGGTCGCGAGTGCTGCAGATTTTCTCCTCTTGGTTTGTGATGAATAACTGAGGAGGTGAAAGTAGACGGTATTTCACAAGAAAGACTTTACACCGCAACACAACTTACAAAAACAAATCTTTCTCGCATATTTTAATGGTTGCTTTGAAAAAGAAACATTAAAGGGGTGTGACTTGATGTGGAATCAATCATAAAAGACCATAGCTTTATTATTTATAGACATTTTAGTTATGAAACACTTATGACACAAACTTCACAGAGCTAAGGATTATTATTGTTTAAAACCATATGGTGGTTATAATTTAGACAATTAATTATTATTTTTTAGTTCATATTTTTCTTCTTTTCATCTTATTTGTATAACCGCTGGGGTTTCAATACAATACTATTCAGAAAAGTCAAATTCTTTTGATTATTTTGCATGTGATAAACTACCTGTTTATCTCTGGAACGCTGCTTTAGGCCACACTTTTGTGACGTCCAAACAAGTAGAATAATTCACTGGCCCTTTTTATTGATATGTCCTATATATGTCCACCAAATGTCCCGTATCGCAGCCTTAAAGCTGCATTTGTTGTGAGGGAAACTATGAAGCCTGAATACAAGTCAGTGCATCGTCTTTCACTAGAATCTCCTCACCAGAGCTATGCAGCCACAAGTGGAAATAACTCAAAACCTTATCTGAATTATTTTCTTAGACCTTTTCAACTTGGAGCTTGAGCTTTATCTGTATTACACCATCTCAGATGATATTAAAATGATATCAATGTTATACTGATTTATCCCCTGGTTGTAGTTTATCACAAGATGTCATGGTAGCTTAATTTTCCCATCCTCCAGTATGCTTGTATTGTGTCCTGTGAGAGCTGTGGTTGATTCATGCATTTGATCTCCCCCCCCACCCCTCCATTTAGAAACGTTTTCTGGTGGGTGTGTGTGTGTGATATGGCTGGAATGTGCTGAATGTCCAGATTGTAACTGATCTCTGAATCTGGTCAGTGTTTTATTTCTCCCTCTTCCCCTTTGCAGTCAACCCTCCATCCTGCCATTATTTGTTACCACTGCAGATAGCAGATTAGTAGCTGAGATGTTAAACCAACTTTACACACACACACACACACAGATGCATCCTCAGCAGAACGAAGTTACACTTTGACACTTTGAGCTCAGCTTTGAGTTTCATTTTGCATCAGTAAAATTGTCAAGAATGGCAAAATAAACTTTTCTAAGAACAGATTGCTTTCTTTTTGTTTCACTTTTCCCCTTCATTCCTCATCCTTTTTTTCCCTTAGTCATCCATGGAGCAACACTTTCAAAAAGCAGCAACCGTCCAAACCGATCAAGTCTGATCTTTTCTCTTTTTGTCCAGACGATCATCATCCTTCACTTTTACCAACGCTGTGCAAATCTGTCTGAAGCTCATGTTTGCTATTGTCTTTTAGTGTTGTTCTGAATGTATTTGTACATTATGAGACAGTGAAGAGCTGTAGTTTTTCCCACCAGTCAACAAGAGCGAGCCCAGCTGCTCCAGAGGCATCACTGGGATCATAGTTCAAACATCACTGTTTTTTTTATGACTCCAGTAACTTCTTTTTTGTGTGTTTGTTTGGGTCCTTTGGTCTTAACCAGGGTCAAAAGGTGGTTTGATAATGATGCAAGTAGTTTTCACACAAAGAAACGGATTCAGATAAATTTGACATAAGGGTCAGCGGTCTGAGGAGTTGCATATATATATATTTATATATGTCACTTCATTATCTGGCGTGTATCCACAAACCATTTTGACTTGAGTTCAGTGTCCGGAGCCAAACCGCAGGTCAGTAACCTCTAAAACCTAAAGGCAAAAACCAGTCATGAACTTGGATGACTCACTTCCACATCCTTATATTTAGATTCTGGGGTCACAGCAGCATTTAATTTAACTAAAGCTTGAAGGGAGGAGAGAGTGTGAATTTTTATATAAACGTTCTGGTCGGCCACGAGGTGACACACTAGAAAATATACTTTTCTTGGGTGGAAAGATTAAAAAGTGTCGCCTGTACTTGATGATATAGATCGCGCTTTATTATCAGTTAATCTATGAAGTAATTTACTTGATTATATCGAGTAAATGTTTGGTTTAAATGTGCCCGTGAATACCAACAAAAATTTCCAGGATTCCAAAGTGCCGTCTTAGAATGTCAAATATCTCAAAGTCTTTACTTGTGGACGACTTAAAAATGTAATGAATGGTTTAAGGCTCAAATCTGCACTTGGAAAATGAAAGTTTATGTGCGTGACACTCATGCAAGTTTATGATTTACTGAACAGTTGTTTGTTTGAAGGGTTTTGTAGCAGCATTGTGGCGACACGCGTGACTGGAAACAGCTGTTGTTTGTCCCTGCAGAAATTTATTTATGTGCCTTTTTAAAAAAAAAAAAAACATCTTGCTGACAGGTTTGAGATGCTCCTCCATCTGTTTTGACACACACACACACACACACACGAAACACTGAATCTGCTTCTGCCAAGCATGTGTCAAAGTGAAGTGCGATGTATTGACTTTGTCTCTCTGACATTCCTGTGTGAAAATAAGAGACACACTGAAAAGAAAGCGTGTCTATGTTCAGTAAGCTTTTGGACAAATGCTACTGTACATACTGTGTGTGTGTGTGGGTGTGTGTGTGTGTGTGTGTGTGTGGTTAAATATACACTCTTTAGTGGTTTGCGAAGGCTTCTCAGCACTGTGGTGGTTTACTGTGAGAACGGAGAATTATTTGTTTTCTTTGACCTTTGGTTAAAGGTCACATTGAAAGTTTCATGGTTGCCTCCCTTTTCAATTCAGTATGACATGA
This sequence comes from Lepturacanthus savala, assembly GCA_030544235.1. Classification (NCBI taxonomy): domain Eukaryota; kingdom Metazoa; phylum Chordata; class Actinopteri; order Scombriformes; family Trichiuridae; genus Lepturacanthus; species Lepturacanthus savala. The sequence goes on along the minus strand of CM060469.1, from coordinate 13,057,130 downwards.
AAACTCCAAGGTCGGAAAAGTTGATTGTTTCTATTTTTCGCTAAAGCTACACTAATCCCCTCTAAATCTATTTTTACAATAGAAAATGTTTGGCAAATTGATGAAATGTAATAAACGCAGACATGTGGCAGATTTGACATTCAGGTGCAGTTCTTCATGAGATGGTAACAGCTAAACTTTTAAATAAGAAATATTCTGTCCATATGGTACAATATGTGCCCTCTAAATGGATGGTTCAGTTATTTTTTAAGTATTTTAAAACAACAGTCAGGTGTTCATGAGGAGATTTTCCTTGCTGTAATCGTTCATGCAAGCTGTCAAAAGATCTCCTGCAAATGTGCTTTCAGTGTGATGGAATCCACAAATGGCCACACACAGATTGTGCAAAAATGGATTTGTGGAAGTGTGGTTGTGTTTTGTTGTTTTTTGTTTTTGCATAAAATTATCCCTTGGTTTCCTCTTACAGTGTTTCCATGTTAAGATGTGGTGGAACTACAGTAACAAAAAAGGAACCTGACACTAAAATACTGTAAAAGTGAAAGATCTGCTTGATTTGACTAATTTTAAAGCTTCATGTTCTTTACAAGGATGAATTCTCAGTTGAGAATTTGTCTCATGTTGGGTAGGGTGGACTTCTTTCTTTGTCCTGTATCTGTATATTTCTCTTTCTATCTTATCTATAATCTATCCCTCAGTCAGTGTTTGTTTTGAGGGATGTTGTTGCGGTGTGTGTGTGTGTGTGTGTGTGTGTGTGTTTCAGTGTGGTTGGATCAGGTCTGTTTTACTAAAGAGCACAAAGTCATTTATCTGCCTGTAACTTTCTCTATCCATTCATTTTTCCGTCTTCATTATGTCTCTTTGTTGTGTGTTGGTTCACAATAGTTTTGAATTAAAAACGACAAATTCAGTGTTAAAATGAAACATGTAGAAGTCTTGCAACATTTTGAGCCGCACCAAAACTTGAACTAGTGTTTTTTTTTAATAGCTGCTATCTAAGCCAAGAAGTTTATCGGGCATGATAACGTGACAATGCAGTGAAAACAGGGTACAATCCAACACAAAGACTCTGTAGTATTGTTGTATGAAGCAGTGACGCTCAACCTTTTCATGCAAGTGTTTTTCTACTTTAATGCAGCGGATATACCAAGAAAAAGCTTTTTTATCACCCAGTGTTGTTTAGGACTTTCCCAGGAAAAATCCCCCGGCCTAACAGGAAACAAAGCGCTTTCTTTCCACTAACAGTTTGCTTGGACTTGGTAGAAGATTAAACTCCCCCAACCCCCCCAAAAAATGATGAACAATGATAGCCATTATCATAGACAAAGAAAACAAAATGGAAACCTTATAAAAAAAAAAAAAATCCAAACTTCTAGATGCAGTGTTTACCAGGTGATCTCTGGGGAGGGCAGAGCAAAGAAGTTGACAAAATACACAAATAAAGGATCTTAAAATATGTTAAATATTATTTTTGCGGAGCGCTGAGCTCCTGCTGCAACACCCCAGTGTGACGTGGATCGCCAGTCGCGAATCCCTGCGAGCCAATTAAACCGCGAGGTCTCCCAGCACGGCGCTCCGTGATGAGGTTTACCATAAAGGCCTCAAAACAAACGTCCACATCCGCGGCGGTTACCTGTTTCTGGTTCTGTCCCCTGTAAATGTCTCGGGTATTGAGGAGCCGCTCATCTTGAGGACTGAATAACAGGAACACTTCCCACTTCCCGCTGGGTCAGAGGTCAAGGGGAAGTTGTACTTGTGTCTGATCCCAAATTCCATCATGTTTATTTTCTCAAAGTGGAATCGGGGGGGGGGGGGGGGGGGTGTTCTTGCCAGGAGATTGTGAAAGGGTAAAACAATACTTTCCCTTCTTCCTTTTTTTTTTTTTTAAATGTCTCCTGGACATTTTGTTGCGGAAGGAAAAAAAAAAATGAAGTTAGCAGAAACTTTTGTGAGAACCCATTTCTTAATTGTTTGAGGCTGTAAAAGTTCACAAAGAGTTTTAAATCAATTTGAATGTTAAATGTCAGCGTTGAAAGAAAAACGATCTCCCACAATGGGCATTAAGAGCCGGCTTCACCTTCAGGTAAAACGGTTTTGATCTGAAAACACATTGCCGAAGGATGAAAGAACTTAGCTATAATAGGTTAAAAACTCTGTAGTAATCAGTATGGAGGAAAAAAACGGCTAGTTATCGATGTCGAGAAAGCCGTAAAATTCTCTGTATCGGCTAAAATCAAAGACGGAAACCGTTATGTTCCATTTTGGGGTAAATTCAGGCAGAGTTATGGCCTCCTCCACCAGGCCTCTGGTAGTTGAGACCACCCCACCAGCACGGGCCTATAAAAACACGCCAGGCCTTCTGGAATAATAGAGCAGATAAAAACAGCCTGTCCCACTCAGATAATAGGGGCTCTCCATGGGCTCGCCTCCCAGGGACTGTTGGAGCATGTTTGATACGAAGGGGAATCGACTTCCTCGCTGATTCTGTTGTTAAATAAGCTTAGCGGCGCTTATTGTGCGTGTGTGGTGTTTTGAAGGCCCTTGCCCGACTCTGTCCACTCACATCTCCACCCTGGCAGCGCGTAGCCACCAGAGACTTCTGTCAAACAAGCAGTCCCTTATCTAAATGTTATCCTTGTACCCTGCAGAGTAAACAATGGTTGGGCCTCGGTTCAAAGAGGAGCGGAGAGCACGCTTGACCTGCTGGAATAATGAACTCTGAGATGTGAAGAGTAAAAAGGGAGGTGTGTTTTTTTTTTTTTCTTTTTTTTTTCAAAAATAAATTCTCTTTATGAGGAAATCCCTTCTTTAAGGCCATTAGTGGAACTTCTAAAGGAAAAAAAGGGAGGGGGTGGAACACGACAAATATTATAAAAGTTCTGCAGCTTGTCTTTCTCTATGTTTACAAGAGGCAAAGTACTTGACGCTTGTGGGTGTAGCAGACTGAGCTGCTTAAAGAGACAAGTGCCCTAACACGATCTTAATCAGTCATCATTTTCAGACGTGCTTCATGGGTGAATGTTGCTCGGTAAATATACGAAATTTCTATTCCTTATTGACATTTCCCTTCAGTAAGCTGCATCTGTATGTTTCGTGTTATGAGCAGGGTTTCCTATCAAAGATCCTATCAAAGTTTGTGTGACGCTTAACAAACATGTTGAGTGTGTCTCCTTCCTCCATAAAACGTAAGCAAAGTCGGGAACGGCGGGGGGGGCGTAACACAATTACGGTCTCGAAGTCGTTTCGCGTCAAGCCAATGAGGGCCGACGACAAAAGTTTGACCATCTTTGGTTTGATGGACTGCAGCACGACCCGGTGGAAATTTCCCTTGACGATACCATGCAAATCTGAGGCCAGGGCTTTCAAATGACCTGTGATATGTGGGAACTGCTACAACATGCCATTTTCACAAATAAGATAAGAGGTTAGTGATGCACCAAACTTAAAACTTGTAGCTGAAGCAAAACAAAATCAAATCAGAATACCAAAAATCAAATGCGGTTGTTAGGTTTTCACTATTTTTTTTTAAATAATATATTTCATAAATGGTCTAGAATAAATGTTTAGACATGTTTTTCAAAGAAACTGCCTGCATCGTATCGTGTGACAAGATCAACGTTCTCCACGACCCCACGCCTGATCATCCAAAGCCGTGAACTCCATCACCTTCTTTGTGATTTGTTTGCTCTGGTGCTGTCCTTTGCAAACTTATTTGACATTTCAAAGACGTTGGGCACGGACAGAATGGGCGTACAGTGACCAGTTTTCTTTTTAGCTGCTGTAGTCGTCTTTCTGTCGTACTCTGCATGCTACTCGGGGTGATAAATGACAAATTAAAGCAGTAGTGTTCAAGTTCTTTCTAGAGGAACCACCTCTAGATTGGTTCAGCACTCAATTCTCGCTATCCAACACTTTAACTTGCACTCATAAATAATTCTGCTACCAACCAGTTTATCTGTGGAATAGATTTTTTTTTTCATTGCAGCTGTATTGACATACATTAGGTAAATATAGGTGTTACCAATGCTACTAATTAGTGCAGTGGAGCCTTTCCAATGAGCCAACGTGCACAATAGCAGCACCCTGTCTCTGTTTAACACCAACGGAACCTTAACTTCTTTACCTTCTATTTCATGTCAATATGGCTGCCGCGTGATAAAAGGTCATAGCATGAAGCTGGTGGCAGGAATGTAGTTGCACACATGCATGAGATGCAAAGCAAACGGGGACCCGCCTATCAAAACATTGCTTCACGGCGGCGCTTAGTCGTCATCATAAACTCCACGGGGTATCTTCAGGAATATTTTTCAATGTATCGCTGTTGTTTTGTTTGATGTCTGACCGGGCTTAGCTCATAAAATGTAAAGAATTGTAACCTTTTAACACTAGTATAAAGCCTAGACTGGTTGTAATATGTTGCGTGTTTTGCGACTTTATAAATGTTCTCAGACCGACTAAATTAAATGCATATGGTGAAACTACTCATTTCATGGATATATTGATGGATATATAAGTCACACAGGAAGGGTGCGTTTGATATTGTTTCTATCAGGTGGCAGCAAAACACACAAACCCGGATTTGGTCTTTAGGAGTAGTAGCATTTATTATATATTATTTTATAGTTTTCAACTGGAGAAACCGATGTATTTATTGTTGGCTTTTTTCTGTTCTATTTTATTAGCTTTTTTTTTATTCCATTGTTTTTAATTGTTTGACTGCTATGTGCAGCACAGTGTGGCACATGTGGTCGTTTTCTCAGAGCTCAGTGCTCTTTACATCACGTCCTGCAAACGGCACGCTCTAGCCAGGCCCCGCCCCCTCGCCTTAACCAAACACAGCATTTCCAGTATTTGTGAAAGTGTCGGAGACAGACAATGTCTGGTGGTGTGCATCATGGAGGAAACGGCAACTCTGGACGGTGTTTGAACTTAATTCTCTGGACACTGTGCACAGAGTGCATATGTGAATGATGTTTAAATTAAAACATGCATATGGAACATGCATTTTTTTTTACCCCACAAAACATTAAACCTAATGGAGAATTCCAGGTTAACATTAATTGTGATGATGTATCCCTTTTCACGCAAGACAGCCCTCAATTTTTATTTAATAAATTGGATTCAGTCAGTTTTGTCCTTCCATGCTTTCATACATAAACCTCTTGGGACAAAGTCTGCAATCACTTTCATTCATTAATTCCCTTTATTATGCCTGCAGGCTGCTGTATTGTTTGTAGCATGCAGCAGATGAGAGTATCAACCTGTAAATGTTAACACCTGTCAGGCTGCCGCAGTGTGTATGATCTCAGGTTTAATTCCTACTCTTGACCGGTTGTGATGTCACCCACATATGTGCATGACCTCATGTCGGCATTACAAAATTACCTGTCTGGAACATGCCTTTCTTTTTTATATATATATTCATATGGGTTCGTTTAGTCCTGCCGGCCGGGAGTCACACACTCTGCAGGAAGGAAGCAATCTGATAAGTGGAGAGCCACTTGTACAACATTACCCAATAAATATACAACTCCTGCAACAACGCCATCTATTCCTCTCTATGAGCCCAATGAGGACTTGAAAACAGGAAAACTATTTAAGGGTTGTAGTGAAGAAAGTTCCTGACATCATGCATGCCCTGTAGATAAGTATTGACAGACTATTGTCCTGCTCAGATTTAAGAGACGGGTTTATGTCCTTCTGCTGCATCGACAATACTCTGTCTTTTGTTTGTGCTTGTAAAGAAAACTGTCAAACTAAATCTGTCATGTATTTTTAAACGTCTGTAGCTTATAGAGCAGTTTTTATCTGTCAGGGGCGAGTTTCTGTTTGCATTCAGTGCTGCACATATCTCTTTAGGTGCGTGTGTGTGTGTGTGTCCCATTCTTCAGATCCCAGGCCCTCGACTGTGTAAACGGTGCCCCCGGGGTCAAAGGTCAGGGCTGTTCTGCCCAGTGTGTATCCACGGCGACAGGCTGTTCCTCTGTAGAGATTTAATGCGACCTGCAGAGGTGAAGTTGTTGCCACTGAGCTCCTGCTGATGACAAATTAATTTACTCTGCAGAATTGGACCCTCCGCTCGTAGCCAAAAGATTAGTCCGTCGCTGTGTTTTTAGCTGTTTCCTGAGCTGCACTTCATTGTGTTGTGGTTCACTTGTCAACACAAAGCTGAAGGGTCTGCGTTGCTCTCAGGATGGACCTCAAAGCTCTTTACAACACACTCTGTGAACTGCAGAGAACACAGTGCTGCTGTTTAAATGCCTTCAATCGCTTTTAGCAGTCACAGTAGCTTCTACTTTAATAAATTTTAAAAAAAAGTATATTTTAAATGTATTTTTTATTAAAAACCAGAATAATTTGAAGTAACATCACTTCTAGTATCTTTAGTGCTACGGTTGATATATTGTGCATCTTTTCTGCATTTTTTTTTTTGGTTAATTATGTGCTTTCAGTGCAGACCCTAGTAAACATCTTTTTTGTTTTGTTTTTATTATATGTCGATAAAAATTATCCACAGGATATTGTTTGTGACCCTGTGCTTTTTACCACTTGCTCCACCTTCTTGGTTGAAAACACTGACTCATGTATCCCATTACTGTCCCTAAATAAGCAGTTCTCAAAGGGTCCCTAATTAAACCATGGCCCCACATTTGATAGCATTTTTGCTTTTAGATTTTCAGAAAGTGTATGAAACCATGACCAACACATTCATGCACTGTGTCACTGTGTTACAAATGAATGGGGTAATAGGGGAAAATAAACAGCTCCTTTTTGCTGAGGACCCCTTGGACCCCGCTTTGTGAACCACTGCTCTAAATAAGCATCATCTCTCTCTCTCTCCCTCCAGCGGCTCTGCCCTCAGCCATCCTGACGCTGATGTTCACCCCGTACCAGCGAGGAATTTACTGCGATGACAAGAGCATCAGCTATCCCTACAGGAGAGACACCATCTCCCATGGAGCAATGGCTGCCGTCACCATCACCTGCTCCATAGTCATCGTGAGTTACAGAGAAATACAAACTCAGCCTTACAAAAGCATCTGTTTATCTATGACTCATCTATCTCTGTTTGTCAGATCAACTTTCAGGCATTGTTTCCACATAGCCTAATGGTGTATATCATTTTTTTTTTGTAGAATTTTTGGATGGATATTCAAAACATCATTATCATTAAAAGTTAAAATCCCATAGACTTATGTATCACAGTGCTATCCTGTATCAGCACATTTGTTAGAGTGTAAAGCTCCATATCTTGGTGCTCCTCCTCATGTTGCTTCCCAGCGCTTTAGTTACAATTCCATGCCCCATTGTCCCGTTTCTTCCTGCACCGATGGTGCAGCCAATGTAATGAAAGTATTGTAACGTCTCTCAAAAACCAGACGCTAACATGTTTGCTGATTTAGCTGCTACTTTATTCCTCATCCTAACACAGGCTACTGTGAAGAACCCAGAGCGTCAAGAAATCCCAGCGCTATCACCTATAACACAACAGAATCTGGGCCATAACTCATTTATTTAAAAACCCATGTAATGGTACCATGCCCAGGTTGTTGCACTATACAAGAAAACGGACTTATGATAAATCTCTTACTTTGTACTATTTTACTTGGTCTATCAACACAGTTTCAGAACTGATGTGTAGAGTGACATTTACACTTTCAACATAAACATAAATTGTAGCCGTTTGCTTACAATAACTGTCTCTCCTTATCAATATATGTCTGTCTTACACAATGTACAATTTGTCTATTAAGACTATGTAACAATCCAACACACCCTTATTTGGCCAAACATGAAAGTTCTCCTTAAGCTTCCACTTTTCTATAGAAATGCATACTTCCTACGGGCACTGCACTAGTTAACACTGATATTTGCTCTTCTTTTCCATTCTCGACACAGATCACTACAGGAGAGGCCTACCTGGTTTACACCAAACGTCTGCGCTCCAACTCCCAGTTCAACCAGTACTTGTCGGCTCTCTACAAGGTGTTGGGCACCTTCCTGTTCGGAGGAGCCGTCAGCCAGTCGCTGACCGACCTGGCCAAGTTCACCATAGGTCGTCCCCGCCCAAACTTCTTATCCGTGTGCGCCCCAGTCGTCTGTAACGGATACATGCTGCAGATCAACTGTACTGGCAACCCGCGCAACGTGACTGAATCCAGGTGACTGAACCCCCTCTTCTCTTTTTAATGTGCTATATATATATATATATATATATATATATATATATATATATATATATATATATATATATGAGAGAGATTGATTGATTTCTAAGATGAATTAACCTTTTTTTTTCCCTCTTTGCTGCGGTTTTGCTCCACAGGTTGTCTTTCTACTCCGGCCACTCATCCTTCGGGATGTACTGCATGCTTTTTCTGTCGGTAAGTGCGTGAGACCCTCTGCATCTGTGAACTGTCTGTTATCGGTAAACAGACAACTCACAACAGGAGGTGGCGGTCGACAAAGACTCACAGCTGAAGTTTAAATAACATCATTGTTGTAATCCTACACACTGCACAATGACCGGAAAGATGACCGATTCAGCGCTTCATCTTCTGTCTCAAAGTCTCAAATACATTAAGAGTTTCTGTTCCAGAGCAATGTCTAATATAGTCTGCATTAAAAATTAAACTGCATATTCTCATGGCAATTAAGTATCATTGTCCTCAGCAAAGCAAAGTTTTTCCTATTAAATGAACACTTGGGTATTTGTCATTAGTATTGTGTAAAATTTCAGAATTCTGGGGAAAAAAAAAAAATCTAAATTTCAGTCAATATTTCTAGATTTAATATTTTTGCTTCGATATTTTTCTATTTCTTCTATGTCAATCTTTTTTATCGCTTCTAATCTTAATCTGTTCTTTTGGTGTTTTAACTGTAGAAAAACAAATCTTATAGTATCCGTATTTGTTTGGATGTGTTCAAACTTGAACAGAAGTGTAGTTTTTAATGAAGATAACTTTAAACTAATCAGAAATATACTCTATACATTGCTAATGTGATAAATGACTATTCTAGCTGCAAATGTCTAGTTTTTGGTGCAATATCTACGTAGGTGTATAGAGGCCCATTTCCAGCAACTATCAGTCCAGTGTTCTAATGGAACAATGTGTTTACTCATTGTGTCAGAAGGTTAATGGATGATTAGAAAACCCTTATGCAATCATGGTAGTAGAGCTGGTTAGAGAAGCTACACAACTGTCTTTCCGTTTGATAAAAGCAAAGTTTGAAGGAAAAATTATTTCAAATACAAATCGTTGTCAATGTCTTGACTATATTTTCTCTTCATTTTATAACTCATGGTGGTAAATAAAAGTGTGACTTTTCATGGAAAACACAAAATTGTCTGGGTGACCCCAAACTTTTCAAAGCAACACATTGATTATGTTTGAAATACAGACTAAAAACCTTTACATGAAACTTATCATGAGACGTATCCATGCCCTAAGCAATACACCAATACAAAAGTTGAATATCGGTAACCAGTTGATTTTGATGTTTATTTTTATTATTTTTATGTGTGTGTGTGTGTGTGTGTGTGTACAGCTCTATGTCCAGGCCCGAATGCAAGGGAAGTGGACGCGGCTGGTTCGACCGACCATCCAGTTCTTCCTGGTGGCGTTTTCTCTGTACGTGGGATACACCCGTGTGTCGGACTACAAACACCACTGGAGTGACGTGCTGGTGGGGCTGCTGCAGGGAGCTCTCATCGCTGTGCTCACCGTGAGTACAGCGCCGCGTTCGGCGATCAGATCGGCTGAAGCTGCGTCCCATGTTATAGGGGGGTGTTTAAAGCATAACCGGAGGCGTTTGCTTTTATTTTGGCAGTCCTTACCTCGACTCCCACAGCAGCCGGAGTCCAGTCTGCCCTTATTTCTTGTGAAACAGTGAAGCAACTGTTTTTTTAACTCCATAATTGTCAAACTTAGCAGCAGGGAGTTGTCCTCAAATGGCAAATAAAGTAGCTAAACCCGTGGGAATTCCTAAATACATGAGCAAACACTGAGTCAAACGTGTTGCGTGCTAGATTGCTCGTTATATGGTGATTTTAGGATTGAACTGTTTAATTACATGGTTTTTGGATGATTCAGGGATACAAATTTTGAAGAACGGACCCCTTTATGTGGCAGATTTTTTATTGTTTTATTTTAAATATTTATCATTTAGAGAGCTTTGCACAGAATTGTTTTACCCTCTTGTCTGTTTGATGAACGTTACACCACTTTGTGTTACACCCTAATGGTCTTAGACACCGAATAACTAAACGTATGATGGACAACTTGCAAGCGGCGTTAAAGTTCCTGGTAAATGTATCCGTTAACATCCATATATCCAGGCTACAATCAAGAACAGCAGAATTGATGCCTAATTACATTAGTCACATGATATTTCTCAACTTTATGGTTTGAAAAGAAACACTCCCTAAACACTCCTCGGTGTGCAGCAATTTCACTTGTTACAATATGAATTCTCATAGCTGGAGGCTTTAAAATGGAATAATTAGAAACCGGAATTATTTCCAGGATGTTTGAACAACAATCTAATATCCGTTTAATAAATAATGTCCTCTACTCTCTCCTCGTGTTTTCCTGCTTTCCAAAGAAGCAAAACCATTCACTTTCCCTCTTCTTGTTCTTCCAGGTCCGATACGTATCAGACTTCTTCAAGGAGCGGCCTCCGCTACCGGACACGGCAGAGACCGAGCACCTTGAGCGCAAACCGGGCCAGCAGCCTCCCGACTCTCAGCACGGAAACCACTACAACTACTCCGGACCCGTATGAGCGCCCCCCCCCCCCCATGCTCTCTAAACAGCTCTGTTACCAAAGGATGTTTGACTTAAACAAGAGACAGAACGCGAAGCAGCAAACCACTACCTGGGAAAACTCCGATCCAGACCAGACCTGCTCCCTGTGGACTATTTCACAGCTGTTAAAACTCAAGATTCCCCAAAACCTGTTGGGACAGAAGCTCAGGCTGTCTGTGTGGCTTTTTTAGTTTGGGAGTGTGTCTATTAAAAAAAAAAAAAAAAAATGCAAACATGATGTGTCAGTGGGTCTGACAGTGTGCAATGATATGTATTTTTTTATCTTTTTTTTCTTTTTTTCACACTGTGACATAACCTGGAAGTGAGCAGAGACTGCTAAAGAGATCTGAGAAATTCATAAACCGCCACCCTAAAGATTTCTTTCTGTCCTTGAATGATAAAACCTTGGAGGTTGAACGTTTTGTTGCTTTCTGTAGTCCGAGAAGACTGTTGCTATTATTTACCTACACTGGAACTAGATTATATCAACCTGTCCCCTGACCTTTTTGTTTTTTGTCATTTTTCTCTGCAGATGTCTTTATATATTACTGTCGTTAGAAGTTATGTAACGATGGACGGCTCCAACTATATACATGATTATGTATAGTACTAACATTTCTATTGTTTATAACTACTGTATCTAATAAATTGTGTAGCTTTTAAAGAATGTATTACCACTACTTTGCTGTGATGTTACAGTGAAAACTTTTTGAACTGGCAAACATTGTTTCTGGATGTTTCTTTTTAAACAGATTTTGCGAGAGGGTGACATCGGTGCATCCTTGTACCTAAAGTGCTCATGGAACCAACATTTCACAGCGGGCGGATAAAGTCTGATGACGAAATCCACCTTCATGGACCTCTTCCTTCCCTCGTTATAACACGTGTAACCTATTGTGAAAATCATCCCTTCTTCAACCCATGCGGTTTTGTGCATTTTCCTCCATAAATATTAGCCAGTCAAATGTTGTTGTCTATGCGAGTGCTTACTTCTTGAACATGTGTTTTTTTGTTTTTTAATATGTTCCCTTTGAAATTCAACCCCTTGAAAAGAGCAGACTGACGCAGGGTTCATGTCTGGACCTGCCGCTGACGGCTGTGGGATTCCTCAGCACCAGAGGAATGAGGCTGTGGAGCCAAATCAGGTTTATTAGTAAGTAGTTGTCACACAGGATAAATCGGGGTGCTGTGAATATTTCTTTTTTGAGTCATTCACAAGTGATGATAATTTCTCAGACCCCCGATTTAGTCATGGGGATTTTTTTTTTTTTTTATTTCCCTTCTGAGATCTCCGGTCGCAGGTCTAATTTTCATTTCATTCAATATTGTAATTTTCAGAGGCTCTCTATATGGTTTTCAGGTTTCAGAATGATTGACAAAACATTACTGCTGTCCAGTTGGTTTGTTTTAATATGGGAAGTGTTGGTCGGTGCCTTTTTCTTTAAAGCAGCAAGGATGATGTTCTATGTCTCATGTTGATGGATCTAACGATGATCAGACTGAGAACAAATGGCAAAGCTGCCGTTCTGTGGTATCTGACGGTGCTTAGACCTTTTATTAGAAATTAGTTTTCTCTCTGGGCTGGGTGGGCACTACCTGCCATGTGGTTTTTAGGTTATATCTTTTCTTTTGGCATTTAATATTATTATCATTAGGTGTAGAAAATAGTGGTTTTGACATATTTTGCAGGTAGAGAACACCTCTGGGAGGAGTTGCTGTTCTAAAGATCAAACAGCTGGCTTCATTCCCCAGTTAGACGTTTTATTAAACTTAATAAATGCTTCTAGAGAACATCTCTGTGTGAAGGGAACCAGTGGCATGGTGGGCATTAGTTCAGGCTGTAAGGTGTCATCGACGCTGGAACCTGGGTCATCGAATATGTGAACCTGCAGAAGTGAGGATGATGATGAGAAGAGCTGATGTTTTGAAAAGGCCGACTAAAGTTGAACGACGAATGCTGGAAGTGTTGTGCCAGTATTATTAAAGTAAGTATGTTAGCTAGTTCAATCTTCTAATCTATGAAACCTCAGGAGGGACAGGTTCCAGGACAGGGATTCAAGACAGAACTGCATCAGTGACGTCGTACCATTACAAACTACTACCCACTCCACCAATAGAGCCCTTCACACTGTGAAATGTTGTCTGGTACATTTATCATCTTCACTTTGGACTTTTAAAAGAATTCAGAGAGCTCCCACTGGTGGATTTGAACCTGACAAAGAAAGCCACTACACCACAACTCCACATTTAGCACTGTTCTCCGGCCGTACGTATTTATCATCTTCATTTTGGATGTTAGATTTTTTTTAAATGAGTGCATCAACATTTTAAGAGAGTTCATCCACTGGTGGATTTGAATCACCACATGCCAACATCACTGATGCTTTAGGGTCGCAAACGAGCCCACAACACCACAAATACTCTTCTCACAAGGAGCACATTTCACTTTGGATGTTTTTTTGTTTTTTTTTAATAAATTCAGTAAAGCTAGAAGCCTCAAAACATCCAGAAGGTCTTTAACATTTTTTTGTATACAGGAGGGTTTGAACCAGTGTACACCTGCACCACTGATGCTTCACGTTTCCAACTTATCCCACCACACCACAAGTAAACTTCACACTGGGAGCGTTTCTTCGGGTGATCTTAACATCTTCACTAGATGTTGGCCTTTAAAACGGAGCAAAAATAAAATTCACGACCTCAAAACTTTATTTTCTTTGGGTTTAACGTTTGGATTTCTGACTTATAAAGAAGTAACTGGAGATTGAACCCACAACCACAGGGGCAGCAGACAGATATCAAATGTATGTTAGGTGTATGTCTTTAAAACAATGGTTAGGTGCTTAGTTGTAGGTGGAAAGATCAAAACAAAGAGGAAATACAGCATAAAAATGACCATTAACTTCTTTTGACCGATTTCTGCAGATGAAGTTTCATATTATATTCAGATGATCTTTGAAATATTTTTTTTCGGAATATTGTTTCATTTAAGGAATGTTAAGACTGAAGTCCACTGAAAAAGACAACAGCAATTTAATGTAATGATTGATGATAAATTCACCAATTAAACAATCTAAGTCATATTAACCTACAGGATAGGGGCCAAATCCAACAGTTGTTCATAAACCTTCGGTCTGTTTTATTTTAAGTGTTCCAAAAGTAATCTGAAATATTTAGAATTAAACTAAACCTACAGTCGATCATAAAGAACAACTCACCTTGATTGGTTGAAACTGCTCTTGGCAAAATTAATAAAGTCATGTGACCCATTTTTGTTTTTCAGGAAGAAAATTAAACTGAAATTCCATAAACACGAAATCAGATTTTTTTGGCAAATATATTTAAATAAGTGAAGAATATGACTAGAAATGTGATCTATAATATGTTTCATATCAAATGGACTTTTAATGATCAGTAACAGGAGGATTATGGCAAGAAAAACGTGTCAACCATTGTTTTTGAGGTTTTAGGTCTGATAAAAACTGAATATTTAAGTCTGGCTAGGTCAGGGTTAGGTGCTGAGTTGTCCTAAAACAAGTTACTAACACAAAAGGAATTTTGGAATGATTTGTAGTTTAATTACATAATTCTGTATCTGAGTCAAGTATTAGTACAAAACCTCATACCACAAATGGTCTCATCAAACTGCAGAGGAAATGAATCAGACTGAACATTTTATCAGGCTCCTGAACGCTACGTTTTCATGACTCCTCATCGTTGTCGGAGTAGTTCTGACGTCCTTTCACGTTTCTATTATTTCTAGCCATGTTTCAATCCTTTTCAGTTACCAGCCGAACACAAATGACCACTCTTCAATCACGTCTTTTATTTGTAAGGCACCAGAGAAGCTTCCTTACTGCTAAAAGGTTGATTCATTCTCATTAGAGTACACAGTTGCTTGTTTACATCTTAGTTTTTTTTGTTGTTTTTTTTTGTTTTTTGCCCCAGGTATCTTAAAATGAGACTGTGTTCATTAACACATTAAATTGGTTTTCTTTGCACAAAAAAAGGATAAAACATTTACAAATCTAGAAAACAATGTTAAGTGTTACTGCCTACTGAGAGAATGGGAGAGAAAAAACAGGAAAACAACATGGTATACAACATTGTGCCTCTCTTACTGTAGGCTTGTAATGCACACATACAACACCAAAGTCTTTCATGATACACACACGTTAAAAAGCAGCTTTGAAACATACAAAAATGCTTTAAAAAATATGTATATTGATATATTCATATGTATACAAATTGGCCCTTCACAGCAAAAACAAACACACATACCATTCATATGTCTGAGTTTTGCCAAGGAGGTTTTCTGCAGAGATTGACGTCAGCATAAAGAGCGCTAAAGACTAACAAATCTGTTCCCGCACTCGATATTAGAGTCACATCTCCAGGGCGTGAAACTCTTCAGTCGCCCCCCCTTCACCGTCACCAACCCCCCCTCCCCCTCTAACATTAGCACAGACAAGCAGAAGAAAAAAAAAGAAAAAAAACAAACAAAAAAAAAACAATAATAGAGCACTGAGCCACAACTTAAGTGCTTTTCAAAATAAAATACAGAGGAAAGATTTAAGCTCTGACTGCGGACGTGCAGACATTGCAGGTGGGTTGTCAAAGCTCTGGAAAGCACTCACATTACAGGGGAATAACAGCAGTGTACCGATCGTCGGCCCACAGTCAGGAACTGAAGACGAAGAAGAGGACAATAGACTGACCTGGACCTCTTTAGACGCTTGGTAGACATCGTCGTGCTGAGGGTCAATGAGAGAGCACTGCTGCCCTCTGCTGCTTGAACTGTGAAAACACTCATTTCACCTGTGTCCCAATTCCATACTAACTGCATACATGTTTCACCACTTTTATAATATACCGCTTTTGAAGTTTGTATTTTAAAAAAAAAAGCCACATTTAACAGTTCTATACTAACACGAAATTTTACACTTGCTCTTGAGTGAATTAAAATGAAACTTTGAAATTTACAGAGATGAGAAAAAGGTTCCTGGACCTGTTTCATCATGTTTAAATGTTTTCCTAACTTTGCTGTAATTCAATCTGCAATAACAGACTTGCATTAAATCCACTGATAATGGACACTTTTGTCCCGTAATTTAATTCGGCGTGGAAATGGTGGAGCTGCTCACAGGTGGAAAAGCACAAATTGTAAATAACAAAGAACAACAAATCCTCAGTTGATCTATCGGACAACAAAAAGTTGAATCGCTTTGAGCTTTCCATGTTAACTTGCCTGTCAGAGCACAACTAGTATCATTCCCTGTTAGTACAAAAGAGTACATTCATTTCTTGAATATCAAAGACAGTAAAAGAATGCTGTCAGTATGTATAGATCACATACTTTATAGAATGAGTGTGTAGTATGAAACTGGGACAAACTAAATTCAAAAGCAACTTTCTATTTTAAACAGGACACAAGAATTTTAGTCGCAAAGGCAACTTTTCATGAGAATCTTGCTGTGTTGTTCTCCGAGAGGGATGCTTGTTTGCTTACTGAGCTTTAGCCACTCACCTAGGACACATTCTTCATCGAAACAAGCGTAAATTAAAAAAAAAAAAAAAAAAAAAAAAAGAAAGAAAGGGGAGAAGGTGTTCCCCCCTGACAGTCATGCACAAGTTAAACAAGACAGGTAAAGACAGGTGCTTGAAACAGTATCGGCAAAAAACTGAAGTGCTCGGCTAGCTTGCAGAAATACAGTACTCTGTCTTGTACGACCGTCTGGCTCTATAAATCCTGCTCAAGTTTGTCTTTGATGGTTAAAGAGTAGAAAAGCACAGGGGAAATAATGGCAGGGGGAAGGGAAGGTGAGAAAAATACAAAAGGTGCTTCAAGAGAAAAAAAAATGTTAAATTAAACAAGTGTTTTCTTCTTTCCGAATCACATTCACTCAAGCACACACAGACACAGTTTTGAATGTCTAATTAGCCGGTCACTTCACGAAAACAACATGTGAAAATAAAGTCAATTTTTTTTTTCAGAGCTTAAATTCTTGTAATTTAAAGACGAGTCATGGTCATCACCATGTAGCGTGCAGCAGCAGCAGCTAGGCCTATGAAAACACAAATTAACCCCCAAGCTGGATATACTACAATTTGTACAAACTATAGGTTTTGAATGGAATTAAATCCCGTTCATTTGGGATTGAGGTACACAGCTGAGTGGATGCATCCAGTGGTTGGTCATTTGAAAAAAAAAAAAAAAAAAAACGGTTAAAAGTCAGGTGGTTTAAGTTTGATGGGCTTGAATGCACCCGACAAGTGAAATGTCCCTTTAAAAAAAAAAAAAAATCCCATTTAATTTCAGAAGATTTAATTTGGCTCCAGGTGCACAAGTGCACAGCATCACTGTCCCAACAGCTCCGGTCAACATTTTCAGGAAGCGTTGGGGGGAGGAAAAAAAAAAAAAAAAAAAGGTGATGGAGCTTTTGTACATTATGAATGGAGGGAAATGAGTTAGAAGTAACGGCCATGTTACCGGGACTGGCAGACAAGAGCCAGTGAGGAAAAATAAAAAATAAAAAAATCAGCGGGACTTAAGCGGAAGTGAAGGGGGGGGAAGGGGGAGAGAAACCAAAAAACAGATCTGATAAGAAAAACAAGTCAGAAAAATAAACCTGTGAAAGGCAGATCCATGTAAGGGAGACTGCTGTTAGCTTTTGTCCTCAACTCGTGCTCCGAATGGGAAAACATTTATCTTGGTTAAGCCTAACAACAGTGGCTTACACTTAAAAAAAAAAAAAAAAAAAAATCTATTTAAAGTCTAGAAGCCTGAACTGAGTCTATTACCACTAAATAATATGAACATTTAACTCTCGCTCTCAGCCATTCAGCAGTTTCATTCTCTGCACATCCAAACGGTTCCTAAGTTTCAACTCTTTGCTCGTCATCGTCCCTGCAGTTACTCATCTCAATAACCACTCAGCAGACAGGCAGCCCGACTTACATCAATCTCCATTTACAGTTACAGATTTACCTTTCTATTTCGCCCCAATGACAACCCACCCTCCAAACCTTCTTGCCACGTTCACGCTAGTCTGACTTGTCCCCGTCCTCTCCTCTGGGCGCTCTCTCTGCGGCCTCCCTGGCCTTGTCCTCCTTCACCGCCTGGGCCTGGCCGTGGGAGTAGTTGGCCAGGATGGAGGACAGGGACAGCAGGCTGGAGCTCGAGGAGACGGCGGGCATCGTGGGCGGGGTGAGGCCCAGGGGCAGCGGATTCACGGGCAGGGCCAGGCCCTGGAGCTGGGACAGGTGTTGAACCTGCAGCTGTTGCTGAAAACAAACAGGCAATAAAAAGGCAGCAGGTTAATACATTATACGACCTGAGGTTTCCGTGTGTACATATAAACAAACGTCATGTGATGTTTGAGCAGCACGGACTATGGACTGGGATGAATCGGGGTCTACGCTGTGGGACGCTGCTCTGACCTGCTGTGGTTGCACTAGACGTTACTGCTTCATAAATCCAATGGAAGGTTTTTAGAAGCAGTGTGTCAAAAGCAGGCTGCTCCTATCCTGTTCTAAACGTACTGTTTTCCTCCTGTGCACACATCATCTATTACAGCCTCCTCTGTTACTCTTCCTGAGGTTTCTTCCTCTCTTTTCCCCCCCAATTAAATATTTTCCTTGTAGGATGTGAGGGTCTAAGGACAGAAGATGATATGTTGCTGTCTCTTCAGCAGATAGATTTCTTATATTTGTTTAGAGTTACTGATATTTGTGATAAATTTACATTTGCAGCTTATTATGAATGCAAGGGAGGAAAAACACATTTTTTTTGGTATTTTTTTAAAATGTATTTTTGGATTACACAGATGTTTTAGAATAGTTTTAAAGTACCCGATGGCTTAAGCCTAGTTGCGTATGTATCTATGATGCAGACTCCTCTCAGACTCTGACGTTTCCACTTCAACATTTGCAATAAAAGCATTTTCTATTTGGTATCAATGAGTTCCAAACACACACACACACTCCATCCTGGTTGTCTAAAGTAGTAAAAAAAAAAAAAAAAAAAGTCCAGTACAAGAAAAAAACAGGCAAAAGGGAAAAAAAGTCTGGTACATGAAGTCCGGAATATGTTATTTAAGGAAAAATGTTTATCAGCATTTGCTCTTTGATCGGTAAGCTCCAGACACACGCACTGCATCCCAGTACAAGAATGAAAGAAAAAGCAAAAAAAACCAAACAAACAGGTAAACAAAAAGTCTGGTGCACACAGACTTTCTTTTGTTTTTTTTTCCTGGGGTACGGCTGCCACTGTGAAGAGGGAACAAGGATTCCACAGACCAACATGTTCCTTCTACACAGAACATCGAATGCACAAATCTGCATCGTGTTGACGGTGTAGCTACGTACACAGAAGTATAAACTAGGCTTTAGTTTGTATATTTTCTTGCCTGTCAATAGTAAACACCCAGTTTATGAAGATAGTGGAATAGAGAGGAGTATAAGTTAGCATAGTGCCCCGGCAACTGCACCAGAATGAATCACAGCGACATCGTCGTTCATGCATCTCACCCGTATGATGGAGTTCATCTCAGGTGGTGTGACCTGCTTGGCTCTTTCTATGGCACCCATGACTTGCTGCTGATGCTGAAACAAAGACAACACAGTCAGAAATAGCTTCACAATTGATTGGTAGAACAATCAGTCACTTCAGATTTTCTACTCATAACAATAACATCAAGTATTAAGCTTGTCAAAACTCTGATAGGAAAGAAAACACTTTCTCAGATGAAGTTTCTCAGTTTATATGTTCTGAGGTGGAGATGAGTTTGTCATTACCTCCTGTGACAGGTAAGGCAACACCTGAGCACAGATCCCGTTCAGTCTCTTCACAATTTCAGCCTGAAAAAAAAAAAAAGAGGAAGATTTAAAGAGAAGCTCAGACCAAGCGAGTAGCGCAGCTGGGATCATAGCAGGAGGATTGGGATTGTTGTGATTACCTGTTTGTGCATTTCAATGTTCAGCCCGTATGACATTTCATAGTACTGTAACAGGAGGAAAAGACAAAAATACAACTGGGTGAAGTTATAATGTCTGTTTCAATTAGTCGATTAATAGGTGATCAAAATGAAATTAATCATCGGCTCTATTGATAATGAGTCAACATTAGATTGTTCTAGTTTCGTAAGTTGTTAGAATTTGCTGCTTTTAATGCACTTTCTTGGTCTATATGACAGTAAATTAGGAAAAGACATACATGGTGATAAAAAAAAAATACACATACAGTTAAAGCCAAACAAGACTGATAATGGCACTGCGGTGTGTGTGTGTGTGTTTCACCACAGAAGCAGAACAATATGTGGGAGGCAGAAGACGACACAGATCAGCAGTATCACTTACTAAGAAACTTAGTATATTACAGGAACTCCGAACACAGGAACTCAACAGATAAAAAGCCACAACTCAGTCAGATGAGGACAGACGTACCATGATGTAGTGACGCTGCATCTCAGACTTTTCAGAGGCCAGTTTATCACACTCCAACTTCAAACTGGTGGGAAGGAATAAAAAGAAGCAGAAAACGTCAATTTGGATGTGAATATTCAAGACAAAATATTTAACTGACATTTTATCCGTTGGATTAAATGGACATTTTGAATAAGGAGGCAACATGTCTTCTTTTAAAAACAACAACAAAAACATTTTGGTATACTGTAACTTTATGAAACCGTGGTCAGACACGCCCATTACTTGCTGCTTCTGGTCTGATGTAAAGGAGGTGAGAACGTGAGCAGGGTTTCAACACCATACTTACATATTTTTATTGCTAATGTGACAATCATAGTGTCATGCTGACTTATAACAAATATAAATAGCCATAGGAGGAAAGTATTAAATAAATGAAAATGAACTGCCTTGCACCAAGCTGGAATAGATATACTATATTATTCCCAAAATGGGAAAGTACATAAGTACAGTATCCAACTACAATAATAAGTAAGTTATAGTTGTCATGGTCATAGTGAAACATGGAGAAAAACATTAAGAATAAATGTGTTCTGAGCACATAAAACACTGCTTCTGGTAACTGTTTGTACTGATGATGTGTTGGCATATTAGTGAAATGAAAGTTTTCAGTGTGCCGTGTGTGTGTGTGTAAAACTGTACCTGTGGTACTGTGCTTGGAGGAATTGGAACTCATCTTTGATACGGTCACAGGAGTCAGAAGTGGTGAACTTGAGAGGTTGACCAGACTGAGAGGATGCCTGGGAAACAAGAACAGAAAAATATGATTATTGTTCATAAACACACACCCATCTACGTGTAAAATACACTTACATTTGTGCATGTGTGTGTGTGTGTTTGTGCTGCTAAAAAAAACTGATGATTGCTTGTTTAGAAACAGCAGTTTAACCTCTGAGATTAACCCTTTGAGAGGATACATTAAATGAAGGTCGGCTTAACGGGGCTTCATGTTCATGCGAGTGCAAAACAAGATCAAAAAGGACGGCAGCATGTTTGACTAACCACATACTATCAATTAACAGAATAAACTAATTTATTCTACAGCTGCCTTTGACAACGATATGCGACATCTGTCTGCTCTTTCAGCAACACAAAATGTGGTGATTCGAGGAAATATGTTCACAGAAGGCGAGATTAAAGTTCGCCTACGCCGGCTGGCCATATGCGAAAGGTATTTAGAGGCTGCATTAGAGGTCTGGTTATGTATAGACTACACTTAAACCCATCGCTCCAAAACTGTAATCCTGGCTTTAATCACGGGCTCTAAACCTCATTACTCTCTAAATAAGTGGCACAAGGGCAAGAGGTTTCCAGTGGGATTATGGGACAAAAGAGAGAGGATGCATCGACACAGAGGTTGAATTTCATTCTGCATCCAGAATGCACAAGTTTAATATGTTTACTTTTAGTAGAATTACTGATTAGTTGAACTACTCAATGAATCCTTTAATCCTTTCCTTTCTAAAGAAAAGTTGAAATTTTAATGAGTTGATATTTTTCACTTTTTTTTTTACTAACAAATCAGATCAATTCATTTGTCAGATCAACTGAAGATTAAAATAATATTTTGGCAGACAAGGTGTTCACAATTGGGTAAATGATCAATGGATAATTTATTTAGTCGTTTATCAAGGAGAAATACTTATCCTAATATTCATTGTGCATAATCATCCTAAATGATTATATCTTTAGGTTTTTAAAGGCCAGTCAGACAAAATAATAATAATTTTAGGTCATCCAGATAATAGCCAGAATATAGTTGTTAGACGTCACTAAAAAAAAACGTAAATTATATCTGACAGACCTCAAAGAAATCCTCCAAGACAGATTAGCGGATTGGATTAGTGTTCTAAGTTTCATAAAAGGGCTTTAAGAGGAGAAATACTGCCACAGTAGAATTGCAGTGTTTAGGTTTCACTCTGTAGCGTTTCAACAATATGACGCAACCATTAAATGTATATTTGGTGCAGCCTTTCCTCCACCGCTGAAACACATTTCCGCCCCTTAAAGCAGCCCTCAAAACCAAACTTTTCACTCTCACTTTCAACCTATAATCTAGTTTTTGTTTTGTCTCTATTTAATAATATTATAATCTCTTGTAAAGCGTCTTTAAGCACCTAGGAAAGCACTATATAAATCACATTTATCATTATTAATCATATCTGTGTTTTTTGCAATGTCATTTTCTTCACTGTTTGGTGGTTGACAGTGATTTGTTTTTAGTATAATCCATTAGTCATTCTGCCTGAAAAATGTAAAAAAGTGTGGAATAATGGCCTTTACATGTTCTCAAAGCACACAATAATGTCCTCAATTAGCTTTTTTTTTTTATCCAACCAACAGTCCAAAACCTTTACTACTGAATTAATTGTTATGTAGTAAAATAAAATCAGGATTTTAATCAAATATTTTGATTTTGTTTCTTTAAAACTGTATAATTATTAGACTATTTGTTTTATATAGTCTATTAATTGCAATTTTCTATTAATTATTTCAATCAGTTACCAATTAATTTACTGCTTATTAATCAATCCATTAATTGTTCTATTTAAATTGATGTATCTGCAATTTCAACAGTTAAATGTCGTCAATGAGCAGATATTTGTCTCATTTCGCATAAAAGCAGATCTCATATATCTGAGAAATAGCTTGATGTAGGAAGCTTAAAAAATAATGAAGCTTCAGCTCAGTGCAGATTCTCATCACTATAAGTACATCTGTTTATGGCAGATGTACGACAGTGACAATTCAGAGAAAGCAACTACTACATACTATCTGTTTATCATTATTTTCCCTAGATGTTTCTCTCCGCATCTTGAATAGATCTTAACGCTCTTCTTTATGGTTTCTTAACAAGGGTTTAATGATTATAAAGCACTTCAAGCTGCTATACCAATACGGTTAATAACTATTATTTGAAATTCAGACCGATATTTGTTATTTTCATTAAATTATTTCCTGGATAACATTTTCCACGAGGTGTCCCAGTCGTTAAGTCAAAGGTTGCCTCTTGTTTAATCATTTCTTGCTGCACTTTGCTTTGTTGACAGTGGAAACAGCGATTTTAAGCAGGAAAAAAACAACACACGGACTCACTCAGCGACTCCTAACTTCAATTAGCTGTTTTGAGTCGTAGCTAGCTGCCGACATGCTAACGTGTGGAGCTGAATACAGGCGGGTTAGTGCCGCAGTTAGCGGCTAAATCACATTTTAAAGTTGTAAGCCGACGTGTATTCTCAGACGTGACGGTGCAGAAGTCGTGAGGAGGTGTTGAGGCTTTGTGAGAGAAGCTGTCAGCTCCCTGCAGCTGCGGCGTTAGCCTCACCACCAGCTGTAGGTCGGCTGCTAGCTAGCGTTAGCGCAGCTCCCAGTTTAGTTTGCGACTAGTTCCACTAACCAACTTACCGAGTGCCTTGATTGAGGAAACATCATGTCAGCAGTGTGTGTCGCCGTGTCTCCTCAAGTCTAACCAGATTACCAGGCTAGCCGGCTAAGCTAACAGGTCCCCAGATATTAGTGTTTAAATGATTGGAGACGCTATTCGCACTTTGTACTCTGTCATCGTTTAAAACAGCGTTAGCTAGCGTCAAAGCGGCAGCGGCCACGGATCGTCTTGTCGTCTTCACGGCAGGAAACCCGCCGCGTGCGAGGATGAAAAGGCTAACACACGAATAAAAGGGTCTTCAAAGGAACATCAGTTTTTTTTTTTGGAATAATGTTAACGTTACGCCTCCCCGGGGAAACCCTGGATGTTGACACATGAGCCCCCGACTTTCCTCTGCTTTGAAGAGAAGAGCAGCATCACCGGAAAACAAACCGAGCGGCGGAGGAGCGGGCGCCCCGCGTGACGTAGAGCGGAACTGACGCTCAGCGCCGCAGCACCGAGGCGCATTGATCTGGTGTCTGTTTCTGTGCTGCAATACATCTTTAAACAACAATAATTATTGTAAAAACAAGTACATTAATTAAAGTACAGTACAATAAAAGGAGGTACTTGTACCCTTGTTCTTTACTTGAGTATTTCCATGTGATGACACTTTATACTTCTTTTTCTTTTACCTTTTTTACTTCTTTTTCTTCATTACATTATTTGCCACTTAATTTTTATATTAAAAATATTTGACATTTTAACTCTTAAGGCATCTTTGATAATACATGAATATTCTAACTTTTGTTGGCTTTTTTATCATAATGCATTTGAGTGAATGTTCTGAATGCAGGATGTTGCTATAATAATTATTATAAAGCTTAGCTTATATGATATAATATATATCATATATGCATCATACATATATATGATGCATTTATATATATGATACAGTAATACAATATTACTATTTCTCCACTTTAATGACCTGTAGTATTAAAATGCTCTTACATTTATTTGTTGGTGATAAAACCAAGTATAGCTAATATAATATATATATATATATATATATACTTTTATACACTTTTATTTTTGTACTCAAAGTAAATTTTGCTGATAATAATTTTGGAATTTTACTTAAGTAACATTTTGAATTCATGGCCTTTACTTGTAATGGAGTATTTTTAGACAGCTGTATTTGTACAGACAGAGCTACAGGAGCCCAGAGAAGAGGCAGCAGGCAAAGTCAGTTTTTTGTTTATTTATTTATTTTTTTAATTCACTCTTTCTGTTGCTGAAACATGGCTGAACACAAGACATTTAGAAATGGTTTCTGTTGGGATCGGAGCAGGATTAAAGCACATGCCTGGGGCCTCATTGCTACTAGGCACCCAGGCAGAGGGGTAATGAACATAAACCACCTACATTAAATAATGTTTAACATGCGTTTTAATATATAACATGTTTGATATATTTGGTCACTTTCCTGCAGCTTCTGTCCTCCACTGTTTCAAATGTTTGACGACTCATGGGCTTTTATAAAAGTCTATCTAATCAGCAATGTAGTTGGGGATTTGATTTTCTCTTGTAATTGTAATTAAATCTCCCTTGTAATTGTTTAAAAAAATGTTTCACTTGGAATTAGGTAAAAACAAATGCTTTAACTTTCATTTCGCTGGCCTTTAAAATGAGTCATTATGACTATGAAGTTGTTATGTCACAACTATACATTCACTGGTCATTGAAGTTCACTATGACTATACATTCACTGGTCACCCCCACTTACAGCCATTCAAATCATCCTGTCAGAGGAGAGGCACGTTAATATTAAGGAGACATGAAACAACCTGTTCTTTCTAGAATCTGAGAGTAAAGCTTGAGAGAGGACATGTAAAATTACATTGAGATGATTCTTGGTGCCTAAACACACACATATAGCCTGTTAAGGATATCAACACTGCAACCAAGGAAAAGTGTACCATATGGGAACTTTAATAATAAAATAATAATACATATTTAATTTGTACCACACTTTTCATTTCAAGTGGCCAAGCAAGCATAAAGAATGTGTGTTGGTATTTGATACCATAAACACAACAGAATCAAAATATAACAAAAATAAACTAGTAAAAATTAAGTAGTATTTAATTTGAAACAAAATGAATGGAATAAAACTATTAGACTATTGTGCTGTGGATAAAGATGTGAAGTGTATGAAACAAGAACAATTAATGTGATGTGTACAATAAATAATTGGAATATGCAACAATGAAGGTTGACTGCAATATATAATCCTAAATCCAGTTGGAACAGCATCTATATATATATATATTTTTTATGAAGCTGATAAGAATATATTATATCTGCTCCCAATGCCATTCTGAAATCCACATGGTGTTTTCTAATCATATCAGAAAAGAGAATGCAAATATCAAGCTCAGATAGAAAGTGGCCTGTAAAAAAGTGCTCCTTGTGCGAAAATGTCCTAGTTTAGGTGCCTTTCCTAATGTGGGACAGTTCAGGCCAGAACCTGGGACACTCATTGGGAGGATGAAAGGTGTGAATCGCCTTAAAGTGCATGCCAATGTCTGGACATTTCATTAATTACAATGATTTTGCAGTTCCAAATATAGTATTAACTTATGTATATCTATTAGTAACAACAGCCTATAATCTGGAATGTACTTAAAAATAATGACTTTGATCTCTAAATATTTTTTGTTATATTACACTAACCCTCAAGTAAACAGTAGGTCTGTCATTATTACCCCTATGTGACAAGGTAAAGGGTCAAATTAATTTGACCTCAGGGGGTTTCATCACATATACTGTACCTTCATAATATTTCATTTTTCTCATGTTTTTGTTTGTTACAAACATTTTGTTTGTGAATAAATAGTTAACATAGTTTAAAAGACTGTGTTTGTTATTAGTAACAGCATATGTTATATTAAGATTTGAATTATATATCATTTAACACTTTTTTTTCTTTTATCCTTTATTGTAAACATACTTAAATACAATTTTTGTTATTATCAGCACTCCTGTATCATGTTGTGTACTATTATTTGTTGAATGAAGTTTTAGATAAAAAAAAGTCCACGTCTATGCAGCTAGTCTTGTACAGGAAGTCAAAATCTGGTTTTAAGACATTCATTATGTCATTTATATTATACTCACATGAAGAATGTTCCTAAGTTGTGTAAAATCACATTACCACAAACTGACTGACTCATACAGGAAATCTGACCTGAATGGAGACAAATAGTATTCATTCATTGCAGGAGAAGCCTGCTGTGGCTCTGGAATATAATAAAGCTGCCATGTGAAGTCTGAAGGTGGAGGCTACAGGGTACGTTTGCTGGGTAGGAGAGTAGGAGGGTGGGTTATGCCATTTGAAAAGCACCAAGAAAATACTATTTAATTTTAAAACACGAAACAATTTGGGATTTGTATTGGGTGAAATTAGCACGCTTACAATTTCCATCAGTTTGTGCCCCAACTAATGTCTAAGGTAACCCTTAATACAATGAGTGAACTCAGTAATATTTCAACTCAGACTAGCAGTGATTTATTTAAAAAATGAAAACTAATCAGCCATTATATTAACCATTGCATAATCGTTTCATATTTTCTGGTTTCGGCTGCTCGTGTGTGACTATGTACTCTTTTTTTCCCCCCTTTGTCATAGGTCATTTAATGCATTTAACGTTTTGGATTGTTAGACAAAACAAGCACATCGCAGAAAACACTGTGACATTTTAAGAAATCGTTAATGCATTTCTCCACTTGTTTTTATTCATTTGAAAGACTGAAATGATTATTTGATAACGAGAATATCCATTAGTTGCTGCACAACCTCAGATTTTCTTCAATACAGTGTGGCTCACAACTTCGAACATACAAAATCATGAAACCCACTCAACACGCACACCATCAGCAAGTATAGGAACAAATTTATTTCAATTTAAAACAGATACCTTGTCATTATGTTTCTCTCTTAGAAGGCGGCAATGATCATAAGTCATGTTCATGTTTGAATGAGGATCAGGCAACAGTGGTTGAAACAAATACATGAAACACGTAAAAAAAAAAAAAAAAAATATGGCAAAGAGTTATGTAAATCAATAATCGATAATAACCAACTGATTGGAACCCCTTCATCATCGAGGGCCCTGCTTCAACGAAAACACCCAAGCCCTCACTTCCAACACAAAATAAACAGCACATGCAATTATAATTACAGTTTCTTAAAAAACAGCAGATTATCTTTTAAATCTTCAATCTTAAATACAGAATAAAGTCTTTGTGTGTACTTAATTGCCTATCCTTTTAGTCTCTGGTGTGTTTTATTTAAAAAGGGGGACCATCTCAGGTGGTGGTCCACTGATGACGACCACAGCGTTGGCACTTAGAGAGAGCCTGGCTCTAAACAGAGTGGGATTGGCACACTCAGTATAATACATAATTTACATTTGGTTTACATACAAAATAAAGAGGAAGAAAAAAAAAAAAACAGTATTTTATACACCACTACACAATTGACCTTCAGGTTTCATTGGAGTGAGGAAAAAGAAATAAAT
Source organism: Lepturacanthus savala (assembly GCA_030544235.1). Taxonomy (NCBI): domain Eukaryota; kingdom Metazoa; phylum Chordata; class Actinopteri; order Scombriformes; family Trichiuridae; genus Lepturacanthus; species Lepturacanthus savala. Next base: position 13,028,892 of record CM060469.1, on the reverse strand, counting down.
CAAGTGGTCCTAAATATTAGTGTTCTGGTAATGTTTTCTTATACAGAGAAAGATGAAAAACACACAAAAATTAGGGAATAAGCTCGAATCTTTGAATATGCATGAACTTTATGTCTGAAAGATAAGTATTCCAATTATTCAAACAAACAAGCCCACAGGAAGGTACAGAACACACCCGAAGGGCCAGCAATGCCTAACACCAGCTTTTATTATTCAAGGCAATAAATAAAATGCAGCGAAAACAAAAAAAGAAAAAAAAAACAATCCTGTCTTCCCCACTGGTCGATACTCAAAGAGAATAAGAACGAAAGAATGAGAAGTTTCATACGGACTGCCTTCCCTCTTTCCCACCTCATACATGTTGAGATAATGTGTCATGAACACACTGTGCAACACTGGGCCGCTAACAAAACCGCCGCGCTAACAACTTGCCAGGCAGCCCTTGACCATGTGCCAGAAGTTGTAGAGTCGAGGTTTTAAAGTCACCATCGAAGTGAGCTGCACTTAAGCCGGAAATCTGAACACTGATAAATACTTGGGTATCCATAATGCTTTATCTTTCCACTCATTTAATACTGGCGCCCCGACCAATCCGGACCCTCTTTATGACAGCAGTCTCCATCTAATGGTTGGCCGTCTGCTTCCTCAGAACAAGGTTAGTATAATTTGCAGCAGACAAAATGGCAGTTACAGACCACACTGGCATTTTTATTTTTCAAATATACATTTTAGCTTCATTAAGTTAGTGTTCAGACTTGCTTAGTATTTTTGGAAGCATACCGTATATGTTTGAATTGGTTTCTCACCTTTTAGGCAGTGTAGGGTTTCTGTTCATTTAAGGTAATCAAGCTGGAGTGACCTCGGATTAGTGTGATAGGTTATGGTGTAACGCTTTAATAAAAAGGGGCAAATGTGGACAATGAATATGAAAGCATCTGTACTTCCTGTTTCTTGCTTTGTTTTGGTTAAGATGCTTGAAACAATACGGTCATCTTCCACCAAATTCTATACTATAGTTGAGACTGGTGAGATGTTGCGTTCAAATTCTTGTTAGAAAATCCGACTGCTCAGTTTTCATGTACGAAAAGACCTAATTTACATGATCCTTTACGTCTTGATTGTTTCCTCCTTAATTATAAGAATATGACGATTTTTAATGCAAGGCTTATATACAAATGCTCTTATGTCCAAGCTACTCTAAATGCTGCATTTCCTCTATAACATTTTCTTTTTACAGAAAAGCAATAACAAAATTAAAAAGAAAAAAAAAAAAAGTATCAAACCGGAAAGTTACAGACCTCATGGTGATGAACAGAAACCAGTAGCTGCCTGGAAGGTGGGAATCAAATCAATAAAAAACGAGGGAAACGGTCAACAATAACGCATGAGAAATGTAGTTAATGGTTTGAAACGTGCAAAAAGCCACAAGCATGGTCTTTAAAGAATTGATTGGCCACCAGCTACAACTTAAATACCCCCGGAAAACATGCAATACTCATCCTGGTAGTAGTGTCTTTAGTGATAAGTGTTTCTATACCGCATGAGGTATTCCAGGAGAACTGTCATACCAATGCATACAACGAAACAAGAAATAGTTGAAGGTCCAAGAGCCACATACTGGGTCCACCTAATTCACCAAAAGGGCCAGATACATAAAGAAATAGAGACAAAACTGCTTAGTGTTGGTAAACTCTCTACACACACCTTGCTTATACTTCTTATAGCACACACAATTAATCTCCATTTATAAACAAGGATTAGTAGTGGATGACTTGGTTCATTGTGGTCCTGTACTCCACTCCCCACTGTCTGATGCCTGATGCACTGTGATAGCCCTTAATGAGGATGAAGGATAAGTCACCTGTAGAAAAGGTCAAAGACCAAAAAAAGTATATCTGCACTTCACTGGCACTATCAAAGCAAGCCTCAAAAAACTGGAAATTAACAATGCAAAAAACCAACAACAGAATTTTTTTTTTGTGTTAAATTACAAATAGCAAGCATGGACCCGCATAGGTCTTCAATCACTGATAAAAAAATTCCACCTACGTTCGTACTGTACATTTTTCTAGGTCTGCATTACAGCGCTGCGTCTATAAACCCAAGAGGAAATACGAGTTTTTCTTTTCTTTTTTTTTTTCTTCCCCCTGTTAAAAATCAAACAGAACAGATGTGAGGGCTCCTAAAGAAACCAAACAGTATTATCATGGATGGAGACGTGATGGCAAGTACAACTGGAAATGTCTCAATAAGAAATAGAAAGCAGAGATAAAGTCCTTACTATACCAGACATTCGTTTTTTTGTTTGTTTTTGTTTTGTTTGTTTTTTTCCTTTTTTTTTTTTTTTTTTTTTTTACAGCAGTTCAGACTCAAGTAGGCTCCGCCATGAGAAAAGGAGCACTTCAACATGACAGAATCAAAAGCAGTCAAATTATCAACACCTTCAAACCTGGTCCATAAATTAGATAAATAAAAAAAAAAAATCTTTAATTACTCTTAAATCATCTTGTCACTGTTTTTACCAGCCCTAGTTAGTATTACTCTGGTGCCAGAGCTGTTGCAGTAGTGCGGAGTTGTGAGGGTTTAAGAGGCTGGTTGGAAGGAACCTCTTGTCTCTGACTATTGCTCCTTACCGATTGTTTACTCAACACCACTCAGCTCTGTGTAGTCCTATTAATCAAGTGAACAAAACCCATTATCACAGTATCAATACTACCATAAATTCATAGGAAAAAAACTGTATGCTAATGAAAGAAGTTGATACTTTTTTTGTCGTTTTTTTCGTTTTTGTCTTGTTTTTTGCCAAAGATGGTGTACCACAGAGCCTTTTTTTGTACAGGAGTGTTTTGTGTATATGTATTTACAAACAAATATACACAAACGACGTTTGCAGACTTCAGAGTGCGTTTTTCTGTGAAAGGTTCATAGCCCCTCTTCCTCTCACCTCTCAACAGCAAGCAATCTTTTTATAAACAAAGTGACTATACAGTTTAAAAAAAGAAAAAAAAAGTAAGTAAACAGAAGCACATCCTGATATAATGAATGACTATGTCACCGTCAGGAAGTGTGTCTGATTGGACGGCTGAGTGACGCAGGTGCGACGTCAGAGATGTTACCGCATGGATTCTACTCACACCCTGGGCGTGGGCGTGTTCAATTTACAGCTTTTTTTTTTTATTTTGTTGAATAAGCTACTTGCAGGCCGAGCTGCAGACGCACTCTGCGAGGCTGATAAAACACTGACGTCATCGCGCTCCCCTCCACATCTGCCAATCGGAGCAGAGTTTGTGTCAAAAGCGGCATCCTCTTGCCCGCTATGAGTGTTTTATAATAAAGGTATGGGTGTGTATCTGTGGAGCCAGATGCTGTGAAGGTCACATGGAAGATTGTCCCTGTGAATCCATACAGAAAAACTCTGGAGGAGGGAAGCGATGTGATTAACTTAAACATAAAAAAAAATAATATTAATAATAATCCCACACAAATCTCTAAAGGATACTTATCAAGTAAATTTGTAGTTGCTTTTCTTTTTTTTTTTTTTTTTAAAGATGTCTTTGTTATGCAAAGTTCAAAAGTTTTTATAGATTTTTCTTATCAGTGTTCCATTTAGCCGCAATTTGTTAAATAGAATAGACGTAGCAAGTAATTAATCGTTAAAAACATTTTAAAAATCTCAGCAATTAACAGATTTTGATTTGCTATCTCTTGCCCTCTCGTGCTTTTTGTCTTAAGTGTGTTTACATATACATTTACTTCATAATATATATTTTCTATTTTTTGCGATTGCGATGCTCACACTGGTGGGTACATTCATAGATGCGAGGTGGAGACAGAATCCTCGGCCCCGTCCTTGTGTCCTGTGTGCGACCTCACATCCTGTCCCAACACTGTCAAACTGTGGTGGGTTTTCAAAAAAAAAAAAGAAAAAAAAAAAGAAAGAAGCATTGTGCCGCTCGATGATCCTCAGATGGTTTCAGGACATTCAGTGTTCACTTCCTTCCGCACCGGCAGGAGCTCAGACAAGGAGATGACGGAGGATCTGATCTCACACTGCTCGGGATCAACTCCAGAGGGCCAAGGGGTTTAATGCTGTCATCCACCAAAACATAGCTCCTCACTAGCCAATGTAACACACATACACGCATGTGCGCGCGCGTGCGTGCGCACACACACACAAACAAACACACACAAAGTCCCTTTCAGTCACTGTACAGCCCGTGTGAAAGGTGATGTGCCAGAGCCAGCAGCCGGGGCCAAATCAGACACGGAGCAGCTTTGGGAGGAGCGAAGACTCTGACACAACAAGCTGCCGAGCAAAAGGAGGAAGAGGGCGAGCTTTGGTGAAAGAGAGGGGCGGCGTTTGCAGGTGGGAGGATCTGTGAATGTACTGTACTGGAAAAACAAAAAAAAATAAACAAAGGAAGGGTTCTGTTGGTTGGTTGGTTGATTGGTTGGTTGGTTGGTGTGTGTCTGTCTGTATGTGTGTTGGTGTGTGTGTGTCGGCATGGTGTGCTGTGTTTATGCATGAGGAGTTGAGCGCACACTCTTAACAGGTGTGCATTTGTGCAATGGGGAGGAGATGTGCGTCGTACGAGAGCCCTCACACCAGGTTGTACTCTTTGAGGTTGAGCTGTAGGATGGTGTCTTTGACAGCTGCAAACACAAAGCGGATGTTCTCAGTGTCTGTGGCACAAGTGAAGTGAGAGTAGATGATCTTGTCGCTGTCTGGGTTTAAGTCCACAAACATCTTGAGGATGAACTCCCGCGCTGCTTGTGCATCTCGCTGGGGACCTTCAATATGGAGACAGACAAGAGCACATGGACATGTTATTATTATATTTCTCCATATACTTGCTATTACTTAGTAATCTGTGAAATACGACCTAATATTTAGCCATTTAAGATTATGAGCCTTTAAGTCTATGGCATTTTATAGGTAAAAAATCAAAATGTTACTCATACAGATTTTTTTCTGACATGATAGCAGACGACACATTTATGTTTACGATGACTTCATCAACTTCCTGCCTGTTTCTCCTGAGAACATGACGAAGACAAACTTTCCCAGAAAAAGGTCATTTTATTTAGATGATTATGATTTTAAACCCTGACATGAATATATATTTAATCATTAAATATATCCAATAATGGACAAAAAGAATTTTGTTTATGGGCATATTTATGCAAGCCTCAACTATAATAGCCATTAAAATGCTATTCTCTGCAAAGAAAAGAGTACAAAATGGAAAAAAAAAAAAATAGATGCATAACATGATTGTTCATGATTTAACTGATATAATTATATGCATGAAATCTTTGGAAAAAACAAATGATCTCACCATCAAACTCAGGGAAATAGTCCACCAAGTGTGAGTAGGAGATCTTCTCCTCTAGCAGGTCCTTCTTGTTGAGGAAGAGGATGACAGAGGAGTTTTGAAACCAGGGGTAGGTAATGATAGTCCTGAACAGAGCTTTACTCTCCTCCATGCGGTTCTGGTGTGCAGAGCAGGGGGTCAGAAAGCATAGATGTGATTAGTGTTGTAACAATACTTCTCTACCTGTGTAACTGTGAACACTTTTACACATGGAGAAGTTTACATTAAAGCAGGGTATTAAGTAACCAATATGTCATAATGTTGCAATTTAGCTTATCCGTTTGCATACTCATGAACAACAACAACAACAACAAAAAAAACAAGCTATATGTTTTATGTGCACCTACCTCATTGTCGGACTCCACCAGGACCTGGTCGTACTCACTCAGCGCCACGAGAAACATGATGGAAGTGACGTTCTCAAAGCAGTGAATCCACTTCCTTCTCTCTGACCTCTGACCCCCAACATCCACCATCCTGATGCCAGGAGGTGTGGGACAAAAAAAAAATGAAAGGGGAGGAAAAAACAAGCATTTTCAAGATTAGATTTGCACAAGAAATGCTTTGAACAGGACATAAGTTCATGCTATCAATATTCTAATCTCCTGAAAAAGCTACTTTGTCGTTTTGAATCGATCGAGACAGACTATAAATTCAGAACCTTGTATATAGTCCAGTATTCCTTAAAGTATTTTTTAGCGTGGTTCTTCCTTAAACATTTTCAGCACATGACCTAAATAAAAATAGTCCCATATCCTGGGACCTATGAAAGTATATTTTTACTGTCATGTAAGGACACTTCAGAAGTAGGCCCATCATTCATTTGGATTTTGATGAAGTATTAGATCCAAATACTTAGAAGGTTTATAAGTAAACATAAAGAAAAATTAAATCCTGCTTCAACAGCTAAAAATGTAAAATAAATAAATAAATAATAGTAATCCTATTCACAACTTCTTGGCCATGATGCCAAGTTTTTAAGGGTCTAGCTAAAAAACAATACACAAACAAAAAGTATGGTGTGAATGTGTTTTGTTCTTGTGAGTAAGTGAGTCATGCATGCCACCGCAAAGATGAATGCTTCACACCAAGGATGGTTATAGAATAGGTTTTAAAATGAATGCCACCGAGTTCAGGAAACCACATTCTTTTCATAGGTTGTCAAAAACCTGGTAAACATTTCTGAAGAGAAGCAGTAAAATAACAGTATTTAACCAGATGCAAGAATCTGAATTTTGGCATCAATTCACAGCTGCTATAATGAATGGCAATCAGATTGATATACAAATGGTATTTTTTATACCTATAACTAATAACTGAGTTACTGAGACTGCATAACTCCTGCAATTACAGATGCAGCTTAATGTTAGGTTTAAAGATTAAGTTAGAAGATGTAAGAACACTGAGGATTGGATGTTCATCCAATAGTTTCAGTGAAAGACACTTATAGAAATTAATGTGAGAGGCATTCATCTGTAACCCTCTACTGGTCACAAAAGGACTTATACTGTGTGACACTAGATCAGTCTGTGCTCCATTTCATGTCATACAGTGAGAGTGGATGCATTCCTTTCTCTACCAGACTTTCTAAACCTTCCTTGGTGTAAGTGACCACACAAGAACTACTGAGAAGTTTGGAAACTCACTTGGAGAAGACGAATGGGGAAACAGGAGGGACATAAAATGAAGGACAAACGAAGGGAACATGTACACAGGATAGAGGACAAGAGGAAGAGAATACAACTGGAAAGAATGAGAAAGGAGATATGTTAGAGAGATACAGGGGGCACCTCTGGTAACGGGATCCTTTTCATGGTAGGAGGACGCCTCCTACGGCCCCTAATGGGAAACTAAAAGCTGAGGAGTTTAGATCTAAATGAGTAGGACATATATATATATTTATTAGGACATATATACTGCATAAGAGATGAACGATCACAACAACTAATCCTAAAATTGGAAAAGCTGAAACGTTGATTTTAGCATTTAGACAGGCTGGTATTTGCTGAAGCCATTCATGAACAGCAATCCTGGCTGAAATACTGACTGATGGATGTGTGAATCCTCACAAGGTTTCATCTTTCCTGAGATTTGCCTTGACAAGGTCACTGCTTCTTTCGGGGAGCTTAGGTCCCAGTTTCATTAAGCCTTCATTTGACAATTTAACCGATTTGAGGAAAAATCATTCATGTCAAGACTCTTTCCTGTCAAGCGAGTATATAAATGGCATTAGTGCACTTTAGCAACTAACCCTGTGTATTTTTTGGTGCACCACTGGATGCATAGGTGCAACCCTGCAGACCAGGTGCATCATGGTCCCTGAGAAAGCTGCCCAAATCAGCTTTAATTCAAAATGCAAGGGCACCCCCTGGTGGTGGCCCAGTCCACCGTGGTCCACAGAGACCCAGGGCCAATATAGGCCCTGCAGGACCTGCTGCCCAAAATAACATTCATCCACCACGGAGAGGACGACCTCGTTTCTTCTGCCAGCCGGAGAGGAAAGGAGGAGAGGAGGAGGAAGAGAGGAGGCGACCCATTTACAGAGACCGGGCACCAGAATGTAGGACTTTGTGTTCATTAGGGGTTGTTTTATGTGTGGTATGATTGCTGCTGATGGCAGGAGGTGAGAGAAAGGGTAGGACTAGGAGGACATGATAAAATGGTAATGGCTTTTAATTGCTAGGGAGGGGAGGGTCAAGAGTACAAATGGGATATAGACACAAGTTAAATGGATAAATTAAGTAACAAGTTATTTCCATTAATGGGGAAGAAAAGGAATACGGTTTATGTGTGGCTCAGGACAAAAACACAGATGACTTATGATGTCACAACACAACAAGGAGGGACTGAGCCAAAAGAGGGATCTTTCTACCTGAAAATGATGCTTTGCAAGTCGAAGGGGTACTCTATGATTCCTGTGGTGGGGATGCGCACCCTGAGCACATCCTGCTGAGTGGGAAGATAGTTGGAATCTGAGATACGATCCAGATCGGTAAGATAACTACAGGAAGGCCCGGGTTGAGAAAAAGAGGGAGATAAACAGGGAAAAAAAAGAAGAGAGAGAAAAACAGTTATATAAAGCGTGGCAGGCAATTACTGCAACCCCCCCTGCCATTCCAGGAAGTGTGGATGAGTCCTGTTGAGGAAGCTTCACAGAAAAGGCCACATCTCAGAAACAAAAGGGTGTTAGTCAGTGTCACTGCCCCACCCACACTCTCTCTCTGGGTTCCATAAAACCCATAAGACTTTGGAGGTTAGCCTTTAACCTGCGTCTTTAGTTTTATTTTACTATTTCAATTAATAATTTGCAGGTTGTGGATTATGTTGCAGACAGTGAGGCGGTATCAGTGACAGTAGTAGCAGTGACATCAGCAGCAGAAACAGCAGCACCTGGAATAAGATGGAGGAGGTCTGGACAAGTGTAATGTCAAAGTAGGAAGCTTATTTCAATTAAATTAAGAATTATTCCAATTATTCCACATTTTAAACAGTGTCCAATTGATTCACTTCCTGGAGAATCTTTGACAGCGTTGCCTCAATCCTTCTTCATCTGGTATTTGGTGTCTGCTCCCCACAAGCTTCAGTGCAGCATCTCTGGCCTTTTAGGTTTGTCCTGGAGCCAGAACCTCAGCACAATTATGAACACAAACCACTGATCTCTAATCAGGTTAACCAACCTGGCTCTCAGGCTTATTTGATATGAATGCAAACTATAGTATCTTTTCCTCTGTGGGAGAACTGAAACTATTCTTACCATTTAGCTCCTGCATAAGGCACTTGCAGGTTGATAACTGTCCTTTAATTTCAATGACTGACTTCTAGCATAGTATCAATATTAGACCTGCCATTTTCTCTTTTTTCACATTCCCCCCCCCTCAAACCAGTGGGTTAATGCCCTGACAGTCAATCAGTGGTTTTTGTCCTCTAGTCATGGTGATGCTGCAGTCCTGGTGCCACAAGGGGTACCTGAAGATGACGTTCTCCAGGTCAAACGGGTACTCTATTATGCCCGTGGTGGGAACACGGACCCTCAGCACATCCTGCTGGGTGGGAACGTATCCCTCCGCAGTCACACGGTCTATATCGCTAAGGTAACTGGAGATATACATGAACAATATGGATAACACTGAAATGACATGTTCAAATGCATCTTTCTCACTCGTTCATACAGATAAATAACACAAATGCATGCTGGCTGGCCATCACATTGACATTCCCAACAGAGCAAACACAACGTCCTGCATGCAAACCTGGAGCAGCATTTGATTGCAGTACATGACGTCTACAACCAGGGGGCACTACAAAGTGAGATAAGTGCCTTGGGCCATTTAGCCTGGGGTCATATATTATTACTGTGTTATTATGGCAAACACAAACAACTGCAGAACAAGAGGCTGACATGGCTCCGCTCAACAAGGCATGAACACAATGGGAGTATAACTTGCCATTTTTTATTTTTAAATCTGTGGATTGTAGCACATTTCTCAACATTATACTTGCATGAGTGGTGACATAAGAATGTCAAACACAATGCTTAACCTTAAAGTAATCCCAGTGGACCTGGGGAGCAGTTGTAGGTTAGCACTTGCTAAAGTCTTATGCACTCAAGGTAATTTTTCTGTGTGTACATGCAAACTTTAATACTAGTACACATTTATAGAGGACAGCTTGTCGTTTTTTTACCTACAGAAGAAAAGATAGGCAGGATAGTGCCTTTATCATGACTGTCCTCTATTAACTGGTTGGGAGGGGATAAACTCTTGATCCGCTCCATTTCAGTCTGACTTCAGGTCTCAAGAAACCCCAATGACACAGTAAGTGAGAATTTAATGATAACACACAGCAGAGAAATGTCCATAGTGGATTTGTTTGTAGATTTTTCATAGGAGAATATTAAGGTATGAAAAGCTAGTAGATTTTGAAATTTGTTAGTAATCTGACCAGTGGATGAAAAACTAGTACAATTCCCTGTTCTGTATACATTACAACATCCACAAGGTAATTATACTGTCTCAATAAACACATACAACAGTAAAACCTGCTGTCTTGTGCTTTTGAGATCACTCTGTCTCCTTGCCACATATGACATTAAATGGTCAGTTCCCCGAAATCCTAAAAAATATATATTTCCTTCTTAGTTTTTTTTGAGCTGTCATAAAAGGTCAAGAAACTGATGATTATAAAACAACCATAGAATTTTTTTTTAGAATTTTTAGAGAAATGGGAAAATATTTTTTTTTCTGATATGGGAAACTGACTCTTTACATTTTATCTGAAAGTTCACCATCACATTAACAAAACCACAGCAATGAAATTCAGGCTGTATGTATGGCTGTCACAAACACTTAAATCTTAATATTAAGAATCAATATTTAGATTTAACAACACTAATCCAGCTGTATTACTTCCAAAACCAGAAACACAGAAATGTATAAGCACACTCACAGAATCCATCAGAGACAATTTAAACAAATACCATTCTTAAATTCAAGACAGACATCCTACCCCTCATCTACACACACACAAACACACACACACAGAGAAGGCAAACATACTATTTAGTGGAGTCAGAGAGCTGGTACTCTCGGCGGCGGTCATAGGCCTCCTGGATCCCCGGATCGGCCCAAAGGGTTTTGATAGCTGTGATGTAGGGCTGGTCAAACCCGTTGATCTTCTCAATGTCCACCTCCTTCACCAACATGGCATTAGACTGGAGAGACCAAAGCAAGGGTCATGATGAATAGAAGACAATAAGACAAAAACAGGACAAACAATGTATAAAACAACCAGAGTTATTTATATACAATAAAATAAATTATTTGAAATAATTTCAGTTTTAGACATTTGAGATATCTGTAGATAGTTCTTCCACACATGTTTAGACCATGTGGCTCATCCTAACCACCTACTTGTTTCAAAGTCAGTGTTTGCTGGAAAAAATGACTGCATCACTTCTTACAACACTTTTCCTGAGGAAAAACCTTAAACTTACAATTGGTCTGACTAGGAAAGGTTACTGGTAAATGGGTTGTAGGTTGTCTCATGGGTTAAAAAAAAAAGGAGCAGCATATTTGACACTTATTGATATGAAATGTCAGAAAATTACTGTGAAGCATGTAGAACATGTGTTTAACTGACATGTGATGGGAAAACAAAAAGCAAACAGTGTGACAAGCCACCTTATAACAGTCGATCCAAAGGCGCATACTAAGAAATAACTTCAACTGCTGATACAAAATGTCCCCCTCTCTACTCTTTTAACTGCACTTCACACGTAGGTGTCTATACTTTATTTTAAAAACATTTTTAGAGAAGTGTCTATACCCCTTATGGCTACCATGCAGAGAGTTTAACAGGTACAATAATAATCATGACTACCATTTTATTTTAATGTATGATATGATTTACAGGGATTTTATCAATGTATGGCCTGATGATGGATGATAAAAAGTCAAGGGACCACCAAAGTTAATGCAACTCCTCCTGAAATTAACTATCAAATTCCATAACAATGCATTATAGGGATGAGCATTTCAAGCAAAAGTACCATTTCATGTTTCAATGATCTTACCCTGACTCAACCAAATTGCACAGAGGAGAAATAATGGAATTGACAACTTACATGTGGCTTTTTTTGGAAAAAAAAAATCATAGTTTCTGTGATAGTTATATTAGTATTTAGTTCTTTTTCTTATTATTTTTCTTGTAACATGTAAGAGCGCATAAACTAAAAATATTGTCTATGCATGGCCATGCCTAACTTCAACACCTACACCATGACAACATTTTGAATGTACAGTGGAAGAACGGCAGACATAAATTATGTTTCTGCTCTTATTCCTGCAGGCCACTCCTTACCCGATTCTGTTCATATTTGTAGGGGATCTTGAGGTTCTCAGTGGCGCGAATCATGGCCTGCATGGAGGTGAAGATGTTTTGGTAAACAAGTCGGATGAAACCTCTTTTATCCTCGTCCGAGTAGCCGGCTCCATGGATGATCCTCATCTGCTTGATGAAGGTGCTCTTGCCACTTTCTCCTGTACCTAAACAGGACACAGAACACAGACATCGTGTAAGAGACAGTAAAGTTGTGCTCTGGCTGCTAAAAGAGATGGTGTTGCAAAGCCACGTAAGGCCCGGCTTGATATCACATCTACAACACAAAGAAGCAAGAGACAAGAGGTGTAATGTTGCATAGAGTACGTGCATTAAAAACCACTTAGTTCAAGATGAGGTTTCACGCTCGACCCTTTGAGAGACACAAGAAGTTAACAGAGAAATTTCCACCGCTTCCTTTGACTGCTTTGTTTCCCTTGTCCAATTAAAATAAACATGCTTTTACCAAGCCGCCTAATGGTTTTGTACAGTATTATGCATATATAGTTTCATAAATGGACACATGTTGCCCCAACACCATGACAACATATACAATTGTCATTTTATTCCATTTCAACAGGACTGGATTATATTGGATCTGTATTTGATTAATCCAGAAACAATTAGTTTCTGAATGAAAGTGGAGAACTCATCTTAAAATCAGGCTCATCTACAATTGTGCCAAGATGATGACAAGGAGCCAAATCAGTGATACCATAATGCTAGTTGAAGTAAAATAATAATAATATATCAAAAGTACACTATTTTTAATGTAGAAAGTATAGTTTTATTAGATGTACTATGTATGTGTTAAATTGACAACTATTTTTGTACTAAATACACTTAGAAGGCCTCCTCAAGCACTACTTTAGTGTACTCGGACCATACTAGTGCATAGAAGAACATTTTAAGTGTGCTTAAAAGACCAAACAGCAAATTTAGAATACATTTTAAATATACATTTACACTTGAACTATATTTTTTGTATACTTATACTATTTTTCCACTTGGGTCTGTTTTTGTATTTTATGTGTAATTAGCAATCATTAATTACATTTAGTCAATAAGCAAGGAAAATAAGCACAACCAGCTAAAACGAAGCTTAAATAATGGTCTAATACTTCTCTCAAAACTAGATTAATGCCAGACGGCCATCTAAGTCAGTTTCACGCATTACGAAATCACTAGTGAAATTCCACGTTGATTAACTAAACTGGTTACGACCGCTAATATGTCAAAGCGTCTTTGTCCCGAGTCAGGATGTTATCGCAGAGTTTAGACGAGTGAACGGATCCAAAATATTTCTGGGGAGAAGAGAAGTGATGCGGGAAAACGCTAATTAATTGAATGAAGATGATTAAGACAACCTGCCCTACATTCAGGAGCTAACGCCGCTGCCAGTGAGCTGCCTCTGCCAAAAGGTGACAGCAGGGGTCGTTGTCAAAAAGGCTACATTCCTTCAGTGATCCTCCTCTGCCCTCCTGAGTCCATATCTGGCTGTAAGATCATCGCAATATTTCAAGTGGGGTCGGGTTTCCAGATTTACATATATGGTGAGGAGCCCAAGAAAATGAAAAGAAGATTATAGGTATATACTTTAAGACATTTATTCTGCTTCTTTCCACACCACAAATTCATTTCAAAGAGGGAATCACAGTCTCAAACACCCGTTTTAAAGCTTTCTGAGGTCTATAGTTATTGCCAAATAACCCCCCCCTCCACATACACACACACACGTGCTTGGGGGTCTATTGGGCCTAACCCACATTTCACACTAGCCCTCTTGTGTTCTCCATGGCTAGAAAGACAACCCTCAGGCCACCCAAAAAAAGAAAAAGAAAAAAAAAAGAGCTGATGGCATTTCAGGCCTTGGTGAAATCAAAAAGGGATCCAGCACATCCATAATATCTGCAAACTGAAAGGGAAAGACGAGGAGGAAAAAACACACACACACATATATACGCACTCATCTCACCACCACCTACATTCAAGGTTTTTGAAGAGCAGCCATATTTCCGTTACCATGGCAACCCCTCCTCTGTCTCCCTCTCTTTTTCATTCCTGTGTTTTTTTTTCTTCTTTTTTTTTGAAACCCCTCCCATCCGCCCCTTCTCTCTCCTCTCTTTCATAGCAGACAGTAAATATAACTGTGAGCCCCTCAGGCCTGCTCTGTGCTCTTCATCTTTTGGTGTACCACAGAGAAGAAGGGGTCTCGGCTCCATACTGACTTTGTGTGTGTGTGTGTGTGGGGGGGGGGGGGTCCTGAGGTCAGTACCAGGGGGGTTACCAGAGGACTGTAAAAAGGTCGGGACAGATTGCTGCTTCTTTTGTTGATGCAGGAAAGATGTGCTTTAATCTGTGATTGTGATGTGTGTTTTAGCACGCGCCACATAAGGAGAAAAGGATCCTCCTTCATTCATCTTCTCCTCCGACTAAATGTCCAATTTTGGAAAACAGAGACTTCATGATAGATAGACTCTATGATGCAGTGAAAAGGTCTTATCTTTCTCATTTCGCCCGGATTTGCGGTGAATGCCTGCAAAGTAGTCGGCCTAATAAAACGCCAATTGTGTTGCTAGCAAAAAGGAGTCGAGCACAGAGTTTGTTCTTTGTGTTGGGCGGCGGTGTCCTGGTAGTGACTGCGGATTGCTTCAGCGGAGGAGCGAGAGGATCACTCTCCACCTTAATGTCTGATTTATTTCTCGTGACCCCGTCACAAGATCTCCCTCCGCTGTGTTCTCTTAACTGTCGTGTCCCTCTTTCACCAGACAACACACTATGAGCCTCTGTCTTCCCTTTTCCTCCCTAGATTGTACCAGCTCGAGCCACAACCATTTCCATGCCCTCACCAACTCTACACCCCCCCACACACACTACTACACCCACCCCTCCCCCTTTTGTCACAACCCCTCCTAACCTCCCTTAGGCTAGAAATATGCCTCTCCATTCTCATCCCTCTCTGTCAAGAATTTTGGATATTCATAACTAGAATCCATCCATTCTTTTTTGGTAATGGCCTAGAAAAAGGAGGTCACCTTTTAATAGCTCACACACTACTTGGGTTTGATAATGCTTACTGTTTCTAGGTAGGAACGGGTGCGAGAGAGAAAGACAAGAGTTTAAGATTATGCCCCGACGCACCAGTGCATGCAGCTTACACACCAACACAATGCGTTTCTTGGAATGTAAAACCTCTATCGAGGCTAACACAATGACAAGGATCACAACATTTTTACTTGTTCTGCATTGCCAAATTAAGAGCGAGTAGTGAAACGCAACCAGTAAATATAGCAACGGCCGTCCATCATGTAAAGATGTCAAGCGATTCACCTGCATCCTGTTGCCAGGCTAGCTTTCATAAGCCTTTACATAACACGATGGATGTCAGCTTGTGACAAAACCTGATGGATTTGACGCTGCCGTCTTAGTGCAGCACCAGCTACACTTTACACTGTCTTTCTCATATCCTATCATTCTTCCTATCGGGCTTCACGTGCGGAAGACCTTGTGCACAAGCAGGGCCGTGTCTGCTACACCAGGCCTCCCCTGCAACAGCTTTCAATGAACAAGAGACGGGGAGTATTACAACAAACCCGCATGCAAACAGAGACAAATATAGTGGCCCATTGATCTGTACGGTGTCGGCTTATCTGGGATTGGAGCTCTCCTTTCAGGCGGCACAATCTCAGCAGAGGGAAACATTTGCATAGACATAGCAGAGGTTAAAGTATTACCAAAACCTCTAAATTGGCATCAGCCAGGTGTTAGCTTTTTTATCATTGGCGCGCCGGAAATATACTGCATGAATCAGGCAGTCACAAGACTAACCAAAGCGTAGCGTGGGTCTCGATCCTTCACTAAATTAATCTTGGAAAGTCGCCTCTTTTAGGAGGCATAAAAGTGAGGGATTGAGCCAAGGCAGCCTGGAGCTTCACAACACACACACCAGCTGCCTAACCAACTGTGGACACACATAGATCCTGTGGTCAACCTCAAGGCATGCATGTTACCTCCACTGCGATGGCCCATTTCTTCCCCCTTTTTTTTTTTCCCTCTCAGCGGCCTCGGCCATGCAGACAGTGCAGGGCTTCAACGCGAGTACAAGCACAGAGACAGGAAAGAGGGCTTTTCTCTCTCGCTTCTCTTGCAGCTTTCTAACATGTGTTGCTTTGCTGTCAGGATCCTGGCAAAACACTGCTGCTTTGTGCTGATGCCTCTGTCTGCTGAGTTGCTGGATGTGCGTGGGTGTTGGAGCTGTAAATTGAATATACATCATGCTATATAGCATGCAGTGGACATAACACGCACACCTTCATCTGACCACCTTAGGACAGCTTTGACTGTTGTGAGTATGTGCTGAATGCTGTTCTGGTTGAGTGGGTGTGGGTGAGCAAAAAAAAATAATAATCCAATACTGGCTTTACAAAAGATTTGAGTCAGCAACAGCGCTTGTCTACAAAACACACACTCTGCTTGTCTGCCATTAACCAAAAATGACAAAATCATTGATATTGACATTATTTATTTAAGCCATGGCATTTCTTATAGGGAATCTAAGAGATAAAATTTCTTCATGTCCACACATGGGCAGAAACCGTACTTAAGGTACCTCTGCTACACTGCGTTTGGCTTGCACTCCTCTCTCAAGATAGACCATTCATGCGGCCGGATGATTTCTAACCTTAGTAGAACTCACAACCACAATACACACACAGTGTGTTCATTTTGACAGTGATTTTTTATTTAGTGAAGCAATATATATCTTTGCTTTTGCCTAGTTATAATTACAATTGAGTCAAGGAATAAAAAAAAGAGGTCTACAAATGGTTAGTGTGAATTTCAGTAATTTGACACTGAATGCACGGCCTAAAATTCTGCAAAAAAAATTAAAAAAAAGTGTGTCAACAGTCTTATCGTACCACATCCAAACTGAAACGAAACTAAAAGATGAGGTGACAGAAGCTGAAAGTGCAATCAGAGAGAAGTGTAGGCTTTACTGTACAGCAGCTGGTGGGAGTAAACATGCCACCCTGTCAGCACAGAGAGGGCTGGAAGAAACTGGCAGCGAACAGGGAGGCAGGCTGCGTCCCGGTCCTGTCTGGGGACCAGGGTAACAGCAGTATGTGGGACAGTCACCATCCAGCCTTATTCACCCCCATATCTCCAGAGAACCAGCCATGACCCCATTTAGGAACGTGTGTTCATCTGTGCAATAGTGAGCAATGTGAGCAACTGTGGATGGAGACATTGGCTGTGTTTAATGGTGGAGAACAGGCTAAAGATTGATGAATTGGCCTGTGACTCTTTGACCTAAAGCAACTTAGACAGCAAGAGATTTTAAATGTTATACCTGCGGTTCAAATTTTAAGTAAGCCTTATGCAAGTTTGTTTCGAGAGACAGATACTGAATAAGACAAAAAGCAGGAGCAGCAAACAATGTTAAGGTGAGTCTTCAAGATGTGGTCTTACATACAGCTCTGTATCGTTTCACTGTGTGTAATGTGTCCATGACAAATATTTCTACACAAACTTGCATGTGTAGACAAAAGCAGCCAGCCTTTATGTTCCAGTAACAAGACGATAAATAAAAGAAAATGGAAGACAAACTTGGGGTCATCATTCACGATTTGAATCCTTTGAGATTTTTTTAAGATTTGGGGCTCTACTAAACCAGTCCAGATGAATTCATGAACTTCCATGTGGCCACAGTTAAGCATATGTTTTTTTTTTTTATTATTATTAAATAAAAAGGTGGCTTAGCACAATTAGTAATAAAAATGTATTATGCCATTCATGGAAGTAATGTGAATAAATTAAACACTTTTACCTGAGAAAAAAAAAGGATTTTGACATTAATATTAATACAAAATCAGAGGTTTTATAAGCAGGCATCAGAATACTGTTAGGAAAACAGTGCACAAATTTCATTCACAGCAATGATGCAACCACAGCTACAACCACACGTGCTCAGAAAACTAAAACACAGTTGCCTGTAAGTGTTTCAATTCTACATCTGTTTTTTCGAAGATTTATTGAACTATTCTCCACAAAATAGCTGAATATCAGCATGTATATCATGGTCAATTTTTTTAAACTCTCAAATATGCAACGCTAATGACTTCCATACTTAAGTGTTTGATCGGACCATTATGAAGAGGATTTTATCATGACTGATCCTCATAGCTGCATATTCACTGGCATGAAAAGGTGCTGTACTCAAACAACCAGAGGAGCAGAGCTAGAAGATCCCTATTACCATATATGATCAAAATAAGACAGCTTGGCAAGAAAAAGGAAGGTCAGCAATAAACATCTGAGCCTAACCCCTGATCCTCCTCCCGGTTCAATCAGACTGTTGGTCTACAGGATGGCCTAACCTGGTAACAGGACGTCCTGCGGGGACAGCGAGAAGCAACGAGAACAACTCAACAACAATTTGGCTGTACTGCACTAAATCGGGATGATGTGCTTGACACATTCTCTGATGACCACGAATGCTGACATAATGCCAGGAATGTTTTACTGACCATCAGACATTCTGTTCCAAGGGTTTCATGTGAAATCTACATTTTTGTAAAAAGCAAAAAAAGTGAAGGCGTACTGATACACTCACAGCTTGACGGGGAGCTTACTTTTTTTTTTTTTAAACCTTGGTCAGCATTTTTGGGGAAACCCTAAAACCGTTTTGCCCTAACATCTCACTTTACTGACCGTCTGCTCGCTCGCTCCAGCAGTTCATTTACCCAATGCGGCAAAGGCCACAGCTTCTGGCCCACTGTGTTTTGACCAAGTAGAGGCAAACCACTGGTCTGTGGAGCAGGAAGCAGTCGGTATGGCCTGATATGGCCCTCAGTGACAGGCAGCCAGACTGTGGGCACTGCTGCAGCCTTGGCAGAGCTGTTATTTTATGACCAAGTGGCTAAGCTTGAAGTGGTTATAGCTTTTACCTACAAAACTAACCCTAACATTCACCCGCTGCACTGTATTCTTAGTCTGGAAACTTTACGTCTGTCTCTGGCATGAAATGGAACCAAACCTCATAGGTTCTGCCTTTTGTTTTGCTATTTTGGCAAAACACCCTGGCTCTATGCCTGCCAGGAAAGGAAAGGGAGACTGAAAGGAGGGTGGACCTGAATTAGTGATAGAAACACTGTTGGAGTAATGTTACATCAATCTAGATCTGGAAGAAAATTATCAGATTGATAAATTAATCGAAAAGGAAATCCAGCAGTGACTATTTTGATAATCGAGTCATTGTCTTCACAAAAGGTGAAGATTTAATGCTTTTCTGTGTAATATCATTCTGGTCAAAATACAAACAGTTTCAAAATGGGGAGAATGGGACTTTATGACTGTGAAAATGTGTTTCTCCAGTCTTTTGCTGCATGTTACAATTATTCTGAAAAATGAATAATGAAAACAAGTTAGTTGCAGCCCTCCATCAACTATTTAATAACAAAATCAGACATCTTCAAGGATCACAACATCGGATGTGAACAGCATTACACTACCTTCAAAAGAAAAATCGAAAATCGCATGCTTCCACAAATATTTCATCACAGAAGCTATAGCAGTTTGCAGTGACACATTATTTATGGGTACATGGCTGCAAGCTTTACATGATGTAGACAACCCATCTTCTGCACATGCACTCAAACTAAAAAGGTAAGCTAATGACAGGACAAATTCCATAACCTTCTACTGAGATAGACAAACTGTCAGAGCCCAATATTCCTCACCTTTCAAATACACTCGATAGTTAAATGTTCAGACACAGATCTCCTTCTCCCTCCAGTGAGGTGTGGAGAGGCACGCAGCTCTCACTGCGAGCCATGGGCCTGAGAATAATGCTGGGGGATAATAGGAGTCAGTGACATCTCAAAGTCTGAGCGGCGGATGTGTTTAACCAAGCCTATTAAGACCTGGACTAATCCTGCCTTACACGTCCTTATCCAGGCGTCCACTGACAGCTTTAACTCACACATGATGGGCCACTTACAGCATGACTGATTACAGCTCTTGCTTGCTTTCCGTCTGTCACACTGACACTTTAAATATTTTGCACGCACAATGTCAGAATCTGGCTGATACCGGAAATACTTAGAAAGCAACAAAAAAAACACTTAGTGAACTGGTGATAATAAACCAGGCACGCGAGCGAGGCTGAGTAACTCTCCATCCGTCATCTGGCGAGAGAAATACGAGTGCAGTGCACATTTCAGATCCTCTGCGCAAACACAAACACCCCTTTTCACCTGCTCACCCTGGCAGCCAGGCGGAATAAGAGTTGTACAGAGATTAAAACGTATGACACAGGATAGAATATGTCCCATCGACCGGCACGGCTCTGGTGTGTGGCCTACTTCTCTGAGCTGAGGTATTCAGCGGGGAAATGAAAGGAGACACACATGTCAAATAACCAGGGCTGCTTTTGGCGGGTGAGAAATGAGAGCAAACGTTTTGAAACTAAGGATGCAACCTAGATATTTCTAATTGTTCTAAAAATGGACACCTGCTTTTTTTTTGTTCTTCCAAAGAGCTTTCACACTAATCTATCGGCTGCTATACGTGACTAGCAAGTCCCATCGCAGTTTAAAGTTAGTCTGCTTCATGCGTACACAATATTATTTTTCCTGAAAGGGATGCATTTGTGATAAAAGCGTTGCTTATTGTTCCTCTTTGCGTCCACAGAACTATGAATCAATGCAGTACCCCCACCCCACCTGCCCACACACCAGCTATATAAATAGCTAACCTACTCAGCTAGACTCCAAGATGAGGGGGCAAATCTCTCATTATCCTTGTCTTCTGGACGGGTAGATTTGTGACACTGCATGCACACTAAAAGAAATAAATTGGCAAATGAATGAATGGACACCAGGCAAGGTCTAGGTGAGGCATCAAAGCTGCATCCAGTTCTACAAATGTTATGCAACCTGGTGTTAAAGCAACAGTGCACACAGCAGCCCAAAGCTGCCAAGTCTTCTATTATCAAGAGACCATCTTCACCTTTTAACCACCACCAGCTAACAGCCAACTGGTTAGCTTGGGGGCTGAGACATTAATATCACTGCTTAGCAGTGATGGCCTGTTAAACAGTGACATTTTAGTAACTTCGATGCCAAATAAGCTGTTGTCTGCACGAGAGCTGTCATGATAACTATTTTGTTGGACAACAAATCGCTCCAGCAACAATGGCAATAAGCGATATTATTGTAAATTTAAGAACATGTTTATGTCACTGACATAATGGTAATATAAGGTCATAATAATGCAAGTACACCCGTTCAAACAGAAATGAATGTGTTTTAAAAGTCAGTCGGGAAAAAAGTTAGTATTTATATTACATTAAAACTCAATCCCAGGATGGGAATAGACGCAAATTACGTCTTTTTACGGCACGATGACTACTTTTTGTGGTACGATATATTGTCTTCTTATATATTGTACGATAAGTCGATGTAGTAATTATTGTAAAAGGCCTAGTCTGCAGACCAATGCCAATACATACACTTGAATAAAACAGTATCGCATGGCTGGTTAATTCATACAGATACTCGACAAGCTAGTACAAGCATTACAAGCATTACATTTCACACAGCAAGCTACGAGGCGAGCTACCCACCTCTAAAAAATATGCCATAATGTTACTCAGATTGAAACCAGGCTTCCAGCTAGCAGCCTTAACTTTAGCATATCTGCTAGCAATGCCAAAAAGGCCCCAAAGGAGGCTAGTTTTTCCATAAAAAAACGACACAAGACGTGACAATAAAACAACACGTTTCGGGATTAGCGTGCCACATACCGAGAAGAAGTAATTTCAGCTCTCTCCTGGAGTCTCGCTTGTCTCGGCGCAGTTGTTTGTCAATTTCTGCATTGATTCGTTTCGACTCCTTCGCCTCTTCGCTCAGGCAGCAAGCCATCATGGACTCCAGAGTCATCCCAGCCCCGGTTTAGAGACGGGACCACGACAACACTTGCCCACGGGTTTATCAGCTTTATCCCGAAAAAAAAAGGACCCCGAATCCTCGCTTCTGATCTCAGGGCGAGGAGGAGGAGGAGGTAGTCTGTCGGGGCTGGACGGATGGGTGGACTAGGGGGGAGGGGAGACTAAGCTAGGGGCCTCGCTGTCAAGTTGTCCCCCCCGGCCGAGAACAACTGCAACTTCACCCGGTGCGTTCTCGGCTGAATCACGGGAGACTCGGGACAGGGGGAGGGAGTCAGGAGACGGCGGGGCCTCCCTGAGATGCTCCGTTTCTTAACACTGCTAATATTACAAAAAAAAGAAAAGGAAAAAAAACGCCTGTTAACAAATGTAACCACTCGACACCCGGTTTATATCATTAACCCTCCGCTCTTGTCTTAATTTAGCGTCAAAAATCCGTCAAAAGTGGCTGAGAACTGCAGCGTCGCGACAGTTTGATCCGAACCCGTTACCAGTGGATTTCTGTGCAGCCTCACAACACAACTCGACTACACCTGAAAAAAACTAGTCCTCGCCAGTAAAGCCAACGTTAGAGCCGTTATAACCGTTACCGCACTAACGTTAACTGCTACTCCACGCGCGGCGGCGGCGGCAATGCGTCCGTTTTATAAATACAAACTACATTTGCTAGCGTTTGGCTAAATTAGACGCAAAAAAAGGCTACGGACGCTAGCTCCCTCAACGACGCCTCGGCTAATGTGTCAACCCGCAGTGATTGAAGCGGCCGCTGCTGCTGCTGGGTTGGAGGAATGTGTCCGCCTAGCTAGTGATAGCAGGACAGCAGCCCATCACATCCTGAAGCATTGCTGACGGTGAATATATAAAAGGCTGCCACCACCGCCTGAAAGAAAGGATTCAATATAAAATACGGCCCGCCAGCTTTTGTTTTAAGTTTTCTTTTCCTCTTCTTTTTTGCCAGAAATGAATTCACACACAGCAAACAGCTGGCTTTCAGGAAGGCTCGTCGCTGTAACAAGGTGGGCACACACACACATACACACACACCAGTCTGATGCCAGGCAAGGAGGAGGAGAATCTGCGGGGTTGATTGACAGAAGGAAGATGCCGTGAAACAGGTTTGTGACAGAATTCACTGAACCAGGCGGGTCTTAGGTCGAGGAGATGCAAAAAATCTCCATTATGGACCTATGAAATGGGGACATTTTTTTTTACACTTTTTTTTTTTAATAATCTTGAGCATTGGAATTGAAATGAGATTAATGGTCTGCATTACAGTAAATAAAATTCGATTAAAATGTCAGCTGTCCATCAAGGCAGGACTAGAATTGGTTTAAATGAGCACTGTCCATCAATAACCTGCAGTATAAAGGCAACACGCGTCAGATCAAGACAAATGATTGGTCTGTGGCAGCATATGAACTGTGACACCAGTGACATCTCTTGGTCAAAGATTACAGTTGCATGCAGAAATTGACGAGCTCAAGAACTGTTGAGGTCTAAAACTGCCATAATCATAAAAGCATAAATAACTAAATGAAATAATACAGATGCAAATGTAGACATAAAAGGCACATGTGCAGAGTTAATGTAAAAATAAATATGCACAGAAATAGAACCACTTATTTAATTATTTTTGTATTATTGTATCTCCTGCTTATTTTTTTCTGTTTACATGTATTATTTATTTATTTTTGTATATTTATTTATGTGTTTCTTTCCCCACATGTTAATGAGGGTGTGGAATTTGATGTTGTCACTTAACAGCCGTTGACTAATCTATATGAAAGTTCACAGATATGTTTGAAAATTGCTAAATTAAATTAATTAGAAAATATAGAAAAATACTGATTGAAATTTGAATAAAACTATGCACAGAAATAGTACTAATAGTACTATTTCTGTGCATATTTCTATTCAAATTAACCAGCACATTACAGCTACATTTCTTTATTTATTTCATTTGTTTGAGTCATTTATTTCCATTATGGCATTTTCAGTCCCCCATAAAGAACTAGTAGGCAATATAAATTATCAAAAAAAACACACCAATCTTACTTTATATAAAAGTTTTATCTTTACACACCATACATGAAACTGTACACAAAAAAATAAACAAGCACATGTTCATGATGAATAGAAAAAAATCACATTATTACATTATAGAAAATAAAACTGGTGAATAAAAAATTGGGAAATGGGAAATATAGCTACTGGAAGGAGTACAACATAATGTTTGGCCAGATGGTGGCAGCAGAATAAAGACATTCTAACTGACCCTTTTTCCTGGATGTATTATAATTTGGTAGTCAGTGGTCTATATAGTCAGATTTGGCACATCTGTTATTAGTCTAAGCTTAACATGTTGACATTTAATGTTGCCATGACAACAGTTAGCAATAAGATATTGGGTAATAATGGAAGACAGACTGACGTTGCAGTCCCAACAGGACAGCCGTGCAGCAGCACTAAAATAATAATACAAACGTTTACAAGAGTGAGTGTGCCATTTTCAAGGTCGGAAAAACTTGATTTTTTTTTTTTTTTTATAAAGTGCCGGAAACTCCTTGAAATTCTTCACTGTTCCTATTCTTCCCTATTTTTATTGTATTTACTATGATTTACTATGAAGTTATCTTATCTACTTATTCAGCCTGCTTTCAGCTAAGCAAGCATGCACATTTTGTCCCGTTTAATTGCTTTCACCTTTCACACAAACAGAAGACAAGTCCTCCCGAGCATCGCCACTCTGCGAGTGGTTAGGCTCGACTTGTGATCTACAGTGTTCTTTGATGTGTGCTGCCCGGTGAAATAGTGAGCGGGACAGTTGCAGTGACAGACTACAACATGCCGAGCAGTTGCCATTTTAATGGCCGCTGGCTTGATGATGAAAAAAAACACAACGCCTGGTAAAACAAGAAATGAATCATCGTGTAGCTGCGATGTCTGCAAAAAGGACCTGCAGATTTTCACTGAAAAAGGGAGGGAAATTATACCATTTATTAGTAGTACTAGTAGTTATGGCATGTTAAATTATGGGATATACAACAGTCAATGTGAAGTAACATGACTAATAACGTTAGTTCATTTCTGTATTCTACTTTATAGCACAATAATATCTGATTTAATTTGATTTGAAGTCCATGACTGTCATTTTCTACTCAAAATAAGAAAAATCTAATTGTTACTCTTACAGTTTTTTCAATGATGATAATAGACAACTAGTAAAAAAAAAATAACATTCCAAATGTTATGACATCATATCCTTCTCCCCCAAGAACATGGCGAATGTTGGGATAAATAGTTTTTTTTTATTTATGGGCATATTTATGCAAGTGATTACTATAGTTGTCAGTCATTAAAATGCTTCAAAGCGGAATATAAAATGGAAAAAGTAGATGCGCAACATGATTGTACACTACTGTTCAAAAGTTTTGGTTCACTTAGAAATGTCCTTATCAATGAAAATAACATTAAACTAATCAGTCATGTTAGCACAGCTGAAAACAGTTTAGCTGATTAGAGAAGCTATAAAACTGACTTTCCTTTGACGAAAGCAAAGTTTGAAGGAAAAAATTATTTCAAATATAAATCATTATTTATAACCATGTCAATGTCTTGACTATATTTTCTCTTCATTTTACAATTGGTGGTGGTGAATAAAAGTGTAACTTTTCATGGAAAACACAAAAATGTCTGGGTGACCCCAAACTTTTGAAGTAACATTAGTCCTAATGGGTAAGAACTTTTCATTGACTGTGCTGTTGAAAATAGTCACAGAAGAGGCGTCGGATGTCCTCAGCGTGACTTTGGTCCATGTTGGTGGAGGTGAGGGCTTTGTGGCTGGGTTGAGGGTTCTCTGCCTCAGCCACCTCCACCTGCCACTCTGCCTTGAAGGCGTCGCCATGAGACTCGCACACGTTGTGCAGAATGCAGCAGGCCAGAATCATGGTGGGCACCACGTCCAGCCCGCAGTCGTTCCTTTTGCTCAGGCACTGCCAGCGCGCCCTCAGCCTCAGCAGCGCCTCCTGAGACACACGCAGCGCTCTGCTGAGACGCTGATTAAACAGCTGCTGCGGCTCCGTCAGCACCACCTGACTCGCCCTTCTGCTTTTCTCTTCAGGATAGGCCTTCATCAGCCAGCTCTGGAGCGGGTAGCAGGCTTCCCCCAGCAGCACATACCTGGACATGACGGATGGTTTTTAGCCACTTTGGTAAAAAATACATAAGAAGACTTTTAGATTGAATAAACAGTGTTTCTAGATATGTAAGATGTTTGATTGTGACAGTATCCACAGGCTTTAAGTTCAATTAGGAGGCAGAGATTTCACAGAGTCCTTCTGATTGACTTAAATAACTTTTGACTATCTTCTTTTCGTTTATTAAAAAACACAAGAAAGATGTTTTCTTATGAAATACCAATTAAGGCTGTGCAATTAATTGAATTTTAATCCTGATTTTCTGTCCAGTGTCCAAATCTGTAATACTACAGGAATATAATCTGTTTAATTTGATCCAAAAACACCTGTTTAATATAATGACTTCTAATACAAGATGAACATAATTATCAAAGCTTTCAAAACATTGTTTCCATGAAACATGACATAGCTTTTAAATCACCATTTTGCACAGATGGTGAACAGATACTAGTCCCAGACTTAACTTGTGCACTAAGTCATCATGTTATAATCCCCTTAATGACTGTAGAGATTTAACTGGCAGCATTTCCTAGTCTTTTTAAATGTGCTATTGCTAATTCAGGGTTTCAAAGCTGGATGCAAACCTAACAAGCAAATATTAAGGTGGAAAAAGACTACACTTTTTCCCTTAAGGTGGAAATTTGCATATTGTATACTTGACTTGAATTTACCCAAGTGGGTTTCCCATAAACGTAGTTGGTGGAGCAGGTGACAGTCCACCCTCTGCAGCTGTGGCCCACAGGGATGAGTTCTGTAAAATGTCAGCTGGGTCCGTCCCTCCTGGGAAACTAGCGCATACATCCCAGAACTGCCCCCGCCCACTGATAGCCACCTGAAACACCAAAGACAAACAGTCAAAATGTGATGCAGGGCAACTACCGGGCAAGTCCCGCATGTGCATGAGCATACAGGAGTGCCTTCCCCACCTGAGAGAGCACTGAGAGCCAGCCAGCAGGGTTAGCATAGTCGGTCGCGTTGCTCGACGGGGTGATTATAGCCGTGTGGAGCGTTGCTATGGCAGCGGCGCAGTGTGGGAAGCCCCAGCGGGACAAGAACAACTGGGCCGAGTCCTCCAGCTCCTGCTCATTGGGGGACCGCAGGTAGACGGAGCTGAGGAGCGCCACGATGGCGTGACACATATCCCTGACACACCTGCACACGGTGGACTTCCCCACGCCAAAGAGGGTGCTGATGGTGCGATACTCGATGTTGGATGCCAGGCGCCACAGGGCCACGGCGACGCGTTTCTCCACCGGCAGCGCCAGGCGGAAGCTGGTGTCCTGGCGAGCCAGACGGGGCCGCAGCTTGTCACAGAGGTAGAAGAAGGTCTCCCGGCTCATCCGGAATTTATCCAGCCAATCAGAGGGCTGGAATTCAGTCATCACCACCCGCTCCCACCAGTCCGTGCTCGGCGTGGTGGTCCAGGGACGGGTGCGGATGCGGGCGTTGGAGCGGATGCCTGCTGCTATCATCATCTGGGGGGGGGGAGACAATTTTTTTTCCCTAGTTAGTCACTCTCTCACACAACTTATCAGTGACACTTTTTTCTCTATAATATTTAGTTGGTTTCTCTGGTCACAGCAGATATTATGAAGATAAATTCTACTCACACTTATCACCAATTTCTCCACACATGTACATGCAATAAACCTCACCATATGAACTTATAATAAACATTAGTGCTGTAACTAACAAATTATTTAGTCTATAAAATATCAGAAAATTGTCAAAAAAAAGAAAGAAAAATGTTTGTTTTGGCCAAAACTAATAGGCACTGATCCATAGATATTCTGTCAATTTTCTGTCGATTAACTGTTCCAGCTATATTATTGCTTATAGTATGTATGTATGTATGTATGTATGTATATATATATATATATATGTATATGTATGTATGTATATATATATATATATATATATATATATATATATATATATATATATCTACGTTCTTGTTTCTTTGTATAACTGCAACTGATAAAGTTTTGTTGATGATTTAATAAATGTAACAACAAAATGTTTTATATATATAGTGTGTTCTTAGAATAATTTCTGTGGCATGTTAATGTCACTTTTATTAAAGGGGGGTGCGGATGTGAGACGAACGGGGAACAAGTGACTGACCATCAGCATCCTCCTCTGCCTTTGGAAGAAGTACTGACGATGCCGGACGCGTCTCTGGATCTCATTGCGCCTCTGAATGTGCGCGTTGTTCAGGTCTCTCCTGCGCTTCAGCAGCATGTAGGTCATCAGGAACATGAAGGGACGCAGCTGCTCCTCTTCCTCCATGTTCACGAGTTCAACCAGGAGCCAGCGAGCAACACATTTAGTTACAGTGAAAGAAATGTGCCAAACACAATTCAACTGATGCAGTTAGTCATTTTTCGCCATGCACAACTACATCCGGGTTCTTCTGCTGTATCAGCCTGTAAGGAGCATTACTGCCACCTTTTGCTTCGGAGTGTAAAACCTGCACATTAAAGGTCGTTACAGATCCTCTCAGGAAAAATATTGTGTTGCATGTTTTTTTTCTCCACAAATGAATATGCAAATATATTTAAATTTTAAATTAATTAAAGTTCAACTGCTTGACACAAGATGCCTTCTAGTGCATCACAAATCCCCTCTTCTTAGAATGAGACTTCGAATGACCGCAAAGAAACTTTTCTATTTCAGATGAATGAGAAAACAGCTGCTTCTACTGTAAAATACTTCCCGTTTGTGTTGGAAGGAAAGAATCATGAATGCCGCTGCCATCTAGTGGCGTGAAGTGGTGAAGATAGTAGAAAATGAGTAGTTGCTGAGAGAACGCTTCATGCCCAGTTTTACATGTTTATTTATTCAGTTACTCAACTCTTAAAATTAGAGGACCATTACTGCTACAATCAGGTGGTTGAAAGTTACTGCTCTTGTCACTGTTTGTGCAAATACACCAGCACTGCCAACACATCAGCATGTACAAACTTCCCAAGCTATTACATGGCTGTCATTAATGATTTGTATTAATTTAGTGTTATCCTTGTAAAACGATTCAAAAATTCTCAGTTGTTTAGGTTAATTTGCAAGGGTTAACACACACACACACACTTGCAGCATATATTAGGATAACAAAAAAAAATGCACGGCTGTGGTTCTCAATACACTCAGATCCACAGAGTGAATATACAGAGTGGTGCAAAGCCATATAGGCATATGAATGCAATTTTAATTGAAACAAGTCATAAATTCTTTTGCATTTTCCCAAACATGACCCGGATCTGGAGAGTAAAGGGTTAGTACCTGATTTTTGAAAAAAAAAAAAAAAAGACTGCAATCTAAGACCTGAATCCACACCTCTCTGACGTTCTTAACTCAATCTGAAAAGGATAAATTCAGAAAGTAAGATGGCTGTTCCAAAAGTCTAGACAAGGAACTAGTTTTTCCTCCCTGGAGCACAGTTCTGCTAGCACCGTTTTTTCCACTTTAATGAGTTCAATGACAGATAGAAAACAATATGTTTTACATAACAGTTTACAGTTGGCAACATATATGTGTGTTTGTGTTAGAGGTAAGAGAAGGTGGATAAGCTTATTATTTGCTCTAGGATATTCTCTATCGTGCTGTACATTATAAATTATGAGGGAACAGAGAAGGAAGCTAGGACACAACTTTTACTCGAGTGATAAATAGCTCTGCCGCTGCATTCTCAAACTCCTTGGCATCCATGTCGTCGCATGGGCCCCGCGTCTGTGCCGCGGACATGGCCTGAGCCAGCTGGTATGGAGAGATCTTGGCACTGGCCTCCAGGTAGCGGATAGCCTTCACGTTGGCCTCCAAACAGGGACTGACTTTAGCGTTTGCGTTAACGCAGAAGTTTGCGTCACAGCCCTGAGAAGTCTCCAGGGCTTCCTTTAGGGTCCCCAGCACGGCCATGCACAGCGCCCGTGAGGCGGGCCCCTCGTCCGGGCAGCACACCTCGGCGTAAAGCCTCTGAGCCTGCCGGATGTAGTCTGAGAAAACGGCACACGTGAGCACGCCGTGACGGAAGACGTCATACGGGACGGCCTCGTGGTCCTGGCAGTGCAGGCGACGGAGGAGCGGGGCGGAGGTGGAAGCAGGGACTCCGCCCTCGCTGCACAGGCACTGCAGAGTCTGTGTGTAGAGGCCTCCTCTCACCCCTCCTCCTCCTCCTCCTCCTCCCCCTCCTCCTCCTGGGGGGCTGTCAGCACAGGAGCCATCAGGAAGCTCCTCTGGACGTCTGCAGGGGCCAGTGAGGTTCAGGAGGTCATAGGCTACACGCACGTTGTTGCTGAAGGCAGATCTGGGTTCAGAGTGAGAACAGAAAAGCAAAGTCATTGGTTAGTGTGCAGCAGTTAGAGGGAAAACTTTGCCTCTCATTAGATTCAGATGCATTCACGGTGAGTTAAACTAGACCATACAGTGATAATGTAGGCAGAAGGTAAATCATCATAATCAGGGGGAAGGTGATATGACAATATACCAGTATAGTTCAGTACAGTCTTCACACTAGTATAATACTGTGATAAATACTATAATACACAGGTCTCACTTTTCCATAAACGTATATTCTAGGTATATGACAGGTGTTTTTGCATGCATTTCTCATACAATTGTGAGAGTAATGATCATTCTCGGAGGACATGTTGCTGTTTAATCTTTTAAATGTCATTTTTCAATGTGGTGAGCCACATATCAATACAGTATGTATGGCTGGAATGCACTAGACGCCAGAAATATCATCTATTTTACATTTGGACAAACCTTAAAGAATACAATATACAATAATAAGATAGGAGTTATTACTAAAGACACAGGTTTATTGTTGCCTTTGCTGCATACTGTACATTTCAATGCTGGATGTTGTTATTGACATTGTCTCTACAATCTACAGTATAGAGAATGGTCAATGTAGGCCTGCATACAGGGCTGCAACTAATGATTATTTTGATAGTTTATTAATCTATTGATTATTGAAACGATAAATCGATTAATTTTTTTTTGTCCAGATCAATAGTCCACAACCTAAAGATCATCAATTTAGTATTATAGAAGACTTTTATAATCAGCTTTTAGAAGTTAAAAATTACTCAAATCGATTATCAAACGTTGGCGATTCATGTAAGAGTTGGTAAATAATCGATTAATCGTTGCAGCTCTACCTGCATATATGAGTAACTGTATGAATATTATGCCTATAATCACATATCGATCACTGTGTTTCACAGGCTATACAGTAAAGACGCGACAAAGATAACGAGTTTCATGATAACTGACACTATGACCATGTGAATGATAATATGTGAGGGTTTGGTCCGGACCTCTGTGAGTGATGCGCCAGCCGCAGGTGCCACAGCGCCCGGTTGAGATGCTGCTGCTCCGGCGCGCCTGCGCTCATCGGCCCGTTGTTCAGCTGATCCGCATCGCTGCATCCAGCTGTGCCGGTCTCCGTCACGGAGGCCAGATGGCAGAAGTGGTCCGCCAGGAACCCGATGGGATCGTCCGACCTGGCCTCGACCATCTTCAGGATCGCCCCGCGGAGCAGCTCCCCGACGCCGGCCTGCGACAGGAACTCCCTGTCGCTGTCCGACTTGGTGGCTTTCCCCTCGGCCAACATCGGAGGAGTCACCCCGGACCGGCGCTTCTCCTTGTCCGCCATCCCTGTTGACGTCCCCGTGTCGCAGCAACGGCAGCGGAAGTGAAGCCAGACCCGGTCGGGAAACAGGAAACGGTGTTTTTTTTTATTACTATTTTATTAGATTTTTTTAGCAAACGTTAAGTAGATACTAGTTTATTAAAGTGGCAAAAACGAGCTGATTCAAATAAAAGTCTGGAAACAGAAGAACCACATCATTACTGTCTGTCTGGTTGCTATAGCGACGCTGTCTGTGATGGTTCAGTCCCCCCCCAGACAGAAACAGTGGACTCCATGACCCAGTTCCTTCCCCTTATGGTAGTCTGCAGTTTTATATTTGACTGCTGTTGAGTATGTTAAGTATGCAACATACACACTATCATTCAAAAATTTGGGGTAACTTAGAACGGTGGCGCAGGGGTTAGTGCTGTTGCCTCACAGCAAGAAGGTCGCAGGTTCAAGACGTCCTGGATCTGGGACCTTTCTTTGTGGAGTTTGCATGTTCTCCCTGTGTCTGCGTGGGTTTTCACCGGGTACTCTGGCTTCCTCCCACAGTCCAAAAATGTGCTGAGGTTAATTGGAGACTCTAAATTGCCCGTAGGTGCAAGTGTGTGAGTGAAGGGTGTGTGTGCCCCATGATTGGCTGGCGACCATCTGGGGTGTATCCCTGGCTATCGCCATAACATGCTGGGATAGGTTCCCTGTGACCCTAATGAGGAATAAGCAGGTGTAGAAAATGACTGACTGACATTGGTAATGTGGTAAATGACTATTGTAGCTGCAAAGTCTGTTTTTTGGTGCAATATCTACAAAGGTGTATAGAGGCCCATTTACAGCAACTATTACTCTAGTGTTCTAATGGTACAATTTGTGTGTTCACTGTGTCAGAAGGTGAATATAATAACATTTTCTATTAATATTACCACTCATGGTGGTAAATAAAACTGACCTTTCATGGAAAATGCTAAATTGTCCAGGTGATCCCAAATTTTTGAACAGTATTGTATCTTATCCTCAAAACAGAACATCTACTTTAAGGCTCCTATCATGTCAGTATATATTCTTCTGTGGTACATATTTCCAAAGAAATTGACAAATGATAACTGTTGACACACACACCCCACACATCAATGTGGAGTTTAGGAGGCAGGGTCCACAAATGTTATCCAGATGTTATCCACAATCTTTGAGCCAACCACCTTCAGCTAAAAGTCCGTTACACTTTCATTGTTTCTTGTTCGAAAACAATAGATCCACAAGATACTAACAATCAGTAACAAGTTTAAAAAGAGTAGAGTAGATCATGGCTTTAGTTTAAAACTGGGTCCAAAAACTTACTTTCTTGTGGACTTTAACCCAGTATTGTGTTGGTGCTATATTAACCCAAACTAGGTAACCCTTTAACCCAGTGATTTCGATTTTGTTTAAGTTTTTTCTCATCTCTTTTTTAAGATTAAAGTTGTAAGTCTCCTCCATCTTTTACTACTTCTGATGAAGTCCTTAACATTTGTGATGTGTTTGAAAAGATATTACCCACCTTTGGCCATTTGTGCAAATATAGTATATTTGAACATGAGATTGTTAGGAAGATAGATATACACAGAGAGGGTGGGGGTTAAAAATGACAAAATAAATCAGATATGTTAAGGTCAAACAACAGTAGTTACAATTTTATTGTAATATATAAATAGCCCGTTTCTCTTTCACAAAATAGACAAAGCTAAACCTCCCCATTTCTCTGTCATTACGCTTCACACAAAAACACAAATGTATGGCTATAAAAAGACAGTGATAACACTAAATACAATAACTGAAGGAGATGTACTTTGTTTATCAAGCTAAAGTATTGTACAATCACAGAAATAAAAGGGTTTCCTGGGTCTATCGTTTAGCAGCTGCGAGATCAATATCACGTTTGCTTGGAAAACATACGAAGTCATTTCAAAGAACTGTACTGTGCATTATTACTGTACGTTTGCAGTGTAAATGGAAAAGTAACAGATGTACCAAAGGAGAATAATGACAGGATCTATTTAAAATAATTTATACATAGTTCATTTTGCAAAAGAACTGTGAAATACATTTTAAATTAATAGTCGACCTTATCTATAATCGTGATGTTTGGAGTGGGCTGCAAATAGTGCCAATAGCTGTGGAAAATCTTGCTCTGCTACTTATTGTAGTTATAATATGCACATTTTCCATACAGCGCCTTTCTGTAACAGACTAAGACATGCTGCATACTAAATGTATGTGTGGATTATAGTGTCTTTAGGTCATAAAACACATTCTGCATCATTGACATGTGCACAAATACCATTTGTTAGAGATATATGGTTCCCATTGGTGAGGGCACTCTTTTTCAAAGAGGCCACATTGCGATTGATGTAGGTGCTGTGTGGAGGCAGGAAGTCTCTCTGCATCTTGTGCTCCAGCAGCATATGGTTCTGAGGAGGAAGGCCGAGGCACGCTCTGAAAAAGTCAAGCAGGGACACGATCCTATCACTAAAAGAAATGTGTTCACACACATACATAGAGTCCACGGCTTTAAAAGAATGGCTCTTTTGTTAAATGTTGAATGAAGGCTGGAGTCAAACAGGCAACATACGGAAAATGTCTGGAGGTGGAGGTGTGGGTGTGTTTATTTCTGATAAAGTGTGTGATAACAATCAGAAAATCAGTCTATTTTTCTCTCATTCACTGGCTTTATCTCTACCATCACCGCTGCTGCTCTCTCTTTTTATTTCGGCTCTTTAAAAATCTGGTGAGTACTCCATCACGTCAGGTTCGTACCGCTAAGGTTTACACGATTTGCCACCAGAGCGTGAAGTCAGGGTTCGGGTTTTGCAAAATTTGATTCTGTCTCAACTCTTGCCAGTAGGACTGCTTCTGTTTTTTTCTTTTTCAACACCCGGGTATAGTGCAATTCTCTCAATGCAAAAATCTCAACAGGTAAGGATATCTTGTTTTTTGTACAACTAGTCGAATATTGAGTAGAATTATCTTATTCCACTGGCAAATAATATCTTATTTTAAGTTTGACTCAAATTTTCTTTAAAAAGTTAAAATAAAATTAGATTGACTAAAATCAGGATAATCTAAATTATCTGCCAGTGGAATAAGATAATTCTATTCAATATTGGGCTAATTGTACTAAAAACAGTGTGTGTTCCCCATCCATTTGAATGAAAAAAACCTCTGTTTTCCACACATTGCCTGATTCTGTGTAATCCTTTTTGACATTAAAACTACATGATACCTCATGATGTTTTCTATGGAGGCTCTTTGGCGGAAGAAGGCGTTGATGACTGGGGTCCCTGGCGGGACTAGCGGGGCCTTGCAGAGGAAGGAGAGCAGCGCCAAGACGCTGTGGAAGGACTGGAAGTCCTCCTCCCCCTGAGGCCGGACTGTCACACGCTGACAAAGCTCTGTCAGGATCACCAGGTCCAGGATGATGGGGCTGGCTAGTAGAGAGTCCTGTTGCAAAGAAAGAAAGACGTGCGGGGAAACAGTTGGAAAGTGTGGGGTCATTCAGACAATTTTGTGTTTTCAAGAAAAGTCACTTTTATTTACCACCATAACTTGTAAAATGAATAGAAAATATAGTCAAGACATGACAAGGTTAGAAATAATGATTTGTATTTGAAATAATATTTTTTTTCCTTCAAATTTTGCTTTTGTCAAAGGAAGGTCAGTTTTCTAGCTTCTCTAACCAGCTAAACTGTTTTCAGCTGTGCTAAGATGATTGCACAAGGGTTTTCTAATCATCCCATTAGCTTACATACCTTACAAAATGCCTTAAAATGTCATAATGAATCCATAATAATTAATTAATCCGTTCTAAAGAATAAGCATATAAACATTACCACAGTGTTGTGTGTAAAAATAATGGCGGGCTAAACGCGAGTATGTCAATGATTCACGTGTCTCTTTGAATTAGCTCCGCATCTAAAGAAGGATTGACCTCCTCCAGAGATACTGTCAGACCAAGAATGTACCGCTGAATGTTTTCTGAAGCTGACAGTTAGCAGTCTGTACTTTGATACCTTTTAATCAATGTTTTCCAATCAATCACTCATCTTTATCTGTCACATGTAACCACAGCGTGATCACAGTGAATGTTCAGTGTTTTCAATTTCGAGCTAAAACACTGAGATGATAATTAACGTGTAATAATTAAAAACAAAACTTAAAAAAGCACCAGATTACATAAGCACTGACCTCGCAGGTGTTGTGCATTGCGATGGTGTTGGTCCCCCCCATCATTATTTCAGAGGTGTACTCATCCAGGGCACGCTTGCTGTCGCCCACATAGGGCACGTATTTAATCACCACCTGAAAAGAAACGCACAGTGACACATTAAGAAAGTCTGGCTGCTGGTTTTCTGTGGAGTTCATTCTCTTTCTGTGCGTGCAGTTCTCTCTCTCTCACACAGTGGTCAGGTTTTTCTCCAGGCTGGTACAGGATGCTGTTGGACTGCACCATGTCATCCACTACGTTGCTCTTGGAGATCTCTTTGGAGCGGAACTGCTGCGGAGCCGACAGGTTCTTCCCGTCGTTGTTTCCGAGGTGATTGTAGCTGACGATGGAGGTTGGCTGTCAGGTGAAAAGAAGGAACGCTTAATAAAACCTTGTTGCTGAGGAACGTAAAAGCTCATTTGTATCAGTTGATTGCTTCAGTGACACCCCCCCCCTCTCTTGGGCTCATGCATTCGGTCTCTTACCTTGATACCTGCGCTAACCAGAAAGTCCACCAGCACTGATTTGATTTTAGTCTGACCGGACTTAAAGTCGTCCCCTCCGATGAAAACCCCTTTCTCCACAGCCAGCTCTGTGGCCCCTGGGACGAAGGTGTTCTGAGGGGAGCCGTTGATGTAGGCGCAGCCTTCCAGTATACTGGCCACTGCGAACAAAGTGGAGGGAGAAACCTCTCCGCCAGCCTGTTCGATGTAAGAAAAATTAAAGAAATCTTTTTATACCGAGGAATAAACTGGACTCGCGAGGCTACAATTCCACTCAATTTACATCATCTGTCTGCAGCGTGACTCCATTGATAAGTCTATTATCTCAAAGTGAGCTATTTGCTAAAGATCACAAGTCTGTGAAATAGACTATTATCACTGCAGTATGCGGAGAAGATGGTAGACAAAATAAAAAAAAAAATCCACCCAAGAGGGACAAAGCTTAATATTCTGATGTAAAAGGAACTCCTTTTTTTAGACTCTTTCACACTCATTAAGGCATTTCATTTACAAATCCACAGCGTGTGTTTGGAGAGCTAATCTTTTGATCCTCTAAGCTTTATTAATCACAAAATGTGACGGCGGATTACTGTTTGGTCGTCAGCATTAGTGAGAAATTAAAGTTGAACGGTGGGATTTGTGACTGCCGGCCACCAACACAAGTTAGGCTGGCTTCACAGACAGTTTGAGCCTTGTGTTATATCGTTGCTGCTGAAACGCATGGATTTGTGCCTTTAAATCTTGCACTTGAATGTAGAGCTGCAACCTGTGATCATGTTAATGAGGGACTAATCTGCTGATTATTTTTCTTATTTAATTAATTCATCATTTGGTCTATATAATTTCCTGTTCAAATTTCCTTGAGCTCAAAATGTTGTCATTAAAAGTCTTCTTTTGTCCAACCAGCAGTTAAAAACTAAGCAAATATTCACATTTGAGACCGTCTTCATGCTTCAGCTCTCACCTGGATTGTAGCGAGCAGGTTTTTTGCAGTGTCGTTGACCCCTGGTATGACATCACAGAAGCGCTCCGTATTGGCCGTCCATAGGATGATGACTTTGTCCACGCCACTCGACTGCTGGAAGTCCCTAATATCGGCTCTGATCTGCTCCACCTGGAGGACCATTTTGTCTTTCAGTCAAATTCCAAATAACATCAGAAACAGCACAGTCCAAGGCAGAATAAATGGACACAGAGGAGAGACGTCGGTGGCCGTACCTGCTCCGCCATCGTCCCAGTGAGGACGTTGTCGGCGCGACTCTGTTGGTTAGCAGCAATGAATTCTGGGATGTAGATGGACGGTCTGGGTTTCATGCAGCTCATGTGTGGCTGAAGCTGCTCTTGTAGCGACCAGTCGAGCACCTGAGCTCGCTCCATTGCACTGCTAAGATCCATTGAGGAGATGTCCCAGCCTAAAAACACACACACACACATTCCAAGTTTAAAAAATGTGTTGTAATCGTAAGATATTACTCATCTTCCGCAAGTGAATAGGCAGTTTCTACAATTCATTACAGCTCTTCCTTTATGAAGCAACAGACTAGATTGCAATAGAGGGCGTCGCAAGGGTTCTTCTCCATTATCTCCACCTTATGGAGGAGCATTCTGGTCTGTACAACCTGTTCATACACACACAGTATTATCTGATCCACATACACACACTTGTCAGAAGAGGTTAGACATTGAGCTAAGCAGCAATCGTCCGTACCGTCGAAGACAATATCGTTAGGGTGCACCATGGGTAGGAGGTCACGGAAGGGCACGTTGACCTCACCCTCGAGACCTGAGCCCAAACAAACAGTAGACGCCTGCAGGAGGGAGCCGTAGTAGTTTGCTTTCTGAAGAATGTGGGAAAGAAAAAAAAAAAACATGTCATTCCCTTTAATGTCATTTCTCACTGCACTAATCACTAATATTTTTCACCTTTGAGTCAACTGTTTTTAAATTGCATAACTTTGTTCTTGTTTTTTATTATTTATTTTATTTGTATCTTATTTAATTTGAATTATTTTTCTCATTTTTGAAGTTGAAAATGGTCACTTTTCCCCTTTCAACCAACTGTTTTTTAAATTGTATCTTAATGCTTTTTATGTTTTATGTAAAGCACTTTAAATTACCTTGTTGTTGAAATGTGCTATACAAATAAACTTGTCTTGCCTTTATGTGTTCTAAGCCATATTTACTACTTATCAGGTTTATTACCAATTGCAATAATGCAGTTTGTTAAATCATATAATGGGTACACTCATACTTGGCCCAGTTGCATGCTCCAAAGCAGTGTAAGAAAGTAATGAAACCCATATAAGAGCAAAATCCCCAGGACTGGAGTTATGCAAGCTCTTAACACTCCACTGAACATGACAGTATGACCTTAAAATTAGTCTCAGCCACTGTATCAGGGATACAGAGGGTTCTATTTATGAAATAGGACAAGAACATTCATTATTAGCTCCATAATGGTAGCCTCAGGTTTCCACGTCCTATTATAGTATTGGTTATGAATTCTCTGTCCAGACCATTTTCTCTCCATCTTTTTTTATGTTGTGCATGTTTTAGCTTCTTCACTACAAATGTACACTAAGTGGTGGCTATTGGTTGCTTTTTCCATGAAGCCAGTCCTTTTCTTATGTGGATTTCCTATCCCAAAGACTACACAATTTCAAATCGATGCAACATTGTTGTTTTTACCCATTTTATTGGACCCAACCCAATGCATGTGTACAGGCTTGATTGTGTCTATTCTCACCTTGACTCCAGTCTTGGTTTTCCAGGTGAGGCCCAGCTTGTTGGCCAGTACAGCTGCTGTGACCGTGGTGCCATTGTTGCCTCCCCAACCCACCAACATCACACCCAGTCGGGGCACATGTCGCTTGGTGTGAAAGGTCATCTCAGTGGTGTGGGGGGTCACCTGAATCCCCAAAAAGGAGCAGAGTCAGTGGGGTGACTACATATATAGCACATTTGTATATGCAAATATATATATGTGTGTGTGTTTCAATAGTGCCACAGGTGTGCCGGTGCCACCCTTACAGGCAGCTGGCACCCTCAAAAAAAAATAATGCGTTGGGGGACCTGCACCTGGCAACCTACTGACGTGACCATGACCCAATTAATGCATTTTTGCAATTAAATCACTCATTTAACTTGTGATGCGGATTCCTTTCAATCTTTTCAACTTTTGAAATATCCATAATCATCCATGGGATATACAAGTTAAATGTGCTGAATTTTCAAAAATGCATTAAATCAGATAGAAGGCACTCCCAGTGTGTGTGTATGTGCATGCATTACCACAAAATGTGACACTCACTGTGACTTTGTTCCCTTCTCTGTGCACTGATGTGGTCTGGTAGGAATACTGAGCCACAATGTGTGTATCCGTGTACCTCACATTGGGGCTGTTGATGTGTATGTTCACTGACATGTTGGCAGAGTCTGCAACAAGATAGGAGTTAGTGAGTATTTGTTTTTTTTATCCAGTTTATTAATGGTCAGCATCAATGATACAAATAAGGCACAAATATAAGTATTAAACCAGTAATAAACACACAAATTTACTATATTTACTATCTCTATACTTTAGCATTTTATTAGCTTACAGCTAGCTCTCTGCTGCACTGCTAATACACTCTAAGGCATTTTAAAATGATTTTATGACTGATTTTACTGATTTCATTAATTCTGTAACGTGTATACCATTCTTTTTAACCATAAATCTAAAATCTTCCTTTCTTTTTATTATTATTAATCCTGTTTTTTAAATGTCTATTTTATCTGTCTGAGCATGTTGAGCATTCTTGTATGAAAGGTGTCATATAAATAAAGTTGTTTTTTTTTTAGTAGTAGTAGGATTATATAAAGCCAGGGCTTACAAAGATAGCTTTATATAAGGTTTTCACAGCTTTTAAAATTTTAATTAGGTAGATAACGTTGTAATGTAGCTATAACATGTTTAGCTTTTAACACCTTGCTTCTACGACAATGAATCATACAGCAATGAGGACATGGCACTATGGGTAATAAAGCTGCACTTCCTTAATACGTCACATTAACTTAAACCTGGGCCACGTTGAATAGACACGTTATATATGCCTCAAAAACCGTAAAACATCCGTTGGTAACCCTCGTAAAACAAGTGAGTGATATTTCATCCAAGTAAACAGGCGAAATGTGGGGAAAAAAACTAAAGAATGAATGACTCGCGCTGGATCCAGAACTAAACCCGGACACTCCCTCACCTTTACGGCAAAGATGTCTGTCCGTCACTGCGTGTGGATGAAGATGTTCCCGCTGCGTCTCCGGCCGGTTCTCGCCTGTGTGTGTGTGTCAGGAATATTCCGACTGTCCCTTTTCTCCTCGATGTACCGGGAGCGTCTCCAAGTCTGCTTGTC
Organism: Lepturacanthus savala; assembly: GCA_030544235.1. Lineage (NCBI taxonomy): Eukaryota > Metazoa > Chordata > Actinopteri > Scombriformes > Trichiuridae > Lepturacanthus > Lepturacanthus savala. Next base: position 12,987,733 of record CM060469.1, on the reverse strand, counting down.
CGACTGCGCGCGATCGGACGTTTGATGGTTCTAAGACCAAAGAGCCAATCAGAAGCCGCCGTGTCTCTTATGTAACGCGCGGGGGATGTAGACGTCTAGGAACCGTGGCAACAGCAGTTTACAGCCTGCGGGGTTCTGTGCTCCGTCAGGTTCCAAATATCCTTAATAATCCACTCTGGAGCCTACAGCCCGACTGAGGGCTGACTCCGTGACTGATAAGCACGAGGTCTGGGGGTCAAACTCTTCATTTATTGCGTTTTATGGTGGATTTTTTTATTTAGAGGAAAACACAAAATTCAGGCGCCAGGTACCTGTGTTGCTCATTCTATGTTGCTTTTAAATACGTGTCTGTCTCTTCTGTCTTTCCCTATTTATTTCAAATAAAATTCTTCAATTAAAATTCAAATAGAATTTATTGTTATTACTATGTATTCCTGTAGATTTACTCTTTCCTTTTTCTAAATTTATGAGTCCTTGTACTGCTTATTACACTTAAATTAGATAGAGCAACATATGCTAAATGTATCAAATTAAAACTAGAATTTTAGTTCCATCCATGTGACTGCTATATTGTTCGATGTGATATTTGGTTGTCATTCATCAAACAGGCAAAGGGTGAAGACGACTGATGTCAGTGGGTTTAAGATTACAACTATTGATTGCACGGCATTCATAACCAAATAGTTCAGACTTGGTTTATGTTCATTTGTCCAGCTGCTTCTGGTCCCCTGATTACATGGTTAATGTAATACACTCGTTGCAATAAGATATCATACAGAACCAACCAACCACATTTAGAAAGGGATACAAAAAAGACACACATGCAATGTATGCAGCATTTCATTCATGATATGGAAGCCAGATGTTGCCAGACATGTAAAAGTTGACATTCTGTAGTCATGTAAAGGTAATATGGCTGCTATTACAGCACCTAAACCTACCTGTAGTAGGTGCAATTTAATCATCCATGAATACAGATTACAAATAAAGAGCGTACCAACTGATAGAGGACAAACACATGCTGTGATGAGTGCAATTATATTCATGTATGTTTTTGAGATGTCAGAGTGGAAAATACCTGATGTAATATGATAACTTTTGTTGTTGGTGAATAAATCACTGCTGAATAAAATTATAATCTATACATTTGTGGTTATCTGTTTTTGTGTAATAAAATGAACGGTTTCTAAATGTGTGCAGGGGAAAAAAAACATTGTATTGTCATTTTATCAAGCCAGGACATTTAGTTGACCTTTGTCTCTAAAAGAAAGATTTTATCTCTTCTGTTAGACAAAAGCCTGAGGGCTTCATCCATCTGGAGCCGAGCTCCTCTATCCCATTAGTGACAGTAACCAGACCCCTGAGATGGCAACCTGTAAGATGACCTTTACATTCTTCTGATTCTCCCACATGTATAGAATGTATTAGGGTGTGTCCCGTCAGCTTCAATAAAAAAGTTGTAGACGATTAAAAGAATGACTGATCAGGTAATTACTAGCTATAGGTCTGCAGTTTGGATTAAAACTAATATTTTCATTATACATCAAGTTACTTGGTGCGTTACTTTAGATATGAAATTATATATATAGATTAGATTAGATAGGACTTTATTGATCCCTTTGGGAGGTTCCTTCAGGGAAATTGCAGCACTGAAAAATATGTAAATAAAAATACCAAAACCCTAAATACCATAACCAACAGAGAAAATAAATAGATAACAAAAAAAAATAAATACCTATATACACCTTGTTATTGCTACATACTTATTGTAAAGTACACATGGTATGAGGTATGTGAGTAGATAATTGCACATGGAATTATTGGAAAAATATTAATAAATTACACATGCTTACCTATTCTGTGTATGTTATTATGAAATATATAAATATATGAATATATGAAATATATGAATTATATAATATATATAAATATTATAATACAAGTATAATAGACGGAAGATACAAGTTAGATATTAAATATAATGTATATAGTATAATATATACAATAATTAAATTATATTAATATAATATTGAACATATGTAATATTCCACATGACTAGAAAAGTTATATAGGGTTATAGTTATAATTGTTGTATGATTATGTAGTGATTCACAGGTTACAACAGGTTCCTGTTTGATTTCCTGTTCACCCAGTTTCCCCCAGTGAGGAGTTGGGCTGTGACGTGATGGTACAGGAAAAATATTACATTTCAAAACTTTCATTTCAAATTATACAGTTGACTTATCCTATAAACCCCTTCATAATTCAGAAAGGATATTGATGAAACGTGTGTTCAGTAATAACGAATCAGAGGCCATTTCTCATATTTTATAATAATATTTTTGGTTGGATATAGAATATTTATTCAAGGCTGGTATCTCGTTCAACTAGTCAGTTAGAAACATTATATTATATATTTATGTATGATAAGAATTATATTGATTGTAAAAACCTGTTTATTTTTATAGTCACGCTACAATAACAGAAATCAAACTATTTCTCATGACGTCAGAGTCGCTCTATCGAGCCGCTCTCTGATTGGACGGCGCGTGTGTACGTAGCGGTCCGGAAGATGTCGCTCAGGCCAGTTCTAAAAAACTTCCGCCTTAAGTTGTAAAGAAAACATAGCAGCTAAAAGGCAATCGACGGCGTAAGCAGCTCATTTAAGAAGTCAGACCAAAGGTAGATACAACTACACATCTGACACGCTTATTCCGACTCACACATCTCCCATAGAAGCGGTTTGCGGGCGCGTTTAGCTCATTTAGCGAATAGAAGCCTAGCATTTGCCGAAGCTAGCACGTATGCTACGCTGGTAACTGCTAGCAGTTCGCTACAACCGACTTGTTCGGGCCATTATAGGCCTCAGTTGAAAAACCTTTAACATGCGGCTGGATAGCGACGAATGTGCCTCTTTACCATGTCAGCTGTCTTCATGACAGTATATTTTATGGTAGTTTTATCACCGTAAATAAAACGGCAAACCCTTAAGTTATCGATACATCGGGTACTTTTGTTAGCCATGTCCAGTTAGCCGTGTAGCGGGTACCTGCAGCTGACTGCGGTCAGTTTTCTCTTCATAGTTCTCTTAAAATCTTCAAACGAAGATGTTCCTGGGTGCCTCAGAGAACATGTGGAATTTTGGGCAACTCATAAGTGGAAGAATTCGTTGATAAAGTTGTCAGTTGCTCAACGTTTACTTGGCTAAGAACTGAACTGCACAACCAGACATCACCTATTGAACACTTGCTCCTTTAAATCTGATTACCACAATAGAAAAATCAATGAGATATGTATGCTTGTAATTACTGCTCCCTGTTTTCTTCGTGTGTGAATTATTACACATTAGAATTGTTGTTTGGTCACACTGGTCTTGCTGTCACCAGTCAGGTAGCTGCTTCCTTCCCCTTCAATAGATGTTCTCTTCCTCCTGGTTAGTAAAGCTACCATGTAGATGCTATATAGATGTAATGGTTGCTATAGCGGTAGCAGTACAAAAAAACCTGATAAATAAAAATATATATGGTTAAGATGCAGTTTCATTGTTTTGTATGAGAGTCTCTCAGACAAAATTTGATAATTTAAATAATTGTTGCAGCCTTACTCTGCACTAATAAATTCAATATATGCATTCCTATTGATGTAAATGTATGTTTTATTTTATTATCATCAAAAATGCTTATTTATTTTGTATGTTGAGGTTAGGAATTGAAATAAGCTGTCATCATATTCTGTTTTCTATTCATTAAATTATTTTGTGTCTGTAAAGAGACTTTGGGTATCAAGAAAAGCACTATATAAATTAAATACATTATTATAATTATCACATTTAATTTTAAACTCAAATTTTAAATTTGTATACAATTCAAGTATCATTTGAGCACTAAGACCCAGATATTCATTGTCTTAACATACAAATAAAAAACATCTATGAAGGACAAACAGATATTAATGTGTACATTTTGTCTATGTCATAATTCTTTAACAGACTCTTGTCGCTCTGGAGCTTGTGTGGTTTTTAGAGAGGGTGTGAGTGGGCGAGTGCATGTGTGAGTGTGTGTGAGCTGCAGTTTCCCCCCCACCATTTCACCACGAGCTGCTCCTCCCTGGAGGATGACAATGGAGGAGATGAAGAATGAAGCGGAGACAAACTCCATGGTATCCATGACGCTGTACGCCGTGATGTACCCGGTTTTCAACGAGGTAAAGCATCTAACCTGGATAACAGTCACCTTCAAGTAAATTATTTTGAAAACGGAAAACATTCATCTCCAGGGATACTTGGATATTTAGCAATATCCTTGCAATAATTTGGATTTACCTAAAGAGAGGCTATAACATCTACCCGCGCTATGAATATATGACCTGAACACCCATACAAGTGATCAAATTGTACTACAGTTGATGCAAAGTTACACATTGACTGACTGGTTTGCAAAATAGATTATTAACACCAGGTATATGCAAGAAAAACGTACATGGAAATAAGATTATAATGTATATGGAAATGAGATTATTTGAAAAACAAATGTCTTCACAGTGACTGATATAATTAACTGACTACATTTATTATTACTTATTATTTATTATTACATCTATTATTATTAACTGACTGCATACTAATTCAAAATCAAGCATGTCAAAGCCCCATATTTGTAGCCTGAATTTACTTCCTTTTTTAAAACATATCGAGCTGTAAAAGCAGCTCCATGAATCCTGTCTCCACTGTAAACTCACATCCTGGACAGATTATTGATACCGTATTGGAGTGAAAGGAAACACAGTCATTAATTAATTATTTACATAGGGGCAAAATGTTCTCCAGCATGACATATTTGTTTTAGACGAATGCAAATCTACGATTGTAATAATGAAGAGTGTGACAAGACCGTTTATGTTAAGGCATGTACTGTATGTTGTATTATTTGGTAAATTTCCTCATTGAACAGTGATAAGATTGTGAGAAGTGGAAAATCTGTGTAAATCTGTGCAATCGGGTCAAACTCAGCACACAGATGTGCTTAAAACACAGTAAATGGCGCGTCAGTGGTTTTGTCAGTGATGATGCGTGTCTTCTTCTTTTTTTCATTAGCTGGAGAGGATCAACCTATCGGCAGCTCAGACACTCAGAGCAGCTTTCATAAAGGTAGGAATTTGTATGGATCAGATGAAACACCAAAGCACAATGCCATCAATTCATGGTTCTCACAGCTTCCTGATATATTATCTGTGGTTTGTAAATCTTGTTTTTCTTTTTCTTTTTTTTTGCGGCACTCTCCAAACTAAGTACTGAAGTTACTAAACAAGGCACATTGCTAAAAATAGGCCCACCATGCACGAGTGGCCTGACGTTCATAGAGGTTTTAGAAAGATTAGTCCATTCTTTGAAGGAGTAAAATAGAAAAGCCCAAGCCGTCTGACCGCCTGCGCTTGCCGTGGTTTTATTCCGACAATCTTTCCTCATCTACCCTCATCATAGAAATTCCTCTCTGCTGTACTTCCTTGTTTGTCTGGTGCATTGTATCCCATCTGAGAGCTGTGATGATGATCCAGTCTTGGGCAGCCGCACACAAAGGGCTTGTATGAAGAGTTAAAGGGAATTAGTGTGAGGCAGATTATCTGTTCTGTTCTGTTAGGATGTTGTCATGTTCACTTCCAGACAACTCAGCTGTTCAATGACATTGAATAATTAATGAGTCATGAAATGTGTTCATTAGTGCTTCAGCCTCGCCTCATGGGATGTTTATTATGCTCGAACACCTTCATTTACATGATTGATATTTAAATAAATTAATATATCAGTGTCAATGCGACATCAAAGGCGCTGGAAGTGATACCTGACTGTAGTTATCAGAGGAGGCTGTTAACGTCTTTTATCTGCACGGCGGCGTGATTGCACCGGAATACTGAAAGTGCAGCGGCCACAGATCACCTCTGTGTCGCTGCAGCATTCACTGTGTGTGCAGATGAAATATAAATGAAGAAGAAGCAGCTTTGTCGCTCTGCAAACCACCTTACGGCTGTTTTACGATGACATCTGTGGGTCTTATGTTCGCCCGTCGGTCACTATATGACCCTGCTGCTTCCTGGCTGGTTTAATTAAGGGATTGAATTATTTAGGAGGGGAGCTTTTGTTCACCTGACATTTGTTACGGCTTGTCTACAGCTACAGCTTTGTGTGGCTTTTTTTTTTTTTGGCTTAACCTTATTTTCCTCTTATATTATTTCCTCTTAGGAGCTATGATTAATGCTCTGCCCTTCTTTTGTTCAGGCGGAGAGGGAGAACCCTGGCCTGACTCAGGACATCATAATGAAGATCTTGGAGAAAAAGAACGTCCAAATCAACTTCACTGAATCTCTACTGCGCATGGCAGCTGACGACGTGGAAGGTGTGTAAATATGAGAAAGAGGTTATTACACGTTGTAGAGGGAATCTACCGTGATTATTCTTTGTGTTTCATGGTGTAGAGCTGCCCAGCCTGTTTTTGGTTTATTTGTGTAGACCATTGTTTTCTTTCCACAAAACCAGCCGTTACATTATCTTTACCCGTGTTCGTGTCTCTGTGTATATTAAACAATCAAGTTTCTTTTCTGCAGAGTTCATGATTGACCGGCCCGAGCAGGAGTTCCAGGACCTAAATGAGAAGGCCAGAGCTCTGAAACACATCCTCAGCAAAATCCCAGATGAGATCAATGACAGAGTACGCTTCCTACAGACTATCAAGTGAGTGCGAGCAACACACACACACAAAGGCTGACTGAGATATTTCAAAATGCCATAAATAAACACAGCATTGTACTCTTTGCCAAGAAATGGCATTAATTTACACGTTTAAATCCAGATTTGCCTCAGCAATGAAAATATCGACAGGTTCGACAGGTTGGCCTGATCAAAATTGTTGGATGTCTATTGGCTTATTGCACCAAAGAGGGCAGATAGGGCAAACTAGGACTGGGCAATATCTTTATACCAATGTATGAGACTTGCTGTTGTCTTATTTTTGCTCTACAGTACCGTGCTAATTGATTTTGCCCGAGGTAAAGTCACACTGTGCTTAATATACTGGGTAATTAGCTGTTTCCAAATGAACTTTATATTGCCCTACTGCCTCTTGTGAAATCCAGATGGCTCACTGATGTTGCTTTGGTTTCCCTACAGAGACATAGCCAGCGCCATAAAAGAGCTCCTGGACACAGTCAACAACGTCATTAAGAAATATCAGTACCAGAATCGCAGAGTGAGTACCGGGCATACTTCACAGACATCCGTTTACCGTTCACACTTTGATACATCACAGACATCTGTTTACCGTTCACACTTTGTCCGTGTGGATAAATGATGTTGAAGCCAGGGACTGTGTTTTTTTTATTTTATTTTATTTTCTTCTCTTTTATTCTCTGTCAAGGCTCTGGAGCACCAGAAAAAGGAGTTTGTGAAATACTCCAAAAGTTTCAGCGACACCCTCAAAACATACTTCAAAGACGGAAAGTAAGTGTATCTGTTCCGTTCTGTATGGTGCCAACGCTGCTCATTATAGAAAAGTTGTTAGTGTTGCAGGGAGAGGGGGGGCTATTCAGGGTAACAGGGAAGCAGCCAGATTAATGCTGAAGTAATTCATTAATTACTTTATTTGAGAACTATTATGGTTATTAAAACCTTTTTTTTTTAGAAATATCTTTTAGTAATGTCACAGCCATACAGCCATTTATTTATTTATGTAATATACAAAATATAATATGTCAGTTTGTTAACTTTAGGCTCGCTCTAGCCTCAGATTTATCATCCAGACATGAGTGGTATTGATCTTCTCATCTAACTCTTTATAAATAAGCACATCTTGTAAGTTTTATTATTATTATTTATTATTTCCATAAAGGAGCTACGAGGCGGTTTGCTTCATGGATGTTTGAGGGGGAGAAAGGACAGGGTGGAGGGATGTTTGCAGTGAGTCAGCTGGTTATTTGTTAACTAAACCATGTCTTTAGAATGTCATGGCAGGACCAGTCCGACCCCCCCCCCTTTCCTTTCTTATCCTTGCAATAGTGTTTGAACGGTATCTGTGAACCTCTCCAATATCTTACTTTTCTTTGTTCCCAGGGCAATAAATGTCTTCATCAGTGCAAACCGGCTCATCCACCAAACCAACCTCATACTGCAGACCTTCAAAACCGTGGCCTAGCCCTCAGAGACCACAGTCCCCTCCCCCTCCCCCCCCCCCCTCTGTCCTGTGGGGAGCAACTGCTCTAGGATGGTGGAAGCTTGAAGAGCGCCTGACCCATATATGTAAATTAGAAAGAGTTGATTTTAGGGTTGGGGGTCGATTCCATTGGAGTCAAGATTCTAGATTCCAGTTCAAGAGACTGAAAAGTGCCATTTGTTTTGAGGATTTTCCAGTCTTGAAATGGAACTGAATGGGCCCAAAGTCTGGTTGATTGATTTTATTTGGACAGTTTTAATTTATAACCCCGGTCTTGTTGGGAGTAGGTGAGGCGAGGTGTTTGTTAAAGACTAATTGCCATTTTTCTAATATATTCATGTTGATCATTTTACTTTTAGCTTTTCAATCATGGCTACACATCTGAGATTGCATTCAGTAGGGGTGTGTCTCAGTCGTCTATACTGTTTTTTCTCTTCTTGCCTCCCATTCGTGTAAATTTGCCATGGTCTGTATGAGCAGGAATTGACAAAAGAGCACTCGACCGCGGGTGAAGTAGCTGCGAGGAGAGGAGAGGAAGCAGTGTTGGACATTTAAGAGGCAAACCCAGATTTCGTTTCTCTTTTATTATCAGACGACAGAAAAGCCAAATGACTTCCAGCACAGTGTGCGCCTTACCAAGTCCTGTAACATTCCCTCCTCTCAGAGTGTAATGAAGTGGAGCCAGTCCCTGCTGTTGGGGGATGTAGAGAGAGAAATGAAAGTTCTGTATTTAACTGATATCTGGTTGCAAATGTTCAATAAATAGTTTCCAAATGATGATGCTTTTTTAAATGTGTCCGAGTCCAATATGTGTGAATATGACTTATTTATTTAATTACTTTTTATTTATTAATCGCAATTTACGGGATAACAGTACAGAAGGTGTATTTTTTCTTATCATAACAATTTACAGGTTTATGAACCACCCCCCCTCATCCCCATATCTCAAACCTCTTGTACAATGAGTCACTAAATAAATTTAAAAAATGAACAGGTAAATAAATCAAATACTTTTAAATACTTTAATATCGTTCTATTCTAATTCTATTACATTATTGTCCAGTTAATATATCAGCAGCTTGTATTAACCTACATTAAGAACATTGTTGGCAGTTTTTATATTGACTTCCACAAGTCTTGCATTTCTCAGCTCCCAATTATTTATTTAGAAGATAAACTAATGCAAAATCTCCTTTTTTATAGATGTATTCATCTTCTCAATAGACTCTTTTTGCCACTTGGCCCACAGATCTTTTCTTACCAGAGACTTTTACTTCAGCGGCTGCAGTGGCATCAAATACGTGCGATTTTAGCACTGAAATTATCCACAAGCTCATCGACAGAGAACCAAGAGGGTTTGGAAGAAGAAGGCCTGGTGTTTTCGGTGATTTCCCCATTTTGTGATTATCTCTGTTTGACCATTGGTGTGCAGGGAGATAACGCTGTCAGGGAAGACACAGGAGAGATCAAAGAGCAATGTCAATCACCACATCTTTTAAATGCACATAGCTACGCCGGGTGATGAATAAGTCTGGAATGTTTCTCTGTCTCATGCTGAGTCAGTCCACACTTATCAAGGTTACAACACTCCTTTTAACCCCTTGGAGACTAAAATACTGACAAAAACTATGCAGTCGAAGTCAACACGGAGTATGAACAGCTGTTGGGTAGAAGTCATCCAAACAGGTTCCATCAAAACAGGTGACATGTTTAAAAGAAGAAGCAACATTTCCAGTTTCCCCTTTCTGAATCTTGTATTACAGGAAATCATAATAATAATAAATGGCAGCTCCACCTCTTTTCTCATGTTCTGTATCTTTCACAGATTAAAATAAAAAAAAATTAAAAAGTTGGGAGAGGTTGACTCGATAAGAGCGGCACTCTTATCTCGGTCTAACCAAGTTTGAGTGAAAAATATGGAATTGAGAGTGCGCTTGATGATAAAATCATCGATTAAAAATGCACTTCCTGCCAGAGACCTGACATTTAATGAAGCTAGATTAAAAGCATTATCTGCCTATTGTTTTGGGAGAGGCTGCGGCTGACGAGGAATAGATGTTAAATTCGATAAATTTGCAGTCGGGGGTGTCTTGTTTCTTAGAAGAGTCAACTTTCTTTTTCTATTGAGACAGGAACTGTCTGAGAGCTGCTGTCACACTCGCCTCCAGCTCTTCCTTGTATGAATGCCATTAGATTTAAACTCGTCAGCTATCAGATTACTGTATTTTGTACACAAATTACTGGACGTGCTGTGCTTTTTATCAGCATAGAGAGATTCAAACAGTACAGTACAGTTGTATTCAATATAATAGCAGTGTGTTTAAAAATGGGAGTAAAGCCAAAATCCTTATAATAATTTTTTATTTCGGTGCACTGGGAACTGGGAAAATCAAAATGTGCCGACATCTGTGTTGCAACCAACTTCTGGCACCTATGAATGGGTGTTTGAGCCTCACAAATTGTGAAACTGAAACACTCATTCATTTTGTGAGTTGACTGTGTGAGTCATAATTCCTCTGAAGTTCTTGGTTTTGCCCCAGAAACAGCATTTTTAATGTCAGCCCGCAAGTTTTTTTTAATGGGATTAAGGATCAGGGGTTGTCTACTCTATAGTTTTAATTTTGTTGGTGTGGAATCAAGTTGCTGTTGGTTTACTGGTGTGTTTGGGGTCGTTGTCTTGTTGAAACTCACATTTCACGGGCATTTCCTCTTTAACATAGGGCAACGTGACCTCTTCAAGTATTTTGATACGTTTCAAACACAATTTTTCGATTTGTGTCTGATCTTGTTTCTCATGTTGCACCTTTCTTTCTTTATCCAGAGATAGAAAATAGTAGATACTGCGCCGTGATTTGTCACTGTCCTGTCTTTCCAGCCCTCCCCCATTAGTTCTCTGTGTATTCAAGTTTGGGTTTCTCTTTAGCCTTTGTTAATTCTTCTGCATTATTAGATGAGTGTTCACGGGTAACCTGTTTGTCTTGATATTCTGCTATTTCCGGTTTCAGTTTACGGCTTAGTTTTACGTTAGAATGAGCAGTGATAGTGATATATATTGTTTATTTCCAATACATATTAACATGTTTGTATTTTTCCTGTGACAAATGCCCTACATGTGCACTATAGGGGAAGTGCAGCCTGACAACCAGATACCATGATAGAGAAAACATAGTGGTAAAGGGGTCGAATTGCACAGCAGTATAAAGAGGCATTATCTAGTTTTCCTCAATCCATGTTATCCCCCAAACTGAGCAAGCACATCCTCATATCATTGTGCAGGATGCAGATGCTTCCTGGACCACGTCACATCGACCACGTTGCTTGATGGAGCTCTCTAGCGGAAATACTGGTTGAACATGGTTACAATAACATTTTCAGCGTTGCCTGGAAACATCCTGCGGCAGAAGACCTTGAAATCACAGAGGAACAGTGAGGCTCCAAGCAGCTTTGTTTCCTGCTGCTTGATCCTGTAAAGCCACACCTTTAGTATAAAATGTCACATTAAATCACAAATTCAAACCTTTTTTGGATGAAAATGTCGATGCAAGTTTGATTGTACATATACATATGTATATATTGAAAAAGGAAGTATTAAGATCCTTTACTTTAAGATCCATCCAGACATATTTTAATATGTTAAAATTGTCTGTTTTAACTAATTTGCGTCTGATATCCTTATATGAACATTTTTGTCCATTCACAATTTTGTTTTTTGATAATGCATTGACTGTGTTAATGCATATGGCAAACATTTTGGCAGTTTTTGGTGAATTTTCAGATTTCAACTTCAGTCTATACATTGTGATCAAAACGTTTTTGGGTATTTTCCACCAGAAACGTTCTCATTTTGGGCATATACATACATATATAGTTGCATTTCAAATTATTGGAATATCACAAAAAAAGGGAAACTCATAAATTCATTACACAGTGAAATATTTCATTTTATTTCTTGTAATTTTGCGGATTATGGTTCACAGATTACAGATACAGATAATCCTAACCCAGATTTGTCATGATATTCTAGCCACATTAATTGAAGAATGAACCACTAGGGTAGGAATGTCAGTGTGGGGTGTGTGCGTGAATTGAGAAACAAAGTGTGTGTGTGTGTGTGTGTGTAACTGAATACAGACACTTTATGGAAAAAAAAAAATGGCACAATGTAAACAAATACATTCCTTTTATGTTTCTTTTTTGTGACTGTGACATCATGTAAAATAAAACTGCCTTCCAAGGAGCTAAAATTCAGAAAATGAACTAATTCCATAATAGTTGTGATGTCAGAAATCCTCCTTGTATGTCCATGTCTTTAACTGAGATTTTAAATGTGCATAGAGACTTTTAGCGTCAAACTCAGCACAAAGTGGAATGAAGTCACAGCCAGCAAAACATGCAAATAGCAATATTGCATTATATTGTATGTAAAAGTGCTGCATTGTCATTGTTCAACCATGTCATGAATCCAGGCAGGAATTATATATGCCAATGCAGTGTAATTGAGAAAACAATTCTGGCTTATAGAACTGTAATTTTTAAGAGACAAGCTTATGTTACAATTGTAAAGTAAAATTCATTTGTACTTGTACCAAAAGTTAAAAAAAAAAAGAATCAATGGAGAAGAATGGTCACTCATGTTATATTACCAAACCAATAATCCTTTTTTTTGAATTTGAGAATTATCCAGTAATATGTTAACCATTTGGTAAAAAAAAACAAAAAAACAGATAAATATTACATTTAAATATACAGTAGTTCACAGAGAAGCAAAACAAAATTCCCTGAGGTCATTATAACTCCACAAATGAACTGTCAAATTGTACAGTTACCTGAGCTGACCAAGTGCTTACAGAACAATGAGTCATGGTGGCCAATCTGTGTTTAATCAGCCTAAACCTACCTGGTGTGTAGGCTGATAAGACATTTTTTCTATTTTTTTTTTAAGAAAAACTAAGAAATACTACATAATATCACAACACTTCTTTAAGGGCTAAATTCTGAAGGTGCTAAACAGACATTTTCCAGAAAATGTCTGCAATTTGTAGGTCTCACCAGTGCAAATATTTCACACAAATGTAGTTGCACTTTATTCTTCTGCCAGTGGGTGTATTACAGGTTTGGTTTGCGTAGCTCCACTCCTCCCCTCCCTTCACAGAGACTTACTTACTACTTCTATGAGAAGCATTGAATAAGTTTTGTTCTTTCAGTAGCTTGCAGCTGCCACATGCATCTGTACAACAATCACTGAGATCACTACAGACAATTACAGATAAATTAAATACCTTAGATTTGAGAGCACCGATCCCTCATTTTAAATAATATACCTTCCCTTAAATAATTTAAACCCATCATCAAATATTCCGATATGGTCATGACACATTTGCTGAATCCTCTGTTGAGACAACATTGTGCATGTACAAGCTAATCCTGGCTTGTACATGACTGGGGATGGGAAATGACACTCTGATTGGATGAATTAAGGTTACACACAAAACACAAATAATTCTGGAACCCAGGACAACCCCTCTGCTCCCTGTGCTCTCCCAAACTAGCCCTGCTAATTAGCAACAATCAACATCAATGCAGTCTGTTGATTTATTGTCACACTTTTGAATTTTATGTAATATGCTGTTCCTCTCAAGATTTTAGACGGATGTTATTAAATATCTCTGCTGTTGAGTGTACATTCATCATCATTGTGTGTCCTCCCAACATCACCTCTTCCCCTTTGACTTCAGCATCCCCACTCTTTCCAATGCCTTGTCCACATTGGGAATCAGTTTTTCTGTGAAGTCCCACAGTCTTTTGTCCACATTCAGCTCCTCCAGTTTTAACCCCCCCTGCAGAGGCACCCGGACGTGAATGAGCCGACACACATCTGGCGCAACCTTGTACCGCCCCCCAAATTTCCTAATCACTTCATGCACCGAGGTCATCTCCACCAACCTGTGAAGCACAGAGACATGCATCAATTCTTTGACCACAATCGGAGAAGCACATTTTTGAGCTGATGTTGTGACTCTCTTTACCTTGGCTGGACTATCATCTTATGCGGGTGATATATATTTCTTTGTGGTGATTCCCTGTAGATGTGCACCAGAATATTAACTCCAGGAATCCCTTTCCACTGAGGCAGGTCAAACTTCCTACTTGGCTCGAAGTGGTGCCAGGGAAAAATATGGTTTTCAATGAGGAACTCCCCTGTCTGGAGAGTATGGATACAGCGTGGAAGATAAAAAGAGAACATAAATATTAATGAATATAAAGTTTGTATACTGATGTAATGTGTGTCTTTCTCAAATGCACACCACAAATACCCTACATTTGGATGCTGCTGCTCGAGCATGGTCATCAGAGGCATTAGGCCGTCGTGCTGGTATGGCATTACTATCTCGTCAATGTCGTTCAATAGGACGTAGCGAGACCGAGCCATCGATCTGTAAATGCACTCATTAAGTGTGGTGAGCTGGCCAAAGTAGTGCACGTCCCCCCCGAACTGTGAGAAGAGCCATCCTCGAGACGGATTCAGATGCTTGTTGATGGGCCAAGGAACCATCTCCACAAATCCCTCCTGGCTGTAGCTCTGCAACAGGCGGTTGAGGTCTGGACCACAGCTGGTGTTGTAGATCACCACTCTGTCCACACCCAGCAGCCTGAGGTGGGGAAACAGATAAATTGTTGGTTCACTCAAATTACAAAGTTATACTTTCATGTGGCTCTAGTTCCATATAGTTATGTTGTTAAGATTTGTAACATCCATCAGAATATTTTATGTATTTTACTGCTCATATTATTACATTTAAACCTGCAATAACTGATGATGTCAAGCCAAGCCATCCCATAGAAGAAGAAAAGACTGTAGGAGTCATCTTTTGGAAACCATGAACCGAGATTTCATTGCAATCATAATTGCTATTTCTGTTCTAAACCAAAGTGGTGGACCACCCAAGTATGGTGCTAGCATGGCTAAAAATCTGCAAAATCTCTTTCCGTTACAGTGTCCCCATAACCCTGGATAATCCACAGATCTCACTATCAACTGTTTCAAAGACTTTATTCACTCAGTATGAGGTACTTTAAGAATGAAAAGTATTCACAGTAAGGGCTGGTTTATCCAGAGTTAAAGGGACACGGTTTCTGAAAAGGATTCAGCTTTTCAGATGTACTTTTTCAATTGTGAGCATCATAAACCATAATATTGGTTTTATTAACTGATAGTAGGTTTTGAGAGATATGGGAAAGGCAAATCTTTCATGGGTAAATGGATATCTCCAAAAACATTAAACATCTGAGGCCAGATTATAGTAGTATAAAACTACTTGTTAAGATGAAAAATATGCACACATAAAATAGGAAACATGCATACACAGTCTTTTTCTCATAGTAATAAAACACCATGTACATCTGTTCCCACATCTTTTTACTCATCCATCTAAATCATCCTGAAATTGTACACACATGCATGATGTTCTGTTCATGCCCACAATTTACTATGAACACAAATTTCCTGGTTAGCATATAAAGGGTCACTATGTAGTAGTTTAGTTTTAGGGTGAAATGGTGGAAAGTTGTAACAATCTATTGAGGAAAATGCAATTTTAATGACTGAAAATTTATATTATCATGGCTAGATACCACTAGAAGAAAACAACAAACATTTTATCATTCTTATACAGGTCCATTGTGACATTCCAGCAGCACACTGTAATCTTTGTCAAATGAGTGAACACTTCTGCCAAAAGTGTTCACTTTTTAGTTTACCACAGGTAACCATGAGTTTGTGATAAGCAACATAGTGAAAGAAATCGTTTGGGCTAAATCTTTTACGGAAGTTTGTTATTTTAAACAACCCAATCATTACGATGTTCATGTGCATTTTAAAACATGAAAATTAAACAATCAACCTTTTACTTTCCAAAATATAATATAATAGTGAAAGCTTATTGAGCTTGTGCTTGATGTGTTTGATATGATTTTTATGTGGCACACTGGGTTGGTATCACAGTGACTCACCATGCGCCAAACTGGGATTCTAATCCAGCAATTTCAGTTCCAAATATGACACATCTGGCAAAAGTATGGCCTGGAACTAACCTTTTTAATTGACAACACAGGTGCACTTGTGTTTATGTTCTGGTTAAATTTTATACAAAAGTGTACACTTTAATTGTGAGATTAAACAAGCAACATTTTACTTTATTTTATTTACTATATATATAAATATATATATATATATATATATATATAAATCTGAAAGTTGTTTGATCACATGTTAGACGCTGAGGTTTGTGATTGCTGTACTGACCTGTACATCTCCAGGGTCTGTGCAAATTGAAGCACATTGTTGTAGTCTCCAAAAAGGTTGGAGACACAGACTGTGAAGTTAAACTGGAACTTGGCCTCTTCCTCCCCATTGGTCTTTCGGTTTCCTATGGGGAGCCACATCTGTTTAGGTCCAATCGTTCCATCTGACTGAAGCAGAAGAGTAACGTGTGTAGCTTCGCAGTTTTGAGGAATCTGACACATGACATCTGTAGTGACGAAGGGAAAACCAAAGTGCTCTGCGTGTTGTATAATTGTTGCTGGAGTTGTTGTTTTTGATAATTGGCCTGCACAGCAGAAGAGACAGTGGAGGGGTTGGATGGAGTCTATCCTGAATATTCCAATGATACGAACATCCAAACCCTTCACTCTTTGGTCCATGTAGGCCGACACCAGCTTGTGTTTGGTTTGGTATAGAGGAGTGATGGTCTCTTCAGAGATGTGGAAGGGGCAAGTGGCCAGATGCCCACGGGGCTTTGGGATGGGTTTGTTAGTCCTGGGTAATCCCACATTGATGATGAAGATGAAGATGAAGGTAACCGTAAGGAAGAGGCAGAACTTCCCTTTGAATTGATGTGTCATCTCCATCCCCACCGACGAGATGGATTCTCAACCTGAAACAGGATTGAGAATCAGAGTGAAAGACGTTAGAAGGTTTAAGAACTAACCAGACTGGTTAAGGTTGGTGTTCGTTATTACTGGAACTTTTGTGAGAGGCATTTGAGACTTGTAGTGACAGATTCAAGCAGTTGTATTTAGTGACATGTGTTTATGCTCAGAATATACCCAAGAAAAGAAAGGATTCGTTAGGAAATTTTCCCCAACTTTCATTGCATGAATTTACAATCTGATATACAGATTTGCAAATTTTGTCCATTATTTCACATTGTTTAATACAGGTTTGTAAATTTGAACCATATTCAACTGGTCATAATTTCAAAAGTTAATTACAGATATGTGCTACACATATCCAGACTGCCTTCTAAATGTTAATATGGCTTGTCATAGTGTACAGCACTTTGGCTGACTGCTGTTATTCTACATGTGCTTTATAAATAAAGTTTACCTTAAATATCTTGGCTTACTGTTATCTAGAAAAAAACAGTAAAACAGGAATTTCCTGTAAGCAGGTAGGCATTAATACATATAAGATATACACATATATATTGCACTTTATGTGTTATATTGTCATCGGGTAATAGCAGTAACTGACTTAAAATCTATTAAATATTACTTGTAATTAACAGCTTTTATTATTGTCGAGTTGGCTCTTGTTCCATTTTTGGAACAACACTCATGACCTGGCTGACCTGATCATTTGAATGTTGGAGAAACACTTGCATACGGAGAGCAGTGGTGCAACAGATGTTTTTCAATGATGAAAAACACTGAGAAAATATTCTCAGTGTTTTTAGACTGAGTGAGCTAATTATGCGCATATATTCAAATCTGATGGTCTTGTCACGAAGCAGCAATCATGTCCTGCGCTGCTGTTATACCTGTTGGAATGTCTCTGAACCTTAATTAGTACCATTGGTAACATCACATGTATTTACCTCGTACATGAACTCCATTCCAGACCATTGTTTTTGTGTAAACCTTTTTCACGACAGCCATATTGACCATTCCTGTCTTCTTGCCCTTGTTCACCTATGACATGACAATATTGGTAATGGGTAAGGGGTGGAGCCAAGCATCAAGAAAAACAGCAGCAATTCCTAGGCAAACAGAGTCCTGTCATACCGAGTTGCATCCGAGTGACATTTCACAGTTGGAACTGTTTGAGTGGCCTGTCAGTTATTTAGGGTCATGCTCCTGCTTGTGTTCAAACATTGCCCTTCCCAGCAAAGTCAATGAAGTCTTACAGGTCTTGGGGTTGGAAAACTGCCAACACAGGTACATGATTTTTGTTAGCATTCATGTTTGCATTAAAAAGAGCTGTGAAATCACAAGCAAAGATAAAAAAAAAAAATCATACTCAGACACAACTCCCTTTCACTACTTAATCTGTAAATAAACAATGTCATAATGACAAAAAACAAAAGTCACACAAATCAGAGATGCATCTCCTGGGGCTGATTAACCATTTACCAGAGCTAGGCAGTTGTGAGTTGGACTCATTGGCTTTGACATATGCATGAATTGCTTCATGCCATATCACCCACATTTCAGTTCAGCCACTTCCTCCCTCTGCAATCAGCCACCTTATGACCTTCAGTGGAATTTCCCCTCCATTCAGTTTATTACCTGCAGCTCATTTTCTTACCCTCAGCATTAATACTATTACATACTAGTTTTAAACAGGACAACATGGGATGCAGCCACCTGCTGCAGGGGTAATGCTAAATATCTACATGTTTTCTAAGCTCCTGCTGGAATATGATGAGTCACCTTAGCTGCTGAATAACTAACCCTCATTAGCCTCAGGCCACAATGACGAACACTGTAAAAGAATGGTTATCTAAGTTAAATACAGCCTGTATGCACTCTAGATAAGTCTTACCCTTCACGGCTTTGGATTTAGGCTGGAACCTTTTTTGCCTATCATGGCAAACCCCTATGTGCCTAACTGGTCTCTTCTTAAATTGGACACAAAGTAGTAAGAGTATAGTTGGCCTTTAACATTATTACAGCTTCAAAATGACCATGTTCTCCAAGCCATTTTTGCCCATTTACAGATTAAACACGGAACCGTGTAAACAAATTCCTAATAAACGTGTAGGGCAAAGCCCCTCATGTATCAGATATTGACCACACAAGTAAGCAGTGGTGTCAAAAGAACACACATTTGTTACTTAAGTAAAAGTATAGATACTGCAGTTTAAAAACACTGGTAAAAGTTGAAGTATCAACTTGACGTCTTTACTCAAGTAAAAGTGAAAAAGTATGTGCTCAAAAACCTACTTAAAGTATAAAAATATAAAGTAACATTAAAACAAATACATAAAATAAATTAGTTGGTGCCAATATATAGATTGGAAGCTTAATTTGAAACTTTATACACACGTGGCCCAAGACACAGCATCATCATAAACCCATTACTATCAAAGAAAAAGCAACTCGAGGAGCATGTTCTTTCTCAAACTGTATTGGAATTCAACATCTAAACCGAGGTAGCACTCCAGAGGTAGGTATTCAGGCCTGCAAAACTGCCAGACAGAGAGAGACACTAGGAGTACATGGCGGTGGTGATGGTAACATTTCCATAGGGGGTCTATTTGCTCTCTGCTCTTGCATTGTAGTGCTGGGTGGGGGCCAACAACAGATCCAGACCCTCCCTTACATTACCACCATCCTACTAGAAAACCTGATCACTATTTAGTAATAAGCTTAACTGTGCACTTGATGGGAAAAAAACTAAAAACTAAAAAAAAACTAGCTCTCTATCGTCCATGACTTCCTTTTGTGTCAGCACAAATGCCATGATTCGTCTAACCAACGAGTGTTTACACGTTACACTTGACCTCATAGGTGTGGATAGGCAGCACTGATCTGTATTGGATGGCGCAAATGATGTACGTAATAAGGTGATAAAAAAAAAACATGAAACTTAAACCAAGAGTAACGAGACCGTTCGTTTTGAAAATGTAAGCAATAGAAAGTACAGATACAGAAAATGTAATGAGTAGAAGTCAGAAGTAGGCAGAAAATATAGTAATGGAGTATAGATACCTAAAAAGTGTACTTAAGTACACTTGACACTTAAGTACTTGACACCTCTGCAAGTAAGTTTACATAACACTTGAGCAAAAATGAATTATTGCCTTAATTCAAGTATAACCGGATAACTGAAGTGCATGGAAACCAGGGCTGGGCAATCTTGGTTCTGGAAGGCCGGTGTGGGTGCAGGATTTTGTTTTGACCAAGCAGTAACACACCTGATTCCACTAATCAACCTCTAGAGCCCTTCATTAGAACCAGGTGTATAAATTCTTGATTAGAACACAAGCCTGCACCCACACTGGCCCTGCAGGACCTGGATTGCCAATCCCTAATGTAAACACATTATTCTGATATATCAGAATCCTCCAACTCTGATTAAGACACCCAGATAATGCGACTGGACTTTGTGCCCATGCTCTACATGCATTGGCGTATGATCCCAAACAAAAACACCCAAGAAAGCTGGTCGCAGAAGAAGAATAGAATCACAGAGCAGCAACATGGCAGAAGTTTGGAGAAACATCTATTTTCGGAAGGATGATTGAGTCTGTGCTCATGTTAACCAAGGTCAACCAGAAAGTAACACATCAACCAGAAAGGGGGCTGTATTAATCCTTTGAAATGACACATATCTCCCCTTAGCGTTGACGGGGGAGGGTTCATACGTCTCATTACTCTGACCACATACATTTGCAAAAAGGAAAATGCAAATAATAAACAAGCAATAAAGCAGACCATTCACCCTGCCAGCTTGGATCCTTCATCATATCAAGAGCCGTAGGAGGAAAAGTCACTGAATTTAGTTTGGTTTATGGACAATTATAGTCTATTAGTGTGTATTTTTCATCAGGAAGTCTGCCACAAACATACTTCCATCACCTTTGAAACCACTAATTTCTTATTTACTACCACTAAAATTATAAAGCTGCTACTTAAAAATGCTAAATTATATTATAAGACTTACAATTTTGATCAAAAGAAGAACATCATTTGTAGAACGAATTACAAATGCCAGAAACTCTTACACATCCAGGACTCGACTCTGCCATCCCTGTGATTGTCCAGAATGCTTCTTCTAGAACTAAACTTTAAAACAATCTTTTGTCTGAAAAACTCTTGCTTTTGTTTTTTTTTGGCTGGTTTTCTTGGCACCAGTTCTGCCTTTTTGCCATGGAAAATGCCCAAGGAGGAGCTATTGAAACCAGGAACTCATATCCGCACATTGCACTCTGCTCTCTGACACAAGTGCAGAGCTGGGGCAAGAATTTCTACACCTTAAGGAAGTTGCTTGCTTCTGATTTCACAGTTTTGGAAAGCACCAAACACACATCTGATGTGTTAACCATTTCTCTCCAACCAACACAACACTCTCCATCATGACTTTCAATCATTTATAGTCATAGCTCTGTCTTCTGGATTCTACTTTACCCACTTGTGTCTTGTTTGTATAGTCTAAAGGAAACCTGCTCGTTCAGAACCATTTCAACACATCCTTCCCTCAAACCGCATCTCCAGTCCCCGTCAGAGATTATTCTATCCTTCCTCTTTTTTTTATTACTGTAGGAAGCACTCCAACTATTAATGAGAATATGAGTTCTATCATCAGACAAACGATTTCACATCCACAATACATTCCTAAATAAAATCATAAAACCTATTTGTTCCATCACATACACCGGAAGTGAAACTGACCTTTGAGGTTTGTGTGCGTGCGTTGCGTCGTTGCACTTGAATTCAATGTTAAATTAAAGGAGATTTGCGGAGGTTTAAAAACGCAAAGAGGCCAAGTAGAGACTTTGAACCGCATTTGCATATATCGCAAAACTACACAGTCAAGGCCTGTGGGACGAGACAAATAATGCCGTTTATTCCAATTAAAGTTATACATTCACGCGAATTGGTTTTTTTTTAAGTTATTCTAAAATTCATGCCGTTCACTGGCCAGTTAGGTCTTAATGATAAGAAGCGCACTCACTCAAATGGTGCTCCAGGTTCAGAGCGGCTGGCGGACGCGGACGGGGGTGCAATCTGGTCCTTGTCTTAAATCCACTATTCTCATATGCGCTCTTACAGCTGCTACTGTACCACTGAGCCCTCCTCCTCTCCTCCTCCCCTCCTACCTCCCTCGGAGCTTCTTCTCTGGGCGTGACCAGTTCCCGCCGGGGTGGAGCGAATATAATGTTATTTACGGGAAGCTGCGATGTCATTTCACAATGATGAAGACCCGTTTTCGGCGTGTGAGATAAACGCTGGTTCAGATTTAGGGTTTAGATGCGGTGTTGAGCTAAAGCTGCCCTGCACAGCCGCTGCCAGGTGTGCAGCTACTGGAAGGAAACCTCCTAGGGAGGGGTGGGGGTATTTATTTAATTAGTCCAATGAAACCTGAGCGACCACTGACCGGTTCGAGAAGATTTAAGTAGCATTCATTCATTTTCTATAGCCGCTTATTCCTCACTAGGGTAGATCACTAGACATTCTTCATCTTGTCACAGACACCTGTTATACATATATAATTAGCTATGTATTATATATATATATATATATATATATATATATATATATATATATATATATATATATATATATATATATATAATTAGCTATGTATTAGCTATGTATAAAACTCGATTCTTCTCCATTCACAGTAAAATGTCCTATAGATGAACTCAACTCAGATCTACATGATCAGCGGTGTGATCCAACATGCACTCTGAATGTGCAAACTCATACACATTATATATGTCCTCTATAAACCCTTTTAGGATGTTCTTTCAGTAGACCACATAATCTTAGTACTGCTGTTTATAGCCTGCTGCAACACACCATCAGTCATTTTAAGAGCATTAGAGTAAGTGATATCAACCCATAACACAATTTTAGAGTTAAAAAGTCAACAAATGTCTGAATATATTCGGAGACATTGTCCTATAGATCCCTGCTCAAACTTTGTATTCCAAAGCAGCGATAAAAACTAATGTGTAAGCACTTTTTCAGGGATTTCCTGTTATTTAAAATGAAGTTCCTGTATGTGCTCCCTTCTGAGACTCACTGTTGGTATTAGTTATTTTAAAAAGCCGCTCTGAGAACATCTGTTACGGACCTGGTCATAAATGAAGTTTATCAAGCTTGGTTTTGGTGAAAACTAGCCTGGGGTTTCTTTGCTTTGCTGGGTACATGATATTCTCGTATAACCTGTTTTACAAGGGAAATTCTCACATGCGGACGGTTATATCTGGCTAGATACTTGATCCACAATGTATGGCATTCCAGGGATTGGGCTGTTTAGTCTGTTTAGTCTGTTTGCATGGTTTTATTTGACTGTCAATGTTTCAGAAAGGAGAGAAGAGGTTATTTTGTAATGGTTGTGCACTTTAGAAAGATGCAAATGTGGCTTTGGCAGAATAAAAGACAAAGTACGTATACATTTGAAAGAAAAACTAACCCAAGAATACATGATTAAATATACAGATGTGAGCAAAAAAACACCAATAAATCAGAATAATTTAATGGTACTTTTTTTTTTTCTTTTTACAGAGAGGTCTATTCATAAGCCATTCATAGCACACAGAACTTTTTACTCCCCAAAACATGGTGGAAATTAATTTTTTAGTATTTTTTTTCACCGTTGACAGTATTTTACAATTTTTTGAGTAGACATTTTTATCTGTAAACATATTTGAATCTAATATATCAAACAATTTGAAACATGGCTTTATACAATGCTCACATTTCTTCTCCGGAAGTGTATAAAAATAGGGCATATTTACTTAGATAATGCCTCGCATATTTTAACAAACCAGTTCTGAAAACAATGTTTATCTTAGTAGTGTCTCGTCTTAAACCACTTAACCCCTGTGAGATCGGTACACCAAAAAACAAAAAAAACATTCCGCTTGTACTGTAATTTCCTTTTTAGACAAACTGCATATGAAAGTTTTTATCTCTGTTTAATCTTATTGTACATCACATCTCATGTGAAAATTATATTCTATTGTAATGGGATTCACCCAAATAAATAAAGATTAATGTAAATATTAGGATGTTTATATATATATATATATATATATATATATATATATATATATATATATATATATATATATATATGGAATAATGTTAATTATAACAGAGTTTCAGGATCCACACCTGCTGCCACATTTAGGGTTACACAGGTTTAGGCAAGAATTTAATTTTAAAAGCAAAGGAAATATTGTACCATACCCTACACCTATTTACATTTGTATCTTTACAAATTAGTACTGGCTTTCTTCTATTTGTGTTTTTATGGATGCTATTACCTGACGAAGCATTTCCCAGTCCAAGCATAATAATACAATGGTGATAAATGTGTTTCCATCCTTTATCTAAATTATTATTATCACTCACTAAAGTGATTTCCAAAATGTCACCACTGTGATATCCAATATGAACTGTTTATGTAGAATGACGATTTATAGACATGATTGCAAGCTGTTTTCTGGCAACAGATGTCACTACAGAGCAAACAAGCTTTCTATCTTTGTCAGCCAAGGGGAAACAGTGACAGTTTACATTCCATAAGCTCAGTAGAATGTCAACATTTCATTGGCATGACCAGTTATCCAATCAGCTCTTAGGAACCTGTAAATTTCCTACGATAAGTCGCAGGATACACATACAGGATCTAAGTTTGGCTTAGAGTGTATATAAAGCAAAGTTTATGTTGCTACTGCTACTTGCTATGTTGTTACTAGAGCCGGTAACAGGAATAACAGTAACCTATCTCCACTCCAGATGCTTCCAGAATTGAGAGAGTATAAATATCTCGACATGATGAAAAGCTTACCTTTAAATATCATCTTAACCAGTGGTCACCAACCCTGCATTTGGAGCATTCTAGCCCTGCATGTTTTAGGCGTCTGCCCACTCTAACACACCAGATTCCTATTAACTCGTTATCAAGCCTTTGACAAGCTTTCACTGCTGGATAACGAGTTGATAAGAATCAGGTGTGTTAGAGCGGGGCGATACCCAAACACGCAGTAGCTCACAGGAGAATATTGGCAAAAGATTGGATTCCTTTAGAGAAACAAAGCATCAACCCCTATGCAGAGGAAAAGATAAGTGTCTCTACTGAGAGAGATGCCGCACTTTTTCAAAGGCTCTTCCGAATTGATTCAAGTTGGCAACTTC
Source organism: Lepturacanthus savala (assembly GCA_030544235.1). Classification (NCBI taxonomy): domain Eukaryota; kingdom Metazoa; phylum Chordata; class Actinopteri; order Scombriformes; family Trichiuridae; genus Lepturacanthus; species Lepturacanthus savala. The sequence goes on along the minus strand of CM060469.1, from coordinate 12,962,381 downwards.
ACGATAGGAAGAGGAAAATTTCCTTTGGTTGCTATATTTGAAGAGGAAAGTTGTGAGTATGCAGCTTTCATTTCACGTTTAGTCCTTTTATCCAAAGTGACTTACAAGTGCCCCAATGATGGGGAATACAATACGTAATGGAAATACTTGGAACACATACATTGGTGCACATATGCTTCAATACATACTTCATTTGACACGCATATGCTAAAAAATGAAGGTGGCAAGACTAGCCATCATAAACTCCCCTGGCTGCATCCTGAATTTCAGAGTGAGCTGCGAGTTCCACTTCCGAATTTGAAGCTGACATTTATCCTTCACCACAAGCAAGTTTTCTTACTTTTGCCCCAAATGTCAATCAAGACATACTGTATGCAGTTTGAAACTGTTCATATTGGTGTAAATCAATAATAAATGTGTTCTGTGTTAGTCACACCACATCATGAAAAAATAATCAGTATTGTCTGGTGTGTTGGGTGCTAGAGGTGTGTGTTTTACAGGCACTGACAGCAACAATCTAACAGCCTGGATCTAGCAGCACTTACTATAAACACACCCTGTTTGAGGAGTTTTAAGGCAAACTACATGGATGATATTTTGAAAAACAATGTTTAGGAGCCAGATTTGGCATCTATAATGTGAACTTATCTTAGTAAATGTAACTCACCACATTTTAAGTTTTGCCTGTTCATAAAATGCACCTCTGGCATTAAATTAGCAACAATAAGTACCAATTATCTTACTTACTGGCACCAAGGAGGTAATGTTTTCTTTTTCTGTTGGATTGTCTGTTTGTTAGCAAAACACCTCAAAAATGTTTGGCCGGATTTTCGTCAAATTTCCAGCAACTGCTTGGAATGATACCATGAACATATGATTCAATCTTGGTAATCATCCAGAAGAAATCCTGGTTTCTGGATCACTTTGAATTTGTCGTTGTTTGGTACATTGCAGTAAATGGACCTTCAAACAGGCGCCACTGTTTGGGACCAACTGGCTGTGATATCCTGCACCTGCATAGCTTGTTTTCTTTGTACACTACACCAGTGACACCAAGTGAGGACTTTGACTACGCCTAAAAGACTTTCCATGCTTGTTGCAGGTACAAACTGTTGAGGCTGTAACTTAGATACATATTTGTTAATTTACATTTGAGGATTATCACTATGTAATCACAAAGTTGCAGATGATTCTTTGTCAGAATGGCAACTTTAGTTTTGAGTAATCTATAACCAGAACGTTTGTCATGTATGCCTGGCTACAACAGTTTTTTGTTTTTACTTCCTTTGTAGTATTAACTTTAGAAGGTGTCTTTTATTTTCTATGAACAGTATGCATCTGCACAACTTTGTGTGCATTGTGTTTTGCACCACGTAGGCTTCGTCTCATTTTACAACCAACCAGGTCACTCTATTGGATCAAATTTAACCTATGTCAACAACAATTACAATTCAGGCAACAGTGATGGAAACTGATACTTTTCATTCCATGATTGTGCATTCAAGTATAAGACAACAATGTTGGGTGGGAGTCACAATATACTCGGTGGACGTATGCGCTCCGAATGCTTTTCTAGTTTGCTTATGCCATGGACTGACTCTTCCACCCATTAACAATTACACATATTCTGCAGAAGCCAGCAATGAATTTGCATGGTCCTTTAGCAGTATAAAAAAATGTCTTCTTGCCTTTCTCCCTACTCTCTGATTTATCCTGCAGTCTTTCCCATATTGGTGTTTGTCTGAAGGGAAGGGACAATATCCATCCAGTTGCAAATTGTAGAAGAAGAAGAAAAGTGGGATATGACGTTTATATTTAGGCGACCAAAATGCTTTAACCTGTACTGGAAATATGAGTTCTCTGGGGTTTCACATTGTTGAAAACATTTTGAATATTGTATGTACACACACAAACATATATTTATATAACATAAGTCTAAATGTCCCTGCTGTTGAGTGTACATTCATCATCATTGTGTGTCCTCCCAACATCACCTCTTCCCCTTTGACTTCAGCATCCCCACTCTTTCCAATGCCTTGTCCACATTGGGAATCAGTTTTCTGTGGAAGTCCCACAGTCTTTTGTCCACATTCAGCTCCTCCAGTTTTAACCCCTTCTGCAGAGGCACCCGGACATGAATGAGCCGACACACATCTGGCGCAACCTTGTGTTGCCCTCCGAAATTCCTAATCACTTCATGCACCGAGGTCATCTCCACCAACCTGTGAAGCACAGAGACATGCATCAATTCTTTGACCACAATCGGAGAAGCACATTTTTGAGCTGATGTTGTGACTCTCTTTACCTTGGCTGGACTATCATCTTATATGGGTGATATATTTTTTTTTGTGGCGATTCCCTGTAGATGTGCACCAGAATATTAACTCCAGGAATCCCTTTCCACTGAGGCAGGTCAAACTTCCTACTTGGCTCGAAGTGGTGCCAGGGAAAAATATGGTTTTCAATGAGGAACTCCCCTGTCTGGAGACCGTGGCAGATGGAAAGAGAACATAAATACTAATATCAAATATGAACATCAAGATTGGATATTAATGTAATGTGCATCTTTCTCAAATGCACACCACAAATACCCTACATTGGGGTGCTGCTGCTCAAGCATGGTCATCAGAGGCATTAGGCCGTCGTGCTGGTATGGCATTACTATCTCGTCAATGTCGTTCAACAGGACGTAGCGAGACCGAGCCATCGATCTGTAAATGCATTCATTAAGTGTGGTGAGCTGGCCAAAGTAGTGCACGTCCCCCCCGAACTGTGAGAAGAGCCATCCTCGAGACGGATTCAGATGCTTGTTGATGGGCCAAGGAACCATCTCCACAAATCCCTCCTGGCTGTAGCTCTGCAACAGGCGGTTGAGGTCTGGACCACAGCTGGTGTTGTAGATCACCACTCTGTCCACACCCAGCAGCCTGAGGTGGGGAAATAGATAAATTGTTGGTTCACTCAAATTACAAATGAAAAATCATATTTTCATGAGTTGCTCTCGTGCCATCTAGTCATGTAGAGATTATTGGTTTAATGTGCTCAGTCCCCAGGATTTGTGATATTCATCTGAGACATCTGAATCCATCACAGTATGTTTAGTTTTTATTGCTTACAGCCCTTTATAATTACATTTAAACCTGCAGTAACTGATGATGTCAATCCAACCTATCATAATCCACAGACCTCACTGTCATCATATTCTGCTCACTTAGTATAAGGTGGTCACAATTAAAGGTATTTGCATTGAGGTCTGTGATGTACTCAGAAGATGATGTTTCTGGTTCAGCTGTTTAAATGTAATCTGTTTAAGCTATAGATTCCATCTTAAGACAATTAAATGAAAGAAAGAAGCTTGCAATAAAATGCCAACCAGATTCACATTTTTTTCCACCCTTTTTTGCATGGAAACCTGCATGGAAAGTGGTGGAAGTATACGCTTGGTCCCTGGATGGCTAGATTCTGCTGGAGGAAAATGTGATGTCACAAACAGCACGATATTATCATCCTTAATGAGAAGCAGGGAGAGAGAGACATCTGTATTATGTGAAGTAATTTAGCAGCCTTATAATAAACACTACCTTTACACATCTTGCAGTATTTCTTGCCCTATTTTTATGCTGGGGCAGAGCATAAATCTCAGCAGTTCACCGGTGAACCACAGTGACTCACCATACGCCACAATGGAATGCTAATCCAGCAATCTCAGTGCCAAATATGACATGTCTGTAAAAAGTGTGGCCTCAAGCTCTCCTTTTTAATTTACAACCAGGTACACATGTTTATAATGAGTTTATAGAGATTGTTCTGGTTAAATGTTATACAGATTAAACAAGCAACCTTTTACTTCGCAAACTATTATGTAAAGCTGAGAGTTGTTTGATCTCATGTTAGACGCTGAGGTTTGAGATTGCTGTACTGACCTGTACATCTCCAGGGTCTGTGCAAATTGAAGCACATTGTTGTAGTCTCCAAAAAGGTTGGAGACACAGACTGTGAAGTTAAACTGGAACTTGGCCTCTTCCTCCCCATTGGTCTTTCGGTTTCCTATGGGGAGCCACATCTGTTTAGGTCCAATCGTTCCATCTGACTGAAGCAGAAGAGTAACGTGTGTAGCTTCACAGTTTTGAGGAATCTGACACATGACATCTGTAGTGATGAAGGGAAAACCAAACTTGTCACTGTGCTGTATAATTGTTGCTGGAGTTGTTGTTTTTGATAATTGGCCTGCACAGCAGAAGAGACAGTGGAGGGGTTGGACGGAGTCCGTCCTGAATATTCCAATGATACGAACATCAAAACCCTTCACTCTTTGGTCAATGTAGGCCGACACCAGCTTGTGTTTGGTTTGGTATAGAGGAGTGATGGTCTCTTCAGAGATGTGGAATGGGCAAGAGCTCAGAGACCCATGTGACTTTGGAGAATTATTTGTCCTTGCTATTCTCAGATTGATGATGAAGATAAAGATAAAGACACCAGCGAGGAAGAGGAAGAGCTTCCCTTTGAATTGATTTGCCCTTTCCGTCCAGCCACAGGCCAGATGGATTCTCAACCTGAAGCAGAATTAAGAATCATAGAAAGAGACATGTTTTTAAGAACAAAGCAGACTGATGGTTAAGGTTGGTGTCCAATATTACTGTGATGGGTACGATCAGCGAAAATGAACCTACAATTATTCACTTTTATTTGTATAGCCCAATATTGTCTCAAAGTGCTTCACAAAATTCAGTCCAAAGTGACTCAGACATCCCCCGTCCTTAGACCCTCCTTCTCGGCAAGGAAATTCTCTAAAATGAGCCAGATATTAGGCACCCAAACTATATTTTACTTGGCGGTTGGCTTTGTAGTTGAACACCAAGACTACAGTACTGTTCAAAATAATATCAATCCAATGCGACTAAACAGATTAATCCAGTTTTTCTTTTTATTATATTTGTTGTTGCTACATGGCAAACAATTTACCAGTTGGTGCAGTAGATTCTCAGAAAACCAGCAAGACCCAGCATTCATGATATCACACTCTTAAGGCTGTGACATTGGGCAATTAGTTGAAAGGTGTGTGTTCAAAAAAGATCAGTATTTGTCCTTAATTTTACAAAACTCAAAAATATTTGAGTTGTTATTGTTTCTATTATTCTAGGACCTTTAAACTCCAAGGTTTTTTAACAACATTCTACAATACATTTGCAGTAGTTTATTAGTGTGAATGGGTCTTTGTCTTGTTGAAACTCACATTTCAAGGGCATTTCCTCCTCTTCTTCCTTATCCCTCTCTTTTCATCAGCTTCAGGTTTGAGTCAAGTCAACAGCAGACACTATTTTTTGAACACACCCCTTTCAACTAGGGCGACACGGTGGTACAGGGGTTAGCGCTCACAGCAAGAAGGTCGCAGGTTCAAGACCTCCTTGGTCCTGGGTCTGGGACCTTTCTGTGTGGAGTTTGCATGTTCTCCCTGTGTCTGTGTGGGTTTTCACCGGGTACTCCGGCTTCCTCCCACAGTCCAAAAACATGCTGAGGTTAATTGGTGACTCTAAATTGCCCATAGGTGTGAGTGTGTGAGTGAATGGTGTGTGTGCCCCACGATTGGCTGGCGACCATCTGGGGTGTATCCCTGCCTCCTGCGACCTTAATGAGGAATAAGCAGGTATAGAAAATGACTGACTGACCCCTTTCAACTAATTGCCCAATGTCACAGCCTTAAGAGTGTGCATATCATGAATGCTGGGTCTTGTTGTTTTTCTGACAATTTGCCATGTAGCAATAAAAAATAGAATCAAATCCTGGATTAATCGAGTCGGTCACATTGGACTGCTATTATTTTGACCACTACTGTCAAAACCCACATTTTCTAACCCATATTTTGTAGGGTTATGTGACAATAATTCTTCACTCAACCCATAACACACTATTAGTTTACAGTAGTAAGACGGTGAACGTTATGGAAATGGACAGAAAGAACTCACAGAAAGGCAGAAGCATTGAGACATTTAATGTCAACTCATTAAACCACTGCTTGAAAACAAAGGCACATAGTACACCATAGACACAAAGCATTACTTGTTCATCTTACCGCAGCTTATTGACTATTTCAGTATCATCAGTCAAGTGTTGAACCTTTGACTCTGAAGCCCTGAGGTAAAGCAGTGGGTTGATCAGTCTGATAATCCTCATGTCTTCACTACACAGTACCGCACTGGAGACTGCAAATTCACACTTTGCCCTTAGAGGAAAAATACCAAAGGCTCTTGTTCAGTTAGCCCCGCCTTGAGCAAACGACAAAAGCAGGATATTAAAGCGGACAGGTCTTGTTTGAACATTTCATAAAAACTCATTGGCATACTCCATAAACCTCACATGGTTATTTACTGTATTTTCCACTTCCCATAAAATATTCATGAACATTTTTTATTTTGTTTAATGGTATTGTATGCATCAGGTCTCTTTTGAAAATGAGATTATTTCTCAATGGGATTCATCTAAATAAACAAAGCCTGATATAATTTAGCTAGCAGACAATATTTACAGAGATCTCAGTGATTTAGTAACCACAACTGGGTTGGAACTTTTCAGTGTCTTTTAGCTCATGGGTTTAGAAAGAAGACAAAACATACACTGTAAAGACATTTAGAGTCAGACAGGTTTTCACAACAGATCCATTTTAAAAGGAAAGGCAATTTCATTCAGTGCCATTCTCACTTCATGGCTGATTTTTCTTATGTTATTCGGTTCTCTCATTATCCTCACCAGTTAGTGCAAACATTTCATTTAATATTTATGTCTGTTTTGGATGTTATTCCATGCAGCCAGATGAGGGAACAAATCCAGAGTAGTAGTTCACTAATAATAATACAAGTATGTTTATTATGACCAATATTCAAAAGTGATGTTAAAATGCTCCCCACTGTCATATCAAATATATGTAGCAGTTTTTTCTAGTTGTGATTGTTTTCCACCAGCAGATGTCACTACAGAACAAACAGTTCCCTTTCTCTGTTCCTGTTTTCCATTTGTTGCACTCTCATCATGACAGATAGTGCTTTATCGCAGCATTTGATTGATGGCATCCTTTGCCTTTATGGAATCTGTGAGCCTGTTGAAAGCCTGTTAGCCTGGTGGAAGTGATCACAAGACAGAGTGGAAAAAGGCTTCTCAAATGGATCAGCATAAAAGGAAGGGAGTCTGAATGCAGAAAGGAAATGTCTATAACATGCAGAGCAGTGGTGTAACAGGATACTGAATAGGATAGAATGCAAATAAGCTCTGATGGTCGTCCAACAATGCAGCAATCATTTTCAAGTTTCAACTGGGGAAATTGAATATAGGAAATATTGCTGCATAGGCTACTGCTTGCTTCATAGATCTGTTCCATTCAGGTCAAATATATCTGTGCTGTTACTGTACATGTTGCTCACTCAAAGCTCTGCTACACTAAATGGGACTGAACCCTAATTAGTGTCATTGGTAACACCTGTGTTTACCTACTATTTCATATTAATGTCTGCCATTAGAAAGGTCTATACAGGCAGAGTGGAAGTTTACTACTTACACAACCTAACCTCATGCATTTCATTTCACACATATTGACTGCGGTTATGCATACTGCCTAATACTTTGCATTATTGCACATTATGTGTATCATATTTTTTAAATTACTCCCATTGTGCATTTTTGAGCCCATTAACTTTAAATTAAAACCACAATATTTTGTTCCCCTTCAAAAGTGAGTTTTTTGTTTGAGTTGTGAATGGGAATATAAATATATGTGAATGGGGAATCCATTTGGATATATGAATGTATCATTCCAAATCCCTGTAATCATTAACATAATAAGACTAAATTATTATATTAACCTTGATTTATTCATGTGAATCCCATTGAAATACAAATACAATCTCATTTTAGAGACTTGATGCAAATAGAATAAAACTAATCAATAAAAACATTATTGACTTTACTTTAAAAATATATAATCTAATTTATTTAAAACATATTCATATTCTCTGCTATTTTTATTGCATATTATTACTTTTTGTGTAATGGCATCTGCTACTTTTTCCTTTTATCCATGTGCAATAATATTGCTACTAATAGTGTATATTACCATATCTTTCTTACTATTGTTTTTTTTATCCTTGTGCAATTGCAATGCTGCCTTTTATCTTGTGCAATATCAGTTATGTGCTTGTGTAGTTGTTATACTGTTATATTGTTATATACAGTTATACTCTGTATGGGACATCTAGGAGTATCAGTGTAAGACTGTTGGCATTTCTTTCTTGAAATGTGCTGAATTATGTCAAGTCTGTTTTGAACTGCGAGTGACTTGCTGTTATACAGTACTTTGATGCCTACAACAAATGTCCCACAGGCAACAATGAAGTTCGTCTCGATCTTGAACCAATCTTTAAAGGCACGCCCCATTTGATGGATATCAAGGCATCACCGAGGGCAGAATGATACACTGAGTTCAGAGGTAGGAGGGCAGAAGGAGCTGCAAGTCTCTAAATCACATCACAATAGTTGAAGACTGACAGCAAAACTGGATACTGAGGTACTCCGCAAACATTATCCACATAAGCTGAAGTATGCTCACCTTTTTGTAAAAAATATTGCCTTTTTCTTAGATAGCTTCTCACTCAATTTAACCCAACCCTTCTACCTTATATTTATACTGATATCATACCTTTCCAGTTTGTTGGCAATCTCAATAAATACTCCCATTGTAAACTTCTGTTTTTCTGTACAATTAGTTAGTTCTTCATTGTTGGATCACCATCTGTCAGCTCAGCAATAGGCCTGATCGCCTCAGCACCCTGTTCACACTGGGGATCAGGGTTTCATTGAAGTCCCACAGGCGGGTGTCCAAATGGAGCTTCTCCAGAGCTGGCAGATTTGGGGTATGGAGCGGACTGTGAATGATCCGACAGACCTCCGGTGGAATCTTGAATGCTGCTCCAAATGTCTTGAGCACCTCGTGTACTGAAGTGTAGTCCACGGCCCTGTGACGCACATACACATTCACACGTGGTCAACCCAAGATTCACTGCATGAACGCCACTATTAAACACTATTATGCAGTTCCTCACAAAATAAATGTGGCCAAATGAGTTTAATCATTATCGTGTGTGTCAGCCTTGAGGAAAAGAAAACATCTCTCTCAGGATTTCACTAATTGCCTGAAAACTCTGCCTACCTCGGTTGAACCATCAGCTTGTGTGGGTGGTAGACGGTTCTGTCAGGCTCCTCCCTGTAGATGTGCTCCAGAATACTATAGCCTGGCACCCCTTTCCATTGAGGCAGGGGACCCTTCTCTCTTCTCTTTATGAGTTCCTTAGGAAAGATATGATTCTCAACGAGGAACACACCTACCTGCAGAATGCAACGTTTTGACAAGTCAGAAGAGGGAAAAACAAATAGAAATGCACATATGATTAGATAAGATGTTTGGATAAGACATTATTCTCAAATGCACACCAGAAATATCCTACATTTGGATGCTGCTGCTCAATCATGTTCATCAGAGCTGTTAGGTTGTTGTGTTGGTATGGCATTATTATCTCATCAATGTCATTCAACAGGACGTAGCGAGACCGATCCATTGATCTGTAAATGCAGTCATTAAGTGTGGTGAGCTGGCCAAAGTAGTGTATGTCCCCTCCGTGCGCTGAGAAGAGCCATCCTCGAGACGGATTCAGATAGTGGTCGATTGACCAAGGAACCATCTCCACGAAACCCTCCTGGCTGTAGCTCTGCAACAGGCGGTTGAGATCTGGACCACAGCTGGTGTTGTAGATCACCACTCTGTCCACACCCAGCAGCCTGAGGTGAGGTGGGGAAAAAGTTAAAACCCCAAAATAGTCAAGTATAGTATAAACACAGGTATAATCAAAAACGTTGCTAAGCTTTGCCATGCATTAGTTCAAGAACACAAATGAGAAGAAAGCAAAGATTTGCATGCACCATGGGAACAATATGGTTCCCACAGAAAAAGCACATACAGTCACCAAGGCCACCAGGTGAATTTTGACATTTTAGTTTGACTTCCTGCCAAGAGAAGAAATGATTGGCACCACTCCCATGTCTGCAGGGTAAATATGAAGCTACAGCCAGCAGCCTCTTATCTTAGCAAGAGAACTGGAAACACTGGAGAACTTTTGTCAGTTTTACACAGTATTTAAGTCAACACTTGTTTTTCTTTTTGTTTTTTGATTAAAAAAATACATCATTAGTTATTGACGATGCTTTAGACAAGCTGTAATGCTGATTTTGTTATCTATGGCAAAGCCAGCTAGCTGCTTCCTCCTGTTTCCAGTGTTTGTGCTAAGCTAAGCTAACGTGCTGCTGGTTATACACTTCATGAACATCAACATCTTCTGCTGCTTGTGAGGGTCCAGAATGTAGGAAGCATAATCAAGCCAAGTGTGCAGGCACTAGAAAAGCAACCCAGATACTTGTTGTATTGTATGTCAGTTATGTACTGTGTTGCCCCTTAGGTCGGCCTCTCGTCAGTAAGTTTTTTGCCTGACTTATAATTTGCTTTGGATAAAATGACAAACTGTAAATGTAAACTGCAGAAAAGGTTTCCACCTTGATTTCTAGTGTATGTATGTTGAAAGTATGTTTAAAAGCAAATGTGACTGGATGTTTATGTGCATGTCTGTGGACATTAATATGATGAATGATCAAAATGAATGAAGTGTCTTTTTTATGGACAGATATGAGAGGTTTTCATCTCATCATCTAACTCACCAAAAAGGAAATAATTGTATTTTCCCAAAGTGTTGAACTATTTCTTTTAATTTAGGCTGTTTCAGTGGTTATTTTAAAGCTGTGTTTTTCTTCTGTTTTACCATGTGACAAGGTCTTGTTGCCATGCATGAGGATTAGCACAGTACAGAAACGACTTACAACATGGTGATGCTGCCATGACAATGGCTGTAGGAACAGAAATGTCTGAATAATGTTATGGAGTCCAGAAGCTCTGAAATAAATACCATATTTGCAAAGCTTATAATTCATTTTTATGAGAAGAGAATATAGTTGAGCTCATATTTGACACTGAGGTTTGTGAGTGTTGTGCTGACCTGTACATCTCCAGGGTCTGTGCATACTGAAGCACATTGTTGAACTCTCCAAAGAGGTTGGAGATACAGACTGTGAAGTTAAACTGCAACTTTTTCTCTTTCTCCCCATTGGTCTTCCGGTTTCCTATGGGGAGCCACATCTGCTTAGAATCGAGCGAACCGATATCTGCCTGAAGCAGCAGAGTGACATGTGTAGCCATGCAGTTTTGAGGAATCGGACACATGACATCTGTGGTGACGAAGGCAAAACCAAAGTTGTCTCTGTGTTCTAAAATTGTTGCAGGAGATGTTGTTCTTGCTAGGTAGCCTTTACAGCAGAAGAGACAGTGGAGGGGCTGGATGGAGTCTCTCCTGAATATTCCAATGATACGAACGTCAAAACCTGCCACTCTTTGGTCCATGTACGCTGACACCAGCAAGTGCTTGGTGTTGTTGAGAGGGGTGATGGTCTCCTTAGTGATGTGGAAGGGGCAAGTGTCTGGAAGCCCAGCTGGCTTTGGGATGGACTTGTTCATCTTGGGTGCTCTCATAGAGATGAATATGATGAAGATGAAGGTACCCGTGACGAGGAGGAAGAAGTACTTCATTTTGAATTGATTTGCCATTTCTACCCAGAGAAGATGGATTCCTAGTTTGGAGTAGAATTAAGAATCAGTAAGAGACATACATTTTTGGAAAAAAGCAAAGTGATGGCAAAAGCTTGGCTTTATCATTATTGCAATATCATTTCATCCTTCAAGTCACTTTTTCATTATGACAGCAGAGGCATCATGGTGACAAACCTTCAAAGACTTATCAGCTGACTCTTCAGCCCTCCTTGGTTTTATTGGGCATCATAGAAAGTTTCAGTTTACCTATCCAGCTGCAACTTTACTTTATTGCTCATTGATTTCATAGTGTCATCCTTTGGGCTCAGCAGGCATCTGATATCAAAGAAAGGCTCTAAAACCCCACTTTATACTAGCTGCTTGGTACTAGATGTAAATACAAAGTTAGCGACTACTACTTAAGATAGTGGAGCTTTTAGCAGCTTCAATTCAATGCCTTTATTGTCACTGCACAACAAAAAAGTATCTCCAGTGGATCATACATTGTCTAAATCAATAAGTATAAAAAACAAGGCAAACATAAAGGTCAATGAAGCCCTGCTTTAAAACATAAAGAGGTATTGCAGTAGGAGTGTACCACATGTTGGATATTTGGTTACACTATTTGAACTTTACTAACAATTAAGTTGATATATGGCACTTAGATCTTTTCTGGATCTGTATGATTTGATATTATTCGTTATCGACAGTGTAACGTTGTAACTGTTAACTGTGTAACATGTACAGTTTACATTGTAATGAACAGTATGCTTATATAGTTAGATTTCATATTTTAAGAATTAATATTTTGCAGAATTTAAATTAATGTAAGAATTTAAGAATTATTTCATGCATATTTAATAATATCAGAATTTATTTCATCATGTAGAGGTTTGCCCAGATACTGTGGTGCACTTTGATTGGCTGTTGATTTAGTGTAGAACCGACAGAACAGAAGCTGTGAACTAAGAAGCATCACAGTCTTTTGACCGGCACATTTCGTTTGTAATTTAGATAAAGTTGGGAATTCATCTTTTTTTGTATGTTTTTAAGTTACAGTAAAGAGAGACATCAACCTCAAGCCACGAATTCAAGACTTTTTATTTATGTGTTGCTTCGGAAAGAACTGCGAGGTTCACGGTTATGTTCGTCTACTGCACTCACAGACAGCAACACGTGTCTCCACAGACAGGGCTCTCCAAAACAGTTAGAAATCAGTTTTATATGACAATGCTGTGGTTAAGGTTTCAGCATAAAAGCACTTTGTGCATCATCGTTTGGGTTTTTAAAGGTTAGAAAAATATATGATGCAGATTAAAGTTACTATTCCTTAAATAACCATGTCGTTAAGGCTACGAGACGATCCTAATTAGGGTTGAAAAACTATCCAGAGTGTCTTTTGGGAATGTGACACTTCCCAAAGGCCGTGAGGAACAGTCTCCCGTGACAAAGTCTTCTGTTGTGTTATTGTCTCCATCCACCACAGGCCCAGCGAATGAAGAATATTAGCAAACATTATAGACATCTGATATTCATTTCACCTGCACCATTGCTCCAGGTCATCAATGATAGTGGGAGTTTGTCTCCACATAGAATCACAGGTAAGTTGATAGGGGAAAAAAACAACTTACTGTTCTGTTGATGCCAGGAAACACCAAACCGCCTCAGAGCCAGACAGAAACCAGCAGAGCAAAGGCTGAACTTGTGGTCAGGGGACAGAATGCTGAATGCTGGTGATCTATTGGATTCAGGATATGTACCGCTGGGGAGTCTTGCATGTAGGATGACGAAAAGCAATTGGGTAACGAGTCTGTGTGAAGCAGGAGTTTATGTGCTGCTCTAATTGAAGATCCAGAGGCGGGGTGAATGGAAAAACACTGGGGATGAACAAGTGATGGATAGAGCAGAATACAACGATACAAAGTTAAATTCAACAAGCCACACTATTTCACAGTTAACTGTAAACCTGAATTATTCTATTAGCGTCTCTAGACCGGGTGATTAAATAAACGACTTTAAAATCAAAGGCAGGAGCCAGTGAGGCCTAAACCAACATTCTTTACAAAAAGCACAGTAATTTCTGCTGTCATAGATCACATCCAAGTGTGTAGCAGGGTTCCTACAGGTTTCTTCAAGTTCAATTCAAGTCTTTTTAAGACCATTTATTATTTAATACCTATTTCACAGACCGGCTGGCAACGAAAAACTTAAAAAATTTGTTCATTCATATTTGTATTTAATACTGAACTATGTCGAGCGACACGGTGGGGCAGAGGTTAGCGCTGTTGCCTCACAGCAAGAAGGTCACAGGTTCAAGACCTCCTTGGTCCTGGGTCTGGGACCTTTCTGTGTGGAGTTTGCATGTTCTCCCTGTGTCTGCGTGGGTTTTCACCAGGTACTCCGGCTTCCTCCCACAGTCCAAAAACATGCTGAGGTTAATTGGCGACTCTAAATTGCCCATAGGTGTGATTGTCTGTGGCAATGAAAAACTTTTTAAAAATGTGTTCATTATATTTGTATTAAATGCATACTACATCTATATAAAACATTTTTTCCACTAAAACCTCACCTGTAGGACAGTAAAAATCAATAGACTTTTTTTTTGAGAAGAATGCAAAATGGAGAAGTTCCATACTGCACAAATTTTAAGACTCAGATATCAAAAATCAAGACATTTTCAAGTCTTTTCAAGGTATTATTTTCCAAATTCATAAATTCAATGCTTTTAAGACTTTTTCAGACCCTGCAGGAACTTTTTGTAGGAGATTATGTTCATTAGGTTCATTATGGGCTACTGTAAAAACATGACTTAGTGGAGCCCATGTACCGATACAGGTTTTTCCGATCAAATCCAATACCAATCCCTGGGCTGAACGTATCGATATCAGATACCGATCCGATATTACTGTTGAATGAATGAACTGTTGCGTGGGCATGGGGTGGAATCACCATGCAGCCCTTGCACTGCAGGGAGAGAATATATATTTTTCTTTTTTTTCAGCACAGATGGTAAGCATTTTTTCAGCCAAAATCATATGTAAAGCTCCAACAAACTTTATTTTCCATGAGCATTTGCTCCGTGATATCGATAAGCTCCAAACGGACGCGCTGCATCCCGGTACAAGAATGAAAGAAACAAAAAAAAAACAGGCAAACACGTTCCCTTTACTCAGAACTTCTCGCTGTAAACATCTTTCAGTAGTGTCTTGTTAGCGGGTCGTTATTGGCTCCCCTCGCAATTACTCGGTCTGGTGGTTGCTCCATGTTACCGTTTACTGCTTGTTGCTGTGTGCTGCTCTGCGTGATGACCTAACCAGCTTGCAAACATAGAATCAAAGTAACT
Source organism: Lepturacanthus savala (assembly GCA_030544235.1). Lineage (NCBI taxonomy): Eukaryota > Metazoa > Chordata > Actinopteri > Scombriformes > Trichiuridae > Lepturacanthus > Lepturacanthus savala. The sequence continues at coordinate 12,947,367 of CM060469.1, read as the reverse complement.
AGATGCGTGACTAGATCGGAACACTGGATCAGCCTCTTTTATCCGATATCCAATCGGGGTATTGGATCGGTACATCTCTAGTAATAAAAACACAGCAACTCAGTTACATACCATGTAAAACCTACTTATGAATAATACATTCCATTTCTTCCTGTTACACTAGATGCTACTCAATACCACTAAACCTTATACCTTTAAACAAGGCTTACTACAGGGCGGGAATATACAGTAGTGTTTAAAATAATAGCAGTCCAATGTGACTAACCGGATTAATCCAGGTTTTTACTATATTTTGTTTATTGCTACATGGCAAACAATTTACCAGTTGGTGCTGTAGATTGTCAGAAGACCCAGCATTCAGTTAGTTTTTTTTTATAACTGCTTTGCATCTGTGTGGCATGGAGTCAACCAACGAGTGGCACCTTCCAGCTGTTATTCCACTCCAACATTTCTTGGTTTTGTTTCAGAAACAGCATTTTTGATGTCACCCAAGTTTTTGATTGGATTAAAATCTGGGGATTGGGCTGGTCACTCCATAACATTAATTTTATTGGTTTAGTAGCAATAAAATTTCTCATTTATCAGAGTCTGTGTCATTGTCTTGTTGAAACTTACATTTCAAGGGCATTTCCTCTTCTTCTTCCTTTTCCCTCTTTTCATCAGCACTGATTGGCGCATTTCACTCCTTTATTCACCAATATACCTGATTGAGTTCACCTGTTCACTCACTATTTACAGCCTGCCTACCCTTTCACTCACTCTCTTTCCTGATATTCTAATTGTTTGTGTTGGTCTTCCAGATCCACCAGCCATGTGTGTTTGTGCCCCTCTTTCTCTTGAAGTTCATTTATTGGTCTGGAACAATAAACATTACCAAAGTTGAAAGTCCTGGATGCTGCATTCTTACCAATAGCCATGCTGACAATCACGGTCTACCTTAAACCTTGTCCTACATAACAGCACCTACTAGTTAATTGATTGCCATGCAGCAATAAAACATATAATAAAAATCTGGTTTAATCTAGTTTATCACATTGGACTGCATTTATATTGAACACTGTATGTTGATGAAAAGTAGATGTTCATATTTTACATATCAGGTGTCAGGTCTGAAGCCAAGTGAAACCATTATAACGCTTGCAGATTTACTTCCCTTTATTCCCTTCACCATGTGCAGGATCCTGTGACGTACATGTGGGTGATGGGACACTATGATGCATTTTAAGCCATATTTTGAACTTGGAAATCACAAAATACTCTCTTAAATGCATTTTAAATGTATTTTTAGTGCAATGCTTATACCAAACAAAACTTGTATTTTCTTTTATGATTTATTTATGATAAACTGGTATTTGTTTTTTCTGACAGGTGTTAACTCTTGATGTTAACAAAGTCACCAGCATAAAATGGCGACTTCAACTCTTATTATAGAAAGGAGATGAGCAGCTTATTGATGCAAATGAACAGCATGGTCATACAAATTAAAAAAGTCAGACTTAAATTGCAACCCTGATAAACACTTCTTCTCTGGGCAAATAATTTTGTTTGTCTCCAATGTACAGAGAAGCTCTTCTATTCATCCAGATGAGACATTTGCCCTGGAGAGAATGACAGTTTCAAATACCAGCAAAACCTGTTTGTCTGGATTGACTCCCACCATATTGATGCAATAGAATAGCTTTGTTATGTGAGGCCAACAATTCTGTCGTCTAGTCTTAGTCAACACGCTTCTAAGTTGTCACACACCACTGCTGACATTTTTGAGTCAATACACGTAAAGGTCGGGTATTACAGTAGAAACTTTAGTAACTATTAGTTTTTAAAGGTATAGACTACATATTTTATGTCCCTTTGGCGCATTGGTTTTGCTATTACATTATATAGTTTATACTTCTGCGTGCGTAGCTACGTCGTCGACGCGACGCAGACCACGTGCATTCGGTTTTTTGAAGGTGCGCGTGGGGTGTGCGTCGACCCCGTAGCTGCGTACGTTTTAAAACACGAGGGCATAACCTAATTTCAGCTTTCAACGCGTAACGTCATTTAACGTCCACTTCCAGTGTTTCTTGAAGTCTTTAGTTTTAATATTTAACGATGTGACTTACTCGAAGATGTAGAGCTCCTCTCCCCCGGCTGTAGCGCAGATAATGACTAATTGAAAGGTGCGTCAGGTGAAGCGGAGGCATCTTCCAGGTGTGACGCAGCTGTCTGACGCAGGGTGGAGCCGGGATGGGACAAACGCACCCTCGATGATGACCATGATTTTGGTAGGAATTAAAGTCACCTATTAGAATATTACTTGGCTAAAAGTCTTAAAGTATGTGATACTCAAGCATCAAAAGTTATTTTTGACGGTAATAAGTAAAAAGTATTGAAGGTAAAAAACGTTTATTCTCAGTGTTTGTGTATCACTGTAGGCTTCTAGTTTCGACATCACTCAAAAACGTCCTGTTCATGTTACTAATAATGAGAAGAAACACCATTTTCATTATTACCCCACAAATATGTATGAAATCCACTGAATTTTTCACAATATCCCTAACTTATTGTGAATAGTATTATAGTATACTGGTATATTAAACCAAAATTGGCTTCCAAACTAATTTAATTATTTAAAAATTTAAAACTAAAATTAGCTTGAAGAATCTAATAATCTAAAAATATATATCTTCAAATAATTGACAGGAATATATGTACCAACTGTAAAGAGATCTCTTGCTGAATATATTTCGGTGTAATGGGGAACAGGAAAAGAGAAAAGAACTCCTGCACACTGTCAATCACTTAGCAATTGGTAATTTAATGTAACAACGTTTCTGTACTCTGACCTTCATCAGGTAGTTTTTCTGTGTGTAACAGCCCGTTAAAAATGACCTAGACAGTGTTTCCTTGTTGGGTTGTGGCAGTGGAATAATACAACAGGAACACAAACAAAAACTACTCAAATTGATGTAAAATTTAGCTTCAGCAGTTCTGCACATATTTCATCTACTGTCACTTGAATTGCTTTAAGAGCCAGTATGGACATGACAAAAAATATAGATCAATAATGCTTCTAAATGTACATATGGAGAAATGAGGCTCATTTAAACAAAAACTTGAAAATCCTTTAAGGTGATTTGAAGCTCATTTTCCTGTGGGAGTAAAGGCTAAAACAGGTTTCAGTATACTCATACAACAACGACAAGGCAAAAAAATGCTGTTAGACTGGCTCATTAAATTTAAATTCTTACACCTATTTTTAATATTGCTTAACAATTATCACCTGTAACATGGTTGCATGCAAACCTAAATGCCGTCCAGTCATCCAAACACCTCATTCAATGATCAGAAGTGAAAAAAAAACTGGTCAGACAGATGACAGAAGGTGGCAGTTTAGATCAATAGGCTAATGTGCATACAGCAAATCTGTGGTGAGATGAGATTTATCCTGTTTTCACATGTCCGCTCTGGGTCTGCCTGGTGGAACAATACTAGAATTAGGAGCGTGCATTTTCCCATTAATAATAACATTTATTTCCTGGAAGCCTTAACCCAACAGAAACCTTACTACTTTGACACAAATGTCACACTGCTTAATAATAATAATAATAATAATGATGCTGCGGCCTGACGTTAAAACGTTTCATCACTTATCACAACATTGCCAGTGTTTAAACATTACCATGTCATTCATGGTAACCCACACAGCCATGAGGAGGTCCAAGGAGGTCATCAACCTGCCACCTTCTTGCTGTGAGGCAACAGGTTGATTTCCACCAGCAGATGTCCCCACAGAGCCAACATTCACCATCCTTCTCTGTTGCATCAGTCAGGTCCTGGCTATGTTGTATTTGTTGTGCTCTCACCATGAAAAATGGCCCACAGCCATCTTTGATTTGAAAGATACAAACATATCTTTCCAGAACAATTAAATCAGATTGTGATATGGACTGCACAATGAAAAAGAAGTATACATAGGTACTACACAGTCTGTATACAAGCTAAAGGTTAGATGTATAATTCTTTCATTCTTTGAAGCCACTGATAATTTCCTCAACATTTCTTAGATATTTTTTTCTTATATAGCTTCTCACCCAATTTAACCCAACCCTTCTACCTTATATTTATACTGATATCATGCCTTTACAGTTTGTTGGTTAACATATTGTAAACAACGGTGTCATTTTTGTAAACCTCAATGAATACTCTCATTGTAAACTATGGTTTTTCTGTACAATTAGTTAGTTCTTCATTGTTGGATCACCATCTGTCAGCTCAGCAATAGGCCCGATCGCCTCAGCACCCTGTTCACACTGGGGATCAGGGTTTCATTGAAGTCCCACAAGCGGGTGTCCAAACGGAGCCTGTCCAGAGCCGGCAGATTTGGGGTATGGAGCGGACTGTGAATGATCCGACAGAAGTCTGGTGGCATCCTGGCTTCTGCTCCAAACATCTTGACCACCTCGTGTACTGAAGTGGAGTCCACCGCCCTGTGACGCACATACACATTCACACGTGGTCAACCCAAGATTCACTAAGCATGAACGCCACTATTAAACACTATTATGTAGTTCCTCACAAAATAAATGTAGCCAAATGAGTTTAATCATTATCGTGTGTGTCAGCCTTGAGGAAAAGCAAACATCTCCTCCAGATTTCACTAATTGCCTGAAAACTCTGCCTACCTCGGTTTCACTAGCAGCTTGTGTAGTTGGGAGACAGTTCTGTCAGGCTCCTCCCTGTAGATGTGCTCCAGAATACTATAGCCTGGCACCCCTTTCCATTGAGGCAGGGGACCCTTCTCTCTTCTCTTTATGAGTTCCTTAGGAAAGATATGATTCTCAACAAGGAACACACCTACCTGCAGAATGCAACGTTTTGACAAATTAGAAGAGAGAAAAACAAATAGAAATGCACATATGATTAGATAAGATGTTTGGATAAGACATTATTCTCAAATGCACACCAGAAATATCCTACATTTGGATACTGCATCTCAATCATGTTCATCAGAGCTGTTAGGTTGTTGTGTTTGTATGGCATTATTATCTCATCAATGTCGTTCAACAGGACGTAGCGAGACCGATCCATTGATCTCTGAATGCAGTCATTAAGTGTGGCGAGCTGGCCAAAGTAGTGTATGTCCCCTCCGTGCGCTGAGAAGAGCCATCCTCGAGACGGATTCAGATAGTGGTCGATTGACCAAGGAACCATCTCCACAAAACCCTCCTGGCTGTAGCTCTGCAACAGGCGGTTGAGATCTGGACCACAGCTGGTGTTGTAGATCACCACTCTGTCCACACCCAGCAGCCTGAGGTGAGGTGGGGAAAAAGTTAAAACCCCAAAATAGTCTAGTATAAACACAGGTATAATCAAAAACGTTGCTAAGCTTTGCCATGCATTAGTTCAAGAACACAAATGAGAAGAAAGCAAAGATTTGCATGCACCATGGGAACACCACATACCCCACCTCCATACAAACAGCACATACAGTCACCAAGGCCACCAGGTGAATTTTGACATTTTAGTTTGACTTCCTGCCAAGAGAAGAAATGATTGACACCACTCCCATGTCTGCAGGGTAAATATGAAGCTACAGCCAGCAGCCTCTTATCTTAGCAAGAGAACTGGAAACACTGGAGAACTTTTGTCAGTTTTACACAGTATTTAAGTCAACACTTGTTTTTCTTTTTGTTTTTTGATAAAAAAAAACATTGTTAGTTATTGACTATGCTTTAGACAAGCTGCAATGCTGATTTTGTTATCTATGGCAAAGCCAGCTAGCTGCTTCCTCCTGTTTCCAGTCTTTGTGCTAAGCTAACGTGCTCCTGGTTATACACTTCATGAATATCAATATCTTCTCCTGCTTGTGAGGGTCCAGAATGTAGGAAGCATAATCAAGTCAAGTGTGCAGGCACTAGAAAAGCAACCCAGATACTTGTTGTATTGTATGTCAGTTATGTACTGTGTTGCCCCTTAGGTCGGCCTCTCGTCAGTAAGTTTTTGCTTGACTTATAATCTGCTTTGGATAAAATGACAAATTGTAAATGTAAACTGCAGAAAAGGTTTCCACCTTGATTTCTAGTGTATGTATGTTGAATGAAATGTTTAAAAGCAAATGTGACTGGATGTTTATGTGCATGTCTGTGGACATTAATATGATGACTGATCAAAATGAATGAAGTGTCTTTTTTTATGGACAGATATGAGAGGTTTTCATCTTGTCGTCTAACTCAGCAAAAAAGCAAATAAGTGCATTTTCCCAAAGTGTTGAACTATTTCTTTTAATTTAGGCTGTTTCAGTGGTTATTTTAAAGCTGTGATTTTTTGTCTTACTTCTGTTTTACCATGTGACAAGGTCTTGTTGCCATGCATGAGGATTAGCACAGTACAGAAAAGACTTACAACATGGTGATGCTGCCATGACAATGGCTGTAGGAACAGAAATGTCTGAATAATGTTATGGAGTCCAGAAGCTCTGAAATAAATACCATATTTGCAAAGCTTACAATTCATTTTTATGAGAAGAGAATATAGTTGAGCTCATATTTGACACTGAGGTTTGTGAGTGTTGTGCTGACCTGTACATCTCCAGGGTCTGTGCATACTGAAGCACATTGTTGAACTCTCCAAAGAGGTTGGAGATACAGACTGTGAAGTTAAACCGCAACTTTTTCTCTTTCTCCCCATTGGTCTCCCGGTTTCCTATGGGGAGCCACATCTGCTTAGAATCGAGCGAACCGATATCTGCCTGAAGCAGCAGAGTGACATGTGTAGCCATGCAGTTTTGAGGAATCGGACACATGACATCTGTAGCGACAAAGGCAAAACCAAAGTTGTGTCTGTGTTCTAAAATTGTTGCAGGAGATGTCGTTCTTGCTAGGTAGCCTTTACAGCAGAAGAGACAGTGGAGGGGCTGGATGGAGTCTCTCCTGAATATTCCAATGATACGAACGTCAAAACCTGCCACTCTTTGGTCCATGTACGCTGACACCAGCAAGTGCTTGGTGTTGTTGAGAGGGGTGATGGTCTCCTTAGTGATGTGGAAGGGGCAAGTGTTCGGAGGCCCAGCTGGCTTTGGGATGGACTTGTTCATCTTGGGTGCTCTCATAGAGATGAATATGATGAAGATGAAGGTACCCGTGACAAGGAAGAAGTACTTTGTTTTGAACTGGTTTGCCATTTCTACCCAGAGAAGATGGATTCCTAGTTTGGGGTAGAATTAAGAATCAAAGTAAGAGACATACATTTGTGGAAAAAAGCAAACTGATGGTAAAAGCTTGGCTTGGCTATCAGCTGACTCTTCAGCCCTCCTTGGTTTTATTGGGCATCATAGAAAGTTTCAGTTTACCTATCCAGCTGCAACTTTACTTTATTGCTCATCGATTTCATAGTGTCATCCTTTGGACTCAGCAGGCATCTGATATCAAAGAAAGGCTCTAAAACCCCACTTTATACTAGCTGCTTGGTACTAGATGTAAATACAAAGTTAGCGACTACTGCTAAAAATAGTGGAGCTTTTAGCAGCTACAGAACAGAATTCAATTCAATCAAACATAAAGGTCAATGAAGCTGTGCTTTAAAACATAAAGAGGTATTGCACTAGTAGGAGTGTACGGCTTGTTGGATATTTGGTTACAGTATTTGAACTTCACTAACAATTAAGTTGTTAAATGGCACTTAAATCTTTTCTGGATCTGGTAGTGCAGGTTTTTAAAGACCTGTGGCGACACTCACACAAATGGCAGACAGGAGTTAAGGCTGTGGAGAAAAGCTAGAAAAACACCTCTGTATAATCTAATAAGATCCAGCACAATATTCCTGAGACAAATGCTTCTTCTGTAAATCTTATGTTTTATATAATATCAAGAGAGGTGTTGATTCAGTACTACAATCATTTTTGAAGCTGAAGTTGCTGGTGATGTTTTATCAAACTGTATTATGTTAAAAATGTGTTCAAAGCCCAACTTTGGATTTCTTTATGCCAAAACACTGAATACAATGTTTAATCAAACATTCTTTTCTGCTTCCCTTTTAAAATGTTCAGCTTCATCACGTTTAGTGAATTTAATATTTTTTCCAAGTCCAAATTCATCAGGTACGGCCTCATAAAAAGTTGGTTGTAATACCTGGTTGGGAAGCAGAAGTCAAAGCAGTTTTTCACAATTTTTTAAAGAATGTGATCATTCACACTGAGTGGGCTTTTTACAGTTAAACTACACTTTACAGAAGAATCTCATTAAAATACAGTTTTGAGACCATTACTGTATGATTTGATATTATTCATTATCAACAGTAACACGTGTCTCCACAGACAGGGCTCTCCAAAACAATTTTTAATTGACAATGCTGTGGTTAAGGTCTGGTTAGGTTTAGGCATAAAAAGCACTTTGTGCATCATTGTTTGGGTTAAAACTACCATTTTAAAGGTTAGAAAAACATGTGATGCAGATTAAAGTTACGATTCCTTAAATAACCACGTCGTTAAGGCTACGAGACGATCCTACTTAGGGTTGAAAAACTATCCAGAGTGTCTTTTGGGAATGTGACACTTCCCAAAGGCCGTGAGGAACAGTCTCCCGTGACAAAGTCTTCTGTTGTGTTATTGTCTCCATCCACCACAGGCCCAGCGAATGAAGAATATTAGCAAACATTATAGACATCTGATATTCATTTCACCTGCACCATTGCTCCAGGTCATCATTGATAGTGGGAGTTTGTCTCACTATCAGAACACAATGATACAAAGTTAAATTCAACAAGCCACACTATTTCACAGTCAACTGTAAACCTGAATTATTCTATTAGCGTCTCCAAAATAGGTGATTTAATAAACAACTTTAAAATCAAAGGCAGGAGCCAGTGAGGCCTAAACCAACATTCTTTACAAAAGGCACAGTAATTTCTGCTGTCATAGATCACATCCAAGTGTGTAACAGGGTTCCTACAGGTTTCTTCAAGTTCAATTCAAGTCTTTTTAAGACCATTTATATAAAACTTAATACCTATTTCACAAACTGGCTGGTAACGAAAAACGTTTTAAAAATGTGTTCATGTATATTTGTCAGTCAGTCATTTTCTATACCTGCTTATTCCTCATTAGGGTCGCAGAGGTCTGCTGGAGCCTATCCCAGCGCCTTACGGTGAGAGGCAGGGATACACCTGAGATGGTCGCCAGCCAATCATGGGGCACACACACCATTCACTCACACATTCATGTACTACTATACTACGTCGGGCGACACAGTGTGGCAGGGGTTAGCGCTGTTGCCTCACAGCAAGAAGGTCGCAGGTTCAAGACCTCCTTGGTCCTGGGTCTGGGACCTTTCTGTGTGGAGTTTGCATGTTCTCCCTGTGTCTGCGTGGGTTTTCACCAGGTACTCCGGCTTCCTCCCACAGTCCAAAAACATGCTTAGGTTAATTGGTGACTCTAAATTGCCCGTAGGTGTGAGTGTGTGAGTGAATGGTCTGTGTGCCCCACGATTGGCTGGCGACCATCTGGGGTGTATCCCTGCCTCTCGCCGTAACGCGCTGCGATAGGCTCCAGCAGACCCCTGCGACCCTAATGAGGAATAAGCAGGTATAGAAAATGACTGACTATACTACGTCTATATAAAATACTTTTATGGACCATATAAAATATTTTTTTCACTAAAACCTCACCTGTAGGACAGGAAAATCAGAAATCAAACAGACTTCTTATAATTTTATTGCTGTAGTACATCATATGACACATCTCGCCAGTTTCCTTAGGTCATATGTTTGGTTTTTTCTTCATTTTGAATCATGTTTCCTGTTTTATTTTGACACTTACCTCTCCTCTCATTTCAGACCGCCTCACTTCCTGCCCCTTGTTTTTCTCTCCTGTTTGATTGCCTGCCCCGCCCTCATTGGATTCACCTGTGTGAATCCAATGACGTCTTGTGTATTTAGTCTGTGTTTTCCCTCCTCTCTGTGCCAGTTCGTTTTGTACCCCAGTGCCTTACGGTCCAGTCTTTTGTTTTCCCCTTTGTCATCGGATTCTCTCTGCGTTTTTGGATTTTGCCTGTCTGCTGACCTCTGCTTTTGCCGAGCCCTTTTTGGATTTGTTTGCTCTGTCTGCTTGATTACTGTGTACCGAACCTTTTTTCTGGAAAGTAAACTGAGATTCGTCTAAACCTTGAACTGTTTTCGAGTCGTGCCTTTGAGTCCTACCTTTTGTGGTGCACCAGTCTTAACATCATATTCACAATGACTTAACTACTACAGGTGAGGTTTTAGTGAAAACATTCATATGGACGTAGTATGCATGTAATACCTGAAAATATTCACTAAAATCAATTAAGTGTTTTATCATTATGTTGCTGTATTCACGAAGTTCCATACTGCACAAATTTTAAGACCCAGATATCAAAAATCAAGACATTTTCAAGTCTTTTCAAGGTATTATTTCCAAATTCATGAATTCAATGCTTTTAAGACCCTTCGGGAACTTTTTGTAGATTATGTTCATTAGGTTCATTATGGGTTACTGTAGAAACATGAACAACATGAGAAACATTGGGACTTAGTGGAGCCCATGTAGATAAAAAATGCAATAGAAATACAGCAATTCAATTACATACCTTGTAATACCTAACCTACTTGTGAATAATATATTCCATTTCTGCCTGTTACACTAGATGCTACTAAATGCCACTAAATCTTCTACACTGTATCTTTAAACAAGGCTTCCTACAGGGCAGGAATATACAGTAGTGTTTAAAATAATAGCAGTCTGGGATTAACCAGATTAATCCCGGTTTTTACTATATTCTTTCATTGCTACATGGCAAACACTGCACCAGTTGGTGCAGTAGATTCTCCGAACACCAACAAGACCCAGCATTCATGATATGCACGCTCTTAAGGCTGTGACATTGGGACATTAGATGAAAGGTGTGTTGAAAGTATATGTTCATATTTTACATATCAGGTGTTCAAAGAATATCATTCATCTGCCCTTAATTTTACAAACTCAAAACTATTTTGTAGGATTTAGAAATGGTGATGTCACCCCACATGTTATCAATTGGATTAAAATCTGGGTATTGGGTGACCAGGCTGGTCACTCCATAACATTAATTTTATTGGTTTATTAGCAATAAAATTTCTCATTTATCAGAGTCTGTGTCATTGTTTTGTTGAAACTTACATTTCAAGGGCATTTCCTCTTCTTCTTCCTTTTCCCTCTTTTCATCAGCACTGATTGGCTCATTTCACTCCTTTATTCACCAATATACCTGATTGAGTTCACCTGTTCACTCACTATTTACAGCCTGCCTACCCTTTCACTCACTCTCTTTCCTGATATTCTAATTGTTTGTGTTGGTCTTCCAGATCCACCAGCCATGTGTGTTTGTGCCCCTCTTTCTCTTGAAGTTCATTTATTGGTCTGGAACAATAAACATTACCAAAGTTGAAAGTCCTGGATGCTGCATTCTTACCAATGGCCATGCTGACAATCATTGTCTACCTTAAACCTCGTCCTACATAACAGCACCTACTAGTTAATTGATTGCCATGCAGCAATAAAACATATAATAAAAATCTGGTTTAATCTAGTTTATCACATTGGACTGCGTTTTGTTTGAACACACAATGCAGATTTACTTCCCTTTTCTTTATTGCCTTCACCATGTGCAGGGTCCTGTGAGGTACATGTGGGTGATGAGACACTATGATGCATTTTAAGCCATATTTTGAACTTGGAAATCACAAAATACTCTTAAATGTATTTAAAATTTCTCATTTAGTGAAATGGTTATACCAAACAAAGCTTACTGTCTGTCTTTAATGATTTATTTATGATAAAGTGATATTTGTTCTCCTGACATCTAGGGCATTGTTTGAAAGAAAAAAAAAAATCAGTTTTCATATTTACTGCCAGAGCCCAATTCTGACATGTAGACTGTCAGTAGTTAACTCTTGATGTTAACAAAGTCACTAGCATAAAACAGCGACTTCAACTCTTATTATAGAAAGGAGATGAGCAGCTTATTGATCCAAATGAACAGCATGGTCATACAAATGAAAAGAGTCAGACTTAAATTGCAACCCTGATAAACACTTCTTCTCTGGGCAAATAATTTTGTTTGTCTCCAATGTACAGAGAAGCTCTTCTATTCATCCAGATGAGACATTTGCCCTGGAGAGAATGTTTCATCTGCTGGTATTTGACAGTTTCAAATACCAGCAAAACCTGTTGGTCTGGATTGACTCCGACCATATTGATGCAATAGAGTAATTTTGTTGATGGGAACAATTCAGTGCTGGAGCCTCAGTCATTAACAGACTTGTTTGTTAATGTTTGTTATTGTCACACACCACTGCTGACATTTTTGAGTCAATACAGGTAAAGGTCGGGTATTACAGTAGAAACTTTAGTAACTATTAGTTTTTAAATGTATAGACTACATATTTTTTTTATATCTTTTTGGCGCATTGGTTTAGGTATTTCCTTATATAGATTTTACTTCTGCGTGCGTAGCTATGCTACGCAGACCACGTGCAAGTTCTGTGTTGAGGTATTTTTTTGGAGGTGCGCGTGGGGGTCTGCGGCGACCCCGTAGCTACGCAGAAGACTTATTAAAACACACGAGGGCATAACCTAATTTCAGCTTTCAACGCGTAACGTCATTTTACGTTCACTTCCAGTGTTTCTTGAAGTCTTTAGTTTTAATATTTAACGATGTGACTTACTCGAAGATGTAGAGCTCCTCTCCCCCGGCTGTAGCGCAGATAATGACTAATTGAAAGGGGCGTCAGGTGAAGCGGAGGCATCTTCCAGGTATGACGCAGCTGTCTGACGCAGGGTGGAGCCGGGATGGGACAAACGCACCCTCGATGATGACCATGATTTTGGTAGGAATTAAAGTCACCTATTAGAATATTACTTGGCTAAAAGTCTTAATTAAAAAAGTTAGGGATATTATTTACACGAGGTTTTTTCCTATTTGCTCTGAATTTTAATGAAATAAGTAAAACTTCCCGTTCATGTTACTAACAATGGATGAGAAGAAACGCCATTTTCATTATGAAATCCACTGAATTTCTCACAATATCCCTAACATATCGTGAGTAGTGTATATTAAACCAAAATTGGCTTCCAAACTATTCCAAGCTTGTGTCTGGTCGTTTTATAGTTAGTTTCCACCAAATTCCTTATTATGTAGTAAGTAATGGAAATGCTTTGCCAACCAACTTCCCTGAATGTTTTAGGTATCGATCTACTTATTAATTCATGATAAAATTCAGTCAAAGGTTTCCCATTTGCTTGAATAGGAAAATGTCTCCAAACTTTTGACCATAACTAAATAATAAATACCTCCACAATGTCTGTTCTGAATCAAGTATACCACAAAAACATTATACGGTCACATTGAGTCAATTTTATTTGTATAACCCCAAATCACAAATCACAGATTCCGTTTTTTATAGTTTCTACAACAGCAACACAATATCCCCTCCATAGACCCTCATATTATACAAGGAAAAACTATCAAAAAAACCTACAGGAAACACACAGGAAAATCTAATAATGTATCTTAAAATAATTCTGACAGAAATATATGTACCAACTGTAAAGAGATCTCTTGCTGAATATATTTTGGTGTAATGGGGAACAGGAAAAGAGAAAAGAACTCCTGCACACTGTCAATCACTTAGCAATTGGTAATTTTATGTAACAACGTTTCTGTACTCTGACCTTCATCAGGTAGTTTTTCTGTGTGTGTGATGTGGAAAAAATGTCCACAGCCTGTTAAAAATGACCTAGACAGTTTCAGTATACTCAACAAGGCAAAAAAAATGCTGTTAGACTGGAGCATCTCCTCATTAAATTTAAATTCTTACACCTATTTTTAATATTGCATAACAATTATCGCCTGTAACATGGTTGCATGCAAACCTAAATGCCGTCCAGTCATCCAAACTCCTCATTCAATGATCAGAACTCCTGAATGAAAACAGGTTTGCATATTTGTCAAATTTGTCATACAATGTCTCCTCCTGCTATTAAAAAACTGGTCAAACAGATGACAGAAGGTGGCAGTTTAGATCAATAGGCTAATGTGCATACAGCAAATCTGTGGTGAGATGAGATTTATCCTGTTTTCACATGTCCTCTCTGGGTCTGCCTGGTGGAACAATACCAGATTTAGGAGAACATGTGTTTTCCCATTAATAATAACATTTATTTCCTGGAAGCCTTAACCCAACAGGAACCTTACCTCACACACACTTTGACACAAATGTCAAATGCTGCTTAATATTAAAATAAATAATGACCCCGCGGCCTGACGTATATCAATTTTTATCACTTATCACACCTTAACAATATTGCCAGTGTTTAAACATTACCATGTCAAACTATTTTAAGAGTAAAGGTTGATTTCCACCAGCAGATGTCCCCACAGAGCCAACATTCACCATCCTTCTCTGTTGCATCAGTCAGGTCCTGGCTGTGTTGTATTTGTTGTGCTCTCACCATGAAAAATGGCCCACAGCCATCTTTGATTTGAAAGATACAAACAGATATCTTTCCAGAACAATTAAATCAGATTGTGATATGGACTTGTCATAGCCCTGGCTCAGAGAGCAAGACAAAAATGGGAGACCACACACTTTATCAAGTACCTTAAACTGAATTTTATTTAAATACATCAAAACAACCTAAAGAAGTCTGTAATCTGTAACATCAGTGATGTATGCAGTGTTGGATGCTCATGAGGTGTGGTGAAGGTAAAACAAGGAAACACAAACTAAACAGGCAGCAGGTGATCTGAGGGAGAGAGAGAGAGAATGAGAAGGAGGAGCCAGCTAAATAACCTTGGCCCAGCCTTCCCAAGTGTACATCCAATTAGTAGCTCCACCCATCTACCTGAAATAAGCCTGAAAAAAAACAAACACATCAAGAAATGACCAGAAAAGAGGACGGGGTCGTCATAGACTGCACAACAAAAAAGAAGTATACATAGGTACTACACAGTCTGTATACAAGCTAAAGGTTAGATGTATAATTCTTTCATTCTTTGAAGCCACTGATAATTTCCTCATAACATTTCTTAGATATTTTTTTCTTATATAGCTTCTCACCCAATTTAACTCAACCCTTCTACCTTATATTTATACTGATAGCATGCCTTTACAGTTTGTTGGTTAACATATTGTAAACAACGGTGTCATTTTTGTAAACCTCAATGAATACTCTCATTGTAAACTATGGTTTTTCTGTACAATTAGTTAGTTCTTCATTGTTGGATCACCATCTGTCAGCTCAGCAATACGCCCGATCGCCTCAGCACCCTGTTCACACTGGGGATCAGGGTTTCATTGAAGTCCCACAAGCGGGTGTCCAAACGGAGCCTGTCCAGAGCCGGCAGATTCGGGGTATGGAGCGGACTGTGAATGATCCGACAGAAGTCCGGTGGAATCTTGGCCTGGGATCCAAACATCTTGACCACCGCATGTACTGAAGTGGAGTCCACCGCCCTGTGACGCCCATACACATTCACACGTGGTCAACCCAAGATTCACTAAGCATGAACGCCACTATTAAACACTATTATGTAGTTCCTCACAAAATAAATGTAGCCAAATGAGTTTAATCATTATCATGTGTGTCAGCCTTGAGGAAAAGAAAACAACATCTCTCTTGGGATTTCACTAATTGCCTGAAAACTCTGCCTACCTCGGTTGAACTATCAGCTTGTGTGGGTGGGAGATGGTTATTTCGGGCTCCTCCCTGTAGATGTGCTCCAGAATACTATAGCCTGGCACCCCTTTCCATTGAGGCAGGGGACCCTTCTCTCTTCTCTTTACGAGTTCCTTAGGAAAGATATGATTCTCAACAAGGAACACACCTACCTGCAGAATGCAAGATTTTGACAAGTTAGAAGAGAGAAAAACAAATAGAAATGCACATATGATTAGATAAGATGTTACATTATTCTCAAATGCACACCGGAAATATCCTACATTTGGATGCTGCTTCTCGATCATGTTCATCAGAGCTGTTAGGTTGTTGTGTTGGTATGGCATTATTATCTCATCAATGTCATTCAACAGGACGTAGCGAGACCGATCCATTGATCTCTGAATGCAGTCATTAAGTGTGGCGAGCTGGCCAAAGTAGTGTATGTCCCCTCCGTGCGCTGAGAAGAGCCATCCTCGAGAAGGATTCAGATAGTGGTCGATTGACCAAGGAACCATCTCCACAAAACCCTCCTGGCTGTAGCTCTGCAACAGGCGGTTGAGATCTGGACCACAGCTGGTGTTGTAGATCACCACTCTGTCCACACCCAGCAGCCTGAGGTGAGGTGGGGAAAATGTTAAAACCCCAAAATAGTCTAGTATAAACACAGGTATAATCAAAAACGTTGCTAAGCTTTGCCATGCATTAGTTCAAGAACACAAATGAGAAGAAAGCAAAGATTTGCATGCACCATGGGAACACCACATACCCCACCTCCATACAAACAGCACATACAGTCACCAAGGCCACCAGGTGAATTTTGATATTTTAGTTTGACTTCCTGCCAAGAGTTAGAAGAAATGATTGACACCACTCCCATGTCTGCAGGGTAAATATGAAGCTACAGCCAGCAGCCTCTTATCTTAGCAAGAGAACTGGAAACACTGGAGAACTACTTGACAGGGACTTTTGTCACTGTTTTACACAGTATTTAATTCATCACTTGTTTTTCTTTTTGTTTTTTGATAAAAAAAAAAAAACATTGTTAGTTATTGACTATGCTTTAGACAAGCTGCAATGCTGATTTTGTTATCTATGGCAAAGCCAGCTAGCTGCTTCCTCCTGTTTCCAGTCTTTGTGCTAAGCTAAGCTAACGTGCTGCTGGTTATACACTTCATGAATATCAATATGTTCTGCTGCTTGTGAGGGTCCGGAATGTAGGAAGCATAATCAAGTCAAGTGTGCAGGCACTAGAAAAGCAACCCAGATGCTTGTTGTATTGTATGTCAGTTATGTACTGTGTTGCCCCTTAGGTCGGCCTCTCGTCAGTAAGTTTTTGCCTGACTTATAATTTGCTTTGGATAAAATGACAAACTGTAAATGTAAACTGCAGAAAAGGTTTCCACCTTGATTTCTAGTGTATGTATGTTTAAAGTATGTTTAAAAGCAAATGTGTCTGGATGCAAATGTTTCTTTTAATTTAGGCTGTTTCAGTGGTTATTTTAAAGCTGTGTTTTTTTTTTGTCTTACTTCTGTTTTACCATGTGACAAGGTCTTGTTGCCATGCATGAGGATTAGCACAGTACAGAAACGACTTACAACATAGTGATGCTGCCATGACAAAGGCTGTAGGAACAGAAATGTCTGAATAATGTTATGGAGTCCAGAAGCTCTGAAATAAATACCATATTTGCAAAGCTTATAATTCATTTTTTTGAGAGGAGAATATAGTTGAGCTCATATTTGACACTGAGGTTTGTGAGTGTTGTGCTGACCTGTACATCTCCAGGGTCTGTGCATACTGAAGCACATTGTTGAACTCTCCAAAGAGGTTGGAGATACAGACTGTGAAGTTAAACTGCAACTTTTTCTCTTTCTCCCCATTGGTCTTCCGGTTTCCTATGGGGAGCCACATCTGCTTAGAATCGAGCGAACCGATATCTGCCTGAAGCAGCAGAGTGACATGTGTAGCCATGCAGTTTTGAGGAATCGGACACATGACATCTGTAGCGACAAAGGCAAAACCAAAGTTGTGTCTGTGTTCTAAAATTGTTGCAGGAGATGTCGTTCTTGCTAGGTATCCTTTACAGCAGAAGAGACAGTGGAGGGGCTGGATGGAGTCTCTCCTGAATATTCCAATAATACGAACGCCAAAACCTGCCACTCTTTGGTCCATGTACGCTGACACCAGCAAGTGCTTGGTGTTGTTGAGAGGGGTGATGGTCTCCTTAGTGATGTGGAAGGGGCAAGTGTTCGGAGGCCCAGCTGGCTTTGGGATGGACTTTTTCATCTTGGGTGCTCTCATAGAGATGAATATGATGAAGATGAAGGTACCCGTGACAAGGAGGAAGAACTTTCTTTTGAACTGGTTTGCCATTTCTACCCAGAGAAGATGGATTCCTAGTTTGGAGCAGAATTAAGAATCAACGTAAGTGACATACATTTGTGGAAAAAAGCAAACTGATGGCAAAAGCTTGGCTTTATCGTTATTGCAATATCATTTCATCCTTCAAGTCACTTTTTCGTTATGACAGCAGAGGCATCATGGTGACAAACCTTCAAAGACTTATCAGCTGACTCTTCAGCCCTCCTTGGTTTTATTGGGCATCATAGAAAGTTTCAGTTTACCTATCCAGCTGCAACTTTACTTTATTGCTCATCGATTTCATAGTGTCATCCTTTGGACTCAGCAGGCATCTGATATCAAAGAAAGGCTCTAAAACCCCACTTTATACTAGCTGCTTGGTACTAGATGTAAATACAAAGTTAGCGACTACTGCTAAAAATAGTGGAGCTTTTAGCGGCTACAGAACAGAATTCAATTCAATCAAACATAAAGGTCAATGAAGCTGTGCTTTAAAACATAAAGAGGTATTGCACTAGTAGGAGTGTACGGCTTGTTGGATATTTGGTTACAGTATTTGAACTTTACTAACAATTAAGTTGTTAAATGGCACTTAAATCTTTTCTGGATCTGGTAGTGCAGGTTTTTAAAGACCTGTGGCGACACTCACACAAATGGCAGACAGGAGTTAAGGCTGTGGAGAAAAGCTAGAAAAACACCTCTGTATAATCTAATAAGATCCAGCACAATATTCCTGAGACAAATGCTTCTTATGTAAATCTTATGTTTTATATTATATCAAGAGAGGTGTTGATTCAGTACTACAATCATTTTTGAAGCTGAGGTTGCTGGTGGTGTTTTATCAAACTGTATTATGTTAAAAATGTGTTCAAAGCCCAACTTTGGATTTTTTTATGCCAAAACACTGAATACAATGTTTAATCAAACATTCTTTTCTGCTTCCCTTTTAAAATGTTCAGCTTCATCACGTTTAGTGAATTTAATATTTTTTCCAAGTCCAAATTCATCAGGTACGGCCTCATAAAAAGTTGGTTGTAATACCTGGTTGGGAAGCAGAAGTCAAAGCAGTTTTTCACAATTTTTTAAAGAATGTGATCATCCACACCGAGTGGGCTTTTTACAGTTAAACTACACTTTACAGAAGAATCTCATTAAAATACAGTTTTGAGACCATTACTGTATGATTTGATATTATTCATTATCAACAGTAACACGTGTCTCCACAGACAGGGCTCTCCAAAACAATTTTTAATTGACAATGCTGTGGTTAAGGTCTGGTTAGGTTTAGGCATAAAAAGCACTTTGTGCATCATTGTTTGGGTTAAAACTACCATTTTAAAGGTTAGAAAAACATGTGATGCAGATTAAAGTTACGATTCCTTAAATAACCACGTCGTTAAGGCTACGAGACGATCCTACTTAGGGTTGAAAAACTATCCAGAGTGTCTTTTGGGAATGTGACACTTCCCAAAGGCCGTGAGGAACAGTCTCCCGTGACAAAGTCTTCTGTTGTGTTATTGTCTCCATCCACCACAGGCCCAGCGAATGAAGAATATTAGTAAACATTATAGACATCTGATATTCATTTCACCTGCACCATTGCTCCAGGTCATCATTGATAGTGGGAGTTCATCTCACTATCAGAACACAATGATACAAAGTTAAATTCAACAAGCCACACTATTTCACAGTCAACTGTAAACCTGAATTATTAGCGTCTCCAAAATAGGTGATTTAATAAATGACTTTAAAATCAAAGGCAAGAGCCAGCGAGGCCTAAACCAAGGCCGGACTAACCATATGGGCACACGACACAGTGCCCAGGGGCACCACCACTCACAGGGGGCACCAGATGACAGAAATTTTAAAAATATTTTTTGTGAATTCTTGTGCACTTAAATGGCAATTGCTTTAGTTAAATAGTAACATAGGCTATATTTTATTATGAAATCTAATATAGGCTAATAAAATCAGTGAAATCATAATTATAAGTAAGAAATGGCTTATGTGACATAACCCCCTCCCCCTTCTCAACCTGCCAGTTGAGCCAGTCCAACTGTAGCCTATCAGGGATTTCCTGATGCACGAGCGGCCACTCGGGGGTGCGCAAGCTAAAAAATGTAATGGCGGTCTGGAGTGTTTTTAATAAAGTTTTTTCAAAGTGGGATTTTCTGACACAATAATGACGTCTAAATAAACATTTTATTTGTCATATTAAATGGATATTCAACAACCTGTTATAAACTTCTCTCTATTTAGACATGACGGTTTCCAAACTTTTTTTTTTTGGTGCGTCGATCCTGTATCAGGTGGACACACTGAAGTCGAGTCGAGTCACTGGAGTCGCGCTCACATTTCCACAGATTTGCAGAGATGTAGTTGAAGGAGAGACACCGCGCTGGTGAGATGTTGAGTTGTTCATATAAAGTAGACCCGATATATCATAAAAAATCTCCTGATGTTCGTCTCAACAGTGAGGACTGTATTCTCTCAGCTGAGGCGGAGACGCTCAGAGAGAAAGTGAACACCAGCAGATACGAACCAAGACCCCCCATTTTCAAGTGGACCAGAGTTGGTTTGTTTAGACCAGAGTTCTATGAGTTTTTACAACTGGACAAACAAAGTGGACTAACCCTCCGTTTGAAATGAGGACAGTGTGAAAGCCCCTCAGTGTCACATCCTTTTAACAAGATGATGAATGATCATTCATTCAAAAACATCAACCAAACACCAGCTATAACAGAATATCCCGTCCTGTATCATCATACTAGTGTTGCTGTGGTTTAAATACCCTGCTCCCCCCAACATACTTCCTGCTGCTAAGCCTGTCATCTCCTGCTATAAAGTTTAATGTGTTGTATTATTTTAAACTTTCAATTTAATTCAGATGGTCTTTTGTTAATTTGATCATAGATGGCGTGTTCTGGTTAAGCAGAATTAAACATGCTGCCTTAAGAAATTTTCGTTGTGTTTTTTGGAAGGTCTGGGAAATAGGGGGTGCGTCAACCAGGTTGGGATATAGATGGGGTGCACAGCTAAAAAAGTTTGGGAACAGCTGGAATAGAGCATAGATGCTTTGGTTATTGGTTCATTAAGTCTGGATGCTTTGCTTATTATTGAGACATCCAAATGTATTCTGCTAGTTTTTTAAAGCTTATATTCTTCTAGCTTTTATATAAGACATTTCAATATGCCTATGCTTATTGTTGGTGGTTTTCAGTGAATTCGATAGGCTGATGTAGCCTACTTAATACATTTCCAATGAGAAAGAATGATGACCTGGTCTATGTGTGGTAATATGTATGCTACTGTTTTTGACAGCAAAGGGCAAAGTTTTTAAGTGTGCAGAAGGTTACTGAACGAGCGAACGTATGGCCGGTGGGGGCGGGGGGCACTGGAGGCATACTAGTGCCCAGGGGCACCACATTGGCTTAATCCAGCCCTGCCTAAACCAACATTCTTTACAAAAGGCACAGTAATTTCTGCTGTCGCAGATCACATCCAAGTGTGTAGCAGGGTTCCTACAGGTTTCTTCAAGTTCAATTCAAGTCTTTTTAAGACCATTTATATAAAACTTAATAGCTATTTCACAGACCGTCTGGCAACGAAAAACTTTTTAAAAATGTGTTCATTCATATTTGTATTCAATACTATACTACGTCCATATAAAATACTTTTATGGACCATATAAATATTTCTTTCACTAAAACCTCACCTGTAGGACAGTAAAAATCTTTTTAGTAAAGACTTAATAATAGACTTAATAATTTTACTTAATAATTTTATTGCTGTAGTACATCATATTCACAATGACTTAACTACTACAGGTGAGGTTATAGTGAAAACATTCATATGGACGTAGTATGCATTTAATACCTGGAAATATTCACTAAAACTCAATTAATAGTGTTTTATCATTATGTTGCTGTATTCACGAAGTTCCATACTGCACAAATTTTAAGACCCAGATATCAAAAATCAAGACATTTTCAAGTCTTTTCAAGGTATTATTTCCAAATTCATGAATTCAATGCTTTTAAGACCCTTCTGGAACTTTTTGTAGATTATGTTCATTAGGTTCATTATGGGTTACTGTAGAAACATGAACAACATGAGAAACATTGGGACTTAGTGGAGCCCATGTAGATAAAAAATGCAATAGAAATACAGCAATTCAATTACATACCTTGTAATACCTAACCTACTTGTGAATAATATATTCCATTTCTGCCTGTTACACTAGATGCTACTAAATGCCACTAAATCTTCTACACTGTATCTTTAAACAAGGCTTCCTACAGGGCAGGAATATACAGTAGTGTTTAAAATAATAGCAGTCTGGGATTAACCAGATTAATCCCGGTTTTTACTATATTCTTTCATTGCTACATGGCAAACACTGCACCAGTTGGTGCAGTAGATTCTCCGAACACCAACAAGACCCAGCATTCATGATATGCACGCTCTTAAGGCTGTGACATTGGGACATTAGATGAAAGGTGTGTTGAAAGTATATGTTCATATTTTACATATCAGGTGTTGGGTCTGAAGCCAAGTGAAACCATTATAACGCTTGCAGATTTACTTCCCTTTTCTTTATTCCCTTCACCATGTGCAGGATCCTATGACGTACATGTGGGTGATGGGAAACTATGATGAATTTTAAGCCAGATTTTGAACTTGGAAATCACAAAATACTCTCTTAGAAATGCATTTTAAATTTCTCTTTTAGTGCAGTGGTTATACCAAACAAAACTTACTGTCTGTCTTTAATGATTCATTTATGATAAACTGGTATTTGTTCCGCAGCTTATTGATCCAAATGAACAGCATGGCATACAAATCAAAAAAGTCTGACTTAAATTGCAACCCTGATGAACTCGTCTTGTCTGATTTAGTTTTGGATTTGATTTTGTTGTTAATTTTGTTTGTTTGTCTCCAATGTAAAAAGAGAAGCTCTTCTATTCATCCAGATGAAACATTTGCCCTGGAGAGAATGACAGTGACCAGAAAAACCTGTTGGTCTGGATTGACTCCGACCATATTGATGCAATAGAGTAATTTTGTTGATGGGAACAATTCAGTGCTGGAGCCTCAGTCATTAACAAACTTGTTTGTTAATGTTTGTTATTGTCACACACCACTGCTGACATTTTTGAGTCAATACACGTAAAGGTCGGGTATTACAGTAGAAACTTTAGTAACTATTAGTTTTTAAATGTATAGACTACATATTTTATTTATATCCTTTTGGCGCATTGGTTTAGGTATTTCCTTATATAGATTTTACTTCGTCTTCGAAATTCTGTGTTGAGGTATTTTTCTTTTGAAGGTGCGCGTGGGGGTCTGCTTCGACCCCGTAGCTACGTACGTTTTAAAACACGAGGGCATAACCTAATTTCAGCTTTCAACGCGTAACGTCATTTAACGTCCACTTCCAGTGTTTCTTGAAGTCTTTAGTTTTAATATTTAACGATGTGACTTACTCGAAGATGTAGAGCTCCTCTCCCCCGGCTGTAGCGCAGATAATGACTAATTGAAAGGTGCGTCAGGTGAAGCGGAGGCATCTTCCAGGTATGACGCAGCTGTCTGACGCAGGGTGGAGCCGGGATGGGACAAACGCACCCTCGATGATGACCATGATTTTGGTAGGAATTAAAGTCACCTATTAGAATATTACTTGGCTAAAAGTCTTAAAGTATGTGATATGTGTTGTACTCAAGTATCAAAAGTCATTTTCTGACAGTTAATGTACAGTTTATTCTCAGTGTTCACTGGAGGCTTCAGGTTTTGACGTCACTCACAAGAAGTTAGGGATATTGTTATTTACACGAGGTTTTTTCCTATTTGCTCTGAATTTTAATGAAATAAGTAAAACCTCCCGTTCATGTTACTAACAATGGATGAGAAGAAACGCCATTTTCATTATTACCCCACAAATATGTATGAAATCCACTGAATTTCTCACAATATCCCTAACATATCATGAGTAGTGTATATTAAACCAGTTTCCGCCAAATATTTGTGTTATTATATAGTAAGTAATGGAAATGCTTCGAACAGGCATTGTCAACCAACACACACAAAAGGGGAGTCACACAGTCAATTTTATTTGTATAGCCCAAAATCACAAATCACAGATTCTGCTCAATGTTTTTTTTAATAGGTTTTATAACAGAAACACAATATCACCTCCTTAGACCCTCATATTGTCAGTCAGTCAGTCCTTTTCTATACCTGCTTATTCCTCATTAGGGTCGCAGGGCTCTGCTGGAGCCAATCCCAGCGCGTTACGGCGAGAGGCAGGGATACACCCCAGATGGTCGCCAGCCAATCGTGGGGCACACACACCATTCACTCACACATTCACACCTACGGGCAATTTAGAGTTGCCAATTAACCTCAGCATGTTTTTGGACTGTGGGAGGAAGCTGGAGTACCCGGTGAAAACCCACGTAGACACAGGGAGAACATGCAAACTCCACACAGAAAGGTCCTAGACCCAGGACCAAGGAGGTCTTGAACCTGCGACCTTCTTGCTGTGAGGCAACAGCGCTAACCCCTGCCCCACCGTGCCCTCATATTGTACAAGAAAAAAACTATAACAGGGAAATGTAATAACGTATCTTAAAATAATTGACAGGAATATATGTACCAACTGTAAAGAGATCTCTTGCTGAATATATTTCAGTGTAATGGGGAACAGGAAAAGAGAAAAGAACTCCTGCACACTGTCAATCACTTAGCAATTGGTAATTTAATGTAACAACGTTTCTGTACTCTGACCTTCATCAGGTAGTTTTTCTGTGTGTGTAACAGCCCGTTAAAAATGACCTAGACAGTGATTCCTTGTTGGGTTGTGGCAGTGGAATAATACAACAGGAACACAAACAAAAACTACTCAAATTGATGTAAAATTTAGCTTCAGCAGTTCTGCACAGATTCTGTCTCCTGTCACTTGAATTGCTTTAAGAGCCAGTATGGACATGGCAAAAAGTATTGATCAATAATGCTTCCAAATGTACATATGGAGAAATGAGGCTCATTTAAACATAAACTTGAAAATCCTTTAAGGTGATTTGAAGCTCATTTTCTTGTGGGAGTAAAGGCTAAAACAGGTTTCAGTATACAATTCATACAACAGCGACAAGGCAAAAAAATGCTGTTAGACTGGAGCATCTCCTCATTAAATTTAAATTCTTACACCTATTTTTAATATTGCATAACAATTATCACCTGTAACATGGTTGCATGCAAACCTAAATGCCGTCCAGTCATCCAAACTCCTCATTCAATGATCAGAACTCCTGAATGAAAACAGGTTTGCATATTTGTCAAATTTGTCATACAATGTCTCCTCCTGCTATTAAAAAACTGGTCAGATAGATGACAGAAGGTGGCAGTTTAGATCAATAGGCTAATGTGCATACAGCAAATCTGTGGTGAGATGAGATTTATCCTGTTTTCACATGTCTGCCTGGTGGAACAATACCAGATTTAGGAGAACATGTGTTTTCCCATTAATAATAACATTTATTTCCTGGAAGCCTTAACCCAACAGAAACCTTACCTCACACACACTTTGACACAAATGTCAAATGCTGCTTAATATTAAAATAAATAATGACCCCGCGGCCTGACGTTTATCAATTTTTATCACTTATCACACCTTAACAATATTGCCAGTGTTTAAACATTACCATGTCAAACTATTTTAAGAGTAAAGGTTGATTTCCACCAGCAGATGTCCCCACAGAGCCAACATTCACCATCCTTCTCTGTTGCATCAGTCAGGTCCTGGCTATGTTGTATTTGTTGTGCTCTCACCATGAAAAATGGCCCACAGCCATCTTTGATTTGAAAGATACAAACAGATATCTTTCCAGAACAATTAAATCAGATTGTGATATGGACTTGTCATAGCCCTGGCTCAGAGAGCAAGACAAAAATGGGAGACCACACACTTTATCAAGTACCTTAAACTGAATTTTATTTAAATACATCAAAACAACCTAAAGAAGTCTGTAATCTGTAACATCAGTGATGTATGCAGTGTTGGATGCTCATGAGGTGTGGTGATGGTAAAACAAGGAAACACAAACCAAACAGGCAGCAGGTGATCTGAGGGAGAGAGAGAGAGAATGAGAAGGAGGAGCCAGCTAAATAACCTTGGCCCAGCCTTCCCAAGTGTACATCCAATTAGTAGCTCCACCCATCTACCTGAAATAAGCCTGAAAAAAAACAAACACATCAAGAAATGACCAGAAAAGAGGACGGGGTCGTCATAGACTGCACAACAAAAAAGAAGTATACATAGGTACTACACAGTCTGTATACAAGCTAAAGGTTAGATGTATAATTCTTTCATTCTTTGAAGCCACTGATAATTTCCTCATAACATTTCTTAGATATTTTTTTCTTATATAGCTTCTCACCCAATTTAACCCAACCCTTCTACCTTATATTTATACTGATAGCATGCCTTTACAGTTTGTTGGTTAACATATTGTAAACAACTGTGTCATTTTTGTAAATCTCAATGAATACTTTCATTGTAAACTTCTGTTTTTCTGTACAATTAGTTAGTTCTTCATTGTTGGATCACCATCTGTCAGCTCAGCAATAGGCCTGATCGCCTCAGCACCCTGTTCACACTGGGGATCAGGGTTTCATTGAAGTCCCACAAGCGGGTGTCCAAACGGAGCCTGTCCAGAGCCGGCAGATTCGGGGTATGGAGCGGACTGTGAATGATCCGACAGAAGTCCGGTGGCATCCTGGCTTCTGCTCCAAACATCTTGACCACCACGTGTACTGAAGTGGAGTCCACCGCCCTGTGACGCACATACACATTCACACATGGTCAACCCAAGATTCACTAAGCATGAACGCCACTATTAAACACTATTATGTAGTTCCTCACAAAATAAATGTAGCCAAATGAGTTTAATCATTATCGTGTGTGTCAGCCTTGAGGAAAATAAAATATCTCTCTCGGGATTTCACTAATTGTTTGAAAACTCTGCCTACCTCGGTTTCACTAGCAGCTTGAATGGGTGGGAGGCGGTTCTGTCAGGCTCCTCCCTGTAGATGTGCTCCAGAATACTATAGCCTGGCACCCCTTTCCATTGAGGCAGGGGACCCTTCTCTCTTCTCTTTACGAGTTCCTTAGGAAAGATATGATTCTCAACAAGGAACACACCTACCTGCAGAATGCAAGGTTTTGACAAGTTAGAAGAGAGAAAAACAAATAGAAATGCACATATGATTAGATAAGATGTTTGGATAAGACATTATTCTCAAATGCACACCAGAAATATCCTACATTTGGATACTGCATCTCAATCATGTTCATCAGAGCTGTTAGGTTGTTGTGTTGGTATGGCATTATTATCTCATCAATGTCGTTCAACAGGACGTAGCGAGACCGATCCATTGATCTCTGAATGCAGTCATTAAGTGTGGCGAGCTGGCCAAAGTAGTGTATGTCCCCTCCGTGCGCTGAGAAGAGCCATCCTCGAGACGGATTCAGATAGTGGTCGATTGACCAAGGAACCATCTCCACAAAACCCTCCTGGCTGTAGCTCTGCAACAGGCGGTTGAGATCTGGACCACAGCTGGTGTTGTAGATCACCACTCTGTCCACACCCAGCAGCCTGAGGTGAGGTGGGGAAAAAGTTAAAACCCCAAAATAGTCAAGTATAGTATAAACACAGGTATAATCAAAAACGTTGCTAAGCTTTGCCATGCATTAGTTCAAGAACACAAATGAGAAGAAAGCAAAGATTTGCATGCACCATGGGAACACCACATACCCCACCTCCATACAAACAGCACATACAGTCACCAAGGCCACCAGGTGAATTTTGACATTTTAGTTTGACTTCCTGCCAAGAGAAGAAATGATTGACACTGTGGTGGAATCTAAGTTGTTTTACATATACTTTTATTTTGAAGGGCACGTTGAGAGTTAACAGGAAGTCAAGAGCAGAGCGACGGGTTTGAACGGCTAGAAGGAATTCCATATTGTTGTTATGAGTCCTGCTGAATAAAGTCGGTAACTTAAAAGTCTCGTCTGTTTGCATTCTCCAAGAAAGAACACGACATGGTGTCAGAAGTGCGGCAGCGGTAAGAAACAGAGGAAAGGCAGCGGGAGAGCAGTTTAGCGGGAGAGCAGTTTTTGTTTTTTTCCCAAGACTCGAAGAGGAAAAATGATGTCCGACGGTGGCGCCGCTAACGTGGCCGTCGCACAGGCTCCCCAGCTAGCAGCTAACCCTGCTAACCCACCTCCAACTGCAACGTTCACGATTCAACCTCCTGAAGCGTTCGACTTCTCAAAACCCCAGGACTGGGAGAGGTGGATCAGAAGGTTTGAGAGATTCAGACTGGCTAGCAACCTGCATCTTAGCTCTCAAGCGAATCAGGTAAACACCCTAATCTATTGTATGGGAGATGAAGCGGACGATATACTGCGGGGCCAAGCCTTATCCGACGCAGAGAGACAACAATACGGAGCAGTGAAAGACTCTTTTGCAACATATTTTGTGCCCAGGAAAAATGTAATTTATGAAAGGGCAAGATTTAACCAACGGGTACAACAGGCCAATGAGACAGTGGACTCCTTCATTACTGCTTTGTACACCTTAGCCGAAAACTGTAGCTATGGTGCACTTCACGACGAGTTGATACGAGACCGCCTTGTAGTGGGACTCAGAGACACAGGTCTAGCAGAGAGGATGCAGCTGGACAGAGATTTGACCTTGGAAAAGGCGCTCAACATGGCACGTCAGTCGGAAGTGATCAAAAGACAGCAAACAGATCTCAGAGGAGAAACTAAAGGTGAAATTGATGCTGTGATGGCAAAGCACAGGAAACAAAAACAGCCTACACCAAAGACATCGTTTCAACATAAAAACCTGGCAACAAAGTCCAAAGCACCAACGGATCGCCTGCAGTGCTACAGGTGTGGAAAAACCCCTGCACATGGAAAATGGCAGTGCCCAGCCAAAGAAGTGACATGCCACACATGCGGGAAAAAGGGACACTACAGTAAAGTGTGTAAGTCAGCCAAAGCAGTACATGTAGTGGAATCTAGTACAGTTTGCAGAGATACACCTTTGTTTTTAGGTTCAGTAGATGCTGGAACAGACCCCTGGTTCACAGAATTGACTGTCAGAAACCACAAAGTGAGGTTTAAGATAGACACTGGAGCAGATGTCTCAGCCATTCCAGCCCAGACATACTACACCATCGCTGACACAGACTCCCATTTAACAGAAACAGATAGACCACTTTTTGGCCCGGGTGGTACACCACTCTCTGTCATAGGCAAATACACAGAGTCATTATGTAAGGGGCAACAGGTGATTCAGGAGGATGTGTATGTGATAAAAGACCTAAACACAGCCTTGCTAAGCAGACCAGCTAGCGTGAAGCTTAACCTTGTCTCCAGACTAGATAGCTTGGATAAGAAAGTAATGGCAGAGACCTATCCAAAACTTTGTCAAGGCTTAGGGATGTTGCAGCAGCCATACACAATCAAACTTAAGCCAGATGCCAGTCCCTTTTCTCTAACAACACCAAGACGCGTCCCTATCCCTTTACTTTGTAAAGTACGGGAGGAACTGGAGAGAATGAAGAGTCTGGGAGTCATTTCAAGAGTGGAAGAACCAACAGAATGGTGCTCGGGGATGGTTCCAGTGCCATCAAAAAATGGCTCGGTGCGCATCTGTGTAGACCTCACTCGCCTCAATGAAGCAGTCTGCAGAGAGAAATATGTCCTACCTTCAGTAGAACAGACGCTTGGATCTCTTGCAGGAGCTCGACTCTTCAGCAAATTAGATGCCAATAGAGGGTTTTGGCAAATCCCTTTGTCCCCAGAGTCTGCACTGTACACAACGTTCATAACTCCCTTTGGTCGTTTTTATTTTAACAGATTGCCCTTTGGCATAGCTTCAGCCCCGGAACATTTTCAGCGGAGGATGTCCATGATCCTCGACGGGCTGCAGGGAGTAGTCTGCCACATGGACGATGTTCTTGTATGGGGAAAAGATCAAGCAGAGCATGACACCAGGCTTCATGCAGTGCTGAACAAGCTCCAGGAAAACAGTGTCACACTAAGCATGGAGAAGTGTGAGCTGAGCCGAGACAAAGTCAAGTTCCTTGGTCAAATCCTGTCTGCCGAGGGTGTGCAGCCGGACCCGGACAAAACACAAGCGGTAACAGACATGAAAGAGCCCTCTAACACAGGTGAAGTTCGCAGCTTCCTGGGTATGGTTAACCAGCTTGGGAAATTCATCCCAGGGCTGGCAGAACCATTGAGAGACCTTCTCTCCAAGAAAAATCAGTGGATTTGGAGCTGTGTGCAACAAAATGCATTTGACCAGCTGAAAAATGATCTCACCTCACCTCCAGTGCTGACACTCTACGACCCCAACAAAGAGCTGAAACTGTCAGCGGATGCTTCTTCGTATGGCCTCGGTGCTGTCCTGCTGCAAAAAGAGGGAGAACAGTGGAGGCCGGTCGCTTACGCATCACGTTCAATGACAGAGACGGAACAGAGGTATGCGCAGGTGGAAAAAGAGGCACTCGGGTTAACATGGGGATGTGAAAGGTTCAGAGACTTTCTCATTGGGAGGCATTTTTCCTTAGAGACAGACCATAAGCCACTTGTTAGCTTGTTGGGTCATCAAACACTCAGTTACAGTTACTCTATCACACACACACCTGGCAAGGATCTGCACACAGCAGACACTCTCTCACGTGCACCGGTCACCACTAACCCAAGTTTAAAGTTGACAGACAAAGATTTAATGGAAGACACAAACATCTATGTTGATGAGTTAATCCACAACATGCCAGCCAGCTCATCATACATGGCACAGCTGAGGGATCAGTTGAAAGAAGACAGTGTTTGCTCTGTAGTCATGTCATTTTGTCAAAAAGGTTGGCCTGACTACAGTAAACTCACAGGTCCAGTGAAAAATTACTGGTCAGAAAGAGCTGTACTTACTGTGCATGATGGACTGTTACTTAAAGGCTCCAGACTTGTCATTCCCACAGCAATGCGCAGCTCTGTCCTAAAGGCACTCCACGAAGGACATCAAGGGATGACGAGATGCAGAGAGCGGGCCAAAGAAACAGTGTGGTGGCCCGGCCTGAGCAGCCAACTGAATGAACTTGTAACAAACTGCACCGCTTGCATCAGAGAACGCACCAATCCTGTGGAGCCGCTGTTGCCGAGTGAGCTCCCAGAGAGGCCGTGGCAAAAGGTGGGAGCAGACTTATTCACCCTAAACAACTGCAATTACCTGCTTGTAGTAGATTATTACTCAAGATTCGTGGAGATTGCTAAACTAACACCAACACGTTCAGAGGATGTGATTGTGCATCTGAAGTCTATTTTTTCCAGACATGGCATCCCAGAACTGTTTTTCAGTGACAACGGCCCACAGTTTTCCAGCCAACAGTTCACTGACTTTTCATCAGCCTATGGATTCAAACATGTTACAAGCAGCCCAAGATTTGCTCAAAGCAATGGTCAAGCTGAACGACATGTACAGACAGTGAAAAGACTACTAAAGAAAACTCAAGATCCATATCTTGCACTGTTAGCATATAGAGTTACTCCATTGTCTAACGGCTACAGTCCTGCTCAACTGCTTATGGGCCGCAGGCTTCGCACACCAGTGCCCCAGCACCCCTCTCTACTCAGCCCACAGCTTCCTGATAGAGCCACAGTTGCAGCGAAAGAAGGAGAGAGGAAGATAAAAGACACAAGAGCATTCAACAAGAGACACCGTGTGAGGAATCTACGTCAGCTCACACCTGGTCAGTCTGTGTGGATTACTGATACCAAGACTCAAGGCACGGTGGTTTCAACCCACTCCTCACCCCGCTCTTATGTAGTGGACAGTCCCTCAGGCTCCATTAGGCGCAACAGGCATCATCTTGTTCCCATGCCCGAGACTGTTCCTCAGAGTCAGACACCCTGCACACCACCTCAGCCTGTTGAGTCTGTCTTAAACACGGCAAGTCACCTTGAGCCCCCAAATCAGACTCAAAAGACATTAACACCTGTCCCTACCAGAACTAGGGTTGGCAGAGTGGTGGTAAAACCTGTGAGACTGGACTTGTAAAAAAAAAAAAAAAAAAAAAAAGATGTTGGACAACTGGGTGAAATGTGGAAATGTTTTGTTCTGAATAAGGCATGGCGTTCATTGCATAAAGGCATAAGAGTTGTGAAAGCTTAGTATAGGAAGAGTTATTTATAGTTATGTCTCAGTCCCAATGGTTTTCTTAAAAGGGGAGATGTGGTGGAATCTAAGTTGTTTTACATATACTTTTATTTTGAAGGTCACGTTGAGAGTTAACAGGAAGTCAAGAGCAGAGCGACGGGTTTGAACGGCTAGAAGGAATTCCATATTGTTGTTATGAGTCCTGCTGAATAAAGTCGGTAACTTAAAAGTCTCGTCTGTTTGCATTCTCCAAGAAAGAACACGACAGACACCACTCCCATGTCTGCAGGGTAAATATGAAGCTACAGCCAGCAGCCTCTTATCTTAGCAAGAGAACTGGAAACACTGGAGAACTTTTGTCACTGTTTTACACAGTATTTAATTCATCACTTGTTTTTCTTTTTGTTTTTTGATTAAAAAAATACATCATTAGTTATTGACGATGCTTTAGACAAGCTGTAATGCTGATTTTGTTATCTATGGCAAAGCCAGCTAGCTGCTTCCTCCTGTTTCCAGTCTTTGTGCTAAGCTAAGCTAACATGCTGCTGGCTATACACTTCATGAACATCAACATCTTCTGCTGCTTGTGAGGGTCCAGAATGTAGGAAGCATAATCAAGCCAAGTGTGCAGGCACTAGAAAAGCAACCCAGATGCTTGTTGTATTGTATGTCAGTTATGTACTGTGTTGCCCCTTAGGTCGGCCTCTCGTCAGTAAGTTTTTGCTTGACTTATAATTTGCTTTGGATAAAATGACAAACTGTAAATGTAAACTGCAGACAAAGTTTCCACCTTGATTTCTAGTGTATGTATGTTGAATGAAATATGTTTAAAAGCAAATGTGACTGGATGTTTATGTGCATGTCTGTGGACATTAATATGATGACTGATCAAAATGAATGAAGTGTCTTTTTTTATGGACAGATATGAGAGGTTTTCATCTTGTCGTCTAACTCAGCAAAAAAGCAAATAAGTGCATTTTCCCAAAGTGTTGAACTATTTCTTTTAATTTAGGCTGTTTCAGTGGTTATTTTAAAGCTGTGTTTTTTTTTGTCTTACTTCTGTTTTACCATGTGACAAGGTCTTGTTGCCATGCATGAGGATTAGCACAGTACAGAAAAGACTTACAACATGGTGATGCTGCCATGACAATGGCTGTAGGAACAGAAATGTCTGAATAATGTTAGAATGTTAGTCCAGAAGCTCTGAAATAAATACCATATTTGCAAAGCTTATAATTCATTTTCATGAGAAGAGAATATAGTTGAGCTCATATTTGACACTGAGGTTTGTGAGTGTTGTGCTGACCTGTACATCTCCAGGGTCTGTGCATACTGAAGCACATTGTTGAACTCTCCAAAGAGGTTGGAGATACAGACTGTGAAGTTAAACCGCAACTTTTTCTCTTTCTCCCCATTGGTCTCCCGGTTTCCTATGGGGAGCCACATCTGCTTAGAATCGAGCGAACCGATATCTGCCTGAAGCAGCAGAGTGACATGTGTAGCCATGCAGTTTTGAGGAATCGGACACATGACATCTGTAGCGACAAAGGCAAAACCAAAGTTGTGTCCGTGTTCTAAAATTGTTGCAGGAGATGTTGTTCTTGCTAGGTAGCCTTTACAGCAGAAGAGACAGTGGAGGGGCTGGATGGAGTCTCTCCTGAATATTCCAATGATACGAACGCCAAAACCTGCCACTCTTTGGTCCATGTACGCTGACACCAGCAAGTGCTTGGTGTTGTTGAGAGGGGTGATGGTCTCCTTAGTGATATGGAAGGGGCAAGTGTTCGGAGGCCCAGCTGGCTTTGGGATGGACTTGTTCATCTTGGGTGCTCTCATAGAGATGAATATGATGAAGATGAAGGTACCCGTGACAAGGAGGAAGTACTTCATTTTGAATTGATTTGCCATTTCTACCCAGAGAAGATGGATTCCTAGTTTGGGGTAGAATTAAGAATCAAAGTAAGAGACATACATTTGTGGAAAAAAGCAAACTGATGGCAAAAGCTTGGCTTTATCGTAACCTTTTGTAGATTATGTTCATTAGGTTCATTATGGGTTACTGTAGAAACATGAACAACATGAGCAACATTGGGACTTAGTGGAGCCCATGTAGATAAAAAATGCAATAGAAATACAGCAATTCAATTACATACCTTGTAATACCTAACCTACTTGTGAATAATATATTCCATTTCTGCCTGTTACACTAGATGCTACTAAATGCCACTAAATCTTCTACACTGTATCTTTAAACAAGGCTTCCTACAGGGCAGGAATATACAGTAGTGTTTAAAATAATAGCAGTCTGGGATTTTTACTATATTCTTTCATTGCTACATGGCAAACACTTTACCAGTTGGTGCAGTAGATTCTCCGAACACCAACAAGACCCAGCATTCATGATATGCACGCTCTTAAGGCTGTGACATTGGGACATTAGATGAAAGGTGTGTTGAAAGTATATGTTCATATTTTACATATCAGGTGTCTGGTCTGAAGCCAAGTGACATTTGCCCTGGAGAGAATGACAGTGACCAGAAAAACCTGTTGGTCTGGATTGACTCTGACCATATTGATGCAATAGAGTAATTTTGTTGATGGGAACAATTCAGTGCTGGAGCCTCAGTCATTAACAAACTTGTTTGTTAATGTTTGTTATTGTCACACACCACTGCTGACATTTTTGAGTCAATACACGTAAAGGTCGGGTATTACAGTAGAAACTTTAGTAACTATTAGTTTTTAAATGTATAGACTACATATTTTATTTATATCCTTTTGGCGCATTGGTTTAGGTATTTCCTTATATAGATTTTACTTCGTCTTCGAAATTCTGTGTTGAGGTATTTTTTTTTGAAGGTGCGCGTGGGGGTCTGCTTCGACCCCGTAGCTACGTACGTTTTAAAACACGAGGGCATAACCTAATTTCAGCTTTCAACGCGTAACGTCATTTAACGTCCACTTCCAGTGTTTCTTGAAGTCTTTAGTTTTAATATTTAACGATGTGACTTACTCGAAGATGTAGAGCTCCTCTCCCCCGGCTGTAGCGCAGATAATGACTAATTGAAAGGTGCGTCAGGTGAAGCGGAGGCATCTTCCAGGTGTGACGCAGCTGTCTGACGCAGGGTGGAGCCGGGATGGGACAAACGCACCCTCGATGATGACCATGATTTTGGTACAGGCATTGTCAACCAACACACACAAAAGGGGGGTCACAGTCAATTTTATTTGTATAGCCCAAAATCACAAATCACAGATTCCGCTCAATGTTTTTTTTAATATTTTTTATAACAGAAACACAATATCACCTCCTTAGACCCTCATATTGTACAAGAAAAAAAACAAAAAAAACTATAACAGGGAAATTTAATAACGTATCTTAAAATAATTCTGACAGGAATATATGTACCAACTGTAAAGAGATCTCTTGCTGAATATATTTCAGTGTAATGGGGAACAGGAAAAGAGAAAAGAACTCCTGCACACTGTCAATCACTTAGCAATTGGTAATTTAATGTAACAACGTTTCTGTACTCTGACCTTCATCAGGTAGTTTTTCTGTGTGTAACAGCCCGTTAAAAATGAACTAGACAGTGTTTCCTTGTTGAGTTGTGGCAGTGGAATAATACAACAGGAACACAAACAAAAACTACTCAAATTGATGTAAAATTTAGCTTCAGCAGTTCTGCACATATTTCATCTACTGTCACTTGAATTGCTTTAAGAGCCAGTATGGACATGACAAAAAGTATTGATCAATAATGCTTCTAAATGTACATATGGAGAAATGAGGCTCATTTAAACACAAACTTGAAAATCCTTTAAGGTGATTTGAAGCTCATTTTCCTGTGGGAGTAAAGGCTAAAACAGGTTTCAGTATACTCATACAACAACGACAAGGCAAAAAAATGCTGTTAGACTGGAGCATCTCCTCATTAAATTTAAATTCTTACACCTATTTTTAATATTGCATAACAATTATCACCTGTAACATGGTTGCATGCAAACCTAAATGCCGTCCAGTCATCCAAACTCCTCATTCAATGATCAGAACTCCTGAATGAAAACAGGTTTGCATATTTGTCAAATTTGTCATACAATGTCTCCTCCTGCTATTAAAAAACTGGTCAGACAGATGACAGAAGGTGGCAGTTTAGATCAATAGGCTAATGTGCATACAGCAAATCTGTGGTGAGATGAGATTTATCCTGTTTTCACATGTCCTCTCTGGGTCTGCCTGGTGGAACAATACCAGATTTAGGAGAACATGTGTTTTCCCATTAATAATAACATTTATTTCCTGGAAGCCTTAACCCAACAGGAACCTTACCTCACACACACTTTGACACAAATGTCAAATGCTGCTTAATATTAAAATAAATAATGACACCGCGGCCTGACGTTTATCAATTTTTATCACTTATCACACCTTAACAATATTGCTAGTGTTTAAACATTACCATGTCAAACTATTTTAAGAGTAAAGGTTGATTTCCACCAGCAGATGTCCCCACAGAGCCAACATTCACCATCCTTCTCTGTTGCATCAGTCAGGTCCTGGCTATGTTGTATTTGTTGTGCTCTCACCATGAAAAATGGCCCACAGCCATCTTTGATTTGAAAGATACAAACAGATATCTTTCCAGAACAATTAAATCAGATTGTGATGTGGACTGCACAATGAAAAAGAAGTATACATAGGTACTACACAGTCTGTATACAAGCTAAAGGTTAGATGTACAATTCTTTCATTCTTTGAAGCCACTGATAATTTCCTCACAACATTTCTAACAAGGTTATGAGGACAAAACCATGGCTGTAATAACCTGTTGGGACGCTAACGGCAGAAATTTGCATTTGTGCCTCTTTTGAGAAGATTCCACTGAGAGCTGAGCACACAGCAGACTGTAAAAAGCAGCCTCATTATTTTCCCAAAGACCAACCGGTACAAGCTGAAATATTACCTCACCGCAGGCTCTCTGTGTGTCGTTTTCTGGCACTTTGATGAAAAACAACTTTATTTATGAGTTTCATTGGATAAGTGAAAGTTTTGCCCTGCAGGTGGTGCTAAGGGGGAAAGTGAGGAGATCACCAAAGTCATGAGGACTCATCCTTTAGGTCCCATAGATATCTAGACCACATTTTCTGGGAACGCATCCAATTGTTGTAGAGATATTTCAGTCATATTTTCAATGGACCAACCGACCAATAGGCCCATATTGTTATAGATCGTATGGCTGAATGTCTTCATCGCTTTTGGTAATTCAGCCTGACGACGACAACACTAGCCGGCTGAGAACATTTTCATTTTCCATACACCTGAACATGCTGACATTATTTATCTCACAGAAACAACAGCTACAAGCACAGAACTAATGTTATTGGATTTTATTGGTCTCTGTAGAATCTCGTAGGAGCAGAGGATCTTGGGAGTGGGACAATTTCGCTGATATTATTATTTCACTGATTTCATTATACAGGAATCTGAAACGATTCAGCACTTTTGGAAACACAAATCAAAATGGCTCTGACACACGGGGACTTTTCATCTACTAAAACCAACCCCACACTGCAGATCATCACGAGCGTAGCCCATCCTTCAGAGAACACAGCTCCCCCGACTGTGGAAGCACCTGACCCATATATGTAAATTAGGAGTTGATTTTATGGTTGGGGTTGGTACTGAGGGTCTTGATTACAATTCAGTTTGGTTTTTCAATCAGAAGTTTTTTTTAGAGCAGAATGTGGTTGATTGTGTCTTTTTTTGGATTAACCAGTATTAATTCATAACCCTGGTACGGTTGGGTGCAGGTGACATATACCCGTTGCCGTTTTTTTGCCATTTTCTATATGCGCAGGAAATAGGGGAATAGCAACAGAAATAATCTCCCACTTATAGTTACTGCAGGAAAGGAAGCAGCGTTGGGCATTTGATAAGCAGACCCAGATTTTGTTTCTGTTTATTATCAGACGACAGAAACGCCAAATGACTTCCAGCAGTGTGCGCCTTACCAAGTCCTGTAACATTCCCTCCTCTCAGAGTGTAATGAAGTGGAGCCGGTCCCTGCTGTTGCGGTAGAGAAAAGTATGTTCTGTATTTAAATGATATCTAGTGGCACATGTTCAATAAGCAGTTGGTAAATAATACGTACTACCCTACGTGTGACTTATATATTTTGGTTGAATGCCTCGATTTTGTCTTGGTGTGTGTGTGTGTGTGTGTGTGAGAGAGAGACAGATGGAAGCATTTTAGCATTTTGTGTAGAATAGGTGGTCTGTGTTTTATTTCCAATTGTTACATTAACTGGGGAAATCCTTCTTTATAGTGAGCTCTTTGTGGAAGAAAAAAAAGGGACAAGAAGCATGCTGGTTTACCAGTGTTCAAATGTGAATTTAGAAATGTTTATTAAATCTGCAGTTGTTATGGCCAACTGAGGGCAGTGGAAACAATGTATAAAGGGAGACGTCACCCATTGCTTTGCATAGCAGTGGGTTTGAAGGTTAGAAGTAGCCAACGTGACTTGCATTTTTCTAGGAAGATGTTTTGCCTCTTATACAATTGGCTTCCTCAGTTCATAGGCTTTGGTCTGACGAGACCAGGGGTGGGCAATCCTGGTCCTGGAGAGCCACTGTGGGTGCAGGTTGTTCCAACCAATTAGTAACACCTGATTCCACGAATGAAGCTCAATAACAAAGATCCTAATGGTTGATTAGTAGAATCAGGTGTGTTCCTGCTTGGTTGTAACAAACACATGCACCCACAGTAGCACCCCACCCCTGGACTAGACAGTAGTGCGAGACCTGTTCTATAATAACCTTTGTGTATCACTTACCACACCATACCACACCGTACCACACCACATTTAGACTTGCATGCACAGGGGGATCCACATCCTTAATAACAAAATTCCACCAGGTTATCTCACCAAACAGATTTCCTGGTGGCAGGGATATTGCCTGTTTTGTTCAGGGTTGATGACACACTAATCATCCATTGGTCACATACTAATCAAAACAGGAAAGCAATACACACACACATTCTGGATACTTTATAAACCACACTTTACAATTTGATTTTGGAGAATCTCCATGTTTATCCTGAGACCGTCAATCATCAATAAAGCAAGAGGTTTTCTCCCCGAGATTGACCTGATGTTTTCTTCCTGTTTCACTCTGTTCTCTGTAAAGTGTTTATTGAAACCAGGTTGGTAATTATTCCATCCTATTTAACCTCTGTGGGTGTGTTCACTAAAGTACCTGAACACACCCACACAAGTTAAACTGGATGAGTGAGAATATTCGCAGACAATAGTTCCAGCTTATGTTCACTGCCCCCTTTTCTATTTGGAGCTGGGAA
Organism: Lepturacanthus savala; assembly: GCA_030544235.1. Taxonomy (NCBI): domain Eukaryota; kingdom Metazoa; phylum Chordata; class Actinopteri; order Scombriformes; family Trichiuridae; genus Lepturacanthus; species Lepturacanthus savala. The sequence continues at coordinate 12,907,717 of CM060469.1, read as the reverse complement.
CCTCTAATTTAGCAATTCAGACCATAATGACTTGTTGAAAAAAAAATACTGACTTAGTATTCCTAGAGAGCAGTTGATGCTTTTTGAATGGGAGTCAGTTGGAGACAGGGATCTTTTGGAAACAGCATAGCAGCCATTGGCGGCATCGCACTGCCACAAAAAAAAAAAAAAAAAAAATCCACATTGGCTCCAGCCTCATGCTGTAGTAGATGCCACTTGAGAAACAAGCTGTGAACACAAGATTATTATGTCACCTTAAGCGAGCAACCACCTTCACATCGCACAAAGTCATTTGATTCATTGTTGATATACAAATATTGATTTTAGAGCAGCTTTAAGCATCAGAATCACCAAAGTAAATGTGAACCCACAAGAGAAAGTTTTTCTTTCTACTCCAAATGTTCAGTGACCTAGTTTACCCAAAAAACAAAACAATTGCAAACCCAATCCTTGTCCTCTATCAAGAACATTATTTTTAGCCTGTGACAGACACTCAGACTCATGGATACAGTTTAGGGCGAGGGAAGGACATTCCTCTGATGTTAAAAGTAAAGTCAGGCTTGCTGTCAGCTTCCAGAGTCATAATAAATAAGACGTGAGACAGAGAGAGTGGAATGAGCTGAGAGCCAAGTGACACACAGAGAGAGAGAGAGGGAGACAAAGTGGCTGTGGATGAGTGAAGAGAGAGAGAGCGACAGATCGGTAGCGAGAACAAATGCAGTGAATGAGAGACATGAAAAATTTGGTGGCAGTTTTGCTCCAAAGCATAAATAAATAACCATCAAACACACTGCAGATGATTTAATGTGTCTGTGGAGACAGACGCCGTTAATTTTTGGTTTCATTTAGCGGCCACATCTCGTCAAAGAGTTTTCTACAACATGTTCCTGCAGATGTTTCACAGTAAAAACCTTTTTTTTTATGAATTGAAAGCTTTCTGTCAACTGAAACACTAGAGAGCCTTTAATTTGAAACAGATACAGGAAGCATTCAGTTTATACACAGGGGAAAACAGGTGCTGTTCAAATTATTAAAATATTACCAATTCTACACATGAAACAGACGGAATTAAAAAAAAAAAAAAGGAAGGGCCTCTAATACAAGCCTGCTTCAAATAAGGCCTGTTAGCTGCTGCAGGTGAGATCAATAAAGGCCCCAGTCACTATTTGATGAAATACAGTATGTCTGTAAAGGCCCTGGACATAAATAGATCCATGAAAAGGCTCAACAAAACAGAAAGTGAGTGTGATTTTGCCTTCAGGCTAAAAGTGTAGATTGTGTCACTTGGGAGAACAAAAACTGGAATAACACTGTCTTGGGCTCTGTAGAACAACATTAATAGTGAGAGTAAAACAATGATATAAAAGTATAATATAATGACATAAACACACTGTACAGAAAGTAATTGAAACCTTCCATAGGCATTTATCTCATTTTACGAGACCAAATTGAAGACTAACTTATTATCATTTGCATCCTTACACATGAAATTAAATTTGAACTCAGGTTCTGCAGTGTACAATACACTAAGTCTAAAATAATCTATAATAAATAATATACTATAAATAAATATACATACCTAATAAATAACATAGTGCAGTGGGTTTAAAAAAAATAACCAAACAGAAGCATTAAAAACAGGGCAGCATGTTGTAAAGTTAAAATAACATGGCAGCATGGCACATAGCAGCACAGCAAGGCAGAACGACTCAAGAGTGTTCAATGAGGCATGGAGATCACCAGTCTAACAGCCTCTGGGTAGGAGCTGCGTTAGAGTCTAGCTGTTCTGGTCTTAATGCTCCACAGCCTCTATTATTTATATGTATACACTTCTTGCTTGAAACTCCTACTTCACATTTATATGCCCAGAAACGTCCAAGAGGTCAGAGGTGATTCATGGCCATAAAGTTAAAAGTGCCCAAAGGGCACTTAATTCGAAATAATGCAATAGACCTGTGTGTGTGTGTGTGTGTGTGTGTGAGTGTCAGCAGCAACACAAGAAGATCAGTCTTCTCTATTAAGTCAACATTCAACACCCTGCGTCACTGGACAGGAACAAAGAAACCCTGTGCATTCCTAAATATAAAACTCGCCAAAATGAGACCTGATAATATGTCAATGGGAACTCAAGACAAAGACCGTTATCAGCCAAATTGGCCTGTGTGAGCAGCAGCAACATAGAACAGTTTCAATGAATCTAGGGCAGTGCCTGCTCAAAAAATGCCTATTCAGACCGGCCGATTGTTTGGCCTCCAGTATTGCTGCGTCCATGCACAGAAAAATGAATACAGTTGATGTGAGGAGTGAATGAGTACGTACACCGAGAGCACGAACCAAACTAACATTATATTATACACACATGTTAAGTGCTGTAGTAGTGCATCTTTTGTCATTTCAAGTGAGGGATGCATTCAAATGGGAAATACATAACAGAAAGCTTTTTTTTTAAAATGTGGATCCTAAAATAAAGTGCTTCTATCAAGTTGGGCTCTTAGATCGTTTAGTGTCTGTGGCTTCAGTTTGGATCATGTGAGTAGGTATATTTGCTCAAAGGATTTGTGCTTATATGAGACACTGGTTTTGAACTGCCTGTTTGAAGTAGCCTGTCCATTATTGATTAAAAGCTGTATTTTCTGTCTACTTTTCACTTTTCTCTGGCAGATTGTATAGCTCTGATCGTCGGCTGTGCTCAGCCTTGTGGTTTTATTACATATATATATATATATATATATATATATATATATATATATATATATATATATATATATATATATATATATATATATAGACACTTCAAAACCCGCTCTTTCCTTAATCCTGGACAGCATAACCCACCTTGGACACACAGCTGAGTGGCTCGCAAACATCACAAGCAAAGAAACTGTATACAATAGGATATTGTTTTACCTTTAAAAGTGCTTTCTTCTGGTCTTCTGTGCCGCAAACTCCTTGATGGTGCCTAAAAATCCACAGCAAGAAGAATGTCATGCGAGATGGTCATTAGGGTGAGCTGGCTCAGTCTTTCTAACTGCGTGTCATTAGTTGACCACAGTCTACTTTTAACAAAGGGAAGTTTAGAGAAAGATTGCTCTCCGTTGGTGTCAGGAATGGTAAGGAAAACACGTTCAGCTGGTGTTATGTCGCTCTCCATCACATTTATGTTCACTGCTCATCACATCTGCCATTCACAGGTAGCTTATATTCTACGCTGTGTTTACTGTGTGTCTTCCCATTAAAGGTAATTTGAAAGAGTTCACTCAAATATTACTATGAACAATTCTGAGACACATCCCCATTGTCTGTATTCAAACCTAAAACCTGGAAACTATCTCTCCATTTATTGATTTTCTGTATTATCCTGCAAACGCAGCACACATTTAACATTTAGAGGCAGGATTGTAAAAATGCCTGTCAATATAACATATTGGTGATAGGTTAGGTATAGATTTGCGTCAGTAAAACACTTTGTCCTGCAAAGACACAGCTCATTCTAGACCATCTTTGAAAACGTGGCTTTGTGCCAAACCTTTCCCCTCAGTTTAACATGCGATTTCTTGAGAAACTGGGACTTCATATCTTACCACCTGCAATGTTTCTGAGGGGAGGGATGTTCATAGCAGCAGAAAAATATTTATTGTGTCAGAAACTGGGTCAAGGAATGTGACAAGGAAGCGCATCCAAGAGTTAGACCTAAAACAAATGCATTTATTAAAACTAAAGTGCACACAAATACACAATCAATGGTTCACAGACATCAGCAGTGCACGGCTGTGTGGGATTATGTGGAGGTGTGGAAGAAGGTGCAAAAGAAGGTGATGCAAGCTGTATACGTGCTGCAGGAAGGGAGAGAAATAGTGTGGACCAGTTTTCATAGTGTGCAAGGCAGCAGGTGAACCAAATCAACCATCTACTGTCTGCCAATGGCCTGCTGAGGTTGGCCAACACAACCTCCTAGACAGTGGGAGGTACGCCACACTCGTGAGGTGAGATCTATCCAGCTTTTTACATGTCCCCTCTGTTTCTGCCTGCTGTATCCTGCCAATACAGAACTGAGAGTGTTTCATTCTTCCCGATTCGCGAGTTAATTAGTTTCAGCAATGCCCAAGACTTGAAAATTACAAAATTGTTAAGCAGTTATTTTTTGGAAGCATACTTGCATTGTGACAAACTGCAAATTACAAGTCTTAGAAACATCAGCTAAAGGAAAAAACACTGGAATATACTGTTTAGTTGCACCATACATACAAATGCAAATGAACCAGAATGGAGGAACTTTATCGATAAGACTTTGTTGTTGACGTCAATTTCATGAATGCATAGGGATCGATATTATTAGCAGCCAATTGAAGATCCCCTATAGGAGCCTCTTTGATAGCGTCGGTGGTGGCGTTCTTCAGCTGTTAATAAGAATCACATCCATTTCAATGGGCACTTTTTTCTCCTTTTGATTTTTTTCCCTCATTGTTTTCATTCTTCCCACGTCAGACAAAAGAGCTGAAACACCCAATTAACCATTTTGTCTTCTCGATTTGGCATAAGAATAATCTCTCTCTCTCATGATCATCATCCTTTAATAGACTAATGTTTCAGCAGGTAACACTTCTATGTTTATTTCAAACATTTAATGTGCATTATTAATAATTAATCAACTCAAAATGATCTAAAATAATTTTTAACTGATTTCCCAGATTAACCCTCATGGCCTGTCTGTATTACAGCTTTTGGTATGAATTTTCTTTTTAATTCAAATTTTGAAATCCATTGTCCTTTACTCTTACATGTCTTTTATGTCTTGTAACTGCTATAAAATCATCATACATCAATATTTGTTCTGCTTTATTTCATAAATCTCTTAAACAACTTCTTACCAGCTAAAACTAGATGAGAACCGATAAGCTTCAACTTCAGATCCCTGTATCATGCTTCTAGGACCTGTCAATCAAATTCTACTACCCGATCGGGTAAATGTTGGCTTTACCATTTACCATATAGGTACTTATCTCCTATTACACGTTTACTATAAATTGTCTTTGTATTATTAAATACTATTTAAAGTAAACAGCCATTAAAGCCATAGGAAGCTCCTTTAAGGAAGCCATATTCTCTGCATGAGTACTGCAATACTGTTGACATATTAATATATTCACATTTTAACATAGTTATAAATAATAAGATTGTTTGAACATCTTAGCACTGGCAAAGCTGACTTAAGTAATGGTTTTAATATACTCCTTCTCTGCAGCGTGTTCACCACTTTTTAAACCAATAAAGAACACAATAGAAACAGTGCGAATGTGGGGCCTGCCTATGAAAACTAGCTTTTTGGCTAACTTGGGTACAATTATATTTGTTGGACGTGTAACCCAAGTAGACTTGGAACCGTCCTCCGGTTTCCATTTTCATAATAACCACCACTGCCATTTCCTCATCACTCTAGGGCTCCTCTAAATCATCGTTTTCAGAGAAATCATCTGACTGCTCCCCATTTTCCACCTTCTTCAGCACCGTGCTCCATCCCCTCTGCCAGCCAGGACGGGCAGATTGTTAAGGCTGTTGGTCGGAACTTGAGTGCACTCATAAAAACGGTTATTTTTCTATGTGATTGTTTTGGTCTTTGGCCAAAACTGTCAGCGTGGGTCGCCCACCATAACTGCCAGCTGATTATTCAGACGTGAAGTCCCCCTCCACTACAAAACGTGTTCTGCTAATTGTTACTTCACTTGGATGTTTGCGCTTCAATGCAGAAAGATGTACAGTATGTTTGACACTAAAAGAGCGTTTTCCCATCCATCTGCTCGATGGGAAAACATCAGCAGATGGATGGAAAAATTGTGTTTATCTTCTGAGTTTATGTACAAGATGATTTTGTTGCATCACAACTTGACACCAATCATGGTTTCAAAGAGCATCTGCTTTTTAACTGTAATCAGTGCTTTAAGCAGCTTTAAGAATTATTAAGTAAAGTAATAGTGACACATCAGCTACTTAATCCAAAATGCAAATATTATATGCTGTGGTTTCATGTATGGGACTACTTCTTGGTCTGGGTGCCACCATGAGGTTGCCAGGCAGGCATCCAGAAGAGATTTTAGCAAGTCACTGCAACCATTCAAGAAATAGTACCCAACATTACCCTTCATAAAACCACAATGTGTGTTTTTTACTGTTTTTTTCCCTTCTTTTTAGTACGCATTTACAAGGAAGATATAACAGGTCGGGTTTTAGAGACACTGGTTGGCTAATTTATTTTTCTTTGTCTCTGTGCTAAGCTAATTAGCTGCTACTTCCCACAATGTTGCATTAATCCAACATTAATGAAAACTGCTTTATTTCCATTTCTCTCTCATACCAGATGCTTTTGCGAGCTTGCTGACAGTTTGTGCCTGATATTTGCCACAGTTTACCTCTCAGTGCCTCATTGCTATTGGATCTATGTTGTGTTTGAATTGTCTTGCAGTTCACATTGAATTTGACATTGATTTATGCTGACATGCATGGTTCATACCACATCTTTAATGTATCTGGGACATTAAAGGACGACCATCTCTCTGGTCTTTTTAGTCCATCAGATGCCATCCAGTGAATTTGATTCTCCTCACATCCCTCAAAGATGCACGCACACACACACATACACACACGCACATACACATATACATACACACACACATACACACACGCACGCATTACTCACCTTCGATATGTCGTAAAACTGTCTCACGCATACTTTGTGGAGGTTTACCAAAGTCTGATCATTTCTTTTCTCGCACGTGCTGCCTTCAGACCGTCAGACCACAAAGAAATGATGTGACACATGATGCAAAGCAGGCTTTAGAGAGGCTGCTTTGCATTTGATCGACCTCTTACTCTTTCATCAGCAGCGATGAGAACTTCTCCTCAGCAACGATTAGAGGGGCATGTTGAGAGATGTAAATTTAGACAAGATCATAGAGAAAGCTGCGAGGCTTAGCTAGCCAGAAGTTAGACAGATAAATCAGGTCAAACAGAACAGGGGACAAACGCTGCAGGAAGCATTTGTGGAGAGTTTCGATTCAAAATGAAAAGTCATTCGTTGGTAAAACTTTATAATAACCGTCAGGTTATTATAAAGTTTTACCAACGAATGAATGGTTTATAGATGTTTTACAAATTATTTATTAAAGGTTTATGAAATATTTGGTGGTCATTAACAAATACTTAAAATAATAATAGGAAATATAATTTATTAACTTATTATTTTACACTACAAAAACTAATGATAAATTAACTATTAACTATCTATTTGCCATTTAGGCTATTGATGATGGCTATTATGAAGTAATATCCCAGCTGTTGTTTCTTTTTTTTTTTCTTCTGTCCTTTGAGCTGCATCTTTCTGGTTTTCATCAATCAAGACAAATCAGCATTACCTAAGACTGCTTAAAGCTGTATGATCAATGTCTTTGTGATAACAATATATCAAACGACAATGAGAAAACAATGAGACAATGGATCGCTCATATTGATGCACCTACAGAGAATATCACCCAGCTGCAGCTCCCATCGGCTTTACGGAGCTTTAGCTGGTTTCAGTTCATTGTTCAGATGTTCAGCCCACAGCTTTACTGTTTTGGTTCACACTCATAGTTTTCTTGGCGCAATTTCTGCCCAAAGCAAGCAGCTATTTATTTACTTTTCACAGAAATTGGAGCCGGTGAACATTGTGGAGAATTTAACAACCAGACAGATATTTCCCTCAGGAGTTGATAAAAATCAAAAACAGAAATAAAAGAGAGTGAATATTGGACTTTAAGGTGCAAGTAGCCAGAAATTCAACTTTAAATTATTGATATTGGTTGTTTCTACCTGCTGGATGTGTAAATTACTTTACGGATAAGTTAACAGGTCAAATTTTGTTCACAACATGTTTCTGCTTCCTCAAAGTGGCTAATAAACTAAACAGAGATGGCAGGTTTTTTTTTTTATTTTATTCTAGCTTCATGTTGATTAAAACTCTATGTTTATTATTCATCTATATAAAAATATTGGCATTTTTTTATTGATTTTTTAAAATAAATCATTTGTCACAAGATTCCTCAGAAAATCAGAGAACAAATTAAAGAGTCTACAGTGGGTGATGGTCACCTGAAAAGGCAATAACTGGAAAACAACCCAGCCTATTTTAAATGATATAAGTAACAACCTTTTTTTTTCCAAAAAAATAAAAACATTGATCTGATTTTAGGGTTTAAATGGATCCGTTCTCTCAAGGAATTTTCTCAGCTGCTTTAAAACTCAACTAATCAAATATATGTCTTATATATATCTTATATATATCTTATGTCTTATATATATACTGTGTATATATATATATATATATATATATATATATATATATATATATATATATATATATATATATATATAATAAATGCTATAAGCAGAAAAAAACACAAAACATTAATCTCCATGATGTGTTTTTGACACAGATAACTCAAACATCCTGGACATAAAAATGAACCTCTCTGTGTGTTTAAATACCACCAGGAGCTGTGAGGAAAACATGTTTGATCTGGATTAACTGACCCTTTAACTTGCAATTTACAAATCCTCCCATCTGGAGCACAGATCTGACGTTGCGATGAGTATTGCTTGCTGTGCCGTGATGGGCAGGTGTTGTATTTGTTTCTGGAATCTTGTCGCTTTTACAAATGTTCACACCTGGGAGCAGAACCCCGCAGTCTGCTATACTGTCGACTGCTGAGCGGCTCCACTGGAGCATGTGAGTGCTAACTGCCTTTCTCATTCATTTTTACAGAGCACACTTTCCATAAGCTGACCAGAATTTTCTGTCTAAGGCGTTTACCTTTGAACTACAAGAGCTATTAAAATATGAAGGGACTCTGTGAAGTCTTGGCTTTTGAATGCATATACACGGCGAAGGCTACGTAATTCAATATATGTCTAAATTCTTAACTTGCTCTCGGTTGAGGTAAAGCAATGTGGTCGCTATTTTCCCTTGGAAAAGAAGAAATTGACAGATTTAGGTTTCAACTCTGGAGCTTGTTGTGAATGTACTGCAGTCAAAATCAGACTTGGGAGAAAAACAACAACCAAACAAACAGGATTAGCTGCAGCCACAGTTAATCCCATTTTATTGCAGATACCTCCATGTGTGTGATCCGTGTGTATATCAGCGTGTGTGTGTGTGCTCTTCTATGGATACATGTGTGCGGTTGAGGGCGTTGTATTGTTTTGTGTTGATGGAGTGATTCAGTAGCTATCTCCTTTTTTTAGATTGCATAAATTATCATGTTGGAAAGCATCCTTGTCTCTCTTTATCCACATCTTGTACATGCGCGAGTGTCTTAACGTCAAGCACGCTCCTGCGCTATAAATCAGCTCCCTGAGGTATTCCCACCTCTCAGCTCGCTTCACATGTTGTAGCCTCATTTCCAGCTGCTGTGCACAGCCTTTGCATGTAAGCACAGAGGAGAAAGAAACACATATGGGGGTGTGTGCATGCATGTTAGTATGACATGTGCTGTATGTTCATGCACCAGCAGCAATCTGATATAGAGGAGAAACCACAATAACCCACTAATGTGCCTGATGAGGGAAAATGTGCAAGTGATGTATGCCTGTTGTAATATGTGCTAATTGACTTGATGTATCTGAGCCATTAGACTGTATATTTCCATTGGCCCTAGGGCAATTAGCTTATCAGGCAGGAGTCCACAAACACACACACACACACACGCCTGCGCACGGACACATACACACAAACAAATATCGATACTTGACAGTTTGATCAATGGATGTCTTACTGACCATAATGGCTAGGTACGGCCCCCTTTCAATGCAGCGCAGCTTGAGTCCGAATATAATAACCCTTTATCACAATCTCAGACATACACACGCACACGCATGCACAAACACACACGCATGCACACATACACACACAAATTAAAAGGCACATCAATCATAATCATGAGCACCTTTAAAGACAATACAGCTGAGAAGAGAAGGGAAATGGCATATCCATAATTACTGTCTCAGTGTTGTGTTTACGGCCAATTATCACACGGACACACAAATGCACTATATGTGTGTATGTACACACACACGTGTCGAGACATGCACTTGCACACAGTAGCACTTGTGGAGGATGATGAAGTTTATTTGAAAAATGGGCCTCGTAGATTAAGAAGAGCTCATAGTGCCACAAATCTCTCTCTTCTTATTCATATATTGTACATACAATCTAGTTTCTTTCTCTCTCTCTCTCTCTCTCTCTCACACACACACACACACACACAGAGTCATGGATTGGTTTGCCTCTCTCTTTACTTCAGCGTCTAAGTGATCTATTGATCTGGTGGATCTCACCCAATGACCCAGAGCGTTGAGGGAGCCAGCCATCCCTGGAGATTGGAGCAGCTAAACCGCCTACCATCAATTAAAGTGACTGATCAACACACTTTAAGATTGCATTTATTTTTCTGTGCAGTCTGTCTACATGTCTATGTTAGCACTGCGTGTGTGTGTGTGTTCAGTGTGTGGGGGGAATGTCTGATTGATTCTGCAGTACATTCTATGTGTGTGTGTGTGTGTCTGCATGCTCAGGTTTAGTTATACCTGAGAGTTTCAACTTGACAACCCACTGTTATCGTGATTTTGTTTTGTCATTTACCGAATAATTTGACATTTGGGGGGTATGTTTAGCAAATAGCATATTTTCCAAAATGTCAAAGTAGATTACGTGAGCTACATGAGCAGACTGATACCACTCTCACGGAATTAGAGCCCGAATGCAGTTAGCTTTGCTGAAAGCTAGCCTGGCTGCTCTACTCAATGAAACTACAAATATATTATTTTAGCTCTGTTTTCCTAGGAAACCAGCAGATAAATTGTGACACAATAATTGTACGTTTTACATTTCTGACATAATGTTGAGCTTTAGAGATGCTGTTGGATGCATTTTATTATTATTATTATTTTTTTTTACTTTGGCTATCTGTTTCACAGTGCTTCCTGTGTTTATGGTATGCTAAGCTAAGACAATCGCCTCCTGGCTCCAGCTCTGTGCTTAATGTGTACATGAGAGTGCTAATTACTCTCATAACTGCAGGAGATAGTTTATCAAAAACCTGCAGCTGCCTTTAAATGTCACCCAACGATAGAGCGGATACTTGATCACTTGACCCGACCTTATACTAAGTGATTTAACAGACTGTATCATGATAATGCCGTCATTCACATTTAGTCACTATCTTTCTTATAATTATACTGTATCTGAAAACCTTTCACATGTCTTTCTGGTCTGCTGCACCTTTAAAACATCCTTACATCCTCCATTTGTCTAACTATCACTATATAACAGGCTCCACTAGTCTTACCAATAGCCACTAATCAGAAACCCCTCAGATAGGAGAATCCTTTTTCTTCAATTATGTCCATTACCCTGTGTATCAATGTGTGTGTAGGTGTGATAATGCCAGCACTATGGGCTCAAATTCAGGCCGAATATATTGGATCTATGTATTACCATATCTGCAAATGAAATAACATGTGTATTTTGTAAAAAACAAGATGTGAATTTAATTTAGAATCTGTAAGGAGATCTGTAGCTGTGCATGACATTTTGTGAACAAATGGAAAACATTATTTCCAATGTGTGAATGCACAAAGAAGTGGGATTTTGTCACAAATGCATAATGAGCTCAGCTACAGTTTGTGGTGGAGTTCAAAGGGTTATGAGTATCAATTAGTTTTCGCAATAATAATGTAATGTAATAGAAGTTGTTTCTTTTTTTTAAAGATGACGGCAGAAGCTATTCCTGTTGGTTTATGTGATGTATTCTAAGTGTGATTGTACAACACACAGGGTTTCCCAATTAGTTTTCCCCAAGGGCCAAATTATGTCAAGCATGCCAAGCTAAGGGTGAGGCGTACAAGTTTTTTTTTTCTATCGCACCAGTAAAAACTGTTTTAGGTGCAAATGTTGATGTTTCTGCTATTATCATTGGTATTATAGTTTTAGTAGTAGTAATGGTAACAACAGCAGTTTTTCAATTTGACACTTTGATACATCTCCCTCCCTCTCTCTCTCTCTCTCTCTCTCTCTCTCTCTCTCTATATATATATATATATATATATATATATATATATATATATGCTTTGCATTTCAATATTTTGTTGTTTTGTCTACTTTTTCACAGTGTCTGCTCTTGCATTTTGTTCTTTTTAATTAAGCTCTGCACTATTTGAAGTATGAAACGTACTATACAAAAGAAATGATTGGCATCATTGTTGTTGTAGTGATTATTATACCACAGGATGTATCACCAATCAGTAAAAAGAGTGGGAATGATAGGATGAGTGCAATGGGTCGGCATGAGCCAGACATTTGGGGAACAATATTGTACAACTTCACTTTATAGTGAATGGAAACGGGACTGCAGACAAAACAGGCCCAGAAGCTGCACAACATTGGACAGGCTGTAGGATAAGGGTTAGAGTTCAAATTGGGTGATACCTGATGCGTTTATCAAGCTAAAGTCTCCAGCAAATGAAGTCAATACAACAGCTCACAGGTGTATCATAACCAACATGTGTGGTAAGCGTGAAAATGCTCATGCAGAGTGGATCTTTTTTCTCTGGCCTGTGGGGACTCTGGCTACAGTCGGCATCGATTTTCTCAGAGGAAGTCAGAGCAAGTGGAAGGCTTTTATTGGATTTATTTACACTCCTTTCTTTTCCTCCATTCTCCACATCTCTCGTTGTGTTTCTCCTCTTCCTTTGTCTCTCCTCCATCCCTCCGCACTTTGCCTTGTTCCCCCTTTTTGCTGTCTTTGTCTCGCTTCTCCTTCGTCTCTTTGTTCTGCTCTGCAATGTTCTCCTCTGCCTGTGTCTCATTTCCATTCTGCTGCTGTCTCCCTCCCTCTGTCTCTCCCTCTCTTTCCCCCTCTCCTGTTTTTTCTCCTCCGCAGCCCGCCGCCGTGAGACAAACAGGACAGTAAATTTGCATCCGCATCCGTGGAGTTCGCCATCACGTTCTCCACTGCAACTGTGAGTAGATAGCAGTGAAACGGGCGCCTTCCTAACTGTTTCGCCTTTCAGTGACGTTCCCCCCGCTGCCTGCTGCCTCTACCGCCCTTCTTCACTCCCCTCTTCATCTCCTCAAGAGCCGCCGTCGACAGGCTGCAGTAGGATAATTGAGAGTTCTATAGATCGCATGGGGAACATCGATTCCCTCCACTGCTCTATTCTCTTCTTACTTTCAACTACACCTCCTCTCCCCCCCCTCCACCTCCCTCCTCGCCTGTTTTTGCTTCCCTCTCTCTCTCTCTCTGGCTGTCACTCTCTTTCTCTCCCTGCCTCTCATTCCCTCTGTGATCACAAGTTGTAACCGCTGTGATTCGCTGCATAGATAATTCAACCACCTCCTGATCTATCTGTCTGGTAATCTGCCTGCATATCTCTCTTCCTGTCTGTCCTCCTCGCTCTCCCCGTGGCATAATCCTCTGTTGTGGCCAAAAAAAAAAAGGGGGGGGGAGAAAGATGGATGGCGAAATAGCCTCTGAGGCTGACAAAAGAAATGAAGAAACAGAGGAGAAAGGAGCGAAATAGAAAGCAAGGTGCAATTTCACAAATATTGAGTTGCACTCCCTTTTGCACTCAGCACTTGTCTTAAGGATTTAAAATCTTCTTCTGCTGACTCCGAGCGGCAAACACAGGCAGCCCCGACCCTCGGCTCGTTGCTCCCTGCATCGCTCGCGCTCATTGTTTCACCTACAAGCAATTACTCTGGCTAGCTGTTATCGGAAGCCATCACTGGAAGTGTGTGTATTCGAACGTACCCCTCAGTTACCCTCCGTAATATGAAATGTTGTCATATATATATATATATTTTATACTGTATGGGTAAGTTCCATTTTGCTGACTCATACGCTATATATATTGTATCTTCTCCTCAGCTCATGAATCCTTCTCCGAAAAACACACCGGATGATGTCAAAAACACCATGTCACCCAGCTAAAAGTAAAATAGTTTTTTTTCTTAGTCTGTGGAAAAGTTGTGGACTTGAAGGCTTTTCACCCAGAGCTGGACAGGGGCCATAGAACACGTCAAAGATAATAGATATTGTGTCAGAGCGATATGTCTCTCGTTTGTAGAAGACCCGGCATGTCACAGCATTGTCATTTTTTTTTCCTGCGCCGAGCCTCACCTTCTATGCTTTAAAAATTGCTCTACGCTATCATTTGTCCAAGAGTAATTCTGAGGTGGACATTTTTAAAAGATATTATTCTTTGTCTTTTCATGACAGCGGTCGGGGAAAATTCCTGGGTGTGTTTTTTTGCTGTTATATATAAAATAATAATAATAGTTTTCACTCATTTCTAGTCAATGTGTTGTTTATCTCTTGCACCACGCTGTTAGAAGTCATTATCACTTGGCTCGGCTTTGTAGTTGTACAGTCTGACCTGTTGCAGGGGCAACGCCGCAGTCCTGCCATCTGCCCGGCTTGAAATAAGCCGCGGCTGAAGGCGCTCTGCGCTGCCGTCGCCGCGTTTCTATCTACAGCTGAAATACAGAACAGAATATCTCTTTGAAATCAGTCAGAACTTTAACTCTCGCTGTCTTCACAGGCTATGTGCTGACAAAGGGAATTTACAGTATTGAAAAATGGCAATTAACAAAAGGCAGTGAGGAAGAGGAGCGGGCTGAGGAGGGACTGTCTCAAGGAGAGATGAGAGACCCTTTACTTCCTCATCAGTAAATCCTTGCTGACGGGCACAGAGGATTCTCTCTCCCCAGCTTTTCTTTTCACTCGCCGTCTCTCTCTGTTTTAATGAGCACACACACTTTCACACACCCCCACACGCATACTCTCCATCTCTATTCCTTTTCCCATGTTTGTGCCTTTCTTTCTCTTCTGACGCCCACACACACACACACACACACACAGACACACACACCCTAAAGAGCAGAGATTGCCTCATTCTATCATCATTGGCCTTATTTTGAGCGAAGCGTGTACCGGCATACACTGCAGAAAAGTCAGGAGGAGAGCGGCATCTGGTTTCTATCAACAAAACATTACATTACGTTCGAAACCACCTCCTCTGTTTGGTGTTAATCTAATGGCCCATTACCCCACCTGTCATTGGGAGGAAATATGGAGGAAAGAAATTCTACCTGACGCCCGTCACCCACGCCTCAATGTGGATGAACATCTTTCATGAACATCATTGATGTCTGTTCACATGGGTGTGTATGCATGTGCTTTTGCATGCATGTGTGGAGTGCATACATGTGTGTGTGCGTGTGTGTGTGCAGCGTGCATGCATTTCTGTATCGATGTTGCTGTCTGTGTGTGTGCGCATGTGTACAGGAGGGGATTGTCGATTCCCTGGCAAGCAGAACTATCTAAACAGTCTAAACAATGGCACTTTAAAAATCCCCCTGATGCACACACACACACACACACACACGCACACACACACACACACGCTCAAACTCACACACTGTTTGTGATCTGGCATGTGATCTGTGAGAACAAACCCCAGAGTGGACACTGTGACGGTGGTGATAGCTCTTGTTTATCAGGAGCTGGATGTTTACCACAGTATCACGCAGGTGTGTGTGTGTGTGTGTGCGCGCGTGTATGTGCATGTGCGTGTTCACATGCATTTGTGTCTGTGCCAGCGCACATGCGCACGTGTACATCTGGATGTACGTTCACACAAATGCCTTTTGTGGACCAAATCAAGGCTTTTGGTTGCCAGGCAACCGGATAGAGAAACTTGTACAGTAAAAAAAACGATTCTACTTTCTCGTCGACAACACCCAAAATAACCAAAACCGAGCAAACACGCCCACCTCCGCCACACGCACACACACGCACACACTCACACACACCCTGCTCAAAGCACCGCCACTTAACACGCCGCCACGAAAACCAGGATTAACTCCATTGTGACCTTTGTTTTGATCATCTGTATAATGTGAGTGTCAGCATCCTCAGCAAGTTCCAAAACAACCACAGCTGTGCAAATATAGACTCGCACAACACACACGCCGCACAAATGTAAATCAAGACACCTCGGTTAAGTGGGTAAAGAGTGAATCACGAGTCGTTACAAGCTTTTCACTGCATGAAACGTGTGTGGCCATGTGTAAGGAAAAAAGACAAAATGATTTCCCTTTTGTGTGTCTTTGTACGCGACTTGGTGTTTTATGTCATCCAGTGAGACCACTGTAAAACCCCCTCCATCCTGCAAAAAGAAAAAAAGAAAAAAGTCAAAGCACCACAGTGGAAATATAAAGACTTATGTCTGCAGCCCTCTTTTCAATGTCTGTTGCCTCGACCGCCACCTTTTGATCCCCACGACTTCCATGGAGAAAATAAATGTAATCTATTATCATTGTAGACAAGAAGAGATACAAGGACAAAGAGAATGAAATGCCTCGCACCACTTCTTTTGACACATTCATCACAGATGTGATGAGCGGGATAGGCAGACTGGAACCGACTTGTAGGACTTGGGGACTGGAGAGGCTTGAAGTGACGCCCACACTGATGTTCTAATCTTATTCCTGGGCCTATATTTGGAACCCGCCCATGTAAATTTAGCTTCTTGCAGGTTGCCTCGACACACCCAAGGCGCCTCCGTCTTCTCTCTCACATTTGAATAAGTCTGTTTTTCATGAGCAAATCTATTCCGCGATTACACAGCGAATAATTACCTACAGCTGAATATGGAGGATGAAATCATTATTCACCGTCAGATTATTAATCATTACTCCAGACCTGATCTGGCTCCTCAGCTGTGAAATTATAGTTCTACTTTAGCAAACAACAATAATGGACTGTAGGCTACTGAGTTGAACAGGGTGAGCAAAAAAAAAGAAGATAGAGCGAAAAGGGAGAGAGGGAGGGACTGAAAGAGAAGCCAGGGAAAGGAGAAACTCAGGTGGAAAACGACAGATGGACAGAGAGGAGGAGGAGGAGGAGGAAGATGGAAGAGGAGGAAGAACACAGGGAAAATGAGTTTGCTGAGCAGTGTGCTGGAATCCAGAGTAATAATAACGGCACTAGCTCCTTCCATTGTGTTCCTTGGGAAGCCCAATCCAGCCACAGCCAATTTCAATTCATCTTTATTGAAGCTATTGTCAGCGTCCTGGTAGGCAGAAGCGAGGGGAGGCAGAGAGATGCAGAGAGGGAGAGAGAGAGACGGGAAATGGGACAGAGGGAAGTGCTCAGGGAGAGCAGACCGAAAAAGGCGTGATGCATGAAAAGAGAGCTTCTGCTGGTTTTTCCAGACCTTTTGCTCTAAGCCCCGCCCCCCCCTCCTAGATACTGTTGCTATGCCTATCAAGCATTTTTGTTTTCACGTAGAACATAGTTTACCATGATAATGGTGGCAGATTTACCGCTTGAAGTCATTTTTGAAACAGCTGCTCTCGGATTTCATACAGAAATACACAAAAGCGGGCTTCTCGTTTTCGGCTAATGACCGTCGACTGAACATGACAGCTGTCACTAGCAGCTCACTGGCAGACTCCATTAATGCTAGCACCAAAACCGCAGGAGTTGGTTCGAAAAGTAGCAGTTTGTTCTTTAAAGATCCCATACTCGTTACCCGATATCCAAGATATATTTGTGCTTTTTAATACCAAATCAATCAGCTTAACCATCTATTTCATGGCGTCGCCGTATGGCAACTCAATGCAAATTCATAGGTATCAGTCTCTTTATAATTTTGGCCCAGAATGCACTGCGATACTCAGGTTCGCTGCAATAAATGTGCCCTGGATGTTTAAAGGATTTTTATCAGTCCATATAAAAAGAAGCGATGGTCAAGTGATGTGATTATTTTTTTGTCCTTCAAAATAAAAAGACACGATTTTTACAACTACACAGTAAAATAAGGATTTTATATTACTGATTTTTGAGCCAAAGTAATTGTTGCCATATAGTAACGCTATGCAATAGAGGGTTAATATAGTTTTACATCACCTGCCTCAAGCTTCTCTCTGTAGCTATAGAACAGGTCTTTTGTGTCTGTCTCATTAATATTAATGAAGCTCTTGGCTGATTTGAAAGGCTGTGAAACAAGGTGCAGGCAGTGACTGTAGAGTTGTGACATCACCACTTAACAGAAATCCCAATGGCTCATTTTAAGACACACAGGCTGTGTGCATTTCTCTCTGGATCAAGCATTTTTGGCAACATAGACTTAATCAAAAAGCTAATAAAATCTCACGTTCTATTTAACCCTTAAGTAAACTAAAATACACTGATCGTGGTCATAATACTTTTCATGCATCAAGTGAAACTTTGATGCAGGATGTTTGCTTTTACAGTATTTTCACAGTGCGATGTTAATTATTTTACTGGAGAAAAATCATTTTAACATTCCCAGTTAGAGAAAGAGTGAGAAAAAAAAGGAAGATGAAGTTTGCCTGCAGCCCCCAAAAATCACTAAATCTGCCCTTGATGCACAAATTTTTTTGTTAACAATTTACTTTAATCATGCTGTTTCCATGGTGAATGTGCCTTTGTAACAGTCTTATTCTGTACTTTGTGTGGTGCCTGTTTCTGCTCCTGCATGGGGCCTGCAAAGATTGCAGCCTAGTGAGTGCACCACTTTCTCCTGCAATCTCTCTTGTATGAATGTAAAAATAACTGTTATTCGTGTCTCTATTTCCAAGCATTCCCCGTTGTTTATTTGCTTGGCTGTGATCAGTAAATCGAGCCTGACGAAAAAATGGGAAGCCGTCTGCGCTGCAGCTCTGTAGCTCTGCTCACGTTTTTGAGAATGGGTGAGGATTGTCCTGTTGTGCTTTTTCTTTTGCCGCCCCTCCGTCCGTTTTCCTTGGCTTGGGCGTGGCTCCCTTTGGACTCCTGGGTTCTGCGCACCTGCTCTGCCTCTGTCATCGGCACACCTGTTTGACATCACTCCAATTACTGCAGCTTAAAAGCCTGTTTCTCCTCACCAGTCCTCACCTGTTTGCTGTTAATCCCCCCCGTGGTAACGACTTGGCTCGTTTAGCCGCCTGCCTTACCCTGCTCCTGCTTCTACCTTTTGACTCTCGTTTCTGCATTTTTGGATTAAGACTTGTACCGTTTGTTTCATCTTCTGCCCTGCTATTCCGCACCTCCCGATTGCCACGCTCACCCACACATCCCAGCCTCCCTTTTTTTGTTCCCTATTCCCTCTTGCTCTTGTTCCTGCAGTTCCATTGTCAGTACTTGGATCTGCATCACGGTTCCCCCTTGTTTGTTCTGTATAACAGAATGTAATTAACATTTCCCTCATCAGCGGCGTAGAAGGTGCAGCGCCTGTTCGGAACGCGCTGATTGTCGAAAAACACTCGTCCAATCAGCTTCACATTCGACACCGCACGCCCCCGCTATACCTGCCAATTGCGCAGTTGCGGAGTCATCGGACAGGACGGCTGGTCTCCAGCCCTGATTGATGTTAAACCTCCAGATGGCGTTGCTAACGTTAGCCATAGAAGTTGGCTACATTCAGATTATTAATCAATTCAGATTTCGATGCAAGTTCATTCACACTTTTAATTAAAATTGAACTTAAGTGTGAACTTTGAACACCCTAAAAATGTAAATGTCTATATAGATGTATATATCTATGCAACAAGTAAACATGGGTGCTAGCAGTGAGTATCTGGTGATTTTAAAGTTGCCGTCCTACTGAAGCCAGCACATGTACAACATTTTTTTTAAAGAGGAGATTAAGGAAGAAAAGAGCAAAGTTTTTGGACAGGGTTGTTGCATTCCTCCCGCTTCCGCCTACTTCAGTGCAGATAGTGAGGTTTGTTGCTTGTTGATGATGTGTAGGTTGGATGAACTCGACCTATGACCCTTCAGAATGAAGTCATATGTCAAAAAATCTGATATGTATTGCTTTTAGGATATATCCAAGTGGCCTGGGTGGCATTTATAAAAATGTTGTTCAGACTGTCAATAAAACATTAAAAAAAGATTGCATAGGAGTGAAAAAATTGGATTTGGATCGCTTCAGACTGCGGTCTGTGGCTGTAGCTTTGGGTAAACTAGTATCTTCCGACAGGATGATCCAGTCATGAACTTCATGTCATGAATCTGCAACTATTTTTTTTTTACCTTTGGAAATAACAGGCTCCAACTTTTCGTTTTACTTTTACTCCTGTGTTTTTGGTTAGAAAAAAAAAGCTATAAAAAAACATCACCCACATCCAACTCTATAAAGGTTGAGTATCACAGCTGCATGCACACCTCTTCAAAATGTGGAGAAATTCAGAGCTAGAACTAGTAATCAGGCGATTTCTGTGTGGGGCGGGGTTTAGTAATGTTGATCAGTATTTATGTGTTTGTTCAGGGTTGTTACTGTGCTTGGCTGAGTCTGAACTCCCAAACTAGTTGCTAAAACAGTATGTGAGAATTTTTAGAATGACCCCAATAGTATGTGAGGTGCATCTTATTACCAGAGAAATATTACATTATGCAAGACAGGACACCGTGCCAGCATAAATATCCCACAATGCAATGCAGTAGTGACAATGCAGACAGATAATGGTGGACAGCTACTAAGGCAACTCTGCCCTAATGTCAATAATACTTCAATTGGTTTAACTTTGCTTGGCGTACTATATATTTTTTAAATTAGTTCCGACTTTAGGTTGGCAGGGGTTACCATGGTTACCAGCAGGGAGGCTGAAATGATAATTACTGCTCTGTGTGTCCGAAAAAGACACATAGTACTGTTTATTTACACCAAAGTATGTTGGAATGTGGAGTATGAGGTGCACAGAATGTGATTTCGCATGCAGCCCATGTGTTTGTGTTCCACGCATTCCGATTTCGTCTGTGTGTGTTTGTATTGTTGTTCCCCCTGCCGCAGGAAGTCTTTAATTCCAGGATGCTCGCTGGGAGCTGTGACGACTGATGCGTCCCAGAGCAATAATATTCAGGGGGTAGTATTTTACAACGTCCTCTCTCTGTTGCTATTGAAGCCTTCGGAACGTTGTTCTGCTCATTTTCATACATATTGCCTCTTCTGTCTTGTTTGGATGCACCTCTACCAGGCTCCATCACAGGGAAAAAAAAAGTGTTTTCTTTAAGACCTATCTTACGGTATTCAACATTTCTGAAATGCCCCTTTGAAGCGATTTTTCACAGCAGCACAATGTGTTCGCTGCTTTTTTAGACACACACACACACCTCCAGAGGAACTCAGGAGCAGTCAACCTACAACACTGGCAGCCTTGGGAATCGGCTGCAACCACCAGCATTGAGGCTTTTTCCTTCTCTGTTCTCAACATAGATTGTTGCAACAAGCACAGAATAAAAAAAAAAACAAAACAATAAGACTCTTTGTTAGAAATTACCGTATCCTTGAGAGATTAAACGCTATTTCCTGAGTCTAAGTGACTTATGTTCTTATATATTAGCCTACGGGTATACAGGTATTATTATTACTTCAAAGTAAAAGCAATTGAGTGGTGCTAATACCGTTAGATTGCTGTTCATGACCTCCTGTGGAAATGTACGCGCTTAAACGTGCAAATGGAAACAATTGGCACCTACTCTCACAAAATAATTGCTGGCATGGGAGCAAATTCTATTATCATCGAAATTACCGTAGAAGTCACACTCAAGCACCTTAAAATGAAATGAATCAAAATGTTTCATGAGAATGGAGTTTTTTTGGAGTTATTAACTAATACATTTCTGGTCACAAAGAGCTACCCGAAATGGATATGTAGTGATTTGGAAAAGCATGTCCTCCAGAGGCAAAAATGTACCTTTACTGTAGAGTTCAGGCTGTATAGAGATTAAGAGCCAAAAGGTTAGCGACCCTATTTCTTAATGTAATCCACTGTAAAGCCTCAAAGTTAAGCATTGTACAAGACACCATATTGGGATACTTGTGTGAAGGATTAGAAGGTGTCATCAGATAACCAACCCACACGAACCATGAGCTGAACCACAGGAGAAGACAACATCCCAGACGTTGGCTCTCAGCACCTCAGGGCAAAGCTGCAGCCGCAGATAACAGCATCGCCTCAGTAGTGTGCAGCAAGCAAAGAGGACTTCACTGTTTCCATATGAATTTGACCATCAAACGTGACCGTGGAGAGAGATCCTTATCCTTGAACGTTCGCTCCACCGTCCGTTGACATTCATCTGCTGGCATCCCAGCAGACGAATGTCTGGCATGCCAGCCCCGACCCAGCCTGAAACTCCACTAATAACGTTTCATTGGGAAATAGGAAGTAACATAAGGTGGGTGGAAGTCCTTGTCCAGCTACACAAACTCACAGTCTGCTTGACATGTTGGCAGGTTCCACAGCATTGTATTTAGATGCAGCAGTTTGTGCAGTACAGCTAAAATGGAGGAAAAAGTGTTATACAGTAGGGAGGTGCACTAAAATGTGACCTCTGACCTCATCAGACCTTGAACAACTAGAGACAGGGGGAAATATATATTTACAGTACAGTCCAAAAGTTTGGACACACATTTTTACATTGTAGATTCTCAATGAAGGCATCAACACTATGAATTAACACATGTTAAAACATGTCTTCAGTTATTTCCCCTTTTTTATTAAGTACATAGCACCATAAACATGTGTTCATTTATAGTTTTGATGCCTTCAGTGAGATGTAATAGTCATGAAAATACAGAAAACATATTGAATGAGAAGGTGTGCCCTGTACTGTATATGTACTGTATATATATATATATATATATATATATATATATATATATATATATATATATATATATATATATATATATATATATATATATATATATGGGATGAATATCCTGAATATCCTCATTTCTATGTATGGAATTCATCAGCTTAAGTATATAGGCAATTAATAAATGGTATATGACACACCATAATGTAGTACTCAGCATATACTTGAACCCTCCCCCCTTCACTCAAAACTCTATAAAGCCTATTGTTACTTTACTTTGATGTTGGAGCTTCACTGTGCAGAATTATGTATGAATGATATGCAGAGTTTGACACTTGAAGGCCGGTTTTTCACCTTCATTTACTGAAGGAGGAAAGTTTCTCCGTGCTCAGCGGGTTTAAGGACATGTACCTGCGAGCATGACTTATGGCATCACTACTAGTCTGAAGTCAGTCATGGTCCAGTACGCAACTTACACACGTGTGATGCGAAAGAAAGATCTTAATGTCCAACAGTAGATTCTGGATTTTTTTTTTTTTTTTATGAGGAAGAAAGGGTACATCTTTATTTTTCAGGATTCATACAAGGCAGTATTTGGAAAAAACAAAACAAAAACATATTAATCACTAATAATTATTCAAAGCAGAGAGTTTTTATTACATATAACATGTACGGAGGAGATATTTAAGCATGTATGCATGTAGCATGTATTTATGTATCAGTCACCCATTGAACCTTCTCATACCGGGCTGTAGTAGACAGAGTGGTTGTGAGGTGAAGGTAGTGATGGAGAGAGGATAAGGGTCAGGAAATAGATTCAAACCCACAAAATTATAGGGGCACATTACAAGGCACGCTCCTGCTCCAGCTGAGCCCTTTTGATCCACCAAATTGACCTTCCATCAGTTGTGGACTTCGGGGAGCTATTTGGAAGTTGGCAGCCATCGAGGCTGAAAAATGTCTCACAGTTCCCCGACAATCAACCCCGCTGAGACAGAGACAGAGAAGCACGATGTGCTCGTCCAGCTGTGCTGACGCCACCGGGCTGGCAGGCTGTTTGGTAATCAGTGAACTGTTGCAAACATTAGGATGCTTTGTCAACCGGCCTGTGAACAAAAGGAGAGCATGGCAACTCTTGGAGATGGGAATGATTTATAATGCATGAGAAAAACGGTGCCGAATCTCACCAGAGCAGGAAACACAATGGGAACTGTCAGCAGAACCCGAAAAGTACACGGTGAGATGATATTGGTGCTGAAAAAAAAAGACAAAAAATAAATAAATAAAAGAAACATTTCCCAATAGCTACTGGTTCCTTGGGGAAAAAAACCCAAAACACCATGAGACTTATTAGAAGCTACTATATTATGCTGCTTTGATGGGCACAGGTTTGGTTTTACTGTCGGTCCTTAATCTGGAGTATAATAAACCGGAACATTTCAACTGCTTTCATGGACATGTCTCAAATTTTGTCTAAGTACCTGCAGTAATCTAAGGTGAAGCGCCCGTTAAATAATTTAGCATGCAAAAGTATAATAAAATGCAATTAATCAGCAACTAATCAGAAAAAAAGTGATAGAATGCATTGAATTGAACAAAACATGAATCTCACTGAGCAGCGTGATTCTCCTTTTGTCTGTCATTAAACTGTAATTACATTATAATTGTAAACCTGACAGTTTTTATCGTATTTTCAAGGCAACAAAATGTCTCATTATGTTGTCTTTATATTGACAAATACGGTTGATGGGCAAGCGCTTCAAATAAAAATAAAAGACCATTTCACAATAGCAAAAACTAATGGGATTGAAGTTCGACTTTATGCCACTGAACGTCTCATTTTCCAACAGCTTTTGTCTTCTATTTAAAACATTTGGAAGTGGCTCTGAAAGCATCGAGCCCAAGCTGAATTGCTATCTGCGGATCGAGGACCTTGTTTTTTTTTTCCTTTTCTTTTCTTGTTTAAAATGATCTGCATCATAGGTTTCTGGTGACGATTCCCCTTTATTCATAAGCAATGGCACTTGATGACAAATTAGATCTATTTGATTTCTAATTATATCTGCATTGCTTTTGATTGAAAGAAAACAATGAATTTTAAACAGACACTGCAGGCGGCATCTTCAGCCAGTGACATGAAACACTAGAGGACAGACATGTTTTGCTGCAGTGCAGAGCAAAGCATGAAATAATTAAACGTGATAGGGGACCACAAACAACGGCGAAGCCAGCACATTTTACAGAAATGAGTTTGTGTCGCTTTTATGCAAATGCTACACGACTCTGAGGTCATGTTTCTATTCATTGGCTCCTACAGCATATAACATATTAAAAGCAGCCATGTTAAATCCTAACATTAACATGCTCCCAATAACAACACTAACATCCTGATGTTTTGTAACCGTCTCAATTAAACAACTGTGTTTGCCACTTACGACTAAATGCAGCTGACTGAGCTGAGACTGATGGAATCTCATTAGTTGTGCATGTATTTGCTCAGAAGCAAAAAAAAAAAAAAAAAATTCATTCATGACCAGATGTTGGTGTTAGATCTAAAGCTAAACGAAACAAATAGTTATAAATGATGTTGAGCTATTTCAGTCTATAATAGAGGACACATTGACCAGCAGAGTAACATATAACACATTGCATTCCCAGAGGAAGCTTGCTCTGCACAGTGTGTCGCTATTGTGTGAAGCGCCTCCATTACTTGAAACACCTGGTTGAAAAATGAGCGCGGCTCACATGTTTAATCGACACGTCGCTGAAATGAAGACGATCGATTCGTCAAGCTGATACAATACATCCAGAAAATGACTGAAGGTCACACAGTTGGACGACTCGGCTCAGCAGAAAAGACCAGCTGCCGGTGCTGTGAGGCTCCGTAACATTTATTGTTGTTCACTCCACACGAGACCTCAGCGTTAGTCAGGTGAATCATGAGTCTCTGTTTGCTTTAATTGATGCAAACCGTTTAAATACTGTATCACTTTCGGAACATTAGTTAAGCGGGAATGGGTGGGCTGGTTAAAAGTCGGTATCAGGATTTTAATTACGATATTATTCCATGTTGAGTAATCTAATTGATGTTAATAGCATGACTGGTTCCTCACGTCGAGGACGTTTTGTCCCTGTGACTGTGTTGATTACTTCATGCTGTCATTTTGGTCTATTTTTCCAAAGAATGTACCTCAGGCAAATTCCTGGTTGAATAAATATTACATTTAAAATAAATATACAAATGCACAATGAATCTAATGGAAATGTAATGACCTCCTTCTCATCATGTGAACTCAGCTACTTCCAAAAACCTGTATTACAACGCTCAGGCTCCAGACATCTGAAAGTGCCGTTAATTGCAGCTTTCCCACCATGATAACACATAATTGTATCAAATCACAGTGAAAAGCTGTTAATACTAACTGTTAGTATTTATTGCTTTTAATTTTCATGACTATAAAAACCACAGACTGTGTCAAACCTGCCCTCAAGCACAATGATTTTAACAAGCACCTCTGACAGCTGGTAGGAGTTTATTTTTCCCCTTTTCTTTTTAATTAATTAAAAAAAAATTTGATAATCTCTAGTTATCAAACCCATTGGACAACTCAACTTCTTTTGAATATCTCTTTTTGCTTAGACCGGACTTGGAACTGAACCTGAATGCACGACACGAAAAAGAACATCATTCTAACGAGGAAACTCCAAAAGGTAAGACAAAGTATCAAAAGAACACAAACAGAACTAACTGGGACCATAAATCACTCTTTTGAGGAAAACTACAAAAGAAGAAGACAAAGTATCAAAGAAACACAAAACCTGACTTTGACGGGGACCGAGACGTTGGATGGTGTTGAATCGTAGAGTAAATAAAACATCTATCCATCTATGAGGAATCCACTATCTAGAAGCTACTACTGTGGCATGAGTAATAGCTACTGGTTAATAGGCAATGCTAGTACGGTTAGGACACAGATGCAGACTATATACACTACTGTTCAAAAGTTTGGGGTCACCCAGACAATTTTGTGTTTTCCATGAAAAATTTTAATTTACCACCATGAGTTTTAAAATGATTAGAACATTTTATGACATTAGCCTCCTGACACATTGTACCATTAGAACACTGGAGTGATAGTTGCTGGAAATGGGCTTCTATACACCTATGTAGATATTGCACCAAAAAATCAGACATTTGCAGCTAGAATAGTCATTTACCACATTAGCAATGTATAGAATGTAGAGTGTTTCTTTCAAAAATAAGAACATAACATTTTTAAGTGGCCCCCAAAACGGTAGTGTATACAGAAACATGAGAAACAAGTGGAAATAATCAGGGCGGGGCAGACAATCAGACCAGGGGAAGCACACAAGGGGAAGAAGTAAGTCTCATCTGAAATGGGAGGAGAGACATGTCAAAATAAAACAGGAAGCCACAAGACCAGACACAAGAGAGAAAATATATATAAAAAAAACAACATAACATAATTTCCTGGACATGACACCTTTTGAAAAGTATTAACTTTTCTAAAGGTGTGCAGGAGTGGAGATATGACTATGTCGTGTATTTCCTGTAACATGCGGTTATCTGGCAGGTGAAGTCCTTGGCTACAGCAGGTTCAGGGCCCAGCTTTGAGCGAGCGAAGCAACTTCTATTTTCTGCTTTCTGTTTTGGTCTAGCAAAAAGCCCACCATGACGCCTCCTGGCACTCCAGCTGGCTGCTCAGCTATTGTGCAGAAGTAATGGCCACGAGGCTCCTGTTAGCTGTGCGATATACTCTGGGTGTCTTCCCGATCCGTGGACTCCCCGTGCGGCCGCTGAGCCATTCTAAATCAAGGCCTCTGATACTGGGGAGCTATCAGGGAATATAGTAACAGATTGACGCTGAGGCAGGCAGACAGCGACAGGGAGAGGCAGATGGACACTCACACACACACACACACACACACACACACACACACACACACACAAACACACACTATGTCCATGCTGCTGCGACTGTGAGTGAAAGCGTGACTGTGACAGTTCTGCTGTGGGGTTATCAGTGGCCAACAGAGCATGCCCAGACACACACACACACACACACACACACACACACACACACACACACACACACACACACACACACACACACACACACACACACACACACACAATCCTGAGGGCTCTCCAGTCACTGTTATGTACAGTCAGAGTCTGATGGGAGCAGACTTTGCCTTTTCTTTGCCTGCCATCTTCCCTCCTTTATCCACCCTCTTATATCTCTTTGCCCCCCCTTATCTCATACCTCCGCCCTCACCTCACCTCCCCCCTCTACCCCCCCGCACTCACTATCCATATTATCCTCTTAAGTAAAACATCCCAATGATTCTTCCCCCCCTCCCGTCATCGGCAGCTACATCACCGAGGTTGCACACGCACGCACACATGCAGACGTACGTAGCGAGCGTGCGCGTAGGTTCCTGCACGGATGCTACTGAGGCAAATATGGGTGTCATCATCTGAGAGATCATACTGCATGAGCGAGTCTGTGTGACTCCCTTAGATTTTCCCTCTTTTCACCCGCTCTCTGCAATAACAGTTTCACACTCCCTTCCCCTCTCCACTGGGAGACAAACATTAAAGAGCTTTCTCATAATGAGGGAAACTACAGAAAAAAAAAAAGACCCAAACTACACACACGCGCCCGCGCAGGCATGCAAACACACATGCATGGCGCATGCACACGCACGTAATAACGCGTACACATGTCCCATAGTTACGTAAAGGTTACGTAAAAAGCATGAATATTAAAAGGAATGCTGCTGCTTGGCTGTCATTAGAAGTGTACGTACAGTTGTGTGTGTGTGTGTGTGTGTGTGCGTGTGTGTGTGTACATAGACCTACATTGATGTGTCTGACTGTCATTAGAGAACCTAATATTTTATAAAGGAGCTGGATGGAGGAAATCCTCCTGCTATTAAATTAGAGCCGGTAATGCAGGCAAAGTGAAAGACGGGCTCGTCCTCAGCCATCCTACAGTCAGTGATGCACAAACTGAGTTTGTAATAGTAATATAAATTTGATATAGGTGGCAATTAAAAGCATAAAGGCATGAGAAAAAAGGAATTGGCCAATGTTTAACCCCTTGTGCCAGGGTCACTCCACGGAATGCATTTGGCTTGAATTATCTCTGGAATAATCACAGTGTCAAATCAGGCGACCAATCATAGTTTCCCATCTTCATGACTTAGGTTATCAGACGTCACCGTTCCACCCGACAGCACCGACGGTGATTGTTTCCCCGCGTTACCTGCTCTGGTCTGTACAGCACGTTGGTCACAAGAGAGGTTTTCTGACAGGGCCTCCAAATAAATTTGACTTTTCCTTATCAGCTTTACGAATGGAAGTGAAATTGAAAACATTTATCCTTTATCTTCCCTCTACAATAAAAGTTGACGTTTTCATTAGCAGCTGACAGTATGCATGTGCGTAGAAGAATGCTATGTGCGTAGACGCTGATGTCACACCCAGAGGAGGGAATTAATTAATTACCTCTGCCAAGGGGGTTATGTTTTCGCCAGCATTTGTCTATTTGTTTGTTTGTTAGCAAAATACTTCAAAAATTTTGGGCTGTATTTTGGCAAAATTTTTGGATTTTTAGATGTTTGCTAACATTGCAGTAAATGGACCTTCAAACAGGTGCCATCGTTTGGGGCCACCTGGTGGTGATATCTGATAATATACCTGCCCTCCACAGACCCAACTTTTGCATTTGTTTCATATAGGACAACAATATTGGTTAGGAGTCACAATATGCTTGGTGGAGGTCTGCCCTCTCAGAGTGCTTTTCTGGCTTGGTATAATGAGACAAGCATTAAGCATTATTGCTCTATGCTGCTGTTTTTGCGAAAGATTCCAAACATGTCAAGCCATCAGTTTGGGAAAAAGCTGATGAGAATATTTTCATCTGATGAAGAGGTAATAAAATACTCGGAATTGAATACCGTGAAACGTTGGAACAACTTCATGCAGAATGCACCGTATGTAATACTGTCTGACAAGTGTGGAATAAGAAGCTTTTAATAACCTTAAAGCTACTTAAAGCTACAATATGTCATTTCTGTCTCCTTCCAGTTCTTCACCTGCATCCTTCTGATGGCATACACTTGGTTTCTACATTGAAACAGGAAGCAAATGAACTCTTCAAATGGATCACCAGATATAGTAATGAGCCTGTTAATCAGCCGGCGGCTAACGCTAGCTTAAAGTCCTCAGTACGAGTAGGAGGAAAAGAAGTGCGTTTACGTATTGATTGATTTTTTTTGGCTTAAAAACTTGAGAATGAATGATCTCTGTAATGATGCCAGGCTGTTCAATGAGCCTGGTTCATAAAACTACACACTAAAAATGATAAGAAAATCAGTACATACTGTAGCTTTAAGGTGCAACAAACAGATGTTAATTGGATGTTAAAACCATAGATACCATAGAAAAATGCCTTCATAGGTAGATCTTTGCAGTATGAATATCATACTCTATTGTTAAAAAGTTTCATAATGAGGCAATTAACATAATAAAGCTTTATTCTGCAAATTTCATTCCAAATATTTATCTTTATGAATGTTTACTGCAGCCTATAAAGGGGATCCGCCTATTAAGCTGCAAGCAGCTCGAGCCTTCAATAAAACATGAAGTCGTAGTATTCAGAAAGGTATGATAATATATTTACAGTTATTATAATGACGCTTGTTCTCTAGCAGTGCAGAGTGCAGTCGAGGGACAGACTTCTTTTTGCCTTCTGGGAGCCACTTGTAAGGTATAATTCAAACAGACACTTTGGCAGTAATATAGACACGCTTTTTTTTTTCATTAGGTGTTGTTCCTGCGGCTCATAGTGTTCACTCCTAACAGACTCCTCTAACTGCTGACACTGACTGAGGGAATATAAAAAAAATCCAGAGGGTTAATGAGGTTCAGGTGCCGCTAATCATCTCTTTCCACCTCCCGGCCACAGCTCGAACCGGCCCGGCCTGCTGCAGCCACCTCTACGCCAACAGAGTTCAAGCTGCCTGAGAGCAGGGAGTTTTAAAGCTTCATCGTCTTTAAACACCCCCCCCCCCAAAAAAAAAAGACTTCAGTGTTTATCTCGTGCCTCAAACCGAAGTATCACTGCTACAGAAGTTAGTCGAACATCTAAAGCTGCTCACTGCAGCTCATAGCTTTTGCCCTTGCAAGCATCTTACTGTGGAAATCCTTGATTTGGTTTAACACTGAAATCTAATAAGTTGTTTCACTACCCAGGGCCTGTCCATATTTAATGAAAATCCTTTCATATTTTCTTTTAAGTTATCCTTTTTGAGAAAAATATGATTCTATATAAAAAAAGAGAATACATAACCATCATATAGTAAACCATGATAACTTTTATTCCAGTGATGAGTCACTGTGTATGAGAGAATTGTTTCCTCAGTTGGGAATTTAACGTGTCAGACATATTGTGCTAGATATAAAAACTGTGGCGTTTTTAAACAGCAAATCATTTTAATTTACACTTGACCTGCGCCTTTAAAACATTTTCTAACCCTTCAGTGTATCACAGTGAGAACCTATGAGCCACAGGTGTGGGGCACTCAATCATAAGCCAACAAGCTGTGTCTCAGAGCGGCTTCCACTTTATTTAAACTATAATACACACCTAGAATAAGTTATAGCCTTTGCATTCTGGGGCTTTTTTAGACCTTAGGCCAAACAGAATGTTGAAAGAAGACTCAGACTACATTCAACATTAATAAGGCTTTGAAAAACACATCCAGACAGGTCAGGGCTTCAGCTGTTAACATCAAATACAGCTTTTACTAATGCCATTGTGGCTCTGTCTGTAATGTCAGATGTGTTTGCTGCTTGTTAACTTTAGGAAAGTTTTACCTAGTAATTTATTATAGAGAACATAATTATTGTGCACATTTCAGGGACTATATTTTATTCTACATCTGCTTTTTATTTTAGTCACTTGCTCAGAGCTACTGAAGATTTATTTAGAATAATGTTTCGGTTGATTCGTTGGTTTAATTGTGTTTTGATATAACTTAGACGAAAAAAAGAGTGCATTCTATTCTTTATTTAAATGCTGGTTTAAAATGTTTCCTTCATTTCTCAGCCAAAAATATATATACGTTCTTAGGTCTCAATATGTCATGTTCTTAATTAATCTTAAATAAGTTGTTTCCTACGTTCATGTAAAGAGTCGTTGAGTTTTTAAAGGTGTTAATTAATACAATTAATGATTTATTATGATTTTCCTGTTATTTGAACTTTGATATCCCTACCAGACCTACTTTATTGATCCTTGACAGGAAATGAAGTTGTAATAGCAGCTACAGCCACACTCAGGACAAGACAACCACACACACCATAAAACACATCTGCACCTATCCTCAGGAAATTACACAAACAATAAAAACAAATATATAGTGTAATGAAATATTTGGTAACAAGATATATTTGTGAATTCAAGCAGCAAATCACACCTCCTCTCTCAAACTTCTCTCTGGAGCTGTAGAAAGAATAGATCTGTGTGTCCCATTAATATCAATGGGCCTCTCCTCCGATTGGCCCATTTGAATGGCGATGGGGGCTGGGCATTCACTGTTTAGTTGTGACATCACAACTTTATGAGAGTCCTGACTCCACAGTTTCTTAATACTGCATTTTTCTGTGGATTTGATTTTGACATATGGAACAGTATTTATATAACATCTAAACCTTCTCATAGTCAAATGGTAATTAAGATATGGGACCTTTTATAGAGAATTTAATCGAATTGATTAATTAAAGAGCTGCTGCATTACGATCAACACCAGCAAAGCTTTTTTTTCATTTACATTTACAATAAAGATTAGAAAGTGGTGCATATTTTGCCTCTCTTTATGATCCCTGATCTGAGCACTATCTTAATTTTGAAGCATTGTTATTTGACTTCAGACAAATATGTTTTTTTTAATAAACGTCTTCCTGCAATCAATTAAAAATGTTGGTAAAGCAAGTGTGATCAACACAGGAAGTTCATCATGCTGAGGTGTCAATTAGGAGAGCAAGTCACACGTTTTCATTCCTGATTCTTCTCCAGTCGCCACACAGTGATACTAGCGCTTGAGATTTTCAGTGTTCATTGTGTATTTGTTCTGTTTTAAAAGTGTAATTGTGCTTCGTATTAAGCTTGATGAATTATTAATAGGATATATTCTTCTGCAGGGAAATGGCATGAAATAATTACGATGGTTAAGTATGACTTGCCTTGGATTTCTATTTTGCACATATACTGCACATAAACCACAGCAGGACACCTGCTATACACACTCTTCCACATACTATGTGATCAGTCAGAAGAGCTAATTGCCTATTTGTGCGACAGAAAAATACCAACCATGATACAAGCCCATTCCAGCAAGAGCAAACATCAGAGGTCAACAATTCATGGAGTCTTGCCAAAACAGAGCATTCTGGAAAATGCAAATGTTCCAGTTTCCACATCACTTCTGCTCCTCAGTCGGGGCTTCCAAACAGCACATTAGCATCGGCATAATTTCTGTGCGTTAAACCTACACAGTGGAACTGAGATGATGTTTAATGCTAAGATGCTTTCTGGAAACAGAGCCAAGGACTGTGAGGAAAACCACAAGTTGTGGCGCTAACAGGATTAGCACAGTCAGTTAAAGAAAATGAAAGTCCGGTTTGGTGCAGATGAGCCTGAGCTCGCTCCGAGGCCGGATGCGAACAGGTGCTCGGGGTCCAATCCGGTTGTTTACTCTCCCTCGAGCGAGGGAGAGTAAGAGAAATGCTTTAAATGTGTGCCTTGCAAGCGAATGAGTGCTGATGGATAGAGGCAGAATGAGCGTGTACGGTTCAATGTTACTGCGAGGCTGCCATGAGAGGATGAGAGGAGAGGAAAGAGCCTGAGAGCAGGCAGGTGTAATATAGCAATAATCAAACCAGAGAGATGAGAAGTGCAAGTTCAGATCCCGGAAGCAAAAGAAACTGCTAAAATGATCAATGTGCAACTGACAAAAAGGATATTTTGTGTGTGGTGTTGTTGTTTTATAACCAGACCATTACTTTGACTAGAACGGAATTTCTGAAGAAGGCACAGAGTCGATCTATATACATGCAGAGCTCCGGATGTGCAGTTTTCAATGCTGCACTAACATTGAAACTGTTCTGCAGCCTGAATGTAACTGACATTTAAACCTAAAGGGCACTGGGACATTTCACAGGCATTTAATGGTTCAAACAGACATTACACCACCATGATCTTGCAGACTTTGATTACCATGTTATCCTTTATACCATATAGTCTGTGTCATGTATAATTCTACTGAGGAATCCTCACACCAGGGTGAAAAGGGACATAAATTAGAGGAGTCACCCTGTTGCAGTGGGATTTTATGTAATCTTTTTTGGTATTGTTTCTTTTTTGTGTGTGTGGACATAGGCCTATTATATATATTTGGTATGTATTTGTTATGTTGTACAGATATATATAGTACATGTATGTAGAAACAAACAAAAATACCTACTTCAGCTCTCTTTCTTTTCATGGTAAAAAATCCAATAAACTCTAATTATAATTAACAAATATATAATATAAAATGAAATTTAAACCTGTCTGTTTTGCCTTATGTCCTACATGACTGGCTTTTTTTTGTAATTCCCCTGCCTCTCTGTTGTAAGTATAATGTGCTCATTTGTATCTTTTTTTTTTTGGTCCCATTGTCCCTTTTACCCTTTGAGAGGTCTTTTACTCCTCTCGTTAGGCTGTTACTATAAACAAGAATCTTTTCTTAGTTGACCTGTCCTGGTTAATTAAAGGGTAAAATAAATATAATACAAATTTGACCCACTTTGACATTTGAAAGCGGTAAAAAAAGCGTTTTAAATGACAATCTATACGCCTGAAATTGTATGACCTTTCCTGAAGTTGTCCATAATGTACAAAAAATTGAAATCTTTCAAGATGATTTATTTTCATGCGGCCGATATAAATACCTGCACACAGAGGGTGTTCCGGGTCAACTTTGGTAAAGGTAAGGGACGGTTATGTGGAGTCAGCAAAACTATAAATTGGCACGTTGTGGGTGTTTTTTGTCATTGGGCTGGTGAGGACAGACCTCAAGGGAGAAATCAAACAAGGACTGCTCACATCGCTGCACTTGCCAGGCGTCCCACCCAGGTGGGCATCTGTACCTGCAAACAAGCCAAGTAACAAATCAAACCCATCAATTCCCAGACAACCAGCATAGTGTTTTTTTTCCCAACATTTTAGTGGAAGGAAGCTTTCACAGGACTATAAAAATATCTGAGTGTCTATTTCACTGATTTGAGTTGAGTGTAAGGAGTGATTTAGTGGATCTTTTATTCCAAGATAAAAAAAAAAGGAGACAGTGAAAGTATTAGAAGAGGAGGACGAAATGAGGAAAAAGGCCCTTGTGACTTGAGCCGCAGCAGCACGCCACTTTGAATCTTGCTCTCAGTGATCAGTCCCACGGTTTAAAGCCACAATAGGACAAAAGAGTTGTGTTAGTCTGAAATTTGTGTTGTCTGATGACTAACACGCTGCAGAGCTGATTGTGTACAATTGACAGAAAAAGGAGGGCACGGGGTTTACAGGCAGCAGTGATTGATGGTTTTAATTATAATGAAACCTACCATTCAAAAATGCTGCTGCATCCTTCTCTTTCAATATAATTCATAGAAATAATCCTGGCTGTTTGGTTCTCCTGTTTTAGATAACAAGCTCATAAAATAGTGATTGTGAATGAACAAATAGTGGTAAATAGGGACTCCCTCTGCTTTCTGAAACATAAAAGCTCACTTATGATGTATTCGTCTAATGACATGTATATGTATGTATATGTAAATGTATATATGGACGTAAAACATGTTTTTGGTATTTATACATATGAATACTTGAGGTGGGTGGCTCCATTCTATGCAGTGTTAGAATATGAACAGTACTTAAGTATTACAAAAAAAACCCTTCTGGGTTGAAATGAGTTTAACAGAGCAGCACATTCTGCTCTGCTGGGTCTGCTCAGCTGTGCAGTTTTCGGGTAGTTTGCTGCGTATTTATGCGATTCAACAATTGGGTATCTGCAGCCTTCTAACCTCTTGTGACGTAATCTGGGTAATCTCACTATAATTGCAAATTCCCTGTCATAAGAAGTTCTGTTGAGCTTGAAAAATGCAGAATAGGGACCAGGGCAGCATTTGGTTGGGGTCTGGATGGCTTAATATATTTGAAATGATTCAGCCTGCTACGGCAGCATTTTCTGCCGCAGTCAACATCAGTGCCCTGGTCTCCCATCGTCTCCCATCGTCTCCCATCGCCGTAGGATTGAAGGAAATTTAGTTAACTATCAACCGTCAACATGTGTAAAAGAGACGTTTGTGTAGAGGTGGGATGGAGGCAAAAAAAGAGTGAGCTGCCAAGTGACGAATTGAAAGAGGAAATTAAAAATGAGGGCAAACACAGCAGACTTTTAATATCTTTTCTTATATAAAAAAAAATCACAGAACAGTGGTTGCTAATGATTTTGATAATTAATTAATTGAGTCTGTCAATTATCCTGAAAAATTTAAATTATCATTTTCATTTTTCATTATTAATTGATAATAAAAATGCTTGTTGCAGCCATACGCTCGCCCATTAAAGGTCCCATATCATCATGGGGGGCGTGGTAGTGGGGGAAAAGTGGCCCCGGCTACCCTACAGGGCCTATAAATAAATGAATTGGGCATCCAAGTTAATTGGTTTCATGTGGTGTTCAAATATATTAATAACATCATGAGAATATAGTAATGTGTCACAGTACTATATTGGACATTCTTGGGGAGCCCCCTTGGAAGCACAAAATGGTTTAGTCCAGTCACGCAATTCATGAACTGGCATGGATAGGGGCCCACTGACATTAAGAGTGTACAGGACCCAGAAATTGATGCTACACCCCTGCATATCATGCACTATTCTAGGTTTCATTTAAGTTTTGACACCACTAACATGATATATTTGCAATTTAAAGCATAAAATTCACCTCGCTGGAACTCCAGCATATACATGAATCTCTCTTTTGATTGGCTGATTTTTGCCTGGGTGTGGCCATTGGGGGGAACGTCTACAGGGGGAAAAAGCTATTCTCTAACATCACAAAGTCAAGGAACGTGGATGTAGAAACGTCAATGTAAAGTTGCGCATGTGTAGAAAAAAAACAAGTGGCTCTTTCCATGATATTTGAACTAGGAAAAAAAGGACTTTCAGGATGTAATCAAACCATCAAATTAAATCAAGTGTGTTGGCAGGAAAAGAGTTGGTAGCCTGAGGAGGAAAATCTGCTGCTGCAGCAGCAGCAGCACTGAAACACTAAAAAAAAAAAAAAAAAAAAACTCAACTCATGAACTGTGAACACTCCCAGCCTCTGGGTTGTGTTTGCTATTGTGGCCCCCGATCCCATTGTCCCACCATTGTTAATGATAATGTCAGTGGTGACAGGTGCAAGGCGTGTGTGTGTGTGTGCGCGCGCTTTACAGTGTGTTTGTAGAGTGTGTAAAGCCTTTGTGAGCACTATTGCTGTGTATTAGAATAGTGTGTGTGTGTGTGTGTGTGCGCGAGCGTGTGTGACCAGAGCTGACCCAGTGGTGTCCCTGCTGGTGTGGAGCAGGGATAACACCCTGTGGAGGCGACGCTCATTAATCATCCCATTCAAACACACAGAACCCATCCTCCCGTCCTCTCCTCCTCCTGCTCCTCCTTCCTTCTCCTCCTCTTGCTCCTCCGCTCCTCCGCTCCATAATGGGGTCACCGCTCCCATTTAACAGAGACAGACAGAGGAGAGAGAGAAAGAAAGGCAAACGGGAAGGGACGTGGAGTGGCGTGTAGTAAAAACGAAGCGAGATTAAATAAGAAGTAATGAAGGGGGAAAGGATGGCAAGGGAGGCAGATATAATAAAAAGAGGGGGAAGAAGGGGGGAAGGGAGTGCACATGGGGGAGAGAGGAAGGAAATAATTACAGGGGGAGGTGTTTGAAAGTGGGAGCGATTAAGAAGAAAGGGAGGGATAATAAAGTGAGAGAGAATAAGTAAAGATGGAGGAAAAGGGGGGGGTTAAAAAAATGTGCTGGAAAACAGTAAAAGTCTTTTCCCCTGATTAATGTCGCGCAAGAGAGAAGCAAAAACATTGTGTTCTTTGGAAATGTGGAGAAGAATCTTTGGAATATTCTACTGTGGGGACCAGCGCTAATTATGTGACTCTCTATATGTGTGTGTGTGGGGGATTCATTCTAGTGCTGGAGGACAAGCAATGTGTACATAACCAGCTCACACAGATGCACAAAATCTGGTAGACGTGCACAAACACACACACACACACAAGCACAAGCAATGCCAGGGGACCTCAGTGGAACTAGGTTCCTCCTCCTGCTGCATTATTCTCTTTGGAATGTTGTTTTTATTTCCTGGTTTGAAACTGTGGCGCATCGCCCCCAGTTATCCTGCATCTCGCTCTCTCTCTCTCTCTCTCTCTTATACACACTGACACACTGAAGCACTTCACTCATCTTCGTCCCAGAACCACTTTCGAGAAAACAGCCTCCAACAGATGCCCAAAACAGAAGAGGAAACCAGAGGCCACGAAAAACATCAAGAGCACTGACAACAACAACAAAAAAAGCCCCCTCCCCCTCTTGCTCCCCTGCACTCGCCCTTCAGAATAAGAAGTTCATTTTGTCTACTGGTGGACGGTTTGGCCCTGGAGACGTCAATGATGTCGTCCCTCGACCGCAGCAGCCGAAGATAAAAGATCATGGCTTTTTTTTTTTCCACCCAAACTCAGAGCGGAGCGAGGTCTGGGCATTCGGCGTCGACTCAGGAAAGCTCCGACTGCCAGAGACGAGGAAGCTAATTTATATAAGAATGGGATGGAGATTAAGACCTCTGAGGGTATTATGGATTTGGGGAATTAAGCATAATGGATTTCATGTAGGGCTTTCTTTTACGAGTCCCAGTTGGAGAGAGGTACACAGTCTTGAGAGCAGATCTGATTCATTCCACGGCTGGAGAACCAACCAGCTCTCATTCAGTGGAACACACACGCACGTGCGCGCGCACACACTGCATACCTTTTCTTATGCTCACATTCATATAAACAGCAGCTCCCCAGGATGAGCCGGAGCTTCTAAACTGTCTGAACTCAAATGTGTTTTGTCATCCCCAAGTGCATATTTATGAAGATTTTACACTTCTATTTCACACTGCTCTGGTTTTTGAAAACCGTGGTTTTGGTGGAAATCGTCAAAGCAAACAAATAAAACACACAACAGGGTTTTTTTTTTTTTTTTAAGAACTTTGAAACTGTCATTCCCAGCCCTCTAAATATGTAGTTTACGAGTGTTTTTTTTATTGAAAATAGCTCCCTTCTGTAGCTGTAAAAATGTTTGATGGGAGCAGTGGGATCGATATGAAACAGAAGTTACAGCCAGAAAACCAAAACAACAAGCTGTAAGGCCCTAAAACGCTGATACGTCTACGTTATGCGAGTTTGGCAGGACGAGTAACAACTTCCCATTTTAATCTTTACGACCAATTGTTACCAGGTGCAGCTTTAAATATCTTGTTGGTATTTGTGAAGGTTTGCTAACTAATGCTTTTTGAAAACCACATATTGTGTTGATGTAATTATTTTTAACGAGTTCACTGGTTATTTCTCAATGATGCATGGATCAATAGTAGCAGCAGTGGTTCTTATTGCACTGAATGCATATGTAGCCTGTCACATCTTCACTTATATATACAGTAAATCTAAGACACACACAGACGCTCACTTGCTAAAAACACACACATAACACGTTTACTTTTTCCATTTTTCATAATTTTTTGATTATCACTATTTTTGAAGCTTTGGCAATATTATTCACTTGACATTCATGCCTATTGAAGTGAGTTTAATTGAACGTTTTTGACATTAGGAGGTTACATTTAAATTATCACAGCAGCATCTTTGTATTTATCATAGAACAAGAATACAAATCTTGTCTGGAACCCTTCACTTTTTCTCTCTCCCCTAGTTTCCTGTGTGGTTTCCTGGTTGGTTCTGGTCAAATTTCCCGCATCATGTCCCGTTTGAGGAAAACGGGACATGATGCGAAAAAAAAAAATTTAGAAAGCCTATATTATTTTTCATTTCAGGGTGAATACAATTCCATAGTACTAGTCTATAGTACCACCTTTATGGCTTGGCAGGTGTAGCAGACAAAACTAAAGAAGTTTCTAAAATTGACCAGTAAATCAAAAAAAAAAAAAAAAAAGGAAAAAAAGTGAACTTTGTGCTGTGGCTGGATGGTTTTAGATGTTTGATGCAATAACTGTGGTGATGAAAAAGTAAAGCGAGAGCCCAGAAAATTCCCCCGTGCACCCATAAATCACTGTTACACCCCTGCACACATAAACACAATCACACTCCCTAGTTTCAGAGCAACACTCGGAGGAAGAAAAGTGAAGATATTTTGGGTTATCTCGGCAAACGGGCACCTTCCCCTGGCTCCCACTCCAGTCGCCTTCCCCACCAGATAAACATGTTGTTCCAAACACTGGTTCGACACACAGTGACGGGCGGAGATTAAGGCCGACTTAAGTTTATCATAAATGAAGTGCAAAGTCGACAGTTGTGTGGCCCACTGCTTCTCAATGCTAAAACCACCAGCTGGGATATTTAGGAGGTGATGGGAGCTGTACAATAGGCAGCCACCAGGCATTCCGGTGCTGAGGTAGGCTCTAATCCTCCGCTCCTGGCTCACACCTGACAGGGGCGGAAAGTTTAAGCGGCAGGGACATACGTTCCTGAATCAGAATTCACGGAGCAATCGACGCGGCATTCTAGTTGTTTCAGGGAGACACGCTGATCCCCGGGCTTTGTGGTTTATTTGTAGGTCTAAATCCAGCGAATAATTGGAAAATAGTGAATACTAAAAAGGGGGAAAATTGGATTTTTAAAAAATCAATATTACCAAGATGAAGAGTGAAAAACACATTTGTAG
This sequence comes from Lepturacanthus savala, assembly GCA_030544235.1. Taxonomy (NCBI): domain Eukaryota; kingdom Metazoa; phylum Chordata; class Actinopteri; order Scombriformes; family Trichiuridae; genus Lepturacanthus; species Lepturacanthus savala. The sequence continues at coordinate 12,866,957 of CM060469.1, read as the reverse complement.
CACAAAACATCTGTAGTTTAACTATTTATATTTATTGCTTTCATAAACGCATGATCAGCAGGTCATTAACATTTTCTCTCTATTTTCTCGTCACTTTCTAGGAATATTTCCTGAATGCTGTAACAAAGCTGAGGTGAACAGTATCTTCTAGCAGCAGGAACATTTCTTTAGCTGTGTGGGGGCAGCACAGCCTATGTGCTACAATGGAGGTGGGTGGGGCGTCGATGCCCTGCTGTGTTTGTACTATATAAGCATTATTTTCACCACTGCCACGCTCATATTGTTATCATAAAACAGACTGATGAGGATAGACTCCTCCACAAGTCTCACAAGAGTCTTGTGAGTGCTGTGTTGTTGCAGTAAGAGCTGTATTTGGAAACAGGAGGCATCCCGAAATAAAATGTAGTCACCAGTCAGCCTGGATGATACAGAGCTGTTTCACGCCACATACTTTTGTAACTTTCGGGATTAAAACACAGATTTCTTGTCACTTTTTGGTCTTTTTGTGTGAATGCAACTTTATGATACTGAGCCTGACAGCCTGAGTAAAAGAATATTGCTCGTAAAGGAGAATCGCAACCCGATTATAGTGCTTTGCTGTAAAATAGACTGCTGGTTCTTCCTTGATACTGGACCAAATTTAGAAACTTCTCCTCAGATCACTCCAATAGAAACTAAAAGTTCTCAGAATGGTTGTTGGAAAAAAAATGAAGCAATTCTTTTTTAAAGTACAGGCATAGTCAGAAGAATCTCGTTATATTTCTGTGAAAATCAAAGAAAAGAAACATCATGTTTTTCCTTTGCAATCCATTTTCACTCAAACCCTAAAACCCACTTAAAACCTGCGTGGACACACACACGCTCCAAAACACACACACACACTGCCACACAAGTCCTGTGAAGCCCATGTGATGTTTCCACCCGTCAGCTGAGGCCCGGTCCCTGCCATCTTAGTGTCTCCACACCAGCTTACCGCGAACGCAGAGTGACAGTGACAGACACGTATCAGCTTACTATAATAACACCTAGCCCGGCACGCTGAATAATCCGCCATTTGCTTCACAACACGGTAAATAAGTATTGTCATGTTACACGAGGAGGCGCAGAAAGCTTCGTCTCCTGACCGTAACTGTTTGGCAGACGCGTAATTGAGCTCGACGTCTTGGCGGGAGCTGCTGTGGGTGGCGCCGCGTGCCAGAGAACAGACGCCGAGCGACAAACGTGTGGAATCACAGTGGCAAATATGCTATCTGTCTTCGCTTCACATGTGCTGGGAGTGCTGCTTTTTTTTTTTCTCCTCGCTGTCTCCCTACCTACGGTACAGTATCTCTCCTCTCTCACACAAATTAACAAGTCCTCCAGCAGCCTTAAGCCTGGAAACACCCGCCTGCTGATCTTTCTCCCCTTCTTTTCATCTCCTCCCATCCTCCCTCAAATCTCTTTCTGTCCTCTTTAGTCCCTCTTTCCCTCCCTACCTTCTCATCATCTTCTTCCTTCCAGCATCCTCCTAACCCCCTCCTCTCTCTCTCTCTCTCTCTCTATGTCTCTCGCTGTCTTTGTAGGTATTTCCCTTGCTGATGTTGTCCATTGAGAGCCGGTGATTGTCTGTGGGTGAGAGCAGAGGAGAAGAGTGGAGCCGATTACTGCAATGCAGAGCAACCAAACAACGCTATGCCGCTGCAGCACATGACGTGTGTTTGCATGTGCATTTGTATGTACAGTCCGTGTACATATTGACGTGGACTTCTTGTTTACTTGTGCATTCGCGTTTGTCTATAGAACGTGTGCACACATTCGTGGGGCGGCCGATACAATAATGTAAATGTTTGCGTGCGCGTTTGTAAGAGATGACCAGCTCAACCACAACTATTTGTCATGCCCAAACACCAAAGCTTCTGCAGCTATGCACCATGACTTTTAAATAGATCTCTTTTTCACCGACATCAAACCATGCCCAACTGTGCATTTTTAATACCCTGCGTGTTTATGCGAGGAAGAATATGGTTTCATGCTCAGAAAAGGATCCGCCTAAATCTATCACGCGAAATGCCAGTGTTTTAATCAGGCTAATTGTCCAGCTCCTTCGCTGGGCCTCTGCCATCTCTGCTTAACCGTTGCCACAGCCGCACTGTTTTGTTTTTTTTTTTCCTTTTTTTTTTTCTAAAGGAATAAATGACACAGCGGTGGAGGAAGAGCGAGAGGCAATCTAAGCCACAGAGGCCCACAGGCGTTTGAAGTCTAAAGACTCTTTCATCCTCGACTCTGGGAAATGAATGATTTTTTTCACAGTGACAGGACAGCTCTGACAGGACCCAAACACATGAACCATGGCAAAGCTGTCAGATAGTCAAACACACGCGCGTACACGCGCCGATACAGGGAAACACGAGCGCCGGAATACAAACACACACGCGCGCGGCAGATGGAACATGTCCAGAAGTGTCACAGAAATCAGGCGGCGAGAGGACTGAGGGGGTGAGAAAGGAGCGTTACCAAAAGTGAAAAAGAGAGGAAGAATATGCTATAATTAGTCGTTTGTTGCTTTAACTGGCATTTAGTTTTAACTGGGCTTCTTTGTCTGGAGACACAATGGGGCTGATGTGGCATGAGTGAACTACACAGCTTAGAGGATTAAGGCTGGACTGAGGCTGTGGCGCCGCGCTCACTCTCTCGGCTTCACACACACACACACATGAACACACTCTCAAACCTGGGTTCACACTTTCCTTAAACACACACACCTACAGACAAAGGCACATCCCGCTGTAGTCCCGTGTGTGCTCACACACACACACAGACGCACCCGCCGGGGGATTATCTGTGCAACAGAGTTCTGAACACTGTGAGTGAGGAGGCGTCTGAAGAACTGCTCTCATCACAGAAGGATGGAAAGAGCACAGCAGAGGGAAAAAAAAAACAAAAAACACACGCACGGCACGTACGCACACACACACGTACACACACTTCAGTGTGAGCTACCTGTGTGTTGAGCAGCATATAGAACAGCAGCTCTCCGTGCCCATCCTGTGAGGCTGAGCTGACAGCCAGAGCAACCGGAGAGAAGGAGGGAAGGAGAAGTAGAGGAGAGAAGAAAGAACAAAAGAGAAAGGTGAGGAGGAGGAGAGGAATAAAGTGCCACAGTGAAAGAGGAGAGACAAAAGGGGAGCGAATCAAACGGAGAGATGAAAGGAGGATGGGAGAGGGAAGATGGAGGAAATCATTTTGAAAGAAACAGAGAGCGATACGAAGGCACTGACGACCTTGGCCTCGGGGGCCACCGGCCTTACTTTGTCCTTATTGCACAAATAGATTGTATTGATTTTATACCCATTAATGTGGTAGATTTCACACTATTAGCTTCCATCTTCATCCTTTAGTGAGAGGAACCCTGCAGGCTCTCAGCTTTGCTCAACTCTCATCTGATCTCTCCAACACGCTGCGTGGACAAGCTTACAGGCTTAGTACACCTCGAGCCGTTCCTTTCATGCACCATTACAGCGAAGGAAACAGGGAGAGTGAGTGTGCATTCATGGGGGTGAGGGCGTGTGTGTGTGTGTCCATGCGTTACACAGCAGCTGCCATCGCAAGGTTTTTACGTAGCACCCTTTATTGTATTTCGTGGGTCGGCGGTAAGAAGGCTGAACCAGATGCAGAATCATCCTATACATTAATATAACATGATCCCTTACAGGAGAGCTTCAACACGCAAAAACTAAGAATAAATATATTCACAACTGCCTCTACTATTGGTAGGAGATGAAAGCATAAAAAGGTACCTCCGTAAAAGATAATAATTGATAGTTGATAGAAGTGTCTGTCTTTTTTTTCTCTTTTTTTTGGACAAAAAAAAAGCCTTCATCTTGTGTTTTTGTCCATTGTTGTTTTTTTTGTATGTTTTTTTTGCCATTCAATTTTTCCTCTGAGAAATACTTAAAAATCAATACAATAACCTCGGTGCCTTTGTCCGATCAAAGAAAAACGTGGAGCAGAGGTCCTCGCGGCCTCGTTAAGTCCGGGGTGATTAAGAAATCCAAAACACGTCCGTTGCGACTATGTCCTTCCTTGTATGTTCGGCCTTTACTTTGTGTTTGTCTTGCGTTCAAAAAAAATAATTTCTATATCCTTTTTCCTCCATAAAAGCTTTTTTTTCCCCCATTCCCTTTCACACAGCACCAACTCACCACCCTTTTTCCTGGATAAAGGAAAACGTCCTTCATCTAGCCCTGTAAAAAGTCAACTGGATGTACGGTAAGCAAATTAAGTTAACTGGATGAGATCAAAATGAACTGAACTGCATACAAACGACTCCGATATTGACTGGGTATATTATTATTTTTGGCTCATCCAGGGAATGCAATTATTTCGGCGGCTTTGATTGGTTTTAGTCTCTTGTCGTCCATCAGCGTCCCACCCGTTGGTAGTCAAACCTCTTTGTTTAGATAAATAGATCTGTATTCATAGAAAAATAAGCATTGACCACACTGCTGGCTGTTCATTGCTAAGGCACTTGGCTGTTTTCAGTCGTCTCGTTTCTCTCCCTCTCGCTTTCGTTTCTGTTGTTCCTCCGTTCGTACGTGTCCCGCTCCACGTCACAGTTCATGACTCCGTGTTTGATGTTTGCAAAGACCTATTTTTTTTGCGTGTGTGCGTGTGTGTTTCACCTTGACGCAGGTCTTTTGAGAATGATAATGTGACCGTTTTATGCCCATCTCCGCTGCCGCCGAACGTGTCACGTCTCTCCCTCATCGTGGTGCTGAGTAGAAAAAAAACAACAACAAAAAAAAAAAACAGAGCCCGATAGCCTCGGAGCTTTACGATTGCGAGGCGTTAAATGGAGGGAAGGAAAAAAAAAAATACTGTGTAGTAGCTGCAGCTGAAGTTTTTTTGCCTCCAGGCAGAGATCTGGGATCAGCTAATCCTCGCCAAATACCAACCTATCCGCCAGAAGTGAGGGGGAAAAAAATACAAAAAAAAAAAAAAACTGACCTCAGCTCGTTATCCAGGAATAAACATAGTGTGTAGTGTAGTCCCGCTCCCCCACAGGCTCCTCTCAAAGCCATGCCAGCCTCTGTACAGGAGTCATTGTTACCGGATGATTCATCGCCGGCGAGGGAGATGATGAGGGAAAACGAGAGGAGAGGGGTAGCGGGAGGAGGGAGAGGAGGAGGAGGAAGAGTGTTAAAACTGGTACGAGCGGTCCAGCACCTCCATGTAGTCTGGTGTGGTCCTCAGCCTGGCTCTCTGCTCCCCTGCCCCCTGCTCACCCGGGCTGCTGCCGCCGCCTCCTCCCCCAGCTGCCACCGAGCTGGTGGTGGTGACCACGAGCGTCTGGTCTGGTCTCGCTTCCTGTTTGGAGTCCTGGGGGTGCGGGTAGCGGGGCGGCGGCCTCGCGTACCTGTCCGGCAGGTCCCTGAACTCGGGTGCGGGGAGCCTGAAGAGGCAGTCCACCAGCTCCACCTTGGGCGTGGGGCCCTGGCTGTCGATCACTGTCGGGCAGAGGATGCCGTTCCCGTGCAGGCCGGCTAGCGGGCCCATGGCCCCGGTGACGGTGTCTATGGGCGACGAGGTCACCTCCAGAGTCCACTCCCTCTCATTCTCCTCCGCCGAGCAGTATCCGGCCTCGTTCTCGCCGGATGCCGCGAACGTCTGCTGTTGCTGCTGCTGCGGCCGCCGTTTCACCGCCGCATCCTGCTCCTCCTTGTAGATGGCGTTGCCGCACGGGTGCAAGGTCGCGGCAGGGTCAGGGCCTTTCGAAGCCGCCGCCTCTGGGGAGAGGATGGTGTCGTAGACGTGGTTGTGCTCGGGCAGCGGCAGAGGCGGCGTCTCTGGGAGGCCGTGGTGGTGGTGGTGATGGTGGTGGTGGTGGTGCGACTGCTCGGTGAAGATCCCGCACTCCATCTGGATGCCGGCCAAGTCCACCTCTCCCTGCCGGCGGAACGGCAGCTTGTCCCGCCGCCTCAGGGCATAGGCGATCAGCGCCGCCGCCGCGAAAAAGGCAGAGACAAACAGCACCAGCAGGCTGAGCACCAGCACGGACAGCGGGATCGAGTCCTTCCCCGGGGGGATCAGGGGACCCAGGCCCGCGCCGGGGTAGCCGACCGACACGCCTCCACCCGGCGCCGGCGAAGTGGCCGCCCGCTCCTCCGGCTCCTTGTCCTCTTGGGGCTCCAGCTCAGGGCAGAGCAGCTCCATAGACAGGGACCGGAGGTCCACCCCTTGGGTCTTCTCCGGCGAATGACAAACCACCTCCCCCACCACCACCACTGCGCTGAGCCCCTCCAGCCAACGCTTCAGCGGCGCCGCGTCGCAGTTGCACTCCCACGGGTTCTGCTGCAGGTCCACCTGGAGGGATACATAACACCACAGCGCGTTGTCATCTTGTAATGGGCCACTAATTACTGGCCTGCCTTGCGCTAACAATTCATAATTCACTTTTTTTGTAGAGTGAAAACACAAAAAGGACAATTCTGCTGACGTCCTCGTGAATGTATATTAGTGACTTTGACTCTCGTGTTGCAGGATAAGCCGTTAGTTATCACTCTAATGAGATGACAACAAGAAAAATGATGTTTTCTCTGCTACCTTTGCCTTTTCATGAGCAAGACTATAAGCATAATGAGTGTAATATAATATAGCTCTCCACTATGGCCAGTGTTTCTATCTCCTTTTTTTAAAAAAATTATTTTAGTTTTAACTTTGCAGAAGATGAAAAGATTTGATTACTTTGAATAATGTTATTATGGGGTCAAGCCACTGTAGCGCTTATGGTTTCGATAAGTGAATGGCTTTGCGAAAAGCACAACATAATCTCAATAGAAGGCTAAGATCTAAGCAGTGACTAATAGACCTTTTTCTCACAGGTGCCGTGTTGACATGAAATTGTAGGTAAACACAGGTGTTACAAATGATACTAATTAATGTTCTGTTCCATTCGGATCAAACGGAGTCAGGGTTTGCTGCCCTTGCACGTGTGTCGGCTCGCTGGAAAAAGGCTCCGCTACGCTAAACGGAACAAAACCTTCAACTTCCACCGCCTGCAACCGCTCCCTAAAACCTTCCCGCGTGTACCGGAGCTGGGGGATTTCAATTTACAGCAAAAACCACTCAGTTTACATGAGATAAAAAAAAATAAGGGGGAAAAAAAGAAAAATTCAGGTTTGTGCGTCAAGTGCATGAGAATATCCCAACACTTTTGTTTTTAACAATGGATGGGAAGTGATGTAACGCTCCCCTGCTGCTGCTGTAATCCAATAGGTACGTGCGTATGTAAATCCGTTTTCTCATTGCCAACCATTGTGCGTCCTTCGACTCAAATATTCAGTTTGCCTCACTTCGAGGGAAAAAAAAAGAAAAAAAAAGGCTAAAGCTGATTATGCATAAAAGGAATCACTTACATCACACTGTATTGTCTGCAGAAGTGATCTGTTCCATATCTTTAGCAATAAAAAGCTGATATTCTCTTGTCATGCTAATTTTGTTTAGGCCCTCTCCATGGCTTGCTTTTTTTACTTTTTTTTTTTGTAATTTTTTATTTTTCAAATGAATCAGCATTGCTGTTGTGAAAGCCATTGTACGACAACTTCCTCGCATTGAACAACACGATGCTCCTTCGCTGCATTGAAGTACAGTAAGCCCACTGAGGGCTTTTGTGTGGCTTTGATAATGACATAATTGCGACTGGAGGGTGAGTAGAAACAACACTCGGTGTGAACTCTTAAAGATCCAGTTTTCTGGGTTTCAGCATGACTGAGACACAGTAAAACGTGAGGTTTGTGATATTTTTAATGAACAGCGTGACCAAAATGTCTTTTCCCCAAACTTTTTTTTTATATGTATCTAGGTTGACACAGCGGGTGAACTGAGAGCAGTAGCAACCCTGCAAACTTTTTATTACGACAATCAAACCATATAAACTCAGAGCTTCTACCCTCAAGCCACGGAATGAGGTCACTGCCATCGTTCTCGCTAATTCACTAATTATTACTTGTTTAAGCGACTATTTATTGCACGAACTGGATGCACTAGACTTCTCCGTGATTGCGCCTGATGTGATTACATGTGACAAATCAAACTTTGATTGACATCCGATTGAAACCCTCGATTGCTGAGGTATTGTCTGCGTTCATGTGGAACCCGAGGGCTCTGTCCCCTTTTCCTTTGCGAGCATCTGTCCAACATGTCCAATACTGTTTACAATCGATGTGCCCGCTCACCAAAAGTGCGATTAGCTGTCAACTTGCTGTCAGCCGTAAGGAGAAACTGCAGGACCTCACTTAGCCCGACAGGTGTAAAATCATTGCACTTGAAAAGTCACATATGGTATGTTAATGAAAAGTAGTAGTGGCAAAAAGAGTCATATTTGACTAATTTAAGCCTAAGTCTATGACTGTCATTTTATACTTTTATACAACTCATTTAAGCCCAGATTTGGTTATGCATCTAATGTTTCCATTTTGTACTATTTTCTTTGCAGAAAATATCATTTTAATGGCTGTTATTGTTGCCGCTTGCACAAATATTCCCATAAACAAAAACCTATTTATCCCATGTACAAAATTCTTTTTGGGGGGGGGGGGATTATTCTAGAGACTTGAATAATTAATTAGATATACACATGTCAGGGTTGAATATCATAATAATATATATCTAAATAAAATGACTCTTTCTCCACATTCTCAGGAGGAAGAGACAGGAAGTCAATGGTGTCACATGACAGGAAGTACTTAGAAAATTAAATTTTTTTTTTTGCTTAAAACCTTTTGTCTAATTTGTTTGCTATCGTGCCATTAGAAAATAAGTCATGAGTAACATTTCAATTTTTTATTTTAAGTATAAAAGGACAGTCATAGACTTAAAGGCTCATAGGCTTCAATGGGTTTGCAGTTTTGCACTTGTATTATATTGTACTGTTTTTCGATGCAGCTCGTGATTACATTCAGGGATAAATCCACGAGTAACATGAAAACCTCTTCTGCCATAAAATATACTTAGCTCGACTTAAATGATGGCATCAATTTGAGACGGGAGCTGCCATGCCTGAGCCGCAGAAGAGTAAATTTGCTCTTGTGGGTTTATCATTATTATGGAGATCAAGGTTCAAGCAATAATGTTCCAGATTTTATTTGGAGGCTATAAAAACATCACATCAAGAGAGAAATTCAGGATGTTCTCACTGAGCTGTGTGTCTAATAATTGATCACTTTGCCAAAATAGCAATATTCTCAAAACAGCTTGAGTTAGTTTACAGAAATATAGTCAATGCAAGCAGGGTTTTGGTGTTTTCTGATTGCGAGGAGTTTTGCTGGAGTCTCTGGTGGCGTGATGCGCCTGAGCTCCATGCTGATGGATGCGTTTCATTGTCTTTTTGAATAATGCGTTGAAAATAAGAGTCCATTTAAAGAAGAGTACAGCAGCACATCAGCAAAAAAAACAAAAAAACAACAACACAATGTTGTTGTTTTCCCTGAAAAATATCGGAAAACTGTCCCTGTGGCTGCATTATATGTCAAATGTTAGGCACAGGGAGCCAGAGAAATGCATCAAAGGAATTCACTCTAGCGTTGTTAGATTTCATCGGTGCATGATGTTGAGTGCGGTATTTTTTTTTTCCTAAGTGTTGTAATTTACTTTCATAGTGTACTCACGCTTAGATAGTGATTTCCCATATTTCCCAGAGCGACTTCAACAACCCCTTGAGAGGGGGCATGAACTTGTTCTATCCAGTGGTTTGTGTTTCATGTAGGTGGAGAGAGAGAGAGAGAGAGAGAGAGAGAGAGATAGTAATAGTGAAAAGCAAGAGTTTCTGGCCCATTGAGGCTACTGTCAGTAGAGAAATTGGTGTCTCTGCCTCTGTGTGATTGTTGAACATCAGTGTAACACAGTGAGTCTGGAACGAAGCCCCTTGATCTTTTATTCTGACGAAAAACAAACTGACTTTTTAAATGCTGCCATTCTAGATCTATTTTCTGTGTTCGAAATGCGTCACAACCATGAAAAAACTGCCCTTTTACATTCACAATTACCACATTTAAATAAATGTTAATAACTAAGCGGCATCTGCGTTGCATCTTAAATGCTCGAAGATAAATATTTGTTTGAATACGGCACAATTTTTCCAGAACAACACTAAAGAGAAAAACCCATTTCACTCAGCTGGATAACAATTAACTTATTGCTATGTGATTGGAAATGCTAGTAAATACCATAATGAAATAATAATGGTACTAATTATGTCAGGCCATATCACCCACCTCTCCAGATAATTGAATACAAATGGTTGTTCTTTGTTCTCGGTACTAAATTACTTTTAATTTTCTTCCAGTAATGATTAATTACAGCACGGTAAACTGGTCTTAACAGCATTTACTGCAAAATCACTGAGACAGTTGATGAGATTAAAGTCCATCTCCCGCCCTGAAACTGAAAACACATTTGTGCGCTTGCCAGAAAGACGCCAGACGTCAAACTGCTAAAAGCCTGGAGGTTCGCAGGTGATTTCATTGAGACTCTATTAAAGCCGAAAACACCTGTCGCGGCCGTGCAAGTGCAAGAGAAATCTTACTTGCTTATGAGAAAATATATCTTAAATGTTTTAAGCTGATATAAAACATACAGTAAGAGGTTTTATTGACAGTTTGGTAATCTGTTAATAGCCATTTCTAATTTGATTTGGAAAGAAGTTGAGTAAGTACTTGTTTTCTACAAAGCTATACTCAATTTAAGAAGTGAATCGATGTTAATTCTATTAACTTGGTCCATGTTGATGCTCATCTGAACATCATTTGACTATCAGAGTCGCTGGCAAGCTATGGGCATCAATGACAGAAACACAGGCCACGCCTCAGTATTTAAACTGTTCCCAGCATCGTGGCCATTCTGATTTGTCATATATATATATATATATATATATATATATATATATATATATATATATATATGACAGGCTACAACAAGGATTCCAAATAAGTCTGCTCCAGACCCTTTTATCTCTGCTTTCAGCTGACTCAGAGACAAACATCTGAAATCTTAAATTAAAGCAGCTATAATCAGTATTTTTATGCTAACAAAGGATAACACACAGGGAAGATTCACCTGACTCCCCTCAGCTCTCCGGCGGTTTAGAGACACTTTTAAAAAAGCTCTAAAGACCCAGTGGGTGTCACTCGCTCTGCACCAAACGGCAGACATGCAAAGTTATTATTTTAGCTGCTGATCACAGTGGAGCATTTAGCAGCTAAATAATCAGATATATGCATGTTGGTCGATAGCGAAGCAGAGCTAAAAGGAGATTGAATATGGATTTACATTCTTCAAGTTTGCTCAGGCTATGCTGGATGTGTAATAAGGAAACTGTGATAACAAGTTTTCCAAACGGCGATAGTCTCGCTGTTGTTTTTGCAAGTCCCCCCCCCCTCCTCCTCCATTGCATCCCAAGTGGCCAAGAAAAATCAGTTACTGCAAGTTTAAAGGTTAATTTGAAAACTTGTGCTGCTTGCTCCAATATACATTGTTTTGCCAGCGTTGCGTTTCCCAAATTTCAACTAAGTAGATGGTGAGTTTGCATCTGTGTAGTCAGCGTGGACGCATTTATTAGAATAATACGCAGGTCGAAAATATCATAACTTAATTAGCAAAATGTGGTTCCCACAGTATTCTGGGAACGCTTGTTCTCGGCTCTGGGAACATTTTATTGAACTTGCATGCATAACGTTACTAGATATTAAAACTGCAAGCTCCTCTGACGTAAAGCCAACATTACTGTGACAATGTTCCTACAATGTTTCATTGAACTGAAACATTTGCACAACCTTCTTAGAATGCAGCAAACAGCAACCTGGAATGAATGTTTCTGGAACATGAAGGGAATTTTTTAGTTTAAGATGGGTAATTTACCCTTTACACTGCGAAATAGTACTCTTACTTAAATAACATGGATATAATGCTATGAGGCTAATGATATGAGTGTTAAGATTCATGAAGCAATGCATAATATTCCAGATTCTATTGTAGGTATATACCTAACAGATTGATGATATATTATTGCCAGTTCAAGCTATGCCGGGCATTAAATCCACTGGTTTCTTGTCAAACCTGCCATCTGTGAATACCGTTTTTTTATCTGACAGCACACAAGCTGAGCTGTGGCTGCTGGCGGGTTTCTTGATTGTGAACGACGAGAGAATGCCGCTCTACTACACAGCAAATCCTTTGCATTTACCGAGAAACGCACTCTGACACTTATGTCCCGAGCGCCACATATTTCTGGCATCCACTCAGACGCCAAGACACCTGACTTGATATCTCTTTATATTTCTTTTTTCCACCGGCTTCTAAAGGAAACCTTGTGGTGCTATTGAGAAATTAAAGACACCATTAATATTTTACATTTCTCTTTGAAGCCTCACTGTTTTGCCTTTTTAAACAACAGGGAGGTATTTTCATAAATACTGTATTACTGCATGTATGTGGGAGTAACGCTATAATCCTGTTCTTGATGTGGACAATGACTCTAAGCTATACATGCTGCTGCTTTATGACTAACAAAATGGACTGTTATTTCTTTTTTTTTTTTCTTTTTTACAGCAGCTGCTTCACCCTGCTTCCCTTTGATTTTACTGTGCAAACCCTGGCTCCGAAAACACACGCCAGCGCCCAGAAATCCCACTTCCCGGGCTTCAAACGGGCCAGCGGTGAGTTAACAGGTGATATTGTTGTTACATTAATTTCTGCAGTCCATTGCGGCTCCGTCGGAGTGTTAACAACCTTGGTAAATGAGCGAATTCAATTACTTTGCCGCTGATTTTTCGCGCATTTCAGCGGCGATACCGGTGGGCCTTTCTTCTGAATGCTTTAATGACATCGGAGGCCAAAAACCATAATGCACTTCCGCACGGTTCCTCCGGCTCCGGTGAACCGCCGTCATCCGACCCCTGAGCAAAGGTTTTAGAAACAGCCATCGAGCTGCCAGCCTCGCCCACACCAGCTCGGATTAGGAATTTTTCACGGCGCTACGTGAAACGGAAATTCACAGTGACATTTGGGCTATTCAACACCCACCTTACTTCGTTCTACCCCGGCTGTCTAAAAAAAGCCCGGTACACTGAATTCGCTCAAGTGAGAGGAGGCAGGATGGAGAAATGGAATTCCTCGGGCATGGGCGAGTTGTGTACAGAAATCAGTCAAACGTGCGCGCGGCAAGGTCGAACGCCAACTGTGAACTCAGCTCGTTGCTGCGGTTTATACAGTACTTAGAGGTTTGCCGAGTGCGCCCGTGCTCGCAAACTTGAGGGGTTCAGCTTTCTCCGGTTTAGCTGCTGATTTATTAAGACCACTTATGCAAATCAAGTCAATTGCAATTTCCCAATTAGAATACCTGAGGCGCAGCCGTAGTCCCACATGCCACAGCAGAGCTCTCTAAACAACAGATGATGCAGATGATGCAGCTGTGCCAGGGGCCAGGAGATCAGGGGCTGCCAGAAGTTTTAAACGCGGCTTCATCCAAGACTTCATTCTGTTTTAGGTTATTTCATTAAGCTGTGATAGTATAGGGTGCCTTGGCAATCTATTCAAAATCATCTAAAAAAAAATGCATTTTTTGGACTAAATTTGCTTTAAAAAAAGAAAAGAAAAGCCTCTTGCTGGTTATATCACTCATTCATGCACTTGCATTTTTTCTCATGCATTTTTTTTTGTTGTTTTACCATTCACCACCTGTGTTGAAATCTACCACATTTCCATCAGTGAACACAAGTCCTGAATTGTTTTTTTTTGCACCAACCTGTACCAGTCCGGTGAGGTGCTCCAGCACGCCCTCCATAGGGAGATGCAGGAGGTGGTTGTTCCTCAGATTGAGGCGCGCCAGGTTCACGCCGGAAAAGACGCCGAGAGGAAGACTCCGTAGCAGGTTGGTGTTGAGGAAGAGCAGCTGGAGGGAGGGCATGGAGTCAAAAGTCCCCCGGTCCACCTCGCGGATCTCGTTGTACTCGAAGTAAAGGTACCTGGAGGAGAGAAGAGGCCGGGGTTACGGCGTCTTCATATACATGCAAACCGATGTGGAATCACGGGAATAGGGTGTAAAACGAGGCACAGTCGTGTTAAAGGAAACCATCTCTTAGTATTTATTGATATCTGACAGCAAAGAAACATGAAATACAACATTAAAAATTCAGTCTTTGTTTTATAAATAAGTAATACTTTCTTCTTGGTTAGAACCCACTATGCATGCTCCCATTTAAAAATGACCAAGTTTGAACTATTAAGTATGTAGCTGATCTCCGCTGCATCCCAGTTTGATAACTATATAATTTAAAATTTCTTATTTTCCACTTTTGATGCAACTGATTAGTTGATCGGTAGTAGATGATATTGTGTGAATTTCAGCAGCTTACCCCTCCTTTGGCAGCTTTAAGAAGCTTAATTTAAAAGACCCAGTCATAGAAAGGGAGATTTTATTTCCTTTTTTTAATATAAGTACCATACAAATACTGTCCTATGTTTCTACAGAGAAATGCACACAGCCCATATGCCAGAACTACAGAACTCTACAGTCACAGCCCACTGACCATTCACAGCCATTCAAATCAGCCAATCAACCTGTTCTAGCTGCAGAGAGAAGCTTGAGAGAAGGGATGGATGGATGAACCTATATGGCATTTTAACCCACAAACATACGTTGTGAGGGATATGAAAAAATAAATAAATAAAATAAAACCCAGGAAATGTCCACAACATGGGACCTTTAAGGGATTTTTTTTTATTAAAGAAGCGAGTGCAAACTGAGGGAGAAGAAGTATTAGTCAAGAATTTTCCTTGCATTGAGTTGCATTAGATGACCTGATATTTTCCCATTATTATTAACTATAAGTAATAGGTCCAGTTTAAATTACTTACACTCACTTGCCCTAGAGTCACTAACAAAGGCTAACGAGAGGTTAAGAGGAAGATTATTTGAATGTCCTGAGAGGATCTTTATTATTGATTAATAGTCAAATGAATGGGTCTGTGGATTTTCTGAGCTTTATCTTAAATTATACAGACATTGGGCGTAGGAAATAAGAGCACAATCACACCCTCACTATTTATACAGCAAGGCATGAAAGCTGACCCTCATCAAACACCAATGTTTAATTCAGAGAATAAATACGATTACTGCCTGTAGATATTTGCTAAGGTTTGTATACGTTATTTGCAGACTTATCTGTGTAAGCTTAATCTGACAATAATACATATGCATCATTGTGATTTTTTTTATATAATAAGCCTTTTCTCAAAAGCAAATTCCTGGCATCATACAGATGTCTCACCGCCTTATCAACACCTCTCTAAGCAAATGCAAAAAAAAAAAAAAAAAAAAATTAATTTTCATGTTGTCACTCAGGCTCACACCTCGACTGAAGCGCACCATCAGGCAGCGTGACTAACGAATGACACTCCTGTAAGAGAATGGGCACCTTTCGTTTCAATCAGACTCTGGCAGAATGGTAATCAAAAAGTTCTAGCTCTGTGCTATGCTGCTATTACAGTTAAATTAGTTTCCACATGCTTAACACAAAACCGGAGCTGACAGGCGGTTTCAGTTTATGAATTAAGCTTGAGGTGCGTCAAAACTGGCATGCTTGAAATGCTATCAGTGATCCAATAGAACTCAAAAGAAAAAAAAAATCCAAAAAGGTTGTACCGTAGATTCTGCAGCCCCAGGAACATGTCAGGGCTGAGCCTCTCCAGGTTGTTCCCGCTTAGGAAGAGGCTCCTCAGGCTCGTCAGGCTGGAGAAGGCCCCCTCCTGGAGGTAGGAGATGCGGTTGTTCCCCAGGTGGAGCAGGTCGAGGCTGGAGAAATTCCAGAAATCCGTGCGGTAGATCCTCTGTATCAAGTTGCCGCTGAGATACAGCTTGCGGCCGTTGAGCGGTCGCGGCGTGAGCTGCGACACGTTGAGGAAGCCGCTCTCCTTGCAGTTGACGGTCAGGTCCAGGTCGGTGATGTGCAGGTTGCAGGTGCAGCCCAGGGGGCAGATGATGGGGATGGGGGGGTCGCGTCTGGTAGCCGGCCACAGGTGGGTTGGGCATCAGGCTGCGGGACGTCGGAGACGTCCTGGAGGGGCGGGGCCTCTTCGTAGGCCTCGGCTGCCTCTCCCTGTCTTTGCGCTCCGCCGAGGATGCCGAGGACGAGGTGGAGGAGGTGTGGGTGTTCTGGCGGGAGCCGTGGACCATCGAGGAGGGTTTAGTGGGCCTGACGCGGCCCGGCTGGGAGTTGGGTTTAGAATTGGGGGGCAGATGTTGCGGCTGCAACCCCCCCGACGGGCCGCCTCCTTCCGCTTGCAGCTCTTTATCTGGGAGGTCGGCGCACAGCTCCTTGCGGGGGATCTCCCTCAGGTCTTTGCCGTGGAGGTGAAAGGGATACTCGCAGGTAACCTCCCCGACCACGGCGGTGTAGGGGATCTGGCCCAGCCACTGCTGGAGCTGCACCGCCTCGCAGCCACAGTTCCACGGATTCTCCTCCAGCTGCAGCTCCATCAGGGAGCGGCCGACGTACTCCAGGGTCCCAGCATATGCCAGGCTCTTCAGACGGTTTCCCCGCAGGTCCAGATGAGTCAGAGACACAGATCTGCAGCAGGAGAAGAAAGAGGAAGTGGGGGGGGGGGGGGGTAAATGAAAGGACAATGCGATAGTGAACAAAAATAATCTCCCACACGTTCCATCACTGAGAAATCTGCTTTTTTATTTGATGATTTCCTACCCTTTATGGTAGGAAACAGTACGCCACCGCACAAACATTAATTCAACAACAGCGCAGATTGGCTAATTGTGCCTGACACTGATATTCCTCCAGATAAGTAGCATAGTTCTAAAGCTTTGCGGGTGCAGTGATCGGATCCGAACCTGAACAGATGAGCCGGCAAGACGGGGATCAAGTTGTCATTTAGGATCAGAACCCGGAGCTTGTAGAGGAACCTCAAAGCGCCGCTGTCTATCCGTTTGATCACATTGTAGTCGGCCTGCAGGTAGGAAAAAGTGTAAATCCGATGAACATGTACTTGCTGCAATTGGTAGACACGCTTAACTCGGCAGGAGAGCTGCAGCTCTTGCCAACTTCCCCTGGAAATAATGGCAAGGTTATATCACAGAGACCACCTGCTAGCCATTGACTATTTCTGTCACGGCTTAAATCATTTATTTTTCTTACTGTAATCTCAAGCAAACGTATCTATGAACCCGTCAATCACGGATAATCAGGACAGATTAATCTTACCTGGAGGTACTCCAGGGCCTCTAAACCGGCGAAGGTGTCGTTTCTGAAGACCTCCAGCTTGTTCTCATGGAGATAGAGGCGCCTCAGCTTGGCCAGACCGTGGAAAGCTCCCACTCGGATGTCCTGGAGCGCGTTGTTGCCAAGGTTCACCGACACCGCGTTGCCGAGGTGCAGGAACCCGTTGCTATAGAGACGCCTCAGCGAGTTCCTCTGGAGGTTGAGTTTGAAAGGGCGGACCCACGACTGTGACACCTGAATGATTAATTAGTGGTCTGATTAGTTATCTTATTAATTACACGAATTGAACAGTTAGAAACACCCATAAGGCACATTAGAGACAGGATATTAGACTTGGAGATACAGTATGTTAATGAGGCCGATCAACGCCCCGCCGTGACAGCGCAATAAGGTGCAGTTCTGCATGCGCCGCCATATAAACGGACGGGAGCGGCGGGTACCTGGCTGACGTTGGTGAAGCCCCGGCCGTCGCAGTGCACGTGCAGCACGCCTTCTTTGACCTCGCACGTGCACGGCTCGAAACACGGCTCGTCCACTTCCTCCTCGGAGTTGTCCACCAGAGGGGTGTGCGTGGACGTCGGGGTAGGGGTGGGGGTGTGTGATGCCCGTGACAGACGCACACACCCCAGGGCCATCGCCAGAGCGACCCACTGCATCCTCCTGCTTCTCCCTCTCAGCTCAGCAGCCTGGGGCTACAGGCCGGCATTAGCCCTTCACCGCACTGCATCGGGGGAGAGAGAAGGAGGCATGGACGCACACATGCATGCATACATTCAGACATATGTGCCAACACACGCGCACACACACACACACACACACACACACATACATGCGGTTAAAAGAGGGCAAACAGCCAGGGAAGAAACAGAAAAAAAAATAAAAAATTTCAGGATGAATCAGACTGATGATACATCACAAGCATACTAAAACAGACAGGAAATAAAAGTTAAATCACACAGACTGGAGCGCCATAGGGACAGAATTACATTACATTGGAATAATGATGTATAGGCCCACTGCAGGCACAAATGTGCAGTGATATGATGGGGCCATGGAAAAAACATATGTATGATGTATTCAGCGCGGGGTTAACGGAGCTTGTGATTTACAGGGTTTTGCATAAACAGGAGATATTGACATTAAAACAGCAAGCAGGACGTTTGTCTCAATGTCTGAATTCTAGTTTCAAATACTGACACTGCAAGTGCGAAAGAAAAACAAGAAGAAGAACACAAACACGTGGCCTAGTTCACCTGGGAATCAACACTTTATCATTTTCAGAGTGGCTTTTTGGACAAGTGGGTTGGATGAGGGTGGGGGTGGGGGTGGGTAGCCTGTGATGAATATATTCATCTGTATTCCCGAATGCCCGGCGAAGCTGAAATGTCACGCATGTGTTGTTTTAATGCATGCAATATGAATAATGGGTAAATGCAAATCAGATTCATAATGCTTCTGTCTAATGAACTGCTCCATTTAATAAGATGAAGGGCAATCAGAGAACAGAAGGATGAAGAGTGCAAAAAACACCCCATATTATAAATCAGCAGAATGTGGCGAGGTTATCAGCAGCCGTCGAGGTCCTGTCACAATCTCTATTGTGGTAATTGACGGCGGAGTGAAAGCGTCGCCGTGGATCAAAACTCCTCAAATTTTTCAAAAGCACCCGAGTGAGAGACAAGCGTGATGATGGCCACAAAACGTGGACTGATGGCGATGGAGACGGTGGCCGATGATGAAAATGGCGCCACAAACACGTTTGTTGATGGTTGCCCTGAAAAGAGACAAAACCAACAACAATGAAAAACTCAACCCATCTGAGAATCTTGCTCCTCTTAACTCTTAATGAGTCCCAAATTGGATAAACCGCCGCGATCTGCTCATACAACGCCGAACACTGCCATACGAAATGCAATAATGATCATGATGGTATGGTAGCTGTAATCATACGGCAATAATCTAACATCAGCGAGTTAGACAAGGAAGGCAGCAGTGAAAACATCACCGCCCGGGAGAGGAAGAGCAATCACAGAGATGATTATGACGGGGAAGATGAAGGGAGAGGTGGGAAAAAAAAAACGAGGAGGGAGGAGGAGGAGGAGGAGGAAAATGGGAACTAGGCAAAGGAATGGAGTAAAGGAGAGACACAGGCAGATAAAGGAAGAGTAATGGGCAGTGAGTAGGTACAGAGAAAGAGGAAATGGGTGAGGTGGCAGAGGGGGGAGAGAGAGAGAGGAATGGGATTGCATAAGCAGTAGGAAGTCAGTCAAGGCTGCCACTCAGGATGAGAGCTCACAGTGAAACAGCTGAAATCTGATATCGATTACATCAAGGCCCTCCTCTCGCCCTGCACACAGTGTACGCCGGGCCTCGCAGAGAAACCGGCGCCGGAGCCAGGTTACATGCGCAAAAAAAAAAGAAGAGGAAGAAGAAGAAAAAAAAAAACAATGCGAGAAAGGTCACAGCATATCCAGGAAGAATTCTTTTATGGGCCTGCCAAGCACAGAAACGGGGAGCTAGACATGTGTGGATGCTTTCATAAGAGACTGGGTGTAATGCAGCAGCACTTGTTGGACAAGGCAACGATTCTTACACAAGCGTGAACACAAGTGGAAAAGAAAAATACAAACACCTCCCCCCCCCCCTCCCCCCCCTCCTCTCTCCTGTAAGACAGGTCAAATTCACCCACTAGATTAGAGCATCTATGCCTCAGGACAATCGAGGCTAACAAATCGGAATACTATAAGGAATACAATCCATTCAGAGTCCCGGCAGGTCTTTGGTTGGTGGGGGGAGATAGAGAAAAGGGAGAGAGAGTTACGCAGTTGTCCAAGAAAAAGCGTTGTTTATTGCTGGGCCCGAAGCTCCCTGTACAGAGGGAGATCAATACCGAGTCCAGATAGACCACTGGGATCCCTCCTGTTAAGATTCTGCTTTGGTGGACGGCCATCTCTCCTTAATCAGAGCGAACACAGTCAACACTCAGGCTCTTTCCTCCAATCAGCAAGAGTGGACTAGTCAGCACTCGGCATAGCTCTGCATCATTATGGTAACAAGGAGCGAAAGGACTTATGTGTTGACTGCTGACAGCACAGCAGAATCTATAACTCTATCTGTCCGGGCTATCTGTCTGTCCATCCATCCATCCATCCATCCATCCGTCTTTCTGTGTTTCAGTCCATCTGAAAACAGGCCGGACACAGGTGTGGCGTCCCTCCCTGTCTTTCCTTGAATTCTCTCTGGCTCTTAAGTTTTTTTTCCCTCCTCTCTCTCTCTCTTTCTCTCTCTCTCTCTCGCTTCTTCCCCCTTTTCTCTCCTTCCAGACCTGCTGCACACTGACGCAAGCGAACCAGAGATGACGGCCACTGCTTATTCTTCACCATATTATTCATGTCACATAATTCCCGTGTCTACCTCTCCCGTCCTCTCTCCGTCCGTCAGACTAACGGGGAGCCTTCGCCGAGCTTTTTTTTCCGCACGGGCCCCCCCCTCTCCCTGCTCACACAGACCCGCAACTGTCAGGCGAAGCAGCAGCAGCAACAGCAGCAACAGCAACGGCACAGATCAAATATATAGGGGGGCTATCATCAGCCTGGATAGCCCACAGCCCTTTCCAAGGAAATCAATTACCCCCACAGCATCGCAGCACACACACACACACACACACACTCACATTGTAATAGGTCCACAGAATTACGCCATGACCAATTAAACAGCCTAGTCATTAACGCAACCTATTAAGACATTTTACCAGGCTGTGTATGAAAATCCTCTGGCAGAGTAACGCAATCCAATTGCATTCCCCATTGTCTGTGTCTCCCCCAGCAGCCTCTGATTCCACACAGCGACGCTTAGCAGAGCAGGGATGCGGGTAATACTCACTGAGTCCGCCGCCAAAGAATTAAGGAACGACCGAGAAAACACTTTAGAGGCTGACTGTCGACATGTCGTTCACATTCAGCCGCACTCTTCTCTCCCTCTCTCTCTCTCTCTCTCTCTCTCTGAGGCGGATGGGGAGGGAGGGGAGGAGAGGAGAGGAGGGGGGGGGACGTGATAAGACTGCAATGAGGTGGAGGATAAAAACCGAGAGAGAGAGAGAGAGAGAGAGAGAGAGAGAGATTGGCTTTAGGATGCAGGTCCGCTTCTCACAGCGCAGCCCGTGGGAGCTGCGGCACTGGACCGCCGGACAGGCGTGCGCTGCGCGGCGCGGCGGAGTTGTAGCCCTGCGTAATGATGGAGAATCCTTCTCCTCCTCGTCTCCCAACACAACAACTGGGTAATTCATAGAGGAGAGAGGAGAAGAAGAAGAACAAGAAGAAGAAAGAGAAGAAAAGGAAGAAGAAAAAGTAGGAGAAGGCGGCGCCGGGAATTAATCGCGCAATAAAAAAAAAAAAATAGGCTGCGCGCAACTGTTAGTTGTGAGGCTGGTGCGAAGCGTGAAGCGGGGCGGGTTGCTCCCCCCCCACCCCAGTTGAGTTCAGCTCCTCATCATAAACAGATTACAGGATCCACAGAGTCACACAGACAATGAGGCCTATAAACTTTCCCGTCACGTTGCCCCGCGTTGTGCAGTCTGGTAAAAAAAAAGAAATACCCCGACTGTTCAGCTATACCGACAATAATTTATAATCTCATTAGTTTATTCATCTCTCCTCTTGCCCTTAAGCGCCGATTTTTCGTGAAACCCGGTGTGTGTTACCATGGCGACTCGTGCCAGCTGGCTTCGTCGCGCGCGCGCGCGCACACGCGGATGCGCGCATGCACACATAGGGTAGGGTGTGTGTGTAGTGGTGTGGGGGGTAACTCTGGTGACTTTTTTTATGAGGAAGAAACAGCCTGCGCGGCCTACATCAAAACACCTGTTCGTGCCAAATGGAGGCGGTGGGCGCAACAGATGCGCAAAGATTAAGCGCGATGAAACCCCCTCCTCCTCCTCCTCCTCGCGCAACCAACGCAGAATTTTGCTTTCCCCACGTCACATAAACAGCACCTGATCCACCAATAACGCTAACCCTAAGTGGCAGGTACAGACCCCTCGCGAGGCCCCGGGGTCCCCCCCCCCCCACATCAACCACGCGTGGATCATGGATCAATGGCGGGGCGTCAAGGACACGGCGTTTGAAAACAAGCGTTCAAAAAGAAGCTTCAAATATCAAGTCGGCCGCTTAAGGCCGAGATTTAATAACAACATGTCTTCCACATAACTGAGCTGAAAGTTCAATTTTCAGTTCAATTTCACATTGATTTCCACGTGCATTAAGGTGAATCACCTTGAGGAAATGGAGAGGCGCATCTCTCTCTCTCCGCCTCGCTCTCTCTCCTCCCTACAGCGGCGGAGGGGGGGGGGGGGGGGGGGGGGGGAGCTCTCCCTGCAGATTCCTATCAGGAACAGCAACGGAGACGCTTCCAGTAATATCAGGAAGATGTAGATGATGGTTATAGATTTCAGGGCTCTCAGGTGCATTAGGCTGGATTACAGCCTCTCCACAAGGCTACTAAACGCCTCTGCTTGTGCGACGTGTGCGCGGGCCTCCCCGGCGAACGCACGCGTCTGAAGAGATTGCTCCCAGACGTACACGCGTCTAAGTCCCCTATAACATGCAGCCGTGCAGCTCCGTTTAAATAGGTTCCGACAATGCATACAGGGCTTTTGCTGAGATGTTATTTTCAGCTTGGCTATGCCAGATCCGCGGTGAGGGTAATGTGATCCCAGACCTGAGGCTGTATCGTTTACCTCAGAGTGTAATAATGCCCTGTGATGGAAAATCTGGGGGAGAGAAACAGAGAGAGAGAGAAACAGAGAGAGAGAGAGAGAGAGAGAGAAAGCCCTGCTTTCCATCCTCACTGTGCTGGCGCTGAACCGTGGAGGCTCCCTAAATTAAGGAAAACAAACAGAGTAACTGAGAGAAGATGGTTATCAGGTGCCATCAGATACCTGTGTGCCCATTCTCTTGAGGGCGGTGGGGGGGGGGGGTGCAGACTTTTTGGGAGCGTTGATGGGGCCTCTCTCTCTAAAGTAGGGGATCTATTTATACTGGCCTAGTGCTGTCTGGAGGAGCTGTCCGGTGCTGAAATGGATGGCGACTCATGCTGTTTCGTTTCAGCTGCTTCTCCCTTTTCTTCCTCCTCCGCTTCTCGCCTCCTCCGAAGAGTTTTTTCCTTCCTCCCCTCTGAATTATTTCGTGTCAGATCGCGTTTTCCCTTCCATCTCACGCCCCATTCTTCCTCCCTTTCCTTCCTACTTTTCTCCCCCCTTACTTCGATTCTCCTGTGGGCTCCTTCAGACTGGTTAACATGCCATCCTTTCTTTGATTGCATCTCTTTTGCTTTCATCTTCCCTTTCTTCTCTAAGCACTTTGGGTATCAAGATAAAGCACTATAAATGTAATCCACTGTTATTATTATTACTATCCTCTAATGTGAACATATAGCAGGAAGTAGTCATCCCATTTGTGTGTGTGTATATATATATATATATATATATATATATATATATATATATATATATATATATATATATATATATATATATATATATATATATATATATATATATATATATATATATATATATATATCCAATTATACTTTTGTTTCACAAGATATCCACTGGGACTGCATGCTCTCTTACACACATCACACTCAAGAGTTGTGGACAAGCACACACACACTGACAAGAGCATGGCTCAGCCCTCTCCCCCTGCCAATCTACGGGTCAGAAAACCTCCTAACAGCTACACATTCACATAGTGTTGTGCTGTCCCTTAACATGTGTTTTGGCTCTTTGGGGCCAGCGCTGCCCCCGGTCTCTTGTTACTCAGTGGGATGAGGCACTCGAGAGGCAGGCAAGGGCAGCCCGCACCCTGTGGGAAAGGAGCAGGACACGACGGGAGGAGAGCAGGTAAGAGACGGGAGAGGGGGAAAAAAGAAAAGAAGCT
The DNA here is from genome assembly GCA_030544235.1 of Lepturacanthus savala. Classification (NCBI taxonomy): domain Eukaryota; kingdom Metazoa; phylum Chordata; class Actinopteri; order Scombriformes; family Trichiuridae; genus Lepturacanthus; species Lepturacanthus savala. The sequence goes on along the minus strand of CM060469.1, from coordinate 12,842,755 downwards.
GTTGAAATAGAGACAATGAGCAGTGGTGATTTAGAGGTTTTTCAAGGGCTGGCCGAGATGCATTTATTAAGGGACGGAGAGGGAGAGAAGTGAACAGATAGAGGGATAAATAGAGAATAGATGGGGGGGGGGGGGGGGGGGTGGCGGCCAAGGAAGCAGGTGGTTCTGTCATTAGCTCCAGATTAAAGTAGAGGGCAACTCCAGAGGACTCACCTCTGATTCACACAGTAGTACTGCAGGCAAGGACAAGCCTCCCGGGAGACATGACACACACACACACACACACACACGAGCACACATGAAGAAGACACAGTAGTGATTCACAGGATTACCCACAGGCTCATGAACACACACATGCACACTTATAGACATATAACGCCCCCTCCTCATTTACCATAAGATACACCCGTGACTCACGAGAACACGCCAACTCCCACACACACACACACACAAGAGCCACACAGAGGAAGCCCACGCAACACACACATACACTAACACACTCACACATACATACACATCGTTGAGCTAATTAATCAAATCTCCTGTTTTAATTAGGATTCAAATCAGTTGCTATGGGAACCTTGCCCCCTTGGAATCTTTGTAAAGACTCTCGTTGCTGCCGCTGCTGCTGCTGCCTCCAATGACTCTACAGGAAGCTGACCGAGGGGGACAAATTCATAATACCTACAATGATTCAGCTGGCTGCCTTCTACATTGTGTTTTCACACAGACACATTTTTCTTGGGATGCCGGAGACAGGCCCATAGCTACCAGTGAGGACACTGAGGTCATGTCCTTGGTATTTTTTATGAGCCTTTTTAGATTTTGGAATATACATGCATGTCTAAAAATGTTCCATTAAACTGACAAACGAGTTTACTGTACGGTGTGTTGTGACGCTGCAACACTTTACTACGAGACTTACTGACTCATATAGCCATCATCATATATTCCATAGACTGGATCCCACCTGACCTACACAATCAAAACAAGTATGACACACCGCAGGCACAAAAGCAGCAATCAAGATCTATTGACCTATATGATTTCAAAAGTCTGAACGTTTTGTGGCCAGAATCGATAAGTCTCCACGTTGACATTTTCAGCGGACATATTCACGGAGGGAAATAGGTTAACACGTTATCGGCTTCAGCTACCGTCGCCGGGCCTTGTGCTAAATATGTTTGCATGTATGAGAGAGAAGTGAGTCCCATCTGGGTCATTGTGTTGATGAAGATGATTTGAAATGACAAGATTTCCTGATTCCCTTTGCTGTCGAATACTGTACCTTCATGTGTCAGAATTTTTGCAGACTGGAAATGTAGAGGGACTGAAGCAGCAGCTGGGGAGCTGCAGGTCCAGTGATTAATACTAAAATATCTCAGTACAGATACCTGTGACACCTATTTACATTCACTGATCAATAATGAGAATTACCTATTTTATTGCAAAAAGAATTAGATTTATTAAGGGCATATTGGGTATTGATATATATTTCATTTAAAAACATATTACGCTTATGTATCTTTTCAACAATTTTATACAGCTTCTTTGAATATGTGTTTTTTAGCATTTGTTTATTGTTACAATACAGGTAAAAAGATGCTTCCACCACACAAGTTAAAGGAAAGGTTCACTCTTTTGTTTATTTTCAAAGAAATAAGGTTGATAATTAAATTATCATTTTCCAAAGAAAAAGAAATTACAGCACGTCTTTCTTCCTTTATATTAAACACACTGTTTTCGGTGGGACTTAGCAACCATCAAATTTTGAATTAATTGCTTCTATCCTCGCCTGGCTACTTCACACCCAAGAGTAAAAAAAAAAAAATTAAATAAATAAATTACGAGCTGGCCGGTAGATGACAGAACATTAGGTAAGCAGCATTCCTGGCTCCGAAAAGCACGGCTAACTGATTAATCAATGCTTGTGTCCCCATTGTGACATCATCAAGGGCAATAATTCTGAACAGCTTGTTTAGGCTTGTAAATCTAAATACTTCAGCACTGTATTTATGTCATTTTCCCCCCCAAGTGCCTATATAACATGCTATTTGTGACTTATCCTGCGTTGGATTCCACTCCATTTTTAATCTATGTTTTGGCACTGACAGTATTTCCTAAGTGTTTTCACTCTCAAAATGCATTAAAATGCATAGATTTACACTACAGTCTTTAAAAGTTTAAAGCACTACTCATGCTTGAGTATTTCTAGAGTCCTGGCTATGGTTATGGCCCGAGGTGCCTGATCTGAACTCCAACTTGGGCACAAAAGCTGAAAAAATTAGCATGCGTTAATACATTATACCTCACCGGGAAAAAAAGGCTGTGTGTGTTGCCAATAAAGAGGGAGGCTCATAGTTTGCAGAGGCCTATCCAATCGATCACGAATGCTGGCCTGCCAGTTCTGAAAAATGTTTTCATGTGGCGAGTCATATAAAAGCACTTCCGCACAGTCCTAATAGGCTGCTTATCCTCGCTATTACCACAGCTGTGCAATTTCAGCCCCTTAGCAATGGGTTTGTGCTCACACCAGCGCTGCTACAGTACAGTACGTGTGCAGTGAAAACATCATTCATAGTGATCAATAGGATGTGTTTGTGGCAAGAAATCTGCTCTGTGCTTCACTTTCTAGTAAGACTATTCTATCCGCATGCTGGACATTTAAGTTAATTTCGGGTTATATGGAGGTTTTCCTGTTAATAGTAAATCTACCTTCAGCATCTTGAACAACAATGGGACAGCGCCGCCTTCATCAGTCCAGAGTGCATCAGTTCAGGTGAAGGTTGGACCCGACGAATTCAAGGAAACCAGGGGAGGAGGAGGAAGAGGAGGGTGCCAAGTGAAGCCATTAAGGATACAGGAACTCAGGCGTGCGTCTGGCTCGCCAGTTGTCATGGTTGCACCGTTCATCACCTCTTTCCGCCGACAGAAGCCCAGGAGCAAATCAGATTGGCTTCAGACAGAGAGACACAGAGAGCGAGTTGGTGAGTGAGGGGGAGGACATATTGGCACAGTGGAGGGGTGAAATGCCAACACGCTGCAGAGGGGAGGCTGAGGAAGGGCACTGGACAAATGTCAATGTGGCTTATTAATGATAAGGTTTTTTTTAAAGGGACAATTCACCCCCATGATCCAAAATATTCTTACCTGTAGTACAGGTAAGAATGTGAAAGAAAAAACGAGTCCCTTTAAGGTCAATTTTAGCGCCTTTTATTCTTGTTCTTCAATGTATGTTTTAAATTGCGCCTTTTTCCATTTCTGGCTCTACCTTGCTCTCCTTTGTTAAAATAAACTATAATTTGCTTTGCTCTCTCTTCCATGTGGAATACTTCCAAATCTGTCAAGAGAATTAATGGTTTTTCAGTTCTTTTGGAAGCCTTTGAAATTCAGTGAAAAACACAGATTGGCAGTGTGTTAACTGAGCATCTACATGTTATACCAGCCTCAAAAATCAGGTGCAATAATTTGCACTGCATCCAACATGGGCTATCTCCAGACGTGGAAGGTAATGAATTACATTTACTGTAGTATGGAACTTAGGTACAGTTCTGAGGAACTTTCACTTTACTTGTGTATTTCCATGTAATGGTACTCTATACTTCCACACTACTGTATTGTAGAGGGAAATATTGTACTTTCTACTACATTTATCTGACAGATATAACTTCATTTTCAGATGCAGGTCTGACACAATGGATAATATAAAAAGCTTTTAGAATACAACCTAAAGAACTACTTTTACTGCAATACTTTAACTACAGTTGGCTGCTTATACTTATGTATTTTTATTAAATGTGACTTTTCATGCAGGACTTTTACTGAAGTAAAGGCAGTGGTGGAAGAATCATTTTGATTCTTTACTAGAGTAAATGTTGTAACAGTGTAATACTCCTTTACAAATAAAACCCTGAATTCAAAATGTTACTGGGAAATGTTATGGGAAAATACATACAATATATATAGTCTTATCAGCAAAATATACTTCTATTACAGTGTTATATTATTATAGTGGATTATATTTTAGTTTTATGAGTAACAAATACATGTAAGAGCATTTTCTTGTCATAGCTTGCAATGTGGAGCCAATTTAAGATACTTATATATATATATATATATATATATATATATATATATATATATATATATATATATATATATATATATATATATATGTTCTCTATGTTAAAAATAATTAGTAACTTTAATTGGCAAATGCGTGTAGTGGGCTAAAAACTAGAATATTTCCTTCTGAAATATAGTGTAAGCATAAAGTAGCATCAAATGGAAATACTCAAGTACAGTACAAGTATCTCACATGTGTACTCGAGTACTTGAATATACTTAGTTACAGGCTCAGAGTACTTCAACCACCACTGCCTGTGCCTGCCACCTAGCGGCATCCAACCCGACCAGCCCCTTCCACAGCCCCGTACAGGTGCACCGGGAGTCGGTGGGGGGTTCAATGGCAGTCATGTGGCGAGCTGACAGGACAATTCACGTCCCCGCCTCGGCGGAACATATTGGCTGAGGAGGAGACGCGAACCCAGTTACGACGTTTACCGACGGTGACATGTGGTCGGTCGGAACATCCTCAGTCATAATCAGGAACAGATGGCTGCAGCTGCTGGTGCGTCCAGGTGTCTCGTCCCCTCAGCTTTATTACAACGTTACGGCGTAACCACTCCTGAATGCACGTGTTCAACGGATAAACCACGCCCCCTCCCTGCCCCCTCGCGTCTCCAGTACCAATCAGAACGCGTTATACTCAAACGCGGAAGCCTCTCGGCGAATCACAGCGCGCCTCGTTGGACAGACCCTCGCGCTCACCAGGCCGCTCGTGCTGTCAGCAGGAAGGAAGGTAGGGACGCTTAGTTACCGCACCGGCTCCCTCAACTACTTTAAAAGTTTTAGTTCGTTTTTTTTCGAAATAAACCGTTAAAGCTTTGTTTTAATATAAAGAATAATTTTAATACGTTGGCATAAATACACCCGCTAACCCGTATGCGTGTTTATCTGTCTCCGTGTAAAGGATAGTGTTCCTTTTCATTCTCTGGCTGTTTTTTTACAGACTTCTGTGCTTCACGTGTGTTTGAGTCTTGCTTTTTTTGTTGTGTTGCTCCGACTCGGTCACATTTCAGCTGACATCCAGCTGAATAGGGCGAAACCACCAGACAGCCTGTGTCAATAGCTGTATTGTGGGCGCTGGCCGGTGTGTGACAGTTCAGGTTCAAACCTATAGGCCTCCGAGTCTTGTGAATCCGTGTTGTGTTGCTGGTTTCTGGGCTTTTTTTTTCTTTAAATCAGGCCGTGTGTCAGATTGTAGGGTCTTCATCATTGCGCTGTGCAGGCTGACACTGCTGAGGAGCTGTCGTCTTCTTTACGGTCACACCTTGCTGTCAGCTCGCGGTGCCAAAAATTCACAGTCTCTGCCGAGGATGCCGCATATAAACAAGTCCAGAAACGCCACGGCGACGGATTCTTTAGGCTCGGTCCAAGCAGGGGCCTCGGCGGAGGATCCGGATCCGGTGAACCGGGAGGACGCAGGGTTAGCAGAGGGAGCAGCAGCAGGAGGAGAGGACAACTCCGGAGACCCCGAGATCATCAAGTCACCAAGTGATCCCAAACAATACAGGTAAAAAGATGCTTCCACCACACAAGTTAAAGGAAAGGTTCACTCTTTTGTTTCTTATTATTAATTCCTTATTCCCTAATTCATGGGTCAGAAATTCTGCAGACTGGAAACGTAGAGGACCTGAAGCAGCAGCTGGGCAACTGCATGTCCAGTGATTATTATCAAAATATTAGTTGTGTTACCCATTTATCACTATGATTCAATGATCGATAATGAGAAATACCAATTTTATTGCAAAACAAAGAATTAGATTGCTTTCCTCGCCTGGCTACCTCACACCCAAGAGTTAAATAAATAAATAAATACATTTATTAATTATGAGCTGGTGAGTAAGTGAGAGAACATTAAGTAAGCAGTATTACATTCACTGGTGTATGATGGGGCTGAACAATTTTAAGAAAAATATAAATTAATTTCGATTTTTCTGGCAGATATTTTGATTTCATTCCAGTTTTTCTTCAAATCAAGTTCCATTGCTCAACATTCACAAGCACCACAGAAACTTGCATCATACCATTAAAACAATAAATGCTATAACTCTAATGCAAGAATGAAAATTTCAAACATAGACCTATTTATTAACAAGAAACATGCTATACATGGACTGCATTGAGTGTTTGACCAACAGCAGTTATTACAACTGAAGAATTAAAAGAGACATCAATGTCTTAACTTAAAGTGAAGCAAAGAAGTCTTTTAACTTAAAAGTAGTGCAAGGTCCGGAGACGTATGCGTGTAATATAGTTGACGAAAGCAAAACCAGGGTTAGGAAAAAAGCAAAAAAAAAAAAATCGTAGCTTTGACAGTATCAAGATCAAGTTGCTTGAAATTGCAGTTTTCGATCTAAAACAATAGATTTTCAGGCCTAGTGTATGATGTACCACAACATTAGACTTGAGTTAAAGTACTAAATGACTTTAGTAGAATTTAGTTGCCTATTAGAATATTATTTGATTAAAAGTCTTAAACTTGAGTATCAAAAGTAATGTTTTGATAATAAATGTACTACACTATTGTAAATGCAGAAGTAAATGATGTTAGTAAAAAAGCAAGCAGGCAAAATGTTGAGAATAAGGAAGTTTATTCTGCATCACTGTAGACTTGACCCTTGTGAATTTGAAATGTCACAAGTCATGATTGTGTCATGTAATTTGCAGTCTGTTTCCACCAAATCAATTAATTTTGTGGTGAGTAGGGGAAATGTTTAAGTAGATAGAAATAATAAAGTGAAGTGTAGATACTTCCCAAAAATACCCAAGTGCTGTAATGATGTAATATTACTTTGGTTACATCACACCACGGTTCAACGATCACTTCCTAGCATGATTCCAAATCAAGATATCGGGGCAGATCCAGTTGTCATCCATTGCAAAATTATACTTTGAAGTGAATACGAGGCCTTTTTAGAACAGGATTTCCTCTATGGCAGCACTAAAGGATCATTTAGTAGGATTTAGTATCATCTGGAGGAATGATTACAGCAAGTTAAACTGTTTCACTGCTCATATGGCCACCTGACTAGTGTTTTAAGACGTACTTGAAATAACAGATATGTCTCCATCCTCACGAGTATTTAAATTATGCATTACAGTCCTGTTACATCATTAATTTCCTCTTTTCTGCAGTTAGTCTGCCATTGTTATTAATATGATTGAATGTGCAATGAAATACATCTGAGGATACTCTATTCTTGCATTTGTGAATGTGAAAGTGCTGAGGAAACGACCCAGATCCACTAACCCAGATCCAAAAATGAGCCTCTCTTCCAGGTCCGTACAGTATTATTCTTCTGTACTGTACTTTGGTGGGACAATTTCATGCTATAAGCACACACCAGTGCCTCAGGCGTCTGTGGCGTATACCGAAATTGCTGTGAGGGAGCACAGAACAAGAAAGTCTCAGCGGGTATAAAATGCAGTTTGTTCAGAGACGTTTGAGCTAACAGCCAAAAGTTTATTGTTTAAAACAACACAATGAAAGGAGCAGTGCCGTATGTTAAAGCAGTGGTTCTCAATCTTTTTCATGTCAAGGACCTCTAAACTGACACAAATTAGACCATGGATCCCCATCTGATACGATTTTTGCTTTTAGATATTAAAGAAAGTGTATGAAACCCATGACCAATACCTGTTTATGTGAGGTGGGGAGGTCAAATTTTATGTTTGATATATTATCAGGGACCTTGTTCATTGTTTTACTTATGGATGGACTTGTAATCAAAATAAACTATTCCCCTTTTTGCTGAGGACCCCTTGAAACCAACTTAAGCTCTGGATGTTGTTTCACCCTTTGACTTTACTCCCTTCAGGTACATTGTGTTGGACAACGGGCTGAAAGCTCTGCTCATCTCAGACTACAGTGGAACAGCAGCATCAGAAGACGAGGACTCAGAGGAAGAAGGTGAAGAGGAGGACGACGACGAATCTGGAGAAGAAACAGAGGACGAGTCTGAGGAAGATGACGAGGAGGAGGAGGGCAGCGATGAAGACGATGACATGGAGAGGAAAAAGAAAAAGGGAAATGCAGAGAAACAGGTATCACAGTGATGTGTAATGTGGATGTTCCGTCTCTATTAACTGCAACTGACAAGTTAAGTCATGTTGAATCAGCGCGATTAAAACAGGAAACTATTCATGCTTCTGTTAAATATACAAAACTTCGCAAGGTGTCTGGGTTGCAAAGACGATAACTGTAACCGCAACATCTCCAATTGTTTCCTGTCTCTTCTTTACTGCTAACAATCAGAATAAGAAACAACAGTTTGGTACTCTCTCACATCATGCTCAAAATACCAATGTTAGGATCTTTACCATGTTATTCCATCCATATTAACAGAGATGTTGGTGGCAGTAATTGAAACATCAGGTTTTTAACAAAGTTGGCAATAACAAAAGTTTGATCCTTAATGTGGCAATATGGGTAAAAGTTAGTTAAAAAGTGGTGTAAATTTGTCTGTGATTGTTGAGTTTTTCAGTCTGGAAAAAATAGACAAACTGAACCCCAAATCTTATGAGTGTATTGCTATAGAACAGTGGTGTCAAACTCAATTTAGTTCATGGGCCACATTTAACGCAACCTGATCTCAAGTGGGCTAGACCAGTATACATTTACATATAAATACCAACACCTACAAATTTCTTCTCCTTTTTATGGAGAAAAATACAGTATAATACTTGCACTATTAAATAAACCCTCAATTTACAAAACAGGAGAGATGACAGAAGAAAAAAAGTGCAATCTACTCTGTGATATCCCAGTTGTTCCACATTGAAATGAATTAAATCATAACGAGTGAAAAATGTCTGGTTTTTGGTGCAATTAGTCCAGTATTGAGTAGAATTATCTTAAAATATCATATTACATTGGCTGATAAGATTTAGTCTTGTGTTCTTAAAAAAATACTAAATTGTTTGACTTTTGTATTTTTGTCTCATATTTTGGAAAAAGTTGAAATTAACAAATAACCTGCCAATTCAAGCTAACTCTACTCAATACTGGGTTAATTGTAATAAATAAAGACAATATTTTGCCCTAAGAAGATTTTATTTTTTTGCATTGCACTGAACAATATTTCGTTTTTTAATCCGCAGGTGAAGTTATCGCCTGCCTTACAAACTATTTACAAAACAAAATTATAAATATTTTATCCCTTGATCCCTGAAAAATTCTCACTGACTTCATATTTCTGTGACAAAACAGGAACTGGTCCATTTTTCTGTCAAATTTTATACAGTCATCATCCAGTGAGCCCGATTGGACCATTTTTGACACCCATATTATAGAAGGACATTGCAAGACTTAACACAACTTTATGTCCATGTGTGTGTCTCAAGTCTGCAGCAGCCTTGTGTGTTGGAGCCGGCAGCTTCAGTGACCCCAGCGACCTCCCAGGTCTCGCCCATTTTCTGGAACACAGTAAGTAATTCATGCAGTTCTAGTCATGTTTTTTCAAGGATTAATTAATCCCTAGATTCACTTACATTTCCATAACCCAGTTCAAAGAAGGTCAGACATGAACAGGAGACCAAACAGATAAGTGAAATAAAACCAAATGTATTCAACAAATCGCAAAGCCAAGCGAACAAAGGAAAACTAAAAGAATACAAACTGTAACCACACAGGAGCCTGTTGCTGGAAGGAGGGAGGGAAAGAGAGAACTGCAATAACCAATTCTCTTTTATATCAAGCACACCTCTGCCACTCTGATCACCTCCCACGCAGAAATAGGAGAAGAAACAAGGATCTCACACAGCTTGTCCCAATGCCAAGTCCACCAAGTTCGGCCTACTTGGTAGTTCGGACTTGGAAAGATACAGTCTGTTTATTCTGCTGTTGGAACAGCAGCTTTCTGACATCTCAACATGTCGTGACAATACTGTTTACAATAGACGTTTTTCACAGCGGGTCTTTAGACATGATCAAAAGTAGGTAAACACAGGTATCAGTAATCACATCAATTAAGGCTCTACCTAAATAGAACAGGACCTTCATTACTGTCATTACTATAAAGATCGTCAAACCCTTGGAGATACCAACAGGGGCACAAAACCCTAACGACTGTCGTTGACATGGGACCAAGTGAAATCAGTACGAAAGTTAAATACGTGGGTCTCGCTCCACTCAGTGCGTAGACATGACACTCAAGCAAATAAAAGCAAATACACCTTAGGATTGAAATCGGACTGACTTGGACTTCTCATAGTCGAATTAACACACCCAGAGAATGTGATTGGAATTAGGTTTTCTCCGGGACGTGTACACTAAAGTTGGATACCACATGACAGTAGAAATGAAACAAAATGGAGCAGAGAAACTGCCAGAACCGGTCAAGTAAAGAGAAAAAAAATATGGTGTTGGTGCCGATTCTATGTATTTTTACAAAGTGCGACCAGCAAGTAGGATTAATTATAAAGAGAGAGAGAGGGATAGATCATTCTATATATATATATATATATATATATATATATATTTTTTTTTTTTTTTTTTTTTTTCCTTCAATGACAAGCAGAGAAAATGAGTTGTATTAATGAGGTTGGACTAATGAATGGGGAGAAACAAGAATTACTACAGGTAAGTTGAAGAAGTACAGATAAGAATGCAGACTGAGAAAGGCCCCAGGGGTCCCAACCAGAGTGGAAGGGTCATCACAATTGTTTTTCCTAACACCAATTAAGTCAAGTGCATTTGATGAATGTAGCCCAAAAATCACACATTGTCTGAGTCTTTAGAATCTGGACAACATATGACACCCTCCATCTATCTTCAGATCCCTGAGCTGAACACGACAAAAAAAAAAACTTAAAAGCAGGAGGAAAAACTGAAACCATTTTATGTATTCCAGTAGTTAGTTTATTTTAATTATTGAGTGTACCATCGTTTCTTTAGTCTCCATTGTCTACTTCATTTAATAATTTCTGACAATTTCCCTTCTGCAAGCAACAGAGAACAGACATGAAATTATTGCGTTCAGTGTGCACAAGACAGCAAGAGGATCTTCCAGCCCAAAAAAAAAATGCAAGACTTCCTCTTGAAAGGCAACAAATCTTCTGAATTGCATTCTGCTCTATTGTTGCTACTGTCAGAGGGGAAATTGTTATATCTGTCTCCTCTGCTGATGTGATTGTTCCTAAACAGCCAGTCTGAAAAGGAGCACTTGCTCATTCTAACAGACTGTCATCTAAACTGACAACAATTTTTTTTACAGCAATATTTAGGGCTTTTCATTAGGGCTATATCTAAAAAAGCCATCAAATTCCATTGTTGCCTGGCAGGAAATATATTGCCATGTGGTCTGTGCTTGGCCACGGTGCATCTGTGGTGGATTTTTATATTTTGATTTACAACCTCTCCCCTCCTTTTCTGTCCCCTACTGTTTTTCTATTACATCCCAGTGGTGTTCATGGGCAGTGAGAAGTACCCATCCGAAAACGGCTTTGATGCTTTCCTCAAGAAGCACGGGGGGAGCGACAACGCCTCCACCGACTGTGAGAGGACCGTCTTCCAGTTTGACGTCCAGAGGAAAAGCTTCAAAGAGGCTCTTGACAGGTGAGGACGGATCAGAGGTTTCTGTTGTTGTCGGAGGGCTGAATCAGACTTCTGAAATATCATGATTTACAGATAAACACAAAAACAGGGTATTGGGAAAAGGAGGCCATAAATGTGATGAATATTTAAATCACCTATTCCAAACGAGCTAAAAAATGATGTCTCCTCTGAGACTTTAGACAGAAAGCCTTGTCCTGCTATTTTGGTGTATATGCAGACAAAATGTACTTTTGCCTTAAACTTTTACCATGGTGGACATTAAAATATATGAGAAAAAATCCACGGCTCAGCCAGTATCAGAGGTGGCTGAGGTGCTGGAACTAAAAAACATCAAACTGAATGAAAAAACTGAATTAAAAGGTTGTCCTAATTTTTTTTTTTTAATTACTGTCAGTCAGTAGAGGTTGTGTGCCTACACGTCAAGGGAATTGTAGTCCTGGTTGCAGTGGACTACAAGTTAAAGAAACCGTGTATATAGAGATGGTCAATTTCATCAAATTTGCATAATTTACAATATACACACAAACGAACAATAGTGATGAATGATATTTCAACACAAGCTAGAGCCATCATATCACATAGAACATATCAAATCTAGAATAATGTATTCATAGAAAAGCGCTCATGTCACAATCCTTATTAAGACAAAGTGGTTGCAGTGTCCCCGAGGACAAACCTCTGGCTGGCATGGCCTCCTGTTAACATCACCCCCTATATGAGGAGCAATCTGTTCTATGCCATGGAACCTGAGGGAGGAAATGGGGTGTGAGTGGGTATTAAAGTGACAGGCTATGGGATACCTCATACCTTTTTTGCATTTTATTTCGACTCTTAACCAATTTATTCCATCGGCTAGGTCCTGTTTTATAAACAAAGAGAAGTGGATCCTTAAAATGTTGGGTGTAATTCAGGATAGTGTTCTTTAACAATGTGAGCCTGAGGAGTGTAAGGAATAATACAAGACACTGAATAATGATTTTCTTTTTGACCCTTTTTTCAATAGGTGAAATCTAGGTTTCGTAAGAGCAAGATAAACCTCGGTTATACACTGAGTAGAATTACCACTATCTAGCAAGCGTTATTTCATCTCTGAGGCCTCCTCCATGAAGTTTTCATCAGACTGGCAGATGATAATCTGTAAAATTGACTTTTAGGTAAGCCATGTTTTAGAGCTCCAAGGTGGGCACTTCCAGCAAGAAGATAAGTGCGACCTATTTTTTTTCTTGTGCTGTCGGGTAAAGCTTTCACTATTTTAAGGTCCCATCCCATATCATGCATTTTCTGGGTTTTATTTGAAGTATCCATAAGTATGTTTTAATTGGTATAAATTCTATTTGTATCACAACCCAATCCACATGTCAAGGAAGGGCATTCATTGCAGATCATGTTCATATAAGAATTTAAAATCACGATTCACACCATCTAAATGACACAAATTTCAACCCTGTGTGTTAAGCCTGTCTTAGTAACTGCTAACTTGTTTCAAACTAGTGATTAACTAAACTGAATTGAACTGAACTGATTAAACTTAATAAAAATCTTGGCTAGTTAAGATGTGGTTTAGTAATGTGGTTCACTCAAAAGCAGGCACCCGCATTAAAAGGAAATCACTGCAGTATTAAAAGCTGTTGTACAAATGTGCATTATAGACCTGTGTCACTGCAGAGCCAGAGTCATGTAGTGGGCACATTAGATAGAGTGAGTGGGGACATGTTTTGTAATTTGTATTACTGTGTAATTTGTGTTTTTCTTTTTTTTTTTTTTTTGGGAAAATGCATTTTAAAATCATCATTCTAAAAGTATTGGGTCAGATGTGTTGACCATATTCCAAATTAACTCTTTTGCACTTCAATAACAGGATAATGAATTATCAAAATTTTTAACCTTTAGATATCATCATGAAAATCTGCTGAGCTGATGGCTTACATTATGACAAACAAAAAATGTATTGCAAGTTCTTTTTGAAATTCTTTGTTAACATGGGAAAATAATGCATAACCTTATTATGTATGACGAATATGCAGCCATACACCACCAGATCTAAACATTGAGCATAGCAGGTGAAAATGTCTTGTTCAATCATGTTGACATATTTCAGTAAAAAAAACATATTAAGATTTGAATGGAACCTATTTAGGGTTCATATTATCATAGAAACAAGGAGAAAGAACGAACTTTAAACCAGTCTTTATTACTGGGTTATTACTGGCTGTTTCTGGGAGATAAATCTGAGGGAAGAACAGGAGACAGGGGTAAGGAGAGCAAAAGACAAAAGAAAAGTAGAAAAAAAAGTGTCTGGATCAAACATACCCGATGCACCGCTACAGAATCTCATCTTGGTCCTTGTCACAGCTCTGGGTTTTTGCAGCTCCCTTCCTGCAGTGTCCAGAGGCTGGGGTGCACTCTATATTGTTTTTACAACTGCATCTGATTGCACTAGCTATAGGACACTTAGTCAACCCAACCCAGTTTTCTTGCTGGTACCATCACAGGACCTTTATACCTGTGCAATCAAAACATGGAATTTATGCTAATTTATGGATCCATGTTAACAACGAATTAAAAAAAACTTGTAGTACATCTTTTTGTTTGTCTTACTGTAAGTAATTCAGTAATTTTCCTAAAGATATACAAATGTTAAAAATTTTACCCTATTCACATGAGAAAAAAAATACTAGGTGTATGAATAGGCTATATTTTGGTCTTTTTTGAAATGATACAAAAAGAAACGATAAAGAAAGAATACAAAAGCAGTTGAATTAGCTTGTGTTGCAAGTTGTTTGAGGTTAACTTAGAAGGTTGACTTAAAACTATTGGACTATTACTAATAGAAAGGAAGTTCTAATACACCACTGAAGAAACTGACTTCTGTTGTGTGGGAGACTCCAGACAGACGTTTCATGCTCAATCAGTCACCATTGTGCTGTTGTCTGTGGCCTGTATCAGTCGACATCTGATTCTGTCTGACCTGTGTCCTTTCTCTTTTGCTGGTATGTGGCCCCTGATTACGGCTCCTCTTTCTCCTCCCTCCCCCTTAGGTGGGCTCAGTTCTTCATCTGTCCCCTGATGATCCGGGATGCCATCGACAGGGAGGTAGAGGCCGTTGACAGCGGTGAGTCCGGGCGCCACCCCCCTGCTATGAATTTCAGTTTCAGTAGAATCTTAGTAGCTGTGTTGCCGCGTGCCATTGATCGGGCGTCTCTCTTTTATCATCTCGAGTTTTTCTGTCTCTCTCAGAGTACCAGCTGGCTAAGCCGTCAGACTCCCACAGGAAGGAGATGCTGTTTGGCAGTCTGGCCAAACCTGGACACCCTATGGGCAAGTTCTGCTGGGGTGAGTTGGCAAACACAACCGCTGGGACACATAATTCACACGGGGCATCCTTGGGGTATGTTCAGCAATAGCAAACAGGCGCACCGAGACAGACGCCAAGTTTCCTTTCTTCCTGATATTGTTGCATTTGTTTATCATTTTCCTACAGTGTTTTATGGTTCTGTTTAATTGTTCCGACACCAGGGAATGCACAGACACTGAAGCAGGAGCCAAAGAAGAAGAAGATCAACGTCTATAAGCGGCTTCGCGCCTTCTGGAAGAAACACTACTCTGCCGACTACATGACTCTGGCTGTTCAGTCAAAAGGTCAGGAAAGTCAATCTCCAATTCATTACATATCAAGTACTAGTCCGTTAGTAGAGTGACAGAAATGTAATTGATTTCATACACCAACTGAATTGATTAATTGAAAAAGCAATCTGTAGATTAATCAACAATTAAAGCAATCATTAGTCTCAGCTCTAATAAAGATTCACTTCATCCATGCTCAGCCGGCTGTAGATAATCATTCACAAATCAACTCAAATTGCTATATTTCTCGAAACAAAGTCAGATACAAATTATGCAAGACGTTTTTTTTTTTTTTTTTTTCCGAGCAGTTTCACAGATGACATCACACAGCTAATTACTGCACAGAAGTCAAATGATGAGTAGCGTCGACATTTGTAATGAGAAAAATGCTCCTTGTGAAACTGCAGAATTTCTTCCAGTTGAAATCTCAAGCATTCAGTAAACACTGCAAAAGTTTAACATGAAACCGTTTAAGTAACCCTTGTTTTAATGGAAAAATAATGAGGCATTTAAGCTTTTAAAGTTTGTCTTCTGACATGAGATTTTACTGTATTCTTCTGAATCAGTTTTTATGAGTTGACTGACTGCAGCAAATTCGCCTTAGCCAGCTGCTGTTTCAGTAATGCAGAGGAGCACGTCCTATATCTAGTATATCTACAGCACAGGCAGAGAAACAGGGCTGCAGGGATTCATCCTATAACATTTTATGAAAGTATAAAGTCATTAATTGGACTTTTTCCACCATGTTGTGCATGATTACAATCTGATCTCATACCGCACGCAGGGTAGGAGAGGTTTTACAAGCACAAAGAAGAGATGGAATGTTTCCAAACTGTGATCTGGCGTGAGACGAATCCTGTAATATAGAGATTATTTTGTACCAATCCTGTTGATGCCACAGAACATATTGATGCTCAATATATATATCGAGCTGATGATTGTCATCTTATTTTTTAGCTGTAATTTATCTGCGTATAATTTGATGTTATATGTTAATGTGCTCCCTAGATAAACAATTCCTGGATAATATACGGTTGGTAGGTAACAATGTGGGAGAGCAATAAGGAAACAGCAAGGCTTTTATTAGTGTGAAAAATATGCATGCATCATTTTCTGTAAATCACGTATGAAGGGCAGTAACTTGACCATTTTTCTGTCAACTAACCCACTGATTTATTTTCTTAATTAATCATTCCTTCATGTGTTTTCTAAAAGGTCAGTACATTTTGAAAAATGTTCTTCCTAAGTTTTCAGAGCTAGTGGTTACTCTTACGTTGTCTGACCATTGTCCCAAACCTCAAGATAATTAGTTTGTTATCGCAGGGGGCTAAAAAAAAAAAAATCAGATAAGGTCCACATTAAAGAAGAAGCAGCCACTGGATTTGTGCCCCAAATTACTTATCAAATTATCAAACATTGGTAATTAATTTTCTGTCGATTTACCAGTGATTTAATCAACTATTCCTGGCAGCACTACCTGTGTGTGTAATATGAATACTGTGTCATTCACACTTAAACTGATAGAGAATTACACAACATAAATATGCTGAACTACTGAGTGTAATATACTGCACTGTTTACTGTAGGAATAATGTCAACTTTACATGGTTCCAGAAGGCTAAATGATCAATTATTTGTGTAATTCACAAGTAGTCAAAACTTAAGTTCTACTCAACACTGCTGTTGCTCCAAAACGAGTATTCTCCCCAAAGCTCGGATTTCTGAGATTTCAAATGGAATTATTGAGACGCACTCGACTTCTAATTAATCCTCCTTCACTCTGTCTGTCCTTTAGAGAAACTGGACACTCTGGAGGAGTGGGTGAGAGAGATCTTCAGCAAGGTGCCTAACAAGTGAGTACTGAAGAGGCGACACTTGTTCACTGTGATGAGGTGCTGCTGTGATGTAGTGTATTCCTTGAAATTGAGCTCAAATGTAAATGTCAAGCATTCCTCCATCTCTTTTTTTTCGATTTCTTTTTTTTTTTTTACACATCTCATCATCACAAGTATGCCGCCACACACCTGAACGTGTTAATTTCTCCCTAAAGCCAAGCTTAAGTAGTGTTTTCTTATAGATATCCTCTTGTGTTTGCATTATGAGTCATTGTGGCAGCATCAACATGCATACTCACTGTAAACCTCCAGGTTTCACTGACTTTATTTCAATTAAAGGATTACATGCCTCTGTCTGGGCTGATGAAAATGTTTCTCATCTCTGATCTTATAACATCTTCTCTCAAGCTCCTTCAGCTCCTTTTTAGATTAGGTGCATTTATTTTTATCAAGCGAAAATCAGTTGTTTTTTTCACACCTGGCAGCAATAACACGCTGTTTTTTTTTAAGTCATCCGCAAACCTCTGCTCGCGACTTTTCAACTATCTTGCTTCCAACACAAATAATGTTTTCTCTGTTGTATTTTACTGTTTAATTGATGTTAGTTCACAAAATATCATCACGTTTGTGCCTTTCATAATTCTGTTTTTGTGTCTACAGTGGCCTCCCAAAGCCAGATTTCTCTCATATGCCGGATCCCTTTGATACATCAGCTTTCAACAAGCTCTACAGAGGTATCTTTTCTCTGAATACTGAACACATGGTGTACTCAGGATCACAAAATAAATCAGAGGGGTTGCATGATGCTTTAAAGGATTTTAAAAACAGGAATATATATATATATATATATATATATATATATATATGTATTTCTGCAAAATGTAGTTTGAGGCTGGATCATTTTGTCTCTAAAAAGTGCTCAAATTCAACAATTTGAGAAAGAAATGTTACCCTGTGGAAATACAACCTAGCAGCAATAAGAATTCTTTTAACTTTTGTGTTTGCAGTTGTTCCTGTTAGGAAAGTTCACGCTTTGAATATCACCTGGGCTCTTCCCCCTCAGGAGAAATACTACAGGTGAGCCACAGACAATTCAATATATATACAACACATGGCCCATACACACAGATTTACAGTAGACTATTCTTAACAGGCTGCGCTTTCCTAGATTTAAAGAAATGGGAAAAAAAATAAATGTTTCTTTCACTCTCTCTTTCTCTAGTGTTGCCTCTTCATAAATATATAAAATTAGATCAGTCAAAAGATATCATGCTTTGATTGTAGAGGGGTTCCATCAATGTTTTTGTTTCTCCTCTCCTTGTTTGTCTCCCCTCTTTTCAGAGTGAAGCCTCTCCACTACATCTCGTGGCTGATTGGCCATGAAGGCACAGGAAGCATCCTCTCAGTGCTCAGGAGGAAGTGAGTGTTATTGCCTCCGTGTGTTTGTTTTTCTGATTCGAGGGTGCTCCAAAAACCCAATTAAAAGGTTTTCAATTTGCTCGGTATACATGAGCTTTTTCCAAGCTCCGAGGGAGCCCTGAGTGTTTGAGCCCAATTTTCAAACTATACACTTTCCCAGCCCACTTGTCAACGTGATTCATACGTTCCCCATCCCTGCATGTGGTTTTACCAGAGTATGTCTGCCTCTTGTTGATAAGTGGCAAAGTGATTTTGCCAAACTCTCCATAGTCCCCACGGTACTAATAGCCCAACAGTCCTTTTACCAATCGACACCACTTTGAGCATTTTGTAGAATATTCCTGTTTACGGCGTCTGCTATTTTCAACCGTTGATAAATGACAAAGAGTGAGCTTAGCTGTGCTGAGGCGGTAGAGTGGTTGTTTTTATGGAGTTCAGACAATTTCAATGTCAGGGCCCGAGAGGCTGCTTTCAAATTGTGCCCCCGCCTTTCACTGAAATTGGTGAATGGCCTGTCTGCTGATCTGTCTGGGATGCTGCTACCAGTCGCTCCGATAGAGTTTAAAGGAGCATAACTGTGTTTTTGCAATGTACTTAATGTACAATATATCAGTACAAATATACAGCTTGGGAAAAAATAAGAGACTACTACATTTTTTTTCTGAAATCAGCATCTCTACATGTATTCCAGCCATTCCATTCCAACGTCTGTTGAATTCCAACACATACACACAAAGCTGTGAATGGCGCTGGAACGGAATGGCTGGAATACATGTAGAGATGCTGATTTCAGTAAAAAAAAATGCAGTTTGGTGTGCATATATATATATATATTCTCCCATGCTCCCCCCATGCTTTCCTGCTTTTTTTCAGTGCAGCGCAGTATGAAAACTTTCAAATATTTACTACTTGCTTGATGTAATCCATCACAGTGAACATCATTTCTCCACTTCAGGCTTTTCAAAACAACCTAAGTGTTTGAAGGGCATCAACACACAACACAAACTCGTCTTTATACAGATAAAAGTAGATACGATGTTCACTATGATGGATGAGCTGACTCAAAGTAAGTTTCAAGTGTCTTCAAGTCCTTTTTTTTACTCTTTACGTAAATGAATGAAAAGCAATTGCTGCCTAGAAGGCAGGACAAGCAAATAATCGCATCTTATTTCTTCATTCTGGGACCTGGATGATTGTTCCAACAGGAACGTGAAAGCATTTTTTTCAGTAATCCGCAATCAAGAAACGAGCAGTGGCACATTGTCTGCTCTCTGCCTTACTGATATTTCATCTTAAAGTGCTTTCCAGCCTATCATGGCCAGTGATTCACCCAGCAGTCCAATTTTTATATAAATGTTAATTAATCTTTGTGTAATTGTAGGTGTTGGGCTCTGGCTTTGTTTGGAGGCAACAGTGAAACTGGTTTTGACCAAAACACCACCTACTCAATCTTCTCCATCTCCATCACCCTCACTGACGAAGGTTTCCAAAACTTCTATCAGGTGTGTTTTTTTTATTCTTTATATATCAAACACTGACTCAGCTCTAAGCAGAGGAAAAAAAACAAGTTAAATATTTAACAGTGTACGCATTCATCTCCATTTATAGATTTCCATTCACAAGGGTTTTGATATCATAGAGAATCAGTGCTTTATATTTCTATAACCTGCATATTGCAGATGTTGATGTACAGGCACTTGATTGTTCACCGCTGTAAGTGTAACTTGTAAGTGAACCCAGCTGGTCTTATTTATTTCTGTTTTCAGTAATACAACAGGTAATTTCTAGGAAGCAATCTGTATCATCAGTTGCTATGACAACTCTTGTGTTAACCAGAGAGGCAGTTGGCAATCATTCAACAGGAGAGCTGTTTTCTAATCTTAAGCACTTAATGGAAAATGTTTCAGTCAACAAATGGGCTTTGATAACTGCTGAATAAACGCTGCAGTGGCCTCGAGGACATCGTTTTTTGCAATCAAGAGCACTTCATCCCTCGCACCTACATTCACAAGGATGAACCTGGAGTTGTTTGGATCAGAGAGTTCTCAAACATAGTGCGAACCGCAGTCGAGTATAGCACACACGGGCTCCATTTAAGTGTTTTTAAAATGTGTTGATGTACTCTACGAATCGTTATATGCTTTCTGCTGCCGAAAAAATGCTACTTCACTTTATTGCAATCACAGCAAACATCATTAAGAAGTTGTTTAAGTGCACTTACAGTGGAGGACAGAAAGGACACATTTCACACACAGCATACAAATAGACCCACCCTATTAATGAAATGTATTAAAATAGTCAACACAACATCAACATAATAAGCTACATTGGCAAAGCTTTACAATTAACGAGAAGGTAAACAAATTCAAATTAGAAAACAATCTAATGTACCCTAAAGCAGCAAACTGGAGTTGAATTAGCTCAGATTGACTAGAGTGTTGTCTATATTCTTTCTTGCACAGCAGTTTATGAAAGTCTTTGTTGGAATTGTATTCTCTCTCTTACTAAAAGAAGGGTCAGGACAGAGGATTCTTTTGTTCACAGTTAATGATTATTCCTTTTTATTCACAAAAGCAGAGGTGACATTTTCATTTACATGCTTGAATCTCTAAAAGTGGGCAAATAGAGACACGCGTTACTGTCTTTTCCTTTTTTCTAAAGGAGACACCTTTTTCATATGACTTGTCACCGCTTGGGATAATAACTGTAATCAAATAATCGTAGTGAACATGATTGACTGCCTGACATCAGCGTAATTGTTATGTTTTTTTCAAAAATCCATTTCACATAAACTCCAGCTTCTGGGGACAAAGAGTAATTTTAACAACACATGAATGTGGTACCAGCTCCTTAAAGGCTTAAAGCCCTCCTGAAATGAAAAATGTATTTTTAATTCTTTTAGATCACATCTCTGGTCATATTAATTACATTTTTAACTATTTGCCAAAATCCATTTACAAAAAAAAACATGTCTTTGTATTTTTATATCAAAATCTGTTTGAAATTCAATCATATTTTCTTCAGGTAAAACACAGTTTACTTGACTTATGTATCCTGTCTGGAGCAATTTCAACCAATAGTGTCTCAATGTTCAGCTGTCAATCAGAATGTAAGCTGAATATCAGCCACTGTCCAATTCCCAGTCATTCCAGAAAGACGACACTAGGGGTGGGAATCTTTGGGTGTCTCACGATTAGATTCTGATTAAAATCGATTCTCGATTCAAAGCGATTCTAAATTTTTTTGTTTTTTTTTAGTGATAGGCCTCTAACACAAGGGCTCACTGGGCTAATGTCTTAGACCTACTGTACATATCCAGTTCTACACCTTAACACAGGAGCATTGATAATTTGTGTCGCTACAATTTATAGACTTACCCTTAAATTAGTATATGTTGATTAGATACCAACTTCTACCTTACTAAAGCAATCAATCTGCTCTTTTTGCAACTCTTGCTGCAGGTTTAAGGTGCATCTCAATTTATTAGAATATAAGGGAAAAGCTTATTTATGTCAGTAATTCCATTCAAAAAGTGAAACTAATGTATCCATAATACACATAGAATGAAACATTTCATGTCTGTATTTACTTTCTTTTATTTATAATGGTTGTGGCAGATTATTGATGCACCTGTAAAATGTTCTGAGTGGCAGCAAGCAGCCAGTCTTAGGGTTGAAGCACGTCTCAATGGGTTGACTTACAACAGGAGAGCACATTATGAAATAAAAAGGACAGGTCTTATTATATCCATATCAGGAGATATCCTGATATGGATATTCAACACACTCAAAATGTGGTTCTAAAGTGGCCTTTTAACATGTTCATGTTGTGATGTCTAATGTCTTTGGGGTTTTCACAGGTGACTCACTTAGTGTTCCAGTACCTGAAGATGCTGCAAACACTCGGACCACAACAAAGGCACCGTCTCACACACACACACACACACACACTCACACACACACACACACACACACACACAGTCTCACAAAACCACACAACTGAGGCAATTAGCTACAAAAAAAGCTTTTAGAATCAAAAACAACCACTATATTCTGTCTGTGTGGCTTTTTTTAGTACACAGTAAAATGGGAAGTAATAAATATGGCTTTACACAAGATATTGACAGGTTAATGTGTTTGGTTGGTTGTTTTCTTCATTTATGAATTTATAGCTTTATGCTGGTTGTTTTTTATCTTCCATAATCTATGTTGATGTGACATCTAAGCTTCTGTCTTTGGTGAATATAAGCAATAATTCTGTGCGTTTGTTCATGCATTTAGAATATATGAAGAGATTCAGAAGATAGAAGCGAACGAGTTTCACTATCAGGAGCAGGTAAGAATCCATACGTACATGCGCTGCTGTATATTGTATATGCTTCTTGGATTAAATGTGACTTAATATTGTGTTTTTAGAACTGTAACTGGGTGGTTAAAGACTTTATTTGATTTCCTCTTTCTCAGATTGACCCTATAGAGTATGTGGAGGACATTTGTGAGAACATGCAGCTGTTCCCTAAAGAAGACTTCCTAACAGGAGATCAGCTGATGTTTGAGTTTAATCCAGAAGTAAGTAGTTCAGTCGTTGAGGGTTCTGGGGAATTAGCCATTTCAGGATTGTATGAAAATGAAAATAAAAAAGTTCTTATTTTATATTAAATAAGGGTCTTGATGAAAAAGGTCATACAAAAAAGAGAAAAATATAGCTGTATTTCCTGACTCACATGTTGATGATTTATACAGTTTAATAGGAATTTGGGTGAAACATATTTGTTAGAGTTGGTATTGTCTTTGTTTAGTCAATATTTGTTTAAGTGTGAAAGATTAAGTGGCATCTAGCAGAACAGACTTGGCAGAAATGGAATAATATTGTATAATAAGTAGAATCGAAACATCATATTCCTAAGCATTCTGAAATCTCACTGCTAGATGCAACTAAATTTTACACACTAGTCCTTTAAGTCCAGTCGTGTCTTTGCATTCACTGTGATGAATAAATCTTCTGCTCAGACGTTCTGCCTCTCACTGTAATCGACAAAGAAAACCTTTCTCACGTAAACAAGTGATATGGAAACTGGGAAAGCAATATTTGCCCTCCTCACCTTTTGAAAAGTTGTTTATTCAACTGTGTATGTGTGTCTTGTAGGTGATCAGTTCAGCTCTGTCCCTCCTCACCCCCGAGAAGTCCAACCTGATGCTGTTGTCACCAGAACATGAGGGCCAGTGTCCCCTCCGGGAGAAGTGGTTTGGAACGCAGTACAGCGTAGAGGGTGAGTTTCTGTGTGTTTTTGTTTCCTGCCGGTGTAACAGCTCCATCCCATAATATAATGTCTTTTTCCCTCCTTGTCTTTTCAGATGGCTAATGTTTCATCTTTTCAGATGTGGACAGCAGTTAGATTTTTTAAATCAATCATTTTCAGTGAAATTAAGGGGTTAAGCCCCTCAATCCAGGTCAAAATCCAAACCACAAATCTGTTTTAGATTTCTATTTACACTACGGCTTGAAATATATAGCTTAAAATATTCCGAATTTAATAGGAATTTAATCGTTTCTGTCCTGATTTTTTTTTTTTCCCTCTTTCCTACAGACATTCAAAAGGACTGGCTTGAGCGATGGACAGGAAACCTGGAGCTAAACAGTGACCTCCACCTTCCTGCTGAAAACAAGTTTATCGGTGGGTGAATAAACATTTAGAAAGTGGGCTGTTGTTGCCCAAACCTGCATCAGGTATCTAAAAAGCGCCCTATAAAATGATAGAGCAAATATAGCAATCATGCGTATTGATCGAACGTGGAAGAACAGTTGCCTTTTTGGCAGTGCAATCTTCCGTAACTGATCTAATGGAGATGTTCTAATTCATTGTTAACTTATCCTTTAAGCCCCATTCAGAGGGGATTTATTTCTCAAGGCAAGGTGGGGGATTCCAATATTCTTGCTCTGGTCAGTGATTTTAATCTCATCAGGACTGTTTAATTACAGCCTCACTTATCAACTTTCTCTGAACTAGCTGCTCCTCCCATAATTACAATTCTGTATTCACTGGACTACCTTTGTATAGCCAAATTGATTTTATGCTTAGTGAGCTCCATGTAATTAGAGAAGCTACAACGGATATTTTTTTACGATTGTTGCAGAGCCCGTTGACAACATGCCTGATCAGAAGAGGCTCATTGCCTGATTGCTGGTATTACTGTTGGCAGCGTTCTCGAGCACCACATATCCAAAACCGCACTTCCTTGGGTCCTCAAGAATACATACAGGCACACATAGACTCCTTTTATTTTAGATATCAACCTATAAAATCACAGTGTGTAATGTCATAGGCGTCGGAATGATGAACATGCAGAGAATTATCACCTGACTGCAGCTCCCTTCAGAATTTTATAGTTTGAGCTTGTTATTTAGCTGTCCAGCTGGAAATTTACCATTTTGGTTCACTCTCAGCACTTTATTGATGTGTTTGGCTGCAGCAGTCAGCTGATTCCAGGAAAATGCGTCTGAAAACCCACGGTACACTACCTGCTCAGCACTGAACAGAAATCACACCGTTAGCAACTACATGGTGGACGTAGATGATCATTTAGCAGCTAAAGAGCCAAGTATTTCCTTCAAGAGAGTGACTTTTGGGGTACAATTTGTCAGATGAGTGAAATATTAAAGTGCTGAATGTGTAAATAAGCAACAAGTTCAACATATCAAATTGGTGATGTGTGTCAGTTTTGTATTCACAACCTTTTTCCGCTGCCACAAAGTGGCCAAAGAATGAGTGAGAGCAGATTTAACCCTGCTGTAGATACAATTCCTTTCTCTTATTGTAAAAACAACCTACAACATTTTCCTGCAGCATACTTAACCAGGCATTCGAAATTTCCAGTGGTTAAACCTTCATTCAGAATGATAACTTTTTTATGAGCAAAAAGGGGAAATATATTTGTTTTACATGGTGCACTAAAGTGTGAAATAAGACCATTTCTATTCTAGTGGTGACGCTGAAACCTGGATGAACACCAGCTATTTAGAAATGTGTAGATCTAGATCTGTACTTGGCTTCTGTTTCTCCAACCGACCCCAGCTCTCTGACATTTCCAACACCACTACACCCTTCACAACAGAGTAGGCATTTTGGAAGGGAGAGAAGGGAGCGTAGTTCAGACTGAGTGTGTAAGAAGGCAGACTGCAT
Organism: Lepturacanthus savala; assembly: GCA_030544235.1. Lineage (NCBI taxonomy): Eukaryota > Metazoa > Chordata > Actinopteri > Scombriformes > Trichiuridae > Lepturacanthus > Lepturacanthus savala. The sequence continues at coordinate 12,817,017 of CM060469.1, read as the reverse complement.
TGCTGCTACAGGACTAATTAGGTGCCTTCGGACCATAAAATCATGCTAGTTTGTATAATTAGACAACGGAAATTAGAAAATTTAACTGGGATAAGAGCAGAATAGGATTAAATCCAAAAATGTGCTTTTCTTCTTGCTCCTTCATTTGGATGTTTGATCGTTGCATAATGATCAATGTGCAAAGGTTGACATTTAAAGGCAGTCTTCACATTTTCCACATTTATCGCTGTTAATGTCTCAATGAAAGTCTAAGTTTAAGATGCAGGTCTACAACCATTATTTGGAAAATGACAAATAGTTCAGAAAACAATCCTGGTCCAATATTCAAGTTGAGATGTGGAAACTTGAGGCCTCCACTGCACAAACAGTGAATTAACTTTACTTTGAAGCAAGAGACATCTTATATCAAGCAGAAATACTTTAGAAATCAACAATATTTCCATATTGATAGATTCTGTAATTCATAATAAGTAAAAAGGAGCGTATATCTTAGACCATGTCTTTAGTGGACCTTTAAAGTAAATTGTATAAGAAGACACGCACATCAACAGTAACAGATTTATTGATTTGGGGGCTGCTGGCAAAATCTGTCTTGCTTTTTTTCCACCCTTTCTCCAACTGGTAATACCAAATGTTTTTTCTTTTGTAAAACTAAATATCACACAGTATATCTATCTCTAAAAGCAAGGAGTGTCAGCGTGTCTGTGGCTTGCATATCTCTCTGTCGAAACAACCTCAACTTTTGGATAGAGCTTGTGCATGTCACAATGATGTGTATCCTTTTTTGTGAAATTTTTTGTATTGATAGTCAAAACATCTCATCTCATCTCTCATCTCAAGTCATCTTCTATACCTGCTTATTCCTCATTAGGGTCGCAGGGGTCTGCTGGAGCCAATCCCAGCACATTACGGCGAGAGGCAGGGATACACACACCATTCACTCACATTCACACCGCCAATTAACCTCAGCATGTTTTTGGACTGTGGGAGGAAGCTGGAGTACCCGGTGAAAACCCACGCAGACACGGGGAGAACATGCAAACTCCACATAGAAAGGTCCCAGACCCAGGACCAAGGAGGTCTTTGAAAGTTATTAGCATTATTATCACTGAAAATCCCATAGGTGTGCTGCAGTGCACTTGCCATTTACAGCCTTGCTCTACCCAATTTGGATTAGGTAGAGCATCCAGCCAAATGAGGATGTACCCTATGTACATCCTCATTTGGCCAAACATGAAAAATCTGCTTAAGATTCCATTTTCTACAGGAATACATATTTTCAATGGTCACTGCGCTAATATTGTAAAAGCAAAAGTCCAGCATTAAAAGTTTTACTTAAAAGAGAAGAGTGATGTTTCTAAATTTACTTAACTTGTGGTCAAGGTGGCTCTTTATTCTATATTTTATGTAATGCTGGGTAGACTGATGAATAATACTGAAACAGATTAAAGTTATTATACTTGAAAAAAATACAATTTTAATACTGGGATGGGAGCTCTAACCAATATATTAAAGTTGTTTGAACATTTATGAGTTATGCAGCGATGATGATGTAAACAAAATTTTCTGCATAAGGAAACCTTTTTGGCCGCATTCATCCTCGTTTCCATGGACACATTCAATAAACAAGGTTGTGCAAACGTCTTGAAAATTGAATTATTTAACTTACTTTTCAACTCATTTTCAGTTTTTATTAATAAAAGACTAAAAATATGTGGGGATCAATAATATCATCTAATTTATTCAGTATGTGAAGGTAAAATGGACGATTATTTGTACTCTGACATCAAATATGGTCTGAAAAATCTCCAGGGATGTCTGGAAATGTTTGTAATTTTGAAATGGAATGTGAAGGTTGGGTATATGGGGCATTTCTGCAATTGTGGCCAAACTTTCCGGGCAGATGCATTTTGGCACTGTGATTGGCTATACGTTTTTGAAGGTGACAGAATGGTATGGCCAATTTTGGAAAAATGTGGAGAAGCTTGGCCAGTTATTGGCCCTAGGCTTCCTGAATTATTGATTTGGAGGGGATGACCTCTTCCTCTGTGTTGACAAGTGGTGGCATGTTATCCCAACCTGGACATCCTGAATTGTTAAAACTCACACATTATTTATAAGATTGAACCAAATGGAATAATGATGTTTTATTGTTTATCTGCTTTTTGCTCAGCCACTGACTTCACCCTGAAGCCTTCTGACTGCCCAGACACAGACTTTCCTGTCAAGATAGCCGAAAGCGACAGGGGCTGCCTGTGGTACAAGAAGGACAGCAAATTCAAAATCCCCAAAGGTGTGTATGTGTGTGTATGTGTGTGTGTTTTTACTGTGGGCATCATTGAGCATGCAAGATGTTTCCTAAAGGACATTAAGTGTCATTAGGGAGATGTTAACACTGTTTGTCCTTTCTCCTGCTGCAGCCTACATCAGATTCCACATAATCTCTCCTGTAATCCAGCAATCTGCTAAGAAGTGAGTTCAGGTGCAATATGACCTTGAGAAGATAGTGTTTGTTTTCCTGCTGCAACATTCATTAACATTTCTTGCTTCTCTGCTGTTCTTCACTTTTTTTGTCTTCTTTCATTGACCTATTTACGGTCTTTCTCACCTTTCTCCTCCTCTCCCACCTCCTTTATCTCTCCCTCGTCTCTTCCAGTGTGGTCTTGTTTGACCTGCTGGTCAATATCCTGTGCCACTACCTGGCAGAGCCGGCCTACGAGGCTGAAGTGGCCCAGCTGGAGTATAAACTGGTGGCCGGTGAACATGGCCTGGTCATCAAGGTTAAAGGGTTTAACCATAAGCTGCCTGTGAGTAAAAACATCTGGAGGATAACACACATGCACGGAAACGTATCCATACGCATCTACACAACGTACAGGACCTTGTTGGAAATGTATGGCTGACACATTTAGGATTACATGTAGTATTTAAAGGCATTTCATACTAAAACATGCATCATGGTGAATGTAAAAGTTGTTTTTTCCCCATTACTCTTTCACTTACATCAATAAACAAATTGCAATTTAAATATCAAGCCAGTAAAATAGAGTGATATTGAGTCGACTGAACTTATCTAAACAGAACAAAACAATTTGAAATCCTATGATACGGATTAAAATTACTGATATGAAATATGAAATTACTTTTTAAAAGCATCAATGAATTTAAATACATCTTTGCCAGGTATTTAGTAAATCTCACTAAATGATTGATTGTATGATTTTGTTTTTTAATATTTAGGTTACATTTACATACATTTTGTTACCATCGTAACCACTGATCACATTTTTGACAGTGTATGTAACTGGTATGGCTTCATAAAAATGAATACTTTATCTATAATCATTTCTTAATACTCTGGATAAAAATGGAATTTAATAAAAAAAAAAAAATCTCATGACAAGTTATTGAATAAGTTATTAAATATAACATTAGTCGGTAGAAAATTCATTCAACATTAATAAAGTCAGTAGTGATAACTTACAATTTATGTTTTTAATAAGTCTGCCTTATTAGAAATTAGATTATTATATATATGTATGGTATATTGTTACAGTATTTGACCTTTTAAAGAATATTTTAAGCCATCCAATAATAAAAATCATTGTTGCACAGATGGAATTAATCAAAGCATCAGTGTACTTCCACTTTTCACAAGATCATTTCTTTGTTAAAAAAAACAAAAAAACTCTTCAGAATAATTAGAAATATTCCATAGTCATATACAATGTCCATACATAGAGAATCTAACAGCTAAGTAAGAAAGAGTACAAAAAAAATATACTGTGTATGCGTGACTACAAACATATTCTGTACACACACACACACACACACACACACACACACATACACACACATTATTTTGATACAGGATAATGATGATTCTCCATCTCTTCCCCCTCATTTCTCTCTGTAGCTGCTGTTCCACCTGATCATTGACCACCTGGCTGATTTTTCCGCCTCGCCCGATGTCTTCTGCATGTTCACAGAGCAGATCAAGAAAACCTACTTCAACATCCTCATTAAACCCGAGAAACTCGGCAAGTCAGTTGTTTACTTTCTATCCTTTATTTTCCACTCCAGATAATATCTTGGCGCCTAAAGCTGGATTCACATCGGATCAGGCAACGCGGGGGGAAACGGAGGTCTTCCCCTTTTCATTTGCATGCATCCTGCCCTCAGATTTGTCACAGGAGCTAGTTATAACACTCGCCACCATCTATTATAAGATACGCTTGGCTGGTCATTCCTGGAAATGAGGCGAGAAAATCACTGATATTTGTTCTTTTTTAAGGTGCACTTTGGAACGTTGCCACCATACATTTCATTTGCTGTTAAATCTGAACTTTAGTCCTTATCATACTCCATCTAATGATTGGGATGTTCTTGATGTTCCCTGTACTCACTCAGATCTGGACTTTCTTTTTATTTGATGCTCCTCATTCCTGGAATCTGCTGCTGAGCCTTCTTAAGCTGGACTCAATCAGTTTAGACCATTATCTAGAGAAGTTTGGGTAAAATTATGCGCCAGTTTTGTTTTATTCATGCTGCTAATTTTGATAATTAATAAATGATATATTTCTTGTTTGATGTATTGATCATCGCTGTCGTCTCCCTCCGTCGAGCCCCAAGTTTAAATAAAGGTTTAAAATTAAATTAAATTTGCACAGACAGTTTTAGCTGTGAGAGAAATAATAGAGTAGCCGAGACAGAATCGACTGGACTCTGGACACAGTGGAGGACATTTCTCTGCATTTTTAAAAGACCGTAGAGAAAAGAGAAGGGGAGAGCAGCAGCAGCAGCATCAGTCATGCAAAGCTACAAAGTGAATGCAGAGATCGGGCAGTAGGAACAAGAAAGCCGCTGAATGAGAGAAATAAAACATATTTTCTGGTCGTTATCAAAGACTTTTTAGCACAAACAAACGCCTCCGCCCACCTCCGGACAGGCCTCATCTGTATTTCTCTGCATTGCCTGATCCCGTGTGAAGTCATCTCCAAGTCAACGATGCCTTCTAGTGGTGAAATGTGTGACAGCTCTAAATAGACGAACCTGCTCTTGCTGCTCCCTCCCTCCCTCCCGCTCAGGGACGTGCGTTTGTTGATCCTGGAGCACTCTCGTTGGTCCATGGTGGAGAAGTACCAGGCTCTGACGGCCGGTCTGACCAGCGACGAGCTGATGGAGTTCAGCCGCAGCTTCAGGGCGACGCTGTACGCTGAGGGACTGGTGCAGGGCAACTTCAGCAGCTCCGTGAGTGGACGGCAGCCAATAAATGGACATGCAGATCGATTAACAAAGAAATGAAATTATCTGTTTAGTTAATGCTCATGTCTGCACTTCAGTGGGTTCAGAGTCTTCCCTCTCCTCACTCTCTTTCTCTCTTGTTTTGTACTTGTTCATTATCCCTTATTGTGTTTCCCCCACAGGAGTCAGTGGAGTTCCTGCAGTATGTCACAGAGTAAGTCAGCTATTAAGAACACTAATAAGATTCAATCAAACGCATTTGTTAGCTGGAATTACAATAATTTGCATTAGTTCCAATTGTTGAATCCACCTTTCACCTGCTCATTTTTTTTAATCTCCCTTCTTTCTTTCTTTCTTTCTTGCTTTCTTCAACTCTCCCATGTTCTTTTCTCCCCTTCTCTTTTCTTCTCCTCTGGCAGCAAGTTGCAGTTCTCCAAGCTGCCAGCAGAGGTGCCGGTGATGTTCAGAGTGGTGGAGCTTCCTCTGAAGCACCACATCTGTAAAGTCAAATCACTCAATAAGGGAGACGCCAACTCTGAGGTCACCGTTTACTACCAGGTACAAACATCTACAGCGCTTTGTTGTTTATGGATTTGGCGTCCTTGGTTTTTATATGCAAACTAATTTCACTGCTATTGTTGGGGATGTCCTATTGTTCTTTTGTTGTACTTCTTATCTAGTCTGGCCCTAAAGCCCTGAGGGAACACACACTGATGGAACTGTTGGTGGTGAGTGTTTTGCCTCCATTTATTTATTCTACTCATCCAGTCGATTGTCTCCATCTCTGACTGAGCTGTTGTCTTTCAGATGCACATGGAGGAACCCTGTTTCGATTTCCTTCGGACCAAAGAGACTCTGGGGTGTGTGTCTTTAATTATCTTTCTGTTAAAACGTTACTTTTATTTGGAAAAATTCAATTTTAATCATGTTCCCTTTCAACTTAAACTCTTAAAACTCTTTTTTCAAAGTTGCTTTCACCTACAAATGTTGACTATATTTTACCAAAAAAAAATACCTAATTAAAAAAAAAATCCTTTTTGCGCTGTTTTAAATATTTCTTTCATCGTTTGTGTTTTTCATCTTTTTGTTTACATGATTGATCTAACCGCACTAAATCTAATATATCGTGGTATTTTATTGTTGCTTTTCAATATACCAACTTTGTCAAACAATACTTTTTGCCTTTTTTTAATTTGTTTTGCGAATTCCACTCATGTTACGTTATGGAAAAAAGTGAAAATGCCACCACTCATCTCTGTCTTTAATAAGAATTGTTATTTTCTTTGTAGAAGAGCTACTTTGGAGACCGGAGGATTTTTGTTCTGCATGTCCCATATTTCCAAACTAGTAATCTTTATCAGGCTGTTTTTAAGCTCTTTTGCATTTATCCACAGTTTAAATAAAGTCTCTTGTGCAGGTACCATGTTTACCCGACCTGTAGAAACACCTCAGGCGTTCTTGGCTTCTCTGTCACCGTGGAAACACAGGCCACTAAGTTCAAGTGAGTCTGCAACACAATCATAACCTTTCATCCGCCCAAAAGCAAGATACAATTTATCTGAGCCGCTTTCCCAGAACCGAGGTATAATTTATCTTACTGTTCACCCAAACCCAAGCTATAATTTATCTGTGGCCACGGAACGAGAACCCAGCAGACCTGATAAATGGATAAAAGAATCAAACGCTGTCTATAGCCTATAATATACGTATCTCTTACCTCTCATGAACTTCTCCCTCTCAGTACCGAGCTGGTGGAGTTAAAGATTGAAGAGTTCTTGGCTTCATTCGCAGAAACGCTCCGTGAGCTGACAGTGGAGGCCTTTAACACTCAGGTGTGTGTGTGTGTGTGTTTCTTACATTTGTATTTGTGCGTTTCTCCGATATGAAGCAACAAAAAAGTTTTGTTTGCATTTTATCAGTCAACAGTGTATAGAAATCTCTCTGTGTGTGGATGTGTGTTCTGTACAGGTGACGGCTTTAGTGAAGCTGAAGGAGTGTGAGGACACACACCTCGGGGAGGAGGTGGATAGGAACTGGGCAGAGGTGGTCACACAGCAATATGTGTTTGACAGGCTTAATAGAGAGGTGAGGACATACACACACGCGTGTTTCTATTTTGGAGCATGTGTTGACTCACTGTTCATTCCTATACTTCCACATGGGGATTCTCTGGCTGTGTTACACATCATTTTTTTGTGTAACAGAGACAAATCATTTCCCCCCTTTGGCTATCCAAACTGCTGTATGCTTTACAATTTACACTTGTTTTAAGCACGTTCACAACAAGTAAAGGAATATTAGACCTATTCCTATACTCCTATAGTTGTTAGTGCCCCCAAACCTCATCGACAACAACCTTTGTTTCTTTAAAAATAGAATCAATGTTCAATGAATCAATGTTCAATGCTTCAAAACTACAGTTTAAACTACAAACGTGCCTTTTTCAGCAGATGAAACTCGCCTTTCCATTTGTGTTGTGTTTTTAGATCGAGGCATTGAAGCAGATAAGCAGGGATGAGATGGTCTCCTGGTTCCACGAGCATCAAGGACAGAACAGCCGCAAACTCAGCGTGCACGTAAGCGATGCTTTTATGTCCGTACGCCTGTGAATGCTCCGACCAAGAAAATGAGGGATTTCCAGCTTTTTTGTTTTTTTTAGCTGTCTGTGCCCCTGTGGACATTTAAATGAAACTCTCTTTTACCTAAGGTGGTAGGATTTGGTCCTGAAGAGAATGATGAGGAGGGCGGTGGCAAAAAACAAGGTGAAGAGGGGCAGGAGGATTTATGCGGCTCTACCTACGGCGAGGTGTCCAGGCTCACCTTCCTCCCCGCCTCCCCGAAGATGACGGGCGCCATAGCGATAATGGACATTCCCGCTTTCATCGAAGGCTTGCCCCTGTTCCCCTACCACAAGATACTGGAATAAACGTGTGCTCAGACTGCGAGACAGACAGACTGATGCGCTTCGCCTCTTACAGAGCCACGTTTCGGAGCCTCATTACAGATGCAGGCAATAAATATGCGGAGGTGAATGAAGGTCGAAACAACTTTGGCTCCTCTCCGGACTGGATTCTGTATCTGGGGCCCAGCTGTAGGTTTTTTTCCAACACGGCGTGCATAAGCAAAAAGCCTGGATGTGACGATAAAGTGATAACGTATTCTGCTTTTCTCACACTCAATTATTTTATCTCCACAGACACCATAAGTGAGAGAGTTCTATCTACTTCTCTGTCCCACATGGACTGAAAATCTTTGAATCTAATCTTTATTTATTTGGTTCTCCGAACTCTGCTGCTAATTACAAGCAGGAATACTTGTCTTTCCTACTGTTTGTGTTGGAGCCCAGACTAGATTAATGCCATTTTAAAAACACAAAACCACTGTGAAAACTGCAGAAACGCGGAGTCCTTTGAACTCCAGATGTGTGTGAATTTGAGTAATCGTGTGCTGCATTTCATGCTCTGGTGTGTGCTGCTGCTGTTAGCTGACCTGGATCATGCCGTGGTAAATAAATAAATCAAGTGTGATTTAACGAATGAACAATATATTGTACAGCCTATAGAAAATAATCTCTTCTGTTGTCTTCACAGTAAAAGTACACAAACTAGTAAATATTCAGACTGATTTTCTATTTTTAAGTGCATTTTCTCCACCAACTCATGCTAAAAATAGAAGTATTTCACAATCACATTTTCTTTGGAGTCTATTAATGCCAACTGAACTGACACCTGCAATCTTTTCAAAGCGTAACCCATACTTAACATTTACTTGGCTCCACTTGGATGACAAACAGCGAGGTCACCTTTAAGTGGTGAGTGAATATGGCGTCAGCTGTTTAATTTGCACACATTTCATTTATGTGAAGACACTCAGGCTCTACCTTCTCCCTCAGGAAAAGGTTGTTGCAGACAGCATTGTGCCTGGCTTGTCTGGTGACACTTCACACTATTGAATGTAATTAAAAACTAATCCAAAGCCCAGCACAGCAGAGCCTGTTAACAAAATTGGCTAATATGACCACAGGGAAGTCTCATACTGTGGCAAAGTCTTCTTCTTTGTCTGCAATAGTCTCACATAAAGTAAAACGATACTACCTGAATGATGATCAGCAAAACAGTTTGTCCCACATTGAGATGTCATTATACGGTCAAAATACACGCAAACATTCACCCATTCCAAAACCACAGCTATTAATATACTGCTATAACAGCCTCCCTCTCTTTTGCGAAGGCTTTCCACTAGAATATGGAGCCTTGCTGCAGGGATTTGCTCCCATTCAGCCACAACAACGTAACATTAGCGAGGTCTGCGGCTGATGTTGGGTGACAAGGCTCGGCTCAGAGTCTGTGTTTCATTTCATCCCAGAGGGGTTGAAACGGGTTGAGGTCAGGGCTCTGTGCAAAATAAGTTCTTACAACTCTGAAAACCATGTCTTTGCATGCGTAAGGCATTGTCATGTTTAAACAGTAAACCCCCCCCCCTCCCAAACTTTCGCCATTGAAGTGGAAAAACACAATTCTGTAAATTAAAACGCATGAATAGGATGAATGTTTCCATTAAATCTGCGATATACTTTCAGCCGCTTTAGGGGCCAAAACCGTCCGCATCGATCATTTTTCGTCTTCTATTCACTGTGTCCGAATCCTTTCACAACTATATTTCACATGTAATATTTAAATATTAGCAGCCTTCATTGTAACGTTAGAAGAGCAGCCCAAAGCCCAACATACACATATGTAAAAATAAAACAAAATACATTTTCCCATTTTTTTTTTCAAAAGTGTCCTGAGAAATGATCTCCTACAGATAAAAGCTATAACCTAAATATTAAAAAGAAAGTGGAAAGTTTGTTTTTCTTTCTAGAAAGTAAATTAATCTTCATGACTTCATAGTCTACTGTGGAAAAGTATAAGTAGTGCACAGTGAAGTTTGGGAGACAGGTGTTAACACAGGTGTTCCCAATGATACTAATTAAGGCTCCCTTGCATTTAGTACAGCAGAGCCTTTCCAGTGGGTGTTTGACCTGAATGGAACCTTAATTAGTATCATTGGTAACACCTGTTTTTACCTACTATTTCATGTCAAAATGGCTGCTCTGAAAAAAGGTCTCTTGTGCACGTCGTCTCGCTGGAAGGGCCTTACTACGCTAAATGGAACGAAACCTTAATTAGTGTCATCTGGAACACCTGTGCGGAAGCCCATTGCGATCATAAATGTAGTCTAGTATTATGACATCGGGATCATTCACTACTGTATTCATACACCTGTGTGTACCCGTACTATTCATTACCCTTTGATTTCATGCTAATATGGCTGCTGTGGGAAAAAAAATGGCTCTATTGTGTCTTTTCGTAATAACACAGTGCACAAAATAAGTATATATATATATACACACACCAGTGGGGCAGGTGGTCTTATTGCTGCACTGCTTTATGACACATGGAATCTATCTTAAAGGACTGGATGTATAGTAGTAACATACTGTACGGGCCCCCGCAGAGTATCGTCATGACAAATAGATCTAATAAGCTTTATTGTGATCTGAGCTGTGCCTCCCATGGATCCATAATAATATCTGTGCTGAGCTGTGCTTCCCTGGTTGATCAACTGCCTTAATTTCCTCTGTTGAGAATACAGGCCGCATGCTATGTTGCAGCAAACCAAAGAAAATCGGAGTAATTCGGATTCCGATAGGCAAAAAAGGGAAATAACGCGAGTGAACAACAAAAAAAAACGAACCGTTTTAAGCTCCGGGAACATTTCCGATCCTCTTTGTAGGCTCCTGCTGTCAATCATCACCTGAACCTATTCAGATGCAACAGCGTCCTCTTTAGAGAGGAAAAGCCTGTGGTTCTTTGAAAGGGTGAAGCACTTGAAAATCTATTTTTTGCCCTCAAATTTGGTATTTATGAAAACCCCTTTGAAGACTATTTGACTTGTGGAGCAGCCAGGTGTAATGCTGCCTGACATTCAGGTTAATGTGCTTATTTTACCTTTTGTCATGTGATGTTCCCATTCTTTTTGTTCTCCTACCGTAGAGGCACTGACAGGGTTTATTAAGAAATAAATGTCTGTGCTTTTACTGGTATACAAGATTTACTGTAGCTATATTGTCCTTGTCACCATACTTCACATACTGCAGCACAACATTTTTGCCTGTCACTGGCAATAAAAGAGTTCATATTTCCGTTTATCTTGAGCTTGCTTTCAGTGAGACAATTTTAGCTCTCTATTAAAGAGGTTCTATATGACATTTTATTGCCCTTCCTGATCTAAAAAAGAAAAACAAGACCAAAACTCTGCAGCCATGGTAACACTGACGCAGCTAATTGTAGCAAATGTTAATTTCAGTATGCTACTATGCTCACAATGGCAATAGGCTACTAACATGGAAGTGTAATGTTTTCTATCTTACATTGTAAAACCTTTATTTACAGTAACTAACTGGCAGCAATTATCCAGAAAGTTACTGTAATCTATTATAAAATATACAGCTAATTACTGAACATTAGCATGTTCACCATTTATGTTAGCACGTTAGCATTTTCACCGTCTTATTTTAGTGTGTTTGCATGTTCACCAGTTTAATTCAGTGTGTTAGAAGAAACATGTTCACCATATTAGCACGTTAACATGCAATTAGGATGCATTAATTAGCGCTAATTAATACAAACTGGTATTAATTAGCGCTAAACAATACTGCTCGAGGACAACTTGTGGAGAGCATGCAATATGTTGTTTTAAAATGAATTTGATCTTGTTTCTTTGCATTTTTGAAGTCTGATAACATTGTGTTTTTTTTGGTTATTTTGACTATTTGTCATTTTCTGCAAATAAATGCTCTAAATTATGCTATTTTTATTTTGAATTTAGGAGAAATACTGTCAGTAGTTTATAGATTCAAACAAATATGCACTCTTTACCCAAACACATACACATACACATACCATGAGTGGTAAAATCAGAAAAAACTGATAATTTTGCAGTGGTCTCTTATTTTTTCTTTAGTTATGGAGAGATGCCACTCAAAGCTGCACCTCATAGTGGTGCTAGAGTAGAACTTAGAATCCCTTCAGACATTCATGGCCCACAGAGGATGAATCCTATCGACCTGTGGGCCGTGGATGTCTAGCTGCGTTTTATGGCAAATAGAGATAGTGCTGTGTGGAATGAACTGGCCGAAAATACGCTGTAACTTAACAAACCTTCCGACAACTTGAAAAACATTTGCTAGTTTTATAGTCCAGAAGAAGCGGCTCATCCATACAACCTGGGCCTTTGAGGAAAATTGCTTTTCCTTTTCGGGAAGTCACGGTCCGGCTTCGGGGGTACGTTAACTGTGACAGGTAGAATTGCCGGTAAACGTGCTCATCCTGCAGTAACCGGTGGTCCTGCTAAGAAAGGCCGTCTCCGTCTCTTAGACCGAGTGCATACGCAAAGAGGAAGTGAATCGCAAATGCGTGCGGACAAGCTTGCCCGTGAATCAGAGGAGATTAGATTTGTACGACGCGCGCACACAAGCACGCACGCTCTCGTCTTCACCCTGTGTAAACTTTGGACCCCTACGCTCAGCGTGATTCCTGTTGTCATTCTAATTTCATCTGAGGAACCCTGCCAAGGCAGTAATGAACTCAAGTCATGAGGCAGGGGCCTTGCTGAGAGGTTGTGAGTGTGTTTGCTTGTAGCATGCGAGGAAATGAGAGAGAAGGTAAATGAGGGGAAAAAGACGTCGTTAAATAGAGGGGCTGGCCATGTTTACGCCGCTTGATTGTGTGCGTGTGTGTACGAGGTTGTGCTGGTTTTAAATTAATCAGTGCAGTGGGGCGTATCATCTAAGCTGCTGTAATGTGTCGACTCCTTTATTCAATTCTAGAGGTAATCTGGGAACTCCCCACCGGCCTGCCTTCATCAGCCCCCTGAGCTATCTTAACGTATCCAGAGACAGGCCGAGGCAGAGCTACACTGGAGCAAGCCGTTTCTCTTTTCTTTTTTTTTTCGTTTTTTTTTTTTACTGGTCCAAGATTATTTAACGAGCGTAGCCGGGCTAAATCTCCTCGTTATGTGGGTATTACGGTTAAGATGGACCTTGTTTGCCGAAGCGGTTTAAAATGGCTCAAGTCGCTTTAGGGAATTTAGAGCGAGGAGGACAGTGAAAAGATTTATGAAATTATACTTTAGGTGCATGTGAGGTAAATAAAATCACCCTTCACTGTAAAAAAAAAAACAGTGATTATATATGGATTGACAGTTTAGAAAAGGTTCAATGGTTTGACGGTGTAACTCAATTCACAGTTGGTCAAAAGCTGTTGCTTTAAAGGTGAATTATTTAATTATTGAACAGTAATTTGCTCTTTTCTCGTGATGAATTTCAGCACCATGGACAGCAGCTTCCCATCACCTGAAGTTTCCTGCCATTTTCCCGTTTGGATTTCTGTCGGGTCACTGACCCCTAAATTATCTTAAAGGTACAGACAAACATTTTTGTCGAAGGTACTTTTGTCTTGACAGCAGGAAAGGAAGGAAACATCCCATTAAACACTCATATTTATTGTAAAATTAATCTATTCATCTGTTATTTGCTACCTCTTTCTCATACCTTAAAAATAAATGCATTAAAAAAAAAGCTTTTTTATAGCGAAAATAGAAAACCTATGGAGTAATTAGATTTTGACTCATAGTTTAGCCTGTATTTTTTGATGCAATTCATTTATGCAAACTATTTTTTGAAGGTTTTAATTATATAATGTTGTCATAAACTAAAAGAAATTATTTTCTTCATTGACTTAATGTGAATAATCCATTCAGTTTAACCTGAAATGATTAAGTCCATTCAAACCTTTATTGAAGGTTGAAGCAAACTGATTATTTATAGTTGTCTTAAATAAAAAAAATGTTAGTTGTTGAAATCAAATAAAAAAAAAAAGCTTTAAATATAGTATAATAATAAATAGTATAAAACATATTACTGATCACTTTGAGCTACTGGAGTCAGAACAAGTACATTACATGAAAGACAGCTTTCTTGTACTTTTTCAGTGTATGCTAATTAGTGGCTTCAAAAAGAAATTTACTAATGCTTTATAATTCAAAATTATTCTTTCTTTCGAGTTATAAATAGTCGAGTCATTAATAAATGAGTTTGTCCATTTTTAATCAGCCATCAAGTCTGCAGTTGCGAATGTGTCTAACATTTTAATAAATGCAAAACTACATGTTTTTATCTCAGCAAAAATAATATTTGATACTCAGCTACACGTAAGAGAACAACCCCTTGTGTGTGAGAGAAGCTGGGATGACTTAAAATGAACTAGAATAATGAGGGAATGAGTGGAAATAAAACATTTAAGTATATTAAGATATACATTTTTTAAGGCATCTCTAATTATAGAGGTGAACATGTCACTTATAGAGGGCTTTTACGATAATTCTTCAAATCTGCAGATGCAAATATTAATAAATATGTTGGTCTTAATGCCCGTTAGCCCTTTTCCAGAAGGTCAGAGGTCGAATGGTCTGCTGGCAAAACACCAGATAGAAGTTAATTTCACAACTTGGCATGGCAAAATGTGTATTAATTATTGATCAGCTGACGTAAGTGGTAATAACTTTGTCTGTAAACACCCTGAGGCCCAAACCCTGCACCACCACAACAATAACTTACACAGACTTTCAGTGGCGTGCATAGAGGAGGCAGGGGAGGCTGTCACCCCCGTGTGGCCCAATTGTTGAAAAATGCATGCTAAAGTGCCCCCTAGGAGTCAAGATGCACATGATAAGTGCCTTCATTGAAGCCAAAATGTGTACTACAGTCCCCTTATGACAGCTAAATGTATACTACAGTCCCCTTATGGCAGCGAAATGTGTACTACAGTCCCCTTATGACAGCCAAATGTATACTACAGTCCCCTTATGGCAGCGAAATGTGTACTACAGTCCCCTTATGACAGACAAATGTATACTACAGTCCCCTTATGGCAGCGAAATGTATACTACAGTCCCCTTATGACAGACAAATGTGTACTACAGTCCCCTTATGGCAGACAAATGTGTACTACAGTCCCCTTATGGCAGCGAAATGTGTACTACAGTCCCCTTATGGCAGCGAAATGTGTACTACAGTCCCCTTATGGCAGACAAATGTGTACTACAGTCCCCTTATGGCAGACAAATGTATACTACAGTCCCCTTATGGCAGACAAATGTATACTACAGTCCCCTTATGACAGACAGATGTGTACTACAGTCCCCTTATGACAGACAAATGTATACTACAGTCCCCTTATGGCAGACAAATGTATACTACAGTCCCCTTATGACAGACAGATGTGTACTACAGTCCCCTTATGACAGACAAATGTATACTACAGTCCCCTTATGGCAGCGAAATGTATACTACAGTCCACTTATGGCAGCCAAAACATGTGCTAAAGTACCTTCTAGGAGCCAAAATTTGCTAAAGAATCCTATTAAGAGACAAACGTACATACTAACGTGTTGAAAAGATATGCTACACACTAAATACTGTAAATGAATATGGTGTTAAAAATGGACTAGAATACATTCATATCACACTAAAGTGCCCTCATGGCAACCAAAATGTGTGCTAAAGTGCCTTCTAGGAGCCAAAATTTGTGCTAAAGTGCCTTCAAGGCTACATAATGTATAGAATATAAAACATGTCTAAAGTGTCTTCTTCGGTGGCTTTTCAGCCCCACCCTTCAAAAAGTCTGTGCATGTCATTAAAGCCATTTAAACAAACTAAACTGAACTAAACTTTAAACAAACGTTTGATCATGTGATTGTACTTTTTATGAAACCTGTGTAGCCTATACTTCCTCTTTTTGCTAAACATGTTGTGATCAGTAACTATTTAAAGTAATTTTTTTCCCGATGTAGTGTTCTTTCCACAGTATAATCATAACCATAATCACATATAGCATATCACAGAAAAAAAAACCCTGTGGGCTATTAAATAATCCGACAGCTGCAGTGGTGGTGTAAAGGTTTGAGAAACAGGCCGGAGGCTAAATCCCCAGAGCCAGATCCATAACAACTGTAGGAGTCCTGGGAATGATTTGCAATACATTTGGCAGGCAGGTGGTGACAGATTATGAGACTTCATCATTCTTACCTAACTAGGACAGGATTCAAGGTTTTTATTCATTTTTTAAAATTTATTATTTATTTATTTATTTTTTACATCTGAGGTCAGCACTAGCCTCCCCCACCCCCGAGAGGGAGCCTGACCCTGTAGGGCAGTGGTTCTGTGCCTCTTCTGAAAAAAAGAATTTATTTTCACCATAATTCCAAAATGGTAAGAATGTAGGACCATTTGTATATAAATAAATAAATGGATTTAATTTAGCATTATTTATTTCCTCTTTTTGTGTATTATTTTCCCTTTGCACATGAATTTACTTAATTTCAGATGTTATTTTCCATTCTACAAAATGAAACGAATGGGGTGAGTGAATAAATAAATAAATGCATTTAAAAATGTTTAAATAAATAGATAATAAAAAAATGTAAAAAATAATGCACAATTAATTAAATGGAAATTTAAATTAAAACAAATTAAATAAACATTGACATTTACTTGATGTACTGAGTCGTTATTTTTATTATTAATATTCTATTTTAATATAATTCACTGTAAAATTTAATATAATATAATTTAATATTGATTATGGCAGTTTTGGGTTCCATAATTTCGGCTTTGGGTTTCTGACATTTTCCTTTATTAAATATCTTCAATCACAAATCTTATCAGACGGGATCTAGTGTCAGTGAGTCTAAGGGTCCTTGATGTGACAGCAAAGTTTGGGGGCCACTGCTGTTGGGTGCCCTTCGAGCGGCCAGAACGGAATAATCCGCCCTCTCACCGTCGCACCTGCGCCGCCCCCAGAGTCCACCGCTGATTCCATATGACATGACATATGTTTTTACGCCCACTCCCTGCTCGTCCTCCCCACCCTCCCCGGTAGAGCGCTAACACGCGGCGTACGGCTGACACCGTCAGCTCCCACCACTCCACCACCCCGCCCACCGGGACCGGCGGCAGCGGGTGCCACAACCAAACCGCCCCCCCCCCCCCCCCCTCTCCCAGGTGGGGAGGAGGAGGGAGCCGAGCCGAGGACGCTCGATGACTCTCATCAGTCCGCGTCTCCAGCGCCTCGCGGGGGGGGATTACGATGCCATGAGGTTTCCCACCAGGCCCCTCAGTGGCGGCACCTGGCTGTGAGTGAACCGCGGAGTGGGGGGAAGCGGGGGTGAGAACCGGACGGCGGATAATGACGTGATGGTTCCGGTTGTAGAGCGAGCGCAGGGGGGCTCCGCGCGTCTTTAACGAACCGGCGGCGGAGAGGAAATCACCGCGTAGCCTCTTCACTCTGCTGCCGGACCGATAACAAACAAACAAGAAAGAAAGAACAGGGGAAAAAAAAAAGAAAATAAAAAAACACGTCGTCTCAAACAGGTTGCAGAGATTCTGAGAAGGTAAGAATCTTCCCAATCATACGCGCGCGCGCGCGCCACTTAACGGCTCTGCACCAATTTATCCGCCTAATTGAATAAATATGAGCCTGATCTGTGACGTAGCAGCTGGCAAATTGACCTCCGACGGCTAAATTAGTGGAAACACGAGCTGTGTTCATTTCAGAAAAGTCTTCATTTACCTGCCAGATGGCGTTCGGCTATTTCTAGATGTAGTTTTATCACAGTTGCTGTGATTAGAGTTGACAGAAAGGTGAGTGAAATTGATTTTATCCACTAATATCAATCCAACACATTAGACTCATTACATTTCTGTATATTATCTTGAATGATTCTAAGTTAAATTAGTGTAAAAACAAAAAATATTATAGATTTTGGTGTAATAAACTACACCCTTTCATGTGCTGAAGCCTGGAGCTGCTGAATAAAGAGCAGGGCTGATGAATGAGTGAATTTGTGCTGTGGCTGACTGACTTTCAAACAGGCTCATTTACTGTAGCTGCAGTGCTGCTGACCACAACGCCGCCCCAGGCGTCTCCTGACATCACGGCCATAACTGATGTGTTTTCTCCTTTTTTTTTCCCAGGGGGCTTTGCAGCATCGTTGAGGATGCTTTCCCCCCCCCAGATGGTGACTTTTCACAGGTAAATTGCGAGTATTTATTCTCTCTACACGCTCATGCTCAAAAAGCAAAAGCAACTCTAAAGCTTTTTTTTTTTTTTTTGGCCACAAGCTTCTTTCTGTGGTGTCTCTGATCTCTGCTTTGGGGTGAAATGTGTAAACGCTCACTTGCATTGTTCTTATATCCTCAACTGGTCGATTTTGATGTCAGTTTTTTTTTTTTACCTGCACAGAATTACCCCCCCCCCCCCCCTTACTCTAGTACTCAACTTCCTAAATAAAACAGGTAATTATGACACATGACAACCACTCCAGACACAAAAGAAGAACCGGGGCGAGCGTACGCATTGTCAGTCACATGGAAAAAACGGATGACTGAATTCCGTTTAGACAATTTTGAAAATGAAATCATCCACTTTCCCACCCGCCCACCCTCCTTTCCCCCCTCTTCTGCTCCTCATCTCCCTTTGTTCCCTCGTGCTCCAGCTGTGGGTGTCTCTGTCCTAGATGCGGCTGTGTTCCTCTCCTCACACGCTGAGATGAGTGCTTTCAGAGGCCGACGAGGCAGAAAGTCCCGATTTTTACTACCTGGCTAAATTGCCCTGTGATGGAAAAATATTGTTAAAGGGATGATACTTGAATAATTGAAGCCCCTGGGCTTTAAAATTGCAGGGACTCGCTGAGATTTCCAGCGCAAAGTCGGAGGCAACGAAATATTCATATTATTATTTAAGAATGGATATATCAAGGATCCACTCAGGTACCGCCGCCCCCCTCTCTACACCGCTCTCTGCTTCCTTCCCTCGGCTGCTCTGGTTCTTTTTGAAAAGTATCTGAATTCACCCACATATTAACTTACTTTTATCAGCATCTATGTAGCATCTTCAGGAAAGAGAGTTTAAAATGAAATACGGCTGCAACTACCGGCTATACTGATTGATTGATCTGTCGATAATTGAAATGATTAATCAATTAGTTGTTTGGTTCAATAAATGGTTTAAAATGTTGATCACTGTTTCCCAAAGCTGAAGATTCAACTTAAAATGTCTTTTTTTTGTTCAGACCAATAGTCCACAACCCAAAGATCATCAGTTTACTATAATGAAAGACCAAAGAATCCAAAAACCAACCAATTTGAACATTTTTTTTCTTAAAAATGACTCTAATCAGTAAAAAGTTGGCAAATATTCGACTAATCCTCGCAGATCTAAAATTAAATGCTAATGAGTTTCAGACATTCTCTCCATCCTATTTAAGAATTATTTATTGACATTTCCCAGAAATATATACATCCATGTAAATGAAATTCATCCTTCGCATTTGATCCATCCTACACACTAGGCACCCGACTCCAGTTATTTTGCCAGTTTGGTGGTGGGAGGAAACCCACACAAACACAGGGAGAACATGGGAACTCCGCACAGAAAGGGAGTGGGATGGCCAGGATTCACGCCCACCACTGTGCCGCTGTGTCGCCTATTATAGAGAATAAGAATATATAGATTAGAATTAAGGTTGCAAAATTTCAGGAGTTGGAAACTTTCCATGGGAATTAATGGGAATAAAATAAATTAACAAAATTGAAGGATTTAACAGGGAGCTTTATTATAGATGGAGAATTATAATGTCGCATAATCGTTGCTAAAACAAAGATTTAAAAGGGTAGTTGAACCTTTTTTGGGAAATTCACCCATCGTCATGATTCCCATAGTCGTAGCAATAGGTGCTTTACCTGTTTTTGTCGATACAAGCTGTTTCTAGACCAGCGGAGCGGAACCATGAGCTGCTCAGCTACTACTACAAAGCTAATGGTATTTTTTGGTTTCACTCATCAAACTCAGCAAATACACAATCCAGCAACTCCCAAAGACTATGGTGGATGAGTTGTGACTTGTATTCCCCACAATGTGTGATAATAACTGTAACATTACGGCACATGAAGAAAATACTCCTTTTGTAAACAACGCCATACTTTTACCTGCACTAAATGTGCATTTTTGAGATCACTCCGCCGTGCAGAAAAAGCTTTGATAATATTATGGGGAAAACATATTTAATCTATAATGGTATTAATGTTTAACTTGCAAATCAAAAATAAAAATGTATGTAATGTATTAAATTGCTAAATGTTAAATATTTACAGAATTCCTCAGGTTAACTTCGCACAGAAAGTTTCTGGAAATTTACTGGAAATTTTCCGCCCCTTTTGCAACCCTAATGAGAATAGAATCAAGCTACCACAATTAGTGGATGTCAATTTAAAGTCAATTAACAATGGATTTTTTTAAGTGGTTTATCAAGCAATTTCCAAACATTTGCTGGCTCCAGGTTCTCAAAAAATAAGGATTTCTGCTTTTCCTCCCTTTCATCGCAGAAATATCTTTGAACTTTGAACTCTTTGAAGCAAATTGAGGATTAAAAAGATATTTGATGTGACTTTGAGCTCCGGGAATTCATATATCCTTTTTTTTTTTTTAAAAAAAGGATATATGAATCAGCAGGCGCTTGGCATTCCTGTGCAAAGTTGAGAAAATCTGTGGTTTACGTGGTGGACTGTTTCTTTGCCGGGAGAAGTGACTTTCTGGAGTCCCTGCCGGGTTGCCTGGCAACCGCCCTCTTATATATCTCCCTCAATGAAACCACATCGTATCATTTTCAGGCAGATTAAACAAAAGAGATATCAAATTTTAATTAGTGAGCTTCAGAGGTGATAGGAGGTGGATGCTGTTACCTTCGGACGGAGCCGGGTCAGCTTTTTCCACCTGCGTCCAGTCTCTGTGCTAAACTGAGCTAATCCACTGCTGACTCAAGCTTCACGTCGCATGGACGGATGTGAAGGGTGTTTTCTCTTTTCTTCTGACTCTCATCGAGAAAAACAAGTAGGTGCGTTTCCAAAAACCGTCGACCTGTTCCTTTAACTTTAGTTTAATTTGCGCTTTCTGATTCCAGTTTTCTAATTTCCATGGTTCGCTCAGGCATCACATGGGAGAAAAACCTTCTATTCATCACTACATCATCCCACGTAGAACATTCAGAAAAGCAGTGTGTGTGTGTGTGTGTGTTTTTTTTTTTTGTACCTTTCCAGTTTTTGATCAGGGATACGTTTGGCGGGGGAAGTGTGAGCTGAATGTGTGTGTTCGTGTGTACGCCGCGGTCTTTCACGTGCACGCTCGTGTGTCTCTGTGCGTTCGCATTTAGCCCGACTGTTCGGTATCGTTTCGGTTCCCACAGAGAAAACAAATTAAAATATGACACCTCTCTCTGCTGCCTCTCATCTGCTGCTTTTCACCGTGTCAAGAGATGACAAAAGTGCTAAATATAGTGAACTGCGAGTGGAGTGCGAAGCCTCTTCACCTCTCCCAACATATCTGACATTACACAAGCTGAAACAAGATGTTGTTATGGTAGCCGGAACCAAAGTGTAATCATCTCATCAATCATCTGCTTATGAGTGTGTTTGAAGGAGAGAGAGAGAGAGAAAGAAAGAACACTCAATCACACCAAACCAAATTATAAACTATCAAAAAGAAAAATACATTTCATATTGGAAACAGACAACCAAAACACAGAGTAAAGAACAATGTTATCTGGCTCTCAAAAGAGAATTCACATACGAGCATAAGGAAAGCCTGACCACAATAAAAGCTCAAAAACAGAGGGAAGTGGTTGGCCATAGAAAAGTGTCGCCATGGACAGAGGAGAGACAAAGCTACATGTTCTCACCTGATGTCCAAAGTACCAGAGGTCTGTTTTTAATTCTTCCTTAAATTTAAGTCCAGGTTAAAATAAAATCAGGTGCACAAAACACCCTTAAGTCTTCTACTTAATGTTCACTTCAGTATTTAAGGTTCTCTCCTTATCTTGACGTCATACTCAACCACTTAAGACGCACCCCCTTTTTCAGTCTTATTTGCGAAAAATGGTATGACCATGTTGTAAGTAGGTCGCAGGTTCAAGACCTCCTTGGTCCTGGGTCTGGGACCTTTCTGTGTGGAGTTTGCATGTTCTCCCCGTGTCTGCGTGGGTTTTCACCGGGTACTCCGGCTTCCTCCCACAGTCCAAAAATATGCTGAGGTTATTTGGTGACTCTAAATTGCCCGTAGGTGTGAGTGTGTGAGTGAATGGTGTTTGTGCCCCACGATTGGCTGGCGACCATCTCTCGCCGTAACATGCTGGGATAGGCTCCAGCAGACCCCTGCGACCCTAATGAGGAATAAGCAGGTATAGAAAATGACTGACTGCTCTCCATCAAACCAAAGGTGGTCAAACTTTCGTAGTCTTCATTGGCTTGTAAGCTGGCTATCGATTGGCTCGTCAATGGTGTCAATCGACATGAAACATCTTCGTAATTGTTGCGTTATTTTGGCATAGAAGCTTAGTATTGCTGTAAATGACCCCCACCACTCCCCCGAACCGCTCGTGGTACAGTAAGTGTTAAGATGTCAAGGAAGTCCTTGAAAAACCAAAGTAAAGAGAAAAGGTTCATTCTGACTCAATCTTAACCACAACATGTCTGGAAAAAATATCTGGCACGTACAATGCGGGATTCTGTAATTTGTTCCCAGCCAAACGGTTTTGATGCCGTCAATTTGACTTTATGGGATGCGGTCTGTCATCGATATGCCTGCAATATGACAAACTGATGTTCAGTTCAAATGTCTTGGCTCCATAACTCTCCACATGAGAAAAACAAAAGCATCCATATCTCGTTATGTCTGCGTTGTTACGTAATTTCCTGGAATCGTTTTCAAAAACAAAAAAAAAGCGATCGTTGCGACACAGATCCACCGAGAACGAGCGAATCATATTGATCGTCACGTTCCGTCACGCTCAGGGGTTGTTTTGGTTGGAGTGACAGTGTTGTTGACGAGCCGAGGTCTCGCCCTTTACAAACCACTTACTGTTGCCCTCGGGCTGCCTTCAAAATCCCCTCAAATCTCACAGTCACGGAGTCCTCGCTCAGCATTCCTCCCGTACAGCGAGGCTTCTTGGAACCCACTTGACAGACACACGGTCTAACCGCTCACCTGGGACTTGTACGCTTAATGACTTAAAGGAGTTTTTGTGTTCTGGAAATCCGATGCCTGTTGGCTCTTCTGAGACCGTCTCGTCTCCCCCCCCTTTATCTCTCCTCCAAGGCAGTGACTGATGGGCTTTCTGGCAGATTCGCTAACCCCGTTCAGCCACTCACTGATATCGAAGTGTTTTTCTATACACTGGTTACCACCTGGAGTGTAAACAGTCTCCTATTGGATCATTTCTACACGAGTGATTATTTAACCTCAATTGATGCAATGAGTAGCTTCTCATTTCTTAAACAACTGTGTGGAAAGACACATCCCGTGGTTGTGGAAAAGATGTTAGGTCTGTTTGAGGAGGATCAAATCACTGGCATCAAGCAAAGAAAACATCTAGGGAGATTTCAGAAACTACTAAACTGTCCTTGCAGGCTCTCGGTCATCCAGGTCATGGTTTTTCTTGTGGATTTCAGAGCAAACCTCGGTTTGAATGCATTATTGGTCCATTGTTGGTCCAACACACTAAAAACTAGAAGGACAATGGGGAACCAGAGTGATTGGTACATCAGGGTTAGATGAGAAGCAGATGAGGTGAATGACCATTTTATTCCATCAGTGGAATGTTTTTTCCCTGATGGCACAAACATATTCCAAGACGACGATGCCAGGATTCATCAGGCTCAGATTGCGATGGAGTGGTTCAGCGAAGCATCATCTCCATACGTGGAATGGCCACCAGAGTCCAGACCTTCATCCCATCAAGAATCTTTGCTGTGTGTTGGTGAAGACTTTGCACAGTGATCCTGGAAAACTGCCTGCAACACTGGATGGAAATAATTCTTGTGACGTCGCAGAAGCTTATCGAAAAACAAATGCCACAGCGAATGCGTGCCATAATTAAAGCTAAAGGCAGCCCAATGAAATGTGTGACCTCATTTTTAGGTGCAACTTTTTTTTGGGGGGGCCAGGCAGCGTATGTGCGTCTTTGCTCAAAATTTGTTTCCTTAAATCTCCCAGTTGAACCAGACAGCTCTGAACCCGCAGAGAGTCACATAGGAGCTGCATTGGTTAAGACGCCCTGACAGCGGTAGAGTCGAGTCTCCTGAACTCTGTCGCAAGGCGTCTTTATCTCTC
This sequence comes from Lepturacanthus savala, assembly GCA_030544235.1. Classification (NCBI taxonomy): domain Eukaryota; kingdom Metazoa; phylum Chordata; class Actinopteri; order Scombriformes; family Trichiuridae; genus Lepturacanthus; species Lepturacanthus savala. Next base: position 12,792,508 of record CM060469.1, on the reverse strand, counting down.
CACTCTGTTGGAAATTCTCTAATCTGAGACTTTACTTCAGTGTGTCCTCTCTAGCCTAATTTAGCTGCATGTTAGTTAAAATCCCTTCTTTTTTTTTGCTTCTAGAAAGATCCCATTAGCGTGTCTGCATTGATGCACAAACAGAGCGGGTCTTATCATGCCATGAGAGCCAAGGGAATTATATTGATAGACCAAGAGGGAAATGATGACCGGTGCGGCGAGATGGGAGGAAGTGGCTGAAAGAGTGAATGGGGGAGAGTAAAGAGGAGACATGAAGCAGAAAGAGGACTGAGGAGACACAGATAGTGAGCTGAGAGAGAGGAGATGAAGAGATGGAGAAACAAGGAGCCAAGAGAGACTTCACAACGCTTTTAACGACATCATCGTGGCCCGTGGCGTATATAATTTATTGCGGTGACGCAATGGAGAAACTGCGCTGAGGGAGATGTCTGGGAGGGAGTCTCATATGTTCATTTCAACATGTACAAACTATTTTGCAACTCATTTCTTTTGGTTCACTTTCAGACAGTTGGAAAAGCGGAAAAGAGGCAAACAAGGAAAAGCCCTTCTGGGTGGATTTCACTGTAGGCGAGCTGTGGAATACTGTATGTGTCAGGCAGGAGACAAACCAGCCAACCCTAAAGTAACGTTTGTTTTAACCTGCTGGCTGATATTCACCAGTTATGACAAGCAGTGTCGGAATGTTTGAACCATTTCATTTGGCGATAAGACCCAAATTCACTGCAAATTAATAGCCTTGGGATTCAAACGGCTTTTAAAAACTTACATTAATGTGCCAGTAATGAGAAAGAAGCTTTGAATTTTGATAATTATTTCCACTGAGCCATATCAGGCATTTTTAGTCCATCAACTAGTGGATAAACAGTTGTCTGGTGTCATAATAGCGGCGGTAGCAGTTTGCCTGAAATCAACAGTGTAAATTAGTTTAATGATGTCGAAATCATTTAAAAGGTCAGTTTCTCAGAGTGCGCTAATGCTTGGATTAACTCTCATGCTGGGGGAGGATTTGTGTTTTATTTGGTATTTCAATATGACAGCCAGTGGAAGGAAATCAAAGAATCCACACACATTCTAGCTCTATCGCACGGCTGCTAATTTACTGGTTTCTGTCAGGTGGCTCATGAGGTCTATTCGAGGCTAGACAATGCAACTGCTGTAAGCTGGAGAGATAATTATGAGTCTGCGGATGCCGCGATTCCTTTCATTTGGAACATTTTTGCTTCCATGTGCCAATCAGCACAAAGCAGAGCAAACACTCCAGGAATGTCAAAATCCCAACGCTCGACTATAAATTTCGTGTTCTCACCAGGTCACGGCGGGATATTAACAAACAGGACCAGTCGGTGCCGGTCCTTCTCTTCATACAGGCTATTTAAATGGTCTCCTTCAAGGATTTCTGCTTGCTGGTCATGGTTATGGCAAGAAAAATATATTTTGAATTCATTTGGGCAACCGGCCGTCGTTTTAAAAATCTGAAACTCATCTTTCACGTTGCATGTATTTTGTAATTTGTGGTCATGTAACATTGGCTCTGCTGAATTACTCACAAAGTACAGAAGTCCTGAATGACAGAAGATGCACATATAAATCAGATTTAGTATGCTGAAAGCGTACGGCACATATGCATAGAACATGCTGCCCATATGGTTAGCGTGCACAGTTGGTGCCGCTGCATTCATCAGCATGATTGTCTCTTTCCCCTCCAATGTGGTCCTATCTAGTCCTAGAGCTAATTATCTACAGTTTATGCATATAGTTTATGGATTCATTGTGATTCTAGGTTTAGTGGTGTGTTAACTTAACAGGTATGATATGCTGCAAGCATATCCAACTAATAGTTCAGTCTTTTATTGTAAATATGTGCTGCTTTTATCATTTTATGTCAATGCAATTGCATATTTTTGGGTTTTAACCCATTGACAATGCCAAATAAGCAGAAGTAAAATCATTTTAGACTCTGGTAAGTTGTACTGGTCAGATGAAACGCTAATGAAAGCAATCGTTATCCGCAGCCACTATATTTGTCTCATGCCAAGCTTTTTCTTCTCGACATAACCTCTTTCTGTTCCTGTAGGAGTCCCAGCGAGAGCAGGTTTAGAGAGTAACACTCCACAGGGCCTGTCATGGTTTCCCGCCTTTTCACACTCCTCCATCTCTGCATCTCCTGCTGTCTTCTAATGTAAGTGTCTGTGTCAGAGAATTGTGGATTTACATTCTGTTTTAATGAAAGTCACTTGGAAAAAAAAAACAAAAAACAAATCACTGGAATAACAGTATCTCGGGGAAATTTTTCCAACAGGACGAGTGTGAAAGTGTGTATCTTTGATATGTTTTTGGATGAAAAGCAGTTTATCCATCTGCTTCTCATTTCTGTGCAGACTGCTTTAAACATGCACTGTGTTAATTAATAATCAGTGAGCTTTATTGGTGTCGGCAGGCAAATTGTGAAACATCAGGATACCCCCCCAGTCCTCCAGTCTTTGCGCTAAGCTAACTGGCTCCCAGACATAAACTTTTTCCTTTAATGTATTACACACATCTGGTTCTGTGAGGCCTGAAACAACCTCAGCTGTCGGATAACAGCTGTATGATGGGGATTACATATTTCATCAGTGGCAGTTCCATCGTGACGGTACACGCATATACTTCTACATCGGTTATCTCTGCAGGAAATATAGAAACCTTTGTTGGACTTAAGTGTGCTGAATATTCTTTAGCCAATTGGAGTGTGATCTATTGTGGCTGTGTGACTGGCCCATTCACATTCATCTCTCCCTCTTCTTGTTATTGCTCCCTCTGAAGGGTTTGATGGAGAGCTGGTCGAATGTCAGCGGGAACTATTGTTATATCCGGAGGAATTCTCGCCGGAGTGATACTGCTGTGCATCGTAGCAGTGCTCTGTTACTGTAGACTCCAGGTATCTGTGTGTGTGTATGGGGCAGACATTTGAAATGAGAATTCTGAAAATAAATATATATTCCTTTAAATCTTTCTTGTCTCCCTGCTGCAGTATTATTGCTGTAAGAGGAATGATTCCGAGGTGGACATGGGCTCCGTGGTGGGAGCGGACCCCCTCTCCCACTTTCCCTGCGACGCCTGCAACGCCCTCGCCATGGACGGCGCCGCCATCACGCCCGTCTCTCTGGACCAGCTGGACGCAGGTTCTCACCACAACCACTGTCCCACCTGCTCGCCGTACCTCCTCCGCTCGGGACTCGCGGGCGACGTGCGTAACGGCGGCGAGCGGCTGGGCTTCCACACCTACTACGAGAACCCTTGCGTCTCTCTTCCCCTGTCCGTCAACCCTCAGGCCTCCTCGCCTCTGAGCTACTACAGTCCCACAGACATGTTTCCCCCGCCGCCGCCGCCGCCACGCCCCTACAGCACCCAGGTCTGACCTCCGCTGCTTCGCTGCAAAGACATGCACACGTATAGGAAAACTCTCACTTACTGATATTCACATGCTCTCGTTTGGGACCGAATTTATTTTTTTTTCAGCATCTCTCTGCAGGTGATGGATTGTGATACGACACGATTTCACACACATGCCCCCATAACGGTACATGCCCACATTCATCCAGGGGGAGGCAGCCCACTAATAGAGCCGCCGCGTGGGCAACAAAATCCATCGGCCTACCCCCCGGGAGCTGAAGGCGGCAGCATGAAACAGCGTTCAATCAGCAGGGAAGTGGTATATAAATCTAGCGTGACATCGGTCTGTTTCACACAAGACCACTTCAAATGTGGCGACAGAATAACTGATTAATCCGGCAAGTCTGTTCGAAGGTGGATCTGGACTCTTCGTACAACTCGAAAAGTGTCACCAGCCGCACAGAAACACAGCCTAGTCATGTAGGAATTAGGATTATCATCATCTTTATCATCATATCATCTTTATTGCTCAATTAATGACTACAAGACCATCAGGAAACAAGGGAGAGACATGACATGCAACAAAGGTCCCGCGCTGGATTCGAACCAGCGACTTTGGGGATGCAAGGCGCGGTAGCCGTTCAGTGACTAGGCTGCAGCAGTTATGCAAATTAGCAAATCAGCTACATTAACAATCACCAAACACCTATAAGGTTATCAAGTACAAAATGCATGATTTTCCTCTATGAAAGCAGATTCTGCTTTTTCTTTTTCTTTTTTTACCATTTTTGCAGCACAACACATACTGTATTAACAAATCAATATAAACCACCTTATTAAACAAGCAATGCAGGCATCTTACAAGCAAAGCATAGCCTGTTCTGTTTTTAGGAGCTGTAAACTATAAATGCTTATATCAAGTATAAAACTAAAACTGACAGATGTATGTAAATCATACGATTTTAAAGTCTGTACCCAACAGGTTCAGAATAGCCACGGAAAATCCCACTTTCTGACTGTATGGCCAAAGATAAATCCGTATATTTCTCTGTTTACCTCATGGATGTATAATAACATGCGGACTCCAGGCCTAAAATGGCACCCGGTCATTCCTATAGGCAATGCTCCCCTGGCACATACGCCAAAAAGGTTTTCTGTCTTCCACATTACTTCTGGGGTATGAGCGCCGTGCTGCGGCCCGCTGAATATACACAGCGGTGTTTTTAGTGATGTCACAGATTCTAAAACCCCTTTTCTTGGCTTGAAGGAAAGATTTAAAAATATAAAACATCTATGGATCAGACCTTTTGTCTGCAACCAAACCTTGAATAGTCAATGGGGGGGAAAAATGGCTGAAAGGCTGAGCAGCGGTGACCTGTTATTATACATCCATGGTTTATTTCCATATCTTTCTCACAATAGCCATGGGGACATGAAGTAGTAGATAAACTCAGGTGTAAAGTCTGATACTACACTAAACGGAACAGAGCTTTTATTAGTATCATTAACACCTATTTACCTACTATTTCATGTCGATATGTCTGCTGTCAAAAAAGGTCTATAGTAGTTTTCCACACTTAAAATCTAAGCTGGAAGGTCAAACCTGGCCCCTGCAAACACATTATATGAATGTGTTGGGTTAAAAGATTCTCCACCACCATTAGTTTCTAGTCTCTCCCTACTGCTTAACTGGAAGGTGGGGAAAATAACAGCCTGAAACCCCCACCACCACCACCACCCCTCGCCCTCCAGATCTCTGTACAGGGCCAACACTTTTTATATCAGTTGTCAGCGTTTCCCAAGTATAGAAACTGCAACACGTGCTCAGAGAAAAGAATGTTGCAGAAAAGGAAACGCAGGTTTTTAAGCATTTTGTGCGGGGGGTGGGGGGGGGGGGGGTGGGGGGGAGTACAATAACTTTAAGAGCACAACAATTGAGGGAGTTCCAGTAAGGAGGGGAAAAAGAAGAAAAAAAATGTGGTGTGAATTTTCCTATGCTTGTATTTTCATTTCTGGTAAACGGTTATGAAACTTCTGAAAGCCGGTCGATCCTGAACCATATGAGTCACGTTTTTTTTTTTTGATGAAATGAATGAAAAGTAAGAATGCGTCTTTAGAATCTGGAGGCAGAAAAGAGATACTAGGATCATGTATCATATTTTGTTGACCTCGAAGCTTACGTTTTGTTTCTCTATTTAAACCATTATATCTACAGTATAGTGACAAATTGCAGTGTTATTCCACAGTACTGTATATGCCTGGATCTCTACATTTTTAAAGCGTGTTGTAGTGTTTGTGAGCAATGTCGCAGGTTCTAGTGAGTTTGTACCAAATGTGAGTTTTCAATGCTCTTCTGATCTTATGATATAGCAGAGGAACACAATGTAAGAGCATGAGAATAGCACATTTGGAACTGGAAAATCACTTAAAGGTTAAGATAAAAAAATCTGATTTTGAGTGATCAGAGACTTCTGAAAGATATTTATTCCATATATTCTAACACTATATTGTTTCCACTGAGCTGTGAACATTTCTTCACTTTCCTCACCTCACATCCCCATGTTGTTAAGAAGTATTTGATAAGTTAGATGTGTAGAACTATTTCTAGATGTCCACCAAGCATACAGTAGGTGTTAACTGCCACTTAGCTATGATACTCAACAGATATGGTTGCTGTAGTTTAGTTTTTGTATCACCAGTTCTGTGAGAGCACTGTCGCTGTATCAGAACTGACCCGTTCCCCTTCTTACTTTTTATGGTTTCTTTTTTTTCTCATTCTGTTTGTTGAAAATTGTATTTTTTAGATTTTTTTTTTCTGTATTGAAAAATAATAGGTTTTGGTATGCCCTGATACAGTGTACTTTAAACAAAAGCGAAAAATCCACCGTGTTTCACAAGCCTTTTTTTGAGGAGGAAAATAAATGTTTTTATCTGGAATTTTTTTTTTCGCCTTCCTTTTGGTCCGTCTTTATTATCGATGACTCGGACGTTACGCATAATGTTGCAATCCCTGGTTTCTGGTTCAAAATGTTTTCTTTTTTAAAAAAAAAAGTAAAACTTCAGTTCAGTCAAATCAAAGACAGAAGTAAAAGTATCTAAAGGGAAGTGAAACCGAGCCGTCAACAGGAAGTAGAAGGAGAATGACTTTGATTGGAAGGTTTTGGAATAATACAGGGAGATATTAAGAGAAACTGTAAATGCAGGGTTGTTGGTGGGGAGGAGGGGTGGAGGGGGGTTGGTGTCGTTTACGGGTGGAGCCGCAGAATCCCCTTTGTTATTCTGCTCTGGTATTCTGCTGCTTTACCTGCTGGACCTGTTTGCTCTATTGTCACACAATAATGGACAGACAGGGACTCAGCCATGCCAGCACCCCTGCGGGGAAATATCGCAAATACCAAATCCTTTACTCCCTCCCGATAGGAGCGTCATTCCTTGCTGTTATCGTGGAGTCGTCTGGCAGGTTCGCACAGCGTCTGTGCCAGCTCAGGAGGGGGGGGGGAAGAAAAGGAATGGACGATAAAGTGTTTGACAAAACAAAACAAATCTGCCGGAGCTTATCGACGGCGAAATGAATCAGAAACAGGCAGGCGGCTTGATTTGTTTGAGATGTGGGCGTTGGGTGTGAGAGATAGAGATAGAGAGAGAGACATTCAGGTGGCATATTAAGTAAGGCAAGTGCTGTTAGTGGGTGTGTCTCAGTCTGTCGTTCTTTCACACACTCTTATAAACCCTGTTGAACCTGTTGCTGCACCTGCCACACTCGCTCCTTCACCTGACTCCGTGTGTACCTGACACTACTCCTCATTTAGGCTCTGCTGTTTGAAAGAGAAGCTCCACTGTGTCCACCTGTAGGATTTCTCTATTATTGACCTTTGGACTGGAGTCTTCTCATTCAGAGACGACTTGGACTTTATCCTTTATGCTTCTACCCAGCCGCTGGGCTGCCTGACCGCTCCCCTGCAAACAAAGACAAACTCGCTTTACATCTCTGGTTCCATCAAGAGACTTTTTGACTGAGTGTGTGTGTCTGGTGTGCTCGACCCCTCTGGTGGATTTTCTTGATTTCTCTGACTGGAGCTTTACATGAAAAAGCTGTGCTGGTTTGTGATTGTGTAGCAGCTCCTGGTGTGTGTGTGTGTGTGTGTGTGTCAGGGGGTTGGGGCAAGATGATGGAAGAAGTGTCCATGACGATGGCGTATGACGCCGTGGACCAGATGAGCGAGGAGGACATCTTAGCCTGTCTCGTGGCTGAAACAGAACCTACCTTCACAGTAAGGGCTCAACGTTTCATGTATCCGTTTCTTGCTTTTAGAGCATGTCTTAACTGCAAACTACATCACAATGTCACCATTTAAATCGAAAAACCAGCACATGATTCTGGTGTCGGCGGGAACCCCGCAAACTGCCTCTTCAAAGTAAGATGAATTTGCCTGAATCCGTGCAAGCGCTTTCAAAAAAAGAGCAGTGCAGAGAAGTATTCGATTACTGCATCAACATTCAAGATGACAGAGTGATGTAAAACAATACAAAATGTAGAAGTCAGTGATTTCTATTTGCAATACTTTGTAAAGTGACTGGCATGAGCATCACAGACCTCACGCTGTAACGGGCACGTCCCTCTGTGACAGATTTATGATCAGAGATATGGGAAAAGTGATTCTGATTGTTCTTTTTCTTTTATTTTTATATTTTGGATTGAGGCCATTTCAAAGCAAACTCTCCTTCTGCTATTATTCCTTTATGCATCCAAAATGATCATCAATGTGCTTCAACTGTTCAACCTTATCTTGTCCCTATCCCTATCTCGATCTCTTTTCGGGTTCGTGATTTGACATAGCTCACACTGCATCTACCCGAAGGAGATAACTTTATTTCTGCTCATTCAAATATGACAGTTGAATCTAATTAACCTCGACTCTCCTCAGGTTGCAAAGAAGAAACCGAAACTGAGAGGAAGCCTGCTTCAAATAATGGATGACGAGAAAGAAGAAGACCCCTTGGACAAATACCTGGTCACAAATCTTTGACTTTCTTTTAGAAATTGATAGATTAAAGCCGTCTTTCATCAACTTTTAGTCATCTGCATCTTTGAATGTGATAAATTACATTTCCAAGAGCCGTAATCTCCTGTTCGGTTTGTAAAATATAAGCAGACTGTGATGGATTGTTCCGTGCGTTTTGCAGAAGGAGAACCGTCGGCTACTGCAGGCCAGCCTCCGTCTGGAGCAGGAAAACGACAACCTGGCCCACCGACTCATCACCAGCAAGGTGGCCCTAAGGATCGCTCTGGACAAGGTACCTCACCTTTCTGGAATACTACCACATTCCACAGCATTTCAACAGAATTGTTTGAATCTTGTTGGAACAGTACGACTGTCACTAGGTTTTTTACGGTTTGTGGAGAAAAAAAAGCAAAGATCCACTCTCTCTCTGTTCTCGGGGAGCTTAATTAAGGATTACCCGCTCATTTATTAATGACTGATAAGGCTGACTCTAATAAAATGGCCTGGAGTGCGAAGCACGCTGTCGTTTTATGTAAAGATATATACATCACGCTGTGATGAGCATGTAAGCGTGTAATTGCTTTCAAAAACCCTGAAATATAAGCATAATCCAAAAAATGTAAGAAGTGTGGCGGAGGCTTTACTGCATTATACTTTTTGTTCTGTATTTATTCTGATTATTCCAAAACGGTGCAGTTATTTATTCCGATTTTTCTTTTTAACTTCTTGTCCTGTTTACAGACTGAGGACAAAGTGGACAAACTGACCGAAGAGCTTCTGCTGAGCCGACATCAGCTGAAGGCGACGGAAGAGGAGAAGAGAGGGAAAGAGGAGGAGGCCGCGATGGTCAGAATAATAAAGATTTGCATCATGTGTCGTGGTTTTTATAGCACCTCGCAGTCATCGGAGCGCGTTTATCATATTTGTACGTGTCTCTTCTCAAAGCTGAAGGAGGTGTTTCGGAGAGAGTTGGAGAAAGCTGAGCAGCAGGTGAAGAGGTCGTCGGGCATCATCGCAGATTATAAACAGGTACAGAGGACTGATGAGAATCTCGGAATAGAGAAAGTGAAAAGTAGATTTATGGCGAGACACGACAAGGGGAACACTTTAACCAACCCGTATCATAATGAAACCTCCCCTCGGTTGATTTCCCACATTAAAACAATTGTTTTGTTTTTACAAGTTTTCTGACGTATAATGTTTAAATATGCGGATAGGGCATTATCTCTAATTTGTTTCCGGGACAGAAATGCGAACGTTGGATACATTGGAACATTGGATTTCTGGCTCAGAGTTTAGAAAAAAAAAAACATGGTACAAACTGACTGTTGGAACTGGACTTTTGGTGAATTTAGGACAAGAAAATAAACAGAATGAGTATTTGAATGTGTATTTTGGGGGGAAAAAACAATCTAGCCTACTAGTCTGAGGGAAGATATGCTACAGAAGGAAAATCTCAGAATTGATCAGTGCGCATGTCTCTCATTCATAAAAGGTCGTGAAAAGTGATATTTTGCCAATGATGTTAAAACCCGATGCTCTTCCTTCTGCTCAGATCTGCTCTCAGCTGACGAACCGTCTGGAGAGGCAGCAGGCCGCTCACAGAGAAGAGTTAGAATCACTCAAGGTGAGAATCGCCCCCCTCGTGCTAATGTCTCGTCCTTTTGCCTCATTTTCGAACACTGTAGCGGGATTTGATTTTGCAGCCTTTCCATTTCATAGCGGCGGGCAGCCGCTCATCTCCTCTAACAATCCGCCTGTCACTCCTTTGCAGAGCATGGTGACGACCTGCTCCCGCTGTCAGCGCATCGCAGAATCAGGAGAACCGCCCGCCGTGGGTCAGGATTCTCCGACGGCAACGGCCGGACCGGGCCGGGATGAGACCAGCACAGGTCCCAGAGAGGCTGAGCTGCAGGAGGAGGAGGCCCTGAAGGCCCAGATTAGAGAGCTGGAGCAGGATCTGGCCCAGACCAAAGTTCAGATGGTGGAGGCCAAATGCAAGATCCAGGTAAGATTGGGCCAAATTGACCCATTTTAAAGTTTGAAGATCTAGGAAAAACAGTTGAATGTTAAGTGTAATCAATGTATAAAATGAAAAATGTGTCAGAATATTATAATATATCATTGCAACTTTGAGACATATTACACACACACACAAAACAACTACATTTAAATGTAAAATATGTTGAGAGAAACACTTGATTAAAAGTAATCAAGTGTTGAAACATTAAGAAAAGGTTTGAATATGTATTTTTTAATGAAAAAATAGTGACGTATCCTAATTAAACCATTATCTGTTAGAGGTAAGAAACGCCATTGTATTAAATACTGATAGAAAAGTCAGCAGTGGGGTTAATAATGAAATATTAACAATGCTTATTAGGATTTTTTGGGGTTTTGGATGCCTTTTAGACCGTTGACGTGGCTGAGAAATGAACATACCAGGAGGGTTAAATAAAATAAAATGTGCATTAATCTCATCCTGATTATTCATATGAATTAGCTTAAATCTGGTCTATACAAATGAACTTTCACTTGCAACACAGACGTTTTCGCAAAAGAAACATTCCCTGTTTGGAATGATTGTGGTCGTCAGAGTTTCGTTGTGTCAAGGCAAAAAAAAAAAAAAAAAAGCCAAGAACTGCCGAGATAGGATGACGTCAGATATAGAGAAGTAAAGCACTCGTATAGACACAGATTATGGGAAGTGACAAAGGGGATGACAGCTAAACGGGGAAAAAAGGAATATGTGTGTAAGAGGGCTGTACTTACTGAACTTTGGCATAGTTCTGGCATAGCTCAATTTTTAAAGGATGAGTTCACATGTGTGTTTTTCTTGCTTTAATCATTCCTTCTGTTCATACTGGTCCCTCCATAATGCACTTTCAATATAAATGATGGAGGACAAAATCCAGTCTTCCTTCCTAACCCTAACCCTAAACTCGAATCATAAATTAATCCATTGATAACGTGGTTGCATAAACATGGATGAAAACTAATTCTTATTGAGATGCTGCTTTTCTCACGCGTTTTGTAACACCTGCAACAGGAGCTGGAGCACCAGAAGGGAATCCTGGCCAACGATCTCCAGGAAGCAAAGAACAGCTGGTTCAGCAAGGCCTTCACATCCCTGCGGACGTCCGGCGGGGGGCTTCACGGTGTTGCCGTGCCCAGAGACGGGCCTCCATCGGCGGGCTGGAACCTCCACGGCAGCTCCCTGTCCGGATGGAGCACCAAGAAGCTGCTGTGGCCGCACAGAGACGCTCAGGAAAACGTCTGATGGCTCGGACCGTGTTGAACTGGACACTATAGAAGGATCAGACCTGTGTTACATAAGCGTGAGCTGGATCTCCCACTGTTATGCACACTGTGATCAATATGTGAGCTGCTTTGTTTTATTTTGTGCACTAGAGGGCAGTCTGGAGCACAAAGTGAACAGAAGAGAGCACCTTGGACTGGCAACTATTCACTTGCGTTGTTATTGCCTTCCGACTGCAGCCCTGTGTCGCATGATGAAGATTATAATGATAGACTTGATTTTATTTTTTGTTTTACATTTGTAAAGCTAATCCATGTGCCATGTGAGTCGCTGTGCACCTCAATTCACCATTAAAGCGAGTATGATACAAGTTTCTGAAGTTCCTGTTGATGACATAAGGAAACCTGACATATCAGGGGGAGGCAAAGTGTAAAACGGTTCTTTCTAGAGGAGTTTTCCTGTCAGCCGGTGTAACCGCACTGCAACCGCAGCCACAAGTTCCTCTTTCACTTTTTGACACGGTTCCTTATAAAAAGCTGATCAGCTGTCGCTCAAACACTCAGAGACAAATCTTTAGCCAGATCGTTACCTCTGCTCCTTGCACAGAGATTGAAGTAGAGACCATAAAGGACTGCAGTCCTGCATTAGTGAGACTTGGCGACAAGATATCCAGAAATATTGAGACAAAACTGACCTGTCTGAGGGACTGATGGCTGCGATGGCTGCTAGAGTGTGTGCCGCCGTGACTCTTCTCATGTTTGTTGCTGGGAGTCAAGCGATGGACCTGCTGAGGGCAACTGCAACATCAGGGAGTAAGTGTGTGTGTTTGTGTGTTTGTGTGTGTGTGTTTTAAGTGTGTTTAATAGCTTGAGTTTTTAGGCCACTTATTTACCTATCAGTGCTGCCCCTGGATAATACTTTATGCAGCTTGCTTTTCAATGAATAAATTATTATTATTATTACAAAGTAACAGACTTGATTGCTTCTATTACACTTTAAAATTAACCCTAAGCATCAGATGTTTTTCTTCCTGCATGGAGTGATGGTTGTGCGAATATTATTTTTTATTTTTATTTCTTTTAATGTGTCTGTCTTATTTACAATGCCTACATCGTATGCCTGATATATTAAAACACTTTTTTTTTCTTTTTGTTTTGGATGAGTTTTGCTTTTTCCTCTTAAGATGACATCCATGTCATATGCTGCTGCAAACCATGTCCTTTTAATTTAATTTTAGATCGCTTTTAAATCCACTTAAAGTTTGTTTTTTTATGTTGGTTGATGAGTGAATAAATAAAAAGGAAAAAAAACAAGTGCAATTTCTCCTACTAGATCTTCTCCCCACTCCTACGCTTCATTGCTGGTGTGTGAGCTATCCAAACCTGACTCTTTGCTCCTGGCCTGAACCTGAGTCCGGCACCAAACCAATAGACTACATCGCCACCTACAGGTAAATCCGACAAAGAGTCTTCTGTATGCTGACCCGGGCCCGCCGACCCCTTTCAGCAAAACAGACTCCAGGTGTCAAGTGTCACTAAGGAGCTTAATCGCTCATTAATATCCGCGCAAATGGGTTTGTGTGTGTGCGTTTCAGTGAGAGACACAGGCAGCTGGACACCAAGCAGGGCCAGCTCCTCCCGCCCGGCTCCACACCCCCTGCCCTGATCTCAGCGTCCCCCTCCTCTGATAAGGTACCAGCCGCTTTTATCTCTGCAGCACAGATCCGTAAAGAGACTGAAGATGGGGGATTTCTTTAATTAAGCCAATTTGCATTTAGCCTCGATGAAACCAAGCACACACATCACTCAGGTTTCTTCTGAATTTGAAGACAACAACGTCCCTACACAAAGCCACAGGCTGAGTGTTTGGAAAACCCCTGTGTTATATTTCCCCTTGTTAAACAAGATGAGACAAGTTTGCCTCATGAGACTATATGGAGCAGGACTAGGTAGTTTTACCATAAAGTTACGATTAAAGCCGTAAATACTCATTTCTCTTTTTTTAATGTTTATTTATTGGATAATTATAATATACCGAAAAGATTCAAACACAGCATCCTATATCCATCTCTTTATATTTTAGCTCTGGCACCTCCACCTGCCCAACTTAAAGCTTCTCACTGACTACATCATCAACGTCACAGCGGTTTATCCCAGCGGAAGCAGCTCCCACCTAAGAAGTTTTATGTTGGAGGATATCGGTGAGAAGCTGAAACAATAAATAACACTAAAGTGCAAGTGTATTGAGAAAGTAATGAATATGTGGCATTGATGCAACCTCGCAAATTCCTTCACAGCTCTCTCTGCCTTTGTTTCTCTGTGCAGTGAAACCAGATCCTCCCATCCACGTCCGGGTTTCCCCTCATCATGTCAGAACCTTGCTGGTGGAGTGGTCTCCTCCCCCCACCTGGGCCAACCTCCACATCATCCCCCTAAAATACCAGCTGCTCTACCAGTGGGAACACAGGGGCACTCCGAAGGCCGTCAACGTAAGAAAAAACGTCATCACGACGAGCACTTCTCGATTGTGTCATAACAGCAGTAATGTGGTCAAAAAAGTCTATATTTGACACATGCACAGATACCACATGTGGAATTTTAGAGACAAACAAAAGTTTTGGGCAGCATCACAAAAAAATTTCATTGGATATTTTCGGAAATCCCTTTGTTTTTCAAACTAAACAGTGTTGTCATGCTGCCTTTTTTTTTTTTTAAACAAAGGTTCAGTTGAATGTGTATAATACTTTAATATTTAGTCTTTATACTTTAGAATGGGAAAACTGATCTATGTTTAGCTAAAGCTACATGAAGGGATTTAGGTTATAAAAACGAATGGCTAATAAATACTGTGACTGTTTATAAAACAAAGTAAAAATGATCACCCAATTCCATGCTATACCATTTTTAACTAACTTTTTGGAAGTGTGTATAGTTTGAAAGTAGTGATCATTATTTTCAATTGTGAAGAGCATATAGTGGAACCATCCATGTTAATTCATGGCAATGAGATGAGAGAAACACACATTTCTGATATGAAACATTTAAAAATAGGGTCAAATTTGACCCAAGGTCAACAGGAGAGTTAATAAGACCAATTTTTGAAGAATTTTAGTGAAGAATTCTTTTGTGTTTATCCTCATGGAAACATGTTTGAACAATCTGTACCAAAATCTTATTAACATTTTTAACTGCAGAATTCAATGCTTCTTAGAAAGATCAGCAACAACTTGGAGTTGTAGCTGCTCCAGCTGGAGATAGTTTCAACTGTTCTGTGAGATGACAAGAGGAATCTGAAGGGTCTTAAATGATAGATCAAGTATGAAATAAGAAAAACAGTTCTGTTTTCAGTCTTCTTTTCTTTAATCTTTGAATTTTTTTGTGTTTAATATTGGAGAGTTTGACCTCTTTTAGGCCCCAAACTATTATTTATTTGAAACCATGTGATGTTCTCTTTGCTGGAACTGGAAACAACTTATAGACATCTGAAACATGACAAAGAAATCTTTTAACAATGCGGAGTATACGTTTACGCTAATTTTCGAATATATTTTTGACAATTTAAATTTTTGCTCTGGGACTTTTTTCGTGGCATTCTACATGCAAACTTTTAGTCTTGATTTCCTTAGATATTCAAAATAAATATAATTCAATTCACTTAATTCATAAACATATTATGTAATTTTAACATTTAAAAGTGTTATCTGTAAAGTAAATTAAACTGTCAAATATAGTGACTTAGTAACTTTTAACCACTGAATATGATAGAAAGTCTAAACACTTTTTCTTCCCAACCTGGCATCCACAATTTATACACCCTTTAAGAATCGGGATTCTTTAGAAAGTAGTACAGTGCCACAGATATTTACTGCCTCCTCATATAGCTGCTGTGAAAATAACACCGATTTGTTTTTCCAGCTGGGTCCATTTGAAGACACCAAGGTTGAACTAAAGGGGCTGATGCCGGGAAGGACCTACCTGTTCCAAGTGTGCGCCAAAGAGCTGCTGGGTCTGGGCGAGTGCAGCGCCTGGAGTTCACCTGTAAATATCACTATACCAAGCACCAAACTGTAAAAAAAAAAAAAAAAAAAAAAAAAAGCAATTTCCTTCTTACTGCTTTTAAGCTTCCAGAGAAGTGAAACTGAAGGACTGAAGAAGTCTTGTTGTCCTATTAACTGCATAAACAATGCCAGCACTGATATTTTTATTTATTAATATATAGATATTATCTGTACAATGTACAACTGATTCCTGTTAAATTTATTTAAATTATTCTTTCGAGTATTTATTGTAATGCACACGGTTGTTTTGTGTTGGTTGAGGCATTCACCTTCACCATAAGACATTGTAATAATTTATGAAGTTGTTAAGTTAACATTTAATGACTCATTTTCTAACCCATTTCAGAGATATTTTATTATTTCTCATGTGGCAGCTCCATATTTGTGTGAAAAATGTAATAAAAACAAGGCATTTAAAATCAAGAGTGGATGTCAGTCAATCACATCCACTACAAGCGGGGTTACAAACTCTGAGTGCCTGATGCCCAGAGTGAAGGACGGTGGTTTGGGAAGATGCATCTGAAACCTCTCTGGACTGTAGGCGCCCGGGCCGGGGATAGCAGAGGAATAATCTGGCCTCTTAGTCCTCTTTTGGATGGAAAAGGAGGGCTGACGCTGGTGGTAAATGTCCGGGTTGGTGCTGTTGTATTTTCCTGGTCCGGGGCTCTTGGAGAGGTCTTCAGAGGGAGCCCCGACGTTCCTCCGACTTAGGAAGCTGTAGCTGGCGCTGGAGGGCTTGTGGGGAATCTGACAACCCAGCACATTAGGAAGGCTGTATCTGGCGGGGCGAAGAAAAATGTTGGTTCAGAGGCTTTGATCTTAGAAATGTACAATTTCTTTTTTTAGTCATGCCACTGCCATGGCTCTGGGGAGGCTCTGTCTGAAACCAGTCCGCCACTTGGGTCCAGACCAACGAGATCACCTCTGGTGCCACTATGAGGTTCAAGTTTGTGGTTTTTGAGTGTCTTTAAAACCTAAATGATTCCCCTAAACATCCTTCTGCCCTCACCTGTTGGGTGCTGGCACAGCATCCACGGAGCGGTATCTGGTGCGGGTGCTCATGGTGTAGGACGGTGGTCTGCGGTGAGCGTTGAGCGGCGGAGCCTTCTCGGGGCTGTAGGCGCCAGGCCCCGGAGTCTGGAAGATCTCGCCTATGAACACGAATGAAAATTTAGTACGGATGTGCCTTTGCTTTTACTGCCCTTTTTAGATCAGATGAGTCACCTGCACGCCTCCCTCTGCCCAACATGGAGTAAGATGGAGTGTCCATTCGGCCAAACCGGGTGACCTTGCCATCGATGTGGTACCTTGGTCCTGGGCTGGAGTCCACAGAGACCACTACAGGAAATAAAGTGCAAGATTCGTCCATTTATCTATTCACCAAAATAATTTCACTGGAACATGAACCCTTTATGAAGTAAAAACCAGTGCAGCCAGTAAAACGGATAAAATACGCCGAATATAAGATCTACATTTGCAAGAACTCACTGGCGCTGCTCAAACGGCTGTGGAAGGTGTAGGCGGGGCTGCTGGGCTTGGTGAAGTCATGGTTGATGAAGCCAACTGTAGGGGGCAGAGCGTAGCGTCCGGGGCCCGGGCCTGACATCCAGGAGAGGGGTAGGAGGAGGAGGAGGAGGAGGAGGAGGACGGTGACGAAAATGATGCAACAGATTCCGCTCTAAGCAGTAGTATAGCACACCCACCACTCTTTGGTTTGTATTGTCTCTGATGGTTTCCATATGGAGCTTATTTTCTATGGTTATGCGTTTATTCTTTCTCAGCTTGTTTGGGAATGTATTTTAAACAATGTAGAAATCGCGAATAGGAAAAAAGCATGTAGCAATGAATAATGTATAATTCTGTGAGAGATTTCATAGCAAAACCACCTTGGCTATAATATGGCCCATGTGTGTGTACACACACAGAGTACGGAAGCATACACACTTTTTACACTGACCTCTTTCTCTAGCAGAGATAATTGGCCGTTTCTTCACCGTCGCCTCCATACTCTACCGGCCTCTTTCTTCCTTCTTCTTTGTCCTCTTCTTTTCCTCTTTGGGTCCTCTGTCACTTCGGACACATCCTTTTCTTGTGTGTCTCTCGCCAGGTGATTCAGAGCCTTCCAGGCTGAATTATACATGACCCCAGGGTGAAGAAACCCAATCTTTGACCAAAGCCCTGACTGGGTACGCCTTAAACCTGCGCTCCGCCCCCTTTACCCAAGATCCTTCGGGACAAACGGTTTTTATAACCGGGATCAAAAAATCAACAATATTAGGACTCAAAAGAGCAACCATTGTTGACTCATGAACAAAAATAGCACTAAGGACACCTTTGTACAGATAATAATGCATAAAAACATGTAGATTCAGTGGGAAAGTGCTTTGACATAAAACTATCCTGAGTTGTAAAGCACTGCGATATAAATCATATCAGTAACACGGAATGCAGTTCATTTGTCATCCTATTCCGAGGCGTTGGGTTACTGCTGAACCTCTCAACTACATGTATGAGTGCTGTAACTAATAGCATCTGAGTGATCACGCTATTAAAAATGAAAGGACTTACACTGAGCTTCTGTTGCATCTGAATAATTGTTAAGCTCAACGTTGCTGATGGACAGGTGTGTATGAAGATGTAGGCAGCATGTTGTATGATTTGACTTAGTGAATGTATTTTATATAGAATAGAAAAGCTCTAAAACAGTTACCTACCAAAGGAGCAACCAATTGAGAATGGACATGACCCTCATTACGTTTCGAGATGCTGCGATACGATGGGCTGCTGCCAGACAAGCAACTTGGAGGAAGTAGACACCTGTCTGACAGCGAAACCTGCTCTCAACAACCACCCAAAGAAAAAAGCTGCTGGTTGCCGAGGTCCGGCAGTAAGATGAGGCAGAGAGATACACAGTGACTTCACAGTCCAAACAGAGCTAATGGACGAGGTGGGAAAACCGGGAGTATTGTCATCTCACCTGGACGGATCTATGGTAAATATGGAAGGAAGCCGAGTCAACTTCATCATCAGAGCCACCTATGTGGTTCCTCTCATACCCATGAAGCTAAACCAATGGATTGGAAAAGAATCAACTGGCGATTAACCTGGAAGGAAGATCTACCGCCAATTTCCAGCGAAGCCGTCTTATAAGAATGGAATCAACCGTCCTGGATATTGGACCTGATCTCGAGGTCAACCTCACAGAAACTGTGAGCAAAAGCACCGACTGCATTTGTCTGAAGAGAAATTATCCTAACTGTGTTCAAAATGACTAGCGAGAGGGGTAAAAGTGGAGGGGAGCACACCAGGTGTCACTGTTGGGCCCTCTGGAGGTGTCAGGGACCTTATTAATAAAACACCAATGAAGAAGGGTGCCCACCTGATGACCCCATTGAAGACATAACAAAAAAGTGCTGATTAAACATAGGATTGTAATAGCAAGCCCTATGAGCCCAATAAACTGATAATAATATAGTAACAATTAAGTCATACAATTACCACCAACAGTTTGATATTAACGATATAGGTATATTTGGGTAAGATTGTTTAAATTAAATTGCTGCAGAAATCATTAATATATTTACTGTATATATAATTTTTTCCACATAATCATTGAAAAGCTGCCGAACTTTTGGTATTGTGAGAATTTTGGGACTTAAAAAAAAAAAAAAGTTTAAAATCCGTCATCCCAGGCAGTATCTGAGGAGGATTAACTTTTGGCAAAGACAAAGTCATTTATTTTCCAGTGTGATAACTAAGGTAGACACTCACCATCTTGCACTCCTTCTGTACTAATCCGACTGGCAACCACAGAAGTAACTAAAGCCGTTAAAACCGTGACCCTTAACAAACCCCACACTTGTTAAATATTAAGCATCAGGACTCAGTAACAAGAGCCATCAGGCACAGACAGAAAACACATCGACGGTTTTAAGTTTCCCTGATAAACAGCGAGAAAATGGGATGCAGATTCTTTGGGGAGTTTATTTGTTGTCTCTGTTCTCAGCTTTTTATTGCAGTTATCAAAAGTTGTTTTTTCAGGTTTTTCTATAAATGCTGAAATTTGCAAGATTCTTTAATCCGCACTCACTCAATGCCACTAATATTATCTCTCTACATGAGCATCTTTACCTTCTGATATATGCATTTTGACACGTATCTGCATCCAATTGACTTTTTGAACACTAAAATACGAAATTTTGAGGAAAAATGTAGTAATAGTAATCTAGTTTAATCTATTAAACTGATTTTAGTTGAAATCTCCCCATCTGATATTGAACCTTAATCCTGTTGAAGTTTCCTAATCTTAATACTTTCATACTTTCTTGCAGCACAATGAAATGTAATATAATAATTTCTTGAAGTACAATTATTATATATTTATATATATATATATATATATATTACTATATATTAGATTAAAATTGTGAGGTTTCCACACATATCTTGAGTAGGCCTTTTAGTGTATTTACTACAAAAATAGATGTGCCAAATTAATACAAATTTTGTGAGTTATAAAAATATGCTTAATATATACTTAGTACATTTTTTAAAATTGTATTTTTAATATCATTTGTGATTTATAATTTGCTCTTCATCATAATAACTATTACATTCTTTTTGCTTGGGGTGATATAAAGAGAAAATGCTTTAAACTGACCCAATTCATCATGTGGTTTATGTTGGAACCCATCAGCTATGACGGACGATTCTCTGGGGACGAGTCCCAATATTTTTGTGCATCCAGTGGAGCCAGTGATGTCTAAGATTTCCAGTCGGACTCGTGACTTGAAGTATGAGAATGGAGCAGAACAAGCTAATAAAAAAAAATAAAAAGCTAAGAAAAGCTAATACAATTGTATTTAAAGCCAAAGAACAGCTGAATTGTTGACGGACTTTCCCAGGTCCTGAGATTCCTTTAAGCCAGAATGCTCAAACGTGATTGGCCAACCAACTAATTAGCAAAATATTTGTCACTTTACATACAGATTCTGCATATATACATGCAGATTATAGATTATAGGTATATTATGTTATCAGCTACTGTGTTTTGCATACAACTCAATCCCAAACTGTGTTTCTGAAAACATTTTTATAGGACAACATTTAGAGATCGATAACAACTTCAGTCATTGATATTTCTTTACTAACTAAACATAACTTAAGAAATAAAACATAACTTTATACAGTTTTAAATATGCTGGTACAATTCAGTACAAAAATAAAGGCAGTGAAACGTCTCCATACGCAAACACCATCATGTCATCTGTCACTCAGAATTACGTGAATCCTGGGTGAACCGGTTTGGCACATAATCCACTTATATATAACAAAGCATGAATCAGAAATACTGTGTGATATTTTGTTACTTTTGTACATCAGGAGCAGTTTGATTGGAGCATCCACTGATGCTGAACGGCCACTAGATGGTGCTTCGGATCCACAGGAGAAACCCCAAAAATATTCTGTGACTTCTGCGAGCAGGTACACAGCCACGCCACAGATCTTTACTGATGCCCGGGTTAGTCATGCCACAACGTCCTTTCTGAGCAGAGCAGGCCACATGGTCTCTTTCTAGCCATGCAAAGATACCAGGTCGTCCGAGACTAGTCCATCAGTCTTCCCTGTCCTTCCAGGTCGCTCCTTTTCAGGCGAATCAGTGCTCACGTTGACTGGAAAAGATGTATAAAAGGGAGGAAATCCCACACTTTCTCTTTGGATGGCTGGTGTCTCCACAAATTGTCCAGAGCAAAATTTTTTATAATTCCCATATACGAACACAACCTCTCTTTCTCGTTTCTCACACACGCGCGCACACATAAACAAAAACGCAAATCACACTCACACTCAGTTCTTTTCTTGACTTGGTTTCTGTTTGTAAAGGCAGCTTGTGCTATGATTTATCCCCTTGGAGAACCTAAATTAAGAGACAAAAGTCTGTTAGACATCAGCTTTCGCAAAAACAGATTGTGTTTTATTTTCTGAGCGACTGTGTGCGCAGCACATGTCTGTGTGCGTGTCCGTGATTAGATGTGTATGCGTGTGTGTGCGTGTGCACGCTTCATCCCTGGCGTTAGTGATGCTTACCTACCTGGTTGCGTGCTTTGTGGGATTTCTGCATCAGCACTCTCCACTGGTCGTACAGCTTCATGGACATGCTGCTGCAGCCGTAGGCGTGTTTCCGCACCCAGCCAAAGAACTGCTTCAGCTCCCTGCGCAGGGTGGAGTTGGAGTCCCCGCTGGATTTGGAGTCGCAGGAGCCCGACATCAGCCGCTCTGCATGAGGAGAAGAGTGGGAGGGAGTGAGAGAGAGAGAGATAGGGGGGATGAGTTATGGTGGGTCAGGCGCTCCGCAATGAAACATCTCAACAGAATTTCAGAAAGACAAGAGAAATACAAACAGGAGAAGAATGAGAGATAAGAAAGCACCAAAAAAAGCCAGTATTACTGCAGATAACACCAGGACATTCTGGCTATGAATGCCTCTCCGAGGAATTGTTTTTCAGCTTCATCTTAATCAATTTCATTTGTAAAAAAAAAAAAAAAAAAGAAATCCCTACTAAGGAGTGTTTCTTGGTATTTTCTGGAAAACCCTTAAAAGCGTGTTTTAAATTTCATTGTGCTGCTGTCGCAGCCCAGTTGTGACAGCATTTGACTCCATTTCACTGACGACTCCGGGGAGAAGAAGCACGGGTTACATTGTTATTATAATCCCTGCCTATTGCAACATACTGCGACTAAAACATTAGATATTCGAAGCTTGATTTAGTTTAGGTTTTTGAAATGATTTGGTTTGATTTGATTTGATTCCTCATCCATGAGTAAAACTGCCAATATAATACAAAACAGCAGTGAAAGCAGCAGCACCGTCCTCCTCCTCTTCCTCTTCCTCCTCCTCTCCTGTGAGGAGAGAACTGTGGGACGTGTGGTACACCGTGACATAAAACACATTTTACTGGTACAAATAACCCCCTTAGATGGACCAAAATGTTCTCAGAAAGTGAGATCAAGAGCAAACAAAAAAGCCCTTCTGAGTAAATTTCATACCGCGCGCACGTGTGTGTGTGTGTGTGTGTGTGTGTGTGTGTGTGTGTGTGTGTGTGTGTGTGTGTGTGTGTGTGTGTGTGTGTGTGTGTGTGTGTGTGTGTGTGTGTGTGTGTGTGCTCACCACTGTGGGGTGTGGATGCAGCGGTGGGATGGCTCCACTCACTCCAGATTCCAGCTTTGCGCGAGCCGTAGATGCCCACAGGGTTACAGCGAACCTGGATTCAAATACATCATCATGAGCTCTAACGCAGACCAACGCTGAGCACACCAACTTTAATACACACACACACACACACTTATGGGGCACAGCTTTGCCTACAACCTGGGCACAAGAGAATTTATTTTATCCACCTTATTGCTGAAAACAAATTTCTCACACACACACATATACCTGGACAAAATACACTGTTCCAGGTCTCAGTCCCGCCAGTCTACAAGAGGTCTGGTTCCCAACATCATCCATCACCTACAAGAGTTAAAAGAAAAAAAAAGTAATTATAATTTTAAAAATGTTAAATAAGATGCACAAACACAGCTGAGTTGAGCACTGGAGGTCTGACTGCAGTATTATCTACCAAAAGAAATAAACTAAAACACAATGCAGAATCAAGATGTTGAAAACATAACCGCAAACCATGTACAGACCTAAACATGCATGCACACCACATTGTTTAGTGGCTCCTGATCAACATGTTTATAGAAGTATTTTAGTGTTAGTGTGCCTGCTGGGTAAAATCTGCTATCTATTATTTATTAGAGCTGGATCTGCTGAAACACACACACTAACACACACACACACAAACGCACACACAGCGTGCACAGGTATACAAACATACAAACAGCAATCATAAGGACAGAGGGAAGAAACGCAGGCTGAAGTTAATAATCTAGTCTAATAATCCCCTACTTTCTCTCTGGCATTCTGTCTATAAACACTTGTTAAAAAGGACTAAAACAGAAAACAGATCATGGAAATTACAGGCATCAGAGGGCTAACGATGTGACACAGGGAAGCCAAATCGGCACAAGTTACCACTGAGCGTCTTTACAGCCATATTGAAGACATTAACAGCTGAGATGTATCCCTCCATTCCTCAGCATGACCTCATGATTAGGGCCGGTTCAGAGGGAAATGGCGTTTGTTTTCACCACCAAACCCTTAAAGCCACTTGGATTTAAGTCTCCTCTCCTTTTTTTCGAAGCGCTCCAATCCCTCCGCCGCCTCTCCACTCCCCACATCTTTCTTTTTTTTTGCCACGTTTGCGAGCAAAGACTTGCTTATATTACATCTGTGTAATTCCCCCCTTAATTATCGGAGAATCTTCACCCTTACCCAGAGGAATCCGCAGAATCCTGGGAAGCGCCATCTGCGCGGCCGAAGGTCTCGCACTGTATTATTTCATTCATTAAAAGTTTGAGGAGAGGTATACACAGTGGCTCTGGCCTGTGTTCTTCTGCAGATCAAAACCCGACTTCTAGATTTATGATTGGCCAAAGTTTTTGAGTGACTCAACTACTAACTCATCTGGCAACAGAGGCCTCAATCAGAGTAGATTAGAGGTGATTATGGCATTAAAGATGAGAAACAGCTGGGACCGTATCTGTTCCTGTGTCGGAGACAAAGGGAGCGGATTTATGTTCTTATAACTGTGTGTCCTTGTCCTTTACCTTCCAGTCTTGGCTGTCTTCCAGTCTGTAGCGGATCTGGTATTTGGCCTGGAACAGGAAGTCTTTGAGCGCTGGAGGAGCCTCCCAGCGAACACTCAGCTGGTCCTCTAGCTGCCCGACGCGACTCACACTCACACCTGACGGAGGATCCGTGGTCACTGGAGGAAGAGGAGAAGGACGGAGGGAGTAAATAAAGGAGAAGATCATAACCCGGAGCTGCACCGATGCAAAGATGGCAACGAATCAACTCTTACTCAACTCTTTCCAGCTTCTCAAATGTGCGCTGCAAAAAAAAGCCAACTTGTATTTTTTGGCCTAAAACGGTTGGTAAAACTTGAACCTAGATATTATTGACATTTAAGGCAATAACATAAATTAGCACAACAAAGCAAGACATTTGTCTGCTCCAAAATAATTTGGTGAGGTTTTAATACTAAATTCTTCTAAAGTTTCAGTTCAATACAGTCAAGAGTTCTGCTAATTCATTTTTCTTTGTTGTAAAATGTAAGAAATCCAACTTTCCGTGTTGGCATTTTTCACTTAAAGTCTCGTTCTGGCGGTGCTACTGCAGCCAGGAGTTGGAGTCTGTACAGGTATGTTTTAAACAACCTTTAATTTAATTTATTTTAATGTTAAATGACAGAAATTTTATTTTGAGTTGTGCTGGAAGGGAAAGTGAACTACACATTTTCAACATTTAAACAAAAAGATTTTCAGTCCTCAACAGTTAGTGGCTAACTGATGCTAGAAGGGCTGCAGCTGTTAGCTGCTAACATTAGCTTGTCTGGGCAAATCCCATTCAAATAGTATGGCATGTTGGCGTCTGAGAGGTTGTTATTGTGTTAAAGAGATAGTTCAATATTTTTTTTTTATTCACCCATCGTCTTGATTCCTATAGTCATAGCAATAGCAATTTTCAGGAGCGTTAGCACAGATAGCAGTTAAAAGTTACAATGTAAAAGTATAAGTTTGTAGAACCTACTGTTACGTAACGAAAAAAGCAAAACTCAAAATATTTAGTTTATTTGCCCGACTTAAAATTTTATCAAAGTTTGTTGCCTTGAAATTGTGAGTATTTTTTACAGCGTGATTTCTATAACTCAGCATAACCTCGGGTTTCCGACTGAAACTGGCACTGGCACCAACTCGAAGTAAATATCTGGTTCTTTAGATGCTAAATGTTCCACTATGTTACCAGTTACTTAGAAGATAAAAACGATAAAGCCGGGGGGCTTTAAAACCAAAACAATCCGCTGAAAGGCAGTAAAACAGGCCACAGCAGACAGGAAGTGCCGCAGTAATTCTCTGTGTGTGAGAAACTTCAAAACAGTGCTTATAAAACTACACGAATAAAAGAAATGGATTCATTGTTAGACTGAATTCAAAGTAATAATTAAAGGAACAATAAACATTTTTGAAATGTCCTCAAAAAGGAGTGTAGAGTGTTTCCCCACAGTAAAGCCTGTCGCTGTGTCTCTCATGAGATCCTTATAGCAAAATCTCAAATGTACAAACAACGATGTCATGGGAGGCTCAAACTGGGCTGTTTTTTGTTTTTTTAATTTATTGCATCCATTAACAAGTTTATTTCTCCCCTAACAACTCACTGATTGACTTCTGGTGGACAGATGGCATTGCTTAGGGGCTTCTTTCTACATCTCCGGGTTATGTTCGCAAGGTCAAGAAATCCATTCAAATCAAATTTAAAGCGGTGAGAGTGATGTCTCTATGTGTGACAGCGCATTGAAGGATTGCTCAGCATTGGCCGAGGCTCGAGTGCCTTCTAGTTTCTGGGGAGTTGACTTGTGTGAGTCGGAGGCTTTTTCATCTGACAGCAATTACCTTTTTGACAAACAAACATGTGGTGGTGACAGACCATTATTTTACAAGCTTTCCTCACTTTTCTTCCCTCTCGTCTGACTTTTGCGAACGTTTCAATATTGACTTCAGTTCCTTCTCCTAATGCCATTACCTTACCAATAAACAAACAAAGGCAGGGAGAGAAAAACATGGGAAAGGGGGAAAAAGTAGGCATTAACACGAGAGCCGTCGAGGATTAGTTTCTGGTTTGTGGGGAATGAGACTCTATTTAAACTCTAAATGTGATTTAAAAAGTGTAAACCCATCATCGTCCTTTTTAGAAAGTGAAATATCATGAAAATGGAGACTAAAACTAACAAAGTGAAGGCTTCAAAGCTTTGGTTATACACAGTACAACGGAGACAGTATTAGACATATGAAATAAGATGTAAAAAAACAGTTTTTTTCTGAGAAGCTTATTCTTCTTTTGCACATTAATACGGGAATCAAATTTGACGTGTTTGGTTTTAATTATTTTATGTTGGTTCAACTTGCAAAAACAATCCTTTCAAAGTTGAAGTGAAACAGTACATAGCCCAAAAACAACTGAGGCTGCATTAATTTTATGTTATGTTATTTCAAGACCAGGAGTACATTTATTCCTTTAAAGGGAAAAGTGCAAACAAAAGCTTGTTTTGTCAAGATAACAAGATGATTATACTGTTATCTAAAGCAAAAATGTTAGTTTTATCATGTAGCTCTTGTTATCCCGAGATACTGAGACAGTGAACTCGTGACCTTGAGATAACGGATCAAATAAAATTATTAGGACAGATGTTCTTGGCTTCCATGGACTAGTTAGAGAGGAAAAGGAGAATATTCAGTTGTAATAAAGATACGAGTAAACTGAGAACTGTGGATATGCTGGAAAAGTCAAGGAGACGTGGCGTTTATAACAGATTAATCAGTGCTGATGTGTCATCCTCGTCTCAGGGTGAGACAGCGACACCGGTACAAGTTGCTTCCAGTTTCAGAGGGCTTCCCCCGTGCGACTGAGGAATGCAGAAAACCGTAGGTGTTTTTCTGCCTCGCCTTCAGAACTGATTGGACGTGACCGTAAGACACGAGTGACTCACAGCGCTCGACGCAGGTGTGGTTCCTCTGCATTTTATGACGTGCTGCTGCCGCTGATGTGGAAACTGCTTGAATGAAAAGAAACACGCACGCAAGTCTGGAAAACCCGCCTCCGCTCTGCATGCAATCCCTGTTTCTATACAGTTACCAGGCCCTGCCCTGCCCTCAGGGTGTGTAAACAGGTGTGTGTGTGTGTGTAAATTAGGGAACGGGATTACAGTTTGATGGACGCTCACTTCCCGTGCCAGTGATGGGTTCACCTCTGTAACTCTATATGGTTTTTCTCTCACTGCGGCACAAGGAGTGTGTTAGGAGTGAATAAGGTGAGGACTTCCAGGCTAATCAAGTCATATTATTTCAGGTTCAAACCTCAAAAGCCCAAAACTCCTCGGGCCTCGAGGGTCCGCGGCAGGCTTGGAGACAGGATTAGGTTAGGGGATCAGTCTGGAACATTCCAACATGACATAAAAGAGGGGTTAGCGGGTGCTTTTTTTTGTGTGCGCATGTTTACGTGTGTGTGTGTGTGTGTCAAGAAAATCAAAAGACAGGGGCATTTCACTTCGTCACACACCTGCCTCCAGGTGTGTGCATGCATGTGTCTATGTGTGATTGTGTGTGGGTTTTAATGGGGGATAATGAGAGAGTAGAAGGATTTAGTCTTATTGCATGCTCCGTTTGCTTAAACCACACTAAGCTGGGCAACGGACCACTGAACAAAGCTTTAAAAGGGAACGCGACTCAGTTCTAATCAGTGCGAAGTGTATGAGAACTTGTGAGCAACTTTCTCCAAAAGCCAGAAGTTACAGAGCTGCAGCCAATGTCCTGTCTGTAGGGATGAAAAAAGACGAACCTATAAAGCAAAGTGATATTCTTCATCAACATTTATACATTTATGTCATCCTTTTGAGGCCAGCTAAACGAGTAAAGCTGGAGGATAATTGGATAAATGGGGTAGAAATGAACACCTCAACATACAGCTGAGCAGCAAAAACACTGTTTTTTTTAGATGTTGATATAATAATATATTGTTTACCTAGCTTTTATTAGATGTTTAATTTATTTCCAATCAAGCTTATTGTTCATATGTATACTGTAACAGTAGGTAACAAAGACAGAAAATTACAAGTAGTGTCCATGGCATTTACACAATGCAATGCACTTAATATTTGTAATATTTATTTATATAATATTTATTTTTAACATAACAAAATATTATCACCTATGCACTCTAATACAAAGACTATGCTTCCACTATCTATCCGGATTATCATATTTGCAGATTCAAAGTAAATATGATAAATAATAAAATAATAAAATGAGTGAGTGTGATGGCCGGTTTTTAAGGGCGCTAAATGTGTCGTCTGGGGGTCAGAGGTCAACCTACAGCAAAAACAAAACAACAGAAGAAGAAAAAACTTCAGAGCGAAATTCAAAATGAAGCGTCGCGAACCGAGTAGAAGAACTAAAAGAAAGATAAGTGATAAAGGGAGGCTTTAGGGAATTTATCTTTTCTATTTAGAAAAGACAGAAGACAACGAGCCCTTAGGAGGAGAAGCTAAGGAAGACGGGAACTACTATGTAGCAGCGATGCTAACGCTAACGCTAATGCTACAGCAGCAGTACCAACGAATGTTGTATTTACGCTGGTTACTTTCCTCATTCTCTGACCGTCCGGGTTGAAAAAAGCGAACTGAGGACCAAGATGACACATAATGAACTGAAGGTTCTTTCACCCAAAGCTGAGAGAACTGACCAGTCACTGACTGGACTTTAATGAGGTGGTGGAGTTCCGTGCAAGAGCCAAGAAAAAACATCATGATCTGCGATCTGGTAAGACTAGTTACTAGTAGTAGTACTAGTTTAACTTTAAGACTCATTAGTTTATACACTGAAAAATATTCACCTTGTAAATGTTACAATTAAATAATAAAATTTCTCCCTTAAAACAAGCTAATTTAACTCAATTCAAAATAATTAGAAAAAAAATATTTGCGTTTTAATTTCCATCTTCTGCGCATGTGCAGACAAGTAAAATATTTGGTTTGAATGTGTATTGAACGTTAAGATATAAAAAAATAGCTAAAAGTTTGAATTAAATCGAATTTAACTTAAAAGTATATCAAATACAATCCTAAAGTATTTAATTAGAAATTAAATACGTGAAAAAGTAAATTTTACTCAAAGTAATTATTCTCCAAATACTGGAAAATATAATAATAATATAACAAAGGTAAAAACAACTTAAACTCAAACATATCTAGAGTTAGATAAATGAATTTTGTGCAACCACCTGACATAATAAATAACTAATTTAAACAAAACATTGTTTACAGTGAAGGTCTTTGCTAGTACTTATTTGACATCCACATCTTAGTGGTATTGGAGGATTAATCTCTTATTTGAGTTTGTGAAGGCAGGCTTACTGTATTTATAATTGGCTATAAATCCTGTGTTGTTCATAAAGGGAAAGATGTTATGCTGTTGGCTTAATTGAACGAACTGCTGCCTGTGAAACCTGTTTTTTAACAGGTGACCATTGTGTTCTTGTCACCTGTGCTATAAATCCTGTGTTGAACGCAGGTGAACTCCTTTTCATGTTATTGTGTTAATAGTTTTGAGTGTTCAGACTGATGGCTGCTGTAAATCCTGTTGAGATGCAGGTTAATATCAAAGTTAGACTGTTACGTAGTCTGTGCATATGTGTACTGTGTGCATACATTTAAAATCCTACTTAAATAAAAGTACTATGGTATTATCAGTGGAAAACACTTATGGTTTAAAAATAAAGTAGCTTTACTCTAATCTCATGTTGAGAGTAGCAGCAGCCTTTAAAATGATGGATAAAAATGACAAACTACATAAAAATTCGACAGAATCTGAAACTCAAATCTCATTAGAGGGGATCCTCAGTGGCATATGACCTATGTGAGCAGCTGCACTCCCCACTTCATTTTTGTCGCTGGAAAGGTGTCCCTTATTTTCCACACTGAAGGTGGCAACCTTACTCCCTGCTCTAGCTCCAAAGTAAACGTGGAAACATTAAAGTGGTATAAATCTCCACATCTAAAGTCTTGGCAAGAAAGCAAATAAGTCCACGGTTCAGCTACCAGGTGTTGCATGTCATACCCTTCTTTCCCTTTCTGGGTTTCCTGTTTCTCTACACCGGCTGTCAAATAAAGGAAAAAAGCCAAGAGAAATCTTTCAGAAGGGGAAAAAAAAGATGAAGCAGTGCTTTGTGGTGCATTTAAGGAACCGAGTGAGCTTAATGAGAAAGAACATAACCACTTTAGTTGGCTATTAGCCTGGATTCAAGTACAGTATAGATGCATAAAACAGTTAAGTGTTTTTTGTTTAATTTCACATATCTGTTGTTTTGTTTAGATATTGTTTATTCATACTTTATGTTTTGTTGTTGTAACCTAATTGTATAATTTATATAGTTTGACTCTTCAAAAAAATGTTTTGATTCTGATTAAAATAAAGAATAGATAATCGGACTGGAGAAATTCACAAAACCCCATCCCACGAGTCGTAGAAATCCCGCGACGAGAGTCGCAGGTGGAAATCGCTTCGTTTTTCGGGGTCGCGATCTTAAAACGTTGGAAGCCATTGTCCGAGACAACGGCCCGAGGCCTCGCTGACACTGAGATCTAAGCTCCGGAGCGACATATAAAGCGAAGGGTCAGAGTTCACGTCGTCTTGCACTCACCCACGTCTAGGATGTCCAGGGTGATGACATCAGAGGTCGCGCGGCCCAGCTGGTTGGAGGCCTCCACCCAGATCTCGTAGGGCGTGAAGAGGTGCAGGTCCCGGGTGATGCTGCAGGAGTAGGGCTGGGTATGAGTGTAATCCTCGCACTCCTTCTCCTTCCCATACCACCTGTGAGGGAAACAAGAACCGCTGGAATAACTCTAAACAGCCTGCAGCAACGCTTACGAATACACATTGTTGTATAATGTGTTATGCCTTGAGTTTATCTGGCATCAGCCGCTTTATTAAGTCCTTATTTACGCAAATCTGACTGCAATAAGAAATGTCCACACAGTTGTCATGTCTGTTGGCACCGCATGTCAAGTCATTTCTTCTTTGTTTGCTTTTCATAAATTGTTGATTTAATTATTTAAAAAAATGCGAAATCTGAAACTTATTTTCAAAAACCGTTCCCATTTCCCCCCCCTAATGCTCATGAAACTAGCTACAGATGAGATTTTACTACTGCTGTTATTTCTCTTAAAATAAGGTCTGCCAAAGGTAAGGTTGAGATAAGGTATTTTGACTTGATTCCAGCTCCACTTCAACTTGTTGTAGGTTTTTTTTTTTTTTTTTTTAAATGTCCGCATCATAAAACGCACAAAAACTGCAGATCACATCCTGAAAACTACACATCATGAGGACATTCAGGACATTTTAAACAATGAGGATCATTAAATATATTTGAAATCGGGTCAACTTTAACCCTTTGAAGCTTGGTTTTCACCCCCTCCTCATGTATGAGGTTAGTATACGACGTGTGTTCTGATTTGATTTCACGATAAGAAAGAGTGTAATTTTTTCATGCAAATTGCAGCGATTGTGTTCAAAATATATATCTTTATTGTCAAGTAGAAGCTGATCTTCATAAAACACAATGGATTTAAAGACTTCTAACACTGAATATATTGTGCGGTGTGGCTGTACTGTGTCTACATACCTGAGTTTGTACTTGAGCGTGTACTGTGTGCTAATGTTTGTCTCCCCCTTCCCTCCTGGAGCCCAGCTGCAAGTCAGGTCTTTGGTGTTCCTGGACCAGCAGGTCAGATTGACCGGCTTCTCTGGAGGCACTAGGACAGGAGGGGGAGGAGAGAGGGGGAGCAACGGGTGAAGAGAAGGGAGAGGAGGAGGAGGAGGTTGGGGGCGAGAGATGCAGGATCAGCGAGGATACGATGTTTCTTTCAGATATTAATTCCTCCTGCGTGTAATTTACCCACTAGTGGATGTTCCTCAGAAATTGTTGGGTGTTTTTTTTGCGTGTGTGCGTGCATGCTCGCCTGCGTGCGTGCGTCTGATTTGGTCAGACTCGGGATCCCTGCCAACATTCCTCGCCTCTCAGAACACAGGGTGCTGAACACCAGTGTCGCACAGAGATTAGGATCCTGACTGTGTATGTGTGTGTCTGTGAGAATGCAAGCATTTGTCTCTTCTTGGTAAAGGTTTTGCAACCCCTAAAAAGTATTCTTTCATCTGATCACCTCTCAGGCTTTTAGAAAATGTCACGTGTTTTTATGTGTATGGGAACTGCGAGAAGATGAGCTCATGTACTTCTATTTTTACGGGGACTGATTTTAAATTTAGATTGAGGACATTTTTTGGCTGCTTGTCACTTCAAAGAGGAGAATAAATGATAATTCCCTGTAGAAGCCAATAACGTAATACTTTTTCCATTCTTAATGTAATAAAAGTTAATAATGTAAGAACTTGTTACATTATTCGCAAAAAAAAAAAGTTATTATTGGCAGTTACTAGATTAATAGAAGTTATTCCAGTATTTGCTTCTACATTCCAGTTTATCACAACTTGGATCTTGCTTTCATACGTTTTGCCATCATTCCCCATCTGTAATACGTGGCAAGAAACACGAGAGATTGAGGTTTCATCATTCAGGGTTTACACAAAGCCACAGGTTAGCAAAACATTTGGATTTCGATTTTCTGTTATGAATATCCATCACAGACATCATGGTTTAACTTTGATCTAACATACTTTGCTGTAGCTGTGTGTGTGTGCACACAGTTTTTCCTGTGCAGTCAGGGATTATTACAAACATTTTCTGGTGCACTGACCTTCGGTTTTACCTCAAAATAAGTGGTTTAGATATGTTGGCTAAACAGATGGCTTCTTTAAAACCTGTCAGATTATCCGACCACTCGTGTTTCTTGCCCTGCCAGACTTCGTTTTCGCGATGTTCCCAATTACTGTAGCGAGTACTTAACATCATAGCCAATAGAAATGATGGCCAAAATGACAAAATAAGCTGTAACAAAACAGAATTATCATTTTTTAAGACATTTCAAAATAATTTGTTTGGAATTGTAATTTGTCTCTGTGTTTTTTCCACAGACAGTTTAATACCTTGTTAAAACATATGCCTGTGTGGAAAAATACAGAATCTATGAACATATGATTTTATATTAGCCAGAAGTTGCCTACTTGAATAAAGAGTTAATTCTTAGTCTGTGTGCACATAACACTTTGCATGAATTCCATTTCGGACGACAAAAACTAGTTGTGATGTCACAAAATCCAGTTTGTATGTGTACATCTTGATGTCGGAGACAAAGTGAGCACAGAGAAACTTTCCACTTTCAGTAGTGAATGTGAAGGCATCCTTCAATTCTGCAAAGTGAAGCGTAAAGATCCAAATAAAGTAACGATGGGTAAAAGACCCGGGGACTCTAAAGCTTGGTTCGAGTATTTGGGGAAGAATTAGGTCAAGGTTTTGTGATTTATGTTTTTTTTTATTCAGTCCTAGTCTGTTACTCGAACATTGAATTAATTTAAAGTCATGTTTTTAATCTCATTGTTTTTGTTTTAGTCATAGTTTTCTCAGTTTCTTGATACTGTGATAAATTTGGCAGGACTATGTGTTTAGTCAGCGAGGCTGAGAATGTGTTGTTGCCTTTTCAAACCTTTATAAAAATTAATGGCCAGAGTTTTCCATAAAAATTACAATACAATCCTATTTCCTCACATTGTTCATTTTGACAAGGATTTTTATTTTAGTCTTAGTCCCGTTTAGTCTTTTTGTTTTAGTTGTAGTTACAATTTAGCCATAAAATAAGATGTTGATGAATATTTATAAGCTTTGTTTTAAAAATGTATTTATATAAATACAAAAAAATCTGTTTAGGGGTAGTAGAGGTATTACGTCAGTGCTGGTTCTCATCAGCATAGAAGCACTAGAAGCGCAAATGTGTGTGTATGTAGGTGTGTGTGCACATGTATGTGTGTGCGGGTGTGTGTGCGCGCATGTGTGTAAATGTCAAACGTGGTGCCCTATGAGTGATGGTGCGAGTAATGGACCACACAGGTGGACAAAACGTCACACAGTGACACACACTCACGGAGGCCTCTCACTGGCCTGAAGCCTGAACACTAAACATAAAATACAGCAACAACTGTGTAGGGACACTTAAAAATCTGCCCACTACATCCTTGCCGCTTCCCTTTATTCCCATTTCCTCTCCACACATTGCTGCTGTACACGCCTGTAATACGCCTTTATTTTTTCAGCGAGAAGCAAACGCAGATACCACACGCTCCCCCGCCCCCCGAGAGAAGAAAAGGTCATTTTAAGGTTTAAAGACACCAAAGTAAAACATGAATTCGACTAAAATTCAACAAACACATTTATTATGCTGAAACTTACTGCCGACATAGAGACAGGAGCCGGCCAGGATATGTCCCTTGTGGTTGTGACAGACCAGGTTGTCGCCGGAGGTTTGCCTGGAGGCGTTGAGTCCGGCCAGCGTCACGCTGAGGTTGGTCGGGCTCAGCACTCGGTACAAGGAGCCGGGCAGCTGCTGGCCGTTCAGCGTCCAGAACAGAGAGCTGGCGTGAACGCCGAGGTCGGGGTGGACCCAGCAGCTGGCGGTCAGGTTGGACCCCATGCGAAGGACGGGGTCCTGGGGGTAGATGATGGCTACATCTGAAGGAGGAGAACGTAGTGATGAGACTCTTAGAGATCGGTTTACTCCATTCAAACGATTCCATTCACAAGTTTAGAGATTATAGTCATAATCAAAAATGCTCTAATTTGCAGCTTATAGATGTGAAGATGTGCTGTTTTTTTTTTTTTTGTTTTAATTCACTTTGAATTAAATACCTTTGGATTTGGGCTGTTAATCAAACTGCAGACAAGGCCCTTTTTCACTATTGTCTGATATGGACACACAAATGAATCAGTGATTAAAATAATCTTTAGACACAAGCTAATACTTAATTTGTGGTTGAAGTTTAATTGAGGACATAAGGATAAAAGGGAACACAGATGTCATAAAAACAATTATGCAAATTTAGTCGTTTACAGAATCCTAGCAAATGACTGAAATCTCAGACAGTAGAGGAAGTCTTGTTACAACCCACAGGTAGCACTGAAGGTTGGGCAACACTGCGAGGAATGCATTATTTTTGGCTAAAGCGTTCAAAAACCTAGTTTGAACTTGAAACGTATTATGAATTTAATTTTCCGTGTTGTTTTTCGTCAGATCTTATTTCCTGTACTTTTCAGCTTTTAAACCTGTACAACCTTTGGAAAATTCTGCAAGAGCTATTATTATGGATCATTCATCATCATTTTTTACAGCTGGGGAAGCTTTTGATCTCACTACAGGACGAAAAAAGCGAGAAAGGAACGAATAAAGCGCACGAAGAGAGGAGGAGAGTTTATTTTCTTCTGATAGGAAGATTTTGGGAAAAAAAACAAGAATTGCCCACAGCGCTGTGAAAACATGTAAGACGACTTCTTTGAAGAAAGAAGCGTGCAGGGAGCGAGTCGCATCAACACTTTGTCAGACCACTGCAAATCTGCACCCGGGGCTACACCAGTCAGCTTCCAGCCACCTCCGCTGACGGGTTGTGTGGTCCTTCACGGAGGAGCAGCCTTTTGAAGAAGTTAATTCAGCTGTAATGCTTCACCGGTGTTAACATCATAACCCCCCGACTCCACACAGTCGCGCGCACACGAACACAAACAAGGCCAGTTGTCTTTTGTCACCAGATAGGGGAGCCGAGCGCAGGGGGCCGTGATTAGCAAATAATATGCCGATCCAGCTGAATAACAAGCATTGTTTATGTATTCCAGGCGCTGAGGACGGGACGTTGCCCCGGAGCGGGTGTGAAGCCG
This sequence comes from Lepturacanthus savala, assembly GCA_030544235.1. Taxonomy (NCBI): domain Eukaryota; kingdom Metazoa; phylum Chordata; class Actinopteri; order Scombriformes; family Trichiuridae; genus Lepturacanthus; species Lepturacanthus savala. The sequence continues at coordinate 12,756,266 of CM060469.1, read as the reverse complement.
TCCAACGTACGACCCCCTCAAACCACTGCAGCAATATACACAATTACTGCTGTTTATTGTCACTGCTCGACACGCTCATTGAAGAAAATGGCTTGTAAAATGTTTTTTTTTTTAGCTTGGAGAGGCTGAGGCTGCTTGGAGCTCAGATCGTTTCAGGAGGGGGACGGGATTAGGGCTGACCTGATTAATCGAGGACAAAAAAAAAAGATCTCAAAGCTTCGTCGGCCGGGGGGGACATGAACAGTGTTTTCCGCACGTAGACCAGAATAAAAAACGAGCGCCACAATTTAATTCCATTTCCTTTTGTTGTTTTTTTTTTTTGTCATTTTCGCTCATACGCACAGAGTTCAACAGCCCTATCAACCAACCCAGCACAACTCAGACCTTAAGTTAAGTGAATTCTTCAACTTCGTCAATGTATTGATAACCGGTGTCAACCGGTGTATATCGTGTATATCGCATGATAACAGACTTCATGATTGATTACCAATGCTTTGATATTTTTGGGTTATCCCGACCTGAAACAGTGGAGGACGGAGCAGGTTATTGGGCGACGTGACCCGGGAGCGACGGAAAGATTTTATTTCAATGAGTCTCATCATTTGAAGATTTGTGCTGGACAGAAAAATGCAACCAAAATGCCCTCTTCTCCATCCTGAAGAGGAAGTTACATGACATCTCCTTCTGTTCCTAAAGGCCTGTTTACTCCTCACTCATCCATGCAACAGTTCAAAAGAAATCCTCCGTCTGCAGCACAACAGACATGCATGTGGAACGTTTCGCGGGGCAACGCCATCTGACTGAAGACCATCAAGACGACTGTGGCAGATGTGTGTGTGCTTTAAAAGGTTTTTATAGATTTAGATCTGAGGTTTAGGCGGCACGGCAACAAGAAGGTCTCAGGTTCAAGGCCTTGAGCTGGGACCTTTCTGTGTGGAGTTTGCATGTTCTCCCAGCGTCAGCAAGTTCTCTGGTTAATTGGAGACTCTAAATTGCCCATAGGTGTGAGTGTGTGAATGAATAGTACGTGTACCCCACGATAGGCTGGTGACCATCTGGATCCTGCCTCTGGACCAAAGTACGCTGGGATTGGCTCCAACAGATCCCCCCTGACCCTAGTGAGGAATAAGCGGCTATAGAAAACGGATGGATGGATTTGAGGTATTTAACTGATGCTTTTATCCTGAGAGGACGAGAGATTATCTTGTCTTACATGAAGTCATTTAGAGCAGTGATTCTTAAAGCGGGGTTCCAGGGACCCCCAGGGGTCCTTCAGGGGGTTCGACGAGGTCTTCGGCGAAAAGGGGAATCATTTATTTTCACTAGTATTCCAACATGATGGCCGAATGTATGACTGTTTTTTTTTGGTCATGGGTTTCCTACACTTTCATACAAAATCTTACCCGATGACATGAAAAGGTTTAAGCGCCGCTGCAGTGTAGAAATATAGAAATGCAGATAGGAGAAGGTAATTTAAACCGTTTGTGTGTTTCAGATATTCGATATTAACTGACAATTTCTGACAAATTCTCTTCAGACACCAAGAAGTCACATAAGCTAAACCTTTTATGTGAGTCTCAGCTGCAGTAAATGATGATGATGATAATAATAATGACATGTTAGTTCATGACCAAACAGAAAAATTCCAGCTCGAATCTCATTCCAGTATCGTCTGCGGCACACAGATGAGTGAAAGGGAAGCACTTATCACAGCGAATAAAACAGTAATGACCAATTAGCAGCTATAATAAACAGCTTGGCAGCTCCTGGTCGAGGCCCATTGTCTTTCAGCCTCTAAAAGTTTCTTTTTATTAGCGCCCTTCACACAGGATGGATCACAGCAGATCCTTCTGTGCCAGTGTGAGCTCGCCATAAAAGAAGAAGAACCCAGCTACTTAAGCGCGGTGGAAACGGACATAACTTTGATTTATTTACGTTACTGTGCATTAAGCTGCCGGTTAACATTCTCCAAAACCCGAGCAAGTGATGTCACCGCTTTTGTTGCGGTCCGTGAAGCCCTCATGCTCCCCATGTGTTAAACCAATTACGGCCCGACTTGTCGAGATTCCGCCTCCCGGGAGCTGCAGCTCTCCGCGGGGACACGACAGATACACTTCACCGGGAGCTCATCAATAACCGGACGTGTCGAGTGGGCAACTTTTTTTTTTTTTTTTTTTAATGTGACCGAACATGTGATCGGATCCGGCATGTGTCCCACAGTGAGCTCTTCTTATGTAAGACACCTTTCGGAAGGAATCTGCGCGATATTTAATATAAAATCCAATCTATTTACGTGTTTTATGTTGCTTTTATCACCATATGGAAACACGTATTTTACCCGCCTCATCTTAAATTTGTCCAATGCGTTTTAACTTCTTACCTAATGCTTTTTTAAAAAGTTTGTTTTATGCAAATTTTAAGCTGCATTTCTTAACAAATATTGTTAGTTGTGCCGCGTTCCATAGCTTTATCGTCACTACAACAATCCTATAATATTCGTATCGGTGTCTGCAGCGTGTAGAAAGTTTGCATTGACTTGTTGTGATGATCCCTTCTTCGCAGCTGTTTTATCTTTTTAAAAAAATCGTCCACACCGGAGCAGGACACTGTCACGCAGAGTTGTTTATAAGCTATTTGGGTGACACATGGATTAGAGTTGATCTCAGTGGACTCCAAAAAATAGAAAGAAAAGGGAAAAAAAGAGAAAAAAGCGGTTGACCCCATAGACTAAAAAAAAAAGAGAACCCAAACATTTTCCAAGCCATACCACGTCTTTGCGCATCGATGGACATCTGTGTGCAACTTACGTGTGGACAGGGACAACACGCCGGGGGTGTGCAGCGTGAGGAACATCAAGCAGATATCCAAAACGCCTTTCATTTTCTCCCCCCACCAAAGCTCGCTTCGCTCTCGGTTCCTCGTCCTCGTGTTGTGATGTCGCGCTTCTGTCGATCCTGGATGGAAATTACGCACAGTGGAAAAGAGGAAAAACAGCCCGGGTTCAAGCTTGAATGCTCCGGATTTTATTAACAAGACAAGCCTGCGGAGTCAAGGAGCGCACGAGAAAAAGTGCGACCCAGCGGAAAAAGTCCCCCTCCGAGGAGCCATAAGGCAACCAGTCCCCAGCAAAACGGCTAAAAACAATGAGTAGATCACTCCTGCACGCAGTCTTTTTTCCCTTCTTAATGCTTCCTGCAGCTAAATCATACACAAGTTCATACTTTCTAAGCCCCTCCTCTCTCTCTTCCCACACAGTCGCCAGTCATTTCCCCCTCTTTCCGTCCTTTCACTGCTCCTTTTTTTTTTCCAGTCTCTCCCCCCTTCAGTGATGGGTAGGAGAGAATCAGAGCCAGTCACTTTCACTGAATCACTCTGTCTCTGTTACTTTCCATGCCTCAGGTCTCTGCTTTACAATATTCCACCATAGGAGGCTATTGAGTCACTGGCTTTTACAGGAAAAGTCACCAACTCCAAAAAAATGTCCTTTTCTTTGTCTCTTTTAGAATTTCTTCCTCTGCAGGAAGTGTGAGAAATGCCCCATTTTTACACTGTGTACTCTCTTTTAATCTAGTCATTCATAAAGCATGATGGATGATGACAGTATTCTACACAATGTTGAATAACAAAGGAAACTATAGGCTACTGGAGCCCTGATAGCCTAGAACACTTAAATCTTTTAATTAATAGCCGTTGACTCTAGATGAGCTGGGAGGGCGGGATTATAATTGCATTTTTAAATAAATCAAATTGTCTGTGATTCAAGAGATTTGCAAAACTTGCCCCCATAGGGTCCTTGTTAAGTTAAAGAGGAACTGCAGCGATTTAATGTCATACTTTTTTATGACAGTTTTAGGACTTGCAAGTGACTAATAAAAAAATGAAACTGATTTTAGTCCTTTAAAAACATTAGACCCTACATTACCATAATGCAACTCTATAGCAGCTTTCATTCAGATCTCCTTGGCTGATGTAGACGCAATGCAGGGTTCATGTTACATATTTTGTTTTCTCTGAGCCCAAACTGAAATGAGCAGTAAAGTCCGTTATTTTCTAGGATATAACAAAGACTCGACTTGACAGAAGACATTATACAACAGTTTTCACAGGCGGAGTAGTTCCAATCATGGCTGGTAAACCGATCTTCATGTGAAATTAGTGGAGTGTCCCTTTTTTAAAGAAAGAAGAAAAGCTGTGTTATTGCTGACTACTTGCCTTTACGTAAACAATGATGTCACAGGTTGGTTTTTCTTTCAGTCCTACTGTAGAGATAATTCACAACAAGAAGCTCAGCACTGCAAAACAGACACCGTTTTAAGTATGAATCGAGAATCCAAATACCCACATATTGGTGGCTGCTGCTTTTAAAACAAGCTTTAATTCCTGTTTTGACGTGTCATAGTGGATCAGGTATTGCTAATAACATTAACTACAACTGCAGAGAAATCTAATTAAACCATCACTAATTTAGTTATTTACATCTGTGCTTTTCTTATTTTGACATGCCAAAATATCTGCTGGGAAAAAGGCAGATCAAAGGATGAAACACCTTGAGGGAACTTGCAAATATTTTCTCCAGGTAATTAGGACAAGGGGATGACGCAGAATAACTAAATACACTCACACTGCCAAAAGCCTTTAAAGTGGCAAAAAGGTAAATCAGATAAAATAATTCAGTATTTGTCATAAATGTGAATTCTCCAAATGTCAAAAATCTCATTACATGAATGTATGACACAGTGTACATTTGTTCTCATTAAGCTGCAACGTGTTCAGTTTTGAAGTTTAATAAATACAACATTAATACTGCTGATTTAGCATCAATTTAAAAATCCTTGCACTTGAATCATTTGGGACAAACCTTCCACATGTGAAACTGACACAAATCTGTTTTGCCTCTAGACACCTGATAATTAAAAATAAAAAAATATTAATAATTAAATTTCGTTGTTTGAGGAGTGACGAAGGTAACAGATACATTTTTTTCTCAGAAATAAAGATCAAGATTCAAAGCATTTATTGTCATGTGCACAGTGTAGAAACAGGTTTCTCTGTACAATGAAATTATTACTTGCTTTCCACATGACTGACATATCAATAAGAATAAAAAATAGCAATAGGGTATTTAAAATAAAATAACACAAATATAAATGTAAATATCTGTAGATAATCTGTCTACTTATAGTTTATAAGTAATATGGAATGAGAAGTATTAATAGTACATTAATATTTTAATAAATTAATAGCAGGATATTAGTGCAAAAACTCAGGAATAATATATTACTTTATGAATAATTAGCTTTGAGCATTAAATAAAAGCCTATAGAAAGAGGTTCTAACAAGAAGGCAGGAAGGAAAACATTTTTTTTTTTTCCACACAAGGAATTACTTTTCCGCAGAAGAAAAGTTGCCCTTGGGCACAGCTTAGGAATCAGTCAGGATTTCAGTGGGAGTCCTCTGACGCAGGAATCCAGCGAGTCCTCCTGTAATCCGCTCCGGAGACGTGCGGGGCGCAGGGAGACGGAAACACACTCACAATGGGTCACATCAGGATTAAGAAATCCACATTTGGGGGCCTCCAGAGTCCGTCTGGAGAACAGAAGCCCTGTTCATGTCCATCACCTAAATGGGCGCCGTGACTAATGTTTGACTAATGGTGGCCAAAGACACACACAAGTTAGTCCTGGTCGTCCTCCTTCTGGTCGGACCAGCGGTGAGTCAGCGGGAGTCCAGGCAGAGCGGGAGCCTAACAGCCGTGGTGACCTTTGGGTCCCCACAATGTCCCCCTTTCTCTTCGCTCAGAGGGGACTCTTGTTTGAGGGACAGTTCCCACTCGTGCCCTGCGGTTACTGTCCAGGAACTGTGAAAAGAATGCCGTGACGCGGCTCAGCTTTCCGGTCATTTCTCCCAGACGCCCATTCACGGTGCCATAGTTAGAATAGTTGATTTATGACAGACGGGTCATCAGCGTCTTCGCTCCGTCAATGAAAATGTTGTGTCACTGTCTCAGCTTGTGTGTTTTATGCTGCTATTGTCTTCCTCGTTCATGCCCACACACACACACATCTGCTGAATTTCCATATTATAGGCAGCGCTCTCTCTCTCATGTTTGCCACACAAAATCACACATTTGCATATTTATTTTTTTGCACAAATGCATGCCATGCAGCCATTCACACGCATACACAGCACCGTTTTAAATAGCACATCTTCCAACCAGACAGTCGATAATGCAAAACACAGGAGCAGGAGGCAAAGTGCACAGCGAAACCCAGTAAAGATGGTGACAATGAGTGAGACACAGAGAGTCAGAAAGATCAAGAGAGCAGTTAAAGCAGTACTGAAGTCAGAGGAGGAAGAATTCTCTGTGATAATTCCAGTCATATGAGGACAATTGTCTGACATCTCTTTGGCTGGAACCACAACATAAGAACACAGTCTCAGTGTAAACTAATGGCACATGTCAGACAGGCTGGTTCTCTGTGGAAAACTGGAGAGATGAGGGCACTGTAGACATTCACGCTACACGGGGAATGAATCCTAATTATACTGATGATCAGCTGACTCTTCATCTACCACCATCAGCAGGTAAAAGTTTTCTCTAATTCAGTGAAATACCTTCTGTAGTGACTGGTTGATTTTCCTCCTACTGATTTTAGCGATCCCTGATTTTTCTTCTTTAAAGTTGAGGCACAAAAGGCAAAAAAAACCAAAACAAAAACCACCATGTATTTGTTTTAGAAATTGACATGAATATATCAATTTGTTACTATGTATTTTATAGGATATTAAGTCTGTAAATTGTGGTTTTCAATGAAAAAAATATGGAATTAAATTTAAAATGGAATCTTTTAAATAAATACCGGTTTTCCTCACTGTGAGGCAGAAATCTCCACTTTAGCAGCATTTGCATACGCAAAGCTTTCCATTTTTATTCCTGACTATACTCAGGGATTTTATAAAAGGGTTTGTTTAGATATTTTTCACAGGGAAAATAGTTTTTTTGTTTGTTTTTTTTAAATTCTGGTTGTTAAAAGTATTTTTTGATTTGTAAAATGATAAAAAGATAAATCCAAATTTGCCTCTATAAAAAAAAACTTAAATTCTAATGTCATAGCTCAAGAATTTTTAACCTGCCTTTATCCATTATTTAATATTATTTTATATTTAACTATCAAATTTGAGAAATGTAATTGTAATACAAAAACAATTGTTTTCATGTAAGAAATCAGCTGGGGACGTATCATGATGATATGTTAACATTTTTATCCTATTTACCTTCAAGTGTTTCGATCTAAGAGAAACTTTTAACTTTTAAATGAATTCCACACAGTTTAACAACCATGTTCCTCAGGATGAAAGGAAATAATCAGCTTCATCATGTCAAAATGTTTAATTTGTCCAATAATTCATTTCATGAAACTCTGATCAGCCTTAGCTGTACTTTTTGTTTAGTTGTAATTGTTGTAATTGTTCTAAAATTATTATTATAAAGCATAAATGATTAATCAGTTTTAATCAACAGAGTAATTATTGAGTTCTGTTATGCCACATTAAGAAAGCAAAATCTACTGCTTTTTTCTGATTATTTTACAAAAGGCATTGGAATAAAAATGTTTTCTGACAATCCTACATTTTGGGTCCACCTAACAGTTTATAATAATTTTGTTATTAAAGAAATTTCCACAGAGGATAGAGTAGCAGTTCCACAGAATCGGCAGCAAAAACACAGTGTTATAAGCGTTATTGCTTTTTTCTTTTTTATAGTTTTTACATTCTTACTTTGTTAAAAAAAAAATAGCGAGCACCCCTGTCCTGGAGTAAAGCCACTTGTTCCATTTTCACAACACATTTCTAATGGACATGAAGCTAGAGGGACAATTTGTCATGAATTTGACACCACAATTAAACAAAAAAAAGAAAAAAAACATGCACTTTAAAATATACAATATCGTTTAATATACACACGTCTGGTTGTACAGATGAAGTTGTAATAAATGGCTTTTGCAGCAGCTGTAGTGTGTTACCAGGCTGCGTTCACAGAGGAAAGACATCTTAAAATTATACTACTAATATTAAAATTCACTGTACTGTATACCTTAAATTATCATACAGTATATTGACGGAATACCAATTTAACACCAGCTTTCCTTTTAATGCTGCAACCTGTCTAACGTTTTAAATTGTATTACAGATAAAAATAGTGGATGTGTTCCACATCTTCCAATATAATGCGTAGAATATTTGTACTAGAAGGAGAAATAAATCAATTTGGCCAATTGTAAAAACGTCTTCTAGTTATTACTAGTAGTAGTGACAGAGATGCACATAACTCGCAATTACTTTATTACTTTTTAAATATGTTAGACAATAGTACTTAATTCTACTAGAAAAAAACGTTCAAAAAATAAAACGAGTGAGGGGAAAAAGAACTTTGAAATGTGTGTATGTATATATATATGTGTGTATGTATATATATATATATATATATATACACTATTGTCTAAATACTAAAAGTAAATATAATGTATTATATAAAATATTGTACTATATAATATACAATATCTAATATACAGACATCTGGTTATTCAGATAATTCTTTGCAGCAGCTGTAGTGTGTTATAATAATATTATTAATTATGAATATTTTTTGTAGTGTACACCTTAAATTCTAATTAAATACATTGAATGACTATCAATTTAATGAAACACTTCATTCAAAATTGTACAATAATTTATCCAAATTGTTTTAAAAGTGATCATATCACTCAAACATCATTGAACCAGTTCAATCTAAAACTCTTTTTAATATTTCTGCTTTTCTAAATATATACTGGAGCTCTCTGGGTTTGAGAGATATTGTTATAATATATTGACCAAACACTTCTTATAATATGTATTTCTCTTCACACTGTAAAAGGTTGCATTTTGCACTGAAAATCAAATACTATACATTTATATCATACCAACTATTATACCTGGATATTATAAACGAAATGAAGTACATAAACACAGCGAAAAGCATTTGTGGAGACAGCAAAAAAAGAAAACGTGGATTAAAAAGCGAGGATGCATCTCTCTGGCGAGGCGGCAAAGGATGAATCTTCATGAATGGTGAATCCGTCCTTGCTCGGACCCCGCATCAGTCGGGCTGCAGGCCTCCTCCACGACTTGAATGAGGGGGTATCCTGATCCAGATCCTGACATCTGGGGCTGGAGATCGTAAAGCTTCCACCGCCATTCCAGGAAGAAAAAAAAAACAAAACTCGTCAATGGGGGTTAAGGAAAGGAGAAAGGAGTGTATGGTGGGAGGTAGCTCATCTGCTCTGCATCCTTCTGGTCTTCTGTTGTTATGGTGTTGCAGTTTGAGTATGGGGCTGTCTTTTTTTTTTTTTTTTTGGAATTCTCTCCAGCAGTGTTGATAGAGACTTGAAGGACACCATTAAAACCTCTCAAATTTCTCAGAGGCGCATCACATTTTTGTCTCTCAGAGAACGTGAGGCCCTTTCCTCCTCGATGATCTCCATCCTCAATCCTATGTAGCCCAATTAAAATGCATGTAAAATGTCACAGGTCATAGGTTACAAGGTTTTTTTTTCAAACATGGAATGCAGTGAACAGGTACTAATAGTAGTGCATATAGTGATTTAAGTGTAGACATAAGAGAAAAGTTGGTTTTCACATGTGCTCTTTTTTGAAATGTCTAAGATAAATGTTGAGATCTGTTGAATTTGGGCTGAAATCTCTGTTCAGCTTCTCTCAGTGTCAACCAGTTGTTTACAACATGGTCGACCAATGTTGCTCAAATCTCTTCTGGTGAATTTATTGCTTGTCTTCTTTCTCCAAGTCCTCCTTCAGGGCTTCATTTTCCTTGTCTCATCCTTGCTGCAAGGCTGCCTTTCATTTCTGTTGGACATGCTAATTGTCACCTTTTTTTTTTATAGAGCCTGTGCCCAGTTGCGCAGGGGTTAGCACTGTTGCCTCACAGCAAGAAGGTCGCAGGTTCAAGACCGCCTTGCGTCCTGGATCTGGGACCTTTCTGTGTGGAGTTTGCATGTTCTCCCCGTGTCTGCGTGGGTTTTCACCGCGTACTCCGGCTTCCTCCCACAGTCCAAAAACATGCTGAGGTTAATTGGCGACTCTAAATTGCCCGTAGGTGTGAGTGTGTGAGTGAATGGTGTGTGTGCCCCACGATTGGCTGGCGACCACCTGGGGTGTATCCCTGCCTCTCACCGTAACGCGCTGGGATTGGCTCCAGCAGAGCCCTGCGACCCTAATGAGGAATAAGCAGGTATAGAAAATGACTGACTGACTGACTGTGCCCAGTTGATGAGTTTATAATTAGGCACCTAAATGTTTGTAAACCTGTGTCCAATCAGTGGGTTCAGCTTTTGATATTTTGAAGAATTTACGTCAGAATAATGTGTCGGATCTCGAGAAACGTCAAAAAAGCGTGAGGCTGAAAATGTGTTTACACTAGTGCAGAGCTTTTGCTCCCGGAGTGTCGTGTTTCGCTAACTGTTTATTTTTAATTTTTAGTGTAACACTCATACAATATGATCTCCATAAGCCTATATTGAAGGATTTGTTGGATTTGTTCTGCTAATAAAGTTGGATAAACAGTTCGTCATCAAGAGACTGGAAAACCCTGAGTAGCAAACCCAGGGAATAATCAGCGGGATGCAGACAAGACGAGTGCATTAAAAAAAAAAAATTTAAAAAAATATGGTGAGCAGACAAGACAGAGACAGGACATGAAAAGTTCGAGATTGGGTTAGAGACAACAGGAGAGCCAGCAGCCACTGAGACAGAGATATTTGGAGAGCGAGGGGAGGCAGAAAGAGGGGGAATAGAGAGAGAGAGAGAGTGAGACAGACAGACAGAGAGAGGGAGTAATCAAGGAGAATCAGGACGTTTCCTCTGTAATACCCACAGGCCTCGGCTGAGCCCCAGCTCTGCAATCCTCGCTGATTGGAGGGAAGGGTTTGTTTGAAGAGGAGGTCAAGACCATCAGTACCTTGTTAAGGAAAAGTTGTGTCCAGAGGAATGAAGAAGGCTGACTCCTTCCTGAGGAATTCATTGGGGGATAGTGTGTGGTGTGTGTGTGTGTGTGCGTGTGCGCGTGTGTGTGTGAGGAAGACAGAAGGAAAGCACTGATGTTTGAGAGAGCGACAGTTTTTTTGTGTGTGTGTGTGCATGCGCATGCACGCATGTGTGTGCATGTGTGTGTGTATATGTGTGTTGATAGAGTCACTAAAAAGGCGGAGGGGAGGTGGAATCAGATTGTGATTTAAGGAGGACCCATCAACCCCCTCCTCACATAGTTTCTAAAGTCAGGATAACAGCGCTGGCATTCGCCGCAATAATGCATGACAGATGTACATCAACCGTGCTCTCTCTCTATCTCCCTGTCTCTGACTCTCCCTCCCTCCCTCTCCCTCTCTCTCTCCTTTTTCTGCCTCCTCCCATCTGGACCCAATGTGTTGTTGGTGATGGGCATCACGCATCAAGGCATAAGCGCCGCTATAAAATTGAGAAAGACAGGATTACGGTCTTGTCTGAGGAGTCCTTCAGTTCTGGTGGTTGAAAAGTTGACTCTACAAGCAGGGAAAGGTTTATTAGAGCTGGCATGGTGTTGATGCGAGCTCCAATGCTGCTTTCATCTTTTATACCCCACTCTATATCATGTACTGTGAGTGACAGGCGAGGCCACCTATGTTTGATAGAGGCACAAATGAAGGTGAAAATGCTTCAAAAAGTGCTGAAACTATTTTTTGCTAATTGTGTTCTAATATAGGCCTATATCTCTATATATTTTTTTCTTCTTAAATTATGTAGGTTTAAATGATATCTTTATTTGACTCTTGATTTCATAATTAGATCTGTCTACCTTTTGAAAATGTCTCTTATGGTAATAACCTACTTAGACAAAGAGAGGTTCCCATTTCAAGAAAATCCAGGGTTGTTGTTTTCTCTCTTAGCTGATTTTTTTTTTTTTTTATTTGCAGTTTTTCCCAAAAATTTAAAAACAATTCCAGAAATCTTGGCTCCATTTCTCAAAACTATAAAATTCTGTTGCAAAATGAAACCGTGCACTCAAAACCATGTTCTCTCTTCTTGAAATTGATTCTTTCCACCAAAATAAAACAAACAGCGATTTTATGAATATCATATTTCAGAGTATAAATTAATATCCGGTGTGATAAATCTAAAACATTACCATCAAAATAGTGTTCATGTATGTTTTGGCTTCATGAGGCCATGTTACGTATTCAATTGCATATTTTTTAAAACTTTTTTAAAGTTGAGGGGATTTTTTTTCTTATCACAAAATCGGTTGCAATTTATGGTACATATTCACTGGTTACTGTAAATAATTCAGCTTAATAAATAGTTTTTCATAGGCCCACAAAGAATGAAAAAATAATCCTCTTGCTCTCTTCATCCTCCATGCTGCTCTATTTTTGTCACTGACACATTAAATGTGATTTAGAATGATATTGGAATTGTGCTTATAGTTGCTTCAATACATGTGTTAGTACAACTCAGCCTTTTTTCTTTAAACTTTGGGATCTTACTGGAAATTTGAAATGCATTTCTGTAGGTCAGAGCAGTGGTTGTCCACACAGCATGAGTTTATAACCGTGAACTGCGGGGTTGAATCGCTTAAAGGGGCATTCCAGCAACGCCAATAAAGAAAGAAAGGTCAAAACTGTATCTTGACATTTACTATGTGTGAAGCATATATGCAGTGCATATAATGCCACTAATTATCCACTTCTTTCACACCCCACACCTCCAGTTTTAATGCTTTCTGTCCGAAAAAATAAGTCTCAAGTCGAAGCAAATATGTTTCCAATCTTGTCCCCTTGTCGTACTCCTCTTCACCAGTAAACTGAAGTTGATCCGTAAAATAGGGTGATTGTCCCTTTAACTACAAAATTCTTGCTTGTGTTTCTGTGTTTGAACAGCAGAGGGCAGCACATCCACAGTGCACTTCTCCCGCCCCCCTCCCCTTATTTCCACACTATCACAAAGGTCAATAAAAAGCCTAGGATAATGCCACAGAACACAAGCAACCTTGATAGGAGACCAGCAGCATTATTTTCACATGAGCTTTTAATTTAAAACTTGTGTTCCCACATAAAAAGGTTTTGTGGGGAAATCTTGGAGAGGAGAGAGTAAAGAGAAATAAGAGCATAAAAAAATAAAGGAGACTTTAGGCGTAGAAAAGGATGGAGCGAAGTGGTGAAGTAAAAGTAGTAAAAATGAGTGATCACTGTGACAGAACTGAAATTGTGCCGTGTCACCATGTCCATGTAATTTTTATTTTATTACTTCCTCATAGAAGCAAAGGGACTTAGAAACAGAGGCAGCAGGTGTTTACAGTAGCTTTATGAATCAACTCAGAGGATTCGGTTGGTAACAAAGACTGTCTCGTCTAAACAAAGCATCAAAATTCCAATCAAAGTACAAAATAATCACTGTTAATATACCCCAACATAGTCGCTTTTTTATTGCATGCTTATATGCAAAAATGTGGAATTCTCACACTCTTGAGTTTTGTTTCCTTCTATATGCAATTTAGTGAAACCAATACCAATACTTTCCATTTGAGTTGCGCAGTAGTATGTCAAAATAAACACATTTATTGGTACGCACACATTCCTGTGCAGGTACTTAACCACACCTTTAATTTTCAGTATCAACATATGAACCACCAGATGTAAATCACCTTCAATAATATATATTTATTATGTACGTGTTTACATATATATACTATTAATAATAAGAAGAATATATATGCTTGTTTGCAACAAAAGCATTGGTTAAAAGATGATTCAAATATGAAAAGGTCAAATGTTATACATTATATATATATATATATATATATGTGTATATGTCATATGTATATGCGTGAAATGTCCTACAAATAATAATTTGCATCAGAATTTTAAAATATATGTATCAGCTTCAGGTTTTTTAGAGAGAAAGAAAAGCAGCCTGCAGCCCTTAAAGTATGCAGAATATTGTAATGAAGCACCTGAGTGCTGGTGTAATATGATGTGACCAGTCTGACAAGTTATTTTTGTTGTCATGTTCTTGGTGGATGTGGGTGTGGTGTGTGCCAAGCAAAGATAAAAAAAAAAAAAGTTACAATAGGAGACTGCTGACTTCCTGAATGCCACCTATATTTAACACTGTGTGAATGCTGCAGGGCAAAACCACACCGACTGCCATGGCCACGACAAATCCTAGAATTGCACTGAAATATATACATGATATAAATGATGATGATAAATGATCAGGATTCACTACACATTCAAAGTTTAGTCTCAACTCAATCATTAACTATGTTTGTAATTTAATTTGTGCTGTTATTCTTTGTTAAAAGGGCTTTAACTGTCTGCAGGTATGTAGAGGATGTGCGAATACAATTGACTTTTCTTCCTCTATCATGGATAATCGAGACATCATGGAAGGTCGATTGTGGTTTATTAAGTATGCTGGTTGATCAATGGTTGATGTTTCAAGTCATTCAACTCGCACGATTACAGCTGTATTTGTTTTTCTTAGAATTAAGTCAAGAATGTTGATTGTGGCCCTTTATCAAAAGTATGGGGCTTTATTTCATCTTTACACAAGAGTGTACTTAACTTGAGTTCCATTTATATATTTACAAGCCTTTTTAACTAAACTTTGACATGCAAACCACTTGCTTTGCTTTGGTCTCACTCTTATTTATGGAATAATGTTGATTACAGATGTTTAAACATGATTATTGAATTTGTTGTGTAATAGTTTTCACAGTTTCACAATCGCTTCAAGTAAAAACATGAAGGAAATGTGCTGTCGGTGTTTAGCTTGCTGCTCTAAACTTGCATGTTAAACCTGGAAGTATAAAGTAGGGTAAAATGCTAAAGTACAATTTAAGTACAGCAGTTACCCAAGATCACCAAGATACATTTTGAGAGACGAATGCTTTTAAAACTGCATTTTAAAAGATTTTGACTTCCTCATCTTGAAAACCATTATTTGTCACTGACCCAGATACGATCAACCGCTGACTGATGTCCGTAAATGTTTGTATAATGATATTAATATTGTTTTCGCAAGTTTGTGTTTTTTGAACCACGCACCACAACTAGTTCTCCTTCCTGCTGCAGCACTTTCTCCCTCTTCTCCCAGTTCGTTCCTGCACGTATCTCTGAGCATCTCAGCCATCAGGCTTCATACCCTTGGATGGTTTTCCGTTTCTGTACAAGTTAACCTTATTTATAGCTGATAAGACAAAGGCTAGTGGTAGTTTTAGTGGCAAACAGCATAGGTGCACGTTATGATGTTGGCAGTGATAGGAAATGCCATGCAATCTCCATGAAAACTAAGATTTAACAAATTTAATATGTAACGACTTGTGTAAAATTCAGCTTACAACCTATTGTGTTCATAAGTAGGGCACTGTGTGTATACTATAATTACTACAATTAGCATCAACTCTTAAACATCTCATTCTCCGTTTTAAAAAAGAGGCACTGAAATATTTGACAGTGAACATATCATAGCTACTCAATGGTGTTGTTTGCTGTGCATTCCTAATCAGAATCATCCTTATTGGCCAAGTAGGTAACAAAGAATTTGACTCCATTTTAGTGGTGTTCAAAGTCCTTAAAGGAGCATTATTATGAAATATTGTGTGTACATATTTAGGTGTCTGGTGTTGCTGCTTACCATCCAAACTATGAAATGAGCCCACCCACTCATTCTGCTGTGGTCTGTCCTCTTATGATTTTCCAGAGTGGGTGTGTGAGAAGGCAGACTGCATTGCTGTTACATATCTAACTAGGTGCCTTTGGACCATAAAATAAAACATTATTATTAACATTATAGACCATGATAAATTTCCAATAAACTGAAAAAGTGACAAAATATGGCCCCTTTTAATGTAAAAACAAAGCCTATCAACAAGAAATGACTCTACACAGGTGAAACTGGTTCTATGAACTGTAAACATGATGCTAATAATCAGTAGGAAAGGAAAACGCAATGTTGGGATCACATAAATTAACACATTAACATTAACATAACATAAATTCAAACAAACTGATGTTTGCAGGGGCTTGCAATTTTCAAAAGTGTGAGATTTAACCACAAAAGTGTAAATTCAGTGTTGGTATAAATCAATTTTACCAAAAACAAAAGATAAAAACCTTGGGAATTGCACAGGAATCGCTGATTGCAACAATCGCAAAACAATTCCATGAGATCCTGGTGAAACTGGCCAATAGTGCAAAGTAGTGAAGTTTCTAAGTTATGGATAACCTGTTGAGCCAAGAGGATTCATCACATAGAAACAAGGAACACAAAAAGAGCTGTGCTGTGTTGTTTTGTTTCTTAATGAATCATCATTCAATCTAAGGAGGGGCTGTTGTAGATTTCCTCTGTAACCATAAATTCCAGCGAATGTGTGCGCGCGGTGGATGTGTGTGAATGGATTAGGATGATTCATGAGTCTGCAGTGAACCAGGCTATAATTCTTAGCTCTCCTGTCCAGACCGAAGTTCCGTTTAATTGAGAGGAATGTTAGCGCATACATAGACTCGCCTGGATGCCTCGTAGCTCCGTACACGCGTATCGCCCGCACGGCGTTTGCGGCTCGGACTAAACTCCGCAGAGTTGCCGAGTCATGTTGGTCGGTGCAGAAATTCCTCCCCCTAGCACAGCTTTTTGGACGCCTGCCCGCAGCGAGCTGAGCGGCAGCGACAACCTCGGCTGGCCTCGTTTCGCCCGCTCAGTGCAAACAAGGAAAAACACACACACACATTTGAATGCGAAGAATGACACTTCCTCCGGTTCTCTGACTAAGGAGAAAAGCCGCGCCGCCAGTCATTCTTCAACAGCTGCCATGCGAGGTGCTGCGCGCATGAGAGGTGAGTGATTTTCTTTCTTCTTCTTTTTTTTTTAAGTGTTCTTAGATATTGTGAACATGCTTAGCGCACGCGCCCTTTTTATTTTAGGAGAAAAGTCACTGGTTTATTCCAACATGGTTGTCGTGTGTTCGTGACACAGCAGCACTCGTGACATTTGTCGTGAGCCTGGCAGTGACCCGCCTGCGCTCCGTTTCTTATGTTCCCGTGGAACTTCACTTTATTTCCCCCAGCGCGCAAAGTCCTTAAGGGGAATTGAAACTTTTGCTCTTAACGTACATGCAGTTAAGTAGTACTCAGATCCTTTTCTTAGGTCAAAGTCAATTACAAGTAAAAGTCATGAATTCAAAATGTTATGTAAAAGGAGGTATTATTGACAAAAATATTGACTCAAATTATTATACATGCTAGTGCATTGCCTGTAGGAAGTTTTTGTTTTCCTACACTACCATTCAAGTTTGGGGTCACCCAGGAAATTTAGTGTTTTCCATGAAAAGTCACACTTTTATTTACCACCATGAGTCAATTTTATTACATTAGCCTTCTGACACAATTAGCAAACACATTATAGCATTAGAACACTGGAGTGATAGTTGCTGGAAATGGGCCTCGATACACCTATGTAGATATTGCACCAAAAACCAGACCTTGGCAAGTAGAATAGTCATTTACATTAGCAATGTATAGAGTGTATTTCTGATAAGTTTAAAGTTCAAGTTCTCATTGGACAAGAAGATTTCCTTTCAAAAAATAAGGAAATGACCCCACCATCTAAGTGACCCCAAACATTTGAACGGTAGTGTATATTAAGTAGATTTTTCATGTTTTCAAATGAGGATGTGTATATTGTTACATAGTCTTAATAGACAAATTGTACATTGGGTAAGACATGGACATACATTGAGTTAAGAAGAGACATACAAATACGGTTATTGTAAGAAAAAGGAGACAATTTGTGTTAAAAGTTGGAATGTCAATCTACAAATCTGTGTTTAAATTGTGTCAATAAGACAAGTAAAACTGGACTTAAATGTCTTCATACATTTCCTGCAGAGTGTAGCAACCTGTGAATGTTGTGTGTTTGTGAGTTTAGGTTCTGTTCTGTTAGGTGATAGTGCTGGGATATCCTGGGGGTCTATGAACAGATCTTGGAATAAGACCTGTGTTAGCGTGAGGAATAAAGTAGCAGCTAAACCAGGTACCATCTTAGCGTGTGTTTTTTTTAGAGACGTTATGATACTTTCATTTTGTTGGCTGTGCGATTGCTGCAGGAAGAAATGGAACAATGGAGCTTTGAATTGTAAAGAAAGCGCTGGGAAGCAACATGAGATATACTTGATACAGAGCTTTACACTGTGCCTAAAGTGCTGCTGCAGGATATTGCTGTGATACACAAGTCTATGGGATTTTAAGTTTTGTTTGTGGTATTAACAGCTTTATTTTATCATGCAGTAGCCAGATAAATATAAAGAAAGGGGGGGAAACATGCAGCAAAAGACCTCTCCAGCTGGTACTCAAACCCAACCTGCTGCTTAAGAAAAAAAAGGCTCTATATGGCAAGCGGTCTACCCCTACACCACCATAATGTGCCAGGGTTTTTAACTTTTAATAATAATAATGATGTTTTGAATATCTATCCAAATACATTCCACTAGAAAGGATACACACTATCATGCTACGCACAAGCTATATCCAAAAGTTGAGGTTGTTCTGACAAACAGTCAGAGAGATATGCAAACCACAGATACACACACTCCTTGCTTTTATAGATAGATTTGTTTTTATTACTAACCAACCCATGAGAGCATTTTAATGTTGTAGTTCAGTGTGGCACCAATGTTAGATCAGACCTCCAGAGGACTTGATCATACCTTTCAAATTAAATCCAAAATGTGTTTTTCTTCTTCTTTTTCATATATAAGCTTGTTTTGGAGAACTTTTGATGGCGACTTTTCACAATTTCTTACATTTTATAGACTAAGTAATTAATCATTTAATTGAGAAAATGCCTGGCATATTAAATACTGTGTGCCTAGAATAAATGCTCCATTAAATACGATACACTACAAAGCCCCAAAAGAGCAATATAAGATTATTAATTGGATTGCATGCATCAATACATACAACACGAGGCATGTTTTCTTAGCGATCAATAGGGACAGTTTATATATTATTGCTGCTGATATGGTGAGCAGCATTGAGCCAATTCTCTTAATGTGTTAATTCAGGTCAGTTAGTATGCAGCTCATGCCTTGAGTTATTTCTCTGTCAATCAAAAGTCTCGAGGAGGCTTTTTAATTTCTTAAATTTCACCCAAATGACAGCTACCAGTCAGTACTTCTTAATATGAGGAGCATCTTTCCCTTTGAGTCTGTTGTAATTCTTGAAAACATCATTTCTTTTCTGAGAAGTTTTCCTCCAAGCACCTTTGTCATCAGTAACCATTGACCCCAGTCAGCTGTAATTGCAGTCGAACAATGACATGGCAGAAAAGTTTTTGTCACTGTTGCTATAAAACATTGCAAAACCCATGTGGATATTACAGCTCAGCAGTTTTAGTCAACATCTTTTGGATGTTGAGGTCAAAGCTGATTGTACAGGCTGTCCTGCCACCTGCCAACAGAAACAGCCTGTAAATGGTTAACTCTGTGTCTCTTGTTTCTTTTAGTTTAGGCTTTGGCGTCCCTCTGATTTATCGAGAACAACCCGTCTTGTTGCCAAAAACAATGAGTTACTGTACAAATATTTCCCTCTTAAAAGTATAAATGTCTCCGCATGAATACCACAGATTCCCTTTTTTTTTAAGTGGTGTTTTCTGGTTGTCTGTCCGTTCTTTTTCTAATAAATGTGATATCTCAGGAAAAGTTGGAGGAAATTTCTTCAGATTTGTCACAAACGTCCGCTTCAATGTAAGGATGAACCTGTTGGATTCTGAGGCCACTCTGATCTCAAAAATATTTTTGTCCATCAAAAATTGATAAGCTAATCATGACATAAATCTCAAACATAGTGCTGACATTTTTATATCTGAAACTGAAACCTGATTGAGGCAATATTTAGAAATGACTCTTCCACTTCCACAATATCCTTCCTCTCACTTCCGAACAACCAGTTGTGAAATAAATGTGAAAAAAAACAAACAGCGCTGCCACCTGTGGTGTTACTTCTCAGGACCTTGGTCAAACAGGCGTTTCGAAACCTACCTCTAATCAATAAAGCTGCAGAACTAGTGTCACAGCGTTCATTCAGCCTCGAGCAATGTTCATTAGCCAAGTTCTACACACACTGTGTTTACACACTGATTCGCTGCTAAAGCTTGAGCAGGATAGTAGAACAGGTTAATATAAATATGCATGTGGCCTCTATGGAAAACCCAGCAGCTCTGCTGTTAATGACTATCTTCTTTAAGACCCTCTTTGAACCGATCTCCCTGATTCTGCGACCTGCAATCTCTTTTCTCGTCCATTTTGTTTTTCTCTCTCTTGCTCGCTGTAGGTTGCCCTTAAAATCTCTTTTTCCCTCTGTACCACTCACCCTCCCTTTTTCCGCCTCAGTCTTTTGGTCATATGACCAGCACACAAGCCGACTGACTGTAGGTTGAGAGGTGAGGGAGCTTGAGGCTGAACAGATTTGATTGTGTAACTCCACAAAGCTGCACTCCTTCAGACCAACCCAGTAATGATCTTCTCTCTAGCTTTGCACAGTAAAATGCAAATTTAACCCGACGCCAAGCTGCCAGGTGCTGCAAGCAATTTCTGTGTTTCCCACTTCTGAGATCAGGATTTGTCCCTTTCACCCTGAAAATGGATCTGCTGCATACATGTCTATTAATTCAAAAGGTCATTGTGTGGATAAATGAACTGTAGCTAACTGGCAGCATTGCAGAGTTCTTTTCTCCAACTGATTTTGTTCTGAGAGTGGCGCTGTGGAATGATTTTAGGTTTGTAGGATATGCAGTTGATTTGCACTATTTTAGATTTGCAATTTTGCAATTTTTACAAAATATTTAATAGTTCCAGCTTCTCCATTGTCATGATCTGCAGCGTCACAGCATCGCAAGATATCACATTGGGCTCTGTGAAACTACATTTATCACCATTTTCTAATGTTTAATAGACCAAATGAGTCCTATTAATAAAAAAAATGGACGGCAGATTAATTAGAGATGGAAATTATCTTTAGTAGCAGCCATGGAAACAATAAGAAAACAGTCTATGTGGGGCTAAGTGAAACAAAGAGTGGTTTATCTCTCTATGTCATTATAATCAAGATCCTATAACAGAAACATTACATACATTTTTAAGCACAGTGCTTAAAGTAGTGAAGCTTGATCAAAAGCATCATGAATACATCAGTGTCAGCTCATATGTGGTCAGTAAATTACAAGACATTTCCAGACAGAAATGAGTTGATTTAGAAAGTGTCCTCATCGTTTGCCATTCAACAAAAAGCATCGAGAACTAAAGACCATGAATCTACACCCAGGGGACAGTTAGCTTTGCATACAGACTTGAATCAAGGGGAGACAGCTGCCTACAGACTAAACAAATGTGCTGTTATGTTAATTAAACCCCCCGTTTCCAGTCTTTACACTAAGCTAAGCAGACCGTCTCCTGGGTAAACTGTATATTTAAACCAAACTGCAAATTTAAGAGTGGATCCATTCATCTAACTCTCAGCAAGGAAGCAAATAAGCATGTTTCTCAGATTGCTGAACTATCAGCATACCATATATATATATATATATATATATATATATATATATATATATATATATATATATATATACACCTTAAGAAATAGTGAGTCTGGCTCTAGTCATTTTCTGACATTTACCTCCATGATAACTGCTGCGTGGAGCACTTGTATTGAAGGGCTTATTAATTGACAAACATCCAATGAGACACTCAATTAGAGCTTTATTAGAGTCAGGTGCACCATTTAAACCATATAATTACATTAAACTGGCATTCGGTGCTTACATCGTGTCGTTTGCAGGAACCTGAATGGAATGATTCAGATATTTCAGTGAAGTAATTTTTCATTTTGACATTGGAGTTAAGCTCTCATTCCTTGAGATTTACGGGTATTTGCAAACCTTTGACTATATACTTTTGATTCATTCTGTTATGTCAGAGTGAGATAATCGTCGTTAGGGTGTTCTTTATTTTTCTTTCTATTTTTTTTTTTGCTAAGTTAAGATAAGATGTTTTTCCAGCACTTGACTACCTGTTGTACCAGTTATTTTGTTTTTCCACTGCAGATAGTATCCCCATATATGTACCTGGTTGTCATAGCGATGCCACATGAAGAATGTAAGTGGTAGTCGGCTGCTGGCTGGCGTCTTTGCATTGTGTTCAAATGCAGCTTTTTGGTCCAGACACAGGCGACGAGAGGCATCACAACAGTCGGCCTTCGACGCCGTTGTTTTTTTAGTATCGGTGGTGTGTGTTCAAGCCTTTGGGGAAACAGTGAAGTTGGCGAGCGGCAGCTTCTGGGTGAATCATGGCCTTAAATAGTGTGAATGTGTGTTCTTACAGTATGTTTAGTAACCTAATGCTGTCTGTAGAATCTCAGTCACTCTTCTCTGAGTCACACCAAGTGTGACTGCTTAACCAAATGGTGTCATGTTTGATGTCAAAAAAATGTTCAAAGGCTTATTTTAAAGGAGATCTGGAACCATCTGATTTAAAAGTTTATGGTATATCAGAATAAAAATATGTGTTTTGCCACTATTTTGCCAGAATTTTGGTAGGGTATAATCTATCTTGTTCATGTTACAATTTAGAGCCACCTAATCAATCTAATCAATCTAATCAATCATGCAGCTTTTTTTATTGAAATGCGGAAATATCAGAGAAACAGTTCAATTAATATTATTCATCAAGATATTGTATATGAAAATTGTTTTCTTCTCAAATTGACCAAACTAAAACAAACAGTGATCTTCCCTTTGGCAAAAGTTGAGGTATAAAGCAGTTCAGCACAATACATCTTTCTCTTTCAGTTGTAAGGAAGTGAAACCTTGAGCATGTGTGCCACTCACACCCACACATGCACGAGGGGAAAAACATTCACATGAGATTTTAATTCAGTTAGCTTTTCTTCAAACCACTAAAAGTCTCTCTTCTTTATTAACTTACTGTTTTTTTCCTTCTGTGCAGGATAAGCATCACAACAGATGGAATTAAAGAAATCCCTGCCAGGACAGATCAGATTGTGCGGTTATACACATTTGCCAACCACTTCCTCTATGTCTGTGGAACACTAGATTGTAGAGGACTCAGTGAAATGTCAGAATGGATTACATTCAAAAACCCTGAAACCTGCACAATGTGGACCAACAGCCATTTAATGATCATGGTTTGACTTGTGCTTTGGGAACTGTCTGATCCTGATACAAATGCTGTCAGTCATGTTGGAGCCTGGATCTGTGTATGAGGGAGTATTATGTGGTTCATCATCAGCCTGCGAGTTCGTTTATCCACCATATTTTCACAGAGGAACATATGACCTTAACTTAATTAAAGCAGCAACTGGTTTATCCTCTGGAGTGCTTGCTCTGCCTGCTGGCTGCGGCTGGGATCACAGATGGATAGTAAAGTTACACTGTTCATAGCCTTAATTTCTTCTGAAATTTCTACTTACTGAATCATTTTTTTTTAATTTGAGGAAAAATGGAGGACCTAGGGACATCTTCTCACTGGACCCTTAACATTGATGAATTAAAGATCAAAGGAATTTCTTCTGTTGAAAGTCTGACCCCAATGGGATAAGAACAGAAAAACAGTCAAAGACTGTAAGACTGAACACTGATTTACTAAAAAAAAAAGAAAATCTGGAGTACTCTTCTTGCCGTGTCCCAGAATGCATTGCCCAATGAGGAAGAGACGTCCAACACGTGACTCTGATTTCCTGGCCATAGCGGTTCCCTCGATGCATGGGTCCGGTTACCTCGACTACACGGTCGAGACCCACGCTTCCAAATCCCTGAAGGTCATGGAAGAGTTCAGACAGCAGGAAATGTTGTGTGACCTGGTGCTGCATGTCACATACAAGGAAAGAACAGTCGACTTTAAGGTGAGACACTTACTGAACTAAACCATCAGAAATGCGTGATTTGGAAAAAAAAACGATGTATGGTGGTCAATGTTGAGGGACGACCTATATTTTATCTTTTATTCCTGTATGAATGATGCCATGACTCTGCAAGTCAGGAAAGTGGCAATGAAAGTATTGAGGTATAAAACTACTACTACTATTTGTTTTTAAACTATTTTTTTTTATATTCAACCAAAAATATTACAGGCCCTGTATTATCTATGATGTATTTTGGTACGTATTTTTAGCTTTTAACGAACCTAAAAAGCAGACTGTTTGTCACTCAGTCATTTGCAAAGTGAACGGAGTGTTTCTTTCTTCTTAAAGAACAATGTTTTTTTTCTCAGGTGCACAGGGTGGTGCTGGCGTCGTGTAGCCCCTACTTCAGAGCCATGTTCACCAGCAGCTTCAAGGAGTGTCGCGCCTCGGAGGTCACCCTGCGTGACGTTTGCCCCCAGGTGGTGGGAATGCTCATCGACTTTGCCTACACTTCCCGTATCACCGTGGGAGAGAAATGTGTGCTACACCTTCTCTTGGCCGCTATGAGGTAAACATACAGCAACACATTGTGTAGGAAAGATCAGCGTTGAAAACAAATCTGAATCTGAGACTTCTATATTCTGACGGTCTCCTTATCTTTCAGGATTTACCGGTTCGATACTTTGAATTGTATTTTGAATATACTATTTGAATATACTAGGTATCAGATGGAGGATGTGGCCAAAGCATGCTGTGACTTCCTCACTAAACACCTGGAGCCAGGCAATGTCATTGGCATCGCACGGTTCGCTGAGGAGATCGGCTGTGTAGAACTGCACCAACGCAGCCGAGAGTACATCAATACACACTTTAATGAGGTGAGGTGCGAGGGGAGAAGAACAAGCCGGCATATGCGTGAGATTCTTAGGGTTTCTTTAAAGTTAATCAAGTCAGATCAATGTGTTTACTGAAAGATTTTTTTACTGCCCCATGTACACACTCACATATATTTACTAAGGGAAGTGGATGTTGTTGTTTTTTTTTTTTTCATCAGCCTCTAAAACACTCCTACCATGTCATTCTCACATGGAGGGATAAAAGGGAGGAAACTGCTTAAAATATTGAAGTGCTGTGTGTCAAAATAGTGACACATGCCCTCAGACAGCTCTGGGACTACTGTTGGACACATGTTCGTGATAGTCCCAGTGATTCCAGGCAGGGTGCAGGAACAAACTTTTCGGCGGTTCTTGTGCAATGCTGCACCCATGTGGTTTCTCGTCGGGTTATTGATGCTGTTGAAATCTGAAGTAGATGCCTCTAAAGGTGAGAAGAATCCTGCTTCGGAGCACAGAGAGGACAGGAGGAGGACAGTGGTTTTATTGTTAAAATGGGTTAACAAAACACACTTTTTTTTTTTTTTTTGTAGAGTAAAGCTTGTTGGTCTCCTGACCCTCTCATCTTCCTGGAAATAGTTTTTTATTCACCTAAAACCATGGGAGAGCGCCGACCAGGGGGCTCCATACGAAAGTATCAGTACTGTATATATGTCAAACAGCTTAATGTATTAAAATCCGGACTATCCCATTAAGTGTGGTGAAACCATCTGATAACAGCAGAAAACACCAACGCTTTAAAACCTTGATTAAATGGGAAGCGAACCAGGCTGAAAAAGAAGAAGATCTGAAACAATTGTATTAGTCTATGACACTAGTTGTCGGACTTTGGGCAGAGCTGGATTCTACGCTATGATTGGCCAGTCTGCGTTTGAGGGTGGGGCTTTGCCGAGGGTTGCTTTGGGTGTAGCTGTTAGTGCTACACCCAAGTCTTCTGTCTTCAGATCTTGAAGCATAATTCTCTTGTCTGAAGGACTTGCTAGGACACATTTCTTCTCTTTTCATGAACTACGAAATAATACCCTCGATGTATTGAAAGATAGTGTTACCTAGACTGCAGGTAGCAGGCAGTAAGGCAGTAATACAAATCATTGGTCCATCTCTTTTAAACTGAATTCACATCACTAACTGTGCGCTTATGTTGTGCTGGAACATGGAAACCAAACAGCTGCAGTGTTAACGAATCTCTTAAGGACAGACTTGGCACTTTGGTTGCATCAGTGATGTGTTCTGTCTTCTGGGACCTGGAACTTGCCAGAGATTACAGATATTTACTGTCATTTTTAATGATGGAAACCGTCTGTGTGAATGCTCCTGCTATATCTCTGTCTTAGTCCAACATCCAACTACCATTAACTCATGTTAATTATTAAACAGCAGTTTTAATAAAAACATCCATTTTAGGAAATTGGATTTATTAGGTACATGTTAGGAACTCAAATATGTTTCTTATATGAAGGTTTTCTCATGTGCTGCTGTGTCTCACTGTCCCAGGTGACTAAAGAAGAAGAATTCTTCAGCCTTTCTCACTGCCAGCTACTGGAACTTATCAGTCAGGACAGTCTCAAGGTGCTCTGTGAGTCTGAGGTGTGTGGCATTATAAATCATTTAAAAAAACAAATATATTTGAACCATAGTGTTAAGCATATTTTAACATTTTATGTTACAGATTTGGGTGTAACATTAAACAGCACTGTACTCTAATTTGTTCTGTATTGTGGAATTTTGGATATACATATTATGTAAGATAAATCATACCCTAAGAAATTTACACAGCTTCAAGTTCTCACAAAAGTGTATCTAGATTAAAAAAAACAACCTAATTGACATCTTTGAATATGTCCATGTCAGGTATATAAAGCCTGCACAGACTGGGTCCGCTGGGATCTGGAGGGTCGAGCCCAGTACCTCCACGCCCTCCTGAACGCTGTCCATATCTACGCCCTGCCTCCTAAATTCCTAAAGAACCAGCTCCTGTCCTGCCCCATCCTCAGCAAGGTAATCTGCAAACTCACATTTTGTTATTTGTTATGAAAATAAATGAAAAATGATGACTAATATTCACTAATTGGCATTTTGAAACATTCAAAAACTGTGCAATTTCTTCGAAACTTTAAGCATTTAAATTATTCTGCTGCACCTCTTAACTGCAGGCCAATTCCTGTAAAGATTTCCTTTCCAAAATCTTCCGGGACATGACATTAGGGAAGCTTCCTCCTGCTCCAATCCGTGGAACGCAACTCATCTACGTCGCTGGCGGGTATTTATCTCATATATCTTCACGCTGTGTTATTATACACTGTGATATTAATGAGAAAAAATGTAAAGTAAAATGCCTTTGTGACATATTTTTATTCTTCTATGTAATTTATACATTGTATAAAGACAACAAGTGGTCCCAGTAAGTTACGTTTACACTTAAAGATATAAGACATGCGTGTTCCTGCCTTATCTATCGGCCCTCTAGTGGCTGTTAGGAAGTCATGTACTTCCCAACAGACGTGCAGCTTTCATAGTGACATACTTATTTTTGACTTCACATAACAGTAAAGGTGTTTTTTAGTCAATGAGTCAAGCTTAAAACTAGCATTTCAATTTTTAGGACAAGGACAATCCTCGCATACTTGTATCAGCACAATATGCTGTATGTGTCTTATTTAAGTTTTAGATGAACTATTATCTTCTCTTGTACACTTGGCCTTTATCTGATATAAACTGTAGCACTTTCCATTCCATCTTCAGTTCTTAAACTCATGTGTTTGTCTTTTTGTGAACTAATACTGTTGATGTGGATCAGAGTTAAGTAAGTTGCATAGCCTGCAGGAAACAGGCAGTAAGTCACCTAAGAAGCTACAGAACATGACAGCTTATATGTGGTTTTGTGCATATCTTACTGGTCACACCTTAGCAGCACATCTAATTGGTTATTACTCATTCATACTGGATAAATCACATTACATTCTGTGCTGCTGTTTTTGTGATAAAGTACGCAGTTAAACACTGCAGAAACGGTACATCAGCTATGTTTAACGGCTACCTCAAGGACAAACTTGACCCTTGGGTACTTTTTTGCCTTTTTTTTTCTGCTCACTGACTTATAACTCACTAACGTATCTTCGCTCAGATACCGGCAGCATTCACTGGCCGCAATGGAGGCTTATGATCCTAGGAGGAATGTCTGGATAAAACTGGCTGACATGGGTGCTCCATGCAGTGGCCTGGGAGCCTGCGCACTTTTTGGACTGCTCTACACTGTAGGTTGGCCACAAACATCAAACCGCTGCTCCAGTCATGCAACAGCTCCAGTGATATGACATAAAAACATGGATAGTTTCATCTCTGATTGACAGTCCAAGATGACACATGACGCAACACATTACAACACACTGAATTGAAGTAAATAAAAGTAGGAGTATTATTTACTGGTTTACCATTGTACTGGCATATTTCTGTAAAAGTTTATAGTCTGCGTAATTAATAATGTTTTTCTGTGAACGCAGGTTGGTGGCAGAAACCTGTCGCACCAAAACAACACCGAGTCCAGCGCCCTCTGCTGCTACAACCCCATGACCAACCAGTGGAGCCAGAGGGCCCCGCTCAACATCCCCAGGAACAGGGTGGGGGTGGGCGTGGTGGACGGCAGCATTTACGCTGTAGGGGGCTCCCAGGGCTCCACGCATCACAACACAGTGGAGAGGTCAGACATTTAAATTTCGAAAGGAAAACTTTGGTAGTTTTGCAACTGAGACCTGACCATCGTTCTGTGTCTAAGTGACTAATCGGGACAACAATTTGTAGAAATCGGTCCAGTATCGAGCAAGAGTTCCTCAGTCAGAGTCTGTGAAACGGGCTACATGTGATCCTTTGGGGTAATACGACCAATAAAAGTGCTTGTTTTTGATTAGGGATCTGTATCTGGTGCAGCGTCCCAGCTAACAGAACCACCCACATATTCATCCCCACACGCTGTTTATTTGCATGCGAGACTGCGGATGGTTCAAAGTCTGTCAATGTTAGAGAATTAATGTTAGTTGCTTTGTACAGAAATCAAATGGTTCATCTCCAAAGGCTAAAAATGACCAGATCCGCACCGTGAGGTTTTCACGGATTACCGCTGGGCGATAATAATCACATTTTTCTTCCCGTTGATTCTGCGGAGGTGAAACAGTCGCCAGGGTGACAAGGTTGATAAATACTGTAAATCCTTTTTGTAGCAGTTACACAGCTGGGATTTCCGAGTCTGGCAGCAACAGGTCCCACTCTGCAGGGAAAAAAAAAAGTTTTTCCTCTTCGCTCGTCAGGAGAGGAGAGCGGCGACTACAGGAACGCTGACGGTTTCTGTCGGGGAATGTTGCTGTTCGTCATCTTTCCTGAACGTCCCCGTTGCCTTTCTGCTTCCACTCTTTCTCCTCTCTGTGTACTCCGGCTCAAATAAATCCTGTTGGCCAGTCAAAGTGAAATGATTAACGATCATCCCCATAACAGTCCACGTCATCGTACTTAAACTGCGTGAATGAATATGTGGGTGATTTGGTT
Organism: Lepturacanthus savala; assembly: GCA_030544235.1. Lineage (NCBI taxonomy): Eukaryota > Metazoa > Chordata > Actinopteri > Scombriformes > Trichiuridae > Lepturacanthus > Lepturacanthus savala. The sequence continues at coordinate 12,726,835 of CM060469.1, read as the reverse complement.
AGCTGACAAGCTGCAGACACAGATTCCTATTAGCCATAATGCTGCTACAGGCGGCTAGTTCCTGTGTTTAACATTATTTGTCATAAATCATATTTAGCTTCCTTGTAAATTATGTTTCTGTGTTATTTTTCTGTTATTTTTATATGAAACCCTTTATCCTTCTCTTGCCATCCAGGTCAGGACTCCCTGGCAGAAGATATATTGTATATCAGTGGGACCTCCCTGGATAAATAAAACTATACTTTCATTGTCAGACACTTATGATAACAATATGAGACTGTCAGTGGCAGAAACAAGTACTTTTACTGGACATATATTGACAGGCACGATTGCCCCCGAGGATTACAATTCAACCTGTTTTGTGGCTGCCAGCCGAAGCGATCTCGCTCAATGCTGGACCAGTTTCAAAACTTTTTGTCCCCATTAGTCACTTAGACACAAAAGGATGGGAAAAGAAGATCCATTTTGATATTTCAATACTAAAGTTTCCCTTTTAATGGCATCTTATTTTACTCGGATAATGGTAATGAGCACAGACTTCCTTTCCTTCACACACATTCTTAGATTGAGTGCAGTTTACCTCAATGTAAGTACAGATAATGACATGAGAGACAGGTAGTGAATAGCTGCCATTCAACCTAAAGAGCAGTCAAGAGGTTTTCAGGTATTCTTCTCAGCCTAATTAGACAACAACACAAGCTCTTTCAAGGCATGTTGAGACACACTTCCCAGGAATGTTGATCCTTTTGGGAATGCTTCACATCTTCTTGCCGCCGCCGCCACCGAACAGTGAGGAGCTTTAGTGCTGTTATAAATCGGTGTGAGCAAATTAATAACAAGTCTGAGAAATGACAATTCTTTGGCTACCATACGATTTTTTTTTTCCATATCAAAAGAACTGTGCATCAAATGGAACCTTTAATCCTAATCTTTTCAGATCCACACGTATAGATTTTTAAAAGATGTCAGTCTCAAGAGAATTATTAGAACTCATCAGGCACCACTTTGAAGTCTTTTCATGAGAAGCTGCTAAATATATTGAAAGCTGATAAAACTATTGAAACAGAAAGTCGATGTGAGACACATTAAAGGAGATTAGAGTATTTATGGTAACAATGGCCGGCTGGTTGGCAGATGAAAAGGCTCCGCTCCGGAGTCCTGAGGATGCTTCCCGAAAGACTCCAAGCAACATGTAAGAGATTCAACAGTTGTGCCTCTCCATGGCTTAAAATGTGCTGGATCAAGATCACTGAAATGTGCCTCGCTGCGTGTCCCTTTAGTTGCTCATGCGATCGTTTCAGGGTTCAGAGCACAGGCTCAAAATCAGCACAGTGACCCAATAAGTGACTTGGATTTAGTGCCTTTCTCAAGGGCACTTAGCAACATTAGAGGGCAGGTGATGTAATATCCCCCCCTTCCTATCAGCAGTTTACAGCTGGAATACACGCAGTGCCAATAACTGCAGCAACAACCTCTTAATCATTAACCAGTGAGTGAACCTGCCTCATCATCATTCACTTCACTTGTTGTTTTTGTTGTTCGGCGTTTGTATTTTATACCACATAGAATAACAAAGAATAGTCTGTATTTGTGGTATTGTCAACAACTCCAATGAAAAGACCAAAAACCAACAATGCTTTAGTCTGTCTCTCAAAACTAACAAAGAGATTCAAATATTTTCTATAGGGACTATTTTCAGCTGCGGGTAAAACTGCAGTCCCCATTTTTTTTATTATAATGAAAGAACAGTATCAGGCTACGCAAGAAATACTTGCTAGCAAGATCAGTTCATCGTTTGTTTGCGATATATTCACAATAGATAAATATAGAATATCACCAGGTTGGAGTTTAAACCTGTAACCTCATCTTTTATTATTTATTTTTTTACAAGCATGGACATGGAGTGTACTTTTGAGCCGTTCCCTCAACTCTCACTGGTGTTACATCCTCTCTGGCTTCAAATAAACCTAGTCGAGTCAATTGTTGCCAAACATAGTTGCCGGCTTAACTTAATCCACTTAAAATTGTCCGGCTCGTGTAGATTGAGATTGGTTGCTGCACTCTGCTTCTCTGAATCCTTGTAGTTTAAACAGAATTTGTGCACCAATTTGATTATTTTAATTGTCATAAAATATTTTTAAAAAATAATGATGAAATGATTATTAAATATATTGTGACTACAAGCGTTGTACTTCTAATTGATCTGTAGGTGGGATCCGGACTGTAATCGCTGGTCCTTTGTTTGCCCGATGTCGGTGGCTCGCCTGGGTGCTGGGGTGGCGGCGTGCGGGGGGTCTCTGTATGTGGTGGGGGGCTTCGATGGGCAAAACCGCTGGAACACCGCTGAGAAATACCAGCCTGACACAAACACCTGGCAACAGCTGGCTCCCATGAGTACTGTACGCAGCGGAGTAGGTGAGTACGCATCTTCCAAGAGCCGATCTTTAACGTTTTAAAAATTTCAGTCTGCGTTTTGACCTTCTCTGTCTTTTCTTCGCAGGTTTAGCGTGCGTTAACTCTTACCTGTACGCTATAGGTGGCTACGATGGGCGGAGCCAGCTGTGCTCCGTGGAGCGTTACAACATAGCCAGGAACATCTGGGAACCCAGAGCCTCCATGCACTACAGTCGCAGCGCCCACGGAGTCACGGTCCACCAGGGATGCATCTTTGTGTTTGGTCAGTTGCATCACTAATCTAAATATAAGTTTTCATACCAAAACCACTTTTCTTGCAGAATTAAAATAGATTTAATTTGTTTCAAATCTTATATTTTTAAAATATTTTTTTGTTTTCATTTTTTTTCCTTACTGATTTGAAGTGGGGAGGGCTTAGTCAGAAAAGGTTGATGTCAAGCATTATCACAGTCCTGATTGCACAGATTAGATTAGCGGAGCGTTAAAGTCCCAATGCAAAGGTTGATTCTCTTACTGACGTCTCTCTGAACATCCTCTGACTCTGCAGCCACCAGCATTCAGATTAGGGAACATCTGAGTTGATAAAAATGTTGATATAAGTCGTGTTGAATTATTACCGACCACTTGGAACAATAAGCTGAAGGAGCAGCAGCGACTTAGTTTTGCCTCTCAGGCTACATACAGGCTGCAGTATCTAATTAGTAATGGTTGTTGGAGATGTATGCAGCCTGAGAAAAAACTACACATGAATGGGGGGAAAAAGATACTGCCAACTATGTTTATCAGGTTAAAAACAGACTTTGATATCTTTCTTTTTTGAAATAAATAGTGTCCTAAAAAGAAACAAGAATTAAATCAGTAATTAAATCATGGATTACAGTGCTCTTTGAATAAAGATAAAAAATATTCTGTTTTTGAATGTGGAAGCATTAATAATACAGACGTGTTAATTAATTAATTAATTCCGATTAATTAGTAAGCAGTCGGGTCAGGAGGTGGCCAGTGAGATCCTCTGTTACTACAGCGTGGCCTGCGCTGTTTTATTTCCATGTTTTATGGCTCAGCTTTGTTTAATTAAAGCAGCAGAATACGTATGGTTCAGATGTTAAGAGTGAACACACAAGACAAGCAGATGTCACGTTAATAATTAAATCAACCAAGAAGTCAAATTTGTCTTTTTTCAAAATATAATTTTACTAATCCATTCATGAATTGAAAAAAAAAATAATTAAAGATTGCTTAAAGGGAGAATAATTGAATTTAATTATTAATTGACACAATTGTTGAACATTTCCCTAATTGGTTTATTAACGGGTTCATTAACTGTGTTGTGTGTGTGTGTGTGTCTGTGTGTGTGTGTCTATTGTCTATTCAGGGGGTTTTAACCAGCATGACTTCCTGTCCAGCGTGGAGTGCTACTGTCCAGAGAGAAACGAATGGACGTGCGTCACCAACATGCCCGTCGGACGCAGCGGCATGGGCGTCGCTGTTACCATGGAGCCCTGTCCTGGCAGTCTGCCAGAAGAAGAGGAGGACTATATCCAATAGAGTTTCTGGGGGGAAAAAAATTAACTGAATCAAATGTGTTTTACTCCTGCACCATATGTTCATCTTTTGTGATTCGATTTCTTCAATATGCACTGATGTAAGTAAAAGAAAATGTGTCTTACTGACCTCTTGTGATCTCCGTTGTTCGGATGCATCCACTAGGTGCGTCGCCCCTATATGTAAAAACACATACACAACCACTAGATGGTGGAATAGGTCCAGAAACAACTGCTCACTGCAACAGAAAATGTTTGGCTTTTTTTTGTTGTTGCTTGTTTTACCTTATAAAAGGATCCTTGCAGATCTCCCATTATACTGACAGTTTAAAATAAATCATTAAAAAAGACAACAAAGCATAGTATAAAAACGGAACATGCACACTACGGTGATGATGTGAACATTCGATATTCTGTTTGGATAAAGAACACTTCTCCATGTTTCATACGTAACAATAACGGGCACAACATGTGTCATAATTTTCACAGCAACCTTTTATTCCAGCGGTCCCGAAGAAAGACAAGAGGCCACTGGAGTCACCACGGCGTTAGTCATCAGCTGCAGACGTCACTTGTGTGTTTACTTATCTCTCTCTGCACTGCTGTTCTGTCTCCTCCGTGGCTCACCTGCAATTATCCCAGCAGGCCGCCGCAGAAGACTGATCTGGACGCAAGCTATTATTCAAATGCAGCCTCGGTTGTCTCATCATGTTGAGATTTCTGACAGGGAGAAGAGATAAATGTCCAATGTTTGTTTTATCGCCGCTCTGCAATAATAGACGGGCAGGTGATTGTGGTCATGTGTTGTGTTTCGTCTCTCCCTTTTGAAGCTCAGCTCGGATTTCAAACTCAAATGGACACGCGGTGCATTGTGAGGCGTCCGGCTATTGACAGAGCAACCTGTTGGGCAACGAGCAGAGATGCGAGTAGCGGTGTGTTTGGGGCCCCTGAGAGTGAGAGTGGAGACAGCCGAGGGAGGAGAGGGGCTCTTACTCACTACTTAAAGCCCCCACACAAGAGCAAGTGACTCACATGGCAAACTCATGACGCAGACACCTCACATACACACACACACACACACACACATTTGCACAGGGATGCACAAACACTCGGGCGTCCGTACACAAACACATTAGTTCTTTATCTGTCGTGCACACGTATGTGTGCGTGCACAGTCGTGCGAAACAAAGCTGGCTGTCTCTTATTCGCAGGCTGTGGAAACAGATTTGCCTCAATGTGTTCATTGTCTCGTGTGAGGGGAGGGCGGTGGTGTCGGTTGGGGGGGGGTTTCAAAAAGAGATGTAGCACTGTACAGCGGGGAGATTCGCCTTCCGTAGAGAATCGGTGGAGGAAAAGTAGTACATGCACAGATGTAGCTGCTGTACACGTCCATGCCAGCATGCTCGCTGCACCAGTGCTGAGCAGTTGCACAACCCCGAGAGGAACTGTTAGAGGAGAGAAGCTTCCTCCGCTAGAGCAGAAGAGAGGCGAGCGCTGAGCAGGTCTCCACCGGATCTACAAGATCTGTTGAGATTTTTTTTTCTTGTTTTTTTCATGTAGGTCCATGACATTTAAAGGTACAGCGTGTATTTTTTAGTGGCATCTAGTGGCCGATCAACGAATCAACTGAAGTGGTAGCGAAAAACGTGAAAGGCCTCACTCTGCTTAAAGCTTCGTCTGATATACAGCTCTTGGTAAAAAATAAGACTGCTGCATTTTTTTTCTGAAATCAGCATCTCTAATTTGATCTTCTTTCTTTGCAATGTTTTGAGGTTTTTAGTTATTTTGACCATTTGTCATTTTCTGCAAATAAATGCTCTAAATCAGTGGTCCCCAACCTTTTCTGTACCGCGGACCGGTTTAATGTCTGACAATATTTTCTCGGCCCGATCTAAAGGTGTAGCTGAGAAAAACTAAATAAAATGACAAGATCGGCAATAAAAACTGTGGTATTTTCTCTATAGTAGTAATAATAATAATAATAATGAACGTAAATCCACTGTGTAATCCTGTGCAACTTTATTAGCGATGTCCTCATAACGCCACACCAACAACAGAATATCACATGAGCAACATCGTTTCTACCCCAACACAATGCAACACTCTGTGGTCGCTATGGTAATGTTTAAACATACCTTCAAAATAAGACACAACACAAAAACAAAGTGCATTGAAATGCTAATGCTAATCACAGCAGCACTGAATCAGTGGGAGCCCTGAGCTTGTTTTGCTGCAACGAGACGAGGGGGATGTATCACGTGACGTGTGGCGTCGCGGCCTTGACCTGCGTCAAGTGTCACAGAAAACCAGTCACTTTTCAAAATAAAACATCATTTTTGAATAAAAAATAAAATAAAATAATGGAAATTATTTTTTCTTTCTGTGCGGCCTGGTACCAAATGACCCACAGCCCGGTACCAGGCTGCAGCCCGGGGGTTGGAGATCACTGGTCTAAATGATAATATTTTGGGGGAAATGTTGTCAGTAGTTCATAGACTCAAACAAAAATGTTCCCTTTGCCCAAACACATACCTGTAAGTCATAAAATCAGGAAAAACGATAATATTACAGTGGTCTATTTTTTTTTCCCAGAGCTGTAGGTTTTCCATTAAAAAGTCAAGTTAAAATCCTTAAATAAGAATCAAGAATAAATGTGCACTTTAATTTAATTAGTTCAAGTTTGCTGGACACAAATCCTTCACTGAAATGTCAATCACACTGGTCTAAGATGCATTCTGAACCACGATTGGCTTCTACGCTCATTGTGATGTCACAAATCATAGGCTCATAGGCCCGCCCCTTACAATTGGATTTTTCACTGAGCTCAGAGAAACATTCCACTTCCATCTGATGAAAGAGAAAACAGGCTTCTAGAGTCAAACTGCTCATACATCATTCTGCAGAAGGGAAAAAAGAACACGTTTTAAGTGGAGGGGGATGAGTCGTGATATCACAACTAGTTGACATAACTAGAACTAGTCCCTTATAATGCCAGGAGCTTGGAAGCCGATCAAGGTCCAGTATGTAACTTACACATGTGGGGTGTGAGAACCTAAATCTGCCGTACACTGAGTTTGTACATTTCAGTGAAGAAGGAGACATCCTGTGTCCAGCAATTCAACTTTTGAAATAACCAATATTTGCATATGTTTAGATTGTGGATTTTTCAATGAGAAAAGACGAGGAGGTGTAATTCAAAGAATTTTAATAGGATCTTTTTTGCAAAGGTTCTCATTTTGCACACGGTTAGTGTCGAGCTATGTAAAAGCTGTTAGAAGTGACAAAAAAAAAACTAAAAGAGCTGATCTGATCATCAATCACTGCATAACAGAGCTGAGCCCACAGATATGCAGCGTGCTGATATGTGCGCGCAGGGATTAAAACCTCTATAGGAGCTTGTAAAAAACTATCAGTGATGTACAGTATGTTGTAACACGCAACTACCCAGCATTTTTCAAGTCTGCACACCGGGTGATTGAGGCCTGAAGAGGCCTCAGTTTTATCAGTGTTACATTCAGGCTCATCCTGTCGGATGCGGCTTATTCGGCCTTGTTCAGGAGGTAGAATGGAGCCTCCATAGGATCTGAAGAGGTGAGGGGGGGCTTTAACGCCGGTGGGCCTACAGCTAGATGTGTGTGTAGGTGTGACCTTGGGAAGTGATGACCTCATCAACATCCCTGCCTGCGACGCTAATCTGCTACGTTCTGAAGGATGCTCCTGCGACGGAGTCCGCCCATGAAGGTGACATTGGCGAGTGGGCCGGTGGCGTGGAAGCGGAACCCCTCAACGGGGATCAAACGAGGATCACACGCGCGCGGCAAACCGCTCTCGTGACGTCACATCCTTCACTTTGGTCAGCTGATCACCTGCAGGCCTTCGACAGGTGTTGCAGCGGGACAGTGGTTGAAAGGTCAGGCTGCGTTCTCTAATCTCTTCTACTCCGCGGAGTATGGAAGGAAACGTTTCCGTGCATATTCCGCTGTTCTGCTCCAATCAGAGGAACAATAAGAGGCACGGCAGTAAACGCAGCTTTAACAATGATACCAACATGTACGGCAGAGTCAGTGTAAGCGTTACCCCCCCCCCCCCCACCGAACATCTGTCAACAGATGCCCTTGAGCAAGGCACGTTGTCCAGTTGATGCAGAGGAGTTGGTCTGTGGAGAGCAGCTCAACAAAGATCGGTGCTGTCATGAATGTTTTAAAGGGAAGATGAGCATATGTGCACATCATGCTGCTGCTGCATACATTTATAAATACTGTGACTGTTTGTTCCACATCAGGTTGTACGTAATGATTCTTTTGCATATATATATATATGTGTGTATTTCTGATTTTACTATTTATAGGTATGTGTTTGGGCAAAGGGAACATTTTTATTTGAGTCTATAAACCACTGACAACATTTCCCCCAAATTGCATTTATTTGCCGAAAATGAGAAATTCAAAATAAAAACAATGTGTTTTCAGACCTCAAACAACGCAAAGGAACTAGATCAAATTCGTTTTAGAACAACATAATACTAATGTTACACGGAAGAGTTCTAAATCAATATTTGGTGCAATAACCCTTATTTTAATCACAGCTTTCATGTGTCCTGGTGCAAGAACTGGAGTAGCTCAGCTTTCTTTGATGGCTTGACCATCCATCTTCCTCTTGATCACAGAGGTTTTCAAAAAATGCAGTGATATATATATATATATATATATATATATATATATATATATATATATATATACTTTCAATATGGCCATAATAATAGGGATGCATTCACACACCCACATGAACTACTATAACTCACTACCCTGAGCTTGGGCATCACATTAAAGGACGGGTTCACATGTTTTTCAAGTCTATATTTAAACAAGAGTCAGGTGCTCAAATGAGAACTGAAATTGTTTCTTCTCTCTGCAACCATCGCTCCCGTGCATTCTGACCTTTAGAAGACCGTTTTTTAATGCACTTAGTGATGACGGTACAAAATCCACAGGTCTCCTTTTGTGCAAAAGTGTATTTAATTGTTCATCTGAAGCTTTTGAATGAGTCGAATCAAGTCGATGTCTAACAACGTTACAGTCATTTAGCGCCAAAGCCCCTCTTTTTGTCACAGTACGTCCACATCCCCTCACAGCTCGACAATGTCTGGAGGAAACAAAGAAGGAATTTGATGCTAAAAAGACTGTAAATCTGGCCGATAACGACTTGATGTGATTAACTCGGACTGATGAAGACTCATATAAGTTTCCGCTAAACTTTTAAATGCATTTTTGCACAAAATGACGGTGGATTTTGGCCCCAGTCACTTACAGTACTGGATCCAGGATGAGCAGGAGGAAGAATTCCAGCAAGGAAAACCTCTTCAACTGTTCATACGGACACCGGAGTGTTCCCAATGAACCTTTTTCTGTTTAAAGCGTCCATGGTCCCTGGTGAAAAGACATTTAAAACTAGTTCAAAAGTGAAATCTACTTGAAGACGTTGATTAAACATTCACAGTTAGAACATATTTCACCGGAAGTTGCAATACCTAATTTTTTTTTCCATCTTTTTTTTTTTTGCAATGTGCAAATATTAGCATATCCAGGTTCTCATTACATCTTTGGGGAGGACCAAAATCCTGGAATTTTCTGGAGGGCACATCAAGAGCAATATGGTGACGGATGAGGAAAAGTCTCCAACTCCAAACTCACTGACTGTTCTAACCACTCAGCTATATGTTCAATTGATAAATCGAGGCTAGTGAGTCGGTTATCAATCAGCGTCTCTACAATATAACGAAGATGAGGAGCCGGACGGCCTCAGTATTTGAGCATGCGCGTTACAGCCGTAAATGCACTTTCTTATTTTATATTGTAATGATTTCTAGGACATCATAATGGGAGCAGAAGCTTCTTGTCAGCAGCTCACAGCCTATAAAGCTCCATATTTATGACATTTTATATAAAAAATTAAATCGTTGAAAGTGGTAGACTAAATCTCACCTACCGGCACAATATGACATTGGAGAAATACCTTCACGTTCATCAATATTGTCTCTCTTTCAAGCTACAGTTTAACACGTTTTCTAATTTACTAAAACGAAATTGTGTTTTGTGGACATTTTTGCTGCATATTATCTGGTTAAAAAAACAGCTGTTAGTTTTCTACATAGAAATGAACATTGATTTATGTTGTTTTAAGACACTTGTGAACCTTTTGGAGAAATCTGATGTGTGAACACAAGCCGGAGTTATTAAATTGTTGAAATTATCATTTTTAATGAATTCGACATTGCAATTTAGCCATTGCCATAGCATGACTTTAGCACTGCAAACTCAGAATAGTACTTGTACAGAGCTTATTTGTGTTTTATACAAACTAATCTTTCTGTAGATATATTCTAGAAAGGCCCAACCAGGCTATAAACCCCATAGACAATACAACAGTATTGTGTTTTTGCAACTTGGTGCATTGTTTTTCTGTATTGTCCCTGACAAATAAACATAAATAAATAAATGATGCTCCTGCATTCAGAACGGCTGTGAATCGAAGCACCAAAAACCCCCTCAAATGACTCTATGATGGAACTCTTCATTGAGAAATAAGTAGTATGTTTAACCTCGACTGCTGTTCCTTTAGGGGCTGATAGTGGCACTAGAGTTCATATGGTATGATCTAGTGTCACTATGACACTCCTGCTGTGACCTGGACTTTTCTGAGAATGGCAGAGTGTTATTCTACTCGTATGCAGAGGGACTGCTGTTGTTTTTCGTTAGTGATGGGAGCCTGCCTGTTGTGAGCATGTAGTGCGGCCGACTGGTCTGTGTGTTCACTTCAACTGTGTTTCTCTCAGACTCGGAGGAAAGCATGAGTGGACGGTTTCAAGCTCCCCTCTCGCTGAATTGATTCTACTATGGGTCCTCTAGAAACACGGCGGCGAAACGCGGGGGACGCGACCCTCGGACTGTTCCTGCCGCGCGATATTTATCGCGCTTTCGACGAGCCGCGTTCGACTAATTCGTGGCGTCGACGTGTTAATTCGACCCGTGACGCCGCCGAAACGTCGGCCCGCGCGCGCGTCGTCCGCCCGCGCGAGAACGCACGTTTCCAGCTCCCCCCCTGTACCCAAAGATGGTATATTCCACAATTTATTCCAGGGAAAGACTGACAGTTTTTTGGGTCATGAAGCAGCTGTTCAAGTCAGTGGTTCTCCCTCCCTCCGCAAGAATAAGGAATTAGTACATTTCAAATTAGATAACGACAAACGTTGGTGCAAGAGGAGAAAAAAAAGTATAACAATATATCTGCAGCACAAAATAAACCATTTAAATATGAGTAAAAATATTTTTTGTTGCTGATTTTTATTTATTATTTTTTTTAACCACAGTAGATTTTCAACATATTAATGCAAACGCTGTCATGCTGTTTATATTTTACAGTTGTACTAGTGCAGCGGAGAGAATAAATGGACTAAATTCTATTTGTGGAAGCTTGTGATGTTTAAGGTTGAGAACTTAGATCTCACTCTCTCACACACACGCACACACACGCAGGTACACACACACACATACTGTAGCAGACCTACAGTGGAAAGTGGAGTTGAACAATGGTTAAATGACTTTTGACCCCTCTTCTATAAATTCAGCCTGTGTTACGTTACGCCTTGGCAATCCATCAGCCTGCTACAGTAGGTTTAAGCTATGGATTCCATTCTAGTGCTGTTATAGGGGTATACAACTCAAACATGGTTATCATGAATGTCATCATCAGTGCATCTCTGGAGGCCAGAACACCTTTTGAATTTCTACATAGACGTGGATGCATCCATGTCATTTAACTCTCTACTGTACGTGTGGGGGGGAAAAAAACATGTTTATGATGTGTGACTGAAATTGTGCTGCATGCGTGTCTGATGATTGTTTTTGTGCGTGTGCATGTGTGTGTGTGTGTGCATATGCAACGTGGGTCAAGCCCCTTGGAAACAGCAGCAGAGGTCCTCTGCTTTTAAGTGGATTAAAACTCCAGCACAATCCCCAGGGCCAGCAGGCATTGGACAGACTGGGTGTAGTTTAGATGAGGACTTAAGACTGATTATCTCCCATGCTGCCTTTGTTTTTGCTGCTACTGTTGCGTATACGGGTAATACCGTGCGCCGTCTATGGAAACCTGAATTCTGCAGCTATTAGTGGTAAGACAGGTAAATAATAATAATAAAAAAATCCACTCAGACTGGGTTGTGTTTTCCTCCATCTGCCTTGATTCCTTTGCCGAGTATCGGCCAGGGCTCCACTTTGAACATCAGCTGTTACCAACTTTGCGGTGCTGCCGCAGTGGAAAGATTCCTCAGCTCTGAATATATACCTGCAGAGTGTTTATGTTTAGTCTGCCGTCATGCAGCCTCTCTTATCTACGCTGTAATATGTGAGCTCCTGTTATGGTTTTCCCGGGACCCAGAGTGTCACTCCCATACTTTTTGCAGTGCGTCAGCACCAATTAACCAGGTCAATATATTTCTGTGCTCCAGTTGTTCCAGCTCTGATTCTGATACTGATTTCGGTGTCTCACAATGCAAAAATATGCGCGTTAACCAATCTGATTCAGTCAATATCTTAAAGAGCAAAGTCTGCTGATTTGATATTAAAAACATACATATGAGGGGTTTATTGTTCAATATCTCCAGTGCAGCGCCCCAGAATTAGTTAATTAGTTAAGTTAAGCAATATATTGTGGCGAATTCAGAGTTGTTTTCATTTTATGACCCCGCATGATCTTCATAACCTCTATAATCTTCTTAGGATTTATGAGGCTTGGAACCAATGAAACAAATTAAATGATCCAGCTTTTTTTCACTTCCACACATGTTGGCGCAGAAGGACGGCCGTTGTTTCATTAAGTGAGCATCGCTCTGGTTTGTCAGAAGTAAATAGCGGTAGCTGTGCATAAGAGAAGTCACGTAGACTGAGGCCGTGTTGCTTAGGGTGTGGATCCAGCCTCGGAAATCACATTAACTGCTGTGTCTCCATCCCTGTGACTGTCCACCGTCCCCCGTATACAAGCCAACGATGCAGAGATGCTATAAAATGAATGTTTAAAGAAGTAATGACAGGCAGCAGCAGCAGCACAGCAAGCGTCTTTGGCATGCAGTCGGACACGATGCGCTCTACCTGCCTGCCAACGCTGTGTACTTTGTTTAACCGCTGAATTAGTTTTAGACACTGATGCATTGTTTGTTTGCATTTGTTGCTTTATGAATACAAATGTGTCATTTCAATGAAAACCTAAATCTGAACGCTATATCCCTCTATATTCTGTGTGTATCATGTTAACCTGGTCACTGTTTAGCAGCATCTTCCTCTTCAAATGTCGCTATAACCTTTATTATTATTAGAATATCCATATCTATTATAACAGAGTGTTCAATCACCGACTGATGAAGTTACACATGGCAGAAACTGACATCTTAGCAGGTGCAGATTTTTTTTTTTTTGGTACAATTAGTCCAATAATGAGTAGACTTATCTTATTCCACTGGTAGATAATTTATCTATTTCTTTCCTGATTTGGGTCAATTGGGTCTTGTTTTAAGAAAACAAGACAAACATTTTCATTATAAAATGATTCAACTAAAATCTAAAACTAAAAAAATGACTAAAATCAAGAAAAACAAACTTGAAGTAGCTGAATTATTTACCAGTGCGAATAAGACAATTCTATATCAGTATTGGACTAATTGTACCAAAAACTGATTTTCCAGTGCAACGTTGCTCTCAGAATCGCAGAATTCTCAGAAATTTCTGATCACTTTTCATTTTTTTCCCATAATACAATAAGGTATATCCAAGAAATATCTTGACTGGGTTTGAACAAAACAATAACTAATCTAAACACATGTTAACACAACATGCTAATTTCAACAAATACAAATAATTCTTCTAATGCTACCAAAAGTTATCTGGACTAAATATTGCATGTTGTATGAACTGTAGCCTTCATTGTTGGATTTAGATTTGTTAATACTTTCGAGTGGTCTGGTAGCTGTTAGAAATCATTGATGTAATTCAGAGTCATTTATATTTTCTTACGTTGAATCGCTTTTTCTTTCATTTGAAATAAAAAAAAGCAGCTTTGGTTGCAGTTGCTGCTGTAGAGTCAGTACAAACATGACATGTGGAACTACTGTCACAGATAATAATATAATAGTACAATATTATTATTGTAGTGTATGGGGATAGAGAATTAATTATATGCTAACATGGTCATAACATAATCATGATTCTTATTTTATTTATTGATATGAAAAGAAGCAAAGATTCCTAATTTTAACATGCATTAAAGACATATGGAGTTGGGAGCTAGTTTTCATCATGTGTGTTTTTACTACTACAAACTACAAAAAAGAAAGATCTCAGGGGAGAATCTAAGACTCGAGCAATGCATGCTGGGAAATATCCTAATACAGCGATCCCGTTTCTTTAGAAACTTGATTTAATGAGTCGAGTGAATTCGCAGCAGCTCATTTATTCTTCATTCTTCAACCTAGAGTCAGAAAAACTCTGAAATGGTGCAGTAATAAAAAAAATGTGAACCTTTAGGTTCAAATAACTTGAAAGACTAAAACTCATATATTTAAATTAAGTCAGTGTACAAGTATTATTTTATTTTATTTATTATTCTTTTATTTTCTCATTTCCACTATTATTTATATTTTACAGTTGATCGTAGCTTAGCAAGTGTTGGGGTGCTTTCTGCTGCTAGACAGCTGATTCCAACCTGGATATAATATAATTTCAAATATAATAATAATCTAATATATTTTATTAACTTTTTTATGATCTTTACATGAAAATAACAAGAGTTTTTCCTTGATATATATCTACACAGGGTTTCATTCATTGTGTGATGGGATCATTTTATTGAGATTTTATTTGCGAAACAATTCCACCCAGTTCTGTAATGTAACGATTTCGTATTAAACAATAGTGCATTTTACTACTGCGTTTATGTTAGATTATAACATTTTGCATTGTGTTGCTTTACCCCGAGGCTGCAGATCAATATTTTGGAATTGGGAATAATAAACGTAGGGCGGTTTTTAAAGTTTCAATCATATCTCTGCTTAGATCTTGCATCTCCATTTTGTCATTTCGCCACTTAGCTACCAGCTGCAGCCAGTTTATACAGAAAGGAACCAGCAGTGAAAAAAATGTCAGTACAACAGGTTGGGATAAGAAGTTATGGGGAAGCTTTTAGCCTTTAGTTACTTGTAATTTCAAAGAAATTCTTTACATTACAGTGTTACTGTATTTAAAATGTAACCCTAACCCATTTTGGACTTTCAATCCAGTTTATTGTAATGCACGTTACTGATATTTCAGGTAAAATATTACCATTTTTTGTCTTACATTACTGCGTTACAGCAAAAATCAATGCATTACAGTAATCTATACGCTGCTGCCAACACTGATTGTTACGCCCACAAAGAACCTGATTGGACAAACACTAACGTGACCCTCATCCCAACATGACCCTTCATTTCTATTTCAGCTTCGTTGACCACCAAGTGCAATCGAGAGTAGAACTTTTTTGGGGCCGAAACTGGTTCTCTACGCTACTTTGGAGTCATCGCACAACTTAAAGAATATGTTCCAGCTGCATCTAGTCTTTAATAGAATCTAGCATTGGCTTCTTCAGCTGACTAATCAATGACGGTTTTATGGTTAATTCTGCCATTCTCGCTAAACTGAGCCTCAGAACTCTCCTCGCTGCTTATGGCACATCTGGTTTCCTAGGACACTTGTGGTTGCCTAGGAATGATGTTAGGTTTTACATGGTGATGACATCACCCCGCCCCCGATCGCAGATTTGCCATGGCTCTCGAAAAGCAGGTTTAAGTGGCCGGAACAGGGTCAATTTAAATGTCTGAGAACCATTTTTTTCACAATGAAATGTATTCGAAATTTTGTTCAGAACCTGATTCCAACACCGGCCTCTTGTCGATGGAAAAGCCTCAGGGGTGAAATGGGATCAGGCCCCACAGAACCCCACTGTGTGTGTGTGTATGTGTGTGTGTGTGTGTGTGTGAGTGCATGTTTGTCTGTATGCATGTGTGCATGTATACCTGCATGAGCATGTGTGCTTACATGGATGTGTGTCTTTCAGAGTGTGTGTATAAGCATGAATTTGTGTGGACGTGCATGCATGTGCAGTGTGTACTAATGTGTGTGTGTGTGTGTGTGTGTATGTGTGTGTGTGTGTGTGTATCTACTCCCGCCAGCCTCTAATGGGGATCATGTGTGGAGTCAGCAGCGCAGACACACAAAAACATGCTAACCCCCACCCCCCATGCACGGTCCGTATTAACGCGCATGTGCTCATGCACGCACACTAGTACACACACACATAGTAAACGTGTGCTCACACACACACACAGACACACACACACACAGAAACACACACACACAGAGCATGCCTCAGTCAGCGAGTTAAGAACAACTCCTAAGGGAGGTAAAGCACCAATTTGCCTGTGTGTGTGTGCGTGCGTGCACGTGTGTGTGTGTGTCAGAACACACATTCTGTTTCAGAGGGATGGGGGTTGGTGGGGAGGGAGGGGCTCGGCTGGGGGGGTGGAAGTCAGAGGGGGAGGGGAGGGAACGGGAGGAAGGGGGGGGTGAAGAGAGAAAGGAGAACGATATGGGCAGTGAGCACAGGCAAAAGGATGGAAGGGGTGTGTTTGTGTGTATGTGTGCTTGTGTGTGTATGTGTGTGTGTGCGTGCGTGCCTGCATAGACGAGCAGGAAAAGAGAAGGAGAGCGAGTAGAGAGGGAGAGAAAGCAGAAGATCGACAGGGAGGATAGAGTGAATGGCTGAGAATAAGAGAAAGAGAGAGAGGTTGAGGGGCCCCGTGCAGGGGGGAGAGGAGGCCCTGTAGTTTTGGCCGAGGGGCGAGACAGTCAACAACACATGGACCCAAACCTTCACACAAACCTCAGCATCAGGACAATAGCACCGAGATGGAAGAACGACGCTCATAAACCTGCTGTGCATGTCTGTAAACCACCACATCTTTAGTCTTTAGCCTTAAAATTTTTATCTATTTTTAATACATTTTTCCTGTTGACCCTGGGAGCCTCACAATGAACGATCGTTCTGTCATGGTCCGAGCTAAAACAACAACAACAAAAGAGAAGAAATCTATACTCCAAATCCTGTAAATTGACAGAAAACGATGATTCTAAGTGTCGGTCATGCTCGCCTGAACAGCAAGCAGCAAACACAGCTTTGGATAAAGTCTCCGAAACTTTCCGTTTTCCCTTGGCTTTATTTGTGAGTCAAAGTAACATTTCTTTTTATTACGTGATGTTCTTTTCCAAATATTTCATTACAAAATTACAGATCATTATAAGAGCTTGGTCTTAAACAAAATATTTTGCCTTCTCTTGTAAACTTGGCAAATCAAATCTGCCACAAAAAGGTTCCCTTCCTGAAACACCGAGTTTGTTTGTTTTTTTTTTTATTTGTTTTTTTTGTTTTTTGTTTTTCAGAATCATCCAGCCCAAAGAAGTAAATGGAGGACATTTTACCAAAAAAAAAAAAAAAAAAGATGATTTATTACTTTTCTTAGAGAACATAATGATAAACAAATTGTCTTTGGGTTCTGGCTCGTTAGTTGGACAAAACTGGATGATATAACCTTGGATTGCGGAGAACTTGGGATTTACTTTCTGACATTTTATGGACAACTGAGGAATCGGGACAATCATCGGGGTCACGGGGCAGAATGTTGGGAACCGAAACTCTCCCCACTGACTGAGCTACAACGCTGACAGCTTCTTTAAATCTCATGTGCCAAGATATTTGATCAGCACTGAACTTTTATCCAATGTTTTTTTTTTCGGTCTAAAATGTACTATTTGTGTCTTGTCTTTATTCTCTAGTCTCTATTTCCAGCACCGTTCCGCAAAAATGTTAAGTAACTAAAACTATGTTATCCACCAATATGACTCTAAGTCCCAAGTTAGAAGCTTTAATTTGAAGAGATAAATCTAGACTAGTCAAGACCGCCTAGAGAGACCAAGAGACTACCAAGACCAGAGAGTATCAAGACCAACACCAAGACAGGCCAATCAGGACTAAGACCAGTTGAGCTCAAGACCGAGAAAGACCAAGACCCCCCCCCCCCAAAAAATAAGAATAGTTACACCATATTCCTATTCCTTCCTATTTTGCATGAGCGGTGGCAAATGAATTCTTAGTTTTCTGTAAAGCCAAACCAATCCACTGCTGAATCTGCTGACATGTTTTGCGTCTACCTCTCTGATTCCGCTGTAGAGGAGGTGATCTAATGCACCAACGCGTCAGAAAACGAATGAGATGATACCACTAGAAGCGGAAGTGTAATAATGATATCCAAGGGGGAAAAAAAGAGACTGAGACCTGAGACCGAGACAGAGACCAAAGACCGTCAAGGCCGTGACGAGACCAAGACCACAAAAAAAATGGTCTCGAGACCAAGACCAGCCTCGAGAACTACGAGTCAAAATAAATCATTAACACGAAAAACATCAGAAACATCCCCTTGCCGCACAAAAGGGTTTTTTCCCAATTGTTCCCAGTTGTCGGGAAAACCCTTGTGTTTTCACTAACCTGAACGCACCACATGTTTTCATGTTCAGTCAGTCAGTCATTTTCTATACCTGCTTATTCCTCATTAGGGTCGCAGGGGTCTGCTGGAGCCAATCCCAGCGCGTTACGGCGAGAGGCAGGGATACACCCCAGATGGTCGCCAGCCAATCGTGGGGCACACACACCATTCACTCACACATTCACACCTATGGATAATTTAGAGTCGTCAATTAACCTCAGCAACCTGGTGAAAACCCACGCAGACACGGGGAGAACATGCAAACTCCACACAGAAAGGTCCCAGACCCCGGAGGTCTTGAACCTGTGACCTTCTTGCTGTGAGGCAACAGCGCTAACCCCTGCTCCACCGTGTCGCCCGTTTTCATGTTCAGCCATAATAAAACTTCCTATCAAAACCATATATTGAAGAAGTATCCTGTGTATCCTGCGTGTTTTAAATGCATTTTGCTCATCCACACACAAACCTGTCCTCTCAAAGCCTGAAATGTAAGACAGGAATTCACTTTATACATACGCCCCTATAGCTGAGCGGTGGCTCGGACTAGCTTCCAGCTCTTACGAACAGGTTTAATAACGCTTTTTATGCAACTGTGTGGAATAATGCCACTGTCAAAACAAAAATTGAAGCAGCAAACAACCTGTGCGACTTATTGGAAATTTTGTAAATTCCAGTTGCCTTTTTACAGATTGCGTTCATGTCTTACATTTTTCTTTACGACTATGAGGCGGTTTGCATTCAAAAACACAGTACTATTTATGTTATTTACACCAGCATTCATTTCAGTTTCCATTACCTTTTTCCTTTTCTTTTTTTTTTTAAACGAGTTATTTCCTTAAAACTAAAATCAAATGAATTGTTGCAAGCCAGAAAACAAATCTGCAAAACACATTCTCCACTTTTATCTCTATGGGTATTTCCCTCCTTTCTGGGACCCGAGCTATTAATTTCATTCTGGAACTGTTGGGGAGGGGATTATGAGTTTCTAAGTAATCCATATGCAATGAAAGATCTCTATTAAAAATTGTGTTTCACCTTGTGTAACCTCTTGTCAGGTTTTTTGTGCCTTTCCTTAAATTCTATCTTCAGCCCTTCCCTCAGGTTTTTGTTTTTACAGCTTCAAATTGTTTTTTTTGTTTTTTTTTTCCTCTGCTGTTCTAAATTGTCCCACAAAGTCATGCGAATCATGATTCCAGTAGCGTTTATAAGATTTTCTGAAACCTTTATGACTATTTCATTTTCTCTTAATATTTAGTCAATGCTGTATAGATGCAGCCCCACAATCTATCATAGCAAGCATCCAAATCCCTTTGGCCATTTTAATACATCCCAATTGCTCAATAAAGTCCAGCAATGTGGTGACTGGGGAATAAAAATGAATCAGGGCTTTTGTGGTACAATTTTTCTGATATAATGTAAATGCGACTCCCTGACAAAATAACCTATACCTCCAATAAATTTACATCCATCATCCCATGATCTCTTAATATTGTTATCAGGTGATCTGATTGAAAACTCCAACATTTGTTTAGCTTTTTTTGAATGAATAATCCAGTTATTTTGCTGTTACACCATAGTTACATGTGCAAAACAGAGGAAAGATAGATTTGAAGTGCCAAAATATCCTTCGGGTGACATTTACGGACGTATAGAAAGTGCAATGCGAGACGTGTGTCTCTAGACGTCCTTATTGATCGGAGTGTATCTGTTCCATGAGACGTAACATAGACACGGTGTTGAAGCAGCACTTTTCTCCACAACAGGCCGAACATCACACACGTTTGTCACGCTGTGACCGTTTAAGGATAAGACGAGTAATGTGTTACATACACGTTAACGCTAGCACATCGCATTAATTGACTCACCGTTAGCCTCATAGCATGACTACCTTTTTTTTTTTAGCAAAATATATTAGCGAGATATTTGCATAACTTTACTCTCCTACCACTACTGCACCATCCTGTCTTTCTGCTTATGTCATTGGCCAATCACAACACTTATCAGAATCCAGAAACACCATCTGCCTAAGTCGTTTATTTGACTTCAGTATATTTCTTGGGTTTTCTAGACACTAAATGTAATTTTAGTCAATCAAAAGGATCATGAACTGTGTATTTAGTATACATATATAGTTAAATAGTGTTTTCCATGAAAAGTCTTTTATTTACCACCATGAGTTTTAAAATGAATAGAAAATGTTATTACATTAGCCTTCTGACGCAATGAGCAAACGCATTGTTCCATTAGAACACTGGACTGATAGTTGCTGGAAATGGGCCTCTATACACCAATGTAGATATTGCACCAAAAACCAGACATTTGCAGCTAGAATAGTCATTTACAACATTAGCAATGTATAGAGTGTATTTCTAATTAGATTAAAGTTATCTCCATTGAAGGAGAAAGTGCTTTTCTTTCATAAATAAGGGCATTTCTAAGTAAACCCCGAACTTTTGGAGTGTAGTGTCACATTTATGTAAGACAAAATGCCTAAGTTAAGGCAAAAGTCTGCCTGTAATTGTATTATTTGTTAGACAATTGATGATGTGTCTGTTTCTTTTTACATATTAAAATATCGGTTAAAATATTAAAAAAAAAAAAAAAACATAAAAATGAAATACTAATAAATCTAAAAATGTTAAAATTGTGTTCCTTGTTTTCCAAAAACATTCAAATCTGACTTAGGCAATTATGCTATGGAACTAATGTCATGTTTCTTTCCTTATATCTCTGGTTTGGTCATCACCACCTGAGAAATGTTACTAGCCGTACTACGTTCAGCGGGTAATGACAAACCTCTGCTAAACAGATATTCTGTGTTTTTTTAGACCACCGGCCAGCAGCATCTGGAAACAAGGTTAATGAGAGCAGCAGGTCTGAACCCTAACAGTAAAGTTGGAGGTCGTAAAACTAAAACAATGAGCTTGAAAGATGTTAGATAGCTCTGTGGCTCACAACAAGCTCCATTTTTTCACATTGTACGTGACAGCATGAGTGATACTGGATTTTTGAGGCTGATACTCTTATCATATTTAAAAGCTTCAAGGTCCATATTTAGCTCTCCGCTAGAAAACTATTGTAAGAGTGGCACTGTTTCTTTATTACCGCAAACCTAGTTCAGCATTTCTGTTGCTCGTCAGCCAACATATATGGATCCCAATATATCAGCAGTTAGCTAATAGTCACTTGAGCCACTAAAATATAGATTATTTCAGATTTCGGTTTATAAAATTACAACGTGTGATGAGTTATTCATTAACATCGTTAATGTTGGAGTATATCTAAGAATGTGAATCTTTTGTCCCAAAAAAATATCTGGTTCTGTGAAAACTTGACGATTGAGTGCTCTAAAAACACGAAAAGCGGTGCCACTTCATGTAAAACATACAATCGCTGATCTTAAAATCCTGGTAGAGCTGCAGAAGTCAGAAACCTTTGCAGAAATCCAATAATACACCCAGACGTTTCAATAACTTCATTTTCTGATTCTGGGTCCATTTTGAATAATCAATGGCATGTGTTTCGCTCATAATTGCGCCGATGATTTACGCCCCTGGCTCACTTCCTCTCCATAGCAACAGCAGCTGAGGCTCATGGGTATGATAGTCTTTAGAGGTATCTGCCAGACCAAACTGGCAGACAGAAACATGACTTCTCAGAAAAGAGGCTGAAATAATATGTTTGGGGAACGTTGAGGATATCATTAAAATGAGGGATGGGAATCCAGCGAGTAAGCCTCTTGAGCTACTGTACAACTGAATGCGTTCAGAAATTAATGAAGAATCATCAAGATACTTTTGCGGTATTAGAAAAAGACGTATGGGGGCTGCAAACCCTCCTCGGACGCTCGAGAGAAGAAGGCAAAAACACCATTCTCCGCCTCGGAAGGTGACAGAAAAACAGCATCTGAAATTACTCTACTAGTTGAAAGAAAAATAACATCTGTAGACTGTCTGCACAGCCAATTATACCACCGCACACTGGTGTTTGTGTCTCTGATAAAAACTTTTAAAAAAAAGGAATTGTAACCGTTCAAATGCGTGGACTCACAATCTGGATCCAATTTGACATCCTAGTCAGCATATGTTTCTGTCGCGAGCTTTCAGGTCAAATGTAAATAAAAGGCTCTGAGCACTTTATGTCGACAGTTGTCTGCACAAAAGCAGGAAAAGAAAGAAAACAAAATCGACATGTTGCCGAATCCATACCAAAAGTATGATTTACTGTATACTTTTGTGGTGCGGTTGGATGAAAAATCGCCTCTATGTGCAGGCGAAAAATCCTAAATGTTTTATTTTAACTGTTTAATATTTTATACATCCTCCTAGCGTTTACTGGTTTACTGGTTTAGTACAAAATTCTGGTGCTGTGAGAGAAAACACAGCTTTGTTTTTAATTTGAAATACTTTTGAGTGATTTCCTTCATCTCCAGTCTTAGGTTGATGCACAAAAATGAAACATTATTAGGGAAAATCTCCATATTATCTGGCTGTGAGCAACACGTGTTGATATTTACATTCCTGTACTTTTATTTTTGTGTTTTCACTGAAAGGATTTAGCTGTAAAAGCAGTTGCGACAAAATCTGGTGGATTGGTTTGACGGTTAATGCAGTGAAAATGTGAAAAGAGACGGAAAAAAAAGAATCACAGTCTGTCAAAGATTTTTTTTTTTTTACTTATCATTTGAATGTGCCTGAACTAAGTGCCTCTTCTACATATTGGTGTAATCACACCAAGTCCTCTCTGGACCAGATAATGCTTCAGGGCTGTTGATTCAATGAGCGAGGCCAGAGAAGGAGCAAGTCTCAACATTAACACACAATATCAGTGCAAATATATACAAGGCAAATGATAGAGATACTGCATAATATGAAACTAAACATAAATCTTTAATATGTTCAGCCACAGGTGTAGATGGAAAAAAAAAAAACAAGTCACCTTGCAAACTTCATCATCTTCAAATCCAGTGGATGTTGTTAAGTAGGAAAGAAAATAATAAAACAGGTGATCATATTTTGTAATTTAGAGAAATAGTTTAACATTCTGGGAAATATTTATTTGCTTTCCCAGCATTTATGCCACTCTCATGTATGTGCACTGAGGATGTGTTACCATTGCACTGGGAAATTGGAATTTTTTCACATTCCTGGTCCAAATTTTCAGCTGCCACGCCCACTGAGCTCAGAACGTCAAGGATTGTCACTAATCTCTAGTTGAAAATACAAGATGGCTGCTCCATGCATAAATGATATGAACAATTCTGTCTTATTAAAGGGCTAGTTCAACATTCTTTTAAAAATGTGCTCATTGTTTCCCACAGTCATGGCATAGCTTTTCCTTTTTTTGACACAAGCTATTTCCAGACCTGCGGTGCAGATCCGCGAGCTGCTCAGCTGCTACTATGCAGTTAATGGTATTTGTTGGTTTATACCCAATCCAGCAACAACCAAACACTGTGGTGAACAGGTTGTGACCTGCACGTTCACCACGTTATGAGATAATAACTGAACATTACGAGATGTGGCAATATTTGACGCTCTGGTGTGAGAATGTGTTGGAAACCACCATCAAAAAGTAGTTCAAGCATTTATTCTGTCTAAAACCACTGTTTGTATACAGATTAAACAGAAACGTCATGTTAATTAGTGAACTTTAGATGGTGTTTTTTCCCTTTGGAGAAATCTATAGAACACTAGATGACTCATCTAATGCTGCTGTCCAATGAGCTGGTGGCACCACACGACCGCCATCTTAGGTCGGTCTGCTCGCTCCCTTAGAGCATTAAGCCTATAGTAGATAAACTACTAAAATAAGCATAACTTACTAAATTTAACCGATTTTCAAACTAGTTGATTTGTTATAAATGTCATTTATGGAGTTATGACAGTAGATGCTTATAATTAGGACTAATTATAACTATGAATTTCATATAAAAGTAACATTATGTAAATTGTCACACAACATGTTTTACACAGGATCACAATAGAAAAACCTTCAAATAAGCAAAAGTATAAATACCATAAGTGAAAATGCTTTATTACAATGAATTACATCGCAATGGCTATTAGATGGAAAGCTGCAATTTGAAACTATTCCATCACCCTGTCTAATAGCTATGCTAAAAAACATGTCTAACAAACCAAACTGTTTGGAAATCAGTCAAAATTTCAGTGAGTTATGAGTAGTTTTGTGTGCAGAACTATCACTTTATTGCAGTTAGAGAACCAGATTGCAGCCGTAGCTGGACCATCGCAATATGGCCACTTTTGAGGGACGTCGGCATGTAGCTCCTTCCACCCCTTTGGTTTCCCCTGCTTCTACTTTTTATGCTGAGCTAAGCCAACCGTTGCAGCTCCAGCTCCATCTTTCTATAAAGGCGAGCAGGGTGTGTGTCTGTGCCTCATGTATCTCTCTGTTTGTCAGATTAACCTGAGCTTTCACTGCATGGTATGATGGTGTATATCCCTTTTTGTGGAAGTTTTTGGATAGATATTCAAAACATCATTACTATCAAGTTTAAACGATAATAATGTAGTATCATAGCGCTATCCTGCAGCAGCATTTTAGTTGCAGTGTAAAGCTCCACATCACAGCACTCCTCCTCATGTTGCTTCCCAGCACTTTTGTTATGATGACACCGATCATTCAGCCAATGCAACGAAAGTATTATAACGTCTCTCAAAAAAACACATGATACGACATTAGCTGCTACTTTATTCCTCATGCTAACTCAGGCTGCTGTGGACTGTAGTCATCTTACTCCAAGACGTGTTCACAGACGCTCATTTGTTTAGAATCCCATATAACAGTATCTTGCCCTGGTTGTTACACTATACAGGAAAAAGGATGAAGTAGGATATTTATCATTAGTCCGGTTTTACGTGGCCTATCAACACAATTCGAAATCTGATATGTAGATTGGCATTTCATCATAAAGTATAGCCTTTTTCTTACAATAACAGTATTTGCATGTCTCTCCTTATCTCAGTATATGTCCATGTCTTACCCAATGTAACTAGGTAACAGGCCAACACATTCTCATTTGGCCAAACATAAAAGATCTATGTAAGATTACACTTTTCTACAGGAATACATACTTCCTACGGGCACTGTAGCCATATTTAACAGACCCGAGAGTGGTATAGATCTTACCATCTAACTGAAAGTGAATAAGCCTATATCCCAAAATGTTGAACTGTTCCTTTAAACACAAAAGGTATATTGGCAGAAGCCAATCCCGGAGAAAACAAACGACTTCAACTCTTTTGTAGTAATCTTGAATTTACGTGTTACTATTTAATATGGCGCTATTTAAAGTATGCATGTGTGAATTCAGCTCATGTGTGTTTATATGTGTCAGTCCCTGAAGGCATGTTGCTGTCAACCTTGGGAACTTGTGCGTCTGACTGTAAGTCCAAAGTCCTGCTCTGTCAGAAATAGGCCGGGTTAGGGTAGAAAATGTTTCATAAGCTTAGACTGACCTCTTTCCTCTCTGCTTCTCCCTCTCCGCCACCCCCCTTCCCCCCTCGCTCGTTCTCCCTTGATGTCGCTGTCTCCTGCTCACGAGCACAAAAAAAAAAAACTGTCAATACGCACATATCGTATCACGTACACTTTCATGGCAACTGAAAAGTTGTCTACTTTTTTCACGCTCTTCTCCCTCCACTGCGCCATAGCCCAACGTATTCCTCAATTCCCCCTCTCTCTTCATTTTTAATCTCTCAGAAAAGTCTCCATTCTCATTAATATTTCCTGCATTCTGTTTTCTGATAGCTTTGTGCTCCAAGAGTAATATCCTTCCTTCTTAACTGACTGAGGGAGATGACTGAATGCTTGAATGTATGACACTACAGTGTGTATTTGTAAAAAAAAAAAGTGAATGTGCAGATTTGTGTGTGTGTGTCTGGCCATGCGTGCAGTTGCCGGTCTGCATATGCATTTGTGTGTGTGTGTGTGTGTGCGTGCGTGTGTGTGTGTGTGTGAGCATGTAATTGCATGCATGTGTCTCCCTGTTTGTCTCCGTCTACCATTTGACTGCCATCTGAATCTGTGGCACGTACAGCAGAGCTACGAAACAGCAGATAGACAGACAGGAGGGAGGCAGGAGGGAGAAGGGGAAAAAAAAAAAGGAAAGGAGCGGGGAGGGGTGAGAAGGAGTGAAGAAGTAGAGAAGAGAACAAGTGAGAAGGAGGAGGAGGGAGAGATCAGGACGGGGAGAGAGAGAGAGAGAGAGAGAGAGAGTTAGACAAATAGAGATACAGAAAGAGAGAGACAGGCTCAGAAAAGGAGGGAGAAGGAGGGGTTGGGGGGGGCATCAGCATACAGAGGCAGTCTGTGGTCTTCCAAGCAGCAGCAGCAGCAGCAGCAGTAAAAATAGGGGAGAGGAAAAACAACGATGGCTTGAAAGATTAAATTCCTGTTGGAATAGGAAGTGCAGAGAGAGGGAAGGGCAGAGACCGAAGGAGGCGATGGGAGCACTGGGTGCTGCTTCGGCGAAGGTGCCGGTTTGGGCTTTTGGTGCACATGGTTTGAAGGAAAAAAGAAAAAGAAAAGAAAAAAAATGCAGAAACACCATCAAAAACAACCACCGATGAATGTTTCATGCTCTGGTCAATTTTGTTATTCGGTGGTGTATCTACAGAGTATCCATTGACAACGAGGCAAATCCATATGAGATTGATGAGAAATTCCCACAACAGCAGAACAAGACGGCGAGCAGAGGCTTTATGTTGAGATGGATGTAGTGAGGTGTGACGATGCCTTGTTATAGATGGTGCAAAATTAGGCAAGGGGTGGTACGGCAGGAACATTTTTATTTAATTAACACCTGAAAGTGCCATTTCCTGCAATATATATATTTCAAATATTAGTTTTGTATTGTGTTACTCTGCTTTCAGCAACGAGAAACATATAAAATGTTGTCTCAGACTATACAGAATGCAGGTATGTCATAGTTTGTCAAGACAAAATACAAATTGATATTTCCATCAAATGTCACTTGCAACACACTTATGAATACACTGAACTGGTTTGAATTATAAAAAGGAGGGGGAGAACGCTGGAGAGCGAGGGAGAGAAAGAGGGAGAGAAAGAGGGAGAGTATGATCCAAGTCTGTATCTGATTTTGTTATGTTATGTCACTTTTGAGCTGACTGATATTTCCATTACCTGTAACTCTCTGGTCCCTTTCTGCACTGTCATTCTACCTGAATGAGAGCAACACACTTATAAATACACTGAGCTGGTTTGAATGAACACGGTTGAGAAAATGTGATCCAAGTCTGTAGCTCTACACAGCGTGTTATTGGAGCATAGTTGTATTATAAGATCCGAATACCGCATACTGGCCGCAATTCAGTCCTATAGGAATTTCTCACCTGGTGCATACGCCGAAAAGGGTTTTCTGGCTTCCAGTTTACTTCTGGCTGCATGCGGCTCACTGAATATGCACAGAAGTGCTTGTCTTGCTGGTCTTTGCTTGGCCGATAGATTTTACAATTGGCTCAAGGGAAGTTTTACAAGAACAAAACCTCCATGGATCAGACATTCATAATAGAAAGAGTCATAATTGCAGTTTGAAGTTGCTTGTTAACGAGCTAACTCCAGACCTCATCTCAATGTAGATTGAGATGAGGTCTGGGAACTATCTGTTCATAAAAGCCCAGAGCTGTTTATTGGGCGCTACAAATGTCTCTGAAATGCATCTGTATGTAGCTTATAGCCAATGGTGTAGATGGTGTAGCTACAGTGTAGCAGTGTAGCAGTGTAGCTACGTATGCTACTGTTCAAAAGTTTGGGGTCACTTAGAAATGTCCTCATTTTTGAAAGAACTCACTGTTTTATTCAATGAAGATAACTTTAAACTAATCAGAAATACACTCTATACATTGCTAATGAGGTAAATGACTATTCTAGCTTCAAATGTCTGATTTTTGGTGCAATATCTACATACTGTAGGTGTATACAGGCCCATATCACTCCAGTGTTCTAATGGTACAATGAGTTTGCTCATTGCATCAGAAGGCTAATGTAATAAAATTTTCTATTCATTTTACAACTCATGGTGGTAAATAAAAGTGTGACTTTTCATGGAAAACACTAAATTGTCTGGGTGACCCCAAACTTTTGAACGCTAGTGTCCACAAAGGTAGAACCTAGACTTATAGCTGTATCGAAAGGTAAATTACCATCTGCCACCTTGTTGGATTCACAGTTATCAACAACGTCGCTTCTGTGTTTCATCATCTTCTTGCTGCAAACTCCCCTCGTTCTGTGAAATTGAGTCCTTGGTGCCCAGACTGAATTGCAGAGCGAAGTAAATTCACAGGCAATGAAGGATGGGTATACGCAGGCTACTTGTCAACAGATTTACTTATGATAATTTTACAATAGTGATTTATGGGTAAAATGCTTTTGTGATTGTATGTTTTTTTGCTGCAATACCACCAGTGGCCACTAGTAAAAATCATATGCAAGGCTAAGTGGTGGTGCCATATCCAATTATTTTTTATACATTTATACATGTGCTGGAATACACCGCTCGGTGATACACCACTAGATATAAAGCAGTAGATGGGACGTGTCAGACTGACTTTACATCCTGGGATTGAACCATGTGGTGGCGTTCTTACCTGGGCCCAGTTTTGAACCTGCTGTAGTTGGAACCTTTAACTTTGCAATTTGAGCATAAGACAGTACTTTCACCAATACATTCACAGGTAATTTGGTGATCACACCCACAGAGGTTAAATACTTGCATCTCACTCCACTGTCTTGTCAGACTAGTGTGGACCAGTCAGACTGAAATCTAAGATCTGGAGAAGCCACTTGGATAAAACTGAAATGTCTTCCTAGACAAATACAAGTCCAGTTGCCTACGATTCAATTTACAAGAGAGCGCAAAAGACAAATGTGCCTGTCTAGCTATTATTGGCTAGCTAGCGACTCCAATCACACAGTACATAGCTAACAGACTTGGCTGTCTTAGCTTTGACATCCAACAAGAATATCTCATCTACCTTCAAAAAAAATTCAACAAACTTTGACGTTAAATTGTTAGCCTGCAACAACAGAGTCTGTGAGTGACTGACATTGGTCTTGACATAGTACTTGTTTGAGTCAGAAACCAACTGGACAGATATTCAGACAGCACCTAGAGTGAGAGACTGTTTCTGTTGCATAAAATTCTGTTGTTTTTTTTCATTCTTACCTTCTGTTTGTCCATCTGCTTGTTTAGCTGTGAACAGGATTACAAAAAACCGACCATGCTGGTTTTTGTGAAATGAAAACCAGTCAGGTGTAGAGCTGTCTTAGGAAGAAACCTGTTGCATTTAAGGCGGATCCCACTTCCGAAATTTGCACAACAATTGTTTTAGTGTTTTAGTGGCTATTAGTGGTTCCTGCCGGTCAATGGAATGTTAATAGTGGAATGTGTGGTTGACAGAACTCTGTCCTGGTGATTCAGCTAGGTACGATCCTAATAGTTTTAAACACATGGACACACCTATTGGTTTGTAATGCATGTTTGCATGTCAGATAAAAGACTGACTATTGCTTTCGCTTAGTGAAAGTTTGTACTTCTGATTGCTACAGATTGGCAAAAGGCATTCTGTAAAATGTAGGAGCTCTCTAAATGAAACATTGCTGTGGACCCCCAACCTTTGTTTTTATGAACAAAACAATGTCTAATCATGTGACACATTGGGTGCAGGTTGTGTACAAATTGTCATTAGTTCAAGAAGAGTGATTCACATGCCTCTGCTTTATAGAAATAGGGTTTTATCTGCACCCTATCCTCTGTTAGTTATCTCTCTTAGATTATCATGTCGCCGCTTGTAGGGCGCCAGGTTGAGATCCATAGACATATAGCAAAAAAAATGACACTAAACAGCTCACTGATCGCAGCAAATCATCAACAGGATTGTTGAGTGAATTTTCTCTGAATATAAGCTTTGATTTCACTTTCAGCTCCTTTGATAAGTAACGACGCCCCCAAAACGTGAACACTGTTCTTACATCTCGTCGCATTCCGAAACAATCGTTTTGAATTCTGATGTTAAATTGATATGACACGGAGCAAATTTTCTTTTCTTTTTTGGCGATATTACCCCTTTCTCACAAAGAAAAAGACTGTTTTTACAAAAGAATTCAGAAAAAAGGGGGTGGGGGGCTGGGGGAAGGAAGTGATTGCTAAGTGCTGGAACGGGTCCCACATCTCCCTTAGATGCCAGTGAGCTCTGATAGAGAAATTCCAACAAACCGACTGATTGGCACTGCAAAGGATGGCATTCAATTAGAAATGAACATGTGAATGGAATGCTTCTGAGAGGGATCTGGAGTGATGAAAAATACAGGTTTGGCATGAATGAGCTCGAACCTGTTTGGGGATTGCACATGCATGTCCGTGCATGTATATATGTGTGTGTGTGTGTGTATGCACTCTGCCTGATAGGATAGGGGCTTCGTTAGGGTAATTACAGCTTTGCTATGTAAATAAGCCTGTCATAGAGGAGAGAGACACACCCACCTCTTTTTCAGACCCAATTAACCTAACTCCCCTGGAATTTACATACCTAACAATCTACAGAACACACATATGTACACACACATAATCTATCCCAACACTATTGCATCTTTATTACTATACACTTCATTAACATGTTAATATACTTATCCATGCATTCTGACATGCAACAATCTTTCTCTTTCCACACAGAGTCAGAGACTGCACTGCAAGTGTGCATGTATAAACTTGAGTGCATGTGCGTGTGTGTGTGTGTGTGTATCCCAGAAGCGGTACACTACAGCCAGGTGATATCTGTATGCATAAGGCATCACCCTGGGCTAACTGGCTGCTGGAGCTGGGGTGAGCAGCATCTATCATCTTGGGCCGCTGATGAATGTCTGTCCTGAGTGGTTCTGTGGCGTAGTGAGGGAAGCACAGAGAGCACGAAATGTCTCGTGGTGGAAGGAGAAAGGAGGAGAAGGAAGGAGGAGTAAGAGGTGGGAGGGGCGGGGGAGAGGAGGAGGGAAGGACAGATGTAGAAAAGACAAGTAGGAGGGCGCAACGGGAGAAGGTAGAGGATGAGAGAAGAGGAGAACGAGAATGCAGAAGATGGACAGAGGCTGGGAGGAAGGGGGAGAGAGAGAGAGAGAGAGAGAACGCGGAGCAAGAGAATATTGAATGAGGCTGAATAAGAATGGAGAGAGGGTGGGTGATGCAGGTAGAACAAGACCGAGGCTGCAGAAGGGTGAAAAGAGAGCGTAGAGGGAGAAATGATGAAGCGTCAGAAGAAACAGCAGGAAAAGAAGAAGGGTGGAGAGGCATGAGGACAGGCAAGAGGAAGAAGGGGGAGGAGAACGAGAGACGGCGATAGAGATGAAGGATGTGGGTGCACGAGGAAGAACAGAGGGAGATAGTGGCAGGAAAGTGGGTCAGAGGAGAGGACGACGATGTGGAAGAGGAGGAAGAAGTGATGAGGCGAGATGGAGAGAGAGATACCAGAGGGAGAGGGGATGGAGAAAGGATGGGACGGAGAGGGAGGCGATAACAGTTTGGAAGTTTTCAGGGGGTGAATGGTAATATTTCAGGATAAACCTATCATACGTTTAAATCCAGAGTATCCAAAACAACTGAGTTCGCAACTTATACTACATGAAGGTGTGCCAAAGGTCAGGACACGATGTGCATCCATAGCCATATAAATTGAAACAGCATATAACTTAAACCATGCCAAAGAATGTTTTTAAATACAGTCACAAAGGAATTATAAGAGGCTGTGAGTGGCTGCTTCATGAGATGTGCAGAAATGTGACTGGATGGCAGATTCGGGGCCAGTGTTTTACATTACCGACCATTAATGTTAGATGTGTAATGGGGATGGTTTCAAACCAGCCTCAAACCATTTATCATCATGGAAAATCTGCAACTTAAAGGGGCCGTATCACGTTTTTTTTTGTGATTTGGTGTTATTTCATGCTGCTATAATGTCAGATGTCTACGGTAAATGTGGTCAACGTACTAAACTAGAGGATTTTACTGTAATTCTTACTGTAAATCTTTCACATATTCTATTAGAGGCTGATAGTAAAAAAAAACATAGAGACCTGGAAATGCGCATGACATGTCACCTTTAAACTATGATCTGAAAGGGATTAAACATTTACAGGACCAGCTTGTAGGTGTCAGGGAAATCTGAAATATAATAGTCATAGTGTAGAATCACCTGAAAACTGTGAATCATTGCTTGGTTAGCTTAGAATGAACCCTTCATATCTACAAAGGGATCCGGTCCGGCCATGTTTCTACACAAAATTGGTTTCAATCCACAAACCTCAACCCGCGAGATGCCACTGATCTTGCAGACTGCTCCTTTAAGGGTGATTGTATTGAGCATGGTACTAAGGGCTAAACGATCGAACAAATAGGATCATTATCGTTCACCTGGGAAAACTGTTGTGTGCTTAGTTTGGAAGGGTGGAAAGTTGGATGGACAGAAATGAAGCGTGCGAATGAAACACAAACAACCTGCTCATATGCATTTGTTGAAGCGGAGGACGGGGGAAGTACACAATGATGGTGTTTGTGTTTATCTGGTGCAAAGGAGGAAGAGCCAGCGTTCCTGGGGATCATTGGGTTCTTGGATCGATACCGGTGCTATGATGAGACAGTGATAGAGATTGTGGTCTAGAGCTTAAAAGGTACCTGCACCATCACTTTCTGTTCTCGTCCACATCAAGAAAACGTTGCTTTTTGCTTGCGTTTTGGCCCTTCATTTACACTAAGTCTGCATTTTCACCCCTGAAAACTGAGCTTTTTTCTTTAAAAAAAAAAAAAAGTCTACTGAATGTAGTGTTGTTGGGGAGAATTGCTCTTAGATGTAGGCTGCACACACACGAAAGGCGTCCTCACACCTCTTTCCACACAGGTTTCTGAATGTGTAAAAATCCATGGAATAAAATTAAATAAACAGATAAATATAATCTTTATATCAATCAGGGTAATATAAATCTGATGGAAAAACTGCGGATGCCTGTTTTGCTGCAAGTTGAGAAGACGACCTTCTCTATCCTCTAACCTTCCTTAATCCCTTATTATAATCAGTCAGTATGGCACATATTGCACAATAGAGCCTCCGTCATTAGGCTGCATTTGTGTTAATTTGGTCAGAGTTTGAGATCATAAAATGGCGATTTGATTGATATATTGGTGTAGTTGTGCAAGAATTACTGTAGAACCGAGCCAGAAATCACCATGTAGGTTGACACTCGTTCAGTTGTCTGACACAAGAAACAGAAAAATATGTAAATGAGAGCCACTAAATTGTGAGTTCAGCTGTATTTACACATAATTTAGATGAGGTTGGAGAGCAGAAGGGGCCTGATGGGAGGTTTGACCAACTTAGCCTGGACAGAATATAACCAGGTGTCTGTCCCACATCTCACTGTTGACCGTTCATATAAAATCTTGTTGTTATTGTGGAAGCATTTCATATTCAGACTTGTTTAAATGTAGTGTGAAAAGTATTTTTCATTTTGTACATATTTCCTTTTTCATGTAATGTACATTATGTATCTATTGCCTTTTTCAATGCATCTGTGCTGCTGTATGTTAGTTTTCCAAGGACAATTCTTGCCATTTATAGATGATGCTCATTTACCCCTGTTTATTCTCTCTTTTATTAGTCTTTTATTCATCTTTTCTTTCATATTATTTCAGCTCATCATGAGGTGTTTGTATTCACACGGAAAAAACAAGCCCTACCACACATACAGAAATGTATTTTCTCTCTCACTCTCTCTCTCTCACACACACACATACATATGTGTGCTTGTCTCTACACACACACATGCACCAGCATGCACATACACACACACACGCACACAGACAGTCAGCTGTGCCCTTCCCACAGCTAGTAGCACGAAAACAGAACACACTGCCTGCCCCTGCCTTACACACATATATATATACACACACATGCACACACAAACTCTGCAACTGCCCTCTACACACTCTTAAAGGGACATGACACAAACTTACACATAGCAACGAAGTGCCAACAGCATACCTGGACACAAAATAAGTACATGAACAACAGCTGTATCATCCTGTATTATTGTAGCGTTGATTCTACTGAACATATTACTAATAGAAGTATTAGAAGGGTGAACCAGAGCAGCACATGATTTTCTTTAGGAATATTTGGCTGACATATTGATAATTTAGTTATGCTATTAATGCGTATATACTGATGTGAGTAAACAAGAACCATTAATGTGTACATGTATCTAATTTGGGTGATGAACTTTTTGTTATGACCTTATTACTGGCGATTCAACAAATGCTCAATGGGTATTCATATATATTTTAAATAAAAAATGGTACTGAATTAAAGATTGTTATACATAAAGATAGCCTGCTGAGTACAAACTAATGTTTACATTTACATTTAAAGGGTAAGATCATGTTGAAATCAAGACAATCGATCTTCTGTGTTTCAGTTTGGAGCCACAAAGAAAAATGAAAAGCCTTAAGAAAAGTTTTGAATGATCAGTATGGAGGGACAGAAACTGGACAATATGAAAAAACAGAGCTTTCAAACTGTCTTTTTGCACATATTGTTCACTTTGTCTGCAAACTGTAGCTATATATCCTTAAATTCTTAATTCTCACATATATATATATATATATATATATATATATATATATATATATATATATATATATATATACACACACATAAGGAGGACGTGTGTGCTTTCAGCAGCCCTTACACCAGTCCTTATAAATAGACAAACAGAAAAACAATGAAAGTACTAAATCCTCCTATTTACAGTTACGTAATCAGGTAATTTAATAACTTCTATCAGTGGTGTGCATGGACTGTCTAAGGGTCAGGGGTGAAAATTAATAAGAGGCACCTCTTCTGTGCAGGGATTAAATGTTAAAGTTCACGGTGGCCCACGGTGCAGCTCAGGCACTCGGGCTCAACACAGGACCAGTCCACATTTGGGTCACGCATGTGCCTTTTTGGTCTGAAAATAGCACCGAAATTAAACAATGAAATATAGATTTTAAACTTAAACAAAGGTTTAAAAACCACAATTCGGTGCTGAATATAAACTAATATAACATAAGAGCTGAACTTGGAGGCCTAATAGAAGAGAACTTGAACTTCAGCGAAGTCGACAAAAACTGAGACACTGTGGCTTTAAGAAGCCCCCACCGCCTCACAACAGGGGGGGCGTGAGCTGAATCCAGGAACAGCGATTGAAAAAAAAAAAAAAGAAAAAAAAAGCTCCACCAGCGGACTGTTTCAAGTTCCCCCCGGCTGAAACCCTGCCTGATTTGTGGGCAATGTTGGGGATGTAGGAAAAAAAAAAAGAAACCCGGAGCAAAGAGAGAGCGCAAGGGAGAGATAGAGAGACAACACTAACTGGGTAGCTATGGAGATAGTAGGTTTTCCTGGTAGCTTTCTTTGACAGGTGTCGAGTGGGATAAAATAAAGTATCACAACAGCCTCCCAAGATGTACGGCAAGGGTAAAGGAGCTGTGGTCCCCTCCGATAGCCAAGCGAGAGAAAAGTAAGTATTGCACTGTCACAACAGAGAACCAGCCAAGAACACCGTGGCTAGGTGGCTAAACTTGCTAACTGATGTGTGAAGGCACTGACTCCTTTTCTACACGTTCAAGCTACACACACGCGAAAAAGTGCGTTAGTGAGTTCATGTAGTCGCGTGTTTTGCTGCTGCCTCTCGCATCCTCTAAACTACTACTACACAGGCATGGCTGCTGAGTTAGCCCGGAGCTAGCTACGCTGCCAGTTTCACTCTTGTTTCTCCTGCACAGAGTGACTTAAAGTTGCTGCTACAGGGGGAG
Source organism: Lepturacanthus savala (assembly GCA_030544235.1). Lineage (NCBI taxonomy): Eukaryota > Metazoa > Chordata > Actinopteri > Scombriformes > Trichiuridae > Lepturacanthus > Lepturacanthus savala. Next base: position 12,690,378 of record CM060469.1, on the reverse strand, counting down.
ATAACGCGTGTTCCTGCATGTGTGTCCGGTGCTGGTCGTGTGTTTTAATGTAACATCTGCACCGGGGTCGGGTTCGGGATTTGCCCGTGAAGGAGCAGCGGACGGAGGGAGGAGGGGGGATCCCACTTTACTTCCATCTCGCCCCGGTGAGAGGAACAATGCGCTCGGGTAGCGACGCCGCGCATTGTAGCTAGCTCGGCTTTTGTGTCGCGCAGCTTTTCAGGCGGCAGCATTGCTGCTGCTGCTGCTGGTGGTGCTGGGTTAAAAAAGAATACAGCTGTTCGGGGGGTTCTTTGTGAAACAGCGCGGCTGGGGACGTGTTGTACAATGGCTCCACAAGCAGCGCTTGCTTGCTGGCTGCATTGTGTCCATGTGAGTGTGTGTTCGCTGCTACCGAGGAGCTTGCACACAACTTTTTTTGTGGCCCGTACAGATTTCTCTCCTCCTCCTTCTTCTTCCTCCCTCCGCGAGTTTTGTGTGAACGAGTCCTGCGGGATAAACCGCTTGTAAATTGCCGCCACCGCTTCTTTTTTTGTGTTTTTTTTCTGGAAGCGGACCCCCGAAGAGAAGCTTCTCAGCCGGGGCTCCGCTTCCCAGGAAAACTTAGGTGGTGTTAGCAGCCTCTCAGATCCCTTTGTCTGCTGCATACCACCGTCTCCTCCATGCCTTGCTTGGTCGGAGAAAGATGCACCGCTACGAAACACTCCGATCAGCGGCGATATGAAATGAATCCGTGAATAATCAATCCAATTTAGATTTAAAACCAAAAAAACAACAATAAAACAAGGAGCCAGCGCTTATAGATCGATCAGCAGGGCAGCGGGCAACTTCCTTTGCTGCTAGTCGCTGTTAACAAAGAAGACCTGCGTGTGTTTTCATTCAACTTTTGTTCAGATTGCATTGTTTTAAGAGTCCTGCAGCTTTATGTTAGCTGCTGTTTGAGATGCACAACCCTGGAGATGCATATGTGGCTGTATAGTCCTCACTGTGGGATGATGGGTTGTACACACCAGCACATGCTTGCTCTGGACTCCCTGGACCAGTCAGCAGCAGGTTGGGGTTGGAGGGGGGTGATGATCTGAAATGGGACAGAAATGTCACACTCGCATGTATAAAGATGAGCAGGAAACACCTCACTGCTCTCTTTATTCTTCATTTGTGCATCTTTCTGTCTCCCAACTCTCGCTTCCCATCTTTTTTTTTTTTTTTTGCTCCTCATCCCCTTCGCTCCGGTGTTGAATTATTGAGACAGACTGAAGCAGCTGCTCTCAGCTTTGCGTCAGAGTTGAGAGAGAAGCAGAAGAAAAAGAAAAGAGACAGGAGAGAGAGAGAGAAAGATGTGGTGGGCAGACTCATCCATGTTTAAAGACAGGGTTTTGTTGGGAGCCTCAGGGCTGGATGTCAGGTGTGTGTCGGTCGCCTACATCAGGGAGATTTCTCTCTGTGGGAGCCGAGCATACGCGGGCATTAATGTCCCATTTCAGAACGGGAGAGGGGGAATGTCGGGGCGGGAGGTCAGGAGGTTACCTCACTTGGTGTGATGATAAAAATATGGCTTTATCAGCGTGCGAGCGGATGAAATCAGAAAGTGAGCTGGTTGGAGTAAAACTTTGCTTCCACCAGGCCGTAAAACCAGTCGCTGGAGTCGTTATTAAGTTTTTCTACCTGCCCGGGTGATTATAAATTCACATTCTGGCTGTCAGGAACGACCACCGCCGTCCTCTTTCCCCTCTACATCATGACTTGACGTTTCCTCTGATCCCCCTGCACCACCTACTGTTCCTTCCTCTATAAAAAAAAAAGTGGGGCATGCCCCCTCTTAGGCTCCAGTCAAAACTAATTCTTCTCCTGTCGTTCTACTCCGCTGTTCTGTAGATTCACCCTCTTCCCAGCGATCGTCATCTTCTCCTCCGCCTCCTCAAACTTCACTTCCTTTTTTTTTTCTATTCTATGAGCGAGCTCCTGAGCTTTAATAATGCAGCAGGCCAGGTGCACGCACACGCAGCCCCTTTCGTAACCCACACACACAAAAAAAAAACACACACACACCACATAAAAATTTCATTGAAGGCCTCTTGGGGGGAGATCTGCAGTGTGATCCTCCTTTCCCCAGACATAAGTCCTTAAATATTCCCTACAACTAAAACTCCTATAGAAGGCTCGTACATACAAACAAGTAAAACACCACATGCAAACGGTGTCAATATTTGAAGCTTTTGGTGTATCAAAGATCTATTATTCCCAATAATTTAAAAACTGTTCAAAATCAGAATGGCTGGAAGAGTCTGTAGGTGCTCAAGTGTGGTTAGCAAAGTGCTCCATGACGTGCGTGTGTGTGCATGCATATATATATATGTGTGTGTGTGTGGCCTAATACTAGGCTGACCTGCAAGTGGCAGTGAGTTACACTCTACACCAGCGGTCACAGGGAGCTTTGTGACCTACAAATTGCCAGAAGCCTCCGAAAGTGGTCTGATTCCCCCCTGGCTAAAGTGGCTGTGTGTGTGTGTGACTCGTCTCTGCAGAACTGCAGTCTTCAGCCTCTGAAGACTATCAGTCAATCAGTCAGGATGTCACAGACTATGTCATTTATTTTGAATCGCGTGACAGCTCTAAATAGTTTTTGTTCCATCTCTGTCTCTGGATGTTTGCCTGATCGTGTCGCTTTGTTTTTATCTCGGTGACGATCTACCAGAGGGGAACACCCTCAGCTGTTTATTACCTTCCTCGTAGGGCGGCCTGCTGTGTATACACACACCCATGGTCACACACGCCGCACATCAAAACTATTATCTGTTATTACATAAGTACGAAGTTCAGTTTTTGTTCGCTGTCCATGCATGAGCTCTTCATCTCTACCTCCTCTCGTGTTAAATTAGAAGGAACATTGATATTCTTCGGCTACTGTTCTCCGAAGTAGCGTGTAACCCAGGGGTGGCCAACCCTGGTCCTGGAGAGCCACTGTGGGTGCAGGTTTTTATTCCAACCAAGCAGGAACATACCTGATTCTACTAATGAAGCTCCATAGCAAGGGATCATTAGTAGAATCAGGTGTGTTCCTGCTTGGTTGGAATAAAAACCTGCACCCACTCCAGGACCAGGGTTGGCCACTGCTGGTGTAACCTGTGCTCAGCACAAGTTTTAAAGAAGCGCCTTGATGCCAGATCAGCTAACGTGCACCGGTCTGTCCGTGTCTGCTGGTCTGAAATCGTGTAAATGGACAGCTGTCGTTCAGGAGGTGCAGTTGTGAAAAGCTCTGAGATTTTTCAGGTGAGTATAGGTGAGATAAAACAGTAGGCGAGGTGTAAAAGTGAAGGGAGCCTGGCAGATACTTGTTAATCTGCAGCTGTGTCTAATAGCAGCGCAGTGGTTCTCAATGTGATGTGATATAACGTGCACCTGAATTGTTGCGTTTTCATTTGATGTAGAACACTTAATTGTAGAGCGGGAATGTTTCACCAAAACATCCAAGCTGCAGCATCCAGGCGTTCCCGGATGTATTTAGTAGGTTACCGTGGTAACGGGTAGCATCGCTGCTGTCAGAATGACAAACGAGAGCACCAGAACACTGGCCGAGTGCAACACTATCGTTAAAATATTCTCCCATTATCTCCATCGTGAAACGATAATAAGTCCCCGCCTCCCCTCTCTGTGATCATTGGTGTCTCACTCCGCCCGACTGATGCTGTTCAGAACAATGATAAAAAATATTTGATTTCACATTAGACCACAGGAACCAGAATTTAGTTAAAGTATTGCAATAGAAGCAGTGGCTTGGTCCCACTGATTGATATATTATCATATGCCATCATTAGATAATTAACCCTAAAGCTGGTGGAGGCGGAACTAGTTTCAGCTACTTTATAAACAGAAAAACAGCTGTCAGCATGGTTGTTTTCCACTACAGCACATCTAAACTGCGGTAGTTATAGTTACGGTCAATCAGCCGTTGTTGGATATTAGCAATATTCACACAAAAGAATAAGATGTTACTTTATACCATTATTTTTTTTTCTGCTGTACTGAACCGTGACCCCAAAACCGAGGTATGTACCACACCATGACCACGGTCTGCCCAATGTGGTCCCAATGGGTCAGTGAACATGTTCCATTTTTACCTTTTGGTTCAGTTTCTTTTCACACAGATAAACATCCAACAGCAAGTCAAGTAAAATTTTGATTCACTGTCCAACTAGCTGCTAGTAACTAATGTTACTCATCCACAATCCAAAGCAAAGCTGGCTACAGCAGCCGTTTAGTTCAGACCTGCGTTGTACAGTAGCCGGGTTGGATTGATGTCAGATAACTCACTGCAAATGGTTCATGGTACCGTTGCTTTGGTTTGTACCCGAATACAACCAAGTGTATAGAGCTGTCAAAACTAATCATACAAGGAGATAAACAGCCAGTCTGCTTTAAGCGAACTAAACACAGGTTTTAAAACTCCCTTAGTAATTGTCACAATTCTACTTTATACCAAATACGTAACTAAATTAACTGTGTACTCATCAGTTTGAGAAGTGCTGATTGTGCACCTAAACCAGACGCAACACCTCCAAGCAGGACTGATCATGGTAATCTGGTTTAGCTCTTTATGATTAAAAACACATTTTAAGCATCATATTCTTGGAAACGTACATCGGAATCAGCCAGCTGTGGCCCCTCCAGCTGTGATAATGTTTAGAGAGAGTTTCCTAAGTGGATTATTTGTGTGTGAAGGTCAAGGTGTGATCATGTACAGACTATACGCTCCCTACTACGCTCTCTGTCTGTTTGCCTATTCATATCTTTTACAGACTACATTTGCATACTAACAATGCATATTTTAAACATTTGCATACCATTAGTAGTAAGAACAGGTCAGGCACCGATCAGGTCTCCATCGTAACACACCACAGCTGTTGTCGCTGTCTGTTTTTCTTTCATCTGGAGCTCGATTTAGGAGCATTAATAGGAGCAGAAATAGTATCTAAATATGAGAGCATTTTAATTTGGACCCTGAGAGAAGAGCATGCTGAGCTTTACTATCCCACATATGGACATTAACTCTGTGCTCATTAATTTATTCATGTTTAAGTCGAGTTAATTTTATATGTGCAGCCCAATATCACAAATATGCCTCAGGGTGTGAAAAAAACTCAGGAAGAGCAACAAAGGAGTGACTTACAGACTACAAATGTCAAAAAATGTCAGCATACAGCATTGAACTGGATAACAAAATGATATAAGATTTCTAAACTATACAAGAAAGTGATGAAGAGGACACAAGCAGCTTCCATTAAAATCCTGGCATCAGATTTTTAAAGGGTCATGTAATATGAACTGTGTGACACATTAAAACATGTATGGCCAAAGCTAATTTACAATGTGTTTTTAATTTGGCCTGGAAAATATATATATTCTACAAAAATGCCCAGAAAGTACAATTTCATAGAACGACCATACAAACTTAAAGTACTAATAAAGGACACCTCTTCATAAAATGTAAATTCCCCATATTTCTATTATCAGTTTATCATATGATTATTTTCTCTATCAATCGAGTCATTGTTTTGTCGTCTACAAAATGTTAGAAATTGGGTAAAATTACAGTTGCAATTTTCCAGAGTCAAAGGTGATACGATCAGATGTCCTGTCCGACCAAATCTAAATGGTTTAGTCTTTAGTATTACAGTATTTTTAGTTGAAAGAATAAAATGAAACTATTTTAATGACTAAAACTTATAATCGATTATAAAAATGGTTGCTGGTATATTTTCTGTGGGTTGAGCAAATGGTTATCGGCTAATTGTGCAGCTTTACTCCCTGTACTCCCAACATTTCAATGAAAGTGTGTTTTACAGTTCTCTGAAGTTGCATCTACTGCAACTTGCTGGAAACCCTGAGAGGTTTTATCACAGTACTGAGCACTTCAGGATCCTGCTTATGTAGATATTTGTCATTTCAGGTGAAGTTATGACAATTTATAGTATTTAATTACTTTAGAAGATGGCTATAGTAAGAGCTTCCTATTAAAAAAATGTTATTCTCTAACTATACATCATCCTAGCTAGCTAAAAGAGACATTGCCTTCACCCGTTCAACAATGCTCAAGTATCATCAGTGCTTAAAAACAAACTGCACAACAGCCTGATTATTTCAAAACCATGTTTCATTGATCAGTTCATTGACTTATGATGGGGCCTATGACACTGAGCTACTGTCTATAATGAAGAGGACAGTAGTTCAGTGTCATAGTCTGCATCATAAGCTACTGTCCTTCTCATTAGGACCTTATTGGCCTGTCAAGAGGACTGTCGGCTCTGGGCACATGGGGCACTGTCATATCCACGCAGCTGGTCGATTGATGGTCCATTAACAGCCTATTAAACATGACTAAATGAAGGAGTTAGGAGTACAATGTTAGGCCAATAGGGGTTTCCCACTCCACAGCATGGTTCTTGTGTCTGTTAATAGACCCTGGTGGATTACCATTTTCAAGTGTGTCTGGTCTGTTATAATGAAAACGATTAAAAAAAAAAAAAAAAAAAAGTGTAGTTTTATTTTTAATACTTGGTGTGTGCGTCTTATTTCTGTTTGTATCTGGTATTATCGGGCAGAAGAAAATATTTTTTCATTAAAGGTCGGTGACTGTTTTTTAGCATCTGTTGTGATTTGTAGAGGGTTGGAGCTTCACCTGTATTTCAAGGAATATAGAGCCAGTTTTAGTTTCTGTGCTGTAGTTTCCTGAATCACCCCTGTTCCTGAGGTGGTACTTTACACATGACCAGGACCTGTCATGTCTGTTTGAACGCTGGCTTCATGTCCTTATAGCATCTTTACCCTCAATCGACTAGCATTCTCCATAACAAAAAACAGACATCCGACTAGAAACACCCAGATAGTAGATGAACAGCTACTGAGACAGCTAGCTGCCGCCATCTACAACCACACCTTTCACAGCAAACACTACCGCAGTCACTGCGTGCACATGGACAAGCTTAATCTGATAATAAAGGCATTGAAAACGTATCAAATTCATGTGCACAGGCGTATAGGGACTGGATTCACAAATATGATTGGAACCCCTGGCCCTGACTAAAGACGTTAATCTGCTTTGTCCCTTCTTGTGTACGGTATCTTATCCTATTTGTGTCCTGCACCGAGGCACCAAAGTTGTCAAATAGCCGCGTTGTTGCCGGAGAAGTTAAACGTTACCAAGAACAAAATTGAATTGAAGAAATCTCACTTTTGGATGAAAGTCTGTCTGTCAAACCCCTCGAACGCCATCTTTGTTTGCCGCCAGATAGTTTATTGTTGTAGTGAAGTACCCCCAGCTGGAAGTTGAGAGAGCCACAGTGCCACCTAGCATAGCCGAGTCAGCCAGGTCGCTAATCATAATGCATACTTGGATTTTTGGACAGACCACCTGCTAAGTTGCAACACAGAATTTGGCGAATTCCAATATGATCATGCAATATTTCCTCAAAAGAGCTGAAAACAAGCTCCATAGCGATAGCAGAATATAACTTACCCCTTTTTTGTTCCTTCTGATGGTAACTTAGTCGAAATGGAGTAATAAGCACACATTTCCAACAAAACCACACCAAGTTGCTTCCTGGGCAAGGCTTGCTGAGCCTACCAGTGTTTAGTAAACATGGTTGGTAAACCAAGTTGGAGGTTTGTGGGTTGGATTCTAGTGGTTGATTAGCCCACATTCACCAACAGGACAGCAGGAGCCACTGTGTTTATATATGTGTGTGTGTGGATGTCAGAAGGGGACGTGCTTTGCTGAAGCACGGAGCAAAACACATTAAACACAGATTTTTTTTTAGTGTTTTATTATGAGACCAGTAAGGAGGAAAAACACCTGCAATAGTCTGTTTCTGCTGCTGCTCACATGTGGGCAACTGGACGCTGGCTACAACTTAACAGCCGCCACCAACGATGTCACTGATGAGAGGGAGCGTAGTTGCATATTAATCTCTTTAGGAACCAGAAAAAAAGACTCATTCATCTTTTCTCAAGGGACCATTTACAGTATTTTTTACTGTAACAATTTTATCCAGTGACACATGTTTTGACTGTGTGTTTCGTCGTGACATCTCAAATTATATGGTTGCTTTTTAGTCCGTTATTGGTCTAGTTTTCCCAAACCACACGGGTACTCGGATGCTGTAAAAACAAATCACAAAAAAAATGTGACTGCACTATATAACTTCTGGATCTTAAGATTTAAATTTAAGTTCCTGGGTCCCATAGTAGGTTTCTGGGACCATAATATTGAATATTGCCATTCTTGGCTCATTTTTAAGAAGTCTATTTTTATTGTGATTGCTGGATACTGAAGTTGTAAATAAATCGTAACCTTTAAGGCGAATAATAGGGGGCATGAATTGCAAATCGTGGGAGTCTGGCACTATAGCGTTCAGGCATGCCTTGCAACCCCTGACGTTATCCGGATATCAACCAGAGCAGCTGTAGGTATGAACACAAATGTCTGAATCAGCTGGTTCACATTAAAACAGACTTTAAACAGCCAGCCTTCTGTGTGAATATATTCAGTGAATTGGCTGCTGCGGCATAAGGGGGCGCGTTGATGCCGTTTCTATCAGATGGCAGCGAGGCAAACGAATCCGACTTTTGTCTCAAGGATTTGTAACAGTTTCATTAGTTTTATTTACAGACGAGCAGCCTAAACTGTGCACACGTCGCACCGCTACTTTCACGGCTACACGCTATTAGCTCTCTCAGCTCTGACGAGCTATAACATCCATAAACAGAACCTGTCACTCGCGTCGCCCTCCCACTTATTCCCAACACGCGGCGCTTCCCTTAAAGGAGCTGTGCCACTTCTTGTTTTGTTGCAACACACGTCTACCTGGAGAGATGACTAGATTTGTTAACTTCTATTTCTAGTATGTGTGAAATGTGTCTGAGACAGACAATGTCCAGTGGTGTTCATGTATGCATGAACGGGCAACTCCAGACAGTGTCTAGGGTGCACATGTGAAAGATAACCCCGAGAAACTGAATTTGCTCACTTCCATTCTTTTCCTTTGCCTTTCAGGTTAGCGTTGTATGTGTACGAGTACCTGCTACATGTGGGAGCACAGAAGTCAGCACAGACCTTCCTGTCTGAGGTAAGATGCCGTCTTTAACTTCTTTCACTATTATTTAGAAACTGTTTTTTTTTTTTTTTCACCTTTATTGAATTGCGGGCTGTGAAGAAGCAGGCAGGAAACAAGGGGAGAGAGAGACGAGTATGACATGCAACAATGTCCTTGAAATTGAACGAGCTGGATAACTATTCTGCTACCAAAGCACTGCAGACATCTCCAACTTGATCCAGTTTATAAAGTGCTGCACTCAAATCGCTCACCCTGACTTTGTGCCTTTCACGAAAATCACCAAGAAAGTCCTGATTGAACACTTGTTACCTGAAACATGGATCTTGGTTACTTGAATGTAAAACCATTCAATTTGGTTGTAAAGCTGCAACTGCTAAAGCGGATAATGGATAAATAATAAGTTGTCAGTGCAAACATGCTATAGTAGAGAGTATAGAGAGTTTACCACCAAGCCCCTGTAATGCAGACAGGTTAACAGTGGGGGGAAAAAAGTATATGACTTGAGTTACCCTGGATCCATAAAATACTTCACATTTAAAAGGAGGAACAGGACAGAGAGGTAAGAAAGTCAGGAAGATGGAGATGTTCAGAGCCAGAAAGACGCCTATAATCACGTCCGAGGCCGTGGACAGTTTGAGACGGACTGATTATATGTTCCTAACCCCTGGACCTGCAGACATAATCCTCTCTCTAGTGACTACAAGTGACTTCACTTCCCTCCTCTCTCCTCTCCCTTCAGATTCGATGGGAGAAGAATATTACATTAGGGGAGCCCCCTGGATTTCTACATTCATGGTGGTGGTAAGTGTCACTTTCACTTTTTCCCCCCAGTATGAGCGGCTACTTTTCTGTGGTTTGTTTTGATAAGCCGTTCCATTGTATTTGGTTGAGGCGTGTGAACAGTTTTTAGTGTAAATGTCTTTGCTAGGATGTGCTCGCTGTGTATCAACCCTCTCGTTCCCCCTACACACACAAACGGTAGCTTCAGGTTCTGCAGGCTTTTTAAAAGAGCCGTAATTCAAATTTGAATAAAAGAAAGCTACCTATGTAAACCTTGTGATAGTCCTGTAGGTTTTTTTTCAATTCAAAGGTGTGATTGAATGATTGAGAATTACTTTCATAGGTCGGAGGTCTCACACACTCGCAGCCTTGGGGTTGACCAGACTCACCGAGGGCGTGACCCCTCCCTCCCTGTCTTCTACTCTGTCCCCTCCTCCAGTTTTTCATCCTTCACCCCCGTCCCTGAAACAATAGATCCAGATGGTTAGGGAATGCCCCCCCCCTCCCTTAAATATACCCCTCCCCCTCCTCACCCTCTCGTCACCCTTTGTGTGCCCCCCCCCACCTCCCACTTTTCTCCTTTGTTCACGTGGGAGAGGGAATCTTAGCAGATTAACCCGTTGCATTCCAGCTTCCTTTGTGTCACTTCACCCTCCACTGTCTTTCTCCCCCCTCTGTCATTTCTGCCCGTGGCTAAGGTTTGACCTCTAAGGGTCAACACCTTAAACACCGAACATCAATTTCACTTGTTTTTGGACGTCGCCGTTGCTCGTAGTTCACATTCACTCTGTTCAGATGCACAAATGAAACCCTGTTTCTTCTGGGAGAAGCAGGGAGAAATCATGATAAGCCACTGTACCATAAAACCTACGTCTACTGTTTCTTCCCTACCGACTGCCATATTTATTTATTTTTTATTAATTCAGGCTGGCTTATTTGTTGTATATATATGGTACAGTATAGGAAGTTACTATCTGAGGACCCATTTTATCTAAATTCTCTGAGTGATCTTTGCTGAGGAATGGTTCTAATTATGGCTGCAACTAATGATTATTTTCATTATTAAAAATTAGTCATTCTCATAATTCCTAAAGGCCACAGATATGTCTTCAGATTACTTTTTTATCCATATTTCAGAAGCTATAATCAGAATTTAAACATTTCTTTTCTTAAAAATGCCTTAAAGGGATTATCACCACTCGTCTAAATCATGGAAAGTATTAAAACATATGTTTTATAATGTGATCATGAATCAAACAGTTTGTGTTGGAAGCACTTTAGTAGGAAATTAGTGCACATTACAGAGGAACAAATATTTAAAAACCAGCAGAGGTAAAATTACAGACTTGTAAGAAAACCATTAAATGGTCTTTTTAAAAAAGTATCTAGTGTAACTTTTCACCTCAGGGGGTGGCTCTGCTGACTCAGAAGAATGGAGATTGGGCATGTAGAGCACAATCAGCAATATAAGACCAAGGACGTGTTTTAATGAAAAGAAAATGAATGGACAGAATGATAAATTGAAAGCACACAAGCCACACTAGTTAGGTTAACTCTAAAGATAAGGTTGATCTCTTGTTCAAGTATGGACTCAAGTCTAGAGATTATTTCTTTACATATACAATTACATTACAATATAGTTAAAATTATGTTGTATAGGTTCAAAGCACTGCTATTTTTGACCCTCATTGATGCACACTTCACCTTGAACACCATGCTGGCGAGCGCCACTGATTGGGTTTGATGGGCGCTTCAACAACACTCTGACGTATTTCTCAGCTATGCAGCTCCTTCGCTAAACTCTGACCTCGCAAGATCAAAACATCCATAAATACCAAATTTCATGTCTTATGAAGTGCTCGAGTGTATGAGAAATTCCAGATGTTTGGGATTCAGCATGCCGGTATGCGTTGCAAATTACCGCAACACGTGAAGTGTGATTAGTCCTCTCGTTAGTCATGTCCGTGTTTCACTAGGTTTACAGCACTTTCACTAAATCGATACACAAAGACGGATCCAATTAGGAGCTCTTAGACCGGTAGCACACAAATGGTTGGAGTTGTCATTAACTGCGTGTGTGAGTTTGAGCTTTTCCACTTTCGCTGGCCAAATAGACTTAAGCTGAAGTGTTTATTGATATAGTTTTTATATCAAAATAGGACAAATTGAAACGTTGCTTCACAATGACACCATTTACTCCTCAGAACTTGTACAAGCAGGTGTTTTATGATTAGGATGTTCCATTTGTCCATATAATTCAGTTTTTAGATACAGATGGAGTCTGTGAAACGTCCATGTAAGTATGGCGATGTGTTTGAGTGAGTGAGAGGTTGATTGAGGGGGTGGATGCTGCCATTGTCTCCCTTTTTTTTTTACAATGATGCTCAAGTGTGTAAGAGGCCGTTTTAAGAGTGCTCGGGAGATAGTGAGAGTGTGCGAATGGGTTATGAATAGCTGTTACACTTATATTGCTGTGTTGGGTGACCTCTGACCTCTTCCCCTCTCGATTTCAGTGTATTCTGGGACTTGTATTGTGCAGCTCCAGATCGACGGGAGACATGCGAGCACTCCAGTGAGGCCAAGGCCTTCCATGACTATGTAAGTGACAGAATGGGTTCTGCTACCACTTCTTCCTTTTTTTTTTAAAACAGGAAACCAACTGCACTCTTCAGGTATTTAATTCATAGTTTGCCTCCAGGAAACACACATGTAAACACTGTTTATGTTTAACATCAAGGTCAAGGGTGTTGAAGCAGCACACAAAAGCAGGTAGAAGATATAGTGTCTTGCACAAGGACAGTTGTGCAGGGACTATTGGGAATCATTTTTTTTGGAGTTACTAGCTGACCAGAAGGCATTCAGTCAGCAATTATAGGCATATAACAATCAGAATTTCCATTCATATATCATACATATATCAGACATTATGATTCTAACGTATTTGTGGAACAGTAAAATGTTAAGCATTAAACTTCAGTGTTGCTAAATTGTGAAGTTACTGTAAATTACCAAATAATAGCTGAGTTTCAATTAACCAGTAGAGTCCCCTTTAAATGCCTGTGCAGGTGTATATTTTGACAAATAAACGCTCGTAAAATATTCAGGGGAAAACTCAGGAGAAGCAGCCGTGTTACGTTTAACTGCAGTACTGTAATCCCGCATTTGAAAAATGTAAGTTATATAGTAGTCACATTGGTTTATTAAAAGAATTTGAGTAAATTACCACCTTTTTCCTGTTTTACTGAGGAAGGAATTGATATCCTGCCCCAAATTGCCGCCTGGTCTCAAATAAACAGCCGATCCATTAAGCGATTGAAAAAATAAACGCTGCAGGTATTTTATATTTGTATATTTGGTAATTTACGTTAATCAATAAATAATGAGTTTCTATTACACCTCTGGGCTAATTTAGCAAAAGCAGAGGGGTTTGGGTAAAAAACTAAAATCTGATAAACAACATGTTACAGTGAACATAAAAATCTTAAAAGAAATAAAATCCAAACTGACAGAGTTCTAACATGGCTTCAGCAGTGTGAATTGGACAGAGGTACCATCTGTTTGGTTGAAATTTCCCCAACAGCGTTTTCTTGTTGAGCCGCAGTGGAAGGATTGTAAGAAAAAGAGAGAAATTGTACTAAAAGGACTGTAAATTTGGGTAAATGAAGGCTTATATTAGTTTTAGCTACATTTTTGCACAGGATGAGGACTGCAGATTCTGTCCATCGTTAACATTGAAATCACATTAAAAGGAATAATTACAGCAAAACAAAGCAGAGTGTTGTTTGACAAACAATATGTGAACCTGTCCTTGTTTTTTTTTATTTTTTTAAAAATACAAAAATTAGTTGGACGAATAAGAAATTAGGAAAAGAGATCAGATTCTGTTCTTGAAATTTTGCTCTTTCAAAAACAAAGACGACACTTAACAGGACGTACTGTAGCTGGTCTGTGAGCAGTTTTTAAGTAAGTATTCATTACAGTCATCACATCTGACTACAAGCTACAGACCATAAGTTGGGTTTACATTGTGTGTGTAAATATGAGCATCCTTGAGCAGTTATTTGATTGCTGAACGGCCTGAAAGAGAAACTTGGATTTTGTGGCACATAAAGGTCAGAGGTCAGGGGCAGCTATGGAGGAGCATGTTTGGAGTTTGTGGGGATACGGTGTCTTACACTTGAGCTGCTCCGTGTCACTGGGGTTTGGGCTGGAGTCGACTCCACCAACGCTGCGTAGTAATCATGTAAATAAGAGTTCCTTCACCACAGTGAGGAGAAACTGTAACTGTATCCTCTTGTGTGTAAATGTCATGTGTCGTGATTGGTGATTGACGCGCTTGTCCTCTCTGGCCAAGACAGTGTGGCATTGTGCGTGTGTGTGTGTGTGCTGTATAGTGTGGGGAGATAATGGAATAGAGTTCTAATCCGGTAATCCCAGCACTGGGCCGAGGCTAAGCCAGGGATTTGTGTGTGTGTGTGTGTGTTTGCGTGTGTGTGTGGCATCTTTGGCAACCAGCCCATACAAGAGGGTGGAGGGCCTCACACCCTCAGTGCCAGTTAACCGTGTGTGTGTGACTGTATAAATGTACATGGGTGTGCTACGCGGTTGCTTGTCGGCTCCTAACAGTGATAAAGTGAAGGAGACGGGACCGGTTTAATTTTGGCTCCAGCCCCCTGAGGCTAGTCTCTGAGCGCAGGTCCTTTCTACTGGTTTTCAAAAGAATGAGCCGGTTAGAGGCATCGCAAGAAGAAAAAATATTTCATCTCGCCTCAAAAGAGTTTCTTAGTCTTTTGAGGATTGCAAGATTGCAAACCAGCCATTTAAGAGGCATTATCACTGTTCTCTGCTGGATGCAGAGACACAGCAAAGGTTTGTGGGTATAAAGGTATCAAGTCCTGACACTGGTTATAAAAGTATAACAAATGTTGTTAGACTGGTGCCTTGATTTGGTACCGAGTTGATGTCAAATTGTGTTGCTTTTAACATCTCGGTTTAGAATTTTTCATTCATGAGATTGAAATCGTGATGTTTTAGGGAATTTATTTAAATTTTAAAGAATTTACTGTTTTAAGTTTGTTTTTTCCATTTAATTTCAGTTACATCTTGTAAAATATTGACATTGCTGCACTCAATTTGTTTTAAACTGTTTTCATTTAGTTAAAGTGAAGTTGTAAATTAAGTGAAACAAATCATTAGGTCCACTTTCACCAGTCAACGTGGATAGGACCAAAGGTAGGGTGCGATGCTCTTTTAATTAGTCTTCCATTAATCATATTGATCAGCATGCACAATGTCTCCTGCTGCATTGATAGGCAATATCCCAACACACTGAACATCATTCAAACATCAGGTCGTAAATCACTTAACTGTAATTGATTAATTAATTTGTGTCCTTCGTTTTCAGGCTTATTTAGCTGAAAATGCTGTATTTTCCTGGTGGTTAAATGATGCATTTTTCTTAAATCCAGACAGCATCATAAACCAAATCAAACCTAGAAGTGTTTGAAAAATGTTTCATTTGGAATTCTGAATGACCTGTCATGTTTTACAAATACAACTTGCGCTAAGATCCAGTTCGGTTGGGGGTCCTTGAAAGTTTGTCCTGATAAATCAATAGAGAATCTTATATATTATTTATGCTTGAAGTTTGCTCAAATCTTCTTTTTTGTGAACTACTGTTAAGTTTAACCTCCTAAAACCCAATTGTTAAAACGATAGGGAGCATCACTCACACACCTCATGGACGTACTTTATGCAACCTGAGATGAGTATATGCATTTCTTAGCTTTAAATATATAAATAACACAAACAGAGGTGATGCTAAATATTTCCAAAATGTTTTAGTGCTCATTCCATCATCACACGTTTCCTCTCTTCTTTTTTTTAAATATCTGTACTGTTGCTTTCTCACTATTTCTTTACACATCTGCCAACATGTCTCACATCTCTCACACTCGCTCTGCACTCCTCCCTATGTCTCTCTTGCATTTTGTGCCACTCCAGCCTGTTCCCATCGTGTTTTCTCACAGCTTGTGGTTTCTCTGCGACACCCCCACTTTTGCATCCCCCCCCCCCCCCCCCCCCCCCCCCCTCTGGGGAGGAAAGAAAGATGCGCTCATTACGCCCCAGACCACCTTTCCCTCCCTCCCTACTTTACTATATCTCTCACTTTCTCCTTCAGCCAACACAGCAGTCCGCCCCCTTCTCATCTCACTCGCCTTATCACTCCCTCTCTCCAACTCGCCTTCTCCTTTCCCCTCGCTCTCTCCCTATCTCCTTCCCTGACCGCTCCTCCCTCCCTCACCACCTCTGCTACCTCTGTTCCCCAGAGAAGATTGATTGGCTAATCTGGCGGGTTTACCCACAATGCCTAGTAGCACAGAGGAGAAGAGGGTAATGTAGACAACATGAAGACACAACCAAGAGACAGTTGAGGTATTTGAAAATGGAGCTGACTGGGTAAACGGCATAACAGTGAGCGAAGGAAAATGGAAGATGGGCCCAGTTTTCGTTTCATTCGGGGGAACAGGAGAAGATGTGTATCTGCGTATCCACTCCTACAACAGACGCATGTGACAATAGAGGGTCCTAGCTTCAGCTGCTTATTTAACAAAAATGGAAAAGCCATTAATTAAAACTGCGTAGTTTTATTAACTTTAGGCAAACGCGGCAATGCAATATATTAAATATTGTTTGTGTCTCATCTGCTTTTCTAAAAATATAACACTTTAGCTTTTCCTGCTCCCTGTAATGTTCATGAAATAGTTAAATTTGGCTGTTTTCATGTGTGCATTACCCACCATAATTAAAAAAAAATAAATAAAAAATTTGAATGCAGTTTCTCGAAACGCCTCCTTTTTTTTTTTTTTTAACTTTTTTTTACTAAGCTGCAATAAGCTTGTGTTGCAGATGTATGTAGCTCTATTCTGCCTGAATTAATTGAGTGACTTGCACGTGCTTCTCTCTTTTTTTTTTTTTTTTTGCCTCCTCCCTCCTCTTCCACCAGGAGTATTGCTGTAATGGAAAACATGAAAGGAGCATTAAACTTGATAATTAGTTGAGATGCAGTTAGGGATAAGCTGCGTTGCACATGTTGCACGCCCCGATGTGTTACACAAGCGGTTTGTGTCTTTTTTTTTTTTTTTTTTTTTTTTTTTTTTTTGGGAAACAATGGCCCGCTTTGAGGTAAAGCTACAACATGTCGCATAACATCATCAAATGAAATTACACAGGATGAGGAGCAAACAATAGGATGATCCTGGCAGGTATTTTAATAGTTAAGGCAGAGACAGAAAAGGGCGACAGGAAATATGAAAGAAACCTTTGTTGTTTCTTTATATGACATTTAAATTATTAGGGTACTCTCTATTTAAGTCAAATTTTTGTCATTTTTAGAGCAGCAAGCAATTAGTCGGTCAACAGAAAATGATGATAAAATGTTGAAGTCACTTTTTACTAACAGAATTTGTATTCGCTGCTTGCAAACCGTGGCTTTCATACACGACCGGAAAACCGGACTACGTTGTTAGATCTTGGACTATTGATGAGATAAAGTAAGACCTATGAAGATGTCACTACGCTCCTAAGAATATCTGACATTTTTCACTGTTTTTGAGATTTTCTGGAACAAACGATTCATTAATTATGATCCTAAACATCACATCTGAAACAGAATTATGCCTGAGAGAGATTTAAGATTTGTCCCACACAGAACTTTGTAATTGTGTGTTTCTGGAACTGTGCTCGACAAACCGGGACTATTCTTCATTAGAGCAAATGTTACTTTAAATTTGTTTAAGAACCAACTAACTGTGAAAATGATTACGTTACATGCCTTCTCCTCTTGAGGGCACGGAGACTGAGCACTATCGATCTCCCGAGCTTCACCGCCATAAAATAATCTCAAAGTGAAGCACTACACTAGTCCGGAGGTTAGAGACGTCATCC
The DNA here is from genome assembly GCA_030544235.1 of Lepturacanthus savala. Taxonomy (NCBI): domain Eukaryota; kingdom Metazoa; phylum Chordata; class Actinopteri; order Scombriformes; family Trichiuridae; genus Lepturacanthus; species Lepturacanthus savala. The sequence continues at coordinate 12,672,541 of CM060469.1, read as the reverse complement.
CGGAACCAGGTTCAAGCCTGTAGTGAGTGGTGCACTCCAAATCAGCTGATTGGGCTCTGTCCAGACCTCTGACCCGAGAGGTGTATGGCAAGAAAAACAAGGACGTTTTTTTTTCCGTAATATTGTTTTTCTATTAAACAGCAACATCTGTCCCTAAATTGCCCCCCCCCCCACCTTCAGTTAGAAATATACTGTGGTTGGTAACAGTTGTTCTCATTCTCTTCATATTCTTGTCTTTTGCCCTCTCTGGCTTCTCTCTGGAGTGTTGGCTAAGTGGATGTTGTGTCTGCAGCATGTATTAGTGCTGTCATCCGGTGTGTGTGTGTGTATGTGTGTGTGTGTGCACGAGTCTGCCTGTCTGGTTCAGTACTGCTACCTTGGCAGCAGCTTTTGGGAAAAAACGCGTGCATTTGGTGTGTGTGTGTGTGTCTCATGCCAGTTTTGAGGACCAGCTGGGCTTTCAGAGATTGTGTGTGCGCACGTGTTTGTGCATGCGTTTGTTTGTCAGACGTGACGGTGAGAGTAGCAGCCGTATCCTGTTGCTCCAGAGCACAACACACTGTTTTGACTGGGCTGATAAATTAGCTAGATCACCACAGTCAGCTATTTTTCCCTCCCTGTCTCCACTCTCACTCTCACCCCCCCTTCTTTTCTCTCTCTGTGCTAAGGACAGTGGGTCAAGGAGACAGTGATGAGGTACATATCAGTGTGAACCAGAATGTAGATTAGTAGCCTCTCCAGGCAGGGACACACATAAATACAGACACATACGCGTAGATACATCCTCCGTCTCTTCCTGCCTTCTCCTCTCTCCATCCAGTGTTTATGTCTCTGTCTTTATCCCTGTGAAAGGTATCAGGCGGAGGTCAATAATGTGTTGAGCACTATTGATCCGTCCGGTAGGTCCTATCGGTGGGGTAGAGGAAAATTGAGAGGGAGGTGGATCAATTCTATCCTGTACAGCTCATCTACATACTGTACCCAACCAGCCAATCAGATCATTAGTCTTTTGTTCTCTGATGGATTATTCATCAACGTTGTGGGTTCCTACTAAAGAGGAAAAGCACACACACACAACACGGTGTCCTCGCAGGGAGCCACGTCGGCGGATTAAGACGTCAGCAAGTTCGGAATATTTTTTGCCACAGAGATGGCATCGTGATGCCACATGGGGGGTTGGGTAACACAGCGCTTCTATTTGTCTCTACTGAAGCTGAGTGAACATTTATCTTCAAAATCAAAGGGTGACGCTTTTCTTCAGTTTATTTGGGTGGAGCAGGACCAAACCACATAATACTAAAAAGAAAAAACTCCTGCAAAATAGTGAGTATAATCATTAGGTTAACGATGCCACTTTAATCCAAAAGGGGAAATAACAGTGGAATTTATTAAATCCTTTATATTTTTCCTGTCTACACATAGGCCAGTTAAACTGTGTATTTTAACTTGGATATTATTGCTTTACAACCATGAAATGATTAAAAGGAATCCGTATTATTAAGCAGTGTTCTATGCTTTAAATGCTGAGGGCATGTTAGTGAAGACCCTGAATACACGAACAACTGAACAGCCTGGCTCATAAAAAAAAAAAAAAAAATTGAAGGAGTCTTAGGACAGGAAATATGGATGATATTTTAAGAATGAAGTTTAGGATCCACTCTTTAATTCAGCACATATTTTCTAAATAAATGTGATTTAAATATGTAACTTAAGGTAACCAGTTAACAAGCACTGTATTATTGTTGCCATTACGCTGCTGATAAAATATGAATCAAGATTCTGTTGCTTTTTTTGCATATTTTTTACTTGACATGTTTGCAGAAACATACATTAGTCCACTATTTATCTGTAAACTGATAATATCTGTGATGCGGCTGCCATGTTGGAAACAGCAGAGCCAAAGCTAAGCACCGCCCAACCCAGTACGTCACCAGCAGCCGGAACGTTCAGCGACCCGTTACATCCTGCACCCTCACTGGCACTGTGTCTGCACTATGGGCAAACACACACACACACTCGTGGAACAACTGACGTGGATTTATGATTGGTGTGGAATTTATTACATAATAAACCCCTGACCATACCCACACCCAACTCAAACTCATGACAGGAAAGTTTACAAATACTTGACAATCACAATATTTTGAATTTGGCTTGAAACTCATTTCTAAAACTGTCTTAAATTTTTACTATTATGTACATAAGAGCCTAAAGTACATAGTTAGAAGGCTCTTGTGGATTTTGGTTTACTTTAACTCTTAATGCTGAGGAGGATTTTCTTTAATGGCAAAAAAATCACAACTTACGGATGTATAATCAATATATTTTAGCTGTTTTTTTTTAAGTAGGAAGTGAAAGTATGAATGTGTTGTTGCATTTCTTAATGTAGTGAACTGGCGTGTAGATCTTTAAATATAATTTTTAAGAGACTGACAATGTTATATTACACTATAAAAGATTGCTTTGGTTAGCAGTTCTCCCCCCTAAACTAGTCACGGTGATGAGCTACAGTTTTGGTCTGTGGTCCAGATACTGTATTATTGATAGCCAGGTAACATAAAAACTTTCCTAATATTATTTTTGTGCAGACGTGGCTCCAGGATGCTTTGACACTGTTTGTGTAGCACTGCGGAGGAAGGCCATTAAAATATAGTTTACAGTTTAAACTGTGTAAATATTCCCAGACATTTGAAAATGTGTCCCGTGGGTTTTGTTGAATTTTCAGTTCGCTTCAATGAAAGAAACGTATTCTTCTCCTTCCTGCTGCATGTCGGGCATTAAAGCCGTTTCAAGTTGTGCTGCCACCCGGCTCTTCCTCACCAGACTTTTTCTCTTCCATACATCCAGCCTGAAAATGAATAATTCAACTCGACTACAAAAAAAATGTTCATTATATCAACTAATTAGTGCAGCACTAATGCCTGCTGTGGATTGTACTTGTCTTATGTTCCTTTGCATAAAGGTATGCTCCTGTTGTCCCTGCACCGGCATGTTCTCTCTGCATTAGCAGTCATTGTTTACCTGCGCTAATGTCAACAAGACAAATTCCTGTAGATTCACTTTCTTGGTTACTCACCTTATTCCGATTCAAGGAGACAGTCTTGTCACAGGGTTTTTGTGACAGTCCCTCCACCTCTGAGTGTGGAGTTGAAATGGAAAGGTAGATACGGGCAATACTGTGGGCACCACTACAAAGAACTAAAAAAAGCACTGTTGGATCACTCTGTATATCCCCGGGCCAATTGGTTTTAATAAAGACCGACTGCATACTAAATCTACCTCACGCTTTGCTGGTGGCAACTGTGCTTTCTGTGTGCTTTCAGTCTGCATTCGATTTCAATCGGCAAATTGGATAAAGCACACACAGATAGTTGGTCATTAATTGCGCATAACAATAATGTGACCAAGTGATTGATTATGAACAAAGATCTCTATCCTTATGCTTTTCTTTTTTAGTTTTTTTTTTTTCCCCATCATTTTTTTTTTTGCTTGTGTCTCACACTTCTAACTCACTCCCTCCTCTATCTCACTCTTGTGCTCTCTCCCGCATCTTCTTTCTCTCTCTCACATCTTTTTTATTCTCTCTCTCTCCTTATTCTCTCTCTCTCTCCCTCTCCTTCTTATTCTCTCTCTTTGCGCTCCTGGAGCGGGGGATGCCAGGGGGACAGAGTGCAGATAGGACCTGTCTCCATAGCAACAGCTTCTGCAAGCTGCTGACACCCTACTGGGGGGGCTGAGGGGAGGAGAGGTTGTGATGGGGAGGAATAGTACAGGGGTTGGGGCACAGAGAAGGTGTGTGTGTCTGTGTGTGTGCGTGCGTGCGTGTGTGTGTGTGCGTATGCACCAGTGCCGGGAATATAAGTGAGGGGGGTCACGGAGAGGAGAAAAGTGTGCAGAAGAAGAAGAGAGTGAGGGAGATGGATGAGAGGGAGGGAGGATGGAGAAGGAGAGGAAGAGGCAGCCGACCCTGCTTCTTCCCCAGGGACTCAGTGGCCTGCTCATGTTCACTAGCAGAATTAGCATAAAGATGGGGGGAGGTGTGTATGTGTGTGATTTCTTTTTTTTTTTTTTTTTTTTAATATGTTGTGGTTTCAGATATCCAGGAGAAGAAGGGCAGCGAGTACATTTGTATACATGCGTGTAATTGGTAGTGTGTGTGTTGTTGTCCAAGCGTACAGTATTGTCACATGGATGTAGTGTGTTTTGTTGGGTGTGTGTGTGTGTGTGTGTGTGTGTGTGCGTGTGTGTGCTGGTGGAACGACGGGTGTCTGTGTGCGATTGTGAGAATGATTCCCTCCCCTGGGTCTTAAACCCCCTCCCTGTTCTGGTCCTGTAGTCTGCCTCTCTGTACTGAAGGGCTGCACTTTATGAGCCTGTGATGCAACTCCTAGTGTGTTCGTGTGTGTGTGTTCGTGTGTGTGTGTTCGTGTGCTTGCGTGCATGTGTGTTTGTTCCAGTGTGCTTATGTAAGCACTTTGAACATGCGTCTCTGTCTATGTGTGCTGACAAGAATCCAGTTATATCATATTTAACTCCCGGCCTGAATCATTCACCCCTTCTTCTTGCCTAGATTGTGGTGTTATTCACCCTTAATGTTTGGTGATGTGTTAATATCATTAGAGGAAGTTAAGCGGCTACGTGAGATCAATTTAAGTGTTATAGTTGTTTGCTTTTAAACATTTAGCTTTCCAGCCTTTAAACGGCACCTAATTATCCCTAATATTAGAATTAATTTTAAATGAATAATGTATAATCTAATAATGGTACTGAGCATTAAATGATTGCCAAACAAAAGTACTTTTATTCTACAATATAAAAAATGAACTGAAACATTAATAGATGTGTAGTTATACTGCAAGTCATGACAAAAAATTCATATATTTGATTTTGACTTTTATATTTTTGCGAGTAGTTGGTTAGTTGAAGCGCTGCAGAAACAGGACTCCATGAATTATTACTTATTTTGAAGTATCTTCTATTTTTTTTTCTTTAAACATGTCTAATAGTACAAACTCAGCTTATTTGCAGATGACATGTTACTATACTTGGATTGTGTAAATATTTATTTAACACCTATTAAAGCTAATATGAAGACACAATGTTTACCTCCAGATTCATTTAACTGTCATTATAGTGGTTATGTCACATTTCTGTATATATTTTCTGTTTAATAGCAAAAATGTATTTTATGAAGGGGAAAAAAAACGATTAAATTGAAAAAACAAAAACACAGCAGCCAGTTCCTCTAAGGAAACCTCTTATTTTAATACAACTTCACTGTTGGAACGACTACAGAGTTGAATCAACTCCTACACGGAACAGGAAATGGTGTATATATATATATATATATATATATATATCGCGACTGAGGATCCTCCAAAGATCTTTATATGTTATCATATTGTAGCAGTCCACATCTTTTTACCTTGATTTAGATTCAAAATGTAAGTGAGTTATGTGGAAATATAAAATTATCCCAATTGGTTAAGCTTTGCCTGTTATTACATAACCTAAAAGAATTGGAGACCACAGTACTGTTGCTATTAATGAGGTAAACCAAAAGGAATACATGATTGAGCATAATAATTTCAATCATAGAGTCTGTGTGGACTAATATGTCTTTACTGCCCTTCAGTGAACTGTTGCCTCTAAAATAAATTTTATCCCTCAATATATCATCAGCAAAGATCACAGGATGGTTGCAGCCTGTTCTCTGTACATCTCTGGAAGAAATGCTGTAGGATAGCCTGGACTCTCCGTAGTTTTGGTGTTTTTTCTCCTTGAACCTCTTCTATTAATTTGTTCTTTGTCCAGAGAAAAAGCTGGTGTGTCTTTTGCCCTTCTCTGTTGTCCTTTCTTTCTTCACAGAGAGAAGGGAGCAGTTGTAGTTGTGGCTGTAATAGAAGACACTTTTCTGAATTAACCATTAAAGTTGTGATGAGGGGAGGGCGGTGGGGGGGCAGAAGAATGTTGTGATTGCCGGTGCAGACACTGCCCCCTGTAGTAATTTGACAGCCAGTGCATATATGTAGTACATATTACTGTAGAGAGCAGAGTGAGAACTATAACACAAAATATCACATCTCATAAATGTGTTTGTTTTTTTTTCTTTATTTTTCAGAGTGCAGCGGCAGCGCCCAGTCCAGTGATGGGCAACATGCCCCCTAATGACGCCATGCCAGGCGGTCCCATGCCCCCAGGCTTCTTCCAGGTATGACCCAACACACACTTCTCTTTCTTACCTCTACTTCCATACCATTCATTTTGACTTTCCGCAACACACACAAAGTTTAGCCAACATATTTTATGAAATTAAATTGATTATACATGTATGTGTATATATCTACACCATACATTCTACAAGCCTTGCCTATTTCTCTCTCTATGGCACCCCAATATCCCACCACTTAATTTTTTTAATTAAATCATATAAATCACCAAAGTAAGTATTAATTTTTTTAGCTAAATGAGAAAATCTAGCTTTGGTTTTTATATCCTTCCAGTGTTTCACAAAAAATTTCAGCAAATTATTTCACACTCTATTAATTAACTGACATCTGCAGGATATTGTTATCGGCTGATATCAGGTTGATCTGTATCTGTGTGTATGTTGGCAGATAAACATTTTGAATATTTTTCGGAGATCAGACATGATGTTTCCTGTCTTGTTTTAAGGCATTATGTTTAAAAATAATGATAAATGACTAAGTTTCTTGTTCTGCTGTATGTAGAAGATATTAACGCAGACATATATTCATCACGCATGTCTATATATATAGTTATGTATAAATAAACCTAATTTCTGCTTATTTATTATCATATTCTCATTGATCTCATTATTGGCCTTAGAGATCCAGTATCAGTCTGGCTGCAGTAATTAAGTCCTTCACTGTAAAATCAATAAAGTAGTTTGATCGCCACAATTACAGTTCGGACTCTTCCAACTCTCCCACTTCTTTTTCCTTCTTTCCCCACATTTGTCCAATCACTGTTTATTCTGCTCTCGATATTTACACCAATGACAGCTTCTGAAGCTCACGCTGTTCATTCATCTGTGGCTTACTCTCGCGACCGATTTGTGCTTCAACCGTCCCGTGCTCATCCCCTCTCCGCTCCCCCATCTCCATCCCCCCCGTCTCTGTCTCTGACCTGTCCCGCCTCCGCAGAAGGGAAAGGTTTTAGTGTCGGAGCTGGCTTTCTGTAGAGTGAGGAGAATGAGATGCACGCTCACACAAGGACACATATGCAAACACACACACATTCACAAACAAAAAAATGCGCACACTCATATTCTCTGTGAGGCAGTGGTGTGATGGACAGCACTGGCATTTGGCAGGAGGCACGATAAGGTGGTGGAGGAGAGTAGGAGAGAGAAAGCGAGCGACAAGATAGAGAGAGGGAAGGATGTGGAGGGATGAAGAGGGGCGAGAGGAGGGAAATGTGAGAGATCAGTGCCACCAGGCTTGTGGCCCGCGTTTGTTTCTGTGGCTACCCACCACTCCATTGTTTGCCTGCTGCGATCGAGGCAGGGTGGCGGTGTTGGTGGTGAGGGGTGGTGATGGGGGGTGGGGGGGGGGGGGGGACTAGTGAGAGTACGACTGTGAATAAGCAAGGGGAAGGGGTGGGAGGAGAGAGGGTGAGGAGAGACGCATGGAAGTGCTATTTATAACATTGGTGGGGGAGTGTGATTGGGCGAGGGCTTGTGTTGTGTGCGTGTGTGTGTGCATGCCTGTGTGTGTTGTGTTGTGTTCTAGGGACCTTATTGTAACACAGAGCTTTGGTTGTTTGCTGTAAATACGGTTCATGGTCACAGTTGGGGCTGGGGATCCTTTGAAACCTTTGAATGCTAATGCTGTTACTGACTTTGTGTCCTGATCTCTCAATGCTACAATAAATGAGAAAAGTAAACATGTTATAATAAAAAACTTTGTCTAAAATTTGCTTTTTAAAAATTTTAATCAGAAACTGTTATTAAAAATAAGTATTAGGGATGTACCAATTAAATCTGCTGTGTTTTCTCTATATTATTCATGTTTGCACTCAGTTGCATCAATTAAGGCAAAGTCCTGATGGGGGCCACAGACTCATTTTTTTTTTTTGAGGTATGTAGTGTTTACACATAGGGAAAAGAGAGAAATGGATCAGTAATCTGTATCCCAAGATGCCCTGAGTTGAGGGCATCAGTACTGGAAGAAAAAAGGTCAGTAATTTCTATGACAAATCAGATATTAGACATTTGATGCCAGCTTTCAATTCTTGACAGTGTTTTGATACTCAGTGCTATAGGCTCAGAAAAAGTGCTTGAGATTTGATACCTGGACCTACTTACAATGTAGCTGAGGTGTTTTGATTGGTGCCATTAGAGATATAAACAATATGCTTGGATTTTCTTCTTATTATTTATTAATTTGATATCAGTTCGTGCCTGTAATAACATGTTGAATGAATGTTGAGTCTCGTGGACAAATAATATAGAACTACGGAATGCCGCAGGAGCAAAGAGAAGCTTGCAATGGGTAGCTGTAGGTATGAAATACCCCCCAAACTCACTGAAGTTAATCCATATGTGGTGTGTTTGCATGTGTCCGGATGCCTGTGAGGGATATGTGGGAAAATTCCATTTGCTGTCTGTAAATTGGACAGCTTTTATTTTCTTTGGACAATGGGAGAAAGACAAAAAGTAAGGAGATGAAGGCACTGTTGGTAGCTGAGCGGAAGCGAGACTGTTGCATAATGAGTTATTTATTAGGGGTCATTAACCTCTTGTCTTGGGGTGAAATGTCAGCAATAACACAGCAGTGTGTGGAGATGTCGGGGGACCAGTCTCTGTCTTTGTGTGCGGGAACACTGCCTCATATTGAAGAAGGCTTAGATTAAGCAAGAAAAACTCCCAACTTTTTTCTTTTTTTTTTTGGTCAGTATCTTCTCTGTGGTTTGAAGTTGCCACTAGTGCCTGTCCTGCTGCCTGTCCTGTTGCAGTGAGCCTTTGGCAACACTGCCCCCATGTGGTATAAGAAGAAACTACATCTGGTCGTTTGACCCGAGAGTCCGAAGGATTGTCCGCAGTCAAGCCACACATGTAATGGACAGAATTTAGATTTAGTTTCTGTACGCTTGTTTGGACTTAAAATGCAAATCAAGACTATTCCTGCTGGGCTCATGTGGAGCTTTTAAACCTCTGTTATTTTTTTATGATCTTCGGATTTCAGAGAAATTGCCCATTTTTTCTTTTTTTCTTCACCTTCCTGCTCCTCCTCTTCAACCTGAAGACTCCTCCACTGACTCCTCCCCTCTCGCCCTCCTCTTTCTTTAATAATTTTTGATGGGGTAATTCCTCCAGGTGTAAAAAACCCCTTTGGCCCCTCCCCTCTCTTCTCTCTTAAAGGGACCACCCGGCTCTCAGCAGTCCCCCCACGCACAGCCCCCCCCACACAACCCCAGCAACCCCATGATGGGACCTCATGGCCAGGTAAGACGCATACACCTTCTTTCAAACACCCCTCTATTCCATCCCCTCTAAATCCCCCCCCTCCTCCTCACCCACACACACTCTTGCTCTTCGTTTCTCTCTCTCTTCCTTCCTTCCATTCACAAAACCCCCCTTCTTCTCCCCCCCCCCCCAAAAAAACAGAAAAAACCCTGTTAGTTCTAGTTTCATTCTGGCCAACTCCCCGTAGATGTTATCTCCTCCTTTATGAAAGCCATGGATCCAGAGGCAGCAGGCCCTGTTCCTCTTCAAGGCCCAGAATCGGCTGTCCCTCTGTGGGATGAATAATTCACTCCTTGCCCCTCCCCCGGAGCAGCTTGTGGGGGGTTGCACACTTACACTGCTCCTCCGCTCTTAACACACACACACCCATGCACAAACACACACACACACCTCTCCCCGCCCTTCTGCCTGCTTGTTCCAGCAGCTTATAAATAAAACAGGGAACAGACACTATGGACACATCGCATGTACGTACGTACATGCTCACATGTATGTATGTTGACTATACACACACGCGTATATTGGGTTACTTTCATTCTCTGTCAGCGTGTGTTTCAACACTAATCCAGAACAGTAGCTACTGATGCCACTGTGGAGGTAAAGCTAGCCCTTTGCCCATTAACTGCGGCAGCCCGGCTCTTCATTCTTGTGGTTTCTGGTTTCCGTCTTGTGTGCGAGAGAGTGTGGACACGCTTCCTCTACGGTTTTAGCGGTGTTGTTGGCCTGAGGTGTCTCTAACTACGCCAGGCAGACCACAGGCCGAATCGGCTTACACCACAGTAAGAGCAGGGTGTGCAGGGAGCTTGTGCGAGTGCTGTCTTTTACACACACTCAAAACCTGCGCACACACACACAAATCCTCGCCTTTTGAGTGAAATTTGTGCATTTAAGCATAGGCATTGTTCAAAATGATACACGCAGACTCTTGCTTAAGTGCTTTTTTGTTTGTTTATTTCTATGTTGATGAATTTTCGATCTTATCTGCAGCATCCTCCATCCTCCAACCACCCTGTGTCCATCTGTGTGTCCTCAGTGCTACCCCCTGTTCAGACACTGTTGAATTTAACAATAATGAAAATGTTGTTTTCTCTGTGTCCCTCTTCTCCTCTTATTTCCCATTTTTCCTCCTTCCTTCTTCACAGCCTTTTATGTCACCGCGGTATCCAGGTGGGCCGCGTCCCGCACTCCGAATGCCAAATCAGGTACTGGGCAGCTTTTTTTTTTTTTGGCATCTCTTATTCACGTTAGTTAATGATTTTTGACAACTAAAAGAATCTATGTTCAGTATCTGAATGGGTCCGCTTCTTTCTCAGCCTCCTGGGGGCATCCCGGGATCTCAGCCTCTCCTGCCAAACAGTTTGGATCCCACAAGACCGCAAGGTACAGCAGGGACAACTCCCATAGTCCCAGACCTGATGGACTCCATTATTATGAAATATGTTCATTTTGTATTGTGAATGATTTATCTGTAATAGAAAGTGACCTTACTGGGCCTTTAACTGATGGTTATCCTTATTATCATCTATTAAATTATTTTTTAGTTAAATTCTGCCTTTTTTTAAGTCTATAAAATGTTAGTAAATTAGAACAAATAGGCGTAGAGTCCTCAAATTACTTTGGACGAATTATCAGTTGCTAGAATGTCTTACCTTTTCTGTCTGACCAATAAAATAATCAACAAGTTGCTGAAGCGCCAAACTCCAGTCAGCACATTTCTGTTTACTCTCCAAGAGATCGATGTGCAATTTCAGTTTCAGCGGTTATTTATTTCTCTGTGTGGATTGAATGTTGAGTCCGTTTTGTCGAGCTCAGGAAGGCGTCCGCTGTGATTGTAGCTGGAGATTAGAGCTTCATTGGCCCGAGTGTTAGAACTAATGGGATTAGGACATGGCATTGTCTGTGCCATGGTTTTAATTCCTGATTTTTGGGAGAGGAGCCATGTGTGGATTTACATGAACACTAGCGTGTTGTAGTCGGCGTGTAACTCGGTGGATATGTTGTTTTCCCAGGACATCCTAACATGGGTGGACCGATGAGAATGAACCCTCCTCGAGGAATGGCCATGGGCCCACAGGTATGACCTACAACCAAGTTTACACAAAAATGCACTTAAATTTAATTTTGAACATTGGTTGATTTAGTATTTTATATACTCTACTGTTCAAATGTTTGGGATCACTTAGAAATATCCTTATTTTTGAAAAAATAGGTACTGTTTTTTTCAATAAACAAAAGTAATCAGAAATGCACTCTATACATTGCTAATGTGGTAAATGACTATTCTAGCTGCAAATGTCTGGTTGTTGGTGCAATACCTACATAGGTGTATCGAGGCCCATTTCTATCACTCTATTGTTCTAATGGTACAATGTGTTTGCTCATTGTGTCAGAGGGATAATGTAATAAAACTTTCTATTCATTTTACAACTCATGGTGATAAATAAAAATGCCTTTTAATGGAAAACACTAAATTATCTGTGACCCCAAACTTATGAATGGTATGACTATGACAATTCAACACGAGGTTATTCATACATGTAGTGATTATAATTTATAAGTGCCAGCTTTATGCATAATCTGTGTGTGTGTCTGTCTGTCTGTCTGTCTGTCTGTCTGTCTGTCTGTCTGTCTGTCTGTCTGTCTGTCTGTCTGTCTGTCTGTCTGTCTGTCTGTCTGTCTGTCTGTCTGTCTGTCTGTCTGTCACTGGCTATATAGATTTTAGATTAAATTGCAGGTATTTTTCAATACCCTCAGTAGAAACGCCAAGTCATATTTTTTATTTGATTGTGTATTTGTTCATTTGATGATGATGCAGCTGTTTTAAGTCCAGTGATGTCCATGTATGTGTAATACATGTGACTATTATTAGTAGAAGAGGCCAGGATAGTTCAATTAGTCACAAACCTAATAAAGTTTTTTAAACATTTTTTTCTGTAACAGAATTATGGAGGCATGAGGCCTCCTCCCAACTCCATGGGCGGTCCCATGCCAGGAATGAACATGTAAGTTAAAATGCCTCATAAATCTAAATAAACACAATTTATTATTTATTTCCTTTCTCTTCATTCCCTTCAGCTTGTCATCTCTGTCATTTTGCTTCATTCTTGATCTTTTGTTTCTCTCTGTGTTCTTTACTTCAGGGGTCCTGGAGGACGAGGGCCATGGCCAGGACCCAATGCTAACTCTGTGAGTCAGAAAGCCTTGAAACGTACACATGACCATGTATATAGGTGGTCGGCAAAACAAGAGGAGCAACATTTATCCCCATGCAAAAGTCCTTCAAAAACTAGCAGAAGTCCAGAATATGATCATCAGCTTTGTTTTAGCAACTGCTAGTGAAGTGTTTATATTGGTCTGTAGTTTGTAGTGCAGGAATACAAATATCCCTGTCAGTGTAACTGGTGCATGTGACCACTGATCTTTTTTCCCATGTTCTGCTTCACAAAACTACAAACTATGACTTAAAAATAACCATAAGCGGAAAGATGTCCTAGACGGCCTCAACTAAAAAGAAAAATACAGAATTAGACTTTACTAGATTGTAAGACTGTTGCTCTTATATTATTTCTCTCATTTGATTATCTGTTTCTTCTTCCCCTCTGCAGATAGCCTACTCTTCCTCATCTCCAGGAAACTATGTGGTGAGTTAAGATCCTATCAAAAGCAGCGCAGCAATTTATTTTACTGATCTAACTTATTTGTGTTTTGAGGAGTATAAATTTAACCTCTGTGACTGTTTGTCGTGCAGGGTCCTCCAGGCGGAGGAGGTCCACCTGGAACTCCCATCATGCCCAGCCCAGGTGGTGCGTCACCTAACTATGTCCCCAACACTAACATTTAAATAGACGTCTCCTCCATACTCCCTCACTGACCAAGCATGAATGTCTCCTCTCACTGACCGAGCACTATTAGTTTGTGTGGTCTCATTTGTTTCCTTTTTAACCAGTTGGTGAATTATTGTGTTTTTGTTTTTGATTTATTGTTTTACTTCACACCTACCACTTACATCCTCTACCATCATGTAACTGTTTTTTTTCCCCTTAAGATTCAACTAACTCCAGTGAAAACATCTATACAATGATGAATCCTATCGGGCCGGGAGGCAACAGACCCAATGTGAGTCTCTCAGTGTGGTTTGAATTGTTTTGAGGATTTTAACTGAAAACCTGGTGATTTTGTTTTAAATGTAAATTTTCTCCACCTGTAACATGTTCAGACCCTGCAGTTAGATTCAGGGTTATGGTTACGGATGACGTTATAATGACTTATGTGAAACAACCTTTGCCCACAAGGATTAATCCAGCTCAAAAGGGGCTTTTAACCACATCAATGGACACCAAGTCAGCTTTAGAAAACTATAGTTCTAATACACTGAGCTTAAGAAGAATCGACCGTGAGAATAAATGAAATAATCTCTGTTTCAGCCCGGGCTGAAGAGGTAACAATTATATGAAGATAGAAAAATAATCTTTGCAATCCTTATTCGTTTTTTCCAGTTCCCTATGGGACCTGGGCCTGACGGGCCAATGGGAGCAATGGGAGCCATGGAGCCACACCACATGAACGGATCACTAGGTGGGTTTCAGCAAAGTGTGTGAACGAATCACTGATGGATTAAAGTTGACCGGTGAATTCACCTTTTAAAAAAGAAACTGAACCACGGTATTTCTCTCCCTCTGCTTCCTTAGGGTCTGGGGATATGGATGGGTTGCCAAAGGTGAATAAAAATAAAAGCTCTCAACTTCTTGCTTGCCGCTTAACACACACAACTCTTTGTAATAGAGTTGTTATTAATTATTTAACGCAGCAGTCTGATGAGTCTTTTTCCTGCCCTCTTCACCTTCAGAGTTCCCCTAATAACATGGGGGGCATGAACAACCCTCCTGGAACGCCGAGAGATGACGGCGAAATGGGCGGGAACTTCTTGAACCCATTCCAAAGCGAAAGTGTAAGTAGAGCGATTGAATGACATCTCACGCCCTTAAAAGTTCTCCTTGACGTCCTGACATACCAGCGGAAGAATGCAAGCAGAGGATGGACATGAGTCCGTTGGGGATAGTTTTTCAATAAGGTTTGCGTCTGACCCCTATTTCTTTGTTTTTAGCCTTTAGTCACACTCAGTAGTGAAATAAAGGCTGAGGCACAACTGCACAAATTTTGTGGATTTTCTTGTGGACTCAACAGTCAAACCAAATCTAATGAGATCTCAGGACAATGAGACCTTATATAAAGACCCATAGCACTGTCTGCAGTATGATGCACCACCAAATAACAAGTAATTAACAATGGAAAGTCATGAAAGTGTGTCAAAAGACGATGCCCCATATGATCAGAGCCGATAGCCGAGCTTTCTTCCATCCATGCAGTTTTGTACAGACTCAACCGCACCAACAACCAGGTTAGCACCTGATTACGCTGAATATAATTTGGCCCCGATTTCAACTCAGGTCCTGGGTCAAATCTCGGTTAGTAGGGCTTGTGAGGAGGTCTAGATTGAGGTGCAGGAACACAAAGTCTTTAAACTCTACTGTTTGGGACACAACATTTAACCTTTTTTAAATACAGAATACATGATGCTCCCAGAAGCTCAGAATGCCCTGGAGGTCATATTTCTGGTTTAAAGCAAAAATACACAAATTGAGCTGTTGAAAGTATCCCACTGGACCAGAAGCATATGTTCTGCTTGCATTGTAGCCGCTTTACTAATCACTTAGAAATTCATTCTGTACCCTCTGTATCAGTGATGTGGTTATTTTAGATGAACACAAATGACTAAATTTTGTTAAAGGTGTTGGTTTAATGGTGAATTAGCTGCAGAGCAGGTGGACGGGGGTACTGCTCCTTGCATCGTGTAATACTGTGATGGTGTTTTACCCTTCGGCCTGCGGAGCCACGGGGTGTGCAGGCTGGAATTATTGTTGAGTCCTGATACTCTGACTCAACCAATCAGCAGCAGGGCTGGGTATTATTAAAATATTTAAAAGTTATTGCTAGAGTTAGAGCCAATATCATTGAGTTTCAGTATCAAACCAAAGTGTTACGTTTTCTAAGACGCACATGTATATGCTTACCTTAAAGAATTCACTGATTAAATGGAACAAAGGTATTATCATATATATATATATATATATATATATATATATATATATATATAGAGAGAGAGAATGATTAATCTTAATCAGTTAGTAGTTAAGATAATTTGCAGTTTATCAAGAGAAGATTTAAACTGAATATGTTTAGGTTTTATAATTTAATTAGATTAAACAAGACATTCAACCTTGTCACCAGAAGCTCTAAGATACTGTAAAAGGCAGTTTTCAGTATATTCTGAAATGTTATAGCAAAAGGATGAATTTATTATTAATGAATATTCTGCAGAATAAAAGATAATGAAAATGATTATTTGTACCCCAAGATTTAAATGGGATGAGGCCAAATTTTCATACTTATTTAGTCAGTTTTAATGTTCCTGCTTGTACCAAATCAATACTGAGCCTTTCTACCCAGCCCTTCTTATCAGATATGATTGACACATGGTGGAGTTGATTACTTGAGTCAGAAGTATTCCAGCCGGTTCTGTGCTCCCTCCAGCTCTGCATTATTGGGTCTGAGCGCCCTCTGGTGTTTAAATGTTGTCAAGTTACATATCCACTCATCTGTGCCCTCCTCCCCCATCCCTCTCTCTCTTTTCAGTATTCACCCAACATGACGATGAGTGTGTGATTTTATTTTTTTTTTCCTTTTTTGTATTTTTGTTTATTTTTCCCCCCCTATTTTTGTACCCTTGCACCTGATTTTATTTTTCTTCAATCCTTACCTCACCTCGGATTGGACCACCTCTCCTCCTCTCTTTCTCTCTCACACACACACACACATAACACACACACAATACACATACACACCCTCCGCCCCTCCCACCTCACCCTCCAAAATGGGATCCGCCCCTCTTCCCCTTCCCCTCCTTTTTTCCCCCCCTCCTCACTCGGGAACTGTACGGCCACTCAGCCTTCTGGGACAGCCCTTGAGCATGCTGGGACTCTAATTAAGACGGGCCCTCCTGGAGCATGCAAGATGGCCACCGGTCTGAACAGGAAGCAGTCACAGAGCAACAGGAAGAACCTCTTCTCTGACTCCGGCCCCGGCCTCCCTGGCTTCCTGTCAGGGTCTAGACAATGAGCGAGGGAAGGAGGACAAATAGAGAGAAAGAGGGAGAGAGGAGACTGGATAACTCAGCCCTCCCCTGAGGACACCATGTGTTGGGTCTCTTAGCAGCTGCCTGGAAGCTTCTCCACCACAGTTTTGGACTTTTTTAAAAAATTTCTAATGTTGATTTTATTTTATTATTTTTTTTTTTGCTGTTCCTAAGGGATTCAGTGGCGGGTCAGATGAAATGACCTATTTGCCCCCTGACATTGTTCTCTCTGTGTGTACATTTTTAACAGAGGTGTTGTGATGATCAGTTTTTTTTTTCCATTTTATTTTCGTGTATGTATTGTATCATTGCTATTTTTTATTATTGTATTATTGTTATTAATGATATTGCTATGGTCATTTTAAGATTAGGTTCTAATTTCTTTTGTTTCTAAGGGCACATGACATTGATGAAGACAGCATATGTGCACACAAATCAGAACTTATTTTGCTGTGTAACAACTCACCAATAACTCACGAGCGGCTCTAATGCGAGCATACCGCCCCCTGCAGGTAAGATTCATCCATCACGGTACTGATTGGCCCCCTTTTTTTTTCTTAAAAAAAAAAGATCTTTCTCAAATGTTTCTTTTAAAAGATGGAAAAACTTCTTGCTCAATAATCCAGACCAGAAAATGAAGCAACTCCTGTTTTTTTTAGTGGCTTCATGCAGTGAAATGCACAGCTCTATTTATTTATGTACTTTTTAATTTGTCTTGTGAATCATAGTTACTTTTTTGTGTTATCCCTGTTTTTTTTTTTTTGGTTAACTGCAGAACTAGTAGCAACTGTGTAAATATGCAGATCCAGTCAACAGCGTCTCCTTATCTCCGTCTGTCAGTACTGACATCATCAGACCCCTTAAAGGTGCTGAAGTTCTTGGGGAAAAAAAAAGAAAAAGGAAAAAAAAAATGTTTTTTGACCGCCCCTCCACCCCCCACTCATGCTGCTTCCACTAAATGCCGCCCACTTTGGTCACGGATCACTCCAACGTGTACGTAGGCCGTGTTATCGTCTCTCTGCTGACCTGTAGTGAACACTCGGATTGTTTTTTTTGTTTGTTTGTTTGCTTAACTCGCTGGTAAGTCCTCAATACACTGTGATGTACTGTATGTCTGTGCTTTTATGGGTTTGCTTTTACACACCAGTCAGTTTAGCTTGCAGGCTTTTTTTTGTTGCTTTTTTTTTATCCTCCCACTTTTTTCCAGTCGCTTCTTGTGAAAATACTGGTGATTCTCGGTGAAGGGGGACACCGACCGCATCCTCTGCGTCTATGTCGGAGCGTAGCAGGTTCAGGAAGCGGCGCGTTGCTCTGTTGACTGTAACGAGTGGCCTCCCTCCCTTTTTTTTGCTCATCTCGGAGACAAGACCTCCTCCTCCTCCTCCTTTTCTCCCCTTTCCAACGAGCCAGCATCGACACACAGACACAGTCCGCCACACAGCATCCCTCTCTGATTTTTTTTTTTTTTTTTGTAAAACTCTCCATCTTTTTGATTTAAATTTTATTGTAAATACTGTAAAATGCATTTTGATATCATTGACATGTTTTGATATTTCAAATCACAACATAACAGTTGATCAGAAACGTGCTGATTCGGGGCAACTGTGTGTATTTGTTCAGAGATGGCGTGTCTTTACTCAGAAATGATGAGTGATGAGAAACTGGAGCTGCTATAGACTATAATGCTATTTCACCTCATCACAGGCAAACCTGGGGCTTTACTGTGCATCAGAGCTGTAGCGTCAAAGGGGTCCAGCAGGACGAGGGAGGACAATTCTTTTTTTTTTTTTTGTAGTTGCGTGCGTGCAAACGCCTTTAGCCAACTCACTGTCGCACACATTTTCTTGAAAAGTCTTTAAATCAAACATTATTCTTGTCCAAAAGCCTCCCTCTTCTGCCTCTGTTCTTGGGAAAATGTTGAAGTGAGGTAGTTAAAATAAAAAAAAAAAGACAAAACAGGCATATTTTTTTCACCATTTCGACAGTGAATTTGCAGGAGCAAAGCAAAAGAGGCCTGTTTTTTTTTTTTTTTTTTCCCCCTCCTTTTTTCCTCTCCATAATAAAACCTCTGTGTCTGCCGCCGTCACGCTGCATTTCAGCTCCGACCCTCTCAACACAACCGATCACTGAAACCGAAAGCAGGGCACACAGGACGCTGGCTCTCAATCCAAACCACCAGGGACCAGAGTACAGACTTTACTATGAAGGATTTTTTAAAAAATCTATTTAAAATGGGGCGGGAGAAATGTTTGGGAAAGTAAAGAGAGAGAAAAAGAAAAAAAAAAATACGGACAGATCTGTTCTTATTGCCGAGAAGAGGTAGAGAGAGTATGGAAACAGGCGTTTCCTCCCCTGTACTTTGAAATACTGTTGTATAAAAAAATGCAGTCGAACTTCTCTCTATCTTTCTGTCCTGTAAGTAATGCCGTCACAACGTTGATCATTTCTGTATTTCTATTGTGCTGATGTATAATACTGTAACATTCAGGGGTAGGGAGGGTTAAGAGAGGAATGTGGGGAGGGGGGTGGGGGGGGGAGTAAAGATTTTTTCTGTTCAGTTCCTCATTTTTCCTCTTGATGACAAAGCAGTATTGAATATGAGGCAGTCTGTCCTTGGGGAGTTGCTTTGTATCTCATGTTAGGGTAGTTTCAGATCCTAAATGTCTCGTGTAGTAAAATAAGAGGTTCCTTCTTCGTATGTTTCTTTATATTGTAAAGTTTCTTTAGACGAAAAAATGTTGCTTATTGGAAAAAAAAGGTGGGAAAACTGCATTGATAATAAATGTAATTTTTTTTTTTTGTTTCGTTTTTGTTTTTAATTTTCATCAAGTTGTCAGTCGTTTTTGCCTGTGTCCCCCTTGTTGTAGATACATATTAAAAACAAATAAAATTACTTCACTCCTTTTGCCATGAACACAAGCTTCTTCCTCTGGATTCATAGAATTAATCAAATTATGTTTTGCCTCCGCAAAGGTTTATCTCCGGTTCTTCTATTGTCCTGTGTCATTATTCTCTTGGAAGAAAAGGTTTTGATTACAGGGCTGCAGTTCATTGATTTTATTAATAATTTGTTAGTCAATAGAGAATCCTCAAGTTCAGGGAGCCCAAGTTAACCTTTGAAATGATCCCATTATGTTAAAAAAAAAATCTAAAAGCAGCAAAGATACTCGGTTTACTGTTGTCGGAGCAAATAGTCACATGAGAACCTGAAACCAGTGACAGCAACTTATTATACAGCAACTTTCAAGAGCAGACAAATATCACATTGTCATAAAAAAGCAATAAAAGAGAGACAATTCAGAAAAATTACACAGGCAAATCTAAACAAATGGGTCTTCAGCTTTTTTTTTTTTTAAATGTCTGCCGCTGCTGCTCTTTTTTTCATCAGACATTTTAGATCATCACTTGTAGTTCTCCTGTAGAGGGAGGCGATTAACTAAAACTAGACTAAATTTTTCTTTGACTAAAACTAAACTAAAATGCCAGGACTTTTCATTGACTAAATTAATACAAATTGACTAAATAGGACTAAAACTAATGGGAGCATTTGACACAAGACTAAGACTAAATTGGAAAAATAGCCGACAGAATTATAAAAACGTCCATACATTTTACATCCAAATGAAGAGTGTTCTGGGAAAATTGGGAGCCAGGACATTGAGCTCCCTGGTTATAAAACATGCAACTGTTGTAAAAAAAAAATAATAATCATGAGGCCCTGAGCATAATTCAGGCTGCAGCTTGTACAAATGCCAATTTCAGCTCGCTTAATCAACATTTGAGGCATGACTCACGCGTCAGAACGGTTCATCTGCTCTTTTCCTCCTCTGATCTGTTCGAGCTGCAGCGAGTGACGCCGCGGTGACCTTCTCTCAGAGCAGCGAGGGGCGGGAGGGAGCATCGGGGTGAAGGCCGTTAAGGCTGGTCTCGCCGCTGCTCTGGACGAAGAGGAGCCGGGCGGTTGAGGATGAATCACCTGGCTCCTGATCCTGGAGGGTGAAACCAGGAGGTGAGAGTCTGACTGGTTGACTAAAGGAGGAAGGTGAAGCAGTGGAGGCACCACCACCACAGAGGGGAGGGTGTTCCTGCGGTGCTGGGAGCCGGGAAGCTTATCAGCGGGGGTTTTCGGAGTGATCCGGGCTGAGGTGGATCCTCCGGGGGTCAGACACCTGCTCTGAGCTGCCTCGGACCAGCACGCCTCGGTGAGGGACGGGACTGACTGAGAGACCCTCGGGGTGAAACCCTCACGGCGGTCACTGTGAGTCGGATGAAAACGCGACTCATCCTCTTCCTCCTCATCCTCCATTGAATCCTCTCTTTTTTCCTCCTCCCGTAGGATCCTCTCCCTCCGGCCCTCCTCGTGAGCTCCGCTCAGACACGTCTGGTTGCGAACAGCCAGCTGTGGTTCAGATAACTTTCTGTGTGGAAGCAGAGAGGCGCTACTCTGGAAAACTGGACTCAGATCACAGCTGCTGCTGCTGCTGCTTCCTCTTTTGCCTGATGGAAGCCAATAAGATACAGGTTATGGGTAAAAGTCTCAGGATCCAGCAGCTCTGATGCTGAACAAACTCAACAAGTAACTTATTTAAGCACTTAAGACCCAGGCCTATTTTTATATATATATATATATATATATATATATATATATATATATATATATATATATATATATATATATATATATATATATATATATATATATATATATATATATATATATATATATATATAAATGATAATAAATATGTAATATCTCTACAATCACAAAGGTTAGTTTAGTAGTTAAACCTGTTTACATCAGAAGTGTCAGAATCAATTTATATTACTGTGACAAGGCAAATATAGCTGGAATATTGCAATAAAAATGTGTGTATCTGGTTTTACTACAGATAAAAATACTTTATCTAAACTTCAAACAAGATTAAAGTGACCCAAAGTCAGACCCAAATGAAATAAACGGAATTATCTGCAATGCAAAGTTTAATGATTAATACGATAAGAGTTCAAAGATCAACTATTTGTCCATAAAAAAACATATAAATCAAACTGAGGATCATTACAGAACATGAATATATTCTGTAAGATGTGGAAAAAAGAAGATTTTAAACAACCTGATTAAATAATCACATAAATCTACTTCTAATATTAGATTAAACTATTTCTTATTGTATTGATAATGTGGATACTGGCAATATTATAGATACTGTAACAGTAATATTGTGTTTTACTACAGATACAAATACTTTTTTGTTGTTATAGCTGAGGTTTTCTCATGTGATATATGAATAAAACTCAATGCTGCCACCGTATCAGGGCTTTTTGGATTATAACTTAAATTAAATTAACCCTTAAAAATAAAGTATTTATACAAATACATCAGTGTGCCACTCCTAACTATGAGAAAGTCCAAAGGAATCTGATCAGCATATCGTCAATCAGCCTCCACTTCCTGTGGGCAGGAAGAAGGAGGAGAGTCGGAAAAACAAAACTCTCCATGACGGAGACTCCGAACACTTCATGCTTTCATTGAGGAGAAAGAATATTCTAAATATTAAGAAGATTGTATCTCCTGCAAAATCCACACCGATTTCTGCCACCGATACTAATTTCTGGCCTAGAAGCTTTTGTTTCAGGCAAAGTTTTCCTCAATGAAATGTGAATAATGTCGTATGAGTTTCCAGGGCTCTGTGCTGGCACTGCGGTTACGTCTGGTAACAATTTGCATTCCCCCGGTCGATTGCAAAGTCAACACTGGATCAGGGCGATGCTCTTCGTAGCATTTAGCTTTTAAACAAAATTGGGTAACACTTTACTTGACAGATGAGTTTATGTTGCAACAGAGAAAATATTGTTAGAATATTGCGAAAAATTGTGCTGTACTGCAGATAAAAACACTTAAAATATGACCAAACTGACCAGAATCCTGAAATAAGCTGAATTATCTGCAAAGCAGAGTTCAATTATTAATAAGACAAGAGTTCAAAGGTCAATTATTTCTCCATAAAATCATAGAAATCACACTGATGATCATTACGGAATGAAGAATATATTCTGTAAGATGTTTAAACACATTGTTTAAACATTATTTTCAGCCCTACTCCTGATATTATATTAATCTATTCTCTTATTGTATAGATAACGTGGATATTGATGATATATATTGGTGCTGTAGCAGTACCATCGTGTTTTCTGCTGTAGCAGAGGTTTTTCATGCAATATATTCATAAAACCCATCCCGTATTGGGGGGTTTTAAGATATTAACAGGTCAACAAGAGTTCTCTTTCATCAGCAGGTGACAGTATTCGTGAACTGGGTGATCTTATGGCAGCCAGTTGTTACCCAACCTGTTGCTGCACCTTCACGTCTTTTCTCGTACATGACATTAAGTCATGAATCACTCCTCTCGCTCACCTCACCTCACCCCGGCAACACATTTCCATTGTCTCTCCTCAGGAACGAGCACCGGGCTAATGATTTCAACCAGCAGGCGTTTGTTCCTGTGTGTCTAGACTCGTCTTTGTTGGAAATCTCTGCCGCTACAACATCCAGGAGGAGCTGGCTGCTGTCTGCTGCTACCGGTGTTTACATCACCAGGCAACACACGTAAATATCACACAGACCAGATGCTGTATAATAGAAGGAGAAATAAACATACATCAGCATCACCAGGTTGCATTTGCAAGTGATGTTTTTTTTTTTTTTTTTTTTTTTTTGCAGAAGTAGGATCACTCACAAATGTCCCTCGGTTATTGTGCTGGTGAGGTTTTGACAGCAAGGTCCGTTTAGTGGCTATACCGGAGCTTTTGATCATTACATCATCATCACAGACAGATTCACAGTCTTAATACAGTATCATTGGCCTCATAGCATCATTGTTTAAGTCAGTTTTTTTGAAATCTCATTGGTATTTTTTTGGTATTTGTGAATAAATATGTAAAAAGAAATAGGCAAAGCAGTTGTCTAACAAATAAAAAAATGAATTAGACAGAATTGTGCCTTGACTTTGGCATTTTTTCTCTTTCATGAATGTGAACTATATCTATCATGCCTTTAATGACAAGTTTAATTACAGAGATCATAATCCCTATAGTTTACTGAAATTACATTTAGCGTCGAGAACACTGAAGAAACGTTGCTGCTTATGACCCTCTGCCGTTTTGCTTGCATCAAAACTGCCTTAAGTCAAATGAATGATTTAGGCAGATAGAATTTTTTGGATTTTAATAAGTGTTGTAATTGGCCAACGAAATGGAAATATCTCCATTTGAAACTTAGGTAATTATGCTATGACATGATATTCAGATGATATTCAGATGCCCATTTGAACATTGTTTATTTGAAGCTAATATGAGGCCTTAGTCGTCTACATTAGTCATTTAAGTCAATATCTTCCAAACTCCCTCTTTTCTTTATAATCGTCCCACTGCTGCTCAACAGGAAACCGTGAATGATATCAGTTCATTTTAGACTTTTCTTGTCCCTGGAGGGGAAATTTGATTTGTAAAATATGGGTAAAAACACAACACACGACATGCAAAGAAAGCACAGGACAAAAAAACAATAGCAAACAGACAGAAGAAAGAAAAGATGTATCTGTTTGTGAGAAGATGATTGGAATGGTATCAGTAATAAAGTGCTGCTGATCAGTATCTCAGACAGCCTCGCTTTCAGATAGGACAGGAGGAATGATTATAGTAAGAAAAAACTGTTTTAATATTCATTTGAGAACTTGACTATGGTTTTAAGAAAGATTGAATCCTTTGAGAATCACTTTAGGAGTTTTTTCTGAATTAATGCTGTGGCTGTGAACAAATCAATAGTCTTGAAACTCTATGGAAATCTGTAATTAATCACAATAAACATCATGTCTGCTTTTACTTTGGTGAAAATTCATCAGTCTGTGCTCTCAGTGCAATGATTACATTACTTTGGGAGAAGAAAAGGATGACATGATGTTCACAATAATATATTTCAATCAGAGGGATCAGTGTGAAGGAAAAAAGGGATGAGCCCTTTTTAGCCTCACCCACTAAAGATAGAGACAGGTTTTATGTGTTATACAAATGGTCACTTTAACACAATTTTTGGCTCCCAAGAGGGCACTTTAACACACTTTTGGCTTCCAGCGGGCACTTTACCACACGTTTTGGGCCACAAGGGGGTGGCCCCACCCCCCACCCCCTGCATGCTACTAAGGCACATGTGTCAAGCTCCAGTCCTGGAGGGCCGGTGTGGGTGCAGGTTTTTGTTCCAACCAAGGAGCTACACACCTGTTTCTACTAATCAGCCACTACAGCCCTTGCTAAGGACCTTCATTAGTAGAATCAGGTGTGGTACTGCTTGGTTTGAACAAAAGCCTGCACCCACACCGGCCCTCCAGGACTGCAGTTTGACACCCCTGCACTAAGGTATTAGGCTCTTCAGGTACTCACTCATTGCTCTGAAGTTGAAGACGTTCTCCCCCTCTGATGAGTTGGGAGACCCGGTCTTGAGGACGATGTCAGACGGGGACATGCAGGACACCGGCGAGTTGTTAGGGGACGGAGAAACGTTCAGGTAACGCCTGACCACCGGGCCTCCGTTCACATCCGTCTCCGTGGCGATGATGATGATGTCACGGCCCCTGGCTCGGCAGGCTTCCATTAACACCTGAAGCAGAGGCGAGGTGAGACACCTCCACGCTTTGATTTGATTTTATGTATCGGATCGTCCTTTCCCATTCCTGCCTGACCTTCAGGGTGGGCTGGTGCTGTGAGTTGATGGCGTAGACCAGGGCCGAGGCTCCGGAGCAGTCCTCCATGCTGGGGTCGGCTCCCGCAGACAGCAAGGCGGAGGCCACCTGTGGCCCCGCCCGCTTCATGCAGGCGTACATCAGGGCAGTACGGCCGGATCGGTCCCGCGCATTGGGATGAGCCTGATTGACACAACATATGGCTTTAATAGATTAAATCAGGAGAGGAATAAGACGTTTGTGTCAGTTCACAATCAGGCTACAATCTCAGATCTGAACTGGTGCGATCATCTTTATCGGTATTTATTGGTCTCACAATGCACAGTCCTTATAATCAATAACCATCTCGCCTCAGATTACATCATGTTGTGTTCCACAGCGTCAAAATGTTCAGGATCACGTTGGTCGGATGGATGGAGAAACACAAAGAGCTGAGCAGAGGTGAATATATTAAGAAGATTTCTATTCATTCAAAATACACCTGCAAAATCATCAGTTTTACTGATTTTACTACTTAAACTACTGAAACATTTCCCACAAAGTCCAAATAAAGATATTATCGTTTAGAGTATTTATTTGCAGAAAATGACAAATAACAAAAAAAAGATGCAATGTTTTCAGACCTCAAACAACGCAAAGAAACAAGATCAAATTAATTTTAAAACAATACTAATGTTTACACTTAAGAAGAGTTCAGAAATCAATATTAATCAATAACCCTTATTTATAATCACAGCTTTCATGCGTCTGCATGCTCTCTACAAGTCTTTTACATTGTGAGTATTCCACTCCTGGTTCCTCTTTAAGCAGAACGAGGTGCACATGTGTTGGAATTCAACAGACGCTGGTATGAAATGCAGTGGTCTCTTTTTTTTTTTCCAGAACTGTATACCCTGATAACTTTAGGTGCATATTTATTATGCACTAAAAAAAATCACCTAAATCAATATCCTATGCAGTAGATTTAAATGTAAGAGCATGCACTCTGAGTAGAAACGAGAAAAAAAACTGACCTTGTTCTGGAGCAGGTATGTGAGGAGTTTTACAGTCTCGGGTCCGGCAGGCTGCCCTCTCAGGGCCTTACAGGCAGCCAGGAGAGCTGTCTCTCCTCTGGGGTTGCATCCGTTGACCTGAGCCCCGCCTTCCACCAGCAGGCGGACCAGACGCATCTTACCCAGGACTGCGGCATCGATGAGGGGGCTGCAGTCCAACAAGGGGTCCCCCATGGGCCTGGACAGAGGCCAAAGCAATGTCACAAACAGCAACTATATTATAATATTATTATTAGAGTTTTCTAGGGCCCAAACACTTTATGAAATACAGTTTTAAAAGCTTCCAAAGTCCATTTGCACCTTTTTCTTCAAACAGAATCTGTGATTGTTTGACACGAAATGGTAAATGGTGTCACGAAAAACACTGATAAATTTTAAATATTTAATCCACATAGAATATAAAACTAGTTGATAGCATGGGTCCTGGACATTTTGTACCTGTTAACCGCCTGAAAATATCATCTAAAAGGAAATTGTGAGAATATTCCAACAAGTACAACATTGTGTTTCTGACCAAGAGAAATCTTTTTCAAACTTTCCATAAAATATTTATCACAACAACGAAAGAAAGAGACACAACCAGACACAGATGCCGGCTGTTGTTCACAGGTTGTTAATGTAATTGTAAACTGCATAAACCTCCACAGGAAACAGGTAATCAGTAGCTGTTTTATCTATTAATCTCCTACAAAACAAAGAACCCCCTTGAGTTTATTCAGATCCGCTGAAAAGGCAAATTGTTGTCTTTATTCTGTTTTTTTTTTTTTATATTTTAAAAATTTCACCTTGGTTTTTGGATCAGGCTTTGGCATGTTGTTGGTTGATGAGAAACATCAGAACATCAAGTAATCAGAGGCGCATTTAGGTGGAAAAACATAGTGGCGGTACCGGAAAGTGACATGATTTTACAATTTGAAAATAATGCTTCATCTATCCATCCAGAAATAAAATTTAGAGACTTCTACAACAGATCTACAGGATTAGATAAAATATGACTATATGTGACTGTCAATACTAAAGCTGTTTGCAGGCTGAAGAACAGCAGCAGCAGCAGGAGGAGGAGGAGGAGGAGGAGGAGAGCGTGGTGTGTTTTAAGTAAAAGCAAAAGGAAGGAGAGCAGAAGATGACTGGATGAAGACTCGGGACCAGGAGTAAATCTCATAAAAGTATCTCATTATTCACAGGATTAAACTCTCCTGCAGCAGTGAGTTTTACACCGAACCTTTGATTCACCATGAAAATCCATCTACGACCAAGTGACCTGATGGAATCGCTTTACAAATACATGCAGGATGAGATGTAATGTCTTTTACTCACCAATTAAAAGGTCACTTGAAGTGAAACGATGGAGGGCGGTTCTTCCCACTGGGCAAACCTTTCAGTGACTGGCGTTAAAATCCAAAGTCACTTGAAGCGATTTAACTTTACCTCCTCTCTCCGTCTCCGCCGCCGTCCTGATTCGTCCTCTCCATATACCTGCTGGGACGAGGCGGAGGTTCAAGAGTTATAAACGGGATTCTGCTCAAAATGTCACCTGTCACAGCCGCTGCACTACAAAGAGCCGGAGAGGCTTTGATACGAGTCGGCTTTGAAGAACCCTCATCGACGTGTGACCACCATCTGTGTTCAAACACTGGCAGAAAGAGGCAGATGAGACACACACACACACACACACACACACACATACACTCATAAACAGGCTGCAGCTCATATGTTTCTGTAAATTTGTGATGCACTTGTTCTCTCGCTGAGTGTTTTGGTGCCTTTTGATCTTTGCACTGAGATACTGATGCACAAATACAATTGACTAGAATGATTTTAAAATGGATGGATGAGAGGGAGGGAGATACTTAGACACCTTAGATAATAAAAGTGTAAAATCAGTGTTTTCCATGAAAAGTCACACTTTTATTTACCACCATGAGTTGTAAAATGAATAGAAAATGTGATTACATTAGCCTTCTACAGCAATGAGTAAACACTTTGTGATAATTGTTGGAAATGGAACTCTGCAAATGATATTCCACCAAAGAAATAGACTTTGCAGCTGAATTAGTCATTTACCATATTAATGTATAGAGTGGATTTCTGATTAGTTTAAAATTATCTTAATTGAAAAAAACAGTGCTTTTCTTTCAAAAATTAGGAAAGTTTAAATGACCCCAAAGATAGATACATAGATAGATAGATGATAGATAGATAGATAGATAGATAGATAGATAGATGATAGATAGATAGATAGATAGATAGATGATAGATAGATAGATAGATAGATGATAGATAGATAGATAGATAGATAGATGATAGATAGATAGATAGATAGATAGATAGATAGATAGATAGTCCTCCCTAATATATTGATATAATAATATCAAAGTATTTGGTAAAACATATTGTGATAATTGATTTTGTCCATATTGCCCAGCCCTAACCTGAACTATTATATTAAAATCTAAAATATAACATTACACAAAAAAATCAACTTTGACCTCATGTAGGAAATATATTCAACATTGCCTTCAAAAGAAAGTAATATACTTGTAATATTTATACCAGTATGATAACTCCATGTCCTTTTCAGTAGTTATTACGACTGAATTTCTTACCATATTTGACTGAAACTGGCACAGACACAGACCGGGTTCACTTCTCCATCATAGCAACATCCAATGACAAAAACAGAGCCTTTCAAGCTAAATTCCACTGCTTTTATTTTTCCACAGACAATCACAGATGCCTAAAAAATAGGCATGTAGAGCAGAATTGGACGTGTGACCATAAATAATTAACACAGACGAACAGGCACCGAAGTTTTAGAGGCACATTTAAATCCTTTTCCAAAGATTGCATCCAAACCACCAGCTGAAAGCAGAACAGAGTCAAATAAATCTGTACAAGTCCAACTATGTCTGACGGGAGAAGCCGGTTCCATTGGCTACCTACCACAGTTCAAATAAACCAAATTAAAAAAAGGGATCATGAATCATGACGATGTTGCCTCAAAGGCCTTTAAATGTTGTTCAACTGCTTCGCTACAAACCATAATAATCCTTTATAGATTTGTAATTATACATTTACATATTTTGCATTTCTACTGTGTGGTTGATGTTGATTGTCACATAATAATAATGCAGAGCTGATGTTCATTATTTAACTCAAGCAAGTGTCAAGAGCTAAATCATAGAAAATAGAGTTAATAGATGCGTGAGAAGGTTTCTCAACATGTGATGATGCAAATTACTGCAGTATCATGCAAATAATTTCTTACTTCTGCACGTGTTCATCCAAAATTATACAAAATACTGGTTTTAATATACAATAGATTAATAATATGTACATAAAATCAATGAGCAGGACTGCTTTATGGTAATATTGGAAATATGTGATAAAATATCTTCTTCAGATTATTTATATATGTTATTAATTCATCTATACTATAAAATATAATATAAATATTATGGGATATATATTTCCCATAATATTTATACTAGTATACTGGATTACTGTTTAAATAATGATCATGATTGATCATCATTCATAATGCACTTACAATATAAATGATGAGTGTTGACCTATAGTTGAATCAAGTAGATAGATATCTTTCAACATCACAGAGTTTTTTATTACCAAAGTTCCTCTTTTTGTGTCTAAACTTCCACCACAGGCTCAACAACAAAAACATTGTCTGAGGAAACACAAAGTAGGGGATTTTATATCCACGTCTTGATATGACTAACTCTGCTTCAGATACTTTTAAGCGCATTTTGGGGATTTTACCCCCATCGCTTACATTGAAGATGTATTTGAAAGGGATTGTATGAACAAAAGAAATGGTTATATCATTGAAAATCCCTGTTTAGTGTTTATTTGAGCATTTGTTGTTTTGAAAATGTTTTAATCTTTCCTTTTATATGGAGAACATAATTTTAACATTTGTGTTACCATATAAAATCCAACTTCAGAATTTCAGTTCATTTTTCTTCATGAATCAACAGCATCAACACAATATTAAACCATTAACAGATAAATGATAAACAAAGCTTGACACAATCAAATACA